>LR990165.1:7867500-13027629 GCA_905147325.1 Notodonta dromedarius | reverse complement strand
CACATATCAGAGTGCATCTAACCTAACCTAACCTAACCTAACCTAACCTAACCTAACCTAACCTAACCTAACCTAACCTAACCTAACCTAACCTAACCTAACCTAACCTAACCTAACCTAACCTAACCTAACCTAACCTAACCTAACCTAACCTAACCTAACCTAACCTAACCTAACCTAACCTAACCTAACCTAACCTAACCTAACCTAACCTAACCTAACCTAACCTAACCTAACCTAACCTAACCTAACCTAACCTAACCTAACCTAACCTAACCTAACCTAACCTAACCTAACCTAACCTAACCTAACCTAACCTAACCTAACCTAACCTAACCTAACCTAACCTAACCTAACCTAACCTAACCTAACCTAACCTAACCTAACCTAACCTAACCTAACCTAACCTAACCTAACCTAACCTAACCTAACCTAACCTAACCTAACCTAACCTAACCTAACCTAACCTAACCTAACCTAACCTAACCTAACCTAACCTAACCTAACCTAACCTAACCTAACCTAACCTAACCTAACCTAACCTAACCTAACCTAACCTAACCTAACCTACCTAACCTAACCTAACCTAACCTAACCTAACCTAACCTAACCTAACCTAACCTAACCTAACCTAACCTAACCTAACCTAACCTAACCTAACCTAACCTAACCTAACCTAACCTAACCTAACCTAACCTAACCTAACCTAACTAACCTAACCTAACCTAACCTAACCTAACCTAACCTAACCTAACCTAACCTAACCTAACCTAACCTAACCTAACCTAACCTAACCTAACCTAACCTAACCTAACCTAACCTAACCTAACCTAACCTAACCTAACCTAACCTAACCTAACCTAACCTAACCTAACCTAACCTAACCTAACCTAACCTAACCTAACCTAACCTAACCTAACCTAACCTAACCTAACCTAACCTAACCTAACCTAACCTAACCTAACCTAACCTAACCTAACCTAACCTAACCTAACTAACCTAACCTAACCTAACCTAACCTAACCTAACCTAACCTAACCTAACCTAACCTAACCTAACCTAACCTAACCTAACCTAACCTAACCTAACCTAACCTAACCTAACCTAACCTAACCTAACCTAACCTAACCTAACCTAACCTAACCTAACCTAACCTAACCTAACTAACCTAACCTAACCTAACCTAACCTAACCTAACCTAACCTAACCTAACCTAACCTAACCTAACCTAACCTAACCTAACCTAACCTAACCTAACCTAACCTAACCTAACCTAACCTAACCTACCTAACCTAACCTAACCTAACCTAACCTAACCTAACCTAACCTAACCTAACCTAACCTAACCTAACCTAACCTAACTAACCTAACCTAACCTAACCTAACCTAACCTAACCTAACCTAACCTAACCTAACCTAACCTAACCTAACCTAACCTAACCTAACCTAACCTAACCTAACCTAACCTAACCTAACCTAACCTAACCTAACCTAACCTAACCTAACCTAACCTAACCTAACCTAACCTAACCTAACCTAACCTAACCTAACCTAACCTAACCTAACCTAACCTAACCTAACCTAACCTAACCTAACCTAACCTAACCTAACCTAACCTAACCTAACCTAACCTAACCTAACCTAACCTAACCTAACCTAACCTAACCTAACCTAACCTAACCTAACCTAACCTAACCTAACCTAACCTAACCTAACCTAACCTAACCTAACCTAACCTAACCTAACCTAACCTAACCTAACCTAACCTAACCTAACCTAACCTAACCTAACCTAACCTAACCTAACCTAACCTAACCTAACCTAACCTAACCTAACCTAACCTAACCTAACCTAACCTAACCTAACCTAACCTAACCTAACCTAACCTAACCTAACCTAACCTAACCTAACCTAACCTAACCTAACCTAACCTAACCTAACCTAACCTAACCTAACCTAACCTAACCTAACCTAACCTAACCTAACCTAACCTAACCTAACCTAACCTAACCTAACCTAACCTAACCTAACCTAACCTAACCTAACCTAACCTAACCTAACCTAACCTAACCTAACCTAACCTAACCTAACCTAACCTAACCTAACCTAACCTAACCTAACCTAACCTAACCTAACCTAACCTAACCTAACCTAACCTAACCTAACCTAACCTAACCTAACCTAACCTAACCTAACCTAACCTAACCTAACCTAACCTAACCTAACCTAACCTAACCTAACCTAACCTAACCTAACCTAACCTAACCTAACCTAACCTAACCTAACCTAACCTAACCTAACCTAACCTAACCTAACCTAACCTAACCTAACCTAACCTAACCTAACCTAACCTAACCTAACCTAACCTAACCTAACCTAACCTAACCTAACCTAACCTAACCTAACCTAACCTAACCTAACCTAACCTAACCTAACCTAACCTAACCTAACCTAACCTAACCTAACCTAACCTAACCTAACCTAACCTAACCTAACCTAACCTAACCTAACCTAACCTAACCTAACCTAACCTAACCTAACCTAACCTAACCTAACCTAACCTAACCTAACCTAACCTAACCTAACCTAACCTAACCTAACCTAACCTAACCTAACCTAACCTAACCTAACCTAACCTAACCTAACCTAACCTAACCTAACCTAACCTAACCTAACCTAACCTAACCTAACCTAACCTAACCTACCTAACCTAACCTAACCTAACCTAACCTAACCTAACCTAACCTAACCTAACCTAACCTAACCTAACCTAACCTAACCTAACCTAACCTAACCTAACCTAACCTAACCTAACCTAACCTAACCTAACCTAACCTAACCTAACCTAACCTAACCTAACCTAACCTAACCTAACCTAACCTAACCTAACCTAACCTAACCTAACCTAACCTAACCTAACTAACCTAACCTAACCTAACCTAACCTAACCTAACCTAACCTAACCTAACCTAACCTAACCTAACCTAACCTAACCTAACCTAACCTAACCTAACCTAACCTAACCTAACCTAACCTAACCTAACCTAACCTAACCTAACCTAACCTAACCTAACCTAACCTAACCTAACCTAACCTAACCTAACCTAACCTAACCTAACCTAACCTAACCTAACCTAACCTAACCTAACCTAACCTAACCTAACCTAACCTAACCTAACCTAACCTAACCTAACCTAACCTAACCTAACCTAACCTAACCTAACCTAACCTAACCTAACCTAACCTAACCTAACCTAACCTAACCTAACCTAACCTAACCTAACCTAACCTAACCTAACCTAACCTAACCTAACCTAACCTAACCTAACCTAACCTAACCTAACCTAACCTAACCTAACCTAACCTAACCTAACCTAACCTAACCTAACCTAACCTAACCTAACCTAACCTAACCTAACCTAACCTAACCTAACCTAACCTAACCTAACCTAACCTAACCTAACCTAACCTAACCTAACCTAACCTAACCTAACCTAACCTAACCTAACCTAACCTAACCTAACCTAACCTAACCTAACCTAACCTAACCTAACCTAACCTAACCTAACCTAACCTAACCTAACTAACCTAACCTAACCTAACCTAACCTAACCTAACCTAACCTAACCTAACCTAACCTAACCTAACCTAACCTACCTAACCTAACCTAACCTAACCTAACCTAACCTAACCTAACCTAACCTAACCTAACCTAACCTAACCTAACCTAACCTAACCTAACCTAACCTAACCTAACCTAACCTAACCTAACCTAACCTAACCTAACCTAACCTAACCTAACCTAACCTAACCTAACCTAACCTAACCTAACCTAACCTAACCTAACCTAACCTAACCTAACCTAACCTAACCTAACCTAACCTAACCTAACCTAACCTAACCTAACCTAACCTAACCTAACCTAACCTAACCTAACCTAACCTAACCTAACCTAACCTAACCTAACCTAACCTAACCTAACCTAACCTAACCTAACCTAACCTAACCTAACCTAACCTAACCTAACCTAACCTAACCTAACCTAACCTAACCTAACCTAACCTAACCTAACCTAACCTAACCTAACCTAACCTAACCTAACCTAACCTAACCTAACCTAACCTAACCTAACCTAACCTAACCTAACCTAACCTAACCTAACCTAACCTAACCTAACCTAACCTAACCTAACCTAACCTAACCTAACCTAACCTAACCTAACCTAACCTAACCTAACCTAACCTAACCTAACCTAACCTAACCTAACCTAACCTAACCTAACCTAACCTAACCTAACCTAACCTAACCTAACCTAACCTAACCTAACCTAACCTAACCTAACCTAACCTAACCTAACCTAACCTAACCTAACCTAACCTAACCTAACCTAACCTAACCTAACCTAACCTAACCTAACCTAACCTAACCTAACCTAACCTAACCTAACCTAACCTAACCTAACCTAACCTAACCTAACCTAACCTAACCTAACCTAACCTAACCTAACCTAACCTAACCTAACCTAACCTAACCTAACCTAACCTAACCTAACCTAACCTAACCTAACCTAACCTAACCTAACCTAACCTAACCTAACCTAACCTAACCTAACCTAACCTAACCTAACCTAACCTAACCTAACCTAACCTAACCTAACCTAACCTAACCTAACCTAACCTAACCTAACCTAACCTAACCTAACCTAACCTAACCTAACCTAACCTAACCTAACCTAACCTAACCTAACCTAACCTAACCTAACCTAACCTAACCTAACCTAACCTAACCTAACCTAACCTAACCTAACCTAACCTAACCTAACCTAACCTAACCTAACCTAACCTAACCTAACCTAACCTAACCTAACCTAACCTAACCTAACCTAACCTAACCTAACCTAACCTAACCTAACCTAACCTAACCTAACCTAACCTAACCTAACCTAACCTAACCTAACCTAACCTAACCTAACCTAACCTAACCTAACCTAACCTAACCTAACCTAACCTAACCTAACCTAACCTAACCTAACCTAACCTAACCTAACCTAACCTAACCTAACCTAACCTAACCTAACCTAACCTAACCTAACCTAACCTAACCTAACCTAACCTAACCTAACCTAACCTAACCTAACCTAACCTAACCTAACCTAACCTAACCTAACCTAACCTAACCTAACCTAACCTAACCTAACCTAACCTAACCTAACCTAACCTAACCTAACCTAACCTAACCTAACCTAACCTAACCTAACCTAACCTAACCTAACCTAACCTAACCTAACCTAACCTAACCTAACCTAACTAACCTAACCTAACCTAACCTAACCTAACCTAACCTAACCTAACCTAACCTAACCTAACCTAACCTAACCTAACCTAACCTAACCTAACCTAACCTAACCTAACCTAACCTAACCTAACCTAACCTAACCTAACCTAACCTAACCTAACCTAACCTAACCTAACCTAACCTAACCTAACCTAACCTAACCTAACCTAACCTAACCTAACCTAACCTAACCTAACCTAACCTAACCTAACCTAACCTAACCTAACCTAACCTAACCTAACCTAACCTAACCTAACCTAACCTAACCTAACCTAACCTAACCTAACCTAACCTAACCTAACCTAACCTAACCTAACCTAACCTAACCTAACCTAACCTAACCTAACCTAACCTAACCTAACCTAACCTAACCTAACCTAACCTAACCTAACCTAACCTAACCTAACCTAACCTAACCTAACCTAACCTAACCTAACCTAACCTAACCTAACCTAACCTAACCTAACCTAACCTAACCTAACCTAACCTAACCTAACCTAACCTAACCTAACCTAACCTAACCTAACCTAACCTAACCTAACCTAACCTAACCTAACCTAACCTAACCTAACCTAACCTAACCTAACCTAACCTAACCTAACCTAACCTAACCTAACCTAACCTAACCTAACCTAACCTAACCTAACCTAACCTAACCTAACCTAACCTAACCTAACCTAACCTAACCTAACCTAACCTAACCTAACCTAACCTAACCTAACCTAACCTAACCTAACCTAACCTAACCTAACCTAACCTAACCTAACCTAACCTAACCTAACCTAACCTAACCTAACCTAACCTAACCTAACCTAACCTAACCTAACCTAACCTAACCTAACCTAACCTAACCTAACCTAACCTAACCTAACCTAACCTAACCTAACCTAACCTAACCTAACCTAACCTAACCTAACCTAACCTAACCTAACCTAACCTAACCTAACCTAACCTAACCTAACCTAACCTAACCTAACCTAACCTAACCTAACCTAACCTAACCTAACCTAACCTAACCTAACCTAACCTAACCTAACCTAACCTAACCTAACCTAACCTAACCTAACCTAACCTAACCTAACCTAACCTAACCTAACCTAACCTAACCTAACCTAACCTAACCTAACCTAACCTAACCTAACCTAACCTAACCTAACCTAACCTAACCTAACCTAACCTAACCTAACCTAACCTAACCTAACCTAACCTAACCTAACCTAACCTAACCTAACCTAACCTAACCTAACCTAACCTAACCTAACCTAACCTAACCTAACCTAACCTAACCTAACCTAACCTAACCTAACCTAACCTAACCTAACCTAACCTAACCTAACCTAACCTAACCTAACCTAACCTAACCTAACCTAACCTAACCTAACCTAACCTAACCTAACCTAACCTAACCTAACCTAACCTAACCTAACCTAACCTAACCTAACCTAACCTAACCTAACCTAACCTAACCTAACCTAACCTAACCTAACCTAACCTAACCTAACCTAACCTAACCTAACCTAACCTAACCTAACCTAACCTAACCTAACCTAACCTAACCTAACCTAACCTAACCTAACCTAACCTAACCTAACCTAACCTAACCTAACCTAACCTAACCTAACCTAACCTAACCTAACCTAACCTAACCTAACCTAACCTAACCTAACCTAACCTAACCTAACCTAACCTAACCTAACCTAACCTAACCTAACCTAACCTAACCTAACCTAACCTAACCTAACCTAACCTAACCTAACCTAACCTAACCTAACCTAACCTAACCTAACCTAACCTAACCTAACCTAACCTAACCTAACCTAACCTAACCTAACCTAACCTAACCTAACCTAACCTAACCTAACCTAACCTAACCTAACCTAACCTAACCTAACCTAACCTAACCTAACCTAACCTAACCTAACCTAACCTAACCTAACCTAACCTAACCTAACCTAACCTAACCTAACCTAACCTACCTAACCTAACCTAACCTAACCTAACCTAACCTAACCTAACCTAACCTAACCTAACCTAACCTAACCTAACCTAACCTAACCTAACCTAACCTAACCTAACCTAACCTAACCTAACCTAACCTAACCTAACCTAACCTAACCTAACCTAACCTAACCTAACCTAACCTAACCTAACCTAACCTAACCTAACCTAACCTAACCTAACCTAACCTAACCTAACCTAACCTAACCTAACCTAACCTAACCTAACCTAACCTAACCTAACCTAACCTAACCTAACCTAACCTAACCTAACCTAACCTAACCTAACCTAACCTAACCTAACCTAACCTAACCTAACCTAACCTAACCTAACCTAACCTAACCTAACCTAACCTAACCTAACCTAACCTAACCTAACCTAACCTAACCTAACCTAACCTAACCTAACCTAACCTAACCTAACCTAACCTAACCTAACCTAACCTAACCTAACCTAACCTAACCTAACCTAACCTAACCTAACCTAACCTAACCTAACCTAACCTAACCTAACCTAACCTAACCTAACCTAACCTAACCTAACCTAACCTAACCTAACCTAACCTAACCTAACCTAACCTAACCTAACCTAACCTAACCTAACCTAACCTAACCTAACCTAACCTAACCTAACCTAACCTAACCTAACCTAACCTAACCTAACCTAACCTAACCAACCTAACCTAACCTAACCTAACCTAACCTAACCTAACCTAACCTAACCTAACCTAACCTAACCTAACCTAACCTAACCTAACCTAACCTAACCTAACCTAACCTAACCTAACCTAACCTAACCTAACCTAACCTAACCTAACCTAACCTAACCTAACCTAACCTAACCTAACCTAACCTAACCTAACCTAACCTAACCTAACCTAACCTAACCTAACCTAACCTAACCTAACCTAACCTAACCTAACCTAACCTAACCTAACCTAACCTAACCTAACCTAACCTAACCTAACCTAACCTAACCTAACCTAACCTAACCTAACCTAACCTAACCTAACCTAACCTAACCTAACCTAACCTAACCTAACCTAACCTAACCTAACCTAACCTAACCTAACCTAACCTAACCTAACCTAACCTAACCTAACCTAACCTAACCTAACCTAACCTAACCTAACCTAACCTAACCTAACCTAACCTAACCTAACCTAACCTAACCTAACCTAACCTAACCTAACCTAACCTAACCTAACCTAACCTAACCTAACCTAACCTAACCTAACCTAACCTAACCTAACCTAACCTAACCTAACCTAACCTACCTAACCTAACCTAACCTAACCTAACCTAACCTAACCTAACCTAACCTAACCTAACCTAACCTAACCTAACCTAACCTAACCTAACCTAACCTAACCTAACCTAACCTAACCTAACCTAACCTAACCTAACCTAACCTAACCTAACCTAACCTAACCTAACCTAACCTAACCTAACCTAACCTAACCTAACCTAACCTAACCTAACCTAACCTAACCTAACCTAACCTAACCTAACCTAACCTAACCTAACCTAACCTAACCTAACCTAACCTAACCTAACCTAACCTAACCTAACCTAACCTAACCTACTAACCTAACCTAACCTAACCTAACCTAACCTAACCTAACCTAACCTAACCTAACCTAACCTAACCTAACCTAACCTAACCTAACCTAACCTAACCTACCTAACCTAACCTAACCTAACCTAACCTAACCTAACCTAACCTAACCTAACCTAACCTAACCTAACCTAACCTAACCTAACCTAACCTAACCTAACCTAACCTAACCTAACCTAACCTAACCTAACCTAACCTAACCTAACCTAACCTAACCTAACCTAACCTAACCTAACCTAACCTAACCTAACCTAACCTAACCTAACCTAACCTAACCTAACCTAACCTAACCTAACCTAACCTAACCTAACCTAACCTAACCTAACCTAACCTAACCTAACCTAACCTAACCTAACCTAACCTAACCTAACCTAACCTAACCTAACCTAACCTAACCTAACCTAACCTAACCTAACCTAACCTAACCTAACCTAACCTAACCTAACCTAACCTAACCTAACCTAACCTAACCTAACCTAACCTAACCTAACCTAACCTAACCTAACCTAACCTAACCTAACCTAACCTAACCTAACCTAACCTAACCTAACCTAACCTAACCTAACCTAACCTAACCTAACCTAACCTAACCTAACCTAACCTAACCTAACCTAACCTAACCTAACCTAACCTAACCTAACCTAACCTAACCTAACCTAACCTAACCTAACCTAACCTAACCTAACCTAACCTAACCTAACCTAACCTAACCTAACCTAACCTAACCTAACCTAACCTAACCTAACCTAACCTAACCTAACCTAACCTAACCTAACCTAACCTAACCTAACCTAACCTAACCTAACCTAACCTAACCTAACCTAACTAACCTAACCTAACCTAACCTAACCTAACCTAACCTAACCTAACCTAACCTAACCTAACCTAACCTAACCTAACCTAACCTAACCTAACCTAACCTAACCTAACCTAACCTAACCTAACCTAACCTAACCTAACCTAACCTAACCTAACCTAACCTAACCTAACCTAACCTAACCTAACCTAACCTAACCTAACCTAACCTAACCTAACCTAACCTAACCTAACCTAACCTAACCTAACCTAACCTAACCTAACCTAACCTAACCTAACCTAACCTAACCTAACCTAACCTAACCTAACCTAACCTAACCTAACCTAACCTAACCTAACCTAACCTAACCTAACCTAACCTAACCTAACCTAACCTAACCTAACCTAACCTAACCTAACCTAACCTAACCTAACCTAACCTAACCTAACCTAACCTAACCTAACCTAACCTAACCTAACCTAACCTAACCTAACCTAACCTAACCTAACCTAACCTAACCTAACCTAACCTAACCTAACCTAACCTAACCTAACCTAACCTAACCTAACCTAACCTAACCTAACCTAACCTAACCTAACCTAACCTAACCTAACCTAACCTAACCTAACCTAACCTAACCTAACCTAACCTAACCTAACCTAACCTAACCTAACCTAACCTAACCTAACCTAACCTAACCTAACCTAACCTAACCTAACCTAACCTAACCTAACCTAACCTAACCTAACCTAACCTAACCTAACCTAACCTAACCTAACCTAACCTAACCTAACCTAACCTAACCTAACCTAACCTAACCTAACCTAACCTAACCTAACCTAACCTAACCTAACCTAACCTAACCTAACCTAACCTAACCTAACCTAACCTAACCTAACCTAACCTAACCTAACCTAACCTAACCGCTCCCGTAGCGATCAGATCGGTTTTTAAGTCGCTCCGCGTTTTTAATTCGGGAAAAATCGAAAAGTGCTCCGATTTCAGTGATTAGCGGCTTATTCGACGGCGCTCGGCAAGGGCATCCTGACAAACCAAAATTCGTGGTGATCGAGCTTCCAGGACGAAAGTTCTCCCACGAAAAGTGGTTATTTACGAGAAAGTGACTCAAAAACAGTGTTAAGTGGCTCTTAGAAGACAGTGACTTACATCAGTGAGTAGGTCTCGTCGAGACCTCTCATTTGATATATTTAGTGTTAAAATTAGTGTAAAACTGTAAGTACAATCTTCATTTTAGTGTAAAAGTTTTTCATTTTTTAGTTTTTGTGTGATATCTTTAATATAAGATCGATGACCTACAACTTTTAAAGTGTCATTCTGTGCGCCCAAGTGTCCTCAACAAGAGGATACAACTTTCGCGATCTAAAGGTCAGTACACACTGTGAAAAAGACACTTCTGTGACAACTGTCCGAAATTGGTTCGGACAAAAGTTCATCGGACAATATTGAGACTAATACGGCTAGAAAGCCCTTATCGAGCCCTTTTCAAATATATAATTCTTATTTCTATAGCTTAAGTGACGGCGAAGTAATCGCCAGAAAAACAACATTTTTCTGTGTTTTTCTTGACTTTTTGACATTTCAGTGCTTATAATTCTTAATCGAGACTTACGACACATACTTTTCAAGTGCGTATAATACAGAGGATAGACTCCTCTACAGGATCCTGAAAAGAAATCCTGAAAAAAGAACATACCTGCTGAGCAGTGCGCTTGTTGCGGTTACAAATTGCAATTTTACAAGTGTGTGACCCCCCCTTTTTTGTGTTTTTTGTACGGGACTCCCCCCAAACTTTTATAGCACAACATAGAGGAGACCCCTAGCTACATCCTCCACCAAGTCTCACATTTTTCCTATGTGAGACCTCCAAACGCAAGCCACAAAAGGGAAGACAAATTTCTACCACGAACCGCAAAACCGACCAGATAACGTGGTAAAATATACACGTAAGTTGAAAAGTCACTTTTTTACCTTGACTCATCTCGACCAGTTTTTGGGTGGAACCAGAAGAGGACCTCCCAAAACCATTTTGTGTGGCGCTAGAATTAAATAGTCGAGAAGATCCTGGGAGATATAGGGTTTTATAAAACCAAATATTCAACCCACTACTAGCGCCACCTAGTGCCCAGTAGGAAACCACTCCGGCGTACCCGGGTGCACTAGAAGAGGTGTCAGTGTGTGTGCGCCTGTAGCCACAGCACTCACTGCCGCAGACCCCGCCTCTTTCTTGAGAGTGTGTGTGTGCAGTCGCGGCAGAGCCAGCGCCCCTTGGCGGCACATAGCAACAACAGTACACTTGGCCGACTGGAGCGCCCCCTGACGGAGGTGAACAAAAACTAGGTATAGGATTAGGAAATAGTTTAAGACAGTTTTAGAGTCCCTATTGACATAGACTTAAGTACAAATCTACTTACTGAATTATTTTACTTTACTTATTTTATACATAATTGACCATAGTAATTGTTCTTTGACAATATAAATATATTCTTACCATAAAATAAGACCTGGAACAGCGCTGCTTTTAGCGCCATCTACCGGAGAGTGGACCAAAACTACTGTTTAAAAACATTGTTACCTAGTTTTAGCTCATATACAACTGTCCTTTGACCTAGCTTTAAGTACTTATATTTACAGTCCATTCCCAATTTAATTATTTTGTTTTAAAATTAATGACTATATTGTGTATACAATAACCGTGTTTCTTGGGAACTCATCTCCAGCTCCGTATACCTATTGACGATAGTTAACACTATCATCCACGAGGGGGCGCCTCAAGCACAGCGCTTTTACCGCCACCTTGTGGAGACTGGACGACAACTTTTGGTCAGCCTTCTAGCTCCGCCCACTCCAAGTAGCGCCCCAATAAGAGCTAGGGTCACTTTTTGACGCTAGGGGCGCTAGTTGTAGGGTGTTAGCTGGCGGACGGTGCTTTTACCGCCATCTATTAGGCTGCACCAAACAACTTTCTGCAAACATTGTATATATCTTATTATTTCATTTTATGTCCCTATTGACCTAGTTTTAAGTACTATTGTGTTCATTTGACTGTGTTTTATTATTTTATTATTAATTTTGACTGTCCTTTTTGACCTAGTTTTAAGTTTACATTGTTTTAACCTGATTTTAATTGTAGTATACAAATTTTACACTGTCTTTTGACAAAACTTATACACTTATACAAATTATATACATTATACAATATTAGAAAAATTTATGAATTATAGCAGGATGTTTGGCATGCGCACGCCCGTGAAGAAGACCCAGAGGGCGTCCTCCTCCCCCCAGCATTCAAAGGCAGCTGACGACCAAACCCAAAGCGCTAGACGCAGTTTAGGGGAATGCGAGTCAGCAAACCCCAAACCCCTCCCTAAACCGACCACGGCCCCAGCGACGACCAAGCCAAAAACGGGCAGCAGGGCTGCACCAGGCGGGTCGTCGACAGACGCTCCAACAAGCCCGCCACCACCACCACCGCTGCATAAAATCCCGTCTAGAGTTGCCGAGGCGAGAGCGTGCCTGAATAAGGCCAAGCTCCACCTCGGCAACTCTAGAAATCTCAAAACGGAGATTAAAAATGAGGTGGCGGCGGCAGTGGAGCGTCTCTACCAACTTGTAAAGGAGGCGGAACTGGAAAAGGGAGGGGGCAAAGAGAGAGAGGGGAAAAAACAGGAAGAAGGACAGAAGGACTCGGGGGAGGAGAGGAAGGTGGAGCTGGACCAGCTAAACAAGAGGTTGGTGGAGACCGGCAAGCTGCTTGCTGAAAACAGCAAGCTGCTTGCCGAAAACACCAAGCTCCAAAAGGAGATCAGAGTGGTCCAGAAGGAGGAAATCCGGGACAAACACGAGGAGCTGATGACCGAGGTGTTGGCCATCAGGGAGACCACCGCGGTCATCAGCACCCAGATCCCGGAACTAAAACCCACCACCTCCACATACGCCAAGACGCTCGCCGCCCCCGCCGCCCCCATACGACCGGCCCCCCCACCGAGCCATCACTCGATTATCGTGTCTTCCCGAGAGGCGATGGACACGAGCGAGGATGTGCTCGGACGGGTCCGCACCGCACTTGACGCCAAGACCAGCGGCTTTCAGGTCCAGCGCGTCCGCAAGGTCAGAGACCAAAAGGTGGTTCTGAGTTGCTCCAGCAAGGACGAGCTGACCAGAATGGCAGCTAAACTCAGAACCACCGGGACTCTGGACGTTGCGGAGGCGCTGAACAAGAACCCGCTGGTGATAATAAAGGATGTCCAGTCCTATAATACGGACGAGGACATCCTGGCGTCTTTGCGGACCCAAAATGTGGACCAGTTAGCAGGCCTCACCGACGCCGACTTCGGCGCCGTCGTGGTGAGGTACCGAAGGAAGGCGAGAAACCCCTCGGAGTGTCACGTCGTCCTTCAGGTGCCTCCCAGGATGTGGCAGAGGCTGACGTCGGTGGGAAAGGTCCACATAGACCTGCAGAGGGTGCCGGTCGAGGACCAGTCCCCGCTTGTGCAGTGCACTCGGTGTCTGGGTTACGGGCATGGTCGCAGAAGCTGCAAAGAATCTATTGATCTTTGCAGCTTTTGCGGCGACCCCCACCCACGAGCAGACTGCCCGCGTTATACCGCGGGCGAAAAACCCTGTTGTAAAAACTGCTCACGCTCCAAAGGAAAAGACACCGGGCACACTGCTTTCAGCGGGGACTGTCCTGTCCGGAAAAAATGGGACGACATCGCGCGGTCGAGCGTCGCATACGGATGAGGTCGTCACGGGCGCGCGGAAAGCGCCGTTTGTACACGACGGACTCGACAAACACGACAGAGACTCCACACATGCGCTTACACAAACACACACACAACACGAAACACAAAACATTGTCAAGTATGACCCGGAAACAAACACAAATACTACATTTGTAAGCAGCATTATGTTTAATGTTGGCTTGGATTGTGTCCGGGCCATACTTGAACATAACAACACTAAACACAACACAGATAGATACGGCAACACTGATGTGTTGCCCAACACTATCCACGCACACATACAACACACAACAATACCCACCAACACATATCAACTATACACCCATTACACACACACAAACACAAACACCATGTTCATGGTCTCGTCATCAATAAATTGACATACCAAACATTCCTTGGAATATTTACTATATGCAATTAAACTGAACAAGACCATGAACAATACACACACCAACACTCCGCCGTGTTTGTCGAGAAAACCACGATTTTACTTTCAAGACCAAACATAAATATAGTCAGAAACAGCCATGTACCATTGATCTGTACCATTTTACCATTTACATTTACAATTCTAATTATAATTTTACAATTTATCTACTTTACTCAATTTTAAATTTTACACTATATTTACAACCTACACAAAACACTCAACTTTTATATTATAAATTAAGAAATTATATTATACAAAATTATTAAAATAAACAATTATTATTAGTAATAAGAAATCATAATAAACAATGTTGATTACGAAACAACTACTATTACAATGCCGCAATAAAATCTAAAATAAATGTAAATACTATCTATTAAGACTAGAAATATATTAAGATAATGTAACTTACTATGCATTAAAAGTATGTCTGAAAAAATTATTAATACCCTAAGGGAAAAAGAAAAATTACCCTGACAAAAAAATTAAAAACAAGACAAGGGCCTGGATCATGTCCGGGGAAAAGCGGCGGTTGTGCACGCTCTGTGCACAACCATTAAAAAAAAAAAAAAAAAAAAAAAAAAAAAAAAAAAAAAAAAAAAAAAAAAAAAAAAAAAAAAAAAAAAAAAAAAAAAACCTAACCTAACCTAACCTAACCTAACCTAACCTAACCTAACCTAACCTAACCTAACCTAACCTAACCCTAACCTAACCTAACCTAACCTAACCTAACCTAACCTAACCTAACCTAACCTAACCTAACCTAACCTAACCTAACCTAACCTAACCTAACCTAACCTAACCTAACCTAACCTAACCTAACCTAACCTAACCTAACCTAACCTAACCTAACCTAACCTAACCTAACCTAACCTAACCTAACCTAACCTAACCTAACCTAACCTAACCTAACCTAACCTAACCTAACCTAACCTAACCTAACCTAACCTAACCTAACCTAACCTAACCTAACCTAACCTAACCTAACCTAACCTAACCTAACCTAACCTAACCTAACCTAACCTAACCTAACCTAACCTAACCTAACCTAACCTAACCTAACCTAACCTAACCTAACCTAACCTAACCTAACCTAACCTAACCTAACCTAACCTAACCTAACCTAACCTAACCTAACCTAACCTAACCTAACCTAACCTAACCTAACCTAACCTAACCTAACCTAACCTAACCTAACCTAACCTAACCTAACCTAACCTAACCTAACCTAACCTAACCTAACCTAACCTAACCTAACCTAACCTAACCTAACCTAACCTAACCTAACCTAACCTAACCTAACCTAACCTAACCTAACCTAACCTAACCTAACCTAACCTAACCTAACCTAACCTAACCTAACCTAACCTAACCTAACCTAACCTAACCTAACCTAACCTAACCTAACCTAACCTAACCTAACCTAACCTATCCTAACCTAACCTTTTTTTTTTTTTTTTTTTTTTTTTTTTTTTCTGTCGAGGAGGAAATCTTCAAAAGATCCCCAGGTCTCTTGTGGGAGAGGCCTGGGGTATGTGGGATTTTTACCCACTAAAACCTCCCCGGTGGCCGCCTTCAGCACGTCGGAGGTGCACCGGGTTCTCCTTGCGGAACTTCGCCGGTGCAACCTAACCTAACCTAACCTAACCTAACCTAACCTAACCTAACCTAACCTAACCTAACCTAACCTAACCTAACCTAACCTAACCTAACCTAACCTAACCTAACCTAACCTAACCTAACCTAACCTAACCTAACCTAACCTAACCTAACCTAACCTAACCTAACCTAACCTAACCTAACCTAACCTAACCTAACCTAACCTAACCTAACCTAACCTAACCTAACCTAACCTAACCTAACCTAACCTAACCTAACCTAACCTAACCTAACCTAACCTAACCTAACCTAACCTAACCTAACCTTTTTTTTTTTTTTTTTTTTTTTTTTCGTGGGAAAACCCTTTATGGGTCCCCTTCCACCTCGGGGGAGGCGGGAGGGGTATGTGGGAGTCCGGCAGACGGCCGTATACCCACTAAAAACCCACGGTGTACCATCCTCCGCCATGCAGAGGGGCGCCCCGGGACCATTGGGAAATGCTCCGAGACGCCCCCGGCGGACGGCCCGGCACACTTGCCGGGCCACAGGCGCTAAAAGGGGGACGACCTGGTACCACCCCAGTCATCCCCCAGACGGCCGAAATCGTGCAATAGGTAGTGGGTCCCCCGACCCACCACCTGATTTCGGCTAGTGGGGAGGATGAAGGCGATCATAGCGCCTCCTTCTCCTCCCCACACGTCTGCGCCGGAGCGGATCTGCCAGGGGGTCTTCCTCCCTGGCCCGCTCCGCGGCCTCCTTCCGCGACATCACGTCCTCGCAGAAAGAGGCCATCGCCTCCCAGGACCCCTCACTGTCGAGCATAGACAGAACTATGCTCGGCAGTGAGAGGTCCCTTCCGACCGCCGCAACCAGAATGCGGCGCTGCTCGACCCACGCAACACACTCTTCCAGGGTGTGTTGCGCGGTGTCTTCCGCCGCGCCACACTCATGGCACGCGGCGGTGGGCTCCCTCCTGGCTATTCGGTGCAGGTACCGACCAAAACACCCATGTCCTGTCAGCACCTGCACCAGCCTGAACGTCAGGGAGCCCCGAGGCCTCCCCACCCACCTCTCAAGGACCGGACGGACTGCGTCTATGGTGCGAAGACCATAGGTGGAGTCCGCCAGGTCCTCCGCCCATCGCCGCAGCGACTCCTGCTGCGCCCGACGTCTGGTTTCCACTACATCCTCAAACGTCGGGCGCTGACCGTCACCGCGTCTCGCCGCCTTGAGCTGATAGACGGCGGCGAGAACCCGGGCCTCCAACTCCCACGGGGGGCTGCCCGCGAGGACGCAGGCCGCCCCCCCGGATACCGTTCGGTACCCCCGGATCACCCTCAGTGCCACTGTCCGCTGCGCCCTGCGCAGCAGACGGACATTGGTGGCACTGAGGGCATCCACCCACACCGGGGCCCCGTAGAGGGCCATGCTTCGGACCACCCCCGCATACAGCCGGCGGCAGGTGGTCCCCGGCCCCCCCGAGTTCGGCAGCAGCCTTCCCAGCGCTGCTGCCGCCCCCACGAGCTTGGGGACCAGTCCGTGGAAATGGTCCCCAAAGCTCCACCGCCCGTCCAGGCGGAGACCCAGATATTTCATTTGGGTCCCCACCCGGACCCTCACCCCGCCCACATCAATCGCCGCCCCAGGGGGCGGTCCACCCCGAGGCCCATGGAAAAGTAGGGCCTCGGTCTTCTCCGCCGCCACCCTAAGGCCCAGCGCCTCGATGCGGGCCACCACCAGGGAGGTGCCCACTGTGGCCAGCTGCTGCACCTCCCTCCAACTCCCCCCTCTGGCTACGACCAGGGTGTCATCTGCATAGCAGATGACACGCATCCGTGGCAGGAGATTACCACGGAGCACCCAGTCGTAGCCCAGGTCCCACAGGAGAGGGCCAAGCACAGAGCCCTGTGGGACCCCACACCCGACCGCCCGCCGGACCACCACACCTCGCCTGTCGACGTAGGCGACCTTCCTCCCCAGGAGGTAGCCCTCCAACAGCCGCCGAAGGTACTGGGGCACACCGTGAAAGCGGAGCGCCGCCAGTATCGCCTCAAAAGGCAGGCTGTTGAAGGCGTTGGCGATGTCCAATGACACCGCCAGCACCTTTTCCCCCCGGTTGGTCGCCTCTGTCGACCATGTCTTCAGGGCCATCAGGGCGTCCGTCGTGGACCGCCCAGCCCTGAAGCCGAACTGGTGGTCCGACAAGTCCGGCCCCTCCTCCGACAAATGCCGAATGAGGCGGGAAGCCACGACTCTCTCCAAAGCCTTACCCACCTCATCCAACAGCACGATCGGTCGGAAGGCCGACGGGCAGTCGGGCTGCCGACCCTCTTTGGGCCACAGGCACAGGCGGCCCTCCTTCCAGGGCTCCGGGAACTGACCGGATGTGAGACATCGATCGAAAAGTTCCCGGAGCCCACCGCCCATGTGCTTCAGGGCAATGGCCAGCACTCGGCCCGGGACTCCGTCCGGGCCTGGAGCCCTCCGCTTTTTGCGGAGACGCTCCACCACCTCCTCCATCTCCCCTTCTGTGATCAGGGGGATGGAGGCATCTTCGGCCCGTGCAGCAGGGAGGCGCATGGGCGGTGGGGAGAAGTCCGGGCGCTCAGGGAAGAGTGCCCCTACGACGCTGTCCAGCAACTCTGGACGCATCGTCTCCATCACGGGGGGCGCCGCGACTCGGAATTTGTTCCGAGCCGCTTTGTACGGGCGCCCCCAGGGGTCCGCGTCCAGACTGGACAGCGTCTCCCCCCAGCCCTCCTCCTTCGCCTGGACAATGGCCAGCTGCAGAGCCAGTTTGGCAGCTCTGTACTGCTCGTGCAGCTGGCCCTCCCTCACCAGATCCCGGACCGCCCGCCGGCGGCTGCGCTGGTACTCCCGCCTCGCCGCAGTGCATGCAGCGCGGAGGCAGGAGATCTCCGGCGACCACCAGTACACCGCCCGTCTCGGCGGGCGACGTCGGGATCGCGGCATTGCCGCGTCGCATACCACCGTGAGGGCGGTGCGGAAGCGGGTGGCGGACTCATCCACCCCCTCCACTCTGGTGGGCCGGGCACACCAGGCCTGAACTATGGCCGCCTCTTCCGCCATCTCCGGGTCGAGGCGGCTAATTGCCCACCGGGGGAACGCCTCCCCCCCGCGGGGGGAGGGTGACGCCACTGTCGTGGGGGAGGAGGAAGACACCTCGAACCGAATGTAGAGGTGGTCCGAGAGGGTCTCTACCTCCCCCAGCACACGCCAATTGCGCACGCGGCGTGCGACGGCTGGTGTGGCGAACGAGATGTCCACCACTGAGCCACCACTGTGCCGCACGCACGTGTGCGCCGTCCCAATGTTGAGGAGGGACAGTCCGGACTCGACTGCCCACTCCTCCACTGCTGCCCCCCGAGGGTCCGTCCGGACCTCCCCCCACGCCCTTGACTTGGCGTTGGGGTCGCCCACCACCACCACCGGGAGAGGGGCCATCCTCCTCACCACCGGGCCTAGAGCGTCTAAAAATGACTCTAGGTCCCGCAGCGGCCTGTTGGGGGAGAAGTATATGCCAATGATAGCATACTCTCCCCATTCGGCCGCCACATACCCGGCTCCCCTCTCCCTCACCACAACAGGGCCTCCCTCCGTCCGACCGACGATAGCCACGGAGCCATCCAGATCACCAGCCCAGTTGGGCCGGGCTGGGACGAAATATGGCTCCGCGACAACGGCAACGTCAATGCCCCACTCCGCCATGGACTGCAAGAAAAGGTCTTGCGCCCCAGCGGAGTGGTTCAGGTTTCCCTGGAGGAAGCTGACATTGTCACACATTAGTGTTCCATGTCAGCTCCCTCCGACCTGTGGCCGCCGTCGGTTGTTGGGGCCCTTGTCCAAGGGGCCCCCTTGCCTTTCATGGAGGGGGGGTTGCAACTCTTCCCCCCCATTATGTGGTCCGCTGCCTTACCGGCATGGGCACAGACGGCGCAGCGCATTTCAGCTTTGCACGTCGCCGCTCTGTGACCCTCCTTCCCACACCGGTAGCATAGGCTGCCCCTGTCAGCCGCCGAGGGGCACAGCGGACGCGTGTGCCCGATCCCCATGCAGCGGAAGCACCGCATGGGCTTCGCGTCCAGGGCCAGCACCCGCACCGAGCTCCACCCTATGAGGAACCGGCCCGCTCCCACTAGGGTCTTCGCTACGGCGACCGGACACGACAGGAAAATGCTGCCATCCCCGCCGCTGTCGGTGCGGATCTCCCCGGCCCTGATCTGGGCCGGTTCGCACCCCCCCTTTCTGGCCGCCTCCTGGACCACCTCTTCCCGCGTGATGGAGTCATCGAGGCCGACGATGCGCAAATCCGCACACTTCGTCGGCCTCCTGATGTCGGCCACGCCCGCCAAAGCCTCCTTCAGCCTTTCGGCTAGCAGGTCCGCCTTTTCGCCACCTTGTGACCCAGGAATCTCTACGATCCTGGCTCCGGTGGCGGTTTGGCGGACCGTGACTACATCAATCCCCAGCCCCGGGAGATCTATCTTCTCCCGAGCTGCGGCAAGGGCCCCGGCGTAAGTCATGCCCTCCTTTCCCGCCTCTGTCTGCAGCGTAATTACCACAGCGGCGGTCTTGGGGGGAGAAAGCTTAGCCTTACGGCCCTTCTTCCCCGTATTGGTGGCAGGGGGACCCTTCGCCTTGGCGGGGATGGGGGCCGCCGCCGGAGGAGAAGGCGAAGACTTCTTCCCCTTACCCTTGCCCTTTCGCGTAACGGTGGACCATTGCCCACCGTCTGCGGCTTGCGGAGGAGTGGCCATGGCCGGGGCCTGGCTCACCTCCTGAGACGTCTGCGGGGTAGGGAGGGCAGCCTCCACCCTCGTTTGGACTGTCTGGCGGGGTGCCACTCGCCCCTGCTTGCCCAACACCGGCGACCTGGACCTGGCCATTGCAGGCACCACAACAGGCACCCCAGTTGCCCGCTTGCTCCCCGACGCAAGAGGGGGGCGGACAATAGGAGCCGGGAGGAGCCTGCCCTCCAAACCCTCGAGGCGGGCATTCATCATCTCCCCGAGGGAGATGAGTAGGGACCGCTTCAGCTCCTCAATGGCCCCGGCAAAATCAGGTACCTGGGGAGCGCTCGTAGCCCTCGGAGGGGATTTTGGAGGGGCTGGAGCCTTCCTCTCGGAGTAGTCCCGACGGACTGCTCGAACTTCTGCCTTGAGCTCCTCCAGCTCCCTCCGAAGGTTGATGTTGTCCCTCTTAAGACGGCGAGTCTCCTCAGCAACCGTGCGGTCCGCCAAGCAGTCCACTATGTCCTGCAGGGATCTCGCCGCCTCCTTCAGGTCACGCACGCAGCCCCCCTGCAGGTGTTTCGACTTCAGGGCCACGTCAAGAACCTTAGCCACCTTCTCCCCTGCTTTTGCCCTCATAGTCTCAGCGTCCATGAACTCCACATCTTGGGGCCCACTGGACTCTGCGGCCAACTCTTTCGGGACTTTTTCCTTGAGGAAGGCTTGACTCCGCAATTTCTTGTTAAAGTCGGCCTCCTCCTCTTCCTCGCGGAGGCGACTTATGTCCAGTCGTGCTTTGGCCAGCCCGTAGTTATGGCCTGGAGCTCGGGCCTTCCCTCTCTTGGCCGCCGACACCCTCGCGGACTCGGCAACCTCGGTATCGGACCCCGAGTCCGACAACACACTCCGCTTGCGACGCGGGATAAAAGCGTCCGACTCCGAAGAAGCGGACATTGCGCCGCCTTCGTCCTGAGGACCAGCGCTCACCACAGCAGGGGGAGGAAGAACCTCCTGCGCAGAACGGCCAGGCTTCATCGTAGCCCCAAGACGCTGGGTCCCCGACCCTTCTCCCTCAAACACGATACGAAGCGAGGAATTCACTCCGTGCATCTCACCCGACCCAGAAGGTCGCATTGTTGGCCCTAATAAGGGCCCTTTATATATTGTGGGCTAACCGAGATTAACCCGCAACAAAACAACAACCAATCACAAGATAACTCCAACAGAACACAACAAAGACATCCAATAACCAGCCTTCTACTTTGGTTGTTGCACAGTGCACTTTAGCCGAACACCGGTCTGCCACTCCGTTACGGTGGTCAGAACCGGGTCGTTGCCCAGGGAACGCGACGAGGACGCAAGCACTGTGGGGGGTTCCCCAACCTAACCTAACCTAACCTAACCTAACCTAACCTTTTTTTTTTTTTTTTTTTTTTTTTTTTTTTGAGGGGAAATGCGTTTACGCATCCCACCGGAGCCCGGGGGGGCCCAGGTGGGTATGTGGGACTACCGGGTGAAGCCCGGACTACCCACTAAAACCCCTCTCTGTACCCTCTTAGCCGCGAGTGCCGGGGACCCGAGTTCACGTTGCCGCTTCCAATCACGTCCCCGGCACGGCTCTGGCCTTAACAGGCCTCCTCTCTGGGTGGTCTAAAGGACCACCCACTCCGGCCGGGTGGCGCTGTGTTGGTACAGGAAACACAGCGCCCCCTCACGAGCCCCTGAACGGACGACAGGCACCCCCGTGCCTGCCGTCTTAGGGCTCAGGAGGCGCGATGGTCACTAGGAAGTGACCATCGCCTCTCCTGCTGCAGCAGCTCTGGGAGCCGCAGGGCGGGCAGGCTTCGCCGGGGCTTTTGCCCCAGTGGCACCCTTCCCCTTCCGCCTTTTGACCGGCGCGGGAGCGCAGGCGGAGCCTCCGAGCTTGTGGGCAGCTGGCCTATTCGACGCCGCGCACACTATGCAGTGTGGCGCGGCGGAGCATCCCTCACTTTTATGGCCGAGCTGCCCGCATCGGAAGCAGACATTGCCTCTATCGACCTCCGCGGTGCACTGCTCCCGGACGTGCCCCACTTCGAGGCACCGGAAGCACCGCAGAGGTCTGGCCGGCAGCAGCTTGGCGCGGACGGAGGACCATCCGACCAGGATTCTTTCGGCCCCAGCAACCTTGGCAGCGACCCTTGTTGGGCACCTGACCAGGGCAGAGCCCAGCCCGGTCTTGCCTCGCCGTATCTCCCCCACTTTTATAGAGGCGGGCGCACACTCGGCGACCTTAGCGACCGCCTCTGCCACCTCCGACGCGACGACCGAGTCGTCCAGACCCGAGATGCGCAGATCTGCGCATTTCTCGGGCCTGGACACCACGACGTTGTCTGCCCCCATCACCTGCAGCACTCTTGCAGCCAGGAGGTCCGCCTTGTCTCCGCTGTCGGCCCCCGGGAGCTCCAGAAGCCTTGCCCCGGTAACGGCCACTCTAAACGAGATGCCCGTTATGCCCAGGCCCTCGAGGTCCATTTTGCTCCTGGCGTCGCGGAACAATTTCTCGTATGTGACCCCCCGCTCTACAGCTTGTGGCTGCAGCTTTAAAGCTACTGCCGATGAGCGGGGGGGCCTCAGCTTCGGCTCCTTCGGCTTCTTCGGCCTCGGTTTAGGCTTCGCCTGCCTGGGCCTTGGGGCCTGGGCAGCCACTGCCGGGTCCGCTCTAGGTTTCGCCTTGCGGCGGGTCACCGTTGTCCAAGCCTCTGCAGGCCTCTCTGCAGCTGTCGCTGCTGGCGGAGCGGGGTCGGCCGCAGGAGCCCGCTTTTTGCCCTTTCCCTTCCCCTTAGACTTGGTCGTCCCTCCCTCACGTGAAGTGGGAGGGGGAGGGCCAATGTCGACGGGCGCCGGAGGATCCTCCAGCTCCAACACAGGGCTAACTCTAGCCGGCGGGATATCCGCCGCTAACGCCCGAGAAGACGAGGCCAGCGGTGGGCGGAGGCGCACCTCTGGCAACAGCCTATCTTCCAACGCCTCTAGGCGGGCGTTCACCATGTTCCCCACCGCCTCAATGATGGAGCGCTTAAGCGACTCCGGCTCAAACGGAGCACTTGGAGGCGGTGGGGTTGTCTCAACCGGGGTTTTTTGCGGCTGCCGCATTTCAGCCCGCAACGCAGCTAGCTCACCGCGGAGCACCTCAATTTCCGTCTGGAGCCGGTCATTGTCGGCGGAGAGCTTCATCGTCTCCGACGCGATAGTGGACCGGCTCATTAGGTCCACAGCCTCTTTTATTTCCGCGGCCGCGTCCTTAAGGGTCTTGACGAACGTACCCTTAAGGTTCGTCGACTTGGCCGCGACATCACCGATTAGGGCCACGTTACGGAGAACGTGACCCTTTAGTTCGGGCGTAGAGGCCCCGATAAACTTTTCCGGCATGCGGATCGGACGCAGCGCATACACCTCGCGCGCCGACTCCGCCATCTCCTTCTCCGCCTGGAGTTCCATCGCCGCCCTCTCTGCGGCGACCATCTCGGCCTTGGCCTTTGCCAGGCCAACGTATTCGCCGGTTGTTGGAGGCCGGCCTCTTCCTCTTGGGGTGTCAGTGCTCTTCAGAGCGGCAGGGCTCCCGTCGCTCCTGCCGCCCGAGCGCGACCGATCTCTCCCTTGGGGCTGGCTCCCCGATGCGTCAGAGCGCTTTAGGAACCGGCCAGCTTTGTCCCTCGCCTGTGAAGTGCCCTTCTCCACCTTCTTTTTCGGGGCTTTTTGAGCGGGGCGGTCCTCGTCACCCGAGCCGCCCGAGTCATCTTCCGAGTCATATCGTCGGGGTCGTTTTCGGAGCGAACCGCTATGCGACACCCGACTATCCGGCCGCGAGAGTATTGAGTCGTCGTCGCTGTCGTACGACATCGACGCCACACTTCCAGTCCTCGTAAGTTCTTTTAGGGCAGCCATCAGCTCCCCTCCTCCTCCAGAGGCAGACGCGAACTCCTCCGAGTCAACGCGATCTGCGCCAGTCGTCTTGTCCAATCCAGAATGCGAATCGGGTCCTTTTTGCTTGCCAAGGTCAGTCGTATTTTTATCGTCCTTCGTAAATGTTAATCTAAATGCCATGTTATTCCCACGAGTGTGGGGGAAGGGGAGGTCCACCGAGCCAGAGACCCCTGTAGCCCGGAAACCCTATATACACCTGGGGGGCGGGAGGTACCCAGGGTTGGCCGCTAAGACTGGTTTACGATCCAGCCGCTCTTTCGAGCATCTGACGTCACGC
Organism: Notodonta dromedarius; assembly: GCA_905147325.1. Lineage (NCBI taxonomy): Eukaryota > Metazoa > Arthropoda > Insecta > Lepidoptera > Notodontidae > Notodonta > Notodonta dromedarius. The sequence goes on along the minus strand of LR990165.1, from coordinate 13,002,098 downwards.
ACCGCAACGCCAGCGTCCTCGGATTTTTTATTGAGGTTTACTCCTCTCGGCCCAGCCGGTTAAGGCTAGGCCCCCGGTCCCACCGTCGGCCGCGAGACATGTCCACGACACCTCCGGTGGGATAACGGGATCGCCCGGCGTCGGCAAAAGCCGAGTGCGCTTGGCAAACGCACCGCGCGAGTCATACCGTCCACTTTCGGGGACTTCCTTTCATACACACACATTCATCCATCACCTTTACCCCCCCAAAACCCCCTTACCCCCCCGTCGCCGGTCTGCCCCCGACCCTCTCCGAAAAGAGTGCCAGAAGCAGACAAAACGCGACTCCCAATGCCAGACTATTCGCCACCGTCGACCACCTCGACAGGGAAACTGAAGAGGTGGTCGGCGGTGCCCAGGGTGCACCACGAGGAGGTTGTCCGGCCTAGCACCCCAACCTAACCTAACCTAACCTAACCTAACCTAACCTAACCTAACCTAACCTAACCTAACCTAACCTAACCTAACCTAACCTAACCTTTTTTTTTTTTTTTTTTTTTTTTTTTTTTTTTTTTCGAGGGGAAATGCATTTACGCATCCCACCCGGGCCCGGGGGGGCCCAGGTGGGTATGTGGGGCTACCGGGTGAAGCCCGGACTACCCACTAAAACCCCTCGCTGTACCCTCTTTGCCGCGTGTGTCGGGGATACGGTACCGCGATAAGCTCCCGCGTCCCCGAACGGCTTGGCCCTTGTAGGCCTCCGCTCCTGGGTTGTGTAAAGGGCCACCCAGTCCGGCCGAGAGGCGCTGTGTTGGTACAGGTAACACAGCGCCCCCTCACGAGCCCCTGAACGGACGACAGGCACCCCCGTGCCTGCCGTCTTGGGCTCAAGGAGTCGAGACGGTCACCGTTAGGTGGCCATCTCGTCTCCTGCTGCTGCAGCTCTAGGAGCCGCGGGGCGGGCAGGCTTCGCCGGGGCTTCTGCCCTAGCAGTGGCCTTCGCCTTCCGCCTTCTAGCCGGCGCCGTGGCGCAGGCGGTGCCACCGAGCTTATGGGCAGCGGGCCTACTCGACGCCGCGCACACTATGCAGTGCGGCGCGGCGGAACATCCCTCGCTTTTGTGGCCCGACTGCCCGCATCGGTAGCAGGCGTTGCCCCTATCGACCTCTGCGGTACACCGCTCCCGTACGTGCCCCAGTTCGAGGCACCGGAAGCACCGCAGAGGTCTTGCCGGCAGCAGCTTGGCGCGGACGGACGACCATCCGACCAGGATGCGATCAGCCGCAGCCACCTTGGCAGCCGCGCTGATGGGACACCTTATGAGGGCGGTACCCAGGCTGGACTGACCCCGCCGGATTTCCCCCACCTTTATTGAGGAGGGCGCGCACTCGCCGATCTTGGCGACCGCCTCCACCACCTCTGACGCCACGACCGAGTCGTCCAGGCCCGAAATGCGCAAATCTGCGCACTTCTCGGGCCTGGACACCACGACGTCGGTCTCCCCCATGACCTGCTGCAATTTAGCGGCTAGGAGGTCCGCCTTATGTCCGCTGTCGGCCCCCGGTAGCTCCAGGAGCCGGGCACCCGTCACGGCCGTCCTAAATGAGATGCCCGTGATGCCCATGTCCTCCAAGACAATTTTGCCCTTCGCCCTGAGGAGCAGGCCCTCGTAGGAGACCCCTCGCTCTATAGCCTCCGGCTTTAGCTTTAGAGCTATCGCCGATGAGCGAGGGGGTCTCAGCTTCCGCTTGCGCGGCTTCCTTCTCTTCGCCTGGGGGGCGGTTTTTGCGGGACCAGAGGCGGGCCTGGCTCTCCGCCTCACAACGGCGGTCCAAGCCTCCTCCGACCTCTCGGCCGGTGGCGGCTCCGGTGGAGCAGCAGTCGCTGGGGTGGCCTTCCGGGTCTTCCGCTTTGCCTTCCCCTTGGGCCTCCCTCTCTCATGCGGGACCGCGGGAGGGAGGGGTGCCGGGTCCTCAGGGGCTACGGGAGCAGCCGGCTCTCTGATAGAGCTCCGCCTTGGGGCCGAAGCCAGGGGCGGGCGCAGGCGCACCTCCGGCAGCAGCCGGTCCTCGAGCGCCGCCAGCCGGGCGTCCACCAAGGTCCCCACCGCCTCGATAATGGAGCGCTTGAGCGACTCCTGCTCGTCCGAAGCATTTGGGAGGGGTGGGGGGACGGTTGCGCGCGCCTCCTCGGCCTTGCGCGCCTCCTCGGCCTTGCGCGTGTCGTAGCGCAGATCCACCAGGTCCGCCTCGACCTCCTCGAGCTGGGCTTTCAAGCGGGCGTTGTCTGCGGTCAACTTGAGGGTTTCCGCTGAGATGGTGGAGCGGCCCATTTCCTCTACCGCTGCTTTAATGGCCGCGGCGGCGTCCTTCAGGGCCTTAACAAATGTGCCCTTTAGGTTGTTGGACTTCGCGGCGACTTCGGTGATCACACCGAGCTCCCGGAAGACGTGGCCCCTCAGCTCGGGCACCGATTGTCCCTCCATGTATACCGGCGGTGGCCGGGTTGGCCGCTGGCGGGAGGCCTCGCGGACAACTGCCGCCGCCTCCGCCTCCGCCTGTGCCGCCATGGCCGCCCTTTGGGCCGCGACGAACTCGGCCTTGGCTTTCGCCATGCCGACGTACTCCCCCGTGGTGGGGGGTCTCCCTCTTGCTCGCGTGGGGGCCTCGGTGCTCTTCAGAGAGGCAGAGCGAACGCCGCTCCTGCCTCCCGAGAGCGACCTAACGCTCCCCAGCGAGTCTGTCCGCTTAGCGAACCGCCCCTTGTCATCCCTGGTTGGGCGAGAGACGCGGCCGCGACCGCTTGCCGCCTTGGGGGCCTTCTGGGTTGGACGTACCTCTTCGTCCGAAAAGCCACCCAGGCTTGAGTAGTCGTCCGAGTCGTAATCACGGGGCCGCTTCCGGCCGCCGTCCTCGGACATTCCGCTGTGCGGCCTCGATAGTGCCGAGTCGTCGGTGCTAAGCATCCCCGACTCCATACTCCCAGACCTAATGAGTTTTGCGGCAATCCGCTTACTCCACTCTAAAGTCGCGGAGTCTATGTGACCTCCGCGTCCAGTCGTCGTTCCCGAACCAGAGGGCTGCTCATGTCCGTTGTTCCTGCCAGTGTCATCATTGTTGTGTGCGTCCGTCGTTTTTGTTTTATTTAGTCTTTCCATAATTGTTCCCACGATTATGGGGGAAATGTGGGTCGATCCGAGTGGTGCCCCCTGCACCCGGATAAGCCTACATACACCAGGGTGTCGGCCGGTTCCCTGGGATCCTACCTCTCTCTGCTGGCCTCCCGCCAGCACCGCCTCGCCCTCTCAGGGGCGGATAGGTCATTTTTATTGTGGATTCCGACCACGCAGCCCAGCCAATTAAGGCCAGGCCCCCGGTCCCACCATCATCGGCCGCGAGACGTGATACCACGACACCTCCGGTGGGATAACGGGATCGTCCGGTGGCGGCAAAAGCCGCGTGCACCTGGCACTACACCGCACGAGTCATACCGTCTCCTCTCGGCGACTTCCACTCATACATCACGCTATCGCGTTTCATCCCTCACCTTTAGACAAACACACACTCATTCATCCATCCTCTTTACCCTTCCCAACCCCTTACCCCCCCAACCCCTGCGCCGCCCGCGCCGCGCTACAGTCCTCTCTGTAAGCAGAGAGGTACCGAGAGCGGCGCGAGCGACGCATTACCCCCCCGTCGCCGGTCTGCCCCAGACCCCCTCCGAAGAGAGTGAAAGAGGCAGACAAAACACGACTCCCACTGTCAGACTATTCGCCACCGTCGACCACCTCAACAGGGAAACTGAAGAGGTGGTCGGCGGTGCCCAGGGTGCACCACGAGGAGGTTGTCCGACCTAGCACCCCAACCTAACCTAACCTTGTTTTTTTTTTTTTTTTTTTTTTTTTTTTTTTTTTTTTTTTTTTTACGTTGGAAAACCCTTTATGGGTCCCCTCCCGACTCGGGGGAGTCGAGAGGGGTATGTGGGAGTCCCCGCACCACGAAGGCGCATGGTATACCCACTAAAAACCAACGGTGTATCCTCTTGGTCGCATGTGCCGGGTCCCGGGAATGCTATAAGCAACCGCAACCCGGCGCGACTTGGTCTGGTAAGGCCCCCTCACTGGGGGCGCGTCCAAAGGACGCGCCACTCCGACCTCAGGCGCTGTGTTGACACACGTAACACAGCGCCCCCTCTCGAGCCCAAGCTGTAATGGCAGGCACCCCCATGCCTGCCACCAGAGGCTCCGCGGGGAGCTCCGCTGCCTCACGCAGTGCTCCACCCGCACTCCCGCTCAGCCATCAGGCTGGGCGACCAGGCCCAGGCGGGAAAGTCGGGGGATGCCAAAAGGCTTCAACCCCGACACTGCTGCGAGCCCCCTCCGGGGGAAGGGGGCTCGGGTTAAGGCCCTCCGCCAACAGCAGCCCACCACGGGCCCTATCGCCACCCCCAAAATGGCGTCGCCGCCCTCCCACCCCCAGTCGCCCCACGCCACGCTACGGTCCTCTCTGATAACAGAGAGGTACCAAGCACGGCGCGAGCGACTCCCTCTGCCAGACTATTCGCCACCGTCGACCACCTCAACAGGGAAACTGAAGAGGTGGTCGGCGGTGCCCAGGGTGCACCACGAGGAGGTTGTCCGACCTAGCACCCCTGTCCGACCTAACCTTTTTTTTTTTTTTTTTTTTTTTTTTTTTTTTTTTTTTTTTTTTTTTTTTTTACGAGGGGAAATGCATTTACGCATCCCACCCGGGCCCGGGGGGGCCCAGGTGGGTATGTGGGACTACCGGGTGAAGCCCGGACTACCCACTAAAACCCCTCGCTGTACCCTCTGTGCCGCAAGGCTCGGGGACCCGGTAACGCTATAAGCTCCCGCATCCCCGAACGGCTTGGCCCTTGTAGGCCTCCTCGCTGGGTGGTGTAAAGGGCCACCCAATCCGGCCGAGTGGCGCTGTGTTGGTACAGGTAACACAGCGCCCCCTCACGAGCCCCTGAACGGACGACAGGCACCCCCGTGCCTGCCGTCTTAGGGCTCAGGAGTCGCGATGGTCACTAAGAAGTGACCATCGCGTCTCCTACCGCAGCGGCTTTGGAGGCCGCAGGACGGGCGGGCTTCGCCGGGGCTTTGGCCCCAGTGGTGCCCTTCCCCCTCCTCTGCCTGACTGGCGCGGGTGCGCAGGCCTTGCCTCCCAATTTGTGGGCAGCGGGCTTATTCATCGCCGCGCACACTATACAGTGCGGCGCGGCGGTACAGCCCTCACTTTTGTGCCCGTCTTGCCCACAACGGAAGCACAAGGACCCTCTATCGGCCTCCGCGGTGCACTGCTCCCGGACATGCCCCAATTCGAGGCATCGGAAGCACCGCAGAGGCCGTGGTGGCAGCAATTTCACCCGAGCCGACGACCAACCAATTAGGAGGCGGTCAGCCTCGGCGACCTTGCTGGCGGCCCCCACTGGGCAGCTGACTATCGCAGCGCCCCGACGTATGTCACCCACCTTGACGCGGGTAGGCGGGCATTCGCCAACCCGCGCGACCACCTCTAAAACGTCGCTTTGGACGATTGAGTCGTCCAGTCCCGAGATGCGCACATTGGCGCACTTCTCGGGCCTGGACACCACAACGTTCTCCGCGCCGAGGACAACGCGCAGCTCATCGGCCAACTTGTTGGCCTTGTCGCCGTTGTCCGCCCCCGGAAGCTCCAGCATCCTGGCCCCCGTAGCGGTAACCCGCATGCTGATTCCCGTCAAGCCATAGTCCTCGATGTGTATTTGGCTCCTGGCCTTCAGGAGCATTCCCGCGTACGTGACCCCCCGCTTGATGGCGTCCGGCTGCAGTTTTACAACTACAGCCGACGAACGGGGGGCTCTCAGCTTCGGCTTCTTCTTCCTCGGCTGCTTCGGCTTTGGAGCCGGTGCAGCCGGTGCGGGGCCGGTGCCGGACTTGGCCTTCCGCCTGGTCACCACGGTCCAGCTATCCGCTGGCTTCTCTCCAGCAGTCGCAGCTGGCGGAGCGGGGTTGGCCGGAGCAGACCGGTTCTTCGCCTTCCCCTTCGTTTTGGCCTTCTTCCCTGCCCCGCGCGAAGTCGTGGGAGGGGGAGGAGCCAGATCCTCAGCTGCTGCGAGTGCAGCGGGCTCACTAGTAGAGCTCCGTCTTGCAGCCACCGGCGGGACACCGCGAGCCGAAGCCAGCGGTGGGCGGAGGCGCACCTCTGGCAGCAGCCGGTCCTCTAGGGCCGCCAACCGGGCGTCCACCAAGTTCCCCACCGCCTCTATTATGGAGCGCTTCAAGAGCTCCTGCTCCTCCGAAGCACTCGGGGGCGGTGGGGGGACGGTGGCGCGCGCCTCCTCGGCCTTGCGCGCCTCCTCGGCCTTGCGCGCATCCTCGGTCTTGCGCGCCTCCTCAGCCTTTCGCGTGTCGTATCGGATGTCCACCAGATCCGCTTCGACCTCCTCCAGCTGAGCCCTGAGGCGGGCATTGTCCGCGGTCAGCTTTTGAGTCTCAGCCGATATAGTTGACCGGCTGAGCTCCTCTACGGCGGCTTTAATAGCCGCGGCGGCGTCCTTCAGGGCCCTTACACAGGTGCCCTTCAGGTTGCCGGACTTTGCGGCCACCTCCTTGATCACGTCGAGCTCTCGGAACACGTGGCCCCTCAGCTCTCCGACGGTTTGGCCCTCGACATTTTCCGGCGGTGGCCGGAATGGCCGCAGGCGGGAGGCCTCGCGCACAGCTTTCGCCAACTCCGCCTCCGCCTGCACCGCTAAGGCCGCCTTTTGGGCAGCTGCGAATTCGGCCTTGGCTTTCGCCAGGCCGACGTAATCCCCCGTGGTGGGGGGTCTCCCCCTTCCGCGCTTGGGAGCCTCGGTGCCCTTCAGGGAAGCAGAGCGACTGCCGCTCCTGCTACCCGAGTGCGACCTATCGCTCCCCGCATCGTCTGCCCGTTTTGCGAATCGCCCGCTGCTGTCCCTGACAGGGCGAGATGCACGGCCGCGACCGCTTGCCGACTTGGGGGCCTTCGGGGTGGGGCTGGTGGGGCTGTTTGTCTCGTAGCCGCCCAGGCTCGAGTCATCGTCGGAGTCGTAGTGACGGGGCCGTTTCCGGCACCCGTCTTCCGACATCCGACTGTGCGGCCTCGAGAGTCTGGAGTCGTCGGTGTCCTCGAACATCACCGACTCCCCACTCCCGGACCACGTCTCCTCCGATACTGCGGCAAGCCGCACTTCCTCTATTGTGCACGCGGACTCTTCAGAGTCTCCGCGTGTTTTCCCAGTCATTATTTCCCTTTCCGTAAGCTCATCACGTCCAGTATTAGCGCCAAGGTCAGTCGTCTTTTTCGTATCCGTCAGTTTTTTTGTGTTTAATTTCTCCATATAGTTCCCACGAGTGTGGGGGAAATGTGGGTCGATCCGTGTGGTGCCCCCTGCACACGGACAAGCCTACATACACCAGGGTGTCGGCCGGTTCCCTGGGATCCTACCTCTTACTGCTGGCCTCCCGCCAGCACCGCCTCGCCCTCTCAGGGGCGGATAGGTCATTTTTATTGTGGATTCCGACCACGCAGCCCAGCCAATGAAGGCCAGGCCCCCGGTCCCACCATCACAGGCCGCGAGACGTGATACCACGACACCTCCGGTGGGATAACGGGATCGTCCGGCGGCGGCAGAAGCCGCGTGCACCTGGCACTGCACCGCACGAATCATACCGTCCCCTTTCGGGGACTTCCGATCATACCTCACGCAGCCGCGGTTCATCCATCACCTTTGAGCAAAAACACACACTCAATCATCCATCCTCTTTACCCCCCCAACCCCTTACCCCCCCAACCCCGCGCCGCGTGTGCCACTCCACAGTCCACTCTGCAAAACAGAGAAGTACCAGGAATGACACACGCGACGCTTGTTGTCGGACTATCCGCCACCGTCGACCACCTCAACAGGGATGCTGAAGAGGTGGTCGGCGGTGCCCAGGGCACACCACGGGGAGGTTGTCCGACCTAGTGCCCCGTCCGACCTAACCTTTTTTTTTTTTTTTTTTTTTTTTTTTTTTTTTTTTTTTTTTTTTACGTTGGAAAACCCTTTATGGGTCCCCTCCCGACTCGGGGGAGTCGAGAGGGGTATGTGGGAGTCCCCGCACCACGAAGGCGCATGGTATACCCACTAAAAACCAACGGTGTATCCTCTTGGTCGCATGTGCCGGGTCCCGGGAATGCTATAAGCAACCGCAACCCGGCGCGACTTGGCCTGGTAAGGCCCCCTCACTGGGGGCGCGTCCAAAGGACGCGCCACTCCGACCTCAGGCGCTGTGTTGACACACGTAACACAGCGCCCCCTCTCGAGCCCAAGCTGTAATGGCAGGCACCCCCATGCCTGCCACCAGAGGCTCCGCGGGGAGCTCCGCTGCCTCACGCAGTGCTCCACCCGCACTCCCGCTCAGCCATCAGGCTGGGCGACCAGGCCCAGGCGGGAAAGTCGGGGGATGCCAAAAGGCTTCAACCCCGACACTGCTGCGAGCCCCCTCCGGGGGAAGGGGGCTCGGGTTAAGGCCCTCCGCCAACAGCAGCCCACCACGGGCCCTATCGCCACCCCCAAAATGGCGTCGCCGCCCTCCCACCCCCAGTCGCCCCACGCCACGCTACGGTCCTCTCTGATAACAGAGAGGTACCAAGCACGGCGCGAGCGACTCCCTCTGCCAGACTATTCGCCACCGTCGACCACCTCAACAGGGAAACTGAAGAGGTGGTCGGCGGTGCCCAGGGTGCACCACGAGGAGGTTGTCCGACCTAGCACCCCTGTCCGACCTAACCTTTTTTTTTTTTTTTTTTTTACGTTGGAAAACCCTTTATGGGTCCCCTCCCGACTCGGGGGAGTCGAGAGGGGTATGTGGGAGTCCCCGCACCACGAAGGCGCATGGTATACCCACTAAAAACCAACGGTGTATCCTCATGGTCGCATGTGCCGGGTCCCGGGAATGCTATAAGCAACCGCAACCCGGCGCGACTTGGCCTGGTAAGGCCCCCTCACTGGGGGCGCGTCCAAAGGACGCGCCACTCCGACCTCAGGCGCTGTGTTGACACACGTAACACAGCGCCCCCTCTCGAGCCCAAGCTGTAATGGCAGGCACCCCCATGCCTGCCACCAGAGGCTCCGCGGGGAGCTCCGCTGCCTCACGCAGTGCTCCACCCGCACTCCCGCTCAGCCATCAGGCTGGGCGACCAGGCCCAGGCGGGAAAGTCGGGGGATGCCAAAAGGCTTCAACCCCGACACTGCTGCGAGCCCCCTCCGGGGGAAGGGGGCTCGGGTTAAGGCCCTCCGCCAACAGCAGCCCACCACGGGCCCTATCGCCACCCCCAAAATGGCGTCGCCGCCCTCCCACCCCCAGTCGCCCCACGCCACGCTACGGTCCTCTCTGATAACAGAGAGGTACCAAGCACGGCGCGAGCGACTCCCTCTGCCAGACTATTCGCCACCGTCGACCACCTCAACAGGGAAACTGAAGAGGTGGTCGGCGGTGCCCAGGGTGCACCACGAGGAGGTTGTCCGACCTAGCACCCCCGTCCGACCTAACCTTTTTTTTTTTTTTTTTTTTTTTTTTTTGTTGGAAAACCCTTTATGGGTTCCCTTCCGCCCCGGGAGAGGCAGAAGGGATATGTGGGAGTCCCCGAAGGTATACCCACTAAAAACCAACGCTGTACCCTCTGTGCCGCGTGTGCCGGGGACCCGAAATCAAGTGTAGTTTCGCATCCCCGACACGGCTCTGGCCTTAAACAGGCCTCCTCTCTGGGTGGTCTAAAGGACCACCCACTCCGGCCGAGTGGCGCTGTGTTGGTACAGGTAACACAGCGCCCCCTCTCGAGCCCCTGAACGGGCGTCAGGCTCTCCCGTGCCTGACGCCTTAGGGCTCAGGAGACGCGAAGTTCACTGGGTGACCATCGCGTCTCCTACTTGTGCGGCTGTAGTAGCCGCAGGGCAGGCGGGCTTCGCCGGGGCCTTGGACCCAGCAGTGCCCTTCGCCTTTCCACCTCTGGCCGGCGCAGGAGCGCAGGCCGGGCCTCCGAGCTTATGGGCAGCTGGCCTGCTCGACGCCGCGCACACTATACAGTGCGGCGCGGCGGAGCATCCCTCGCTCTTGTGGCCCAGCTGCCCGCATCGGAAGCAAACCTGTCCTCTGTCTACCTCTGCGGTGCACTGCTCCCGTACGTGCCCTGCCTCTAGGCAACGGAAGCACCGCAGAGGTTTCATCGGCAGTAATTTGACCCTGGCCGAGGACCACCCAACCTGAAGTCGGTCAGCCCCGGTCACCTTGACGGCCGCACCGACGGGACACCTTATCAGGACGGTGCCCACTCCGGATTTGTCCCTCCGGATCGCCCCCACCTTTATGGCGGAGGGCAGGCATTCGCCAGCTTTGGCGACCGCCTCCGCTATATCCGCCGCTTTGATCGAGTCGTCCAGGCCCGAGATACGCAGATCAGCGCACTTCTCGGGCCTGGACACCACGACGTCCTCAGCGCCCAGAACCTCTCGCATTTTTGCCGCGAGGAGGTCGGCCTTTGCGCTACTGTCGACCCCCGGGAGCTCTAGCAATCGAGCCCCGGTTACAGCCGTCCTGAACGTCACGGCTGGGATGCCGAGATCCGTCAGGTTGAACTGCCCTCTGGCTTTGAGGAACAGACTCTCATATGTTACCCCCTTGGCCGCCGCGTCCGGCTGCAGCTTAAGTGCTACAGCCGACGTGCGAGGGGGTCTCAGTCTCGGCTTCCTAGGCCTTTTTGGCTTTGCAGCCTGTACAGCCGGAGCGGGGCCGGGGCCGGGCTTGGCCTTCCGCCGAGCCACAATCGTCCAGCTCTCCGCTGACGTCTCTCCAGCCGGAGCTGGTAGAGCGGGGTTGGCCGGAGCGATCCGCTTATTTTTCCCCTTTTTGGCCTTGGAAGGGCCAGTGTCGACGGGCGCCGGGGGGTTCTCCAGCTGCGCCACGGGGCTATCTCTAGCCAGGGGGGCATCTCCCAACGAGGCCCTGGAAGTTGCGGCCAGCGGCGGACGCAGGCGCACCTCCGGCAAGAGCCTTCCCTCCAACGCCTCTAGGCGGGCGTTGACCATCGTCCCCACCGCCTCAATTATGGAGCGCTTAAGCGTCTCCAGCTCTAGCGGAGCGATTGGAGGCGGGGGGGCACACGTCTCACCCGGGTTCTGCGCACTCCGGACCTCAATCCGAAGCGCTTCCATCTCACGACGGAGTTCGCCTAGTTCCGCCTTTAGGCCGAGATTCTTCTTGGCCGCTTTCCTCAGTGCGGCCGTCGAGTCCATCACCTTTTGGCTCAGCTCGTACACCACATCGCCGATGGCCCTGGTCGACTCCTCCAGCCGTGCAACGAGCAAAGGCTCCAAGAGGAGCGACTCATCCGCAATGTTGTTCACCTCGTGCAGCCAGCTGTATGCCTCCTCCCTCATCTCCAGCGGCGAGGGTTCCTCTTCGGCTGAGGTCACAGGTCGGCCCAGCTCTGCGGCAACCTCCTTAGCCCTGGCTTTAGTCAGGCCCACGTCCTTCTTTGTAATGAGTCGCTTCTTGAAGCGACCCTTCCTGTCCCTGACTGGGCCAGGGGAGGAGCGACCACGGCCGCTCTTCCCGTCCCGCACCTTTGGGGCCTTCGATGCCGGTAGGTCATCGTCGCAAGAGGAGCCACTTTCGCCCCTATCCCCGCCCGCGCAGTTCCGGGGTCTTTTCTGGGCGCACCCAGCGTCAGACACCCGACTACCTGGCCTCGAGCCGTCATCGCTGCACAGCGATGTCCCCGCAAGCTCGGCTCTTGCCCACGCTCTACGAGCGGCCTCCATCTCCTCCTCCTTGTCTTTCGCAGACTCCTTCTCCTTGGGAGCAGCCTGAAGCCGCTCTACCACCACTCTCGCGTATGCACTGCATCCCGCACCATCCAACTTATCCGAATCAGTAAGCTTCGGTCCTTTATTCGCGCCAAGGTCTGTCTTTTTTGTTTTATCCGTCATTGTTTGCTTTTTGTTACTCATATTTGTTCCCACGATAATGGGGGAAGTGGGGGTCCACCGGGACAGAGACCCCTGTATCCCGGTAACCCTTTATACGCCTGGGGGGCGGGAAGTACCCAGGGGGGGACCGCTAAGGGCTGGTGTGCGTTCCAGCCGCTCTTGCGAGCACCCGGCGCCACGGACCGCAGCGCCGAGATCCACGGATTTTTTATTGAGGTTTACTCCTCTCGGTCCGGCCGGTTAAGGCAGGACCCCCGGTTCTGCGTGGGCCGTGAGACATGTCCACGACACCCAAACAGAGTAACGGGATCGCCCGACGTCGGCAGAGCCGAGTGCACTTGGCAAACGCGCCGCGCGAAACACACCGTCTCCTTTCGGAGCCTTCCATACATACATCACGCTTTCGTGGTTCATCCATCACCTTTGCCCTAAACACACACACAGACATCCATCCTCTTTACCCCCCGAAACCCCTTACCCCCCAACCCCTGCGCCGCCCGCGCCGCGCTACAGTCCTCTCTGAAAGCAGAGAGGTACCGAGAGCGGCGCGAGCGACGCATTACCCCCCCGTCGCCGGTCTGCCCCCGACACCCTCCGAAGAGAGTGCCAGAGGCAGGCAAGACGCGACTCCCAATGTCCGACCTAACCTTTTTTTTTTTTTTTTTTTTTTTTTTTTTTTTTTTTTTTTTTTTTTTTTTAAGAGGGGAAATGCATTTACGCATCCCACCCGAGCCCGGGGGGGGCCAGGTGGGTATGTGGGACTACCGGGTGAAGCCCGGACTACCCACTAAAACCCCTCTCTGTACCCTCTATGCCGCGTGTGCCGGGGACCCGAAATCAAGTGTAGTTTCGCATCCCCGACACGGCTTGGCCTTTGCAGGCCTCCGCTCTGGGTGGTGTAAAGGGCCACCCAGTCCGGCCGAGTGGCGCTGTGTTGGTACAGGTAACACAGCGCCCCCACACGAGCCCCTGAACGGACGACAGGCACCCCCGTGCCTGCCGCCCCAGGGCTCAGGGATCGCGACGGCCACTATGACGTGGCCATCGCGTCAAAAACGTCGACCTAACCTTTTTTTTTTTTTTTTTTTTTTTATGTGGGGAAATCCTCATGGATACCCTCGCGCCTCGCGAGAGACGCGAGGGTTATGCCGGACTCCTACCGGCTAAAACCCCACAGTATCGCACCGTCGCATTTACCGGGGACGCGGGTGGAAGGGCTCACTTCCGCATGCCCCGGCGCGACTGCGGCCTAATCAGGCCACGCCTCTGGGTGTTTTTACACCCTATGCGACCAGTCGGCGCTGCCGTTGACGTTGCAGCGCCGCCTCCTGAGCCTTATACTGAGCGACGAACTCCTGTGTCCGCCGCCCAGAGGCTCCCGTTAGGGGGGAAGGCGATCGGCATACGCCCTCCTCCTGCGCCCTGGTCTTCGGCGGCGGATAGCCAGGGTGGCGTTGGCCTCCCTTTCCCTCTCCGCCGCCTCCTTCCGGGTTAACACCTCCTCACAGTAGGAGGTGACCGCATTCCACGACCTCTCGCTGCCCACCATAGCGCGAACCACGGCGGGCAGCGAGAGATCGCGCCCCACAACAGCGCGCAGCTCTCTGCGCTGGTCTGTCCACGCCGAGCACTCCTCCAGCGTATGCTGGACCGTCTCTTCAGCGCATACGTCGCAGTGGTGACAAATTGCTGTGGGCTCCCTCACCGCCACGCGCCACAGGTACCTCCCGAAACAGCCGTGTTCCGAGAGGACCTGCGTCACGCGGAAGGTGAGGGCGCCGTGCCGCCTATCGAGCCACCCTTGTAAGACTGGACGTATGGCTTCAATTGTCCTTCGACCGGCGCTGGGGTGCTCCAACCTCTGGAGCCACTCTGACACAGCGCTTTGGCGCAAGTCTTCCCTGCGCGCATTGAGCTCCTCCAGGGCCGGGTGGTGGTTCCGTGCCCTCGCCTCCTCACGCCAAACGAAGAGCGACGCAAGGATCTTGGCGTCTAAATCCCAAGGCAGGGAGCACGCCAGAACGCACGCCGCCTCGCCGGAGATTGTCCGGTATCCTCGTATGGCCCGGATCGCCAACACCCTTTGCGGTTTGCGTAAGAGCGCGGTTGTCCGGCGGTCGAGGGTGTCGGCCCACACGGGGGCGCCGTACATTGCCATGGAGCGCACGACTCCAGCATATAGGCGACGGCAGGGGTCATTAGGTCCGCCGATGTTCGGTAGCAGTCGCCCCAAAGCTGCCGCTGCCCTCGTTATCCTCGGAGCGAGGCGCTCGAAGTGGGCGCCGAAGTCCCATCGGCGATCCAGCACGAGACCGAGGTACCTCAACGTCGGCTGGACGCCGACGCGGACTCCGGCGACCATGATGTGGGCATCCGTTGGTGGCGCATTCCGAGGCCCGTAAAAGCACAGGGCCTCAGACTTGTTCAAGGCCACTTCCAGACCCAGCCTCCGGATTCGCCCCACGACATGGGCCACTCCCACAGTTGCGAGCATGGCGGCACGGCGGAAGTTTGGGCCCCGGGCAGTTACGAGTGTGTCGTCGGCGTAACATGTTACCTCGACACCTCTGAGGTTTGCGCCTCGCAGGACCCAATCAAATCCTATGTTCCAGAGGAGCGGCCCCAGGACCGACCCCTGTGGAACTCCGCAGGACATCTCCACACAGCCCTGGCCGTTATGGCAGGGGTACGTCACTTGTCGATGGGACAAGTAGGCCCCGATGACGCGGTGCAGGTATTGTGGCACCCTGTGGAAATGGAGCGCCTCCCTGATGCAAGCCCAGGGCAGGGTGTTGAAGGCGTTGGCGATGTCAAGAGACACCGCCAAGACGACCCCACCCTGGGAAACCGCTTCCTGCGTGATGGACTTAATCCGCATGACCGCGTGCAGGGTTGAGCGACCCCTGCGGAACCCAAACTGGTTGTTGGCCAGGTCCGGTCCGACAGTCTCCAGGTGCTCGACGATGCGCCCGGCCACCACTCTTTCAAAGAGCTTGGCCACATCGTCGAGCAGCACTATCGGACGGTAGGCGGAGGGAGAGTCCGCGGGACGCCCTTCCTTCCGGATGAGGACGAGTCTGCCTGTCTTCCACCTCTGTGGAATTGTGGCTTGAGCCAGACAGGCAGTGAACATCGCCCTCAACCTAGGCTCCAGGGCGTCTAGGGCCAGAACCCACACTTTCCCGGGAATGCCATCCGGGCCAGGGGCCGTGTTCCGGGCTCTCATTTTGGATATGGCAGCTCCAAGCTCCTCCTCTAACACTTCCGGCACGTCGTCTTGGCCAGGTATGTCCACTGCACCGGGCGTGGCCATCAGGGGTGCCGTCTGTTGCTGCCGCTGCGGAAATAATGCCGCGACGATGTCCGCCACAAACTGGGGCTGAAGGCTCTGCGTAAGTGGGGGGGCCCAGGGGCGCAGCTTATTCATGACCGCCTTATACGGCCGCCCCCACGGATCGCGGTCCAGCGTGGCCAGGGATTCCTCTCTGGCCAAGGCGATAGCATTGGCGATTGCCACCCCGAGGGACATCTTCACCTGCCTGTAGGCCAGGTGGAGTTCAGCCTCCAGGGCAACGTCCCTGCGCCGCCTCCTCCTGCTTCGGGTATACCGACGCCTCGCCGCGACACACGCTCTGCGCATTTGTGTGAGCTCGGCGGACCACCAGTAGACTTGGCGTTTGGGAGGGAGGTTCCTGGCCCGGGACATGGATGCGTCACAGACCTCCGTCATCACTTCCCGGAACCATTCGGCCTCAACCTCCACCTCCGGACTTATAGGCGCGGACACCCAGGACCGGACGATAGCTGCCTCCTTGGCCAGCTCAATGTCCAGGCTACCCAGGCGCCATCGTGGACCATCTCCCGTCGCGAACCGGCTTGGGCCAGTCAAGGTATCTGGGAGGGAGGAGACATCGTATCGGATATACCGATGGTCGGACATAGTCTCCTCGTCCTCCACCACCTTCCAGCCCCGAACACGACGCGCCAAGGCAGGGGAGGCAAACGATACGTCCATTATTGACTCACCCTGCGACCGCACGCACGTGCTCACTGCCCCGCGATTAAGGACCACCAGCCCGACCTCGATGAGCCAGTCTTCCACCACCGCGCCACGCGCATCGGCCATAGGGGATCCCCATGCCGGAGATTTGGCATTGATGTCCCCAGCGACTAATACCGGACGAGGGCTGAACTGTCGGATCATCGACCCCAACCGGTCCAAGAAGCCCTCAAAGTCCGCCAGCGATCTGTTGGGGGAGAAGTAGACCGCCACGACCACCAACTCCCCTACCCGAGCCGCCGCAATTCCGGGGCCACTCCTCACGTCGCTGGGAGGAGGTGAGCCCGCGGCCGTACAACAGCCCAGTGCCACCGTGCCCAGCTGGTCCTCGACCCAGCTGT
The DNA here is from genome assembly GCA_905147325.1 of Notodonta dromedarius. Lineage (NCBI taxonomy): Eukaryota > Metazoa > Arthropoda > Insecta > Lepidoptera > Notodontidae > Notodonta > Notodonta dromedarius. The sequence continues at coordinate 12,985,724 of LR990165.1, read as the reverse complement.
CGCTAGAGGGGACCCTGTACGGCTCCGACACTATAGCCACCTGTATCTCCCACTGCGCCATGCTCTGAAACAGCAGGTCCTGAGCTCCGGCGCAGTGGTTGATATTAGCCTGCAAAAATCTGATGTTGGCCATTGATTATTGCGTGGCCATCGGAACCCGCTCATCCCCGGCCGCATTGGCTGCAGGGCGGGATGGCTGTGGCTGAGTAGGTACCCCAGCAGCAACCCTCCCTCTTCTTCTCGCTGCTGGTTTAGCAGCGGCGCAGGCCTTACTTCCCAGCATGTGGGCAGTGGGCCTCTTAGACGCGGCACAGACCAGGCAATATGGCGCAGCGGAGCATTCCCTAGACTTATGGCCTAGTTGCCCACAGCGGAAGCAGCTGTTGCCGCGATCAGCCTCCACCGTGCATTGCTCCCTCACATGGCCCAGCTCTAGGCACCGGAAGCACCTTAACGGCCTCGCCTGCAGCAGTTTGGTCTGCACCGAGGACCAGCCGATGAGGACCCGGCCGGCCTTTAAGACCCGACTAGCGGCAGCTACCGGGCAGCTGACGAAGATAGTCCCCGCGCCCGATTGGTCGCGGCGGATGTCACCGGTCCTGACTGAGGGGATTGGGCACTCGCCAATTCGCGCTATGGCCTCGGCCACCTCTGCTTTGTCAATCGAGTCGTCCAGGCCCGAAACGCGCATATCCGCGCACTTTTCCGGCCTGGACACCACGACGTCCCCTTCTTTTAACGCCTCCCTGAGCTTGTCGGCCAGGAGGTTGGCCTTTTCGCCACTAGCGGCTCCTGGTAGTTCCAGGATGCGTGCTCCGGTTTTGGCCGTCCGGAACTTAACGGACTCGATTCCGAGACCGACCAGGTCGACCGACCTCTTGGCCTCCGCAATAATGCCGGCATATGTGACACCCCTATCTTTAGCGTCCTGCTGTAGTTTTATAACTACAGCCGACGAGCGAGGGGGTCGCAACTTCGGCTTTGGCGGCTGTGCCGGCCTTACCGCTCTAGGGGCCGGTGTGGGGCCAGGGCCAGACTTAGCTCTGTGCCGGGTCACCAGCGTCCAGCCCTCCGACGTAGGCCTTTCCCCAGATGCCGCTGGAGTCGGGGCACTGCGACCACCTTGGTCGGGATTGGGAGAAGGAGTCCTCTTCTGTTTCTTCCCCTTCTTTTTCCCCTTCTTCTTCCCAGCCTTCGGCATGGGAAGGGATGATGCCGGTTCTGGCGCCACCTCCCAAGTAGCCTGCGTAGCCACTTGGGAAACGGGTCTTCCTCTGGTCCTCAGGGCTGCCCTGGGAGCGGCTCTCGGCGGGGCTTTGGCCAACGGCTCAGGACGATCCCCCGAGCCGGCAGAATGTGCTAGCGGAGGGCGGAGGCTCTTCTCCGGCAGCAGTCTGCCCTCCAGGTTCGCGAACCGGGCGTTTATCATCGTCCCCACCGCCTCGATGATTGAACGCTGCAGAGCCTCTGGCTCGAGCGTCGCACTTGGGAGGGGTGGGGCCCGTATCTCGTCGCGGTCCTCATACCGCTGCATATCTGCTCGGAGGGCGGCCAGCTCGTTTCGGAGTTCCGCAATGTCCACCATTAGGCGGGCGTTGTCTGTGGTCAGCTTCTTGGTCTCCTCTGAGACCGAACTCCTACTCAAGGCCTCCACGGCATCCCTTATGATAGAAGCCGCGTCCTTCAGGGACTTCACAGAAGTGCCCTTGAGGTTCCCCGACTTCGCGGCCACTTGGACTATGAGGTCGACCTGCCGGAGTGCTTGGTCCTTCACGGTTTCCGCTGTGGGCCCTTCGTCTGCCGGCCCTGTGTTCTCCGTAGGGCAGTGCCCTGTAGGCAGGCGAGCCCTCCGCGCTGCTTCCGCCACGTCCAGTTCGTTCTGCAGCTGGATCTGCGCTCGATGTTGGGCAAGGAGCTTTGCTTTGGCCTCGGCCAATCCCTCGTATTCACCCGTAGTGGGTGGCCTTCCTCTTCCTTTGGGGTTCCTCTGAGCAGCGGCTGATTTTTTCAGGAACCGTCCCCGACCATCCCGCCCTTGCAAGCCCGGGGAGTAGCAGCGCCCTCCGCGCTTCGCGGTCGGCACCTTTGGTGCTGGGACCTCCTCCTCCTCAGACGAACAGTTATTGCTCGGGCCCTCGTGACCGTGCCTCGAGCGCTTGTTGCCCTTCTTAAAAAATTTAGTGAGGCCGTGCTCAGACTCATGGCTGTACGGTCTTGAGTCGCCAGAGTCCATCTCTTCCGATCTTTCCGCATTCGCGGCCTCGCAGTCGTAAGACTGCTCCCTCATGTCCGGTGCAGACGCATACTTGCTCAAGTCTACGCGTGCGCTTGTCGTCGGTTCCGTATCGCTCAGCGATTCGTATCCATGTGTGTTGCCTAGGTCGTCGTTGTTATGTTTGTCCGTCGTTTTGTTGTTGTGTTTGTTGTTTTTGTTGTTCTCCATAATTATTCCCACGAAAAAGGGGGAAGTGGGGGTCCACCGGGACAGAGACCCCTGTATCCCGGTAACCCTTTGTACACCTGGGGGGCGGGAAGTACCCAGGGGGGGACCGCTAAGGGCTGGTTTGACGTCCCAGCCGCTCTTGCGAGCACCCGGCGCCACGGACCGCAGCGCCGAGATCTCCGGATTTTTTAAAGAGGTTTACTCCTCGCAGCCCAGCCGGTTAAGGCTAGGCCCCCGGTCCCACCATCATTGGCCGCGAGACGTGTCCACGACACCTCAGGTGGGATTACGGGTTCGTCCGGCAGCGGCAAAAGCCGCGTGCACCTGGCACCACACCGCACGAAACACACCGTCTCCTCTCGGCGACTTCCGCACATACATCACGCTGACGCACCTACCATCCCTCACCTTTGGAAAAAACACACACCTAGCATCCATCTCCTTTACCCCCCCGAACCCCTTACCCCCCCAACCCCGCGCCGCGTGTGCCACTCCGCAGTCCACTCTGCAAAACAGAGAAGTACCAGGAATGACACACGCGACGCATTCCCCCCCGTCGCCGGTCTGCCCCCGACTCCCTCCGGAGAGAGTGCCAGAGGCAGGCAAAACGCGACTCCCAATGCCAGACTATTCGCCACCGTCGACCACCTCAACAGGGAAAACTGAAGAGGTGGTCGGCGGTGCCCAGGGTGCACCACGAGGAGGTTGTCCGGCCTAGCACCCCAACGTCGACCTAACCTTTTTTTTTTTTTTTTTTTTTTTTTTTTTTTTTTTTTTTTTTTTTTAAGAGGGGAAATGCATTTACGCATCCCACCCGAGCCCGGGGGGGCCCAGGTGGGTATGTGGGACTACCGGGTGTAAAGCCCGGACTACCCACTAAAACCCCTCTCTGTACCCTCTGTGCCGCAAAGCTCGGGGATACGGTAACGCAGTAAGCTCCCGCGTCCCCGAACGGCTTGGCCCTTGTAGGCCTCCTCTCCTGGGTGGTGTAAAGGGCCACCCAGTCCGGCCGGGTGGCGCTGTGTTGGTACAGGAAACACAGCGCCCCCTCACGAGCCCCTGAACGGACGACAGGCACCCCCGTGCCTGCCGTCTTAGGGCTCAGGAGTCAAGATGGTCACCATTAGGTGACCATCTCGTCCCCTGCTGCTGCAGCTCTAGGAGCCGCGGGGCGGGCAGGCTTCGCAGGGGGTTTTGCCCCAGCAGCGGCCTTCGCCTTCCGCCTTCTGGCCGGCGCCGTGGCGCAGGCGGTGCTACCGAGTTTGTGGGCAGCGGGCCTACTCGACGCCGCGCACACTATGCAGTGCGGCGCGGCGGAACATCCCTCACTCTTGTGGCCCGACTGCCCGCATCGATAGCAGGCGTCTCCCCTGTCGACCTCTGCAGTACAACGCTCCCGTACGTGCCCCAACTCGAGGCACCGGAAGCACCGCAGAGGTCTGGCCGGCAGCAGTTTGGCGCGGACGGAGGACCATCCGACCAGGATGCGGTCAGCACCCGTCAGTTTGGCGGCAGCCCCAACTGGGCATCTGACCAGGGCAGAACCTGTGTCCGATTGACCCCGCCGGATTTCCCCCACCTTAATGGAGGCAGGCGGGCACTCGCCGATCCGTGCTAGTGCCTCCAGCACGTCCTCCTTGCCTATCGAGTCGTCCAGACCCGAGATACGCAGATCCGCGCATTTCTCGGGCCTGGACACCACGACGCTTTTCCCCCCGAAAATAGTCCGCAGCTGCTCGGCCAGCTGGTTGGCCTTATCGCCGCTTGCGGCCCCAGGGATCTCCAGCATTCTGCCACCCGTTGCAGTCACCCGCATGCCGATGCCCGCTATGCCCAGGCCTTCAATGTCCACCATCCTCTTGGCCTTTGTGAGGATGTCCGCGTAGGTGATCCCCCGCTCTACGGCCTCCGGCTGCAGTTTAAGAACCACAGCCGACGAGCCAGGGGGTCGGAGCTTCGGCTTGCGCCGTGGCTTCGGCTTCGGCTTAGGCTTTGGAGCCTGTGCCGTCTGTGCCGGGCCAGAGCGGGGCTTGCCCTTTCGCCGCGTGACGGTGGTCCAGCCCTCTTCTGGCTCCACCGGCTCCACTGGAGCCGCCGCCGGAGGATTGGAGTTCGCCGGGGTGGCCTTCCTCGTCTTCTTCCCCTTGCCCTTCCCCTTGGGCCTCCCTCTCTCGAGCGGGACCGCAGGAGGGGGGGGTGCTGAATCTTCAGGGGCTACGAGAGCAGCCGGCTCCCTTACGGAGCTCCGTCTTAGGGCCGAGGCTAGCGGCGGGCGTATGCGCACCTCCGGCAGCAGCCGGTCCTCTAGGGCCGCCAGCCGGGCGTCCACCAAGTTCCCCACCGCCTCGATGATGGAGCGCTTCAGCAGCTCCTGCTCATTCGAAGCACTTGGGGGCGGTGGGGGGACGGTTGCGCGCGCCTCCTCGGCCTTGCGCGCCTCCTCGGCCTTCCGCATGTCGTAGCGGAGGTCGGCCAGGTCCGCTTCGACCTCCTCCAGCTGAGCTTTCAGCCGGGCGTTGTCGGCGGACAACTTCTCGGTCTCTACTGAGACCGTGGAGCGACTCAGCTCCTCCACAGCGGCTTTTATCGCCGAGGCCGCGTCCTTCAGGGCCCTTACAAAAGTGCCCTTCAGGTTGTTGGACTTTAGGGCGACTTCCTCAACGACCTCCAGCTGGCGGAGCACCTGTCCCTTCAGCTCTCCAGCCGCAACACCCTCGACGCTGTCCGGCAACGGCCGGATCGGCTTTTGGCGGTTGGCCTTACGGGCTGCTTCCGCCACCTCCATCTCGGCTTGCACAGCCAGGGCTGCCCTTTGGGCAGCGGCGAACTTAGCCTTGGCTTTCGCCAAGCCGACGTATTCCCCCGTGGTGGGGGGCCTCCCTCTTCCGCGCTTGGGGTCCTCGGCGCTCTTCAGGGCGGGAGAGCTCACGTTGCTCCTGCCGCCCGAGTGCGACCTATCTCTCCCCAGCGATTCTGTCCGCTTTGCGAACCGCCCCGTTTTGTCCCTGGCTAGGCGAGAAGCGCGGCCGCGACCGCTTGCCGCCTTGGGGGCCTTTGGGGTGGGGCTATTCGTCTCGTAGCCACCCAGGCTCGAATCATCGTCGGAGTCGTAATGGCGGGGCCGCTTCCGGCTCCCGTCTTCCGACATCCGACTTTCCGGCCTCGAGAGTAGAGAGTCGTCGGTGTCGAGCACCACCGAGTCCACACTCCCAGACCTTATCAACTGAGCGGCCATCCGCTTGCTCCATTCCATGGTCGCGGAGTCTATCAAGTCTCCGCGTCCAGTCGTCGTTCCCGAACCAGAAGGCAGTTCGTGTCCATTATCCATGCTTGTGTCGTCATTTTTATGCGTGTCCGTCGTTTTTAATTTGTTTAATTTGTCCATACTATTCCCACGAGTATGGGGGAAATGTGGGTCCATCCGAGCGGTGCCCCCTGCACCCGGATAAGCCTACGTACACCAGGGTGTCGGCCGGTGCCCTGGGATCCTACCTCTTTCTGCTGGCCTCCCGCCAGCACCGCCTCGCCCTCTCAGGGGCGGATAGGTCATTTTTATTGTGGATTCCGACCACGCAGCCCAGCCAATTAAGGCCAGGCCCCCGGTCCCACCATCATCGGCCGCGAGACGTGATACCACGACACCTCCGGTGGGATAACGGGATCGTCCGGCGGCGGCAAAAGCCGCGTGCACCTGGCACTACACCGCACGAATCATACCGTCCCCTTTCGGGGACTTCCGATCATACCTCACGCAGCCGCGGTTCATCCATCACCTTTGCCAAAACACACACTCAATCATTCATCACCTTTACCCCCCCGAACCCCTTACCCCCCCAACCCCTTACCCCCCCAACCCCGCGCCGCGTGTGCCACTCCACAGTCCACTCTGCAAAACAGAGAAGTACCAGGAATGACACACGCGACGCTTGTTGTCGGACTATCCGCCACCGTCGACCACCTCGACAGGGATGCTGAAGAGGTGGTCGGCGGTGCCCAGGGCACACCACGGGGAGGTTGTCCGACCTAGTGCCCCAACGTCGACCTAACCTTTTTTTTTTTTTTTTTTTTTTTTTTTTTACGAGGGGAAATGCATTTACGCATCCCACCCGGGCCCGCGGGGGCCCAGGTGGGTATGTGGGACTACCGGGTGTTAGCCCGGACTACCCACTAAAACCCCTCGCTGTGTCCTCTCAGCCGCCTGGGCCGGGTCCCGGGAACGCTATAGCGACCGCAATCCCGGCGCACGGCTCTGGCCTTTTCAGGCCTCCGCCGTGGGTGGTCTAAGGGACCACCCGCTCCGCCTGGGTGGTGCTGTGTTGACACAGGTAACACAGCACCCCCGCACGAGCCCCTGAACGGGCGACAGGCACCCCCGTGCCTGCCGCCTTAGGGCTCAGGAGTCGCGACAGCCACTACGACGTGGCCATCGCATCTCCTATAGCTGCGGCCTCAGTGGCCGCAGGGGTGGGCTGCACCGGAGCTTTGGCCCCAGCAGCACTCACCCCCTTGCTCCTCTTGGCCGGCGCAGGAGCGCAGGCCAGGCTTCCTAGTCTGTGGGCAGCGGGTTTGTTCAACGCCGCGCACACTAAACAGTGGGGCGCGGCGGAACATCCCTCCGACTTGTGCCCCAGCTGCCCACAGCGGAAGCAAGCGCTACTTCGGTCGGCCTCTACGGTGCATCGCTCCCGAACGTGCCCAACCTCAAGGCATCGGAAGCAACGCAGAGGCCGAACCGGCAACAGCGACACCCGGGCCGACGACCAGCCCACAAGCAAGTGGCCATCCCCGGCGATTTTCCCGGCAGGCCCGACCGGGCAACTGGCCAGGACAGAGCCCAGGCCAGATCTATTCCGGCGGATTACCCCCACTTTTACGGCGGCAGGCGGGCATTCGCCACGCTTGGCGATTGCCTCTACCACTTCCGCCACCACCACCGAGTCGTCCAGGCCCGAGATGCGCAGGTCTGCACATTTCTCGGGCCGGGACACCGCGACATTGTCCGCCCCGAGGGCGGCCCGCATCTTGTCCGCCAATAGGTCGGCTTTATCCCCGCTAGTGGCCCCGGGGAGCACGAGAATACGCGCCCCCGTCATGGCCGTCTTAAAACTGAGGGCTGGGATGCCCATCTCCTCTAGGCTAATTTGGCCTTTGGCCTTAGCGAAGATGTCCTCGTAGGTGACCCCCTTTTTTATGGCGTCCGGCTGCAATTTGAGCACCACAGCCGAAGTGCTAGGGGGTCGCAGGTTCCTCTTGCGCGGCGGTTTCGGCGTGGGAGCCTGCGTCGCTTTAGCGGGGCCAGTGCGGGACTTGGCCTTTCTCCGGGTGACGGTGGACCAGCCCTCCGTCGTGGACCTCTCTCCGGTCATGGCCGGTGGAGCGGGGCTATCAACTGGAGCCGCCCGCTGCCCTTTCTTCTCTTTGTTCCTGGGCTTCTCTCCCCCACGCGGAATGGTGGGAGGGGAAGGTACAGGATCCTCCGCTGCTACAGATGAGGCTCCCCTCGGGGCAGCCACAGGTTGGGCCTTAGACGTCGAAGCCAGGGGTGGACGGGCACTCCTCGCAGGCAACAGCCTTTCCTCCATCGCCTCCAACCGGGCGTTTACCATTGTTCCCACCGCCTCTATGATGGAGCGTTTCAACAACTCCGGCTCAAAAGGAGCGCTCGGAGGCGGTGGGATAGTCGTCATTGCTGGGGTTTTGGCCTTCCGGACTTCCGCCCGGAGCGCAGCCATCTCACCACGGAGTTCGGCCAGTTCCGCTTTGAGGCGGGCATTCTCCTCGGCCAGCTCTTTCGGCACTGGTGAGCCATTGAACCGGCATAATAGCTCGACTGCAGACCTGAAGGACGCTGCAGAGTGATTCAAAACCTTCACATGGGAAGCACTCATCTTGGGTTCATTCCGCACTATTAATTCGATGTCGTCAGCGAAGGCGAGCACCATCTTCTTCACATGAGCTGGTGGGGGACCCATGTAGGTCCTGCTCTCGTCTAAAAGGCCCGGGGGCCCCGGGGGGTAACAGTGTAACTCCTGTTCAGCCTGGGGCTGTTTTGCCTCTTCCACTGGAGCGTCACCACGTTCAGAGCGTCCCTGTTTGTCCCTGGTATGGCCAGGGGAAGAGCGGCCACGGCCACTCCCATAAGTCCTCACTTTTTGGGCCTTTTGAACTGGGCGGTTCTCACCTCCAGAGCCCTCGCCCGGACTCAGGTCATCCTCTACGTTTTGCCGGGGCCGTTTCCGGACAGAACCAGGATCCGACGCCCGACTATCTGGCCTGAAGATGATGGAGTCGTCGTCGGAGTCTTCCATCGGCGACTCGAAAATGTCGGACCTTGTCCCTTTCTTATTCGCAGCATGAAGCTGCTTCTCCACTGATTTACCAGGCTTTACGGGCTTCCCCCCGCCCGAACAACCTGCTCTACCCACATTATCCACATCAGAATGCTTAATCAGTCCTTTATCCTTGCCATTGTCAATCATTGTTTTCGGTTTCGTCGTTTTAGTTTTTCCATCTGCCATATTAGTCCCACGAGAATGGGGGAAGGGGAGGTCCACCGGGACAGAGACCCCTGTATCCCGGTAACCCTTTGTACACCTGGGGGGCGGGAGGTACCCAGGGGGGGACCGCTAATGGCTGGTTTTCGGCCCAGCCGCTCTTGCGAACACCCGGCGTCACGGACCGCAACGCCGGGATCTCCGGATTTTTTATTGAGGTTGTCTCCTCTCGGTCCGGCCGGTGAAGGCAGGACCCCCGGTTCTGAGTGGGCCGTGAGACATGTCCACGACACCCAAACAGAATAACGGGATCGCCCGACGTCGGCAAAGCCGAGTGCACTTGGCAAACGCGCCGCGCGAATCACACCGTCTCCTTTCGGAGCCTTCCATACATACCTCACGCAGCCGCGGATCATCCATCACCTTTGGTCAAACACACACACACATACACACACCTAACATCCATCCTCTTTACCCCCCCAACCCCTTACCCCCCCAACCCCGCGCCGCGTGTGCCACTCCACAGTCCACTCTGCAAAACAGAGAAGTACCAGGAATGACACACGCGACGCTTGTTGTCGGACTATCCGCCACCGTCGACCAACTCAACAGGGATGCTGAAGAGGTGGTCGGCGGTGCCCAGGGCACACCACGGGGAGGTTGTCCGACCTAGTGCCCCAACGTCGACCTAACCTTTTTTTTTTTTTTTTTTTTTTTTTAAGAGGGGAAATGCATTTACGCATCCCACCCGAGCCCGGGGGGGCCCAGGTGGGTATGTGGGACTACCGGGTGAAGCCCGGACTACCCACTAAAACCCCTCTCTGTACCCTCTATGCCGCGTGTGCCGGGGACCCGAAATCAAGTGTAGTTTCGCATCCCCGACACGGCTTGGCCTTTGCAGGCCTCCGCTCTGGGTGGTGTAAAGGGCCACCCAGTCCGGCCGAGTGGCGCTGTGTTGGTACAGGTAACACAGCGCCCCCACACGAGCCCCTGAACGGACGACAGGCACCCCCGTGCCTGCCGCCCCAGGGCTCAGGGATCGCGACGGCCACTATGACGTGGCCATCGCGTCACCTGGTGTTGTTGCGGCCACGGTGGCCGCAGGAGTGGGCTGCGCCGGGGCTTTTGCCCTGGCATCCCTTCCCTTTCCTCTCCTGGCCAGCGCTGGGGCGCAGGCCATGCCTCCCAGTTTGTGGGCAGCGGGCTTGCTCGACGCCGCGCACACTATACAGTGTGGCGCGGCGGAGCATCCCTCAGCTTTGTGCCCAAGCTGCCCACATCGGAAGCAGGCGTTCCCACGATCGACCTCCGCGGTGCATGACTCCCGGACGTGCCCCACCTCTAGGCACCGGAAACACCGCAGGGGCCGTAACGGCAACAAACACGGCCTGGCCGACGACCAGCCAATCAGCAGGCGGCCAGCCTCCATTATTTTGCCAGCAGATCCGACAGGGCAACTGATCAGAACAGTTCCCATGCCGGACCTGTCCCGGCGGATCTCCCCCACTCTAACGGAGGCGGGTGGGCACGCGCCAACCCGCACAACTGCCTCTGCCACGTCTGACTTGACGATTGAGTCGTCCAGGCCCAGAAGGCGCAGGTCTGCGCACTTCTCCGGCCTGGACACCACAGCGTCTTCCCCTAGGGCCTCCCGCAGCTTCTCCGCCAACAAGTTGGCTTTTTCGCCGCTGGAGGCCCCCGGGATCTCCAATAGGCGGGCCCCGGTCAGCGCCCTCCTCCAGCTGATGCCCTCGATGCCAAGGCTCGGCAGATCAATTTGGCTGCGAGCCTTGAGCATCATGCCCTCGTATGTGACCCCCCTAGCTTGAGCGTCCTGCTGCAGTTTAAGTACTACAGCAGACGAGCTGGGGGGTCGTAGCTTCGGCTTCTTCTGCCGCTCAGGCTGAGGAGCCTCCAGAGCCGGTGCCGGGCCATTACCAGGCTTGGCTTTGCGCCTGGTGACGGTTTTCCAGCCCTCTGCCGGTCCTTCACCAGGAGCCACCACCATAGGAGTGGGTTCGGCCGAAGCGGCCTGCCTCCTCCTCTTTTCTTTCTTTTTGGCCTTCCCTCCCTCACGTGAAGTGGTGGGAGGGGGAGGTCCAGGCTCCTCCGATACCGCTGGTGCAGCCGACCCTTTTCTAGGGCCTCCCCTCGGAGCTGCCACCGGCCGGGCCCCGGAAGCCGAGGCCAGCGGTGGGCGGAGGCGCTTCTCCGGTAGTAACCTGTCCTCCAATGCGGCCAATCTGGCGTCCACGAGGTTCCCCACCGCCTCTATTATAGAGCGCTTCAGCAGCTCTGGCTCCACCGAGCCTGGGGGCGATGGGGTTGCCGTCTCCACCGGGTCCTCATTCCGCTGTATTTCGGCCCGCAGCGCGGCCACCTCCCCGCGGAGTTCGTCCAGCTCCGCCTTAAGTCTGGAGTTCTCCTCAGACACCCTCCTCACCTCCTCTGGAGAAGTGCTCTGGCTCATCACCTCCACCGCAGCAGTGATGCCCTTGACCGCCTTCTTAAGGTGCTGGCTGCAGTCACCCTCTCCAGCCTCAGCCAGCAGTTGGATCGACCTAGTCCACGTGAGCACCTCCTCCTTCAGCTCACTTGGGGTAGGCCCCTTCTCCGCAGATCCCTTCGACAGGCGCGCCTTGCGTAGCGATTGGACCTTCCCCTCGGTATTCGCGAGCTCCTTCATTACCTGGCGCTCCTTAGCCCTCTGCGACTTCCTGGCAAGCATGTCGAGCCTGGCCTGAGCCTTGGCGGCGACCGAGACATGCGTTGTCGGAGGCTCGCCCCGTCCTTCGGAGGTTTCGGCACCAACCGGCGCAGCAGCCCCCCTGTCGCTGTCGCTACCCGACCGCGACCCATCTCGCGCGACCCTCTTGTCGCCACGACCTCGCTTAGCGAAGCGTCCCTTCTTGTCCCTTTTAGGACCAGGGGAATAGCGGCCACGACCGCTGTTGTCGGCCCACACTTTGGGCGCCTTAGGCGCCGGGCGGTTCTCACCGCTGGAGTAATCGCCCTGGCTTGAGTCTCCGTCAGAGCCATGCCGGGGCCGTTTCTGGACCGAGCCAGCTTCCGACACCCGGCTTTCCGGCCTCGAGAAGGAGGACTCGTCGCTGTATTGGAACAGCGTCCCCTCAAGCTCAGCCCTTGCCCACGATCTACGAGCAGCCTCCATCTGCTCCTCCCTATCTCTCGCAGACGCAGCCTTCCCCACTTCGCTGCCTTCTGCACCAGTCATCTTTGCCACATCAGATTGCTGTTCCGTTCCTTTGTTCCTGCCAGAGTCCGTCTTGTTTTTATTGCCCGTCGTAAATTTCATTTTTAAAGTCGCCATATTAAGTCCCACGATTATGGGGGAAGTGGGGGTCCACCGGGACAGAGACCCCTGTATCCCGGTAACCCTTTATACACCTGGGGGGCGGGAGGTACCCAGGGGGGGACCGCTAATGGCTGGTTTTTCGGCCCAGCCGCTCTTGCGAGCACCCGGCGTCACGGACCGCAACGCCGGAATCTCCGGATTTTTTATTGAGGTTTACTCCTCACGGTCCGGCCGGTTAAGGCAGGACCCCCGGTTCTGAGTGGGCCGTGAGACATGTCCACGACACCCAAACAGAATAACGGGATCGCCCGACGTCGGCAAAAGCCGAGTGCACTTGGCAAACGCGCCGCGCGAATCACACCGTCTCCTTTCGGAGCCTTCCATACATACATCACGCTTTTTTTTTTTTAACGTTGGAAAACCCTTTATGGGTCCCCTCCCGACTCGGGGGAGTCGAGAGGGGTATGTGGGAGTCCCCGCACCACGAAGGCGCATGGTATACCCACTAAAAACCAACGGTGTGTCCTCTTGGTCGCATGTGTCGGGGACACGGTAACGCAATAAGCTCCCGCATCCCCGACGCGACTTGGCCTGGTAAGGCCCCCTCACTGGGGGCGCGTCAAAGGACGCGCCACTCCGACCTCAGGCGCTGTGTTGACACACGTAACACAGCGCCCCCTCTCGAGCCCCTGAACGGGCGACAGGCACCCCCGTGCCTGCCGCCTTAGGGCTCAGGAATCGCGACGGCCACTATGACGTGGCCATCGCGTCTCCTGGGAATGTTGCGGCCTCGATGGCCGCAGGAGCAGGCTGCGCCTGGGCTTTTGCCCTAGCAGCATCTCTGCCCTTTCCCCTCCCGGCCAGCGCCGAAGCGCAGGCCATGCTTCCCAGTTTGTGGGCAGCGGGCTTGCTCAACGCCGCGCACACTATACAGTGCGGCGCGGCGGAGCATCCCTCCGATTTATGCCCAAGCTGCCCACAACGGTAGCAGGCACTACTGCGGTCAACCCCCGCGGTACACCGCTCCCTGACGTGCCCAACCTCAAGGCACCGGAAGCAGCGCAGGGGCCGGAGAGGCAACAGATAAGGCCGAGCCGACGACCACCCAACGAGCAGGCGGCCAGCCTCAACAATCTTGCCAGCAGGCCCGACAGGGCAACTGAGCAAAACAGTTCCCAAGCCGGACCTGTCCCGGCGGATCTCCCCCACTCTCACAGAGGCGGGCGGGCACACACCGACCCGCGCGACTGCCTCCACCACGTCCGCCTTGGCGATCGAGTCGTCCAGGCCCGAGAGGCGCAGGTCTGCGCACTTCTCCGGCCTGGACACCACGACGTCTTCCCCTAGGGTCTCCCGCAGCTTCGCTGCCAACAAGTTGGCTTTGTCGCCGCTGGATTCCCCCGGGAGCTCCAGTAGTCGGGCCCCAGTTAGCGCCTTCCTCCACCTTATGCCCTCTATGCCGAGGCCCGCGAGGTCAATTTGACTCTTGGCCTTGAGCACCAACCCCTCATAAGTGACCCCCCTGTCTTGAGCGTCCTGCTGCAGTTTGAAAACTACAGCAGACGAGCTGGGGGGTCGCAGCTTCGGCTTGCGCGGCTGCTTAGGCTTAGGGGCCTGAGCTGCCTTTGCAGGGCCAGTCTTGGCTTTGCGCCTGGTGACGGTCGTCCAGCCCTCTGCCGGTCCATCACCAGGAGCCACCACCATAGGAGTCGGGTTGGCCGGAGCGGCCTCCCTCTTCCTTTTTCCCTTCTTGTTGGGCTTCTCACCCCCACGCGCACTGGTGGGAGGGGGAGGTCCGGGCTCCTCCGATGCTGCTGGTGCAGCCATCTCCTTTGTAGGGCCTGCCCTCGGAGCTGCCACTGGCCGGGCCTCAGGAGCTGAGGCCAACGGAGGGCGAAGACGCTTCTCGGGCAACAGCCTATCCTCGAGACCCGCCAACCGGGCATCGACAAGGTTCCCCACCGCCTCTATTATAGAGCGCTTAAGCAGCTCTGGCTCCACCACCGAGACTGGAGGCGATGGGGTTACTGTCGCCATCACTTCCTTGTTCCGCTGAACTTCGGCTCGCAACGCGGCCACCTCCCCGCGGAGGCCCTCTAACTCCGCCTTAAGTCGAGCGTTCTCCCCGGACAGTCGCCTCGTCTCTGCTGGAGCCGCCTTTTGGCTCAGCCTCTCCACCACGTTAGTGAGACCCGCAATCGCATTCTGCGCCAACTCCTGGGAGCGGGCATTCTCCAACCCCTTGGCCACGATGTCGACCGACTTCAGCCAAGTGAGCCCTTCCTCTTTAAGGGTGTATGACGTAGGCTCCTCCTCCTCAGAGCTTTGCCATTGAGCCTCTATCTCGGACTCAGCGCTGGTCAGTGTAGCAGCTCTCCCATCGCTACCACAGCCCAACCGTGGCTGGTCTTTTGCGACCTTCTTGCCGCGACCACCACTCCGCCTAGAAAAGCGGCCCTTCTTGTCCCTGGAAAGGCCTGGGGAATAGCGGCCACGGCCACTCTTGCCTGTTTCCACTTTGGACGCCTTAGGAGTCGGACGGTTCTCCTCACTAGAGTAGCCGTCCAAACTCGAGTCCTCCTCCAAATTGTGTCGAGGCCGCTTCTGGGAATGTCCAGGATCAGACACCCTACTACTTGGCCTCGAGAAGATGGAGTCGTCGGTGTCTTGCATCAGCGACTCCAAAATATCGGACCTTGTCCCTGCCCTGTTTGCAGCATGAAGCTGCTCCTCCACCACACACGCAGGCGTCGCGGGCTTCCCCCCGGCCGAGCGTCCTGCTTTATTCGTCTTGTCCATATCAAAATGCTGTTCCTGTCCTTTGTTCTTGCCAATGTCCGTCTTGTTTTTTGTATCCGTCTTAAATTTTATTTTTAAACTAGCCATGTTGTTCCCACGATAATGGGGGAAGTGGGGGTCCACCGGGACAGAGACCCCTGTATCCCGGTAACCCTTTATACACCTGGGGGGCGGGAGGTACCCAGGGGGGGACCGCTAATGGCTGGTTCTCGTCCCAGCCGCTCTTGCGAGCACCCAGCGTCACGGACCGCAACGCTGGGATCTCCGGATTTTTTATTGAGGTTGTCTCCTCGTGGTCCGGCCGGTTAAGGCAGGACCCCCGGTTCTGAGTGGGCCGTGAGACATGTCCACGACACCCACACAGAATAACGGGATCGCCCGACGTCGGCAAAAGCCGAGTGCGCTTGGCAAACGCGCCGCGCGAAACACACCGTCTCCTTTCGGAGCCTTCCACACATACATCACGCTTTCGCGGATCATCCATCACCTTTGCCCTAAACACACACACAGACATCCATCCTCTTTACCCCCCCAACCCCTTACCCCCCCAACCCCGTGCCGCGTGTACCACTCCACAGTCCACTCTGCAAAACAGAGAAGTACCAGGAATGACACACGCGACGCTTGTTGTCGGACTATCCGCCACCGTCGACCACCTCAACAGGGATGCTGAAGAGGTGGTCGGCGGTGCCCAGGGCACACCACGGGGAGGTTGTCCGACCTAGTGCCCCAACGTCGACCTAACCTTTTTTTTTTTTTTTTTTTTACGTTGGAAAACCCTTTATGGGTCCCCTCCCGACTCGGGGGAGTCGAGAGGGGTATGTGGGAGTCCCCGCACCACGAAGGCGCATGGTATACCCACTAAAAACCAACGGTGTATCCTCTTGGTCGCATGTGCCGGGTCCCGGGAATGCTATAAGCAACCGCAACCCGGCGCGACTTGGTCTGGTAAGGCCCCCTCACTGGGGGCGCGTCCAAAGGACGCGCCACTCCGACCTCAGGCGCTGTGTTGACACACGTAACACAGCGCCCCCTCTCGAGCCCAAGCTGTAATGGCAGGCACCCCCATGCCTGCCACCAGAGGCTCCGCGGGGAGCTCCGCTGCCTCACGCAGTGCTCCACCCGCACTCCCGCTCAGCCATCAGGCTGGGCGACCAGGCCCAGGCGGGAAAGTCGGGGGATGCCAAAAGGCTTCAACCCCGACACTGCTGCGAGCCCCCTCCGGGGGAAGGGGGCTCGGGTTAAGGCCCTCCGCCAACAGCAGCCCACCACGGGCCCTATCGCCACCCCCAAAATGGCGTCGCCGCCCTCCCACCCCCAGTCGCCCCACGCCACGCTACGGTCCTCTCTGATAACAGAGAGGTACCAAGCACGGCGCGAGCGACTCCCTCTGCCAGACTATTCGCCACCGTCGACCACCTCAACAGGGAAACTGAAGAGGTGGTCGGCGGTGCCCAGGGTGCACCACGAGGAAGTTGTCCGACCTAGCACCCCTAACGTCGACCTAACCTTTTTTTTTTTTTTTTTTTTTTTTTTTTTTTTTCGTTGGAAAATCCTTTATGGATCCCCTCCGCCTCGGGGGAGGCATGAGGGGTATGTGGGAGTCCCCGCACCGCGAAGGCGCATGGTATACCCACTAAAAACCAACGGTGTGTCCTCTGTGCCGCATGATTCGGGGACCCGGTAACGCTATGAGCATCCGCATCCCCGGACGGCTTGGCCTTTTCAGGCCTCCGCTCTGGGTGGTGGCCCACCCAGTCCGGCCGAGTGGCGCTGTGTTGACACACGTAACACAGCGCCCCCTCACGAGCCCCTGAACGGACGACAGGCACCCCCGTGCCTGCCGTCTTGGGCTCAGGAGTCAAGACGGTCACCTAGGTGACCATCTCGTCCCCTGCTGCTGCAGCTCTAGGAGCCGCGGGGCGGACAGGCTTCGCCGGGGCTTCGGCCCCAGCAGCGGCCTTCGCCTTCCGCCTTCTGGCCGGCGCCGTAGCGCAGGCGGAGCTACCGAGCTTATGGGCAGCGGGCCTGCTCGACGCCGCGCACACTATGCAGTGCGGCGCGGCGGAACATCCCTCACTCTTGTGGCCCGACTGCCCGCATCGGTAGCAGGCGTCCCCCCTGTCGACCTCTGCGGTACACCGCTCCCGTACGTGCCCCAATTCGAGGCACCGGAAGCACCGCAGAGGTCTGGCTGGCAGCAGTTTGGCGCGGACGGAAGACCACCTGACCAAAATGCGGTCAGCACCCGTCAATTTGGCAGCAGCCCCAACTGGACATCTGACCAGGGCAGAGCCCACGCCGGATTTACCCCGCCGGATATCTCCCACCTTGAGGGAGGCAGACGGACACTCGCCAACCCGTGCAAGCGCCTCAAGCACGTCCTCCTTGACAATCGAGTCGTCCAGACCCGAGACACGCAGATCCGCGCATTTCTCAGGCCTGGACACCACGACGCTCTTCCCTCCGAGGATGGCCCGCAGCTGTTCGGCCAGCTGGTTGGCCTTGTCGCCACTTGTGGCCCCCGGTATTTCTAACATTCGGGCACCCGTTGCAGTCACCCGCATGTTGATGCCCGCTATGCCTATTCCTTCTAGGTCCACCCTGCCCTTAGCCTTCGTGAGGATGTCCGCGTATGTTATCCCCCTCGCTATGGCTTCCGGCTGCAGTTTCAAAACCACAGCCGACGAGCCAGGGGGTCGGAGCTTCGGCTTGCGCTTTGGCTTCGGCTTCGGCTTGGGCTTTGGAGCCTGCACCGTACGTGCCGGGCCAGAGCGGGACTTGCCCTTCCGCCGCGTCACGGTGGTCCAGCCCTCTGCTGGCTCCACCGGCTCTACTGGAGCCGCCACCGGAGGATTGGGGTTCGCCGGGGTGGCCTTCCTCGTCTTCTTCCCTTTGCCCTTCCCCTTGGGCCTCTCGCCCTCGCGCGGCATCATGGGAGGGGGAGGTACGTGGCCATCAGAGGCTGTGGGAGCAGCCGGCTCCATTGCGGAGCTCCGCCTTGTTGCCGACGCCAGCGGCGGGCGTAAACGCACCTCCGGCAGTAGTCGGTCCTCTAGGGCCGCCAGCCGGGCGTCCACCAAGTTCCCCACCGCCTCTATAATCGAGCGCTTAAGCAGCTCGGGCTCATTCAGAGCACTTGGGGGCGGTGGGGGGACGGTTGCGCGCGCCTCCTCGGCCTTGCGCATGTCGTAGCGCATGTCTACTAGGTCCGCCTCAACCTCCTCAAGCTGGGCCTTGAGGCGGGCGTTGTCAGCGGACAACTTCTGTGTCTCAGCCGAAACTGAGGACCGGCTGAGCTCCTCAACGGCAGCTTTAATAGCCGCAGCAGCGTCCTTCAGGGCCTTCACGAAGGTGCCCTTCAGGTTGCTGGACTTCCCAGCGACTTCGACGATTACGTCGAGCTCGCGGAGCACGTGGCCCCTCAGCTCCCCCACGGTGGCCGGATTGGCCGCTGGCGGGATGCCTTGCGGGCAGCTTCCGCTACCTCCGCCTCCGCTTGCGCCGCTAGGGCCGCCCTTTGGGCAGCAGCGAACTCGGCCTTGGCTTTCGCCATGCCGACATACTCCCCCGTGGTGGGGGGCCTCCCTCTTCCGCGTATGGGGGCCTCGGCGCTCTTCAGAGCGGCAGAGCTCACACTGCTCCTGCCGCCCGAGAGCGACCTATCGCTCCCCAGCGATTCTGTTCGCTTTGCGAACCGCCCCGTTTTGTCCCTGACTGGGCGGGCAGCGCGGCCACGACCGCTTGCCGCCTTGGGGACCTTCGGGGCTATGGGGCTTGTGGGGCTGTTCGTCACATAGCCACCCAGGCTCGAGTCGTCGTCGGAGTCGTAATGACGGGGCCGTTTCCGGCACCCGTCTTCCGACATCCGACTGTACGGTCTCGAGAAAATGGAGTCGTCATCGGTGTCCAACGCCGACTCCACGCTCTCGGACCTAGTCACGTCCGTTATTGCGGCAGGCCGCAAGTCCTTCACTAGAGACGTGGACGCTCCCGCGTCACCACGTTCATTGCCAGTCGTCTTATCCTTATCAGTTAGAGCATCGTTTCCATTGTTCGTGCCATTGTTCGTCATTTTTATTGCCGTATCCGTCGTTTGTTTTGTTATTTGATCCATAGTAAATCCCACGAGTATGGGGGAAGTGTGGGTCAGTCCGAGTGGTGCCCCCTGCACCCGGACAAGCCTATTTACACCAGGGTTTCGGCCGGTTCCCTGGGATCCTACCACCTTTTGCTGGCCTCCCGCCAGCACCTCTTCGCCCACTCAGGGGCGGATTGGTCATTTTTATTGTGGATTCCGACCACGCAGCCCAGCCAATTAAGGCCAGGCCCCCGGTCCCACCATCATCAGCCGCGAGACGTGATACCACGACACCTCCGGTGGGATAACGGGATCGTCCGGCGGCGGCAAAAGCCGCGTGCACCTGGCACTACACCGCACGAATCATACCGTCCCCTTTCGGGGACTTCCGATCATACCTCACGCAGACGCGGTTCATCCATCACCTTTGAGCAAAAAACACACACACATACATCCATCACCTTTACCCCCCCGAAACCCCTTACCCCCCCAACCCCGCGCCGCGTGTGCCACTCCACAGTCCACTCTGCAAAACAGAGAAGTACCAGGAATGACACACGCGATGCTTGTTGTCGGACTATCCGCCACCGTCGACCACCTCAACAGGGATGCTGAAGAGGTGGTCGGCGGTGCCCAGGGCACACCACGGGGAGGTTGTCCGACCTAGTGCCCCAACGTCGACCTAACCTTTTTTTTTTTTTTTTTTTTTTTTTTTTTTTTTTAAGAGGGGAAATGCATTTACGCATCCCACCCGAGCCCGGGGGGGCCCAGGTGGGTATGTGGGACTACCGGGTGAAGCCCGGACTACCCACTAAAACCCCTCTCTGTACCCTCTGTGCCGCAGAGCTCGGGGATACGGTAACGCGATAAGCTCCCGCGTCCCCGAACGGCTTGGCCCTTGTAGGCCTCCTCGCTGGGTGGTGTAAAGGACCACCCATCCGGCCGAGTGGCGCTGTGTTGGTACAGGCAACACAGCGCCCCCTCACGAGCCCCTGAACGGACGACAGGCACCCCCGTGCCTGCCGTCTTAGGGCTCAGGAGTCATGATGGTCACCATTAGGTGACCATCTCGTCCCCTGCTGCTGCAGCTCTAGGAGCCGCGGGGCGGGCAGGCTTCGCAAGGGCTTTTGCCCCAGCAGCGGCCTTCGCCTTCCGCCTTCTGGCCGGCGCCGTGGCGCAGGCGGTGCTACCGAGTTTGTGGGCAGCGGGCCTACTCGACGCCGCGCACACTATGCAGTGCGGCGCGGCGGAACATCCCTCACTCTTGTGGCCCGACTGCCCGCATCGATAGCAGGCGTCTCCCCTATCGACCTGTGCAGTACAACGCTCCCGTACGTGCCCCAACTCGAGGCACCGGAAGCACCGCAGAGGTCTGGCCGGCAGCAGTTTGGCCCGGACGGAGGACCATCCGACCAGGATGCGGTCAGCACCCGTCAGTTTGGCGGCAGCCCCAACTGGACATCTGACCAGGGCAGAACCTGTGTCCGATTTACCCCGCCGGATTTCCCCCACCTTAATGGAGGCAGGCGGGCACTCGCCGATCCGTGCTAGTGCCTCCAGCACGTCCTCCTTGCCTATCGAGTCGTCCAGACCCGAGATACGCAAATCCGCGCATTTCTCGGGCCTGGACACCACGACGCTTTTCCCCCCGAAAATAGTCCGCAGCTGCTCGGCCAGCTGGTTGGCCTTATCGCCGCTAGCGGCCCCAGGGATCTCCAGCATTCTGCCACCCGTTGCAGTCACCCGCATACTGATGCCCGCTATGCCCAGGCCTTCAATGTCCACCATCCTCTTGGCCTTTGTGAGGATGTCCGCGTAGGTGATCCCCCGCTCTACGGCCTCCGGCTGCAGTTTTAGAACCACAGCCGACGAGCCAGGGGGTCGGAGCTTCGGCTTGCGCCGTGGCTTCGGCTTCGGCTTAGGCTGTGGAGCCTGTGCCGTCTGTGCCGGGCCAGAGCGGGACTTGCCCTTCCGCCGCGTCACGGTGGTCCAGCCCTCTGCTGGCTCCACCGGCTCTACTGGAGCCGCCACCGGAGGATTGGGGTTCGCCAGGGTGGCCTTCCTCGTCCTCTTCCCTTTGCCCTTCCCCTTGGGCCTCTCGCCCTCGCGCGGCACCATGGGAGGGGGAGGTACGTGGCCATCAGAGGCTGCGGGAGCAGCCGGCTCCATTGCGGAGCTCCGCCTTGTTGCCGATGCCAGCGGCGGGCGTAAACGCACCTCCGGCAGTAGTCGGTCCTCTAGGGCCGCCAGCCGGGCGTCCACCAAGTTCCCCACCGCCTCGATGATGGAGCGCTTCAGCAGCTCCTGCTCATTCGAAGCACTTGGGGGCGGTGGGGGGACGATTGCGCGCGCCTCCTCGGCCTTGCGCGCCTCCTCGGCCTTCCGCATGTCGTAGCGGAGGTCGGCCAGGTCCGCCTCGACCTCCTCCAGCTGAGCTTTCAGCCGGGCGTTGTCAGCGGACAACTTCTCGGTCTCTACTGAGACCGTGGAGCGACTCAGCTCCTCCACAGCGGCTTTTATCGCCGAGGCCGCGTCCTTCAGGGCCCTTACAAAGGTGCCCTTCAGGTTATTTGACTTTAGAGCGACTTCCTTAACGACCTCCAGCTGGCGGAGCACCTGGCCCTTCAGCTCTCCAGCCGCAACACCCTCGACGCTGTCCGGCATCGGCCGGATCGGCTTTTGGCGGTTGGCCTTACGGGCTGCTTCCGCCACCTCCATCTCGGCTTGCACAGCCAGGGCCGCCCTTTGGGCAGCGGCGAGCTCAGCCTTGGCTTTTGCCATGCCGACGTATTCCCCCGTAGTGGGGGGCCTCCCTCTTCCGCGCTTGGGGGCCTCGGCGCTCTTCAGGGTGGGAGAGCTCACGTTGCTCCTACCACCCGAGTGCGACCTAACGCTCCCGCCTAGCGAATCTGACCGCTTTGAAAAACGCCCCTGTTCGTCCCTGGCTGGGCGAGGAGCGCGGCCACGGCCGCTTGCCGCCTTAGGGGCCTTTTGAGTCGGGCGGACCTCATCATCCGAGAAGTCGCCCAGACTTGAATAGTCGTCCGAATCGTAGGGACGAGGTCGTTTCCGAACCCCGTCCTCAGACATCCCGCTCTGCGGCCTCGAGAGTAGGGAGTCGTCGGTGTCAAGCACCATCGAGTCCACACTCCCAGACCTTATTAACTGTGCGGCAATCCGCTTGCTCCACTCCAAGGTCGCGGAGTCTATAGAGCCTCCATGTCCAATCGTCGTTCCCGAACCAGAAGGCAGTTCGTGTCCGTTGTTCGCGCTAGTGTCATCTTGTTTATTTGTATCCGTCGTTTTTGTTTTATTCGTTTCCATACTGTTCCCACGAGTATGGGGGAAATGTGGGTCAATCCGAGCGGTGCCCCCTGCACCCGGACAAGCCTACATACACCAGGGTGTCGGCCGGTTCCCTGGGCTCCTACCTCTTTCTGCTGGCCTCCCGCCAGCACCTCCTCGCCCTCTCAGGGGCGGATAGGACATTTTTATTGTGGATTCCGACCACGCAGCCCAGCCAATTAAGGCCAGGCCCCCGGTCCCACCATCATCGGCCGCGAGACGTGATACCACGACACCTCCGGTGGGATAACGGGATCGTCCGGCGGCGGCAAAAGCCGCGTGCACCTGGCACTACACCGCACGAATCATACCGTCCCCTTTCGGGGACTTCCGATCATACCTCACGCAGACGCGGTTCATCCATCACCTTTGAGCAAAAAACACACACACATACATCCATCACCTTTACCCCCCCGAAACCCCTTACCCCCCCAACCCCGCGCCGCGTGTGCCACTCCACAGTCCACTCTGCAAAACAGAGAAGTACCAGGAATGACACACGCGACGCTTGTTGTCGGACTATCCGCCACCGTCGACCACCTCAACAGGGAAACTGAAGAGGTGGTCGGCGGTGCCCAGGGCACACCACGGGGAGGTTGTCCGACCTAGTGCCCCAACGTCGACCTAACCTTTTTTTTTTTTTTTTTTTTTTTTTTTTTTTCGAGGGGAAATGCATTTACGCATCCCACCCGGGCCCGGGGGGGCCCAGGTGGGTATGTGGGGCTACCGGGTGAAGCCCGGACTACCCACTAAAACCCCTCGCTGTACCCTCTTTGCCGCGTGTGTCGGGGATACGGTACCGCGATAAGCTCCCGCGTCCCCGAACGGCTTGGCCCTTGTAGGCCTCCGCTCCTGGGTGGTGTAAAGGGCCACCCAGTCCGGCCGAGAGGCGCTGTGTTGGTACAGGTAACACAGCGCCCCCTCACGAGCCCCTGAACGGACGACAGGCACCCCCGTGCCTGCCGTCTTGGGCTCAAGGAGTCGAGACGGTCACCGTTAGGTGGCCATCTCGTCTCCTGCTGCTGCAGCTCTAGGAGCCGCGGGGCGGGCAGGCTTCGCCGGGGCTTCTGCCCTAGCAGTGGCCTTCGCCTTCCGCCTTCTAGCCGGCGCCGTGGCGCAGGCGGTGCCACCGAGCTTATGGGCAGCGGGCCTACTCGACGCCGCGCACACTATGCAGTGCGGCGCGGCGGAACATCCCTCGCTTTTGTGGCCCGACTGCCCGCATCGGTAGCAGGCGTTGCCCCTATCGACCTCTGCGGTACACCGCTCCCGTACGTGCCCCAGTTCGAGGCACCGGAAGCACCGCAGAGGTCTTGCCGGCAGCAGCTTGGCGCGGACGGACGACCATCCGACCAGGATGCGATCAGCCGCAGCCACCTTGGCAGCCGCGCTGATGGGACACCTTATGAGGGCGGTACCCAGGCTGGACTGACCCCGCCGGATTTCCCCCACCTTTATTGAGGAGGGCGCGCACTCGCCGATCTTGGCGACCGCCTCCACCACCTCTGACGCCACGACCGAGTCGTCCAGGCCCGAAATGCGCAAATCTGCGCACTTCTCGGGCCTGGACACCACGACGTCGGTCTCCCCCATGACCTGCTGCAATTTAGCGGCTAGGAGGTCCGCCTTATGTCCGCTGTCGGCCCCCGGTAGCTCCAGGAGCCGGGCACCCGTCACGGCCGTCCTAAATGAGATGCCCGTGATGCCCATGTCCTCCAAGACAATTTTGCCCTTCGCCCTGAGGAGCAGGCCCTCGTAGGAGACCCCTCGCTCTATAGCCTCCGGCTTTAGCTTTAGAGCTATCGCCGATGAGCGAGGGGGTCTCAGCTTCCGCTTGCGCGGCTTCCTTCTCTTCGCCTGGGGGGCGGTTTTTGCGGGACCAGAGGCGGGCCTGGCTCTCCGCCTCACAACGGCGGTCCAAGCCTCCTCCGACCTCTCGGCCGGTGGCGGCTCCGGTGGAGCAGCAGTCGCTGGGGTGGCCTTCCGGGTCTTCCGCTTTGCCTTCCCCTTGGGCCTCCCTCTCTCATGCGGGACCGCGGGAGGGAGGGGTGCCGGGTCCTCAGGGGCTACGGGAGCAGCCGGCTCTCTGATAGAGCTCCGCCTTGGGGCCGAAGCCAGGGGCGGGCGCAGGCGCACCTCCGGCAGCAGCCGGTCCTCGAGCGCCGCCAGCCGGGCGTCCACCAAGGTCCCCACCGCCTCGATAATGGAGCGCTTGAGCGACTCCTGCTCGTCCGAAGCATTTGGGAGGGGTGGGGGGACGGTTGCGCGCGCCTCCTCGGCCTTGCGCGCCTCCTCGGCCTTGCGCGTGTCGTAGCGCAGATCCACCAGGTCCGCTTCGACCTCCTCGAGCTGGGCTTTCAAGCGGGCGTTGTCTGCGGTCAACTTGAGGGTTTCCGCTGAGATGGTGGAGCGGCCCATTTCCTCTACCGCTGCTTTAATGGCCGCGGCGGCGTCCTTCAGGGCCTTAACAAATGTGCCCTTTAGGTTGTTGGACTTCGCGGCGACTTCGGTGATCACACCGAGCTCCCGGAAGACGTGGCCCCTCAGCTCGGGCACCGATTGTCCCTCCATGTTTACCGGCGGTGGCCGGGTTGGCCGCTGGCGGGAGGCCTCGCGGACAACTGCCGCCGCCTCCGCCTCCGCCTGTGCCGCCATGGCCGCCCTTTGGGCCGCGACGAACTCGGCCTTGGCTTTCGCCATGCCGACGTACTCCCCCGTGGTGGGGGGTCTCCCTCTTGCTCGCGTGGGGGCCTCGGTGCTCTTCAGAGAGGCAGAGCGAACGCCGCTCCTGCCTCCCGAGAGCGACCTAACGCTCCCCAGCGAGTCTGTCCGCTTAGCGAACCGCCCCTTGTCATCCCTGGTTGGGCGAGAGACGCGGCCGCGACCGCTTGCCGCCTTGGGGGCCTTCTGGGTTGGACGTACCTCTTCGTCCGAAAAGCCACCCAGGCTTGAGTAGTCGTCCGAGTCATAATCACGGGGCCGCTTCCGGCCGCCGTCCTCGGACATTCCGCTGTGCGGCCTCGATAGTGCCGAGTCGTCGGTGCTAAGCATCCCCGACTCCATACTCCCAGACCTAATGAGTTTTGCGGCAATCCGCTTACTCCACTCTAAAGTCGCGGAGTCTATGTGACCTCCGCGTCCAGTCGTCGTTCCCGAACCAGAGGGCTGCTCATGTCCGTTGTTCCTGCCAGTGTCATCATTGTTGTGTGCGTCCGTCGTTTTTGTTTTATTTAATCTTTCCATAATTGTTCCCACGATTATGGGGGAAATGTGGGTCGATCCGAGTGGTGCCCCCTGCACCCGGATAAGCCTACATACACCAGGGTGTCGGCCGGTTCCCTGGGATCCTACCTCTCTCTGCTGGCCTCCCGCCAGCACCGCCTCGCCCTCTCAGGGGCGGATAGGTCATTTTTATTGTGGATTCCGACCACGCAGCCCAGCCAATTAAGGCCAGGCCCCCGGTCCCACCATCATCGGCCGCGAGACGTGATACCACGACACCTCCGGTGGGATAACGGGATCGTCCGGTGGCGGCAAAAGCCGCGTGCACCTGGCACTACACCGCACGAGTCATACCGTCTCCTCTCGGCGACTTCCACTCATACATCACGCTATCGCGTTTCATCCCTCACCTTTAGACAAACACACACTCATTCATCCATCCTCTTTACCCTTCCCAACCCCTTACCCCCCCAACCCCTGCGCCGCCCGCGCCGCGCTACAGTCCTCTCTGTAAGCAGAGAGGTACCGAGAGCGGCGCGAGCGACGCATTACCCCCCCGTCGCCGGTCTGCCCCAGACCCCCTCCGAAGAGAGTGAAAGAGGCAGACAAAACACGACTCCCACTGTCAGACTATTCGCCACCGTCGACCACCTCAACAGGGAAACTGAAGAGGTGGTCGGCGGTGCCCAGGGTGCACCACGAGGAGGTTGTCCGACCTAGCACCCCAACGTCGACCTAACCTTTTTTTTTTTTTTTTTTTTTTTTTTTTACGAGGGGAAATGCATTTACGCATCCCACCCGGGCCCGGGGGGGCCCAGGTGGGTATGTGGGACTACCGGGTGAAGCCCGGACTACCCACTAAAACCCCTCGCTGTACCCTCTGCGCCGCAAGGCTCGGGGACACGGTAACGCTATAAGCTCCCGCATCCCCGAAACGGCTTGGCCCTTGTAGGCCTCCTCCCTGGGTGGTGTAAAGGGCCACCCAGTCCGGCCGAGTGGCGCTGTGTTGGTACAGGTAACACAGCGCCCCCTCACGAGCCCCTGAACGGACGACAGGCACCCCCGTGCCTGCCGTCTTAGGGCTCAGGAGACGCGGTGGTCACTAAGAAGTGGCCATCGCGTCTCCTACCGCAGCAGCTCTTGGCGCCGCTCTTGGAGCAGCTCTTGGAGCCGCAGGGCGGTCAGGCTTCGCCGGGGCTTTTGCCCCAACGACGGCCTTTGCCTTCCGCCTTCTGGCCGGCGCCGTGGCGCAGGCGGTGCTACCGAGCTTATGGGCAGCGGGCCTGCTCGACGCCGCGCACACTATACAGTGTGGCGCGGCGGAGCATCCCTCGCTCTTATGGCCCGACTGCCCGCATCGGTAGCAGGCGTCTCCCCTATCAGCCTCTACGGTACACCGCTCCCTGACGTGCCCCGGTTCGAGGCACCGGTAGCACCGCAGAGGCCTGGCCGGCAACAACTTGGCGCGGACGGACGACCATCCCACCAGTATTCGGTTGGCCCCTGCCACCTTGGCAGCGAGCCTTACCGGGCACCTTATCAGGGCAGAGCCCAGACCGGACTTGCCCCGCCGAATTTCCCCCACTTTTATGGAGGCGGGCGCGCACTCGGCGACCTTGGCGACCGCCTCTGCCACCTCCGAAACCACGACCGAGTCGTCCAGACCCGAGATGCGCAGGTCTGCGCATTTCTCGGGCCTGGACACCACGACGTTGTCTGCCCCCAACACCTGCTGCATCTTAGCAGCCAGGAGGTCCGCCTTCTCGCCACTATCGGCCCCTGGAAGCTCCAGGAGTCGTGCCCCCGTAACGGCCGTCCGGAAGGTGATGGCAGTTATGCCGAGGTCTTCAAGGACAATCTCCTTCTTCGCATCGAAGATAAGCCTCTCGTACGTGACCCCCCGCTCCTTAGCCGCCGGCTGCAGCTTTAAGGCTACAGCCGATGAGGTGGGGGGTCTCAGCTGCCGCTTGCGCGGCTTCCTCGGCTTCGCCCGTTGGACGGTGGCTGCGGGACCAGCGGCGGGCTTGGCTTTACGCCTGACCACCTTGGTCCATCCTTCTTCTGGCGTCTCCGCCGGGACCGCTGCCGGAAGATTAGGGTTCGCCGGAGTGGCCTTCCGGGTTTTCTTATTCCCCTTTTTGGGCCGACCTCCTTCCCGCGAGACCGTGGGAGGAGGAGGAGCCAGACCCTCAGCTGCTGCGAGTGCAGCAGGCTCACTAGTGGAGCTCCGTCTTGGAGCCACCGGCGGGACTCCGGGAGCCGAAGCCAGCGGTGGGCGGAGGCGCACCTCCGGCAGCAGCCGGTCCTCAAGGGCCGCCAACCGGGCGTCCACCAAGTTCCCCACCGCCTCTATTATGGAGCGCTTCAAGAGCTCCTGCTCCTCCGAAGCACTCGGGGGCGGTGGGGGGACGGTTGCGCGCGCCTCCTCAGCCTTGCGCGCCTCCTCGGCCTTGCGCGTATCATAGCGCATATCGGCCAGGTCCGCTTCGACCTCCTCCAGCTGGGCCTTGAGGCGGGCGTTGTCCGCGGTCAGCTTTTGGGTCTCAGCCGATATTGTTGACCGGCTGAGCTCCTCTACAGCGGCTTTAATAGCCGCGGCGGCGTCCTTCAGGGCCCTTACACAGGTGCCCTTCAGGTTGCCGGACTTTGCGGCCACCTCCGTAATCACGTCGAGTTCGCGGAACACGTGGCCCCTCAACTCTCCGACGGTTTGGCCCTCGACGTTTTCCGGCGGTGGCCGGAATGGCCGCTGGCGGGAGGCCGCGCGGGCAGCTTCCGCCACCTCCGCCTCCGCCTGCACCGCTAAGGCCGCCCTTTGGGCAGCTACGAATTCGGCCTTGGCTTTCGCCAGGCCGACATAGTCCCCCGTGGTGGGGGGTCTCCCTCTTCCGCGCTTGGCGGCGTCGGTGCCCTTCAGGGAGGCAGAGCGACTGCCGCTCCTGCTTCCCGAGTGCGACCTATCGCTCCCCGCGTCTGCCCGTTTCGCGAATCGCCCGCTGCCGTCCCTGGCAGGGCGAGATGCACGGCCACGACCGCTTGTCGACTTGGGGGCTTTCGGGATGGGGCTGGTGGGGCTGTTCGTCTCGTCACTCAAGCCCCCCAGGCTTGAGTCATCGTCGGAGTCGTAGTGACGGGGCCGTTTCCGGCACCCGTCTTCCGACATCCGACTGTTCGGCCTTGAGAGTCTGGAGTCGTCGGTGTCCTCGAACATCACCGACTCCCCACTCTCAAGCCAACTCTCCTCAGATACTGCGGCAAGCCGCTCGTCCGTCTTTGTGTGCGTGGGCTCTCCAGAGTCTCCACGCGTTCTCCCAATCATAATTTCCCGTCCAGTAAGCTCATCACGTCCAGTATTATCGCCAAGGTCAGTCATCTTTTTCGCATCCGTCGTTTTTTTTTGTTTTTAAATTCTCCATATAAATCCCACGAGTGTGGGGGAAATGTGGGTCGATCCGTGTGGTGCCCCCTGCACACGGACAAGCCTACATACACCAGGGTGTCGGCCGGTTCCCTGGGATCCTACCTCTTACTGCTGGCCTCCCGCCAGCACCGCCTCGCCCTCTCAGGGGCGGATAGGTCATTTTTATTGTGGATTCCGACCACGCAGCCCAGCCAATTAAGGCCAGGCCCCCGGTCCCACCATCATAGGCCGCGAGACGTGATACCACGACACCTCCGGTGGGATAACGGGATCGTCCGGCGGCGGCAAAAGCCGCGTGCACCTGGCACTACACCGCATGAATCATACCGTCCCCTTTCGGGGACTTCCGATCATACCTCACGCAGCCGCGGTTCATCCATCACCTTTGAGAAAAACACGCACACATACATTCATCGCCTTTACCCCCCCAACCCCTTACCCCCCCAACCCCGCGCCGCGTGTGACACTCCACAGTCCACTCTGCAAAACAGAGAAGTACCAGGAATGACACACGCGACGCTTGTTGTCGGACTATCCGCCACCGTCGACCACCTCAACAGGGATGCTGAAGAGGTGGTCGGCGGTGCCCAGGGCACACCACGGGGAGGTTGTCCGACCTAGTGCCCCAACGTCGACCTAACCTTTTTTTTTTTTTTTTATTTTTTTTACGAGGGGAAATGCATTTACGCATCCCACCCGGGCCCGGGGGGGCCCAGGTGGGTATGTGGGACTACCGGGTGAAGCCCGGACTACCCACTAAAACCCCTCGCTGTACCCTCTGTGCCGCATGTGTCGGGGATACGGTAACGCAGTAAGCTCCCGCGTCCCCGAAACGGCTTGGCCCTTGTAGGCCCCCTCGCTGGGTGGCATAAATGGCCACCCAATCCGGCCGAGTGGTGCTGTGTTGGTACAGGTAACACAGCACCCCCTCACGAGCCCCTGAACGGGCGACAGGCACCCCCGTGCCTGCCGCCTTAGGGCTCAAGGAGTCGCGACAGCCACTACGACGTGGCCATCGCGTCCCCTATAGCTGCGGCCTTGGTGGCCGCAGGGGCGGGCTGCACCGGAGCTTTAGCCCCAGCAATACTCCTCCCCTTACCCCGCTTGGCCGGCGCAGGAGCGCAGGCCGGGCTTCCGAGTCTGTGGGCAGCGGGTTTGTTCAACGCCGCGCACACTAAGCAGTGCGGCGCGGCGGAACATCCCTCCGACTTGTGCCCCAGCTGCCCACATCGGAAGCAGGCACTACTTCGGTCGGCCTCTGCGGTGCATTTCTCCCGAACGTGCCCAACCTCTAGGCATCGGTAGCACCGCATCGGCCGAACCGGCAACAGTGTCGCCCGGGCCGACGACCAGCCCACGAGCAAGTGGCCAGCCCCAGCAATCTTCGCGGCGGACCCGACAGGACAGCTGGCAAGAACAGTGCCCGTGCCGGATTTACTCCGCCGGATTACACCCACTTTGACGAGGGCTGGCGGGCATTCGCCAAATTTGGCAATCGCCTCCGCCACCTCTGTCACCGCCACCGAATCATCCAGGCCCGAGATGCGCATGTCTGCACATTTCTCGGGCCGGGACACCACCACATTATCCGCCCCAAGGGCGGCCTGCATTCGATCCGCCAGTAGATCGGCTTTTCCGCCACTGGTGGCCCCCGGGAGCACGAGAATTCGCGCCCCCGTCACGGCCGTCCTAAAATTAAGGGCTGGGATGCCCAGCTCCTCCAAGCCGATTTGGCCTTTGGCCCTACGGAACACTTCTTCGTAAGTGACCCCCTTGGCTATTGCGGCCGGCTGCAGTTTGAGGACCACAGCCGACGTATTAGGGGGTCGCAGGTTCCTCTTCCGCGGCGGTTTTGGCTTAGGAGCCTGTGCCGCCATAGCGGGGCCAGTGCGGGTCTTGGCCTTCCTCCTGGTCACCGTGGTCCAAGCCTCCGTGCTCCTCTCTCCAGTAGCCGGTTGAGCAGGGCTAACAGCAGGAGCTGCTGGCTGCTTTTTTCTCCCCTTGGCCCTGGGCTTCTCTGCCCCACGCGGAATGGTGGGAGTGGGAGGACCAGGATTCTCCGTTGCTGCTGATGCAGCCGGCACCGCGGACGGGCTTCTCCTCGGAGCAGCCACTGGCTGGGCCTTGGACGTCGAGGCTAGGGGTGGGCGGACACTCCTTTCAGGCAGTAGCCTGCTCTCCATTGCCTCAAGACGCGCATTCACCATCGTCCCCACCGCCTCTATGATAGAGCGCTTCAGCAGCTCCGGGTCGAATGGAGCGCTTAGAGGCGGTGGGGTAGTCGGCTCGGCTGGAGTTTTGGCCCTCCGGACTTCCGTCTGGAGCGCGGCCAGCACACTTCGGATTTCGGCCAGTTCCGCCTTGAGGCGGGAATTCTGCTTGGCCAGCTCTTCCGTCTCTGCTGAGACATTGAGCCGGCTCAGGAGCTCGACCGCAGTCCTGAAGGACGCAGCCGCTTCTTTAATGCCCATAGCATGATTAGCATATAGGTAGGGCAATTCCGCTATTTGCTCAATGGTGTCGGCATGGGTGAACACTATTTTCTTCAGTTCGTCTGGTGGAGGTCCCCTGAAGAGTTTGTTCTCGTCTAGGAGTCCCGGGCAGCGCGGGCGGTACGTATGTACGGCCTGACCAGCCGGAGGCTCTTTCAGGCTCTTGCCATCAGTCCTCGTTTTTTGGGCCTTTTGAGCTGGGCGGTTCCCACCTCCAGAGCTCTCGCCGAAGCTCAGGTCCTCCTCCGGGTTTTTTCGGGGCCGTTTCCGGACAGAACCGGGGTCCGACACCCGACTATCGGGTCGCGATGGTGCAGAGTCATCGGCGTCATACATCGACGACTCCGCCTCCTCAAGTCCTCTTTTCTCCTCGGCATGAAGCCGCTCTCCACTTTCCTTTGCAGTCGCAGTCTCCCCCACACCACTACGTCCTGCACCAATCAACTTATCAGTTCCGCTATGCCGTTCCAGTCCATATTTCTCGCCAAGGTCATTCTTATTTTTTGTATCGATCGTCTTTTTATTTTTTAAACTAGCCATAATTAGTCCCACGAATATGGGGGAAGGGGAGGTCCACCGGGACAGAGACCCCTGTATCCCGGTAACCCTTTATACACCTGGGGGGCGGGAGGTACCCAGGGGGGGACCGCTAAAGGCTGGTTTTTCGGCCCAGCCGCTCTTGCGAGCACCCGGCGTCACGGACCGCAACGCCGAGATCTCCGGATTTTTTATTGAGGTTGTCTCCTCGTGGTCCGGCCGGTTAAGGCAGGACCCCCGGTTCTGAGTGGGCCGTGAGACATGTCCACGACACCCAAACAGAATAACGGGATCGCCCGACGTCGGCAAAAGCCGAGTGCACTTGGCAAACGCGCCGCGCGAATCACACCGTCTCCTTTCGGAGCCTTCCATACATACCTCACGCAGCCGCGGATCATCCATCACCTTTGGTCAAACACACACACACATACACACACCTAACATCCATCCTCTTTACCCCCCCAACCCCTTACCCCCCCAACCCCGCGCCGCGTGTGCCACTCCACAGTCCACTCTGCAAAGCAGAGAAGTACCAGGAATGACACACGCGACGCTTGTTGTCGGACTATCCGCCACCGTCGACCACCTCAACAGCTGAATGGATGAACCTCAGGATGCTGAAGAGGTGGTCGGCGGTGCCCAGGGCACACCACGGGGAGGTTGTCCGACCTAGTGCCCCAACGTCGACCTAACCTTTTTTTTTTTTTTTTTTTTTTTTTTTTTTCGAGGGGAAATGCATTTACGCATCCCACCCGAGCCCGGGGGGGCCCAGGTGGGTATGTGGGACTACCGGGTGGAGCCCGGACTACCCACTAAAACCCCTCGCTGTACCCTCTCAGCCGCGAGTGCCGGGGACCCGAGCTCGCGTTGCCGCTTCCAATCACGTCCCCGGCACGGCTCTGGCCTTAACAGGCCTCCTCTCTGGGTGGTCGGACCACCCACTCCGGCCGAGTGGCGCTGTGTTGGTACAGGTAACACAGCGCCCCCTCACGAGCCCCTGAACGGGCATCAGGCTCTCCCGTGCCTGACGCCTTAGGGCTCAGGATATGCGGTGGTCAGGCACTAGGCCGTGACCATCGCGTCCCCTGCTGCCGCAGCCTTTCCAGCCGCGGGGGGAGCTGCCGGGGCCTTGGCCCCAATGGCGCCCTTCGGCTTTCGCCTTTTCGCCGGCGCAGGAGCGCAGGCAGTGCCTCCGAGCTTGTGAGCAGCGGGCCGATTCGACGCCGCGCACACTATGCAGTGTAGCGCGGCGGAGCATCCCTCACTTTTGTGGCCCGACTGCCCGCATCGGAAGCAGGCGTCGCCTCTATCGACCTCTGATTTGCACTGTTCCCGGACGTGCCCCAGCATGAGGCACCGGAAACAGCGCAGAGGTCTCGCCGGCAAGAGCTTGACCCGGGCCGAGGACCACCCGACCAGCAGGCGGTCAGCCCCAGCCAATTTGGCCGCAGCGCCGACTGGGCATCTGACGAGGGCAGAGCCTGTGCCAGATGCATCCCGTCGGATCTCCCCCACTTTGATGGCGGCAGTCAGGCACTCGCCGGACCGCGCAACCGCCTCCACGACATCCGCCTTGGCTATCGAGTCGTCCAGACCCGAGATACGCAGATCTGCGCACTTCTCGGGCCTGGACACCACAATGCTGCCCACGGCAAAAATCCGCCGCAGTTGCTCGGCCAACACATTGGCCTTGTCTCCGCTCGTGGACCCAGGGATTTCCAACAGTCGGGCCCCCGTTGCGGTGACCCGATGCCCAATGGCCTCTATCCCCAGGCTTTGGATATCCAGCATCCTCTTGGCCTTTGTCAGTACGTCGCAGTACGTTATACCCCGCTCTATAGCGCACGGCTGCAGCTTTATGACCACAGCCGACGAGTTAGGGGGCCGGAGTTTCGGCTTCCTCTTCGGCTTGGGCTTCGGCTTAGGCTTTGAAGCCTGCGCCGCCGGGGCCGGGCCAGAGCGGGACTTGGCCTTCCGCCTCGTCACCTTGGTCCAGCTCTCTGCTGGCGTCTCCGCCGGGGCCGCTGTCGGAGGATCGGGGTTAGCCGGTGTGGCCTTCCGCGTCCTTCTTTTGGCCCTTCCCTTAGGCCTCCCTCCCTCACGAGAGACCGTGGGAGGAGGAGGCACAGGGCCCTCTGGTGCTGCGGGAGCAGACGGCTCCCTTACGGAGCTCCGCCTTGGGGCTGAGGCCAGCGGGGGGCGCATGCGCACCTCCGGCAGCAGCCGGTCCTCGAGTGCCGCTAGCCGGGCGTCCACCAAGTTCCCCACCGCCTCGATGATGGAGCGCTTCAGCAGCTCCTGCTCATTCGAAGCACTTGGGGGCGGTGGGGGGACGGTTGCGCGCGCCTTCTCGGCCTTGCGCGCCTCCTCGGCCTTCCGCATGTCATAGCGGAGATCGACCAGGTCCGCCTCGACCTCCTCCAGCTGAGCTTTCAGCCGGGCGTTGTCGGCGGACAACTTCTCTGTCTCGGCCGTTATTGTGGACCGACTGAGCTCCTCTACAGCGACTTTTATAGCCGAGGCGGCGTCCTTCAGGGCTTTAACGAAGGTGCCCTTGAGGTTGTTAGACCTTCCGGCGACTTGCTCGACTATCTCGAGCTGGCGGAGCACCTGCCCCTTCAGCTCTCCAGCCGCGACCCCCTCGACGCTGTCCGGCATTGGCCGGATCGGCTTTTGGCGGTTGGCTTTACGGGCTGCTTCCGCCACCTCCTTCTCCGCTTGCGCAGCCAGAGCAGCCTTTTGGGCAGCGGCGAATTCAGCCTTGGCCTTTGCCATGCCTAAGTATTCCCCCGTGGTGGGGGGCCTCCCTCTTCCGCGTTGGGGAACATCGGCGCTCCTGCCGCCCGACAGCGATCTTACGCTCCCCAGCGAATCCGTGCGCTTCAAGAAGCGCCCCTTACCATCTCTGGCTTGGCCAGAGGATACGCGTCCACGGCCGCTTTTCGTCTTGGAGGCCTTCTGCGTCGGGCGGACCTCATCCTCCGAGAGGCCGCTCGAGCTCGAGTAGTCATCCGAGTCGTGACGGCGGGGCCGTTTCCGGACCCCGTCCTCGGACATTCTACTTTGTGGCCTCGAGAGGTCATCGGTGTCGAGCATTGCCGACTCCACACTCTCGGACCTTCTTTCGTCCATTTGGCGGCGAGCCGCTCTTAAAAACTCCTGTGCAGAGGGGGGCTCCCGCGAGCCTCCTGGTTCTACGTCAGTCCTCTTATCCGTATCGTGTTGCAGATCGGTTCCATTGTTATTGCCTAGGTCGTCGTTGTTAGTTTGTTCGTCTTTTTTGTTGTTTTTGTTCGTCATAATTGTTCCCACGAAAATGGGGGAAGTGGGGGTCCACCGGGACAGAGACCCCTGTATCCCGGTAACCCTTTGTACACCTGGGGGGCGGGAAGTACCCAGGGGGGGACCGCTAAGGGCTGGTTTGACGTCCCAGCCGCTCTTGCGAGCACCCGGCGCCACGGACCGCAGCGCCGAGATCTCCGGATTTTTTAAAGAGGTTTACTCCTCGCAGCCCAGCCGGTTAAGGCTAGGCCCCCGGTCCCACCATCATTGGCCGCGAGACGTGTCCACGACACCTCAGGTGGGATTACGGCTTCGTCCGGCAGCGGCAAAAGCCGCGTGCACCTGGCACCACACCGCACGAAACACACCGTCTCCTCTCGGCGACTTCCGCACATACATCACGCTGACGCACCTACCATCCCTCACCTTTGGAAAAAAACACACACCTAGCATCCATCTCCTTTACCCCCCCGAACCCCTTACCCCCCCAACCCCGCGCCGCGTGTGCCACTCCGCAGTCCACTCTGCAAAACAGAGAAGTACCAGGAATGACACACGCGACGCATTACCCCCCCGTCGCCGGTCTGCCCCCGACCCCCTCCGGAGAGAGTGCCAGAGGCAGGCAAAACGCGACTCCCAATGCCAGACTATTCGCCACCGTCGACCACCTCAACATGGAAACTGAAGAGGTGGTCGGCGGTGCCCAGGGTGCACCACGAGGAGGTTGTCCGGCCTAGCACCCCAACGTCGACCTAACCTTTTTTTTTTTTTTTTTTTTTACGTTGGAAAACCCTTTATGGGTCCCCTCCCGACTCGGGGGAGTCGAGAGGGGTATGTGGGAGTCCCCGCACCACGAAGGCGCATGGTATACCCACTAAAAACCAACGGTGTATCCTCTTGGTCGCATGTGCCGGGTCCCGGGAATGCTATAAGCAACCGCAACCCGGCGCGACTTGGCCTGGTAAGGCCCCCTCACTGGGGGCGCGTCCAAAGGACGCGCCACTCCGACCTCAGGCGCTGTGTTGACACACGTAACACAGCGCCCCCTCTCGAGCCCAAGCTGTAATGGCAGGCACCCCCATGCCTGCCACCAGAGGCTCCGCGGGGAGCTCCGCTGCCTCACGCAGTGCTCCACCCGCACTCCCGCTCAGCCATCAGGCTGGGCGACCAGGCCCAGGCGGGAAAGTCGGGGGATGCCAAAAGGCTTCAACCCCGACACTGCTGCGAGCCCCCTCCGGGGGAAGGGGGCTCGGGTTAAGGCCCTCCGCCAACAGCAGCCCACCACGGGCCCTATCGCCACCCCCAAAATGGCGTCGCCGCCCTCCCACCCCCAGTCGCCCCGCGCCACGCTACGGTCCTCTCTGATAACAGAGAGGTACCAAGCACGGCGCGAGCGACTCCCTCTGCCAGACTATTCGCCACCGTCGACCACCTCAACAGGGAAACTGAAGAGGTGGTCGGCGGTGCCCAGGGTGCACCACGAGGAGGTTGTCCGACCTAGCACCCCAACGTCGACCTAACCTTTTTTTTTTTTTTTTTTTTTTTTACGTTGGAAAACCCTTTATGGGTCCCCTCCCGACTCGGGGGAGTCGAGAGGGGTATGTGGGAGTCCCCGCACCACGAAGGCGCATGGTATACCCACTAAAAACCAACGGTGTATCCTCTTGGTCGCATGTGCCGGGTCCCGGGAATGCTATAAGCAACCGCAACCCGGCGCGACTTGGCCTGGTAAGGCCCCCTCACTGGGGGCGCGTCCAAAGGACGCGCCACTCCGACCTCAGGCGCTGTGTTGACACACGTAACACAGCGCCCCCTCTCGAGCCCAAGCTGTAATGGCAGGCACCCCCATGCCTGCCACCAGAGGCTCCGCGGGGAGCTCCGCTGCCTCACGCAGTGCTCCACCCGCACTCCCGCTCAGCCATCAGGCTGGGCGACCAGGCCCAGGCGGGAAAGTCGGGGGATGCCAAAAGGCTTCAACCCCGACACTGCTGCGAGCCCCCTCCGGGGGAAGGGGGCTCGGGTTAAGGCCCTCCGCCAACAGCAGCCCACCACGGGCCCTATCGCCACCCCCAAAATGGCGTCGCCGCCCTCCCACCCCCAGTCGCCCCACGCCACGCTACGGTCCTCTCTGATAACAGAGAGGTACCAAGCACGGCGCGAGCGACTCCCTCTGCCAGACTATTCGCCACCGTCGACCACCTCAACAGGGAAACTGAAGAGGTGGTCGGCGGTGCCCAGGGTGCACCACGAGGAGGTTGTCCGACCTAGCACCCCTAACGTCGACCTAACCTTTTTTTTTTTTTTTTTTTTTTTTTTTTTTTTTTCGAGGGGAAATGCATTTACGCATCCCACCCGGGCCCGGGGGGGCCCAGGTGGGTATGTGGGGCTACCGGGTGAAGCCCGGACTACCCACTAAAACCCCTCGCTGTACCCTCATTGCCGCGTGTGTCGGGGATACGGTAACGCGATAAGCTCCCGCGTCCCCGAACGGCTTGGCCCTTGTAGGCCTCCGCTCCTGGGTGGTGTAAAGGGCCACCCAGTCCGGCCGAGAGGCGCTGTGTTGGTACAGGTAACACAGCGCCCCCTCACGAGCCCCTGAACGGACGACAGGCACCCCCGTGCCTGCCGTCTTGGGCTCAAGGAGTCGAGACGGTCACCGTTAGGTGGCCATCTCGTCTCCTGCTGCTGCAGCTCTAGGAGCCGCGGGGCGGGCAGGCTTCGCCGGGGCTTCTGCCCTAGCAGTGGCCTTCGCCTTCCGCCTTCTAGCCGGCGCCGTGGCGCAGGCGGTGCCACCGAGCTTATGGGCAGCGGGCCTACTCGACGCCGCGCACACTATGCAGTGCGGCGCGGCGGAACATCCCTCGCTTTTGTGGCCCGACTGCCCGCATCGGTAGCAGGCGTTGCCCCTATCGACCTCTGCGGTACACCGCTCCCGTACGTGCCCCAGTTCGAGGCACCGGAAGCACCGCAGAGGTCTTGCCGGCAGCAGCTTGGCGCGGACGGACGACCATCCGACCAGGATGCGATCAGCCGCAGCCACCTTGGCAGCCGCGCTGATGGGACACCTTATGAGGGCGGTACCCAGGCTGGACTGACCCCGCCGGATTTCCCCCACCTTTATTGAGGAGGGCGCGCACTCGCCGATCTTGGCGACCGCCTCCACCACCTCTGACGCCACGACCGAGTCGTCCAGGCCCGAAATGCGCAAATCTGCGCACTTCTCGGGCCTGGACACCACGACGTCGGTCTCCCCCATGACCTGCTGCAATTTAGCGGCTAGGAGGTCCGCCTTATGTCCGCTGTCGGCCCCCGGTAGCTCCAGGAGCCGGGCACCCGTCACGGCCGTCCTAAATGAGATGCCCGTGATGCCCATGTCCTCCAAGACAATTTTGCCCTTCGCCCTGAGGAGCAGGCCCTCGTAGGAGACCCCTCGCTCTATAGCCTCCGGCTTTAGCTTTAGAGCTATCGCCGATGAGCGAGGGGGTCTCAGCTTCCGCTTGCGCGGCTTCCTTCTCTTCGCCTGGGGGGCGGTTTTTGCGGGACCAGAGGCGGGCCTGGCTCTCCGCCTCACAACGGCGGTCCAAGCCTCCTCCGACCTCTCGGCCGGTGGCGGCTCCGGTGGAGCAGCAGTCGCTGGGGTGGCCTTCCGGGTCTTCCGCTTTGCCTTCCCCTTGGGCCTCCCTCTCTCATGCGGGACCGCGGGAGGGAGGGGTGCCGGGTCCTCAGGGGCTACGGGAGCAGCCGGCTCTCTGATAGAGCTCCGCCTTGGGGCCGAAGCCAGGGGCGGGCGCAGGCGCACCTCCGGCAGCAGCCGGTCCTCGAGCGCCGCCAGCCGGGCGTCCACCAAGGTCCCCACCGCCTCGATAATGGAGCGCTTGAGCGACTCCTGCTCGTCCGAAGCATTTGGGAGGGGTGGGGGGACGGTTGCGCGCGCCTCCTTGGCCTTGCGCGCCTCCTCGGCCTTGCGCGTGTCGTAGCGCAGATCCACCAGGTCCGCCTCGACCTCCTCGAGCTGGGCTTTCAAGCGGGCGTTGTCTGCGGTCAACTTGAGGGTTTCCGCTGAGATGGTGGAGCGACCCATTTCCTCTACCGCTGCTTTAATGGCCGCGGCGGCGTCCTTCAGGGCCTTAACAAATGTGCCCTTTAGGTTGTTGGACTTCGCGGCGACTTCGGTGATCACACCGAGCTCCCGGAAGACGTGGCCCCTCAGCTCGGGCACCGATTGTCCCTCCATGTTCACCGGCGGTGGCCGGGTTGGCCGCTGGCGGGAGGCCTCGCGGACAACTGCCGCCGCCTCCGCCTCTGCCTGTGCCGCCATGGCCGCCCTTTGGGCCGCGACGAACTCGGCCTTGGCTTTCGCCATGCCGACGTACTCCCCCGTGGTGGGGGGTCTCCCTCTTGCTCGCGTGGGGGCCTCGGTGCTCTTCAGAGAGGCAGAGCGAACGCCGCTCCTGCCTCCCGAGAGCGACCTAACGCTCCCCAGCGAGTCTGTCCGCTTAGCGAACCGCCCCTTGTCATCCCTGGTTGGGCGAGAGACGCGGCCGCGACCGCTTGCCGCCTTGGGGGCCTTCTGGGTTGGACGTACCTCTTCGTCCGAAAAGCCACCCAGGCTTGAGTAGTCGTCCGAGTCGTAATCACGGGGCCGCTTCCGGCCGCCGTCCTCGGACATTCCGCTGTGCGGCCTCGATAGTGCCGAGTCGTCGGTGCTAAGCATCCCCGACTCCATACTTCCAGACCTAATGAGTTTTGCGGCAATCCGCTTACTCCACTCTAAAGTCGCGGAGTCTATGTGACCTCCGCGTCCAGTCATCGTTCCCGAACCAGAGGGCTGCTCATGTCCGTTGTTCTTGCCAGTGTCATCGTTTTTTTGTGTATCCGTCGTTTTTGTTTGTTTGTGTCTTTCCATAATTGTTCCCACGATTATGGGGGAAATGTGGGTCGGTCCGAGTGGTGCCCCCTGCACCCGGACAAGCCTACATACACCAGGGTGTCGGCCGGTTCCCTGGGATCCTACCTCTTTCTGCTGGCCTCCCGCCAGCACCGCCTCGCCCTCTCAGGGGCGGATAGGTCATTTTTATTGTGGATTCCGACCACGCAGCCCAGCCAATTAAGGCCAGGCCCCCGGTCCCACCATCATCGGCCGCGAGACGTGCTACCACGACACCTCCGGTGGGATAACGGGATCGTCCGGCGACGGCAAAAGCCGCGTGCACCTGGCACTACACCGCACGAGTCATACCGTCTCCTCTCGGCGACTTCCACTCATACATCACGCTTTCGCGTTTCATCCCTCACCTTTAGACAAACACACACTCATTCATCCATCCTCTTTACCCTTCCCAACCCCTTACCCCCCCGAAACCCCTTACCCCCCCAACCCCTGCGCCGCCCGCGCCGCGCTACAGTCCTCTCTGGAAGCAGAGAGGTACCGAGAGCGGCGCGAGCGACGCATTACCCCCCCGTCGCCGGTCTGCCCCAGACCCCCTCCGAAGAGAGTGAAAGAGGCAGACAAAACACGACTCCCAATGTCAGACTATTCGCCACCGTCGACCACCTCAACAGGGAAACTGAAGAGGTGGTCGGCGGTGCCCAGGGTGCACCACGAGGAGGTTGTCCGACCTAGCACCCCAACGTCGACCTAACCTTTTTTTTTTTTTTTTTTTTTTTTTTTTTTTTTTTAAGAGGGGAAATGCATTTACGCATCCCACCCGAGCCCGGGGGGGCCCAGGTGGGTATGTGGGACTACCGGGTGAAGCCCGGACTACCCACTAAAACCCCTCTCTGTACCCTCTGTGCCGCGTGTGTCGGGGACCCGAAATCAAGTGTAGTTTCGCATCCCCGACACGGCTTGGCCTTTGCAGGCCTCCGCTCTGGGTGGTGTAAAGGGCCACCCAGTCCGGCCGAGTGGCGCTGTGTTGGTACAGGTAACACAGCGCCCCCTCACGAGCCCCTGAACGGACGACAGGCACCCCCGTGCCTGCCGTCTTGGGCTCAAGGAGTCGAGACGGTCACCGTTAGGTGACCATCTCGTCTCCTGCTGCTGCAGCTCTAGGAGCCGCGGGGCGGGCAGGCTTCGCCGGGGCTTCTGCCCTAGCAGTGGCCTTCGCCTTCCGCCTTCTAGCCGGCGCCGTGGCGCAGGCGGTGCCACCGAGCTTATGGGCAGCGGGCCTACTCGACGCCGCGCACACTATGCAGTGCGGCGCGGCGGAACATCCCTCGCTTTTGTGGCCCGACTGCCCGCATCGGTAGCAGGCGTTGCCCCTATCGACCTCTGCGGTACACCGCTCCCGTACGTGCCCCAGTTCGAGGCACCGGAAGCACCGCAGAGGTCTTGCCGGCAGCAGCTTGGCGCGGACGGACGACCATCCGACCAGGATGCGATCAGCCGCAGCCACCTTGGCTGCCGCGCTGATGGGACACCTTATGAGGGCGGTACCCAGGCTGGACTGACCCCGCCGGATTTCCCCCACCTTTATTGAGGAGGGCGCGCACTCGCCGATCTTGGCGACCGCCTCCACCACCTCTGACGCCACGACCGAGTCGTCCAGGCCCGAAATGCGCAAATCTGCGCACTTCTCGGGCCTGGACACCACGACGTCGGTCTCCCCCATGACCTGCTGCAGTTTAGCGGCTAGGAGGTCCGCCTTATGTCCGCTGTCGGCCCCCGGTAGCTCCAGGAGCCGGGCACCCGTCACGGCCGTCCTAAATGAGATGCCCGTGATGCCCATGTCCTCCAAGACAATTTTGCCCTTCGCCCTGAGGAGCAGGCCCTCGTAGGAGACCCCTCGCTCTATAGCCTCCGGCTTTAGCTTTAGAGCTATCGCCGATGAGCGAGGGGGTCTCAACTTCCGCTTGCGCGGCTTCCTCTTTTTCGCCTGTTGGGCGGGAGCTGCGGGACCGGCAGCGGACTTGGGCTTTCGCCTGACCACCTTGGTCCATGTTTCGGCTGGCCTCTCGGCCGGTAGCGGCTCTGGCGGAGCAGCAGTCGCTGGGGTGGCCTTCCGCGTTTTGCGCTTGCCCTTCCCCTTAGGCCTACCTCTCTCCCGCGAGACCATGGGAGGAGGCGGAGCAAGATCCTCAGTGGCTGCAGGTGCAGCGGGCTCTCTGGCAGAGCTTCTCCTTCGGGCCTCCGGCATGACTGCAGGGGCCGAAGCCAGCGGCGGGCGCAGGCGCACCTCCGGCAGCAGCCGGTCCTCGAGCGCCGCCAGTCGGGCATCCACCAAGGTCCCCACCGCCTCGATAATGGAGCGCTTGAGCGACTCCTGCTCATCCGAAGCATTTGGGAGGGGTGGGGGGACGGTTGCGCGCGGCTCCTTGGCCTTGCGCGCCTCCTCGGCTTTGCGCGCCTCTTCGGCCTTCCGCATATCGTATCGCATGTCGGCTAGGTCCCCTTCGACCTCTTCCAACTGCGCTTTTAGGCGGGCGTTGTCTGCGGACAACTTCATTGTTTCCGCTGATATGGTGGAGCGGCCCATCTCCTCTACCGCTGCTTTAATGGCCGCGGCGGCGTCCTTCAGGGCCTTCACGAAGGTGCCCTTCAAGTTGTTGGACTTCGCGGCGACTTCGGTGATCACGCCGAGCTCTCTGAAGACATGTCCCCTCAGTTCGGGCACCGATTGTCCCTCCATGTTCTCCGGCGGTGGCCGGGTTGGCCGCTGGCGGGATGCCTCGCGGACAACTTCCGCCGCCTCCGCCTCCGCCTGTGCCGCAATGGCCGCCTTTTGGGCCGCGACGAACTCGGCCTTGGCTTTCGCCAGGCCGACGTACTCCCCCGTGGTGGGGGGTCTCCCTCTTCCTCGCTGGGAGGCCTCGGTGCCCTTCAGGGGGGCAGAGCGAGCGCCGCTCCTGCCTCCCGAGAGCGACCTAACGCTCCCCAGCGAGTCTGTCCGCTTTGCGAACCGCCCCTTGCCGTCCCTGGCTGGGCGAGGAACGCGGCCACGGCCGCTCGCCGCCTTAGGGACCTTCTGAGTCGGGCGGACCTCGTCATCCGAGAAGTCGCCCAGACTTGAATCGTCGTCCGAATCATAGTGACGAGGCCGTTTCCGGACCCCGTCCTCGGACATCCCGCTCTGCGGTCTCGAGAGTAGGGAGTCGTCAGTGTCAAGCACCAACGAGTCCACACTCCCAGACCTTATCAGCTTAGCAGCCATCCGCTTGCTCCACTCCATCGTCGCGGAGTCTATCAAGACTTCGCAAGTTCTGCCTCCCAACGTTCTTGATCCAGAGGGTTGTTCATGTCCGTTATTGTCGCCATTGTTATCATTTTTTGAGTGTCCGTCATTTTTGTT
Source organism: Notodonta dromedarius (assembly GCA_905147325.1). NCBI lineage: Eukaryota > Metazoa > Arthropoda > Insecta > Lepidoptera > Notodontidae > Notodonta > Notodonta dromedarius. The sequence goes on along the minus strand of LR990165.1, from coordinate 12,942,004 downwards.
TTTGTTTGATCTTTCCATACTAATCCCACGAGTATGGGGGAAGGGTGGGTCCATCCGAGCGGTGCCCCCTGCACCCGGACAAGCCTATGTACACCAGGGTGTCGGCCGGTTCCCTGGGATCCTACCACCTTTTGCTGGCCTCCCGCCAGCACTTCATCGCCCTCTCAGGGGCGGATAGGTCATTTTTATTGTGGATTCCGACCACGCAGCCCAGCCAATTAAGGCCAGGCCCCCGGTCCCACCATCATCGGCCGCGAGACGTGATACCACGACACCTCCGGTGGGATAACGGGATCGTCCGGCGGCGGCAAAAGCCGCGTGCACCTGGCACTACACCGCACGAATCATACCGTCCCCTTTCGGGGACTTCCGATCATACCTCACGCAGACGCGGTTCATCCATCACCTTTGGCAAAACACACACTCAATCATCCATCCTCTTTACCCCCCAACCCCTTACCCCCCCAGCCCCCGCGCCGCGTGTGCCACTCCACAGTCCACTCTGCAAAACAGAGAAGTACCAGGAACGGCACACGCGACGCATTACCCCCCCGTCGCCGGTCTGCCCCCAACCCTCTCCGGAGAGAGTGCCAGAAGCAGACAAAACGCGACTCCCTAGCCAGACTATCCGCCACCGTCGACCACCTCGACAGGGATGCTGAAGAGGTGGTCGGCGGTGCCCAGGGTGCACCACGAGGAGGTTGTCCAGCACGCACCCCAACGTCGACCTAACCTTTTTTTTTTTTTTTTTTTTTTTTTTTTTTTTACGAGGGGAAATGCATTTACGCATCCCACCCGGGCCCGGGGGGGCCCAGATGGGTATGTGGGACTACCGGGTGAAGCCCGGACTACCCACTAAAACCCCTCGCTGTACCCTCTGTGCCGCGTGTGTCGGGGATACGGTAACGCAGTAAGCTCCCGCGTCCCCGAACGGCTTGGCCCTTGTAGGCCCCCTCGCTGGGTGGCACAGATGGCCACCCAATCCGGCCAAGTGGTGCTGTGTTGGTACAGGTAACACAGCACCCCCTCACGAGCCCCTGAACGGGCGACAGGCACCCCCGTGCCTGCCGCCTTAGGGCTCAGGAGTCGCGACAGCCACTACGACGTGGCCATCGCGTCCCCTATAGCTACGGCCTTAGTGGCCGCAGGGGCGGGCTGCTCCGGAGCTTTGGCCCCAGCAGCACTCCTCCCCTTGCTCCTCTTGGCCGGCGCAGGAGCGCAGGCCAGGCTTCCGAGCCTGTGGGCAGCGGGTTTGTTCAACGCCGCGCACACTAAACAGTGCGGCGCGGCGGAACATCCCTCCGACTTGTGCCCCAGCTGCCCACATCGGAAGCAGGCACTACTTCGGTCGGCCTCTGCGGTGCATTTCTCCCGAACGTGCCCAACCTCAAGGCATCGGTAGCACCGCATCGGCCGAACCGGCAACAGTGTCGCCCGGGCCGACGACCAGCCCACGAGCAAGTGGCCAGCCCCAGCGATCTTCGCGGCGGACCCGACAGGGCAGCTGGCAAGAACAGTGCCCGTGCCGGAATTGCTACGCCGGATTACACCAACTTTGACGAAGGCTGGCAGGCATTCGCCAGATTTGGCAATAGCCTCCGCCACCTCCGTCACCGCCACCGAGTCATCCAGGCCCGAGATGCGCAGGTCTGCACATTTCTCGGGCCGGGACACCGCCACATTATCCGCCCCAAGGGCGGCCCGCATCCGATCCGCCAGCAGATCGGCTTTCTCGCCACTGGTGGCCCCCGGGAGCACAAGGATTCGCGCCCCCGTCACGGCCGTCCTAAAATTAAGGGCTGGGATGCCCAGCTCTTCCAAGCCGATTTGGCCTTTGGCCCTACGGAACACTTCCTCGTAAGTGACCCCCTTGGCTATTGCGGCCGGTTGCAGTTTGAGGACCACAGCCGACGTATTAGGGGGTCGCAGGTTCCTCTTCCGCGGCGGTTTCGGCTTGGGAGCCTGTGCCGCCATAGCGGGGCCAGTGCGGGACTTGGCCTTCCTCCTAGTTACCGTGGTCCAAGCCTCCGTGCTCCTCTCTCCAGTAGCCGGTTGAGCAGGGCTAACAGCAGGAGCTGCTGGCTGCTTCTTTCTCCCCTTGGCCCTGGGCTTCTCTGCCCCACGCGCAATGGTGGGAGGGGGAGGATCAGGTTTCTCCGTTGCTGCAGATGCAGCCGGCACCGCGGACGGGCTTCCCCTTGGAGCAGCCACTGGCTGGGCCTTGGACGTCGAGGCCAGGGGTGGGCGAACACTCCTTTCAGGCAGCAGCCTGCTCTCCATTGCCTCAAGACGCGCATTCACCATCGTCCCCACCGCCTCTATGATAGAGCGCTTCAGCAGCTCCGGGTCGAATGGAGCGCTTGGAGGCGGTGGGGTAGTCGGCTCGGCTGGAGTTTTGGCCCTCCGGACTTCCGTCTGGAGCGCGGCCAGCACACTTCGGATTTCGGCCAGTTCCGCCTTGAGGCGGGAATTCTGCTTGGCCAACTCTTCCGTCTCTGCTGAGACATTGAGCCGGCTCAGGAGCTCAACCGCAGTCCTGAAGGACGCAGCCGCTTCTTTAATGCCCATAGCATGGTTAGCGTACAGGTAGGGCATTTCCGCTATTTGTTCAATGGTGTCGGCATGGGTGAACACAATTCTCTTCAGTTCGTCTGGTGGAGGTCCCCTGAAGAGTTTGTTCTCGTCTAGCAGTCCCGGGCAGCGCGGGCGGTACGTGTGTACGGCCTGACCAGCCGGAGGCTCTTTCAGGCTCTTACCGTCAGTCCTCATTTTTTGGGCCTTTTGAGCTGGGCGGTTCCCACCTCCAGAGCTCTCGCCCAAGCTCAGGTCCTCCTCCGGGTTTTTCCGGGGCCGTTTCCGGACAGAACCGGGGTCCGACACCCGACTATCGGGTCGCGAGGGTGCAGAGTCATCGGCGTCGTACATCGACGACTCCGCCTCCTCAAGCCCTCTTCTCTCCTTATCCTCGGCATGAAGCCGCTCTCCCCTTTCATTTGCAGGCGCAGTCTCCCCCACACCACTGCGACCTGCACCAGTCAACTTCTCCAAATCCGTATGCTTTATCGGTCCGCTTTTCTTGCCTTGGTCGTTCTTGTTTGTATCCGTCGTCGTTTTATTAAATTTATCAGCCATTGTTAGTCCCACGAGAATGGGGGAAGAGGAGGTCCACCGGGACAGAGACCCCTGTATCCCGGTAACCCTTTGTACACCTGGGGGGCGGGAGGTACCCAGGGGGGGACCGCTAAGGGCTGGTTTTTCGGCCCAGCCGCTCTTGCGAGCACCCGGCGTCACGGACCGCAACGCCGAGATCTCCGGATTTTTTATTGAGGTTGTCTCCTCTCGGTCCGGCCGGTTAAGGCAGGACCCCCGGTTCTGAGTGGGCCGTGAGACATGTCCACGACACCCAAACAGAATAACGGGATCGCCCGACGTCGGCAAAAGCCGAGTGCACTTGGCAAACGCGCCGCGCGAATCACACCGTCTCCTTTCGGAGCCTTCCATACATACATCACGCAATCGCGTTTCATCCATCACCTTTGCCCTAAACACACACACACATACACACACCTAACATCCATCCTCTTTACCCCCCCAACCCCTTACCCCCCCAACCCCGCGCCGCGTGTGCCACCCCACAGTCCACTCTGCAAAACAGAGAAGTACCAGGAATGACACACGCGACGCTTGTTGTCGGACTATCCGCCACCGTCGACCACCTCAACAGGGATGCTGAAGAGGTGGTCGGCGGTGCCCAGGGCACACCACGGGGAGGTTGTCCGACCTAGTGCCCCAACGTCGACCTAACCTTTTTTTTTTTTTTTTTTTTTTTTACGAGGGGAAATGCATTTACGCATCCCACCCGGGCCCGGGGGGGCCCGGGTGGGTATGTGGGGCTACTGGGTGTAAAGAGCCCAGACTACCCACTAAAACCCCTCGTCGTACCTCCTTGTCGCAAGCCGGGTCACGGGAACGCTGTAGCGACCGCAATCCCGGCGCGATTTGGCCTTTTCAGGCCCCAGACTCTGGGAGGAAGGCGTCCTCCCAATCCGGCCAAAAGGGCGCCGTGCTGGTACGAACAGCACGGCACCACTTCACGGGCCCTGTGCAAAGCGACGGACACCCCCGCATCCGCCACCCGCAGGCCCTGTTAGGGGGGCAGGCCATCTCCATAGGCCCGCCTCCTGCGCCCAGTTCTTCGGCGGCGGATCGCCAGGGTCGCAATAGCTTCCCTGTCCCTCTCCGCCGCCTCTTTCTGGGACATCACCCTCTCACAATACGTGGAGAAGGCGTCCCACGATCTCACGCTGCCCACAATCGCGCGAACAACAGCAGGCAGCGAGAGGTCGTGTCCCACTACAGAGCGCAACTCGCGCCGCTCCTCCGACCAGGCTGGGCACTCCTCCAGCGTGTGCTGGGCCGTCTCCTCGGCACATCCGTCACAATGGTGGCATGCGGCCGTCGGCTCCCTTCCCGCCACACGACACAGGTACCTCCCGAAACAACCATGTCCCGAGAGGACCTGCGTCGTCCGGTAGGTGAGGGCGCCGTGTCTCCGATTCAGCCACTCATCGAGGACGGGACGGATGGCCTCCACAGTGCGTCGGCCGGCACTTGGGTGCTCCAGCCTCTCGCCCCACTCTCGTATCGCGCCTTGGCGCAGCTGAACTCTGCGCCTGCGCACCTCATCAAAGGCTGGTGGACGGCCCTGGGCTCCCGCCTCCTCGCGCCAAGCGTATAAAGACGCGAGGACTCCGGCTTCTAGATCCCAGGGCAGGGAACAAGCCAGGAGGCACGCCGCCTCGCCGGAGATCGTGCGGTATCCCCGTATAGCCCGGTTGGCCAACACCCTCTGCGGTCTGCGCAATAGCGCCACGCTCCGGCGATCCAGGGTGTCGGCCCAAATGGGGGCTCCATACAGGACCATGGAGCGCACGACTCCGGCGTATAAGCGACGGCAAGGGTCGCTTGGGCCGCCAACGTTGGGCAGTAGCCTTGATAGGGCCGCCGCTGCTTTCAGCACGCGAGGTGCTAGGACCTCAAAGTGGGAGCGGAAGTCCCACCGTCGGTCCAGTACCAGGCCGAGGTACTTCATAGTCGGCCGGACGTCGACGCGGACTCCGCTCACCACAATGTGCGCGTCTGGGGGTGGCGCATTCCGAGGCCCGTGAAAACACAGGGCCTCGGATTTACTAAGGGCCACCTCAAGGCCCAATCGCCGGATTCGTCCGACGACTTGTGCCACGCCTGCCGTCGCCAATATAGCGGCTCGTCGGAAGTTGGGGCCGCGGGCAGTGACCAGGGTGTCGTCTGCGTAACAAGTTACGTCAACACCCCGGAGATTGGCGCCGCGCAGCACCCAGTCAAAGCCCACGTTCCACAGGAGTGGCCCTAGAACCGACCCCTGTGGAACCCCGCAGGTCATATCTAAAAATCCCCAGCCATTTTGGCAGGGATACGACACTCGACGGTGCGACAAGTAGGCCCCTATTATTCGGCGCAGGTAAGGTGGCACTCCATGAGACCGGAGCGCCTCCCTGGTGCAAGCCCAGGGCAGGGTGTTAAAGGCGTTGGCGATGTCAAGAGACACCGCCAAGACGACCCCACCCTGGGAAACCGCATCCTGCGCGAGGGACCTTACACGCTGAATCGCGTCAATCGTCGACCTGCCTTTGCGGAACCCGTACTGACAGTCCGCCAGATTCGGACCGACACTCTCAAGATGCTCGACGATGCGCCCGGCTATTACTCTCTCGAAGAGTTTAGCCACATCGTCGAGCAACACAATCGGCCGATAGGCGGACGGGGAATCCGCGGGACGACCCTCCTTCCTAATGAGGACGAGCCTGCCTGTCTTCCACCTCTGTGGGATTAAGGCTTGGGCCAGACAGGCAGAGAACATCGTCCTCAATCTCGGCTCCAGGGCGTCTAGGGCCAGGACCCACGCTCTGCCAGGGATACCATCGGGACCCGGGGCGGTGTTCCGAGCTCCCATTCGGGCAATAGCCCCTTCGAGCTCCTCCCGGGTTACCTCCGGCACGTTATTGCCGGGATTGGCGTCTGCTGCGTCAGGTGCGGCCATTACAGGCGGTAACGTCGACCTAACCTTTTTTTTTTTTTTTTTTTTTTTTTTTTTTTTTTAACGAGGGGAAATGCATTTACGCATCCCACCCGGGCCCGGGGGGGCCCAGATGGGTATGTGGGACTACCGGGTGAAGCCCGGACTACCCACTAAAACCCCTCGCTGTACCCTCTGTGCCGCGTGTGTCGGGGATACGGTAACGCAGTAAGCTCCCGCGTCCCCGAACGGCTAGGCCCTTACAGGCCCCCTCGCTGGGTGGCACAAATGGCCACCCAATCCGGCCGAGTGGTGCTGTGTTGGTACAGGTAACACAGCACCCCCTCACGAGCCCCTGAACGGGCGACAGGCACCCCCGTGCCTGCCGCCTTAGGGCTCAGGAGTCGCGACAGCCACTACGACGTGGCCATCGCGTCCCCTATAGCTGCGGCCTTAGTGGCCGCAGGGGCGGGCTGCTCCGGAGCTTTGGCCCCAGCAGCACTCCTCCCCTTGCCCCTCTTGGCCGGCGCAGGAGCGCAGGCCAGGCTTCCGAGCCTGTGGGCAGCGGGTTTGTTCAACGCCGCGCACACTAAACAGTGCGGCGCGGCGGAACATCCCTCCGACTTGTGCCCCAGCTGCCCACATCGGAAGCAGGCACTACTTCGGTCGGCCTCTGCGGTGCATTTATCCCGAACGTGCCCAACCTCTAGGCATCGGTAGCACCGCATCGGCCGAACCGGCAACAGTGTCGCCCGGGCCGACGACCAGCCCACGAGCAAGTGGCCAGCCCCAGCGATCTTCACGGCGGACCCGACAGGGCAGCTGGCAAGAACAGTGCCCGTGCCGGAATTAATACGCCGGATTACACCAACTTTGACGAAGGCTGGCAGGCATTCACCAGATTTGGCAATAGCCTCCGCCACCTCCGTCACCGCCACCGAGTCATCCAGGCCCGAGATGCGCAGGTCTGCACATTTCTCGGGCCGGGACACCGCCACATTATCCGCCCCAAGGGCGGCCCGCATCCGATCCGCCAGCAGATCGGCTTTTTCGCCACTGGTGGCCCCCGGGAGCACGAGAATTCGCGCCCCCGTTACGGCCGTCCTAAAATTAAGGGCTGGGATGCCCAGCTCCTCTAAGCCGATTTGGCCTTTGGCCCTACGGAATACTTCCTCATAAGTGACCCCCTTGGCTATTGCGGCCGGCTGCAGTTTGAGGACCACAGCCGACGTATTAGGGGGTCGCAGGTTCCTCTTCCGCGGCGGTTTCGGCATGGGAGCCTGTGCCGTCATAGCGGGGCCAGTTCGGGACTTGGCCTTCCTCCTGGTCACCGTGGTCCAAGCCTCCGTACTCCTCTCTCCAGTAGCCGGTTGAGCAGGGCTAACAGCAGGAGCTGCTGGCTGCTTCTTTCTCCCCTTGGCCCTGGGCTTCTCTGCCCCACGCGAAATGGTGGGAGGGGGAGGACAAGGAATCTCTGTTGCTGCAGATGCAGCCGGCACCGCGGACGGGCTTCCCCTCGGAGCAGCCACTGGCTGAGCCTTGGACGTCGAGGCCAGGGGTGGGCGAACACTCCTTTCAGGCAGCAGCCTGCTCTCCATTGCCTCAAGACGCGCATTCACCATCGTCCCCACCGCCTCTATGATAGAGCGCTTCAGCAGCTCCGGGTCGAATGGAGCGCTTGGAGGCGGTGGGGTAGTCGGCTTGGCTGGAGTTTTGGCCCTCCGGACTTCCGTCTGGAGCGCGGCCAGCACACTTCGGATTTCGGCCAGTTCCGCCTTGAGGCGGGAATTCTGCTTGGCCAGCTCCTCCGTCTCTGCTGAGACATTGAGCCGGCTCAGGAGCTCGACCGCAGTCCTGAAGGACGCAGCCGCTTCTTTAATGCCCATAGCATGGTTAGCATATAGGTAGGGCAATTCCGCTATTTGCTCAATGGTGTCGGCATGGGTGAACACTATTTTCTTCAGTTCGTCTGGTGGAGGTCCCCTGAAGAGTTTGTTCTCGTCTAGGAGTCCCGGGCAGCGCGGGCGGTACGTATGTACGGCCTGACCAGCCGGAGGCTCTTTCAGGCTCTTGCCATCAGTCCTCATTTTTTGGGCCTTTTGAGCTGGGCGATTCCCACCTCCAGAGCTCTCGCCGAAGCTCAGGTCCTCCTCCGGGTTTTTCCGGGGCCGTTTCCGGACAGAACCGGGGTCCGACACCCGACTATCGGGTCGCGATGGTGCAGAGTCATCGGCGTCATACATTGACGACTCCGCCTCCTCAAGTCCTCTTTTCTCCTTATCCTCGGCATGAAGCCGCTCTCCACTTTCCTTTGCAGACGCAGTCTCCCCCACACCACTACGTCCTGCACCAATCAACTTATCAGTTCCGCTATGCCGTTCCAGTCCATATTTCTCGCCAAGGTCATTCTTATTTTTTGTATCGATCGTCTTTTTATTTTTCAAACTAGCCATAATTAGTCCCACGAATATGGGGGAAGGGGAGGTCCACCGGGACAGAGACCCCTGTATCCCGGTAACCCTTTGTACACCTGGGGGGCGGGAGGTACCCAGGGGGGGACCGCTAAAGGCTGGTTTTCGGCCCAGCCGCTCTTGCGAGCACCCGGCGTCACGGACCGCAACGCCGAGATCTCCGGATTTTTTATTGAGGTTGTCTCCTCTCGGTCCGGCCGGTTAAGGCAGGACCCCCGGTTCTGAGTGGGCCGTGAGACATGTCCACGACACCCAAACAGAATAACGGGATCGCCCGACGTCGGCAAAAGCCGAGTGCACTTGGCAAACGCGCCGCGCGAATCACACCGTCTCCTTTCGGAGCCTTCCATACATACCTCACGCAGCCGCGGATCATCCATCACCTTTGGTCAAACACACACACACATACACACACCTAACATCCATCCTCTTTACCCCCCCAACCCCTTACCCCCCCAACCCCGCGCCGCGTGTGCCACTCCACAGTCCACTCTGCAGAACAGAGAAGTACCAGGAATGACACACGCGACGCTTGTTGTCGGACTATCCGCCACCGTCGACCACCTCAACAGGGATGCTGAAGAGGTGGTCGGCGGTGCCCAGGGCACACCACGGGGAGGTTGTCCGACATAGTGCCCCAACGTCGACCTAACCTTTTTTTTTTTTTTTTTTTTTTTTTACGAGGGGAAATGCATTTACGCATCCCACCCGGACCCGGGGGGGCCCAGGTGGGTATGTGGGACTACCGGGTGTTAGCCCGGACTACCCACTAAAACCCCTCGCTGTGTCCTCTCAGCCGCTTATGCCGGGTCCCGGGAAGACGTCGACCTAACCTTTTTTTTTTTTTTTTTTTTTTTTAAGAGGGGAAATGCATTTACGCATCCCACCCGAGCCCGGGGGGGCCCAGGTGGGTATGTGGGACTACCGGGTGAAGCCCGGACTACCCACTAAAACCCCTCTCTGTACCCTCTGTGCCGCAAAGCTCGGGGATACGGTAACGCGGTAAGCTCCCGCGTCCCCGAACGGCTTGGCCCTTGTAGGCCTCCTCGCTGGGTGGTGTAAAGACCACCCATCCGGCCGAGTGGCGCTGTGTTGGTACAGGCAACACAGCGCCCCCTCACGAGCCCCTGAACGGACGACAGGCACCCCCGTGCCTGCCGTCTTAGGGCTCAGGAGTCAAGATGGTCACCATTAGGTGACCATCTCGTCCCCTGCTGCTGCAGCTCTAGGAGCCGCGGGGCGGGCAGGCTTCGCAGGGGCTTTTGCCCCAGCAGCGGCCTTCGCCTTCCGCCTTCTGGCCGGCGCCGTGGCGCAGGCGGTGCTACCGAGTTTGTGGGCAGCGGGCCTACTCGACGCCGCGCACACTATGCAGTGCGGCGCGGCGGAACATCCCTCACTCTTGTGGCCCGACTGCCCGCATCGATAGCAGGCGTCTCCCCTGTCGACCTCTGCAGTACAACGCTCCCGTACGTGCCCCAACTCGAGGCACCGGAAGCACCGCAGAGGTCTGGCCGGCAGCAGTTTGGCGCGGACGGAGGACCATCCGACCAGGATGCGGTCAGCACCCGTCAGTTTGGCGGCAGCCCCAACTGGACATCTGACCAGGGCAGAACCTGTGTCCGATTTACCCCGCCGGATTTCCCCCACCTTAATGGAGGCAGGCGGGCACTCGCCGATCCGTGCTAGTGCCTCCAGCACGTCCTCCTTGCCTATCGAGTCGTCCAGACCCGAGATACGCAGATCCGCGCATTTCTCGGGCCTGGACACCACGACGCTTTTCCCCCCGAAAATAGTCCGCAGCTGCTCGGCCAGCTGGTTGGCCTTATCGCCGCTTGCGGCCCCAGGGATCTCCAGCATTCTGCCACCCGTTGCAGTCACCCGCATGCTGATGCCCGCTATGCCCAGGCCTTCAATGTCCACCATCCTCTTGGCCTTTGTGAGGATGTCCGCGTAGGTGATCCCCCGCTCTACGGCCTCCGGCTGCAGTTTAAGAACCACAGCCGACGAGCCAGGGGGTCGGAGCTTCGGCTTGCGCCGTGGCTTCGGCTTCGGCTTAGGCTTTGGAGCCTGTGCCGTCTGTGCCGGGCCAGAGCGGGGCTTGCCCTTTCGCCGCGTGACGGTGGTCCAGCCCTCTGCTGGCTCCACCGGCTCCACTGGAGCCGCCTCCGGAGGATTGGAGTTCGCCGGGGTGGCCTTCCTCGTCTTCTTCCCCTTGCCCTTCCCCTTGGGCCTCCCTCTCTCGAGCGGGACCGCAGGAGGAGGGGGTGCTGGACCTTCAGGGGCTACGAGAGCAGCCGGCTCCCTTACGGAGCTCCGTCTTAGGGCCGAGGCTAGCGGCGGGCGCATGCGCACCTCCGGCAGCAGCCGGTCCTCTAGGGCCGCCAGCCGGGCGTCCACCAAGTTCCCCACCGCCTCGATGATGGAGCGCTTCAGCAGCTCCTGCTCATTCGAAGCACTTGGGGGCGGTGGGGGGACGGTTGCGCGCGACTCCTCGGCCTTGCGCGCCTCCTCGGCCTTCCGCATGTCGTAGCGGAGGTCGGCCAGGTCCGCTTCGACCTCCTCCAGCTGAGCTTTCAGCCGGGCGTTGTCGGCGGACAACTTCTCGGTCTCTACTGAGACCGTGGAGCGACTCAGCTCCTCCACAGCGGCTTTTATCGCCGAGGCCGCGTCCTTCAGGGCCCTTACAAAAGTGCCCTTCAGGTTGTTGGACTTTAGGGCGACTTCCTCAACGACCTCCAGCTGGCGGAGCACCTGTCCCTTCAGCTCTCCAGCCGCAACACCCTCGACGCTGTCCGGCAACGGCCGGATCGGCTTTTGGCGGTTGGCCTTACGGGCTGCTTCCGCCACCTCCATCTCGGCTTGCACAGCCAGGGCTGCCCTTTGGGCAGCGGCGAACTTAGCCTTGGCTTTCGCCAAGCCGACGTATTCCCCCGTGGTGGGGGGCCTCCCTCTTCCGCGCTTGGGGTCCTCGGCGCTCTTCAGGGCGGGAGAGCTCACGTTGCTCCTGCCGCCCGAGTGCGACCTATCTCTCCCCAGCGATTCTGTCCGCTTTGCGAACCGCCCCGTTTTGTCCCTAGCTAGGCGAGAAGCGCGGCCGCGACCGCTTGCCGCCTTGGGGGCCTTTGGGGTGGGGCTATTCGTCTCGTAGCCACCCAGGCTCGAATCATCGTCGGAGTCGTAATGGCGGGGCCGCTTCCGGCTCCCGTCTTCCGACATCCGACTTTCCGGCCTCGAGAGTAGAGAGTCGTCGGTGTCGAGCACCAACGAGTCCACACTCCCAGACCTCATCATCTCTGCGGCAATCCGCTTGCTCCACTCCAAGGTCGCGGAGTCAATAGAGCCTCCACGTCCAATCGCTGTTCCCGAACCAGAAGGCAGTTCGTGTCCTTTGTTCATGCTTATGTCGTCATTTTTATGCGTGTCCGTCGTTTTTGTTTTAATCTGTTTATCCATACTATTCCCACGAGTATGGGGGAAATGTGGGTCCATCCGAGCGGTGCCCCCTGCACCCGGATAAGCCTACGTACACCAGGGTGTCGGCCGGTTCCCTGGGCTCCTACCTCTTTCTGCTGGCCTCCCGCCAGCACCTCCTCGCCCTCTCAGGGGCGGATAGGACATTTTTATTGTGGATTCCGACCACGCAGCCCAGCCAATTAAGGCCAGGCCCCCGGTCCCACCATCATCGGCCGCGAGACGTGATACCACGACACCTCCGGTGGGATAACGGGATCGTCCGGCGGCGGCAAAAGCCGCGTGCACCTGGCACTACACCGCACGAATCATACCGTCCCCTTTCGGGGACTTCCGATCATACCTCACGCAGACGCGGTTCATCCATCACCTTTGAGCAAAAAACACACACACATACATCCATCACCATTACCCCCCCGAAACCCCTTACCCCCCCAACCCCGCGCCGCGTGTGCCACTCCGCAGTCCACTCTGCAAAACAGAGAAGTACCAGGAATGACCCACGCGACGCATTACCCCCCCGTCGCCGGTCTGCCCCCGACCCTCTCCGAAAAGAGTGCCAGAAGCAGACAAAACACGACTCCCAATGCCAGACTATTCGCCACCGTCGACCACCTCAACAGGGAAACTGAAGAGGTGGTCGGCGGTGCCCAGGGTGCACCACGAGGAGGTTGTCCGACCTAGCACCCCACGTCGACCTAACCTTTTTTTTTTTTTTTTTTTTTTTTTTTTTTTTTTTTTTTTTTTTTTTTAAGAGGGGAAATGCATTTACGCATCCCACCCGGGCCCGGGGGGGCCCAGGTGGGTATGTGGGACTACCGGGTGAAGCCCGGACTACCCACTAAAACCCCTCTCTGTACCCTCTGGTGCCGCGTGTGTCGGGGACCCGAAATCAGGTGTAGTTTCGCATCCCCGACCGGCTTGGCCCTTGTAGGCCTCCTCGCTGGGTGGTGTAGAGGGCCACCCAATCCGGCCGAGTGGTGCTGTGTTGGTACAGGTAACACAGCACCCCCTCACAAGCCCATGAGCGGACGACAAGCACCCCCGTGCTTGCCGTCTTGGGCTCAGGAGCCGAGGCGGTCACCTAGGTGACCATCTCGTCTCCTGCTGCAGCAGCTTTGGAGGCCGCAGGGCGGGCAGGGTTCGCCGGAGCTTTGGCCCCAGTAGAGCCCCTCCCCATCCTCCGTCTGGCTGGCGCGGGTGCGCAGGCCTTGGCCCCCAGTTTGTGGGTAGAAGGCTTATTCATCGCCGCGCACACTATACAGTGCGGCGCGGCGGTACAACCCTCGCTCTTGTGCCCATCTTGCCCACACCGGAAGCACACAGTTCCTCTATCGACCTCCGAGGTGCACTTTTCCCGTACGTGCCCGGGTTCCAGGCATCGGAAGCACCGCAGAGGCCGTAGTGGCAGCACTTTGACCCGTGCCGACGACCATCCAATCAGGAGGCGGCCGGCCTCGGCCACCTTGCCGGCGGCTCCAACTGGGCAGCTGACAATTGCAGCGCCTCGTCGGATATCGCCCACCCTAATGCTGGCAGGCAGACACTCGCCAACCTTCGCGACTATCTCAAGCACGTCACTTTGGACGATTGAGTCGTCCAGACCCGAGATGCGCACGTCGACCTAACCTTTTTTTTTTTTTTTTTTTTTTTTTTTTTTTTTTTTTTTTTTTTTTTTTTCGTTGGAAAACCCTTTATGGGTTCCCTTCCGCCCCGGGAGAGGCAGAAGGGATATGTGGGAGTCCCCGAAGGTATACCCACTAAAAACCAACGCTGTACCCTCTGTGCCGCGTGTGCCGGGGACCCGAAATCAAGTGTAGTTTCGCATCCCCGACACGGCTCTGGCCTTAAACAGGCCTCCTCTCTGGGTGGTCTAAAGGACCACCCACTCCGGCCGAGTGGCGCTGTGTTGGTACAGGTAACACAGCGCCTCCTCTCGAGCCCCTGAACGGGCGTCAGGCTCTCCCGTGCCTGACGCCTTAGGGCTCAGGAGACGCGAAGTTCACTGGGTGACCATCGCGTCTCCTACTTGTGCGGCTGTAGTAGCCGCAGGGCAGGCGGGCTTCGCCGGGGCCTTGGACCCAGCAGTGCCCTTCGCCTTTCCACCTCTGGCCGGCGCAGGAGCGCAGGCCGGGCCTCCGAGCTTGTGGGCAGCTGGCCTGCTCGACGCCGCGCACACTATACAGTGCGGCGCGGCGGAGCATCCCTCGCTCTTGTGGCCCAGCTGCCCGCATCGGAAGCAAACCTGTCCTCTGTCTACCTCTGCGGTGCACTGCTCCCGTACGTGCCCTGCCTCTAGGCAACGGAAGCACCGCAGAGGTTTCATCGGCAGTAATTTGACCCTGGCCGAGGACCACCCAACCTGAAGTCGGTCAGCCCCGGTCACCTTGACGGCCGCACCGACGGGACACCTTATCAGGACGGTGCCCACTCCGGATTTGTCCCTCCGGATCGCCCCCACCTTTATGGCGGAGGGCAGGCATTCGCCAGCTTTGGCGACCGCCTCCGCTATATCCGCCGCTTTGATCGAGTCGTCCAGGCCCGAGATACGCAGATCAGCGCACTTCTCGGGCCTGGACACCACGACGTCCTCAGCGCTCAGAACCTCTCGCATTTTTGCCGCGAGGAGGTCGGCCTTTGCGCTACTGTCGACCCCCGGGAGCTCTAGCAATCGAGCCCCGGTTACAGCCGTCCTGAACGTCACGGCTGGGATGCCGAGATCCGTCAGGTTGAACTGCCCTCTGGCTTTGAGGAACAGACTCTCATATGTTACCCCCTTGGCCGCCGCGTCCGGCTGCAGCTTAAGTGCTACAGCCGACGTGCGAGGGGGTCTCAGTCTCGGCTTCCTAGGCCTTTTTGGCTTTGCAGCCTGTACAGCCGGAGCGGGGCCGGGGCCGGGCTTGGCCTTCCGCCGAGTCACAATCGTCCAGCTCTCCGCTGACGTCTCTCCAGCCGGAGCTGGTAGAGCGGGGTTGGCCGGAGCGATCCGCTTATTTTTCCCCTTTTTGGCCTTGGAAGGGCCAGTGTCGACGGGCGCCGGGGGGTTCTCCAGCTGCGCCACGGGGCTATCTCTAGCCAGGGGGGCATCTCCCAACGAGGCCCTGGAAGTTGCGGCCAGCGGCGGACGCAGGCGCACCTCCGGCAAGAGCCTTCCCTCCAACGCCTCTAGGCGGGCGTTGACCATCGTCCCCACCGCCTCAATTATGGAGCGCTTAAGCGTCTCCAGCTCTAGCGGAGCGATTGGAGGCGGGGGGGCACACGTCTCACCCGGGTTCTGCGCACTCCGGACCTCAATCCGAAGCGCTTCCATCTCACGACGGAGTTCGCCTAGTTCCGCCTTTAGGCCGAGATTCTTCTTGGCCGCTTTCCTCAGTGCGGCCGTCGAGTCCATCACCTTTTGGCTCAGCTCGTACACCACATCGCCGATGGCCCTGGTCGACTCCTCCAGCCGTGCAACGAGCAAAGGCTCCAAGAGGAGCGACTCATCCGCAATGTTGTTCACCTCGTGCAGCCAGCTGTATGCCTCCTCCCTCATCTCCTGCGGCGAGGGTTCCTCTTCGGCTGAGGTCACAGGTCGGCCCAGCTCTGCGGCAACCTCCTTAGCCCTGGCTTTAGTCAGGCCCACGTCCTTCTTTGTAATGAGTCGCTTCTTGAAGCGACCCTTCCTGTCCCTGACTGGGCCAGGGGAGGAGCGACCACGGCCGCTCTTCCCGTCCCGCACCTTTGGGGCCTTCGATGCCGGTAGGTCATCGTCGCAAGAGGAGCCACTTTCGCCCCTATCCCCGCCCGCGCAGTTCCGGGGTCTTTTCTGGGCGCACCCAGCGTCAGACACCCGACTACCTGGCCTCGAGCCGTCATCGCTGCACAGCGATGTCCCCGCAAGCTCGGCTCTTGCCCACGCTCTACGAGCGGCCTCCATCTCCTCCTCCTTGTCTTTCGCAGACTCCTTCTCCTTGGGAGCAGCCTGAAGCCGCTCTACCACCACTCTCGCGGATGCACTGCATCCCGCACCATCCAACTTATCCGAATCAGTAAGCTTCGGTCCTTTATTCGCGCCAAGGTCTGTCTTTTTTGTTTTATCCGTCATTGTTTGCTTTTTGTTACTCATATTTGTTCCCACGATAATGGGGGAAGTGGGGGTCCACCGGGACAGAGACCCCTGTATCCCGGTAACCCTTTATACGCCTGGGGGGCGGGAAGTACCCAGGGGGGGACCGCTAAGGGCTGGTGTGCGTTCCAGCCGCTCTTGCGAGCACCCGGCGCCACGGACCGCAGCGCCGAGATCCACGGATTTTTTATTGAGGTTTACTCCTCTCGGTCCGGCCGGTTAAGGCAGGACCCCCGGTTCTGCGTGGGCCGTGAGACATGTCCACGACACCCAAACAGAGTAACGGGATCGCCCGACGTCGGCAGAGCCGAGTGCACTTGGCAAACGCGCCGCGCGAAACACACCGTCTCCTTTCGGAGCCTTCCATACATACATCACGCTTTCGTGGTTCATCCATCACCTTTGCCCTAAACACACACACAGACATCCATCCTCTTTACCCCCCGAAACCCCTTACCCCCCAACCCCTGCGCCGCCCGCGCCGCGCTACAGTCCTCTCTGAAAGCAGAGAGGTACCGAGAGCGGCGCGAGCGACGCATTACCCCCCCGTCGCCGGTCTGCCCCCGACACCCTCCGAAGAGAGTGCCAGAGGCAGGCAAAACGCGACTCCCAATGCCAGACTATTCGCCACCGTCGACCACCTCAACAGGGAAACTGAAGAGGTGGTCGGCGGTGCCCAGGGTGCACCACGAGGAGGTTGTCCGGCCTAGCACCCCACGTCGACCTAACCTTTTTTTTTTTTTTTTTTTTTTTACGTTGGAAAACCCTTTATGGGTCCCCTCCCGACTCGGGGGAGTCGAGAGGGGTATGTGGGAGTCCCCGCACCACGAAGGCGCATGGTATACCCACTAAAAACCAACGGTGTATCCTCTTGGTCGCATGTGCCGGGTCCCGGGAATGCTATAAGCAACCGCAACCCGGCGCGACTTGGCCTGGTAAGGCCCCCTCACTGGGGGCGCGTCCAAAGGACGCGCCACTCCGACCTCAGGCGCTGTGTTGACACACGTAACACAGCGCCCCCTCTCGAGCCCAAGCTGTAATGGCAGGCACCCCCATGCCTGCCACCAGAGGCTCCGCGGGGAGCTCCGCTGCCTCACGCAGTGCTCCACCCGCACTCCCGCTCAGCCATCAGGCTGGGCGACCAGGCCCAGGCGGGAAAGTCGGGGGATGCCAAAAGGCTTCAACCCCGACACTGCTGCGAGCCCCCTCCGGAGGAAGGGGGCTCGGGTTAAGGCCCTCCGCCAACAGCAGCCCACCACGGGCCCTATCGCCACCCCCAAAATGGCGTCGCCGCCCTCCCACCCCCAGTCGCCCCACGCCACGCTACGGTCCTCTCTGATAACAGAGAGGTACCAAGCACGGCGCGAGCGACTCCCTCTGCCAGACTATTCGCCACCGTCGACCACCTCAACAGGGAAACTGAAGAGGTGGTCGGCGGTGCCCAGGGTGCACCACGAGGAGGTTGTCCGACCTAGCACCCCACGTCGACCTAACCTTTTTTTTTTTTTTTTTTTTTAAGAGGGGAAATGCATTTACGCATCCCACCCGAGCCCGGGGGGGCCCAGGTGGGTATGTGGGACTACCGGGTGAAGCCCGGACTACCCACTAAAACCACCTCTCTGTACCCTCTTTGCCGCGTGTGTCGGGGACCCGGTAACGCGAATCAAGCTTCCGCATCCCCGAACGGCTTGGCCTTTGCAGGCCTCCGCTCTGGGTGGTGTAAAAGGCCACCCAGTCCGGCCGGTGGCGCTGTGTTGGTACAGGAAACACAGCGCCCCCTCACGAGCCCCTGAACGGACGGCAGGCACCCCCGTGCCTGCCGTCTTAGGGCTCAGGAGACGCGGTGGTCACTATGAAGTGACCATCGCTTCTCCTACTGCCGCAGCTCTGGGAGCCGCGGGGCGGGCAGGCTTCGCAGGGGCTTTTGCCCCAGCTGTGGCCTTCGCCTTCCGCCTTCTGACCGGCGCCGTGGCGCAGGCGGTGCTACCAAGTTTGTGGGCAGCGGGCCTACTCGACGCCGCGCACACTATGCAGTGCGGCGCGGCGGAACATCCCTCGCTATTGTGGCCCGACTGCCCGCATCGGTAGCAGGCGTCACCTCTGTCGACCTCCGCGGTGCATTGTTCCCGGACGTGCCCAAGCTCCAGGCACCGGTAACACCGCAGAGGCCGAGCCGGAAGCAATTTGGCCCGGACCGACGACCACCCGATGAGCAACCGATCGGCCCCGGCCACCTTGCCAGCGGCACTCACGGGACACCTTACTAGGGCAGTGCCCAAACCGGACTTGCCCCTACGGATGTCTGCCACCTTAATAGAGGCCAGGGGACATTCCCCGACCCTGGCGACCGCTTCCGCCACCTCCGCCACCACGACCGAGTCGTCCAGGCCCGAAATGCGCAGATCTGCGCACTTTTCGGGCCTGGACACCACGACGTTATCACTGCCTAGCACCTCTTGCAGTCTGGCAGCCAGGAGATTGGCTTGCTCCCCAGTGTTGGCCCCAGGGATCTCGAGCAAACGAGCCCCCGTTGCAGCCACCCTAAAAGTAATGGCCGCAATGCCGAGCTCCTCTGGCTTAACTAGGCCTCTGGCCTTTCTAAACAGCCCCTCATATGTGACCCCCTTGGCCGCTGCGTCCGGCTGCAACTTGAGCGCTACAGCCGACGAGCGGGGGGGCCTTAGCTTCGGCTTTTTCGGCTTTGGCTTCGCCTTCGGCTTCGACTGCCTGGGCTTTGGATCCTGCGCAGCCATTGCCGGTTCCGCTCTTGGTTTCGCCTTGCGGCGGGTCACTGTAGACCAGGCCTCTGCTGGCCTCTCTTCCGCTGTCGTTACTGACGGAGCGGGGTTTGGCATAACAGCCCGCCCCTTACCCTTCCCCTTCCCTTTAGACTTGGTCTTCCCTCCCTCACGCGAAGTGGGGGGAGGCGGACCAAGGTCAACGGGCGCCGGAAGATCTTCCAGCTCCACTATGGGGCTACTTCTAGCCGGCAAGGCAACCCCCAACGAGGCCCCGGAAGTCGAGGCCAGTGGCGGGCGAAGGCGCACCTCTGGCAGCAGCCTGTCCTCTAGCGCCTCTAGGCGGGCGTTCACCATGTTCCCCACCGCCTCAATGATGGAGCGCTTCAGCGTCTCCGGCTCAAACGGAGCACTTGGAGGCGGTGGGGTTGTCTCGACCGGGGTTTTTTGCGGCTGCCGCATTTCAGCACGCAAGGCAGCCAGCTCACCGCGGAGCACCTCAATTTCGGCCTGGAGCCGGTCGTTATCGGCGGAGAGCTTCATCGTCTCCGACGCGATAGTGGACCGGCTCATTAGGTCCACAGCCTCTTTTATTTCCGCGGCCGCGTCCTTTAGGGTCTTAACAAAAGTTCCCTTAAGATTGGTCGACTTGGCCGCGACATCACCAATTAGGGCCACGTTACGGAGAACGTGACCCTTTAGTTCGGGCGTAGAGGCCCCGATAAACTTCTCCGGCATGCGGATCGGACGCAGCGCATACATCTCGCGCGCCGACTCCGCCATCTCCTTTTCCGCCTGGAGCTCCATCGCCGCCCTTTCTGCGGCGACCATCTCGGCCTTGGCCTTTGCCAAACCAACGTATTCGCCGGTAGTTGGAGGCCGGCCTCTTCCTCTTGGGGTGTCGGTGCTCTTCAGAGCGGCAGGGCTCCCGTCGCCCTTGCCGCCCGAGTGCGACTGATCCTCCCCTTGGGGCTGGCTCCCCGAAGAGACAGAGCTCTTCAGGAACCGGCCAGATTTGTCCCTCGCCTGTGAAGTGGCCTTCTCCACTTTCTTTTTTGGGGCCTTTTGAGCGGGGCGCTCCTCACCCGAGCCGCCCGAGTCTTCGTCCGAGTCATCTCTTCGGGGTCGCTTGCGGTATGAGCCGCTATGCGACACCCGACTGCCTGGTCTCGAGAGTGTGGAGTCGTCGCTGTCATACGACATCGACTCCACACTTCCGGTCCTCGTCAGTTCTTTTAGGGCAGCCATCAGCTCCCCTCCTCGTCCAAAAGCAGACGCGGACTCCCCCGAGTCAACGCGTTTTGCCGTCGTCTTTGCCGAATTGCTATGCAAATCAGGTCCATTATCATCGCCAAGGTCAGTCGTTTTATTCGAGTCCGTCGTAAATTTTATTTTGAAAGCCATTAGTAGTCCCACGAGTATGGGGGAAAGGAGGTCCACCGAGCCAGAGACCCCTGTAACTCGGTAACCCTTTATACACCTGGGGGGCGGGAAGTACCCAGGGGGGGACCGCTAAGGGCTGGTTTATCGTCCCAGCCGCTCTTGCGAGCACCCGACGCCACGGACCGCAGCGCCGGGATCCACGGATTTTTTATAGAGGTTTACTCCTCGCAGCCCAGCCGGTTAAGGCCAGGCCCCCGGTCCCTCCGTCGGCCGCGAGACATGTCCACGACACCTCCGGAGGGATTACGGGATCGCCCGGCGTCGGCAAAAGCCGAGTGCGCTTGGCAAACGCACCGCGCGAGTCATACCGTCCCCTTTCGGGGACTTCCTTTCATACACACACATACATCCATCACCTTTACCCCCCCGTCGCCGGTCTGCCCCCGACCCTCTCCGAAAAGAGTGCCAGAGGCAGGCAAAACGCGACTCCCAATGCCAGACTATTCGCCACCGTCGACCACCTCAACAGGGAAACTGAAGAGGTGGTCGGCGGTGCCCAGGGTGCACCACGAGGAGGTTGTCCGGCCTAGCACCCCCGTCGACCTAACCTTTTTTTTTTTTTTTTTTTTTTTTTTTTTTTTACGTTGGAAAATCCTTTATGGATCCCCTCCGCCTCGGGGGAGGCGGGAGGGGTATGTGGGACTCCCAAATGGTATACCCACTAAAAACCAACGGTGTGTCCTCTGTGCCGCATGATTCGGGGACCCGGTAACGCGATAAGCATCCGCATCCCCGAGCGGCTTGGCCTTTGCAGGCCTCCGCTCTGGGTGGTGAAGGCCACCCAGTTCCGCCGAGTGGCGCTGTGTTGACACACGTAACACAGCGCCCCCTCACGAGCCCCTGAACGGACGACAGGCACCCCCGTGCCTGCCGTCTTAGGGCTCACGAGACGCGGTGGTCACTAAGAAGTGGCCATCTCGTCATCGCGTGTTGCTGCAGCCTTGGTGGCCGCGGGGCGTGGAGGCTTCGCAGGGACCGTAGTCCCAGCAGTGCCCTTCGCCCTCCTTCCCTTGGCCGGCGCGGGAGCACAGGCCGGACCTCCGAGTTTGTGGGCAGCGGGCTTGCTCGACGCCGCGCACACTAAGCAGTGCGGCGCGGCGGAGCATCCCTCCGATTTGTGCCCTAGCTGCCCACAACGGAAACACGCACTACTGCGGTCGGCCTCTGCGGTACACTGCTCCCGTACATGTCCTGCCTCTAGACAACGGAAGCACCGCAAAGGCCGAATCGGCAACAAGGTGGCCCGGGCCAAAGACCAGCCCACCTGCAATCGACCAGCTCCGGCGATTTTCCCAGCGGGCCCTACCGGGCAACTGGCCAGAACAGTGCCTAGGCCGGATCTATCCCGCCGGATTATTCCCATCTTAACGGCGGCAGGCGGGCATTCGCCAGTCTTGGCGATCGCCTCCGCCACTTCCGCCACAGCCACCGAGTCATCCAGGCCCGAGATGCGCAGGTCTGCGCATTTCTCGGGCCTGGACACCACGACGTTATCCGCCCCGAGGGCGGCCCGCATTTTCTCCGCCAATAAGTCGGCCTTCCCGCTACTAGAGGCCCCCGGGAGCACGAGAATTCGCGCCCCCGTCATGGCCGTCTTAAAGTTGAGGGCTGGGATGCCCATCTCCTCCAGGTCGATCTGGCCTTTGGCCCTGCGCAGCACATCCTCGTATGAGACCCCCTTGGCAATGGCTTCCGGCTGCAGTTTGAGCACCACCGCCGTAGTGTTAGGGGGTCGTAGGTTCCGCTTCCGCTTCCGCGGCGGTTTAGGCTTTGTAGCCTGCACCGCTTCAGCGGGGCCACTACGGGACTTCGCCTTACTCCGGGTCACGGTCGTCCAACCCTCCGTTGTACTCTCTACACCGGCAGCCGGTGGGGCAGAGCCAGTAGCGGGAGCCGCTCTCTGCTTTTTCCCCCCTTTGGCCTTGGACTTTCCTCCCCCACGCGGGATGGTGGGAGGGGGAGGCCCAGGGTCCTCAGATGCTGCCGGAGCAGCTGACTCCGCAGTGGAGCATCTCCTTGACGCAGCCACCGGCTGGGCCTTGGAAGTCGAGGCCAGGGGTGGGCGGACATTCCTCGCAGGCAGGAGTCGTTCTTCCAACGCCTCCAGCCGGGCGTTAACCATTGTCCCCACCGCCTCTATGATGGAGCGTTTCAACGTCTCCGGCTCAAAGGGAGCACTTGGAGGCGGTGGGGTTCTCGTCTCGTCCGGGATTTTAGCGCTCCGGACCTCCGTCTGGAGCGTAGCCAGCTCGCCACGAAGGTGGGCTAGTTCCGCCCTTAGGCCGGCATTCTCCACCGCCAGCTTCTTCACCTCTGCGGCAGCGGCCGCCCTCTGGCTCAAGTGGAAGACTATATCGCCGAGGCCTTCGATCGCATCCTCCAGCCGCACAGTGTGCGACAACTTCAGAGCTTGCGCCTTCTCCGCCACATAAGAAATCTGGGCAAACCATTCGCCCGCCATCTCCTTCATCTGGTCCAGCGAGACCTCATCCTCCCGCACAAGCACTGGCGTTTCGGAGCGCTTCCGGGTACCAGTGTCCACCGGTGCACCTTTTAAGGTCGGCTTCCCCTGGGCGCCGCTCTGCTTTTGAAAGCGACCCTTCCTATCTCTAGCAGGGCCAGAGTCCTGCACTTTCGGCGCCTTTGGAGCCGGGCGGTTCTCATCGCTGGAGGCACCACCCGAGCTCGAGTCCTCATCAGGGCCGTGTCGGGGCCGTTTCTGGACAGAACCAGCATCCGACACCCGACTTTGCGGCCTCGAGAGGTCGTCTTCGCTGCACTGCAGCAGCGTCCCCGCAAGCTCGGCCCTTGCCCACGCCTCCTCATTTGTCGCAGACGCAGCTTTCCCCCCTTCGCTGCGTACTGCGCCAGTCGCCTTCTCCTTGGGAGCAGCCTGAAGCCGCTCTACCACCACCCTTGCAGTTGCACTGCGTTCCGCACCAACCATTTTATCCAGTCCGCTATGTTGTTCGAGTCCATTGTTCGAGCCAAGGTCAATCTTTTTGTTTTGTTTCATCATTTTTATTTTGTTACATGCCATATTAAGTCCCACGATTATGGGGGAAGTGGGGGTCCACCGGGACAGAGACCCCTGTATCCCGGTAACCCTTTATACGCCTGGGGGGCGGGAAGTACCCAGGGGGGGACCGCTAAGGGCTGGTGTCCGTTCCAGCCGCTCTTACGAGCACCCGGCGCCACGGACCGCAGCGCCGAGATCCACGGATTTTTTAGTGAGGTTTACTCCTCTCGGTCCGGCCGGTTAAGGCAGGACCCCCGGTTCTGAGTGGGCCGTGAGACATGTCCACGACACCCAAACAGAATAACGGGATCGCCCGACGTCGGCAAAGCCGAGTGCACTTGGCAAACGCGCCGCGCGAAACACACCGTCTCCTTTCGGAGCCTTCCAACCGGAGTCGACCTAACCTTTTTTTTTTTTTTTTTTTTTTTTTTTTTTTTTTTTTTTTTTTTATGTGGGGAAATCCTCATGGATACCCTCGCGCCTCGCGAGAGACGCGAGGGTTATGCCGGACTCCTACCGGCTAAAACCCCACAGTATCGCACCGTCGCATTTACCGGGGACGCGGGTGGAAGGGCTCACTTCCGCATGCCCCGGCGCGACTGCGGCCTAATCAGGCCACGCCTCTGGGTGTTTTTGCACCCTATGCGACCAGTCGGCGCTGCCGTTGACGTTGCAGCGCCGCCTCCTGAGCCTTATACTGAGCGACGAACCCCTGTGTCCGCCGCCCAGAGGCTCCCGTTAGGGGGGAAGGCGATCGGCATACGCCCTCCTCCTGCGCCCTGGTCTTCGGCGGCGGATAGCCAGGGTGGCGTTGGCCTCCCTTTCCCTCTCCGCCGCCTCCTTCCGGGTTAACACCTCCTCACAGTAGGAGGTGACCGCATTCCACGACCTCTCGCTGCCCACCATAGCGCGAACCACGGCGGGCAGCGAGAGATCGCGCCCCACAACAGCGCGCAGCTCTCTGCGCTGGTCTGTCCACGCCGAGCACTCCTCCAGCGTATGCTGGACCGTCTCTTCAGCGCATACGTCGCAGTGGTGACAAATTGCTGTGGGCTCCCTCACCGCCACGCGCCACAGGTACCTCCCGAAACAGCCGTGTTCCGAGAGGACCTGCGTCACGCGGAAGGTGAGGGCGCCGTGCCGCCTATCGAGCCACCCTTGTAAGACTGGACGTATGGCTTCAATTGTCCTTCGACCGGCGCTGGGGTGCTCCAACCTCTGGAGCCACTCTGACACAGCGCTTTGGCGCAAGTCTTCCCTGCGCGCATTGAGCTCCTCCAGGGCCGGGTGGTGGTTCCGTGCCCTCGCCTCCTCACGCCAAACGAAGAGCGACGCAAGGATCTTGGCGTCTAAATCCCAAGGCAGGGAGCACGCCAGAACGCACGCCGCCTCGCCGGAGATTGTCCGGTATCCTCGTATGGCCCGGATCGCCAACACCCTTTGCGGTTTGCGTAAGAGCGCGGTTGTCCGGCGGTCGAGGGTGTCGGCCCACACGGGGGCGCCGTACATTGCCATGGAGCGCACGACTCCAGCATATAGGCGACGGCAGGGGTCATTAGGTCCGCCGATGTTCGGTAGCAGTCGCCCCAAAGCTGCCGCTGCCCTCGTTATCCTCGGAGCGAGGCGCTCGAAGTGGGCGCCGAAGTCCCATCGGCGATCCAGCACGAGACCGAGGTACCTCAACGTCGGCTGGACGCCGACGCGGACTCCGGCGACCATGATGTGGGCATCCGTTGGTGGCGCATTCCGAGGCCCGTAAAAGCACAGGGCCTCAGACTTGTTCAAGGCCACTTCCAGACCCAGCCTCCGGATTCGCCCCACGACATGGGCCACTCCCACAGTTGCGAGCATGGCGGCACGGCGGAAGTTTGGGCCCCGGGCAGTTACGAGTGTGTCGTCGGCGTAACATGTTACCTCGACACCTCTGAGGTTTGCGCCTCGCAGGACCCAATCAAATCCTATGTTCCAGAGGAGCGGCCCCAGGACCGACCCCTGTGGAACTCCGCAGGACATCTCCACACAGCCCTGGCCGTTATGGCAGGGGTACGTCACTTGTCGATGGGACAAGTAGGCCCCGATGACGCGGTGCAGGTATTGTGGCACCCTGTGGAAATGGAGCGCCTCCCTGATGCAAGCCCAGGGCAGGGTGTTGAAGGCGTTGGCGATGTCAAGAGACACCGCCAAGACGACCCCACCCTGGGAAACCGCTTCCTGCGTGATGGACTTAATCCGCATGACCGCGTGCAGGGTTGAGCGACCCCTGCGGAACCCAAACTGGTTGTTGGCCAGGTCCGGTCCGACAGTCTCCAGGTGCTCGACGATGCGCCCGGCCACCACTCTTTCAAAGAGCTTGGCCACATCGTCGAGCAGCACTATCGGACGGTAGGCGGAGGGAGAGTCCGCGGGACGCCCTTCCTTCCGGATGAGGACGAGTCTGCCTGTCTTCCACCTCTGTGGAATTGTGGCTTGAGCCAGACAGGCAGTGAACATCGCCCTCAACCTAGGCTCCAGGGCGTCTAGGGCCAGAACCCACACTTTCCCGGGAATGCCATCCGGGCCAGGGGCCGTGTTCCGGGCTCTCATTTTGGATATGGCAGCTCCAAGCTCCTCCTCTAACACTTCCGGCACGTCGTCTTGGCCAGGTATGTCCACTGCACCGGGCGTGGCCATCAGGGGTGCCGTCTGTTGCTGCCGCTGCGGAAATAATGCCGCGACGATGTCCGCCACAAACTGGGGCTGAAGGCTCTGCGTAAGTGGGGGGGCCCAGGGGCGCAGCTTATTCATGACCGCCTTATACGGCCGCCCCCACGGATCGCGGTCCAGCGTGGCCAGGGATTCCTCTCTGGCCAAGGCGATAGCATTGGCGATTGCCACCCCGAGGGACATCTTCACCTGCCTGTAGGCCAGGTGGAGTTCAGCCTCCAGGGCAACGTCCCTGCGCCGCCTCCTCCTGCTTCGGGTATACCGACGCCTCGCCGCGACACACGCTCTGCGCATTTGTGTGAGCTCGGCGGACCACCAGTAGACTTGGCGTTTGGGAGGGAGGTTCCTGGCCCGGGACATGGATGCGTCACAGACCTCCGTCATCACTTCCCGGAACCATTCGGCCTCAACCTCCACCTCCGGACTTATAGGCGCGGACACCCAGGACCGGACTATAGCTGCCTCCTTGGCCAGCTCAATGTCCAGGCTACCCAGGCGCCATCGTGGACCATCTCCCGTCGCGAACCGGCTTGGGCCAGTCAAGGTATCTGGGAGGGAGGAGACATCGTATCGGATATACCGATGGTCGGACATAGTCTCCTCGTCCTCCACCACCTTCCAGCCCCGAACACGACGCGCCAAGGCAGGGGAGGCAAACGATACGTCCACTATTGACTCACCCTGCGACCGCACGCACGTGCTCACTGCCCCGCGATTAAGGACCACCAGCCCGACCTCGATGAGCCAGTCTTCCACCACCGCGCCACGCGCATCGGCCATAGGGGATCCCCATGCCGGAGATTTGGCATTGATGTCCCCAGCGACTAATACCGGACGAGGGCTGAACTGTCGGATCATCGACCCCAACCGGTCCAAGAAGCCCTCAAAGTCCGCCAGCGATCTGTTGGGGGAGAAGTAGACCGCCACGACCACCAACTCCCCTACCCGAGCCGCCGCAATTCCGGGGCCACTCCTCACGTCGCTGGGAGGAGGTGAGCCCGCGGCCGTACAACAGCCCAGTGCCACCGTGCCCAGCTGGTCCTCGACCCAGCTGTCGCTAGAGGGGACCCTGTACGGCTCCGACACTATAGCCACCTGTATCTCCCACTGCGCCATGCTCTGGAACAGCAGGTCCTGAGCTCCGGCGCAGTGGTTGATATTAGCCTGCAAAAATCTGATGTTGGCCATTGATTATTGCGTGGCCATCGGAACCCGCTCATCCCCGGCCGCATTGGCTGCAGGGCGGGATGGCTGTGGCTGAGTAGGTACCCCAGCAGCAACCCTCCCTCTTCTTCTCGCTGCTGGTTTAGCAGCGGCGCAGGCCTTACTTCCCAGCATGTGGGCAGTGGGCCTCTTAGACGCGGCACAGACCAGGCAATATGGCGCAGCGGAGCATTCCCTAGACTTATGGCCTAGTTGCCCACAGCGGAAGCAGCTGTTGCCGCGATCAGCCTCCACCGTGCATTGCTCCCTCACATGGCCCAGCTCTAGGCACCGGAAGCACCTTAACGGCCTCGCCTGCAGCAGTTTGGTCTGCACCGAGGACCAGCCGATGAGGACCCGGCCGGCCTTTAAGACCCGACTAGCGGCAGCTACCGGGCAGCTGACGAAGATAGTCCCCGCGCCCGATTGGTCGCGGCGGATGTCACCGGTCCTGACTGAGGGGATTGGGCACTCGCCAATTCGCGCTATGGCCTCGGCCACCTCTGCTTTGTCAATCGAGTCGTCCAGGCCCGAAACGCGCATATCCGCGCACTTTTCCGGCCTGGACACCACGACGTCCCCTTCTTTTAACGCCTCCCTGAGCTTGTCGGCCAGGAGGTTGGCCTTTTCGCCACTAGCGGCTCCTGGTAGTTCCAGGATGCGTGCTCCGGTTTTGGCCGTCCGGAACTTAACGGACTCGATTCCGAGACCGACCAGGTCGACCGACCTCTTGGCCTCCGCAATAATGCCGGCATATGTGACACCCCTATCTTTAGCGTCCTGCTGTAGTTTTATAACTACAGCCGACGAGCGAGGGGGTCGCAACTTCGGCTTTGGCGGCTGTGCCGGCCTTACCGCTCTAGGGGCCGGTGTGGGGCCAGGGCCAGACTTAGCTCTGTGCCGGGTCACCAGCGTCCAGCCCTCTGACGTAGGCCTTTCCCCAGATGCCGCTGGAGTCGGGGCACTGCGACCACCTTGGTCGGGATTGGGAGAAGGAGTCCTCTTCTGTTTCTTCCCCTTCTTTTTCCCCTTCTTCTTCCCAGCCTTCGGCATGGGAAGGGATGATGCCGGTTCTGGCGCCACCTCCCAAGTAGCCTGCGTAGCCACTTGGGAAACGGGTCTTCCTCTGGTCCTCAGGGCTGCCCTGGGAGCGGCTCTCGGCGGGGCTTTGGCCAACGGCTCAGGACGATCCCCCGAGCCGGCAGAATGTGCTAGCGGAGGGCGGAGGCTCTTCTCCGGCAGCAGTCTGCCCTCCAGGTTCGCGAACCGGGCGTTTATCATCGTCCCCACCGCCTCGATGATTGAACGCTGCAGAGCCTCTGGCTCGAGCGTCGCACTTGGGAGGGGTGGGGCCCGTATCTCGTCGCGGTCCTCATACCGCTGCATATCTGCTCGGAGGGCGGCCAGCTCGTTTCGGAGTTCCGCAATGTCCACCATTAGGCGGGCGTTGTCTGTGGTCAGCTTCTTGGTCTCCTCTGAGACCGAACTCCTACTCAAGGCCTCCACGGCATCCCTTATGATAGAAGCCGCGTCCTTCAGGGACTTCACAGAAGTGCCCTTGAGGTTCCCCGACTTCGCGGCCACTTGGACTATGAGGTCGACCTGCCGGAGTGCTTGGTCCTTCACGGTTTCCGCTGTGGGCCCTTCGTCTGCCGGCCCTGTGTTCTCCGTAGGGCAGTGCCCTGTAGGCAGGCGAGCCCTCCGCGCTGCTTCCGCCACGTCCAGTTCGTTCTGCAGCTGGATCTGCGCTCGATGTTGGGCAAGGAGCTTTGCTTTGGCCTCGGCCAATCCCTCGTATTCACCCGTAGTGGGTGGCCTTCCTCTTCCTTTGGGGTTCCTCTGAGCAGCGGCTGATTTTTTCAGGAACCGTCCCCGACCATCCCGCCCTTGCAAGCCCGGGGAGTAGCAGCGCCCTCCGCGCTTCGCGGTCGGCACCTTTGGTGCTGGGACCTCCTCCTCCTCAGACGAACAGTTATTGCTCGGGCCCTCGTGACCGTGCCTCGAGCGCTTGTTGCCCTTCTTAAAAAATTTAGTGAGGCCGTGCTCAGACTCATGGCTGTACGGTCTTGAGTCGCCAGAGTCCATCTCTTCCGATCTTTCCGCATTCGCGGCCTCGCAGTCGTAAGACTGCTCCCTCATGTCCGGTGCAGACGCATACTTGCTCAAGTCTACGCGTGCGCTTGTCGTCGGTTCCGTATCGCTCAGCGATTCGTATCCATGTGTGTTGCCTAGGTCGTCGTTGTTATGTTTGTCCGTCGTTTTGTTGCTGTGTTTGTTGTTTTTGTTGTTCTCCATAATTATTCCCACGAAAAAGGGGGAAGTGGGGGTCCACCGGGACAGAGACCCCTGTATCCCGGTAACCCTTTGTACACCTGGGGGGCGGGAAGTACCCAGGGGGGGACCGCTAAGGGCTGGTTTGACGTCCCAGCCGCTCTTGCGAGCACCCGGCGCCACGGACCGCAGCGCCGAGATCTCCGGATTTTTTAAAGAGGTTTACTCCTCGCAGCCCAGCCGGTTAAGGCTAGGCCCCCGGTCCCACCATCATTGGCCGCGAGACGTGTCCACGACACCTCAGGTGGGATTACGGGTTCGTCCGGCAGCGGCAAAAGCCGCGTGCACCTGGCACCACACCGCACGAAACACACCGTCTCCTCTCGGCGACTTCCGCACATACATCACGCTGACGCACCTACCATCCCTCACCTTTGGAAAAAACACACACCTAGCATCCATCTCCTTTACCCCCCCGAACCCCTTACCCCCCCAACCCCGCGCCGCGTGTGCCACTCCGCAGTCCACTCTGCAAAACAGAGAAGTACCAGGAATGACACACGCGACGCATTACCCCCCCGTCGCCGGTCTGCCCCCGACCCCCTCCGGAGAGAGTGCCAGAGGCAGGCAAAACGCGACTCCCAATGCCAGACTATTCGCCACCGTCGACCACCTCAACAGGGAAAACTGAAGAGGTGGTCGGCGGTGCCCAGGGTGCACCACGAGGAGGTTGTCCGGCCTAGCACCCCGAGTCGACCTAACCTTTTTTTTTTTTTTTTTTTTTTTTTTACGAGGGGAAATGCATTTACGCATCCCACCCGAGCCCGGGGGGGCCCAGGTGGGTATGTGGGACTACCGGGTGAAGCCCGGACTACCCACTAAAACCCCTCGCTGTACCCTCTTTGCCGCGTGTGTCGGGGATACGGTAACGCAGTAAGCTCCCGCGTCCCCGAACGGCTGGGCCCTTACAGGCCCCCTCGCTGGGTGGCACAAGTGGCCACCCAATCCGGCCGAGTGGTGCTGTGTTGGTACAGGTAACACAGCACCCCCTCACGAGCCCCTGAACGGGCGACAGGCACCCCCGTGCCTGCCGCCTTAGGGCTCAGGAGTCGCGACAGCCACTACGACGTGGCCATCGCGTCCCCTATAGCTGCGGCCTTAGTGGCCGCAGGGGCGGGCTGCTCCGGAGCTTTGGCCCCAGCAGCACTCCTCCCCTTGCTCCTCTTGGCCGGCGCAGGAGCGCAGGCCAGGCTTCCGAGCCTGTGGGCAGCGGGTTTGTTCAACGCCGCGCACACTAAACAGTGCGGCGCGGCGGAACATCCCTCCGACTTGTGCCCCAGCTGCCCACATCGGAAGCAGGCACTACTTCGGTCGGCCTCTACGGTGCATCGCTCCCGAACGTGCCCAACCTCTAGGCATCGGAAGCAACGCAGAGGCCGAACCGGCAACAGCGACGCCCGGGCCGACGACCAGCCCACGAGCAAGTGGCCAGCCCCGGCGATCTTCCCGGCAGGCCCGACCGGGCAACTGGCCAAAACAGAGCCCAGCCCGGATCTATTTCGGCGAATTATCCCCACTTTTACGGCGGCAGGCGGGCATTCGCCATACTTGGCGATCGCCTCTGCCACTTCCGCCACCACCACCGAGTCGTCCAGGCCCGAGATACGCAGGTCTGCGCATTTCTCGGGCCGGGACACCGCGACATTTTCCGCCCCGAGGACGGCCCGCATCTTGTCCGCCAATAAGTCGGCTTTATCCCCGCTAGTGGCCCCAGGGAGCACGAGGATACGCGCCCCCGTCATGGCCGTCTTAAAACTAAGGGCTGGGATGCCCATCTCCTCTAGGCCAATTTGCCCTTTGGCCTTAGCGAGCATGTCCTCGTAGGTGACCCCCTTTTTTATGGCGTCCGGCTGCAGTTTAAGCACCACAGCCGAAGTGTTTGGGGGTCGCAAGTTCCGCTTCCGCGGCAGTTTCGGCTTTGCAGCCTGCACCGCTTTAGCGGGGCCCGAACGGGGCTTCGCCTTTTTTCGGGTCACGGTGGTCCAAGCCTCCGTGCGCTTCTCTCCGGCAGCCAGTTGAGCAGGGCCAGCAGGAGGAGCTGCTGGCTGTTTCTTCCCCCCTTTAGTCCTCGACTTCTCTCCCCCACGCGAAATGGTGGGAGGGGGAGGTCCAGGATCCTCCGTTGGTGCCGCTGCAGCCGGCACTGCAGACGAGCTTCTCCTCGGAGCAGCCACTGGCTGGGCCTTGGACGTCGAGGCCAGGGGTGGGCGGACACTCCTTTCAGGCAGTAGCCTGCTCTCCATTGCCTCGAGGCGCGCATTCACCATCGTCCCCACCGCCTCTATGATAGAGCGCTTCAGCAGCTCCGGATCGAATGGAGCGCTTGGAGGCGGTGGGGTGGTCGTCGTTGCTGGGGTTTTGGCCTTCCGGACTTCCGCCCGGAGTGCCTGCATCTCGCCACGGAGCTGGGCCAATTCCGCCCTTAGAGCGGAGTTTTCCGCAGCCATCTTCCTCGTTTCTTTTGCAGTGTCCCCCAATCTGCTAACCCTTATGCTCAAGAGATGCATTATTTTGGCGAGGCCTGTGGTCGCTTCGTCCATCCGCTCGACGTGCGACCGCTTCATAGATGGCGTCTTTTCCACCACATAGGAGATCTGGCCAATTAATTCGTCCGCAAAGTTCTTTATCTCCTCTATCGAGAGCTTTTCCTCCGTCGCAATTATTGTGGAGGGCTGGTCCTGTTCTCCTCGGGCACTAGTGTCCACCGGTGCAGCATCTCTTGGGGTAATTTTCCCCTGAGTGGTACTCTGCTTTTTAAAGCGACCCTTTTTGTCCCTGGCAGAGCCAGAGGACGAGCGACCGCTCTTCTCATCCCTCACTTTGGACGCCTTTGAAGCCGGGCGGTTCTCATCACTGGAGAAACCGTCCGAACTTGAGTCCCCATCCGCTTTATGTCGGGGCCGTTTCTGGGCACACCCAGTGTCTGACGCCCGACTATCTGGCCTCGAGGAAATAGGGCCGTCGGTGACCTGCATCGGCGACTCAACCTCCTCGGGTCTTGTCCTCTCCTTATTTGCGGCGTGAAGCCGCTCTCCATCATTGTTAGCAGACGTAGCCCCTCCCACGTTGCTACGCTCCGCACCAGTCATCTTGTCCGAATCATTTTGCAATTTCTTTCCTTTGTTCCTGCCTTGGTCGTCATTTTTGGTTTTCTCCGTCGTAAATTTTAGTTTTAAGCTTGCCATAATTAGTCCCACGAGAATGGGGGAAGGGGAGGTCCACCGAGCCATAGACCCCTGTAGCCCGGTAACCCTATATACACCTGGGGGGCGGGAAGTACCCAGGGTTGGCCGCTAAAAGCTGGTTTCCGATCCAGCCGCTCTTGCGAGCATCTGACGTCACGCACCGCAACGCCAGAGTCCTCGGATTTTTTATTGAGGTTTACTCCTCTCGGTCCGGCCGGTTAAGGCAGGACCCCCGGTTCTGAGTGGGCCGTGAGACATGTCCACGACACCCAAACAGAATAACGGGATCGCCCGACGTCGGCAAAAGCCGAGTGCACTTGGCAAACGCGCCGCGCGAATCACACCGTCTCCTTTCGGAGCCTTCCATACATACATCACGCATCCACGTTTCATCCATCACCTTTGCCCTAAACGCACACACACATACACACACCTAACATCCATCCTCTTTACCCCCCCAACCCCTTACCCCCCCAACCCCGCGCCGCGTGTGCCACTCCACAGTCCACTCTGCAAAACAGAGAAGTACCAGGAATGACACACGCGACGCTTGTTGTCGGACTATCCGCCACCGTCGACCACCTCAACAGGGATGCTGAAGAGGTGGTCGGCGGTGCCCAGGGCACACCACGGGGAGGTTGTCCGACCTAGTGCCCCGAGTCGACCTAACCTTTTTTTTTTTTTTTTTTTTTTTTTTTTTTTTTTTTACGTTGGAAAACCCTTTATGGGTCCCCTCCCGACTCGGGGGAGTCGAGAGGGGTATGTGGGAGTCCCCGCACCACGAAGGCGCATGGTATACCCACTAAAAACCAACGGTGTATCCTCTTGGTCGCATGTGCCGGGTCCCGGGAATGCTATAAGCAACCGCAACCCGGCGCGACTTGGCCTGGTAAGGCCCCCTCACTGGGGGCGCGTCCAAAGGACGCGCCACTCCGACCTCAGGCGCTGTGTTGACACACGTAACACAGCGCCCCCTCTCGAGCCCAAGCTGTAATGGCAGGCACCCCCATGCCTGCCACCAGAGGCTCCGCGGGGAGCTCCGCTGCCTCACGCAGTGCTCCACCCGCACTCCCGCTCAGCCATCAGGCTGGGCGACCAGGCCCAGGCGGGAAAGTCGGGGGATGCCAAAAGGCTTCAACCCCGACACTGCTGCGAGCCCCCTCCGGGGGAAGGGGGCTCGGGTTAAGGCCCTCCGCCAACAGCAGCCCACCACGGGCCCTATCGCCACCCCCAAAATGGCGTCGCCGCCCTCCCACCCCCAGTCGCCCCACGCCACGCTACGGTCCTCTCTGATAACAGAGAGGTACCAAGCACGGCGCGAGCGACTCCCTCTGCCAGACTATTCGCCACCGTCGACCACCTCAACAGGGAAACTGAAGAGGTGGTCGGCGGTGCCCAGGGTGCACCACGAGGAGGTTGTCCGACCTAGCACCCCTAGTCGACCTAACCTTTTTTTTTTTTTTTTTTTTTTTTTTTTTTTTTTAAGAGGGGAAATGCATTTACGCATCCCACCCGAGCCCGGGGGGGCCCAGGTGGGTATGTGGGACTACCGGGTGAAGCCCGGACTACCCACTAAAACCCCTCTCTGTACCCTCTGTGCCGCGTGTGCCGGGGACCCGAAATCAAGTGTAGTTTCGCATCCCCGACACGGCTTGGCCTTTGCAGGCTTCCGCTCTGGGTGGTGTAAAGGGCCACCCAGTCCGGCCGAGTGGCGCTGTGTTGGTACAGGTAACACAGCGCCCCCTCACGAGCCCCTGAACGGACGACAGGCACCCCCGTGCCTGCCGCCCCAGGGCTCAGGGATCGCGACGGCCACTATGACGTGGCCATCGCGTCGCCTGGTGTTGTTGCGGCCATGGTAGCCGCAGGGCGTGGAGGCTCCGCAGGGACCGTAGTCCCGGCAGTACCCTTCGCCTTCCTTCCCTTGGCCGGCGCAGGAGCGCAGGCCGCGCCTCCGAGCTTGTGGGCAGCTGGCCTGCTCGACGCCGCGCACACTATGCAGTGCGGCGCGGCGGAGCATCCCTCGCTCTTGTGGCCCAGCTGCCCGCATCGGAAGCAAGCGTTCCCTCTATCTACCTCTGCGGCGCACTGCTCCCGGACATGCCCCAACTCTAGGCACCGGAAGCACCGCAGAGGTTTTAGCGGCAGTACTTTCGCCCGGGCCGAGGACCACCCAACCAAAAGTCGGTTAGCCTCAGCCACTTTGGCGGCCACACCAACGGGACATCTCATCAGGGCAGTGCCCAGACCGGACCTGTCCCTGCGGATCACCCCCACCTTTACAGCGGAGGGCGGGCATTCGCCAACCCTGACCACCGCCTCCACTATGTCCGCTGTGACGATCGAGTCATCCAGACCTGAGATGCGCAGATCAGCGCACTTCTCAGGCCTGGACACCACGACGTTGTCCACACCAAGGACCTCCTGCATTTTAGCAGCGAGGATGTCGGCCTTTTCCCCTCCGTCAACCCCCGGAAGCTCGAGTAATCGAGCCCCCGTTAGTGCCGTCCTGAAGGTCACGGACGGGACGCCCATGCCTACGAGGTCTATTTGCCCCTTGGCCTTCAGGAACAGGCTTTCAAAAGTTACCCCCTTGGCCGCAGCGGCTGGCTGCAGCTTGAGGGCTACAGCTGCCGTGCGAGGGGGTCTCAGACTCGGCTTCTTCGGCGGTTTGGTCTTTACAACCTTTGCTGCCGGAGCGGGGCCGGTGCCGGACTTGGCCCTCCGCCGGGTCACGACCGTCCAGCTCTCCGCTGTCGTCTCTCCAGCCGGAGCTGGTAGAGCGGGGTTGGCCGGAGCGACCCGCTTTTTCTTTCCCTTCTTGGCCTTGGAAGGGCCAAGCTCTACAGGCGCCGGAGGATTCTCCATCTCCGCCACGAGGCTAGTTCCAGCCCGGGGGGCATCTCCCAACGAGGCCCTGGAAGTTGCGGCCAGCGGCGGACGCAGGCGCACCTCCGGCAAGAGCCTTCCCTCCAGCGCCTCTAGGCGGGCGTTAACCATGGTCCCCACCGCCTCTATTATGGAGCGCTTTAGCAGCTCCGTATCGAGAGGAGCGCTTGGAGGCGGTGGGGCAGTCGTTGCCTCTGGGGTTTTGGGCCGATTTAATTCGGCACGCACTGCGGCCACCTCCTCTCGGAGCCCTTTCAGCTGCGCCTTAAGGTGGGCGTTTTCTTTCGCCAGCCTCCTCGTCTCCATTGCTGAGTCCGTCCTGCGGCACAGCTTCCCCACAGCGCCACGAATGCCGTCGACCGCGTTTTCGAGCTTCCTCGTGTGCGACGCCTTCATCTGGGTCGACTGTAAGGCCACCAAAGAGACCTGGTTCACCCAGTGGAGCGTCTCCTTCTTCAGGTCTTCCGGAGAAGGCAACTCCCCACCCACAGCCCTTACGGATGTTATTCCCGCTTGGGCATCCAGCAACATTTGCTCAGCGGCATCCACCCTAGCACTGGCAGTAGCCAGGGCCGTTTCCTTCCGCATGTCGTGTCCTGTTGGGGCCGCGGGCTCCTCCGAGGCAGCTGCCCTCCCGTCAGTTCGGCTGCCCGACCGCGACTTTTCCCCTGGGGTCGTTCTCCCCTGAGCGCCTCTTGGCTTTTTGAAGCGTCCCTTCCTGTCCCTGGGAAGACCAGGGGAAGAGCGACCGCGGCCACTCTTCCCTTCCCGCACTTTTGGGGCCTTGGAGGCCGGGCGATCCTCCTCACAAGAAGATGCGCCCTGACTTGTGTCTCCGTCCGAGTAGTGCCGGGGCCGTTTGTGGACTGAACCAGCATCCGACACCCGACTCTGTGGCCTCGAGGAAGTGGTGTCGTCGGTGCCCAGCATCGGCGACTCCACAAGCTCGGACCTTGTCCCCACTTTATCGGCAGCATGAAGCTGCTCCTTCATCCCCTTCGCAGATGTAGCCATCCCCACATTGCTACACTCTGCATCAGTCACCTTATCCGATCCAGATAGCTGTTTCGGTCCTTTAAACGCGCCAAGGTCAGTCTTTTTTGTTTTATCCGTCATTGTTTGTTTTTTATTGCAACTCATATTTGTTCCCACGATTGTGGGGGAAGTGGAGGTCCACCGGGACAGAGACCCCTGTATCCCGGTAACCCTTTGTACGCCTGGGGGGCGGGAAGTACCCAGGGGGGGACCGCTAAGGGCTGGTTTGACGTCCCAGCCGCTCTTGCGAGCACCCGGCGTCACGGACCGCAACGCCGGGATCTCCGGATTTTTTATTGAGGTTGTCTCCTCGTGGTCCGGCCGGTTAAGGCAGGACCCCCGGTTCTGAGAGGGCCGTGAGACATGTCCACGACACCCAAACAGAATAACGGGATCGCCCGACGTCGGCAAAAGCCGAGTGCGCTTGGCAAACGCGCCGCGCGAATCACACCGTCTCCTTTCGGAGCCTTCCATACATACATCACGCTTTCGTGGTTCATCCATCACCTTTGACCTAATACACACTCAGTCATCCATCCTCTTTACCCCCCCCAACCCCTTACCCCCCCAACCCCTGCGCCGCCCGCGCCGCGCTACAGTCCTCTCTGAAAGCAGAGAGATACCGAGAACGGCGCGGGCGACGCATTACCCCCCCGTCGCCGGTCTGCCCCCGACCCTCTCCGAAAAGAGTGCCAGAGGCAGGCAAAACGCGACTCCCAATGCCAGACTATTCGCCACCGTCGACCACCTCAACAGGGAAACTGAAGAGGTGGTCGGCGGTGCCCAGGGTGCACCACGAGGAGGTTGTCCGACCTAGCACCCCTAGTCGACCTAACCTTTTTTTTTTTTTTTTTTTTTTTTTTTTTTTTTTTTTTTTTTTTTTTTTTTTTTTTTTTTAAGAGGGGAAATGCATTTACGCATCCCACCCGAGCCCGGGGGGGCCCAGGTGGGTATGTGGGACTACCGGGTGAAGCCCGGACTACCCACTAAAACCCCTCTCTGTACCCTCGATGCCGCGTGTGCCGGGGACCCGAAATCAAGTGTAGTTTCGCATCCCCGACACGGCTTGGCCTTTGCAGGCCTCCGCTCTGGGTGGTGTAAAGGGCCACCCAGTCCGGCCGAGTGGCGCTGTGTTGGTACAGGTAACACAGCGCCCCCACACGAGCCCCTGAACGGACGACAGGCACCCCCGTGCCTGCCGCCCCAGGGCTCAGGGATCGCGACGGCCACTATGACGTGGCCATCGCGTCACCTGGTGTTGTTGCGGCCACGGTGGCCGCAGGAGTGGGCTGCGCCGGGGCTTTTGCCCTGGCATCCCTTCCCTTTCCTCTCCTGGCCAGCGCTGGGGCGCAGGCCATGCCTCCCAGTTTGTGGGCAGCGGGCTTGCTCGACGCCGCGCACACTATACAGTGTGGCGCGGCGGAGCATCCCTCAGCTTTGTGCCCAAGCTGCCCACATCGGAAGCAGGCGTTCCCACGATCGACCTCCGCGGTGCATGACTCCCGGACGTGCCCCACCTCTAGGCACCGGAAACACCGCAGGGGCCGTAACGGCAACAAACACGGCCTGGCCGACGACCAGCCAATCAGCAGGCGGCCAGCCTCCATTATTTTGCCAGCAGATCCGACAGGGCAACTGATCAGAACAGTTCCCATGCCGGACCTGTCCCGGCGGATCTCCCCCACTCTAACGGAGGCGGGTGGGCACGCGCCAACCCGCACAACTGCCTCTGCCACGTCTGACTTGACGATTGAGTCGTCCAGGCCCAGAAGGCGCAGGTCTGCGCACTTCTCCGGCCTGGACACCACAGCGTCTTCCCCTAGGGCCTCCCGCAGCTTCTCCGCCAACAAGTTGGCTTTTTCGCCGCTGGAGGCCCCCGGGATCTCCAATAGGCGGGCCCCGGTCAGCGCCCTCCTCCAGCTGATGCCCTCGATGCCAAGGCTCGGCAGATCAATTTGGCTGCGAGCCTTGAGCATCATGCCCTCGTATGTGACCCCCCTAGCTTGAGCGTCCTGCTGCAGTTTAAGTACTACAGCAGACGAGCTGGGGGGTCGTAGCTTCGGCTTCTTCTGCCGCTCAGGCTGAGGAGCCTCCAGAGCCGGTGCCGGGCCATTACCAGGCTTGGCTTTGCGCCTGGTGACGGTTTTCCAGCCCTCTGCCGGTCCTTCACCAGGAGCCACCACCATAGGAGTGGGTTCGGCCGAAGCGGCCTGCCTCCTCCTCTTTTCTTTCTTTTTGGCCTTCCCTCCCTCACGTGAAGTGGTGGGAGGGGGAGGTCCAGGCTCCTCCGATACCGCTGGTGCAGCCGACCCTTTTCTAGGGCCTCCCCTCGGAGCTGCCACCGGCCGGGCCCCGGAAGCCGAGGCCAGCGGTGGGCGGAGGCGCTTCTCCGGTAGTAACCTGTCCTCCAATGCGGCCAATCTGGCGTCCACGAGGTTCCCCACCGCCTCTATTATAGAGCGCTTCAGCAGCTCTGGCTCCACCGAGCCTGGGGGCGATGGGGTTGCCGTCTCC
Organism: Notodonta dromedarius; assembly: GCA_905147325.1. Lineage (NCBI taxonomy): Eukaryota > Metazoa > Arthropoda > Insecta > Lepidoptera > Notodontidae > Notodonta > Notodonta dromedarius. Next base: position 12,902,839 of record LR990165.1, on the reverse strand, counting down.
ACCGGGTCCTCATTCCGCTGTATTTCGGCCCGCAGCGCGGCCACCTCCCCGCGGAGTTCGTCCAGCTCCGCCTTAAGTCTGGAGTTCTCCTCAGACACCCTCCTCACCTCCTCTGGAGAAGTGCTCTGGCTCATCACCTCCACCGCAGCAGTGATGCCCTTGACCGCCTTCTTAAGGTGCTGGCTGCAGTCACCCTCTCCAGCCTCAGCCAGCAGTTGGATCGACCTAGTCCACGTGAGCACCTCCTCCTTCAGCTCACTTGGGGTAGGCCCCTTCTCCGCAGATCCCTTCGACAGGCGCGCCTTGCGTAGCGATTGGACCTTCCCCTCGGTATTCGCGAGCTCCTTCATTACCTGGCGCTCCTTAGCCCTCTGCGACTTCCTGGCAAGCATGTCGAGCCTGGCCTGAGCCTTGGCGGCGACCGAGACATGCGTTGTCGGAGGCTCGCCCCGTCCTTCGGAGGTTTCGGCACCAACCGGCGCAGCAGCCCCCCTGTCGCTGTCGCTACCCGACCGCGACCCATCTCGCGCGACCCTCTTGTCGCCACGACCTCGCTTAGCGAAGCGTCCCTTCTTGTCCCTTTTAGGACCAGGGGAATAGCGGCCACGACCGCTGTTGTCGGCCCACACTTTGGGCGCCTTAGGCGCCGGGCGGTTCTCACCGCTGGAGTAATCGCCCTGGCTTGAGTCTCCGTCAGAGCCATGCCGGGGCCGTTTCTGGACCGAGCCAGCTTCCGACACCCGGCTTTCCGGCCTCGAGAAGGAGGACTCGTCGCTGTATTGGAACAGCGTCCCCTCAAGCTCAGCCCTTGCCCACGATCTACGAGCAGCCTCCATCTGCTCCTCCCTATCTCTCGCAGACGCAGCCTTCCCCACTTCGCTGCCTTCTGCACCAGTCATCTTTGCCACATCAGATTGCTGTTCCGTTCCTTTGTTCCTGCCAGAGTCCGTCTTGTTTTTATTGCCCGTCGTAAATTTCATTTTTAAAGTCGCCATATTAAGTCCCACGATTATGGGGGAAGTGGGGGTCCACCGGGACAGAGACCCCTGTATCCCGGTAACCCTTTATACACCTGGGGGGCGGGAGGTACCCAGGGGGGGACCGCTAATGGCTGGTTTTTCGGCCCAGCCGCTCTTGCGAGCACCCGGCGTCACGGACCGCAACGCCGGAATCTCCGGATTTTTTATTGAGGTTTACTCCTCACGGTCCGGCCGGTTAAGGCAGGACCCCCGGTTCTGAGTGGGCCGTGAGACATGTCCACGACACCCAAACAGAATAACGGGATCGCCCGACGTCGGCAAAAGCCGAGTGCACTTGGCAAACGCGCCGCGCGAATCACACCGTCTCCTTTCGGAGCCTTCCATACATACATCACGCTTTCGTGGTTCATCCATCACCTTTGACTTAACACACACTCAGTCATCCATCCTCTTTACCCCCCCAACCCCTTACCCCCCCAATCCCCGCGCCGCGTGTGCCACTCCACAGTCCACTCTGCAAAACAGAGAAGTACCAGGAATGGCACACGCGACGCATTACCCCCCCGTCGCCGGTCTGCCCCCGACCCCCTCCGGAGAGAGTGCCAGAGGCAGGCAAAACGCGACTCCCAATGCCAGACTATTCGCCACCGTCGACCACCTCAACAGGGAAACTGAAGAGGTGGTCGGCGGTGCCCAGGGTGCACCACGAGGAGGTTGTCCGGCCTAGCACCCCTAGTCGACCTCCCCTTTTTTTTTTTTTTTTTTTTTTTTTACGTTGGAAAACCCTTTATGGGTCCCCTCCCGACTCGGGGGAGTCGAGAGGGGTATGTGGGAGTCCCCGCACCACGAAGGCGCATGGTATACCCACTAAAAACCAACGGTGTATCCTCTTGGTCGCATGTGCCGGGTCCCGGGAATGCTATAAGCAACCGCAACCCGGCGCGACTTGGCCTGGTAAGGCCCCCTCACTGGGGGCGCGTCCAAAGGACGCGCCACTCCGACCTCAGGCGCTGTGTTGACACACGTAACACAGCGCCCCCTCTCGAGCCCAAGCTGTAATGGCAGGCACCCCCATGCCTGCCACCAGAGGCTCCGCGGGGAGCTCCGCTGCCTCACGCAGTGCTCCACCCGCACTCCCGCTCAGCCATCAGGCTGGGCGACCAGGCCCAGGCGGGAAAGTCGGGGGATGCCAAAAGGCTTCAACCCCGACACTGCTGCGAGCCCCCTCCGGGGGAAGGGGGCTCGGGTTAAGGCCCTCCGCCAACAGCAGCCCACCACGGGCCCTATCGCCACCCCCAAAATGGCGTCGCCGCCCTCCCACCCCCAGTCGCCCCACGCCACGCTACGGTCCTCTCTGATAACAGAGAGGTACCAAGCACGGCGCGAGCGACTCCCTCTGCCAGACTATTCGCCACCGTCGACCACCTCAACAGGGAAACTGAAGAGGTGGTCGGCGGTGCCCAGGGTGCACCACGAGGAGGTTGTCCGACCTAGCACCCCTAGTCGACCTAACCTTTTTTTTTTTTTTTTTTTTTTACGAGGGGAAATGCATTTACGCATCCCACCCGGGCCCGGGGGGGCCCAGGTGGGTATGTGGGACTACCGGGTGTTAGCCCGGACTACCCACTAAAACCCCTCGCTGTGTCCTCTAAGCCGCCTGTGCCGGGTCCCGGGTATGCCATTGCCCCAACCGCAACCCGACGCACGGCTCCGGCCTTTTCAGGCCTCCTCCGTGGGTGGTCTAACGGACCACCCACTCCGCCTGGGTGGTGCTGTGTTGACACAGGTAACACAGCACCCCCTCACGAGCCCCTGAACGGGCAACAGGCACCCCCGTGCCTGCCGCCTTAGGGCTCGGGAATCGCGACAGCCACTATGACGTGGCCATCGCGTCTCCCGAAGTTGCAGCGGCCTCAGCGGCCGCAGGGGCGGGCTGCTCCAGAGCTTTGGCTCCTGTGGCAGTCCTCCCCTTGCTCCTCTTGGCCGGCGCCGAAGCGCAGGCCAGGCTTCCCAGCTTATGGGCAGAGGGTTTGCTCAACGCCGCACACACTAAACAGTGCGGTGCGGCGGAGCACCCCTCAGATTTATGCCCCAACTGCCCACAGCGGAAGCAGGCGCTACTACGGTCGGCCTCCACGGTGCATCGCTCCCGAACATGCCCAACCTCCAGGCATCGGAAGCAACGCAGAGGCCGAACCGGCAACAACGTGGCCCGGGCCAATGACCACCCAACCTGCAGGTGGCCAGCCCCGACAATTTTCCCCGCAGATCCGACCGGGCAACTGACCAGAACAGTGCCCAGGCCGGATTTAATACACCGGATTTCCCGCACTTTAACCGCGGACGGCGGGCATTCGCCAGTCTTGGCAACTGCCTCTGCCACCTCTGCCGCAACGACAGAGTCATCCAGGCCCGAGATGCGCAGTTCTGCACATTTCTCGGGCCTGGACACCGCGACATTTTCCTCTCCGAGGACCGCCCGCATCCTGTCTGCCAACAGGTCGGCTTTCTCACCACTGGTGGCCCCCGGGAGCACAAGAATTCGCGCCCCCGTTACGGCCGTCCTAAAATTAAAGGCGGATATGCCTAACTCCTCGAGGCCGATTTGGCTTTTGGCCTTGGCGAAAACGCTCTCATAAGTTTCCCCTTTTGCTACAGCGGCCGGCTGCAGTTTTAGTACCACAGCCGACGTGTTGGGGGGTTGCAACTTCCGCTTCCGCAGCGGTTTCGGCTTGGGAGCCTTCGCCGCCGTAGCGGGGCCAGTGCGCAACTTGGGCTTTCTCCTGGTCACGGTGGTCCAGCTGTCCGCCGTGGTCGTCTCTCCGGATGTAGCCGGTGGAGCGGGGCCAGCAGCTAAGGCTGCCTGCTGCCTATTCCTCCCTTTAGACTTCCTTACCCCACGCGAAGTGGTGGGAGGGGGAGGTCCAGAAACCTCCGATGTTGCTGGTGCAGCCAGCTCCGCAGTTGAGCCTCTCCTTGGCGCAGCCACCGGCTGGGCCCCGGAAGTCGTGGCCAGGGGTGGACGGACATTCCTCGCTGGCAGGAGCCTTTCCTCCATTGCTTCCAAGCGGGCATTCACCATTGTGCCCACCGCCTCTATGATTGAGCGTTTCAACAGCTCCGGCTCGAAAGGAGCACTCGGAGGCGGTGGGGTGGTCGTCGCTGGAGTTTTGGCACTCCGAACTTCGGCTCGGAGCGTAGCCACCTCGCCACGTAGTTCGGCCAGTTCCGCTTTAAGGCGGGCATTCTCCTCGGCCAGCTCTTTCGGCTCTGGTGAGCCATTGTACCGGCTTAACAGCTCGACTGCAGACCTGTAGGACGCTGCAGAGTGCCTCAGGATCTTAGCGTGGAAAGCACTGATCCTGGGTTCACTGTCCACCACTGTCTCGATGTCATCAGCATAGCCGAGCATCATCTTCTTCACGTGAGATGGAGGGGGACCCTTGTAGGTCATCCTCTCTTCTAAAAGGCCCGGGAGCGCCGGGGGGTAATTTATTAGCTGCCGTTCAGCCTGAGGCGCTTTGGCCTTTTCCACTGGGGCGTCAACTTGCTCAGAGCGCCTCTCCTGGTCCTTGTTGCCAGGGGAAGAGCTACCGCGAGCGCTCCCATCCTTCCTCACTTTCTGCGCCTTCTGAGCCGGGCGGTTCTCGTCTCCAGAGCCCTCACCCGGACTCAAGCCATCCTCCGGTTTTTGCCGGGGCCGTTTCCGGACAGAACCGGCGTCCGACGCCCGACTATCAGGTCTCGATGGTGCGGAGTCATCGGTGTCGTACACCGACGACTCTTCATCCTCGAGCCTTCTCCTCTCCTTGCCTGCGGCATGAAGCCGCTCTCCTTCTTTCTTTGCAGACGTAGCCCTTCCCACGTCACTACGTTCCGCACCAGTCAACTTTTCCAGATCGGTATGCCTATTCAGTCCACTTTTCTCGCCTTGGTCGTTCTTGTTTTTTGTGTCAGTCCTCGTTTTTGTTGTTTTGTCAGCCATAATTAGTCCCACGAATATGGGGGAAGAGGAGGTCCACCGGGACAGAGACCCCTGTATCCCGGTAACCCTTTATACACCTGGGGGGCGGGAGGTACCCAGGGGGGGACCGCTAAGGGCTGGTTTTTCGGCCCAGCCGCTCTTGCGAGCACCCGGCGTCACGGACCGCAACGCCGAGATCTCCGGATTTTTTATTGAGGTTGTCTCCTCTCGGTCCGGCCGGTTAAGGCAGGACCCCCGGTTCTGAGTGGGCCGTGAGACATGTCCACGACACCCAAACAGAATAACGGGATCGCCCGACGTCGGCAAAAGCCGAGTGCACTTGGCAAACGCGCCGCGCGAATCACACCGTCTCCTTTCGGAGCCTTCCATACATACATCACGCAATCGCGTTTCATCCATCACCTTTGCCCTAAACACACACACACATACACACACCTAACATCCATCCTCTTTACCCCCCCAACCCCGCGCCGCGTGTGCCACTCCACAGTCCACTCTGCAGAACAGAGAAGTACCAGGAATGACACACGCGACGCTTGTTGTCGGACTATCCGCCACCGTCGACCACCTCAACAGGGATGCTGAAGAGGTGGTCGGCGGTGCCCAGGGCACACCACGGGGAGGTTGTCCGACCTAGTGCCCCTAGTCGACCTAACCTTTTTTTTTTTTTTTTTTTTTTTTTTTTTTTTTTTCGTTGGAAAACCCTTTATGGGTTCCCTTCCGCCCCGGGAGAGGCAGAAGGGATATGTGGGAGTCCCCGAAGGTATACCCACTAAAAACCAACGCTGTACCCTCTGTGCCGCGTGTGCCGGGGACCCGAAATCAAGTGTAGTTTCGCATCCCCGACACGGCTCTGGCCTTAAACAGGCCTCCTCTCTGGGTGGTCTAAAGGACCACCCACTCCGGCCGAGTGGCGCTGTGTTGGTACAGGTAACACAGCGCCTCCTCTCGAGCCCCTGAACGGGCGTCAGGCTCTCCCGTGCCTGACGCCTTAGGGCTCAGGAGACGCGAAGTTCACTGGGTGACCATCGCGTCTCCTACTTGTGCGGCTGTAGTAGCCGCAGGGCAGGCGGGCTTCGCCGGGGCCTTGGACCCAGCAGTGCCCTTCGCCTTTCCACCTCTGGCCGGCGCAGGAGCGCAGGCCGGGCCTCCGAGCTTGTGGGCAGCTGGCCTGCTCGACGCCGCGCACACTATACAGTGCGGCGCGGCGGAGCATCCCTCGCTCTTGTGGCCCAGCTGCCCGCATCGGAAGCAAACCTGTCCTCTGTCTACCTCTGCGGTGCACTGCTCCCGTACGTGCCCTGCCTCTAGGCAACGGAAGCACCGCAGAGGTTTCATCGGCAGTAATTTGACCCTGGCCGAGGACCACCCAACCTGAAGTCGGTCAGCCCCGGTCACCTTGACGGCCGCACCGACGGGACACCTTATCAGGACGGTAGTCGACCTAACCTTTTTTTTTTTTTTTTTTTTTTTTTTTTTTTTTTACGAGGGGAAATGCATTTACGCATCCCACCCGAGCCCGGGGGGGCCCAGGTGGGTATGTGGGACTACCGGGTGAAGCCCGAACTACCCACTAAAACCCCTCGCTGTACCCTCTGTGCCGCAAGGCTCGGGGACCCGGTAACGCTATAAGCTCCCGCATCCCCGAACGGCTTGGCCCTTGTAGGCCTCCTCGCTGGGTGGTGTAAAGGGCCACCCAATCCGGCCGAGTGGCGCTGTGTTGGTACAGGTAACACAGCGCCCCCTCACGAGCCCCTGAACGGACGACAGGCACCCCCGTGCCTGCCGTCTTAGGGCTCAGGATTTGCGGTGGTCAGGCGCTAGGCCGTGACCATCGCGTCTCCTTCCGTCGCGGGCTTTGCAGCCGCGGGGCGGGCTGTCGGGGCCTTGGCTCCGGTGGCGCCCTCCACCTTACGCCTTTTCGCCTGCGCAGGAGCGCAGGCAGAGCCTCCGAGTTTATGGGCAGCGGGCCGATTCGACGCCGCGCACACTATGCAGTGCGGCGCGGCGGAGCATCCCTCACTTTTGTGGCCCGACTGCCCGCATCGGAAGCAGGCGTCCCCTCTGTCCACCTCTGACTTGCACTGTTCCCGAACGTGCCCCAGCATGAGGCACCGGAAACAGCGCAGAGGCCTCGCCGGCAAGAGTTTGGCCCGGACCGAAGACCACCCGATCAGCAGGCGGTCAGCCCCAGCCAATTTGGCCGCAGCGCCGACTGGGCAACTGACAAGGGCTGTGCCCACCCCTGACTTGCCCCGCCGGATTTCGCCCACTTTGATGGAGGCGGGCGGGCACTCACCCACCCGCGCAACCGTCTCCAGCACTTCCGCCGCGACTATCGAGTCGTCCAGACCCGAGATACGCAGATCTGCGCACTTCTCGGGCCTGGACACGACGACACTTTTCCCGCCAAATATATTCCGCAGTTGCTCGGCCAACCGGTTGGCCTTGTCGCCGCTCGCGGACCCAGGGATCTCCAACAATCGGGCCCCCGTTGCGGTGATCCGATGTCCGATGGCCTCTATCCCCAGGCTTTCTATGTCCAGCATCCTTTTGGCCTTCGTGAGGATGTCGCAGTACGTGATCCCCCTCGCTATGGCTTCCGGCTGCAGTTTTAAAACCACAGCCGATGAGCCAGGGGGTCGGAGCTTCGGCTTGCGCTTTGGCTTCGGCTTCGGCTTAGGCTTTGGAGCCTGCGCCTGCGCCGCCGGTGCCGGGCCAGAGCGAGACTTGGCCTTCCGCCGCGTCACTGTGGTCCAGCTCTGTGCTGGCGTCTCCGCTGGGGCCGTTGCCGGGGGATCAGGATTCACCGAAGTGGCCTTCCTCGCCTTGCCTTTGCCCTTCCCCTTGGGCCTCCCGCCCTCGCGCGGGACTGCGGGAGGGGGAGGTGCCAAGCCCTCAGGGGCTGCAAGAGCAGCCGGCTCCAATGCGGGGCTCCTCCTTGTGGCCGATGCCAGCGGCGGGCGTAATCGCACCTCCGGCAGCAGGCGGTCCTCAAGTGCCGCCAGCCGGGCGTCCACCAAGTTCCCCACCGCCTCGATGATGGAGCGCTTCAGCAGCTCCTGCTCATTCGAAGCACTTGGGGGCGGTGGGGGGACGGTTGCGCGTGACTCCTCGGCCTTGCGCGCCTCCTCGGCCTTCCGCATGTCGTAGCGGAGGTCGGCCAGGTCCGCTTCGACCTCCTCCAGCTGAGCTTTCAGCCGGGCGTTGTCGGCGGACAACTTCTCGGTCTCTACTGAGACCGTGGAGCGACTCAGCTCCTCCACAGCGGCTTTTATCGCCGAGGCCGCGTCCTTCAGGGCCCTTACAAAAGTGCCCTTCAGGTTGTTGGACTTTAGGGCGACTTCCTCAACGACCTCCAGCTGGCGGAGCACCTGTCCCTTCAGCTCTCCAGCCGCAACACCCTCGACGCTGTCCGGCAACGGCCGGATCGGCTTTTGGCGGTTGGCCTTACGGGCTGCTTCCGCCACCTCCATCTCGGCTTGCACAGCCAGGGCTGCCCTTTGGGCAGCGGCGAACTTAGCCTTGGCTTTCGCCAAGCCGACGTATTCCCCCGTGGTGGGGGGCCTCCCTCTTCCGCGCTTGGGGTCCTCGGCGCTCTTCAGGGCGGGAGAGCTCACGTTGCTCCTGCCGCCCGAGTGCGACCTATCTCTCCCCAGGGATTCTGTCCGCTTTGCGAACCGCCCCGTTTTGTCCCTAGCTAGGCGAGAAGCGCGGCCGCGACCGCTTGCCGCCTTGGGGGCCTTTGGGGTGGGGCTATTCGTCTCGTAGCCACCCAGGCTCGAATCATCGTCGGAGTCGTAATGGCGGGGCCGCTTCCGGCTCCCGTCTTCCGACATCCGACTTTCCGGCCTCGAGAGTAGAGAGTCGTCGGTGTCGAGCACCAACGAGTCCACACTCCCAGACCTCATCATCTCTGCGGCAATCCGCTTGCTCCACTCCAAGGTCGCGGAGTCAATAGAGCCTCCACGTCCAATCGCTGTTCCCGAACCAGAAGGCAGTTCGTGTCCTTTGTTCATGCTTATGTCGTCATTTTTATGCGTGTCCGTCGTTTTTGTTTTAATCTGTTTATCCATACTATTCCCACGAGTATGGGGGAAATGTGGGTCCATCCGAGCGGTGCCCCCTGCACCCGGATAAGCCTACGTACACCAGGGTGTCGGCCGGTTCCCTGGGCTCCTACCTCTTTCTGCTGGCCTCCCGCCAGCACCTCCTCGCCCTCTCAGGGGCGGATAGGACATTTTTATTGTGGATTCCGACCACGCAGCCCAGCCAATTAAGGCCAGGCCCCCGGTCCCACCATCATCGGCCGCGAGACGTGATACCACGACACCTCCGGTGGGATAACGGGATCGTCCGGCGGCGGCAAAAGCCGCGTGCACCTGGCACTACACCGCACGAATCATACCGTCCCCTTTCGGGGACTTCCGATCATACCTCACGCAGACGCGGTTCATCCATCACTTTTGAGCAAAAAACACACACACATACATCCATCACCATTACCCCCCCGAAACCCCTTACCCCCCCAACCCCGCGCCGCGTGTGCCACTCCGCAGTCCACTCTGCAAAACAGAGAAGTACCAGGAATGACCCACGCGACGCATTACCCCCCCGTCGCCGGTCTGCCCCCGACCCTCTCCGAAAAGAGTGCCAGAAGCAGACAAAACACGACTCCCAATGCCAGACTATTCGCCACCGTCGACCACCTCAACAGGGAAACTGAAGAGGTGGTCGGCGGTGCCCAGGGTGCACCACGAGGAGGTTGTCCGGCCTAGCACCCCTAGTCGACCTAACCTTTTTTTTTTTATTTTTTTTTTTTTTTTTTTTTTCGTTGGAAAACCCTTTATGGGTTCCCTTCCGCCCCGGGAGAGGCAGAAGGGATATGTGGGAGTCCCCGAAGGTATACCCACTAAAAACCAACGCTGTACCCTCTGTGCCGCGTGTGCCGGGGACCCGAAATCAAGTGTAGTTTCGCATCCCCGACACGGCTCTGGCCTTAAACAGGCCTCCTCTCTGGGTGGTCTAAAGGACCACCCACTCCGGCCGAGTGGCGCTGTGTTGGTACAGGTAACACAGCGCCCCCTCTCGAGCCCCTGAACGGGCGTCAGGCTCTCCCGTGCCTGACGCCTTAGGGCTCAGGAGACGCGAAGTTCACTGGGTGACCATCGCGTCTCCTACTTGTGCGGCTGTAGTAGCCGCAGGGCAGGCGGGCTTCGCCGGGGCCTTGGACCCAGCAGTGCCCTTCGCCTTTCCACCTCTGGCCGGCGCAGGAGCGCAGGCCGGGCCTCCGAGCTTGTGGGCAGCTGGCCTGCTCGACGCCGCGCACACTATACAGTGCGGCGCGGCGGAGCATCCCTCGCTCTTGTGGCCCAGCTGCCCGCATCGGAAGCAAACCTGTCCTCTGTCTACCTCTGCGGTGCACTGCTCCCGTACGTGCCCTGCCTCTAGGCAACGGAAGCACCGCAGAGGTTTCATCGGCAGTAATTTGACCCTGGCCGAGGACCACCCAACCTGAAGTCGGTCAGCCCCGGTCACCTTGACGGCCGCACCGACGGGACACCTTATCAGGACGGTAGTCGACCTAACCTTTTTTTTTTTTTTTTTTTTTTTTTTTTTTTTTACGAGGGGAAATGCATTTACGCATCCCACCCGAGCCCGGGGGGGCCCAGGTGGGTATGTGGGACTACCGGGTGAAGCCCGAACTACCCACTAAAACCCCTCGCTGTACCCTCTGTGCCGCAAGGCTCGGGGACCCGGTAACGCTATAAGCTCCCGCATCCCCGAACGGCTTGGCCCTTGTAGGCCTCCTCGCTGGGTGGTGTAAAGGGCCACCCAATCCGGCCGAGTGGCGCTGTGTTGGTACAGGTAACACAGCGCCCCCTCACGAGCCCCTGAACGGACGACAGGCACCCCCGTGCCTGCCGTCTTAGGGCTCAGGATTTGCGGTGGTCAGGCGCTAGGCCGTGACCATCGCGTCTCCTTCCGTCGCGGGCTTTGCAGCCGCGGGGCGGGCTGTCGGGGCCTTGGCTCCGGTGGCGCCCTCCACCTTACGCCTTTTCGCCTGCGCAGGAGCGCAGGCAGAGCCTCCGAGTTTATGGGCAGCGGGCCGATTCGACGCCGCGCACACTATGCAGTGCGGCGCGGCGGAGCATCCCTCACTTTTGTGGCCCGACTGCCCGCATCGGAAGCAGGCGTCCCCTCTGTCCACCTCTGACTTGCACTGTTCCCGAACGTGCCCCAGCATGAGGCACCGGAAACAGCGCAGAGGCCTCGCCGGCAAGAGTTTGGCCCGGACCGAAGACCACCCGATCAGCAGGCGGTCAGCCCCAGCCAATTTGGCCGCAGCGCCGACTGGGCAACTGACAAGGGCTGTGCCCACCCCTGACTTGCCCCGCCGGATTTCGCCCACTTTGATGGAGGCGGGCGGGCACTCACCCACCCGCGCAACCGTCTCCAGCACTTCCGCCGCGACTATCGAGTCGTCCAGACCCGAGATACGCAGATCTGCGCACTTCTCGGGCCTGGACACGACGACACTTTTCCCGCCAAATATATTCCGCAGTTGCTCGGCCAACCGGTTGGCCTTGTCGCCGCTCGCGGACCCAGGGATCTCCAACAATCGGGCCCCCGTTGCGGTGATCCGATGTCCGATGGCCTCTATCCCCAGGCTTTCTATGTCCAGCATCCTTTTGGCCTTCGTGAGGATGTCGCAGTACGTGATCCCCCTCGCTATGGCTTCCGGCTGCAGTTTTAAAACCACAGCCGATGAGCCAGGGGGTCGGAGCTTCGGCTTGCGCTTTGGCTTCGGCTTCGGCTTAGGCTTTGGAGCCTGCGCCTGCGCCGCCGGTGCCGGGCCAGAGCGAGACTTGGCCTTCCGCCGCGTCACTGTGGTCCAGCTCTGTGCTGGCGTCTCCGCTGGGGCCGTTGCCGGGGGATCAGGATTCACCGAAGTGGCCTTCCTCGCCTTGCCTTTGCCCTTCCCCTTGGGCCTCCCGCCCTCGCGCGGGACTGCGGGAGGGGGAGGTGCCAAGCCCTCAGGGGCTGCAAGAGCAGCCGGCTCCAATGCGGGGCTCCTCCTTGTGGCCGATGCCAGCGGCGGGCGTAATCGCACCTCCGGCAGCAGGCGGTCCTCAAGTGCCGCCAGCCGGGCGTCCACCAAGTTCCCCACCGCCTCGATGATGGAGCGCTTCAGCAGCTCCTGCTCATTCGAAGCACTTGGGGGCGGTGGGGGGACGGTTGCGCGTGACTCCTCGGCCTTGCGCGCCTCCTCGGCCTTCCGCATGTCGTAGCGGAGGTCGGCCAGGTCCGCTTCGACCTCCTCCAGCTGAGCTTTCAGCCGGGCGTTGTCGGCGGACAACTTCTCGGTCTCTACTGAGACCGTGGAGCGACTCAGCTCCTCCACAGCGGCTTTTATCGCCGAGGCCGCGTCCTTCAGGGCCCTTACAAAAGTGCCCTTCAGGTTGTTGGACTTTAGGGCGACTTCCTCAACGACCTCCAGCTGGCGGAGCACCTGTCCCTTCAGCTCTCCAGCCGCAACACCCTCGACGCTGTCCGGCAACGGCCGGATCGGCTTTTGGCGGTTGGCCTTACGGGCTGCTTCCGCCACCTCCATCTCGGCTTGCACAGCCAGGGCTGCCCTTTGGGCAGCGGCGAACTTAGCCTTGGCTTTCGCCAAGCCGACGTATTCCCCCGTGGTGGGGGGCCTCCCTCTTCCGCGCTTGGGGTCCTCGGCGCTCTTCAGGGCGGGAGAGCTCACGTTGCTCCTGCCGCCCGAGTGCGACCTATCTCTCCCCAGGGATTCTGTCCGCTTTGCGAACCGCCCCGTTTTGTCCCTAGCTAGGCGAGAAGCGCGGCCGCGACCGCTTGCCGCCTTGGGGGCCTTTGGGGTGGGGCTATTCGTCTCGTAGCCACCCAGGCTCGAATCATCGTCGGAGTCGTAATGGCGGGGCCGCTTCCGGCTCCCGTCTTCCGACATCCGACTTTCCGGCCTCGAGAGTAGAGAGTCGTCGGTGTCGAGCACCAACGAGTCCACACTCCCAGACCTCATCATCTCTGCGGCAATCCGCTTGCTCCACTCCAAGGTCGCGGAGTCAATAGAGCCTCCACGTCCAATCGCTGTTCCCGAACCAGAAGGCAGTTCGTGTCCTTTGTTCATGCTTATGTCGTCATTTTTATGCGTGTCCGTCGTTTTTGTTTTAATCTGTTTATCCATACTATTCCCACGAGTATGGGGGAAATGTGGGTCCATCCGAGCGGTGCCCCCTGCACCCGGATAAGCCTACGTACACCAGGGTGTCGGCCGGTTCCCTGGGCTCCTACCTCTTTCTGCTGGCCTCCCGCCAGCACCTCCTCGCCCTCTCAGGGGCGGATAGGACATTTTTATTGTGGATTCCGACCACGCAGCCCAGCCAATTAAGGCCAGGCCCCCGGTCCCACCATCATCGGCCGCGAGACGTGATACCACGACACCTCCGGTGGGATAACGGGATCGTCCGGCGGCGGCAAAAGCCGCGTGCACCTGGCACTACACCGCACGAATCATACCGTCCCCTTTCGGGGACTTCCGATCATACCTCACGCAGACGCGGTTCATCCATCACTTTTGAGCAAAAAACACACACACATACATCCATCACCATTACCCCCCCGAAACCCCTTACCCCCCCAACCCCGCGCCGCGTGTGCCACTCCGCAGTCCACTCTGCAAAACAGAGAAGTACCAGGAATGACCCACGCGACGCATTACCCCCCCGTCGCCGGTCTGCCCCCGACCCTCTCCGAAAAGAGTGCCAGAAGCAGACAAAACACGACTCCCAATGCCAGACTATTCGCCACCGTCGACCACCTCAACAGGGAAACTGAAGAGGTGGTCGGCGGTGCCCAGGGTGCACCACGAGGAGGTTGTCCGGCCTAGCACCCCTAGTCGACCTAACCTTTTTTTTTTTTTTTTTTTTTTTTTTTTTTTTTTTCGTTGGAAAACCCTTTATGGGTTCCCTTCCGCCCCGGGAGAGGCAGAAGGGATATGTGGGAGTCCCCGAAGGTATACCCACTAAAAACCAACGCTGTACCCTCTGTGCCGCGTGTGCCGGGGACCCGAAATCAAGTGTAGTTTCGCATCCCCGACACGGCTCTGGCCTTAAACAGGCCTCCTCTCTGGGTGGTCTAAAGGACCACCCACTCCGGCCGAGTGGCGCTGTGTTGGTACAGGTAACACAGCGCCCCCTCTCGAGCCCCTGAACGGGCGTCAGGCTCTCCCGTGCCTGACGCCTTAGGGCTCAGGAGACGCGAAGTTCACTGGGTGACCATCGCGTCTCCTACTTGTGCGGCTGTAGTAGCCGCAGGGCAGGCGGGCTTCGCCGGGGCCTTGGACCCAGCAGTGCCCTTCGCCTTTCCACCTCTGGCCGGCGCAGGAGCGCAGGCCGGGCCTCCGAGCTTATGGGCAGCTGGCCTGCTCGACGCCGCGCACACTATACAGTGCGGCGCGGCGGAGCATCCCTCGCTCTTGTGGCCCAGCTGCCCGCATCGGAAGCAAACCTGTCCTCTGTCTACCTCTGCGGTGCACTGCTCCCGTACGTGCCCTGCCTCTAGGCAACGGAAGCACCGCAGAGGTTTCATCGGCAGTAATTTGACCCTGGCCGAGGACCACCCAACCTGAAGTCGGTCAGCCCCGGTCACCTTGACGGCCGCACCGACGGGACACCTTATCAGGACGGTGCCCACTCCGGATTTGTCCCTCCGGATCGCCCCCACCTTTATGGCGGAGGGCAGGCATTCGCCAGCTTTGGCGACCGCCTCCGCTATATCCGCCGCTTTGATCGAGTCGTCCAGGCCCGAGATACGCAGATCAGCGCACTTCTCGGGCCTGGACACCACGACGTCCTCAGCGCCCAGAACCTCTCGCATTTTTGCCGCGAGGAGGTCGGCCTTTGCGCTACTGTCGACCCCCGGGAGCTCTAGTAATCGAGCCCCGGTTACAGCCGTCCTGAACGTCACGGCTGGGATGCCGAGATCCGTCAGGTTGAACTGCCCTCTGGCTTTGAGGAACAGACTCTCATATGTTACCCCCTTGGCCGCCGCGTCCGGCTGCAGCTTAAGTGCTACAGCCGACGTGCGAGGGGGTCTCAGTCTCGGCTTCCTAGGCCTTTTTGGCTTTGCAGCCTGTACAGCCGGAGCGGGGCCGGGGCCGGGCTTGGCCTTCCGCCGAGTCACAATCGTCCAGCTCTCCGCTGACGTCTCTCCAGCCGGAGCTGGTAGAGCGGGGTTGGCCGGAGCGATCCGCTTATTTTTCCCCTTTTTGGCCTTGGAAGGGCCAGTGTCGACGGGCGCCGGGGGGTTCTCCAGCTGCGCCACGGGGCTATCTCTAGCCAGGGGGGCATCTCCCAACGAGGCCCTGGAAGTTGCGGCCAGCGGCGGACGCAGGCGCACCTCCGGCAAGAGCCTTCCCTCCAACGCCTCTAGGCGGGCGTTGACCATCGTCCCCACCGCCTCAATTATGGAGCGCTTAAGCGTCTCCAGCTCTAGCGGAGCGATTGGAGGCGGGGGGGCACACGTCTCACCCGGGTTCTGCGCACTCCGGACCTCAATCCGAAGCGCTTCCATCTCACGACGGAGTTCTCCTAGTTCCGCCTTTAGGCCGAGATTCTTCTTGGCCGCTTTCCTCAGTGCGGCCGTCGAGTCCATCACCTTTTGGCTCAGCTCGTACACCACATCGCCGATGGCCCTGGTCGACTCCTCCAGCCGTGCAACGAGCAAAGGCTCCAAGAGGAGCGACTCATCCGCAATGTTGTTCACCTCGTGCAGCCAGCTGTATGCCTCCTCCCTCATCTCCAGCGGCGAGGGTTCCTCTTCGGCTGAGGTCACAGGTCGGCCCAGCTCTGCGGCAACCTCCTTAGCCCTGGCTTTAGTCAGGCCCACGTCCTTCTTTGTAATGAGTCGCTTCTTGAAGCGACCCTTCCTGTCCCTGACTGGGCCAGGGGAGGAGCGACCACGGCCGCTCTTCCCGTCCCGCACCTTTGGGGCCTTCGATGCCGGTAGGTCATCGTCGCAAGAGGAGCCACTTTCGCCCCTATCCCCGCCCGCGCAGTTCCGGGGTCTTTTCTGGGCGCACCCAGCGTCAGACACCCGACTACCTGGCCTCGAGCCGTCATCGCTGCACAGCGATGTCCCCGCAAGCTCGGCTCTTGCCCACGCTCTACGAGCGGCCTCCATCTCCTCCTCCTTGTCTTTCGCAGACTCCTTCTCCTTGGGAGCAGCCTGAAGCCGCTCTACCACCACTCTCGCGGATGCACTGCATCCCGCACCATTCAACTTATCCGAATCAGTAAGCTTCGGTCCTTTATTCGCGCCAAGGTCTGTCTTTTTTGTTTTATCCGTCATTGTTTGCTTTTTGTTACTCATATTTGTTCCCACGATAATGGGGGAAGTGGGGGTCCACCGGGACAGAGACCCCTGTATCCCGGTAACCCTTTATACGCCTGGGGGGCGGGAAGTACCCAGGGGGGGACCGCTAAGGGCTGGTGTGCGTTCCAGCCGCTCTTGCGAGCACCCGGCGCCACGGACCGCAGCGCCGAGATCCACGGATTTTTTATTGAGGTTTACTCCTCTCGGTCCGGCCGGTTAAGGCAGGACCCCCGGTTCTGAGTGGGCCGTGAGACATGTCCACGACACCCAAACAGAATAACGGGATCGCCCGACGTCGGCAAAAGCCGAGTGCGCTTGGCAAACGCGCCGCGCGAAACACACCGTCTCCTTTCGGAGCCTTCCATTCATACCTCACGCTTTCGCGTTTCATCCATCACCTTTGGAGAGAACACACACACATACATCCATCTCCTTTACCCCCCACCCCGGCGTCGCCCGTGCCACGCTACAGACCTCTCTGTAAGCAGAGAGGAAAGAGAACGGCGCGAGCGACGCCTTACCACCCCGTCGCCGGTCTGCCCCCGACCCCCTCCGAAGAGAGTGCCAGAGGCAGACAAAACACGACTCCCCATGCCAGACTATTCGCCACCGTCGACCACCTCAACAGGGAAACTGAAGAGGTGGTCGGCGGTGCCCAGGGTGCACCACGAGGAGGTTGTCCGGCCTAGCACCCCTAGTCGACCTAACCTTTTTTTTTTTTTTTTTTTTTTTTTTTTTTTTTTTTTTTTTTTTTTTTTTTTTTTTTTTTTTAAGAGGGGAAATGCATTTACGCATCCCACCCGAGCCCGGGGGGGCCCAGGTGGGTATGTGGGACTACCGGGTGAAGCCCGGACTACCCACTAAAACCCCTCTCTGTACCCTCTGTGCCGCGTGTGTCGGGGACCCGAAATCAAGTGTAGTTTCGCATCCCCGACACGGCTTGGCCTTTGCAGGCCTCCGCTCTGGGTGGTGTAAAGGGCCACCCAGTCCGGCCGAGTGGCGCTGTGTTGGTACAGGTAACACAGCGCCCCCTCACGAGCCCCTGGACGGACGACAGGCACCCCCGTGCCTGCCGCCCCAGGGCTCAGGGATCGCGACGGCCACTATGACGTGGCCATCGCGTCACCTGGTGTTGTTGCGGCCATGGTGGCCGCAGGAGTAGGCTGCGCCGGGGCTTTTGCCCTGGCATCCCTTCCCTTTCCCCTCCTGGCCAGCGCTGGGGCGCAGGCCATGCCTCCCAGTTTGTGGGCAGCGGGCTTGCTCGACGCCGCGCACACTATGCAGTGTGGCGCGGCGGAGCATCCCTCAGCTTTGTGCCCAAGCTGCCCACATCGGAAGCAGGCGTTCCCACGATCGACCTCCGCGGTGCATGACTCCCGGACGTGCCCCACCTCTAGGCACCGGAAGCACCGCAGGGGCCGTAACGGCAACAAACACGGCCTGGCCGACGACCAGCCAATCAGCAGGCGGCCAGCCTCCATTATTTTGCCAGCAGATCCGACAGGGCAACTGATCAGAACAGTTCCCATGCCGGACCTGTCCCGGCGGATCTCCCCCACTCTAACGGAGGCGGGTGGGCACACGCCGACCCGCACAACTGCCTCTGCCACGTCTGACTTGACGATTGAGTCGTCCAGGCCCAGAAGGCGCAGGTCTGCGCACTTCTCCGGCCTGGACACCACAGCGTCTTCCCCTAGGGCCTCCCGCAGCTTCTCCGCCAACAAGTTGGCTTTTTCGCCGCTGGAGGCCCCCGGGATCTCCAATAGGCGGGCCCCGGTCAGCGCCCTCCTCCAGCTGATGCCCTCGATACCAAGGCTCGGCAGATCAATTTGGCTGCGAGCCTTGAGCATCATGCCCTCGTATGTGACCCCCCTAGCTAGAGCGTCCTGCTGCAGTTTAAGTACTACAGCAGACGAGCTGGGGGGTCGTAGCTTCGGCTTCTTCTGCCGCTTAGGCTGAGGAGCCTCCAGAGCCGGTGCCGGGCCATTACCAGGCTTGGCTTTGCGCCTGGTGACGGTTTTCCAGCCCTCTGCCGGTCCTTCGCCAGGAGCCACCACCATAGGAGTGGGTTCGGCCGAAGCGGCCTGCCTCCTCCTCTTTTCCTTCTTTTTGGCCTTCCCTCCCTCACGTGAAGTGGTGGGAGGGGAAGGTCCAGACTCCTCCGATACCGCTGGTGCAGCCGACCCTTTTCTAGGGCCTCCCGTCGGAGCTGCCACCGGCCGGGCCCCGGAAGCCGAGGCCAGCGGTGGGCGGAGGCGCTTCTCCGGTAGTAACCTGTCCTCCAATGCGGCTAATCTGGCGTCCACGAGGTTCCCCACCGCCTCTATTATAGAGCGCTTGAGCAGCTCTGGCTCCACCGAGCCTGGGGGCGATGGGGTTGCCGTCTCCACCGGGTCCTCATTCCGCTGTATTTCGGCCCGCAGCGCGGCCACCTCCCCGCGGAGTTCATCCAGCTCCGCCTTCAGTCTGGAGTTCTCCCCAGACAATCTCCTTACTTCCTCTGGAGCCGTGCTCTGGCTCATCGCCTCCACAGCGGCAGAGATGCCCGCGACCGCCTTCTTCAGGTGCCGGCTGCAGTCACCCTCTCCAGCCTCAGCCAGCAGTTGGATCGACCTAGCCCACGTGAGCACCTCCTCCTTCAGCTCACTTGGGGTAGGCCCCTTCTCCGCAGATCCCTTCGACAGGCGCGCCTTGCGTAGCGATTGGACCTTCCTCTCGGTATTCGCGAGCTCCTTCATTACCTGGCGCTCCTTAGCCCTCTGCGACTTCCTGGCAAGCATGTCGAGCCTGGCCTGAGCCTTGGCAGCGACCGAGACATGCGTTGTCGGAGGCTCGCCCCGTCCTTCGGAGGTTTCGGCACCAACCGGCGCAGCAGCCCTCCTGTCGCTGTCGCTACCCGACCGCGACCCATCTCGCGCGACCCTCTTGTCGCCACGACCTCGCTTAGCGAAGCGTCCCTTCTTGTCCCTTTTAGGACCAGGGGAATAGCGGCCACGACCGCTGTTGTCGGCCCACACTTTGGGCGCCTTAGGCGCCGGGCGGTTCTCACCGCTGGAGTAATCGCCCTGGCTTGAGTCTCCGTCAGAGCCATGCCGGGGCCGTTTCTGGACCGAGCCAGCTTCCGACACCCGGCTTTCCGGCCTCGAGAAGGAGGACTCGTCGCTGTATTGGCACAGCGTCCCCTCCAGCTCAGCCCTTGCCCACGATCTACGAGCAGCCTCCATCTGCTCCTCACTCTCTCTCGCAGACGCAGCCTTCCCCACTTCGCTGCCTTCTGCACCAGTCATCTTTGCCACATCAGATTGCTGTTCCGTTCCTTTGTTCCTGCCAGAGTCCGTCTTGTTTTTCTTGTCCGTCGTAAATTTCATTTTTAAAGTCGCCATATTCAGTCCCACGATTATGGGGGAAGTGGGGGTCCACCGGGACAGAGACCCCTGTATCCCGGTAACCCTTTATACACCTGGGGGGCGGGAGGTACCCAGGGGGGGACCGCTAATGGCTGGTTTTTCGGCCCAGCCGCTCTTGCGAGCACCCGGCGTCACGGACCGCAACGCCGGAATCTCCGGATTTTTTATTGAGGTTTACTCCTCTCGGTCCGGCCGGTTAAGGCAGGACCCCCGGTTCTGAGTGGGCCGTGAGACATGTCCACGACACCCAAACAGAATAACGGGATCGCCCGACGTCGGCAAAAGCCGAGTGCGCTTGGCAGACGCGCCGCGCGAAACACACCGTCTCCTTTCGGAGCCTTCCACACATACATCACGCTTTCGCGGATCATCCATCACCTTTGTCCTAAGCACACACTCAGACATCCATCACCTTTACCCCCCCAACCCCTTACCCCCCCGAAACCCCTTACCCCCCCAACCCCTGCGCCGCCCGCGCCGCGCTACAGTCCTCTCTGAAAGCAGAGAGGTACCGAGAGCGGCGCGAGCGACGCATTACCCCCCCGTCGCCGGTCTGCCCCCGACACCCTCCGAAAAGAGTGCCAGAAGCAGACAAAACGCGACTCCCTAGCCGGACTATCCGCCACCGTCGACCACCTCGACAGGGATGCTGAAGAGGTCACCTAGTCGACCTTTTTTTTTTTTTTTTTTTTTTGTTTTTTTTTTTTTTTTTTTTTTTTTTTGTTGTCGAGGAGGAAATCTTCAAAAGATCCCCAGGTCTCTTGTGGGAGAGGCCTGGGGTATGTGGGATTTTTACCCACTAAAACCTCCCCGGTGGCCGCCTTCAGCACGTCGGAGGTGCACCGGGTTCTCCTTGCGGAACTTCGCCGGTGCCCCTCATATGCCTTGCTCCTTAGTGGGAGCTCGTCCCGGGGGGAGCAGATGTTCGCTCTCCCCTGCACCGTCTCAGTGCACGGCGGCAGGGAGCCACACCCGCCACCGTCCTCCTCAGGGTCGTCGTCGTCATGGAACGCCCGGGGCCCACACCCTGGACGTTCTCGACCCCGTGGGTAGCCCGTTGTTTTGTGCCCTGGGCAATAGGGCCGGGAGGCCCCGACGAGGCGCAGCACGGCGCCTACGTCGGCGAGCGGGATCGGCTCTCTCCCGATCCCGCTCAGCGGACTCTTTCAGGGACATTATAGTCTCACAGAATGAGGTCACAGCCCCCCACGCCGCTTCCCCGGACAGCATTGCTGAAATTACGCTGCCCAGAGAGAGATCCGGTCCGATCCGTTGGACCAGTATCCGCCGTTCCGCGTCCCACGCGGGACACGCCTCGAGCGTGTGCTGGGCGGAATCAGTGTCCCCTCCACAATGGTGGCAGTTGGCCGTTGGTTCGCGTCCTATCTTGCACAGATAATCACTGAAACAGCCGTGTCCAGTGATGATCTGTGCAAGCCTATAGGTGACTCGCCCCGTTTTCCTCCTCGCCCAGGTGTCGAGGACCGGCAGGAGAGCGCTGATGACGCGTTTGCGCGCGTATCGCTCATCAGAGAGCCGCGCGCGCCACTCCTCGAAAGCGCGTCTCCGCTCCCGCCGTCTTATCGCTTCGAGCGCTGGTGCCTCCTCGCCCCTCTGGCGGGCTACGCGGATCCGGTCGTAGACCCTCGCGTCCATGTCCGCCAGGATGTCCAAAGGCGGGAAGCGCGCCAGAATCGTCGCCGCCTCAAAGGATATCGTGCGGTATCCTCGCGCGACTCGGATGGCCATCCTCCGCTGCAGGCTATAGATCTTGGTCCTGCAGCGTCGGATTCGTAACCGCGGAGCCCACACCGGGGCTCCGTAGACCACCACGGATCGCACGACCCCCGCATAGAGGCGGCGAACTTCCTCCATCGGACCCCCAAGGTTGGGCAGCAGTCTGTGCAGAGCACCCACTACCCTCTCGACCCGGGGGACCAGGCGCTCGAAGTGCTCCTCAAAGCCCCAACGGCTGTCCAGGGTAAGGCCCAGGTACTTCATGTACTTCCCCACTTTGACCGGCGAGTCACCCACGCGAACCCATGATTCGGGCGGTTCCCTGCTCCTAGGCAGCCCGTGGAACCATAGCGCCTCGGTCTTATGAGGCGCTATTTGAAGGCCCAACTCTCGGATCTTGGCAACGACCAGTGAGACCCCAAGCTCGGCGAGCCTCGTGGTCCTCTCGAAGGTCTCCCCGCTGGCAATGACCAACGTGTCGTCCGCATAGCAGACGACACTTACGCCGGCAGGGAGTTCGACACGCAGAACTGCGTCATATGCTAAGTTCCATAATAGGGGCCCCAACACGGAGCCCTGCGGAACACCGCACAACACCTCCCGCCGGTGCACTGCACCGTCTTGTCCCACGTACGAGATGTACCTGTCGCGCAAGTAGCCCCCGACGATGATGGCCTGCAGGTAGGGGGGCACACGATGGTGTGACAGCGCCCCCCCAATCGCGTCCCAGGGCAGGGAATTAAAGGCGTTGACAATGTCGAGACTTATCGCCAACGCCACGCCACCCTGGGACACAGCCTGCTCCGACAGGGAACGGACGCGAATGATCGCGTCGATCGTTGAACGTCCCTGCCGGAAACCATACTGACTATCCGCCAAGTCGGGGCCGACACGCGACAGATGCCCGCTGAGACGACAGGCGATGACGCGCTCAAAGAGCTTGCCAGTCTCGTCCAGCAGGCATATGGGACGGTATGCAGAGGGACAGTCCGCAGTTCTGCCTTCCTTCTTCAAGAGGACCAATCTAGCCTCCTTCCAGGCCGTGGGGAACGTGGCACAACGGAAGCAGTGGTCGAACAGCTGCCTCAACGCGCCCCCCAGGGCAGCCAGAGCCAACGCCAAAGCTCGGCCCGGTATACCGTCGGGTCCTGGCGCGGTGTTCTTGGCGCGCATGCGGCCAACGGCTCGGTCTAGCTCCTGCTCGGTCACCCCCAACTCATCGGAGTAATCCGAAGGTGTCGGGGGGATTGAGGGACTGGCCGGCGCCGCTGGGAAGAGTGTACGGATCACTCTCTCCAGCAGCTCCGGCTCGAGGGTTTCCGTTACCGGGGGCATCCAGGGGCGGAGCTTCCCAAGCACCACCTTGTAGGGGCGCCCCCACGGATCCCTGTCTAAGCCCTCCAGGAGCTCGCTCCAGGACCGACTCTTGGCATCCGCAATGGCGAGTTGGAGCGCCTTTGTGGCCGTTCGGTACGCCACGTACGCGCTGGCTGTCTCCTCGGCTGTGGCTCGCCTTCTTCTCCGGGCTCTGGTGTACGCGCGTCGACATCGCAGACAGACCACACGCAGCTGCATGATTTCCGCTGACCACCAGTACACCTGCCCTCGCTTCGGGTTTCCAGCTCGGGGCATAGCGGCGTCGCAGATGACTGTCATGGTATCCCGGAACCAAATTGCCACCCTCTCCGGATCGGATTGAACCTCTTGGGCGATTTCCGGCCACGCCGCGACGTTGGCGGCGGCCTCGAGAAGATCCCGATTTAGCCGCTTGAGACACCAACGACGCGGGGGGCTGCCTCCTCGGCGACGAGAGTTGTTGGGGCGGCGGATGGCCACACCGAATACAATGTGGCGGTGGTCAGAAAGAGTGACCACCTCCTCGGCGACCCGCCATCCCGACAACATGGCCATGGCAACGGGAGTCGCCCATGTGAGATCCACGATCGACTCCCCCTGCCACCGCACGCATGTGCTGACGGACCCTCGGTTCACGAGCCGGAGGTCTAACGCAGCCGCCCATTCCAGCAACGTCTCTCCCTTTGCATCGTCCCTAGGTCCGCCCCACGCTCTGGCGTGGGCGTTAAAGTCCCCCAGGACGATGAGCGGACGGGGTAGGCATCTGCGTATGCAGTTCGCCAGCCCGTCCAGGTACACCTCGTAGTCGGCGAGGGACCTGTTGGGAGAGACGTAGCAGCCCACTACGGCCAGAGGGCCCCACTTAACCGCTACGAATCCTTGTCCCCTCTCTAGGAGGGAGCACGGAGGAACCCCTTCGCCCCCACCCCACCTAGTCGACCTAACCTTTTTTTTTTTTTTTTTTTTTTTTTTTTTTTTTTTTTTTTAAGAGGGGAAATGCATTTACGCATCCCACCCGGGCCCGGGGGGGCCCAGGTGGGTATGTGGGACTCCCGGGTGTAAAGCCCGGACTACCCACTAAAACCCCTCTCTGTACCCTCTGTGCCGCAAAGCTCGGGGATACGGTTACGCGGTAAGCTCCCGCGTCCCCGAACGGCTTGGCCCTTGTAGGCCTCCGCTCCTGGGTGGTGTAAAGAGCCACCCAGTCCGGCCGGGTGGCGCTGTGTTGGTACAGGAAACACAGCGCCCCCTCACGAGCCCCTGAACGGACGACAGGCACCCCCGTGCCTGCCGTCTTAGGGCTCAGGAGTCAAGATGGTCACCATTAGGTGACCATCTCGTCCCCTGCTGCTGCAGCTCTAGGAGCCGCGGGGCGGGCAGGCTTCGCAGGGGCTATTGCCCCAGCAGCGGCCTTCGCCTTCCGCCTTCTGGCCGGCGCCGCAGCGCAGGCGGAGCTACCGAGCTTATGGGCAGCGGGCCTGCTCGACGCCGCGCACACTATACAGTGCGGCGCGGCGGAACATCCCTCACTCTTGTGGCCCGACTGCCCGCATCGGTAGCAGGCGTCCCCCCTGTCGACCTCTGCGGTACACCGCTCCCGTACGTGCCCCAACTCGAGGCACCGGAAGCACCGCAGAGGTCTGGCCGGCAGCAGTTTGGCGCGGACGGAGGACCATCCGACCAGTATGCGGTCAGCACCCTCCAGCTTGGCAGCAGCCCCGACTGGGCATCTGACGAGGACAGAACCCGTGTCAGTTTGACCCCGCCGGATTTCACCCACTTTGATGGAGGCAGGCGGGCACTCTCCGATCCGCGCTAGTGCCTCCAGCACGTCCTCCTTGCCTATCGAGTCGTCCAGACCCGAGATACGCAGATCTGCGCATTTCTCGGGCCTGGACACCACGACGCTCTTCCCCCCGAAGATGGTCCGCAGCTGTTCGGCCAGCTGGTTGGCCTTATCACCGCTTGTGGCCCCCGGGATCTCCAGCATTCTGCCACCCGTTGCGGTCACTCGCATGCTGATGCCCGCTATGCCTATGCCATCTAGGTCCACCATCCTCTTGGCCTTTGAGAGGATGTCCGCGTAGGTGATCCCCCGCTCTACGGCTTCCGGCTGTAGTTTTAGAACCACAGCCGACGAGCCAGGGGGTCGGAGCTTCGGCTTGCGCTGAGGCTTCGGCTTCGGCTTAGGCTTTGGAGCCTGTGCCGTCTGTGCCGGGCCAGAGCGGGGCTTGCCCTTTCGCCGCGTGACGGTGGTCCAGCCCTCTGCTGGCTCCACCGGCTCCACTGGAGCCGCCGCCGGAGGAGCGAGGTTCGCCGGGGTGGCCTTCCTCGTCTTCTTCCCCTTGCCCTTCCCCTTGGGCCTCCCTCTCTCGAGCGGGACCGCAGGAGGGGGGGGTGCTGGACCTTCAGTGGCTACGAGAGCAGCCGACTCCCTTACGGAGCTCCGTCTTAGGTCCGAGGCTAGCGGCGGGCGCATGCGCACCTCCGGCAGCAGCCGGTCCTCTAGGGCCGCCAGCCGGGCGTCCACCAAGTTCCCCACCGCCTCTATGATCGAGCGCTTAAGCAGCTCGGGCTCGTTCAGAGCACTTGTGGGCGGTGGGGGGACGGTTGCGCGCGCCTCCTCGGCCTTGCGCATGTCGTAGCGCAGGTCTACTAAGTCCGCCTCGACCTCTTCCAGCTGCGCCTTTAGGCGGGCATTGTCCGCCGACAGCTTCTGCGTTTCCGCTGAGACCGTGGAGCGACTCATCTCCTCTACGGCGGCTTTTATGGCCGCGGCGGCGTCCTTCAGGGCCCTTACGCAGGTGCCCTTCAGGTTGCCGGACTTCAGGGCAACGTCTTTAATGACGTCGAGCTCCCGGAACACGTGGCCCCTCAGCTCTCCGACAGTTTGGCCATCGACGTTTTCCGCCGGTGGCCGGATTGGCCGCTGACGGGAGGCCTCACGGGCAACTGCCGCAACCTCCGCCTCCGCCTGCGCCGCTAAGGCCGCCTTTTGGGCCGCGACGAACTCGGCCTTGGCTTTCGCCATGCCGACGTACTCCCCCGTGGTGGGGGGTCTCCCTCTTGCTCGCGTGGGGGCCTCGGTGCTCTTCAGAGAGGCAGAGCGGACGCCGCTCCTGCCTCCCGAGAGCGACCTAACGCTCCCCAGCGAGTCTACTCGCTTTGCGAAACGCCCTGTCTCGTCCCTGACTGGGCGAGAAGCGCGGCCACGACCGCTTGCCGCCTTGGGGGCCTTAGGGGGTATGGGGCTTGTGGGACTATTCGTCACATAGCCACCCAGGCTCGAGTCATCGTCAGAGTCGTAATGGTAGGGCCGTTTCCGGCACCCGCCTTCGGACATCCGACTTTGCGGTCTGGAGAATATGGAGTCGTCGTCAGTGTCCAACACCGACTCCACACTCTCGGACCTTGTCACGTCCATTATTGCGGCAAGCCGCTCGTCCCTCTCCAAGGACGTGGACGCACCCGCGTCTCCACGTTCCTTTCCAGTTTTCTTTGCCAATCCATCATGCTTATCGAGTCCAGTTTTCGCGCCATTGTCCGTCATGTTTGCCGTATCCGTCGTTTTAGTTTTTGAAGTGTCCATATAGTTCCCACGAGTAAGGGGGAAGTGTGGGTCAATCCGAGTGGTGCCCCCTGCACCCGGACAAGCCTATGTACACCAGGGTTTCGGCCGGTTCCCTGGGATCCTACCACCTTTTGCTGGCCTCCCGCCAGCACCTCTTCGCCCTCTCAGGGGCGGATTGGTCATTTTTATTGTGGATTCCGACCACGCGGCCCAGCCAATTAAGGCCAGGCCCCCGGTCCCACCATCATCGGCCGCGAGACGTGATACCACGACACCTCCGGTGGGATAACGGGATCGTCCGGCGGCGGCAAAAGCCGCGTGCACCTGGCACTACACCGCACGAATCATACCGTCCCCTCTCGGGGACTTCCGATCATACCTCACGCAGACGCGGTTCATCCATCACCTTTGCCAAAACACACACACCTAGCATCCATCACCTTTACCCCCCCGAACCCCTTACCCCCCCAACCCCGCGCCGCGTGTGCCACTCCACAGTCCACTCTGCAAAACAGAGAAGTACCAGGAATGACCCACGCGACGCATTACCCCCCCGTCGCCGGTCTGCCCCCAACCCTCTCCGGAGAGAGTGCCAGAAGCAGACAAAACACGACTCCCTAGCCAGACTATCCGCCACCGTCGACCACCTCAACAGGGATGCTGAAGAGGTGGTCGGCGGTGCCCAGGGTGCACCACGAGGAGGTTGTCCAGCACGCACCCCTAGTCGACCTAACCTTTTTTTTTTTTTTTTTTTTTTTACGAGGGGAAATGCATTTACGCATCCCACCCGGGCCCGGGGGGGCCCAGGTGGGTATGTGGGACTACCGGGTGTTAGCCCGGACTACCCACTAAAACCCCTCGCTGTGTCCTCTCAGCCGCTTGTGCCGGGTCCCGGGAACGCTATAGCGACCGCAATCCCGGCGCGCGGCTCTGGCCTCTTCAGGCCTCAGCCGTGGGTGGTCTAAAGGACCACCCGCTCCGCCTGGGTGGTGCTGTGTTGACACAGGTAACACAGCACCCCCTCACGAGCCCCTGAACGGGCGACAGGCACCCCCGTGCCTGCCGCCTTAGGGCTCAGGGAATCGCGACGGCCACTATGACGTGGCCATCGCGTCTCCCGATGTTGTTGCAGCCGTGATGGCCGCAGGGCAGTCGGGGTTCGCCGGGGCCATAGGCCCAGCAGTGCCCTTTGCCCTCTTCCCTCTGACCGGTGCGGAAACCGGCACGGAGACGCAGGCCGAGCCTCCGAGCTTGTGGGCAGCTGGCCTGCTCGACGCCGCGCACACTATACAGTGCGGCGCGGCGGAGCATCCCACACTCTTGTGGCCCAGCTGCCCGCATCGGAAGCAGGCGTTCCCTCTGTCCACCTCTGCGGCACACTGCTCCCGGACGTGCCCCAACTCTAGGCACCGGAAGCACCGCAGAGGTTTTTGCGGCAGCAATTTTGCCCGTGCCGAGGACCACCCAACTTGGAGTCGGTTAGCCCCGGTCACTTTAACGGCCACACCTATGGGACACCTTAGCAGGGCAGAGCCCAAGCCGGACCTGTCCCTGCGGATCTCCCCCACCTTTATGGCGAAGGGCGGGCATTCGCCAACCCTGGCGACCGCCTCCGCAATATCCGCCACCACTATCGAGTCGTCCAGACCCGAGATACGCAGATCAGCGCACTTCTCGGGCCTGGACACCGCGACGTTCTCGACGCCTAATACCTCCTGCATTTTCACAGCAAGGCGGTCGGCTTTCTCGGCACTGTCGATCCCCGGGAGCTCGATTAATCGCGCCCCCGTTAGGGCCGTCCGGAAGGTCATAGACGGGATGCCCATCTCGTCCAGGTTAATTTGCCCTTTGGCTTTCGCGAGCAAACTATTAAAACTCACCCCCTTGGCTGCTGCGTCCGGATGCAGCTTGAGGGCTACAGCTGACGTGCGAGGGGGTCTCAACTTCGGCCTCTTCGGCCGTTTGGGCTTTTCAGCCTGTACCGCCGATGCGTGGCCGGTGCCGGACTTGGCCTTCCGCCGGGTCACGACAGACCAGCTCTCCGCTGTCCTCTCTCCAGACGGAGCTGGTGGAGCGGGGTTGGCCGTGACATCCCGCTTCTTTTTCGCCTTCTTTTTGGCCTTGGGAGGACCAAGCTCGGCCGGCGCCGGAGAATCCTCCAGCTCTGCTGCATTGCTGCTTCTGATAGGGGGGGCAACCCCCGACGAGGCCCCGGGAGTCGAGGCCAGCGGCGGACGGAGGCGCCTCTCCGGCAGTAGCCTTCCCTCCAACGCCTCTAGGCGGGCGTTTACCATCGTCCCCACCGCCTCAATGATCGAGCGCTTAAGCAGCTCTGGATCAAAAGGAGGCGATGGGGTACCTGTCACGTCAGGTTTCTTAAGCCGCTGAATGTCGGACCGTAGTACGGCCACCTCTGCGCGTAGGCTCTCGACCTCCGCCTTTAGGCGGGCATTTCTCTTGGCCGCCTTCCTCTCCGCGGTTACCGCGTTGACGACCAGGTCCTCGAAACCAGCCTTGATGTCCACACTCATGTTCAGCAGGTCACCTACGCTGTCTGGCGCGGTACGCCTGGCCGTCTTTACCGCCATCTCGGTCATGTAGTCCACCTGGTCCCACAACTCCTCCATCGCCGCATTTACGGACCTTTCCTCACTTGTTTTAGGGGCCTTTGCAGCCGGGCCGTCCTCCTCGCCAGAGAAGTCGCCTTGACTGGTGTCATCGTCCATGTTGTGTCGAGGCCGTTTCTGGACAGAGCCAGCGTCCGACCCCCGACTTTGTGGCCTCGAGAAGGTGAGGTCGTCGGTGCCCTGCATCGGCGACTCCACCACCTCGGGCCTTACCCTCTCTTGGGGAGCAGCCTGTAGCCGCTCTACCACCACTCTTGCGGTTGCAGCCTTCCCCACACCACTGCATCCTGCACCCGTCAACTTAGCCAAATCGCTATGCATTATCTGTCCTCGTTTCTCGCCTTGGTCGTTCTTGTTTTTTGTGTCAGTCCTCGTTTTTGTTTTTTTGTCAGCCATAATTAGTCCCACGAATATGGGGGAAGAGGAGGTCCACCGGGACAGAGACCCCTGTATCCCGGTAACCCTTGATACACCTGGGGGGCGGGAGGTACCCAGGGGGGGACCGCTAAGGGCTGGTTTTTCGGCCCAGCCGCTCTTGCGAGCACCCGGCGTCACGGACCGCAACGCCGAGATCTCCGGATTTTTTATTGAGGTTGTCTCCTCTCGGTCCGGCCGGTTAAGGCAGGACCCCCGGTTCTGAGTGGGCCGTGAGACATGTCCACGACACCCAAACAGAATAACGGGATCGCCCGACGTCGGCAAAAGCCGAGTGCACTTGGCAAACGCGCCGCGCGAATCACACCGTCTCCTTTCGGAGCCTTCCATACATACATCACGCTGTCGCGGTACATCCATCACCTTTGGCGAGACACACACTCAATCATCCATCCTCTTTACCCCCCCAACCCCTTACCCCCCCAACCCCTTACCCCCCCAACCCCGCGCCGCGTGTGCCACTCCACAGTCCACTCTGCAAAACAGAGAAGTACCAGGAATGACACACGCGACGCTTGTTGTCGGACTATCCGCCACCGTCGACCACCTCAACAGGGATGCTGAAGAGGTGGTCGGCGGTGCCCAGGGCACACCACGGGGAGGTTGTCCGACCTAGTGCCCCTAGTCGACCTAACCTTTTTTTTTTTTTTTTTTTTTTTTACGAGGGGAAATGCATTTACGCATCCCACCCGGGCCCGGGGGGGCCCAGGTGGGTATGTGGGACTACCGGGTGTTAGCCCGGACTACCCACTAAAACCCCTCGTCGTACCTCTACGTCGCAAGCCGGGTCCCGGGAACGCTATAGCGACCGCAATCCCGGCGCGACTTGGCCTTTTCAGGCCTCAACTCTGGGAGGAAGTTATCCTCCCAATCCGGCCAATAGGCGCCGTGCTGGTACGAACAGCACGGCACCTCCTCACGAGCCCCTGAACGGGCGGCAGGCACCCCCGTGCCTGCCGCCTTAGGGCTCAGGAGTCGCGACAGCCACTACGACGTGGCCATCGCGTCTCCTATAGCTGCGGCCTCAGTGGCCGCAGGGGAGGGCTGCACCGGGGCTTTGGCCCCAACAGCTCTCCTCCCCTTATACCGCTTGGCCGGCGCAGGAGCGCAGGCCGGGCTTCCTAGCCTGTGGGCAGCTGGTTTGCTCAACGCCGCGCACACTAAGCAGTGCGGTGCGGCGGAGCATCCCTCCGATTTATGTCCCAGCTGCCCACATCGGAAGCAGGCGCTACTACGGTCGGCCTCTGCGGTGCATTGCTCCCGTACGTGCCCGATCTCCAGGCACCGGAAGCAGCGCAGAGGCCGAATCGGCAACAAAGTCACCCGGGCCGAAGACCAGCCAACAAGCAGGTGACCAACACCGGCGATCTTCCCGGCAGATCCCACCGGGCAACTGGCAAGGACAGTGCCCATGCCAGATCCATTACGCCGAATCACCCCGACTTTGATGAAGGCCGGCGGGCAATCGCCACTCTTGGCGATCGCCTCCACCACCTCCGCCACCACTACAGAGTCATCCAGGCCCGAGATGCGCATGTCTGCACATTTCTCGGGCCTGGACACCGCCACATTTTCCGCCCCCAGGACTGCTTTCATCCTATCTGCTAGGATGTCAGCCTTTTCTCCACTAGTAGCCCCCGGGAGCATTATAATTCGAGCCCCCGTCAGGGCCTTCCTAAAATTCAGGGAGGGTACGCCCAGCTCTTCTAGATTGATCTGGCCCTTGGCCTTCTTGATCATGTCCTCATAGGTGACCCCCTTTTTAATAGCGTCCGGCTGTAGCTTAAGGACCACAGCCGACGTATTAGGGGGTCTCAGGTTCCTCTTCCTTGGCGGTTTCAGCTTGGGGGCCTGCGCCGCTGTAGCGGGGTCAGCACCAGGCTTGGCCCTTCTCCTCGTGACGGTAGTCCAACCCTCAGACGTGTTCTGCTCTCCGGCCGAAGCCAGTGGTGCGGGGCAAGCTGGAGCAGCCCGTTGCCTCTTCTTGGTTTTGGATCCGGACTTTCCTCCCCCACGCGAAACGGTGGGAGGGGGAGGTCCGGAATCCATCAATGCTGCCGTTGCAGCTGTCGCCGCTGTACAGCCTCCCCTAGGCGCAGCCACCGGCTGGGCCCCCAAAGTCGAGGCCAGGGGTGGGCGAACGCTCCTTGCGGGCAGCAGCCTTTCCTCCATGGCCTCCAACCGGGCGTTCACCATTGTGCCCACCGCCTCTATAATGGAGCGCTTTAACAGCTCCGGCTCAAATGGAGCGCTTGGAGGCGGTGGGGGGGTCGACTCGACCGGGGTTTTGGCACTCCGGACTTCAGTCCGGAGCGCATCCAGCTCATTTCGAAGTGCGGCCATATCCGCCTTTAGGCGGGCATTCTCCTTGGCCAGCGCCATAGTCTCTGTCGAGACAGTGAGCCGGCTCAGAAGCTCCATTGTGCTTCTGAAGTTCGCAGCCGCCCTTTTAAGGGCCATGACATGCTGGTCTTCCATCTCAGGATAAATATCGGCAATCTTTTCCACAATGTCGACATGAAGGAGCGATGTTCTCTTGAGATCCTCAGGTGGAGGCCCCTTATACGTCTTGTTTTCCTCAATACGGTAACCTTGAGCCGGGCGGTACACACGAGTGCACTTGGCAGCCACAAGCGCATCTTCAGGAGAGAGCCTCGCCTTTCCGCTTGGGGGGCTGGCGCTTGCGGGTACAGCAGCAGACCTTCCGTCACTTCTGCCGCCCGACCGCGACCTGTCCCTTTTCACCTTCCCCGGAGCATCACTACGCTCAG
The DNA here is from genome assembly GCA_905147325.1 of Notodonta dromedarius. Taxonomy (NCBI): domain Eukaryota; kingdom Metazoa; phylum Arthropoda; class Insecta; order Lepidoptera; family Notodontidae; genus Notodonta; species Notodonta dromedarius. Next base: position 12,870,567 of record LR990165.1, on the reverse strand, counting down.
AGCGCCCCTTTTTGTCCCTAGAATGTCCAGGGGAAGAGCAACGACCACTCGCATCCTCCCTCACTTTCTGGGCCTTCTTCTGAGCCGGGCGGTTCTCATCTTCAGAGCCCTCGCCCGGACTCAAGTCATCGTCCGGGTATCGCCGGGGCCGTTTCCGGACAGAACCGGTATCCGACGCCCGACTGTCAGGTCTCGAGGGTGCGGAGTCATCGGCGTCATCCATCGACGACTGCGCCTCCTCGAGCCTTTTCCTCTCTTTAGAAGCAGCATGAAGCTGCTTTTTCTCCTCCTTTGCAGACGCAGCCTTCCCCACACCACTGCATCCTGCACCAGTCACCTCATCCAAATCACTTTGCTTAATCGGTCCGCTTTTCTTGCCTTGGTCGTTCTTGTTTGTTTCCATCGTCAGTTTTGTTTTGTTCATAGCCATATTAGTCCCACGAGAATGGGGGAAGGGGAGGTCCACCGGGACAGAGACCCCTGTATCCCGGTAACCCTTTGTACACCTGGGGGGCGGGAGGTACCCAGGGGGGGACCGCTAAAGGCTGGTTTTCGGCCCAGCCGCTCTTGCGAGCACCCGGCGTCACGGACCGCAACGCCGGGATCTCCGGATTTTTTATTGAGGTTGTCTCCTCTCGGTCCGGCCGGTTAAGGCAGGACCCCCGGTTCTGAGTGGGCCGTGAGACATGTCCACGACACCCACACAGAATAACGGGATCGCCCGACGTCGGCAAAAGCCGAGTGCACTTGGCAAACGCGCCGCGCGAAACACACCGTCTCCTTTCGGAGCCTTCCATACATACATCACGCTTACGCGGTTCATCCATCACCTTTGGAGAAAGCATACACTCAATCATCCATCCTCTTTACCCCCCCAACCCCTTACCCCCCCAACCCCGCGCCGCGTGTGCCACTCCACAGTCCACTCTGCAAAACAGAGAAGTACCAGGAATGACACACGCGACGCTTGTTGTCGGACTATCCGCCACCGTCGACCACCTCAACAGGGATGCTGAAGAGGTGGTCGGCGGTGCCCAGGGCACACCACGGGGAGGTTGTCCGACCTAGTGCCCCTAGTCGACCTAACCTTTTTTTTTTTTTTTTTTTTTTTTTTTTTTTTTTTTTTTTTTTTTTTTTTACGAGGGGAAATGCATTTACGCATCCCACCCGGGCCCGGGGGGGCCCAGGTGGGTATGTGGGACTACCGGGTGAAGCCCGGACTACCCACTAAAACCCCTCGCTGTACCCTCTGTGCCGCAAGGCTCGGGGACACGGTAACGCTATAAGCTCCCGCATCCCCGAAACGGCTTGGCCCTTGTAGGCCTCCTCCCTGGGTGGTGTAAAGGGCCACCCAGTCCGGCCGAGTGGCGCTGTGTTGGTACAGGTAACACAGCGCCCCCTCACGAGCCCCTGAACGGACGACAGGCACCCCCGTGCCTGCCGTCTTAGGGCTCAGGAGACGCGGTGGTCACTAAGAAGTGGCCATCGCGTCTCCTACCGCAGCAGCTCTTGGCGCCGCTCTTGGAGCAGCTCTTGGAGCCGCAGGGCGGTCAGGCTTCGCCGGGGCTTTTGCCCCAACGACGGCCTTTGCCTTCCGCCTTCTGGCCGGCGCCGTGGCGCAGGCGGTGCTACCGAGCTTATGGGCAGCGGGCCTGCTCGACGCCGCGCACACTATACAGTGTGGCGCGGCGGAGCATCCCTCGCTCTTATGGCCCGACTGCCCGCATCGGTAGCAGGCGTCTCCCCTATCAGCCTCTACGGTACACCGCTCCCTGACGTGCCCCGGTTCGAGGCACCGGTAGCACCGCAGAGGCCTGGCCGGCAACAACTTGGCGCGGACGGACGACCATCCCACCAGTATTCGGTTGGCCCCTGCCACCTTGGCAGCGAGCCTTACCGGGCACCTTATCAGGGCAGAGCCCAGACCGGACTTGCCCCGCCGAATTTCCCCCACTTTTATGGAGGCGGGCGCGCACTCGGCGACCTTGGCGACCGCCTCTGCCACCTCCGAAACCACGACCGAGTCGTCCAGACCCGAGATGCGCAGGTCTGCGCATTTCTCGGGCCTAGACACCACGACGTTGTCTGCCCCCAACACCTGCTGCATCTTAGCAGCCAGGAGGTCCGCCTTCTCGCCACTATCGGCCCCTGGAAGCTCCAGGAGTCGTGCCCCCGTAACGGCCGTCCGGAAGGTGATGGCAGTTATGCCGAGGTCTTCGAGGACAATCTCCTTCTTCGCATCGAAGATAAGCCTCTCGTACGTGACCCCTCGCTCCTTAGCCGCCGGCTGCAGCTTTAAGGCTACAGCCGATGAGGTGGGGGGTCTCAGCTGCCGCTTGCGCGGCTTCCTCGGCTTCGCCCGTTGGACGGTGGCCGCGGGACCAGCGGCGGGCTTGACTTTACGCCTGACCACCTTGGTCCATCCTTCTTCTGGCGTCTCCGCCGGGACCGCTGCCGGAAGATTAGGGTTCGCCGGAGTGGCCTTCCGGGTTATCCTCTTCCCCTTTTTGGACCGACCTCCTTCCCGCGAGACCGTGGGAGGAGGAGGAGCCAGACCCTCAGCTGCTGCGAGTGCAGCAGGCTCACTAGTGGAGCTCCGTCTTGGAGCCACCGGCGGGACTCCGGGAGCCGAAGCCAGAGGTGGGCGGAGGCGCACCTCCGGCAGCAGCCGGTCCTCAAGGGCCGCCAACCGGGCGTCCACCAAGTTCCCCACCGCCTCTATTATGGAGCGCTTCAAGAGCTCCTGCTCCTCCGAAGCACTCGGGGGCGGTGGGGGGACGGTTGCGCGCGCCTCCTCAGCCTTGCGCGCCTCCTCGGCCTTGCGCGTATCATAGCGCATATCGGCCAGGTCCGCTTCGACCTCCTCCAGCTGGGCCTTGAGGCGGGCGTTGTCCGCGGTCAACTTTTGGGTCTCAGCCGATATTGTTGACCGGCTGAGCTCCTCTACAGCGGCTTTAATAGCCGCGGCGGCGTCCTTCAGGGCCCTTACACAGGTGCCCTTCAGGTTGCCGGACTTTGCGGCCACCTCCGTAATCACGTCGAGCTCGCGGAACACGTGGCCCCTCAACTCGCCGACGGTTTGGCCCTCGACGTTTTCCGGCGGTGGCCGGAATGGCCGCTGGCGGGAGGCCGCGCGGGCAGCTTCCGCCACCTCCGCCTCCGCCTGCACCGCTAAGGCCGCCCTTTGGGCAGCTACGAATTCGGCCTTGGCTTTCGCCAGGCCGACATAGTCCCCCGTGGTGGGGGGTCTCCCTCTTCCGCGCTTGGCGGCGTCGGTGCCCTTCAGGGAGGCAGAGCGACTGCCGCTCCTGCTTCCCGAGTGCGACCTATCGCTCCCCGCGTCTGCCCGTTTCGCGAATCGCCCGCTGCCGTCCCTGGCAGGGCGAGATGCACGGCCACGACCGCTTGTCGACTTAGGGGCTTTCGGGATGGGGCTGGTGGGGCTGTTCGTCTCGTCACTCAAGCCCCCCAGGCTTGAGTCATCGTCGGAGTCGTAGTGACGGGGTCGTTTCCGGCACCCGTCTTCCGACATCCGACTGTTCGGCCTCGAGAGTCTGGAGTCGTCGGTGTCCTCGAACATCACCGACTCCCCACTCCCAAGCCAACTCTCTTCAGATACTGCGGCAAGCCGCTCGTCCGTCTTTGTGTGCGTGGGCTCTCCAGAGTCTCCACGCATTCTCCCAATCATAGTTTCCCGTCCAGTAAGCTCATCACGTCCAGTATTAGCGCCAAGGTCAGTCATCTTTATCGTATCCGTCGTTTTTTTTGTTTTCAAATTCTCCATATAGTTCCCACGAGTGTGGGGGAAATGTGTAGTCGACCTAACCTTTTTTTTTTTTTTTTTTTTTTTTTTTTCGTTGGAAAATCCTTTATGGATCCCCTCCGCCTCGGGGGAGGCATGAGGGGTATGTGGGAGTCCCCGCACCGCGAAGGCGCATGGTATACCCACTAAAAACCAACGGTGTGTCCTCTGTGCCGCATGATTCGGGGACCCGGTAACGCTATGAGCTTCCGCATCCCCGAACGGCTTGGCCTTTTCAGGCCTCCGCTCTGGGTGGTGAGCCACCCAGTCCGGCCGAGTGGCGCTGTGTTGACACACGTAACACAGCGCCCCCTCACGAGCCCCTGAACGGACGACAGGCACCCCCGTGCCTGCCGTCTTGGGCTCAGGAGTCAAGACGGTCACCTAGGTGACCATCTCATCCCCTGCTGCTGCAGCTCTAGGAGCCGCGGGGCGGACAGGCTTCGCCGGGGCTTTGGCCCCAGCAGCGGCCTTCGCCTTCCGCCTTCTGGCCGGCGCCGTAGCGCAGGCGGAGCTACCGAGCTTATGGGCAGCGGGCCTGCTCGACGCCGCGCACACTATGCAGTGCGGCGCGGCGGAACATCCCTCACTCTTGTGGCCCGACTGCCCGCATCGGTAGCAGGCGTCCCCCCTATCGACCTCTGCGGTACACCGCTCCCGTACGTGCCCCAATTCGAGGCACCGGAAGCACCGCAGAGGTCTGGCTGGCAGCAGTTTGGCGCGGACGGAAGACCACCCGACCAAAATGCGGTCAGCACCCGTCAATTTGGCAGCAGCCCCAACTGGACATCTGACCAGGGCAGAGCCCACGCCGGATTTACCCCGCCGGATATCTCCCACCTTGAGGGAGGCAGACGGACACTCGCCAACCCGTGCTAGCGCCTCAAGCACGTCCTCCTTGACAATCGAGTCGTCCAGACCCGAGACACGCAGATCCGCGCATTTCTCAGGCCTGGACACCACGACGCTCTTCCCTCCGAGGATGGCCCGCAGCTGTTCGGCCAGCTGGTTGGCCTTGTCGCCACTTGTGGCCCCCGGTATTTCCAACATTCGGGCACCCGTTGCAGTCACCCGCATGTTGATGCCCGCTATGCCTATTCCTTCTAGGTCCACCCTGCCCTTAGCCTTCGTGAGGATGTCCGCGTATGTTATCCCCCTCGCTATGGCTTCCGGCTGCAGTTTCAAAACCACAGCCGACGAGCCAGGGGGTCGGAGCTTCGGCTTGCGCTTTGGCTTCGGCTTCGGCTTGGGCTTTGGAGCCTGCGCCGTATGTGCCGGGCCAGAGCGGGACTTGCCCTTCCGCCGCGTCACGGTGGTCCAGCCCTCTGCTGGCTCCACCGGCTCTACTGGAGCCGCCACCGGAGGATTGGGGTTCGCCGGGGTGGCCTTCCTCGTCTTCTTCCCTTTGCCCTTCCCCTTGGGCCTCTCGCCCTCGCGCGGCACCATGGGAGGGGGAGGTACGTGGCCATCAGAGGCTGCGGGAGCAGCCGGCTCCATTGCGGAGCTCCGCCTTGTTGCCGATGCCAGCGGCGGGCGTAAACGCACCTCCGGCAGTAGTCGGTCCTCTAGGGCCGCCAGCCGTGCGTCCACCAAGTTCCCCACCGCCTCTATAATCGAGCGCTTAAGCAGCTCGGGCTCATTCAGAGCACTTGGGGGCGGTGGGGGGACGGTTGCGCGCGCCTCCTCGGCCTTGCGCATGTCGTAGCGCATGTCTACTAGGTCCGCCTCAACCTCCTCAAGCTGGGCCTTGAGGCGGGCGTTGTCAGCGGACAACTTCTGTGTCTCAGCCGAAACTGAGGACCGGCTGAGCTCCTCAACGGCAGCTTTAATAGCCGCAGCAGCGTCCTTCAGGGCCTTCACGAAGGTGCCCTTCAGGTTGCTGGACTTCCCAGCGACTTCGACGATTACGTCGAGCTCGCGGAGCACGTGGCCCCTCAGCTCCCCCACGGTCTGTCCCTCGACGTTTTCCGGCGGTGGCCGGATTGGCCGCTGGCGGGATGCCTTGCGGGCAGCTTCCGCTACCTCCGCCTCCGCTTGCGCCGCTAGGGCCGCCCTTTGGGCAGCAGCGAACTCGGCCTTGGCTTTCGCCATGCCGACATACTCCCCCGTGGTGGGGGGCCTCCCTCTTCCGCGTATGGGGGCCTCGGCGCTCTTCAGAGCGGCAGAGCTCACACTGCTCCTGCCGCCCGAGAGCGACCTATCGCTCCCCAGCGATTCTGTTCGCTTTGCGAACCGCCCCGTTTTGTCCCTGACTGGGCGGGCAGCGCGGCCACGACCGCTTGCCGCCTTGGGGACCTTCGGGGCTATGGGGCTTGTGGGGCTGTTCGTCACATAGCCACCCAGGCTCGAATCGTCGTCGGAGTCGTAATGACGGGGCCGTTTCCGGCACCCGTCTCCCGACATCCGACTTTGCGGCCTCGAGAAAATGGAGTCATCGTCGGTGTCCAACAACGACTCCACACTCCCGGACCTTGTCACGTCCATTATAGCGGCAAGCCGCTTGTCCACCTCTAGAGACGTGGACGCACCCGCGTCTCCACGTGTCTTGTCTGTCGTCTTGTCCATGTTCGAATGCATATCGTTTCCGTTGTGCTTGCCATTGTCCGTCGTTTTATCTGCCGTGTTCGTCGTTTGTTTTTTAGGAGTTTGCATAGTTGTTCCCACGAGTATGGGGGAAATGTGGGTCAATCCGAGTGGTGCCCCCTGCACCCGGACAAGCCTATTACACCAGGGTGTCGGCCGGTTCCCTGGGCTCCTACCTCTTTCTGCTGGCCTCCCACCAGCACCTCCTCGCCCTCTCAGGGGCGGATAGGTCATTTTTATTGTGGATTCCGACCACGCAGCCCAGCCAATTAAGGCCAGGCCCCCGGTCCCACCATCATCGGCCGCGAGACGTGATACCACGACACCTCCGGTGGGATAACGGGATCGTCCGGCGGCGGCAAAAGCCGCGTGCACCTGGCACTACACCGCACGAATCATACCGTCCCCTCTCGGGGACTTCCGATCATACCTCACGCAGACGCGGTTCATCCATCACCTTTGCCAAAACACACACACCTAGCATCCATCACCTTTACCCCCCCGAACCCCTTACCCCCCCAACCCCGCGCCGCGTGTGCCACTCCACAGTCCACTCTGCAAAACAGAGAAGTACCAGGAATGACCCACGCGACGCATTACCCCCCCGTCGCCGGTCTGCCCCCAACCCTCTCCGGAGAGAGTGCCAGAAGCAGACAAAACACGACTCCCTAGCCAGACTATCCGCCACCGTCGACCACCTCAACAGGGATGCTGAAGAGGTGGTCGGCGGTGCCCAGGGTGCACCACGAGGAGGTTGTCCAGCACGCACCCCTAGTCGACCTAACCTTTTTTTTTTTTTTTTTTTTTTTTTTTCGTTGGAAAATCCTTTATGGATCCCCTCCGCCTCGGGGGAGGCATGAGGGGTATGTGGGAGTCCCCGCACCACGAAGGCGCATGGTATACCCACTAAAAACCAACGGTGTGTCCTCTGTGCCGCATTGCTCGGGGACCCGGTAACGCAATGAGCATCCGCATCCCCGAACGGCTTGGCCTTTACAGGCCTCCGCTCTGGGTGGTGGGCCACCCAGTCCGGCCGAGTGGCGCTGTGTTGACACACGTAACACAGCGCCCCCTCACGAGCCCCTGAACGGACGACAGACACCCCCGTGCCTGCCGTCTTGGACTCAGGAGTCAAGACGGTCACCTAGGTGACCATCTCGTCCCCAGCTGCTGCAGCTCTAGGAGCCGCGGGGCGGGCAGGCTTCGCCGGGGCTTTTGCCCCAACAGCAGCCTTCGCCTTCCGCCTTCTGGCCGGCGCCGTAGCGCAGGCGGAGCTACCGAGCTTATGGGCAGCGGGCCTACTCGACGCCGCGCACACTATACAGTGCGGCGCGGCGGAACATCCCTCACTCTTGTGGCCCGACTGCCCGCATCGGTAGCAGGCGTCTCCCCTGTCGACCTCTGCGGTACACCGCTCCCGTACGTGCCCCAGTTCGAGGCACCGGAAGCACCGCAGAGGTCTTGCCGGCAGCAGCTTAGCGCGGACGGACGACCATCCCACCAGGATGCGATCAGCCGCAGCCACCTTGGCAGCCGCGCTGATGGGACACCTTATGAGGGCAGTACCCAGGCTGGACTGACCCCGCCGGATTTCCCCCACCTTGATTGAGGAGGGCGCGCACTCGCCGATCTTGGCGACCGCCTCCACCACCTCTGACGCCACGACCGAGTCGTCCAGACCCGATATGCGCAAATCTGCGCACTTCTCGGGCCTGGACACCACGACGTCGGTCTCCCCCATAACCTGCTGCAATTTAGCGGCTAGGAGGTCCGCCTTCTCTCCGCTGTTGGCCCCCGGTAGCTCCAGGAGCCGGGCACCCGTCACGGCCGTCCTGAATGAGATGCCCGTGATGCCCATGTCCTCCAGGACTATTTTGCTCTTCGCTTTGAGCAGCAAGCCCTCGTAGGTGACCCCCCGTGCTGCGGCCTCTGGCTTTAGCCTTAGGGCTATCGCCGAGGATTGGGGGGGTTTCAGCTGCCGCTTGCGCGGCTTTCTCTTCTTCGGCTTTGCCGGTTTAGCAGTCTGTGCGGGACCAGCGGCAGGCTTGGCTTTCCGCCTCGCGACCGTGGTCCATGCCTCCTCTGGGCTCCCGGCCGGTTGCGACTCCGGCGGAGCTGCGGCTGCTGGGGTGGCCTTCCGCGTCTTCCGCTTTGCCTTCCCCTTGGGCCTCCCTCTCTCATGCGAGACCGCGGGAGGGAGGGGTGCCGGGACCTCAGGGGCTGCGGGAGCAGCCGGCTCTCTTATAGAGCTCCGCCTTGGGGCCGAGGCTAGCGGCGGGCGCATGCGCACCTCCGGCAGCAGCCGGTCCTCTAGTGCCGCTAGCCGGGCGTCCACCAAGTTCCCCACCGCCTCTATGATAGAGCGCTTCAGCAGCTCCTGCTCCTCCGAAGCATTTGGGGGCGGTGGGGGGACGGCTGCGCGCGCCTCCTCGGCCTTGCGCATGTCCCATCTCATGTCAGCTAGGTCCGCTTCCGTCTCCTCTAGCTGAGCCTTAAGTCGGGCGTTGTCAGCCGACAACTTCTGGGTCTCAGCCGATACCGTTGACCGGCTGAGCTCCTCAACAGCGGCTTTTATAGCCGCGGCGGCGTCCTTCAGGGCCCTTATACAGGTGCCCTTCAGGTTGCCGGACTTCACGGCAACGTCTCTGATGACGTCGAGCTCCCGGAACACATGGCCCCTCAGCTCTCCGACGGTTTGGCTCGACATTCTCCGGTGGTGGCCGGATTGTTCGCTGGCGGGAGGCCTCACGGGCAGCTTCCGCCACCTCTGCCTCCGCCTGTACCGCTAAGGCTGCCCTTTGGGCAGCGGCGAGCTTGGCCTTGGCTTTCGCCAGACCGACGTACTCCCCCGTGGTGGGGGGTCTCCCTCTTCCTCGCTGGGGGGCCTCGGTGCTCTGCAGGGAGGCAGAGCGAGCGCCGCTACTGCCGCCCGAGTGCGACCTATCGCCCCCTGGCGATTCCGTCCGCTTTGTAAAGCGCCCCTTACGGTCCCTGACTGAGCCAGCAGTGCGGCCGCGGCCGCTGGCCGCCTTAGGGGCCTTCTGAACTGGTCGGGCCCCATCGTCCGACGTAGGGCTCATTGTTGAGCAATCATCCGAGTCATAGTGACGGGGCCGTTTCCTGGCCCCGTCCTCGGACATCCCGCTTTGTGGCCTCGAGAAAGCGGAGTCGTCGGTGTCGAACATCGTCGACTCCGCACTCCCAGCCCTTATCAGCTTAGCAGCCATCCGCTTGCTCCACTCCATCGTCGCGGAGTCTATCAAGACTTTGCAAGTTCTGCCTCCCAACGTTCTTGATCCAGAGGGTTGTTCATGTCCGTTATTGTCGCCATTGTTATCATTTTTTGAGTGTCCGTCATTTTTGTTTTTGTTAGATCTTTCCATACTAATCCCACGAGTATGGGGGAAGGGTGGGTCCATCCGAGCGGTGCCCCCTGCACCCGGACAAGCCTATGTACACCAGGGTGTCGGCCGGTTCCCTGGGATCCTACCACCTTTTGCTGGCCTCCCGCCAGCACTTCATCGCCCTCTCAGGGGCGGATAGGTCATTTTTATTGTGGATTCCGACCACGCAGCCCAGCCAATTAAGGCCAGGCCCCCGGTCCCACCATCATTGGCCGCGAGACATGATACCACGACACCTCCGGTGGGATAACGGGATCGTCCGGCGGCGGCAAAAGCCGCGTGCACCTGGCACTACACCGCACGAATCATACTGTCTCCTCTCGGAGACTTCCACTCATACCTCACGCTTTCGCGTTTCATCCATCACCTTTGGAGAGAGCATACACACATATATCCATCTCCTTTACCCCCCACCCCGGCGTCGCCCGCGCCGCGCTACAGTCCTCTCTGTAAGCAGAGAGGAAAGAGAACGGCGCGAGAGACGCCTTACCACCCCGTCGCCGGTCTGCCCTCGACCCCCTCCGAGGAGAGTGAAGCAGGCAGACAAAACGCGACTCCCTCTGCCAGACTATTCGCCACCGTCGACCACCTCAACAGGGAAACTGAAGAGGTGGTCGGCGGTGCCCAGGGTGCACCACGAGGAGGTTGTCCGGCCTAGCACCCCGACCTAACCTTTTTTTTTTTTTTTTTTTTTTTAAGAGGGGAAATGCATTTACGCATCCCACCCGAGCCCGGGGGGGCCCAGGTGGGTATGTGGGACTACCGGGTGTAAAGCCCGGACTACCCACTAAAACCCCTCTCTGTACCCTCTGTGCCGCAAAGCTCGGGGATACGGTAACGCAGTAAGCTCCCGCGTCCCCGAACGGCTTGGCCCTTGTAGGCCTCCTCTCCTGGGTGGTGTAAAGGGCCACCCAGTCCGGCCGGGTGGCGCTGTGTTGGTACAGGAAACACAGCGCCCCCTCACGAGCCCCTGAACGGACGACAGGCACCCCCGTGCCTGCCGTCTTAGGGCTCAGGAGTCAAGATGGTCACCATTAGGTGACCATCTCGTCCCCTGCTGCTGCAGCTCTAGGAGCCGCGGGGCGGGCAGGCTTCGCAGGGGGTTTTGCCCCAGCAGCGGCCTTCGCCTTCCGCCTTCTGGCCGGCGCCGTGGCGCAGGCGGTGCTACCGAGTTTGTGGGCAGCGGGCCTACTCGACGCCGCGCACACTATGCAGTGCGGCGCGGCGGAACATCCCTCACTCTTGTGGCCCGACTGCCCGCATCGATAGCAGGCGTCTCCCCTGTCGACCTCTGCAGTACAACGCTCCCGTACGTGCCCCAACTCGAGGCACCGGAAGCACCGCAGAGGTCTGGCCGGCAGCAGTTTGGCGCGGACGGAGGACCATCCGACCAGGATGCGGTCAGCACCCGTCAGTTTGGCGGCAGCCCCAACTGGGCATCTGACCAGGGCAGAACCTGTGTCCGATTGACCCCGCCGGATTTCCCCCACCTTAATGGAGGCAGGCGGGCACTCGCCGATCCGTGCTAGTGCCTCCAGCACGTCCTCCTTGCCTATCGAGTCGTCCAGACCCGAGATACGCAGATCCGCGCATTTCTCGGGCCTGGACACCACGACGCTTTTCCCCCCGAAAATAGTCCGCAGCTGCTCGGCCAGCTGGTTGGCCTTATCGCCGCTTGCGGCCCCAGGGATCTCCAGCATTCTGCCACCCGTTGCAGTCACCCGCATGCCGATGCCCGCTATGCCCAGGCCTTCAATGTCCACCATCCTCTTGGCCTTTGTGAGGATGTCCGCGTAGGTGATCCCCCGCTCTACGGCCTCCGGCTGCAGTTTAAGAACCACAGCCGACGAGCCAGGGGGTCGGAGCTTCGGCTTGCGCCGTGGCTTCGGCTTCGGCTTAGGCTTTGGAGCCTGTGCCGTCTGTGCCGGGCCAGAGCGGGGCTTGCCCTTTCGCCGCGTGACGGTGGTCCAGCCCTCTGCTGGCTCCACCGGCTCCACTGGAGCCGCCGCCGGAGGATTGGAGTTCGCCGGGGTGGCCTTCCTCGTCTTCTTCCCCTTGCCCTTCCCCTTGGGCCTCCCTCTCTCGAGCGGGACCGCAGGAGGGGGGGGTGCTGAATCTTCAGGGGCTACGAGAGCAGCCGGCTCCCTTACGGAGCTCCGTCTTAGGGCCGAGGCTAGCGGCGGGCGTATGCGCACCTCCGGCAGCAGCCGGTCCTCTAGGGCCGCCAGCCGGGCGTCCACCAAGTTCCCCACCGCCTCGATGATGGAGCGCTTCAGCAGCTCCTGCTCATTCGAAGCACTTGGGGGCGGTGGGGGGACGGTTGCGCGCGCCTCCTCGGCCTTGCGCGCCTCCTCGGCCTTCCGCATGTCGTAGCGGAGGTCGGCCAGGTCCGCTTCGACCTCCTCCAGCTGAGCTTTCAGCCGGGCGTTGTCGGCGGACAACTTCTCGGTCTCTACTGAGACCGTGGAGCGACTCAGCTCCTCCACAGCGGCTTTTATCGCCGAGGCCGCGTCCTTCAGGGCCCTTACAAAAGTGCCCTTCAGGTTGTTGGACTTTAGGGCGACTTCCTCAACGACCTCCAGCTGGCGGAGCACCTGTCCCTTCAGCTCTCCAGCCGCAACACCCTCGACGCTGTCCGGCAACGGCCGGATCGGCTTTTGGCGGTTGGCCTTACGGGCTGCTTCCGCCACCTCCATCTCGGCTTGCACAGCCAGGGCTGCCCTTTGGGCAGCGGCGAACTTAGCCTTGGCTTTCGCCAAGCCGACGTATTCCCCCGTGGTGGGGGGCCTCCCTCTTCCGCGCTTGGGGTCCTCGGCGCTCTTCAGGGCGGGAGAGCTCACGTTGCTCCTGCCGCCCGAGTGCGACCTATCTCTCCCCAGCGATTCTGTCCGCTTTGCGAACCGCCCCGTTTTGTCCCTGGCTAGGCGAGAAGCGCGGCCGCGACCGCTTGCCGCCTTGGGGGCCTTTGGGGTGGGGCTATTCGTCTCGTAGCCACCCAGGCTCGAATCATCGTCGGAGTCGTAATGGCGGGGCCGCTTCCGGCTCCCGTCTTCCGACATCCGACTTTCCGGCCTCGAGAGTAGAGAGTCGTCGGTGTCGAGCACCACCGAGTCCACACTCCCAGACCTTATCAACTGAGCGGCCATCCGCTTGCTCCATTCCATGGTCGCGGAGTCTATCAAGTCTCCGCGTCCAGTCGTCGTTCCCGAACCAGAAGGCAGTTCGTGTCCATTATCCATGCTTGTGTCGTCATTTTTATGCGTGTCCGTCGTTTTTAATTTGTTAAATTTGTCCATACTATTCCCACGAGTATGGGGGAAATGTGGGTCCATCCGAGCGGTGCCCCCTGCACCCGGATAAGCCTACGTACACCAGGGTGTCGGCCGGTGCCCTGGGATCCTACCTCTTTCTGCTGGCCTCCCGCCAGCACCGCCTCGCCCTCTCAGGGGCGGATAGGTCATTTTTATTGTGGATTCCGACCACGCAGCCCAGCCAATTAAGGCCAGGCCCCCGGTCCCACCATCATCGGCCGCGAGACGTGATACCACGACACCTCCGGTGGGATAACGGGATCGTCCGGCGGCGGCAAAAGCCGCGTGCACCTGGCACTACACCGCACGAATCATACCGTCCCCTCTCGGGGACTTCCGATCATACCTCACGCAGACGCGGTTCATCCATCACCTTTGAGCAAAAACACACACACCTAACATCCATCCTCTTTACCCCCCCAACCCCTTACCCCCCCAACCCCGCGCCGCGTGTGCCACTCCACAGTCCACTCTGCAAAACAGAGAAGTACCAGGAATGACACACGCGACGCTTGTTGTCGGACTATCCGCCACCGTCGACCACCTCAACAGGGATGCTGAAGAGGTGGTCGGCGGTGCCCAGGGCACACCACGGGGAGGTTGTCCGACCTAGTGCCCCACCCCGACCTAACCTTTTTTTTTTTTTTTTTTTTTTTTTTTTTACGAGGGGAAATGCATTTACGCATCCCACCCGGGCCCGGGGGGGCCCAGGTGGGTATGTGGGACTACCGGGTGTTAGCCCGGACTACCCACTAAAACCCCTCGCTGTGTCCTCTCAGCCGCCTGGGCCGGGTCCCGGGAACGCTATAGCGACCGCAATCCCGGCGCACGGCTCTGGCCTTTTCAGGCCTCCGCCGTGGGTGGTCTAAGGGACCACCCGCTCCGCCTGGGTGGTGCTGTGTTGACACAGGTAACACAGCACCCCCGCACGAGCCCCTGAACGGGCGACAGGCACCCCCGTGCCTGCCGCCTTAGGGCTCAGGAGTCGCGACAGCCACTACGACGTGGCCATCGCATCTCCTATAGCTGCGGCCTCAGTGGCCGCAGGGGTGGGCTGCACCGGAGCTTTGGCCCCAGCAGCACTCACCCCCTTGCCCCTCTTGGCCGGCGCAGGAGCGCAGGCCAGGCTTCCTAGTCTGTGGGCAGCGGGTTTGTTCAACGCCGCGCACACTAAACAGTGGGGCGCGGCGGAACATCCCTCCGACTTGTGCCCCAGCTGCCCACAGCGGAAGCAAGCGCTACTTCGGTCGGCCTCTACGGTGCATCGCTCCCGAACGTGCCCAACCTCAAGGCATCGGAAGCAACGCAGAGGCCGAACCGGCAACAGCGACACCCGGGCCGACGACCAGCCCACAAGCAAGTGGCCATCCCCGGCGATTTTCCCGGCAGGCCCGACCGGGCAACTGGCCAGGACAGAGCCCAGGCCAGATCTATTCCGGCGGATTACCCCCACTTTTACGGCGGCAGGCGGGCATTCGCCATGCTTGGCGATTGCCTCTACCACTTCCGCCACCACCACCGAGTCGTCCAGGCCCGAGATGCGCAGGTCTGCACATTTCTCGGGCCGGGACACCGCGACATTGTCCGCCCCGAGGGCGGCCCGCATCTTGTCCGCCAATAGGTCGGCTTTATCCCCGCTAGTGGCCCCGGGGAGCACGAGAATACGCGCCCCCGTCATGGCCGTCTTAAAACTGAGGGCTGGGATGCCCATCTCCTCTAGGCTAATTTGGCCTTTGGCCTTAGCGAAGATGTCCTCGTAGGTGACCCCCTTTTTTATGGCGTCCGGCTGCAATTTGAGCACCACAGCCGAAGTGCTAGGGGGTCGCAGGTTCCTCTTGCGCGGCGGTTTCGGCGTGGGAGCCTGCGTCGCTTTAGCGGGGCCAGTGCGGGACTTGGCCTTTCTCCGGGTGACGGTGGACCAGCCCTCCGTCGTGGACCTCTCTCCGGTTATGGCCGGTGGAGCGGGGCTATCAACTGGAGCCGCCCGCTGCCCTTTCTTCTCTTTGGTCCTGGGCTTCTCTCCCCCACGCGGAATGGTGGGAGGGGGAGGTACAGGATCCTCCGCTGCTACAGATGAGGCTCCCCTCGGGGCAGCCACTGGTTGGGCCTTAGACGTCGAAGCCAGGGGTGGACGGACACTCCTCGCAGGCAACAGCCTTTCCTCCATCGCCTCCAACCGGGCGTTTACCATTGTTCCCACCGCCTCTATGATGGAGCGTTTCAACAACTCCGGCTCAAAAGGAGCGCTCGGAGGCGGTGGGATAGTCGTCATTGCTGGGGTTTTGGCCTTCCGGACTTCCGCCCGGAGCGCAGCCAACTCACCACGGAGTTCGGCCAGTTCCGCTTTGAGGCGGGCATTCTCCTCGGCCAGCTCTTTCGGCACTGGTGAGCCATTGAACCGGCATAATAGCTCGACTGCAGACCTGAAGGACGCTGCAGAGTGATTCAGAACCTTCACATGGGAAGCACTCATCTTGGGTTCATTCCGCACTATTAGTTCGATGTCGTCAGCGAAGGCGAGCACCATCTTCTTCACATGAGCTGGTGGGGGACCCATGTAGGTCCTGCTCTCGTCTAAAAGGCCCGGGGGCCCCGGGGGGTAACAATGTAACTCCTGTTCAGCCTGGGGCTGTTTTGCCTCTTCCACTGGAGCGTCACCACGCTCAGAGCGTCCCTGTTTGTCCCTGGTATGGCCAGGGGAAGAGCGGCCACGGCCACTCCCATAAGTCCTCACTTTTTGGGCCTTTTGAACTGGGCGGTTCTCACCTCCAGAGCCCTCGCCCGGACTCAGGTCATCCTCTACGTTTTGCCGGGGCCGTTTCCGGACAGAACCGGGATCCGACGCCCGACTATCTGGCCTGAAGATGATGGAGTCGTCGTCGGAGTCTTCCATCGGCGACTCGAAAATGTCGGACCTTGTCCCTTTCTTATTCGCAGCATGAAGCTGCTTCTCCACTGATTTACCAGGCTTTACGGGCTTCCCCCCGCCCGAACAACCTGCTCTACCCACATTATCCACATCAGAATGCTTAATCAGTCCTTTATCCTTGCCATTGTCAATCATTGTTTTCGGTTTCGTCGTTTTAGTTTTTCCATCTGCCATATTAGTCCCACGAGAATGGGGGAAGGGGAGGTCCACCGGGACAGAGACCCCTGTATCCCGGTAACCCTTTGTACACCTGGGGGGCGGGAGGTACCCAGGGGGGGACCGCTAATGGCTGGTTTTCGGCCCAGCCGCTCTTGCGAGCACCCGGCGTCACGGACCGCAACGCCGGGATCTCCGGATTTTTTATTGAGGTTGTCTCCTCTCGGTCCGGCCGGTTAAGGCAGGACCCCCGGTTCTGAGTGGGCCGTGAGACATGTCCACGACACCCAAACAGAATAACGGGATCGCCCGACGTCGGCAAAAGCCGAGTGCACTTGGCAAACGCGCCGCGCGAATCACACCGTCTCCTTTCGGAGCCTTCCATACATACATCACGCAATCGCGTTTCATCCATCACCTTTGCCCTAAACACACACACACATACACACACCTAGCATCCATCCTCTTTACCCCCCCAACCCCTTACCCCCCCAACCCCGCGCCGCGTGTGCCACTCCACAGTCCACTCTGCAAAACAGAGAAGTACCAGGAATGACACACGCGACGCTTGTTGTCGGACTATCCGCCACCGTCGACCACCTCAACAGGGATGCTGAAGAGGTGGTCGGCGGTGCCCAGGGCACACCACGGGGAGGTTGTCCGACCTAGTGCCCCACCCCGACCTAACCTTTTTTTTTTTTTTTTTTTTTTTACGAGGGGAAATGCATTTACGCATCCCACCCGAGCCCGGGGGGGCCCAGGTGGGTATGTGGGACTACCGGGTGAAGCCCGGACTACCCACTAAAACCCCTCGCTGTACCCTCTTTGCCGCGTGTGTCGGGGATACGGTAACGCAGTAAGCTCCCGCGTCCCCGAACGGCTAGGCCCTTACAGGCCCCCTCGCTGGGTGGCACAAATGGCCACCCAATCCGGCCGAGTGGTGCTGTGTTGGTACAGGTAACACAGCACCCCCTCACGAGCCCCTGAACGGGCGACAGGCACCCCCGTGCCTGCCGCCTTAGGGCTCAGGAGTCGCGACAGCCACTACGACGTGGCCATCGCGTCCCCTATAGCTGCGGCCCTAGTGGCCGCAGGGGCGGGCTGCTCCGGAGCTTTGGCCCCAGCAGCACTCCTCCCCTTGCTCCTCTTGGCCGGCGCAGGAGCGCAGGCCAGGCTTCCGAGCCTGTGGGCAGCGGGTTTGTTCAACGCCGCGCACACTAAACAGTGCGGCGCGGCGGAACATCCCTCCGACTTGTGCCCCAGCTGCCCACATCGGAAGCAGGCACTACTTCGGTCGGCCTCTACGGTGCAACGCTCCCGAACGTGCCCAACCTCTAGGCATCGGAAGCAACGCAGAGGCCGAACCGGCAACAGCGACGCCCGGGCCGACGACCAGCCCACGAGCAAGTGGCCAGCCCCGGCGATCTTCCCGGCAGGCCCGACCGGGCAACTGGCCAAAACAGAGCCCAGCCCGGATCTATTTCGGCGGATTATCCCCACTTTTACGGCGGCAGGCGGGCATTCGCCAGTCTTGGCGATCGCCTCTGCCACTTCCGCCGCCACCACCGTGTCATCCAGGCCCGAGATGCGCAGGTCTGCACATTTCTCGGGCCGGGACACCGCCACATTATCCGCCCCAAGGGCGGCCCGCATCCGATCCGCCAGCAGATCGGCTTTTTCGCCACTGGTGGCCCCCGGGAGCACGAGAATTCGCGCCCCCGTTACGGCCGTCCTAAAATTAAGGACTGGGATGCCCAGCTCTTCCAAGCCGATTTGGCCTTTGGCCCTACGGAACACTTCCTCGTAAGTGACCCCCTTGGCTATTGCGGCCGGCTGCAGTTTGAGGACCACAGCCGACGTATTAGGGGGTCGCAGGTTCCTCTTCCGCGGCGGTTTCGGCTTGGGAGCCTGTGCCGCCATAGCGGGGCCAGTGCGGGACTTGGCCTTCCTCCTAGTTACCGTGGTCCAAGCCTCCGTGCTCCTCTCTCCAGTAGCCGGTTGAGCAGGGCTAACAGCAGGAGCTGCTGGCTGCTTCTTTCTCCCCTTGGCCCTGGGCTTCTCTGCCCCACGCGAAATGGTGGGAGGGGGAGGACCAGGATTCTCCGTTGCTGCAGATGCAGCCGGCACCGCGGACGGGCTTCCCCTTGGAGCAGCCACTGGCTGGGCCTTGGACGTCGAGGTCAGGGGTGGGCGAACACTCCTTTCAGGCAGCAGCCTGCTCTCCATTGCCTCAAGACGCGCATTCACCATCGTCCCCACCGCCTCTATGATAGAGCGCTTCAGCAGCTCCGGGTCCAATGGAGCGCTTGGAGGCGGTGGGGTAGTCGGCTCGGCTGGAGTTTTGGCCCTCCGGACTTCCGTCTGGAGCGCGGCCAGCACACTTCGGATTTCGGCCAGTTCCGCCTTGAGGCGGGAATTCTGCTTGGCCAACTCTTCCGTCTCTGCTGAGACATTGAGCCGGCTCAGGAGCTCAACCGCAGTCCTGAAGGACGCAGCCGCTTCTTTAATGCCCATAGCATGGTTAGCGTACAGGTAGGGCATTTCCGCTATTTGCTCAATGGTGTCGGCATGGGTGAACACAATTCTCTTCAGTTCGTCTGGTGGAGGTCCCCTGAAGAGTTTGTTCTCGTCTAGCAGTCCCGGACAGCGCGGGCGGTACGTGTGTACGGCCTGACCAGCCGGAGGCTCTTTCAGGCTCTTACCGTCAGTCCTCATTTTTTGGGCCTTTTGAGCTGGGCGGTTCCCACCTCCAGAGCTCTCGCCCAAGCTCAGGTCCTCCTCCGGGTTTTTCCGGGGCCGTTTCCGGACAGAACCGGGGTCCGACACCCGACTATCGGGTCGCGAGGGTGCAGAGTCATCGGCGTCGTACATCGACGACTCCGCCTCCTCAAGCCCTCTTCTCTCCTTATCCTCGGCATGAAGCCGCTCTCCCCTTTCCTTTGCAGGCGCAGTCTCCCCCACACCACTGCGACCTGCACCAGTCAACTTCTCCAAATCCGTATGCTTTATCGGTCCGCTTTTCTTGCCTTGGTCGTTCTTGTTTGTATCCGTCGTCGTTTTATTAAATTTATCAGCCATTGTTAGTCCCACGAGAATGGGGGAAGAGGAGGTCCACCGGGACAGAGACCCCTGTATCCCGGTAACCCTTTATACACCTGGGGGGCGGGAGGTACCCAGGGGGGGACCGCTAAGGGCTGGTTTTTCGGCCCAGCCGCTCTTGCGAGCACCCGGCGTCACGGACCGCAACGCCGAGATCTCCGGATTTTTTATTGAGGTTGTCTCCTCTCGGTCCGGCCGGTTAAGGCAGGACCCCCGGTTCTGAGTGGGCCGTGAGACATGTCCACGACACCCAAACAGAATAACGGGATCGCCCGACGTCGGCAAAAGCCGAGTGCACTTGGCAAACGCGCCGCGCGAATCACACCGTCTCCTTTCGGAGCCTTCCATACATACATCACGCTGTCGCGGTACATCCATCACCTTTGGCGAGACACACACTCAGTCATCCATCCTCTTTACCCCCCCAACCCCTTACCCCCCCAACCCCGCGCCGCGTGTGCCACTCCACAGTCCACTCTGCAAAACAGAGAAGTATCAGGAATGACACACGCGACGCTTGTTGTCGGACTATCCGCCACCGTCGACCACCTCAACAGGGATGCTGAAGAGGTGGTCGGCGGTGCCCAGGGCACACCACGGGGAGGTTGTCCGACCTAGTGCCCCACCCCGACCTAACCTTTTTTTTTTTTTTTTTTTTTTTTTTTTTTTTTTTTTTTTTTTTTTTTTTTTTTTAAGAGGGGAAATGCATTTACGCATCCCACCCGAGCCCGGGGGGGCCCAGGTGGGTATGTGGGACTACCGGGTGAAGCCCGGACTACCCACTAAAACCCCTCTCTGTACCCTCTGTGCCGCGTGTGTCGGGGACCCGAAATCAAGTGTAGTTTCGCATCCCCGACACGGCTTGGCCTTTGCAGGCCTCCGCTCTGGGTGGTGTAAAGGGCCACCCAGTCCGGCCGAGTGGCGCTGTGTTGGTACAGGTAACACAGCGCCCCCTCACGAGCCCCTGGACGGACGACAGGCACCCCCGTGCCTGCCGCCCCAGGGCTCAGGGATCGCGACGGCCACTATGACGTGGCCATCGCGTCACCTGGTGTTGTTGCGGCCATGGTGGCCGCAGGAGTAGGCTGCGCCGGGGCTTTTGCCCTGGCATCCCTTCCCTTTCCCCTCCTGGCCAGCGCTGGGGCGCAGGCCATGCCTCCCAGTTTGTGGGCAGCGGGCTTGCTCGACGCCGCGCACACTATGCAGTGTGGCGCGGCGGAGCATCCCTCAGCTTTGTGCCCAAGCTGCCCACATCGGAAGCAGGCGTTCCCACGATCGACCTCCGCGGTGCATGACTCCCGGACGTGCCCCACCTCTAGGCACCGGAAGCACCGCAGGGGCCGTAACGGCAACAAACACGGCCTGGCCGACGACCAGCCAATCAGCAGGCGGCCAGCCTCCATTATTTTGCCAGCAGATCCGACAGGGCAACTGATCAGAACAGTTCCCATGCCGGACCCGTCCCGGCGGATCTCCCCCACTCTAACGGAGGCGGGTGGGCACACGCCGACCCGCACAACTGCCTCTGCCACGTCTGACTTGACGATTGAGTCGTCCAGGCCCAGAAGGCGCAGGTCTGCGCACTTCTCCGGCCTGGACACCACAGCGTCTTCCCCTAGGGCCTCCCGCAGCTTCTCCGCCAACAAGTTGGCTTTTTCGCCGCTGGAGGCCCCCGGGATCTCCAATAGGCGGGCCCCGGTCAACGCCCTCCTCCAGCTGATGCCCTCGATACCAAGGCTCGGCAGATCAATTTGGCTGCGAGCCTTGAGCATCATGCCCTCGTATGTGACCCCCCTAGCTAGAGCGTCCTGCTGCAGTTTAAGTACTACAGCAGACGAGCTGGGGGGTCGTAGCTTCGGCTTCTTCTGCCGCTTAGGCTGAGGAGCCTCCAGAGCCGGTGCCGGGCCATTACCAGGCTTGGCTTTGCGCCTCGTGACGGTTTTCCAGCCCTCTGCCGGTCCTTCGCCAGGAGCCACCACCATAGGAGTGGGTTCGGCCGAAGCGGCCTGCCTCCTCCTCTTTTCCTTCTTTTTGGCCTTCCCTCCCTCACGTGAAGTGGTGGGAGGGGAAGGTCCAGACTCCTCCGATACCGCTGGTGCAGCCGACCCTTTTCTAGGGCCTCCCGTCGGAGCTGCCACCGGCCGGGCCCCGGAAGCCGAGGCCAGCGGTGGGCGGAGGCGCTTCTCCGGTAGTAACCTGCCCTCCAATGCGGCTAATCTGGCGTCCACGAGGTTCCCCACCGCCTCTATTATAGAGCGCTTGAGCAGCTCTGGCTCCACCGAGCCTGGGGGCGATGGGGTTGCCGTCTCCACCGGGTCCTCATTCCGCTGTATTTCGGCCCGCAGCGCGGCCACCTCCCCGCGGAGTTCATCCAGCTCCGCCTTCAGTCTGGAGTTCTCCCCAGACAATCTCCTTACTTCCTCTGGAGCCGTGCTCTGGCTCATCGCCTCCACAGCGGCAGAGATGCCCGCGACCGCCTTCTTCAGGTGCCGGCTGCAGTCACCCTCTCCAGCCTCAGCCATCAGTTGGATCGACCTAGCCCACGTGAGCACCTCCTCCTTCAGCTCACTTGGGGTAGGCCCCTTCTCCGCAGATCCCTTCGACAGGCGCGCCTTGCGTAGCGATTGGACCTTCCTCTCGGTATTCGCGAGCTCCTTCATTACCTGGCGCTCCTTAGCCCTCTGCGACTTCCTGGCAAGCATGTCGAGCCTGGCCTGAGCCTTGGCAGCGACCGAGACATGCGTTGTCGGAGGCTCGCCCCGTCCTTCGGAGGTTTCGGCACCAACCGGCGCAGCAGCCCTCCTGTCGCTGTCGCTACCCGACCGCGACCCATCTCGCGCGACCCTCTTGTCGCCACGACCTCGCTTAGCGAAGCGTCCCTTCTTGTCCCTTTTAGGACCAGGGGAATAGCGGCCACGACCGCTGTTGTCGGCCCACACTTTGGGCGCCTTAGGCGCCGGGCGGTTCTCACCGCTGGAGTAATCGCCCTGGCTTGAGTCTCCGTCAGAGCCATGCCGGGGCCGTTTCTGGACCGAGCCAGCTTCCGACACCCGGCTTTCCGGCCTCGAGAAGGAGGACTCGTCGCTGTATTGGCACAGCGTCCCCTCCAGCTCAGCCCTTGCCCACGATCTACGAGCAGCCTCCATCTGCTCCTCACTCTCTCTCGCAGACGCAGCCTTCCCCACTTCGCTGCCTTCTGCACCAGTCATCTTTGCCACATCAGATTGCTGTTCCGTTCCTTTGTTCCTGCCAGAGTCCGTCTTGTTTTTCTTGTCCGTCGTAAATTTCATTTTTAGAGTCGCCATATTCAGTCCCACGATTATGGGGGAAGTGGGGGTCCACCGGGACAGAGACCCCTGTATCCCGGTAACCCTTTATACACCTGGGGGGCGGGAGGTACCCAGGGGGGGACCGCTAATGGCTGGTTTTTCGGCCCAGCCGCTCTTGCGAGCACCCGGCGTCACGGACCGCAACGCCGGAATCTCCGGATTTTTTATTGAGGTTTACTCCTCTCGGTCCGGCCGGTTAAGGCAGGACCCCCGGTTCTGAGTGGGCCGTGAGACATGTCCACGACACCCAAACAGAATAACGGGATCGCCCGACGTCGGCAAAAGCCGAGTGCGCTTGGCAGACGCGCCGCGCGAAACACACCGTCTCCTTTCGGAGCCTTCCACACATACATCACGCTTTCGCGGATCATCCATCACCTTTGTCCTAAGCACACACTCAGACATCCATCACCTTTACCCCCCCAACCCCTTACCCCCCCGAAACCCCTTACCCCCCCAACCCCTGCGCCGCCCGCGCCGCGCTACAGTCCTCTCTGAAAGCAGAGAGGTACCGAGAGCGGCGCGAGCGACGCATTACCCCCCCGTCGCCGGTCTGCCCCCGACACCCTCCGAAAAGAGTGCCAGAAGCAGACAAAACGCGACTCCCTAGCCGGACTATCCGCCACCGTCGACCACCTCGACAGGGATGCTGAAGAGGTGGTCGGCGGTGCCCAGGGTGCACCACGAGGAGGTTGTCCAGCACGCACCCCCCCCGACCTAACCTTTTTTTTTTTTTTTTTTTTTTTTTTTTTTTTTTTTTTTTTTTTAAGAGGGGAAATGCATTTACGCATCCCACCCGAGCCCGGGGGGGCCCAGGTG
This sequence comes from Notodonta dromedarius, assembly GCA_905147325.1. Taxonomy (NCBI): domain Eukaryota; kingdom Metazoa; phylum Arthropoda; class Insecta; order Lepidoptera; family Notodontidae; genus Notodonta; species Notodonta dromedarius. The sequence continues at coordinate 12,847,135 of LR990165.1, read as the reverse complement.
GGTATGTGGGACTACCGGGTGAAGCCCGGACTACCCACTAAAACCCCTCTCTGTACCCTCTGTGCCGCGTGTGTCGGGGACCCGAAATCAAGTGTAGTTTCGCATCCCCGACACGGCTTGGCCTTTGCAGGCCTCCGCTCTGGGTGGTGTAAAGGGCCACCCAGTCCGGCCGAGTGGCGCTGTGTTGGTACAGGTAACACAGCGCCCCCTCACGAGCCCCTGAACGGACGACAGGCACCCCCGTGCCTGCCGTCTTGGGCTCAAGGAGTCGAGACGGTCACCGTTAGGTGACCATCTCGTCTCCTGCTGCTGCAGCTCTAGGAGCCGCGGGGCGGGCAGGCTTCGCCGGGGCTTCTGCCCTAGCAGTGGCCTTCGCCTTCCGCCTTCTAGCCGGCGCCGTGGCGCAGGCGGTGCCACCGAGCTTATGGGCAGCGGGCCTACTCGACGCCGCGCACACTATGCAGTGCGGCGCAGCGGAACATCCCTCGCTTTTGTGGCCCGACTGCCCGCATCGGTAGCAGGCGTTGCCCCTATCGACCTCTGCGGTACACCGCTCCCGTACGTGCCCCAGTTCGAGGCACCGGAAGCACCGCAGAGGTCTTGCCGGCAGCAGCTTGGCGCGGACGGACGACCATCCGACCAGGATGCGATCAGCCGCAGCCACCTTGGCTGCCGCGCTGATGGGACACCTTATGAGGGCCGTACCCAGGCTGGACTGACCCCGCCGGATTTCCCCCACCTTTATTGAGGAGGGCGCGCACTCGCCGATCTTGGCGACCGCCTCCACCACCTCTGACGCCACGACCGAGTCGTCCAGGCCCGAAATGCGCAAATCTGCGCACTTCTCGGGCCTGGACACCACGACGTCGGTCTCCCCCATGACCTGCTGCAGTTTAGCGGCTAGGAGGTCCGCCTTATGTCCGCTGTCGGCCCCCGGTAGCTCCAGGAGCCGGGCACCCGTCACGGCCGTCCTAAATGAGATGCCCGTGATGCCCATGTCCTCCAAGACAATTTTGCCCTTCGCCCTGAGGAGCAGGCCCTCGTAGGAGACCCCTCGCTCTATAGCCTCCGGCTTTAGCTTTAGAGCTATCGCCGATGAGCGAGGGGGTCTCAACTTCCGCTTGCGCGGCTTCCTCTTTTTCGCCTGTTGGGCGGGAGCTGCGGGACCGGCAGCGGACTTGGGCTTTCGCCTGACCACCTTGGTCCATGTTTCGGCTGGCCTCTCGGCCGGTAGCGGCTCTGGCGGAGCAGCAGTCGCTGGGGTGGCCTTCCGCGTTTTGCGCTTGCCCTTCCCCTTAGGCCTACCTCTCTCCCGCGAGACCATGGGAGGAGGCGGAGCAAGATCCTCAGTGGCTGCAGGTGCAGCGGGCTCTCTGGCAGAGCTTCTCCTTCGGGCCTCCGGCATGACTGCAGGGGCCGAAGCCAGCGGCGGGCGCAGGCGCACCTCCGGCAGCAGCCGGTCCTCGAGCGCCGCCAGTCGGGCATCCACCAAGGTCCCCACCGCCTCGATAATGGAGCGCTTGAGCGACTCCTGCTCATCCGAAGCATTTGGAAGGGGTGGGGGGACGGTTGCGCGCGGCTCCTTGGCCTTGCGCGCCTCCTCGGCTTTGCGCGCCTCTTCGGCCTTCCGCATATCGTATCGCATGTCGGCTAGGTCCCCTTCGAGTGTTTTCCGATGTGCTCCGCTAATAATTAGCTTAATATTAGTAGAAACCGTGCCACGTGACCAGTTTTATTTTTGCCGGTTAAGTGAGTGAGTGATTCGCCAGGATACATGGAGGCAGGTCTGTAAGAGATCAGCGCCCGAAGATATCGCATCTGGACCTTGCGACGCCAATTCCAGGAGCTGCTTAAGCGGAATCGACCCGGGAGAAGCGCCACTTATCAGCGCCGGCGTGCACCTTCCAGCCGCCACCAAGAAACTGACGATCCGAAGATCTTGAGTCAGTTCTCCCGGGCCAGAAATTGGCGTAAACAAGCGTCACAGATCGCCTACGTCATCAAGCCGAGCCACTAGAACGTTCCATATAGGGCTCGAGTGACGTTAGGCCGGGCGCCAGGCTTGCTCCGAAGACGTCCTGAGGATCCCTGAGGGGGACCAGCATCTGAGGGGGACTACTGCATCAGGTCACCGCCAGTTCCAGCGTGTGAGCAATCGCCACCCAGCGCACGTCATCAAGTGCGTCATCAAGTGCACCCGGTAAGTAGTTTCCCCTACCACCTCCCACCCCATTTACCCCCCCTCCAAATTTTACCCCCCCCCTCCCCCCCTCCCTCACCCCCCCTCCGAAAAGTCGATTTTTGGACCCCCCTCCCCCGACCCCCCTCAATAACATTTCCCCTCGGGCCATAACATCTGATCCGAGGGTCGTAGAAATTAGGGAGTGGTCGCGGCAGATTGCCACCAAGCAGCCGCAACTTCTGGCTCCAAAAAAAAAAAAAAAAAAAAAAAAAATCTGCCCCCAAAAATCGACCCCCCCCCCCCTTCCCCCCCCCCCCCCCAGTTGATATTGGTTCCCCCACCCCCCCCACCCCCTTCAAGGAAATTTCCCCCTCGGGCCATAACTCTTGACCCGAGGGTCGCAGAAATAAGGGAGTGGTTGCGGCAGGTTGCTACCATCTGGCCGCAACTTCTGGCCCCAACAATCTGCCCCCCCAATATTTGACATTTTTCCCTACTCCAAATCCCATAATCCTTCCCCTACACCGAGGTGCTAGTGAAAGTGATAGTGCTAGTGCGACACAGCAGCGCTACACCTTGGGTGCGCGCTCTCCACGCTCCAAGGAACAACGCCCGGGACACTCATTGCCGCTGCCCCGGCCGTGGGCTGCCTTATTGGGCGCCTTGGCACCTTACATCTGGCGACCTGTTGCCAACACGGTACAGTAACTATTTTACTGTACCACACCATACTACCTGACCTGGCATCGTGTGTCACTCACCGAGCCAGCCACCGCCGAGCACCGTCTTCGGGCCCGACACTTAGTTTTAAGGACCGTCTCTAGGCCTATTGCCTAGGGACCTAGTTTTTAAGGTAAATTTTTAAGATTTTTATTTTTATATTTGACCGCCCGCTAGTCGGGACTTTTAATATTTTCTGACATAATTTAATCTCTTTTACATTTTAAAACAAGTTTTAAATTTTTAAAATTTTTTGACATTTTTTAACATTTTTAAATTTTACATCTGACATTTTTAAACTTTTGACATTTTTTTTTTAAATTTTTAAAATTTTTTAACATTTTTAAGAAATTGACAACGGAAGCTGCCATTTACACAGCTTCCGGTTAAACTATCGTCAGTCCAAAAATTTACAACTTTTACAAACTTTGGACTGACGAAATCCGCGGACCTCTGAAGATGTATGCGACCGCCCGCACGCCTGCGAAACGGCCACAGAGGGGATCCACCTCCCCGAGCGAGAGCCGAAACGGGCAACCAGTACAGTTGCCCGCGGTAAGGCGGAGCATCGGGGAGTGCGAAGCCACCTCCAAGCCAACCTCGCAGGCAAACCCCAAAAACACCCCACCCCAAAACCCACCTCAAAAGACCATACTGGACAAGACGGTGACCAAGCCAAGGAGTAAGGCGGCTCAAGAGGGCAAAACTGCCATTGCCCACCCACCATCTGGCACCGTCAACAGTCCACCACCAGACCAGGCACCTCCGTCACGGACCGCGGAGGCGAGAGCTTGCCTTAACAGGGCAAAGCTCCACCTCAAAAACTCGCGGAACCTCAAGACGGAGATAAAAATCGAGGTGGAATCGGCCGTCGACCGGCTCTACCAACTCGTTAAGGAGTCGGAGACAGCCAAGGGTGGGGAAAACTCAAGCGCCAACGATAACGTTGGCGCAGAGAACAAGGAACATCCCGTAAAGGGAAACGACGCGGGAGGCCAGGCAGACCAAATGGCTGAACTCTGCCGCAAAATAGAGGAGAACTCAAAACTGTCGAGGGAGAATACCGACAGGATGCGAGTTCTCCAAGCCGCCATCAACAAACATCACACATTGATGGAGGCGGCCAAGCCGGCACCGGATGTCGTGGGAGGAGAAAAACACGAGGAGCTCATGGCAGAGGTCCTATCTCTGAGGCGTACAGCCGAGGAGATGAGTGGACAGCTCTCCGCGATAAAGGAGAGTACTCCTTCATACGCGGAGATGCTGTCGAAGCCACGGCCTACTCCCCAGGAGGCGCCGAAACACTCCGTGATTGTGTCCTCCGACGACACCGCGGACACCGGCTCCGACGTTGTCGACAGAGTTCGCCAGGCGCTAGACGCCAAAAAGTGCGGTCTCCAGATTGAGCGGGTCCGCAAGATCAAGGACCAGAAGGTCGTTCTGAGCTGTGCCACCAAGGGAGAGATAGAGCGAACGGTGACACAGCTCAGAAAAGACAAGAAGCTCAGGGTCGAGGAGGCCAAAAATAAGAACCCTTTGGTCATCCTCCGAGATGTCTTCAAGTACAATACTGATGAAGACATCAAGACCGCACTCGTCTCCCAGAACATGCGGCTGGTGGGAGACCTCTCGGCTGACGACCAAGTCGTCACCGTTAAATACCGCAGGAGGGCGAGGAACCCGCACCAGAACCATGTGGTTCTGCAGGTCTCGCCCAAAATGTGGAAACGGTTGACGACCGCCGAGAGGGCTTTCATAGACATTCAATATGTCCCGGTCCAGGATCAAACACCGTTGATCCAGTGCACACGGTGTTTGGCATTCGGACACGGCCGCAAGACATGCTCGGAGACGGCCGACCTCTGCGCGCATTGCGGCGGTCGCCACCTCAGGACTGACTGCCCGAAATGGGGGTCAGATGAGGCGCCAGTGTGCCGGAACTGCGTAAACGCAAAAGTTCCGGGCACTGCCCATACTGCCTTCAGCCAGGAATGCCCGACCCGAAAGAAGTGGGACGCACTGGCTAGAGCCGCCATAGCCTATTGCTAAGGTGGTTACTAGGGTCCCACTCGGTAGGAGCACCGCAGCATACAAGATAGCCCAAGCGAACCTCCAGAGGAAAGAACTAGCGACCAACGAGCTCATGCTCGAAGCCAGTAAAAGGCGTATCGCGGTCGCGATGGTCCAGGAACCTTACGTGGGGGGGCGAAAGGAGATGAGGAACTACGGAGCGGCGAGGATTTACCAAAGCGCGGATCGCGGCGAAGGCACTGTCAAGGCGGCAATAGTCGTCTTCGACCAAACTATTGACGTCTTGCAGTGCCCGAACTTTACCACAAACAACATCGTCGTGGTAAAGTTGCGAACCAGCGCATGGGAAGTCCTCGTCGTCTCGTACTACTTTGAACCTGACCAACCCATAGGGCCATACTTGGACCATCTCAACACCATAGTTCTTTCCCACCGCAACCATAAGATCATAGTTGGAGGCGACGCAAACGCAAAGAGTTCGTGGTGGGGCAGCACGACGAACGACAGTAGGGGCGAGGAAATGCTCGGTGCGCTCATAGAGTTGAACCTGCATGTACTGAACGACGGTGACGTCCCCACGTTTGACACCATAAGGGGGGGACGACGGCTAACAAGCTTCGTCGACGTCACAGCGTGCACAGAGGACCTTCTAGCGCTGGTGGAAGACTGGAGAGTGGCTGAAGATCTCACTAGCTCAGATCACAATGGTATACTCTTCCAAATTAAATTGTGTAAGGCAAAAGGAATTAGCATCAATAGGACCACGCGTATATTCAACACCAAAAACGCTAACTGGGTCCAGTTTCATGAGAAACTGGAACAGTTCAAGTCACAGTACAATTTAAACAAAACAGACATAGTTAATATTAATAGTAAAATCAATTTAGAAAGACATGTAAATAGCCTTACGCAAGTAGTTACAGAGACATGCACCCAAACACTAGTTAAAAATAAATCAGACCAAAAACTTAAAATACCATGGTGGTCTGAGGATCTTGAGAGAATGAAGCGAGACGTCAACACAAAAAAGCGTAGAGTCCGATGTGCAGCGCCAACCCGAAGATCAGGAGTTGTCGATCAGTACCTGCAGGCGAAACTGGAGTATGAGGACGCTGCCAAAAAGGCACAGATTAAGAGCTGGAAGGCATTCTGCGAACGGCAGGACAAAGAAGGAGTATGGGAAAGCATCTACAGGGTCATAAAGAACACCACCAGGAGACAGGAAGACCTTCCATTGGAGAGAGACGGCACTGTAGTAGGGCAGCAAGAGTCTGCCCGACTCTTAGCGGACACGTTCTTCCCGGGAGACCTGGAGACGGAGGACAACTTAGACCACCAGCGGACAAGAGCCCTAGCGAACCGTGTGAACGACAGTGTCGAGGGCGAAACCCACGACCCGCCGTTCACACTGGAGGAGCTCAGAGCCGCGGCGGAAAGTTTCAACCCGAAAAAGGCACCCGGAGGAGACGGTTTCACCGCCGACATATGTTGCCAGGTGATCAAACAGGATCCGGACCTGCACCTGGCAATCATGAACAAGTGCCTAGAGTTGGGTCTCTTCCCGGAACAATGGAAGGTAGCAGTGGTGGTCGTGCTGCGGAAGCCTGGAAAAACCAACTACACGAGCCCCAAGTCCTATCGGCCCATCGGCCTTTTGCCAGTCATGGGGAAGATTCTGGAGAAGATGGTGGTCAATAGGCTCAAGTGGCACCTGATTCCTAGGCTCAGTCTGCGCCAATATGGCTTTATGCCCCAACGGAGCACCGAGGACTCCCTTTATGACCTGATACAGTACATACGCGGCAATTTACTTCAACGAAAGATCGTGACCGTGGTATCATTGGACATAGAGGGAGCCTTCGATAGCGCCTGGTGGCCGGCCATAAGGGTGAGACTGGCCGAAGAAGAGTGCCCGGTCAACCTCCGACGAATCGTCGACAGCTACCTGCAGGACCGAAAGGTCCGAGTCAGGTATGCTGGTGAGGAGTACACAAAGGGCACTCAAAAAGGGTGCGTACAGGGGTCTATCGGCGGGCCTGTACTGTGGAATCTTCTCCTTGACCCGTTGCTGAAAGGGCTCGAAACGCGGGGGCAATATGTGCAGGCTTTCGCAGACGACGTAGTCCTTGTTTTTGCCGGCGACACGGCACTGGATATACAGCGTCAAGCCAATCCCACTCTCGCCTATGTGCGGGAGTGGGGTGTCAAGAACAAGCTGAAGTTCGCACCTCACAAAACAAGCGCGATGGTTGTGACACGAAAGCTGATCTATGACACCCCCCTCCTGACCATGGGAGGGATTGATATTGGCATAACAGATGAGATTAAGATCTTAGGGCTCACAATCGACCATAAGTTGACATTCAACAGCCACACTGCGAACATCTGCAAAAAGGCGTTGAATGTCTACAAACAGCTAGCAAAAGCTGCTAAAACTAGCTGGGGCCTTCACCCGGAAGTTATCCGGGTGATCTATACGGCCACCATTGAGCCCATCATCATGTACGCTGCCAGTGCTTGGTCGCCGTCAACAAACAAGATCACTGCTCAGAAGCAGCTGAACACTGTCCAGAGGGGCTTTGCGCAAAAGATGTGCAAGGCCTACAAGACGGTGTCCTTGAACGCGTCGCTCGCTCTGACCGGGCTACTGCCCCTCGACATTCGCATACGCGAAGCGGCCTCCCTGTACAAGGCCAAGAGGGGAGTACCCCGACCAGAGCTAGGCGACATGGAAGTCGAAAGCAGACTGGCATATACGAGTACTCCGCATCCGGCAAAACATATGGACCTTAAGTTCATGAACTTGACGGATCAGCAAAGCGTGACCACCAACGTAAGCAGCGCAGTAAGAATATACACGGACGGCAGCAAAATTGAGGGCAAGGTCGGCGCTTCACTTTCCATTTGGAATAGTGAAACCGAGATCAAGTCTCTCAAACTCAAACTGTCGTCTTACTGCACGGTCTATCAAGCCGAACTTTTGGCCATATGCCGAGCCACTAAATACGCGTTTGAGTGTAAGAGCGCCAGTCTCGCTGTAATAAGCGACTCGCGTTCGGCACTCGAGACAGTGGTCAACCCGCTCTCTCTTCACCCGCTCGCCGCCGAGGCGAGGAACAACATCGCCCAGTGCAGACTCCAAAACAAGGATATTTCCTTGTTTTGGATAAAAGCACACGCAGGGCTGGCGGGTAACGAGAGAGCGGACGAATTGGCAAAGCAAGCAGCGCTGCACAGTAAGACCAAGCCAACGTACGACAAATTTTTTTTTTTTTTTTTTTTACGAGGGGAAATGCATTTACGCATCCCACCCGGGCCCGGGGGGGCCCAGGTGGGTATGTGGGACTACCGGGTGAAGCCCGGACTACCCACTAAAACCCCTCGCTGTACCCTCTGTGCCGCAAGGCTCGGGGACACGGTAACGCTATAAGCTCCCGCATCCCCGAACGGCTTGGCCCTTGTAGGCCTCCTCGCTGGGTGGTGTAAAGGGCCACCCAATCCGGCCGAGTGGCGCTGTGTTGGTACAGGTAACACAGCGCCCCCTCACGAGCCCCTGAACGGACGACAGGCACCCCCGTGCCTGCCGTCTTAGGGCTCAGGAGTCGCGATGGTCACTAAGAAGTGACCATCGCGTCTCCTACCGCAGCGGCTTTGGAGGCCGCAGGACGGGTGGGCTTCGCCGGGGCTTTGGCCCCAGTAGTGCCCTTCCCCCTCCTCTGCCTGACTGGCGCGGGTGCGCAGGCCTTGCCTCCCAATTTGTGGGCAGCGGGCTTATTCATCGCCGCGCACACTATGCAGTGCGGCGCGGCGGTACAGCCCTCACTTTTATGCCCGTCTTGCCCACAACGGAAGCACAAGGACCCTCTATCGGCCTCCGCGGTGCACTGCTCCCGGACATGCCCCAATTCGAGGCATCGGAAGCACCGCAGAGGCCGGGGTGGCAGCAATTTTACCCGAGCCGACGACCAACCAATTAGGAGGCGGTCAGCCTCGGCGACCTTGCTGGCAGCCCCCACTGGGCAGCTGACTATCGCAGCGCCCCGACGTATGTCACCCACCTTGACGCGGGTAGGCGGGCATTCGCCAACCCGCGCGACCACCTCCAAAACGTCGCTTTGGACGATTGAGTCGTCCAGTCCCGAGATGCGCACATTGGCGCACTTCTCGGGCCTGGACACCACAACGTTCTCCGCGCCGAGTACAACGCGCAGCTCATCGGCCAACTTGTTGGCCTTGTCGCCGTTGTCCGCCCCCGGAAGCTCCAGCATCCTGGCCCCCGTAGCGGTAACCCGCATGCTGATGCCCGTCAAGCCATAGCCCTCAATGTCTATCTGGCTCCTGGCCTTCAGGAGCATTCCCGCGTACGTTACCCCCCGCTTGATGGCGTCCGGCTGCAGTTTTACAACTACAGCCGACGAACGGGGGGCTCTCAGCTTCGGCTTCTTCTTCCTCGGCTGCTTCGGCTTTGGAGCCGGTGCGGCCGGTGCGGAGCCGGTGCCGGACTTGGCCTTCCGCCTGGTCACCACGGTCCAGCTATCCGCTGGCTTCTCTCCAACAGTCGCAGCTGGCGGAGCGGGGTTGGCCGGAGCAGCCCGCTTCTTCGCCTTCCCCTTCGTTTTGGCCTTAGTCTTCCCAGCCCCGCGCAAAGTCGTGGGAGGGGGAGGAGCCAGATCCTCTGCTGCTGCGAGTGCAGCGGGCTCACTAGAAAAGCTCCGTCTTGGAGCCACCGGCGGGGCTCCGGGAGCCGAAGCCAGCGGTGGGCGGAGGCGCACCTCTGGCAGCAGCCGGTCCTCAAGGGCCGCCAACCGGGCGTCCACCAAGTTCCCCACCGCCTCTATTATGGAGCGCTTCAAGAGCTCCTGCTCCTCCGAAGCACTCGGGGGCGGTGGGGGGACGGTTGCGCGCGCCTCCTCAGCCTTGCGCGCCTCCTCGGCCTTGCGCGCATCCTCGGTCTTGCGCGCCTCCTCAGCCTTGCGCGTATCATATCTGATATCGACCAGGTCCGCTTCGACCTCCTCTAGCTGGGCCCTGAGGCGGGCGTTGTCCGCGGTCAACTTTTGAGTCTCAGCCGATATAGTTGACCGGCTGAGCTCCTCTACGGCGGCTTTAATAGCCGCGGCGGCGTCCTTCAGGGCCCTTACACAGGTGCCCTTCAGGTTGCCGGACTTTGCGGCCACCTCCTTGATCACGTCGAGCTCTCGGAACACGTGGCCCCTCAGCTCTCCGACGGTTTGGCCCTCGACATTTTCCGGCGGTGGCCGGAATGGCCGCAGGCGGGAGGCCTCGCGCACAGCTTTCGCCAACTCCGCCTCCGCCTGCACCGCTAAGGCCGCCTTTTGGGCAGCTGTGAATTCGGCCTTGGCTTTCGCCAGGCCGACGTAATCCCCGGTGGTGGGGGGTCTCCCCCTTCCGCGCTTGGGAGCCTCGGTGCCCTTCAGGGAAGCAGAGCGACTGCCGCTCCTGCTACCCGAGTGCGACCTATCGCTCCCCGCATCGTCTGCCCGTTTTGCGAATCGCCCGCTGCCGTCCCTGACAGGGCGAGATGCACGGCCGCGACCGCTTGCCGACTTGGGGGCCTTCGGGGTGGGGCTGGTGGGGCTGTTTGTCTCGTAGCCGCCCAGGCTCGAGTCATCGTCGGAGTCGTAGTGACGGGGCCGTTTCCGGCACCCGTCTTCCGACATCCGACTGTGCGGCCTCGAGAGTCTGGAGTCGTCGGTGTCCTCGAACATCACCGACTCCCCACTCCCGGACCACGTCTCCTCCGATACTGCGGCAAGCCGCACTTCCTCTATCGTGTACGCGGACTCTCTAGAGTCTCCACGTGTTTCTCCAGTCAGTAGTTCCTTTTCCGTAAGCTCATCACGTCCAGTATTAGCGCCAAGGTCAGTCATCTTTTTCGTATCCGTCAGTTTTTTATTGTTTAAATTCTCCATATAGTTCCCACGAGTGTGGGGGAAATGTGGGTCGATCCGTGTGGTGCCCCCTGCACACGGACAAGCCTACATACACCAGGGTGTCGGCCGGTTCCCTGGGATCCTACCTCTTACTGCTGGCCTCCCGCCAGCACCGCCTCGCCCTCTCAGGGGCGGATAGGTCATTTTTATTGTGGATTCCGACCACGCAGCCCAGCCAATTAAGGCCAGGCCCCCGGTCCCACCATCACAGGCCGCGAGACGTGATACCACGACACCTCCGGTGGGATAACGGGATCGTCCGGCGGCGGCAAAAGCCGCGTGCACCTGGCACTACACCGCACGAATCATACCGTCCCCTTTCGGGGACTTCCGATCATACCTCACGCAGACGCAGTTCATCCATCACCTTTGAGAAAATCACGCACACATACATCCATCGCCTTTACCCCCCCAACCCCTTACCCCCCCAACCCCGCGCCGCGTGTGCCACTCCACAGTCCACTCTGCAAAACAGAGAAGTACCAGGAATGACACACGCGACGCTTGTTGTCGGACTATCCGCCACCGTCGACCACCTCAACAGGGAAACTGAAGAGGTGGTCGGCGGTGCCCAGGGCACACCACGGGGAGGTTGTCCGACCTAGTGCCCCAACCTAACCTAACCTTTTTTTTTTTTTTTTTTACGTTGGAAAACCCTTTATGGGTCCCCTCCCGACTCGGGGGAGTCGAGAGGGGTATGTGGGAGTCCCCGCACCACGAAGGCGCATGGTATACCCACTAAAAACCAACGGTGTATCCTCTTGGTCGCATGTGCCGGGTCCCGGGAATGCTATAAGCAACCGCAACCCGGCGCGACTTGGCCTGGTAAGGCCCCCTCACTGGGGGCGCGTCCAAAGGACGCGCCACTCCGACCTCAGGCGCTGTGTTGACACACGTAACACAGCGCCCCCTCTCGAGCCCAAGCTGTAATGGCAGGCACCCCCATGCCTGCCACCAGAGGCTCCGCGGGGAGCTCCGCTGCCTCACGCAGTGCTCCACCCGCACTCCCGCTCAGCCATCAGGCTGGGCGACCAGGCCCAGGCGGGAAAGTCGGGGGATGCCAAAAGGCTTCAACCCCGACACTGCTGCGAGCCCCCTCCGGGGGAAGGGGGCTCGGGTTAAGGCCCTCCGCCAACAGCAGCCCACCACGGGCCCTATCGCCACCCCCAAAATGGCGTCGCCGCCCTCCCACCCCCAGTCGCCCCACGCCACGCTACGGTCCTCTCTGATAACAGAGAGGTACCAAGCACGGCGCGAGCGACTCCCTCTGCCAGACTATTCGCCACCGTCGACCACCTCAACAGGGAAACTGAAGAGGTGGTCGGCGGTGCCCAGGGTGCACCACGAGGAGGTTGTCCGACCTAGCACCCCAACCTAACCTTTTTTTTTTTTTTTTTTTTTTTTTTACGTTGGAAAACCCTTTATGGGTCCCCTCCCGACTCGGGGGAGTCGAGAGGGGTATGTGGGAGTCCCCGCACCACGAAGGCGCATGGTATACCCACTAAAAACCAACGGTGTATCCTCTTGGTCGCATGTGCCGGGTCCCGGGAATGCTATAAGCAACCGCAACCCGGCGCGACTTGGCCTGGTAAGGCCCCCTCACTGGGGGCGCGTCCAAAGGACGCGCCACTCCGACCTCAGGCGCTGTGTTGACACACGTAACACAGCGCCCCCTCTCGAGCCCAAGCTGTAATGGCAGGCACCCCCATGCCTGCCACCAGAGGCTCCGCGGGGAGCTCCGCTGCCTCACGCAGTGCTCCACCCGCACTCCCGCTCAGCCATCAGGCTGGGCGACCAGGCCCAGGCGGGAAAGTCGGGGGATGCCAAAAGGCTTCAACCCCGACACTGCTGCGAGCCCCCTCCGGGGGAAGGGGGCTCGGGTTAAGGCCCTCCGCCAACAGCAGCCCACCACGGGCCCTATCGCCACCCCCAAAATGGCGTCGCCGCCCTCCCACCCCCAGTCGCCCCACGCCACGCTACGGTCCTCTCTGATAACAGAGAGGTACCAAGCACGGCGCGAGCGACTCCCTCTGCCAGACTATTCGCCACCGTCGACCACCTCAACAGGGAAACTGAAGAGGTGGTCGGCGGTGCCCAGGGTGCACCACGAGGAGGTTGTCCGACCTAGCACCCCACCCCAACCTAACCTTTTTTTTTTTTTTTTTTTTTTTTTTTTTCGTTGGAAAATCCTTTATGGATCCCCTCCGCCTCGGGGGAGGCATGAGGGGTATGTGGGAGTCCCCGCACCACGAAGGCGCATGGTATACCCACTAAAAACCAACGGTGTGTCCTCTGTGCCGCATTGCTCGGGGACCCGGTAACGCAATGAGCATCCGCATCCCCGAACGGCTTGGCCTTTACAGGCCTCCGCTCTGGGTGGTGGGCCACCCAGTCCGGCCGAGTGGCGCTGTGTTGACACACGTAACACAGCGCCCCCTCACGAGCCCCTGAACGGACGACAGACACCCCCGTGCCTGCCGTCTTGGACTCAGGAGTCAAGACGGTCACCTAGGTGACCATCTCGTCCCCAGCTGCTGCAGCTCTAGGAGCCGCGGGGCGGGCAGGCTTCGCCGGGGCTTTTGCCCCAACAGCAGCCTTCGCCTTCCGCCTTCTGGCCGGCGCCGTAGCGCAGGCGGAGCTACCGAGCTTATGGGCAGCGGGCCTACTCGACGCCGCGCACACTATACAGTGCGGCGCGGCGGAACATCCCTCACTCTTGTGGCCCGACTGCCCGCATCGGTAGCAGGCGTCTCCCCTGTCGACCTCTGCGGTACACCGCTCCCGTACGTGCCCCAGTTCGAGGCACCGGAAGCACCGCAGAGGTCTTGCCGGCAGCAGCTTAGCGCGGACGGACGACCATCCCACCAGGATGCGATCAGCCGCAGCCACCTTGGCAGCCGCGCTGATGGGACACCTTATGAGGGCAGTACCCAGGCTGGACTGACCCCGCCGGATTTCCCCCACCTTGATTGAGGAGGGCGCGCACTCGCCGATCTTGGCGACCGCCTCCACCACCTCTGACGCCACGACCGAGTCGTCCAGACCCGATATGCGCAAATCTGCGCACTTCTCGGGCCTGGACACCACGACGTCGGTCTCCCCCATAACCTGCTGCAATTTAGCGGCTAGGAGGTCCGCCTTCTCTCCGCTGTTGGCCCCCGGTAGCTCCAGGAGCCGGGCACCCGTCACGGCCGTCCTGAATGAGATGCCCGTGATGCCCATGTCCTCCAGGACTATTTTGCTCTTCGCTTTGAGCAGCAAGCCCTCGTAGGTGACCCCCCGTGCTGTGGCCTCTGGCTTTAGCCTTAGGGCTATCGCCGAGGATTGGGGGGGTTTCAGCTGCCGCTTGCGCGGCTTTCTCTTCTTCGGCTTTGCCGGTTTAGCAGTCTGTGCGGGACCAGCGGCAGGCTTGGCTTTCCGCCTCGCGACCGTGGTCCATGCCTCCTCTGGCCTCCCGGCCGGTTGCGACTCCGGCGGGGCTGCGGCTGCTGGGGTGGCCTTCCGCGTCTTCCGCTTTGCCTTCCCCTTGGGCCTCCCTCTCTCATGCGAGACCGCGGGAGGGAGGGGTGCCGGGTCCTCAGGGGCTGCGGGAGCAGCCGGCTCTCTTATAGAGCTCCGCCTTGGGGCCGAGGCTAGCGGCGGGCGCATGCGCACCTCCGGCAGCAGCCGGTCCTCTAGTGCCGCTAGCCGGGCGTCCACCAAGTTCCCCACCGCCTCTATGATAGAGCGCTTCAGCAGCTCCTGCTCCTCCGAAGCATTTGGGGGCGGTGGGGGGACGGCTGCGCGCGCCTCCTCGGCCTTGCGCATGTCCCATCTCATGTCAGCTAGGTCCGCTTCCGTCTCCTCTAGCTGAGCCTTAAGTCGGGCGTTGTCAGCCGACAACTTCTGGGTCTCAGCCGATACCGTTGACCGGCTGAGCTCCTCAACAGCGGCTTTTATAGCCGCGGCGGCGTCCTTCAGGGCCCTTATACAGGTGCCCTTCAGGTTGCCGGACTTCACGGCAACGTCTCTGATGACGTCGAGCTCCCGGAGCGCATGGCCCCTCAGCTCTCCGACGGTTTGGCCCTCGACATTCTCCGGTGGTGGCCGGATTGTTCGCTGGCGGGAGGCCTCACGGGCAGCTTCCGCCACCTCTGCCTCCGCCTGTACCGCTAAGGCTGCCCTTTGGGCAGCGGCGAGCTTGGCCTTGGCTTTCGCCAGACCGACGTACTCCCCCGTGGTGGGGGGTCTCCCTCTTCCTCGCTGGGGGGCCTCGGTGCTCTGCAGGGAGGCAGAGCGAGCGCCGCTACTGCCGCCCGAGTGCGACCTATCGCCCCCTGGCGATTCCGTCCGCTTTGTAAAGCGCCCCTTACGGTCCCTGACTGAGCCAGCAGTGCGGCCGCGGCCGCTGGCCGCCTTAGGGGCCTTCTGAACTGGTCGGGCCCTATCGTCCGACGTAGGGCTCATTGTTGAGCAATCGTCCGAGTCATAGTGACGGGGCCGTTTCCTGGCCCCGTCCTCGGACATCCCGCTTTGTGGCCTCGAGAAAGCGGAGTCGTCGGTGTCGAACATCGTCGACTCCGCACTCCCAGCCCTTATCAGCTTAGCAGCCATCCGCTTGCTCCACTCCATCGTCGCGGAGTCTATCAAGACTTTGCAAGTTCTGCCTCCCAACGTTCTTGATCCAGAGGGTTGTTCATGTCCGTTATTGTCGCCATTGTTATCATTTTTTGAGTGTCCGTCATTTTTGTTTTTGTTAGATCTTTCCATACTAATCCCACGAGTATGGGGGAAGGGTGGGTCCATCCGAGCGGTGCCACCTGCACCCGGACAAGCCTATGTACACCAGGGTGTCGGCCGGTTCCCTGGGATCCTACCACCTTTTGCTGGCCTCCCGCCAGCACTTCATCGCCCTCTCAGGGGCGGATAGGTCATTTTTATTGTGGATTCCGACCACGCAGCCCAGCCAATTAAGGCCAGGCCCCCGGTCCCACCATCATTGGCCGCGAGACATGATACCACGACACCTCCGGTGGGATAACGGGATCGTCCGGCGGCGGCAAAAGCCGCGTGCACCTGGCACTACACCGCACGAATCATACTGTCTCCTCTCGGAGACTTCCACTCATACCTCACGCTTTCGCGTTTCATCCATCACCTTTGGAGAGAGCATACACACATACATCCATCTCCTTTACCCCCCACCCCGGCGTCGCCCGCGCCGCGCTACAGTCCTCTCTGTAAGCAGAGAGGAAAGAGAACGGCGCGAGGGACGCCTTACCCCCCCGTCGCCGGTCTGCCCCCGACCCTCTCCGAAAAGAGTGCCAGAGGCAGACAAAACGCGACTCCCTCTGCCAGACTATTCGCCACCGTCGACCACCTCAACAGGGAAACTGAAGAGGTGGTCGGCGGTGCCCAGGGTGCACCACGAGGAGGTTGTCCGGCCTAGCACCCCACCCCAACCTAACCTTTTTTTTTTTTTTTTTTTTTTTTTTTACGTTGGAAAACCCTTTATGGGTCCCCTCCCGACTCGGGGGAGTCGAGAGGGGTATGTGGGAGTCCCCGCACCACGAAGGCGCATGGTATACCCACTAAAAACCAACGGTGTATCCTCTTGGTCGCATGTGCCGGGTCCCGGGAATGCTATAAGCAACCGCAACCCGGCGCGACTTGGTCTGGTAAGGCCCCCTCACTGGGGGCGCGTCCAAAGGACGCGCCACTCCGACCTCAGGCGCTGTGTTGACACACGTAACACAGCGCCCCCTCTCGAGCCCAAGCTGTAATGGCAGGCACCCCCATGCCTGCCACCAGAGGCTCCGCGGGGAGCTCCGCTGCCTCACGCAGTGCTCCACCCGCACTCCCGCTCAGCCATCAGGCTGGGCGACCAGGCCCAGGCGGGAAAGTCGGGGGATGCCAAAAGGCTTCAACCCCGACACTGCTGCGAGCCCCCTCCGGGGGAAGGGGGCTCGGGTTAAGGCCCTCCGCCAACAGCAGCCCACCACGGGCCCTATCGCCACCCCCAAAATGGCGTCGCCGCCCTCCCACCCCCAGTCGCCCCACGCCACGCTACGGTCCTCTCTGATAACAGAGAGGTACCAAGCACGGCGCGAGCGACTCCCTCTGCCAGACTATTCGCCACCGTCGACCACCTCAACAGGGAAACTGAAGAGGTGGTCGGCGGTGCCCAGGGTGCACCACGAGGAGGTTGTCCGACCTAGCACCCCAACCTAACCTTTTTTTTTTTTTTTTTTTTACGTTGGAAAACCCTTTATGGGTCCCCTCCCGACTCGGGGGAGTCGAGAGGGGTATGTGGGAGTCCCCGCACCACGAAGGCGCATGGTATACCCACTAAAAACCAACGGTGTATCCTCTTGGTCGCATGTGCCGGGTCCCGGGAATGCTATAAGCAACCGCAACCCGGCGCGACTTGGCCTGGTAAGGCCCCCTCACTGGGGGCGCGTCCAAAGGACGCGCCACTCCGACCTCAGGCGCTGTGTTGACACACGTAACACAGCGCCCCCTCTCGAGCCCAAGCTGTAATGGCAGGCACCCCCATGCCTGCCACCAGAGGCTCCGCGGGGAGCTCCGCTGCCTCACGCAGTGCTCCACCCGCACTCCCGCTCAGCCATCAGGCTGGGCGACCAGGCCCAGGCGGGAAAGTCGGGGGATGCCAAAAGGCTTCAACCCCGACACTGCTGCGAGCCCCCTCCGGGGGAAGGGGGCTCGGGTTAAGGCCCTCCGCCAACAGCAGCCCACCACGGGCCCTATCGCCACCCCCAAAATGGCGTCGCCGCCCTCCCACCCCCAGTCGCCCCACGCCACGCTACGGTCCTCTCTGATAACAGAGAGGTACCAAGCACGGCGCGAGCGACTCCCTCTGCCAGACTATTCGCCACCGTCGACCACCTCAACAGGGAAACTGAAGAGGTGGTCGGCGGTGCCCAGGGTGCACCACGAGGAGGTTGTCCGACCTAGCACCCCACCCCAACCTAACCTTTTTTTTTTTTTTTTTTTTTTTTTTCGAGGGAAAAAATGTCCTGCCGCATACCACCGCGCCAAGGGCATGGCGCGGTGGTTATGTGGGGCTCTCACCCACTAAAACAACCCTCGGTGTCCCTTCTCAGCCCTGAGTGTCCGCGCCGCAGGTACCGCGAATAGCATGACTACTGCGGCGCTGACGGGGCCTGGACCGCCACTGCAGTCCCCTTCTCTCAGGAAGCTTCTGCTCCCTTCCTCCACTGGGACGGGCCCGCGAAACACGACGTAGCCCGTCTACCTCCTCGGCCTGTTACTGATCGGACGCCGGGTTGCCCTCCCCGACGCCCGCAGGCCACGCCTTACGGCGGACGCAAATCATCCCTTAAATGGGCTGCTCGTCGACGACCTAGGCGTCTGCGCCGGGAAGGGAGCGTTGACGTTGCTTCCCTCTCCCTCTCAGCCGCCTCCTTGGCCGCCATTACGGCCTCTGCGAATGAGGCTACTGCCTCCCAAGCACGCTCGCTCCCGACCATGCTAGCCACCACGGCCGGCA
Organism: Notodonta dromedarius; assembly: GCA_905147325.1. Classification (NCBI taxonomy): domain Eukaryota; kingdom Metazoa; phylum Arthropoda; class Insecta; order Lepidoptera; family Notodontidae; genus Notodonta; species Notodonta dromedarius. Next base: position 12,828,738 of record LR990165.1, on the reverse strand, counting down.
GCGAGAGCGCCTGCACTCCAATAACGGCGATTAATTCGCTCCTCGCCTCAGCCCAAGCCGGACACGCCTGCAGTGTGTGCGAGGCCGTGTCTTCAGGGGCAGCGCAGTGGTGGCACCCTTCTTGTTCCTCACGTCCGATACGACACAGATACCGCCCGAAACAACCATGTCCGGACAGCACCTGTGTGAGTCGGAACGTGAGGGCACCGTGTCGGCGCTCCAGCCACTCCCTGAAGACTGGCACTATGGCAGCGATGGTGTTAACGCCCGAGCTTGGGTGGGCTAATAGTTCGCCCCACTCCTCTATCACGGCGTCTTTCAGCTCTCTCCTCTTCCTTATTAGGTCGAGCAGGTCCACGACGTGTCCCTGCTCGAGCTCGTCACGGCGCCATTGATGAAGGCGGTCTAGCGCCCTCGCCTCCAGGTGCCAGGGAGGCGTTCCCGCCAGTAGCGTCCCTGCCTCGAATGCTATGGTACGGTACCCCCGGGCCACCCTATTCGCCATCGCTCGCTGAGGCCTCCTCAGGAGCGTGGCATTTTGGGCGGATAGAGCTTCAGCCCAGATCGGGGCCCCACATAACCACCGCGCCATGCCCTTGGCGCGGTGGTATGCGGCAGGACATTTTTTCCCTCGAAAAAAAAAAAAAAAAAAAAAAAAAAAAAACCTAACCTAACCTAAACTAACCTTTTTTTTTTTTTTTTTTTTTTTCGAGGGAAAAAATGTCCTGCCGCATACCACCGCGCCAAGGGCATGGCGCGGTGGTTATGTGGGGCTCTCACCCACTAAAACAACCCTCGGTGTCCCTTCTCAGCCCTGAGTGTCCGCGCCGCAGGTACCGCGAATAGCATGACTACTGCGGCGCTGACGGGGCCTGGACCGCCACTGCAGTCCCCTTCTCTCAGGAAGCTTCTGCTCCCTTCCTCCACTGGGACGGGCCCGCGAAACACGACGTAGCCCGTCTACCTCCTCGGCCTGTTACTGATCGGACGCCGGGTTGCCCTCCCCGACGCCCGCAGGCCACGCCTTACGGCGGACGCAAATCATCCCTTAAATGGGCTGCTCGTCGACGACCTAGGCGTCTGCGCCGGGAAGGGAGCGTTGACGTTGCTTCCCTCTCCCTCTCAGCCGCCTCCTTGGCCGCCATTACGGCCTCTGCGAATGAGGCTACTGCCTCCCAAGCACGCTCGCTCCCGACCATGCTAGCCACCACGGCCGGCAGCGAGAGCGCCTGCACTCCAATAACGGCGATTAATTCGCTCCTCGCCTCAGCCCAAGCCGGACACGCCTGCAGTGTGTGCGAGGCCGTGTCTTCAGGGGCAGCGCAGTGGTGGCACCCTTCTTGTTCCTCACGTCCGATACGACACAGATACCGCCCGAAACAACCATGTCCGGACAGCACCTGTGTGAGTCGGAACGTGAGGGCACCGTGTCGGCGCTCCAGCCACTCCCTGAAGACTGGCACTATGGCAGCGATGGTGTTAACGCCCGAGCTTGGGTGGGCTAATAGTTCGCCCCACTCCTCTATCACGGCGTCTTTCAGCTCTCTCCTCTTCCTTATTAGGTCGAGCAGGTCCACGACGTGTCCCTGCTCGAGCTCGTCACGGCGCCATTGATGAAGGCGGTCTAGCGCCCTCGCCTCCAGGTGCCAGGGAGGCGTTCCCGCCAGTAGCGTCCCTGCCTCGAATGCTATGGTACGGTACCCCCGGGCCACCCTATTCGCCATCGCTCGCTGAGGCCTCCTCAGGAGCGTGGCATTTTGGGCGGATAGAGCTTCAGCCCAGATCGGGGCCCCACATAACCACCGCGCCATGCCCTTGGCGCGGTGGTATGCGGCAGGACATTTTTCCCCCCAAAAAAAAAAAAAAAAAAAAAAAAAAAAAACCTAACCTAACCTAAACTAACCTTTTTTTTTTTTTTTTTTTTTTTCGAGGGAAAAAATGTCCTGCCGCATACCACCGCGCCAAGGGCATGGCGCGGTGGTTATGTGGGGCTCTCACCCACTAAAACAACCCTCGGTGTCCCTTCTCAGCCCTGAGTGTCCGCGCCGCAGGTACCGCGAATAGCATGACTACTGCGGCGCTGACGGGGCCTGGACCGCCACTGCAGTCCCCTTCTCTCAGGAAGCTTCTGCTCCCTTCCTCCACTGGGACGGGCCCGCGAAACACGACGTAGCCCGTCTACCTCCTCGGCCTGTTACTGATCGGACGCCGGGTTGCCCTCCCCGACGCCCGCAGGCCACGCCTTACGGCGGACGCAAATCATCCCTTAAATGGGCTGCTCGTCGACGACCTAGGCGTCTGCGCCGGGAAGGGAGCGTTGACGTTGCTTCCCTCTCCCTCTCAGCCGCCTCCTTGGCCGCCATTACGGCCTCTGCGAATGAGGCTACTGCCTCCCAAGCACGCTCGCTCCCGACCATGCTAGCCACCACGGCCGGCAGCGAGAGCGCCTGCACTCCAATAACGGCGATTAATTCGCTCCTCGCCTCAGCCCAAGCCGGACACGCCTGCAGTGTGTGCGAGGCCGTGTCTTCAGGGGCAGCGCAGTGGTGGCACCCTTCTTGTTCCTCACGTCCGATACGACACAGATACCGCCCGAAACAACCATGTCCGGACAGCACCTGTGTGAGTCGGAACGTGAGGGCACCGTGTCGGCGCTCCAGCCACTCCCTGAAGACTGGCACTATGGCAGCGATGGTGTTAACGCCCGAGCTTGGGTGGGCTAATAGTTCGCCCCACTCCTCTATCACGGCGTCTTTCAGCTCTCTCCTCTTCCTTATTAGGTCGAGCAGGTCCACGACGTGTCCCTGCTCGAGCTCGTCACGGCGCCATTGATGAAGGCGGTCTAGCGCCCTCGCCTCCAGGTGCCAGGGAGGCGTTCCCGCCAGTAGCGTCCCTGCCTCGAATGCTATGGTACGGTACCCCCGGGCCACCCTATTCGCCATCGCTCGCTGAGGCCTCCTCAGGAGCGTGGCATTTTGGGCGGATAGAGCTTCAGCCCAGATCGGGGCACCGTACAAGGCTTGGGATCGTATGACACCTGTATATAGGCGCCTACATGAGACGTCGGGTCCCCCCAGGTTGGGGAGGATGGAGGATAATGCCATCGCCGTCTTTGTGAGTTTGGGAGCGAGCGCCTCAAAGTGGGAACGAAATGTCCAGCGACTGTCAAGGAGAAGACCAAGGTATTTGAGCGTTCGTCCCACATTGATGCGCACGCCCCCCACCACGATGTGTAAATCTGCAGGCGGCGCATTACGGGGCCCATGAAAGGCGACCGCCTCGATCTTGTTAAGGGCCACATTAAGGCCCAGTCTTCTAATGCGCCCAACAACTAGAGCTACGCCTGCTGTAGCCCGTAGGGCAGCCTGCCGGTATGTCTTGCCCCTTGCGGTCACTAGGGTGTCATCCGCGTAGCATGTCAGGGAGACACCAGGAAGCAGCGAACCGCGAAGCACCCAATCGTATGCGATGTTCCACAGGAGTGGCCCTAGGACCGACCCCTGTGGAACACCGCATCTTATGTCCTTCTGGCACCACTCCGCGTTGTTCGGGAAGGTGATGCTTCTCTCAGATAGATAATTGGACACCAATCGACGCAGGTAGAGTGGGACCCGGTGGTGGTTCAGGGCCGCCAAGATCGCGCCCCAGGGGAGGGAATTGAATGCATTGGCAATGTCTATTGACACTGCCAATATCACCTCTCCCCGGGACACAGCTTCCTCCACGGTTCCCTTCACTCTCTTCACTGCGTCAATAGTTGACCTTCCACGCCGGAACCCGAACTGATGGGGACTCAGGTCCGGCCCTGTCACAGTCAAGTGTTCGACGAGGAGATTTGCGATAATACGCTCAAAAAGTTTGCCCGCCTCGTCGAGAAGGACTATTGGCCTATATGCGGAAGGTGAGTCCGCAGGACGCCCGTCTTTCCGTAACAGAATTAATTTCCCCGTCTTCCAGTTATTGGGGAAGTGTCCTTGCCGTAGGCATTCACTAAGGTACGCCATGTAGCGGGGTCCCAGAACTGCAAGCGACGCAGCCAGAACACGTCCAGGCACGCCGTCGGGTCCTGGGGCTACGTTCTTAGTCCTCATTTTGTGTATCGCCACCTCTAGCTCCAGCTCGGTGACTTCGGGGGCGTTTTCGTCATTGTCCAGGGCGTCAATTCCAGGTGTGGTCATGTCCGGGGGAGTGCGCTCTGTTCCATCCGGGAACAGGGCACTCAATGTCGCGTCCAATATTTGGGGCTGCAAGGTCTGAGTCAGGGGCGGGGCCCAGGGGCGAAGTTTGCCCCTGACCATCCTGTACGGGCGTCCCCAGGGGTCCCTGTCCAGGATGGCCAGAAGCTCCTCCCGAGCTTGCACCTTAGCCCTTTTAATGGCCTCCTGAAGAGTCCGCTTTGCCGCTCTATAGGCCTCATACAGTTCGGCCTCTCTGATCGCCGAGTATTGGGTACGGCGGCGTCTTCTCCGATGGCGAGTGTACTGGCGGCGCGCTGCTATGCAAGCCCTGCGCAACTGCGCGAGCTCTTGCGACCACCAGTACACTTGCCGTCTCCGCGACCTAGTGTTAGGCCGCACCCGTGGCATCGCCGCGTCGCAGATGGCGACTAAAGCGGACCGCCACCAGTCCGCCTCCTGCTGGATATTAGGGTTACGCGGCGGCGAGCTCCAAGCTTGTACTTCAGCAGCTTCTAGAAGAAGCTCGCGATTCAGGCGGCCCAGTGTCCATCGCGGATTAGGGTCGATCAAGGCCCGCAGCGCAGGGACGCCGGAGGTCTGGGCAGAGACGCTGAATCGGATGTAACGGTGATCCGACAGCGTCTCCGCCCCCTCAACAACGTGCCAGTCGCGAACCCGACGCGCTATGCTGGGGCTGGAAAGGGAGATGTCCACTATGGACCCACCTCCCTGCCGAACGCACGTGTAGGCCGTGCCCCTATTCAGTACGACCAGTCCTCTCTCCACTGCCCACTCCTCGAGAATTTCTCCCCTAGCGTCAGCGGTTGGCGAGCCCCACGCAGGGGACTTCGCATTAAAGTCCCCGAGGACAAGCACGGGGCGGGGGCGGAGACTGCCAACGAGAGCACTGAGCTGTGCCATGAATGTCTCGAATTCCGCCAGATGCCGGTTGGGGGAGAAATAGACCCCGACGACAGAGACGTTTCCGACACTCGCGGCTACATAGCCGTGTCCCTTATCGATATTCTCGAGAGTCGGGCCACCGTTCGTCAAGTCCGTTATAATGGCCACCAGGTCATCCAAGTCTCCCGCCCACATAGGTGAAGCAGGGACAGAGTATGGCTCGGCGACCACAGCCAATCCGATGGACCACTCCGCCAGGGTCTGGAACAAAAGGTCCTGGGCCCTGGCGGAATGGTTTGCGTTGGTTTGGAGAACTTGGAGCATCTGGTCCATTATTAAATGTCCATGCTTGTCTCCTTCTCTGCCGGTCGCGGTACGGGTGCCGATTTGGGCTTACCATTTTGCGCGGGGGCCGCCTTCTTGGCTCTGGGCTGAAACGATGGGCAGCCCTTACTGCCCGCGAGATGTTCAGCGGGCTTGCCTGCCTTCGCGCACATTAGACAGTGCGGAGTGTCCCCACAAACGGCGGCTTTATGCCCCGATTTACCACACCTGAAGCAGGTGCTGCTGCAGTCAACTCCTGCGGTGCACTTAGCACCTACGTGCCCCCCCATTAGGCAGCGGTAGCACCGCATGGGCCTCGGCTTCAGTAACTTGACTTGGGCCGAGACCCAGCCCACGAGAAGACGTCGGCCATCCGCTAACTTTTGGGCCGCCGCAATGGGGCAGCTTATTATTGCAGTTCCAAGTCCGTCTGAGCCCAATTTGATGGCATTCGCCTTAATTTGGGCGGCAGGGCAACCTCCAGTTTCGGCGATAGCAGCCACTAACTCCTCCTGAGAGACGGAGTCATCAAGGGCCGATATTCTCAAGTCGGCACATCTTGTCGGCCGAGAGATCCGACAGTCCTCCTCCGAGAGCTGGGCCCGTAATTGAGTGGCCAGAGCGTCTGCCTTCTGGCCGCTAGTGGCCCCAGGCACTTCTAAAATGCGGCCACCGGTCGCCGTAACCCTGCAACGCACACCGTCAATACCCAGGTCGTTCAGTTTAATGACCGACCTGGCGCTATGTAACAGCGCCGCATAGGTTATGCCGCGCTTTTCCGCATCGGGCGCAAGGGTAAGGACCACCGCCGTTGAGCGCGGTGCTCGGAGCCTTTTCCTTGTCCTTTGCCTCTTACGCTTCGCCTTTTTGGCAGCCTTTTTGGCACCAACCACCTGCCACTCTCCGCCATCGGGCTTAGCGGGCGCCTGAGGCTGGGCAATGGTGGCCTTCTGCCTTTGGCTGTTCGCCGCCTTCTCCTTTCTATTCCCTTTTTTGTCACGCTGGACTTTGGCGGCAGCTATGGGCGCGGTCGACGTGGTCGGAGTCTGTTCCGTCACGAGTGTGGGCGCCCGCTCGGGTGGTTTAACAAGACGTGCTGTCTTTTCGACTCGCCTTACTTCTGGGGCGGGTGCCATCTGTTTGACCTTGTCAGACGCCAAGGGCGGCCGGAGAATTTTGCTCTCCAGAAACTGAACCCTTTGGAGGACCTTGCCTATCTCCTCCCTTACAACCTGCGCAAGGTCCGACTCCGTAGATTTAGGGGTCTCAGTTGGGTTTGCTGGCCTCTCTCCCCCGGTTCCAATCACCATAGCCCTCACGCAGTCGAGCTCTTTACGGAGCTCGCCCATTTGCCTCTTCAGGCGGGCGTTCTCAATTTGCAGGCGGCGTATCTCATCAGTGGCCGTGCGTGATAGCAGTTCCTCTGCCACGTCTTCAATACTGCTTGCCGCCTGCTTGAGCGTCTTTTGGCACACCCCTTTAAGCCCCTTGGACACCCTCGAAACCTCCCGAATTCCCGCGAGGGATTCTTCTAGCCGCTTCTTAAGGCCCTCCACCGGCAGTTCGTCCGCGTCAAGCCTAGATGAGGCACGCGATGCCGCACGGGAGCATCGGTCGCTAGCTGCCTCGCTCATGGCGATTTCGGCTGCTATACGGTCCGCCTCGGCAATCCTCACTTCTAGTGAGTTCGCACGCCTGGCAGCCTCCATCTCCTTCTTAATTTTCCACTTCCCCACATGCTCACCAGTGGTAGGGGGTCTGCCACGTTTGCGGGGTAGCCGATTAGCTCCGTCTTCACTCTGAGCACTGCACGCGCTCATCAAAGACTCTGCGTCAGAGTCCACTTCCACTCTTCTCCGCTCCTCTCCTTGTTCAACAGACGCGGACCTCACCAGGTCAACACGCCCACTCGCCACATCATAAGCATTATCAAGTCCGTTAGGATCGCCAAGGTCGGGTGCGCCCAAAGACGCAAAGCAAGTGACGCCCCCCCCAGAATACGAGGGGCGGCCGGAACCACTTCTTCCCACCAGGGGAAGCTGTGGTTCCGGGGAGGATTCTCCAGCCGCGGCGCGGCCGGTACCTCCCTGGGGTATAATGTGTTGATCAGCTTGCTCCATATTGTTTGTTTCCTTTGAAGGGTGAGGTCCCTATACCCATCCCCCCCTGCGCTAATGACGGGGTTTCGCCCCCCCGCCTTCCAGCGTTCGGGCACGCAAGACCCCTCGCATTGGGCAGGCCGCAGCACCAGTCTTCGCGGACATTGCACCCTCTCCTCTTACATACATCACGCTATCACCATTCATCCATCGCCTTTACCCCCCATCCCCAAATCATTCATCACACGTTCATTCATCACCTTTACCCCCCCGAAACCCCCTTACCCCCCCGTCGCCGGTCTGCCCCCGACCCTCTCCGAAGAGAGTGCCAGAAGCAGACAAAACGCGACTCCCTAGCCGGACTATCCGCCACCGTCGACCACCTCGACAGGGATGCTGAAGAGGTGGTCGGCGGTGCCCAGGGTGCACCACGAGGAGGTTGTCCAGCACGCACCCCAACCTAAACTAACCTAACCTTTTTTTTTTTTTTTTTTTTATCGAGGGAAAAAATGTCCTGCCGCATACCACCGCGCCAAGGGCATGGCGCGGTGGTTATGTGGGGCTCTCACCCACTAAAACAACCCTCGGTGTCCCTTCTCAGCCCTGAGTGTCAACGCCGCAGGTACCGCGGGTAGCATAACTACTACGGCGCTGACGGGGCCTGGACCGCCACTGCAGTCCCCTTCTTGCAGGAAGCCTCCGCTCCCTTCCTCCACTGGGACGGGCCCGCGGAACACGGCGAGCCCGTCTACCTTCTCGGCCTGTTACTGGTCGGACGCCGGGTTGCCCTCCCCGACGCCCGCAGGCCACGCCCTACGGCGGACGCAGATCGTCCCTTAAGTGGGCTGCACGTCGGCGCCCTGGGCGTCTGCGGCGGGAGGGGAGCGCTGATGCAGCTTCCCTCTCCCTTTCTGCTGCCTCCTTGGCCGCCATTACGGCCTCCGCAAATGAGGCTACTGCCTCCCAAGCGCGCTCGCTCCCGACCATGCTAGCGACCACGGCCGGCAGCGAGAGCGCTTGCACTCCGATCGCGGCGACCAATTCGCCTCTCGCCTCATCCCAAGCCGGACACGCCTGCAGTGTGTGCAAGGCCGTGTCTTCAGGGGCAGCGCAATGGTGGCACCCTTCTTGTTCCTCACGTCCGATACGACACAGATACCGCCCGAAACAACCATGTCCGGACAGCACCTGTGTGAGTCGGAACGTGAGGGCACCGTGTCGGCGCTCCAGCCACTCCCTGAAGACTGGCACTATGGCAGCGATGGTGTTAACGCCCGAGCTTGGGTTGGCTAATAGTTCGCCCCACTCCTCTATCACGGCGTCTTTCAGCTCTCTCCTCTTCCTTATTAGGTCGAGCAGGTCCACTACATGTCCCTGCCCGAGCTCATCTCTGCGCCATTGATAGAGGCGGTCTAGCGCCTTCGCCTCCAGTTGCCACGGAGGTGTTCCCGCCAACAGCGTCCCCGCCTCGTAGGCAATCGTGCGGTACCCGCGGGCCACCCTATTCGCCATGGCTCGCTGTGGTCTCCTCAGGAGCGCAGTGTTTTGGGCGGATAGGGCTTCAGCCCAGATCGGGGCACCATACAGGGCCTGGGACCGCACGACCCCTGTATAAAGCCGCCTGCATGAGGCGTCAGGTCCCCCCAGGTTGGGGAGAATGGACGATAATGCCGTCGCCGTCCTTGTGAGTTTGGGAGCGAGCGCCTCAAAGTGGGAACGAAATGACCAGCGACTGTCAAGGAGTAACCCAAGGTATTTAAGCGTTCGTCCCACATTGATGCGCACGCCCCCCACCACGATGTGCAAATCTGCAGGCGGCGCATTTCGGGGCCCATGGAAGGCGACCGCCTCGATCTTATTAAGTGCCACCTTAAGGCCCAGTCTTCTAATGCGCCCAACAACTAAAGCTACGCCTGCTGTAGCCCGTAGGGCAGCCTGCCGGTATGATTTGCCCCTTGCGGTCACTAGGGTGTCATCCGCGTAGCATGTTAGGGAGACACCAGCAAGCAGCGAACCGCGAAGCACCCAATCGTATGCGATATTCCACAGGAGTGGCCCTAGGACCGACCCCTGTGGAACACCGCATCTTATTGCCTTCTGGCACCACTCCGCATTGCTCGGGAACGTGATGCTTCTCTCCGAGAGATAGTTCGACACCAATCGACGCAGGTACAATGGGACCCGGTGGTGATTCAGGGCCGCCAAGATCGCGCCCCAGGGGAGGGAGTTGAACGCATTAGCAATGTCTATTGACACCGCCAATGTCACCTCTCCCCGGGACACCGCTTCCTCCACGATACCCCTCACCCTCTTAACTGCGTCGATGGTTGATCTTCCACGCCGGAACCCGAACTGGTGGGGACTCAAGTCCGGCCCTGCTACAGTCAAGTGCTCGACGAGGCGGTAGGCGATGATTCGCTCAAAGAGCTTTCCCGCCTCGTCGAGAAGGACTATTGGCCTATATGCGGAAGGTGAGTCGGCAGGACGTCCGTCTTTCCTTAACAGAATTAACTTCCCGGTCTTCCAGTTATTGGGGAAGTGTCCTTGCCGTAGGCATTCACTGAGATACGCCATGTAGCGGGGCCCCAGGGCTGCCAGTGACGCAGCCAGAACACGTCCTGGAACGCCGTCGGGTCCCGGGGCTACGTTTTTGGTCCTCATTTTCTGTATTGCCACCTCTAGCTCCAGCTCGGTGACTTCAGGGGCGTTTTCGTCATTGTCCAGGGCATCATTTCCAGGTGTGGTCATGTCCGGGGGAGTGCGCTCTGTTCCATCCGGGAACAGGGCACTTAATGTCGCGTCCAATATTTGGGGCTGCAAGGTCTGAGTCAGGGGCGGGGCCCAGGGGCGAAGTTTGCCCCTGACCATCCTGTACGGGCGTCCCCAGGGGTCCCTGTCCAGGATGGCCAGAAGCTCCTCCCGAGCCTGCACCTTAGCCCTTTTAATAGCCTCCTGCAGAGTCCTCTTTGCCGCTCTATAGGCCTCATATAGTTCGGCCTCTCTTATCGCCGAGTATTGGGTACGGCGGCGTCTTCTGCGATGGCGAGTGTACTGGCGGCGCGCGGCTATGCAAGCCCTGCGCAACTGCGCGAGCTCATGCGACCACCAGTACACTTGCCGTCTCCGTGACCTGGTGTTAGGCCGCACCCTTGGCATCGCCGCGTCGCAGATGGCGACTAAAGCGGACCGCAACCAGTCCGCCTCCTGCTGGATGTTATAGCTACGCGGCGGCGAGGCCCAAGCCTGGACTTCTGCAGCTTCCCGCAGAAGCTCAAGGTTCAGGCGGCCCAGGGTCCATCGCGGATTAGGGTCGATCAAAGCCCGTGCAGGGACGCCGGCGGTCTGGGCAGAGACGCTGAATCGGATGTAGCGGTGGTCCGACAGCGTCTCCGCCCCCTCGACAACGTGCCAGTCGCGAACCCGACGCGCTATGCTGGGGCTGGATAGGGAAATGTCCACTATTGACCCACCCCCCTGCCGAACGCACGTGTATGCTGTGCCCCTATTTAGGACGACGAATCCCCTCTCTATCACCCACTCTTCAAGAATTTGACCCCTGGCGTCAGCGGTTGGTGAGCCCCACGCAGGCGATTTAGAATTAAAGTCCCCAAGGACTAGCGCAGGACGGGGGTGTATTCTTCTAGTTAGGGCACTGAGTTGGGCCACGAAGGTCTCGAATTCCGACAACTGTCGGTTGGGGGAAAAATAAATCCCCACGACAGTGATGTTGCCGACACTGGCGGCAACATAGCCGTGGCCCCTTTCGACATTTTCGAGAGTCGGACCGCCATTCGTCGAGTCCGTTATAATGGCCACCAGGCCATCCAAGTCTCCCGCCCACATAGGTGAAGCAGGGACGTTGTATGGCTCGGCAACCACAGCCAGTCCGATGGACCATTCCGCCAGGGTCTGGAACAAAAGGTCCTGGGCCCTGGCGGAATGGTTTGCGTTGGTTTGGAGAACTTGGAGCATCTGGTCCATTACGAGATGTCCATGCTTTTCTCCTTCTCTGCCGGTCGCGGTACGGGTGCCGATTTGGGCTTACCGTTTTGCGCTGGAGCCGCCTTTTTGCCTCTGGGCTGAAATGATGAGCAGCCCTTACTGCCCGCAGGATGTTCAGCGGCCTTGCCTGCCTTCGCGCACATTAGGCAGTGCGGAGAGTCCCCACAATCGGCAGCTTTATGCCCCGATTTGCCACACTTGAAGCAGGCGCTGCTGCAGTCAACTCCTGCAGTGCACTTAGCACCTACGTGCCCCCCCATTAGGCAGCGGTAGCACCGCATGGGCCTCGGCTTCAGTAACTTGACTTGAGCCGAGACCCAACCCACGAGGAGACGCCGGCCATCCGCTAACTTTTGGGCCGCCGCAATGGGGCAGCTTATTAGCGCAGTGCCAAGTCCGTCTGAGCCTAGTTTGATGGCATTCGCCTTAATTTGGGCGGCAGGGCAACCTCCAGTTTCGGCGATGGCAGCCACTAACTCCTCCTGAGAGACGGAGTCATCAAGCGCCGATATTCTCAAGTCGGCACATCTTGTCGGCCGAGAGATCCGACAGTCCTCATCAGAGAGCTTGGCTCGCAATTCGGCCGCCAGAGCGTCTGCCTTCTGGCTGCTACCAGCCCCCGGCACTTCTAGCAGGCGGCCACCGGTCGCTGTTACCCTGCAGCGCACGCCATCAATTCCAAGGTCATTGATTTTAATCACTGACCTGGCGCTATGCAACAGCGCCGCATAGGTGACGCCACGCTTTTCCGCATCGGGTGCGAGGGTGAGGACCACCGCCGTTGAGCGCGGTGCCCGGAGCCTTCTCCTTGTTCTTTGCCTCTTCTTTTTCGCCTTTTTGGCAGCCTTTTTGGCACCAACCACCTGCCACTCTCCGCCATCGGGCTTAGCGGGCGCCTGAGGCTGGGCAATGGTGGCCTTCTGCCTTTGGCTGTTCGCCTTCTCCTTTCCGTTCCCTTTTTTGTCGCGCTGGACTTTGGCGGCAGCTTTGGGGGCGGTCGACGTGGTCGGAGTCTGTTCCGTCACGAGTGTGGGCGCCCGCTCGGGTGGTTTAGCAGGACGTGTCTTTTCGACTCGCCTTACTTCTGGGGCGGGTGTCGTCTGTTTGACCTTGTCAGATGCCAAGGGCGGCCGGAGAATTTTGCTCTCCAGAAACTGGACCCTTTGGAGGACCTTGCCTATCTCCTCCCTTACAACCTGCGCAAGGTCCGACTCCGTAGATTTAGGGGTCTCAGTTGGGTTTGCTGGCCTCTCTTCCCCGGTTCCAATCACCATAGCCCGCACGCAGTCGAGCTCTTTACGGAGCTCGCCCATTTGCCTCTTCAGGCGGGCGTTCTCAATTTGCAGGCGGCGTATCTCATCAGTGGCCGTGCGTGATAGCAGCTCTTCTGCCACGTCTTCGATACTGTTCGCCGCCTGTTTGAGCGTCTTCTGGCACACCCCTTTAAGGCCCTTAGACACCCTCGACACTTCTCTAATTCCCGCGAGGGATTCTTCTAGCCTCTTCTTAAGGCCCTCCACCGGCAGTTCGTCCGCGTCAAGCCTAGATGAGGCGCGCGATGCCGCACGGGAGCCTCGGTCGCTAGCTGCCTCGCTCATGGCGATTTCAGCTGCTATTCGGTCCGCCTCGGCAATCCTCACTTCCAGTGAGTTCGCACGCTTGGCAGCCTCCATCTCCTTCTTGATCTTCCACTTCCCCACATGTTCACCAGTGGTAGGGGGCCTGCCACGTTTGCGGGGTGGACGGTTAGATCCGTCTTCGCTTTGCGCACTGTACGCGCTCATCAGAGACTCGGCGTCGGAGTCCGCCTCATCTCTCCTCTCCTCGGTTTCCTTACTAGCGGCAAGCCGCTCGTCACCTTCCCCAGCAAGCGCAGACTTTTCGCAGTCCGCACGCTCTTCACCAATCATCAAGTCCAATTCGTTATGCAGTTTCGGTCCATTATTATCGCCTGAGTCAGTATGTATATCCGTTTCCGTCGTTTTTAAAGTTTTAGTTTTAAGAAATTCCATAGAGTTCCCACGAGTATGGGGGATATGTGGGTCCATCCGGGCAGTGCCCCCTGCACCCGGATAAGCCTACGTACACCAGGGTGTCGGCCGGTTCCCTGGGATCCTACCTCCTTTTGCTGGCCTCCCGCCAGCACTTCATCGCCCTCTCAGGGACGGTTGGTCATTTTTATAGTGGATTCCGACCACTTGGCCCAGCCAGTTAAGGCAGGGCCCCCGGTCCCACCATCATCGGCCGCGAGACGTGATACCACGACACCTCCGGTGGGATTACGAGATCGCCCGGCGTCGGCAAAAGCCGAGTGCGCTTGGCAAACGCACCGCGCGAATCATACCGTCTCCTTTCGGCGACTTCCAATCATACATCACGCAGTCACGCCTACCATCCATCACCTTTGACAAAAACACACACACATTCATCCATCACCTTTACCCCCCCGAAACCCCTTACCCCCCGTCGCCGGTCTGCCCCCGACCCTCTCCGAAAAGAGTGCCAGAAGCAGACAAAACGCGACTCCCCAGCCGGACTATCCGCCACCGTCGACCACCTCGACAGGGATGCTGAAGAGGTGGTCGGCGGTGCCCAGGGTGCACCACGAGGAGGTTGTCCAGCACGCACCCCAAACTAACCTAACCTAACCTTTTTTTTTTTTTTTTTTTCTTTTTTAACGAGGGAAAAAATGTCCTGCTGCATACCACCGCGCCAAGGGCATGGCGCGGTGGTTATGTGGGGCTCTCACCCACTAAAACAACCCTCGGTGTCCCTTCTCAGCCCTGAGTGTCAGCGCCGCAGGTACCGCGAGTAGCATAACTACTACGGCGCTGACGGGGCCTGGACCGCCACTGCAGTCCCCTTCTTGCAGGAAGCCTTTGCTCCCTTCCTCCACTGGGAGGGGCCCGCGAGACACGGCAAGCCCGTCTACCTCCTCGGCCTGTTACTGGTCGGACGCCGGGTTGCCCTCCCCGACGCCCGCAGGCCACGCCCTACGGCGGACGCAGATCCTCCCTTAGGTGGGCTGCTCGTCGACGCCCTGGGCGCCTGCGGCGGGAGGGGAGCGTTGACGTTGCTTCCCTCTCCCTCTCAGCTGCCTCCTTGGCCGCCATTACGGCCTCTGCGAATGAGGCTACTGCCTCCCAAGCGCGCTCGCTCCCGACCATGCTAGCGACCACGGCCGGCAGCGAGAGCGCCTGCACTCCAATCACGGCGACTAGTTCGCTCCTCGCCTCAGCCCAAGCCGGACACGCCTGCAGTGTGTGCAAGGCCGTGTCTTCAGGGGCAGCGCAGTGGTGGCACCCTTCTTGTTCCTCACGTCCGATACGACACAGATACCGCCCGAAACAACCATGTCCGGACAGCATCTGTGTGAGTCGGAACGTGAGGGCACCGTGTCGGCGCTCCAGCCACTCCCTGAAGACCGGCACTATGGCGGCGATGGTGTTAACGCCCGAGCTTGGGTGGGCTAATAGTTCGCCCCACTCATCTACGACGGCGTCTTGAAGCTCTCTCCTCTTCGTTATTATGTCGAGCAGGTCCACGACATGTCCCTGCTCGAGCTCATCCCTGCGCCATTTATAAAGGCGACCTAGAGCCTTCGCCTCTAGCTGCCAGGGCGGCGATCTCGCTAGTAGCGTCCCCGCCTCAAAAGCTATGGTACGGTACCCCCGGGCCACTCTATTCGCCATCGCTCTCTGAGGCCTCCTCAGGAGCGTGACATTTTGGGCGGATAGAGCTTCAGCCCAGATTGGGGCACCGTACAGGGCCTGGGAACGTACCACACCTGTATAAAGCCGCCTGCATGAGGCGTCAGGTCCCCCCAGGTTGGGGAGGATAGACGATAATGCCGCCGCCGTCTTCGTGAGTTTGGGAGCGAGCGCCTCAAAGTGGGAACGAAATGACCAGCGACTATCAAGGAGTAACCCAAGGTATTTCAGGGTTCGTCCCACATTGATGCGCACGCCCCCCACCACGATGTGCAAGTCTGCAGGCGGCGCATTCCGGGGCCCATGGAAGGCGACCGCCTCGAAACCTTTTTTTTTTTTTTTTTTTTTTTTTTTTTCGAGGGAAAAATGTCCTGCCGCATACCACCGCGCCAAGGGCATGGCGCGGTGGTTATGTGGGGCTCTCACCCACTAAAACAACCCTCGGTGTCCCTCAGCCCTGAGTGTCAGCGCCGCAGGTACCGCGAGTAGCATAACTACTACGGCGCTGACGGGGCCTGGACCGCCACTGCAGTCCCCTTCTTGCAGGAAGCCTTTGCTCCCTTCCTCCACTGGGACGGGCCCGCGAGACACGGCAAGCCCGTCTACCTCCTCGGCCTGTTACTGGTCGGACGCCGGGTTGCCCTCCCCGACGCCCGCAGGCCACGCCCTACGGCGGACGCAGATCCTCCCTTAAGTGGGCTGCTCGTCGACGCCCTGGGCGCCTGCGGCGGGAGGGAAGCGTTGACGTTGCTTCCCTCTCCCTCTCAGCTGCCTCCTTGGCCGCCATTACGGCCTCTGCGAATGAGGCTACTGCCTCCCAAGCGCGCTCGCTCCCAACCATGCTAGCGACCACGGCCGGCAGCGAGAGCGCCTGCACTCCGATCGCGGCGACCAATTCGCCTCTCGCCTCATCCCAAGCCGGACACGCCTGCAGTGTGTGCAAGGCCGTGTCTTCAGGGGCAGCGCAATGGTGGCACCCTTCTTGTTCCTCACGTCCGATACGACACAGATACCGCCCGAAACAACCATGTCCGGACAGCACCTGTGTGAGTCGGAACGTGAGGGCACCGTGTCGGCGCTCCAGCCACTCCCTGAAGACCGGCACTATGGCGGCGATGGTGTTAACGCCCGAGCTTGGATGGGCTAATAGTTCGCCCCAATCATCTACGACGGCGTCTTGAAGCTCTCTCCTCTTCGTTATTATGTCGAGCAGGTCAACGACATGTCCCTGCTCGAGCTAATCCCTGCGCCATTTATAAAGGCGACCTAGAGCCTTCGCCTCTAGCTGCCAGGGCGGCGTGCTCGCCAGTAACGTCCCTGCCTCAAATCCTATGGTACGGTACCCCCGGGCCACTCTATTCGCCATCGCTCTCTGAGGCCTCCTCAGGAGCGTGACATTTTGGGCGGATAGAGCTTCAGCCCAGACCGGGGCACCGTACTAACCTAACCTAACCTAACCTAACCTAACCTTTTTTTTTTTTTTTTTTTTTTTTTTTTTTAAGAGGGGAAATGCGTTTACGCATCCCACCCGAGCCCGGGGGGGCCCAGGTGGGTATGTGGGACTACCGGGTGAAGCCCGGACTACCCACTAAAACCCCTCTCTGTACCCTCTGGTGCCGCTGTGTGTCGGGGACCCGGGTGCATGATATAATACTTCCACATCCCCGACGCGGCTCAGCCTTTGCAGGCCTCCTCTCTGGGTGGTGTAAAAGGCCACCCAGTCCGGCCGGGTGGCGCTGTGTTGGTACAGGAAACACAGCGCCCCCTCACGAGCCCCTGAACGGACAGCAGGCACCCCCGTGCCTGCCGTCTTAGGGCTCAGGAGTCGCGATGGTCACTAGGAAGTGACCATCGCATCTCCAGCAGCCGCGGCCTTGGTAGCCGCGGGGCGGGCAGGCTTGGCCGGGGCTTTGGCCCCAGCAGCGCCCTTCCCCTTCCGCCTTCTGGCCGGCGCGCGAGCGCAGGCAGCGCCTCCCAGCTTATGGGCAGCGGGCCTATTCGACGCCGCGCACACTATGCAGTGTAGCGCGGCGGAGCACCCCTCACTTTTATGGCCCGTTTGCCCACAGCGGAAGCAGGCGTCACCTCTGTCGACCTCCGCGGTGCATTGTTCCCGGACGTGCCCAAGCTCCAGGCACCGGTAACACCGCAGAGGCCGAGCCGGAAGCAATTTGGCCCGGACTGATGACCACCCAATAAGTAGGCGGTCAGCCCCTGCCACCTTGCCAGCAGCACCCACAGGACACCTTATAAGGGCAGTGCCCAACCCCGACCGGTCTCGCCGGATCTCTCCCACCTTAATGGCGGAGGGCAGACATTCGCCGACCTTGGCGACCGCCTCCGCTACTTCCGCCGCTACAACCGAGTCGTCCAGACCCGAGATGCGCAGATCTGCGCATTTCTCGGGCCTGGACACCACGACGTTATCTGCCCCCATCACCTGCAGTACTTTTGCAGCAAGGAGGTCCGCTTTGACTCCGCTGTCGGCCCCCTGGAGCTCCAGAAGCCTTGCCCCGGTAACGGCCACTCTGAACGAGATGGCCGGTATGCCCATGCCCTCGAGGTCCATTTTGCTCCTGGCATCGCGGAACAATTTCTCAAATGTGACCCCCCGCTCTATAGCTTGCGGCTGCAGCTTTAAGGCTACTGCCGATGAGCGAGGGGGCCTCAGCTTCGGTTTTTTCGGCTTCTTCGGCTGCCGGGGCTTAGGTGCCTGCGCAGCCGGTGCGGGGCCGGGTCTGGACTTTGGCTTACGCCGGGTCACAACATTCCAGCTCTCCGCTGGCCTCTCTGCAGCTGTCGCTGCTGGCGGAGCGGGGTCGGCCGCAGGAGCCCGCTTTTTGCCCTTTCCCTTCCCCTTAGACTTGGTCGTCCCTCCCTCACGTGAAGTGGGAGGGGGAGGGCCAAGGTCGACGGGCGCCGGATGATCCTCCAGCTCCAACACAGGGCTAACTCTAGCCGGCGGGATATCCGCCGCTAACGCCCGAGAAGACGAGGCCAGCGGTGGGCGAAGGCGCACCTCTGGCAACAGCCTATCTTCCAACGCCTCTAGGCGGGCGTTCACCATGTTCCCCACCGCCTCAATGATGGAGCGCTTAAGCGACTCCGGCTCAAACGGAGCACTTGGAGGCGGTGGGGGGATTGGCACGTCCGGGTTTTGCGGACGCCGTAATTCGGCCCGCAGAGCAGCAAGCTCACCGCGGAGCACCTCGATTTCCGTCTGGAGCCGGTCATTATCGGCGGAGAGCTTCATAGTCTCCGACGCGATGGTGGACCGGCTCATCAAGTCGACAGCCTCTTTGATTTCCGCGGCCGCGTCCTTAAGGGTTTTGACGAACGTACCCTTAAGGTTCGTCGACTTGGCCGCGACATCACCGATTAGGGCCACGTTACGGAGAACGTGACCCTTTAGTTCGGGCGTAGAGGCCCCGATAAACTTCTCCGGCATGCGGATCGGACGCAGCGCATACACCTCGCGCGCCGACTCCGCCATCTCCTTTTCCGCCTGGAGCTCCATCGCCGCCCTCTCTGCGGCGACCATCTCGGCCTTGGCCTTTGCCAGGCCAACGTACTCGCCGGTTGTTGGAGGCCGGCCTCTTCCTCTCGGGGTGTCGGTGCTCTTCAGAGCGGCAGGGCTCCCGTCGCTCCTGCCGCCCGAGCGCGACCGATCTCTCCCTTGGGGCTGGCTCCCCGATGCGTCAGAGCGCTTTAGGAACCGGCCAGCTTTGTCCCTCGCCTGTGAAGTGCCCTTCTCCACCTTCTTTTTCGGGGCTTTTTGAGCGGGGCGGTCCTCGTCACCCGAGCCGCCCGAGTCATCTTCCGAGTCATATCGTCGGGGTCGCTTCCGGAGCGAACCGCTATGCGACACCCGACTATCCGGCCGCGAGAGTATGGAGTCGTCGTCGCTGTCGTACGACATCGACATCGACCCCACGCTTCCTGTTCTCGTCAACTCCTTTAGGGCAGCCATAAGCTCCCCTCTTCCTTTAGAGGCAGACGCGGACTCCCCCGAGTCAACGCGTGCTGCGCCAGTCCTCTTAACCGAATCGCTATGCAAAGCAGGTCCGTTATCATCGCCAAGGTCAATCAATTTATCCGAGTCCGTCGTAAATTTAAGTTTGAACGCCATAATATATCCCACGAGTATGGGGGAAAGGAGGTCCACCGAGCCAGAGACCCCTGTAGCCCGGTAACCCTTTATACGCCTGGGGGGCGGGAAGTACCCAGGGGGGACCGCTAAAGGCTGTTCTTCGTCACAGCCGCTCTTTCGAGCACCCGGCGTCACGGACCGCAACGCCAGGATCTCCGGATTTTTTATAGAGGTTTACTCCTCGCAGCCCAGCCGGTTAAGGCCAGGCCCCCGGTCCCACCATCGGCCGCGAGACATGTCCACGACACCTCAGGTGGGATTACGGGATCGCCCGGCGTCGGCAAAAGCCGAGTGCGCTTGACAAACGCACCGCGCGAGTCATACCGTCCCCTTTCGGGGACTTCCTTTCATACATACACACACTCATCCCTCACCTTTACCCCCCCATCCCCAAAACACATACATCACACATACATCCATCACCTTTACCCCCCCGAAACCCCGAAACCCCCCCGTCGCCGGTCTGCCCCCGACCTTCTCCGAAAAGAGTGCCAGAAGCAGACAAAACGCGACTCCCTAGCCGGACTATCCGCCACCGTCGACCACCTCGACAGGGATGCTGAAGAGGTGGTCGGCGGTGCCCAGGGTGCACCACGAGGAGGTTGTCCAGCACGCACCCCAACCTAACCTAACCTAACCTAACCTTTTTTTTTTTTTTTTTTTTTTTTTTTTCGAGGGAAAAAATGTCCTGCCGCATACCACCGCGCCAAGGGCATGGCGCGGTGGTTATGTGGGGCTCTCACCCACTAAAACAACCCTCGGTGTCCCTTCTCAGCCCTGAGTGTCAACGCCGCAGGTACCGCGGGTAGCATAACTACTACGGCGCTGACGGGGCCTGGACCGCCACTGCAGTCCCCTTCTTGCAGGAAGCCTCCGCTCCCTTCCTCCACTGGGACGGGCCCGCGGGACACGGCGAGCCCGTCTACCTTCTCGGCCTGTTACTGTTCGGACGCCGGGTTGCCCTCCCCGACGCCCGCAGGCCACGCCCTACGGCGGACGCAGATCGTCCCTTAAGTGGGCTGCACGTCGGCGCCCTGGGCGTCTGCGGCGGGAGGGGAGCGCTGATGCAGCTTCCCTCTCCCTTTCTGCTGCCTCCTTGGCCGCCATTACGGCCTCTGCGAAAGAGGCTACTGCCTCCCAGGCGCGCTCGCTGCCGACCATGCTTGCGACAACGGCCGGCAGCGAGAGCGCCTGCACTCCGATAGCGGCGACCAGTTCGCCTCTCGCCTCATCCCAAGCCGGACATGCCTGCAGTGTGTGCAAGGCCGTGTCTTCAGGGGCAGCGCAGTGGTGGCACCCTTCCTGTTCCTCACGTCCGATACGACACAGATACCGCCCGAAACAACCATGTCCGGACAGCATCTGTGTGAGTCGGAACGTGAGGGCACCATGTCGGCGCTCCAGCCACTCCCTGAAGACCGGCACTATGGCGGCGATGATGTTAACGCCCGAGCTTGGGTGGGCTAAGAGTTCGCCCCACTCCTCAATGACGGTGCCTCGCAGCTCCGTCCTCCTCGTCAAAATGTCGAGTAGGTCCACGACGTGTCCCTGCTCGAGCTCGTCACGGCGCCATTGATAAAGGCGGCCTAGCGCCCTCGCCTCCAGGTGCCAGGGAGGCGTTCCCGCCAGTAGCGTCCCTGCCTCGAATGATATGGTACGGTACCCCCGGGCCACTCTATTCGCCATCGCTCTCTGAGGCCTCCTCAGGAGCGTGACATTTTGGGCGGATAGAGCTTCAGCCCAGATCGGGGCACCGTACAGGGCCTGGGAACGTACGACCCCTGTATACAGCCGCCTGCATGAGGCGTTAGGTCCCCCCAGGTTGGGGAGGATGGACGATAATGCCGTCGCCGTCTTTGTGAGTTTGGGAGCGAGCGCCTCAAAGTGGGAACGAAATGACCAGCGACTGTCAAGGAGTAACCCAAGGTATTTAAGCGTTCGTCCCACATTGATGCGCACGCCCCCCACCACGATGTGCAAATCTGCAGGCGGCGCATTTCGGGGCCCATGGAAGGCGACCGCCTCGATCTTATTTAATGCCACATTAAGGCCCAGTCTTCTTATACGCCCTACAACCAGAGCTACGCCTGCTGTAGCCCGTAGGGCAGCCTGCCGGTATGTTTTGCCCCTTGCGGTCACTAGGGTGTCATCCGCGTAGCATGTCAAGGAGACACCAGGAAGCAGCGAACCGCGAAGCACCCAATTGTATGCGATATTCCACAGGAGTGGCCCTAGGACCGACCCCTGTGGAACACCGCATCTTATTGCCTTCTGGCACCACTCCGCATTGCTCGGGAACGTGATGCTTCTCTCCGAGAGATAGTTTGATACCAATCGACGCAGGTAGAGTGGGACCCGGTGGTAGTTCAGGGCCGCCAAGATCGCGCCCCAGGGGAGGGAGTTGAACGCATTGGCAATGTCTATTGACACTGCCAATGTCACCTCTCCCCGGGACGCCGCTTCCTCCACGATACCCTTCACTCTCTTGATTGCGTCGATGGTTGACCTTCCACGCCGGAACCCAAACTGGTGAGGACTTAAGTCTGGCCCTGCTACAGTCAAGTGCTCGACGAGGCGGTAGGCGATGATTCGCTCAAAGAGCTTTCCCGCCTCGTCGAGAAGGACTATTGGCCTATATGCGGAAGGTGAGTCCGCAGGGCGCCCGTCTTTCCTTAACAGAATTAATTTCCCCGTCTTCCAGTTATTGGGGAAGTGTCCTTGCCGTAGGCATTCACTAAGGTACGCCATGTAGCGGGGTCCCAGGACTGCCAGTGACGCAGCCAGAACACGTCCAGGTACGCCGTCAGGTCCTGGGGCTACGTTCTTGGTCCTCATTTTCTGTATTGCCACCTCTAGCTCCAGCTCGGTGACTTCAGGGGCGTTTTCGTCATTGTCCAGGGCGTCATTTCCAGGTGTGGTCATGTCCGGGGGAGTGCGCTCTGTTCCATCCGGGAACAGGGCACTTAATGTCGCGTCCAATATTTGGGGCTGCAAGGTCTGAGTCAGGGGCGGGGCCCAGGGGCGAAGTTTGCCCCTGACCATCCTGTACGGGCGTCCCCAGGGGTCCCTGTCCAGGATGGCCAGAAGCTCCTCCCGAGCTTGCAACCTAACCTAACCTAACCTAACCTTTTTTTTTTTTTTTTTTTTTTTTTTTTTTTTTTTTTTTTTTCGAGGGAAAAAATGTCCTGCCGCATACCACCGCGCCAAGGGCATGGCGCGGTGGTTATGTGGGGCTCTCACCCACTAAAACAACCCTCGGTGTCCCTTCTCAGCCCTGAGTGTCAACGCCGCAGGTACCGCGGGTAGCATAACTACTACGGCGCTGACGGGGCCTGGACCGCCACTGCAGTCCCCTTCTTGCAGGAAGCCTCCGCTCCCTTCCTCCACTGGGACGGGCCCGCGGGACACGGCGAGCCCGTCTACCTTCTCGGCCTGTTACTGGTCGGACGCCGGGTTGCCCTCCCCGACGCCCGCAGGCCACGCCCTACGGCGGACGCAGATCTTCCCTTAAGTGGGCTGCACGTCGGCGCCCTGGGCGTCTGCGGCGGGAAGGGAGCGCTGATGCAGCTTCCCTCTCCCTTTCTGCTGCCTCCTTGGCCGCCATTACGGCCTCCGCAAATGAGGCTACTGCCTCCCAAGCGCGCTCGCTCCCGACCATGCTAGCGACCACGGCCGGCAGCGAGAGCGCTTGCACTCCGATCGCGGCGACCAATTCGTCTCTCGCCTCATCCCAAGCCGGACACGCCTGCAGTGTGTGCAAGGCCGTGTCTTCAGGGGCAGCGCAATGGTGGCACCCTTCTTGTTCCTCACGTCCGATACGACACAGATACCGCCCGAAACAACCATGTCCGGACAGCACCTGTGTGAGTCGGAACGTGAGGGCACCGTGTCGGCGCTCCAGCCACTCCCTGAAGACTGGCACTATGGCAGCGATGGTGTTAACGCCCGAGCTTGGGTGGGCTAATAGTTCGCCCCACTCCTCTATCACGGCGTCTTTCAGCTCTCTCCTCTTCCTTATTAGGTCGAGCAGGTCCACGACATGTCCCTGCCCGAGCTCATCTCTGCGCCATTGATAGAGGCGGTCTAGCGCCTTCGCCTCTAGTTGCCACGGAGGTGTTCCCGCCAACAGCGTCCCCGCCTCGTAGGCAATCGTGCGGTACCCGCGGGCCACCCTATTCGCCATGGCTCTCTGAGGTCTCCTCAGGAGCGCAGTGTTTTGGGCGGATAGGGCTTCAGCCCAGATCGGGGCACCATACAGGGCCTGGGACCGCACGACCCCTGTATAAAGCCGCCTGCATGAGGCGTCAGGTCCCCCCAGGTTGGGGAGGATGGACGATAATGCCGTCGCCGTCTTTGTGAGTTTGGGAGCGAGCGCCTCAAAGTGGGAACGAAATGACCAGCGACTGTCAAGGAGTAACCCAAGGTATTTAAGCGTTCGTCCCACATTGATGCGCACGCCCCCCACCACGATGTGCAAATCTGCAGGCGGTGCATTTCGGGGCCCATGGAAGGCGACCGCCTCGATCTTATTTAATGCCACATTAAGGCCCAGTCTTCTTATGCGCCCTACAACCAGAGCTACGCCTGCTGTAGCCCGTAGGGCAGCCTGCCGGTATGTTTTGCCCCTTGCGGTCACTAGGGTGTCATCCGCGTAGCATGTCATGGCGACACCAGGAAGCAGCGAACCGCGAAGCACCCAATCGTATGCGATATTCCACAGGAGTGGCCCTAGGACCGACCCCTGTGGAACACCGCATCTTATTTCCTTCTGGCACCACTCCGCATTGCTCGGGAACGTGATGCTTCTCTCCGAGAGATAGTTTGATACCAATCGACGCAGGTAGAGTGGGACCCGGTGGTAGTTCAGGGCCGCCAAGATCGCGCCCCAGGGGAGGGAGTTGAACGCATTGGCAATGTCTATTGACACTGCCAATGTCACCTCTCCCCGGGACGCCGCTTCCTCCACGATACCCTTCACTCTCCTGATTGCGTCGATGGTCGACCTTCCACGCCGGAACCCGAACTGGTGGGGACTCAAGTCCGGCCCTGCTACAGTCAAGTGCTCGACGAGGCGGTAGGCGATGATTCGCTCAAAGAGCTTTCCCGCCTCGTCGAGAAGGACTATTGGCCTATATGCGGAAGGTGAGTCGGCAGGACGTCCGTCTTTCCTTAACAGAATTAACTTCCCGGTCTTCCAGTTATTGGGGAAGTGCCCTTGCCGTAGGCATTCACTGAGATACGCCATGTAGCGGGGCCCCAGGGCTGCCAGTGACGCAGCCAGAACACGTCCTGGAACGCCGTCGGGTCCCGGGGCTACGTTCTTGGTCCTCATTTTATGTATTGCCACCTCTAGCTCCAGCTCAGTGATTTCGGGGGCGTTTTCGTCACTGTCCAGGGCGTCACTTCCAGGTGTAGTCATTACCGGGGGAGTGCGCTCTGTTCCATCCGGGAACAGGGCACTTAATGTTGCGTCCAATATTTGGGGCTGCAAGGTCTGAGTCAGGGGCGGGGCCCAGGGGCGAAGTTTGCCCCTGACCACCCTGTACGGGCGTCCCCAGGGGTCCCTGTCCAGGATGGCCAGCAGCTCCTCCCGAGCTTGCACCTTGGCCCTTTTAATGGCCTCCTGCAGAGTCCGCTTCGCCGCTCTATAGGCCTCATATAGTTCGGCCTCTCTTATCACCGAGTATTGGCTACGGCGGCGTCTTCTCCGATGGCGAGTGTACTGGCGGCGCGCTGCTATGCAAGCCCTGCGCAACTGCGCGAGCTCTTGCGACCACCAGTACACTTGCCGTCTCCGTGACCTAGTGTTAGGCCGCACCCGTGGCATCGCCGCGTCGCAGATGGCGACTAAAGCGGACCGCAACCAGTCCGCCTCCTGCTGGATGTTGTAAATACGCGGCGGCGAGCTCCAAGCTTGGACTTCAATGGCTTCTAGCAGAAGCTCACGATTCAGACGGCCCAGGGTCCATCGCGGGTTAGGGTCAATCAAGGCTGGTTGATTGGCAACGCCGGAGGTTTGGGCGGAAACACTGAATCGGATGTAACGATGATCCGACAGCGTCTCCGCCTCCTCAACAACGTGCCAGTCACGAACCCGACGCGCTATGTTGGGGCTGGAGAAGGAGATGTCCACAATGGACCCACCCCCTTGCCGAATGCACGTGTAGGCCGTGCCCCTATTCAGGATGACCAGTCCTCTCTCCACTGCCCACTCCTCGAGAATTTCTCCCCTAGCGTCAGCAGTTGGCGACCCCCACGCAGGGGACTTCGCATTAAAGTCCCCGAGGACTAGCACGGGGCGGGGGCGAAAACTGCCAACGAGCGCACTGAGCTGTGCCACGAAGGTTTCGAATTCCGCCAGATGACGGTTGGGAGAGAAATAGACCCCGACGATAGACATGTTTCCGACGCTGGCGGCGACGTAGCCATGGCCCCTTTCGATGTTTTCAAGTGGCGGGGCACCGTTCGTAAGATCCGTTATTATGGCCACCAGGCCATCTAAGTCTCCCGCCCACATAGGTGAGGCAGGGACGCAGTATGGCTCGGCAACCACAGCCAGTCCGATGGACCACTCCGCCAGGGTCTGGAACAAGAGGTCCTGGGCCCTGGCGGAATGGTTTGCGTTCGTTTGGAGTATTTGGAGCACCTGATCCATTAAGAGGTGTCCATGCTTTTCTCCTTCTCTGCCGGTCGCGGTAAGGGTGCCGATTTGGGCTTACCAATTTGCGCGGGGGCCGCCTTCTTGCTTCTAGGCTGAAATGATGAGCAGCCGTTACTGCCCGCAGGATGTTCAGCGGACTTGCCTGCCTTCGCGCACATGAGGCAGTGCGGAGAGTCCCCACAATCGGCGGCTTTATGCCCCGATTTGCCGCACTTGAAACAAGTGTTGCTGCAGTCAACTCCTGCAGTGCACTTAGCACCTACGTGCCCCCCCATGAGGCAGCGGTAGCACCGCATGGGCCTCGGCTTCAATAACTTGACTTGGGCCGAGACCCAGCCCACGAGAAGACGTCGGCCATCCGCTAATTTTTGGGCCGCCGCAATGGGGCAGCTTACTATCGCAGTGCCAAGTCCGTTTGAGCCCAATTTGATGGCATTCGCCTTAATTTGGGCGGCAGGGCAACCTCCGGTTTCGGCGATGGCAGCCACCAACTCCTGCTGAGAGACGGAGTCATCAAGGGCCGATATCCGCAAGTCGGCACATCTTGTCGGCCGAGAGATCCGACAGTCCTCATCAGAGAGTTTAGCTCGCAATTCAGCCGCCAGAGCGTCTGCCTTCTGGCTGCTAGCAGCCCCTGGCACTTCTAGCAAGCGGCCACCGGTCGCTGTTACCCTGCAGCGCACACCGTCAATCCCAAGGTCATTGAGCTGGATCACTGACCTGGCGCTATGCAACAGCGCCGCATAAGTGATGCCACGCTTTTCCGCATCGGGTGCGAGGGTGAGGACCACCGCCGTTGAGCGCGGTGCCCGGAGCCTTCTCCTTGTCCTTTGCTTCTTCTTTTTTGCCTTTTTGGCAGCCTTTTTGGCACCAACCACCTGCCACTCTCCGCCATCAGGCTTAGCGGGGGCCTGAGGCTGGGCAATGGTGGCCTCCTGCCTTTTCTTGTTCCCCTTCTCCTTCTCTATCACTTTCTTGCCGCGCGGGACTTTGCCGGTGGTTTTGGGAGCGGTCGACGTGGACGGGGACGGATGCGCCGCAGAGGCAGGCGCCTTGTCCGGTTGTTGAGCAGGGCGCGCTGTCCTTAAGGCCTGTCTTTCTTCAGGGTCTGGCGGCGCCTGCTTGTTTCTGTCAGCCGCCAAGGGCGGGCGGAGGATTTTTCCCTCCAAAAACTGTACTCTTTGGAGGACCTTGCCGATCTCCTCCCTAACAACCTGCGCAAGGTCTGACTCCGTTGTTTTAGGCGTCTGAGTTGGGTTTGCTGGCCTCTCCCCCCCGGTCCCAATCACCATAGCCCGGACGCAGCCGAGCTCTTTACGAAGCTCGCCCATTTGCCTCTTCAGGCGGGCGTTCTCAATCTGCAGGCGGCGTATCTCGTCAGTGGTCGTGCGTGACAGCAGCTCCTCTGCCACGTCTTCGATACTGTTCGCCGCCTGTTTGAGCGTCTTCTGGCACACCCCTTTGAGGCCCTTGGACACTCTCGACACCTCTCGTATTCCTGCAAGGGATTCTTCCAATCTCTTCCTAAGGCCTTCCACCGGCAGTTCATCCGCGTCAAGCCTAGATGAGGCGCGCGATGCCGCACGGGAGCCACGGTCGCTAGCTGCCTCGCTCATGGCGATTTCGGCTGCTATTCGGTCCGCCTCGGCAATCCTCACTTCTAGTGAGTTCGCACGCTTGGCAGCCTCCATCTCCTTTTTAATCTTCCACTTGCCCACATGCTCACCAGTGGTAGGGGGCCTGCCACGTTTGCGGGGTGGACGGTTAGATCCGTCTTCGCTTTGAACACTGTATGCGCTCATCAAAGACTCGGCGTCGGAGTCCGCCTCATCTCTTCTCTCCTCGGTTTTGTTACTAGCGGCAAGCCGCTCCAAACCTTCCCCAGCAGACGCAGACTTTTCGTAGTCCGCACGCTCTTCACCAATCATCAAGTCCAATTCATTATGCAGTTTCGGTCCATTGTTATCGCCTAGGTCAGTTTGTATTTCTGTGTCCGTCGTTTTTAAAGTTTTTGTTTTAACATTTGCCATAGTATTCCCACGAGAATGGGGGAAGGGGAGGTCCACCGAGCCAGAGACCCCTGTAGCCCGGTAACCCTTAATACACCTGGGGGGCGGGAAGTACCCAGGGGGGGACCGCTAAAGGCTGTTCTTCGTCACAGCCGCTCTTTCGAGCACCCGGCGTCACGGACCGCAACGCCAGGATCTCCGGATTTTTTATAGAGGTTTACTCCTCGCAGCCCAGCCGGTTAAGGCCAGGCCCCCGGTCCCACCATCGGCCGCGAGACATGTCCACGACACCTCAGGTGGGATTACGGGATCGCCCGGCGTCGGCAAAAGCCGAGTGCGCTTGGCAAACGCACCGCGCGAGTCATACCGTCCCCTTTCGGGGACTTCCTTTCATACACACACACTCATCCCTCACCTTACCCCCCAATCCCCAAAACACATACATCACACAAGCATCCATCACCTTTACCCCCCCGAAACCCCTTACCCCCCCGTCGCCGGTCTGCCCCCGACCCTCTCCGAAAAGAGTGCCAGAAGCAGACAAAACGCGACTCCCTAGCCGGACTATCCGCCACCGTCGACCACCTCGACAGGGATGCTGAAGAGGTGGTCGGCGGTGCCCAGGGTGCACCACGAGGAGGTTGTCCAGCACGCACCCCAACCTAACCTTTTTTTTTTTTTTTTTTTTTTTTTTTTTTTTTTTTTTTTTTTTTTTTTTTTTTTTTTTTTAGCGAGGGAAAAAATGTCCTGCCGCATACCACCGCGCCAAGGGCATAGCGCGGTGGTTATGTGGGGCTCTCACCCACTAAAACAACCCTCGGTGTCCCTTCTCAGCCCTGAGTGTCAGCGCCGCAGGTACCGCGAGTAGCATAACTACTACGGCGCTGACGGGGCCTGGACCGTCACTGCAGTCCCCTTCTTGCAGGAAGCCTTTGCTCCCTTCCTCCACTGGGACGGGCCCGCGAGACACGGCAAGCCCGTCTACCTCCTCGGCCTGTTACTGGTCGGACGCCGGGTTGCCCTCCCCGACGCCCGCAGGCCACGCCCTACGGCGGACGCAGATCCTCCCTTAAGTGGGCTGCTCGTCGACGCCCTGGGCGCCTGCGGCGGGAGGGGAGCGTTGACGTTGCTTCCCTCTCCCTCTCAGCTGCCTCCTTGGCCGCCATTACGGCCTCTGCGAATGAGGCTACTGCCTCCCAAGCGCGCTCGCTCCCGACCATGCTAGCGACCACGGCCGGCAGCGAGAGCGCCTGCACTCCAATCACGGCGACTAGTTCGCTCCTCGCCTCAGCCCAAGCCGGACACGCCTGCAGTGTGTGCAAGGCCGTGTCTTCAGGGGCAGCGCAGTGGTGGCACCCTTCCTGTTCCTCACGTCCGATACGACACAGATACCGCCCGAAACAACCATGTCCGGACAGCATCTGTGTGAGTCGGAACGTGAGGGCACCGTGTCGGCGCTCCAGCCACTCCCTGAAGACCGGCACTATGGCGGCGATGGTGTTAACGCCCGAGCTTGGGTGGGCTAATAGTTCGCCCCACTCATCTACGACGGCGTCTTGAAGCTCTCTCCTCTTCGTTATTATGTCGAGCAGGTCCACGACATGTCCCTGCTCGAGCTCATCCCTGCGCCATTTATAAAGGCGACCTAGAGCCTTCGCCTCTAGCTGCCAGGGCGGCGATCTCGCTAGTAGCGTCCCCGCCTCAAAAGCTATGGTACGGTACCCCCGGGCCACTCTATTCGCCATCGCTCTCTGAGGCCTCCTCAGGAGCGTGACATTTTGGGCGGATAGAGCTTCAGCCCAGATTGGGGCACCGTACAGGGCCTGGGAACGTACCACACCTGTATAAAGCCGCCTGCATGAGGCGTCAGGTCCCCCCAGGTTGGGGAGGATAGACGATAATGCCGCCGCCGTCTTCGTCAGTTTGGGAGCGAGCGCCTCAAAGTGGGAACGAAATGACCAGCGACTATCAAGGAGTAAACCAAGGTATTTCAGGGTTCGTCCCACATTGATGCGCACGCCCCCCACCACGATGTGCAAGTCTGCAGGCGGCGCATTCCGGGGCCCATGGAAGGCGACCGCCTCGATCTTATTAAGCGCCACATTAAGGCCCAGTCTTCTAATGCGCCCAACAACTAGAGCTACACCTGCTGTAGCCCGTATGGTCGCCTGGCGGTAGGTCTTGCCCCTCGCGGTTACCAAGGTGTCATCCGCATAGCAGGTGAGGGAGACACCAGCGACCAGCGAACCGCGGAGGACCCAGTCGTATGCGATATTGCACAGGAGTGGCCCTAGGACCGACCCCTGTGGAACACCGCATCTTATCTCCTTCCGACACCACTCCGCGTTACTCGGGAAGGTGATGGTCCTGTCCGAGAGATAATTGGCCACTAACCGACGCAGGTAGGATGGGACCCGGTGGTGGATTAAGGCCGCCGAAATCGCGCCACAGGGGAGGGAGTTGAAAGCGTTGGCGATGTCTATTGACACCGCCAATATCACCTCTCCCCGGGACACAGCTTCCTCCACGATCCCCTTTACTCTCTCTACTGCGTCGATTGTGGATCGTCTGCGACGGAAGCCGAACTGGTTTGGACTCAAGTCCGGCCCTGTTCCAGTCAGGTGCTCGACGAGGCGGTTGGCGATAATTCGCTCGAAGAGCTTGCCCGCCTCGTCGAGAAGGACGATTGGTCGATAGGCGGAGGGCGAATCCGCAGGACGCCCGTCCTTCCTTAAAAGAATCAATTTCCCGGTCTTCCAGGTAACCGGGAAATGTCCGTCCTTTAGGCATTCGCTGAGGTACGCCATATAACGGGGCCCCAGAGCCGTGAGTGACGCGGCCAGTACGCGTCCAGGCACGCCGTCAGGTCCCGGGGCTACGTTTTTCGCCTTCATTTTCTGAATTGCCACCTCAAGTTCCAGCTCAGAAATCTCGGGGGCGTTTTCGTCGATGTCCATGGTGTCTAAGCCAGGTGTTGTCGTATCCGGGGAAGTGCGCTCTGTTCCGGCAGGAAACAGGGCACTTAGTGTCGCGTCCAGTATTAGGGGCTGTAAGGTCTGAGTCAGGGGCGGGGCCCAGGGGCGGAATTTACCCCTGACCATCCTGTACGGGCGTCCCCAGGGATCCCTGTCCAGGATGGCCAGAAGCTCCTCCCGAGCTTGCACCTTGGCCCTTTTAATGGCCTCCTGCAAAGCCCGTTTCGCCAATCTATAGGCGTTTAACAGCTCAGCCTCTCTTATTGCCGAGTATTGGGTACGGCGGCGTCCTCTCCGATGGCGGGTGTACTGGCGGCGCGCGGCTATGCAAGCTCTGCGCAACTGCGCGAGCTCGTGCGACCACCAGTACACTTGCCGTCCCCGTGACCTGGTGTTAGGCCGCACCCGTGGCATCGCCGCGTCGCAGATGGCGACTAAAGCGGACCGCAACCAGTCCGCCTCCTGCTGTATGTTATAAATACGCGGCGGCGAGGTCCAGGCTTGGACTTCTGCAGCTTCTCGCAGAAGCTCAAGGTTTAGGCGGCCCAGGGTCCATCGCGGATTAGGGTCGGTCAAGGCCCGCGGCGCAGGGACGCCAGAGGTCTGGGCAGAGACGCTGAATCGGATGTAACGGTGATCCGACAGCGTCTCCGCCCCCTCAACAACGTGCCAGTCGCGAACCCGACGCGCTATGCTAGGGCTGGAAAGGGAGATGTCCACTATGGACCCACCCCCCTGCCGAACGCACGTGTAGGCCGTGCCCCTATTAAGGACGACCAGTCCTCTCTCCACTGCCCACTCCTCGAGAATTTCTCCCCTAGCGTCAGCGGTTGGTGAGCCCCACGCAGGGGACTTCGCATTAAAGTCCCCGAGGACTAACACGGGGCGGGGGCGAAGACTGTCGACGAGCGCACTGAGCCGAGCCACAAAGGTCTCAAATTCCGCCAGATGACGATTAGGGGAGAAATAGACCCCAACGACAGAGATGTTTCCGACACTCGCCACTACATAACCGTGACCCCTCTCGATATTTTCGAGTGTCGGGCCGCCGTTCGTCAAGTCCGTTATTACGGCTACCAGGCCATCCAAGTCTCCCGCCCACCTAGGTGAGGGAGGGACGTTGTATGGCTCGGCAACCACAGCCAGTCCGATGGACCACTCCGCC
This sequence comes from Notodonta dromedarius, assembly GCA_905147325.1. Classification (NCBI taxonomy): domain Eukaryota; kingdom Metazoa; phylum Arthropoda; class Insecta; order Lepidoptera; family Notodontidae; genus Notodonta; species Notodonta dromedarius. Next base: position 12,796,562 of record LR990165.1, on the reverse strand, counting down.
AAGGTCTGGAACAAAAGGTCCTGGGCCCTGGCGGAATGGTTTGCGTTGGTTTGGAGTATATGGAGCACCTGATCCATTACGAGGTGTCCATTACTTTCTCCTTCTCTGCCAGCCGCTTCCTATTGTGCGCGGGGGCCGCCTTCTTGCCTCTGGGCTGGAATGAAGAGCAGCCCTTACTGCCCGCAGGATGGTCAGCGGGCTTGCCTGCCTTCGAGCACATTAGGCAGTGCGGCTTGTCTGCGCAATTAGTGGCTTTATGTCCTGATTTGCCGCACCTGAAACAGGTGTTGCTGCAGTCTATTTCTGCTGTGCACTTTACGCCTACATGCCCCCCCATGAGACAGCGGTAACACCGCATGGGCCTCGGCTTCAGTAGTTTGACTTGGGCCGAGACCCAGCCCACGAGGAAACGCCGACAATCCGCCAACTTTTGGGCCGCCGCAATGGGGCAGCTGACTATTGCGGTGCCGAGTCCGCTCGATCCCCGCTTTATTGCATTCGCCTTAACTTCGGCAACGGGACAATCTCCGGCTTTGGCCACGGCATCCGCCAGCTCCTGTTGAGAGACCGAATCGTCGAGGCCCGCTATCCTCAGATCGGCACATTTTGACGGCCGAGAAACCCGACAGTCCTCCTGGGAGAGCTGGGCCCGTAATTCGGTCGCCAGGGCGTCTGCCTTCTGGCCGCTAGTAGCCCCAGGCACTTCTAAAATGCGGCCACCGGTCGCCGTGACCCTGCAGCGCACGCCGTCAATACCAAGGTCATTCAACTTGATGACCGACCTGGCACTATGCAGCAGCGCCGCATAAGTTACGCCGCGCTTTTCCGCCTCAGGTTGGAGGGTGAGGACCACCGCTGTCGAGCGTGGTGCTCTGAGCCTATTCCTCGTCCTTCTCCTTTTCCGCTTTGCCTTTTTGGCAGCTTTCTTGGCACCAACTAGCTGCCACTCTCCGTTATTGGGTTCCGTAGGCACCTGAGGCTGGACAGCAATGGCCTTCTGGCTTTTGCTGTTCGCCTTCCCCTTTGCGTTCTCTGTTTTGTCGCGCACGACTTTGGCGGCAACTTTGGGAACGGCCGAAGTGGAGGGTGCCGGTACCGTCATGGAAGAGGGCGCCCGCTCGGATATTTTAGCAGGTCGTGCCTGCTTTACTTCTGGGCCTGGTGGCGGCTGTCTGACCTTGTCAGACGCCAAGGGCGGCCGAAGGATCTTGCCCTCCAGAAATTGTACCCTTTGCAGGACCTTGCCGATCTCCTCTCGTACAACCTGCGCAAGGTCCGACTCAGTGGTTTTAGGGGCTGCAGCAGGATTTGCAGGCCGACTCTCTTCCCTGACTCCAACCACCATTTCCCGGACGCAGTCGAGCTCTTTTCGCAGTTCAGCCATCTGCCTCTTCAGACGGGCGTTCTCAATTTGCAGGCGGCGGACTTCATCGGTTGCCGTACGCGATAGCAGCTCCTCTGCCACGTCTTCGATATTGTTCGCCGCCTGCTTGAGTGCTTTTTGGCACACCCCTTTGAGGCCTTTAGAAACCCTCGACACATCCCGGATCCCATCGAGGGACTCTTGGAGCCTCTTTTTTAGACCCTCAACCGGCAGTTCGTCAGCGTCGAGTCTCAATGAAGCGCGTGATACCGCTCGGGAGCCTCGGTCGCTAATTGCCTCACTCATTGCAGTTTCAGCTGCCAGTCTATCAGCCTCAGCGATCCTCACTTCAAGTGAGTTCGCCCGCTTGGCAGCCTCCATCTCCTTTTTAACCTTCCATTTCCCTACATGCTCGCCAGTGGTAGGTGGCCTTCCTCGTTTGCGGGGCAGTGAGCCGCGTTCGTCTAAACTCATAGCACTAGACGCGCTCATCAATGACTCAGCGTCAGAGTCCACCTCAAATCTCCTCTCCGTATCCTTACTGGCGGAAATCCGCTCCTCTCCTTTTCCAACAGACGCGGACCTCACCAGGTCAACACGCCTACTCGCCATATCAGAAGCATTATCGAGTCCGTTAGGATCGCCAAGGTCGGGTGCGCCCGAAGACGCAAAGCAAGTGACGCCCCCCCCAGAATACGAGGGGCGGCCGGAACCACTTCTTCCCACCAGGGGAAGCTGTGGTTCCGGGGAGGATTCTCCAGCCGCGGCGCGGCCGGTACCTCCCTGGGGTATTATGTGTTGATCAGCTTGCTCCATATTGTTGTTGTTTCCTTTGAAGGGTGAGGTCCCTATACCCATCCCCCCCTGCGCTAATGACGGGGTTTCGCCCCCCCGCCTTTCAGCGTTCGGGCACGCAAGACCCCTCGCATTGGGCAGGCCGCAGCACCAGTCTTCGCGGACATTGCACCCTCTCCTCTTACATACATCACGCTATCACCATTCATCCATCGCCTTTACCCCCCATCCCCAAATCATTCATCACACGTTCATCCATCACCTTTACCCCCCGAAACCCCTTACCCCCCCGTCGCCGGTCTGCCCCCGACCCTCTCCGAAAAGAGTGCCAGAAGCAGACAAAACGCGACTCCCTAGCCGGACTATCCGCCACCGTCGACCACCTCGACAGGGATGCTGAAGAGGTGGTCGGCGGTGCCCAGGGTGCACCACGAGGAGGTTGTCCAGCACGCACCCCACCCCAACCTAACCTTTTTTTTTTTTTTTTTTTTTTTTTTCGAGGGAAAAAATGTCCTGCCGCATACCACCGCGCCAAGGGCATGGCGCGGTGGTTATGTGGGGCTCTCACCCACTAAAACAACCCTCGGTGTCCCTTCTCAGCCCTGAGTGTCAGCGCCGCAGGTACCGCGAGTAGCATAACTACTACGGCGCTGACGGGGCCTGGACCGCCACTGCAGTCCCCTTCTTGCAGGAAGCCTTTGCTCCCTTCCTCCACTGGGACGGGCCCGCGAGACACGGCAAGACCGTCTACCTCCTCGGCCTGTTACTGGTCGGACGCCGGGTTGCCCTCCCCGACGCCCGCAGGCCACGCCCTACGGCGGACGCAAATCCTCCCTTAAGTGGGCTGCTCGTCGACGCCCTGGGCGCCTGCGGCGGGAGGGAAGCGTTGACGTTGCTTCCCTCTCCCTCTCAGCTGCCTCCTTGGCCGCCATTACGGCCTCTGCGAATGAGGCTACTGCCTCCCAAGCGCGCTCGCTCCCGACCATGCTAGCAACCACGGCCGGCAGCGAGAGCGCCTGCACTCCGATCGCGGCGACCAATTCGCCTCTCGCCTCATCCCAAGCCGGACACGCCTGCAGTGTGTGCAAGGCCGTGTCTTCAGGGGCAGCGCAATGGTGGCACCCTTCTTGTTCCTCACGTCCGATACGACACAGATACCGCCCGAAACAACCATGTCCGGACAGCACCTGTGTGAGTCGGAACGTGAGGGCACCGTGTCGGCGCTCCAGCCACTCCCTGAAGACCGGCACTATGGCGGCGATGGTGTTAACGCCCGAGCTTGGGTGGGCTAATAGTTCGCCCCACTCCTCTATCACGGCGTCTTTCAGCTCTCTCCTCTTCCTTATTAGGTCGAGCAGGTCCACGACATGTCCCTGCCCGAGCTCATCTCTGCGCCATTGAAAGAGGCGGTATAGCGCCTTCGCCTCCAGTTGCCACGGAGGTGTTCCCGCCAGCAGCGTCCCCGCCTCGAAGGCAATCGTGCGGTACCCGCGGGCCACCCTATTCGCCATGGCTCGCTGAGGTCTCCTCAGGAGCGCAGTGTTTTGGGCGGATAGGGCTTCAGCCCAGATCGGGGCACCATACAGGGCCTGGGACCGCACGACCCCTGTATAAAGCCGCCTGCATGAGGCGTCAGGTCCCCCCAGGTTGGGGAGGATAGACGATAATGCCGCCGCCGTCTTCGTGAGTTTGGGAGCGAGCGCCTCAAAGTGGGAACGAAATGACCAGCGACTATCAAGGAGTAATCCAAGGTATTTCAGGGTTCGTCCCACATTGATGCGCACGCCCCCCACCACGATGTGCAAGTCTGCAGGCGGCGCATTTCGGGGCCCATGGAAGGCGACCGCCTCGATCTTATTAAGCGCCACATTGAGGCCCAGTCTTCTAATGCGCCCAACGACTAAAGCTACGCCTGCTGTAGCCCGTAGGGCAGCCTGCCGGTACGTTTTGCCCCTTGCGGTCACTAGGGTGTCATCCGCGTAGCATGTCAGGGAGACACCAGGAAGCAGCGAACCGCGAAGCACCCAATCGTATGCGATGTTCCACAGGAGTGGCCCTAGGACCGACCCCTGTGGAACACCGCATCTTATGTCCTTCTGGCACCACTCCGCGTTGTTCGGGAAGGTGATGCTTCTCTCAGATAGGTAGTTGGACACCAATCGACGCAGGTAGAATGGGACCCGGTGGTGGTTCAGGGCCGCCAAGATCGCGCCCCAGGGGAGGGAGTTGAACGCATTGGCAATGTCTATTGACACTGCCAATGTCACCTCTCCCCGGGACGCCGCTTCCTCCACGATACCCTTCACTCTCTTGATTGCGTCGATGGTTGACCTTCCACGCCGGAACCCGAACTGGTGAGGACTTAAGTCCGGCCCTGCTACAGTCAAGTGCTCGACGAGGCGGTAGGCGATGATTCGCTCAAAGAGCTTTCCCGCCTCGTCGAGAAGGACTATTGGCCGATAAGCGGAAGGAGAATCCGCAGGACGACCGTCTTTCCTTAAAAGAATTAACTTCCCGGTCTTCCAATTATTGGGGAAGTAACCTTGCCGTAGGCATTCGCTCAGATACGCCATGTAACGGGGTCCCAGGATTGCCAGTGACGCAGCCAGAACACGTCCAGGTACGCCGTCAGGTCCTGGGGCTACGTTCTTGGTCCTCATTTTCTGTATTGCCACCTCTAGCTCCAGCTCGGTGACTTCAGGGGCGTTTTCGTCATTGTCCAGGGCGTCATTTCCAGGTGTGGTCATGTCCGGGGGAGTGCGCTCTGTTCCATCCGGGAACAGGGCACTTAATGTCGCGTCCAATATTTGGGGCTGCAAGGTCTGAGTCAGGGGCGGGGCCCAGGGGCAAAGTTTGCCCCTGACCATCCTGTACGGGCGTCCCCAGGGGTCCCTGTCCAGGATGGCCAGAAGCTCCTCCCGAGCTTGCACCTTAGCCCTTTTAATAGCCTCCTGCAGAGTCCTCTTTGCCGCTCTATAGGCCTCATATAGTTCGGCCTCTCTTATCGCCGAGTATTGGGTACGGCGGCGTCTTCTGCGATGGCGAGTGTACTGGCGGCGCGCGGCTATGCAAGCCCTGCGCAACTGCGCGAGCTCATGCGACCACCAGTACACTTGCCGTCTCCGTGACCTGGTGTTAGGCCGCACCCTTGGCATCGCCGCGTCGCAGATGGCGACTAAAGCGGACCGCAACCAGTCCGCCTCCTGCTGGATGCTATAGCTACGCGGCGGCGAGGCCCAAGCCTGGACTTCTGCAGCTTCCCGCAGAAGCTCAGGGTTCAGGCGGCCCAGGGTCCATCGCGGATTAGGGTCGATCAAAGCCCGTGCAGGGACGCCGGAGGTCTGGGCAGAGACGCTGAATCGGATGTAGCGGTGGTCCGACAGCGTCTCCGCCCCCTCGACAACGTGCCAGTCGCGAACCCGACCCCAACCTAACCTAACCTAACCTAAAAAGTTCTCGGGGGGGAAAATCCTCATGGATACCCGGCCACGCGGGGGCGTGGCGCGGGTTATGCCGGACTCCTACCGGCTAAAAACCCCCCCGGCACTTCCGCCTCGTCTATGAGGAGGAGGACTAGGGAACTGGCAGAGCCTTTACATCTAGTCCCCCTCAGACGACCGCCCGCCTTTACAGCGGGCCCTTCACGCCCCTCCCTGTGGGGAAGGGCCCGGGAATGACCGCGAGTGCTCGGCCATTCCCGCCCCGCGATGGTAGCGAATAGTGCGGTGCGGAAGAAGGCGCCCCCGCGCCTGTCTCCCGCTATTCGCCACCAGGAGGGAGACGACGATCGTACTGTCGCCTTCTCCCTCCTCTCCTTCGCCTACGGAGCGGCGCCGCGAGAGGGTCGTCCTCCCGCGCACGCTCCGCTGCCTCCTTCTGCGACATGACATCCTCGCAGAAGGAGGCGAGCGCCGCCCAGGCCTCCTCGCCTCCCAGCATGCAGCTGACCACACTGGGAAGCGACAGGTCCTGCCCAACCACCGCGACAAGACTGCGGCGCAGCTCGGACCAGGCGGGGCACACCTCGAGGGTGTGCTGTGCCGTGTCCTCCGGCGCGCCGCAATCGTGGCACGCCGGGGTTTCCTCCCTCCGGATTCGGTGCAGGTGGGATCCGAAGCATCCGTGGCCGGATAGCACCTGCACCAGACGGAAGGAGAGGAAACCGTGGGACCGCTCGAGCCAGTCTTTCAGTACTGGCCCGAGCGCGTCCAACGTTCGACGGCCAAAGGCGGCGGAGGCGAGGTCCTCCGTCCAATGGTGGACGATTGCTGCCCTCGCCTCTCGCCGGACGGCCTCCCGCTCTTCCGCGGCGGGGTGCTCCCCGAGCGCCCTTCGCCGCGCCGTCCACTCGTATACTCTGGCAAGCACCCACGCCTCGAGCTCCCAAGGAGGGGTGCCGGCCAGAGCGCACGCTGCCGCAAAGCCTACCGAGCGGTAGGCTCTCGCCACCCGCAGTGCAATGGCCCTTTGGGGCCTGCGGATAGCGGTGGCGTTCTCCCTCCTGTGGAGGGAGTCCGCCCAGATAGGAGCCCCATAAAGGGCCATACTCTTGAGGATGCCGGCATATAAGTGCCGGCATCGTGCCTTAGGCCCTCCCAGGTTCGGAAGGAGCCACGACAAGGCATCCGCAGCCTTCAGCAGGCGGGTCGACAGCGCGCTAAAGTGCGGGCCGAAGCGCCACCTGCTGTCGAGTATAAGGCCCAGATATTTCATCTGGGCCCTGACCGCGATGGTGACGCCCTCCACGACGATGTGGGCGTCAGGAGGGGTGCGCTGCCGAGGCCCGTGGAAATACACGGCCTCGGTCTTATTCAGAGCCACCTTCAATCCTAGGCGGCGGATCCTACCTGACACCAAGGATCCGCCAGCCGAGGCCAGACTGGCCGCCTCCCTGTAGTCCCTCCCCCGGGCAGTGAGAAGAGTGTCATCCGCATAGCAGATGACACTCGTGCCACGGAGGAGGGTTCCCCGCAGGAGCCAATCAAAACCGATGTTCCACAGCAGGGGTCCTAGGACCGACCCCTGTGGAACACCGTACTCCGCGCTATATCGCCTCACTCTGGCCGTCTTGTCCACAAGGAGGACAGCTCGGTCCTCCAAGTAGCTGGCCAAGAGTTGGCGCAGATACTGAGGCACTCCGTGGTACCGGAGTGCCTCCAAGATTGTCGAGTGGGGGACGGAGTTGAACGCGTTGGCTATATCAAATGACACAGCCAACACTCCGTCCCCCGCCTCCACTGCCTCCCTCACTTGGCCCTTGAGCAGGGCCAACGCATCTATTGTCGAACGCCCCCTCCGGAAACCGAATTGGGCGTCCGACAGGTCCGGCCCCACCAACCGCAGGAGGCCATTCAGCCGGGCGGCGACGATCCCCTCGAACAACTTACCGACCTCATCGAGCAGAACGATGGGCCGGTATGCCGAGGGGGAGTCCGCCGGGCGTCCCTCTTTTCGGAGGAGGCATAGCTGCCCCTCCTTCCAGAGTTTCGGGAACCTCCCAGTGGTGAAGCACGCGCTGAAGAGGTCCCGAAATCTGTCCTCCATCTTGGAGGCGGCAATGGCCACCACCCGTGCGGGCACGCCGTCCGGTCCAGGGGCGGTCTTCTTCGCGCGGAGGCGAAGTGTCCCCGCGCAAAATTCCTCCACCGTTACCGGGGGGACCTCCTCCTCCGGCGGAGCCGCCTCCCGCCGAGGGTCCATCACTGGTGGGGTGAAGTCGGTCCTGCACGGAAACAGAGACCGGACCACCCCATCCAGCAATGCCGGCTCGAGGGTCTCCGTCAGTGGGGGACCAAAGGGGCGCAGTTTATTCCGCGCCGCCTTATACGGTCTCCCATACGGGTCCCTGTCGAGACCCTCCAGCATCTCGGCTCTCGCCGAGTCGTCGGCGGCGCACATTGCCGTCCTGAGGACCGTCTTCGCCTCTACATACACGGCGTAGAGGCGGTCCTCATTGGCTTGGTCTCGGGGGCGGCGCCGTCGACTCCGCGTGTAGGCCCTTCTGGCCGCCACGCAGGCGGCCCGGAGCCCCGCGAGTTCCTCCGACCACCAATAAACAGCGCGACGGGGGGGAGGGCGGCGAGACCGAGGCATGCTGGAGTTGCAAACCTCGGTCAGAGACCCCCTCAGCTGGACCGCTGCGGCGTCCACGTCCAAGACTCTAGGAGAAGGCGTGAGCCAGTCCTGGAGGAACGCCGCCTCCTCAGCGGCCTCCCTGTCCAGGCGGGTGAGAGCCCATCGTGGAAAGGGGGATTGGCCCGAGCGGACCCTCCCCCGGGGGCTCTGGGTGGAGATGTCGAACCGCACATATCGGTGGTCCGACAAAGTCTCCACCATCTCCACCCGCCAGTTCACGACGCGGGCGGCTAGAACGGGGGTGGCAAACGAGACGTCGACCACTGACCCTCCCCGTTGCCGCACACACGTGTGGACTGTCCCTCGGTTTAGGAGGGACACACCGGTCGAGGCCGCCCAAAATTCCACGGCACGACCCCGGACGTTGCAAGAGGCGGCCGGGTTGCCCCAGACCGCCGACTTGGCATTCAGGTCGCCCAATACGGCGACCTGGCGCGGCGCCGCCCTCCCGGCCACAGCGGTGAGGATTTCGAGAAAGTTCTCGAAATCCGACAGAGGGCGGTTTGGGGAGAAATAAACTCCCACCAGGGCTATATCTCCCCATGCGGCGGCCACGTATCCCGGTCCCCTCTCTAAAAGTGAGAGGGGAGGGGAGTCCGTGGAAGACCGCGAAACCAATGCCACCAAGCCGTCCCGATCACCCAGCCAACGGCCAGGGACCGAGTACGGCTCGGCGACCACCGCCACGTCCACCAACCACTCAGCCATAGTCTGCATCAGCAGATCCTGGGCTGCTCTGCAGTGGTTGGTGTTCGCCTGGAGGATGCGATGTTGGACCCTATCCATCAATGGACATCACACCCCCTTCCTCCACGGCCGCCGAAGTTTCGGAAACGGCGGTAGCAACGGCAGGCTGGGTCGGCGCCTGCGCTTTGCCCTTCTTAGGGGGAGGATTACAGTTCCTCCCCTTCATCACGTGGCCCGCTGGGCGGCCACTAGCGGCACACACCGCGCAGTGTGGCGTGGCGGCCTTGCAGGTGGCAGACTTGTGCCCGTCCTTGCCGCAGCGGTAGCAGCTGTCCGTCCTGTCCACCTTGGACGGACAGAGGGCCCGGGTGTGTCCAACTCCGAAGCACTTGTAGCAGCGCAAAGGCTGATCTACAAGTGCCCTGACTGCACCCGAGCTAAAGCCGACGGCAAGCCGTCCATTGGAGAGGACAGCTTTGGCGGCGGCGACTGGGCACTCAATGCGAATGGTGCCCATGCCACCGCGGCCGGGTCTGATGTCCCGGCCTTGCACCGCTGCGACGTCACAGCCCCCTTTTGCTGCGACCGCCGCCACCACCTCCTCTTTGGTGACCGAATCGTCCAGATCGGTCACCTCTAAGGTCGCAGACTTTATGGGCCTGCCCACCTTGGCCACGTCCGCGATGACCTCCTGCAACTTGGTCGCGAAGAGGTCCGCGTTGGCGCTGCCCTGAGCCCCAGGGAACTCGAAGATACGAGCCCCGGCCTGGGTCCGGCGGCACGAGACAGCGCTGATCCCTAGTTGGGTGGGATCCACGTTGGTACGCGCCCGCTTCATCACGGACGCGTACGTCTCCCCCCGTTCCGCAGCCTCCGCGGTGAGCGTCACCACGACGGCCGCGGTCTTAGGAGGAACGAGGTTCTTCCTTGCTCCGGCGGGGGCCCTTTTGGCTGCAGGAGCAGCGGTGGCGGGCTTGGGGGCCGAGTTTTTCCCCTTCCCCTTTCCCTTTCCCTTGCCCGTCGTCTGCGACGGGCCGGAGGGGGTAGTGGCGGGGACGGCAGGGGCGGCCGCTGCCTTCTTCTTGGCCTTGCCCTTCCCCTTGCTGACCACCTCCGTCCACCCTTGCTGGTTGGATGGGGTGGTGGACGGGAGAAGGGCGTCCTCTCTCTGGGAGGATGGCCCCGGCTCGTTTCGCCTCTTGTCCGCCGCAAGCGGCGGTCGTAGGCGTTTCTCCGGCAAGAGCCGGTCTTCAATGCCTGCGAAGCAGGCTCTCGTGAAGGCCCTCTCCTCCATGATTACCTTGCGGAATATATCCTCCAGGTTTGAGGGGGCGGGGCCTTCAGCCGCAGGTCTTGGCTCGGCTTGAGTTGGCCGGGCCGTGGCTTCAGCCAGCTTCTGATGCAGCTGGCTGACCTCTGACTGCAGGCGATTGACTTTCGCCTGCAGCTGCCGCGTTTCGTCAGTCGCCGTGCGCTGCATCAGCTCCCCGACGATGCCGCGCATGCTCGCGGCCCTGCATTTAAGGGACTTTTGAAAAGTCCCTTTTAGGTTGGAGGACTTGGAGGCGATCTCCACAATCTCCTCCTGGTCCTCCTGAGCCATCTGCTCCAGCTCGGCCAGGGAGTGGTCCGAGTAGAGGACAGTGGACGCGCCGTACCCGGATCTGGCCCGGGCAGCGCGCGTCCGCTGCTCTTTGGCAGCAACCCGCTCCTCCAGGTCTTGCTGGAGCTGCACCCGCCGAACCAGGTCCAACTGGCGTTGAGCGTCTGCGAGACCCACGTCATGCGTGTCCGCGACTGTCGGCTTTTTGGCCTTCATCTTCTTCTTAGGCTTCCCCGTGGAGTCCGAGGAGCCTTCGGACCTTTCCTTCAGGAAGGCCCGCTTCCGCGATTCTTGGCGACCGCTCGCCGTCGAACCTGCGTCCGACTCCGACATAATGGACACGTTGTCAGTGTCCGACAACTCGTCCGCCCCGCAAAAGAAGCTAGCCGCAGAAGGCGCGCGGCTAGACTTCGACGCCTCTGCGTCTTCGGGATGGCCCTGAGAAGGGCCTTTTATAAAACGCCCAGAGGCGTCACGCGTTGGCTTTGGCATCATAGCCTCCGCAGGTGTCGTAGGTAACCGCAAGGTAAAGACTACGACGTCACAGTGCACTTTAGCCGAACACCGGTCTGCCACTCCGTTACGGTGGTCAGAACCGGGTCGTTGCCCAGGGAACGCGACGAGGACGCAAGCACTGTGGGGGGTTCCCCAACCTAACCTAACCTAACCTAACCTAACCTAACCTAACCTTTTTTTTTTTTTTTTTTTTTTTTTTTTTTTTTTTTTTTTTCGTGGGAAAACCCTTTATGGGTCCCCTTCCACCTCGGGGGAGGCGGGAGGGGTATGTGGGAGTCCGGCAGACGGCCGTATACCCACTAAAAACCCACGGTGTACCACCCTCCGCCATGCAGAGGGGCGCCCCGGGACCATTGGGAAATGCTCCGAGACGCCCTGGCGGACGGCCCGGCAATGATTTGCCGGGCCACAGGCGCTAAAAGGGGGACGACCTGGTACCACCCCAGTCATCCCCCAGACGGCCGAAATCGTGCAATAGGTAGTGGGTCCCCCGACCCACCACCTGATTTCGGCTAGTGGGGAGGATGAAGGCGATCATAGCGCCTCCTTCTCCTCCCCACACGTCTGCGCCGGAGCGGATCTGCCAGGGGGTCTTCCTCCCTGGCCCGCTCCGCGGCCTCCTTCCGCGACATCACGTCCTCGCAGAAAGAGGCCATCGCCTCCCAGGACCCCTCACTGTCGAGCATAGACAGAACTATGCTCGGCAGTGAGAGGTCCCTTCCGACCGCCGCAACCAGAATGCGGCGCTGCTCGACCCACGCAACACACTCTTCCAGGGTGTGTTGCGCGGTGTCTTCCGCCGCGCCACACTCATGGCACGCGGCGGTGGGCTCCCTCCTGGCTATTCGGTGCAGGTACCGACCAAAACACCCATGTCCTGTCAGCACCTGCACCAGCCTGAACGTCAGGGAGCCCCGAGGCCTCCCCACCCACCTCTCAAGGACCGGACGGACTGCGTCTATGGTGCGAAGACCATAGGTGGAGTCCGCCAGGTCCTCCGCCCATCGCCGCAGCGACTCCTGCTGCGCCCGACGTCTGGTTTCCACTACATCCTCAAACGTCGGGCGCTGACCGTCACCGCGTCTCGCCGCCTTGAGCTGATAGACGGCGGCGAGAACCCGGGCCTCCAACTCCCACGGGGGGCTGCCCGCGAGGACGCAGGCCGCCCCCCCGGATACCGTTCGGTACCCCCGGATCACCCTCAGTGCCACTGTCCGCTGCGCCCTGCGCAGCAGACGGACATTGGTGGCACTGAGGGCATCCACCCACACCGGGGCCCCGTAGAGGGCCATGCTTCGGACCACCCCCGCATACAGCCGGCGGCAGGTGGTCCCCGGCCCCCCCGAGTTCGGCAGCAGTCTTCCCAGCGCTGCTGCCGCCCCCACGAGCTTGGGGACCAGTCCGTGGAAATGGTCCCCAAAGCTCCACCGCCCGTCCAGGCGGAGACCCAGATATTTCATTTGGGTCCCCACCCGGACCCTCACCCCGCCCACATCAATCGCCGCCCCAGGGGGCGGTCCACCCCGAGGCCCATGGAAAAGTAGGGCCTCGGTCTTCTCCGCCGCCACCCTAAGGCCCAGCGCCTCGATGCGGGCCACCACCAGGGAGGTGCCCACTGTGGCCAGCTGCTGCACCTCCCTCCAACTCCCCCCTCTGGCTACGACCAGGGTGTCATCTGCATAGCAGATGGCAGGAGATTACCACGGAGCACCCAGTCGTAGCCCAGGTCCCACAGGAGAGGGCCAAGCACAGAGCCCTGTGGGACCCCACACCCGACCGCCCGCCGGACCACCACACCTCGCCTGTCGACGTAGGCGACCTTCCTCCCCAGGAGGTAGCCCTCCAACAGCCGCCGAAGGTACTGGGGCACACCGTGAAAGCGGAGCGCCGCCAGTATCGCCTCAAAAGGCAGGCTGTTGAAGGCGTTGGCGATGTCCAATGACACCGCCAGCACCTTTTCCCCCCGGTTGGTCGCCTCTGTCGACCACGTCTTCAGGGCCATCAGGGCGTCCGTCGTGGACCGCCCAGCCCTGAAGCCGAACTGGTGGTCCGACAAGTCCGGCCCCTCCTCCGACAAATGCCGAATGAGGCGGGAAGCCACGACTCTCTCCAAAGCCTTACCCACCTCATCCAACAGCACGATCGGTCGGAAGGCCGACGGGCAGTCGGGCTGCCGACCCTCTTTGGGCCACAGGCACAGGCGGCCCTCCTTCCAGGGCTCCGGGAACTGACCGGATGTGAGACATCGATCGAAAAGTTCCCGGAGCCCACCGCCCATGTGCTTCAGGGCAATGGCCAGCACTCGGCCTGGAACTCCGTCCGGGCCTGGAGCTCTCCGCTTTTTGCGGAGGCGCTCCACCACCTCCTCCATCTCCCCCTCTGTGATCAAGGGGATGGAGGCATCATCGGCCCGTACCCCTGCAGCAGGGAGGCGCATGGGCGGTGGGGAGAAGTCCGGGCGCTCAGGGAAGAGTGCCCCCACCACGCTGTCCAGCAAGTCTGGATGCATCGTCTCCATTACGGGGGGCGCCGCGACTCGGAATTTGTTCCGAGCCGCTTTGTACGGGCGCCCCCAGGGGTCCGCATCCAGACTGGACAGCGTCTCCCCCCAGCCCTCCTCCTTCGCCCGGACAATGGCCAGCCGCAGAGCCAGTTTGGCAGCTCTGTACTGCTCGTGCAGCTGGCCCTCCCTTACCAAATCCCGGACCGCACGCCGGCGGCTGCGCTGGTACTCCCGCCTCGCCGCAGTGCATGCAACGCGGAGGCAGGAGATCTCCGGCGACCACCAATACACCGCCCGTCTCGGCGGACGACGTCGGGATCGCGGCATTGCCGCGTCGCATACCACCGTGAGGGCGGTGCGGAAGCGGGTGGCGGACTCATCCACCCCCTCCCTTCCGGTGGCCCGGGCACACCAGGCCTGAACAATGGCCGCCTCCTCTGCCATCTCCGGGTCGAGGCGGCCAATTGCCCATCGGGGGAACGCCTCTCCCCCGCGGGGAGAGGGGGACGTTACCGTCGTGGGGGAGGAAGACACCTCGAACCTGATGTAGAGGTGGTCCGAGAGTGTTTCCACCTCTCCCATCACACGCCAGTTGCGCACGCGGCGTGCGACGGCTGGTGTGGCGAACGAGATGTCCACCACTGAGCCGCCACTGTGCCGCACGCACGTGTGCGCCGTCCCAGTGTTGAGGAGGGACAGTCCGGACTCGACTGCCCACTCCTCCACTGCTGCCCCCCGAGGGTCCGTCCGGACCTCCCCCCACGCCCTCGACTTGGCGTTGGGGTCGCCTACCACCACCACCGGGAGAGGGGCCATCCTCCTCACCACCGGGCCTAGAGCGTCTAAGAATGTCTCTAGGTCCCGCAGCGGCCTGTTGGGGGAGAAGTAGATACCAATGATGGCATACTCTCCCCATTCAGCCGCCACGTACCCGGCTCCCCTCTCCCTCACCACGACAGGGCGTCCCTCCGTCCGACCGACGATGGCCACGGAGCCATCCAGATCCCCGGCCCAGTTGGGCCGGGCTGGGACGAAATATGGCTCCGCAGCGACGGCAACGTCTATGCCCCACTCCGCCATGGACTGCAGGAAAAGGTCCTGCGCCCCGGCAGAGTGGTTCAGGTTACCCTGGAGGAAGCTGACATTGTCACACATTAGTGTTCCATGTCAGCCTCCTCCGGCCTTGGGCCACCGTCGGTCGTTGGGGCCCTTGTCCAAGGGGCCCCCTTACCCTTCATGGAGGGGGGGTTGCAGCTTTTCCCCCCCATTATGTGCTCCGCGGGCCTGCCCGCATGGGCACAGGCGGCACAGTGCATTGCTGCTTTGCACGTCGCCGCTCTGTGACCCCCCTTCCCACATCGGTAGCATAGGCTACCCCTGTCAATGGCCGAGGGGCACAGCGGACGCGTGTGCCCTATGCCCATGCAGCGGAAGCACCGCATGGGCTTCGCGTCCAAGGCCAGCACTCGCACCGAGCTCCACCCTATGAGGAACCGGCCCGCTCCCACTAGGGCCCTCGCTGCGGCGACCGGGCACGACATAAAAATGCTGCCGTCCCCCCCGCTGTCGGTGCGGATCTCCCCGGCCCTGATCTGGGCCGGTTCGCACCCCCCCTTTCTGGCCGCCTCCTGGACCACCTCCTCCCGCGTGATGGAGTCATCGAGGCCGACGATGCGCAAATCCGCACACTTCGTCGGCCTCCTGATGTCGGCCACGCCCGCCAATGCCTCCTTCAGCCTTTCGGCTAGCCGGTCCGCCTTTTCGCCACCTTGTGATCCAGGAATCTCTACGATCCTGGCTCCGGTGGCGGTTTTGCGGACCGTAACCACATCAATCCCCATCCCCGGGAGATCGATCTTCTCCCGAGCTGCGGCAAGGGCCCCGGCGTAACTCGTGCCCCCCTTTTCCGCCTCTGGCTGCAGCGTAATGACCACAGCGGCGGTCTTGGGGGGAGAAAGGGTGGCCTTGCGGCCTTTCTTCCCTGTTTTGGCGGCAGGGGGGCTCTTCGCCTGGGCGGAAATGGGGGCCGCCGCCGGAGGAGAGGGCGAGGACTTCTTTCCTTTCCCCTTCCCCTTTCCCTTTCGGGTAACGGTGGACCATTGTCCACCGTCTGCGGCTTGCGGAGGAGTGGCCGTGGCCGGGGCCTGGCTCACCTCCTGGGACGTCTGCGGGGCAGAGGGAGCAACCTCCACCCTCGCTTGGACAGTCTGCCGGGGCACCACTCGCCCCTGCTTGCCCAGCACCGGCGACCTGGGCCTGACCACAGCAGGCACCGCAGCAGGCACCGCAGTCGCCCGCTTGCTCCCCGACGCAAGAGGGGGGCGAACAACCGGAGCCGGCAGTAGCCTCCCCTCCAGGCCCTCAAGGCGGGCATTCATCATCTCCCCGAGGGAGATGAGGAGGGAGCGCTTCAGCTCCTCAATGGCCCCGGCAAAATCAGGCACCTGGGGGGCGCTCGTAGCCTCCGGAGGGGATTTCGGAGGGGCTGGAGCCTTCCTCTCGGAGTAGTCCCGACGGACTGCCCGAACCTCTGCCTTGAGCTCCTCCAGCTCCCTCCGAAGGTTGATGTTGTCCCTCTTAAGGCGGCGAGTCTCCTCGGCGACCGTACGATCCGCCAGGCAGTCTACGATGTCCTGCAGAGATCTCGCCGCCTCTTTCAGGTCACGCACGCAGCCCCCCTGCAGGTTTTTCGACTTCAGGGCCACATCAAGCACCTTAGCCACCTTCTCCCCTGCTTTTGCCCTCATTGTCTCAGCGTCCAGGAACTCCACGCCTTGGGGCTCACTGGACTCTGCGGCCAACTCTTCCGGGACTTTTTCCTTGAGGAAGGCCTGACTCCTCAATTTCTTGTTGAAGTCGCCCTCTCGCTCTTCCTCACGGAGACGGTTAATCTCCAGACGTGCTCTGGCCAGCCCGTAATTATGGCCTGGAGCACGGGCCTTTCCTCTCTTTGCCGCCGACACCCTCGCGGACTCGGCAACCTCGGTATCCGACCCTGAGTCACTCCTGAGCACATTCCGCTTACGACACGGGATAAAAGCATCCGACTCTGATGAAGCGGACATTGCGCCGCCTTCGTCCTGAGGACCAGCGCTCACCGGGACAGGGGGAGGAAGAGCCTCCTGCGCGGCTCGGCCAGGCTTCATCCTAGCCCCAACACGCTGGGTCCCCGACCCTTCTCCCGCAAACACGATACGAAGCGAGGAATTCACTCCGTGCATTTCACCCGACCCAGAAGGTCGCATTGTTGGCCCTAACAAGGGCCCTTTAAGTGTTGTGGGCTAACAGAAATTAACCCGCAACAAAACAACAACCAATCACAATAAATCACCAACAAAACACAGCAAAGACATCCAACAGCCAGCCTTCTACTTTGGTTGTTGCACAGTGCACTTTAGCCGAACACCGGTCTGCCACTCCGTTACGGTGGTCAGAACCGGGTCGTTGCCCAGGGAACGCGACGAGGACGCAAGCACTGTGGGGGGTTCCCCAACCTAACCTAACCTTTTTTTTTTTTTTTTGTTCTCGGGGGGGGAAAATCCTCATGGATACCCGGCCACGCGGGGGCGTGGCGCGGGTTATGCCGGACTCCTACCGGCTAAAAACCCCCCCGGCACTCCCGCCTCGTCTATGAGGAGGAGGACTAGGGAACTGGCAGAGCCTTTACATCTAGTCCCCCTCAGACTACCGCCCGCTTTTACAGCGGGCCCTTCACGCCCCTCCCTTTGGGGAGGGGCCCGGGAATGACCGCGAGTGCTCGGCCATTCCCGCCCGACGTCGGTGGCGAATAGTGCGGTGCGGGAGAAGGCGCCCCCGCGCCTGTCTCCCGCTATTCGCCACCAGGAGGGAGACGACGGTCGTACCGTCGCCTTCTCCCTCCTCTCCTTCGCCTACGGAGCGGCGCTGCGAGAGGGTCGTCCTCCCGCGCGCGCTCCGCTGCCTCCTTCTGCGACATCACTTCCTCGCAGAAGGAGGCGAGCGCCGCCCAGGCCTCCTCGCTTCCCAGCATGGAGCTGACCACGCTGGGAAGCGACAGGTCCTGCCCAACCACCGCGATAAGACTGCGGCGCAGCTCGGACCAGGCGGGGCACACCTCGAGGGTGTGCTGTGCCGTGTCCTCCGGCGCGCCGCAGTCGTGGCACGCCGGGGTTTCCTCCCTCCGAATCCGGTGCAGGTGGGATCCGAAGCATCCGTGGCCGGATAACACCTGCACCAGGCGGAAGGACAGGAAACCGTGGGACCGCTCGAGCCAGTCTTGGAGTACTGGCCCGAGCGCGTCCAGCGTTCGACGGCCAAAGGCGGCGGAGGCGAGGTCCTCCGTCCAATGGTGGACGATTGCTGCCCTCGCCTCTCGCCGGACGGCCTCCCGCTCTTCCGCGGCGGGGTGCTCCCCGAGCGCCCTTCGCCGCGCCGTCCACTCGTATACTCTGGCAAGCACCCACGCCTCGAGCTCCCAAGGAGGGGTGCCGGCCAGAGCGCACGCTGCCGCAAAGCCTACCGAGCGGTAGGCTCTCGCCACCCGCAGTGCAATGGCCCTTTGGGGCCTGCGGATAGCGGTGGCGTTCTCCCTCCTGTGGAGGGAGTCCGCCCAGATGGGGGCCCCGTAAAGGGCCATACTCTTTAAAATGCCGGCATACAATTGCCGGCATCGCGCCTTAGGCCCTCCCAAGTTCGGGAGGAGCCAGGAAAGGGCATCCGCGGCCTTCAGCAGGCGGGTCGACAACGCGCTGAAGTGCGGGCCGAAGCGCCACCTGCTGTCGAGTATAAGGCCCAGATATTTCATCTGGGCCATGACTCCGATCCTGACGCCCTCCACAACAATGTGGGCGTCAGGAGGGATGCGCTGCCGAGGCCCGTGGAAGAACACGGCCTCGGTCTTGTTCAGCGCCACCTTTAATCCTAGGCGGCGGATCCTTCCTGAGACCAAGGATCCGCCAGCCGAGGCCAGACTGGCCGCCTCCCTATAGTCCCTCCCCCGGGCCGTGAGAAGAGTGTCATCCGCATAGCAGATGACACTCGTGCCACGGAGGAGGGTTCCCCGCAGGAGCCAATCAAAACCGATGTTCCACAGCAGGGGTCCTAGGACCGACCCCTGTGGAACACCGGACTCCGCGCCATATCGCCTCACTCTGGCCGTCTTGTCCACAAGGAGGACAGCTCGGTCCTCCAAGTAGCTGGCCAAGAGTTGGCGCAGATACTGAGGCACTCCGTGGTACCGGAGTGCCTCTAAGATTGTCGAGTGGGGGACGGAGTTGAAGGCGTTGGCTATATCAAATGACACAGCCAACACTCCGTCCCCTGCCTCCACTGCCTCCCTCACTTGGCCCTTGAGTAGGGCCAACGCATCCACTGTCGAACGCCCCCTCCGGAAACCAAACTGGGCGTCTGACAGGTCCGGCCCTACCTCCCACAGGAGGCTGTTAAGCCGGGCGGCGACGATCCCCTCGAACAACTTTCCGACCTCATCGAGCAGAACGATGGGCCGGTATGCCGAGGGGGAGTCCGCCGGGCGACCCTCCTTTCGGAGGAGGCATAACTGCCCCTCCTTCCAAATTTTTGGGAACCTCCCAGTCGTGAAACACGCACTGAAGAGGTCCCGAAACCTCTCCTCCATCTTGGAGGCGGCGATGGCCACCACCCGAGCGGGCACGCCGTCCGGTCCAGGGGCGGTCTTCTTCGCGCGGAGGCGAAGAGTCCCCGCGCGAAATTCCTCTGCCGTGACCGGGGGGATTTCCTCCTCTGGCGGAGCCGCCTCCCGCGGAGGGTCCATCACTGGTGGGGTGAAGTCGGTCCTGCACGGAAACAGGGACCGGACCACCCCATCCAGCAATGCCGGCTCGAGGGTCTCCGTCAGTGGGGGACCAAAGGGGCGCAGTTTATTCCGCGCCGCCTTATACGGTCTCCCATACGGGTCACTGTCGAGACCCTCCATCATCTCGGCTCTCGCCGATTCGTCGGCGGCGCACATTGCCGACCTGAGGACCGTCTTTGCCTCTAAATACGCGGCGTAGAGGCGATCCTCATTGGCCGGGTCTCGGGGGCGGCGCCGTCGACTCCGCGTGTAGGCCCTCCTGGCCGCCACGCAGGCTGCCCGGAGCCCCGCCAGTTCCTCCGACCACCAATAAACGGCGCGACGGGGGGGTGGGCGGCGAGACCGAGGCATGCTGGAGTTGCACACCTCGGTCAGAGACCCCCTCAGCTGGACCGCTGCGGCGTCCACGTCCAAGACTCTATGAGAAGGCGCGAGCCAGTCCTGGAGGAACGCCGCCTCCTCAGCGGCCTCCCTGTCCAGGCGGGTGAGAGCCCATCGTGGAAAGGGGGATTGGCCCGAGCGGACCCTCCCCCGGGGGCTTTGGGTGGAGATGTCGAACCGCACATATCGGTGGTCCGACATAGTCTCCACCATCTCCACCCGCCAGTTCACGACGCGGGCGGCTAGAACGGGGGTGGCAAACGAAACGTCCACCACTGACCCTCCCCGTTGCCGCACACATGTGTGGACCGTCCCTCGGTTTAGGAGGGACACACCGGTTGAAGCTGCCCAAAATTCGACGGCACGACCCCTGACGTTGCAAGAGGCGGCCGGGTTACCCCAGGCCGCCGACTTGGCGTTCAGGTCGCCCAATACGGCGACCTGGCGCGGCGCCGCCCTCCCGACCACTGCGGTGAGGATTTCGAGGAAATTCTCGAAATCCGACAGAGGGCGGTTTGGCGAGAAATAGACCCCCACCAGGGCTATATTTCCCCACGCGGCGGCCACGTATCCCGGTCCCCTCTCTAAGAGCGAGAGGGGAGGGGAGTCTGTGGAAGGCCGCGACACCAATGCCACCAAGCCGTCCCGATCACCTAGCCAACGACCAGGGACCGAGTACGGCTCGGCAACCACCGCCACGTCCACCAACCACTCAGCCATCGTCTGCATCAGCAGATCCTGGGCTGCTCTGCAGTGGTTGGTGTTCGCCTGGAGGATGCGATGTTCGACCCTATCCATCAATGGACATCGCACCCCCTTCCTCCACGGCCGCCGAAATTTCGGGAACGGCGGTAGCAGCGGCAGGCTGGGTCGGTGCCTGCGCTTTGCCCTTCTTAGGGGGAGGATTGCAGTTCCTCCCCTTCATCACGTGGCCCGCCGGGCGGCCACTGGCAGCGCACACCGCGCAGTGCGGCGTGGCGGCCTTGCAGGAGGCGGACTTGTGCCCGTCCTTGCCGCAGCGGTAGCAGCTGTCCGTCCTATCTACCTTGGACGGACAGAGGGCCCGGGTGTGTCCAACTCCAAAGCACTTGTAGCAGCGCAGAGGCTGATCTACAAGTGCCTTGACTGCACCCGAGCTGAAGCCGACGGCAAGCCGTCCCTTGGCGAGGACAACTTTGGCGGCGGCGACTGGGCACTCAACGCGAATTGTGCCCATGCCGCCGCGGCCGGGCCTGATGTCCCGGCCTTGCACCGCTGCGACGTCACAGCCCCCTATTGCTGCGACCGCCGCCACCACCTCCTCTTTGGTGACCGAATCGTCCAGATCGGTCACCTCTAAGGTCGCAGACTTGACGGGCCTGCCCACCTTGGCCACGTCCGCGATGACCTCCTGCAACTTGGTCGCAAAGAGGTCCGCGTTGGCGCTGCCCTTAGCCCCAGGGAACTCGAAGATTCGAGCCCCGGCCTGGGTCCGGCGGCACGAGACAGCGCTGATCCCTAGTTGGGTGGGATCCACGTTGGTGCGCGCCTTCTTCATAACGGACGCGTACGTCTCCCCCCGCTCCGCAGCCTCCGCGGTGAGCGTCACCACGACGGCTGCGGTCTTAGGAGGAACGAGGTTCTTCCTTACGCCGACAGGGGCCCCTTTGGCTGCGGGAGCAGCGGTGGCGGGCTTGGGGGCCGACTTTTTCCCCTTCCCCTTCCCCTTTCCCTTTCCCTTGCCCGTCGTCTGCGACGGGCCGGAGGGGGTAGTGGCGGGGACGGCTGGGGCGGCCGCTGCCTTCTTTTTGGCCTTGCCCTTCCCCTTGCTGACCACCTCCGTCCACCCTTGCTGGTTGGATGGGGTGGTGGAAGGGAGGAGGGCGTCTTCCCTCTGGGAGGACGGCCTCGGCTCGTGTTGCCTCTTGTCCGTCGCAAGCGGCGGTCGCAGGCGTTTCTCCGGCAAGAGCCGGTCTTCGATACCTGCGAAGCAGGCTCTAGTGAAGGCCCTCTCCTCCATGATGACCTTGCGGATCATATCCTCAAGGTTTGAGGGGGCGGGGCCTTCAGCCGCAGGTCTGAGCTCGGCTTGATTTGGCCGGGCCGTGGCTTCAGCCAGCTTCTGATGCAGCTGGCTGACCTCTGCCTGCAGGCGATTGACTTTCGCCTGCAGCTGCCGCGTCTCGTCGGTCGCCGTGCGCTGCATCAGCTCTCCGACAATGCCACGCATGCTCGCGGCCCTGCATTTAAGGGACTTTTGAAAAGTCCCTTTTAGGTTGGAGGACTTGGAGGCGATCTCCACAATCTCCTCTTGGTCCTCCTGAGCCATCTGCTCCAGCTCGGCCAGGGAGTGGTCCGAGTAGAGGACGGTGGACGCGCCGTACCCAGACCTGGCCCGGGCAGCGCACGTCCGTTGCTCTTTGGCAGCAACCCGCTCCTCCAGGTCTTGCTGGAGCTGCACCCGCCGAGCTAGATCCAACTGGCGTTGGGCGTCTGCGAGACCCACGTCGTGCGTGTCCGCGACTGTTGGCTTTTTGGCCTTTGCCTTCTTTTTAGGCTTCCTCGTAGAGTCCGAGGAGCCTTCGGACCTTTCCTTTAGGAATGCCCGCTTCCGCGATTCCTGGCGTCCGCTCGCCGTCGAACCTGCGTCCGACTCCGACATAATGGACACGTTGTCACTGTCCGACAACTCGTCCGCCCCGCAAAAGAAGCTAGCCGCAGAAGGCGCGCGGCTAGACTTCGACGCGTCTGCGTCTTCGGGTTGGCCCTGAGAAGGGCCTTTTATAAAACGCCCAGAGGCGTCACGCGTTGGCTTTGGCATCATAGCCTCCGCAGGTGTCGTAGGTAACCGCAAGGTAAAGACTACGACGTCACAGTGCACTTTAGCCGAACACCGGTCTGCCACTCCGTTACGGTGGTCAGAACCGGGTCGTTGCCCAGGGAACGCGACGAGGACGCAAGCACTGTGGGGGGTTCCCCAACCTAACCTAACCTAACCTAACCTAACCTAACCTAACCCCTACACACACAAGCACTACACGTATCCCACCCACACTCCACATGCAACACATTCTCACTCACACTCATGTTTGTGGCCTCGTCATGAATAATGTGTCATTTATTATATTCATAAGAATACAAATAATATGAACATAAAACTGAACGGGACCACAAACCACACACACCACAACACAAGTACACACACAACATAGTGTCATGTCTGCCAAACATCGCCCCGAGTAAACATAAATAAATTTTAAATTTTCATAATAAATTTTTGAATGTCCTAAATTATTTTTTTTACATATTATTTATTGACACCTGTACCTGATTTTTATACAACAATATATACACCTTTACAAAAATGCAATTTTATACAACCAATTATACAGTACATTAGATATAAGAATTTCAATAGTTTTAACCCAAATCGTTTTACAAATTAAAATGTAACTGTAATAAAATCCATGATTGTCTACACTATGCCGCAACATTGTCTACATTATACTACATACATACAAATGTAAAGTACCTGAATTTTTTTTAAATATTAAAATAACATAAAAAATTAAAAAATCAAGATAAGGGCCTGGATCATGTCCGGGGAAAAGCGGCGGTTGTGCACACTCTGTGCACAACCATAAAAAAAAAAAAAAAAAAAAAAAAAAAAAAAAAAAAAAAAAAAACCTAACCTAACCTAACCTAACCTAAACTGACTGACTGACTGACTGACTGACTGACTGACTGACTGACTGACTGTTTAGGTTTAGGTTTAGGTTTAGGATTAGGTTTAGGATTAGGTTTAGGTTTAGGTTTAGGTTTAGGTTTAGGTTTAGGTTTAGGTTTAGGTTTAGGTTTAGGTTTAGGTTTAGGTTTAGGTTTGGCTTTAGGTTTACTGCCCTTAGGTCTATAGTTATAATAATGTGTATAGTTTGGCAATCGTAACATCTGAGCCTCTGCTTCTGATTTTTTCCGGGTTTCAACAAGAGCAATGACGTGCACATCCTTTAGCGATCCCACAATGCACTTTAATTCATCGAGTTTTCCAGGCTTAACGAGACTTCGTACGTTAGCATATAAGAACTTTAGAGATTTTTTGTATTTGGCAATATCAGCGTAGTCATGGGTAACATGATAGGTTATAATATTATCTTGGCTATTTCGGTAGTTCCTGGCGATCTCTAGTTTTTTGGTTGTTGTTGTTGGATAATTTTACGAATATTTTTTATATATTTTATAGTAAGATCCTTCTCACCATCCAATATTCGGCGTTGTAGTACCTGTTTCAAGTTTCTTAGGTATGTTTGCTGGTATGGAGTTTGATCGGAGTATAGTTTTATGGTAGGATCTTTGTTTTTCGATATAAGACGAAGAATATTTTTGGCTGTATCTGTTGATGAAAAAATTTTAATAAAAAAAAAAAAAAAAAATGAAACCGACTTCAAAAAACCTGGGTGCACTAAAAAGCTAGAAATAACTAGGGACCTTATAATTTATTTCGTATGGAGTCGGTGCCAATTCAAGCAAGTAGGGGTAGGTGCCTAAGAAGTTGTCCTATATCGTTGTGTAAAGATAGTGGCACCGACTCCAAATGAAAGAAATTATAAGGTCCCTAGTTATTTCTGGCTTTTTAGTGCACCCAGGTTTTTTGACGTCGGTTTTTTTTTTTATTAAAATTTTTTTTTCACGATTTTTGTGGTAAACTACTTATCGAAATGCTGGCAACCATAAACAGTACATATCTCTCAAACTACTGAACCTATTTTTATGAAATTTCTATGGTATCACCAAGGGATCCTGACAATAAAGGCCACACATAGTATACCACTTATACCAATATATGGCACTTATAGCCAGAATGCATCTCATGACAATTCCACTAAGCCCAAACACGACTAGGTTATATAGTGGTATTACGGAGTTCCGGCCCCTACCTTCCAGTTTCTTCATCATCTGATGATGAAACCGGAAGGTTGGTAGTTTACTGAGACTATTTTAGTGACGGCAACTACCACTGAAAAGTCACAGGAAAGCAAATCACGTAATTTCGTTTACTTGGATGATGATGAATTTTTTCAGTTATTTTGATTTTAATGTCTAACTACTGTACCGATTTTGATAAAAATTTTATGGGACCAATCTGCACGGACATCCTTTCAAATGCAAAAAATGTTCGAATCGGTTCATAAATGACGGAGTTATGAGGTAACAAACATGAAAAAAAAAAACAACATACACGCGAATTGATACGAGCCTTTTTGAATTTGGTTGAAAAGGAAACTTTGATCGGCCGTCTATGGTCTTGCTTGTATTTACCCAGTCTTATGACTTTAACAGGCTCAGGGCATGTTGGTAACAACATAATATGGATAAATTTAAGGACTTCAGTAAAATCCATCTTGTAGCGTTCTTTTGAGTTCGGCTTCGCACCTTCAGTTTCTGGTATCCCAGTAATAATTATATTTTTATCTCTCAGGGATCGTTCTTTGAGTTCATGTACAATTTCTTCACAGTTCAGAGTTCCAGAGGATTGTTGTGAATTTGTAGATTTATCTGTAAAGTTGTTAATGGTTTTTTCTAGACTGGAAACTTTATTTGATGTTTCTTCATTTCTTTCCTTTATATGTTCGAGTTCAGAATTTATTTTTATTTGCTCAGCGGTGCTATTGGCTTTCAGTTGTAGTTTTAAGATTTTTTATCTCATCCTTAATAGCTGACACGTCTTCTGAAATTTGCGTTAAGATTTTGTTTTGAGATTCAAAAAATGATTTTAACGTTTGAGTTATTTCACTGCGAAAATTAGTAATTAGTAACTAGTAAATTAGGACAACCATACTCTAAAAAACTACGAATATAAGCATAAAATAAAATTTTTAATGTATGGATATTATTAAAAGCCTCACATGTACGAAAAATGAATCCAAGATTACGAAATGCTTTGTTTGTAATGTAGTCTATATTATGTTGAGACAGGAGCATTTTGGAGCAGGAAGAATACCCAGGTCTCTTACAACCTCAGTTCGGTTTATAACTGCATTGCCAAATCTGTAGGGATATTTGAGATGATTTTTCTTCCGGGTGAAACTTATAGTCTGACATTTGGCAATGTTGACTGTTATCTTATTGTGTAAATAATAGGTCTGCAAGGCATTTAGGTCTTGTTGTATTAGCTCACAATCACTTAAGTGTCGTACACGCATATAAACTTTTTGTCATCAGCGTACAGTAGGAGGTTTGCATGATTGATACAAGTGTTGATGTCAAAAAGGTAAGCGCAGTAGAAAAGCGGGCCAGTTAGGATATTTATGCCGTTTAAACTCTATAGATATTGCAACAATTTCAGAAATACATTCACTAATAACATTGTAAAAATTCTTAACTGCATCATTAATTGTACCTTTTGAAAGCAGACTGTTCCATTCAATATTATGAAGACATTCATTTAACGATTCATAACAAGTCAGTGCACTCAGTAATTATAGAAGGATGATGGTTATCTTCAGGTAGTAAAGGATCTAAGCATTTATTAACGGTTAAGTGACTATTTCAGAAAGTTAGGTCCAATGTGCGATTGTTATGATTGGGTGTCAAGTTTTACTGTATTTAAAAAAAAACCCATGTCTTCCATAAAGGTAGCAGCAGCAACCTGGGTATCAGTAGGGCCTATATGTTCGGTGTGATAGTATCCGTCACTATGACATTTCAAACAAGGAAGGTTAAAATCTCCTGCCAGAAGTATTGTAGATCCTGGGTATGCTTCACACAATCGAGTGACATAAGATTTTATATTATTATTGTCAAGATGGGCTTGGATATTATTAGCGTTGGGAGGAATATATACCAAGATAATAAGTATGTCTGAGGTTGCCCCCATAACCTGTCCAGTAAGAGTAATACATAAAAGCTCAGTATCATGGCAGACCTTTTCATAACATGGATACGGTGAGAGTCTGCGGTCAACACACAACATGACGCCACCACCAGTTTTTTTCCCCGTACGTCCCAGGTCACGATCACGACGAAACACTTCGTACCTCCCATCGCATAACTCTGAGTTTAGGATATGATCCTGAAGCCAGGTCTCGGTAAACATTAAAATTTGATATTCATGGAGAAGTATATTATTGTATAACTCAAGGCATTGAGTATAAATATAGTACTTGGCAGCTTATAGTATAAATGCATGAGATAGATTCATATAGAGATGAGACAATTTTGTGGACTTCAAAGCGCATGTAAAGCATATTAGGAATTTAACAAAATAACTGATCCGAACACCATGCACAACTCATGAATCTATATTGATAAAATATCCAAGATGATAGAACTGAATATTTCCCCTGACCATAGATTGATAAATAATTGCTTAACAACATTAGTTTTTTATAGAATCTATACAAATAAATAAAATTGGAGTGTCTGTTTGTAATATCAAAATAACACCTTTTCACTAAATGCATATGAAAGTACATACGACACCTATAAATACCAAAAACGCGATTTAAAATTTTTTTGTTTGTCTGTCTGTGTGTTTGTTCCGGGTAATCTCCGAAACGGCTGAACCGATTTTCACGGGACTTTCACTGGCAGATATCTGATGTTTTAAGGAGTAACTTAGGCTACTTTTATTTTAGAAAAACAAAATTTTAAGAAATGGTTCCTGTCGCGCGGGCTCAGACCGCGGGAGCGGGCTTTTTTGTTAAGTTAAATTCCACGCGGACGAAGTCGCGGGCTCAGCTATAAGAAATAAATTAATACTACTTCATGAAAATTAGGTAAATTAAAATTATTCTTCTTAAGCTAGATGGGAGGAAAGGGCCCCTAAAGAGGTGTTAAAATACGCTTAATACAAAAGGGAAAAATACGGGGGTTCAAGATTTACTGTATCCTGGTCCAGTGACCCCAACGTCCACCATCCACCGCGTGGCGGCCTCCAGTAGGTACTACCATCGCGTGTGACGTGCCACCAAAACACCTTAACAATGTCTTTTTTCGAGTCAATAATTATTGTCCATAACGCACTCACACAATATTACCACTAATAAGCGCGGGCGCAGTAGCCAAAATTATTCAAGAAAAGTGCACGATGTACTTAGGTACGATACCGGCCACCGGTCAACTAGCACTGCTATGCAGCGGCGAGCAGGTCGGCCGTTCAAAATAATTACAAGCGTAGAGTGGATTTTAATTAAATCTACCTCCAACATAAAATTGTTAGCTGTACTTATGTATTCTATTCCGATCAATGGTGACCCCACAATGAAAGCGTCGCAATGCTAGTATGGGAGCATTGCGACGCCACTATGGCAGCATCGCAGTATTTATCTAATGGCTGCTTTGTTTCTTGAGAACGGAAGTCACCATTGGCGGCCCAACGTAGCACAAGTCAGCACACCGTGTTATTAATCATTTATTCGGTTAAAAAACATTATCTGTTTTTACCATTAATTTATTTTTATATTACCTCAATAAACATTCAGGTAATATAAAAATAAATTAATGGTAAAAAAAACTTTTTAGAAACTAAACTTATTTAATCGCGCCCTATATAAAAAACAAATTGGCCATGCTGGTGCAATATGTTTTTTATAGCAGTATATTTGAGCAGTTTAGACCTCTGCAAGCTACTTAATAGTCACCAGTAGCGTGTATCGTGCGTGTATAGTGACTCGATATGAAATCCCTCAAATGATCAACGGATTCGATTCCTGACTACGAATCCTGTTTATTCAAAATCGGTATGTAACAATGGGGGGGGGGGGGGGGGGGGGGTGCGAAAAAAATGACAGGCTTCTCAGTATGTCTTTATTAGTCGTGTCAAAAACACAACGATTTAATAATTTATTTTATAAATCTCTCTTTATAAAAAAAGATACAGAGTTAAGCGGCGAACGAACGCAACGCAGCGTGCGACACGCAGCTCGCGGCTCGCGGCTCGCGGCTCGCGGCTCGCGGCTCGCGGCGCACGCGACGCTTCGCTCCTCCGCCACAGGCGCGCACCGCACCTCACATTTTGTACATATAAAAATAGACCCCTTATATTACTAGTACGCTAGCCTAGGAGGAGAACGCTCGGCCACTCGATTTATAAATGCACAGATTAAAGTATGATATGAAACTACGATCGGAGCACCATTTCCTTAATTCATAACATTATAATAATATTTTACATCAGCCGACGCTTGCGTGCGCGCAGCCCACGGCCGGCGCCGGCGCCGCATCATCTCCAACGGACGCCGCCGCACTACTTCAACGCAATATTTCCTATCTAACTTACATGTTACCATGTCTTTAAAGATTACGACAATTTATACATTTTATTAAACATGGAATTGTGTATTATCCAAACTGACGCGAGCAAGCCACAATTTTCGTTATTCGCCGCTCACGTATAATTGACGTAAATAAGTAATTTAACGCGCATCAATACTTAATGAAATTATTTTATTGGCAATCCGTTGCGAAAACGATCTACGTTAAATGAAGATAAAAATTAAACTTGGATGGCTCTTTAATTAATTTGAATGTCAAAATTTAATTATTACATTCTATTCACTTTTCATGGCCAGCACGAGCGATTTCGCAGTTGACTAATTCGCGCGTACTCAAAATATGAATTATATCATTAAGTTGATGAATTTTACCAAATTTACGCATATTTTTTTAGTTATATGAAAGGAGATTTAACGTGACAGAAGTTCTGGAAGCAGCTCGTAATTACATAATATGACTATTAATTATAAGTAGGTATATTGTACACATGAGATCGATCGAGCGCGACGCGACTTGAGTCGAGGGATTCTTTTTGTTCGTACGGCTGCTCGCGTCAGTTTGGGGGTGTAGTAACGGTAACAGATATATCGTATTTGGGAATTAATTGTATGCATCGCGCTAGTGACCTAAATAAATGTGGACATAATATAAATAATTTTTCAGAAAACGAGAACAATATCTATTAACTTACAAAAATGGAGACAGATGTTTTTATTCTATAATCCAATAATAAACATTCAAGAAAACACTGAATACGTCAGTTTTGACAGATTTTCAATAGAAAAACTGACGTATTCAGACAAGAAGGTATTGCGAGTCGATCGAGATGCCAGCGGTTAACAGAGTCGGGCCCCACTTCGTAGTAGGAAACTTCTCTCTCCATTTAGGGTGATATAACTAGACGAGTACTGACTTATGGTTGAAAAACTTGATATTAAAATCTAAAACTTCCGGATGTGAAGGTAAATTGGATACGTAGATAAATGAGAAAAAGAAAACGACTTTTAATAATAGTTCCTTAAGGTGAAGGCGCCTGTCTAGCCCGCGAAATTCAAAATTTTCGAGTATTTTTATAGTTTATCCAAAATCTGAAAACATTTAAGACAACATTTTGTGGTTTGCGAAAAACACAGTATGCAGTGCGTTTATTAATACATTTATTTTACTCTAAATATTATCACGGTGGATATGATACTAGAAAATCACTAAATATACAAAATTGCCAGATTATCTGGATAGCTGTCGTTCTTGAAATGTTTTAGAGTAAGTTGGATATATTAATAAATGCACTGCACACGGTCTTTTTCGCGAATTACAAAATTTGTCTTTTATTATTGTCAGATTTTGAAAAAAATCTAAAAGAACTCAAAAAATTTGAACTTCGCGGGCTAGATGGGCGCTTCAGCCTTAACACAACACAGTTTTATTATATTCTATGAAGGATTGGGACCGTCACCGCTACGTATCACAGATACAAAAAAGATAGCGGCATGCTCTCCCACTCGAGACCGATTATTTTTTATTTATATTCAGTCAACGTTCTTTTACCACGTGGCGTCGGCTTGCCATGATTTCGATTTTAAGGAGATCGAGACGACACCGACCGTCATCGTCCACGCGCATAAATAATATCTGAAAAATAAATACATCGTAGTCGCACACGTCAGGGTTCGTAATTTACAACTTTGCTTACCTAAATCGCACTTAGCTTACGATCGATCTATGTACAGAGTCACGGGGCGCGTGACGCGCGCTCGCTTATTATATTACAGAAGGATCACTTCGACGGCCGCTCGCGAAGGGCCTTTAATCGGCTACAGGGCGGGGGCGCGGGCGGCTACAGGGCGGGCGGGCAGCTACAGGGCGGGCGGGCGGCGCGGCGGCGGGCGGGCCGCGCGCCGCCGTCACACGTCCGTGTGGCGCGCGCCCGCCGGCTCGGGCTCGGCGTCCGACTCCTCGATCTCGCACAGGTTGGCCGACAGCTCGCTGCCGGACCCGTCGTCGTCGCCGCCCAGCAGCGAGTTGCGCTCCTCTGCGGAAGAGACGCAGGGTTAGCGACGAGCCGAGCCGACGCGAGCGAGGGTCGCGCGCGACACTGCCGCGGGGCTCACCTAGCATGGTGATGAGACTGGCGGCGTCGGGCTCGCGCAACGTGCGCGCTCGGAGGCGCTCGGGCTCCGAGTCCGCGCGGGTCGAGTACGCGTCCGTGTGCAGCAAGTACGACGACGCTGGAACGGTACGAGACGTCAGGAGTCTAATTCGGAGAAAATCTCGAATATTCGCTTCCGTCGGCCCGTGGGGAGCGACTCGGGCGGGCTGAGGAGGTTTACCGTCAGTGAGACGAAGCGCGTCGAAGTCGAGGTCGAGGTCGTCAGGCGCCGAGTCGGTGTCGAGTGGCGCGCGAGCGGCCCGCGCGCGGCGCCGCGCCGCAGGGCTGAGCGCGGGCGAGGCGGGGGAGGCGGGGGAGGCGGGCGAGGACGAGTCGGGCCGCTCCGAGCCCGCCACCTCGCTGATGCCGGGCAGCGCGCCGCCGCCGCCGCACCAGTCGGAGCAGTCCCAGTGGTAGCCGCCCACCAGGTCCCCGCCCGCGCCGCCCCCGCCCACTGGCGCGCGCCGCACGCAGCCCGGCGACCGAGTGCGTGGCCTCGTCTTGCTCCCTTTTAAGTCTGCAAAGATCGTATGCGTGACGTCAGCGCGCTCTATCTCGAGGGGCCCGCGGCGAGCGGACGTCGCGAGACTCGCTCACCATTATAGATCTTGTTGTCGACGAAAGTGTGCAGGTGCATCTGCTCGGACCAGGGCTTGCGGTCGACGACGTCGATGTTGAGGTTACGACGGTAGTCCGGCGGGATGCCTTCCAGCTCGTCGCCGGCGGAGCCGTAGCTGCGCAGCGTGTCTACGTTGTTGAGCGGCGGCGGGTCGGCGCAGGAGGCGGGTCGCTCGCGGCGCACCGCCTCCAGGTTGGACAGCTTGGAAGCTCGCGGCGGCAGCTTCTCGAGCGCGCGGCTGTTGAGCGGCTCGTCGGGCTCGGGCTTACGGCGCGCGGCGCGGCGGCGGAGCGCGGCCGGCAGCGCGGCGGCCAGCAGCAGCAGCACCAGCAGCGCGCCCGCCGCCGCCAGCGGCCAGCGCGCTTCGCACGCCCAGCGCCACGCATCGCGCAGCGCGCGCGCCGTGGACTCGCTCGCGCCGCCCGCCACCACAGCGTCCGAGTACAGCGGATTGCCGCAGTTCATACCTGCAAATGCAATAGCAGTTGCGTTTGATCTCATT
This sequence comes from Notodonta dromedarius, assembly GCA_905147325.1. NCBI lineage: Eukaryota > Metazoa > Arthropoda > Insecta > Lepidoptera > Notodontidae > Notodonta > Notodonta dromedarius. The sequence continues at coordinate 12,764,245 of LR990165.1, read as the reverse complement.
GTTTTTCTATGTTATATAAAGTATACATTCAGGAATTAATTTTATTTTTTATTTATTATAAGAAAACCAACGGCAGATTTAAAATTGTAGGAAATACATAGATAGGTAAATCAATAGGTAATTGCGGATTAAGTTCAAAGATTTTTTAACAATCGCCGACTAAGCGAAGCGTATCTAAACGGGACCCACCGGTCTTGTCGGGCGGGCAGAGGCAGCGGAAGGAGCCGGGCTCGTTGAGACACGTGGCGCCGTTGAGGCAGGGCTCCCCGGCGCACTCGTCCACGTCGTACTGGCAGCGCGGGCCGTAGTAGCCGCGGCAGCGGCACGACGGGCCCCACTCGCCCTCCTCGCACGCGCCGCCGTGCGCGCACGCGCCCGCCGCGCACCAGCGGCCGCGCTCGCAGCGCTCGCCCGCCAGCCCCGCGGCGCAGGCGCAGCGCCAGCCGCGCGCGTCGGCGGCGCACGAGCCGCCGTGCAGGCACGGCGCGCTGGCGCACGGCTCCGAGTCCAGCTCGCAGCGCCGCCCCAAGAAGCGCGCGTGGCACGCGCACGCGTAGCCCTCGTCCGAGCCCGAGCCGCCGCCCTCCAGCAGCTCGCCCACGTCGCGGCACGAGCCGCCGTTCATGCACGGGTAGGAGGCGCAGGGCGTGGGCGGCGGCAGCGGCGGGCACGCCGCGCCCACGCGCACGCGCACGCGCCGCGCCAGCTGCGCGCGCCCGTCGCTCGACGTGCCGCCCTCCTCCAGCGGCAGCGCCACCCCGCCCAGCTTCAGCTCGGAGATGCAGCCGTGGAAACCGTAGGTCACCTGCGGGCGGTCGAAACGAGGGTGAACGATAACCTCGGCGATCGAGATCGGCGCGATCGTCCGCGGCCGAAACGGGTAGATCGGACGCACCTGCTCGGCCGCGAACGCGTGAGCGTGCCGCTGGAGCGCGGCGCCGACGAGCAGGCGGTCGGCGCGTACGTCGAGCACGGCGGCGGGCGGCGGCGTCTGCGCCTGCGCGCTGCGCCGGTCCACCGTCAGCCGCATGCTGGCCCCGCGCCGCTCCAGCCGCGCCTCGTGCCACAGGCCGTCCGCCACCGGCACGGCCGCGCGCACCAGCGCCGGCCCCGCGCCCAGCTCCATGCGGAACTGCAGGTAGCCCTCGGCGACCTCCAGCGCCGCGTAGTCCACGCGGCCGCTCGCTTGCAGCAGCGTGCCGCGCTCGCGCCGCGTGCGGAAGCGCAACGTCAGCGTCAGCTCGTCGTCGAGAAGGCGCGCGCCGTCGACGGCGCCGCGCTCGAGGCGGTAGGCGAGGTAGCCGTCGCCGGCCAGGTGCGCCACGGGCGGCGCCCGGCACTCTGCGCAGTCGGCCAGCGGCCGCTCGCAGCGCTCCCCGCCGAAGCCGGGCGCGCAGGCGCAGCCGCCGCGCAGCCGGTGCGGCGGCGCCACGAGCGCGAACACGTCGCTGGCCACGGCGCGCGTGGCGGCGCGCAGCTGCACGCGCTCGGCGCACGCGCCGTGCACGCAGCCGCCGCACGCGGCGCGCAGCAGCTCCTCCACCACGAGCCGCGCGCGCTCCTCCAGCCGCTCCAGGTGCGCGTGCAGGCGCCGGCGCAGCGCGTCGGCGGGCACGAAGCCGGCCGCGGCGCGCACCGCGAACGCCACGTCGAGGTCCTGCGCCACCTGGCGGCGCGCGCGCGCGGCCGGCTCGTCGCTCTCGCCGGAGGGCTGCACGCTCACCACGACCACGTCGGCGGGCTCGCGGTCGGTCGCCTCGGCCACGGCGCGCACGAACCCCTTGCGATGGCTCAGCACGAAATCACGGTCGGTGACCTCGCGAAAGCGCACGACGATCGCTTGCGCGAGCATCTCGTCGGACACGAGCACGACGGTCACGCGGACGATCGCGAAGCCGCCGAATTTACCGTCGTCGACGGTAACGTTGAGCCGGTAGTCGCCGACGTCGAGGCGGGGCGCCGCCCGCAGCGTGCCGTCCGCGGCGTCGATCTCGAAGAGGTCCGTGGGCGCGTACGGCGTGCCGTCGACCGGCGCCAGAGTGTACGTCAGCGTGTCGTACGCGTCGCGGTCGGAGGCGAACACGCGGCCTATCGCGCCGCCGGGGAATTCGTCCAGATAGGAGTTCACGACGACCTCGAGCGGAGTCACCACCGGCGGATACTGCGACTCTTCTATCACCCTGATGTAAACCCACGCGTCCGAGAAGAGCGGAGGCGTCCCGTTGTCGAAAACGCGCACCTGGAGCACGTAGCGGTCCTTGATGCGATGGTTGAACCGCGTCGCAGAGCGGAGGTAGCCGTCCTGCTCGAGCCGGAAGGCCCCCATTTCGTTTCCAGATTGAAAATCGAAAGTATACGGCGCAGCGTTGGGCGGGGCGTCCGCATCCTCCACGACGAACTTCAGGACGGTGTGGCCGAGGGGCCTGTCCTCCCGGACGACCGCCGAGTAGTTGTTCTGCGCGAACAGCGGAGGGTTGTCGTTGGCGTCCACCACTTCTACGTTGACGAGGGCGGTGGCTTCGAGGGCGGGCAGGCCGTGGTCGCGCGCGTGCACCTCGAGCACGTAGGCCGGCGCCGTCTCCCGGTCCAGCGGCGCGGCCACCGAGATGTAGCCGGTGTCGGCGTCCATCGAGAAGCGGCCCTCGCGGTCGCCGCGAGCGATCGAGTAGGACACGCGCCCGTTGGCGGCCGAGTCGGCGTCGTCGGCGATGACCTGCAGCACTCGCGCGCCCGCGGCCGCGTCCTCGCGCACGCGCGCGCCGTACGACGCCTGCGAGAACTGCGGCGCGTTGTCGTTGCCGTCCGTCACGGTGATGTTGACGGCGGCCAGGTCGCTGAGCGGCGGCGTGCCGCCGTCCACGGCCTGCACGGTGAGCAGGTACTCGCGCCGGCGCTCGTAGTCCAGCGGGCGCGCCACGGACAGGGCGCCGCTGGAGCGGTCCACGGCGAAGTCGTCGCGGTCGTCGCCGGCCACGAGCGAGTAGTAGACGTCGGCGTTGACGCCGGCGTCGCGCGAGGTGGCGCGCACGCGCAGCACCTCGGCGCCGGGCGCGTCCAGCTCGGACACGGCGGCGCGGTACTGGCGGAACTCGAACTCGGGCGGGTTGTCGTTGACGTCGGCCACGGTGAGCCGCACGGTGGCGGAGGCGGAGCGCGGCGGGCGGCCGGCGTCGCGCGCCAGCAGCACCAGCCGGTGCTCGGCCTGCGTCTCGCGGTCCAGCGGCGCCCGCAGCGTCACGATGCCGCTGTCCGCGCTCAGCTCGAACGCGCCGCTCTGCTCCTCCGCGAACGAGTACCGGACCGACCTATTTTCTCCTAGATCAGCGTCTGTCGCGTGCACCTGCGTAACGGGTTTTAGTCTGGATATGAATATGGTTCATCAAGTAGATTGGAATAAATTGGGAAGTTACTTCAGTTTTGGACAGTCAATAATAGGTCTACGGCACTCGGTAGGTAAGCATCACACCTTGGCGACGAGCGTGCCGAGGTCGGCGTCCTCGGGCAGCGTGACGCTGTACGTGTCGGCGGAGAAGACGGGCGCGTTGTCGTTGACGTCGGAGAGCGTGACGAGCAGCTCGGACGAGCACTCCCAGTCGGCGCGCTCGCGGTCCTGCGCGTGCGCGCGCAGCCGGTAGGCGGCCAGCGTCTCGCGGTCCAGCGGCGCCGCCACCGACACCTCGCCCGTCTCCTGAACGTCGCGATTATTAATGACAGCTTTAATCGATCCCTAAATAGACTAATTAACCCCCGACGAAAAACGAGGGGTGTTATAAGTTTAACATGTGTATCTGTGTATCTGTGTATCTGTGTATCTGTGTATCTGTGTGTCTGTCTGTAGCCACGTAGCGCCCAAGCTGATGAACCGATTTCAATTTTGTTTCTTTTGTTAGATAGGTATTCAGATCGAGAGTGTTCTTAGCTATGTTTCATGAAAATCGGTTCAGCCGTTTGAAGATCATCAGCTCTTTTGTAGGTTAAAAAAGCCACATTCACGGCCAAAACCAATTCCCACGGCTCGAATCCATTCGAAATTTGTGATTATTGGATTTCGATTTATTATATTTTTAAATGATCGTAATAGTCTGAACTGGCTTTTTACAATATTATAAATTTGAAAAGTTTCCCTGATTCTGGAAAAAATGAATATTTTATCAATTTTTATATGAGATTTGTGTATGAACTAAAGACGTTCCATAAGTCACGTTTCAAATGATGGATACGCGCATGCGTAAAATTTTGTTTGTTTTGTTAATGGTCATGGAACATTACGCTATAATAATTCTAGAGGGCGCTGCTAAATAAAAAAAAAACAAATCTAATTTAAAATATTTTTAGCGTTATTGAAAATTCTTCCCCTGGGCTGCTCCCGTCCGCCTCAACCAGAGTTATTACATCAAATTGAATCATAATTGATAACATTTTACTAGGAATTAAACCTCCGTGGCATCAATATTTAGATTCGTTGTCTATTTTAATGTCATAACAAAATAATGTCTCATACTTTTACACAGATTTTCTGTTGATTATTGTACATCAGATTATAAATGAGGAAGCTAAAACAAATTATGTAAATGGCGCTTTCATAATCTGGCATCGAAACTAGTTGTACCAGATGAATTTGCGAGATGAGTTATGGATACTGAGCTACGGGAGCTACGCAAATCGCGCTAACTTCATTATTTGGAAGAACTAGGTAAATTATACATTTGATGAATAGGTCGTCGCATCGGGGGTTTTTAAATTTTCAATTTAGAGTTATTTTATTAACAGACTTAAAAATAATAAAAAAATATATCAACTTACTATTTATTTACTAAATCGCTAGTAACGCTAGTAATATAATTGCATTTATAGCCAGAATGAATCTCATGACCATTCCACTAAGAGCGTTTTCACATTATCCGATCCGATATCGGTGTCGGACGCCGATCCGATATCGGGGTAAGTAAAATGTATGAAATATGTATATACCTGTCTATATCCGATATCGGGCCGGATTTATTTTGACGTTTGTCATCTTGGGGAACATGGATTAAAAAAATATATATTTTTTTAAATAACTTGAATTAAAAATGAAAAAAGAATTAAAAATGTTTTGTTATAAAACCTATATATTATGATCTTGCCATTTAACACATTTTTTTTACAAATTCCCAATTGAGAACCTCCTACTTTTTGAAGTCGGTTAAAATAGGATTAATCGCATATTGGTAGCCGCTACTCGTAAATGCAGTTACACAATTTCCTAGGCCGGGAATAAAAATATGAATATATTATGTATAAATATAAATTCTCTTCTAAAACCTCAACACTGAAGTTGTGACAAATAGTTATAAGTCTGTCTTCACTCGCCATCCTACATGTATGTATGTAGATCTTTGATGTAGATACATTTGTACAAATGATAAGTTTTTATGGCAAATTATTATTTCTGAATAAAAATGTGATCGCAGCGTTCGAAATGCCGGGGCGAGCGGTCACCTTGTGAATGGCGAAATGGTGCGCGTTGTCGCCGGTGAGGTAGTAGCGCAAGCGCGTGGCGGCAGCGGCAGCGGCAGCGGCCGGCTCGTCCGCGTCGCCTGTCTGCAGCGTCATGACGCGCGCGCCGGCGGCCGCGTCCTCGGGCAGGCTGGCGCGGTACCGCGAGCGCAAGCAGTACGGCGGGTTGTCTACGGAGCCGGACAAACTCACCGTTATTACTCACCTTCAGTTTTATCTCATTCAAATTCATGGTACTTCAACTAGCGGCCTAAATGATATTCAGCTGTACCGTCTGTTACAACATTTAATAAACTAGCTGGCTAATGCTTAGGCAACTGGTTGACATTTAATACGTAAATTGCGCGGACGGAGGAGTATTAAATTTGGCACACTTATAGTTTATATAGAGAAGGAGTGCAAAATGCAAATATTTTTATATTATATTGATTTGAAATACATTAAAATCAATAAATAAAACATTAAACACACTACCATGAATTGACACACACACCTTGTAACCACCTTGTAACCTTCACACCGACTGACTGTCTGACTGACAAACAGTGACAGTTTTTGGAAACACAAACTAGATGTTAAAAAAATAAGACATTATTGTCGAAATGTAGGTAATAAATATCCGGGCCAATTTCCGGCCACGTCAAATACATAATATTTTCAATATTTTCGTGTTCACATAATGAAGTAAGTCTGTACTACTCGTATGCTATCAGGGTTGTCACTGCAGCCTGTAACGCGGATTCGGTGTAAAAAGAAGCGCGGCGTACCGTTGACGTCGAGGACGGTGACGCGCACCGCGGTGTGCGCGGTGAACTTGCCGTCGGTGGCGGCCACGCGCAGCTCGTAGGCGGGCTCAGCCTCGCGGTCCAGCGCGCGCGCCACGTACAGCTCGCCGGAGCTGCGCAGCTGGAAGCGCGCGCGCGCGTCGCCGTCCGCCACGAAGAACGAGAGCGGCGCGCCCGCCGCGCCCGCCGCGTCCGCGTCCGACACCTCCAGCCGCGCCACCACCGTGCCCGCCGCCGCGTCCTCGCGCACCTGCACACGGCACGCGAACGGTTATGTCAAACTCTCACTCTAAATTGTTTTTATTAAAAATTGCCATAAAATGTCTTTCCTCGCATGCGCTACGGAAACTATTGATGATAGAACAAAAAAATGTTCTACAATATTAAAGAATATAATCAATGTCAACAAAAAATTTGCGATACCAAATGTCCAACTATTGTAGTTATAATAAAGCCTTTATTCTATAAATGCAGAGACAGAAATGAAATATGTATATTTACAATACAAGTTATGATCTAAAATCGATGTTGATTGGATTAAGTTTAATAAGTTTATAAGTTTTTTTTTTTTATATATATATATATATATTTTAATAATATATATAATAACTGTAAGCTCTCCCAGCTTGTCCTGAGACAAAGACCTCCTCCAGAGTCCTCCATTGTGCCCTATCTTCAGCTAGTCTGGTCCATAGCGCGCCAGCTACAGCTTTTACATCTGTTACCCAGCGTTTCACAGGTCTTCCCCGTTTCCTTTTCCCTGTTCTAGGGTACTATGGTGTAACTGTAGCTGTCCACTTCCTTGATTAATAAATAAATAGATAAAAATAAAAATAGCCTTTATTTCCCTTTTTCCTATGCATGCATTAATGAATTTGATTAAGATATATTAGAGAATTTCATAATAAGATTTATAATTTTAAATATTGTATTCTATTAAAAATTGAATAATAATCAAAATCATACTAAAAAAAACAATAATTTAATTTGGGATCGTCCGTCGCTGGACGTAGGCCTCCTCCATTTCATGCCATTTCTGTCGGTCTCTAGCAAGGCGAGTCCATTGCTCTCCCGCCACCGTTACGATGCCGTCGCGCCATCTCCTTGGGGGACGGCCACGTTTTCGTCTTACTTGTAGACTCCAGTGTATAATTTTCCCGCTCCATCTGTCATCTTTTATCCTACCCATGTGTCCCGCCCATTTCCATTTTAGCTTTGCTATTGAAGTAAGGGCATCGGTGATATTTGTTTGTTTTCGTATATCAGTACTCCTGATACGTTATTTCAGTTTTGTGCCTAACATGCTTCGTTCTGTAGCTCTCTGGAAAGTTCTGATCTTCGTCATGGATTCTATGGTCGGGGCCCATGTTTGACAGCCATATGTTAGGGTTGGTAACACATTGGAGTCGAATATTTTCTTTTTAATGTGTATTGGGATGTTACTTTTGAATATATCCTTGTAGGACCAATATTTTCTCCAGGATAGGGTTATTCTCCGTTCTATTTCTTTAGCAGTTCTATCTTTGAAGCAGACATTTTGTCCCAGATATATACAAGGTGACACATAATGGGTATACTTTTTTTTTCAAAACTTAACTTTGTAATTCTTAAACCATCAGCTTTGGAGGGAACTTGAAAAACAAAAGGTATTATAGCTGTTGACCGATTTCACAAGTCTACAAAACCTTTAGTACTTCAACTGTCCCACAAAGCCGATAGTTTGAGATTTACAAAGTTAAGTTGCAAAAAAAATAGTATACCCATTTTGTATCACCTAGTATATTTGTCTACATATTCTATGTATTGTGAATCAACATACGTAGGGATTTTTTCACTGTTGGTCATGATTTTTGTCTTGTCAGAGTTCATTTTTAATCCGCATTTCTGGCTTTCCGTATTGAGTTCAGTGATCATTTGTTGAAGTTCTTCTTGGCTTTCTGATACAAGTATGATGTCATCCTCGAAGCGCAAGTGTGACAGAAATTGTCCGTTTATTCGTATGCCTTTATTTTCCCAACCAAGCAATCTAAATATGTGTTCTAATAGTTGTTTGTTGTGCGTGATGGAGTCTAATGCTTTACTGTAGTCTATAAACACCATGTATAGTTCTTGTCCGTATTCTGTATAGTTTTCCATTATTTGTGTGATGGTAAATAAGTGGTCAATAGTGGAGTATTTTTTTCTGAAACCAGCTTGTTCTTTTGACTGATTTTCCTCGAGCTGTTTAGTGATTCGGTTCAGTATAACAGATGTAAAGGTTTTATATAATGTCGGTAGTAAGCTTATTGGTCTGTAATTGATCATATTCTTAGGATCTCCTTTTTTGTATAGCAGCGCAATGACACAGCTTTTTCATTGGCTAGGAACGTCTTCAAGTGATAGAGCTTGGTTAAATAGTTTGGTTAGTATAGGGAAGATGGAGTCGTCAAAAGCTTTGATTACATCACTTGTAATGCCATCCCCACCTGGGCTTTTATTTGTTTTTAACTTGTTTACAGCGTATCTTATTTCGGAACTTCCTTGATTGGTCACTTATAATATGGCATGTCCATGTCCATTTCAAATTTATAATATGGCGTGTCCATGTCCATTTCAAATTCCTTTATTATGCTGATTACATTTCGAAATTTTGTTTTTTCCTTTATGTCTATAAGTTTAAATCTATCCTTAATGTTTAGGGTTCCGTAGTCCCTAAGAGGAATCCTTGTAAGATCATCCAGTCCGTCCGTCCGTCCGTCTGTCCCGACCTGACACAGGGTCATAACTTTTACAGTTTCTGACGGAAGTTGGAATTTGGTACAAAAATACTTTAGGAGTAGATCCCACTTGCAAAAATATAAAATGTACCAAAATTACTTTTTTGACGTACCTCCCCGAACATCGAAAGAGGGGATATTTTTTTTTTAGTACCGCATCAATTGGGGTATCGTTAAAAAGGTATTTTCAAATAAAATGGTGTTTTCATACAACATATTATCATCAAAAATTCCGTTTGCGAGATTTTTAACTTTTAAAGATTAAATCAAAATTTACGTAATTAATTCCGACACTTCTTTCATTTTTCTATTGCAAGAATAAATATGAATAAGATTATGCAGACGAAATTAGATTCATAGTTAATAATTTCCAATTAAATAACAGCAAAAAAATTTTGTTTTATGTTCATTAGTCTATTTCTTAGTATTAAATGGTGTCGATAGATGTCGGTAGAAGTATGTATACAACTTTAGTACCTATTTCAACCAGAGGTGAAATTTTAAACAGATTAACTTTAATGACTCGGAACCCTTCATTGTGCATGCCTCGACATGGCACTTGGCGAATTTTTTGAAGCGAAGCTTCTTTCTGGACGTTCGGTGCGCTCGCTACCCGGGCACTAAAACCGTGCAAATTGTGACGTAAGCGTTACGCGTTACACGTTACACGATGACGTCAGAGCTGCGGCACCCTAAGCTTTATAATAAATATGGCTTGAAGGTTAGATAGAACAATGGCAATAATTTAAATATATCTAAAAATTATACTTATTACATCCGAGACAATAATAATCATGAAATCAATTCCTAAAATTTCGAGATATTTGACCAAATAGGTCATATTAAAAATTAAGAATACTTCACAATTTCGCTTGTCATCAAGCGGTCACCCATCTTAGTACTGACCGCGCCCGACTTTGCTTAACTTCGGTGATCGGACGAGAACTGATGTATTCAACGTGCTATGGACTTTGTTGATATAAGTTCTGAATAAAGTAACCCATATCTACAATTACATACGATATTTTAGTTGCCTTATAGTGGATAATTTATAGGTATTCTGATCGAGAGTGTTCTTAGCTATGTTTCATGAAAATCGGTTAGCCGTTTGAAGATTATCAGATCTTTTGTAGGTTAAAAAAGCCATATTCACGGCCAAAGCCAACTTCCACGGCTCGAATCTATTCGAAATTTGGGATATACTCGTATATAAATATTTATTTATTTATTTATTTATTTTCTCAATACATACAAATATCTTTACAGGCTAGACCCAATGCGATATTGTTGCAATCTTAAAAATTAAAAATAATATAACTGTTTTTATTTCAAATTCAAATCTGATCCTAACTTCTCCCATGGAACATCTGGTATTTTTGAAACAATTAAAGGTTCATGTGAATTATTAGGTCTATACTTTACACATGTTGGACATTGTTCCACTATATTTTTAATATCTGAATTCATAGTAGGCCAAAATATTGATTCTCTAGCTAGATTCTTACTACGGCTAATACCTAAATGACCAGCATGAACTTTCGACAACATCTCTTTTCTCATAGACGTAGGTATTATTATAGCATTATTTTTAAACAATAGACCATCAATGACTGTTACTTCCGCCTGGTAATTCCAATATGGCTTAACAGAATCTAACAATTTACTTTTACTTCTAGGCCAGCCTTCCATACAATATTTTTTTAACATTTGCAATGTATTATCTTCTAGAGTAGCATCTTTTAACTCTTGTATTTTTGTATCTGATGCTGAAATACTAGACATGACACAATTTACATGAATTGAAATATCTTTATCTATAGAATGTTCTTCTTTATCCGGTAATGGAGCTCTTGACAAAGTATCGGATATATATAACTTTGAACCGGGGACATAAATAACATTAAGATCATATAGTTGTAATGACAACATCATACGCTGCAATCGACTAGGAACTTGTGACAAGGGCTTATCAAATAAAGTTATTAATGGTTTATGATCTGTTTCAACTGTTATTTTTTGACCATATACATATTGATGAAATTTTTGACAACCACACAAAATTGCAAAAAGTTCTTTTTCAATTTGTGCATAATTTTTCTGTGTGTCCGTTAGTGTTCGTGACGAGTAAGCTATTGGTCGATTATTCTGTAATAATACCGCTCCTACAGCACATTATCAATATCTTTTCATTACTCATACTCTGAAAGTAGGTCTGGAGTTGCCTGAGGAGCGGATTGGAAGTAATACTTTTCCGGCCCGGGAGAATCGCTTTCAACTGACAGCTATCAAATTATAAAAAAAAAAACCAGTTCCATTTTCACATTTCTATGGAACCATGTTCAAACTTTTTCTACAGTCACTCAATTACAGCACGATGTAAAATTTAAATAACATAAAGTTAAGTATTAATTAAAGAATATATATTTTTAAATGACTTAATTATGATTAAGTTTCAACAATTTCTTTAAAATAACATACATTTGGGCAAAATATTTAAAGATGAAAATGAAAAATAATGGCTAAATAATGAAGTTGGCCGGCCAACGAAAAAAAAACAAAATAAGCGGCAATCCGACCTTTTTTTTTCGAGTTGTAGAGTATTGTTCATACTTCCTTGTATTATTTCTTTAGCCAATTCCTGTTTTTATTTTTACTTTCCTTGTATTCGTAATGAAAAGCACAGTGTTTACCTCGGGTGAAAGACTTATTTTGGCCCTCGAACTATTAGCCCCGTCTCGGGACTAAATAAGTCACTTTCACCACTCGTGTAACAATGTACTATTGCATCACTTGAGAACGGCTGAAACGATTTGGCTTTATTTTATTTTTAAATGATCGTAATTGTCTGAACTGGGTTTTTGATATTATAAATGATATAATACATTTGAAAAGTTTCCCGGATTCTGGAAAAACTGATATTAATTTCTATATGGGATTTGTGTATGAGCTAAAGACGTTCCATAAGTCACGTTTCAAATGATGGATACAGGCATGATGACTATCACCCAGCTTTTTAAAGAGATGTCTCGGGGGGAACTCATTCCGCTGGCGGTGCGATCGGCTCGGTCTGCGGGGGACACGAGTCCCAACCCACCTCGGCCTCGTAGAGGTCCTGCCGGAAGACGGGCGGGCAGTCGTTGTAGTCGAGCAGGCGCACGATGAGCGTGCCGCGCGCCACGCGGCGCGGCGCGGCCGCGTCCGCCGCCAGCAGCGCCACGCGCAGCTCGGGCCGCGCCTCGCGGTCCAGCGCCACCAGCGTCGTCACCCAGCCCGTGAACGGGTCCACCGCGAACGTGCCGTCCGAGCTCGCGCCCTCGCCGCCCTCCGTCGCTAGCGAGAAACGAACCTCGCCGTTCGTGCCCGAGTCCGGGTCGTCCGCCATCACTGCGCAGGCACACGGGGCATAAATACGGAACGAGTATAAATATGTATCGAATATCGATGTATCGGCCGTATTCTTCACTCACATTGTACGAGACTGGAGTGGGGCGGCGTGTTCTCGGCGACGTGCACGACGTAGGGCTGCGAGTGGAACGAGGGCGCGTGCTCGTTGACGTCCAGCACGTGCAGCCGCGTCACCACCATGGTCGCCGGGGCCGGACTGCCCGCGCCCTCGGCTATCACGCCTGTCGCACCGAAAATAGTCGATTCAATAACACTATCTATCTATAGATTCGCAAATAAGATATCAAAAAGAACGAGGCCGCGATACCTATGACATGCTGGGCGGCGGTCTCGCGGTCCAGCTGGCCAGCCAGCACGAGGCGGCCGGCGTCGTCCAGCGCGAACAGGTCGCGCGGCCCCAGCGCGGGCGCCAGGCGCAGGCGGCGCGGCGGCGCGGCCGGCGCGCGCATCTCGGCCACCAGCGTGCCCGGCGCCGCGTCCTCGCGCAGGAACAGGTCGGCGGGCAGCGGCGCCAGGCGCGGCGCCGCCTCGCCCGCGCCCAGCACGTACACCGACACGGGCGCCTCGCCCGCCAGCCCGCCGCCGTCGCGCGCCCGCACCCACACCTGCAGCGCGCGGGAAGCTGCGGGCGGGCGGCGACGTCAGGGCCCGCGCTCCCCGGGGCGGGGAGCGGAGGGCCCGGGGGATCGCGGGAGGCCTCACCGAATCCTGTGGCGTCGCGCGCGAACGACAGGGCGCCGGTGTGCGGCTCCACGGCGAAGAGGCCCGCCGCGTCGGACGCGCCGTCGCCCTCGTACACGGAGTACTCGAGGCGCGCGCCGTCGCCCGCGTCGGCGTCGAGCGCGGTGAGCGTGAGGAAGGGCTTGTGCGGCGCGCGGTCGCAGCGCACGGCGGCGCGGTACTCGCGCAGCGGGAACGCGGGCGCGTTGTCGTTGACGTCGGCCACGCGCACGCGCACCACGGTGTGGCGCAGCAGCCCGCCGCCGTCGCTGGCCGTCACGGGCACCTCCCACTCGGCGCGCGCCTCGCGGTCCAGCGCCGCGCGCGTCGTCAGCGCGCCGCTCGTCGCGTCGATGGAGAACGTCTCGCGCAGACGAGCCGACGGGATCGAGTACGTCACCGCTCCGTATTCACCGGCGTCGTCGTCGTACGCTTTCACCTGGGGGATGGCCGTGATATATTCGTATAAATGGTTGCGAATCGATGTTGTCACATCACACTGAACATCAGAGCACGCTGCCCCAAAGTCGTATAATTCAAGAAACAAAGTTGTATGAAGAGAAGTTTGGGGAATTTCAGCCATAGCGTTCTAGCGATCTCTGAATAATAAATTAATGTAAAAAAAGCAGTGCCGTCTAGGGACGCCCGAAAGAAGCGATGCTTTGCAGTAGATATGAGATATATAGTAGGGTTTTGAAACAGGGTAAGCAGAGTGTAACATAATAAAAAGTTATTGGTTGATGTACCTACGTAGATATTGATATAGGTACCTATCCGAAGAGGCTTTAAAAAAATAATAAACAGTGACATCTCTGCGGTTGTATATCGTTGTACCTTTGTCGTCATTTTCTTTGGTAAATTAAACCATTACCTATACTTTTTACCTTTATTACCTTTACCTTTACGTTTTTGTTATAGGTGTCGTATGTACTTTCATATGCATTTAGTGAAAAGGTGTTATTTTGATATTACAAACAGACACTCCAATTTTATTTATTTGTATAGATTTCCTTGGTTGGCAGGATACTGGGTTTTTTCGTTGCTAAAGCGTATACCTACATAGGTACTTAGGTAGGTATTAACGAAATACTCAAAGAGAACAGCGCGAGTGTCTTGCCGAGTGGTCTAAAATTTAGGTTGAAAAAAAACTACCTACTTACGGATTTAAAACGAACGGGATCTTTTTGCGATGTCGTAAGTAGTTAGGTATCTACCTATTCAATTCTTATTTTAAAAAGTTTATGCGGATAGATTAAATTTATAAATTAAGCAGTAAACAAGTTTGATCATTTTATTTAGTTTGGGTAGGTACTTACCCATAACCAATACCTAGGTAGGTAGGTAATTTTAGTAGTCTACCTATATATGTATATCCTTGTGAGTATCTGCATGAATAGATCTAGGTACTTAACTAACGGGCTGTGTGAGCTAACAAAACGTCTTTTTTAAAGGCCTCTTCGGATACCTAAGCACCCACCCAGGGACTGACTTGCCATAAAATATATATAGGTACCTAGGTATATCAATGTTTGATATACCTAGGTAGATATGATATACTTAGATATCTGATATGGCTAAATACCTACTTACTCACAACGTTACAACACAAGATGTCCCATTTGTTCAATACAATAGCATAACACATGAAAACCTGAGCAAAGCTAACAAGCAATAATTCAAGGTACCTACCGAGGTAGGTAATGCATAATTTAACTTATTTTTATGCGAAACTCTGCCTACCCTGTTTCAAAACCCTATGCACGCCACTAGGATAGAGTGCCCGGGCAGCGAGCGCCCCGAACGTCCGTAAAGAAGCTTCATTCAAAAATATTGTTAAAGAATATTGTGATAAAAAAAATAATCTGACTTCAGGGACCCTATAAATTTTGCGCATTATTTTAATTTTTTGTTTTTCCGCAGGCAAACTAGGTACCCTTATAGTTTCGCTCTGTCCGTCCGTCGAAGTCACAGGTCACGTGTATATTAAAATTTTGTGTCGTCACGAATCATCTTGATCGTCTGCTGGTTATTATTTGAATATTTCTAAGATATTAATTATTTTCATACAACTCCGCTTGCCACATACAAGAAGCGTGTCACGCACCGTGGTGAGTAGCAGCGGCGGCGGCTGGTTCTCGAGCGCGCGCGCCTCGTGCACCAGGTGCGGGAAGCGCGGCGGCGCGCGGTTGGCGGGCGCCAGCGTGAGCTTGACGCGCGCGAAGGCGGCGTGCGCGCCGTCCGACACCGACACGTTGAGCGAGCGCAGCGCCGCGCCGCCCGCCGCCGCCGCCGCGCGCCACGCGCGCGTGTCGCCCAGCGTCAGCACGCCGGTGCGCGGGTGCACGGCGAACGCGCGCTGCGCCGGCGCGCCCTCCAGCGCGTAGCGCAGCCGCGCCGCGTCGCGCTCGTCCGGGTCCCATGCCGCCACGCGCGCCAGCGCCACGCCGCGCGCCGCCTCGCCCGACACCAGCGCCGGCACCACGCCGCGCTCCATGCGCGGCGGGCTGTCGTTCACGTCCTCCACTGCGGGGAGCGACCGATGAGCGCCCGACCAGCGAGCGAGCGCTTCACGGGGGGCGGGCGGCCGAAGGCCAATAACTCACCGGTGACGAAGAGATGGACGGTGGTGAGCAGTGGCGGGCGGCCGGCGTCGGCGGCCGTCACGAGCAGGTGGTAGGCGGCGCGGGTCTCGCGGTCGAGCGGCGCCGCGGTGCGGACCTCCCCCGAGGCCGCGTCTATCGCGAAAGCGCCCTCCGCGCCCTCCTCGATCGCCGCCATCGAGTACGTCACCTCACCGTTTTGTCCTGCGAGTGGAGAGACATCAGCGACCGTCCGATGGGGGTGATACGACGAGAGCCGATCCGATCGTACCGGTGTCGTTGTCGGCCGCGTGCACCGCGAGGACGAGGGCGCCGACCTCGACGGCCTCGGAGACGGTGGCGCGGTACACGTCTTGCGGGAACTCGGGCGCGCAGTCGTTTACATCGAGCACGCGCAGCGTGACCGCGGCGTCGGCGAAAGCGCCGGTCACGCCATCGGTGGCGCGCACCACGAGCTCGTGCTCGCGCGCCGACTCGTAGTCGAGCGGCGAGCGCGCCACCAGCACGCCTGAGGGCGGAGGTCGGGTTAGTGTTGCGCCGCTGGAGTTCCACGTCCGCCCGAAGCGATAACGATACTTTTCATAGATGTAATGATTATGAGGCGATTCGAAAGCGTGCATTCGAGTTCTTCTTTATAAAATAGATACCAGTGCCTTAAAAATCGAAGTGTTTATGCGTGCGACTAGCTAGTAGCTAGAGTGAATGAGGCGAAAGAGACCAGTGGGTGGTGTCTTCGTTCTATACAAAGTTCAAACTATCAATTGCTATCATCTAAGAAAAATTAAAGAATAGAAAAATGTTTGAATAAAATGAAATCTATACAAATAAATAAAATTTGAGTGTCAGTTTATAATAACACATTTTAATAAATACATAATTATGAAAGTGAACTTCGTATAAAAACTCTAGTGATCTGGGGCCCGTATTAATAAATCCATCTCAAGTCTGAGATCGATCTCGGAATATGTCATTCTTATGTCATACCAGGAAAAAACGTTATGTCAAAGCATACTCAAGACCGCTCTCAGACTTAAAGATTGATTTATTAATACGGGCCTACAATGCGACTTTTTATTCGGTGGAATTCTTAAATTTCATAAAAGATGAGCCCGCGACTTCGTCCGCGTGGAATTTATCTTAACAAAAAAGCCCGCTCCCGCGTTCTGAGCCCGCGCTACAGGACCCATTTTTTTTAATTTTGATTTTCAAACATAAATGTATCCTAAGTTACTCTTTAAAACATCAGCTATCTGCCAGTGAAAGTCCCGTCAAAATCGGTCCAGCCGTTTCGGAGATTACCCGGAACAAACACACAGACAGACAGACAGACAGAGAGACAAATTTTTTTTAAATCGCGTTTTTGCTATAGGTGTCGTATGTACTTTCATATGCATTTAGTGAAAAGGTGTTATTTTGATATTACAAACAGACACTCCAATTTTATTTATTTGTATAGATTTCATTTTATTCAAACATTTCATTTTAAGGATTTAATCAAAATTTACGTGATTAATTCGGACGTTTCTTACATTTTTCTATTGCACAAAGATTAATAAAATTACGCAGACGAAAATGGATACATTTTTAAACAATTTACCCAGAAAGCATAGCCAGGCAAAATAGTTTAGGTGGTTTAGGTTAGGGTTTTTTTTGTATAACCATCCAGAAAGCCTAGCCAGACTAGGAACCCTTCATTGTGCATGGCCTGACATGCACTTGCCCAATTATTTTATCATTAAATTAAATAGCGACGGTAGGAGACCAGACGGTATGACGCTGATCCCTTGGAAGATGGGACGACCCTCGGTATGGAACGCAACATGCGTCGATACCTTAGCACCGTCCCACCTTCGGGAGTCTAGTATTAAGGGTGGTGGTGCCGCCGCTGCGGAATCCCTCAAATGGCGCAAATATAGCAACCTTGATCCACGTTATATGTTTGAGCCGTTTGGGGTAGAGACTCTGGGACCGTGGGGCCCGGGCGCCCATCGCATTTTTACGATTTGGGAAAGCGGCTGGTCGAGACAACTGGTGACCAGAGGGCTGGCACATATCTCGCACAGAGAATTAGCATTGCCATTCAACGTGGCAATGCTGCCAGCCTTCTGGGAACTTTGCCAAGCGACGGCGGTCTGGCACAAGTTTATTTTTTGTGATTTTTAAGGTAATAGACTTAAGTTATTTTATATTTGTCCATAGTTTTTACTTCTTACTTTATTCATTGTAAATAAAAAAAACCTACCACCTATCTATATTGCCAAACAAAATTATACGTACTAACTTCAAATTGGAGTCAACAAAAAAAGGTTTATTACATCTGAAATGTCAAAAAATTATAGCGGTCCGAATCCAACGGAATAAAAAAAAAACATTTTATAATTCTGTTCAGTAACTGTATCTCTTTAATAGTCGCGACCCATTATTGGGACAATTTGAGCTGGTCTAGAATGATATATATGGCGCCTGGTTGTCGCCATGTTGAATTTTGATTACTGACATTTGCAAGATTAAGACAAATTGTTTGACGCAAGAATGATCAAATTCGGTCCACGCGTTTGGTCTCTAGAGCGCCACAAAAGAACATAAATACATACATAGACTGATAAACATATTACCCTCCTTTGCTTCTTGCAGTCGGGTAAAAATAATACATTATGTTATATTCAAGAATGGTTCCTTTCATGAATAGGGCCACGATTATTTTATTAAGCAATGATGTTGATGATTCTCAATTAATGTTATAAGTAGCTGTAGGTTCTTGACACATGTAGAATACAAATATCCACTAGACGTCTAGCGCACCCGCGTGAAGCGAAATGATTAGTGAAACATTTGAACCCAAATAATAGCATTATCTACAGGACGCTCGCCCCGCGCACGGCACGCGAGGGCGCTAGGCGCGCGCCGCGACGTGCATACTCACATGGACTATTGCCTCTGTCGGGGGCTGCGGATAAAACAACCGGTTAGTGACGCACTCGAACACCCGACACCCCCGCGACCACTCCGCGCCCGGCGCCCGGCGCTCGGAGCCGATAGCTTAGCTACACTATTATTAGCTGTCCCCGGTCAGTGCCCCCAGTCAACGATCATCGCGACCGCATGCGCAGCAGAGGTCACCCGTTAATTAGGCCGGTACTCATAAATCGATCTCAAGTCTGAGAAAGAACTTCGAGGGACCATTTTGGTACAAAATATTACTTTCTCAAGAGAGCGCGGTCTCAGAGTGGTGATCGATTTATTAAGGCTAAAGCGCCCATCTAGCCCGCGAAGTTCAAATTTTTTGAGGTTTTTTCGAAAATTTTCAAAATCTGACAATAATAAAAGGCACATTTTGTAATTCGCGAAAAAGACCGTGTGCAATGCATTTATTAATATATCCAACTTACTCTAAAACATTTCAAGAACGACAGCTATCCAGATAATCTGGCAATTTATGTATATTTAGTGACGTTACGCACTGCATACTGTGTTTTTAGCAAATCACAAAATGTTGTGTTAAATGTTTTTTCAGATTTTAGATAAACTATAAAAATACTCGAAAATTTTGAATTTCGCGGGCTAGACAGGCGCCTTCACGTTAATATACAAAATTAAAACCTCCTTATCGATTGTTCGGAGCGGAACGTACCGGCGTCGAAGTGTATCTCGAAGAGCGCGTCGGCGTCGTCGAGCAGCGTGTAGATGAGCTGGCGGCCGAGCGGCGAGCGCGCGCGCAGCGGCGGCGCCAGCGCCGCGCCCAGCGGCGCGTCCTCGCGCGCGCTCAGCGCGTAGTGCGCGCGCTCCCACGCCGGCGCCGCGCCGCCGCCCCACACGCGCACCGCCACGCTCGCCTCCGCGCCGCACGCCGGCACGCCTGCGCAGGCACTCGCCGTCAGCACGCGGCGCGCGCCGCCATGCCCCCCGCGCGCCCCGCGCGCCCCGCACCGCCGCGTGCTGCACTCACCTCCGTCGAACGCGGCGATGACGAGCGTGTACAGCTGGTTGTGCGCGTCCACGGTCTGCTTCAGCGTGATGAGGCCGGTGCGCCGGTCCACGCGGAACAGCTCGCCGTGCCCGCGCTTCATCTCGTACCGCACCTGCCCGAGACGCATCGAATCACTCAAGATAAATCTATAGTGTCTTTTTTACTTGGGACAGGGGAAATAAAAAAAATGTCACAAAAAAGACCTAATGATTCCCGAGAAAGTTTCTCTGTATCTTCTATGATTTGTGATTTCCCTATACTGTCCCAGTCAAAAAACTAAAAGCTAACAGACAAAAAGCTAAAACGCTCTGTATAGAGCTCTCGTACGATGAGACCGCCTTCAGATTCGGTCTATCCGCGTGGGCGTACCTCTCCGTTGTCGTTGGCGTCGAGGTCCACGGCGCGCACGCGCAGCACGTGCGCGCCGGGCTCAGCGCCGGCCAGCACGGCGGCGGCGTAGGGCCGCTCCACGAACACGGGGCAGTTGTCGTTGACGTCGCTGACGGCGACGTGCAGCCGCGCGCGCGCGACGCGCGGCTCGCCCGCGCCGGCCGCGCCGGCCGCGCCCGCGCTGCGCGCCTGCAGCAGCAGCGAGTACTCGCCGCGCCGCTCGCGGTCCAGCGGCCGCCCCGTGCTGCGCACCGCGCCCGACGTGGCGCCCACCTGCGCACACGCACTCTCACTCACCGCGCACTCCCACGCGACGGTTGTCAATGATCACCTATATTTAATAAGTTTTCACGTTTCATACTTGTAGATATTGGTTCAAATAAGACATTTTGCGACCTTGAAACTGTATTATCCAATATTTCGAAAACTACTCAGCAAATTAGCTTGAAACAAAAAGGTACTGTTAGTCTAGATGTACTCTATTAATTCGTAAATAAATCTGGAAAAAATCAACAATCGGCATATAAGGCGTTGACGTCTGGCATCGAGTTCGTTACTTCTTAGAAGCGACAGTGAACGGATCTCAAGGAAGCGAACGAAGAGAAATATACCAGCGACCTAAGCGATATTACGGGACGACTGTGCAACTGCTAAGTGATTCGGAACTCTGCGTGTTGTGTGTAACTAGTGTTAGTGAACTAGTGCTTGTGGTTAATAATTGACAAGTTTTTGGAGAGGGTAAAACCTTTTTACACGTAAACGGCATTTAGTATAACCCGTGTACGAATCAGAACTTTATAATAATGCAAGTATTTTATCCCTTAAAAAAATCTTATATAAACTAATTCATTATGTTTCAGCTTCAAAATTATCGGTGGCCTATGTGAGCGGCTCGCAGTAAAGCTCTGCACACTGTGTTAAAGTAAACAGATCATATCCACTACTAACTAATTGACTTATTGCAGAAGCAGAAGGAAAACCAAACGTTTCAGAATCTGACCTCGAATCCGTCCACGGGGTTCAGAATGCTGAACTCTATGTGTTCATTGAGCGCAGCGCCCAGCACATTGAGAACGGCGATGGTGGTCGGCTTGGTGGAGTTCTCGACGACGGAGCCGTAGTAGTCGGCCTTCTGGAAGGCGAGCCCGGAGTTGTCGGCCTCGCGAACGCGGATCTCGACCCGCGCCGTGCTGGAGTAGAGGCCGTCGGACGCGCGCACGCGCAGGCGGTGCGGGGCGGCCCGCGCGGCCAGCGCGGCCAGCGCGGCCGGCCTCGCCACGCTGAGCGCGCCGTCGGCGGCCAGCGCGAAGGCGTGCTCCGGGTCGCCCTCGATGATGTCGTACTTGACGGCGCCGCCCTTCGGCGGGTCGGGGTCTATGGCCTCGACCGTCGTCACCGTCACGCCGAGCGCCGTGGGCAGCAGCACCGTCGCCTCGTACGTGGATTTCGAGAAGGTCGGCGGGCAGTCGTTCACGTCGGTCACCTCCACGACGACCTCGGCCACGCTCCCCGACGGGAGCCTCGGCGTTCCCATGTCGATCACCTGTGAAGCCGGTTCACGGTCGAGGTAGCACCGATATTTAATATTCACCCGGAGCGAAGTCGAAGGGGGAGCGGGACCCACCCTGACGTCGAAGCGGTGCGACGCGGCTCGCTCGTAGTCGAGCGCGGCGGCGACGTGCAGCGCGCCGGTGGTGGGGTCGACGCGGAACAGCGCGGCGGCGGCGGGCTGCAGGATCTCGTAGGCGCGCTGGCGGTTGGCGGGCGAGTCGGCGTCGTCGGTGAGCAGCACGAGCGGCGCGCCGGGGGCGGGCGCGGCCGCGTCGGCCACCAGCGCGCCGGCGCGCGCCGCCTCCGACACGCGGCCGCGGTGCGCGCGCCGCCGCAGCGTCGGCGGGAACTCGTTGCGGTCCAGCACGTGCACGGTCACGCGCGCCGTCGCCGACCCGCCGCCCTGCGTTCGCACCGAGATCGGTATCATACGTTTATCATTTCATAAGGCGTAACGGACGAGAGTATCGAATCCTCGAAATTCCTCTCGGCTCCGGGCGATATCCTCTCACCATATTGATAGCGGTGACGGTGAGATTGTACAGGTTCCGAGTCTCGTAGTCGAGGGGCGCGGCGGTGGAGAGCAGGCCCGCGGCGGGGTTGAGGCGGAATAGCCCCGCGCCGCCCTCCAGGGAGAACCACAGCGCGCTCGCGCTGCGGACCTCCAGGGCAGCCAGGGCGCTCCCCGCGGGCTCGTTCTCGTACACCTCGCACACCACCTCGTCGTTCAGGAACCTGGAACGACCCGCCGATCGATGAATCGAGATGCCGAGACAAACTATAGCGATGTGAAATCGGGACGCGCGTCGCTCACCTGGGCGGAGCGTCGTCCGGGTCGACGAGAAGCACGTGCAGCGGCAGCGTGGCGGAGCGCGCGGCGGGCGGCGGGTTGGCGGCGCGCACGAGCAGCGTGTAGTCGCGCGGGCCGGCGGCGGGCGGCGCGCGCGCCAGGCGCACGTCGCCCAGCGCCGCGTCCACCGCGAACAGGCCGCCCGGGTCGCCGCCCGCCAGCGAGTACACCACGCGCGCCGCGTCGCCCGCGTCGCGGTCGGCGGCGCGCAGCGCGGCCACCAGCGCGCCGGCCGCCGCGCCGCGCGGCACGCGCGCCTCCGCCAGGCGCCGGCCCCACGCGGGCGCGTGCTCGTCGGCGTCGTGCACGCGCACCGTCACGCGCGCGTATGCTCGCGACGCCCGCGGCGTCTGGTCTCGCGCCCACACCGTCAGCTCGTGGACGGCCGCGCTCTCCCTGGGATCGACGGTCGCATCCGATGACAATTTATTAAGACCGGCTGATCATACCCGGCCGACGGCTACGCGATTCGTCGCTCCTACCGGCGGGGGGGTTGACTGCGCGATTACCTGTCGAGCGGTTGCGCGAGCTCGAGCACGCCGCTGAGCTCGTGCAGGCGGAAGAGGCGCGCGGAGGCGGGCGCGCGCGCGGCGTGCACGCCGTACACGAGCCGCGCGGCGCCCGCCCCGGCCGCGCCGGCGCCCGCCCGCAGCGCCGCCAGCGCCTCCCCGGGCCGCGTCGCCTCCGACGCCTCCACCGCGTACTCTTCCTGCTCGAACGACACGCCGCCCTCGTTCGCGTCGTTGATCACTGTTATGTTCACCTGTCGGATTGATTCCGAGTTTCACGCAACTTTTCATATTGAACCGAGCACATAACGTATGTATGGCGATCGTATGGTGAACAAACGCGAAATGATTGTAAACTATCACGCATACCAGACCGTAGACGATATGGGAGCCGTCGGTGACGGAGACGTTGAGCGCGTACTGCGGCTGCTGCTCCCACAGCAGGCGGCGCGCCAGCACCAGGCTACCGTCCTCGCGCCCGATGTAAAACTCCTGCCGCGGGTCACCATCTAACATCATATTCAATTTTATATTTCTTTCTTTGGTATAGGTCGGGATTCTCGGTACTCTCCGTCCGTGTCCGGTGGTGCTTAGGTAAAGAGCGCACGTACCGACTATGTCGTAGTAGAGCTGGTCCCCGTCGGGGTCACTGGCCTGCAGCACGGTGAGCAGGAAGCCGGGCGCGTCCAGCTCGGCCACCTGCTGCGGCGGCGTGGCGGGCAGCGTGGGAGCCGCGCCGCCGCCGCGCGCCGCGCCGCGCAGCGCCACGCGCGCCACGCCGCAGCGCGGCCGCGGCCCGCCGTCGCACGCCCGCACCTGCCGACCATTCGCAATTTGAGGTTAAGTACCGAGCCGAAAGGAAGGGTACGATAGCGGAACATAGGCGAGTGCCACCGTGAGTGGAGTACGTACGGTGAGCTCGTAGGAGGCTCCGGGCGCGAGCGCGAGCTTCGGCGACGCGTAGATGCGGCCGGTGGTGGCGTGCACGCGCAGCGCGCCGCGCGGGGCGCCGCGCCCGCGCGACCAGTACCGCACCGTGCCGTTTGCGCCCGCATCCGAGTCGAACGCCATGACCTGTACACACAATTTTAAGAATGTCGGCTTAGATTACCTGCCTGTGATGCCCGGTGACCGTTTTAGACGAAGTGAAGTATCATAATATTCAAGAAGAACCAATTTTGATGATGGTTTGACACGTCTCCAGGTGGTCCCATAGAATTTTTTTCAAAATCGGTACAGTAGTTTAAGTTCACCGTTTATGATCACCAGGAATTCAATACGTATTTAGTTTACCACTAAAAATCATGTTTTTTTGTTTTAATTTTAAAAATCTAACCGTCTTAAAGTAACTAGAGACCTTGTAATTTCTCTCATTTGAAGTCGGTGCCACCATCTTTACAATACGTTACAATAACTTCTTAGGTACCTACCCCTAGTTATTTGTAGCTTTT
Organism: Notodonta dromedarius; assembly: GCA_905147325.1. Classification (NCBI taxonomy): domain Eukaryota; kingdom Metazoa; phylum Arthropoda; class Insecta; order Lepidoptera; family Notodontidae; genus Notodonta; species Notodonta dromedarius. The sequence continues at coordinate 12,739,762 of LR990165.1, read as the reverse complement.
TTAAAACTCTGTTTAATTATTATAATTTTTGTATCCTATAGAAATGGAACTCGTAGTCGTCGCCTGACCGCAGCGAGCGGGGCATGCGCGAGACTCACGGTGGCGAGGTAGAGGCCGGCGGGCGCGGGCTCGTCGTGCAGGTCCCAGGGCGCGCGCGCGCCGCCCGCCTCCTCGTCGTCGTCGGTCTCCCACTCGGTGCTGCTCTCGTCGCGCGCGCCGCCCGCCCCCGCGTCGCCCTGCAGAACAACCGGCACGCTACACGCTACCACTCCATGCCAATAGGCAAACACGAGTCGCCAGCACCCCCAAGCCTCGCGAAAAGCACAATAGAGATCATGATTTCCAAATGCAAAAACTGAATTAAATAACCGAGCGTCGGATGCGAAAATACTTGGGGATCGACATAGGTAACTCAATAATTTTAAATAATTATTTAGAGCGGATAGCGGCGTGGTCGCAAGTGAGACAGGCGGCCGTAGCCTGGGGAGATCACCTGCGCCCCTGCGTCGCCGGCGGGCGCGGGCGGCACGGGCACGCGGAACTCGTAGAAGCGGTGCGTGAAGGCGGGCGCGTGGTCGTTGATGTCGAGCAGGCGCACGGCCACGCGCGCCGTGGTGGCCAGCTGCCCGTCCGAGCACTGCACCTCGAGCGCGTGCAGCGCCGCCGCTTCGCGGTCCAGCGTGCGGCCCGTCGTAACTATTTCGCCTGGAACCGAGCGCGCCGGATAACACACGATACACACACGCATCATAATCATTCAGGACGGGCTCCACGGCTTGGACGTATGTACCGGTTCGTTCATCTATGGAGAAGAGTCCGTCCGGGTTGCCGGCGACGATAGAGTAGGTGATGTCGGGTGGCGCGGGCGCGGCGTCGGCGTCTAGCGCGCGCACGGAGGCGACGCTCGTGCCGGCCGCGCAGTGCTCGGGCACGGCCGCCGCGTACGCCGCGCGCTCCGGCCATGGCGCCATGTCATTCACGTCCTCAACTTCGATGTAAACCTGTACCGGAGTGTTTCAATGTATGACCCTTCCGAGACAACATCGTCGTAAATAATTGCAAACTTTGGCGCTTGACACTTGTACAGGATCGTCACCGGTTACGGTTTGGCTGCACCTACTGTCGACGGCTTGAAACAGTGCACGATATCGTTCGGACGGCTGTAAAAAAGCCGTATCGCAGTAACGACGCTGCACAGAGCAGTTCATTGTTCATTAATACAAATCCTCATTCTTTCTTTCTGTCTACTCCTGCTTTGTGTTGCGAATATGAATTTAGTGCGTAACATTCACCTGAACACAGGAGTGTCTCGGAACCAGGCCGTGGTCTTGCGCGCACAACGTGAGCCAATAGTGGTCGACCGACTCGCGATCCAACGGAGTCAATGTGCGAATCACTCCTGATGAAAGAACATTAATATTTTATAAAATCTCGTGGTTTTTTCCAGGAATGGCCTGGCTTGACGATCTAGGTATATTATGAATGCATTTCGAGTAGGTACCTGCGTCGTCGACGGAGAAATGCGCCATGCCGGAGCCCGCCACTATATAGTATGCGAGGCGCGAGTCGCGGCCGGGCGGGTCGGCGTCGCCGGCGGCCGCCGTCATGACGGTGGCGGCGCGCGCGCTGTCCTCGCGCACCGCGCCGGTCAGCACGGCGTGGTCGGTAAATTCGGGCGCGTGCATGTTCTCGTCCACGTCCACTACCTCCACGATGACGGTCGCTTCCGACCACAAAGCGGGCTGCCCACCGTCTGTTGCGCGAACCGTCACTCCGTATACCTTATACAATTATAATCAAAGTAAAATGCACTAATTACCGAAGAAATAAAGAGTTTATAAATGACGATGATTACCTGTCTCTCTTCGAAGTCGAGCGATTTGGCGGTTCGCAACGTTCCAGACATTGGGTCAACGGTAAATGCAGCGTCGTCGGGCGTCTCGTCCGGCAGCGAGTATGTAACCATGCCGCCCGCATCCAGGTCGGAATCGAACGCTTCCACGACGGAGACCAAAGTTCCGACGGGCACGTCCTCGCGCACGCGCGCGCTGTACGTGCCGAGCCCGAAACGAGGTGCATTGTCATTGACGTCGTCGATAGCGACGCGCACGAGCGCCTCCGCGTGAAGTCCTCCGCCGTCTGTCGCGCGCACCGTCAGCTCGTACAAGGCGCGCCGTTCGCGATCCAGCGCGGCACACACTGTGAGGGCGCCGGTCTCGTGATCGACGCAAAAGTCTTCTTCGCCACCTCCACTCAGGCTGTATTTGATGCGAGCGAATGCGCCAGCGTCACGATCGGTAGCGTTCGCTCGAAATATCGCCGTTCCATTGAGTGCATTTTCTGTCACGCGGAAGCTCGCGAGTGTCTTTTCAAATCGCGGTGGATTGTCGTTAACGTCCAAAACCGTGACGGGTAGCAGACGGGACGCCGAGCGGCGAGGGTTGCCGAGATCGTACACGGTGACGTTTAGATAGTATTCACTTTCTCTTTCACGGTCCAGATATCCGATAACTTGAAGCTCACCCGTGTCCGGGTCGATACGAAACGCGGAGTCCGCATCGCCTCCGGATATACCGTATACTAGAAGTCCATTGTAGCCAAGATCACGGTCTCGCGCATGCAATCGTACTAGGGATGTCCCCAAAGCGATGGACTCGTTCACTTTCACTTCAACCGGAAAGTCAATAAATTCAGGGGAGTGGAGATTCTCGCCGTATCGTGAAGGTGCCAAGGAGAATTCATCGGTGAGATCCAACGGGGCATTGCTGCGCTCGGCCGCCGCCAACAGCTCCGTCAGTCTGCGTGCTACGGCTGTGTCACGGCACTCGAGAGCGCCCGGCTCGCTGCCACTGCCACCGCTGCTTACTAGATGTAAGGTCATAGATGTAGAATCGGCGAAATGAGTTCCGTCAGTGGCTGTCACGTTGAGCACCCTCGAGTCCGCACGGATATCGCCCAAGTCACAAGAGAGGCTGACGACGCCTGTACTCGAATCAAGCGCGAAGCAGTTATCTTCGTTTCCGCCGACTATGCGGTACGCAACGACATCTCCAGCGTCAAAGTCGATCGCCGATAACGTAAATATCTCGGTGCCGATAGCAAGTCGTCGAGGTAAATAGCCGACGCAATCGACTCGTTCGAATTGGGGTCGGTTGTCGTTGACGTCTACCACTTTAATTATCAGACGCATTTCGGCTTGCCGGCGGTAGGGCACACCCCAATCGCTAGCTCGAATGCGAAGTGTGTATTCTCTTCGCATGCTCTCGTAATCTAAAAGGCGCGTCGTTCTGACGGCTCCTGAGAAATGGTCGACATCGAAAGGCACCGGTTGCAAGTTTGCTATACTATAGGAAATATACGCGTTGTCCCCCGAGTCAGCGTCTCGCGCGCCGACGCGTGCCACGACGGCTCCGCTGGGTCCGTTTTCTTGGACCGTCACTTCTGTCAGTTCCTGTTCGAATAACGGATCATTGTCGTTAGAGTCGAGAACGGCTATCTTAACTTTTGCAGATGATTGCTTACGCGTTCCGGCATTTCCTTGGTCAATAGCCGACACGGTGAGGGTGTAGAGCGCTTTCTCCTCGGCGTCCAGATATACCGTTGTATAAAGTACACCCGTGTCAGGATTGACGTAAAATTCCCCACCCTCATTGCCACCGACGATTTCTATGTAGACGCGAGCGTTGCGGCCCTCGTCACGGTCGCTGACCTTGAGCCGGATAACGGGCGTGTTGGGCGGCACGGTTTCCTGTACACTAGCCTCGTATATCTCTCTGCTGAATACGGGCGCGTTGTCATTGGCGTCGACCAGCGTCACGGGTAACGTGAGATAGGAAGCGCGCGGCGGTCGGCCCGCGTCCATGGCGCGCAGCGTCAAGTTGTACCCGTGCGGCACAAGTTCACGGTCGAGGAGTGCGTGCACGACCACGTCGTACTCTCCTGTCTGCGCCGAGGGCCGGATGCGGAAATGGCCATCGGGATCGCCGTCAACAATTTCAAGACTCGCGATTCGGCCATGCTCGCCTCCGTCCTCGTCGGTAACCTCGATAATCGCATAGATCTCCGCCGTGGAGTTCTCCACGAGTTCGGGCATGCGGCGAACGTGAAGCTCGGGCGCGTGCAGATTGACTTTTATGACCTTCACGACGACTGTGGCCCGCGCAGCCGGCGCTAGTTCTCGGCGCGCGAGCAACGAGGCGCGGTCGCGGGCTAGTACCACGACTTCGTGTCGCACGCTCTCGGCGACCGACAGCGGGCGAGTGATGGTGATCACACCGGTGGTCGGGTGGACCGCGAAGCGATCGGTCGGCTCCGCGAGACTATAGTAGATCTCGCCGTTTAGGCCGAGGTCGGCGTCCTCGGCGGTGACGCGAGTAACGCTCGAGTGCAGCGGCGCGTCCTCCGGTACCGAAGCTTGGTACTCGGTGGGGTAGAACAACGGGCTGAGGTCGTTCTCATCTTCGACGGTGACGGCGAGCTCGGCGTCGGCTTCCAGCTGGCGACCGTCGGGCAGTTGGGCGATGGCGCGCACGTCCAACAGGTACGAGTCGCGGCGCTCGCGATTGAGCACATCGGCGTGGCCGGCGCGGGTGCGAATAGAGAGGAAGCAGAAGTCCCCGACGGTACGCTCCTCGGCCTTGAAGAACTTATCCTTGTCGCCGTGTCGAATGCGGAAACGCACGCGTGCGTTAGGCGCAGGCAAGTGCACGCCGAGCGGTTCATCGGCGGGTGGCTGAGTGGCGTAGGTGCGCGGCGGGCTATTTTCGGGCACGCTCAGGTTGTATAGCGAGCGCGTGAAGCGCAGCGCGGGCGCCGCAGGGTCGGGCGGGCCGGGGCCGGCGCGCGCGCACCATGCCACCGCCGCCAGCACCAGCCACGCGCGGGCGCCGCGCATGCCGCTGCCTCGCTGTTACTCAAGCACCTGGCATGTGAAAAAAAAGTGTTTGTAATATAATTATTAATAAAAAAATATATATGTAAAAATATTAAGTTTTGTATAATTTCAAGAGATAGCTCAAGTCGAGTATAGCATATAAGTAGGTATATGTGAAATTAGAGCTTTGTATAAAACAGTCAAACAGTCAAAGTTATAAATAACAAAGTCATGTCAATAATTTATGTTGAATTACGTATAAGTAAATAAGGAGTACCTATCATAGTAGTAACTGATAATGAAAAGGTTCATATAGGACCTAGAACCGAAGCTTGCGTTCCCGAGAATCTGCGATATGACCTACGGATAATTATGAATAATAGGTAGGTAGGTAGGAACTGTTGCTATGCAATCTATATAGCTAAAACTTCCTACGAACATTTCTACGATTTATTTGTAACTAGCTGAGCCCGCGACTTTGTCCGCGTGGAATTTAACTTAACAAAAATTTAATTTAACATTTACGAGTCGTTGTTTCGTGTTTCATATACCTACTATCGCAAAAGCCCGCCCGCGCGACAGGCAGCATGTGTGATCATCTTTTTTTGTATTTCTTAAATAAGTTAGCCTAAGTTACTCATAGCCTAAGTTACTCCTTATAACATCAGCTATCTGCCAGTGAAAATCCCGTTAAAATCGGTCCAGCCGTTTCGGAGATTACCCTTCCGGGTAAAAACACACAGACACAAACACACAGACAGACAGACAGACAGAAAGGCAGACAGACAAAAAAAAAATATTCGCCTTTTTGTTAATTAGTGAAAAGGTGTTATTTTGATATTACAAACAGACACTTCAATTTTATTTATTTGTATAGATTAAGTAATATTTTTGTTGATGTTAATTTTAACTAGGTATAAATTTTAATGCGTCTGTTAGATTCAATTCCTATAGTAAATAACAGCAATGATTTATACCGAATTAACGTAAGTTCATGAGCTCATAATCACGAGCATGGGACTAGACGGCATAAATACTAAATCTCTTAAGTGCGTGGGCCCCCTAATACTAGTAAAACTCACTAACTGTATTAATACATGTTTAAAACAAGGAATCTTCCCCGATCACCTCAAATTGGCTAAAGTAACAACTATCTACAAAGCCGGAAGTAAAACTGACGCCAGTAATTACCGTCCGATCTCGGTTCTCCCAATTATATCCTAAGTCTTTGAAAGGGTGTTATATCGTCGCATAGAAGAATTTCTAACTAAACAGAATTATCTTTATTCAAAGCAATATGGTTTTAAGCCGACGTATGGTACTCTCTCGGCTGCGATTGATTTAGTAACTGCAATAAAAACTAATATTGATAGTAAAAAAATTGCGTTAGGTATTTTCATAGATTTTAAAAAGGCGTTTTGACACAATTAGCCATGATATCCTACTAAAAAAGCTTGAAAACATTGGTATCCGGGGTACTGCACATGCCATGTTGAGGTCTTACTTGTCCAACGTCTTCAAGTTGTTAAATTGGGACAAAAGCAAAGTAGTCAACGAACCATCACCTTTGGAATACCACAAGGTTCAATACTTGGTCCCATTTTATTCCTTATCTATATAAACAATGCACATACACTTGGACTGAAAGGTGACTTAACTTTGTATGCAGATGATACATCTTTATTCTATTTCGGCAACTCAGTTGACACAGTCATGGCAGATGCACAAAGTGACTTAGATCGATTGAATGTGTGGTTTCTATGTAACTTACTAACAATAAATATATCAAAAACTAAATATATTATTTTCTCAGCTAAAAACAAAAGAATATCTCACATCCCAACCTTAACAATAAATAATCAAAAGTAGACGATGAAAAATATCTTGGACTAACTTTAGACAGCCACCTCACGTGGAAACCTCACATCCAAAGAATACAAAATAAGTTGACTTCCCTAACAAGCATATTGAGAGGTTTTGTTAAATTTATTCCGTGGCAAATACGATATGTTGTTTATTAATAGAAATATGGGGGACAGCTGCTAAAACCAATTTAGATATTCTCTAAAAATATTATATTCGCGCAAAACAAACTAATAAAAAAATTATTCCATCTAGATTTCCTTACACCTACACAAAATATTTACAAGAACACAATACTAACGAGCGTTATACAGACTTACAAATATTATAATTGCGTACTAGTACAGAAATAATTAAATAAAGATATAAATACCCAGATTAAATTCACAAAAAATCATCAAATACATAAAATCCGTCTAAGAAACTCAAATAATATTATGATTTTTTTAACATATTTTGTTCAAAATAAATGCCATGTTTACGTTTCGTGAAAACTGTTAGCTTCTGAGAGTTTGCGTAGAACACCTACGCATGCGTACTTGGCACCAGTTGGACGCGTAAGGATTGATGATGGATGGATATAGGTAAGTAGGTACCTACATTACATTCATACAAGACTGATGTGAAGTTAAATTCTATAATGGGTGTTGGAAAAATTACTATACAATTAAATACTGAGGATATGCATATTATAAGTTTTACAGAAACACATTTTCGTCCGTAGATACTTACCTCATAAATTGAGTGTGTGTGGTGAGCGGTGCGCCCTGCGCTGCAAGCGTGCAGCTGCGGTCAGGCGTCGTCACTGCACCGCCGCGGACGCATCGCAATCTGCGCAGAACAAGGAAAGTCTAAGGGAAATTATTTAAAAATTAAGTACAAATTTAAAACATTTGTGATCTAATATGGATCCAACACCACTCAAAAGACGAAAAGAAATAAGTTCTTAATCAATACCACGAATTTGTAACTGAAATTGATTGGGCTCATTGGAATGGTGGATAGTTGACTCTCAATGAATATGATATACCTAGATAGATGCAGCAGGTTATTTATAGACATATAGAAGCAGGAAATACAAATGGGGATTAATTAATGAGGGATTCTTATTGCTGCACATGGGGAAATAGGCTTCGTATAAGTGTTTTTAAATAAGAAGTACATCAAACATATAGCCTTTTCATAGTGCCCATCGTTTTATAATTTTGTATTCTTATAATCGTGTATGTCCTAAATTTGTACAGAGATGGCAGTGTTAAACTATTATTTGTGAACTTGTGGTTACCTGGAAAAACATTTTTATGATGACAACCTAACAGTGTTGCCAGACCGTACGATATTTATGGGGGGCGTTTTGTTTATGGACATTAGTTTGCAGTGTGTTGCTATATCCAAAAGTTGTAATAAACGATTATTTAAGCGATAATTCTAACGGTAACTTACGAAAGTTACCGTTAGAATTATCGCTTTTCAAGAAAATTATCGTACAGCGTCATACAACCCAGGTTAAATGAAATTTAAGAAAATATACCTATTAGTTAAAGACAATGAAATTGAGAAAATGTTTCGCCGTTCTGCAAACAGCTTCTGCCAAATACCAACATGAATCAAAACTATGCCTTCCAGTCTGTTTAAAGGTTTTTTCCAGATGACAAAATATATTTTGCTTAGGCGTTGCTCAAAATTATCGTACGTACGTACGTACGTACATAATTTATTGTTATGTAAAACGTATATCTACATACATACATATGCCTATATACAGGTAGTTTCGGAATAGCAACGCTGCTTAGAATCGGAATTTAAAAATCGGGACGTATGCGTCCCGATTTTTAAATCATAATTAAATGTCCCGCGCGGGACAGGCTCAGTCCCGCTTTTCGGAGATAACTCGACCAATAAAAGCATGAATGAATGAATGAATGATTTATTATGCTTGAAACATGGTGCAACAAAAGATCTTAAATTAATATAAGCTCGGCACATTCCACCATATGAAATGGTATGCAAATAATTATAATTATAATATTGTCAATAACTCATTAAACACATGCAATTATAAAACTAAAATATTGTATTATCATTAAGTTAAAATATCATAAATAAGTAATTCTAATTAAATGTCAATTATAATTTGTCAGACAGGTATTCGTTAACAGTATAATAACCCTTTTCCGTTAATAAGCTCTTTACTTTATTTTTAAAGATATTGAGGTTTTGAATCTCCAAAATTGATTGAGGTAGGTGATTATACAATCTTGGGGCCATACAGAAAACACTTTTATTAACCCAGGCTGTTGTATTGGGTGGAAAACCAATTTTTAGATAATGTCTTTTACTATTTAATTTAGAAAACATATTTTTTTCGGACAAATAATATAACTTCCAAGATATAGATACTTGGTAAAGTAAGTATTTTTAAACTAATAAAGAAGGGTTTACAACTGTCCGTAATCTTCAGCTTAGACATATACATAGCCCTAACGCACCTCTTTTGCGCCTTAAATGCAAGTTCTTTATTCGTAGAATTGCCCCAGAACACAATACCAAACCTTAAGAGAGACGCAACATGACCATGATATGCAGTAAGAACAGTTGATGTGCTAGCTGCCTTTGTTAGCATGTAGAGAGCATAGGAGTACTGGGAAATCTTTGAGCATAATAATTCAATATGGGCCTTCCAGTTTATGTTACTGTCTATCTGTATACCTAAAAATTTTGTAGTGTCAATCTGTTTAATTCTTTGGTCACCATAATGTATGTCCAAATTTGTCAGTGTGTTAACCCTATTTCTAAATGTCATAATATTAGTTTTGTAAATATTAATTTTCAAATTATTTAATGTCAACCACTCAATAATAGCAGTTAATGAAGTATTCATATCATTTTCAATTTGAGCTTTGTCTTTACCAGTAAATATTATAGTACTATCATCTGCGAAAAGAATAGTTTCATGGGATATCACTTTCGGTAAATCATTTATATAAATAATAAACAAAAGTGGGCCTAATACACTCCCTTGTGGGACTCCAAAAATTACATCTCTACTTTCAGCAGAATTACTCATCCAGTTCAATCTACAGCTATCCTGTGAAGAGTTCTTCATCTTTATTAAAGAGAAATATGAAACTAAATCTTCACAGAAATATCATGAATAAGTAATTGTTATAAATAATTATTCTCATAATGTAAGTTTCAATTTGTAACACGCACTCCACAGGCTATTGTTTGGAACGCCATATTTTTCTAATGAATGAAACTTTTTTGTTTTGATTACTTACTCTTTTTCTTTTTAACTCCCGACTATAAAAATGGGGTGTTATAAGTTTAACATGTGTATTTCTGTATCTGTGTGTCTGTCTGTGGCAACGTAGCGCCCAAGCGGATGAACTGATTTTAATTTTGTTTCTTTTGTTAGATAGGTATTCTGATCGAGAGTGTTCTTAGCTATGTTTCATGAAAATCGATTCAGCTGTTTGAAGATTATCACCTCTTTTGTAAGTTATAATGCCATATTCTCAGCCAAAGTTAACTTCCACGGCTCGAATCTACCTATTCGAAATTTGTCTCATTGGAATATCTTTGCATCACTTGAGAACGGCTGAAACGATTTGGCTTTATTATATTTTTTAATGATAGTAATAGTCTGAACTGGCTTTTTACGCTATTATTAATTTGAAAAGTTTCTTGGATTCTGGAAAAAATGGATATCAATTTTTATATGGGATTTGTGTATGAACTAAAGACGTTCCATAAGTCACGTTTCAAATGATGGATACGCGCATGCGTTAAACTTTGATTGTTTTGCTTATGGTCATGGAATATAACGCAATAATAATTAAAGAGGGCGCTGCTCCGCCATTGGGAAAAATACAGAAAAAAATCAAATTTCATATCTAGAATTTTAGTGTTATTAAAATTTCACCCCCTGGGCTGCTCCCATCCACCTGAACCAGAGTTATTACACCAAATTGAATCATAATTGATATTTTTTTACTAGGAATTAAACCTCCGTGGCATCAATATTTAGATTCGTTGTCTATTCTAATGTCAATTATTATAATGTCATAACAAGATAATGTCACATACTTTACACAGATTTTCTGTTGATTATTGTACATTGCATTGGTTATCTTTGATTATAAATTTACGTAGTATTGTATTCTCTTTGTTATAAATGAGGACGCCAAAGCGAATGATGTAAGTGGCGCTTTTATAATCTGGTATCAAAACTAGTAGTACCAGATGAATTTGCGAGATGAGCTATGAATACTGAGCTACGGGAGCGACTCAAATCGCGCTAACTTAATTAATTGGGTGAACTAGGTAAAGTATACATTTGATGAAAGGGTCGTCGCATCGGGGGTTTTAAAATTTTCAATTTAGAGTTGTTATTCTGAAGACGAATAAGACTCAACTATTTAACGATAGGGTTAATCTGATTTAAAATATTATATTTTTATTGAAATACGTTTTCTATGGTATTTTGCTATCTATTGTCACGTAAACGTAATTTTAATTCAAATAAAAAGTTAAATATTTGAAAACTTCTGATTTTATACGTTTTTTTACTATGTCCCGCTTTCGACGAAAGAATCCCGCTGTTTTCACTCAAAAAGTCCCAAAATCCCGACTTGGCAACAAAAAAAACTGGCAACGCTGATTTTAAGCTACTTTTACTCGTTAAATCGATATGAAATTTTGGTATAAGATGTGGTACTCGCAACCATGACACGATGCAGCTGCAGCGTTACTACTTTTTATGGACCAGCCACATGCATCGCGATGTTTATGTAGGTACGCGATGAAACTTCGTGCGACACCTTGATTATTATCTCGAACTACCTCGATCCATGAACCTATTATAATTCTAACTACGTTCTAACACATCGCGAGGAACAATGAAAGGCCCAGTGAAATAAATTCCTAACTCAATTTTTTCTGTTTTACTACTCATTGTTTATTTATTATTCTTTGTACTATTCTTTGTTTATTTATTAATCGATTAATTCGTGCGGGTTCCAAGACAATTTAACTTTTCCCCGAGACTCATCGAGGGTCAAACCTCGACGTCATCATTAGGCACTATTGTTAAGTGTGTGACGACATGTCTGGAGTAAGTGGTGGAAATATATGGCGAGGTTAGTCCCATTTAAAAACACCGGCCCAAGTACGTGTCAGGGACGCACAATGTAGGGTTCCGTAGCCATTTCAATAACGAAATTATATTTTTGTCTAGCTAGGTTTTTTCTGTTATCATAAACAGCTCACGAAAAAAGGTCACTTTTGAATAAATAAGGCCAAATAAACTTATCAAATAGGTACGAAGTTAAATATATTTTTTTTTTAATAAAATAATCATTTTGTATGAATACATTCAGTATTTATTTTATACTAGCGGCCCGCCCCGGCTTCGCACGGGTACATTACGGTTACATTATTGGAGTTTTAGTAAGGATCCCAAATTTTTTTTAAATATAATATAGCCTATTTCACTCGGGGATAGTGTAGCTTCCCAACAGTGAAATAATTTTTCAAATCGGTTCAGTAGTTTCGGAGCCTATTCATTACAATCAAACAAACTAAGTTTTCCTCTTTATAATATTAGTATGATTAGCGATGTAAAAGAGGTTAATGTAATAAGGGGAAGACGATTTGGAGGAACTGCCAAGAAACCTGTATATATTTTTAAAACATAACGCGCACTCTTTCTGGTTTTGGAATAAGTAGGTACATTTGTATCGTCAGAATTTAATAAAGAACAACAAATTGTCGAAAGGTTCATATTAAATATTTATTTATATATTCGTGCTAAGTTGGAGGTCCACTCCGCAGTGTCATAGAGGCGCGACCGACGGCGGAGCGACGGCGGGGCAGCGGCGCCAGCGCAGTGCGTCTCGCGGCTTATCTCCACGTTATCGCCAGCGCGCGCGAGGTCGATGTCTTAGCACATTTGCCTGCCTACCAAGTCTGCTGAAGATAATATTGCCGTATGCTTAGGTACTGCGAAATATAGCCATAATTTTTAAAAGTTTAATTTATTTTTTGCACGTATGAATAAATTAAGTTTATCCCATTTTAATCTAGTTTTGATTCTTTGATCTTTCAGCCGGTTATAATAATACATACTATTTATGGTAGTTATGACTAAATCTGCTTCTTGTGCGGATTATCTCTTCCGGAGCATTTTTGTAAGTTAATGTATAATAATTAGTTGATTGTGTACACTCATCATCAAAACTTTTACAATCAAAATGAGGGTGTTGCAGTTTGGATTCCCAGACATAGGATACAAATACAATAGGATATTCAAGTACCCTCATTTACCCACCAACAGATTTATTTGAAGCACTGCCTTTCGAGGGTGGAGTGATTTAAATCACGATTTAATCACATTACTGTTTTAATAAAGATAATTGGTTTAAGTCAAAATCGTTAATGGCTAAGATATTTAAATAAATTACTCATGAATGGGATGAAAACAGACTCTTTTTCCATTTTTTTATTATTTCGATATAGGCAAGTTTTGACCACAATCACACCTGATGGTAAGTGACGATGTGGTCTACGGTGGTGCATACTTGCCTAGAAGGTACCTGTTCACTCTCGACTTGAAAACATCCAGGTTGTAGTCAATCGGGAACAAAGACGCCGGCAAGGTGTTCCATTCCTTGGCAGTTCGCACAATAAAAGTGGAAGCGAAACGCTTGGTACGAACTGAAGGAATGTCAATGTGTGTTCCAGGCTCTGCAACTTAGCCTGCACTAGGGTTTCGCTGCCAATGAGCCTTCTTGCCCGCTTATCTATTGAGTCCAGAGCCTTCAGCTGATACGTAGCAGAACCATCCCAGAGATGGCTGCAGTACTACATACACGATCAGACTTGAGCTTGGTATAAGTTTAGAAGCTGCCCCGGTGTGAAGTACCGCCTGATCTTCCCCAGCATGCCTAGCTTCATTGCAGCAAGTTTGGCTTTGGACTCAATAAAGGGACCGAAATTGAGCTTAGAACTGAGTGTAACACCCAGCAGCTCAAGATGGTCCCTCACGGGCACAGATACATTCCGGAAAGTCGGAGTCAGTTGGAATGGACTCCGTTTTGCAGGGAACAGACACGCTTGGGTCTTGGAAGCATTGAACTTGACCAGGTTGGCATCGCCCCAATCGGAGACTGCCTGCAAGGTCAAATTCAAGCTTTCGACCATAGCCTCTCTTTTGGACTGAATCAGCGTTGACCCGGCTCGTGCGTCGGAGAAGTATCTCTCTGATACTGTGCTGTCATTTGCATACCCAAAGATACCAGGTCTAAGAAGGTCGTTTATGTGCAGCAGGAAAAGAGTAGCAGAGAGAACTGACCCCTGAGGTACCCCGGCATTAATTGCCAATTGGTCAGATGTGAAGCCGTCAAGGAGTACTCGTATCGACCATTCCCTCAGGAAAACTGATATCCAAACGCACAGGCTTGCTAAGAAGACTATCGTGCCAGACTCTGTCAAAGGCCTTCGAAATGTCAAGAGAGACGGCTATCGCCTCTCCATTCCTTTCGATGGCCTCGCTCCAAATGTGTGTGGCATACGCTAGAAGATCTCCGGTAGACCGATTCCGGCGAAAGCCATATTGTCGGTCAACGAGAAGGTCATTCGTTTCTAGGTATGCCAGGAGCCTACTGTTCATACTACAGGAGCCTACTGTGATATGGTATATTGTAGTTGGCAGGGTCAGCACGACTGCCCTTTTTCGGTACAGGTTGTACGTTAGCAAGCTTCCACGCCTTTGGTACCTGCCCAGTTTGTAGGGAGAGGCGGTATAAGCGTGTCAGTATAGGAGCAAGCTCTGGCACACATGTCTTGAGGACTATTGCTGGTATTCCGTCGGGGCCACTAGCCTTGTTCACGTCTAGATTCCGCAGTGTTTTACGTACCTCAGTCTGACGTATGCGAATATCTGGCATAGATGCCTCGTATTGAGGTAATTTGGGAGGTAGTTCACCAGCAGTTTCGAGACGTGAGGACTCCGCAAAAAGAGAAGCAAACAAGTTTGCTTTCTTAATAGCGGTGTGAACTAGTGATCCGTCCGGCTCTGTAAGTGGAGGCAGGGAAGGTCAGCAGAAGTTCGCTTCAACCGACCCGCCAGGGACCAGAACGCTTTACTCCCAGCTGGGTACGAAGCAAGTTTGGTCCGTATTCGGCTTATGTGGTCAAAGCGTGCCTTCCGAAGAGCCTTCTTGCAAGACTTGGCAGCTTTGTTGAAGGCTCTCTTCTTTAGGCCTACGTCCCCAGTTTTGCGGTTACGAGCATCAGCCCAAGATATTATACTAATATTATATTTGATTACTCAATTTAATTGTGTCCTTTTTCACCGTGAAGCAACAATTTCTTTGTTTTTAGAGCAAGATCTACCTACTTAAAGCCACTTAACAGGTCAATATGTCTTGAACAATGCTTAATTCTAGATCTATAAGTATAATTATACAACTTGAAAAAAATAAAGAAGAAATAAATGTAATATTTATTCCAAAGAACTGGACGTAGAATCTTAAAAAATAAAAAATCTAGAACAGCTCAAATCTGCTATATTACTTAAACAGACTTCTAAACTTCTGGACTAATTGTTTTTATTTCTTCGGTTTTGAAGCAGTCAGGGTTTTTTTTATTAACTTTTTACCTTTTTTGCCTTTTAACCTTAATACCTACTAATTTCCATGTCTCTAAGTTCAGATTATATTCACCCCATACAAACTTTCATCCCACATTTCACACACTTGGAGATAGAATTTTCTTAATCCTTTCCTTAGTGGATACTTACTGTCAAATGTTTCTCACACCAGCAGCGGTTTAGGATCCACGTTGATGGTTTGGTTTCCATGAGTGAGTTTGCGATGAGTATCAAATACGTGACATTTCAAATGGGCGTATCTTTTGATTACATTGACTTAGAGCCTAGATTTTTTTATACTATTAATGAAAACTTGATAACTTTACCTGTTTCTGTTTCCGTTTCCGACAGACATACAGATAGGCGAACAACAAAGTGATCCTATAAGGATTCCGGTTTTCCTTTTGAGGAAAGGAACAATAAACATTATGATTAGTTTTTCTTTATTTTTATAAGTATATTTCAAGCGAGCTTGCTACGTTATTATGTATAATATAATGCATGACTTATTATGCAAATACAATTGGGGTAAAGTAAGTCGTCAACGTAGCACATTAGTTACATTAACGTTGTTGATTAGACGCAAAAGGTTCACCTTGATGTTGTTCATCGTTACGTCCTCTTGTGTCAGTATTTCCTGTGCACAATACATGACAGGCAGACGTGTGCACGTCACGGCTGGTAGAAGCTGGCGCGGCGCTTAGCGCGGCCGGCCGGCTCGTCCCGCGCGGGCGCCGCCGCCGCGCCGCTGCCTGGTGGTGTAACGTTACCGCTGACTCACACACGCACCTCAGTGCTTTGTCCCAGTGCCGTGCCGAATTCTATAAGTTTTTCTACATGGATTGGGTTAATTCTGTGTCCAATATTCGGTATTTTAAGTAGGTAACCTACGTACTACGAGTAATACCTAGGTAAGTACTTACCTAGTTGAATGTCTCTATGTTGTTTTAATTATTTAAGTAGGTTTCCAACCAAATGCATGCATGCCCCTTAAGATTAATTAAACTAAAACTCAAGTAGTATGTGTTTTAGTAGTAGGTTGATAGCATTGTATTCTTTGTACTTAATTGTAATAGATCCTGAGACACGCGCCGCGCCGCCATTGTTTATGTTACGAATTCACACGCGACGCCAGGTGTTGACACTATGTGTTAACTTTAAATTGATGTAAGCTAATGAAACTCGGTCAAACACTTCAATACTCACCTCACGGATAGTGATTATACGGATTGCTTGGCAGAATAAGTAAAGTTTATTTAATAATAAAAAGTTGCCTACAAATAGGTATATTATAGGTATACCTTATACTATTCAGGTACCTAGGTCCATGAGACTCTGTATTAACAAGATGTTTCAAACAAGCGATGATGTCAGCGCGGAGCGAGGGTCATCGACCTAACCTTAGCCGTCATCTGCTGTAAATGCCAATAAAGACACCACTGTTCTGTGAATTAACTCATAGCCTCAACCCAAATTAACCTAACGAGATGTTTAAATTATTATAATAAAATAAACCATGCTCAGTATAAACTATGGGCAATAACCTAAGTGCATGGTAATACCCGCTATGAATACACGCTTATGTACAGAAATCAAATTAGCTGCAGATAAGTATACCTATTACATGAAATACCTGGGTATGTCATTCCCATACATTGAAGCGTATTGATTCGCTTAGAGAAAATCCACTTGGCTCGAGGGGCAGTTCATTAATTGAAGGTAGGTACCTAACCTATTTAATGTTGTTCATGTGTGTGTGTGTGTAAAGGATGAATTTTAGTGTAGAGCGAACTCAGGTATGCGCGCAAACATCCCGCAGGCCTACAGGCGGGTAAATAATAAATACAGAAAAGCTATATGTTTGGGCCGCGCGGCGGGGCCGGCAGGGGGCAGGGGGGGAGTGCTGGGCGGCAGCTGCGCGCACGCACACCGACAGCCGCGTCTGTTTACAATCAGGCCCATGCGGGACCCGCGAGCGCGCCTGTGTGTGCGACGGAGACACTACTTGAAGTTGGTATTATGCCGAAGTGCCGCGCCGCCGCCGCGCCGCGCGCCGTGTGTCGACAGAATGCGTGCCTCGAGAATATTGTCTTCAAATTGTAGACAATATTCACAATACACAACTACTACTATTATTTGAGACTGTACTGTCACCGAGACAGAGATGACGGTATCCATAGTTATATAGGTAACTTATAATATTTTCTCACCTCACAAGATAACTTATATTATTATCCTTCGTGGCCTTTCTAAGAACCATTATGTACCTACCTAGTTGGTTTAAATCTAACTCAAAATCACAGTTGATTGGAATCCTATTCTGTCAGAGAAAATTCTTCAAAGTATCACGCTTAGCCCCCCAGTAACAACAATTGTTACTGGGCTTAAGCATAATACTTTTGGGTTGGAAGGAGTTGAATGAGCAAGTAAGTAGGTAGGTCCTTACCTATGTGTATAATGATATTGTTAACGGTGTTGAGATTTTTGAAATTACTTCACCACCGGCCTCTACCTGTGAGATAGCAGGTAGCCTGGGGACTCCCCCCCCCCCGCTTCGAGAAGCGTTTGTTGAGTATAGCAAGACGAGGCGGCCGATGCACTGAGCGTTATATTAACGTGGCTTTACGGCGCATGGACTCGTCGCATGAGATAACACATTCATGTCTTGGTTCTTCACGCAATGACAAAGTAATCAATCTAAAACCTTTTGCGCAGTCAGCGCAAGACTAATTGAGTAAAAGTTTTAAACTTTTTTCTAGGGAATCTATGTGCAAGTAGCAAGTTTTTTCTTGATTTTTATTTTGGCCGGGGTCGTGCAACGATTGTAAATTTTTGTTGTTATTCAATCTCCCTTTTCCCTAGCTGTTGGCCAAACAAATACCAGTTTATCTATACAAATAAATAAAATTGGAGTGTCTGTTTGTAATATCAAAATAACACCTTTTCACTAAATGCATATGAAAGTACATACGACACCTATAGCAAAAACGCGATTTAATTTTTTTTTGTCTGTCTGTATGTTTGTTCCGGGTAATCTCCGAAACGGCTGGACCGATTTTGACGGGACTTTCACTGGTAGATAGCTGATGTTATAAGCAGTAACTAAGGCTACTTTTATTTTAGAAAAACAAAAAAAATGGTCCTGTCGCGCGGGCTCAGAACGCGGGAGCGGGCTTTTTTGTTTAGTTAAATTCCAAGCAGTGATTAGTTAAGCACGCGTCATGCGGGCAACAGGTCTTGGGTTCAAACCCCGGCGCACACCTCTGGATTTTTCGAAATCTATGTGCGAATCATAATTTCTATATGATTATCACTTGCTTACGGTGAAGGAAACCATCGTGAGGAAACCTGCATGTCTAAGAAGATCTAACCAATTTTCGAATGACATGTGAAATCCGCCAACCCGCACTGGGCGTGCGTGGTGGATTATGGAATCCCCTCCTGAATCCCCCTCGTGTTGAGGGGAGGCCCGTGCCCAGGAGTGGGACGTCAAAACGGCTAAATTATTATTACATATTATTAAATTCCACGCGGACGAAGTCGCGGGCTCAGCTAGTTAATCAATAAAAGTCTCGTTTGTCGTTAGTAGGTACGCCGCTTTTCTTCTTTAGAATATTTTTTGTTACATTGATCCAGTTTTCTTTTATCTGGACCTATAGGTTAATTCCTGGAGACGATAACGATGGCATTGTGTGTGAGTGAGATCATTATTAGTACTAATAACATACTTTTGCCTTCGTTGCCTCATATTTTTAACCGACTTCAAGAAAGAAGATTGTCAATTAGTTTTTTGTTTGTTCAACTATCATGTATAAACCTATTTGAAATATCCTTGTTTTTTCTTGCAGGGATTGTCAAATATTTCTATGGATATATGGTCCGATTTGTCCTATGGAAATTCCATCTAAATCGGTTTAGTAGTTTGAGTGATATGTACTTACTATTTACGGTTACCAGTTATTCAATATACTTATGGAATGGAATATTATGGAATAATAATATATTTTAACTGTAAAAATGGGCATGTCAACTAATTTGTAGCTTAAGTAGAGCAGCAGCACCGCTACTAGCCATCATATCCCTTCTACCTATATTGTGGTAGGCAGCTTCAATGCACTGGCTTCGCAACATTTTACGCGCGCCCTTATAAAAAAGTGAATGGGCGCGCGCCGGTTGGGCGGCTGGGTCACTTAGAATCGGTAAAGGGTCAGGAATAATTATTACCTATGTAATGCTACGAATTCCAAACGATGAGTCGTTGCTCAGAGCATTAATGAATGAATGCTTAAAAACTTCCAGCCTCGTTGGTATGTGAATACTCTACTTATCATGTTAGAATATGATTAATGTAGTAAGTAATCTGGTATAGGTACTTAATGTTATACGTTTCTGAGGAATTTTATTATTCAGAAGCTTGTCATTGTTATTATTGAATAGCGGCAGGATATCTACGGAACCCAATAGTACGAGTGGTCCAACACGCACTTCCCCGGTTTTACCCATGTTAACTTGACTTGATGCTGCAGCATCACCTGAAATCTGCAGGATACCAAAATCCTCACAACTTATGGAGAAAAGGGTGTCGATCGTAGCGTGTCTACCAGTGATAGGATATAAATTTAATTAACGCAACGTCGCAAATTTTATAAACCTCTAGGTTTATAAAAGTTTCAATTTAGAGTTATAGGTATGTATATCCAGAATTCTGGAGTGTTTTTCTTAGTAACGTCACGTCACTAAACAAAATGTACCTACATGATATAGACACGACTTACTTTGATTTTAAAATTCTATCACACTTACATGTAAACCTGTATAAGTACAGTAACTGTATGAAGTTTCGAGGAATTCGACGTGTGGGTACTGATATCAGTCGATAAGCGGGAAGTGTCATTTTATTCAATTCTAAATGGTACTAAACTGACTGAATTTAACTTTGGTTCAGTTTCGCTACTAAATTTGTTTGAGTTTGTTGTTCGAGTCCCTGCAAAGCAGATACTTACTTGGTAATTGGAAGTAATCAATTGCTAACCTAACAAACATGGTAACAATTAAAATGCCATTCCTTATAAAAATGCACACACCACATGTAGAATAATTCCCAAAAAGCATTTCTATGAAACAAAATTACGTTCTCTTGGAGTTACACCATAATCATAATAAAGGTTTTTGGAGCTGGTTACGCCTGTCAGATTGGTAGGTACTTACTGTTTCTGCTCAATGCATCAGTTGTATGCATAATCTGGTCCGAATATTGTTTTATTCGACTCCTGAGTCCTGAATGACCCGGTTCGAGAGCAACATTTGCGTATGTTTTTAATTTTATTCCGTATAGGTATATTTCCTAGTCATCAATTGAAGAAGTAACTTGTTATTCATCATCCGAAATGAATTTTGCACGAATTATACTGCTAGGTATAAAATACTGTTAGGTACGTATTTTATTTAGGGAGCGAGGAAGCAGTCTAGATACATTAATCCTTGGTCATAAAAACATGAATTAAATGAAAAGTAATAAAAATACCTACAATACAGCCGCTTCTCTTAGAAAAAAACTGAGGGAACATCTGTTTGCTATCTATGAATTAAAACCAGTTTTTTGTTTTACATTTCAGAAATGTTGTCCATCGCAATATTTATAAATACTCCACTTAGCGATCAATTTGATCCTTATATTTTTGAACTAGGCAAAATAACTACATATATTCATCAGAATAGGAAAAAAAAACTATTTTTTCTTTGACTCTCTTACTCAGTCCTTCTCATTAAAACCATTGATTTATTATCGTTATCGTCATTAAATGTACACGTAACGTTTTAACTAAATAAGCACAGTTATGCCCATAGCGGTACAAAATAAGTGTAGATACCTACCTAGTACCTAGGTAGTGTACGTCAAAGCGGGTGTAGTTGGCAGCGGCTGAGTTTGATGATGCAGCGATAAAAGGCTTCGCGAGCGACCGGCACCTCTTGCCTGTCTAGTGTAACCTACTTAATAAACATAGACATGAGATAGGCACTATTTTGTTTTTCATTAATTTAAAACTAGTTTTATGGAGTTCTGGCTGAGACTCTATCAAGAAGATTTTAGTTTTAGATTTTTCGTGAAAGTTATCAGGCCATGAAGTACCTAAATGTTCGAATCCGGCTATGAGCTATCATCATGCCAAGTTTGTAATATCGAATACTCCTGCAACGGATCGGGGTTTGAAGTAAGTCATTTGCTAGATTTCCATTATAATATTTTTGTTTTTCTCTCATTTCGCTCACGTTAATATTAATCCCAATGTAGAACCTAAACGCGCCGGTGGCCTTCTCAAGAGATTCCACACATGACTTCGTTCGTACAGTGCTAGTTTATCTTTAGATCGTTTCTGACTGGTGAGGTAAAACCTTCTAATTTGTAAGACATTTTCGAATATTGTTTTTTTATGTTATGTAGGTACGTATGTTAGGGGGGAAAATACAAATGCTGTCAATAATTAGCAATGGCCGCGCGCTTTGGTACATCATCTTGATACTCGTATTGGTTGTTAGATTCCTATACAATCTACGTGCGTACAAGTAGGTGAGGCCATGCTTCGTTCTCGATATTATGTATTCTTACCGCGCATAATAAATAATTATGTAGTAGGATTGCTCTCGGATTGAGAACTTTTCTGTTGAAGTTCAACGGTAGCTGGATTTTAATCATTTATGTATGAGTGACATGGTCACAATGTCACCATGTTGGGTGGCACAACTGTAGATGTACCTACGGGCAGATTTGATAAGGTGCTTTTTCTGTATCAGTGACAATTTTTCAATCGTTTTTGATTATTTAATTTCATAATAGGTACCTATGGTTTTACTGTCGAATTTTGAAGGTCTGCTGGGTCCATATAAACGCGAGTGAAGATATTCTACAATGCCTCAATAAATCCCGAGAACTCATGAGTAGGTAGGTAGTAGGTACCCTACCTACTATTAAAAAGATAAAAGTAGGATGTCTGGGACATGTGCTCCTGCACGACAGATATTCTCTTACCTACTTATTATGAAGAGCAAGATCAAGGGGATACGACGCGATGGAATATAAGAGAGTGGACGTGGACCGTAGAACACCTGTTTCGCGTGGTAAGAAATAGAGGTAAATAGGTCTTCCTCCAGTAATAGAGGCACCGCAAGAAGGTACCTGGGTACTTAGTTCATAGTGTACTAAACACACTTAACTAATCAGTAGGTAAAAAACCGGACAAGTGCACGTCAGGCCTTGCACAATGAACGCTTTCGTACCCATTTTAATAGCGAACCCATTTATCGAATCTATTACCAAGCAAAGTAGGGAAAAACAAGAAACAAAGTTGTATTTGCGGTTGATTTTTCACTCTCAGTATTTATTTTATTCAGAAACTACGGGAAATCAACTTTGCTTTAACTTGGCCGGCTGTAGCTCGATATTTAGTGGACCCATTCCTCCTGTTATAATTTTAATTGCAATTCGTATAATGTGCTAAGTAGTATCCTGATTTTTTCCAGAATTTTTGCACAGTGTTTCAAGTTTTTACAGTAAGATCTACCCAAGGCCACGTTTTCAGCTGAAACAAATTCGGAACCCTAATACAACCTGTTTTTCCTTATTTCCGACACTTAGGGGTGGAATTTAATAAAACACTGAAAGTCATTTTTTTATTAGTAATGAGTACTTAACCTTAATACTAATTTTTAACTTGAGTTTTTTTACCCATACAAACTTTCATTCCTATTTTATACACTTAGGGGTGACATTTTCCAAAATCCTTCCTTAGTGGATACTTATGGTAGAAAAGGTACCTACTGTCAAATTTTCATGATTCCAACACCAGCGCGGTTTGGGCTGTGCATTGACTCCTTTGTTTTGATAAGTGAATTTGTAAAAAGTGTCAAAATATGCGACATATACATGTCCATATATTTCTATTGAGTTGTTTTAGATACCTATTTTTACACCTTCAAGGGACCATAGCACTGGATGTTTGATATTAATTTCAAATTGATAACTATCCGTTTCCGAGAAAAATGGTCTTGGCAGACAGACTGACAGACGGACAACAAAGTGATCCTATAAGGGTTTCCTTTTTCCTTTTGAGGAACGGAACCCTAAAAAAGCGATATGATATAAATTAATAGCTAACTACCCACTCATTTATAGACTGCCAACTAGGACCATGTTTATAGTTTAAGTGCACGTAGCAGTTAGATACTTAGTTACCTACCTACTTGATTTAGGTTGTTATTAGGGACGAAGGGTTGTGTGTGTCTAGGCAACCTGCTTATTGCGTTCATGTAGCTACCTATGATGCAGGCAATTCGCATGCGGTTTCAAGCATTCCGTTCGGTCCACCGGCTGTGAGTGCTCACCTTTCAGAATGTTTCTTAATGATTCACACTATAGCATGGATAGAGTGCACACTATGGTTTCTGTCGAGCCTCGCTCGGAAAGCACAAGCCGAGCGGCACACAGACGCTGTCGTCGTAGCCGACACTTCGCACTCGCACACGGAACCGGCCTCGCACACGAGGTGAACCGGCTTCACAATAATGCACCACAAACCAACTTTTTACAGGTACAACACCACGATCTCTTCACACGGACTACACTCATTAAGATTTTTGTAGTTTCCCAAGTGTACGACGCTTCAGTGGCGGTCACTCGTGTATCACTGAATATTGCGCGAATACAAGTAGAGGAGTGCGGGGGGCGCGGGGTGGTACGCGCGACACTAGTACACGACGACGCGCTGCCGACGGCTGACTGGCCGGACTGCATCGGCGGCGAGCTGTAGAGAGACCGGTCGCGGCCGGGAGCGCAGGGCGCGGGGGGCGGCGGCGGCAGGGCGCGGGGCGGGGCGGCCGGGGCGAGACGCGCTCTCTCCGCACGCAGCTCGCCCTATAAACTTGCTTTCTGCCCGCTCTCGTATCGTGAGTAGGCCGACTGGCTCCTCGTGCACTTTTGTGAAAGGCAATGTATTCGCATCCAAGAGGTTGCACTTCGTTCGATAGGTTAGGTTAGGAGGTAGGTAGTCAATCAAAATCATCGGTCAAAAAATATGACAGTAGGTAGGTAGGTATTATTACTTGCAAAGAAGGGAGAAATACGGGTACTGCAGGGTGAATTTGAGACAAACTTACTAAGGTCAACCTAGTGGGCACTGCGCCTGTGGCCCACTCACCCACCGCCCACTGCCCGCCCGGACGCTTCCACCATGTTAGTTGTAGGTAGGAAAGTATTACCTGCACCTACAGATACGAAGTAGGTAAGTAAGTACCTATACGTACCTGCACAATGGCTGCTCACGTTTCCTCTCAATCAAATGTACCTACTACCTACCTACTAACTAAGTAAGTAAGTATACAACTATTCACAAATAATTAGAATTTCCCTATTCTCTTTCATTCACCTTCAAGGAATAAGTATGCCCGAATACCTACTTACGAAATTTTGTTCCTACGGGCGAACTAGGTAGGTTTAATACCTACCTACCTAGGTAGGTATTAAAAATACAGCAGATGGTTGACGATTTATTATGCATTGGGGCAATTTGGTTCCAATTCCAATATACATAATATTAAGTAACTAGCTGAGCCTGCGACTTCGTCCGCGTGGAATTTTGAATCTTTCTTAGGGGATGTCCACGTCATAGTAGCTTTATGCATGCAAAGTCTCAGCCCGCTCGGTTTCAAATTGACGAAAGTTTCATACAAACTTTCATCCCCTATTTTATCCCCTTGGGGGTGGAATTAATCAAAATCCTTTCTTAGGGGATGTCTACGGCATAGTAGCTTTATGCATGCAAAGTCTCAGCCCGCTCGGTTTTAAATTGACAAAGTTTCATACAAACTTTCATCCCCTATTTTATGCCCTTGGGGGTAGAATTAATCAAAATCCTTTCTTAGCGGATGCCTACGTCCTGCCACTACGACCTACCTGCATGCCAAATTTCAGCCCGATCCGTCCAGTGGTTTGGGCTGTGCGTTGATAGATCACTATGTCAGTCAGTCACCTTTGAGTTTGATACCTATAATTATAGGTACAGTTAGCACTAACAATTTTAACCTAATGTTTTATCGATTAATACATAAACAGTATACTATTTCAAGATTCATCCCAAGCATCTATGTACGGATTTAGATACCCCGCAGACGGATTTGGCCGCATGTACCTTACTTACGTGTAACTGACACACTGACAACACAACTGACACACATAATAAGTGAGGTAGGTAGGTACTTACCTAGTAGGTAGGTATAATCCTTTTAACCAGCACATTTCCTAGGAGGTACCTCGTTCTAGGACGATTTCAATCGTTCTTAGGAGCCAGCTGCTAGGTTGAAAACAATGCGTTCGCAGGTAAGTAAATCTCCATTCGAGATTCGAACCATGTCCGGCCACGAGACTAACCCCGACAAGGAAGGGTTGCTGTACGCAGCGCCGTGCGCCATCGCCGGTCGGTTTTATCGACATAGGTATCGCTGACCTGTTTATCAGTATGTAAATCGGTACCCACGTTCGCATAATTTTCTATTGACATTTTCTCAGCAGTTCACATGCGTAGTTCAAAAGAATAAAAGAACTTTGTACATTTTCAAGATGGATTAAGTACTTACCTATAACTTTGCAATCAGAATTACTTATTTTAATAACCCCCGACGAAAAAAGAGGGGTGTTATAATTTAACATGTGTATCTGTGTATCTGTGTGTCTGTATGTGGCAACCTAGCGTCCAAGCTGATGAACCGATTTCAATTTTGTTTCTTTTGTTAGATAGGTATTCTGATCGAGAGTGTTCTTAGCTATGTTTCATGAAAATCGGTTCAGCCGTTTGAAGGTCATCAGCTCTTTTGTAGGTTAAAAAAGCAACAGTCACGGCCAAACCCAACTTCCACGGCTCGAATCTGTTCGAAATTTGGGCTCATTGGAATAATATATTTGCATCACTTGAGAACGGCTGAAACGATTTCGCTTTATTATATTTTTAAATGATCGTAATAGTCTGAACTGGCTTTTTACTATATTATAAATTTGAAAAGGATCCCGAATTCTGGAAAAAAATGACAATTTATCTATTTTTATATGAGATGTGTGTATGAACTAAAGATGTTTCACGTTTCAAATGATGGATACGCGCATGCGTTAAATTTTATTTGTTTTGTTAATGGTCATGGAATATTACGCAATAATAATTATAGAGGGCGCCGCTCCGCCATTGAGAAAAAAACAGAAAAACAAATCTAATTTAAAATAATTTTACGCGTTATTGAAAATTCTTCCCCTGGGCTGCTCCCGTCCGCCTCAACCAGAGTTATTACATCAAATTGAATCATAATTGATAAACTTTTACTAGGAATTAAACCTCCGTGGCATCAATATTTAGATTCGTTGTCTATTCTAATGTCAATGATTATAATGTCATAACAAGATAATTTTTGTCTGTGTGTTTGTTCTGGGTAATCTCCGAAACGGCTTGACCGATTATGACGGGACTTTCACTGGCAGATAGCTGATATTTGGAGTAACGTAGGCTACTTTAGTTTTAGAAAAACAATTAGGGTTCCGCGTAAAAAAATAAAAACACATGAAATCAAAGAGTATCTCCGAAACGGCTGGACCGATTTTGACGGGACTTTCACTGGTAGATAGCTGTTGTTATAAGCAGTATCTTAGGTTACTTTTATTATAGAAAGACAAAATAAAAAAATGGGTCCTGTCGCGCGGGCTCAGAACGCGGGAGCGGGCTTCCACGCGGACGAAGTCGCGGGCTCAGCTAGTCATAGATTTTAAATGAGGAAGCCAAAACGAATTATGGAAATGGCACTTTCATAATCTGGCATCGAATCTAGTTGTACCAGATGAATTTGCGAGATGAGCTATGAATACTGAGCTACGGGAGCTACGCAAATCTCGCTAACTTAATTATTTTGAAGAACTAGGTAAAGTAAAGTATACATTTGATGAAAAGGTCGTCGCATCGGTGGTTTTTAAATTTTCAATTTAGAATTATTTACAGACCAATAGTGGAATGATCAATAGTTTGGTTAATGTCAGCTTTAACTAATAGGTAACTAAGTGGTTATCAGTTTCAGTTCGCTACCTAAATGGTTTGTTTTTATGTGGTGAAAATGAAATTATTAGGTAAGTAGGGATGAAGCACGCTTAGGATTATCATAGATAGGTACGGAAGTTCTGTCCCTTGACTTTTGCTGGTGGATTCAGAACAGCAACGAATAATAATTCGCGACAACAACGGCGTTGTAATTACTTCCCAATACATTCGAACAAAACAGCAGTCTGTCCTGTGGCGTAAGTACGAGCGCAAAGCGCTATCGTGAATTCGTGACATAGATATGTGTCGGTGATCGATCGCATTAGACGTGCGGTGCCGTGCGGTGCCGTGCGGCGTCGGACGGCCCCGTGCCGGCGCGCAGCCGCGGCCTGCAATCCTACCAGAGGCGTATTAGATCTGCGACGGGTAAGTATATTCCGAACAATGTATTTATTTTATGATTCCCTCGATATAGGCACAATCGGAAAATCCGCTGCCCTGTAGGAAATATTCGCGTTGTACCTGCCTATTACTTCCATCGTCGTTCCAATTTGTTAATTCATGTACTTAAGTAGCGCATAGAGCTTCACGTAGCGTTCGGCAGTTAAGCGTCGGCGACTACGAGTCCGCCTAGAATAAATCCAGTTTAAATAAAATTGAAATTCCTCAAGAGCTCATAATGCTTTATTAAAACGAGGCGAGAGCTGTTGGCGCGCCGACAAGCTCCAACGCTACGCTACGCATGGACCGTCTTGAGGCTAGAAACATCGTAGAAGCCGCTATGTGGCAATGGCGTTCAAGAATCATAGATTTGAGGCCATTTCATGTTACAAGTATTGACCGGCAAACACGCCGGAAATTAACGATTCAAATTTATATTGATGTAGCCTCTACATTTAGAGCAATCGATTGCAGAGTAACCTGTTTTCGGGAATTAGATAGTTGCATCTTATTGTTTTGTGAACAGATATCAGGCACCGGAGCCGGCCGGCCGTCGCCGTCAGGGCAGAGACTGTAAGTAGTAAGTACAGGACAACACGGCGCGCACACCAGCGTGAGCGCGGCTCGAGCGCGGCGCGACCGCCGCGTGTCGCGTGACGCGTGGCGCGTAGAGCGGGTATCGTGTTCCTATCGAATCAATAAAGAACATGCCCACAAATTGATGATGCCATTGTCCTGGAATGCAAGACAAGGAATAGCGGCGCCACGTACTGCAATGTATGTAATGATTGATTTCAACATGAGCCATTTGTGTTCCAGGAAATTCTATGATGTGGGTATATTCCCATAATAACAAAAGATCAAATCTTAGCAGTGTGATAACAAGACCAATGATAATAAATATTCTTTGGTTATATTCTTTAGCAATGATTATATTTTACTTGTGTTCACAAAAAGTTGCCCTTTCATTGGATTCAATCAGGTTAATTAGCTCACTGTTGCTTGAATTGAGCCGTGTATAAGTCAAAGCGCGCAAGCTTTTACGCTATTGTGAAAATACATACAAACCAGTTTATTTTATACGACTGATGTACATTCTTCAAATTACAATTTTATTTTATACATTTTGGGTACTGAAATGGTTGTTAAAGTAAGGTCACCCCCATTCAGTTTGGCGCAGGCATTCAGTCTCTAAAGCCGGTGAATGATGGACGCATGATCTGTTAATTGACGGACAGCTTTGAACGAATGTGTAGTGTGTATACGGGTCGACGGACGCCGACTACCTACTTATAGTCAACAGAAATGTTCAGCCATGGAGCAGTAGCTCGATTGAAGGGCAAGCTGTGAGCAACATGAATTTCAGTAGATTTTTTTATTTACCCTCGACGAAAAAAGAGGGGTGTTATAAATTTAACATGTGTATCTGTGTGTCTGTCTGTGGCATCGTGCTCAATCTGATGAACCGTTTTTAATTTAGTTTTTTTTTTTGTATGAATGGTTTCTTGAGATCTTGATCTTGATCCGATTTTAATTTAGTGTTCTTAGCTATGATATGATTCAAGAAAATCTGTTCAGGCGTTTGAAGATTATCAGCCCTTTTCTAGTTAATGAAGGGATATGAGCTATTTTCACAGGTCTGATTGATTCTAAATTTGGTATCCTGTTACGTCAATTATATTACAAGGACATAGTAAACGTGACCTGATGCTGCAGCGCCACATGGAATCTGCAGGATACAGTACTCCTCATCAACTTACAGCCCAGTTATCGTGTGTGGGCTCATTGGAATGGTCTCAATGAAAAGATAGATTATAGATCAATACTGTCCATCGTTGCGTGTCTATAAGGTGGTGGTTTTTTAAATTTTTAGGGTTCCGTGCCTCAAAAGGTAAAAAACGGAACCCTTATAACATCACTTCGTTGTCCGTCTGTCTGTCTGTCAATACCCTTTTTCTCAGAAACAGGTAGAGATATAAAATTCAAATGAATATCAAATATGAAATGCTATGATCCCTTTTAGAGGTGTAGAAAAATTTGGCTTCTAAGTCAAAGCAATCAAAAGACGGCCATTCATGTCACATTTTTGCTACTTTGCGCCCAAACCACTCGTGTTATAACCATAAAAAATTTGACAGTATATACCTTTTATACCGTAAATATCCACTTAGGAAGGATTTTGTTAAAATATCTACAGCTGAAAGTTTGTATTGGTAAGATATAAAAAATCAACTTAGAGCCTTGAAAGTTTGTATTAAGGTTAGTAATTACGAATAAAAAAAAATATTTTCAGCATTTTATACAATTCCACCCCTAAATGTGTGAAATAAGTGAAAACAGTTAGTATCGGGGTCCCAAATTTGTTAAAGTACAAAACGTGACTTAGGTAAATCTTGCTGTAAAAACTTGAAACACTGCTGAAAATCTGAAAAAAAAACTGGATACTACTTAATACATGATACGACATTGCAATTAAAATTATAACAGGAGTAATGGGTTCACTAAATCACGAGCTACAGCTAATCAAGTTAAAGCTAAGTTGATTCACCGTCGTTTCTGAATAAACTCAATACTGAGAGCCAAAAACCAACCTGTTTACAATTTTGTTTCTTGTATTTCACTAATTTGGTTATAGATACGATCAATATTCGCTAAATGGGTACGGAAGCCTAAAATGTGCATGGCCCGACGTGCACTTGTCCGTTTTTTTAACCCCCGACGAAAAACGAGGGGTGTTATAAGTTTAACATGTGTATCTGTGTATCTGTGTATCTGTGTGTCTGTCTGTAGCCACGTAGCGCCCAAGCTGATGAACCGATTTCAATTTTGTTTCTTTTGTTAGATAGGTATTCTGATCGAGAGTGTTCTTAGCTATGTTTCATGAATATCGGTTCAGCCGTTTGAAGATCATCAGCTCTTTTGTAGGTTAAAAAGCCACATTCACGGCCAAAACCAATTCCCACGGCTCGAATCCATTCGAAATTTGTGATTATTGGATTTCGATTTATTATATTTTTAAATGATCGTAATAGTCTGAACTGGCTTTTTACAATATTATAAATTTGAAAAGTTTCCCTGATACTGGAAAAAAATTATATTTTATCAATTTTTATATGAGATTTGTGTATGAACTAAAGACGTTCCATAAGTCACGTTTCAAATGATGGATACGCGCATGCGTAAAATTTTGTTTGTTTTGTTAATGGTCATGGAATATTACGCTATAATAATTCTAGAGGGCGCTGTTCCGTTTGACATTGAATCATAATTGATAATATTTTACTAGGAATTAAACCTCCGTGGCATCAATATTTAGATTCGTTGTCTATTCTAATGTCATAACAAAATAATGTCTCATACTTTTACACAGATTTTCTGTTGATTATTGTACATCAGATTATAAATGAGGAAGCCAAAACAAATTATGTAAATGGCACGTTCATAATCTGGCATCGAAACTAGTTGTACCAGATGAATTAGCGAGATGAGTTATGGATACTGAGCTACGGGAGCTACGCAAATAGCGCTAACTTCATTATTTGGAAGAACTAGGTAAATTATACATTTGATGAATAGGTCGTCGCATCGGGGGTTTTTAAATTTTCAATTTAGAGTTATTTCATTCTAGGTACGTGTTTGTTGCGACAAAGTTTATCACTTCATCCTAAAAAAAATTTCAAGTTAAATTCCATATTGTAAGGATAGTCAAGATATTTATTAGATTTCAGAACCACTATGCAGAACCAAGTAATAATGATGGTGCAAATAAGATTCGATGCTAACCTACATTACATTAAATTCAGAGACAAATATGTAAGCTGCAAGCTTAAAATTCAAAATGTGAAGGAGGTTGTTTGCGCAAGAGTCGCGACCGGCTCGTGGCGCGGGGGCGCGAGTGGGCGCAACATTTGGCGCTGGCAGTGCTCAGATTGTTGCCCGTCGGTGAGGGCCCGTCACGCTGTGCTTGTGACATCGCTCATCACCCGCTGACACACCGACCAGATCAACATTTTAAATTAATAAAAAAACGAAAAGCTGTCACCATGTCAAAATTAGATATTTGGACAAATACTATGTAATGCAAAAACAAGACTAGTAGGTACACGGCAGCGGATCAGTTTGATGATCCATACTTATTGTTTAATAATCTCTTTGTTACATTTAACAATATTGGTAATTACCAATTACAGTAGTAACTAGGTACACCTACAATAATGTAGGTAGAAATGTAGAACCTAAGAATGTGACGGCAGTTATGATACTGTAGTGTAGAGTGCAGGTAGAGTCTACAATATAATTTCTTCCTTGAAATGCAATGCAAGAAAATGTAACAATTTACACACTAGAGTAGATAATGGCGTTGTCGCACCACTGGCTTATTAGGTATCGATTAGATATCAGCCGTGGGGCGCTCCGTAAACATTACAATTCTTAGATTGATGACGGGACAGTGACTAGCGGCGACTAAGTATCGCCACAATTATCACTGATAGTGGCAGCGCTGCCAGTGATACATCAAACTGGTATTTTTTTAAATGTTATTACGTAAGCATCCATTTTATTAATTTAATTGTAGCGGAAACTACTGTCCTACAGTCGTAGTGACGACGAGAGAGATCAGATCCCGGTGCAAGTGACAAATTATTACCATATTTCTGGCTCCGTCGCCTTACTAAGTGTTATTTAGATTTGATTAAGTATATAAATATAACTATAGAGTTTGTTAGTAATCATTCCCTACAGCGAACAAATAAATGTTCGAGAATGAGGTTAGTTAGTTTCGAACTAGTTGCCATAAAGAAAACAAAGGGAATTAATACTTCAGCAGATATTCGCCAAGGTTGTACTAAAACGTACTTACTTGAAAAAGGTAAGCTTTTATGACCATAATTTTTTCTCCAAGAAGGAATGGTGTGCGAAAGTGGGAAGGAAATGAACAAACAACGGCGACAGGGTACCAACATCGACAAAGGCCGTGTTCGCTCCTCTTCGCGATGGCTTCACTGCTTGCAGCACATTTTAAAAAAAATATTCGTGTGTGATCCGCTTTTGAAAACAGGTTTCTCATTTTTGTCTTTATCTTGTCTGCCGTGCAGTAACCTTATCGATAAAACGCATGCCGATGCCGACTGATCCTCTGCGCTCTAAGGGCACAAATCTCTCCATTTCTGGAGTATATGTTTTGAAGCTTACCTACACTCTCTCGGCCGTTTACCTTGAGTACTGTTCTAATAAAAATTTCCAATTTATTTATCTAATAATATATAATAGTTCCTAAGCGTAGAAGTTCATGGTAAGACAGAGTCGAGGAGAATGATTGCGGCTACTTACGCAAACTGGCACATAAGCTGGGCCCCGGCCCACACGTAACACGCCGTCACCGTTACAACGCTGACTCTACAATTCCACAGCTCCAAATAAGGTACTTTCACGATTAAATATTACTTTTGCTGTTTATGCTTGCTTGCATACATTTTATTCTATACGAGTACACTGGGGATTCCGCTCTGCTCAGCGTGAACGTAGTCCTTGTTATGTACATTCAGTATTTAGGAACTCGTATATTGAAGGAGTGCTCTGCCTACTTCGAGCGGCTGGCAGCTTCGTGCAGACTCAGCGCCGGCGCCGGCGGCGGTGGATAAGAGAAGATTCTGAAGAATCTGCATCAATTTACATGCAAATGATGACAGCGACAATGATGGACCTGAGAGCACAAGGTCCATCAAGGTCATTAGTTAGTATTTTTGATTCGAAGATAGATATTAACATTTATTTGGCTTCATCGATATATCTTGATGTATGCTGGCTCCATAGCCTTGGGCATGGGCATATGCATGGGCGTCTGCCCATGTGTCTACAAATCACGAGATATTTAATGCCCCTTGTTGTTTTCTAGATCTGACTTCTAGCTATTATAGGTAATGTCAAGTGGCCCGCCGTACCTCCGTCTGACCACACCTCGGTAGCATTTTTCCCCGGCTACGGCGAAGAAAAAAGGAGGGTGAAGCAAAAGGAATTTTAGTAACAATATTTTGAGTTTCAACTGATTAATCGGCTAAGACTCAGGTTCTTGATCTGTCGAGCAACGCAAAGGTGCCAACTCTTCCATATATTTTATTATCTAGGTTACCTACCACTAAACGAACCAATTTTAAATTAATATACTTTGACTACACCTAAACATAAGATTTTAACATCCGACGAAGAAAGGGGGTGTTATAAGTTTAACATGTGTATCTGTGTGTCTGACTGTGGCATCGTCGCGCCCTAGTGGATAAACCGATTTTATTGAATGGTACTAGCTGTGCCCCGCGACTTCATCCACGTAGTATTGGATTATTGGGTTAAAAATGTAGGTATCCTATATGTTAATCCCGGTTATAATCTATCTGTGTTCCAAATTTCATCCAAATCCGTTCAGTAGTTTTTGCGTGAAGGAGTAACAAACATACATACATACATACATACATACATACATACATACATACATACATCCACACTCACAAACTTTCGCATTTATAATATTAGTAGGATCTTTATCGAGAGTGTTGTTAGCTATGTCTCCTGAAAACCAGTTCAGCCGTTTGAAGATCATCAGCTCTTTTGTAGTTTATGAATGTATATGAGCAACTTCCATGGGTCTCAATATATTCGAAATTTCGTACCCTGTTTCTTCAATGATATTGCAAGAACATGGTAACGTTGACCTGATGCTGCAGCGTCTCTGGGGTCTGCGGTCTCAATTAATAGAGTACAGATAGATGGTGATAAACGTCTGTCAATGGTAGCGTGTAACGGGTATAAAATATAAAAAGCAAGATATAAAACTTAAAATAAAAACCCCCGAAAAAAAATCTTTAATTTAAAAGTTATTAAACGTAATATTTTGACCAAAGAGTCGTCGTATCGATTTATTTAAAATTCTATGTTCGGTAGCCTATAAATAGTTCTTCCAGCTGTTGTTTTTGTTAATATTTATTATTATTATCCCATTAGGCAGGTACGCTAAATTTATACGCCATACGGCAGATCATAGAGAGCCATTTTCATAACCAATGTCACCTCTGCACTAATCTATGATACTTGCACATCAATAAAATTCAATTGAATTAAACTGAATCTATTGGTTTTTTACATTTCCAACCTGAAAATTTTCTCATAAAAGGTATGATAATAGATATACTTAATAGGTACCTACATGGTGTCTTTTAAGGATTATGTGGTATTGGTATTAGAGGCCGGAGAAAGTGCCAGCGAAACATAAAAGTGAGCAAAGCTTGGACATTGTAGTTTAAATGTCAGATAATAAATAGGATAGGTATTGGTGCTACGCCTGTAAGATATCGTGTATCAGTGGTGCTACCACAAACCCGCCACTTCTAGATAACACTGTTTACAGTCTCGATCCTTCCAAATCAACTAAAAGTACAAATATAGCTACAAACTAGGTCGTCCACAATATTTATTTAATCTGTGTAAACATATTATTATCGAGTCGACTACACTTTTATGACCGATAGCATAATTTGAAGGTGTGACGATAACAACCACATTAAAACTGTTTCACCATGTACCTACCTACCTACATGTAATATGTGTAGGTTCGTAGGATCTAACTAGCTGAGCCCGCGACTTCGTCCGCGTGGAATTTAATTTAACAAAAAAGCCCGCTCCCGCGTTCTGAACCCGCGCGACAGAACCCATTTTTTAATTTTGTTTTTCTAAAATAAAAGTAGCCTAAGTTACTCCCTATTACATCAGCTATCTGCCAGTGAAAGTCCCGTCAAAATCGGTCCAGCCGTTTCGGAGATTACCTGGAACAAACACACAGACAGACAGACAGACAGACAGACAGACAAAAAAATTCTAAATCGCGTTTTTGCTATAGGTGTCGTATGTACTTTCATATGCATTTAGTGAAAAGGTGTTATTTTGATATTACAAACAGACACTCCAATTTTATTTATTTGTATAGATGAAAATAATTAATTTAAAGTGATGGCGCTCAATAGGGCCTGTAAGCACCACCTGAGGACACCAGCTTGCTACTGCGAATACAACTTAGGTACTTATTAACATGATTAATGGTCGTTGCCTGCTCATATTCTGTTGCTGTTCCTGAGAATGTACATCATCATTTATTCATTGAAAAGAGTAAGTAGAGTAACCATTGAGTTTCTTGCCGGATCTTCTCAGTGGAAGCAACATTCCGAACCGCTGGTAGATTCTGACTATTCATCATTGCTTTGTTGGCTCACATGAATAAAATCAATTTTGAGTTAAATGTAGATTAGTCATGTTTATCATCTTCGGGTCTACAAAAAGCTTTAACGGGTTCAGACCCTAAATTTGAGAATTTACATCACACCTACCGGTGTGATGATGGTTTAAACTACGTTTCATATCGGGTTTCTACATAATTCATTAAACTCGTTTAATCGTTTGATCCGGTTTAATATTGGGTCAAAACTGCATTCAAGACCATCATTAAGTATATTAAAATTGACAGTTTATGAGCTTTGCTGGGAGTCTAATTACTCTTATAAGTCAAAAATATTGAAAAATCATTTTAAAATATTATTTATCAATGCATGTAATAAGTATTTATTAAGAATATAATTTTATTGCTTTAAATTATATTCATAAAACTAACTTAGTATGTGGGAGTGCATACGGCAGAGGGCAGAAGTGCCACCTGTCGCCGGGCGGCGCGCGGCGGCGGCGTTTAGCAATTATTAATCCAGCCCCCGGCCTCGTCTCATTCCCCACCATCAAGTACATTTAGTTTTGATCGGCGCGCGCGGGCACCGGCTGAGAGTGTATGTGCACGGCCTTGCTGCACTTTGGCTAACTTGCCTGACTTTACAGTTACATTCCGATGCCTCATCGATATAACATGTTTGTCTTGTCTTATAGTTTTAAAAAGGACAATTATAATAACAATATTAAATTTTCACAATTCACAATGCCACACTGAAGAGCTGACTTGATAATGAAGCGAAATGTTAGGAGCCTATTTGAATTAAACAATTCGGCAAAGTAATACAACATTCAATCGAGGAATTAAGGAATAATATAGATAGGCAAACACGAATCCCCTACAAATATTGAAAAGAATATGGAAATATATTATTTTATGATCATCAAGAAAGCAACGATTGCTACAGCAAGTCTGTAGCAAAGAGTTATATTCAAACGGAATCATCTCCCGGACGATGATGCACTGAGCACCCGATGAATAAGTACGTTAGTATCAATATCATTAATAACGTTTGTAATCATTTGATTTTATATTTATGTACCACCATCTGAATGCGATCATTCCTCTTATCGGAGTCGCTTAATCAAACAATTAATTTAAGGAAATACTTTATGTGGCGCAAGCAGTTCAAGAACGTCGCTGCGCCGCGCGCCGCGCGGGATGTGTCATTGCTTTCTGGTGAAAACATAAATAAGTGATACATCAGCACAATCGCGTGCAATGTCGTGCTTGTAAATTAAAAGCAGATTTGTAGCGACGACGATCCTGTTTGTCTAATTTTATGAGCACTCATATATGCGCCGCCGCACGTCGCCGCGCCGTTGCGACAAGAGGAGACGCGCGTCGCGGGGAGCCGAGATACGGCGTGTGTCACGTTGTCTACTCAATTTACTCTTAATCAATCCACTGAGTCACCGCAAGCGATACAATAGTGCAATAAGTTATCTAAAAGTCATGTCGATTTTTTTTCCCATAACGGTGTGTCTCCGCAGTAATAGCCGATTGGTTAAAGCACGCGTCTTGCGGGCATCAGGTCTTGGATTTTTCGAAATCTATGTGCGAATCATAATTTCTATATGATTATCACTTGCTTACGGTGAAGGAAAACATCGTTAGGAAACCTGCATGTCTTAGAAGATCCAACCAATTTTCGAAAGACATGTGAAATCCGCCAACCCGCACTGGGCCAGCGTGGTGGATTATGGCCTGAATCCCCCTCATGTTGAGGGGAGGCCCGTGCCCCCAGGAGTGGGACGTCAAAAAGGGCTAAATTATTATTATTGACGGTGTTTCTAAGGAGAAGTGTCTATGTTTTTTTTTGTATGTTCACCGATTTCTCCGTCATTTGTGGACAGATTTTGAAAATAATTTACTTATTTATTATTTTTGTTTGAAAGGGTAGGTATACTCTCTAGGTGGCCCCATAGAAATTTTATCAAAATCAGTTAAGTAGTTTATGAGATATGGACGATTTACGGTCACCAGGAATTCAAGACGTAGTTGACCACTAAACATCATGGCTCGCAGCGGCCGCCACGCCTCCACGACCAATTAGGGACTCCTTATCATTACGAGTAACCCGTTGCCTGATATGAAACGCAAGCATTGCTTTAGATGGCGGTTATTTAAGCCGCACCTTTACTTATCAAGTTTTTTTTACGCGCACCTATGTTGTTAATTTGTATACGTGTTGTAATGTCTGTTGACAAGGGTGATACCGAGCGTCATACCATATTTAGCTCATACTAAGCGAATAAACTGCGTTGTCAGCACATAATCCACGCTTATCTGTTGTGAACGCGTGAAATGGATGAAGAGAGCCGCAATGAGCAGCCGCATGATGTCAAAGAAATAATTATAGAATATGGTGTCGTCGGGGGTAATACGTGCCGCGTACGAGCTGCAGGTCATAGCGGGGGTGAAGGAAGGGGTAGCGGCGGGGCGGTAAGTTATATTTAGAAAATGCAATTTCGTCATCTAAAATAACTTGAAGGTGTCGCGCGAGACAGCACAGGCTTAGAGCACCCACTCTAGCGGGAACCGGCTCCGAAGCGCGCCAGTAAACGGTGGCGCTGCGCGATACTTTTTACACTGCGATGTTGATCGAGATTCCTTAGGATTAAACTTTGTAAACCCTATTTGGCGATAGTCAGGCAAGTGCGAGCCGACACGAGGCTCACCGCGGGACCGAGGCATTTTGAATGTGTTTGTTTATATTTGCAGGTATTGCAATGTACTGTAAGTATATGCGCTTAAACTAAAACCCCGGGGCAGCGTACGAACAAAACCAGCCCAATAATTAATGTTGGAATGTTGGCATCAAATATTTAGAGTACCGTCAAAAACTAATGGGTTTCCATCAAACATATAATTCATTGAAGGTAATTGAATTTCCAATTTGTGCGTGAGTGTATACTGGAACTTGATAATTAGGTAGTCATTTCGAGGGTGATATGGGAAGCTCGAACTTTATATTTAACGTCGACAATTTAGTAATCTTTAAATATATTAATTTCAGACTTGTTCTCATTAAAATAAATATACATAGGTGGGTATGTGGGTATACCTACAATAAAGATATAATTAAACAGAGATACTATTATTATTAAGATTGCACAATGTGCCCTGTGGCCGGTGTCCAGCCTACCCGCCATCGGTTGCAGCTCCCTGCAAATTTTTTTTTTTTTTTTTTTTTTTTTTTTTTTTTTTTTTTTTTTTTTTTTTTGAATTGACTATATGTTGTTGGCCAGAGTGGCCATAACAACTTCACCCGGACAGAGGGCGAGCGCAAGTGCGCTCCAGCCAGAGGGGCAGGGGGGCAGCTAGCTCAAGGGCGCCACAAGGGACACGACCTCGGCTTGGGCCGCTGCCAGGAGAGGTGGCGAGGGTAAATCTACCACCGGATCGGAACGCGACCTCGACTGAGAAGATCCGGCAAGAAACTCAGCGGGCTTGTCGGATGCCAAGGTGCGTCTAGGTAAGTAGACGCACCTTCTAGCGGAAGCGGGGGTTCGTCGACCTCGCCGGCGAGGTCGGTGTCTGGTGGGGAGTGTGCGTGTGTCGTTCTCCTCGACATCTGAGTCTAGGAGAGCGGTGAGTGGGTCGGGGGGGTCCAGCAACACATGCCGCGGCCTGCGGCGGCATGCAACTGGCGCGTGTGTAGGTGCATAATCGGCGGCGGCGACGATTAAGGCATTGGTGTGTTCAGAAGCCTTCTTGAAATAGCGTTCGGACGCTATTTTGAAGTGCTTCTGGATAGAATCGAGGCGTAAGTCAGAATGAAGGTCTACGTTCCTTACGAACCACGGGGCTCCGACGGCTTGGCGAAGGAAGCGGGACTGAATGGCCTGGAGGCGACTAATGTGCGAGTTGGCCGCGTGAGCGAACACAACGCTCGCATAAGACATGATAGGGCGTATGCAAGCTTTGTATAGTGTCACCTTATTTCTAAGGGACATTTTACTCCGCTTGCATAAAAGATAATGAAGGCGACCGAGCACAAAGGCGGCTCGATTGCGGACGTTTCTAATGTGAGGACCGAAGGTCATGGAGCCATCGAGAGTGACCCCGAGATATTTAACTGATTTGGACCAGGGGATAGGTTGCTTGTACAGAGAGACAGTACCTAAGTTGGAGCGAGTGTGGCGTTTGGAGGGGCGTCGAGAGGTGGTCCTGGCAAAAAGCACGGCTGCGCTTTTGTCCGGGTTCACCTCTATTCGCCATTTCCTAAACCACTCTCCGAGAGAATTGACAGCGCGTTGGAGAACGCGTGTGATTTGAGCCTTGTTACGATGGGAGAAATAAAGCGCGGTATCATCCGCGTAAAGGGCGAGTTGCACATTGTTCGTGCGGGGAATGTCATTGGTGTACAGACTGTACAAGAGGGGGGAGAGCACGGAGCCCTGAGGGACTCCTGCCCTGATGGGGTGGGGTGAGGAGAGCGTGCCCTCGACTCGATATCGAAAGGTACGGTTTGACAAGAAGTCTCGTAAGATGAGCACGAGACTGTCCGGCACGCCTAAGAGGTAAAGCTTGTAAATCAAGCCGTTGTGCCAGACTTTGTCAAACGCCTTAGCGACGTCAAAGAAGAGAGCTCCCGTGGATAGGGGGCGACCGGGGGAGGAGTTGAGACCTTTGAGAACGTACTCCGTGATGCGGTGTACTTGGTGGACACAAGAGTGGCCGGCCCGAAAGCCGAACTGCTCGTCTATGAGAAGATGATTTGAAAAGATATACTCTTTGAGTCTTGCTAATAGCAGGCGCTCATAGAGTTTGGCAATGGCCTTGAGGAGGCTAATGGGACGGTAGCTCGCAGGGACGTTGCGGGGCTTACCGGGTTTATGAATGCCGATGACTATTGCCTCCTTCCACGCATTGGGAAAGATGCAGTTCGTCATAGCGGCATTGAAAATAGCTACTAGGAGACAGATAAGTTGGGCGGGTAAGAGTTTGAGAACTCTGTTGCTAATGCCGTCAGAGCCCGGGGCCTTTTTGGGATTGAGACCTTTAATCAAGTCCTTCACCTCGGATTCGGTTAC
This sequence comes from Notodonta dromedarius, assembly GCA_905147325.1. Classification (NCBI taxonomy): domain Eukaryota; kingdom Metazoa; phylum Arthropoda; class Insecta; order Lepidoptera; family Notodontidae; genus Notodonta; species Notodonta dromedarius. Next base: position 12,698,571 of record LR990165.1, on the reverse strand, counting down.
CGGTGTGAGAGTGGTAGTGAGGGGTAAGGAAACCCTGCGCTTCCCTGCACATCTGCGGAAGCTGTTATCTTGCACACTATTGACACGAAACCATCAACTCGGGCGTCCGCGAATACACTTACAACATTTAAGCATCAAACCTTATTTCGTCGGAAAAAGTAAATAGTCCCATTAAAATTATGAAGAAATACCTAGTGAAATTGTTTCGGCTTCTTAAAAGACCTTGATTTTCACCCGCGACGAAAAAAGAGGGGTGTTATATTAAAGTTACTCGTACCGGGCCGGTATCTATCACGAGCATGCACGGACATAGCGACATACACTCATCCGAGACAGAAACACGCACAACAAGTCTAATGACTCTCTTGGTGTCACTGACGCTTTTGGTTGTACTCGAGATCGACCATCCTAGGTTGTACTACTTCAACTACATTTTCAATAGTTCAATAAAATGTATGCACAGCACCGAATACCTAATAACGGATTTCTATCAGGAGCACAGTGATTAACATTCAATAAATGTTCCGAATTGGTGTAGGAAGTCTTAATTGTAGAATTTATTGCGGCAAGTATAGTTGGCTCGGTCGGAGCCGGCTGCGGAGCGTTTCCTGCAATTAAAAAGCTATAACATGAGTGAGTCAGGACGTTTGGTAGTCGTCAACTATTTGCTAAACCGACGCAACGAGTTGACTTTGAGTGACACTGTAAAGTGTCTGGAAGATTTTAATGGTTTTTCATTGACAAGATATAATAAGACAGACTATTCCTCTAATCAATCAATCCTATAAAATACCAATGGAAGAGTCATATTAAACAATGAAGGACCGATGATATGAGAGAAGCGGGTTATGGGTCACGGGAGTGAAAGAAAGAACTATTAGAAGCAGCTTACTACGGAGATCGTATATTTAGTAGCCCGGCTAGCTGTGATGAATCGGTGTAAAAATACCCATCGTTCGGGAAACGCGAGTCGCGTGCCGCTTCGCCACGCATCTGCCATTCATCTGCTATGTTGACATAGTATTTGGCTACATATATAATCATTATCACTGAAAGGTCGATGGTCGCATAAAATTTTTACAAATCGTATTCTGTGGATTTTTTTCCACTGTTGGAGATAGGGTAAGAAGATTTAGCAGAGCGTTTGAACATTTGAACAACTATAAAAATATACATGTTATGCTATGTTGCAAAGTTTTTTGTAATGCCAAGGACATAAGTGCGATTCATAGGTATAATAATGTACATAAGTAAATATAATATTAATGACACAAACTGAAGAAGTAAATCAATGTACTTGCAGCATCCAGCATCCGTATGTGCACGAACAAAAGCGTGCCCAAATTTTGGAACGCCCACTCCCTATTAGCTAATTCATAGTCATAATTGTTTGTTTATGGAACAAATGACGCGTTGCGTAGCCGGCAGCTGCCCACCGGGGCCGGGAACAATACCGCAGCATTCGTGCGACGCGCCCGCGCCCGCGCCGGCCGGCTTTACACAATGTTATGATCGTAAGCGCGTTTCTTTACTGCGCGGGCGGTCGTTCACTTCTCGTATTCTCAGATGTGTGCTGCACTGTGAACTACCAATATTTACGTGTGTGCCTATAACACTGTCATCTACATCACTTTGCGCGTGATGCGTGAATTCCATTTGATAGTACAGTTCGTATGATGAAATATTTATTACACTGATCATTTTTTTTTCCCCTGCCGAAAAAAGATGGGTCTTATAAATTTAACATGTGTATCTGTGTGTCTGTCTGTGGCATCGTAGCGCCCAAGCGGATGAACCGATTTTTTTTTTTTTTTAAACGTATCTTGGTCCAGAGTGTTCCTAGCTATGTTCTATGAAAATATGTTCAGCCGTTTGAAGATTATCAGATCTTTTGTAGATTATGAAGGGATTTGAGCAACTTCCAAGAGTCTGATCACTTCGAAATTCGATACATTGTTTCTTCAATATTGCAAGGACATGATAATTGGTAACCTTGACCTGATGCTGCGGCGTCACCTGGAATCACCCAAATTCTCAAAAACTTACAGCAGAGATATCGTGTTGGCGCTCATAGGAATGATCTTAATGAATAGGCTATAGAAAGGTTGTGCTCAGGGTCAGATGATGGAGCAGGAAAGATAAATGGGGGTAAATAGATGAGGGATTCTAAGCTACTTTCACTCGTTCAATCGATATGAAATTTTGAAATACGATGTAGTAAGTATATAGTCACGTTTGTTAGTAATCTTTACTGATGCTGCAGGATCACCTGGAATCTGCAGGATACCCAACTCCTCATCAACTTACAGAAAAAGTAACATTAAACTATTGCTATTAAAACAATTATTGCCACAGTTTGATTAATTACTTTTATGTTGTACATTTTACTGTGTAACCAGCTCACTATAGTAACCAAACACTATCATGAATGTTTGATTCGTTGAAAATGTAGGGTTAGCAGTTACATCGACATCGTTCTGTAGCTTTCCTGAGACGGTAAAATTTCATAAATCTGTTTGTTGTTCAGTAAAATATCAATAAAAATACATAATGATCACATTATCATTAAAAGATTCAGTAATTTCCGATTTTGGGCGTCCGTTACGAGGGCCGCCAGTTTCATTTCAGGGGCGATGACGGTTACTTCTCCTAATGACGGTTTTCAATACAACTCCCGCCTTCCTTCCAGTAATGTGACAGAAAAAGTAGCTCCGAAGTAACGGAGGGACATCGAACTATGCGTTCATTGGCGTTATTAATAGCTGGGAAGGTAAACTTTGAAGTTTCATTAGGACGCGCCGGGCGCGGGCCGGAAGGTGCTCGTGTGCTCCTAAAACGTAAGTAAACATGCGCCAGTTACAGATCGCTGTTTGTGTAGAGAGTGTGCGGATCATATTACTGATACGTGGCTCCGGAATGTTTGAGATAATAAAGCCTGTTAATTAAGTTAACCGACAATGTACGACGAAAATTCAAAATACACGAGAGCTCTGCTTATTTCCAAATAAGATGATTATTGGGTTGCGAGACGAGGTGCTTATTTAATTTGGGCAAACTTGTGTGAGCAATCATTGATGCAATTTTTCAGGACAATCCAGAATATGTCCCGCTTTGAAAACGTTTACGTAAGTAACGCTTCCAGAACCGAAGTTTGGAAGTTTGAAATATTGTTACAATAATTATAATAATATTATTATAGAAACAATGTTACGAATTGTTTTTGAAATTAAAATAACCTTATCGCCCATATTATGCTTTAATGGGTAAACTAATGTCGCTATCGTAGTAAATTCTTCATAAGATTAACGCGTGCTATTCCCGGAGCCGGCAGGCGACACTGCTCTCTATCTTGTCCACGCTCTATCAATGCTGCCTACTAACCATTTCATAGACGACTTTACTGTTGGCTCAGTTTTGTTTCTTGAACATTGCTACTCATTTCCAGCTTGAACATGGAAAATGGTTAGGTAAACGTGCTCACATGAAAATATCACTCTCATAAATTGCGAACTCAGTCTACATAATTCGCTTGAACAAGTTCCACCATTAAACAATGTGGACATTTTAGAGCATTGTCAAGAAGAATACTCATCTGTTATTAGCATTGCGCTATGTTTATATGGAAATTGCAGTCAAGCAGTCACGACGACACTGCGAGTTGTGCGCTGCGCATGACAATGCGTGCGCTGCGCGTGTTGTGATTAAGATCTCATCGCGTCTTCTTCATTATTACAACATTCGACCCAACACAATCCTCAATACGTGACGCCAACCATGTTGCGTCTTCAGAATTGTTAGTCAAGGTGCATATTCCAACAATAGGTAGGCACCGTATCCACCCTCACCGCGCCACTGCAGATAACGATTTCAGGCAATGCTACAGTGATTATAATCGCGATTTGAGGTGCAATATCGCCGGCGGTAATACACGTATGAGTTTCACCGACGTCGAAACAATATCGAAAAGTAGTTATGATTGTGTTCCAGCATGTTGCCTGACCCAATTATTCTCAGGGAAATGACGAGCCGACTGGTCGGGGGTATCGTCATTATGGACGGAAATCGTGTAACAACAGCCATCGGCAGCCGTGAGTACAACGCTTGCCGTGAAAGAAAGTGATAATAAACACAGCAAATAATGTGCAAACGGCAAAATAAGCCAAAATACCATTATAATACCACTCGCACGGGATTCCACCCTGTGAGCTGTGAACGGCGTTCCGTACGATGAGTGAGTGAGCCGGAAGCTCAACCCCCTCGTCCATTCCGTAGGCAAAGCGTAGGCATTGAGTAGGCAAAGTGCGATCAATGCCTTTGGTATTGCAAGCATCTATACGCTATGATAACTCATAACTGCTTAACATCATGCGGATCGTACGCTTGCGTCTGCGTCGTATACTTGTGAATGAAAGTTGCCATACAATTTTGTTGCGGATATATTTCAAGCAAAGAAAATAAAGTTAAATAGGCAGGTTTTAGTATACACGTGCGACTACACCAGTTTAAATACCATAATGAGTCTGCATTTATTCACTCTAGATCATATTTTCGTAAGATGAATGTCAAAGGTGGTTTCCGCCCACGACGCGGGCGGCGCGGCGGTGTTGGGCGGGCGGTGCGCCTTGCTGCAAACTCAAACAAGCGATCGCAAGCCGCGTTCGCAAATTATTCAGCGTGTTTCAAGGACCCGGTCTGCGGCCGGATGGAAAAATCAATGGGAGGTAAAAATAACCCAGTGCTAGTGACGTCACGGTATTGTGGCGCGGGTCGTTTCACTATTGATATCTGATTATGTAGTGCGGATGATTCAGTCCTAACAATTGGTGGCCACCTGTTGATCTGCTGGGATTGAACTATTCGTCATCTTTTATATATCTCTGTTCGCTGTTAATATTTTTTGTAAAATTAAGTACATATTTTAACAGACGGATATATTACTTTACTTTATTTTTGTGTGTTTACCTACTTATTTGGTTTTGCAAATATGCAAATACCCTGAAAGGATAGATCAATGTTTTATAATGGTATTGTATCGTTTTTGTTTTAACACAGCACAGGTACGTGAATAAGTAGCTCTTATTTTCCTACCTCAATAATATCGATTCCATGTTCGTAGCCATTAACTGAGTGTTATTTGAATACTTTGATAAAATATATCAACAGTGCCGGCGTGTTGCATCGTGGACCGTGGCGTGGCCGTGTCGCGTGGGTCGTGAGGGCGCGGCGCGAGAGCGCGGCGCGTCGCGACACTCATGACTTTACAACCAGCTCACCAGCCAATGATATTCCGCATTCAACAGCGGGCGACACGTGACGATGATTGTATTTGCGCAAGCCTGTGGCAGGAGCACGTTACTTAGTTTAAATAGATATTATGTAAATATAATGTTATATCGAAATTTTGGAATTTAACGAGAGTTATTTTCCTACTCTCAAAATTACCCGAGGCAATTCCAAATGGAATTTCATAGCTATGGTTTTTATTAAGCTATTAGTTGATAGAATTTTCAAAATAGACTCTTAAATCTTTGCAGGCAATATATTATCATTCTACAAGCAAATGAACTGGGATTGGCGGTTAATGACGACCCCAAACAAGAAAATTAAACTGCGGCCTAATTAATCAATCGAGATCATCGGGTTGACGGACGCCTAGTCGAATCGAGGAAAGAAGAATGAGGACTTAGCCACAATTTTGGCTCTTAACACGAAAGCAATTAAATAGTAGCTATACTTGCTAGTGTAACACAAATAAGTTTTCGGTGAAATGAAAAAATCTAGCGTTTACTGAAAAACTTATACCATGAATTATAGCAACATTTCATAGAATAATTGGAAGTAAGTTCATATAAATATCACGAGACTGACACACCAACTATATGGTCCCAAAGTAAGCAACGCTTGTACCTGCTGTGGGTACCGTACAATGGACTGGGGGCGATCCCAGTGACACCCAGACCCGGGCTAATTACGAAAACAGAATTTCCAAACTGTTCCCTGACGGGTATCGAACCCGCAACCACCTTATGATAGGATGAATGACGTCGTTTGAAATAGATTTCAAAGATATTGTTGTTAGATTTTCAAAGTTGACATAAACATCGACACGTATAAATGCCATTAGTCGCGACATGTCCCGAAACAGCCGGCGCAGGCGCATAAATGGCAATAAAAACAATAATTGAAGCAATTGTACAATTAACGTTAGACGTAGATGACAGCGCACATCACGCACCGCGACCCACATAGATACGAATTACGAATACGAGTATAAATTTGACAGAACATAAAATGTACTAAGACTGGTCGATACCTTTAAATTCAAATTTTCAAATTCAAAGCGTTTATTTTGTTTAGGCCTACGGGGGCACTTACAAATTGTCAATTTTACATATTTTTTTTTTCTTATATCTACAACCGGATCGGAACGCGACCTCGACTGAGAAGATCCGGCAAGAAACTCAGCGGGCTTGTCTTTTTACATGTCATTTTTTTATAATTTTTTTTTTTATCATATCATTTATTTAAGCAATAAGTTTAGTGAAACCGCCCAGAAAGTTATTTAGTGTCACGAGCAGTAAGTATCACGATATCCGGAGCTTTATTGGAACGTATCTCGTTGCTTACATTCACTACAAAGACCTTTCTAAGTCAGCATCTAATGCAGTCTCCAAATAAAGCGAGTTCAGTCCCGGGAAGCACTAAATCTTCCTGGATTCTGGAAGTCATCCTACACAAATGTTTACGTTACACGTACACGTTACAAAGTTTACATTGCATTATTGTTTATTGGACAATACTTTGAGAAGTCCAAAACAAAACTAAATGTGAGCGATGCTCTGCGTAGTAGGTATGAAAAAAAATGTTGTAATATCAGGTCAGACTTGTACAGAATATATAGGAATATTTGAAAAGAAGCAGCTGAGAAACAACGGCAGCCCATCGTTGACAAATTAACAATGTTATAAGACGGCTCGTCAGCATTAATTTACACGAAATTCCTGTCAAATAAATCAGGATCGGTGACGGAAGCGCGATATCCGAGCTCCGCTAGTGAGTGAGCCCGGAGCAGCAGCCGCGCAACAACTTGCAGCCGATGTATTAATAGGAGGGTTCATCGGACGCCGCTCTGTAGCCGCGCCGCGCTCCAACTGACTGTGATATGAGCCAGGACACTACGGATCGGTTGTAATTATGGTACTTACGAGCAACAAAACTCAAGAGAATAAGATATTAAGGATTCGGTAACTTGCTGACCACCGGGCATACCTTTCCATGTTAAGGAAAAGATAGAGATAAGTGTCGGAAAAGCTAATAATAAATACGACAAATGTGTACAACTTCTGGAAATAAGGTTCTAATTTCGTATGTTTAAGATGTTGAATTGTGTAATGTCAAGGTTATCGGCAGAGCGGTGTGGTAACGACCGAATCCGCAGTAAACGTCCTAACAACTGGCACGCACGAACCCCGCGCGCCCGCGCCGCCCGCGCCACCCTGCGCCACCCGTGCCCGCAATGTGTCCCACTGTCACGCTCTCCATACATTGTAAATGATTTAGTGAATCACGCTTTTGTAGAGATTTCGCTGCCTATTTCGATAGTTCCGTTGTATCGAGTAGTTTGCGCGCCGCAGTTAGATAATTGATTGCAAACGTAATTAGCTTACAACAGCATACGAGTGATATTGTTCTCTGCCAATGTTCGCTGGACGTGTTTACACAACCTCGCCATTACTGAATTGTGATCATGTTTATGAATTTAATAATTGGTTTCCATGTTATAACATGTGTAACAGAGATGATATGTTATATATATTTGATATTAACGACATATAGATAGAAGAATAATGATTTAAAGATTGCGTTACTACGTCTGTCACCCCTGCCGACGTAGGAAGCCTGTCTAGTGCCGCGAGCAAGGTGTAACCACACTAACGGATTATGTTACATTACGATTTGTGTGTCCGGGCCCCTTGCTTGTCGAGACCTCCCTCAATCAATATTTATGTTTTATACTATATTATAAGATAATATTATTTATAAGCAGTTTTTGAATTTTCAAGAGTTCCGTTAGAAGAATACTTAATTAACTATTCCATTAATAACGTGCGTTTTTTTTGCTTTCTAATGTTTTAATAGACGATTTCTACGTTTGCACTTAGGTTATCTTGCAAAATAACTAACTATGACATATTGTGGGATAACAGGTACACATCACGCGATCGAAGCTTTAAAAATATTGTAGAGATATTATGAAAAGATAAAATTGGTTGGCATTAGTCGATTTGTTGGCATTGGCTTTGTGGTTAGTGTAGTACCAAGAAGCTTAGACGTATAAAGTTCTTGTGTAGTACTGAAATTGGCATAAATCAATCAATTTGGATTAAAAACGCGCCACTTGAATTAGCAGACTTGAGGCCTAGCTCCACACGTGAAGTCCCTCTAGTGCGGCTCACGGCCGACCCGCGACCCGCGACACGGCGGAGGGGTCGCGCGGCGGCGTTGCCACGGATTCAACACGACCACATGCGTGCCCCCTACACGGAACCCTGCATAAACACGCCGTAAATACCTGCGTTATCAATGTTATCATTTCTTTGTTTGCGGAGCCGCGATTTCGCGACGCCGTAGCTTTTGTTGAATTTACAGTTTATGTAAACAACTATCCCTTTCTGTTATTATTCTAGGACTTTATCGGTTTAGTTGGTGAAGTTTGTCAGGTGTTTACCAAAAATGTGCGAGTAGCGACGATGCAAAATGCCATGAATTGCTGCCCGCACCATTCCTCACGCGAACTGGGTCACAGCCGCGCGGCACCGGAGGAAAGCCTATCTGGTGCAGCGCGCTCTTAGTTGCAGCGCACGAGACGAGCGCGCCGCACCGCACGAGCCGCACCGCACGAGCTGCACCGCGCCCCGCCGCTGAAGACGGATGGCTGCAAATGGCTTTTTAATCTACGGGATCCAGGACGGCGCATTACCTGCCTCCAGGGACACCGATACGGATAGACGCATGCTGAGACCATTGTTTAATATGGAGAATTTATTTGTTACATTATAAATAGAAACGATTGTTTAATATCAAAAAAACTGTAAAATATGAGGCACAAACATGATTGATGTAAGCGTAAACCACACGTATTGACGCTCTGTGACACGCACACAAGTGTATAAATAATTATGCTAACATCATTATTATTTTCTTGCACGCCGCCCCACACTAAGGTTTCTTGCGGGCAGCCGGCGGTGGCGGCGGCGGCGGTGGCGGCGGCGGCCCCGGGGGAGACGGGACTGATCGCTTCAGCGCCATGTCATACAGAACCTGTGTACGGCGCTGTTGACAATATATCGACGTGAGCTGCGGCACCGATAGCATGGTATCAGCTTCGTGTCGAACAATACCCAAGAGGTGCTGCACTGCCATGTTAGAGCGTACAAGATCCTATTTCATCATTTTATCGTGGCATAGTTGCCATCGGATCATAAGCGAATAAAATTATATTGGATCACATGATTGACATGTCTATAATTATACGCCTAATGAGAAAGTTAAATAATTATAAGAACACTAGCCTGTGCCCGCGACTTCGTCCGCGTAGAATTTAACGTAACAAAAATTTCGGGATTATCGGGATAAAAAGTATCCTATGTGTAAATCCCGGATATAAACGATCTGTTTTCCAAATTTCATCCAAATCCGTTCTGTAGTTTTTGCGTGAAAGAGTAACAAACATACATCCACACTCACAACTCACGGATTTGAAGGCTAAAAGTACTACTATCATTAAAGATATTTCAACTTGTTTGGCATTTTAACTTAAGTACCTACCTAAGTACCCACTCAATAAAAAAATAAAAAAGAGCGAAGGATCCACAATTTAGTGTTTATATAAATACAAATCTTACGAGCAGCCGCGCGGGACAAATGCATTGTCTCGCTTCGGATGACGTTATGTCTTTGTGTCAGACTTCAGGAGTTCGCGGCGCGTCCAGAACATATCAGCAGCCGTGCCCGAGCAACTACGACAATTATGGTCTGGATGCGCCGCGATCTTCTCTCTAACGGGACTTCCTGATCTGATACCTTACAATTACCGTGTACTTGAATTTTCGTTTATGCAGGCTCAACTTGAGCTATGAATATGTTCAGGGTCCACACATAGCCATTAATCTATAATGCATAGGATGATGTTTATGTAGTGAAGCATGTCGCGTCATGCGGAAGCGGCAAATGAGGGGACGCGGTGATTTCCTCTGGGGCGGCGGCGACGGCGGCGGCGGCGCGGGCGCTGCGTACCGTGCGACAATGTAGTTAGTCCAATCATTATTAATCTTCGGGAATAGATTGGGAAAGGTCACACCTACTCTGTAACTAAATACTGTTTTCCATCATCATTAACCAGTTGTTTCGGTGAATGAACTATTGCACGATCCATGTTCAATTTGCTTATTCATGCTAAAGAATATGAATGAAGATGCCAAATACTTGTCAGGGCATAGAAATATAACTTTTATGTGTCAGGGTATAATTTGTGAAACATGACTATTAACCGACGTCCAAAAAAGGAGGAAGTTTTCAATTCGGTTGTATTTTTTTGTTTGTTACCTCAGAACTAATTTCTGAGGTAACAAACTGTCATTTATAAACCGATTTGAAATGATTTCAGAGATATGGACTATTTACGGTTAACAGCAATTCGATACGTAGTTTAGCAATAAAAAATATGAAAGATATTAATAATTTTGAGTCAATGTCAATTCAAGTAGGGGTAGGTACCTAAGAAGATGTCCTAACGTAATGTAAAGATAGTCGCACTCACTCAAGCGCCATCTCAGAGTTGAAGAGTCTGCACAAAAAACAAAACACATCGGGACATATTGATGCTCCAATAGAAAGCGAGGCACCAGTCCCACTCACCCGCGCTGTTCGCTCCCGCACCGGCAGCACCGGGCCGAGGCCGTCAAAGCGCCTCGCAATCAGTCAGTGTCCCCTCGTGGTCCCGACGGCGGCGGCGGCGGCGGCGCGCGTTGTAACACACACTAAACGACTCATTGAGGCCTCGCCGCCTCGCAGTTCACACGCTCGTTTGACGCCTACCTACAAACAAAAGCTGCGACAGACATGCTGTCCCACTTCTGATGCTAAGTAAGGATACGGTTGCGTAATACGGCTAGTATATTACGAAACTTGCAAGTGATTTCATTTCCAAGTAATCCTTGGATGAAGTAAAGCTCTTTAAACTATTAGCTGATGTAATAAGCGGGGCGGCGCTTCTAATATAAGACATTTAATTTTTAAATTTTTGTATTGTTGATATCTTGCCACTACTTCTCTAAACTCATGTGAACTCCGTCCGGAGTGCCAACTCAAATGCCTGTTCCACGCGCGACCTCCCGCTGGCAAAAAGTAGCGAGTTAATGCCGAAGCGATTATCGCCTCCAGCTCACGCGATACGTGACTGCTTTATATATTTCAATAGAGGCGCCCTACATTGCGCCGTGGCGCGGCTTCCAAACATTATAAAGAACTGGCGGTACTTTTGAGCGGTAATTCAATTTGAATGTGTCGTGTGTGGTAACTACACACATTGTTCTCGCATCCGGCCTGGGCAGATGGCAAACAGAATCCTGGGCTGAAAACGTTTGCACATTTATGTGATGTCCATAAACCTCTTGAGAACCTGTCTTCTAACCTAAATTCTGTATTTTATTGGCAACTAACGACGCCTTGCAACGATTACACAAGCCTGTACGAGGCTTGTTTTGCCACAGTTTTATTAAAAAATCCGTCACAAATTGTAGACAATTTAAATCAAGATCGAAATCAGCAACCCAACCTCTATGATGCATTGATATAACAATTCTATTACTAACTATTACGCCTCCGCGTGAAGTATCTAATAACATTGCTTTCCATATCTTATACGTAATATTTAAATTAATTATAAAATTACTGTGTCTATTATTTCACTATATGATAATCTAAACATTTTTTGGAAAGACATGTGAAATTCGACAACCCGCACTGGGCCAGCATGGTGGATTATGGGCCTGAATCCTCCTCGTAGTGAGGGGAGGCCCGTGCTCAGGAGTGGGACGTGAAAAGGGTTACATTATTATTATTTCAAGAGGACACGTCCAATCTATTAACTTTTCAGGGAGCCCGAAATAATATAAAATTTAGTTGAGTTAGGAGTTAGAGCTGTGACTATGTCACATATTTTTATTTTCTTTCTCAGTATACCTAGTCAGAAGCATGCGGTGTACTTATGTATTTTGTAGCACTTACGTGTGGACTACAGGAAAATCGTGGCTAACCAAATTCCGTTGAAAAGTGTGATATTTCACTGTTTTTTATGTATTACATCTATGTAGATAGCTATAAGCAACCTCTTGGAGTTATCAAAGTACTGGACTACATATACTATGAAGGGTGTTCTTTCGGTCACATCAGGAATGACAAAACCTCGGAGGTGTATTATTTCTCCTCGCTCGTATACAACTGCGAACAGTGGGTAATAAAGTACACGCGCGCTACTCGACAGCGTGATCCGCGGTGGTGAAGCAATAAGCCGGCTGGAAGCAATTAGGATCCGTTCTCGGCGGCATGGCATGGCACCGCGCGCGCCGTGTGCCTATAGACATACATAACACAAGCGCTTATAAAAAATTTAAACCTGTCGGTCTTGTTCCTACAAAATTGCTTAAATTTTCTTGATCGAATAGTGCGACCGAGCCTTTAGCTGACATCTGGAACCATTCTGTACTGTTGACATCCTATTTTTGGATCAGTTTTAACCTTGGCATTCAATTAACAATGAGCAGAATTGTAGACTTTATGAAGCTAGACCTGCTTTCACTTAAAGGAATTTCTTACCTTTGCTCATTCTGTATGAACAATCCTTTTTAAACTTTTATACAAAGCCGTTAGTTCACTATCCATTATTACCAGAAAGTGGAGTTCAGCTTGCATGGCGGTGCCCCAGTAGCGTGTTCGCAGGTTGTCGTGTCACGGCACGGCACGGCACGGCACGGCACGGCACGCGCTACACGTTGGCGGTACAAACACGTCGATCATATGCTACTAGTTCTCGGAAGTAGATTAACTGATTACGATTCAATTTTGCAATTAAACTAGTGTAGTGGGTAACGAAAGATCGCATGCTCGACTCGCTGAGACGGCTGACAGCGATGGCAGGGAGCTGAGAGGAGCAGTCGACGCTATAAAAGTGTATGTAATTATTATTGAGGTTTTAATGGCGAACTTTATTTACAGTATTGTTGATGGGTTCTGGCGATTATTTGCTAGGAGGATTACGGATATGAATTGGACAATAGTGGAAAAAAACATTCGTCCTGCATATTTTTCCAATTACTCTAATTTCCTGAAAAACCTAGCCAATGTTTTCATCACTTTTTACAAAAGTATTGTTTTGATTTCACTACAGTAATTGAAACAAGTCCGAAAATCCCGGTGCTCATGATTGTGGATGAGGAGAGATCTTCTCGCAATTGGACAATTTGGCGCGCAGCCAGTGGTCGTCCAATAACTTATTATAAAGTTAGGGCAATTTTACACGTTTGTTATTAGTATGAAACAGATAACAAACTTTTTACTAAATGAGCGTGAGGTAAGTGGCGTGTGAATGAGCTATTTAATAAAACATTCAAACGTGGTATAATTTCTGCAATCTCCATTATATTTTTTATCCATTTGAGACGTCAAAATATCCGCTTGTTTGTCCCGGCTTCACGGTAATCCTTTGACATAAAGAGGGACTCGGTCCTTTGGAGGACTTACGTTACGAAGTGACTGGAGTTCAAACAACAAAGATTTTTGAGAAAGCTCCTGCATTTCCGCGAAAACTACGAGGACAGAGGTAACCTTCTCGTCTTACGAGGGATTCACTGTAAATAGTAATCAGCGGTTAACTGATGATGTACAGTGTGTGGCGGGGGGTGCGCGACGAGGGGCGAGGGGCGAGGGGCGAGGGTTGCATGTATTGAAGTTAATGTCGGTACATTTGGCTCGCGCGGGCCGGCTGTTATTGCGCCGCGGCTACTGTTGCCAGACTCTGCGATATCATATTCGGGATCTAAATTCTATGGGATAGCTTTTGGGGCAGCTACTAAATAAATCGTGCAAAAGCTTCCATTTTAGAGTTATTCGACGACAGCATGTTTATCTTATCGGTCACTACAAAGTATTTTACAGTAGATAAGTACTATAATGTTTAGTTGTCAAAATCTTTGTGTTATACTGCTCAAAGTTCTTTTCTTACTTCCATGAGACGCTCATAATTATTGAACAGACGAGCATCCTCCGTTTGTACAAACTATCTATACCCACAATATCCTTGCCTCTTCAAATAATGGCCTCAGGCCACTAGCTCGAAGTCTTCAGCAATCTTTATACAAACCACATGGTGTCAGAGCTGTCCGCGGCAGGGCGCGATGTCTGGGCGCCGCCGCGCCGAGTCCACGGGTGCCGGTCGGACCCGCGCGCGCTGCCAAACGTCCGTTCTTAACGTTACACTTTGATAATGTGCCACAGATGGTTTTCAGTTTCTCACTGATGTGGCGTACTCGGTAATGGTGCCACCCGTACTTGGTTACTTATGGTATTTTACGTTATGTCTAACTGACTGGAAGTTCAAAACAAATTCCACGCAAAACTGTCGCAATAGAGTCGATTTGAACGTAGTTACTGTTTTTAAAAAAGATGCTACTAAGTACATATATAGGTATAAATTAGATACCGACAGGGGTTTCTGTCCTCAATTTCAGAAACTTGGACTGGATACTGAAATAATAATCTCATCAAATTGTTTGTGTGTCCCCAGTATAGTTGTTATACTAGGGATTACATCTAAACCGATTTGCCTAGCTCATATGTTGGATGCATCAGCTGAACAAGCAATCCCTGCTATATGGTTATCACTCGGGTCTTTGCACATCGCTTACATAGTTAATCATTGTAATCACTCCGATGTTCGCTTGCTGCTGGATTTGAAGCATCGAGTTCGGTATAAGCTATTGATTATTTAGTGCAACCCAGTTTGCTAGCGCTTAGTTTACCCATAACACGTACAATGTTATTATAATAGAATACATCTTCATTGGACATTGTAAGCTTGTTTATGTTGATTGCTTATAATATATGTATACAGAGTAGGAAATGGATTTGGGATATATGGCTAAAATTTTAATAATGATCACGCAGGTACTAGAGATAGTAGGTATACTCATGAGGCTCGTATTAATAAATCGATCTCAAGTCTGAGAACGGTCTTGAGTAAACTATTGACATGTAATTTTGTACTGGAATGACATAAGAATGACATTTACAAGATCAGTCTCAGTCTTGAGATCTATCAATGAATACGGGCCTAACACACAACGAAATAAATACTTAACACCACAGATTTAACAATCTGTGCTTAACACAGAAAATGTTTCTACGGGCGCGGGATCACAACCACTTATAGCGATCACTGCTAGGCAGCATTGGATGGAAAGGACCTTATCTAGTAGAACAAAAGCTTTAATTTGCCACCGCTGAGTCGGGACTCCCCTTATGGTGCGTCTTATAGGTATGTTAGTACCTACTTACTATTGCGTTTTCATTACTCTCTCTAGTTTGGTATGATAGCTCGTCAAACATCATTTCAAACATTATTTGTCCACTACAGGACATCGGCTCCTCCTGCAAGACAATCATCCCTAAAGAAACATTGCTGATAGGTAAGTATAAATATTTGTTTAAACTAAACATGTATTGGCTATAGAAAGTTGGTCCAGTATGTCGGCTTTAGCGGCGGCGGCGGCGGCGGCGGCGGCGGTGGCGGTCGCGGCGCTTCATCCATCATGCGCGGTGGTCGCAAGTGGCGCGCCCACGGTCTACAAAGTGTTGCTATTGTACTCAGGTGCCTATGTTTTAATTTAACATGGTTGCAGTCCGATTATTTTATTCACTTTGTAAGTACTAGACATGGAACATAGAAAAAGGTTTGTACGAAATATTTTTTCGTGTCAACTGAAAATAAAGCTACAAGAAGAAGTTTAAAGTTATGGGTAACACGAATGAAATTCTTAAGCTTTTTTGAACAATTCGCAAACATAATTTAAAGTAGATACTTACCTACATACATCATGAAAAAAAATTGTTCAGTAAATGTAAATACGTAAGTAAGTGAATATTAAAAGTTGTATGTGAGCTAGCAACACTGGCCGTATCCCTTTGTGTCACGAGTGACGTGACACGTAACTAACGATTACACAGAAATGATGAATTGCAAACACCAGCACGTGAGCTCGGGTTAGCTTTTTATGGTTGGTTTCCAAAAATATATACGCAGTAATAGGGTAAATGCTTTTAATATTGTGGAAAATAATGGAAAGCTATTTTATTAATCAGATAAGTAATGGTGCTAGGTTTAGGGTAGGTATACATAATTATGTTAATAGGAATGTAGAGCAGGCACTTCGTTTTCGAGCAAGCTTTAGAAGTGCCAGCGATTTAGTGTATGTTATTGCCGTGTGTTTAGTGTATGTTATTGCCGTGTGTTTAGTGTATGTTATTGCCGTGTGTTTAGTGTATGTTATTGCCGTGTGTTTAGTGTATGTTATTGCCGTGTGTTTAGTGTATGTTATTGCCGTGTGTTTAGTGTATGTTATTGCCGTGTGTTTAGTGTATGTTATTGCCGTGTGTTTAGTGTATGTTATTGCCGTGTGTTTAGTGTATGTTATTGCCGTGTGTTTAGTGTATGTTATTGCCGTGTGTTTAGTGTATGTTAGTGCACACTGTAATGTTATTGCCGTTTTGTTTGTTATTAACTTTGTCAGTGCTAAACATCCGAGTTTACAAGTATTTAGTAGTCTGGGAATGTTGTGTGAATACGCTGACAAAGTTGTGCGGCGAGTTCAAACAGCTAACATTAAACAGCTCTTGTCGCCGCGCTGTTGGACACCAGTTCGTTCTTCACGCCGCCGCCGCCGCTGGAGCGAGCAGTCTGCTAAGCCACTGTTTGCGGTCATTATATTCATAGTTTAAATTCTACATACGTTGTAAACGTTTTATATGTTTCTACGCGCACAAGTACGTTGTTTTCAATATTCGGAATGCTAACAATGTTCAGCGGAGGATATACTAATACTAAAGATGAAATCCCCTAAAATAACCTATTAGCTAAGTACTTATTATTATAGGGTTGAATATGGAATGTAAGTACCTTCTGAATGAAAGCAAACTTCATGTGGTATGTGCCAGTTATGTCTTTAGTCGTTTTCTATCATTAATATGTTATGTTTCTATATTGATTGTATTTAATTCGTATGTACGAGTATTATTAGTATAAGTTTACGTATTCGTTATTACTAGTGATTTGATGTACCTACTTATTCAGTTACTGATAAAGGATACAGGAAGTAAAATAACCCATATATCACATTTTTATTAACTGTCATTTTAAGATTCATACCGCTTTGTTTGTCCACAACAAGTTCCTGTAGTAGTAAAATTCATGAAATTAATTATTTTCATTAATTTATTAACGTAGTTTTTTGAGTATTTGTAAAAAAAAACGATTATGGCAACCTTTCTAAAAAACTGAACAGTAATGAGATGTGTATGCATCCAACACGGTGGACAGACCTCATAAAATCCGTGACACACTCAACCGTGAACGACTGCTCTCACTTAGCAAACATAGACCCACATGGCGACATATCGTACGAGCAGCGGTGGCACAAGAACCGATCGAAACATGACCACGACCGCTCTGACAAGAGTGCTACGACTTAGAAGAAGAATGCATGCGGGTCTAAAGTCATCGAGTGTAACGAGCGAGTCAGCGCAGATCCCGCGCCGGGGCCGGCCGCGGCCAGCGAAGCCTCGAATCCTCAGCCACCGAGTATGGCGACGAACTCAATTAGAGCTGAGGCAGCGCGCGATAAACGGACCCAATGTCAAGCGAGGAGCTGCCGGAAGCAATCCCGCAGCTAATTCTTATTTGTTAAGAGGCGCTCCTGTGAGCAAGCCTGTGAGATTAGCACTCAATATTAAGCAAATAGCTTTTTTGCATTAATGATGATTTTGATTTTGCATTGATGCATTAATTTCTAGTGTACCAGAGTAGGGCAATGTCTGGTAGAAGGACGACGAGCTTTATGTTTTTATTAAAATGTATGTTTGGATCTCAATAACACAATCGTATTTCTAAATCTAGGTTTTCGCCGTTAGCCACCGCCCGATCCTAACATCTTAATAGAGCTACCAGCAATAGTTACGACAGATATGTTCTTAGCTATCTGACTAATCCTAGGACCATCTTGACGATTTCTTGCTTAGATTACGGAAGCTTTATATATAGCACAATATATAGTTTTATTACATTTCGTGTTCGGATTAAGTATTTACAGTTAGGCTGACCGTCCACCTGGCTGTGCTGTGAAGCGGGCCTACCCGCGTCGACGAATTACTTATAGAATTGCTTAATTTCCTCAGCTTCGTCCAGCTTAGCTAAAGTTGACAGGAAACGAAGCGATACTATTGGTTGAAGTGGGCGTACTTCATAGCACAGCACACCAAGTGGTTTCTCCCTTAGAAAATGTAATGGAAAACAATGTTAAAATATATTTTGTAGGTACAAGTAGGTCACGGGTCTCCCCTTACTACGAGGGGGATTCAGGCCGTAGTCCACCACGCTGGCCCAGTGCGGGTTGGCGGTTTACACATGTCTTTTTAAAATCGGTCAGATTTTCTAAGACATGCAGGTTTCCTCACGATGTTTTCCTTCACAGTAAGTAGTATAAATTGTAAATGATGTCATATCTGACTAAGATATGTCCGCACGTTCACCTATTACTCATAATAAATAATGTGTCAGCAGCTTATCTCGGGCTCGTGATATTTTGCTTCCGAGCCGCGCTCGTGGGTCGTGTCGTGAGTCAACCGCGGCCAGCCGATAACATTGCCCAAACAATTACATATCAATAACACCGGTTTGACGAAATTGTATTTTTATTGTACTACTATTTACTGTCTTAATATAAATAATAATATCAAGATCCTAAAATCTGTCTTGATAGATGTAAGAATTAGGAATTTGACTTTTCCAAATGATATAGTAATCTCAAGAGTACGTCTCCGCAAGAAATAACGTTATTTTATGGTGTTTTGAACAGCGGTCCACAGACTCTGATTTTGCTCGCAGTAGATATATACTCCCAATAGGTATATAACCTAAAGAGTTTTTAACCATGGCAGTAGTTTGGGCTAAAATGGGTCTGCTTACTTATTCATGTCATGAGATGGCTCAGGAGTTTTAGTGCCAGTTTACTTATCGATTGGTTTAGTTACAAATTACACGGTTCTGTTGGTACCGATGAGCTGCAGATTCCTAGTTTTCTAAAATAGTCACAAATTCACGAGCTATATACGTTTGATGTAAGTAGCATTATGAAAATAGACATAAATGTTGAATTAAATAGATTAATAAGCTTGCAAAACATATACTATTTTACAAAATTCTAATCAGTTCGTCAAAAAACAAATAATAGTTTTACACCGAAATCCTTTCCTTTTACGAAAAATCACAATTGTCTTACCTTTTTAATTATGTTCTTAGTAACAAATACATATTAGGTATACATATTTGTCACCGCCGCGCCGGTGAGCAGCGGGGCGGGTGGCAGGCACACCAGGACCCAGCAACACAGCGTGAATTGATCGAAGCTCAGCACTCCCGCGCCCGCGCCGGCGCGGCGGCGCCCCTGTCCTTTATATTGCCTACAGTTGTATCGACGCAGTGACACATTTATTTAAAGCTCCAAGCAAATAACTGTTTTAAGCGACATTTCCAGGATCGCTTAAGCCTGTAGTTATCCTTATCGCGATTTAACAAACATTCCGACTTAAGATTTCTTCTAAGTTCGTAACTTTGCTCTAGTTTCATGCTTATCATTATTTCTTCGTTATTATAGTATTTTATGTTTGTCCTGTTACCGCAACAGCCTGCTCGCAGCTGTGGGTAGCAACAGCCTGCTCGCAGCTGTCGGTAGCAACAGCCGGTGCTATATTTATTTAAGCCGTAGGAAATAGTAACCCCCTCCACCCCGGTTTCACAGTTATGACAAATGCTTCTTCATTAGGGAAAAGTTAATTCCCACTTAAGTGGTCCGTTTCCTTTGGCGACAGCGCACCATTACGTATAATGATCGATCGTGGTTTGTTCCTCAATGTTAGCACTCGGATTCTTGTTCTAAGTAATGGTGTCTCATTGTTATTCTGAACGTCGAAACTATTAATTGGTCTCGGGATTTTAGACATTAAACTTTACCAAGTGGTAATAGCATTTAACATGTTTATTATTGGTAAAGTGGAAAAGATTTTCATTCTCAATCACTGACTGGAACTACGCAGCATATCAATAGAAACAAAGTAATGGTAGCGCATTAAAAGTGTATCCCTGGTGTTTGTTCGCAGTGCATTGGAACCTGGGGTCGGGGTGCGCGGGGGACGGGGACGGGGGGGGGGGGAATTTCCTAACAATCCAACTCACATTTGTCATAGCGACGACACAGCATTCGGTGGTATACGCGGAAATGCATTTTATAAAATAGAATAAACGCACAGCCTAGAAAGTACAATTATACATAACCAGGTCCCTGTTTTATATAACTGCAGCATAACATGTGGAGAAAATCTGTGAGAGTACTGATGAGATGAGACACGTTATTATTTTTAAATTCTGCCGTAAGATGTCTATAATTTTTTTCTTTAATACGGTTATTATTAACTTAATATTCCATTAAACTAACTAATAGTACAGAAGACGAACTATCATCATTGTCATGAGGCCAAGGTAAATCAGCTCAACCCTTCATCGGCAAGGAGCCGCTGCTAAGCGCGCCCATCGCTCCGGCCCCGGGGCTCTATTAAACCCAATATTTCTCTGTTTATGTTGTTCTAGAGCCGTTTCCAGATATAATACGGCACTTACGGTACGCAGACGTTATAACTTTAACATTTATATGCGCCACTCAGGCCGTAACGAAATAGGCCACTTAATGTAAGTAGCTGGCAGCGGGTACAGCGCGGTGCGTGCGCTGCGCGTACGCGATGTGCAGATTTATTAGAAATCTATACAAATAAATAAAATTGGAGTGTCTGTTTGTAATATCAAAATGACACCTTTTCACTAAATGCATATGAAAGTACATACGACACCTATAGCAAAATAACGATTTAAAAAAATTTTGTCTGTCTGTCTGTCTGTCTGTCTGTCTGTATGTCTGTGTGTTTGTTCCGGGTAATCTCCGAAACGGCTGGACCGATTTTGACGGGACTTTCACTGGCAGATAGCTGTTGTAATAGGGAGTAACTTAGGCTACATTAATTTTTGAAAAACAATTAGGGGTCCGCGTAAAAAAATAAAAACACATTAAATCAAAGAGTATCTCCGAAACGGGTGGACCGATTTTGACGGGACTTTCACTGGTAGATAGCTGATGTTATAAGCAGTAACTTAGGCTACTTTTATTTTAGAAAAACAAAATTTAAAAAAATGGGTTCTGTCGTGCGGGCTCAGAACGCGGGAGCGGGCTTTTTTGTTAAGTTAAATTCCACGCGGACGAAGTCGCGGGTTCAGCTAGTGTGAAATAATATGCAAATAAAAGTACCTACACTACAAACGTAACGATATGACTTTATGAAGGAAGCATTAAAGTTTGCGACCTACTTTATGTTAAGAGTATCTTATTGAATCTTAAGCTACCTTATTTAAATTTAAACATAGTAAGTATAAGTTTCAATTTGTTTTTCTTTTAGTTGAACATGGTCGAAATCATGGTAAATGAGATATATATGAGACGTATTTAAACTTTAAAATAATTAACATGATATTGTTTTCTTATATTTACGCGAATACTACACATTGAAATAAAACTATTTTTACCTTCGTGCGCAAAACCACCAAAGCTGTATGGGTTACCTAAAATACACAAGCCCGAGGCCCCGCTGCGTCCCATTGTAAGCCAGATTGACACACCAACATACAGTCTGGCCCAGCACGTAGCGAAAGTGCTCTCACTACTAAGAGGACACACAAGAGCACATACAAAGGATTCATATCATTTTGTCAGTGAGATTAAACATCTACATCTTGCAGACAATGAAACTATGGTCAGTTTTGATGTTCAGTCTTTGTTTACCTGTATACCTGTAGCAGACTGCATCACAATAGTATCAAAGAAGCTAGCAGAGAACAACATGCCGGTGGAATATGCTGAACTATTAAAACATTGCCTTACATCTGGGTATCTGTTGTGGAATGAACAGTTCTACAAGCAAGTAGATGGTGTAGCGATGGGCTCCCCTGTTTCTCCCGTTGTCGCCGATATATTCATGGAAGACTTTGAGGAGACAGCCCTTCGCACTTCACCTGTGACCCCAAGATTCTACAAGCGGTACGTAGACGATACTTTCACAATATTACCATCTGACAAAATAACAGCATTTCTCGACCATCTTAACTCCATACACTCTAAAATCAAATTTACAATGGAGTTAGAGGCCAACAACACTCTAGCTTTCTTAGAT
Source organism: Notodonta dromedarius (assembly GCA_905147325.1). Taxonomy (NCBI): domain Eukaryota; kingdom Metazoa; phylum Arthropoda; class Insecta; order Lepidoptera; family Notodontidae; genus Notodonta; species Notodonta dromedarius. The sequence goes on along the minus strand of LR990165.1, from coordinate 12,675,972 downwards.
GTTTTAGTAATCCGTAATCCTGATAACACCTTAGGCCACACCGTGTATAGGAAAAAGACCCATACTGATAGGTACTTAAACGGTGAATCTCACCACCATCCAACACAGTTAGCTACCGTGGGAAAATCTTTGTTTCAGAGAGCACAAGGGATCTGTGATGAGCAACACCTGGCTGCCGAGATCCATCACGTCAAGCAAGTATTGCATGACAACAAGCTTCGGATCCCGCGCCTCCATCACAGTGACCGAGTGAAACCAGCCACAGTCGAGCGTCTACCTGCTGTACTACCATACATAAGAGGTGTCACAGACAAGATTGGCTACATCTTAAAACGGGCTTCAATCAAAACTTACTTCAAGCCACCCAAGAAGATTAGTCAGTTCTTACCACCTGTCAAGTGTCACATTCCTCTACAAAATGCAGGGGTATACAAACTCGATTGTGAATGTGGGCTCTCCTACATAGGGCAAACTAAAAGATCAGTAAAAACCCGCGTAAAAGAACACATAGCTGACGTGAAACACCGGCGCTCCACGAAGTCTGCAATCTGTGAACATGTACAGGACCGCACCCGCCATTATATCAGATTTGATAAACCACAGATCCTCGCTATAGAACACCGATTCCGACCAAGGATGATACGTGAGGCCATTGAAATTAAAAAACATCCTAATTTCAATAGGGAAGATGGCTGGGTGCTACCACCAACTTGGGATCCAGTAATTAATATAATTAAATCGAAAACCAAGCGTACCATTGCAAGACCTCAAGACACAGTGAGCACTTTCTGCGTGGATCGGACCGCAAACACCAACTAAATTTTGAGGGTACCCAGTTTTTAACTATGACATCAGGACGTCTAACACCTCAGTCCCCCCGTGACCACGGTTGCTGTAAAGCAACCGAAACGTCGGGAACATAAAATTAAATAAACGCGATATAATCCGTAAAAATAGTTTTATTTCAATAATTAACATGATATTGTTAAGCCATATAAAATTAAAGTATGTGTGTAAATGAAAGGCGAGGTGTACACAGGGTACTCGGAGTACAAGAGTACGCAGGAGGTTGTGCTGCGTCGAACATAATTAGCCGAGCGGTAGCCGCACCGCAGCCCGCCAGCTGCCGGCTCGCTGCTTTGTATCTAATAAGTGCTGCACCTAATTCTCTGTGGTGGGAGCATGAATAGCATCAAGTTTAACAATGTTGTTTTACGCTGGAATATTTATGGACTCCTAGTACAGGGAACTGGATGCTGTGTCTGTTTCCTATTGTTTGTTGACCTTAATTAAGTCATTTACCCATGAGACAGGCAGAACACATTCAAAGCGTTACTGGGTCGCAAACGTAAGTAATTAACTAATATACGTGTAGCTAATTTACAAGGACATTTACGTAAATTTATTTATGAGAATTACATTATGAATATCTCACCAGAGCATGAGGCGAGTTTCTAGAAATAAAAATATCTACATTTATTTATATATTATCGCATCGTCGCGTCGCGCTGGAAGGGCGAATGGCTCGACATCTTATCTTGGGAATTTATTTTATGCCGTCAACGGCATAAAGCCTGACAGAAGTCAAACATTTACATAAAAATAAAATAGTCTTTTTCGCCGCCTCACAATAATAACTTTCGTCACCCCTTCCTTTAACCCACTTTACTCGATTGAATCAATATTGTAATTGACTTTTCTGTAGCTGAACGCTGAACTGCACGACGGTTTCACTGTAAGGGAAGAGACAGCTCACTATCTGCTACTTCCTGGCTGGTTCTATTTCTGATATCTACTTCTTAAAAGTTCAGGTACAAGCTTGAATATTTCGTTCGTTTGCTCGTATAAAGAGTGGCTAAGGCTGGTCTCAAGTTAAGCCTTTGATATTCTTATAATTGCAGGCGGCTGATAGACTTGTATTGCCTATTCCAGAATTGTAGCACATTATCAACACTTGTACAACATGGCCATCTTATCATTCAACAGCGCGTATAACTTACAAAACGAATGACCCTTTATACGAGAACCCGGCGAACGTGAATATAAATAACCCGCGCCACTTAATGCGGTCGTAAACCAGTGTGCTGCCGTTTTATCAGATTTAGAGCCTACTGTAAAATATTCATAACATTATGTACGTATATAATGATCGGCTTTGCGGAGTGGCTCAGCCGAAGGGCGCGCGGCGCGTCCGGCGACGCGCGGTCGATATAACGCCGCCGCCGCCGCGCTACGATCCGCGGGATTTTAATCATTCATGTTTATTGCACAGATTAAAGCACCGACCGTCCTCTCTCTACTAATAACATCCCGGATCCTTTCGCAAAGACAGTCTTAGAAATTAATCTCAAAATTTGGGCGTTTACCTTAATATTTCAAACAGCCGCAATATGATGATCACCAGTATGCGGCGAATTGGAGAATATAATACCTAGTCAAGGGCGCACGAGGGCATTCATCAATTCGGAATAATGCAGTGCCAACAGAATGGGGCGCTGTCCCTCGCATAAAAATTTCATTTCTCGCCGACTCCCCCGGGAGGATCTAAATAAAATGTGGACGATTTGAGAAGTATGCCACATCACGGGATGACGAGTCGGCGGGGCCGTTCCGAGTATTGCGTGGCGTAATCCGAAGATGCATGCGCTCCACTCGATTGTGACCCAGGAATATTTATAATATTGCTTGTCCCTGACATTATTTCGAGAGGGGCAGGGAAGTTTTAAATCTGAGTGGAGCAATCGTACTTACTTTCGAAAATCTTCATAAATTCGAACAACAAGCAGGTAAACCTGGAGCCGCCGCACGCCGTTGTTACTCGTATTCCTTCGAGAAAAAAAAAACTAAAATACTCCTAAACCAACTTACGAATTGTCGTGCATAATTAAACAGCCGCCAGTTGCTGCCGTCATTGTCATGATGGAAGCATTGTACCTACCCTCGCAGAACTCGGAGGGCATTATGGATATAAAGTATTAAAAACACTTTGCGTTTTATCAAACCCGGCCGGTTCCTTGAGCATAAAACCGAAACATAAACATTTTGTTTAAAAGATAACAAAGATTAAATAATTTCATGTTTTTGTTATTTGTATCTTCCTTTATCAAAGTTGGCACCCTTTTTCCACTTAGCCCTTCAATTACAAACAGTTAGTTGGATACCTACTCACGGAACAACCTCACGGTCTCCCGACGAGTCTCTCAGCGGCTGCTTAAATTAAATATGTATAGAGCCGAGAAGTGACGTGCCCTAAACTCGGGATTGTTCGGGAATTCATTTAAATTCATGAAGACGTTAACAAAGCAATTAGACTGTATCGTAGACGCGGCGAGTGGGCGTCGCTTCACTACGCATGGAGTGATGGAAAATTTCATGAAGATAAACAAAATATAAAAATCGATCCCAACAAGTTGCGTCACATTCGAAAGCGGAAGGTCAAAGACGAGCGCGGTCGGGCTAAAAGAGCACCGTTTTAAAGGGACTTTACACGAGTGGGTTTATTTTTGCGGCCGTGAGTCTTTATATTCTGCATGCATACATAATTTAGAAATCACCTACCCTCCTTTGTAGAAATTGTTTAATCAATAAAGTTGCATATATGTTTAGGTAATTATTATTGTGCGCTGTAAAATTAACACTTCGAGAAGTCATATAAGCTAAGCTCAGAAAATATTAGCATGACTAGTCATTATGAAATGAGTAGTTCTTGACAAATCTCAGCATCGCTCTTTGTGGGAGCGAAAATATCGTAATCAATCTTAATATTATTTATAGCGGCAGGAGGGAAGGTTGCGAGCTCAGTGATAGAGTTCAACAGTGATAGATTATAACATTCACGTCCTTATCGGCTTATAAATATTAAACAGTGCGTGGGGTCTCCGAGGGTGCTCGCGATCGATGCTCCGCCGATGTGGCCCAGGCGCAGAGGTGGCGCTCTTTAACGTAACATACATAACACTACAATTGACATATTTCACTTCACCACCAGACGATATTTTGGAAAATAACTTAGCGAGAGGTTTTTTTATACTGTTTATGTTGAGCAGAGACCTGTATGGCATCATTCCGCGGAAAACAAATTATATAAAAATGGGATCTCGAACGGCGGTCGGTCAGTCGGTCAGTGAGACTACTACAGAAATAAAGGTCATGACTCAAACCTGCCTTTATCAATATGAGATAAAATTCTTATATTTCTGAGCATTTACTGATAGATATACGTAGCTTATCGGTATGAAATTAAAAAATAAACACTTTAACACGATGACGTTCGCACCTTGTGGGGAAGTAGTATCTTCACACTGAATTCCAAGTAATATTGCATTGACATTTGTAAGTTTATTATGATCATGACGTCATAAGTCCTCGTGAATATTGCGGAGCGTCACGAGCCGTTCACTGCGGCATCGCCATTAATAAGTCATTTGTTCGTTCCTTATAACCACTTGTTGCCGTAATTTGAATTGTCGCCGGAGTGTGAACGCTCAGAGAGAATAAGGATCTCCCGTTCTAACTGGACGTTCTCTAAATAAGTGCACGATGAATGGCAGGAGATAATGAATATGTGGCATGCTCACCAGTGGCTGTCACATCGTCTGTAAATTCTTCTACTCTGATTTTTGAAACTACATACTTTGATTCTAAAGATTGGCGTGAGCTCGCGGCCATTCTGTGTATGCGTGCTTTGTATGTGTTTATACACAGATTTTTATTGTTGTCTCTATTAGAAGCTGTCAAAAAGTAGAGACAACAACAAAATGCGGTGCAAATGTTCTGCCAACCTGACGGTAGCGCGCAATCCAGCACAATCCAACATAATTTTAAAATTGATAAGTTATGGAGCCAGAGAAATGCTAGTTCGGTAGAAAGACGCGCGAATCTAAGTTCCACTTAATTGACTGGCTCCATGGCGTGCCAAATTTTATTGAAATGATTAGTTAAATGAAACCACAGATAATAATGTTAACATTATTGTATCTACAACAACATTCTGAGCGCGCCGTACTTCCACACTCGGTAGAGCCTTTATCTTATTACCAAAATAGCGCCGCACGCGGCATACATGATTCAGAGAGGAGATATCTCCGGCGAAAGAACTCGCAGCACGCGACGAATCGCGAACGTGAGCGTTTTATGGGTGAGTGTGTCGCCGCCGATGGACGTGTGGCTCGGGCTGAGGGGCGCCGCCGAATTTACACGTCGTGGCGCCTCCTCAAGGTTAGCTTGACAATTCCGAAGACTTAAAAACGTTTGCGTACTTTTACGTTAGGTAGGAAGTTGCATTAACTGTATCTAAAGAAGTATATAAAATCTATATATGTATTTGCTAATCTTGTTTTTACTTTATTATAGTGTATTTTCCATGTCTCGTATATACTTAAAAGGACAAAATGTAGACAAGACAAGTGAATCTTCAATTTAAAAATCTCTAAGGTCCGTATCAATACATATATCGATATCAAGTTTGAGAGCGTTCTTGGAAATGTGATTCTTATATCGTACTAGTACAAAATGGCATGTCAAGAGCGTACTCAAGACCTTTCTCAGATTTCAGATTGATGTATTAATACGGGCCTCAATATCTCAGATAATACGACAATAGATTTAAGTTTATTCGAAACATGAACTTTAGTCACTTCAAGATACCATAAAAACTTAGTTGTGGGGGCCATTCGCTCCACGATAGCAGTGAAACAAACGGTACTCGTAGAGAAGGCCAAATGCAAGCGCCAGGGAAACTTAGGATACGAAACGTATTACACTGCGAAGTACCGCACGAAAGTTTACCTTCTACGGAGCTGAGGAAGTTGTCCACAAAGAAGAAAATAAGTGAATTGCACGGCTTCTCGTCCCCCTCTGCCGGGGATTGGTGGTAATAATGACCGTGTGGTGGGAGGATTTGACGTGAAGTTGGTCGCCTCGGCAGAGGACTCGATTATTTGCATAAGACGTCATAGAAAATGTACCTAAATGCTGAAATATAATTATTTTAATACTTTAACACTGACTTCAAATGTTAGGCATGACTTTTAGTAGTATACGTATAAAATACTTTGTTCTAAATCGAGCGTACATCATCACTGTTCATCCACACAGAAGACGTTAGATTTTTGAATAATTGATGAGCAAGTTTCAGCTTCACACTTGGCTGTAGGCGACCGAATGCCATTGTGATGCCCTTCCAACTACGTGTAAATAAACCAACCGAACGGAATTTGCTGGAATAATGCATCGCTGTGAAATACTCGCGTCGAGCGGGCCAATCGAATCGAGTAGTGAAGCGATAGCACGGAGCGCGGTCATTTCGTAAAAAATACAGGCGCGTGCAGCGCGGCCGCGATGAATGTGTGAGGCTTGTTCGTGCTTCGCCCCTTCAATCTAGATAAATAATATTAATAAAGTCATGTACCGTCTTCGAATTATGCAGCTCGGTGAAGGTGTTCTGATAGGTTCTTTAATATCGATAAAAATGTATTGACATAGGAACTTACATAACTTATAAAACATTTCTCTTAAAATACTATTCAAAGCATCGATACCGGAACGCCCAAGTTTCAGCGGAGACGCGGCAAGTAGGAAACTTATTATTTTCATTCCCCGGCCAACCCATTACACATTAAACATACCAATCGAACATAAAATAACAATTCTTGTTATACATATGAGCGTCAACCCTATGCGTAAATTAATTAAACAAAAGTATTAACGAAGTCGACGCGAGCTGAGCGCGCATCGAGGGAATGAAATGAATATTTTATTGCCGGCTTTTTATCAGGAACTGTTTCGTAATTTGTTTGAGGAGCTGTTCCGTGGAGTTCCCCCGAAAGAGGCCGTTTTCGTTGATTTTATTAGGCCTATCTGCCGTAGTGAGGGGTTTATCCCTAGTCCCATCTCCGGCGCCCGCTTAAATAGATTTCAGTCGCGAGCTGGGTGCGTCTGCCGACGTGACACCCGTGTGCCGTGTGTATAATTTTATTGTATTTATTATGTACTTATTCACATATTTGTACCCTGATGTGCGGATTAAATATGTTCATCCAAAAAAACAAGAACCAAAATTGGCAAAGATATTTTTGCTATCGCTACCTACATACCACACTGTTGCTAGCGTTACTATTTATACAGGATAGTTAACTTTATCCCGGGATAAACGACCCTCGTTCTTGTCTATCGAATCTCTCCGGCACTTTTGTGGATTAACTTTTTCATTGGAATTCAGCTAGTTCCGCTAAATCCACCTGGACTTATGGTGATCGACGTATCTCGCCTTCCGTTTCGAGGTAATGTTCGTGCAGAGTTCATTTACACGACGTCAGTGTCGGCGTTGGGGGCCGGTATTGAGAATTTCCGATAGCCCCAAGAAAATGTGCGCCGCAGGAACCATTTTTTTATTGCGTGTTGCTTTATGTTTCGTGTTGTAATATTACAGGACATTATTTCATTTTGTTTGTGTGCCATATTTTGTTCGTGTCGGCAGGTGGTGAGATCGGGCCGGGCCGGAGGGCTCGAGTCCCTCTGCCGGATGCGCTGCCCTGAACCTCCGCCTTCATCGCACACGAGGTTTGAAAGTCGTCGAATGAATTGTAAATCTTTCATCGTAAAAAAATGTAAAACTCGTCTGGTTAGTGTGAAATTGAATATAAATTTTCCCGAGAGCTTTCTAGTTCCGCAAAAAACTTCGAAGATACAGTGGCGGGTCCGGGTGGTCCCCTTGAATTATTGAGTGGTGTCCACGGCCCGGGATGAACCGTGGCAGTGTGTTACAGATTACTGCTAATTTGGCAAGTTGGAAGGGTTCGGAACGAGGTTAATCTAAAGTTTGCGAACAAGATTTGTCGCGGGTGTAAGTAACGGGCGCCGGGAATAACCTATCGAGATACACAATTAAGCTATCTGTTAAAACTTATATTCTACGGAGAGAAGGAAATTAGCATATTTATATATTCATAGAATACGAGATTAATACGTATTTAGTTTAATTTATTTATTTGGATTTTGGATCAGATCATATAATCAACGAACAAATAAAATAAATATGATTGGATAAAACTGATAACAGAGATACAACACTTTCCTGGGCACGGGCCTCCCCTCAACACGAGGGGGATTCAGGCCATAATCCACCACGCTGGCCTAGTGCGGGATGGGGGATTTCACATGTCTTTCGAAAATTGGTTAGATCTTTTAAGATATGCAGGTTTCCTCACGATGTTTTCCTTCACCGTAAGCAAGTGATAATCATATAGAAATTATGATTCGCACATAGATTTCGAAAAATCCAGAGGTGCGAGCCGGGGTTTAACCAATCGGCTATCACAGCTTTAATACAATATGTATTGTTAAAACTACAAAAATAATTCAATACAATAATATTTTTTTACTCTAACATTAGATCTCAGTCTTATAACGATTCCGTGTAGGTCGTTGGTAATACGAGAGAAGCAAAAGGCTGGAAGTAGGAATTTGGCTCGGGTTTATTAGCACTGAATCATTGGAGGAGCCTTCACCACGGGTTCAGAAGTAATGGGGCCACACGGGGCTTCGCTGTGGTCTGGATTGGCAATAGATATGGCTTCGTAGTACTACGCACCGTGTGAGTGCAACTTGCAACATATTTGGGCCAGATTGATATTATAACATGAGTAATTATGCCATCTAGGTACGATTCGATTGTAAATTTCAGTCTGTAAAAAAGCTCGCTTGGTATAGGGTGACAAACCATTTTAACTATCAAACGTTTTCAAGCCATATTGCGATAACATTGAATTTAAAATATGCATGATAATTTAATACAAAGTGTCGCAGCTATAATGTCGCAATAGAACGATGGAACAGAGCAAGCAAATGAGTTGGGAACAGGATGGCGTGAAGTGTAAAACGGCAACAACGGACCGAATGGCGGAGGAGTGGCGGATGGCAGAAAGGCGTTTATTGATTACAGAAAAAGTTCCCTCGTAAAACAGTCTATGAAAGTCGCCAATTGATATTTCAGTGCTCGTTATTTCATCGATAGATTCATGTTTGTTTGATTCGACACTTTACAAGTGTATATTTCAGTACTGGTATTCGTTGTTGAAGCATTGTTCATAATGTGCATCCAAAAACAATTTCGGAAAATTACTTTAAGACAGGATTATGTCAAGGAGCGGGTACCTTATCATTTTAGTTAGGTCACGTTCTTGTTTAGGAGGTCTAAGGTCTGTTTATAAATTTAAGTCAAAAATGCAGAAATAGAAACAAACACAAAGTGAAGGTGCGAGAAGTATTGTCTTTGTCTCTGAGGCGTCATGACGCTCCGGGTATAGCGAGTGCCATGCAAGGCCGCGCTAATGGCGGGCCCGCCGCCGGACAGCCCTCAGGCGGAGGCCGAAAGTGAGGGCCACGGTTGAGGCCACTCGCCCAAAATAGAACGTTTGCAATAATACGAATGGTAACATACGTTATTGGTACAAATAAGCGATAGGTGTATTCGTTTAATGCAATTTCGTTGTTTTTACTTGAAGAGTAAATCTATATCTATACAAATAAATAAAATTGGAGTGTCTGTTTGTAATATCAAAATAACACATTTTCACTAAATGCATATGAAAGTTCACACGACACCTATAACAAAAACGCGATTTAATTTTTTTTTGTCTGTCTGTCTGTCTGTGTGTTTGTTCCGGGTAATCTCCGAAACGGCTCGACCGATTTGGACGGGACTTTCACTGGCAGATAGCTGATGTTTTAGGAAGTAACTTAGACTACTTGAATTTTAGAAAAAACAATTAGGGTTCGGCGTAAAAAAATAAAAACACATGAAATCAAAGAGTATCTCCGAAACGGCTGGACCGATTTTGACGGGAATTCCGTTGTTGTAAGCAGTAACTTAGGCTACTTTTATTTTAGAAAAACAAAATTTAAAAAACTGGGTTCTGTAGCGCGGGCTAAGAACGCGGGAGCGGCCTTTTTTGTTAAGTTAAATTCCACGCGGACGAAGTCGCGGGCTCAGTTAGTATATAATATGTATGTTAGTTTATAAGGTATATATCTATGGGCCTGCGTTGCCTGATAACAAATTAATAAATAAATAAAATAAATAAATAACCACAGATGTTGTGAAAAATAAATCCTACGGCTCAGAACATTTGTAGTCCGGGTAGGTTGCTACTGTTGCGAAAAAGAAAATAATAAATAAACCTGATTTTTTAAAGAAAACATCCCCAATATCCATCTTTACTCAATATATAGGTTAATAATACTTATATCTATAGAAAGCAGACTAACCGAGATATTATTGAAACTAAATAATTTAATAAATAGTACCTAGGTACCTATTTAATTCAATATTGCTATAATAACACAAGAAAGTGAAATAAAAACTTGCTGATGCTCATTTCATAAAGTCAAATATTAAAATCATTTGGCTTTTTAATTAGTTGTGCGATACGAGCGCCAATGGGGGCGCGCATTAGCAACAGTTGCCGAAAGTTTAAGCTTCAGATGCTACGCTTTGATCTTAAACGGAGCCACAGTTTTCGAATGTCTAAGTACTTTCTTACTTAATGTATAAATATGGTAATTTTGCCTAAAAGCAACTTAGTAGAGGTAGGAATGAAGTCGCAGAAAGGGTTTAGTGTGTTATTATTATGTCGGCTGAGTTTGCTCTATTTGTAAAGGGCGCTACTTCATTCAGGAAATTGTTATTGTGTCGTACCATACCTACATAATATTATTTATTATTATTGAATTGAACTAACTAGTAATTCTGTGTTGGAGTAGGTAATAAGACCAGATGTAGTCTCTGTGAATTTTGCTACAATTCTCCCCATACAACTAATCCTGCGCAATGAATCACGGAGTACTGTCGAGTGGCATGTGTACTGCCGGCGCGGCGCGGCAATCAGCGCGGGCGATCAATTATCGTAACGTGCGAACTTTCCCGCACTCTGCCTATTCCCTGTGCTGCTACACAAGGGCTCGGAGTAACAGTTGTTCACTAAATTGTAGTAACTACATTAGCTTATTGTTGTCTTATTATAGAGGGTAGAACTTCGTTCGTTGTTGTTATATCTCATGGAGAAAACGTTGTAACCACCGATCGCTTATTTGGATTTACTTATTCTTAGTTGTTCTGTATAAGTAGATATTCTTGGATAGATTTCATAGACTCGTTGTTTTCGTTATTTGTAAAATTATGTCACACTCGAATCTGTTTGTCCATCAGTTAGTGTTAGTCGGCGGGAGTTGGTCTGGCTATTCGCGACTGATTTACATCCGAGCAGGCGGCGGAAGAGCGCCTATGCGCCACTAGCCGCGGGCTGGCGCATGGCGGCGGGACGGGGCGGCGGGTTTGGCACAACTTGTTCTTCGACCTTATGTATGCAGCTCTAATAGAAATGCAGGAAAAACTTTTCATGAAGCGTGTAGTATCTTTTCGGGTAGATATTCCATAGGTATATCGTTGAGTAGTTAAGAGTAGGGCATATGATACCAGTTCCTGGAGTCTTATTAAAACACAAAATTTATTTACTACTGGACACAGGTAAAGTAACGACAAAAGCTCGGCTTCCCTCGCGCCCACGATGTTGTTGGGCAATATTAGCTCTGCGAATGTAATAAACATCGGATAAGCTGCTATCAGGATCGCGTGATGAGGTGTGTGTGCAGAGGGAGACGTCTAGCGTCGCGAAACGTACAGTATCTTGACGTTCATATATAAGTACGCTAATTATAGAACCTTGAGTCGACAATTATAGTTGTAATCATAACATGTAACTACTCAGTTTTAGTTAAAACAGGAGTTTCGGAGCGTACAAGTACCTACTAACTTAATATTTTATTGGTATAACCGTAAGGCACTGTGCCCACTTAAGTGAGGCACGCAGATCGCTGCTCTATTATAAATGTACTTTCTTTGAAAGATCAGACGAGTACTTGGTAATCAATGGCCACGAGCCAGATCACGCGTCACGCCACTCACCTGAGGTAGAGCATATTATTATGTTGCTTACAGACTGTGTGTCATTCTCATGTTAATAGTTTCTGATTTAGTACAAAAATATAATTTTCCTTTCATTTTCGTATTAAGTTATTTCTTTACATCGCCGTCCCAGTGAATAACGAGCGGCTTCCAGGCGCCGCCTTACATACAACCCTGTAAGCTCCGCTTATCCAAAAGATTACAAGGGAAGAGGAAATTACGTCCTTATTGAACACAAACACACACACATATATACGCCGTCCTATTTGTAAGATACCTCACGGATCACGGCCAACGGGAAGCGATACGAACACGAACATTAGAAATGGATTATTGAATTAAATTGGTTGATTTAAAAGTTTATTTTTAAATAAAATTGCGGTTTCCGAAACAAAATGAACTACGAAAGTATAAAATCGCAGTTCGAAAGTTCGCCAGCGCGGTGCAGGCCGACTTGATCTCGCACATTATTACTATTGCGTATCGCTTCTCGTTAGCTAGATATATACAGTAAAAGTTAGACAATTCGTTATTTCGTTATTCGTACTAATCAGTTTAGAATATATATAGAGTTCCTCGAGAATGTTTTATCGATCTATTTCCATATACGTATTATTATTTCGTTGAAGGACTCATTTTTGCAATTTTCCGTTTGATATCAGTCCACTGATGGTCCTAAGCTTCCATGAACGCGCACCTCTGAATTGGATTTACAAAAATGCAGACTACTCTGCTCTTACAATAATTGAGAGGTATCTGTCTAGCATGTTTGTCAACACTAGTCCAGACAAATAGACTCGCAATATAGTTTTATTTCCTATTTATATTGAGCTTCGGTGTGAGCACTAAATAACATGGCAGTTAATAAATAAACAAGAACAATATACCCATTAGTTATCGCGGACACAATACAGTAATGAATTATTGCTTAGTACGAATTTATCATTGCTCCATTATTATTTTGATATATGATTTGCGTTATACATATAAGTATATAGACACCTTGCTTCTTATTGTGTTTATTTAAATATCGTTCAATTACGGAAATAAATGAGAAATTATTTGTAAAACGTCAGTGCATGCTGTGGAGCGGGTCACCCTCTTCCCTCTATTATGGTTGAGGAGAGTGATCCCGCTTTTCAAGTCATGCTCGTGCGCGGGCGCTGCTTGCGGGGATTGGTCCACTCACTTTCCTCTTAACAACATTGTCGTTAAATACTATTTATTTACTTAGCATGGAAGGCATCACACCAAAGCAATTATCATTTATCCACCCCTGTTTTATCAATTATTATTTTGATTCGTTAACGTTTAATTTGATGTAAGTATGAGTAGGTATGCACATCACGCTAAACTAGCATTCTCATTTTATCTACATTACTAGCTGAGCCCGCGACTTCGTCCGCGTGGAATTTAACTTAACAAAAAAGCCCGCTCCCGCGTTCTGAGCCCGCACGACAGAACCCATATTTTATTTTTTTAAATTTTGTTTTTCTAAAATAAAAGTAGCCTAAGTTACTGCTTTTAACATCAGCTATCTACCAGTGAAAGTCCCGTCAAAATCGGTCCACCCGTTTCGGAGATACTCTTTGATTTCATGTGTTTTTTTTTTATTACGCAGAACCCTAATTGTTTTTCAAAAAATAAAATAGCCTAAGTTACTCCCTATTACATCAGCTATCTGCCAGTGAAAGTCCCGTCAAAATCGGTCCAGCCGTTTCGGATGTTACCCGGAACAAACACACAGACAGACAGACAGACAGACAGACAGACAGACAAACAGATAGACAGACAGACAAACATTTTTTAAATCGCGTTTTTGCTATCAGTGTCGTATGTACTTTCATATGCATTTAGTGAAAAGGTGTTATTTTGATATTACAAACAGACACTCAGAGATTACATATATGATTATTATTTACTATTAGCTATTTAGTGGCAATGGTGTTGCCTGCTCATATTAATTTTTATGCTGTTCCTGAGAATGTACACCATCTTTCATTCATTGAAAAGAGTAACCATTGAGTTTCTTGCCGGCTCTTCTCAGTGGAAGCAGCATTCCGAACCGGTGGTAGATTCTGACTATTCATAAATGCTTTGTTGGCTTACATGAATAAAAACAATTTTGAATTTTGATTTTTTTTTAATCATGTTTTGTGATCTCCTATAGTTTCTAAGTCTTCTTTCTGCAGATGATAGGTGTTTCGGGGATCGTCCCTAGTCCATTACACGGTACCTATAGTACAAGAGTTACTTAGTTTGGGACCGTACAGTTGGTGTGTTCGTCGGGCAACATTTATTTTTATCAAAAAAAACGCTTGTTTCGAGCATTTCTCTAATCACCCCCGCCGTCACCGTAGGCCATTTTTTCCTAAAACACTCAAAGAGCGCAAACAGAGTGCATAGCCAGTGAAATATACCTAGAGGCGCACAGCTCCCAGCTCTAGCTAGAGCTCTCCGGATCAAATGTAAGGAAGCGATCGGAATAACAATATACTTGCCGTCGTCAGAGAGGCGTCTTACTTAATACATACTAACAAGACATCCCCGGACTTAACGAAACACCCTTCTGTTAGATACGAAAATATTGTTTTTGTTCTGCTTTTCCAAATTTGTGCCGACAGAACAAATAAAATTAATAAGACGTTTCGCTGTTTTGCAGAGTATTTTCTTATTGGAAATACTTACTTATTTGTAGGAATTCGTCATGTGTTATTCAAACTTAGATTGAAATAGTTTCGTATCTTTTCGCAAATGGATAAATTTCAGTATTGATTCGGTGTACTTGTTTGCATATGAGCCATTTTTTCCTTTGTATAAAGTAAACAGAACTATCTCAACCACGAGCTCAGGTACTAAATTAACATTGGGAAGTCTTCTTCATCAATAAACGACTATTGAAAACAGCAAAAACATTACGTAACAACTAAAGTAATGAAACAGAATCTGGTAATGATATTTGAGTGAAACTCAACGTTTAATATCAGGCGGAGAGGTCGTTATCAAAGTTTTTGACCAAGTTTTGATTCCAGTTTGGAGGGCAAATGTTCGAAGGGCGGTGATAGCGAAGGGCTGTGGGGGCGGGCTATGGACTTTCGGTCTCGTCAGATTTATAGCCGGTGCGATTTATTACGCACAAGTTGAACGACTTGTCCTCAAGCTATGATAACCCAAACAGGAATAATGACATAGAGACGGGGAATGAGAGGAGTTCAGTAGTATGATTAACGACTGGGTATAGCATCTGGCGTGAGAAATAATGGCGCGGGTACAACTACATTCGGGGACCTCATTACGAGTCGACAGAGGAACAGCTTGCTAAATTAAGATTGTCATATCTTCTTTCGCTTAACTTACATCTCACCCAATATTTTAATATCAATAAATGAAGCGAAAGTGCCATGTCAGCATGAATAGCTTTCACATGTGAAGGGGTCCCAGCGTGTCGCTCCGGCCGCGGGACCGTGTCGGGTCCATGTCGGGTCACGTGACGAGGTGTGCACGGACGCGGAATCAACGCGCGTCTCGCTAGATCGACAAGGCCACCAGATGACGAATTATTATTGGGCTAATGATTTTGTTGTATGCTTATAGGCAGTTATAGTGCGGGTGAAACGTCATCGTTAATTGAGCAATATTAAAACTTCAGCAGCAAGAAGCAGCAATAGGGCAAATAGTGCAATTATTCATTTTTTAAAAGCCCAGACGCATTTAATCACCTCTTTTTCGAAGGCTGTGCGGCAAGGTCAAACGCGAAACGTGCAATATTGATACAGGGAGTGGTCGGCAAAGGGTGCCCATGTCTGGTGCTCGACCCCGCCGTCCCCGCGCCCCGCGCCCCGCACCCCTGCCTGAATATTTTAATGATTCGCCCCGCACTGAAGCCTGACTGAACGCTAATCTTCCGCGTCATCGGGGCTAATGTGCTGAGGCGGAATTGAACTTTAACAGCTAAAAGTTATAGAAGTTATGAATACAATCTGAGTTATATAAGCAAATAATATTGTAAGAAGGTGGGTTCTAGGAGTAGGAGTGTAGGTAGATATTTTGGTTCTTGCTATTTCTTAACAATAAGTACCTAATGTTTTACATGAAATTCAACGGAAGACAAAAAGTACCTCTACCATGACATGCTGGTAAATAAAATAATGTTATTTTAAAACACTTGCTTGCAACTCTGTAACTTATATACCTATATATAAATGAGAACTAATTAAATTCAAAATATTGAATATAAAATAATGATAGTGGATGTTTGTTTGCCGCATCTTGGCCCGTATAACGAAGGATCCCGTGCGAGACTGGCTTTACACCGCACCGCCATAGTTCAAGTCAAGGCCATGCCGACAACTGGTAAGTACATTTTTGAGAACCTGATAATGATATAAAACATTGAATAAAATGCCGGTGGGTTAGTTCGTTCGCACCTTATGGATTTGTAGTTTGTTACGGCTTTTTGTGTGGCATTTTGTGTGATGTATCGCGAAAATAATATTACATCACATTTTACACTTCACTAAAAAGTAATCCGATGAGCCACCATGTAAAGTATCGTGCGTTATTAAAATAAGAATTTATATTTAGTGCAAGGATTATGTTTAGCCTTGCGTCCTACTCTTACCTAATGATCAGGATATACGAGCAGCCTCGCGCTGCTCCAGCCACCCTGTCCCATGTTGTAGCCAGCCGGCAGCCGCCCACACCCCTCCACACCTCGCTGGGCAGACTGTCGCTGCAATATGTTTATCCGTACGTCCTTGCTTTCACAGCAAAGTGCGCGTTGTCGTAAGTGGGTCGCGGAAGCAGGTGCCTACGACCTACAGTACTTACCTATACTCATGTTGCTAGAACTATTCTTCTCATCATATGAATTACTCAACGAAGCTGCTTAAGTCTGGAGTTCCTATTTACTTCATTTTTTTGTTGAGTCGTTTATAAGTGAGTAAAGTAAATAAGGCTCAATTTCCAAGACGTAACGTAAATTTTCTTTGAAATCTAGTTATGCGATAGGCGTCGAATTGTTCAGGTTGTTTATAGAATAAATAATCAAGATATAAATGTTGAGCAAGATACTATACTAGTCAGTAGTTCTCAATATTGTTATTATTCTTCGTATAGATGCATAATGTCTTAAAAGCATCATTTGAACAAAAGCCATAATGCCCTAAACGCGAAATGTCCTAAACACGATATCATTATGTAGGTATCACGTTTTGAATAAAATAATCAGGAGCTGCCTCCCTTCCTTTCTCGTTACCTACTTAAACATTTTAATAGGGCAGGGCTCGGCACGAGTGTAGTTGACATTAACGTAGTAAGATACAAAGAGCAGGTGGTCTCACGCGCAGTGAGGCTCTCAGCGAGCCATGAAACTGTAATGTACCACAATGGCCCGAAAATAGCGTCTCGAGGAGGCTGCCTTTCCACGCTAAGGTTATACACAAACCGCTGGTTATTAATTGTTACTATGACGTAACAAAATTCGGATAGTAGCTTTTGCTAGACCTACGCAACATAGTCAGTTTTGTTATCTTTCTTTTGAAGCAAAGCTTCTATACGGAGGTTCGGGGCCCTCGCCGCGTGGCAACTTTATCCGTGCTAAGCGTCATACGTCAGTAGCGTTACACGATATATATAGGTATACAGAATGGCAGCTGCGGAACACTACGCTTCACACACGAATTGATAACCTCCTCCTTTTTGAAGTCGGTTGATTAATAAAGCTTCGCTGCTTCTGGTCGTCCCTAGACGGCACTGTTTTTTGAAGCGAAGCTTCTTTACGGACGTTCGGGGCGCTCGCTGCCCGGGCACTAAACGGTGAAAAGCGTTACGCGTTACACGATGACGTCAGAGCTGCGGCGCCCTAAGCTTTATACTAAATATCGCTTGAAGGTTAGATAGAACATTGGTAATAATTTAAATATATCTAAAAATTAAGAATACTTCACAATTTCGCGTGTCATCAAGCGTTCACCCATCTTAGTACTGACCGCGCCCGACTTTGCTTAACTTCGGTGATCGGACGAGAACCGATGCACCCAACGTGCTATGGCCTTTGTTGATAAAGGTTCTGAATAAAGTAACGCATATCTACAATTACATACGATATTTTAGTTGCCTTATAGTGGATAATTTCGTCATAATTTCTAATATTTAGGTGACTCAGTTGGTAATAGGTCTGGCCTAAATGGTAACAGACGTGGGTTCAAAACCTTCACACAAGCTATTGAATTTTTGTTTCATATGAGATTTAAATATTTTTTTCCCTTAGAAATTTTGCTATTTATATTTTATTTATATTTGCAATTTATATTATTTTAATATAATTAATTGAACACCAACGTATAATGGTTTAATTTACCATAGAAAAGGACGAAAAAGGTACAACGATATACAACTGCAGATAGGTACATCAACCAATCACTTTAGATGTCTGTTATGGCTAAATAGGTACTTACTAACAACAAAAGATGTCCCATTTCGTTCAATAGGTACGATAGCCTAAATGAAAATCTGGAATAAGCTAGCGAGACATAATTCAAGGTACCTACCCAGGTAGGTGGGTACCTATGCCTAATTTCATTTATTTTTATGTTACACTCTGCCTACCCTGTTTCAAAACCCTATGCACGCCACTTATAATACATCTAATATCTACTGCAAAGCTTCGCTTCTTTCGGGCGTCCCTAGACGGCACTGTTTTTTTTTTTGGAGAAGTAGATCACGTCAAACCTATTTAGGACATGTAAGACCAGAAACGGCTACCTTCACCATCTTGTCTGGTGTTATGTCGCCCGCCATTACCAGCGCGCGGCTCGTATTAGCTCGGCTACTATTCGTAAGCAAATGTATAACATGCGCACTCATCATCCCTTACAGCCGGCCTCGGGACCTCGTTAGGATGGGAGGCTATTTTTAACCAATTATGGCGATATTAGGTTACGGGTCAGTGATGGCCTATGATATTTTTATGGTACACTTTCCTGAAAAATTGCATGAAATCTGGCTACCGAGACCCGCTGTTAACACAAAATACATGTTGATGAAATTGTATCCTTCCATTTATTATTAGAACGGGTTGTTTCGAAATGTGTGGGTCTGACTGATGCCTGTTACTAATTTCTCGCCTTCATTATAGTTCCACATTACACACGTGTACTAATAATATACCTAATATGATATGAATTTCAAATTTCTAATACGTTGCTCAGGTATAAAATGGTTGACAATGGACAGACAAGAGAGATAAACTTAATTAAGAAATCTAGAGCCGTCATTTTTTTAATTTCTCCTCGTTCTAATATTAATAACAACATGGTACCTCGTTAATCTAAAGTGACGCCATTTATTAGAACGATACGGAAGGTACTAAAGTGTCCAGCAGCTACAATTATTGGCCCTAGAATTTAATGGCAGTGCTAATAGGACCACAGCACGGGAAGTAAAAGCAAACCGGTTGTTCAGTGCAGTTGACGGGTGTCGCAAACTGGACTTGGACTCGGGGCTCATGGAATCATAGTAATCTATGATAAACATACAATGTGTGTGTGTACATCCATACAAAACATATTTAAGTATGATAAATAAGTTAATCGGATGCTTGGAATCAAACCACCATATGTTGTATCTATCTCCTAAAGAAATGAACTAAAATTTCATGAGGAAAGCGAAGGTGTAGCTAGTTTAAAAATAGCATATGAAGTCAGAAGTCTTTATCAGAAGATAAAGGGTGAGAATAATGTAAAGTATATTTGAACCCACAGAGCCTTGGATAATAAATAAAGTAATTTTAAGATGATACCTACCTACACAACAGATAATCAATGACTGAATGGTAGTTCGAGACTAGTCATATAAAATTATAACATGTATAGCTATTTATACCTACATCCTCTATATTTATAAGCACATCTACAATCCTTAGTCACGCAGACTTCTTCTTTACATCAGAACGATATGCAACCTAATACCCATCCAGTCAGTATATAAATTTACTTATAAGCTACACACTGGACTGTTACAGACTTAATTTTCCGACTAACTTAGCAACGAGTTAGACCGCGTCTGAGTGAACGCCGCCCTGCTCCGAGGCGCCGCCAGCCCCCAGCCGCCAGGGGCCGCTGCAGAATGCCCTCAGATCTACGTAGTTACAAATAAGTTATTAACAAGGTCGTGATTTTGCATAACTTGATGGTAGTGTGTAGGAATGATGTTGTCATGTAAATTAGAAGTAAAGTAAGTAAAATTGCTCTATTTGCAAACAATCTCGGCTTAATCTCTAGGAAAATAGTGCAGAAGGACTGAAACTCAAATTGTTTATTTTGCTTAGGCCTACAGAGATTTACAAATTTGCATTTTTACAAACCGGAATGAAGCCATTTCGAAATCATTTCGATGGGTTAACCAGGTGTTCCAGGCGCGCGCGACTCCCACGACCCACGTGGTATAATTATGAGTATTATATGAGTGTACATGAGCAGGCCGCCCGTACACACGCCCCGATCTTTTGTCTCCCGATGTTTACGTTTCCAGAACGCGACCTAATACAAAAGGAAAACTTAAAGTTGAGCTGCCTATTTCCGTATTCTCGGTACTTGACAACTTTCTCTCTGAACTTTAATTAAACGTGTTCTTGATTCGAATAGGTATTATGTGCCACGGTTTCGGTTATCATGAAATGAAATCTGTTTTAATAATGTTTCGTGCAAACAAATGAAAAAGTCGAATAACCTCGACTCGTGTTGCCAAAACTACTTATAGACACTTCTACTCTTCGTCTAATCTGTAATATTGTTGGTGTATAATATCGCTGAATACAAGATCGCAGCTAATAGAGCCCTATCACCGTTCATTACCGACAGTCGGCAGTCGGTCACGCGCAGAGCCTACATAATGCACCCTGTTAGATGATTTGCATGTCAAAGGCGCTCGTCCTGCCGTGACGTCATTATGTGCGGATACCTCGCTAACCGGTACACGTGTGCGGGATAATTAACGATTAATATAAATACTATATATTATAAATTACTATAGGGAAGTTCTTGGTGCGCTACCAGCGATTCCTAGCGAACATATTAAACTGAAAGCCACATAGTTAGTTACTCGTCAGCGTATCAGTAGATCTCGCGGCGGCAGTGCGGCGCGGCGCGGCGTGTTGCAACGGACTCCAACACTTGATAAAAGTCACCGTTACAGACACTGGAGATGAAACGATACGGAGTTGCTACCTATGAAGGACCAGGCCAGGGAAGCACCGGATTTTATACAATCCAGAAGTGTTACATTTGGAGAACTGCCTAGAGCAGTAGAGGACTACCCTTCGAGGTACTGTGAGAACGTTAACAAATAGGGTCCTCTCGATAACAAGGCGGGCTAGCGGTGTTGTTATCTGCACACAATAGAGCTCTAATCCCGGAGGCCGATCTGCCGCGCCGCGAACAATATCTACGTTCCGTAAATAAGAAACAAAACCATGGTTTTTATATTTAAAAGACCTGAAAAACAATCTGGGTTCCGTTATTTTCCGGTACTAATTAAACTGAGAGATTTTATAAATATTCATCAAATTGTGAAGTACTAATTCACTTTTAAAATGTAAAGCAAACATATTTTCCAAACCCTAAAGTTCGGGAATATGAACTACAGGATTTTCATTACAAATTCTTTGAATTTATTTTAAAGTAACAGTGTCGTATCTATCAAGTTAGCTTTTGCCTAAGTTAACTTTGTTAGTTGACGCTGACTGCATGCGCTTTAGAAACAAACAGGCGCTTTTTTGAATAAAAACTCTATAGCATGGTTTTAAATAACACGGTTCGGATATAATGGAGAAAATCCCATGAAATAATGTAGGTCACTCATCTTCTGATCACAAAATAATTATTAATTAGTACCCACTGGTAAGTGTCCAATTCATCCTCTATCATCACGGAAGTCGATTTCATCCCGTTTGGCGCATAAACCATTAATTACGATACGCAAACACGCGCTACGAGTAGGTATATACGTCATATTATACACAGCAATAAACAATTACGGACAACCACTAATGTGCTAAATAACATTTCTACCACATATACCCAAAATCCGGTCTAGTCTTGTGTTATGAATCTTTTGCAGTAGAAAATAAGGGTGACTGCGAGTGATTTGCTAGCGTTGGCAATCCTTCAAATGAAGGGCACTCGTAAACAAGTGAAGTTAACCCGTTACGCGCCGTGGCGGGCTTTAGAATGATCTCGAAATTCCCAAAGCGAGCCACTTTGCGGCGATTGTAGCCGCTTCTTAAGATCTTATCAAAATATTTTTGCTCTTGAGTAAACCTTGCGTCACTCTATCTCATAAAAAGTACGAGCTGAGGTTGAAAAGGTTTTATAAAGGTCTCCTTAAAAATGTTAGCCAAGATCTAGGGGTCTAGACAGTAGGTGCCGTAGTTAGTGTCACTTAAAAATATTTAACGTTCAACTGAGTATTGTTGTGTTTTTATAAAAAATATTAATGGAATAATAAAGCATTTACATATTTACTACGGTTCAGATAAGAAAATACAATATGTCCTTATGTATAGTTGAAATAATTTTATTATGATTTCTCTATTTATGATTTTAATTAATTTTTCAATACTCACACTCGGAAAGTAGGTCTGAAGTTGCCTGAGGAGCGGGTTGAAAGTAATACTTTTCAGCCCTAGGAAGAATCGTTTTCAAATGACAGCTGTCAAATTGTAAAAAAATGTTGTTCTGTTTTCACATTTTTTTTATTCAACAATAGTCAAGCATTTGACAACGATCTTAGCCACTCAATTTCAGCGCAATTTAAAATTAAAATAATATAAAGTTAAATAATAGTATTAATTATAATAGTATTAATTAAAATATATTTTTTTAAATGACTTTCTTATAATTCAGTTTCAACTATTTCTGAAAAATAATATTTACATTTCCAAATGGATTTGGGAAAAATATTTACCATTGTTTCAATGATTAAAATGAAACATAATGGATGACCTATTCATCCATTATTTTCAACCGACTTCAAAAAGGAGGAGGTTATCAATTCGTGCGTGTTTTTTTTAAATTGTTACCTCAGAAATCCGTCATTTATTTTTTACCGATTTCATTTTAAACCGAGTCGGAAAATTCTTTTTGCATTTGAAAGGACGTCCGTGCAGATTGGTCCCATAAAAAAATCATCAAAATCGGTTCAGTAGTTTGGCTTTAAAATCAAAATAACTGGAAAAAATACAGCATCCAAATAAACGTAATTGCGTGATTTGCTTTGCTGCGATTTTTCAGTGGGGGTTGCCGTCACTAAAATAGTCTCAGTAAACTGCCTACCTACCGGCTTCATCATCAGGATGATGAAGAAACTGGAAGGTAGGCGCCGGAACTCCGTAATAACACAATGTATAGTCGTGTTTGGGCTCGGTGGAATTGTCATGAGATGCATTCTGGCTATAAGTGCCATATATTGGTATAAGTGGTATAGTATGTGTGGCCTTGATTGTCAGGATCCCTTAGTGATACCATAGAAATTTCATAAAAGTAGGTTCAGTAGTTTGAGAGATATGGGCTGTTTGTTTACGGTTGCCAGCAATTCGATAAGCAGTTTATCACAAAAAATCGTTAAAATTTTTTTTTATAAAAAAATTAAACCGACTTCAAAAAAACCTAGGTGCACTAAAAAGCTAGAAATAACTAGATACCACATAATTTATTTAATTTAGGTATCTAGTTATTTCTAGCTTTTTAGTGCACCTAGGTTTTTTGAAGTCGGTTTAATTGTTTTAATAATTCATTTTAATCATTGATTGGCCGGCCACTGAAAAAAAACATTAAAAGCGTCAAAAAAACTTATTAATCTTAAATAACATTACATACAGGCGATGTTAGTAAAATAATTACCATAGACAAAGTCTCCTAATACAAACATACCTAGTCACCCTAATAACGATAAATACAGACTGTTTACCAACCAAGGAGACACAGTGTAGTAAGTTTACAAAATACAATAGTTTATATTGCATCGTTTTACGCGTATATCCAATGGGGTTGAAATCCCATGGGGCGAAATTGCCAAACGATGTATTATTTGCAAACAAACTTCGAATGTGTTATGTAATGGGTTCTAAGGTATAGCAATAATAACTCTAAATTGAAAATTTAAAAACCCCCGATGCGACGACCTATTCATCAAATGTATAATTTACCTAGTTCTTCCAAATAATGAAGTTAGCGCGATTTGCGTAGCTCCCGTAGCTCCATAACTCATCTCGCAAATTCATCTGGTACAACTAGTTTCGATGCCAGATTATGAAAGCGCCATTTACATAATTTGTTTTGGCTTCCTCATTTATAATCTGATGTACAATAATCAACAGAAAATCTGTGTAAAAGTATGAGACATTATTTTGTTATGACATTAGAATAGACAACGAATCTAAATATTGATGCCGCGGAGGTTTAATTCCTAGTAAAATATTATCAATTATGATTCAATTTGATGTAATAACTCTGGTTGAGGCGGACGGGAGCAGCCCAGGGGAAGAATTTTCAATAACGCTAAAATTATTTTAAATTAGATTTGTGTTTTTTATATTTTTTCTCAATGGCGGAGCAGCGCCCTCTAGAATTATTATAGCGTAATATTCCATGACCATTAACAAAACAAACAAAATTTGACGCATGCGCGTATCCATCATTTGAAACGTGACTTATGGAACGTGTTTAGTTCATACACAAATCTCATATAAAAATTGATAAAATATACATTTTTTCCAGAATCAGGGAAACTTTTCAAATTTATAATATTGTAAAAAGCCAGTTCAGACTATTACGATCATTTAAAAATATAATAAATCGAAATCCAATAATCACAAATTTCGAATGGATTCGAGCCGTGGGAATTGGTTTTGGACGTGAATGTGGCTTTTTTAACCTACAAAAGGATGATCATCAAACGGCTGAACCGATTTTCATGAAACATAGCTAAGAACACTCTCGATCAGAATACCTATCTAACAAAAGAAACAAAATTGAAATCGGTTCATCAGCTTGGGCGCTACGTGGCTACAGACAGACACACAGATACACAGATACACAGATACACAGATACACACATACACAGATACACAGATACACAGATACACAGATACACATGTTAAACTTATAACACCCCTCGTTTTTCGTCGGGGGTTAAAAATAGTCAGGAAAGCGGCAATCCGATCTTTTTTAGCTAATTAATGTTTTTATTTTTCTTTCCTTGTATTCGTAATGAAAATCACAGTGTTTACCTCGGGTTACAGACTTATTTTGACCCTCGTTACTTTCATCCCTAGGGTAACAATGTACTATTATAACAGCCTAATAAACAAATAAAATTTATGTTGTATCTACTGAAACTATATTGGGTAGGTAGGTTTTACCGGCTATAGGCCATGATGACAGTAGAGACAGCGTGCAGGGCAGACTATTACTAACTGGCCTATGAACGGTGTACACAACGCAGCAGGGGACGCTCACATTAGGGGGAACGATGTCGGGAAATACGATGAAATGCTAAAAGGTTTGTCACGGTTCCGGAAATAACAATTTAATTTTTGTTTTAACTATAAACATACATCATCCTTATAGGTCCTTATCGACCTTATAGGTCGATTATAAACGAGTCGCCACATGAGCTCGCTATTTTCAGAACAAACTTATGAAGTGTAAATTTAGACGTGGTGATGAATTTAGTAGAGTGTTCTCAATAGAAAGCATTGCACTGAAATATTCATGCTAATTTTCTTAACAAACGAATATTAATGTATTGAATCTTTAGTAGTTGATGAGAGATTCAATGAGAATTAAAACCCTGTCACAATAACAACATACTATAACATATTTTGTTAGTTCCTCTATAAGTAAAGGCTTTTTTATTTCAGAATTTGTAAGGGTGTAACGGCCCTTGCAATAATACTTACCTAGTTTAAATTGTGAACCAAAACACTAATAATAGATATGCTATTTTTTTTTTTTGGGACTAGTACCGCCACACACTCCCACCACTGTAACTCCTGTAAGCCAGGATCGACAATGGTGACCAATAATGACGTCGAGGTTTGACCCTCGACGAGTCCCGGGGAAAAGTTAAATTGTCTTGGAACCCGCACGAATTTAATCGAAAGAAATAATATGAGGAGTTGGAAGAAAATATTTCCACTTCCCTCCGGTGCAAAGCGGGAGACAAAAATAGCTGGTATGGGCTAATTACCATAGAAACAAGACTGTTACAGCTGATTAATAGATATGCTAGCGAACAATTTTGTCAGTGTATTGCTTTTGGTGGGCGCTTTATAATTCAGAGGATCGGTTAGTAACAAATTGATCTATTTACGACCATGGATGGATATTATTCATATGTTTATGAATTGAATAAAAATAGCTACGGCGCCTGTCTAGCCCGCGAAATTCAAAATTTTCGAGTATTTTTATAGTTTATCCAAAATCTGAAAACATTTAAGACAACATTTTGTGATTTGCGACAAACACAGTATGCAGTGCGTTTATTAATACATTTATTTTACTCTAAATTTTGTCACGGTGGATATGATACTAGTTTATCACTAAATATACAAAAAATTTCAAGTTAACTGGATAGCTGTCGTTCTTGAAATGTTTTAGAGTAAGTTGGATATATTAATAAATGCACTGCACACGGGCTTTGTCGCGAATTACCAAATGTGCCTTTTATTATTGTCAGATTTTGAAAAAAATCTAAAAAAGCTCAAAAAATTTGAACTTCGCGGGCTAGATGGGCGCTTTAGCCTTAATACTATAGCCATACCAACCACGTTAGAATCGCGAGCAAAGTTGCCGTCATACCGAGTAAATCTACGTGAAACATAAGCAGATTGCGACAGTTTGGCAAGCAGCGCACATCGAGGCGAGCGGCGCAAGCTCACGGGCGCAGCGGGTACCGGCAGACATACGGCCCAAGTGGCAGCAGAGGAGCGACGCTCACTATGATGTAGATTCAACGCGAAAAGGCACACCGTGTGACTACACCAATTTAAATTTAATAATATAGAAACTTGTGGACCTGGATAAAGGTCTTTACAATTTTTAATTGAGACAATGGTCTATTTGCTATCTATCTGACTGATAAGTCAATTTTGGTGTGGATATAAATAATTATGGTTATAATCATTTGTGCATCTTTAGGTACCTACTCGGTATACCATAGAACCTCCTGACATTCCGGTTCCTAATAACACCAGCATGGTAAATTTGAAATGTGCTTATTATTATAATATCTTCTGTTACGTCGCGGCGTTAAGAGTGGTCAATAGACAGGAAAAAAATACAAGAAAGGGCAATCAAGGGCAGATGATCGGGCAGATCAGGTAAAGCCGGCGCCATGTCAAATAGGGAGAAACAGGAAGAAAAAAAAAGATCTTGGACTAACAGTTAAAACAATAGGGCTAACAACGCCGCAAAAGTTTGTCAATTGCAGCAATAAATGACCCGCCGCAGTGCGTACAATGTGCCACAGCAGTGCATGTGTGAGTGGTGGGGCGCACGAGCCGCCTGCGCTGGCTGCACCCCAAGAATACCGCAAAGGCGTTTCTGTTCACGTTATGACGGTACGTTTGTTACCCTCACACAATATGGACATCGATGTCAATGGTATATGGGGTAGTAGTGTGAAGAAATTTTGTGTATAGAATAATGTTCATTTAAAAAGGTTTGATATTTATGAATTGGAGAGTCCGTTGAGAATGGTTTAGTTCGGGTGCTTTTCTTTCAGGCGGAGGGCGGAGATTAGCCATATTATCGTCTAATTACAAAAAATATGCTTTCTGCCACGGTATGGTTCTTAAATGTCAATACGGATCAAATAAGACACATTCAATTAGTCCCATACTAAGAAATCATAATTTAATACAAACTCTTGAAATAAATTCATCACCTCCATTGGAAGTCCATTAAAATCCGTTTAGTGTTTCTCTATAGTAATTTAGTAAAAAGTGACCGGAGCAACTAACACGTCCGGACAAGGACACGCGACGTGACGGCCGGCGTGCGGCAGCTAGCCGTTGACCTACAAATTATGGGGTCTACTTTAATTCTTTATGACTAAAGATTCCCTATTTCTACTAATAAAATTTAAAATCCGGTAACACATAAATCGGAGAAAGTGATTAGGGCCTGCTCTTTGATCTGAACGTTGTATATGACGTGTGTGACACTGTAAACAATGCTTTATGCATTGTGACGCTTTGATCTTGACGGATTGCCGCAGATGCAGATGCAGAGCGGTGGAGCGGCGCTTGAATCAATCAAATCGAGACCGTGATCTATAGAGATGTTCAAATGTACCTATAGTATCTACACCGGAGTTTTTCACGAATTTCTGATTAAATATTGAGCATACAAATATTGAGAATATCATACTGCATTTTCCAAAATATCAGTTGCTATTGGAACTCTACAATTTACATCTCTACCATTAGGTAGAGATAAAGAATAGGGGTGCATTAGCAACCCTATTATTAAAAGTTGATAGACAAGTGAACTCCCCTTTGCTTCCCGACTTATGACCCAGTACTAGGCCGTGAATAAATGGCTCCCTGCTGCCCTGAAAAAATACATCGTAACATTTTCTTTTATTAAACAATAGTAGTGAGTTATGGGGCCAACAAAGGCCCGGGTGACATCTTAACGACAGGCAATCACGGCACCGCGCAGGACCCGACCAGCGCTCGGGCACCCCATGTCAAAATGAAACATCGCCGAGTTGTGTTTGCGCTAAATGATAAGAGCATTGTTTTGGAAGCAGTTCTAAATGATGATATTAAAATGATATATATATTTAAAAAAAAAATGTAAATGTGTAGAAAGCACCAAATTCGTTGCCGTCTTTATTACCCCCGGGATGAGTTACCTCGTCCAGTAGTGGGGTATACTTGCGCTGGTGAGACACGGACACACAAAGTAAGGAGGTCTAATTCATTATATTAAAGCACTTTCCTGTTCCAGTAGGTACTGATCGTAGGTATACGGGCACGCAGTGACTTTGATGTTGGAAGCCGGGATAATATACTACGCAGCTTTTAATATGGAACTCGCTGTTTGTTCACCAAATTATTTATGTTCGTCGGGACAGGCGATTAAACTTTCTTACACTAATGCCGCACAAAAACAAACCCATTCAGATTTTACAACAACAGTTTAGTTCGTAGAAGTTTTGTTTCGGCCCCGTCTGGATCGCTTCAAACTTTTATTTTGGTAATCCCGTTATGACGCGTGGCGAGGCGAGGCGAGGCGAGGCCGCACGAACAGGCCAGAAAAATCTAAGCAGCTCTCATTTGGGATCCATCTAGCTAGTGGGGCTGGTCATATCGAACTGTTGTGGCGCAGGATGTATTAAGTAATTAATGTTTGATAGTTGGAGACATTAATTTCGAACACCAGTGTAAGGTTTTGTTAGCGTCATTTTTTCTGGGAGATAAAACTATACGTAAGTCTTGCGGGCGGTCCTGGGCTAAAATCCCTGCTCGCACCCCTGGGTTTTTGGAATCCTATGTGCGAATCATAATTTTAATATGATTGCCTATTACTTGCTTACGTTGAAGGTAAATATCGCGAGGAATACTGCATGTATTAAAAATCGAACAAATTTTCGAAAGACTTGTTAAATCCGCCAAACCGCCAGGCCAGGCTGGTGGATTATGGCCTCTCGTATTAAGGGGAGGTCCGTGACCAGGAGTGGGACGTTAATGGTCTAAATAGTAAAAATAGTAATAATTATTATTATGTTTATACAGAACAGAAATCGTCTAAGTTTATGAAAGTTTCCAGTAGTTTTACTTACGAGGATACCCCGGGGATCACCGGGGGAGATAATGGCCCACCAGGTCGAGTCGCCCCGCAGGAGTTTGGCTCGTTATAAGTTCTCGAGTCGGAGGGACCGGACAATAAGCATACTTAGTCAACATCACGCACCGCGGGGTAGAGAAATAACTAGGAGCATATTTGTGTTAGGTATTATTTATCAATAGCCATCGTGGACGCAGTTGAGACTAACCTGAAGTATCACGTTGTAAATTTTAGATTTTTGTATTTTTGAGTATCAATTTAGCAATCTACTTTTTAAATATCTCGGTTCGTTACTCCAGTATGACGGTGAAGTTGACCGTGACATAAAAAGGCGAATCAATGCAGGATGGCACAAGTGGAGACAAGTTATCAGCACTACATGCGACCCAAGGATGCCAATCAAAATTAAAGGAAAAATCTACAAATCGATTATAAGACCGGTAATCATGTACGGCTCGGAATGCTGGGCGGCTAAAGTGCGGGAAGAGAAACGTCTCCACTCTGCTGAGATGCGAATGCTGAGATGGATGTGTGGAGTGACGCGAATGGATAAGGTGAAGAATGTTTATATAAGAGGTAGTGTCAGGGTAGCGCCAATAACAGATAAAGTGAGAGGTAGGAGGCTGGAATGGTTTGGACACGTGATGAGAAGGGATGAGAAGCATGTGACTAAACGAGTGATGAATATGAATGTGGATGGATACAGTGCGAGAGGAAGGCCCAAGAAAAGATGGATGGATTGTATTAAGAATTATATGAACGACGTTGGAGTGGATGTGAGTATGACGGGAAAGCGCGATGTATGGAAGGAAAAGACATACTGCGCCGACCCCAGATAATGGGAAAAGGTAAAGCAGATGATGATGAATTTAGCAAATCTGAGATTTTGTGGGCAGGCGCATTGCGCCTCGAAGCAACTCAGTTTAGTCGATAGCTTACTATCGACTAAACTGAGTTGGTCTTAACCAATCCACACTTTAATATGCGTCATCTCCGTAAATCGGATAGATGACGCATATTAAAATGTGGATTTGTCTTACTATCGACTAAACTGATTTTATTTGAACGTTTGGAAAGAAACCTGTGGCTGAGATCAACAAAACAATAAGTAAACAAAATGAGAATATATTTAACGAAATTCAGATTGATACACGATACCGGAATTCTAACACGTCGTACAGAAATGAACACGGTTTACGATGAACCAAACTGTCGGTTGTCAAAACATAGTTGTGGAGCGAGCCCTCGCCAGGAACATATCGGTGGCGGATAGATTTCTCGAAGCAATCGATGTAAGGTACAGTACGCACTATATCGTAATCGCGCCGGCGATTACCAAGTTAATTTGGTGGGATCTGTCATTACAGATCTACATTTAGATCAAGCTTATATTATATTTTTATGATGAATAACGTGCAACGTAGGATTGTAGTTCATTTAGTGATTTTTTTGGTAAATAAATAGGTATGTATTGCTTTGTTTGAGGCCCTGCTTCAGCTAGAGTCATGTTGCTCGGTGCAGTTGAACCAACAATATTATTAGGTCGTCATACAAATTGACTGAAGTCAATAAAGCAGTATTCACGCTTCTTTTCAAAATCGCATTGTACGTGCTTACACCCAACTTCTGTATTGCAGGTGGAATAAAAATAGCTAAGTACATGGATATACCGGCTCGAATGCATACAGTCGTCGTCCATCCTGTTTATATAACCGTGGTCGGTTGCAGTACAGTTTGCGGAGAGCATAACAATAACAATCTAAATCGAGTTTAGTGCAAGTTTAAAATAAATAACGTGGTTGATTTACACCGTACATGTATATTTACACATTTTATACACGCGTGCGTGCGCACGCGACGACGCAGGGAGGGCGGGCGGCGGCTGCGGGGCGCTGGGCGGCGGGCGGGCTATGTGAACCTTATTGAGGTGTATATTTGTGTAATTATTTTATCTAGCGTGGGTTCGCACTTGTACATTTTGGCGACTAGCGATTATTAATTAGAATTTTTCGGGTAAAAAACAATTATCATACCGAGATTTCATTTATTGTTTAGTTACGTGTAATTTTCATTTACCTGGAATCAAAAAGAATCAGACAGTTTACAATGTAAAATGATGATAAGATTACATAATTAATAATATGAACGCCACGTAAATGAGCTTCAGGATGACGTCGGTATACGTTATATGCAGTGTGAGCGCACTTGTTTATTATTCTAACGAGCTAGGCCATGAACCATTTGATTATTGGGATACTGGAAAGAAGAATCGGTTGTTGATGACTGCAATTATAATAACTAGTCCAAGGATGCCCTTTGCTGTTTATGTTAATTTAAATGTTTTGGAGAAGAAGTTATTGTGAAATTAGCGGAATCACTACGTCACTTCGAAACACATTTCACCAACACAACTAGGTAGGTACGACTAGTGTACATTAAACTGAATTTTCACAGAATAATTTATTGAAAAAACAATGGAACGAGTATTCATCAATCACACACGTCAATATAAAGTACACTCGAGCTCAGTCCACAGTTTTTACCGGCTCAATATTGGCAGTGTGTCAACGGCTTGCCAAGTATGGTAATATTCAGAAACTTTACCAATAAAGGGGGCGCGAGAGGCCGGAATGCGGAGAGGACAGGGAGGAAACATTGGAGTGTTTGTCCATGGAGCGAAAAAATATGTAAAGGCTTCAACAGTTCATTGGATTTACATAGTTGTTGCTCATACATGTAAGGATTAAATGAGACACAGAATAGAAGCAGTATTAAAACACACCTAAATTTTGCTTTCTTCGCTGAATTGGATTTCCACAGAAAAAAGGTTTTATAGTTTTATAGTTATTATAGTTAATCAGATTCGATTCAATATTGTCAACAAGTAAATATTCTTAACACTAATTCTTAATCTTTAAAGTTCACTTAGATAACATGTTCTAAAATGGTTGTGTCAATAGAGAAGCACATCCGTTGCCCTCCGACTGATAGTCACATTCCTAACGAAAGTTTAAATATAGAAGTTTTGGATCTCTCATCGGTATGGATCTATTTGAAACTTGGCTGTTATGAGACGTCTCCATATATTTCGGGAAAACGCTGGTTGAAAGTTAACGAAAAAACCTAGTTAAAAGATTTTCTTGTAGCAGCAAGTAACAGCTGCTCGAAACAGAAAACCGCGAGGCAGTCCTTGTTGAACATGTTCCTAATAAAGGTAAATGTGAAGCGAACTTGCTTTTACATACAATGGAGTTATATGATTGTTAAACGCCGAGGTCGTAGGTGTTAAATAAGAACAGTTTCTGGAGGTGTAGGTAGGTACGTGGCTACTTTGTGGCACGGGCTCATTGTATTTTCATGCATAGAAAATAGGGAAAGGAAATTCGTTTTACACAAACTCGTTAAGGTGGCTGAGTAACTCCTTAAAAATGCAAAGTCCCACCTGCAGGGAGCTTGTTTTTGTCTTTCGCTGCCTCGAGCAAATACATATATAGTAGGTAAGTATTACTTGCACATTGCGTACGCACCCAGCTTGGTATTACATTATGCGTCTTGCTAATCTATCAACAGTTATAAGTAACGATGATGCTGGAGTTAGGTACTTACCTAGTTTATTCTTCCTTTTTTATTTATCACATAGGTAAGTTTATGAATAGGAACAGTCAGTCCCGAGTGATTACAATTCATACAATGTGATTTTCAGACGTTTCCATTTACTTTAATTTGAGGAATTTCACTTTTAAATGAATGCCGATAATCAAGATTAAATTATTCAGTAGTGGAACACGAGGCAAATTAGAAATTCAATGCCCGCCCTCCAATCGTAACACAATCCCGGCTTAAGCAAAGAATTAACCATGAATCTAATTCAATAACTTTTACTATTTCTGTGTAATAAATCCGCGCTTTTTGCTTTATTGTATGATTTTAAAGAACATACAACATAATTATGTACCTACTAAACAAATGCTCATGATTGGAGTTAATAATTAACGCTACGTGGCAAGCATTACTCCTTTACTATGTGTACAAATGGAAGTGCCAGTTCTCTGTTTACTAAATATAATGATATAAAATATCATCATCATTGAACGAAACGGATTATACTTTCATTTAAAGCACGAACAAATGAATTTAACAGTCACACTCTTAAAATGCAAACTCTTCAAGTAGTTACTTATGTTATGGTTAAAATACTGAATCTACATGTAGTGTAGTGTAGATACCAGTATGATCACAATGTGGTGTGATTTTCGAATATCGAATGAACGAATTATAATGTTTTTTTGTGTCAGTTGTGGAGATGTTGGGGCAATTGCTCATATTACCTACTACTTATATCACACGTGTGTGTTTGAATTATTTCCTAGAATTAGTAATGTTATGATTTGTTAGTATTGCATGTAATTTCTTTCTGCTTTGAAGGATTCTTAGAATGAGAAGCCCAGACGTTTGCTCTTGGTTTACAAAATGATCTTGTTATTCTTATTCAAGTGTCAATAAAAGCAATACTTTTATCCTAGTTTAGAAAGTTCATTAGTTAGATTTTTTGATAAAAGTGTAGTTGAAAATGTATTTTGGTAGGTACATAAAGTCTTCCTAAAACACCCGAAACACTTCAAACTTCTAACACACTTCTAAAAAAACCCTTTTCGCTTAAAATTACCAATAACTAATACGAACATTTAAATAAGTGATTTATATTCAATGAGTATAGGTGGGGCAACTTACTCAAAAGTATATTATTATTAATGCCTCCATCGATTCGAATTAATTGGAAGAGGTGTCGGAAGATTATGAAAACATCGCGATGGCCATGTGATTGAAAAGCGACTAATTGGTCGATAAATTGCAAACGAGTCAATGCGACTTGTTGCTGAGCGGTCCCGTGTTCGCGTTTTATTACCGATTGGTTTCCGTTGTTTTGATTGAATTTTTCATTGCTTGAATTGCTTATATGCGAAGTCATACTTTTAATTAAAATATAAACAGCCAAAAACAATATTAAAAACAGGTCAATAGAAACAAAAATGAAATGTCATTGCCATCGAGGGAAACCTCTAATGATATTACTGCCAAAATTTCATATTCAAGGCTAGCAGGCAACATAAAGTACCTACTTTATGTTGCCTGCTGTGTGGTAAGTGAGTGTGGTGGTAATCACTTAAACTAGGTAGTTTAAGTGATTACCACCACACTCAAATAGTTAGCAAGTTCCAAGCGAACTATTATTGGCCATCCCTTAACCGCTGGAATGCCGGCGCTAACTAACTTTACTATAATTGTGACGTGTAATGCCAGCAAGCGTCAATTAGGGTCGCTCATGCTTCCTGAGCGCAGGCGACGAGTGGCGCCCACGCGTGGGCCCATGTAACTATGTGCTAATAACTGCGGTCGTTTCTTGTATTTAGTTTTCGACCTAAACAGTTTTTGTTGTAGCGTACCACTTAAAACGTTTGTCGCTCCAGCGTGCGTTGCAACATCATCATTCTATCTTATTTTTGGGTCTACAGTACATATATTATACCCGATCTAACACGAATTTAGTAACGCTATAAATGCTACAAAGCTCCAGACATTTTCCGCCAGGAAGACAATCTTTACTAGAATAGAGCTACGGACAAGTCGAAATAATGACAATTTCTGGACAAAATATTCAATAAAATCAATTTTTGTAAGCAAAACAATACCGTATCGTTCGGGAATATTATGTGATCATTAAATATGAAATTTTCCGACTCGTGAATGTGAAAAGTTACAATTGAAACGTATTGCATTACCTACCTACCATTGTTTGAAACTGGCTGTTAAAAATATAAGGTCGAGGCTAGCAATGTGGATTTCAATTTGGGACCGGGAAGCGGGTTTTTATTCGTCCGTAATGGGAATCGAAGTTGAGTCGGATAGGCACGAACGGTTGTTTGGGTTTTTTAATAATACTTTATTTTATTCCCTTGTGTGTTCTATGAGTAAAAATAAATCTAGTAATAAGAACAAATTGCTTAGGAAATGACTTTTAGTGGGTATATACTTACATAAAGTTTGTGTCAAATACATATTCAGTAGGTATATTCGAAAGTAACTTATGAAACTCAAGTCTCTGATAGTCAAACGTCATAATTTTCAACAACTTAAATATTCTTATAGTTGACAGCGGCCCGCCCCGGCTTCGCACGGGTACATTGCGGTTACATTAATCGAGTTTTAGTAAGGATCCCTAATTTTTTTTAAATATATTATAGCCTATGTTACCCGGGGATAGTGTAGCTTCCCAACAGTGAAAGAATTTTTCAAATCGGTTCAGTAGTTTTTGAGCCTATTCATTACAATCAAACAAACAAAGTTTTCCTCTTTATAATATTAGTATGATAAAGATAAAAGATAAAGATCCATTGATTTTTCAAAATATGAGTGTGTATGCTAGATGAAATAAATAGTTATAACGTTCTAATCACTTTGACATACAAGTATCATCAATTTTTCTTCCCCGAACACCGATGAGGGTCAGTCGATTTGTTTTTAGAACAAAAACAATATGACGGGTGTTACCTCAAAAAAAAGTCGAGGTATTTTTTTTGCTTTGAATTAAAATTCTGATGACTCGAGAAGTTCTCAAACTATTATCCCGGAGGCCCATCGTCCAGTTCCACTGATGTTATTTACACATCTTCCAATATCTGTCTTTCAAATTATATTCCCGCGTCATTCCCATTTCCAGTGAGACACGAGACGGGGCCCCCCGCGGCCAATATTTGAGAGATTGTTTACGTGCTCCGAATCCCGCGGAGTCCGACGGCAATTATTGGAGGAATTCAAAAATATATCCCACTGATGTAATAACCTAGCTCCGCAGTTGCGGTACCTATATTATTTATTTTCGCTATAAGTCCTGTTGAATAAAGTAATGGAAGTTTTTTATTTTTTCATCACCTAACTTTCAACTCATAATCCGCCTTCACAACCTTCCACTTTGTCCCTTTCATGAAATATCACGTGGGCAACTGATTTATTAACTTCGTCCAAAGGCCTACAAATTTTTTGTTTGTTCTACATTGTAACAAAGCCTAATATGCCAAGAAGTTATCTCCACGTGTAACCTATTGT
Organism: Notodonta dromedarius; assembly: GCA_905147325.1. Taxonomy (NCBI): domain Eukaryota; kingdom Metazoa; phylum Arthropoda; class Insecta; order Lepidoptera; family Notodontidae; genus Notodonta; species Notodonta dromedarius. The sequence goes on along the minus strand of LR990165.1, from coordinate 12,639,048 downwards.
TCCCCGACACCTCCCGCCACGCCACAGGTCTGCCATCATTAGTCACGGCTCCCGTCGCGGACAAATGAGGCGAATTAGCGATGTCCCGATATGCCGCGAGCGCCACAATATGAGTGATTGATGCCTCGCGTCGCAAGCGCGCCTCGTGCTGCCTTGTTTAGGGAATATGTTTAACGTTGGTAATTACTGCGTCAATTAGCTGGAATTGTTTAAATCGTGTTATAATAGGGACGGAGGGAGTAATTAGAACATGGAAATGTACTGTGTATCGGCGTGGAAATCAATCTAACGATATTGAAATGGTGATTACGCCCCTGTCTTTCTCTTGGGTATCACAGTGGAATTAGGCTATGCATCGTCTGGGTACTGTCTCGTGGTAGAACGAGGACACAACGCATATATTGTTGGCGTTGTCGAATGCTGCGATGAAATATTATTATAGGTACATTTTTCTTTCAACGCTATATAAAATAGTATCAAAGGAGTTGTTTAGTATGTTATTTTAGGTTAGTAAAAAAGATAGGATACAAAATAGCGTAGGCACAATTGGCGTACGTAGGCAAATATTTTTTCACAATTTTTATTTCCAGGGTGTTTTGTTCTGAAATAGTCACAAAACGCATTAAACAGTAATATAGTTTAGTTATCGTTAAAGCTTGGCGCTCCACAGAGTGCTTAGTATAGGTATAGCTACTGCTCCCGACTGCCGTACGTAGCTACACGTCTCTGTGCTTCTTTCTACTTTGAAACAGTTCTCCCTTACGAAATGAGATTTCTTTCAGCATTTACCTTAAAAATGTACACGACACAAGCATCTGTATCTCGGATATATTTGTATAAACGTTCCGGAGTTGTCATTGGATTGCTTAATAACGCGGCTTGTGCTGGCTGTGGCCCGCGGCGGCGGCGCTGCTGCTTTTTTATTACTGGAGGTTATTTTGTAAATGCTGCTTGAGATATCAAGGTGGTAATAACAAGTAAGTTGGAGTTGCATTCTTCTTCCGGCTAACTTAGAAGCGCACGAAAGTGGAGGATAAACAACATAAGCTTGTTGAATACAAGAAATTAAGGACCTGCTTTGTTATTCCGTTGATTTCAGAAACATAATTATTAGTAAAGCAAAATATTTTTCAGCGTGTAATTATATGAAACATAAACAAAAAGAGGAGCATGCTTGGAACTTGACATATTAATTTCTAAGGTACAAAAACACAAAGTGTAATGTAACAAAGGATACGTTTATGAAATTACGCGGAGGCAAATTCTACTTAGCCCGCCAGAGGGAATGATGTTGTAACAAGCGGAGTAGAGTCACACCCGCGTCGTGTGACGCACGAATTGTGATGCAGTGGCAGAGCGCTCCTGGCGAGAGGGCGACTAGGAATATTCTTCTTCTCGTATGATATCTTTACCTATATTAAGATTTTTCTATTACGCGTAGTTTAAAAGGGGTTAATTGCTTCGTTAGTTGTGAGTCAAGCCTTCTTTACATAAGTAGGTAGGTACACTTACCTAGTAGGTAAAACATTCAAGCGTTCAGCTTCTGTAATGGATAGTATAGGAACAATGAAACGCGATAGCGCTATAGGCTGCAAACAATACGTATCTCGCATCACCGCCGAGTCGGAAACGTGTTGTTCTCCCGCACCGTGGCGACGACGACGGCGACGCGACGCCCCGCACGCCGCACCGACTGCGACGCGACGTCCTGTCTATTCCCTATTTCCCGGCGCGACCCGCGCCGCGCGTCTGCTCCGCCGCCATTATGCCGCGCTGGCTGAACTTGACTGTAATTGTTCTATTTCAACTCAATGTAATAATATTTTATAAAATAAAACGTGAGTTGTTATGTAGATAAATATTTTGTCGTATTACTTTCTAATGATTACATTTTCATAAAGTTTAAAGCTATTATTATCCATTGTAATTGCAAATATTTGGTAGAATTACAATGTGAAATTTAGTACCTACCAACAAGTAATAACCGACTAAGCCAAATTCAAAGCGATTTACACCTTACCCCAGTACACTTTAACATTTCAAAACAATTTGGCAGGGTTGCCAAGTCGACGGCTCTTCCGACTATCTGTAAATTACGCGCGTAACACACAGACTAGGTGCTCAGAAGTTGCTAATTAGCTTCGCAACTTGACAGCGGAATGGGCTGCATCATGCCAACTCGCTAACCGGGCCAAACTTGCTAGCAGCGTTATTAGTACATAACATTCTACATGTAGATACGCTCGTTATTGTTTTCAATTAGGTACATGACGTAGGACTGAAACTGATCATACATATTGTACGCACTTTACTTGGATATCCCTAAAGATAATCTGAAGTAATATTGATATTACGACAAGAGATATTAGATCCGATGTAATATACAAGTAGCTGTTTTCACATGGCTTTATTATTAAAAATATATGTTGATATTTCAGTGAAATACTCAACTTTCAGCATATTACCAATAAAATGTATTAATAGAAGTACAGTTATAGACCCGCCGCTCCTACTAATATTAACAGGAACGTTATAGTGGTGGGTCGAATAAAACTTAGCTAATACTGTGTTGTACACACAAGTTGTAGCAGGTACCCGAGCGGGGCAACTGTTACGAGCCCAGTTCGCGAGCGCGCGTCCCGTATCGCTAAAAGCATGTCTGAACTATGCTGCAGCGACGATATTAGCCACGCAGTGTGTTGCGGACACACTGACGGTAAGAGTGACGGACTTAGCAAAACATTATAATGCGATTCAATGTTAGGACCTTGGAACCAAAGATATAAATTTGTCACTTTGCCAATTTGACATATTTGAAATAATATGTCTCAGGATTGCTAACAATAAAGTAATTTTAAAATAACTTCAAAATAAGATAAAATAGAGACGTTCAGAGTTTCAAAAAAGTACTTAATATTGATGTATGACGTCAAAAGTTAGTAACTTAACTAGTAAATATCATCGCAATCATAAAATATTTTAGAAAAATAATCCAGAAAGTATATCTTTAAAGAACCTTTGAGTTAATACCATGATTATATAAGTACTGGGTAAATAAAATATTTAGTCATCATTGTCTGGTCATAATCTTCTAACAGACTTCGTTTGCTTTGTAATGATGATCGGTGCAATGAAACTCGTTGCTCTACTTATTTTGCGTTATAATATGCTTTTAAAATCAACATAATTGGGTTTTTACATTGCTCCCTGTTTGACAGGTCTTAGAAAATTATCAAAGAGAATACAATACTACTAGAACAAACCATAGACAAAAAATTGGATAATAGTGCTGCCCATACAATCAACATAAACAAAAAGAAAAGTGATGTGCTTGAACAATCTCCCCCGCCTTGAAAGCTTCTTTCAAGCGTTGTCTTCCTGATCAGCTATCAATGGACAAAGTCGGGTCACTGCTCTTCTTAGAGTTCCTTTTGTGGTCTCAACGTCGGCAACTCTGCACGCGCCGTCGGAGCCTGGATAAACTTGGGTTACTCTTCCCATAGGCCATTTCAACGGCGCTGTCACCTCTTGGTTGATCAGCACCAACTGACCGGGCTTGATGTTAGGTTGGCGTTTCTGCCACTTGGTCCGCTGTTGGAGCTCGCACACATATTCTTGGCTCCACCTTGTCCAGAAATGCTGCCTGGCCTGTTCAAGTCTTGCGTAGCGGTGTAGCCGGTTCGTATTGGCGTCTTGTAGGTCTGGCGCTGGCAGCGACGTCAACTCTCGTCCGACAAGGAAGTGCCCTGGGGTGAGAGGGGACAGATCGTGAGGATTGGAAGATAGAGGAGAAAGGGGTCGTGAGTTAAGTATAGCTTCAATCTGTGTGAACAGCGTTGCGAGCTCTTCATACATAAGGTGCGAATCACCCAAGACCCTTTTCAAATGATATTTTGCCGATTTTACAGCCGCTTCATGAAGCCCTCCAAAGTTTGGGGAATATGCAGGTAAGAATTTAAATTTAATGCCTTCTTCTACGAAAGATTCTGACACAGAGTTACCATGAGCGTTAATAAAAGCTCCAATTTCACGGCTAGCACCCACAAAATTGGAACCATTATCGCACCAAATCTCACGAGGCTTACCGCGCCTGCTAATAAACCTTCGAACCGCCAAGATAAAAGCTTCGGTACTCAGATCACCAACCAATTCTAAGTGCACAGCTTTTACCTTAAAACAGACGAATACACACAGATAACATTTTATTAGTTTAGAGCCGCGTCCTTTCTTATCATTGATAAGGAAGGGCCCAGCAAAATCAGCACCAACGACCTCAAATGGATAACCAGGACTGAGCCTCGCCGATGGTAATTTTCCCATTATTTGTTTTGCAACTACTCCCTTTGCTCTGGTACATAATATACAGTGTCTGTACACCTTCCTAGATAGAGTTCTACCATTGAGAGGCCAGTAAGATTCTCGAACGAGCGAAAGCAGTAATTGTGGACCCGCATGCATATACTTTACATGATAGTACCTAAATAGAAGTTTTGTAAAGGGATGATTAGAATTAATAATGATTGGATGCTTTTTACTATATTCGAAATTTGAGTTTTCTAGCCTGCCTCCAACTCTTATTAAGCCTTGCTCATCTACAAACGGTGTCAAGTTTAACAGTGGTGCAGCTTTACATTGCTTTTCATAATCATGGAAACATTCTAATTGAGCCAGATAAGCTAATTTCAGTTCAGCCAATGCCAATTCTTCTACAGTAAAACTTTGCTTATTTTGACTGCTTATATTTTTTGTGTTGTTATAGAACCGAATAACGTATGCAACAATACGACGTAATTTTTTGAAATCTGAGTACTTATTAAAATCAATGACTGACTGTGACCTGCTAACACAAGTAGTGTTAACACGTATTTCCGGTAATGTTGCATCCGGTATATTGGAACTTTGGCTTGGCCAATGCTCCTCTCCTTCGCGTATGAATGCAGGTCCCTCCCACCATAGTGACTGAGATTTTAATTCGTGTGGATAAATTCCACGAGATGCCAGGTCGGCTGGGTTTTGAGATGTAGGGACATACAGCCATTTACAATCGTTACATAATTCATTTACAGAAACCACTCGATGTGCTACAAACACTTGCAACTTATGTGAAGGCGTGGACAACCAACCTAGCACTATTTTGGAGTCTGACCAGAATACTTTACTCGCGATATCACAACGGAGCGATTTAGCAACTTTATCACACAGCCGTGCGACTAAAAGCGAGCCACAGAGCTCTAGTCTAGGTATCGTTGTAGTCTTCAGTGGCGCCACTTTCGCTTTAGCACATAATAGTCTAACAGTGCAGTGACCTAAAGTGTCAGTGGACCTGACATATACACAACCAGCATAAGCTTTCATACTGGCATCAGAAAATGAATGCAATTCAATGTTTACAGGATTACTGCAAATGGCATGACGAGGTATATCTACCGTTTGGAAATAGTGTACATTATCAATAATTTTTTTCCATAAGTTACTAATATCGTTAGGAATTCCTTCATCCCATCCTATCCTTTGTGACCACAGCATTTGTAAAACAATTTTACAGACTATAATACAGCAGCTCAACAAACCTAGTGGATCAAAGAAGCTAGCAGTCAGGGATAGAATGGAACGCTTTGTGTACGGAGTATCTTCATTGCAGTCAGGTAGTTTAGAAGACACAATTAAAATATTGTCAGTATTAGGGTTCCATTCTACACCTAAAGCATGACTCTGGGATGTAATTACTTTGAAATTTTCCTGTTCATCGCCATTTGCATTTGATATATAGTTCAAAAATACTTTTGAGTTGCTTTTAACCTTCCTAAGGTTGAAACAAGCTGACTCGAGTATGCGAACAATACGTTGACAAATTTCAATTAGAGATGACTCGTCAGAACACCCGGTTATGACGTCATCGACATACCAGTCATGTAGCATGATTTCTTGTATCAATGGATCCTCACACTCTCGACCAAGCTTTACTAAGCATCGAGTACTCAGGAACGGTGCCGATGAGGTTCCATAGGTTACAGTATTTAATTGCAGGTATCTCATCGGCTGTCCCTCGTCCTCGCGCCACAAAATTACTTGTAAATATCTTTGCGATTTTTCTACTAGAATTTGACGGTACAGTTTCTCTATATCGCCCGTAAAAATATACTGATGCTGTCGAAATCTAAGCAATATAGAGAAAATGTCATCCTGCACCGTGGGTCCTACCATGAGCAAGTCATTTATGGACAGACCTGAATCAGTTTTTGCCGATGCATTAAAAACTACACGACATTTAGTCGTCTCACTCTGTTCCCTCAGAAAAGGGTGATGTGGTAACAAGTTAACAGTTTCAGGTCGCTCGATTTCAGTTAGATGGCCTAAATTTTCATATTCATTAATAAAATCTACATATTGCGATTTTAGGTCAGGTTGCCTCTTGAATCGTTTTTCCAGTGCATCAAAACAATGCTTAGCTCTCGGATATGAATTTCCTAATAATGCAGGACTATCTCGCAATGGCAACGAGACGCAAAATCGACCATCTTGCATGCGACGCGTGTGTTGCACGAAATGGTCTTCGCAGGCTTGCTCTTCTATCGTAGGCTTCGGCTTGTCCGGCAACTCCTCCAGCTCCCAAAACTGCCTCAGCTGAGTCCGGATAGCTTGACTGAAATTACAATGTATTTTGGTTTCTGACAGATTGCTAGGACACATCATAGGTCCTACCATTAACCAACCAAATTTAGAGTTTTGTAATACAGGTTTATTGTTTCCTAATTTTAGTTGGTTTTCAGTGCAAATCACATCCCAAAAAATATCCGCTCCCAGTAACAGATCAATTTGCGATGGTTCATAGAAATTAGGATCTGCTAGTGTGATATTTTTTGGAATGTTAAGAGAGTGTACATCAATTCTAGAACTAGGCAGGCTGCTAGTTATCTTAGGAATAATAAATGCATTTACATTCTTATAGTAACTACTAGTATTTGATTGAATTTTCAGATTACAGCACTGTAGAGCAGAGAATGAGATGTTATTGATTCCAGTCACAGATACAGACTGCATAGGTTTGCTTTCAATACATAACTTATTCTTTAGTGATTCCGTGATGAATGATGACTGGCTGCCACAATCAAGCAAGCATCGTACTTCATGACATTGCTCATTAATTATTATCTTAACCATTGAAGTCGAAAGTAACACTTGGTTATCTATACAAGAAGATAGTGCAATTGGATTGCAGACAGCATTTGTTGGAACTTGGTTTTCTATATTTTCCAATGGAGCCGGCTTGTTTCTATGTAGCAGAGAATTATGCTTTCGTTTGCAGATTTTACATGGCCCTGAATTGCATTGATGAGCAAAATGCCCACCACGTAGACAGTTAATACACAATTTCAATTTGGCAATTTCTCCATTTCTCTCATCAACACACATATTATTAAATTTTTCACAGTAATAAATTAAATGTTCAGCACCACAAATTGGACACAACCGAGATGGTTTTTTGTTATTTGAGTCATCATTACAGGCAGCAGCTACAAATGCTTTTTGTTGCTTCTCAAGGGGCTTGCTTGACTTGTCATTTTGTTTACTTTGGTTGTCACTGCTGCCTACACTGACCATCTCTAATACATCCGCCCTACTTCTTAGAAAATAATAAAAATCCTCTAGTTTGGGAGTGAGCTCTAAACTATTTCTATGTTCCTCCCATTTGGTACTGGTCACATTGTCTAGTTTTTGGCTAAACATAAAAATAATCAATGTGTCCCAGTTGTCCGTTTTCTCCTCTAGGCTGTTAAGGGCTCTGAGGTGCTTTGATATGTGATCAATAAAAAATCTTAATGTCTTTTCCGATTCCTTGTAAGTAGGTACATTAAACAATGACTTTAAATGATTATGAATTAACTGGCGTTTGTTATTATAGCGATCACATAACAACTTCCATGCAACAGCATAATTATTGGATGAAATTTCCAATGATTCTATGACTGAAGCTGCTTGACTTGTCAAGGATCCTTTTAGATATTGAAATTTACTGATATCATTTAAGTTTGAATTGTTATGAATTAATGAATTGAAATTATCACGGAACTCCAGCCATTTATTATAATTGCCATCGAAAGATGGTAGTTTAATAGTGGGCAATTTGACAGATGTTCCCTTTACAGTGCAGCACTGAGTTGATGATTGGTGCCCATGACAACTTCCACCATCAACTGAATTACTGCCTTTAGTAAATTTAGTTTCATGCATTTCAATTAACTCTTGTGCAGAACTTATCACTAAATAAAATATACTTTCCGTGCTATCCCGATCTGAACTATCAACAGATTCATCAGAGGATCGTTCTCCTCCTTTAGTTTCAGACCTTAGTTGCTTTGTTTCTATTTCTATTTGTATCGTATCATACTCATTAAATAGAACTTCAATTTTACTTAATCTCAATTTTAACTCGTTAAATTGTTGTTTAGAACATCTTTATAGTTCTTAAAATCTACTAAGTAATTTTTAAAACTAGTTAGTCTACCCTTTATGGACCCCCTTTTACCCCGTAACTCTTTTAACTCTGTGTCAGTCATCGCAGAAATCAGGCACTTGGAAATTATTTACAGAAAATGTTGAATACCTGCACAGTCCGCTCAAACCTTTGAAGCCGCTGTAGATGAACGAAGTTGGCGCTGCATGCGTGTGCTTGCGATGCGCCTGCTGTCGTTATTGCACAGCTGACTGAATACAGCACAGGAGTGGGTAACTCGAAATTAGTTTGAAGAATAGTTTGTAATAGCCCAAATGATTAAATTTGGTGAAAATGCAGCCGATTACATTAATTTTGCTAGTCGAATTCCAATATATCATTACCCAATTATGCACTTTTATAGGTTAGATAACCTATAAATTTCACCAACAACGTGCTCACACAGATCAAGCTATACAGTGGTGTTAGGTAGAAATATAGGTAGGAAAGGATAAGGAACGGCAACTTAGCTTCGTTTGTTGTGTCTGTCTGTTGCCAGACCCTGGATTCCAACTCTTTACAGGTTAGGTACTGCGCTTCCCGCACAGCGTTGTCTTGTCGCGGTCGCCATCATGTCTGTTCATAATCTTCTAACAGACTTCGTTTGCTTTGTAATGATGATCGGTACAATGAAACTCGTTGCTCTACTTATTTTGCGTTATAATATGCTTTTAAAATCAACATAATTGGGTTTTTACATTGCTCCCTGTTTGACAGGTCTTAGAAAATTATCAAAGAGAATACAATACTACTAGAACAAACCATAGACAAAAAATTGGATAATAGTGCTGCCCATACAATCAACATAAACAAAAATAAAAGTGATGTGCTTGAACAATCATACCCATTGTAATTCTGGTAGCTATTGTAACTTAGGACAGTTCGATTTATCTTCTTTCTTGCAATTACTAAACACTCAAATAAATGACAATTATGATGTTCAGTTTCAGTTTCTTGAAACGTGAAAAGTTTATTTGCTTTCGATTTATTTCTATAAAAAACTAGTTGTGCCCCGCGACTCCGTCCGCGTTCTGTTGAAATTTTTCCTGAATTTTCTTTGCTATAAACCTCACGGAGCCCGAGACCTTTCCAACGAATGCAAAACCGTGGAAATCGGTTCGTGCGTTCTGGAGTTATAGCGTCAGGAAGGAAAACCCGACTTATTTTTATATAGTAGATAAATAGCTTGACAAAAACTTAGTCACAAACCATTCGCATAGTTGTTTGTCTCTGAGTACTTCAGTGTAAGTAAGCCATGTAACAGTAACAGGCACCTACAGTAACGTGTGGCAGTTGTGCGTGATCCACAATACAGCGCAGGTGACTCCGCTTGCTGTAACGCTCTTAGATTGTAATACAAGATAACGTCTTATGTTTTACATTATTATTTTGGAATTTATGGAATTCATATTTTCAAGCGTTCTAGGTGAAAGCTAAGTATTATTAATACATTACATATACATTATTTCAAAAATCTACATTCTCTGTTTCCTGAAGTTCAAGATGCGTCTATCTATGTACACCAGATGAGATGTTTCGGGCGCAACAGGATGAAATGCTCTAGACCCAAAAATATACCAATATACCATTCAGAAACCGATTCACTCTGGACCACATATGGACTGATACATGCTAATGATATATAAAGTAACGACATTCGATTACTTTATATATCTAATTTTCAACAACTTAAATATTCTTATAGTTGACAGCGGCCCGCCCCGGCTTCGCACGGGTACATTGCGGTTACATTAATCGAGTTTTAGTAAGGATCCCTAATTTTTTTTAAATATATTATAGCCTATGTTACCCGGGGATAGTGTAGCTTCCCAACAGTGAAAGAATTTTTCAAATCGGTTCAGTAGTTTTTGAGCCTATTCATTACAATCAAACAAACAAAGTTTTCCTCTTTATAATATTAGTATGATAAAGATAAAAGATAAAGATCCATTGATTTTTTGATCCATTGAAATATGAGTGTGTATGCTAGATGAAATAAATAGTTATAACGTTCTAATCACCTTGACATACAAGTATCATCAAATTTTCTTCCCCGAACACCGATGAGGGTCAGTCGATTTGTTTTTAGAACAAAAACAATATGACGGGTGTTACCTCAAAAAAAAGTCGAGGTATTTTTTTTGCTTTAAATTAAAATTCTGATGACTCGAGAAGTTCTCAAACTATTATCCCGGAGGCCCATCGTCCAGTTCCACTGATGTTATTTACACATTTTCCAATATCTGTCTTTCAAATTATATTCCCGCGTCATTCCCATTTCCAGTGAGACACGAGACGGGGCCCCCCGCGGCCAATATTTGAGAGATTGTTTACGTGCTCCGAATCCCGCGGAGTCCGACGGCAATTATTGGAAGAATTCAAAAATATATCCCACTGATGTAATAACCTAGCTCCGCGGTTGCGGTACCTATATTATTTATTTTCGCTATAAGTCCTGTTGAATAAAGTAATGGAAGTTTTTTATATTTTCATCACCTAACTTTCAACTCATAATCCGCCTTCACAACCTTCCACTTTGTCCCTTTCATGAAATATCACGTGGGCAACTGATTTATTAACTTCGTCCAAAGGCCTACAAATTTTTTGTTTGTTCTACATTGTAACAAAGCCTAATATGCCAAGAAGTTATCTCCACGTGTAACCTATTGTTCCCCGACACCTCCCGCCACGCCACAGGTCTGCCACCATTAGTCACGGCTCCCGTCGCGGACAAATGAGGCGAATTAGCGACGTCCCGATATGCCGCGAGCGCCACAATATGAGTGATTGATGCCTCGCGTCGCAAGCGCGCCTCGTGCTGCCTTGTTTAGGGAATATGTTTAACGTTGGTAATTACTGCGTCAATTAGCTGGAATTGTTTAAATCGTGTTATAATAGGGACGGAGGGAGTAATTAGAACATGGAAATGTACTGTGTATCGGCGTGGAAATCAATCTAACGATATTGAAATGGTGATTACGCCCCTGTCTTTCTCTTGGGTATCACAGTGGAATGAGGCTATGCATCGTCTGGGTACTGTCTCGTGGTAGAACGAGGACACAACGCATATATTGTTGGCGTTGTCGAACGCTGCGATGAAATATTATTATAGGTACATTTTTCTTTCAACGCTATATAAAATAGTATCAAAGGAGTTGTTTAGTAAGTTATTTTAGGTTAGTAAAAAAGATAGGATACAAAATAGCGTAGGCACAATTGGCGTACGTAGGCAAATATTTTTTCACAATTTTTATTTCCAGGGTGTTTTGTTCTGAAATAGTCACAAAACGCATTAAACAGTAATATAGTGTAGTTATCGTCAAAGCTTGGCGCTCCACAGAGTGCTTAGTATAGGTATAGGTACTGCTCCCGACTGCCGTACGTAGCTACACGTCTCTGTGCTTCTTTCTACTTTGAAACAGTTCTCCCTTACGAAATGAGATTTCTTTCAGCATTTACCTTAAAAATGTACACGACACAAGCATCTGTATCTCGGATATATTTGTATAAACGTTCCGGAGTTGTCATTGGATTGCTTAATAACGCGGCTTGTGCTGGCTGTGGCCCGCGGCGGCGGCGCTGCTGCTTTTTTATTACTGGAGGTTATTTTGTAAATGCTGCTTGAGATATCAAGGTGGTAATAACAAGTAAGTTGGAGTTGCATTCTTCTTCCGGCTAACTTAGAAGCGCACGAAAGTGGAGGATAAACAACATAAGCTTGTTGAATACAAGAAATTAAGGACCTGCTTTGTTATTCCGTTGATTTCAGAAACATAATTATTAGTAAAGCAAAATATTTTTCAGCGTGTAATTAAATGAAACACAGAGCATAAACAATAACTCTAAATTGAAAATTTAAAAACCCCCGATGTGACGACCTTTTCATCAAATGTATACTTTACCTAGTACGTCCAAATAACGCTAAAATTATATTAAATTAGTTTCTTTTCTGTATTTTTTCTCAATGGCGGAGCAGCGCCCTCTAGAATTATTATTGCGTAATATTCCATGACAATTAGCAAAATTTAACGCGTGCGCGTATCCATCATTTGACATGTGACTTATGGAACGTCTTTAGTTCATACACAAATCTCATATAAAAATTGATAAAATATCATTTTTTTCCAGAATCCGCGAAACTTTTCAAATATATAATATTGTAAAAAGCCAGTTCAGACTATTACGATCATTTAAAAATATAATAAAGCGAAATCGTTTCAGCCGTTCTCAAGTAATGCAAAGATATTATTCCAATGAGCCCAAATTTCGATCGGATTCGAGCCGTGGAAGTTGGTTTTGGCCGTGAATGTGGCTTTTTCAACCTACAAAAGAGCTGATGATCTTCAAACGGCTGAACCGATTTTCATGAAACATAGCTAAGAACACTCTCGATCAGAATACCTATCTAACAAAAGAAACAAAATTGAAATCGGTTCATCAGCTTGGGCGCTACGTTGCCACAGACAGACACACAGATACACAGATACACAGATACACAGATACACAGATACACATGTTAAACTTATAACACCCGTCGTTTTTCGTCGGGGGTTAAAAAGAGGAGCATGCTTGGAACTTGACATATTAATTTCTAAGGTACAAAAACACAAAGTGTAATGTAACAAAGGATACGTTTATGAAATTACGCGGAGGCAAATTCTACTTAGCCCGCCAGAGGGAATGATGTTGTAACAAGCGGAGTAGAGTCACACCCGCGTCGTGTGACGCACGAATTGTGATGCAGTGGCAGAGCGCTCCTGGCGAGAGGGCGACTAGGAATATTCTTCTTCTCGTATGATATCTTTACCTATATTAAGATTTTTCTATTACGCGTAGTTTAAAAGGGGTTTATTGCTTCGTTAGTTGTGAGTCAAGCCTTCTTTACATAAGTAGGTAGGTACACTTACCTAGTAGGTAAAACATTCAAGCGTTCAGCTTCTGTAATGGATAGTATAGGAACAATGAAACGCGATAGCGCTATAGGCTGCAAACAATACGTATCTCGCATCACCGCCGAGTCGGAAACGTGTTGTTCTCCCGCACCGTGGCGACGACGACGGCGACGCGACGCCCCGCACGCCGCACCGACTGCGACGCGACGTCCTGTCTATTCCCTATTTCCCGGCGCGACCCGCGCCGCGCGTCTGCTCCGCCGCCATTATGCCGCGCTGGCTGAACTTGACTGTAATTGTTCTATTTCAACTCAATGTAATAATATTTTATAAAATAAAACGTGAGTTGTTATGTAGATAAATATTTTGTCGTATTACTTTCTAATGATTAAATTTTCATAAAGTTTAAAGCTATTATTATCCATTGTAATTGCAAATATTTGGTAGAATTACAATGTGAAATTTAGTACCTACCAACAAGTAATAATCGACTAAGCCAAATTCAAAGCGATTTACACCTTACCCCAGTACACTTTAACATTTCAAAACAATTTGGCAGGGTTGCCAAGTCGACGGCTCTTCCGACTATCTGTAAATTACGCGCGTAACACACAGACTAGGTGCTCAGAAGTTGCTAATTAGCTTCGCAACTTGACAGCGGAATGGGCTGCATCATGCCAACTCGCTAACCGGGCCAAACTTGCTAGCAGCGTTATTAGTACATAACATTCTACATGTAGATACGCTCGTTATTGTTTTCAATTAGGTACATGACGTAGGACTGAAACTGATCATACATATTGTACGCACTTTACTTGGATATCCCTAAAGATAATCTGAAGTAATATTGATATTACGACAAGAGATATTAGATACGATGTAATATACAAGTAGCTGTTTTCACATGGCTTTATTATTAAAAATATATGTTGATATTTCAGTGAAATACTCAACTCTCAGCATATTACCAATAAAATGTATTAATAGAAGTACAGTTATAGACCCGCCGCTCCTACTAATATTAACAGGAACGTTATAGTGGTGGGTCGAATAAAACTTAGCTAATACTGTGTTGTACACACAAGTTGTAGCAGGTACCCGAGCGGGGCAACTGTTACGAGCCCAGTTCGCGAGCGCGCGTCCCGTATCGCTAAAAGCATGTCTGAACTATGCTGCAGCGACGATATTAGCCACGCAGTGTGTTGCGGACACACTGACGGTAAGAGCGACGGACTTAGCAAAACATTATAATGCGATTCAATGTTAGGACCTTGGAACCAAAGATATAAATTTGTCACTTTGCCAATTTGACATATTTGAAATAATATGTCTCAGGATTGCTAACAATAAAGTAATTTTAAAATAACTTCAAAATAAGATAAAATAGAGACGTTCAGAGTTTCAAAAAAGTACTTAATATTGATGTATGACGTCAAAAGTTAGTAACTTAACTAGTAAATATCATCGCAATCATAAAATATTTTAGAAAAATAATCCAGAAAGTATATCTTTAAAGAACCTTTGAGTTAATACCATGATTATATAAGTACTGGGTAAATAAAATATTTAGTCATCATACCCATTGTAATTCTGGTAGCTATTGTAACTTAGGACAGTTCGATTTATCTTCTTTCTTGCAATTACTAAACACTCAAATAAATGACAATTATGATGTTCAGTTTCAGTTTCTTGAAACGTGAAAAGTTTATTTGCTTTCGATTTATTTCTATAAAAAACTAGTTGTGCCCCGCGACTCCGTCCGCGTTCTGTTGTAATTTTTCCTGAATTTTCTTTGCTATAAACCTCACGGAGCCCGAGACCTTTCCAACGAATGCAAAACCGTGGAAATCGGTTCGTGCGTTCTGGAGTTATAGCGTCAGGAAGGAAAACCCGACTTATTTTTATATAGTAGGTAAATAGCTTGACAAAAACTTAGTCACAAACCATTCGCATAGTTGTTTGTCTCTGAGTACTTCAGTGTAAGTAAGCCATGTAACAGTAACAGGCACCTACAGTAACGTGTGGCAGTTGTGCGTGATCCACAATACAGCGCAGGTGACTCCGCTTGCTGTAACGCTCTTAGATTGTAATACAAGATAACGTCTTATGTTTTACATTATTATTTTGGAATTTATGGAATTCATATTTTCAAGCGTTCTAGGTGAAAGCTAAGTATTATTAATACATTACATATACATTATTTCAAAAATCTACATTCTCTGTTTCCTGAAGTTCAAGATGCGTCTATCTATGTACACCAGATGAGATGTTTCGGGCGCAACAGGATGAAATGCTCTAGACCCAAAAATATACCAATATACCATTCAGAAACCGATTCACTCTGGACCACATATGGACTGATACATGCTAATGATATATAAAGTAACGACATTCGATTACAATGAACAAATAAAGTTAAATTGAATAGGCAAATTACGAGCATATTTTGTATACCCACCGGGATACCGGGATACGGGTGTAGGTTTAATTACAACATTAATTTAAGAATTAATTGAACGCTCAATTACGAATTACGCTTGAAATTAATTGCACGGACCTGTGTTATTTATTGATCAGTGATCGATATTGGTTCTGGTGCGTTACAAAAAATATTTAAGTAATTGATTCCGAGTATTTTGTGTAGGCAGATCGGCACTAGATTGGCGATATAAAACGTATTTTTATGGACATTCTTTAGAAACTATCAACCTTATCGGTTTAGAATCAATCCACCTCTGGATGGAGACACAAGTTTTGTTTAACCGGATCTGTTCGTGTGTTCTGTTCTAATCAGCTAACTGCCGTAAAGTAAATATTTCCAGAAGTCCCAGAGGATACAAAATTACTCTACACAATACGATTACATCTAGAGACTTTTTAATTACTTTTGTGCGAAACTCTAGAACTAAACGTTGATTAACATCGTTGCCACTGGAACTGTAAACCTAACAAGTCTGGATTTGGGGCTTGACCGACTTACAACTTCTCTAACAGCTTCGTTTCAGTACTTTATAGAGAGCAGAGGTAATGATTATGTAGCGAAAATGAACATTGTAAATATCTGTTGTATCCGTTGTGGTATTATAAGTAAGCAAGAATGAAAACAGTAGGAACTTACTAGAATTACAAATATAATTCTGGGAAAAAATAATCCTAATGTTTAACACCAGTAGGACCTGGGTATAATTGGAGCTATGACGTTTGGTTGCCCTATTATAAAAAGTTAATTGAGGTAAACAATAAAGCAGCCGGGGTCGTGCTGTAGTGCATGTCCCTGGCGAGTGTATGCAAATGTCCCGGGACAATGGCAGTGTTTAGTCGTTTGTCTCCGTCGCGAGTGAGCGGTTTATTATTCACAGCAGCAGCAAGCAATAGCTTTAGGCGGCTATTCATGCTAATAATAGACGCAATGTTTATATTCCAGCTTCAACAAATACAGTAGATTCGATGTTTTGTATATTTATTGCATGTATGTATGGATTGATGGTTGCGTACATTTTACTATAGGGACGGCATAATTGTGACTTATGTTTATTTACAGCGTGTGTAAGTTTTGTTTTTCTAGTCAGTTTTCAATCTATCTAGTACCTAATTATTACCATCCCATTATTTGAAAATTGCATTACTGTCATCTCTTGATATAGGCATCCCGAATAATAAAGTACTTAACACTAGGAGTCGAAAGATTTATTATATGAATACTCAGCAACTTCTCACACACATTAGGCTATTTCCCAATCGCCAAATTATTGGGCAATCATTACCCAACAAATAACATCTAGCAAGCAACCATAAGCGTATTGATACTTCTGATAACTCGAGTAGTTTTAACGATGCCTCCGGGTGCGAGACACCCACGCGTAGTATTTTTGCTTTGGTGGCGATTGAGGGTGAAAGAGAAACAGTTTATTAGCGCGCTGCTTGGGGTGGATAACTTAATGCGCCTCTAGTTGTATTAGGCTCTTATATTAACGAGGATTATTATTATTTTCTGTTATATTTTCATCCAAATATAAAGGCTGAGATTGTGCTGGTAAAAATAAACCAAATAAACCTACGCACACAAACATATTTTATCACGAACGAGTTGACAGGTCGTCCAAGTACACGCAATGCCGCCCGTCACCGATTGCCGCCGATTCCTCGCCAGCGGATATGGGCCGCCGGCAATCGTCCCAATCGCTCGATCTCTATTGGTCTCCATCGCATGTTTACGTACCGTATCGCGCGCCATCGCACGGCGGCGTCCACCCTGATTTGTTTACTTCCTGCACTCGAGTAGTTTTTGATACGTTTCCGCAGCAATAGGGGGCCATTTACTGTTAATATTGCGATATGTTTTCATTCGAAAGTACGGTAATAGATATTGCTGAACACGGCAGAACATCCATATAAGTGAAATAGAAAAGTAAATTATGGATTCTGTGTTGATGTTTCCTAAATAGTTCAACATCATAAACATTGAACCGCAGGCAGGTAATTGAAAAATGTAAATTCGTTATAAGTAAATAAAGACATTCAACAGTAAAACGTTATTCTAAAAATATAACGACAAAAATTTATTGCGCAAAACACTAAAAACAAAATCTAAAGTTTGGAAAATGTAGACTTTAAATTTACATTCCCGTCGTCGGAATAACGAATGCCCCAATAAAGCCGAGAGTGCGTTGATCTAAATGATTTACTGCGTATCGTGTTCCATTTGAAGTCCGGGACAGTTCCCGGAATAGCGAGGATGGGAGATAGGGGCGTAGAGCGAGTCGGAACAGGCGTTACATGCGGAAATATCTCGGGAATCGGAGGATGTGGGTGACCGCGGACTGATTTTGGGTAGCTGTTCAACAGGATAACGCGACGCAACTCGGGCTCGTCCGTTCCCCACCGATTGATTACCTTCAGGCCAACAGGAGACATATGGCTTCTCTGCGTGATGCCTTCTTTTTATTAGAAGATTGGTAAAGTGTGCGTTTGATGCACTAGTGAGTCTTGTTTACTAAGGATATAATGACATTGAGAGCTAAAATATTGTAGCCATTATGGTTATCATGGTGTCTACAACACACTTTTTATTTGTATAGCTTGGAAATATAGTTTATATAATTAAAATTTTAAAAGAAGGATTTGCTATTTTTTCTTTTGAATTCGGAAGGTTTAGAAGGTTTTCGCAAGTTTTATCTCTGCATTCGTCTAGCCAGAATGCTGCATGCTGCATCGTGTTCAAAGCGATAAGCATATAATAAATATATTTTTTTAATCCTACTCTCAAGTGTTTGAAACTTCTATAGAATGCTACGATTATAAATAGGCTATTTTATGTGGAAGAAAATCTAACATAGGAATGTTAACGTATTTTACTTCCAAATAGAATAATTATTACACCATATCTTTGCAGAGCCAAGGACTTACTAGAAATAGTTGCTTTCTCATTTATACGTAACTAAAAAATACTCATTGTATTTCTTAAATTATACGCACAAGTTTATTTAATCTATACATTTTCACTAACAGTCAATGGCATCATTTTAGGAGATTTATGTTGAATTCTAATATTAAAACGCGCTATTTCCAAAGTTGGAGTCATCTATCGTGCATTAGTGAGTCGTTCCCCGTGATGTATGCGCTGGAGCCGGCTCCCTGAGGGCTGCGCACACATGTGCCACACTGCGACACCCCACTTGAGTAGTTTATAAGCAATAGGTAATGTTTGGATAATACTAATTAAACATTGAACTAATAATCGTTCTAATTGTGATGATGCACATCCCAATTAAATATTGACACACAGACCAGTTATTTCAAGTTAAAAGGTAAAATCATTATTCAGTTAAGGTAAAATCATTATTCAGTTTACAGAGCAACTCAAGAAGTTTTTAAAGTTTTTAAAGAAAATTAATTTCAGTTTACGCTAAGTAACAACTTTAATTCAGAATAACACAAGTTGAAACTAGCTTACTATTCCCCTGTTTTCAGTCGGATCGTTCGTGCTTAAAATCTCCGGCTTATCGCGGCGTTTACCGGCAAAATGCATCGCTCCGATCGCAAATGGAGCGAGCAGTCTGCGACCTCGCTCACCTACATTCCCAATTCTATAGTCAGTGTCCATCGAGAGCTAGTCTTGATATATTGCTGGTCGATACGACGTATGAAATGGACTGCAAAGACGGCCGTGATAACGTTTTTTGTTGCGTGTTATGATTGCCTTAGCAATTAAAATGTGTATATTCGCGGAAGCCAAATATTAACTGTAAACAACGGGTTCGAGCCAATCAAATACATTCTACATCATTTTGTGAAATAACATTAGAACATACCTCTGAATTGATCATGATTGGCATATCTTTCACTGGAATCAGCTTATTTGAATTCCAAACATGTCAAGCGTAAAAGATATGAACGCGTGTAGGTACTTATACGTGTGTAAGTGGTAGTTACTGAAAACGAAATGGCCAGCTACTACTGTATTATTAAAAATAGTTTCGAAAGCTTAGCGAGGGTTCATTATATAAACAGGCCAATTTTGTACTGTACACAAAACGATCCACTTTCAACTAAACGTACTTCGTAATTAAGTTCAATACCCCATTTAGAATAAATGCTGAAAACCAAGACATTGAACATTGTACCCTATGTGTATTAGCAATAAGTTTGTATTCACGTTGTAAACGGTGATGGGTTAGTTGATAGCTCTTAAATAGTGATATCACGCACAGCCAATAGTGGGCTTAAGAACAATTTAATAGAGCCCCCACATTAAAGCCCATGTACAGATAATGATATTTCGCCGAAGGACTTGGTAATTTCGCCAGTAAGCTCTGTTATGATACTAGTTTTCTATGCAATACACTTCTAAGATGTTATAACGATTTGATTGATTAGCTTATTCGATTAATGTTCAATATTTTATAACCAATCCTGTCTTATTTTACTAACTAGCTGAACCCGCGACTTCGTCCGCGTGGAATTTAACTTAACAAAAAAGCCCGCTCCCGCGTTCTAAACCCGCGCGACAGGACCCATTTTTTAATTTGTTTTTCTAAAATAAAAGTAGCCTAAGTTACTGCTTATAACATCAGCTATCTACCACTGAAAGTCCCGTCAAAATCAGTCAAGCCGTTTCGGAGATACTCTTTGATTTCATGTGTTTTTATTTTCTTATGCGGCACCCTTATTGTTTTTCTAAAATTAAAGTAGCGTAAGTTACTCCTTAAAACTTCAGCTATGTGCCAGTGAAAGTCCCGTCAAAATCGGTCCAGCCGTTTCGGAGATTACCCGGAACAAAACACACAGACAGACAGACAGACAGACAGAAAAAAAAATTCAAATTGCGTTTTTGTTCTAGGTGTTGTATGTACTTTCATATGCATTTAGTGAAAAGGTGTTATTTTGATATTACAAACAGACACTCCAATTGTATTTATTTGTATAGATTAAACAGCATGATTACAATCTGTCAAAATAAGTTAAAAGTTAGGAATATGTCTCTAAAATTGTCTAATGCAAACAAATTAGGCGCGTTTTGACACTATGACAGTTGATGGGCCGTTGATTGTAAAAATAACAGCAAATTATTGTATTTTTTTATAAAAATAAACGTTTGTATATTTAGCTTTGATTAGAGTAGGCCTTAGTAAAATTATTTAAAAATTCCTAAAAATAACAAATGTGGATGCTAATGAAAAGAAGATAGACACCATTAACCTCCACAACGATTATATTGTTTCTTAAATGATCAGTATTAATCAAATCCGAACGTTAATGTTATTTAATTAATTATCCTACCATAATTTAGTATTATAAAATAAAAGCCTGTAACGGCTGATTAATAACCCGCACACGATTCAGTGTAAGGTAATGACAAATGTGACGCCAATTGATTACAATTCAATTGAGTCTGGATTAAACACGCGTACAGACATATGACAACATACACATACACTGTATAATTATCAATTCCTTTCCATAATTTAGAATTAAATAATTATCTAACCTTTGAAAATATTGTATGAGGTATTCGTTCGATTCGTTCTATTATATCTTATTCAATAACTTTGAGGGAAGTCTATGTGTGCAGCGGACTACAGACAACAATGCTCAATATTATTACAAACATGGCAGATGGTGACTACCAAATGTTACTGTAGTGTACTTACAACACTGCACATTAATAGCATTAGGGCTGGCTCCATCAGCTCACCACAAATTATCGGTTATTCGATTAACATCCCTGATTCGATTCAGGTAACAGATCGCGGTTGGGTTGGGTAACAGACGGCAATTCGATAGTAGGTACGTAGTTAATACAGCATGTTTGATTATGCATGGTTTAATATTTAAGCATGTAGAAAGGTACGGTCCTTAATTATTTCCTTGTTAATTAAAATTCTGTAAGTCAAATTTTAATTGTAATGGCGGTGATCTGAACCACCAGCAAAAAAAAGTATATTCAGGGAAGAAACATCTGAATATTCTCTTTGAATTCTTCATGTGAATCTCTTTGAATATACCTATTATGTTGTTCGGGTCCGATTCATATCTGTCACCACCATAATGCAGCTAAGTCTGACAATAGTTAGAGATGAATGTTAAATTTATGATCAGAAGCTTCAGCTTGACCCACTAATCAACATTTTAAGCAAAGCAATGGAGAATTCTGATACATTTAAATCTGACTTACCAAACCGCGTGTTGTGTCCTCAGCAACTTGGGAAACCCCTAAAAAGAAAACGGAAAGCATCAGTAATTTCCGGTGTCCTCTTTCTTGAATAATTTAGTTTTCGTCCACCCTAAGTTTCACAGTCACAGAAAACTTAGAATTACTGTAGGTATGATCAGCGACAGAGTTTTAAAATGTTTTCAGACGACATGCACTTAGAATATCAATTAAAATCTTCTGAATGATGTACCATGAATTTATTTATTTCGGGTCTTTTTGGGTTTCAAATGCTGACAAACGACTGCTAAAATTTTCTAGAAAGTGTTTTAAAATACTATTATTTTACTGTAAAAATGTAGGAATAATTTAATTACCTATGTCATTTATATGCAAAAGCAGTGATAGCCGATTGGTTAAAGCACGCGTCTTGCGGGCACCAGGTCTTGGGTTCAAACCCCGGCTCGCACCTCTGGATTTTTCGAAATCTATGTGCGAATCATAATTTCTATATGATTATCACTTGCTTACGGTAAAGGAAAACACCGTGAGGAAACCTGCATGTCTTAGAAGATCTAACCAATTTTCGAAAGACATGTGAAATCCGCCAACCCGCACTGGGCCAGCGTGGTGGATTATGGCCTGAATCCCCCTCATGTTGAGGGGAGGCCCGTGCCCAGCAGTGGGACGTCAAAAAGGATAAATTATTATTATTATATATTATATGATTTATAAGTAGGTACTAAATTAACATGAAAAAAGTAGGTATCATTGGTTTTATAAATGATCCTATAAGGGACCCGTTTGTTACATTTTATCTCGTTTAGCTGGGTGATAAGGGCTACGTAGCATTAATTTAGACAGACACTTTTATAACGTCTAGGGTATCACGTTTGCACGTGTTCACTTTTATTGGCCACGAGCTGAATGTGAAATGAACCATTGCCGCCGCTGTCTAGCAGGACGTACATAGAAGCTTGAGTTGAAGATTTCATAGAAAAATATTAGGAGAACGACGAATGAAAAAATAATAAGTGTATAATGAATAGGTATTGTGGCTTTACTTAAGATATTGTGAATTAATTTTTTTTCTCATTTTTGTACTTTTCCAAATATTTTGCTAAAGGTGGGAGTATATTTAAAGTAAGTAACTTTAAAAGAAATAACTGTTTAATGCAAGTAACATCAAGTTAAATGATATCACTTAAATTATTCAGATTTACTCAAATATATTATTGCTTATTTGTTTTTCAAAATAATTTCTGAAATTTAAGTGAACTCACCTTCACTTGTCAGCCGATAACGAGGTGACTCTACCTCGTTACAGAAAAACTTCAAACAAATCCCAGGCATGAAAAGGAATATGATAATAATATCTACAACCTTCAATAAATTCGATAGCACTCGAATATCAAAAGTTAAATTGAGTAAATTGTGATCGGCTGCGAGCACCTTAGCCGGGTACAATAAAAGCATTAGATTGACAGCCAGTCGTTATTATCAATCCCAAGTCCTCGAGGACAATCAAAATGGCAAATAAGGACCATCTTTATTACATCCCCGGCGAGTCGCAGTCGAGACTTACGAGAACAATAAAAGGCTAGACAGAATTGGGTTAGGATTAGGTAATGTTCGCAGTGGTCCTTTATTTTGCGTTATCCTGATTACATGGCAGGATTTGCCAATAATGAGGTGTGCCGATTATTGGTTGGGTCTGATATTATAAAATACTCCATCTCGTATGGGATCTAACTGAATTCCGGATCTATGTTCAATTGTTTGGGTAAACGAATATGTCAACGACAGTCGTCAGAAACTTCAAATATAATAATATTACACAGACTTATAAATACTATATTTAAATAAATGGTATAACAATATTGAAATATACCAGGTTGTAGTAAGTTTATTTTGTTTCCGATACAATGAGAGTATGATGAGAGTATTGATGTTTTCTCCTAGAAGCAATGTAATTAATTTGTGCCGTCAACCAAATTTGCATAGGACTTAATTCGACCTAGAATAAGGTATTAAGAAATATTCACGTAGTAGCGAACCTCGTTTGCACTTCTTATAGAAACATTTATCTGTACGCATTAGTAAAGAAAAAATAATATTACCTATATTCATAATTATTTTTAATCATCAGAACTGAAAAGAACGGAAATTGACACTCATTTTAACATTGAATGAAATTGATTTTCTCTTCCATCTAAAAATATCACATTTAATTAAAATACTGGCTCTGTCTTCAGCACAAAGGTCAATCAAATCAATTTTCTATTATTATACAAGAAACTGATCAGAGGGACTAACCAAAACAGATTGAAGCATAAGAATCAGCTGTACTCGTGGAGGACTCGTTACGCTGAGCTCACAATTATCACGATCACCCACCGTCGGTTTTATGCTCAAAGCCGGGTGGATACGAGCAAACTGGTGAGTTACATTTTCAACAAACTTATTGTGTATTACATAAGGTTTGGTTTGGTGCGGTTTAGGTGTATTGACGAGGTTAGTTACTATTTGTTTTCGCAGGGCAGGCCGCGAACAAAGGTCCGTGCTAATGAACAGGCCGCCCGTGCCACGACGCGCGACGGCCGCCCCCGGCTCTTTACGACGCCCTCAATGGCCGTCTATTCACTGCTGTCCACGGCCTAAGTGTTGCTTTTAAAGTGAACACAGGCCGAGTCTACTTCCATTTATCATAGCCACTGTCGAATTAGGTTGGTGGATATTGGCTGGATTAAGCGAAATATTTGTGATAAACTGCTGGAACCAGAAGTTTCATCTCGAGCTTTTCTATTATAAGTTGAGTTAAGTCCGTTCAAGTATTTTACGGCCGGTGCAGCTTGGTACATTAGCATGCAATTATTCTTCAAAGTTGACGAGGTAAATGAAAAGTAATTACGGCGGCTCTTTGAGTATAAATCTTACTTACTGCGTAAGGAATTCCAATCAGAACTAATATGAAAAGTTGGCGTTACTTAATTGCGTTCTTTAAGAATAGTTTTGATAGTAAATGTTATGAAGGCTTCGTTTTAGTCGCTTATTTCAAATTATATTTGATCTTTCGCCTGGAATATTAGAAAACTAATATTCATTTCTCAAATATCTTAGTCCAAAAAGTTTTGCATCTCCGCCATTGAAATGTCACCCTAAGGATTTTTAAAACAATCAAGTATTAACGGTCACTAATTTAGTGCAAGTAAACATACCATTTCAAGAATAGTTTAAAATGTTTTGACTTCGTTGCTATAATCGCCTTTACGCACATTACTTTAATACCAATTAAGGCTGTTTTTACTTACCTACCTTATCTAGCTACAGCTGCCTTTGAACCTAAGTTCCATTAAGTCAAAATTTAATTAAAGAGACATTCAGGTCTATTTTTACAATCCAGATTAATTTACGTAAGCAATCAATTTGGATGAATGATTTGTATGCGTCGTATTGAAATCCTGGACGTATCGCCCCTAGCTGTACCCACTCGGTCCTCACTAGCGAGTCATTACGCAGAAAGCATTCAGAGTCAAGAAGCGAACGCCTTAAAGCGAGAGCCTTGAAACACGATGCGAATATCTTGAAAGGTTACGAATATATTCGTGTGCGATCGATGAATGTTGTATGCTAAAAGCTCTATTATTAAGTATGTGTTATTTAAATTGTTCCAAAAGTATCGTATTAATTCAAACATGGTCAAATGACCTGTAATCGACACTATCAGCACATATTTTGATTATTATTACTCTTCAAAATTGAACTTACATAGGTATATGATTAGAGAATAATTTGCAGTGCTTCAGTAAGTTATAAATTTTATTTTATAAAGATATGAAACCATACATAAGGTAAATAGGATCACGCGCCGCTTTTGAGCTGATTCTGTATCAGTACGGAATTGCAGGCATTCCGCCCTCCACCGGCCGCCGGCCGAGCTGGTTAATTGAAGATGTAACGGGCCGCGCCGCCATGAATAATTCACAGTAGAGCCGAACTGGCGCTGGCGAGCTGCCAGACTGCTGGAAGCCTTTTCCACGATCAAAACGTAACTGGAAAGCGACGTCATAGAAAAGGTAGATTTGCGAGACGTCGCTTAAAATTCGATTGACGTCTTTGTTCAAATACACATGAAGTCTGGTCGGATGGCGTTGTCTTTGAAAGCAATGGTGAATTTATCTATAATTTGATGGGTCCCAACGGTCGCCAAGATGCTATAAAATCGTCAGCATACCGGTAAGAAGGCGTCGTGAAGCCATCGCCAACATCGAAGCGTCGTGACGTCGCAACTATAGCGTCGGAAAAATACTACATAAACACCGCTGTGTCGATTCGACACCACTATTATGAAAGCGTTCTGTCGCCGCAATCGTAGCGTCACCGCGCCGTTAACGAAGCTTGGTGATGTCGCTAACATAATTCACGATGAATAAATTGTAAAGAAAGCTTCAAGTAACATTACTCAAAGCACTAGTAAGTCTCAGGTGGTCTTCTAAGCAATACTGAGACCTCTGCAGACAGCCATCAATCAACCAAGTCTAGAGCTGAGTGTAATGAGCCAAGTTCCGGGTTGGCCGGCTCGCAACTATCATAATTGGATTAATGGCCACTCCAGACAACAGTGACAAGTTTCCACAATTTAAACTTGGAACTATCGTGAAGTTTCAAATTGCTTTTACGTAGTTGCGATAGTCTGTTCGAATTGTGGATTTAAGGAGTTTTGTTACATTAAATTAGCACCTATCAAAATATACCTCGGTGTCATGTCCCAAACATATAAAAACTTTATTCCGTTATAATATCTCTTTCTTCTTTTAAGTCCATAGCTTATTGCATGTCAGTAACAATCTCCCACATTATCCTTTCCTGTACCAGAAATCAAGGGGAAACAGAAAAAACCCGTATACGTGTAGCCACTCACAAGAATGTGTTAGCCAATAAAATGTAAAATAATCTCCATCCAGTAGATGGAGCCAGCTCGGTCGGCATCAGAGCCGTGAACCGAACGGGTCAATGCGAGGCCGCCGCAATTGACCCGCTGCTGGCTCGTGATGTCATTCAAACACGCATATCAATTTGCGGGGACCATAACCACGCCGGAGTATTTGCCGACCGGTTGCGGGGGGGGGGGGTACCCCGCTTCATAAAGCTAACGTTGCATATCTTTATCGAATAGATATACCTAATCCATGTAATGAAACGATCAGGTTCAGTGGTGACCCCTGCGAGGGGCCTACACAGCAGTGAAATATTAAATAAATGTTCAGTAAACTTTTAAGAAACAACTAATCGAGCGAATTCAGGAAAATAAAGATTAGGATATTGCTATCAGATTAGGCTAACTTGACGCTTACCAAATGTTGCCTCATAGAAATAGATTGGTTTTAATTCCGAAGACGACGAGCCACTGATTATATTTTATTTTTGGTAACACCAATCCCTGCACTATTGAACTATATGCCGGATGTTACGGCTGGCAGAGAACGGGGGATGACACCGTCTGACGGCTGTAATTCTTTCCTGTTCTTATTATGTTCTTTGTGTGGTGTTGATGTTAACGCCTTCGTGGCACTATAATGTTTTCCTGACTACCCCTTTTGTTGTTACTGAGTTTACCATTTAGTAAGTTATTCAAATTAGATTATAGTGACGACCGCT
This sequence comes from Notodonta dromedarius, assembly GCA_905147325.1. Taxonomy (NCBI): domain Eukaryota; kingdom Metazoa; phylum Arthropoda; class Insecta; order Lepidoptera; family Notodontidae; genus Notodonta; species Notodonta dromedarius. Next base: position 12,611,354 of record LR990165.1, on the reverse strand, counting down.
TGGCGCAGTGGTTCGAGCGTAGGCCGCTCGGCTCACTGCATCGGGTGGTTGCTGGTTCGATTCCCGTCAGGGTCAATTTCGGAAATGGCCTTTTCGTAATTTTCCCTGGTCTGGGTGTCACTGGGATCGCCCCCAGTCCATTGTACGGTACCCATAGTACAAGCGTTGCTTAGTTTGGGACCGTACAGTTGGTGTGTTTGTCTAGCGATATTTATTATTATGATTATTTAATGATGTTGAATTTTCTAATTTAGTTATGCTTTGTTCCAAATTGCTATTTCTATTTAGAGCGTACACAAACAAGTCCATAAATACTTCATTATTTCTGCATCTTTTCCATTCACATTTGGATAATAAAACAGCTTTAACCTTATCTCTACGTCGGTAATAAACAGCCTATTAACATTCCTCAATATGTGAATCAGTTGCAGATCGCTTCTCTCGCGTAGAAGAGACTAGAAATGATGTTTGCAATCGATCGCGTGTATTCATAGCTAAAAGTTATTCGATCTAACTTTCCCGCGGTCAACGAGTTGTTAATTGATCATCAGATTACTTTTTTAGAAGCTTAAATAATGACACGCATTTTATCAGCAAGTTGTTTCTACCTGTACCTACTCCTTTTTGAAAATATTAAAAAGTTTTAGAACCTAGTAAATCTTACAACGACCGTTTTCTTCAACGATAAGCGAGTGATCGTCATAGAACCTCCGATAAATATGTCCATTATTTAAACCAATTAAACCGAAGATATCATTCATTTGTTCACAATTTATTTGGAATTTGTACTAGAAACAAAACAACCATTAATAAAACAACTGTAAAGTATTCGTCAGTTACGTAACGGCAGCTGTTTCGTTGATAAGTCTGACAAGTTTGTTAATAATTTGCATTCCGCACTGCAACAGCTTGTAAGCCTCCGGAATTAAGGGTCTACTATGATTTAGAGTTCTGGCCTATAGGGAGGGGGCGATGGCGGATTAATCAATTATGATTCTGTTGAACCAGTAAACACCAAGTACCCGAATAATTTTAGAAATTTTACAGCAGTAAGAGATATCTAGGAAAATATTAACTAACATAATTTTTTCGGCTTCTATGTACGTAGAGTCTAGAACAGCTCCTTCGCCAAAAAGCAGTTCGTCGATTCATGTTTCCCTAAATTTAAATAACCCAAAGATCTAAGACCAATATAGACTTTATATACGAGTAGTATTAAATTCAGAACAATAAAATACTTATCTACGCCATTTCAAAACAACAAAAGCGTTGTAAATAGGATATCCGTCATAATAATTGGTAAACCAATATATTAATCAGGTGTGTTTTCGATATTTGATGCTAATAAATAAAGAATACGCCGCCGTTAGCCGGCGCCATCCCAGCGCTGGGCTATTAATCAGAGGCCTGCGACTGCCAGTGGGACTGTTTAATTGCGGGCCTGAATCATAAGCCAAGATTAACGAGCAGATCAGCCGCGATTGGAATTAGCGTAACGATAACGTTAGAACAAAAAAATAATATAAAGTATCATTCAATTAACAACATCATAATTATCCACCAAAGTAACTTCTGAAAATAAGATTTTTGTGAAAAAAAAAGTCATAAAAAGGTGAGAATACCAAATGAAGTGCCACAAGATATGAGTTTGCAAGATCCTTTGATTCTTTATACATGTCTTAATAAATGTTGGATTAGTACAGACTCTGCATGAATGAATGAAGACATAATGTTGCATCCCATTCCTGTTAGACCTGGGAAGGCAAACAATAGTTGATGAATCGGTATCCTAAAAATTCAACAATATTTCTTCGTCCATAGTCGAGTCTGTATTGACTACAATACCGGTTGGATATTTTTAATTAAGATCCAGTTCACAAACGGAGCTTAGATTTAATTCAGATAAGCTCCCGTTTTTAATGGCGGTCCAGCGCCGCCGGGACTTTGTGCACATTAATTACAAGTTCCGGCGGAGGATCCATCATCGCGGTTATCTTGCGATCTTAATAGTTTCACTTGACAAATAGACTTCGGCTAGTGAACATTGTTTCCGGCTTTAGACTAATAGTTGGATGGTTTATTAAGTGATTTGTTTTGTTCAGTCGCTCCTATTTGTGGCGCATAAGATATTGTTCTTTATTGATTGTTTTCTTACCGGAATAGGTACATACAAGAGTTGCGTCCGTTGCAGCTTGCTTTTATTTGAATTCAAACAATAGTAAAAGGTTAAAAAGATATACTAAAATTTAAAAGCGGTAATGATCGCATTTTTTAAAACTGATGTATAAAAGGTGATAAAATAACTGAAATATTGAAACTTACTAAAACCTTTAGCTTCCTGTGTAAGTTGTTCAGTACTTGGAATAAAGGTTCCGTATCATTATGTTCTCTAAAGCCTCAGTTATGACGTGTAATGCAACGAACTGCGCTCATTGGGTAAGGTTGTCACGGTAAGGTTGTCACGCGCTGAATTTTACTAACGTCTATCAAAAACGATCGGTAGACATTATCGTATAAACTAACAGCTAGTTTAAGAGCAGGTGGCACTGTATTCATGAATGAATCTCGTCACGATGTCCCATTTCGAATATGAATTCCCTGGATGCTAAACCAGTATCAGCAGTAAACGGCGCCAAAATGGCGGGAATCTAATTGACGTATTACATATTTGTTACAGTCAGCCATGTTTATAATAGAGTTCATTACCCTATATAAAGAAAACTCTAAGATATTTGGGGTTTCACATCACATTATTTCAACTTTATTTGTGTAGCAACCCTGCGTGTATCAGCATGAGCCGGGCGGAGCGTCGTACGTCACGTTTTATTGGTCTATTTAGACAACAATTACCAACGTGTTCATTAAGCCCGGAGGGACGCTCCATAACTGCTTACACCCTTTTTAGTTTTTACTCAAAGATTTTTTATTATTATTATTAAACAGGCACAGGCCTGTAAATCTGACCTTTCAAATGAAGGACCTAAAATAATCTTAAGAGTTTCACGTTATTACGAATTAGTAGCATTTTGGGTTGTGTACTACTTAGTAATACTTTCCATATAAAAATATCTAACCATCAAACATTTTTGACAGAACAGCACAAACATTTCCAGTTGGAAACGTTTTGACGAACCCGGCAAACAGCCGGCGCGGCCATCCGGAGCGCGGCAGATGAATAGCTGCCTATTTCCCTCCATCCCTCTTTATCTTCAATATGAGTATTCGCATTAGAAACATTGTGGGATCATGTTGAGAACTGCCGTCATAATTAAAATACCAATAGTTATATAATACTAATAGTTCGAGGGACAAAATAAGTCTTTCACCCGAGGTAAACACTGTGCTTTTCATTACGAATACAAGGAAAGTAAACATAAAAACAGGAATTGGCTAAAGAAATAATACAAGGAAGTATAAACAATACTCTACAACTCAAAAAAAAAAAAGATCGGATTGCCGCCTATTTTTTTTTTTCGTTGGCCGGCCATCTTCATTATTTAGCCATTATTTTTCATTTTCATCTTTAAATATTTTGCCCAAATCTATGTTATTTTAAAGAAATTCTTGAAACTAAATAATAATTAAGTCATTTAAAAATATATATTCTTTAATTAATACTTAACTTTATGTTATTTCAATTTTACATCGTGCTGTAATTGAGTGACTGTAGAAAAAGTTTGAACATGGTTCCATAGAAATGTGAAAATGGAATTAGTTTTTTTTTTTTATAATTTGACAGCTGTCAGTTGAAAGTGATTCTCCCGGGCCGGAAAAGTATTACTTTCAACCCGCTCCTCAGGGACTTCAGACCTACTTTCAGAGTATGAGTAATGAAAAAGATATTTATTTTTACTAGCAGTTGGACAAGAAGGAAAAAAACAAAACAATACAAATATTCAAATCAAGTTGCAAATAAAATAAAAAAAAATTCTTAGCGGCCAGTACGTCGCCAACACACATCACATTGAAAACACCGACCTAGACGCTCAAGAAATTCGTTGAGCTATTTTCAGTAATAATAACTACCTACCTTAAGCAATTTACATAAAATAGCCATTGCAATAAGTTTCAAACAAAATCAGCTGAGAGTTGAGCTTCTGCTTGAAAGTTAACAGCAGTTTAATTTGAATAAGTTCCCGCCAGTTCACAATAACATTACTGTTTATAAATAAAGGTAGAGTAGTACTGCATCGTTAATTTAAGCGTGTCGAGGGACGACGTATATTCCAATGTAATCCAATGTATATTTCCCCGCAATGCTCTACTGGTAGACGCCGTTGTGAAAGCTTCGGCACAGTGTCAGTCACCTCGCCTCACTACCTAGCGACATCCCGGTGCTGTCCTAGCGGAGGCGTCGTGGATATGTCAATGTCGCGCACGGCGTCGTTTGCGTGTACTCGTAGAGGCGTCCCGATCCTATCATAGGTGGTTTCCTAAAGCTTATAAAAAATAAAGTTACGTTTAAAATATAATATATAAAAATTAATAAATCCTCATGTCTTTGTCAAACCGGCATCAAGACCGCATAATCTTTAAATATAAATTTTAATAGAATAGAAGGGCTAATCGTATTTCTTACATATCATAAAGTGACACCTTAATCAGCATCTATAAAAAGCTTCACACGAGTTATTTATATGGCGTGTGTGATCGTGGGCTGGAAGCGAGTCTCCGAGAGACTGACGGGTCGCTAGTAAAAGAATTATCTGCTCAAGTTACCATGCGTTACCCTGTCTTTCTAGATTCTTTGTAATCTTCTGAAATATAATTGTGGCTATGTATCATATTTTCTGCGGTAATTGCGTTTATAAATTCTAGAGCAAGTGTACAAAATCGAATAACATAAACATTGAAAGCAAAAAAAATACCAAATAATCCGACAGCGTAAAAAGTAATTAACTGAAAAGAGCTCAACACAAAAAAAAACTCCTTCCTTTTATTGTAGACGCTATCATAAAGTAGTATATACCCCAAGTCACACCCACAATTAAGACGAATCTAACGACAGCTTATATTTTAAAATCCATGAAACCGTATAGGCTTTAGTGGGTGCCAAACAAATAGACATACATTTACATCCTGTTTCGTATTTACTGTACTATGGACTGGGGGCGATCCCAGTGACAACAAGACCTGGAAAAAATACGAAAAGGCCATTTCTGAAATTTGCTTTGGCGGGAATCGAACTCGCAACTGCCCGGTGCAGTGAGCTGAGTAGCCTACGCTCAAACGACTGCGCCAAACCGTCGTCAAACAAGTACAAGCGTAACCTAATTTGGGATAATAACCATAGTCTTGGACCCGCGAAATATAAAAAAAAACAATTTCGAATTTAAATCGTTAATTTAGTTTAGGCCTACGGGTGCACCTACAAATTGTCAATTTTAATTTTTTTTGTTACATCTACAACGGGATCGGAACGCGACCTTAAAAATACTCTATATCGCGTTTACTTTTTCAAAGTGATGTTAAGTACCAAATTGAATTGGAAACCTTTTTTGTGGAGTCATTAGGCTGACATTACTTAATAATTCAATAGCTGACATGTATACCTTCAGCCGTAAACAAAGTAAGGGGCGGCACATACATGGATGGAGAATCAGACTATAGGCCCTTATATTTTTTAGTTCAAATTAATTTCCATCATCTTACTTTCGGATCTCTTTTTCTTTATGACCAATTTTCAAAACACCCGCAGGGATTTCTCTACAAAGACTAAGGACATAGTTAAGTTGATCATAAATTACCGAGTTTGAGAATTTTATTATCTCTTCTCACGTCTCAGCTTGGTGAGCGCTGATCTTTCCCAATCTTTTTATTTTCACGGCCCAGCAAACTTGTTTTGTCCGCGTCCATTGTGCCAGCTAATCGAATATCCCTGTTTACCAATAACTTGGCGTCGTTAGCACATATACAACAAAAATTGTGGATAAGGATATAAAACATGATGAGTTACTCGCTTTTTCTACTCTAGTTTGACCTAGATTTATATTGCCTATACTTTTTAAAGTTTTAGTGTATGTCTGTGTGTCCAAAATTACAATAAGTCATATAATTATTGAAGCGAAGCTTCTTTACGGACGTTCGGGGCGCTCGCTACCCGGGCACTCAAACGGTGAAAAGCGTAACGCGTAACGCGTAACGCGTTACGCGTTAATATAATATATCTAATATCTACTGCAAAGCTTCGCTTCTTTCGGGCGGACCTAGACGGCACTGATTTTTTTTTTAGATGCTCGCATGCTTGGAGAATTCCGTTTGAAGCCAGCGCTGGACACAGACTTCAGATTTATTTAAGTAACTTGATTGAGACATGGCAGAGACGAAAATTAAGTGAAATTTAAATCAACATACCTATGCATTATTTGGCATCTATTTATCAGAAACATCTTAATATCCGAGGCTCAGACCCCGCGTCTGAGTCTCACTGGACTGGAAAAAGGCAAAAAATGTGGAGCAGCGCCGGCAATATTTGCGAATGAAAAATTGCGTTGTATCGATATTATGGTGCGCTGTGTAAGAATGTGTGGCGGTGCTCTCATGTGGAAATGACGCATTGGACGTGCTATATCATTATTGCAACATTTTGTTTTTGTAAAAGATAGAAATAAAAATAATAAGATTAGTATATTACCCAAAATATCGGGGACTTCAAACGGTTCAAATAAATAACACAGTATTAATATCTTCATGTTAGATTTAGTTTTATGTTAGCTTTATATACTAGGTGATACAAAATGGGTATACTATTTTTTTTGCAACTTAACTTTGTAAATCTCAAACTATCGGCTTTGTGGGACAGTTGAAGTACTAAAGGTTTTGTAGACTTGTGAAATCGGTCAACAGCTGTATTCCTATAACACCTTTTGTTTTTCAAGTTCCCTCCAAAGCTAATGGTTTTAGAATTACAAAGTTAAGTTTTGAAAAAAAAAGTATACCCATTATGTGTCACCTTGTATATACGTGCTAACAATGTATTTATGGAATCAATTTAGAAAGTATTTTCTATTAATATGAAATGTATGCGACTTGTTATTGCCGAGTGCAGTCTGATGGTAAAAAGTTCTTGAACAATACATAAAAGTGCTCAAATTTATATATGTATTCGAGAGTCGTAATAAAATGACAAAAAGTCGTCTGCAGCCGAGCCAGGCTCGGTTAACTGCAAATAGTGATGTAACTTTGCTGTATCTACCATTGAAATAAATTAAAAAACAATTAAAAGTAGGTATATAAAGTCGATACCTTCACTATTTTATCTTTTTGGCAGTTTACGAAGGTAATCATTTACATGTCTACAAGTTCATTTAACAAAAACCAGATTTTGATTATAAAGAAAAGTGTGAGTTTATAAGTTTGTCGAGGTGTACTGGTTAAAATAATTATGTAGAACAAGAAATAATTTAGCATCGCCACGAGGCACGTGTTACATACAAAAATAGAGATAAGTAAGTACATTAAACAATCGTTTCAAAAGTAGTCCAAATATTTAAAGTGCTCGGTTGGAACTCGAAGTCCAGATCAATACACAACACTCCTCCAGGCAAGTTCCAGAATTCAGTAACTGCTGAATGAATGGTGTCATCATCACCTGCCTTACCTTTTCCCATTATCTAGGACCGGCGCAGTATGTCTTTTCCTTCCATTAATCGCGCTTTCCCGTCATACTCACATCCACTCCAATGAATGGCGTATTAAATTAATATTTTATTGCACTTTAGTGCGAGAGCACGGAACGGGCACGGGATGGGGTCGATACGACACTGCCGGACTGATCGAACTATGCATACATTATAAATCATTGTTTAATCAAGTATTAGTTGCTTCCTGCTGGAATGTAATGAAATATTTTTATACCAACTATACACGTTTGTGGTATTTACAAGGTCGTTTATGATTGGCTATTTCACCTGCTATAACCTAGTATAGGCAATTTATGTACATTTTTTCAATTGCTTTATAAGCGGTCTATTTTTCCAAAAGTCGGAGTTCAGAAAAAAGCGAAGGTTACGAAGATTAAAACGTGTCTGTCTGTCACCCCACCCTCTAGCCGCACGCAATGGTTTATCAAATTACGTATTTTTATTTTCAAAACGCCGCTGAAATAATTTCAACTTTTGCTAAACACGCTATAAAAAAGTAACGTTTTAACAGTAAAATGTTTTACGCGAGTATTTTTTGTGTCCGTTTATCCAAATATTATTATCAGGCAAATAAAAAGAGAAAATGCTTATTAGAATGCAGTATTTACAAACTGGGATCGGCGGTCCAGGGGCACACACCTAGTGCAATTAAACTTAAAAACTACTTAACTGGTTCGAGTGTCGTACGTCTTTAGGTTATGGAGCCACTTACGGTTGGTCTAGATTGATTGAGAGGTGCCCAACAAGGGGAAAGTTAAGGGCATTCGAGATTTACGGTATTCTAGTCCAGTGACCCCAACCTCCACCATCCACCGCGTGGCGGCCGCCTGGAGGTACCACCACCGCGTCAAGTAACGTGTTACTAAATCACCATAACTAAGTCTTATTCGAGTCAGATATGAATTTCTTAAATTCACTCGCGAGCTGCACGCGTCAAAACACATGAAATGGCAGTGCCGTCTTTACAAGATATGAGGCCCTAGGCCCAAGTATCGACGGGGCCCCCAATAAATGTAGAAAAAATTAAACCTTTCGATTATCAAAACCTGAAGTCTTATCGCGTAGCACTATAGTTGTAATTCGCTTTTATATAATCTTAGATCATAATCACTTAATATGCACATAAGCAACTATTTCAAATGACACCAGACAAACTTTATTTAAAAATAGCCCTAAATTATTTGTGAAATGATTTTACATAGATATACATTTACATAGATTTTACATATTATAAATTAAATGATTAACGTAATTAATTACTATATTTTTATTACTATTATGGGGGTTTTAAAGCTTACGATTTGTTATTTAACGTCCTTTCTAAAGAAAGATTGTATTGATTGTAAATGTTTTTTTGCGATTTTGGGACCCCAACATGCCTGGGGCCCTAGGCCCGGGCCTATTAGGACTTTGCGTAAAGACGGCACTGCGAAACGGCCAATAGTGACACCAATAAGCGCGGGCGCAGTAGGCACAATTACAGGGAAAAATGCACGATGTACTTGTGTACGATACCGGTGACCTGTCAACTAGCACTGGCATGCACCGGCGGACCGGCGGCATTGTAACATAATCTTAGGGATTTTAGTTAAATCTACCTCCAACATTAAATTGTTAGCCGTATGTTTTCAATAACGAACGTATAAAATTTTTGAAAGATTGTGAGCATTTAATTTTTTAATTAATGTTAAAAGTAATACTTAACTGTATTTTAATTATAATGCTAACACACTTCATGATAATTATTTACGTGTAGATAGTAGGTACAAAAGTTACATACAGGGTGTAAAGGGCATCTTAACGAAAACTGATACTGTGGATTCCACTCATGATTCTAGACCCCCCAGTTGGAATTTTTCGTCGAGTTTTTCCTAAATTATACTAACATTTTTCAGCATTTTTTAATTGCTAAAATCAACAGGCCTTACCTTCGGCCATTACCTAACAACATTGAATATTCCAAGCGAGGTCGGTAGGTACTTTCAAGACAAAAATTGTTTTATAGCTATAAAACCACGAGCCGTTATAAAAACAAAGCTAAAAGCCACCGGTGCGAGAAATAAAATTTGAATATAATTACAAAAAGCTCTCCGTCAGAGCGGCGTTCACGTGGACAACAAATTTAATTAGTTTCGGGCCGTGCCGCCAACAATACTCAATAGATGCTCACGTAGCTTTTATTAAGAATTCCATGCAAAGCCTGACGCATCGCTAGTCGCATTTGAATTACTATGGTACGCACTATTGATTTTCAGTTTCTACCCACCGTACATGTGCACGATAAAATGTGCAACATTCAATAAAACCTTAGAAATATTACCGAGATACTAGATTTTGTATTAATGTATAAGGTATTTTTAATATAAAAAAGTCGGCTATCAAGCGTTACGTTAAGAATGGGGTACGTTACAAGTTGAATATTTCCTTTCGTTGTCTGCATAGCACTGGCTTGATACAGAACATTCTTTGTACGGAGTAAAAACATTAATATACTACAAAGTAAACTGAACTAAGAACCTGTAACTACATTCGATCTTACTTGTAAGGACATAACCTGTAAAAATGATACTAACATGGTAGCAATATTAATAAAAGTATAGGACTAAGGCAGTTTAACGTAACTATTATTTACAATAATAATCAGGCCATAAATCTCTTTTAAAAATCAGTAGGTGATGAATCTAATGAGGAAATTTATTTCCGATTCCGGCGCTGAAAAATAACGTTCATTTCGTGGCTTACAGTAAAATGCTTTGCTTTGCTTCTTTGAACTTGGAAAGTAAGCAAACGTACGTATTCACAGGGCAACAATAAACTACGCCTTCTTGTATTTAATAGGCCAACGATGAAACGTATCGATATTAAATTCATTCTTTCATTCGAAAACTTGGCAGCTATGTTTTCATCCACTGACAAAGAAATTTCAATTCAATGCTTATATTCTAGAGTCGAATTCCCATCAGCATGGCACAGTTGCTTCCATGCAGTATCGCCCTAATGAGGTGCTTTCGTTACTGAAGGAGGAGAGCTCTCGCAGCTCTATGCTCAGTAATTCGTTTTTTGTTGGAACTCTAGTTTCAGTTACAAGGAGTTTAATTTTCAACACGTAGATTTGTTTGAAAGCTTATTTAGATTATTTAATTAAAATTGGTATACATGTGTGATCGTGGCACTGCGAAAGACCCTTCTTAGCTGGGTTATTACTGACCCCTCTTATGTTTGTCCTAGAAATAAATATTGTTAAATGTCTTAATATACAGTGATCGTTTGCCCTCACATACAATAAAGTGACGCAGGAACAAGTAGGCGTAGAACATAGCCTTTTATGAATCAATTTTTATGAGTTGAGGTAAACCGTATCCATAACACAACCGTAAATACCTCCAGTTATGATGTCTGATGTAAAGCACTGAGAAGTAATTACGTACTCGATCTGAATTATTCGTATGCACTATGTACTGCAAATACCTCCGCCCCCATCTAAAATTCTGCTTATCACAAAGACACTTGGCACTTAAAAAATCCGAGTCGAGCAGAGCCAAGTTCCATTAGCATAAGACTCCCAATCCACGATGCTCCTAGCCTGCGCTGTGCACTTGACGGAAACAACGTAATGACATTCAAATATATACACTGCACATCCGTTTAATGTGTTTTTCCTTATAATTCTTCGGAAGGTTTCGAGGAATCATGGCATACAAAAAAAAAATCTAACAGAGATAATATTGATGGTATTGCATCACCAAGTTTCAATAGGGAATCTCTACATTTCAATGTATTTCTTAAACCACCTGCTCCACTTTTAACATCGTGGGTACCCTAACGTTATAAACAGCTATTATTCACAGTAATACACAAGTTTTGTCTAGAAGTTGTTTTTCTGTAGCCAATCGCCTTGGCGTTTAGCACACGTATCTGCAAGGAAAAACAAAATATGCAGCATTAAATAAACGATTTTATTAATGACATGAATTAATATTAATGACATTGCTACACCGCCGCGTGATGCACATCGCCGGGGTGGTCGCGGCCCATTCTCCCCTATAGCTTTGTTTCGCCCGCGGGATTCATCAATCAAAAGCCACCCTGCGACCCGTCGCGACTACCCTTCACTGACCGACCAAATATTATCCTATATTTAGACATACTGTAAAAGCCTCATCCCATGATAACTGTTCGGTAGGAATAGCAAGCATGTCCTAGCAGGGCGTTAACTTTTACAAGGCGAGGCAGTACCGACGCGACCTCAACACTGAGGAGACCGTGTTTACAATGCACTTCATCTGAACAGTGATAAAACAGAAATCGTACCCAGTGATCTTACGAATATTTTACTTAAATTCATCTGGAAAACAAAGCTAACATAATCCAGTGCGATTTTAAAATAAGGGCAGGCTTGCATTGATCCAGTGACTAGTGAGAGTATACAGCGCTGAAGCCTCAACTAATGCCAGTCACTGAGTCATTGAGAAAACAAAGATTCCTTAAACCTGTTAATTTCCTGCTACTTCAAAGCTACTTAGGAGTAACGCATGTATGTTTATAAAATAATATTTTCTTCAAAAATATCTTGCTGCAATCTACTAGAGCCAAATCACAGGGTAGGGGTTAAGTTGCACGTCGGTGTTGGTAAGTATTATTAACATTTATCACGGAATAGCATGTAGGGCGGCGAGGCCGGGCGGGCGGTGGCGGCGGGGGCGGGGGCGGCCGCACCACCGTAAGTACATCACCGCAACTTGTAGGGTTACACTAACTATTGAATTAAAGTTATTGTGTGGACTATCAGAAAAAACGGCGTTACCACGCAAAAACGTCGCACCGATTGTCGGTACCACGGAGGTCTGAACTCTGTCTTTGGGGCGTCGTTGCGATAATTGTATTTAAGGAAAACTTTTCAATGTGTATGGTTTTAAAAATTATATTAAAGTTATTTGTTGTTTGAAAAACATCAGAATATACACCGGGGTATGCTCGGAATTTAATAAAGGAAAAATATTTGCAATTTAAAGATCCACTATTAGTTCATTGAAGTCCAAAAAGTTCTGAAATCAGACCTGGACACAGGCAACACTGCCTCCACAAGCTGGTCAGTAGGTGGGTGGCCATGTTGTATCACCTTCTCTATCGCTACTTACGGCGCCGCTCCACGCATTTGTTTTGCATAAACCAGTCGGAACAGCCGTTTAGGTAATTGCACATAATTAGAGACAGCAACATATTCCCTGGTTCTTTTCTTTGGAATTTGAAATCAGGAAGTTCGTGTTCAAGTTGTATTAAGGAAGAAACCGTTTCAAGGAAATTATTATCAAATGTTGTGTTTTTAGTTTTAGTGATAAGTAATGATACTTATAAGAAAATAATATTAATGGTACAATTTATTCTAAATATACCTCCTTCTATAATAGATACCACCTAAACTAATATCAACTAATAACCCTATTAGTAGATAATAAGATTTATACACACATCTGTGTTAATACCTTTCATTTTAAGTCCTTCTAGGGAACCTTAAGAAGGACTTACAGGACGGACCACAAATACGAAAAGGCAAAAAATACAAGCAGCATAGCTTACATCTCGGTGAATTGTCATCGTAAAACTACGAACATATCGTGGATTTGTAATAAAACCTTTGATGTGCGTTGACTGCCGATGGAGACGAACCTTGAATGTATGATGAAGACAAAATTTTAAAGATTTAAAGATAATTACTACACCCATGAACACAATACCTAAATAGGCGTTTTTGTGTTTGCGCCTTTTCGACTATTTAATGTCGGAAGTTGGCTAGACATAATCACTGTTGTCTCTTGCGAGTTGTTAGAGCTTTGCAGCAATCCAATTAGTTGTAATCAATTATTATCAAACAGAATTTATTTTTCTTCCTCCACGCTCCTAAAATCTTGGCCTAAATCTCTAATATCGGTGAAGACATTTATGTCAAAATCCTATAGTAGCTATGTGCTTCCGAATCTTGCTGGAAATTCCTTAAAGTGCTATCGGGTAAGCTGCTGACGGTACCCGCCAAACGGCGTATAAACTATTCACATCGCCGTAGCCGGGCCATGTAAATGCGATCGGCTCTGTCGACACGTTTTTCGATGGTGTTCGCAAAATCTGGAACGGATTGTGATTTATCCCGAACTATGTTTTTGTGATTGACATATCGGATTTGTTTTTGTGTTTAATATTTTTTTTTACAACATTTACCAATTGCATGGTACACAATGTAATAATCAAATAAACTAGAAATTTAGAGGTCTTAATAAATGCTTATTATTAGTTTACACTACGGAGAAGCCACCGTTTTTTCTATAGGCACAATTTTTACAGTTAATGACCGTATTTAACTCTCGGATACAGTAAAATGTATGTAAATTAAAGGTGTCAGGTTAACCGTGTGAATGAAACCGAATGCAAGAATTCATCTGTCCCAAAATGAATGTCCATGAACAAGAACCCACACGTGACATTGATAAACAAATCGAATAGGCAAACCCTACAGATGAAAACTTTACCCAAACACACTACGATTATAAACTGTTATTCAACTTTCATGATAATTCTAAACAGACAGGTCCCGCGGTCCTCTCGGCCCCTTCTGAAATACAGAGATAAAGAGATAATTTAAACTGACATGCCTTTTAACAAAATGTCAACCATTGAAAATATTATTCTTTAAATTATACCGTACGTCTCCTCAATTAAAGCTTACATTCAAATACTTTCACTTCTCATAGATAGCACATAATATCGTTGTTATGTTCAATATTAAATAGGTGTGCTCAGAAACTGAGACGACCGTTTATTTAGGTTTCAATTGTCGGCGATTTTGTAGTTGAATCATCTATTCATAATCATTCTGAAAGGGTGGATTCGCTTTCCTTTTGAATAATATTTGCATACATGCTCTGTTGAAAATACGAATAGATAATGCGTAGATTGTATGTGTTGGGTGATTTAATTGGTAAGCGTGTTTATTCGGTTTACTGTAACTAAACTACTCTAAGATGTTTTTCTTTGATTCCCACAGTCTAGAAAATGAATTGAGATATTAGTAGTATCGATCTCTCATTAAAAGTTGTTCCGAACAATTTGACTATTAATTTCCTTTTAGATACCTTCCACAGAATATCCACAAACTGTCATGTAAACCGCCAAAATACCATTAAACTGCATGTATAATCAGCGGAAAGTTTGTCCCAATCAAACAATAGCGGTACAACACAACGGAAAATGTTTATGATAATGACACGAAATACTTACTTGCTAACCATACACTGACGATGCTGCAAACTAATATTATGTTAATTTAACTAACAGATTAGTTTTATGAACTAATCCCAATATTTGAGTGCCAACAAAAAGCGTTGCCAAAATGCGAGTATGTTTATCTGTCGACAATAACGATCATGGAATATAGAAACGTGGATTAGTCTTAGGGAAGTAATACCAAAATCCAATAACAGAGTCTCATATCTCGTGGTATTCCATTATCAGTTTATCACCTTTTGTGTACCATGTTTGGTTTACAAGATCTCTTAGAACTCTTAGAGAGGTTCCTCACTAATTTCAGTGCGAATAAGGAAACACCCTAACTCTTGTAATTAAATCCGTGCGTCACATTGTGGGCACTTACGTGCGAGTTTGATGCTTATCTAACTTTCAATATTCTTTGGAGCCTTTTTAGAGGTAAACAGTGTATTCGGAACACACGCTTATTTTAAGTTGTGTACATACATTCCTTTTAGGGCGGACCTTTGCGACTATGAGGGTTTTTCTTGTCGGTGCTCCGTTGCGTTCCCTTTGTGCTTTATTTGTTCGTGTATGTGGTCCGTTGGGCCCCCTGCCAACTCAGTGCTATTGATTTACCCTTTTTTATTTATTTCCTATGGTTGTTTATATCTGACAAAGAAAATTATGTCCTGATACGGATTCTTTCATGTGTCGTTTCGTATAAAGTGACTAATCGTAAAAAAACGGTTACTCATTATTGTTTGTGATGATTGTAGGTTTATTTGTATATTATTAAATATTATTAATATCACCGATCCATATTTTAATTTTAATTATTCGTACAAAAATCAAATTCCCTCGAGGCGGCCCATAAAACGTAATATAAACATTCGTATTTAAATTAGCGAAATAATTGAAGCGCCAAATATATCGGGTTCCGGAAGCGGGACGGGACGGCTCCGTGCCGGCCCGGCCCGGCCCGGACCCGGTCGGGACAAATTAAACCGAAACCGTATTGTAAGTTAAAGTGAAATAGTTACAGTAATTGACGCCTGAGTTCATTGTAACTTGGAAGTAAGAATTAAAACGGATGATCTGTATTCCGACTTGCGCTGTTATTTTAAGAAAATTACCCAAACCTACCTAAAACAATTTTGTATATATTTGTTAACTACTGGTGTCTTAGCTGGTTACCTAGTAATACCTAAATTAATACTGAGTAGGTATCGAAATAATAAATTATACATTTAATCTGATACGTAGAGCTGGTACAGACCAGGAAGATTCCTATCCATCACGTTACATGGGTTATTGCCCACTTAAGAAACAAAAGAAAATACTTATGACCCTATTGAGATAGTTAGCTCTTGGAAAACTTTCAAAGTTATGAACAGTAATTCTTCGTTTCAGAGATTTGCATTGAAATTGAAAAGGCGGCATTAGCATAATATACTGTTTGTGTTGAACGGCGACACGCGACCACGCTGTTAATAACTGTGTCCACGATTTACCAACAATACTGCTGTTACCGCACTGCGACCACCGCGGCTTATACATTTATTACTACGCGGGTGCTACATCGAGACTAACATTTGTAAGGTTTCGTGTAATATTAATTTTCTAAAACTAATAAGGTTATTTATTAAATCTTTATTTTATTTATTCAGTCTCGTTAAAGTGATAAAAATATTTACAAACTCGTCCGTCACTAGGAACTTAGTTTGGCGTAGTCAATTTATTAGTTCAGCTATAGACCACACTAATCCATGGATTAATTTTATGTAATTATTAAATATAAGGACATCCCTTTTCTATTTCAGTTTTCTTATATGCTATGTTGAAATAAAACAAAAAGTCTCATTACAATTTACTTCACAGCGACCATTACATACCATTCCCCAGCCTGTCCCTGTGCGTGGGACACCAAGGGTAAGGCGGCAGGGTTGGCGGGTGCGGGGAGGGTTCGGAGGCGCTCATCAAGCCGAGTCATCGCCCTAATGCCGGCTAATGAAGACACGCAGCGCACTTCTTAAACGTTCTTTCGCTTCGGGATCTCTTTCAAATGATCTCGTTGCACGAAAACAAATTATATTCTGTCGCTTGCTGGGAGTCGCTTGTCGCTAGCGTTTACGTAAAATGTTTGTATGGCAAATTGTTAGTTCCTCAGGTGTACGATAAGGGCATGGCACAATTATTCAAACAAATGATAGAGCAGATTATTATTCTTCACAGCAGATCATCATCAAGAAGATATTGGTAAAAATGGAATGAGTAGATATTAAAAATCGAGTTTACCCATACCACAATTAAATTCATTATGTTGTGCAGCAAAATTAAGTCACTTAGAGATTTGTTTTAAAGCTACAAAGTGAATTGTATAATCCAGGCGTTTTATCTTATTTTTAAAAGAAAGATGGAAACACACGGTATAAAATAACCTCCGTGAACGGATATTTGCAAGAACTTGACATATCTCGGCAGCATTGAATGCAGACGTTATGCAAAAAAAATGTTTTATGTCGGTTCTTAGTTATAGTTTTAGCAATAAATACATTAGCTGGTCATAATCACTGATGGTAATCGATCGAAGGCTAAGCAACGCTTGGCAAGGGCAGCCTGAGATGCGTGACATTTAGTGGCAATTTGAACTGAGCGTTTCCGTACTTCGGAGAGCACGTAAAGTCACCGGTCCTGTGCCTGACATATCTCCGGTCGTGTCGAATTGCCGTCCCATCGGCGAGATTGAGGGAAGAGAGAGTGCACCTGCGTTGCACACGAGATATATTATAGTGCAATATAATATCTCTTGCGTAGTTGGCTGATTGGCCGCCGCCCTGACTAAAATTCGGTCAGGAGGACTATTATAGTTTTCAGTATCAATTCTAAGGGCCACGCTCCTACAAGGTCCACTCCGTACATTTCAAAACGTGAACTTGATAAAATTGCGGTTTAACGGCAGGCAGCGTTAATGCGTTCCACGATTTTATTTCCCCAACAGCCATGAACGACCTCCGCTTCTCCCGAGAAATGACGGGAATTACCGACGCGGCTCCGATGCAAACAAACAAAACGTTTTACACTATTATGTATTCTACTAGTATCTTTATTATGGCTTAGGTGTATATGGTATTATGAATTTGCTTTAACTTGGTCGGTTATAGCTCGTGATTTAGTGAACCCCTAAATAACTCTTGTTATAATTTTCACAACAACTTCGTACTATGCTACAAGTTTTAAGAGTGAGATCTACTTAAAGTCACCTTTAAAGCTTACAATGACATAAACAATGTTATTTTTTAAAAATAAGATACTTCAGAATGATTTTTAAATACGTCTTTTGTTATATATTTTTATGCTACCACACACTCAGGGTGATAGATAGGTAGACATTTTTTTTCAGCCTCTCTTTCCCTGTAGATGAGGCACCTAAAAATATTTTTGTTCTCAAGATTCGAGTACAGTTCGCGTGAACTAATTTGGCCGGATTAGTTAGTCTGCGTGTAATTTACATATCTCTGTAATGGTAACGTATAACGGGAACTGTGATCCTTTCAGTCATGTAGTTCTAATCTCCAAATAAAAAAACCTGCGACACACAGCCAGACCGACCGACAGACATGATGAAGCTATAAGGGTTTTATGGCTTGACTACGAAACCCTCAAATCTGAAATAAACTGTGATCATGATACCCCTCCGTACCATAATCTATCACACGATATCTATAGCAATTGATATTTTTAGCTGCAGTTCCATAAGTATATATAGTAATACAAATAAAAATTTCGTTATACACAAATAAAAATACCACCAATACACCAAGTTTGTGGCAAACTTTCAACTAACTTCCCACTCAGCTTCCTCTCCACTGGTATCGCCAACAATCCCCGACTTACCAGACTCTACCGAACACATTACTAGCTCTCCACATAAAAATACAGCACTCTACTGTCTTATCTGAAACTCGCTATATTTTATATTTATCGTAAAAATTTTCATGTTCTTCGATTTTGTAGAGTTGGAAGTGGAATATTATTATTTTGTTATATAATATATGGATATTGAATAGTGAAGGGAAAGTTTTGACAGGGTGTCGATCAAGTCTTGCTTTATTTATGTAGGGCCGCATGCAGCGATTCAGAATCAGAACATTGATATTAGGAAAAAACCTATCGTAACTTGAAGTTAGTTCATTGTCATTATTACAGTTTTCACATAGCCTTAATGATTACCTCGAAAAAATTAATGCTCCTTAAAATGTACGTAATAATAAATACTGAGATCGTATACCACTCAGCAGTGGGCGGCTATTTGCAGGAAAAATTACCGACCGGATGTAGTGCCTGCGCGGATATGGGCAAGAGCTATTATTTATCGGCTCAATAAAGACAGTACAAAAATGAGATAAAATTGATTAGCTACTAAAGGTAAAGCCAGCTATCCTGATATTTAGAGAATAGAATTAACATTTTTAAAGCATAAAGTATTTAGTAGGCCTATATTGGTACAACATATTATGATCAAAATTCTAAGCAGAAATATTTAACTTTATACCTAAAACATAATCATGCAGGAAGTTTCTTGAAATGATGATTCACTGGCTAACATAATGACTCCGGTGCCATGGCGTCCGAACAATCGGATTGAAGAATTTGAGAGAGTCGGGGCAGGGTTTTATGAATTCCCTTTGATGAATGAACGGAAGCCTTTTGTGATAAAAAAGGTATTGGGAGCATTCTTCAGCGTTCTTAAAAATAACGTAAATCTTAGGTCTACTTTTTGAGGCGCATGTAAGTAATAGGTAAAATTTATTGGGTACACGAACCTGTTTGGTTAGTTGAAATATGACTGGAAACACTGTGTTCTCAAGAAGATAAATTGAAAATAAGTAGAGTATGTTAATTTTCAAATTTGCAAGTTTTTTTTGAAATTGTAACTGATTTGACTTGACACAAATCCCAACTGATTATTCATGACTGGCGGTAAATATTATGCTGATTCAGTCAGTTGTGTATTTATAATCAAATAATTATACAATACGGATACGGCGCTATAGTTGCAGTCACAAATCATCTGACAACCAAGGCGCCGTCCACAGAGACGCAATTTATATCAATTACAATACCAACCCTATTAATTACGCCCACGACGGCCACTCTTTTATAAATTCATGACGTTATTATTTTACATTAACCTAGCAGATTTATATTCCGTTTATTATTTCTGCTAGAAGATTGTAAGGATGACGATATTTTTATTTTCATAACAATTTATCTTCACTGACGAGAAACTGTCACAAGTCATGGTGATATAAGGCAAGAATTTATAGCGGATTTATTATAATTTCAACAAATCATTATGAAATTCAAAGACTACTAAATATTTCATGCGTGACCTAGAACCTTTAGAGGGTAATTCGTAAAAAATTCCTGCGACATTGAACTCAATAGATCTTACAAGCTGAGAATTATTTTTTGGAAAACTTTACTACTATAATTCAAAGAAGGTAATAACTAAGAATCTTCCTATTATTGATTTACTATCTGGAGTTTCGAAATGACCTTTGGTTGGAGTACTGAGATCGGAATTCTCATTAAGCAAAGCTAGTACAATTTTTATTTGAAATTTTACGAACGGAGTTGCCACATTAAAAATAAAATGCAATACTAGATTACACAATTTCACAACGCACATTATAACAAAGACCTGTAATAAAACGTCAACAAATGATAACGGCCGATTACATACCTAAACACAACTTGTTTATTGTAACCGCCGCTATTAACAGAAACACATAATTAATAACATTTAAATATATTATGAAAATATCGATACTTCACACCTGCGTAAATTTTATTATTGATATAATTAAAAGCTTGTGCTCTACATTGTTATTATAATAAACCGAGACTTGTCTACTTTTAAATTATGAAATTCTTGTCTACTGTGCAATGTACGGCAGTAAAAAAATCCTGTTTTAAAACGAATGTGAATAGTTGTGGACAAGCGAGCTGGCGCGGCATTCCGTCACGCACGGCCGCGGCCGGGGCGCGCGTGCTGCTGCCGTCTCGGGAATGCGAACTAAGCGACTTTTCATAATGCGAGGATTAGTTAGAGGCAAGTGCTGTAGACAAGTTTATTTGTAGCGAGCTGGATTTATTTCTGCAATACCAGTAGCCATGTGCGGCATATTGGAATATTATTGTAAGTAGTAGTAAATAAAGCTTATTGGCATCGTCTAAGAAACTCAAATAATATATGTTTACGCAAACCACGCACCAACTACGGAAAAAAATCTCTAATATACGAGGGTGCACAAATATAAAATCAGTTACCAAAACCCATTAAAGAGACAAAAAGCATAAAATTGTATAAAAAAATGCTAAAGCTCCACATTCTTAACAACATGAACATACGAAATAAGTAGGCTCCAACTTGATATATATCGACACGAACCATGGCCACATCTAGGTACGCTTGCTCTGTGTTATTTTCTATAACAAATGGTCACAAGGAATGCAAGTCGAGACAATATTCACAACTACCCACAAATTTTATTTATTTTGTTTTTTTATTTATGATTAATGGTATTGGTGTTTTGTTGTGTGTTTTTTTATTTTTCTTTTCAAGTATTGTAATCGACCCAAATTGTTTTAGCCGTAGTTACATTATGTAACTTAGTTTTTAATTTCTCATATAAGCGAATGTAATTCTTTTGAGAAATAAAGTTATCTAACCTGATCGTCACTATCGCCGGTCCATTTTATCCATACCTAGATCTCCTAAACTCAAAAAACAAGTAAGACGTTATTAATCCAACTACAGAATTACACAAATTATTAAAATATTTTATCAAAATGCACTCTATGTCACCCGGACTATAAGAACGAATCGATTGACACCTCTTTCATAAAATTCGGATCAGTAGTTTTGGCGCTACGGTGAAACATAAAAATGATACATACATACATTGACTGCCGAAAACAAAATATAACCCTTTCTAGCCTTGCCGTAGTCGGGTGATAATTCCATAGCATGTTCCTCACTCATGTTGATTAGCATTAGTAAAGCTTAACTTATGCTTCCAGTGTTGATATTTTCATAGTAATCCTTTACCTAATGAGCAACTGCAAATACAATCTCAAATAGATAATCTATCACTAGATATACACCCGCGATAAACATTCTTAATCATTTTCTCAATGAAAACGGCTTACCTGCATAATTATTTAGGGTGTTTATATTTATTTTTCAGGATGAGCCCAAGTGGTCTACAGCCAAGTTATAATCAACTGATGATATTGATTGCGGCGAGTAGCGGGCCGCGCGGCGCCTCTCGAGCGCAACAGGTGGGCGCCGCCCCGCCCCGCCTGCATTAGTCATGCTGCGTGTATATTAAGGATCTATGAGAGCAGAATGATTTACTACGCTGTATTTGTAACAGAATATTGTTTTGCTGTTTTAAACAAGCATAACAGCTATGAGTTCGATTGCAGTAAGGAATAAATTGAAGTTTGATGGGATCTGCAACCAGATACCTATGAACCAGACAATTACATTGTTTATTATGAATCAAACAGCAGACAATAATTCTAAATACGCTAATGAACCAAATAATAAGAATAATCGACTAATTATAACACAACACAGTGTCTACTAACGAGTAATTATGAGAGACATACTGATGACAATTATAATACTATAGCCCGTATAGCCCGATGAATATACATTCATCCTGGCTGATTTTTTGATAACGTACGGGACTCTCTAGAGTCTAGAACCTCCCAGTGAATTTCAAGATATTATATAATTCATTGACTTGCCTAAGTATTTACTTAAGAAAACACTATCTGGTCCGCAAATAAAATTTAAAGTTTGCTTCAAATTCGTCCAGACACGTTGATTTTTGCTCTCGTAAAAATATATCACTAGTACTAGCCATCATTTATTCAGACTGACTAGAGACTAAAATATATAATAGTTATTTTATTCTTAGGTACCACATTCGATGATGAGAGCTCTGAACCATGTATAACAGCTGCAGATGTCTGATTCACCAATAGGGTATTGGATGGTTAAAGAAGTGGACCGTTCATATAACATACTACCAATTTGCAGAAAAAGATAAATTGTTCGCAAAGATTGTTCATGTAAAGTAAGTCACGCACGGCCACGTTCCGCGTAAAAGTGAGTAATTCTTTTGGGCTCTAATTTAAAATCCTTTCCACCTCCGAAAATCTTCAAAACCTCCGTAGTACGGGCTATCTCGTACAACACTAATAGTAACGTTTGCGATAAATCCACGGCAGTGATCTATAGGTGTATAGCCAAGATCCGGGATTCATTAATTGTGATATATACAGAACATTTAGTTGATGAAATTAAATATTTAAGAGTTGAGTCATTACGAGATTTTTATCTGTTCTACTCCGTCAGCAGGCGAATACCGGTTACCATAGAGTTATATAACATTGATGAATTACGAAGTTTATAGCACACACTACGATGCCATCCAAAATTGCTAGTTATCTATTTTATTCCATGGTGATTGGACCTATGATCTCATCATCTATCAAGGACCTAAGAACCTACAATAAAGCAACGAAGCCAAAGAAAAATTACACAGAAATTATTAATTATACACGCAATAGAAACAATAACTAATACAAGAACTAATTTTAAAATAGCCTCTTGTTTCAAAACAACCCTTACTAAAACTATTCAAACAAACAACTTCATTTATCGAAAACATCGTACCTACTTATTTTATGTAAAGGTACAAAGGAAAGGCTTACAAGTAAAGATTATTAGTTTCCAGAACGTTCGGTTTCTAATGAAGTTCACAATGAGTTTTGGCAACAAAGTAACTCCAAAGAGGAGGGAATACAGTTGATTCAATACAAGCGACCGGCGCTGGCCAATTATAATGTCAAAGCGGGAATTGTGGAACAAACAAAATCGAGAGAGTAAATATACTGAGGCGAGCGAGCCAGTGGCTGCGACGCGATCCTACTGACAGTTCATTATTGATAAATAAATAAATTGCTTTGAACGTTACTTAAGTCCTGATTAATCACATTGGACAATTAATAGGTGAGGTTAATGATCCTTTCAAGATAAATACCTTCAATGTTTGAATCATCCTAGATAATAGAAACAAATACCAGAGGATAATAAGTATCCGTCAGAAGTAACAATCGTTCACCAATGGTAGATATCATTATTTGTAAGATATCCATTTAATCTTCAGGCGGGTGATCGCATCATGACCGAGGACACTCGATGGCCTCTACAAAGCCGTAGGTTGGGCAGGTCATTACTCACTCACCGCACTTTTTATTTTCAACCCTTTCGATGTCCTTTCTTTTTCGCTGTGTCAAAACGCTTCGAGGAAAATGGGGACGTAATTAAATCTAACACACAGTAGAAAATGATTATCATGATAAAGAAAAATATTTTTGAAACGGAGTTCCTTAACGCAGCTTGCGGTAGGAGGTGACTGGCAGAAATCGTAACGTAAGGTATAAGAGATTTCCCCTCTCAGGCATCTGTTAGTAATATTTTTGTAAACTACTTTGTAAAATCCACTGTGAGATAGTTATCTTAAAAGTCAATTAGATGGTGTAAGTGACATATTTAGGTCACTGGATAGTGCGACATCCATTGAACATCGTGTGCAATAATATGGATTTAAATTGAAACACTTGAAATTTCACTTTTATTAAATATTTTTATCATTATAACAAAATATTTCATTAATGGATTTTTAACTCTTAAATATTGTGTATACAAAACCTTTAACCTTCTTTGCTGAGGGGGTCACCCGCACGGACATAAAAAAAAGAAATCCCATTGAATTTTACTACATAGGATTTTTTAGTAAAAAGTAAGGGACTACATTTTTTTTACTAAAGAATATGAATTGCATACCAAATACAGTAAATAATATAATCGAACACTATACCTATCTTGCGAATCCTAACAATAACAACACGTAAAAACTAACTTTTACAATTGAACAGTAATTCAACTCTCAGAAACAGTTACACTAACGACCTAACTTTGAGAACAAACAATTAATATTTTATACAAATTCCATTTTGAACATTGTTTTAAAGGACTTTTTGTTCGTTTTCTTTCGTCCGATAACATTATGATTATTAGTTTGGGTAGTTTCCCTTTTAGAATCATTCTCATACACAACAAACTTAAAACTACATTTAAGCTTTTAAATTTTAAAATAAAACTTTATAGCAACCAAGTATCACTTCACATCGAACTTCAAGGCGGCGGTAAACCTCGGTATAGCGCAATGAAGTGTATGTACCATCTCGCGAGTGTCGCCGCAGAGTAGCGCGTCGGCGGTGGCGGGCTGAATGCGGCGGAAGATGTGAAAACTTTGCGAGTTTTCACGGTACGGGAGAATTTTGTGAGAATCGCACCCGTGGTTGGGACATGTACTGAGTCACACACTTAGCTGGTAACTTATTGCTTGTTCAGATAAACCAATTTAAGAACTACACTGCGATATTGCTCACTGCTCATATCAGGGTTTAAACATATAACCACAAGATAATTATTTCGAGTAACTTTTACTCATTATTAGAAATATAGCTAACTCTTATGCAATCAACAATGGAGTTATTGTAGTACGTAGCATAACAAACTCATTAGTTTATAAAGTTATTCGTTAAAATAATTAAGTATACACCTGCGTTTGTATCTTTGTCCGACCGCAAGTAAACATTGAGCCTAACAAATCGGCCGCGAGGAGTATCCATCGGGCTTGTTTGTTTACGAAATAACAGGCGCTGCGTAGCAGAATATGGCGTCTTTTAAATTGTTTTCATTTGGGATAAGGATTATAATACAGATTCAATACGGCTTCGAAAATTATTCAAAATGAGTGCAGTTAGTAATATTTTAGTTGAGTCAGTTAGTACGTTTAAAATATAGTAAGCTCCAGTGAACATTGATGGGTAAAATCTTAAAACCTTTATATAAATAAGTTTACACTATCTAACCTTTAAAATTAATAAATACCACTGTGTTTATTCGTGCAGTATGATATTTTTAGCAGGCCTGCCAGGGCTGTCCGATGGAGCCGCGGCGGCGCCCATTCTATTTATAATTAATTCGTATTACGCGCCACCCCTATAAACAAAGCTCAAATGGCTGAACTAAGTGGTTCCGCCGTGCTAAATGTAGCGAATGAGTAACATTTAATTTTAGATTTTTTATAAAATGAAAAATTATTTATTATTTTATTATTATTGTTTAGCTATAGCAGTCCATTTAAGGAGCTTAGTATATTTCTAATTAAGTTATTATGTTACTTGTCAATTATATATTATGTTATTTAATACAGTGACAGCTGTGTCTGCGTATTCAGAGGGACTTGTATCACATCCTTAGTATTTAATTAGCTGATCAGTAGGTACAATAAGTGTTATTTATGTTTCGTCTTTCAGCTTACCATTTTATTTAAATATTTACGTTTTTGTTTCAATTTTACATAATTTTATCCGCTAACCTCGATAACTAGACAATTATTTTGTTAATATTCCTCAGCCTAGACTCTGCGAGTCCCTTCGCTATCGTAAGTATATCAGGCAACAAAATTAATATAATTCCAAAAATAAAACTCGGAGGTACACAATCCCCGGCATTACGCTAAAATAATAAAACACGAAAGATAAATGGAAAACCCTCGTTACACGGCTTTCACTTTATGCCCCAACAAGACCTTTTTATTCTGTCAAGTAAATAAAATTAGTCTTTAGTTTAAAGAAAATAATGTTGAAATTATATATATCTCTGGAACTAATTTAGGCACAGCCTGCAGCACCGTAGCCTCGTAGCGGTGTAGAGGTATAGCCGCGTAGCAGCGTAGCATCGTAGCCTTGGAAACAAATCATTCTTGAAAGGTTTGTATTCAAGGAAGTTTGTATTAACTTTGATCCTAACTATAATTTAAGTAAATGAAAGTTTTTGACTTTTAAAGCGTGGTGTAACATTAAAGTACCTAGTATTATTTATGGTCATTGAAAATCCTATTGTCTTCTAATTGTTTTATGGAATTATTACAAAAACCCACGATGTTCATTTAATTCGACTAATAAAGAATAAGAATGGAATAAATTGTTTATTTTAATAGTTAATCTTTTGTTTATTTTTAAGTAAGATTCAAGGGAATTTCGGGAATTTCACTTCAAGATTCACCTTTTGTTGTTCTATTTTGCTTGTACATTTTGGTTGTCCTTACAGGCCAGCCAAACCAAGCTTGTAATTATACAAGCCTGGTTTGGCTTGCATAATTGGCGAGTAAAATATAATCTTGGCAAATTATAATATGAAGTATTATTTTTTTATTATAATTTGATATTGTAATAGATATAAGTAGCGTAACAGTAAGTAATCACGACACGTCACACATTTGCAGGCGACGGAACTGCGCCTGGGTTCAAAGAGGTAGAAATAAGTATTATACAGAAATCCATTAAAATCCGTGAATAAAATGCACTCAATAATAATAACTTACTAATGACCTATTTAGATTATGTTTTATCTGGTTTTTTAAAGGTTTATCTGCATTATGTTGATATATTTTTCAAAACAAATACTTCGTTTTTATACGTACCAAATTATTTGGCCTCCTATCACATAATAAATTCCTATGAAAACAATTTAAATTATCATTATTATTTTATTTATAATACTAAAGTATTTTTAAAATACTGGAACTAAGTAGGTAGGTACATAGTTATAGTATTGGAAAAGTAAAAATAAATCTTCGCTCCAGCCTGAGGCGAAATAAATCTAGCCGATAACGATAGCACTCGAGGTGAGATAAAAATAAATTACAACGTCTGTTGTTCTTATCTTATAGCAAAAAATTATTCATGATTTTTTTTCAGAAGTGATGGTAGAATCCGTGTTTTACTTGACACAATATTATAGATAAGTAATTTGTGAGTGAAGAGCTGTCTTAGCTTTTTTGTGTTGATAATACATCCAGTTGGGTATCCATTTTGGTTTTCCAAAGTGGACGGTCATATTTTTGTATTGTATTGTTATTAACTGTGTTTGTTATTGGTATTTGTAACATGTCACTGACGAAATACCTATTAACTTGGGTGGGCCATATTTTTAACCCCCGACGAAAAACGAGGGGTGTTATAAGTTTAACATGTGTATCTGTGTATCTGTGTGTCTGTCTGTAGCCACGTAGCGCCCAAGCTGATGAACCGATTTCAATTTTGTTTCTTTTGTTAGATAGGTATTCTGATCGAGAGTGTTCTTAGCTATGTTTCATGAAAATCGGTTCAGCCGTTTGAAGATCATCAGCTCTTTTGTAGGTTAAAAAAGCCACATTCACGGCCAAAACCAATTCCCACGTCTCGAATCCATTCGAAATTTGTGATTATTGGATTTCGATTTATTATATTTTTAAATGATCGTAATAGTCTGAACTGGCTTTTTACAATATTATAAATTTGAAAAGTTTCCCTGATTCTGGAAAAAATGTATATTTTATCAATTTTTATATGAGATTTGTGTATGAACTAAAGACGTTCCATAAGTCACGTTTCAAATGATGGATACGCGCATGCGTAAAATTTTGTTTGTTTTGTTAATGGTCATGGAATATTACGCTATAATAATTCTAGAGGGCGCTGCTCCGCCATTGAGAAAAAATATAAAAAAAAACAAATCTAATTTAAAATAATTTTAGCGTTATTGAAAATTCTTCCCCTGGGCTGCTCCCGTCCGCCTCAACCAGAGTTATTACATCAAATTGAATCATAATTGATAATGTTTTACTAGGAATTAAACCTCCGTGGCATCAATATTTAGATTCGTTGTCTATTCTAATGTCATAACAAAATAATGTCTCATACTTTTACACAGATTTTCTGTTGATTATTGTACATCAGATTATAAATGAGGAAGCCAAAACAAATTATGTAAATGGCGCTTTCATAATCTGACATCGAAACTAGTTGTACCAGATGAATTTGCGAGATGAGTTATGGATACTGAGCTACGGGAGCTACGCAAATCGCGCTAACTTCATTATTTGGAAGAACTAGGTAAATTATACATTTGATGAATAGGTCGTCGCATCGGGGGTTTTTAAATTTTCAATTTAGAGTTATGTTTCTTATTAAAGAAAGAAGAAGAGAATCCAGTTGTCAAAGTCAACAATGACAAAGTCAGTTATGTAATCTTTGATCAGCTTGCCAGCTATACAGCACAACCATGTATGTGACGGTCTGGTCTAACGTCCGATTAAAAGATATGAAGGTGACAGTGCATACCATTTTTTTATCTTAGTCTTTCCCTGTCTCAACCCACCGTGTGAATCGGGTTTAGAGTAGTCACCACATGCCACCTTCCACCATCACTGTGCGCAATAAGGGCGGCTCACACACGGCGAATGTAAATCTTGCGAGGCGACAGCGCGGCCGCGTGCTTAATTAAACACCAGTCGTAATAACCCGTCGCGAGCACGCCGCACTCATGAAACCATAATTTCACATCGTCATCATGTTAAATAGGAATTTGAGGCATAAAGGGACAGACGAGGCGGAAAAGTTACTTAATAATTGTGTAGAGACTATTTTGAAATAAAAGAAAATAACATTTGGATGAAAACTCTTTCATGGGTATGGCAAAACAAAATGCCTACAAACCAAAGAATTTGTAATAATACAAATTATTTGCTACAAAAACTACCGATTTAATTTGTCAGAAAAAAATGTAAAATCTGGAAATACCTACTCAAAAGTATTTAAAAGTCATTTTTAAGTCCTGAAATATGTATAGACATCCCAATATAATACGATACAATATTCTGCGTCACCTCTTGAACTATAGGTAAATAGCTACACCCTCTAACAATCGGAGCATAAAATTGAAGTTGTAACTACGGTTCGAGAGTCATTCGACTGGGACGAAATGTAATTGCAACGAGATGTGCCGGCCGCGCGCATCACGCAGTGAAGTTGATAGCAGGAAATTAACTCAATGTTGCTTTTGAAATACCAGATTAACCTTTCTCAATTATCGAATGCCTACTAAAATATTTTTTTGTGAATCATGGCTTTTACGAAGGAAAAGTAATACAACTTTTCTTTTCTAATAATAGATTCTGACCTATGGAGTATCCAATAAAATTTCTGCTCCTCTCAATAACTTTTAGAGTCTTCTCACTGTTTTTGTAATCTCTCTGGACTCGCTGTGCTTACAGTAACTTTGCGCCAGAGAGCGTTGCTACGTATTTGTATCGCGAACAATGCACTTCTTGTTAATCCGCCGCGAGTGGTTCTTTAATGAATCCACACGTCGCCACATCGCGTCGTGCCCCCCTGACACGTGACGTGTCTCCAGCTGTAATCTCCGTGTATAACATATTAAATGGAAAGGAATGACTAGTGTACCCGTAGTAATTTGACATCTCCGATAATATACTGACAACATACCACTGATAAAGTACTGAGTACAGATTCTCATCCAACCAGTCAACCTTCATGGCATTGATTAGACTCCAGTGCATGCATTTAGCGAGTTGGGAATGGGAGTGGAATTAGCAGGCAGTCTGCTAGTAATATGATAACAAAAGTGAAGAATGAAAATTATTTTTATCATGTAGAACGATAAAGCTACCGTACCACAAAAATATTTCTACCACAACCCTCAAAAAGCCTTTTGCAATAACGGGCCGGGCATTATAAAATATATAAAAGTGTGCAATTAGAACAATGGTGAGCGGAAGGGTCAGCTCTATTGCGGCCATTAGCGGCGCTGAGCCCTTGTGTACTGTCGCCGCAGCGACACAATACACTCGAGCTAACACGATGCGATGCTCAAGACGCGTTTGTTATGAGACAAATAATATTTTTTTAAATTGAGGTTTATGCCGACTATTTCAATAACTTAATTGCTTAGTTAGGTAGTCATTGTTAAAATATCGCCAATATAAGTTCAGCAAAAATACAAAAGGTGCGTATGGGGGAGAAGTTATGACGTTTTCGAAAGGGGTGGTGGTCACTCTTCGATAATGATAGTCTTATGAAAATTACAAATATGCAAACTCTTACTAATATTTCAACTCATCACCTTCAACGGATCTCATACATATCAGTCCATTCCTTGCAGTCCTGTGCTCGGCGTATACAAGTCTTTCCTGGCACTGTCACCAGATCGTAGGTCCATCTAGCTAGTAGTCTACTCTTCCTATGCTTCTCTGTAGCTTGCTATGTATTCTTGTGTTAGCTTCCTATAGGGTATTCCCTTTAATTTTCACGGGGTATCATAACAATTGTACAGTAATGTACGCGGCCGCTACCCGGACTACCCGCGCGGTTAACGCAATGGCTACCATTACGCGGTTTACGAACGAGCTCATTTGGGTAATGCCTGGCAATTCTTCTAGAACTACGGCTATATATATTTACTTTGGATGTAGATGTTAAAACTTTGAAGATGAAATTTTGAGAAGTATGGTAGAATTTGTAAAGTTCAGCTATTTAAAATCCTAATCAAAAAAAGTGGAACAAACTTTTGCAAATATAATTTACCCAAAGAACGGATCTAAAATGAAATGTAATCATAGTAGATCACAATGTAGGGACCTACATATTACAATTAAACTTACTGGCATATAAAACCTGCATCCTGAAGTAATTTACATTAATGGCAACTTAATTACTTTTATATTGCGTGTTTAAAAATTATATCCCCCACAAAATGGCGGACTTTAAAATAAATCAAGATGGGTTTACTCCGCAAATTACATTACACATACGGCATTTTGTAACAACATTATCCCATCGGGCGGCGCATGTACAAAAATGAGATTAAGTGAACGCCCATACACATCGAGGTAATGGGAAATAATAATTTGCCACGAGTGTTGGAACGGGATACAACTCTGAGTCCGCAGTTGCTTTGAAAATATGTGCTACACATATTTGGAAGTAACAAAGTACCGTGAGGTAACAGTGAATGCAAGCTGGGTTAAACACGACCAGGAATAGTTTTACACTGCTTATGCTGTAGGGACTAAAGATATAAAACCCGGCTGGATATTGGATTATTTCTTAACGAGTAGGTGCTGACATTTCAATAAATAATTATATTATCCATGTTGTGAAATTTTTAAGCAGAACGAACGACAGCATAACTATCACTGATCATTTTAATTGCTCCACCCAACCCACAGAACTATGGATATATTCGAATAATTGCAATAAAACAAAGTATACGAGATAAAAGCGCGCCTAATCCTATAACATCTTCCAAAGACGATTTTCCTTACAAGCCATCCGTGGGGAATAAAACAGCTTTTCTTTTGATTGAATTTTAGAGAAATGTTCCCTTTCCTGGGTAACCTGGAAGCGACTCCGGGAAAGACCTGAGGGAGCCAGGGTTACATCTCTCCCTTTCTTGTAATGACCCTGTGACGTTTTATATTTAGGAAGTTTATTTTCGGGAATCTCTGGAGTGGAATATTAGAGTATCCGCGGGAATTCGTCTCTATGATGTCAGTAATGTGCGGTGAGCTTTCTTTTGTACTACTACTGCTTACTTTACAACATAGTAAATGATTTTGCGATTTGATTAAGTACTCATTTTTACGTTATTATTGAGATTCAAGATTACGTTGATATGGTATGTTTTCTTTTTTAAAGGTGTCGTTCATCTTTTTATTTTCATCTCTATTATCTTCAATAAACAGAGTCACGAATTCGCAACAATAGGAGCAATATTATCTCCTGCCCACTGTTATCTAGCACCGAAGCATCCTGAAAGAATTTACAAAAATACAGACTTTACGATCTCGGCGTGAGGTGGCGATAAAATGTTAATTGCATCTATTGTTCGGCTGAGCCCTCGTAAAAATTTGTGGCGGCGCCGCTTTGTACAGGGTCTATTGTGGGCTACATTACGTTTGATGTTCAGCTGTTGATTCGAGTGTCAAGCTCGGGATAGTCTCGAGACTGAACCCTTTGAAGCGTGAATACAAATGTTTGGTTTAATGGTGATCGGTGCTCGCCTCTCTAGGTTTGTTACTTGACTCGCCCACGCTGTATAATTCAGATGTTCGGCAGTTTACTATGCTCGTTACGTTTGATGGCGTACTTTAGACCTATTTCTATATTATGTTTAGTAATGATTATAGATATCTCCATCATGCAATTCACTAAAATAGAAACGAAGATTATTGAGATTCGATACACAGAAGTTGCTTAGAACTACTTACCAGGAGAAAATAAGTTAAGAGGATACTGAGATCGGATTCGATCCTTAATCTATATGTATATAGAAATGAATCTCTGTTTCCTTGGTCTTCGCATCACGCGTGAACGGATGGAATGATTTCGCTAATTATTTTTTTGTTGTGTTTATTATTGTCAGGAGAAGGTTTTTATAAAAGCAAAAATTAAAAAAGTTGAGCGGAACAATCCGAAATCGATATTCAAAGTTAAGACGGGACAACGTCTGTCGGGTCAGCTAGTAAATAATAATTTTAAAGGAATTTAGAAATTCGTCAGGTTACAATTATTTTAATCATGTAAAAATCATTTGCAGTTTACGTCAGTCAAAATTTCTAGTTACTATAATGTTTCTAGATAAGTAGGCACTGAAAAATTATCAACATTTTTTTGCCCGTATCGCGCTTGACCTTTCCAACAAAAGGTATCGATAAACGAGCACATTCCACTTCAATCGGGACCCTTTTCGCGCACCGAGACAGGCTGACGTTGAATTATTTAGACAGACACCTTCACAAAGCGACTCCGATATACATGCAAAGGTCGGAAGCAACAAAGACGAGATCGTGACGGCTGATTACAACACGGGATCGAACAAGACGCTGTCTAAGGAATACAAAACGATAAGACAGTAATTTATTGAGTGAAATGAATAGTGTGTTACGGTAGTAGGTATTTGGACTAGGCGTAGCAAGTCTGTACTTATCATCTTGTTTGCCACGAACTCATTTCATCACACCACCTATTTCGGGGTATCCCAAGAGAGGCCATCCGCAGCTTTCACGACATAGTCCTTCCAAATCACGTAAGTCCACGAATAATACCAGTGTTTTCTTCTCGCAAACACCCCAACCACCAGCGGGCTGTATCGGTCCTTTGTCTTTGGATATTTTCTATAATATCATAAGATAAATTATTTGATGTAGAATATAAGTACATCTTACTAATATAAGATTTTTTTTTAAATACATAATCTAATAATAATAATAAATATCGCCAGATGTCAGACACCAACTATGGTCCCAAACTAAGCAACGTTTGTACTTTGAGTACCGTACAATGAACTGGGGGCGATCACAATGACACCCAGACCAGGGCAAATTACGAATAGGCCATTTCCGAAATTTGCACCGGCGCGCGGGAATCGAACCCTACGCTCGGACCACTAGGCCAAGCGGTCGTCAAATCTGAGTGAGTCAAATTACACGACACAATTTCAAGTACTATACTCAACTGATCAGTCTGAGGGAGGGTACAACTCGTATCATTTAATCTTAATGTATACCTACCTACCGATATATCGTAAAATAATCAGAACTGTTTACAAAATTATAAAGGAAATATTATCTTCTTACATGAGTACGTACATAACTAAATTACCAAAAGGAAAATAATATTGTTCGAGACGTATTTTTGTGAGAATTGAAGCAATATGTGGGCTCCGAGATCAAAGGAGCTGAGCGAGAGAAAGACGATGAAATTGGCAGTTTTCGCCGAATATATCACTTTATTGTGCGTTTAGGCCATATTAACGTCAATATTTTCATGACGTTACAATCAAATTGTGGAGGGAAATTTTGTACCTAACGACATGAATAGAAGAGATTCCATATTTATTAAAACCTACGTCTTACGTTATAATTAATTACTGAAAATTATGTGTAGGTAGATACGCTTAATATTTTCAAAGTTTTTCTTGAAAAATCTCTGAACAGCAATATGAATAAATGTTTTTTTTTTATTTATGTTTTATTATATTACATTATACAAGGCTCTCAGTTTTGAATCAAACTCATACATTGTTCGTACGTAAGTACCAACTTCGAAGTTTTAATCCTTGACGTCTGCTATTTCAATTCTGGAGCGTCTGTTAAGGTAAAAGTCTAAAGATTGAATGGAAACTGGTATAACAAG
Organism: Notodonta dromedarius; assembly: GCA_905147325.1. Classification (NCBI taxonomy): domain Eukaryota; kingdom Metazoa; phylum Arthropoda; class Insecta; order Lepidoptera; family Notodontidae; genus Notodonta; species Notodonta dromedarius. The sequence continues at coordinate 12,576,279 of LR990165.1, read as the reverse complement.
TTTTTATTGGCAACAGTAAGTAGCTGAGAGGTTTTTATTGAAAGGCCGAGGTTGCGCGGCGATCCCGAGGCTTGAGATCGCTTCTCTGTGGAAACTTTGATGGAAATAGGTACTGGAGTTTGCATTGAAACTTGTCTAGTTTTAGTTGGTAAGCTTGGAGTAGGAACCTTTGTGTTTCCTGCTATACGTTCTTTCTTTGAATAGTTAGGTACTTATCTTTTTATAACCTTAATTTTGATACAGAAGCTTATGGATTCTAAATATAGCAATTTTGTGATATTCTTCAATTGTCTTCTAAATGTTACTTGTACCAGTGCAATGCAATAAGAATTGCAGAGATCATGAGATGTTTCATAAACATTGAAATTAAGTAAGTGGGTGTAAAATTATAACAAAAACAAAATTAATCACATACAGAAATCAGATGACCTTTAGGGTGACCGTTCACTTCGGTGTGCTATGGAGCGGGAGATCAGTAGGATCACTTAATTTCTAGTCAACTTGAGCTAAACTGAGTGAAGCTGTGAAAATGGAGGAATCCTATTGGTCGAAGCGGGCGGGCATGCTTCATAGCACAGCCAAGTGGACGGTCACCCTTAGCATCCATTGTGAGTACAAAAGATAACAATCAAACAATAATACGGGGCTGTCCATCCCGCGGGATCTCATCTCCGAAGGGATCATGTCTCCGGCCTACATCGATGGCACTAATGCCACAACTATTGGTTCGGATATGTTAAGGATTTGCTAAACATACGTAAACTGATTATTTATATCATTTAGAAATAAAACAATTGGATTTAATGTAAATACTTATTGGAGATTGGATATTTAAGTACCTACGAAACAAACCTTAAAATTTCAAATCTTGTTGCAGACCCAACTTAAGATTACATAAATGCCAGAATTCGCGTTTTCAACTCTTAATAAACTTTGCGCAAAGTTTATGACAATCTGTTCAAGTTCGAATTACATGAGGTGTTTTAAGTCTGATACCTATATTATCATATGGAGAATTGGGTACTTTTTTTAGAATAAAACGTGGGACCTATACATACTCGATCATTTAAAATTCAGCTTAGTATCTGAAAAACTTGAAAAAACTAGCACACAGTGTCGATGTGTAAACATACGATACAATATGGCTTTAATTAACTTCCTCTTGAATATTTACATTTCCATTTTCAGGTCGTAGCGCGTACGCGGAGGGCCAGGCGGAGGGCCAGGCGGAGGGCCAGGCGGAGGGCCAGGCGGAGGGCCTCACCTTCCTCACCATCTCCTCTGCTCGGCAGGTTTGCCTCGCAATATCCGGGCCAGGGACACCGCGCCGCAGACGTTTTCCGGATGTGACGGATGTGACGGATGTGACGTATGTGCACCTTAGACACACACTTTTAACTCTTTATGCAAGTTTACTCCCTTATTGGTATGTCATAGACTTTATATGCTCCGAGAAATAGAGACGGCATCAATTGTTTCAATAATAAATCTGTTTATTTTCAACTAAACAAAATAATGTTATTTGTTCAATAAGTTACTGCTTGCTACTGGACAGTATTTGCTACTTACGTAGCGGCAATATGTAATGTAAGTAGGTAGGTACTCGTATTCGATTGTACTTCACATACAAACCTTTATTCTTCTATTCAATCGAATCAAATAAGTATTCCTGTGTCCTTTTAGGAGGGTTAATTTATCACCCTGCATTCTTCAACATTATATTTGTTCTTTTAATCTATGTGACAAATTAAGATAGGGTTTAATTCGACAAAAGGCGCAGCGAGGGAACAAACAAGCGCGGATTCCGATGGCAATTTAACGCTCGGACTACGCGGTGGGTGTTTTAACGAGCCTTTTGTTGCTGGTATTAGGGCGAGGTGGACAGTAAACTGGCTTTATATAATTCATTTAGCAGGATGAATTAAAATAATAATAATTTCACACCAAACTAAGCAACGTTTTTACTATGGGCGCTGTGCGGCAGATAGAAGAAACAGATTACGATGGTGAATGCAAGAGTCCTATAATTATAGACAAGATACAATAAAGTGGAATATCTACATATAATATTGTATCATAATAAATAATAAACAAGGTGTGTACATTTATAAATAGGTAGTAAAAGTGTGAACTCTAGACTGGAGGCAAATCTCGCTCCAACATAAATATAGTTAAAGCTACTAGACGAGTATTTGTAGGGCCATTCGGGAGCTGGATGCGGGAGCCGCGCCGGGAGCCACGCGACCGTGACCAACGACGTGCCACCTCGACCCAATTTATTATAAGTCACACAAATCTCGTGAGGTCGCCTCTTCAATCGGAAGGTTTTGTTATGAAAAAAAAATACGTAGATAGTATTTTTTTCATATTCCTAACATATGTAGGTATCTACTTATTTTAAAATGGGTGCAGAATCAAGTAGAATTGAATATTTCTGAAATGAAAGTTGCAAAGTAGAAACCATTAAAATTAATATTTGATAAATCTAAGTTTTACATAGGTGTTCAATACATAAATATTGCATAATAATAATATACTAAATATAACTAATCAAACAGATACAAATAAACATAAAACATTTAAATAATATATCTAAGTAATTCATAATTGTAAGTTTTTAATATGCCAGAGGTGGCAACATTTTTGTTTATACTTTTTATTATTATATAATTTGTGTTAGCAACACTAGCGGTCTCTTCTATAAGACCAATTTGATGGCACAATAATGTGACCTTTATTTAGATTAAATTAATAGTTCAAACAAAGTTTACTGTTTTACTTAACAATAGGTAAATATATTTTCTGGTTATTGTATGCTGTCAAAGACCTTCAGAATTCCATGACAATTGTAATAAGGTAGTGCTATAATAATATAAACATTAAGTACAATAATGACATGTTGACTCGAATGTAACTCCACCGGGAGATCAGAAAAGGCTTATACTTTTTATATGAGATGAGAATAAATTAATGAAAAAATATTATTATATTTTTGTTTTGTAGCATGTAAACTAAAAGCCAAACCAAAGCATCATAGTAAAAAGCCCTCACATGTGTTTACATGATGAATATACGAGTATTTCCATTTGTTTGTCATATTAATTGAGTCGCTTGAACCGGCCGCACAAGACTATCTAGTGAAGGACTAGACCTAACGTCTGTGTAGATATGACTTGTTTGAAATAGTGCCATAAGCACTATTTTGCTATAAATGGTGTACGTTCGTGCTGATTGGTTCACAAACTAAACTTGAGAAAACTAACTTATTACCAATTATGGATGATAAGTACTTAACTAAATTCAAAGCAAAAGGTCCGCAGAAGTTCCCAAGATCTGCTCCCTGAGTTCAACTATAGTTGAGTAACTTGTTGCTCACAACACCGCTCAACAGACTGTGCATTCACCAGTGGAGACCACTTTATCTCTTTTGCGTACAAACTTTCACGCAACTTCCTTCTGATAAACTTACTCTACGCATTCACGTGTAACTAATGAAAACAGACCTTAGCATGTGTATTGAGACTATATTAATAATAAACTGATTAAATAATAATTCCAGTTGCAAATAATAAAGGTCAATACGGTGGTGAAATGATGAAAATAATTGAAAGAAGACATAATTTTAAATAGTTAGGAAGTAATATTGCTATTTGGCAGATTTTAGGTAAAATAAATTCAATAAATATTACAATGATTTTTACGAATCGCACTTCAAATCAGATAAGGGAGGCAGGTATAACTTGAAATCGTCTTAGGTTAACGCTACCCAAAATGAGAAGTAAGTCGACTGAAGGTTGTTTGTTTTCAAGAGAAAGAGAACAAACAGTGCTGTGATGAAAGAATAACGTTTTCCCGCGAGTCCTGTGTCAATATTTGAGGGCATTATACTCGTATAGGACAGAGGGCCCCGCGCCGCGACGTGTGCCCGGCCAGAGACGCGAACTGAGGCACAGCAGGCACTTTTATTTTCCTGACATTGTGTTATATAAAAATGTGAATATTTACCGAAAGTTTGGGATGACATTTAATGTAGAGATATGTAGCATAGGTAATAGGTTAAATATTTATTTATTACCACTATATATTGACGACCGCTTGGCGCTCGGCTCACTGCCGATGCACAGTGGTTGCACATGGTGGTTGCGGGTTCGATTCCCACCGGGGCAAATTTGGGAATTCGCCTTTTCGTAATTTGCCCTGGTCTGGGTGTCACTGGGATCGCCCCCCCCCCCCTATTGTACGCACGGTGTCCATAGTACAAGCATTGCTTAATTTGGGACCATACAGTTGGTGTGTCAGTCTGGTGATATTTCTTTATTATTATTATTCAGGTTTTCCAAACTACTGATATAATAAATCTAATACCCACCAAAGTTTATTTAGAATCGCGAGAAGACTTAAGTATTTGCCTCATTAATGTGGAATTACATCTATGTTTTATCTAAAAAATACTAGTTTTGCTTTATAACCTAAAAGGCTATTGACATTAAAGCAACGTAACTAATTTTAAGTATCTGTGCATTTCTTCACGTATACTACATAATGTTTGTAATTCTACCAAATAAAACGTAGTAGTTTGTATTCGACGCGTGAGTGCGTTGCACTGCGCGTTGCGAGCGCGGGTCACTTTATTTAAAACTTTCCACGTTCGTCACTCTGTTCCCGAAGTTTCGTTTGCCGATGCACAGTGGTGAACGGGAAATTGAATAACGTTATGTGTTATGTTATTTCGTTTTCAATTTGTCAAAAAAGGTACAAACCTCTGTGTAGAGCTCTTATTTTTGCCCAATTACAGTTGGTTAAATATTATGTGTACAGCGGTTTATCTGTAATAATCACCAATATATTTCTAAATTATAAATCCAAAAATTTTAGTTATATAAGTGAAATACCGAAACAGTTCTAATGTGCGCCTAATAATTGCGGAGCAAGTCCTCTTATGATTGCTCCTCCACTAAATTGCTGTCCTCATTACGTCATATATCAGTGTGACGCATGACCGGGGAAATATCACTACCCGGGAAACTAACGACCTACCAAATAACTCCCGCGACCCTAATCAACTTTAAAAACTTAGTTATAAGGTTTGGTTTCCCGAATTTCGGTGTGTGATAAGTTTGCGCTCGTTACTCGCAAAGACCTTATTGTCGGCGAAGTGTAGCCGCTAGTAATTTAGATCTAGAATCTGTTATGCTCTGAATTTAGGTCGCAAATGTGTTTAGGGGCTCACTGGCTACGGTGACTCCTGCTAGATGATGTAATGTTTGTGTAGGTCGACAGACGTTGGCCGATGTGATGTATCAGAGGACTAAAGGTTTGCTTAAGATATTATATTTGATCAAAATATTCTAGTTAACTGTTAGTTCCACTCCTGAGTTAAGCTGTCTGGCTGCTAGTATAAGTAGGTATTTTGTTTTCTTTTTGCTGTTCAAAAGTACAAAATGAAATTAAAATGGAAAAGCCTTTTAACATTATAAAATCAAGTAAAGTATTTCGTAAAGTGGCAGTTAAAATCCTATCAAAATGCGTTATTTGTTGTATAAAGTCAGGGTTTAATTAGTCCGATACAGCAGTAACGAGGCACAGACAAGCCACTTGCAGGCAACACAGTGGCTACGTTTTGTTGCTCTACTCTAACATTATCAGTTATTGATCCCAACGAAGCGAACTCTTGTACGCTCTTGACATGTCATTTTATACTACACACATTTCGAAATTTATCAAATACCGAATTAATGAATGCCGTCCATAGTAGACACTGTGATTTAAATGCCTTGAATTTATTGAATTACTGAAGGGTTTGTTAAAATAACTAGTACGTAAGTAATAGCTGCAATAACTCTGTATGGTATAAGGATGATGAAAGATATGCTTGACGTCAGTACGATTGAAAGTTGTGTCTCGTGTGCTGCAGGCTGCAGCCTCATACAATACCGCCGTCAATTTTAATCACGAGCCTTTCAACTATATACTGTGCTTTCAACGCTCCAGCTACCAATTTATGCACTATGCGTGACGTCACAGGAGATGTAAATAACTACGGATTTGTATCATTTACTTTATTAAATGTATGTTTTTAATAGACCATTACTTAAATCCACTTTGCTTGCCAATGAAAATAAGTAATTAATAAACCATCGGAATATTATTAATAGGAGTAGGTACACACAATACAACAATGTGGTTGTTTTTTTACAAAATGAAATTGTCAGCCCACGCTAGCTCGCATGACGCTGACGCTTCACCGACGCATCGTGACGGATGGGCTTCGAGCGTGGATTTATAGCGCGAGGATGTGTCAGTGGCCGGCGGCATCCCTCATGGGTCGGTTTAGGGTACCATTCCTCTTTAGCCGGGCAGAGTTAGCATCCTAGTGGCCAGCTAGCCCGGTCAGCCCGCCCTGCTCGAGTGGACGGGCATTCTTAGATTTTATATGTGGATGTTCGGATGTTTATTAGGGTTAACTTAACATTATCTGGCGGTTCAATTCGATTTCGATAATGGTACATTTTTTAATCACTTGAAAATGTTACCTGGGTAATTCACAATAAGTAAGTTTAAGTTCATTTATGGCTCGGAAGTCAAGGATTCGCTAACTGGAAATATGTTACGTATTTTTAATTGGTGTCATTGATTAAACATTCATGTCAGAATTTTGTTGCTTGCAAAAATGTCGGTTCGAAATGTAGGTAAAACTTAATCTTATTGTTATCGTTGATCGTGATGTGCCGGCTCGAAGAACGCTCGTTAACTGTAATTGCTCCAGTGAGTGAAGGGGAAATGAGAAATTCTAGACGTGCCTACAGCTCGCTGAATGAACCTGCCCGGAAATTGATGACGTCATTTGATAATAACGGAGATTGAAAAGAGATCGTTGTTCAACTATTTTTAAGAAATACCCTTGTTTCGCGATTTCATGACTTGGGTTTGAATACAGTCAATTTACCTCAGATCAAAAAAATACATCTATATGAATTTGCTACGTTACAACGAGGCTACGATTGTATTTTTCAGTTTTCATACTGTGAAAGTTTGAGTGTAGGAATGGACTAGAAGTAATAAAGGTGGTGGATTCCTGGTAATATTAAATTATTCGTGTGTTTGTGTACGTACAACAAAATGTTAATATTGAATGTGAAGTATCAATCAAATAATACAATCAGTTAATGGAGGGCAGAGGGTTAGCGTGAGGGTGTAACCAGCACTTCAACCAGACAGCCCTACTGCCACAGTTCTACTGCAGTTTACGTGACATGAAGCAATTTGTTTTACGATAATATCAAATAATTTGTAAAAGCACTGGCCTTACAAAAACAAATAACTACAACCATTTGTACATTTTCAGCCATTTAATTATAATATACCGATAGGTTCACTGACTTCCTTATTCAAGACTAGCTGTGCCCGCAACTTCGTCCGCGTGGACTTTCATATTTATTCACCTTTTAAACCTTCTCTGGACTTTCACAAATAATTCAAGACGAAAATTAGCCAAATCGGTCCAGCCGTTCTCGAGTTTTAGCGAGACTAACGAACAGCAATTCATTTTTATATAATATATAGATCGATTAATGCCACTTGTGTGGGATGTTTTTAATTAACACAACACCCAAAAGTCAATTAAAGTAATTCACTATGTGAAAAAATTGGCAGCGCTTTGCAAACTTTGGGAGATAAACAAATACCTCATGCTGTATTTGAATATTTGTTTTGTTTTTGGATAGACGTTAATAAACAAGTCTCTTTTTTGTTCTCGCAAAAATAGATATTCAGTGTTTTGTATAAAAGCTTAAACCATACTATTGAATTATATAGATAGACTAGCTGTGCCCCGCGACTTCATCCGCGTAGTATTTGATTATTGGGTTAAAAAGTATCCTATATGTTAATCCCGGTTATAATCTATCTGTGTTCCAAATTTCATCCAAATCCGTTCAGTAGTTTTTGCGTGAAGGAGTAACAAACAATATATACATACATACATACATCCACACTCACAAACTTTCGCATTTATAATATTAGTAGGATCTATAAAATATATATATTTGTCGGAAATTGAACGACAATATGGAAACTCGGATCCTAACTATTCTTTGTTTATATCTCAATGTATTGTCTAATGCTATAAGGAGTTCATTTGATTGTTATCTCGGCAATAAGGATTAATTTCCGGATAGCTGTTTCCGTTTGAGAAAATGGTTTTGATTACGGAAGTGTAATAAGACACTCATTTGATGTATGCAAAACATTGTAAATAGTTTTAAGACTATTTCCGGTGCGTAATTCGTAAAGAAATAAGTTCAGATTTGACTGTTTTAAAATGTCTGTTATAAACGCGGAAACGCAGGTGTCGCCATTGACTTCCGGGACGCCTGGACAAAGCCTTTGTGATAAGTCTTGCTTTGAATATTGAGACAGTTGTTCTTTAAACGTGGTCATAGCAAGACGTGTATCAAGGGACTTGTCTGTGACCGCATGGCTACTTACTTACTAAGTTATTTAAAAGATAAAGTGTTAATAAATTGTGAACTATTCGTGAATTGTTTTACTTCATCGCCTGGAGAACAGTGTAACGGCCATAAAAAATGGAAAGTGAAGAAGATGACCACCTGATGTCACACCCTGCCACGCCTGACGCGACATCAGAAGCGGGATAAAGAACTCGGAAGCCCACAATAACGTCTACCCACAGTAACATTAAAATTGAGCTAAGTAAATTTGCTATCAACAATTAGACCGTTAACATTCGAATTTGAATGTTGTTTTGCTTACGATTACTGCTTACTTCATTTTTGTTATTTGGTGTGTGTTAAATTGATTGAAACTTGATTGAAACTGTGATAATGAAACTTATGAGGACGCCTAGTCCATGGAGGTATATTTTTAGGAGTGATTCGCGTAATTAAGTTAAACATACTTCTCGAACATCTCGCGACCACAGTGACGACAGATCGGATCGCAATCCGGACGATAGACGCCGTATTTTGCGAGATGGCTTACGTGTCCGATATCGACATGTTTCTCACAGTACCGATATAGTAATCGATCGTTCGACACCTAACAGTGAGACTCTTCGTAAAATCACGAGGAGACTGACTTGTGAACTTCTTCGAAGTATCCAAGCCAGACAAGATGACCTAGCTAAATGTTGATGAATAACCATGTTAGTTAAATATTGATGAACTAATGTTCGTTATAAAGTGTTCTCAGTCGGCAGCGGCAGTTATGATAAAACTACGCAAGCTGCTGCGCAGTATATGGTGCCGTGCCAGGCGCCGGGCGTTGGAGTTGCTGCGCGTTTGCAGCGGCATGCGAGCTATGTCACCATATACGCTACGAGCGAGCGCCGCGCGATTCAAGATCGACGGTGTGGTCATCAGCGACACATGGCGAATCTGGATGACAATGATGGTCACAAGTAAGCGTGAAGCAGAATCTGGTGAGTCGAACCATGTTTATCTGGTGCCACGGATTCTATAAAGAGAAATTACACGGGGTACGTATTACAGTGCGTGTAAGAGAGTAAATGCAGGTGCGCGTGATATTTTTATTCCGATATGAGGGTGGACAATACCAACTGTTGTCTGCTATGTGATTGTGTTGTGTACTTAGTTTGACTTGATTAGAAGAATTTCGGACTGGGCAGGCTGTCGCAGCCGCTACGGTAGCCAAGATCAGCGGGCTCAAAGACAACAAGATCGTTTTCCAGATACGTTGTGAAGCTTAATGGAGGCGATCTTGGTTGGACTTTCAACGTTGGAGGAGCGATCTGCGACTAGTTTTACCAGGTCGCTAGTACGGCTGGTACATCTCAAATCATCATCGCCCAAAGCGTGGCCCTCGTCAGGCCCACGGCAATGCTCTCGATGAGAAACACCGCGGACACCTCCGCTGGTATTGCCAAGTCGGCACCAGGCATATTCGCTAACTGCGCTGACGCGAGCGGTTGCCATCACCGACGCGGTCGGTATCACCTGTTATTCCAGTGCAAAATACACCGCAGGCGCCTTGTGCGTCACTGGTCTTCACGGCGACCCGGGCAGATCACGTGCTGCCAACACAGAACGCGCCTCTGGTGCCAACATCGAAGAGGGAGGTCAGCGAAGCGCTGTCAACGTCCTTGCCGTCGGCGGGCGCAGAATGTATCGTGGAACCAATTCTTTCTATCTGTGGTTTGATATGAGTAGCACTTAAGTCTAACGACGGAAGGATTAAGTGCCATGCGGCAAGTTTGGTCTAAGAAATGGGAATGTTCTAATAAACCCAATTTTGTCAAGAAAGTATTGGGCACGACTGATGGATATGGTCAGTTACGGCCGAGCTCTGGAGAAATTAATGCTCTGGTTAAATCCACAAACCCACCAATGCAAGGGAGGTTTGACAGGTACTAGGACTTGCAAGGTACTTTCGCCGGTACATCGCAGGGTACGTTTCTAAAACCGCCTGCATCACAAAATTACTGAGGAAAAGTGAATTTTCTTATGGGGTACTGTACTGGAAACTGCTTGTGATTATGTCATTCATAGTCCAACGAACCTGTCTTAGCTATTTTTGACCCATTGGACTTCACACTGATGTTATCGGACCTTTGCTGGAAACCAACGGCTATAAATACCTCTTCAGTTTTAGATGCGTTCTCTAAGTACTATCTGCTGTACTCCATGTACAAGCAGGATGCCAAGGAGTTGAAACGTGTATTTTTGAGCTCAGTGTTTTGGTTAGGTAAACCTCCCACAATAGTATGTGACTGTGGCAAGATGTTCAATGATTCTATGTTTCAGAAAGGCATGCGTGGTCCTTACAAGGTCGCATGCCTAATCCCACATCATTGCTACGAGCTGGAACTGCTCGTTGGGTCGTACGGCAACGGGACTCAGCCGCCACCGGGTACATGGTGCTGTGGCGTGGAGAGTGGACGCCGGATGCTTGCACAGCACTCCCGAAGATGCCAGCAAACACTTCAAAGAGTTTTGTGATTCCCATAATATTGTTTTACACTTTATTATTGAATGTTGACCGATACTTGTTAAAATCTTGAAATAGTAATAGTTTACAAATATGGTCATGACCGTGTAAGAAAATTCCTGAATGTCCAGTTATGTTACTGAGGACGTCAATGTTGACGATGATGATAATTATTCTGTTACTGACATATCATAGCTATAATTTACAAGATGTCTATTTTTGTCTTTTTGATGGATTCAGGATTTTTCCTTAAAGTTTATATGTGGTCAGAAAGGCCGATCGGTATTAACCCGATTATGTTACTGAAGTTCACTGATTTTATAGGACATACAAGTATGTTCATAAAGAAAGATGCCACAAGACCATGTTCCGAGTGAACTAGACGTACTAAGTGAAGAGTTAGACGTAGAGGATGCGGGTAAAGGCCCATCCAGGCCAGACTAGTGAGTTATTGCACAAAGTACGGCTATAGCTTACCAGTGTACAGAACTGGTAATGTTTATTCTGTTTCTGGGGCTTATCGGTTAGAAGGTCTGATACTGCCCACTTATATTGGACTTGGGCACACGTACCAGAGAGGGCTGGTATTATGGCCCCTTGTATTATCGCGCTTACTGGCAAGAAGTGCTAGAAATGTCTGTTGCTATCATACTTGGTGCATTAATTATTACTATCATGTTATTTGTAAGCGATTATGTAGTCATTGAAAATGAATCGAGTTTAGACTAAATTGGATACTAAGTTACAAGGTCCCCTTAAAATTGTTGATGTTGTAGAAAGCGATAGGTATCTTTTGGAAGCATTAAATTTAAATAGAACTTATGAGTATCCTCATGATCGAGTGAGAAAGGTAGCTGATCATCAGATTCCCAAAGAATTGGACTTGAATGTGTCAGAATCTGATGATGACGTGACTGTTGACTGTTTGACTAATGGTGGTGCATCAGATGGACTGAGATGCCCGCACAGTCGAAGGACTGACTGTGATGGCCGAAGGACTGAGCCAAGACTGCATCCGATGGACCGAGATGCGCGAACAGTCGAAGGACTGACTATAATGACCGAAGGACTGAGTCATGAGATTTATTGACTGTTAAAAATGAAAAGCCGATGGACTGGCTTTAGACAAAGGCCGAGCCTTTTAAACGTTTGTGTTTCGATTAAATTGTTTTGGAATTTGACGGTTAGATTAGAAATGGAACTACACTTTTTTGTTTGTACTTCAATTTAATAGGCGTTCTAGGCAGAATGGCCGAACGAATTATTGCCATCAAATTCTTGATTTGTAGTTATTACACACGAGGACGTGTGTGACGTCATGATGGCCGTGTCGGAAATTGAACGACAATATGGAAACTCGGATCCTAACTATTCTTTGTTTATATCTCAATGTATTGTCTAATGCTATAAGGAGTTCATTTGATTGTTATCTCGGCAATAAGGATTAATTTCCGGATAGCTGTTTCCGTTTGAGAAAATGGTTTTGAATACGGAAGTGTAATAAGACACTCATTTGATGTTTGCAAAACATTGTAAATAGTTTTAAGACTATTTCCGGTGCGTAATTCGTAAAGAAATAAGTTCAGATTTGACTGTTTTAAAATGTCTGTTATAAACGCGGAAACGCAGGTGTCGCCATTGACTTCCGGGACGCCTGGACAAAGCCTTTGTGATAAGTCTTGCTTTGAATATTGAGACAGTTGTTCTTTAAACGTGGTCATAGCAAGACGTGTATCAAGGGACTTGTCTGTGACCGCATGGCTACTTACTTACTAAGTTATTTAAAAGATAAAGTGTTAATAAATTGTGAACTATTCGTGAATTGTTTTACTTCATCGCCTGGAGAACAGTGTAACGGCCATAAAAAATGGAAAGTGAAGAAGATGACCACCTGATGTCACACCCTGCCACGCCTGACGCGACATATTTATTTCCATAGTCCAAGCTCTAATGCCTAGGAATAAAAAACGGAATTCAAAGGGTTGTAGTTAATCAGATGAATGGTAAATGGCCAGTGATCCGAGTGAGACCGGGCCCGTGGCGAGCGGCAACACGTGATAATGAACTAGTGCTAGGTAATGGAATGAAATCAATACAGGATGTGGTTAATTCTAGTTTTATTTGACTCTTTGAAATTAAATTTACGTGAGACACAGAGAAAATGCCTCTTTTTACAGCGCGGTCTGGGTGGTGTAAGCCGGCTCTGTTTCCACGTGGCTAATGTCACCTATCTAACTAGACAACTTTGATTAAAGACTGATCGTGAGCCGCAATGATAAGCATTCATGTTTATTTGAAGAAAGCTGCTTGAATACTGAACTAAAATATAGAGTTTCTTAGATACTATATTATAACCGCTTATATGATTATTCATAAGTAGGATACATACATACATACTTTACATTATTTATGTAGTATCTGATCTTATACTACTGACGTCGATGAAATAACATCATCAATGTTTCGACATCGATTGCCAAGTTTTCTACATACAATAGTTTTTTTTAAGTTTCTAGTCATGTTCGTTAGAATTGATCAGATAATAGCTGCAGGCTATAAATCCCTCAGGTGTGGTCTCCAGTCTAGATTAGCGGTATGCGGGCGCAGTGAGGTGCCCTGTCGCGTCGTGTCTGTGCTATCTACATGAGATAACGGTGGAGTTTTTCTGAGCACAAATTAAACATCTCAGGTGGGTTTGCTGTGCCAGCGTGCAACCCGTATCCATTTTGTTTTTTACACCGTATGTCTAATCAGACGAAAACTGACAAGTATTTACCACAATACAATAGAATATGCTACATTGCATGCAATGAAGGGGTTTTTATTGGTCGATTGGTTCTGCAATTGCTATAAAGCAATGACAGCGAAGCAAACAGCATGGAAGTATATCCAAGCATATAGGTAAGAGTAGGTACAATAATCCTATACTAAGTACCAAGCCTAGAATAAATCTGCCTCTCTAGCAATCATGTCTGGTTGGTATACCTAATTATCGGGTTCACGAGACCGTTAAGAGACATAATCCACAATGGGAGTGATCTTTAGCAACGTCAACTGTACTGAGCTTTAATCTGAAACTGTTTGTGGACGCCTACAGTTATTACTGAGCTGTTATGCCAAAGAATCGACGGAATAGATACACAATTATAATTATTATAATTTTTCCTCTGAATTATCTTTTGTAGATGTAATTTATGTTGTCAATGAATTTTTCACGGAACAATTTAAATCCGATATAAGTAAGTGGTGAAATGTTTAAATGCGCACCTAGGAATACTAAGTTAAAGTACAAGAAAATTTAAAAACGCAAATCGTGCGTTTTGCGCCTTTGCACAGAATTATGGGCTTTAAAACTTTATCTCAAAAACTTGGATGCTAAGCCGCAAGTGACGAATAACTCTTGGTTGTACCGACCTCTGTCAAGCGCTGTGGGCTCCGCTGTGCTGATGTCCACCGCACGACGTGAATAGTAATAAGCTCGAGCAAATAAACAGTGATTTCATACATCGTGGCGCGTTATTACTGCGCGGAGGGGCAGGCTGGAGAGGAGGGGAGAAATTACGTTATCACGTGTGATTAAGTGTAACCGTGCATTGGCACAGCATATATACTAATTAATATTATTCTCTATTTGTTGACGAAACAAAATAAACACAACATCGCAAATTAAATCGGCGTAAATGCTTGTTCTGTGCAAATACAGATAGGTCATATAATGTTATCTGCATCTAAAACTGTAATGTAATGGAGCTCTTAAACCCAGAACTTTTTGGCGAATTTCCATATTTTATAGCCAATAGGCACAAGGTGATCCAAGCTTTAATGAAACCTGATAGCCAGTGTACCAGATACTCTTACATCTAACATTTACAAAGGTAGCAGTCGACATTCATTTATTTCTTTGAAACCCGAATCAAAATCCCAACAAACAAACCTAACGAAAAGCAACAGCCATTTCGTAACCGTAAATCCAATTAATTAGGGAACGACCTTTTTATCTAATCACAGTACTCGAGGTACTTACGAACTCAATATTCACTTCAAAGAAGTAAAGTGGGCCCGCCATTGTCGGCACGTAGAGATTATTAGATATTTCACCAAAGTACGGATGAAGAGGGCTCCTGTCGAAAGATTTAACTTGCTCAAAGTTGAGCTACTTGGTTCGACATTAAGGAACATTTTGTATTGTTCATTTTGTGAATTAATTTCCTTTAAAACAATTTGTGGCAAACAAGGTACAGTCTACATTTGTAGAGTTTCTATACGATTTTACTTTTACTATTATAGAGTTTCCGGCATTGAACAAACAATGTCAGCATCATTACATTGTTATTCAGATAGCAAAGGACATGAATAAATACCAATCGAAACGGAAATCCGTCAATGTGTTGTTGGCTATGTAATCAATCACCGCGTGATCATTCCGCCTTGTTTTGTTTCCATGTACGAACAAGGGGATGTACACACATTTTCTTGTGACAGATAGAAATAAAATAGAAGGAAAAGCTGCAAATAAGCAATAGCGGATCAGTATGTCAACGTAATTCGTTGTCATTTTTATTAACCTCAAATAACTTGATAGGTATAATATTCAATCTTGCTAACATACTGCTGAAAAGTAACTTCAAAAAATCATAACAAGAAACATATCGTCTAGTAACCACGGTTATTTTCACACCTGCAGAGCTCGAACATAAACAACCAGGGCTGCATAGCTTTCAGAAACCTTTTTGCACCACAAAACATTTTAATACACTAGTGACAAAATTAACTCTATACGGAAAGTTTTAAAGTTCATTTTCGTTTGGGTTTGTGAAGTGGAATGCAGACAGGTATCGCACCTTTGAAGAGTTAGCCCGAGGCGGTGCGGTGAGAAGTTGCTATAACACACATGCAAGTCAGTGCAATGTGTACAATGTTGAGTTAACTACTGTCCAATTCTGAGCTCCTAGTACTTGTCATTGATTTTAGAAGAACATCTATCACAGATTAATATAATCTTACCCTAATTCAAAGTTGTTATAATTTTGAGCAAAGCCACACATCCTGAACAAAACTTTTGTTATATAATTCTGATCTTGCAAAATAATGTTTTGGTAAACTTAGACTTAAATAAAAACCTGATTATATTTAGCAATAAATTGGAAAATTACTACTAATTTACTATTTTCATTCTCTATGTCGTTTATTTTTATTAGCAGTCAATTTTATACTGAAAATTCGTCCACTTTTCCGCGTCGAACCGCACCCAATAAATTTTATGTACCGGACAAAGTTGAATCGTATAAAGTTTAATAGGAGTTGCTTTGTCAGAGCTGGTACCCAGAATTGAGTAATGGCCTGCGCTATATTTAGAGTTTGAAGCCACATGCGCAATGTCTTTTAAACCTGGTTAATATCAGAATTACATTAGAAAGGAATTATTAAATATCATTGTCCTCATTACCTATAGTCATACCTAGGTATCAATACTGTTTCATTTCTTTTGATAAGTGCGAGAATTCCGATCATTTGGTACCAACAAATCCACATTAATACCAAAGAAATGAGCTTTTACTTTAAAAAACTTCAACGCATTTGCTCCTTAATCCTATGTTACGTTATGTCAAGAAAATAACTACTAGTTTTATATCAGATAAACTAATCCGACGTATTTATCGTGATCAGTAATAGATATGTGTGGTACTGACACGCAATCACGGCCACATTACGATGTACCAAGTTCAGGTGCTCTTAGTATAGCTCTTAGTGGTGGAACTTTAAAGTTGAATATCAGTTGAATGAAGGATAGATGGGGTGGTGCAGCCAAGATGTGGATTTGTCGAGTGGGGTTGCGGCGGATGGATGCAATTGCAATTGGGTAGGCACCGACAATGCTTGCTGTTTGACATGTCATTGTCGATGTTCATTATTTGCGCCGCTCACATGCATAAAGCTTTCTCTTAAAAATAATATTAAGAAGCTAAAGTATCGTACGGAAACACTAAATGACAATTAGGTACTCGTATATGCAGCGTAGGCTTCATTGAAGAGTGATACCTATACTTAGTCCTAACACATACATAACTACTACTAATATTTTTATCACACGACTCTGACTGAATTTCTACCGTAACATACTAAACATAAAGTGTGTATTTCAACACTGACTTTCACGCATTATTCTCGCTTTCCCGTGATTCTCACGTTTGTAGCGACAAATACAGAATATATCGCGACGTTTATTATGTGACGTTGATTATGAAGTATACGCCCTTATATTCTCAGCTAAAGTACAGGTTAAAGGGAAAACGAAATAGTTAGTTTTTATTTTGGTCGTTGCCTGTTTTACGTAATTACAACGTTCATAAGTAAATTTGTTTTGGAATCTATTTAAAAGAAAATAAAATAGTACTTTCAATGGCACATGCCGTAATGAATAACGTATCTATATTAGATTGTAGATTATTCCGTAAAGCGCTGGGTATACATACTTATGTATCCCCAGTCACTAACTCGTTACAACAACTGAAACGTATTGTTTACAATATGAGTCAATATCTTTTATTTTTGAACGAACAGGGTTTCTGTATTTTTATACCTTCGGTATTCCGAAAGTAAGTAATACATGGAACATCACTTAGGTACCAACAAAAGTCTATAAAAATATAGTCCGCTTTTTAAATTAACAAATTAAGACTCGTATGTATGATGCTTTACTAACAGGTAATATATGGGATCATTTGTTTTATAAAACTTTTCCAAAACAAATTATATCACAAAAAAGTAAAACAATATATAATTCGCGGTACATTACATGCAATTTACGGCTCCTAGTTCGGGTCTTGTTTCGGGAAAGTTGTCGCCAAAATAAATATCACGTGTCAGTGCGCGCGGCGCGGCGAGTACTTGCGCGACGTATCTTTGCGGTTAGACCTTCGGAAACAGGCAGGTAAGATCAAGGAATTTAAATATTTAGTCATTATTTTGTCATAATATATAAATTCCCTTGCCCTTTCAAGGTAGCAAGTCAATATTTCCATAAATAAGTTTTGTTTAAAAAAATGCTATTGATAATCTTGGCCAGCGATAATATATTTCTGACATTCCTAATTCCATAAGTAAATGATTTCAATTCAATAATCAAGTTAACTTGACAGTCCACGTAAAATTAAGTAATTACAAATGCTCCAAAGTTACCCGCTAACGAAACGCCTTCAACCGAAAGTATCTCCGTCCACTCGCAAATACGAACTTAGTTCCGTTTCCGGTGATTTAGTTATAAAGTCCACATATAGAGTTTGGTTGTAGAGTTGGAAGCAAGATTTGTACAAAGTTTTAGCAAATATTTTAGCGCGTCTTTAAGTTCTGAATTAGTTGGTAAGTCAACAATGCGCTAGAGCAACTGACTATCACATTCGATAATAGTGCTATTGCATTTTGATAAGTCAAGGTAATAAAAAAAATCCTTGTATTACCCTTTGAAAGGGTAGAAAGACATACCTATGGGAAAAATAGTTATAGAAAATACATTTACATAATTTATATGCACGGCAAGTAAATGTTTTATTTCTCAACTTAAGAGGTTTTTCATGAACCTCGGCTAAAGCGTTCCATTGATGCATGTGGGGCGTCGTAATGGACACCGCAGTGTGTCGCACAAAAAGCGTCCGATGGCTCGCCCCGCGCCCCGCGCCCCGCGCCCCGCGCCACCAGCCCCGCCATACAGCTCTCTCACTTAGTTTTCATGTTGATGAGCTTGAGTGTTGGACTGAAGCAAGTTTTATTAGTCGGTAGCCTATCGAATTTAGACAATATTTATAGTTACTCCTACTCAAATATAATCCAAATTTAAATATAAGTACTTATATCTGGCTTTGCTATCATTGACTGGCTCCAACAACAGGCCAGTGCTCGTTGTTCAATAAGCAGCACTTGCTGATATAGAGCTCATTTATGGTAGATATTTTATTGGGTACTGCCCATACCTGCGGTGGATGTGGTAATTAAAACATGTTTAAAAGGGATTTTTCCGTAGATACATTTATTTTATTATCTTTTTAACACAAATGTAGGTTTTATAATGATCATGAGTCGTTAGCGATTAATAAACCACTGATTTCCCACCCACCAATTTTGGTAATGATAACAACAATGCAGTATATGGAACAGTAGGTTACGTATTGAAAAGTTAGGTACCCAAAGAACAATTCACTTATGACTTGTACCTCCGCTGAACCTGCCTTTTCTAGTGGTCTCTCAAATATTTGCAAAGAGGAGCTCTCCGCTCGGGCTGACGTCGCAATAATGTATGCTCTCCTTCATATTTGATCCTTCACTAACAGACTACTAACACGTGTAGAGGTTTAGGCAAAACGATGAATATTTTTTTCAGACTAGCTAGCATTGGTTGCCCCAGTTCAAAGAGACGGGGCTGCAATATCTGCTGACCCATTTTTTAATTCAAGAATTTAAAAAGTACTTCTTTTAAAATGTTTGATTGTACTCATCTAATGCGTAAGGTTTTCTACACCAACTTATCTTAGTAATTTACTATTTATATCTATACTTGAAAATGATATAACTACAAAACTGAATGCATTCCTAGATTTCCGCCTTCTGTAGCCTGGACAACTCATAATAAAGGATCAGCGTCAACGGCGGCGCGCCAGCGTCACGCTAAAATATCGGCGCAATCTTGGAGAATAATCTGTGGCCGCAATAACTGTCGCCGCAGCCATGCATCATGCACGGCGGCGGGATGCCGCGGCCCGCCCGCCCGACCGCCCGACCGCCCGACCGCCGGCCGACGCACATGATCATGTAGTTTTTGTAGCCAATATATTCATGTGGCAACCACCCGGATAACGGCTTTTGAATAATGTTACCAGAAAGAAAATAGTTTATAAAACATATTTTTCCTATTACCTATATTTGGAAGGTTCATAATCCACTTCAGGTATTTTTGCAACAGTTGTAATTCTCTTGGTTTGCCAACGCTTTCTAAGACACCCTGTTAACATAAATAATGGCGTAAACTTTAGTCATAGTTCAGATTTTTTTCACGATTCAGGTCACAGTATGAAGGTCCCTTCTAAGTATAGCATTTGGATTTCTACACATCTTCCTTATGAATAGCCTTTTTAACAACTCTGTTACGTACTGCATAGTCAGTGCCAAACAGATTCAATTACAAATTATCATATTGTAATATCAGCTTTATCAGGAACATGCCTTTCCACTAAGGTGTCGGCAGCAGCATTGACGGTCGTTAGGTGCGCGCCTGCCGCCTCCCGGATGTTGATAAACGACGCTAAATAAAGAAAAACCTTCCTAACAAAAGTCGATAAATTCCACTAATTAATTTCTACACACCTTGCCTCTTAACTACAAATCATCGGAACAATAATTATTTTGTATTAAAATAATTTCAGTAGAGTTAATAAACGATATTTAAATAAATTATAATTCACCAACGTGTATTTTGAGAATAAAGTGCCTTTATCTTATTCTTAAGCATAATTTATTTTTGTACCTTTCGTTCTAATCAGTTTGGCATTATTTGGCAATCGTAAATCAAACGTAAAACCTTATTTTCACCGACTCATTTTCCTACTTGTACATTACTATAAGCTAAATATTAACACAATATATTACCTAATCACTTTACAGAAACTGTGGAGTATCCAAATCACCGGGTCCGATGACGTCATCAATCAGTGTGTAGCACCCGTATTTGCGCAGCCAGCAGCCCCCCACACACCCCGCCCCGGCCCACTGCTCGTAATCTACTGATTGTAATTTTGTACAAGCATTGATGTGGTAAAGACAATGCTGGCTGTGGTAAACACTAATGTTTGATGGTGAATAGTGATAATTTAAGTTAGAAGATATAAATGACAATCTAGTAATAATTGTTATATGAGACCTATTTCATAACAAACAAATCCAATAAAATCATGACATAATATAAAGCGTGTTTTTGCTATCTGTACACAGACGGCTGGCAGTCAGGGCGAGCGCGAATCTTTTTATGGTCAATTTCGCAATATTCGCGTCCCACTGCACTCCATGTATTGCTATCCTGTTTGATGTTGTGCGAGTGTAGGTAGGTCAATGTATTGGATGTGAGGACGATACATTGATCTGATGATTTCGGGGGACATTCAGATGACCTTTGCAACGGCAATATTAGTAAGTGGCGCTATAGCTATAGGCGCTTATAGGCACACTTTTTGTTGTACTCTTTCGTAATAATAAATTGGTTCAATATACACTGACATAAACGTAACAGCTGAGCGAGTGGTGACAGTGTCAGCACGCGTCTCGGGTCCCGCAGGTGCAATATCTTAGCGGCCCGTGACGCCACGCACCGGCTCACTGTATAGCGAGCACCTCCCGAGACAAACTTCACAGTTGAAGTATGTATTCAATTCAAGCCATGAGAAAAATATTTCAAGAAAATGAGTAGTACTCAAAAGGATTGGTTAAAATTATTCAATGTAATTATTTTCAATATGTCAACCAAATCGAAATACCTAACTAAAATAAATTTGAAATATTTTTAAGAACAGCCTTTTGTATTACATGTTTATGAATTTGTACTCCACTAATTTCCATTTATATGTATGTTACTCTTGAGAACATTAACCCAACCGAGCTACGATTACCTGAATAGACCGAGCACATTATCAAGCTACGTGTACTACGCCGTAGCAGCTACACGGTGCTATAAATTGCTACGAACTGCTACGTACCCGCAAAATTGTCTGCGGTAAAACCACGCACACACGAACTATTCGAGCCTGTTTTTGTACGATGGATAACCTTTTTGCGATGGGTTAATTGCTCGCAATCGATTGACTCGTTAGCATTGGGGTTAAAGTGTGAAATCCCTGTCTTAGCCCATATTTAAATCACTTCAGTGTTTAAACATTAGCTAGTAGTGTGTTATTAGATAATTAGGATTAATTGATGTATATTCGCGCTTTTACATTGATTTATAAGACCACATATGTACCAAAAAAATGTTTTACAACATATTACAGAAAGTTATGCTGGATTATTTTAGGGGAAAGTGGGGGAAATACGAACACCTAAGGGAAAACTTAAATAAACAGTGGAATTTGATCACAGATTTTTTTTATTTGTTTAAATTATAAAGTTTACTTATCTGTCTAACTAATTCACTAATCAACATTTATATTTTTTTAATCAATTGCAACAATATGAAAGAAAAGCAAAACCCTTAGTGTTCGGCTTTGTCCGACATTAGTCGGGTAAATACGAACACCAAGTGGGGTGATTACGAACTAACATTATTAACGACAGAGATCACATTTAAAACCCAACGATGTTGACTGTCCGTCAGTACAACTCTCGTGAGCCCATTTTTTGCACACGTAGCACATTATCCAGTCTTCAACGGGGGGATCTATATATTGATCTCTGCAAAAAATACAGAAGTAATCTTTATTTTCTTTTTCGCCTTTTTCTTTTTTTTTCGTATTTTGACTAGAGTCACTAAAGTCTTTTATATTGTTGAAATTCTTTAATACTCTTTCAATCTCCTTGTTTGAAGGTGTCTTCTTACTACATTTCAGTCTTTTTATTTGGGTTCCTTTTTTTGGCATAATTTCCGTTTTCTTCTTGATTTCTTCTGCTTTAGCTCTTTTTCTGTTTTCCTTTTCCTCTAACTGATCTTTTATAGGTGTGCTTGTAAGAATAGTAGATTTTTTCTTCCTGATATTGCGTTTTGATATTTTTGGAGAAATAATAGGCAATTCAACGATCTCTAACAGGGAAACTGCATGCGTGCTTGCATCATCACTTTGTAAATTAACAGGACCTATATCAGAAGCTTGGACATCATGGTGATCTTGAGCTGCCTTGGTTACATCAGCATGATTGTGAGGGTCGGGAGCTTGTTGAACATTAATTGCTTGGTTATCGGAAGGTTGGGTATTCATATGAATGTTTTGTGTCGAATTTATTGTTTCTTGTGCGTTATATGGCTGAATTGAATCTATCTCAACGGGACGCAAGGGATATATTCCTGCAGCTCTAAATCCATTTGCAGCTTTTTCAAGGTTACTGCAACGGTTAAAAGCGTTTGTAAACAATTCGACTATGTCGTATTGTGTAATGGGCTGTCCAAATCGCGTTGCCATGTGATTCTCACATTCTTGATTGTAAGCAGTCTTGATAGGGCCAAAATATGTCAAGTCCAAAGGTTGGAGTCTGTGTGAGGTGTGTGGTGGCAGAGTGAGCATAACGATTCCATGATCTCTGCAGAGTGAGAATGCATCAAGACTTATATGACTCTCGTGATTATCTAAAATCAGCAAGACGGGGTCTTCCTTTGAAGCCTTTGCATATGAACTAAAGTGGTGTAGCCAATCCACAAATAGGCTTTCATTTATCCATCCAGAGTCTGACACAGCCCCAACCATATTAGGGTTACTACCTTTTAGTAATTGTGGATTCATACGCTTCCTTTTGAATATAAAAAATGGAGGAATGTATTGGCCGGCTGCACTAAATGCACAAACAACCGTTGTTGTAGACCCCCTTTCAGCACTCGTTGCCTTACCAACTTGTTTCTGACCTTTTACTGCCACTATTCTCTGATTTCTTTGGACCGTCGATATACCTGTCTCATCGACGTTAAAAATTTTATCAGGTTGAATATGATGTTTGTTTTGTATGGCCTTCAAATTATCATAAAAAAAATTAACATCAGATTCATTGAACGCAGTGATACGATTCAGTGAAGTCGCCTCAGGTCTCCTCAGAGATATGCTGGGATGTCTTTTCATGAAATTGTAGTACCAGTCTTTTCCGGCTAGCTGTTTCACTCGGTCAAAATTGTGCGGACGTTTGTTTTTCTCGGCATATTGGTACGCGATTTGGCGAATTTTTTTTATGGTTAGGCCATAATAGAGTTTACTGCATTTTATGATATAATCAACAAGTTGCATTTCCTGATCGTCTGTAAATAAAGGTTTTCGTCCAGACCTTGGCAGTTTTATCACTTCTTTCTTTAGGTGGTCAAAAATAGTTGTTTTAGGAACATTATAAGTTTCTGCTGCTTTGCCGAGGGTGAGTTTTTTGGTTTTAACATCGTCTATAGCCTTTATGAGATCTTCTAAACTGTACTTCAGTTCGGTCTTTCTTTTGTAAGTACGAGGCATCTGTAACAATAATAAAAAAAAGTTGAACGGGGAGCCCACAAACGGGAGTGGGGTAATGCCGAACGTTCGAGATTGCCCGACATGGAGTGTTCGTCTTTACCCCGCGGGATCGAAAATAATAAAATGTCAAAAAACTAACTAGGTTATATTTGTTTTGCCAACTACGTCAATGTCATTTAGCAGATTAATATGTGATTATTCCACTATGTAAAAGCTGAATTACTATTGTTGATATATAAATAAAGCTACACCAACTTGAATTTACCAAAAAATTACATCTAAAACATACAAAATATAGAAAAATGCATACCTTAATAAGCACGTGCGTCCGCGTCTCCCGTGTTGTTGACTGGCACTAGTAGTGGCGTGATCTCCAAAATGGCGGCAAGTAAAATATGGCTATCTCTTTCTAACATATTAGAACCATTGAATTCGGCATTACCCCGCGTACGCGATTCCCCTACTTTCCCCTACTTGTTTACTACTACTGGACTACAGTGTAGGTACTTATTATCAGAATATTCCTTCCTCAGTAGGATACGCTACACTGAGGGGGGCTGGCCTCAGACAATTCCCCGCGAGTGTGCGCTGTTATGCAAATGTTAGAGCCGCGGTTAGACCCTCCCAGCTATCATTGTACACAATCTGTAACGTATTCATACACTATATGTGTAATGGTTTGACCTCATTATGAAGGGAAATAGTTCAAGGAACATTGTTTTATAGCGATCGACTGATGAGGCGATTACAGAAGAAGAGAGTACTCGTACGTAGGTCAAGTAGGCAAAAACCGATTTGGTCATTCAATTATATGTTTTGGAAGATACAAATCTAATGGGCAGTATATTTCCGATTTCGAAACACCATTCAAAATCTTTTATAATATTATAAATCATTATCCTATGATTTTCTGAGTTACTAAGATATTCCATAAGTGGGTCTTATATAATATTGTTCGCGAAACGGGTTGCATGGCACAGTACTCGTTGTACGGTTCAGTACTCGAGCACTCGATATGTGGTGATGTATTGCGGGCACGCGCACCGCGCTGTGACTTGCGGTCGCGTCAGACTAACCGCAGTATAATGTGCTCGGACACGGAACTACATTACTGCCTGCGCTTGTCACTGACTGATGTCATGAATATCAGATTGTTGAATGTAGCTAGTACAATGTCAGATGAAGCTCTTAAAATTAATATATTTAAATATTATCGGTGGTTTATACCGCTTCTTAAGTTTTATAATCGACGGAATTAAATAATCATAACATTCAAACGGTGATTTAATTAAACCGCCCCTGTAAGCAAAGAGAAAATAAAGCAGAGGCACAAACGAATCAGTTTTAATTCCGCTTCGCCTCGTCGTAGTTTCATATCCTTTGTGAAATTAATATTATACGATCTGGCAAGGAAACAAATTAAATTGGCTTTTAAATATACCTGAAACAAATGTAGGTAAATACATTTTCACTTAAAAAAGTTACAGAATAAAATTACACATTGATTTGCCGTCATTGTGGCTAGTTTCAAGTTGTCTATAGTATCTATGGAAGCTTCTAATTATAAAATTGACCACGTAAACTGGTAGAAACAAATGCCTGTACATTTAGAATTGGATTTTCTTTAAGTCTAAAGGTTGCGTTTACGAAAGCAGCAGTTTCATCAAAATATATTTTTTTATTATCAAGCATTGTTTTCTTTCATTGTTTCCTGCTATCCCAACAACATTATTTTATTCACAATATTAGCATTTTCCTATTTATACAATAAAACATCATACATGTGTATCCTTCATATTATTATTTTGAGCCCTTCCTTTGGGATTTGGCTGAAGTATACTTCAGCCTTTACAGAACCATCAGCGGACTACATTGCCTCCCTTCAACTTTAACCAACAAAAGAAACAAATCCCAACTCTACATATAATTACAATGCTACATGTGAAGTGTACCGCAACAGTAAGTCCCGAGGCGCGAGCTCACCGGACCACAGTCGACACCCACTAAATTGACACAGGAATTGAATTTGAAAATATTGAACCTAGTCTAGACGGTCCAAGTGGATATTTTATTTCGCTGCTACGTTATGATAAGGTGAGTTGGTATTGAATAATACATGAGACTGAGCTTTGATTTCTTGGAAATTAAAATACAGGACGGAGAAATTACTGAGGCTTGTGGTGACAACGACATGAATTTGTATTTTATTTTATACACGTGAGGGTGAAGCGTTTTAATTGCCTATGACTGTCTAGGCATACTTTAAATAATATAACGTTAGTATATTTAAGTTAATAATTTATAGGAATAGGCAAAGGTACAGTCAGGATTGACAAAAACTTAACCTTCCTTACAGCTCATAAACAATTTTCATTTAAATATTTATGTCTTCTATTGTAATTTACCTTTCCAAACCTACTCACCAACACATTAAAGTAATGAACCATCATATTTGTTACAATCAAATCGAAGCATTTCCCCCAATTTATTCCGAGATCACTTGATCGCATTCATCTTTATCTAATTTTCTTCAATTTAACAGATCGAAGCCCCCCCCGTCCGTCCGTACCCGCCTCCTCTTCTCTCTCTTATCACAATTGCCCCGCAACGCAGAAAACGCATGTTATGTCGAAATATATAAGGTATCTGTTACTTTGAAAATATATTATACTTAATTATTAATGTTTTAACATCATTTTAAACACTTACACAATGTAAACACTTAATAATGTACTATAAAAATATAACTCAAAGGTGACTGACTGACTGACTGACATAGTGATCTATCAACGCACAGCCCAAACCACTGGACGGATCGGGCTGAAATTTGGCATGCAGGTAGATGTTATGACGTAGGCATCCGCTAAGAAAGGATTTTGATTAATTCTTCCCCCAAGGGGATAAAATAGGGGATGAAAGTTTGTATGAAACTTTGTCAATTGAATTCCACGCGGAAGAAGTCGCGGGCACAGCTAGTGTACTATAAAATAACATCTCCAGATTCATTCCAAAGACCATGTCACGTTGTGAGTATCATCAGTGTCAAAGGTTCAGATCACTGCAAATTTATATTGCAATTATGTCGGATATCATCAGCCTTTGTAACATTACTATAGTCGATGTGACAAACAATACAGAAGATAGCTTTTCATATTAGATTGAGCGCTGTCAGATGTACCACCCAATTACTTTCGCTCTGAATTATTCATACCAGCACAGCGGTGCATGTCGCCAATCAAGCTGGTTGCAACGATCTTCGCCTTCGCATCAGCATTTGTTGGCTGCATAGTGATTCAAAACTGGCGCGTGACGTCATTTCCCGATCCAAGACTATTCAGTGTCGTTATACTGTACCCAACCGAACAAAATAGTGGGCTTTCAAAATGACAGAAAGAGGAATTAAGTTTAATGAGTACTATATTACCTAAAATGAACTATATCAGTTCAATAATTTAAATCTTAATCTATGAACCAAGTATTAAACTGCAAGATCTCCTAAAATCATGATGATGAAACGGAATACATTTAAAATATTTGTTTGCGGTCGACTCCGAGCGGCGAGCGCGGCGCGCGGCGCGCGCGGGTGTATATAAGCGAGACAGTAAAGGCTCCAATCACTCGCAATCTCAGAAGTGGAAAGTTCAAACAGCAGTGTCTGCTTTTATGGAATCTGTATCTCTTTGCAGCCGCGCGAAATTAGAAAGAATAAGAATGCTGCATTTAGACTTTAGAACTTTGCTGGGTACTAGGTAGGTATTCATAATCATTTTTTTATTTTATTTAATCACTGATATGGAGAATGAACTAAAGATTTCATGTGTTTAACGCTTTGATATAGAACCACGAAATTTGTTACGATTTTATGCAAATCTTAACGTAGATTTCCTTAACTTTTAACAAGTTTAAACACAAGATAGCTTTGCAATATAAATGTAAATTTCTGCCAAAATGTGTACCGGGGTCGGGCAAGGTTCGCGGAGTGCCACTTTTATGAACCCGGCCTAAGCTCAGTTTTAATAAAATAACTCAAGATGGCCGCTATAAAAACTAAGTTTGAATATAAAAAACACTTTAAAAGCTTTTGGATTGTAACTTCAAAAGGTTTACTATATTAATAATTTTATCATCCTAGATATTATACCAACAGACGTATGAAAATTTGCGTTCCGATCCGGTGGGCGTTCCGATCCGGTGGTAGATTTACCCTCGCCACCTCTCCTGGCAGCGGCCCAAGCCGAGGTCGTGTCCCTTGTGGCGCCCTTGAGCTAGCTGCCCCCCTGCCCCTCTGGCTGGAGCGCACTTGCGCTCGCCCTCTGTCCGGGTGAAGTTGTTATGGCCACTCTGGCCAACAACATATAGTCAATTCAAAAAAAAAAAAAAAAAGGTATGAAAATGCGTTTGTGTATTAGTTATAAAAAATACTTCAGTGATTGTCCGAGTCTAATGTTATATGTGCTCCTCTCTCTAACCCCTTTTGCTATAACCCCTTTTAAGGCTGGGCTTCTTATGCCATCTTATGTAACTAATTGATAACTGGATGCACTCGCTCTACATGATTTCATAAGGTATCGGTATTTCGGTTTTCTGTTGTTACAATTTGATTTTGTCTTTGAACTTTGTGTTATTTGTCCGAATAAACCCTAACTTATGAAAAGTTTGACTTGTAAACAGATATTGAGCCGTGTACAATTTATCGAGATTCATAATATTAACTAAAAAGTAATATAATTAATAATAACTATCAAGCAACACGTCTGAATCCCACTCAATGAATTGTTGCCAGTTGTATTAGAAAAGGACCATTATTCTCATACAATAAACAACTCAACAATGCAACCCTCAGGGAACGTGATAATATATACGCTTGTGTATTCATTAAAAAGATTTCAATTGAATAAAAATATAAATGCAATGCATAAACGCAATGTACGCCAAACTTTTCTGTTATTTAGAAAACATGTAAAGTTGCATGTTTAGCCTGGTATTTTTAGTTAGTAAAATCATAAAATACTATTAGGGAAACAACTTGACTAGTGTGTGTGGATAAACAAAATGTGATGTGAGATACAAGTAAACTTTTTTTTATTGAGATATTTTTGAAACGCCGCCGGAATGGCATTTAGTTAAAATGTGAGTCGGTCCCCGTGTACCCTGTTTCTAGCAACATTGTGGCGACATGTTAACGCCATGTGACAGTATTGTCGTGAGCAGTCAATGGGAGCGTAACCTGCGTTGTATATAATAAAACAATGCATTTGTAACAGACGTCACGATAGGGATACACCCTTAAATGAACAATGAAGAGAAGCAGCCTTTATCTGCTTACAATATTTTCTCTAAAGAACATTTCCCCTTCAGAAATCAACTGATGTTATTACACTTCTCTCTGTTATTGAAAATATAAATGTATCTGTAGCCTTAGGCTTGCCAGCCGTAACTAACTTATATCGGTTAAAACTAAATAAATATTGTCCATTATTTAAACTATTTAAAATGTCTATGACCGATTGATAGTGTACCATGATAAAAATATTTGATGCTCCGAATGAAGTCTTGTACTTAAACCCGCATTGAAAAGAATATGGAAGCCGTGTGCCGATTGACGTCACGAGACTTCAGGCTCCATTTGGCTCGCAGTCGTGACTTCAGGAGGGTATTTGAATGCACTCAAGAGTACTGAGCTCCGGCAATTCTACTTAAACTGTAGTTCTGAATCCTCGTGGAAATTTCAAGATCGCTTCGATTCAACTTTCTTGGGGTTCGATGAGAAGTTGAAAAACCTAATAAGCATTTTGAATGGATGATATTTATGTGATCCTACAATCACTCACCCAACAAATATCTTTAGGACTCTAATAATAACATACCGCAATAATCATAGCTAGTATTATGATTACTATTTCCGGAAGTCCCGCGGCCGCGGTGATGTTGAGCTTAGTATAACCGCTACTAAAGATTTTACTGTTATAGTAGTGTGTTGTGTACTCACACATGGTATTAGATAGGACTTTTATGACTTAAGTAGTACATTGACTTATGTATGACTGTTAAACATCTTTATTTACTATGAATGCACAACAATTACGTTACGCTGAATGGGTATTCATCAAATAATCTGTTTTATAATTACGATGCCTGAAGCTTGATACACACTACTATACCGAGTCGTGAATATGCTACGATATTTTATTACTTAATATGAATGCATCAAACAACGTTTCACAGAAATACACGCTATCATTTGGTTCCAAACATACTAAATTGGCCATTACCGCGCCCGAGTGGGTAACGCGAGCAAACACAGACTCGCAAATATCCTCTGATCGTTATGATTATTTATCAAATATATTGGTAATAGGCGGCACATTGGGAATAATATTTACAGATAATATACTAGAGATACTCCCTCCGTTTGAAATATAGTAACCTCGCAAACAGATCTTTAATTATATACCTTATTTTGTGAATGTTAGTCTGCAGAATAATTATAATAGCTATCATCTTTTTATTAGTATTTTAAATTAAGCAATATCTTCTTAAAAATATACAGATTTTAAGAAATACACTTCGATTTATAAATCTTCTCCAAACTTTTACAAATCATGATTCCTGAACAAACGTTTTTGTTTTTTCTTTCAAAATTATTCCATCAAGAAAACTTAACATAAAGATTGACCTATCAACATTATACTAAACGCTTTTCCCGCCGAGTGACCGTGTAATAGCTTTAAAGTACTCAAGTCTTGGCATGTTGCTCATAAAACATACTTTGCGGGAACTTTGAGGGGGATGCTTTAAACTTGAGTCTGGGGTGACGGGAGGGCTCAATGTTCATCTTGTTACCTTATAGTTATAGACTGGAGAGACAGGAAAAGTTTGATGATGTAATAAAGGTATTGGTTGTTTGATGATTATGATAATATGTATGTGTAGGTAGGTGCGTATTTTATATATAAGGAAGATCGTATGCGGAAGATAGTAGAATATGACGTAGTTAGGGTACTTTCCAAGATCCATCCACCATTCAATAAAACATTTAAAACCAATTTAAATAGATTTAAAAAGTTTAAATAAATGTCCTATTCAGACTATTTCCAAACATGTCTTTAGTTAACTACATCAATGGCACCGCGCTGGTTGAATAAATCGCTCCGTCCAGACATCGCGATCTGCGGCCGAACCGCAAAACGAATGTCCAATTTACATTTAAATTGCGAGACTGGCGCTTGAGCTGTCGTGGTTTGTAGGTTTTTGTAGCTATGAAGATTTACTGGTGCCCGATGTTGTATACCTGAATACTTTGGAATATAAGAAACAAACAGAAACATTGTTGTAGCGTCTCCGACAAAGTACCAAATAAATTGTAAGTCTTTGCTAGGTACCAAAGAACCTCTTATTATTACAAATTACTTACGAGGTACTCTACACGTGTCTAGTCAATATCATGAACGTACAAAGCTTACTAAACTGTCTTAATTATTCTCATTAACAGCCCTGCTGACGGATGTAAGCCTTAAATCATGTATATTGCGATCATTGACAAAAAATACTCGTAGCTGTGATAGCCGATTGGTTAAAGCACGCGTCTTGCACCAGGTCTTGGGTTCAAACCCCGGCTCGCACCTCTGGATTTTTCGAAATCTATGTGCGAATCATAATTTCTATATGATTATCACTTGCTTACGGTGAAGGAAAACATCGTGAGGAAACCTGCATGTCTTAGAAGATCTAACAAATTTTCGAAAGACATGTGAAATCCGCCAACCCGCACTGGGCCAGCGTGGTGGATTATGGCCTGAACCCCCTCGTGTTGAGGGAGGCCCGTGCCCAGGAGTGGGACGTCAAAAGGGCTAAATTATTTTTATTATTATAGCTATATATTTAAAATAGTTGTCCTCCGTAAACTTTTGCATTTGATCACAATAAATTCGTCCATTACTTTAGACAGTATTTTTTTAATACACGCTATTAAATTGAAACGATGGATAAATTGAATGTTCAATAGCTTTGCTCAAATACATTGCAATTTACTTTAAAAGTTTTTTATTATCCTAAACTGAAAACAATAGCGAGCGTGTCGAGCAACATTACGATAACATTTAAATGTGACGCCAGAACGTTTAACGACTTTGGGCTGAGTTCACCATACATCAGCGGACGGTTATTGTGTTAGTGAACTATGTCCTTAAAATTTAATTCGTCTCTTAGCATTCTTCGACCGCTTGGCGCAGTGGTTCGAGCGTAGGCCGCTCGGCTCACTGCACATGGTGGTTGCGGGTTGGATTCCCGCCGGGGCAAATTTCGGAAATGGCCTTTTCGTAATTTACCCAGGTCTGGGTGTCACTGGGATCGCCCCCAGTCCATTGTACGGCACCCATAGTACAAGCTTTGCTTAGTTTGGGACCGCACAGTTGGTGTGTCTGTCTGGCGATATTTATTTATTTTATTTTATTTATCAACCTCGAGTAAAAAGTTTTTAAAAAGGCAATATAAGATATCTATTTGCCTTAG
Source organism: Notodonta dromedarius (assembly GCA_905147325.1). Classification (NCBI taxonomy): domain Eukaryota; kingdom Metazoa; phylum Arthropoda; class Insecta; order Lepidoptera; family Notodontidae; genus Notodonta; species Notodonta dromedarius. The sequence continues at coordinate 12,543,631 of LR990165.1, read as the reverse complement.
TTCCATTTACAGTTCCTTGGCGGAAACTGTACTCTGCAGAGAATTCTCGTACCGAAGCGAAAGCTTCCAAGTAACCGATACCTTGAAGTTTCCTAGTCCCCTGTGCCAACCCTGGATTCGTGTATTAATTTCATGCATAAACCATATCTCTTGGGCGAAACTTACAATTTATATACTTGATTGAGTTTATTTCTATAATGCTTTAACTGGAATGTATATTATATTTATTTTAGATTTACTGAGTTTTTTGTATTCTTCTTGTATGTAAGAAAGTTGGCAAACAAACGTACGACCCTCCTGATGTTAAGCAGTTACAGTAGCCTATAGATGCTTGCAATACCAAAGGTATTGCTCGCACGTTGCCAACCTGAAGGGGAGTGGTAATTGGAATAGAAGGAGGATTGGGCTTGCGGCTCTCTCACTCGTCTTACGAAAAATAGCTATTATAGATAATTTACCCCGACCATCTGTCAGAGGGTGGTACTACACATAAAACCTTAGTACGCATAAATGACTGAACAGATGATAAAATTTATGACAATTGTAGTTGATACAATGCACGCGCAATCCCACAATCCCGCAATCCCCGGGATTTGAAGCGTTTTCGTGCGATTGGGAACAATTTGCTGTTATTCCAGATAAAACCGGATTTAGACTGAACGTGAAGTGATCGGCTTAAATTTAGATAAGCTTTAATTACGTGAAACGATTATATTTGTATTGATTTTGGTTGTTTTATAAGTTAAAATGTACATTTGAGTATCGGGTTACACGTATTTACAGTTTTAGCTAACTCGCTAAGAGACTCATATAACTTGAAGATGAAGTTCAATTTATCAACGATTAAATACCACCATTCAATGCATTTATTTGACAAAAGGCATTCGCATTCAAATCGCAATGAACGTCGCTTAATCCTAATATAATATTCAGCCGCCAACGGGATCGCAAGAGGCTCCCGGAGTCCCCCTTCACTCTGCGCGCCCGCGCCGCCACACCAACTAATTCCATTATGAAAATCTTTTTTTGCTCGTGAATGGAATAATCCCGCTTTTTATTCGGATAAAAAACGATTTAATAATGGAATTGTTTTGTGTAAATAAAGTAGAAATGGAACAGACAAACTCGAGGAATTCTCCTGCAGATGTTACAAGAAAAATCGTCTTGAGAGATCCATTTGCTTTGTTTTCCTGATTGAATTGCGAAATTATTAAGCTAACGTAAAGATTAATTGCCGAGGCTGGGCGAAAAATATATATCATACAATCATTTAGAGCTTACACAATATTCAAGACTTTAAGACTTGGATTTAATACTGAAAAAATCTTTTTCATTACTCATACTCTGAAAGTAGGTCTGAAGTTGCCTGAGGAGCGGGTTGAAAGTGATACTTTTCCGGCCCGGGAGAATCGCTTTCAGCTGACAGCTGTCAAATTATAAAAAAAAACTAGTTCCATTTTCACATTTCTATGGAACCATGTTCAAACTTTTTCTACAGTCACTCAATTACAGCACGATGCGAAATTTAAATAACATAAAGTTAAGTATTAATTAAAGGATATATATTTTTAAATGACTTCATTATAATTTAGTTTCAACAATTTCTTTAAAATAACAAAGATTTGGGCAAAATATTTAAAGATGACAATGAAAAATAATGGCTAAATAATAAATATGGCCAGCCAACGAAAAAAAAAACAAAATAGGCGGCAATCCGATCTTTATTTTTTTCGAGTTGTAGAGTATTGTTCATACTTCCTTGTATTATTTCTTTACCCAATTCCTGTTTTTATTCTTACTTTCCTTGTATTCGTAATGAAAAGCACAGTGTTTACCTCGGGTAGAAAGACTTATTTTGTCAGTCGAACTATTTGCGCCCTCGCTGCGCTCGGGCGCCAAACCCCGTCTCGAGACTAAATAAATCACTTTCACCACTCGTATAACAATGTACTATTACAAGCCAAATTTTTAACAATAAATTTAACGTTATTCCTATTCAGCTTCTTTTTTCTAAATGATAACGCTATGGTTATAATTCGTAGAGTTGATAACATTTTAAGGCGGTCCGGTATAAGTAAGTATCTATCTAAGTAGGTTGTTTTCATTCCAATTTAGGTAGGTGCTTAAAAAAAGTGCATTAGTATCTATACAAATGAATAAAATTGGAGTGTCTGTTTGTAATATCAAAATAACACCTTTTCACTTAATGCATATGAAAGTACATACGACACTTTTAACAAAAACGCGATTAAAAAAAAAATTGTCGGTCTGTCTGTCTGTCTGTCTGTCTGTCTGTGTGTTTGTTCCGGGTAATCTCCGAAACGGCTGGACCGATTTTGACGGGACTTTCACTGGCAGATAGCTGTTGTTATAAGCAGTAACTTAGGCTACTTTTATTTTAGAAAAACAAAATTTAAAAAAATGGGTCCTGTCGCGCGGGCTCTAACGCGGGAGCGGGCTTTTTTGTTAAGTTAAATTCCGCGCGGACGAAGTCGCGGGCTCAGCTAGTTTTACAATATGTACCAATCCAGTTTCACAGCACCATCAAATGAATAGGTACTTAACCAGTTCCGCATTGTTTATACAAATAATTACAACAACCACGATACATTCTCCGATCGATAGTTACCTACTACTAGTGAGGGATAATAAATGTCCTTGGGTGGTTATGAGGGTGCAGGCTTGACATCCAGCGTCGACAATTCTATTTTTACGGCTTTTGTTATTTGATAGGTTTATTTACGGCCTATGTTTGAAACTTCGGTGTTGTAGGGCAAAGGTTTTTATTACCCGTAGTGTATTATTTTCTATTGTGTTATATAAAGGGCACACAGATGATTTCCGTGAGGTAATCTAAAATTACAGCGACTCAGAAATATACATTTCATTTATCACAAGTTGATAACCGCATCAATTTGAATCTAATTACACCGAGACAGTAAGTTTTAAAATGTACCTCGCTAAATCCGCGGAATTAACTCAATCGCGTGAATGGGCCGCAGTCGAGGTATCATTACAAAGAGTTTGTTTATTTGTTGGCCGCATCTTTGTGGAGTTAACGCCGCTACTCGACTGCCTCTAATTTAACGTTGAATGCGATCAGAACAGCGACGGCGCACAAATTAACAATTAATAAACATTACCTTCTGTTCCGCTTATTTGGGAACAAACAACAAAGTATTTTCGTAAGCTTGTTATAAGTACTTACCTACTTGATGCAAAGTGATATGGAAGCGTGAAGGAAGAGATTATTTATAATAAACATAGATTAAAACCGAATAATGTTAAGAATTTAATTTTCGCACTCAGTTGGTACCGCTACCATGATTTTATACATTTGCAAAGAGTGGCCAGTCACCAGCCTATACGTAGAACGTATAGGCGTAGACAAGGGCGCTGTGCGATGTGCCATTTTACACACAGACGGGACGAGCGAGTGTCACGCTTAGTAGTCCAAGTAGAGCTATTGTTCTATATTTCTACTAAGCAAGTACATAGTTCGAATAGGAGACAAGTTAAAACTACATTGTAAAGTATAATCTACCTTAGTTTTCATTAAGTTAAAGTAAATTTAAGCTTACCCTGTAGTCATAAAGTTAGTTTAATAGTCAACAACATTAAGCTCATGAAAAAAGTATATATTTGACCTTCAGGCCGTCCACCGTTTTCAAAGGAATATTTCATTAACTCCTTTTGTGAATCAAAAGGCTTATTGAAGGCATTTCCAGGATTCCTGAGCAAATGTTTATTAGGATTCCTGGAAGTTATTGCGGCAGGAGCGGGAGGGTCGCGGCGCGGCTACAACCCGCACCTGTCTCGGCTAATTGGCTACACACAATGTAGGGATAACAGGGATAAGAATTTCGTAACGAGATTCATTATTAGAATTCCTTTGCATTGAAAAGTTTGTTGGGGATATTTTCGGGATAAAACGTAAGTAATGAGGATATTTCGTGATTAAGATTTATTTTCAAGAAAAGTACAACCAATCTGTGTATTTTATTTATAGCTTTTATGAGGACTGTGCTACTATTAAAAATCCAAAATATTGTATTTTCACTGGGATAGAAGAGTAAAACATATTGGTATGGTTCCCACTAAAATAAGACAAGAAAACAACAAATAAAACTTTTGACTATCATTTTTATATGAATAATTAAAAAAACTCTTACAACGACAACTACAGTAGATTTCAGTAGAGCCTTTCTTGGAAAGGACAAAGGTTATGAAATATGCGACGAATGCCGTGACCCCGTCGGAGCCCGGTCCAGGGCGGAGCCCGGTCCAGGGCGGAGCTCGCGGTGAAGGGCCACCCCGGCAACACGTGTATTATATGTAATTAATTCATTTGAATCATGTAAATATTTCCTAGGAATTCCGTTACAAACTTATGTTTTGTTTATGTTTTCTTCGCGTTGCTACTGAGACAATATTATCACCAACTGTCATAGTACTGTGGGAGTCGTTTTCTGTTTATGCAAAACCATAGGCACCTAATCAAGCTATCTATAACACAATAAATCATAGGTGCTATTTGGGACTTTTTGATCAATAGATCAAGTTGCAGTTGGTGGAACCAACCATCATTATATGAAAACGAGTTGCTACCCATTCAAATGGACGAAGACACTGCAACCACGGAAAAGTTTTTTTAAACAATTTTCAATTTCATGTCTCTATATTACTTTGTTTTTTTCTTAAATATAAATAAATTTTATATTAAAAAGAAGCTGTTAGATCGCTGCCAGAAGTTCCAAATTGGGTTTTATGGGGTTCCAGTTAGGTGTTTTGCAAAGAGGTGGAAAATAGATCTAATAAGTATCTTTAACTGACATAAACTCGTATTCACAAATTGTTCCCGATACCGCCCTCAGTAACAGTCCCACATTATAACAAATATCTGGAACAGTGCAAAGCACTTTATCGCCATATTGATTCCTCGTAAGTTTGTCCCTCTGGAGTAGGCACCTATCTTGAGTGCCGGCGAGATTTTTCCGATGAAATATCCTTGTTGATGGTATAGCTGATACACATTTTGTCTTTTAAGGTATAAGATATGGCACATATTTCTTTTGTTGTGAATGATATGAGACTACAAATGTTATCAGGATTTTGCTGGAAAATAGAGAAAAAAGTGCCAAAAGATCGAGGATTCAGCGTTGTTATATAGAGCTTGAACTATGAACATGCAAGGTTTCCTATAAAGTATTAAAAGGAATACTGGAATATACAAAAGTTCACTGAATTCTTTTTCTAGTGTCAATATCTTAAAAGTAAAGGTCGTGGAACCCCATTTATAATGCTAATCGTCATTCCTGGTTATGATTTAATAAAGTGGGAACAAAGTCACCACAAGCGTTATTCAAAACGTGAAAATTCGTAAGCATTTTTAAACTTCAAAGGCGAGTCGGTGGGCAGTGGAGAACACGAATACCTATAATCTTAAAGCGCTGCAGCGAAGCGCTAACTTGATTTAGCGCTACGTTCTACAAGCGTATTAAGAAATTTCCGCGCTGAGTACTCACTACAAAAGCTATTAAATTCGCTGAAAGTGCATTTATTTTTCTAGAGAAATAAGTAGGTACTCTATTGTGTGTTTTATACACCTACTAGCTGTGCCCCGCGACTTCATCCGCGTAGTATTGGATTATTGGGTTAAAAAGTATCCTATATTTTAATCCCGGTTATAATCTATCTGTGTTCCAAATTTCATCCAAATCCGTTCAGTAGTTTTTGCGTGAAGGAGTAACAAACATACATACATACATACATACATACATACATACATACATACATACATACATACATACATACATACATCCACACTCACAAACTTTCGCATTTATAATATTAGTAGGATTTATGGGCACGTAGGCGACGCAGTTCACGCAATACAGGGTAAAGCAGATGTTGTATCGTATGAACAAACACCGAACTGCGTACTCTGCGACGTAGGCACATACCACGCAGACATGTGCCTTCCCTGCTCTGCGGGTTGTTGTATTAAAGGCACAGATTCTGCGCGAAGAGTGCACGTGGACGGTTGCGACAGGTTGTTATATAAAGTGACGCTGAAATTTCTCTAGTTGAGAATACGAGTAATATCAGTTTCATTTAGTTGTGCTGCAGCATAAATGCTCGTGGCCTTTGTCTGCTTTAAGATGGCCGCCCTGCCAAATATGGTGCTCTGCTGTGCTGCGGCGCCTGCCTGTCAACATACGCTTACCATTCTGTGCACCCGTCCAGCCAGTGGTTCTAGCTATACTCATGACATTTACGTTGCTGGCCTGAAAATGGTGGATAAAATGGTAAGTAATGGCAAAACAACACATAAACACGTGAAGCGCAGTATTTAATGTCGCATAAGCATTACTGTAGCATTACCATAACTCTATACGTTGACAACATAACCTGGCAATATATTTGAATGGCTAATTTCCCATTATCTCTGATAACCGATAGGGTCACTGTACAATTTGCCATGCGAATATTATACGAAGTCATTATCAGATAACGAGCGTAAAACTCATACTGGAGCTATCTGAGCAACTAAACACGCTGACGGTTTAATAAAGATGACTCCAAAGTTCATCAATCTACGCTAGATGAACTTGGCTTCAATCGAAAACAACCTTGTGTTAAGGTCAGCACAAATACCATATTTTTATGGTTTTTAAAAGAGCTATTTTGAAAGGGTTTAAATAACATCGACCATTTTCTCCGCCCAAACTAATTGATATTATTTAATAATACTAGTTACATAGAAAATATTTAATATTAACGTTTCTAATACACATTTAACAGAACCGAACGGGTGTAGAAGCAGCAATCACTTAGCGTCGTTTTCACAGAAGCGAAGTCCCTAGTGAATTAAACATGGTGCTCGTAGTCGATGAACTTGTCGTAAACACCTCCATGGTTGTTGCGAGTGACAATGCTCCGTGTACCGGCTATGGTCCGATAAACATTGTTAATTTTGAAGGGATATCATGTAGAGAATTGGTAGGAGTATATTATTACATCAGACACACTAGCGTTAGTTCTCTTGGCTACAAATTATGACTCTTTCTAAACGAATATTGGTATCACACTCATAATATATAATGTATGCATTGAGACTAAGGAAAGAACATACCTTATTAGTTTAGCATACCTATTTAGTTTAGACAAGTTAACATTATACGCATTAGGACCATAATCTTATAACATGGATGTACCAATATGTTTCAGAGTTTTAGGAATTAGAAAACGCTACCGTACTCATGATCGATGACAATGTATGAGTAGCCGTAACCTCTTTATTTGTTTAGATGTGACGTGTATGCGCAAGTAGGTATACGAGGGCCATCGAAAAGCGATACAAAATGGTAGAATGTGTGAGTTTCAATCGGTCTCCGACGGTCTCACCAACATTCAGGATGCCATTTAATAATATCGTGGTTCATTCTGAGTCGGAAACCGTCCAAAGTTGGAAATCAAGCGTACGACTTGCCTGATGTTACAGTAGCCTGCAGATGTGAAATACTATAATATGTGAAAGACCTTGCTCGCACATTGTCGACCCCAAACTCGGGTTCATTTTTGTGAAACTTGTACGAAACTTATATTAATTGAAGTAGGCACTAGGGAAACATAAGCCAATAACCGACATATATTAGAAGCTATTTTCTAAAGACCAGTAAAAAATAGTACGTTAATCGTATCAGATCCTACACCCCGTATTTCTCGAGCCTAAAAATAAGCAAAGGAAATTTTTCGATAGCTCATATTTATTACAGCGATAAAATATCGACCCTCGGGAGCGAGAAAAAACGTTATCCTGTTGGAAAAATGATACAAGGCACTTCACTTGCCAAGAAATAAAGTGCCTAATAAAGGACTTTATGGGAATGATAAATAGAACGGAAATAGGTTACAGCGCTTATGGGCTCACGGCAATCGTACCGCCATTGAGAACGCGTAAATAATGTGATTTATAGCAAAGGCTATTCCTATAATTATTCGTGAAAAAACTATTACGATAGTATTGTTCTAAGGTTACTCCGTGTTTCAATTTAATAACATCTTCAAAACTACAAAACTTGTTGAACTACCAACAATCTCGCTGAACTTGAACAAACAGAGGAAGTCGGTGCGACCCAAATAAGGCACTAACTGTAATCAAGAGGGAGTGCTCCGCGAATTAAAGACGAACTCGGACTCGGGAACTCCTCAAGAACTTTTTATTTGCTCCACTTGCATTGATAGTTCGTCGAGGGTAGCAAATTAAAATTGACGGGTATGTCTACCGGGAAGTTTTCTATCCGGAAAATCGTTAGGCATTTTTTATGAAGAATCAACGTAGTACCTACTTAGTGCTGCTAAGTAGCAAATGTTATTAAACAAAACCACATGGGATATTTAACATAATTAATATATTGTTTTCTTATATTTACGCAAATATAAAAAGTAAATAAACGCGATAGAATCCGTTAAATAGTTTTATTTCAACATAATTATTATGTTATGACCTCATGTCCCAAGGCAAGTCAACTCCTCGAAGTCCCGCACTGCGTCTGCCCTTAAGTTACAAATGGGCGACGGTTACCATTTAAGGGCCTGTGCACACCACGTTTTTTAAACGCGCCGTCGTCGCGCGTTTGTAGCGATACGCATGCGAGTCAGACGCAGCCTGTAGACTTTTGTAGAATAAAAACGCGCCGTCGACGCACGTTTCTAAACTCGCATCGACGGTGCGTTTAAAAAACGTGGTGTGCACAGGCCCTTACCATCAAGTGGACCGTCTTCGATTGTAAGCCTAGGCAATAAAATATGAATAATATTTTAATCTATTCACATTGGCCGTAACACCGTATCCGGGAAATCAACTATCAACTCACTAAAACCAAACCCTAATGAAGTCTTACATTAGTATACCGAGCAAACAGATCTGTTGATCAATGTGGCTCAATTTCGGCTGCGGTCGGGTGTGCCGACGGATTGGGGGATTGTATGTGTGTGTGTACTGACCGCATGTTACCCTCAAAGACGGGATTACTACATCTTTGCATATCGGGATATTATGTGCGGCGCATATGTGATCGGTTGGCTTCCCTTGAATAAAGTTACGGCCAAGCGGACCTTAATTCCAAGTTTTTAAAATAAAAATAATGAATAAATATGGTACATAATAGCCAGTTTTTAATTTCAAAAGCGTGATCGCTCCCAGATTGTTGTTATATTTGCTATCTTGCCACATTCTTTGTTAAGCAAATTAAGATAAATTTAAACATTTTCAAAATCAACTGAACACTTCATCCCTCCTGTATCTAAAGGGGTAAGCATAATGACACTGCAGTCCATCCATATATCGCTAATGTTATTTTAGCCCCAATGTAATAGAGCGCGACTCTATAGCTGTTATAACGGGCACAAACAGTCAGTAGTCAGGCAATGTGGGTTCATGAACTTCATACGTCTTTTGAAAGACATATTGAATAACAAACAACTGAAGTAAATCTTTGTACTCTAGAAGAGTTTATAAAACCACGAACCTTTTTAGGATCGTGGATACTTTTGTAGTACCCCATAAAATTGGTTATTGAGACGGTCCAAATGTATTCAAAGTTCAAACTATTGAGCACTGCATTGAAATCGCTGGAAAGCCATTACCGGCTTCTGCCAACAGGTTTCGTATCTTAGATTAAGACTAAAATATTCAGATGGTATACGCTATTTGAGATTTGAATGAATAATAAGGTACTATTGATTTTTTGCATTATACAGCTTGCAACATAGTCTAAATTAACTTATTTTTATTATTATTAATTAACTAGCTGAGCCCGCGACTTCGTCCGCGTGGAATTTTGATCCTTTCTTAGGGGATGTCTACGTAATAGTAGCTTTATGCATGCAAAGTCTCAGCCCGCTCGGTTTAAAATTGACAAAGTTTCATACAAACTTTCATCCCCTATATCATCCCCTTGGGGGTGGAATTAATCAAAATCCTTTCTTAGGGGATGTCTACGTCATAGTAGCTTTATGCATGCAAAGTCTCAGCCCGCTCGGTTAAAAATTGACAAAGTTTCATACAAACTTTCATCCCCTATTTTATCCCCTTGGGGGTAGAATTAATCAAAATCCTTTCTTAGCGGATGTCTACGTCATAACATTTACCTGCATGCCAAATTTCAGCCCGATCTGTCCAGTGGTTTGGGCTGTGCGTTGATAGATCACTATATCAGTCAGTCACCTTTGAGTTTTATATATATAGATTGCCTACCTTAATATTTTATTAAATCGAAGTCTATTCAAACAAAGACACTTTACAGCTTTCAATTTACCCCTCCTCCCAGTGTAAACTTTCATGCCCCAAAGCATTTTTAGTGAAACAAACTTTTTCACCTAACGTTTTGGTAAACTTTTACCGCAGACTTAAAGGAAATTTTGTTCAAAAAATATATCGGGAATATTTCCTCGGGCTGGTTCCTTGCAGTTGCCCTCCCCTCTGATCGACTACCACACACAGTAACAAGATTAGGCCACCGTTCCACGCTTTCAAGTACGCCACCTTGATATTCGAACCATAATGGCCCTGTACTAGACTCCTCATAACCATGAACAATTCATAAAAATAGGAGAGTAAGTAATATTTGATCAAGAAGAAACCATCACAGATGATAACGAACTATTTGTTTTTGGTCATAGCATCATATCATCATCGTGTCTTAACAACCAATTTTCTAGTAAACTCATTGGTAAACTGATTGGATCTTTGCCTTCCATTTTGAGTGTATTTAGACAAGAATATTCGTCCAGTCTAGTACTGGACTAAATGTTCTAGTCCGGTGTAGGCACCTGTGCTTCGATTTATCGTCAACTTTACACAGAGCTGGCGCCTTGCCACTCCGTAGCGCGCTACCTTGCGGTGGCTACAAATTTATTTGTTCTAGTACGGATGAACTGGTTATTAGGATGTCGTGTATAGGACCGTTTATTTAGTCAATGATTACTAGTTTCTAGCTAACAATAATTTAGTATAGTTTGATCGTTATTTCAGCCTCCTTCTGCTAATAAATGTTATAAAGAACAACGACTGGAGGTTAGTTTAAGGATAAAATAACTTACCGTCCCAGACTTCAAAAACTTAGAATATTTTACAGAATACTATGATTGCTTTCTATTTTATGCGTTTGATAAATTATTTATTACTTATTCTTCGTGTAGTCAATAACCGTTACTTTCTTATATTAAAAAAAAATGTTTGCTCTGAAAGCTATGATCATTATGTTACGATAAGGGCGTATTTTGAATGAAGTTTTATTTTCAACCGACTTCAAAAAGGAGGAGGTTATCAATTCATGTGTATGTTTTTTTTTTTTTAATGTTTGTTACCTCATAAGTCTTTCATTTATAAACCGATTCGAAAAATTATTTTTGCATTTGAAAGGATGTCCGTGCAGATTGGTCCCATAAAAAAATTATCAAAATCGGTTCAGTAGTTTGGCATTAAAATCAAAATAACTGAAAAAATACATCATCATCCAAGTAAACGAAATTACGTGATTTGCTTTCCTGTGACTTTTCAGTGGGGGTTGCCGTCACTAAAGTAGTCTCAGTAAACTACCTACCTTCCGGTTTCATCATCAGATGATGAAGAAACTGGAAGGTAGGGGCCGGAACTCCGTAATACCACAATATAACCTAGTCGTGTTTGGGCTTAGTGGAATTGTCATGAGATGCATTCTGGCTATAAGTGCCATATATTGGTATAAGTGGTATACTATGTGTGGCCTTTATTGTCAGGATCCCTTGGTGATACCATTGAAATTTCTTAAAAATAGGTTTAGTAGTTTGAGACATATGGACTGTTTACGGTTGCCAGCATTTCGATAAGTAGTTTACCACTAAAAATAGTGAAAAAAAATTTTTTTTTTTAAGGTTTTTTGAAGTCGGTTATATTTTTTTCATTCATTTTTTTATGTTGAACATTTACAAAGCAATTTGACTCTAACAAGTCATAAGTAGTTAAATTAATTAAACAAAGCTGTATGTACAAGTCTACAGCCGGAGCGTTTGAAATGTAATCGCGAGCGTTTGCTTTTCTATTACGATTTGAGTAGTTGGGGTTAGGTTAGGTTGCGTGTTTAGGGCCCTGGAAAAGTGTCTCACAAAAACGAAAAGTACTTGTTTTATACCTATTTGAGTTTTTCCAAGCTTATTTGCCTGTAGCAATAATTCCCTGAAACCATCGTAAATCCGTGGAAGGTATTTTTGCACCTCAGTAGTCAGTAGGTATAATGTAGGTATAAAGTGCAGCAGAGTGCCCGAAGAGCGCACGTTCAACTCATTAGCCTACTGAGTGCATAATGGAGTAACTTTGCGACACTGCTTCACACTTCAGACCAGTGTTTCTCAAATATCTAGTAATTCACAGTTACACTATATGATAAGCATGTTTAGTTCGCCACCCATGCCAAATTTAATTCAAATTTTATTAAAATTTTTTCCTACTGTTAATTAACAACTAAATTTTAATGTCAATGAGCCAACATTGTAACTAACTCGCTTATGGTTTGTCCCTATAAAGGATTCTTTGATTCAACAGTAGACCTGTTCATTCTTTGGTTAATCTTATCTACGTACTTTTAAATTAACCTGCAAATCCGTCCTCTCTAAACTTTGAGCACTATTGTCTCCCGGAGGTATGCCGTCAGCTCGCCAATTTCCGTCCCGCGACTCGATGAACTAAGTACCTAATGGTGTGATAAAGTTGAAACATCTGTTTGCTGCCTTCATGACAGAGAGAGTGCCGTGCACCTATAATTAGTATGGGTAATTAATAGCTGGGTATTTTAATTATCAGCTGATGCCTTACAGTCTTACAAAGTTGGTTGTTCAATTTCCTAATCCTTATTTAGGTACCTATTCCTTGGATATAAGCAACTAATTTGTGGCGATTCGACACTTTTTTTATAGTCTCGTCGCGACGTTCTTTAAGATTTTATAGTGGCTTCGCGAAACTTTTATTATTTTATATTGGCGCCGCGATGATTTTGGTCGATTTCGTTTGGGTTTGGTTTTTCATGATCATTGCTAGTAACAAAATAACATTTCGTTATTGAAATGGCTACGGAATCTGGACTCGTTATTTATAGCTTTTTAGTGCACTCAGGTTTTTTATGTAGGTTAAATTATTTTATTATATTTTTTAAATATAATATATCATCTGTCATAATTGACTTTGCTCGTATAAAATGAAAACTAAGCCACCTTGACCCTAACAAAGAATCACAGAACACCTCATTCTTCAAAATTTTGCAGTCAGTTTAGGCACTACGGTAGAAAATTATAATAATACATAGGTACATACATACATAGACTGCTAAAACCATAACCCTTATTTTTGGCTTTGCTGAAGTCGGGTAAAAAGTGTCTAAAAACCTATAACTATATAAGCCAATAAATAGCAGTATTTTAAATAGTTAATGATAACCAAACAACTTTTACGGTCTCTTTTAATTGCTTTCTAAGAGTTGGAGTGCATTTTGCGAATTCTATTTAAAGGCGCTCTGTTTGCAATCAATTAGGAGTACTTAATAAGAATTCGTTGTTTACTCTTCGTTTAAGAAAAGTCTTTTAAATAATTATTAAGTTTTATTCGTTAGTTCTACCTAACGTAAGCGACTGCTTACACTACTGTAAAGAGCTACTACTGTAGCTATACTAAGACACTAGCGACTATTTAAAATATTCTCATGCACAGTAAGGGTGCTGTACAATTGTAGAGCACATACATAAAGGCCATACATAAAGCCTGTGAAAGCAGAAATGTGTCTGAGTAGTGTGAAATATATTATTATTGTGTGCAAATGTAACTATGTAACAAAGGAATCAGCTCAAGATCGACTTCCAGCCGCAGATCGAAACATGTCGGCGCTTATCGACGCCAGTTCTGATCAAAACATGGAGATTGCATACACATATAACCGGCTTGGATTTAGGTGATTGCAAAACACATTACGCGTGCAGTATGTTCGATGTTAGGCACGATTATAGAACTGACATAAAACAAGAGTAATAAATTAACTGGGATTAATAAACAGCAGTGTTTAATGGGTAACGATAGAGCGATGAAATAGCACGGACTAGTCGCAAGGGTCGGGTCAGCACTCATCGGCCTGAACTTTGAACTATTGGAGGTAATGGAAGCTTTAGTTCTGAGAGATTATCCACATAAAACGCATTTTGAATTCTAGTACAAATTGCGATTTCTATAAATTAGGGAGATTATTAAATACCTAGTTATAAGGCACATAAACGTACTTACCTGTAAAAACAGTTAAATCAATCTCATGTTAAGCGTTCACCGGATAATATGTATTATTGTTATCGAGTTCTTACTTTTTTTTCTCTGATACTTGCATTTTTTTACGAAAATGATATTATGTAGGTACACACATTTTACGATAACTGAATTTCGTGAACACATGTTTACCCCGTAAGCGAATTTTTTATGATATAATAAAAGTGAGAATAACTATATTTTACCCTAAAACTATTAGTGGCGAACAAAGCCAACGAGTCACCGCATAAGCCAGCAATATCTTACTTGATACTAGCTCCACACCCGGCTCCGTGCGAGGGTAGGTTTTGCATGAAATAAAAATCCACTTATTTCATTCTAGTCCATACACTCCTCAGACATAACAAAACCAAACTGTGACCAATTGTGCTATGTCGAACAAAAGAAAGCCTGTTGTATCACTATAAATCTAGCTTTAAATATCCTAAATAGAATAATATTTTTTTATCATGCAAAAATAAACTTGTCAAGAATTGACACTAAGTCATCATAATATGATAAAATGCTATGTGATATTAATTAACCCTCCGTGCATTAATTATATATAATTAATCACTTTTCCAGCCATATTTTGTGTAACATACATACAGTGCGATTGCCCCTGCGAGTGCGTACGACCTGATAGGTCAGGGCAGGTCTCTGATCCCGACCACGGCCATTATTTTTTTCGGCTTCGCCCTACATTTATCACTTGGCTTTACCCTGCAGAAAACACCGCACGAGTAATGGATTGTTTACACGTCTGGTAAAAAAGCTGTTGTAGAATGGGTTCACTTTCTATATTGACTTTGTAATTTCAGAAAATATAATGGTGAAACAAGTGGTCCTTTACGTAACGCATAAATTTACTTTCATGACCTTGTCAACTTGTTTTAATAAAAATAAACATAACTAGGCGTGACTCTACAGATTGGTTGACGTTCGTTCGGTTCGGAGTCATCCCCAGCCGACTCATTCTGGAGAACTTAGGCATGATGGTAATTATTTTTCTCATACTTTTTTTACTAAAGCAAAATAAACTTGAGGTTTTCGAGAAGAGTTCGAATAAAGTTCAACAAGTGATAATAATTTAGGTTCAATGTACTGTTATTTAAATGGTATACGAGCTTTTCTGCTAAATAATGAAAACACCGGTGAATTGAAATACGACTCTAATTATTCTGAAATAAAATAGAATAATTAAACAGTTATATTTGTTTTTCTTGTGCAGTTATAAGTGTATGCATAGAAGATATTATAGAAAAAAAAAATTGAGCTTAATTCAAAAAGTAAATTCCGGTAAGGTTTGGTACTTTAAAATTTTAAAATGAGTTACTTACCTATTCAATTTATTATTAACAAAACCGCATGAAAGTAAAGTCTGGTATATTACTAAACTTCGTCTTCCTCTAAAATGAAATAAAGTTTTATTCAATATCAATACATACAAACCCCGAAGCTAACAGTTCTGTTACAAGCCGTGTTAATTGAAACCACTGACACACAACCAAACATAGTATCGGAAAATTATTAATTTACATTCCACAATACCAGAGCAGAGCAAAATATTAATCATAACGCCCCAAAGATTATCAGCACTGTGCTCAAGTGCCGATGGCAGAGGTTTCGCGTTACACTGGGATCCAATTAATTAAAACTCGTGTACATGCTCGACAATTAGTGGGATATTAATGTTTAGAATTTAGTAATACCTATGTTAATGTTTGGTGTTCGTAATCGAAGTTAAAATTAATAGATAAATCAGAATTGTAATAAATTTTTGATGGTATAGTTAAAAATAAAGTGGAAATGTGGCGGAAAAAAGTACAAATCTACACAATACGTATAATCTACACATTGGCACAGGCAAGTTGTGTTGTCATCATCGCCATCTTCCTTACTATCTTTATCGCCGCTTCGTACAGTCCCAATGTCTCTCTTCACCAGCGCTCCGTCACCTCCAACCATTCATCATTTTCAGGCGATTGCCTTCCACTGGTTCAAATTTCACCCTTTGTCATGTTTTGAATACAGACCAAACATTAAAAAACATTAAGTAAATATATAAAAATCTATTGCACTTAAATAGGTGTGTTGCAACATGGGCTAGCAAACGTGCAAAAGTTAGCGAGCCACAATCGCGTTTGCGTTCAATAAGTTGTTGTATGCAGTCTGTTTGTTCGTTATGGACGTCGTGCAAAGCGCCGGAAACGCCGCGTTTCTATACCGTATCAGGTTGCGGTCCAATAAGTAGTATTAAAGCGAGTGCTTAACTATAATGTGGACTTTTGTGGAAATAATATAAAATAATATGAATTTGTGTTTAATTTTAAGACTAACTTTAAAAATATAATTGGATACAATTCATGATTCAATGTTCAAGCCAATCGAATGGAAGCACAATATTAGTCATAATTTATATCAACATAGTTAAATAATAACCATTATTGCACATAAAATAAGTACCTACTTACCTACAGCCAATTATTTTTCAAAGTGAGTAGTTATAGATATTCTATTTTTATTGCTACTAAGTTGACCTAAACGTGTTAACCGCCTGAAGCACTAACTCATACTGAATACCTCAGTAACAATATTGGCTATCAACCACGTCCCTTAGACCACATCCCCGTGGGACTAGTTAGAGGAGGCGACGGATCCTGCGCCGGCACACTGTGATTGTTCGGCAGCTCATTGTTCCGCCCGCTTTGTTCCCGCACCAAGTTGCCGCGACGTTCCTGTGTTCCTGCCCGCCCATTCTGTATAAAGTTACATTTTTCATTGTCAAGTTTTGTGTTTTACATGACTAAATAGTTGGTAAAAATATTGCTATCTATAGGCATTCAGATTGTTAAACAAATTCAATAAAATCAATATTACGTACTTTACGAATTCTTTTTTTTTATTAAAATAACTCTATTTGTTACGTTTTATTATAGATAGCTCTAGATGGAATGAGTTTATTCCAATGATAAAAAGTCTAGAAATCTAATATTAATATTAAATTGTAGTCTGTACAAACCTGTCGAAGCGTAATGGCAGCGCAAAAGTAATTATTTGTTTCAATGTTATTTTTCTTTCATTTACTGTTTATATTTTCGGGTGAAGACGCTGTTTGGATTTGGATGAAAATTAATTTTCTGTTTCTTTATCACCGCCCGCGACACAAAGTGGAACAAAATTGTTTTATTTTTCACATTTCGAATTTTTTTAGGTGAATTTCAAATTAATCAAAAAACCTACCTACAAAAATTCAGAGTATGAATTGTGCCACGAGTTAAGTTTATGCTATGTTTTATGTGTCGTGGAGACATCCTATATATCTTTATGTTATTATACAGTATTTAAGTCTGGATTAGTTTCATATCATGTGTTGTTACTTCGAAAATCATAAAATTAAATGTTTGTTTCGTGTATTATTTATGTACAAGTACCTAGTAAGAATAGGAAATACTGTTTAGGAAAACAATCCTGCAACAGCGTACTGAGTAATCGTGAAAAGAAAACCGCGCGGACAGACGGAAATCGCGAAGTTTAACAAAAGAAACAGAACTTCCGAACGGTGCGAGTCACACTGCAACCATGATTTATTCCTTACACACAATTCTTTGATAATTACATACTCGATTATTTTCTACTTACGGTTTTACTAAATTGAGTTAGTTACTTTCGTTGTAGATATAATGTCATCTATCTTTAATTCATGCCCGGCGTAGGTGCTTATACCATTGTCTGGTTCCAATATACAGGCCGACTCTACGCAAGATTTGATAAAGTACTTTTAACAAGTATGAAAATAATGAATGTCAGTATTTTCTCCATCTAAATAACAAGTGAGTTAGTAGGTTATGCTGAATGTAGTAGGGGAACAGGTTTCATCATTATATTATTATATTCAGTTCACTCCGCTGCTGTTCTGCGAGGTTGAAATATGTGGAGCGTGTCTACGCGGTGTTGGTATAGTTTATTTTATTACCTATATTAAATTTATTCGTTAGATAATGGAAGAATAACATCAGATTTAATATTGTAAAAAGAGTATTTGTGTATTTTTCAATTACATTCGTTTGAAGGTAATTGCATGCTCAACGTGAACAATGTGCTTGTAATTTTGACCGCATTTCACGCAGCACGGCTGAAAAGATTACGATTATTTAATTTAGTGAGTACTTTTTATTCCCGAATGCCCCCATGCAAGCATTTGGCTGTAACTATAGCCGACTTACTACATAACCGAGGCCGATGTTGTAGAGTTTGATTTTTACCACACGTTCAAATGTCAATGCTTGGCCTCATTTAATTGCCTAGTTTTTCGCACTTTTATTCATTTTGTGGCCAACTTCGTCGCATTAACTCTACATTCTGAACGGTTTAATTTAGTTTATGTCGCCACTGCTTCAACGGATCCGCCTGCAGCGTTTCGTGCTCCCAGCTTTGCGCGCTAGCTGGTCGCTGTTCACAAAGCAAACTGTCTCTTTGTTGCTTTTTGCACCAGCAATGGTGTTATTGCTGCTCTAATATTCGCTGAGGATTTTCATTATGTTGATAGTGGACTTGGTCACAAAGAGGATTAACGCCAAAGTATTTCAATAAAACTACCTAATACGTATTTATGAAAAAGGTCGCGTTACGAACACGAAGTGACGATACGATGGATGACAGATGCATTATGTGATGATGACAACAGTGCGCTCCAGGAAATAAAATCGTTACCTGGTATCTGGACGCTAAACCAAGAATTACGTCTTCAACCATAAGAACATAGAAGTAAAGTGCAATATAAACCGTTGTGATGCTCAGTCGGTAAAACTACTATAAACTGGTACGAGCGGCGCGTAAACTTAAGTGGGGCAGTGCAGAGACGCTGTAAAAGTGGGCTTCCGTACATTTGACGATAAATTGTCTACATATGTTAGAAGCTATTGGATTAGATAGGTAAATGATGAAGCTTATTAAGAAGGAAACATCACTGATTATCCGCATATTTTGGTTACATTATTTTAACCAGCCATAAAACGCAGTACTTTTTCCTTCTTCTTCAAGAAGTACAAATTTACCTAGGTTTACTTGTGAATATCTAGATTTAGAACATGAAAACATCCCTACCCAAGTTACTAAGCCAACATAAACATCGCACGCAGTCATGGCTGGTGCAATCTGATTTCCCAATTAACAATAGATGATAAAAGCGCCCGGCGCGTCTCGAATCTGACGATGGCAGGTGTACCTCGGAGACGACAGGTGGATTGCTTACATAGTACCTACAAAGTTTCTGTCCGTTAGTTTTATATAATTAGCCTATCTTTAGCATAAATAATAAGCCTTTACATCATTAGCTTAAGATACTATACCATTAAATCGCAATTTATAAAGCGTGTTATTAACAATGACTACGACGAGGCAAGTGGATGTAACCCAAATTGAAAAATATTTCATTTCCATTTTTTGTTCAAACCTCAAAATAATTTGAGAAATAAATCAGTAAATAGCCCTCGAAAATCAGTCTAGAATACATACGTTTTACCACCACGTATTGAGTTCCTCAACTAATAATGCCTAAGTCTGTAAATCCTGTCTGAAAAAAAGAGTAAGTCTAAACATAGCGCCAAAAAGAGTAAGTACTAGTAGACAGTAAGTAAGTAAGTTAGCAATAGTATTCCCCCAATCCATTGTCCCGTGGAACTCCTGTCGTACCTGCTGAATTTAAATCGTGTGCAATTATGTGTAAGGAAGAGTTTCCAGCTGAGTTCGGCCGACTGTTTTATCCGGTCCTTCACTACGGCGCACTTTTCGTTTGGGGCCGCGAGAACATGGACCGGAAGCGGAAAGAAGCATTTGCTATTATTTAATCGTATTAGTGATGTAATAAAAATGTATTAATTTTATTGAACGTTGTGCACAAATTTGCTATACAATTATTTAACCTATACGCTGGTATTTAGCGTTTGTAGAGCATCTTAACTTATGATTGTCAGTATTTTTTATGCTTCTGGTCTAGATCACATCCAGATTATAGTGGTAATTATCTTAAGGCTTACTCGGAGGCAATCTAAATCGCCATTTAATTAATAGTATTCGGTATATCTTACTTACAATAAACTAGAAACAGGAGAACAGCATATAGTGTACTGAGTCTATTATGCAGTTTCTAACTTGGACCTTAGTCTACTATAAATTATTCTACAGAAGACATTAATCACATTCTCGTGGCTCCAAGCTGAGACACTGGACGGACTATTTCCAAGAAACTTTTCAATTTACGCGGAATATTCTAGACAGGATCCCTCTCGCAGAAGAATAAAAACCTTTACAATGGATATTTTTATTGCATTTTGATTTCTTTGCTGTTTTTGTCAACCACCATTTTCCGTAGGAAATATAATTCTTTTGAACTGAGTCATTACTTAAGTACAATTCTAAAAGGATATTGAAAACCGTCTTAACGTGTCTACAACGTGGAGCAATGATTATTGTTTTTATATACTTATTCCTTAAAATAATTATCGTGAGTAAATAACTATTCAATATTAATAAATTGTGTGTTAAAAGTGTGTTTTAAAAGTTAATAAAACGGCATTTTTACCAACATAAGATAGTATTCAGTTAAGATATCTAACTATCTACACTAATAAAACTAACAATTAAAGAAGATCCTGGTGCACAAATAATATATATAATTAAATACCTATTAAGCCGTTGTAAACGTACAATCAAGAAAGTTGAAACAAAACGCTAACACATTAATTTCACGTAATTACACATAACCACTGAGCGCTCTCAGGGCGAAAACAAACTTAGATTTTGATGGGGTAACAATCTGTTCGGAATTGTTCGAAAATTTTATTATAACGCGCTCGAGGGCTCCGTAATGAGCTCACGTTTATATAACGATACGATGAATTGCGTACAAAGAGAAATTATATGTTTGTGTTGTTATAAGTTATGAAATGATCTCCCTCCTGGAGTCTTCCCCTTGCACTACAATATAGGGTTCATCAAAAGGCAAGTCTACAGGTCCCTTTACCATTTACCATTATCACAGTTTACTTGTATTTATCTATCTACTTACTTGTAGGTATAATATTTGAAACAAATTATTTGTTGTGCCTATTCGTTGCTTCAATTTGCTTTCACTCTACGTTACATTATCAGAAGCAAGCACTCAGGTATATCATTTCCAAATACATCAAAACCAATGTGATTGATACGAAAGCGTAGCTTTTTACACTCAAAATGACCCAGTAAATCACTCTGATTTCCATACTTTATGGCCATTGCAATACAATACTGTCGTCGAAAGCCTATCATTCGTACGTATCGTGCGTTTCCTACGATTTACAGTCGCGTGAACAACTTTACAGGTAGCAACACGCGCATCGCTCGACACGCCGCGGTATATTTCACAGAGATATAAAATTTTATCGCGTTGTACAAATGGCAATAAAAGTTGAAACAAATCGTGGGAATTCGAGTATTACTGGTTCGTGTATTTACTACTATATACTATAGGCAGTTTAAGGAATTTATTTGTTGGTAAGGTATAGCCTTTTCGTGATTTGACCTGGGGCAGTATACTATTGACGGAAAGTTTTCGAAGTCTGAAATGACACCTTCATCCTTACATCTATTACAAATTTAATAGAAGAAGGATGGAAGCTGCTGTTTCCAACACGCAAACCTTCCAAAGACCGTACGTACCCCCCTTAAACTGGATGTCATTGGGATCGCCCCCAGTCCATTTGTACGGTACCTACTCATGTTACAAACGTTGCTTAGTTTGGGACCATATATGTTATTTCTTATTTATTCATAGTGTGATTTTAATTTCCTTTAAATTTGCAAGCAAATTTTGGTTTGATTTAGATTGTATCATTTTAATATCACGTGATCCATCACACAATCGCACTTTTTACTTTTATAAGCTAGGATTTCCAGTGATTAAGAACCAGACACAAAGTTAGGACCATCAACTAGCCCCGAGGAAAAGATAAATTGTCTTAAAACTCGAATCGAATTATATTAAAATCGCTATAGAAAAGGAAGTTAAAAAAGTCACTAAAATCTATTTTAGGTGCTTCTCAAAAGACCTTTTGCAAATATTCGTAAATTATTATATTGCG
Source organism: Notodonta dromedarius (assembly GCA_905147325.1). Classification (NCBI taxonomy): domain Eukaryota; kingdom Metazoa; phylum Arthropoda; class Insecta; order Lepidoptera; family Notodontidae; genus Notodonta; species Notodonta dromedarius. The sequence continues at coordinate 12,521,188 of LR990165.1, read as the reverse complement.
TTTCTATCATTCACAGTGATTGAGGCTCGGCGAGGGTCGCTTAGGGGCTCGATCAGTTCAATTGAGGAAAATAAGATGAATGCGGTTAAAATCTTCCAATTATTGTAAGGAAATATCCCGGGATCTTAGAAAATGAGATGGGTCATTATTTCATAAGGTACCATTACTTTTTTTCCAACTGAAATGTACGAGCACATTAAATAAGTAATTTGTATTGAGATTTACGGCTTTAGCTTACCAATGAAGTGTGTTTCTGAAGAGAAATTACTTAACGTTATGTGTTCGTTGAAAAAACTATGTAGTTATTTTTCTACACACCTACAAAAAAAATATGGATTTCGGGTATTTAGTTATTAATTATAAATAATTAAATTAATAAAATTGTCTTTACAAAGAACCGTGACACGTTTTACCTCCTGTTATAGAGTTGAGAATGGCTTCCTTAGTTGGTAAGCAAAGATAGTTAGAATACGTGCAGTGTGCTGATGTCTCTATAGGCGGTAAAGTATAGCCCCGAGGGGCGGGAAATGGGACACTCAATACCCTTCTAGCAGTGATCGGGTACTCGGTAAGCGACGAGGATGTGGGATTGTTGATGGATTTCAATATTACACCGTATGGCTTTAGAATAAGGACTCTCAGGGGAAACCTTAGATGAAAGTGGGGTAACATAAATTGGCAATATTACAGATATATTTGTATTCTGATTCCGCAATAGAAAATATTGTAATGCACTCAATGTACCACTAAACAAAGGGGCTTAGAAATTTTTCAATAATTGAGATTATATTGGATTACAATTAAGGTAGGTATCCATTTAAATGAAAGCACACGAGTAAGTGAAATGAACTTAAGTATGATACTAATTTCGAAGACGCAGATTTGGTTCGCGAAAGAATTTATTTTGATATTAATAAATAACTTGGAAGTACTTTATCACTTCAAATGTCTATCTTTTTATATATTTGTTAAAAAAGTGTTTTCCAAATATTATTTCCCTTTTGTAAACATGAATACTAAGTAATATGATCGTTGTAGATACATAGCCTTTTTACCGTGAATATTAAGTAATTATAATCTTTGTCGATAGTTCAAAGACGGAAGCAACATCAAAATGTTTAGTTTCCGCTTTTAGGCAAACGAAGAAAGCCGCGTGCCAATGTTGCATTACTTTGAATCTCTGGGGAGGTCTCTAACGGGAACACTATTTCCGCCACTAGAAAGATTCGCTTTACACTTCAATGGAGCGATCTCCACACTCGTGTGCAGCTTTCACGTCCATTTGAAAAGATATCAACGCGACATTTTAACAGAAACATAGAGATTATTATTACAAATTCTTTGATAGAGATCGACAATATCTTTAAACTGACCACAAAAATGTTCGTAACGTACTACTTAGCCCAACGTTGCTACTGCTACGGTCTAGCATCGTAGCTATATGTTATTTTCAAGTGTTATCTTGCATAATTTAAAGCTCATGAACTATAATCTAATGTTCAATTAGTGACAGGTGAGTATTGACATCAGTAATGAACCAATTAGAAAAATGTCCATAATTATGTCTAAATTTTTGCCCTAGGTTTTGGTGGGATAGGCAAGTTTACCAAGATATGTAACATAATGTGATTAACACAGCCCATAACGTAATTAATATGTGATCAGGGACAAAAACATGTTGACAGAGAGGCAAGTGCAAAAAGAGGTGGCGCAAAAGCCGGCATTATCGCTCCACACACGAACCGGGCTCGGGCCGCGGTGAGGACACGTGAACAGTGTGGGAGACTAGGCTTTGTGGGTTCAATATCCCAATGTGTATAACAAAGGGTACAATCCACGGACAATACTTACAAGCCCCGGGTTCAATATATACGTCCACTGGCATTTGTTTTAGTAGGTTCATAAAAAAATGTGCCTCTTGCTATTAAAAAATATATGATCTTACTAGAATATTATTGTTTTATTTATTTATTTTTCTTTAAAAAGGCACTAGACCTCAAATTTATTTTGATTTAACTCAGAATACTTAACTACCCAGACTAGTGTCACATACCTTATCAATAAGAGAATAGTATTTTACGACATCCCTGCTCACTGACTCTATCTTGTAACAATATGTAGTAGTACCTCATCGCGTTACATCGAGTGCAGCGTTCCGGAAACATTGTCAAATTACCCGTGAAAAAATTCGCGCCCACCATTGTAGGCTGGTATTATCTAGCACGAATGAATTCTATACTAACCAATAAGCTTTCATAGCAGCATTAAAATTACTTGTTTATTACGCGGCACGGTACTTGAACTATGTGTGAACATGTGGTAATCGCTTTGTGCTTCAGCTATTTCTAGGGCCGCCATACACTCCCTCCACTGTTACTCCAGTAAGCTTGGATCGACAATGGTGTCGAATGATGATGCCGAAGCTTAGCGATGCAATTTAGAAAGTATGCTCCAAAACATAGCTCCCATTTTGGAGCATAAAACAAATTAAATAAACATAGTTTCACCACCCTCATATTTAATTCGTTAAACTTGGAAAACACCCCTTTATACCTTAAGTCGTCGGTGACAGCCTACATTATCAGTATTCTACCAACTGTGGGGGCTCAGGTAATCCAACTTTTTCAAGAGTATAACGAGGCGTTGACCGCAGGGTGGTCTGGCCTATCGCGGGCCGCCACTCGGCCGCGAGACTGTCTCGCTGAGATACTGCATTAAAAACCACATACGAGGTTCTCGAATACAGAAAATCATATTATTATCTTTAATATACCTAATTGAACTCAATGCAAATAAAATTGAATTATTATATTTTAAAGGTATTATTGCGTAAAGTTTATTGCGATTATAAGGAAAACTTCCATCTAGTTTTGAAACGTTAACAATGATTAATTTATTAAATAAATTTATTTTGGCAACATAAATTGTATTATCTGGCCCAAATAACTTTTAGGCTACAAAATAATCAAATAGAACAATATTTTGTTTCGGGAGTCAAGACTTGGAAGACTAGAGAAAAAATGTATACGAATAATCATCCAGAACAGAGCTATTTTAACAGTTTGTTTTTATTAATAGCTGTCTAAATATGTAATGGTAATATAGGAAATCACAAGACATTATCTTGAATAACATCCCTATTCTCGAATACATATTTGCAGTCAGTAGATTACCGAGCGCTCGGTCGCAGTGTGCAAATATACGGGCGCAAGGTAAACGCACTGATTGATGACGTCATCACTGTCCCCATTCACTGCACACAATACAGCCACAATAGACCGGAATATAAATTGAATTATGTCTTCCTAAGTCCCATAGAGGGTCAGAGAGTGACTTACCACTAGAAAGTCGAATCGCTAGCCGTAAAAAAGCCCGTTTAATTATATTTCACAGCTAATGATAAGTTGGGTTCGTTTGAGACCTCGAGACCTTGCTTATTCTGTAGAGATATAGGAAGATGATCAAAATGAGAAAATGTAATTGAACCAATTTTTCCGGTTGTCTGCAACAAGAAACTCGTCTATAAGTTATCTGATATGAAGCGGTACAATGTGTCTCCTTTCTTTATCTAAAGGAAATTTATCTGAAAGCTCCAAAGGAAAGTCCACACCAAACGGTACTAGCCGATATCCTTTTATTTGGCAGTAAAGGAAATGTGTGCTCAGTGAAATGGCCGTGGTCGTAGTAGATAGTGCTTAATGTAGAGGGACACTATTTTGTGGAACTATAAAATACATACATACGCTGAATAGCTGAGACGACATCATCAGTGGAAACATATTATTTATAAACATTTTAGTCCAGTTTACACACAAAGCTCGAATTTTGTTCATACAAAAAGCCCCTATTCTATTGTCCCTATTCATCGTTAGTAATAAGCCGCTCTACGGGAGAGCGGGGTTATTTAACGTGCCTACCTAATGGCAGGTGATTATGTCATTTGATCGCTACAGCGTCCGTAACATTGCCTTTAAGATTAATAAGGCGAAATAATGCTGAGTCTTTTGGTTTGACTGCATTGAGCTTGAGAAAGCAATTATTTGCAAATGAGAGGATCTGGGAATTTTGAAATCGCTACAAGTTAATAGATTCTGGCTTTTTTCTATTAAAGAGTTTTTGTAAGACTAATTGAACTCGTTTTTCAAAGCGTTTACAGAGATGAAAGAAAGAGAAGAATAGTCTAATTTTCTTCAGAACTGTTATAAGTAGGAATATACTTTTAACATAGCCATACGATTTTCAACTTTGTTGTAAACGCGACTAAATACAGACTGAGATACATCGTAATGTCAGGGAACGCAGAGAGCTGTGCTCGACAAATATTTGCGCGACCACAAGACCACCTCGGGCGGAGACGGTCGCGAGTGATAGACGACTAGCGTATAGAAATTCGAATGTTTTGTGATTCGTTTAGTTTCAGTTAAACCCATGTAGGTAGATGATTGAGTTAAAATGCAGAACAGATGAGAACGAGAAGCTAATTAAGTTTAATTTGTAATGGTATTGCTAATAGATGTCGCAGACAAAATTACAAAATACAATTGTATTGTATTCAATAAAACCAACTAAACGCTTTTAGCTTATCACTCAGGACTGTGGCATGAACACTAAGTGAGAGAGCTGTACGCTCGTGCTGGTGGCGCGGGGCGCGGGGCGCGGGGCGCGGGGCGAGTCATCGGACGCTTTTTGTGCGACACACTGCGGTGTCCATTACGACGCCCTCACATGCATCAATGGAACGCTTAATCTGAGATCTTTTAACTCTTGTCGATGAAAAATGAGTGAAAAACATTAGAAAGTGAAGAACCTGGTGAGAATAAAGCGGAAGAAGAAGACATTCCACAAAAGCAATTCGTTTTAAAACTTCATTCCAAATATCTCAAGTTAACTCTGGAATGTTTTACGGAAATACCTTGTCCGAATTACGAGCTAACAAAGTTAATATATGTATGTGTGGACTTCCAAGCCTCTCCCTGACTTGTACAGGTAGCCCGCAACAAAAAGGACATTGCATCCAAGTTTCACTCCGCGTGACGGCCAACGAGCCGTGTTATTTATTTGAGCAGCAACTGACTCACCTGGAGGAGCACCCACAAAACTGTTGTTATATACAGTTTTAAAAGACGAAAACAGGGTTATTTTTATGCCAACTAAAACTATAATAAACTACGGATGACATATGCTGACAGATACACCTAGTTATTCTTATAAATAAAGTTTTAGTCCAAGTAAAACACTTGGAATTGTTTCCAAATACCTGTAGTTTTATTGACTTAGGGACGAATTATTCGGCGATACAATGTCAGCTTTGATGATGATGACAAAAAATGTATATTATAAATTCTGACTACACGCCAAACTCAGATTTATATCGAATTAAGTCCTACGTAAGTATTGAAGTCAATATGGAACATTCGATCCTGAGTTTAGGTTATTTTAAGCGAGTGTTTTATTGTGACTTGAAGTTGCTTCATAAATCAACTTCACATAATAAACGTCGCGATAAATGTATATTTGTCGCGACGTGTAAATCAGGGGAAATATGGGGAAAAAATCATGAGCAAGAAGCATGGGTAAAGAAAATACACTTTAACTTCGTCGTTGTAGGATATAGATTTGGACGTTAAAAAAACACGTGAACATTGAAACAAGGGTAGACTAGTCATTGATATCAGTTTTCATCTCAAACTGGAAATATTATTCCAAATTCTTATTTAGAGATTTAGACTTACATATAACTATTATAAATCCTGAGTTACGAAAAGGAAAATTAACTATTTAACGCTTGTCAGAGTCTGTGACTTCAGCCGTAAATTAAGCGGTTAGACATTACTTAACTTTATTTTAATCTGTGAGTCCCTATAGGGCCTTCTTAAACTTTTTACGGTTCAACTTGGCCGTGAACATTAAGTTAATTGCGACAGGACGGTGTTCAAAATCGTGTCTAATTAAAACTTGATAGGATTCTAACATTACCAATTCTTTCAATGTAGCCAGCATGATTTTCAGGGGGAAAAGTATTACTATAATTTAGAAAACTGATAAAAACATAAATGGTGGAGCCAATAGTTTAGTTAGCAATTTGTTTGTAGCGGACTACGGCAAAGCCACACGGAAGGGTTATGTTTTTAGCAGCGTATGTATGCATGTTCCACCGTAGCGCCTAAATTACTCATCTGATGTTAATAATTGATGTGCCAATCTATTTACTATTATATACGAACAAAATAAATATGATGGATGTTATACATATAAAAATGTGGGGACCCTGTTTTATTGCCGTCGTATGGAGTGGGATGTCTAATGAAAGAGGAAAAATTCTAAGTTCAGAAATAAAAATCATAGTACGATATAAAATATACCAAGCGACAGGACAATAATGTTAAACTATATTTAAGCGTGTATGAATACTACTAGCGCTTATTATCGGTAGTTCTGAATATAATTCGTGTAGTGCCGTAGTCGGGTTACAGTTTTTTAAACGTTTTTACTTGTTCTGTCAAAAGCAGTTACCTACAGAAGAGGCGTTCAAAGTAGTAGCAGGGATGCCAAGAAAATACACTTGCAAAGGTAATTTTTAACTGTTACACCTCATTACTTGTTACCTAAATACACAAATATGTTTTGTAGATATTGGAAGGATCTACTAACAATACAACTCTAATTCACCATTTTTTTCTCAGTAATTTGTCTTTTTTACTAGCAGCCCTATAAGCACTGCTGGGTTCGTGGTTTCTTCCGCCGGAACGATTACCAAATAGTGACGTCTTCAGAACCGTCTTCACCAACGGAGACGCTGTTGTTACGTTACAATGATGTCAGTTACACTGAATGTATTGTTTACCTTATAACATTGAAGTAAGGTACATTGCTTGGATGTAAGCTGAAGGTAGTATGGATATGTATGAAAATCTAATGGACCTAAGTAATGTAGGTAACAAAGTAGAAATTATAGAATCAAAGAGACAGAAAAGTCAAATAGTACCACGGATGCAGAACTCGATAAGAGCTTCCTCATACACGTTGTCCGAACAACTGGCTTAACTGGTGCATCTACATGCCTCACAACAATACATATCACCAACATTGGTTCAACTTTGCACGCCTCTAGCCACATAAGCACGATACCCCTTCTTCCTCTTGGATTTATATTCACAATGAGCTATTCTGTACCTCAAATGTACTTCAACACTCCTGATTAAGTGTGCAATTTAATTTTTATAGTCAAATGTTGTATTTCATAAATAAGGTTTTGTTAGCGAGCTGAGTTGAAGCGATGTTTAAGGTTTGCCTTTCTGTGACTTAGTTATCTGAAGGATTTCAGCCATTGATATAGGTAATGCATTTGTTTTGACACAAAAATTAACACAGCTTCATCGAAAAACCTACAGTTTTTTGAGTGGAAATCGAGTAAATTTTTGAAACTAATATTATTAAGGTAATTGTATACCTCATTATCTATTTGGTTGTAACCTTTTGTTTACTTTTATTCCCAAACAGTAACAATTTCCAAATTGATTTTTGCATTCATTCAGTTGGGAAGGCACAAATAAAAATGTTCAGGCGTGTCGGTGAGTGATTGTCGAACAAATATTATTGACATATTCATAGCCAGCTGAATTTGGATTGCTGGCATCTCTATTTTATGGGTTGTTGGCCAATTTTGTGTATACACTTTATTTGACTCCTTAAAACTGCTGTGAATTTTATTATTATTACATACAGTTTTCTCCTGTTGAGGGGAGACATAATTACTAACAACTACCTAAATTTGAACTTTATAGATTATAACTCAATCATCAATTTAGATTTCATTTCAAAATTGGGCAACTCTACAAATGTTCAATTATACGTTTTAATAAACAAATTAGCTGCCATAACGGTTACAACTGCTTCCTTAAGAAGAAATTCTTTTGATGAAACAAATTTTATAATCTTATTGATCCAATAAAATTAATTAATTTGTTTGGCTCCATTATTACGATAGGCCACTCGACTTTTAGAAACAAATATTGAGTTTAAATTTTCTGGTGAAGTGACATTTGATTCTTTAATTTTAATTTTATTAGGTTCACTAACAGTTGTTACAATCTAACAGGTATTATTGCTACAATTATTTGTCTTATGTCTAATGCACAGCTAATTACAGGTAAACACAGCATGTAATATTAATGTGACGTCGTAGGTATGATATCAACTACAGAGTACGTTATAACGTTATTGCCTCGGCATAAGTACCCACTACTTATACCAATCACAATACTCATATCACTCGGCTGTAGAAAAGAAAACATATAAACATTAGTCAGCACACACGCTGAATAACAAACGCCTTACAAAAGATTACATTTATTACGGCGTAATATTTTACGCGCGCAAACCCCGGCAATAACGGCGCGATGTATGAAATCACTGTTTATTTGCCCAAACCTAGTTGTTATTCACGCCGCGCGGCGGACATTAGCGCCGGGCGCGAAGAAGTTACGGAAGGGCTTTGTTACACGAGCCATAGTGTTATTCGGTGGACACTTGGATAAATACGTCACCAAGAGAGAGATGAGGTGGTATCATGGCGAGCTTGCCCCGACAATGTACTCGTGTTTTGGTAATTAAAACATTGAAACTCCATATAATTTTAATCCACTGGCGACATGCCTATTTACAAGCAACTAGTAATTTTTATATTACTGATTGACGATTATTGGGATATACTTGAAGTGTGTAAGTTATGCGTGCTATGTATACAGGTACCTACCTGATAGAATTTGTCAGGAAAATATAATCAATCATAAAAGAAGATTTAATTTATGCTGCAGATGTAAATAAACTTCAAAACGTCAAAAAATTGGTAATAGATAGCCATCGAAAAAAGAAGTATACTACGTATACAAATGTTCATGTCGATAGCAATGAATCCGTCATAAAATAAATAGAATTGACATTTGATATGCAATCTTGAAATGAAACGAATTTTCAGTAATATAGAAATACAATTTTATAAATGAAAATCCTTTTATTACGTCCATAAGAAATTTTATTGCAATTTTTACGATTGCTTTTCGGATTAGGGCGTAAGAAAATGTTTTATATCTAAACAAGTTGTAATAACAGTATGTCTTGCAAATTTCTGTTGAAATAGATGTCAGGCACTAAATGCCGACGGCGAACTTTTGCAAGAACAAAAGACAGGATTTTTGCTTGTAATGGCACTATTATCACGCTCAATTATCTATAATTCATTAACAGCCCATTTACCAATTCGCCATACTGAAATTAGAACCTTAACTTTAGACACATCAGGTTTAAATTATTTTACAGCTCTGATGCTACTAATAATATATCGTTTTATCCAGAACACTCTCACGTAGATGTTCTTTGCACAAAGTTTTGCGAGATGTTTTTATACTTGTTGTGGGAGATCTAATTACAGATGAATCTTTACTTATTACTGTCCAGTGAGGAATCCATCTATCTCTAATTATTATGAGTGTGATCGTTATGTATGATGAGCATGACGATTTATTAATTGGAGGGCAGGGGTGGGAAGGGAGTTAGGACCCTCTTCGTTTCACTTTTAACTAATCTATACAAATAAATAAAATTGGAGTGTCTGTTTGTAATGTCAAAATAACACCTTTTCACTAAATGCATATGAAAGTACATACGTCACCTATAGCAAAAACGCGATTTAAAAAAAAAATGTCTGTCTGTCTGTCTGTGTGTTTGTTCCGGGTAATCTCCGAAACGGCTAGACCGATTTTCACGGGACTTTCACTGGCAGATAGCTGATGTTATAAGGAGTTACTTAGGCTACTTTAATTTTAGAAAAAACAATTAGGGTTCCGCGTAAAAATATAAAAACACATTAAATCTAAGAGTATCTCCGAAACGGCTTGACCGATTTTGACGGGACTTTCACTGGTAGATAGCTGATGTTATAAGCAGTAACTTAGCTACTAACTTAGGCTACTTTTATTTTAGAAAAATAAAAAAAATGGGTCCCGTTGCGCGGGCTGAGAACGCGGGAGCGGGCTTTTGGGTTAAGTTAAATTCCACGCGGACGAAGTCGCGGGCTCAGCTAGTACCTAAATATAATATACCAAAGAATTTGTAATAATAAGTCATTATTATTACAATTTATTTGTAATATAAGGAGAAGAAACAAAACAATAAAAATTAGGTACTCAATACAACAACGCAAGGAAGCAACGTAAACAAAACCATGTGGTATATGTAAACTATTCGAAGCTGCGAAGTACATAGATCGTAAACAACAGATCCTAGATCTAAATTACTAGATTATAGTCCAACAGTTTGGTGACAACGACTTTACTGCCCTTATACTTCATTTTTCAAAATATTTAGGAAAGTAAACCTTGCTACCATCGCCATAAGGCTTAAGGAACTGTTTCTGTAACTTGTTTGGTCCCCAGTCCCTAGAATAGTGTTATTTCTCCAGTCAGGGGTCATCTTGATGTATGATATAATAAGCGGAGGAATTAAGTGTCGTAGACACATTATTTGAAAAGCATTTTAGATTATTTCAACAAGTTTGAATGTTATTTTTAAGTCAAGTAAAAAACATAGGGGCAATTTATCAAATATTCAAAATCAAAATAACACCTTTTCACTAAATGCATATGAAAGTACATACGATACGACACCTATAGCAAAAACGCGGTTTTTTTTGTTTGTCTGTCTGTATGTTTGTTCCGGGCAAGAACTTTATACATAACACTGGATGTTTTAACACGAACAATGTTTTGAAGCAAAAAAATATGACCTTGAATAACGTCACGTGTTTGTTGCTTCTCTCTTTAGGGTGACAACATCGGATCTCAAGTTTAGGACTGACGGTTTCGGGCCCATATTAATAAATCGATCTCAAGTCTGAGAGAGCGATCTTAGAAATGTCAATGTTTCTTATGTCATACCAGTACAAAATGACATATCAAAAGCGCAGTCAAGATCGTTACAAGACTTATGTGTTAACAATGTACACTGCTTATTAGATGCTACGCATATTTTAAAGCTTACTAGATATGTCTGATTATAGGTACATTAACAACGCCGGACGGAAATGTCATTTAAATTTATTAAAGAACTTCACATGGTGCAATTGAAAGAAGGGTTAAAATTGTCAAAAAAGTTACAGGTGGACATGTCAACTATCATAGTATAAAAATAAATACATATATGTACGTCTTGCAGCGCAGACACTCAGTTCTTCTGTCGCTGATGCTATTGATTGCTTGTGCAACAGTGGTGATCCCAATTCCAGTGGAAGTGAAGCTACCACAAAACTTATTAGAATAGTAAGTAGATTGTTTGATGATAATGAATAGTCATGTCATCGTGACTTTTCTAATCTTAATCACATCACACCTGTTTTTTGTATTGTATTGTTATTAAATGTGTTTGTTATTGCTATTACTAGAACATATGTTTAAAGAAAGAAGAAGAATCAATAATGTATAAAGCTTCCAAGTCACCGCAATCAAAAGATACAACCATTTAAGTCACATCACATATGTTGATACGCGTTACAAACTCACTCATCATAAACAAGTAAAAAAAAATGAAACAAGCCAGTGAAACCATTTCCAAAATTACTTAAAATTTAAAAATATAAATATGCGGTATGTATCAGCTAATATATTTCAGCTATCTGTGGAAGTCCCGTCAAAATCGGTCCAGCCGTTTCGGAGATTACCCGGAACAAACCGCTTCAACCCGCTTTTTTGTTACCTATGTATTGTACGAGTATCTACTTGCATATGGATTTAGTGAAAAGGTGTTATTTTGATATTACAAACAGGCACTCAAATTTTATTTGTTTGTATAAATAACCCAACCGGCATTCGAGCTTACGCGCGTTCTCTGCGTGACGGTCTAACTGTCACTAACTCACAGCGCGGTACCAGCGCGAGCACGTATGCGAGCCGAACGCCGCGCCGGCTCGGCTCCTGCCTAGGGTCGAAGTGTGCAGGGGGCAAAGTGAGGTATACGCACCCGTCATAAAATAGGTACCCATTGTGATTGTGGTACTTATAAACTTAGCACAATCACAATATATGGTGGGTACTCATATTGTTAAGGCTTGAACAACCTTTTTGGTATATAGTTTCTCTTTTGACTTTATGGTGTTTGTAGCCTAGCAACAATAACAATATAGATTTTCATTAGCACATTTTCTACAACATTTTTACTTTATCAATAACCCATTGGAGCAGGCTTGGGGACCGAACACATATAAGTGTAATAAGATGATTGACTTTGGAACATATGATTAGTATAATACTTATGTATCCTTCCTTACTCAGAAAATCTGAAATACAGTGAGATGATGGTCACCCTTCTTAGGTCAAATGTTCATGTAAAAACTAAATGAATATAGTACGAAAAGTACAACATAAACTGTTATATCATTAATCAATAGCCACACAATACTAATAATAATCATTTATTGATGTTTTATTATGTCTCCCATTAAAAATAATATAAATATGGTTAAATACGGTGATTAGCGTAAAATACAATTACCCGTGTAACTTAATGTTTGAGTTTGGTATCCATACACTTCTGCAATTTTGCACAACACAATACATCGTTTAAATTACAAGAATACACTTTTATTTAAGCATTAAACTAATTTAAAAATGCGAAGTGCTTGAAAATCTTTGACAGTTTGGCCATAGTGTCAAATTGAGTGTTCTATCAGTGTTGCTAAATTATTAAAATAACAGCTACCGACAATCAAGAAAGTGAACGGTTGATATATTTTTTGGTTTTCTATATAAAAATAAATACTGAAGTCAAAAGAGGATTCTCAAATTGAGCATATGTAATATGTAAATAAAATCCATAAACAAACAGACACGAAAACCATGGACTTGCGAAATCTTGGCTCATCACACGTTAGTATGGGTATTTTTTTGTGTTTATCATGGCAATTTCAGATGAAGTGTGAGAGGGACAAAATGTATGTATGTATGTAAAAAAACCTGTCTTCACTCCATAGTTCTACGTGATATCTCCAGTGGTATTCTAACCTTCTTGGTTCCGGGTAATCTCCGATTTTGACGGGACGTTCACTGCCAAATAGCTGATGTTATAAGGAGTTAGTTAGGCTACTTTTATTTTAGAAAAACAAAAAATATAACTCTAAATTGAAAATTTAAAAACCCCCGATGCGACGACTTTTTCATCAAATGTATATCTACAATAATCAACAGAAAATCTGCGTAAAAGTATGAGAGATTATTTTGTTATGACATTATAATAATTGACATTAAAATAGACAACGAATCTAAATATTGATGCCACGGAGGTTTAATTCCTTGTAAAATATTATCAATTATGATTCAATTTCATGTAATAACTCTGGTTGAGGTGGATGGGAGCAGCCCAGGGGAAGAATTTTCAATAACGCTAAAATTATTTTAAATTGGATTTGTTTTTTTTTATATTTTTCTCAATGGCGGAGCAGCGCCCTCTAGAATTATTATAACGTTATATTCCATGACCATTAAAAAAAACAAATAAAGTTTAACGCATGCGCGTATCCCTCATTTGACACGTGACTTATGGAACGTCTTTAGTTCATACACAAATCTCATATAAAAATTGATTGAGTTCACTCTCGATCAGAATACCTATCTAACAAAAGCAACACAATTGAAATCGGTTCATCAGCTTGGGCGCTACGTTGCCACAGACAGACACACAGATACACAGATACACAGATACACAGATACACAGATACACAGATACACAGACACACAGATACACATGTTAAACTTATAAGACCCCTCTTTTTTCGTCGGGGGTTAAAAATGGGTCCTGTCGCGCGGGCTCAGAACGCGGGAGCGGGCTTTTTTGTTGAGTAAAATTCCACGCGGACGAAGTCGCGGTCTCAGCTAGTTTGTCATAAGATTTCACATTTAATAAAAATCTCTTTGGTAGGTTTAAAAAAAAACTCTTGATATTCATCATATATTATCATCAATGCATTAAATATGAAACTTCGACATATTGAACAAGTATGGTATTTAGGTACCACGATCAGGTATTATAGAAATTGATTAAAACCTTTCATTAACACTGCGTTTTATCAACAAAATATACCGGAAACCGACAATGCATTAAGGCCATACAAAACAAGGGGAAGCGTAATGCGGAACAGATCAATTTCAAAGAATTCTCAAACGTTATGGGCGCCACGTCGCGTCGCGCGTCGGAGTCAAATATCGACGTGGTCGGAATGTGAGAGATTCGTTCTCCGCCGCGTTCTCTCGATGCGCTTTGATCTCAGTTCCCGCGCGGAAATATGGATTCGATTTGATAATGTTATTGGTAACAGGATATGATATTTTATTGAATTTGGATTTACTTATAATTGAAAGATCCGGGAAATAAAAAGATAACATATTTAAATTGACACAATTTAGCGAACAAATTAGCGTTAAGTACTTACCTACTTCTTTCGTGTATAAACGATTTAAAATATAAATTTTAGGAACTGGTTACTAAAGTGATACAATTATAATTTAATCTAACGTTAAATATTACACTATCCCAATGCTTGATGAGTGTGATGATCGCTATTTGGGCAAATACAATTCTTTGTATATTGAGTAACATTGCAAGTATCGTGATATTCTAGTCGACTTGTTAACTAGTGGATGTAACTCGAATCCGTGTAGTTGGATTCATGCAAATCGTTGTGGAATTTCCAACGAGGTCAAAGCTTAACCGGGCTTAGCAACTTCATGTTGAAATATTGGAGTTTGCTTATTATAAAAGTAATTTTCTTGCTTACAAAGCAAAAGATAAATACAGTGAATTTTCAATTTATGCTATTTTGCATTGTGTTCGTCTTATTGTGTTGCGGCCAAATAATTTATTATTTCCCTTCAAAGGTAGAATATGACGGCGATTCGGAAATTCTTCCGCAATTTATTTCGCAGCCACACAAGGGCTTACGTCATCGAACAACCCTCTGTTACATACGTAATGAAACATACCAGCGGTCGAATTATTCATTCAGGAGCCCTTCACAATGTTATAACCAGCATTTGCATGTACGTGGATGCGAATACGGTGGTGATACGGTTGTGCAGGGAAGTAATAAATCCATTGTAAGAGGTTGCTCCTTGAATGTTTATTAGATGCCTGTGTATGATTTAGCTTTCTAAGAACATCTACTTTTGTTCATATATTTTGTAAAAAATCATAATTTGCCTCGGTCAAGTGTTGGGTGATCTCGTCCAGTCCATTATGAACCTTTAGTACCTACTCTACCCTTAAAATACCGATATTAAACCTTTACTGGACATAACCAAAATGAAAGGTACCAAATTTCTCCATAGCAGCTACCAAAGTCTATTTTCACTGTGATTTATTTACAGCTGACTACGTCCTACCGAGAGCAGATTTATTCCCGATAATAGATCCTCTACCAGTCTCTATTACATTAGGAATATCTGTAATACGCAAATATAAACTAAGAATAACGAAAAAACCATCCTTTTGTTACACATTGTATTGTTAAAAATAACCCTATTCTGTATCTATTAACTAGTTATCAGGTAGACGTTAGAAATTTCAAAACTGGATTTACATATTTTTGCGACTTTTTCGTTTTCCGTAATTAATTTGCTACCTTTTAAGGATTTGACATAACAGGTAACAAAATCTGGCTTTTAACACAAAACAAAGAAAAATTATAGGTACCCAAATAAAAACCAAGCCTTTATTCCGAGCCCTGACTAAACAAACTATCGGTAAATGGAATGTGTTCCATCAAACGGGTAACTTTTCACAAAGAGACGATTTGAAGCGCTCAGACCGTTTCGGAACCTCGGCCTTTCAATAAAAAGGTCTTGGCAGCTCATCGGAGCCAATAAAAACTTGTTACACTAGCTCCCATTCAATCTTAACTAAACAGGGGCTCAGGGGGTCGGAAAGTTGCCTTGAAATAGATGATTTAAATTGTTCCAACCTTTTCTACTAGAAAATTAATTGTATGTCTGAGATTTCAATTATCTACGTGACTGAACAACATATTAGATTCCGTGGTTAGTAACGTAACGATTGCCCTAGTAGATTGCTACCTTATTGTGAAGTTTTATAATATGGGGCAGAAAGATTCTGGAATAGCTGCCTTGAGTTGGAGTTGGAAGGCTGTAGAATTATGAAATCACACGCGTTCCAGGTAGCTACTGGATACGAGTGACATAGAAGGGTCATGATGCGTGGTAGTTAATGGCCAAGCCTAATATTTATCAGTGGATGTCTGCTCCAACTGATAGATGGATGAATCTTTATAGAAATGCGAATATAAAATCATATTTTGTATATGAACAGAAGTTATGTACCACTATTTATTGCATATTTGTGTTACCAGATGCTGAATTATTTCACAAGTAGGTAATATTATGGTATATTATGAACAAAATATATCTCTTTTTATTCATCCTTATAAAATCGCCTCTTGACGAGACTTAGGGCACGTTTCAGTGAAAACTGGAGAGCGTCGTCTAGACTAGGGCGACAGAGTAAATACAAGGGGCCGGCGCTCGAGTGGGCCGCGAACATTATTCATGTGAAGTGGAGCGAGAGATTGAGCTGTTATTGAATTTGTTCAGTGAGTGATCATTTTATTGTATTGTAGTGACAATAGTTTTTGTAAGTGACTCTGCTGAAAAGTAGGCAAACAAGTCCGACCCGCCTGTTACCAAAAAGGCATTACTGGTAGGTACGTTGCTGTCCTGAAGGAGTGCGAGAACGAGAGGAAGAGATGGGAGGTTGGGCTTCCAGCTCTTTCGCTCATTGAACGAGACGCAACCATAGCTAGTTCACAACGCTCATCTGTGACAGGGTGGTACTATCCTGGTCCAGCCAGCCGGTACATGAGCTGTACTTGGCTCCACTTGCTACTTGGCTCCACCACCCTTAAAGTACAGGTAGTGTTCAAAAACAGAATATGGCTCATTAGCTGATTCTATATTATCTTCCCATTCATCAATATTCCCATATCAAAGAGATTTTTAAAATATAGGTATAAATAAGAATAGAAGAATATGTAAGAATCACAATCAGGATAATAAACAGTCGTTATTTGTTGGCTTGATCCGTTGACTCCTGTCTCACATTTTCTTTCGTTCCGACACTCTTTCGCCTTTTCCTTAAGATTATATTATTAAATATTATCCTTATTCTATGGTGCAAAAATAAAAATCTTCATAAATTAATTGAGTAATCATTAATTATACTTTTGACAACAATGCGCAAGGAAAGAAAAATATTCGCCTCAAGCCTAAATGCGTTGATCAACATAGCTGCGTGTTACTTAAGTACAATATAAAAAATGTCTTATTATACATCTCTTAGTGTTCATATTTAACAACTCCTAATAACATGGTCAACAGAGGCGGCTTCTGTTTGTGGAACATAAATAAACACTATTGTTCTTTGGAGATTGACGTTATTTGTAGAGGACAGCCTCCGTGACTCTAATACGGTAGACACCGTCCCTCGGCTAAAATAACCGACGAGACAAAATACTGTGCCGATATTGGTTCATGAGACAAAAATTATCTTATATCTAAAAATACATCTAAACCATATTATTAATACTTCATAGTTCCAATTAAATCAAGCGGTGATAGCTAATTATGAATGCGTCTTGCGGGCAAAAAGGTCCTGGGTTCAAACCCCGGCTCGCACCTCTAGGTCGTCACAAGGACTTGCAGAAAACTGTAGTAACAATAGTATTATGGTAAACATGATTTTAAAAGAAAAATGATTGCTCTAGCACTAACATCAGGAATTCACATTACAAAAGGTCACCACATTTTTTACGAGCGCCGAACCGGCACACAAGTTGCAATTAACATTTCATCATCACCTCCGGTCAGGATCGTAATTTTTGTATAAATTGTTTCAGAATGTTCGCTTATAGGTTAGTGTCGCTGCGGGAGTGATTAAAATGGGTATGAAATAAATAAACGCGATAAATTCCGTTAAAAAGTAAATGATGTAATATTATTATTTAATTTTCAATAATTGGCTAGAACTTCGCTTCTTCAATGGCGCATTTATGTATTCAATATAACATGCTCCATTAAGAATCAAATAATCAGGCAGATTTTTTTTTATTGAGTAGATTCTATCATTCACAACTCCTACATTGTATTGTTTTATGAAATTTATAAAACCGCGTATCCGCAATGTAATTTGCAAAATAATCCCACGTTAATTTATTATTAAAGTCAAGAAAAATACCTTTTGACAAATAAAATATAAATAACAAATATACCGTTAGTATTCGTAACGCATGCTCATTTTGAGTTAGCGGTTACCCATAATTGTTATTACTTAATTGATGTGTATTATGCTAGAGTGTGTAAGAATACAATACCTAAGTCTTACAGAATAAGAATGGTTTTCTCATTAGTACATGGCACCGTCTCGGATTACAGTGCAACTCATCAGCGGAGGACTCGCGTAGATCAAGGAGAAGTGCATTGTTCGCACAACAAAGACGTCGCCACGAACGTTAGTACATAGTCAACGTAAAAACAGAGAGTTAAGTACACAACAAATCATCGTTAATAGTCTACCCTAAACGCTGAATAGCTTCATCAATAAGCCTAACCTATCAAAGGTGATGTATAGAACAGCTGTGGTTGAGCAATCAATTATAAAGTTATGTCTTCGTGATCAAACGTCAAAACTGATGGGCTCGGACATGGCTCGAACCTTCGATTCCCAAAGTTCAGCTGGTGAAATGCCGCTATGGCATACACAGTAGCAAATCAATTAAATCTTGCGTGAATCTATGTATAATTAAATAACGGCCTCAGTAAGCATAAATATATCCAGAAACGAGACAGTTTAAATCAAAGTTTTATTCAATTTGAGTTTAAACTAAACTATTAGGTACCGACTCTAATATCACGAGTTGACATACTGCAACCTCTCCACTGACACTCCGCAATGGGATTTCGTTGCAATTACTTTTCGCGACGACCGCCCTACTGAGTCAGCGCTAGTTAAAACTTTAATTTTATAGTCCAATTGTAAAAGGGATCACTGTCTCGCGGTTTAACTGGAGAAGAAACAATTATACATTGTAATAACTTTGCACTTGTGCATAGAAAATTATTTTCAATGACTGAATGTTAATGGTTGTTTGTTGTGAAACTGTCGTATAACAAGGGTTATTATAACATGCTTACTAGTACATTAGTTAGTAGTTAGTAAGATAACAACAATCGCTTTAATTGGTTGCTAGGCCGCTTGGCTCACTGCAACAGGTGCTCGGTTGATTACAGGTTTGATTCCGATTCAAAAGCAGTATTTTCTTATTTTTCTCTGGTCAATCGTACAGTACCCATCATATTAGCTTTTGTTAGTTAGTTTGGGGATTGGGCTCTTACAATTGGTGTGCATGTATGCATCGTGTGCCTTACATTTGCTAAATACTTACTCTTGGGTAAACAAGTGAACTCTTCTTAAGACGAGAAACAATATAAATTTTGTGAACTATATTATGAGACCTAATTCTATTCGTGAAAATGATGTATTGTCGACCACTCTTTATCCACGTCTCGCCGAATCAATGAGCATTCAATGGCGTTGGATGAACGGTTCATTATAACAAAAGGGTCCATTCGCGGGCGCCGATAATGTTCTAATTGCTGGGAGTCGACAATGGCTGTAGGTATAATAAACGCGGTGGCGCCCTCTCGTTACCGCTGATGGAAAATTGTGCGATGATATTCCTTGCGCTGATTGAAAACATTGAACACATGAACACCTACATAGAGATAGGGGTAAAAACTACCATAACGATTTCAAGGTACTTGAGTACCTTTATCTATTATTGCAAGTCATAGAAATTACCAGACTGTAAGAAAATACAAAGTGACGTTATACTATTCTTATTTTTATTCGCTTTTTCCTTTACTGGTATCCCTATCAAGTAGATTTATTGCTTAGGATGGTCAGACCTTAATTGTTTTCTTTCTAGAAAGTACATTAAAGTACTCGTTTTGGCCATTAGCATTACGCTTATAATCCCCGAAAGGGAAGGTAAGGAAGCACCTTCCTGTCTAAGTAATTTCGCGTTAGTAAGCTTAAGAATTTTTGTTTTTTTATGTTGCTTGCTTTCATTCAGATCATCAAATATGCATTATTTTTAGGATACATACTATTCAAGCCAACACAGGCGATGCTACGACGCTACGCAGCTACGAGTTGATCTTTGAAACAACTCGTAGCATATGATCGTAGCGCGCATTGGTGCAGTAGGCAATTTATTTCATACGAAAATAATTACACAGTTATAGATAAAGCAGGTTTTGTAAGCGGCAACTTGCACGCTTTGTTCCGTTGCCCGCAAACGGCGCTCGAGTTGCGTAAATATTGCGACGAACAAACAAACGAAATGGGAACGTTTGCAGCATAAATATTTATTAGTGTGAGTAATTGTACGCTTGTTTAGCCTTATATTACTTATCAGGAAAGCAAGGAATGGTAGACGTTATTTTTGTATGAGTTGAGGGGATCAGGTAAATATTTACCCTGCTAGTGTCGCAATCCCAGACCGGTATTAATATATCGATCAACTCTGAGAGCCAACTTGGCAATATTAGTACAAAATCACATCTCAAGAACTAACTTAAGTTCGGTGTTAGGGGGTGAAATCAACTTGGAATAAACGATTTACGCCATTACATCTTCATGTTTTTTTATCGAACAATGAGCGGCCTGAGGTGGCTGAGGAGCTCGCCTCGGCTTATTGACTCAACGCGATCTGTTTGTTCCACGATTTCCCGCTTTGACATTATAATTGGCCGCTTCCGGTTGCTTGTACTGAATCAACTGTAATTCCTTTCCTTTGGAGTTTGCTTTGCGCTGTTTGTTGTGGATTTCAATGGAAGCAGGTAAATTAGTTTAACAACCTCGGGAATTAAATTTTAAATTCAATGTTAATTTCAACTGTTTCAGATTTATGGAAAAAAATAAAAACGTCAATTAGGCAGAAGAAAAATTTTGAGCAATACCCAAATAATATATTTCAACTACTTTTTAACCCAACGAAGCATACATTCTGAATAGCAAAAATCGTATATATCAGCGAGTTACTTTAATGAAACACAAAACTAAAAACCTTGCTCGCGTTATTCCAAGCCGGGTAATGTATTACAGTGTTGCCGCATAATTTCACGAGAACGAAAATACATAGGCGCCGACAAAAACGTAGCAAGCGTTAAACTAATTAACATACTTAGGTCACACAGTTATTTTTCTTTTTCAGCTGGAAACAGGCCGAATAGTAATGGGTAACAGTAAGGAGCCTGCATCGTATTTACGTTTAGTAAAACTGTGTATGCGTCACATAAATTGAAGGAATAAAACCTAGTTGAATATCGCTGCTTCTGTTGATGACAACGTAGAATAGAACTTTGACTCATGTTGAGGAACCAGTTTTTAGAAGAAGATAAGCTATGCATATGAATGTCAGAATTTGGTGCTGGTGTAAAATGATAACATAAGTTTCATCATTGCCTTTAATAATTCAGTTGAAAATCATACAACAAGTGCAGGTAGCTAATGTATTAGCTAATAACATCTTACTTTGAAAACTATTTAAAAACATCTGTGGTGCACCTGTTTATCCCAACTTTTACAAGATAAAATTACTTGCAGAATAACACTTTGATCAAGTTAATATCGCTCTTATAGTTACTACAAGATAAAAAGTTTGGCATCAAGAATTTTACGATAAGCTTTCAATTTGGTTCCAGTCTTTTAACTTGATATTGCACTAGTCAGCGTGGTTTAGTACTTAAACTTTATTTATTCATCGTCAGTGTTGGGGTAGAAATAGCATAGTTTCTTAACTCTAATGCTACTAGAAATATACAAAGCAATATTAGTCAAATAATAGTATTTTTTTTTGCCAACATGCCTCGGATTGAAGTGTTGGAGTTTCGCCGACTAAATAACTTTTTATCAAGTGTCAAGTTTCTGCGGTATGATTGCGAAGACCGTGGCAATTATGCTATGCAGACGCTCAGATCATTGCTGACATTTTAAAATTTAAATTGGACCCATTTAGAGTTGTTAAAATAGATAAAAGAAATTAAAACAGTCATAAAGTACGCGAAGTTTTACTTATTTAGTGATGTTTCGTAAAGTACGGCTGCTCTGCTCAAATATTCAGTAGTCTCGGTGGCCGTAACGCAAATGATGAGAGTAAGCAAAATGTGCTAACTAAAACACGTGTAGTAAAACAAACAGGCTTAGAATCATGAAAAGCGCAAGCAATTCTTTTCCAATTGTATTTTACTGGGGTGACACTCGTCAACATATCATTAATATTATAAACTAGCTGAGCCTGCGACTTCGTCCGCGTGGAATTTAACTTAACAAAAAAGCCCGCTCCCCCGTTTAGAGCCCGCGCAACAGGACCTATTTTTTTTTTGTTTTTCTAAAATAAAAGTAGCCTAAGTTACTCCTTAAAACATCAGCTATCTGCCAGTGAAAGTCCCGTCAAAATCGGTCCAGCCGTTTCGGAGATTACCCGGAACAAACACACAGACAGACAGACAGACAGACAAAAAAATTTTAAATCGCGTTTTTTTGTAGGTGTCGTATGTACTTTCATATGCATTTAGTGAAAAGGTGTTATTTTGATATTACAAACAGACACTCCAATTTTATTTATTTGTAATTTATGTATAGATACCCGATGAATAATCTTGAAATTTTAATCTTCACCTTGCGGATGCCAGCCACTTACCAAAATAATATGGGCACTAAAGTATTAGATAAGCCAAAGATAAATGTAGAAATCCCTAATCTTTACCCGCGAGATTACAAAACTACTACACTACGTGCTCAGATAATACAATCGAATTAAGTCTAAAAATATTGTTCCAATAAAAATATTTACGGCTAACGGTTCCCAAGTGAACGAATCCACAAATCCCGTTTGATCCATTACATAAAGGCACTTTAAATCCGATTTATCCCAAAGTACCAAACCGTCATGGAGGGACGAGGGACCTATTTGATTGACGTTTTACTACAAATTTACCGAATTCCGAGCGAATGAAAAAAATTACGACAAAATATAAAACAAAGGATTGAGATAAGACAATAGTATTTTCTCATTGTGAAAGCCGCTTTGATAATTTAAGCTTAAGTCCAGAATGTTCGGATTGTTCGCGATAAAAGTGAGAAGTTTCCGTAAAGTTTGACATTAACTTTATGTACTTTTGGGAGGGAAATGCGTATTTCTGTAAATAATAAAATTCTAACCATGAGCCTAAATTAAAAGCTAAGAATAAAATATCAGAGCGCAATTGGAAAATAAGTTGGCTGATTTTAAAGTCTTCGGTTTAAATGTTTTCGTCATAAAACTCAACTTACAAAACCCTGAGTTGGTATGGAATCCGCGTGGCTGCAAAAAAAATCTCATCAGTTATATTAAAATATCAAAATAACTTCGAAGCCCACAAAACTTCGAAGATAAGAATGAACAAAAGTTTTTTTTGCCCTGAAATTATCTCTCAAATGTTATTTTATTTTCCCTCTAATATTTTGACTTTATCAGCAATAATATTGTTGGAAATATTCTGGTTTACAAAAAAGGCGCGTATTTTAGTACATCTACCGGCAGTGATTTTTTATTACGAGAATATTTTGACTTATGAAGCAACCTTAAAAACATTTTGTTTTGCTTGAAAATGCAGCCCTAATCATATACGCACCTATTTCAGAAAAAAGGTTTAACAGATTCAGCTGAACATTTATTTTCTCTATCAAGATAATAATAGCGTGTCCTAATAGGCAGCGAGGCAGTTGTTAGCCGCGCTGCAATTGCCGCTGATAATCAGCGCGGGCGCTGATGTACGACCGAGTCTGCGAACATTTGCGGCATTGCCAGCTCACGTTGAGTTATTATCCGATTTGCATGAAACGCCCCCGCGTACCGGGCTACTACATAAGATAGGTTCTGTTCTTACAGCTCCTTGTAATGCTTAGAAAAGACACTAGAAGCTAGACAGTACACGAACTAACATTGTCGATCCTGGCTTACGTTTACCGCTGGCACTCGACTTGACTCACATTACGTCAAAACTAACGTATCGCGTATCTGACAGTTTTTCAATAGGAAAACTCTAATAAGAATCCTTCCTTCTAAAAGAAAACTGTTAAAACTGACGTATTCAGATATACACAATGTCAGTTATGACGTATTACGAGTCGAATGTGAGTCGAATCGAGTGCCAGCGGTTAATAGAGTTGGGCCCAGGTGTAACGGTGGCGGGAGTGTGTGGCGGGCCTAAACAAAATTAATTTGACTAAACTAAATGTTACCTACTCTAGCACGGGCAAAATACATGAGCATCACCGCCAAAGATTTCTTAATCATGTCTTATTCTAAAAAAAAATTAAAGACAGCGGTATTTTTGGTTTTGACAAATTTTGTTAGGGTTAATTTGTATCCAACTGAGCAGTATATCTCTGAGCGCGATGAATGGAAGGAAAAGACATACTGCGCCGACCCCAGATATTGGGAAAGGGTAAGGCAGATGATTAGAAACTGCACCCAATATGACTAAAACATTACTTGTAAATCCCATGCGCTCATAAGCTTAAAAAGCTGACAGCTAACAAAGTAAGCTTCGATGTCAATTCCCTGTATGGCGTTTCGTTAAGCCAGCTTACGTTAAATGTGAATGAATATAAATAAAAATACAGATTATTTATTCACGCTAAATTTCATTCCGGTGTGCTAATAACAGCTGGTGGCAATTACAACCGCCTAAACTTTCTTGTCTTTTTAACATTACAACAATTTAAGGTATTATTATTATCATAAAATATATATAATATTTTTCAAGTAGTTAAAGAATATATCTGTATGTCGTAACGTTTTTAAATGAAACTATACACATTTCACGTTTTCTGACAAAAAATCCCAATGATGTTGAAATCCTGATTCATTTTCAAATACAGCTCGCCAGTTGTGCGGCTATGACGTTCGCATTCCAATTTAAATCCTCGCACTATTCCACGCGCCACTAAGCCCTCTAGTTATAAAAAAAGTATTGTAATACTCGTACGAATATTCCGATATTTGTTGTGGTTTCGAGTGGATACGTTTATCGGTTCAAAAGGTATCTCTTATCTAGAAAACATTTTATGTTATAACATTATTCTTTACGTAGCTTAAGTAGGATTCTAAACTCTGAATAGGTTCTTTTTATTTCGATAGAGTCTTCCGAATTCAAGTACCAGACTCATTGACACATGCTTAAATTTGTAAAATTAGAAGAATAAACTATAAAGGTTGCATACATACTTACATGTGTTAACAATTTCGCAAGTGCAACCCGACAAAACACGCGTTCAATACGAGTTTACCTATTTATGAATTATCACCGACGGAATTTTACCATTACTTATTTTGTGAAAGTTATAGAGCGCAATGGTTTATACTATTTAGGTACTAGGAGAGTAGTGAAGAACCTTCATAAATCACTATTCTTTTGTTTCATGTTTATGTGGACGCAGTAGGCAGGTGCGTACTAGGAAAGAAAGACGTAAATATAAATTTAACGCGTCCGCTTTAAAAACGCTAATTAGGGATGAAAGTGAAAATCAAGTGGGTTGTCACGTGCCACCGCCGGTTTTTACGGCAAACAGGAAATTTTGATGTTGGCACATAATTATGTACAAGGACACGCTGGTAAATATACCTCTGCATTGTAAAGGCAGTAACCCAAGTTGGAATTATTGCGATAGTGCTCAGTATTGAGAGAAAAACATCTTATCTAGTTATTTGTATGATTGCAGGTTAAGGCGAGAACTTACTATCAGGAACACGAAAAGTTTATAATTATTTAAATCAATTTTTCAAACTTATTTTAATATTTTTTATTGTTTAGGTATTCTAAATCAAGGAAGATAGGAAATATTGTTTATCATCATTCTCAATCCATCGTTTCCCAATGTCCATGTTGCCGAGGACGGGACATAGTGGCGAATTTGATTAAATTCGAATACAGCCAGACAATAATTAGTCAATTAAACTATAATTTTATAAAACCTAAGTACGTCTTGTTTTATTATTCCGTACATATTTAAAATTATGGTTTTCTCACTTCTAAAACAAATTTATTCATAAAACTATCGTAAAGGCTAGGCTCACTTGGATTTCTGTTATTTCTGTAGTGGCAATGTTTTCAGCTTATCGCATTATACTCCGTCTCGCCAGGTCACTAGGTCACAATGTTCGCAGAATATTTTCCTTGCGTGTTTTAGCCGCAAAATGTTCAAATTAATTTTAATATCGTTTCATTATGATTTCTTAGTTATGTTTTCTTTGTAATAGTAGGTAAGTACTATTCGCTACCAATGTGTACGACAGATGTACGGATCAAGTGATATTTCACGTTCTATTGATACTTAGATTTTCCACCTTTAAAATGTTTTGATGATAATATTATATTATTTAAATTGTTCAAATGCCGAAGGTTCTTTAATAGTCCTTATTCAAATATTAAAAGGCTCTATTTATACCTAAATGTGGAGGTCACGTAGTCAGAAGTAACCAAACGTAAAATACAAATTCTTATTCACCCCTGGGGTCTCTAAATGGAAGGGACAATTTACATTTTTTATCATCTGTCAGACATGTAAGTTTCTCACGATGTTTTCCTGCAACGTTCAGCAAGTTGAAAATTCTGAGAAAACAATATTATGAAGATACCTAATTACAAATGTTAATAACGCCATCAAGAGGCTCAATGCGAGAACATGTACGGTTGAACTTTTGCTAGTTACTGTCTAACTTTGTAAACTTGCTTCGGATAGTTTCGTGTTATTCAAATGTTATTCAGGATGTGAAAACATAGTCATATAATTATTGCTGAGAATTATTATTGTAATTTTTGATTTCAGGTAGATATTATAGTTTGGCTAACACGGCTGTTATTAGGCGGTTAGGAGTTGATAAGAAGAATATACTTTATTTTGTTTAAAGTGCATTTTCACATGTTTTTCTGTAAAACCGAATAAAATACATGTCTGCCGAATCGTTTCACATTTGCATAAACGGGGATTGTAAATACGCAGTTTACACGTTGTTTTCCACGTAACGGCCTCCGCTGGTTATTGCCACATAAATAACCACTTATATTACTACACATCCATTGGAATACAACTACTAAAGAGAGATAAAATAAACTAAAAGCTTAATTTCATAACAAAAGCTGCAGTGAAATGAAGAGTTGGAAAATAGAAGGTAAATATACATAGTTCTCATTAGTAGTATGTAAATAATGCTTCCTTCGAGTGGATTCGCAGTGTCTGTTGGTCCCGACCCTCATTAGTTCGCGTCACTGCTTGCATCACATGATGTCACAACCTGAACTATTGTACAAGCTTTCAAGGCAAAACTTCATGGATAAATTGATACTTCGCCGTCCGTACAAATTGTTAGTATTAGAGCGAGCGTAATTGAACTGGTTAGAAGTTAAAAATGATCTTAGGTATATTTACCAACAACACTTCACTTGTAGGTACTTTATCTTATCACTAACGCTATCTTTTATCTGTATTAATAACTTTGGATTATCGATATCATGTTACAATCCTCAGTAGCTATCATCGCACCGTACCAGTCACTATGAACCAATATGTGCCACTATTGCAGCGAATATGAATAAGAACGTCGTTAAAATTGCAACGGACTCTAAGTTGGTTGCTAGTAGAGAAATACAAGAACGAAGAGATTGCTATATTATGATGTTTACAAGTATATAAAGTTGGTAACATAAACAATGCTCTCTTATACATTATGCACAATAGCTATCCTATCTGCATTTAAAGTTAATGGTATATTATTACTTTCAGGTGACTCTCCCGATGCAATCTAATGCTATCACAGACCGTACAGCGGCGAAGTCGTGCCGAATCACCGTGACCGGGAGCCATATTGTACCCCGTCTAACTTTGCCAAAAAGAATCGGAACTACGTAAAAATTGCTGATCTATTCTGCTTCTCTCTGCATTTCAGTCAGAGAGAATCACCTATGTCTAATCCTAACGTATTCTACAGTGATAAACCTAAAAAAATGTAGTTAGTACGGCTAGATTCCTTGGTATCACAATTGATAAAAAACTAAACTGGAAAGCACATATAGAAATTCTAACAAAAAAAATATTTAACTCAGCATACGCCCTTTTCAAATTAGCTCCAGTGCTCAACACGGATGCGTTACTTAGTGCTTATCACGGTTTAATATCCTCGAACCTAAGATATGGAATAATATTTTGGGGTAACTCTACAGACAAAGAAAGAGTGTTCAAGGCTCAAAAGAGATGCATTAGGGCCATGTTTAGACTGGTTCCAACAGACAGCTGTCAACCATATTTTAAAAAATATAAATTATTAACTGTGCCCTCATTATATATCTTAGAAACTGCCATGTTTGTAAAATGTAATCCACGTCTATTTCCTCGCTTATCTGATGTGGCTAAGCGCAACAGGCGTGACAATAAGCTCTGCCTACATGACTCCAAGACTGCACTTGTGAGGAATAGTATCTTCTGTATGGCACCTATCATTTATAATAAGATACCAAAGGACTGGAGAGAAATGAACGCTGTGCCATTCAAGACCAAATTAAAAAGCCTTTTGATTAACAAAGCATATTATAATATAACAGATTATTTAAAAGATAACATTTTATAAAACGTTTATTATTATTATAAGTTCTCCTAATTGACATATAAGTTTATATAATATTATTATTATTAATTTAATATTTTACGATTTCATTTTCACAATTTCATTATTTTCAATATATATTTTTTTAATTTCAATAATTTGTACGCCATAAAGGCTAAACGTGAAGCACGTGTATTAAATTTTCCATCTTGCATACCTGTATGTAAACTCATGTTTTTACAAATAAATGTTATTCTATTCTATTCTATTCTATTCTATTCTATTCTATTCTATTCTATTCTATTCTATTCTATTCTATTCTATTCTATTATATTCTATTCTATTCTATTCTATTCTATTCTATTCTATTCTATTCTATTCTATTCTATTCTATTCTATTCTATTCTATTCTATTCTATTCTATTCTATTCTATTCTATTCTATTCTATTCTATTCTATTCTATTCTATTCTATTCTATTTTATTCTATTCTATTCTATTCTATTCTATTCTATTCTATTCTATTCTATTCTATTCTATTCTATTCTATTCTATTCTATTCTATTCTATTCTATTCTATTCTATTCTATTCTATTCTATTCTATTCTATTCTATTCTATTCTATTCTATTCTATTCTATTCTATTCTATTCTATTCTATTCTATTCTATTCTATTCTATTCTATTCTATTCTATTCTATTCTATTCTATTCTATTCTATTCTATTCTATTCTATTCTATTCTATTCTACTCTACTCTACTCTACTCTACTCTACTCTACTCTACTCTACTCTACTCTACTCTACTCTACTCTACTCTATTCTATTCTATTCTATTCTATTCTATTCTATTCTATTCTATTCTATTCTATTCTATTCTATTCTATTCTATTCTATTCTATTCTATTCTATTCTATTCTATTCTATTCTATTCTATTCTATTCTATTCTATTCTATTCTATTCTATTCTATTCTATTCTATTCTATTCTATTCTATTCTATTCTATTCTATTCTATTATATTCTATTCTATTCTATTCTATTCTATTCTATTCTATTCTATTCTATTCTATTCTATTCTATTCTATTCTATTCTATTCTATTCTATTCTATTCTATTCTATTATATTCTATTCTATTCTATTCTATTCTATTCTATTCTATTCTATTCTATTCTATTCTATTCTATTCTATTCTATTCTATTCTATTCTATTCTATTCTATTCTATTCTATTCTATTCTATTCTATTCTATTCTATTCTATTCTATTCTATTCTATTCTATTCTATTCTATTCTATTCTATTCTATTCTATTCTATTCTATTCTATTCTACTCTACTCTACTCTACTCTACTCTACTCTACTCTACTCTACTCTACTCTACTCTATTCTATTCTATTCTATTCTATTCTATTCTATTCTATTCTATTCTATTCTATTCTATTCTATTCTATCTGACTGTATTCCCAATCAGGACAATGTGACTGTTATTGCATCAGAGACTATGAAATCCGCTATCATATGAGACAATGATGAAACTGTATGCTTCTGCGTGAACTTGCGCGATGACTCCGGGGAAATATTAGCTATGGCAATCAACGAAGTTTGCGCAAAGTTCAATCATGCTAAAGAAAATAACAAAACCTAAAATATAGCTGGTTTCTACCTGGTGAACCCCATACCTCACACCAGTATTCTACATAAAGAAAAGTTTTGTTCTGAATCTTCATAGTGAAGTTAAATTATGCGGGAACGCTCAAAAAGTAGACATGTCCTTGTCCCCTTTAACTGTAGTTTACGGGCTGAATAAAACGGAATTTATTCACGCCTTCGGACTATGCAAAAGTGTAATAGAATAGAGACTGAAGAATCGGTACAACTGACACTTGTTGATCCATTAGGCAGAGAATTGATTTTGGAGTTGAACATGATAGAGCCAGGAATCTTCGATGCTCTGGATCTAAATGCTCATCCAGTATTGTTTGCGAAGGATACCAAGATTTTAGATACAAATAAATGTGAGCCAATTACTCGTATAAGTTCGGGTTTATATCTAGAATTGTTGGAGCCCGATGATCACAGGGCTCTCAGGATCACGAAAACGTTAATGCCACCGACATAAGAGTTACATACCGACGTTATTCGCAGCGTGTTCATCCACTACAAAATGTAACAGAATTAATATTCATTAGACGGCTCCGCAACCAGGCGTCTGATACGGCTGCTGATTATGATTGGAAACACGATGTCGTTTTGAATTCATCCTATGCAAATTCAGGCCAAAACACCGATCATTGAGAAGTGACAATATTAAAAGGTTGAAATATCATTAGCAACTAAATATTTAGGAATTTAGAAACACGACAAATTATTGTTTAATAGAGATACCCGCTATTCAAAACGCAAGTAGCATTAATCCCTATGTAGCCCTAAAAACTGGTATCTCTTTTGTGTATTATTTTTTTTATACGGTCTTAAAACAATTCAACTTCAAAATCATGGCGTTTAACTTATTTGAATATAGCTTTTTTTATGGCTGTTAAAATCCAGTCTTTCGATAGGCGTAAAACGTACAAGATCCATTTTCATTCGCATTGTAAGCACATCCAGCGTTTTATTATGAATCCGCGATGTGCCCGCTGGAGGCTTTACGATCCCAATTCACCAAGACATATGTAAACGTTGCTGGTCGTAAAATTTTGACCAACTTATCTGATGTCTGTAATATTCCAAATTATACTTTAAGCTGTGATGATAGGGTGGAGAACAATATAAAATGTAAAGTTGTTTTACGAAGAATATAATTCACGTTTACTTGCCGAAGGAAGTATTACTAGTGGAGGCGAACCGTTAATGTTGAGAGTAAAATTTTCTTTGAATAAATTTGGTTACTAAATGTGTCGTATATATCTTAATATTTGGAGCAGCGGAATTTTATGGAAGCTTAATGTAATTCACTGTCTTAGTATTTGAATTAAGTCGTCCACTTTACGATGGTATATTCTCAGAGAAATTGAAATCAACTTGAAAGTAGCTGGTATATGGTGATTGTATTCGCTCCACATCAGTACTCTTGCAGTTTCATTGCGTATAACGTGGATAAGCAAAAAGTTTATAATCACTTATCAACACTGTACTAATTTGGAATAATAATAAAAAGGGATCTAAATGTACTTGTGATGTTGTACCTAGATATATTACGCGTGAATTTATTCTGCCCATAAAAACATCTAAAATGCGACACACGCATGACATTACAATTACCAATTTACATGACACGTATACAACCGAGCCAAGCCGTTGACCTCTTTCGTGGACGGCTTGAATTTACGAGTTTAATATTAGTTCACGAGCCTTTCAGATGGCTATGTTGCGAGCAAGCCACAATGCTTCAGTAATAATATGGCAAGATATACATCTCATCACGTGAGTTGGTGTGACACCTTATTAAGTTTTAAATATAGAAGTGTCCCGGTCATTCATATAATATAATATGATTATCAAATACGGGGTAATTTTATCTCGATTTTTTATCGAATTAAGTAGGTACCTATCTATAAGTATTTTTGAATTACGCTGTTGAACATAGTTTAAAACAAAATAAGTTGTGTATTGGGACAAGAATTACAAAGTCCTTAGTAAATAAAGGGGCTAGGTACTTGGAATCTAAAGGCACCTTAATAAAATTGTTGTTTTATTTTTATTTTTTTTAGGACCTAGTCAACTTTATTTTTTATTAATTAAAGATATAACATGAGTTCATTACCTACTTACTACCTAAGTTGGTAACTTTTCATAAAAAAATAATAGCTACGTACTTACAGCTCTCTGCCTGCTTTTCTTCATACTCCAGCGGTAGGATCGATGTCACTGTTAAAGAAAAAAATACTCCGTAGTAAACAAGAAAATTAGAAGCAGGTAGGTAGAACATTGTATAAGTAATGTCCTTATACAATTTGCTACTACAAAACAATGCATACTGACAAATAAGTATATTCCTTTAAACATGACCAAAGAGCATTTCAGACCTTCCTATTGGTTGAAGTGGAATGACAACTATTTTATTGAAAAGTACTGAATTTATACGAACAGGTACGTATTCCGGAAGGAATGTTTCTACATTAGGTAGATGAAGCTTATTCTCCAAGAAAATACCCATAATAAATACAGCCCAATTAAAAGCTTTCACTTACATAGACTCACATTCTAAAAGTGCAAAGTATTTGTTTTAAACCCATCACGACACCTACTTTGCATTTTGTTTTATTTATCTCGTTCCAAATTCAATTTGGTGTTAAGTTTCGCAGTTATTTGTCTGTTTTATTTAAATGAGATCGTTGTGTATTAAGTTTCCAAATTGTATTAATGATGACGAATTCAATTTAGATATTTTACAAAGTAGGTGCGCTTTGATAAAGGAAAAAAACATTTTTCAAAGAGTGGGTGCTATAGTCGCAGCCATGGTTGCTTGTTTCATCTACGCCTCACTGGTAAGATCGCCTCTGGATCGATTTTACTATAATTATGACAACCAAAATACCTAAACTGACAATATTTTTCGTGACATTGGCAGAATCGAATGTCATTAATAAAATGGAAATACAACTATTTTGGCGATTGAATAAATAAATAAAGTTTTTTTGGCGACAGATAGAAACCAAAGGTGATGTTGTCGTTTTTATTTCCAAAACTTTTTGTTGTTTGCCTTTTAATGTGTAATGTTGTTGGATATTATTCATTTTACTTGACACTGGCTAAATGTGAATGTCGGTATGACAAATAAACAATCTGCTGTATTGCGGCTCAACTTGTAAGTATATTTTATTTGATTATATTATTATGTATTAAATGTTTGGTTCAATATTTCGTTTAATAAGCGTCTCAATCCGCTGTGATGTGGATCGAACACGAAAATGTTGCTACGAGATTAAAACGTGGCGGGAATATAGGTCACATAAATTAGGAAAGTGCTTACCTCACTCACTTCGTGTGTTCCCCGAGGCGTAGTAGACATCGTATTGGATCTCAATGAAGGTAATAAGGGGCGAGCCCACTGCCATACTCCTAGACATACATTTCTAGACTCTAGGTTACTACCAACTTAACCTATACAACTTTAGAACCAAACTAAAGGCCTGATAATTGGTTGGTTGCACTTATGACTACTACACAACTCAGGTAATACGAGTAGCTATACAAATCTATACAAATAAATAAAATTGGAGTGTCTGTTTGTAATATCAAAATAACACCTTTTCACTAAATGCATATGAAAGTACATGTGACACCTATAACAAAAACGCGATAAATTTTTTTTTGTTTGTCTGTCTGTCTGCCTGTCTGTCTGTCTGTCTGTGTGTTTGTACCAGGTAATCTCCGAAACGACTAGACCGATTTTGACGGGACTTTCGCTGGCAGATAGCTGATGTTATAAGGAGTAACTTAGGCTACTTTAATTTTAGAAAAACAATTAGGTTTCCGCGTAAAAAAATAAAAACACATGAAATCAAAGAGTATCACCGAAACGGCTGGACCGATTTTGACGGGACTTTCACTGGTAGATAGCTGATGTTATAAGCAGTAAATTAAGCTAATTTTATTTTTTTAAAACAAAATTTAATAAAATGGGTCCTGTCGCGCGGGCTCAGAACGCGGGAGCGGGCTTTTTTGTTAAGTTAAATTCCTCGCGGACGAAGTCGCGGGCTCAGCTAGTTGATAAATAAGACTTTTACCAGTAGGTATACCTCCGGTAAAGTCCTACACCTTAATCGTGATCTTTAATCTATTCGTTCCAAGAATACAGGTACGCAACGACAATTAAAAAAAAACTGTGCTCAGGAATAAACAACCTGCAAATGTATTTTTCATGGATATTATAGAGATGCTGGTGCAGAGTTTTAAATGAAAGAATAAATGTATTATCGATAAGTAACTATACGTGATTCTAAAGTCGCAATTAAACTGGGTAGAAATATATTGTCTCATGGCGACGTTTGACAAGTATTTTAAAGATAACTAACAATTTATATTCGGGAACAGTGACTAAAGTTAATTTAAACGAGACAAGCTAATGAATAACCATTAATTTATAATTATCCACCGTCGCAGCTCCAAGAATTGTCGCTTATTTTTTCACCGCAACCATTTTTTAATTGACGTGTTCGCTTAAAAAATGATAAAGTTAATTTAATTGTGAACAGATTGTATTAATATTAATGAAATTACGGGAGTTTCGTAATCAGTTTAACCTCTACTGCACAGTGGGCGGGGTCTCCTCCAGCCCATTCAACCTGATAGCTTTTGTTTACGGCGGGATTCATTAATCAAACATCACTCCTTTGTAAGAGCCCACAGTATAGGTAGCTTTTGCACTGATACTATTATAAATCATGCTTTTTCTTGTTTACAATGCCCGTCTAAATCCTTACTAATATTATAAATGCGAAAGTAACTCTGTCTGTCTGTCTGTATGTCTGTCTGTCTGTCGCTCTTTCACGCCAAAACTACTGAACCGATTTCAATGAAATTTGATACACAGATAGTCTAGAGCCTGAAAAAGGACATAGGCTACTTTTTAATGCGAAAAAAGATTTTTAAGGGGTTCAAAGGGAGGATGAAAAGTTGTATGAAAGTATCGTCATTTTTAGAGCTAGAAGCTTGAAACTTATTTGTTAGGCTGCTGATTCGATATAAATAAATATGACATTCAAAGTTTGTACATTTTTTACCCTCAAGGGTGTAAAATAACAATAGTGAATAGGGGATGAAAGTTTGTATGGAAATATAGCTCTTTGCAGTGAACCACTTCAAAAAACTCATTAAAGTATTTATACGTATGTGTCTTATTTGTAAAAAATAGCCTAAATAATTAAAAATGCTACCCAAAGACACTATTTCACACGGAAGAAGTCGCGGGCATAGCTACTAATTAATATATATAGAATGAAAGTTATCTTGTGGCACTAAAAACTTTGAATTGTTTTCCTACGATTCTATTTATATTTTTATACAAACGAGCGCTTGCGAGCGATTGTCTTTTTTCGCTAGATCGTGATTTTTGCCCGCTAGCCAGGCTTCTATTGCTGGTATTTTTTCCACCTTCCTTTTATATAAAACTTTCATACAGTTAAGTATAATGAAAAAAATAGATGACACCAGCTTATTTTGCTCACGGTGCAGTTGGGTTTGAAATTATCGATGGGAAGATGGATCTTACTGAGAATTTTTCAGAAACAAAAATTAATTTGAATAAATAAATTACTATAGACCAACAAACTTAGCCTCGATTATAAGAAGATGGTTTGGGTTTTTATTTCTATGATAAAAAGTTCTATACTTACTTACAAAAGTTACGACTTCAGGTTTGTGCGTCCCTTTTTCACATAATATTCAGATCTAGCCTTGCACGACAATCGACGCCTACATACAATGGCGCATACGCCCCGCGGCGTTTCCGGCGCTTTGCATAACCGTCTACAAACGAACAGATTGCACACACAAACTTATTGATCGCTGCCAGCGATTGTCGCGATTGGGTTTGCATGTTTCGCAGTTCAGACAGAACATTTACAGGGGAGTCAATGATCCTATGTTTATTTTCATTTATTTCTGACCTCTAATGCTCGGTGCATGGCAAAATCCTATATAATTTAGGAATGATTAAAGAGTTTATTAATTTGTAATATAATTGTTGTTATATTAATGTGTGATCTATTAGCAAAATGTATGCCTTATACCCCCCACATCATAGGGGTGCTTCAACCGGTATAGGATCGCTTGAGTCTCTAAAGAGAAGCCCCTAAATCTAACCTTATTTAACGAAACGGTTCAGATATCAAAATTTAACAAGCTTAGTAAGCCAGCCAGCATAATATCGCAGCAGCCAGCACTAGTTCGTAGGGCCTGGACCAAGCCACCCATCATATTTTAAACGGGCCTAGCCATAGGGATAGAAGAAATATAAATTTCTTTAAACACATTTTCGATGTATATTTTCGTCGTCATGTCTGATTTGTCTCGTATAAAAACCTCTTGCAAATAACGTCAACCCCCTGAGCGAGCTCGCGGGTACAATAATTGATCATTTCACGCCCGTTTAGCGATGTTAACACTCCAGTGGGTTACAACTAGCTGTCGATTGCTTTCGAATGGGATTGTAGTGAATAGACGTAGTAGAAAAATATTGAAAGATTGAAGAAAAATATCGCTTACGACCTGTACACACAAAATGTATTTCTGTTTTTATTTGGATTTATTTAGTTACCGTTTTTGACGGCTGCCCGATTCGATTTGAGATGAGGTTAATTTCTTCTGGCCCCGGTGTAACTGGGATCACCAGTGCATTGTACGATGCTATAGCAGTTTCAAATGATACTTTTGTTTTCTTTACAGTGATTATTTATTTTTAAAAGCGGAACAGCCTAAACTTTATTCCCCGAGCGTCGCAAAAAGTACATAAGTACAACAAAATTTCTTTCCGTCCGATACTTTTCGTATCTTTCTTGTACGATTCCCAGCTGGCTAGTTATAATTAAGCTCGCATCTTGATCTCTTCGAGATAACATCAACAGCTTCGCAAGATATTTTGCGCTCATTGCACTCCTGGGAACCTGCAGGGTTAGTCCATTTTGGATTATGACTTCAAAGAAATAAAGAAGAATGAAAATAATCGGGCGACACCACATACAAACTTGCCACTATCAGTTTTGATTTTTGATTCTGGATGGAACCCCCGTAGTCTTTGTCTACCCGAGATCGGCTTCCTGTCTACCTTGATTTAGCTGATTACTGCTATTTACACTTTTACAGTCTTCTGTTTACCTGTAACGCCTACTGAGCCTTTTTTTTCTAGGTGCTACTTAAATACTATTTTTTATGAAAGTGAGCATACTTCGGTAAATATGTTAATTTTGATAACTAAATTAGGTAACACAATTTTATTTCACCATGATTTATCTCTGAACTGAAATAACACTATCGGCACGTAAATAACAATAGCCATTAATTTAATACTATTAAGTTTAGAGTGAATTTGAATTTCAACGATGTCCAGCGGGCACAACTTGTTTATATTGGTTACAGTGATTTATTGTAGGGCCTCGTGGTCTTGTTTTTAAAACACCGTTGAACATAAACTATGAGTGTAAGGAGTGATGTGCTTAGTGAACTTTGTCGGATCGAGAAATACTGGTTATAACTTAACTCGTATGTATTTTAAACTGATTTACGAATTGAGTTGTGGTATTATTAAATATTATCGATACATTTTATCCGGAAATTACGGGCGACGGTCAAAAATATTCTCCGAAAAGTAAATGCGGGTAGGCCGCTTCGCAAAATGTATTTAAAATTTTCCAATAAATCCATTGTTCGGCAGGATTTCCGGAGCTCAGAGAGACAATGAAATGATTGAATTAATGAAGACTTGCACTGCAATACTGGGAATGTAATGTTAAAATGTAATATTGCTGTTTTATTTATTTTGTATGGAATAAAACAATAGTTACATTTAATTTGCATCAGAAGTTGGCGAATGTTAACCATGTTTAATAATGCTCGTTTATCCATTGGTTTATTCTCTGTGCGTTAGATTATCTTTTAATAATTTCGTCTTCTGCAATTATATACCCCGACAAATTTAATGACATGGGCTGTTTATACAAAGTGGTGTTACATAGATAATAATATTGCGCGTACTTTGTACATCCATACGGCATACAAAATAATATTAAAATAATGTAAATTATACTATCTCTAGTAAAGCCATCGTTAAAATGTCGTTGAACTGCAGTGTGCCTCTGCCTACCCTGCCGAGTGTTACAGGCGCGATGGTGTACATAAAGCCTCATAGGTAGGTTCATTAGGTATCCAAAACACAAAATGTTCCTGTTGTAAAACAATCGTGCGCGTGAAGTCACCTCGTTACCGAAACAAACGCACCAAGGGCCGTGTTTCCGTGACAAATGCGGCAGTTTGCCGCAGAGCGCGTCGTTACCCGGCCCGGCCGGGATGAAAGCGGTGTTTACCCTAACTTCGCCTTATTATCCTAATGCAGTAGGTTCCGCTAATGGGGATGTAGATTGGTCATAGATCTCATCAGGCAACCGCACTCTGAGAAGGATTACAGATAATGTTACGTTAGGAACAAATTTGAAACGTATTTTGTAATCAGTATATCTACTGCAGGTCCCTTTAGGCAGTTATAAACCACTGAAGTCCTCGTGTTGTAGACTATTAAGCTACCTTTTCTATGAAGTGGTTGACATAACTTACCAAAGTATCGCACTCCATAAGTGAGTACAACAAAACTGATCAACCTGTAGTTATTTCAACAAAGCAGTGTCTTCAGTTGAAAATATAACAAGAACACAATTTCATAAGATCATTTAGGTAGGTACCTAGATTTGAGGCTCATATTAAGTTAATGGAGACAAGGACTCGGGTTCATTTTTTGTATCCAGATCTCTAATAAACTACTTATCCCCAACAAAAGCCTCGAATTTAAAATTAAAGAGGTCCCATTGTGAATCTTTTTACTCATTGTGTAAACAATCCATTAGGCCCGGCTATTTTCCCGGATAACGCCGGATAAATGTAGGACGGATCCGAAAAAATTAATGGCACCAGGCCCGGATCAAAGCCCCGCTCTGATCTAGGATTTAGGACAACGCTATAAACGAAGAGAAAAGGGCCAGTGTTGACAGTTAATCAGCTCTATTATTATCGCTCTAGCTTTTGGCCGCGACTTCGTCCGTGACTCCAAGGTCCAATCTATCTTTATACCAAAATTAATCGAAGTTGGTTCTGCTGTTTAGGCCTGAAAACGTAACAAACAAGCCAGACAGACAGACAGACAGACAGACAGACAGACACAGCAACTTTCGCATTTATAATATTAAGTTTGTATAACAACAGTAATATTACGCCAAAAGTGAACTATCTTTATTAGGCACCTACAGAGCGCAATAGGTTTCTATTGAACATTTAAGTCATCTGGCAATTAAAACGCAATAAACTTAAAATCAATGTCAATGAAAAACTATATTTGTAAGATAATGCTATCAAATTATCAGATAACCCGCTAATAACAAAAATAATTGCGAATACTGTTAAATTCATTCTAGGTAGTTTGTATATTGAAAAAACGATGCTTTATCTACAAATTTAATTAATTTTCACTCTATAAAGGTTGCCGTAGTTTTGACAGCAATCATTACCCCGTTTCCAAGATAGCAATAATATAAATTGCTCGCATTTGTTACTTATAGAAATCGATTATGCCGACAACTTGAAAGTAGTTTTCAAAATTTGTAATTTAGCGATATGTTGACGGAAGTTGTAAATTCTGTCCAGGGGCTCATTGAATACTGTTAAAAGTTGACAATTATACAGGAAAGATTAATTGTAATCGACGCCTGCTCGGCCCACCGCGCCGTGTGGTGGCCTCAAAGCCTCTAGTCCATTGAACGGTACCCATGTACAATAGTTGCTTTGTTACAGTTAGTGTTTATAATTTGTATATGGAAAAATATAAACAAGTATAATGCGCACTCCGCACTCTCAACCTCATTGCTGAGGACTTGGACTTTTCTGTTGCACTTTGGGTGAATTTACAAGAACAGCTACATATAGAATTTGTTATGTTCAATAAAAACAGTTAAATTAT
Source organism: Notodonta dromedarius (assembly GCA_905147325.1). NCBI lineage: Eukaryota > Metazoa > Arthropoda > Insecta > Lepidoptera > Notodontidae > Notodonta > Notodonta dromedarius. The sequence goes on along the minus strand of LR990165.1, from coordinate 12,480,769 downwards.
TTTTAATTTTTAAGTTTGCAACAATATCGCATTGGTTCTAGCCTGTAAAGATATTTGTATGTATTGAGAAAATAAATAAATATTGTGTATTACGGATGATGGAGTACTATCGCCTCCTTATTACAATATCAATTGTCTGCGTATTCGAGTGACAGATAAATATATATCTATAGTCATAAATTACCTACATGTAACACATTCTACAGATTCAGCTTGGAATATAAGGGCTACAACACACAGGAGCACCTACCACAAATAACAAACCGGACATACGTAACAAACGTAAATTACGCGACTCACCGTGAACAGGCCTTACCCTAACCATATTTTTCTTCAGACTGCTGAACTATCGCTTCTCACGCGATCTCGTGTTCAGCGTTCATATAATGTGCCAGACTCGTATTAATCTTGATCATAATGTTAGATTGAGATCGGTATCCCATTGAGAGCAACACGGGCTTATTTTCAGGTTTTCTAAACACTGTAAGTAAGTAAGAAAACAATTAGAGTGAGCGTACACGAGTTTTTGTGAAAAGCGACATCGACGTTTGTCTATAAGCGAAAAATCTAACTATATTTATGTCCTTTAGCTGGGTTGCAACATACGCTTGTCTTCCTACGTAGTCTTTCCACGGAAGTCATAGAGCACCTTTCAAATTAAAAGTAGAGACAACAACATAAATCAGCGTGATTAATTTTCAGCGCAAACGAGAGTTTATTGAGACTGCATATTCAATAAGTGCAATACCTGACAAAATACGGTTGTTCTAAATCTTAATTTAGTGCACCGTGGATGTTCCTAATCACCTATAAGTGTCTACTGCTGGTTATCACCTTCCATTGCTTCCTCGAGGGATTTCTCGAACTTAAGCAAAGTATTTTTGAAAATCACAGACTTGCAGAGATTGACACTCTGGTCAGTAGGTAAACTTATAATATAATATTTGAATGTTCAACTAAGTAACAGCATTTTTTTTATAACAACTTCAAATGACACCGCTGTGAATTCAAAAGAAAAGAAAAGTTTTGTTATTCAGTACCCCACAAGAACATTCCTTTCTTTGATTTGCATTAATAAAACAGCAACCGAGTTGCGCCTCCAGAATTTAATATCGAGTTTTTGTGAAAAAAATCGTATACTTATCATACTTGTACTAGATGTACTTGGTACGTACTTATGATTTATTTCGTAACGTATGTACGCTCGCTAAATACGTTTACGTTTTTGGAAAAAAAAATTAACTAGCAGTCTTAATTACTTGAGTTTTTGTTCGCTTATTTATATTAATCAGACTCCATAGGTACGCTAAAACATGTAATAAAATTCCTGCTACGGGTTGTATTCAAACCGAAAAATTTGATTTTCAACTGCATTTAAATTCATAAATTGAAATAAAGAATTGACAAATTAAGTAATTGACCTGGAACACACTAACATTATTACTTTTCAATTATTCCGTTTCATGAACCTCATTATTCTATTGAGCATTAAAATTTACTGCAACCATCCCGCACAAATCTATTTCCGACCACAATTTTTCTCCTCTGAAACAAGCTTATCAGTACACCTAAATTTCTCGAATACAAACCTTACCACTTATTTATAAAGACTTTGAATGTGTAGGATGTAACTTTGTTTGTATTGGCCCGTCATAAATCGGCGCAAAAGGTCCATATGTTCGGTGATAACCTTCGTAACTCTATCCCGAGACGATTGACTCGGTGCGCGATCAAAACGCCCTAAAAACAGTACTGTAACCGTTTAGTTTATGGGGCATGGGCGTGGGGTCAGAAAAAAAGGTGTTAATATACAAGGGCGAGATAACATTATGCCTATCACGTGTGGTGTATGAGAAGCATTAAATAAAAAAGGAATATAAGTATGTTTGAAGCATTAAGAGCAGGAAAAAAAAAATAGGTTACGACATGACATTTTCATTCGACATTCTTGGAACATCAAACCCGACTGGATTGGCAGGTACATCGCACACGAGCGAGTGCGGTGGTAACAGGGCCAGACACGCGCCTCGTCGTGTTCAGTTCAACACATAGTCTCTACGTGACTACAATATCGTCTATCAGCCACCGAAGAACTACGATTTGCTCCTTTATTTTTACACAATACCCGAAAAAAAAACAAATGGATTTTAGTATAAGCTATTGACACACAGTTTCGCTCGTGTACAGAATATACTGATAAATATCCATCCATCCATGTATATAGAGGTATTTCTTTTCACTGTCATCTACTTATCATTCGATGGATGGATCATTCTTACAACAAAATAGGTACTTTAACGCTAAAAGTAATTTCTTAAAGACAAGCTATGAATATTTGCATCTGCATATGTGACTTCGAAATTGATCTCTTGGGTATCTTTACTGCTATTTCTTTTTACAAAACTAATGCATAAAAACATTCGATAAAACGCGATATTTTGTCGATAAAAACAAAACAGTTTAACTAGCAATAAAATGGCTACGTGCAGATAGTAATATAATATTTATACCTTCGCATTTGCAGCTCGAAGGGACTAGTGCTGGGATGGTATCGACTTAAAGTAAACACTCTTTAGAAATAAATATCACCGAAATAAATGGCTCAATGGTGTGCCCTTAAAGTAGTTAACTGGAAAATTCATAAATCTCACCAAACTGTTTTATTTAGGACAAACACATTATTACATTTTGTTATAAACCATTATTCGTGGAAACTCAAACCAGTTTGACAAAACCGAAAGGAACCGAAGGAAAATGTTATCAATACACCCTTATCCAACCGCCGATTAGACGATAAAATGGTTTTCCGGTTGGTAAATCATGAAAAAACTGGCCGCCGAAAACAATATGTTCAAATAATCTCCAAAGTTTCAACAAATTATCGACTAGGTATAATTTGATTAACTCCCAATCCATCCCTAGTGCCCCATTACTTAAACATACACCTTCGGAAAGGTACGGCCGTGCTCCTGCGTATACGTGAGGGTGCGGATTCATGATATTGGGATGCTCGTGCGATACGCCCATTCAATAATTAAATAATGGACATTTCAGATACTTGTGTTGAAAACGATATACCTACCTACATACGAGTATATTTTACATTAAATATTTTTTATATTGTTTTTGCATTTTTCTATTCTATCTGATATTCGTCCTATAAATATAAAAGATGCGAAAGTGTGTTTATTTGTAACATTGACTGAGCATGAATCAAGAACGGCTTGACAAATAGGTAAGAAACAAGCTGCAAAGAAGGAGACGTGGTTAAAGCAAACCGGCTCACTAAAACTAATTTCCCTTTCAATTAGTAGCCATCAATTAGAACTCACCGCACATTCAATTACGTAACTGCATCGCATCGGCAGATACGAGCCGATCGGCCGAGCTACCAATATTTTTCCTTTCAACTTGAAAACCGAATCTAGTTTCGAATAGTTTTAAGTAGTCTAGAAACTTCACTATTTGGGTCAAGTAATTTTTTGTGTATAGATTCTAAGTACTTACTGTAAACTGTGACAGTAAATCTACAATATTACAGTTGGAATAAAAAGTGAGAACCTTATTAAATGGCCACATAAGAAACATTTTACAAATAATTATCTAATTGCACTAAAACAAGTAGGTAGGAAAGTGCTGGACCTTCGCGTTGGTATTTGAGGAGAGTGAGTGCGGACAAGAGGACCCACTACACGGCGCACTTGTCACGGTCGAGGGGAAACCGGGGAATATTAGAGTGTGCACAGCTCTGCTAATAAAAGAAAATAGATAATATTCCTATAGTTTTTTTATTTTTTTTTTTATGTAAGATAGGTCCTCGAAATTACTTCGATAAAATGAAACCACCTTCTTTAAAGGTGTATTCTGGTAAAAACACTTAGTAAGAAGCAACTTGATGCTAACAGTTTCTTAAAAACATTTGTTTTCTTGTTACAAAGTGCCCCGCTATGAAAGTAGAAAGCAACGCGCACGGAATGTAAATCTGTGAGAATGAGCAGTAGATTGCATAGTAATAACCTTGCATGTAATACTAGCAAGCTAAATTGAATCCTACAAAGATTTTTCCTTTTCTACATAATCAGTAAATTGCGGAAGAAATAGAGACTAGTTTGGTTTGTTTCGATCAGTAGCCGATTTTCAAAAGCAAGTCAATATTGATAAAAGTCAGTAAATAAGTCAAAATTGACTTAGTAATTGGGTATTTTGTTTGATATATATTCCATTTTCTTTGATAGATAAAAGATAAAAATGAAAATTTGTCTTAAAAAAATTGATTCTCTAAAACATGTGATCTATCATCACATCTATCAGGTGAAATAAACTACATCAAAATCGATGTATCCGTTTTTGAGCTGAAAATTAGAATAGCTGGCACTAATAAATTAATGCAAATTCACTAAAATTAATATTAATTACCTTATCATGTCACAATTTAGATAATTAAATGCTAAGTGAAATAAATGTGAGGTTTGTTCATTATTCAAACATTTAATAATGTATCCATCAACTATTCATTAGACATGATTTGTACATTAATTGGGATTAAATACTCTCAGAAATTACTTACAAGTGATATAAATAGGTAAAACTTGTAACATCCAAATAAACATCATGACGCTTGTATACCACGGAAGAGTAGGCAAAGTGGCTGGGTAGGCACACTGGCCACTTCGTCAATGGTGTTTTGTTCCTAATGTCAATATAAGATGGCCGAATTTTTCGTCAAACATTTTAAAATGCTTTTTGTTTGCCAACGATTTTGACTCCTGCGATATCCAAAAGTATAATTTAGACACTTTAACCTACTTTGACTGATCAATTAAGCAGCACGTGTAGATCCCAGCGTTGCCAAAAATGTTAAAATTTTACCACCCCTTACATTGTTACCGTCATTATTCTCGAGTTAACGAGTGAAGACGGCACTCAGTACCGCACGTAGGTACGTCTGGGAGATACATAAAACTCATCCGATAATAAGTTGAAACGAATTGCGTGAGTTATGTCGTCGTTCAGGAGACCGTTTGTGGCGATATTGCCGGTTTTATTAGAGGTACTCGCCGACTGACAAATTTCCACTCTATATTTTTTAATGAAGATTATCGAATCCTGAACGGTGGGTACACTGTGCCAGCAAGGACTAAATCGCCCTTAATGAGGGGGAACTTCTATTATGGAAGGGGTTGGGAGGCGTTTAGTTTGTGCCCGGTATAATGGCAATAGTCACGCGCCGTATTGAATTGGGACTTAAACCGACTTAGTCAAATTGTAGATGCACTACCGTTCAACTCCGCCTACCCCTTCGGGGAAAACAGACGTGATAACGATATATTGTTTTCCCATATGAGCATGATCATGCTTTTCGACTTTTTATGGGTTAGTTACTTTTCAAAGCGAAAAATCCTCTGTACTAAATGTCAGTCTTCTAGGCATCGTTAATAATTATCTATACTCAATTTTTCTGATGAAAAAACTTACCTGACCACCTCCATGTTCTATTATTAACGTCTAAATGTACACTACTGTTTTTTTATGTTATTAGATATATTCCGAACTTTAGTGTGCAGTAAAGAGTTATTCTATTCTATTCTAATTCTCTTGACGATTAAACTTTATTGGATAAGCACATTAATAAATATATATTATATTCCTACCAAATAAAATATATTAGCACTCGAATCGGAATTCTTTGTATCATAATATGTTATGAGTAATAAAACAAGAATTCCTTAATATCCGCATCAATCGAGCCATTTGAGGCAATACGAGTTTTATTATACCCACGAATTCCGTTAAATGTCTCTTTGGTAGAGCAAGATAAAATACTGAATATTCTGAATGGTTATTCTAGCGAGAAACTGAGAATCAGATGTTGGAAAATACATTTGTGTTAGACCGAGAGCTCCGTATGTTTTGAATTAGTTTTGCGCTGCCCTCTTTGGTGTTATATAAGTTGAAACTAGATACGTGTTCTTAGGTTCTTTCTAAAAAACATAATATACTGAGAGCATGGACAAGTTACGGTAATCTATGTGTTTTAATGTTAAAATAACTTTTTATGACACCTACACAATAATAAAGGTGCACATTTCCTTTTTTGATACTGTTCTTTCGATCCGTGCAAATGCGGGGTCAACGAAATTGATTAATTTTATTCCCACTGAGTGCGTACGGTGCTACGCCTCTACGCTTCGTAGACGCTCTACGGCGTAGGCCCATATTGAACTTTGGAACGATTCATGACACTCGAAACACAATTATTTTACAAGCAATATATAAATAAAAAAAACATATTCGTTATCTTCTCGAGTACTATATAGTATTCTAGGCCTTGGTTAGAAGAAGCAAAGTACTTTGTTTTTGTTTGTTTTCAAATAAGTTGAATAGAAGGTTATATTTATTAATTTGTGCGCTGTTCACCGTTTATTCAATTAAATACAGTTCGAAGCGACATTAGCACCGCGAAGACGCGGCGAACAAATAAACGAACGCCTTGTAAGAACCCGCGAGAGCGTCGCATGCACGCGACTGAATTAAATTACACGAATATTAAGAGGCATTTTGAGAAATCGTTAAAGGCTTTTCAAGTATACTGTGGTTACATTTTTGTTTACTTGACACGACGGTCAAAAAGTGTAAGTAAATACAGTTAAAACAATTCAATATCGTCTCCAAGCCACCGCTTCGGGGTCGAAAGATCGCCATCCATAAACGCACGGGTGGGTAATCTCTGCCGCGATGTGACCCGGCTATTATTATGAAACTATTACCTACGGCGGGACTCGCATAACTCATGAGCCACAGGACTTGGCTATTGACCTCTATTTGTAGGTAGTTAAGGCTTGAGTTGGTCCTGCCTGTTTATTTTATAATGCTCTATCCCTCTTTTTTGCCCTTGTATGTAATGATTTGTACTACTAATATAATTTTATTACATTTCTAGTCATCCCGTTGCCTAACTATGGTAAATGCTTGTACTAGGATTGGGTTTACCTCAAATAATCCTATTGCCAGGGTGGGAATCAAACTGAACCAAGAACCTATAGGCCAATTTATTGGTACAAATTGGAGAGTGTTTGCATAGTATTATAATTTTTAATTAACTAAAATAGACATAGCTACATAATTATATACCAACTGAAATGTTTGATCCACGAAGATGTACACACAAGAGTATAAATTTTCAAAAAAAATATCTTGTTGGACTTTTACTAAAATACTCAAACAATGCAAACGTCAAAGAAAACCTTAGACCATAATAATATTTGAAATGAAACATGTTTATATCAAAATAGAGTTTATCTTTAACAAGACTTCGATAGATTTTGTTATTTGAAACATAATTACTACTACAAGCAAAGGGTAGTATAACGCACAGCAGTCTGTTCCTCCTACCTTATTTAAACAAAAAAACGCATTATATAAATCGTTTTTAATCCGAAAAAAGCAGGATTATTCTATTCTCGTGCAAAAAAGATTTTCAAAATGGAATGAGTTGATGTGGCGGCGCGGGCGCGGGCGCGGGCGCGGGCGCGGGCGCGGGCGCGCGGAGTGAAGGCGGACTCCGGGAGCCTCTTGCGATCCCGTTGGCGGCTGAATATTCTATGAGGATTAAGCGAAGTCAATTACGATTTGAATGCAATTAAATGCCTTTTGTCAAATTTCATTGAATGCATTGAGCAAATGCATCTAATGGCTGGTGAATAAGTCTTAAAGCTTCAAATAATTTTACCATTCCAAGTTTTTATTAATGTCTGGGAGAGTTTCTTTATATTTTCTCAATATCTTCTCGATTCCCTCTTCATTCAGAAGGGGCCTGTGACCAGCAATAAGTAACCAATAAGTTGTCATCAAGCTTTCTCGTATTAATTTCTGTTAAGTAAGCCTGATAGTCTCGCATTTATCAAAAAACTACTGTTCTGCATATACCATAGAGTTAAAACATTGTGATATCCCAAATTAATTTTGTGACAGTACTTCAACCACACCAGGGTTTCATTTAATATCCCACACAGTCGCGCGTCTCTTTGGGAGACATTATTAAAATTGTTTCCAAGGAACAAACTTGCTTACTCAGTATGCGCACCCATTACTAACAAATGAACTTTTGTCATTACGTTACGTACGTTGTATTAAAAACTCCAGCTCAAGTGTATAAAAGCTGCTTGTTAAGTAGTTTTGATATAAGTACCTATTCTTTTGGAGGTATTTCTTTTTCAACCCGCGAAGATAAAATGTGATTAATTGATTTGAAAGTTTAGAATTGTTTGAAAATTTAATATATTAAGACTGTTATCATCAAATTGACCCAAAAAAATCAACAACCTGAACCAACTAGGGCGAAACCTTCGACCAGTAACTCCATGTTTTGCGCTACTTGGTCGATACAATGACATGAATTGAAATCCCTAATATTTTATGAGCAACATGACGATCGGACGTAACTCAAACGCAAAATCCAAACATTCCTTTATTCGAAAGCCAGGGAAATAGAAAAAGTTTTAACAAAATTGTGTTTTGAACAAAACAAAGGCGTGTCATGTGCGAGGGATACGCCGCGATAGATTACCAAGGCGCAGCGGGTGCGGCCGGATATTGGGAGGAAATTGTGCCGGGGCTTACATACGGAACACGTGTTTAGTAATTAGCTCAAACTGAAAAGTAATCAATTAGAAATACATTTCAAATCCTCGACCTTGTAAATTACGTTTGATGAAAAGTTGCTTTGATCCAATTAATGATTGAGGAAATAGAATAGGTTAACTAACTTCATACATAAGAATTTAATCTCTAATCAATATTAGCTTATCCTTACCAACGCACAAGATTATTACCAACTTGAAACAAAGTAGGGAACAAACGCAGTAATTAGGTACAGATTGTTACAGAATTTAATTATTATTTTTCATTCGGTATCACAAGTAGGTAATTAGCATTCGTTGGGCGTGCACCGTGACCGGTTAACAAACTGCCTCATTAAACTGTTTGCATTCATTACAAATTTTAAACATGATTTTGGAGGGACCACCAAGATATTATCGGAAGCCATATTCAAAGAAATGAAATAGCTTTTAATTGGATTGGTTAGTTAATTAGTAGGAAATACTGTCAGGGATCCGTATCTCTATACAATGCACACTGCATTCAGACATTTTTCCAAAATCGAAAAAATAAAAATATAATTCACATCGAAATTCTAACCCGTTGCCTGCCGCGGGGTGCATGATGCACCGTGCAACTGAAACGTCACAAGAAATAATGCAATAAAAACATGGCATGCACAGCGCCACGTACATATCTACACTAAAGTTTTTGTTAGGGCCGTGGGAAGATTGTTTTTAACTAATAGGCATTTTATATAAAAATACAAGTTTTAAGTTGGTCAAGAGGGTGAAAAAATAGGTCAATATAATGTAGCAAGTCCCCATAATTGTGACGATCACTTACTTAGTTACTAGATATATTATATCCCATCAAAAACAAAACTTGTAAAAAAACCAAGTCTCGCAACTCAGTTCTTCTACCGTAAAAAGTTGTGAGATCCATGTAATACCAAGTCAGTTACTATATTAAGTCCCCAACTAAGCGACCTTCTGTCTTAAGTTATTTTAAGTAGGTAATTAGCTTACCTAACAAAATCTTATTCTGACCATATCAGTATTAAAAATCTTTTATGTTTTAAATTAAATAGATTGACTTGGCAATCGCACTATTAAACTAAACTAAATACATTTTGTTTTCATGCGATGGCCAAGTCAATCTATTTAATTTAAAACAGAAAAGTTTTTTAGTATTGATATTGTCACTATAAGATGTTGTTAGGTAAGCTAATTACCTACTTAAAATAACTTAAGACAGAAGGTCGCTTAGTTGGGGACTTAATATAGTAACTGACTTGGTATTACATGGATCTCACAACTTTTTACGGTAGAAGAACTGAGTTGCGAGACTTGGTTTTTTTACAAGTTTTGTTTTTGATGGGATCTCATTTCTTTTTGTAGATATTGTTCTTTCTTTCATAGAAATTTCGGGCAATTTAGTCTACTTAATACTTTTTTGCGGGATTTTGGTACAATTCATATCAAAAGTGAGACATGTCCCATTCTTGCTTTTTCATTCCTTTGACTATTTTACAAGTTTAATAATATACCTTTAAATTATCCAATTAACGTCCAATTCGTAAGCAAATAATATCTATCAGTAAACCAAGGAGTCTTTCGTAAGCCTTTCAGTCGTCAAACTTACAGTAGCAATTGAAATTATAAACGAAAATCGCCAATTTAACGAACGATTACAACGTATTAATATACCTTAAAATTATCCAAACAACATCCAAATCGTTAGCAAATAATATCAGTAAACCAATGAGTAAGCCTTTCAGCCATCAAACTAATATAGCAATCCAAATAATGGACGAAAATCGCAAACTTATAGGTAAGATTTGTAGGCATATCCGAATAGAATGAGGACGCTCGTGCGTATGACCGCGGTTGCCGCGCGCTCGAAGGCTTCACCTGTGTGCGCGCCGCGGCGGCCGCGCTCGCGTTCAATCAGTCCCATTCTTGCTTTTTCATTCCGTTGACCATTTTACAAGTTACTTTTCAACATAATTATATCTAGGTACCTATTAATCCATTCCATTATTATAATATAGGTACATAATATTTTATTTTATTTTTTATTTTTCGATATAGGAATGTGTTTGACCTCAATCTCACCTGATGGTAAGTGACGATGTGGTCTACGGTGGTGCATACTTGCCTAGAAGGTACCTGTTCACTCTCGACTTGAAAACATCCAGGTTATAGTCAACAAATACAGGTACACTGATATATTAACTGCAAATGTAAATTTGTAATCCTATATATTTATATGGGATTACAAAGTTATTTATGCAGTTGGTGTAACTGGAAAACTGGACCGAAATAACAAAATATTTTAGTTTTTCCTTGGTTTATACACTAAACACTAATTGTATTCTAAATTTGAAGCTTCTATGTCTGCTAGAAGTGCCTTAGAGTTTTGATGATCGGTCAGTCAGTCAGTGAGTGAGTGACAAAATTGAGAATTTTGACTAGTTATAATTCTTAAAATACTGGTTCAATTTGAATGAAATTTGAAATATACCGTGTTTATACAATGCCTGCTTGGTATCTGAAAATTCAGGGTTCTAGTTTTATCCACAACGAAGTTATAGGGGGTCGAAAATGGGCTGAACTGCTTCGAGAAAAGATGGTACGGCCGTGCCGCGCTCGACGTGCCGTGCTCGACTTGGGGGGGCACTGCCGTGCCCCCAGACATGGTGCAATAAGTACCGGAGTTTTCATAAACTGTTTGTTTTTGGGACAAAGTACCTTAATGCGGCTTGCGGTGGAAGTTAAATGGCAGAAATCGTCACAAGGAAAAAGTTGTTTGTTGAAAAGCTGTTACAAACGTTGTCATAGTCATTTTTTGTCTAAAGATTTTTACTAGAGTCACTAGGTTTATTAGCCTATAAATCCAGAGTTCCAACTAGTACAATCTCCGCAGGAAACTTGAAAATCCTCCGGGTCAGCGGGTTCTTACATCTGCTACGTCTCTATGAGGGAAAAGTTTTTAAACGATATCACTAATAGAATTTCGGAGATATAAAATTTTATTTGAGATTAGAAATTATTAAGTACTTGTTTCCGGTGTGATTTTGATACCTATTTAGTCTTTGTATTGTCTACAAAACTTACTTAAAACTTGGACCGAAATCTGAATACAGATTTATAAAAACTATTCACCGACTCAGACATGCAACGGTTAAGTAAATCTCTAGTATTACCTATCTAAACATCGTGATTCACTGGAGCGCCGGTACGAACTACCAATTTGCATTTAAATTACAAGTCGGGACACTTTTAGCGGCCACGAGTTAAACTTTTTTCTGCCCGTAAATTTACTAGACCACCCTACGGTACAAGGTTACCTCTAAAAAGACCAAATACTGCGGAATATTTATGTGAAAATAAATTGCTGAATCCATTCTAACAAATTTTATTTTTCGAAAACACACTATCAACTTTTTATACATCTTATTATTCTCATATTATTTATTTTCACCATCGAATGTAATACTTTTATTGCGTGTTCGATTTGATCTCAGTCTTTAACCAACCAGTCTTTACTTCTCGTACGTACAGTTACATAAATCCTACATACTCACACAGTAAACTTCACAAAAACTTTTATATTGGTAACCCAACTTCTAATATTAGTCCATAAATTCATAGTGCTGCCATCTATGTAGTATTTCCACAAACTTGGCACTCGTGCGGGTCAGAAACTTGGAATACCAGTGATTTGTGAATAGCGGCAAAGTTTCTGCGACAGATTTTAAGAGAACGCCGCATTTTCATAGTAACTTTGTGATAGTACACAGTCTAATATGATTTTCTTCGTGATAGTTGCTAGTGTGTTATTTTCTGATAGGTGGGTAGTTTGAACTTAAAGTTTTTGTCTGAATGGAATATAATTTGGAAATCGAGATATTATTATTAAATTTGGAATCGATTTTATCCAGTTATAACGGAGACTCCATCACGAAATTTTCTCTGCTGAAATCTTACATCTTTTATTCAAGGGTTTAGCACAAGTTTCTCAAATAACGCTTCTATTTGGTAACTTTCTGTGGGCGTGAGATCAATCTTTGGAAACTTCTTTGAGTGTAATACTGAAAATCCAAATGATATTAATAATAATATTTATTGTAATGATTTTAGGATGTATTTTACGAAATACACTATACAATCTATTCTAGCGAATGGGACCCATCTTTTCGTCTTCAATTGCGGGAATGAGATTACAGGTTTTTATTAATGTCATCACATTTACTCCCAAAGCAGTGAGTACTTATTTTGAACTCGAGGTTCTACAAATGTAATTCCTTTTTCCAAGTTGCTTTTTCGCAGTTAGGAAAGCAATGTTCCGTACCTGTAGCCATTCACAATGTAGAGTGCTCTACGCAGCAATCGTGTTTAATGAAAACCAGCTGCTTGTTGGACTCTATATTAGTCTGTATATGTTACTTCGCTTTTCATTCAGTGAAATAAGGTCATGCTACGCTTTGTTGGTGTGGTCTGCAATTTAAAATTTAGGTGATGATTGCAAAAGACCGAAGCCTTTAAATCCTTTTGAGCTTAATTATTTTCACATTTCTGTTGTCAAGCCGAATACATATTCACTTGTCTATTATGTATGTAATATAAAGAATTGATTAATATACCTGAACCCATTTTCTCCGAACGATATGATCATTTGGGACAGAAAATATCTTGTAAGGTGGTACAAATAGGTAAAAATATAAGAAACCTGTTTGGCTGAGTACCTATCTTAACTCAATTATCGGTGAGAGCTCGTCTCAAATATTAAGTACGGTGAAGCATTAATATTGAAACGCTTCGTAGAAAAGTCCGCTCCGTAGTTTGGTCACTAAATTGGTTTTATTGGGGGCGAAATACGTTAAAAGAAATAGCGGTATACGATTCTAAGTACCGTATCACACTAAAAGATAAAAATAGTAATCTAAATTCGATTCGAAGATATATTCATAAGTTAATAAAAGTATATTATCTAAAACTCACGATGTTCGTTTGCCACGAAATATTTATAGCTACTAACATAATTATTTACTTATATATAACACATTACTACTAATATAGTTATTTTTATTTAAACGGATATTAAAAGGAAAGATAATAGATGCTAAGATGCCTATCAAAGGCTTTGCTAAAGGTATCAGCTTTAACATAAATACAACCTCATTATTTATATAACCAGCATCGACAGAGAGTTCTAAATCCTTCATCAATTTCGCATTTAATTTTTTCATAGATTATGAAATGTCTACCTATCATGTAGTGGAATACAGACCAAAACTGGAGCACAGGTCAGGTGATCCAGTTATGTCCTCCAATTATTTTAAAATCGACCCAAAAGCGATGCGCGGAGACCGCAGCGACCGAGGCGATCGCACGCTAATGGAATAACCTAACTGCGTACTTTGCCCATTTTATACCAAGTTGCTAGATAAATAAATGATCACTAGGCAGGTTTCAGGGGACTTACGTATAAGCATACGCGTACTTTGCATTTGTAACAAAATTACTAGAATATCGAATTGGAATAGTTTTGACACAAAATACTCATTTACGTACATTTACATTTTGTACGCGTTATCCAAACATGACTAGCGTCAAATACAACTTCATTTTCGTGTTATTGATAGTATGTTATATGAAATTAAACAAAGGAATATTAAGGAGCGATAAAAGGATCAGTGGTAACTACAACTTCAGCAGCGTCTGGCATGTTTTAAAATTAAGTGTTTCTAATTGCCATTTAAAACAAGGCTTTATATTTGACATTAACAGCGTGTTATCACCACTCGGCACTCAATGGTCACGTGATTGCCTTCTGAACTGACCATTAAACTGATGACATGACCTGCAGTGTTGGTGCAGTTAGGACACAGAACTGTGGGAATCACTTGTTACTTTGTACTTCTTTTTTATTACTATTGAAATACTAAAATAATTTAGAAATTGTATTAATAAGTAGTGATTAATCATCTTTAATTTCTGTAATTTCCCTCCGAGGTATAACTAGGAACCTATTGGCTTTTGACGTAGGTCAAGAATTCGCAATTAGGTACGTATTGCACCTTATTACACTGTTGATCATTTCGTTATTCCTTGTAATTCTCCACCTCCTGCAACCATACAATTAAATTTTCCACAACTTGCTCAGTGAACTCCGCGCCGAGTGAGTTTACGTAATGTGTGAAGTAAATACACGTCGGCCGCAGCTAGTAACAAAGGCGCGACATTTTGCCATTGTCGCTGTACTGTAGCACCCGTCGTTAAGATAATATCGCTTCATTGTTCTTAATAGGAGTGGATTGTGGTATTAAAAGTGAGATTGAAATAAAGTGCAATACAACGGCGATACTGAATCGGCTGAACACTGAAAAGATAAACGATGTTAATCTGGACGGAATGGTAAACAAGCGTACCTTCTTATGTTATGATTTTATTATTTCTAATTACTATGAAAACACAGCCAATATCGCTGGATGTCCATTTTCCGCTAACCCACCGATCCCTCGCTCCCAACTCGCGCGGTAATTGGTAGAACACGAAACAATGGAACACTCTACTCCAACTCGTTGAGTGGCACTCGATGGCTCGAACGAGGATCGCTGCCACTTCACTACTCGTTGCCAGATTTGTACCCACTTGTATCCGGGAATGATGCCATACAAAGGTTCCTAAAAATATTCATGTCATATTCAAGCGATATGGAATCGTTGAGAGCCATTTGGAATTCACATTTATGACAGTGTTTCATATATTGAACATTGTTGACATAGTGAACATGAGCCCACTATGCTTAGACTCTTATTTTTCTCTCTGCCACTATGTCACTGAAAAAAATGCGGCACACAGATAAATCTATTTCTTCTCTATCTACTTCTAATGCAATATTTTTAACTATAAAACAACAGGTGAATAATAATAATATTGAATCAGGCGTGCAATAAAGTTTCATAATCAAACTCTGAGTAAGTATTTTAATAATGAGAGTACATTAAGTATATCTACGTCAAAAATAACATCAAGTTCTAATCTAAATCAGAACATTCTTCATTCCATGGAGACATCATAATGTTAACCTGTGATCTCTGACCACACTACGTGACCCGCGTTCAGGGGTTTGTCTGGTCCCGTCACGCAGCGCTCCCCGAGTGGTTGCCGTGGATGGCAATCACTATCACGTTATACGAATCAAACGCGTGTTTGCATAATTTGTATCTCAGGAGTTTGAATCTACAATGTAGGTATGTCAATGTGCGTTCAAATACAGAAACTTAAGTAGATTTGAATAATATATACTTAAACGTGATTGGGAGAGAACATCATCGCTCGTGACCTCCTTTGTCTTTCTGGGTACACATTTAAGTTGTTAGATGTCCTGCTATCAGCTTTTATGGAGAGTCAGACATTTAAGGCTCAAATAGCCTAGTGCTTAGTGGGGACGTCCACGTAACTAACAGGTTCCGGGTTCCATCCCCATCCTTGCCATTACCTATTGCCAAGCCATTGACGTGAGCCCTCTCCTAACACAAGCATTAGCTTAGCTGGAGGGGCTAACGGGAATACTAGGTAAGTCATAAACTCATGTTTCTTCTTGCATCCTGACCATTGCTTACGTAATAGACAGATTCGAGTGTCTCAGAATGTATAAGTATATATTAACTGATCAATATTGACTGCCGAATTCAATGAGGAACCCCTCTCTCCCCATTAGTGTGACGTGCACTCATTATCTCGTAAGCACAAGCCTGTAAACAAACAACCCTTGTAATTCCACGTGTTGTTCGGGCCCACTGTGCGAGATAATCGAATACTCTTGTTTACTGATAACGGCGTTAGCTTAATTTATTTATTCGTAGATGAACAGGTAGTTATTTTTATTGAAAGTATTCTTAAAATATATTTATGAATATGACTGATAATATAATTTTAAACAAGATTTTTTAAGTATTAAGTTATTGTCCCAAATAACCCCCTATAATGGTATATATAATGATATCCTTAAACAGATATCTGTTCTTTATTTAACATACATAGTATTATCTGAAAAGAGTGCTGTTGTTGCAAATAAATAATTACATTTAAAATATAGACGAATTATCAAAAAATAATGCACCTTCTCTCCCAAAACGCAGCTTTCTACCCCCCCAGTCTACCTATCTCCCCCCCCCCCCCTATTTTCCTGCCTCGAGGCGCTCTCTTTGCGTCGAGCTACTGTATAGGTTAAAAGCGAGCTGCCAGCAGCATAATAGTTTTAATCAATCCTTAATCGACGCTCGCCGGTCGGGGACGGCTGTAAACAGGCGTTCCGGTAATTATCACGCCGTGAGTAAACAAGTTGCTGTTACAATATAAGTACTTTGGGGCTGGTAAATGTTTTATAACATGGAAATTATAAAATGAGACTCGTATTTGTCAGAGTAAAGAAAAAACAATCTGGGCACATCATTAAGTCACAATTTGGTGAACCAGGCGACACGAAGCCTAAATATTAAACCAACCGTTATTTATAATACTTATAATAACCATACATACAGTAAGTTCAGGCTTCGAAGTAACGACTACACATTTTTATTTTCAGTGCAATTGTTAGCTGACTTCGTTTTTATTTTTTGTAGTCTATGGTGTGTTATCGATTAGGGAATTAATTTCAACATAGCAAGGTAGTTTTTTCATAACATATTTTTTAAAACAACGGGTGTGTTACCAGTTTTGTGTGATACATAAATATTGTTTGCATGCATTAAATATATTTTTAAACAAAAAATATGTTATCAGTGACTGATTCTGTCGTATTCGGATCCCAGTGAACTGGAAAAAGGCGAAAATCGCGGCTTGCAATTTTCACGAATGAAAAATTGCGTTGTAACGTGATACATCCGCCGGATGTGATCGAGTTATTTTTAAAGACTTCCTTATAATCTAAACGAGCCCCCACTTGTTATTTTCATAATGATGACGTAATTTCATTACATGAAAATGGCGAGTGATGAGTGAGTGATGTAAAGCTTTATATTATTATTATATTTTATCCGGATGGTGACCGGTAGGTCTGTAGGTATATAGTTCTCTATAGGTATATAGATTTTAATTTTGGTAAAACACGAAGTCCACGGAGATAAAAACGTACCTATTCGCTTTTCACCCTTTTCAGTTCATACCTCAGTTTATCAAATTACCTACCATCAAAATGTAACACAAACAGTCAAACTTACGACAAAAATTAAATTACCTACGTTGATATTACCACGATAAATATATATTTTTCAAGCCATTTTAAGTCAGCTGTTAGAAAATCTAATTATGTTAGTAAAAAAATAGTATTTAATTCAAATGATTGTGTGTTATAAAGACAGTGTTCAGACATACTCTTACAGAAACTAGCGCAAAGCAAAACCCTTTAGGAAACAAGAGTAGACGCAACATGTTCTTTGGAAATAACAAAGTTCAGTTTTTAGTGTCATCGCATACAAAAAATATTGTTCATTAGTTTGATTACGAACTTAAATATAAATATCGCCAGACGAACACACCAACTGTATAGTCCCAAACTAAGCAATGCTTGTACTATGGGTACCGTACAATAGATGGGGGGCGATCCCAGTGACACCCAGACCTGGGCAAATTACGAAAAGGCCATTTCCAAAATTTGCCCCGGCATAAATCTAACCCGCAACCACCATGTGCAGTGAGCCGAGCAGCCTACGCTCGAACCACTGCGCCAAGCGGTCTTCTTAGTTCACGGAATTGTGAAAATAAAGGGCGAGTGTGAATAGTATTTGAATCCATTTCACCGAAGAGGCTCCAACATTATTTGAGCACTATAATCTATACATTTTCATAGTGTGACCACTGTCCAGGGTATAGGTACATAGGATACTTAGTATTTCAAGATCACGATAAAGTTTTAGCGATCAAAATACTTGAAGCTTACAGCCCAAGTTTTGCCCGAACATCTTTAATGAATAATTCCAAACCTAAGTATTTGGGTCCTAAGTCTAGTAGACGCCCACAATATTTAGTGAATTCGGAAAGTTTCACGTTATGGCAAAATCCTAGTGAATAATTTGGGCACAAATTGCGTAGCACCGAGACCCGTTATCGTGTAATTGACTCAGACTTTCCTGCGAGAACACTCAATAATGTAAAGGAAAATAATGATTTTAAAGATCAAAGAAAAAATATATGACAATTATATTTCAAAGGATAACGTGATCTAAAGTGTACTGATGTTGATATCAAATGTAGTGGAGTATAATGGAAACAATCAATATAATTTACCAGTACGTACCTTTTTACTACCTGCCTACCTAGTGTGGAAGTGATTTCAAGTATCCCCTGAATTCAAGACAACCAAATTTTAATCCAGGACGTCTGTCGCCGGAATAGTGCCGGGTCCTGATTAGGTAGATACGGCTATGCTGGGCTAAATCCAATATGAGAAATATAAGGGGGGAGGCAGAAATTTTAGGGTCAGGTCAATGTCACGCGTGTACATTACCGGCACGATGGAGGCGGGCGCATTCCTCGGGTGGTATGGCAGGATCCTCAGGGTCTTCAGTACAGGCACAACACTGGAGCGCTCCCAATGGGTTTAGAGTTCACACAACACAAATAATCAGAAGATTAGCTAGATTCCATCCGATTAGGTATTTTAGACACAGGAGCCCGCGCGAGTACGGATATGCCACACGGAGTTGGTCAGTACAGTGTCATGAAGGGGGGAAAAGGACAACAGCACAAAAATCACATAAATCGGGGGTAGGCAGATGACGGTAGACGGGACACATTTTAACTAGCTACCTACATACCAAATTCTATAGTAAACATCGTCTTATCAGACAATAACCTACATAACGCACTTTAGTTTTAGCAGTTCCGCTCACATCATAACAATAAAATATTTTAATAAATAAAAATTACCGACTTGAAAAAACCTGGGTTCACTAAAGAGCCAGAAATAACTTGAGACCTTAAAATTTATTTCATTTAGAGTCGCAATGGTCTTGTCAATGACCTTATAAAATAATATTCTGTCCACAATACCACGAACATTGTTAAACCAAAATAATTCGTTATTATGTAAATGGGTATTACCAATTTGTCCCACAAATTGTGTTAATCAAACAATGTCAGCCGCGGCGCTATCTATTTAATATAACAGCTGTAAAGTTGGTGTGGCCCAGTAAGCCGAGGACACGGGCCGGGACGAGTATCGCCGGGAGATCGTCTGCTGGCCCCGGGGACTGGATTAGCATTCGGTTTTGTATAGTCCTGTCTAGACGTTGAGGGATTAGACCCTGACACTATGCATAGGCTTATTTATTGGTGCTAATCAATAGCAACAGCTTTTAGTTCACGATACATTAAACTATTTTGGTAAGTAATGTGGGTACTCATTTATTATATAATACCATCTGTGCCCCGCGACTCCGTCCGCGTGGAATGTGGACCACCCTTAACATTAAGGGGTATGAAAAATAGATAGTAGCCGATTTTCAGACCTACCTGATATGCACACAAAATTTCATGAAAATCGGTCGAACCGTTTCGTAGGAGTATGGTAACTAACATTGTGACACAGGAATTTTATATACAAGATATACTTTACTTTTATATGATTTACCATTAAACTTAAGTTTGTGTTTAAGCACCTAGATATAATAAAACTCTAGTTTTTGCTGTGAAAAATACAGACCACGACTTATATCGATGTATATGCTTATTCGGAGCAAACTAGTTGTTCTTCCAGGTTTTATAGGTACGCAGACAAATCAGATTAGGAATCAAAATGAATATAAATATTTGGCGCCCTAAAATTCTGTTTTCTCAGTATCTGAATGAACTTCAGTAAAAGGATTAGGTACCTACTTCGTATTTCATAGTATATTGATGTTCTTCAACCAATTACTAGTAATAAGGTTTTTGTAAAATAAAAACCAAACTAGGAGCATTACGCAGCAAAACCCACCCCTAATCTATTATAGAAAATATTGGGGAAGAAATTATTTCTAGCTAACTCATCGCTCGGTAATTTTGGTTCAATAGAAAGCCTAACTTAGTATACCTAAGCAGGTACTGAGGATTGGAGTAGGTATTTTCAAAGTTTTACTTTTGATCTATATTTCCTGCCTGCCTAAAATAAAAACTTATTTTGCTAAAATGCTTCCGATTCCTTACAAAGGTGAATTCAACGTCGCATATAACTGCACCTTAGTACACAAATTTTCGACTGGAAAATTTGTTCAGCACTTTCATACACGGCCACTGTCCGTAGAGACACAATTTATATCAATTTACACTACAAGCCCCATTCATTATACCCGCGGTGGGTTTTCTATTATTTTATGACAAAATTACTTTGCACATAAAAGTGTATCACTCTTAAGTGAATTTATTTTTTGAACATTTACGTTGCAAGCTTTTTAAACTGGAGGGTAAGCCTTAAGGCACTATGAGATATTAACGATCTCAAATCAATATTTAATTACGCTTTAATCTTACAAATTGTCGTGGATTACCCATTGCGAAATTACTATACCATTAGTTATTACTTATAGTGTAAAATCCTCCTGTACCTACTGGTAGAGCTACATTTATCTTTCATCGAGGTACATGCTCACACCCATCTAACATTTTTCGAGTTTTAAAAGCAGTTTTCAGCGAGTCAGTAGCGGCTCTCAACAGCCGAACTATTTGCAAATGCAGCACCGATAAATTCCAATCGACGCAGTGTGAAAACATTTCCGCAGTTCCCCTGTTGTTTGTTCGACAAACATTTGTTTGGATGCGCGGGACTATGTGCCGTGCAGTGTTGTACCCACACCACTCTCAAGATTTAGTACGACCTCAATTATTTTTCTTTTTTATACAACAAAGCCGGTAATCAAGCGTGCGACCCGTCTGAAGTCTGTGATGTTAAGCAGTGACTGAAGTCTATGTGTATTTCTTTGATCCACAACCTAGAGGACATTGTCTGCTAAAATAGGCGGTTGCGATGGGTCGGCAATTTCTTCCGAAATCAATCTCCTATAAGCATATGGTGATGGCTTAATCATAAAAGCATAAAATAGGCTTAATTCAATCAATTCCCGATCACATACACAAATCTACGCTTGAATTGTGGCTCCCTATTTACCGAGAATTAATTGCGACATTTGACATTAACGCAAACAGAGTTTATTCAATAGTGAGTGAATGGTTAGGTAAATGTAAACTGTAATTGGATAGTGAATGTAGAGAGGATCATTCATTTTAATGGTTTTCGTTGTAGTTCGAGGTCAACAGAAATGTATATTTGCAATAGAGTTTAGAACGTAAATATCAATAATGGTAACCGATATATAAGTGACAGTCGGTATTTTAAGGTATTTTAAGTAGCCTTCCAAAACGAATTTCGTAAGATTCTAGATTTGTGTTTGTCGTGTTTCCTTACCCCCATTGACGTTATATAAGGTTCAATCAAGACTATGGACTGATTTATTGTCTACAAGGTTAGTAAAATCAATAATATTAAATTTTCTTATGGGTTCTTCGACTATGACATTCGCACGGATTCCAGTGTGCCGCTGATCAAGACAAGTTTTAATTTCCTTTGACTATAAATGAATCGTCAAAGACATTTGAATAATTTCAGCTTTCAAGTTCAGTCGCACTAACGATGAAACTTTACAAATATTTTGCATGAATAGAATTTAATAATTCTTTCTAACAATGAAGTATTTTTGCTTCAGTAATTAATTTAATACAATAAAAGGTTTGCATTAAAACCTGTATTGGCTGGAACAGAAACCAAAAATAATTACCATTGATGATTATATGGGTACACATAAAATTTTTCATCGTAATTTGTTATTTTCTCAATGGGAACGTGGCCTGAAAGGTCTTGCTTGATTAAAAGGTGCGTGATCTACGTGAGACATACATTCAAAATTATTGATTGTTCCGTAACCCCAAAAAGCAGGACATTATTTCAGGACCAATATCAATATCTATCCGGACCAAGTCTACTCCATAATGTAAAAGAGTATCCGTAATAAGTATAAATAATTCTTCCGAACTGTCGTTGTCGGAGTCGGCCAGAACAATAGAACGTAGAGCCATCCAACGCTTGTCAGCGTATTATTATACACTGTAGAACATTTATATTATGTGGTAACTGATCTTCCACAAAATCAGAACCATTAATGTGCACACCATTGAAATCAACTATAAGAGAAATTATTTTCTATAAGAAACAGTACAAAAATCCGATATTTATTATCATTATACTTACATCGCATCACACACATCTAACAATATCAGAGACCGTTTGTAACGACAGTAAAAAGTCCCATTTACGCGCAGATTAACAAAATCGTCACATACAAACTGTTGTCGGCTGTAGTTGGTCGGATGTCGTATCACAACGGCGGCCGAACAACAAAGCGAACATCATCACCGCACTCGGGCGCTCGTTAAACTGTCCAAACTTCCTAACCGCTTTATCTTGGTGTTAATGGAGATTTCACGCAATTTTTCACGGAAATTACTTTCATACACTTCAGCCATTTTGAAATTATGAGTTTAGCGGAGCTAGCAACGACATTATCTAAAGGTCGAAGTCTAGGGCTTTTGATCCAGCCGTTGCGGTTAGATTATAGTATGGAATGAGCGATAAAAAAAACTATTTATGAGGCAATATAATGCAACAAACATATACTAATGCTATGCAATGCAGTATTATTTATCGCGATCAGTTGGAAAATTAAATATTATTTACTTTAGTTATTTCCATAACTTATTCATCTGTCGGTTCAACTGCACATATAGCAGGGTTTGGGTCAGCTTCTTTGACAATGAGGGAAAAGAAAATTAAGAACATATGTCCAAATAGATAACCTAAATCACTCGAATCAGATGGTGACTGTAAAGTACTTTCAGAAGAAAGAACCTTAGCCTTAAGACGAGGTAACAAAAGGCGATTTATTACTTTCCTGTGCCCACCGGTATCACCGCAGTATTCTCATCCACGTACATGCAAATGTTAGGTATAACACTGTGTAGGGCTCCTGAATTAATAATGTCGAGATCTCTTCGACGAAGAAACGTGTTAAACATTAACAAGGGGCTTGTTTTATTTTTTTGTATTTGTGAATAGAAATAAATAGCATTTACTAGCAGCCCGCCCACGTAGGATAAAAAGTAGCCTTCCTGTTTCCAGCCAGAGCATAACATAATAATATTATAAAATTAGCCCCTTTAATGCCCTGGGCACAGGCCTCCCCCAATGCGATGGGTTTCTGATTCAGCCACCCGTTGACCTCGTATGGTGGATTTCTCAGATCTTTGTAAAATTTGCTAGGTTTTCTAAGACATGCAGGTTTCCTCATCTCCGTAAGCATGTGATAATGTTATTTCAATTATGAGTCGCACATGGATGTCGAAACACAGACATGCAAGCCGGGGTTTAAACCTAGGACCCTGTGTCCCTAAGACTAATGCTTAATAAACCGGCTATCGTAAGCCTTTAATAAATAAATAATTGTAATGTGAACAAAGCAAAGGACATAATATGATATGTGTACAACCTATCCACCTATACATGCAGTGTACAAACTTAAATAGGTGATTCAAAAACTCATGAAGCTATTAAAATAGTAGCTACACCTCCTCCGACAACCCATACAAACTGAGACACGTAAAAGGCGGCGGCGATGACGTCAGAGAAATTCTGTACACCGTATAAAACTGTCACAAGAAATGGATTCAGCCGTTATGTTTCTTCAGAAAGAATAAAATCTGTACAACCACGTTCAAGATTTTATGAACTGACTTCGAAAAAGTACAGTTTTGTCTATTTAAAGCAGAAAGTGACCCTGGGTCCTGGTCAAAAACAAACTTATCACCTTCAAAATAAAAACAAAACCATTTATAACTCAACTGGAGGACAGTGGAAAAGCAGCTCTTCAAATTTTTGACGAAATTTTAACGAGCAGCCGACGGGTTCGCTCTTAGTTAGTGACAGCTCAGCAATTCGGGTTCAAACACTCGGGCTTCAGATATTGCGTTGTATTGGTATAGAATTTTAGGTTTGTTTTCGTTATTTTTTCCATTTTATAGGAATGCGTTATTGAGAATTTCAATCCAATGCTGTCTGTTAGATAAACCGTAATATTCAAGCCAATGAGCGTGCAGACATAACTTAAGTAACCTGTTGCTCCTAATATACTGCTCCACTACAGTTCCCATCACTGATACCTCTTCATCTCCATAACAAACTTTGCTTACATTAGGCTCACAGAGTTTCCACTCCATACAACGTATTATTAACTTTATTGCCTTCTTCCAGAGTTTCAATTTGAGCGTATGTGCTCAAAGCTCAATTACAGCCAGGTTCGATATTGATGAAATAAAAGGAAAATCGCGTGTTAATGCCACCGTGATTGATCATCGACAAACATGGCGGTACGGCGCGATATTAGCTCGTTTAACGTTCATGTAGTAAAAGGCCATGTTTGAGGGCCTTTGGTGTGTACTAAAATCAATATTGATACGGTATCGACATGGTTTTCGTATTAGTGTAGGTTTCAATGCTCATAATGCCTTTGCAATTTTAGGTTCATAAGGCGACCCTGAAAGACCGTAAGTTATTTTGAATTTAACTGTAAAAATATTTTTTGAAAGTTTACGGCTCTTGGTTCTACACGCCACTTTGTTTTTCAAGGAACGACAACAAACAAAAATGATGAAAGAATAACGTTTGCTTAGCGGGTCCTTTGTCAATATTTGAAGGTATTATAGGACAGGATCTCACAACCCTGTCATAGCCCAAGGTCAGTTTCGATAAACTGAAGTATATTTTAAAGTACATTTATTCAGTGGCATGAACAGATTTTCTTTTAATGAAAACGTTAGTATATGTCTATTTCTCAATCTATGGAATACTAGAACAATTTAAATATAACATTTCTACTTTGACGGCAGCGGGTTTGGTTTTGGTTGTTGGTGGATACCAACTGTATGGTCCAAAATACGTGTACTATCATTGGGTATTGTAAAATGAACTGGGGACGATCCCAGTGAACCGGAACCACTAGGTGCAGTGAGCCGAGCCGCCTACGCTCGAATCACTACGCCAAGCAGTCGCAGGGATTTCCTAGCAACATTACTTTATCCATCTATCCACAATCCGGAAGACATCGACTGCTGGACATTAGCCCTCATCCATTGACCGCCACACAGTGTGTGATGTCAGCGGTCTTCATCATAGGTGGCCATCCCACACTACAGCTTGTGATCTTTCGCTCGTGGCCACTATTGTTGAACCTGTCCGCCCCAAGGGCCGTTGGATATACGAGCTATGTACCTTACCCACTGCCACTTAAACTTAATTTTCGAGATACTGTCTACTCTAGTTCGTCTACTTTATTTTTTAACATCTTAATCCCATTATTACAATAGCATGATCGCCGGCAGTGCCCAGGTTCATTAACCGTTATAGGCACGTCTAGAGTTCCCGGTCTCTAACGCAATCATTATTAACGAGCAACGACTCATCACGCCATCCAGAGATAGCTCCGGCTCATCGACCCTTTTAAAAAGTATCTCAGATCGAATTCAATTTGCGCCAGTGACTGGATTAATTTTGAATAGGAACTTATAGCAAATGTTATTTATAGGGAAAATATTTTCAAGGTTACGACAAAGTTAGGTTAATTACCTATTAATTCTCAATATTGACCGTTGGAATTACATAAAAGAAGCCGAAGGCGTTAATTGTTGTTTATTTATTTGTATTCAATTGATTTTCTTTAATTTTTCTCTGTAAAAATTTAATAATGGAAAAGCTGACTTTGACTAAGGTTAAATAGTTGTCTATTCCACTCGATCCAATTCTAACATCAGTTCTTCCAGACAGCTCACATCACAGAACTACTGCCTCAAAGTGATATTGAGCAAACATCACTTTTCCACCCAGTGGCCCAGCAATGCCCATGAATTTAATGTTCTCGGAAAAGTTGAATCGTAAAAAGTTTAATAGGGGTCGGTCCTCTGGGGAGCGGGGTTTTGTGCAAAAGTGAGCAATGGCCCGGCCCTTAATTTATGGGTTACACCACGTGCTCGATGAAACTGAAATGTACTTAGTTCATAATACCTGAGAGTTATAATTTATGATCAGATGTTAATTTATGTGAGTGTGATTATTATTTGTAGAGATGATTAACATGAATCGGTTGCTTGACAGATGACACGTGAAGAACTCTACAAAATAGGGCTGCTGCAAATATGCGAATGTATCTTGCATATTCCTCTTCTACTTAGTTGTTGTCTGTGGAGGGCTTAAAGCTTATTTGTTCTAAAAATATTAAGAACAAAACAAACGCAGATTTTGTGGCTGATAAAAAAATTTCCTCCAGAAATATGATTTAAATAGTCTTGTGAGCAAAAAAATATACGAACAATTTACATTCGTAATTTCGTTATAACCTATCCAGTTTATAGTTTAATATTTATTACCTTTCGTGTTTAATGTTATTTAATTTTGTCTCTTTCATATCTGCTGAAACTATGTCCTTAAAGTAATTACTTAGATTTGATGAAATAGACCACTATTATTGTTTAAGGTGGAAAAGACAACTTTTTTCAGTTTAAGAAATACAGCCAAGTTATTTCTAAAACTAATTGAGTGTTTAGCTCGCGATTTAGTGAACCCTTGTTGTGATAATTTTGCACTATGTGCTAGTGTTAAAACCATTTCTAAATTAAGTACCAATTTTCAACATCTAAAAAAGAACAACCTCAACTTGTTAGTCCCATATAATCACCACTCCGTGTTGAATGAACCAGTAATTGCTTTCTAAATGGGCCAATAAAACGTGACGCTGGGCTGTAACGACGTAGTTAGGTGCCCCTTCCTGGGCCATTACACGTCATAACTGGCGTCCAAGATTTGAAATGCCACTTGTGATTTGTCTACTGCACTTGCAAAATTTTCGGTACAAGCCTACGTACCAAAACCAGTTAAGCGTTGACAGTCCAGTGGTAAGAGGGTCTGCCTTCGTAGCCAATGTATAATGACCAGGATGAGGATCGAACCCAGAAACTCTCGGTTACGAGATCGGTTGATTTAATTAACTAGACCGGGTCAGAAAAAAACATAACTGACATGAACATAAATTCCCGTTCCGTACAAAATGAACCAGCCGCACTACAGGGTAGGTTATTCCATTAGCGTGCGCCCCCGCGGTCGCCCGCGTCGCTTTAGGCCCGATTTTAAAATAATTGAACGGTATAACTGGATCACCTGACCGCTAAGCCGGTTTAACTTTGCGCAGTCAAAAGATAGATTTTTGACTGAAGGAGATTACTTTTCGGATTTGAAATTGAGTTACCTATTCAGCCGAGTGATTAAAGGATTTTAGCGCTGTATTTGATACAAGGTTTAGAACAAGTACACTTTTAAATTTAAGACTATGAATCATCAAATCAGGAAATAGAAATTTTGAAAATGACACAAGAATAAAATATAACGTAAAATATACGTGTTTTATTCAATATCATTTTACCGTAGAGGTATGAGTTTTTACTACTTCAGAGGAGCTTCTATCATAAATACTTTAATATACTTACTCAAAGAAGTCTCACTTTAGTGGAACATAAAAGCTTTAATACTAAATTTAGTATGAAGGAAACGTGTTCGTGGCAGAGCTCCCACATTATACATGAACCATCGGAAAACCTTGTGCACGCCACCGCGTCGGGGGCTCAATCAGAACGTGGTGTACCTATTATTCGAAAAAATATTCAAACATTCTCAAAATATATTTATTTTTTAAATATACAACTTTTTCCGACGATAATGTAGTTATCACTACTTAACTGAATAGTTTCCACAACAAAACCCTATGGCATAGTTTATTTCATTTGGTCGAAGTAAATTTACCGGGTATAGGAAGAGGACCTTCTTAATGGAGTTTCGTACGTTATACCAAACGTTCTGTGAAACAATTTCGTGGAATAAAATGTGATTACGATCTGTTACAAACAAACACAAAAGATGGTGTCATAGAATATGTCGCTTCAAAAGATCCTTTCTAGCGTTCGATTCGATTCTGATGTATGTTTTGTCACATTACGGTGTAACAAAACTCTAATAAGCCACGCTGAGCGTGCGGCGTGACGTCGATAGCGAGCGGGTGCTTCAGTCAAGCTCTACTTGCGCTCATGCTAGCTTTACCTTTCAGTACCTATATATTTTGAATGCATTCAGTGCATTATTGCATGAGTTTTTTGTTTGGTTTGACTTGACATTGATGGTCGAGGTATTTCTGACAATATTTTCGCTGGTAATTTGCATTAAAGAGTAGAGAGCTTAGAACACTAAAAGATACTTGTATTATTTGAATGGCCCTTTCACAGCTTTAAGACGTTTAACCCAACATTCTTACATTATTCTTATCACATATAACGACATTGAATATTTCTTTACATCACTTTAAAGACTATCTTGCAATGATAAACCGACAATACCCCACCGACCTATCAACGATATTTTTATTCCTGTAATAACAAACGTCGATGTAGCAGCTCATGTCCGCGCCGCGGCGCTGGCGCTCCGTGTAGACACTCAAGTTTTTACTG
This sequence comes from Notodonta dromedarius, assembly GCA_905147325.1. Classification (NCBI taxonomy): domain Eukaryota; kingdom Metazoa; phylum Arthropoda; class Insecta; order Lepidoptera; family Notodontidae; genus Notodonta; species Notodonta dromedarius. The sequence goes on along the minus strand of LR990165.1, from coordinate 12,451,532 downwards.
TTATAGTAGTGTTGTTTGCCTGCAGATGGTATTGGATGGCACTTTTATGGTGTACTGTATAAATAATGTTTGTGGTTATGATCACAGGCGCTTTGGTTGGTTTTCATGAGACTCCAACATCTTAGTAAGTAGCAAAACAAGCAATGGTTTATAGAGCATGAAATACTTAATATACATAATTTTTAGAATTTATTTTACTAAAGTCTACCGCACGCTAGCTGCTGTGATACACACTGCTGTTTAGACTTTCAAATACCTGCTTTAAGCCCAATCCGAGATTGCAGACTTATCTTGGCATGAAAGGCAACTCTAACAAGACTCATGAAATCAGAATATATATTTTTTTTTCATTTTTATGAGTACCGCGTTACAATATAGTACCGTAAATATATAAAGTGTTATTCTTCTTTACATAATTTCAGTAAGTTTTTCTTTTCTTTTCGTCTTGGCGGATGGCTTGCTGTCAAATGATTCACTATTGACTGATGGCCTTCCACGCTACCTATTACATATATCATGGAAATTCTGAAACACGGCACGCCTCACCTCAGCTCGTCACCTAATTACGACGATCACGGCAGCAGTGCTGGCAGCCGGTACAATTTCCGTGCAATATCCGCTCTGTATCCGCACTGCATCCGCTATCCAAGCGCTTTCGATCGCGCCTATCGCTAACCGAATATCGACACTAGTTTTGACATGTACCCTCTTACTACCTCAGGTTAAATAAACCGACGGCCCCTACGTATAAAGCGACATGTCTAAAGAAATGTGTTTAGACATGTCGTACGTAGGGGCCGTCGAAATATAAAAAAATAGTTTATATAGGTTATATGGGCTCCATAAGTGAAACATTAAAACACTTCCTTTAGTCCGTGACCAAGGCTTTTAGGTAGTTATAATTGCTACAAATTAAATATGTTGTTTTATTGGCTCCTAAATATTCTCTACAAAATAATCGTAAGTATACCTACGAGCTATTTTAGTTGACGAAGGTATATAAATTCGAAAAAAGGGCCAGGTCTTTGTATGCAAATTCTGTCGGATGCTTCTGGTGGCACTCCACGTAAAATGTCAGCGTAAATTCCATTCATCTTGACCCAATTCTGTCAATAATGTGCTGATGGAATTGAAACCCCATACATAAATAGATACGCAATAAAATGTTAACCCGACTCAATAGAGCACTGAAATATGTACTCTAATAAGAGGTAGTAAATTTAAATTTTCAGGACGTCCTTAGTGATTAATATTGTTATATTATTGAGGAGCGGTGTTTGGTTAGCAAAAACTGAAGGGAGTGATTGATTACGGTGCAGGCGGTAAGCGTAATCCTGCGCTTGTCCAACTGATTTATATAGGGAAATGGATTATGTTACCTTGCATATATATTGAGCCAATTATGAGCTGACAAAGCTAGAAAAAGAATTCAAAGTAAGCATTATTGGATTTTCAAACTTATTCACAATAGCATCTACCGTTCTACCATTGACCTCTTCTACCACACTAGAGTCAATTTATGATAAAATATAGAGATCAGTATTCCATACTCTTGGATCTGGCTTGCTGAGTTTTGCGACTGAAAGCTGTTCAATATTCCTGACCAGTCGTCTAATGATAACGCTTAGCATTTCAATAGCGACAAATTGTTACCGACATAAAATTTTACAGCAATTTGAAATCGGTGATATTTTCATACTAGTGTACGTGATGTCTCAACCAAATGCAGGCGAGAATATCAATAAAATATCATGTACAATAGTGGGAACCTGATACACATTCATCATAGGATGTAGATGAAAGAAGTAGTTAGTCACAAAACAATTTTATAATAAGCCTACAAAGGTTGTGCCAGTTGCTTGGTAAATTATCTCGTTCAAGTTATCATTGCAATAAATAATTCGCCTCAGCTTTGAAACTAGACGAATCGAACAGTGCAAAGCACTCTGTAGCCGTATTGATTTCTCGTAAGGTGACATTTTCGAAAATCCCGGGAGATTGTTTTCATGATCTACTTTATAGCTGTGATAGAGATAAATAGACTGCCTAGATAAAGTGTATCGCTAGGATTTAGAATTTGCAACAGAAATATATAGGATTTTCTACATATTTTTTTTGCTCAAAGATTGAATTAGGACTAGGTACATAATATCGCAATACTTTCTTTTTTGTAAACTAAACCCATCGCATCATCTGAAGTGGCTCCTTTACTGAAGTGGTGGTTGATATCAACGTCGACAGCAACGATAGCAACACTATTGCTGTGACCTCTTGTAGCATTTTATAATCACAAAAAAATTACAATAAAAATCTTTACAATCTGACTAGGATTGGCAAGTATACAACTCAATAAGCGACAAATAGCGCAATTTCCGCAGCCCCGCTACAAGGTGCACTCGGCACCTGGCCGACGGTACGCTACGCTACAGCTCAAAGGCCAACCTTTCTATATTGCTTTCGACTCTATATATTTTAAGTACAATAACTCACTACGCTTCTATTGACTGAAAATAAGTTTTAGTATTGAAGTTCATTTAATTGTTTATCTGATAGTTATTTGCTTTTAGCGATATATTTTACGTACAAACACATTATTATTTTGCTCTATTTGCCATCCAACTAATTCGTATTATTTGCTTCTGCATTCATTTACCCGCATTCGTTACGATGGCGTCACTAATTTAAGATGTCTACTTGTATTTATAAAAACATTATCCGCTTTGTCATAAAATGTTTAATATCGTTTTATGTAAGTGGCTGGGGGGGTATTATTTTCTCTATAGGATATAACGTTATTTCTCTTACTCCCAGGGGTAGATATCGCTGTTTATACGAGCTAACGCATATCCCCCTCGTTTACTTTTGTTATCTTTTTTAAGAAAACTCTTTATTTTAAGCAGGAATCGATTATAATATTTTTTTTACTAGACGAATACGCTTACATTGCAACATTTTGACAAAGCAAAGGCACTAAAATCGCTACCATTTTGTTAAGTCGCAATGATCGAGAGCCTTCTATCTCAATTTCTTAACTCTATATTTTTCAGCAGTAAAATATCTCACAATCTGTATAGTTAAACCAAAGAAAAGGACCCTGAAAGCTAATATCATTAATGACAGGAATTGTGAGTGACTTGATAGCTGAATAAACTTGTATAAAGTCGTAGCGCGATTCAAATAAAGCACTAACTGTAATCAAGATGGACTACTTAGCGGATTAAAGGGAAACTTTGGATGCTCAACACTTCTTACTATTTTGTTGAGGACCATTGAAAGTTTGTAAATAGGAGTAGTTAAATGAATGCAATATAAAGATACTGTTTTGAAGACAGTTGTTGTAATCTATTTTTGAATTGAAGACTTAAATTTCTATACATATTCTGTATTATTTTATATTACTTTTTACTAGTTCTGCTGGAAGACGTAATTAAAAAGAGGATGAAGGCATAAGTTTGCTTTATGAGAATTATTAACACGAAATGCATGTAAGATAGACAGCCACTGTCATCAAGAAAATCTCGCCCCTTATTACATTGGGTGGCAAATAGCATCAACGGCATATGAGTGCAGTACATACAGTTCATCTCTACCTACCCCTGCGGGGAATACATGTGCGATGGTGTTAACATCCATGCACATCTCTGGTAGAAAAGAGTTATTTGCTCCAAGACCGTTTCCCATGTTTCCCACAATGCACGCGCAGCTCTATCAACGCATCAAAAGTCAACGGCACTTCAGTCACAACTTTAGTCTAAAGTTGATTTCAACTTAAATTACTTTTCCCAGCAGATCGCTGTTTCTCATTACGGCAGGTGCTTTCTAGTTCGCGATGTCTTATTTTCTTTTAAATACGGAATCTCGTTAATTTACCCAACTTTTACAGATGAATTTCTTGAGAAATGTTGTTGAAAAGAGATTCTAACCCGTGTCGCGTCCTTTATACACCCAGGTTGACAACGAACAATATAATTATTATAAATTATGTACTGTATTATGTTTGTAGTTACGGTAAGGCTAGTAACAACGTACATAAGTAGTGACTAGAGTTATTGTATATAACTATCCTAACATTTAAGATCGCTGACTACTGCTTTCGAATGTATAAAGCTTGTTTATAAAATCAAGGATTCCTGACTCATCAATAGGTATCGTGAACCGTCTCTTTATATTTAGCATTAAATATGATTAAACTAGACATATGTACTTAATTTTGCAAGAGGGTTCGAAGAATAAATAAATAAAGAGCCTGTTTATCGCAATTCCATATTATTTTAGATATTGAAGGCACGTACAACTATCTGTAAAAAGAAACAAATCGTAGCACCCTGCTCAGCTCACACTTGTATCAGGTTCCCAACGGTGGGTAAGAAAAAAAAATACGTTGCAAATAAATTGATCAGTCTTGATTACTAAACGTTTAAATGAGAATAAAATACTTGGTGCATGCAAGCCATTTTCTAAATGTAATGGCACTTCTTCCGGTTAAGAATACATCGGTAACTAACTATCAAGGGCTAATGTAATTCGTCTTTAATCTCATTCTCCAGAAAATCCGTAGGTACACGATATCTGTAACTTTTTTAGTATCTGTAGGTGCCGTGCAATGATTTCCGGACACTGTGTTTTTGGATCACGTAACTTTCTCACCTAACTTCCAGGAAATTCGCCCCCGGCCGGCTCATACCGGGAAAGTTCGCACAAACACCGCCCCGGGAACATTTTGCTGAACACTGGTTCGGTATAGGACCAAAATTTTGTTTTGTTAGTAGGATACTGAGTTCGTGGTACTGACGTTATTTTCCAGCTTCCCTTGTGGTTCCATCTGCGCGGAATAATCGACATTCATAAACACACTAAACTCTAGTAAAGGTACACACAAATGTGTTGTAGAAAAAATATGGTGACTCTATAACGCATGTAATTTTTTTAAATTAAGAGTGGCTTACTCAGTTTATCTGGACAAAATTAAAGTGTATGTTTGTAATGTTAAAATAACAGATTATTACTATAATATATACGGTAGGTACTTATAACTAAAAAATATTTTTGCATTTTAATGATTTCAAATCGCTTTCCAAGTAAGGTTGTCTGGAAGAGATCGCAGCCTGCGATAAGACCGCCAAATGTACACTACCATTTTATTATGTTAGTATGTTAATTTCGAACTCTGGTGTAGGTACAATAAATCTTTATTCTATTATATTCTGCCTACTTGCGTGTGCCTAGATAAAGCTAATAATATTAACTAACTAAAGTATACCACGCAAATAGTAGTCCCAACATCATTGGTCAGCAATTCAGCGTATACCATTAACACCGTCTCCCCAATTAGCAGCGCTCAGAACGAAGTCCGGCCGAGCAGCTGGCCGCGATTTATCGTTGACTTCACGCTGCCCTGGCGACTTGCCACCCTGTTATCACGTTAAGGAGACCTTGTTCTGCGTTGTGTGAACCTACTGCGCCTAAATTAGTCACCGTTCAGTAATGGTATCTGCTAACAAGCTACTCAAACTGAGACAATGAGAATTCGCTGTTAATTCTCAAATCATAGAAAATTCAGAAGGGAATAGCCGTCTTACTTAACATACGTTTGTTCACGCCTGCAGGATGATGCTTGACGCTTTGTGTGGCGATTGTATCTACATATTTGGATTTTGCGAAATAAAATGCCGACAAACGTACACGCATTCAAACCTTTGTAAGGGTAGACAAGATAGAACCAAAGAGAATACGATAGAACATAAAAATTTGTTGACATTAGAGATGTGCCACAAACATTATGAAAAAGAAACAAAACCAAAAACTACATCAACTAAAATCTGTTATTGAACAACGTGTAGGTACTATACATTGTAGGCATTAGACAAACTGCTAGAATTCAAAAAGGAACCACTGGCCTAATAAATTAATAATGATAAAACCTTGGTATAGCTCTGGTTTTGTTAGAAATATTTTAATCCAATACCAAATGGCGGTAGTTTAGTTGCAATTCAGAGAATGATATGAAAATCTTAGGTACTTCATCAAGATTTTCAAGAAAATTTACGTTGACTTTCATCAAGACCAATAATTGCTCAGACCTGCAAGTTTTTATTTAAAAAAAAACCTTTTTTTTTGTTGTAAACAAAGAAAAAGGTGAGCTAAACAGTAATTTTCTACACCGTCAGCAATAAATTCGTCCAACACATTCAGTTCTGTATTTCGTCCTAATATTTTTGTGCAGGAAATCGAATAAACCACTCTCGACACGCAATATCGTGCGTTCCACGATCGTATGTTGTACTATGGTCATAATTATGCTGGTAATATATCAAATGATTGTGAGCACGCGCTTGTTGAGAAATAAATAAAAATATTAAATTTTTTTTATAGCTTACAATACCGATATCCATTGGACCAGTGGATGTTATTTAAGTAATGGAAGGATGATTCAAACAAGTGCCTAGGCTTAGAATACATAATAAATATCATATTTAAAGACACATTTGTCATATTCATCAAAATGGTAAAGTATTCATTAGAATCTTCACGTCTCTCATCACAAAGCTATTTAGTATTCGGGATAGGTGGCACTGCATTCACAGCCACATTTAGAGCTCAATAGAACCCAATCCAAGCTAATGAACGTGCATGATTAGAAATCAAGCGCTAATTCGGGCTGCAGACAAATTGGATCCGCATTTACAATGACAATACGTGGCACCAAGTCGCGTCACACTGCGGCGTGGCGCTGTATTGAAAGCGTCATTGATTATTCAAATTGGATGCTCCCAAGCCGCCCGCAGGTATTAAAGGACCGCTTATGAAAACTGAAATTGAATTTGCGGATATTTGGAGGTATAAACTAAATATTTGTTTACGTGCTTCTATAGTGGCCGCCGGCCGGATTTTGAGCATCGCTGATAGAAGAATAAGACAAAGAATTTATAGGCTTCTCATATAATAGAACTTGTGGAAATCTTAAATGAATGAATACATTATAGAACGTTCTAATCAAATTTCATAATACAAAGCAAACCTCGCTTCTTGATTTATTCGTGGAAATGAAATTAAATTTCGTTGTTTTCGTCGTTGAGGGTCCAATTGCTATTATTTCAAGCGATAACGTCAGAAACAAAATGAACGAGCCTGAGTACAGTCCGGCACACAACGAGCTAACTACTGGTTATTAGGAAAATTGGTGTTTTATAACAAAGTTCCTGTGCGTTGGACCAAGTTGAATTAGTTCTGAGTGAAAATATACGCCGTCTTATTTTGGGAACAATTAGTCTTATTATTGTACTCTGAATTCGTAATGAATTTATTGTAGGTACAAGTACCGAAATCTTTAAGCAACCTGATCTTCTTATCTACCTAGACTCGTGACTATATAGTACATTGTTACACGAGTGGTGAAAGTAACTTATTTAGTCCCGAGACGGGGTTTGGCGCCCGAGCGTAGCGAGGGCGCTAATAGTTCGAGGGACAAAATAAGTCTTTCACGCGAGGTAAACACTGTGCTTTTCATTACGAATACAAGTAAAGTAAAAATAAAAACAGGAATTGGCTAAAGAAATAATACAAGGAAGTATGAACAATACTCTACAACTCGAAAAAAAAAAGATCGGATTGCCCCCTATTTTGTTTTTTTTTCGTTGGCCGGCCAATTTCATTATTTAGCCATTATTTTTCATTTTCATCTTTAAATATTTTGCCCAAATCTATGTTATTTTAAAGAAATTGTTGAAACTTAATTATAGTTAAGTCATTTAAAAATATATATTCTTTAATTAATACATAACTTTATGTTATTTTAATTTTACATCGTGCTGTAATTGAGTGACTGTAGAAAAAGTTTGAACATGGTTCCATAAAAATGTGAAAATGGAACTAGTTTTTTATTTATTTGACAGCTGTCAGTTGAAAGCGATTCTCCCGGGCCGGAAAAGTATTACTTTCAACCTGCTCCTCAGGCAACTTCAGACCTACTTTCAGAGTATGAGTAATGAAAAATACTTTATTGCATAGTTACAGCTATTGTGCTTGACTAAATATACTTTGTAAGATTGTGAAAAATCCTGCATCGTTTTTACCTGAAATTATAGTTCCCAAAATACATATTGCAAACTTTAAACAAAGATATTGCAAACCACAAAATAACTCTTCTGTTATAATTAATGATGCGGCGTAATTGCACATTAATAAATTTTAATTGCTTTCCCGATTAACCGTTATTTAATTGTTATTAATGAATAAAATATAATTCACGGAATCGAGTTCAATAATTGAACGAATGAATCTTTAATACATCGCTAAAATTGGTTATGATTTTGTTTGAAGTTATCTTTTTTATAATATACTAAATGTAGAAGAGTAATTTCTAAAACAGCATGAAAGATAGACAATACAAATCGACATCCCATCCTTCAATCGTCCTCGTGCCGCTGTCAATGTAAGTACCATCATCTATATTACACTGACTTTCATCTCACATTCCTAAGAACTGGAAACGATGAATAGCAGAGGCTTTTCTTGGTACGTTGCCTGTATTTTCAATTCCTAATCTTTGCTCATTGTAAAAAGCGTTGCGATTCCTTTGGAGGGCGACGTGGAACGAATTGTTTGCGGTTTCCAGGATAATTTATTGCCTTTCAGCGAACAATAATAAATTACGTATACCGTTATTGGATTTGTTCTTATCTTAGAAGAGATAAAGAATACTGGTAACAGTCTAACAGATTAGGGGAATACAACATCTGCCTTCGTTACTAACGATTGAAGTATTTATATTATGATTTAAAATCGTGCACAGTGACGACAACAGAACACAAAGCAAATAAACTGTTGGTGAAATTTGAAGCGTAAGCCATGTTAATAATATATTTCCTTACAAGAAAAGTATCTTTCTCAGTATAGAAAAGTCACAAGAACAGGATGCCTATCTCCCCTCCCGTTCACGCCTTTTCTGGAACATTCCCGGCTCATATCGAGCTATCCACGATAGTTAGGTAAAACCGTTAATTACATTTTGTAGTTTCATAATTTTGCTGTGAAGTTAGCAACAATGCGGCTGAATTGATACAGTTCCTGACGCATCCAGAACAAATGTACGTTTGAAAGGGGATCCTGATACGAGTATTAATTAAAACTTCTGTGCGCTCTGCGTTGGTCGTCTCACTAACAATAAGCGGGATGCCGGGTTTCACAATGCTCAAATTTGATTAACGTGTGGGAAATTCACAATTTCCCTTTACTAAAACATGATAACAACTTACCCTTACATTTATAGATACATAAAATAGATTAAAATTCCACTAAGGAGCACTTCTGTTCTGAAAAACTTTATAAAGCACTTGTAAATTGAATTTGATACGATTTGGGGATAAAACTTCAAAATGCAAAAACATAAACGTTTAGCCCTATACCTACTCAAATATTACAATTACTTGTATTATACAGAGTTTAAACATGGACGACAACGGTTTGCCCCCATTTAACGAGGCGTGTGACTGCCAACTTTACGACACTGTTAAACGTTTTACAACTAATTCAAAACGACCTTGAAGATGAGGAAAGTATGATTGAAATCTGCAACATGAAAGGGAACAGGAATTTAAATTATATCGATGGATCCTTCCATTTAAAGGATGCTTTCATGGAATTTTCCCAACATGTCGGGAACATGCTTACATTATTAGGTAGGTACCTACTCTGCTAACTTTTGATCAATGGATGATTATCTTTTATGTTACAAAATTACCAGCAGCTACTTTGTTATCTTATTACTTAGGTCCTACCAGATTTTTGCTCTTAGGCTTAACAGTTTATTTTGTTGTGAAACCAATAGTTTTTTTTAAGCTGTCGTGCCTTTTGGTGATTGTAATAGTTTATATAGATGAGGCTATCAGATCGTCTTGAATGGACCATTCCTGTCACTGAAGCTCTTTACAAAGTTTATACCCCACCACAACAATGTGTGTCGAGGAGCTCTGTATCCTTTGTCTACACGGGTTTGTGAATGTCATTCTAGAAATGGGATGGGATGTTCGAAAAGTATCGATATAATACTTTGTAACTATTCATTATCGACCTTCTACAGTCCGAGATTGGCTCAACCTTCTTATTCCCTGATGTTTTGTATAGATTACTGGTTCTTAGTAAAGCACTTATAGCTACCTAGAACCAGCGGAGAATTAGAGAATATCAGTAGATGCAAAAATTGTGAAAATATTTTTGATAGGTATCGTATTGTAGCATCGATGAAAAATTCTGCCGCACCCTTACTCCATTCAATACTTCACACATTGTTGCCTGTTTACAATGAGGCGTGTAGCAGCACTTGTTTACAATTAACAATAGCCTGCTTCATAAAGGATGACGATTCGCTACGATCAATGATTCTGATGTTTACAAAGTAACCTGCAGTAAAGCCATGATACATGATACCTTTCCCAGTAGCTTTTGAGGAAAGTATCAGTAGGAGAAGGTAGGTATCAGTTTACAATTCTCTTCCCTCAAGGATGTGAATGATATTGTTCTCATTGTAACAAACACGCTATGTAGGTACGCATAGTGGACTGTTACATTTGTTACCTCCATTATTATTTTGGGTGTTCTTAATTGACCACAATAACGAGAAATAACTCTCAAAATTGTTTTTATTTTCACCCTTATTCAGCCAAACCATTCCGTTACAATTCACCATTTTGAACAGTCCAATTCTCATGATGGATGCCGCTACTTGTAGCAGTTTTTGTTCCCATCTCCGTGACGTTTGGACGTGTTGCGGGTAATTTATGTAGATTGTTTTGTGAGTGAGAGGGTGTACGCCAGTTGCTGGCGAAATGGTGTCTTAAAAAGTAAGACGTAGATTTATTATGATAAAGCTACAGTATATTACGTGGCAACATATCAGGTTCACACGACTACATATTGCTCGAGGTGTACCGGTGACTTCAACAGGGTCGATTTGCCCACACACACAGGCTCAGCATAACCGCGGTTCACGTATAGCAAACTATGTATTTACGTAGCCTACAACCGTAATCGTTAGTGAATCGGTCAAAAACATTTCAAACAAATGAACGAATTTGTGAAATTAGGTTTTTGATTTTTTGTATTGTACTAAGTATATAACAAAATTGGCGAACAAGCTTGCCACTCGCCCGATGTTAAGCAATTACCGTAGACTATAGATGCTTGCAATACTAAAGTCTCGCACGTTATCGAGGAGAATTGAACAGTGTAAGGGGAAGGTAAGGGGAGGGTTTGGACTCCCGGCATTCTCACTCATTGTACGAAACGCAGCTATAATAGATACATTAGCCGATCTACTGTGAGGGTGGTCGAGCCAGCCCTTCTTACATCTATACATCTATACAAATAAATAAAATTGGAGTGTCTGTTTGTAATATCAAAATAACACCTTTTCACTAAATGCATATGAAAGTACATACGACACCTATAGCAAAAACGCGATTAAATTTTTTTTTGTCTGTCTGTCTGTCTGTCTGTCTGTCTGTGTGTTTGTTCCGGGTAATCTCCGAAACGGCTGGACCGATTTTGACGGGACTTTCACTGGCAGATAGCTGATCTTATAGGAAGTAACTTAGGCTACTTTAATTTTAGAAATACAATTAGGGTTCCGCGTAAAAAAATAAAAACACATGAAATCAAAGAGTATCTCCGAAACGGGTGGACCGATTTTGACGGGACTTTCACTGGTAGATAGCTGATGTTATAATCAGTAATTTAGTCAATAAATAATCAGTTTCATTTATACATTTATTTTAGAAAAACAAAATGAAAAAAGGGTCCTATCGTGCGGGCTTAGAACGCGGGATCGGGCTTTTTTGTTAAGTTAAATTCCACGCGGACGAAGTCGCGGGCTCAGCTAGTAATATATAATCTTAAAATTACACGTTATCTATGACAAATCTAAACTATTTATTCAACCTTGGCATCAGTTTGTTTATGGACTGATATATCAAAGTACATTTGTTCGATGCTAACATTTCATCTTAACATCTCTCATGTAGGTACCTTTTACCTAGGTTGTTTTTAAATATGATGTACTTATTCAAAATGGTTCAGTCGCTTATAACTTCCACAGAAATAATAATAGAAGAAGTGCTGCCTTATCTAACTTGTTATATCCTTTTATGTACGGTATCCAATTTAAACCACCTGCCCAAGTTTTTTTCGCGTCTCAGCAAATTACAGACGCCGCGTTACCGACGTGCCCCAACAACTTTCTGTAATTCTCTTTCTCTATACATTTCCAAATAATAGTCGGATCTGGTTACGCTCCTGTTATATTACAACAGTTCAACTTTGCGTGTGTTCTGCTTTCATTTTGAAAATGAGAAAGTCACATAATAAGGAATTCTGAGATAAAAGAAATAGTTAGAAGCGAAAATTTCCAAAAAAACTAGTTTTAGTGTAATGTGAATTGAGTTCTCGTAGAGGCTATAAAATTGACAAGGGTCGGGGCCGACCCAATTCGCCTCGAATAAATCAGCAAAATAGAATAATGTTTTCATACTTTGGTAGAAAATATCATAATCAAGCTATTATATTAACCGGTTAGACATATTTATTTATCTAAACCACGATTTTTATTACAAGCGGCAAACGGCTGCTCAATTTAGAGAGATGGAACGATGGAGCTATGGAAAAATACACTTTATGTACGTAGTTTCCATAGGTACAGTTGGTTAATAGCAACGCTTATAAGGTTTGCAACCATACAATCCTTATTCTGTCAATAGTCGACACCTACGAAATCACTTCTAATAAAATGGTTCATCCAAACATTATTATTTATATATTGTATATCATTTATAAAATATTTTATAATTCAAACATTCATAGCATCGATTCGGTATTCAAACATTTTCTGCTTGCGTAACATCCGCCCAGATCTGCGTAAATCCGTGCGGATCAAATGCGACGTCTATACGCGGATGTAACGGTATAATGGCACGTGTTTGCACATTATCCGCTGATCCCATTTCTTTCGTATTTACGTTTATGAGGGCTGCCTGGAATATTATTTTTATTGCAGTAGTTCTGTTCCTTTTTAGGGGAAGTGTGTTTACAAATTTTCAACAAAACGGGTTAACCAATTTAAAAAAACCGGTTTAAGTTGTCTTATCTTTGAAAATTACTTTAACAAGGAACGCGTTTTATTTTTCAATAGAGAAATAATTTGTTTTGGCTTTGATCGGTTCTAAATTATATTAACTTATTAAAATATGAATTATATTAAAAATTTGAACTAACTAAAAATTAATAAGCATCTAAAACACAAACGACTTACATACTTAGCACCTAACACCGCAATATCCCACACACCACATAATCCCACCCAAGTTCCAAGAGAAAAAAACATAAGCTTTGTAAAAGAAAACAATATAGCATGTCTGCTAATACTAAAAATTGTAAAAATATATTTACATCTGCTTTTACTTTAACCCAGTCAGCTCATTCTCAACCTGTTCGATTGGCTTCCCTCTCGTCTCCGGCATCAGGAATACAGCCACAGCAGCTCCGAACACATTGACTGCAGCAAACCAGTAGAACGCAGTGTATGACCCGAAGTGTGCCGTAATAGCCTCCAGTGACAGTAGTTGAGCGAAGTTCGTGAACAATATATTCAGAATTAGAATGCCTATTACCTTCGCACGAATCTAAAAATAAAGTACTTAGTTAGCTTACTTATCGTTAGTGGTATCAAGGTAGATACCAAGATGCTCATTGAGTTACAATGTTAGTAACGATATTCTTAAGATCACTTTTCGGCGAGGAAACTGAATTATATACATATGAAAGTACCTACCTTAAATATAAGATACTAAATACCAGAATTAATTATTATATTTAATATTGTTGTCCTCCTTGCCATAAAATAAGAAACACCGAAGTACCTCAGGCTACCAAAATAGAAGCCATAAACCTAGCCGTAAACACACTACATCTATCAAATTTCCCCAAACCCAGAAGCTCGTGCCTGATAAGCTTACCTGAAAGTTAAATATCTCCAGCATCACGACATAAGGAACAGGTGATACACCAGCACCCTGAGCGAATAGTGCCATCGCCATCGCGAGGGCCGGCAACCATCCTGGTGTACTGCCACCGAGCTTTTGGGCGAGCTGTGTTGATGCTAAGCACGCGAGAGATATTGCTATTATGATGTGGGTGATTGAGAGTAGCACCTAAAGAGTTAATTATTTATTATCTATTTATACTGGAAGTGGAAACAATATGATTAAATGGTATATTAAATAACAGGTGTAGACAATACCAAGAGTAACCAGATCCATACTGATATAAATTGACCTGACCTTGCAATATGGCATTTCCATCAGCAAAAGGAAATGAAAATTAAATAGTTTTAGTATATTTTTTCTTTACCTTCCTTCCCATTTTCTCCATACAGCCTAATGCCACAAAGGATCCCACAGATGTAAATATCGGTATGCTCAAAGACTGCAGGTCAGGGCTGATTGAGAGCCCTGAACTCGCCAGCAAGGAGGACGCATGGCTCACAATAGCGAAAGTGCCGTTGTGTCCGTGCGCAAAAGTCACAAGCAGCATTATAAGGAAACCTCGTCGCCATGGCTTGTGTTTTACTAAAAAGAACATTTCGGGTTACCGCATCAAAATAATAATTTTAATATTGGGTTAGGTACATGTTCTCCTAAGATAATACTTACATATCATGATAAAGGATATTTTAGGCAACGATTTGAAGTAGTCATCTTTACTTTTGATCGCATCTATTTCACTTTGAACTTCTTTGACGTTCACTTCGAGACCCCTGAGCCAAGCAATAGTAGACGTTGCTTCCTTAAAAAAAACCTATATTATTAGTTTTGATTTGGTGAGGTACTATTTACATCATCTTAAGATTTATCTCACCTCAATTTTTCCCATTTTCACTAAAAATGCAGGAGACTCGGGAGCTTTTAGAAATAACACAAATACTGCGATAGGTATTCCTACAACCATCCAAAGCACCGTATAGTAGTTAAAATATCCTCCCAAGACATACATGAGGAGTATCCCTAAGTTCTGGGCTACCATGAGAAGGGCTCCGAGGGTGCCCGCGATGCTGGCTTGGCTGATCTCTTTAACATACATGGGGACAACATGGAAGCAGGCGCCAGTGCTCAAGCCGCCCACTGTTCTAGCTACCATGAGGCTTGAGGCGTTGGATGGGCAGAGCTTTATTATCCAGCATGCCTGTAAAATTTGAGTTTAATCAATTTACTTAATTCAAACATATTTCTCAAATACGAAAAACAATCTATCACTTACCACAATTTAATTATTCTACTTACTACGTATAATTGGTGAAAATTGATTTAACAAAGGAATAGTTTGTGTATTCCAAATCTGCTGAACAACTTGCAAAGTAAATTTCAGAGAAGGTAAAACATACCGCATGTAAAGCTGCTACAGCCAGAACGCCCATCTTCCTACCATACACATCCACTAAATACGAGGAAGCTAGAACTCCTATCATAGCTGTCAAAGGCGGCAGGCTAGCGAGCCAGGATATTTCACTGTCCGTTAAAGGTCTACCGGCAGGTGATGATGCGGATTGTAGCACCTTGGTTGCTGGTGATACCCAGCCCATTTGGAAACCGAATACAAGTACATTTGTGTTTGCTGAAATTTAATATAAATAGTAAAGAGTTGATTTAAAGTGTAATGTTGTTGCCAGGTATGTTTCTAGGATTTGTTAAATAAATGCACAAATCAAACTTTCACTACGGTTGTTAGCTTGATACAAATGCTTACCTAAAATTGCTAGTGCCCATTGTCTATATGTGTGTCCTTTTGGTTTAGTGAGGTCATTTTTTTCAGTCTCCATACTTTACTTTTATAATAATTTTAATTTAATTTTCACAGCAACAAAAAAAAATCATAATTTTAATGGATTATTTGGAACCCTTGGCTTAGGTTACATTTAAACATAGTTCAGAACATACTTTCTTAATTAATTGGCAAATAAAAGTAATTATTTTCAATTGGCACCTGTTACGAGAAGATTTTACAAAATAATCATCATCCTACATTATTTATAACACTGTTTTCAGGTTGAAACTATTGTAACTACGTGCGCCTGTACTTATTACACTGAACTATTTTATCTTTCATAATTTAATACTCTTCTCCGTATATTTGTATTTTTAAGATAAGATGATAACAATGTACTATGTACGTTTAATTAAATTGGAATTAACATAACAGTCTAATATTTGTTTCATGACGTCATAACATAGTAGTACTACAGGTAGGTGTATGACTTCCTTGTCACATGAGCATGAATTTGAAGTAGTACTCATGTATTTACATAAATCTTCTATACGAACTAAGTATGCGTAATTTTAGGAATAATCACAAACCAAAAAATTATAATAAACATTTTGTTTATCTACATTTTTTCGAACCATATTGTCGAAATAACAATCATCGACCCTAATAACACCAGGGCTCTGGAGCAAAATAAACACTATTATTATCCGTGGGCTTACGTGATTTGGCAGAAATAGCGTTCGTGAGGGCAATGCGGTGGACCTCATCATCCCAAGGTATATCAGAACGACCTGAGGATACAGTGAAGACCCGGCGAATATTGAATTAGTTCGTAGATAATAAGAAAGGCACAAAGATATGTGAAGATAGGTATGCAGCCTATTAAATACGCAAATATAGTGCAAATATCTTCTGAAGCTATTGGGTGACACCAAAGAATTTAAAATGGTGATAAACTTATATAAAATTAATTACTTATCGAAAACCAATTTTCATTTCGATTAAATCCGAATAACTCTCGCGTCTAAAAGCCGAATAAAAAGCGGGCATCAAAAGAGAAACTGGAAATCGGATCAATGCTCGTTCGGTACATTTACTTCGTCGGAATCGTATTGTTCGAGCGTTTGAGCATTGTTTATGGGTGGCGCGTATACATTCAGTGATAATTCAGTGCACGGCTGTTTTAACTGCCAAATGTTATGAATTAACTACCGTGAACACTGAGTCAGAGCCTGCTTTACTATGTGATGAGGCGGTGGGCGAAAACACCATGTATCGCTACAAGTAGACTTAGACCATACAATATAAAATATGAACCTAAGTTTTTACATATTGACTTGTATAATGTGTTGAATGGGTGTTCCGTATGCGTATAGCGAGTAGCTGATACAAAGTCCACACGTAATAGCTAAATTCAATTTAGATAGCTGTCTATCCACCTGTGGCCTCTGTCACGTTAGGGCCTGTGCACACTACGCGTTTTAGAAACGCGCGTCGAAGGCGCGCTTTTATCCTACAGAGCAGTTGTTGTTGTCATTTTTATCGATACACACGCGCGTTAGCATCGCGTCTGTATCGCTACAAACGCGCGTCGGCGGCGCGCTTTTATCCTACAGAGGAGTATGTTGTCGTTTGTATAGCTACAAACGCGCGCCGACAGCGCGTTTAAAAAACGTGGACAGGTGTGCAAAGATCTACAGGCTGCGTCTGACTCGCGGCATATCGCCTCTGTATCGCTAGAAACGCGCGTAGACGGCGCGTTTAAAAAACGTGGTGTGCATAGGCCCTTATATGCTTTGATAAAGGAAGGAACTCATAACGGTGGTAGAGCTAAGTTGTAGCTAATTGACAACAGATCGTATACTAACGGGCTGGCGCGACCGTACAGCTGCGCTGAATCATACGATAATCGATGGAGCCAGAAGTTCAATCACCTCCTATTCCTTCTTCTCCTTCTGTGCCTCTCCCCTTTAGGTTGGCAACGTGCAAGCAATACCTTTGGTATTGCAACACATCTATAGGCTACGATAACTGCTTAACCTCAGGCGGGTCATATGCTTGTTCGCCCACTTTGTTATATAATTATATAAAAATACAATAATGCGAGACAGAACGGATGGTGGTTCTCAAAGAAATCATATTTCAAGGATAAGAGTGATATTTCGTATCATGTTCCCTCCGACCCAACAGGCCTACTTGTCTCCCTTAAAACTCTCCAAGTGGCGTAGAAACGCGCCAAGTTTTCTCATCACAGCAATGAACGTCGCTTATTTCACAAGCACGGTCTGCGGTGCGACTTGAGACTTTATATTATTGCCGTTTCTGTTTGTACGTTTGTAAAAGGTTTATGGTTGGGGTGCAAACAGGGGTTGTTGCTACTCTATTGGTGTGTTTATTGTTGTATATTATGGTTTTTCAGAACAGATTTTAAATCAGAGTAGATAGGTAAGTATAGCTAAAGAATTGAGATGTTAGCGATAACGCTACCAACTGTAAAAAATATCGGATACACCATTGAAGCTAGTATTTTTAGATAGACCGGTCTGCATTATATTAAGCCTGTCTATCTGGTAATAAAAAGTCGTATCGTGGAAACAGATCTGTTGTAGTTATACGATTTGAGTTAAGAATAACACAGATTATAATAAAAGCTGTTTTTTATATTGTTTTTTTTTTTAAGTGATCAAGAACGAGGGATCAAAGGAACAATAATGTCCGCGCTTAGTGACACTTTATCAGACAAGAAAGTTTAGTGAAAGCTGAACAGATTAAGGGCGTATTTCACTTGAGGACTTACGATTACCCTGTAAATCACTTCAGTTAAATTGATCAAAAAATGTAGTTTTAAAGACCTCTTATTTATACAAAGAGGCAAGAAATGTGAAAGTCACTGCAAAAAATAAAGCCGATAAAGTTTTCTCGTTAGATGAAACTGAGGCTGAACTATTTACATTATCAAGTTTAAAGAGACCTTAAGCTATCATAGCTCCATCGTAGACCTTTGGCGATCATATCATAATTCTGACCATTAAAATATCATCCAGGTGTAAATTCAATATATATAACAAATAACTCCATCAAAAACGCATCGCAGTTTGAGATTAGTAATTCTCGAAAGTAGTGGGGTGATCTCACAACTTTTCTGATGTGAGTTGTCAAAGAAGTTGTAATAATAACAGATTATTCAAATGTATTTGGTGTTCGTGCATTGATATATACCTACGTTTAAGGAAAGAACTTATCTTTCCCGATAAGTACTTACAATCTCTTAAAGGAAAGAAAATCAATAATCCAATCTAATAGTCAAATAGTCTCAGAAAAAGATACATTTCAATTCCTCCAAAGTAGAAGCCAAATTGTTATTCATCCCTAGTTTCCAAATCGATAAATCACGGTTTATCTGTGAGAGGTTGACATTCAATGAAACTGGATGTCTCTTCGCATGTGAATACTGTGTCATGGGCTCATAGAGTTAGGTCACACATAGTTGAGTAAGGTAGTATTTTGGGTAGAGCCAGGGAGGTCATCAACGCTATGAGTTGCTTGGAGTCGCTAGAGTCTACGCAAGTGAATTGTATTGCAAATTGTTAGTAGGTACCTACTTGTCGCGGATGGCCGATGCATGATGTACAAATTGCGATAAGTACAAATATTTAAAACCAATAACTCCATAGTAGACCATAGTAGAGCTATGGTCTACTATTTAGGAATTTAAAATGTAATACGTAATCAATTGATCAAAAAGTCGGCTGAGCAAGAAGGTCGAGGCGGCACGTGTTATGTCTTAACTTCCTATATGTAACTGAGCTTTTATCCTTATATTATCCGGTAAGAGGATCACTAGCAAATCTCTTTCAAGACATGATTTTATTGGGAAAAGTATTTTTGTGGAAAGTAAAGATAATTTTACCAAAACATTAGTATTGGTGTGTGTGCGTGTGTGGGTAAGTAATATGTACATGGGATAATATTAGTGTCATATCTTTAGTAAGGTTCTCAAAAAGATCTTGATATACAGGATGATATCCTGCAAGTTACACGTCGAATAAAATGTAACCCTAGATAGTTATTATCTTAATAAGGAAACCATTAATTCAACATAGCGAAAATAGAAAGTAAGATTTTAACAAAAACTCATTCGTAATACCTATCTATTACGCAATATTGATGTTGGTTACATAGTAACACAGGTACTCGTATAAAAATATCGTGTCTGTGTTGTTGACCCAAAGTTTCTGTGCAAATGCTACGCGGGACTTATTTCTAAGGTCATCTATGGGCTTCAGGTAGGCAACGTGCGAGCATCGGCTTTGTGGATGTAACCATCTATAGGTTACAGTTACTACTTAACATCAAGTGGGTCGTACGCTTTTTAGACAACTTTATTTGAATATACATAGGTACTATATTAATACCTACTAGTAAAAATCTTTAATTAGTTATTTTCCTTATCTGTTAGAATACCTACATTTCGTACTGTCGAAGCCGCCACCACAAGCAAGTCTTCAACATAACATAACAACTAGAATGTTTATACAAATCTACATAGGGTGCAATTAGAGGTGTCCTTCTCAGAAGACACTCAACAAGGACTGGATTACTATTCGTATTCATCTTCGACCTGGTCCAGACATTGAACTACTTATTACGTGACTGAACATCTCATCCATATGCGTAGTCATTAGATTATTGTAACTCAAATAAAGGGAGATATACAATTTGATGGGTCCCGGACCCCTCAAATCAGCTCAAACTTAGTGAGTCCCTTAGTAACCTTATAAATTTAAATAGATACTTAAACGCTCATAATAGCAAAATAAAAAAGGGTCAATACATATTAAGTATAATTTTTTATTTTACTTTTTATAGGCATTAGTGTCGAGTGTTTTGTTTAATTTTAAATTTAAGTACCTACTTACCTAAGTTTTTAATGCATCATCCCAATTCACCTCTAACACTACTGTGAGAGTTGACTAATATAATATAACCTGTCGTACTAAAAATATAACTAAAGATGTTTCAACACAAGCGGAAAATTCAAAATTTACAATAAGTACTCTAATGTAACTGCTCACTTTAAACTTTCTTAGTCATAGTAATTCCATTACTTATTTCTCGAGAGTAAATAAAGGGCTCGAAACGCTCCATCTTGCCTCTGAAACGGCATGTTATGATTTATTTATCTGTGCATACATTCCGAGCGCGAATCAATCTCCAGCGCGGCCCGCCCGGTAACTTTTGCTCCACATTATTCATGAGATAGCTTCTAAGCTTTTTTCGTGAATCCTAAATGGAGTGCTATTGTTTGGGGAAATTATAATGTATTTTATTCGGGAATGTTTGTTGCGCAAGCCTCACTCCAATACCTACCGCTAAACATTACCATAAATAAACCATATACTTACCTACCTACCTACTAACCCGCAGCTTTTATCAACTTAGCGCAGTTTGTAGGTACTTACATAGAAAACCAATTAATCAAATCATCACGTGTGTAGCACGTCGTCCTCCTAGGTAGGTATCTCAGCATCGATAACTTGCTGGCCGAGGTCATCATGTAAGTACCTAAGTGAGTCTATGAAGCTGACTTTCTGAATGTGGGTCTCATTTAGGTATTTAAGTATGTTGTGCGTCTACAATCTAAACTGTAATCTTACTCCATTCAAGCTAGGCCATTTATCAGGTGGCAAGCAGCGTAAGGCACACGGCACGGAGGTGTTTGGTGCAAATCAGCCATAACTCAGACGGCTTAGGCGGTAATGCCGTTAATGTGCGCGGATTTCGCTAACTCCTGGGAGCTAGTCCACTTTATCACGACGAGTTATTTGCTGATAAACTTGTATTACAGGCATCGAGGAAACAAGGGATTTGTGGGCTTACTTTGTTGAGGCACTTCACCAGCAAGTATACCTACTGGTACCTACTTATACCTACATACAGCTTCTGCTTTCGCTGATTGTTTTTTAAAGAGTTTATGAAGTACCTATATTATTTTTGCGAGCTAGTCACCTAATATTTTTGCGAAAATACGAAGCGATGCTCAACAACCGGGACAGAAAAAAATCAAGGGTACTCACCGCAGATTGTCCAGCACGCCGCGCCGCGCCGTCGTCTCGTCGTGATCCGTCGTGGTGCTCCGGGTGGCCTCCCTTTGTTAATCACACACTTGTCCCATCACTCACAATTCACTCATGCAAGTCTTGGTGATGATTAGATTTTTTCAGTATTATTTGAAGTCATTATTTTATGCAGCATTAACGCCGCTCGCGCCGGCCATGGAATTCGAAATTCGAACTTCTTACGCGCATTGGCGCCGCCGCGCGCCGGTGGGTGTTTTAGGTATGGGTAAGCGAGATGGATATAGGTATGTAAGGACGCACGAGTGCGTTTCGTTACTCAGATTACTTACTTCAAAAAAAATCCTTTTAATTAAGGATACCTATGTTGCGCGTTCAGCCAGTTATGTCAGTCAAATAGCGAAAACACAAATGATATTTAAATTATTGCATAAATTACCAATCAATATCGGTGTTTACATTTGCTGTTTGATACCACAGATTTGTAAAATCTGTGTTCGAAACGCTGTTTGTCCGAAGCGCGCTGTAAAACTATCATTGTTACATAGGTACTTACGTGGTAAAATCATGTCGCCGAGACGGCAGCAATGCTTCAATCAAATAATAAAGTTTTACCTAGGTAGGTAGGTACCTATGGGGCACTAAAATATTCTTCTTGCTCGTCGACAAGCAGTCATAGAAAGACTCAAAACTATTGTCCAAAGACACATCTGCAAATACCTAAGTGTAAGTAGGTACAAACTTGTACATGTTTTGGAGAAATTGTTACACACGTTATTTTAATAATAATTTAATACTTACCAACTTATTTATAGGTAATGGACTGATATAAAACAATCACCAGGTTAATAAAGGCGGCGTTAAAATAGCGTTATTATAGGATTACTCCAGTTATTAAGAGAACAACAATAGCTCGGCGTAATCCCCTTTCGTAGGCAGTTTATATTAAACAGTGAACGGTGCAGGTTCAACGAGCGAGCCGCGCGCCGCGCTATGGCCGCCAGGGAATATGGGGACACCATGCTTTGTACATTCATTAGGAGTAGATCAAGACAACGTACCATCAGAGTCCCTAATTTTGTCATTAAGTACATGAAAATGTGCGGTAAACACGTCTGTGCTCCTACGGAAATACGTGTTCCTTTACTCGCATACTAAGAAAATGCCAACACACAGCTTTGAAAAATAGGGGTTCAGCTATGTATAATGGAAGCCAAGTCTAATCTGATTTGTCTGAGTGGTTTTAAGACATATTAAGTACTTAATTAAATAGACTTAAAACATTTTTTTTTTTAATTGACTATATGTTTTTGTCCAGAGTGGCCATAACAACTT
The DNA here is from genome assembly GCA_905147325.1 of Notodonta dromedarius. NCBI lineage: Eukaryota > Metazoa > Arthropoda > Insecta > Lepidoptera > Notodontidae > Notodonta > Notodonta dromedarius. The sequence continues at coordinate 12,428,313 of LR990165.1, read as the reverse complement.
CACCCGGACAGAGGGCGAGCGCGAGTGCGCTCCAGCCAGAGGGGCAGGGGGGCAGCTAGCTCAAGGGACACGACCTCGTCTTGGGCCGCTGCCAGAAGAGGTTGCGAGGGTAAATCTACCACCGGATCGGAACGCGACCTCGACTGAGAGGTAACTTAAAACAATGTCATGTTTATACTTACATAGTTACCTAATTATTGTTTTGTTAACTTTATCTCTTTGTTGGCCTCTCGCCTCTCTTTATCCTCGTATTTTTTAAATTTGTGTTATGGCTCGCTCGCTAAGTAAGTATACCTACCCTGGTTTTCATCCGACATCTAAAACAGAACCAGAGAAACTAGACGGTAACCGAATAAGACTAGTAAATACGTTGTTAGATTTGCAAGGACAATTATTGTACCTACGGTGGTCACCCTAACTACGCGCGAATAATTAAATGTTGGGATTTAAACGAAGATTAAAATTGATACGAGCGAGGTGCCGAGCGGGGAATGACCCCGGCTTATTAACCCGTCAGCATTAATGAGTTTAACGAAGCCTCTCTTAGGTACCTACCTACTACTTATAGACTCAATAGTTTACTATCTAACCTACCTACCCTAGCTATCTAACTAGCCATACTATCGATACTGAAGCCTGTCATCCATAGTATTGACACAATCGCTAGGCTATCGAAAGTTCTAGTATGCGCGGTTGACGTCGCGGTGCATAAACGTGCGCAAGAGCGAGATGGCGCGCACGTCAGCTAGCGCTTGGGCTGTCGCGTAGCCCGCTCCAGAGCAAGGAGTTACACCAATTGATTACGTGCGAATCCCCTAGATGGCGCAAATTATAATTTTGAGGTGAATGACGAAGATAAATTATAAATATACACGAACTTCACTCCAATGACACAAAAAAGGAAAGGATTAAAATAACAGTATGGATTACGGCGAAGAAAGAAAACACACACTCCACACACACACCTCTATTTGGAACGTAGCGCATCGCTATACCCGTAGAACCACTAATAAAATCAATTTTTTATGTGATAGAAGACAGGTAAGTACTTAGTTAGATTTTTTAATATTTTTGTAGCTAAGTTACTTCTTTGGTTGACAGACAGCCCCATTTACCTTGCCGTGTTTATTATAATCTCTAATAGCTCTATAGTTTTTAACATAGGTAATCAATAAAGGTCCTTTATGTAGATTATATAATAGAATATGATAATATCCGAGGTATGTTCCAGTTATGATCGCAGCGGATTCAATATCCGCCGGTCGACGCGCTGCTTATTTCCGGTGTCTGCCTACACGCGGCCCAGTAAGATATTGAATAGTTGTATAAAATAATTTAACTATTCAAATTGAAATAGGTATGTAAGAACCTCTCTAGACTGGAAAACATAATTTTCAATTCGAAAGTTTAGATCGAAGCTACAGACTAAATGTAAATTATAGCATATTGTAGGTAATTTATTATAAATTGCAAATGAACAAAATGAGACTTACCCATTTTGTTTACGAAAATTAAACATAAAAATCCAATTAGAACTGTATTAAACATATTTATTCCACCGGCGCTCGTTGCGCACTCGTACCTATTAGGTACTGTAACGTTAAACAAACGTTTAGAATATGAGTTGGTACAAGATAAAGCAATTAATTGCTCGGTATTGTTGTACGTATAATTAGTTCGGGAGAATAAGTTTCTAAATTTAATTCGGGCGCGTTTCGCGCGAGCCTTCTGCGAGGCTGTTGTGGAAATATAGGGCACATTAAATTATAAGATGGCGCGACATGATATTTTAACATTCCACAATTGGGGACAGGTCTAAGCTACAAGACGATGGAGAATGGAGATTCAAGCCATAGCTACTTAGTTAGTTCACTCTGCTCACTATGGTCATCATAAACATGAAAATTAAATACTAAATATTCTCATAGATGTATGCACTCGACATAAATAGATGATAGTGCAGTTAGTTTAAGCCAATTGTTGTATCTGTCTGTGTTGATAAATAAACAATTACTTATTATTATTATAGTTAGACAGCTAATTTAGCTTAAGCCAGGTTCCGACTAACTTCGCCCCCACACTGCTTTCACCGCTGCTTTCTTTCTTAAAATAATTCAAGCGACCGCGCGCAAATAAAACGTATCCCGTATGTTTACAGATTGACTTTCACTAACCCCGACTGTTTCGAGTTTATTAATTAGTTTACAATTTCTAAACCCAACTCTCACAATTTATAACTGTTCTGAATTGTATTATGCGTTTTAATTGAAGACATTTAATAACAACTAAGTACTTATAGAGTTGCCTACTTATAGAATAGTCTAAACCTCTATTTTAATAAAAAGTTGCAAATTAACCAACTAACCGTTCAGATTCTTTCAAAACTTTTCAGTTATTTACACAAAGTTATATATTATTAATTATATAGTATAAATAGTAAAGTATTTAGGTACATAAAGTAGAGAACTAAACTAGTTAAAATAAAAATAGGCACTTACCCACTACAACGAATACTTCTCAAGCAAGTCCCATCTAAAGCCATGCCTTATAGGCACACTAAACAAATAACACCTCTATTTAGCATCATAATAAGTCTAAATCCCACTAGTTGTGAACCAGCTGCAGCAGCGGATGTGACATTAATTTGCAACTGTCGCAGAACTCATTAAGCAGAAAAAGTTCCAAGCGGATAGTTTTTCGATTGCATTCAATTAGTCTATTGTCCCGGAGCTTCCACTTGCACACCTGCTGAATAAATTGTAGACAAATTGTAAGGATTCGTTATCAAGAGGATGATAGAAAGTCAGGACGTTGGTAACTTTTATTAAATATTCATTTTCCATAGATAGTAGGTACCTATTACCATAAATATTCATAATCCATAATATACAAATTTAAATAATAATAATACTTACATAACAGGTACATAAATATTAATATTCATAGCCCATAACGATTAGGTAAGATTATCTTTGCCTATATTACCTAAACTTTCCTGCTATAGGTAAGTACCTACCTCCTTAGATCACCTGAAAATAAATAACGAATTCAAAGAATACAATGAGCTTAATTAATTAGGTTAGTAAGTATTTTTTTAAATAGGCAGGTTTATCTGCATTCAGCTAAGTACCTATATGTAGTTTAATACTTCTTCCAGTCCGTCTGCCTGTCCGTCCGTCCCAGTCTGTCAGTGTCATAACCACTACAGTTTTTTGAAGGAAGGCGATAAAGTACCTTCTAAGACGTTATACAAATATCAGTATTTTTAACCGACTTCCAAAAAAGGAGGAGGTTCTATGTTCGTTTGTTTTATTATTAAGTACTTATTTATGTTCACCGACTACACCGTCATGGACCATCTTGAAAAATCATTTTTGTCTGATAGTGCATGCATAAGTACTTTCTGGGTGGTCACATAGAAATTTCATGAAAATCAGTCCAGCAGTTTGAGAGATATGGACGATTTACGGTCATCAGTAATTCAATAAGTAAACACCTGGGTGCACTAAAAAGCTAGAAATAACTAGGGATCTTGTAATTATTATTTTTTATCTTTATTAAGTGAAAAAAGGGAGTTTGTTCAGAATTGAACATGTCACTCCCGTAACGTAAGTATACAGGAAAATAATACCCTTACAATGCATAACATGTCATGTCATGTCATGTCATGTTTGGAGTCGGTGCCACTATCAACTTTGACTACTTATAAGATACTTACCCCTACTTCAATTGGCACTGATACCAAATGAAAGAAATTACAAGGTCCCTAGTTATTTCTAGCTTATAAGTGCACCTCAGTTTTTTGAAGTCTGTTAGGTAAGATGTCCCAAAATTTAGCATGGTTATTTTGCTTTTGAATAAAACTAAGCCTTGTGCTGACTTGTGCTAGGCTTGTGCTGCGTTGTGCCGCAAATCGCGACTCTCGATCTCAAAAAACAAACATTGCACCACAAGTCTAGCATAATCCGGTACAATCATACATTTTCGATCAAACAAAATGGCCATGCTGGTGCAAAAATGGTTTTTATCTGATAGCCGCTTTGGTTTTTGAGATCGAGAGTCGCGATTTGCGGCACATCGCAGCACAAGCCTAACACAAGTCAGCACAAAGCATAGTTTTACTCAAAATCAAAATGGCCATGTTAACTTCTCGGACATTTAGGTAATTACTTAAGTACTTACATTTTTTACTGTTTGCTTTTCAAGTAGGTAGTCTACCTAGAGATACCTCTACCGTAGAACTACTTAAAATCAATACCATAGTGGGTTTAAGTTTAACGGCACTCCACTAATGCTCCATTTAACTTTATGCACCATCAATTTCAGTTTACTGCTGTTTTACTGCACGCCTTTGCGTCACATCTCACAGCCCAAGAGACTGAACTCAAAATACCTATCTAATAGGAGAAGAGCTATAAAAAACTTCGTTTAGGCACTAAAGTACCTACTTAATGAAGTTACTCTTTATTGAATAATGTTCAATACCTTTTTATTAAATACAATTTAAGCAACCTACCTATAAAATTTATATAGGTAGGTCACATAGAAACCTACCTAGCTGAAATTCTAATTGGTAGGTGTATCTAAGCAGCTACCAACTTATCTACTTAGATAGGTCAGAAAGTAAGTACTATCGATTTATTTATATCTACCTACCTGCCTATTAGGCTTCGTTATTAAAAAAATATCGCCAGACTGACACCAACTGTATGGTCCCAAACTAAGCAATACTTGTACTTTGGGCACTGTACAATGGACTGGGGGCGATCCCCGTGACACCCAGACCAGGGCAAATTACGAAATGGCCATTTCCGAAATTTTCCCAAGGGTAATCGAACCCGCAATCACCATGTGCAGTGAGCCAAGCGACATACGCTCGAACCACTGCGCCAAGCGGTCGTCTACGGTCGCGGTATAAGTCCATGCATACCTCCCTAGCACTGTATTAGGGACTGTGCACACCACGTTTTTTAAACGCGCCGTCGCGTCGACGCACGTTGCTAAAACGCGCATCGACGCGCGTTTAAAAAACGTGGTGTGCACAGGCCTTTACCTACCTATATTCTAGCTAACATTATAACGCAATCAGAATGGCCGTCCGCTGCCTGGCGAGCTAATATTAAAATCGTAAATTCCCTCCGCCCGCGGAAAAAAGTTAACGAGTCCTTTATAACATTTTTTAAGACGTTAAGCTGAGTAGGTACCTAGGTAGGTACTTTATGAAACAACATTACTTATTTTAGTGACAACAACAGGTCGAAATTGCTTTTTAGAGAGCTGAAATTAATGGAATTAAAATGTTGTTCTTTATTTTAGGGTTCTGTATTCGTTTTGTACACAGACTTGACAGTTCTCGCTGGTTGTGTATTTCTTACCGGTTACCGGGGCCCTTCCCTGTACCACATGATGTCTGTCATCCTTCGATGACATACATATTATGTACATATTATGTATTATCTTCATAATACATAATATGTACATAGTACAACAATTATTACATGAGGTGAGATTATGAATACTTATCAAAATCTTTTTTATGTATAAATTCGTCAGAGGGATTATTGAAAATCTTTAAAATAAAACTCAGTTACCTATATAAAACGGAGAACTAGCCCTAGAAATGAGCCTAGCAGTGCCATCTATACCATCATTGAGAAACTATTGTGCTGGCATATTGGCAGTAGGGTGTCGGACAATGATCCGGTTTCCGAACAAACTGTTATATGTCAAAAATTCAATCCACTGACAGATGTCATAGTAATTCAGAATGTTTACCCCATGGCTTTATTTATTTCGCGTTATATTATAGTCAATTAAGATGACTGAAATACAGCAATTTAAATGTGTTAATTGTGGTGCCGCTGCCAACGCACTTTACAGAACCTACGGCCCGACAGTACTGAAACTTACAAAATGTGTAAGCAGTTACCTCAGTATTTGTTTCCTATAGCGTTTATCGTTAACTATGGAAAACTTCCTAATATTTACTGGAAATCCTGGAATATATTTGTTGTATTATTTGCTGTGTTATTAAAATATTAAATACATAGCTTTTTCCACATAACTTAGAGGTTACCTTAGGTAAGTAGGAATTTTCAAGAAATCATTCACATTTTAGGGAGGGTACACATTATTATACAATACTTCATTTACTCTCAAATAAAGGAAGGATTTTTATAGGTGTGGGCTTACACAATACCTGTGTAAATGAAGTAAAATAAATCTATACAAATAAATATAATTGGAGTGTCTGTTTGTAATATCAAAATAACACCTTTTCACTAAATGCATATGAAAGTACATAGGACACCTATAGCAAAAACGCGATTTTTTTTTTTTACAGTCTGTCTGTCGGTGTGTTTGTTCCGGGTAATCTCCGAAACGGCTGGACCGATTTTGACGGGACTTTCACTGGCAGATAGCTGATGTTATAAGGAGTAACTTAGGCTACTTTAATTTTAGAAAAACAATTAGGGTTCCGCGTAAAAAAATAAAAACACATTAAATCAAAGAGTATCTCCGAAACGGCTGGACCGATTTAAATGGGACTTTCACTGGTAGATAGCGGATGTTATAAGCAGTAACTTAGACTACTTTTATTTGAGAAAAAAAATACTTAAAAAATGGGTTCTGTCGCACGGGCTCAGAACGCGGGAGCGGGCGTTTTTGTTAAGTTCAATTCCACGCGGACGAAGCCGCGGGCTCAGCTAGTAAATAAATATGATATGTGTAAATGTAGATTCAACTGCAAACAGTAATTTAACAAACCAAAATATCTAAATAATTTTCTATACAAAATGTATAAAGTTAGTAAGTACTTACTTACTAAATAAAGTGTTGCTTAACACATAGAATGTGACAGTAAGCTGGTTATTTTAAATATTTCAGGAAAGCTGCAAAGGCATAGTGGACAAGTACATAGAATATGACCCCGTGATAGTGATGATAGATCTGGTGCTGGTCTCCAGAGAAGCACAGCGGCACGTGCTGTATAACACAGAGTTTAAGGTATGTCACTTAGCATGCTTAGATCATACCCCATAGGCTCACTGAGAGACTCACACTTCTCTAGACATATTCATTTGGTCTATTATGTATTGGTGTATGAAGAAGAAGAAGAAGATGTAGATTTCATTGAATTTGCTGTGGTATATGCTGGAGCGAGTGATTGGTACACAAAATTCAAACTCTTGGACAAACTCCACTGGACTGCCTGTGGTCAAGCTCAGGGTTCAGAGTGTACAAGTCGCACACCCTTTTTTTTCGTTTCAAGTTTTGATTTAATAATATCACATAAGTAAAGAATAATTATATTTTTATACAAAATAATGTAAATGCCATGTGAGTGCTTTCCATTAGATTATTTCAAAAAACTATGTTAGACATAGAATTTACTTATACATATCTATACAAATAAATAAAATTGGAGTGTCTGTTTGTAATATCAAAATAACACCTTTTCACTAAATGCATATGAAAGTACATGCGACACCTATAACAAAAATGCGATTAAAAAATTTTTTGTCTGTCTGTCTGTGTGTTTGTTCCGGGTAATCTCCGAAACGGCTGGACCGATTTTGACGGGACTTTCACTGGCAGATAGTTGATGTTATAAGGAGTAACTTAGGCTACTTTAATTTTATAAAAAAAAAAAAAAAAAAAATGGGTCCTGTCGCGCGGGCTCAGAACGCGGGAGCGGGCTTTTTTGTTAATTTAAATTCCACGCGGACGAAGTCGCGGGCTCAGCTAGTACTTAAATAAAGTGACAATAAATATATTTTTTTAATGTTTTGGTTGTCAAATTTTATCCTCCTGTGGCAACCGTATAGATAACAATTTAACACAGTCTTTATAAGCTATGTCTCTGTTCTATTTCCTTACTCATGTGGTCAAGTGACCCAACTTGACTTGTTGGTATCATTGATGAAGGATGATGTGAGAAATGAATTGAGTTTATTGATTCCAGTCATATTGGAAGCTGCTGATAATACTGGCGATGCTGGAGACGTATGGCGTGTGGTACAACAACAGTCTGTTCTCCATAGCTGTCAATACTCTCTGTGGCATTGAGGGCAACAATTCCACACGGTTGTAAGTATTTGCATTTAGTAGTTTCATTTTGCTCCCATTCACACTGAATGTGTAAAAATAATTTTATATACGTATTCATTCGATAGTTGGACAGTCTCCATGTTATTACATAAAGTGAAATGTATGATAAAAGAGCTTTATCAAATTCCTCCTTGTAAAATTTGACGAAACTTATATGCAACTTTTTTAGAATTAAGTTGCTAAACCATCTGAGTCCAGTGTTTTCAATCAAAATATTTAGACAAATGTGTTTGTGATGAAGGATTTCACCAAAATATTTGTTGTTTATTTGCAGAAACTTAGCAACAAACTTGTCCTTACCAAAATTCTGGAATGCCAGTTGCTGGGCGTGGACCCAGGAGAAGACGGAAGACAGTGACCTCTTCATATGGGAGAAGGATTTCTACATACAATTCATATCTGTTTTTTCAGGTCCGTAACACTATATTTACAAAGCATCACATCATATATTTTTTTCTATTAGCTATAGCCTTTTGTATTTACTGAATATATATACCTACACCGTGGAAGGAGGATGGTAATGAAAACTTTGAGTAATGGTTGCACTTAAGGTGAAGGCGCCTGTCTAGCCCGCGAAATTCAATATTCTCGAGTATTTTTATAGTTTATCCAAAATCTGAAAACATTTAAAACAACATTTTGTGATTTGCGACAAACACAGTATGCAGTGCGTTTATTAATACATTTATTTTATTGAAATAAAACTATTTTTACGGATTATATCGCGTTTATTTACGTTTTATGTTCCCGACGTTTCCCGCTGTAAAGCAACCGAAACGTCGGGAACATAAAACGTAAATAAACGCGATATAATCCGTAAAAATAGTTTTATTTCAATGTGTAGTATTCGCGTAAATATAAGAAAACAATACATTTATTTTACTTTAAATATTATCACGGTAGATATGATACTAGTAAATCAATAAATATACAAAAATTGCCAGATTATCTGGATAGCTGTCGTTCGTGAAATGTTTTAAAGTAAGTTGGATATATTAATAAATGCACTGCACACGGTCTTTTTCGCGAATTACAAAATGTGCCTTTTATTATTGTCAGATTTTGAAAAAAATTGAAAAAACCTTAAAAAATTTGGACTTCGCGGGCTAGATGGGCGCTTTAGCCTTAATGACTATAATAAAATAATAGAAATAATTTATGTCGAAAGTCATGGGTTACAAATGTTGTATATTTTAAGCAGGTATTCTATCGTTAGTTCTATCGATTTCATTCTAAATTTGAGCATCATTCATGAAAATATCAACGGAAAATTTCAAATCTAGAGGGTCTCGAATGGATGAGTTGAATCCATGTTATCAGATTTCATTACGATGCCCCTCACACACTATAGTTCAATCCACGAAGACGCTCTACTATTTGTCGTTATCACTTGCAGTGCATGTGTGAGTTCTATCACCACGCACGCGCACTTATAAGCGATGTGCTCACACGCACAGTTAAATGACAACTCCACTAACCCCGCAGTATCCCTTTGGTAAATAGTGGGGTCTTACTTCATGGATTGAACTATCTATAGGTAGGTACTTGTCATATTTTAGACTATCTGCTGATTGAAAGAATTCCTCCACATTAAATAAAATGTTTGTCTTATATTTCAGGGATAGCAGCATTTATTCTGACAGTGCGAATCCTAATGAGGGTAATGAGGTCCTTCTCAACGCGAAATGAAGGTAGGTACCTAATGTTCGTAATTATCTATTATTATTTATTATGCACTCTATTATCTAATGACCTTTAATTAATTATCGATATATTAGGTGAAAGAAACATTGTAAGGAAACCATTTGATCCGACTACGGAACAACTGTCACGAATTATATTTAGAACTGCCGATAGATCGCGCTAGTCGTATTCATAAACGCTGAAATATCGTATAAAATGGTTTTTCTGTCGTCGCTTGGTATATTATATTTAGTACTTACCATATTTATGTTTATGAACTCTCCGATTTTTTCTCCTTTCATTAGACACCCCATTCGATACGAAAGCTAAAAAAATGACAGGGACTGTGGGACCTCACTTTTTTATTGATTTTGTTCGTATAAAATTCAGCCGCCTACAATACATATGTGATGGGTGACTCCTAACAAAAAGATGTTTGATTGTAGTGCCTCTCACCCGAGTACTAAAGGCATTCTCCCTGGCCAATGTGAGTATATTGTTCACGCTGCCGATGCTAGTATGGGGTAACGCGGAGACCTCCCCGGAGACCAGGACTGTGCACTACCTGTTGGTTTTCGGATACAGCTTTGTGGTGTTCCTCAACATTTTTACTGGTAAGGCATTATACAGTTTACTTAATAAATAAATTAATTGGCTCATTATTTAAGTATTTTTTTTCGCCTGGTTCTCGTTATGTTGTGCTAAGCTGGCATAAGATGATAATAATCTACATAGGTCAATTATACAAGTTACGCTCTCGAATCGATTTGAAGGGTAGTGCAATAGCGATACTTTACAGCTATGTGGTTTTGAATAGAAAGAGTTTGTTAGAGTCCATTTGCTGAGTTAATCTAACCTGAACGATTTCAACATAAATATAAAACAACAAATTTCTTGAATAGTACAATAGTCAACACTATTTGTGTTAAATGTAGAATAAGTGAATTATAAAATTCTAATTATGTCAGGTGATAAAATATTGTAATTTGTAGAAATATACTTACCTATTGTTTTTTCTTATTAAAATTTCAGTTTTGTACGAATGCCCCCTGGTCATCACGACGTTTATACTAATAATGTCCAACATTATCAAGAACATCACGAGTTTTCACATGACACCACAGCTTAGGAGACTGATATCATGAAATTGAATAATACACCTTATGTAAAGTATCACAGAGTATTTATTTCAAAAATATATATTTTCAACCTTTTTATAATAAGAGTATTAAATAATATGTGCAATAATGTGTTAACCACATATTGTTGTTATTATATTGTTAACACAATATTGCATAGATAAAGCCTACAATATAATTTCTTACATATCTAATTAATATTGTTTCTTCCTTAATCAAAGGATATAATACGTAAGAATATATTATCTACCCACTAAAGCATTATATTTTCATTTTTTCATATGCAGTGCAGTGTTACTACAAGCATTTAATTTTTTGTAAAAATTTAAGCAAAGCATAGACTAGGAATTAAATATGTTATATATGTACATACAATCATAGCTACACTTGTTAGCTTACATAAGCATACCCACAGGTAAGTGGTAATAAAATTGAATGGGGAATGTCATTACTATTTTATGGAATTTTGTGTTAAGTCAACTAAATATTAACTTTTTAAAATTGCTTGTTAATTTTAAATCAATGCTTTGGTAGAAGTAATAAAACAAGTCTATTTAATTCTGTTGTATATTACTTACAATATTAATTTACAAACAACACAAGATATTTCGACCAAAACAGTTATTTTAGCCTTAAAATCACATAAAAAATATATATAAACGAATAAAATATTTATTTACCTTTAAACTGCCATCAGCATTCAGTCTTTGGCTAATTGAGCAGAATAAACTAATAATATATTCCACCAAAAGTAAACAAACAGCAATGTAGCTAGCTACTCAAGATTCCGGAAACGAACCTAGTGAATAATCATAGACTTGAATTATTTTAATAAGTATAATTCATGCAATAAATAATACCGGCGAAATGTGTTCATAACATCCCTGTAAATACTGGTCATCAGATGAACTATGAACTACATTAACTGTATAAGCAGTCATAAATAAAGATGTGTCATCAATGAACAAATTGTTTCTCCATAAAAGTAGCATTGTCTCATTCATTGTGTGTTGTTATAACACCGTCTGATATTTACAGTTCAAATCATATCACTAAGAATGTCTGTTGCTAGATAATTATTAAATGAAAGATCTCTTACATTCCAATGCATTAATGTTATTTTATGTTACAAAGATCTAGTGTTTCCAATCAACTAAGTTCCTTCTAGGTGTTTCTATTTGAAAACCTTCCTAACTATAAAACAATTTGTATTTACATTTAATATTTGCTTATCAGGTAAACTAACATAAATGATGATGCAGTCAAATTACACAAATTATTGATGTTAATGGTGAACAACCAGACACACAATTTTTAATTTGCATATGGTTGCAGTTTTAAACTGGTGCTTACATACCTGAGTAAGTTCCTACCAAGTATTCTTTATCATGACTATGTGCCACCACAAAAAAAACAGAGTATGTCTTCTTTTAATTACTTACAACATGTAATTTTCCATTTTTTTTTTATCATAATAAATAATATGTATTATTGATATAAAACTTCTACCTTTTTTTGTCATGACGGAGTTATCTATACAAATAAATAAAATTGGAGTGTCTATTTGTAATATCGAAATAACACTTTTTCACTAAATACACGGGCTAAGAACGCGGGAGCGGGCTTTTTTGTTAAGTTAAACTCCACGCGGACGAAGTCGCGGGCTCAGCTAGTCTTTTGTAATATTAATCACAAACATAATTTGAATAGTGCTATATTTATGAAATGATATATTATTTTTTGTGTATCAATAATATATATTAATAATATATAATATTTTTTGCCTAAATACCACAAGATGGAAAATATTTGTTCTTATTAGATACATAGTAACATTTAGACAGTGCTTGTATGTCTCTCTATTGCCAGTCTATGTTCATGTCAAATATTTGGTAGAGAGCCAACTTATGTTATAGATACACTAATTATATTGGTTTGTTTATTTTATATTTATAATAAATAATACTAATTAATGTGGAAAGATAGACACTGTCTAATATTTATTAGTTTGCGTAACAGTATGGACACCAATCTCTTCATTATTTATTTAATGTAGCTATCTATCATAACAAAGTAAAAGTGACATTGGGAGTAACTATTGTACATACATCCAAACACTTCCCATTCAAATATAACAATTACAGCCTACATCAATAAATTATAAACAGCAAGGCAACTAAGGACTAAGGGGGGGATCGTCGTTCCCAATCATCACATCCTCGTACATGATGTCATTGTTTCGCCTTGAGATCTTCTGGCGGACATAATCAACCAAATTGTACTTCCTTACCGCTAATATTGCTCCGGCTATGAGTAGTGCGAGGGTGAGGATCGTCACCACAGCCACTGTAACCCCGCCGTGCGACGAAGGCCCGACACTAGGCACCGCACATGCATCCCCCACACGCACGAAACCCTTGGAACATTCGCATGTGTTTGTAGCAGCAATGCACACCTCGTGAGGTGCCGTGCACTGTCCCAGTACGGACGAATTGCAGGACAGGATGTGGTCTGTTAAAAAGAATAACCGTCGTAACACACAATAAATTGATTCAATTAAATAATCGTCGGCTACTTACTACTTACCCGAGTGGCCGTATTGTATCACATTAAGAAGTAACGCGGCGAATATATCGATGTCCCTTAGCCCCATGATGTTCGGACTCCTGTCCGGGGAGTTTTCTCATCACCTTTATAAACTGGAATGGTAAAGTTATTGTCTTTTTGAAGAATGATGCTTCCGAGTAGCTAGCACGCACAAGCAAAACAAACGTCAGTCAGCCTGACTGACGAAACTGTTTAATTGTGTCTTGTCATACGTCAAATGCGTTTAGTTATCGTCAAGAAACTGATATATCGCCTGCACATGTGCATGATGCTAAAATGTGCTTGCACGTTATACGCATTGAAATATAAACCAACATATTATTTGTGTTATAAATAATTTTATTACTTGTCTGTATATTGATTCTGGGCTTTTGGCTGCTTCTTGGGCGAGACTTACTAACGTGAGCCGCAAAGTGATGAAACAAAACGTATTTAACGTTTCTTTTCACTTTGTTTATTATTAATCGCTGCGCCTGCGACCTGAATGCTCCCCACACACTGTAACGGTCGGAAATCCATAACGTCAGTAATTAAAAATAAAACAGCGATAATGATAACAATACGAATAATTATTTATTTCTAGCTTACATTTACTAAAACATACGTCCTGTACAAGTATCTACCCATACTCAACAGATGGCTTTAATAACAGGAAGGTACATTTTACTTTTGCTTTACATCTATCAGTCTAGAAGTATCACACATTTTGGGATATTCTACGGTTGTTTAAAAGTTGAATTCCTCATCTTCATCTCCGTACGTATACTTCTCGGGGAGTTTGTAATCGTTGGGGTCGTGGCCGGACGCTTCAACGCCGCCGTTGCCGTCATCAGCGCCACCCTCCCTGTAAACAAACCAAAATTAGAATAATGAAGTTGAATAATCTATATATATATATAACTCAAAGGTGACTGACTGACTGACTGACATAATGATCTATCAACGCACAGCCCAAACCACTGGACGGATCGAGCTAAAATTTGGCATGCAGGTAGATGTTATGACGTAGGCATCCGCTAAGAAAGGATATTGATTATTTCCACCCCCGAGGGGATAAAATAGGGGATGAAAGTTAGTATGAAACATTGTCAATTAAATTCCACGCGGACGAAGTCGTGGGCACAGCTAGTAAAACAATAAGGTACTTGCGCCCAAGATGGCCCAGTTCCTAAGATGGCCCACTTACAAAATTTCTTACTTTTATAAGTTCAAATGAGTTTAAATTTCGCGCCCATGTTGCGTTAGTAACATAGACAAAACTGCAAGTTCATATCAAAGGCAGGGAGCCGCCATCTTTGCAGTTGTTGACAGTTTGTCCGTGCCGTTAGAAATGGCATACGAGTTATAATCTCATGTTCACAAACATTTTAGTAGTTCTTTAGAAAAACGAATAGTTTTCGTATTTTGTTTTAATACAACGTTACTTAGGTTTATGGACACTCTTGAGAAGGTAAGTGTTGTTTGTGTTCTTTATTAATTTTCTTTTAAAAGAAGTAGTTCTTGTAGGCGGGTAAAGTCCCTATAAAGGCCCACCACACGGGTTCCCAAGATGGCCCGGGCCTTATTAGGACTATAGACAATCATAGTTTCTTTGGAACTTATATGAAGTCCTTTTGGTTATTCTTTAGTTATTAGTATTGTAATGGACCACTGGAATTTATTAAACGTAGGTAGTTAGTTACCTACCTTATTTATTCTACTTTAGGCTTGAAATTAAAAGTTTTCACATCTGAAGTGTGTTCATTCGAATCTATATTTTTAAACGTAACCACTTTGCGTGGTGCTAAATTAAAAATTCGTATTTTTTCTCATCTGTTTAAATTTTAGTTTAATTTATTTTCAGATTTTACATTATGGAACCTATCAATAAGAAGCGTGGTGAATGGACTGAACAGCAACTTAAATACTTACTTTTCTGTTCTTTTTTCACTATTATTTTTCTTTACTCCTAATAAGGCCCACCGAAATCGTGGAGAAAAATATTTTGTCAATATCTAAAAATAAAACTTGTTATTACCAAACGTAATAGTTAGATTCACGTCTCAAAAGTGTTATTTATTGATTTTATTTAGAGATTTTTGTTTTGTAGGTAGATTAAGTTTTGGTAAGCCTAAGATGGCCCACCGTGCAATTTATGACCAAAAAAACTTTTGTAACCGACTGATTACCAAGAATCTCATATGTTAGGTTAAGTTTTACGTTTATACATATTTTTTGTTTTGATAGCGTTTATAAATTACGTTATGAATGTCGGGCCATGATAAGTACCTATGTTCCTAAAAAGGCCCACATTAGAGGTTTTTAAAAACAATTGTTTTCTTAAAGAAATTTTATCTAATATGTTGATTTGTATTGTGATTTTATTCACAAATAAATGAGTCATATTGTGTTAAATTTTGTTTTCATAAATAATTTTATTTTTTTAATTTATTTCTATATTACAAAAAATGGGCCTTACAAGGCGCAAGTACCTTATTAGGTACCGCCGACCACCTCTTCAGCATCCCTGTTGAGGTGGTCGACGGTGGCGGATAGTCCGGCAGGGGGAGTCGCTCGCGCCGTGCTCGGTACCTCTCTGATATCAGAGAGGACTGTAGCGTGGCGCGGGCGACTAGAGGTGGGAGGGCGGTGGCGCCATTTTGGGAGTGGCGATAGGGCCCGTGGCGGGCTGCTGTTGGCGGAGGGCCTTAACCCGAGCCCCCTTCCCCCGGAGGGGGCTCGCAGCAGGGTCGGGGTTGAAGCCTTTTGGCATCCCCTGACTATCCCGCCTGGGCCTGGGTGCCCAGCCTGATGGCTGAGCGGGAGTGCGGGTCGAGCACTGCATGAGGCAGCGGAGCTCCCCGCGGAGCCAATGGTGACAGGCACGGGGGTGTCTGCCATTACAGCATGGGTTCGAGAGGGGGCGCTGTGTTACGTGTGTCAACACAGCGCCTGAAGTCGGAGTGGCGCGTCCTTTGGACGCGCCCCCAGTGAGGGGCCCTTACCAGGCTAAGCCGTCGGGGCGTCTCGGAGCATTTTAGTGGACCCGAGGCGCTCGACTGCATGGCGGAGGGTGGTACACCGTTGGTTTTTAGTGGGTATACTGCGCCCTTCAGGCGCAGGGACTCCCACATATCCATAAAGGGTTTTCCAAGGAAAAAAAAAGGTATGTATGTACATACTTTGGAGACATCCCGTGTTAAAGACAACACTTCATAGACTCTCAAATACTTACCGGAAACTTTAAGGAAACATCTTGGAATATGGGTGTTCGTACTTATAAAGGCTTCCGACTGGGGCGGAAAGTACAGCGCCTTATTTAATTGCAAAACTCTGTCCATTATCTGATCAGCTGGTTTGTAGAGGGTGCACCTACGTCACGCGGTAGGCTTAAAAAATTCGGTCACTTACTTCAGTTCCTCATGCTGTATGTCCTTCAGCTCCTCGCGGTTTGACTTCTCATTGCGCTGCTTCTTTTTTGGTCGTTCCTCTTCCTCATCCTCCTCGGGTTCACTCTCCCTCTCCGCTATAAAACGCAATCTTTTTTAAATAATATAGCTTTACCTATGGATTTTAGAAATAAAAAAAATGGAAATCGTTCATCTATTTATTTTTATTGGTTTGTTATTTTATCGTATCCTGCGCTAATCTGAATTGTCATTTAGGTAACTACGTATCTTGATACCTATCACATCATTATCATGGAAAATTAATCCAAATTCGACTGACATGGCTTCTACAGCAACCACTTGAGCACTCTCCTTATAAACTTTAAAGGCTTTCTAATAAGCTTTTCTGATTCACCTCTGCGCTCATGATTGTGGCTGTACGCGCCATCCTGGCCCTTATCTTCGTGTCCGAAGGAGTCCTGCTTCTCGTAAGCGTAGTGGTCTCCGGCCTTCTTGTGGTAAGCGTCGAAATGCTGGTATCCTCTTTTGCCGCCGCCCGATTTCTTCCGAGAATACCCGATCTCACCGTCCGCTTCGCTTTCTTTTGATTTTTCGTAATCATCCGGCTAGAAATATTTAAGTAGGTATTAATCAAGATACCATTATGATTCGCAAGGTAGAAGTCCAATGTTAGGGTGCTATATTAAGTGCTAAGACTATTTTTATATTGTACACAACCAGTGAACACTAACTTAGCCAGAAAACTATACCTAAGTACCTACCTATACCTACAGTAAGTAGATTTTACCACTGGTATTCTATGCTCCATTCGGTTTTAGTTGCAAATCAGCGAAGGCACCTACTTCGGCAAGAATCGCGCTTGTAACCACAAAGTTACAACTATTTTGTTTACGTAGATAGTATCTACTTATTTAAAAGTAGGTAAGTAAATAAGTTTTCGTTCCGCTGGTATTTACAAAATACTTCCACCAGAAGTGTCGTAAATTAATAATGAGTATTAGGTATGGTATAAAAAAGCCGTAACCGTTCCTCCCACTGTTGAATGAACACAGATTTCGTAGTACCTAGTTGGTTTAAGTTTTTTCGAATCAGTGATTCACGAGAATGGTAGCGACGACGACGAAAATCTGAGCAAAAAAAAAGTAGTTAATATTTAATACATTGATTAACTTTCGTAACACATAAATCGATAGATTTTATTTTGGGTTGGTGCAGTGTACCCCGTGTCAATTTCTCTATAGCTAACAGAAGTAGGTATGAGTTGAAGCTGTGTTCACGTAGCATTTCGATTAAACATTTCACCAAAGCTCAATAGAATTAAAAATTAATTCTTAAATTTATTTTCTACGAGATTAATTTCATTTGTTATCTCAAAATTTGAATTTCTTAGCACATAAAACCAATTGCTCGCGTACATAGTGTTGTCATCCACAACTAGATTGAATTTACACGCCTCATTATGTTATTGATAATTATTAATTATATTCCAACTCCAATTCCAATTTAGTTTATGGCTTCCATCGTTTATCGATGATTTCGCCAGTGTCAAGTAACAAATAGCAATTACAAGTAATTAATAACAATACAACACAAAAATGTGACCGTCCACTTTGGAAAACCAAAATGGAGGCCTAATATTAATTATAGTAATTTGAAAAGTTAATCAGACTCACCGCTGCAGCCCTGACTTCCCGGACATACGAGCCCACAGACATGGTGTCATCTACCATCATCATGTCCTCGAGTGTGGTGGCAGGCTTGGCTGGTAATGTCGCAGCTATGTGCAGGAGCCCTAACGCTATGCATGCTAACTTAAACGTCATTTCGATAATTCTGAAAAAGTCTTAATCAATCATTAAAAATATCACGTACCCGTTGAACAATTTATCACTTGGTTAAAGATACATTTTTAATTATTATTTAGTACCTACGTTATAAGTACTATGTTATAAGATTCGTAAGATAATCAATTTATTATACAGTTAAAACTAATATAAAATTATTTCATTTCATTTGGGATTGCTTTTTCAAGTTTCTACAAAAGCCTCGACTACCATACTCTTAAATAGACTTAATCTACATATAATTACAACTAAAATCGATCATGTGTAACAAATAGAGCAGTTGCTCATTACGGAAACGTGAGCTCTTTTATTTTTTTACCTTTCGTTGAACGAACAAAAACTGCACTTGCTTTGGCGAGATCTATATCAACTCAACACAGTCATTCAAATCTTGTATTTTATATAACACGATATTGCGGCTACCCGACAGTTTCACAACGGCCGGTGGGCTGACCCCTCGACTCTTTAACGATACGTCGGCTGAACTGCTGTTTTTCATTACAACATTGATTTTTATTAGAATATTTCTTTTGTGGTTCACCATTTGTTATTTGACCCATGACGGTCAATAGAAATGTTTTATGGGATTAAGTTGACTTTATCCCAAGAAACCAATAAATTGTTTAGGTATTTCAGTTTGCGACTGGGGATTTAGAGCTGCCTTGAATTAAGTATTTGGATTCGATAGGCGACTTCTAATATCGTTTTAGTAATATTAATTTACTCATAAGGGTACTTTGGATTAAATCTGTATGGTTAAGTATTTTATTATTATTAGACTTATTGCTACACCCTTATCAAGATTAGATGGCAATAATTAATAATTACCAATAAAAAAACGCAAATTATTCGTCCCTATTATCTGAAATTGAGACGATACAAACACGCCGGTTACATCTTTGAATATTTCCTAGAAATGTCCAAAATCCGCCTTGTCCTTTTATTTATTACTGAAGTATTTACCAACAAAATTATTTGGGCCTAATTACATTCCGTCAAGTTTCTATGACCTTTCATGGTTTGGTAATGTAAGCCAGCAGAAAATTAAAATGTTTCATTACTAAGAAATAATTTGGCTGTTACAATAGATCATGATAAACCAATGCAGCATGAAATTGTCGCGAATACCGCTGACATTATGTACAAATTTGAGAAAATTATCCCAACATGTCGCAGAATGAAATTCGTTCGCTTTACTTTCATTGTGAAATTATTCAAAAACGGTTTTTGTAATATAAATGATTGAGTGACTATTTTTATAAATTCAGTATTAGTCTTGGAAGCAAAAGCCAGCGTTTATATCATAAACGTTAGTATTATTATTAGGATTCAAAGAATAATATTTTTATAATAGTGCAATGTCGATCAACAAAGTCATTGGCCTACAATGCCTATTGAAGGTTTAGGTATCAAAAAGCTATATCTATTTCGTTTACACGATTATATTCAATCTCGTGTAAGAAATGACCTGCTTTTACTGTTCAAGATGCCTTGACATATTATACCAAAGATCTAGTTTATTCGTATTATCTTGCTAACTAAATTGACTAGTTTCTGTAGAGGATCCTTAGTAACACTAAGTCAAGAAGAAACAAAATTAATATTTTATAAAATGTTTACTTAGCATCCGTCACTAAGCCGCCAAATTATAATAAGTACTGTTTTTGTC
The DNA here is from genome assembly GCA_905147325.1 of Notodonta dromedarius. Lineage (NCBI taxonomy): Eukaryota > Metazoa > Arthropoda > Insecta > Lepidoptera > Notodontidae > Notodonta > Notodonta dromedarius. The sequence goes on along the minus strand of LR990165.1, from coordinate 12,407,870 downwards.
ATTGGATTTTGGGGACCATTTATTTCCCGGCATAATAAGCGTTTCCATCTTTTCCATTAGTGTTGTATCAACGTTTGCTCTTCTTCGGATCAACCTTTTGCTTTTTTCCCTTTGGGTTCCAGCCTCTCCGTTAACATCAATTAGGTTTTTTGAGCTTTTGGAAACGCTGTATACACAGTTATAAAATTTCCTTCAAGTAATGGCTGAGTTTTATTGATAAATTGTTGTTGCTTTAGGTCTTTGGAAGAGGTCTCAGCTTTAGAGGCCTCTGTCGTGGAAGCGTTGAGTTTAGAAGCGTCCGTTTTGGTGGCATCAGGTTTTGAGGCGTCAACTTTAGAAGCTTCCGCTTTGGAGGCTTCTCCTTTCATCAACGGTTCTACTTTATAAATTCTTGCCGGTTTTTGTATTAATTCCCCGGCTTCAAGTTCTTTTAGGGCACCAGGGTTGACGTCAAAGGAAAGCTGCCATTCTTTCTTCAGTTGTAGTTCTTCTAATGACTTAGACCTGAGAAAAAAGTCCAAATTTGGAAATATTATTTAGGGATTTCTTTAGTATTTTTCCCTTAAAAATTGATAATTAATTACTGATATAATATAATAAAGTGCCAATTTGTAATTTCTTAGCTGTTAAATGATTCCTTACATGGTTGCATCGGTAACATCGAACCGCAAGACTGAGAAACCCACGTCGCGGCCCCTCTGAATAGCATTTTTGGCTAGGATTTGGACGATTTCCGTACTTTTCGGAGTGTTTGGAGGCACAACTAGTACAACCTGAAATATAAATCACCAAATTCCACCTTTTTGTAATATTATATTCTGAAGATTGGTTCATGAACCAATGAATCATTGGAGTTATAATGATGGGAAGCCTAATGGTTGAATAGTATACTCACCTGCAATATATTATGCACATGATATTTATCGTGCAGCGCCGGCGCTCTAAGGCAGTGAGCTGTGAAATGCATCAGCCGCCTAGACCGGGGGCACTTCACGCACCGCGCCCATTTTTCGAGGATGGTGGCGTCCCAGGGACAGACGGAAGTACTGAGTGCTAACCCTCGAATATTGGATAAGCCTTGGCGATGTTCTGGTTGCTCGGCTAACATGGAATGTCCTGAAAGAGATGTGTAAATCGACTTTTGTGGTTTATTGAAGGTCAAGGCTGATCACTGTAGCCATAAAGCAAATTGACGAGCTTTCTAAATTATCTACTCTCATTGGACATCAGGGTATCATAGCTTTGTTAGATACATAGAAAGTTTGTATTCACACAGATCTACACTACGCTTGAGTTCATTCGATTGCGTCTTCCTCATGTAGTTACCTTGGGCCAGTGCTCTAGCCACATAGTCGCACAGTACAATATGCGAGACGGAGGGCGGCACGATGAGCCCCGGCCAGGCGGTCTTCGCGTGCTCGCGCACGAAGCGCAGCACGCGCGGCACATCCGCCGGCCTCGCGCGGCGCACGCGCATTCGCTCTTCATTCTCGGTTGCACCCTGCACCTGGACAACATGACAATAAGGGGAATTTTATAATCGCCAACAGTTTGACCGATTAGTGTTCTGTGCTGAGACCACCCTAATAAATAATATTATAATATAAATTTGAAAGTATTCTGTAGTATATCGTTGGTTATTTGAAAATGGTACTAATTCTCTTAGAACTCAACCAAATTTTATTAATCTAACTGTAGTGCCATCCTTCACTGGGTTGTAACGTACGACAAATACTTTTTGATTAGTCAAATTTAGTTTACCTATTCTTGATTCGAAGACAACATAATTTGGAATCAATATTTATACTATGTGCCTATTATAAATTTGTGTATGTAGGCATCATAATGACAGTGTATTAGGTAGGTACCTACTATTGATAGCTACGTAGGACTACGTAGAAGCTTTGCCCCTTTATTATAATAGATTAAGACCCGTATCTCATTTTTTATTGTATGAAATTATCACTTGAATGTAGTGGAAAATATACCTAATCCTTTATCTCAACTTCAGTACTTGGCTCAGAAAGTTATAAGAACATATCCCACCGCTATGTGTTTAGAGTTTATGCCCGGTTTCGGTGTGTCTGCAAAACTCCTGATATGTGAATTGAGGCTGTTCATCACCACAGTCGAATTATTGACCGATCGCTTGCAGGGAAAAAGTCGGCACAAATTAGTCAGTATTGACATCGTGGGGCAACCGGGAATGGTATCTATGGAGGACGTTCAACTTCCTTGACCCTATTTACTACTGTGCCTCATGTTTGGTCAGTTTTATACAAAATTAATTTAATAAAAATCACTTTTAAAATATAATATGGTGGCTTATTGACGGTTACTGACAGTTTGCGGATTATCCTAATTTATTTTCTAAATTTGAAATGTGGCAATTTGTTTGTGGCCTAATTTGAAAACTCCTTAGAATAAACTTTATAACGATTATTAAAATTATTATCATCTGTCTCTCTTCTTTCAACTTCAATCAACAGGATCAGATCATGTAACAAATTTTTCCAAAAAAAACAATCAAAATACTTAAAAAAACACTAATTCTAATAAAATAAACATTTAAAACATGAAGTCAAAACGTTAACATGATAGGCCTCAGAGTGTGGAGGGCAAACGTGTTACGCTTGAGCAGGCTGCCTCAACCCTCAATCAACACTCCTTTCAAGAGGTTTCGAAAACCGTCGTCTTGCGACGTCTGCCTATTTCCACCTGATAAAAAACCAGTGAGTTGGGGGCCAGTTTCCTGAGACTAGTAAACTGAGGTTCTTTTAGCAAACGTCCATTAAACAATTTAAAGTTACTAGTCTTCTAACTGTAGCGTTGTAATATAATAATGATATCCTTTACCTGAGTACCCTTTTAAACAAGGAAAACAGTAATTTTAGGCAGTGCTAGTAGTACCCCCAATCTTAATCGTATAAATTAAGCCTTTTTATTCCTTATACCTCCGTTTCCCAAATACCGTTTCATGTACCTAAATAAGGTGTTATAAGCATTCAAAGTATACCCTTTGAGGTCGCGCCCCGTGAGTAAAGTAAAGCTTCAAGGAAACGTTTTTCATGTGTCGGAATCGAGGTAGTTTCGTTCGAAATTAGGTAATTCACCTAATATTTATTTCTATTAGTGCTTCGATATCAACAACGTGATGATAGAGCGCGGCAATCAGTGCCATTCGAAGCTGATTCGATCGTTCTTGTACGCGCATTACTGGCCTCGGGAGCCGAGCGTCGTCAGCCTGTGGATGGCTCTGGACAGCCCTTACTTGGAAATCCTTACTGATAAATATTCACACTCTGGTGAGTCCTTGGAATGGGTGGTAGAGTTTATTCTATTATTTTGTGATAATTTTGGCTGATTGCGCGTTTGTGTAACGTGTTCTTGGTAGCTGTAAAAATACATTCGCAATTTTTTTCGTCCTTACTCTTTTGGAGAAATGTTCGAAGTCATCACTTTAAGGTTGACAAGCCGTCGCCATTACTGACGCCCTTCTGGTACGTTTGTGAAAGTATGTATCCATATATCAAGAGATAATTTTTACTTTATTTTAAAACATCCTTTCTACTAGGCGATCGCCTTCTGGCTTTTGAGCAAATACAGCGAACGAAAGAAAAGAAACTTATCGGGGTGAGCGTCGCTAACAAGGTGCACCCATGGATGTCGGACGAGCTGGAGGAGTGGGCGCACTACACCGCCTCGAAGCCGGAGAGACACAGGATGTACTTCTGCGCACATTGCATCAAGAGCCCTAATTTGTTCAAGAAGTATAACGTGGATTTTATTTACGATGTAAGTAACTTTTGCTGAGGCCTCAAGCTCCAATTCTTCTGCGCTTATTTGCTTATACATATCTCTTCTGATACTTTTATTAGATAAGGTACAGTCAACTCGAAAATGGATCACGCTAATATTTAATAATTTGAATTAATTACATTGCTTACAAAGTTACTAAATTTTACTAAAAGGTAATGGTAAAATATGTTTTAACTAATAACTTTAATAGTACTTGCTTCTAATATCTCTGTCCAGCTCCAAAATGAGCAAACCTAGAATTGAAATAGTAATGTGTTTTACAATTGTCAGCTTATATCAGCAAAAAATCTGATAATTATGTTTAAGGCTAAAGCGCCCATCTAGCCCGCGAAGTTTAAATTTTTTGAGTTCTTTTAGAATTTTTTCAAAATCTGACAATAATAAAAGACAAATTTTGTAATTCGCGAAAAAGACCGTGTGCAGTGCATTTATTAATATATCCAACTTACTCTAAACATTTCAAGAACGACAGCTATCCAGATAATCTGGCAATTTTTGTATATTTAGTGATTTACTAGTATCATATCCACCGTGATAATATTAAGAGTAAAATAAATGTATTAATAAATGCACTGCACGCGGTCTTTTTCGCGAATTACAAAATTTGTCTTTTATTATTCTCAGATTTCGAAAAATTCTAAAAGAACTCAAAAAATTTTAACTTCGCGGGCTAGACAGGCGCCTTCACCTTAATAGAAATATTTTTTTGTTGATATCTTGCAAGATGTTGCATAACGTATAAGAGAATCTTAATTTGGGAGTATTAGAAGATGACATGCCGACCATCTCGTAGGTGGAAATACTGGGCACGGCTACGGAGGTGACAGGGCAGGGTGTGGGTACGCTGCTGCTGCGGAGCGCCATAGCAAACGCAGTCGAACTACGATACCCGCTGGTGCAAGTGATGGCTGTCAGTCAATATACGTGAGTGTTCTAGCATTAAGTATCACACCCGTGTTCCTCGAAAGCGTAGGCAGAGAAGATCATGTCGTAAGAAACATTCACACACATTACCATAAAGTAGGTACGCACAGTCACATTGAGAAATGTCAAACTTCTGACAGTGTTAGCTCCTTTACACGACAAGGCGGCTACAAGTTCAATCATGTGGCTGTGAGCGTGTGCCTTGTGCGCGCCTAGCATCATGAGATTCTGTGAATATCACTTTGAGTATACAATATTAAGTACATACGTAATTGTCTGTTTTCAGTGCACGGATCTGTGAGAAATGCGGCATGAAACGTGAATGGTCGATGAAATACACAGACTTCGTGGATGACGCCGGACAACGCGTGTTCTTCCCGCGGCGCCCGCATCACTTTGTTTCCATTTACGTGAAACATTTCGATCCTAAAAAAGGACTGGAATTGCCATGTTTGCCCCCATACTGATTCTAATCCTTTAAACATCAAAATCACTCTGTTTGCTTTTTAGTCACAGAGCTGTCTATTTCATAGTTTAGGAACTACAATCGTTCTCCCGCCATCTTTTGACAGAGTTATACATTATATTAATTGTCAGAAATAATCAACTTTTGTCCATTATTATACGAATAAAACCAATGACCAATATAGGTTTATTTTATTAAAACAGTAGAAAAATTACATTTAATAAAAAAACTTAAAACATAAATAAATATTACAATAACTGAACCCTTGGAAAGTTCCTATTACAAAATATGCACTAAATTTATTATGAAGTCTATTTACCTATTTAATAAACGCTCGGAGACAGATGCGTTGAAAATTCTGGAAGCTGATATTATTTGATTGTGTTTGATAAAACTTACCGTAATTTCAATGAGTTTGTCACCGCGCGAAAATACTCGTAAAGCTATTTGTTATCGGTCCTTTCCGACAGACGACATTGTCGTTATTTTAAAAAAAAATTGTACTTTATTCCAAAAATATTGAATAATAACGATGTCCAACCTTACATACTGTAATTAAAATTCTTAAATACCTACCTACTATTGTATTTTAACATTCATTTAAATAGTTACAATATAATATACATTTTGATACACAAGAGCGAACATTTTTTAAACAAATTATTAATAATCTGTATTTTTTGGTTTTCTAATACAAAAACAATTTAATTTTATACCCTTTGTAACATATTAAAAATGATTCCAATTATACATAGTTAATCTATTGGATCACACAAAGGTGTCAGCACAAGAGACATCCAAATAGTAATATAAAAAAGTAGACGAATAAAATAAAAGTATCCAAGTGGTTACGGGGCCTTCGGACGATCGGACACGGTTGGGTAAGCAAATGTTTGTGCTACGGCCACTGATTGATTTTGGACAGATCACCAATTATCTGTGAAAAAAGTTGATGAGGTTGATTTCGCTTTTTTATAGTCTGACGAACAATTAGGTTTGAAAAAGGTATTTTCGTATTATTTTATCTTGCTAATTGATTGGGCAACATTAATATTATTATGCGAAAATAGGTAGATAGAAAATATTAAATATATGTCTAAATTATGCAAACTCATTAAAATAAACTACTTATACTAAGGCTTTTAATTTTATTCAGAAAATTGGCAGTTTAATTAATTTTTTAATTACAAGTTAGGAAATTATGCACTAAAATATAAAGATCTGTCAACATTTGTTAACTTATATTTTGTGGAAGCTGATAGAAAAATTAGTAGGGTTTAAAAAAGAAAAATAATATATAAATTGTAAATAAAGCACAGTGCAATTTGAAGAATTGAATAGACTTGACTTTGAATGGAACATGTAGTTGCCAGAGTTAGCGGGAATTAATTAGTAATTCTGGAAATTGTTTGATTCTCCTAAAGTTAATCAACTCACGGTAAGGCTGAATGATGCAAGTGGGCCGATAGTATTTCATAACTAAGTCTGAAACCAAACATTGACCGCAGCGCGTATCATCATTTGTTTTCCGCATCCGTTGAAATTTTGTTTGAAATATGAAGTATTATTACACCGTTGTTAGAAAGCCCTTTACCTAGAGATAGTTGTGTGTACCTTTAATGCAACGTTTGTAATGACACAAAAGGCACATAATGAGACATAACATTTTAAATAAATGATTTAACAAAATCACGTGTAAGTCCACCATAACGAATTGCTATGATAACCGTAAAAAAGTCAAACATCAGAAAATGAATAGCAGATTAGAAGAAGAAATTGTGAAATGTTTAAGCTTGTCAATTATTAATTATTTAAAATGAAACATTAATCTGACCTCCTAAGCTAACACTGCTGTTTCTAGGGCAAAATATAGGTTCTTGGATAGGGTGAGATAGAAAACACTAAAGGACCTTTCAGTCTGCTATATCGTACCAAAACTACTGAGCATTTAAATAAACCTAATTGCCCGTCGCCTTGAGGAGTATCCAAAATCAGGACGTCTGAATTATTAAAATTAGAACACATACCTACAAATACTGGAACAAACGACCCTATAAAATGGCATGCAATCAGCAATAAAACCTCCACAGGATCCCATAGGATTATCACCCAATATACCTAAGATATAAAAACTACTGTTTCTTGGAGGATCCCCAGTGGGAGCCGCCGTCCTTGCCGCCCTTGGAGCCGTGAGCTTCGTGGTGCTGATGGTGTTCATCGTGGCCGTGTTTGCCGTGGTAACCTTTATGGTCGCCGTCCACGTGGCCTTTTTTGCTGTGGACATAAACATCATAAAAGCTCAGTAACATGTTAGGAAATTGGTTAAGTACAAAAAACAATTTAAAAGAAGTTTAATGACAAGTGAAAATTATAGTCAATCACAGATTATGAACATTGTTTGGAATAATTTTGCAAATTGATTGATGGTTAAAATTGCACAATCGTGAATTGACGAACAAGATTTACTAATCTTAACATACCTAGTGATCAAATGAGGTTCACAAAGAAGCTCAAAAAGGTTGGATACGAGACAATCCAAATAGTTACACAGATTTGCATTTTGCTATTACAATTGTGTATTATTATTTACTGGGAAACCTGCTATTCTAACTGCACCACACTGCTCAAATAATGATTTCATCATATTACCACATCTGTATACGGTAAGTTTATGCGGCTCCTCACCTGTATCCCTTCTTGCCGGTCTCCAAGAAGTCATGTCCACCGTTGACATGGTGTGCTTTCTTCTTGCCACTCTCGTTGGACTTGTGCCTCGCGTTGAATTTCCCGTAGCGGTGGTGCTCGCCGCTCTTGTGGAAGTCGTCGTAGAACTTGTGCTCCTTCTGCAGCTCATCCTTGTGGTACTTGTTGTGGTAACCTGGAATTGAGGTGATGAGTGGGATGTTAATCAATAATAATCTCTTCGAGTTGTCCTCGTCACGCTTACGTTGGATCTGTGCAATATTTCTTTCATTTCCATCAATCTCTATACCATTTTCCATTTTAATTTCACAGTCTATTTATATTTTTCGACTTCCTCTTCCCCTGGCAATTCGTAAACATGTTTAACAATATTTTTTCACATTGAATGTTTCCGTCCTCCTTCAATAATAATTTCCCAGATTTCATAAAGTTGCTTAAGATACTTAAGTTAGGCAAAAGAAAAACTTAAATCATTAAGTTGTTTGTTTCATTTTAAGTTCCAACAGTTTTTCTATAAAATCTTGACGCAAGCTAGTTATCTTGTTATCGTCGGTATTATAATAGAAGTCGTATTGTTCGATACCTAGGCAGGTTCTACGTAACAGTAAAAACAGCTGGTAAAAACGAGTACGGGGTCCATGGTCCAAATAAACAAGATTTCATGGTCACCGAATTCGGATTCTGTTTTTATGTAGTAACTACAAAACGGATTTGCGATAAAATTGCTGATACCTAGCAATTGGAAAAATCCTTTTGCAAAGTCCACCGAGAAATACTTAGTGTCTTAATTAATACCAGATGTCGCTAATAAAATAACATGTGCACATAAATCGTATAAATCCTCATTTAAAAAAAATTATTAGGTACCTACGTGTTAACAATTTTCGCAAAACTTAGTGAGCGATAAGAAAAGCTTGACATCATCCACTTGCTCCATAATCAAATAAATGGAAATCCATAATAGGTATTATTGCGTTTGAGGTCACATTGAATTGTATTCAAATAACAAATACTTTGCGTAACAAGCTGCAGGCTTTCACTTGACCGCAAAACGTTACATTTTCCATTGTAATAAATGAGTAACGCCGGGTTATACTCAGTGAACGATTTGACAGCGGTTCAATGAACAATTTCGCAAAATCTGCGTGATCTTCCAACAACAAACACAAAGTGGATTTCAGGTGCCGTTACCGCTGTTATACACTGCTGCATTACCTTTAGTGGCCTCGTGACTGTAGATTCAGACGAGACGTCGAGACGTCCACTAGGGTAGTCTGGCGACGTTTCGACGCCTTCAGAACAGTGTCGCGTTGGGTTGCTTTTGTATCACAGTTGCGACGCTTTAACAATGGCGTTCCGACGCATTCGTAACGGGAAACGCGTCTTGATTTAGTAGAGTCAGCAAAATGACAATCCCTATGTACAGTCAAGGGCAAAGATATGTATACACCACAAAGTCTCAGAAAATGGTGTCATCAGTGAGATCATAAATTAGGGAACATCAAAAGGTGCAATATTATGTCCTCATCTATCAACGCATAAATTCAGAAACACCATAAAAATCAAAAATATGTATACATCGTTATAGGCGACAAGACGTGCGGCAATGCTTCATTTCCAAGCGGCCAGCCACTTAAGAGGAGCTATTCAAATAATAGTGATATTCATTTCGACATATTTCTTTCATTATACAGACTATGAAGCTTATTTTCAACCGAATTCAAAAAGGAGGACATCAATTCGTGTCTATTTTTTTTTTATTGTTTGTTATTCCAGAATTCCGTCATTTATAAACCGATTTTAATTTATTTATTTTTGAAGCGAAGCTTCTTTACGGTCGTTCGGGGCGCTCGCTGCCCGGGCACTCTATCCGTGCAAATTGTGACGTAGCGTTACACGTTACACGATGACGTCAGAGCTGGGCGCTCTAAGCTTTATACTAAACTAGCTGAGCCCGCGACGTAGTCCGCGTGGAATTTAACTTAACCACACCCGCTCCCGCGTTCTGAACCCGCGCGACAGGACCCATTTGTTTTTTTTTCTAAAATAAAAGTAGCCTAAGTTACTGCTTATAACATCAGCTATCTGCCAGTGAGAGTCCCGTCAAAATCGATCCAGCCGTTACGGAGATACTCTTTGATGTCAAGTGTTTTTATTATTTAACGCGGAACCCTAATTGTTTTTCTAAAATTAAAGTAGCCTAAGTTACTCCTTATAACATCAGCTATATGCCAGTGAAAGTCTCTTCAAAATCGGTCCAGCCGTTTCGGAGATTACGCGAAACAAACATACAGACAGACAGACAGACAATATTTTTTTAAATCGCGTTTTTGCTATAGGTGTCGTATATACTTTCACATGCATTTAGTGAAAAGGTGTTATTTTGATATTACAAACAGACACTCCAATTTTATTTATTTGTATGTATATGTATATGTATATATAAGATACGGCTTGAAGGTTAGACAGAACATTGGTAATAATTTCACCGTGACGTCAGTAGCGTTACACCGTGACGTCAGTAGCGTTATACCGCGACGTCAGTAGCGTTACACCGTGACGTCAGTAGCGTTACACTGTGACGTCAGTAGCGTTACACCGTGACGTCAGTAGCGTTACGCCGTGACGTCAGTAGCGTTACGCCGTGACGTCAGTAGCATTACACGGTGACGTCAGTAGCGTTACACGATGACACCAATAGCGTTACGCCATGGCGTCAGTAGCGTTGCACGATGACGTCAGTAGAGTTACGCCGTGGCGTCTGTAGCGTTACACCTTGACGTCAGTTGCGTTACGCCGTGGCTTCAGTTGCGTTACGCCGTGGTGTCATTAGTATTACACGACGACGTCAGTAGCGTTACACGATGGCGTCAGTAGCGTTACTCGATGACGTCAGTACCGTTACACGATACATATAGGTATACAGATTAGCAGCTGCGTCACCCTAGGCTCTATACTATAAAGCTTCGCTTCTTTCGGGCGTCCCTAGACGGCACTGTTTTTGAAGCGATGCTTCTTTACGGACATTCGGAGCGCTCGCTGCCCGGGCACTCTATCCGTAAAAATTGTGACGTAGCGTTACACGTTACACGTTAAACGATGACGTCAGAGCTGCGGCGCTCTAAGCGTTATACTAAATATGGCTTGAAGATTAGATAGAACATTGGTAATAATTGCACCATGACGTTAGTAGCGTTACGCCGTGGCGTCAGTAGCGTTACGCCGTGGTGTCTGTAGCGTTACACCGTGGCGTCAGTTGCGTTAAATGACGACGTCAGTAGCGTTACGCCGTGACGTCAGTAGCATTACACGGCGACGTCAGTAGCGTTACATGATGACGCCAGTAGCGTTACGCCGTGGCGTCAGTAGCGTTGCACGATGACGTCAGTAGCGTGACGCCGTGGCGTCAGTAGCGTTACACCTTGGCGTCAGTTGCGTTACGCCGTGGCTTCAGTAGCGTTACACGATGACGTCAGTAGCGTGACGCCGTGGCGTCTGTAGTGTTACACGACGACGTCAATAGCGTTACGCCGTGACGTCTATAGCATTACACGACGACGTCAGTAGCGTTACACGATGGCGCCAGTAGCGTTACGCCATGGCGTCATTAGCATTACACGACGACGTCAGTAGCGATACACCATGGCGTCAGTAGCGTTATACGATAACGTCAGTAGCGTTATACGATGACGTCAGTAGAGTTACGCCGTGGCGTCTGTAGCGTTACACCTTGACGTCAGTTGCGTTACGCCGTGGCTTCAGTTGCGTTACGCCGTGGTGTCATTAGTATTACACGACGACGTCAGTAGCGTTACACGATGGCGTCAGTAGCGTTACTCGATGACGTCAGTACCGTTACACGATACATATAGGTATACAGATTAGCAGCTGCGTCACCCTAGGCTCTATACTATAAAGCTTCGCTTCTTTCGGGCGTCCCTAGACGGCACTGTTTTTGAAGCGATGCTTCTTTACGGACATTCGGAGCGCTCGCTGCCCGGGCACTCTATCCGTAAAAATTGTGACGTAGCGTTACACGTTACACGTTAAACGATGACGTCAGAGCTGCGGCGCTCTAAGCGTTATACTAAATATGGCTTGAAGATTAGATAGAACATTGGTAATAATTGCACCATGACGTTAGTAGCGTTACGCCGTGGCGTCAGTAGCGTTACGCCGTGGTGTCTGTAGCGTTACACCGTGGCGTCAGTTGCGTTAAATGACGACGTCAGTAGCGTTACGCCGTGACGTCAGTAGCATTACACGGCGACGTCAGTAGCGTTACATGATGACGCCAGTAGCGTTACGCCGTGGCGTCAGTAGCGTTGCACGATGACGTCAGTAGCGTGACGCCGTGGCGTCAGTAGCGTTACACCTTGGCGTCAGTTGCGTTACGCCGTGGCTTCAGTAGCGTTACACGATGACGTCAGTAGCGTGACGCCGTGGCGTCTGTAGTGTTACACGACGACGTCAATAGCGTTACGCCGTGACGTCTATAGCATTACACGACGACGTCAGTAGCGTTACACGATGGCGCCAGTAGCGTTACGCCATGGCGTCATTAGCATTACACGACGACGTCAGTAGCGATACACGATAACGTCAGTACCGTTACACGATACATATACAGAGTAGCAGCTGCGTCGCCCTACGCTCTATACTATAAAACTTCGCTTCTTTCGGGCGTCTCTAGACGGCAGTGTTTTTTTTACCCATACATACATCCGAGAAAAAGGCTCTTGACAGGCAGATAGACAGACAGACAACAAAGTGATCCTATAAGGGTTCCGTTTTTTCCTTTTGAGGTGCTGAATTCTAAAAATGACATAAAACTTATACAAAATGATTTTTTGCTAAGTGTACATATTTATGGGTTGAGTAATGTGTACATATTTATGAGCATTTGGATGAGTACAATTTTGTGCATCTTATTATGACTACATATTTTTAATAACAATACTTGTATACATATCTTTGCCCTTGACTGTACCACAGATTTTGCACAGACTTTCCAAAACATCTCATCAGAATTAAATCTTACCTCTGGATTTATGCCCCTTCTTATGGCCCTTCTTGTGGCCAAAATGCGAGCCCCTCTGTCCGAAGGCCTCCTCCTCGTGGCTGCCCTTGTGCCCAGCGTTGTCGTGGAACTTCTTCTTCTTGCCGTCCTGATCCTCGTACTCTTTCCTGTGGAGCTCGTCCGTCCTGTAGCCTTTCGCCCCCTTGTCCACCCAGTGATCACTCTTGGAGCCCTTTGTGCTCTGGTAAAAAGAAAGTTAAAGGAAATGGTTACTCATTTAATGGGCAGTAGATTATAATAATAAGTAATAAACCTGGGAAAAAACCACCAAATCAATCCTAGGACATTACCTAATGCGTTTGAAAGGATAGGTACTTTCTCTTCTCTTCCTTGTAAAGCATCACACAAAAATATTTTTCGACAGTGACGAACCGACTCGATATTTAAACTAAAATAGGCCAATGACCATAACCCCGAAGCCGTAGGTGAACATGAATCACTTGACCATAACAGTAGATACTTATGCTGCGGTTTACACTGTTTGCACCGTTATAATGACTAGAATTAGATAACTACTGACGAGTATGTAACGTTAGATCAATAGTTACCAATAACTAATACGTACTTACCAAGGGATCTTATATACTTACTGAATCTATTATGCACTACTTAAGTAGCATAGAAAATTAAGATATGCGTTCTATTATTCCAATGAAAGACTCCCGCAACGATAGCCATTATTATATTATTATTATGAATTAACACTGCTGTGGACCCACATATGGCGGTAATAGTTCATCAAGATATCCATAACCACTTGTGTACCTACGTATATTTAGCAAACCATGATATTAGTTTCTTAAAAGTTAAATAGACCAAAAACGTTCGTTAACAAAAATGAGTAACAAAAACATCAGCTAATGAGCGCTTCCAAGTTCATGGGTCAAGCCCACGGATTTATGACGTCATAAGCAGACGCGGCGAAACATAATAAGTAAACATTTTAATTAATATAAAAAATATGAGGATTGTTAGTATTCGAACATCAGAAGGTTCTTAATCTGTCATGTCGGATGTGGTGAGTGAAATTATTTTATAGTTTTACCTATTAGGTAGGTAGGAAGGTATGTATATTATTTAACAAATAAATAGGTAACAAAATCATAACTGATAGACGATAGATCTGAAATTAGTAGATATCTTATAGTAAACTTCAGGTGAATTACAATGATGGCGTGTTGCCATAAATCAACAGTCCTTTCGGCTACGTCATGATCATTGTTTTAAGACGTATTGGCGCTGTTTGACAAGAAATAAATAACCAAATAAGTTGTTCCGGTTTGGTTGAACTAAATTTGATTTTATTCCAAAATATAGGTACCTACCTAATATTCAAAAGTGAAGTGTTTTGTGTCTAACAAAACATATTAATCAACTAGCTGAGCCCGCGACTTCGTCCGCGTGGAATTTAACTTAACAATAAAGCCCGCTCCCGCGTTCTGAGCCCGCGCGACTGAACCCATTTCTTTAAATTTAGTTTTCTTTAATAAAGTAGCATAAGTTACTCCTTAAAATATCAGCTATCTGCCAGTGAAAGTCCCGTCAAAATCGGTCCAGCCGTTTCGGAGATTACCCGGAACAAACACACAGACAGACAGACAATTTTTTTTAAATCGCGTTTTTGTTATAGGTGTCGTATGTACTTTTATATGCGTTTAGTGAAAAAGTGCTATTTTGATATTACAAACAGACACTCCAATTTTATTTATTTGTATAAATTCAGATTTGCAACAACTAATCAGCAAATTTAAAGGATTTTGTATAAGATGGTTGAAAAATTAAATAAAAGAGGGCTCGACAGTGGATGTTTGTACCCCTACCGATGTTTGTATTTATATAGGTAGGTAAGTACTTACAATACATTTTTCGCATAACAATATCTAGGTAAGTAAGTACATTAGGTATATGTATAGCATGACCAAGTTATAAGTAAGAAATCTGTAGAAGTAAACGTAGCGTCAGGAAAACTGATTTTCCCTCAAGAACACCGCATGGTTTTTTTAAAAACCTACCCTCAAATATATATTATTTGAAAGATTAAATACTCACTTTTCCACCATGCTCGCCGTAATGGTGTCCATGTTTCTCGTGTCCGCCGCCGTGGGCGTGCCCGTGCGCGTGGCCATGCTTCGAGTGATGCCCCGACGCCGCCCCGAACAGGTCCCCATCAGCCAACTTCTTCGGGGCCTGCGTCAGCGGCTCGGAAGCCACCGGCACTGGGTTCTCAATAGTGATAGGACTCGGCCCTGTCAGAGACGCCGCTACCGGCGGACTGGCCACAAACTGCACTGGTTCAGACACTATCCCCGACGGAGAGAGCTTCGCGACTTGAGCGACATTGGCACCTGACACATCAGGGTTCAGGGACCGAGGGGCCGGAACGTACACATGGGGATAGTGGTTCGCGCTCGCCGCGAGCATCTCCTCGTAGGTGGGCGATAAAGCTTCCAAATCATCACTGGTGTTCTCGTGGACTTCGTACTGGTGAACCTGCCGAGGCGCTCGAACGGACTCGGCCGAGCGACGATGTCTCGTCTCACCGCAGCGGCGCTTCACACGGATATGCTCATCAAACGGCCCCTCGACGTGCACGTCGCGCTTACTCCTTTGAGGCTCATACTGATCGAAGGGCTCCTCGATCTCCAGCCCTTCCCCGGCCTGCGGCTCGTCGAGGAGTTCCGCGACCGCGGCCGCAATTAAAAGCCAGATGACAACTGGCCGCATTTCGTTCGTTAAATGATCTGAAACTGTTGTGTTTTTTTGTTTTATACTATGAAACCTTTCACCGTTGACTCAGGATCTTGCTAAATACAGTTGCGCTGATAAGAGTTTTTGTATGAGACGACGAGTAAATGTTTGTTGTGTACGAGCGCGCCCGAGCGGGTTGTCGTCGCGACTGCGGCGCGGGCGCAGCGCGCCACCTACGAAAGCGTATAACAAAACGGAGCAAATTAGTTTTTCCCCGGTCTATTATTTTCGCGATTTTTCTAGTGAAAACGACGGCCAAGAATTTAACTTTTACTAATCACCTGGCCGTGAGATCCGGCTTGATTGCGTAATCGTTAAAAAAAATACGAATTTTACGCGTTAGCTTTGAATCTAATTTGATTATTTGGGAACTATGGGTGTTGCAAATGTTTTTCCTAACAGACAAAAAATATCTTCAATTTCTAAAAACTTATCGCAATATTTGTAACATGTTACAACGCTGCAATGTGGGCTTTTATTCTACATTTACACTAGAATTTTCCTACACAAATATAGATTATGAAGATAACAAATAGTGAGATACGTAAACGCATGTGTCACGCACGTCAAACTGAATTATCGCGATAAAAATAGATATAATCATGAAACACAAATATTTTCTCGTTTTAAGACGTCAACGGCCCGGCCTACTCGGGGCGAGGAACTTTAGTTATTTGCAAGTAGATAGGTACTAGGTACATACCGCTGGGCAGCTTTCCAAATGAGGCTAAGAAACTTTCATATCTGTAAAGACATTGCTAAGTAGGTACTTCGTTGAGAACTACTACCTCCTTATGATGTATTAGCTAAGTATATTATTTCCTGAAATACCGATGTAAGTAACTATTTTGTTTTAAATTAAATACAAACCTGTTAATTAGATACCAATCCTCTGCGCGACCCCTTCACATCGATCAAACACACAAAGCACTAACAATACGAAAATAAATATATTTTTATAAGCATCAAAATGACCTAAGTACACCGTCCGTTCCTTACGCATTGCAGCACCTCGCGTCGTTCAACGAAACACTTGACAATTATTTTGTATCTACCTCCCCATCTTGAACATTATTTATTTAGTGCGTGGAAGACACTAAACCGCTGAATTTGATGTCTAATTTTTTAAAGTAACTACCTCCTAATAATTATAAATGAATAAAAGTAAGAACCAACCGTTTTCTAAGTTTTTATAGATGTTCATAACACTTATGATGCATGAACAAACGGTAGATGGACCCCACAACAAATTGTAAACTAAGCGATTGATATTATTGCCTGCTTTATTTGGGTTTTTCATCCAATATTTGTATTAGGTACTTACTTACTACTCGGGGGCCTGTGGTTACGTAGCAAAATGGCTACACTTATGTAATATATTATTATTATTTTCGTAATGAAAACAATGTTACATTTTTTCCGCTTGAATAGATAAATAGGTCGCGTCAAGTGGCATGTAGGTATGAATCGACTTCTATACCTACTTACCTATAGGTATTATCTTGAATAAGGTTGAATCTAATAGTTACTGCATACCAAATAATTTTAATATAATAGAAGTTTCAAAGTTTCCTTGACCAAAATGCAGTGGTGCAATCACCACCGCGCCGTTTGTTTTTTATACAGACTTTAAAGAATGTCGCTAGCTCTGCTAGACGTATCTCGTAACTATTCTGCTACGCGCTTTCGATATAGCAACGATATCGTTTCGACGACCGCTTGGTGCTTGGTTCGAGCGTAGGCCGCTCGGCTGACTGCACATGGTGGTTGCATGGATGGGTTCGACTCCCGCTGGGGCAAATCTCGGAAATGGCCTTTTCGCAATTTGCCCGGGTCTGGGTGTCACTGGGATTGCCCCCAGTCCATTTTACGGTATCCATATTACAAGCTTTGCTTAGTTTGGGACCATGCAGTTGGTGTGTCAGTCTGGCGATATTTATTTTTTATAGATTATTTAATGTAAAATATTTTAAAAAGTTTCCACTGAACATGCTCTTGGGTCAATGTGGAAAATTGTTTTGCTCTTATTAATAATAACCACTCTCAGTAGGTAAGCTATATTCCTGTAATCTTGTGGTAGCATAGAGCATAATAATCACTACGTTAGGCTGGAATAGACAAGTACTTTATTTTCCACCAAGGCGGTGCGCCACGGAAAGGGGGGTGACCATAGTCACTAGACTAAAGTGTCTACTACTTACACTATGTGTTATTGGTACAACTGAAGTGCCCGATATCGTCAAACATTCAATTTAAGCGATAGGTATCTGGCGAGAAAAATATATTGAAGTGAATATCCTTTTCCTTAAAAATACAATCTGCAATGTTTCTACTACATGTTATAATGATGAAAACATAACCATAAACGCTTGGTGCAGTCGGATAAAAAGGAATTAACTGTAATAAACAATATCCGGAATAAGATGGCGTGTCACGCACGACCGGCGAGCCTGAGACTTCAATAAGATGAATGCATCAATAAAGATGTCAAATAACATGATACACAGTAAGTAGGTATTTCGATATTTTTTTCAACCAAGGGAAATCACGACTCTGTTGACCTGCGCAAACGCAATGTCTCGGGAGAAGTTTGGGAAATAAATGCAATGCAGGTTTGGAAAGATCGCGCGGTTTTGTTGTCGTTTATTGCCGGAATACTACACGAAGAAGGTCGAGTTAGTTGACTTCATCGTGATCTACAGGTTGGTAATTTAAAACTTTTGCAATGCTTTATAATTTTACAACTATTACGTTCGATCCATTTCCTATCAATGACTACATAATTAAAGACATAATCAACACTGCCGCAACGCTTATTTGTAATAAAACTTTATAAATTATATAGTGTCGTTACGTCATTAGCCACGCTCTTGCATAAGTTGAACATTTAAGTTCCAAAGTGTTAGAAACTCGATTTCATTACTTTTCATTGTCAAACTGATATTTTTTAATAGTGGGCTTAATTAAAGTTTCGTTAATCAAGGCTCGTGTAGAAATAGCTATGTTCATTAATTTCCTTCGGAACAAGCGTTTCTTAAAAATAATTAGTATTGCGGTTTAGATGACAAAAACTTGTTGATCTTGCTGAAATTGAGGTGTTATTGTGAAGCCCTTGTACACTATGTGAAGAATTCCGTAATAGTACAAGATCGTCTAAGAAGTATATACCCTCATCTGTTATTTATTAGTGATGAGAAATAAATGATAGATAATATTCACATTAACATTTTGCACATAGGTTGCCTAGTTAAATTGCGCCCGAATAATATTAAATAGTTAAATTTTTAATTAGCAGAGTAGGTATATTATACACTTGACTGCAAGTCATTGCAATTTTATATACTTAAAAAACAAACAATTTATATCTCAAACATTGTTCACCTATGGGGACGTTTATTTAGTGTAGAATTATATCATATTTTTTTGAAATAATTAACACGGAAGAGTTTCTGAACAATTTGGAAATGCAAAATACCTAATCACTACTTACTTACTTAGTTGTTGAATGTACCTAGCTTCTGATTATAAGCTGTGAGGAAGGAAAATAAAAAAAGTGAAGTTTTTAAAAGTAAAAAAAAACGAAAATAACTTCATCAAGTTGGTTAAATAACGATGAAACGACTTAGTACCATATGATTGTCAATAGTGTTTTATTATTTTTATTTGATCGTGTTGAGTTAACAAAACAGTAATATACATCTAAAGCAATATCGTGCGATATTCATGTTTACCATTCAACCATCTAACTAGTTAACCGTAATTAACCGTATACCTTATATTTAATATTTACATTACCTATGGTATAAACACTTAACACTTACCTACCTATTCGTAAACGTAGCGAGAAATCGTTAATAGGCCATCTTGCACCATACTCCATTAGGCCATTTTGCCTCATAGATAGTTTAAATATGTGATATACCTATAAGGTGCATTCTCGTTACGTATGTTTACTAAAATAATAATTAAGTAATTATCATTTAAGGTACTTAAATATTTTTACTTTACTTAAGTAACTAACAAAATAAAATAAAAAATGTTATAATTTCTCGGAATGAAATAAACACTGGTCAAGGGCGAAATATTTTTTTCCTGCCACTCGCTGTTAAAAGGGTCAATTTATTTCAATAGTTATAAATATAACTATTTCAATAGTTTGCAAGGTTAAAAAATTAACGTTTTGATGGCTATAATGTTTTCAATTGACAAAATAATTAGCAGATGTAGTAATTAAAAATAGTATAAACTATGTAAAATTCACGTAGTTTTTCCTCAATTTCCTTGAGATTCCATCATCAGATCCTGACTTGATGATATTGGGACCACCTCGGGAGTATACCCTTTCGAACTAAAAAGATTTTATTAAATCGGTTCACAATTGGCGAAAATATCGATGGACATACACAAAAAGAAATACATACAGACGAACATAGTAACCTCCTCATTTTTGGAAGTCGGTTAAAAAATAAACATTACCTAATATCTCTGAACTTTAAATATTTTACCTTAAATCGTTAATTATGGCACAATATCGACTGTAAAGTATTTAGTTAACTT
This sequence comes from Notodonta dromedarius, assembly GCA_905147325.1. Lineage (NCBI taxonomy): Eukaryota > Metazoa > Arthropoda > Insecta > Lepidoptera > Notodontidae > Notodonta > Notodonta dromedarius. Next base: position 12,387,573 of record LR990165.1, on the reverse strand, counting down.
AGAACTTTTCAAAAGTCTTTTATTTTCGTTACAAAATAGTATCAATTATTTATTATTATTGTTGACGCTACTGAAGTCAGCCAAAAATTCTTATAGAATGCCATATTTATACAATCAATAAATAATAAAAACAGTAGAATAAATAGTCATTGTTAATATTGAATTCTATAAAAATAAATTAAAAGTGCAAACCCAGCAGCATCCACAATGATAGCGTGAGTTGTAAATATATTAATATTAATTAGTCTAATTAATTAATAAGTCTTTATCAAGTGGTCAGACACAAAAGGCGCGAAGGCCTCAGGGTCTTTGATTTTTTTCTTTTTATGCAACGGACAGCTCTTTTGTTTGTGCCCGATTTCTGACTTATTATGAGTTAATTTATATTGACTGGATAACGACACACTTTTTTTGTTGTGCTCATTTTTTTGGCAATTATTTTTATCTACAATTTTGTCGGCACTTTGAGCGGTTGCGCCACCGTGCACTCGATTCACACTAGAGTCTGTATTCTCGTTTTGTTTTATGTCACTAGTGTAAAAGTCTGGCGACACCTCCAGTTGGCTGTGATGGAGACACGTCGATGTCATCTGAAATAGCAATAGTAGGTATTTTAATAGTACATTGTTACCCTAGGGGTGAAGGTAACTTATTTAGTCCCGAGACGAGGTTTCGAGGGACAAAATAAATCTTTCACCCGAGGTAAACACTGTGAAAAGCACAGTTACATTACGAATACAAGGAAAGTAAAAATAAAAACAGGAATTAGCTAAATAAATAATACAAGGAAGTATGAACAATACTCTACAACTCGAACAAAACAAATGAAGATGAGATGAAATGTCAAAATATAAATTTTTTTTTTTTTTTTTTTTTTTTTTGAAATAGGCAAGTATTTGACCACAATCTCACCTGATGGTAAGTGACGATGTGGTCTACGGTGGTGCATACTTGCCTAGAAGGTACCTGTTCACTCTCGACTTGAAAACATCCAGGTTATAGTCAACCGGGAACAAAGACGCCGGCAAGGTGTTCCATTCCTTGGCAGTTCGCACAATAAAAGTGGAAGCGAAACGCTTGGTACGAACTGAAGGAATGTCCACGGTGTGTGGATGCATTGTATCCGTGCGTCTTGTCGTCCGATGGTAGAATGGAGATGGGGGAATTAACTCGTGTAATTCCATCGCACACTCGCCGAAATGTATCCTGTAGAAAACTGATAGGCTGGCAACCCTGCGTCGGTGTTCCAGGCTCTGCAACTTAGCCTGCACTAGGGTTTCGCTGCCAATGAGCCTTCTTGCCCGCTTATCTATTGAGTCCAGAGCCTTCAGCTGATACTTAGCAGAACCATCCCAGAGATGGCTGCAGTACTCCATACACGATCGGACTTGAGCTTGGTATAAGTTTAGAAGCTGCCCCGGTGTGAAGTACCGCCTGACCTTCCCCAGGATGCCTAGCTTCATTGCAGCAAGTTTGGCTTTGGACTCAATAAAGGGACCGAAATTGAGCTTAGAACTGAGTGTAACACCGAGCAGCTCAAGATGGTCCCTCACGGGCACAGATACATTCCGGAAAGTCGGAGTCAGTTGGAATGGACTCCGTTTTGCAGAGAACAGACACGCTTGGGTCTTGGAAGCATTGAACTTGATCAAATTCAATCTTTCGACCATAGCCTCTCTTTTGGACTGAATCAGCGCTGCCCCGGCTCGTGCGTCGGAGAAGTATCTCTCTGATACTGTGCTGTCATCTGCATACCCAAAGATACCAGGTCTAAGAAGGTCGTTTATGTGCAGCAGGAAAAGAGTAGCAGAGAGAACTGACCCCTGAGGTACCCCGGCATTAATTGCCAATTGGTCAGATGTGAAGCCGTCAAGGACTACTCGTATCGACCGTTCCCTCAGGAAATCTGATATCCAAACACACAGGCCTGCTGATATACCATAGGATGGAAGCTTGCTAAGAAGACTATCGTGCCAGACTCTGTCAAAGGCCTTCGAAATGTCAAGAGAGACGGCTATCGCCTCTCCATTCCTTTCGATGGCCTCGCTCCAAATGTGTGTGGCATACGCTAGAAGATCTCCGGTAGACCGATTCCGGCGAAAGCCATATTGTCGGTCACCGAGAAGAATTTATTTTTAATAATTTGACAGCTTTCATTAGAAGGCGATTCTCCCTAGGGCTGAAAAGTATTACTTTCAACCCGCGCCTCAGGAAACTTCAGACCTACTTTCCGAGTATGAGTAATGAAAATTCAGATAAAAGTTACCCACATATTTCATTTCAAGTTGGAATTAAGCAGGTATGTCATTATTATCTGCCATCAACCTGATACCACTTTCAGTAGGGATGGGCAAGTGAAAAATATATTTCGATATTTAACGTATCGATATTTTTAAACAGTATCGATAATTATCGAGTGAAAAACATCGATATATCGATATATCGTCAGTTTTCGCATGATTATTCAAACTTCGTAAAAAAGAATAGACGAAAATAGTATTTTTTATTAATTCTCGAGCCAAAACAATTATATACAATTTAATCAAACCAGTAGTCATCAGATATGGACATTACCTTCTGTTTAATGTGTGTCTACATGTGCATATTTTTAGTTTCTTTTTTTTTGTAATTGATTTGTTGAAAAAATATCGGAATTGATACAAATTCGATACTCTAAAATAAATATCGAATATCGATATATCGTGATTAAAAATATCGACGATATATATCGATTATTGTTTGAAAATATATCGATATTTTAATATATTGATATTTTTGCCCATGCCTAACTTTCAGTGTTGATTATTTCCTAAGACAAACGGACACTGTAACACCGGCCGATTGAAGTAAATAGATAATTGTAGCTTAGTTTTCGATAAGCAGAACTTGGCAATTCGTGAAGTCGATGGTTTGAGATGTAAAGAGCTCACAGTGCGTGCGCGGCGGGCGGGGCGCGCGTAGAGCGCGGCGCGCTCGGCCAGCTCGGAGCGCAGGCGCCAGGCGCGCGCCGCCAGCCGCCGCCGCCGCGCCGCCGCCGCGTCGCCGCGCGCGCCCTGCCATCTGCGTGCCACACACACACACCGCACTCACTGCTTTAGTTATATGTCAAAATGAATACTATCAATAACCATTCGAATGATCGTATTTTGCCATACGTTTCCCAGCAGTTCCACTAGCGGAAAAGTTCCGCTTTCGTGGCTAATGTATAGAGATATTCGATCGCTACATCGTTATTTTAATTCGTTCAAAACTCATGATATTCCCCTTGATACCCGATAGAGTGACAGACCAGACGACTGCATATTATACCAGGGCACCCACACAATAATTTGAACCCTACTTGGCTGTTTAAAAAGTCGTTCTTTATCATTTTATGCAGCAGGAGATTTATCTTTTTATATTTGAGTCTTTAGAATCTGAGAATTTGACTACCTATATTGAGGTATATCGACCAGAAAACGCCATTATTTATGAGAGGTCACATTTGATGCAAACCTGATTAATAACTGGAGCACCCGGCTGTACTGTCCGACGCTCCGCAGCGCTAAGCAGGTGGCCCTCAATGACAGCAGCTCTCCTCGAGCGCTGCCATGCTTCGCGCTGAACGACAAACGCATCGCTGTCGTGTAGTACTCCAATGACAGCGGCAGGAGACCTGGAGACAAACAAACATCAGAAACAAGAGGAGATTGACAATCTTCATCTTTAACACCTTTTTTATTCAAATAGTCTGAGTATACCGCTTGTCTCACCGCATCGACTACTATGCAGGAGAAATTACAGGTGAGTATGTTTTTAATAGGTAGCCCCAATCTGTATGTTAATTCAAATTCAAATCATTTATTTTGTTTAGGCCTACGGGGGCACTTACAAATTGTCAATTTTACATTTTTTTTTCTTATATCTACAACCGGATCGGATTATCCCTTACCTATCTATTATTTTTTCACATTTTTATTTTATTTTTGGCCAACCTATACCTATTTTGTGTCTGTTATAGTATATGTTACTATCTTACTTTGTTTCCATCATACCCATTACGAAAGAGTTGTTAAATTAAAGACTGTACCTATAATCATGTATGTTCAGTCCATAAATCTCAAGTGGTAGGTCTCGCAAGTGATTCCTCAGTAAAAACCATATTATATTGCTGTCGACTCACCCCTGTCTTTATACCAATTCCCGTAAAGTAAGTAATGCTCCCAGTTCGTTGGTTCCAACTCCAGCAGTTTGTCCAACACTCCTCTCTTCTCTTCCACTGACTTCAGCAGCAGCAGTTCCAAGTACGCCTGGACAAACCTTGGCTCTAGAGATATGCAGCGTTCCAACATCTTAAGGGAATCCGCAATTCGGTTCTTTTTCCTGAAACAAACACGTCTATTGCCGACCTTTTCTGGATATATATTTGCCGATATTTGCTGGCCTCTCGCAATGTAATGCACTGAAGCTCTTTGCATCCAGTTTTTACCAGCCATTTTCCGCAGGTCGTCAGTCAGCACTCACTCAACTCAACTGACCTAGCCTCCTGCCTAAAGTATACATCTATTCGAAATATTTGGGTAGATACTATTTTGGGTAGGTACTCACTTTTGCTTCCTTAATTTTACCATTATTATGTTTAACAAATTTTATTGAATATAATCAGAAACTTACCGGTATAGTTTAGCAAGATTGTAATGAGCATTAACATGGTCCCGATTGTACTTGAGTGCTTGCAAGAAGTGGTGCTCAGCGCGACCCGACGCCAGAACCAATGTTCCCAAGTTGTTGTGAGCGCTTGCGTAACTCGGCCATAATCTGGGAAATATTATAATAAAAAACAATCTAATTTAGAATGGGGCTAATCCAATTATAAAATGGGCTTACTGGCCTTTTTCTGACATCTTTCTCTCCTGTGCAATAATAGAAGTAGGTTCAGCTACCAAGTTGATATTGTATTGTACTTTTATATGCGCATTTGTTATTGAGAAATCATAGTCGACTCACTTCAAAGCCTCGTTGTAATGCTTAATAGCATTCTCTTGTTGTTCAATATCCTTCAAGAAGTTAGCGAAATTGTAGTGCAGTTTGGCGTTGTGCGGCAACACGGTCAGATCCGCCCTAGAACCACACGTACGATTTGTAAATAAAGCCATTTCTGAAGTACGTGACCAAAGACGCATTCACAGACACTTTGTACTGACTATTGCAATCGTTACAAAGCACACTATTTATTAAGAAGACAGCAATCACAGGAATTTCACAAATTTATTTCATACTGGCAAATAAAACAAGTATGGAATTATTACGAATAAAGTTGTTGTAGAATAAAGCCTTGAAATACTGTGTTTGGAAAATTGCATTAGTTACATTAAATATATTGCAGAGTATAAGCTCTCATATACCTAAGCAGGGTTTCCCTGGTCCTCCAGTCCCTATTCCTCAGGTGCGTTCTGGTGACTCCTCCAGCCACTAACATGGCGACTCCAAGGATGAGCAGTCTCTTCTTTCCAGCACTGCGTCGCCACATCAGCTGCACTCCGTATACTGTTATTATCACTAACCCCACGCTGAAAGCCACACCAAAATGCCATTACAATCATCACATTGGTTGTAGATATAAGAAAAAAAAATGTAAAATTGACAATTTGTAAGTGCCCCCGTAGGCCTACATAAAATAAACGATTTGAATTTGAATTTGAATTCATTTAAACCAGTTAGTCCACATATTATAATTGGAATGAGACCTAACTGGAATTTTAAGGTGGTAGAGACAAGCTTTTGACAATTGATCAGACCTCATTTACGAGTTGGTTCGACCGGAGTAATACCACTCTCTCACAGAAGTTTGACGTAAAGTAGCAATTATACCTGCGTTTTACGATGAATAAGATAGCCGGAAGTCCAAAGAATTGTCAATCATATTTACCCCCTAATCCATTAAAGACAAAGTCAAATATATAAAGTACTTGTTGTTCAATTGCTTTTATTTTTCTTCAGTCCCTACTTGTAATAGTAAATGATCTAAGTATATATAATACCTTGGCATATAAAGTACCCTCTCAGCGACAACGAAGCCAACAGTGACGAGTAGATTCGACGCTGGGAGATACGGCAACACCAGCAACAACAAACCCACCACTGCCGGTGTATGGCGTTGTAGCTAGAACCAAATCAATTATCTCTGGTAAAAAGATAAATCTTTCGTAAAGTCTCTCAAAAAATATATCAAGCAATACACATCCCTACCTCTAAATCAACAATACATCGATACGTCAGCGCCAACAGAGCTATGAAGGCGGCGCAAGTGAGCAGGTTCCTGGGGTCCCAGCCGCTGGTGATGAGGGGCACGGAGCCCATCTGCCAGTCGTGGCTGAGCGACCACGGACACAGGAGCAGCCACCAGTTGAATGCCGCCAGGTAGCAAAAGGTCATCAACCTGGAAATATAGTTCTAGAATAGTGAGCTCAAGCCTAGACGGTGCACGCCGAACACAGCTCAGTACCTTAAACATTTGGGCTAAGATGTTGTTTTATAAGTGTAATAAGAGTATCATAAGATCAAATTTCGGAGTGACAAAGTTACCTAACGCTAAAAGATGGATGGAAAGCCGGCGGGTTGTCCTGCGGAGAGAACGCTGGCAGGGACCCCTGCAGCATCGCCAGCCTCGCGCCGCCCAGCACCACCAGCGCTACCAGGGCTCGCACCATCCGCCCACAGTAGCTGTCACTTTTCCAACGCCATTTCACGGCTGTTGATGACCTGGAGCAGTGCCATAAAAATTACTAAGTTTGATGTTATATTGATGTAAAAATGTGGGACAACTGAAAGCGCAAATAGAAATTCCACCCACCGCTCCTTCCCAATCCAATGTACCTAGTTATCATATTTATATTTCAGCCCACTCCTAGAAGGTTGAAGTTTAATTAGTGAGTTATGAGACTTTTCATATAAAATGCTATATTGCTATCCACACACGTTGCATGCAAAGATCTATATTAAGAATATCATACCTGGCAGGATTCCAACACCTGTACAGGTCGAAAGCAACGTTGAATAGCAGTGCTGTTAATCCAGTCTCCTTGGCAAGCATGCTGAGAGCTGCGAGCACCACGCTTGACCACACTCGATGCCGTCCTGATGATCTGGAACATTATGTTAACAGATCTGACTATGCAACCTAAGTAATTCCTGTAACATAACAACCTAGTTATGCCTTCATGCTAGACTATAAAACGTAAATGCTATTACCATCGATTTAATTTTCACAAGCTAATACAATACAATCTGTTTAAGATTAGAAGGTACCTAATTTAAATTTTGAAGGTTTCCTACCTTAACCCCTCTAATGAAATTAAAACAACTGAATAGTGAGGATTATGATATTAAATTTAATACACGCCCGTAAAAGCACGTGTGGGGTAACAATTACTGATTATTACAGTAGTTAGTGTCAGGATTGGCGCGATATACTTAATATGAGTGCGTATCTCATTAGCAAGATTGTACCCGAAGGAGGTTCGACTAACAAGTATACCTCTGCCAAAGTTTCGTGCACTGAAAATATGTGTTGTTTGAGTATGCTGAGCGTGAAATGGGATCAGTCGAACTTATTAAGATTTATTTAATAATGTAAAAGAGCCATGAGGTGTTCTGTTGGACTAACTATTTTTATTATTCGGGCTTGGCTTGGTTCTCCGTTACTTCTGTAAGTCAGGATTGTAAGTAAGCTACGTATGCAGCAATATTTTTTTGCGAAACAATTGAAGGTCCAAATCTCTTAAACGGTTTTGAATGTCCCTCACTCTCTACCCTTCAGGAATTACCCACATGCTCCCATGTGGGTATGTGCGACACGTTTTCCATTTATTAAATGTTCCCATATTTATTACATCGCCATCAATCTGATTACCAATTTCGCAAATGATTATCGTCAGATATTCCAATTAGATTTTTCATATGGCAATATATTATGGAGTATTTTCAATATTAGACGAATTGATATTTTATTTAATTACCTATCCGAGTCTGAAAAAAATTGGAAAAAAATATAATATCATTTTAGAGTAAAGGTGGAGGCAGAGCTGGATCGAACCATGAGCAGGTGAGCAGGACATCAAATATTGGCGTGGCGTGTCTTGGTGTGGTAACATTATTGTGAAAGAAACTACCTAGCCGCCTGCCACCGAACTTCACCGAAGATCAGAATATCTTTATTTTTCACATTACCTATTGCCCCGTGCCGAGTTGCATAATGTAAGTAATCGGATTTAAATTGAACAATAAAAATATTATTTATTGTGTCTGCTTTTGGTCGCACTCTTAGTTAATAGCGGCTAAAGTTTTGGAAACTGGATTTACTATTGTCTTTAGTTCAAAAGTTCGATAAATCTAATAATAGACGTATTTTGCCTATATAGGTCGTATGGAACATCCAGGGGTTTTGTAGAAAGTGTGATCCTTGTCCATTGTTGTCCATGATATTCCATTATTGTTCGGAAAAATAATAACGAGCACGGGAGCCTCGGTTCAGTGAACTGCGTACAAAAGATCAATGTGTGACGCTTTTGTGCTCCCGAGGATATTGTTAATTAGTTGGCACCGGACGACGTACTTAGGTACTGACCGTGTTATATATTATAAATATAATAACCAATATTGTATTAAAACTTATTGCCTCCAACAAAGTTTAATGCACCAATCATTTGGCCAACAACAACGAGCTCCAAGTTACGTCCAACTTATCCGAACTTGTGTTAAACCAACAAATACATCCTCGGGAACTGGCAGACAAACTTGTAGGCCAGTAACAAAACCGCTGAAGTAGTGACAATACGCGAAGTTTGTGGAAACTTGGCGGGTCGTCCCCGGAGTGTGCTCGGGGACATAATGTGGCGTTTCAGCTCCGTCACTAACCTCCGCTCTAGCTAGTTTGAGAGGAAGAAAATAATAAACGCTTCATGTAAACGGTTGGGTGTTTATTTTTTATTATTTTGTGGAGGCCAAAAGAATGGAGGAGTTTTGTACGAGTTTCGCCACCATTGTAAATATGTTCAGAATGATCTTGTCTATCAGTAGGCATCCTATTGATATGTTAGCCTTACTACGCCTATTAGTTTTTAACCAGTGGTTTCAACAGCATTTTATTCTTATGTTCAATTTTGAGACGTTAAAAGCTTGAACACAACAGATGCAGCTAGCAATACCTCCATTAATTATTACTCTCAGGATAACTTAAAATACTTACCCATGATATAACAGAATTGATGACAGGAAAAAGATGCATGCCAACACATCAGCCCTGCCGACTACTCCGGCTACCTGCAAAGATAAAAACAAATACAGATCAGATTTAATATTGAGAAAACGAAAATTGTATTTCCAATGTTCTGCTAACAAACAGACTAGACAAACCGAAGTGATTGCTTGATAACTTTCTGTAATATTGTCATTTAAAACATGTTAATCCTACTGATATAACACGTTAAAGAGACCAATGTTCCTTCGAATGTATTTATAATAATAAGAAATAAAATAATAATTTAGAGAAATCTCTTTTGTTCAAATATACATATTCTTTTAATTTAAAAATAAACTCAATTCCACAATTCAGGCTTAACATCTTAAAAGTGTAATCTGGTTGCACATTAGGGCTGTATCGAGTAATTAAGGAGCTTCTAACTTGGTTGGAATTCCGTTTATGCCTTTTAAAGTGGCCATTTCGTGTATAATCGAAATGTTGCACGCTTTATGTTAGGTCCAAGTGATAGGTGATGATAATGAAATGTCGATATCTACCGATCGACTATGAGAGGTACCTACTTGTACCCTGAATACGTGGAGGATGTGTACATAGATGGTAGATGGATCTACGTAATACTGTGTGCATCTTATTTTCAATAATTATAGTGTAGGTAAACATCGTACGGGCGGAACCTGCATCAATCGAAGATAATTTAGAGACATGGAGAGGTCTACTACAGGGCCAGCGTATAGATACGTATCTATTAATATTCCCTTTGGTAGTAGGCCAAAGTCTGAATTCCTCTTTGAGGGCAAACCCGCATGAGGTGGGCATAATAGGTCACAAGAAAAAAGCCAGATTTTATAACCCTTTAATAGATTTGTATTTGTATTTTTAGAAAACAGCATCTGGCATTAACCAATCAATCGTCATTATTTCGTAACTCGTATCACTCTATTTCACAATACAAAAACGCCGTTTTTGGAATAGAAACTGCAATTGGCAGATTGGCCGCCACAATGTTTAATTAATTGTCAATTAGACCCTTATCAATGTGGATTGTTACTGGGGTCACGGTCTAGCGGCCTGAACTGGCCTGGTTTGATTTAAGCTGCCTTGAAATGAAATTTCTTATAGTATTATTAACTAAGAGATATCTAAGGATATTTTTTTGCACCTTCGAAAGTAAATTACATCAGGTAGTTTATTGGTATTTTTGAAAGTAAATAGGTTAACATTATTGTGAATTTAATTATAAATTGTAACGGATTGTGTAATGAAAAAGAAAGCATAGAATTAGTTCCAAGTGAAGAGTGTTCATGGTTTAAAATTAAGAACAGAACGATAGTCACAACCATTTGTCATTCAATGTTTAAAGCAAAGGGTGCAAATAGTAGGTAGGTACTCAAACTAAAAATATTTATCTTGATATTACCTACACAAATAATTTGCCTACATGACCTACTTATAGGTATAAATTATTCTATGAATGTTCCTATTTTTAATTTCCTTATTTTCAACCGACTTCGAAAATGAGGAGCCGACTGTAAATATAAGAAACTAGATGCTGCCCGCGACTTTGTCCCCGTAGACTTAAGGTAAGTATGCTATGTGTTAATCCAGGTTACAAACTATCTGTGTTCCAAATTTCATCCAAATCCGTTCAGTAGTTTTTGCGTGAAAGAGTACCAAACATACATCCACACTCACAAACTTTCGCATTTATAATATTAGTAGGATTATAAGGTCCCTAGTTATTTCTAGCTTTTTATTGCATCTAGGTTTTTTGAAGTCGGTTAAATTTTTTTATCATTTTTTTTTCATTGAATATATTAATTAGCTATCAATTGCTACCCATATGGTGTTCGAAAATTTTATGAAAAATCGGATAAGAACTTAATAACTATTTATATAATCCTGCCTGCACTTGTATGTACGTTCATGTTTGGACAATAAATTGATATTTATTTTTTTCTTATTACAATGACAATCAGAATTAAGGTAGGTAAGTACTTATCCATACAATTTGTAGTTTAAATATTTAATAAAATGAACACACAAATAAACCGACACAAAAGTAGACAAGGTCCACAGACCAGGTATTGACGCTCACAATTAATTCGGCCGAGTGTAATAATTAATTCGGCAGCCGGATGTACCGGCGGGTCGACAGCTATTATTTTCACACCGACAACTCTCACAGGTATTTGTACATAATTAATTAATACCGAACCAATTTTGTCCATAACGAATTATGTGTACTCGTAGTTATTATTATTTATGTACTTAAGTGGCTGTTTTAATACGCACAGTGAACCTGCCTACCGCCTGAGAATAAATTAACCAATAGTCATCGCTCCATTTTTTTTTGATAAAGGATCTGTAAGTAGCACATACTGGACTGGAAATATTGAAAAAGGACCCTGATTTTCTGGATTAAATGTATACATTATTTTCAACAAATTGCACAGATTTCTAAATACATACTAGCAGATAAATTGTTGCACTGAAAACTATGACGATGACACAAGTCACGTGACCTGTACCATTCATAATCTTTGCTACTCGTAAGGCTGCTCTCAACCCTGAGAGTTATGTTACGTTACTGCTATTCGTTCAGAGATAATAGTTTTGTACTTCTTGCTATAATAAAATAATCAGGCGTTTGCATACCTTGTGTTATATAAAAAGTGAAACGAAAGCATCGTTGTCACACTTTCCTAATTTTAACAACTGTTATCGTTTTCCAGAATCTTCTGTTATGATGGTGGTGCTCCTGAGAGGTGCCATCAAAATTTTACGACTCTGAGTGTACCGCCCTCCGTATAAAAACCAATAAAACATGGGTACCCATGGGCCTAGTTTATAGTCGTTCCCTAGCCGTATTGTACATAGTTTAAGAGTTTTAATCTCACGTTATGTATTTAGGTATGTTAAATATATGAGATCATGCTTTTTATTACGCTATAGTAATGATACCTAGTCTACAGGAGAGACGGGAGCCTTACTGTCTATTTCGTTAATTACCTACCATGTAATAAAAGGAACAAGTCTAGCACAGTTTTAAGATAATTTTAAGCTACCAAGTTCCGTTTCAGTTAATTCATTAGGCGATTAGTCGGTATTTTAAGATTTTGCAAAAAGCCGCCTCACATTTTAAGTTATCTGCCTAATGACTCCAAAAATAAGCATCTATTTTCTATAAAGTGGCGTCGAATTCATACCAAGTACTATCAAAACGTACCGCGGCCATATCAACACCATTTAACATCTCTCCTAAGCGGTTTTACAGCAGTTACTCACATTTAGAGTTTCCGCTCGGCGGGCCAGATTCCCGATGTGAAAGTACCGGGAACCGCCGGGAGTGGGGGCAAGGGGGCGATAAACTCTGTGCACCCCTGATTAATGAGCATAGTCGAGATCGGTTATAAATTAATTTGTTTCAGAAATTATATTGCTCTAAAATTTGGTTACAGAGTTATAGAACTAAGTTTGGTATTAGAAGTGAGAATATAAATGCTTACCGAAATTTCTCGTTTCTTTACGAGATAGTAGGACCTTTGTTCAGACTATCTGATCGAAGGTTTAAGCCCCAAGCCCGACATAAGATACGTAACAGTTCTGTCACAAGGCAATTTCCTTCAGCTATTATCACAGGAATGACATATTTGTGGCGACCTCACATTCACGACGCCGACAGAAACGGACAGATGGCGCTGAATGCGGCACCTCAATACAATGTACGGATTCTTCATAGAAAAATTGAATCACGATATTAAGACTCGCAAGCATCGTGACAATACCCCGAGAATAACCAGTGGGGCATAGTGGCCGCCCAGCCAGGCATAACACCCGCCTGGCTGGAAGATCTCCCCTTTTTCGCCAAAGATTCATATAATGTAGCATTTGGTATCACAATTATTTATTCACTTTTTTACAATTTTTTACTATCCTAATTATAAGGTTTGGCAAGGCTTTGCTCTCTGACATAAATAAGCAAAGGTAATACAATTTCATTAGTATTTTACAGGTATTTGAACAGCGCCGTAACCGTAGGACAAACAAATGACTCCGAACAAAGCACATAAAGGTAAGATATTGGAAGGCAATAATACTGTGAACTTTTCCTATTAGAGGGCCGCCGCCGAGTGCAGAGTCTTTGGCCGGCGTTTTAATTCGAAAAGTTGTGCTATGCAATTTATTTCAACTTAAAGTTTCAATGTTATTTTCACTTTTATTTCAGTACTTTATTTTTGTAAGTACCTACCTACCTACAGAAAATTTAAAATAACGTTTTTTTTTTTTTTTTTTTAATCTTTATTTGTAAAGGGGTTTTGTCAAAAATTGACTATGTCACCCCCGTAAGGACACTATTCCTAATTCTCACTTATCTAATAACATATAAATACAGTTTAACCAGCATCTTGGCTTCAGCCGACAGCGGAGAAGCCAAGATACTGTTACATATTCCTAAATTAAGGCTATTATTAAGTCCAAAGGTTTGTCGTAGGGCCTCATTCCGAACACATTCCGTCAGCACATGTTGGACATCTTCTAATACCTCACACTCTGGGCAGTTAGGTGACTCTGAGATACCCATTAACCGTTTGAACTTGTTTGACGGAATGTGTCCAGAGCGAAGCCTCAATAAACTAACTACATTCCTCCTTGTAATTCCTTGCTGTTCAAACCATGGATAGCGAGGCGGCTGGCACTGAATTGTCTTATACCAAATCCCTTTTGATTTGGAGCGTTCATCAAAATATTCCTTCCATATTATCCTGCAATCAGTTCTCACCTCCCTTAAAATTTCAGTATGCAGTGGTAAACAATTATATGGAATACCATCACTAGCAGCTTGTCTAGCCGCACGATCAGCCTTCTCATTCCCCGCGATGCCTACATGAGAAGGTACCCATTGAATTATCACCTCCCTGTTTAAATCTAGAAGCTTGGTAATAGAATTTAGAATACTATAGGCTATCGGGTGTCCTCGACTGCTCGAGGGTAACCGAGCCAAGTGTAAGAGAGCACTTCGAGAATCAGACAAAATAATGTATCTATCGTTATCTAAAGACGCCAAATACGATAATCCTTCCGATATAGCTATTAATTCCGATTTGTAATCTTGCTTGGTCCGGTCGATTTTCTTTAGGTAGTCTATAACGTAGAATAAATAATGAAATACCTAACGTATAGTCTCCTGCAGGGTTTCAAAGGACTCCCTACAAGTCAGAGTCCAACAATAGTGTTGTAAGTTTTATAAAAAACTGCCAGATATAATGGCTGCATGAACCTGTCCTACATAAAATAGGCAGTGAATTACGGATAGCAAAGCCCTATAAAAATACAGTATGCTACGCTAGTCAGCTACGTACGCTACGAGTTAAAGCGTAGCCTTCACTACGAAAACATATTCTACCATCAGCCTCATTAATAAAAACCATTCATTCCCATGATTGATGACTGACTCGCTGAATCCATTTTGCGCTAACAAAGGCTGAATAAGAAAATCATATTTGGAGCGTTTTGCTTCCGAGGAAATTGAAAGAATATCTGTCATGGCTCAGGGTTGCGAAGCCGCTGTCGGATTTGTGTAATTACGTTTTTAAATTCCCCTACCTACATTTTCCCTGAAGCTTGAAATGTGTATTCATTTGGGGAAAGATTACCTATTACACTGTATATTACCACATCGGTGTTTTAATATTATATACAGTAGTACTATTTTGGAGAGTCATCACAATATTATACTAACTTGATTTTATCTCCTAGAAGGGGAAAAATGTACCTATATAATAGTGACTTCCCAAGGGCACAAAAATTTATAATATTCAGGAAGACTTAGTTAATTTTTACTATGTATAATATTTGATCGTAAATCTGCCTTAGAAACACAAAGCGCGTTTATCAACCTGTGTATGTAAATAGAACGGTATGTACCTAATTGTGAATAAGTAACCACAGACTGCTTCTATTTTATAATTATGTGGAGACTTGATCACAATCAACTTAGTATTTACAATTCAAGATCTAACAACAGGCACCGCGCCGTCGACATGTCGTTTGAATCGCAAATACAATCTGCCTCACTGGCGGCAACAATAAACGTTCGGCTGCCGTTAATTATACCAGCAGTTTCCAGTTTGCACCAACAATGAACTCTGTAATCTTGTTTACGACAATTTTGCCGACGCCGAACTTTGCTCGATGCAAATCTGGCGGGCGGCGCGACTCACGAGGGCTAGTCGGTGCATATAGTTTTAAGGTGTGAGTTTTGAGCCGGTTGGCACTTACAAATAAAATAGTTTACCGTAGATTGAGATTGATAAACATAATTTTATAAGCCTTTATGCGGCTGATCTTCCTAGAACCTTTGGCTTCACCGTAATACACAGCACACGATATAGGATCAAGGCTTGTATGGACGAGGGACTGGAATCAGTAACAAAAACAATTACCTACCTACCTCCTCACTACCGTTCTAAATATTCACATCAAAATGAAATTGAAATCTTTCTATCTCATGCCTTGGCCCTTCCGGGGTGGCTGCAACGCGACGCGGTGTCAATACGATATTCCGCTTCTCTATAAGTTATTTTATGCACAGTTACGTTGCGCACAGAATATACGATGAATAAAATAGTGTGAGGTTTAAACTTTAACACAATTATGCGGGTTAGTCTGGCTTTGTTTCATTTATAAAGTTAGCTGTTTACGAAGTATATACAGTATGTACCGAGAATATTGTTAGCAAGAAAATGCTTCACGCAGTAGTGACTGTGGTTATAAAAGTTTAGTTTACATTGCAAACGAAAAAAACACTATAGAAAACCATTCCTATAAAACGCTGACGATTGCTGCAACCGCGGAATACAATTCCATTCCATCTATTGTGCACGAAATGTGACCAAACCAATAATCTATCTAAACCAAACAGTAAACCAGTTTATGATCCCTATCCAAGGGTCTCAAGGAACGTCCCTCATAAAGTTTTGATGGTCGGCATTATGAAATATAGTCAATGACCCACCGAGTGGCAATTCAGATAATGCCTCACAACAATATCACGCCGTTGGATCGAGTTATGGCTATTATGATTAAACTCAAAAGTTAAAAAGTAATTTGCGTGAAAGCTTCATAGTAAATTGTTTAATATCGCTTGGATTAGTTCGCATTGATTGGAAAGCGAATGGAATTGAATCAGAATGTAATTTAGTTGATTTAAATTATAAATAAATTAATAGAGTTTAACATTTACTTATTGAATTACAACTATAAATCTACTGAAAATAAATACTGGGAACATAGTTTAAACTGGAAACAAACCGACGCAAAGAGATAAGATTCCAGGTAATTTACTATTTATGATACTTTTGTTAAATCAAACCTTATGTTATGTTTTAAGTACATTTATTAAAAAAACTATCTTTAAAGCATCATAAATAATTCCCAGCAAGAAGGAGCCATTGCGAGCCACTCGAACAAACTACAGCTACAGGTATGCAAAGCTCAGTCCATCCCTGAAATAAACCACGGCGATTCTATCCTCGACTCGACAATAGCACTTGTTGCCTCCACATCGCTCTGCTTTATCGCTCGAGAGCTATTTTAGTGGGATTTTTCATGAGGATCTCCTTGTTTATTACTCTCAAGTTGTTTTAAAGCATTCCGGACTGGCTCGCTTTGAGTGCTGCTTTTGCCTGAGACTATTTCTGTTTGGATTTTTAATGGATTATACTGCGATTACGTTGCTTCGTAATCTGAAAACATTTCTTAGTTTATTTAAAGAATAATTGTATGCACGATAAAGGCTGTTATTACCCGGGATTCGTCGAGGGTCAAGCCGGTATAAGGTATCATTGGACACCATCGTTGATCCTGACTTACAGGATTTTCAGTGTGGGAGTGTGTGGCGGGCTAGATCCGATATAAAAAGGTAGGTTCTCTTCATTGCCTAAAAATAATTACAATTTAAATACTTACTAAAAATACTTTATAACATAAATCAGTGTACATTGAGTGTACCTACTTATCGCAGGTTGGTACCTCTCCCACATAACATTTGAATGCCTAATTCCTAAATTATCGAACCTCAATCTTGGACTCGTTAATAAAGTACCTGTTTGTATATATGTACGCTACTTAGGGTGCATGTTGAAAACGATAGGTATGTATTTAATTACATACAATTTTAAACATTCTCAAGTTTATAAATAACAATTACCCGTTGATCACCTCATTCACCATTATGTCTACAAAACTATCTCACTGCGAGTTCCTTAGATCAAAGATAACTTAAATTGCCGTCAGGTAGAGTCGGGACGGACTCATTGATTGCAACCTGTTACAGCTCGCCAAGGTGGCCGCTAACTAACACTTGAACTTGCAACTTCGCTGATTGGCGATTACATTGAGACTGGAGGTAAACTTATCAGAGGTAAATATGTGGTTGTAGAAAATAAGGAATCTATTTTTTATAACGATAGTTCTAGAGCCACAAGATATAAATTAAACAGAACAAAAAGGTAGACTTATGACATTCTAGACTACTTTATTGGAAGCTATACGAATACACTATGAAATATGCAAATCATCTTCTTATATATAAAATTATCGTGTCACAATGTCCTCTGAAACGGCTTGACCAATTTTTATGAAACTTTATATGCATATTCAGTAGGTCTGAGAATTGGCTACTATATATTTTTCATACCCCTAAAAGACAGGACAACGTCTGTCGGGTCAGCGAGTAATTATCTAAGATTTATATTATAAAGCCATAAAAGGACTGCAAAGGCGCATACCTACACGTATATGATCCAGGAAGATCCTCCCATTCCAACTCATGAAACTTATTTACAACTACTCAACTCGTTAATGCGTGCAATCTATCGGCAGTTCCGCAGTCGCGGGACTTCATTAAATTAATGTTAGCGGCTAACCGCACTTGTAGGTTTAATGCGCCGTATAACGGCGATAGTCCAAGTTCCACGGTCCTCGCTAAGTGGGAGTCATCAGGGTTGATGTTTTACGTGATACCATCAGAGTTGGGCACCTATAAAACTTGTGAAGTGACTGCTTTGGACATAAGTATCTTAATCTGATGAATGTGGTCATTAAGATGAGTTACAAGAAATGTGGAAAGAACTAGGCAGTTGGTATTACGTGATCTACATTGTGTAAAAAATATAAATTAAGTTATTAAAACCTGCAGTTCCCAGTCTACAGGTCTATAGGTCCCTTAAAGACAGGCATTGCGCCAGATACCCTTAAGGCTAAAGCGCCCATCTAGCCCGCGAAGTTCAAATTTTTTGAGTTCTTTTATAATTTTTTCAAAATCTGACTATAATAAAAGACATATTTTGTAATTCGCGAAAAAGACCGTGTGCAGTGCATTTATTAATATATCCAACTTACTCTAAAACATTTCAAGAACGACAGCTATCCAGATAATCTGGCAATTTTTGTATATTTAGTTATTTACTAGTATCATATCCACCGTGATAATATTTAGAGTAAAATAAATGTATTAATAAATGCACTGCACACGGTTTTTTTTCGCGAATTACAAAATTTGTCTTTTATTATTGTCAGATTTTGAAAAAATTCTAAAAGAACTCAAAAAATTTGAACTTCGCGGGCTAGACAGGCGCCTTCACCTTAAGTTGCAGATGTCCTGGGCCACGGTTACCCCTTACCATCACGTGGTCCGACTGTCAGTGTACATATCTAGACAATAAAAAACTGTTTGTCAGACACTTCACCTGCAGATCACCCGTCTATCATCCTCCATCGCAACACAAACATAATTAACAGCTAATTACGTGCACTAATTATCCCCGAGTTTTATTCTGGTCGTGCGGCGGCGGGCGGCGGGACCCTCGTCTTGTTGAAGCTTGTTTAAACAAGGGGTACGGTCGAGTACCTGGCCCAAGTATGTTATAATTTTAATTAGGACGGCTCCTTACCGGTTTTGTTTGGATGTTTTTGGGTTGACCCTTGAATAACGGGGTTATGCCAAAAATAATTAGATAAAAGTTTCAATATCGGCAGATTTTGAGGATATTTAAATCTACATCTATTTTAAAAGCCAACAATAAAATATTATTTTTTAAATTAATGACAAACACCTTGTCGTATACCACAAAACATATTTACACAATTTGTCTTAAAGTTTGAACTCTATTTTGACACTTAGGAGTTTAGCGTCACTAATCTCTAAGCAATGATTATACCCTATTAGTATCAGTCATTGCTCAGAGGTACGTACGGATGTGATATGAATTTTTGTGATTGCGCGGCTAACGCGTTTGCAACTTTTTGTGTTACGACTGCTATTGTTTTGAACGTGCCTATACCATTGGCGGCTTATCGAGAGAGCCTTTGTCCAGCTGAGCGACGTTATCAGACTGGATGCGGTTCAGTTTATTCAGTATTACATTGAGTTTCAGCTGATTTTGTGAACTGAATTGTAGTCAGACGCTTGTGCAATTACGATATGTGCAAAATACGATATATTTTGTTTTACATTTCTCAATACTATAGGTATCTACTTTATTGAGTCTTGTGTAAAAGTTAGCGAAGTGCTTAAAATATTCTGATTTTTGAAAGATTTAATATACCCATCATTCAGGCAACACATTATTCAAAATAAAATCGCTTTTTAAAGAAAAATGTTTTCAAGTACCTACGGAATTATAAAATATGTTGCATATTTAGTATCTAGTTAGTGGGTTATCTAACATAATAGGCTTATCAGCTATTTAATATTAAAGTTACTGAAGCGTTTACTGAAAGAGTTACTGCCGCGCTCATCCCATCACAGTCACACTCGAAAATTTATGTTCCAATTAAAATTTAAACGCGATATTATCCGGTGAGTTTAAAAGCGCCGCGCACCCATCGCTATAGGTAGGTATACAATAGCTGATTTATAATGGTACCGTTTTATTAATTAATAGTTAACACCCAGATTTTACCTGAGTCTATAAGTAGGTAAACTACGGGGTGAGGTTGATATCATTGGCAATATTTTAAACTATAATGCATAATGTATGTGGAGTCGTGATCAATCGATTTATTTACCGATTGCCAAATTGCTCAAGAATTGCCAAATATTATAGAGTTGTTATCTGTTGTGACAGGGCGACATATGTTGTAGAGAGACGCGCTGATAACTTTAATTCTAGAAATATATTTTGTCACTAGAACATTATTTCGCATAGTGGTGGAAGGGCATCATAATCTACATGTTCAACAATATGTATTGTAAAGAGATCCTTTCAGATGTATAAATATCGCAAGACGAGCCACATCTTATCCCACAACTAAACAACACGACGGCTCTGTTAAGAGTGTAGAATTACATAGCTATAGTACCTATAAACCTACTAGGCATTTTTCTGTGGGAAAAATTATAATACCAACGATATCTACAATCGAAACCCGACCAAAAGTCAATTAATTAAGCGCACGAAAGTAAATCATCCGTAATAATCGTGCGCCATTTTTACCGTTCAACATTTTCACATTAACGAGGTATTACTTGAGCACAATGGAGTGTGAATTTCGTGAAATTTTAATTAACACGACGAAAAGTTTGTAGCAGAGTGCGGGCAGGGCGCGTACGGCCTGAACTTTCGCTATATGTCTTTTAGTATATGGGGCGATACGATGATCGATATGTTTTCACTTGTTAATACTTTTAATATACCTTATGTGACGGGTATTTTTCGTTGCTTGATGTCTGTGATATATTTGATATGATGTGTAGCCAGGACTTTTCAAACATACTTCACAGGTAATGTAATTGAATGGAATACTATGGAACTAATTAAGTCAAAATATTCAGGGTGAGTTTTGTGAAGTTTCATTCGTTTTAGATTCCTGGATATATAGTCAGACGGATTTAAAATCATTTGAAATTAAATTTATATACAGATCTTTTAAATCTGTATCTCCAGGCTGGCAGGCAGAGCCCTACCGCTGGCATACTACTCAGTATTCAAAGAGGATAGATTGAAAACTGGTTTTGGGTTATATTTCTTTTTTAGTTACGAATGGAAAACCGTTTCGATGTTTCGAAATTGCTGTCCTTTGTATCGTACCGAATCGATGGGGATTCATTTCATCGGGAATGCTGACTATCAAACAAAAGGTTATGCGAACTGCGTGCTGTATTGAAATTTGTTACATGCAAACATGTTTACATTGCAGTGGAAACTATGGAAATAAATATTTTTTGTTTAAAAATGTTAAAAATGCACGATGTTTAGTACGTAAGTAAGCACCTACCCACCCTCCTGTCGACTTGAGCTAAGGCGAGTTAAGTTGAGGAAATTACGCGATCCTATTGGTCGAAGCGGGCCTGCTTCATAGCACAGCCAAGTGGACGGACACCGTTAGCCCATACTCTACGTTCATCTCAAAAAGTTACTAGGTACTGTAATTATTCAAAGCCCTTACATTACGTCATAATGAATGATTGGAAAATGCTAAAAAATTCTCTCCACAGTAAAAAAACAGAATCTGAATATTTATAACGAAAGCCCGCTCGTAAGTCCAATATTCAACCCTAAAATGGTTGGGTTCCGTCTAAAAAAGTAATGAATATTCATAACAGAGAGTCGGTGGGGGAAATGCGGAACCTATTATTGGATCAGCGAGGTTCGTGCCTCTCGGCCCGAGTGGGGGCTGTACTCTTTAAAATTTCCCTCGTAAAAGATGGAAAAAGATTTAAGGAAAATAGCTGCGAAAGACCGACGCCTTGAATAATGTTACATAATAATTCAGAAGAGTTTTAACCAAACAAGGTTTTTTGGTACACAAGGACATAGTATCTTTGCGAGTAATGGAACATTACCTTCTAGCTGATCATTTTGGCTTAATAAAAATATAAAATAGTAACAAATAACCAAGAAAAAACTTAAGTGCTTGGGGTTCCAGGACTTTCTATGGTGTGTAAACCACCTTTTTTACATTATATTATTTTACGTCATTCATATAAGGACTATCAACATTCAGTAGCTCGCTACAATTTTGTGAAACATTAAAATCATGGTCTAAACGCCGGGCAAAGGGTAAGCCAGGGCTAATTGAGCTATCCTCATTTTCGAACTAATGAAATTTTGAATGAAATAAAAACTAACTGGTTGTATACAGTAATAACAGTATCATTATTATAGATACTCGATGTTTTAAGATACCTGAGTGGATAACTTTGTTCCGAAATACCATTCAATATATTGTTATATCTACTAGTTAAGTTTAGTTTAATTGGTCATTAGGCTATTCTAATCCACTTTAGGTAAAATTGAATTTATAAATATCATTATTAATTATCTCAAATGAATATGACCCAGCTTCTCCAACCGTGCTTAGCTATTTCACAGTTATTACTGCAGAGCTGCTTCTTAATTTTTACGGCATTAGAATTTAATTTGTCGGGTAAACGAAAGCTGTGCAATTAACCCCCGCTCACCCTTCACCTGGCCCGTCTTCTTAACAATTATTTTGATGATAATGCAAATTAAACGCCGTAACTTTTTATAAATTGAGTTAACCTGGGATAACGTAGAGTGGCAAACTCTTTTTTTGTGAGACAACACATTATTGTGAGATTACTTTATAACCTCTTCAACTTAGATGAGTAGTTGCCCACTTAAAAGTTTTTGTACGAACACTGAACTGAAACTTATGTTAAGACTAGGCAACTGAAAGGAACAATTGAGTGTTAACATATCGATATAATAAGTAATATTGGTGAATTTATAGGTCAAGGGATACCCTGCTCAGGTTCGACCTTCTTAAAGTATGCAGACCGTAGCTTACTCACGGTACGTAAATTAGTAACGCCTGAGTCAATCAATTTCATAATAAATTGTAATACAAAAATCTACTGCAATCGACTTCTGCTTGTAGGTATATTCTCATATTTAATAACATGACACTAATTTATGAAGAGAATAATTTTAATGATTAGTGAACATAAGCAACTACCCCGCAACCGCAACCTACGCAAACGATATGAAACCAGTTGTAGTTAATTTCATAGTACAAGGATCCGACATTTCTCAATTAGTATTAGCCGTCCCCGATACAGATCGTTAGTACCCCGATATCGGTACGTGTTAGATTAATACGAGTAATTGGATGTGCGGTAAAGGGGGCCCTGTTAATGTACAGCCTGCCCTGGAACATGTTCCAGCCGTGACGTAACAAAGTTTAGTCCCTATTCGTTTGGTAAACGATACATGCATTTTATTTTTAATGTATGTGTGCGTCAGTTTCATTCATTCATGAGTCTGATTCGGTCTTATATTTCCGGGAATCAATATGTAACTATTTTGCGTGAAATTAAACGCATAGGTATATTATTTATAAATACAATTCAGAGCATTATTTTTATACTGCAATAAAAACAAATTAAAGCTTAAAAAATTAATATAATAATGCGCCGATAAAGTCCTAACGAGCCTTATTCACAACATAATTTCAAAAGAAATCCGAATTCATAGCGCTAAAAATAAAACGCTGCGTGGGAAGAAGTAAAAAAAAAACACGAAAATCCTTCTATTACTCAAGGAATTCGGGCGAGGGACACAATTAGCGACCCTCTGTCCTGTTCGCCCCACCCTCCCCGATGAAAGGAGACTATTAAATGGCTCAAGCCAGTCATTGTTTAACGCCTAGTTTGGAGTTTCGGCTTTATTGGGGGCCATTGTTGGAGCACACTCCGGCTCCGTAATTCGGTATAAATCAAAATTAAATACTAAGTTCTGCGCTGTTCTGCGGCACCCGCCCGCTCGCCGGAATCTAGAATCAGGACATTAATCATTTGTTTCATGGTTTACTACGTATTTTTGTTTATGAATAGGTCCCTTACCGAACTCATTCATAATTTGTTTCTAGAGTGAGGTTTGAGTGTAACAAATGGGTGTATTTTTTACACGACTAAGGATGAATGCGCTAAGGAAAATAGAAATGAAAAATAGTTATGGAAGGTCTGAGATGAGTTAGCTGGTAATGATTCTGTATTATATCATGTCTGCAACACAAAATAACAATATGCCAATTTATCTCCATGGGAACGGGATTTGAATGAGTGGTAGAGTCTTATGATAAAATAATTCCGTTACATTTTTTATGAATCATAAGTAGGTAGAAATGTATTTTTAAATTTATGTTCCGTTCATTCATATTTTATCTATCTATTATTTATTGAAACGAAGTATACTATTGTAAATTTATATCAAACACAAAGCGTACTTACCTTCACCTTCGTTATCATAAAATACATGCGCACAATATCTCGCATCGGAACGCACGTCGCACCCTCCTCAAGAAATTGAGCTGATAGAAGTGACGTCAGTTCGATTCAAACGCGGCATCCAGGTTAATTTGATGATATTTATACAAATGTGTCGCGAAAGGGAACCGCCGTGATGCGGAATGGATGTTCATGAGTCTTTCTGATGGGTAAACGTTGTTAGATCATTAATTAATATTATTTATTTGTTAAACAGTGACGTTATAGATTTCGAATAACTTAAGGAGCGAGCCGGGGTTTGAATCCAGAAGCTTGAGCCCGCAAGATGCGTGCTTAACAAATCGGCTATCACCACTTAAATCGTCAATACAAATATGCATTAAAAACTACGTAACTATTACGCTTGTAATACTTTGACTTTGTAACGCTTGTGACTATTAAATCTTCGATGGTTTAGTCACATTTATTTGAGGAACCATATGCTTTCACGTGCTTTCACCGACTTCGTAATATGATATAAGGGTCCTCTCGCAAAACCAGTAGTTCAATAATATAACCCGCATCATGTGGAACACTCCAAAACGCTCGGTACAATTGTCAACTGAACTCAGTTAAAAAGCTTTTGTTTACGTTTATAATTACTTAACTTTTGTTGTAATTACATTCGAAATAACTTAAATTCGTAATTATTTAGACTGAATGTCTATTTTGTCTTTAGTCTTTGAACAGTAGGTTTCGCAAACTTTAAAGTTGGATAAACACATTATGTATTCTTGTGCACCCACATTTGCCAAGCGTATAATAATCTATTTTGTTATTCTTAATTCAGCAACCCAGTCAGTGATAGGTATACCGAGCTGACAAACTAAATTGAAACTCTCACATATGTGGATTATGCCTGTGTTATTTTACGTTGTCTTGGTTCATAACTATTCTTCTAGTAATAACGCAGTGCTTTTTAAAATTTAAATTAGGGGGAAGGTGCCGTTTAATTTTAAATTCATTCACACCAAAATTGGTTAATAACAACAACATCCGACTAGCAAACATCCTGACACACAGTGCCAAATACACGTTCGAATTTGTGAACACCGCCGATACCGGGTGGCGTATCGCCGCACGCGTCCGTCGTCGTCCGGCTAATTTACGACCGTGTACACCCGGCGTAGCGCGATCAAACACGAGATACAACCAGCTAAACACTTTCTAATGGGCCATTGTGGCAGTAAGTATACCTGCAGCCATCGTGGGTATTTCTATTCATATGCGGTTAAAGAGTACCATAAACGTGTGGAATAATTGAGTAGCGAGCTAGGTATAAAGCGCCTCATTTGATATTATAAAAGTAAAAGTTTTCGTCGTTGTTTAGTAACTCCAATAGGCAAATGTTTAGGTAGGAGCAATGCGTTTGTTAAAAGATAAATATAACCCAATATCTAAGTGCCAAGAGTACTTTAACTTTTAGGTGTTATTTGGAACAGATTTAGTTTTAATCTAAATTATAATGATGACAAGTACCTTCTAAAAACTATGCTATGTATTTATTGATACCTGGAATACCCATTTACTCCATTAAGAAATATCAACCAGTCACTTTAGCTTCTAATATCACATGGAAATACACGATACCCGATACTAACTCACTGACGCGTCAACATACTGTGAAATGGCAATCAGTCAGCACTGGGAGTTGTATTTAGACACTTTGAAAACTTCATTAACATTGATATAACCACCTGGCAATACTGACTAACTTCTTCTAACTACCTGATAGGGGTCTCTGGCGATTCAGGAGAATTAGTTCATTCAGACTGAGCAGTAGAACTTAGTTACGGTAACTAACGCTTGCCTTTAAAGACCATAGTTTATTGATGTAATGTCTACGGGATGTTACAAATAATGAGCATTTGTAACATCCTGTAGATGTAGCAGGAACAATAATTTGCGTCCTTATAAGCTTGTGGGCGGGCCTTTGATGTGGTTTAAAAACATTTCAGAATATTAAGATTTCGGAGAAACGTGAGGCTTGTTTAACGAGTTTCAGTGAAACAATTTTGTTTTATAGAGATTCGCTTCAAATATTAAAGCTTTCCTGGGAGACGAAAATCAAACGGAACTTAGAGTTCTAGATATAAGTTAGGTTTTAAACCAGAAAAGTTAACAGTAACGTTTTTATAGTGCGATGAGTGCCATTTGAAAACATAGTCATTCCGATAAATACCCTTTTCTTTTGAAAAACACCTTGCTGTGAAGATTTATTCCTATCGTCAATCATTGGCATTACTTTGATGGGTTAAATTATGACCTAAAGCGTTATTAAAATGACCAGAAATGTTCAATGGTATCGACATACTATTGGTTCTAAAGACAAGTGATTCCTCAATAATAATGCATCTACTATTCTCCACATTTCTCTCCACTCCATTCTTCGACACTTGTTCACCTCGAGTTATATTAGTTTTATCATGTCACCGTATCATTCGGTGTTCTGTGACGTCAGGCCGTTTATGAGACATGCGATATTAAGTTCGGAAGTTCCCTGAAGCAGTGACAGTTATTACGACTTGGTATATTATAACATATTCAAATCAAATATTTGCAATTCTGTTGCTATTAAAATTTGGTGTAACGTTGCGGAAACAGTTTTACAAGGAGTGAAATTTGACTTACATTTAAAGCTCATATATCACCTTTTTAAAATAGTATCGTCAACATAAATACATATTCTATAGGTTATTGTCCTAATTGAATTAGGGTTTTTGTCATTCCTGATTTTGTCAATTATAGTCTGATATGATTTTTATTGCTTCATCTTTTTGTTGAGTCAATGCTCCCTACTCAGGCTGACAATTTAAAAACTTCATACATTTAGATCTGTTAAATCGGCAGAGTTATCTCATACTTTCCTAAATGTCGATAGAAAAGACGTTTGCAAGAAACTTCATCTAACAATTTCTTCGCCACAGCACCTCATCACGGAAACTTTCCAAACCAAATTCGCCGACAATCGCGCGGAGTTTTAGACTACACGTACGTACCTCGGCTATTCCGACATATACCGTGAGAGACAAAATTCAACACTTGGAGTGCGCTGCGGAGCTAAAACTGCGAAGTTTTGTTCCACTTCGCTGGGATTGTTGTATGTTAAGTTGCAAGAGCTGGCTAAGTACAGAGCTTGAGCGTTATTTAAGTAGGTATATCTTGGCTATCTCGTGAGCGTTGTATAAATACTGCAGATCATTTAAGGTTAAGCTCTCTGTATATGCAGGTTTCATGAATTGTTTGGTGAAAGCTGTCTATTCACTGAGTGGCGAGATATAATATAATGGTTTTTCTGTAATATGAGACTGCGGGCATTTGTCTAAGTCTAAAGATGAGATTTAAAATAGTTCACATGGTTTAAAAAAGGTACACAGTTTCTTTAGACTCCTTTAACTTCTGCTATTGAAACCGTTCATACAGCATTTAAAACACAGCATTTGTTGCTTCATAAAGCTGTTCCCCATGAACCCTTTACCATTCATATTTGATTACCATGCGGTACCGTCTGAGTATGAAGGCACGACCTCGCACAACACGCGGGTCCCCCGTTAATTGGCCCAAAGTGAATTAAACTGATAAAATCTTCGAAGAAGCGCGGTGATTTATTGTGTGGCTGGGATGCTTTATTTTATGCCGCTCTGGAATCCTTATTAAATACTTTGGCTTGTTGTATGCCACTTATTTTATATGTAAATTTTGTGATTCCGTGAAACTTAAGTGTGGTAGAGCGTTCTGCGAAGTAAACCCTGGCTTGCAACCGCAGCTCGCACTTCTGGTTTTTCGAAATCTATGTGTGGATCATCATTTCAATAGGATTATCACTTGTTTAAGGTCAAGGAAAATATCTTGAGGACACCCCTGTTTTAAAATTCTAACCAATTTTCGAAAGACATCAAAATCTGCCAACCTGCTCTGGGCAAACCTGGTGAATTTTGGCCTGAATCCTTTTCGCAATGAGGACAGGCCTGTGCCAAGGAGGGGGCGTTACAGGGGTAATTATTATTATAATTTTAATTACACATTTTTTTTTGTATTTATTCCTAAATCCCTACTAAATGTTGCTTATAGGTAACTTTGGTTAAGTATGACGCTACATTTTTTTGTAAATTTTACCTATAAAATATTGATGCAGCCTTGCTGAATCTTCCAGCTTGTGTTAGAAATCTATTCACTGTTTATATATGACATCAGTTTTTACTGAAATACATACTAAACTCGTACAATAAAACATTACAAATTGGCTTAAAGAAGCCCAAGCTTAAGTGCTTCCGTAAAATATTTATTTGTAGTTCGCTTTTAGCCACTCCGCTCTCCGGAAATACATTCCAAGTGAAAACGCGACGGCGACCGCCACTTTTAGAGCTAGCTTTCCTTTTCTGAAAGGTTCTGTAACCCAGTTTTATGTTCCCGTAAATTTTTTGAAAAACTATGAGAAAAAAATACGCCGTAGCAAATGATTTTTGTAGTTCCCAGTATTTTTTGCAGAATTTTTTTTCAACAAGATTTTATGTAATGCTTCGTGTTCATAAATTATTTCCTGTATTTACAGAACGTGTAGGTAGTAAAATACTATTAGAGATACTTGGAGATACAAAATAATTTGTTGTCGTTATTTTTTTCAGTGACGGATCACACAATCCGTTGCTGAATGTCATCAAAATTATTTAATTCTTTGATAATACTTTATGGGCCCAAACTAAACAAAGCTTGTGTTATGATTACTGTAAAATAGACTAGGGGCGATCTAAGTTACATTACCAGGACATCATCATCATCAAATTGAGAGCGATGCTCTTGTCGGTGGAGTGTTTTCCATTTACTGCGATTTTCTCCCAGTTCTTTGACCATTTGATACGACACGACATTCACTTTTTCCTTCACTTGGTCGAAATAGCTTCTCCTAGGTCTTCCTCTTCTCCTCTTGCCTTCTATCTTCCTTTCTATGATTGTTTTCATAAAAGCGTCATGTCGTATCAAATGCCCGATCATCTTTCCTCTTCTATTTGCAATGCTGGTCAACAGGCTTCTCCTTTCATCTACTCTCTCTAATACTTCTTGGTTCGTTATCTTTTCCGTCCAGCTTATTATTTCCATCCTCCTCCAGCACCACATCTCAAAAGCTTCTAATCTTTCTCTATCTCTTTGTGTCATTGTCCACGGCTCTGACCCGTAAAGTGCTATGCTCCAGATGTACGTTTTAATAAAGCGCTTCTTGATCTTCTTCGATATTTTTGAGCGGAATAAGTGTTTTTTGTTGTTAAATGCTCCTTTTGCTATTGCTATTCGGGTAATTATATCTGTTGTACATCTGGCGTCATGTGTTATGACGTAATGTATGTAAGGTGAGTAATCGGCACTCTTTCGTTCCAGGTAGAAGGGATTGAAAGAGTGCCGATTACTCACCAGCCAGATGAATAGCGGAATAAATCCTGGCCTTTTGCCGGCATTTGCTGTGCGCACAACAACCAAACCCAAAGAAAATGTGTGAACAGTCACGAAAACAAAAGTTCCCCGAATTTTCTCCCCATTTCCCTACCAGAACATTTTTTTTTACCCCGTTGTTTCATCTGCTACCGCTAAACGAAAACTAATAAACGAGACTTCCTATAAGGAATATATTTTAAACCCTAACCAGCTGCCTCAGGTGGATTTCCACTTGATAGCCTCCCTGAAATTCCGAATTCTCCCCATTTCAGAGTAAAATATTCACCCAATTAAAGGGTAATATACTAACGCGACAACATTTCCATAACCATGGACACACGTCAGCCTTACCTAGAGGAATTAAGAAAAAAATATGATGACACCACTACGTCATAGACAACAGATTAATACCGATAATCGATTTATGAACATCCACATGCTAGTGATAATTGAATAAAACGATTTGGTCGGGAATCCACATGCTACGTTACAACATTACCAGGACAAAATAATGAAAATATAGTTTCGGGAAAACCCCTGGGGGTTAAAGCGTTAGGTAACTCGGCATACTGCACTGTGCAGTAAGCCGAGTTACGCTCAAACTTCTAGACAAAGTGGTTATCAAAACTTATGTATTCAGTCGGTATCAAAACTTAGTTAACATAATATACCTCCCATTATTTACAATTACTCTTTTATATAGAAACCGCAGTACAGCCTAGATAATGTTCGTGTTAGTGGCACACATGCCAGAATACTCTAATAATCCCGTGCGTATTGTTCCCGGAAAATCTTAATAAGGGAACGTACTCAGCGTAATATGACACAGGAGGTATTGCCGCCGTCCCGCCCGGCGCGGCGGGCGTCTGTTTACCAACAGTTCACTTTATCAGAAGAATAACAATATTTGTGTTAGTACAACAACCGCTTGGTAAATAGTTTCCCTGATGTTTGAGATATAAGAAATAGATAATTAAGATTCCCTGCCAATGGGGAAACATGTAACATTTTTACAGAAACTGAAAACGAAACATAATTATCTAAATTGAAATAGTTTGACCAAAATGTTATAGTGTTATATTCTTATTGATCACAGGTTAAAACATAACAAAGCAGAATATCTAGTATATGCGCATACGGATTTTCAAGTACCGGCAATAAGGAACATTGCCGACTGGCCCTTACCGTTCACCTACAAATACATGACTACACTCCTAGAGCAAATAGCAACAACACTGTAATTTCAAACCTTGTCGTGTTGTATTCTGCTATTTCAGCAATCATAGCTTCGAGCGCAGAAATGAAATTCGAACCTAAACATGAAGCGCTTTTTTCGCAGCGCTGTTTTTCTATGAGATTGGAGTGAGCCGGAAATTGGGGATATGTTACAGACAGTTCGCGGTATTTACTTCATGTTGCTGTGAAAATATTTGCTTTCATTTTTTCCGATGAGAGAGAAGTGCCGCGTCCTGTGTTTCATGTTGACGCGGCGCGCGGGGAATCTGATAAGTGCTTGTAGTTTCTGTGTGTGAATAATTTGTTGATTTTATCTATTGGAGGCTTATTCGTTAAGAGAAGGAAATTTCACTGGCCAAACACTTATTTATTTTATTTTCATAAAAGATTGATATCTTATAGGTAAGGTGGACCAATGACATCACAAGCGTCGTAGAAAGCCAAATGACGTGAGTGACCGAAGACCGGTCACTAAAAGAGGCCTTTATCCAGCTGTGGACGTCTTTCGGGTGGATGGATAAACTTCAGTTCTATAAAGTTTTGAAAAACAAGTTAACATTTATAACAACAAGTTAAGAAGTTTCTGGCTACAATTGGAGAACACTTTATGTTAGATCATGTTAACTTGAGGTTAGTGAATGCTGACTAGAGTGCTCTAAAGTCTGATTAGTATGACGTTCCTCAAGAATTGATCGGAAAATCGTCCTAAAAATAACGTAGCTTACACAATATCCTATGCGATAAACCCCTGTACGCAAAATTTCTTAAATCCATTACTATTCCCATGATGTGTCTTTGTTTAAGATAAAATTTCGCTCCCATTAACAGTGTTCTCGCATCGCTTTCAAACCGTGCGTACTTTTATCTCCGCCATTCCTCAAGGTGCCTTCACAAACGATAACCACTTATCTAGTACAATATTTCCATGCTAATTTACCTTTGCAAAGCTATATGGCCTTTATTTTCCGCCGATTTGTTTGTGAATGCCGGTAGCGACAACGCATTAGTGATTATGCAGACCAGTGGCGTAAACTCACAAAATTGTAAGTTTGACGACGCTCAGAGGCCTGTAGGTATTACTTATAGCAATTTGACGAACTCTACAGCAACAAAATAGTGTCTTTATATTAATTTCATATAGCAAAAAGGCCGCATTTTTATTTTAAAATTGTATGTTGGAGTACTTATAGATAATGAAATTAATAGCATTTATTTATTCCTAAATACTTGATTACATGGTCAGTTATAATTTACAATTATTTTACTCGGACTTTTTTAATTTAGGACATTATGCTTGCAAAGCGTGTTCACCACTCTGTATTAATATACTTTCCACGTTAGGTACATGACTGAAGTACGACTGACTCGTATTTTAGACCCAAAAAGTATCCAGTCTGCCCAAGCTCTGCTACAATAGCGGCCCCGCAGCCAGCCTTATCATCGTTTATTTATCGGGGCGGGCGGAGCTGAACTCGTTAACACGGTTTATATGGTTTACCTGTCCCCCATTAATTCACCCGTTTTAACTTAACGACCGGTTTGTTCTACGCGAATTAATGTTAAAAACAGAGGTTCACAAAGTTGTGGAAATTGCCCACCTATCTTATAGATAAGATACTAATTGTAAAAACAACTTTGTTTTAATTACGTTGTTCCATTGCTAGGCAATGGTCTCCCTTTTTTCTCGCCACGTGTTTCTTTTTTCCGTTACTTCTATTTATGCTTACTGGTAACAATCGAGGTCATCCATCTTTTCCTGGGCCCACCATGACACCACATTATCTGGTAAATACATTGCAGAGTAAAAACATTTCGTGACATCAAACTCATGTCTCTCAACTTAAGAACATTAGAATCGGAAGCAGTTTTCCCATCTCAACAGTTATAGTTAGACTATTAGGATCAAAATGTACCTACTGCTTAAAATTATTTTAAGTGAACAAAAGTAAATTATAATCTTAAATTTAGATTAAAATTTTATTCCTCCTTTAAATGTTGTGAAATAAATTGAAGATGAAAGGTTGGGCACCACAAATACTCGTAATTATTTTAAAAATAAACGGGACCGCTGTTAGATGAGGCCAGCGAATGTTTAATGAGTGTAACCTACGTAAGCTATGTTTCATTGTCTAGAAAACAGACGGACTCGAATAAGGCGGCGGCTATTACTAAACAAGCTAGCTACCGGCCAGTGTTGACAAAAATTTAGGTGTGTGGTGTGAATCCATTTTTTGCGCATTTAGAACACTTTTTGAAGACTCTTCGGGGAAAACAATTGAAGTCAAAAATGTTTAAGTAGACAAATACAACTTTATATCTATACTAGCTGAGCCCCCGACTTCGTCCGCGTGGAATTTAACTTAACAAAAAAGCCCGCTCCCGCGTTCTGAGCCCGCGCGACAGGACCCATTTTTGTTTGTTTTTCTAAAATACAAGTAGTCTAAGTTACTGCTTATAACATCAGCTATCTATCAGTGAAAGTCCCGTCAAAATCGGTCCAGCCGGTTCGGAGATTACCCGAAACAAACACACAGACAGACAGACAGACAGACAGACATAATTTTTTTTTAAATCGCATTTTTGCTTTAGGTGTCGTATGTACTTTCATATGCATTTAGTGAAAAGGTGTTATTTTGATATTACAAACAGACACTCCATTTTTATTTATTTGTATAGATAGACATGTCTTCGTTTATAACAGTTAAGAAAACGTTCCGTGTACACTTCCTGGTAATTGCAGACACATGTGGGCATGCCATTCGCTGCGTTAAATATTCACAGCGCGCCGCTGCGGGCGGCGCGGCAGTGCGGCGTTGCGGCGCAACTTTCTCACTAGAATTTTAAATATTTACACGTCTACATACATCTTGCGCTTTAACGCAGTAATCGCATTCACGGCGGGAATTTTCTTAGAGACTTTCTTCAGACTTCTTGGAAAAGTAACTGGTTATTATAAAATATTTTATACTAACTACATACAAAATAATAATTATGAGTCCTTTTTAATGTCTCACTTTTGAGCTCGGGCCTAATGCGAGAATGGTTCAGACCATTTAGTTCAGATTTTCTTACGATGTTTTCATTTATCGTAAACAAATGTTACCCAATCACATTGAAATGATGATTCGCACATAGGTTTTAAAAATCCCAGCGAGCCGGAGTTTGAACCCAGAGAATATCGACATGAGACACGTCCTTAACCAATCGACTATCTACAAAGCGTCGCTTAAGATATTAACAAACCTATGTGTGATGAGAAAATTTAGTCTCTCTAGACAGCTGTATAACTGAATGACTACAGTACTGAGTAGGAAAGGCTTGCGTTCTGGTTCATCAAAATCTTGATGCTATAAATTGGAAATCAGTTTCTATGAAGTACACGTTTCTGCCATGTCCTAAAAGGTTTGGCAATCCAAGGGTGATAATAATGTACCTTTATTAAATGAACAATATACTTATAAAATGACAATAAATAAACAACCTCACATAAATCACAGGCACATAGAGCAGAGAGCCTTTTAAATAAAGCAATATCTTACTGTCGACAACTCTCTAGAGCATAAATAAAGTGTATCTATTTTTGTAGCGAAAATTGCTAAATTTATTGCTCACACCATCCTTGGTGTCGACTTTTTGCCGGCTAGTTGCCAGGTTGCAGATTAAAGTGGGGATTTTCATGTCCGACGCTTCTAGATCGAGAGGGCTCAAAGGCTATTCAGATTTCAGGCTATGGATGTGAAAGGCGGTTCAAGGTGATAATTTCTTGAGACTTTAATAAGAGCTGAAAGCTTAGATTAATATTTAAGCAATAGATTTGAGCCACTTGACTCCTTAATAGTAGATTATTGTGGACAACTTACAAATTAAAAAAAATTAAATTGTTTTGAAAAGCCAAGCTCACCTGACATGTCATATATGCTTACGGCAAGAACTAAGTAACAGACGATTAGACGCGTGTGAATCCTATCATAATACGACGATACTTCCTTGCACCAACTTTGAAAAACGTTCAAAACAAACCAAAGTCAATTTATTCCCCCATTCTTCATCCTCGCTAATTAAAATCCAATCAGTAACACAAAAACGTATTCCTTTGTACGACAGTTTTGCAGACAAAGGGTTGTCACGTAACTAGCAGCCTCTACTTTATCATGTAAAGCTGGAGGCAGCCGGTGCAAATTAAACGCCTTAGTGTTAGGCACTGCGCCTTGAGCTACGCGATATCTTAACAAGCTATTTGTTGAAAAGTTTATTTAAATGCAGGTTTAAATTAAAGAAGAATAAAATATCAATTTCAAAATGTATTAAAATATATATATTCTATTTAAATTTAACATATTGAATAAAACTATACAGCACTTTAAACTTTCTTAGTCGATAATAAGTGATCAATTTTGGATCAGGGCAAGACTTGACATAGCTAAAGCCAATTTTAACTAATAAAAATAAAGTCAGAAATAGTCAAAGAACTTCAAATTTCCCAGAACAACGCAGTCATCGCTTACACCGAAAGTTTTAGCCGCATACTGTATTTTATTTCCCCATAGCTCCAACAGCTGCGTTCGCTCGTAAAGATGCAGCGTTGCGGCGACGCTGCACGGTATGAATGGAAATTATTTCAGACTCAAACCGCCGGCGGCCGTCTGCACGCCTAATTTGAACGGAGCCTTAATAGCCGCGTTTCTGCTTAATGCATCCATGTTTGAAACGAGAGCTTCTTTAATGCTTTTGTTTTCATGCAGTGTTTCGTAAAAGTTATATTTCATTATATTGTACGCTGTCAAAGTAATTCCTGTTATACTATATTTTGCTACAAAACCACCAAACATCTTCTGTGTTCGCTGACATAAGCCGAAGTAAAAACCGTTACATTTTTAATCCGCTGCAACGAGATTGGTTGATCCCACAAGCCTCCGCGAATCATCGGCATCAGTTTTCGACGCCATCATTTTAATAATATATTGTTAGAAACTACCCGCGTAATTTCTTTAAAAAATATGACAACTATCAACTTGAATACAATTTAATTCTCACAATGACTATTACTTCAACAATTTAACAGACAGCGTTTAAATTAAGTTGGACAATAATTATAAGGAAACATTCTTATCACAATCAATACGTCCGTCGTGTCCGAAAGCCAAGCGCAGAGTGTCCCGCTCGTTGTTTTGCGCGCTGTTTTATACTTTTCCACTCGGCGAGCTCGCCGAGTCACATAGCTATGTGGGTAGGAGAATTATCCAATACGGCCTCTCCTGACACTCTGACGTCCTCGTCAGCTCTAGCAGATGGGTCTGCTTGATCTGAAGCCGTTCCTTCTACGTTTTCTCCTGTAATCAGACGATCTTATTTTATGAACAACCTTTAAGTAGTTAAAATAAAAACAATACCCAGATAAGGGAACGCACATGACTCCTTGCATGGCATGAACCAAAAATCTTTAGTCAGTTTTATTGCAAAGACACAGACTAACTCCAGTTTACGCTGTAAACAGAGGCACAAAGTTAGCGTGTTTCCTAGAGGCTGTTGACGTAGGCATATTGTTAGCATGTCACACAGACTTCACTGTTGGCAAACTTAGAAGTTTGCACACCTCCCAGACTTACATCACTGTAGGCATAGGCTCCTAGTTTGCATACCTCACAGACTTACATCACTGTAGGCATAGGCTCCAAGTTTGCATACCTCACAGACTTACATCACTGTAGGCATAGGCTCCTAGTTAGCATACCTCACAGACTTACATCACTGTAGGCATAGGCTCCAAGTTTGCATACCTCACAGACTTACATCACTGTAGGCATAGGCTCCTAGTTTGCATACCTCACAGACTTACATCACTGTAGGCATAGGCTCCAAGTTTGCATACCTCACCGACTTGCATCACTGTAGGCATAGGCTCTAAGTTTGCATACCTCCCAGTGGCTGTTGACATAGGCACATTGTTAGCATATCACACGGACTTAAAACACAAAAAAAGCACTAGACCTGATTCGAATTAACAATAAAAGAAAACATAAGATTCCGTGCATCGCGAATGGCAGAATCCGAAATTCCATCACTCGCTTTAGACCGCCACATTGACAGAGGCCCAAATGTTTGCATATCTCCTTTATGACCGCGTAGCAAAGGTCCTTTTGCAAGAGGACTGCTGTTAAATCGGAGGCCCATACTTTCGCATGTCCTCTCACGCCAGAGGCCCAAAGGTTTGCATGACGTCACTCACCACCTACAAATAAGGCTGAAAACGTATCCGGCGTCAGAACAACCAGGCAACTTAATTGCTTATTGTAGTTATGAATACTGTAGAGCTCTCATAAAATCAATGCTACAAACAACAATGAAGAGATGAAAACAAAATCAGTGTAAGACTTAGAAATTGAGTGTATTCCGAATGATTCAATTCCGGACTCTTATCATTAGTAATACACTCATCGAAAGTTGTAAAAGGTGCATAGGTAGAGTAGGCAGTAACTAGAGTTCCTTCCTGAAAGTTAGACCTTCATGAAACTTGAGTGACCTAGCGAAATTCGCCATACATGTCCATGAACCTTAAGTGACACAGCTAATGTCACTCTCAGCCGAGTCTATCCATTTACAAAAAGGAGCAACATAGCTCACGCTATTTACAGGTGACCTGAACCCAGTCAAATATTCACTCCCACAGGGGCAAGCGATTTATTCAACGGTATCCGTTCACTAACACTCAATAACCGTTCCCGAAGAAGGCTCTGCATGTGTCCGGCGCAGAAGACTGTGGATAGATAAACAGGAGTGGTCCCTCCAACAAATTAAGACAGGGGCATCACTTAATCGCATGTCCCGACATTTGTAATGAAGCCGGACAGAGGCATTACTGAATAGCATGTCCCGTTACCCCCTATATAATGCATCCATCTATCTTTCGTTGCCTTTTAACGTAAATCGATCACACCAAACCAGGAACATCAAATTTAACCAACCTACACTCAAAGTTA
This sequence comes from Notodonta dromedarius, assembly GCA_905147325.1. NCBI lineage: Eukaryota > Metazoa > Arthropoda > Insecta > Lepidoptera > Notodontidae > Notodonta > Notodonta dromedarius. Next base: position 12,349,400 of record LR990165.1, on the reverse strand, counting down.
CTTAATCACAAATGACACATGCCATGACATGTAAATCCATATGTCAATCACATTGCATCATGTAGGGTAAATATCCCGCAGTCTATTTACCAATAGGAACGTCCCGCAGTCCGTCCTCTACATGTTCGAGATGCCCCGCAGTTCATCTCTATACTGGTTAGACACACCGCAGTTTGTCTAACATAGAACATCCCGCAGTCTGTTCTACGAATAGGAACGTCCCGCAGTCCGTCCTTTACTAATCACGTCGCATCATGTAGGGTAAATATCCCGCAGTCTATTTACCAATAGGAACGTCCCGCAGTCCGTCCTCTACATGAAATGTTTTAGTGCTCGAGATGCCCCGCAGTTCATCTCTACACTAGTTAGACACCCCGCAGTTTGTCTAACATAGAACATCCCGCAGTCTGTTCTACCAATAGGAACGTCCCGCAGTCCGTCCTTTACATGAAATGTTTAGTCCTGTTGGTAACCCGTCGAACCGCCGCGACGCACGCCACAGCACCATCGTGGTGGTGGTGGTAAGTCCTGTTGCCGTACGACCCAGCTCGCAGTTCCAGCTCGTAGCAATGATGCGGGAGTACGCATACGGCCTTGTTAGGACCACGCATGACTTTCTGGAACATATACCTTTTGAACACCCTGGCACGGTTACACTGTAAACTACTGTGGATGGTGTACCAAAAATAAAATTGAACTTAAAAAGACGCGTATCAACGCCTTGGCATCCTGCATGTACATGGTGTACAGCAGACAGTACTTAGAGAACGCAAACTATGTCTACGAAAATATATTTCTCCAGAGCTCGGTCATACCTGACCATGTCCATCAGTCGTCCTAAATACTTCATTTAGGAAAGAGTAAAATCTACCAGAGTTTTTATCATATGGCGTCGGTTTCAGGGTGACAGAAACGCGAGGAGGCGAAGTAGGCCCGACTTGGGTTTTCTTAGGACAATCCCATTTCTTAGACCAAACTTGCCACTTAATCCTACTGTCGTTAGACTTATTTAGTGCCACTCATATCAAATTGCAGATATAACGAATCGCTTCCACGATGCATTCTGCGCACGTTGACGGCAAGGACATTGATGGCGCTTCGTTGACCCCCTTTTCAAGATTGGTCCTCGAGGCGCGTGCTGTGTTGGCAGCACGTGATCTGCTCAGGTCGCCTTGAAGACCTTCTGGTCTTCGCACGCACAAGGCGCCCGCGGTGTGTTTTGCACCGGAATAACAGGTGATACCGACCGCGTCGGTGATAGCGACCGTTCGCGTCAGCAGTGGCAGCAAACATGCATGGCACCGCGCGCTGACTTGGCGATACCAGCGGAGGTGTCCGCGGTGTTTCTCGTCGAAAGCATAGTCATGGGCCAAGCTTTCGCGATGATGATTTGCGATGTACCAGCCGTACTAGCGACTGAGTTGCAAACCGCTCCACCAAAGCTGAAAGTCAAACAAAGATCGCCTCCATTGTGCTCCACAACGCATCATCTGGAGAACGATCTTGTTATCCATGAGCCCGCTGACCTCCGCTACCGTGGCGGCTGCGATGGCCCGGTCCGAAATTACTCTAATAAAGTCAGCCTTTTTTTATCTTAAATCAATTGTAAAATGACAGTGGGCGATTTTAGAACAGAGTCCAGAAAATTATGTCGGTTCAACCGTACAATAATATCCGCAATAAACAACACAATCAGATAGCAAACAACAGTTATTATCGTTCACCCTCCAATCGGAATAAAAATATCACGCGCACCCGCATTTACACTCTCAATGCTGTAAAACATACCGCGTGTAACTTTTCTCTTTATAGAAACCGTAGCACCGGATAAACATGGTTCGACTCACCCGATACTGCTTCACGCATACTCGTGACCACCATTGTCATCCAGATTCGTCACATGCCGCTGACGACCACACCGTCGATCTTGAATCGCGCGACGCTCGATTGTTGCGTATATAGTGACTTAGTTCGCAGGGTCCCCGCACACGCACAGCAACACCAACGTGGTGTACGTGGTCGTTGATTAGCTTGGTCATCTTGTCTGGCTGAGTTACTTCGATTCGATCAGTCGTCACTGTGGACGCGAGACTTTCGAGAAGTATGTTGAACTTGGTTACGCGAATCACTTCTAAGATTCCTCCGTGGACTAAGCGTCATCGTACGTCTCATTACCACTGTTTCAATCAGCAAATAAACACAAACCAAATAACAGAAAATGAAGTTAGCAGTAATCGTGAGCAAAACAACATTTAAATTAGAAAGTTAATGGTCTTGTTGTTGACAACAAATTTACAGACTTTTTAGTGCAATTTTTACGTTACTGTGGGTTTTTGAATTCTTTATCCCACTTCTGATGTTAGAAACTACCCGCGTAATTTCTTTAAAAAATATGACAACTATCAACTTGAATACAATTTAATTCTCACAATGACTATTACTTCAACAATTTAACAGACAGCGTTTAAATTAAGTTGGACAATAATTATAAGGAAACATTCTTATCACAATCAATACGTCCGTCGTGTCCGAAAGCCAAGCGCAGAGTGTCCCGCTCGTTGTTTTGCGCGCTGTTTTATACTTTTCCACTCGGCGAGCTCGCCGAGTCACATAGCTATGTGGGTAGGAGAATTATCCAATAATATTTTAATTTTAAATTGGAATGGATTGCAAACGTTAATCAAGGTTGGATAATTTGTAACGAATACACCAGTGGATAGGGTAGGTACATATCTACATCATTAATGTTAATTTGTTGACATTCGTATAGGCTGTGGTTTCAGCCTCGCTGAATGTTACCGGTTGCCGATAATGGTTTTTGAATTATTAATTACGTTATTAATTACTGGAATGGCTTCCGTTAATTATTTTTCCCACTAAAGCAAACTGTTTGTAAAGCATTATTATAACAGAAATACTAACAAATTTTCTTGTATTTCGTTTGTAAAACTACTATTCCTGTGTCCAAATTGCTTTTAGTTTGAATGTAATATAAGTTCAAAATGTAGACATATAGGTATGTATGAAATCATAAATGTTGCGAGAATTTTTCTACCAAAGTCAACTCGTCCGCTCTCAGGAGCTTTATGTCACACATGCCTAGTAAAAGTAGATTTATTGACTTAAATATGACGGACTTTACAGATGCCGGCAAAAGATGAGATTTAAAATAACGACCAATGTAAATTATATTTTACAATTACAACAGTATTGTATCTATTTTAACAATTTAAAAAAAAAACTTCAAATAAAATTTGGTTTCTGAGTTTATTTAGCACAGTTCTCAACACCAAGTAACTGAATTCCCAAACCCAGCCAATTTCCCTGAAACAGGCTTTTCGTAATTGGCTCCCAGTCTAGTCTAGTCTAGCTGTATCAAGATTAGCTTCCTATCCATTGTGTGTTACATTCATGCTTAGTTTGGAACCGACAAATTGGCATGTTCGTCCAACGGGACGATTTAATAGACACGGGCGGAGTCACGGGTATAAATTAGTCACAGTAATATTGCAGATATGATATCGATCATCAAAATAAGTTTATGTTATAATGTTATATTATATTAAGATAACTAAAAGTTAAATACTTCGTTTGGAACTTACTTTGGAGAACTGTTTAGGACTCCGAAATTACATTGTAACTAAGTTGTTTTGAAGAAGCTATTTACAGAATTTGAACATCGATTTTACTAGCGACATTCTCGAGGTAATTTTATATGATTTAAATTACCTCAATCAGTAGTTGTATTTTTGTTCTAAGCAAAACATATCAACGAAATGGTTTAACTGTAAAATGAGAAGTAAAAAGTTAAACACCACATAAAATTTTCCCTAAATAGAAAGTTCAATACACAAAGAATCAAATCGATGGCCGAGAGAGTAATAAAAATTAATTGTCATCTTACACAGACAGGCAAATGGAAAATAAACTTGAGACGAGAAAAATAAACATAATTAAGCTCTAATCGCTATCGTCAAAGCAAACGCAGGAAATAAAGTAGCCTATTTACTTAACGAACAACTCCATAATAAACGTAGCACTGAAAGATACATAAATAATTAATGAGTTTATCTACATGATTGATGCCTTAAAATAAATGTAGTAAGAAAGTACATTATGATAAGGATATAGAAATTGAGAAGTAGGCTATAAGTAGGTAGGTAAAGAAAATTCAAATCATAGATTGCAGCTTAGCAGCTCAAAACAGGGTAAATTGCTATAAACTAACATCCTAAAAGATACTTTAACAATATATACTAATAGAAGATAATAGTACTGCCACAGAGGTTCCTTTTAAAGTCACGGTAACTACAGTAGTATAAGGAGGTACCTTTTACTTACGAAGAATTTTCTATCAGCAATGTTAATTGGAAACATTTTGCGCTACTCAATCCATTTAAAGATATCTTAATTCTAACATCTAAGTAATGTACAAGCTTAATGTATGAAGCCATTTTAGAACACATAGAGGTGTACCATAAAAATGCCTCAAGGTCTATCTCATTGGCCCGACCGCGGCTATAAATCTCGCACCAGGATCTAATCTAGCGCGATCGGAGGACGCGTCTACAGCTGGTATCTGATCGCTTGACTTGATTCTCTCAGTTTCCACTTGCATTGTTTTCTTTTCAGTATTTTTTTCCTTTACGAGATCGTATTTGTATGTACCTACTTATGCCTTTTGAAATGGTTATCATTTTGTATGGAGATATACTTAAGTATTTCCTAATTGAGGCAATTCCCGCGCCTAATCGTAGAATAGGTTACGGTAAGTACCTATATAATGAACCCTTGCTGGAAATGCTCTATGGAAACCAAACCTACTAAGTACTGCTTGTACACTAATGTGTGTGTCACTGTGTATGTTGTATATCGTGTTACAACTAACATAGTAAATTGGTACCTATTATGGTTTTGGAACTTAAAATATACTATATTACCTATACCAAAGGTTTAATGTTTCTTATCCAGAAAGCTTTTTAAAAAATGCACACAAAATTCTCGCAATCATAAAATTTATTTCCAATTGAAATACTTACGCAAAACACATAAGCGCAGATGTGGTGTAGTATAAATGTTTCAATATGGCCGCGGCTGTAAATCTCGCGCAGGGATCCTAATCTCGCGATCGGGACGCGTCTGCGGCCAATATCACTGATCATTTCACTTGATTCCGTCTTTTTATTGCGACTTCCATTGGTTTCTTTGCGATATTAAATTATATTTCATACATGCCTATAATGCGGATATTAATATTACGTATAAAGTTACACCTTATCTACTTTAATGATTATACGTCATTACTTTTAAGTCTTGTCGCCATGCTACAAATAAATTTGATCATATAGTAACAATTTCACTATGGTAGTTATGGACGAGCTGTACCCAAAGGGGTCCCATGTGAGAAATCTACCTGCACTGAAGTTCATAGATGAAATAATTTTAATTGAAAAGGTTTGTTAGCATATCAATATGAAACTGAACAAATAGAGCTATAAATCTGTGGCGAGCACCGCGCAATCGCGCCGCGGAATCAGATTGCATCGTACATTTTGCATAATATCCAATGCATCGGCTCTTTTTCACTGTGCAGTTGATTTTATTTGAATGTTTAAGTTTCATGAAGAGCTGTATCTGGCCCTAAGTACTTAAGTACTTACTTATATCTTGCAATCACACTTTAAACTTAAAAATAACAAAAAACTTACATGAAAAGTATTTAGACAGGTACTTACTGCACGTTGTCGGTAGACAGTAAGCTTCCGAGAATGTATCTCCCGATAATAGGTAGTATAAGGTATCTGTCTTACATAAGGTTCAAGTTGTAGCTAGTTACTACCTTTTTGCAAATTCTTAGAACATCTGTGAATATATTATTCATTCAGCGATACTATTTATTTGCCTACTCCGAAATTCCTTCAAGGTTCGTGTTTGACGAGAAGTAGGTCCCGAGCCTCGTTTAGCAAGAATGTATTTTGGGCAATATTTTTTGTAATTGCGTAACTGATCGCCGTTTCTAGAATATAAATCAAGTTCTTCGGAAGTTTCAGTCTGTTTTTATTTATAAATGTCGATTTTCTTGTTGCCTCCGCCTCTCGGTAAGTACTCTAAAAAGTGTTTCAAAGTTTTTGTCTCGGAAAACCTTGGAAAAAAGGTCTCGGTGTTTCTTTATTGATGTGATGAGGGGATTAAGGGCGGTTTACTTTGTCTATTTTGTGTAAAACTTGTTTGTGATTTGGATCTTTTCCAGAACTATGTATAATGCAAAGCGGCTTTGGATTTACTAAAAATAATTATGATTGCGTATCCAAGTACATTAATCTTTCCAGTAAATTTGGATCATGCACTTAATTGCTGTTCATTTTTCTCTATTGAAATTTTAGTTAATTATTTTTAAGTATTAGTTCATATATTACATACGATAGAGGAATCGTGTCGTCAGCCATAGAATAAGATAAATTGAATTCCGAACAAAATACCCATAAGCAGTTTTTCATATTTTTTGTTGCCAAAGTACTTATTTTAAAAGCTACTCGGCGAGAAATACAACTCTCATTTACATTTCAATTACGCGACGTTCGTTACGTGCTATCTAAATTTTATTTGAAAAGGTAAACTGGAAGATGTATCAATTCCTAGAATACTGGTCTTGAGAACTAAGATATAATTCCAAATAAACTTGAATAACAGAACTTACATCGATGATTTAGTTTTATTTTTTATCCCATAAGCATAATTTTTCATCATCATTTCTCTAAGTAATGTAACAGATTTTCTTCTATGTATTCCCATTACTTGGAATAATTCAAATTAATATACCTATTAAAAATATTGAAGCAATAATTATTGTTACTTATCACTGTATTTGTTTTAATTACCATATTGAATAAAAGCAAATCTTGATTATCTCCTAGAATTGTTACCTCGAGATTTCAAAAAGATTTTGCGTTATTTTATTCTAAAGTCTGAGGCGGCGGTAGTCTGTCATCGACATCTGAGCGTTCAGCAAGTTGAATAGCAAACGAGCCGCGGTCGCCCGGGGCCCGGGGCCCAGGGTCCGGGGTGCTGCATCGGACACGTCGACTTACTAACGAACACCACCGTGGCCGCCCACAGATGTATCGCCGATGAAGATATGTTGCCGCCTCACCTCGACTCAGCCAACATGATGTAGCCAGCAAATGCTATTATTTATTTGTTAGTATCATACATAGTTTCCAAAATCAAATATTTTATTAAGTTTAGACAGATCTAATGATAAATCGATAGATATCGTATCATCGCCGACACTTGCATTAGTGCTAAGTTTTATTAAAATTTCTGAAAGTTCAAAGAGAAATGAAAGATTTCTGCGAAGTAATCTTATTTTAGTTATGATAGTGAGTGATAGGAGACGTCATTAATCATAGTATTATTTGCTATCTTAAAATACTGAAGTCATATTTCGAAGTCAGGTTTTAGAAATTTTATGAATAGAGTTAGAAGTAACTTTGGCGAAAATTTATGAAAATAAATTGTTTGCGCATTTGTGCATTGTACAAAAAATTACGTGATAAGTGACGATATTACAAAGACTACATTTTCAATCCAATCTTGGTACATGTGATTGTTTAATAATTCTACAAAACTATCAAGCATCAACTCCCGGTCCAATTCGGAACACGTACATAAAGGTATTTTAAAAAGATATATATCCGAGAGTGCGGCGATATCTCCGCCGTGTCGCGCACGATGTCAGCTTGGGAGACAATAAAACACATTTATAGATTTCTATCTGAACCCAACTGCCAATAAAAACTCCCATATTGAAGGCACGGCGGTTGAACGGATCAAATTTGTACGTGTGCGGGTTATCAGTAGGTAATGTTGGATTTAAGATAGATTCCCTGAGTTTGGAAAGTGTTACAATAATCCCTCTATTTGATAGTGAGTCTCTAATTAAGTAAGGTAATTATCTTATTATGGGCTTTGTGTGGAGCAGAAAAAACTATTGCCTACTTCAGTCATCATTTCGCCGCGGAACTTGTTTTTGAATTTGTCTCCTTTGCTTTTATTTGGTTGAGCGATGTCAAGACGTCCATTTTGATTGAGTTCCTTTTCAACTGCCATTCGTACAGCGCAGCGGAGAGAGTTCCTTTCAGTAAATACATTACGCCATTAGTGTCTACCTTACATCTCCTTAACAATTTCCATACACTTCATCCGTCTTTGCTAATTTATTTTCCATCACTCTTATTACACATCCATGTATTTATGTGCGTGCGGATGTTCCGAAGCGAATATTGTCGGCTCCCCACGTGACTGTATCAGAGCTGAATACTGAGCAGTGCCGGGGAGTATTACAGCCAAATGTACGGGGAACATTGCCCTCATTCGGCGAGGCAGTTCGCTTTACGAGCTGGATTTTGGGTATAAGATGGTGTGAGGTGCAAATATTTTAAAATGGCGTGTCTGAAAGGTGATAAGAATATACAATTATGATGTGATGGTTTATAAAGAGCCATACATATGGAGTAAAAATAACAGTTGTATTTTAAGGCGACCGCATGGTAAAAGAGTGGTTAGGACAAATCGAGGTCTCATTAAGTTATTCTAAATTTTTGTATCATAGTCATTTTAGCAAAATGATCCACCCATGATAACGCTTTAAACAAAATGAATTTACAAGCAAGTAGTTCCAATACCGCGATTAGCAATTAGTTGACGACCGCTTGGCGCAGTGGTTCGAGCGTAGGCCGCTCGGCTCACTGCACATGGTGGTTGCGGGTTCGATTCCCACCGGGGCAAATGACGGAAATGGCCTTTTCGTAATTTGCTCGGGTCTGGGTGTCACTGGGATCGCCCCCCCCCCCCCTGGTACGGTATCCATAGTACAAGCTTTGCTTAGTTTGGGACCGTGCAGTTGGTGTGTCAGTTTGCGATTATTATTATTATTAATAGCAATACAGTCGTATGAGTCAAACACTAAATTAATTCATTACCACGGTTCCAACTCAACTATAACTTTTTTTGCACCGTTCAATTTTCACTTAAAAGTTAAACTTTGATATTCAAGACCGTGCATACAGCGAAGAAAGCTCTAAAATTCTCTTAATGCTCTCAAATGAGTTTCATGGCGCAGCATAAAGCAGCTATGAAGTTAAGAGGTTCGCCTCTCGCCTCTCGTTCATTTATTTAATAACCTAGATAATTTGAAATATAAAGAATTCAGATTTGGGAAATGAGATACTCTTTGTTGGGAGCAGTTTAGATTTTGATCTTGTTAAAATTATGCCATAATTTCTGAGCATAGAAGATAATCTTAGAATAACCTTGGAACCAGATTGCTTCTTTAGAGCTGAACATATTTTGAAAAAGTTCTAGTTTAGAGTTATACGTGTAAATCTTGGTTGTTAAATGATTTAGGTCATTGCGTTTTAACGCTGATCTATATGCCTAAGCGCTTTTTTGCTCACAGTCTATAAATATGGAAAAGTTGATTTTAATACGAAAACTCGGTAAAATTGGATTTTTCAGTCCTAATGTCTCATATTACCTACTCTACAGGCGGCGATAAATAACACGAAAAAACCTTAGGTAAACCAAGTAGGCCAACGAAGCAGTTACAAATACCACCGTTTCGGAATGTTGGTTCCACTGAGAAGATCCGGCAAGAAACTTAAGTGGACTCAACTCAACTACGAGCAGAACTTGTAATATACATATATGTTTATATATATATATATATATATATATATATATATATGTTTTTAGTCAATATTCGTTGTACCATAAACAAGCCATTACACGTTAAAGTACAATAAAGGAAAATCAAAAGAAAAATACAGGTCATAATCCAACTCCCCTCATATTTATAACCGTCGCAGCGCATAAAGTGAATGCATTGAATTATTCATGGGAGCATACATCGCCTGTCGGGAGGTGTCCTGTACTTAAGGAAAAAGGGCGTGTTGTGGGACTATGTCATGTGGTTGTGACATGAGATCTAAATATAAATTTATGTGATGACCTTTAAAGTTGAAGTAGTAAATGCAATAATATTATTGGATTATTAAGATTTTCCCCTCGCAGTATGGCGGAACGTGTCCGGTATAATGGTAACAGCCTCGCTATCAGGATCAAAATACTATCAGCGAAATGTGGAGTGTACTGCAATATAGCTCTAGACCATCTCTTTGGGAATATAGGCGTGGTGTTACTAAAATTAATATCCTGTTACAATGTTACCAACATGTTATTGAATAGAACTCGAAGTGGCTAGTCTTTTCTAAAACTCTAAAATATATTATAAAAGCAAAATCTACTAACCTAAGAGTAGGCTTTGATAATTAAGAATATTAATAAAATTTTGATTAGATGCAACCCCAATGTTTTTCTAGACACATTACAAAGAGTAGACCATAGTGTTTTACAAGGAGTATGTGTTGACAAATATATTTCCGAAAAGTTTCGCAGGTGGCAAGGGACCCCATTTGTGATTTGAATTACTTTAGCACAAAAATACTAAGCGGCGAATAATGTTTGCCCATCTTTTTTGTTTTTTATTCAAAGTAGGGTATTTTCTTCAGTCTTAAATAACCTGTTTTCTATTTAACGACTGTTTCTGGTTTCTCTGTTAATTTCTTTTTTAACCCCTGACAAAATAAAAGGGGTGTTATTCTATACCTAGGTAAATCCTGTTTACACTTTTATATCAAACAGAAATATTTGTTGATCAAATTGGAAAACCAACAAGATAGTGCTCTCAGACATTTTAAGGGCTTACGTCCCACCTAGACAGGCACAGATTTTATATTTATAGCTCTAGTGCAAGACCTTTCGGCATCTCCAAAATAAAAGCTATATTACTTACTTAGTGTACCTACTGCGCGCTCTGTGTAATGTAAGTAGTACATAGAGCATGGTATACTTAGACTGGAACTTACCGCCTCAGTATGTACAGGATGCACCGCAAACAGCAACGCCGCGAGCGCGGCGAACGGTCGCTGCAACCGCGCAACGACCGCGCCAGTGCGTGCCACGAGCGCGCAACACGCGGCGTGCAGCGCGACGTTGCACGCGTGCCACCACCACGGTGAGAAGCCACATAGTTTGTAGTTCAGGCTGTAACAATAAATAATAGTTTGAAGAGTCAGATATTTTGAATTAAGTGAAGGAGCAGTGAAGAACCAATCCCAATTTAAGTAATATTTGAATTTCAGTTGGCAGTTGAAACTGCCCTCAGGAAATCCGGATAATTTTAGCCAATGCAGAAATAATTTAATTCAAGGAGCTGTAGGTATCTTCAAAAGGGTTAAACTTAGATGTGAATCTACGCATGGAAGTCAAATATTATAATTTGCATATTCAAAATCCGGCCTTGGCAAGTCATAACTATCTCTCGGAACATAAGGTTGGGGCTGTCAGCCCGCAGGCATCAGGTTCATAAGACAAATATGCAGACCTCAACTCGAGAATACGAGCAAAGGCATACACGCAACTATGACAGGGCGACCGCATCGGTGCACACTACGTAGCTAATTGTTCCCGTCCTGCCCCCGGGCGGGGTCGGTGCAACTTCAAACGGTACCTCTCGTCTTACAAGCTTATTGGTTTCCGGAGAATTTAGGGTCAATTTCATTTCCAGGAAGGTATTATTTCTAGGAATTAATATGTAGGTGAAGGTAGAGGTATTTTCGCGACGTCATAAGAAACAAACAAGACTTTCCTGTCAGATCTGGTATGCGAGCATCTGGTATTGCAAAAACCAAATAGTAGGTAATATAGCCAGCTAATCTCCCAAAACACCCGTGCAGAAATAAATATATGAAATAAGTCCCTAATAATATACTAGATCGTTCTCATTAAGGTCCTAAATCAACATACAAGTCTAGTGTAGCTAAGTCTGGATATAAACAGTACTCTGTGGGTATAAATAACGCAGAGCTCAGTAATTATGCAAGTAAACAAGTTAGCGAGGCGGGCGGTATTATAGGGATGGATGTTGTTCCTTTATTCATGAACACTAGATTTGTGGCCGTAAGATTGAGATTCCTGTACATTATGGCCGACAAAGTTTATGTTTATTAGGCTTTTTTATTTGGGTAGTCAGTCTAAAGCTTTTCTTCCACGGAGATATTCAGAAGCTACGCTACTGAGATGCGATATTCATTCCCAATATTATGTACCTAATACAACGACTTTACAACACGCTCAAATACCTGCTTACTCATCTGAATAAGAATTTCTTAGCGCTGAAGCCGACGGATGTAAGGCATATAAACGAGCCCTCATTGTCTCTACCATAAAGTCGTGTAGAACATGTACTTGAGATGGTATTTGATGAGCAATTTGTATGTAGAGCAAAGGAAAGCACCTTTTAGTATCTTTATTTTTATAGAGTAAAAGTATTTGAACGTAGTAGGTGATGGTAGAGAATATTCTGTTTAGTTATAATTTTAAATTTGTGTTTAATATTTACCTTACCTTGTGTACCTTAGGAATCTCATTTTAATGCATTATTACCATGCTCATTATACATCACTCATCTTCGGCTCTATAACTCATTGTAGGAACTGCGGTTATAAAAGCTACTTTGCTGCGATATTATGTGAGAAGGAAGTACTACCCTGAACAAGCCAAGTCCAAGTCCATATATGAGTTTAAGTTTGGCTCTACCATATTAGATATCTAAAGGTCTCTTATTTGAGCGAAAATTAATTTTGAAGTCAGACTTAAATACATCCACGGGAAAAAGCCCACTACTGGGTACGCGATCGCAATTCTAGATTATTTATATCTCAATGGCTGTCGGTTTTGGGCACTATGTGACAAGATTCAGAATTCTACTAAATTATCTGTCACAAATGACTGCCTACTTTGTGTACCGGTGGAGTTGTCGAATATACAATCGATGAAAAAATTACATAAACGTAACTTATTTTATTTACTTGCTTTAAAAATATCATCTCTTCATTGCGAACAGCTAAAATCTTGAAAACAAAATGACTTTGTGACAAAGACCGCAGACAAAGACACCCGTCTCTGTAGTCAGTTGTCACAGCGCGAGCTTTGTTGTCGCGTTCTATTGCGCCCGCGGCGCTCGCTGTACGCCACACTTTGACGTCATGTTTATGTCAAAAGAACGTTTCTGGAGACATGTAAAACGTTTTTTGGCAGAGATCCTTAGGATAAATAACCTGTTACATCAAATAAATTGTAAAATATGTTGTTTTTCTTATTGGAGACGAATACAGAGACACTAGTACTAATATATGTTGTTCAGATATATTTACATTTAATAGATACCTATATTTCTGACACATTTGATTTCACAAAATGGTTTAGACAATATTTTAGTCCTACAAAATGTAAAACAATATCTAATAGCTCTATTTATTTCTAAGATACTTGATAGTGTTCTTCACTGCGCTCATCATTTGTATTTTCTGAGGTGACTTCCATTGATGTTAAGGAAACAATTGTTGTAGCTGTTTCTCTAACAATTCACTTTTTCGCTCCATCGGATAAAATTAGATTATTCGCTCCCATAGACGACATGTCCGCTGCTAACGAATACCGCTTGACACGTATCAAGTCGTCCAAATAAGCTTCAGCCGCTGGTTGTCGCGCGCTGACTGACACGCGGTTAGACCCGACGGAGTGACAACCCTAACGGGATATGGTTGTGTGTATGAATTTATGATGAAGAAAATTTAGTGTGCTGAGCGTAATTTATATTGATGGGAGAAATGGGCTTATGATAATTGTGCGTCGTTGTAGTAATTCAATTTCAGTCCATTTACAATAATCACCACTAAAGACGATTTTTAATTACGAGTATATTTATGATTACAAAATTAAGAAATGTAAAGTTGTTTGTTCAATTTCGACGACTAAAATACTGAATGAATCGAAGTATAACCAAGCAAAAGAATCAACATTTATACCTATCTGTCCATTTAAGTACTATTCCACATTTTACAACAGAGAATAAAGTCATCCATACTGATCGGAAATTATATAAAGAAAAATATTATAATTTATGCATAAGCGAGTTGCAATACAAAAGCCTGCATACTAATTGATGCATGCTATCTTGCACCTATCCATTAGGTAATTTCCCGGGGGATCCTGCATCCGGACCAGTATCTCAGCATTACCGCTGAACAGGATTTATCCGGGGCGGCGAGCCATTCTTTACCATTACCAAGTGGGGCCCAGTTTAACACGAGTTATGGAAGGCAAAGGATTAAGATTATCTATCTAGAATAACATGCTATATTTAACCTCCTATGTAAAAATAAACAAAGAAAAGGGAATTGTAGCTGTGTTAGCACAGGATTATTTCCAAAATAATTAACCATATTGTAAGAATATTTTTACTATTTGGATAGTAAGGAAGGAAGTGTATTAATTTAGACTCAACATAATAAACAACGAATTATGCCTCAACCTTAACCAATTGAAGGGCTCATCACATATTCAAATTCAAATTTAAATCGTTTATTTTGTTTAGGCCTACGGGGGCACTTACAAATTGTAAATTTTATATTATTTTAATTTTCTTATATCTAAAACCGGATCGGAACGCGACCTCGACTGAGAAGATCCGGCAAGAAACTCAGCGGACTTGTCTTTTTACATGTCATTATATTTTTTTCATCGTCAGTTGCTTATAATCAATAATTACAAAGGGTAGTAGATATTAATATAAATATTATAATAGCTCCAGTGTGTTGCCTTTTGATATTACCAAGAATTACACAAATAATTCGGACTAGTAGGGCAAGACACGCTACGCTTTGACATTATTATTGTCTGTCGAAATTTGAGCTGGACCGTCCCAAGCTGATTTATCATCCAAATAATCCGATCCAAATATCACGATACGTTTCTCATACACCTTTGATATATTAGTAGTTGAGGATTTTGCAAAACAGTTTCAATTAATACTAGCTAATCTTTTGAGTATTTCTTAGTATATAACTAGGTTTCCAAATCTTCCATCACAAACATCCAGGAACATATTCCAGCATCTTATTGCTTACCTCATACTATTCTCAGTCACGTACCGAGAGTCGTTCCCCTTCATTGTTATTAGATAACTAGGAAGCTCGGCAATAAGGGCCCTAAACCACCGGCAATAAGGCTCATAAGGGCCCGACGGTTAATTTTCAAGTGAATTACTAAACGACTTCAATACGACTTTATGAAGGTTATAATACGGTTTAGCTGCGGATTTTGTCTGAATTAGCAGCTAAATCCTAAGCTAAGTATTCTGTTCATGTTAATGATGTTGATAAGAGCGTTGCTATAGAAATGCCTTTCACGGTAATCGGGCTTTTATTGCAGGTACCTAATATTAAAGTACAGTCCTCCTCCTAAGGCGAGAAGAATTAAAAACGCAGTATACCTGCTGATAGACTAATCAAATATTGAATTTTATGATCTTCTATACAAATAAATAAAATTGGAGTGTCTGTTTGTAATATCAAAATAACACCTTTTCACTAAATGCATATGAAAGCACATACGACACCTATAGCAAAAACGCGATTTAAAAATTTTTTGTCTGTCTGTCTGTCTGTGTGTTTGTTCCGGGTAATCTCCGAAACGGCTGGACCGATTTTGACGGGACTTTCACTGGCAGATAGCTGATGTTATAATCAGTAATTTAGGATACTTTTATTTTAGAAAAACAAAATGAAAAAAAATGAAAAAAGGGTCCTGTCGTGCGGGCTCAGAACGCGAGATCGGGCTTTTTTGTTAAGTTAAATTCCACGCGGACGAAGTCGCGGGCTCAGCTAGTGATAAATAAATCTTAACCAAAATTAAAACGTCCGAGATTGCTACTTTATCAGTCTAGCTGTTTAATAGGGTCATACAGTCAGTACATTACACCCTAGATATATACCCCTTTTTTGTCATCGTCCGCCTGTTACTGTCCGATACTAGAGCTAGGCATCTCCCAATACACACCATTAAGCTCGGTGTTCACTCTGCATTCAAAAAATTCCACCCACTTTTAGCATAGTAATGTATTAAAGATTTGCTTTAAAAAATCACATTGTTTCATCACAAATCACAAAACAATAAAGACGTCTTATCATGTTCTATGTCACACATCGTCGCAGTGTATTATTATCTGTCACGGTCGCTATTAGTTCGTTTAGTTATCTGAATGTTTACTAGCAGCTACACCAAACATTCCATAACATAACCGCTTCAAATGATTGTCACAGTGGGTCCATATGTCACTCTCGAATCGCGATAAAACATTTTCCAAACACTGTGCGCAACAAATTTTCAAACTAAACGAAACGTAGACGTAAAATGTATTTTTAGTGGTAACACCGACACGAATTCTGGCAATAAAATTTTATTTGTGAGCTCTCGGGGTTGGGGTGCGGTTACCAGGAGTTTTGGTCTCCCGGGAATGTCCCAAATGCTTGTAGGTCTCCTCACTAGTATTCCTATGAAGAATATACAAACGTAGATAATCAGTGTTACCACAGATATAGATTAATATAGATAACGCAACTATCACGATTTGTGTTGAAACCAAGCGTGCCGAATTTTTAACACCTACTGTGACGTCACAGCCGAAATTTAGTGACTGGAAATCCAAACCGATTCAAAGACACCGATGCCACCGATGCCGCCGATGCCCCTCCGCCCGCTACGATTCTCTCGAGTGATTATCTCGCTCATACTCATATTTTTTATATCTGTAGTCGCGCGGACTGTAAGTAAGCGGCGACCAACCTTGACGCTTGGTCGGGGTTTCGTACACGCGAAGTACATGCATTTGCGTTATCTATGTAAATCTATATCTGTGAGTGTTACTCATATTTACCGACTAGAAGACCACGAGATAACCCTATATGACATGAAAACCTAAAAATTTACCCCAAGTACATAAATATTTTGTTTTCACGGATCTTCTTTACATTCACTTACCTTCATTTGAGTATTTATTTATTTATTTGTTTTTGGCTCACACAACAAGTTATAATCTATAAAGATTTTGTATATAAGAACTAAGTTTAAAACTAGATTATGACTCTAAATGTGTGGGCACAGAAAGTTCCAAATGTTTATAATTATGTGAGGGTTAGTAATAATGTACTTAAATTAAGTGAAAGTGATTGAAAATATTGAATTAGTATAATTAAATCTTAGGATTGCAACTGAAAATGCTCTCAACTATATTTTTTAATTTAGGAAGCTTCTATTTGAAAATGTCCAGACAAGGATTCTTACTCACCGTATCATTGTACAACCGGCACATTCTGATAATGGGATTATAAAAAGATGTATTGTTGTTATATACTATTGGAGGACAAAAATCTATTGTTATTTAAATTAAAATCTATGCCTGCATTTTTAAGTGCGCGTCGGATGCGAAACCTTGATTTGCAAGGCATCCTTTATTTAATCGAAATCAATACAATTTCCCGATGTCCCAATTCAAGTAGTATTTTTTATTTGGCAACCCTAGTAATGGTAGGGGCGTATTCTCGGAAACATTCGCTAGAGCAGCGTGGACTTCTATTTAGCGCATTGTGTACTGGGAAGCGGCTCACGTCAATTTGGATTTTAGAACGGACTTTTAAATTTGGAAAGTGAGTCGATTTGCGTTTCGTTGAAAATTCACGGTTTTCCTATTTTATTAGTTACCTACGCTTTTGTTCTTGTAGCACAGCTTACAGCATTTTGAACAGGGTGGGCTTTATAACTCACATTAGGTACATACCTACTAGAGGAGTCCTCGACTTTGTAGCCGTTTAATTTGATATTTCAACTTTTTATGTCCCGTGAAGCTTGTTACGACTTTAAGGTTATTAAAGAAATATAAGTTAGTCTTCGTTTATTGAAGTGTACTTTAATGATGTCTAAGAGGCTTATGACTACATGAAACCAAAGAAACATCTTACATTAGAGTTATTCTCGACACAGGAACTGCCGGCTCAATCAGGACAAAAACAATTCTCCTAGGAAATGTTGGCTGCGGCTATACTACCTCCTCAGTTTTATGTGTAAACCTATCGTGAGTTCCCGGAATAGGCCTCCAGAGATTAACATAACAAGGGGAACACTCGCATTCGCAAATATTCGCGACCGAACCGATATTGTTACATACAATACTACGCGTATTGGTTTCAGGTACCTACCTACGCAACGAAATAATATTCGAGATTTGATATCTGGAAAAAGAATTTTCCATTTCTTAAGAGCTGTAATTTGCTTCAATTTGGGTAGGTGCCTTCCGTTTGCCTTGTTTGCCTTGAGACCGCTTATTATTTTCCCGTGGTAGATCAAAATCAGAAGCCTTTTAATAAAACAAACTTTATCTCTCAAAGTTACGCAAACTTGGTAGGTACTTTGAAATATAATTATTTTGAAATGAAATTAAAATATAATACACAAGATATTTCAAACGTCCAAAATTATACATAGGGATCTAGATGAGTATCGGGCATAGAATTAAGGGTGACCTTCCACTTGGCTTTGCTATGGATCGGGCCCGCCCGCTTCATTTCCTTTCAACTTGAGTTAAGCCAGGTGAAGGTGAGGAAATGAGGCGCTCCTATTGGCCGAAGCGGGCGGGCACGATAGTTATAATTGGTCTTCACCTTTGGTCTTCACTATAGGCATCCACAAACCAGCTACCGTATATGTACCTAAATAATATTCGGACTTCTGAAGCAACGACAATCGAAATATCGTGACATTTGTAATGTCGAATTCTACTCTAAATTCCATCTTTTTTACCGTCGTATATCGTTTGAACGAACGATAATTTTGTACCGTACATTCTGTAATCGACACGAAGCCAAAAAATTTGGAATTCAAAGTAGGATTCGACACTACAAATGTCACGATATATCGACTATCGTTTCTAAGAGTAGCACACCTGTATACAGCGTCGATTGCCTCCTACTTGCACCGACCCATCCATTCACTGGGCTCGTTGAAAGAAAACCTTAAAATCCCCAGTCACGTATCACCAATAACAACAGCCACCAACCACAAATCAAACGAATAAAAAATCTTTAAACCAAGCGGCCTCAAACTGCTCGAAGGGGATTAAGTGAAATCTTTCAAAACCCCTTAATATTCCATGGGGGCCATTACAGCCGTGCACTGGGCATGTCTAAACAATGTGGGACTGTTCGGACATCGTTGCGGTTTATAACTGACCCTTCGGAGGGCACTAAAAGGGTTATATCAACTGAATGGGAACTGCCTCGTTGGGCTAGCGGGCTTGGTTTCTATCTATAGGGTGTTTCAAAAACCCGAAATAATAATTTAGACACATATGCGGTAGTTGTTGAAGACATACTAAACGTAAGTATCATATTCTATGTCCCTTTACATATTAATTACAACTTTCATATACCTTAGAACCCATCCAATTGGCCTAGAAAACAATATAAACTGTACTTACGAATAGTAACCACCAAAGTTAAAGAAAAGTTAAACTCGCGTGTTTAATTCCAGACCTTTGAAACACCCTACATTTCTGGTTCATACAAAATGCCATAAGTATTTCCCAAACAGCTGATTTGAGTCTAATCGTGGCTGTACTGAAACTTCTCACTTTCTAAAGGTTAATATAAGATTGTGAGACTAATCACACTACTACCAGTAGTATCTTTATCCTCTCCAACTAAGACAAATGGTTTAACTAGAAGTAGGCTCACGTCAGTAGTTTAAAGGATAATATGGGAATTAAACTCGGATGTCTCGGATGTTGGAAACCAGTGCGGCCCGCCTAACTACTGGACTATTGGCGTTCAACCAAGCAAAAATGTTCGACTGTATTAGATAACAACTAAAATAACTTGTGCTGGTAAATTTTATCAGTGCCCTCAATTCAAACATTACCTCGGTCCGTTAATTTTATCTCATTGTAGAAGTTCTCCGTTTCGGTACACAGCTATATTCCCATTATTAGTTTCCCCGCCGTGGGTAAGCGTGGCGGAATTATCTCGCCCTAACGAAAACCTCCACAGAATCGCTCCCAACTTTCCACATAATTAAAACAAATTTTGCGATTTTCATAGGAGGTAAACTTTTGTCGCGCGAAACCTAAACTTTTTGGAACGTTCTTGAATAGAGTCTGGAATGTTTTCACCTTGAAAGATGTAGATACCTTATATTGGGACTCCTTATAACTGACTGTATCTCCACAACCACGGGTGCTTAATTTTTTTAACGTATATCACACTGGTCCGGTGCAATTCGACCGGTGTGCATAGTAGACGCATCTCGTCCGAAACTGCTTCCTGCGCCTCGTGTGGTGCCACGAGTCAACCTTGTGATGGAACGTCACGTGATGATTTAGTCTCAATATTTTAATACTAAATTAATAATATCCGGTACAATGAATACCAAACCCTTACCAATATTATAAATGCGAAAGTAAGTCTGTCTGTCGCGCTTTCACGCCAAAACTACTGAACCGATTTAAATGAAATTTGGGACACAGATAGTCTAGAGCCTGAGAAAGGACATAGGCTACTTTTTAATGCAAAAAAGGGTTTTAAAGGGTTGAAAGGGGGGCATGAAAAGTTTTATCGTCATTTTAGAGCTAGAAGCTTGAAACTCATTTTTTAGGCTGATGATTCGATATAAATAAATATGACATTCAAAATTTGTAAAAGTTTTACCCTCAAGGGTGTAAAATAACAATAGGGAATAGGGAATGATATGAAATGATAATGCAGTGAAACACTGAAAATAGCTCATTAAAGGTATTTATACGTAAAATAATTAGCCTCAATAAAAAATGCTACCCAAAGACACTATTCCACGCGGACGAAGTCGCGGGCACAGCTAGTATAAAATCAACTAACATACATAGGACATAGGACAGGTTTAACCCGCGCGATATTATTGCTGGAGGAAATAATGTTGCCTCGGGTATTGCACTAAATGACCGTTTGTAGGCCTTTCACTAATTTTCATGAGTGTACTATACAGCAGGGAAATTCGCTTACATAATAATGTTCCCTGTAGTAGACCTATTGGTCTGAGTTGCTTGATCAAATAATATTTTGTATATATTGGTAATTGAACTCAAAACCTTATTATCATTATCACCATTACATTAACATAATATAAATGATCATTGATTAACATGTAACGGAATTGATAAAAATATACTTTAGTGAGTTTATGGCACACAGGCAAACAAGCACTATGGTTACTTGGCTGTAGGAAATAAGCATTAACTGAACTGCGGACCTTAATTATTTATTTGATGACTGTACCAAGATGTCTACTAATTAAATTAGCCCGTAGTAAGGTCGCCATACGGCCCGACGGTGTGTTACCTTGCGTTGTCGCTGGTGCTGAAGTTAGCAAATTAAATTCGCCGAATAATGAACTATTGTGTTGTAAATCAAAAAGTTTGGACATTGTTACGTTCCAGTTGCTAATTCAGAATTGGTGAGGTAATTATTAATTTTAATTATAATTTGGGATTAGTTGTTTGGGCTGTATTTATAATTACTGAGATAGAGTTTATACAAATGGCTATAGAAATGATTACCGTCGTTGACATTATGAATTCATCTGACTTATACTTGTTAAACTACGTATAAACTTTGATATACTACTAACTACAATATATAAATTCGAGGCTTTTCCAACATCAACCATAGACAGTCCTTTTAACGGAAAATTAATATAGCTTCAAATAACTAAGTCAAGCATTTTCTTAAAAGACGTTAGTATTTCGTAATAAAAATTGTAGCCTGTGATAAATTATTAAATACAATTCTCAGAACGTTGAGACGAGCAAAGAGAGTAAAAAGCGCCGTATGAAAGTTCATCAAGACATCTTCTCAATTATCTACCTCGCTTTCTGTTCCTTCAGAAGGCAATGAGCGACAAACTCATCTAACTTCAACTAGACTCAGAATCCTCTTTGAAGAACTTAAATTAATTTCTTAGATACAGAAATAATTTTCCAAGAAGGCTTAAATAGGATATTGCAGGGTGAATTAGTAGTACTCTTTCCGTTGCTCAAAAATACAACCAAAGACTCCTTGAGTATACAACAATTTTTCAACGGTTGTACCTACCAAAGTAGCGCAGTAACTACCAGTAGAAAAACACCTTTCCTTCTTACCAAATATAGAGACGTGGCGAACACGTCGAAAAAAGAAATAAAGAACCAGTTAGAAAATATTATCGACTTCTAGGTATTATATTAGGATAATATGATAGCTTAAAACTAAATAAAGCCCTCTAGTCATAGTCTAGTCATAGGGTCGCGTGCCACATGGCTTTTGCACCTTGATGTCCAGTACGTGTGATACACGAATGCAAGTACATTCACGGAAAAAATACTTGTGTTTCTATACACACATAGTTAGAGCTCATTTAAACGAAAAATACATTTTTGCTGATAATAATATTAGGCATCCGAATAAAAAGTTTAAGAATTATCAGTTATAAGTTAGCTGAAAGAAAGACTGTTAAAGAAGTATCTACGCGTATCTACACACAATCGGCACGTGGTTATGCCCAATACCCTAAAAGCTAAACCTAAAGCAGAGGGGTACGCTTATCGCAACCCAGGCCAGACTAAAGATAATAAGCTAAATTTATTTATTTGAGCAAAGCTTGTACTGAGCAATACAGAATTCACTTTTCTATCTACAAATTGATCAGTAACTCTTCACGTAACCATTTTAATGTTTTCAGAAACCTGAAAGCCGCGGTAACGAAGCGGAAAGCGAAGCCAGGGGCTTCTCGGCTGCCGTAAGTCGTGAGTAATGTGATTGCGAACTTTAGACGCTTCCTGCTCAGATGAAACAAATTATTTTGAGATCGAATTAAATACATGCTGAAGTGCTACCATTTTCTTTTTAAAACATATTGAAAAGTACACTTTGAATAAATGTGTTTGTCATTAGACCCCAGTAATAGATCTCAATCTGAATTAGGTACTACTGAATAACAAAGTAACCACATGTCAAGGGCGTTCCAAAACACTTGTAAAGTAATAAAGGGCCTAAACATTTTGGTCCCTTCAAATAGGGCATGAAAATTTCAGCTGAAAGGATTAATGGTTCGTCGGACCTAATCATTATTTAGTAAAAACGGACCCGTGATTGTGGAGAGTATGTACATCTATGTTTGAAAATGATATTAGTATCTACAGAATAAAGATCGATGGTCTTGATTACCGAGAAAGGTGATTCCCTCAAGGTTAATCTAATTCCAAGATAAGATTTCTGGCAATCTATCGAAACATGAAAGGCAAAGGTAATCGACTGTTGCAACTTTGCCAACATCTTCGGGAAAAACAGGTGTATTCGAGGTTCTGGGGTAAATGCGCCCGGCAGTGAGGGCAGATTGCATTCATCTGTGAAAGTGAAAGCTCGCAAACAGTATAATATTATAGACTTTGCTCGCAAATAAGTTTAAGAACAGGAGATAACTACAACTAGTAGTACAACTACTTCTAAAAAAATATGTCAAGAAAGTTGTAAAAAATAACATCATAATATGAACACATTGGGTTGTCAGGCGGCGCGCGCGGCAAGCGGCTCTTGTCTGGCAAAAGTCACGTCCCACCGGAAGTGTCTCAAAATAAGCACGCTCCGTGATATCGATTCCGCCGGGATTGACATTCTTGCCGTGTTGGAGGTACGTATGTACCTAGCTAGTAGCTAAGGCATGACATACATAGATTCATGCTTGTATAGGTATATTGTTCCTAGTCGATTTTAATGACGGCAACCCTAAAAATCTATACCACACTTGGGTATTAGCTTGCTGGTAAAATAATTGCTATTACGTACCAAATGTGTCTCCTTACATACTCCACAACTCGTCTCGTTGGTACAGAATCCTTGAGGTAAAATACTTGTTGCCGCGAAGACTAGTAAACTAAGCGGTCAGAGAAATGTGTGCATCCCGCAAAAAAGAACTTGTTCTCTGGTGTATCCCTTTGCGTATCAGCGCGGATTGGTTCTGTTTGTTTCGCTCTGGTAGGGAAAATGGATCTTAGAAGAATCACTATCACTAGAAAATCGATCTTTTAATAAAATAATATATAGTAGACCCGTTTTATCCTCTCTAAAAATGACATCGTTATTGTCGATAATATACATTAATTAAAAAATACATCATACAAAACGCCGACTCATATGATTGACGTGGCCGCTTCGCGAAAGGGGTAAAAGGAGGCAAATGGGGGCAAAGGGGACCACAGGGGAGGGGATTGATTAATTCGTTTAATTAAAACCGACAGGCGATAGACATGTGCTCTCGTATTTAGAATAAAAAATATTTTTCGCTCGCGATTTTCCGACGAATGTGTTTCGATATAATTAATGATAACTACAAAATAACGAGTGTATATCTACGTGTCGTGAGTTGTATATTTTATTTTAACTCTTATTACTTAACGGCTATACTTGTGTACGGCTTGTTTTTGCTATTTGTACTAATGCGTTGAGAACAAACCACTTCGGAAAAATACAAACGTTTAATTTGAAAAAAGCTTTCGATAAATATATCGATAATAAATATATTTGGCTTCAAAATGTAATTCAGAAACATCAAACGTAAATCAAAAACAGTGTTTTGACGAATAATATTGCGAGCTTAATGTATGGGGGATTGTACAAACAGTGTGTCTGATTTCCGACGGAGAAAAAATATTTTTATTGCAACCTTGGGTTTGTTTTTACCTTTTAAATTACGATGTGTTAGGGCGGTAATGGAATGAGTTTTGAGTTATATTGTAATGGGACTTTGTATATTTGTCAGAGTTTGCGTGTTGTGGCCTTAGAATACATACAATGACCCACAACAGTTTAAAATAAATTGATACGAAGCATCCACAAAAATCCAGGAAAAAGTTTATAAAAAGGCTGCATAGTAAGTAGATGAGATATGACA
The DNA here is from genome assembly GCA_905147325.1 of Notodonta dromedarius. Classification (NCBI taxonomy): domain Eukaryota; kingdom Metazoa; phylum Arthropoda; class Insecta; order Lepidoptera; family Notodontidae; genus Notodonta; species Notodonta dromedarius. Next base: position 12,324,491 of record LR990165.1, on the reverse strand, counting down.
TATTCTTTTTTATTTAAGAAAACAATTTATTCAAAGGTTGTGTTTGGATTTTGATCGTTTTTTTCTGCCGTCTCATCCAATGTCTGATACACATCCAAACCTCAAGTATTATTTGAACTTTAGGAACACTCTGTATACTTATTGAACTTTATTCTAGTACAGGTGTAGTACAAGCATTTAGCAGTTGCAGTGACTAATGGTACTTAGAATTAAATAATATCTAGTATCAATAAACATTAAATGAGTACCTACATGTTAGTGGCCCACTAACCGTGATCTAAATAAATATTTTTATTTATTTCAATCTACTTCGAGCTGGATCAATCTCCATTAAACTACCTAATTTCGTTTCAAAGACCCAGTTAAATTTCTATAAACTTAACGGACTATTCCAACGGACGTTTTCACATTGGACGATATCGGGTCAGTGTCGTTATCAGCCAGTGTGAAAACGCCTGATATCACCCTATCTCTACAGTTATATCATCATATCAAAACATAACAGCATCCCCCACATGTACCCCGCTCTCGGGTGTTTGTCACTCGGTCTACGCCTGGCAACGTCTGAAACAATAATCTTTATCTCCTATGTACAGGCCGCTTCACCCGTTAACGGCATTGATGAGACATCCTCGTTACGTCCTCCCTCGAGACATGATATGACAGTATCGCTTGTTCGAGCTTGTCATCCCATGATAAAGATTGAACAGAAAAACAACGTACTGAATAGATAAAACACCCCGAGGAACGATTTTCAAACTCTTTATAATCGTCTTTTACAGTGTAGGTATGTATAGAAAATTTGTAAAATGCGTACGTTTTGCATTTTCGTCGGTGACATTTTAGTGCAATAGTACGGAGTACAAAGGTTTTTTTTTCCATAGAAATAAATAAAATTGGAGTGTCTGTTTGTAATATCAAAATAACACCTTTTCACTAAATGCACATGAAAGAACATACGACACCTATAACAAAAACGCGATTTAAAAAAAAAATGTCTGTCTGTGTGTTTGTTCCGGGTAATCTCCGAAACGGCTGGACCGATTTTGACGGGACTTTCACTGGTAGATAGCTGATGTTATAAGCAGTAACTTAGGGTACTTTTATTTTAGAAAAACAAAATTTAAAAAATGGGTCCTGTCGCGCGGGCTCAGAACGCGGGAGCGGGCTTTTTTGTTAAGTTAAATTCCACGCGGACGAAGTCGCGGGCTCAGCTAGTTATATAATAAAGTCGGAAAACAAGCCTACGACCCGCATGGTGTTAAGCAGCTACCGTAACCTATAGATACATGCCATATCACATTCAAAGGTATTGCTGCACGCTGCCGACCTGAAGGAGAGTGAGACAGAGGGAAGGGAGTGTTGTTTCCGGCTGTCCCACATATCGTAAGAAACGCAGCTATAATACCTAATTTAAGCCGATCTTATATGAGAGGGTGGAACTACCCAACATGTCCGATAAGATAACGATAGTCCCGGTGAACAAGTTTGCTAGTTTTTTTTCTAAAGTTCACTGCACTCCACTGTAACTTGACAATCCTTGAATAATGACAACGACACGTCTGCATTGACGCGTGTCGGCGTGTGTCGTTTGTCACGCATGACGCCGCGCCGCGGGATTGGAGGGAATGAGTTGTCTGCGGCGTGGCGCGATCGAGCCGCGTCTCTGCCGCGCTGTGATAAATGAGTGTCGCAAGTGTTCCGGATTATGTCTTCACGTAATGAACTTTGCTTTTATGAAGTCTCCAGTTTCATCTGTGTTCGGGATGTTTGGTTTTAGACTACTTCACCCTGAGTCAACAGTGACTATGGTACTTATACGAATGAACCTCATAACTATATGATTTATTATTTATCTATAACACACCACCAATGAATAGAACCCCTCTAGCCTTCATGTTCCAAAATAACCTCAATATGACCCTTGGCAGGCTGTAAATTGACTTAAAAAGAGTCTACTACCATATTGTACTAGTGATTGCCGCCATTTCAAGGAGGGTGAGATGGAGTCCCCGCTATAGGTGTTTCTGTAGATTAAATTAAAATAAATATCGTCAGACGAACACACCAACAGTATGGTCCCAAACTAAGCAACGCATGTACTATGGGTACCGTACAATGGTCTGGGGGCGATCCCAGTGACACCCAGACCTGGGCAAATTACGTAAAGGCCATTTCCGAAATTTGCCCCGGCGGGAATCGAACCCGCAACCACCATGTGCAGTGAGCCGAGTGGCCTACGCTCAAACCACTGCGCCAAGCGGTCGTCAAAAATGAATAATGAAAAAATAAAAATGTAAAATGTATTTACTGATATCAAATATACTGCATAATGTTCCCTTAATGGTCTCATAGTTGAGATCAAATTGTACTAACCGGATCTCCATACTCAGAAAGATTATTAGCTGTAGTAGGTAATACCAATGCTGTTGCTTCATTCATGTCAAGGTCATCATTTAATCCGCGAACAAATATAAAACAAAACAATCCATCTCGACACACCCCTTGCAACACAATTTCGTAACCTACATTCTTTAAGAGGAATGTTTTATATCAGAAAGGGAACTCATCTCACCCCGCGGGCGTCGTGTTTATAAACAAGAAACAAAACAAAAAATGGTGGAAGTGAAAAATTGTTGGTAGTAAGAGCGTGCGCACTGATCATATTTTACACTGTGTAATTGCGGGCATGCTCAGCGTATTTATTCGTGCGCTGGGAATTCTCCATCTGTGGCGTTTTGAAGGGAGAAAGAATATGCGTGGTTGTCTGTCTGTGTCGAAGTGAAACGCGGATACAAGAAATATAATACCTACTTACCTACCCAGGTGACCATTTTCCTCTCTTGCAAGAATTCTCGCGTGAATGTACAAATTGCTTTATTGTCGCTTTTTTGAGAGAGTTGTCAATAAATGCCAAAATTTCTTACTGGATTTGCGCACATTTGGTTTCGTATAAATATATTTTTATTTTCACCTTCTTAACATACTCGTAGTTGCGGATATATATATATATTGTATAATGCGAATAACGTTCGAAAAATATATTTATTTTTCTTGGAAAAGTAGTCCTACATATTCCGTATAAAGAAGCAGATTTCGTTTTCCTATTAAAATATATTTCGCTTCTTCCATACTCTCACTTAGTAACAGCTGTGTGGCTTTACCTATTCCAACCTTGGCACCTTAATACAAAAATTCGTAACATATTGTTATAAAGCCTATGTAAGCCTATTAATCAAACCGAGACAGACCTTGAAGCTGTCGACGGCAGGGGATAAGTGTGTAAGTGCTATCAGTCTTTCACACGAGTCATGGTTAGGGCGTCTACACACCGGCCGGAGAAAAAGACACAAGTAGCTTCCTACTACCCTGCCATACGTACCTTAGAGTAAACGGGTAAAGACAATGTTGATGTAGTCAAACTAGTGTTACACGTGGTGTAGCTAATAGCTATTGAAAAAGCAATAGGATATGAAAATGTATACGTCTTGGTTGAGATTTCAATAAAGTAGCCATAGGTGATTTTTCTTTAAAGGCACAACGTTTGGGAGTTACAGAACGAATGCACATATATAGGCTGATAAAGCGGTACGAGCAGTGTTACCTTCTCATGTGTTTGTGTTAACTTAGGCATATTATGTGCAATTAATAGTACTTTCAAGTATATCTACGGTGAAGGAGAATACAAATCCCTGTGTGTTATAAAGTCAATGTCCTCAATGCTAGTGGTTTGAGGGTGGTTCGTACACAGCCAGCCTTAGTGAGTCAAGGTTGTGAGGTACATTTTGAAGGAAATTCTGGATATAAAAGTGGATAATTGGGGTAATCAGTCGTCGCTACGTGCTGAGTCACCTCGGAGACAAGGTCGACGAAAGCAATGAGTTTTTATAAAATCTTACTTTTGGTTTTAGGCAAACGGAATTTAGGTATAAATGGAAAGAAGTTGATCTCATTTGTAGCATTGATTAGGATTTAAATATTTTAATTTAATTAAAATTTTTATCGTAAACTTTATAAGAGAGTAGCGACGACGGTAACACCTCTATACTACATTGATTATGAGTTTATGACTGTAGTTTTCAAGAGACCCAATCCTCTACCACTGAAATGACTATCCTGTTTTCTGATTATAACTTATTATTGGTGGCTCCCTGTGTAGCTTATACCTACTACTTCTACTAACTTATTGTAGTACAAGTTATAACTATGTTTGGTGCACATTGTGAGACAACAATTAAATTTGTCCGTCATTTGGAGTTATCTAACAACCGGATATTGCATCACGGTAAAAGCCCACATCACGCGACTTCCTTATTTCGTTCACCAGTTAAGGCTGATCTATAAAATTAACCATAGTAAGGCTTCATCATTCATATATTTATCATCATCAATTCATAGATAAATCAAATCAATTTTATAGATATTGACTCAGTTCATATTTAAAACCCTGTATGCCTTAAACATGTGTAAATATCACATTTGGGAGAGGTATAATACGAGTATCAGAATTATGTTATTATAGCCAATTAACAGTTTAGTATCCATTTGACTCAAAGTATATTAGAAACATCTTCCTTTCTTGTGATAGTCAGCTTTTCAAAGTAAAAAATATAAAGTTTTTAAATTAAATTTTGTACAACAACTACAAAATGATTGTCTCATACAATGTAAATATAAGATCAAATGCCAAAAATGGACCTCCCCAAACAGTCACTGAAATATAATTGGAAATATACTGAAGCATTGTTAATCTGAGTTTTATTTAATTTGCTGATTACAAAGACGGGAGGTTTTCTAAAACAGGCCAAATGTTGTTTTTTCTCCGGGATAATCTGATAACGTCGGGAAACCTCCGGAGATGCTGCTTTGTTTGGTGGAACAAGAGGAAAATGACAGTCCGGCTGGGGCTGTGACTTCACATTTTTATAATCCGACGTGTCTGTTATAATCATTGCACGCCATATTTCAGAAAAGAAAATGTTATTACGTCGCCTTACTGTCATAATTATGGAATGTTTACACAGTTTGCAAGAATATTATTATGGGGCATGTTGTGACACTGTAAAAAAGTCGCCTTACTTAAGTGCACTTACAATATAAACGTGCGAAAACAATATTTACAACACTGATGACGAGAACTGCCTACAGCATCAGTGAAGTGGCAAAGTTGAGCGCCCCCCTGCGGAATTAGTTGGAAATGTCTCCGCCATCATTAGCAAGTTTGATGGCGCCATCAATCGCGGGCCGCGGGCCGCGCAATATAACTTAATTGCACTCATCTGTTACAGCCGACAATTTTACCTTATACACGGTAGGTATATATGGATCAGGTTTGGTTTCTGTTTTTGTTGTAAACTTAGTATAGTAGGTGAGTTTCTGGGAGACCAGACAATTATTTTTTATGTAATTTATATCTATCCCGGTTTACAGGAGATTATTGTTCATATATCAACCAACTTCCAAAAACGACTACTTTCTATTATATACTAAATAAATAAAATAAAATAATGCTGCAGAATCATTGTAAACTTATAGTAACAGAAACCGCGTCTTCAAAAACATTTCCAGATTCTTATATCCTTTATACTTAACTGGAACCATCATCCATTTCACAAAAACACCACGTAAATCTCATAGTGATTCCTCCCAAACAGTGGACCTTAATAAATACTTATTCAATTCGGAAAATTATATTTTTCTGGGGGAACCGTGCACGGCCATCCATCATTCCGGCCCTCTTTTAATTTACACCGAAGCATTTTTCAGCTACTCATCTTTGTGTCGTTTATCACATCCAGCGCTGTTTCCGCCAGCTATTGTCTTTTGAGAACTGTGACCTGGTTTCTGGGAGGGCCGTTTTCGATGTCTGCGGTTGACGGGACATGTTTTTGTGGTCGCAAACTAAAAACATTAGAATATAAAATGTTTTTGCGTCATGGGTATACTTGGTAAATTAACTCTTTTCTACTTTTAGCACGATTTCATTTCTGAAGAACAGATTATGTAATTAGATAAAAAATACACACGAATCGAGAACCTCCTCTTTTTTAAGTCGTTTGAAACATAAAAGAAAACGCTTAAGTAACGGTTTTCCAAAATTAGAAGCAAAGTTCACCATTTAGTCCTTTAGCTCGTAGTGGATAAAATCATGGTGGCCTTTTGCAAACATTATCAAGTATATACCAGATACACATCGTCTTTATCATTTAATGAAGATGATGTTTCTCTTCTATTATATCTCTAAGATCTCCAAAGACCAAAATAATTCAATGAGAAAATATGAATGAGCCTTAAACATCGCACGGCGCAAAACCCAACATTCAAGTCGTAATATTCGTCATTACATTAGACGATGTGGTCGTAAATGTCTTTTATACGTAATGTGCGCCTTCCACAAAACTTCTTTGAGCGCAGTAATGATAGGGAAAGGTGGGAACATCTTGTATAGGTGATGTTATGCGTAATTGTAACCGGGATTCCTGTGGATCATTGTTATACTGGATCGTGTGGCATTTTCCGTTGAAAGAACAAGGGTTACGGAGGGCAGATATATTTCAGGAGGGCTCGAAATTGGTTTAAGGATCAGAATGACATAGAATAAGAATAGCAGTTCTAGAAATTGCAACAACGTCTACATAGGTGTTCCGTCGCTCTAACTAAACGCTTTTTAGTATCAGATATAACTTCAAAATAAAATAACGATAAAATCACAGAAACCAGTCACATTTTGTGAACAATTTCTTATAATAATGAGAATCTCAAAAATAAAACCAATCCTATTCCATCATAATAAGATTATCATCAAAGCGCTGAGTGCAACAAAGATGAATAGGGTCCCCCGGAAACGTCTCAACCATGGCAATTTTTATTCCGTAGATGCGAGGTCGGATTTGCATAGCGCTCAAAGGACCCCTCGTGACTTATGACGTAGACAAGATTTCTGTTGTTAAATATTACATGAAATGGGCCTTCGAGTGACCTTTTCCGGGTTAGTAATGTGAACAGAGTTTTGTTAATCATGCACGTATTAAACGAAAGTGATTGATTGCTTTTGATTCAGAAACTGCCAATTGATTATTTTAAAAAATACATTCAGAAAAATATTTGAAATTATTAAATAGAGAGTGATGTGTGTGGTAACTTACTGCTCTATTCTGTCCTAACCTCCTGCTTCTAAGAATCTGGATTCAATTTCCAGATTGAGTCATTTGTGACCTACAAACATCATTTTCCAGCTTAGAAATTCTAATTAGCAACTAACCAGCCGCCTTACAGTGAGAACAGCCCCGAGGACGACAAAAGAAGCTCTTTTACATAGAATTTAGGAAGATCAGTGACTATGATATCCTTTATTGTATTTTTAAATAATCTCATATGAGAAATATATATCACTCTTTTTATTCTCAAGAACACGAGATTAAATAGACAGCTTCAACAATGGCCTTAAAAAATCGAGTCTAACCCAAATCCCGGATAGAATACTTATAAATCACGTCCCTAACGTGCCGTCCCGTGGAAGTCCTCTTATACTGCTCGCGAAGAGGCTGAGCCAATAGCGATGGGTAGTGCCCTCTGTTTCATTTCATTTAGATTTAAAAGAGATGCAAAAGCGCAATGCAATTTAATATCAAGGATAATATTGACACGACTCGATGTTTTATCGTATTTTTATTTGTAACTACTTCCATCTTATTGAAGTTCTTGATTACTTTTCGTGCAAAATATGTAATAGAGTACCACTTAAATTTTTGTTCATTTATGTATATTCTGTGTTCATTTCATAAATTTCATAAATATGACAAGAAATTTTCTTTCTATCATTTTATTAGAATTAATAAATACAAAATATGTTTCATGCTCCACAAATTCGCGTGTATCTTTGACAGTGAAGCAAGTCGTGTTAAAAATACACACGTCCCCTCCAGGGAGGGTGGGGGGGGTAGGTATTTCGCGAATACGATTTACCCAGAGACCGCGACACGGTAATGAAGGATAGTCACGCGAGGAATCCCATATCGGTTATCATGTTTTGACGTTTGTCGTGCCGCGGTAGCTGGCATCGTTGTGACATGATAAATGATTGGCAATCTACGGAATTTAGTTTTACGTTTATGTATACACACGAAATTTTGTGTGAGCATTATGAAACAGAGATCCTTTTAAAAGAAACCTGTTAAATGATCCACAAAAATGAATTTATTTCTCAATCAAACTTCCAAAAGCCTCCCAAGTTTCATTATACGGCAATGAGCTGTAAGCCAATTTACTGGATACAGAGTACCCATTCTGTGTAATTGCCGCAGTGTTCTACGACATCCCATCAAGTATCATGTTCAGTACATATAGGCACTAAAACCCGACGATGCTCTCAACATAAGCTCGTAAAGAAATCACTTAAACCGTATTGAACATCAATATGAGCGCTTTTCGCTATTACTATTTTGTGTAGGCCTTTTTGCTATCATACGAGGAAGGCATATTCCGACACACGAAATGGTGCCATCGACAAACGATATGCTATGCCATTCTCGACTCTATTTTATGGCAGCTAAGATTGAGTCATTATACATCGGCCGTTTTTCTGCGAACATCAAAGTTACTGCGAGGATGAAAAGGGTAATGGAACGTGTGATATGTAGATTTGTTGTATTACAGTTATTATTGTGAAGGTTTCCGCATTGTGGCTTTAATGGGGCAAAATCGAAAAGGTCTATATCTCAATTGAGCGGCGAGTTCATTCCAGTCGGTGTATCAGGCGGGTTTCGGGTAATCTTCTTATTTCATGCTGATTTGTGGAATATTCCTATGCAAATATTAAGGGTAGAAGAATAAACAAAGGGGTGCGGACGGATGGTGGAAGGGTCGGCGCAGGTGGGCTGTAATGGTTGGCAGACCGTGCCGCTTGCGATGCCTGCATTTTATATGAAACTATCCTTTTAAGGCTTGAACCGACTGGCGCGTATAATACGTTGCCAAAATAAAAACGAACTGTATTAACAAATTTACTTGATACATTTCTTTAAAACGTTGCTCGGGCGTTGGTCATTCTTGCGTTACTTTTACGTAATTTATAGCTAGTCGGTTAGAATCTTTACCGTTAGAAAAATAGATCCCAATTTGTGATCCCAAAATATATGCATTTCTGAAAATAAACTCCAGATTTTCTAAAACCTTTTCGAAAACATTTTCTATTGGGTGTAAGCTTCCCCTGATACCACCACACTTGTGTTGCGTCGAGTGTAAGCAGAAGAACCTACATTATACTCATGTGATATTTTGCCCACGATATTCGTTTTGCATTTGAGCCAGTATTTGTATGAACCCTACTGTTATATAATATTAGGATAAAAATAAAATTTCCATAATATTATTCAAATCAGCATTAAATTATAATGTTTTATATTCAAAGGCAAAAAAGCGGAGACCCTCGCGTTGAAATGATACTATGATGGATGTCCGCTGGAGAGGACATCACGAACAGGGTACACTTTGCATCCTTTGTGGACCTTTATAGCAGCGATTTTGGGCAGTAAAAGCTATTGTATTTTTCACTGTGATAATAAAAATTCAAGTAAATACTTACTTAAGTGTTAACAACAATACAATGTTTCAATAGTTTTTGATAAATTTCCGACATGTCTTTGTTTTTCTTAGTTCTTGTCACCTAAAACATCTATTTTATTTTGTAGTTCTATCACTTGTTGTCAGTCCAGTAAATATTATAAATGTTTGCATTTTATACACACTGGACAAGTACACCAGGACTTCATCTCTATACACACTAGCTCGAAATCCTCCACACATTAACTAAACATCGCCATTACTGTTAATCTGTTAATCAACATTGATCACAGGATTTCTATATACGACAAATTATCCGTGAAATAGTAACAGACAAGCTCTCATGGAACTGTTACGTAATTACGTACCTAAGAGTATGCATGATTACGTTCGTAATTCAGTAACATATTGAACATCAAATGTATTTGGATCAAATTGATGAGACTCATAGTAATAAGATAATAATTTGAAGGTATTCTCTTTAGATTAGTGTTATTCAGACTTCATGTTCGATACCGGACTATTAGTCGATTTAGTTTTCGGTTTTGTTTTTTTTTATATATATAATTTTGTTTATGTTTATGGGACATCTCTATTGTCTTCTACTTGTCTACGATTACAACTAAATATGCGTGTACGATTGTCGGCGTTTAATTTCGATTAATCATAAAAATGTACCATCCATCACGACCAAAAGCGAAATACAACAACCTGCAGGCGTGAACATACGCCAATTGGACCTTCGTCGCCGCATCATTGCGACGCCAGCGACATATGGAATTCACGTTACGAGACGCCACGAGACGCCGTCGCAGCCATTTTCGTGGACGCTAGACGACATCGTGGCAACGCATCAATCGCCAGGAGAGGAAGGCCTACCGCTCATCATCATCATAAAGCGCTTCATCGGGTACGGTCGGCCAGCCATCCTATCCTAACCTCCCTCCACTTCGCTTGTGTGATCCGTGTTTGAACTTTTTCAGTGCCTCGGTGCATGAGGGGTGCTTGCTTGCACGGTTTTTTGGTGGCAGCTTTGTGCCGTGGCTAGCATCGGCTGTTATATCGCCTGGAAACCGTGAGTACCTCTGCTTTTTACGCCTACCAAAATGAGTGTAAGTGACGGTGCTATTTCACGCAACAAATCACCTAACCGGCTTAGCCCGGCTGCTCATGATAACTATGATCCATTCCTACGCGACTTAATAAAAAAACGAGGCATTTTAAAGGGCAGATTAACCAAGCTTAACAATTATATTACTAGCTGTCAAAGCGATGACATATCCATTCAGAAAAAAGTCGATTTAAAACTACGTAAACAAGGCGCATCCGCATTATTCGCTGATTTTAATAGCGTGCAAACTAAAATTGAAGAGTCTGTCTGTGATAGTGAGCTTGACGAGCACTTATCACAGAGAGAATCATTCGAAAACAATTATTACAATGCCCTAGCATTAGCGGAGTGTTTAATAAACGATGGAGAGGTTACTACTAATTCTAATGTTTCTAGTAACAAATTTAAACCTATTAAGTTACCCATTATATCTATGCCTACCTTTGATGGTGTGTATGAGCACTGGCTGGAGTATAGAGACACATTTATCTCACTAGTACATAATTCTAGTGAAATTAGCGATATTCAAAAGTTCCATTACCTCAAGTCGTCGTTAAAGGGAAGTGCAGAGCTGGTCATAGACTCCTTAGAGTTCTCAGCAGATAATTACACGGTGGCATGGGATTTGCTGCTCAATCGTTATAACAACACCAGGCTGTTGGTGCACAATCATGTAAAGGCTCTCTTTACAATGATATTTTACTAGGCGCTGATATATTTTGGGATTTGCTTTGCGAGGGTAAAATGAGGTTGCACAATGGACCCTTTTTACAAAATACAAAATTTGGTTGGATTGTTTCGGGACCTATAAATTCTAATGCGCTTCATAATAGGTACATCCAATGCAATTTAACTCATTCGCTTGATTCTGTTGACAGTTTACTGCGACGGTTTTGGGAACTCGAAGAGTTGCCCACATTATGCGATACGCGAAGCGACGAGGAGCGTGCGTGCGAGGATAGTTTCGTGAAGAATACAACGCGTGATAGTAGCGGACGATTCTGTGTACGTATGCCTCTCAAACATTCACCGAACGACTTGGGTGAAACATTCACTCGAGCCGAACGCCGTTTCATAGCGTTGGAAAGGCGTTTACAACGCGACCCTAATATGAAAAAATTATATAGCGATTTCATACACGAATATATTAAGTTAGGCCACATGGCACGCGTACCTACATACGGAACTCCGCATTATTTTATGCCGCACCACGGCGTCTTTCGTGAACACAGCACGACGACCAAGCTTCGTGTCGTGTTCGACGCAAGCGCCGCGTCGAGCAGTGGGAAATCGTTGAACGACCTTCAGCTTGTAGGGCCGCCATTACAAAGCGATATTTTTACCATCTTGTTACGCTTCAGACAACATAGGTACACAGCTTGTGCAGATGTCGAAAAAATGTACCGGCAGTGCTTGATACACGAGTCTCAGCGCGACCTACAGCTGATTATCTGGCGCGATGACCCAACGGAGCAGTTAGGTATTTATAAATTAAATACGGTCACCTATGGGACCGCTTCAGCCCCATTTTTAAGCGTTAGGTGCCTAAAGCAACTCGCAATTGATTGTCCAGACCCCGCTGTACAAAGAATTATAAATGATGATTTTTTCGTAGACGACATGATTACCAGCTTAGATGATAAAGACATGCTTCTTCAGTTATGCGAGAAAACAGCGGCGGTCTTACAATCTGGTTGCTTTCCGTTGCGAAAATGGATTTTCAATTTTGAAGTTGATAAACCTATATCTACATCAAGCGCTTCAGATAAGTCAATTTTAAGCGACAACGATCAATGCAAAACATTAGGACTGGGTTGGCATCCAGCGTCTGATAAATTTTATTTTAATACGCAGTTTAAATGTGACAGTTCTAAATTAACAAAGCGGTCTATTCTATCACACGCGTCACAAATATTTGATCCTTTAGGGTTTCTTAGTCCGACGGTAATGATTGCTAAGATTTTATTACAAAAATTATGGCTGTTACAGTTGGGTTGGGACGAGGAAGTGCAACCTGACGTTGCGCGGGCATGGAACCAGTTCGTAAATGGTTTATCCGCACTCACCGCCATAAGCATCCCGCGCTACGTCACAGCTAGTAACTTCACACGCAGGGAGCTCCACATCTTCACTGATGCCTCGCAGGCAGCGTACGGCGCTTGTGTTTACGTGCGCACAGTGTGCGGTGAACATACTGTATCAGTGAAGCTGTTGTGTTCCAAGGGTAAGGTCGCACCATTAAAGCCTGTCAGTATTCCCAGGCTGGAATTGTGCGGCGCCTTACTCGGTGCTAGACTATACGACAAAGTACGCAGGTCACTTCATATACAATTTGACAATACTATGTTCTGGACCGACTCCACTATAGTGTTGGGATGGTTGCGCATGCCTCCTAATTTATTAAAAACTTTTGTACAAAACAGGGCAGCTGAAATCCACGAGTTGACGAAGGAACTTCAGTGGCGACATGTAAGCGGGAAGGAGAACCCAGCCGACTTGGTTTCGCGAGGCGTCGGTTTGGAAGATCTTTCACATTCCCCCCTGTGGTGTGAAGGCCCAAGTTTCCTTCGTGAACTCGAATTCAGCTGCCCCGAAGTAGCGGCGGAGTCGGACAGCAACGCGCATGAAGATTTACCTGAAATTAAATCGGGTATTACACACACGTTCGTATCCAACCAGGTACCAAATTCATTATTTCCGTATCACAGATTCTCTCAATTCAGCCGCATGAGACGCACAGCTGCTTACGTACTCCGATTTATTTACAATACGCGCAATAAAAATAATCGACAGTCTGGTGCTCTCACGGTCGAAGAATTGAGAAATTCTGAGCTAAGGCTCGCTAGACTGTCCCAGTTGGAAATGTTTCCTACTGAATACGAATCTATAACGAAAAATATCAGTTTAAAGAACACGCAATTAGCAAAACTAAGTTTGTTTATCGACAACGACAAAATTATGCGAGTCGGTGGCCGTATTGCAAACTCCGAATTTTCGTTTGATAAAAAGCACCCCGTGCTATTATCATCTAAACATAATTTTACTATTTTACTTTTTCGTCACGAGCATAAACGATTATTGCACGCTGCTCCTCAAGCGCTTTTATTTAATTTACGGGAGATGTGGTGGCCAGTAGGCGGCAGAAACCTCGCGAGAAAGGTCGTACACGATTGTGTTGTTTGTTGTCGATTGAGAGGTCGTACCATCAACCCTATAATGGGGAACCTGCCTCAGGAACGGATAACTCCTAACTTTCCGTTTGCTCGGTGTGGTGTCGACTACGCCGGGCCAGTGCTCATACTCAATCGTAAGGGTAGGGGTGCAAAAACTGTCAAAGGTTATATTTGTTTATTCATCTGTCTCGTGACTCGCGCAATTCACTTAGAATTAGTAAGTGATCTTTCTACAGATGCCTATTTACTGGCTCTAAAGCGCTTTATTTCACGCTGTGGAAAACCGTGTGAAATCTTTTCCGACAACGGAAAGAACTTTGTTGGATTAAGTAATGACTTTTCCAAATTTTTATCTAATTGTTCACCTGATATAGTAGAGTATGCCACCTCGCAAAATATAAAATGTTCGTTCATTCCACCGTATGCGCCTCATTTTGGTGGGTTGTGGGAAGCAGGGGTGAAGTCTTGCAAGCATCACCTACGCCGAGTTGTAGGAAATGCACATCTGACCTACGAAGAGTTCAGCACGGTGTTGGCTCAAGTCGAGGCAGTCCTTAACTCCCGTCCGTTAAGTCCCATGTCCACAGATCCACATGACTTCACACCGCTTAGCCCAGCACATTTCCTCGTTGGCCGACCGCTGACATCGCCCGCCTGCGCCGACCTGACAGAGAAGCCTTCAAATCGACTCACGCGCTATCAACGAGTGGAACAAATCCGACAACAATTCTGGTCGCGATGGTCGAAGGAGTACGTGTCCGAACTGCAGGCCAGAAACAAGTGGAGAGAAGACTCTTCCCAGCTGCATCCTGACATGCTCGTCATCGTCAAAGACGAACGTTTACCACCACTGAAGTGGCACCTCGGGCGCATCATTAAAACAATCCCAGGCAAAGATGGTGTAGCAAGAGTGGCAGACATCAAGACCGCATCAGGCGTCGTGAGACGAGCATTCCCAAAAATTTGCCCATTGCTGGACCAGTAGCTGACCACATTGAAAGCTGGTGCTTCCAAGGCGGGGGGCATGTTCGATACCGGACTATTAGTCGATTTAGTTTTCGGTTTTGTTTTTTTTTATATATATAATTTTGTTTATGTTTATGGGACATCTCTATTGTCTTCTACTTGTCTACGATTACAACTAAATATGCGTGTACGATTGTCGGCGTTTAATTTCGATTAATCATAAAAATGTACCATCCATCACGACCAAAAGCGAAATACAACAACCTGCAGGCGTGAACATACGCCAACTAAACATCGCCATTACTCTATACACACTAGCTCGAAATCCTCCACACATTAACTAAACATCGCCATTACTGTTAATCTGTTAATCAACATTGATCACAGGATTTCTATATACGACAAATTATCCGTGAAATAGTAACAGACAAGCTCTCATGGAACTGTTACGTAATTACGTACCTAAGAGTATGCATGATTACGTTCGTAATTCAGTAACATATTGAACATCAAATGTATTTGGATCAAATTGATGAGACTCATAGTAATAAGATAATAATTTGAAGGTATTCTCTTTAGATTAGTGTTATTCAGACTTCATGATCCGAGATAATGGATAGGTATTTCTCTTGTTTCGTACTTAGTATTGTCAGTATTAGGTTCTTGTTTTAAGATAAATAGCTAATACCTACTGACAATACTGAGTAAGTATTGTTCCATCATAAACTCAATGGTAGATGAAATTTTATAATACAATATATCCGTAGTGTGCAAAAACAGATAATTATTATTGGTACACAGTATATAATCTTTAACATAATGGTGCCAATTATGTTGGTCCATAAGCTTAACTAAATTAAGTATTGACGTCCGCCTTGGAAATGTGAACCACTATATTTTGAGATGTAGTTATGGTTTAAATATATATATGGTTTTAAATACTAGGTACTCACCGAAAAGACAGCGTAGTCAGCGGCCGATACGACTTGTGGCTGTTTGGATCCGACATCGGAGTGCCCCAAAAGTCATTTTTAAACACTTGCACCACACTGTTACCACCGTTCACATCACTGTTCGATACGATCGCCGGGATGTCGTCATGCACGAACTCACCATTCAGACTGTTCGCGTATGTCAAAGCGCCGACCGAGGCGACTAGAGTGTAGACCGCCCAATCGTTTTCGCATAAAGTCCGCCATGTTTTCGAGTTGGATACCTCTTCACGAACGGGAGGTAGGGGGCGGCGACGCATTTTTGTTTTTTTTTGTTTCACTAATTGTTATTTTCCATTTTTTACACACACTATATTAAGATTTTATTAATTTATACGTTTATGCCATGGAACTAAACAAAACAATAGATATTTCCTGTAACACTTCCTGTGTTAGCAAGAAATATTACATAATTATTTTCATGGCTGTAATTAATTAGTTTTTGTGTTACTAATAACAGTGACAAGTTGAACATAATGTTTAACGGTCATTAGAAAGTTACTAACAGACAGTTTTAATTAAACATGCGTTCTCATAAAGCCTATCTATCCTTACAAACTAACACAGCCCCACGATCGATCAAAAAACTCTATTTCAATAAATCGTTTCAAACTCCATGCATACACAATTGGTAAACAACCTCAGGCCGATGCACAAAAGGGTGTTACCAACCGTTGTCCTATCGCGCGAAAGTGGCCCCTGTCTGTTTGTGCGTCCGGTCATCCGGCCCCGTGTGATGGATCACCGACGCCGCATAAATCAACATCCCGGGTCAGCACCAACCGCTGATGTCATATTCATGAGTGGACCGCGCCGGATAGCCTGGTAAACGATAGTCCGGGTAAAAGAACGAAGAAAGCCTCGACCCCTTTTTCCTTATTTCATTTTTTAATTTTTGGTTCACTTTGGGATGAATGCGCTCCTTTTTTATTTTAAACGTTTCCGTGATTTATGGCCGTGCTGCAATGTAACCTGGAACAAAAGAGGAATTAATTTGTTTTAAATGTTTTTTTTACTAAAATATTTTTTTCATAGATGCATCCCGCTGGTTTTAATCCACACTGTGCTTTAAAAAAAGCATAATTAAAGAAGAATTAATGAAATCAGAAATCTATGCCAAGTCGTTTTAGAACAAGTGGGAAGTGACATTCTTGTGATCCGTCTGCCTACTGACAATTTTTTCAACATTTACCAACATTATGCGTGGGAAGCTTAAGGGACACGTCTAATGAAATCTCGATCCAAAGTAAACCGTCAGTAAAATTAACCTTTACCTAGATAGGTATGTCATTTATATAAGTAACAAAGTCGGTAAGCAACGTACTGTTAGGAGGCCGACCCTGTATGTCTTTTTTAAAAAACAAACTACTTTTTGCACTACACTAATTTATTATAGAAAGTAATATTATAGTGAACAAGGTACACTGACTCCCGAATTTCCGAGTTACTGTAGTGAACTCCGCGAGGTCTAAAATCTGACTGACTGTATGAACAATAAAATTTAACTAAATAACGTAAAGTGGCAAAACTGCTGAATTGTATATAGGATAAAACAGCGTCACGCGCTACTATGCTGAGTGAGCTTTAACTGCATACAAATAAGGGTTATAACAACTCCCCCTTTTTGACGAAGCTTTATCCTAATAAGATAAAGCGAAGTATAAAAATTGAAAAACGATTGAAATTAGGAAGTCATCACAATATTAAAGAAAAATAAAAAATAAAAATTAAAGATTAGTCTTAAAATTAAGAATTGAACAAAATCTAAACTATTACAATTATCAGAACTAGAAAGTAAATAAAGTAAATTATATCTAATTAATAAGTAGTAACACTTAGACCTTTTAAGGTATAACAACATGGTCATGGTTAACATAATTAGAAATTTAAATTTCTCTTGGAAGCTGTCATATTATCTGAGTTACGATTGTCACATGACTTATAATTTGTCTGAAGGACTGGCAAAGATTTAATGGATTTATCGTCGTCAGATGTGGAAATATCAGTCATTTCGACAACGTTAGAATTGCTAGATTTATGTTTAATTGATCTCTTATTATAACATTGGTTAAAAATCTGTATACAGCATCCAGTGTTACCAGAACGACTATGTTTAAAACATTTATATAGTCTAAAACAAATATAGAAAAACAGACAAACAATTAGAATATAAGTAAATGTAGAATAATAGGAACCATATTTAATAAAATGGGATTCTTTTTGAAAGTTATTTAATTCATTTTCCAAATTATCCATTTCATGGGCAGCGTATTTTAACGAGTCTAGATTAATCTTGCTCAAGGAAATCGGTGACAAATATGGCAATGTTTTATTAAATATGTCCTTCTTACAACAATCATCAATTGTTATATCAAAGCTTATATCTAAAGGAGACTTAATGGTAACAGAATATGAGCTACTTGGAATTAACTGAGTGGTTTTAGAGAAACCAATACAATTTTCTGTTATTTTAACAATTCCTGTTCCGACAATAGAGTGATCAGTTATCTCTTCGTCACATTTAATTGTTAACTTGTTTAAAGTCGATTGGACATATATCCATTTATTATTTATTAACTTATGCCAAATATCTATTTCGCCGTACAATAATTTGGCGTTACATTCAGGAGGCAATGTAAGAGTTACCTCTGTTAATAACTTTGATTCACAATTCGGATTGGCTAAAGTTGAAAATATAGAAGTTAATTCACATATCGAATATTCATCATTTATAATCTTACATTTATCTAAATTGTCCAACATGGCATAATGCATTCTATCGTCACTTATAGCGGTGTAGAGATCGGAAGGTTGAATAAGAGCAAACGTTGCAACATGTGACTCATCGTGAGGTGTAGGCAAAGGTATGTTTTTATAAACAATGAACTTATTAGGTGTGATTAGCGGAATTTGCAAAACGAAAACAACTCTATTTTTATAGAAATAAGAACTAAGTTCCGAAACATCAATTAAGGAATGAATATTATCTATATTTAATTGAACTGGAAAATCTAGTCTTTTGTTTATTTGGTTACTGTGTTTTGATAATTCGGTATATAAGCCTATGGGGCTTATTACACTAGGATGTAAGACATTTAGCTTAGAGAATAAAATAGCATTTAATGTAGTATCTAGTAAATTAGAAATAGCTAGTAAAGAACCTTCAATAATATTTAAATAGGTATTTATTTTAGATATATAGAGTAACAAGTTATCAGTTTTAGTAATTTGCGACAGGATTTCATCCATATGATTAATTTGGGTGTTGAGCTTTATTTCATTTTGGTTAAGCTTATAAACAGTAGAGTTAAAATTATTAATAGTTGATTTGATAACGTGTATGTAAATAGTTCCGTCTCACTCTTCTGACAAGCGTTAATCGCAGCGTCATATTTTCTTGCGTCGTCGGCGTCTAAAGTGCCGAAGATGAACTTTAAAATTTCGCCACCAAATTCTAGTGACCTTTTGGTTTTAGAGGGCGATTTATTCATGATAACATGAGATAAGGATTGTAATTTAATATAGTTGGATTGTATTAAAATCTCTATAGGACTACTGATATCTTTACATTGAGTTACGTCTTGTGACTGAATTTTTATGCAAAGATCTTGAGTTTTGTGTAATAGTTTGTCAACATTTTCGAGATAAGGTTCTAAAGATATCAGCTCAATATGCGTGACAACTTTCCAGTTATCGTTGTAAAAATTAATACGAGTATTAGGTTCAAAATAAATTCCGGGACTATGCAATATAGGGGTAATCTTGAATTCAGCGTGACATCCATAGCATATGGCTCTGAAAACAGAGATATAGTATTCGTTAAGATAGGATTAAGATGTAGCAGGTTTTATTTCATTTGTATGATATTTGATATATTTACGACCTACTTGTAGAGTTACATTGTTTTTATTATGAACTTTTACTACTTTAAATGGACCTTTCCATATGGGAGATAAGGCCTTTCGGAGTCTGTGATGGTGTTTAAGATACACCATATCACCTGTTTTATATGAGATAACGCGAGAGTTAGAATCGTAATATTGTTTAGATCTTTCTTTACTATTAATTATATTTTGGATTGCCTTTTCTCGGCTGAACCGCATTCGATATTGTAAAGCACGAATGTATTCATTATAAGTAGTATTACTACTAGTTTCGTACAGGGAGTTAGGAATATTAGGTTTGTAACCATATAATAATTCATATGGAGTAAAATCAGTGGTACAATGAGGAGTAGTGTTGTATGTTAATATTGCAGTAAATAGATAGCAATGCCAATCATTTTGGTTCTCGTTTGTAAAGGATTTAAGATATTCTTTAAGGGTAGCATGAGATCGTTCTAAAGCTCCGTTAGTTTGGGGATGGTAAGGAGTAGCAAAAAGAGCCTTGACCTTTAAAATATCGGTTAATTGTTTAAATAAGTCTGAGGTAAAACAAGTTCCCAGATCAGTTAAAATCATTTTTGGAAAGCCGAACAGAGACATAAAGTGTACGATATTACGGGCTATCTCATCACTAGTAGCCGTAACCATAGGGTAAGCACTAGAAAATTTCGTGAGGTCATCTTGAAGGGTTAGTATAAATTTAAATTTTTGTAACCCTGATTCGGGTAAAGGACCTACGATATCGAGAGATAATCGTTCAAATGGTCTCGTGGAAGTGGAAGTTATCTCCATTGGAGCTTTATTTGATTTACGTAAAGGCTTATTAACTTGGCATAATTTACATTTCTTTACGTATTGTTCAATGTCAGAGCGCATGCCCTTCCAATAGTAAGCAGCTTTTATTCGGTTGTACATGCGTCTTGATCCTGGGTGACCCGCAATAGTGGAGTCATGATTTTCCTTTAATATTTTAGGAACTTCGACTGGAGTAGGATAAATTAATTGGTTCTTGTATATATGAATTTTAATATGAGTGTTATGAAAAACATAAGATAACATGTTGTAAAGTTTAATATACGATATTTTAGAAAATGGATCTGTAAAATCGGGAATAGCGAGATCAGTAATATCTGAATCGTCGCTTAGGATTTGATTCCTTAATTTTATTAGTAAATTGTAAATATCTCTAAATTTAGTTTCTTCGTAATGATGTATTTTAGTATATAAAAAATAGTATATTTTATTGTTATCGCTTATGCGTTGAATTGTAAAAGGTTCGCGTTCGGAATTTAGTAACTCAGCGGAATTATCGAGTTGCGACAGTATTTCCTCGCAGTGAGGCAACGAGCTATCAAAGTCCAAGGATACTGGACATGCAATTATTTTATATTTAGATAAGTGCAAACCTTGTGTACATTCTTCGATTACGGTGTTAGGATTTGGAAGATTATTTGTGAATTGATCTTTGAAATATTTTTCATAACTAGAATTGTTCAGAGTATCAATGTCAATAACATTAATCGGATATCGAGATAAGGCATCAGCGTTAGAATTGAGACGACCTTGTTTATAAACAATTTCGTAATCATATTCCTCAAGTTTGAGGCGCCAACGAATGAGTCTACTGCCTGGATCTTTGACATTAAAAAGCCAGACTAAAGGGCGATGGTCGGTGACTATTTTAAATTTTCGACCATATAAATAAGGACGGAAAGTTTTAACTGCGAAAATAATAGCAAGAAGTTCTTTCTCGGTGGTAGAATAATTGCCTTCCGGCTTGTTAAGCGTCCTGGAAGCATATGTGATAGGTTTGTCTTTACCTATATCGCCTTGTGAGAGGACTGCACCTATGGCATAGTTTGAGGCGTCTGTCGTCAGTAGGAATGGAGCAGAGAAATCTGGGTATTGAAGCAGAGGTGCCGTGGTGAGCTTGTCCTTGAGAATTTTGAATGAACTGTCCTGCTCAGAGGTCCAGTTGTAAGGAACATCCTTTTTTAATAACGAGGTTAGAGGCTTAGTTAATTTAGAGAAGTTCTCGATAAATCGTCGGTAATATCCGACAAGACCTAGAAATGATTTTATTTGCTTGACATTGACTGGTATTGGAAATTCGGACACAGATTTGACCTTGTCAGGATTTGGGGAAACACCTTTATCAGTGATGATATGTCCTAAATATGCGACTTCGCGACGTAAAAATTCGCATTTATCTGGTTGTAGTTTTAAATTAAATTTTCGAAATCTGTCAAATACTGATTCTAGTTTGGAGATGTGAGATTCAAGGTCATGGGAGTATATGATACAGTCATCTAAATAGACATAGGCATGGAGACCTTGAAGACCAGATAGAGCCGTATTCATCAGGCGTTGGAATGTTGCAGGGGCATTTTTCAACCCAAAAGGCATTCTGGTGAATTCGTAGTGTCCAGACATGCTTGAATTAGTACTAACAGTAAATCCTGTTTTTGGTGCGTCCTTGGCACTCATCTTTAATTGATGGAAGCCACTTGCGAGATCAAGTGTGCTGAAATATTTGGAATGACCTAACTGGTCGAGAATATCAGTGATAAGAGGCAGTGGATAAGTTTCTGATACAGTGACGTCATTAAGTTGACGGTAATCAATAACGATTCTCCACTTCTTTTTGCCGGATGCATCCATTTTTTTCGGGACTACCCATACTGGGGCGCTCCAAGGCGAAATAGAAGGGCGAATAATATTTTGGTCGAGCATTTTTCGTACTTGAATATCAACTTCGTTTTTGTGACACTCTGGGAAACGATAGGACTTTACGTGGATAGGAGGTGCGTCACCTGTATTAATAGTATGTTCAATGGCATTGGTAAAGGATAGAGGCTCGCCTTCTATATGGAAAATATCAGTGAATTTAGAGCAACATTCAAGGAGAGATTTCTTCTCTTCTTGGTTTAAGTGGGAACAGCGAATTAAGTCTAAGACTTGATTGAGACGATTAGATTTAGTAGTAGATGTAGTATTAATTTCGTGAAAATGATCGGGGTTGACATCTTTGTTTTCTAAAGGTGTCAGCTCTATATAATAATCTTTGACCTCAATATTAGAGTCGGTCGTATTTAAAACTGATATGTTTACTTTATCATTAGGTTTGATGCAAACGATGCAATTTGCGACGTAAACACCATCGCATACAGTATGATCTAGAACAAGAGCTTCGTTGTTGGGGTAATGTTCGCGAGAGATATTTGATATAGCGCATTCGATAATAGCTTCGGAACGAGCGGGAATTATATAAGTTGGTTGCGTATAAATAATTGGAATGGAATGTCCTCTAATTAGTAAAGATTTTAATGAGTAATCAATGTTTGCTTTAAAATGGCTGCAAAAGTCACTGCCAATAATGCCGTCATACTCTTTTAAGTTGACGTCATCGTTTGTGACATGAAATTTATAATTAAATGTTTCCTGAGATAGTATAAATTCTAGTTGGAATGTGCCTAAAGTCTCAACTAACTGCTCTGAATTAGTAATGCCTTTCAGTTTTACTTTTTCTGACGAGAGGCATGGAAAGTCTAGTAGGCTAGAACTCTTAACGATACTAATACTTGCTCCTGTGTCGATAAGAAAACATAACTGTTCTTTAGCATGATTAGTAAGGATAAAAACGTGAGGTAAGGACACCTTTTTGTTATAAGAATTCATTTCACAAATAGGTATAATATTTTCGTGAGATTTGTGACTAGGATTTAGTTTATATGATTTAGTAGAAATAGGATGACTCAACTTATTGGATTGAGGTGTATAGGATTTGGTAAATTTAGTGAGACTCAACTTGTTAGGTCGAGATGTCAAAGATTTGGTAGATATAGTATGACTCAACTCATTTGGTTGAGGTGTAAGAGATTTAGTATGACTCAACTTATTTTGTTGAGATGTAAAGGAGTTAGTAGGACTCAACTCTTTGGGTTGAGATATAAAAGATTCAGTGGATTTAGTAGAACTCAAGTCTTTGGGTTGAGATGTAAAAGATTCAGTGGATTTGGAATGAGATTTCGTGTCCTTTAGAAAACTAAATGATTTCGGCTGACACGTATCCGAAATCATTTTTAGTTTAAATTTTCGTCACAGGTTGATTCATCAGGATCGCACATGTGAACCGCCTGTACGTGGTTACCATGCGATGAGCTTGGATCAGGTTGTGCGTTGTTTGCATTCTCACGGCGTTGCATATTATATTGCCTTTTGCGGCATTGCTCGATCGTGTGACCGAGGTTTTTGCAGTAATTGCATGTTTTAGGATTAGGGTTTACAAGATATGATTTTTGAACTTGAACATTTTTATTTTTATTTTTAAAACATTCGGATGAGTTGTGCCCTGATCTGTTACAGATGGAACACTGTTTTCCGGATCTAGATGAATTCGATTTTGAGAGGTTATATATTTTTTCCTCCTCAATGGCACGCTGTACCGCTTCGTTTAGATCTGCAGGATTTCGACATCTAACAATGTTTGAAATTGAGGGGTTTAACCCTAACATAAAGGTATTGAGGGCCAGGTCCTCCATAGCCGCTATTCGACCAACGAGTTCTTTTTTGTCTTTACAATTATAATGGATGTCAGACTGTATTCGTGTTAATATAGATTCCACCCTTAACGAATATTTGGTAACATCCTCGGAACTGAGCTGTTTACAGTTTTGTAAGTCGATTAGTAGATGAGTCGCATGTTTCTTTTCCCCAAATGTGGTTCTGAGATAAGTTTTTAGTTCAGCCCACTTAGAAAATGTTTTTAGACTGCAAGCAACTTTTGCTTTACCTTCTAGCTGGGAAATAATAAATTTACATAGTACACCCTGTTGTTCTGGGGTGGCCAGGGACATTGCGTTGTCACAGTCCGTCAAAAACGCGGGAAGCAACTCCCTGTCACCACTGTATCCTTTTATGAACTTGGTTAGCAGTGAAATAGTAATTTCCCCGGCCGTGACGGCCGTTTGGGAGCTCTCCGATTTTAGTGACATAATTACGAGTATGTACAAAAAAATAAAGATTTAGTAAAATGTAGTAAAAGATGTAGTAAATGTATAAGAAATAGTCAAACTAGTAGAAGTTATAAAATATAAAATTGGTAGATATAGTAAATTTAGAGTTCGCTAAAACGACACAAAATGTAGAAAAGCACTGAGGTAAAACTTGTAGAACACTCACTGTAAGACCACGAGCAGCAACAACATATCACCGGCACAGATGAAGACCCGGCGACTTTGATGGCTGCACGTTGATGTAGGCTGCAGTGTAGATGTTGTGTCGCGATGGCGATGGAGGTGGTGAGTCAGATACCTGCTGGCTGGTGCGGGCTCGTAGATGCGAGACTGATCGTCGACCAGAGGGATGTCGGTGGAGTGTGCGGAGCGGGCTCACGCTATACAGCGGAGACTGACCGTCGTCCTGGTAGTTGCGTAACTGATGCAGGCTTCACCTTGGGTTAAGTCTTACTGTCGATCAGCCAGAAGACAATACAGTACAGGGGCCTGGGGTTTTGGATGCCAGCGTCTATGTGACTCTACGTCGTAAGACTTTCTCTGACATCCCACTTCTGACACCAATTTGTTAGGAGGCCGACCCTGTATGTCTTTTTAAAAAAACAAACTACTTTTTGCACTACACTAATTTATTATAGAAAGTAATATTATAGTGAACAAGGTACACTGACTCCCGAATTTCCGAGTTACTGTAGTGAACTCCGCGAGGTCTAAAATCTGACTGACTGTATGAACAATAAAATTTAACTAAATAACGTAAAGTGGCAAAACTGCTGAATTGTATATAGGATAAAACAGCGTCACGCGCTACTATGCTGAGTGAGCTTTAACTGCATACAAATAAGGGTTATAACAGTACGACACGCCTGTTGTTAAGCAGTTACCGTAGATGCTTGCGATACCAAATAGGAAGGTAGGAGGGGAAGACAGAGAGGGGGTTGGGCTTCCAATTCTCTCTCAACAAAAAAACTTTTAGAAGTGTACATAATAGGGGTATTGCTCGAATCCTAAGATCTTAGGATCTAGTTCGTAAATGCATCATAATTTTCACAATAAGAATCGACCATGTCTGCACAGACATGCTCCCGCGGCGCCGATTAGAATTGCTAATGCGTCGCTTAATTGACTCGCGCCGCGGAGTGCTCGAATTAAAAGCTGGGTGGCTTAATCACATTATCGCAATGTTATGTTTGCCTTGAGAATGGAATTGCTGTGTCTAACGATGTTTGATGGGTCTTGGAGATATGGAATAGTACCTAAGTAAGAGAATGTGCTGCACATTAGACTATGAGATAACTATCAACATGGTAATTTAAATTGTTCTGATAACACCTCCGCCTTTAACTTCAAAAAATGTCTCATTGAAATCTGTTCAAGCGGAGCCGCGAATAAAACTAGAGCAAACCCACTTAATAGAAAGCGTTCACAGCAACTAAACACAATATTGGCAAACATTTGCACAAACAAGTGTCGACAGATGGCGTACACTGGTCATTAATCACTCCACAATTACTGGGTGAGCCCTTCGATGTTGGACAAATATTGGATTACGTATGATTGATTGGCCCCAAGTTTTGTGGACGTCCAACTAATAGTAACGACAATCGATATGAAACTGGAGATCGGGGATTGTCATAGATTAATGATTATGATGTAGGGTGACAGTAGGCATTTAGGGATGGTGCGACATACATCACTAGCTGTGCTTGAGGCGTCAGGTAACATTGGGTTGTAATCAATCAATGGGTATTATATAACGCGGAATAATCTCTCTATTAGAAACTATAGGGTAGGTAATGAATTGAGATTTGCGTTCACATGAGTGATCTCATAATTTTGATAAAGTTTGGACTAATCTTTATTTAATACTCAATTTGTTTCAAAATTTCTTAAACTTCAAAAATACCGCATAAACTTTACGTCGTAAAACTGAAGTCTGATCCTGACTGACCTCGCTAGAAAATACCTGCAGCATTTCTTGAAAAAGTTAGTTAATTTATTATTCTGAACGCGAAACTTTGCCTTGTATCCGTTCACCCTTGTACTCGCAAATTGTTTTTAAAATATCGCTTATCAAGAATACGCAGCGAGTTCCAGAAGTTTCTGCCTTCAGAGGCAAAACTTCTGTCCCTGTGGACCTTGCGTGTTACAACCTTATGCTGACTGACGAAAGAACGTTCCATATATAGTCATTATAACGTGATTAACCTATAACTAAGTGTTTTTATTATTTTAATGCCCTAGACACTCTTAGAAATCACAGTGCCATAATATTTTTAAATACTGTTTACAAAACAAGAAAATAATGCCAATATCCAGGCCTAAAATACAAAAAAATTCAAGACAAAAAATAACTGTTATGTCGGATGAACGGGGAGAAGGACATAATGAAACTGTAAGGGTTCCTAGTTTGACTGCGAAACACTTTTAGTTTCATGCCCTTCTGTCTGTTCATCCGACATAACAAACGTTTCATTTAGAGAGATTTAGGGCTAGAAAGCTGATATTTTTGGTAATGATACAAAACTGAGAAGATATTTAAAAATAGAAAGCAAAATTATTCTAGGGTACCCGAGCTTAGGAAGGGGAGAGAAAAAAAAGTTTACTTACCCGAGTTTAATGAATATTTCAAATTCAATTTGAGGTTGCTTTGATACGATTGAGGTTTCGTTGTTTACGAAATATTGAGCTCCAAAGTGGCATTTTTTGTGAGTTGTACGATTCATCCTCTTATTCCTGAACCACATTATAAATAAACAATTAAAATTAACCATTACTTACATTTATTATTATTGAAAAGCGGCGGTATGTCTACGGAATTTAGTTTTCTAAATCGCCACGAAAATGAAAATACCGTCAATACATAGTACCGATATTACGTAGTTCGTAAGCTTTTTTATGGAAAATGAGAAAAGAGCCTTCATATAGTTTTTTTCCTGCCAATTTACAAAACCCTAATAACTTTTTATACCACCATACTATACAATTTATTTCGGGAACGGTGAATCCTGCTGTGTAGAAGATTAATAATATTCTTTCCAAGTCCCGTATAGAAAATTGTTTGTCCCATTTATTTGATGAAAGTAAATTAAACCAGAGCCACAATAAAGAATTAAGATCCGATGAGAATTCGCCAATAAATGCTTTTGGGAGTATTTTACCATTGTTAACTCGATTAAGTGTGATTAAAATCGGAAATGTTTATTTATACTTTAATTTGTACGGAACACTTAAAGTGTTTACGTTGCCAAATGAAACAGAATCGAAATTTGTGGGACTAAAATCGAGTTGTTAAGAAACTCTCCTCTTTATTTTTGCATACTTTGCACAGTGCTACCTCTATCATGACTATATCATGCATCATCAAGCAGCATCATGCTTCCAGGGTATGATAGCTACTACAGAAATAAACGTTTCTTAAGGCTTGTAAAATAATAATTGTCTTTGAGTATTTAAACCTAGTAAAACAGTAGTTAACACGAAGATTTTTCACTCCAACGAGTCGGTATCGAGTTTACAACTCGCGATAACGTTAATAGCAGACTAAAACCGCAAGAGGCGAGTTAATCTTCCGTCGGGCGGTTCGTAATTCGATTAAACTTGCCAACTCTTGCCCGACTCTTAATTATGTTTTTGCTGAATTCCTCTATAGGGGTTTCGCGTCACGCAAACCTTTGTTGCCTATTGAATTTGTTTGAATAATATCTGGATAATAGATTCGATTCATCGGCAGTTTTCTTTGGACTTTTTGTTGTTAGAAGTTTCTGCTTGCAATAAAAAGTTTGGCTGGCGATCGAACTCAAGCCACAAAAGCTGATTATGATGCAATAGCGATTTCTTTAGTTTCGATTATCGAACTTGTGCCGATCAAAAGTAGAGCCAAATCATTTGCAGAAATGAAAATGTTAAGCGCTGACTAGTTATATTAAAAAAATGTATCTAGCTACGAAAATCTTAACAATATCTACACTATATACACTTGATCTTCACAGCTACCATGAAATAAATTATCGCATTTTATATTCATCGTGAGCTAAACCTTCCATAGAAATGGTCGGTTCAACTTCACAACGGCCGTTCCCTAGACCTTTGTCCACAATCCCAAAACTCCGAAAGACTTATCCCTTTACTTATTCACAATGCAGTCCATTGTCAACACGGCGCCGGTTACAGCCGCTGTTACTATTAACTAAGAGGGCCTTAGCTTCGTAATCTTGGATGGAATTTGCGCGACTACATTAGCATTTCAAATCAGCCTCGCTGGCTCTTAGAAGCCTATCTTTCTAACCTTACGGATTGTGTTACTGCGGAAATTTACTTAACTATCTTACTTGTGTATTCGTCGGGGGCACTCTCCGGAGCTATTCGTTTGCCTCGTGTAAAATGTGGATTATAAAAGTTAATGAAAGTTCGCAGGCGCGTGTAGTGTCGACCGAGTCCGGAATAAGCCTGTCGGGTAACTTGTCCTAGCTTATCTTGTACGTCTTTATGAATTTTAAATTATTCTCGGTACCTTGGGTTATCTGCAGATTCTTTTATATTTCCATACGTATTGTTATGATGGAGGAAAATGATATGGAAAATTTTGTAGAGGAGTAAACAAGATTTTGTAATGGCGAAGGTTTACATTCTGTGGGGGTTTTTTTTATTAAACGGGCATATTATGCAAGGGCCTTTGCAATTGTAAAGCAATATCATTTATTTAATGTTGTTTCTTTAATGTTGTCCCTTTTTCTACCCAATCAAAAGTTATCGCTATAAATAGTTTAATAATATGACATCCTTTCAAGAAGTTTCATTTATTACTTATCACAGATGCCAACGCTATAAATAATTTAAAACAACGCCCATGACACTGATCGTTGTTTACGGCAAAGATCTTGATCTTAATGCGAATAAATTACTTGTTACAGGGATTCGTTCGCGCCTCCCACCCCCCACCCCCTGCCGTATCTGGAACACAGATCAATCAAGTGTTCAGCTTAATAAGTTTATTAACAGCGGAATTTTGGACGGGTTTCGTTTCGTATAATTTAATGGTGGATAATTTATTTGACGTGAAAAATGTTGGTAATCCAGTCGAGATTGAATCAGTGTGAAATTCTAGGATGAATATTTTTAGTTCGATGATGCGTAATTCAATAATGGCGTACCCTACATATATTATGGAAAAGGAAATTATACCAAACAATTTTGAAGATATAAAGTCTTAAATGTATATTAGACAACATAATTAGAAACAACAATGTTTTCGAAATTGAGGACCTAAAACAGAACCATAACATAAAATCTACGGCTACGAGTATTGAACCTCAATTGGATGGATAATAAAAGTAAAAACCTCTAACAAAAACAAACTCTGGATAATTATGATAACAAAACAACTTGTTACTTATATAAAAATCTTTAGAGATTCCTGTAACAAGCTTTTTATCCAGCCTCTCGCCAATATATTACCAACTTGAAGAAAGAAACCGGTCGTCAACAATATAATAACATTACTCTATGTTAGAAAGTTGAAAATCTTTCGACATGATTTCCGTTCTTCCTTCTTTGAACATTATATCTGGAACTTCTCAATATAAGACTATAATATTACCAGAAATAAGGTTTGTTTTTCTATGTGCGTTTGAAACCCGAGGGTAGGAAGTAAGCATCTCGGTGTCTCGTGATTGATTACGGGCCGAGCTGCTTCGACACTTGTAATTTCCGAACTATTATAATATGTAGACTTATTGTGTTTGGTGTAGTTTTGTCAGCGTTCCCAGTTATTAACGATGTTTGTGTTGTAGTTGTATGATATTTGTTTGAGCGGCTCCTGATTTATTTTATGGTTACGATTTTTTTTTGTTCTAGAAGGATGTAGCTGGTTAATACGAAAGAAAAACTGTTCTTGGCGGAGGCACTGCCGTGCAGGCCCAAAATGCAGTATTGACCGGCGTATCGTGTAATTTTCCCTGATCTAGGTTTTATGGTGACTGAACCCAATTCATTGTATATAAGCAACCCATGATATATTGTGTAAGTTTATGATAAAAGATGATGTTTTGTCGGGCGATATCCAAATTGAATCGCGTTAACATCTTATCGGGTCCACATCAAATTTCAGTGTCTTTGAAATTCCAAACCGTTCCTCATGGATCCCAAAATAAAAACGGAGATATCAGTCGTTGATTATCTCAAGGCCAATAAACAATAGTCCCGAGCGGAAGACGGAAATAAATCGCAAGGGATTGTCCTGGTTAACAAGTCCTTTGAACGTTTCGCTATCGTCAACGGTTTGGATCCGATAATGATGTTCTCTCTGATATGCCTGAATCTTTGTGCGGACTACGATGACAGATGGAATGGTATTTTGTGTATAAGGCACTATTGAGATGAATGCTTACTAATCTTGAAATGAAAAGGGATTTTCTACGTTAATTACTCGTAAGATATGGATCCACATGGAGCAACATAGAGTTACCTACATAACGAATTTCATATCCCATGCAAAATTTTATATTTTAGTGTATTTTCTACATTTTATTCCCAACAATGAATAGGTAACAAAATGGCATTAAATAAATTAATTAGCACTCAAGGATCGCCTTGTTTTAAACGTTTAACAATTCAATTGGCCTCGTTTAATTCCTGAATGGACCGATTATAATTGTAAATGAACTTTCTCCAGTAGAGAGTTCTTAGCAAAAGTGCTTCTGTTTTGGCAATAGCATGAAAATTATTGTTATAATGAATTTAATACTGCATTGAGGGTCTGAAGAGACATTTAACTGCCTTGAGGGAAAATTGGAATATAGACGTGGGAAACATAATTTTTATAATTTCTTATGGTCAAAATGTAGAAATAGATAAGTTGGTAGGTAGTAGTTTATTTACACCTGTAATAATAATTCAAAATAATGATTGGGTAGTCTGAACCAAGAATCTATCTCAATATTATTACTAAAGCAACATTCCAAATAAACCAGTGGTTATTTCAAAGGCCGATGATATAAAAAATAAAAAAAATAACACCCAAGCAGCACGCAAGCGTTGCCGACATCAAATATACAGCACTATTAGAACTTAGAGTTCTACTGGTGATCTATAAAAGTGTTAAGAAAAGATTATTTACTTATAAAAGTGATTAAACCGTTATTATACAGCTAAAGCTGTACTAAATCTTTATAAAATACCCCGTGTAAACTTAAGGCTTTAAAACAGAATATTTGAACTCCACTTTAAAACCCTAAGCATTTTTTGACACTTCAATCTAATGTTATCCTTCAAGCTGCATAGGGGCTGTATTTTGCATGTGATCACTTGCTTACTACAGGTATAAGTTTTAAAATGGTATCAGTTTATACTTGTTTCTGTATAATGGTATATGAAAACTCCTTTCTAAAGCTTATTATTAATGCGTAATTGTACACTCTTGTAAATGTAATAGTTTCATAACTTCTGTGAAATATTATTTTATAGAACTATAATAATAAATGAATTCTGTAATACAGCTTTAATCTGTATTACTGACAGTTGTCCTTGATTTGCAAGTAAAAACGTTGTGTGGTGAATAGAAATATGTGGAAAAAAAGAAAAACATGTGGTGGAGTAAAAAGGAAGATTAAAAGAGAATATCAAAATATAACTAATTATCAACCAAACAAAACCAGTGCTACTGAACCGTCATGTGAAGACATTGAAAAGAACAAATTCATTAATCGAATAATCGATAGTCAAGCGCGAGTTCAGTCAACGTCTAATGAAGGTTCCGTAGCAAAAACGGCATACGATAATAAAAGTGAGGATTTAGAAAAGCCTCCGGAAGTTGATAGTGATTTAGTTTCATGCAGCAGTGCAAGTTCAAGTAATGATGAAGATGACTTTTCAAAAAATTTAACCTTCCGTCGTCAAATTAAGGAATGGGCTATTGAAAGAAATATATCTCAAATAGCTCTTAACGACTTAGCTACAATTTTAAATTGCAGATTTCCGGGAATTTTACCAAAGGACGCCAGAACAATTATAGGTACTGTCAAACAAATACATATAAAGACTATAGAACATGGAGAATATTGGCATAATGGTCTAACTAAATGTCTACGTAAAGCATTAATTTCGGAAAATATATTACCAAATGGAGTGCCAGAAATTCTGAAACAGTTTCGGATTTCCTTGTAAAACGAAAATTGCCATCTGAAATTCACAGATCAGTGAGAGGACTAGACTGTCTTTCTCACTGGAAAGCTTCGGAATATCGATCATTTTTACTATATTTGAGCATTGTCATACTTCCAGAAGTATTGCAACATGACGCATTTTCACATTACCTGGCATTTTTTTGTGGTATAACAATATGCTCTTGTAAAAACTATAGTCATTTTCTTGCTTTGGCAAAAGAGCTCCTACAATATTTTGTTGAGCATTATAAAGACTTTTATGGAACAGATTATATAACTAGCAATGTCCATAATGTAGTGCATCTCACAGATGAAGTGCAACAATTTGGCCCATTACATACATTTAGCGCTTATCCTTTTGATAATAAATTGTATTTAATAAAGAGAATGCTAAGACATGGCAACAAACCTCTTGCTCAAGTGGCAAAGAGATTTAGTGAAGATTCAGCATCAGAAATGAGTAAGGGCAGAGAAAGTCGGCAAATTGCATATGTGTGTTACCACCAATAGCAGAAAAATAAATACACTACATTTTAGAGATTTTAAAATTTCTGTAAAGCCTCAAGATAAATATGTATTATGCAACAATAATGACATTTTGGAAGTGAAAAAAATAGAAACTGCTGTTAACAGTGAATAAAGATTACAGGTTATAAAATTACTGACTTATCCGATGTTTTTGAAATACCGATTAAATCATCGTATTTGAACATATTCAAAGCCAAATTACCTACTATCAGACGGACGGAGACCATAGTTAGTTCCAAAGATATAAAAACAAAACTAGTATGTACTGATCACAAAAATTACTTGTACTTTATACCCCTTTTACATACAGTTTAAAAGAGAAATAAAAAACCTTGCCATTGAGAAAATGTATTTTTATTCATTGAAAAACCCGTATAGGCAAACATAATAGAAATATCCATTAAGTAATTAAAAATAATCAATCAGTTACTTATTTACTAGATACACAAGAAAAACAGGTATGGATGTTGTTGCTGGCGTTGCTGTAGATGAAGTTGACGTCTTTTCTGGTTGATTGAATGCCTGAAATCACATATAAAATTAATTAATCTTATATTTGCCAATAGTTATGTACAAAACTTGATCACGGACCGAGATTGAGATCACAGGACCGTAGTGTGGTGATTCTGATCCCTGGAACTTTCTCTCAACTAAACTAATCACGTTTTGCGTTCGTTACGACGCGGACGCTGCTTGCTGTCTTTAGCTAGCGCACTCGGTATAAGTGCTTTATCTCACGAGTGCGTCTGGGCCATGATTGTGTATGTACACTACACACACAATCATGAATGCCCGGACGCGCTCGTGGGATAAGACATCTATACAAGTCGAAGAAATAAACAAAATATTTCTATAAGTTTAACTGAAAGTTTAAGTTGAGAATAGTTCAAAATAAGCGTCACTTGTTTGCTAAACTTATTGATTAGAAATATGATAAAGGGTTTTTCATTTTTAACACATAACCCTAAAGAGCTGTATAATTTATGTGCTGAAAACTGATGTACAGCCTGAATAATAAAAATATTCTATTATAACGGCCATTAAAGGGTAAAAGCTGTATAATGGAATCTAGAAAGTGCGTAGTAAAGCCACGGGACCCATAATACTCTCTAGATATCTTTTAGGCTGTATAAAATCTGTCGCCATATCCGAACAAATAACAACAAAAGAAAATATGACTTCTTACATTATCTTGACGATTGCCGAAGTTATAATTATGATTATCAGCTAAATAAATTATTTGTGGTACCTATTGTGCAGTATTATTTAACAATCTTATGATTCTAACCTCAAAACCATAAACTTACTTACTTGTTTTGGTAATATTCCTCGTGAATTCTTCAGTATTTTGCGGGCGCGTGAATATTTTTCCACAAAACTATGCACTATTTCACAGTAAAAATGAATCGGCACGTTGAATCTACAATTGCAAGTCCAACATTTATTCTTGACTTATAACTTCACATAGTAAATCGGCGGTCCACCATTATCATTAACTACATAAAAAGAATAACATCTAATATGCGGTTATTGTTTCATAAATTTCACATTGTAATTCTCTTAAAAAACCAATGAAGAACTATTATCTTTTTAAGAAACTTCTAATTGAATAACTATACGCCTATGGTTTCCTTCAACACCATACTACAGCTCTTCTACAGCAATAGTACAGCCAATTTTTTAGCTATACAGCTACTATACAGCTATAATAACACATTAGGCTGTACAACAATGGGCCCAATTTTTACTTATAGAGGCTGTATAAGCGCTTATACAGCCCTAGTACAGCTTCACTATACAGCCTGTGGCGTACAAATAAACTAAAATACAGCTTTTATACAGCCTGTCGTGCTGCTTGGGCATGTAACGCACTTCAAGATATGAAATTGCTTCAAGGACCCTTACAAAGGGTTTCATTACAAGTACAGGTACAGTAAAGTTGACCTTTCGTGAACACTTTCAAGATTTTTCTGAGGTCCAGGAGAATTTGATTTTTGTAACGCAACAAAAAATTCAAGTTTCAAATACTTATAATGATATAACATTATACTAAATTAGTATTGCCTCAAAATTTACAATTATTTTTAAAAGATATGAATAAAGGATTACCCAAATGTCAATCAAATTTCTACTGATATCGCAAAAGGAAAACAATTATTATTTTGGCGTCCATTCTACTACAAAGTAACTACTTATTACTTTACTGCATAGCAATGCACTAAGCTCGAAACCTGCTGTAGATAAAACCTTTTTAAAGTTCTCGTAACCAAACAATCGAGGAAGTTTTGCACGGCAAAAGGCGATGTAGTATCGCCGTCAAAGGAGGTGGTTGTATAAAATGCAGTGCAGGCCTCGCTTAGTTTTGCAATTCAAACTTCGTCTCATATCGGTTTACGGACGAACGGTTTGGCTATTGCGAGGTGCAAAGTTGTGAGCGGAGCGGGGAGCGATAGCCTCGTAGTATAATATACCGATTGCTAAACAGTGAAGGGAAATATCGCGAAGCCTGCATACCTAATCACAATATCTTGTGCTAAAAAAATACCTAGAGGGAGCAAAATGACGTTTCGCCATTGCGAACAAGGGGAGAAATAACTTAACCTAGCCAATAGGAAGTATGAATTTCGTAAACTTTAATCTACTAGGTGAAACATAAAGGGTATACTATTTTTTTTGCGGATTAACTTTGTAAATCTATGCTTTGGGACATTTGAAGTACTAAAGGTTTTGTAGACTTCTGAAATTAGTCAACAGCAGTATTCCTATAACACCTTTTGTTTATCAAGTTTCCTCCAAAGCTGATAGTTTTAGATTTACAACGTTAAGTTTTGAAAAAAAAAGTATACCCTAAAAGTATTTCTGTTTCAACCTGTATATAAAATACTCTCCAACACCCTTCTTCCTGAAATGCCGTATTATGGCTGGTACACGTACTGTATGGTAGAAATCCTCCTCGTATTAAGAGACCTGTGCTTAAGAGCGCATTTATAAGGTTAGGCGCAGTTTTAGGAATTATATTTTTGTTTCGTTCTATTGCCAGCGCTTTAAATCAAAAATGTTTTTATTAAATGTTATATTGTATAAAACTCCTTCCTAATCCATAAATATGATCACATATAACAAACAGAGCATGTCAAACTATGTTATCAGACTGGTGCCGCTTCAACCCATAGTTCATCTCGCTACATTCTATAACGTGTCCACGTAACGTACGAGTTTCTGATACGGTGGGCACGAAATGTGAATATTTGTGTTACCGCGACGTAAAACACGAGTTTACTGGCCACAGTGCATTGTTCAGCTGGATTGTTCATAGCCCTGATATGCATGGGATGAATGCGTCTCATAACTTACTGGACTTTCATGGGAACGATAGAATGTGAAAGTTTTGGGTATAGGTTATATGATTTATTTTGGCATTGTAAGTTTTATCGCAAACTTATTTGGATCTGAGTTCTGTGCAGAATTTACTAAATAATGTAAGGTCTACATAATTTACTTTTCTTTGTGCTATGAAGTGTTCCTTTGTTATAAATACGCTCTATACATAGTCACTACTATATATCAACACTTGCAATGTAAAGCTGCTTTCACTCATTTTTGTATCTTTTTACAAATAAATAATAATAATTATATTTGGTGTGCTGTAATACCTCCTTATATATTTTTTTATATAATACAATTTGTGTGTTGGTTCAAGGGAAAAACACTTATGTACCGGTCCTAAAGCGTATATATAGGTAGATATTGGTGAAAGTAGCAGACAGGCGCTGACCTAATTCTGTACGTGACTTAACTCTGTTACTGGTGAGAGCTCCCGTGTTACGAGTATTGACACCTATATTATATTTTCACCATATACGTACTAGATCTACCTATATTGCCAGGAAACACTCCTGTCTTATTCTTTTGGTAATTAGCGGCCATTCACACGGTTAACGTAACGACTATAATTTCCGTACATTTACTGTATCCGAGGCTGAAGATATCTTAAAAAATATAAAATTAAAATGGTGAATGACGGGTAACTCTGAAAATGAAACGTGAAAATGCATACTTACATCACTTTCTATTAGAAAATATCCAGTCTCTCTACATGTTAAGGTGAAGGCGCCTGTCTAGCCCGCGAAGTTCAAATTTTTTGAGTTCTTTTAGAAATTTTTCAAAATCTGACAATAATAAAAGACAAATTTTGTAATTCGCGAAAAAGACCGTGTGCAGTGCATTTATTAATACATTTATTTTACTCTTAATATTATCACGGTGGATATGATACTAGTAAATCACTAAATATACAAAAATTGTCAGATTATCTGGATAGCTGTCGTTCTTGAAATGTTTTAGAGTAAGTTGGATATATTAATAAATGCACTGCACACGGTCTTTTTCGCGAATTACAAAATTTGCCTTTTATTTTTGTCAGATTTTGAAAAATTTCTAAAAGAACTCAAAAATTTTGAACTTCGCGGGCTACATGGGCGCTTTAGCCTTAAGCACTATATCCTACATATATAATATGAATATGTAGAGATCGATAAGGCTCACCGAGTGGGGAGAGCTCGATCAATTAGCCAGCGAGTAACGTCTCTTATTGCATTATCCCGTAGGGCGTGTGGGCGGACTCTACCGGACAAATAAGTACTATTTGCGCTATGATAATGGACTTTAGTGACTCTTCATATAAGCCGTGTTAGCTGAGTAATATGAGTAAAAAAAAACTAATAGGTCACGTAAGTCTAAGGTGATACTCTGATATTACTGATTCACTCTGACTTCATTCCAACTACAGTATATATTTTAGACTAGCTGAGCCCGCGACTTCGTCCGCGTGGAATTTAACTTAACAAAAAAGCCCGATCCCGCGTTCTGACTCAGGAAAAGTCGCGACGCGACAGGACGCGACTTTTTTTCATTTTGTTCTTCTAAAATGAAAGTATCCTAAATTACTGATTATAACATCAGCTATCTACCAGTGAAAGTCCCGTCAAAATCGGTCCACCCGTTTCGGAGATACTCTTTGATTTCATGTGTTTTTTTTTTTTTACGCGGAACCCTAATTGTTTTTCTAAAATTAAAGTAGCCTAAGTTACTTCCTATAACATCATCTATCTGCTAGTGAAAGTCCCGTCAAAATCGGTCCAGCCGTTTCGGAGATTATGATTAAATCTAAGAGATAATGTGATTATGGCCGTTAATTCATCCCAATATTTCGTTCCTCAGTGTTCTGAAATCTATAAGTACACCTCGATATAAGGAGATGGACAGTCAACGAAACTGAATTACGACCCACTCGCACGATATTTAGGATCAAACTGTCTCGAAATATAGTTTGTTACCAAGGAAACACATAGGAGAAACTCAACCTTATGGGATCAGATTTTCTTCAAAACTTTTCCTCATGGTGAGTCACGATGCTATTCCGTTTACTGTACCTACATAAAACCGTAGAACTATTTACTTATTTAAATATCAACATCTAATTTAAAAATATGTAAGTTCAACATGTACACTGATTTATACATCAAACCCAACCCGAGATTCCATTAAGCTCGCAAAGCCAAAATCGAAATTGACAATAATCCAATCTAATACAAAAATATTTTTAAGGCTTTACGGCAAAAACCGAAAATTAATATTGTGAAAAAATATGGCCAAGTGCGTGGTAAAACACGGAAAGTGGGTTCTGTAATATTCAAGTTGATTTTAGGACATTTTTTGTAATACAATTAAAATTAAAAGTTTGATAAGTAATTAGGTACCTAATTTAGCTGATTTTGTCGTGGTCAAATCACAACTAAACAAAATTTGACTCGTTTAAAAATATGTATGTTTTGCTCATATATTACGAACATGAGGAGGACAACATTCAGTTTAGTTTATGTAACGACAGGATAGTGCCATTATTTCATAAATACCAAGATTAACAGATTTATAGACTCTGGTCCATGATCGATACATACTAAAAAAACATTCTAACGGAAAATTTTGGCAACAGTTTCAAATATCATGTCTAGGATCTACGGTTCCCTAAAAACCGTAATATACGATTTCCGAGAATATTAATCCCCCATTCACGCGCGTGCCTTCCCAACGGAGACCCACTCTTGATATATAATATAATTAATTTCAATAAAATCATATAAAGCTGTCGTTGTTGGGCGACGGACAAACGTCTAGGTGCTTACTTTATTATTATCACTGCCTTTGATGTTTTTTTTTACATTTGATTACCAATTATATTAATTTGGAGAGGTAGTTTCGTAGATGAGATATTTAATAATGGTCTTTTCTCGTTATTCTGCGATGAGTTCTAGTGAAATTTATGTGTAACATATTCGTTTGAGATGTCGAAGAAGGAATGTAATATTACAATTATGTATTTATTTCAAAACAAATTTACATTACTCGACTAATGTAAATTTGTGTTCAAATACATATATATTATATGAGCTTTAGCATTTAGCTTTACACAGTTAGCAGACAGTAACCCAAGCTGTAGCTAATTCGCTATAGCTCATATACGGGCTGGCTCGATCAACATAGTACCCCCCCACACAGAAGGTCGGCGTGAAGTAGCTATTAGGTAAACTTAGAGCCTATGCCGGATACCTATACCCTGCCTACTTTCACCTCCCTTTGTCTCACTCTCCTTCAAGTCGGCATCGTACGAGCAATGTCTATGGTGGTGCTAGCATCTATAGGCTACGGCACCTGTTTAACGTCAGGCAGATCTTACGCTTGTTTGCCGACTTTGTTATATAAAATTCTATTTTATTTAAATTTTAATTTAGCTTATATATATATACAGGTTGAAACAGAAAGGGTATTCCTTTTTTTTCAAACTTAACTTTGTAATTCTATAACTATCAGCTTTGGAGGAAACTTGTAAAACAAAAGGTGTTATAGGGATACAGCTGTTGTCACAAGTCTACAAAAGCTTTAGTACTTCAACCGTCCCACAAAGCCCATAATTTTAGATTCACAAAGTAAAGTTGCAAAAAAATAGTATACCCTTTCTGTTTCACCTAATATACTAATTGTGTGACTCCGTCCGCGTGGAATGTGGACCACCCTTAACATTTAGGGGTATGAAAAATAGATAGTAGCCGATTCTCAGACCTACCCGATATGCACACAAAATTTCATGAAAATCGGTCGAGCCGTTTCGGAGGAGTATGGTAACTAACATTGTGACACGAGAATTTTATGTATAAGATATACATCCCAGAAACACTAAAGAAACAATCTAAATACCTACTCAAAAACAACAATCAATTTGATGTCAATGTTCAAACATCAACACTCAAAATCGTGGCGCTCTGCTCACTGTTGGCGATTTTCCGGCAAACTGACCCGTCCCGGGATTATTTCCCGGCCACCGGGATCGAACGGGATTCGGGAATCACTCCCGCGGGATTCACGGCCCGTTTGAGACAGGAAGTATCGACCACTGCCGGGATGTAGCGGCCGGTAGCGGGTGCGCCGATAAAATTTAACTCAATAATCTGAGATTAATGACTGACTTGGTTTTAAATGCACCACTCGAAAGAATGGGAATTGTGTTCATTGATACATGCTTTATTTCAGTAATTGAAATTAAAATGAAGAAACTGTGTGACAAGTAAAAAACATAATATTATTTATCGTGCAAATACTCACGCAAATATAATATTAATAATGTGTCTGAAATGTTCAAATATTGGGAAAAAACAAAATAATGATCAAATGTTAAACAATCCAAGCTCTGTTATCTCAACCCTATAATACAGAATCCTATTAAATACTCGTATAAGGCAAATAAATACATCAGAATAACCAGATCAGAACAAACCGACCGTCATCCAGTAGGACCTACATTTAACTAGATTACAGATCCCAAAAAGCCTATTCCCCTCGGACCCAGAAACTTGGACAATTAAATCCATCTATTTATAATCAACGTGCCCCGGGACCTCGAGGATTATCAATAAGGGAATATTTAACCGTGGAACTTACAAGTTGTCCAATTTTGGTCACTTTATTGGCGCGCCGAATGTTGCGTACATGTTCCTTGCGGGTTTATTCTGGAGATGTTTCGTTGTTTTACTCCAACTCCAGATAAAAGAATATTTCAGAGTAAGCGATAAAAATGGACTGGAGGAGAAGAATAGACTGGTTTCTTCTATTAGCAAAATGTGATTATATTATTTCTGCTAAAATTGCTCAATGTGGATAAGTACCTACATAATCTGGAATTGAGACGATGTCTTGTCGTGTTGACATTTCCAAAGTCTCTCACACTTGAGATTGAGTTATTTTTACGGGCCTAGGCCGCCGAATACTCAATAGCAACTCAAATTTGAGACTTGTTTTATTTTGACGCGTCATCCTAAAAATACAATTAGCGACGTCTTAAACCCCTTACTAGACCTAAAATGGCTTAGTCCGAGTTAAATACCTATTACAAAATCCCGATCTCGACCTCATCAGAATACTCCCTCGTGTCCGAGATCTCGTTACAGCATCCTTTATTGGCCACATTTGGTCGCAATTTGACAAATTGATTCGGTCGTGTTCGGCCCCGCTGTACCTACTGCCATTGGGACGGCTCGGGCCCCTGATACATGGTCGCAAATTATTATTTTTAGTGTAACCGATGTGACTGGAATAAGAATTAGCTGTAATAAAAGTCGAGAGATGATATCTAGTGTCTATTAGACGTTCCATGTTAATAATAATTGGTCGTAAAAATAAAAAATCGATTAATATGTACAAAAATAATGAAATCGACTAAAGATAACAAATTTAAACCACAAAAATTGCTGACAAGTAAATTGTCAAATGTTGCATACATCAATGTACAACGTGAAAACAAAATCATTACCTACTTATAATTTTATTTTCATACCAAGGTTCACGAAATGTCGATGTTCATTGATATAACTCGATGAAGTTAATATATTATATACATATATATATATATATATATATATATATAATCTATACAAATAAATAAAATTGAAGTGTCTGTTTGTAATATCAAAATAACACCTTTTCACTAAATGCATATGAAAATATATATGACACCTATAGCAAAAACGCGATTTAAAATGTTTTTGTCTGTCTGTCTATCTGTCTGTCTGTCTGTCTGTCTGTCTGTCTGTCTGTCTGTCTGTCTGTCTGTCTGTCTGTGTGTTTGTTCCGGGTAATCTCCGAAACGGCTGGACCGATTTTGACAGGACTTTCACTGGCAGATAGCTGATGTTATAAGGAGTAACTTAGGCTACTTTAATTTTAGTAAAACAATTAGGGGTCCGCGTAAAAAAATAGAAAAACATTAAATCAAAGAGTATCTTCGAAACAGGTGGACCGATTTTGACGGGACTTTCACTGGTAGATAGCTGATGTTATAAGCAGTAACTTAAGCTACTTTTATTTTAGAAAAACAAAATTAAAAAATATGGTTCCTGTCGCGCGGGCTCAGAATGCGGGAGCGGCCTGTTAAATTCCACGCGGACGAAGTCGCGGGCTCAGCTAGTATATATATATATATTTATGGAATTAACAGAAATGCTTTTTGCTCATAAATATTATGAATACTTTTATAGTATACTTAAATTTTAAATGTAGACTTAATGCTTTTATACTGCACACAGGAGATAATTAAATATTAATACCATCAAAGACCTGTGATTTAATATTGAAAATTTGAAATTGAGGTAACATTATCATTTTGTTATACTCCAGACCAGACGAATCCAATAATGAAATATTTGAGTAATATTTTATATAAATTTTATTCTTTGGATCAAATTATCCATTTGAGATTCGACTAACATTTGAACGCTGAACATAATTTAATGGTTGGAATAAAATTAAAATTTGGTAAGAATTTGTTATTATATACTCGCTACAAATGCTATAATCTGCTAAA
Source organism: Notodonta dromedarius (assembly GCA_905147325.1). Classification (NCBI taxonomy): domain Eukaryota; kingdom Metazoa; phylum Arthropoda; class Insecta; order Lepidoptera; family Notodontidae; genus Notodonta; species Notodonta dromedarius. The sequence continues at coordinate 12,281,186 of LR990165.1, read as the reverse complement.
CAATATTTAATTGGATATTTAATATCTTTCCTTTATCATCAGCCCTTGCTCCAAGTCCCCGCCGATCACTTCACACGTCAAATCTTCTTTATTACGTGTAAATCTAAAAAAAAACATTCCGAAACGTTACTTCAGTTTTGTTGCATAAAAAATCGAAGCGGAAACTATCAGGGGACAGGTGCGCACGCCCGCTCGCAATCCGTTACATCATAAAAACGGAATAAACTCAGAAACTAGGATTTTCAATACTTTTTTGAAGGCACAAAAATTTTATGAGCTCGTCAAAACGCGGCGAACTATACGTGGGGGCTTTCGGGTTATTTAATCTCGGAGAGGAGGTGAAATTGTAGCTAAAGTTTTTCAGGCGGTCCGGAAAATGTACGTCGAAAATTAGAGTAAGCATTTTAGAATGAACAATTTACAGTCAAATAGTCTGACTGAAAGCAAACAATTACAGAAACCTGTTTAAGCATTTTCCAGCTAACGTATTGCTGAGGCGCTCAAGTCTGGATCTATCTTGGAAATATCATACCAGTACAAAATGTGTGTCGAACTCAAGACCGCGTTCAACTTGGGATTGAATTATATTTTTTATTTTTTTGATATGACCATATGTTGTTGGCCAGAGTGGCCATAACAACTTCACCCGGACAGAGGGCGAGCGCAAGTGCGCTCCAGCCAGAGGGGTAGGGGGGCAGCTAGCTCAAGGGCGCCACAAGGGACACGACCTCGGCTTGGGCCGCTGCCAGGAGAGGTGGCGAGGGTAAATCTACCACCGGATCGGAACGCGACCTCGACTGAGAAGATCTGGCAAGAAACTCAGCGGGCTTGTCGGGTGCCAAGGTGCGTCTAGGTAAGTAGACGCACCTTCTAGCGGAAGCGGGGGTTCGTCGACCTCGCCGGCGAGGTCGGTGTCTGGTGGGGAGTGTGCGTGTGTCGTTCTCCTCGACATCTGAGTCTAGTATCGAATTATTATACTACCCTTGAGTATGTATTTAGCCCAATAGACTTGAGTGCAAAGGCATTTTTAAAAAATATTGTGTTTATGCTTAGTGCCCAAATCAGTTTCGATACCTATGAAATAGCATTTAAGCTACAATGCTTTTGAAGTCATATGATTTTTCTACCTTTTATAGTCAGTAATGTACATCGGTGTAAGTGGACCGTCAGCACATTGAAAAGGTTATATTTTTGTATAACAAAGTCAGCTAACTAGCGGTCGACCCGCCTGATGTTAAGCAGTTACCGTAGCCTATAGATGCTTGCAATTCTAAAGACATTGCTCGCACATTGCCCACGGGCTTACGGCTCTGTCATTAAACGTACAAAACGCAGCTATAATAGCTAATTAACGCCGATCTTTTGTGAGTGAGTGTTACTATTGCAGTGGAGCCAGTCCATATTTGCCCGTATTTGAAATTTTGCCCCAAATACTTAATAATCTCGTACAACGGGAGCGTACAGTGTGGTCATTTACTACAATTCAGTACTAAGCGGTAGGTACTTGGAAGTGTTGCTAGTAAAATTGTAGCGTGAATTGTCCGCACACGTCGAGCGCAATGCGGCAATCGCAATAGAGCGTTCCTACACGACAGCGTTCTATGTTATAGTTTAGAATAAATAATACTACGCTTACTGTAGCTGATTTGATAATGGTACTGTTAAGCTGTGTTTAGCAAGTGGGGTAAGTCAATCGGTCTTGATTATAATCGATTTCTTCCATGTTCCCAGCTAATATTACAGGAAGTCCTGAAACACATTTCAGAACAAAAATAAAAATCATGCGAACTATTACCTAATTGATGGAGTTGTGAGGCCTAGGCGTATTGAAGAATGGACAATAGGTGAGAGCTATGGGTCTTTAAATTCAAAAGTTTCCTCTTATACTAAAACAAAACGAAGGTAAACAAAACACAATTCAAGTTACTTTACACGCCTCCGGCTCGGTATTTCGTCCGGAAACTTCACCCCGAAAATGTCCAAATGCATGCACTAAAATCCCGTCACATTTACCGGTCGCAAATTCCGGTAAAATAATCCGGCGCGGGCACAAAATACCCACGAATACCCACGTTAGGGCCGCCCCGGCCGGCATCTGATGAATTTAGACCACTCCACGCGTGGGGGGGTTAGACCCACTAATTACAAGTTTATGTTGTGGTATTTAGGTCTTTGCCGGCTCGTTGCGTTGTATTAAGCTAAGATTGAAGAGTTTTTGAGGTTTTGTAAACTGATTAAGTTTTGATGGGTTGCGTCTGAGGCAATTTTGTGATTGTTACTCGAGCTTTTATTTATTTAAGAAAGACAGGTTGTTACAAAATGTAGAGTTAATATGCTCTAGAATTTTAATGATAAAGTTCTTTGTCTAGAAGTCAATTACCCAGAACTACCTTTCAAATGACAAAAAGTAATATTAATTTTCAGCTATGTTTCCCCTATAAAAAGTTGTATTATTAATACAACTTTTTATAGGGGAAACTAACAATGACTTTCAAGTAACATAAGTAAAGTACTAAAACACATAACTTCAACACTACAAGTTAAGCTACAACACTTGAGCTAAAAGTTTCTGACGCGTTAATTGCAAGAACGTCGACCCTGGCTGGTCCGCGATGTTAGATTTTAGAACATAGTTTCTTGCGTCTTTAAACATACTAATTAACTATAAGTTAAAGAGCACTCCTACTCCTATTACAACATGTATAAAGTCGTGTATTGTTTAAAGTAATGTGTTATTGCAAAGATAATGGGTATTTATTCAACCACTTTTGACATTGTGAGACGGAAACAATTTAAGATCTATTCAGATGAGCAGCATCCGCCGGCTGAATAAATGTAAATACACATCCCTCGCACAGACATTACACACGCGTGTTGGATGTCATTTAATGACTTTAATTTTGCAGCCTTCTTGCAGCGTCTTAATAGACTCATATGTATGTTTCCCTGACGATTTTATCATCAGTTTCAATCTAGGTTTCAATCGACGGCAAGGAAACAAGGAAATTTTAAGTGCATTTCAATCTTGCAAAGTACTATAATCTCGGCACACTTGCAATTAGAGTCTTGACTTTTTCGATTATAGCGTAAGTGAATTACTTGGGTAAGGATGTGGGTTCAGCAGTGGACACTCATTCACTGTTAAAAAAACATAGTTATTAATCATTTATATCAATGAGCGTTTTTTCTTCAAAATTGTAGGGATATCGACCCTGCGTGTAGAGTGTACGCAATTAGAGTCAGCATGGACGGCCGCAATGTCTATACACTGACAACGTTTGAATCGTGTCATTAATAGTGTTGACTGTTGTTCTGTCCATTTGCTTGTTTGTTCGACGGTTGATAGCTTCGTTTGTGGATTTACATTCCACAAACAATGATGAATTCATATTTGTATAGCGTCTAAAGTATGTGAATACTCTATAATGAATATGCTATACCTACAAAATCATGATGTGTAGAGTCTGAACTCCTAAAATTGTACGCAAACCCATTTTTCCAACGACACAGAATGTGTGCAATAACGCGACAAGGGACACGCTCGCATCGCTCGCCGCGGCAGAGACGAATTAGCTCATACTGTAACAGAAATAAGCGCTCCCTCTAAACTGTGTTGCCGCTTTATTAACGAAACTACGAAAATGTTCGTGACAAGAAAATAGTACCAAGACATACTCAACGTATAGAGTATACAGCACTCTATGTACGCAGTAAATAAAATAAAATAAAATAAAATAGCCTTTATTTCCTCTACTACAAGTCATAGGTAACGTAAACTTACATAGTTGTTAGGGTTTTGTAGAAGTCGCCTCTTCGGCGTAGGCCTCCCCATGTCTTTCCATTTACCTCTGTCTCTAACTTGCCTCATCCAATCCCGTCCGCATGTACGCAGTAAGTTACTTTTAATCCTTGACTCTATCCCTACATATCTAGTAAAAATTGACGAAATTAAGTGTCTAGAATTTCGTAAGGCTAACTAATAGTGTGTTTGTTACAAATAAACCTCCGAAAATATTTAAAACACACCGTGTAATGCAATCTTCTCTCTAACTTCCTCGGACATTGCCTTATCATATTTTATCCCCAAGGCAAGCCTTTCTTTGAGGCGATTGATCTAGGTATCTGTGGTGCATTTTCCCCATTTTTCGATGAATTAGTCTACAACGCGAGAGAGCCACGAAACGTTTTGAAAAGATTTACAAATAATTTTCTGTGTTACCTACTTGACTAGACAAGAAACGGAGGGCAGCTTAGTCAAAAGATAAATAACGTCTGATCCCTTTGTCTGTAAGAAATTCTAAGCCGTCTTTGAAATTTCATAGTACAAGGGTAAGAATGGCATACCTATTTATTTCTAGACCATTATTGAATTTCTTGAGGACATTAATATTGGAATTTAGCGTAGCAACCATCCATGGTTACAATTTTATTGAAAGCTTTTAAATTCTGAAAGAAGAAGCTGGGTTAATGCTATTAGGATTAATTTTACTGGCATCACTCACTAGTTCTACACGCTCCATCTGCATTTTTTTTCTTTTGAGGATAGAAGACATAAAATTGCAAGATTTCTGCCTCTTTGTACCTCTCAGTAGTTCAAAGGACTTTCACATTCTGGATAATAATTTTCCAAAATACATCTAACCACACAATCCAACAGAATGAACAGCGAAACTAAAGTGATGCGAATTAATCAGAAAGGGAGGCAGGGCGCGAGGGCCGCGGCCACCAGGGATTGACAAATGATGCGGGCATCCGCTCCCGCTGCTGCCAGCTCTGTACATGTGTACCCACCGTGTGTTTGCACAGGGTTGACACAAGGAACAATTGACTTTACTCACGCACCTTCATTCAGTTACGAATCGAATTAGGTACCTGCAATTTCATGGGAATTGGCAAAAAATAAGTGGAGAGTGGCGATCTGAAGGGAAGTGGGACAGAGGGAGGAGAAGCCCAACCCGCCCTGGGTTGAGCTTCCGACTCTTTCACTAATCGTGCGAAGCGTAGCTATAATTAATACTTTGCGCAGATCTTCTGTAAGAAGGTTATACTACCGCGGTCCAGTCAGGTCATGTATGAGCAGTAGTTAATTGGCTACATCTTGGCTTTGCGACCGAAACGTGGCTCTACCACTAAAGCTTAAAATAATATGTCTTAGATTATAAATTGCTTTAAGACTAAGATCTTAATTTCATCCGAAGTGACCAACAAATTTACCTATTCCGGCAATTAGTACGATGTTTCATTGAAATCTGTTGCAGCACAGCCCTGGCAGGCCGGAGTTCCCGGTACTAATGTCCGAGCAAATAGAATTTACGCTCGACAAAATAAATGCCGAATGGATCGGATCGATTTCACGATCGTAATTAGGCCAATATTTGATCATACTATATAGCAACAAAATCACGTAAATGACCCAAACCACAGGCACTAAGGACAAAATTACCAAAAGAGGGGGGCAGTGATATAGTTATATTAAAAACCCCTACCCCCATTCTTATATGCAGTATTAATTGTCCATATTTGGTATTGCTAATCATCTCTATCTATCAGCCGGAAAACAACCACTGCTGGACCAAGGCCACCACCAATGCCTTTCACACATTATGGTCCTCCGCCATTCACATCCCGTGTGATATCATGGATCTACCTTTTGGGTACGGTCTTACATGCAAAAGACTAGCATCATGTGGCGCTATGCACGAAAATAATAGCTTTCTGTGCAACCAAAGCCTCCGGGCGTATCTGTAAACAATTGGTATTGCTAAGAACTTTCCAAAAATACAGCAATACATTATAAATAAATAAATATCGCGAGGCGAACACACTAACTGTTTGGTCCCAAACTAAGCAACGCTTGTACTATGGGTACCATATAATGGCCTGGGAGCTATCCCAGTGACACCCAGACCGGAGAAAATGACGAAAAGGCTATTTCCGAAATTTACCCCGACGGGAAACGAACCCGCAACCACCCGGTGCAGTGATCCGAGCGGCCTACGGTCGAACCACTGCACCTAGCGGTCATCAAAATAATAATGTTAATGAATACTGAACTACTCCATTGTCACTAAGAGCCTTCTAACAATCCCACCCGCAATCTTAAAACAATCAATTTGGCAAACATAATAAGCGATTAATTCCGTACCTTCCGTATATAATGGGTGAATATTCTGGAAAGCAGTAAACCGTCTGCCATAACTCAACCGGGATCAATGAGTTATTAACCGGGTAATGGGCGCCCCCGTAAAACCGGGTAACCGGGCAGGGACGGAGATAAAGAAAGCTATTGAAAAGGGCCAGGTACCGAATAGCTCGGCTACGTTATGGAAACAGGGATGTGGTAACTGTGGGTTGAAGGGACCGTGCGTAGATTAGAATTTGAAATCCTTTGCATAGTGACGAAAGTGATTTGGGATAAATTAATCAATGATCCCGCCGTTCGCGTCAAAAGGATAACATCCTGATTGACTTTTAACTAAGGAATAGGTTATGTACATAATTTGATTTCGTCTAGGTATGCTTAAGGTGAAGGCGCCTGTCTAGCCCGCGAAGTTCAAATTTTTTGAGTTCTTTTAGAAATTTTTCAAAATCTGACAATAATAAAAGACAAATTTTGTGATTCGCGAAAAAGACCGTGTGCAGTGCTTTTATTAATACATTTATTTTACTCTAAATATTATCACGGTGGATATGATACTAGTAAATCACTAAATATACAAAAATTGCCAGATTATCTGGATAGCTGTCGTTCTTGAAATGTTTTAGAGTAAGTTGGATATATTAATAAATGCACTGCACACGGTCTTTTTCGCGAATTACAAAATTTGTCTTTTATTATTGTCAGATTTTGAAAAATTTCTAAAAGAACTCAAAAAATTTGAACTTCGCGGGCTACATGGGCGCTCTAGCCTTAAGCATTTTATTTAAAACCATATATTTTTAGGTGTGCTCTTTTTATTATTTTTTCGTCAAGAACTTATAACCCTATTACAGCACTCTTGCCTAGTTTCTCAACAAAACACATTCAACAGTATCATCATTAAACTGAGCACAATAAAAAAAAACCGGACAAGTGCGAGTAGAACTCGCGCCCTGAGGGTTCCGTACAATATTTTATTATGATTTTAGATAGTTTTTCCATTCCTGGATTCCAATATCGACCAATACCGGCAAGACATTTTAATAATAAATAGTTCCCAAAAATGCTTAAACAAATTCGGGAACCCAGTACAAACTGCAACCAAACTGAATACAAACTACAATACAAACCCTTATTTTACACACTTAGGGGTGGAATTTTACAAAACGCTGAAATTAATATTTTTTATTTGTAATAAGTAGCCTCAATACTTATTTTCATGTCTATAGGTTCATTTATTTTTTTTACCCCATACAAACTTTCACCCCCTATTTTATGCACTTAGGGGTGGAATTTTCCAAAATCCTTTCTTAGTGGATACTTGCGGTATATAAGGTACTTACTGTCAAAATTTCATGATTCTAACACCAGCGGTTTGGGCTGTGCGTTGATTCCTTTGTATTGATAAGTGAATTTGCGAAAAGTATCAAAATATGTGACATAAATCACCGTATCTTTTGATTGCGTTTACTTAGAAGCCTAATTTTTTTACACCCACAAGGGACCGTAGCATTTGATATTTGGTATTAATTTCAACTTGATAACTCTACCCGTTTCTGAGAAAAAAGGTCTTGACTGACAGACAGACAGACAGACAGACAGACAGACAGACGGACAACAAAGTGATCCTATAAGGGTTCCGGTTTTTCCTTTTAAGGTCCGGAACCCTAAAAACAATCCCAAATACGCTATTGTTATATTTACACAATACCGTCATGTCCCACTAGCCCCAACTCTACCCAGCAACAAATATGGCGGTGGTTCGTTTCCTTTTATTTTCGGAATCGATTACCGAGGATCGCCGCGTCACGAGTCAAATCGATTGACGGGTCGGTGTCTCGGAATCGCATTACGGGTACAATCGACCCTTGCGAGAATTTTCCTGACGTCAGCAATATTACAGATCACTCGGAAGTCGAGATTAAAAATATATTTCTTTAATGTAGTGAATTTGGGACATAGAAATCGTTTGAAATTGATTGGCTTTAAGCCATTTAATTTCCTTAAACCAATCTTACTTTGAAGTAATATTTTGATTCTGTTGCGTTGTATACCAAAATGGCTTTAGACATGACAGTACCAATTTTGTTAAGAAGTAATTAATTAGAAACTCCAAATGACTTCTTAAACATTTACATTTTTAACAAATTACATTTCCTTTAATAGTATGTATGTAGGTAACTCAAAATCCCAATAGCTGAAATGAAAATTAAAACGTCTTTCCGTAGTAACTCATCGCAAACGGCAACTCAATCAAACAAAAAGAAAATCAACTCCTAACGAGCGCGATGATTGTTCAAAAAACTAGAAACTACCCACTATTCCAGCCACCTCGTCGAAGTACTGACTGAGGATCCAAAAAACTTCATACGTCATCGTTTACTGGTCGATCTGGGATGGTTCACGCATCATTTGGTACACCCCCACCCTTTTTTGGGGAGGTAAAGTTACGCTTCTCGTTCTTGCGGCTCAATATTGTGTTTTACGAACGCTTGGTCAAATCCTCGAGGATCACTGAGGAACGATTTGATTTGGAGTATAGATTGAATACCATTACGTGGAAACCCTTTTCGTTGATCCAAATGATACAAGGGTTGGAAGGATAGTGCGTTGAAAATGTTGAAGTAAAATGTCACGAGTGAAAACTGTTACATTATAATGGGGCGAGGTTCAGTGTCTGGCTGGCGAACTGAAGTATATAAATATATACGTATGTAAAAATACTTTCAGATACATAAATGCTCTCTTTACGCCAGTTGGTTTGGTTGTCTAGCGAATAAATTGTCAATATCTATAATTTACTGCAAATAAGGACTACGATAGCGTCGTTATTCTGACGAGTGTTGATCATTAGTGTCTGTCACAGCGCTATAACAACAGCTTCATAAATACTTGATTTACGCATACATATACCTACAGACTTCGATAATAATATAGCTTTTTGCCTTAACGTTTCCCAAATTTCTCAGATCAATTGATAGATCGTTACTTTCAAAACATTATGTTCTACGATCAGTAGTCAGGCTGTCTTGCCTAATGGTCAAGCACACTCCCGAGTCTGCCTATAAGTTTCTATATACGAAAAATGTGTTCATTTCTAATCCCGTCACTTCCATTAGTGTGGGGATTATAACTCACCGTCCTCACGTGTCGGCTCACACTTCCGTATCACAGGATCAATAGTTAATATGTTTAGCAAACATATCGAGTGTCATATTAACGCTGCTATCATTAATATCAAACAATACGGCCCAGAGGAGCCGCCGGTCGAGGCCAATATCCATTATCTTGTGAAATGTATTAATAAATAAGATGGATTGACTACTTTTTCTCGTAATTTCGTTAAAAGAAAATGGACTTGGAAAATTGATTTATAGATCGGGATTTTGTTTTGAAAAGTCAAGACGTTATAGCGGTCATGCAGGAGAGGAATCGTGAAGATTAATTGGGTAAGAAGAGTATTAGGCCTTACTATTTCACAATTTATTTTGTGGATAACGGTGCTGGTTGCGTAATCACTCCTGATGTGTTACTAAATTATTTATACTTGAGCTTTTATTATGCAATTGTTTGTTGTCCTGAATAAATAAAAATAAAAAAATAAAAAATAAGTATGGTCAGAGTGGTCTTAAATTAGCTTACCTCCGCGATGTGCCTATGGTCACACTTCAGTGTCTTCATTAGACACCGTTGTAGATCCTGCCTTACATAAGTTACAGTAGTGGGAATGTCAGACTAAGTCCAAAAGAGCTGTAGTCATAAAAGTAGACATACGGAGCAAAACAAGGTAAAATAATAAAAATAAACTAGCCAACCTATTAAGCCAAGAACATCCCGCTTTCATCTTCAAACAACAAAGGACAGAACCACACACAAAGCATTCGAGTACCTTTTAACAAAAAGAGATCTATTAGACAAAAACCCCTACAATTTATTTCGCATTCAAGTGAAATCAAGTGTTAAATCAAAAGCAAAGTATTTTTGCTTAGCTCCAAGAGCACTCGCTTTGAGTATACCTGATTATTCACTTATCCGTTAAAAATAGGGAAATAACAGCGAAAGTCAGTCGAGTGTGTGCGGGGTTCATTTCCCGTGGTGGACCGTTATTGGCAGAGATCTTGAGGGTCCGACGGTTGGCTGGTCCATTAGATGTTCCTAATGTGTAGTGACAGCTATGTCAGTAGTACATTTGTCTCTAAAAAAATAAAGCGTTAGTTTCTGATCACAATTAGAGTTCTCTATGTGTGAAAGCTTTACATTTTAAAGGTCTTGCGAAGTCAACTTACACAATAGACCTCGCAGATCATCAGAATCTCCTCTTTAGATGATTATATTTGCAAGAACATAACGGCCTGAGTAATATTATATATTATGATATTGTTCTCTCTATGATTGACGTAAATGTATGATGCTCATTTTCTTGATTAAATACGAGTTGTGTCAATTTGTTTAGGGAGTGTAGCTGCCTACTGCTTATAAAAGTAAAATTTGCGGAGGTTCAGTTTGCTCGCAAAATAATTTGGCAGACTTTTGTTATAGTAGAGGCACCTTGGGTATTATATACCAACACCTCATATAACTACGAATAATATTTTATAAGTAAAGAAGTTGCAAGAAATATTTTAAAAGTTATACAATTTTAAATAAATAAAATTTCATGGACAAAATCTCTGCCATTAAGTTTTCAAAATATTGACAATTACTAATATAATTTGTCAATTGAATATTGGTAACACCTACAGAGGGCTTCGACCTCCAGAATTGAATTCCTAGGCTCCGAAGAAAATCTAATTTCCAGACAAACTGTAGGGTCCCCAGGGAGCCGCCTCACAAGCACACGAAACAAGCCATCATTTATTCAAACCCATTTCTAGGGGAGATAAATCTTACATGTTCTCATAAGTCACTCGCATTATATGAAATTCTTTATTAAGTTGCAAACAACGACTCGGGACGCGTGTGTTTATTTGTGAGCTATGAAATTTCGGGTAATACGTAGTGTTGTCACGTTTTCGTTGTGAGATAAAATAGGTCGGTACAGGCAGTAAAATATTTTACAAATCATTTTAGACTGGTATAAATTGGAGCAAGGCTGCTAATTATACAATTTATTATTTTATATTAATTAAAAACGTTTTCTATAAGAATCCCCAGGCCTTCGTGGGTTCTCAAGCTTCATGAAGTTTTCAGATTTTTCATTCAATCTTTTAGGAAAATCCAAAAGCCTCGTGACAAAGTACATAAACTTGAACTATAGGATTCAATTTTAAGTTATTACGTTTTTTTTTAAATCTCATAAGTATTCTCCAAAAGTACTCATCACACACACCAGTAACATCCTAAACCCCATACAGCCTACCCAGCCAGGTCGTTACACATAATGTGCACGAGACAGAATCACCGGGACACGTCGATATCTCACGGCTGCGGGCCGATGCGAGCAATCCATTTGGCTGCCACTGTAACGAATAGAGCTTTCTGTTACACAAAATAGTCGATTCATTCTCGCCAATTGATCGCAGTGATGTTAGTATTGTTATGGTTAAGAGTACTATAAAGACTAAGGCAAGGAGACTAGTATGCGTTGTTTCAAATCATCGAATAATGTTCAGCTACACATTGCAGTCATAATCTACTACTTGCATAATGTACTTGTTTACCTAAATCAGGGAGACTGGCTGCCAGCGCTCTCTCCGCGGGTTTTAGTAAATGGCCTAATATGGGACGTGTATTTATTGTATTATGTTGCAATCTTAAAAATTAAAAATAATATAACTGTTTTTATTTAAATACATTTACATAGCAAATTCTATGTGTAGCTGTTCTTGTAAATTCACCCAAAGTGCAACAGAATAAGTCCAAGTCCTCAGCAATGAGGTTGAGAGTGCGGAGTGCGCGCGTGAGCGGCGCCTCGCGCAGCAAGTTAGTTCGCGCGTACGGTTCCACCAGCAACCGCGGCTGGCGACGACGACCCACATACCCGTCTGGCACGGCTAGCTCCACCCTTCGCAATATATCCGCATTGTGTATCTTCCCTCTAATTACTTTAAAGATATAAGTCACTAGTGTGAGTTGCCTCCTGACCCTTAGTTCATTATATCCGACCATTCCCAAGACAAATAGCGTTGGATACATTAATGGATAAAATGGATATACCCCGTATTCCCTCATATATTTGTATCTGATAAATTTATTTTGCACTCGCTCCAACATGAGACTATACTTAGTTTCATGTGGAGCCCAGATAACTGCATTACATTCTAGTTGGCTCCTTACTAAAGCATTATATAATGCCATTATAGCTTTAATATTTGTTAAGCCTATAACCATTCTAAGCACAAATCCAAGGTTTCTATATGCTTTTTTGCATACCTTAACTATATGATTACGAAATGAGAGTCCAGTGGTGAAACGAACTCCCAAGTCCCTCACTTCAGTGGCCCTATCCATCGGCACCCCGTCCACCGCATAAGTAAATGTGATGGGTGTATGTGCACGCGAAAAACTTATGGTCACACACTTAGATGTGTTAAACTGCAGGAGATTACTCTTGCTCCAAGCTACCACTCTATTTATATCTCTCTGCAGTCTTTCACAGTCATTCACGTTAGTGATGGGGAGATAAAGCTTGAGGTCGTCGGCAAATAGTAAACACTTAGCATCTTGCACAATGTTTGGTAAGTCATTAATCATTAAGACAAATTCCAGAGGCCCCAAATTCGTTCCCTGGCTTACCCCAGATCTGGTATAATATGCGTTCGATTGATATCCTGCATAGTCAACATACTGTTGTCTGTTACTCATATAACTAGCAAAAAACTTAAGTAGATGCGGGGTGAAACCGACCCCTGCTAACTTTTTCAGTAACACGTCATTATCGACTAAATCGAACGCTTTTTTAAAGTCGAAATATGCAGCATCGGCTTGTCCCCCACTATCTACTATCGGAACCACATCAGCCATGTAGCTGAGTAAATTGCTGGTAGTATTTCTAGTCGGCATAAATCCATGCTGCGCGTCTGTGAGTTGCGAGCTAACTTGCTGGAAAACGCTCCTATGAATAACAGATTCTAATACTTTAGCCATTGTTGACAGTACTGCAACCGGTCTGTATTCTTCAACTTTAGTTCCCGAACCTCCCTTCGGTACCGGTATGACCCGGGTAGTCTTCCACATCTCGGGAAACACAGCTGATTTAAGGCAAAGATTGAAGATGTGCACTAGCGGTCTCGCTAATCCCATTCGACAGTCCCTAAAAATGTACGGCGGAATACCATCAGGCCCTGACGATTTTTTCGGCTTAAGTTTCTGCAAGGCGCGTACCACGTCATGCAACTCCAAGCTGTCAAGATGAACCCGCCCTGCTCCGTTCTGACTGCCCGCTTCCACTATCGCCGCATCCACATCTAATCTAGGTTTATCTACATTGTATACTGAGTAAAAATATTCAGCAAATTCTTCAACCGCTTGTTCACTTGTCAAGGCTTGTCCGTTCTTCAAAATTTTTTGGCTGCTAGTGTTACGTCTTTTAGAATCGCATTGGGTCTAGCCTGTAAAGATATTTGTATGTATTGAGAAAATAAATAAATAAATAAATATTAACCTTATTTAAATCAAAACACATCACACGTATTTATTCAAACAATATTAGGCAACAACCTGCGACAATTCGTTCAATTTATTGTTACTGCGAAACGAGCTTAAAAAGTCAAAGCCGTGTTCATATTTTTGTCCTTTGTTTTCTCGCAGCGCTACACACAAAACGATGCGGGATAAATTGTGTGATTTCACCAGATTAACAGCGACACGGAGCAACACGTAGATGAAACTCGTGTGGCATGAGACCGTAGAATTTTATAGGGCTGCGGTAATGGTGACAAAGTTTTAGTGTCTAGTGATGGGACACGACGAGTGTCGACTTTGATCGTGTTTTGAAATTATAAAGTATAATCTTTCATCTGTACGTGGATTTCAAGCACTGCGCATATATCTTAGGGAATGGAATCGGATTTTATGTTAGTTTTGATGGCATTGTAATAACACCATCGGTTCCGATTACGTGAGTAAGTTTACTGAATTTTAAAAAAACTAGTTATATTGATACCGAACTTAAGAAAGAGTATTAATTAGTTTCAACATTTTTAAACTGGTTTCTTGGTATAACAGCCATTTGAACTTGTAACCACTTTGCAAGAAACTTTTCACTTGTATATACTTATCTACAAAATTTTAATATCTTTAAATTAAAACAAACACATCGACGCTACTAACCAGCTCTGTGAAAAATTAATTAGATTCCAAAATCTACTGAATCATAATACCAATTCTCTCATTTAAACACCACCAAGATATTGTCGACTTTCAAGTCGATTCTCCCCCATCCCTATTTCGGCTTAGTACCTACGTTTTAACGTACCTCAGCCAAAGTAACGGTTACTGCGCCATAATGTGACCGCATTCAATTTGGACAGGGGGCCTTTTACGAAGTGTAAGCATCAAGTACAAGTTATCACGATTATTCTGGAGTCCAATAGTTCGGGGCACTACGATTGTACGATTATTGTAGTGCGTAAAGTCGATTAATAGTACCTTAGTCGAGTGTAACTACTTACTAAATGTGCGAATTTTCAAAGTGTAAATGTTTGATGAAGTAAAATAATTCTACTCAATGATCCTGTTAAACTGGTATACTTTCTGAAAGAACATGAAGAAGACTTCTGAAGTATATTTCCAAATCCAAATTTACTAAGACATATTTTGTGTTTATACTACATACATTATTGTAGTACAGTATGTAACTTTGATCTTATGAACACAAACTTATAAGTCTTCGAAAACTTTTAACTATTCAACATCGGATACCCGCCTCCGCACGCCGTTATTCCAGAAAATTCCATCGTATTCATGGAAATATGTCTTTCTTTAATAAAATGAGTGGATCTTCTGTGAGCTTTTAAACCGCTAAGCTTTTCTGCTACCTACACAAGGAAGTGTATGCGGACGGAGCCTCGTTTAGATTTTTTCATATAACAAATTCAGCAAACAAGTGCTCGACCTGCCTGATGTTAAGCAGTACTGAGCGCTTTCAGGTAAAGAGTTCGTTCCAGTAATGGAAAAATTTTGGTAGCTCTTCTTTTGTGAAATAGCTAAGTTGCAACTACAACGTACTTATCGGCGGGCAATAAGGATTAAAATGATGCTTTACAAACTGATCTAAACAGTCGCCTTTTCAGTGCATTAAGGGATCCCACAATTCTCCTATTTCTAAATACGCATATGCATGCCATTAGTGTTTCAGTTACAAATTGAGCGAGCCCACTCGCTTCAGTTCAAACGCAGCAACACCACTAACAATAAAACTGTGCACTTTATTTGCGGAGACGCGCCGCGCGCCGGCGTGCTCCCCGGGCCCGCACACCCACATAATACATAGGAATTTCCATTCATAAGGCAGTTATGATCAATTTTGGATAAAGAGGATAAAGGTTTACCTCAGTACCGGTTGAGGTACAGGTTGAGGCGATGACCTACGTTTATAGATGAGAAAAAGTATCTATCTTAATTATGATTTGTGTTTGCCATTTAGATACTTATTGAACCTTTTAAGCATGCATGCAAACTCCATTATGTTTCCGTGTAGGTATATATAACGTGAACTTCCTCTCAAAAGAAAAGGTGGATCAATAAGCAAGTACCTACTCTATAAAGTAGATGATTTTATAATCCCTCACCGAATCAAAATGACAACAATATTAATAGTCTGCCGTGTCTGTGAGGTGCCACTGTGGAATTTCATTACGTCACCTCTGGAATTAATCCCAGGCAATAAACCTACTCACCTATGATTTATGCGAACTATTATAATTGTAATTAAATAATATCGAGACTGACATACTGCAGGAGCAATTCTGCCACCTCAAGATATAGAGGCAGTAATACTTAGCCACTTAGTCGAACTCAAGCGTCTGTGGCATCTTTAGTATTTTCGGAATCCATGTGTCATAAAATAAACAAATATAATGTTTTCTCATAATAATATTATAATGTCTCGCCCCCGTTTATATTAGGAAAAACTTTAAATTAAGTCTAACCTTATAACTCTACAACAAATTTTCTGATCCGTACCTTCTCTTCTCATAGCCTTCCTACACAGTGTACTTATAGATTACATTATTTACATTTTCGAACAAAATATTTTTCTACGCAATATTATGAGGCTGACATCACAATAAAGGGAGGATGGTGAGAGAGCTGAAACTTCAAAGAGGCGCAGAGTGGTCCGCTCTTCGCTTTGCATACTTAATTTAATGGATGACAGGTTTTTTTTTTATAATATGGCGGTCTACCTGGTTGCATATTGTAGCATGGACAACGTTATGTCTGTCGGTACAGCGTTTTCAATTCTCAATATAAACTGGACTAGTCGAAATGGCGAAATCTTCAACAAATATCTGACACTGATAATATAAGTATATGTCTTGCCATGAGAACGATGTCAATATAGGTAGTTAGTACACTCAAGTCTAAGTATTGTACTAACAAAATAGCGAGCCAACCCGACCAGCCGCAGTTCATACTTCGTTTACGAGCCCTAGTAATTAACCGCTTGTATTGTTGTAGCGGTGACAGCTGTTTAATCATAGACAAGTTATAACTGTCAGAGGAGTGACGAATTGCAAAGGTTTATGATTTATGATTATATTCCTCATGTACTCGTATACCCTTTATGGACCTTTATTACTAGACTTTATTGGCATCAGACTAGAATAATAACTCGCTAATGAAACACACTGATAAGTGACTTGAACTGTTGACCAACTAATTGTATGAAAACATGCTGCATGATTTGTATAGTGCCACTAGTAGGTATATTTTGTATTACGTAAGTATGTACATTGTAGATTACTTTCAAATCAATGATACCAACTTTTGTTATAGTCGAAATGTATCTCAATAATACTAAAATGATAATAATACTACTAAATACCACTGCGAAGAAGAACTTGGAATAGTTATAGTAAAGCTTCAAAAGATCAGCTTCTAACTGAATATCTTTATAAGAAACACTGAAGAAAAGTACCAGCAAAGAAAACTCCCAAGACATAATAATTTAACATCAAAATAATTAAAGACGAGAAACAAAAGGTTTATAGGCGCTTTGTAATTATGTATTTTGTATTGCCAACAAAACAAATAATAGGATTGTAACATTTTAGTGGTGCGTAAAGGAAGGAATTAATGTTTTGTGGCAATCTGTAATTACCTAGTGTTGGGACGGGAATATTATTTTCTCATATATAACATAAATAATAAAATTATGATAAGTTTTCAACTATCATACATGAGTATAACTTGAGATCGAGGTCTAAAGAGTTTCGAAAGTGAAATTCATCCAGGAGCAGATGGTTTCCGTCCATCAGCCAGAAGTCGTTAAGCCACCGCTGGAGTTAATCCTCCTTCAATTACTTTCACGCATCAACATGCTCCGCCACTCGCATCAACCGCAGCTTGACAAGTCTTCAGAAAGTCAAGTTAATTATGAGGCAAATAAAAAACTCAGAATATTATTTTGACTGTAATCCGGGTAAGGTAGTTCCCTGTACGGCGATATTTTGTTAGTGTTGTAGGTACTTAGCCCGAAGCTAACTTCAAGCTACTTGTGAGTAAAAATTATCTTAACGAATTCACTTTCAAGAGTAAGATACCTGTAAGATCATAAATATATCGCATAAATATATGACTACGCACTTTAGCTCATCAAAGACATGACAAGATTTCCCATGTTACATAAACTATTGAGTATCCGACCTTTGGCGAAACGGCCAACTATCAAGGACGGTCCAAATCCCAATGGCAGTGCGCGTTAATCGAATACGCGCCGATGACCGAGCCGACCCTGCTCGTCTAAAGGTTAAGGCGTTTTGTTTGTGACATTTCGGTATAAGCCCATAAAAATTGTGTGCCCTTTAAAATGTTACAATAATTTGTATCTCCATATAAAAAAACAATGATAGACGGTTGCGTACTTCAATTCATAATTGGTGGATTTTTAAAATGAGTGGAGATGTTAAAGCAACGTCATGCTATGTTGTTTAAAATTATTTTAAAGTCCATCCATTTCTTATTATAAAAAAAATCAAGCCTATTTTGGACAAATGTCCTCGCTCCATTGGCAGTTGGCATTTCTTATTTTGTGGATTAGGGATAGGGAATTAGTAAACAATGTTTTTCGTTTGTTTTCATTTGCATACACCATTAACCCTTTTGCACGATCTATTTTTATGACTCATTCAAGAAGATATACGATTAACGAAACTGTTTTCCTTCCGTCCCCAATCCAATATGTACGAAAACAATGTTAAAACACCGAGAACATTCTCTTGCGCCTTGCAAAACAATACCGAATCGCGAAACTCCAAGCAAATACAGTCGTAACAAATCACCTGTTTATTTGCCGGAAAAGATCTCCCCGTGCAAACGCACCAAGTTGAGATAAACACGGACCGTAAGTCTTGCCGATACTCGTCCCGGCCAGCGGGTCCGCAAACATTGTAATCGGATTGTCACCCTCCAAGGTAGCACCCACCCCGCATTAAATGTTTAAGCGTTACTGAATTATTTAACGACACCAGCCGTTTAGAATAATGTCCGGTTGTTATTGTTTGACTGCCACTTTCACTGTTCGCGGGCCCAATTCGAGTGTTCCTTTGAGATTGTACGAATTTGCTTAGGCCTTGTATTCTTGACAAGAATAATTCAAAGCGAACTAGGGGAGGGCATGGGGGGAGTAATTGAGAAGCGTTTCGTAAATGAATCTCTACAAAGTTCAGTCGAGTTTATAAAGGAATACGAAATATGATTGTTTTTTTCCACTCAAGATCTTATTTCCTTTAGTACGGCTTGTTTGGTCGTTTCGAAGTTGTAAATTCGGTAAAATATCAAGCTGTGAAGGAAATAAATCAACGTGACTTCGGTACGAAACAGGAGTTTTAAAGAGTCTGCAATGTTGGCGAAATTATTCTGAACTTTTTATGGCTTTAACATTGTTGCATGTACTTCCCTATTTTTTGTTTGTGTAACCAAGGACGACAATACATGACAAAGATAATTATCGTTGTCAACGCACGTGAATAAGACGCACTGTATTACATTCTTGTTGTTATTCAATTTGTATATCTATGGTTTTTTCTCTCTAAAATGTGTCTATGGTATTTTTTTCCTCTGATATAAACTTAGCGGCAAGACGCATTTTTTTACGCATTATTTTGTAATTTTCATATAAATGGACAATTAAACCATTCATTCATTGAAGACTGCGCGTTTTTATTGCTGTGAACCTGCCAGCGGAAGAGTTCTCGTCCATTTTGGTCTTCCAGCAGATTATCTCCGAGGCGTTCGGCTGCACATGGCGGCGAACGACATTCCGTTACAATAGAATACCAGCGGAGCTACAACAAATATTGAGAAATCTACTCGGCGGCAAGCGTTCCAGCATTATTCGGCGTCAGTACAGTCATCTCGTGCTTCAAATCGTGACATCCATGGAAATTTACACGCACAAGAAAATACTACCTACGCCATTTTGTATCCAGTGAGACGCAGTGCATTAGGAAGAAATACATTATCCACCTGTGTCGATACCTGATTTGGCGATTCATCATCACACAAACCAATATACCTACAAGAAGGTTTGGGAAGAAGCAGGGAGTGAACAAACGATCAGAACAGGCATTACATTGTGAGTTCGTTCCATATTACCTACCTTTCCTAGCCACTGATTTCCCAATTCAACTTAGCTATTACTAATTGTCTTTAAAAAAGTGCATAATTACATTATTTTCATTACTGCACTAAGTAGGTACCTACCTATATTCTATGCATTTTGATTGCATTGCAATCTATTATTTCTAATTATTACCAACCCCTTATTTACCCATTCAACTTAAATTTCTACTCTTTATATCATAGCAAATCCCTTAGCAACAATACATGTTATGTGCATATGTGTATGCATATAATTTTATGTACTTAATATTCATTAGTTTCACATTATTGTAATTCTCTAATTTCAGTGTGAACGGTTGTCTTGCAAATCGAGGCGTGCTCGGGCACTCGGTCCGTCACCTCGGTACATGCGCACTGGTGGCATGCATGCACATACACTGGTGTTTGACTCGCTCAGCTGTTTGCAGCGCATGATTATTGCTTGCTCTGCACTGCACATTATAGCCTTTAAGTATTATTTTTTTTTTTTTTTCTGATGTCATTATTTATGTGTGAAAGCTCATTACATACTCACTATTGAATAATTTGATACATTTGTTTACAACTGCAATTGAACTTTACTCCTAACCATGTCTGCATTATCTGACTTAAAACGGAAGCGGGGCTCATACAAATCAAAGCTTACACAATTCGCCTCCTATTTGCAAACCTTAACCACTTGCGAAAAACCTAGCAAAGCTCAGTTGAGTGACATTAACCTTAGATTATCTAAAATTGAAGAATGGTATGGGGAATATGATGCTTTACAGATTGAAATCGAAAGTTTTATGGGAATTTCAGAAGCCGAGTGTGAAAAGGAGTACCAATACCGTGAAAGCTTTGAAAATGAATACTTCGCGACAGTCGGCACGGCGCGAGAATATGTGAGCAGGTTCACCTCTGCGCAGCACGGCTCGGTCGACACAGCTTCTGTATCTGGTACTGACCTCGCACCAGGTGGGCGTAATTTAAAATTACCAACTATACATCTACCTACCTTTTCTGGCCAGTATGAGAAGTGGTTAGAATACCATGATACCTTTACGTCACTCATTCATGCTAATGATGCTATACCTAAGATAAATAAGTTCCATTACTTAAGGTCATCTTTAAAGGACAATGCGGCAAATGTAATAAATTCAATAGACTTCTCTAGCAAAAATTATGACATTGCATGGAAATTGCTGTGTGAGCGATACCATAACAATAAGGTTCTTATTAGCAACCATATTCAAGCTATACTTGATATCGAACCTATCACCAGGGAGTCATCCTATGCGTTAAGAAATTATGTTGACTGTATCAACAAAAATCTTAGGTCTCTTAACACACTTGAGGTTGCTACAGAAAATTGGGATATACTCATCATACACATAGTTGCCAATAAATTAGATAGTGTCACAAATAGAAAGTGGAAGGAACACATTAATAATTTTGACAAATCACCTAATCTAGATACCTTTATTAAGTTCATTAAAAATCGCGCAGAATTATTAGAGACTTTAACTAAAACAGCTTCCATTCGCAGGCATAGCGAGCCATCAGTTACACGCTCTCGCACATTAATTGTTAACGATGAGGTTCAACCACAACAATGTTCATACACATGTCCCTTCTGTAAACAAAACCACCCCATTTACCAATGTACAAAATTCAAATCTTTGGCGGTTCATGTTAAAATTAATAAGGTTAAGCAAATGAAACTGTGCCTTAATTGTTTGCGTCAAGGACATGATGTGAAAAAATGCCGACTTGGGCCATGTAAGATATGTGCTAAGTGGCACAACACTATGTTACACATTGATGATTCAACTCATGCATCGTCTGATGAGTCTTCAGCCACTGGTGTACCCTCTGCTACTGACCAACGCGTCATGATAACAACGGAGCAGGATGATGATGATAATAATAATACCGACAGTGAATCTTTACATGATTATGAACCAATACAACAAAGTGATGTTGTCCTGTCTTCCACTCACAACAGTTGTGTTCTCCTGTCCACGATTCTCGTTAATGTAATTGGCAGAGATGGTAAGCAGTATACAGTTCGTGCGCTGCTGGATAACGGCAGCACGTCTAGTTTTATAACTGAAAAATTAAGTAATAAACTCAGACTTCCAGTGTACTCTACATCAACTGCAGTTGAAGGCTTAAGTCGTGAATCGATTCGAATTACAAAACGATCTAACGTAACTATATCCTCACGAACTGAAAACTACACATCATGTATTAATTGTTTCATTATTCCGCGTATAACCCAAATGTTACCCACTACATATTTCGATATTCAATCAATAAATATTCCCGAAAATCTTACATTAGCTGATCCAAATTTTAATTCACCGTCTGAAATTGACATGTTGCTCAATGCTGATATATTTTGGAATACATTAGGAACCGAACGTATTTCTTTGGGCAAAGGCAAGCCAGTTCTTAGTAGTACTAAATTTGGCTGGTTGGTATCAGGTGCCATGCATACACAAAGGGTAAACACAACACTTAATACAGTCCACTGTCATCTAGTAAACGAAGTTGAACTTCAACAACAACTCGATAGATTCTTTGAACTAGAATCAGTTCCCTCACCTCGCAAAACTACCAAGGAGGAGTCAGAGTGCGAACAATATTTTGTCGCGACTACATCTCGCCATAAGGATGGTCGCTTCATAGTCAAAATTCCGTTAAAGCAGTCTCCGAATGTGCTCGGTGACTCCTATAAGCAAGCTCTCATTCGATTTCAGGCATTAGAAAGGAAAATGTCCCGTGACCCGATACTCAAACAGAATTACTGCAACTTCATACAAGAATATATCGATCTTGGTCATATGTCTGTAAATCAAAATGGCGATAATGATAAATACACATATATCTTACCTCACCATGGCGTTCTGAAGGAGTCTAGTCTTACTACGAAGCTAAGGGTGGTGTTTGATGGTTCGGCTAAAACAACATCAGGGTTATCGTTCAACAATATTCAGAGTATAGGACCAACGGTACAAGATGATCTTGTTAGTATTCTCATTCGGTTCCGCCAGCACAAATACGTAGTCACTTCGGATTGCGAAAAAATGTATCGTTGTGTTCTCGTTGCCGAAGAGCAAAGATGTTTGCAACAGATTTTGTGGAGATTTGATTCTAGTCAAAGGCTAGGGCTGTACAAGCTCAACACTGTGACATACGGCACAGCATCGGCGCCATATTTGGCAACTCGCTGTCTCACACAGCTAGGACAAGAGAATGCTGACCCTTTGGTCCGCGAAACTATACTACACGATTTTTTTGTCGATGATTATATTAGTGGTCACGACTCAAAATCAAAACTGCTACACATAATTCAAGGCTTAATTTGTCAACTTAATAAGGCTCAATTTCATTTGAGGAAGTGGCGTTCGAACTGTCCGGATGTTTTAAAACATATTAGTGACGAAAACAATAGTGACAATTTGCTTCAGTTAGTGAACGATGATAACGCTAAAACTTTAGGATTGAGATGGTCTTGTAAATCTGATACATTAGTTTTTTCTGTCAATAGTAATCATCCAAAAAATGGTTTGACTAAACGGTCCGTTTTGTCCGTTGTGGGGCAAGTATTTGATCCATTAGGTGTTGTAAATCCTTGCATTTTACAAGGTAAAATCATCTTACAGAAACTTTGGGCCTCAAATTAGCTTATTATTAAATTAAGCTTATTATTAATTAATTAATTAGCTTATATATTAAATTTGGCTTTCAAATTAGCTCCAGTGCTCAACACTGATGCGTTACTTAGTGCTTATTACGGTTTAATATCTTCTAACCTAAGATATGGAATAATATTTTGGGGTAACTCTACAGACAAAGAAAGAGTGTTTAAGGCTCAAAAGAGATGCATTAGGGCCATGTTTAGACTGGTACCAACAGACAGCTGTCAACCATATTTTAAAAAATATAAATTATTAACTGTGCCATCATTATATATCTTAGAAACTGCCATGTTTGTAAAATGTAATCCACGTCTATTTCCTCGTCTATCTGATGTGGCTAAGCGCAACAGGCGTGACAATAAGCTCTGCCTACATGACTCCAAGACTGCACTTGTGAGGAATAGTATCTTCTGTATGGCACCTATCATTTATAATAAGATACCAAAGGACTGGAGAGAAATTAACGCTGTGCCATTCAAGACCAAATTAAAAAGCCTTTTGATTAACAAAGCATATTATAATATAACAGATTATTTAAAAGATAACATTTTATAAAACGTTTATTATTATTATAAGTTCTCCTAATTGACATATAAGTTTATATAATATTATTATTATTAATTCAATATTTTACGATTTCATTTTCACAATTTCATTATTTTCCATATTTTTTTTTTTTTTTAATTTCAATAATTTGTACGCCATAAAGGCTAAACATGAAGCACGTGTATTAAATTTTCCATCTTGCATACCTGTATGTAAACTCATGTTTTTACAAATAAATGTTATTCTATTCTATTCTATTCTATCCAAAAATTGGGTGGGATGATCCCTTACCTCCTGAGATTGAAAGAGATTGGTTAGTATTTATAAGGTTTCTTCCACATTTAAACAACATAACGATTCCGCGTCGCATAGTTTGTGATATACCAGTGTTGATTGAAATTCATACGTTTTGTGATGCGTCTTTACATGCATACAGTGCATGCGTATACTTACGGAGTAAATCGAATAATGGCAATATCTCTGTTCACCTCATCATGGCAAAGAGTAGGGTTGCACCTTTGAAAGGTATGACAGTCCCTCGTTTGGAATTGTCTGGTGCTCTTCTGGCAATTAGATTGAAAACGAAGGTGGAAAAGGCATTGAGACTTACCGTAAATACTTGCAAATTCTGGTGTGATTCCACTATTGTTCTTGGCTGGATTCGGGCTCCTAGATCAACATTAAAGACATTTGTTCTAAATAGAATCAATGAAATAACCGAGTATTCACAACCTGAATCCTGGAGGTATGTTCCTACGAATCTCAATCCAGCTGACATTGGTTCTCGTGGTTGCAATCCAACACAGCTACAAGATTCTAATCTATGGTTCTGTGGTCCTGGTTTTTTACATCAATCTGAGTCTGAGTGGCCTATTCAGCCAAACTATACTCCCGCAGTCTTACCTGAGACCAAAATTGAATGCAAAACGGTAACTGAACAGCTTAACTTTACTCATAATTTTTCTAATTATGTTAAACTCCAACATGTCACCGCTTACATATTACGGTTCATACATAATTGTCGCCATCCTAGTAATAAACATAGTTCACACCTGAAGGTACAAGAATTAAATGCAGCTACTAATCTTTTATGCAAACTCTCACAACAAGACACTTTTGAAAATGAATACATAGTTTTACATAAAAATAAACAATTGCCAACTAAATCACAGATAATTAATTTAAATCCATTTATGTCTAATGAAAATGTTATTCGGGTTGGCGGCAGACTCTCTAATTCCAATTATGATTATGATGCGAAACACCCAATTCTACTCCACGCAACACATCATGTGACTAAACTATTAGTTAAACATTATCATACACTGTTTATGCATGCCGGCCCTCAACTACTTTTATCAAATTTAAGACATAAATTCTGGATAATCGGCGGTCGCAATTTGGTCAGGAAAATAACGCATGAATGTCATACTTGTTGTAGATTTGCAGGCAAGTCTATTCAACCTATTATGGCTAACCTGCCAAGGGAGCGACTTCATAGTGAGTTTCCCTTTTATAATACAGCTGTGGATTACGCTGGTCCAATTGTATTGGCTGACAGAAAAGGTAGAGGATGCAAATTAACAAAGGCTTATATTTGTATATTTGTTTGCCTGGCTGTGAAGGCAGAGACTTTTATAGCGGCATTAAACCGTTTTGTAAGTCGCGGAGGTAAACCAGCCTCCATATACTCGGATAATGGGACAAATTTTGTGGGTGCTTGTAATGAACTTTCCAAATTTCTAAAGTACAGAAGTAATGACATTAGCTTATACGCATCAGAGCAGGCAATAACGTTCAAATTTTCCCCAGCCTATAGCCCCCACTTTAATGGTTTAGCTGAAGGTTCAGTTAAATCTGTGAAACATCACCTCAAAAGAGTTCTGTGTTTGGCTCATCTGACCTATGAGGAGATGAACACTGTCCTGGTTCAAATAGAGGGTGTTCTCAATTCTCGACCTCTGACACCCTTATCGTCCGATCCCAATGACCTCATTCCATTAACACCTTCCCATTTCCTTATTGGACGAACAATAACAATGGTGCCTCAGTCTCTAGTGGATCTAGAAAGAAACACTCAGATATGCACACTGCCTCGCTACCAGAGAGTACGTGCTCTTACTACACACTTCTGGAACAGATATCACAAAGAATACATTTCAGAACTTCAGAAGAGGACGAAATGGCAGCGTCATGAGGAGCAAGCATTAAGAATTGGAGATATGGTGTTGGTGAAGGACGAACGTCTCCCTCCTAACCGCTGGCTACTTGGTCGTGTAACTTGCTTGCATCCCGGCAGCGACGGCATCACCCGCGTCGTTGACGTCACGACGTCTACGGGCATCATTACGAGAGCGTATAATCGTCTGTGTCTCCTACCAAGGTCAGAGAGTTCCTTGGAATCAACCTTCCAACCCGGGGAGCCTGTCAACGCACGTGAATAAGACGCACTGTATTACATTCTTGTTGTTATTCAATTTGTATATCTATGGTTTTTTCTCTCTAAAATGTGTCTATGGTATTTTTTCTCTCTCTGATATAAACTTAGCGGCAAGACGCATTTTTTTACGCATTATTTTGTAATTTTCATATAAATGGACAATTAAACCATTCATTCATTGAAGACTGCGCGTTTTTATTGCTGTGAACCTGCCAGCGGAAGAGTTCTCGTCCAATCGTTCTTACTGCACGTTAATTTTGTGTACAGAATTAGCGCCACTATAATTGCAAAACGTCCCAGCACCTTCACAAATACTCATCCAATGAAACACCAGAATTTAATTACACAGAATTAAACTTAACTCGTTAGACCACTTGAAATTAAAGCTAAATAATTTTCTGGCTCAACAATGGCGACCTTAGCTACGAGAGCCTGGGCCGGCCAGGATTTCGGCTTTGTTTAGCCAAGGGATTGGAGTCGGGAGACAAAGGTCTTAGTTTATAACTAGGTCTGGCTACTTTGGCTGTAAGTCTTTGGGAATTAGGCTTAAGCACCGAATACTAAATAGCAACGGAACGACCAGTCCCAGAGGGTTTTGTAGGTTAACTTATAAAAAATAATTAATACCAATAGTTATAAGTGCCTTTTTAGCGCAATAATTATATACTTATTTTGTACTTTATTAATTGCCTTTTATATCCCACAGCTAGGCGCGTGGCTCACAGTGTGATAGACATACCTATACTACTTAAAATAAATCTATAATACCAAATTTCATTTATAGATGAAACACAACCATGTGAAACTTTCATATAAGTGTAATACTAAGCTAAGCGTAAACAAAGCGACTATAAAACACTTTTATTCTTACTTTGGCATTGTTGTAGTGGCAATCGATAAGTTTTATCGATACTAAAGTTGTTTTAGTAGCAATCGGTTTTATGGAATGACATAACCGATAGATAATTTCTACTCCACATCATAGAGACTCGGCATGTCTCCTGTAGGCCATCTACTTCTACACAGGCTACAAAAGAATTTAGTTAGGAAAGGTAGGTCTTCTCATTAACCATCAAAGCTATGTATTCGCCTTTACCGAAGAGCAATACATAGGTAATTAGTACATAAGTAGTCAACACATAAACCGTTCAAAGATCGAGGGATAATATGAAGATAAAACAATTTTGCTTGCGATATAAACATCGAATATCCGTACGATTTTCGCACTCTACATTCCAAGATTCGCCACAGGATAATTACAAATCATTCAATACCGACCACAGCACAGCTGGTACCAAACTCCACAGCTAACAGAGATAGTTAGTCTCAAAAGCCCCCTAATGTATTCAAAGCCACGTATGTATGGAACCGTACAAATACTATTTTATGTTAATGAAAAGAATCTTCATGCATTAAGCGACGCCGAGAATATTTATGCAAATCACAAGGTAACTTTTATTGCTAGAGACCGGAATCCCAATTTCCTTCCGGTTATAACGTTACATATTGTATTTAATATGCAGTTTTATTACAATTGTGTATTATTATTTTGCGGGAATCTTCTGGAGAGTATAAAATTATTCCTTTTCGCTTTGAAACCATTGTTTTCTAAAATACAACCTGTATTACGGTTCCACGATGTAAATAATTATATTTGATGGCTCTTTTACATATTGTGTAAAGCTTGTTGTTTTATAACAACTGTTGTTTTTTTTTTCAATTTTATTTTAATCGTATAGCTTAGAGCTGAATGGAATGATCCGCTGTTATTTTATTCACAGACTTTTTAATAAAAAAACAGGTAATGTTTTGTAGACAGAATTTTCCTTTTTGTAACCTGCCCATACTATCCGCGACCACAAAAGTGTGGATGGCGAGTAGAACCTTTTCTTTTTATACCATACTACCTTTCCTTTTTTTCGTATGTACTACATTTAAAAAGTCTATTTGTGTTTCAGTAGTTCTCTGGCTGACGGCACTGAGAGACGGTCTTTGATCCTACCTATCATACTAAACAATCGACTGCTACACGTTCTGTTAACGCCGCATAACACATTTATCAGTATTCTATAACCTACAAGATGATACCATCCCATTACTTCCAATCTTTGCCTCCATGGACCGCCCGTTATCTTCCTACCACACTCAGTAATCCATGACTAAACGGTGCTCGGACAAAAATTGAGTAATTTACTCGATCTTGGCAATGTCTCGAGGCAGGCCGCGATAGGCTGTTAGGAAAAAGGGTGCGGCTTAATGACGTGTTAATTTGGACCCCCGAGTGAATTCAACCCTGATAAGGTGTCTGTGTGTTCATTAGAGCGTGTGTGTGACGTGCCGCAGAGGGGTCAAACGTTGAGAGTAATTTTCGATGTTGGAAAATTGACAAGATTCTGAAATTGAATACAATATACGTGTAAGGATAAGAAATTCAACGTTCTCCCTCCCTGATGACAGATTATTTACAGAAACACACTTACTATCACGGAAATTAAATTAAAGGACCGGTGAATGTACAAGTGTTCAAATTTATTATGAAACCAAATGAAATTGCGTAGGCGTCAATAGTAAAGGCCTCTCATAACTGAGATATTCCGAGTTAGATCCTGTGACGACAAGCCACAAGTTTAACATTCTTACCACATATCAAAATACTTTCTAAAGCCCCAAACACATAAACCACCCCCAGTTTCCCTCGCCCTTCCATTCCTTGCACTTTAACTTCCTCCCTAACTTCCGCTAAATAAGTTACGTCTAAAGTAACACTGAAACTATTTAACGGGCCGCATGCCTCGCTGTAACCGTGGTTGCGGCCACGCCTTGTCTAATTTATGTCTAATGAAAATGATTCTTGGTACCTGCCGGTGTCACACTGGCAGACATGTAATATTAAGTTTTTCCTCTGGGGAAGAAGACCTCAAATGAAATAACTGCTATGCGACGGGAGAGGTTGAAGGAGAATTGTTTGTTTTTTACCGTTGCATATAGATCTTTGCCATGCGAAAAGCATTGCTTGCACGTTACCATCCTGGAGGGAAGTGGGACTGAGGACGGAGAAGGGGATTTGGGCTTCCAGCTCTCTCACTCATCATACGAAACACAGCTACTTTACGCCGATCTTCCGTGAGAGGGTGGTTCTATTCCGGCCGAGCCAGCCCGTAAATCAGCTGTAGTCAACTGGCCCTAGCTTGGCTCTACCACCGAAAATGTTGACCTGAACCCAAATAATAATTTGGGTTCTGTTCAACATTTTCGGTGGCACCGAACTTATTATTACCCAAATTATTATTTGGTATAAAGGAAAATAATAATAATTATGGTGATGATAGAGACGTAGCCAATGTAGAACTGCTATCTCATTTATATTTTATTTTGATTAAATTCGTTGCGGGTGCTAAGACAATTTAGCTTTTCCGTGAAACTCATCGAAGGTCAAACATCGGCATCTTCGTTAGGCACCTTTAGCCTCAGGATTACCGCAGTGGAGGAAGTGTGGAGAGTCTCGATAAGTGGTCAAATGATGATTAGATTATTCGCATCATCGCATACGATTTATTGATTCACTGTAGATTATTTCACATTTAATAAGTAACATTGATTCACTATTCAAACGTCACATCTAATCAAATGAAAATGTAAGTAGGTATCCTAAATGATTTTAACGCTGATCGAACCCTCTACTTAGATACCACAATGTATAATTTAAACTGAACCTCTTACTGATAACCAATTAAACACAGACATTCATAAAAGCGCCGATATTACAGAATTAAAACCCACCTTTTATATATTAAAACATGTTTCACCATGAAAATCATACCCGTACAATAACAACACTTATTACATTCAGTAAACCGTTTGAGGGTAGTTAATTGAGCAATTGTCACATTAAATACTACAACGCAATAAAAAATAGATACGTACCTTACTAACTACTTACATCTTCTACACAATATTGTACTTAGTCCACTTAGCAATACGTAACATTATTCATACACGTACACATTGAGTCAAAAGTATTGGCACAATTCTAAATTACGTCTATAACGCGCGGAGACGCCGAGCGCCTACCCCCACTGAGTTACAAATGCGTACTGCAGAATAAATAGGGATGGGATCGTATGTAACATCCCGCATCAGAGCACGGGACCGCGCAGGCGCGAACTAAGACCGAAATGGGATGTCAGCTGTCGGGCGGTAACTAAGGTCACTGTGTCACTGTGAGACGGGTTTTTTGAATAGTTATTAAGTTATCATATAAGGTGGATTGCCTCCTTATTTACTCACAGAATGAAGCAGGATCAGAGATCTGAGTTAATAATTTTATTCGAATTTATTATAGCAAAATAGCACTCTAACTTTATTGAAAAGCTAACCAAAATTATGTTTATGGCTATTTCGACGCAGAGACGCTAACACAACACATTCCTTCATTTCAAGTCTTCCAATGTTTATCTGATTCTCTAAGTTTATCCATACATTATAAATAAATTGCTACTAGCCTAAAACCAAGCAAGAAAATACATCGGAGCTTTACGGGCTCTCTGTAGCAACGAAACCGAATGGCCATCAAGGACTGAGGTAGCCTAACTCACCCGTCAGGCTACTGTGAACTACTTTGCTATATTTACAGAGTACACTCCCCATTTAAACATAGACCTGTATTAATGAATCAATGTCAAATCTGAGAGTGATCTTGGAAATGTCATATCGCCCTCAGATTTGAGATAAATTTATTACGGGCCATAGTTTGTGAGTATTTGTGCTAGCACTCTAACGCAGTGCAAATACAAGATGTCTCAACGGCGCTATAAACTGGGCTCGGTTTACGATCGAGTCTCCGTGGACGGTGCTTAGCGATAATTAGAGTTGGGCCGCTGTCTCGCGTATGTATTCAATCACGGGATTTACTACCAGCACCGGGATTCCGGTTGCCGATGTGCACGGACTCGGGGCAACACTATATTGCAACTTTAGTGACGTTAACTAGATTTATTCCGAATAAATAGAAAAAAGTACCACTCTGAGACATAAACTAGTAAACGTTTATTCTGATTGTTATTATATTATTGTTCCATTTATTTATCTTAAATCAATTTATATTCTTAAATCTAAATAAAAAAACATTTAATAAATTTAAATATATAAAAAATAGTTCCCGGAACAGGGTCCTAGTTACCGGCGGTCAAGGCTCCAGGGAGAGAAACTTCCTCACTATCCGAGCCGTCTCCAAGAGTACTGCCTTCTGGATCTGACCCTTGATCCAGCTGCCTAAAGAGAGCCTCTTAAGGTGTTTGCCGAGGCTCTTGACCATTAGGCCATAGGCGGAAACGACTATCGGTACAATGATAGCCGTGTCAATATCCCACATGTCGACAACCTCGTGAACCAGATCAAGATATTTACATTATTTATCTTTTTCAGCTTTCACGAGGTTTCAAGGTTAATATTATTGTTATCATTATAATATTCATGTGAAAATCTTTAATCTTATGTGGTGGACTATGATCTTAGGCAAAGGTACAGTGATGCACATTTAGGAAACCGGATCAATCCAATAAAGTAGCAATCGTATGTTAGCTGTTTCAGCAATCTACTCTTTTACGATCAACAATCCAACCAGAGTCATGCATTGAACTGGTACAATATTGAGTTTATTCGGATTTGCACCTTAAAATAATCCTACTTGAATTGTCCAATATGAAGACCCAGCTTAACATAATTCAATTAAACTCTGTTTCAATTAAAACTTTTGTTTCACTCTTAACAATCAAATAATCCTTATAGCGATTATTATCTGCGCTCGACCGCGCGCCAGGCCGTGTGATATAAAAATCAAGAATTACATCCAATCCCGTTGCTCTACGAAAAATAATAAGAGTAAAGCCTGTCGTCCACTATAAAGCGTAACGGGCACTAAACGGTGCGCGAATGGCGTGCTAATGAAAACTCCCGCTAACGATATTAATGGTTGGGCGTTAGTGAGAGCGACGCGTTAGTACTAGAAGGTAGTGCATACCTTTTCTATTTAAAATTCTTAAGTTATTTAAATTACTTACAAATCACAGGATCATGAGGTTGTGGGAATAGTTCACCATTAGTTCTAGTTACTATCCAGTGTTACTTTTTGTTACGTTTCTCTAGCATGAAAGTATTTACACATTCGAATATCGGATGCTTCCAATTGAAAAACGCCCGGACCAAAAATAACATAATTAACTTTTTTTTAAAGTGCGCCTCCTTCAGCTCTTGATAATAGTTAAATCCAAGCTTTACTCAAATGTATAAATGCACCTTTCGTACGTTAGCCATCACTGGCACCCCTACCTAAACCCGGAGAAACAGTAAAGGCATCGCCAGTTGACACTGGGCTTAATGAAAAATTTCATAACAGCGCGTGGACAGGGATGCCACAAACAAAACACCAAGATGGCCGCCGAATATTCGCAATTGAATCCGCTGCGCAGATGGCGATTTTTGGAAACTTTTCCCTAGCACTTGTTCCTCGTTACCTTTTTTGTGGGTGGCTTATGAAATTTCATTAGTATCCTGAAGTTTTTAGAATAGCAAGCTTTGTATGTCAGGCTGTTATTGAATAGGGTTGTATCTACAGTGAGTATCATTACACATATTAATTTTAGGTACCTACATCTATGATTTTAATTTAAGCCGTCAATAGCCTAGTGGTTAGAGGGGCCTCGTAGCTGAAAGGTTCCGGGTTCAATCTCAATGCTGGCCATTAAGCTATTGACGTGGGCCCACTCCTAACACGAGCATTAGCTTAGCTGGAGAGGCTAACGGGAATACTAGTAATGTGATAAACTCACATTGCTAGTAGTTTTTCCGTTCAACCCAATCACCTGTTTTATTCACACATGTCTGTGAAATGAATTCCGATCAAGAAATTCTTTGAACGCCCTATAACATCGATGCACCGGGATTCCAAAAAACAACACTAGCGACCAAAACACACGAGCAATATTACACATGACCAGTGCCAATAAGAGACTTAAAAGCCCACTTACACAACACCACTAAAACAGCGCCGATGCAACTTGGTAAGAATTACACGAATCGATGTGGGGGGAAAAAATCCGGTTGAACCGGACAAAGGCCGCCCGGCTAATGGAACACCGAATGGAATGGAAAATTTCTGCATGCCTTTGTTGTTCTTCTTAGTTGGAATTTGTTCCCTTTGGAAAATTGTGCTACTGGTGTGCCAGGGTGCTCTGACAAAAGAAAAGCTCTGGATTGTAAGTATAGGATTATCTTCTTTTAAGATGTATAGAAAGCTAGTCTTCTTTTAAAGATGCGTCTACACGATTACATGTTTTAGAACTGAATTATGGACATAGCGGAGTTTATTAGAGGACCTGATCTGATCCCGGAAAAGAGATAGACCAATACTATTATGAAAAAATACAGAGATTGCCGATAATATTGGTACAAAAAACCCTAATTTAAATGAACTAACTGCGCGCTTTGTACCTACACTGTTTTTTTTCTACCGCATCAAACCTTTTCTCCATTTAATTACTACGTTAGTAGCACCATGCACGTACGTTTGTACCACCCGCCCACAGAAGATCGGCTTAATGTAGCTCTTATAGCTGCGTTTCGTACCATGACTGAGATAGACGCAAGCCCAACTACCTCTCCTTTCCCTTCCGTCTGTCCCACTCTCCTTCAGGTTGGCAACGTGCGAGATATACGTTTCGTAATAGGCTACCGTAACTGCTTAACATTAAGCGGAACGTGCGCTTGCTTTCCGACTTTGTTATAAATTAAAAAGTTCTAGATACCCTTTTATACATTATATCAAAGATACTACCTATAGATACTTTACAACAAAGATTTCCCACATTGAAGACTTCTCCTATTTCTATACATTGTAAACGGCGGCGCCCACACGTCGCCTCGTTCAACTGGCTCGACTAACAAGCCGCACTTGACACTACGCGAGTGCGCGCATACCCTTGCCGTACCACCACTGTAGCAGTAGGGGAACTAGCCATCCAAGCCATACGAGATATTCCCTGTAGCATTACGACATTCTCGACAGAAATCCTTGGAGAGTTAGTGAAAGACTTTGAAAAGATGGAATAGTTCCTAAAACCAATAATTACTATAAAAAAAGCAGCGCATGTC
Organism: Notodonta dromedarius; assembly: GCA_905147325.1. Taxonomy (NCBI): domain Eukaryota; kingdom Metazoa; phylum Arthropoda; class Insecta; order Lepidoptera; family Notodontidae; genus Notodonta; species Notodonta dromedarius. The sequence continues at coordinate 12,246,463 of LR990165.1, read as the reverse complement.
ACTGGTAATCCTTTGTCGTCATACACAATATCTTTTTAAAGAGATTATACCGGCCACACTCCTACTCGCGACTCTTGTAGTGCGGTGTGCGGTGTCTCACAAAGGCGCCAAGGTTTCACCCTCGGTGAGTCCAGAGGAAACACGACTTCCATAATAACATAAAATACGCACAATAGATTCCAAATCAATAAAATTTGGGAATAGTCTTTTCTAAGCCTTCTTCAGATATTTGATATCATCACCCGACTTTAAGGTATCTGAAACTTATATTTATTTATTCCCAAAATTTTACTTCTTAAGCATAGCGGTATGAATACGAAGAGGTTCTTATATGAAAATCGTCGCCTCGTACCTCTGAGCATGGGAATAATGAGCCGCGAGCCTCCCACCGCTGCCGGCGCTAATGGCATAAGTATCCTGTCTAAGATTTAAGACCTAGCCTGCGAGTACGCCTAGATTTTTAAAGGCTAAGTTTCTAGTCTCAAGCATAGAAAATTATTCCGCTAAGAATTTATCGGGCTAAGATTCTCAATGTTTTACAGTAGCATTCGTAGAAGATGCAGTTGGATAAGTTATGAGGATAGCTGAATTCCTGGCAATCAGACAAAATAGTATGTGATTATAACATGTATGTTAGCATACAGGTATATAGAAGGTGCATATAGAAGGTTCTAAAACCTTCTTAATTTTGTTTACTTCATTCCATTTTTCTAATATGCGAATATTATTGTCCTGAGTGACGTTCTGATCGGTTAGTTGATAGAACGCGATCGGGACGAACAACACTATTTGAACAAAATCCCATTTTTACATTACACATTGATTCTCCTCCTACAGCGCCAGGACCAAATATAATTCTTACTTATGAAGATGAGAAAGAAACTCAATGGACAATTCTTTGAAACAATCTTTCAAAACTAAAGGAATTCCACCAACCAAAACTGACAATTCACCATACAATGCATTACCTGCTAACCCTACCAGTCATTATAATATAGATAATGAACACCGCTAATTAATTATCATGCGCAGATCTGAACCGCGTAGAGGGCTACTACATATTGCCCGAGAGCTATCAAGTCAGACTCTCCATGCCAATATATATCTCATTTGTTCACCTAGGTAGCTACCTACTAAATTAATGCCCATATTCTGAAAATGTTTATAAATACTGTTATGTTTTCCGTTGTAGGAAATAAAAAAGGTAACTAAAAGACTAACGAAATAATCTGTACCAACCCCACACAGGGAGCAGGCGTGGTAATTAATTAACATCGGCATACCTCACGTACTCGGGGCTCCGCGAGAGGGCGTGTGTCGGACACTCGATGGTGCTTGCGGCTTTTGTCGCCGCGCCTCTATGTACAACAAAACCCCTTTGTTATTCACTACCAAATACGGGTCTAGAAGACCCGTGGTGGAAGTAATTTAGGTGAGATATGGAAGAATTATTGCATAGTATATATTATAAAGAAATTATAAATAATCACACTCACATAAACAAATACAGTGCTATGTGTAAATTTATTTGGAGACTATGCTAAGCACTGAATATTTTAAGAGTAATGGATTGTCTGATAACAAAATTTAAATTATCACATTTTACACTATAATAATATATTCTAATAACGAAATATCCACAAATGAAGTTGCAAAAGCAATTACAAGTAGTCAAATCACGAATATTGAGTTCTCCAAACTAATTTATGAAGTGCAAGTTCAATACATGCATCCATTCGGTCTGCCATGCATCGCATCATTTACATAGAAATAGGTAGAAGATGCGGTTCCAATAGAGTTAGCGAAGTGGCTCCGTGCGAGCGGGCCCCACTGTACGAGCCAAGCGTTTGAGAGCAAGATGACCGAATACTAAGTACCAGTAGTGTTCTTAGTTTGAATGTAACTTGTTGAAGCAAAGAAACGATAGCTCCGTTGTGCTCGAGAAACTCGTTTTCAATTTTGGAACAGATAGAGCTCCGCATAGACATTACATTTATTATAAGGGCTAATTTTGTGTGGATTTAAAATTTTAATATTGTTTACTCTATATAGCTTTATTGATCAAGATAGAGCCAGTTGACTGGGATTACCGTCCGTCATGATCTGGCCTGTGGGTATCCAAAAAACCACAAGTAAAATGTAATCCGACAATAGTCAAAGATCGACATAAGTTTCATTTCAAAATGATTACCCTATTTTCTAATACAGTTAACAGTAGCCACATCCTTAAATAATAAACCCATTTTCCACGCTTCCTACATCCACACGACGCTTAAATCTTATTTATTAATGTTTTGCAGCAACACGAGTACAAGTTTTTAAAGAAAACTTTAATGTTCAGCGCAGCGAGTAGAACAAAGCCGGAACTGAACCCCAAACGTGAGTGTCGATCCTGTATTCGTATACGTATGTCGTAAACGTATGTCGAAATGGTTTGCAGACCTTGGTGTCTATTGCTCTATCTGATTATTTTTGTCAATTGATAAAGAATTAAAGTGTACTTAAATTGTAGACAACTTCAGAATATTAACACCAATGTTTGATTATTTTGTATTGACAAATTATTGGTAGTGTCAATACACTAAAACATATTCATCGTGATACAAAGTAGAGACGTATTCTTATTGACGATACATAACAAAATACATTTTGATTTTTGTTCAAGTTATCCGTTTTCACCAAGAACCTTGAAACTATTTCATCTCGCTGCTGGCGAGAACAAGAAGAAACTCATAGTTAGGGAACAGAAACGGTCCAGGAACAAAAGTCAGGCTCGCGCACCAACCGTTAATAAAAGTTTGTTTCGTAACATTTTAGTTTCATTTTCGCCTCCGACTTAAATGTGCTAAAGTAGGTACCCAGTGAGTTACTCGTTCCGCAGCGAAAAATAAGAAGGGACTGTAAAATGATTGCTTAAAATTCAGGAAACTAGTTTCTTCCGACAGGAAATTTACACAACTATTTTGTTATTTGATAGCGCTAAGTCTCTTAATACAAAGTGGACAAGACAAAGTAGTTTACTAAATTACTAAATCAACTCCTACGCAAGCCTTGTTAAGGAACCAAAAATATTATGTGAATAAACATAATTAACAATTTAGAAGAAGGACCCACCACTCAACCTTGGCTTGGTAACCTCCAAAATTATAAATCAAATAGGTTGATCGATAATTAGGGTCCCTGACACTCATGGCTGACAGACTAGACTGACGGAGTAAGATTTTGTTGATCTCTTCCATTATCGATCAACCTATTTGATTTATAATTTTGGAGATTAACAAGCCAAGGGTGAGTGGTGGCTCCTTCTTCTTAATTGTTTTACAATGGATTTCCGCAAAGTAACACCTACGTCAATCAATTAACTATTTATGTTAAGAGATTTATGAGGACACCTGTCTTCTGATACATTGATATCATGTGACAACCAAAAGAGAGAGAGCAGTTAGGTGTTGTGAGTTTAAAAAGTTCCGTCCCAATCGGGTGAGGGCCGCTTAATTGTGTTTATCACTTGGCCCCTCTGCCGAACTTTTTCTATCAAAACTTGTTGGAAGGCCGTTGAGGGTTTTCAATGCCCCCGTAAATGTGACATCGCGGGTGTTTTGAATTCATTTTTAATTTGCTTATCGCTGTAATGGGTGTTTTACGCAGTGTGCCGTTGTTCCGCCTTCCGTTGAGGTAGCTTTGGTTACTTTATTGAAAGTTTGTTTTCTTGCAGAAGGGAAACAACAAGTATGTAGTGTAGAGTTGATTTTGAGTCACGTTTGAAGTTAAAATAGTTTTTTTAGAACAATTAAATGAACTGAGGGGACTATTGAGATTGGATAGGCGCTTAAACGCCATATCTGTTAATGGAACTACGAAGAGGAACTATGATCCTTTGTGTCTGGTTACTGAAATCGGAGTTGATAAATGAGTTTAGTGCTCTCCTAACAAATTTCCAACTACAACCCTTCACAAATTTCCCAGAAGCTACCTGTCCAATCCGTGTTCAAAAAGGTCGACAATCCAAGGTGTCCGCCGCGCGGTCAAATAAATCCGTCCAACACAAGATTTTGTTTTTAGAGAGGCACCTGTGCGCGGTCAAGTTGGCACACATGTTGTCAGGTGCTTGTGTAAAAAAATGTTTTATAAAAACAGTATATAAACAGTATATTTTTATTATCTTACAATAATAAAAATATTGTGAAATTATTGTGTATGTTTACTAGCTCTGTACCCAAAAGGAATTTCCATACAAATTTAAAGCCCCTATTTAATTTTCTCATCGGGTTTTTTAACCGGTGCCTAATAGGTTGTTACCCTACCAATCGATAGAGAGTTGATTGATCCATAGATTGGCGGTAGAATGAGATGCGTAGACGTCGATCATCAGTTTCTAAATAGAGGAACATTAGATCGACGCGGCCGACCGACTGGCGTGTTAACACCCTTGCTTGCGTGCTTATCACGTTATATACTCGTATAAACTCCTGAGTAAATTTGTATGCTTCTAAACCTTCTTCTATGCACTTAAGTTGTTCATTGTATGTCAGTCTGTTGAAATCGTGTTAATAAGTAAATAGCGACATAAGTGGTGTTTATTTAAAGAAGTAAGGGTCAGGAACACTTAAGTCGACGGTATTGTCATCAAGCATTGGTCTTTTTACGTTTCGTCAGAAAGATTAACAGGGGAGTGCCCAGTTTACATTACTTAACATCAGTTCAAATCAGTTACCAGCAGTTTTCGGGAAAATGCTCTACTTTGGTGTAATCCAATATTTATTCAGACTAATTAGGTACATTTATCTAACATACATACACATAAATCTTTAACTATGTCAAGGTAGGTACCCATCATACCAATACCGCAATACTAATTAATATTCCGGCATTCCCAGAAATCTCCATATTTGTCTTCCAATCCAAAGCTTCTGACGTAACTTCTGAGCAAACACAACAGATATTATAAACTTTACCTTTCAAATGTTAAACATGTATACTGAGTTAATATTCAGAATTTTGATATTGTAAATACCTACAACATAATGTTCCTTGATCCTATTCGTATAAAAGCTGAACTCTATCGCTGAACATCTTATTATAACATAACAGTGTTCATGATTAGTCGATATAAATTGCAAACTATAACAATAATATCTAAAATTCGACAGTGAAATGTGAGTGTACCTGTGCATCCCTGTGGAAATAAAGGCGTGATGAAGATTACTCTGGATAAAAAGGCAACTCTTTAGTGTTACACAGGTAGATATCTACTAGGTATATAATATTCATTATTCTGCGCTTATACCTCGTCCCTTCCGTATGTGTCAGACGTGGGATCCCTGCGCGGCGTTTTAAATGAAAAAAACATTATGTAGTGACCCGCGTTATAAATGCCGGCAATTTGGCCGGAGCCGTTACCCACGCTCGCCTTACGTACTATGGCGTGTGTGTTGAGGTAAGTAATGTGTTCATCTGCCCTAGCAATACAGGGTAACATGTAAATGTTACATGTCTAAACTTTTACACTACTTATTTTATTCTTAATCAATTAATATTACCTTATTTGTGGACTTTTGAGCTACAAAGGCCCATGTAATAGGCCGATCCTTGCATCGGAATGGGCAACAACGGGGACATATAGTGTGACCTTATGTGGTCCGCCATACCAGCTTCTGAAGTTATAACTATCACGACCAGACCGGTCTTAGCATCAAAGTATAGGTCAGAACGTAATACCAAAGAAGAATTTAATTAATCCTAGAGAGGACTAGCACCAGAAGGATCCACTATCCAACCTATTGAGACATCTGCCTCTCATGCAAATGATTTACACTAATGATGAATGATGGCTTCAAAAAAAGGTATTAAATCTCCAATCACCAATTCAGCTTTACATAACCGGGTAAACACGCTATGGTTGTTTTCCACGAATCGTGTAAGCTAGGATTAAAACATCGAGCTGAGGAATTTTTAATTTCAGCCTCCACTCGGGGGCGGGAGGGGTGTCGTCGCCCCGGGCCGCGACCAGCTGTCCGTGTTACTTACATTCACGCCAGAGCCGTTTTTATATTGGGAGTCATGGAACTATAATATCATGTAAGTATGTAGAGATCATGTCAATATAGGTATTCTAGCTTCATAACTATGTATAAAAACATTAATTATTATTATAATATATTGGAGTTCTTAGTAAATGTCTTATTTGGTAACTGAACAACTGGCAACAATGTATCTACAAATTAGATACTGGAAGTGTTTTTCTTTCAACGGAATTTTTATACTTAAGGGAAACAAAACAATCACCAAGTGTACCTATAGACTAATGTTATTCAGCATCCCTGTTTACTATAACTTCACTTACAGCTTTGCAAACAAAAATAAATCTATTATCTCTGTCATCAATAAACCCACTAATCTCATACGATAAGAGATTACTATCTTATGCGCGCTACGCTGCGCTACGCCGCGCTACGCCTTACTACGTCGCTACGCTGTCCGCGACACTGCAGGATTACCGCGCGCCGCCGGATACTGATGGGATTCGTATATGAGAGGACAGGGACAGTGTTGGATTAAATGCGATTATTAAACAACTGTGAAATAGTGTAATACTAGCCACCAGGCATCAAACAACAAAATCTCAATCAATATTTACGCTGCCTTTACTTAATAAATCGCTATTCCTACATTTTTCTCAACTTTGAGTTGCCATAATAGACCCGATTGTGTAGAAAGATACTTATAGGTCCTTTGTGATCAGCGTTTATAATCCAAAACCAATTTCGTCGTTCTATGGGTAAGTACCTACGGTCGGGCATAGGACATGGCCCGAAACTTCCGTTCAATTATCTGGAGTCGGTGCCAATTTATGTTTACTGTCTCAAGTACTTAATGCAAAAGGATAGATTGGGATTGGTAAAAAATATAACTAGGTAATAGTTATTTCAGGCATTTGGTTTTGTTTGTGTAAATATTTTTCTAATAAAATTTGTTCAAAGTTTGACACAAAGTAAACTTTGCAACCTTCCTGTCCAATATTGTGGTGTAAAAATTGCAGCAAGTCCCCGTAACATGCCCCCGCGTTGCAAACTGAATAAACCCAGTTGTTCATTAGAATTTTGTTCGGTACGGAACTTTAAAATTACTTGAGGCCGCCCGGAGGGAAGTTTTTCTTTGACTTGTGTGCAAGTTGGCAACTAATCTGCATGCGTAATGCATGTAAATAGGATTGGACGTAGTGTACAACAAGTTAAACTGGAAACTTTCACTCGCTTCGATTCCGTTTACTTCTTAACTAGCGTGTTTTGCGAAAAGTGGCAGTCAGAGGAATTGAATGTGGGTAAAGAAGCGAGAAGTAGATTCGGAGTTTGCTTGAAAACTAACCTGGATTGGATCTCTACGATGTCTCATGAAACGATAGTCTAGTTCAGATGGTTCATAATGAGAGCCAAGTATCTTTCTGCTGAAGAGTAAAGAGAGATTGCTGACAAACTAGATCATCAAAAACTTGTCAACATTATTTCAACCGTACAACCATCACTACACGCCTATAGACAGGATTGATAATCAAGTCCCTCACATTAGATTTCACATTGGTGTCAGTCAAAGCTGTCGTCATTTACAGCGATAGACACGGGGTCATACGTATGTAATACATGCTGTGACGGAAAGGCCGAGCCGGCGGGGCTACCGACGGAAGCGGGGAGGCGGGCGACTGACGTTTCCATTAGGACCCTTGTTCCTTTTTTCATTTCCAGTGCTTGAATGAAAGAAGACATATCTAAGAACACATTTGTGATTGTGTTTATTCATATTAACATACCAACTGTGTGGTCAAAAACTAAGCGCTTATATTAACAATAATACTAACCTTTTTAATGTCTCACTCCTAGGCACGGGCCTCCCCTCAATGTTGTGGAGGTCCAGGCCATAATCCACATGAAACATTTCCAAAAGTCTAGTGAGCAACAAGCGGTCATTATCTTAAAAATTATGAGAATACCGATTCCTATGCTCAAAACTTATATAACTAGAGGAGGGTTTCAACAAGCAGTGGATTATAAAATAATAAGACGATTACATTGCCTTGTAAATCTAGCCAAATAAATCCGTTTTCAGTAAATAACGACTTCGTGCACATTTTTCCGAAACGAATGTGCCCTTATCACATTTTATCGAATGCACTGTGTACAGCACTTGCTAGGAATTTACTATCTACAGACATGCAGGGCAGGGCTCATGATGTGTGTCAAGCAACATCTATGGAGGTAAACTTTTGGTAAACTTTTTTAAAGCCACTATAATGGCGTCGCGATGACACTTAAAAGCGTGGTGACGCCACTTTGCTAGCGTCGCGACGCCACTTTGTTAGCGTCGCGACGCCACTATGAAAGCACCGCGACGCCGCTATAAAAGCGCCACGACGCCGCTATAAAAGCGCCACGACGCTACTATAAAAGCGTCGCGATGACACTATGAGAGCGTCGTGACTCCACTTGAAAGCGTCGCAATGCCACTATAAAAGCGTCGCGACACCACTATAAAGCCTCGCGACGCCACATTGGCAGCGTCGCGACGCCACTATAAAAACGTCGCGACGCCACTATGAAAGCGCCGCGACGCTACTTTTAAAGAGTCGCGATGCCACTATAATGGCGTCGCGACTCCACTATGAAAGCGGCGCGACGCCACTATGAAAGCGCCGCGACGCTGCTTTTAAAGAGTCGCGATGCCACTATAATGGCGTCGCGACTCCACTATGAAAGCGGCGCGACGCCACTATGAAAGCGCCGCGACGCTACTTTTAAAGAGTCGCGATGCCACTATAATGGAGTCGCGACTCCACTATGAAAGCGGCGCGACGCTACTTTTAAAGAGTCGCGATGCCACTATAATGGCGTCGCGACTCCACTATGAAAGCGCCGCGACGCTACTTTTAAAGAGTCGCGATGCCACTATAATGGTGTCGCGACTCCACTATGAAAGCGGCGCGATGCCACTATGAAAGCGCCGCGATAATTAACACGTGTTTTGAAAGACTTCCAAAGTCTCTTAGTAAATATACCAAAAAATCAAAAGGAGGCGCCTGTCTAGCCCGCGAAATTCAAAATTTTCGAGTATTTTTATAGTTTATCCAAAATCTGAAAAGATTAAGACAACATTTTGTGATTTGCGAGAAACACAGTATGCAGTGCGTTTATTAATACATTTATTTTACTCTAAATATTATCACGGTGGATATGATACTAGTTAATCACTAAATATACAAAAATCGCCAGATTATCTGGATAGCTGTCGTTCTTGAAATGTTTAGAGTAAGTTGGATATATTAATAAATGCACTGCACACGGTCTTTTTCGCGAATTACAAAATGTACCTTTTATTATTATCAGATTTTGAAAAATTTCTGGCGGGCTAGATGGGCGCTTTAGCCTTAAGTTAAAATTAATTAAAATTGTAATGAGAAAGTAAAATTTCCTGTACATCCAATGGACGTTAATTATGCGGCCCTTTTTGACAACCAAACCACATAATTATAAATTTTTATTAGAAAACCGGCAACAAATAATTTATGGCCAGTCAAAACGACAATATTGTTTCAGGGTTGTCCGCGAGCGGCCAGCGGCCACCAACCAGCGGCCAGTGTCCGGCGGCCGCCGCAAAGCGCGGTTAATCTCATGAATATTCACCTGACCGCGGAGCGCCCGCTAAACTGGACCGCCCGGATACTCTATAAAACGTCCTGGTATTCAGACGCGATACGATCTTGATACTTGGCAAAAGTACATGCCTTTCAGAGAGAAATAAGGAAATGTTGTTTTTTTTCCTTTTACATAATCTATAAGCGGCTGTCTTGTCATTGTCTCACTAAAAAATTACTCATCATTAAATGTGACCTTACTATCTTATATCTTGTGCCAAAATATCTTATAATACTATTATCTATTTATATTATCATAATACTATCTTATAACTCGCAAAGCTCGTCGCAAGCGGTTGTACTGATAAAGCTCGCTTTATAAGAGTTGGTATCGTAAAAGTTTAGTCTCAATTACATGAAAATTCTAAGCAATTATCAAGTCACATCAATCGGTTTACACTTTAAATGTAACCGCGAGGTTAATTTATACGGAGCCGTGATGATAATTGATATCAGCAGTGAATTTTCGCCGAACCGGCGCGGCGTGAGCGTATGCGCTGACGACGCAGCGTATGGTAATACTACTGATGGTGTTTACATTGGCCCGGCTTTCGGTAATTGGATGGCGAAAGTTTAAAATTAAAGGAATATATATTTTTTATCAATAGACATACAGGGATTGCAACGTATTCCTTGTAGGGCGTGATAAACAACAACACATCAATATACGAGCGGTATGTTGTTGAATGAATCAAGGAAATCGAAGAGGAAGTGAATTCCGAGAGAAATGATCATGAAAGTTTGAGGCATGTTTAACTAGTTGACTTTACACATTCGTAAGTTATCATTTTTGCAAAATACAGCTGATTGTTTGTTTCATGGGTGGCAGGTCGCTGTACAATATACCACACAATATTTTTATTATGACGCCAGCGACTAGCGAACTTAAAACACGTTTGAAACTCCTGGGGGAGCCAAAGTATCTATAGTCCTAATCGAAGGAGATTTCATAACTGCCTACCCGTCGTTTGTGCGGAAGATTGTCGGCGTCCGTTAATTCGGCCTCTAGGCCGTTCCCTTTAACGACCAACCATTCCCGACCTGTTTATTGTAACTTGAGTCTTCAGGACATAAAATTTGTAAACTAATGGACATCAGTTTCGCCAAACTGAAGACTCAAGTTTTATGAAGGGTTTTTTGGAAAAGTTTTGATACGTATGTTTGCTGCCTTTGGGTGTAATTATTATTTTAGCACGTTCTTTGGAGTAGGTACAAATAATCTGAATAACACACTTAAATCACCCACTTCATTTATATTTCAGATTTTATAAACGCACATTCTTTATTTATTCTAGAAAATAATGACTACTTTAATTACCGCTTTTTTTCGTTGTAGGAACAAGTTTTAACTTTGTCTGTGTATAAAGTGCGACAATACGCGTTCTCCGCGTTTTTGTGCGAATTTTGTATGGGTGCAGCGCCCCTAGTGGCGAGTTAATAAATCATTTATGTATGCATTTAGTTGACATTTCACGTCAAGCGCAGTATTCACGTATACGCGTTTTCATACGTGTATAACCGCTTGTAACTCAAGTTTTTCTGAACTGCATGCGATTCAGTAGCCAAACTCTACATTTTGTATAACATACATCCGTGTAACATATTTGTTTATAGAATTCTGATAGTAATTATTGTAAATTGCAATTAGAAACAAAATTTTCCATCAGTGAACACTAAATGGATTCAGCAATTACCGCCGCCCGGTTCGAATAAAGGGTAGCTTTTGAAGGAATAGCGAACAGCGCTTTGAAATAGCGCTTTGGGTTTAATGAATCGTCTCTCGATACTAATTGGAGCCTATTGGGTCCCGCGTGTGCAAATCTCGAATTACGCGGTAAATGGAAACGGCTATTACAAAGCCATGGTATGGTCGTCTTACAAAATGTAATCAATTGAGTTCACGAGTAGTTTTCTTCAGCTACTCCATTTTACTTACGCGAAAATAATGACTACACGCAAGGAAAGTTACTCAAATATAGTAGATCCCTTCTGAATTTTATTCAATGGGAACTTTTTTCTAGAACTAAGAAAGTATTAATATATGTTTATTAAAGCTTAATCAAACCGACAAACATTGCAAAAAATAAATATATTTTTTTTTTTTACTTTTATTTCCTTGAACTTTTATATTTCAACCCTCTATCAAAAGTATGTACCAACCATTCAAATATTTACATTGAAAACACATATCATTACCTAGTATAAAACAAAGTCGCTTCCCGCTGTCTGTATGTTCCTATGTATGCTTAAATCTTTACAACTACGCAACGGATTTCGATTGGGTTTTTTTTTAATAGATAGAGTGATTCAAGAGGAAGGTTTATATGTATAATTTATGCATAATATAGTAAAGAAACACTGATAATTTATTGCACCCGTGTGATGCCGGGGCGGGTTGCTAGTTAGTAGAATAAACCCACATTTCAAAAAATATTGCCTATCATCCCCAAAATTACATCCAAACGACGCATCTAAAGACTCCACGGGAAGCGGCTCCCATCTCTTGATAACGAGATTAGTGGGGAAGCCGCTTTATGCTGGCAACACTGAAGTTTATCTGCTAAACGGTGGATCAGACGGCTCGCCTGATAAGCGACCGCCGTTTTTTCCGTTTTATGTCTTTTTCGTGTTTGCAGCGCTATATGCTTGCTTGTGTAGAAGATAACGAGTAGAATCATAGTAATTAGTAATGGCTTGAAATCTACGTTCTATAACAGACTAAGTAACTTAACAAGTAGTCAGTGCAGTTCCCTTCACTTTAAGTTTGTCTCATTCCATAAAACCTTATAATCCTAATTAACTACAAAACAAATGAAGTATCAACAGCCAGCAATTAACCTCCGTTGACAAAGGCCAATAGCGTGGCAACCGCAAATTCCACAGCTCGTGTCGCGGAATATCCGAATCTCCGGATCTCTGGATTGCGGATGTGAGCGCGCGGATCCGGCTGAGTTGGGTCGACGTGTGACTGATGCCGGCCCCGCCGCCCTCTAACGGTGTATACGTGCATAATTTATTATGCAGTGGGCTTTTACACACGAATTCGTTCAGATGGAATTCGGAATTCAAGTGAGAATAGGTTACCAAAGTACGCTAATAAAATACCTATTTCTGCTCTGCTTTGTACGCAGCGTAACTTAGCGTAAACTTATTCCATCCCGCTTAGGACATAATAAAATAATAGTTTTACGTTAAAAACATGATATCGTGCTGACGATACGATAGCGTAAGAGTATATGTATCAAAATAATATCCCAATGGTCCTGACCATCAAGTAAGTGGGTACCTATATGTCTTAGTTATAGCAAAAAAAATGGATCTGCTTCCAATTTCTATTGGCTGGTTGAAATAAAAACCCCGTAGATAGGTTTATTTATACGAGTTTGACAAGCAAAGTCAGACCACAAAACTATCCTACTAATATTATAACTGCGAAAGTTTGTGAGTGTGTATGTTTGTTACTCTTTCAGGCAAAAACTACTGAACGGATTTGGATGAAGTTTGGAATACAGATAGTTTGTAACCGGGATTTACACATAGGATACTTTTTATACTGATAATCCCAAATTTTTTGTTAAATACTACGCGCACGAAGTCGCGGGCACAGCTAGTTAAAATTAAATCAGAAAGAGTCATCTGCACAATACCCACAAATAGTTTTCCATTTAGTACAGTCTGTAATGTAAGACACAATAGATTTTGAAACCAGTCCTCGAATCCAATTTCTAGTTAAAATAGCTCTTTGTGCCGCTGAGTTAGATCGACTTGAGCTGAATGTGCTGTACATTCATTTATTTGCTTGTCTTGAAAGAATATTGAATTTTCTTTGTACAAATTTGTACAATCATTTTATTTATTACTGACAGATAGTTTTATTAGTTCATCTGCCTTTCAAGACCCCACTAGTGTTACAGCCAGTAACCAAAAGACTTTAGATGAAGCATATGGATCGCAAGTCTAACGACCTATTCAAGTCTTAATCAGTTTTACATAAGTATCTAACTAGTCGACTAAAAATGACTACCAACTGAAAAGGAGAATAAATTTCGAATTTGCAATTATCTAGTTCACTTAATTAACAACTTTGATTGCTATCCGCGCTGTCAAGTTGGCGTTGTCGTACAAGTTATTACGCGCGTAATACGCCGAAACAGCCACTAATAGCCGTAATAACGGTGCGAGTATCCAATAAGTGCTGCCGACGTCAGCCGGAACCACTGAGTGGAGCGAGTTACAAGCGGAGGTACAAAACGGAAGTTTCTTCAAAGCTCTTTTGTTTATTGTCATATCAATTTCGGTAATCCGGAGCTCACACATTGAATTCAGATTTATTTGTTTCTTTTATGAGATGCTATAGTAATAGTGCCGTTCTTCGGGGGCTACCTAGTTAGGTTGCTAAAAGCGAATACACTTCTCCCAGATCAAACACTAGCTAGTTAAAAGCCTGATTCAGGATGGTGTAATTAGGTAGTAAGTTCTTTATATTTTTTATAGAAATCGGTTTTGGCTATTGTAGGATGCGATTTTTATGATTATGATTTTCGACGCTGCTATTATTTAGAGCTTAGCGTAGCTTAAAAGAAAGTAAGACAATAATCTATCATTGTCTATCTGTCACATTATTGTTCATGCAAATTTGTTGCTAAAATTCAATTACCTACATATACCTGGTACCTACATGTATTTTCTGCCACTAGCTACTTACCTACAACTACCTATTAACTAAATGTCTCTTGATATATTTAAGGAATATAATGTAAAAACCAACAGACTATGAAATTGGTGAACGTTTTAAATTTTACCAACACCATGTTCATTCGAGTACGAAATTGAAGCTGACTAGAAACATGTTTTCTCAAATAAAATATAAGTACCACAGCTCCTTATTACACAAACTAAACTGAGACTTGCCTTCTTTCCTTTGTTGGTAATGTATAAGCAAGTCACTGACGTATCAAACTTAATTTAGTCGTGATTTGGAAGCTACAGCAAATTATAGCAATCATCAATTGTAATAATTAGCAGCAGGTCTAGACTAGACCATAGACTTATGTATGGACATTAGACCTGTCTACAATAATAACCAAAAAAAATGCTATTTACTATGTATTACCGTATGTAGGTATATATGGGAGGAGTAGAACCAATAAGGAGAGGCCTTTGCCCAGTGGGACGACGGAGACTGAAGAAAAAAAACAATAATACCCTATTAAGTTTTCATAGAAATCGCTCCCACATCATCAATCAGACGGCTTAACGCTGAATCATCGGCGACTTATCGGATCCCCTAATTGTCACAAGGGTGTCCACCCGCGCCACAGAACACAGACTAACAAGTACCGCCCCAGATGTTATTTATTACATTACACCCACGTTATCGAATTATGTTGAGATATTAGTGCCGACAGTTTCATCAGCCGAAGGAAATGGATTTTTGATTTGATTACAAGGATAACACAGTCTGTATTACCATAGTGGAGATCATTAATTGAGCATAACATTATTATTAGTAATTACTGGGATATTCCCAGTAACATCCAGACGTATTATTATCCGACGGGGATCAAACCCGCTACTACCTAGTGCAAATAGCCTCGGCGGTTTACGCCTAAAATAACAGAACAAATTGTTCTCTAATAATTGATTAACATATTTTCAATATCATGCTAATGTACCATCTCGTATTGAAGATTTATTTTAATCTTTGATTCTGCATCTACGTTTGACCAGTCTCCTATCCGCGTAACGACGCGAACGTCATCTATGATTGGTTGTTGGCAAACTTCATACAAGAAATGGATTGTAGTATCAGTCTGATTATTAATTTCGAGCTAACGCTAATTTCATGGATAGGCACAATTTTCTAAGAGGAAAAAATTGACATACATTTAGTTCATTAGGCTCCATTCATCATAGTCAATAGGTACCAGAAAATACATCTGAATATTTTCCTAAAGTCAAGTCCAAGGTCAAATACAATTATTATGTAGCAATCTTTGGCGCACAACCCAGGGCTGTCGCGAACACGCGACGAGTACATTAGCCACTAGTAATGCGCTCTACACCTGCATAGGGCTGCCACACGGAATGCTTTATGAGGGCATGCAATGCTCGGCTGTGATGCTGACTTGCAAAGCTTTGTCTGAATTTGAAATGAAACATGGTTAATTGATGTAAATGTTTCTTATTTTTGTTGACTAAAAGGTTTTAATATATACAATTCAGCTAGGCATCCACACTGGACATTGTTTAAAGATTTACCTAGCTGAAGGAAGAAGTCTGCAATGACAGAAAAAATACTACACCAACAAGTAATTTGAAATACTAAAATTCAAATATATTTTATTATCTACTGCCTATTGTACACTGGCAGGTCATTTGAATAGCCTTAAAACAATAGATATTAGTAGAATCTATTATTCACATCTAAATTTCTCATTACAAATGCATAAAGTCAATTTGTCATTCTATTCTCACAATCAAAGCCGTGGCAACCCTGCCGTGGCTACAAATCGTTCCGCCGATAACATCTCGGCGGATACAATTAATTACCCGGACAAAGGGAACACCGTGAAAACCCTGTGTAGCTATTTCGTTTCCGT
The DNA here is from genome assembly GCA_905147325.1 of Notodonta dromedarius. Classification (NCBI taxonomy): domain Eukaryota; kingdom Metazoa; phylum Arthropoda; class Insecta; order Lepidoptera; family Notodontidae; genus Notodonta; species Notodonta dromedarius. Next base: position 12,230,179 of record LR990165.1, on the reverse strand, counting down.
GTTTCGGTACCTATTTTCAACCCCCTAATAACCTTATACCATTATAGGACATAGAAAGTACTTAGTAAATATTTGTATGAGCTTTCAGTTAAACATACTTTTAGTAATTTTATCAGACTGATATAAAGCGACAAATTTCTGAAAAACACGCGGTACAAGGTTCCTGTCAATATCCTCTAGATGACTGCGCCACCAAAAGAAAGTAAGGCAATAAGTAAATTCAGCTTTTACAGCTGCCAATAGAACTGGCAACAATAATGCTTAGTCAAGGTGTTGATTATTTCCACTTTAGCTCCAAAGTGGCATTAAATCGTTCCACCGATACTATCTATACGGATATAATTAATGACTTCGACAATAGGTGAAAACGGAGTCCCATTGAAGGTCGCGTGTTCCTACCTACTTATTTCGATATGATTATTGAAAAATAAATATTCGTATGACTATCAAACTTTTTTATATACCTACTAGCTGTGCCCCGCGACTTCATCCGCGTAGTATTTTAACTTAGCAAAAATTTCGGGATTATCGGGTTAAAAAGTATCCTATATGTAAATCCCGGTTATAATCTATCTGTGTTCCAAATTTCATCCAAATCCGTTCAGTAGTTTTTGCGTGAAGGAGTAACAAACATACATACATACATCCACACTCACAAACTTTCGCATTTATAATATTAGTAGGATAACCAAGTCGGCAAGCAGGCGTACGACCCGAAGCAGTTACCGTAACCTCTGATGCTTGTACGTTGCCGACCTAAAGGGGGGTGGGACAGCGGGAGTGGGAGGGAGGTGGGGGTATGGGCTCCCGACTTCCTCACACATCGTACGAACCCCAGCTGTAATGCCCAGCCCGTATATAAGACGTCGTCAATTGGATACAGCTCTTAGCTCTACCCCCCTAAATATGACTAACTCATGATACAACAACAAAAAAATATTTATTTGTCTTTTCTCTTTCCCATATCCTGCACATTCAAATTCCCAAAAAATAACAATAATCGTTTACTAAGCATCGATAAACAGCGCTTATGTGCATACGCTGTTATTGTACTGCTCTTATCAAGAGATACGGCCGTGTACGACTCGCATGTGAAATAAAATAAAGAAATACGAACACAGGCGACAACGCGCCCCCACATAAATATTAGATTCGATAGCGAAGCCCGGGGCGTTTTATGAGACTCCTTAGGCTTATGAAAATATATGTTCAGCGTTGGAGTGAGATTTATTCGTTACGGGGAGACGGATGAACCAATCTATGTTAGTTCCAGAAAGTAGAGTCTAAATCTTGTATATTGTGGACTAATCACCGCTATCTGGATGTAGGACTCTCCCATTTATTGTCAGTAATTATGGCCTTTAAACTTACTTGCATTTCCAGGTTTTAATCAGCTCTATCTATTCATTGTATTTGAATACATGTTATGTAAAGTCATAATCCCTAACGATCTTAATACCAAACCATGTCTTCAATAAAACCATCCAAGTTTAACACTTAACATGACTAGGTACTGTTATAAAACAACGCTCTAAAATTTAATCGAATAATTAGTTGTAAAAATGTATTAATCGGTATACAAATCTAATACATATTATGAACTTTATACCCAGGTTTATGTCCGAACTTTATGTCCGTTGCACTTTAATACCAATAACAAAATGACCCATGAGCAATGAAACGCGCAGTAGGTAAGGACACGTAGGTGAAGGAAGTAGTGCCGTCCTGCTTGCTCGTAGTTTTATCGTTTTATCAAGATTCGGTCTGGGTGCCGTCGTAAATGTTTACAGCCACTATTTATGTCTACTTAGCTGTTACAATAGTCGTATTATATCAAATAATAGCCCATACTCGTCAAATAATTGCTGTTTTTCCTTCTCCAAATTCTGAAATACGTGAACTTGGAAAACAAAAACTCTGTTCAATATTAAGGCTTGCAAATGGTGAGTTATATTTAGCTGTTACAATATTAACATTTCGCTTTAGTAACGGGAAAGTTAAAATCACGCTTAGTCTAGCTGCTCTAAGTGAATTTAAGATCATTTATTTATATTTTAATTAGTGATTTTCATCTTAAAAACAATAAAATTGATTTATTAGTCGAGTAGGTATGACTGAAGAATCAACAAACTGTCTACATACAAGTTTATTGTAAGCGAAAGCGAACTTCCCACATATTTATTTAAAATTTTCGAGTCACCTAGGGCAAAAACATTTTTTGTTATATGCTATAAAGTAATTGATTGAAAATTTATTGAACAACAATATGAACATAAAGTCCACAGTAGGTACATCATTCTCTAGCGGCCAAGTATAGTTGTTAGACAGTTCAATTACAGTAGAGTTGCCAGAAGCTGTGCCCTCAACAGACATATAACCAGACAATGCTACGAGTTTATTCCTCTCTTAGCTATTGTTACATAAATATATTTCACAAAACAGTGCACTATAGGGATCTATTTCCGTGCTTCAATGGTTTTAAATATTGCAAGCAATTTGCGTCCTAAAATCGTCCAGAAACTGAGGACTAATAGAATATTCTATTCAACTTTACTTGCAGCGACGCGATGTGCGCCAATGTTACAAACTTACGACATGCGGGCAGTGGTCGCCAATTGTTCTACAACTATAATTTCTCATTTTTGTATACTGTTTTCTTATATTTACGCGAATACTAAGTATACATTGAAATACAACTATTTCTCATTTTTGATTGTGCTGAAACGTTTAAATTTATTTTATGTATGGTAGTCATGTGCATGTAATTTTATACATTGGAGCCTGTTTAGTACCAAACACATTATTTTCCCTTATCTTTTATAGAAGCTAAAATTCTTGTTGCTCTCCCAGAATTACATTTGAGTAGGTCTTAAAATGTTGCAGCTTCGTGAGCCCACTCTTACTTAGCACAAGCATTTATTAATGTGACATCATAATTTTGCTTGTTACTTTTCTTTTTCCGTCGATATGTTTTGAGGGAAGCCGTGCCCAGTGGAGCATTAAAAATACCAAATTCTTTTAAAAATGATCCAACAAAATGTTATTGGCCCTGCTCCCTACGCTCCATTGCATTAATGCGCTCGGGAATGTTTGACAGTTTAAAGGCCTCGCTGAATTCAAATGCTATTTTCGAAGCCCGAAGCTACCGGCTACTCCATACTAGTCTGTTTTAAATTTAATTTCGTAGCATCCCATGAATACACATCGAAATAGAAATAATGTATGTATGTATATTTGTCTATACCCCACTAGTTTCCACAAACTCTCCAACAGCCACACGCATAAATCATAACGATAAAAAAAAACTTATTAACAGTAAAACGGAACTGGCGGCGATACGATCGGCGCATTGTCAAAATGATTGATTCACTCAATGAGGGGGGGCGAGAGTTAATAAAATTAATTTACCCCTTTTGAACGCGCCCAATGCGCACCCAAGTGCCGTAAAAGCATCGCGATGTCCCATTGAAGGCATATGACGAATGATTCTCGTGAAAAATGAGCCCTTCACAATTGCTTCGGGAAGCGCAATTTCATGGCGCGAATAGGCTTGCTGATAAGGAATCCAGGTAATTTAGGAAAGTCAATTTATTTATAAAGCTTTGGGGTAAATGATAATGGAATAATAAATATCGTCCATCACACGTGCAATAACAAAACAAGAAGAATATTATTTATAAAATTTCATAAGCCGGATAAACGTACCTAAATTAAAATTATATGTACTAAAATTGTCGGTATTACGATAGTATCTAAACCCAAATGAGTTTTTTTAAAACAAACAGAGACCACTGAAGCCTTTAATTTAATTACTGGCTACTCTATAGGACATATAATTTAAGATGGTGGTGGATACCAGCGATGCTGCTGCTCCTGGGAACTGCGCTCACCGTCGTGTGCCTGACCATCACTCGCTATCTGGAGAACCCCACATACATGGTGCAAGTGGAAACCCTGCACCCGTCCGTTGAGTTCCCGAATGTGATCGTTTGTCCAGAGATCGAGTTTTCTGAACACAAAATGGATCAGTTTATTTCTGAAATGTAAACCTTTCTGTTCTTATGATCGATTTTGTCAACTTGGAACTGATTTTATTTAAGAAATTTCAGGTAGCCGATAAATGGACGCATAAGACCTATCAAAAGTTACCATTGGATTTATAATTAAGACAACCTGCAAAGTTTAGCTTGCCCTAAATTCATTGAAAAACAGGAGCGCGAAATTTTCCGTTCCGTATTGCAGGTGGTTTAAAAATAACAGTCTGTCATATTTCCTCTGATGTATTTCCAGCACTGTTACAACGTTTAAAATTCATTTTTAATATTCAAAATGGCAACTCTGCTATTAGGCATACCACAGAAGTGCATAAAATTTATATTCGCAGAACACTAGCATTTTTTTGTCAGAATGCATTACAAAGTTGTTAATTTCAGTAAATTTCCCCCGGGACTCAATGCAAGCTACATACGTGAGGTGCTGCCCCAACTAGCCGCCTTCTATTCGCCTGATATGCCGTACAAGGTGAAGGACTTGGAGATGATAGAACATCTGCTGGATTTTAACGGGATAGACGTGGAAACTGTCAGTAGGAAGCTGACAGCCACTTGCGAAGAGATTCTGATTAAGTATGACTTTCATGACAGGACCATACACATTATAATAACTTTGCTTATTATGGATAATGGTTTAAAATTACAGATGTAGATGGAATGATGCATTAAAGAAATGTTCATCAATGTTCCGCATGGAATTCACAGCGGATGGTTTCTGCTGCGTTTTTAATGGGAGGTCTTTGAGAAGGTACCTTAATATTCTACACACAACAACATACAACGCTCATCCGTATTTTCGGGCCTTCTACCAATCTACCTACCTTAAACAAAACTGTCATAGCCAAATAAAACGACCTATAAGATGATCACGAAAAGAATGACTGAGGAAGTTTAGTTTCATTAGACAATCGACACTACATAAAAATTTCCATCAAATATCCGACACTGGTAGGCGGCAGCTAAACTAAATGAATAAATTCCGTCACCACAGAGAAATGAAAGATCACGGAACTTATGTCAAAGAGAGAAAAAACATGTGGTACACGAGACGGTTCGGCTACTCCGGCGGGCTCATGATGGCAGTCAACCAGAGCCAACAGATACCTTTGAGCATCGACCTTGCGTACAAATGGGTAACTACAGCTTACTTATTCAGATTAAAGACCTTAGGTATATTATAATGCTTGTTAATAATGAGCTCGGTGGCATAAAGACAGCAGTTTATTAGTATTTATCACTTACAAATAATTTTGTGAAAACATGTATAACCTAGAGTATTATAAAATATTGAGCTATATATTTGAGACATTGAACATAATATTTCAACGTGTGTTCTTTCGCGGGTTTTTCATCTAATGATGAGTCGGAACTCAGCCACCACACATAAATCCTTAATATCATGCACTCATCGGTTCTTTGTGATGTGCTCGTCGTTCCGAATGTCAATGTTTCTTCCAGATTGCTCTCCAACCTAGTCAGCACTTCGTGGACACGTCAGTCAACGGGACTGCTTTGAACCCAGGCTACGAGCAGTGGGTGGCATACTACACACGTAATTTCCGCATAACTCAGATCGCTAAAGACCTGAGCCCTAAATTGCGCAAATGCAAAATGGCTGAGGAGAGGTTGCAATACTTTCCCACGTATAATAGGTAAGCACTCACAATATATTTGGGTTATAGGTAAACTTGGTTGTTTACATAATAAAATAGACATTGCCAAAAGTATTGTCCATAATGATACGGGTGCATGAGTAGGCTATACATGTAGGTACATAATATTTTTTAAGAACACCTAAAAAGTTACCCTATTTTGTTTAAACTACACGAAGACACACAGTTTGATTTTTCTGATCGGGCAAACCCCCTTACTACTTTCAGAAGGTATTGCATTCTGGAATGTGAGATAGCAAACACCCTGAAGAGATGCCAGTGCGTGCGCGCCGCGCACCCCCTGCCCCCCGGCGCGGCCCGCTGCCGGGCCCGGAGCCTTCTGTGCGCCAAACATGCTATGAGTGACTACTACATTTTGTATTGTATTGAAGTGAAGACATGTATTGCTATGGAGAAGAGTGGGTGAGAAACTTATAAGACAGTTCTGTTTGTTTTCAGTATCTTTCGGTAGCTCTTCTTGCGAATGTCCAGAAACTTGCGACGTGGAGACGGAATACATCCAATCGAGCAGTTTCGAATTAGTGAAGGATACACACAATCCCATTGATGGATTTTAGTGAGTAGAAAATAAACATAATTACCTAATAATACCTCTAACTCCGTTTTAAACAGTCTCAACAAAAGAAACGATCTTACAGCGAAAACTTGGACTTCCACAAAGTCACTATAGTGAGGACTTTTATACAGAAACGTTTGAAGAAAACAATGGAACGCTGGTCTTATTATAGCTATTTTGACCTGTTCGGTAAGAATTACAAGCTTACTTTTATGCCATAATAGTACATTAAGATACAAAAGAGCTAATTTTTTCATTACATACACACAAGCCTTGTTTTGTTTGGTTGTGATGGAGCCAAGTGTGTAATAACTAAAGCTCACGAGTTTCTTACGACAGTCATGCAAACCAGCTTCGTGTGTAAGGACCAACTTAGCTCACTTGTATCATTCACCGAAATAAAAAGTATCTGTATGATATCAGCAGGGTATAGAGACTCCCACATACCCCTCTCGTCTTCCCCGAGGTGGGCGGGGACCCATAAAGGGTTTTCCAAGGAAAAAAAAAAAATAAGGGTATAGAGATGGTTGGCTCGACCAGAAGGAAGCTGTGAATCTGGCTGATAAAATAGCGTAAGTATAGTATAGTGATGATCATTTTCTATTTCCAGCTCAACTGGGTGGAGACATAAACGTATTCTTCGGATGCAGCGTCCTCACAATGCTGGGCATATTACAAATTTTCTATCGCGTTTTAGCCAATCTCAAACATTGCAAGAATTAAATTAATACATTTGAGTGCAGTAAAGACTAATGTGGACTAAATTCTACCATATTTAATTGTATAAATGTCCCCGGTTACCCACTTAATCCTACTTAAATCAAGTTGCGGCAACTTTTTATCTTAGAAACCAATTGAGCCATTGCTGATATGAAGACTAGTCTCCTATTTAACGGACGTTTCTTCAACATATCTAGAGACTTTTCAAGAAAATATCCCATACAAGGAACTCTCCAAAAGTCTTCCTCATTAACGCCATTCAATATTAAGTTTAATTTCCATAGCTACTAAGTTGGTAGTTCAAACCACAAACCACCAATATATCACACGTCGCAAAGTTATAATGGCTCTGGTATCGAGTCGGCGGCTTATCTCGGGTGTTTTAATTAAACCGCGCTTGTTCTCGCCTATCTGATGGTCAACTTTAATCATTAGCCCGCGAGTCTTGGGACCGCAGCGGCTCGGATCCTGTCGATACTTTTGTTCCATAACTACTTGTGATCGGACTTTTGGGAATTTGGGTTGATATATTGATAGTTATTATTAAAAATTAATAATATAGGTCATATTTTTCATAGAGCCAATCATTGAATGGTCACATCCTAATAAGGTATAGCAAGATATGAAGTTTCGTCAATTAGGTTTTAAATCTGAAAAAGCTTAGGTACGGAATTTTAGTTTTAATTTAAGGCTAAGACAGGCAGCATCAGCCCATTCAGTTCCTGCATTAATCTTTGAATCCATTAAATAAACGTTCAACACTTCCCATACATTCTCACTGGAACGCGCCATATTTTCCAAAGTCAGCTCGTTCGCGAACTTATTATGTGCACGTACAAATCGAATTATGTTTTAGCAAAATCACGGCGCGGCCATAAATCGGAGCGAATGCATTCTGTACAGCACGCCCGGCCCACGGCGGGCGCGGGCGCGCGGCGCCGGCGGGCGGCTGGCACCCACTGGGAACTATTGATTTGTTTTATATTGAAAATTGGGGTAGTTTAATTTGTTTGTTTTAATGTTAGTCATCTGCATAAAGCACCTTACATGAAAACCGACATTTTATACAATTGTCAAAGTCGTGTATACACCAACCCACACTAGACCAACGTAGTGGATTACATCCTGAAGCCCTCTCGTATTATAGGGAGGCCTGTGCCCAGGAGTGGCACGTTATAAGGGCTAAATTATGATTATTTATATCAAAGTCGTGTAAGGAAGTGGTAATAGTTTAATCTAGAATTTATAGTCATCAAAAATACACACTTCATTTTAAAAGAGAAGTCTCACAAAAACATCGTCTGTGTATTTCATTTTTCATTTTGTAATACTCATAAGATTTTATTTTAATGTAAGCCGAGTACCATCGGCTGACGACCCAAAAACAAAATCTGGGCAAACAAATTGTTATTAAAGAGACGCGCGCTCAAAGGACCCGTATTTAATGCCACGCGTATTACACAACAGAAATAACGGCCAAGCGAGAACACAATCTTACCAATAAAGTATCCGTATCTACCACAAACTTTTCGTTATAAATTTATAAAAAAACGATGCTATTTTCAATCGCATAATAAAATATTATAATAGCTCGTTCACGACCCCCTTTTTCAGATAAGAAATAGGGTATTTAATACCTATCTTAATGCCGAATCGAAAGGTACTCGTATCTATCAAGTGAACAAAAACTCAAAAATTGTTAATTTTATACGGTCGCGTCGAAACATTAAAATGTCGAAAATGGGGTATAAAGTAATCCTGCCATGATTCGTGTAAAGATAACCTCAATACGTATTTTTCCACACCAAAACACGGTGCCCTAAAAATAAGCAGCCTTCCCTTTATAAAGATTGCAGAGGCCCGCGGCACACGGATGTGTACGGCCAAGTTCATGCAAAAAATATTCAGTGCCCCCCCCCCCCCCCCCCCCCCCGCCCCCCGCACTGCAATATAAATTTGTGCGTAAGCAGTGCCACATTTCTGACGCTTATTGTCTACCTAATATTCTTACTTTAATCGTTGTTGTATACCTCGCCGCTATTGTTGCCCTTATAAGTTTAAAATATTTATTGGGCTTAAGTATTTATACGCACATTTTTAATCTGACCTTTTGAAATTTGTTGAATTATGAAATAATTATTGGAAAGCGTGAGGTGGAGGAAAACGTCGCATGCATGTCATGGACAATTTAATAAATTACCAAAATACTCGCATTGGATAATAGCCTAAATTCACTTCGTATTGAGGCTCGTGCTCAGGGGTGGGGTATCAAAGGAGATAATTAAGAAAAAATAATATATTATGTTAAAATTGAAACAGTTCATAATTAGGTATCTACAAACTGTAAATATAAGTATCAACATAATAATTTAAGTTTCGGGCCCCTAGGCACTTGTTGGTATTTCCATGTCTCATTGCACAAACAGGTCATTCACATTAATTCAGTGAATAGGTTTTGCATGATTTGACGGCAGGAATCCCTGTTCACTCGACACAACGTCAATAATTTAATAGCCAGAGCAGCAGCATAGTCAATTAGCTGTGTTTATTATTCTAGCAATCAGCACAAAGCTAAGTGTAAACAGATGTTTGCATCAGTCATCACTTAAATATTTATTTCCTCGTTTTGTATTACTGATGGGTCAAAGTGAACGAAGTTTTGGTGCTGGCATTTCCGGAGGCGTATTGGCAGCCTTAAACTAACTAGAGTTGACCACCAGCTCGTACAAACAAATAATTCACACATAATTTCCTAATAGTTCATAGAATTGAGGAATGTGGCACTTTCTGCAATCATCTTAGCTACTTTTAAACGTAGAAGTTAAAGTATATTGCGCTCTCGTTCTACTTTCACTACCTAATTAGGAGAGACCTGTACCAATTCTATAAATATGTCTTTCACTGCCGCAAATTCCATTTGTTACATATCCCAACACAATAACGATTTTATAGCTGCAATAAGAATAGCGTTTAGTATAGGATGTTGATGTTTTGTTAGATTTATTAACAAAATAAAAATGTTCGTATCGTTACTATACCACGGCCTGATACAAAATCAATATTTTTTTATTAAATTACTTGATTTTAACGTATTGTGTTTATTTACTTTTAATTTAAATCCACACAGTATGAACCAGGAATTTATAAAATAGCAGCTCGAGTGCTGAGTACCGACTTTAACATTATCACCATATTTCGTATCGGTTTCCGTCCGCCGTAGTATATATATTTAGAATATTCCCATTATGGAATAGTCAGACGGCATGTCAACGCTCCTCACAGAGGGACGACAGTGTAAATGCATTAGTAGAGGTAGAATTTGGTAGACACGTCTGTCAATTCCAAATTTTCCTCATTTAGATTGCAAAGGCTCACGAAAACTTGGGTTAAAAGTAGCTACGTGAAACTAGCTCACACTCAGAGCAGAGAGTTATGGAAAAGAAAAAGGGAAGGGGAGGTTTTTTTGTGAAGTCCCACTTTTGGTTAGCAGGTTAATAGAAACATTTTTGAAAGTCGTCCGTACATTTGTTTACAAATGCATTATTTATGTATGAAAACGATGGAATTGGATTCGCATGGAAATCGCAGCGCATCAATGTATCAGGATTATTTAGCCAGGCCGATTCCCGAACTGATCCCGGAAAAACTTAATTGGACGGATGAAAGTTATGAATGTGCAGAGAACACTGCCCTGGATTTATTATAAAATTACATACGAATACATTTGCAATAAATTAGTGTTTTTGGGCAAATTAAAAGCATCACAAATGTTAATGTTTTGTTCCCAACGACTGCTAGCAAAATCAAGTAACAACATTAATATTAAGTTTTTCAGGTTCAGGATTATCACCCAGTATTAAAATCTAATCATAATTAAATTTGGGGATATAGTTAGAATATTCCGACGAAGCCTAATTAAATTAGTTTCATTTTCATAAGTTTCGTTCACCAAAAAGACATAAATAATAAGCGTTCTCTCCGTCATTTCGCTTGTACCTGCCCATAAAGAGTATTTAAGAGTAGTAAGGAAGAACGGAAAAACGATGCAATTTCCAAAGTACTTCCAAGTTAATTTATCTTTCTAGACAATCGGTATCCCTTTATTTATAGCTAAACTACAGCGGGAGCATTTTTGTGAGGAAACTTGTAGAGTCTCGGAGCCCGTGGGCCAGGTCCGGGATTTGTCAAGAAGTCTGCTCTGGATTTACATTCAGTAGTAGATAAGGGTGAGTGTATCTGTCTGAGTTGTGGATTGGGTTAATTCAATAGTTTTCCCATTTGGTAATTGGTAAAAAAATAAATAGTTTTCTTTTAAAACATGTGATTATTTCAAGCCGGCAGGTAGACAGATATCAGGAGACGTACGAAGGTTTAGAACTAGGCAAAAGTTCAAAAAGGTCATGTCTAAAGTTATAAATCAAGACCAATAACAAGGTTACCCAGATTCACTCTCATACCCATTCCTTACACTAGCCTTGTTGATTACGATATCCATTCGATAATCGAGTTATGATCACTCGTAACCCTCGTCTCTACCGCGTTGTTTTTCCGCGCGGCCCCGACCGCACTTGATATTATAACTTCAGCAATATATTAGGTAGGATTTCTGACTTTTATACTGTTTTGCGTCGGTAACTTTCAGTGGATACAAATTGCTCTTCAAGTGTGCGGAAATATAGGCTGGCCGCAGGACGAGGCTCCTTATGTGGACGATATAAAGAAATGGCCTAGTAACTATAAATAACATACCCTACCACAATTATTGTAAAGCCCTCATCGTAATTATCAAAAAAAGGTGTATTGCGCACCCCTGTCTACAGAGAGAGATAATGAGGGTATTTGTTTATTTTTGAAGTAAGTCTAAATTTTCAGCCTGACTGGAGATCAGAAATTTATTTAATTTCAAATAACTTAGATCAGAAATCTTAATTGCAGACCCAGAAAAAAGTTTGTCAACTTATAACATGACATGCCTAGACCATTATTTTTGTGTTCAAAAAGTTAGGGTCAGTCTTTTAGGCACCGAACATTATTTATTCTATGAGTGTTCTCGTAACTTGCGCGGGTAAACCCCGGGAAATTTGTTTAGCGGTCCGAGGGATAAACATGTCCCGTGACATAGCCTGAAGGGTATTAGTTTTGTGAATAGACTTGCGGGAAGGATGGACCTAAAATTTGGTGTATGAAGAGAATAATAATAAATATTTCACGTACCTAAACATAAGAGAATCGAAGTTAAATTGGACTAAAATATATAGAGCTACTGTTCAAGCATTATATTTATTCGTAGCTACCGCAGAGTGTTCCGTTCCGTCTCTCTTATGATCACAGTGGTAGCATGCTGTCTCGATGGAGATACGATAACGTTAGAAGAATATGCTCGATGGAATTACGGCGTAGTTGAAATTTTTCTATTCGGCAATCATAGTGACACTAGTTCGCCGCTATTATTTGCGAGGCGAGGGTGGGACAGTAGCCTTTTATAAATGGAACCCCCGATATGTTTACACAGGGGGCTCGTTGATTGTCCCATTGTAAACTTCACTAACTAAGGTGACATTAGTTAGGCCCCAATAACGGCAACACAATCTTAGATGTTTGTAACGAAATTACGACTGCAATAATATTTTGTAATGGTTCCAATCAGTTATAGTGTATAATGAAATTATTTAATCTGGAAATTTTGTTAATTTGGTCGTAAAAGTTGAACATAAAGTATAATTGAAACTGTTCACTAAATTATAACGTCTGTGCTCCAATTGTGTGCCCACGTAGACATACTTCATAATGCATTGCTCGGGCGCGGTAGCTCGGTGCATGTGGATGCGCTTATCGTTACGTTAACCTAAGACATTTTCGTCCGAGATTTTATAATTTCTCAGGCAATTAAATATGTCAATAAAAGCACGTTAGATGTGCTTCGAGTTTTCACTTATACACAACAACTCATACATTGCACTATATTACATTCTTGTTTTTTTTTAATTTGTCAGTCCGACGGCTGTACACCTTGACTCTGTCCAAAACTCCGTAGATTGGGCTCGGGGGCCAGTCGACAGCGACAGGAGCCCCGTGCAAATGTCAGTAATAAGCCTAATCAAAGCAGACAGGAAGCCGACACCGTTGCAAATTACAATGAGGACTATGAAAAACTTTGCATTGTAATTAGTTCCCGTTGTTACATCAAAATGGATGAGATTTCCTAGTTGTGACAGGTATCAAAAGTTGTTTAATTACAAACTCTGCATAATTAATGGAGGTTGCTTCTAGGAATTCCGGTGCGAATATAACACTGCACAATTTTAGTTAATTAGCAACCAACATGGAAACTGCGAAACGGAACATTTTAATTAACTAGTAGGTACCTGCGGAGGTTTAAAACGCGGATTCAGGAAATATGTCCATGTTTCCACTTTCCTCCATTAAAAGCGGAGAACAAACAATAACTTTCACAGAAACAAGATTCTGACAACTAGATGACACGGTTGATCGGACACCGGACTGTTAAATATAGAAATCTTACAATATGCCTACTTATGACGCTTTTCGAAACATAAAGAACCCAGCCATCTCCCAAGCTGCCATTCATCCCCTATCATTCCCTAAATCAGGTAAACCCGTATTGTCCTTAAAATAGGACGACCAACACCTGCCACCATTCCCCGCGTTATCTCTCCACATAAGTGTAGGGCTTTTTTGCCGCGGACTAATGAGTTAACCCCTCCCCCCACCCCGTAAACCTTCCGTAATTAATTTACTTCACGCGAAGCCTTTATGCCCGCTTCTTGTTCTTGCTACGGCTGAAATAGGTTAATTTTTCTTTTGTGAGCACTGGATTCGCGTAATTCCCTTTGTGGGATAGGTTTTGGTATTGAAATATGTTCTTTTAAAGTATGTTAGTGGTTTACGATGTAATGTATTTATGTAGGTAGTCGTGGATTGACTCTGTCGTGAGCTACGGTCAAAGATATTTTGTCTGACTCAAGAAACGAATTAACAGAGACTGATTATAGTTTGCAGCGCTACTCGCTTGTAAGTACAGTAGGTTACACTTTGCCGCATTTTGCGAGCTTGTACAAAACTTTGAACGACCTCATTCATCAATAGGGTGACATAGCGTCAGCTTATTTTCAAAAGACAAAATAAATCTCTTCTGACATTACCTCAAGTGAAGAAAAATAAACATTAATATAATCTATACAAATAAATAAAATTGGAGTGTCTGTTTGTAATATCAAAATAACACCTTTTCACTAAGTGCATATCAAAGTACATACGACACCTATAGCAAAAACGCGATTTAAATTTTTTTTGTCTGTCTCTCTGTCTGTCTGTCTGTGTGTTTGTTCCGGGTAATCTCCGAAACGGGTGGGCCGATTTTGACGGGACTTTCACTGGTAGATAGCTGATGTTATAAGCAGTAACTTAGGCTGCTTTTATTTTAGAAAAACAAAATTATAAAAATGTCATACATATATGGAATAAGTAATAGGTAGATTAAGTACGGCATCCTAACGAAATGTTGAAAGCGCTAATGCTTGGAAACGGCTCTATTGGTTTCCATCAAACGAAAACTAAAACACCTCACCGATATTAGCTATCAAATAAAAACGCGTTTATATCGGTTGGGAAAATGAAGATAATAATACAATACTGAATATTATGTTTATGGGTTACGTCAGATTTGCGTTGATATAGAACGTCAACGAAGATTATGCTGACAAGACTAAATAGACTGATTAGTCGATATGTAATCAGACTCAAATCATGGGAAACACAAGAACTAACAAAAATAATTCTGGTCACGCGCGAACGTCCCGAATTGAAAGGTGGCCAGGATTGAATAAAGATGGCTACCCCCGCCGCAGGGGACGCCCCGGTGGCTTATTATCAAATCATCCCTGCGCCTATCCCCGATGGGTAAAAACTGATTTCATTATCAATACCCCTAATGTTTATCGAATTATTAACAACACGTTTTTTTGCTGATATAGATAAATGTTAAAAGAAGTTTTTCATACTCTTGTGCTATTTAGGTGTTTTGGTTTTCAGAATTAATGTGTTCATAAGTTGAGTTATAATGTACTTAATGTTAATAAATACTATCAGTTTTATTGCGTCTCGGAACATTGCATTTCTATTTGGGAGCATCCTGTATTATCGTGGTGTTGGTCTCTCCGGCTCCGTCCGGCCCTGTCCGCCATCCGGGACCTCCGACGTTCCCGATAATCACCGTTAACAGTAATAAACACGGACATCCTCATTGTCTTATGTAGAGTT
The DNA here is from genome assembly GCA_905147325.1 of Notodonta dromedarius. NCBI lineage: Eukaryota > Metazoa > Arthropoda > Insecta > Lepidoptera > Notodontidae > Notodonta > Notodonta dromedarius. The sequence goes on along the minus strand of LR990165.1, from coordinate 12,214,898 downwards.
ATTGAATGAGAAAAAACCGCTAGTGATATTATGCGAATGAATCGTGAAACCTAATTGATGGCGAAACGCGAAAGGCGCACAATTTAAAAGCTGAGCAATTTGACGATTTTGCCCGCAGATAAATTTAATAGAAATAATCTCTGTCTGCAGGTATTTTCCGAGCTTAGATGACAAATTTTAAGACATTTTCTTAATTTTCTTTAGAAATGTATTATTATAAAACCTCCTATCCTTATTATAACGCTATACTACAGTATTTTTAGACCAAGTCAGCTATCACTCAATTAAAAAAGCACTTTGACACCCACCAAAAAATGTAGAACTATTACCTCCCACATTTATATCCACTGCAGAATAATGTACCTTATACGTGCTGTTACTATTATACAACTAAAGTACCTATACCCTTACATCTATTTCACAATCCTCAATCCCAAACTCCCAGGCCAGCCAACAATACCTAACAGACTAGCTGAGATCAACTTGACCCTATCCCCGGCACTCGGCTGGCTAGTGGCCGCCTCTGTCGCCCGAGTGCCGCTACATCGCTGAGAGGCTGAGATTGTGCCTAGATCCACCGTTTGACTAAATCTAGATAGAGGGAATATTAGCCCTTTACAAGGAGGAAGTTCTATGTAGTTTAAGAATCTCAGTCTTTCTGTAGATACGTTTGAGATCCGGTTTTTCTGCAGATGTTTGAAACGCAACTATTGGAGAACACAAAACCTATTAGGAACGTTAATTTTTGAGTGATTGGGCTAACCACCTGGCATATGCATATGTGGTTATCTATGTCGATATTTTACCAAAATTTATTTTCATTCCACATTCACAGTATCGTGATCTATGTATATACCTACGTAGTACGTATACGCTGCACTTCAAAATAGACTCAGATCTCACGTTGTAGCCATAAATCATTCCTCACATTAATTCATTAATACATTTTTTCCAAAGTCAAGTTAATATGGGTCAATAGAATGCCTTCCGAGGTACTATCAGAGATGGCGGGTGGGACCCGGGAGTTTGCTAACAAAGTTACAGTTCCTCAAGCGAGTCGCGAATGTATCCAATTATTGCGGGCGAAATTGTTGATTCATTTGCGTCGACCCTGTGTTCAGGAAACTTGCGGGATAGGTAATGAGGTGTGAACACCTTTTTTAATAATAAATAAAAACATCGTGCGTTGATCTGTGTGGAAAGTCTAACCGATTTTCGAAAAAGTTAACCTGCTTTTAATGTGAAGCTGACTTCACATCCATGATGTTGGCAGTAAGAAATACGACCGTATAACGCACACGGAACGATCAATTAAAATGATTATTTTTACATATATATAATAAAGAGCATAAGTGTCTATCTATGAGACACCTCTTGACTGAGGAACTTAATGATATAAAACCAACAGTTCGGGTTGACTAGCGAACCTTGGCATTAGTCAACATCCAGCAACTGAGATACCAATTTTTACAACAACAGTTGTGTTTCCAAATCAAGAAATTACTATTCTATAAGTGGAGAAATAAGTGTGAAGTGAGTCTATGAGCCACAGACAGAAAATGTGCAATAACGGTAGAACGAAAAGAACTGCCCAATTAATTTACCTGGTCAGTAGATAAGTTTTCAACAACCGCCCTCCCGGTTGTAAGTTAACAAAGTACTCGGCTGTGCTATGTATGACCTACTTAGAACTTTGTTTCCAGTGTAATCATTTTATTTGCAACGGAAGGGTTCGTGTCCCTGAAACAGTGTGTTAAACTGTTATTATCCGTGGAAAATGTTTTGAGGTCCAGCGGGTAACAAACAAAAAATGTTGAAACTATGATAAGAAGAGGCCGAAAGTGGGAAACAAACACAGACTTTTTTGTTACGTTATACAAGTTTTAGGTACAACTCCTCCAATAGCAACAAAAATCACTTTTAACAAAACGTTAGTTAACTGAAGACAGATGTTAGGGTACTTAAACTATTAAATACTACTTTGAGCGACACATGTTTCGGTGAAAACAAAATATAAGGTCGAATCTAGAGATACAACATTAGAGGGATGCTACAGCAAAGTTTGACACAAGAAGGGCCCGCTGTAAGAAGGGTAAGCTGTGCCCGAGGGCGTTAGAACGTTTTAAAACTTCCCGAATCTTCAACTCCTTAAATTTGCGTCAGCGCTTCAAGTTATGGCGTGATAAGGATCTGTTTGTCATATTTTATGTGGGTAATGCGGTAACTTGTTTAGATATGTTTTGTGACAAGTTGTATCTGCCCTATCTAAGACCTCATATCAATTCATTTCGAGCACAATAAGACGTCGTGGCCCATTAAAAAAAAAAGTACCCAATTTTTACGCTCTTGCGTACTTTAGAACCATAAGCATCCTCCTTAAAATTGTATACCTACATTGTTTTAAATGTCTCACAGAGAAAATGTTTTGGAAACGCCTCCCTAAACACAATAGCAACAAGTTTTGTTCACGAGTTTGTCAGCAACTGTCTACAGGCGTCGTCTCCGTCGCATTGCATAACTTATGCACTCCATAAACTTGCTTGATTTCACGGCGATTTCATTTAATAGCTTTGACATTAATTACACAAGAACTATGAAAATGCACCTAACAATTCTTTCCCTTCTAAGAAACACTGACCATGCTTTACCTAGAAAAAGATAAATAAGGACAATAAAATGAAACGCAAAGAAAAATAACAATTCTGACATAAAAATAATAAGGTGTTTTGTATCGATTACAATGTTTAAAGTGTTTTTATTAGTAACAGTTGTTATTTGTGAGACATTGGCCGATGAGAGGGAGCCTATAGGCGCCGGTAAAGACTTGGACTACACTGGCCTGGCGGGCGAGGCCGAGATGCATAAGGGAGATATACTGGACTTTCTGAATCAGACTCACGTGAGGGATCAGTATAAAGCGCTGTACAATTGCCTACTGTCGAAGCTAATGGGTGAGGAAGTTAATTGAAATGCAACATTCTAAGTAGAAGGACCTACGACGCAGATAATACAAAACCCATATCTAATAATAACTGAAATAATTTAAAAAGTCATGTGACCGCATCTAAATGTATCCATTTATCTTAATTTTTTTGCCATGTAAACTCTAAAATATTGTCAGTGTGTAACAGTTTTTTAATATTAGATATTTAAGTTAATTTTTTTTTCAGGTTATAACGAAACAAAACCAAGCCGCCGAGGTACTTAAATGATCATTTAATTTAATATTATAGATTAAATTTACTTCAGGCACGCTCTATACATATAACGCGCGCATTCGAAAATACAATTTTAGGTTTAAACAGCAAGTAATTAGATAAGTACCTACCTAATGGAAAATGTACCATGTAGTTATATTTACCTTTGTGAATATTTAATATTGCAATTGACGCAATCTACCATTGGATATTGGCAAGCTACACCCAAAAATGTATTGTAATGTCAAGTTTACATAGCAAAAATTGAATCGGTATTAATTATTTAGTTAGTTTACCTACTCCTGGGCGACGTTTACCAACTACCATCAGGTGGACTGTCTGCCAGTATGCCTTCCTAGGCGATAAAAAAATCGGGCGTTAAGTTTCAGATCAAGAGCTCTACAACATGCACTTAGCCAGGTAATTAAAGGTAATTTTTCAGGATCCACTCGGCGCATCGTGTCCGGCCGCAACACATCGATAGCGGCGGTGCCCTGGCAGGTGTCGCTCAGGGAGAAGACCTACCCCATATGCGGCGGATCAGTAGTCACTGATGTGTGGCTGCTCACAGCTGCCCACTGCCTCTTGAGGTGGGTAATTTCGACGACCACTTGGCGCATTGGTTCGAGCGTAGGCCGCTCGGCTTACTACATGGTGGTTGCGGGTTTGATTCCCGCCGGGGCAAATTTCGGAAATGGCATTTTCGTAATATGCTCAGGTCTAGGTGTCACGGGGATACCATAGTACAAGCTTTGCTTAGTTTGGGGCCATACAGTTGGTGTGTCTGTCTGGCGATATTATTTTATTTATTACTTATTGTGATTCATTTGAAATTGTTGTTATTAATTATGTCACGTTCGTACACAAAATTGAAAATACTCTATTTTTAGGAATAACGTTAATTTTGTATTTTAAATTATATCACCATTCAATTCATACTATGATCAAGTAGATGCATATTATTATTCAGTTCATACAAAAATATTAATAAAATGTCTGGTAGATATACCTAACATAAAGCAATAAACAACTTTGCGCCCTTCTAAACAGCTACAACTTTACTGGATCCGCCTCAAATAAATTCAGGTGTACATACGTCCCAGTTTTTTTATAGCCCGCCCCTTGTGAATTGCGTTCCGACAATTTCAATTTATCCGGCGGGGGCGAGTTTGTTCCCGATGCAAAACCATCGCGTGGCTACCACTCGGCACAGGCACAGTTTGTTACCCCCGACGTGTAGGCGAGCCCCGGGAGGCACGATTGTCACGGGGATTTATTCTCACCCACTTTGGGGGCGATACGTCCGGAAGACGACAATATCGTTCGTATTAGAATGGATCTATTTTGCTTTTGCGTAGTTCTTCTTTTTTGTGCTCGTGAGAAATAAATACCTAATTGTGTTGTTGGAATAGTAGCATACATACACCACCAAAGTAAACTTGGCTTTATAAATATAATATGTACTTTCATCCTTTTTGTTGTAGTCAATTACGATCGAATCAGCAATGTTTTAAGTTTATCGTGATTGACCAAAGGTTGTTTTATTTACTTACTAGTAAAATAAAAGATTATGTTTCGAAAACAAATTATTTGACTCATAAATTGGAATTTCATGGCCACTGTCTTAGATGTCACGGAACGGTTCAATGAACCTACTTCATTAGAAATTTTAAGGCTTGGGAAGAATTTCAATTACGTAGGTAGGTATTAGGTATGAGCGAGGGTCAGTGCCAGGCTTGGTGCCAGGTTTTTATTGACAGATGTTTTTTTGTAACAATCAATTATTTAATTGCGCCATACTACTTACAAAAATAATATTATCTTATTGGTAGGTACTTACTACACGTCCATGTCCGTCAAAGAATTTGTATTACAAATTCTTTGATAAACGTACTTTTAAGTTCGAAATGTATTGTGAAATACCTACATAAGTATAGGTATCGAGGAATCAAACTAAAAGCCAACCACGGATTCCATCCCGCCTGACTGGCGCCGGCGGCGTGCACGCCTAGTCATATTGGACATAGGTACCGAATTTGGTAACGGTTTTCCGCAGTAACAAATAATGTTTCAAAAACATGCTGCACTAACCTTAATGGCGAGACTCTCGTACAACACTTTCCAGGAATTATAAAAACACACACAAATATTTGTGCACAGTATCAATATGACACAAACACTTTCACATAGGTACAGTCTAAGAGCCGACCACCAACTGTCGGTGGTAGGTGAAAAATCATAGAACTGAAATATCGAATCAAAAGTGGGTAGAATCCTACGAGACCAGTTTTATACGAGCCTGTGCTAGAGTAGAAAACAATAGCAAGTGATCATATTCTCTTTGAACAGAAGAGTTAAAGTAAACAAAACAATTGAAATTTGAAAATTACTTCAATGCACAGAATGCCTTTCCTTTTTTTTGTGCACGGGTTTAAAAAATAGTGCATTCGCAGAAGTTATTATGGCCGATTGGATAAGTTGTATTTTTTTTAAATTTCGTTGGGATAACAAGCAAATGCAACTACATTAACAAAAAATGGTTTTAAGTCAATATTTTTCAGCACGATTGATTTTGGTGGCGGATTCATCAAGTGTCTTACATCCATCAATATGCATAAACTAGTACCTACAAATAAACCGATCATCTAATTCATGTGGCTAACTACCTATATTGCCAGAGCTCGAGCGAGCGAACTAAGCGTGCGCCTCGGCTCATCATGGAAGACGCACGGCGGCGAGATGTATGACGTCAGGGAGTGCTTCGTGCACCCTCGCTACGTCGGCAAGGCGAAGAACAACGACGTCGGGCTGGTCCGGCTGTACTCGCCGCTGCGGTTCTCGGCGCGGGTGCTGCCCATACGGCTGGTGGTGCGGGAGGCCCGGCTGCCGGCCGACGTGCCCGCTATTGTCAGTGGCTGGGGGAAATTGAGGGTGAGACGAGAATAAACAACATTACGCTGGATTCCCACATGCCTATAGTTGTACATCCACATTTTGCCGATATTATCTATCATCATCATCATCATCATCATCAGCCTATGCTTGTCCACTGCTGGACATAGGCCTCCTCTAATGAGCGCCATAGCGCCCTGTCTTCAGCTTGCCGCATCCAGCATCTGCCTGCAGTCTTTCGCAAATCGTCATCCCACCTGGTCGGAGGGCGTCCTACACTACGCTTGCCGAGTCGAGGTCTCCACTCAAGAACACGTTTACCCCAGCGGTTGTCGGTTCTTCGTGAGATATGGCCAGCCCACTGCCACTTCAGCTTGCTAATTCTTTGAGCTATGTCGATAACTTTGGTTCTCTGTCGGATGTATTCATTGCGAATCCTATACTCTATACAAATAAATAAAATTGGAGTGTCTGTTTGTAATATCAAAATAACACCTTTTCACTAAATGCATATGAAAGTTCATACGACACCTATAGCAAAAATGCGATTTAAAAAATTTTTGTCTGTCTGTCTGTCTGTCTGTGTGTTTGTTCCGGGTAATCTCCGAAATGGCTGGACCGATTTTGACGGGACTTTCACTGGTAGATAGCTGATGTTATAAGCAGTAACTTAGGCTACTTTTATTTTAGAAAAACATTTTTTTTTAAAAATGCGTCCTGTCGCGCGGACTCCGAACGCGGGAGCGGGCTTTTTTGTTAAGTTAAATTCCACGCGGACGAAGTTGCGGGCTCAGCTAGTCAAGTCTATTATTCTCTCCGGTAGTTCTCTTGTGCGAGTTGGCAAACTTCATAATTTTTATGTAGTATATGCATGCCTCCAACTTCTACACGGTTCCGGGGTGCTACTCTTAGCAACGATAATCGATAATTATATAGAGGCATTCGTATTGTCGAATCCTATTCTTAATTCCATATTTTTTGCTGTCGTAAATCGTCTGAGCGATCGATAATTTTGTATTGTTCGTTCAGTAATCGATACGAGGGTAAAATAGATGGAATTTAGAGTAGGATGCGACGATACGAATATCACGATATATCGATGATCGTTACTAAGAGTAGCACCCCTGATTCGTAGTTGTAATCGAATCCTTGTCTAGCTGGTGAATTGCTTCTAGGAAGGCGGTCCCAGTGCTACCTACCTTCAATCCTCGACGATTAGAACGATAGCCATGAAGCTGTGCCGACGGTCAGGACTCGACAGGAAAGCGATAGACCCTGCATCCATGTTCTGCGCGGGGTCTTTCAGCTCGTTCTCTCCTGATGCTTGCCAGGTAACTTGGTAACTTTAAATAAGGAAGCTAGTATGGAGATTCTACTCTTATAATTACTCTGACCTGCCTCGTAATGCTGCATAGATATACGACCTTTTGAGACTTTCATCCATCCATTAGCTGAAAGATGTCCACGGCTAGACATATGCCTCCACTGGATCGTCTACACGTCTCATTGAATGTTTAGCAAACAATGCATCTGTCCTTTGAATAAAAGGATTTGGCCATAATTCACGTTATTATTTTTCATTTGGTTGCGAAAATTTCGTGAAGGAAATAGCAAATCTTCAAAGACAAGTTTACAAGGCGATATAGTAGCACGATTATCATCAATGTCCAGGGCGACAGCGGCGGCCCAATAGTGTACGAGGGCGTGCTGATCGGCGTGGTGTCCTGGGGGCTGGGCTGCGCGCGCGGCAACTTCCCCGGCGTCTACACGCGCCTCGCGTACCCCACCATATGGGACTGGGTCCACAGCCACATCTCCATGAAGACGGATAACAACACCGTTTTATAAAACTATGGTCCGTTGACAGAATGTCGGCAGTGCTGTCTGATTTTTTGTATAGCTGCGGCCCTCTTTGTCGGGCGTCAGATATGAAGTGTCATGATTACCAAACCTACAAAATGTTTATTTTTTATAAATTGTTCGTCTTTTATTTGATTTTAGAAGATAATAAAGGCGAAGAGAGTATCACCACGGCTTTATTGCTTACAATTAGTATAGGTACCTACTTATAAAATAAAATTTCTTTACATAGTGACTTTATAATTATTTACAAGGTTTTTAGAGATGTATTAACAGTGTCCAATTAATATACATATTTATAGGATCTTTACGCAAATATTACTTAGGTAAGTATTTCGTCAACTGACGACAGTTAGGTAAAAATATTGTATTGTGACTACTATTCTTCTAATTACAACACAAATATATTAATTACATCAAAGAAATTCAAATTATTACCAACTAGATACGTGTACGTCGTTATCATCTTACAGCGACTACTTTGGCCTATGATCGTCACTGAAGCCGATTTTCAGTGTGATTTATTTACATAATTCCAAATTGTTAGGAAACTTCTGTAGATAAGCTCATATCACAAGGGATCAACAATGCGTAAGTACTTTTATGTTGCAGTTTGTACGAAAAAATGGATCACAGAAATAATCGGCAAATAATGTGCCAATAAAATCTAAAATTAAACTAAACTACAATAAAAACAAAATTATTAATGCAATAGGCCCCTTACACTATATTATTATTTAATTTAACCTAAATTAAACTAATCTTTCGCAGACCAGTTATTTTTACAGATTACCTACAATAATATTATGTGTGCACTTCTCTCATATTGAACGTAATCTTAAATGGTCTTCGTTCTTTCTCTTGAGTCTTGTGGTGGTTATCCATGTGGAGCAATAAACTATCTACCATCTACTAATATTTAAGTAACAAAGGAATGTGTAACATTGTTGTACTTACAAATTTTCTGTTAAATATAAATATTTAAACATAATAAAGTTGTATACTTAACATAATACTTGTACTTCTTTATGACCTATAGGAACGATCGAATAAAATTTAGGCTTCAATTCAATAAACATTTAGGTTTAAATTGAATTAGGGTGCGTGTAACCGTAATAACATTTTGTGCTAACAAATTATTTTAAGCTAGATAAACTTTCGATAAAATCAGAAATGTAGGAATAGTGGTGAAACCATTTGCATACCTAAAGAAATATCACATTTAAGAGCAACATACTAACATTCATATGATACCTCCAGTACGACCGGGAAGTTATCACATACTACGACAATTATATCCACCACTAATGTTCTATTTACTTTAGTAATAGTTAATACTGATTCATAAGAAAAGCGCTGAATACACTCTAACGTCAAGTTTTTGTGGGTCCCTTCATAAACACCCACAAGTTTTTCGAGGCATAGTTTTAATCATAGAATCCCGACACAAACTCAATTGTCACTATGGTTCCTCCATCAAATCAATATATATATATTTTTAACAGTGTCAGTTATTCATTGGTGCAGATTCTGTTGGCACACAAACTATACTTGAATTCAACTAACCGTAGTGCCATCGCATCCCTCTAGTCGCTGTAACGTATGCGCCACTTATAAATACTTTGAGATGTAGCAAAGTTAGTTTACAGTTGACCGCACTATTTATGTCGTTTGAACTTAGCCGCACTTATGTCATCAGGTCTCATCACCATCCTCCCAAATCCAACGGCAAAACGCATCACAAAACCTCACGTTACATGTCCATATCCTCAACTTCTTCCTCCTGACCATATGTCAGAAGAACCACACCAGTACAGTGAACAACACGAGGCCGGCACTAAGCGTGCGGCCTCGCGATGCCTATGTCTTCTTTTGCTGGGGTCTCCTCAGCAGGTGCAGAGGATCCTTCCTGTACCTCGCGAAGAGTTCCCGTTTGAACGTCTCGAAGTGTTTGCGGTTCTTCTCATTCTGCTTCTCCCGCCACAGGGGGCGGTTACGCCGAGCCTGGATCCCCCAGTGGATGGTGAAGATTGGCGAAAGCACCCTGAATTGGTACCCGATTAGGAACATTTCGTATACCTGGAATGAACATTGATTTATTCAAACTTTGTTATTTTGACTGCCAACAGTGGGTACTATGGGTGGAGATTAGTATTAATATATCGAATTCGCAATGTTCATAAAGATGACTGCATCAGAACATGATAAATGGCAGTTCATTATGAATAGCTACTGCAGTATGTTTTAGGAGTGTACCAGTCTTCATAAGCTTAGACCACTTATCATTATCTTACCGTACAAAATTTAGTTGCTGAAAATAATAGGTTTCAAAACAAACGGTATTGATGAAAATGTTTTATTAAAAAAATACAAAAAATAAATAAATCCCATTACACAAATCGCCATACTTAGTAGAGCCCAAGTCTCGTGTGCAAGAAACAAATTCAATTAATTAACTTGTTCACGAAAATAAAAATAATGACATACACTGAGGCTTGAGCTGCACCTTTTCAATATTATCTTTATCACAGAAACGCTCCTTCATTCTACAAGAATGGCCGATGGCATCACACTCCAGTGTTGTCAGTGATCCAGTCCCTCAGGGCTGCCACGTTGGAGAACACGGTAGGAGAGAGGGGTAAAGCACACCCCCTCGCGAACGACACAACTCCAAAGGCAGTGTTCCTGAAAACTGCAGGACCCCCGGAGTCACCCTGGAAGACAGTTGCTACTTGTAAATCGGGAATAATACTATTTTAAGCGAAGGGAAAGGTTACATCAAAAGATTAGAATGCACTGTTAACGAGTTTGACAATCACCATGTAAGCTTATGTAATGTATCTGTTAGTAATAGTAATTATTACAATTTTAAACAAATTTACTTGATAAGCAACTTGATTATTTTAACTATAATAATTCTTGAGTCATTGCCAACAATTCTCCTAGTTTCTCTTGTAACATTACCTGACAAGACGACACGCCACCGATAAGGAAGTGGCCTCCGCAGAACATGTTGTTGGTGAGCGACTCGCCGTACGACAGTCGGCAGAGCCAGTGCGGCACCACGGGCACGTTGGCCTCCCTCATCGTGCGGGGAATACGGCGACCGCCGGGCTGGAAGCATGTACAACATCAGATATACATTGATAGATTTCTTGCATATTGTTTAATTCATCTCCTCTAGTCCTCCCCGCATGCCAACGCAAACACAATCCACGATTGGCTACGTTATTGATAAGTTTCATTCTGAAAGTAGATTGTAATATTACTTTTAGATAGAAAAAAATGGATGAGGACTATGATAATTTATTTCGTCCGATAGTCAACTATGAAATGTATTTATATAGTAGACGGATTCTACGCAGGGAGCATAAAATAGATATTTGATTCTTAACACCGGCTTCTGATCAAAATACGCACTGAATTGAAACTTCTTTACGGTATCCTACTTACCGCAGTAAGTCCCCAACCGGTGACCGTCAACCTCACAAGCGGCACCGCCTGCCCGCGCTGCGGCAGTCGAATGGCCCTGATGTTGGCGTTGAAGTTTAAGGGCCTGGCGAGTCTCAGCGCCGCTATGTCATTGTCGAACCGCGGCTGTCCGTACTGAGGGTGGATGGTCACGTTGGACACCCGGACGATCCGGCCGCCAGAGTCGCGGCGAGTACTGCCTACTCGCAGACGAATGGCGCCGGGGGCGACACTAAAAGAATAGAAGAGTAGAAGTGATAAGAATATACGAAATACCATTATATTTGACGACCGCTTGGCGCAGTGGTTCGAGCGTAGGCCGCTCGGCTCACTGCTCATGGTGGTTGCGGGTCCGATAACCACCGGAGCACATATCGGAAATGACCTTTTCGTAATTTGCCCAGGTCTGGGTGTCACTGGGATCGCCCCCAGTCCATCGTACGGTACTCATAGTACAAGCGTTGATTAGTTTGGGACCATACAGTTGGTGTGTTCGTCTGGCGATATTTATTTTGTTTGTGAAAATAAACATAAAGGTTTTTAAAACACGTAACAGTTAAAGGCCTGATTCCATAGGAAAAGTATATAAGTAGTAGTGTAATTAGCTTCCGAATCAGGAAAAGATGCGAGACAAACCAACTAAGACCATAACGGAATTGATAACAGTTAAAGACTCATTGCGGATATTGCCGAGTTACCATAAATATTACGTAAGAGCATCACTATACGGACATAACGCCAAGCCCGCAAATAAAATACCCTAAAACATGATCATACATCACACGCTATTCAAATAACAGACACGGCGAACACTCCACTTCAGGCACTTGAAGCCTGACAGCAATAACATGCGAGCTCTTCATTAAATATTCACGCAGAGAAAAACCAGCTGCCGGGTCAGGCTATGAGGTTCACGATTATAGCCAGTCGGGCACAATGTTACCGAGACCTACTGGCAGTTTAGTGCTACTAGAAATAAAATGCGGTCCAAACAGAATCGACACAGAGGCAAAGGTAACTAGGATAACTTTCGGAATTTCGTACTGGGTATGAACGATGCTTGCAAAGCTTTGTAATTTACGTTGGTATCATACTTATTTTGTTGAAATTATTAATAAATTATAAATTATAATCAAACTTATTAATAAGTTTCAATTACTCAACCCTACATCTTCGTTACATTTATGTATGTATTGTACCTACTACTTTATAAAACCAACAAATATTTTACAATACATTTCCTTTGTTTATATTTTATAACGAAACTCCAGTGATAAGCAACGAAGTCGAAATACATAAAAACTAAGCCTCCCATCGTCTGGTCACACACTTTTACTGCTGACAAAGTCGTAAAGTTAAGGAACCTCACGATTGCCCTTGAACCCGGCGCGCCGGGAAATGGGGTATTCCTCGAACAATATCTCAAAATTTACTACCCCCAGTAAAAAAGAGAACTATTTTTATGATTGCTGATAAAATGTTTGAGCTCTGTTTATGACTGCACTAACTTCGCCTGTGATTATCCCGCCGGAATAAATTTACAGGATGTCTATAAACCGTTATTTAGTACATAGTTAGTCCTTTTCTGGAGTTTATTTCGAAACGATTCGGGCATATACAGCATAACTTTGCAGAGAAATACAATTAAGAAGCAATAAACTCCAATACAAATAGTGACAACCCAATGTACAAGAAGAACTCCCTCTGTCACCACTAAACTAACTACGATAGGTAACGGGTATTACTGATAGGTAATTAAAACAGGTTCTATATTATATGTGAGATACAGCATTGACATTAAACTTTTTGATTAAAAGGATTTTATGTGACATTCTTACAAAGACAAGACAGTTACCTACATGAAAACCTTTTGCATATCCTAGACAACATTGATAAAGAAAATAAAATATTAACACGTCATTGAACAATAAAATGACAACCAGTGATACATTCTATCAAAACATCGTATCGTAGAACAACCAAGAGATAATGGCATAAGAGAGACTGCCCACCGCAGAAAGAACTGGGCAAGGCCACTAGTATCACTTTAGGGCATACCAAGCCAGCAGTTAGTAGCTAAGTATATTAGGTTGTGAATGATTGTGATGAAAATTGCTCAAACATGAATTACTTACTTCTGAACACAATGAGCGGCAGTCAGCACGTAGTCGCTACTGATAATGAATCCGCCACAGAACGAGTTCCCATTGAGGACCATAGACACTTGATATGGGTGCCTGTTCACCGAAGTCGGCCTGCCGCCGATGATCTGACCACTCAGCTCCGGGCACGCGGCTTCTAGCTCTAGCTCTAACTCTTGTTCCACATCTTCCGTGTTTTGCGTATCGTCTGTGCAGCATTCTCCTTCTGCTGCCTCTTGCAGCTCTAAAATATTGTTAAAGAGTAACAATTGCAATAATATTAGTATTCTTAAAATAATCAGACTTTAATTAATAAACATGTTGCTCTGACTTTAATCAAGAAATATGTGGATAGACATTCAATGAAATAAGAGACAGGTAGTTAGTTTTTAGAAATTGATTGCTATCAGATAGTTATTTTCCAAGTTCACCTGAACATTTTTCAAAATAAATCAAGATTTAAAATGCAGTTCCACAATACACCTGAAATCGAATTATCCTATTTCCAAACTTCCTCGTCAAGCTTTATCCGAAGCAAATAGAATCAAAACAAAATACTCACCAACAGTTGTGATGAAACAGAACAACAACAACACTGACAAACGGACCGCGATCCTCATGATAGCGGACAATCTTATCGCGTAGCGTTCAGCGCAATAGAGCTGAGGCAGCGGCGGCGCGCGCGCAGCGCTCGCGACAATGTCCTAATTCGGCTAATAATTGCCCAATATGACCGCAATCGTGTAATTTCACACGCCCCGCGACCACGGTCGCGACCTTTCAGTTAGGGTACCTTTGATTTGATTGATTTTACCGAGCTGTGTCAAGGTTAGTTCTTAAGGAAAATAAATCAATAAAAAACTTAATGACATTAGTTACGATTGTCTTAACTTTCGTCGCTGGTATTGAGTCGACATTGTAAAGTTTTAAATCAATACTGACAGTAACTATTACAATTGACTAGCTAGCTATCTCTCATTCAGTAGGTATAAATGTTAAAGTCTATTGGGCTTGATACTTAAAGAAGCTATTCCGCATGTATGAAACAAACAATACACTCTTGGATACTTCTAGAGACTCTAGTTACCTCTATTTAATGTAACAGAATCTAAAAGCTTTAAAATAAATGTTACCTCTACTTGATATATCAGTTACAGAGTCCATATTACATTGGAGTACCTACTCAATTGTCAATATTATACAAATTAATTCAAATCACAATGGATTCGAAAGCATGATATTTAGACTTTGTAGGTGCATAATGAAAAATGTCGAATAGGTTGAATTCATTAATTTGTTTCTTAACACTGAAAACGTTCATCAATAGTTTTCGAATTACAAACAAACTTTTATTACGAGAAAAGGATATTACATAGGACATTGATATCATGACAAATGGCAAATATTTTGTTTTATCTCATTATAATGACGTCGCACATAATATTTTTTTACAAATTTTGTGGAACTTGTAAAAAATGCTATATAAATATACAAAATATAAAAACGATACGTAATTGCAATAATGTTCACTTTTAAGCTGGTCACCGCCGGACTTACCAACATTCGGGTATCAATTGTTAAAATTCATGGTTCATTCTGTGTAGAATAACGTAAGAGAAGGCTTCTCGTTGCCCGGCACACATGGTGATAATCAACGCCATTCGCAACTCCCAGGCTAGGCGCTTCTACTAATAAAATAGTTATTTTAATCCGTATGATCTTAAATATATTCTAGACTCTAGAGTATGGCAAACATTTTATTGGAATTTGGCACTTCGTATTCGTTTATTTTTAAAACACTAACTTTTGCACACGTCTTCATCTCAGTTTCCACATCGACATGCGAGCTGACAACAGCTGACATGGTTATTGAAAAACATTTAAAATATTATTTTTCTTTGCTTTGTTAACTTCATTGAATCGTTTTTAGGGTTCCGTATAAAATGTATGAATTGTACAAAAGCATTGTCAGAGTACGGAATTAGGCAATGTGATTTATTTACTAAATTTGCAACAATTTGAATACAATTTATTTTATTTAATGTAAAAATAGAACGGTAAACGCCAATTACACGAATTAACTAACTAACTTAATAACTTAACTTAACTAAATATTCCGAAATTTTAGTTCATTATTTCAAAGCATGATAAAAATCCGATGATTTGCAAAGGTTTTATATTTTCGTAAATACGAAAACTGGAGTTGAATGTTAACTTGCGTTACCTTTATATATATTTGTTAAGATAGTAAATAAATCTATAATATAATGGACCCGGGATTAATTGTTAAGAAAATTCCGGGAATGTCTATGTTATTATCGATATTTTGTTTCAAGTTCAAAAATCCTAGTGTCTAATTCCGACCTATGAACATTACTTTCATAATTTTAGAACCCAGATATCTAAATCACTACAATTAATACAATAATATTAAACTCATCAAAACTTAATAAAATTCAAATCAGTATTCTGTCCGTCCTTCATAGTTCATAATTAATTTATTCAGTAATAATATTTGAAACAGACAAGTTTTAACGCTGAATTAAACCTAGGTATATAGTCTGATATTATAAAAATAGATATTACATATTTGTAAACCCTAATATTATTTGGAAGCATCGCCTCGCTTTCTCTGTCCTATAACCCATTAGGTAGCCAACATTTTCCTCGCAAAGAGATACACTACAAAAAATTCACATGTTGGCATGGCGTAGCCTATATTTTCGTACATCCGAGCCGCCCAGCGTCCCGCGCCCGCTAAAAATAATTATAAAAGTCTTGCAACACCCGACTCTATGTGATTCTGAAATACACAAGTTTCATGCAGCCGACATCAGATCCATTGATTTTAAATTTGTTCGCTTTTATTTTTCATTGACCCATATATCATAGTCCATTAAAAAAAACATTTTATTACTAGGTACGCAAAAAATGAGTCAATCAAATGTATTTGTTGGTACGCGATTCAGGTGCTTTATTTTTCTTGGGAGCGCTTATGTTTTTTTTAATAAACGACGTTTTATATCGCGTGTTCTAGAGTCAGATAAATATGGCAAGAAATTCCACGAACTACCCCAGGAAATTCCGTTGAAAAATTTTGGCTCTACTCTAAAAACTTTTTTCCATAGCTACTTTAGAGAATTTGCCCTAATAATTTATGTTTAAAGGCTTAAATCACCAAAAAGTTTTATCAGTGCTACATTTAATGATAAACCGTGTCGTGCACTAATTAATATTGACCCGATGACTCAGCGACCTTCAACCGGCGGCGGACCGTGACAGGCCTCATTACAGATTCGATCAAGCGATGAGAATTCCGCGAGATGAGCTCGCTGAAACATACAAGAAAAACAATTATCCATGCTGTATAGCGGGCGCAGCTGCGTCTGCGTCAAACGCGCGCGCGATGCGTATGAATATGTTGTACTCTGAATGACATTTCCAAAATCCACATCGGGACGCTTTTGTAGGGTCTGTAGAGTGAAGATCCATGAATCCGTGACGCTTATATAAGAATAGCCTTTATACATAACATCTGCAAAGACGGTTACAGACATTAAACAACGAAACAGATTTTGAATATCCACTTTGAGACGCCCTTGTAAGATATTATTATCCCCAGGATGATTTTTACCCATTAACTTAATTTTACTACAGTTTATCATTTACCTATTGATCTCGGTGCACAAAAATATTACGGCCGAATAATCTTTCCCAGATATTCAAAGCAACAGCCCACACGCGGGTCACTGACCTCCGATACATTCACGTATTACAAAAGAGACAATACCTACTTTTAGCACCTTGACGACGAGACATAGAGATGCACAAACATCTTTAAATAATTTACTCTACGCATTCAAACACTAGTAAAACTGTAGATTGATATCAGAGCAAGACAATTAAAAATATAGAATTTGTATTTAAAGGTTGGCTTGGTATTTTGATTCTTAAAGTAATAGATAGCTGTAAGCTTCTTTGTAAGATTTTTCAGCGAGAGTATATTAGAAATTTGGAACACAGATAGATTATAACCGTGATTAACATATAGGATACAGGACATAGGATATAGGATACAGGATATAGGATATATTTTTAACCCAATAATCCAATACTACGCGGATGAAGTCGCGGGGCACAGCTAGTAATATTATATAACGGAAATATTGAGACTCATATGTATAGAATCAGAGATTAGGCTTCGAAAAAAGATAATTAAAAATATATATAAGACAAGAAGTCTAGACATTATGAACGACTAGGAAACGTTATATTTTACTGATTTTTGTAGATATTCTGAATCAATATTATTCAAATCCTATTGAAACACGGCACTGGTTGGAGCTTTTACCGCCAGGAGTTTCGGTGAGGAGAACTCACAAAAGTTTGGTGTAGAGCACTTTTGTATAGGTCTGTTTAAATATTATGGTAATAAACAATGTCATAATTACTGGCATTATCATAATTAACATCTGGCACGGAGGCGGACGGTTCATATTCAGCGCTAATTAGTCTCGCGTGTCGTAAATTTATTTAATACCAACACATGTCGGCTTGTAGATCTGAATGATTGCAGCCACAGCTCTCATTGATCATGTTAACCTTCTCCAATTTGTACTTTTGGTACGGCTAGTTATTCTATATTATCATATTGTGTTCGTTATGCAATGTGTGTGGGAGAAGTCCTTATTGACTTGCTCCAGGAACGGAAAACTTTTGGCGGATATATGGATGAATAGATGTATGTTTTTATTTTATTCCCATTCCCCTTTACTAAATGAAAAAGTTTCTTATTTCGTATCATCCCTTTTGCTTATGCCTACTACCTACTTACTTATTATAACTAGTGGTCGGCCGTGGTTCGAACATAATTTATTTAAATTTTAATTTTTAACGTTATTATAAGGTTCTATTGCCAAATAATATTTGATACTGGCACGCAGAATGCACTATGAAAGTCCCGCCCTCCGAAATAAAGAAAAAAAAACTGACACCGTTTGTCAATCAGAGAGTCCAATTCCAATTCCAATTAAAGTTTATGGCCCCATCGACTACCGATGAATGATCTTCTCAGTCGAGGTCGCGTTCCGATCCGGTGGTAGATTTACCCTCGCCACCTCTTCTGGCAGCGGCCCAAGCCGAGGTCGTGTCCCTTGTGGCGCCCTTGAGCTAGCTGCCCCCCTGCCCCTCTGGCTGGAGCGCACTCGCGCTCGCCCTCTGTCCGGGTGAAGTTGTTATGGCCACTCTGGCCAACAACGTATAGTCATATCAAATATATATAATATACTACCGATGATTCTGCCAACGACAAGTTTATGGGACAAGTTAAAGTACAGATAAACTATTAAACGGTAGGGAACGATAGCCGGTAGATGGAACGCGCTGCTTTCAGTTGGGCAAACTGGAATGAGACGAAAAACAAACACAAGTTAGATATAAACTAAAAATTACTATGTTATTTTGAATAGATAAATACATCAATAATATTAATAAAATTACGTTCTAATGTTAAATTAGTATTTAACCTATATACACCAGAGGGATATAAATACAAATAACATGGAAAGGAAAATTAGCGGACATTACAAACTAGTGAAAACATAACTACAGCTTGATATTATTAATACAATCAGAGAGTCAGTCAGTTACCAAGTGGTACTTACAATTGAGTGTGTGTCAAACGCATGGTAGTGTGTCTAATGTTCTATTTAGTGATTCAATGGTTTTTCTTATGCATAATTTTAAAAGAATATTAGCATTCTGCACTCCTTCTCTATATAAACTATAAGTGTACAAAATTACATACTCCTCGGTCCACGCAATTTTCGTAAACGTTTTTGCTTCACGTATTAATATATAGATATGGTTTTATTTAACAATATTTTGTACAACGCAGTATTTTTGTCCAACCGAACCAATATTTCTAACGATTATCCTGTCCCAATAAAACAACCTTATACATATGATTGACTGGCATAAGTTTTTCTATGTCATTTCACTAATGAGTTGATTACGATTTTTGCAATTAATCAGGAGTATTATAAACATCTTAATCTGTGTGAATCTCTCGTCCATCATCCATGTAACCAGGCCAGGGGTACCCAATTTCACGCTCATTAAAAAACAAAAGCCGTGTCAGTTTTTTTAACGCACACGACGGCCGCATTCCGGAGCGGAGGTATCGCGTTACAGACCGCGCACACAAATATTCTGTGTGTGGATATTTTCATAACTCCGGCGAGCTATTCTGGTAGCTGCCCGCGCCACTCCCTGCCCGACCGTGCTATATTGTCTTTTGTAAAGGGATTATCCGCTGTTTATGTGCGAAGGTACGACAAGAAATTACGACATCCGTTTGGGCGGGCGGGATACAATTTTTTGTAATTTTTATGGGCGTTTATGTAGGACTACCTGCATTATTTTTTTGTGTTAGAGCTTTTGATATTGTTTAAGATTTCTTCATCATAATATTTTTCTTTACTGATTGCGTGACTAGTTTTTATCTTATGTTTTTCTGGACAATCGTTTTTATGCAATCATAAAAACTAACTGTATTAAAAATAGATCAGATTTAAATTAACATTTTTTGTACAAAAATAAAAGATAGATATTTATTATATCCTAAAGTAATTCACAATGTTTTCTCACCGAGTTTAGTCATTTGTTACCTTCGACTATTGATTATTTGTTTGACTAGTCAATTGCAACAGTAACGTTTCCTCTACATTGAGTAAATAAAAACCGGAACGCGACATTTTTACAGTTGTACAAAAAAAACATTTATTTAACTAAACAATGCAACTACCCTCGACATCCATAAAGCGGTGTGCAAATCACTGTACTACGAGTATACGGATCACCAAACATTTTAATCAAAACTCTATAATCATAGTCCAGTGCGCTCTATCTTAAATAACAATATCATAGTGGATCCACAAAAAGTGCAATGAAGCACAATACAGAACCGTGAATTTCGACCGACGATTTCGTTTCTAATACAAGTCCAGTTCCGAATGCACATCGGATTCGCCGTCTCTATAGTAACTCTATTACGAAAGCAGCTATTTTTATTTCAACATGTAATTTATGTCGTGTAAATATAACGCCAACACGCTGGCCTGGTACCAAGTCGTCAAAACACGTAGAACAACATCGACGCTTGTTTACTGAAATAAATTATGTATTAAGAAAATATATAATGGATGTTGACGTCACGGGATACACGTATGTGGGCTGCTTAACTATCGGTTATATGTATAATTTGAAATTGCTTTACAACTTAGTTCGTATTTTAAATGTGTATTTTCAACATTTCCATGAGTAAATTTGATTTCTATAAATAAGTATGTATTATTAGATCACAAAATTCTACAATAACTACTGGTAAATGTTAATTTCAAATATTTTATGTTTAACGTAGGTAGAGCCATGAAACTGTCGAATTTTTTTTAAAGAAAAACAACGATTAAAACCTGAAAGCTTAATTTGTGATTAATAGTCCGTAACATTTAACAATTACGAGGAACGAAAATAGGTTTGTATTTGTTAAAATTTAGTTTGCTAAGATTTTAGAGGTAGCGTAGTTTTCATTCAATGCCCTTCAATTATAGGTATCTATACAATTCCACCTGACGGAACTTAAAGTGTCTTTAAGTGTCCGTACACTTGGTATACTTAAAAGCAATTTCTGATAAATTCAAATTATCCTACAATATGAATGCCACGTGACGTCATCAAGCGAACTTATAACCCCCAACAAAAGCAACAATAAAGCGCTTTTTATATTCAATCGGGCCACCGGGTAATTGCTCACGCCCAAATTTATAGATGCAACCATCACCGATATTGGAACAACGCTAGATTCATGAGTTTAATCTGGCTCTCAACGCGACGGAATTACGAATGTCGCAATACAAAAACACAATCGGAATGTGAAGATAAATACAATTTGCTATGCGTGGTGAAGGAAAACACCATAACATGAGGAATCAATGGACAAGACCATAATGCTAATAAATAAAATATCGCTAGAATAACACATAAATATGATCCAAGTTAAGCACTGCGTGTGCTATGCGTATCGTACAACCGACTGGAGACGATCCTAGGATTAGTCCTAGTGTTGTCATACTAATATTATAAAGAGGAAAACTTTGTTTGATTGTAATGAATAGGCTCCAAAACTACTGAACCGATTTGAAAAATTCTTTCACTGTTGGGAAGCTACACTATCCTCGGGTGACATAGGCTATAATATACAAGGTGAAACATAATGGGTATACTTTTTTTTTCAAAACTTAACATTGTAATTATTATTCTTAAACCATCAGCTTTGGAGGGAACTTGAAAAATAAAAGGTGATATAGGAATACAGCTGTTGACCGATTTCACAAGTCTACAAAACCTTTAGTACTTCAACTGTCCCACAAAGCCGATAGTTTGAGATTTACAAAGTTAAGTTGCAAAAAAATTTGTATACCCTTTTTGGTTCACCTAGTATTTTCCAAAAAATTAGGGATCCTTACTAAAACTCGAATAATGTAACCGCAATGTACTTGTGCGAAGCCGGGGCGGGCCGCTAGTATATGATATAGTAGGTGTCCTCTCCATCCAAAGGTTGTATGGAAGAGATCACAGCCTGCATTAAGAATGCCCAGTGTGCACTACTACATTACGTACCTTGTTTAAGTTTTGTAAATTTCAAATTCCGCTGTACAATAAAACGTTTTCTTTTCTATTCTATTAGTTGCTGCTTAGGTTTACTCTTTGATGAACAATGTGCATACATTGAAAATTATAAAACATTGAGCCTTGTAATAAGGTATTCTTATTGTGTTGCGTAACTATGAAAGCTTCGCGGCAATCGAAAGTTTCAGGAATACCATGTTGCTTATTATTACCAGTTTCAATCGTCTTTATTAACCTTCTCGTATTCTTTCTGTAATCAACACATTGTTACGAGAAACAAAGATAGATTTACTATTAAAACTTGGTACGAAACTACTTGGTACTGCTTTGTACGGTAAGTAACACTTGCTTTAGCAGTAGTTGAATTTATTGAATATAGACGTTAATTTGGTTAGTCACAAACTCGACCAATTACTAGCTTAGACTTCCCATTGTATAATCATCCCGAAAAATTCCATAATATAATATACAAGGTGAAACATAAAGGGTATACTATTTTTCCAAAACTTAACTTTGTAATTCTAAAACTATCAGCTTTGGAGGGAACTTGAAACACAAAAGGTGTTATAGGAATACAGCTGTTGACCGATTTCACAAGTCTACAAAACCTTTAGTACTTCAACTATCCCACAAAGCCGATAGTTTGAGATTTACAAAGTTAAGTTGCTAAAAAAATAGTATACCCTTTTTGTTTCACCTAGTATAAATACATCATGGTAGTGAGTACTAAAAGACAAAATAACAATAACGCCAGTGTTTGCTCAGTCGTCAACATGGTGTCCGTTAACATTGATTATGGAGGAGAGCCAAGCTGAACACATTTGGCGCGCGGCGCTACTAATCTATCAGCCACCGCGGACAGTCACTGAGGGTAACACTGCATTGACCTCTGCCAATGATAATACTAATAAAAAGAAACAATATGTTGTTTGCTTGCAGTGATGAAACATTTACCACGATTTAAGTATGATACTCTCTACTTTGCGCTGGCAAAAAATTTAGAAAACATCATAAATCACGGATAATAAGTATTTCATCAATGCAAACTCTCGGTTAAGCTACAGAGGTTGGGTTACTTGAAATGCTTGTGAAAGTAGGAACTTTAATATCATGGAAATCATCATATCATGAAAATGTGGTGTTTTTATACTGGGTGTAATTACACACATGCATGCTAAAATTGGTATCTACCTTAACGGAAAGGGTAATTTGATTTGATTTGATTTCAATAATGAAAAAATATCAAAATTAAGATTTCGCAAAATTGAAGAATGATAGGCCGCAGAGATGAAATAAATACGGTTGGTGCATATGAAGCTTTATGAAATTGGATTTAACAAGCTCTATCAACTGATCACCTTATCTATTACCTACTAGTGATGTAACGAATATTCGCATTCGCATTCGCATTCGCGAATATTCGCATATTTTTTGACATTCGCATTCGCATTCGCATTCGCAAGAATCTATGCGAATGTTTGGCGAATGTTTTTAAAAAATAAAAAGGAAATTATGTATAGATGTATATGGAATGTTAATACAACTAGTAAGAATTATATATTTTTACAACAAACTTGTTCGTAGGGTGCCCTTATTGCACCGTTTTAGGTTTATAAATCTGCCTATTACGAACTTGTGCTTTTGACTGTACATTTTATTTAATCTCAGTAAAGAGTTATCCTAAATATTTTTATTAAATATTATACATAAATACATTTAAATTTAATTAAATTAATTGCACATTAAATTTTATTTTAAATGAAACATATTAAAACCGATTTATTATATTTCAAATAATATAATAATTGTTAGCGGCTTTGCTAGACCCATACATAAATATAACCGGCCAAATGCATGTCAGACTACGCATACTATAGGGTTCCGAAGACATCCCGCCACTTTTCGATAATACGGAAACCTAAAAATAAACGTGATGTTGTTTTTATTTATATGAAACATCGAATACGGCGGCTCTCGTAACATATAAATTTCTGCGAAATTAATAAACTATTGGCTACCGTATAAATAATATGAGAAAAAATTCTGTTACTAAATTTATTAACCGGCATTCATAGACATCTTAAGCAAAAGTGACATAAATCTTTATTTTATTTTTGGACTGATGAAATGTTATAAAAAGGCGTTTTAGTTAAATTAATTAAGTTGTGATTAGACTGGATGCACAATCAGTGGTGCGTGGGTTTGAGAATTGAGATATGATTTTTTTATAAGTAAATAACTATTTATTTCCCATAATAAACCATTCATAATGTGGTTCTTAGTTAAAGGTTGAATCTCGCTACTCACGTAAAAAGGCCACTTTGAAGCTCAATATTTCGTAAACAGGAATTCATATTGAAAAACTGCCAAAAACACCTTCAAATTATTTTTAAAATACCTACTGAACAATACCTAACTTGAGGGGGTGAGTAAGAATTTTTTTCACTACTCTTTCTTAAGTACAGGACGTAAAATGGAATAACTTTGCTTTCAAAATTTAAATTCATAGTTTTGTAGCGGTACATAACTTATAGTTTCTGAATAAAATTACTGTGATGTCAAAGGGACGGGTAGACGAAAAGACGGACGTGGCGAAAATATAAGGGTTCCGAGTTTGACTACGGAACCCTAAAAACTTAGGGCGCGCCCATCTTGTTTTATTTTTCATTCATACTGCAATTCTCTAGGTCTTAAACAAATTCGTGAATAGTGATATTTTTCAATGAAGATGGTAATATTTTAATAGTTTTTACTCGCAAGTATGTTGTAAAATGTCGTATGAAACGCGTGAGCATTGTTCATTACACACCTTGGGTCTATCACAGCGCTCGCGTTAGTCTCGGACTACAAACTAGCCTCGATCGGAATGTAATTATCAACTGAGCTCACCTGTACATAATTCACTTATGACTTATATTATATTTGAATTTAAAAAAATATGGAACTGCCTTGAGGTGGGCATCTAAATAATAAATAGGATGTTTCTCTATTGTTCTTCTAGTCTAATAAAAATGTTAACAAACTCAATAAAATTTAAATATAAATAAAATTTGATTAATGCTATAATACTAAACTTCCCTCAAATCAAAACAAATCTCTTCGTATTAACTTTATGTGACTAACTTCGTTCTTTCAACTGGTATGGGTTCGGCTATGTACGGCCGACACGAAAATATGTCAAAACAATCTAACATTTTGCGCGCTCTTTATTAACCCCCGACGAAAAAATAGGGGTGTTATAAGTTTAACATGTGTATCTGTGTCTGTCTGTGGAATCGTAGCGCCCAAGCTGATGATCCGATTTTAATTTGGTTTTGTTTGTTTGAAAGGGATTCAAGATCGAGAGTGTTCTTAGCTATGTTTCATGAAAATCGGTTCAGCCGTTTGAAAATCAGCAGCTATTTTGCAGTTTAAAAAGACGTCTCATCGCGGATTTTTTAATTTTTAATTTATTGTTATTTGAAAGCCAACATTCGCATTCGCATTCGCATTCGCATTCGCGAATGTCAAAAATCCAACATTCGTTACATCACTATTACCTACCTACTCGAGCACAATATTTATTCATGCATCACAATTACTTCTTCGTGCCATGTTGAACAAATTGCGGCATAAAAATATAGATTTCGCATTATCGCCGAGACGAGGGCAGTAAATTAATATTAATAGTTTGTAGCATCGGACGCGGTGTGGCGTAGCAGGTACTTGCAATTTGTTTCACTATTATACAGTGGCAGTTGGGTAGGCGCTGTAAAATATTAGCTGTTGATATATCAGCTAAATCCAAAAATTAATGATTAAATAATATTCTTCTCATCCTGTTTTGCCAGGTATGCTTTTCCGTCAGGCTGACTTGGCGGCATCATCAGTGCAGCAATAAAATATAGGTAACAAGAAACCATTTATTTCAACTTTAAACAGTACATATTATAATCAATGATCCCTTAACTTTATTTTTATCTGAAAACGGAGATATGCACAAACAATTTGCGTAACGAGAGGTAAACAGAAGTATATAATTTCACTCGCGGCAGGGGGATGAGCAACCTCGCTCCAACGTGCCGAGCGGGCGATCGGAAACGGTGGCAATGAATCCACTCATTGACGTCCGTCGGTCGGTATTCCTACTACATTTTATGTTTCGACGTCAATGCTAATTGTTCGAGAGAAACCAGCAAATACCATAATTTCATTGCGCAGGTTAAATAAGTAAATATCGGCACACACGCACGAGATATACTCGTACGAAAGACAGACAGGGACCACCCCCGCAGGATGGACTGCCGACATCACACGTGCTCAGTGGCGGGTTTCTCTTCAGGCCGACTAGGCCCAGGCCTAGGACGGCCAGATATTAGGGGCGACTAATTTTGATAAAAGTCGGCAAGACAGTAAATTCATATTATAATTCTCAGTAAACCATGATTTGAGAAGGGGGTTGCTGGTACTACACGGCCTAGGGCGGCCACGACTCCCAGTCCGCCTATGCAAGTCGTCATGAAGTCGGTCATGTGGAAATAATTAGAAGAAGCCTATGGCTAGCTGTGGTCGGCTTTCGGCTGATGGGTAAATGGTAAAAAGGTTATAAAAACTTGTGGCTTTACCCCATAATACATAAAGTCCTACGTTAAAAAAGCCCCATTTTCATTGGACCAGTCCCAATGGAATAAATTCTAAATTCAGTAAACAGCGCCTGCTTAACAAAGTTCCTCTTTTCTAACAGCCTATTTCCCTGTTAATTTGCTCGTAATAACATAACAAATAGGTTTTCGACAATCGTGCGAGTTGCTAAAAACTTGGTAGTATCGGAAACGTACTGGTGCGAACAGCTGCCGGTCTATAAAACGGCTATTTTTGTCCACCGCATACACAGATTCAGGCAAACACCGGTGACCTCGACTGTACAAGCTTAGAAGAAACATGGTTTGTAATCCGACTCCATTAAAATAACTATAATATTAATTGGCATCTCATTCCATCCAACCCCGTATCTTAGTAGGCATGTAGGTCGTTAGATGCATCCAATTTAAAAGTAACTGAGGATATAAATCTCATTATACTTATTTAAAATGTTTAAAATTACTAAACTATCTTCATTGCTCCTTACAATTCTTGATATATACACAAACTACAGTTAAGATTATTCTCATACTCGCTATTTATTATCTGCCACCTTCCTACGTCTTGTTTTTGCTTAGTGACAAGTTTATTATGAATCATAAATAATTACCTACGTTTTTAAGATAGGGTATAAATTTATTTTTACAGCCAAAGGAAGTCGTAAATGTAGAAATGTATCTTCCTATATTTTCTTAGATCCCTAATGCTAGCTTACGTATACGAGTTTACGAGGTTTCCAGGGTCTTATTTCATACGACTTTAGTGTACAGAATATGAAACACAAAAGAAAACAAAAAAAAACAAATCTACCATTTACATGCGCGCTGAGAGTCCATTAATGAAACTGAGTATACAATTTATTATTAATGATTTGATTCAATGCTCTTCCATTCTCAACAATTAATCTGTATTGAAGACAAAATACCTATCTATATATCTACTATATAAAAATAAGTCGGGTTTTCCTTCCTGACGCTATAACTCCGGAACGCACGAACCGATTTCCACGGTTTTGCATTCGTTGGAAAGGTCTCGGGCTCCGTGAGGTTTATAGCAAAGAAAATTCAGGAAAAATTTCAACAGAACGCGGACGGAGTCGCGGGGCACAGCTAGTTTATATATATAACTCAAAGGTGACTGACTGACATAGTGATCTATCAATGCACAGCCCAAACCACTGGACGGATCGGGCTGAAATTTGGCATGCAGGTAGATGTTATGACGTAGGCATCCGCTAAGAAAGGATTTTGATTAATTCTACCCCCAAGGGGATAAAATAGGGGATGAATAATCCCGAAATTTTTGTTAAGTTAAATTACACACGGACGAAGTCGCGGGCACAGCTAGTTTATTGTATATTTTTGTAGTCTCTATCTAGGTAAAGCTTAATAGTATTTATCATACGTATCTAAATACATCTAAGATTTACCTAAATCATTCACTCGTGGTGGTTTCACCATGGTGCTGAAGTAATAACCTAATTCCTTCATTACCATGGGCGCTACGTCACGACCAGCTGGCGGGGCGCCAGTGCCGTAAACACATGCACGTCGATAATAGTAGATGATTAGGTTCCTTCAGGGTTATAGTTCTGATTCAGTTCTGAAGGTATTGTTATGGAGTTATTTAGTTGTAACAAACTTTGGCATATTCTGTGAATTTTCTCAATTGTACCTATATTCTTAAATATATACATAAAATGAAAATTAATAATATGATGTACTTATGTAAGTCTTCTTCCAAGCCGTTCTCTCATTTATATTGAGGTCGGACAGCTTCCGATCCAATCCAATCCGATTTTACTGATTAAGTTCTTACAAGGAACTTAGTACTAATAACAGAGCAAGGCGAATGTTCGATCCCACGTAATTGCTATTACTTTATTTAAGCAGCCTAAACATGCACTATTCATTTAAAGATCAATGGCCTCGATCAGTTTTTGAATAAGTTTAAGATCTGAAACAGCGTTTGCAGAAAACTCAATATTAAAAGGTGCAAGTGCGTCACCTGCGTGTTCCTGGTGAACCCGTAGCCCAGGAACCTCTCGTCGTGCGGCGGGACGGTGTCGGGCGCCACGTAGAACGGCTCGTACAGCAGCTCGAAGTTCGTCACGTTGTGGCTCACGTGAGTCTCCATACTCTCGTTGCCGCCGTTTGCTTCCCATCTAGAGGGATCAATTTTGTAATTAAACCACACCAGGTTCTATGGAAGCTTGGTAAAGATTTCAGATGAACCAGCGCTAGTTATTTTGTGTAATTTATATATGACTGAAATATTGTCAGTTAGATATGAAATATTGGTCTTTCTAATTTCTGACTAAGAAGGCATGTCAAAAATCTTTTACTTTTTCAAGACTGAGTGGGGCGTCCCGAAATACGGTTGGCAGGCTATTCTACAAAAGATCTAATATATACTTAGTTTGCACAGAACTCAAGCGTAGGTACTCACTTGGAAAAATTAGATGCATACTGATTGTAAATGAACACTTTCCTATGGAACGGTACCGCCAGCTTGTTTCTCGACAGCCTCACCAACTCCGATTTATTCGCCGGGAAGTTTGCAACTCTCCAGTCTAGTTCGTATGTAGGCACCACGTACGCACACTGCGGACACTTCGGGGCAGCCGCCAAGAATTTGTCGAGCGCATCTGACATACCCCTTGAAGGGACTATATCCACGTCAACCAGAAAAACATATGGAGTATGACAGTTCTTCCTCGCTAAGTTCCTCAAATGATTCTGAGGATACGGATGTCGCGCCCTCCACGCGACAGTGTCGGGACGCCTTTCTCCTAGAGGTAACGGTTCAGCGTCGCAGTCTCTAGCCCAACTTGGCATCGCCCCGTGAACACCGGGCCTGTCTGCCGGCATAGCGACGTGTAACGCCAATCTAGAGTATACCTCCGGCTGACATCTAAACAGCCATGTCGCGAAACCTCTTAAAAGTCTCATTTCGTCACCAGCGACGAATACAGCAACAGATATAGGGCCAGTCCAATGTGCCGCTATTCTGAGCAGCTCATGGAGTCGCTCTATTGAGCTCTGCGTTGCGAGGCTGACTCGACGGCTGGTTGTTATTTCAGGGTATAAGTCTCCGACTGCTGCGTAGTCGAATAGTCTGTAGGATCGCGTGCCGTCCCACCTGCCGAGCCGCAGGTCTAGTCTGGACAACGGATCGTCATCTAGGACTGAGCTCGGGACTGTGTCGATGCAAGGCTCGCAGCTCGAAGGGCTCGAGGGGGGCGGCGTGCTGTGCACGGGGCAGGAGGGTGGGTGGAGCAGCCACACGTTGGCTACTGTATTGTAAATGACTACAGCGATGGCTGTTATAGTGATCACGCTCCATTGACATCGCCATCTCCACTGTAAAGAAGGAATATTGTCAGCAGACTAAAAAGAGCTAGTAAGTACTGGCTACGTAGGTACTTAAGGTACTAGAAGGAAGGAATAAGACAAGTAACTGAACTTACCACTTTCTCCCTTCTAAATTTGCTCATTTGTCTGTGTGAAATTAAATACCCCATCACGTCAGGCGATTGCCGCTCATCATCTGGATTGCTTCAGCATTTTTGAATATCTCTATATATTTACCTGATGTCCAGATAAACAAACAATAGATTTGTAAAAAAATGCTATGCTTTATAGCTACAGAACAATAGTAAAATGAGTCTATCAGATAAGCTTTTGTACATTGCAATTTGTAAGGATAATAGAACCTGAAGTTTTATCGTCCCAAATGGGTAAATAATTGCTCAGCTCGCGGACTAAAATAGAGCTTTCACCGTTTTTTCTAAGCTTTTTCACATTAGTGTACGAGTAGAGAGCCGAATGAACTATCTAACCAAATATCTGGTAGAGTCAGTCTCCTCGTCCGAAATTTACCGATATTTAGTAAAGGACTAACAACATTTATATTAGTATTTACGTAAACAGCTCTAGGTAAAGACATACTTAGAGCTGTTTACGTTTAGCTAGACAGCTAGCATAGACACCTAGGTACATAATTAATGAATTCGTTTTCTGATTCAAACCTACACTATCCTAAATTCAGCTCTTTTCTAACTAGCCTTCAAGGAAGAGCGAATTCATTTAGAATTATTTATGAGAATGTTCATTAGTAGTACTTACCTGAGATATAGAGGTAGGAAAGTCGGTACCCACCTACGTGTTTCGTGTTTAGCACATAATCCAATTTCTTAAAACTTTATAAAAATAAAGTTAATCAAAACTGTTGTTTTAACTAACTAACTCACACTCGCAACGCACACAATGAAAATGATTACTTAATTAACAACTGTAATATATGGCTGTAGGTTATGTATGAAAATGTTAACCGGTGGGTACTTTACATTAATTAATTAACAGCGCGATTTTGTGATTAGATATTTTTTGTTTTTTAAAACTGGAATGGATGTTATGATTTTTTAAATGCCTATAATTTTAAAGATAAATAACAAAAACAAAATCCTTGGACGTCGGATGTGTGTATTTCCGCGCATGTGCAGATTACAGACATGCGCAGTCTTCCTATTTCACCCTAACTGGCTAAGAGTTGGGTTCTTTTCTTTCCATTCCAACGAAATTTTAATAATCAGTTCTTTCATTAGGTACTATACCTAATACTTAATGATGCTTATTTCAAAATTATTCATGAAATTGAATTAATCAATTTCGATATACTATTGAGGCAAGGTGGGTGAAGTACTTACTCTCTTAGCTTTTGCTCTCCTGCAATAAGAAGCAAAAAATAATTAGATACCACCTATAAGTAAGTCTATTTTACATCTAAGTAATTGACTTTCGCGGGCAATAAACACACCTGCCGAAACTGCACCCAGGCAAAGTGCAAAGACATCGGGCACACTGCCTTCGACGGGCAGCCTTCGATGGGACGGCCCCTGGTATGGGATGCAACTTGTGTTGATACCCTGGCACCGTCACATCTTCCAAGCACGTCAATGCGTTCTGGCGCTGCTGGTGCTGAGGCTGAAAACCACAAGAGGCGCAAATATAGTGGCCTTCCTGGAGGCCATTTGTATGAGCCTTTTGGGGTCGAAACTTTAGGCTCATGGGGCCCTAACGCGCGTCGCCTCTACAAGGAGATAGCAGCGCGTCTGTTCGCCGCATCACGTGACCGGTGGGCTGGTCTGTTTTTCGCGCAAAGAATAAGCCTCGCAATTCAGCGCGGAAATGCAGCCAGCCTCCTGGGCACTTTTGGCTTCGACGATGATGTGGAGGCACTTTTGTATATATCATTTTATTTTTATTTACTTTTTATTAAAATTTATTGTAAGTTAGTTTATAAGTAGTTGTTATACTGTACATAGAGTAATATTAAAAGAAGTTGTTGATTAGTTTAATAATACTTAATAGGCATGTTAAGAAGTGTGCGTGAGTGGGGGGGGGGGGGGGGAAATATGCATGCACAGTTAAGGTAATAGGTAATAAACATCTTCTTTGTATCATTGCATTGCCACGGGAAAATCTTCGGCGTTTATTAGCTGTCTCTCACATCACACATTACCACCTTCAATCCTTTTTAGGATTAGGTAGAATCGTTTTGGTTTTATAAAGAGCCCCATAAACGGTGCGATCCGTCGCTTCGCTCCGTCATTTCAAACTGTTCGCAACAACTAATTGATAGTGTCAATATCGTTAATGATTTACTTAGGACCGTATTAAAAATGTATATCAAGTCTAATAAAGATCTTATGTATTCTTTTGATGTGTCATTTTGTACTGGTGTGACATTACCAAGATGGCTCTCAGACTTGTGATCGACTTATTAATACGGACCTTAATCGAAGACAACATCGGAAGTCGCAACAGACCCATGTAATCTTGAATATCATAACGATAAATCGACAGTGGATGGCTCTTTGCGATCGATGATTTTGTCTCAGTCTGACTACATACACGCGCTGCATACGCGTGCTGTTGGTTAGCGCTTTCTAGTATATTCAAGGTACTCTGTGGTTAGCGCATTATGATCGCAACAATCAATCACTTCTTGTAAGAGCGCAATATTGGAGTGATCTTTACGATTTTCTTCAGATCCATCGAAACGACGTCGTATCGCATCGTGTATGGGGCACTTTAAATTAAAACTAAACGCAATTGAACGAATAAAATACTTTCACAGTGACATGACTGACAGTAGACATTTAGGCACAAGCAATGTGAGTAAACATAACCTCTTTAATAATTTTTCAATGGTAAATTTTAATAACGAGTTAATTAATAACATTATTAATTGTTATAGTTATTGTAAATATGTTTCAAATACCAGCATGGGAGGAGGATGTTACTACAAATGATGTAGGAGTTAAACTAAAGAAACAGGTTAGTTTCCCTAATATAACCAACATGCTAAATTCACAGCGAATGTAATAAAACGAAGGTTCGAATAGATGCAATAAACAATATATGAATGAATTACTTAATTAGGTTGTTCAGATATGTGAACGTATACTCGGGTATTTTTATTTCAACCTGTAAAGATTTGTCTTTACCAACCTTCACCACATTACCTATACCTAGTAAATGCTTATTCGTAAAATCTGTTGATATGTTTCGTTTATTCCTGCCTACCCCCATAAGGATTCCACTGCTGCCTGATTACCGCTGTTAGGCTGTAAGGTAGGTTTATTTATTACATAGATATTCAATTTGCAGAAAAAACAAAATGTCCACATAAATGTTTCAAAAACAAATAATAAGAAAGAAAAACCTAACATTACTATAACTAAAAGCGTGAAGAAACGCAAACATGACAACTCAGTTAAAGAGAAGAAAAAAGGAACTGAAAAAGATATTGACACAGATGAATTAATAATAGACGCCAAGAGGAAAAAGTTTAAAGAAATCGTAGATAATGATGATAAAGAAATTCAATTATTGTTCAAAGAAAGTAATAAAAGGAAAGATAAGAGAAATAATAACATTATTAATGGAAAAAATACATTTCAAAATGGTTCGAAATCAATTGAGGTGAATAATGTTAATAAGAAGAAAGAGAAAATAAAAGCAATGTTAGAAAAACCGAGCAACAGGAACCACATAAACACCGGCAGCACCAGCAATAAGCTGAGACAAAGAATGATAGAAAGACTCAAAGGTGAGGAACCACTAACATTATTGACCCTCTCATTGTATCTTGGATGTGATACCTCTATAACAGAGTTGGCTCTAAAAAGGGCGACGCCACTATAACAGCGTCGCAACGCAACCATAACAGCGTCGTGACGCCACAATAATAGTGTCGCGACGCCTCTATAAAAGAGTCGCGACGCTACTATAACAGCGTCGCGTTTGAACACAGCATAACATGAAACACTTACATGGAACATAACATAGAACCATATTTTTCTGACGATACCAGTTACAGATTTGTAAATTTAAATAACAGCCAAATTTTTATTTCAGCCGCCCAATTCAGGTATCTAAATGAGAAGTTGTACACATCCTCTGGTACAGAAGCCAAACAGCTGTTCCAAAGTGACCCGGCCGCATTCCAGACGTACCATCAAGGGTACCAGCAGCAATTGAAAAAGTGGCCTGTGAACCCACTTGATGTTATTGTTAAGAAGATTATTAAAATGTAAGCATGTGTGTCAGATCCTTTATGTATCAGTGTCTACGGCACTCATAGCTGGCCCTAAGTCATTTTGTATTAATCTCTCCATCTAAAGCTTTAGTCCATGATTTATGGACACACAATTAATGCAAACATGTAGTTATAAATGTGTGTAGGTATTAATGATGAGAATGAGATGATATGACATCATTTTCATATAAAATTTTATTCCATTTCATATTGTTAATCATTTACTATCTCTCACCTAGGCCAAAATCCCACACAATAGCGGACCTGGGATGTGGGGAAGCGGCCCTGTCGAAGCGCGTGCCACACACTGTACGCTCATTCGACTTGGTCGCGACTGCGCCAGGCGTGGAGGCATGCGATATGGCCCACACACCACTGCTAGCTGCCTCTATGGACGTGGCCGTGTACTGTCTCGCGTTGATGGGCACTGAGCTCACGCAGTATCTGGTCGAAGCTAATCGGATTTTGAAGATGGGGTCAGTGGAATTTGTACTATTATTGCTTCTTTAAGTCTGTAATTTAGGTATTTCAACAAAGATATGCCAGTCAGCGACTGCTATGATGCTATATACCATATTTTGTCACAATATTCTTGGAAGAATCTACCCCTGGCTTTTGGTCAGTAGTAAAACGACCATGTTTGATAGACCCTTTTGTTAGGCATCGCATAAACACCAACTCTTCCTTTCCCAGTGGTCATCTTCTAATAGCGGAAGTGGAGAGTCGTTTCGACAAAGTGGAGAACTTCGCCAACGATGTACAACGGCTCGGTTTCAAACTGAAGCAGTTGGATAAGGGTAACCAAGTGTTCTTCTTCATGGAGTTTGTGAAAATACGCGACCCACCCGTGAAGAAATCTAAACTACCCGCGCTTACACTGAAACCTTGTTTGTATAAGAAACGGTAAATAAAATGTTAAAGGTTTTTTGTGTTTGAATGGAAACTCCTTTGCCATTATAAAAGGGACTAGTACTAAATTAAGGTTGATACCTTATTTGGAAGAATACATTTTATTATCTTGTACTGGCTCAATTGCTCATGGCATAATCATAAATTTGTTTAATTATATGTTCAAATAACACACTTTATTCTTACATTATCTACTGCTGCAGCCACACAGACTTGTACACTTGGCGATCAACACTAATATAATTTTGTATTGAGGTAAAATATTATTCTTAGTTTTATTTCTACACCTATTCTCACAAAATATCACAGCTATAGAGTGTTATTGTACTATGTTGATGGTCGTTTTAACTGCGATGATTTATACATTTAGTTCCTCCATGACATCCTCGGCTTCCGCTCGAAGGTTTTCAACTTTTTCTATGAGCATCATCTGGAAGAAGAAGACAGATGTGAGTAACGTCACAAACCCACTTCGAAATAAACCAACACAAGCAACCGGAACAAACCTTTTCATTGGAAATGTCCATCAAGATATAGAGTGTAAAATATTTTATTCAGTAAGTAACATAGCGGGGCGTAGTAATAGCGCTATAAAATATAGCATACCCTCGCTGCGCTAATCAATTGGTTGGCGGTGGTTCTGGACAAGTGCGACACGGCTGCCACCAGGTCTTCGGCGGACGCCTTCGCCAGGTCCTCGATGCGTTTGTATCCTGCACGCATCAACTGGATGGCACGAGCCTAAAAATATATATGTATACATCATCCACGTCTCCCTCTTGCACAGCAAGCGAAAAAATAAATTGAAATATGTATAACTAGAACCTGGTCTAGTTACTACACTGGCAATGACCTGCGACTCAACATACCTAAATATGTACCTACCAGATTTTATTCAAACTCGTTTATCTGTTTTTGCGCGATACTCAAACTTAGAAATAAAGAAGCGAACCTATATTTATTATAATTTAAATAAATACACATGCCTAGCCCGTATGTACTGATTATGTACCGATAATGTCGCGTGCATTTTCAACCGAATGCGTAACGCAAACATTTTTTTTAATGAAAATATTGTATTATACAATTTGTATAAGATTCGCATCCGATGCTTAAAATGTGTATGTGATTGGCCAGATCGATGTCCGCGCCAGCGGGCTCGGTAACGAAATGGGGGCGGGGGGTACGGCCCGGGACGAGGTGTTGGCGGAGAGCGATGTTTTCAAAATACTTAAAATTTTGGGCATGGCAAACACTTCACAGAGAACTACGTTCCTGACGGGGGTCTCCCGACCGCGCAATTGGTTTTAATTAACATTACGTTTTCGGATAGGGCAAGCCCGCCGGAGACCCTTTCAAACTCGAACACTATTACCGTTTTTAGGGTTCCGGACCTAACAAGGAAAAACCGGAACCCTTATAGGATCACTTTGTTGTCCGTCTGTCTGTCAAGACCTTTTTTCTCAGAAACGGATAGAGTTATCAAGTTGAAATTAATACCAAATATCAAATGCTATGGTCCCTTGTGGGTGTAAAAAAAATAGGCTTCTAAGTCAACGCAATCAAAAGATACGGTGATTTATGTCACATATTTTGATACTTTTCGCAAATTCACTTATCAATATAAAGGAATCAACGCACAGCCCAAACCGTTGGTGTTAGAATCATGAAATTTTGACAGTAGGTACCTTATATACCGCAAGTATCCACTAAGAAAGGATTTTGGAAAATTCCACCCCTGAGTGCATAAAATAGGGGGTGAAAGTTCGTATAGGGTAAAAAAAATAAATGAACCTAGAGACATGAAAATAAGTATTGAGGCTACTTATAACAAATAAAAAATATTGATTTCAGCGTTTTGTAAAATTCCACCCCTAAGTGTGTAAAATAAGAGTTTGTATTGTAGTTTTTATTCAGTTTGGTTGCAGTTTGTATTGGGTTCCCGAATTTGTTTAAGCATTTTTGGGAAGTTTTAGCTATTTATTATTAAAATATCTTGCCGGTATCGATATTGGAATCCAGGAATGGAAAAACTATCTAAAATCATAATAAAATGTTGGACGGAACCCTCAGGGCGCGAGTTCTACTCGCACT
Source organism: Notodonta dromedarius (assembly GCA_905147325.1). NCBI lineage: Eukaryota > Metazoa > Arthropoda > Insecta > Lepidoptera > Notodontidae > Notodonta > Notodonta dromedarius. The sequence goes on along the minus strand of LR990165.1, from coordinate 12,177,421 downwards.
TGTCCGGTTCTTTATCGCGGTTTTACAAAGATGGGTGGTATGGAAACCTTTTTGACGGCGGGCAGCTCCATGAGGTGCGCGAGCTGGCGGGGCGCGGCCGCGTGCTGCAGGCGCGGCGCCAGCTCGGCCAGCAGCGCGCGGAAGGGCCACAGCTCGGCCAGCTCCTCGCACAGCCGCGCGGCGCCCGCCGCCAGCGCGCCCGCCGCCGCCAGCAGCGCCTGCACCGTGCCGCGCGACACGCAGTACCTGCCCGGTGCACACACACCACACACCACACTATCATCCGATCATTCTTGCGTCTATTCTGTCGTATACATATAATGTTTCATATGTAGACGTAGATTTTAGATACTTACCTTGTCGTTTAGCACGGAACCCAACGTGCGCGTGCACGACACGCGCTTGATCGTTTTTTATTAAGACTTAAAAAATCGGGGGTAAAACGAAAAGAGGTGTGTAATCAAAATAATACCAAATCTGTGATGTGTGTGTATGTATGTTGGCTTGTATGTACGAGGAATTATTATAAACTAGCTGTACCCTGCGCACGTTGCTACGCTGTCAAAGATTGGTCGTACCAACTCAGAAACCTTTGTGGGCTCATGCACAACACTTTGACTGAAGATCATGACATGGCCAAATGCATAGTTTACGATTCTATAAAGGACATACGGACAAACAGTCATTTTTATGTATATAGATACAAGAAGAAGATTTCAGCTTAGGACAGTTGACAGGGACTTACTTCTGGGCGACTACAGGAAATGGCACTTGTTTCCACAAGTCGTGAAGCATCAGGGCGATGTAGAAACGGCACAAAACACTTTCAGGTACGTTCTGGGAATACATAATTTACTATGGAACAATTCACATTTACAATTTTAGTACTAACTTGTTTTTACTTGAGGTACTCACTGTAATAGGTTTGCCGGTCATCATTCGTATGGCGTTCATCTCCGTTATCCCCAATATCTTGGCTGTCTGCACGCCCTCTTCGTCCAATTCACAATACTGAGTAACCAACAATAAAAATATACCCATTTATATTGTTATGTGTTAGTGTTAATGACATAAGAGAACTTACCCGTACTATGTGACCAGTTCCGGGGGGGGGGGGGGGGGGGAGGACTCACGTTTTTAACACGTAGTCAAATGATCCTCTAGGAAAACCTCGCGCTTTTTCGAGGCATATCCCAATATGGCGCGCAGCGTTTGCAAAAAATGATTGAAAACCGTATTTGAATTACTACGTGAAAACTAGAGGGGAGGGGGTCTTGGCATATACTATGGGTGGTCACCAAGGGGAAGGGAGTAAATAATTGTAAATAAAAAAAATCTGTGCCGTCTAGGGACGCCCGAAAGAAGCGAAGCTTTGCAGTAGATATTAGATATATTATAAGTGGCGTGCATAGGGTTTTGAAACAGGGTAGGCAGAGTGTAACATAACATAAAATAAAAAAAAATAACACTAGGCCGAAGTTCACAATTCTTGGTCAGAACATCTTACAATCTTAGTACTGTACTGGGAAAATGGGCTTCTTATAAGTGTATCAAATTAAGAAGTACATGAAACAGATAGTTTATTCATAGTTCAAGGGTTTTTTAATTTTGTAGTATAATAGTATATGTTCTAAATCAACACAAGATGGCAGTGTTAAAGTATTTGTGAACTTGGTATATAGTTATCTGATATAACGTAAGATGGCGCATAACCCAAAAAATGTGCTATTTTTTTATTTCGATTTTTTTTAAAACATTATAATATTCAAAGCAATCAAGCAGGTAATTTTGTGAAGGTAAGATTATTTAATAAAATACAGAAGATATTAGGTATATTATTAGTGGCGTGCATAGGGTTTTGAAACAGAGTAGGGAAAGTGTAACATAAAATTAATGAAATTAGGCATATGTACCCACCTACCTGGGTAGGTACCTTGAATTATGTCTCGCTAGCTTATTCCAGATTTTCATTTAGGCTATCGTAACTACTGAACGAAATGGGACATCTTTTGTTGTTAGTAAGTAAGTACCTATTTAGCCATATCAGACATCTAAAGTGATTGGTTGATGTACCTATCTGCAGTTGTATATCGTTTTACCTTTTTCGTCCTTTTCTATGGTAATTTAAACCATTATACGTTGGTATTCAATTAATTATATTAAAATAAAATATAAATTGCAAATATAAATAATATAAATTGCAAAATTTCTAAGGGAAAATATTTAAATCTTATATAAAATAAATATTCAATTACTTGTGTAGAGGATTGAACCCACGTCTGTTACCATTTAATGCAAGCAGGGCCTATTCCCAACTGAGCCACCTAAACATTAGAAATCAAGATGAAATTATCCACTATAGGGCAACTAAAATATCGTAGGTAATTGTAGATATGGGTTCCTTTATTCAGAACTTTTATCAACAAAGTGCATAGCACGTTGAATACATCGGTTCTCGTCCGATCACCGAAGTTAAGCAACGTCGGGCGCGGTCAGTACTAAGATGGGTGACCGCTTGATGACACGCGAAATACTGAAGTATTCTTAATTTTTTATATATATTTAAATTATTACCAATGTTCTATCTAACCTCCAAGCCATATTTAGTATAAAGCTTAGGGCGCCGTAGCTCTGACGTCATCGTGTAACGCGTAACGCGTAACGCTACGTCACAATATGCACGGTTTTAGTGCCCGGGCAGCGAGCGCCCTGAACGTCCGTAACGAAGCTTCGCTTCAAAAATGGGTGACGTAGTATGGGTTCGTTCCATAAGTAGTGGTGGTCCTCACCAGCGAGTAGTAGTGCCTGTAGTCGACACACAGCGCGGCGGCGTCGTGCGGCGTCACCAGGTACAGCAGGTGCAGGCCGCCCAGCAGCACCAGCGCGCGCGCCGCCCGCCGCAGCTCGCGCACCAGCTGCGCCGCCGCGCCCAGCTCCATGCACCCTGCCCAGCCAGGGGACCACACGACCGTCTCACCTCGAACTCCGATCATCAATCCTCACCGTTCCATCGTGTTGTTAAAGACGGATCACTTATTTTAGATACTTTCAGTCTGTCATGAGTCATGATGCTACAATAATCGTAAGTTCACGATAACACAGTCGCGAGGCAAATCATTTGCGGCTTGTATGAAATCCTTACTTATTACAAATACGAAAGTATATTTGCAAGTTTGATTGAGCTTCACTCAAGAACGGCTGAACAGATTTCAATGAAATTAGCTACAAATTCAAATTCTAATCGTTTATTTTGTTTAGGCCTAGGGGCTACTTAGAAAATGTCAAGAATGGCAAGAAAGTCAACGGGGTTGTCTTTTAACTTTTGTTATACATATTTCTTTCTTTTTTTATCACCAGTTGTTTATATATAATAAAATAATAAAATGTGATCTGGAATAAGGAGAAGATGTCTGTTCATTATTTTTATAAAAAAATATGGTTCTATTTGGCGCTATTAATAAATATAACAATAAGTGGGTAAGAAAGAGTTACGTAAATAGTTTGACGCTGTTTACCTTTAATGGCAGCCCTCCCCAGCGTGCTAACGGCCAGTTCACTGTCATCGTACACTCGATAGTCGGTGCCCTCGCCGCCGCCGCCGCCGCCGCCGCCCGCGCCGGGCTGGCTCCTGCTCACCACTTCCAAAGCGCCCGTCTCGATGAGGGAGCGCAGAGTGTCGTCGCACAGTGTTTTGATGTCGGTTGCGCTAAATTATAGAAATTTCTAATTGCTAGTTTGACGACACAATAAATGACAAAAGAAAAGAAAGAACTATATAATAACAGATCCATCTTCAATTCTCCATCGTCTATAACCCACTTTTCAGAAATAAAAAATCAATTTCAAAACCTTTTTTCAATCTTAATTATCTTTATTTCTGTTTTTTTGATTGGTTGATACCTTTGATAAAAGAAGTAAAGGATACCGCATGTTAGTACACGCAATGTTCCACCAAAAAATACGCATGATTCAAAATTCGCGCAGTCGCCCGCTAGTCTACAATCGACCATTGACACAAGAGCTGTCAAAACCGCGGCGTAAAATATTGAAAAAATACCGTTTTGCATCATTAAAACATGTAAAAGTGAGAACTGGAAGCATAAGAAAGCGAATGGCATTTCATTTTATCAGTGAGTCCCCCTTAAAATACAATATTTTACAAGAAAAAGTAAAATTTATATTTTCATACATTCTACGTAGTTGGATAATGTGGATACGACTTCTATAAAATTATATTGTTTCGTATTAAAATGCCGTTTTCGTAGAAAACGGTTTATTGCGCTCTCCACAAACTTAACTTATACTCACTAGTAGGTACAGTAATATTTGTTACACACAAAACTTCCAAATCACATAGCAGTCGCATAGTCGTCCAATATAGTCGCTTACCTAAGGGTCGTCGTATATTCCTCTCTCATTGCTGTCTTAACACATGTTCAATATCGCTTCCGATGACAATATATTTTTTAGGGTACTTTTCTCGACAGTTTAAACTCGAAAAGTTTTGTTTATTATCAGGGCAATTTAAGACATTTAATTTGAGATACGACAGTGAATTCAACATTTTCCCATAGATTTCCACAATCTATAGAGAGGCGTGAAAAATGGACTAATGCCATACTTTTTACGAGAGCACCCGATTGGAGACGCAACAAAACGTACCTGTATTTGTTCATTATATTTTGATGAATCGGATATTTACACGAGTAACAAAGGCCACCGGATGTTAAAGAAAACTGGTTAAATATATTGGTTTATATTTGAGTAACCGGCGGTTATGCTCAATACCGCACCTGCTATAATATCGCCAGACTGACACACCAACTATGGTCCCAAAATAAGCAACGCGTGTACTATGTACCGATATCATACTTGGTACCGTACAATGGACTGGGGGCAATCCCGGTGACAACCAGACCAGGGCGAATTACAGAATGGCCATTTCCGAAATTTCCTGGGACGCAAATCGAACTCGCAACCACCCGGTACAGTGAGCCCAGTGGTATACGTGCAAACCACTGTGCCAAACAGTCTTCACGATACCAAGCCAAGCGATTCTGCGCCAAGCAATATAATGAACACTTCCATCACTTGTTTTTGCTTGTGTATAACTTCTTACATTTTTTACCAGGCTGCTTCTCTAATACTGTTTAACTTAACACTGTACACATCATAAGGACGTCGTGCCGCTTATAATTAAATGTCACATTTTATTTTTAAAGTTCCAGTTTTTTTAAAATCTCATGTATTTATTATTTAAGGTATTTTTTTGTGGACCGATAAAATAAAAAAAAGTATTTCCATATTTGCTTAATACTTTTTCTCTTACGAAAACGGTATTTTGAATATTACCCGCCACGTTATAATATTCTTATGTAATTGACTTGAAATCGTGAGGCGTATCCATAGTTTTGACGTCGTTTTGCACAGTTTTGACACTGGGCCCCGCGCGCCGGTGCGCTTTACACACACTGTCATTGCCGCGAGATCGCATTTGAATAATAATTAAGTATGAAGTACTGTATCCATTCCTTCCTTTATCAAAGGTTGATACCAATAACTTTATACATAACACTGGATGTATTAACACGAACAATGTTTTGAAGCAAAGAAATATGACCTTGAATAACGTCACATGTTTGTTGCTTCTCTCTTTAGGGTGACAACATCGGATCTCAAGTTTAGGACTGACGGTTTCGGGCCCATATTAATAAATCGATCTCAAGTCTGAGAGAGCGATCTTAGAAATGTCATTCTATGTCATACCAGTACAAAATGACATATCAAAAGCGCAGTCAAGATCGTTACAAGACTTATGTGTTAACAATGTGCACTGCTTATTAGATGCTACGCATATTTTAAAGCTTACTAGAAATGTCTGATTATAGGTACATTAACAACGCCGGACGGAAATGTCATTTAAATTTATTAAAGAACTTCACATGGTGCAATTGAAAGAAGGGTTAAAATTGTCCAAAAAGTTACAGGTGGACATGTCAACTATCATAGTATAAAAATAAATACATATATGTACATCTTGCAGCGCAGACACTCAGTTCTTCTGTCGCTGATGCTATTGATTTCTTGTGCAACAGTGGTGATCCCAATTTCAGTAGAACTGAAGCTACCACAAAATTTATTAGAATAGTAAATAGATTATTTGATGGTAATGACTGTCATCATGACTTTTCTAATCTTAATCACATCACACCTGTTTTTTGTATTGTTATTAAATGTGTTTGTTATTCCTATTACTGGGTCATATTTTAAAGAAAGAAGAAGAATCAATAATTTATAAAGCTTCCAAGTCACCGCAATCAAAAGATACAACCATTTAAGTCACATCACATATGTTGATATGCGTTACAAACTCACTCATCATAAACATGTAAAAAAAATGAAACAAGCCAGTGAAACCATTTCTAAAATTACTTAAAATTTAAAAATATAAATATGCGGTATGTATCAGCTAATATATTTCAGCTATCTGTGAAAGTCCCGTCAAAATCGGTCCAGCCGTTTCGGAGATTACCCGGAACAAACCGCTTCAACCCGCTTTTTTGTTACCTGTGTACTGGACGAGTATGTACTTGTATATTATGGATTTACTGAAAAGGTGTTATTTTGATATTACAAACAGGCACTCAAATTTTATTTGTTTGTATAAATAACCCAACCGGAATTCAAGCTTACGCGCGTTCTCTGCGTAACGGTCTAACTGTCACTAACTCACACCGCGGTACCAGCGCGAGCACGTATGCGAGCCGAACGCCGCGCCGGCTCGGCTCCTGCCTAGGGTGGAAGTGTGCAGGGGGCAAAATTAGGTATACACACCCGTCATAAAATAGGTACCCATTGTGATTCTGGTACTTATAAACTTGGCACAATCACAACATATGGTGGGTACTCATATAAGTGTAACAAGATGATATTTTTGACTTTGGAACATATGATTAGTATAATACTTATGTATCCTTCCTTACTCAGAAAATCTGAAATACAGTGAGATGATGGTCACCCTTCTTAGGTCAAATGTTCATGTAAAAACTAAATGAATATAGTACGAAAAGTACAACATAAACTGTTATATCATCAATCAATAGCCACACAATACTAATAATAATAATTTATTGGTGTTTTATTATGTCTCCCATTAAAAATAATATATATATGGTTAAATACGGTTATTAGCGTAAAATACAATCACCCGTGTAACTTAATGTTTGGGTTTGGTATCCATACACTTCTGCAATTTTGCACAACACAATACATCGTTTAAATTACAAGAATACACTTTTATTTAAGCATTAAACTAATTTAAAAATGCGAAGTGCTTGAAAATATTTGACAGTTTGGCCATAGTGTCAAATTGAGTGTTCTATCAGTGTCGCTAAATTATTAAAATAACAGCTACCGACAGTCAGGAAAGTAAACGGTTGATCATTTTTTTGTTTTCTATATAAAAATTAATACTGAAGTCAAAAGAGGATTCTCAAATTGACGCATATATAATCCTACTAACATGACATGCACCTAGTTCTTGACTTTTTAAAAGTGCCAGTTAATCTGGCCTATTTGAAATAAAAATATTTGAATTTGAATTTACTAATATTATAAATGCGAAAGTTTGTGAGTGTGGATGTATGTATGTTTGTTACTCCTTCACGCAAAAACTACTGAACGGATTTGGATGAAATTTGGAACACAGATAGATTATAACCGGGATTAACATATAGGATACTTTTTAACCCAATAATCAAATACTACGCGGATGAAGTCGCGGGGCACAGCTAGTATGTAAATAAAATCCATAAAAAAACAGACACGAAAACCATGGACTTGCGAAATCTTGGCTCATCACACGTTAGTTTGGGTATTTTTTTGTGTTTATCATGGCAATTTCAGATGAAGTGTGAGAGGGACAAAATGTATGTATGTATGTAAAAAAACCTGTCTTCACTCCATAGTTCTACGTGCACTCTCCAGTGGTATTCTAAGCTTCTTGGTTGATACAATAAAAAATGGCTTTACGAAGTATGTTTCAGAAAAAAAGTGCTGTGTGAAACGATTTTAAATTGCTTGGAACTTTCTATCAATTTGAGGTCGATATCTAACTAGACTTAGAAATAGAGAACTAACCCGTCTCCAGCGTCAGTGGTCGCCATGAGCGTGCAGCTCAGGAGGCTGCGGAGCGCGGGGCGGCGCTTGGCCAGGCCCAGCGCCACGCCGCTCAGCAGCAGCCCCGCCAGCCCGCCGCCGCCCAGCCGCAGCACGCTGCGGGCCGGCGCCAGCCCGCCGCGCAGCACCTGCTGCAGCTGCGGCCACTCGCGCGCAGAGCAGATTATTATACTTTCACCTGTTCCATATAACGCAGTTTGGTGGACACAACATTACCAACACAATTAGTAGAAATTTGCGATAAAATTAATGAATATTAAAATAGATATTTTGACCATATAAAATCCTGAAATCTGACCACATTAAATCCCAAAAAAAAACAAACCAAATTAAAACTACAGAAGATAAAAATAATCTCGAACAGCCAGCTGCCAAACGCGTTCCAGGTTAATAACAATGATAGTAGGGCAGCGTATTCCTGGCGACCGACACCGCGGCCCTCGTACCGGTGCGGCAGACGCCGGCGCGGCCGGCGCGGCCCGCCATCTGCCGGTAGGCGCCCAGCGACAGGAAGTCGCGCCCCACGCGCGGCGCCCGCACCAGCACGCGCTGCGCGGGCAGGTTCACGCCCGCCGCCAGCGTCGACGTGCAGCACAGCACCGATATCACCCCCGACCTGCGCCATCGTGCGCTAATATTAACCAATTATTTCTCGTATCTACCATTTTTTATAACTTCGACTTGTACTGCATAGTGTGTATGCACACCTCAGGCAGCTAGGCTTACCGCCAGGTAACTCCGGTGTGCAACAATGGCAATATAATGTATGTCCAGCACGGCGGCGCACCTGAAGGCGTGCTCCAGCAGCGCGCGCTCGTCGCCGGCGAGCCCGGCGTGGTGGTAGGCGACGCCGGCCGGCACGCAGCGCGCCAGCTGCTCGTCGGCGCCCTCCGCCCGCAGCGCGGCCCGCAGCGCCTGCCGCTCCGAGCCGCGGTGGGAGCTCATCTCACTACCAAACATCACCCCTTCCGATCATCCCCACCGAGCACCATCTGCCCCAAGTGTCGCAATATTTCGGAAGTATGATTTATTTTTTGGTTTTTTGCCGTGCCGATCAGGTTCGTTTTTTTACAAGAATCGATACTAAAACAGATAGTCTTTGAAATAATCGATCTATGAAACCCTATAATCGTTCATGTGTTACTAAACGTAGCAAATAAACAACCCATTGCCGTTCGCGTCGTATACCCCCCCGTAGGGGAACGCGACACTTGGAGCATTCAAATCTTATACATCTACGTAGTTGCTCGCGACACTCTAGGGGTTAATCAGCTTTGGGCTCGACATCTTTTGAGAAGCAATTAATAGGTGGAATAATACACAGTGGTGTCCTAGAACGCGTAGAAGAAAAGCGTTATAATAAATAAATACAACAAATTCAAATCAGCGAAAATAGTCTGCTGTTTCTTTCAGACTCACCGTCTCTGCAGTTTGCAGAGCAGCGCAGCTACGTTTTCACAGTTCCGCTTGGTCGGGCAGAAGACGAGGCAGCTGCCCACCGGCACCACCTCGGAGACCAGCCCGCCCAGCCGGTCAGGGTCCAGGGCTATCGCCGCCGCCGAGTACTGGAATAGGGTTTACTATATTTCCACCCAACATACATTATTAGGAATAAACACCCGTGTGTTACCTGGATTAGGGTATCACTTACAATCTTGTCCTTTCAATTTCGTAAAAGGGCCTAAAATCTACGATAAACCTTCCAGTGGATACTGAGATCAGATAGTTATGAAAGCAAAATGTCCTTGAGCAACAAGTACCGCCTTAAAAATGCAGTGGGAGCAAAACACCTCATAAACTCACCTCTGCGGCGAGCGTTCACTGTAAACTTACGTCATAGGCTAGCTGCCTCTCCGGCACCACCTCCACCCCTTCGGGGCCGCTCACGATCCGGTGCAGCATGTCGCCCAGCTTCACGAACTCCACCAGCTCGACGGGCCGGAACTGCCTCTGGTACACCTCGGCGCGGAGGTACTGCGCCAGCTCGTCCAGGTTGCCTATCGTCGCACTCATGCCCACTATTTGGATATTCTCTGTTGGACAAAGACATACGATAATTTTATGAAACAAATAGTTTTTGCAGGTAGAAATGAAAATGTTTGTATAAATATTTTGGGAAATTGGTGCCATTCTGTTGATACAAAACTTCAAATTAAATAGACCAACTGTATACATAGCTTGTTCATTTCAAGAAGCTGATATCTGGCAATGAAATATAATGTTAATTGATGACTTACGATTAGTAAATATCACTGTAGACAGCAATGTTTCTAGTGTTCCACCTCGACCTTTCTCCCCTATTAAATGTAGTTCATCAACCTGAAAACAAATATTGTAGAACCATACAAGCAAGCCAATGGGAGACATCCCCTTTGTCAGCAGAGAGGCATCTGATGGAAAAGAACAATTATATACCTACCTCAAGGGTTATTAACATCATTATGGTAAAAATTTTACACAACTTAGCAGACATTTGGGTGTTAACAGATCACATATATCACAAAGTAACTTGTGTCTCACCACAATAAGTCCAATTTCTTGCAACCGGTTCAGCTCTATCAAGCTTCTGATGAGAGCCAGTCCCTTCTCAATAGTGGCAATGTAAATACTGTTCTTTCTGCGACGTTTCTTAGGCGGTAAGTGGCCCTTCCCGGCGGCATACTCTTCCACTAGGAAGTCCAGCTGAATCGCAAAAGGGGATAGAGACCAAATCTGGGAAAAGTAAATCACTGCATATTATAGTATGTTTATGTTTTACATATTATGTTTGTGCTCCTTTGCTCTTCTTGCTTTTAGGAAAAGGCCGTGTGGCCTAGCACACAAGTAAGTTGCATGAGCCTTAACAATGACCAGAGGCATATATTTTTCTTAGGGTCAAAAAGGGCCAGCCCTCAATATAAATGATAATTAAATTCAGAATTATTCCAGCTATGTTGATATGCTTTTTGTAGTTACAAAATACCATGTTTACCTTTTCTTGCACAATAGCAACAAAGGGCAATATAAAGAGTGCATTTCTCTTGCTGTTGAGCACTTCCCGCAACATCAGGATCTCGGCCACCAAGGTCTTGCCGCCGCTTGTTGGCAGGGCATAGATGAGGTTGCGTCTCTCTTTGATTGCTCTTAGATTGAGGCATTCTTCTTGCCAGTCTGCGAGATCAACATTAGGTTTGTAATACTGTATGTATGTAATATAATATAATAATTTAGCCCTTTTGACGTCCCACTGCTGGGCACGGGCCTCCCCTCAACATGAGGGGGATTCAGGCCATAATCCACCACGCTGGCCCAGTGCGGGTTGGCGGATTTCACATGTCTTTCGAAAATTGGTTAGACCTTCTAAGACATGCAGGTTTCCTCACGATGTTTTCCTTCACCGTAAGCAAGTGATAATCATATAGAAATTATGAATCGCACATAGATTTCGAAAAATCCAGAGGGGCGAGCCGGGATTTGAACCCAAGACCTGGTGCCCGCAAGACGCGTGCTTTAACCAATCGGCTATCACTGCTAGTATGTATGTAATACTAAATAAAAAATACTGCAAGCACTGTTATTTCATCCTGGTGCCATAGGTTTTGATAGCATGTAAGTAGGTACACATAGGAAGATAAGTTAAACCAAAATAATTGCTTACCATACAACTTTTCAATATTTCTATAGCTTTTGAATAATCCTTTTGTGATCATTGGTAATCCATAGAAACCATTATTTTGTGCATCTACATCTGATTTAATACACTCTTTCTGTTCCAAGGCTGCCTTTTCTTCAATACAAGTCTCTTTGATATCCAGCAAAAATGAGTCTTTTGTTTCAAATAATAAGGTTTTATTCTTGTTCACATCATTTAGATTACAAATAGATTGGTTTATTGAATCAAAGCATTCGTCTATATTATTTTTAAATGATTTTTCAACACGATCATGTATAGATTGTTCTAACTTTGAATGTAACATAACATCATCAGCAATATCTTCAAGTTCTCCTGCGTTAACTTTCTGAGATCTTTGACATACATCGTTAAATTTACTTGTACTTACGACTAATGACTCCCATTGATCCACCTCTAAAACTCCAGGAGAGCAAGGGATCTCACATGAGGAGTTTATCACAGAATCGTGTAGATATTCAACTTGATTGCACGGCAGATGTGGAGACTCGCATCTCTCTTGGGTCCTAACATTTGGACGCATATTGGAAGCAATTGGACTACTGTTAATGAGTGAATCACTGTTTTCTAAAACATTTTTAGGACGTAAAATTCTACCGGTGCCTAGTCGTCGGCGCTTAGGAGTAATCGGAGTCGAAATAGTCGAGTTCTGAACTTTACTAATAGAAGCTTCGTTGGAATTCATTTTAATTTAAATAATATGTACATTTATTTCACTGCACTTTTATACTGATTCTGCTTCAACATTTAAGAACCTAAAATTATAAGAAGGAATAGGTAACTACAATGTTTTGTTTGAAAACAAACTTGACAATAATTGTTTGACGTTTTGGTATGGCGACTGTGAATGACCGGCATGTCATTTTCGTTCTGAAACTAGAACCACTTCAAGAACGGACATCGCTAGAAAATATATTTAAATAAAAATGTTTATATACACATTTCCTTATTTTCTAGCTTTTGACAAGTAGAACAAGAACTGGATTATATTTCGATACCTACAGATAGCCAATCCTGTCGGTACAGACTGTCCACCACTGTTATCAGAGTTCCGGCTGGCTTTGTCCAACAGCCAGCTTTGTTTCCTATTTCTTCCAGTATGTACCCTACCTACCTACATAAACTAATTGCACTAGCCTGGACGGTTACTTTACGTTACACATACGATAACATACCTTACGTAGGTACCTCCTACCCACTGACTATACTTACGATGGGTAGTCTACTAGTATTTTTTAAGGGAACTACAAACTTTATAGGTAGTTATTATAGCAAAACTCATCGCGAAAAATTTGGATGGTAGACAGTTTTAACTCAAGACCAATCGTATGAGCCAGAAGCAACGGTATTTTTGGTACCTTACAATCTAGACCAGGGCAAACTACGAAAATATCATTTCCGATATTGGATCCGGCAGTAGGTACTCAAATGCACGACCACCTGGAGCTGGAAGATGAGCAAACAATGCTCAAACCATCATCTAGGTACCCAGTCTAGGTCTTAGACCATACAAAAGTCACACTAGCTAGTCGCGATGTGTACTTACAGGAGCGAAACTGTTGTCATTTGACTACCTGCTGCTCGCATTTCAGTAGGTACCAATAAACCATCTCTAAATATGTGGTAATTTCACTCTCTCCATAGAAAATTTACTAATAATATCGATTATCGACCATCAGTGGTCATATAAGCTGAAGACTGCAATAAAATGAACATAGCAAAAACGATTAGCAGTCGCGGCAGTATTTCTGACTGAATCTTTGTCTGGCGCGAGTTCCCTTTGGATGCTCCCGTGCAGTAGTCAACGGGTCCACTTCCTCGTGACATCGTGGCCGTTGCACCTGCATCCAGTGACGCGCATCGAGCTGGGCACCGGCAGCTTCCCTTTAGAAACCGGAGCTGAGTCGGAATCGTCGGCTCAAAAATGACCGGCGCTAAATATAGCCGGGGGGGAGGCGCGGGGGGCGCGCTCGCGGCCGTCTTCCCGCCCGCCTGCGATCAGAGCCGCCCCGGTCGCCGCGGACTCCACATTCCAACGTCGCTGTGCTGCCGGTCGAAGAACCAGTGCCGAGTGACTGAGTGACCGTCTTCCACCCGTGCGACGTAAGTGACGTGCCGTGATAGTGTCCAGTGAATCGGTCGTATAGTGTGTAGGATAATGTTGGTGCTGCATAAAGGTCCTTGTGGATTGAAAGGATACGCCGGAGATAAGCTCGTGAGGTGGGCTAAAAATACGCGCGCGGTATGTGCCAAACGCGGTGCGCGGGCGTCGCTCCGCTGAAATAGAATGTCTATAGTGCGCAAGCGCCATGTATAGTGCGCGGGATTACGTTACCGCAGCGGCGCCGCCGGAGAAATCACGCGCATCTAGTATAAGGTTTCAGTGAGACATGCGTGAACTCGACGAAATGCTACTACAATACACGATTTTGAACTTTATGTGAAGAAATATACATTACCTACAGTTGTGCACATATTTACACTACACACTATACCCGTTAAAATACCTAAAATAATAATAACACCCACACACTGCAATTTTTTGAAAGCTGGTTCTAAGCCATATGACATAATTACAGAATTAATGTAAATCAAAACGTTTTAGAGGTGCATATCCTAATGTCCTCAGCCTGAAATATGTTAAAAAAACTGCTAGTTACATTAATTCAAATAGTGACCTTGAAAAAATAAAAAAATGGTAGTTAATTTTAAAACAAATGAATTGGGGTAAATATTTTCAATGAAGTACCTACCAATACTGAAATATTTCACTAACCTGATTAAAATAAATAAATCAAATATCGCTAAGTATTTTAAATTACTTAACAATTGTATATACGGAGGAGATACTTATGAATTAAAATTATAAAACTTAAACAAATAAATAATTAATAAAGAATTCAACCCCTTCGTCACTTAAAATAACTAAAGTAACTTTTTACCTGGGAACATTTAAAAAAAATGCGTTACATGTTTAAAAATAGGTTTTGGAGATTTTCATTTTAATGAAAGGCGACGACAACTTGCCATTTCTAAATCAATTGACATAATGAACTTATGAAGATCGTTCTCGGAAGTGCAAGAATATTTTAGGACGCACCAAAGATTCCTTGACCCAGTTTCGCAAATAGTTGATTCCGGAGATTGAACACTTACATTATAAAATACGCAATGGAGCAGATACTACCGATAGCTAGTTACCTACCCAACGACAATCACATAAGATCACATTAAGATAAACGACAAGTATCTATAACGCTATAGATAGATGAACTGATTGAATAGTTACTAAAGCCAACGATGAGTACTAAACTAAGAATATTGAAATATTAAAAAACGATTAAAACTGTCATTAGACCAAAGAAAATTGCTTTGAAAGTATGAATGGGTATATTAGTAGTATGGGTATTTAAATCCTATCTGAAGATAGTAATGAACATAGAGATACCTATAGATTACAACATTTAAATATTAAAGGCATCACTAGAAACTGGCATGAGAGAACAAAAAAGCAATGAAGGCATAGGTGACCATACAGCTAAAGATCCCAATGCTTGGAAATTCAAGGCACCACGAAATCTGAATCCTAGGCAACATTGAATCGGACACGAAATCCAATTTTACACTTTCTTTGAACGGTTGCCAGCGAGCGACCGGTCTGTAGGTGTGCCCTATGGCTGGGAAGATAAAACCGAAACTAAAAATAAAATGGACTTCATAAACAAAAAGCACGCTTCCCGCGTTCACGTTTCGGCCACACCTACGCGATTTTTTTCCGTTTTGGCACTGAACACGTAAAGGTATCCAGATTGACATACGATGGTCTAGTGTTTCGTGAATATAAGTGGAATAATTTCTTATAGATATTTACGCAACCACTACACATTTCAATACAACCAATTTTACGGTATAAATTGAATATCCTAGCCGATATAATAAATACTGAATGCACTACAGTTGTTCCTAAGGAACTGGCCTGAAAGTATAAACTCTCCACTGTTTAGGTTAGGGAAGGGGGAAACCATACCAACTAAATCAAATGACCGTAGGACATAAAACATATCAGAGATACAAATGATTGAATTAGTCATCCCAATAATTGAGTATGATGGCGTAATTATTTTTTTTAATGATTGGACATATTTACATGAACATATAAAAGCTGAAGCAGATTAAATTTCACGAGTTTGGACGCAATTAAAACATAAACCGAAGTTACTGACTTGCATTGATTCTTCAATAATTAAAACTCGGCATGCATTTGATAAATCATTTGTCGTAGTTATAAATAATAATCTATTCTAACAAATGTAAACAAGCGCTGTATTGAAAGATCTACAACGTCAATAGTTTCACATATTGACGGCTTGCCAATAATAATTACTGCTATCATTAAATTCCAATGTCACAATATAAACATTGATGATAATGATTGATTTTAAGTAAATACGGCCAAATAAAACGCAAATAAACAACTTGAGGAAATAAAATAAAGACAATAAATTATTTTGAAAGTAACAGGTTGTTTTCTTTTGCAGATTAAATAAACTACCACCATGTCTGACGAAGAGGAATATTCGTAAGTATTAGCATTTAAACAATCAGGAACTCGGAACGTAAGAAAAAAATATATATCATAGGTCGACAATTACTCAATTTAGTTCGAAACACTTTTACACTTTCTTAAACACTTGCATACGAACACTTCAATCCTATTGTTCTCCTTTATATGTTACCTGTGTCACCAGTGTATATCTGTTTGTGCTAATTACACAATCTGGCCATTTACCTGCCCCGATATGTGTTACATGTAATACGTGTCTACTCCACAGTGGCTCCGAGGAGGAGGAAGTTGAAGAAGAAGTTCAGGAGACGTAAGTATAATAACCGAACACTCAGTCCCCCCAACATCCAAAATTAGTTCTCATTAGAATTTGTTTTGTTTTGAAACACTTTAGCTTGTCTGGGCCTGGTTTCCTCTGCCTTGGCGAATCTATCACTTCCAAAACTATTAAATCAATGGAGGTACATGCGATTGTACAATGATTTAGTTTTATTTTTCTGGCTGCACATTATGTGAACGATTTGAGGCATGCCGGCGAGTTTTATCCCCAGTTTCTTGGAACCCCCAAATCTTGGGCTTGTTGCACGCCCTCACCAAACCCCGTTCTCTCTTTTGTTGCAGGAAGTAAGTGACGTGCCATTTTGGTTGATCCGGCACTCCCATACGCTTATCGTTAGGCTAAGTTTAGACGGTGAACCTAACGCTTCTAGCGCTTAATCCATTGCTGCAATTGCTTACAGAGACACTGCAATTATAGTAGCTGTAGCGCCGCAAAACATGCTATCTAACACCGATGTATCTTTCATATAACGAAAACAATCATTAATCCTTAACAGGTACAATCTCGGTACGTATGAGACTAATCGTTCTATGTACAGATCGAATAATACCCACGACGGATCTGTTTGTTAAGCGTTTACAAGACGTTCGCTTTAACACTATAAGCTTCATATTCTCAAATGTTTACTTCTCCAAGACTGCACAAGTTTTAATCATGTTTTATTTTTCTTTCCCGTCGCTGCCCTCGTCGTTGCTATGTGAAGACCTGCTCCTAAACCAGAGTAAGTAAACTCGAGATACGAACTGTCCTATTGCTTCGCTTTTAGCCATCAGATGATGTATTATGGCACTTGTTTGGATTGATTGGCATACGAATTAACGTTTCTCACTAGTGGATTATACGCTTATACAAAACGAAATGGAGGTAGCAAAATTCTAAAATGTCGATTACAATGCCTTGCAACGCAGTGTTTGTGCCGTGTATGCGCAAAATAATCGTCTCACCGCTTATTTTGTCACGACCTACAAATTTTTCGTTAAAGTAGTATATGGTAAAAGATAAGTAGAGGCTGATTGTTGTTTTCTGTTTCTAGGAGTAGACCATCGATCGCGTAAGTTGCACCGCTCTCTGTGGTGTCACTAACTTTAATCCTATCATTAACTTGATGAGGTGCGGGCGCATGTTATTTACGATCGTTTCCCAAATTGATCTCATTCGACCAGATGATCGTTCGGTGAACGAATAACAGCACGCCGTCGTCGGTCGCTATTTTTAACGGACGGTAGGCGTTCTATTTTAGAAATTACACTGTGCTGCGCCCGCACCGTTCAGCAAAGGAATGAGATGTCGGTCAACGGGCAGCCGCTCGCGCTGCCCCGACATATTTCTAATTTATCGCATGGGTATAATAACACGACATCAAAGCATGACTACCTAGTAATACAAATAATGTCGTATATGTGTATCTGTCCGTATACCATTGTCATGGTAATTATTGTTGTCATAAACCCACAAAAAACAATAATATCATTTACAAAATACAAACCTACACAAATTACAAGAATAAAATCATACACAAACCAAATAATTCGCTAAAAAATCGTAATAAGATCTTAGAACAATCACGTGAGTAGCGAATCGTGTAACGGTAATAATGTTAACAGTTCTCATGTAGTTGTTCACGACAAACATAAAAGCTAAAACTTAACATGATGTACAGAACCTGATATCCCTGCTTGGACGCCGATATATATGCGTAACAGCAGAAAACTTGAATCTAACGAGTACAGTTAAAGTCCAATCACCGTAACAGAAATTAAATGTATTGTTAACCGTTGTGACGACGGTTTTCTAACATTAACAGAAATGTATTGATGTGCGCAATATATTATATCATTTACTTACTTTTGCAGGGGCGAGGGAGATCCAGAATTCATTAAGGTAAGGATCTGTCACAGTTATCTATAGAAAACAATACAACATTAATTACATAAACATTACATAAGTGTACAGTTCATATTACCCATTAGGAATTGTTAAAATGCCCACAGCGACCTGATGAATTACTTTCACCAAATATCATTAAACCGTTCCCAACAGCGTCAAGACCAGAAGCGGTCGGACTTGGACGAACAGTTGAAAGAATACATCAACGAATGGCGCAAACAGCGGGGCAAGGAGGAGGACGAGCTCAAGCGCCTCAAGGAGAAGCAGGCTAAGCGCAAGGTTAGACTTGTGTATACGTTGACGACATCATCATCTACCAAGAGTGGTATCCCAATGTAATAAATAACTCCACTTCTTTGGAGATGTTAAAAGCGACTAAGGCATTGATTGGTGCTTGGATCACCTAGGAACTGCATTTTGGGGGGATTTGATTAACACCAGTCACATAATGTACAATTACACAATATATTTGTATAGTTTCTACATAATAAGCGTCTAAACTACATAATTAACATACCGAAATGCAACGTTGGGAACCAATAATGCATATGCCAGATTGACTTTAATACTTTCAATATACTACGCTGAATAATGGCACGATAGCTTTACGTCATCATTTCCAAAAAATGGCTATTTCCTATACTTAAAAATCTCAAAACAATTGGATAGTTAGAGGTATCTAAAATTATGAATAATTTCTTTAGTGTTGTATAATTTGAAAACAATTCACCAAAAAACAGGTATCTCGCGCTGAGGAAGAGAAGCGCCTCGCCCAGAAGAAGAAGGAAGAAGAAGAGAGGAGAGTTCGTGAAATCGAGGAGAAGAAACAGCGCGACATCGAAGAGAAGAGGCAGCGGCTCGAGGAGGCTGAGAAGAAGCGCCAGGCTATGCTCCAGGCGATGAAGGACTCCAGCAAGGTCGGACCAAACTTCACCATCCAAAAGAAGAGCGAGAACGTAAGTCACTTCATATGTTATGTGATAATGTCAGTTTAGATGAAGTAGGTGAACGATAAGATGATCAATTTAAATGTATACTTACTCAATTCATCTAGAATTATGTGTTTTAATACCAAAATTTTGTCCCCACAGTTCGGCCTCACCAACGCTCAACTCGAACGCAACAAGACCAAGGAACAATTAGAAGAGGAGAAGAAGATCTCGCTGTCCATCCGCATCAAACCTTTGACCATCGAGGGTCTCTCCGTAGACAAGCTCCGACAGAAAGCCACGGAGCTCTGGGAGTGCATAATCAAACTCGAGACAGAGAAATACGATCTCGAGGAGAGGCAAAAGAGGCAGGACTACGACGTGAGTAAATATCGACCTTAATTTTTGCGATGCGTCATACAAATTTTAAATTGTTTAGTTTAGAAATCACATTACGAAATTTAGATCAAATGACTAAATAGTATACCTAGACTGTATATGTAATTGTGAAAGGCAAATCCAAAAATATTTCTAATAATAATATATTATTCAACAGTTAAAAGAGCTCAAAGAAAGACAGAAGCAACAGTTGAGGCACAAGGCCCTCAAAAAGGGTCTCGACCCCGAAGCACTCACAGGCAAGCACCCGGTAAGTGATAATTTTACAAATACGCAATAAACCAGCTAAATACAAACCTTTAAAATAATAATTAAATACTCAAAAGATAAGATAAAGAAACATATAAATAATAATTGGAATTTTGTTATTTTTTAGCCCAAAATTCAAGTAGCGTCCAAGTACGAGCGACGTGTCGACACACGGTCCTACGACGACAAAAAGAAGCTGTTCGAGGGAGTAAGTTTTACCATTTTGACCAATGCTGAAGCTAAAATGTTTGGAAACTCGAGAACATTATCGTTAATTACGTTTTCCTTACTGCATTAATCAAGGCTTGCATAAGAATTGGAATGCAGCCAGCAATGACGCGTATTTAGGTCACTTTCAAATCTATTTAAATTTCCGACATCCAGACATGAGTTTAACGATATGATATTCGAGGAATGGGAACTAGTTTATAAGCACACGCAACGTGAAGTACTTATAAAATAAAGGAAAGAAAACATTACCTACTGAACTCAAAACTATTATGAGACATAACGTCGCAGTGTTGTAAGGGACGTCAAATTAGAAATCAGTAACTTGGCTTGGCCAATGCATAGCATAGAGCCAATACATGTTATTGTCAGGAGGCGGAGTAAGTAATACAATCAATGATGAGGAATATCTCTCCATTCAGTTATCAGAATTTCAACCAGTGATTCTAGAGTCCGAATATACATTTCACATCCAAGAAAACAATATTGATGTTAAAATTTAAAAACAGGGTTACGATACTCAAATGGCTGAGGGTTTGGATAAGATGTGGAAGGCGAAGATGAGCGAGTTCATGAACCGCACCAAAAGTAAGAGGCGAGCGAACGTTCGGCCCCGTTATGTGCCCGATTGTACCCCTCGACGCATGTCTTCATGGCATGATAATTATTTCCATGTCTTGAAACCTATATGAAACTGAATATCAAATTAATTTGGACAAGGAATACATTACTACTCATGTAATTTAAAAGTCATAAGCCCGAAAATTCCAAAATATGGCTGAAGTATCTCAGCCAACTCTTCATTTTGATACCACTATGCCGTCATGTGAGAGTTCCGCATGCGTTTGCTTCCCTATTATCATACCATCCAAATTAATTTGATATCAGCAAGGCACGCATTTCCCTTGGATGCATCGTATTGACCCCAGTGTTCACAATTCCTTTAGGACCTAGAGAAACTGAACAAGGACTTCCTCGAGAAGGTGTGGCAAGAGAGGACCGACCAGTTCGGCGGCAGGCAAAAGGGTGAGTACGCCAATTCTGAAGTTCGAACAGTGGACAAAGGTTTGGTCTTATTATACACCCACTTGTACATTCATCTGTCATTATTTCCCTGCACAAGTTATTTGCAGTTTGCACCTTTTTTATGAATCATGTATTTTAATTCAGTCCCTACACGAACATCTTCGAGGAATGAAGGCGTATTTTTATCTCCAAATTATTAATTTTACATTTGCTTTACAGATCATATTAAAATGTTTTGTTACAACATTGTAAATAATTTGAGGGTTAATGTTCACAGCGAGACTGCCGAAATGGTTCGGCGAGAGGCCCGGCAAGAAGAAGGGCGAACTCGAATCACCTGAAGGTGAAGAGGACGTCAAGGCCGAGCATGAAGACGATGAGCCTCAGTACGAGCCCGAACCCGAGGAGGAGGAAGAGGAAGTCGTTGAAGAGGTAGAGGAGGAGGAAGAGGAGGAGGAGGAGGAGGAAGAGGAGGAAGAAGAAGAGGAAGAGGAATAAGTGAGTATTGATATAATCCGGCTCTACGTCATTACCATTGGTGCCGATTCTCCTGATACACACACATGACATATCTATGACCATTTGCCAAACCATAGAGGTCCATGAGCCAATCGTATAATCCTCTTTCACACTTTTACTCTGAGAGATACTTAGAGCGATTCATAAAATTTAGCCAAATAGTGGACCTGTAAATGTCCCTATATCAGGCTGACTATTACCACCCCATAACACACTTAGGAATAACACCATAACCTACAATAAATTTTCTAATTTATTTTATGTACTATTTTTGTTGCAGACATAAGCCGCAAACAGATCAGGGAAGCTAGATCGCCGACTCGGACCAGTCGCGTCGGACTGTACTGTTTTGTAACCAATCCATTAACTTATTACTATTATAAATTATTTTTATTATTTATACTGTTGAATCATTCGTTACGAGACATGGACATTATCTCATATTGCGCGTCGCGAACAACTATGGCGTTTACAATAAACTAATTTATTTCATAAGGCTGTGTCGTTTTTTTTTTATCACAAAATTATGTTTAATCTACACGACCGTCGACAAGGCTATGCTAGCAGTATAGCTAGAAGTTAACCATACGTAAGTATTGGAAACATAACGACTGTCACATCCCTGGCTTTAGCCAAATGAAAATGCATAAGCCGGTTAACTTAGTACCAGTATCTTATTAACTTTTAAGTATACTCTACAAATAGGATACATAAATAAATACTGTAAATATTTTCTAATCATTATATTCAATCAATCATACAATAAATCTATAATAGTAGGTAATAAAATGTTTAGTATAATATAACCAGGTCATAATAGTACTATGAGATTAAACTGCACACAGATATGACACTGCCGCCGAAAAGTATTATTAATACCTGCATCTTACTCGTTATTTTTCATTAAAATGATAGACGAATCGCTCAACTAATGTAGTGACTTTTATTCATTTAAGTGTTATTTTTGAAAGTACTTACTATTTATTATACTATACATATCTAGAAATACTAGCGGGCTGACAGTAATATGAGTTTAGTTATTTAAATAACCAAAAATACAGAAATTCGACATAACTCATTTTTTATTAGAAAACTTTACTTTAGTTCGCTACACTAAAAAGTACTTATTTCGACTTGGACTTAAGTATCGGTAATATCTTGTGTCACACCTGGTGATGTTTAATCGGTGAATAGTTATGATCACGCGGCGGGTGTGGGCGGCGCGGCGGCGGCCGGCTTCAGCGGCGGCGCCTTGTGCATCATGTTGATCTTGTCGCCCAGGCTCAGCGCCATGCCCTGCGCCCGGGGAATGGAGGATACAATCATACATTCAGCAAAGTAGCCTTCATAAATAAATAAATATTGCCAGACGATCACACCAACTGTATGGTCCCAAACTGAGCAACGCTTGTACTATGGGTACCGGACAATGGACTGGGGGCGATCCAAGTGACACCCAGACCAGGGCATATTACGAAAAGGCCATTTCCGAAATTTACCCTGACGGGAATCGAACCCGCAACCACCCGGTGTTGTGAGCCGAGCGGCCTACGCTCGAACCACTGCGTCAAGTGATCGTCGTAATTGCTAACTTACTCGATAGAATTTTCTTTTAGGTATTTTATTCAGTTAGGTACTATTTTGGCTTCCAGTTCCATGCGATTTGGTCGATTATTGGTATTTACAAGGGATAAGTGCCATCTACTTCATGAGTGAGACTATAACTAGTGGGATAACTAGTGATGTTGTTAGGATTCAAATTAGTTGTCAGAAGCGGTTATAGAATGTAAATCTTGTTTCGCTCGCTATTTTTGAAGTCACATCAGTATCCATACACTCAGCTTTGTAAGTAGCATTCTCTCATGCCCATCAGATCGATAGTCGCTGTGGAACCTGGTTCTGGTATAACTTTCACGGCAATTATACAAGAATTCAGAACAGTCACTAGTCTCTAGGATTATTATAAATTATTTGTGCCGATGGCAAATATGGTCGGATGTGGCTCGACCAACTTCACCAACTTGTCCCTTCCCTCCCTCCCATCGCAGCGAGCAATGCCTTCGGTATCGCAAGCATTTATAGGCTACGGGGAGTGCTTAACATCCGGCGGGTCGTCCGCTTGTTTGCCGACTTGGTAAAAAAATAAAACGTCACCTGGCTCTTGGCGCGGATGCGCACGTGGCCCTGCACGGGCGCGGCGGGCTTGTGCAGCGGCGTCTCGATGCTGAGGTTGGCGAGCGCGTCCTCGCCGAATATCGACCGCGCGTACAGGTTGGCCGCCATGAACCCGCACTGCCCCGACAGCGCCTGCACACGACCCATGCATACTGCACTACGAGGTATTGCGAGACCGGGGGCACGGCTCCATCGGTACATTGTAAAGATTACATGTCCAGAAGAGAAATTTAAGTTGTTGCAATTCAAAAGTCACACAATAGCAATCAATAATATGGAATCTTAACCAACATGCAATGGGAAAGGCCCGCATAGAGGAATGATGAACTCACCTTTTCAGGAGTCAAGCACTTCATGTTGGTGGATGCCAGCAGATGTTGTAAGTATTCTCGCAAATCGGTTATATTCGTGTTAACGGACACCTGCAAATTACAGTTTTATTTATTACATGACTTATTACCACTGGTATTATGCAACAAAATCCCAAAACGAGGGACTGGTATTCTATTCCTCAAAATGACTGAGTGTATTTTTTGTATATTTTATATAAATGTAAGTATGTACTAGGTTACATATTCCTTAAGCATTTATCGCTATTCCCTATGGGTTCGGATTCAGCCATCCATGCACATTTGTAAAAAGCACCATGTATATATAGAATAGGTAGTATGTGGGGCACCTTGTTCTCCCACTCGAACTCGGCCCACATGGTGCGGAAGTCCGCGTCGGTGCAGGAGGCGGGCTGGATGTAGTCCACGATGTCGATGTGGATGTCGTTCAGCACCACCACGCCGCGGTCCATGGACGCGCCCGACACCTCGTACACTGCACACAACACAACACACGCTGCACTGGGACACACTCGCGGACAACCATCGCCGGTTGCCACTACATACTATAGTATGGTAAAGTTAGACAAACTTCGGATAGTATTTATGAGGGAGATTCCTCCCTCCTTGATGACATTATATGATTCAATTCACAAATTCTTTATTATCTATACTATAAGTAAACCAATACCTCGGTGAGATTAGCACTACAGGGACGCGAGCGACAGAAGGGCTGAATAAAATTATTATTTTACGATTTTTAAAAGAGTGCGAATGGTTTATTATTTAATATGCCGTTCTCCCTTTACGCGGGTAGTTATGAAATGTTTGAAACCGTATGGAACATACCGATGTTGCCGAAGATGATGCCGTTCTCGGTGGAGGCGACCTTGACGTGCGCCTTGATGGTGGCGTAGTCCCGGGGCGCCAGCACCACGGCCGCCGGCCGCTCCACCAGCCGCAGGTCGCCCAGCGTCGCCAGCTCCACCGTGCAGTTCTGCAGCGTGTCGTCTAAGGGCACGCACAACCACAACAGGTTACCATGTGGGAACCAGACCCAGATTCCTGGCTACATTTCGGAAATATCTTGTATGCATCAGCTCAAATTAAAGTATATTATCATTTGATGCATTCTTAAACTACTGCTTCAATTCTTCTCACAAAAAATAGTACATTGTTACACGAGTGGTGAAAGTGACTTATTTAGTCCCGAGACGGGGTTTGTTCGAGGGACAAAATAAGTCTTTCACCCGAGGTAAATACTGTGCTTTTCATTACGAATACAAGGAAAGTAAAAATAAAAACAGGATTTGGCTAAAGAAATAATACAAGGAAGTATGAACAATACTCTACAACTCGAAAAAAAAAAAAAAGTTCGGATTGCCGCCTATTTTGTTTTTTTTTCGTTGGCCGGCCAACTTCATTATTTAGCCATTATTTTTCATTTTCATCTTTAAATATTTTGCCCAAATCTATGTTATTTTAAAGAAATTGTTGAAACTAAATTATAATTAACCACTCCCGCTCCAACGTCATAATACGCTCAATCTGTCAAGCCTCGCTGTCACTTTGCCTGCCCGCGGTGGTAAATGTCATGACTCGTAAAATACCCTCTCATTCAAATTCTATTGCTACTATCGTCTTTCTGATGACTGTTTTAGTTTCTTGAACAAATAGGCTTTATGTTACAGAATAAACAATCATTTTATTACATCTCATGAATTATAAATCATCTGTTGAAGTCAGTGTACGAGATAAAATTGCATTTTTTTTGTATTATGTAGGTTTCTGAAATAATCACTGTACTAATTGACACGAAATTTTGGATTTATTATAATGAATATACATACAAGTAATCAAACAACAGCATTTTTTTACATATCTTATCGAAGAGATTTATAATAATCGAACTCAAAGTACACAGTGCGCGCGGCCGCGCATATGCAATTGCGTAGTTCAACGCATGAATGTTTATATCGTAATCAGAGTCTTGACGTGTTGTGTATAAGAGAAAATATTATTAGAATACTCTGCAAACATTTATTATCTAATTTCCATGCACGATTTGTAAAAATATACCACTTTTATTCACGAACTTCCGCGATTTCTGGCACAAGAGAACAAATCAAATCATATTTTTGCCAGCTGTTATTTTCCATTATCACACGTTATTGAAACTTGCAAAATGTAAAACATAAATCAAAACAATATAGCTCCTCTAATGTAATACACTCTTGCTGACGTTTTATAGAAATAAACAATGATATGGCCCTTCTAAGGTGACCCTTTTTTTGTTATGGTTTTGATGTCGATCACGCACACACTCATACACTCCGTAGTGATGGGGGGCGCGCCGCTACGATACTTGTCGATAAGCTGACTGTACGAAAGAGCGTTCCTGAACCTACTAATGAATAAATTATTTTGTACATTTATAAAAGTATTTGTTTTGCGTACTAGGGCTTGCATTTTCAGTATTCCAATAATAAAAGGGAGGCTTTATTCGAATATTCGATTTATAATATTATACATTTTTGATGATCATATGTTAGCTAATATTTATTGACAAATATAATAGTTTATCATTGATGGTACAATGTCATTAGTTATTCCTGCATCTACTACTAATATATCGACCATGGAGTAGTTTAAAATGTCAATCTAAATGCTAAAGGCGATTGAAGACGCTATGTAGTTAAGAATTAGACGATTTTCTGTGTATTTTTTCGTGATAATATTATATTTTTTGTTAATTTGTATAATATGAACAAAAATATTACAGTTTATGAACTGGTTTATGAACAAACATATTATGTTTATTGATATAATATCTTAGATCCTATTGCTCACAGTTTGATTTGAGATGGAATCGAAGTTGAAATCTGCTAAACATTTTCAGTCCGCGACTGTATTTACTAATATATAAGCCCTCTTCATATTGAATTATCCTGATTGACTGACTCATCGAACACAAAATTTGGACTATAGGTATATTTTATAACTTAGGTACCTAGGCAATAAGAAACGATTTTCGCACTTAAGGGCAATACGGCAGTTTATTTAAAAATCTAATGTATTTCGAATTTTGAACCGCTAAAAATGTTTGTAAGTGTGTAAAAGTTTATATGCTCACATATTGGCACAAATGTACCTATACATTTTACACATTCAGTATTCGAATAAAGCCTCCCTTATTATTCGAATACTGAAAATGGTAATGATATTCGGTCGCGGGCAGAAGCTAGTGCCTAACAAAGTTGGTTGAGACTTGAAACTTTTACTTAAATTCAATAAATTAAATATATTTTCATTTATTTCCTGATTTTTTCGTATAGAGTTCAAAAATATACAAGGTATTATTCACTTATCATGTTAAAGTTATTATTATAATAAATAAACAACAATATTAACAAAAAATTACATATATATTCATTTTTGCTACTATTTGAATAATTCGAATACCACCTTAAAAATGTCTAATATTCGAATATCTAAAACCATCGATTATTTGCAAGCCCTAGTGTTGACTCGCGGGGGGCAGAGCTGGAAGGACCTGGCCAACCTCGCGCCAAGGAGGTGGAGGTGGATCTGTAAAATAAAAAAGTAAATGTAGGGCGATCTGAAATAATAAACACAATTAACAATTAGTTTACACAATAATTCAAAAGTAATAAATAAAAGCACAAAAATACTAATCTATTCAAATATACTTACATTTTGACCTGGTGGAGCCAACTCGTACTCCTCCGCCTCCTCCAGGTATTCAAAATATACCGCCTCGACGTCTAGGTACTAGGGTTCCTCGACGTCACTGCCCTCCGAGTCGCGAGTCCGCTAGAAGGCTCAGAATGTGCTCCGGCACCTCGCGTTCTCCCACATTCCATTTGGCCATTTCCTAAAATACATAAAAGACAGTAATGAAAATATAAATAGTAGTAGGTGTCATTGTTTTTTTTTCCACATATTATTGAATCACTAGCTGAGCCCGCGACTTCGTCCGCGTGGAATTTAACTTAAC
Organism: Notodonta dromedarius; assembly: GCA_905147325.1. Lineage (NCBI taxonomy): Eukaryota > Metazoa > Arthropoda > Insecta > Lepidoptera > Notodontidae > Notodonta > Notodonta dromedarius. The sequence continues at coordinate 12,148,910 of LR990165.1, read as the reverse complement.
AAAAAAGCCCGCTCGCGCGTTATGAGCACGCGCAACAGGACCCATTTTTAAAAATTTTGTTTTTCTAACATAAAGGTACTGCTTATAACGTCAGCTATCTGCCAGTGAAAGTCCCGTCAAAATCGGTCCAGCCGTTTCGGAGATTACCCGGTACAAACACCAGACAAATTTTTATTTAATTGCGTTTTTGCTATAGGTGTCGTGTACATATACATTTAGTGAAAAGGTCTTATTTTGATATTACGAACACACACTCCAATTTTATTTATTTGTATAGATTACGTTACTATTCAAATAAATCCGAAAATCAAAATAATCGTTTATCGATAATTTTATCGACATTACCACGCACTACTGGGTTAGCTCAATACAATGGCTGACATACGCGGAAATGTCACTATTGACTTTAGGAACTGTCAAATAGATAACAAAAAGTCCATTACTTACTTTTTATAACCTTATAAACTTTAAATTGGAATTGGATATTTGTACACAAACCTGTTGAAATATACCAAATATTATTGGAAATATGAATAATAACTAGTTATTACGCTATTATGTACATCATAAAGCCACTAATTTGTAGCAACACAATAAAAAAACATTCAGTGTGGCAGAATTTCTGCCGAACTCCTACAACATTAGAATTGTTAGTTCAAAAAACACGTTTTCTGGCATTGTTTTATCAAAACTAATATCTGAGTACTTGAAATAAACACTTATAATGAAAATAAAGCCACTTACCGGTAAAAAAAACACAAATTCACACTAAAAGAGAGTCACTAGCTGGAGGCCGTGATAATGTTACGCGCGCGAAATGACTGAAAAATGAAACTTGATTTCTGGCCGATCACAAGCCACGATATTTATTTTATAGCTAATTACGGTCGTGGAAAATCATGCCACATCAGAACCAATTTGTTTCAAGCCAAAATACATCATAATATCTAACTAGAAAATTTAATATTGAATGCTTGTCCAGCCGACACCAATTGGTGTCGGCGAGGCTCAACGGTACGGGCGTTAAGACACCAATTGGTGTCGCTGAGGCTCATCACGTTAAGTCATTTAAAAATATATATTCTTTAATTTTAACTTAACTAATACTTAACTTCTAATTAATACTTAACTTTATGTTATTTCAATTTTACATCGTGCTGTGATTGAGTGACTGTAGAAAAAGTTTGACATGGTTCCATAGAACTAACTAGTTTTTTTTTATAATTTGACAGCTGTCAGTTGAAAGCGATTCTCCCGGGCCGGAAAAGTATTACTTTCAACCCGCTCCTCAGGCAACTTCAGACCTACTTTCAGAGTATGAGTAATGAAAAATAATTAAAACTGACTGACGAACGACGTCCAGCTTAAATCTGATTTAGAAGCGTTGGCGAGTAGCGTGTACAAAGAAAGTTTTTTGTTATTAATACACCAAATAAGATATATATGAAATAAAAGTTTGTATTTAAATCTCATTGGGTACGTATCTAAAATAATTTTATTTACGTGTATTTTTTTAGACTATGTTCCCAAGACGATTTCGTCAAGCTTCAATCCGCACTAGGATCGTTAAAGGATCACTGTCACATACCCTTCAAATAGGGTTTAAGATCAGAGTACATAAATAGCACGTGTAATTCGGGTCGATGTCGCAGCGTCGTGTCAGTGGGTTACCGGTCTGGTTGACGACGAGCACGTCGAGCACGATGTCGTACTGGTTGACGGCGACGATGGCCTCCGCGTACACGGGGTCGGAGAAGCCGGTCAGCTGCGTCACCTTGGACAGCTTGCCGCGCTCCTCCGCCGCGCCCGCGCCGCGCCCTGCACCCCCGCACCACACACAACACACATCACTTGCAAGTTCTCGCGTATCAGAGCTAGCTGTGCTCCCATTCAGTCTTCTCGCCTATTGCTAAGGACCGGAACTCGTCGAGGATCAAACAGCACGAGCAATAGTAAGGCGTGTGTGTATGTCGGTAACTCGGTATTAGTCATACTACTGTGGTATAGAGACAAACACGTCAAAAAGAACGTGTTATAAACTACTTGTATTTACTACGTGACAGTATGTAGATGAGATATTGGGTACGTATTAGTAAAGTAATAAGGAAATGTGTTGATTAAGTACATAGTGTGAGTAGTGTGTGAGGCGGTACCCTGCAGCGCGCGGCTGAGCGAGAGCTCGAACATGTCGTGGTGCGATATAGTAGGGAGTGTGAGTAGTGTGTGAGGCGGTACCCTGCAGCGCGCGGCTGGGCGAGAGCTCGAACATGTCGTGGTGCGATATAGTAGGGAGTGTGAGTAGTGTGTGAGGCGGTACCCTGCAGCGCGCGGCTGAGCGAGAGCTCGAACATGTCGTGGTGCGATATAGTAGGGAGTGTGAGTAGTGTGTGAGGCGGTACCCTGCAGCGCGCGGCTGAGCGAGAGCTCGAACATGTCGTGGTGCGATATAGTAGGGAGTGTGAGTAGTGTGTGAGGCGGTACCCTGCAGCGCGCGGCTGAGCGAGAGCTCGAACATGTCGTGGTGCGATATAGTAGGGAGTGTGAGTAGTGTGTGAGGCGGTACCCTGCAGCGCGCGGCTGAGCGAGAGCTCGAACATGTCGTGGTGCGATATAGTAGGGAGTGTGAGTAGTGTGTGAGGCGGTACCCTGCAGCGCGCGGCTGAGCGAGAGCTCGAACATGTCGTGGTGCGATATAGTAGGGAGTGTGAGTAGTGTGTGAGGCGGTACCCTGCAGCGCGCGGCTGAGCGAGAGCTCGAACATGTCGTGGTGCGATATAGTAGGGAGTGTGAGTAGTGTGTGAGGCGGTACCCTGCAGCGCGCGGCTGAGCGAGAGCTCGAACATGTCGTGGTGCGATATAGTAGGGAGTGTGAGTAGTGTGTGAGGCGGTACCCTGCAGCGCGCGGCTGAGCGAGAGCTCGAACATGTCGTGGTGCGATATAGTAGGGAGTGTGAGTAGTGTGTGAGGCGGTACCCTGCAGCGCGCGGCTGAGCGAGAGCTCGAACATGTCGTGGTGCGAGGCGGCGGCGGCGGCGCCCGCCAGCTGCGGGAAGGAGATGCCCGCCTCCAGCTCCACCGCGTGCTCCACGCGCTTGCTCTCGCGCTCCTGCGCACACCACACGATACGAGTTAGGTGCTATGAGCTTTTAAACATGTACAAATGTATGTCTCACATTCACCGGCAAAGTTGCACGTTTTCGTTAGGGCTGCTGATGTGAAATGTATGAAAGGTTTCGATCAGATGGCGCCGTGCTCCACGTCGTCCGATATATATATATAGTGACCTTGTCGGCGTCGTCGAGCAGGTTGGTGGCGCGGTCGGGCAGCGCGAGCAGCGCGGCGAGCGCGCGCCGCGAGCCGTCCAGCAGCGCGGCCTGCACCAGCGGCGCGCGCGCGGCGCCCGCGCCCGCCTGCAGGCAGATGGCGCCGTGCTCCACGTCGTCCGCGGTCAGCCCGCTGCTGCCCGCTGCACCCGCACACAGGTTAGGGAACCTACCCATACTACGTGACCCATTTTCTACCCCCCTCCCCCCTTGGTGCCCAACCGTAGCATATGCCAAGACCTCCCTCCCCTATAGTTTTCACGTAAAGTCCGGTCGCGGAACACGAAGAATTAAGATGAGGTATTCGCAATTTTTGGGTTTTAAATTCGAAATATTTCTATAATTTTATAAATTAAGAAGCTTATTTTCAGATATGTGTTATTCAAGAACATTAACTAGGATTACATATAGAGCAAGAGCCAGCGATAGCCAGACGTTCCATATTGTATAAAGGCTGTCAATTTCTCAGAGCATGTCCCCAACACAGGTAAGAACCATCATCGAGTATGGAGTTTGGATTGTGGTTACTTGGGCAGTTAACAGGTAGTAAAGGTGTATAAAATAGTACCTCAAATTCGTTATAGTATAAAGCTTAATTTTTATATATGTCCTTCGGAATAACATTAGAAATCACGCCATCCATTGCCGGACACTTAGTGCGGTTTCAACCCCCTGCCAGACACCCCTAAACTTTAATAAATTATGAGTATACTTTCGTCATAGTATAAAAGCTGGGTTTTACATATGTTACTTGGGAACCCATAAAAAAATATTACTTCAACAGCCGGACAGTTTTAATGGTTGTAACATCTTGCCAGACACATTTAAATAGTTATTAAATCATCCAAGTATGAACGCAATAAAACTATTTTTCGTTGGGTTTCTTGAACAATTTCGATACACTAAACTCCCTATCTTACTTACTGATAAGTCAATTTGCAAAATATCACCATAATATCTGACATAAAGGGCCGTATCTTTTGATTGCGTTGAATAGAAGCCTGTTTTTTTACATCTCCAAGGGATCATAGCATTTGATAATTAATATTAATTTTTACTTGATAACTTTATCCGTTTCAGAGAAAAAGGGTCTTGATAAACAGACAGACGGACAACAAAGTGATCTTATAAGGGTTCCGTGTTTTCCTTTTGAGGTGCGGAACCCTAAAACTATATCCTGTACTGTAACTACATCCTGTGAGAGTGCAGTCGCTGGCACAACGAACGGACTACTATGCTAAATAGCCTGCAAGTGACATCTGGAGCAGTTTATTACACAGACCTTGTGGAAACCAGGGACAATTTCCGTGCGTTCAAGCGCTTTAGCCATAGCTATTATTGGAATCAAGTATAATCAGCTCAGGAGGTTAGGTCCAATTAGTCATATTACGATCCGTGGTGCCTTACAACTGGGCCCTTATTACGTAAGCTACTTCAATTGCAATAGAAAAGCAAATGCAAGCGATTGAACGCTAATTAGCTTTCAAACGCTTTATAGTAAGTTGTAAGGGTTCACATAGATCTACGCAATATCTTATCTTAATTAAGTTTATTTGTGCTTAAGTAAGCAACTAAGCTGCATATATACTTCAGGGAAGATTTTAAAAATTAAATGTTATGGGACGAAAAAAATAAATAAAATACATTTGTGTCATTGAAGGTACGAGCAGACGCACAATATCAAATTTGTTACCAAGAGCAATTTAATGTCATAACTTACTTTTAACGTTGTTGTGATACCTGGATACGATCCTAGGCTGCGGCACAAGTGACTATTTGGTCATTGATGGTACTAGGCGGCGAAAAGAAGGCGCTAATGCAACAACGATATTGCCGCCGTCTAGCTTAAATACGTTTGTTAGAATTCTGACAAGTGAACTAGACACATCTACGCATTGGGGGCATTTTGCTATTATTACCTTAAAATTGCAAAAAATGCAATTGTGACTTTGTTGCACAGGATGAGCCTCATAATATAATACCGTCAGATGCTACGCAGTAATAGATGGCATAGACCAAACGCCCTATCTTACTCACATCCGCTTGAACAGTTGTCACCTCACGCTCGCACCTACAGACTTTAAATGTGTCTGGCAAGATGTAAAAGCCATTAAAACTGTCCGGCTGATGAAGTAATATTTTTTTAGAGGTCCCCAAGTAACATATGTAAAACCCAGCTTTTATACTATTACGAAAGTATACTCATAATTTATTAAAGTTAGGGGTGTCTGGCAGGGGGTTGAAACCGCAATAAGTGTCCGGCAATGGATGACGTGATTTCTAATGTTATTCCGAAGGAAATACAGGCTATTTAGCATAGTTGTCCGTTCGTTGTGCCTGCGACTGCACTCCCACAGGATGTAGTTACAGTACAGGATATAGTTTTAGGGTTCCGCACCTCAAAAGGAAAACACGGAACCCTTATAAGATCACTTTGTTGTCCGTCTGTCTGTTTATCAAGACCCTTTTTCTAGGAAACGGGTCATTTAGGGGCGCTATGACTTAGGTTAGGTTAGGTTTAGGTTTAGGTTAGGTTAGGTTAGAACAGTGATCAAACCGAAAAAAATTATTTCTCGAAAATTCGTCTAAGTCCTGGCTCCATAGCCCCCCCCCCTAACTGGGAACTAACATTACCTAATGACACATTCAGATTCTGCCGCTTCGCCGGCCGCTGCCGCGGCACGCTCGCTTCGCTCGCTCGGCTTGCGCGTTTTGGTCACTGTTCTAACCTAACCTAACCTAAACCTAAACCTAAGTCATAGCGCCCCTAAGGCTACACTCCAACCCGCAAACGCATAAAGTTATCAAGTAAAAATTAATATCGATTATCAAATGCTATAATCCCTTGGAGATGTAAAAAAATAGGCTTCTATTCAACGCAATCAAAAGATACGGCCCTTTATGTCAGATATTATGGTGATATTTTGCAAATTGACTTATCAGTAAGTAAGATAGGGAGTTTAGTGTATCGAAATTGTTCAAGAAACCCAATGAAAAATAGTTTTATTGCGTTCATACTTGGATGATTTAATAACTATTTAAATGTGTCTGGCAAGATGTTAAAACCATTAAAACTGTCCGGCTGTTGAAGTAATATTTTTTTATGGGTTCCCAAGTAACATATGTAAAACCCAGCTTTTATACTATGACGAAAGTATACTCATAATTTATTAAAGTTTAGGGGTGTCTGGCAGGGGGTTGAAACCGCACTAAGTGTCCGGCAATGGATGGCGTGATTTCTAATGTTATTCCGAAGGAAATATATAAAAATTAAGCTTTATACTATAACGAATTTGAGGTACTATTTTATACACCTTTACTACCTGTTAACTGCCCAAGTAACCACAGTCCAAACTCCATACTCGATGATCGTTCTTACCTGTGTTGGGGACATGGTCTGAGAAATTGAGAGCCTTTATAAAATATGGAACGTCTGGCTATCGCTGGCTCTTGGTATAATATATAGGAAAACACGATTAAGTGAAATTTCCTCGATAGAAAAAAAATCGTAAGTTGGCTGTTATTGCTTTATATTTTCGTTTCATCCACGATATTATTACGAATTAGATCACGATTTTTTTTCCAAAACATAGTAAATGATGATATCTAGGATCGAATAATCGAAAGTTTTAATCCATTCCCTAGTTTTGTTAAAAACCTAAGAAATATTGTTTAGCGCTTATGTGGTTTACTTCCGAGCGCGCGGTCACTAGTGTCATCTCATATTTTCTATACATGAAGTAATTGCATCACTGTCATATTCTAACTCGCTCAGTCGTCTGCGGACGTCATCGAGGTCGGACCTATGCCGAATTTTTTCAGATCCGAATTTAAATAAATTCGACGTAACCATTACGTAAACGAAGAGAGTGGAATCCCCTTTAGTCAAATAAAAAATATGTCAAGTGCGAGTCCGATACTATGTACTTGTATATAGTAGTCATTTGACAGATTTATAAACTTTAAAAAATATTTATTATTCAATTTTCATCTAATTTCCAACGTAATATATATTTTCACTTGCTGAACGGTGTAGGGAGACATTATGAGAAAACATACTTTTATTTAAAGACATGTATCTCAATCTTTGATAAAGGAAGCAATGGATACAGTACTTCATACTTCATTATTATTCAAATGCGATCTCGCGGCAATGACAGTGTGTGTAAAGCGCGCCGGCGCGCGGGGCCCAGTGTCAAAACTGTGCAAAACGACGTCAAAACTATGGATACGCCTCACGATTTCAAGTCAATTACATGAGAATATTATAACATGGCGGGTTATATTCAAAATACCGTTTTGGCACAGTGGTTTGCACGTATACCACTGGGCTCACTGTACCGAGTGGTTGCGAATTCGATTTGCGTCCCAGGAAATTTCGGAAATGGCCTTTCTGTAATTCGCCCTGGTCTGGTTGTCACCGGGATTGCCCCCAGTCCATTGTACGGTACCAAGTATGATATCGGTACATAGTACAAGCGTTGCTTAGTTTGGGACCATACTTGGTGTGTCAGTCTGGCGATATTATAGCAGGTGCGGTATTGAGCATACCGCCAATTACTCAAATATAAACCAATATATTTAACTAGTTTTCTTTAACATCCGGTGGCCTTTGCTACTTGTGTAAAAATCCGATTCATCAAAATATAATGAACAAATACAGAGACGTTTTGTTGGTCTCCAATCGGGTGCTCTCGTAAAAAGTATGGCATTCGTCCATTTTTCACGCCCCTCTATAGATTGAGGAAATCTATGGGAAAATGTTGAATTCACTGTCTTATCTCAAATTAAATGTCTTAAATTGCCCTTAAATAAAAAACTTTTCGAGATTTTCAAGTTTAAACTGTCGAGAAAAGTACCCTAAAAATATATTGTCATCGGAAGCGACATTGAACATATTGTGTTAAGAAAGCAAAGATAGAGGAATATACGACGACCCTTAGGTAAGCGACTATATTGGACGACTGTGCGACTGCTATGTGATTTGGAAGTTTTGTGTGTAACAAATGTTACTACTAAATGTACCTACTAGTGCGTATAAGTTAAGTTTGTGGAGAGCGCAATAAACCGTTTTCTACGAAAACGGCATTTTAATACGAAACAATATAATTTTATAGAAGTCGTATCCACATTATCCAACTACATAGAATGTATGAAAGTACAAATTTTACTTTTTCTTGTAAAATATTGTATTTTAAGGGGGACTCACTGATAAAATGAAATGCCATTCGCTTTCATATGCTTCCAGTTCTCACTTTTACATGTTTTAATGATGCAAAACGGTATTTTTTCAATATTTTACGCCGCGGTTTTGACAGCTCTTGTGTCAATGGTCTATTGCAGACTAGCGGGCGACTGCGCGAATTTTGAATCATGCGTATTTTTAGGTGGAACACGGCGTGTACTAACATGCGGTATCCTTTACTTCTTTTATCAAAGATCTCAATAGACATCCCGCTTTTAAATGTTACTTAAAATTGTGGTTATTATATTAATGATTTACAATAATGTTTTCTGTTATTATCATTATTTATTTATAACGTGGTTCAGGGGGAAGGGGGATTTTAAATGTCAACTTATATTTTTGACTATTTAAAATGTACTAAAAAAATATAATTTGGCCGCCGCTTGGCGCAGTGGTTCGAGCGTAGGCCGCTGGGTTCACTGCATCGGGTGGTTGCGGGTTCGATTCCCGACAGGGTAAATTTCGAAAATGGCCTCTTCGTAATTTTCCCTAGTCTGGGTGACACTGGGATCACCCCCAGTCCATTGTATGGTACCCATAGTACAAGCGTTGCTTAGTTTGGGACCATACAGTTGGTGTGTTCGTCTGGCGATATTTATTTATTTGTATGTTAATAATCGTATGACATATTCGTATGACGTAATCGAATATGTCATAAAATACAACAGCGAAAAAATATTCAAAATAAATTTTAATTTGGCATTAACACAGACGTGTAAGTGATCTTATCCGTGTCCGATATCAATTCGAATAATTTAAAATACCACCAGTTAGAGGTGATTACGTGAAAAAGGCCATTGCGGAGCTCAATATTTAGTAATATAATAATAAATAATAGTTTTAGCCCTTTTGACGTCCCACTCCTGGGCACTTGCCTCCCCTCAACACGAGAGGGATTCAGGCCATAATCCACCACGCTGGCCCAGTGCGGGTTGGCGGATTTCACATGTCTTTCGAAAATTGGTTAAATCCTCTAAGACATGCAGGTTTCATCACGATGTTTTCCTGTTTTCCTTCACCGTAGGCACCGTAAGCAAGTGATAATCATATAGAAATTATGATTCGCACATAGATTTCGAAAAATCCAGAGGTTCGGGCCGGGGTTTGAACCCGAGACCTGGTAGCCCGCAAGACGCGGGCTTAACCAATCGGCAGTATTTAGTAAATGGGATTATTTTTTTTTAACTGGTAACCTACCCTATAATTATATTGCTTTCAATATTTAAACACAGTTTTGTAGCGGTACCAAAAATCCATTTTAGCGCCAGTTTGCAGCCTTCTAGCCTCTGAATAAAAGGACTGTGACGTCGGGCGGTCGGACAGAGTGACATGGCCAAATTATCTGGGGAACCATAGATATAGGAAGAAGCGAAAACTAGGAGTACTATACTTCATAAAACATAGCTTGATTGTTAGAAATAAAATAAGGTTTCATTTAATTTCATATTTGATTTCTTTTTCTGGATTTATTCTCTGTCAATTGTTTAAGAAGATCAATTGTCACTCTCTTGTAATTTTTCGTTCCTTTATGTGTCAAATAAATTTACTAACTAAATTTATTATATATTTCACTAGCTGAGCCCGCGACTTCGTCCGCGTGGAATTTAACTTAACAAAAAAGCCCGCTCCCGCGTTCTGAGCCCGCGCGACAGGAACCATTTTTTTTAATTTTGTTTTTCTAAAATAAAGTAGCGCAAGTTACTGCTTATAACAACAGCTATCTACCAGTGAAAGTCCCGTTAAAATCGGACCAGCTGATTCGGACATACTCTTTTATTTCATGTGTTTTTATTTTTTTATGCGAAACCCTAATTGTTATTCTAAAATTAAAGTAGCAAAGTTACTCCTTAAAACATCAGCTATCTGCCAGTGAAAGTCCCATTAAAATCGGTCCACCCGTTTCGGAGATTACCCGGAACAAACACACAGACAGACAGACAGACAGACAGACAAAAAAAAAATATGTTTTTAATGATTTTTAATAATCGCATTTTTGTTATATGTGACGTATGTACTTTCATATGCATTTAGTGAAAAGGTGTTATTTTGATATTACAAACAGACACTCCAATTTTATGTATTTGTATAGATTTCCATCCCACTGAGCTCTGCAATAATTAGTCACAAAGAGATGTCATGACTAATATTGATATCTGCGACTTAAGTCAAAGTGATATTTATAGGGTTGTCAGGATATAAAAAAATGTCGATAGAAATTATGGACGTTTCTTGCTATCATCAATGCTAATAACTCTAAATTGAAAATTTAAAAACCCCCGATGCGACGACCTATTCATCAAATGTATAATTTACCTAGTTCTTCCAAATAATGAAGTTAGCGCGATTTGCGTAACTCCCGTAGCTCAGTATCCATAACTCATCTCGCAAATTCATCTGGTACAACTAGTTTCGATGCCAGATTATGAAAGCGCCATTTACATAATTTGTTTTGGCTTCCTCATTTATAATCTGATGTACAATAATCAACAGAAAATCTGTGTAAAAGTATGAGACATTATTTTGTTATGACATTAGAATAGACAACGAATCTAAATATTGATTCCACGGAGGTTTAATTCCTAGTAAAATATTATCAATTATGATTCAATTTGATGTAATAACTCTGGTTGAGGCGGACGGGAGCGGCCCAGGGGAAGAATTTTCAATAACGCTAAAATTATTTTAAATTAGATTTGATTTTTTTATATTTTTTCTCAATAGCGGAGCAGCGCCCTCTAGAATTATTATAGCGTAATATTCCATGACCATTAACAAAACAAACAAAATTTTACGCATGCGCGTATCCATCATTTGAAACGTGACTTATGGAAAGTCTTTAGTTCATACACAAATCTCGTATAAAAATTGATAAAATATATTTTTTTCCAGAATCAGGGAAACTTTTCAAATTTATAATATTGTAAAAAGCCAGTTCAGACTATTACGATCATTTAAAAATATAATAAATCGAAATCCAATAATCACAAATTTCGAATGGATTCGAGCCGTGGGAATTGGTTTTAGCCGTGAATGTGGCTTTTTTAACCTACAAAAGAGCTGATGATCTTCAAACGGCTGAACCGATTTTCATGAAACATAGCTAAGAACACTCTCGATCAGAATACCTATCTAACAAAAGAAACAAAATTGAAATCGGTTCATCAGCTTGGGCGCTACGTGGCTACAGACAGACACACAGATACACAGATACACATGTTAAACTTATAACACCCCTCGTTTTTCGTCGGGGGTTAAAAACTAATATTTTAACATAAAATGACATTTATTCTCTTAAAGGAGTACAACCCAAATCCATATCTGGATCAGTTTCTGAATCGCTAAATATAATCTTGTAAAATAATTATAAACTCTTGTTCGCAAATATTATCAAATCGGACGTCCCGCTCCCGAAATTAGATTTTATTTACTCATTATTATTTTAGATCCAGTACGCACAAATGTAAATAATATTATGATATTAAAATATAAAATAAAATTAAAAGATAAATTAAGTTTTATTTCAAATATCGTCTGTGGTCACGATGATTCATCGCCCACCACTAATTAGATCGGCATGCCCAAAAAGTATGACATTTGACAGGTACTGTCTGTACTATTATGAAATTCAAGACTTCATAGGCGTGATTTTACTGACAGTTGTCGCAGACATCAAGCTATATTTTATGAAGTATAATTATGTGATTTTTATAATCCCAAGTTGCGGACTTAAAATATTTGGGAAAATCTGGCATATGGGTATAATTTTCTAGGTTTTTGGCGTGCCGATTACGATTATGACGTAAATTTTGGATTCCAAGATGACAGACGACCGACCTTACTATCGGACGTTTATAATCTAGCTAACTACCGAATTTAAGAAAAATACAATATTTCGACATAATTCAATTTGCAATTGCCTTTGTGTTAAAATACTTACAATACCGATTACCGGTTTTTTTTTAAACGGAACATCTTTACTTCGACTATGCTGCGGGCACATGGAATCAGTATACTTGACGCCCAAATTTTTGGTGTAATGGGCGACTAAGGAATGATAAAAAAAATAGAACTGACTTCAATAAAACCTGCACTAAAAAGCTAGAAATGACAATTTATTTCATATGGAGTCGCTGCAGTGGTGGAATCTTTACTCTACGTTAGGACAGCTTCTTAGGTACCTACCAACTCCTACTTACTTGAATTGACACTGACTCCAAATTAGGGACCTCAAAATTTCTAGCGTTTTATTTAGCGCACCCAGGTGTTTTTTGGAGTCGATATTTTTTTTATAAAGTTTTAGTTATGTTTTAATGGTAAACTACGTATTGAATTGCTGGTAACTGTAAATAGTCCATCTCCCAAACTACGGAACCGATTTTGGTGAAATTTCTATGGGTCCTACAAGTACCAATAAATAATAATATAAACAATAAAAAATATCAAATAAATAAATATTCTTTCAAATTGGTTTATAAATGACGGAGATCTGAGGTAACATACATAAAAAACAACTGAACTGAGAACTTCCTCCATATTTTTAATTCTGTTAAAAAAAACTATTTAGGCTGCTCCATAGATTTCTTTAGTGCCGACGTCATGACGTGGCTAGAGAACGCGAGTGTCAGATAGCCCAAAACTGATATTCATTTTTCTGGCCACAGCCCCTTAAACTGTTATTACCTGTCTCTGTTACTTCCGCGTAAATCTAATCCGTCTCGCTCACACAGTTGCCATTACCGCCGTCCTCGGGGATTGTAAACCTTTCACCTGAGTGCTACCTATAAGCTATAATCTGTACAAGATAGCTTGATCTCTGCGACAGCTGTCAGTAAAATCACGCCTATGAAGTCCTGAATTTCATAATAGTACAGGCAGTACCTGTCAATGTCACACTTTATGGGCATGCCGACTTAATTAGTGATGGGCGATGGGCATGACCATGGCTGCTGTAAAGCAACCGAAACGTCGGTAACATAAAGTTAATAAACGCAATAAAATCCGAAAAATTGTTTTATTTCAATATCGTAATTTTTTTATATCCCGACCCTATAAATGTCATTTTTCCGTCTGTCAAAACGATCAAGCTAACTTGTACAGAATATAGTATAATTTTTTTCCACTTGAAATATTTCATATAAACCGCACTTAATGCAAGAATGTTTGTCAGTAGGCAAAGAGGTCATTGTACGAAATTCTTCCTGCTCCGCGACCGGACTTTAGTAATTCTTAAATACAGTTTTCAATGTTTTTTTGCAAACGCTGCGCGCTATATTAAAATATAGCTCGAAAAGCGCAAGATTTCCCTAAAAGATATTGACTACGTGACAATAACTTGAAATAATTTTCATCATTACATTTTTGATAACTCTAAATTGAAAATTTAAAAACCCCCGATGCGACGACTTTTTCATCAAATGTATACAATAATCAACAGAAACTCTGTGTAAAAGTAGTCATTATTTTGTTATGACATTATAATAATTGACATTAGAATAGACAACGAATCTAAATATTGATGCCACGGAGGTTTAATTCATAGTAAAATATTATCAATTATGATTCAAATTCATGTAATAACTCTGGTTGAGGTGGATGGGAGCAGCCCAGGGGAAGAATTTTCAATAACTCTAAAATTATTTTAAATTCATTTTTTCTCAATGGCGGAGCAGCGCTCTCTAGAATTATTATAACGTAATATTCCATGACCATTAACAAAACAAACAAAATTTAACGCATGCGCGTATCCATCATTTGACACGAGACTTATGGAACGTCTTTAGTTCATACACAAATCTCATATAAAAATTGATAAAATATACATTTTTTCCAGAATCAGGGAAACTTTTCATATTTATAATATTGTAAAAAGCCAGTTCAGACTATTACGATCATTTAAAAATATAATAAATCTAAATCCAATAATCTCAAATTTCGATTGGATTGGAGCCGTGGAAGTTGGTTTCGGCCGTGAATGTGGCTTTTTAACCTACAAAAGACCTGATGATCTTCAAACGGCTGAACCGATTTTCATGAAACATAGCTAAGAACACTCTCGATCAGAATACCTATCTAACAAAAGAAACACAATTGAAATCGGTTCATCAGCTTGGGCGCTACGTTGCCACAGACAGACACACAGATACACAGATACACAGATACACAGATACACAGATACACAGACACACAGATACACAGATACACATGTTAAACTTATAACACCCCTCTTTTTTCGTCGGGGGTTAAAAATAGTACCAGTTGCTCATGTATGACCCTGCTTGTCGGTGTGCTATGATGTGCTGGTGGTGGGGGGCGGGTAGCGTACCTGCGCCTGCGTTCTGCTTGTGGTGGGCGAGCAGCGCAGCGGCGAGGTGCGTGGCGCGGTTGGCGAGCTCGGCGCTCGGCAGCTTGAGCGCGAGCTTGGCCAGCGCCGAGCAGGCGCACGCCGCCGTGAAGCTCTCCCCGTCGCACAGCGCCTGCCGCAGCCCCGGCGCCGCGCTCGCGCTCGTCGAGTTCGACCTGACACAATGCACGAGCCAATTTTATTGTATGAAACAACTAGTTTATGCCCGCGACTTCGTCCGCGTAGACTTAAATAAAGTATTCTATGTGTTAATCCAGGTTATAAACTATCCGTGTTCCAAATTTCATCCAAATCCGTTCCATAGTTTTTGCGTGAAAGAGTAACAAACATACATCCACACTCACTAACTTTCACAAGTATAATATTACTAGCTATGCCCGCGACTTCGTCCGCGTGGAATAGTGTATTTGGGTAGCATTTTTAATTATTTAGTCTAATTTTTTTTCAAATAAGTCACATACGTATAAATACTTTAATGAGCTATTTGCAGTGTTTCACTGCAAAGAGGTATATTACCATACAAACTTTCATCCCCTATTCCCTATTGTTATTTTACACCCTTGAGGGTAAAACTTTTACAATCTTTGAATGTCATATTTATTTATATCGAATCAACAGCCAACAAAATAAGTTTAAAGCTTCTAGCTCTAAAAATGACGATACTTCCATACAACTTTTCATCCCCCCTTTTAACCCCTTAAAACTCTTTCTTCGCATTAAAAAGTAGCCTATGTCCTTTCTCAGGCTCAAGACTATCTGTGTATAAAATTTCATTAAAATCAGTTCAGTAGTTTTGGCGTGAAAGAGCGACAGACAGACAGACAGACAGACAGACAGACAGACAGACAGACAGATAGACAGACAGAGTTACTTTCGCATTTATAATATTAGTAAGGAAGTAAGGATTAGTAGGATAGGAGACGGAAGAAAATATGTACTTTCCTCACATCCAAAACATTTCAAATTTTGTCATAACTTTTACTGATCGTGGATTATGGCTTGAATCCTTCGAGGGGAGGCTCTTGCCCAGGAGGGGGACATTAAAAGGACAAATTTATGAAATTATTATTACTATAACTGGTCGCCCGTGGTCGAAATTCGACCATAATTCATAAAAAAATTAGTTTTAAAGTCATAAAGGTTCTATTGTTAAAGACTAGTTGATACTGGCACGCAGAATACACTATGGAAGTAGTGCCCTCCGTATAATCAGTAGAATATAACTCACACGGGCAAGTTGAAGGCGGACTGCGAGGCGTAGGTGCCGTCGCTGGTGACCAGCTGGCGCGGCGCCGCCTCCGCCGCGGCGGGCGCGGCCGCTTCCTCCTAAGTACATATCAATGCATCACTCCTTACATCCGGTCGGAGGGATCGAATGTTTTGTGATGCATGTTCAGTAGGTAGATGATGATTTTTCACTTTTTTCCTCTAGACTTGGGTGAGCAGGTTATGCCATCAACACACAGAAGAAGACATTTTATAAAAAGTCGTCATATTGCAAACATTAGTGCTCTAAAAACAGCAAATAAAATAAAACCTACATACAAATTTATACACCAGGCTTGCTGTTAAAAAGTGATAAATAAACATTTAGGCCCGCATTAATAAATCGATCTCAAGTCTGAGAGCGATCTTGGAAATGTCGTTCCAGTACAAAATGACATGTCAAAAGCGTACTTAAGATCACTCTCAGACTTGAGATCGATTTATTAATACGGGCCTTGAAGTAATGAAGCGTTATTAGTTACATACTCAATGTCGAGCGCGCATATTGTCAACGTAAGAGCGGCCACACGCGTGTAAGGTATAACATATGTGTGCACGGAGCGACACCGACCTGGTCCCCGGCGGCGGCGGGCGGCGCGGCGGCGGCCAGCACGCGCAGCGCCGCCTCCGCGCGCTGCGGCGTGTCCGCGAACTGCGCCAGCAGCCACAGCGCCGAGCGTGCGATCTTGCCCACGCGGATCCCGGGCATCGCCTCCAACAGTTTCTGTACAAACCACACATTGCTGCCTCTCTTCTCCACTCAACTCAACTCTCTTCTCCACACTAATCACAACTAAACTCAATTTGAACACACGGCCAAAATTTTAAGAATGAGAACGATGTTGAGTGTGTTATTGCGATGTTATTTTGAAATTTAAGGCTGGGCTGCACCATCTTACTTTTACAATAGCAAACATCGAAATTTCAGTTAAAGTACCAGTTAGGTTAAAAATGAGTTGCACCAGTTGACAAATTGTTAAATTACGTCATAACTTTAACCGTAACTGTAACCGGTCACTTGTCGCTGGTTAGTGTTATTGTTAGTGTTAAACATCCGTCAAAGTTGTCAAACGCGTCAAATATAACCTATGAACATCATGTCCCTACTCCGAGAAATACTCGCGGAAACCAGTTCTGAAGACGAAAATGATGACATGTTCAGGGTGCATAGAAAAAGAAAATTGTATTTACCTCGACCCGATCGTTTTGCCACATCATGGGACGAAGAATCTTTCTTGGCGAGATTTCGAGTACCTACTCGAAATATCCTCTTGCCGAGTGTTGCACCAGGGCCTGCTAACTGATCCGATAACATTCACCGCCGGAGTCAAACAGGGCTGCTTGTTGTCGCCGCTGCTGTTCCTGATTGTCTTGGATGATGTGATGCGCAGAGTAACCATTAAAGAAGAGAGAGGTCTGCCATGGTTGCAAGGTAAGTCCCTCGAGGACATAGACTTCGCAGACGATCTCTGTCTGCTCGCCACATCCCGTGACCACCTACAGGCCAAGACCGACGACCTCACAAGCGAAGCTGCTACAGAAGGGCTGGGCATCAACTGCAGCAAGACCAAAGACATGCGCCTACACACCCCTGATGCAGCGCCCATATATGTCAATGGCGAGGTTGTCGAGCAAGTGCAGTGCTTTACCTACCTGGGGTGCGTCGTGGACCCACTGGGGGGAGCAGAAGCGGATGTAGAGGCCCGTATCAACAAAGCTAGAGCCGCGTATGCGCAGTTAAAACCTGTTTGGACGTCTTCCGTAATCACTTGGCGCACAAAGATCAGAGTATTCAACTCCAATGTCAAGTCAGTCCTCCTATACGGATGCGAGACATGGCTAGTCAAAAATGAAGTAACCAGCAAGCTACAGGTCTTCGTGAACAAATGTTTACGGCGCATACTAGGGATCTGCTGGCCACGAACCATCTCAAATACAAGGCTGTGGGAGAGGACTGACCAAAAACCCATCGACAAGGACATCCTAATGAGAAAATGGCGCTGTATAGGACATGCGTTGAGAAGACCGGATAATCACCTATCCAAACAAGGGTTAACGTGGCAAGCGTATGGGAAAAGAAAGCCGGGCCGCCCCCATATCACCTGGAGGCGCTCAGTTGAAAAAGAGGCTGCGTCAACTGGACTCGGCTGGAAGGATCTGGAAGCTACCGCACATAATCGAGAAAAGTGGAAATCTCTTCTTCGAGCCCTATGTCCCTGATGAGGGATTACAGGATTACATCATCATCATCGCTTGGTGGCTGACTTTACGATTGCAACGCTGGTGAAAGTTTCCTTATGCCTTGCATAGTATTTATGTTATGACTATCGTGAGATAGATACTTAGTTACTTACCTAGTTGTCGATTTTGTAAGGTTATTTACCAACCTTTAATTTTTCAGATATATAGCAGTAACTCCAGTGCAGAAATTACTCAACACATTAGAATACTATGCTTGTGGTTCGTTCCAAAGATGCGTTGGCGATACAGCTGGTGTGCATAAGTCAACAGCATCACGCATATTATACATCATCATCATCATCATCATCATCATCATCAGCCTATACATGTCCACTGCTGGACATAGGCCTCCCCTAATGAGCGCCGTAGCGCCCTGTTTTCATATTATACACGACAAACAATAAAAATATTTATATATGTAAAGTAATTACTTTTATTTACAACTAGCGTCGACTTGGTACGGGCGGAGCCTAGGGCACCTTTGACCAGGATAAAAAGCATCCTGTTCCTGGTACTAGGTTACTAAACTAGGATCTAGGGATCTCTATAGATGCTAAATTGCAATGGGGTCCTCATATCAAAAAAATGTCGGGTAAACTCAGCTCTGCGGCATATGCTGTTAAAAAAATCAGGCATTTAACCGACGTTGAAACAGCTAGAATTGTTTATTTTAGTTATTTCCGTAGCGTTATGTCATATGGCATACTGCTCTGGGGATGCTCTGCTGACTTAAACTGCATTTTTGTTCTGCAGAAAAGAGCTATACGAGCTATTTACAATCAAGCTCCAAGAATCTCCCTCAGAGAAAAAATTTAAGAAATAAATATTCTAACTGTTGTGTCACAATTTATCTATGAAAATCTCATGTACATTAAAAAAATGCTAATAATTTTGAGAAAAGGAGCGACGCTCATTCTATTAATACACGGAATAAGCACCAGCTATCCGTACATGTAACTCGTCTCCACAGAATAAGTCATTCTTTTATGGGGCAATGTATACGTTTTTACAATAAGCTTCCCAATGAAATCCGAGATTTACCTATGAATAAGTTTAAAACCCAAATAAAAACTAAACTCAGTGCAAAGGGTTATTACAAAATCTCGGATTATTTAGATGATAAATCAGCTTGGGACTGAGCAGCTCAAATCTCGACAGTAAATAATAATGTCAAAGCGTAGCGTGTCTTGCTCTACTAGTCCGAATTATTTGTGTAATTCTTAGTAATATCAGAAGGCAACACACTGGAGCTATTATAATATTTACTAGCTGTGCCCCGCGACTTCATCCGCGTAGTATTGGATTATTGGGTTAAAAAGTATCCTATATGTTAATCCCGGTTATAATCTATCTGTGTTCCAAATTTCATCCAAATCCGTTTAGTAGTTTTTGCGTGAAGGAGTAACAAACATACATACATACATACATACATACATACATACATCCACACTCACAAACTTTCGCATTTATAATATTAGTAGGATATTAATATCTACTACCCTTTGTAATTATTGAATATAAGCAACTGGCGATACAAAAAAATAAAAAAATGACATGTAAAAAGACAAGCCCTCTGAGTTTCTTGCCGGATCTTCTCAGTCGAGGTCGCGTTCCGATCCGGTTGTAGATATAAGAAAAAAATATGTAAAATTGACAATTTGTAAGTGCCCCCGTAGGCCTAAACAAAATAAACGCTTTGAATTTGAATTTGTTATGAACTATCTGTGTGCCAAATTTAAACTAGCTGTTTGGGCGTAAACAAACACACACACAAACTTTCGCATTTATAATATTAGTAGGATCAAAATTAAAGTTTAGGTGAAATGTTTTAACTGAATTTCATTAACTATTATTTAACTAGAATTCTGTAGAATTTATGCAGCGATTATTACAGCTATGTTTAGTACTTAATGTCATATTTAAAAATGTTACCCCAATCATTTTAGGGTAAATTACGCCTTATTTGACTTGCAACCCTGATAACTTTAACAAAGCTAATGAATTCGCCGGTGCAACACATTTTGATGTAACCGTTAAAGTCAGCGTTACAGTTTTTGTTAAATTTGACACAAACTTTTACTTTGACTTCTACTTTGGTGCAATCCAGCCTAATTGTATCAAATTGTTCACATTCTGACATGATGACGACCGCTTGGCGCAGTTGTTCGAGAGTAGGCCGCTCGACTCACTACACCGGGTGGTTGCGGGTTCGATACCCGTCAGGGTAAATTTCGGAAATGGCCTTTTCGTAATTTACCCTGGTCTGGACACCCAATGATACCCACTGGAATCGCCCCCAGCCCATTGTGCGGTACCCATAGTACAAGCGTTGTTTAGTTTGTGACCATACAGTTGGTGTATTTATTAATGATATAATAAAAGGTAAATTTATTAATTATTATGTAGTATAGAGTTAAACACGTTCCAAACTGCAAGTAAGCAAATACCGGACGTGAACTAAATAATAAGTAGAATATATTTGTAAGCACTACGTGACTATGTGCACGTACAGTTAATGTAGTGATTTAGTATATAAGTAATTAATGTAAGCTATGTAAGGGGTGATTAATTAAGAATATACGAAAGAGTACACAACATGTAAGAGTGTTTAACATTAACAATCACCTACACCACACCTTCCATTATTGCATGGCGACCCTGGGACTTAAATCGAACCGTTGAAGAAGAAAACTTGGACCAAGAGATGGAAGACCGAAATATAAATTTTGATCGGGGAAGATTAAGAACTGTTAGAAGAAGACCACCACTACAAGTTACTTAATACCGAGGACTGAAGAAATTATAACGACATGGAAGAACAACGAAGCATGGTCAATATTATGGAAACAGTGAAGTACAACGGATCAGCTGCCGACAGTTAAAAATCATGGAATTAACGTAAATTGGACATCCGATGGAAGAATAAAAGAAGAATGAAGTAAATCGGGTAGAATGATAACAATGGGACGTAACGCCGACTTCGCCGCCGCCGAGTGTACGAGTATAAGGAAGATTAAGAAGATCAAGAAAGAAGATGGAGTGCGGAGTGCAAGGAGCTGTTAAGAAGCCTTTACCAGGGATTGGAATCGCATGGAGACGGTATAATTAAGTAGCACAAGATGAGAAGATATCAGCGCATTGAATATAATGAATGTAAGTTTGCTTGCGAGGTAAGGGACAAATGTTGTTGAATCGCAGATAGTGGTTAATTTTTTTTAGATTATTATTGAGGTTATAGGTTATTATTGAGATTCAGTGTTTTCTGGTGTAATTGAAATGGCAGAATTTGATTTGAAAACCGCGTTATCTTTGTTACCAGTAGTAAGCAACGAAGAGGAACAGATTCGGAAGTTAGTAGATGGAATTATTTTTTATAAGGATAGTATTAGAGCTGAGGATCATGAATTATTGATTAATTTTGTGCTGAAGACAAGATTAGACTATAAAATAAGATATAAATTGAAGCAAGCTTATGATACGGTTGAGGAATTGATAAGTGATATTAAGAAATATGTGTTACCGAAGAGGTCTTATGTTAGTTTGCTATCGCAGTTGCAGAGGTGTAATCAGGGACATAGGTCAATAGAAGAATATGGAAGTGAGATAGAAGATTTGTTAGCTAAATTAACCATAAGTCAAGCAGATGGAAATGATGCTGCATATGAGATATTGAGGCCAATTAATGAAAAGATTGCGATTAAGAAGTTTCCCTATGGTTTAAATAATTTCAGGTTAGGTACAATCGTAGCATCGCGGCATGTATCTTCGATTAGGGAGGCTATTAGTTTAGCGATTGATGAGGATGAATTGTTACCAAAGCCTTCGACGTCATGTTTTAGTTTTCAAAATCGATTTTCAAGTAATTATCAACCGTGTAGAAATAATAACAATTTATTTCATAATAATTCTAATTATGTTATTAGGACATATCCGACTCAGCAAGGTCGAGCAAATTTAGATCGTGAGCAGAATGCGCGTAGTAAGCATATTTCGCTAAATAAAAACATGAAGCGTGTGCATAATAATAGTGATAGCCGTGTAAATGTTGTGTCTTCAACAGAAAATGTTAATAGCAAGTTTACGATGACTCAGCAGGATAGAAAGTTTTTAGTACCATTCGAGAATAAGGAAGAATGCGATTCTATTGATATTTTAACGTATGATAGTAGAAATGAGGTTAGTTTTACATGTTTTAATAGGAATATTTCATTATTGGTAGATTCTGGAGCTAAGTTATCAGTTGTTAAATATGAGTGGTTAATAAAGTTTGATGATGTTAAGATATATCCAAGTTCGATGATAATTAGAGGAGTTTGTGGTGACTTAAAGGCAATGGGATATGTGTTTTTAGAATTAGTATGTGATAATTTGCGGATAAGGCATAAGTTTTATGTGTTTCAAGGACTTCAGTGTAAGGCTGACGGTATAATGGGAGAAGATTTATTTTCGAAATATAGTGTAGTTATTGATTATGAGACTCGAAGAGTTAGTTTGAAGGAATCAGAGTTTTGTGAAAGAATATTTTTTGAAATGTGTGGCATGGAAGGAAATTTTATTACAGTACCAAGTCGATGTGAGATAAGTAAAGAAGTAGAAGAAAATGGTGATTATTTTGTAGTACCTGAGGAGATAAACCATGAAATAGGTTCTAATAATGTGACGATTAATGCATCATCTAGAATTGTAATTAAATCAGATGTATTGAAAGATGAGCATTCGAGTAGTGTTTCAGTATTAACACGAACTCAGCGTAAGAAGAGGAATAGAAAGACGAATCGGGAGTCTTCTTATCAAGAGGAAGATTTTCAGAGTTCGAGTCTAGATAGGAATGAGTCTTGCTTTAGGTCTGATCAACCTAGGGTTTTAGATATCGTTAAAAAACCATTGAGTTGTAGGAAATTGTTTTTTTGTAAAGAGGATAAATGTAATAAGGTTAAGCGAACCTT
Organism: Notodonta dromedarius; assembly: GCA_905147325.1. NCBI lineage: Eukaryota > Metazoa > Arthropoda > Insecta > Lepidoptera > Notodontidae > Notodonta > Notodonta dromedarius. Next base: position 12,125,528 of record LR990165.1, on the reverse strand, counting down.
AAGAAGGGTCATTACCCCAGAAAAGATACCATATGACACAGAGAGTTTATTGTTTTCCGAGTCTATTATTTATTTAAATCAAGATTCTTTATTAACGAAGGCACGCCAAGACGTAGCGTTAAAAGAACTTGAAGGGATGTGTATGAAATTAAATATTGTAAGACTCGTTGTAGTTCAAAATGAGATGAATAAATGCATTGTAGAAAGATTTATAAGTGAGGTCTCGAGGTTAGAAAAATTGAATACGAGGAAATTTCCAAGATTATGTATAATAAAAGGTGTAAAGAGAATAGAAGATGAGAATTTAAAAATAGATATTTTGAATGATTATTATATATTGTCCACTTGTAGACATACAGGAAAGACTAGAAGGAAGCATAATATTAAAAGGAAATATAATTGTTATGGAAAGTATAGTGATAATGATAAGAATATAGCTAAGTGTCTTGAAAAATGTATTAAGAGGCCCTACCACATGTTACGACCTTTATATGTAGACAGATTAGGATATTCTAGCATTAATTTGTGAGTTGTCTAAGTTTGTAGAAGCGTATCTTAAAAATGTATGTGCTAAATCTTGAAGTGTGAGGCTTTACTTTCGAAGGGAGGAAGGCCTAGCGTTTCGGGGGAGGTGTAGTATAGAGTTAAACACGTTCCAAACTGCAAGTAAGCAAATACCGGACGTGAACTAAATAATAAGTAGAATATATTTGTAAGCACTACGTGACTATGTGCACGTACAGTTAATGTAGTGATTTAGTATATAAGTAATTAATGTAAGCTATGTAAGGGGTGATTAATTAAGAATATACGAAAGAGTACACAACATGTAAGAGTGTTTAACATTAACCAACCAACCCCCAACTTCCATTATTGCAATTATTATTACTTTCAGGAAAACAAGGGCAGTTCAGTCGAAACCAGGCCGATCTTACTGTTACACATTTGTAAAGATAATGGTGAAGTAAGCGAAGCGTCGGTGAGGAGGCTCGCGGTGCAGTCGCTCACCTGGTAGATGTGGTCGCGCAGGTCGGGGAAGGAGTGCAGCGCCGTGCGCAGGAACAGCATGACGTCATGCGCGGCGGGCTCGCCGCCGTCGCCCAGCAGCTCCAGCAGCGCCGGCGCCACGCTGCCCGCCACCTCCGGGAACTGCACACGCACACGCACACGCACACGCACGTTAGGATATAGTTTTGCATAATTCAACTAACCCGCATCTACTGCTGCACACAAAAACGGACCCTAGAGCGAGGAATTTAAGGTTAGATTCAGTTTGAAGATATATATGTGAGTTGGTTCCATTTTGCAAAACTACGGCCTTATTATAATATTATTATAGTATTATTATAGTTGAATTAAAGTTCGGAGTAATATTTGACGACCTCTTGGCGCAGTGGTACTTTGCGGCGTCGTCGTGGTCGGCGCTGGTGGCGCGCGCCGCCTCCTTGCGCAGCACCTGCACCAGCTCCAGTAGTGGGCTGGTAGTAGTGGGTACCTTGATGGCGGCGGTGTGCAGCGCGCGCCGCCTCCTTGCGCAGCACCTGCACCAGCTCCAGTAGTGGGCTGGTAGTAGTGGGTACCTTGATGGCGGCGGTGTGCAGCGCGCGCCGCCTCCTTGCGCAGCACCTGCACCAGCTCCAGTAGTGGGCTGGTAGTAGTGGGTACCTTGATGGCGGCGGTGTGCAGCGCGCGCCGCCTCCTTGCGCAGCACCTGCACCAGCTCCAGTAGTGGGCTGGTAGTAGTGGGTACCTTGATGGCGGCGGTGTGCAGCGCGCGCCGCCTCCTTGCGCAGCACCTGCACCAGCTCCAGTAGTGGGCTGGTAGTAGTGGGTACCTTGATGGCGGCGGTGTGCAGCGCGCGCCGCCTCCTTGCGCAGCACCTGCACCAGCTCCAGTAGTGGGCTGGTAGTAGTGGGTACCTTGATGGCGGCGGTGTGCAGCGCGCGCCGCCTCCTTGCGCAGCACCTGCACCAGCTCCAGTAGTGGGCTGGTAGTAGTGGGTACCTTGATGGCGGCGGTGTGCAGCGCGCGCCGCCTCCTTGCGCAGCACCTGCACCAGCTCCAGTAGTGGGCTGGTAGTAGTGGGTACCTTGATGGCGGCGGTGTGCAGCGCGCGCCGCCTCCTTGCGCAGCACCTGCACCAGCTCCAGTAGTGGGCTGGTAGTAGTGGGTACCTTGATGGCGGCGGTGTGCAGCGCGCGCCGCCTCCTTGCGCAGCACCTGCACCAGCTCCAGTAGTGGGCTGGTAGTAGTGGGTACCTTGATGGCGGCGGTGTGCAGCGCGCGCCGCCTCCTTGCGCAGCACCTGCACCAGCTCCAGTAGTGGGCTGGTAGTAGTGGGTACCTTGATGGCGGCGGTGTGCAGCGCGCGCCGCCTCCTTGCGCAGCACCTGCACCAGCTCCAGTAGTGGGCTGGTAGTAGTGGGTACCTTGATGGCGGCGGTGTGCAGCGCGCGCCGCCTCCTTGCGCAGCACCTGCACCAGCTCCAGTAGTGGGCTGGTAGTAGTGGGTACCTTGATGGCGGCGGTGTGCAGCGCGCGCCGCCTCCTTGCGCAGCACCTGCACCAGCTCCAGTAGTGGGCTGGTAGTAGTGGGTACCTTGATGGCGGCGGTGTGCAGCGCGCGCCGCCTCCTTGCGCAGCACCTGCACCAGCTCCAGTAGTGGGCTGGTAGTAGTGGGTACCTTGATGGCGGCGGTGTGCAGCGCGCGCCGCCTCCTTGCGCAGCACCTGCACCAGCTCCAGTAGTGGGCTGGTAGTAGTGGGTACCTTGATGGCGGCGGTGTGCAGCGCGCGCCGCCTCCTTGCGCAGCACCTGCACCAGCTCCAGTAGTGGGCTGGTAGTAGTGGGTACCTTGATGGCGGCGGTGTGCAGCGCGCGCCGCCTCCTTGCGCAGCACCTGCACCAGCTCCAGTAGTGGGCTGGTAGTAGTGGGTACCTTGATGGCGGCGGTGTGCAGCGCGCGCCGCCTCCTTGCGCAGCACCTGCACCAGCTCCAGTAGTGGGCTGGTAGTAGTGGGTACCTTGATGGCGGCGGTGTGCAGCGCGCGCCGCCTCCTTGCGCAGCACCTGCACCAGCTCCAGTAGTGGGCTGGTAGTAGTGGGTACCTTGATGGCGGCGGTGTGCAGCGCGCGCCGCCTCCTTGCGCAGCACCTGCACCAGCTCCAGTAGTGGGCTGGTAGTAGTGGGTACCTTGATGGCGGCGGTGTGCAGCGCGCGCACGAGCAGCTGGCGGTACTTGGCGGCGTCGTCGTGGTCGGCGCTGGTGGCGCGCGCCGCCTCCTTGCGCAGCACCTGCACCAGCTCTTCCGCGTGGCGCGGGCTCACCAGCTCCAGCGCTAATAATACAACAGAACCGTCCGTTCAATGTATTTAACGACCAATATTTTAAATGCTTCGCAAACCTTCAATAAAAATTGTGATTGTTTTTCAATAAAAATTCGCCGTTTCGCAGTTGGTTGGCTTGAGCCTGCCAACGCCGTTCGGAGGCGTTGTTTTTTTATGAAGCCCCTCTTCACGATTTTTTACAGTATTCACAAGAATCGAATCGATTTATACAAGACTAATGTTGTAAGAATGTGTGAAGTGTCGCACCCAGCTGCAGCGTGTGGCGGCGCACGTCCAGGTCGGAGGCGGCCAGCACGCGCAGCACGTCCATGGCCAGGTCGGGCAGCGCGCGCGCCGCCGCCTCGCCGCCCTCCTCGCGCAGCGCGCCCAGCCGCCCCACCACGATCAGCTTCACGTTGTTGTCGCTCTCCTTCACGATCAGCTCGATGTAGCACGCCGCCGCCGCCTGCCATCACACCATACAATACATTCAAACCCCGCGATATATTATATAAAGCTATATACGAAAACAGACAATTCTTTGTCTAGCTCGGCTACGGTATGTGGCTTCTTTCGACCTACATAGAGCCTATCTTATACGCTTGGATACAAGCTACCACCGCGCCTGGTTCCGTCTAAATACGTCCAGCGGTTTCTGGACGATACGCGCCCAAACAGCCCTCTACGGGCTTACAAAATTACAACAATATACATAATTTAAAAGAGACCACACTTTTGAGGGACTTCCCGTAGCCCGGCTTCACGTACCGGCAAACAATATCTATCTCAAATGCAGACCAGGATAAGCAAATCACATGCATCAATGATTGAAATGGTCACGAATACGAATACTAGAAGTGTAGCGAGATGAAGAGTATGCTTGTTTACCTTGATGGCGGCGGGCGCGTTGGAGAGCGTGACGAGCGTGCCGGCCGCCTCGTAGCGCACGGCGGGGCTGGCCGCGTTCAGCAGCCCGTACACCGTGCGGATGAACCGCGACCGCTCCGACGGGTTCGCGTGGCACACCTGAGTTATATACACATACACATACACACGTACACCGCCCGTAACACTATACTACGAGGGATGCCTTTTAAGTTTTGTCGTTTGAAGAAAAAAACACAACTAGAACCTTATAGTACTTTTTATTGTTTTTCAAAGTATTCACCACGTAGCTTAATACACTTTTCCATTCGCTCAAACCAGTTATTATAACATTTATTCCACTCTAAAGTGGGGGTGTTCAAAATGGCTGACTTGAAAGCGTCGACTGCTTCTTCACTGGACTGGAACCTTTGACCACGAAGACTTTTCTTAATTTTAGGAAATGTAAAAAAATCGTTAGGGCTTAGGTCAGGACTGTATGGAGGATGGTCAAGAATTTCTACTTTTTCCTGCTTCAAATACTCAATCGTTTGACGAGCGCTGTGTGAACTTGCATTGTCGTGGTGCAGGATGATGCGTCGCTTTGAGTTAGATTTTCGAAGTTCGGCGATGACTTGTGGTAAACAAACTGTGGTATACCACTCTGCGTTAACCGTTCTACGATCATCAAGTGCAATAGTCGCAACATGGCCGGTTTTTCTAACGAACGTGGCCACCATCTTCTTTGAAGTGCTTCGAGAACGAACAACTTTAGTCGGCTTTGGCTCGTCTTGAAAGACCCAGATTGTAGATTGTTGTTTGGAATCAGGATCGTAGGCATAGATCCAAGATTCGTCACCACTGATGATGTCGTAGACGTGATTTGACTCTCCTCGGTTGAACCTTTGCAGAGTTTTCTTACACCATCTGACGCGGGCCGCCTTGTGATCGTCGGAAAGCAGATGCGGTATTCAACGGCAAACTAGCTTTCTTACACCAAGCGCTTCATGCAAGATCTTCTGAATGGTTGTCCCTGAGATGCCTAATAGAGCCTCTATCTCTCGATACGTCACATGACGATCTTCGAGAATTAGTTGTCTCACTCCAATGATGTTATCTTCAGTGAATGCAGATTTTGGGCGACCTTCGCGAGATTTGTCACTAACACTAGTATGTCCACGCTGGAATTCTAAATACCAGCGTTCGACAGTCCGCAGACATGGGGCTTCATCCCTGAACTCAGATATTAGCTCTTTAAAACACTGAAGCCGTGTCAGGCCTCTTCTAAAGTTGTAGAAAATTATTGCACGAACATTTTCCTTAGAAAGATTCATTTTCGTACGTAACCTGACAGATTCTAATCGACGCTGTGACTAAACAATAACATTAATCCTAATACATTCAACTGTTTTGAGATTCAAAATTTAAACACATTCGAATATAGAACAGTTCCAAATTCAAAATTGCCGGGAATTATGGAAACGACAGAACTTAAAAGGCATGCCTCGTATACACTCTCAAGTTTTTTTTCTAGAGAGACATTTTGTACTAGTTAGTGGTTAACATAGATAATAACAAATGTCGAATTAATGCTTACATTTTTTGACACAATGAAGGAAACCTAAAGCCTTTGCACGAGACATCTACAGTATGTTATCTTTGAATTTGGAGGCTATAGTAGCCTATTCAGAAAGCTCCAGGAAAGTAGCTACGAAATTGGGTGATATACAAGCAGTGGCCGATTTACCAGCAGGCTGAGTAAGCTGGAGCCTAGGGCGGCAGATTTTTGGGGCGGCAAATTTTGGGGACCGATGCTACCTCATAGAAATCAAAAAGATTTCTGCATGACGGTTTTCTAATGTTTTACAGATAGCATTCTCTGCCTATACCTTAGAAATTTGTAAATCCGCCACTGTATAAAAGCCAATGTAGAATGGCTCGTCTACCAACTGACCTTATAGATGAGCTCGACAATGACTAGCTGCAGTATGTCGCCGAAGCCGTTGACGGAGTCGAGCCGCGCGGCGAGGTAGGCGAGCGCGCGCTCCTGGTCGGCGTGCAGCAGCATCAGGAACGCGTTGCGCTTGCACGACATGTCCTGCTCGCCCTCCAGGAAGTTGCCCACCAGCTCCGGCGCGTCCGGGATCAGGAACTCGAAGTTTCTGCCCCACAAGATCATGGATAAATACCACCACCTAATGCGATCCCAAATTCCAGCAGTTCCGTCTGTAAAGGGGGACATTGTTTATTCCCTAAATTAATTATTTTTTGTCCTTATTATTTACCTATAGATAGTATATATGGCGAGCACGGCGTTCCTCCTGACGTAGGAGTGCCTGTGGTCGAGGCAGGCGCGGATGGCCGGCATTAGAGGCTCCAGCAGCTCCGGTTCCTTCAGCTTGCATAGAAAGCGCAGTGTCGAGCCGCGAATGAATTCATTGGGGTGTTGAAGGTCCTGGGAGGAAGAGAACACTTACACTATGCTGCCAATGGCTACACAAAACCCCTTGGACTATCAAAATAGGGTTGATGAAGAAGTAGTTATGAAGAGAGAGCAGATGAGGAAAAATTAATAAGTAACTCAAGATGAGAAGGAGAAATAAGATGAGAGAAATATTGAGGTAGGAAGATCCTGAATCCTCTTTAGTGATTAAGTACTCAACAAAATCTGATAACTACTCAACAAAATGAGGAATCATTTGCTGCTATTAAAATTTAACATGTCTGCATAAAGATGAAGACCATAATTACCCTTTCCATTTCAAACTCATAGTGGAAAATAGTTTTATATTGTTCCTATCAAAACCTCACCTTCCTGTATGCATCACAGACAAGGATCATTTCCTGCATCAGTTTCCCATCAGCGGTGGTCTTGGGCACAATCTCCCAGAATATCAGCAGCAGCTTCTTGATGGTGTGGTCCTGCAGCGGCAGCACGAACCTGATTATGATCATCAGAAGTCCAGGGATCTTCTCACCCGATAGTATAATGCCAATTGTCTTCTTTAATGCCTCTATCTTCTTTTTAATGTCACCTTTTTCTATTAATAAAAATAAATATTATATTGGTGCCTTTAGCACAATATCATAACATAATTATACAATAAAGCATGTTGTCCCTGTAATTTGAAGTAACAAGCTGCTGTTAATCATCCAGTCCAGAAAATTTTAAAATGGGATGAATTATTTATCCAATCACTATATTATTGTTAGTTGATAAACAGTCAAAGTGGGTTTCCTATGTAAAATCCAAGAAAGGGTGGGTCATACAAAAAAAAATTACCCTCACCTATTGGATTTCTGGGCGGAAGTTAAGAGACATATTGTATATGGAGTTACCAGACAGCTAGACACTTCCTTATAACAACTGTGGAGTGAGTAAGACTTTGAAAAGATCAGGCATTGTTAACAGAAGTTAACTTACCAAGGTCCATCTTGAGTTGCATTTCATTGTGAGGTTCCGAGTCGGTCGGGAAATTGATGAGTGTATAGCATGGCTGCTCTACTCCCGCCATGCTGACAATTAAATCAACAATTATTATATTGTAATGCTGTAATCTGGGCACATATAATCAATTTCCTGTACCAAATATATAGATATACTTTGCTATTCATATATACATGTAATTATGTATAATATTGCAGAAGTTTGGCTATTTCGTCACCATTAAATCTTCCACTTACTTAGGAACTTAATAAGTACCTGCTGAAAGATATGATTTGAATCGAAAGAAGAATTTATGATGGGAAGGTGCTGAAATCACATATAACACTGAAAATGCTCGGTAACAGGAGCGCCCGGTACAAGTTAACGAAAATAAAACAATGTTTACTAACCTGATGAAAATATAACTTATGCGTTACCTCACAAACACTTTTACTTTTCTAAAACTAAGTTTTAAATAAGTATTTATATCACACAGATTTAAAAATTTCGCTTCAAATTGCATATGATTCAAATTTTCAATAATTTTAGTGCCAAGAGCGAATACGTGTCCACATCTTTCGCTTCCGACTGAAACGTCAATATGTCAGTGTCAACTATCAAGTGTCAATCGTCAACACGACTGACAAAGTACCACAAACTAAATAATCTATACAAATAAATAAAATTGGAGTGTCTGTTGTGATATTAAAATAACACCTTTTCACTAAATGCATATGAAAGTACATAAGACACCTATAGCAAAAACGCGATTTAAAATTTTTTTGTCTGTCTGTCTGTCTGTCTGTCTGTGTGTTTGTTCCGGGTAATCTCCGAAACGGCTGGACCGATTTTTACGGGACTTTCACTGGCAGATAGCTGATGTTATAGGGAGTAACTTAGGCTACTTTAATTTTAGAAAAACAATTAGGGTTACGCGTAAAAAAATAAAAACACAAGAAATCAAAAAGTATCTCCGAAACGGGTGGACCGATTTTGACGGGACTTTCACTGGTAGATAGCTGATGTTATAAGCAGTAACTGAGGCTACTTTTATTTTAGAAAAATAAAATTTAAAAAAATGGGTCCTGTCGCGCGGGCTCAAAACGCGGCAGCGGGCTTTTTTGTTAAGTTAAATTCCACGCGGACGAGGTCGCGGGCTCAGCTAGTGTAATATAAAAATGCATCGTGAGTAGCCACTTCTTCTTTTGAAGTAAGTACCAACCAAAGTACCAACCAACGTGGCACGCCTCAATTTTGGTCAGATTTGTGAAAATATTGTTAATAATATAAATGCTATAACACTGTTATCTTGGTTTTCTTCAAGAGCTCTCACTAGTGTTTCGAACTTCTTGGTTCCGAATCATTAGGCCCAGCGCCCACCGCTGGAAGCGCGGCGGCGGAGCGCAATTGAAGACAACAATTTAATATAAACCTTAACTGCCTTGACATACGGTCGATATAAGAATCAATTCGTACGCGGTACTCGGAGCGCCCTCACCCTCAAGCTACTACAAGAGCATACGCGCGACTGCTCCAGTCGCCGCCGTGCTACTCTGCGCTCCGCCGCACTACCCCGCGCCCGGCTGGCTGGGTCAACAGCGTCGGAGTAGCAGCGCGCCCCGCCGCCCCGCGCGTCTTTCCGCTCGAGGGCTTCCGCCCGCGCGTTTCAAGGAAATGCGCTCCGCCGCGCTTCCAGCGGTGTGCGCTGGGCCTTATAGTGCTCAACGCAAGCTCAACGTGTGCTCAACTGACATAAGCAATAAGCGCGATTATTGAATAGGAAAACTTGTTCTCTACTAAAATTGGTCTATGAATAGGAATGCAAAATAACAAGAAGAGCGCTGAGAGCAGCGATATTATCGGGTCTCGGAAAGTTCGGAAACAAGTAAGTAGCAAATATACGGAAATTCAAATTCAAATTCAAATTCTAATCGTTTATTTTGTTTAGGCCTACGGGGGTACTTACAAATTGACAATTTTACATTATTTTTTTTCTTATATCTACAACCGGATCGGAACGCGACCTCAACTGAGAAGAAGAAAGCAACAGCAACTCACAGCCTAATGAGTATGGAGACAGCTCACATCACATCTCTGTCCAAATACATAAACATATGTCAAAAATGATAAAGTTATAGAGAGCATTTCTGTCAAATCGTGTTTTCGTCCAAAGATAATACCAGGGGGGTGACAGCTTTAGTTCCAATGGTTCCGTTTTGGCGCCGCAGTCGCCAAAACACTCTGTGACACAAAGCACTCTGTAGCCGCCAAGATAGGTGTATCTGTAAACAAAGTACTCTGTGATCTGTAGAGTCTATGGTAGCTTGCTACGTGTGCGTTCCACTAACGTTCACAACGATCACGGTCACCACCGCAGTTTTCCCGTTCCACTTGCTTGTGAAAGCGTTATTGTCGTAAACTCAAGTGGAATGGATTACAGAGCGTTTTGAGCGTGGAGGTGAATAATACAAACAGCGAGCTATTAAAAAGAAAGCAAAAGATTTAAGAGGTTTGGTTATAATCGATAAGCCTTAACAATAAACTTAAATAATTATTGTTTAAATCGATTTATATTGAAAAAAACATATAATTGAATTTTTTATACGTATTTAATATTAGTCGTGTATTTAATTAATTTACGTTCAAATGTAATTCAAATGTCTTTTGCAGCGGCACTTGTATATTTGATAAGAGGTCGCAATAATGCACCAGAAAGTACTAGTTCATCCAGTTCAGATGAAGAATGGAATACGATTTTACAAAATTATGATTGTGAAAAAGTTTCACGGCCGCCATATTTGATGCATTGAGTTTTGAAAATGACGCCAATTTTCTCAACGATCACTTCGACCCACCTTTTTAGATGGGTCATCGTGAGCTTCGCGTGAGCGTAAATCATGATATCATAAGTTACGTTTTCGCTGCGACCATAACGACCGCGGTCGTTTTGTGGAACGGCCAAGAAGCTTAGAATAGCACTGGAGAGTGCACGTATAACTATGGAGTGAAGACAGGTTTTTTTACATTCAAGTACACAGTTTGTCCCTCTCACACTTCATCTGATATTGCCATGATAAAACAAAAAACTACCCAAACTAACGTGTGATGAGCCAAGATTTCGCAAGTCCATGTTTTTCGTATCTGGTTTTAATGTATTTTATTTACAAATTACATATGCGTCAATTTGAGAACCCTCTTTTGATTTCATTATTTATTTTAATATAGAAAACAAAAAATATAATATCTATTCACTTTCCTGATTGTCGGTAGCTGCTCTTTTAATATTATAGCAACACTGATAGAACACTCAATTTGACACTATGGCCGATCTGTCAAAGATTTTCAAGCACTTCGAATATTTAAATTAGTTTAATGCTTAAATACAAGTGTATTCTTGTAATTTAAACGATGTATTGTGTTGTGCAAAATTGCAGAAGTGTATGGATACCAAACTCAAACATTAAGTTTAACGGGTGATTGTATTTTACACTAATAACCGTATTTAACCATATTTATGTAGGATTTATTTTTACTTTCTTTGTAAATTTTCTTTGAATGCATCCATTATTTTATATAACAAATTTTGAACGCAGAGGAGGGAGACTGAAGAGGGAAGCAAGAGAGACGCGGTCGGTTGATTTTAGTAAAGATGTATTAAATATATAAAAAATAAAACAAGAAGATGCAGTGATTTATTTTTGAAGATTCCAATCCCACATTTATATTTTTTTGAATGAGAGACTTATTAAAACGTCATTAAATTATTATTATTAGTATAGTGTGGCTATTGATTAATGATATAACAGTTTGTTTTGTACTTTTCGTATTATATTCATTTAGTTTTTATATGAACAATTTACCTAAGAAGGGTGACCATCATCTCATTGTATTTCAGATTTTCTGAGTAAGGAAGGACACATAAGTATTTTGGAAATTGTTTCACTGTCTTTTTTTCTTTGTTTTTGATGAATGAATTTGTAACGGGTATTAACATGTGACTTAAATGGCCGTATCTTTTGATTGCGGTAACTTAGAAGATTTAAAAAAATATTGCCCTTTTTTCTTTAAAAATATGTCCCACTTAGTTTAATAGCTCTTTCGCCAGTGTCGAGTAACAAACACATTTAATAACAATACAATACAAAAAAAACTAGTGTGATGTGATTTAGATTTAAAAAGTATTTTTGACATGACTATTCATATTATCAAACAATCTGTCTACTATTCTAATTAATTTTGTGGTGGCTTCGCTTGAACTGAAATTGGGATCACTACTGTTGCACAAGAAATCAATATTATCCGGGACAGAGGAACTGAGTGTCTACATTAAATTTATACTGTGATAGTTGACATGTCCATCTGTAACTTTTGGACAATTTTAACCCTGCTTTCTCTTGAACCATGTGAAGTTCTTTAATAAATTTAAATGACATTTCTATCCTGCGTTGTTAATGTATAATCTGAGAAGTCATTTCTAGCAAGCTTAAACATATTCGTAGCATCTAATAAGCAGTGCACATTGTTAACAAATAAGTATTGGAACGATCTTGAGTACGCTTTTGAGATGTCATTTTGTACTGGTATGACATAAGAATGATATTTCTAAGATCGCTCTCTGCGACTTGAGATCGATTTATTAATATGGGCCCGAAACCGTAAACCTAAACTTGAGATCCGATGTGATCAGATGTGGAAGCAACAAACACATGTGACGTCATTCAAGGTCATATTTATTTGCTTGAAAACATTGTTCGTATTAAAACATCCAGTGTTATGTATAAAATTCTTGGGAACGGCTAAAGGAGCATTTTGTTCGTTGTGGGCTCTTAGTGGAACGCGCCCTACATCTCTCTAATCTGTGGTCAAGATTTACATTCTCTTTGGACTTGTCTCTCAACAACAAAGAATTTACCATCAAAATTTTTTTTATATCCCGAATAACTTAAGAATTTGTGCTTCTAATTCTCATCTTAATAATCCCTTTCAAGTGCAAGTGTTAAAGAACGTTATTGTGTAAAACACTTTTATAAAATACAGTTAGACCATGATGGCTTCGGTACTCTTATCCGTGCTTGTTTAATTCTGATGAAGTAGCTCACGGATGCTCACGGTGGACATCTTGCTTCATCAGGTAAGATAATTATATTAAGATATATATATTGCCTTAAGTAACTTATTCATACTACGATTATCAAAAAAAATCTAACCTACAAAACTAAGCTAATACATAGCTCATTTTATTTCAGATATGTCTCCTACAGGTGAACATAGTTACACCAAATCTGAAGCATATTGAATATAAACATAATTATTACAAAAGCAAGCAGTCATGATAAAAAACAAGTAGCAAGCAGTAGCAAGGAAATTGTGGAAGATATCACAGACACATCAACGGTAGTGATTGGGGGTTTGTATGAATTTTGTTACGCTGCAATATTTTGATCACTAGGTCTTATTAACATCTATAATGATACATTTAAAAAAGACGAAAAGTTATTTGTTAGCTAGTTGGTAATCCTTAGAACTAATGATCTGATTCATAAAATTATTTCACTATGAGGATGCTACATTCTCCCTGAATAAACCAGCCTCCCAAACAAAACTATGAGTAAACACATTGATTCCCGGTGGCACATTAATGCTAGCTTTATTAACTAATACCGTCAAAGCCCGGTGGCACATTAAGGTGGCACGTTTGCAGGACGCAGGTTAATTGAAACCGTTTTTCTAAAAAGCTATGGTATATTTTTGCTTGAAGTAATGTTATTCTCATTCTGCATTATATTGCACGTACGTAGAGAGCAATAAGATAATAAAATTGGCTTGTACCATAAAGAAATCATACTTCATTCATCAGTCACTAACGCGTTGGTGAGTGGACGCACGGCCTCCCGACTTGTTAGTGATTTTTTTGTGTTTACCTGTGAATTTATTGCGGTAATTGGCTTTATTTTTATTATAAGTGTTTATTTCAACTATTCAGATAATAATAATAATAAAATAATGCCATAAAACGTGTTTTTTGCTCCAATCATTCTGTTGTAGTACGAGTTCGGCAGCAAATCTTCCACGTTCTGATGATTTGTTTTGATTTTTTAGTATTTTGCAACAAATTAGTATCTTTGTTAGGTACATAATAAACGTTTATGGAGTGTTATCATAATATTTTATATTAGTAAATATGCGTCAGTTTTATGATCACGATATAAACATTCATGCGTTGAACTGCGCAATTGCATAAGCGCGGTCGCGCGCACTATGTACTATTAGTTCGATTATTATAAAAATCTTCTATAAGACTTGTAAAAAAGGGCAGTTGTTTGAATTCTTGTATATTCATAATGAAAAATCGAAAGTTTCGTGTCAATTCGTTCAATTTTTATTTGAGAAATCTACATAATACTACATCAAAGGCGATTTTAGCCTGTACTCAGACTTCAACAGATTATTTATAATTCATGAGTGGTTATAATATGATTGTTTACTTTGTAACATACGGCCCCTTTATTCAAGAAACTAAAACAGTCATCAGAAAGGCGATAGTGCCAATAGAATTTGAATGAGAGGGGTTTTTTACGACACTTGTAATTTGACGCCGCGATAAGGGGGGATATGGCCGCGGGACTTGAAGGATTTGCGCGAATTAAACGTCTGGGGCCCGAAGGGGGATATAATTAAGTTTACATGTATTGTGATGTTTATTTTTACAGAAACTGCGTTGTATTGTAATGATGAAGTGGCGAACTAAATGATAATGCAGAACAATAAAATAATAAAGAAAACCAAAACATCAATAATTCATCTCTCCCATCCTTTTCACTGGAATGCCCCAGTGAACATACTTTTCACTGGAATGCCCAAGAGAAGAGTTGCTAGTGGATCAGATAGTGATGGAAAAAAAATTAAGTCCAGCGGTCGGGATTCACTGCCGGATATATTTGTAGGACAATGTAAGAAAACTAATTATAACTGAAAAAAATATTAAAATCACATCAATTTTGTTATTTGCCTCAAAAGAAAACGTAAATATCTACCCAAGTACCTACACATTTATCGACAAAATAAGAACAGCACTAGTATCGAAATTCAGATTTTTTCCTCCACATCACTATTATATTCATAACTATACCTACAGAAACACCCACAGAGTACCTTGTGATACACCTATCTGTCAAACCCGGCGACCACAGAGCACTTTGCATCACAGAGCACTTTGGCGACCGCCGCGCCAAAACGGAACTAATGGAACTATGTCGAAAAAGAGCTGTCCCATCTGTCTGTAGCGAAAAAAGGCGGGAAAATTTTGAACGGAGTGGGCGCGTTTTTTAAACATAAAAATTAAATTTCACTTAATTTGAGAATTAAACTTTATTGAAGAGGCCTGACCGTGGCCGGAATGACGGCGAAGAAAAAAAAACGGAAGGTAGAAGAGGAGCATCCTCCGTCTAGGTCGGAGTCCGACGATGATGAGATGGATAAGTACAAAGTGTTTAAAGTCGACAATTACGTCCGTCAGTATCCCGAGGACGGCGGAAATTTTGAATATTTAGTCATATATGAAAGTAATGATTCCACGAAACCCATTGGCGATCGTGATCTGATGTCGCTAGGCGCGGTCCTTAAGCGGCATCATAAAGGCATAAAACGGTTCAAACGTATCAACCGATATAAGGTCGCGGCTATATTCGAGCGGCCCGGCCTGGCAAATATGGCTCTAAATAATATTAAAGTCCAGAAAGACTTGGATCTAAAAGCCACAATACCTGCGACACTAACTGAAATAACAGGAGTAATACGGGGTGTTCCCACTTACATGTCCAATTCTAACATTTATACCGGCATTTCCAGCTCTAAAGACGTAGTGTCTGTACGACGCCTGATGCGCCGTGGACGTGACGAAGATGGAAATCCGATTCTGCTACCTACACAGACGGTTGCAATTACCTTTTCATGTCCCACGCTTCCTGACAGTGTAGACATTAACAGCTGGTATTTTCAGGTAAGCGTTTTTATACCACCAGTAAGCCAGTGCCTGCGGTGCCTACGATATGGCCACATTGGAAAATTTTGTAAAAATACCCAGAAATGCTCTATTTGTGGCGGCAGCCACCATTTTAAAGAATGTACTATAGCTGTAAAAGATGCAGTATGTGTGCATTGTAATGGCAATCACATATCTATTTCGGCAGAGTGTCCTAAACGAAAAGAAGAAATTGAAAAGAATAATAATAAATACAAACAAAAGAAGTATGTCGATCTATTCAATGACAAAAATTTCCCTGACTTGACCAAAACGAAATCTGACCATCATATTCAAAATTTTTTGCAATCTGATCGTATTTTGAACTTAATTATATCCACTATTATAAAAATTAGCGCGCAAAAAACCAAATCAGACAGTCCCATAACATCTGACGTCATTAAAACAATTTTACTGGATAATTTCAATATAAGTAAAAACAGTACAACTAAAACTAATGGATAAGCTCAATATAGTCCAATGGAATGCTCAGAGTTTGCTAAGTCATAAGCATGTCTTTTCACACTATTTATACGAAAATGATATACATATAGCTTTAATTTCTGAAACTTGGTTACAACCATCGAAAACAATAAATATCAAAGGTTATAAAATAGAAAGATTAGATATTGGATCTAAACATAATGGTGTTGCAATATTAATTAGAAATTATATTAATTATAAAAAGATACAAACTTATGCAGATAGTTCTTTACAAAATATAGCCATTCAAATATATATAAACAATGACACTTTATCAATAGTTAGTTTTTACAGTCCAACATCTGCTACTCCTTCTAATTTTAACTATATACAGCTTGACAATTTGATAAAGTCTGTTCCACAACCTTTAATACTAGCTGGTGATTTTAATGCACATCATACTGTGTGGGGTTGTGTGTCTACAGATGCACGTGGTACAACCCTTCTAGATGTTATAAATGACAATAACTTGTGCTTGTTGAACAATGGTTCAGCAACAACTGTTGGATCTCATACATGGCAGCCAAATGCGTTGGATCTTACAATTGTTTCTCCCTTATTAGCCTTAAGATGTAACTGGCATGTGCATGATGACTCATTTTGTAGTTATCATCTTCCAGCAGTCACAACCCTTGTATGTAACCCTGAAAATATAAACAATAACAGTAATGTTAATTCTAATTATTTCAGTCCTAATTATAAGTGTGTTGATTGGCCGAAGTATCAACATGTGGTACGTTTAAAATTAAATAATTCCAATTTTGATTTATCCAATTCAGATATGTGTTATGACATGTTATGTAACATTCTGCTAGAAGGTGTTTCTGAAGCTAATACTGCTAATAAACCCTACAATTCAGTATCTCAGAGTTGTAGTAAATTAAAAAGAAAGTTGAATTTGCCTTGGTGGAACCATATCTGTACACAGGCTGTTAATAAATGCAAGTCTGCTTATTTGGACTTCAAAGCTAATCCTACAATAGAAAAATACCTATTATTTAAAAAGCAGCAAGCTCTAAAGAAATTAACCATAAATAGCGAAAGACAAACTGCATGGAGAGAACTCTGCAATTCATTCAATCGGCTAACTCCATTATCAACTATCTGGTCCAGTATTCGAAAATTTAATAAAACCTATATTACTCCACATAATCATTCTAATGATGACAGATGGATACAACAATTTCTAGACAAATACACTTCCAATCCTACTAATTTGTCAACATTTGATCCTCCAGTCAATAACACTGATAACAATGTCAACAAGTTCTTCTTAAAACCATTTACATTTTCCGAATTTACAAGTGCTATATATTCTCGTAAGGACACTGCTTTTGGTTTAGATCACATATCTTACAAAATGTTCAAAAATCTTGACTCATTTAGTCAAAAAATTGTTTTAAATATATTTAATTCACTGTGGAGTAATATGGTCATTCCTAAATCATGGAAGACTGATTGTCTTGTTCCTATACTCAAGCCTGGTAAAGATTTAAATGATCATGACTCATATAGGCCTATAGCTCTTACTTCCTGTGCAGCTAAATTATTTGAACAGTTAATAAAACAGCGTCTTGAATATTTTATAGAATCCAAAAAGTTATTACCTTGCAATCAGTTTGGTTTTAGGAAAGGACATTCCGCTGTAGAAAGTTTAAATCATTTGAATTTAGATATACACAATGCATTTGCTAGCAATAAGTTCTTGATTAGTATTTTTTTTGACATCACCGGTGCTTTCAATAATGTAGATCATCACATCCTTGCTAATGAATTATATCTTCTTGGAATACCTGTAAAGTTAATAACATGGATTTTCAACTTTTTAAATGGTAGATTTGTATATGTAAAAAGAAAAAACAATTTGTATGGACCTCAATTATCATACAAGGGTGTGTGTCAAGGAGGGATATTGAGTCCTTTGTTGTACATTTTGTATATACATAGGTTAAATAACATATTAGGTACTGATGTAAATAGTTTACAATATGCAGATGATCTGACAGTTTATTGCACTGGTACTAACATAAGGTCAGTAGAAAGTAAGCTAAATAATGCATTGAAAGATTTGAAATGCTACTTTAATTACTTAAAGTTAGATGTTAATTCAAACAAAACTAGAGTCATAGCTTTTAGCAGATCTAGATCTTTACTTACCAACATCATTTATGATGGTAATTTACTTCCTGTTTATGATGAGGTTAAGTTTCTAGGTGTTATTTTTGCCAGGAATTTATCATGGCAAAGACATGTTTATGGTTTAGCTGACAAAGCGTTGCGTGCTTTCAATATATTGAAATCACTTGCCAGAACTTATTGGGGAGCTGATCCAAAAATTTTACTTATGTTGTACAAATCTATAGTCCGTTCTCACTTTGAATATAGCTTTTATTGCTATGCTTCCAACTCTGTTTTAGTAAACAAACTGGAAAAAATTCAAAACAGTAATCTTCGTTTGATCACAGGCGCTATGAAGACAACCCCTATAGTCTCAATGCAAGTTGAATGCAATATCTCTTCTTTGCTTATTAGATATAAATATTTAAAGTTCAAATTCATTTTAAAACTTAATTCTGTTAGCAATCATCCTCTTCTGACCAAGTTAAATGATTCCAGATTTTTAGCTTCATCTCCTCTCTCTTCCAAATACCCTTACATTCTTCTTGACTATACTGACATTTCAACATACATTAAAAATAATAATATTTATCATGCTGACAATTGGGCATGTTATCATGGAACTTTTGAAGGTAAATTTCCATCAACAGACATACTAATAGACCATACTTTAAGAACCAAACAGGATGTTTACGAAAAGCTTTCACATTGGACCAATTACCAAGTTATCTACACAGATGGATCGAAGAGCGAAACAGGTGTATCAGCTGCATATTATCATATGGACAAAAAGTACGGTCGAGGACTTCGATTACCTGCCATTTACACAGTTTTCTCGGCTGAAGCCACAGCGATTTTACAAGCCTTGAGATATATAAAAAACGATGTAATGTGTTCCAGTGCATCTCACTTTATTATTGCATCTGATAGTATGTCCGTTTTGAAGGCCTTGAGACGAGCAGGTATCAATAACACACATCATCTCCTTTTTGAAATAAAAGAAACCTTGGTAAATTTAGCAGCATCCAAACATATTATGCTATTATGGACACCAGCGCACGTGGGCGTGAAAGGTAACGAAAGTGCAGATTACCTTGCCAGACTAACGAACAATTTGGGTGGCAATATTCAAAATATATCAAGTGCGTGGCAAGATTTGGTACCCGTATATCGAGCAAAGATTAATAAGCAATGGCTGGAAGAGAGAAACGAAATTATTCAGAGTAAAGGAGCATGGTATGCCGGTATTAATAAGGAGGTGGGTAAAAAGCCTTGGTTTGCAGATGACAACAAAAATTATCTTACCCGAAAATTTTACACACAAATTATGAGACTGAGATTTGGGCATTGCCGATTTAATTTCCATTTACACCGCATGAAAATAATTTCTTCCCCTAAATGCACTGAATGCAATTTACAAGAAGACCAAACGCTAGAACATATTTTCTTTAAATGTCCCGCTTTTAACATGCAACGTCTGTTGCTCATAGATCAGTTACTGGAAAAATATCAAAACATCCCGCCTTCCCTTCAGAAACTCTTAGCTTGCCCTGATAATTTTACGCCTATCTATGACTTTATCATCTCCACGCTTGGAGATATTTGAAGGGACTATGAATGAAGACTGAAACAAGAATATGAAAAGACCACTGGACAAGACAAACAATCAAGGATTGGACAATTTTAACAAATGACTAAGAAGAAACATATAAATGACTGTATGATGGAGAAATTGTGATGAGAACAATAATAAAAGATTTGGCACTTGTGCCTTTATATTGACTAAAATATAGGAAAAACGGATAAAGAAATATTATCAATGACACAGTCAACTTCAGATTTGGCAGTATGGACTAGTTCCTTCGCCTGTCCTATTGGACGAATATTACTACTACTACTGTCTGTAGCTTGCTACATATCTCTAATCTGTGGATAATACAATTATTGTTTTCATGGTCTTTCATGTTTTTGTATGGTTATGAGATATTAAAAGTATAAAACCAATTAGTAAATGTTTCAGCTTTCTTAAAGTAAAAATGGATGTGTTGATAACGTTATTTTATATACTGTTCGCGATATGCGTGGTATATCCGCCTACGGAGTTCGTGTCAGCCGGCTTCACGATTGCGCAGCTGTTTGAAAATTTCTTGGGATCGGAAAACATGAATTTTGTTGGGTACCACATGAAGAGGACGACTATAACTGCGTTGATTCATTCGGCGTTGCCTCTGGGTTACGTGTTTTGTTTGTTGGTGGGGGGTGAGGGGGGTGCGTGGTTGCCCGCATCCGCGGCCGCCACCGCGATTATCCCATTGCTGATGTGCTATCGGCTGCTGTGCTGGTGGGAGAATGGCCAGGCCAAGCATCCCGTACTGAAGTCGCTGCAGGCCTATGTGACTGCTGGAAGCGATTGGAGGGTAGTTGCTGCTAATCTCAATATCGAGTTTAGGAAGTAAGTTGTTTTTTTTGTAACATTGATATTCCATTTTGAGCTCATAAGTAGATCAGTCTTGTATACTATTAAGCCGGCCACACTGTTTACATTGGGAAAATCACAATAAATAAGTACTGAGTGCTCTAGTTCATAGGCTTTGGTAAAAGTACCTTCTAGCTAGACTAACAACATCATATAAAAAAATCTGTAAGTGAATCACCATCATGCAAGTAGCTACTTATCAATGCTATTTACAGTGTGGATAAGGTGTCAATACCACTGACAGCCACAAGCAAGTTTGTGGCAACTGAGACTTGGCTCATTAAAGTGAGCCAGTATGCATTGAATGTGGTGAAACAAGAGGACTGCACACTGGTGGCTACTGCTGTAAGTATTCAATTAATTTGTTACTATACTATGTATTTAACTCACAAATAGAAAACTTTTTAAACTACAAAAGCACTGATAATTTTCAAACTGAATTTCATGAAACACAGGTAAGAACGCTCTGGATCAGAATGCCTTTCTAACAAAATAAACTAAAATAAAATCTGTTCATCCGCTTGGGTGCTACAATGCCACAGACAGACACACAGATACACACATACACATCTTAAATTTATAACACCCCTCTTTTTGTCATCGGGGGTTAATAAATATGATTAAAAGAAGTTACAAGTTGTCCTTTTGACTGAAACAACATAAATGGTGGTATGTTTCATAATCTCACCATTCTGTGATTTCATTAGATTGAGAAAGCAATTATCCATTATGACTCCACATAGCAATAAATTATTGTTTTGTTACTTTAACATAATGTTTAAATTTAACATTGTTATTAGCTCTGTGACCTTATTATTCATATCATCTTTTAATTCTTCAATATGGTTTTACATTTATGTACCCACATAGTTAATGTAATGTGTGTATTGTGCACTTTCATTGTGTTTTTAATTTATCCATAGGTACATAGTTTTATTATTTAATGAAAACACAGATTGTTTGTACAGTGTATGAAATAGCATCTTTGTGTTTAATGTCCTGCACACATTGATACACTAACTTACCTCTACGTAAAAAAAATAAATGAACCTAGAGACATGAAAATAAGTATTGAGGCTACTTATTACAAATAAAAAAAATAATTTCAGCGTTTTGTAAAATTCCACACCTAAGTGTGTAAAATAAGGGTTTGTATTGTAGTTTATATTCAGTTTGGTTGCAGTTTGTATTGGGTTCCCGAATTCGTTTAAGCATATTTGGGAACTATTTATTATTAAAATATCTTGCCGGTATCGATATTGGAATCCAGGAAAGGAAAAACTATCTAAAATCATAATAAAATATTGTACGGAACCCTCAGAGCGCGAGTTCTACTCGCAATTGTCCGGTTTTTTATTTTTTACATGGTCAGTGCCATGGAAATTACACTGCTTGAACCACTTACCACTACTTAAATGTACCTCTATGAAATGACTTCATCAAATCAGTGTTCACTAGAATTTTTGAGAATGTTTAAAAAACGCGCATTACAGTTGTTGCTAGAGTCAACTCTAAATTGAAATTGTAGCTGCTTCTCTTGAAGTTCAAACAAATTAGCTAAAAGCACATTGAAACACTGCAATTTCTCGACACGCCACCAGTTTCCAGAATTGGCTGTCAACACCAACTCTCTGCAGCGTAATTATAAATTCAATAGTTTCATCCTATCCACAGACAGATAGCCACAACCTCTCACAATCAGGTGAAGATGAGGTCCAGTACATCAACATCGAAGCAATCCCAACCCGCGATGACATTGAACGCTTCACCTTCCGTATATCCACTACAGCGCTGAGGGACCTGCAGCCACGGCTCATGCACCCTGTCAGAGTGCCTGAACACATATCATTGTTGCCAACACTAATCGAACGTTTTGTGAATGTCTTCAAGCAGTATGTCGATCAGAATCCGGTTTACTATGTGGAAGCGGATCAAGTAAGTGAACTTTGCCAACCACCTAGCACTAATGCCGTGATACTGCCTATAAATGTTTCTATTCAATGTAATTATTTGTAGACAACTTATGCCAGTTAGATAGAAGGGCTGGTCTAGTTGTTTGGCGACTCATGACCGATGGATTTGGTATGGCTATATCATTTAACAGGCGTTGGAGTTGTGCATCGGCTGCATGCAGTACCCTGCGGACGTGAAGCTGACGCGGCGCTGCCTGGCGCCGCCGCCGCACCTCGAGGGCAACGGCCCGCCACAGTGCCAGCAGTGCAACTGCCGGTGAGATACTAAGTTTAAACACATGAAATTGCATAAGGCTGTTAGGCCGACGGATATTAAGCGTCCTCGGAAAGAGGGCAGCGCGCATTTTTTCCTATTTTCGTCATCTCTGTCTTCCATTGTCTCGAACCTTTCCGCATTGCGTTATGAATGTAACAACAGTGAAGCTCATAGTTTGATGTGGTGTGTGGGTGGCAGCGTGCTGTGGTGCTGCTTGTGCATGGGGCGCTGGTGGGCGGCGCGCGCGGCGGGCCCGCCGGCGGGCTGGCTGGCGGGCCGCTGCACGTGCCCGGTGTGCCGCGCGCCCTTCTGCCTGCTCGACGTGTGCCCCGCCCGCCCCGCTCGCCCCGCGCCCTCCTGAGCGCTCCACATCAGCCTCCACATCACTACCTACTGAATTAATACTCAACGTGTCATTGAACTCAAGTTATTTGTGTTTTTTAGTAGCAACTTACGTTACAGTATACTTGCCCAAGACTAGCTCCATTCAGCTAGAATTGCGCACGGAGGTGTAGCCCGTAGCGTGTGTCGGACTTTTTTTGTTGAGAAAATCTTACATAATACCTCTAATCGTTGGGTTTGTGCCCGGTTTTAGTGTCGGGTTAATAGTGATGTGCTCTTCTAGACTAATACATGGATTGTTAAAAGTAGTGCGTGATAGTAGGATGCAAATTTACAGATAATAATTATAATATGTATATGTGTAGCTGCGTAATATTGTATGTGATAAATGTTTGGAACGGGCCAAGCCCACTTTTAAATGTGAATTAAAAATCATGGAATAGTTGGAGGTGTAAAGTGACTGTTAGAAGTAGGTAAATAATAGTCAAATATATGTCTTTTCTTAAAATATTTAGTGCAAGGAATGTAGAATGTTTAATTGCTATTCAACCAATATTTTTATATCAGTGTATGTAGCCTTATAGTAAAAAGTGTTTTACACTCAAATGACTCAGCCTCCTAAATGGAGACAAGCTGTAACTATATTATATATTTATATAATAATTATACATACATATGCAATGATATACATACATAATAAATAGGTACGTACCTATATTTTTAATAATTTTGATATGATATTTTTTATAATTTTTCTACTTAGTAATGAAATTCAATAATAATAATTAATCTTGCAAAGATAGTTTATACTTATTACATCATTTATGTTGATGGGTTTATTTATAGGTATATATAAGTACCATTTAGTGAAATATATGTAGGTAAATGTCTATAGTGTTTTTAATTATGGATGTAACTAAAATAACCAACTATTTTAATGTTAGTTGATTAAGAAATTAAATGTCTATATTTGTAGGGTATTCGAATATATTGTCAAAAGAAAATACCACTCTGACGTCATCCTAAATGTATGGATGTAAATGTAAACCAAATGTAATGTTTAATGGAATTAAAGTTATTGGGATGAAGAATTGTTTCATTTCATATTGAAAATGCAATTGTATTACTAATTTGACGGCCTCTCTCAGAAAATCTGAGTAGGTATAGGAAGGAGTGAATTCTGAGTTATCGTTAAATTTGCTTTTACTCGCGTATTTTATTTCTGGATTTTATCTCTGCGATTTTTTATTCTAGAAGGGCCTGGTCCACGCTGGCCTTCCTTGCCGTCGCATACGGTAACAAGGGGTTGGAAGCAGCCTTAAAAACATCTTTAACAAAAACAGTCCGACCCTAATTAACAACGAAAGCGGCAATTAGTACCTATATCGATAAGCGGACGATTAAGCGCGCCCGACATTTGTGTTGCTGTTCAGATTTGTATCAGTATGATCGCATGGAATTTATAATAGATGGTGAACGATGGCTTTGTACTTGCATGGTAGAGGCAAGTTATAGAATTTCAACTGTATTTGGAGATACGATAATATAAACGTAGTACCTGATTGGCCAGTATGGGATTTTGAGGTACACTATAATTTGCTAAATCGGTATTACTTACCAGCACCACAACCAAAAAAGTTATTTCTGAAGATGCAAACCACTCCAAACTCTCCTTCTATTTGACATTTGTCTAATTTCATCAGATAGCCATGGAATATAAGTTTGAAAATCATAGCATTAACAACCTATTACTAATTTACGACTAGCGCCAGCGGCCAACCCAAACAATGTCACGTATAGATAGGTACAATTAATATGCAATTAATCCAACTCAACAAGGATATTAATGGCTAAATGCCAATATCGCTGCAGTATTGTCAGGGCGACAAATCAAGAACATACTCTTGGACTAAATATTTTAGTACTTACCTGAATGTCAGTAGCATATTGGCTCAAGCGTTATTCGGGAACTAGAGTGACTCCAATATTCAAAAATGAGAAATGCGGCCGTGCAAGCGATAAGACAGTTCTTCAAAACGACAACCCTCCATGGATTCAAATATTTGTGCTCCGAGCATTATGTTGATCGGTGAGTAAACACGCACACAACTATAATTTGAAATTCATACTCTTAAACCGAGCCAGTCATAAATTTATATTCTATTCTAAAAGTATATTTATTTTTAGACACTTAACAGCTTTCTGCCTGAATTTACCTAGCCTAAACGGGGCCCTAACTCCTCCCGTGCGGCATCAGTGCGACGACACGTTTATGTAGGTACTATTCAGATGAACGTGCGTCGTGAAATGACGGTCATCTGAGTCTGCTATTCGACCACGGTAACGACGCCCGTCTCTGGTACATAATCCGTGCATTCTTCTGTCCACCTTTGTGATCATTCTGATTACGTGACCCGTGAAAAAGGTGTGGAATTCGTTGAGCCTCGCCTCCTTAATTTATCTAGCATCGGCTGGGTGCTCTGCTGTTTCACGAGCGCGTGCTGTGCCGGCCTGCTGTGCGTAGTGCTGTGGGCGAGGTTCCTTGAAATGCCGGCACTGCTGACGCTGTACGACGACACCGGGGCCAACCATCTCATCGAAGTGCGGATGCCGGCGGTGGCCGTCTGCCCGCCCGCTGATAGCATCGCCCACATGTTTGTTGATAAACTGTAAGTTATGGA
Source organism: Notodonta dromedarius (assembly GCA_905147325.1). Lineage (NCBI taxonomy): Eukaryota > Metazoa > Arthropoda > Insecta > Lepidoptera > Notodontidae > Notodonta > Notodonta dromedarius. The sequence goes on along the minus strand of LR990165.1, from coordinate 12,099,558 downwards.
CTTACTTTTCTGGTATTCATTGCTCTCTTCGTTGTCATTTTAAGAAGGATCATTAGAATTATCTGGTTGGCTAGATGCAACTAAATAAATAACTAATAAATAGGAGTTAATTAAATCGAATCTGTGAAGAGGAAGTATGTACAGTACTGTAACTCTGCACACCCCCTTGGGGACTTCAAGCTCATTTCTTGATTGAATATGATGTACCTACTACTTTTATCCTTGTAAGTTTGTGTTTTTAAGGTCACCCAATAAGACTATAACAAAACGCCTACCAACGACCCTCCAACGCCTGTTGTCTGGGCGATCCACCGCGAAAGACCAGCTGCTCCTCCTCGACCAACTCCTCTTGGAGACCGACAAGACCCTGCCTGAGGTAATGCAGAGCTTTACTCCCAACTGCAGCGAGATGGTGAAGAGATGCAGGTACCAGAAGACAATGGTGCCTTGTGAACAGATCTTCGAGAAGGAGATGGTGTCCTGGAGGCTTTGTTGTGTTATGAGGCCGAACAAGTTAGTGAATGTTATGTGTAGTTAAAATACGCTGATTAGATCTACTACAGCCCGCCAAACGAATGCGATACGAAGTGGTAATGTTCGAGTTAATTCAGTCGGTCATCGTCAGGCTCGCCAACATTTCGGCGGCCAATTTTCTGAATTCGTGCTTTATTCTGTGTTGGAAACCGCAACATTACTTAATTAAAAATAAATTAATGATTATTTGAGTTCCATTAATCTTGCTGATCTTTCAGACTAACACAAGTAACATTGGAAATGGATTCACGATTCCAGGTCAACCATATGTTGGAGTTAGCATTACAGTGCTCTAGTGGGGCCACTCTTTACGGGTGTGAGGTGAGCCATGTTCCATTAAACCCAATGCAAATAGTGTCCAGACACAAGTAAGTATCGGTTATCTTTACATGAGAAGGAACGAGCGGCAATTCACTTATTTTATAAACAGTGCTCGTTATTTTTTATCAGGAGCATACGCTCCTGAGCCAAGCGGATAGTAATATCCGCTCAGACAGGTTTAGTAATTGCATAGATACCTAATTAGCTACGTTAAGTTTCCATAAGTAGCTACATTTATCAGCAGCAGGCAGGTTCCTTGCGAAAACTTGTCGCCGTTTTTGAATAATACCGACGCCGCCGGTCGTACGTGACTAGGTCTTACATTAAGGTCCCAGTTTAAGCAAAACGTTTTATAACAATGAAGTATGCAGACAGTGAGAGAGGAGACCTCGACTCGGCAAGCGTAGTGTAGGACGCCCTCCGACCAGGTGGGATGACAATCTGCGAAAGACTGCAGGCAGATGCTGGATGCGGCAAACTGAAGAGAGGGCGCTATGGCTCTCATTATGGGAGGCCTATGTCCAGCAGTGGACAATTATAGGCTGATGATGTGTGTGATGTGTGATGATGCAGACAGTACCTTAATTTCTTGGTCTAGTTTATAACCACTTACGACAACAAAGAGTGGCCAGGGGCGGAGTTACTACTGCCTGCCTACTACCACCTCGCGCAGTTGAGGTTCGTGCTCGTGCCGGAGAGCCATGACGACAAATTGGTGGAGGAGTCTTGCGAGACTGACAAAAGCTACTCCAGAATTGTTTGCATGGTAAGTCTTCTCGACTGTCCTGGAGGCTCACTCGACCCATCAATCATATACAAATATTAGCCCATGCGATAAATACCTACTTTCAAGCCTACTTGAGATAAGGGATTGGCCTTCCGGCAGTAATCGATATGGATTATACTCGTTCTGAAAATACTATTTATCCGATAAATTACAGAGCATAGGCTTTCCCCAATAATGCTTAGGCTATGATTATATCAAGGATTATGATGACCTAGATAAACAAAACATTGGTAAGTAAGACAGGATATTTTACAGCATAAATGTGCAGAAAAGTACTGCGGCTGCAGTGATCCCTTCACGTACAACGAGACTGCCGGAAATAAGCTACCACCCTGTTCTGTTAGCCGACTCGGATGCTTAAGAGCTTTTGGATATAAAAGTGAGTAAGTCCGACTCCATAGAAAAGTTCTAGACTTTGTCACAATTTAGAAAACATTACGGTATGTAGCTATCTCACTAAGTACCTACCTACTAATCCTCTGACTGATCGGATTATATTATAGATACCTATGATACTTGTAGAAAATACTTTAACTGTTTTACATAATTATGTAAAACGGTTAAAGTATACAACAGTTACAAAAATAAATTATTAAGAATATCATTTAGGTATACTTGTAGGTATCTACTTATCGACTTATTATTTCAGACAATGCTTCATGTCACTGTTTAGCTTCCTGCAAGAAACTTTCCACTTACATGGTTTTAGAGACTAACCGTATGAACCTTATCGAGCACGTTATAGACCCTTTCTAGTAAGTACCCACGTTTAAATACTTTTAAATTGTAGGTAAGTAGGAGGTACTTGTTTACTTATTTTATTTTATTTTCAGCACTGGAATAAACGTGACCGCAGCAAGTGTTTTATGTCTGCGAATTAATTTGTTTCACTCCAGAGTGTTTGTATTAAACGAAACGGAAACTTGGCTCACTTTGCTTTGTAAGATGAAGCAAAATAATTATATCTGCATATTTACTTAAATAGCAAATTAACACTACGCTAATCGTTTGCTATTGCTACTAAATAGCTGGTGCCTCAATATTGAAAAAACACTGTCATTAAGGTATAAATCTTCTCTTTTTCAGCATCTGTGGGAGGTGTCTTCAATATGTTTATGGGTGTGGGTTTGTTCAGTGCGTTAGAATTTTTGTACTTTATAATAGTTAAACTACCAATAGCTATAAGAAAGACTTCTGAAGTGGATCATACTATCACTCCTGTTGTTCTTTATTAATTAAACGTGCTATTGTATTACTTAAAGTAGGTATGTACTTGATTTTCATGCTTAAAAAAATTTAATTATTATCACCGTCGGAGAAAAAAGGGGTTGTGCACGGGTATTCTGCGAAGACTGAATCGTTTTTAACCCCCGACGAAGAAAGAGGGGTGTTATAAGTTTAACATGTCCGACGGGAGAAAGCAGAAATGTCGTAACTTGCATTTTGGGCTAATACACTTTTTACCATATTCTTGTATATAAAAAAATACTGCTTCGAATGGTCTGGGTCTCGTTTTCCTACCATAAATTTTTTTATCGATACCATACATAAAATAAACGACATACAGCTTTATGAAACGTGTATCGAAGGTTTATATTTAAGATACAACAAATCCGTAGCCAAAAAAACATCTAAATGAAACGTGTATCGAAGGTTTTACATATAAGATACAGCAAATCCGTAGCTAAAAAAACATTTTTGTCTAAGTTGTCCATACATTTTATCTCACAGATACAACATTTTTGCAGCCTAAAATTGAAACATGAATTGGCGTAACTTGTGCAAAATCCTTGATACACACACTTTACGACAATTTAGACAAAAGCATCAGATAGGCCTTAGATTAATATTAATACATACCAATTTTCAACGTTGTATATCAATAAATATATTAGTTATGAATTATTTAAATAGTTTTTTGGCTCTGGTGTAAAGTTGTGTTTTTCAAGTTACGACAATTCCGCTTTCTTCCGTCGAATGTACATCTGTGTATCTGTGTGTCTGTCTGTGGCAACGTAGCGCCCAAGCTGATGAACCGATTTCATTTTGTTTCTTTTGTTAGATAGTTATTCTGATCGAGAGTGTTCTTAGTAGTGATGTAACGAATGTTTGATTTTTGACATTCGCGAATGCGAATGCGAATGCGAATATTTGGCTTCAACATTCGCGAATGCGAATGCGAATGCGAATGTTGACTTTCAAATAAGAAACCCTAAATTGAAAATTAAAAAACTTTTTAATATACAAAATTGTTAAAATGTAAAAAAAAATTAACGACTTTTTAAATTACAAAAGAGCTGATAATTTTCAAACGGTTGAATCGATTTTCGTGAAACATAGCTAAGAAGACTCTCGATCAGAAAACCTTTCTAAAAAAGAAACAACATTTAAATCCGATCATTTGTTTGGGCACCACGATGCCACAGACAGACACACAAATACACATGTTAAACTTATAACACGCCTATTTTTCGTAGGTAAATAAAGAACGCGCAAAATGTTAGACTGGATTGACATTTCGTGTCGACCGAACATAGCCGAACCTATAGGTTGAAAGAACGAAGTTAGTCACATAAAGTTAATCCAAAGAGATTTGTTTTGATTTGAGGGTGGTTTAGTATTATTTCATTAATCAAATTTATTTTATATTAAAATTGTATTGAGTTAATATTTTATTTAGACTAACAAGAGCAATAGACAAAGATCTTATTTATAATTTAGTTGCTTACCTCAAGACAGTCACATTTTTTTAGCTAAGAAAAGTGAGCTAAGAAATCGAATGTTTATAATAGGTTTTATTTACAATGAAATTTAGTGTGAAATAAATGTATTTCAATAGTTAATGCATTTATGTATAATATTTTAATAAACATCGTTTATTTATTGTTTTAAATGTTTACTATTTTTAGGATAATTCTTTACTAAGATTTAAAAAATGTAAAGTCACTAGCACTAGTGCGTAATAAGCTGCTTTATGAACTTAAAAGCGGTGCAATAAGGGCCACCCTATGAGGAAGTTTGTTTAAATATCCTTTTTGTTTTTCAAAAACATTCGCCAAACATTCGCATAGATTCTTGCGAATGCGAATGCGAATGCGAATGTCAAAAAATATGCGAATATTCGCGAATGCGAATGCGAATATTCGTTACATCACTAGTTCTTAGCTATGTTTCATGAAAATTGGTTCAGCCGTTTGAAGATCATCAGCTCTTTTGTAGGTTAAAAAAGCCACATTCACGGCCAAAACCAATTCCCACGGCTCGAATCCATTCGAAATTTGTGATTATTGGATTTCGATTTATTATATTTTTAAATGATCGTAATAGTCTGAACAGGCTTTTTACAATATTATAAATATGAAAAGTTTCCCGGATTCTGGAAAAAAATGATATTTTATCAATTTTTATATGAGATTTGTGTATGAACTAAAGACGTTCCATAAGTCACGTTTCAAATGATGGATACGCGCATGCGTTAAATTTAGTTTCTTTTGTTAATGGTCATAGAATATTACGCAATAATTATTCTAGAGGTCGCTGCTCCGCCATTGAGAAAAACTACAGAAAAACAAATCTAATTTAAAATAATTTAAGCGTTATTGAAAATTCTTCCCCTGGCCTGCTCCCGTCCACCTCAACCAGAGTTATTACATCAAATTCAATCATAATTGATATTTTTTTACTAGGAATTAAACCTCCGTGGTTTCAATATTAAGATTCGTTGTCTATTCTAATGTCAATGATTGTAATGTCATAACAAGATAATGTCTTTTACACAGATCAAAGAGAATACAATACTACGACACAGATTTTCTGTTGACTATTGTACATTATCTTAGATTATAAATGAGGAAGCCAAAACGACTGATGTAAATGGCGCTTTCATAATCTGGCATCGAAACTAGTTGTACCAGATGAATTTGCGAGATGATTGGATGAATTATTTGGAAGAACTACTAGGTAAAGTATACATTTGATGAAAAGGTCGTCGCATCGGGGGTTTTCAAATTTTCAATTTAGAGTTATATAATATTTGCTTGAGATTTACCGATTCTATGCGAGACTTTAATTAGGAACACTGCCCCATCCCTAATACTGTCATATTCAACTGTCAGTTGTCATTAACACGTGTTAGAGGTTATGTTTTGTTGTTGTGCTGAAAAATAGTAAAACGTAATATATAAGTAAATAATTGTTAAACGTAATAATGTCATCATGGAAGAAAGCCGCGAAGGCCAATCAGAAGACTCACAAGGAGCGACATCAGCCCGACTCACGCAAACACTTAGGTTTACTTGAAAAGAAAAAAGATTACAAGAAGCGGGCAGATGACTACCATCAGAAAGGTGAAACGTTGAAATTACTGCGCAAACGGACGCTGGACAAGAATCCTGATGAGTTCTACTTTCATATGGTCAAATCTAAGGTTAAAGATGGGGTAAGTAAACTACTTTGTGCATGCTTTTCCTCTTGCTGATGTAAGCTATCCCCATTGTTATCCCATTGTTACCCATTGTTATCCATAAAGTGAATTATGTCTAAACATTATTATAATGCCAAATATATGGGAAGAACGGGAAAAAATCAACCAAGGTTTTACTTATGAAAATGAATAAATAGGTAAAAATTGAGACAGACTATTGAGTTAATTAAAAGTTAACTGATATTCAGGTCCATCATGAGTTTGAAAAGGAAGACGAGCACACAACGGAGCAGGTGAAGCTGATGCAGACTCAAGACATCAAGTACATCAACATGAAGAGGACCATTGAGAGTAGACGGATCGATAGGCTACAGGTATGTTGTTATGTCAATTTTAAAATTATTTCACTTTTAGAAACTACAAGCTGGTATTAATAATTCAAACATGAGTCTGAAAGTGATCTTGGAAATGTTATAACGTTAAAATGCTATCTCAAAAGAATGTTGTCAGACTTCAGATTGATTTATTTAAACAAGCTGTGCGTTAATAATCTCTATTGAGTATTTGCTTTAAATATTCAGCTCACACAATTCGATAAACAATCAACAGTGTTTCTTTATTTTTTATTATTTTTCTTTAAATTTATCTGTTTCAGGCACAACTCCACATGACAGATGTAGCAGAAGCCACTGCTAATACACACACATTCTTTGTTGATGAGGGTGAAGTGAAGGACTTTGATATAGCTAAGAGGTTAGACACACACCCTGCGCTCATCGGCCGGAGGACCAACCGGCCCAGGATATCAGATCTGGATAAGATTGCGTTGCCTGATATTGATGAAAAGGTAATAATAAGATGTTCATTAAGCAAACAGTTATGTTTCCATTTTCTTTTTAAGTTCAAAAGTTGGTTCTCAACCCGAAAAGCTGCCACCAATCCTATTATAAGTGCCCATATGGGGATCTCACTACACCTGACACTCGTCTCGACACTCAAACACCAAGTGATGACACTCGTTTGTCTCCACCTGAAACTTGTCTCGAGACTCAAACACCAAGTGACGACACTCGAGTCAATCCACCTGACACTCATCGTGACATTCAGACACCAAGTCGTGACACACGTGTGTCTCCACCTGACATTCGTCTCGATCCGAATCACCAAGTGTTACAACTCGAGTGTCACCATCTGACACTCGTTTCGACACTCAAACACCAAGTGATGACACTTGTGTTTCACCACCTGACACTAGTCTCGACACTCAAACACCATGTCATGACACTCGTGTTTCACAACCTGACACTCGTCTCAACTCGTGAATCACCAAGTGATGACACTCGAGTGTCGCCACCTGACACTCGTCTCGATCCGAATCACCAAGTATTACAACTCGAGTGTCTCCATCTGACACTAGTCTCGACACTCGAACACCAAGTCATGACACTCCTGTCTCTCAACCTGACACTCGTCTCGACTCTCAAACACCAAGTGATGACACTTGAGTGTCTCCATCTGACACTAGTCTCGATCCGTGAATCACCAAGTGATGGCACTCCTGTGTCTCAACCTGACACTGGTCTCGACACTCAAACATCAAGTGATGACACTCCTGTGTATCAACCTGACAGTCGTCTCGACACTCAAACACCCAGTGATATTACCACTCGAGTGTCTCCACCTGACACTAGTCATGATACTCAAACACCAAGTTTGACACTCGTGTTTTACCACCTGACACTCGTCTCTCGACAATCAAGCAATGCAAGCAATTATAGACTGGTAACGTGGTAAGCATTTTTAGTCCGCGACTGTACAAGTCTGACAGTTTGTGGATATAAAAATATCATTTTGAAAGATTATTATCTGTGCAGACTGCAGAATCAATGAAGAAGAAGAAAGAACAAGTGTATAAAGAGCTCTCTAAAAGGATTGAGAGAGAAAAAGAATTGACGGTGGTCCAGCAGAAGATGGAGCTGAAGCGCCATCTTCAGGATGTAAAGGTGATGAAGCCGAAGCGCGTCAAGCGCGGCACCAAGAGCTCAGCGCCCGTCTACCAGTTCCAGTACATGAGGAAGAAATAAAACGGTATTATTTTTGGATTATTGTCTTTTTATTTTCTCTTAATAAATATTTTTTTGTTGTTACTCCGTACAGAGATGCATTTAAATTTGAGTATTATGCGTTCACGGTATCTCGAAGCGCAAACATTTTACGCGGATATCGTGAATGTACAATAAGTAGTCGATCTTTGAAGTAATAATAATAATCTCAATATTTTTCAAATAGAAATCAGATTCCTATACAATTAGAATCATATTCATTAGAATCTTAACATTAACAAATTGCTTTTTAATCCGTATTTTGTAACCCATGCAATACCCTGTCAGTCTCAAACAACACTTACAATGGTGCTAGACATATTTATGTTGTTCCTTTCTACACCAGGTTTATTTCCCCAGGCTGTTTTTTTTGCCCAAGATATTAAGCCTGATGAACTTAATTATTATACCCTGATTAATAGGATTCATTCGTATATAGTACAGTCTACAACACTTGCATTACGCATAACAATAACCATAGACACCAACATGACTGCATCACTATCCTTAAAATACACACTAAGGCGGTAACTTTCGGTAACCTATTTGTCTTTGGTTCACTACAACTAACATCACAATATGAATCACCACAAAATGCACTTGTGTTCGGGGTTCATGGGCGAGCCCGCGGGGCACTGCCACGCGTCCGCGAACTCCTTGGAGTTACTGAGGGTGCCTATCACTCTAATCTTGTTCGGGCTGTGGACGCCTTCCACAAGTTTTGACTTGAGAGCGCCTACTGTTGAGTTGCCACACCAAATCTGAAATGAAATTGATAATTAGAAGAAGTATAAAGATTATATGGGCCGTGTTACTGTGCACGCCATTATTGCACCATGACTTATTGTCACCTGCGCGAAGCCCAGGAAGAACAGCTGGTGCGGCGAGTAGCCGGGCAGGCCGGGCAGCGCGCTGCGGCGCGCGGCGGGGCGGCGCCGCGAGAACAGCGAGTAGGCGTGCAGCGCCGCGCGGAGCCCGCCGTTGTCCGCTATGTTCTCGCCTTGCGTGTTGAAGCCGTGCACCTGGAGGGGGGGGCTGCTGTTACTACTGGTTAATTGGCAGCCTTTAACAAGAGCCGTTTCAGTTTCACGTCGTCACTTGGCTTTAATAAATAAAAAAATAAAAAAAAAAACGTTTATTATCAGGCGTCGACAGCCCATAGCGAGTTAATTTTACCAAAACTGAAATACTATGTTAGTAGAACACTAAGGCACACATGAGTACAAAAACAAAACAAAAACACAGCAATTAATTAGAGGACGATTTATCAAGTCCCATGTCTGACATGTAGCTTGATAAACCTATCCATTGTAGGCCCTTCCATCCTTTCTGAAAATACCTTCAGAATGCTGTTGCTACTTCCCCTCACCCTGCGCATCACTGATTCCACTTTTTTGCGCATGATTGCGAATTAATCATCTGTGTGCGCATCAGCGAACATCCCTGACGCACTACAATAAGGCGGAAGCCTCAACAGCGCCCTGAAGGCATTGTTATATTGAATGCGCAGTGCGCTGTCTGCTTTTTGGGTATGATTAGCCCACAGACTGCTGGTGTAAAATATTTGACAAAACGCCTTAAAAAGTGTAATTTTAACCGGCGCTGAGCAACCAGCAAACCTGCGTGCCAACATGTTTCCCCTCACAGCCACCGCCCTGCGGTGCGCTCTCTCTCCATATCTAAGTCATCTTTAAGATCCTCCGTAACAATATGGCCTAAATATTTAAATTGTGAAACCCTCTGCAAAAGTGAACCGTTTAGTTCTACGGGAGGGACAATTGAGGGACTTTTATTTCTTCCTCTAAACACCAACAGCTCACTCTTTGTAGGATTATATTTTAGGCCATGCTGCTCGGCGTATCTTTCACAAATGGTCAGTAGTTTCCTAATTCCACCAATTGTGGGGCTAAGCAGCACCATATCGTCTGCGTAGCTTAAGTTATTTAAACTAACTCCATCTATATGGCGACCGACATGAGTGCTGCTGAGCTCAACAAGCAAGTTGTTAACATAAATATTAAACAGTCTCGGGGAAGTAAGACTTCCCTGCCTAACACCACATTTGAGTTTATACGGGTCCGGCAATGCATTGGACCATTTGACATAGTTCCTCTGCTTTTCATACCAGAGAGATAATATCGAAACTAATGACGCTCGCTTTACTTTTTACCGAAGATCAGCTTTATGCGTCCATCTAGTAGAAAAAAAATAATCCCTAAATCCATGGTGTCACAAAAATACTGGTTCTGGCCCATCACCAAGTGGTACACAAAGGCAGATGTTCACGTTTGTGTACCAATTGCCACCCCTCCGCGGAGCAGTGTAGCTACCCGCGGCCTGTCCGGGGCAACTTACGGTGTAGTTGGGCAGCTGCGGCATGTGGTACTTGCTGTACTGGTCGATGATGCACTGCACCTTGCCGTGGTAGTGCTCCAGCGTGGCCGCCGACCACCACTGCTTCAAGTTGCCCTCCTCGTCGTAGCGGCGACCTGCACATGTATACACTACATTTAATTATGACCTCCATGATCGCTTTAAAATAAATATTAGATATTGGGGGTTAAATCATTTGAAAAATGTCTCAGAAACTGCTTTAATTAAATGCATATGGCAGACATTTTTGCTACCGGCAAGGCGGCTAGATCCCGAGCTATTCTTGCTCTATTTGGTCTGACATCAGCTTAGCAAAACTTGCTACACAATTTATTAAAATTGCACCGTGAGTAATACAGACGGAAGATTGAACTTGCCTTGGTCATCAAAACCGTGCGTCACCTCATGTCCCATTATCGCACCGATGGATCCGTAGTTGATTGCTCTAAAACAAAATCAGATTTGATATTCATATCTTCCCACTATTTACGAATTAACGATCCAAGAATGTAGCAAATTATTGTTTGTCTTACTCGATTCCGTTGCCGTAGAATGGCGGTTGCAAGATGCCGGCGGGGAAAGCTGGAAAAAGACAAATATATTACAACCTTCTATGCACAAATAATCTACAAAGAATCGTTCAAAGACCATATAAGCTGTTCAACTGATTTGGACAAACACTTTTAAACTAAAATACGAAATAACCGCTTGCGTGCGGAGGACATGACGGTCGTGGTGGACCTTTGGCGGCGAAATGATAAAATCAGGGATTTTGTCAAATACCTATGGTCCTCTGACTGACACCAGCCATGTCAAGGTGTTATTTTACAAAACCACGTTTAGGGAATTTACTAAATTATTAGATGTGTGTCATGAAGTTACAAAATCGTGTTGCAGATTTGTTCATAGTGTAGTCTGCCAAGATCCTTTGATAGACGACCCATCGCTCCAAACATACAGTTTTATTTCTTTGAGATGGTTAATTATTTGTCGCCCCACAGAAAAAGTGAGACGCAAATTATAATCTGGTATTACAGCGGTTTTTTACTATGACTGCTAGTCGGATACTTACTGACAGAGTTGAGGGTAGCCGAGTAGAATGCATTCACTGTGGTTGCGGTTGCCACCCATCTGAGAAGACGTCACATAGTTTAATCTATACACTGATTTCGATTATAATAATCAGATTATATTAGACTAATTAGATTGGTTTGCGAATATTACCTGTTTCTGTCAGGTTTCTCTCTCAGCGACTCCAGCGATTTCTTGACTGCTGACCAGGTAAGTTTCAAGTAGCTATCGAACAAGCTACCCTCTACCACTTCGGCCTGTAAAAAATGTAGGTATACATAGGCTATTTCTAAACTGTTTAATAATGTTAAAATAACCATGGTCATAAGAGTCCTAATTGATAAATTCGGCTCGATTTTCACCACCAGGATCTTAAACATGGAAACATGGTGTGACAGGTCAGACATTCCCAATGGTTGACTCATTATTGATTGTTTTCATGAAATTTCTATTGAAAAAGTATATATATGTACAGGGACCTTTGTGGGTTTTCCACCAGTAGGTACTTACGTGTTTATAATGGTTGTCAAGCTGGTCGTGCGAGAGCAGCCAGGCCGGGAACCCGACGAAGTTTCGGATCGCCTGCAACTTGTCGAGCGTCTTGAGGCGGGTGCTGGAGTCCATCCAGTCCAGGTCCTGCACGGCCGCCGCGAACGCCTCGCGCACGTCCTCCACCATCTCGATAGCCTGGCCGACACGAGACCCGATTCAATGTCAATTACATATTCGTGCACAGTTAGATTTGTCGATACCGGAACTTTACCTTTTAGCATAGAGCATGCAAGAAAAGCAGAGAACGCAAATGGCATTCTGATACGTTTATATCAAACATCACTACACTCATTAATTCTCGCTAATAGTTTATTGTAGAAATTCGCAAGAAAAGTGCAGTGTTCACTGTCTCGTTCTTGGCCTTTTCCTTATGTTCTCGGTAAAAGTGTAGTGGTCTAACACGGTAGGTAGGTAGTTCAAAGGCATGGAAATATTGGAAACGCTATTTCAGTGAAAAAATATCACTTCATTACAGGGTTTCCTAAGATGATGTAGGCACATTTCTGTAACAAACATGTTCCACAAATCCTAATCTACTTCTAATTTTAGTTTACTCATACGGAGCTAAATAATATGAAGCCTTTCGTACTCACCTTCTGCCTAGAATCAACGTCAAAGTGTTTCTTGACGTACAAGTAGCTCAAAGCCACCCCGAAGTTGGCGTTGACGTTGGCGGTGCAGCTCTTCCAGCGCGGCGTGCGCTGCTGCAGCCCGAACACGGCGCGCGAGAACTCGAAGCCCAGCGCGCGGAACGCGCCCAGCGTCATCGGCGCCACCGTCGAGAACACGCTCCACCACAGGAAGCGCTCTGACAACACGCGACACATACCACGACCGGTTTACAACTAAATCAATCACGCACGAGACTATCCAGGGTTTAGGTTTTTATTTGTAAAATGGTTTCTTTATCCAATCGGTTAGAATATTTGGTCTAGTTGATGAAGATAAATAGGCTTGTTCATTTGTTATTTTCAAATGTTAAGCGCGAGACGTTCCATAGATTGATAAATTCTGTTGTCAAATCGTGACCAAAATTTCACTGGTATAGAAATATTTTAATCTAGCTCACACTTTTTAACCATCATCAAGATGGCGGTACAGTTGGGTATATGTAATGTGTGTAACAGCAGCATTTGCATAATTATCAAGCTCCCTCAGTCCGTTACAGAACAAGACACGCTATGTTGCGCTGCGCTTAGATACACCGTGTTTGCAGTGATATCTTAAGCATCTCACCAATGACAGCGGGCTTAGTGTCGGACAGCAGCACCGCCAGCTTCTGCAGGTAAGGCAGGTCCATCACGATGACGCGGTCCAGCTGCGGGTGCAGGCTCACGCTCGTGTTCGCGAACACCTGCCCCAGGTAGCGCTCCCAGTCGTGCTACAAATGCACACGTGCCAAACATTTAGGTTTGTACCTAAATCTTACGTATAAACATTATCCTGGTATAGACAGAAGAAATACTTTCCCCATGCAAATTTCAATGATAGCTTCTAAAGGTTTGAATACCTACTTGTCTACTACTGTACCACTTAGCTTGGGATATTACTTTAGATTATAATCTCGTTATAGGAATATCGCGCACGAGTTCGCGATAACAACTTACTGAAATGTTGGTTTATCATACCTCTTTCCACTGCGAGGGACCTCCGCTAGAGCCCTGGATCAGCTGCTGCACGCTCACTTCATGGAACAGATGCGTCCCGCTGCGCCTGACCTCCACTGGAGTCATTATCTGAATGGACAATTTCATAAGTATTAACTAACAAAACCCTTGAACCCAGATCAAATCGTCGTGAACAACAAACCCATAACCATTTAACGACCATTGGACCTTACATTTTGAACTGTGTACGAAATCGGCACACTGACAAAGTATTTTGATGTATCAACTCTGCAATGAGCTCACCTTAGCCAAACTCTTGCTGATTTCAATGATGTCATCTGCGAACTTGCCGGCGTCGGTGCTGGGGTCGACGATGGCGATCATGGCCTTGATGTACTTGTGGTACTGCTCCAGCTCGTGCGCGAACTGCTCGGGCAGCAGCAGGTAGCGGTCGCTGAACCCTGGGGATATCTGCTCGATCTGGAAAACAAAAGATTACACATTTTTGAGTTGGAATTTTGAGTTTTATGCTTCTGCTATTAAAACCTATTTATTGATATACAGATTTTCTCAATAGTCACTTATTCGTAGTTAAGTGCTCACTTCATATGCTTCTGATATTGGTCTTCAGAAACATACTTATTCAGTGTTCAATCGAGAAAAGCAAACTACTTAATAGTGCTATCAAACTTAAAAACAAAACATCATGTCTTTGTACTTGAAATGTTATATCATAGTGGATCGCATGAGTCCAGCACTCACCACGACACGATTCCTGCTTGTGTTCCGCACGTCCTCAGCGACCTGCACGCTCAGCAGCACGCTGAGCCCCAGCATGCGGCGCCCGCGTCCCGCGACCTCTTCCCATGTGAAATTAGCGGACACCTCATTTGGTGGAAGAGGTGGTAAGCCCAACTTTTTCAGAATATTTTGAATTGGTGTGATGCCATCTTTTTCAAGTTTATCTGCAATAATATTGAATAACTTATTTACAAAACTGCATCTGATAATGATAATAAATACGCGGTGGACTTGAGCTAGGTACTGAATCAAAACTACAGTAAGGCTTACCTTAAATTCATTGTCTCTTACATCATCCTGAGAGAGAGTGGCAGTGGTGCCAACCAATATTTTAGTTTATAAACTTACCGGTATTAATACAAGTCCTATACAGCGACTTCGCCTTCAACACGCTCTTCGGTAGCCCGTCGTCCTCCTCGTCCTCGAGCAGCTCTCTCAGGTCGCTGACCAACTGCTCCCTGAGTCTCGCGAGCTGGTCCCAGGAGGTCGCCCACTCGGGCACTGGATTCTGCTTGATCCAGCCACCGCACGCGAACTCGTAGAAATCTTTGCAGGGGTCCACATCTTTGTTTAACGCTTGGAGAATTCTTGAGGCTGTGGATAGGGGAGGTGATTATTTAGTAGATGTGTCTATTAGTTGTCGGGTTAGTGTTTCTATTGTCTGTGTCGTTTAAAAAAGTTATCTTCAAGAGTACTTACTCTTATATCATCGCAATCGATTATATAGAGTGCTCACATGATAAGGTTGTATTTAGATACGACTTTAGTTACATCAATATGATCCATAGGACTTGTGGCCTAAGTTCCATTAGGTACTCGCCGCGCGAGTCTAGGCACTTTACTATTTGTAGATGCCGCAGTCACCGGCCTACGTAACATGTAGGTTCATGTTTAGCCTTATCGTCCAAAAGAGCTATGAAATTATTATTTCTCTATCATAATAGATATAATTGAAATGATATCCGCCTACGGAAGGTGGGGTATGCAGTCAGACAGGAAGCCGAATGCGCTTTCACTGCGCTGCATAAATATAGGCAATAGGTACTCTAATAAATGATAGAGTACAGGCAATAATCATTTACATAAGGTAGACTACGCCTATCGTTTTGTGTCTATCTATGAACAAAACTGATTTACAAGGAACCAGGAGATAAAAAATAACTACCTATGCAAGTATCTACTAAAACTTTTTTAAATATTGAAGTATCCTTCATTTAAAGTTATTTTGCTCATCAGAATATAAATAACAACAGTTAAATTTATCTTGTAATAATCTGTTACTTAAATATGTGAGAAATGTCCTCAATATTAACAATTATAATACATACCTGTATCTTCAATACTAACTGTGTAACAAAACACTGCACTTATTTGTAGTAAAATCATAAGCATTGAATTTCCTCTTCCTTCCATCTCTACAATAGAATACCTATTCGAATCGATTGAAAATACTAAACTCAATTCTATACTTCCCCTCAGGATTACGATGAGAGATTAACTGTTCTCAACCTCTCCTCACACTATAAGTAACAAATGATCTATTAAGTTAATGTTAATTAAACCACGCGTTACATATTGCGCAACACGTAAAGAATAAACAAAATTATTGCGTCTAACATTTGATGACTCAAAATGTAAATGCAAGATACATTTTCTCTCAAAAATGGCGCAGTTAATCTAAGACACGTGGACTATAAAATAATTACAATTTATGTCGCGACGCTATATAAATACCCTCGTTATATATACTATGTAGTTATTATATTTAGGTATTAAAAACTAAAAAAATAAAGTCGCAGATAGATCTTCGATAACATGGATAACGTGGCTTGTACTTAGGTACCTACTTACTGGGTTTTTAACAATGTGACCCTTTAATTAACGGGCATTGGACAGTCAGCAGCCCATACCATACATCTAAGTACAGGTTGTTTTATAATTCAGAAATAATGTATGTTTCTTTGAGTGTCGGGCATATAATTAAATTAAGAATAGGTAAGTATAATAATTTATAGAAATATTAACATTTTATTAACTATTTTTTTCTGCCACGTAAAAAAAAACTTTTCTCAAGTACCTACTCTGCAGAATCTTTACAAACTTTTTCTTGCATATGTGTGGCTCCATTTGTAAATGCAGTCAACCTGTTTCCTAGTCCATTGCTTATGTTTTAAGGCCGCGACACAAACATTGTGACAAATACTCAAATGTAACTCAGAAAATATTATAGTCATGTAGTCTGATTTCACTAGGCATCAACATATAACCTACCTACCTATATATATGTATCAAAGTTATTATTTCGGACTTTTGAAACACCTTGTATAATTTATTTATACTACATAATGGTACTACTAGTATCGATCATTCAAGTGTTAATAAAATAGTCTTTTATTTTTATTCCGCGTGCATTGAGTCCGAATCTTACCTAAAACATTTTTTATCATCATTTACTAGCAGTGATAGCCGATTGGTTAAGCAAGCGTCTTGCTGGCTCCAGGTCCTGGGTTCAAACCCTGCCTCGCACCTCTGCATATTTCGAAATCTATGTGCGAATCATAATTTCTATTGATTACTTACTTTGTCTTAGAAAATCTAACCAATTTACGAAAGACTTGTGAAATCCGCACTTGGCCAGAGCGTGGCGGATTACTGCCTGAATCCCCCTCATAGTGAGGGGAGGCCCTCTCAAGAGTGGGACGTCCAAAAGGGCTAAATTATTATTTTAATATTATTTATTTATTCATTATACTGTAATCTGACCTACCATAGCATCATGCAATAACTATGGGCGTTGCATCACTAACGTAATCGAACACCACAGCTCCCATACATGCCATATAATGCTGATAAACAGCGCTTGTTATTGCTGGCTCATTGCCCTATTTACATAGCTTCGACATATTAAAAACCAATTAATATAATTGAGTATTTATATATATACATACGTGGTGGCTCGTTAATAATTACAAAAAAAAGTATTAAATTAAAAGAGCGTAAAGACATTGTGGGCCTATCTGTTGAACGAGTAATTGAAATTTCCTGTATCGAGTTTGAGCAGTTCATTGTTGTATGCGTATATAAGCCACCGTGTTCACCCTATGATGACTTTGAAAAATACTTAGAGGACATTCTTTTTAAAATAGCCAAGTCTAACAAATCAATGATTATCTGTGGAGACTTTAACATTAACTTACTAGAAAATAGTCCTATAATAGATAAATTTAAATTACTTTTTAAATGCTACAATATGTATAATATTTTCTTGGAACCCACTAGGATAACTGCCACAAGTTCTACTTGTATAGATAATATATTTACAAATTTAAAACCACTAGATAAATCAATTATAAATAATTTAGAATCAGATCATTGTGGTCAACTCGCAGTGTTTCCAAGAAAAATGGACAAAGCTCAAAGAAAAAGTGTTAGCTTTGTGCCAATTAATAATAGCCGCCTAGGACTACTGAGAACAAATTTAATACAAAAAGTTCCAGGGTTGCCTACACACAGCGATACAAACATCTCTTATAACTCACTGTTCCATCTTATCAGTGACGAATTCAGTAAAGTATTTTTACCAAAGACAATATCTGTTGGTAGTAGTGCTAGGCTTAGTGAGTGGGCAACTCCAGGAATCTACAAAAGCAGGCGCAAGTTATATGAACTTTATCATGAAAAAGTCTATAATCATAATCCCACTTTTATAGAATATGTAAAAAAATATTCTAAGTTATTTAAACGAGCCTGTTCCTCTGCAAAATCAATTTATTTGAGAAATAAGATTAAAACATCTGTAAATAAAATTAAAATGACCTGGAACATTATCAACTGTGAAACTGGCAGAAATACAGTACGCGAAAGAGACTTTCATTTAATAGTTAACAACACAGATGTAAAAGCGGATTTGGAAGTAGCAACGGAGTTTGAGAATTTCTTTACCAATATCCCTTTATTAACAACCAAAACTCCAAAATCGTCTTCCACCTCTGCAGAGACCTTACTGAAACAAAGTGTTAATGCATGTGACATAGCTTTTAAATTCACAGCTGTTAATTGTAAAGACATTATAGATAGCTTTAAAAGTTTGGATGTAAAGAAAACGGCAGACCTATGGGGGCTTTCTGTTAAAACCGTTTCTTCTATAATAGACATCATTGCACCCAATCTAGTTGCTGTGTTTAATAGCTGTGTAGCATGCGGTGTATTTCCTGAGTTAATGAAGCATAGTAAAGTAATTCCAATATTCAAATCAGGTAGTACCACTGATCCGACAAATTTTCGGCCTATATCGATACTACCAACTTTAAGCAAAATCTTTGAAAGAATTGTTTTGAACCAGTTATTATGTCATTTTAATAACAATAAGATTTTTCATAAAAATCAGTTTGGGTTCACAAGGAATCGCTCTACTATAGACGCAGGTGTTGAACTAATAAAAAATGTATTCAGTGCCTGGGAGAACTCGCAGGATGCCCTCGGTGTATTCTGCGATTTGTCCAAGGCATTCGACTGCGTCCATCATGAAATACTTGCCAGGAAATTGCACCACTACGGTATCAGGAACAAGGCTCTTGACCTCTTGACTTCATATTTGAGCAATAGAATTCAAAAGGTCAATATTAATGACAAGACATCGCCCGGTTCTGTAGTCTCAATGGGCGTACCGCAGGGTTCGATACTGGGTCCTCTCTTGTTTCTAATATATATCAATGATCTGCCCTACTATGTACAAAATAGTCACGAAGTTGTGTTGTTTGCTGATGATACTTCTTTAGTATTTAAAATTAAAAGACAGCTTTTACATTATGACGATGTGAACAACGCACTCGCTAAAGTTGTAGATTGGTTCAATGTAAATAATCTTCTACTTAATGAGAATAAAACGAAATGTATAAAGTTCTCAACGCCAAATGTGAGACAAGTAGGAACCAATATACGACTAAATGGAGCAGAATTGGACCTTGTGGAGGAAACTGTCTTTCTAGGGATCTCTATAGATGCTAAATTGCAATGGGGTCCTCATATCAAAAAAATGTCGGGTAAACTCAGCAGTGCGGCATATGCTGTTAAAAAAATCAGGCACTTAACCGACGTTGAAACAGCTAGAATTGTTTATTTTAGTTATTTCCATAGCGTTATGTCATATGGCATACTGCTCTGGGGATGCTCTGCTGACTTAAACTCCATTTTTGTTCTGCAGAAAAGAGCTATACGAGCTATTTACAATCTAGCTCCAAGAATCTCCCTCAGAGAAAAATTTAAAGAAATAAATATTCTAACTGTTGTGTCACAATTTATCTATGAAAATCTCATGTACGTTAAAAAAAATGCAAATAATTTTGAGAAAAGGAGCGACGCTCATTCTATTAATACAAGGAATAAGCACAAGCTATCCGTACATGTAACTCGTCTCCACAGAATAAGTCATTCTTTTATGGGACAATGTATACGTTTTTACAATAAGCTTCCCAATGAAATCCGAGATTTACCTATCAATAAGTTTAAAACCCTAATTAAAACTAAACTCAGTGCAAAGGGTTATTACAAAATCTCGGATTATTTGGATGATAAATCAGCTTGGGACTAAGCAGCTCAAATCTCGACAGTCAATAATAATGTCAAAGCGTAGCGTGTATTGCCCTACTAGTCCGAATTATTTGTGTAATTCTTGGTAACACCAAAAGGCAACACACTGGAGCTATTATAATATTTATGTTAATATCTACTACCCTTTGTAATTATTGAATATAAGCAACTGGCGATAAAAAAAAAAAAATATGACATGTAAAAAGACAAGCCCGCTGAGTTTCTTGCCGGATCTTCTCAGTCGAGGTCGCGTTCCGATCCGGTTGTAGATATAAGAAAAAAAAAAAAATGTAAAATTGACAATTTGTAAGTGCCCCCGTAGGCCTACACAAAATAAACGATTTGAATTTGAATTTGAATTTGAATTTAGCACGGTGTTATGGTTAATTAATACCTACATGTGTAGTGTATTTAGTTATGGAAAAATGTGTTGTCATACATGCTAGGGTTGTCATCGTATGCAGTTTCAATACTATTTTTTTCTCTTCTCTAACGTTTATTGTAGGTACCTACTACAGTACTCTGCCTTACTCTATGTCATGTATTGAGCGCATATAAGTCATCTAAGTCTGGGTACTGTTCGAGTTTCAACTCTAATTGTTACAAATACTCAGCATACTAACTAACCTTCGTAGAAGGGGGCTGCCAGTAAGATTATAGTTGGAAAAAGAGCCTAGGAGCCTGAATTTTTGATGGCGTAATGAGCTCTTATACTCAATGTAAGCTCATATCACTACTGCAATAGACGGTAGTGTGAATTGAATATATTTTTTTTTGTTTTTCGGTACACTCCTTTGACTATCTTTAGTCACTTATGTACCGTAGTGGCAGCAGTGGTCACCAGATCCACTTTGATACAAAGGTTTGATAAGTACAAGCTCACCAGTTCCGACGCACTCTTCGCTCATGCAGGGCTGGGGGCTCTTGTACTCGGTGAGCACCAGCACGGCGGTGTACACGGCGAGCGCGATCAGCGATATCCCCAGCGCGCCGATCAGCACCGAGGAGCATCGGACAGTTCGCTCGCTACAACAACAATACTAGATTACTAAAGCTTTGTTACCTAGCTTTTGCCGCCGCCGCTGCCGCCGCCCTGGGACCGCCAAATGGCCTATTGCACTTATTTTCAAAAATATCTTCAATATACTTAAATATGTACACAACAGCATACAAAAGACAAAGACAGACAGAAGTTGTACCACATTTTGTCTATTAAGTAGGTTCCAATGTGTTTGGTGAAGCTGTAGCCAATTGACTACAGGGTTGTCATATACGGGTTGGCTGGCTCGAACAGGGTAATACCACCCTCTGGCAGATGATCGGCGTAAAGAAGTAACTATTATAGCTGGGTTTCGTATGATCAGAGAGAGCCATAATGGTCAGTTTAGGTCGGCAACGTGGGAGAGTTTAGGTCGGCAAGCATCTAAAGGCTACGGTAACCGCTTAACATCAGGTGGGTTGCACGCGTGTTGCCGACTACAGCAGAGTGACAACATTTTCGATTATAGTAAAATATGTTTACATTTAGGTATGTACCTACAATTTGTCGCCACTAGCTCAAACAATTCGTGTTGCATCACCGACGTGACTGAATGTTTACCACCCATGTAATTACTATTCATACATATATAGATACATATAATGATCTCATCTAACTTTCTTTGTAAACGTAATTTTGATACGTTTGGTTTCCAAACAACGCATCTCGCGTTACTCGCAAGAGTTTTCGTAATTACCATGATGTACATCATAATTACCATAAAAGATTTCCCTACATAAATACCTACTTAAATAAAATATGTAATACACAGTAGAACGTGGTACATCACAAACAAACACGTGATTTGAATATGGGCAACTATGTATATCGAAGCGTTAACGCTAAGTGTCCTGCTTAGATCAAGTGTCGAGTATCATCTCAACGCTTCCGCGCGCCCGCAGCCGCTGCACCCTGCGCAAATAACAATTGTTAACTGCACCGGAATAGTTTCACTTTCCTATCGACTGGTAGGTACTCAGGAACTCTTTGTAACGGATTTAAGTCTATGTTTTTGCTTTCGTATATAAAAGCTGTCAGAAGTCAACTACATTTATGTATGGCACCATATAAACTTCATTGAACTGAATATAACTTGATAGAACTACATTCTTGCGGCTTTGTATAGTATTTGCGGGTGACCTAAAACTAATTTAGGTGTAAACAAACTGGATGTTTTAAATGTGTTCATCAAATTAACAAGGGTGTTTGTAGTAAGTACCTACCCTACTTACCATATAATTGTAAATGATCAATCAATCAATCAATCATAATTGAATCAATTATGAATGACTTACCTACGTAAATTCTAGATATCCGTCCGATTTTAAAATTCCGTTTTTTTTTATTGTAATTGAGGTAACGCTCTTGCAACCTGTCTACTCTAAACCTTCAAAGAAATGTAATTTTCTTTGATCTCCCTTCTGCGAGCTACTACTTGATACCTACTACCTACCTACTTAGTAGTCACGCATTATGACGTGGTCTACTGCTGAGGCTTTTAAACGAAATTTACACTTCGAGGAAACATTTTTGTTTATAAAAAGTCAATAGGTATTCAGCCAATCCGCCATTCAAATGTAATCTACTGGCATGGTTAGGAACAATCACATAGTATCTGTTAGGTAGTAGGTACACGCTAATGTATCCAGACAAAAATCCCGCATGACAAAAGTTGCTATTGATAAGCCAAAGTTACATGGAACTTATTGTTTGTAAACATAGAAAGTAGGTAGGCAGGCTTCTCGGTTACAAAGTGTGTGGTCTCATTTGCTAAGTCAAGCATTTTGCAGACATTCATTTCTAGATAATTTACGGAGGTGGTGGTCGTTGGTACCTAAGATATTTATAACGTTTCAGGAAGTTACTTATTCTACTTGGGATCTTGACTTTAAATTTAGTCCATTAGTCCATTTTGTAAGGGTATCACGTCGAAGCAGGCGCACTTTCACTGTACCCATTCTTAGGTTTTCGGAAACCATAGGTTTCTTAATTTTGTTAATGTAGGTATATCTTCTAGCTCTCATAATCCCTTATTTATGGATAAAATTTACAATATTGAAATAATAAACGTTTAAGCAATGAAATATTTCGTTATAAGTCTTGGCAAGACATTTTCCGAGAACCAAATGCATAATGGACACGTAAAGCATCTCAATTTTATTGTCTTTCTACAAACATCAGTGATATTATTACAAAAAGAATTCCAACACATATTCCCCTGCATTCCTACCAATATTTACTACCTTCGTATGTCTATTGTTCGAGGCTTTCATCGTGAGGAAATAAAAAATAACGGTGACACGGCGCGGGCGCGGTGGGCTGCTGCCATTCGCATGCTGCGCACGCGCCGGTCGACGACCAAGATTTACTGCACACTTCGCGAGTACCCTGAATATGACAATTTATGACTTGTTCTTAGGCACTCATAGTGAAGGGACGATATGACCATGTTTTCCTACATAACGGAAAAATTACACTCATGGAAAACCCAAATGGTTTACAAGAATCCAAACTTTTACCTATGATTCAGTTAAATCTTCGCTGATATGCTGTAGTTCAGCTATTAGGGAATCCCTATAACGATAATGGTCGCCATGTTATGTATGTATTAGTGACCGAATGGCATGGCACAGTTTCCATTGCGCTATTTCGCCCCAGAATGGTCCATTTGCATAACTGTATCAACACAATGCACGAGACAAATGTCCGAATGAACGCGCTTTCTAGTGAACGTACGGGATTCGTTACGGGTTTTGTCCTGACGATGTGTTTGATAACAATGCAGGGAAACTTTGTTTTACGGACGACCGGTAATTTGAATCTGATTGTCCGTTTTGTGGTCATTAGGTGGTCTATTTTGTGCTTTCTAAGGTTATAATTATCAGCCGTTAGTCTTCTGTGAAACAACGAGTTGTTTTTCTTATTCGGAAATATTCTTTGAATTATTGCAAGCAACGGTGTAGGTACTCCCAGTTGTAAACACCGGCTTTGTGGCACACTGGTGACAAATAAGAAAAATATCCTCTTTGACTTTGAAATTGAGAATTTGTCTATTAGGGAAGTCGTATTACATAAAACAAATTGTAATCTGTTATGTGCATCATAAATAATCGCTTGTAGGACTTGTAACCGCAGCGGCTCGCTTTGGAAATAGTAATTTCACCCTGTGTTACACCCTTAGTTACCGATCGTAATACCGAAACATGCCAATTCCGAAAATAACTGAAATAATGGTTTCAGTCACGCGTGGATATAAATGCTCTAAGAACTGCCTGCCTATCTTTTTTCGCGAGGACTGGTTACATTTTTCTCTCCAATTTTTTTTTATTATAAACGTATTAAACTTCGAAAAATATTACAGATTAATACACTCATAGTTAAACATTAACAGAAAGTTAACAACACTTAATTGAAGACAACAGAAGTAATGAGTCATAGCCACCCATCCACTTCCTAACATTAGCGCGCGGTTGCCGCCAACTGCGAGGTTCATTGCCACGGCGCGGCGGCCCGCTAATGTCATTAAAGCGAAGCACGTTAGGCTTTCCATCTGCACGCATGGTCCTAGTAAAAGGCGGTAGACAAAAAGTATCAATACAAAAATATCTGCTTGGTTTTTTATTCGATTCTATACCATTATCTTCGGCAACGTTAATATATTATAATTATATTAGCTGAGGCCGCGACTTCGTCCGCGTGGAATTTAACTTAACAAAAAAGCCCGCTCCCGCGTTCTGAGCCCGCGCGAAAGGACCCATTTTTAAAATATTTGTTTTTAAAAATAAAAGTAGCCTAAGTTACTGCTTATAACATCAGCTATCTACCAGTGAAAGTCCCGTCAAAATCGGCCCACCCGTTTCGGAGATACTCTTTGATTTCATTTGTTTTTATTTTTGTACGCGGAACCCTAATTGTTTTTCTAAAATTAAAGTAACCTTAGTTACTCCTTAAAACATCAGCTATCTGCCAGTGAAAGTCCCGTCAAAATCGGTCCAGCCGTTTCGGAGATTACCCGGAACAAACGCACAGACAGACAGACAGATAGACAGACAGAGAGACAAAAAAAAATAATTAAATCCCGTTTTTGCTATAGGTGTCGCATGTACACTTTCATATGCATTTAGTGAAAAGGAGTTATTTTTATATTACAAACAGATACTCCAATTTTATTTATTTGTGTAGATTATAAATATATCCCTTTCTTAGTAACAAATTCATTTTATCGTAATTCTGAATCAAACTACTTCTTCGTACTATCTCTGCGTTCTTACTTGCAACGATTAATTATATAGAACCTAACTGGACGGCATTGACCTGTACTTGAGAGATGTATATACCTACTAGTTTGATATCTCTGAACTTTTGTATATCGCTAACCGCGCACAACTTGCGTCCATCGCACAGGTGCGCTATCCGATCCGTCCGTATTACTGCTGGCATAATAGTTCCCCAATAGGGCTGCCACTTTCGCCGTTAACAGCGCGATGTACAAACTCACGCACTTTCCATATGATATGGATAATCGCTAATCTATTGTAATTTGAGTTACTTGTCAGAGAAATATGATCAATATCATAAGATGATCATTGATGATGATATTGTATGAAATATCTAACAATAGATCATGAATAATTAGTTAAAATAGAAATTCGTTACGAAAGTTACGCCAAGTAATGTCAAATGTTACGGAAAATGTTGCTGGACATGTCCCTAAACATTGATAGACAAACTTCCGATGGATGCACCTATCGATGTGTCAGATTACTAGAGTTAACTGTCATCTAGCTAATAAGAAAATGTTGTGTAAGAACCATAATAGAAAATCTGTCTTTTTGAGCTGTGCCTTATTATACCATCGTTCAAAAATATTTGATGCAATAAAAGCCAATTTACGTGAACCACTGGTGGCTTAACCTAACAGAGGCCTCTGCTGCATTAGTACCCTCCGCAGAGCATACATGTCAAGGCGACAAAACGTTCGTGCATAAAGCATCATCAGATATAACCACATTGTCAGAAGATCGACACACTGATAGCACAATTTTTTTATGGAGATTCACTGAACTGAGTCACCGGGGTGAACGATTGAACGATATATGAATGCTGTCACGTTTGTGATGGTAATCTGACAGCACAACCATAATATTACACTCGACAGTCGTTTGACGATTCGTTTTGCCGCCCTTTGTCTATTTACTTAGACTTTGGATAAAGTCTAAATAAGGACAAACAAAGCATTTTTATAATTTTATTTATTTATAGGCGTCGCATAGATATATACCTTATAATTATTATTTTGCATTCTCGTTTTGTTTAACTGTCGTTGGAAATATTCGAAGGTATATAGGCCGATAAAGCAATAAATATTTATAAATAACGCTTATTATAGTTATTGTTCTCAATCTAGCAGATTTCAAAACGAATTGTGCAACATAAGAGATATCTCGACGACTGAATAAAAAATATAATTTGTTGTTAAATTGTGTCTAACATTCAATTATCACGTTGAATTATTTCGTTGTAAAATGGATCAAGTTGCTCAAGTCATTTGTGGATAGTAGTTTTCCGGCATCATAACAAATGATTTTATAGCGTTACCCATAAAAGTAGGCAGTGGTGCAGCAATCGGGGTGGCTAATACTTCATAGAATTAATTGCAAGGAAATAAAAGTTTAATAGCTTTATTGGTAAAAGCTTTCGCCTCCACTGGACTACTCAAGTTTTATTATACGTTGGATATTTCATAACTTTTCGCATAGTATTTGATATGTAAAGATATAAATTAGATTAGTTTACAAACCATTTCTGGCTTTGAAAAACACTAAACATTTCCATTACCATGTAGATGTTCCAAAATCTACTCAACAACAACTATTTGAAATATCTGTGACTCTCTCTTACAAACGTTATACCTAGTGTAGTGATGTATTTACATCTTCAATCAAGATTACAGTTACATCAATATAAATATAATCAAGAGCCAATTATTCAAATGTCTTGCCAATCAGTCGATAACATCTATCATTATTTTCATCGAATTACATGTGCAGGCGCATCATGTAAGGAAGCGGTACCGAGGACACCGCAACAAAGGGAATATGAGGGATTACCATAAACTGTTGATTAAATATGCAAAGTGATGCATCGGTAATGCCCGCGGCTTTCTTTGTCATGTGAGTTATGGGACGTGGTGAGGAGGAAGCAGAAGGGTAGGTACTGTCAAGATGCTTCATCACGAATTGGATAATTACTATTATTGGTTACTACTATAATTATACTTGTTGATGGGTATGGGAGTTTAAAAAAATTATAATGAAAGTTAATTATTATTTTTTACATAAGTACATGATTTCACGTGTGACAAAGTTTTGTTAAAAATTTAAGTCGTAATCTCAAACTTTCGAGTTCGTTCCAGGTTTCATATTTTTAAATGTCCCAATTTCATTACTTTTTGAATGGATGTTTCATAACATTTTTAAGAATCTTATTGAACTGTTTGAATTAATTTGTCCTTAACCGATCACCGCTATCATATATGTATGAAAGTGCCCATCACCATGAACTGAACCTTCCGCGTATCGTCTGCACAGTCACGCGATGACTGTGGCCCTATGATGTGGTCGGCGGCTTTCGTTGAACAATGGACAAAGCATGTAGCCTTATCCCCGATTATTGTGATTTCCAATGACTAATGATATACAGGTATCAAAGATAATGATGCAAGAGAAGAATTTCCACCAATTATTAACTACAGTACCGGTTGCGTTAGAGAGAGAGAGAGAGATAAATATGTTCCATTAGTTGAATTATTGACGCAGCCAAGAAAACTCCAAAGCTGGGCTCGCTACATACCTAGCACAATTTGTCAAGAAAAAGTGGTCTAATCACCTGAAAATGGTCCTTGACACATTGAGATGTCCTTGTGTGTAAAACAACAACTCAATGTAGAGTTGTAAGGCGGAAGTATTTTCCCAGCAGTAAAGTCATCAAAATAGACTGCACTGTGTGATACTTAAATAAATATATCCTGATGCTGAACTATAATAAGTATAACCTATTGTATAACTGGTTAAATGGTAAACATCATTAGCGGAAAGACCCAGTTCTTATATTTTGAAGCAAAAACATTGTTATAACGTTAATCGACTGATCGTGCAAATGTGATTCAGAGAATTGAGATAAAAATAGATGTTGCTAATTAAGATCATAATCCAAAATCACAACGTAATGGTTGATATAAAACGAATGATGGGTGACGAGTAGTGACGACCTCAAACACATCTTTTTGCGTAGCAAGGAAGAGTTGGGAGGGTCGCCTGTCAAGTGAAGCGTAACATTGCCATTGATCAACAGATCGAATAAGTATAGGTCTACCAGAATCTCATGGCATTAAAAAATATAAAAAAAATGTGACTTTCATATGGCAATGTCCATTGTCACCTGCCAAATCAAAGTACAAGGTTTGTCAACCGCTGTTGAGATTTTGTGATATCTTCTTGGCAATTTATTGTTTTTGTGAAAATGTCGAAAAAGCCACTTCGATCTCAAGCGAGAAATATTGTTTTCAATGTGTATCGTAAAATAAGGGAAGAAGAAGGCGTAAATCAAACTCAATCTTTGATTTTAAAGCGCGTCGTAGAGTTGACCGGTAAGTTGGACTGAGTTGTTTTGATACTTTTAGTTTATTTTATATTTTTCTTACTTAATTATAGCTTCTTTATAGGGGTTTCCAGTACTACTATACGGCGAATCATAGGTGAGGGCACATCGAACGATGGTGTATTTTCCACGCCTGGTAAAAAGAGGAGAGGGGGGAAGAAGAAAATCAACTTGGACAGTTTCGATTTACAGTTGATAAAGAATAAAGTAAATGAATTCTATACAGTTCGGAAGGAAATTCCAACAGTAATGAAACTGTTACAAATTCTTCGACAAGAAATTGATTTCAACGGTGGGAGAGAATCTTTGAGGTAAGAAAAATATTAAGTAATAATCCTTCTCACTCGTAAGATGAGGCTTGTGTCCTGCAGTGGGACGTATATAGACTGATGTTGATGTTGATGATTGGCTAAGCTATCGTTTCAGTAACATGATAAATTTTATTATTTTTTACAGACTTATACTTAAGGAGATAGGTTTTGAATATGTTAAATGCCAATCAAAAAGGATCATTTTGATGGAGAGAGATGACATAAAACTTCAAAGATATAAGTTTTTGAAGCGTATAAAGGAAAACCGCGAAGCTGAAGAGCAAAATAAATTGGATGTAATTTATTTAGATGAAACTTATATTCATGGTTCATGTTCTGTGAACAAGTGCTGGCAAAGCAAAGATATTGCAGGTCCATCTAAAAGCATATCACTTGGAACGAGGTGGATTATTGTAAACGCTGGTGGAGAAAATGGCTTTGTACCAAATTGTTGTCTGGTGTACAGGTCAACAAGTGTATCTGCTGACTATCACCACGACATGAATAAGGACAATTTTACAAAATGGGTGACAGAGAAGCTAATTCCAAATTTGACAAGACCTTCACTAATCGTTATGGACAATGCTAGTTATCATTCCGTACGTTTGAACAAACCGCCCACACAAGCCAATCGTATCGCTGATATAAAAGAATGGCTTCGTGCAAATGATGTACATTATGATGATCTTTGGCGTAAATGTCAACTACTTGAAGTAGTGAAACAAAACATGTCTGCGCCCTTATATGAGATAGATGAAGTATTAAAATCGCACGGTCACGAAGTTTTAAGGCTCCCACCTTATCATTGCACATTGAATCCTATAGAAATGATTTAGGGTATAATGAAGCAAAAAGTTGCTGATAAAAATGTTAATAGGCCTGCAAGTGACATTAAATTATTAACAGAAGAAGCTTTCTCACAAATCGGTGCAGAGGATTGGCGAAAATGTTGTGAACATGTAAAGAAAACTGAAAACGATTTCTTCGAGAAAGATAAAATAATTGAAATGCTGGAAGAGCGATTTATAATAAATACCTCTTTATCTTCATCATCTGATGAAGAACAAGAAATGCAAGTGGAGTTCTTGGAATCATTTTCTAGTTCTGAATGAGTTATTAACTTTTAACCGATATTATTGTTGCGACCTAGAAACTATTTGGTCAAATATCTCGAAGGATCCTTATTTTATCAGCTTTATACAAAAACGCATTGTTAGTCTAGATGTACTCCATCGATTAATTATGAAAGGTCTCAAAAATTGAATGTTCGAGATTGTAGGTATAAGGTGAACGCCTTTGCGTTATCGGCGCGACGGCGGCGAATACCTACTCGCGAACGAATACAAAGGAAAGCCAACAATGAGTCTCGGGATCGTTCGATTGCGATTATTATTACTTACATACCTCCGAGAATGTTCAGGAAAACACCAGCTCGCATCTTTATTCGATATATAAGAAGTCGACGACGGGCAGCGAGTTAGTTACTTCTTGGAAGCGACAGTGTACGGAACTAAAGTAAGCGAACGAAGAGCAATATACCAGTGACCTGAGCGATAATATTGGAATACTGCGAGTCTGCTAATTGATTCGGAACGGTGCTTGTTGTGTGTAACTAGTGTAGTGCTGTGTATTTGTCGAGTTTGTGGAGAGCGAAATAAACCCTTTTTACACGTTTAACGGCATTAATTGTACCTACCCCTGTACGTGTACGTAACATTATAATAAATTAGTACATAAAGTAATATATGATTGGATTTATTTTCTTTGTCATATTTTCCTATGTTAAGAACCCGATGTATAACAACATTCTTCATACACATACCTAGTATACTTCATGTTAATTAATGACTAAAGATATAAATAAAACTTAAACAGTATCAAGATCGTTTAATCCAATTTCCCCAGTATTGCACACAACAAATTTTTATTTCCCCATTTGCCATGAGATTCTGGTAGACCTATACCTACGCATTATTGAAAAATGTTACTAGCTGGTTTCCGACTGATACAAAAACAATAGGCAAGTAGTTCCAATTAAGAAAACAAAAAAAATCTTTATCCGGTATAAAAGACTTCAACGTGCTCACATGTTTATGTAATTTTATGTCAGTTTATTTTTGACATATTACATAAAAATCGTCCTGAGATTTAAATCTTTGCTCGTATAAAGTATTATATAATGTATTTTTTTTACAAGACCAACTAGCATAAAACATTAACGCTTCTTCACTGACAACTATAAACATTAAATACTTATACTAAAATCGTAATAAAAAGGAAAAAGATAAATGCATACTGAAAATATAAAAGTTATACGGTTTAACAAACAAAAGAAAAACATTACATTCATAAAGCATCGATCATTATGACAAGTTTATTCTTTAAGTTCTATTGTCCCGACTCATTATCATAACGCTGTGTCACGTGGGGGTGGACCAGGGAGATCTAAGTGCAATGACATTTGAGACCTACTAAAGTCCTAAAATCAGAGTGATATGGGTGATTAGCCTTTTAACGTAAGAGGACTGATAAGGTTACGTTTTGAAATAAGCAGGTTCCAATGGATTCGATTTGACGTCATAAAAGACAGGGTAATTTGACCCACTATAGATTTACACATATTTCATTAAAAATAATGAAAGTTCAGAGTGTTAATCAAAGCTTCGAATCCTTACTATGCAATGTGTATCAGAAGTCCGCAGCAGTACTTGGGGTTTGGATGAGTATCAGGAATATAATTAATTAAATTATATAAAACATGGATCCCAATCAGAACATTATTTTTTTATATTTATTTGTTCGTATCTACACATCAGCTGTCGTATATGAACTTTAATTAATATTTCGTAATTTTGAAACACCTTGTATTATAAAGGCGAATCTGTGTAAGATTGACAAATCATGACGCAGCAATAAAGACAGAACACATATGCAGGAAATCCAGAACAAAAGTAAGTTATTCTATGGAACAACAAAACTATAGGCTATTAATGATCTTTGAAGTCAGAAGAGATGCAAGCAAAAGCTAGTACTTACTCCATAAATATTAACTCAACATAAAAAAACAACGTATATTCCACTTAAAACATTTCAAATCGAAACATCGGAACGTTTGCGAAAACCGTTTAGCCTAGCGGTTCGTTTCGTTTAAATAAAAAGTGCATTGTAAACACCGTTACCTAATCTTATTGCTGAGGTTAATTCGCGAACAGAATTCAAGGTCTTTTGATTGTGACGCTCCACATTGTATTGTTCATTTTATCTTACATTGATTGCAGTGGATTTGATGTAGCTACTGTAATTTATTAGTTCATTAATCTCGCTTGCACTCTGTAACTTTTTGACCAATTTTACTGCGGAATACAACTTTACTTACATCAGTGTCAGATATATTTTCAGTGTTTAAGTGCATTGTACATCTCCATAACGGCTGAATCCTTTTAAATTATGTATGTATTTATAGCAGTCTTGCTGATAGCAACTATAAAATAACGCCCCTCTTTTTTCGTCGGGGGTTCATAAAAATTAACGCGTTCAAATAACTTTCTGCATCTATTCTAGGGCAAAGGCCTCCATCTTATAAGCTTGACACCTCTCTTTCGGTGTTAACACTAAGTTAGAATATCCGATAAAGTGACGTAATTCAAGATCTGGTTAAAATGCGCGTGCGCAGTGGATATGTAACATTGATCGGTCATCAACGATATCTGAGTTCGCGTAATAATCCCATTTTATTTAATAACACCACATTGTTACTCAATTGTTACATTTATCAGTTTTATAATTGTTAATCGGTTCATCGTAATTCTCTGTTTCATTATTTCCGCCATTATTATTAATGTATCCTAATAAAAATAAACATAACTTTCTATATCAGAAATGATAAATAAGACATGCCACCTACTGTATTCAGAATCGGAAATTTGTAACGCAACCTAATTTGGTATACTTACAAATATCCGATTACAAAACATATAATAGCTGTAACTCTTCCTAGTAACGATAACAGCTTTTTATAATAGCTATTACAGCTAAGATAGCAAAAAGTTTAAGTGATAGCCAAGATATAATTAAATTTTCTTCAATTTATTTAACCTATATAACGTGATATCTTGATGATGTACCTATATAGGTTTACAAATACTAAAACAATTAAACCAAAACAAAAAAGTATTTGGCGTGATTTCAATAAATTAGGCCATAATCCAGTTTGCAAATGATATGACAAAACAAAAAAGTCTCACGAAAAATGTCACACCCATGTCAAAAGGCGAAATAAATTGAATTAAAATCGCATGTAACGCTCGAGTGGATACACCGCTTGTTTTTCTTTGTAACAATGGAGACTTGGGAGGAGTTTTTATAAGTATTTGTGCATCTCAATACCTTTTTGTAATAGCGTCACTAACGCAAAGTAGTAGTGAATAAATAACCTTGGAAATTAGAGGTTAAAGGGCTTTCGATTCTTGAGGAAATGTTTTTTTTTGTTTGAACGTTTGTTTCAGAATAGCTCAATAACTTTCTCAACATTATAGTGCGAATTACGTTTTGAATTCGGATGATGCTGAAATTATCTGAAATAAAAGATACATAATAGATTCAATGGACATCAACCATCTTTCAGACCGATACAACTGTGAATAAAACTGTTAGTTCATAAGTCATTTCACAACTATTGATGGGTAGGTAATTTTGTAAAACACGACTCGTCAACCCGCAACTCTTAAATATAGGAAACGCAGTGAGGTCGCGACCGCATCGTTAGAGTTACGTTCCTTACGTAATAATGATTAATATATATTATAAGAGGATTATTTGTTATGTACACAAGAAGTGTTACAAAGTTTTTTGGTGGCCAAATTAAAATGTTCTTGCTGTTTTGAAAAATATTATTACTTAACTGACTGTTTTACGATGACAGAAGCGTCGGTGAACGTGATTAAGTTTATCTAAATCTGTATTTTATATTTTATTTTTATTAATCAGTAACCTTGTACATTACAGCGTGTTCGCACGACCTATTATGTGAACGCAGCATAAATAGAATTAGGCCATTATCCAATAACTGATTGAAATATTATTGAAGTTGACATTGCTTTCAAGAGTAAGGCAAATAGGCAACACGGGCAGAGTGCGGCTAAAAGGAAAACCACACCAGTTACCCAAAAGGGGTAGGTAGGATGAGGTGAACTGCTGTACACACTTTTCGCCCATTGTACCTATTGAGGTCCCAATGCAAAAGGGGACGATCCCATAACAATGATACCGGACCTATTCCTCCTCAATGCAAAGGGAATTCGGGCCACCACCATCCCCCACTGCTGCTTGGCGAACATCGGCAACTTATACTGCAACTGGTCGTTGCGCTATTTCATGTCTCTTTCTACCGCACCAGCCTCAACCTCAATAAGCCTTTTTATATTATTTCTGCATTCGACCAACGAGTGTATGGTAACATTACTATTTGAGTGACGTAACAAATGCATTGCTCCACATAATCAGATCTTGCAGAGATCAGTGTCGCAATTAGGACGCTAATGACAATTTTACGGAGCAATCGTGAAATGCACTCGTTGCAATTGTAGATATTTAATCCGTTTACTATTTGTAATAAAAATACTATTTTTGTTGTAAATGGTATTGCGAAATAAATGCAACGTCTGATACTGAACCGAAGTTGTTACTATTAAATTAAAGGAAGTAGATCAAAAGCCTTCATTCGCAATGATGGCTCGCAGAATGTTTTTATCGGTGACTTACAGTTTCTCCTCCAAACTGTTGTTCGTCTCCTTGCCGGAGTGGTGGCTCTCCGCGTCGATGTCCTTGACCTGGGAAGAATGGTGAATGTTCATTATTACTTGCTCGAAACACCTTCAAGTAAACTGTTCCTACAAATTCGTTGTCAGTCGTCTTCATACACATTTCTGAATAATGTTATGATGTAGAACTCTCAAGAACTAGAGCGGCCTCAAAAGCAGCCCTGACGATAATGGTAAATGAGGCAAAAGGGGGTGTTCATAGTGTCCTATTTATTCTGAGTTTGCTGGAAAAGCAGAATATTTGCTGTAATTTACGTCATACACTTTCCGGCAACAGGTTACCAGATAACTTGAGTATTTTTAAGACCTTGATTTATTTATTTACGTTAACGACTAAAATCTTAACAAAATAAGAGCATTGCCCAAGTTACATAATACGTGTGAATGGCACCGTGATATCATAATGATCGTATCGTGTTTGTGCCGAAACAATACGCCAGCAGCTTATTGTGATAACTCACGTAACGGCGAACAATGCACGTGGGTAAGCGCGCAAGCGTATGCGCAGAAACGCGATGGAGGGTATAGAAACAAAAAGTATTTCTAAAAATATAAATATGAAGTTGCAGGTACTCAGACCCTTCAAAAGACTGTCGCGCAGGTCAGAGTTGCATTTGGCATTCGCAACGTCAGGATATTTCCAGCAACTCGTAAAATATTTTCACAGGAAAATAACCTTGTAGGTAGTTTAGTCACTAATTTACATAATATGCAGGCAAACTAAATATTATCTACTTTCCTTGAGCCTATCGGAGGTTTTACATTTCGTGGAGGTTGTCTACCATTTTAACTGTATACACTTTTAACAAATACCTACTTAGGTATCTATGCAAAATTTGAGATAACTTTGTGTTTACCATTTATCCTTGACACTAAAAGTAGTAATTTAAACATTCAGGCTTAGAAAAACATCAGTTGTACGCATTATGCACCGATAAGAACTCTATCTACAGTCGTGCGGCCGTTAGTTAAAAAAATCATAATCATCCATCGGCGGCTCTACCATGAGTTTTACGCTCGTAAGTCGCTGGCGTCTACGTAAATTAGTTTATAGCAAATTGTACAACGCCTCTGTCGATCAATCGAGGAAATAACGATTTGGCATGCAAATATTCTACTCGTGGATCGTGATTGCGAATCTTGCGGACAGAGAAACAGATGGTGGAGCCATTGAGATACTTACCAAAACTGTACAGAGCAGCGAGGCCTACGACTCGTACAATACATTGGTACTAAATATCCACATATACCGACGTTACAGCGAGCGAGACTGTCGTTGCAAAAGCGATCAAAGCACAATCAGTGTTGAATTAGCAAAAAGTTGCAAAAGCGAACCAGAGTGCCAGACAATTTCCCAACGTGGCACTAATTAATTTAACAGAATGAAAATTACGGGCATGCGGGCTCAACTACTGTCATTGTGTCACTTATGTAATAGAAGGAATAGCGCTTTAAGCGGGGTGTTTCAACAAGATCTTAAAAAGTGAAATGGAGATGTTAAGAAACAGTATAATGGTGGAAGATCATAATAATATGGTCTATAGTTCTATTATTAACAGCATTATGCTGGGACTCAAGTCTGCTGGAAATTTTATCAAAATTAGAAACTAGAAATACTGTTTGAAAAAATCTAAATTCACAAGGAAATGCATGACAAAATCCACCAAACATTTGTTAAAAAAATATTGAAATTACTGCTGTCTCTTAATTTGATCGAATTATATTATTTCAAGAACCTATCGTCGCTAAGTAAAAAAGTTACGAACATACTCAAATATGGTGAAAAGTCTTTGGCCATAACAATCGACCATGTGAAAAGATATCTCGCAAGTGATTTCCATAACGTGGTCAAATGTTTTGCAAACTAATCTTATGCTCAGCTGGTCGCTGATGTGACGCCTCATCGAGCGCGCTATCGTCTCCAGCTCACCACGGGTTTCGCAATGTGCGGCAATGTTTGTGCAGGCATGCTTCAGTGCAGATGGCCCGGCCTCAATCTTAAGCCTATAATGGAGTGGACTATTATTAGATACCGCCTAAGTCCGATGTGAGAGTGATGTTCCAGATAGAACGATATGACGATTATGAGTGTTCCCCTTTCCCTCAATAAGGAATTGAGGGAATATATTATTATGATCTTCCACCATTATACTGTTTCTTAACATCTCCATTTCACTTTTAAATATCTTGTTGAAACACCTCCTTACTCACAATTATCTTTCGGTGTTAACTTTTTGGGACCATGTCATGTAGTGGGTAGATACCTACTATCGATGAAAATAATACAAATTATGAAAATACATTTGTGACGTGAAGTGAAATAATAATATTATTAATAATATTATTTCACTTCACTTTCACTATTATTTCACTATTTGTACTAAGGCCAATATTTTGTAACATAGTAAGTTTTTCGTTTTTATCAAGCATTATTTAAATACTAGCTGTACTACTACTACTTCGTCCGCGTGGAATTTAATTGACAAAGTTTCATACAAACTTTCATCCCCTATTTTATCCCCTTGGGGGTAAAATTAATCAAAATCTTTTCTTAGCGGATGCCTACGTCATAACATCTACCTGCATGCCAAATTTCAGCCCGATCCGTCCAGTGGTTTGGGCTGTGCGTTGATAGATCACTATGTCAGTCAGTCAGTCACCTTTGAGTTATATATATTTAGACTAGCTGAGCCCGCG
Source organism: Notodonta dromedarius (assembly GCA_905147325.1). NCBI lineage: Eukaryota > Metazoa > Arthropoda > Insecta > Lepidoptera > Notodontidae > Notodonta > Notodonta dromedarius. Next base: position 12,061,873 of record LR990165.1, on the reverse strand, counting down.
ACTTCGTCCGCGTGGAATTTAACTTAACAAAAAAGCCCGCTCTCGCGTTCTGAGCCCGCGAAACAGGACCCATTTAAAAAAAAATATTTTTTCTATAATTAACGTAGCTTAAGTTACTGCTTATAACAACAGCTATCTACCAGGGAAAGTCCCGTCAAAATCGGTTCAGCCATTTCGGAGATACTCTTTGATTTCATGTGTTTTAATATTTTTACGCGGAACCCTAACTGTTTTCTAAAATTAAAGTAACCTAAGTTACTCCTTAAAACATCAGCTATCTGCCAGTGAAAGTCCCGTCAAAATCGGTCCAGCCATTTCGGAGATTACCCGGAACAAACACACAGACAGACAGACAGACAGACAGACAGATAGATAGACAGACAGACAATTTTTTTTTAAATCGCGTTTTTGTTATAGGTGTCGTATGTACTTTCATATGCATTTAGTGAAAAGGTGTTATCTTGATATTACAAACAGACACTCCAATTTTATTTATTTGTATAGATTATTGTTCTCTAATTTGGTTATTAAACGAAGGAAGTAGTGTTTTTATAGTAATTTCTTTTCCACATAATAAATTGCATGTAATTATGCACTAGACAGAGGCTGAGACAGGTGGCCTGAATGAACATATTGTGTAGGTACTAACAAATGAACGATAAATGCTTTACAATGGCAGGTAGATGAAGTTCTTCATTTACTTATTAATTGACGCCAAGATAATTTTAGGTAAATGGATAGGGCAGTCAGTAGGATCATGCAACATCTTAATTTTAAATGATGTGCTATTCGATCGCAGATCGCAGCTAGCTTCCTCTCTCTTTCGAATTTAAACCGCGCTGGTAACAAAAAGGAACAAAATACTTATAAAGTGGAACAACACACTCGAAGTGGGACATTGTGACGTAACTCAGCGCTGCAACTCTATGCGAACGACATTGGACGGTGCACGCGAATGCGTTCGCGCACACGGAATGAATGGGGTTAGATAATAGCGAGCCTCATTTTTTTGATAGACTTTAATCGAAGATCAACATAATTAAGTTCATGTTTGCACTTCCATAATCCCCGAAGGGGTAGTTAAGGGAAGAGACACCCAAACGCCATTAAACGTGTATATAGATTGGGAACATTGGTAGGCTAACCGAACCTGAGGTACATGTACGCTCTTACGAAATACACAACCTTAACACATCTAAAATAATTGACTCCAAACAATAATCTGACCTAATTTAATAGTACGCCTGAATCGGCCATCCACCTATCATTCGTCAACAATCTCTGAGCCTTGCTACTTTGCAATAGCAGAAATAGGTCGAACAGTAACTTAGTAAGATAACTTTTTAATAGGGTTTCATATTATTGTCGTAGGTAATGTCGATTAAGCTTCTCACTTCACAGATCATTTAGTGGAACGTCATGACGGGAGGTCACAATAAATCACACGACATTGGATGATGCACGCGATTGTTGCCGCGGGTAATTTGGACTTGAAATTGCATAGACAAATCTTTTTCCTGCATTAACTAGCTATGTTAGCTAAATTGTCAGTAGGTATGTACCTACTGACAATTTATGAAAGGTCGTTGTCTATCATCGATGTGCTATGGCTAAGACAGACTGCAGCTGAGCCGCAAATTAAACATCGAATCTCCCTGATTGTCCGTTGTTTGTTCCCTTCTTTTACATGCTTTCAGTAAAAGTTTCGTTGTTTTGCTCACGGGTCGGTCGTAATTCAGAAGCTTGTTCTCGTTTTCGTTCTCGTAAGTCGACTGTAGCTTTTAGATGAACTCAATCTATCTACTTAGTAAGGTAAGTCGTGTGGTCTAATTGTAATTTATTGATTTGGATTCCCTAGAATGCATGTATCACTACATTTTCCTTGGTTTCAAACGAGTGATAGGTATTCATATTCCGATCTGTACAAGAAAGAAAAACCCAGATAAGGTGCCTGGACACAAACCTACGAACTGACATGAATACAAATTCATTGCAAAATGATTGTCTAAAATAAATTCTCATAAAAGACCATACTTTTTGTTTTATGACCACAAAATGTAATAAACACACATTGCTAAACGTGGAATTCAATAGAAGTTGGTGTGTGGAGGAGTGTCTTCAGATATCGGATTCAGGCTATCCATACAAACTTTACCCTTATATACCGCTGCATACTCAAACACAACTCAAACTATATAATAATGTTTAAGTAGGTATAGAATCAATGAATATACCTTTGAGTACATATTTGGCCGGAAGTCCTTTTGTTAATAGAGTGTGGATGTTAGAGACATTTTAACATATTTTAACAGGTTTTCGGGCACGAACTATATACTTATGTCTATGTCTACAAGGACAGAAGTCCACTCAAAGGTTACAAAATGGATTGTCGATTTGGTAATATAAAGAGAATACGAGACTGAATAAAAAAATAAGTATCACGATCATAAACAGCAGTGAAATTTAACAAAAAATATTTTTTAATTACAAAATTCGATTTAGCCTGGCTCATAATCCATTGTTTGTCAGAAAGCACTCAAAATAATTGTATCCATGCTTTTATCTCGTGTGTAGAGTGTTATTAACGGTTATATCATAATGTGGGAGCGAGCCTCGCCGCGCGACAATACCTACTGCGCGTCCGTTTCACCCGCGTAAGACGGTGAACCCATTTCTTGTCCACGACTTTCCCTTTGGTTGATTTATATTGCTGTGATAACCTTGTATTTTCACACAGGATGAAATATTCACATTTTTAACAAAATAAATGAAGAATTTTTCAACTAGTTTCCTTCAATCTTCGCGAAAGGAGTGTTGGTTTTCAGTAGTATTTGAATTATGAACTTCAGGCTGCTTTTTTATTTATTTATTTTCTGCAGGTACTTAATCCTTAAATATGTCAACCATACAAATATAAAAATTCCAAAGCAAATTGAGGTGTTTCATAAAGGCGCTTTAAATAAAAAATTAATTAGCATTTACATACTTTTACGGAATAACAATGCAACTTTCTGCTCGGCCAAATAATAATAAAAAAAAACATTAAAACCTCTCAAGTCGTTGCGAAAAAAAAACGATTTGCATTATCGATATTGCAATAGGCAGTGCTAAGCCGATAGCTACTACAACATCGAATGATCAAAGCTATCAAGTTCTCGGTCTGTTCATGACCTCCGGTCTTGCGCCATTCCGATTGGCTCGGTCGCAATTTTTCCCGTTTTCGCGTCAAATTACCAGAGCGCACAGTTGATTGGTTACAAATCGCAATGGATGTTTTAAAATAGAATGTTTTTCGAAAAGAAATCAGAAGTTCAAGATTAACGTGATAAAATAAAATGGTGCCGTCTCATGTGTGTCTTTAATTCCCACTGTACTAAGGAAACTCATATTTTAATATAATCTGGAATCATTTTCGTTTCCAAACTATTTTGATTCCACGTCTAAATAACCAATGAGAAATGCGACAAACTACCATAATGTGTGGCAGTGTGTAACCATGAAGGTGTGGCAGGCTTGAAAAAACAAACTGATTAGCTAAATCATCTCTATCAGGTCTACCGTGCCCATTGAAGAAAAAAAACTTCATAATTACTTACAAGTAAGTAATTTGTCTCGTCGCTCAGATGATCTTAACCTAGCTTGTTAGTTTACCATTAGACATTGTGAACATTGGGTGCTCATCGCAGTTTCAGCACGTATGGGTGACTAATTCTACCATTAATTACTTTAACTTTGTTGAACATGTATTCTAAACAAAATGCATTCAAACACAATAGCACTTGCACTGGTTAGTTTATAAATTCATCATGCTTGCTGCTCTTGATTTTGGTAAACAGCTAGCTGTTTTGATTTGGTATCATTAAATTTATTGAGGTATATTTTAAGCACGCAGGAGCTACAGCCGCACTGAGAAAAAAATTATGACAACAGATGATTTTTATAGTTCCTATAAAACTATTTTTAGAAGATCTTTTGTGATTACCGCGAAGATTTATGTAATGCTGCGTATTGACACATTATTTGCAGTTATTACAAAACGTTTAGTAAAACGTATTTAAAAGGATACTAGGAACTACGAAAAACATTAATTGGCCTATTTTTTTTCGCAGTGCGGTGTTCGTGTAGGTTTTATTTATTTTCAAATCTTATAAATTACTAGCTGAGCCCGCGACTTCGTCCGCGTGGAATTTTGTCCCTTTCTTAGGGGATGTCTACGTCATAGTAGCTTTATGCATGCATAGTCTCAGCGCGGTCAGTTTAAAATTGACAAAGTTTCATACAAACTTTCATCCCCTATTTTATCCCCTTGGGGGTGAAATTAATCAAAATCCTTTCTTAGGGGATGTCTTCGTCATAGTAGCTTTATGCATGCATAGTCTCAGCCCGATCGGTTTAAAATTGACAAAATGTCATACAAAATTTCATCCCCTATTTTATCCCCTTGGGGGTGGAATTAATAAAAATCCTTTCTTAGGGGATGTCTCCGTCATAGTAGCTTTATGCATGCAAAGTCTCAGCCCGCTCGGTTTAAAATTGACAAAGTTTCATACAAACTTTCATCCCCTATTTTATTCCCTTGGGGTAGATATAATCAAAATCCTTTCTAGCGGATGCCTACGTCATAACAGCTACCTGCATGCCAAATTTCAGCCCGATCCGTTCAGTGGTTTGTGCTGTGCGTTGATAGATCACTATATCAGTCACCTTTGAGTTATATACATATATCCTACTAATATTATAAATGCGAAAGTCTGTGAGTGTGGATGTATGTATGTATGTATGTCTGTTACTCCTTCACGCAAAAACTACTGAACGGATTTGGATGAAATTTGGAACACAGATAGATTATAACCGGGATTAACATATAGGATACTTTTTAACCCAATAATCCAATACTACGCGGATGAAGTCGCGGGGCACAGCTAGTATAGTTATATTTTTATTACTATTCATATAAGCCATGAAAACACTTCTGACTCGTCAGAATTAATCTACCATCGGTTCGGAATGCCATTTCCACTGAGAAGAGTCGGACAGGAATTCAATGGTCAGGTACAATAAAAAAAAACATTGGTAAGTATACATTTCCAAAACAGTAAGGCGATGTACGCAATATTTTTCCTGACAGTACAGGATGTTAATTTTGTTTCCTCAATCTGCAATATCAATTTTACTAAGTTGCAAAGATGCAATGTTCGGCGCTGTTCTCGAGCGTCTCGTGAAGATGTGCCGACCTCCTTGGCACACTTGCGTACACCGGGCAGATTCTATTGAGATCTTGTCGTCAAGATAATAATTTAACTATAAGTACCTACTTATTTTATCTTTAGCTACTTAGTAATAATCTTGACTAAGTATATGCGCTTTCATTCATGATTGAGAATACTGTATAGTTGCACAATAAGAAAACCTACCTGTATGCTGTAGTCGATTGTTATAAACTATTGGATCTAGCTTTTATAAATATGCACAATAATACTTTTTGACATAGAACCGAGAAAATACAGCTAGATGCAGCCGCGTTCTCTGTGGAATTAAGATTCTTATGCCCCTTTTCATCAATTACTCCTAAATGATTTTTACTAAGTGCCGCTTAGCTTACGAGGATTAGTGACTTAGATATTTCGTAAACGTTGGTGAAAACAAAACTGACACTAAGGGGTACTTTAATTGCTGTAAGAGGTCCGAAAATTTGGGTTTAAAAGTGTAGGTGGTAGGCATTACATATTGTAATCCCTGACTCAGAAACCGCTCCAATAAATATCTACCTAAGTATCATACATGATGATGATGTACTTACTAGTATGATAACGACTGATAATTGCGCAACCCGTGCCTTACGAGCCCACGTACTGTTCAGACGTTATCTTTGGAGGGAAAGCGCAGGCGTACTCACGTAACCCCAGTTTCGTTAGTATCATGCCATGGTTTCAATAGAGTAGGCAGACAGACAAGTCCATGACTTTATATCCTTTGAAAAGATTTATAGATAAGTAACGATCCTAGTAAAAAGATTCGAACAAGTGCGAGTAGGACCGCGCCCTGAGGGTTCCGTATAAACTTTAGTATGTTTGTAGATAGTTCATCCATCCAGGGATTAGCCTCGACAATATTTCCTGAATTCAACACCAATACTGGCACGAAATCAGTCGTCTACTGAATAAAGTGGGGTAACAGTTGTCCCGTTGGTATAATGTGTCCTTTCCTCCAACAGACACATATCTTCAATGTATGTACCTAGATTTGTTTAATTTGTGTACCTCTACTAATCTAACATTAGACGAGTCTCATAACAGATCTGTGAGTAACTTTATTGTATCGTTTGACCCATAATTGTAGCAGATTATTCTCATCTCGATGGGAAAGTTGTAATGAACTCAGTTTTCCATGTGTTCTCATGCGACGTGGTCGTGTTCAATTGTTTGAATATCAATGAAAGTCATTTGATATGCTGAATGTTTTATTGACTTATAATTTTACTGTTGCTTGCGAACGTTATAAATTACCTAAAATTAAGTCACTGATTGATGAAGTGAACCAAATTAAGTATACCGGGAACATTTATTTGATTTTGATTACATACCTAACACAGCCTGGCTAATTCGACATTCGGCCTCCTAAATCCGGCTATATTTCACGTAAGATATTATGTAACTGACTTTTGACTTTTATTTTCGTATTAAACACAGTAGTCCGTCTACAAACCGACTATAAATAAACATTTTACAAATTCATTTAATTTTTTTGACACTGTGGTTTTTATCAAACAACAGTCAATAAACAAAGCGCAAAATGAACATCAGACAGAGTGTGATTATCTCCGTTCGTATGTTCGTTGCAATTAAATAACAGCTTGAATTAATCATGGTCATGCATTATTCAGCGTAGCGTCTTCCCCGCATACTAGTGTTCAATTAACGCTATGGGAAATGGATGCGTACGAGATGCAAGCTTGTGTCTTTATAAGGTATTTATTCTTTCCGCGAATACGATATTTATTGATCACCTGATTGATATGGACAATTAGGCTTCTGTCTGTTTAGTCTGAGCAGACGCATACGTGCAGTAGTGCATTGACAACGGCTGATGATGAAAATGTTGACTTGGGAGATAAAAACATACGTACGCACACGATTTATATAGCTTTTGTTATCAACAGATCAGATGTATGATTACATCACAAAGGAGATATTCTTAAATTAAATAAAAGTCCTTTAATGTCTACTCGAGTATGAATCTAAGACTATTGCAGCTAACTACACCTTAATCAGGTGCCTACACCGACAGGGGTCTTACCTTACCCTTAAATGAAACGAGAGCCAAATGATATTAGAAATCGTATTAGGTACCTGAAGTTCTTATTCATCCTTACTTAATATTTAAAATGCGAAAGTAACTCGGTGTGTCTGTCTGTTTGTTATGTTTTCACGCCTTAACCGCTTAACCAATATCGATGATTTTTGGTATTGAGATAGATTGGACCTTGGAGAAGGATATAGACTATTTATTATCGCGAAAATAAAACCTGAAGGGGAAATAGGGGATGGAAGTTTGTTAATTCCGTTCCAAGATTCACGCGGATGAAGACGCAAAGGAAAAGCTAGTATACCCACACGATTTATACTTTACTATACTCCTCCGTCGGTAGACCACCTTTATATCGGCAAATGTTCCTGTCAATACAATGTTAGCGGATCAGGGTCAGGCTACTATGACGAAGGCAAACATTATAAGTACCTATACGTAAAACCGTGTCTGGATGAATACATTATATTGCGGAAGGTACGAGTACCTAATCACGACTGCTCATTCGAACGGCTACACATGTCCTATAGAGAAATTATAACAAGGTAGGGTATCTATAAGTAATTATGTCGCTATTGTTTACGCATTCGATTAGTTTTTTTTATATTACCTAATTGACTCAGTTGAGTAATACTCGTAGGTAGACGTCAGACGGCAAAGTCACGGACTCACCACTCTCTGGACACTGCGCTAAGATTCTTAATAAAAAAATTGCTTATGTGGTGCGAACACCGCCTTGTATTTATAGGAATTTGTTTATTTATTTATTGGTAGCGCGATACTCCTTTAAAATGCTATAGTAAATAATCTTTATTATATTTTATAATTTAACTAGTCGTTCGCCCGATGGGATTACCCATTGCCTATTTAACCCCATTAGAAGATGATTTATAAACTTAAGACTCATCTACGTTACTTAAGGAACTCCAGAGTCGCTAGAACCTGTAAATGTACTGTCTGTCTGTCTGTCTGTGTGTTTGTACCGGGTAATCTCCGAAACGGCTGGACCGATTTCGACAGGACTTTCACTGGCAGATAGCTGATCTTATAAGGAGTAACTTAGGCTACTTTAATTTTAGAAAATCAATTAGGTTTCCGCGTAAAAAAATAAAAACACATGAGATCAAAGAGTATCTCCGAAACGGCTGGGCCGATTTTGACGGGACTTTCACTGGTAGATAGCTGATGTTATAAGCAGTAACTTAGGCTACCGTAATTTTAGAAAAACAAAAAAAAAATGGGGCCTTTCGCGCGGGCTCAGAACGCGGGAGCGGGCTTTTTTATTAAATTCAATTCCACGCGGACGAAGTCGCGGGCTCAGCTAGTTTTATATAAAATTCTCGTGTCACAATGTTAGTTACCATACTCCTCTGAGACGGTTCGACCGATTTTCACAAAATTTTATGTGCATATCGGGTAGGTCTGAGAATCGGCTACTATCTATTTTTCATACCCCTAAATGTTAAGGGTGCTCCACATTCCACGCGGATGGAGTCGCGGGGCACAGCTAGTGAGACTATGAAATTACAGACGCAATCCTTAATAAGTAACCGTCGAACCCTACTTAGTCCAGTTCCACACGGAATCGTGGTGTGTTAGGCCTTATGGTGCATGATGTCGGCGCGTCAAACGTGTTCATACTCGTATGTCGTTGTTAGATGCGCGTGGGCACCGGTTAACGAATCCGTTATTCAAGGACGAGGGCTTTTAGTACTTATTAGCTCTTGGATGGTTTAATTTTATGGTTTTACATGATTTGGACTAATAAATATACGACTATACAGTCCCACTCGCACTCTTACTCTTGTATGGAAAATCTTCTTCCAACTCCTCCTATTCTTTCTTTCGATATAATTCGTGCGGGTTCCAAGCCGTGTGTTGGTTTGTGATACTGAATTGTTTCGGTTAGATAGATCATGATAAATTAATATTTTCATAATGCACTGAAATAAAATTGAAATTGACAAATGTTTTCTTTAAGTTAGAAGGAAGTTACTGAGCGACTACCATGGCTTCTTCGATGAAACATTAAGTTGGCAATACCTAGTAATATTTACGTATAAAGGTAGGTCACCAGTGATTAACAAGAATATGTATTAGTGATACGCAAATAATACCACAAACTATTGACAAGAAAGAAATGTATTTTATAGTTTTATCCTTGCATTGCTTCATAAATCGATGCAAAACGGGTTGCTTCGCGTCCCTCAGAAATTGTTTTAAGATCTACTTACACTCAAACTCTATGAATAGATAAGTAACCAGACAAAGCTATTGATTGAAGACTCCATCAAAAGATGATCAGTCAATGATCGGCAAAAAACGCTGAACAATCAAATTCGGTCACCCATCAAGCCTCGACATGCGAACATAACAGTACAATGAGCACCCATTGTGATGTCGGTGCGGTGAACGAACTAACTGGTCCTGTCAAAATTAACCGATCATGTGTAAATAAACTACTATTGTTTCAGATGTTACCGTTTTGTTAATTAATAGGTCCAATTAGAACTTGGTCACCGTTACTGAAAATATAAAAAAAACATTTCAGTGAGTAAATACCATGGTCGGTAAATGTCTCAGTACTAAATTATATTTTGTTGTGTCTCCAGCGTTCTCCAGACAATTTTAATGGTAAGCTCGTAGGTATAGTTAGTACCTAATTATAAAACAGTTACTTAGGTCAACCTTAAAAACAAAGCAATCCCGGAAATTTTGCTGAGTAGGGTACCTGCATGGATAGGTACACCACCCCAGAAACAAGAATAATCTGCTGGCCTAGAAAAAAATGAAAACAGGAACCGACGTCAAGCCAAGTGTACCATTGAAACTTTCCTCTACAAATCGCACAAATTTTTGGTCAAACACCCAACGAGTCAGACCTTGAAGAAACGACGCAAGCGACTTCATCCAATCGTAAAAAATTGTAAACAAACTTATACAATACAATTGGATGTTTTTGCACTAACGGATCATAAATTGGCACAACAAAACGGGACTGCTACAGGATAAAGTACCGTAATGGTACTTCGTCTATCGGTACTTATAATGAGTACTTAGTTGCTGGGAAAGAGGCGTGTTTCCTGACATTACGTGTCCACACCTTTAATTTATGATTAATGGTTTAATCGAGCGTTTAACTGTACAACTAATTTAATAGATCATTGTATATAATCTGATAGTATAGTAATACTATCAGATTACGAAACACGTGTTTAGTCTACAGGAGGAGTAAAGAGTTTTTGTGACCGGATTTTCTGTCGTTTAAAAAATACACGTAGGTGGGTTGTGTATTTTTTTCAGTGAGTTTTTGTTGTCATCATAGGTATTTACGTGCACAAATATATGAAATCTGTTCATGAAGATTAGCTACCGATGACAATAAACAGACAGTCTGTTTTTAAATTAACTGTGAGAGTTAAGTAAGGTTTTTCACATCAGTCTGGAACATGAAATAAGCGTAGGTATAATGGCTTTATAAAGGACTACTAGATACGGGAACCTTGCGGATAGACTAATCAATGTCACTACAACGAGAAAATTCCAAGCTCATCATATATAGGCAGAAAATTACAATGGGAACGCGGCTATCAATAAGTTACACGCAAAATATTTTGGTATATTGTTTAGACAATCTTAGTTCGTTATATTATTATGACACGCAAAGGTATCTACACACAATAGCTACCGGGAACGAACATGTTGTATAGGTCAAAATTTGACAGTAGGTATTCGTTTTAAGGTGAAGGCGCCTGTCTAGCCAGCGAAATTCAAAATTTTCGAGTATTTTTATAGTTTATCCAAAATCTGAAAACATTTAAGACAACATTTTGTGATTTGCGAAAAACACAGTATGCAGTGCATTTATTAATACATTTATTTTACTCTAAATATTATCACGGTGGATATGATACTAGTAAATCACTAAATATTAGTCCCACAGTCCTTTATAAGATCATCTCCGTCCGTCCGGCACAGTCTGTCAGAATGCCATAACTTCTACAGTTTTTGAAGGTAGGTAGTTGGTGAAATTTGGTACAGATAAAACTTAAGTATCTACTTAATAGATCAAAATTTTAAAAATGTATAATACCTATTTGGTTTATTTATTATACCTTTTTTTGAGGTTGGTACCTCCCGGTAGCTCCCGGTCCATGGGAAGAGGGAATTATATTTTTATTATTAGAGGGAATCATATGAAGATCTTTAATTTGTACTTAGGAAGAATAGGAAGTAAAAAGAAGAGTAGGAAGAATAGGTAGGAGGCCTACTAGGAAGAATAGGAAGTAAAAAGGTTATATAAGTATAATGGTAGGTGGATAATATCCTAACAAGCAATTAATGTCTATTGTTATATTTGCCTGTAGGTTACAAGTAGGTATCTTAAATGATGTACCTACGTAAGATGAAGTCAGTAGTGAAATAAAAAATATCTAAATATATTGAATAATGCAACTGTTATTTCAAATCATTGAAACTAGATTGAACAATATTGTAAAATAAAGACGAGAGTAAATACCAAGTCAATTAGCATAATAGTTATGTCTATAGCTATCTTCCATGTTTTATTCCATGTTTAGTTTTAGCCAACCGCTGTAAAAAGTATAATTATTGTTACTATATAAGAGTCCTAGTTTTACCGACATTGTCCCTTTGTCTCGCGGCAATTCAGACTGCTATTACACAATTAAACATAAATAGGTACATATAGTTAGTAATAAACAACGTTGTACTTAAGAACTAGAATTTAACTTGCTCTTAAGTTATTTAGGGATGAAATATACAGCCCATAGACACAGAATAAATACAATTTTAAATAGTCTACCGCGGGGTAGATACATAAAGCTTTATATGAGCTACTTGGGTAAGTATTTATTAGGTCAACTAGCTGAGCCCGCGACTTCGTCCGCGTGAAATTTATTTTTACAAACATTTTATTAAACAAAAAATGTTTGTTCAGTTCGCAGAGTTTACTAAAATAATGAAGTTGATAAATAAACACCTATACTAAGTTTAACCAAATTGTTCTTTATATACCGATCGCAAAAGCCCGCTCCCGCGTTCTGAGCCCGCGCGATACGAACCATTTGTGGTTTTTTTCTCTAAAATAAAAGTAGCCTAAGTTACTGCTTATAACATGAGCTATCTGCCAGTAAAAATCCCGTCAAAATCGGTCCAGCCGTTCCGGAGATTACCCGGAACAAACATACAGACAGACAGACAGACAAAAACGTGTGGCGTTTTTGTTAAGTATAGGTGCCGTATGTACTTTCATATGAATTTAGTGAAAAGGTGTTATTTTGATATTACAAACAGACACTCCAATTTTATTTATTTGTATAGATAAGTAGTCAAATGACTTTTTTTATTTCTTTAACGAGACGCATCCTCTTTTTTTATCTAGCTCATGGAATTATATCTAGTTCTTGCTGTAACACACAGTGCGTAATGAGAGCCGGCCTTTTTGGTGTGAAAGGAAATAAATCGACTAAGCTTAATTTTTAGAATGAGTTGCAAATTTGTACAGATATTTCGTATTATACTTACCTAATCGAATATCAAGTCACTTAGCTGTATATAATATTTAGCAGATGTTTAAGACTTTTTAATTGTTTATTATTTTACTTACGTGTACCAACCTACGTTAAGTATGGGTGAAGTGGGAATTTAGAAAAAATAATCTACCCTCATTTAAAACGGTTGCATATTTAAATTTATTTAAGTAGGTACTACGATACGTATGTATATGAGAACTCACCTTATACTTCATTTTTGAAAAATACTGGAAACCTTTTGAATTATAACACTGCACAAGAAATCGTAAATTATCTTGGAATTATAAATATATTATATTTATAATTCTCGAAAAAAGAATACCGACTTTTATGACCGCGATCGTTTTTAGGCGCGGGATCCGCTCGTCCGCGCATGCGTGTAGTGCGGCGGCGCGGTAATGGCTGCGCTAGGAGAGTCGCGCCGGTTTTGCTTCCACGGCGGCGCGGTGCAACGACCCACTGTCTCACTCAGCTCAGCTTAACAACAAACACCGCTTCCCAAGGAATGCAACGAAGGTGAAGGTAAAAGGTGAAGTGCGAAACCCCGAAAGCGTCGGCCTGTGACAATGCGACCGGTGCGGTGCGATGGTAATTAATGCGTTTCACGCAGGGTTCTGCCAAGCCAATATTAGCCCATACTATCCAAGTACCTACGGATTTAGTGTTTCAAGCTCTTGCAAAAAATAATTCGGTAGCAAATGTTGTTATTTATTTCTACTTAGTTGCCAAAATTTAAACTCGAGGGTAGTTTGCTTGTTTTTAAGTTTAAACGTTTTTGAACTTGCATTTCCGGGTTATATTTAATTGTGGCTTTTATCAATAGTGTTAACGTAGTACGCGATCCAGCCAGACTCTTGTGTCCGAGAAGTTAGGATGGTCATTTTGATTTTGAATAAAACTAAGCTTTGTGCTGCGTTGTGCCACAAATCGCGAATCTTGATCTCAAAAAACAAAGCGACTTCCATAGTGACGTCGCGACGCTTCCATAGTGACGTCGCGACGCTTTCACATTGGCGTCACCATGTTAACATAGTGGTGTCGCGACGCTTCCATAGTGGCGTCACGACGCTTCCATAGTGGCGTCATCATGTTAACATAGTCGCGTCGCGACGTCATTATGGCGTCGCTATGTTAACATAGTGGCGTCGCTTTGTTTCCATAGCGGCGTCGCGACGATTCCATAGTGGCGTCGCGACGCTTTAATAGTGGCGTCGCGACGCTTCCATAGTGTCGTCGCGACGCTTCCATATCGGCGTCGTCATCCATACCAAAGAGAATACAATACTTAAAATGTGGGTAGGTACCTTTGATAAAGTTATAGGTCTACCAGAATCTCATGGCATAAAAAATATAAAAAAAATGTGACTTTCATATGGCAATGTCCATTGTCACCTGCCAAATCAAAGTACAAGGTTTGTCAACCGCTGTTGAGATTTTGTGATATCTTCTTGGCAATTTATTGTTTTTGTGAAAATGTCGAAAAAGCCACTTCGATCTCAAGCGAGAAATATTGTTTTCAATGTGTATCGTAAAATAAGGGAAGAAGAAGGCGTAAATCAAACTCAATCTTTGATTTTAAAGCGCGTCGTAGAGTTGACCGGTAAGTTGGACTGAGTTGTTTTGATACTTTTAGTTTATTTTATATTTTTCTTACTTAATTATAGCTTCTTTATAGGGGTTTCCAGTACTACTATACGGCGAATCATAGGTGAGGGCACATCGAACGATGGTGTATTTTCCACGCCTGGTAAAAAGAGGAGAGGGGGGAAGAAGAAAATCAACTTGGACAGTTTCGATTTACAGTTGATAAAGAATAAAGTAAATGAATTCTATACAGTTCGGAAGGAAATTCCAACAGTAATGAAACTGTTACAAATTCTTCGACAAGAAATTGATTTCAACGGTGGGAGAGAATCTTTGAGGTAAGAAAAATATTAAGTAATAATCCTTCTCACTCGTAAGATGAGGCTTGTGTCCTGCAGTGGGACGTATATAGACTGATGTTGATGTTGATGATTGGCTAAGCTATCGTTTCAGTAACATGATAAATTTTATTATTTTTTACAGACTTATACTTAAGGAGATAGGTTTTGAATATGTTAAATGCCAATCAAAAAGGATCATTTTGATGGAGAGAGATGACATAAAACTTCAAAGATATAAGTTTTTGAAGCGTATAAAGGAAAACCGCGAAGCTGAAGAGCAAAATAAATTGGATGTAATTTATTTAGATGAAACTTATATTCATGGTTCATGTTCTGTGAACAAGTGCTGGCAAAGCAAAGATATTGCAGGTCCATCTAAAAGCATATCACTTGGAACGAGGTGGATTATTGTAAACGCTGGTGGAGAAAATGGCTTTGTACCAAATTGTTGTCTGGTGTACAGGTCAACAAGTGTATCTGCTGACTATCACCACGACATGAATAAGGACAATTTTACAAAATGGGTGACAGAGAAGCTAATTCCAAATTTGACAAGACCTTCACTAATCGTTATGGACAATGCTAGTTATCATTCCGTACGTTTGAACAAACCGCCCACACAAGCCAATCGTATCGCTGATATAAAAGAATGGCTTCGTGCAAATGATGTACATTATGATGATCTTTGGCGTAAATGTCAACTACTTGAAGTAGTGAAACAAAACATGTCTGCGCCCTTATATGAGATAGATGAAGTATTAAAATCGCACGGTCACGAAGTTTTAAGGCTCCCACCTTATCATTGCACATTGAATCCTATAGAAATGATTTGGGGTATAATGAAGCAAAAAGTTGCTGATAAAAATGTTAATAGGCCTGCAAGTGACATTAAATTATTAACAGAAGAAGCTTTCTCACAAATCGGTGCAGAGGATTGGCGAAAATGTAAAGAAAACTGAAAACGATTTCTTCGAGAAAGATAAAATAATTGAAATGCTGGAAGAGCGATTTATAATAAATACCTCTTTATCTTCATCATCTGATGAAGAACAAGAAATGCAAGTGGAGTTCTTGGAATCATTTTCTAGTTCTGAATGAGTTATTAACTTTTAACCGATATTATTGTTGCGACCTAGAAACTATTTGGTCAAATATCTCGAAGGATCCTTATTTTATCAGCTTTATACAAAAACGCATTGTTAGTCTAGATGTACTCCATCGATTAATTATGAAAGGTCTCAAAAATTGAATGTTCGAGATTGTAGGTATAAGGTGAACGCCTTTGCGTTATCGGCGCGACGGCGGCGAATACCTACTCGCGAACGAATACAAAGGAAAGCCAACAATGAGTCTCGGGATCGTTCGATTGCGATTATTATTACTTACATACCTCCGAGAATGTTCAGGAAAACACCAGCTCGCATCTTTATTCGATATATAAGAAGTCGACGACGGGCAGCGAGTTAGTTACTTCTTGGAAGCGACAGTGTACGGAACTAAAGTAAGCGAACGAAGAGCAATATACCAGTGACCTGAGCGATAATATTGGAATACTGCGAGTCTGCTAATTGATTCGGAACGGTGCTTGTTGTGTGTAACTAGTGTAGTGCTGTGTATTTGTCGAGTTTGTGGAGAGCGAAATAAACCCTTTTTACACGTTTAACGGCATTAATTGTACCTACCCCTGTACGTGTACGTAACATTATAATAAATTAGTACATAAAGTAATATATGATTGGATTTATTTTCTTTGTCATATTTTCCTATGTTAAGAACCCGATGTATAACAACATTCTTCATACACATACCTAGTATACTTCATGTTAATTAATGACTAAAGATATAAATAAAACTTAAACAGTATCAAGATCGTTTAATCCAATTTCCCCAGTATTGCACACAACAAATTTTTATTTCCCCATTTGCCATGAGATTCTGGTAGACCTATATCAAAGGTAGGTACTCGAACAAGCGAGTAAAAAAAAGTTGCGTGGTACGTTTCATGTCCAAAATCGTTGTGTCTATCCTATAGTCCGAGCATATTTAGCACATATATCTGTCTCTTTCACTCGAGTGCTTATAAATCTTCTTTCTTTCTTTAAAAATATGGCCCACCCTTTTACGTAGTAGGTATTTTTAAGTCTGTGGCCCCACCAAGTTAAAAGGTATTTCGGCAGTGTCAAGTAACAAATAGCAATTCAAATACACATATAATAACAATACATTATAAAAATATGCCGTCCACTTTGGAAAGCCACAATGGAGGCCTGATAATTTTATTGCAAAATCGAATGCATAAAAATTAAAATCAAAGTGTCACTGTGCGTGTCAAAACGACAATCAATTGACATTGACTTTTGACAAATAAATAAACAAACATGGTGGATATTATAACGTGTGCGTGCTGTGTGGTTTAAAATTCTGTTAGATTTTGTGAATAAAACACGACAAAGTTCATGCGTAGTTCACAGAAACGGCTTCAAGATGATGGAACATATACGCCAATTTGATTGGTAAGAGACTATGTGCTTTAGTATAGAAAAAGCTATTTCTAAATTCTACCCTCAAATTTGGCAATATCTTGGCCTCACCACTCCGCGCCGTCCGTAGTTCAGTGCCTAATAATAATATGCAATGCCCACCCTTAGTACAAGCATTTCACTAAGTAGGAGGGGCTGAGGGGACCACTAGTAATATGATACCTTTACATTACTCCTATACATATACCTATTTAACTTGTTTCCAGGTGTTCATCAACAGTAGATAGACATTTTGTAGAACAGTCTGATCTTGACAATTGTGTGACCGAGAAGATTCTGAGGAACAAGTTCTATGATCCCCTGATATCCAGCGACTCAGAGAATGAAGCACCCAATGTCATTGATTGGGTTGATATATCCAAGAAGCGAGAGAGTGTAAGTACCACCTCTAGACAATTTACTAGGGTTAATTAACCATGGATAAAAAAATAGATATCTTAATGTACGTATTGTATAATTGTTACCTATTATAGAGATAACAAATTTACAGTGAAGTATTAAAATGCTTCTCAAAAGTTGAATACTTATGTGAAATGTAGTTTTTTATTTGATGCAACAAACTTAAATAGGTTGTTGCATTCCAGTAATCAGCTACCTGCAGTATTTATTTTTGCTACAACTACTTGCTTCTTACATATAAATATAGTTTCAGTCTGAAAAGTCAAACCGGCTGTATGTTCCGGGGCTGCGGGGGCTGCCCCCCTTCCCCAAGGTGTCGGCGCTCACAGCCCAACAACACCTGCAGTGCCTGAAGGTGTTGTGTGCAGACAACCCGCATATACTGGAGGCTGAGTTCATGCCGAGACCCACTAAGCAGGACCACAAAGTATTTGAGGTAATGTTAGTTGTAAAATTAGGTGAGTTTTAAATATTCTGTTTAACTTAGCCTTTCAGCCTTTCTTAAGTATATCTGATAGTTTTGGCTGAGCCCCCATCAATAGTTATATTATCTTCTGTATCTATTCTAATTATGTTATCTTCACAACAGGAGGTGAAAGAAATTTACGCCAAAGAGCAAATAGAATTCAAAGAGTGGGCCAAGAGCCTGTGGAAGAAGGGGCAGTGTGTCCGCGCGCTGCGGCCGCCGCCGGTGGTGGAGGCGGCGTACAGCGCGGAGTACGCGCTGCGCCGGCACGCGGCGCGCGCGCTGCCCGCCGCCTACCGCCTGGCCGCGCAGATACCGCTCGCGCCCAGCGCCACGGACTGCGACTTCACACACGTCCAGGATTTAATTGATGTGAGCTATTCTCTTAGCTTCTTATTACTTTAATTTTCAACTGCTTGCTATTCGTCTTACACCTCGTTAGCGGTGATATTTGTTACTCCAAAAGTCTACTAAGAGTCAGAATCTACATCTGGTTTTGAATGCTGCTACAACCCAGTAGAGACAGCATGGCCTTTACACTGATTTGTATTGTTATCCCAGCTTTGTGCTGTAAAAAATGTCTTGTAGCTGTGGGATGGTATAGTACGAAATGTTTCATTCAGGTGAATGTGGCGGATCTGCCGGAAGTCCGGCTGCCGGAGACGATAGTGAAGAGGTTCAACATCATCCGCCCCCGCGCCGCGCCGACGCCGTGCATCAAGCACCCCTGCCGATTTATTTTACCAAGTTAGTATCCATTTTTATTATGTAATAATGTTTCCATTCGTCAGACATAATACACTTACCATATGGTCCCTAACTAAGCTAAGCTTGTACTCTACTGTCATAATGATAGAATGACAACTGTAAAGAGTTCGGAGTACAGAGTTTCGATAGGGCTAACTATCCAATTTGGACTGATCCAACCGCAGAGGCTCTCTACCAACTAAGCTGTGTCCTTCTCAGGCCTTCGGTAAAAGGCGTAATGCGTATTGAATATTTATTGTAAACGTACTACTGTACCATCAACTAAGCTTGATCAGTTTTTTACACTTTTCGCTTGCAGACAGTAATCATAGGTTGCCTCGCCCATTATGTTGTTGTCCAATGAGACCAAAAGCGTCCGACGAGACAAAAGCCCTTTTTTTGGAAAGCCATTTGTTTTAATTGTTTTTATGACCATGCTAGCCGCAGGTGGCTGCTGGTCACTGCACACAAAATGCAACCTTAAGGTGATCAAGCGTCGAGTTTGTTGACTGTACATGTACATGTGTCGTGCAGACGAGTCGTCGATGTCGGTGCTGCCGCTGCCGGAGCTGCAGCGCGCGCTGGCGCAGTTCGCGTGCGAGCGCGGCGCCGCGGCGCTGGCCGGCGAGGGCGCGCTCAAGTGCCTGCTGGAGCCGGCCCGCCCGTGGATGCTGCCGCTCGCCGTCTGTGACGTCATGGGACCAGGTCGCTGCACCCCGTACTGACAACTCGCACATACACATAAACAATGATCTCACTTGTTTATTACAACAAGAGCGGGACTATTTGGATCGAATATTCAAATCGTTTATTTAGTTTAGGCCTACGGGGGCACTTACAAATTGTCAAACTTACATTTTTTTTTTCTTATATCTACAACCGGATCGGAACGCGACCTCGACTGAGAAGATCAACTCGACTGTTGTAAAAGACTAGCAATTACTTGACTGCATGGATCATCTGCTAGTTGCATGTTTGTAGCATCAGACTTACCACCTGATATGAACGCAGTTCTCCGGTAATATAAAATATTTTTGTTTTGGTGTAAAATGTGTGTTGTCTGTCGCGTGCTTTGATACGTCAAGTGATCGGAGACTCGTAGTCTAACAGAGTCATCAAGAATTTACTTTGAAAATTATCCTATGAAGTATATTTCTAACAATTTTTTTTAGTGCCAAAGCTCCAAAAATATTACAGATCACGGCAGGTTGTGTAAACGCTGACCTGTGTCTATTATTATTACAGAGGGTGAAAAATGTAATGTATTGGTATTGGGCAGTGAGTTCTCCATAAACAAGGAGCCAGCCATCACAAGGACATACAAAGCGTTTAGGCATCTGTTGGAATATGCTGCCATACCGTAAGTAACACTTCTTCACTTCGTCTCCTACATTCTTTTATTCTATTTGCTGCTTGTCACAATAAAGTTTTTTCTTTATTTCACTTTTATGCAGATATATATTGTGAGAAAGACGTAAACTAAGCTACTTTTTGTACTATTGGTACCCTACATAGACTGGGGGCGATCCCAGTGACATCCTACTAATATTATAAATGTGTAAATTTGTGAGTGTGAATGTATGTTTGTTACTCTTTCACGCAAAAACTACTGAACGGATTTGGATGAAATTTGGAACACAGATAGTTTATATCCGGGATTAACACATAGAATACTTTACTTAAGTCTACGCGAACGAAGTCGCGGGCAGCAACTAGTTCGGACTATAAAATTATGAAGCACTGTTTCTTATATTTGCTTGCGCTCAGACAAACAGACCAGGCTGTAGAGTATGTTAGCTGTCAGTTTATAAATTATGATCTCTTTTTTACTTATTATTTTACATTTAGCTCTGTCAGTCTGTGCAAGTAAATGTAAGGGTAGTAAGTAGGTGGTAAAGGCAAGCCTTCAGTCTTATTATTATTAATTGATTGACTCAGGCGTTACTTGGCGGAAATCCATTGTAAAACAATTTAGGATAAGGACCCACCACTCACCTTATCTCATTTTGGAGGTTAGCAAGCCAAGGGTGAGTGGTGGGTCCTTATCCTAAATTGTTTTTCTTATTATTATTATTATACAGGCTGGCTGGACCGGGATAATAACAGTCTCTTGCAGAAGATTGCCATAAAGTAGCTATTACAGCTGCGTCTCGTACGATGAGTGAGATCCCGTGTCCCCTCCCTTCCCCCTACCTTTGCCCCGCACCCCTTCAGTTCAGCAACATATGAGTAATGTGTATGTTAAAATAATTACACTTTGCCAGGGTATCAGAAAGGATGAAAGTTCAAAGCAGAAACAAGAATGCGGATATAAACAGCACCAACAACAATACAATCGACACTGCAATGTTGTCAGACGACACGGACACAGATGAAGATAGAGACGACTTGTATATAGACACAGGTGAAATGTGCTTTAACTTGTTCGATCTAGATTCTAAAGAAGCATGAAGATCCCACTAATTAATTATTGAAAAAAAAAACAAATAAGTACTGACTATTCTTTTCAGATTTTGATAAACAAAACGATGGAATCGAAACACATGATGATGAAATAATAAAATACGATGAGGACAAAGAAAATGGTGATACAGAGAATGGTAGTAACGAACAAATGGAGAGCAGTGGAGCAAAGACTGAAAATACTGTGAACGACAAAACAAATGGCTATGATGAGGTCGGGGTTGGGTTTTACAGTTGCACTTGTAAAGGTAATTGATGTTTACTCGTCCGTAATCGATGTTTACATTAATAAGTATCAAAGAGCGTATGTGTGTTTGTTCGCTCGTTTGTAATTTTGTCTGAGCATCGCGCATAAATGGCTGAACAGATTTGAATGAAATTTGGTACATGAAGGCGAGAATTTGTGCCCTTCTCTTAATTATTGTAATTCTTATGTGTATATTAATTTCAGATTATTTTCTAAAACCTCCACCAAGATCATACAAGAAATGGCAAGTCAAAGCCAAGGACAGCGGGGATAAATACGATATAATAGTGCATTGTTCACATAAGGCTAGAGTAAGTATTTTGTCCTAATCCGAATACTTGGATATGAAATAATTGCAATGTGGCTACGAAGTAATTGAACATTGGATTTTGAATACTCTCTAATTTCACTTAAATTAATAATTATGGAAATGTACTTCCTAGAAATAAAAATTACTCATAGAAAGATAACTCTAGAATTTTCAATTAATATTTGCAAAGACATTACAAATTTAAGTAAATCAAATAAATAAGTAAATATCGCCAGACTGACACACCAATTGTATGGTCCCAAACTAAGCAACGCTTGTACTATGGGTACCGTACAATGGACGAATGTAAATTACGAAAAGGCCATCACCATGAGCAGTGCGGCCTACGCTCGAACCAATGCGCCAAGCGGTCCTCAAAAGTATAGGCAATGTCTTCATTCTAATTGGAACTTTATTATAATTCTCACAAAATATGTATAGTATGTCGTGTGTTGTGTACCTGGAGCAGAGCGGCGCGGGCGAGGTGTACCTGCAGCCGGCGCCGCAGTACCAGGCCGAGCTGGCCGCCGCCGCGCCCTCCCCCGCCCAGCTGCGCGGCGCGGCGCTGTCGCTGCTGCTGCGCCCGGGGGCCGCGCTGCTCGACGGTAACACGGGCCACGCGACCACCACACGCTGACCTCTCTTTACTATTCACATCCTAGGTAAAGAGAGCTCCGCTTGTGATGGTAATGTTCCCCGAGATGTGCAGCCGCGATAACTGAACGCGATGTGTAATCCAATATTCGCGATAACTTTACCTACTGATGTTCGTTTTCATTTTGTTACGACTTATATTACGGAGATAGAGGTTGTAAACAGTAATTGTATTTAATTTAAAGACGCAAAATTCACACCAACAACCACTGAAATTAATTATGTTTGGCATCACAAAAATGGTGCCGGTTGAGCTAAAACCGACACGCTGAGCAAGACATAGGATACCTTATGCATCCCGTTTACTTTATTTCAAAGGTATATATGCGTGTTTTTCGTTACCGCAGCTGTCAAATTGGTTCCAAACATCGAATCTATATTGATAATATAATTATTTATTTGTCTATGTTGGTAACAGTGCGGGTGGACGCCATGTCGGGCGACGTGTTGACGTGCGAGGCGGTGTCGCTGCCGGAGCTGCGGCGGCGGGCCGGTGACGTCACGGCCGCCGCTGCCGGCGCGCTGCACGCCGCGCTGCAGCAGCTGCAGGGGCTGCGGCCCGGGCACTACGTGCTGCAGCACGAGGTCACACTCTACACACGCTTTTTTATATGACGACACCAACTGTCACTCACATGTAATACTAGGTGAAACAAAAAGGGTATACAATTTTTTTTGCAACTTTACATTGTAAATCTAAAACTATCGGCTTTGGGGGACAGTTGAAGTACTAAAGGTTTTGTAGACTTGTGAAATCTGTCAAAAGCTGTATTCCTATAACACCTTTTGTTTTTCAAGTTTCCTCCAAAGCTGATAGTTTTAGAATTACAAAGAAAGTTTTTAACAAAAAGTATACCCTCTCTGTTTCAACCCGTATAAGCAAAGTGTTCTGGGACAGGTTGATCTCCATTTAGGAAGCTGTCTTTAACTAACGCTAAGATATACTATGATGTTCATTAAACTCGAGATAGTATCTGTTCGTTGAATATTTTATACATGGTCATCAACCACGTAGGTGTTATATAAATGTATCCTTTCAGCCGGCTCACGGGTCCAACGCGATGCTGTACGCGGCGGGCGCAGGCGGGGGGGCCGCGCAGCTGCGCCTGGACGCGGCGCCGGCGCCGGCCGCGGCGGCGGACGCAGCGCCGCCGCCGCCCGAGCTCGGCCCCGCGCTGCTGCCCGTGCACAAGTGAGGATGCACTCTCTTTCACCCGCACCCACTCGCCGATCTTATTCAACTTACTTAAACCCTACGATACATTTTATATTTTTTCGTCTGCTGTAGAAATTAATAATGTGTGTGCGTGTTTATGACAGGCACCGCAAGCTGCTGCCGTGCGCGTTCAGCCCGCAGGGCGCCGCCCCCGGCCCGCGCCGCCGCCCTCCGCCGCCTGCCATCAAGGTAACATCCCCCGGCTACATTGTTCCCCCTCACTACTACACTACAAGCTTTGCGACTGCTCCCTGCCGGCCGATTGAACTGACGTTACTCCTCAAACTATTACTACCACATACAAAATATTGTGTTATGGACGCTTTAGCGACGTGCTCGCACCACTGTGACCGAGCTGGCTTCTTCGGTAAGAAATATAGACGTAACTTTTTATAATAAGTATTGTACTCTAGAAAAATAAGTAGCGTTGAATCAGAGGACCGTCGTTTTTCAATAATCTCTTTTCGGCTACTCATTTTGCAGTTTGGGATTACTCCATCCTCCCATAGTGCACCTGCTTCGTTTCTAGCGTCTTTTGTCTTTGCATAATTACTGATCACTAGATTATAAAATACTTCGGTAAGTCCTAAGTCTATTGCGGCGCACGCTAAAATGCAATATATACGCACGCCTTGATTTTATTTCATAAATTTCACGAATGCGTTCTGCCTGAACCAGTCACAATGGTGGGAGTGAATTAAAAGCTGGTTTTTAATTATTAATTTCTTGTGTAATGGATTCACGTACGTTTGATCAGGCCGCAAGAACTAATTGTATATATTTTATTATTTCAGAAAATTACGTTATTGATAGATATGTCTTGTCTTATTATTTAATTGTAATGTAAAAATTACTTTCGTTAAAGTGCTAACGACATCAACTAAAACAAGTATTTTCTAGCATGGACAGGACATATAATGTGTATGTATATAATGTTTGTTTGTTATCTTACAAATCAATGCTGGCCTGAGAAATGGTTCTAGCTTTTCTGGTTAACTTTTTATTGCCTCACAATGGTTCAAGTTCAATGGTTTATCAATTTGTGGCTTAAAATCTATTGGCTGGCCTGAGAAATGGTTCTAGCTTTTCTGGTTTACTTTTTATGGCCTCACAATGGTTCAAATTTAATGGTTTATCAATTTGTGACTTAAAATCTATTTGGCTGGCCTGAGAAATGGTTCTAGCTTTTCTGGTTTACTTTTTATGGCCTCACAATGGTTCAAGTTCAATGGTTTATCAATTTGTGACTTAAAATCTATTGGCTGGCCTGAAAAATGGCTCTAGTTTTTGTGGTTTTAGTTAACAATTTAAACAGTTGTCAATTTAATATAGTTAAAAGTCAGAGATAATCGTTTATATACCTAACTTGATTAGGTTGGACTTGAAAGTCACAAAAAAATATTAACTTTGGTCCTATCTACATTAAAATGAATCAGATACGAACACCCACTTGCAGTCGGTAGTTTCGGGTGAAGCTGGTTTAAATTACTGTGAATCTGTCCACTTGTATGTAAATTATGTTTGTTTGTTCTAACGACTGCATAAGAATATCATTACACTATGACATCAAGTATCAGAGTGGGTTACAAGTTTTTCCGTTTGTCTAGTAATAATACTTACAAAGTGTCCGTGTTGTCTACTTGTTGTTAGTTGGATGCCGAACAAGCGCGGAGGGATACCGGCAAGCGTCGAAAGGTATTCTTCCTACGTTCAAACGGCGGCAATATTGCACGCGCGTGCCAAACATTGGCCGTCGGACGTAACGTATAGAGTATTATATCGGAAGTGGGAGATCGGTACGATAATTCGGATTTGATGGAGGCCGAGTTGACTGCTCGGAAAATGTTCAGGTTTTGTTGCCATCATTTATAATTATTGCGTAATAGACAGTTGGAAGTGGAATGTTGGAATAATTTTAAATATGCATAGGTACTTTGTTTAGACGTAGCTGGTTTGAAACGATTCAACGTTTTATTATTATGTTAATAAGATTGATCAAGGAATGCAATGTCATTTCTAATGAAAGTTAAATTTTAGCTGCATTATTTCTTTCTATAAAAGCGGATTTTTATCAGAGCCATTATGTTAGGGGAGATTAATATTGTATAATTATGTTGTTATCTGGTATTATCATATCCAACTATCATACTGATCTCCAATAAAAGTCTGTGCTCTTGTCTATTTATTGAAATCCTAAACTGTACATGTGAAAATAATTATTTGCGAACGACATTATTTTACATAATTTTTACGACATTACTAACGAGATAAACAGAGGTCCATCGAATCTATACGACACGATATTTATAATAATAAAACGACATGTAGGTAGTAAATACATGCGAAGTTACACATATTTGTTTGTACCTGACTGAAAATCACACAAAAACGATTGAACTGATTTGGATGATAGCACGTAATGAGTCCCGAAGCTTAATATAAAACCTTCATTTCCTGAGATTAAATGTTAACCTAGGTTCGTATTAATTAATGTAACTCAAGTCTGAGAGCGATCTTAAGTACGCTTTTGACATGTAATTTGACATTTCTAAAAGCGCTCACAGTCTTATTAATATTGGTTTATTACGGACATTGGGAAGCTAATGACCCAAGGTCCGTCCCAATGATACCAGCATGCCAAATCGATCGATGTGTAAAATATATTATGTGTATCGATAACAATCCATGCCCATGCGCGAAGTAATATAACTACAAGAAGTATTCAATGTTTAGACACGACCGTGCTAGTTTATTTTACATATAGATGTATGGAAATAATTGCATTAAAATAATAGTAATCAGTAGCGGATTTACAACTTTCGAAGGTATCGGCTGTAAAGTTATTGCCGCCCTTGCCTTTACAATTGTCCTAGATTATTTTTACAATACAAAAATTTCGTTGAAATTGCACGTAAAGTAATTTTTGGGTTTGTTTTTGAGCTAATCAAAGCTCAATCATGTACGATTAATAAAGGTACAATAACAAGTGAGAGGGGAAGTCATCCAGAAAGAAAGTTATTCCAGAATACTATTCCCTTAACCCTTATTCTATGTCTATAGTCGACAGCTCTAAGAAACTATTTCCCCATGCATGTCAAAGTAGTTAACTATTTTTGACCAAGGTTGTGGCACCTAGGTTACAAACTAGGACCTCAATCGCGCTAGTTTGTGGACCATGCCAAACATGACCATCAATGTTCACGGTTCATGATCATGATTTAACATGACATGACCGCCACGTTCACGGACTCTGGTCAATAGCTGCATCCACAGGCCGTCTTATAAAGGCAACAATGAATTTCATAGGGACGGCTGAGACACACTACATGTTTAGAAGATGAACAATTATTATTATGTATTATCTAATATTTTTTGTTACAGTGGCCTAAGAGAAAACAGAAGAAAAAGAAGACTGCCCATTAAGGTTCAGTAACAATAAGCTAACATAAGCATTTAAATAAATACGTTGCAGATAATACTTGTTTTATTTTAAAATTGTCTTTAAACGTGGAATACATATCCTACATTGCAGTAGGGACTTATCTATAAAGATAGTTAATAAATAGATTATTTCCAAAGAATAGGTATTGTTTTTACGCAGCTTCATCAAAGTACCCATCCAATTGTGTCGCGATCTGTAAGAAAGGAAGTTACTTTGTTTGTTAGATTCGTGTCGCCTTCACCCAAAAGATAGCATACATCTATTATAGTTCGATGAATTCTTTTGGTGATCAATTGGATCACATTGACGACCGCTTGGCGCAGTGGTTCGAGCGTAGGCCGCTCGGCTCACTGCACCGAGTGGTTGCGGGTTCGATTCCCGTCAGCGTAAATTTCGGAAATTGCCTTTCCGTAATTTTCCCCGGTCTGGGTGTCACTGGCATCGCCCCCAGTCCAATGTACGGTATCTATAGTACAAGCGTTGCTTAGTCTGGGACCATACAGTTGGTGTGTTTGTCTGGCGATATTTATTTATTTATTTACATAATATTACAATATCAAGAAAAATACCGAATTGAACGAGAAAATGTCGCATTTTAGCTCCACTGTCGCTCTGAGAGGAATAAGTCGAAATACCAATAACCTTTTATAATAATAACGTGTACAACGGTTAGTTACCTGCAGCGGGCTGTACTTGACGTACTTGTCGGGGTTCTTGCTGAAGGGCAGCGCGGCGTAGTTGTCGTAGAAGGCGGTGTAGGCGGGCAGCAGCGCCTGCTTGTTGTCGCGCTTCAGCTGCTCGCGCAGCTCGGGGTCGGGCACGCTGTAGCCGCGCTGCTGCCGCGTGCACTCCTCCCACTCGCGGTTGAACGACTGCACGACCATACATTACTCAAACTCAAACCCAAAATTGTTTTTATTCATGTAAGCCTTATGAGTAGTCAGAATCTAGCACCGGTTCGGAATGCTGACAAATCTGGCAAGAAACTCAATGGTTACTCTTTTCAATGAATAAAAGATGGTGTACATTCTCAGAAACAGCAACAGAATATGAGCAGGCAACACCATTGTCACAAAATAAGTAAATAATAATCAAATCTCACTCTGTATAGGTATTTAGGTAATAATATGAGAAAGCTAGTTTAGTGGGGTGTGCATACCTACTCATACCTAACATCAATTTAAACGTTACGTTACGTTTACTATATTAATAAGCCCACTTACACATCTGCAGGTATAAAGCCGCCACGTTACTATGGCTTAAGATACTTTGCTGCTTGCGGGAGTTTTGGTCTTTGCTATTTTCACTATGACGCTAAAGTTACTTGACGGCTGAATATAGTGCGTTTTCATTTTGATACACATGAATATGCCTAGAATTAAAATAGCACTGCAATCACCGCAAATTTGTCCTTGAGAACCTGCCTGTCCTTGTCCCGCAATTTCGCTGGTAATGGCTCGTCCAACACCGTGTGGCTCAATAGTTTGTTCCAACTGGAAACATGAATTTTAATATTATTGTAACCAATATGAAATGACTTAGAATTTAGACAGCTGACTGTGTGTTGAAAAATGATTAGGAATGTCAGATAACAAGAGTATTACAAGAAATAAGTTGGGTACCTTTGTAAATAAGCGTTCTTGTGTTCTTGTATCATGTCGCGGTAGTTGGCCTCGCACTCCGGCTCGGCCAACATCAACACGTACAGCAGATTACTGCGTTGCAGACCCTTCAATCAGACATTCAATTTCAAACAAGCAAGTTCGTTGATAAAGAACTTATATAGATTTTTATATAAATAAATATTCTTGTACCTGCAATAAATACAGCGTATTATTTAGCAAAAATATTGCCTTCAAAGCGTCTGGGTATTGCTCGCTCTTGTTCCTCAACGCGAAGTTCAATTGAGCCAGTACTTTGCCTGTAAATTATAATACAATATGACATCATTATTATCGTTATAGTGCGACCGAGTGTAGTACTGGCGAGATCGGTGTTGTGTTGTGTCTCACGTATGTAGATGGCGAACATCGCGTTGTCCCTGTCGTGCGCGGCCGCCAGCTGGCTCACGGCGCGCGTGTACGCCGGGTCCGTCGCCAGCGCGGGGCCTGCGCGGCAACACATTTCAAACTATACTACCTTAAATAGTATATCTTATAACAAGATACGCTGTAAGTTTTGTATTATTCCTGTGGAAAGACATTACAGCACACATTGTCCTGTAAATACGTTTAAATAAGAAAACGTCATCCAATTACCTATAGATTATTCACTATTATATAAAGGTTATACTTTTTTAAAACTTAACTTTGTAATTCAAAAACTATCAGCTTTGGAGGAAACTTTAAAAACAAAAGGTGGTACAGGGATACAGCTGTTGACAGATTTCATAAGTCTACAAAATCTTTAGTACTTAAACTGTCCCACAAAGCCGATAGTTTTAGATTTAGAAAGCAAAGTTGCAAAAAACATACTCAGCGGGCTTGTATTTTTACATTTTGTTATATTTCTTTTTTTTTATCGCAAGTTGCTTATATAGTTAATAATTACAAAGGGTAGTAGATCCTACTAATATTATAAATGCGAAAGTTTGTGAGTGTGGATGTATGTATGTATGTATGTATGTATGTATGTATGTATGTATGTATGTATGTATGTTTGTTACTCCTTCACGCAAAAACTACTGAACGGATTTGGATGAAATTTGGAACACGGATAGATTATAACCGGGATTAACATATAGGATACTTTTTAAGCCAATAATCCAATACTACGCGGATGAAGTCGCGGGGCACAGCTAGTATTAATATAAATATAATAGCTCGAGTGTGTTGCCTTATGTGATTACCATCAGATGAATGGTCTCATGACATTACCGATGGTCCGTACGTGCGGCTCGAGCGCGTGGCAGTGCGCGAGCGCGGCGGCCGCCAGCTGGTGCACGGTGCCGTCCACCGCGCCCGCCGCGCCGTCGCTGCGGATGCCCTCCACCCACTCCTCCAGCGCCTTCAGGCACTGCCCACCACACCACACCACCGCCCGTCACATACTCGACCAATTATAAATAAATATCGCCAGACTGACACACCAACTGTATGGTCCCAAACTAAACAACGCTTGTGAAATGGACTGGGGGCTATCCTAGTGACACCCAGACCTGGGTAAATTACGAAAAGGCCATTACTGAAATTTGCCCCGACGGGTATAGAACCCGCAACCACCACGTGCAGTGAACTGAGCGGTTTACGCTGAATTAAGCGGTCGTCAGCGAGGCTGTGGCGGTTTTTTGCCGATTGATCGCGTTCCCAAATACACTGCCAGTAATATATATATTCAACTGGGGGTTCCATGAAACCATGGACCTGGGGAAACATACAAGAGAGGCGTTGGTAACAGTTGTAATAGTTAATAGAACTCACGTTGAGCTGGCAGTTGTTGAGTATGGCGGTGTATGGCGCGAGGGGGGCGGGCGCGAGCGCGCGCTCCAGCTCGGGCTGCAGCCGCTGCAGCTGCGCCAGCAGCGCCCAGCCGCCCGCCACCGCGCCGCCAGAAGCCGCCGCGCGCCGGCTGCGAGCGCACGCGCGCTGCTCACACACACACACACACATACACTGCTACTACAGCGCGCTCCAGCTCGGGCTGCAGCCGCTGCAGCTGCGCCAGCAGCGCCCAGCCGCCCGCCACCGCGCCGCCAGAAGCCGCCGCGCGCCGGCTGCGAGCGCACGCGCGCTGCTCACACACACACACACACATACACTGCTACTACAGCGCGCTCCAGCTCGGGCTGCAGCCGCTGCAGCTGCGCCAGCAGCGCCCAGCCGCCCGCCACCGCGCCGCCAGAAGCCGCCGCGCGCCGGCTGCGAGCGCACGCGCGCTGCTCACACACACACACACACATACACTGCTACTACAGCGCGCTCCAGCTCGGGCTGCAGCCGCTGCAGCTGCGCCAGCAGCGCCCAGCCGCCCGCCACCGCGCCGCCAGAAGCCGCCGCGCGCCGGCTGCGAGCGCACGCGCGCTGCTCACACACACACACACACATACACTGCTACTACAGCGCGCTCCAGCTCGGGCTGCAGCCGCTGCAGCTGCGCCAGCAGCGCCCAGCCGCCCGCCACCGCGCCGCCAGAAGCCGCCGCGCGCCGGCTGCGAGCGCACGCGCGCTGCTCACACACACACACACACATACACTGCTACTACAGCGCGCTCCAGCTCGGGCTGCAGCCGCTGCAGCTGCGCCAGCAGCGCCCAGCCGCCCGCCACCGCGCCGCCAGAAGCCGCCGCGCGCCGGCTGCGAGCGCACGCGCGCTGCTCACACACACACACACACATACACTGCTACTACAGCGCGCTCCAGCTCGGGCTGCAGCCGCTGCAGCTGCGCCAGCAGCGCCCAGCCGCCCGCCACCGCGCCGCCAGAAGCCGCCGCGCGCCGGCTGCGAGCGCACGCGCGCTGCTCACACACACACACACACACATACACTGCTACTACAGCGCGCTCCAGCTCGGGCTGCAGCCGCTGCAGCTGCGCCAGCAGCGCCCAGCCGCCCGCCACCGCGCCGCCAGAAGCCGCCGCGCGCCGGCTGCGAGCGCACGCGCGCTGCTCACACACACACACACACATACACTGCTACTACAGCGCGCTCCAGCTCGGGCTGCAGCCGCTGCAGCTGCGCCAGCAGCGCCCAGCCGCCCGCCACCGCGCCGCCAGAAGCCGCCGCGCGCCGGCTGCGAGCGCACGCGCGCTGCTCACACACACACACACACATACACTGCTACTACAGCGCGCTCCAGCTCAGGCTGCAGCCGCTGCAGCTGCGCCAGCAGCGCCCAGCCGCCCGCCACCGCGCCGCCAGAAGCCGCCGCGCGCCGGCTGCGAGCGCACGCGCGCTGCTCACACACACACACACACATACACTGCTACTACAGCGCGCTCCAGCTCGGGCTGCAGCCGCTGCAGCTGCGCCAGCAGCGCCCAGCCGCCCGCCACCGCGCCGCCAGAAGCCGCCGCGCGCCGGCTGCGAGCGCACGCGCGCTGCTCACACACACACACACACATACACTGCTACTACAGCGCGCTCCAGCTCGGGCTGCAGCCGCTGCAGCTGCGCCAGCAGCGCCCAGCCGCCCGCCACCGCGCCGCCAGAAGCCGCCGCGCGCCGGCTGCGAGCGCACGCGCGCTGCTCACACACACACACACACATACACTGCTACTACAGCGCGCTCCAGCTCGGGCTGCAGCCGCTGCAGCTGCGCCAGCAGCGCCCAGCCGCCCGCCACCGCGCCGCCAGAAGCCGCCGCGCGCCGGCTGCGAGCGCACGCGCGCTGCTCACACACACACACACACATACACTGCTACTACAGCGCGCTCCAGCTCGGGCTGCAGCCGCTGCAGCTGCGCCAGCAGCGCCCAGCCGCCCGCCACCGCGCCGCCAGAAGCCGCCGCGCGCCGGCTGCGAGCGCACGCGCGCTGCTCACACACACACACACACATACACTGCTACTACAGCGCGCTCCAGCTCGGGCTGCAGCCGCTGCAGCTGCGCCAGCAGCGCCCAGCCGCCCGCCACCGCGCCGCCAGAAGCCGCCGCGCGCCGGCTGCGAGCGCACGCGCGCTGCTCACACACACACACACACATACACTGCTACTACAGCGCGCTCCAGCTCGGGCTGCAGCCGCTGCAGCTGCGCCAGCAGCGCCCAGCCGCCCGCCACCGCGCCGCCAGAAGCCGCCGCGCGCCGGCTGCGAGCGCACGCGCGCTGCTCACACACACACACACACATACACTGCTACTACAGCGCGCTCCAGCTCGGGCTGCAGCCGCTGCAGCTGCGCCAGCAGCGCCCAGCCGCCCGCCACCGCGCCGCCAGAAGCCGCCGCGCGCCGGCTGCGAGCGCACGCGCGCTGCTCACACACACACACACACACATACACTGCTACTACAGCGCGCTCCAGCTCGGGCTGCAGCCGCTGCAGCTGCGCCAGCAGCGCCCAGCCGCCCGCCACCGCGCCGCCAGAAGCCGCCGCGCGCCGGCTGCGAGCGCACGCGCGCTGCTCACACACACACACACACATACACTGCTACTACAGCGCGCTCCAGCTCGGGCTGCAGCCGCTGCAGCTGCGCCAGCAGCGCCCAGCCGCCCGCCACCGCGCCGCCAGAAGCCGCCGCGCGCCGGCTGCGAGCGCACGCGCGCTGCTCACACACACACACACACATACACTGCTACTACAGCGCGCTCCAGCTCAGGCTGCAGCCGCTGCAGCTGCGCCAGCAGCGCCCAGCCGCCCGCCACCGCGCCGCCAGAAGCCGCCGCGCGCCGGCTGCGAGCGCACGCGCGCTGCTCACACACACACACACACATACACTGCTACTACAGCGCGCTCCAGCTCGGGCTGCAGCCGCTGCAGCTGCGCCAGCAGCGCCCAGCCGCCCGCCACCGCGCCGCCAGAAGCCGCCGCGCGCCGGCTGCGAGCGCACGCGCGCTGCTCACACACACACACACACATACACTGCTACTACAGCGCGCTCCAGCTCGGGCTGCAGCCGCTGCAGCTGCGCCAGCAGCGCCCAGCCGCCCGCCACCGCGCCGCCAGAAGCCGCCGCGCGCCGGCTGCGAGCGCACGCGCGCTGCTCACACACACACACACACATACACTGCTACTACAGCGCGCTCCAGCTCGGGCTGCAGCCGCTGCAGCTGCGCCAGCAGCGCCCAGCCGCCCGCCACCGCGCCGCCAGAAGCCGCCGCGCGCCGGCTGCGAGCGCACGCGCGCTGCTCACACACACACACACACATACACTGCTACTACAGCGCGCTCCAGCTCGGGCTGCAGCCGCTGCAGCTGCGCCAGCAGCGCCCAGCCGCCCGCCACCGCGCCGCCAGAAGCCGCCGCGCGCCGGCTGCGAGCGCACGCGCGCTGCTCACACACACACACACACTGTTTGAGTTGGTAAGAAGGTTTTACTATGTTTTATGTAATCAACCTGGCCGGAAAAAAGTGTTTGTTTTTTTCTGTCGTTTTGTCGTTTCAATTGTTTTCGGTCACTCATGTTTTTTCACCATTCTATGTAAAATTCCTTTTGCGAATAAAATATTTAAATTCACACTACCGGTGCCTAATTAATCGAAAACACACCCCTCAGTTTGGACATTTTGGTCCACGGAGCCGGATTATTCTTAGTTTCGCGAGTGAATGTGCATAATATCTAGACGACACGAACAATAACGCAATCGACGTGGTGTGTGGTAAGAGTATCTCGAGTAGATTGGAAGACGAACTTAAAACAATACAAAAGCTAAAATGGATAAATTGATTACTACTCAAGATGAAATGGGGAATCAAATCACTAGATTGTTATCAAACTTTAAGAAATCTAAGTCTTGCGCCACGGAAGCTTACATAGAGGCTAGATTAGAGTTACTGGAGTCTTATTGGTCAAACTACAAGGCTAATCATTTTAACGTCTTAAAGGAGATAACCGATGAAGCTAGAAAGAAAACCACTTATTTCACTGAGGATAGATATTACTGTACTGAAGATAATTACTTAGAATTAAAGACGCTCATGAAGGAAACGTTACAACAGTTACCACGTTCAGCTAATGTCACACAGCCAACTACTAAGGCGACCACCACTACAACATTAAGAACCAAGTTACCAGCTATTGAGATACCATCGTTTTCAGGAGACTACAAAGATTGGCAAAGCTTCTATGATTTGTTTAAGTCAGTTATCCATGACAACGATTCACTTTCAAAGATCCAGAAGTATCATTATTTAAAGAGTAATCTTTCGGGAGAAGCTGATGCGTTGCTACGACAATTTCCGTTAACTGATGCGAATTATGACAAGGCATTAGAATTTTTGAAGTCTAGATACTGTAACAAGAGATTAATAGTACATGCACATTTAGAGCGATTGTTTTCACTTAAGAAATTGACCAGCGAATCACCAAAAGGCATTCGTGAATTGCTTGATGTAACAAGGGAATGCTTGAGTTCACTAACCAATATTGGCATTAGCACAAAGGAGTGGGATCCGATGATTATTTATCTCATTGTAGGTAAATTTGACAATGAGAGCCACAGACTGTGGGAGCAAGGTTTAGGAGGGTCCTGTGAAGTGCCTACGTCTGATCAGCTGTTTAAGTATATGGAAACTCGGTTCAGATCGCTAGAGGTTCTTGAAGTTGCACGGCCGAAAGAAACTACATCACGTACAGTCCATAAAATCAAAAGTTTCAAGACCAACGTGACTCGAGTTTGCGCATATTGCTCACAAGATCATTACTTGTCGTATTGCAAGGACTTCGCTGAAAAGAGCGTTGAGAAGCGGAGAAACTTTGTACAGGACAAACAACTGTGCTTCAACTGTCTTGTTCCTAAGCACAATGTCAAGTCTTGTAGGCAAACCACAGCTTGCAAAATCTGTCAACGACGTCACCATACTCTTTTGCATTCTCCATACGTACAAGCAAATCAGACCAACATCGAGCCTAATGATAATACGCCGCCTCAAGAAGATGAATCTCAAGTATTAGTACACAAAGCACACATCACCGGTAGTCAAGTTTTATTAGCCACAGCTGTTGTCCGAGTTATTTCACAAACTGGTAAAACTCTCACGTTACGTGCGTTGGTTGATCAGGGGTCACAAGCCTCGTTCATCACGACGTCCGCTGCACAAAGATTGGGTTTAAAGAGAACACCGGTTTATAGTAAAGTCACGGGAGTCAACTCGACAATGGTCACTGTTTCGAATGGAATAGTACAGTTTGATTTATATTCACAATACGAAGACAAACCCGTTGCCATTATAAATGCACACGTTTTGGTCAGCATTTCATCTATACTGCCTAGTAAAGAGGTAAAGCACGAGCCTATATCGGAGTTCAGAGGATTGAAACTGGCAGATCCACATTTCAGGAAACCAGGAGGCATAGACTTGTTACTAGGTGCGGAGGCATACGCGCTGATTATCACTAATGGTTTGAGAAAACATGACAATCTCATCGCCCAGAATTCACATCTCGGTTGGCTTATTTCAGGGAAGGTTAATCACATAGGACATAACAATGTTCTTTTATTGCACAACCAACTCGAGATTGATAGTTTGTTACGCAAATTCTGGGAATTAGAAGAACTCACAAACACTCACGCTTGGACTGCAAGCGAGCAACTGTGCGAGAATATCTTTGTCACTTCACACTCTCGTACAGGCTCTGGACGTTACATTGTCGCACTTCCGTTCTCACCAGAGAATATCACACCGCTCGGAAATTCGAGAAAACTTGCTGTCACGCGCTTAATGCAAATGGAAAAGAGATTCCAACGAGATTCCAAATTTCACGAACGATACACAAGCTTTATACAAGAGTATTTGGAATTGGGTCACATGGAGCGAGTACCCCACAATGAATTACACAAAGATGAAAGTTTTTATCTACCCCACCATGGAGTGCTCAGAGAGGACAGCATAACCACAAAACTCAGAGTAGTATTTGACGGCTCTGCTGTTACGAGTACAGGAGTTTCACTGAATGATAAATTTTTGATTGGACCTTCTCTCCTACAGGATATAAGGGACCTTTTCTTACGTTGGCGAACTCACAAGATTTGTCTGGTAGGCGATGTTAAACAAATGTACAGGCAAATTCTCGTAAGAAAAGAAGACCGCGACTACCAATGTATTGTATGGCGATCCAAAATTGGTGGAGATATAGAGGACTATCGGTTAAACACGGTTACTTACGGAACATCATGTGCACCTTACCTTGCGATCCGTGTATTGCGCCAGTTAGCCAGTGATGAAAGTGACAAGTTTCCAAATGCAAGTCGAGTGCTTTTGACTGATTTTTATATGGACGATTTGCTTTCGGGATGTGACTCAGAGTGCGAAGTTATAGAACTATGCGCTGAGCTTACAGACTTGTTGAATAGGGGAGGTTTAGTATTACACAAATGGTGTTCTAATTTTAAAAATGTACTAAAGAGTTTACGCTCCGAAGATAACCAGGAAAAGGAGACACACACGGTCATAAATAACGAGGTCACCAAAACACTAGGAATTAAATGGAATTCTAAAAACGATACCTTTGATTTGGGAATAGATTTTTCTAAGGTTTCAACTTCAGGTAGTCTCACAAAACGCGAAGTTTTATCTGACGTTGCAAAGATTTATGATCCTCTTGGCTGGTTATCTCCGGTGGTAATCGTAGCAAAAACTTTCTTGCAAAAACTGTGGCTACTTGGTCTTGGCTGGGACGATCCACTTCCGGTCAATTACAAGCAAGAGTGGTTGGACTTTCGTCAAAAAATGAACGTTATGCCAAAATTGTACATAACTAGATGGTTAGGAATATCTAAAAGTAATAAAAGGGTAGAGATTCATGGGTTCGGAGATGCTTCCACTATAGCTTATGCGAGTGTAGTGTATGCGCGTATTGTTCACGAAGATTATACTATCACAGTTAAACTAGTTGCTGCCAAAACCAAGGTAGCGCCAGTTAAACAACTCACTTTGCCTCGATTAGAGCTATGCGGTGCTGTGCTCACTGCCAAGTTAGTACATAAGGTGAAGGTTAGTCTCAATGTACTTGACGAAAATGTTTACACATGGACCGACTCTACAATAGTTCTTGCGTGGTTGCAGAAGCATCCAAATACTTGGAAAACGTTTGTGGGTAATAGAGTCTCTGAGGTTTTGAACGTCACTCAGGCTAGTCAGTGGCATCACATTTCTTCAAAAGAAAACCCTGCTGATATTGCCTCTCGTGGGTTGTCGCCTTTAGAATTACAAAACCAAGAACTATGGTGGAGGGGACCAACATGGTTGTCTTCTAGCTATGTAATTAATAGAGACGAAGTACATTCAATTCCGGAGACTAATTTAGAAAGTAAGATTTCGGTACATAATGTATTGTGTGATGAAACTAGCAATGAATTTATAATCAACAAATTTTCAAATTTAACAAGATTAACTAGAGTAATTGCTTATTGTTTTAGATTTTTCAAGTTGTGCAAGCGTAAAGTCAGTTTGAGAACAAGCAATATTGACCCTTATCCAGACTTGCAAGTGTTTTTAACTAGCGACGAACTGAAATTTGCGATGAATCGTTGTATTATTATTTCTCAGGCATACTATTTTTCGGAGGAATTTGATGATTTGTTGATCAATCAGGTAGTAGATAGGAAAAGTGTGTTATATACTTTAAACCCGTTCCTTGATTGCAATAATATAATAAGAGTTGGAGGGAGACTACACAACTCTCAATTACCTTTTGATACTAAGCATCCAATTGTGTTGTCTGGTAAATCTCGATTAGCATATCTAATTGTTGATCATATACATAAAATAACTCTACACGGCGGACCTTTGCTAATGTTAAATGTAATTCGTTCACAATACTGGATCACCCGTGTAAAGTATTTAGTTAAATCTCTAGTACATCAGTGTGTTAGATGTGTTAGACATTCTGCGAGATTCTCCACTCAACTAATGGGTAATTTACCGGCTTCCAGGGTGACTGTTTCTAAACCGTTTTTAAATAGCGGTGTTGACTTTGCAGGACCTGTCTTGCTTAAATCTTCAAAGCTTAGGACTTCAGCTACTCTGAAGGCTTATATTTGTATTTTCGTATGTACTGCGACCAAAGCAATCCATTTGGAACTTGTTTCTGAGTTGTCAACTACAGCGTTTATTGCAGCTTTCAAAAGATTTACTTCTCGACGCGGTCACTGTTCTAAATTATATTCAGATTGCGGTACAAATTTCATAGGAGCTAATTATGAACTTAAAAGGATGTTAAACAAGGCTAAGGCGTCGCTGCCTACTGATTTGGCTGAATTATTAGCCACAGATGGTACCGACTGGCATTTTATTCCACCAGCGTCACCACACTTCGGTGGATTATGGGAGGCTGGTGTGCGTTCTACTAAACATCACCTCAAACGTGTGATTGGTGATACTAAATTAACGTTTGAAGAATATGCAACGTTACTTTCCCAAATCGAGGGCTGTCTTAATTCTCGTCCAATCACTGCTATGAGTGATTGTGCAGATGATCTAACTGCCTTAACTCCGGGACATTTTTTAATGTTGAGTCCACCTTTAGTTATACCTCAAGAGAGCTTACTTCATGTTCCTACTAATAGACTTAACCGTTGGCAACATATCGAGTATATGCTTCAATCTTTCTGGCAGCGTTGGAACCAAGAATATCTGACCTCGCTTCAGAATCGCTACAAGTGGTCATCACCTAAAAGACCTATAAAAATAAATGAACTAGTGATTATTAAGGATGACCGCTTGCCGCCTTCCAAGTGGTTGCTGGGAAGGGTTATTAACACTCACCCGGGAAGTGATAATATTGTACGTGTGGTTACAATTAAATGTCAAAATGGTATTTTTAAGAGACCCATAACAAAGTTATGCCCGCTACCCGTGTATTCGTAAGAATATTGACTTTAGCATTTTCGTGTCTACATAATATTAGATTCGTTTGTTCTTTTTAAGGACTCTATGGTCCTTGGCCGGCGGCATGTTTGAGTTGGTAAGAAGGTTTTACTATGTTTTATGTAATCAACCTGGCCGGAAAAAAGTGTTTGTTTTTTTCTGTCGTTTTGTCGTTTCAATTGTTTTCGGTCACTCATGTTTTTTCACCATTCTATGTAAAATTCCTTTTGCGAATAAAATATTTAAATTCACACTACCGGTGCCTAATTAATCGAAAACACACCCCTCAGTTTGGACACACACATACACTGCTACTACAGCGCGCTCCAGCTCGGGCTGCAGCCGCTGCAGCTGCGCCAGCAGCGCCCAGCCGCCCGCCACCGCGCCGCCAGAAGCCGCCGCGCGCCGGCTGCGAGCGCACGCGCGCTGCTCACACACACACACACACATACACTGCTACTACAGCGCGCTCCAGCTCGGGCTGCAGCCGCTGCAGCTGCGCCAGCAGCGCCCAGCCGCCCGCCACCGCGCCGCCAGAAGCCGCCGCGCGCCGGCTGCGAGCGCACGCGCGCTGCTCACACACACACACACACACATACACTGCTACTACAGCGCGCTCCAGCTCGGGCTGCAGCCGCTGCAGCTGCGCCAGCAGCGCCCAGCCGCCCGCCACCGCGCCGCCAGAAGCCGCCGCGCGCCGGCTGCGAGCGCACGCGCGCTGCTCACACACACACACACACATACACTGCTACTACAGCGCGCTCCAGCTCGGGCTGCAGCCGCTGCAGCTGCGCCAGCAGCGCCCAGCCGCCCGCCACCGCGCCGCCAGAAGCCGCCGCGCGCCGGCTGCGAGCGCACGCGCGCTGCTCACACACACACACACACATACACTGCTACTACAGCGCGCTCCAGCTCGGGCTGCAGCCGCTGCAGCTGCGCCAGCAGCGCCCAGCCGCCCGCCACCGCGCCGCCAGAAGCCGCCGCGCGCCGGCTGCGAGCGCACGCGCGCTGCTCACACACACACACACACATACACTGCTACTACAGCGCGCTCCAGCTCGGGCTGCAGCCGCTGCAGCTGCGCCAGCAGCGCCCAGCCGCCCGCCACCGCGCCGCCAGAAGCCGCCGCGCGCCGGCTGCGAGCGCACGCGCGCTGCTCACACACACACACACACATACACTGCTACTACAGCGCGCTCCAGCTCGGGCTGCAGCCGCTGCAGCTGCGCCAGCAGCGCCCAGCCGCCCGCCACCGCGCCGCCAGAAGCCGCCGCGCGCCGGCTGCGAGCGCACGCGCGCTGCTCACACACACACACACACATACACTGCTACTACAGCGCGCTCCAGCTCGGGCTGCAGCCGCTGCAGCTGCGCCAGCAGCGCCCAGCCGCCCGCCACCGCGCCGCCAGAAGCCGCCGCGCGCCGGCTGCGAGCGCACGCGCGCTGCTCACACACACACACACACATACACTGCTACTACAGCGCGCTCCAGCTCGGGCTGCAGCCGCTGCAGCTGCGCCAGCAGCGCCCAGCCGCCCGCCACCGCGCCGCCAGAAGCCGCCGCGTGCCGGCTGCGAGCGCACGCGCGCTGCTCACACACACACACACACATACACTGCTACTACAGCGCGCTCCAGCTCGGGCTGCAGCCGCTGCAGCTGCGCCAGCAGCGCCCAGCCGCCCGCCACCGCGCCGCCAGAAGCCGCCGCGCGCCGGCTGCGAGCGCACGCGCGCTGCTCACACACACACACACACACATACACTGCTACTACAGCGCGCTCCAGCTCGGGCTGCAGCCGCTGCAGCTGCGCCAGCAGCGCCCAGCCGCCCGCCACCGCGCCGCCAGAAGCCGCCGCGCGCCGGCTGCGAGCGCACGCGCGCTGCTCACACACACACACACACATACACTGCTACTACAGCGCGCTCCAGCTCGGGCTGCAGCCGCTGCAGCTGCGCCAGCAGCGCCCAGCCGCCCGCCACCGCGCCGCCAGAAGCCGCCGCGCGCCGGCTGCGAGCGCACGCGCGCTGCTCACACACACACACACACATACACTGCTACTACAGCGCGCTCCAGCTCGGGCTGCAGCCGCTGCAGCTGCGCCAGCAGCGCCCAGCCGCCCGCCACCGCGCCGCCAGAAGCCGCCGCGCGCCGGCTGCGAGCGCACGCGCGCTGCTCACACACACACACACACATACACTGCTACTACAGCGCGCTCCAGCTCGGGCTGCAGCCGCTGCAGCTGCGCCAGCAGCGCCCAGCCGCCCGCCACCGCGCCGCCAGAAGCCGCCGCGCGCCGGCTGCGAGCGCACGCGCGCTGCTCACACACACACACACACATACACTGCTACTACAGCGCGCTCCAGCTCGGGCTGCAGCCGCTGCAGCTGCGCCAGCAGCGCCCAGCCGCCCGCCACCGCGCCGCCAGAAGCCGCCGCGCGCCGGCTGCGAGCGCACGCGCGCTGCTCACACACACACACACACATACACTGCTACTACAGCGCGCTCCAGCTCGGGCTGCAGCCGCTGCAGCTGCGCCAGCAGCGCCCAGCCGCCCGCCACCGCGCCGCCAGAAGCCGCCGCGCGCCGGCTGCGAGCGCACGCGCGCTGCTCACACACACACACACACATACACTGCTACTACAGCGCGCTCCAGCTCGGGCTGCAGCCGCTGCAGCTGCGCCAGCAGCGCCCAGCCGCCCGCCACCGCGCCGCCAGAAGCCGCCGCGCGCCGGCTGCGAGCGCACGCGCGCTGCTCACACACACACACACACATACACTGCTACTACAGCGCGCTCCAGCTCGGGCTGCAGCCGCTGCAGCTGCGCCAGCAGCGCCCAGCCGCCCGCCACCGCGCCGCCAGAAGCCGCCGCGCGCCGGCTGCGAGCGCACGCGCGCTGCTCACACACACACACACACATACACTGCTACTACAGCGCGCTCCAGCTCGGGCTGCAGCCGCTGCAGCTGCGCCAGCAGCGCCCAGCCGCCCGCCACCGCGCCGCCAGAAGCCGCCGCGCGCCGGCTGCGAGCGCACGCGCGCTGCTCACACACACACACACACATACACTGCTACTACAGCGCGCTCCAGCTCGGGCTGCAGCCGCTGCAGCTGCGCCAGCAGCGCCCAGCCGCCCGCCACCGCGCCGCCAGAAGCCGCCGCGCGCCGGCTGCGAGCGCACGCGCGCTGCTCACACACACACACACACATACACTGCTACTACAGCGCGCTCCAGCTCGGGCTGCAGCCGCTGCAGCTGCGCCAGCAGCGCCCAGCCGCCCGCCACCGCGCCGCCAGAAGCCGCCGCGCGCCGGCTGCGAGCGCACGCGCGCTGCTCACACACACACACACACATACACTGCTACTACAGCGCGCTCCAGCTCGGGCTGCAGCCGCTGCAGCTGCGCCAGCAGCGCCCAGCCGCCCGCCACCGCGCCGCCAGAAGCCGCCGCGCGCCGGCTGCGAGCGCACGCGCGCTGCTCACACACACACACACACATACACTGCTACTACAGCGCGCTCCAGCTCGGGCTGCAGCCGCTGCAGCTGCGCCAGCAGCGCCCAGCCGCCCGCCACCGCGCCGCCAGAAGCCGCCGCGCGCCGGCTGCGAGCGCACGCGCGCTGCTCACACACACACACACACATACACTGCTACTACAGCGCGCTCCAGCTCGGGCTGCAGCCGCTGCAGCTGCGCCAGCAGCGCCCAGCCGCCCGCCACCGCGCCGCCAGAAGCCGCCGCGCGCCGGCTGCGAGCGCACGCGCGCTGCTCACACACACACACACACATACACTGCTACTACAGCGCGCTCCAGCTCGGGCTGCAGCCGCTGCAGCTGCGCCAGCAGCGCCCAGCCGCCCGCCACCGCGCCGCCAGAAGCCGCCGCGCGCCGGCTGCGAGCGCACGCGCGCTGCTCACACACACACACACACACATACACTGCTACTACAGCGCGCTCCAGCTCGGGCTGCAGCCGCTGCAGCTGCGCCAGCAGCGCCCAGCCGCCCGCCACCGCGCCGCCAGAAGCCGCCGCGCGCCGGCTGCGAGCGCACGCGCGCTGCTCACACACACACACACACATACACTGCTACTACAGCGCGCTCCAGCTCGGGCTGCAGCCGCTGCAGCTGCGCCAGCAGCGCCCAGCCGCCCGCCACCGCGCCGCCAGAAGCCGCCGCGCGCCGGCTGCGAGCGCACGCGCGCTGCTCACACACACACACACACATACACTGCTACTACAGCGCGCTCCAGCTCGGGCTGCAGCCGCTGCAGCTGCGCCAGCAGCGCCCAGCCGCCCGCCACCGCGCCGCCAGAAGCCGCCGCGCGCCGGCTGCGAGCGCACGCGCGCTGCTCACACACACACACACACATACACTGCTACTACAGCGCGCTCCAGCTCGGGCTGCAGCCGCTGCAGCTGCGCCAGCAGCGCCCAGCCGCCCGCCACCGCGCCGCCAGAAGCCGCCGCGCGCCGGCTGCGAGCGCACGCGCGCTGCTCACACACACACACACACATACACTGCTACTACAGCGCGCTCCAGCTCGGGCTGCAGCCGCTGCAGCTGCGCCAGCAGCGCCCAGCCGCCCGCCACCGCGCCGCCAGAAGCCGCCGCGCGCCGGCTGCGAGCGCACGCGCGCTGCTCACACACACACACACACATACACTGCTACTACAGCGCGCTCCAGCTCGGGCTGCAGCCGCTGCAGCTGCGCCAGCAGCGCCCAGCCGCCCGCCACCGCGCCGCCAGAAGCCGCCGCGCGCCGGCTGCGAGCGCACGCGCGCTGCTCACACACACACACACACATACACTGCTACTACAGCGCGCTCCAGCTCGGGCTGCAGCCGCTGCAGCTGCGCCAGCAGCGCCCAGCCGCCCGCCACCGCGCCGCCAGAAGCCGCCGCGCGCCGG
Organism: Notodonta dromedarius; assembly: GCA_905147325.1. Taxonomy (NCBI): domain Eukaryota; kingdom Metazoa; phylum Arthropoda; class Insecta; order Lepidoptera; family Notodontidae; genus Notodonta; species Notodonta dromedarius. The sequence goes on along the minus strand of LR990165.1, from coordinate 12,017,233 downwards.
CTGCGAGCGCACGCGCGCTGCTCACACACACACACACACATACACTGCTACTACAGCGCGCTCCAGCTCGGGCTGCAGCCGCTGCAGCTGCGCCAGCATCACATACCCGACCGGATCTGACCGGATGGATTGCTCACACCAAGGCTATTTTACTCTGACGTCCGACAGACGGACAGACGAACATTGTGAAATTATCGGGATTCCTAGTATGATTATGGAACCCTAAAATTGATATTTTGTACGTAGTGTAACTAGTTTAATTTTTATCGGTATATTCTGGTCTGAGAAAAAGAGGGTGGGCCAGGCGAGTACTTTTCCAAGAAATTGGAGGCGTGTATCTTTTACCCGATCCGTCAAATTGGTACCGAAACCGGTAGACGTCAAATGATGCCGGATCCGCCGGATTACCGGAGCGGGTTTTCCGGATTGCAATTCCTACTTGAATGCTACACATAGCATTTTTTAAGAGCACTAATTTGATGAAGATATAAGCCCTGTTGGGTAAAACTATACATATAGCCAATGATATAAATACCTGCAGGGGAATAATATAGGCTAGAAATTCAATGAAACATAATAAGATGGTAACAAATGCATCATCAAGAAAGTCGTTTACGGCCGCACATAAGACACGGTTCAACAGAAATAGTATAGAGTAGAGTCAGCGGCACCTCTACGTCGGCGGCGAGGATGGCTATGCAGTCGCGCAGCACGGCGGCCAGCAGCGCGGGCAGGCGCGGCAGCGGCACCAGCCCCAGCAGGCGGCGCTGCTCCAGCCGCGCCAGCCGCGCCAGCGCCGCCGCGCAGTGCCCCGCCAGCTCCGCCTCCCACTCCTCCGCCGCCTCGCCGCCCTCCTCCGCGTCTGCACATGGAACTTCAACTGTCTTCACTAATTTACATTTATTGAAGCGAAGCTTCTTTACGGACGTTCGGGGCGCTCGCTGCCCGGGCACTCTATCCGTGCAAATTGTGACGTAGCGTTACACGTTACACGACGACGTCAGAGCTGCGGCGCCCTAAGCTTTATACTAAATATGGCTTGAAGGTTAGATAAAACATTGGTAATAATTTAAATATGTCTAAAAATTAAGAATGCTTCACAATTTCGCGTGTCATCAAGCGGTCACCCATCTTAGTACTGACCGCGCCCGACGTTGCTTAACTTCGGTGATCGGAGGAGAACCGATGTATTCAACGTGCTATGGACTTTGTTGATAAAAGTACTGAATAAAGTAACCCATATCTACAATTACATACGATATTTTAGTTGCCCTATTTTATATTATTTATACACTTATTTACATATAAAATACACCTAGAATCAACCAAATAAAACACGGACAAAACAGTAACATCAACTTACGCGTATTTCGGTCTTCACGTACACATATTTAATAAATCCTCACATTATCCGGCTAAATAATAGTTGAAATAACAATATAATTCACTCAATACATTATAGATAACCCTCATTTATATAATATAATAATGATAACATCAAATATGGTATAGGCGGGGTTCTTCGTATTGTAACACAGCGCCCTCTAGGATATTAATAGGATATTAAAAGTGAAATTATACAATAGCACTTTTTGGATCCCGGTGCAGTGAGCCGAGCGACTTGCGCTCGAATTTGTAGATCAAACAGTCGATCGGTGAGAAGAGGATAAGGGAGAAAGCAGAAATGTCGTAACTTGCATTTTGGGCTAATTCACTTTTTACCATATTCTTGTATAAAAAAAATACTGCTTCGAATGGTCTTGCTCTCGTTTTCTTACCATTAAATTTTTTATCGATACGATATATAAAATAAACGACATACAGCTAAATGAAACGTGTATCAAAGGTTTTATATTTAAGATGCAGCAAATCAGTAGCTAAAAATACATTTTTGTCTAAGTTGTCCATACATTTTATCTCACAGATAAAACATTTTTGCAGCCCGAAATTGAAACATGAATTGGCGTAACTTGTGCAAAATTGACTAATATAAATACATGCCAATTTTCAACTTTCTATCTCAATAAATATATTAGTTATGAATTTTTGAAATAGTTTTTTGGCTCTGGTGTAAAGTAGTGTTTTACAAGTTACGACAATTCCGCTTTCTTCCGTCGATATGTATATAACTTATATTATAATAATACACTATAAAGATTTTCTATCTAAAAGTAGCAAGATCTGGCAATATAAAGTTAAAACAGATGTGTGTATCTTGTACATGGATGACCCAATTTCACACGGAAAGGTCTATTAGTACCTTTATGTAAGCATATACTTACATGCTTCGGAAATAGATTTCCTCGGACCTATGGCTAGCCCTGTGGACTGTTCTAATGTCTGCGACGCTTTCATCATTATTTTATTGGCGCGTTTCTCAATGCTAAAACAAAACAAATCTGATAAAGTCCCATCAACTTACCCGTTATTATTTGCGGCAACCAGATTTTGGCGCCCGAGGGCAGCGCAACATGCGAATCATTTATTTTCGATAAAAATAAATTATCCACGTATACTCACACTTTCTGTAACTTGCTAGTTCTTCTTTGTGCGCTATCTGACCGATGCAGTAGATTTTTTGCTCTCTAGGAAAATAAAAAAAATATTAAACTTTTCAGGCCTTAATAATTATGTTTGTATTGAATAGTACATTGTTACACGAGTGGTGAAAGTGACTTATTTAGTCCCGAGACGGGGTTTGGCGCCCGAGCGTAGCGAGGGCGCTAATAGTTCGAGGGACAAAATAAGTCTTTCACCCGAGGTAAACACTGTGCTTTTATTACGAATACAAGGAAAGTAAAAATAAAAACAGGAATTGGCTAAAGAAATAATACAAGGAAGTATGAACAATACTATACAACTCGAAAAAAAAAAGATCGGATTGCCGCCTATTTTGTTTTTTTTTCGTTGGCCGGCCAACTTTATTTATTATTTAGCCATTATTTTTCATTTTCATCTTTAAATATTTTGCCCAAATCTATGTTATTTTAAAGAAATTGTTGAAACTAAATTATAATTAAGTAATTTAAAAATATATATTCTTTAATTAATACTTAACTTTATGTTATTTCAATTTTACATCGTGATGTAATTGAGTGACTGTAGAAAAAGTTTGAACATGGTTCCATAGAAATGTGAAAATGGAACTAGTTTTTTTTTTATAATTTGACAGCTGTCAGTTGAAAGCGATTCTCCCGGGCCGGAAAAGTATTACTTTCAACCCGTTCCTCAGGAAACTTCAGACCTACTTTCAGAGTATGAGTAATGAAAAGTTTATTTAAGTGGGCACTCTTAGAAAATGATTGCTGTGCGTTTACGTCACCCCAAGATGACAAACGTTTCCAACTCAGACGAAAAGTATAACGTAGACGGAGCGCGTAGAACTAGTGAGTGAAGCCAGCAAAAGTACCTATTTTTAAAAATTCATTGATAGCTGTTCACTACCCGCGATCGTGACCATTCGTCTAGTTTTATGCGCTTCTTCTACATTATTATTTTCGTCTGAGGTTCCCGCGTACGTCGCTACCAGCCCCTCGACTCACCATCAGCGGCGAGGCGGCCATCGACCTGGACCGGAGGTAGTCCTTGAAGGCCAGCAGCGAGCTCCTGACGGCGGGCGCGCGGATGGCCAGCAGCGGCGCGGCGGGCGGCGCGCCGGCGGCGCTCAGCCACGCGGCCGCCGCGCGCAGGCTCTCCAGCGCCGCCGCGCCCGCCCCCGCCCCCGCCCCCGCCCCGCTGCCGCTCACGCTCACGCTCTCCACGCTCGAGTCTGCGAGGGTACCCTACCTTCAGCTCATGCTACATTCACTCTTACTCAGTGCACTCAATATAGCATAGCTTAATGCAACTTTAGTATGAGATTTTATTGTGACTAAACGCCGAGCAGCCAAAGCTATCATATCTTGGTACCCCAGAGATGGAAAGAGAGCAAAAGGATCACTACAAAGAAGATGGAAGGATGATTTACCGAGAAGTATGGGTGCTGCCACGAGACATTTAGAATGATTCGATTGCTTGATCAGTATTTTATGCTGTCCACATTTGTACTAAGCTCTCTGGGTATGGAATAGTGCCATCAGCACTTTTTTTATGGGTATATTAGACGATAATTGATAGGTATACCTTGTATTTTAAAGTACCAATAGCATTCTGGTTTGCCTGCCCAGGTTGTACCTTACATATTATATTATATACTTAAATTACAATATGCTACATACCATCCTCCAATGCTATCATGTCCATGAGAGTGGTGGGTGACAGAGGTCTGGTATTACGACTCAGCAGTTCCTCAAAAGCACTCTCCAATTTAGTTACTCCAGTGTTATACAGCTGGTTCTGTAACAAGTCTCACAGTCATTGGTGGTCAACTGCAAATAAATAGTTCTAGTTAACCATGGTACTCACAATGTTCTCTAATTCCACACTGTGAGGATTGTTTTTATTGAAATATCCTTGTGCATCTGCCAATTTATCTAGAGCCTGAAAAATAATGTTTATGAGAAATTCGAAAATAAGGCAGCATACAAAATTTTTTTTTTTGATGATTTTTTTACAGATAAAGTGCTTAGTTAGGTTAATAAGTAAGTAGTTTTTCACACATTATAATCCAACCTTATGGTTGCACCCTTTGTCCAGTAAAAATGTGTAACAACTCACCTCAAGGTAAATATTGAGGGCTTCTGTAGTGCTGGTGTGGGGTCCGGCCAGTATGAGGTCAGCCAACTCTCTAGTGACCATGTAGTAGTTGATCACATGGTCCAAGGACCTCACTGTGCGCTCCATATCTATCACACACACATGCTTTTACTTCTGGAATTTATCACAAAAATAGAATAACATAAAGGAAATGTTATTCCACTATAAGACACTATTGGGGACATTATTGGCTGGACACCTCTAGCACCAAGGTTTGTCCAGCACTACTCTGGACTTATACCTATAGTTTTATTAATAAAATAACCAATCACAATACTTCAAACATAGATATAAAGGTTGTTACTTTGGTGTATGTGCTGCAGTCTGGCCGTGTCCCCATACAGTGGCAGCACAGCAGTCTCGAGCTGCTGCAGGCGCTGCTCGCACGCCCCCAGCACGTTGCACACGTCGCCAGCCAGCGAAGAGCTGCGTTTGGCAGCCGCCTTCAACTCCTGGATGTTTGTCATTTCCTAAACAAAACAAACATTTAAGCAGTCTGTAAGGTTCTTATTTCACAGTAAGCTGCGACCTCGTAATAGCCGTTTAATATCTTTTTTTTTTAATCAAAATTTTTTGTGAACTCAGTGGTGCTAGAAATCTCGATACGCCCATTAGCAATGTCTGGTTCACGCTCAACTTCAGCTACCGTGGATTTAGTCACCGAGGATAAGGGTATCTTGTATACAGTACCTAAATTGCGCATAAATCGTAAGACAATAGTGAAAAATAAACCAATGTAGGTACTCTACCTTCCTGAGTTTCATTTCAATTTCGAATTTCTTCTCTACTGCGTACATTTTGAATGTTGTCCCATGAATTGAATACACACCAAATAAAATTACTTCAGAATATGAAAATCATTTAAAAACGAAATAATGCAGTCCACAATTAAAACAAAATTATTAGTAGGTAGACCACAGATTAGAGATATGTAGCAAGCTACAGATGGGACAGCTCTTTTTCGACATAGTTCCATTAGTTCCGTTTTGGCGCGGCGGTCGCCAAAGTGCTCTGTGATGAAAAGTGCTCTGTGGTCGCCGGGTTTGACAGATAGGTGTATCACAAGGTACTCTGTGGGTGTATCTGTAGGTATAGTTATGAATATAATAGTGATGTGGAGGAAAAAATCTGAATATCGATACTAGTGCTGTTCTTATTTTGTCGATAAATGTGTAGGTACTTGGGTAGATATTTTCGTTTTCTTTTGAGGCAAATAACAAAATTGATGTGATTTTAATATTTTATTCAGTTATAATTAGTTTTCTTACATTGTCCTACAAATATATCCGGCAGTGAATCCCGACCGCTGGACAAAATTTTTTTTCTATCACTATCTGATCCACTAGCAACTCTTCTCTTGGGCATTCCTGTGAAAAGGATGGGAGAGATGAATTATTGATGTTTTGGTTTTCTTTATTATTTTCATTTTCTGCATTATCATTTGGCTCGCCACTTCATCATTACAATACAACGCAGTTGCTGTAAAAATAAACACCACAATACATGTAAAAAAATTATCTTAAGCTCACTCTTAGTTTTGTTTGGGAGGCTGGTTCATTTAGTCAGGGCGAATGTAGCATCCTCATAGTGAAGTAATTTTATGAATCAGATCATTAGTTCTAAGGATTACCAACTAGCTAACAAACAACTTTTCGTATTTTTTTAAATGGGACTAGTCCCGCCACACACTCCCACCACTGTAAGTCCTGTAAGCCAGGATCGACAGTGGTGACCAATAATGACGTCGAGATTTGACCCTCAACGAGTTCCAGGGAAAAGTTAAATTGTTTTAGAACCCGCACAAATTTAATCGAAAGAATTAAAAGTAGTTGAAAGAAAAAAAATCCACTTCCCTCCAGTGCAAAGCGGGAGGCCAAAATAGCTGGTATGGGCTGGTAGCCATAGAAATAAGACTGTTACAGCTGATTGAAGACCAGTTGTATGGCACCATGGATCGTAATTTGCCTAATTGGACGTAAACTCGTGAACTGATTATACTTGATTCCAATAATAGGTATGGCAAAAGCGCTTGAACGCACGGAAATTGTCCCTGGTTTCCACGAGGTCCATGTAATAAACTGCTCCAGATGTCACTTGCAGGCTATTAAAAATAGTAGTCAGTTTGTTGTGCCAGAGACTGCACTCCCACAGGATGTGATGTGCAGATTGTTCGTTATTGTTTTGCGGCGTCGAACATTGACAGAAAGCAGAAGGACTTTTCGTCTTTATTAAATGTATCAATATAGATATTAGTAAGACCTAGTGGTAAAAATATTGCAGTGTAACAAAATTCATACATACTCCCAATCACTACCGTCGATGTATCTGTGATATCTTCCACAATTTCCTTGCTACTGCTTGCTACTTGTTTTTTTTATCATGACTGCTTCCTGCTTGCTTTTGTAATAATCAATGTTATGTTCATATTCAATGTGCTTCAGATTTGGTATAACTCTGTTCACCCGTAGGAGACATATCTGAAATAAAATGAGCTATGTATTAGCTTAGTTTTGTAGGTTATATTTTGTTTGATAATGATAGTATGAATAAGTTACATAAGGCAATAGTAATAGTAATATAATATTATTACCTTACCTGATGAAGCAAGAGGTACACCGTGAGCGCCCGTGAGCGCCCGTGAGCTATTTTATGAGAAGTAAACAAGCACAGATAGGAGTACCGAAGCCGTCATGGTCAAACTGTATTTTATAAAAGTGTTTTACACAAACACGTTCTTTAACAGTTGCACTTGAAAGAGATTATTAAGATGGGAATTATTTGGCAACAAGAACACACATTTTCACACACACAAATTCCTAATTTGATCGTTATTAGGGATATAAAACAATATTAAAACGTGACAAAAACGTGACCGTCCATTTTGAAAAACCAAAATGGTCGATTGCAGTGTTGCCGTTCTACAAAATTAAAAGTCCCTAGTAATATGAAAAATTCCGCTAGATATCCTACTAATATTATAAATGCGAAAGTTTGTGAGTGTGGATGTATGTTTGTTACTCCTTCACGCAAAACCTACTGAAGGGATATGGATGAAATTTGAAACAAAGATAGTTTATAACCGGGATTAACATATAGGATACTTTTTATCCCGATAATCCCGAAATTTTGGTTTAGTTAAATGCTACGCGGACGAAGTCGGTGGGCACAGCAAGTCGTATATATATTTTTAAAAAATCCGCTAGAAGTCGCTAAATCGTATCGCTGACGCTCAAGTCTATATTTTGTGCCAGAACGCATGTTTATGGTTGTTCAGGTGTAGTGGTGGTCTTAAAAACACATTATTCTTCAAAGATTTTCGAAAAATAAAGTCGCATATGCGACGGCTCAAAATCCGCTAGAAGTCTCTAAATATATTTTTGTCGCTAACTCAATTTTTTTGCCACTAACCACTCATGAATTCCGCTTGATCTAGCGACAAAGTCTCTAGAACGGCAACACTGATTCTTTGTTGTTGACAGACAAGTCCAAAGATAATGTAAATCTTGACCACAGATTAGAGATATGTAGCAAGTAGAGCTGTGTAGCTCGCGAGCTAATGACAAAAAAGATATATATCGTTACCAAAGAGCTATTCTCTCTTTACCTCATATGATTTCAAATTATATCTCGACGGATAAGGTTTCAATTTGAGTTACTGAACTAAGTGATTGACATGTAGTAGACAGGTAACATAGCTCACTAGCTCTTTGGCTCAGATGAGATAGAAATTGCAGACGACGTAAAAAAGAAAGAGACTAGCGATACGAAGCACTGCGCATGAGCGTTGGCTGGCCGTCCGTTATTGGATAATATATCGTAGGACAATCGACCTTTAAGTCAAATGAATAGAGTACAAATTATGAGACTTTGTTTTTGTAAACATTCAAAGTTGCTTGTATTATTTCAAACCGTTTTGTTTAAGTTACTTTACTTACGAATTACGCCTAGGTATGACTGAGCTGAGTAATAGTAATTTTGTTTTTGGTATGTAGTGTATCGGATTGTAATATATTTTTCATTACTCATACTCTGAAAGTAGGTCTGAAGTCCCTGAGGAGCGGGTTGAAAGTAATACTTTTCCGGCCCGGGAGAATCACTTTCAACTGACAGCTGTCAAATTATTAAAAAAAAACTAGTTCCATATTCACATTTCTATGGAACCATGTTCAAACTTTTTCTACAGTCACTCAATTACAGCACGATGTAAAATTGAAATAAACATAAAGTTAAGTATTAATTAAAGAATATATATTTTTAAATGACTTAATTAGAATTTAGTTTCAAGAATTTCTTTAAAATAACATATATTTGGGCAAAATATTTAAAGATGAAAATGAAAAATAATGGCTAAATAATGAAGTTGGCCGGCCAAAGAAAAAAAAAAATAGGCGGCAATCCGATTTTTTTTTTTGAGTTGTAGAGTATTGTTTATACTTCTTTGTATTATTTCTTTAGCCAATTCCTGTTTTTATTTTTACTTTCCTTGTATTCGTAATGAAAAGCACAGTGTTTACCTCGGGTGAAAGACTTATTTTGTCCCTCGAACTATTAGCGCCCTCGCTACGCTCGGGCGCCTATCCCCGTCTCGGGACTAAATAAGTCACTTTCACCACTCGTGTAACAATGTACTATTGTGTAGATAAAGACTGTTAGTAATAAATACGTGATCTGTTGCTGCGTAAAAGAAGGGCAAACCAACAAACACGCTTTCGCGTTTTATTACCAATTAAACATATTACTAGCATAGACGGTATTGATTTTTACCTACAAGTAGGTCTTCTGAGCTATAGCGTTGTAAAAAACACATCGCTAGTTCGCTCAGTCTTCAAACAAATCTTTATATCACTAGTGAGCTACTGATATACAAGAGTGATATATATCACTGAGCTGAAAAGATATATGTATATCGGTTCAGCTCAGTGATACATTTTGCGCATCTCTAGTACCAATCCACCATAGACTACAAATCACAGAGTACTTTGTCTAAAGAGACACCTATCTGGCGACCACAGAGTATTTTGTATCACAGAGTATTTTAGCGACTGCAGTGCCAAAACGGAACCTTTGGAACTAAAGCTGTCACCCGCCTGAGGTAGACGACGAAATATATACAAAATACAAAGTACTCCTACTTAGGCATGGGCAAAATATATCGATATATTGAAATATCGATATTTTTCCATATATTTATCGATATATTTTTAATCACGATATATCGATATTCGATATTTATTTTAGAGTATCGAATTTGTATCAATTCCGATTTTTTTTTCAACAAATCAATTACAAAAAAAAAAAAATAATATACACACACATGTAGAAAATTCAAAAAGCTATGAGCACATTTTAATTTTGTTTTTTTTTATTATATATTATTACATTTATATTATATATTATTTTTTATTACATTTTATATTATTAATAATTCAAAAGTTTCGGACACTTTTCATACAAATTGCGTAGCACGCTCATTGGCGTATAGAAAGTCCGAGAAATATGAAATTGAGACATGCGCACTGAAATCAAAAGGTCTATACATGCATATTGACAACACCACCAAAAAAGCGGACCGGAACTTCTCGCGGATTTACGTATAAAAAGTTTGAATTTTGAATAATAATGAAGTTTGATAAATCATGCGAAAACGGATGATATATCGATATTTTCCACTCGATAATTATCGATACTGTTTAAAAATATCGATATATTTTTTTCACTTGCCCATCCCTACTCGTACTCTGTGACGACAAAGGAACAAAAGACAGAGTTCTTTCTCTCTGACAGTGACAACTGTCTATCAAACAAATCTTTCAAACTTACACCAAAATGTCAAATGATGAAACCAGAATGAAACAACATACTTTATTTTTTTATGGTTCCAATTAAATTCAAGAATTTCTTGTATGTAGGTTAATTTTAAACTTGTAAATCCGTGGACACAGTTCTCATATATTCTAAACTTGGCTGAAAGCAAGCTTTATGATCAAGGAACCGAAGGGGATGCTACAATCACTGTGCAGAAATACAATAATAATATTATGTTTGATGTATCCGATTCTGAACGAAAGTTTCCTTCGTGTTACATACTCTTTGCATGGTGACGTGCCGTGATTCTTGAAACGTGGCTGACGTTTGTCGCTTTATTTGTCAGTTTTGAGTTCGTAATTTTCGATTTCGGAGGTTGAAGCGAGCGATTACAACAAATTAAAATATTCTGCGTTGGACAGTATTTTACTTTCACCAGTAATTTAATTATTTCACGTAAGTTATCCCAAATTATTTATTATCATTTAAATGCCATTCTCGTTAGAATTTTGTGAATGAAGAACTGGATTCTGTCTAACAGTATCGTGTCCTATTTCTAGAATAATGGATCAAATTGCGAAATTCGTCGAGCCTGGCAAGCAGTTCGCTAAGGACTCCATCAGATTAGTCAGAAGATGCACGAAGCCAGACAGAAGAGGTGTGTATTGTTGATAAAAATATTTGTTTTTTAGGTTGGTGGCAATCTGCCAGCAACGCTACGAGTTCCCCGATTATCTGAAATGATTATTATATATTGTAATTAAAGCCTTGACTAATTTAAGTACTTTCACTTGTAATTAACGTATGTTTAAAGTTAATTGTAGTTTTTTTTTGTTATATTTGTGACATATGTTTATACAAAATTTGATGTAAGTGCTTACCTACCTATTGCAATGAGTACTGACCAAGTTTGTTTATTACTTACAATAAATATAATGCTGAAGAGTAAAGTGACTACCACTATGCATGGTAAAACAAACCATGCATGTACTATCTTGCATTTCAAACAGTACTAATGTAAATTTTCGTAATTCCAGAATTCCAGAAGATTGCGATTGCCACAGCCATTGGTTTCTGCATCATGGGTTTCATTGGTTTCTTTGTCAAGCTGATACACATTCCCATCAACAACATCATTGTTGGCTCATAAAGGAGTTGTAGTTTAGTTGATAGATATAATCATAAGTAAGGACCCCAACACCCCTAAGTTAAATAATTGTTGCTATACATTTCACTTATTATTTCTTATAAAATAAATTATTTCATTTATACTGTGTTTATTTGTGATTTATTTATATGAAGTAATATTCAAAAACTAGCAAAAAAAGAAAAACGAAAATTTAACACTGATACTATTATAGAAACACTACAAAGCTTAGGATCAACAAAAAATATAAATCAAAAACTACTACAAAAGAAGAAATGGATTCCGGGTATACAACACTTATCAAAAGATATTGAAAAAGACAGAAAAGGAATACTGAAAATAGCTACAGAGTTCTATGAAAAGTTGTATTCAAACCCAAGCGAGGCTAATAATACTGGAAGCATGGAGATCAGTGGATATGAGAAAGAGATCCCAAACATATTAGGCAGTGAGGTAGAAAGTGCACTAAATACACTAAACATACATAAATCACCAGGACCAGACGGGATCAGCCCAAGAAGCTTGAAAATATGAAAAAATACCCTCATCAATGTTCTAAGTGATCTTTTTAATAAAATCTTGAAAGAGGAAATAATACCAACCCAATGGTCAGCAACAGAACTCTCACTCATACATAAAAAAGGCAGCAAATCTGAGATAAACAACTACAGACCAATCAGCATTATATCTAACCTGTACAAAGTTTTCTCTAAAATTATAACAAAAAGAATTAACAACTATCTAGACATACAACAGCCACCAGAACAGGCAGGATTCAGAAGTACTTACTCGACATGTGACCTTCAAAGTATTCAACAAATAATAGAGAAAGCCAATGAATATAAATTAAATATATACATTGCTTTTATAGATTTTAATAAAGCATTTGATTCTATTCACCATAATGCAGTATGGGTTGCGTTAAAGCAAGATGGCGTACCGAACAAATACATAAAAATCATAAACAAAATATACACAAACAGTAAAGCATTAATCAAACTTGAAACGAAAAGAAAATATATTCAAAATAGAAAAAGGTGTAAAACAGGGAGATCCTATGTCCCCGAAGCTATTCAACTCTGTATTACAACATATATTCCAAAACCTCAAGGGAAAATGGGAAAAGCTTGGTATACAAGGTGACACATAATGGGTATACTTTTTTTTTCAAAACTTAACTTTGTAATTCTAAAACCATCAGCTTTGGAGGGAACTTGAAAAACAAAAGGTGTTACAGGAATACACCTGTTGACCGATTTCACAAGTGTACAAAACCTTTAGTACTTCAACTGACCTACAAAGCCGATAGTTTGAGATTTACAAAGTTAAGTTGCAAAAAAAATAGTATACCCATTATGTGTCACCTTGTATACATAAACGGTCAAAACCTCAATAACCTGCGATTCGCCGACGATATAGTGATTTTCTCAAAATCACTTATAGATCTACAAGTAAGATTTACAACAAGAGAGCGGAAAAGTAGGACTCTCAATGAATATAGAAAAAACAAAGATAATGTCAAATAGTGACGAGGTCCCCAACATTATGATAGACTAGCTGTGCCCCGCGACTTCATCCGCGTAGTATTTTAACTTAGCAAAAATTTCGGGATTATCGGGTTAAAAAGTATCCTATATGTTAATCCCGATTATAATCTATCTGTGTTCCAAATTTCATCCAAATCCGTTCAGTAGTTCTTGCGTGAAGGAGTAACAAACATACATACATACATACATCCACACTCACAAACTTTCGCATTTATAATATTAGTAGGATTCTCATAAACTAGAAGTAGTCGACAAATATACATACCTAGGCCAAACAGTAATGTTCAACGACTGGCAAGAGATAGAGATTTGAAAAGAGAATTCAACAAGGATGGAACAAATACTGGTCTATGAAACACATTATGACAAACAAAGACATACCTATTAGCCTAAACCCGCCCTAACATACGGATGCCAAACATGGGCTCAAAGAGAATACAATACTACGTAAGACATGGGCTCTTAACAAAAGTCAAACAAAGAAGCTAACGTTACGCTAACGTGCGTTACTTGCAAAGAAAGATGGAAAGAAGCATATTAGGAATTAAATTATTAGACAAAATTACAAAGAAAGAAATCAAAGTAAAGTCAGAGATATAGTAAAAATAGCCAAGTCAGGAAAATGGAATTGGGCAGGTCATATATCAAGAGCAGAAGAGGATAGATGGAGTAGCTTAACTACTGTATGGTATCCCAGAGATGCAACAAGAAAAAGAGGAAGACCGTTGACTAGGTGGAGGGATGAATTAGAAACATTCGAAGGGAAACTTAACTAATTATGTGTATTTTTAAGGGTTTGTACTGCCTTCTACACCATGTGCAATGAATATATAAATTAATCAAACGATTTATAGAGTGAAGTATTTCTACAATATCCTTAAAATTATAGGTATTGGAATAACACTTCCATACATTTAAGTTGTATGTCAGTATTGGCAATGTCCTGGTGGTCTCTATAAAATCACCTGAAGATAAACAAAGACAACAAGTGGTCAATATAATTAAGGGTATAAAATATATTTTAAATTAAAAATACAATAATGTATTGGAAATATAGTATATTTAATAAATTAGTTGGTGGCCTTCTGCAGCACGTGTATATAGAAGCCGGGCACGGGCACCTCGGCGAGCGACTTGAAGTCCGCGTATATGCGATGCGTGGCGCGATTGTCGAACGCCTCGTCGAGCATGTGCGTGAACTTTTCCAGCTTGTGTGGGTAGTAGCAGAGACGGAACTCGCTGGAATAAATTAAATTTGGACATTTAATTGACCACCAGCTTGTACCCGAGACTTCGTGCGCGTAAACTTTAAATAAAGTATCCTATGTGGTACTTCAGGTTATAATTTTTTTTTAATGCGAGTTTATCACATTACTAGTACAAGAATTCCCGCTAGCCCTTCCAGCTAAGCTAATTCTTGTGTTAGGAGTGGTCTCACGTCAATAGTTTAATGGCCAGGATGTGGATCGAACCCGGAACCTCTCGGCTACGAGGTCGGCCCCTCTCACCACTAGGCTGTTAACGGCTGACGCCCATTTATAATATTAGTAGGGTTGGGCACAGACCTCCTGTCTATGCGATGGGGAATCAGGCCATGGAACACAGGATTGACCCTGACGATATTGTGGTGGGTCTACCACTATTAAGAAGTCTGTGGGATTATATTATTCTCTCTGGGCTGGCAGACTTTACAAGTCTTATTAAATAGTTATTGTTGCATAGCTTGATGGTGTGTTTAGTTGGGTCATTTATAAGTAAATAAGTGTTTTTGTATTACTTCCTCTCGTTGGAGTTGCCATCGGACGTCATGTCTATGCAGTAGTCGAGCGCCACCAGCTCGGGCTTGCCGCGCACCACCAGCACTGAAGTCTTAATATCTACCGGATATTTACACTGGAAATAAAGTGCATTGGAATTAGTTATCTATTCCTTAATTAATTATTATGAAAATTCCATCAATGTCACTCATGATAGAAATTTAAAGTGATCACATTTGGTGATGGTTTGGACATCTACCTACTATGTTGTCGTCTCTTTCGTGCATAAATACTTTCGAGGATATAACATACATTCAACCTAAATAACATAGATTTTACGGCACATTATCAGGTCATAATTACATATAAATTAAACATCGTCCCCAATCAAAATGTTACTGATGCCATTATCTTGGAATCCAATAAAATAATAGCTGTTTATAATTATTGTAAACAATTTATAGTGAAGCATAGCAACAGTACGAGGTGCATAACATTGAATAATTTAATTCGTCAATTGGTACACTTTATTTTTTGGATGCCAAATACATTTCTTTCTTCCTCTTTACAAAATTACTTACATTATAATAAATAGAGTGTCCCGGCGTCGCTCCGCTGTCGATCATCGCGTCGTAGTTCCTGTGGTCGATGAACAGCAGGCCACCGGGCTTCAAGCACTTGGCGAAGTTCCTCAGGCACATCTTCTGCATCCTTTGGTCTCCGAACTCGTCCAACAAGTGGGCGAACGAGTTGCCGAGGCATATCACCGCGTCGAACAGTGTGCCCGGCTGGAAGGTCGCGATGTCATGGGGTAGCGTCTCCCAGTTCGCTTCTTCGATAACTAGAAATAGGAAGTGTTGAGTTTGTCTTATCGACGTGTTTGAGCATTGCACCAGGTTCAATTCTCGACGTCGATATTCGGAGATGGACTTTTAAATTTTCCTTTGTGTGGATTTTGGACACTTAGATCGGCTCTACGGCACCCTTAGTACCTACGTGTTCCTTAGTTTGGAAACATAAAGCAGCTGTATTTGTCTGGCGTTATTTACTTATTGCGAAGTATAACCGCAAATTTTTAAACTTTGTCCTTTAACCTGACAGCAGATAGGAAGACTACATAAAATACAAATTAAAAATCTGGCTTAGTCATCAATGGAATTAATAGGCCGAGCACAGTCGGCTACCACTAGACAAAATGTGGGAATTGAATGGATTTTGTCTCAATTACTCCTATGTATTGGGAAAGAGAGAAAGCAACTCGATGCGACATAAGCCGTGCCAAAAGTCTTATCTCGGCGCGCGTGGTGTCCCAGCTGGCTTACCCTGTAGTAGGTAGTGAAATAGGTACCTACTCCATTCGTCGTATTTGGTGTCTTTCCGCTTGTCCCACCTAGCCTTCAGCGCGTGCTTCAACATCTTGTCCGACGCGTCCACCGACACCACCTTGAAGCCCTCGTTCACCAACATCATGGAGTCTATTCTGAAATAGAATATATTTCGATATAGGTACAGTTTATGCATTCAGTTTTCAACCTCCACGAGATGGCTGATTACTTACCATTGACATATACGAACTACCGGTACGTACTATCTGAACTAATAAGTATAACATTAAAGCTTGCTGTAGAGATAATGAAATGAAAACGTTTATAACAAAGTCACCGAAAACAACATCAACAAAATCAGAAATGATAGGCTATCTATAGTGTGGCTGAATCGTGTAGATATAGCATCCCATAACATGGGGGATGGAGGGGAATAGATAACACAAGTATATACCTATAAGTAATAAATATTCTAATCTTATAACACAAGTTAGAATTAACATGAATATAGACTATGGATGGTTCCCCGACGATATCAGCTCAGTATAAGTTCCCTATAAGTGTCACGGCCTATCTTTTTGATAAGAGGTCAGAAGTAACGTTAAGTTACTTAGTAATAGAAACAGAAATTTCGTTGTAACTGCAGTGTCTGGTGCACAGTAGCGGAGGCAGATAACAAAATAACTTCTATTGATAAGTTACAAAAGCTTTTTGTCTAGTGTCATTGAAGCTGTTACTTTTGTATGAAAATGAACATGTCGACGTTTTTAAGAACCGTAGCATGTTATGTTATGTCTAAATAAAGGAAGTAGGACTGCAGTTGTTGATACAAGTATCAACAACTGCAGTCCTGCGCATCTCTGTTTAATTCACTTCTGATAACATCAGGAATTAGATACAAAGTAACATCTAATTAAATTATTTTGCCTACACTATAATAAATAGTTCAAAGTAACATTGATAGTTGGAAACAGGACCGCATTTCGTCAGTTCTGCCGCAGGTCAATTGTAATCTAGTTACAGGTCGCCAATGTTTACATAGTGGTATTTAAACTTATCTCTTGTTATTCAGCGAGTTGACGATAAGACAAATCACGTTATAAGAATGATAAAGATATTAAATTTATTGCAAAAATGCATGGGCCGGCAGTCAATACGAGTACCTATAGTTAAATCTGTTGAATTCAGATTTTGACGAGCGTACTTAATATTATATTAAGAAATTAATATTGAACCAAGAACAACGGTAATCGTTTGGTCATGTGATGAGAAGTGTTGAGAGTAGTTCAAAGAGTGACGAATATTAATGTGTATGGATTCAATTCGAGGGGAAGACCCAAGAAAGGATAGATGCATCGTATTAAGAGTCCCATTGTACCACAACGTGTGGTTCTTCAAAAGGCAAGTGTACAGGTCCCTTAAAGGTCCGAACCGCGTCTGCTCCCCTTACGTTGCAGATGTCCTGGGCGACGGGAGCCTTACCAAATCAGGTGAACCGCCTGCCAGTGTACCTACCTAGCCAATGGGAAAAGAAAGAGTGGGTGATATGACGGAGATGGGAGTGGACGTATGGCAGGAAAGCATGATGAATGAAAGATGGCGTGCCGACTATGCCTTCCCCAGATGATGGAAAGAAGTGAGGAAGATGATGATTGAATTAGGAACGGAAACACAAGGTCACATCATTGAAATAGATTTGCACAGAGATACAGTCTAAATTCATTGTACAAACAACGATTTTGTAGACCGTTATGACTCGTACAGGGAGGGGAACCCCATGTTAGGTATATAGAAGGCGCCTATGATGTTATGGTGGTGGTTAGGTATTAATTCTCGCTAACTGTTGGTAGGGTGGGCGGTAGGTAGACACATCGGGTGTGCAATTGACCGCTGCATAACGTAAATATCATGTTTGTTTATCAACAAATCCAGTGGTCCAATTGAAAATTATATCTATGACACGAGAGTCACTTTTGAAGGTCAATGTGAAAATTGTATGGAAAAAATAACCCACAGCAGATAAAATCTAAATAGAGCAGTAGGTTTGTACTAAACACACGGCACGGTATTTCACAGAGCGTGGCTCTACAAAATATTTTTTTTTTATTCACTATCTATTTAAATATCGCCAGACTGACACACCAACTGTATGGTCCCAAACTAAGCAACGCGTGTACTATAGGTACCGTACAATGGACTGGGGGCGATCCCAGTGACACCCAGACCAGGTTAAATTACGAAAAGGCAATTTCCGAAATTTACCCCGGCGGGAATCGAACCCACAACCACCATGTGCAGTGTGCCGAGCGGCCTACGCTCGAACCACTGCGCCAAGCGGTAGATAACTATAAGGAAGCTATACTCCGTCATTTATAATCATTATGATTTGTGTCCGTCACCGGGTCGGATACGCCAAATGATAAAGATATAAGATGGAGCGGCATCTTACAAATAGTTTCGTCCTCAAACTAAGCCGTGCGTCAGATATGGTCCATCTCCGCGTGGAATTGCGTAAGACTTAGAAATTTCGGTTTCCCAGTTTATGTGTTGTGTCCCGCTCCGTACAATTCTAAGGGTAGACTGGAAGACAGATTATATTGAGGAAAGAATACAGCAAGAGTACATACCCCGTGCCGCATGCAGTATCTAGTACTTTCTCGCATCCATGTTTCTTGAGCAGGCCAATCAAGAAATCCTTGTAGTTCTGCGTCCTCTGGGTGCTGTCGCCGATGAACTTGTTCCAGGTTCGAGCTGCCTTCCCGTCCGCGTACTGGTCCTTTACTCCCTCGGAGGGGATGCCCTCTGAACGGGAGTGGAATACTTTGTCCGCTGACATTGTTCACTGTACCTCTGTAACAAGACGCATCACCTATAAGCTCAGTTTTAGCCTATTGACACGTGCGATAAAAATATTACGTGTGCCTTATATTATTTACCTTGCAATTATATTATTTAAATATAGGTACTTAGTTACATAGGTATCGGTTCAGCTGTTCTTTAGATTATCACAGACGAATAGACTGATAAAATTACAATAGGCAAGTACAACGACTGCATACCTACATAATAATATTATACATAATAAATTATAAGTGCTTACGTGCATACTGATGCGAGTAAATATTATTGAGAGGTAAACGTAAAAATAATTAAGTATTATGTATATTGGTCTGAAAGCAACCAAACTAAAATATTGCATCACTTTTTAGGAGATCTTCGGAACGAAGACATAATTAGCGTAGTGCCTAAGAATCTAGTTATTGGTCGGGTAATGGTTTTATCTAGGAGATAAATACTCAGGTAGATACTCATTTAATATTTAGTAAGAAAAAAAATTTTTATGCATGTCACAGATAAACATAATATATTATTAGGTATATATATTACTTATAATATCTAAAATAATGCTGGAATACATTAATAAATTTTATTCAAAATGTATATTATTCGCGCTAAAAATAAAATATGTTCATAATAAAATTACTTACGATTTTTCTAAAGAGGACAACGGATGCACGCACGCACTCACTTCACCCAAGCGACTGATCGCGATGCGCGCGGAAACACTGACATCCATTAACTATAATATTCGTCTGTCATTTTATCCGCAGTAGGTAAAAAACTAAATCCTATAGTATATGTACTTATTCACCTACTTATCTATTAGTTAACTTATCAAAGAAGTCTTGTGAACCCTGTTTTCCGTTTCTAGTTCTGCTAAGTTGCATTCGAATACGTATAAACATTGTTAGTGAGATTTCAGTCTTGTAATTGAATTACAAAATTCATTTTGCAATGTTGCACAAGTAACCATTGAGTCACGGTCGATTACACCACTCACGATTGATTGCAAGGTTGAACTAAACG
This sequence comes from Notodonta dromedarius, assembly GCA_905147325.1. NCBI lineage: Eukaryota > Metazoa > Arthropoda > Insecta > Lepidoptera > Notodontidae > Notodonta > Notodonta dromedarius. Next base: position 11,997,090 of record LR990165.1, on the reverse strand, counting down.
TTGGTTAGTTAGTTAGCGGTATTAGTTTATAGAAAGGTCGCCATACTATTTTCTTTGCTTTTCTAACAATTGATTGTGCCTCAAATAACCGACTGCCAACTGGAGATTTAAAATAATAATTTTGGTAAATTTGATATACTAGGTGAAACAGAAAGGGTATACTTACTATTTTTTTGCAACTTTACTTTGTAAATCAAAGCTATCGGCTTTGTGGGACAGTTGAAGTATTAAAGGTTTTGTAGACTTATGAAATCTGTCAACAGCTGTATTATTTATTTATTTAAACTCTATGCACATGTAAAAAAACACAATGTACAAAGGCGGACTTAATGCCTTAGGCATTTTCTACCAGTCGACCTTAGGGTGGTGCAGAAACAACATGGCGGGTGCAACTTAAACGAGAGAAATAGATAGAAATTTATACCTATATACATATATTGATAAATACATAGATACATACATATATATAAAACAAAATTGTTAAGAAAAAAAAAATAAAAAGTCCAACGAATTACCGCTGTGCCAATTCTACCAACTTTTTGCGAATGTGCTCTCGTGCCTTCACCTTAAAAGACAACCGACTTTTTGCCGTCCTGATATTCAGAGGGAGCGCGTTCCAAAGAAAGATCGCCTGAACAAAGAAAGAGGAGTGGATAAACCCAGAGCGGTGTGAGGGACATCGTAAGAGAAGATTATTTCTCGAGCGCAGATTTTTACTGTGGGCAGAGCAAATTAATTGAATTTGTGAAGTTATATAGGGGGGAGAAGAAGGATTGTTTAGAAAAGAAAACAGAGTAGTCAATGCCCTCAGTGCTCTGCGCTCCCGAATGGGTAACCATTTTAATTGCGATCGATGTGCAGAGACATGATCATATTTACGGAGGTTGAAGACAAATCGAATGCAGTTATTTAGAAGGCGGTCGAGTTTATTGAGGAGATCTGCATTCAGGTCGTAGTAGCACATATCACCATAGTCAATAATGGAGAAAATTAGGGACTGTACAAGCAATGCCTTTATATGAGCTAGGAGAAGATTTTTCAGTCGATACAGCGATCGCAATGTTCCAGTCACTTTCTGACTGACGTTCGCGACCTGCTTACGCCAGTCAAGACAGGTGTCGACAAGCAGACCAAGATCCTTAACCTCAGAGCCAAACGGAATGACGGTATTGTCATAGAAAACGGGTGGAACAGTTATTAAGCCATTAAGCTTTCTTAAGCTATGGGGACTCCCAACTATAATAGCCTGACACTTTAACGGGTTAACTGCCACCCCAAAACGGTCTGACCAGCTCTTTATCAGTCTCAAATCCTGGTTGAGCTTCTCAATCGCATCCGATACGTTGTCAACACCTGCCTGACAATAAAGCTGCAGGTCATCGGCATAGAGATGATACGCACACTGAAGTTCGGTAGTTATGAGATTAATAAAAATGGAGAACAAAAGAGGAGACAAAATACCGCCTTGAGGGACGCCAGCTGCAAGGTCACACCACTCGGAGGAAGTGTCACCGACACGGATTACTATTACACCTTTTGTTTTTCAATTCAAGTTTCCTTCAGTTTTAGAATTACATAGTTATGTTTTGAAAAAAAAGTATACCCTTTCTGTTTCAAACTGTATATGAAGTTAGTTATGCATACAAATATGCTGATTAACGTTTAAGAAATCTAAATAACTTGCGTGCCTATTTTATGTCTTGCTCTCATGTTGCAACACGAGATAAATAATATTACTAAATGCATAATTATCATTTATTTTTTTATCGAACGTGCCTTTATACAATGATTATATTGAATCCTGTCCTTACATAACTACAATTTACCTTCAAATACCAAATCAACGCAAAATATTGAATAGGAGGGCCTTTTGCGTTGGCTGTTAGCTCTCATAACCGATTACTTGATCTTAGTTAACCAGCTGGTGCCACCCACTCTGACGTAACACGCGCTTATGTTGGCGCGATGGGTATCCTTTTATCGCACGATGTAAGGTCACGTTCACGATCAATGAGGCTCTCGTGTTTGCATTGTTCCGCCGAATCACGTTTTATCATAACTAAAACAATGACTTGATATTATTATTCGATGTAATGATTACGGTAACACACAGTTCCGGATTTGTAAACGTACAATAACGTTTACTAGTAAACGTTACGTTACTTTATACTAAAGACTGACAGAGCAAGATCAAGTTTGGTCACCTCGTCTCCCTCTCACTTACGACATACAAAAGAGTAAAAACCATTTGCACATAAACAGACATCAAAATTTTTAAATTCAGGTTCTTAGTACCAATAAAACACACCAAATAATAAGGTCACATGATGTATATTAAATCAACTTACGTTATTTTTACAATTTGAAGTCTACGTCTGTATGATAAAGCTCAAATTTATTTATACATGTTTTTAGATTTGTCAAATTGTGTTGTTTAATATTACTAAACATACCTTACATGCTTTATGAACATTATTATATCACTTAGCTAATACTTCAGTGCTCATACAAAGTACACTGCTACCTAAGGAACATTTTATACACAAGTATCCCCATTGATTGATATGCTCCATCTAGTTCACTCTTGCGATTCACCCATTTGCGAAAGTGAGACGAACATATACGAAGATGGGGAGGCGTGTGCACGATTCGTATGAAATGATTAACATTTTATTCCATATTTACAATCAGTATTGTTTGACTTTTGTTGACCAATGACAACATAATTCGTTTTTTACTTATAATAGATACCTATCTAGGTATTTATGATGTCAACATCAAGTCACTTCAATGAAAACACTTCATATTGCCTCTTGTGCAATGCAAAGGTGGGGACCAAAGGCTTGGTCCTCAATCACCTAGTTATAATATTAGAAACCCTTAAAATTAAGACTCATCTACGAAAATAATAAGATTTCAGTGATTAAAAAAGGTAGGTAAGTACATAAATGTCTTCCGGCTAAAAATGGGATTAGGAATCACAAAAACTTGGACCAAAGAATCAGAGCCGCGCCAAATAAGCACAATTAGGTGTCACTATCATTACCGACGTAATAATACCATGTACTAAGCGAATAGTCGGCACAACTCCAATAATAAATGGTGTAGCCATGTAATTGCCATAAATATTATAACCCATGTGTGACACGCAACGCAGACTTTATCACACTATGTAGAGCTAAGGAAAACTAAATAAAGAGAGAGGCGGAACTCTCCCCACTCCTCCTCCATCGCCGATAAGCGTTGCGATTAACAAGTCGTGATATTGGGTCATAATCGGATATCACTTACTCACGTGTAGTGTTGTCCCTCACAATCTTCCTTTACAGGTGGATTCCTGCCATATGGCTATTTGCATTTACATAAACCTGAGCGTGTACTGGTCTATGCTAATTAATCTGCTCACTTGTGTGCAGTGCCAGAGGGTTTAAACTACCTGTAACGTACGTAGCGGACGACGCCATAGCTCTAGAGCTGCACTTACACCACTTCCCACTTATCTATTATCACTGCACTTCACTCAACACCAATTATATCCCGGCTCCAACATCGGTCGCGTCTATTCCCAACATGGCCAGGTCGTCCATCTGTTCCTTCTTCTTAGCGATGTCACCGTTCTCTATCTTTGGTTCTACGGCTGGCGGCGGCTGGGCCGGCTGCTCGGGCTGCGCGGACTGCGCGGCCGCCGCAGCCGACGAGGTGGGGGCTTGCTGCGACGCCGGTCCAGACTTCGATTGCTTGGACGGAATAGGTTTCACAGGTTTTCGTTGATAGGATTTGTCCTGAAAATAAGATGGTGTTATAATAAAAGAACAAAATTAAACTTCTAAAAAACTAGGGAGCTTATAATTTATTTCATTTGGATTCGGTCCACAATTGCTGGACAATTCGGTGAACATACATACAGACGAACATAGAACCTCCTTCTTTTCTGGAAGTTGTTTAAAAATTATATACAATCTCTGAAGTTACAGTCAAAAATGTATCCATTTCTCACCAAATTTATCAGTAAGGCAATGGCATTACAACAAACATACAGTGAGATAGATGCATAGTAGGATTATGTTTTTATTTTTTGGTTGCTTATAGGACATTAACAGAAAGATAAGAAGTGGTGACATTGTCACTTGGTATCACACAAGTGATCTAGATATCCGTAACATTTCATAAGCACGACAGAAACACAAAATTCCGAAGTCTTAGCTGGCATAGATCCCAAATGTAGTTTCATATCTTTATTAATGTGACTGCTAACTTTCGACTGGAAACCTTGTAGTAGTGCAGTGGCGGTGGCGGTGGCGTGTGTTACCTGTTGCTTGTGCTGGCGCTGCTTGTTGTGGCGGTGCTGCGGCTTGTGCGGCACGAGCGGCACGTGCGTGTCGTACAGCTGGTGGCGCGGCGCGTGCGGCGCGTGCGGCGCGTGCGGGAACAGCTGCGCGCTCATGTCGAACCCGAACATCTGCGGGTTCAGCAGCGGCAGCCCCGGGAACAGGCCCGCCATGCCTGCGCACGCCCGCATCATTACAATATAATTCAAAAGAGGAAACATCATAACGATTTTCGCGAAAAGTCCAGTGTCGGTCGGAGATTCCTTATTGTTTTATATAATATACGAATTTCGTCGTTTTCCATAACAAAGTCCACCACTCTTCGAGTCAACTGTCGAGAGGCTTGTGCGTAGTATACAGACCTACCCGATTTGGGTAAAATTAACGATTTTAAAACGGCTTTCCAATTTGTTAGAGAATCACACAAATAAATAAACTACATGCATCCATCAGACGGAAAACGTTTCTCCCTCCCCCACCCAATAGACAAATTCTGAATCTTCGCCACATGTGTTGCTAGTTTCCTGCGAAGTGTGTACGGGGACGTACTACTCCCAAGAATCGTCCCCTCAAGATAATAGGTAGTATGTACATACCTGGCACGGGGAAACCGGGCGGCATGCCGAACAGGCTGTCCTGCTGCGCCAGCTCGCCCTTCACCTCGGTGGGGAAGATGATGTCCAGCGCCTCCTGGAAGTCCTTGGGTAGCGCCGGCGGCAGCGCGGGCGGCAGCGCGGGCGGCGCCGCGGCTGGCGCGCTCGGCGGGGGCGGGCTGCGGGCCAAGGACTGTGTCAGGGTAGGCTCATGGTTCATTCATAAAACATGCGGTATTATACAGTCATGAATATGCTGATGCTCTGTACTGACAAAGCTCGGTGATGGCAGGCGGCGGCAGCTCCACCTGCTGCTCGCGCTGCAGCTGCACTGTAGCTACTCACATGTAGGTGTGCTGCACGGCAGTCCCCAGCTGCGTGGGCAGCGCGATGGCAGGCGGCGGCAGCTCCACCTGCTGCTCGCGCTGCAGCTGCACTGTAGCTACTCACATGTAGGTGTGCTGCACGGCAGTCCCCAGCTGCGTGGGCAGCGCGATGGCAGGCGGCGGCAGCTCCACCTGCTGCTCGCGCTCAAACTGCGCTTTAGCTATCTTCTCTTTAAATTCCGCTACCTGAGGAGACACAGAAAGATTGTACTATGGCTATCTCGGACAGACCGGGACGATCCTAGTGATTCAAATCGGGCGAATAACGAAACGGCAATTTCAATAATATGACCCGGCGGGCACCAGCAATTCAATACGTGGTTTGCCACAAAAATCATGAAAAAAAATTAAACCAACTTATAACAACCTGGATGCATTAAAAAGCTAGAAATAACTAGGAACCTTGTAATTTAATTTACTTGGAGTTTTTTTTTTTTTTTGAAGTAAGGATTTGTACGTGATAATCTCTGACTGACTACTGATCTCATTCCGAAATTATTCAACCGAAAGAGAGCTACTACACCATATAGTGACATGGCGATATTTCGAAATAAGACGCGGGCGCAGCCGGGGATTAATGTCAAATAATTATTACGAAATTAATCTATTGGAGTAAAATAATAAAATCACCATTGGCTCCAGATTCGGAAACAAAACCAATGATCTCGTGATCAGCAGACTCATGATACTGTTACGTACACGTACTAGGGGTAGGTACAATTAATGCCGCTCAACGTGTAAAAAGGGTTTTATTCCCTCTCCACAAACTTGACAAATACACAGTACTACACTAGTTCACTAATACTAGTTACACACAACAAGCACTGTTCCGAATCACTTAGCAGACTCACAGTATTCCAATATTATCGCCTAGGTCACTGGTATATTACTCTTCGTTCGCTTACTTAAGTTCCGTACGCTGTCGCTTCCAAGTAGTAACTAACTCGCTGCCCGTCGTCGACTCCTTATATATCGAATAAAGATGCGAGCTGGTATTTTCCTGAACATTCTCGGTAGGTATGTAGGTAATAATAATCACAATCGAACGATCCCGAGACCCATTGTCGGCTTTCCTTTGTATTCGTTCGCGAGTAGGTAGTCGCCGCCGCCGTCGCCGATAACGCAAGGGCGTTCACCTTATACCTACATACCTACAATCTCGAATATTCAATTTACGAGACCTTTCATAATTAATCGATGGAGTACATCTAGACTAACAATGCGTTTTTGTATCGAGCTGATAAAATAAGGATCCTTCGAGATATTTGACCAAATAGTTTCTAGGTCGCAACAATACCACTACTGACATTAATCTTGTGTTAAAAATGCGAATATCTTATGAACATTTTGAAAGCAGAACAGTACAAGGGGTTACGATCACATTATAATAATATATTTGTTTATAGCATCTGCACATTCATTTCAATGCACTGACAGACCATTGCACGAGAGTTTATCTATGCTTTATTTCGACCACTTAAGTGTGTTATTGGAGTTTAGCAAAATAAAAAAATACGTACTTTCTTTTGAATTTCGGCGTCCATCTCTTCTCTCCTCTTCTTAGTTTGTTCCTCTTCCTCCTTCTTCTTATCGTCATCTTTCTTCTGATCCTCTGCCTTCGAGTTCTTAGTTAAATGCTTGTACACAGGCATTTTTCCTACGATTAAACGTGCTTCATCAGTTTGAAATAATATAAATCGCTGTTCAACAAACGCTCTTATTACGTATTGCGAAGTCGAAAGAATGGTACAAGAATATTTGTACGCTCATCGTTATTTAGTATATGTATTCTTTGTTAAAGAAAGACGTTCTTAAAGTTTAGTGTTTCTTAGTTAATTATGATTCTTAGATTATCACATGCCGAAAGAAAACATCACGAGGAAATCTGCACGGCCTTCGAACGCCAGCATAAGTACGTCAACTAGTGCAGGCCTAGCGTTGTGTACTATGGCTCGAATCCCTTTCGCATTAAGGGAGAACGTGTCAGGGGGACCGGCTCGCCGCATATTACTATTGGAACCAAAATATAAATTAGCGTTCCATCCTCACCTATGAAGGGCATCTTCCTGATCTCCGGCTTCTTGACGTCGGCGGGCGGCGTGTCGGCGCGCTCGCGGCGGCGCGAGTCAGCTCGCCGCGAGCGCGAGCGCGAGCGCGAGCGAGCCGAGCGCGGCCGAGACTCGCGCCGCGCGCTCTCCCTGCACACGGACCGGGACATACCGTCAGAGGATTCCAATGTCGAAGCATCAAGTCAACCGCATGAACTCATTTGGTACATTGTACTTTTACACTGTTTTCACCTGACACTAACCGGGTTTAGCCTAGTACGGATATATGAGATAGTCAGTCCTCAGAGACGCCTCACAATCAACCATGAATCTGTACATCCATGGCGACGAAGCAAGATAAATATTGATATCAATTGTCTTGTCATAAAATGACAACTAAATCAAGTTGAATAGTAGACGGTAGTTGAACTTTTTCCCGCCTGACGTAGGAACGAAGTGTAGGGGCAGAATACGTATTAGCACTAAGTAGGTACAGAGGAATCTATCCACTAAAACACAAAAAAATGCATTCGCCATGCGGCAATATAATGCAAACACGACCGATTCGAGTGCGTTCGAGGCACGCCATAGATGTTTTGACCAAATGAGCAGTAGAGTGTGAGTGTGTGTAAGCTGAGGACATGCAGAGTACGCGGCAGTGTGCAGTGTGTACAGTGTGTACAGCGGCTGCAGCGGCTACCGTGTGCGCGCGTGCGGCGCGGGCTCGGCGGGGCGGGCGCGGCGCGGCTCGCGCTCCGGCGAGCGCCGCTTGTCCTCCTCGCCCTTCTCCTTCTTCATCCTGACACACGCACACATAGGCACCTATTAATAAATCTTGTGGTACCAGTACACAATGACAAGTCAAAAGCGCCTTAAGACAGCTCTCAAACTTGAGTTCGATATATTAATACGAGCTTTACATTGCACATTTATATCCAAGTGGCTGGCTTCGTCCAGGTAAGTCATACATTTAAATTAGAATTAATTCAGCAGTTTAAGTGTGACTCGAACGAGATGAGCTCAATTAAAACATATCAGGTACCTATCATGGATGTGAGATCATTATTTAGTTTTAAAAATAATTATTATTGAAGTGATGCTTCTATACGGACGTTCGGAGCGCTCGCCGCGCGTCCACTCTATCTGTGCTAAGCGTCAGTAGCGTTACACCTATATAGGTTTTGAACGCTTAGTTATAGTATAAAGATTCGCTTCTTTCGGGCGTCCCTATTATGGTCATTAAGGTCATATGGCAAAGGTCATTAAGGTTTGAAAAGGCAGATATTTTGATTATACTATTTATTCTCACCTGCTTTTGAGTGTATCCAGCAGTTTCCTGTCACTGTCATTCAACCTGTTCTGCAGGTTTGACATCCACTGCGTTAGTGTTTTGTCATCTGTAACAGGATTTGGTTATAAAAATCATTAAACTCAAACTGGGAAAAAAGGAGTTAGGAAAATCTCTCTATTCCCCTGAATTCAAGGGGGGGTCTGGAGGCCATAGGGCCAGTAGAACTCGTGTAGGATGCCAGACATCCTTTTTTTTTTTTTAAAGTCATGATATTTGGGTGTTGCTAGTTTCCTTCATTACATTATCAACTGAAAATATAATCATAATTACTTTTAGCTTTTTTCTTCTTGACAGGCTCGCTGTCGGAACTGCTGGAGTCACTAGAAGAGCTGCTGCTACTGCTGCTTTGCTTCTTCTTTATCTTCTTCTTCTTCTTATCCTTCTCTTTCTTCTTCTTCTTGTCGTCCGCAGCGGGGGCGGGGCTGTCCTTGCGCTTGGTGTGGAACCCGTCCTTGTTGAACGTGATGGTGTGGGCGGCGTACTGCGCCGGTTTCTCCTCCGCCTTGCCTTTCTTGGCGCGTGTCGTCTCTATGGCTTTCTGTCTGTCCGACATCCAGTCAGTCTCCCAGTGCGGGTTTTGTTCTACGAAGTTCTAGAATTGGGATAAGATTGTCTTGTTTATTTGGATAAACTAATGGTTCGTCGTATGATTCCCTAAATTTGACTATAGTTAGGTGTTGAGAAAATTTGATTTTACAATAGTATTCCATGTTTAGAAATCAAATAAAATAGTTTTTAAACGGACCAATCAAAAAAATATTTATTAAAAAATAAAAACTAAACAAAGTAATAACATACATTTGTAAGGGATGAATGAAAACTAGGGCCAGTAAGTACTAGTTTCGAAAATAATTTGGGCATAAGTTTTATTTCCTAAGGTAATGTCGAACTCCAGTGCAAATTACGCATAAGGGCCTTTGCACATCACGTTTTTTAAACGCGCCTTAGAAACGCGCGTCGACGGTGCGCTTTTATCCTACAAAAGTCTACAGTCTAAAGTCGTCAGGCTGCGTCTGACTCGCGTGGGTATCGCGTCTGTATCGCTACAAACGCACAACTACGACGCGTTTAAAAAATGTGGTGTGCATGTGATGTGGTTAGGCACTAAGTATGTGTTATACATCATACAAATGTTGTACTCACAGTGTAATTTTTGGAATGTACGACTGACTTGAGGTGCGCGGACGCACAGTGCAGGTCGCCGATGAACTGGTCGCACAGCTTGCAGTACCACGCCGTCGACGGCACGAAGAACTGCAGGCCTGGCAACAAGACAAAGATTATTTTAAAAGAAAATTCACTCCCATTCTGTGACAAAGGTAGGTCATTGACCTTGTTTTGGATAAACTTTATAAAGCTGGTATTAGGGTCTTATCACCAATCAACGACCTAAATCCCCCATAAATTGAGCTACATTGAGACCCAAACATCATCTAAGAATTGTGGATATACTGCACAGTAGTGCGCTCCACCTATCCATAGAAGAATACAAGTGTGATGACGTATTATTAAATTACTTTGCTACCACCTACATATTGTCTTCGCAACACATTTCGCTGAGCCTAGTGCAAAGATCGAGGGTCCTAAGCGTGTGCTGCTTATTAATAATACGGAGTCATGAGGAGTATTCACAACGACGCAAAATGTTCATGTTGGAAACAACAGCTTGCATAATTCTTCTAATTCATTTGTAAAAGAAGGATGGAAGCTGTCGTTTCCAACATCGAAATCTTCCCATCAATTGTGAACAATGTACCTTTGATGGGCGTGCGTTTGGTGGGCGCGGAGGGCAGGCTGGGGAAGCCCTCGTTGACGCCCGACACGCTGTGCCACGGCGCTTCCATGTGCGCCGCCGCCATCCTGCACAACAGTATGCACATAGAAACAGGAAGGTCTAGTGGCCAATATCAATGCAAATTACTGGTGGTCAAGACGCGTTGCTGAGCTATTTATGATTTTAACGTAATTTCAACAAACTGCACGGATAATAGCAACTCCAAATACGGAAACATTTTTCTTTTTGACAATGGCTGGCACAAGTGTGTGTACAGAACAGTGGTGGAAGTGCCCACCACTGTTCTGTGAACCAGCAACTATTACGGAAGTTATCATACAAAGTTGACCCTTGCTCCAAATAAATGGCCAAGTGGCTATACAGCGGCCAGTGTACAATGTTGCTTACTTATTATGCGCCGCCGAATGCAAATGGTTGAGGTAATCCTTGGCGGTGGGCGGGAACTCGTTGCAGACGCGGCACCAGTGCATCTCGGGGTCGTAGTACACATAGTTAAACTTGTTGCCGGCCGACGGGGACCTGCCGATCAGAACATAGTTGATAATTCGATCATATTAGCGCTGTTCAAGAATAAATGTTATCTTTATAGTAGTAGCACTACCTGGATATTTAAAACGGAGTTTTTATTTTATTTTCGAGTTAATTAACTATGTTGGCAAATTAGCCAGACGATTTGAATATTGCGATAAGTAGTAGGTAATTCTAATTTTGTTCAATGTCAAAAAAATTCCATTCCCATAACTTCATTTTAAAATGTTAACACTACTGTAAGTAGAAAATACTTTCTTTCAATAATCATCATTTTGGAAGACAACACAATGGAGCTATTTTAACCGACTTAAAAAAGAAGGAGGTAGGATCTATGTTTGACTATATGTATTTTTTTTTTATGTATGTTCACCGATTTCTCCGTCAATTATGCACCGATTTTAAAACCCATCACCACCTGCACTAGCTCCAAATAAAGTAAATCACAAGGTCCCTAGTTATGTCTAGCTTTTTAGTGCAATAGTCGTGGGCGTTGTAGAGACACTGCCAGAAGGAAGTGACATAACAACAGGCCTTTCCAATCAAGCGACATCTAGCAGATTTTTTTGCCTTCATTTGTAATTGATTGACTCAGGCGTTACTTGGCGGAAATCCATTGTAAAACAATTTAGGATAAGGACCCACCACTCACCCTTGGCTTGTTAACCTCCAAAATTATAAATCAAATAGGTTGATCGATAATGGAAGAGGTTAACAAAACTTAACTCCGTCGGTCGAGTTTGTCAGTCATGAGTGTCAGGGACCTTAATAATGTGCAATTTTCCGCGGAACAAAGCGAATTAAAAATAAAATTCGACACGTGTTTCGCCTCTGAACGAGACATCCTCAGGAAAGTTGGGCTACGAATGAGTAAGTAAGCCTAAACAAAATATTTGTCAATTACTTAAACAGATAGCAACCACAGTAAAGCTCCTGCTTGCTCCTTTACGATATTCTAGATGCAGAAAAATATGAATTTAATAAGTAATAAAACTAGAACATGAATACAATATTTTAATTCAGACACATGGCATATTTAAATTAAATACATAATAAAAAATCATAGCAAAATGGTTACAATACAATTAAATCATTTAAAATATGTATAAATTGGTTAATTTACTTCAATTACTCAAATAAATTAATTCAGCAATGTACAATAAGCTTTACATTATTACAGCATTTTATTCAATTACCAACTTACTAATAAAAACTTGTCTAGCTTTTTGTTGAGGCTTGCCAGTCTTCAGTCCCAAGTGCAAGAGGAGTTGCCACATCACTAAATATAATTATCATAAAGCAAGTAGCTCACATTTCCGCGCGCAAGCTGTGCAGTCCTGGTTTTTGGGAAGAAGGTTATCATAACAAAAAGAAAAATGGAACTAGGTGTATTATAAATGATACACTATAACACATCATAATACTTGTGAAAATTAAACATTATTTTATGTCCTAAAAAACCACATATACAAAAAATTAACTTTCAAATCCATATTCAAAAATAATGATGAAGAAAAAAAATTGCAACACCACTCACCTGGATTTCCTTTTGGATCCTTTGTCCGTAGTGGAGTCATCGGAGTCATGGATCTCGTGCACTTCCTCGCCGATGATGCCGTTCAACATATCCACCACATTGTAGATTGTCTTCAGCTTGTTCTGAATCTCCAACTATAAAGTCAAGGCATTCGATCCGAGGTTACAACGCCTCTAAAGCTTGCGTCTAAGCAAAATACTATCAGTAAATTCTTTTCTGAGCTATACATATTTATATTATGGTTCAGTTTAGGTAGCCAAACCTGTAGTTTAGTGTTTTCCTTCAAAAACCTCTTGGTGTCGGGGCTAGGCGAGCGCTTGGCGTCGCCGCGGAGCTCGTTGCGTTGATCCTTCAGTGTGTCCAACTCTTTCTTGAGTATGTTGGCCTTCTTTATGTAGTCTTCCCGCTGCTTGGAAAGTGCCGCCTTTTGGTGGCGCATTTCAGATTCAATCGCCGCTGTGAAGAAGTTTAATTAGTTATAAAACTATTCAATGGAAGACAATTAAGCGTAGCATCATTTCATAAAACATAGTAATATCAAGAAATTTTTTACCGACACTACACTTAATAACAGCAAAATTATAAGGAATATTGTATTGAATCTTAGCTGTTATCGGCCCAATTCTGCTAAGCTTAAGTTGCAAGTAGGGCTGATCTAGTTAGTTATGATTATACCACATTTAGGAAACATTTTCTTTAGGTCATGCAGGGAATATGGAATGAGCAGAATGAAGGCGCGCCATTGAGCACAAGTTGTGTGTTAGGAATGAGTTGTCTTCAATAAATAGTGTTGATTATCACGATGTCACCCGTAGGCCGCTTCTATGACGTATAACAATTAAATACAGGTAAGAGTTAAAATATTCTGAAATAGATTAAAACTAAGTATTTTTAACATTCAAGGGGGAAATTATATATGATGATTATCCCTATTGGTATATTAGGAAATAACAGTATTTTACATTACTAAAGTTTTATGTAGGTACTATTTCGCAATATATGTAAAGCAAGTAATATAATAAAATAAACAACTAACAATGTTGACATTTATTAATAATAATATAATAATCATTTTTTGAATAACAAAGTAAATAAATAATGAGTAACATTTATCTTTTTATAGGTAAACAAAAAGCAACACAATATTCACACACCTAATTGAAATATATCTATGTATTATAGCCCAAAATTGCTACATGCATAAACAATTATAATTACCATAGCCCATTGTTAAACAATGTAAGAGAATGCCATGATCTTAGCATTCAAAACTATTCCGTATCCAAGCTTCCAGGGCATAGCTTTGATGCACATTCCAATCATGCACTCAATCACAATGTGGCATACAAATACCAAGTTATCTTAGTATACATAAACAAACCTTTCCTACTACCTTTATAAATTGAAACTCATACAGGTTGATCTTAAGAATCAAATTAGCATGAATACACATAATAATTTATGTCAATATCTACACAAATTGGTAAACTGTTCAACACAATTGAACAACACCCCCAACTTCCGTAATAAAAATCCTGAAAATTACCAAACAGATTACTAATTACAAACATTTATATTCTTTCCACCTACCTTCTTTCTTGATCTGTTCCTCAACATTATTGATGAATGGTGCTGGTGGTGGGGCGGCCGCTGGCGGAGGTGGTGGCAGGCCCATTTGATTCCACCCAGAGATGTCTGGGGGTGGTGGTTGGGGTACTGAAGCCACCGGTGGGAAGTCATCATAGATGCCCGGGTAGACTGGTTGTGGTTGAAAGCTGGGCTGGGTCCCATATGGTGGGTTTGGGACTCCCTTTGAATACACACAAACTCATTGACTTGAAATATTGGAAACATTTTTTAATTCACAACATTGTTTTTAAAAATAAATATTTTCTCATGACTCCAAGCTTAACATTAAGGTTAAGTAAACATTATTCTTTTTATAGCCTATCCAATATCTCACTGATGGGCAAAGCAATAAATACCCTTTTTGTCTAGAAACAAAGAAAACAAAACATTCTCAAATCTCAACGGGAGACCCTTTATGAAGTTATGATCATCATACATTGATTGAAAATATTTTTTGAAATGAGCAAATTCATGTTGCAAAGATAACTAAAGATAAGTAACTTGTATCATTATATAAATATTCTTATACCTATCAATCAATATTTAAAACCATCCAGATATGCACTTGTTTATGTTTCTAATACCTATATAATATAATAATGACTGTGTACACATGCAGACCACAAACCGCTATTTTCATAACCTCTATGGCACAGAAAATATTTACACATCTTTGAGCAAGGATGGTGATATCCAACCACTAAACCTGTGTTTTTACCAGTTGAACCCCGAAATAGGTTCCTATATTTTCAGTTTAGATCAACATACCTCTTGGAAATTGGGGGGTGGTGGCTGGAAGGCATTTTCTTGAAACTGATTATCCCATAGTTCACTAGGTTCAGGAAGTTTGGAAATTTCACTCAAAATGTTCTCGTCTAACAAATCCTTATCGTTCTTGCGCGGGGACCTGCTGCGGCGCTTGTTCCCATCACTGCGGCTGGGAGGCGTCCGGCTCCGCTTCCGCATCGGAGGCCTACTCCTATAATCCGAACGATCACGGTCGCGGTCACGATCACGATCCCGGTCCCAATCCCTTTGCCGGTCCCTGTTGTAGTAACCTTTTCTCTGATCACGAGACATGCTGGATCACAAATAGTATTTTTCACAATATTTACGCACCACGCGAATTGTCGTATTTTGTATAATTACAAGAAAAACAGAAACACACGCTTAGTTTGACATACCCAAGCAAGCGAAGCGACCATAGACAAGACAATATTACAACCTCGAGTGGCCATGTTTGTTTATCATATTCCGTTCGGAAACTAGGTGACATGGTTGGTTGGTTGGTGACACGAAGATTAAACGATTCAAACACTCAAAGGAATCTACTTGAACATTTTTTTTTTATAAACCGATATTTATATAAGTAGACAAAATTGTGTCTATTGCAAAAATATAATAAAACTAATTAAAAACAAATCCTACTAATATAAATGCGAAAGTTTGTGAGTGTGGATGTATGTATGTATGTATGTATGTATGTATGTATGTATGTTTGTTACTCCTTCACGCAAAAACTACTGAACGGATTTGCATGAAATTTGGAACACAGATAGATTATAACCGGGATTAACATATAGGATACTTTTTAACCCAATAATCCAATACTACGCGGATGAAGTCGCGGGGCACAGCTAGTGTATGTATGTATGTATGTTTGTTACTCCTTCACGCAAAAACTACTGAACGGATTTGGATGAAATTTGGAACACAGATAGATTATAACCGGGATTAACATATAGGATACTTTTTAACCCAATAATCCAATACTACGCGGATGAAGTCGCGGGGCACAGCTAGTACTTAATACTTCGGAATTGCAATCACTTCATTATGTCTCACCTGTCCGATTCCTGCAGGTATTTGTGAAAAATACCTGCAAATATAGCACAGGTATTATGAAATATTTCATGTTCCAAAAGACAAACAATTTAATTAAAGAGCGGGTTTTTTACGCGACTAAGGCGAAGCTAAAATGAATGGTTATGTTTTTAGCAGTCTATTGTATGGTATTATGTTTGAATAATTTGTATGTTTCACTGTAGCGTCTAAACAACCCATTAGATTTTGAATGAGGTGTCAATCGATTAACAATTCAATAATGACGGATGTTACAGCCAAAAAACCGAAATAAAACTGAAACGATAAAATGTGAAAACTTGATATGTAAATGATACTAATATTTTGAACATCCAGGTTTTGGTATTTACAATTGACGGAAAGTTTATGATTCTTTTACAAATGAATAGAATAAGGATGAAAGCTGTAGTCACTGGAAACGTTCTGTCAACCTACCTACTGCCCCTGATACAGAATGCGTTGTCCGTCGTCCTAACTATGCTGTGCACGGCTTAAACCTTAATAAATAAATAATACAATACCTTTTCCACGACACGTACAACACAAGGGGTAGTACTTAAGTACAAAAATCACCTCCATTTTCCATGTAGGGGAAACACCCTAGAATAATTATAAATTGGTCATCAATGTAGGGATAACAAAAATCTAGGTATGCATACCTGAGGACCGTATTAATAAAACGATCTCAAGTCTGAGAGTGATCTTGGAAATGTCATTCTTATGTCATTCCAGTACAAAATGACACTTCAAAAGCGTACTCAAGACCGCTCTTAGACTTGAGATTGATTGATTTATTAATATGGCCCTAAGAGAGCCCTAGACATAGGTAGGCTCCGAATAATAAACCTGTAACTTAGAGTTAGACGGACGAATGGACATGACGAAACTATAAGGGTTCCATAATTTGACTACGGAACCCTAAAAAGGTTCTAACTAAATACCTACATGGATTGTATTCAACCATTAGTAAAGTGGCAGTTTTGCATTACATAGTCAATTGTTAGTAATTTGTAGGAAGATTGAGGTAGGTATCTACCTACTACCAACCTACTACTTGACTTAGGAAAATTATTATGATAAATTTCCGCCATAAAAGTACGGAACGTCGTAAAACATTCTTGTTTACGTTTGAAACACGTCATACCAACTGATCTCCATTATATCGTTCAGCGGAGTGGAATGGACTTTTAACAAATGAAGTGTTCCCGACAGCGAGCGTTCGACGGGAGGTACGTCACGTCCAATGTTCCGCGCGGTTTCATCTTATTTGACGGCTTAAGTGTGTCCCAGATTGGAATTCGCGCCAGCGCGACGCGACGCCCGCACACCGAAATTGGACCGTCAAAGTTACGGGTCACCTGATGGTGGTGTCAGTGAAGTACGTTTAGGTACCAGTTTTGGACAATTTGTTGCATCTCCCTTATGGTACCCGAAATCACAGTTAGGTAGGTATCTAATAACGAAGCTGTCAAGAGGATCTTATTATTATCAATCCGACAGACGTTAATTATTATAAATAAAATCAATAAAATAAAATCAATAAATTACATAACTTTGAATATTGAATTCGAATTGTTCCGCTCAACTTTCTTATTTTTTTCTTTCATAAGAATCTTCTCCTGACAATAATACACACAACAAAAAAAGAATTAGCGTAATCGTTCCATCCGTCGTTCACACGTGATGCGATGACCAAGGAAATAGAGATTCATTTTTATATACATAGGTATATAGATTTGTTTCAATAGGTACCTAGGTGGGCACATACCTACTTTTCAGATTCATTGGGAATAACAGGCTGACCTTTATTTTTCGAGACAAACGATTTCAACTCGGCTTTTAAAATGAATGAAAAAATGGCAGCATTGGAAACCATTATATTCTATGAAATTATTATTTTTATCTCAATGGATGAACATAAATCATTGTGAAGCGTTCCCGAGTAATCCCGCGATAGTGGCCCAGACTCTCATTTATGTGGATTTTTTACTTTTTATCGTGGGTAAATGTTTATGAGTGACAATATTTTATATGACAGGTAGGTTTCTAAATACAATTTAGTCGTTGTTGCAATGTTAGGTTCTATAATTATTAATGAGTGAGGACCAAGGGACCAGCGACCTATAAGTGTTGATTGTTTTGTTGTGATGATATACCTATTTTGTAGTTTTAACGGATCTGGAACAAAATTCTTTTACACTGTAATCCCTTCAACGGGCAATTCTTTTTATAGCGGTATTTGCCCATAAAACTTTTAAAGCCCTGGTTCCTCCGTTGTATCTTTTCGATGTTAATTGCATCTGCTCGTAATAATCTCATGTTTTCGCCCATTACTGGACAGGAATTCGAAATGGGATCTCACCCTTCACCACGACGTTTCACAGCTTTCAAACTGCTATCACAACGCATAACACTTGTTCCATTGCCGTGTTAGTTTATTGAAAAGTGATGTGGCCTTAATAGAGTCAGCGATGGAGAGGTTGGTGTAGTAATGGTGCGAATGTGAAGCGTGTTTCTGCGGTCGCGTGGTGCTGAAATATGGTGGGTAGTGCATTTGCTGGTGATTTGGTATGCAAGTCAGGGCGCACTCTAGGCGTTTGCCGGCGACAGCGAGTGCATTCGGTTTAGCATAAAGTTTCTTTGCTGTATCTGGATTTAGCAAACGGGCGTTTCAGAGACAGGGTGATAGACGTACCTACAAGCAACTTGAACTAGAGAAAAGGAGTAAATAGGTACTTACTAATCTTTCTAGGTTTGGTCTACCTAGGACAATTATTTAATGAGCAATAATGTTGTAGCTTTTTAAGGATGATGAAGAACTTAATTATCTATACTTAGGCGGTTGAGTACTTATAGCTACAGAAATTGTTAATTAACCGTGGCATGCAGTGCAGAAGAGGTCCATTTGACTGTCTGTATTAAATCTTATTTTTATTGGGAAAAAATAAAAATATTTCTAGGTAAAGTACTATATATTGCTCCCCTGTTATTCAAATCTCTGACGTAGGTAAACAGAAAATACTAAGAAGTGTTAAGCTCCAAACGAAATTCATAACTAGTTATAACCTACTTTATTAAACTTTTGTATGATACTTCAACCGAAAACAAAACTTGTAAAAAAGTTTTGTGAACAAAAAACCGCCAGTCTGCATCTCTTAACAATAACAAGGCAACAATTCTCGGCGCTCGTTTTTGTAGGAAACTCTTCAGGCTGCGGAGCAGGAAGCTGTTGCACTCCACATACAAATTAGACATTGTTCACTACGTTACCGTCTATAAAATATTGAAGAATTTATGAAAAAAAGTAATACATGAAAGAAAGAAGGAAAAATGAAAGAAAATCTTTATTTCACTTCTAATGTTCCTACTTAAAAGTTCATTCAATACCTTTATAGAATATCTTTGTGAAGTATAATCCTATTATTTAGCCTGCTTCTGCTTTTACTGCCCAAAAGTGGACTTAACTAAATTTAATAGTGTACTATCAAATGTATAATAATAGGTAGGTAGAAAGTTTAATATAACAGGAACAACAGTAATCCCTAGATGTAGGTACTGTACCTAAATAATTCAATCTGAAAATCATAAATATATCTCCTCTCTATATACCTACTTACCTACCTACATATTCTGAGGACGTCTATAAACCGTGTTGAAATACGGAACACTCGTATCGAAGTTTTGATGTTCAAAAAGCAGTAAATAAAGCAATACAATACACGTAGGTCCACGCAGTAAAACCAGCTATGACTGTACCGGCGGCTATGTACAAGTTGTTCTCTTTTATGAAAAAACTTCCCGCTCCAACCAATAAAAAGAATACCTCTCGAGATTGGAGTATTTCCTATAAGATTTCAATAAACAATGGCACGGTATAGTTATGTTCACTTATGTGTCCTTCATTCTTCAACTGCCTAATGCAGAGAGCTTAAGCAAAAAGGCACAAATTGAGAATTAAAAATCTTATGAGAGCTGTCGAAATTGCAAAAGTACCTTTCGTTTTGTTGTAAAATGAAGCAGGTGGGCTAGGTAGGTAGTGCCTATCGATATAAGGGTCGGCGAGAAGGAGCTACAGGCCTCAAGGATTAGCGGAGAGCCGACGTGCATCGTCAGGGATCAAACTTGTATCTGATGTCTCGATTGAGTCTGTACAGGACTCAGTATCTGGGTGTGCACAGATTATAAATGGAGAAGGCATTTGATATATATAAAATCAAAACTAGACTAGATCTTTGCTGTTTTACACGATACTAAAGTTTGAGGTAGCTTTGAAAATATCTTCTTTGACTGTGGTTCTAAGTACTTATATTAAAGGGCCAGCCCGTGCCCTCTTAAAGTCAGGATACTAAGGGCTTCAAACGTAGCCAGTCGATTTTGATGTCTAGGGTTGTTTTTTAGGGCCAGAAAGAGAGACAGAGTGCATTTCTAATTACTAGATTGGACTAGTTATAGAGAAGAAAATGTTGTGACACCTTCAAAGGTAAGAGAGGTGGGATGATTTTATCAAACAGTTGCATATGACAACAGAAAATCTGAAATCAAAATTTTCGCCTATCCGTCGTTTCACACGTCGTCGCAAGCCCCCGGGTAGGTAAACCTAGCAGTGTGCAGAGTGAAGTGTTGTCACTGGCCGGCGGCCACTTAGGCCCGGTCTGCGTGCTTTATCTTTAGATTGGTACAGCCTCTCGATGGCTCGGGGAAGGTAGGATACGTATGGAAAAGCCTTTAGATTTTGGAGATAGGGTTTGGATGACGTTGAAGTTAGGAGGTAAAATTATTATTTTTTTGGACTTCGGTATAGGTTCGCTGCGAATTTTAAATGTAGCTTATATATGTAATATTCCTATTAGTTTTTTTATATATATTTGTTAATATTATGTATATTTGTAATGATCAGTAATGAATAAATAAAAATATTCAATTCATCGGGATCAACAGGTTTTTCGCGATAACTTAAATATTGTCGTGTTACGGATTGCACTATGTTCGGTAATAAGAACATTACTCATTATATTTGTCAGTTAATATCAAAAATTACAAATCCAAACTTTCTACAACTTGAGACTGTAATCTTAGGGTCATGGGGTCGAGTCCCACGTTGGGCGCCGTTAACTATTAAATGTTGGTAAAGTAAAATAATTATTAAGTATTTTTAATTTAAAATGTGGCGTCTAAATGAACGTGTTGCAACGTCATGCACACAGTGAATATACAAAGATTTACCAAGAGAAAGCAATGAAAATCAATTTGCGATTCCCGAGGTGGTTATTTTCAATATTCATCTGCATGCATATTGCGATGCTGGATACTTCTATCGTATTTGTATTTAAGCGTCTCCGTTTCAATCCGGATAAATTCAAATGCATGCTCATGTAGACTGCTTCATTGGTGATTCTGAACTTCATTTTACATGGCATTGAATGTTAGAGCACATATTGAAGCGATTCACGGATGGCATGCAAGTTGTATTCTGGAAACCTCCCCAGAAGATCCCTGCATCTGATCTCTGATCAAAGTCATGTCAAGCGCTTCGTTAACTATTTGTCACGCTGGATCAGCCAGGACATAATAATTGTCTAGATGCTTCCACCTTAATGCCTGGCTATTTATAGCTACGTACCTACTTTCATCCTACTAATCCTACTAATATTATAAATGCGAAAGTTTGTGAGTGTGGATGTATGTATGTATGTATGTATGTTTGTTACTCCTTCACGCAAAAACTACTTAACGGATTTGGATGAAATTTGGAACACAGATGGATTATAACCGGGATTAACATATAGGATACTTTTTAACCCAATAATCCAATACTACGCGGATGAAGTCGCGGGGCACAGCTAGTATTATAAATGTGAAAGTTTGTGACTGTGGATGTATGTTTGTTACTCTTTCAAGCAAAAACTACTGAACGGATTTGGATGAAATTTGGAACACAGATAGTTTATAACCGGGATTAACACATAGGATACTTTTTATCCCGATAATCTCGATTTTTTTGTTAAGTTAAATACTACGCGAATGAAGTCACGGGCCACAGCTTGTTAGCTGTAACTTAAAGATTGTAAGTATAGCACTAGCACTCATACGTAAATGCATGATGTAAACAACATTTTTTTGCGAGTAGTCTATTAGATCAGTAGGAAATAGCTCTATTCCTAGTCAAAAACAGATTACTCAGTGTCAACAACAATATAAAACTCAGTACAATAGATAGTTACCTATCTCGTACAACATCAAAGCAATGTTTTCCAAACTCTCAATTTATATCCATTGATATTGGATTACCGGATCTCAGAGAAGCGATGAGCGCGATAAAGACATGTGCCCATAATTCTCTTTGGAAACTTGATAATTTCTTTGAAATGACGTGTAGTAAAAGATAAATTTATTATATTTCCTGCTTTTGTCGACCAAGTTGGATAGGAAATGAGATAAGTTAAAAGTTTGTTGTTATTGTTTTCAGCGTTCTAGCGGATTGGGACTAAGTGATTTAGTGTTAAGTACTTTTGATTTTGTCGGTCTCTGTATTAACCAAATTCAAATCCTTTATTTTGTTTAAGCCTACGGGGGCACTTTAAAATTGCAAATTTTACATTTGTTTTTATATCTACAACCGGATCGGAACGCGACTTCCACTGAGAAGATCTGGCAGGAAACTCAGCGGGCTTGTCTTTTTACATTTTACTTTTTACATGCTAAAGACAAATAAGTATTAAGTATACAAAATTTAAGATTGAAAATAGTTCGTAGTAAAAAAGGGTCAAAGATAAAGCCCGAATGTTTTTGGCGATGCTGTAACTTCATCTTTTCCAACACCGATGGTAACAAAAAATCAGGATAAACTATACAGACAAGATAAATAAAAAAAGTACAGATGATTGATCGAGCCAGCTCGGTTACGATGCTGTAAGGGACATTAATCAAAACTTCTTAAGCGCTATTAAAATAACCCTTTTCCCTTGACGGTTAAATACCACCTTATACAGCTACTAACGATAAAGGTTCATAGCTTTCATAGATTCATAGCTTTTTCACTTCTCGATTGAAGTGAAAAAGCTATGAATCTGTGGTACAAACGAACATATGGAATTCTTGCAATGGTGGACTTACCATTCTACGAAAAGTACGTTGGAATTCAGTCATTCCGCCTGAAGTACCCCTATTAGTACCTATCTCAGTAGTTACCTATCTCAACATGAAGGACCTAAAAAAAATTATAGCAACCGCAAGGGCAATAATTGCAGGATCTCCAGTAAGAGGGTGCCTCCATTCTTACACTGGCAATATTGGATCTCGAGAACTACCTGAAAATGTCTGCCAATAAGACATCTCGTTCATTCCTACTCGAAAACTACGGCATCGGCTTTGGTGAAACAAAATTATATCTTTATTCTTTATCTAAAGAATCGAGTTATTTTCGAGTTCCTCTTGTTACCGGCAGAGCACTAACATTTTTCTCGTGGCACGCAACATACAATAAATCATTGTCAGCCGGGCTCAGTTGCAGGGGTACTGTCCATCTCCTTAATGCCAACCCCTTTTTTCTCGACCGAACTACCTAACTTAATTAATTTCAACCTACGAAGGTGGTATTATGTACCTTCGTAATTTGATGTCGGGCGGTCTGTTCTCTTTTTGTGTTAAGTTGTACCTTTTATTGTGAATGGATTGTGCAATTTCTTTGGACTTGAATTATCTTTTGTTTTTATTTTTAGCTGTCGTTATGCTTATATCTATGACGATGGATGCGGTTCAAATATCTCTAGTGGTCCTGAAATACTTTTTAATTTGCTAGGTGATATTTATGTATTTATAACATAACAGATAACAATCATTACATAGGGCATATATAAGTTTATAGCCTAGATTCAAATCCATAAAATGTTGACAAAATAAATAGGGTTCCTTTAGTATATAATAATCATTACACAATCAAAAGTTAGAATATCTATTATCACATGCAAAGCGATAAAAGTTTTCAGCACAACACCCAGGCAGATACATCAGGTTGCAATTTTGAGTCTCGAACAGCAATAAAATATGTGATAGCAATTCAACAAATCCTTCCTTAAAAGGTTGATCACTATAATGGAACATGTTCCGGCCACATTAGTGCGGGACACGGAAAGGGCGTGTTCAGGCCCGATGTAGCCCCTGCTTTAGGGGCAATTACTACATCCAACACTGAGTGAGCATGAACTCGATCTTGGTCTGTGCATTCAGCCACTGTCTCGAGATTTTGATGAGATATTAGTTTTTCGCGGGTGAACAAATTTAGTTTTAGATACCCATATTATGGGGTACAAAGAAGGGGGTGATTTATGATTTGATTTGACAGCAACTACTCCTGGTAGAGCAAACCATTTTGAAATTACTTTGACATCATAACATTAAATAGGTACATCTCACTCTTATATAAGTAGGTACTCTACCTCGGTTCTTAGTCGGGCAAAGATTTCTCCATTAGTCTACACGCTTTTTTATTGATTTAGCTATTTGCAAGATTCAACAATATCCGTGGATTCTAAAGTTTTGTAGACATAGTAACTCGCTAACTACTCCATGCAACTTATGGGTTCTATGCCTTCTGATGAAGTACCAATCTACTTGTTACAATTGAAATTAATTTCAATGCCCCTTCTAAATACCAAAACAATGAAGCATTCATCGGATTTTCCAATAAGCCTCAAGATAAACAATTAATCAATTTAACTGCGTTACGCAATAACGTGGTATCTGCTTGCGTTGTGTCGACGCAATTTGAACAATCACTGTGGTTCCTTAGAACTCAATTTATAGTATAAAATGGCTGGTGGTTGACTCTTTATTGAAAATATTTGCACTCAAAATGGCCGGTAGAAGCCGCGGGATCCCGTCGCCAGGCCCGGAGAATCCCGGGGGTACATCAATCTAGTCGGGATGTCCGCGCCGTCATAACTACACACTGTTTGATTAATTTCAAACCAACATACCCAAACTAAGTTAGGTATGTTGCTTAGTGTAAGATATGCGTAAGATATGTCTATAGCTAAGAGACTCATAGAATAAGATTCAGGCTTTAGGTCACTAGGTACCTTACCTAATGTACATATTTTATAGTTACTAAGGCTTCTTTGGTATAGGTACAACACTTTTTTACCCAGAATAAAACGTAAAAAGGTTATATTTTCTGTAGATTCATAGCGTTTCGCAACACATTTTTATAAATTGTCTAGCATTTTGTTTAAAAGCGATCTGCAAAGATTTGTCTTTTAGAATTAATATACAAAGTATGGTGCATTCGTATATCTGCCAATAGAATAGTAGCTTTACATCAAACTAAGTCAGTTTCATTGTGTTGCCAAAGTAAATTTATCATTTTGTAGTCGTTAACAAGACGGCCGCGGTGGACATTTGATCCACCCCTCCAATCCTCCACTAACGCCCCCCATTCATTCATTGTTGGCCCAACTGTTATTAATCTTGTCTTCAGAAATTAACAAGTCATTTACGCAGCCATTGTATCAATAACAATAAATAAATCATTAATAGATACGAAAATATAAAACAATGTAATGTTGGTTTTTAATAAACAGATTATTTTAAAACATGCGCGGACGTGCCGAAGGCCCAGTTTTATGAAATTGGAAAGGCGTTTGTCGCATGTTCTATATGTGAAACATGTTTATTTATTTATTTATTTATTTATTTATGGAAAACCAACAGCTACATACAAATTATTAAGCATTAATTCTAGTAATAGAAAGCCAATTAAAGGTTTTCACGTATAGCAGTAGAGAAGTACAATAGAGTCTTAAGCAAACACTTAATAGCACACATCACCTAGAGATACCAGAACTAATTAGAGAAAATATAAGAACATTACAGAATTTATTGGAAGAACTTAAGGTTTAGCTGCTTTCTTGCTTGTTTACTATTAGTAACAAAGGGATCAAAAGAGCAGTCCTTGCACAGTTTATTAAAGTCTCTGCTTGCTCGCACCAAATATGAATTTTGCCTATAGTTACAGGAAGAAAAAGGGATTGAGATCGGTGGATTATGTCTAATTGATCTATTCGGTACATTAAAGTATAATTTGTGAAGTATATCAGGACAATCAATTTCATTTGCTAGAATCTTAAACATGAGAGTACAATCTGCAATTTGACGACGATTCATAAGTGGCTGAATATGAAATTTCTTACACAGGGAAAGGTATCTATCAGAGCTATAAGGAATTTTAAGTTTATAGCAAAGGAAACGTAGGAATCGTTTTTGATTGTTTTCAAGCCTGTTTGTATATTTATCGTAGCACGGATTCCAGATCTGAGAGGCGTACTCTAAGTGGCTCCTCACATACGTACAATAGAGAATCTTAAAAGTTTTGGCTTGTTTAAAGCAGCAAGACATTCTCATAATAAAGCCAAGCGACTTAGACGCCTTAGCCACTATTTTGTCAATATGAGCGTTGAATAAAAGTTTGGAATCATGATAAACACCCAAATCACGCACAACGTCGCACCTTGGAATTGCTTGGTTTATAAGGCTATAAGTGGCTACCATCGGATTAATTTTCCTGCTAAACGAAATAACCGAGCACTTATTAGGATTAAGATCAAGCTTATTACTTCGACAGTAATGATCAAGACGCGCCAAATCAGACCGCAATGACTCCACGTCCTCGGACGACGATACTGAAGAATAAATCTTCATATCGTCGGCAAAGCATAGTAGATGTGAATTTTGAACGCAGGTGCCGATGTCATTTACATAGATAATAAACAGCAGGGGACCCATCAGAGAACCCTGCGGGACGCCACTTGGGATTGGAACCCAACTAGATATATAATTACTAACAACAACTGCCTGTGATCTGTTATCAAGATATGAAGAAAACCACCTGAAGAGATTGCCCCTAATACCACTATCATGCAGCTTAATTTTGAGTATTTCATGATCAATACGGTCAAAGGCTTTACTATAGTCCGTATAAACGACATCAACCTGGGCACCATTATCCATTTCACGTGTTAAATAATCGTTTAGAAGCAGTAAATTGGTAACAGTAGATCTACCTTTAAGAAAACCGTGTTGTGAGGAGCTAAATGAACTCTTTAATGCGGCGTAGACCTGGTCATACACTATTCTTTCAAATATTTTGGCTAAAATACATAATTTGGATATGGGCCTATAATTTTCAATTTCAGTTTTTATACCTTTCTTGTGGACTGGGGTTACAAAGGCGGATTTCCAGACTGGAGGCACCGTGCGTGTTAATGTATGTATCTTAGTAATCATTTTTAAGATGTTGAATATTATTTCGTTCTACAGAATTCACAGAATGAAAAAATATGACTGTGATATTATTTTAATAACCATTGAGTTACAATAGATTTTAGCTAACAATCCCATAACAATGCATAAGTAGTAGGTATGTATTCTCAATATAATGTTGTTTCCAGGCAAATCCTTGTGTTATGTTATTTATGTACTTAACATTTAGAAGGTAACATTAAACTATTACTTAATCCTGACCGCATTCGCTGAACAATATTTTATGAACAAACTAAAATGTTTTGCTAAAATACACATCAAACGGTTTGAAGGGCACTGAATAAATAATGTTCAGGTAAATATTGTAGGTTAAACAAAAGCCACAAAATGGAATTTACCGAAGTTACACTCGCCGCGCAAGTCTCTGGAACCACAACAAAAGTGTTCAGATTGAAAAGTTATGGATAGAAATTCATTATATTTGTAAGCGATGTCCCATTTGTATTGTGCGTGAAAACATTCAACAGAGTTGCTTATAGGGTAGGGAGACACGAATTATCACTTTAATTAATTTTAAAACAAAAATATTAATCAATAGGCATTTAAATACCTAAGTACCTAATGATTTATAAAATTATTTTCGCATATTAATTTATTGTTTGTATCCTTTATTTCTTATGACGAATTTAATAACTACTTAATGATATTGTTATAGTTCACATAATTATTTAAATTCACTTCTGTGTTATACTTTTTCTTTTCAAATCATTTTATCGTAGCATTGCGGACCCCTCATTTGGCTGGTCTGACTATAGTTTATCTGCCTTATGCTGTCAGGCAATAGCTACAAATAAAAACAATACTCCATCAAATTTCTATCACATATAAAACGGTATAGTATATAGGTATCTAAATTGAATATTTATACCGGCAACCGCGCTCGGACGAGATGGAAATGTACCACACAGGTGTTCCTATATTGTTTGGGAATATTGAATTTTGGCCAACTTATTTTACATCTGGAATTAGATGGGTGTAACCGACTGTATAATATTTGAATAATGTTGGTACCTAAGTGTTTCTAAATATCGTGGTGCTCGGTTTGAGAATAGTTCGAAAATAAATGTATATACCTAAAAATAAAATATTAGGTGTAGCTCTGGTTTAATAATCCATAATCGCCTTTTATTACCAAACCAGCTGAGACCGCGACTTCGTCCGCGTGGAATTTAACATACCAAAAAAGCCCGCTCCCGCGTTCTGAGCCCGCGCGACAGGACCCATTTTTTTAATTTTGTTTTTCTAGAATTAAAGTAGCTTAAGTTACTCCTTATAACATCAGCTATCTGCCAGTGAAAGTCCCGTCAAAATCGGTCCAGCCGTTTCGGAGATTACCCGGAACAAACACACAGACAGACAGACTGAACATTGTTGAATGTAATCGTATGTACTTTCATATGCATTTAGTGAAAAGGTGTTATTTTGATATTACAAACAGACACTCCAATTTTATTTATTTGTATAGATAGGGGGAAAGCTTCTCGGCGTGTATCGTTGGCTGTGCTTAGAATTTCAATGGAAAATAAAATAATTACCAAGTATACTTTGAATGATTTGGAAATGGATGCCAATATGTTATGTGATGTTCCGTTGTTATTATTTAGGTATATTTCTACTCCGCAATCAGACCCCTTTCTCACTTGGAAACAGCTAAATCAAATCACAATGAAATACAAAACAAACTTCAGATTTCCTACGCTTTGAAATTTATTTAGTCCCGGCTAATATGATTAGTCTGTACGGGCACTATATAAATTTAGTTTGTGGACGTTGAAATATTGGATTTTTCATAATAACGACATTAAAGTCGTTGTTTTATCGTGCCGGGAACGTATGTACGTGGATGGAAAGAAATATGTTTTTATTTTATTACCCTTTTGATGGCCGTACGCTTGTGTTGACGGTCCCATGTCCTTTGGGGAGGTTATGAACGGAATTATAAGTGTGTACTAACTCTGAATATTTCCCACTATACTCCCTTCACTATGTTTGGTCTGTGATTTTATATTACCTAATTAATAATATCTTATTTTGACGACCGCTTGGCATAGTGGGTCGATTGTAGGCCGCTTAGCTCACCGCACCGGGTGGTTGCGAGTTTAGTTCCCGCCGGGCCAAATTTCAGAAATGGCCTTTTCGAAATTCACTCTCGTCTGGGTGTCACTGAGGTAGCCTCCAGTCCGTTGTACGGTACCCTAAAAGTACAAGCATTGTTTGGTTTGGAACCCCTACAGTTAGTGTGCTAGTCTATCGTTCATTATTGTTATTAGTAGGTACCTAGGTTTTTCTATCCGGTTTTCTAATAAAATAATTGAGACCTAAGTGTAGAGGGCGTGATCGAAGACTGGGAATTGATCTTAGCGCCCACTCCAAACAATTTTTTAAGCGTAGTTCACGCATCTACTTGCTATTTGTACCCTACTTGGCCTATTTCACAAATATATTATTTTTGATATTAAATGCGCTCTAACCAGGTGGATCAATGACATCGCAGCAGGCCGACGTTGAAGTATTTAGGTGTCCAGGTGTCCTTTATTGAAATTTATAAATAGAACCATACTATAAACACTGAAGATTCCGCAAAATGTTTTATCATCATCCTCTTTGCCGTGTCCATTCTATTTTTAAATTGAGGTATTTCCTTCTATCGATGTTAAAGAATGTCATCGTATTTTTCACTCGTCTGTCCCGCTCCGCCCCAGTTTGCGTGTAAGTACTATGTGGGACAGAACAACGTGACAACTCACCGCCGATCCGTCACGGGGGACGCTCAATGTACCGTGTTCACCGCCTGACCGATACGTCCATCGAGCGGTGAAATAGACCTTCACGTCATGTCCGACCGAGCGGCGATATAAGTGAAACGGTTTATCATTAGCTATGGAAATGTCGGGGTATCGTAAAAATGTTGTATTAACCTCTTTTTATGCTAAGATAGTTGTTTTTCAAGGTGAGTTTTCACTGGTTCCTTCAAAATCACGTTTATATCATCAACATGTCATGAAACCGATGCAACTTTGGTGTAAACAACATGGGCTACTAATGCGCTGCATCTGTCCACTCCCTAACTTGCAATGACTTAATTACGTGATCGGTAAGGTTACACCGAGATGGATTGTGTGAATAGTTAGCATTCAATTTTAAAATTTATCATAAATTAAGAATTGGTGGGAAACCGCCGGATGCGAGTAGCACAGGACGGGCCGTTGTGGAATACCTTATTATGATGAAGGAATTAATGAAATATTTTATAGCTGTCACAGTTTACATTAAGAATCGCTATACTTTAAGTCCTTTAACTACGTTCAACTAGGTACTGAAACGCTAATCACATGTTTAAGTTCCACTTAGCTGTTTGAGACATAGTTATGGAACTCTCAAATTTGAGTTGCGTACTTTACGTTGATA
Source organism: Notodonta dromedarius (assembly GCA_905147325.1). NCBI lineage: Eukaryota > Metazoa > Arthropoda > Insecta > Lepidoptera > Notodontidae > Notodonta > Notodonta dromedarius. The sequence goes on along the minus strand of LR990165.1, from coordinate 11,966,308 downwards.
GATAGACCTGGGTGTCAGATATGTTAAAAATGTCGTTGGATAAACTGTATTCAAACATCAGGGAATATAAGAGGTGATAACTTTTAAACACTTGTTAATAATCCACTAACTACAGTTACCGCCTTGGTGCCACAGTCCTTTAGTTTTTAGCCGCACTTCCCGCCATCCCGGGAAGTTCCCGGTACGCGACTAACTTGTTCCCGTGAATTACTTACACGCTGAGCGTTGGACAACGACTTTACTGAAACAGCTTTTACTGTTATTCGATTTTAGTTCAACTAAATGCTGTTTGCGAAGTGGAGGGGCTAAGTATTTGCTACCTGCATTGTTTTGCTCGCGCGGCTTATATGACCCCATTTATTTAACTTGATAATATTGACTAACTCTGTGAAAAGCATTTCCCTAATTACTGAGATTGCATGATGGCTGTTCCTTGCTAGATCCTATATATATATTATTATCTTATTTTATTAATGCGTGGCGCCTTAGTAAGTTATATAGAAGATGTAACTATCAACCAACAGCAAATATTTATACCATATCTTTTTGTGCTAGGTAATTTTTCTTTAGCGCCATGCAGAATATCGTGCATTATCAAAATAAGCACTTATATGGATTTAATAGATTTATCTCTAAAATTTTCAAAAATATCGGGAATATGTAGCAACTAAGTTTCGTTTGAAATGGAGGTACTTAAGTTATACGACAACCCTCATTCGTGTTCTTAAGCTATTGTATCCATTCCATGGAATTATTCAGCAATATTATGTATATTCCCAGGGCAGTATGTTAAACAGCATTCGATATATCTGTGTCAATAGGTACTCGACGCATATCGAGTAGCGACGCACCAGTCCCGCTGGGAGCCATGGCCATCAGCTTGCACACACTGCAAACTGTACGTTAACTTATATCATCGTTATAATGTAGATTAGTGGACCTTTTGCACATCTAGGTGATTTGACATAGGCAAGTTTGATGACAAGTCAGAATAAAAAAAAATATATTTAAGGTTATCTAAATAGCCGTCAATCTAGAGTTGGCGAACTGGAAGCTAGTCCAGTTATCGACATCTAACGGCTCCGCCACTCATCACTTCTGAGATGCGTTTGTTTACATTGCTTATTGAGTGACAGGCATTTTATGTGTCCCACAGATATCCATCAACGTTTTTATTAATCTTCAAGGTGTCATTAATTATTAGCACATCCAATGTGAGCCACATTTTTTATCCATACAAAGCAAATGAAACTCGTCACTAGTGACTTTAAATAAACCGCCCAAATAAAATAGGCGAGCACATTCCAAGATTTAATACAGCGGCGTCAACCTCTGACATTTGGAGCATATTGCGGGTTTAATCAGCGCGTGCATGTCATCGATGGTAATAGTTCCCGGCGGTACAGACACATCCTACGGCGAAATTGGGTCCGTGTTCGGGAGATTACATGATCCCGTACGACTTATGGCGCCACAGAAGCTGCTTAAGAGAGGTTTGGAAAATGGAAAAAATTAATACCTAATGTTCCATTTTGTAACTCGACTCTAAGTAATAATGATAAGCGTTCAATGATAGATTATCTTTAAAGCTATGAATGTAGTAAAAAAATTACTAAACATATTTTACTGAAGTAGTTTGTTTTTTGCAGAACTCAATATAAAACATTGTCCTGGTACTTTTACACAAACAGTTTTGGAATCACTCAACTTATTTCGAAAATTAGTTAGACTAAGATCTATCTATACAAATAAATAAAATTGGAGTGTCTGTTTGTAATATCAAAATAACACCTTTTCACTAAATGCATATGAAAGTACATAGGACACCTATAGCAAAAACGCGATGTAAAAACAAATTGTCTGTCTGTGTGTTTGTTCCGGGTAATCTCCGAAACCACTGGACCGATTTTGACGGGACGTTCACTGGCAGATAGCTGATGTTTTAAGTAGTAACTTAAGCTACTTTAATGTTAGAAAAACAATTAGGGTACCGCGTAAAAAAATAAAAACACATGAAATCCAAGAGTATCTCGGAAACGGCTGGACCGATTTTGACGGGACTTTCACTGGTAGATAGCTGTTGTTATAAGCAGTAACTTAGACTACTTTTATTTTAGAAAAACAAAATTAAAAATATGGGTCCTGTCGCGCGGGCTTAGAACGCGGGAGCGGGCTGTAATTCCACGCGGACGAAGTCGCGGGCTCAGCTAGTTGTAAATATACCTACGTACCGAATGTTGTGTATCTATACCTATGTACTTTACTCTAGCAATCACAGTTAATTTAGCTGAATAGCTTTTATTATTTCTAACACAGTATAATTTCAAGAAACTCAAAAGTACCGCAGTTAAATATTCAAGTAATAGTAGCGAATGCTAATTGCATTGCCGTTTTAATAGTTGAATTAATAGCAACGTTTACTGTTGAGCGCCGTTGCTGTGTTTTATAGCATTCGAGTGCGTTCACTGCAGTCCGAGCTTATTGTTAATTGGAAATAAGTAATTACAGATTGGGTTTCAAGGTTTCATTTGGTATATTATTTGCTAGAGATTTTTCATTACCTTTTATGTTAAGCCGCAAGCATTGGTCACAGAAGCGTAAATTAATCAATGTTTGCAGTCAATCGAAATTTATTTATTAAAAATAAAAAAATGGATACAGAACTGTGCCAATAATGGCATGAGCATTAATATAAAGTGAGGAGCAGCCATTCTACTCAGCTACAATTTATTATGAGACTAGCTGAGCCCGCGACTTCGTCCGCGTGGAATTTAACTTAACAAAAAGCCCGCTCCCACGTTCGGAGCCCGCGCGACAGGATTAAAAAAAATGAAAAATGTTGTTTTTCTAAACTAAAAGTAGCCTAAGTTACTGCTTATAACATAAGCTATCTACCAGTGAAAGTCCCGTCAAAATCGGTCCATCAGTTTCGGAGATACTCTTTGATTTCAAGTGTTTTTATTTTTTTACGCGGAACTCTAATTGTTTTTCTAAAATTAAAGTAGCCTAAGTTACTCTTTAAAACATCAGCTATCTGCCAGTGAAAATCCCGTCAAAATCAGTCCAGCAGTTTCGGAGATTACCCGGAACAAACACACAGACAGACAGACAGACAGACAAAAAAATTTTAAATCGCGATTTTGTTATAGGTGTCGTATGTACTTTCATATGCATTTGGTGAAAAGGTGTTATTTTGATATTACAAACAGACACTCCAATTTTATTTATTTGTATAGATATGTATTTGCCAAAGATAATAACTAGACACGATTATTTTATTATTTACTTAATTAATTCTTATTGCATGTTATAAGGTACCCGCTTTTTTATGAACAAATGATCTTAGTTAATTTTGCATGCTAATTATTATACTTTTATGAGCTTTGTGTGGTCAAGTTTTTACACATGCTGATTCATAGGAAGGCATATTCTGTTTGTTATTTGAATTCTGAAATTCATCCATTGTTAGGCATATATCATTTTACAATGGATTTCCGCAAAGTAACGCCTAAGTCAATAAATTAGATAAATAAATTCGCACAAATATTATTATAAATAATTAAAAAATACTTTAACGATCATACAGTACCTATTAATAAAATTCTGACCATTTAGATGAGCTTATTCAGTTAATTCCAATGGAAGATAAAACAAAAAAAGTTAAGACTAAACAAACGCCGTTTAATTAAATTGATCCCTTGTGTGTTGTCGCAAGACTCATAAAACTGTGGGGTTCACTTGGAATAGTTAACCGTATTAAATCTAAAATGCAAATGTGGATCGATAGTGCATCAGCCTCTTGTTAATGTAAGTCAGGACCAGATGTTAAATTTCTAGATGCGCCTATAGATTGATAGCTGTGTAGTATGCTAACATACTAAACGCAAAGATACTTACTTTCTACATGTAAGATACCGCAACTTTGAATCAATGTTCTATATCAGGCAGAACAGGATCTAAATGTCACATGATAAAGAAGACGAGATGAAGAAAAACGTTTCTTATGGACTTACAATCACAAATTTGTGAATGTAAGTCCATAAGAAACGTTGTATAGAATCATGCTTTATACAATATTGTTATCTGTTCCTTTTGGAACATGATACAATTGCATATAGTTTATTACAATATTCTACTGCCGCAGGACTTTCAAATTATTTTAACACAGATGCTTTGATCAAATGATTTTAGCAATAAACTCTAATGGCATTTCCAGAGATACCTACTGCATTAATTCTGCGTGCACACGGCGGAACTAATCTGCTAATGCATCTATGCTTAGTACCAATCCATCTATAAGGTTTCAGAGCATTTCATAGCTTCGCCAGACTTCGGTGCCAGGATGCTAATTGAGAACAGCGTTTGACAGGTGAATTTCGGACTCGCAGTATCTTGGATACTCAATATTGGTAATAGTGTTGCGGACGAAATCCAAATAAAAAGCTGAATTTCGGATTTCAGACTTTGATGTGTTGGAGATGAATAGATTGCTTTTTGAATTAGGAATGGGATGGAATATCAGAGTAGGTACCTAGTTGCGCGGAAAAAGTTTTTTTGGATAGTTTGTATGTAAGTAGGTATTTAAATCGTACTTGCTTGATGCTTTAATAATGTATTTTTATTTATTTTGTTGAGCATCAATATAATTGTACCTACTATCATTTTATTTTTTACAAACTATTCAATAAAGTAGAGTGGGTACTAATTTAGCTATAGACTTACTATAGCCCTAACCTCCGATCACTGCGTGAGGCCTACAATCATTATAAGATTAATAAGAAGAACAACCTATAACAAAGTAATAATGCTCGTAATATCTCCTGGATACATATTATAATGATTATACTCACAGGCCTTTATTCCCGCAGGACAAGGATCATTTATTTATTCGCCGTGGAACGGTTCTCGTGTCGTTACTCAGGGCGATTGAGGTGTCCCCATCCGGTTTATTGCCTCCGGCTAATGGGCGTTTTATTGCGATCCCTGCCCGTCCCCGACACTCGTTCGCTTGATGATCATCGATAATGGACCCACGTATCAATGAGTAGTGCGAAGGTGATGGTGGTTTTGTTATTACTTTACCGGGTGTGATGTTAACAAAATATGGCAAGAAGATCGTCTTTTCTCACAATTTTTTTACTAGCAAGATCAGTGTGATTCCGTTAAGAAAATAATTGAAGAATTGAAGTGTAGGTACTCGAGTCTGTGTAAAGTTTATTGATTTGAGCAGTTTGTTTTATTGACCATAGCTTTTATTTGCAAAAGTCATATGGAAAAATCAGTGCCGTCTAGGGACGTCCGTAAAGAAGCTTCGCTTCAATAAAAAATAAATTAGGATCTTGGCTCCCAAAACCTTCAATAATAATAATATTATATAAATTTCCCAAACAACTTTATTCTTATTAAATATTTTTTTATAATGCTATATAAATACAGAATTGAAGTTTCAAATATATATATATTTGGCATAGCTATTGTCGTATCAAGCACCAGGCTGGCATAGAGACATGGGTGTTTAACAATTCAAGCGTCCGTCTCGACTCGCCTTTGTGCGCTATCACGGCTAGCTGTTTGCTTTCAATTAGACAGCGCAATTGCACGGTCCTATGATGGCCTGGTAGCTTCGCTTGGATTTTGGTTCAATTAATAAGGGCCGGTCGTGTGAGCAGTGATTGGTAGCTAGTTTTGTGGGTCTGTGGATGATTATTGATTGGCTGGTAAGCTTGAATATATGTACCACAGTAAGGCAAATAGGTGGTGTTCTCCGTAAAGATATACGGAAAAATGAATAGAAATGTTAAAAATATAATAAGTACATTTCGATAGATCCCATACTCTTGCAGGAACTACTCCAAACCTCTTTTGACACAACTTATTTATTTGATACATGAAATTACGAGTGGCCAGCGTTGCGGCAAGTTTGGATCAAATAAAAAGTTAGTTGAACATGTGAACATCGACTCGTGGCGTCTGTAAGCGGAACTTTTAATTGCATTGACTGTCGTCAGAGCTGGACTGAAGCGCTCGGTCCCGTGGGGGCAGTAGCCGCAAGCTCATTACGATTACTATAGGTATCTCTGTCTATGTGCGATGCCATATATTGATGACACAAGCAGGTAGGTAAACATACTCCCTGAAGGTCTTGCTGTTGGTAAAGCAGAAACCAGCGCTGAATTTCTTGGTATACAATAACTCTTTTAAATTTATATCAATTCATTATTCTAGTCCTAAGGATCATTCTCAATAAAATAAAAAGTGTCTTCAATAAGGCAAAACGCTTCAGCGGCATGTAATGAAGGATCGATTTAGAATAAGACACCGGGCTGTAACTCAAGGAGCCCCTAATTGTCGCCTCAGGCCATACCGATACTAAACAACAGCTTTGAAGCTATCGTTTGCTTCAATACTATTATTGCACTTAAGTGTAAAAATCGTATAAATTTCAAACTAGCTGATTAAAGCTAGCTTAAGCAAACATTTCTATGTTATTCGTGGTGTATCCAAATATTAAGAGTTATTTATGTTATTCGTAGTAGATTATGGTCTGGATCTGCTCGTACCCAGGAGTGGGCTAATTATTGTCATTATAATAAGTCTATTGAAGCGAATGAACATCAGGCGGGATGTAAGCTAGTTTACCGACTTGTTAAAAAAATCTTTTCCAAAAATTTGCCCCTTCGGGAATCAAACCCGCGACCGCCTGGTGCAGGACTATCGACGAAGCATATTATCAAGTATTTTGTTTAGTTGTTAAGATTTTGGCACAAAGCAGCTCGGTCGTAAAATGAGCAATGTTTGAATATATATATAATTTAGACTGCTTTGAAAATAACTTCAGGAATTATAACAATGGTGGATGAGTCATTTCGGCGGCAATTTCTCTTTTAATGGTAATTTGTTTGCTTCAACTCAATTTGGGATGTTGTAAAATACGCCAATACCGTGACAGACATGTTTGAGATACGGGTTCTTTCCACTATTTAAGATACGTATACCTACGGAAAATATCGTATTGTGTTTTGTATAGTATCAAGTCCCGTGTCTGGATTCAAATTCAAATTCAAAGCGTTTATTTTGTTTAGGCCTACGGGGGCACTTACAAATTGTCAATTTTACATTTTTTTTTTCTTATATCTACAACCGGATCGGAACGCGACCTCGACTGAGAAGATCCGGCAAGAAACTCAGCGGGCTTGTCTTTTTACATGTCATTTTTTTTTTTTTTTTTTTATCGCCAGTTGCTTATATTCAATAATCACAAAGGGTAGTAGATATTAATATAAATATTATAATAGCTCCAGTGTGTTGCCTTCTGATATTACTAAGAATTACACAAATAATTCGGACAAGTAGGGCAAGACACGCTACGCTTTGACATTATTATTGACTGTCGAGATTTGAGCTGCTCAGTCCCAAGCTGATTTATCATCCAAATAATCCGAGATTTTGTAATAACCCTTTGCACTGAGTTTAGTTTTAATTAGGGTTTTAAACTTATTGATAGGTAAATCTCGGATTTCCTTGGGAAGCTTATTGTAAAAACGTATACATTGCCCCATAAAAGAATGACTTATTCTGTGGAGACGAGTTACATGTACGGATAGCTTGTGCTTATTCCGTGTATTTATAGCATGAGCGTCGCTCCTTTTCTCAAAATTATTAACATTTTTTTTAACGTACATGAGATTTTCATAGATAAATTGTGACACAACAGTTAGAATATTTATTTCTTTAAATTTTTCTCTGAGGGAGATTCTTGGAGCTTGATTGTAAATAGCTCGTATGGCTCTTTTCTGCAGAACAAAAATGGAGTTTAAGTCAGCAGAGCATCCCCAGAGCAGTATGCCATATGACATAACGCTATGGAAATAACTAAAATAAACAATTCTAGCTGTTTCAACGTCGGTTAAATGCCTGATTTCGGTTAAATGTCGGATATAGGCGGTAACCGTTATTTTCTGTGTCTAACATTATTAAAAAAAATACTGATACCTTACGAAAATACCATTACGACAAGGGCAAATTACGAAAAGGACATTTTAGAAAATTGCCCCGATGGGAATCAAACCCGCAACTACCCGGTGCAGTGAGCCGAGCGGCCTACGCTCAAACCACTGCGCCAAGCGCTCGTCAATCAATAATATTAATGTCAAATTAAACGTGACAATGATTAGAAGGATCCGCGGAATCCTAAAACCGTAGCGTCACTTTAGCAGAGTGGCAATAAAAGCACGCCTGTGTAGTCCTCCGTTGTAAGGATTTTTTGCTGAAAGGCCTCGGAGCAAGTTTTAATTGCGTTTTTAAGTAACGTCTCCCGATGCGCACAGCCGAGCCGTCGATTAATATGAAATGAAGCTATGGTGGTAATAAAATGAAAGTTTAGAGTTTATGATCGTGTTGGAACAGTTTTTTTTAGTTAACAATTTACTTCTTGCAGTTTTACTGCCCATATCAATGGTTGAAATATTTTAATTTTTGCAATTACAAATAATGGGCCACAGTTTGAGTTCACATTAGGTCGATGGTTCATACAAAATCTGGCTATCATGGTCCATTGTTTTTAACATTTATAAAGTTATTTATTTATAAAATAGTGAGCAATTCTAATACAAACAAAGTGTAATTGGGTGAAACGTTTTTCTAAGTAGCGTAGTGAATCCCACTTAAAATATGAAAATAAAATAGACAATGAATGATGAAATATTAGAGTACCTACCTAAATACAAAGAAAATAGTTTCCGAATGGATGAAGATACATATATTATTTTCTCCAAATAAGCACATGTTTTTTAGAATATGAGGAATAAAGGTAGTCCCTAGAGAAACTTTACCCTCCAGTCTTCTGTAACTCCTAAATTATGAGTAAACTCGGGATCCTTGCTCCATGAAAGATACAGTAAATGGAATTGTAACTGGAAATAAGCAAGACGGATGACGTCACGGGCGACGGCATGATAACCATTTACTTTTGTGCAGGTAGCTCTATCGCGAAGGGACGACGTTCGTGACAACTCGTTCTTTAGAATACGTTACTTATAAGGCTTGATTCAGGCGAGCCGGTCTGATCGTGGATTACATTTGTACACGAAGAGCATTAACATATTGATATTTTTGTAAGGTTGCATCATTGGCGACTTTCTTAGATCAAGTGCTTGTAGAAAACTCAGATCTATTAATATCTGATCTGATCTATTAGAACGGGTGATTAAATATTTATAACAATGTTCGTGTTGTAGCCTTAGAACACATTCAAGGCCTAGAAAACATTGTAAATTGCATTTAAGAGTAGTTCAGTCACTTATGTACAAGAAAATGTTTGAATTTTTTTGCATAGTATTTGAGATATATGATTTTTTTTTGTAATTGGTTTGTTTTTATAAGTGTTTATATAACGATAAAATATTTATACCTACCATTCAATTATATGCCCGGAACTCAATCAAACCCCCAAGTATTTTTTCCGACTTTTAAAACACTGTATGCTCACGTGTAATGTGACATTTATAGGTTAAAGAGCAGGTTTGATTATGTCTTTGTTGAGTTTCGTTTTAGCGTTTTGATCGTTGAATCTAAACACATCCTGCACAAAAGTCCTATGAACCAACCTTATCCCCGAGCAGTTGTAAGTAAGTCACGAAGCACCCGGTCTATTGCTTGTACATACTACCGTTACTACTAGAGGAAATAGTCACAGGTATTTTGGGTAAAGTATTTGTTCAATATCTATTCAACACTAAGTATAAGAACGATATTTTACTAAAGGGTATGATAACTTGTTATCTTTTATCCACACCATCAGTGTAAATAATATGACTTCCCTATAATAATATACCTAGCATATCAACATCTACACAAATAAATAAAATTGGAGTGTCTGTTTGTAATATCAAAATAACACCTTTTGAATTAATACATACGACACCTATAGCAAAAACGCGATTTAAAAAAATGTTGTCTGTCTATCTGTCTGTCGGTGTGTTTGTTCCGGGTAATCTCCGAAACGGCTGGACCGATATTGACGGGACTTTCACTGGTAGATAGCTGATGTTATAATCAGTAACTTTGATTACTTTTATTTGAGAAAAATAAAAAAACAAATGGGTCCTGTTGCGCGGGCTCAGAACGCGGGAGCGGGAGCGGTTAAGTTAAATTCCACGCGGACGAAATCGCGGGCTTAGCTAGTTGATAATAAAATATATAATTTTAATAATAGAGCGCATTTACGTTTATTGGCTAAATACAGTTTTCAATGACTGTTGTTTAACATGCCCCTAATAAGAGTTACAGCAAAAAATAACAGTTCTTCTACCTATTCCTGCTATAGCGTCATGAAATATACATAGGACTACACAGTGGGGCATGATTCGCGTAACGCATCGCGTTCGCACACGGACCCGCATGCTTTATTCAGCAGCACCTCCACATACTTTTGATTTTTTGATGGCGTTCCCGTGTTCCTCTGAACTTTTACTTGTTTGTGCGTACTTTAGTCACTAATGTGTTTGTTGAAGGTCGCCCCTAAGTATTACTAGTATTTATGTGGATGGAGCGATTTTCTGGTACATCTCTTAAGGTAAATTTAGTCCAATTCAAATTACCACACTTTGAGTAACGGAAGCTATTAAACATTATAGTGTTATAATGTTTAATATATTCATAATAATCATTATAATTAGGTAGGTACGCATATACTTATTCTGGATTCTAGTGAAATGCCTTTTTGTTTTACATCAGTTTCGTCCCACTGCTGGGCAAAGGTCGCCCGATTTGTCTCGATTGATCTGGGCCCTAACCACGCTAGCTACTCAAATCGTAATAGAAAAGCAAACGCTCGCGATTACATTTCAAACGCTCCGCTTTTGACGTTTTGCTGCCACCATACCATATCAAAGTCAGTGGAAATCGTGAAGCTCGTGTCAGCAAAACGTCAAAAGCGAAGCGTTTGAAACGTAATCGCGAGCGTTTGCTTTTCTATCACGATTTGAGTAGCTAGCGTGGTTAGGGCCCTGGGTCTTTAGCGACGTATCGACAGATAGACAGTTAAAAGGCCTACGTAAGTAAGAATAAATTAAATTGTTTACTTTAATATAGCGTTATCATCTACATCACACCTCTACCTTATCATAAGAATACTAGATATCTATCACTAAACATAATTATGTAACTGCGTGGTAGTCCATTAATTTAACAGTTCAAGCTAATAGAGTCAGTGAGCCGCGAAACAAGGACAAGTGGCAGCAGCAGGTAATCTAATTGAACTTAATTAATATCTATCATACTAATTAGGCTTTTAGTAACGGTCGGTTTAGTGGGACTTATTTAAATAAATACATTAGCTTGTTTATAATAAAAGTTGTTACCATGATAATATGCAGGTAAATACTCTATATATTCGCCGACCGATAAATTATTTTTCGGGAAAGGATAGAATCCTATCGCACCGACCATTCCTTTGCCATCGTAAGTTTTCCTTTTTGTTCTCATATCTAGGAGGCTGCCGTTGTAACGTGCCCTTTGAATTTGAGTATCTAGTGATACCGTTGCCGTGTTTTTGAAATTTATGACTTACCTCTATCTTTTCATTGTTGGCCACCTTTTGGGAATTTGTGTAAAGGAAATGTGAGAAAATTTTCGGGTATATTTTAAGAATTGTATAATGTTTATTGAATAATACAGACCACTCTTTGCAATGACGATAAACATAGGTAGATTTCATTGTAGCACTGTGTTAAGTATACTTATCTTACATTTTTACACAATTTTGTAATCTAGAGTCTACAAACGTCGAGGAATTGCATTCGTTCCATAAAATATGGTGACATATTACATTCCGTGCATAAGTACATGGTATCCACATTGTTCTACATAGTTGTGCAGCCTATAGATCCACAGAGGCGATTGTTGACTTTCCATTACCGGGGCATCAGAGGCCTCTGCGCCTGGTAACCTCTGCATAATTCAGCGTGCAATTGTGCGCGTTCTGTTTTATTCAACAAACCGCTTTGTGGCCCGACATGTTAACGATATTGTTAATATTAAAAATGTTTGTGCTCGACTCTCAGATTAGCGGATTACACAGCTGCTAATTATGAACAATGAAAGACAATTACCTACCACTGAATTTTTTTACGAAAGGATCTATTAACTATTCAATCAGCACAAAAAATTTTAACTATTCAGTCAGTCAATAAAGATTAGTCCGTACTCTTTAGTTTTTTAAGTTCAAAATTAATCATTCAATTCTAAGCAATGTAAAGGGATACATTATAATATACAGGGATACGGATTACCATCTCCCGTCACCACTCCCTGTTGAGACAAACTGTTGATCAAGTAATCTTTAGGGTCTTTGTCGATCGATTAGGGTGGTAATACCTTAATAGACTGTCGTTTTCGTAAGGGTTTATTGTAACGAAGTACCTTAACGCGGCTTGCGTTAGGAGTCGTCTGGCAGAAATCTTCATGTAAGGAAAAAGCGTTATGTCTCCAGTCACCAACTAAACTAGCTCTCTAATTTAAATACCTAAATCTGAGTGAGATTTGATTACTATTTACTTATTTAGTGACAATGGTGTTGCCTGCTCACATTTTGTTGCTGTTCCTGAGAATATACACCATCTTTTATTCATTGAAAAGAGTAACCATTGAGTTTCTTGCCGGATCTTCTCAGTGGAAGCAGCATTCCGAACCAGTGGTAGATTCTGTCGATTCATAAATGCTTTGTTGGCTTACATGAATAAAAAAAAATGAGTTAGTTGAGTTGAGTTGCCTTTGTAACGTCCACTGTGAAAAAGTTATCTCAAAAACCAACTAGAGGGCGTAAGTGAATTATTCAGACAGCTGGATAGTGCGACATCTATTGATCATTTTGTGACCTAATATGGATTTAGCGTTAAATAAAATACTTGAAATCACTTTTAATTAAGTAAATATTTTCGAAATTGTAACCAAAAATTTAATAAATATATTTTAACAATAAAACATACAAACCGACCGAGCAACCTTTTTTTGCTTTCCAAAAAATAGCTCCATGGCAAACTTAAGTATCAAAATAAAGTATCCATTTTCATCTTATAGCCAGCATCTTAAAAACTAAAAAGGCGTTAGTTGCTTTGAACAATCTTATGGCTACACGCCAAGACGGTGTCGCGGTCTCTTCGGCAATTGCGGCCGGGATCCGTGCCCCATACGTTATTAGCATGTCGCTACCGATTTATGGGGGGGAGGGTGACAGAAGCCTTGGCGTGGCGCTAGGAATTGGGGATTAGTTTGAAATGTATTGGGTTGTAGAGTTAGAGTAATTTTGTCTATGATGAGCCGGGATCAAGCGGTAAGCTTTGACTTTTTTACTGTTCATAATACGCAGATACTTTAGTAGTAAATGTTAAGAATATGCTAATTCTTGAGAATACTTTACTAATAAAGTATTCTCATCGGTCATTCTAAAATGAAATTATGTATTTGAAACATTCTATTGACATATTTATAGAAATAAATTAAAGCTACCTACTTATGTGTGCTTTTCGTATATACTAAATAAATTAATTTATGTGAAAGAAGGATTTTGAAGGTATATCTTGCTAAATAATGTTACTTGAGGGTTGAACACAGTAATTCCCGAACGAAACACCGGCTGGATCAGCGAGGTGTTCTGCCTACCACGACCCCTTTGCATAAACCATGAACATACTTATTCCAGTAAATAGAATCCGGGAAACATTACAGTGGAATATAAGAAACCCATCGAAATAAATCTTGACGCTAGTTCGCAGTCTCTTGTAAGTTTAACTGAGCTAACTCATTTTTATAAAATTACATATAGCCTACATTAAGGCTAACCTGGAGTAACAATATAAGCTTCATTTTATATTCAAAATGAGATTATGTTTAATAATCTTCTTTGAATACAGAAGTCTGGATAACTTTATCATACGGATTTTTATTACAAGCATGACGTAACACGTAGATAAATTGTTGCAAAATATACGCTACGTTGTTAGTTGGCTTTAAATATAAAATCACCAGAATACTCCCCGTTACAGTGGAGCGCAATACGTCGGCGCTATGCATTTAATAAATCATGAAAATCGTCCGTCGGTCTGTCATCGCGCACCGATGACAAATTGCGAAACTACCCGACGCCTCTCCCCCTCGACGGGGCCCAAAACCCCCCGACGTAGCCCCAACCAGCTCGATTGATGAGTGGGAACTAGGAACCGCTGGGCCGCACAGTAATTACCGTTGTTTACAGTTTATACTCATGAAATGTTTGAGGTTTATTGATACCTATCATTACATTATAAATTTGACGCGTGTCTTATTCTCCGTAGTCCAAGCAAGACGCTTGAATACTTATAAAAAGTACCAACCTACGCACTAAAATATCTTAATATATTATTAACAGATTACATGAAAAAAGGACTAAGACTTAATACAAGTTCATAAATTGATTAGAAGAATTTATCTCGATTAGAATCAAACTTTGTAAAATAGAAAAAAAAATCTGATAATAAATTCACTAGATAACACTAACCAGAGGCTTTAGATAAAATTTTATATCGCTTTGAAACATTATTAAATACAATTTGATTAATACCATCAGATAAAGTAATAGCCGTGGTTTAAAAAGTACATGTGAAAAAATGGACCGTTCGGTAAAATTGGATCCCATTTATATAGATCCTATGAAAAAAGTTCTAAACAAGGTCAGACAGAAAAATGGGCCCGGGTACAGTTAGATGTAGGGTCTGGGTTAAATAAAAAATGAAACAGATTTGATATAGATAGACACATAAAGGAGAACACTAGTAGTAAATTTATAACGCTAGTTCAAGGAAGTTTGGTTCATGTGCTATTTGAATTGTAATTTAACGTACTTGGCGTTAAATTACGAAAAGTCCCCGTTATACTTTTCCGAAACTGATTGGCTTTTTATGCCTTCTGGTCCAGAGTTGCCACTTTCCCAAAATGATTTCCCGAAATATAATTTAATATTATGTGTATTTTTTGTGTGGGGGTGTATTAGTGTGTGTTTTAATATTTCTGTGGGGTTCATTGTTTTTTGGAAAGTGAACTTTTTGAACCTGAAAGGTTTTTTGAACCCATGAAGTGTAAGTATGATATCACGCAAAACATTTTTTTAGCTATTGATATAAGTACCTGCTTTTAATGAAATATTATGAGTTCAGTCAACAACTAACAAGATTAGCTTTCAAAATATTAGTTACAAGGTTCCACCGAGATTTGAACTCGGATCGCTGGATTCAAAGTCCAGAGTGCTAACCATTACACCATGGAACCGATGAAAACGATCGCGTAAATCACCTACACACTTGATGACTATTTAATTCAACTATGGTTGATAATTATTTAGGTACTAAGGTATTGTATTTTAATTGCAAACGAATTAAGTAGTAATTAGCATAAGCAGTACACAATAATAAACGTCTATTTGGTTACGCAATGGGTTAATTACAGTGTAAACAAGTTTAAATTATACAGAGGTATAATAAGAGTGGTATAGTAATGATGGTAAAGCCAAGCTGTCGCAAATGACTAACTTTCGTATACGGGCTGGTACGACTAAGGTAGTACCACCCTTACACAGATGATCAAAGTTTCGTGCGATGAGTGAGAGAGCCGGTGGTCTTGACCCTTTTCCCACCCTGTTCTACTTCCCTTCAGGTATTGCAAGCATATAGGCTATGGAACTGCTTAACATCAGCTGGGTCGTACTCTTATTTGCCGATTGTTTTATAAATAAATCAATTAAATTATTATTATTGTGTATCCTACTAATATTATAAATGCGAAAGTTTGTGAGTGTGGATGTATGTATGTATGTTTGTTACTCCTTCACGCAAAAACTACTGAACGGATTTGGATGAAATTTGGTACACAGATAGATTATACCCGGGATTAACATATGGGATACTTTTTAATCCAATACTACGCGGATGAAGTCGCGGGGCACATCTAGTTATATAATAATATTTGTTTGCACAATGGGGTAATATGTTTTTGATACAAATATTTTTGGTGTCCTAGAACTCGTATATCTAGACAGCGCAATTACAGTAATGTGTCACGTATCGACCGGATCATGAAGCGGTGAATCAACTCGCTAGACTCACTAAATCACCCGCACAATAACCGACCGTTACTCAAGCCGCTACTACACTGCCTAGAGTGGTGTCACTTATGTAAATATTCAATAGTCTTTAGTTCTACAATCATCTTTTACGTTCGATAGGAGTTAATAGTCTCTAGCGTTTTTGTATTTTTTTTAAAGTAGTGTCTCACCCGTCATATATCATATTAAAAAGTAGCCTATGTCCTTTCTTAGACTCTAGACTATCTGTATATCAAATTTCATTGAAATCGGTTCAGTAGTTTTGGCGTGAATGAGCGACAGACAGACAGACAGACAGAGTTACTTTCGCATTTATAATATTAGTAAGGATTAAATTCCTAAATACGTAGGAGATTTTGGTTTGTAAAATATTGTATAATTTCTCTACCATCGATGTATTACCACCTTTTTTCAGAAATTCGCCAGCAGCATCTGCGTTCTTACGCGTTAGCGTTTACCGCACTTTGTTTTTATCGCACTGATTTTATTTCAAGTAACATTACTTTACGTTCTTCCGCACTAACTTTCACCACACATTCGTATCCTACGCAATCGGTATAATAACATTAATCGAATCTCATTACAATTCATCTCACCGGGAAACGGTTTGCTAATCAAACGAGAGCACCTCAGCATCATTCCGTCTCCATCAGCTGCAAATGTCGGCGTTCTCAGCGCCGGTGGCGATCTATCACGCTGTGGACTCGCATCTAACGCTGCGGATACACTTGTGTCGAGACAAGGGTAGAGCAAGTGAGAGCAGAATCAAACAACAAGCTCACAGAATCATTTTGTTCTCGTCAGCTGCGAGTGTTCATTACTAAAACTGTTAAGTGTATATAACATACAATGTGGGCCCAGCAAATGTCACCCTGTACTTAGAACCCGATTGTAGCGCCACCTACCGGGTCAAATTGTGAAACCAAACCATTAAGGCACCCACTGAAACATATACGGAAATTGAATCAAAATCGGTGTAGCTGTTTAGGAGGAGATCAGTAACACACGCACAGAATAATTATATAGATACCTGTATAAATATATATAAGACACACATGTTTGGAGTCAAGAAGTGCTACGAGAGACGACGAGCGTAATAAAAGAGATTGTAAACATCAAGCTCATGAGCTCCATTCCTAGAATTCTTGTGGTTGTCGAAAATTACTAAATACTGAGCGTACATCCTGTCACAAAAGCGGTTCTCCATAAGGTATCCAATTTGGTGAAAAATAAATGTTCTACGTCAGTTATTAGAGTTAGGAGATACGTAGAAGGACCAAGGTTAAAAAAGAACAAATTAAAAAAAAAAAAAAAAAAAAAAAAAAAAAAAAAAAAAAAAAAAAGGTAACCAAAATAGCCCGCAGGCCAGCTAAACTCAAGTGGCAGTTGCTTGTAGAACCGAGCCGAGTGGGCAGAAGAGTTCTCGAGTGGCGGACGCGCACCGAAAAGCGTAGCGTGGGTAGGCCTCCCGACGACCTGGTGAAGGTCGCGGGTATCCGCTAAATGCGGGCAACGCAAGACCGGTCATTGTGGTGAACCTTAGGGAAGACCTATGTCCAGCAATGGACGTCTTCCGGCTGAGATTAATGAAATAAATTATGAATGTTAGAGTGACTTTGACCATCTTTTCGTGGGCATCGGTAATTTTGTGTATGTCTTACTAATTATGAACTTAACATATAAATTCTGTAATGGTTCGAGTTTCTCTCTCCGACATAAAGGATAGTATCGTGTAAACTGCGCTCAGTTTCACACAATATTTCAACCGCTCCCCGCCCCTGTATTTACACCGTACATTTGTTAGGCGCTAGCCACCGGCTGAGATGCATTTTGTATTCAAAATGCTTGTTTGTTTACCTGCAATACTCTGGGAAACATCTTTGCAACTAGTTCATGAATAAGTACTGTAAGGTTTATGTCGGCGTACTGGCCACTAGCGATAGACGTTCCTGGCTGATTATAAAATAATGAATTTAAGAAAAGAGAGTGTTTGAAATTATAAGAATTGCGGTGCGCTGGCAGTGACATCCGGGAAACAGTTGTGTAAACATGTATTTTTTAATAATGTTAAATAAAAATATAATATTATAAAATAATAATAGTTTATGATTACTAATACTAATACTACCACCTGGGTGTCACTGTACCTATGTTCATGTTTGTAGATCTGAGTCTGAATGAGTTACCGCCTAGGTTCCGCTCATGAATGTTATACAGTGCAAGTTTAAAAGTTTATTACTATTATTAATAAGCCTAACAGTTAAGTTGCAAAATGAATCTTATTAGATAACAATATCTGCTGGTTTTTGAAGATCGATCTACGTACGAAAGCTGAAGATATATATATATCCTATCTCCAAACGAAGACTGCATCAGGTCAGATCGGTCGGTAAATAGCATATATATATGTGTATATATTATCTAACAATGTACTGGAAGTATATCCAGGGTCGAGACGTGATCCGTGGAGTCCACGACCCCAAGGGATCGCGCACGTTCCTCTCACACAGAGCGCTAAAAATGCGCTCTACATTTCACACAGGAAGATGAGGTGAAATTCAAGTCAGTAATGTACTATTTAGTAAATAAAATGATAACTATTAGAGCAAGGCTTTTAAAGAATTTGAAAATAGGTGTACACTTATTTTATGTTAACATCAACTTTTGATTGTATTGTAGAGTAAATCTGGGTTCATAATTTTGTTGGTTTGAGCCTAGTCTTGCTCTTTGATTCTATGCTTAACATTATAGCAATGTCAGTCTTATGTTACAGTGATAAAGTAAAAGGTGCAGTGGAAATACCAATTGGCGAAAAAATTAAAACAAAAAAACACATTATTTGTAAGTAATCATTTTCATAATAATATTTTCTACAGAAGATCATTTCCGGATTTGTTTGAGATCACCTTTTCCACCTTTCCATCACTCACGGAACATTTTAGTCAAAGATAAACTCGAGTAAATTCGCTTATAGCGTCACTAACAGCAAACAACTCGAGGGACCTACGTGACGCGAACAAATAAAAACTACCCGTTCAACTTTGATAGCAGGAAATTGTTTTAAGCAATGTTAAAGTGGAGATTTCGTAGGTGGACTCGGCTGCTCTCTTGCGCGGAAAATAAAATAAAGAGTTCCCTAACTCGGCCTTCTTTGTATGGAGACATGGGGAGGGTTTCCCGTGTTTGGAGTTAAGTATAAGTTGATAGAGATTTATCGACACCCAGTACAAGTTACTCGTAGTGTTTTAACGAGAGCAAAATAAGCTAAGTTACGTCATAATCAATGGCAGAGCGCGCGCATATCATTGATTTCAAATAGCTTATAGATCTGGAAAATTCGTTTTTTAATGAAAACATATATTTTTGGCGAATAATGGAACTGAGCCGAATCAACAAAATCAGATGGCCGAGAAAATGCAAAAGATAACGGTGGTCGTTGTCGTGATTGACACCGGAAAACATGGCGTGATGACCTCGTCCGTTATCTGGAGGGATGGACGGAATTGGCGGAAAATAGAGACATGTGGAGGAAAATAATAAATAAATATCGCCAGACAGACACACCAACTGTACGGTCCCAAACTAAGCAAAGCTTGTACTATGGGTACCGTACAATGGACTGGGGGCGATCCCAGTGACACCCAGACCTGGGCAAATTACGAAAAGGCCATTTACGAAATTTGCCCCGGCGGGAATCGAACCCGCAACCACCATGTGCAGTGAGCCGAGCGGCCTACGCTTGAACCACTGCGCCAAGCGGTCGTCAAATGAGAGAGACCTTTGCCCAGCAATGGGACAATGTATGTTCGAAAAATTTTCGCACCAGTTAATTAGTCTATCGCTACAAACATGTAGTTCTAATTAGGAGTTACATGATAATATCTTATTAAATTTTCATTAAGGTAGAGTCTGGAAATGATTCAACCCTTACCTGCCAACCTATACGACCGAGGTACATTAAACTTGAGCTGGGATGCTAACAGTAACTCTGTAAAGTTAGATCACAGTACGAATGTGCGATTGAGTGCGAAGGAACGAAAGTAGCGTGCTGAGTTAGATTTGTTAGTATCTGCAAAATTTGAGCAGGTTACATAAGATTTGAAAATTTTCTATTGGCATACGACACAGCAAACTTCCGCCGCGTCATCTAGCATTATCAACACACTGCTAGCTCTTAAGAAAATATACACAAAAATCATATCGTCACACGCATCCGTGTGTCACATTCGGGAATCCAATTTCCTTGTGCTCGCACGTGGTATCAATATTGTCGGTGCCTCTGATATCATATCAGGCGCACGCATCGCGGTTTGTACATTTACACTCGCATAAAAAGTGCCGCGTTATGCCGTGAGAATTGTCAAGGTAACTTGAATCGTAAACAGATTTTTTTCATCACTTTTCTCATGACTTATGAATCTTGTGTCGTATGTCAGACACATGGATTTCTCTATGTAACTGGATCGCTAACTTGATTTTATACTTTAACACTTATGTCCATAGACAGAAAGATGAGCCGCGAGAGATAGTCCAGTTGTGGGTCTGTGTTCCTCTTACTCCTAGTTGTCATATCTAAGCGCCAGCAACGTCCGTCTCCGTCCCTCCTGAACTTGTGGACACCCTAGTAGAGAGGGACACAGTCCCACGAGGAGTTTCGTGAGAGGCTTCTCACTAGGCTCATTTATTATGCAACAGTGATTCCTTCTGTTGGAATAACACTTTATGGGTGTACAAGATGCTAGGTGGCGACTGACAAATGATATAGTAATCAATGCGCGGACCACTGCGGAAACTTGCCCACTTAGCAACTTGCGAACTGTCAAGCTGTTAATTTTTGGCGAGACAATTACTCAAATTGAAGCGTATCTATACGAAATTTGTTAATAAATACGTTTGTTACGCCAACTAATATTTATGCAATAATAACGGAGTAATGTTGCGACATATCCAACATAAATAGAGGGCAGCACCTTGTTTTTTTAATTAATTGAATTTTATGAATCTTAATTATTAATTATTTAATTTAATGTTGAGTATCTGTCTCGGTCTCGGCTTCATGTAGGTAGTTACCTACATGAATTTGGCATTGAGATAAACGACTACTCCTGAGTTTAGACCTTTAAAAATACTAAAATATTGTCCATAAATCCCTACACCTATACACGCCGTAATCCCTCTATTAGAAATCGATTACACATGATTCAATATTCGCTTCACATAAGCTCGATCTGAATATTCGTGCAAAAACATAACACATAACAATGAGGGGAACCGGTGTCTAAGCGAATTTTAATTAATTACATATCGTTGCTGGAGGGTTATTACATTAGACCGTGCTTCAAATAATTAACCATTTGTTTTCTTATATTTACGCGAATACTACACATTGAAATAAAACTATTTTTAGATGTCATAGTTTTTAACTATGACATCAGGACGTCTAACACCTCAGTCCCCCCGTGACCACGGTTGCTGTAAAGCAACCGAAACGTCGGGAACATAAAAATTAAATAAACGCGATATAATCCGTAAAAAATAGTTTTATTTCAATTAACCCTTTTATCTAATTCTGCCAGTGGGCTACTACGCTTAAAATTTTACTGATGGTAACAACTAGCAATATGTTGGCTCCTGTTTCGCGAGCTACACAAACCCGTTACGTTTTCTACGTTTTTGGAATTGGAAAATAATAAGGCAAATAAAGTCAGTTTTTCAGCGAATTTTATTACTAAGGTAATACGTATTTGGAGGCACAACAACCCCTCGCCAAGTCTACTAAAAAAATGGCATTACTACCCTTATCTCGAAGCGAATCGGCTGTTTATAGAAAGCCGAACTTCGATTAGTACCTAAGACTTTAGATTTCAAATTGGCAAGTTACCTTTCTATTTCGAAATGTAGTAATTTTATAAACACAGACTTGAATACAACACTGAAATGTTTTTTTCTTATATTATTTAGATAAGTTATCTATGGATGCAACTATCTCGTTCACAATGTTCTCTGTTTACTTCCTAGCCGTCAAGCAAAACCACTACCCCGCGTTAACATTTCATACGCGCCTTATCAAACGGAATGCCCAATGAATATGCTTTTGTGCGTTATGTACCTGCCATTGTTGGCTGTTAAAAGCGTACAGTCGCTCGGGGATATCATCGTATCTTTTGATAAGTAATGTATTAGGGACTTGTTTTCAGGTTATAAGCAAAAACTGACTCAGTTTCCTATTTATGCGGATTCCAAGACAATTTGCCCCGGACTCGCCGAGGGCTAAACCTCGGCGTCTTCGTTGGAGACTACCGGCTTATAGGAGTTACAGTGGTGAGCGTGTGTCCCTTAAATGACACTAACAATTCATAAATCACTTATAATTTTATTTTAAATTTAATTTTTTGTGAAATTTTAAATTAATAGACCTAGGCTTTTTTATCTGTACATAGTGTATATATTTAGTTTCTACTTCTTTTGAATAAATTGAGCTTAAGTTAATAATACGGAGTCATGTCTTAAAATTAACATCTATAAAAGTGGGTCTGAGATCATTGGTATCATCTTGATTCTATGATTACGTTATATAACTGTGCACAAACAATAATAATTAACTTCAATAAGATATAACATCCTACTCACATTTTGGTACCAGATTACTTGATCAAATTTGGCCTTAACAAAGGTTTCGTTTTACAAAGATATTATACAAACATAGAATGACCTAATGTATATATCTTAGTATTTTTATTTAATTAATTTTCTTTAGAAGTCTGACGTTCAACGTTTAGAATTAGAAGGACTACAACTAGCGTGTCCATTTCATGATTTTTCATAATATTCTCTGATAATATTCTGTGCGAGAACTAGCACGAGAACAGCGGAGAGAAGATGATCGCTTTTCCAATTTAACTTATCTGCGCTTACTGTGCTACATCGTTGTGACGTCACTGTGCAGTCTACAACAGTACACTCACTTCGCACAAGTTTACCTTTTCAGCTTTTATACTTGGAGGCAGTTTGGTAACCGGTGGGGGGGTAAAAGCTATAAAGAAGACAAAGGTCAACGGGACATGGCTACAAGGTAATGGGACCGTCTGCCGAGAGAGGTCTCGGGTTGCATTCCTATCACCCGCTTTCGTATTGTATGAGCCTACACTTAGCACTAGCATTTAGCTTTGTTGAAAGAGCTATTGGAACTAATGGATTACGTAGAACGTGATATGATATAACCATGACAGATTTTTAGACAATCTCTTACTTTTGTCATCAACATCTTTTCCTCCTTTGACAAGGACGACTCCCAGTTAAGGTACTGTTTAAATATATCTGTGGGGTGCAATGTCGCCGAGTTGAGAGGGTGAAATCACAGTGATAAGATTGGCAGCCTTGAAATAATTATATACTGCAGGGCGGTCGCATTTTTCATGATTACGACAAATAGTAATTTGTCTATTTTAATAAGTGGACCTTAGAAGCTTAAGTATTCATGGGGGTGTTGAACTTTTTGTGCAATTTGCTGAAATTTCAGAGGGTTCGGTAGTAACGTCTTATTTGAAACCTGATTTTAAGACTAAAACGTACAATTTTTTTCCATTTTCGAAATCGTGGTCTGGTATTATAAACTTGATTTATTTTTCAGTCTGTCTATATCCTCATTAGTCGGTACTAAACGAATACACATATCCGCTTCTTGGAATAAACCAATTGAAATGTGACATTTCAGTTTATAAACACATACACTTGTACTTCACCTTAGGCACTAGATTTCACAATATTTACTTTTGTTTTTTTTCTTTCACTTTACATGAATTATTTTTGGTGGGAATATTTATAGCACGAGCACACATACTAAAGGCTCGTTCACACCAAGTCGGGGCACGTCCCGTTATCAGAGTAATTTACACCGCGCGCACGGCGACTCCATCTAACTTGGTCGAAAGTTGGTTGATTAGGCGCGTGAGCCGGGACCGACCGCCGGTAATTATTTTACCACTCGACTAGATCGGCTGCTTGAATATAATCCTTCTTTTATAGTGATTGGAGGTGATTTTTGGGTGATAAAGTGCATCGTAAGCTCATGTACTTTTTTGTCTTTCGTAACTGAAAGGTCTAAACAGATGCTATGCTATGTATAAAATACAGTAGCTATCGCGTATGTCTGTGTTCGCGTTGTTCTTCTAAACTCCGCAACGGATTTTGATGCGATTTTCGCTGTATAATTTCGAGAATTTCTACCAAATATAAAATCCATTCTAATTAAATTTGCATAAAGTAGAGAAAAGCCACGCGATGCCGGAGCGGGTCGCTGATGCCTTATAAGCAGAGTTGATTTAGGTTGTATAACTTATAACATATAGGTTATAGTGGATGTTATTCAACTTTAAGATTAGTGGGTGTTTTAACACCTTAAACCTACCAAATTTTATCAACGTGGTTCAATGAGACCAAACTTAGCAAGCGTCTGAACTAAGTTCACCAAAGGTATCTTTGTTTAGGGCATCAGTTTGTTGACTTTTTCTTTGGTGTAGAACCGGGAAGCACAAGTTTCGTCCCCTGGGGTCCGCCATTGTTCACTTTGCGAGTTTCTATTGATTAAAACAAAAGAACATGGACCTAATTGCGAAGGAGATCAGCGCTTGTTTTATTGGCCGAGTGTGGTAAAAGCTTTGTTTAATATATTACTTGCCTGTACTCTCATAGGCCCTACTTAAAATATTTTTATAAGAATGTAAGGAGCTCACACTATAAGCCATTAATTATGCTCGCTTCTAATGATAGCAGGTACTTCAGTAATTTATTATCTAGAGGCAGTAAAATTGTTAGTACTTATAAAATGTATCCCGTAGCTCCAGATTCAGCAAGTTCTTTCCCAAACTTAATTAAAAAGGTATCCGTTTGCCATAGTTTTATGAAAGCTTCACAGTTAAATTAACTGTCACGGCAACATTTTTGAGATCAGCATATAAACTCGAGATAATTATTCATTTTATTAAACTATAAGCTAGTTCCAAGTAGAATAATTTAAGTCTTTTGCCGGTATCAAGTTGTGGAGAATAATTAAAAATGAAACTTTGGAAGAGGTGTATAAGGGTGGGAATATAAATTAAACCAAGTGGGAAAAAAACAAAATCATTATGCATTCATGGAAATATTCTTGCATTGTATTGGAGCTCCTCTGAAAGAATTGGGATAAGGGATATTAAATAAATGGGTTATTTGATTTCTCTTTTACTATCTCCTTTTACATTAATCTTCGCATTATTTAAATTAGTTAGATACTGGTGATAAGCGCTTCCTGCTCGAAGCTTTCTTCTAATGCCTGGGTACAGTGGTAAGGAACAGCTTTAAAAGCACAGACATAAATTTCTCCTCGCAAAGATTAGCAATCACTTTTGAGTTTAGTTGGCTTAATTTTCAACGCCAATCATAGTTATGAAACGGCTGGTCTTAGCAATAATTTGATGATCAAATTTGGCTTTAAAAATGTTGTTTTTATAAACTACAAAATTCGTAGTTGTAATTAAAAATTAAATGTTTTGGTATGATTTATAGCATGATTTTAAATCTAGCTCTTCGCTTTTAATGCTTTGCATTCCTAACTCACCTAGTTCACATAAGGAGCGGGCTTGAAGTTTCAACATTAAGATAAGACAAATTGTTCGTTTGCTATTACAAATGTATTTTTAATGTCTCCATAGATATGTTTACAATCTCGCTGCTTCTGCCAGATTTCGTTCGCAATTAAAATCTGCTTACGATTTATGGATTTTCTTTGCCAATGTTGGAGGCAAAGTAATTGTGTAACAAAGGCTTAATTGATACTTATTCTGCCAGGTCAATCTTCAGGTTCTGGGGCCGTGATATATAACTAAATGGTTTTTTTCAATTGTCATGTCAATAAATGATCATTGTACGAAATATCACACATTATTTCGTATTGTGATCTTATACTTTAGAGGCTTTCTGGTGTAGCAATCTATTACCTATTGATATCGACTATATACTAGGTGATACAAAATGGGTATACTATATTTTTTGCAACTTAACTTTCTAAATCTCAAACTATCGGCTTTGTGGGACAGTTGAAGTACTAAAGGTTTTGTAGACTTGTGAAATCGGTCAACAGCTGTATTCCTATAACACCTTTTGTTTTTCAAGTTCCCTCCAAAGCTGATGGTTTTAGAATTACAAAGTTAAGTTTTGAAAAAAAAAGTATACCCATTATGTGTCACCTTGTATATAGGTAGTGAGCGAGTACTCAAGGTAAATTCTGGTAGGACAATGAGTTTAAAACAAGAAAGCACACAACAGGTAATGGTAAAAACAAAACCCTATGACCTCATTCCACATCCTCGCAAATATTTTAAGCAACAATAAATTATGTAGCGAATGCGATAGTATGAACAGCTACGCACAAGAGTTATGCTGTACGGAAGCGGCGGGCAGGGGGCCAAGTTGCCGAATAGCAAAGATGCCGTCTGTACGCAACTAAGAATATTGTCATCACGCCTTTTTATACCAAGGCCTTGGCTGAGATGTACGATTTACACCCACAATGGTAGCATTTTATATCTAAAATTCGGTAGTGTTTTTATCGTTCAACGTTTACTGACTTTCACAGTTGGACATCGGCTTTAAATTACTTCCAGATATCATGGTACTCCACTAACCTTGGAATGAAATGGTCCCACAGTACAGTTAAATAAATTTAGGCTTGAAAGGTGCTCTTTCGACCATTGACTGAGTTTCCCAACTGCAACTATAGAACAGATTTTTTATTAAGTATACAAGAACACCAGTGGATAACTATAGTTTATTAAAAAAAAAAAATTAAACTTATCTTATTAAACTACCTTTCAACCATCGCTTCCAAGGCCGATTTTTACTGAATTTGTAGGCGAATTTAAACTACATCTAAACGTATTTTAAAATAAAGTTACGGAACCTTTCATTACGCTGCGCTCAGCTGTACCCCACCGCTACGTGACCTTTGAGTGAAATCACCGATTTCTGATCCGCTTCCTTCCCTGTCCATCTATTGTGTACCGTTATGTTCTATTTCATGTCGTCCTCACAAAACAGATGTACCGTACACATCCTTTGTACATCTATTTTTATTCTTCTATCTTAAAAACATGGAAAAACGTTCAAGTTACCCGAGTAATAAATCTCTATATCCTTGCTACTTTTCACTTTAATACTTTTACTCGTAAGTTATTTTAAAGATTATCCACATTGCGTTGCAGTATACGTCTAGTAGACACAAAAAGACAACTAGTTATAATAGCTATGCCATCTTTTTGTGTCTACTAGACATTTATACGACTCTACAGTAATATCTAATTCCACTATAACATTTTGAAAATGCAATAGAAACGCGTTCTTTCGGACACAAGCTGCACTTACATTTCGTATAGTGTAGTATAAATATTTAGGAAAACCGAAACGAGCTTGAGGTCAACTATTTGTGCGAAACTCGACAGTGTTTATTTATCGACAACCTTGCAAACAGATATTTTGGTCGTCACTTTTATTTAGCTTATCTTCTATCTAAATATATATAACTCAAAGGTGACTGACTGACTGACTCACATAGTGATCTATCAACGCGCAGCCCAAACCACTGGACGGATCAGGCTGAATTTGGCATGCAGGTAGATATTATGACGTAGGCATCCGCTAAGAAAGGATTTTGATAAATTCTACCCCCAAGGGGATAAAATAGGGGATGAATAATCCCGAAATTTTTGTTAACTTAAATTACACGCGGACATAGTCGCTGGCACAGCTAGTTTTTTATATAATAGTCAATTTATTTATATACCTAATATAGATAAATAAGAGAAACACTTTGAAAAAAAAAAAAACAAATATATTAAAGTAAACCCTGCCCGCGTGGGATGGTGCCAAGAATGCTGGCTGTATTTCCTCGTTAAATCGATAGGCTGACTTTTTGAACGAGGATAGAGCCGGCTCTTTTGTCACCCGTGGAGGCAATAATTT
The DNA here is from genome assembly GCA_905147325.1 of Notodonta dromedarius. NCBI lineage: Eukaryota > Metazoa > Arthropoda > Insecta > Lepidoptera > Notodontidae > Notodonta > Notodonta dromedarius. The sequence continues at coordinate 11,938,182 of LR990165.1, read as the reverse complement.
TGGTTGATATGGTTATGAACCAGCTAAAAGGGTATCCTCATTAAAACTCGATCTATCTCGGTATTACACTGAATGTGAGGTTTTATTTAAATATACATTTCAAACTCTGAAAGAGTATACCTACGATAAACATGATGATAACTGTAATAAATATAGGATGGTAGGATTGACGGTGGCAGACCAAAACTGTAGCCAATCAACTACGGGGTAGTACCACGCACTCACAGAATCGATCTTTTTCTTGATTTTCAGTAGCTGTTACTCGTAAATACAGTTTAAACTTTTTGAAATCCCTGGATGTAAGGCCGCAACAAGAAAGGTGTGTCAAATATTCAAAGACCCATCACTCAGAAACTATGATAGTTACGTATCTTCACTAGGCATACGTATCAGCTAGGTAGGATATATATCCAAATTATTAATTCGGACTGTTTAAACACCGTATATCTTGTAGACCTTACAGAACGATCAATCAGACAAGAGATTAGTAGGACAACTTTTACTAAGTTAGGTTCTTATCACAAACTTTTAAAGTAAACCCTACTTCATCAGCGTTGTTTACACCGCGTTAATAAGAAGAAACACATCGAGTTCCATTAGTAGTGCACAAGTAAGAGCATTCGGTCTAAAAGCATTAAGAAAACGTCTGTGAACCGAGCGGGGAACGCTGAAAACACGATTGTTTATTCAAAGCGTTCGCCTGTTTTAAACTTCACTTGACTCTTGATAAAATTAATGTTAAGGGGCAACACAGTAGGGCCCATATTTATACATCTATCTTTTTTAAAAAAATCGACTCTCTCAAGATAAAACAATTTAGGATAAGGACCCACCACTCACCCTTGGCTTGTTAACCTCCAAAATTATAAATCAAATAGGTTGATCGATAATGGAAGAGGTTAACAAAACCTAACTCCGTCGCTCGAGTTTGTCAGTCATGAGTGTCAGGGACCCTAATAATGTGCAATTGTCCGCGGAACAAAGCGAATTAAAAATAAAATTCGACACGTGTTTCGCCTCTGAACGAGACATCCTCAGGAAACATATTGTTTTCTTATATTTACGCGAATACTACACATTGAAATAAAACTATTTTTCGGATTTTATCGCGTTTATTAACTTTATGTTCCCGACGTTTCGGTTGCTTTACAGCAGCCATGGTCACGGGGGGACTGAGGTGTTAGACGTCCTGATGTTATAGTTAGTAACTGGGTACCCTCATATTTAGTTGTTGTTTGCGGTCCGATCCACGCAGAAAGTGCTCACAGTGTCTCGAGGTCTTGCAATGGTACACTTGGTTTTGGATTTAATTATATTAATTACTGGATCCCAAGTTGGTGGTAGCACCCAGCCATCTTCCCTATTGAAATTAGGATGTTTTTTAATTTCAATGGCCTCACGTATCATCCTTGGTCGGAATCGGTGTTCTTTTGCGAGGATCTGTGGTTTATCAAATCTGATATAATGGCGGGTGCGGTCCTGTACATGTTCACAGATTGCAGACTTCGTGGAGCGCCGGTGTTTCACGTCAGCTATATGTTCTTTTACGCGGGTTTTTACTGATATTTTAGTTTGCCCTATGTAGGAGAGCCCACATTCACAGTCGAGTTTGTATACCCCTGCATCTTGTAGAGGAATGTGACACTTGACAGGTGGTAAGAACTGACTAATCTTCTTTGGTGGCTTGAAATAAGTTTTGATTGAAGCACGTTTCAAGATGTAGCCAATCTTGTCTGTGACACCTCTTATATATGGTAGTACAGCAGGTAGACGCTCGACTGTGGCTGGTTTCACTCGGTCACTGTGATGGCGGCGGGGGATCCGAAGCTTGTTGTCATGCAATACTTGCTTGACATGATGGATCTCGGCAGCCAGGTGTTGCTCATCACAGATCCCTTGTGCTCTCTGAAACAAAGATTTACCCACGGTAGCTAACTGTGTTGGATGGTGGTGAGAATCACCGTTTAAGTACCTATCAGTATGGGTCTTTTTTCTATACACGGTGTGGCCTAAGGTGTTATCAGGATTTCGGATTACTAAAACATCTAAGAATGCTAGAGTGTTGTTGGCCTCTAACTCCATTGTAAATTTGATTTTAGAGTGTATGGAGTTAAGATGGTCGAGAAATGCTGTTATTTTGTCAGATGGTAATATTGTGAAAGTATCGTCTACGTACCGCTTGTAGAATCTTGGGGTCACAGGTGAAGTGCGAAGGGCTGTCTCCTCGAAGTCTTCCATGAATATATCGGCGACAACAGGAGAAACAGGGGAGCCCATCGCTACACCATCTACTTGCTTGTAGAACTGTTCATTCCACAACAGATACCCGGATGTGAGGCAATGTCTTAAAAGTTCAGCATATTCCTCCGGCATGTTGTTCTCTGCTAGCTTCTTTGATACTATAGTGATGCAGTCTGCTACAGGTAGAGAGGTAAACAAAGACTGAACATCAAAACTGACCATAGTTTCATTGTCAGCAAGATGTAGATGTTTAATCTCACTGACAAAATGGTATGAATCCTTTGTATGTGCTCTTGTGTGTCCTCTTAGTAGTGAGAGCACCTTCGCTACGGAACATAAAGGAACATAAAGTTAATAAACGCGATAAAATCCGAAAAATAGTTTTATTTCAATCCTAAGGAAAGTTGGGCTACGAATGAGCGACGAAGTTTTTTTTTTTTTTTTTTTGAATGGACTATATGTTGTTGGCCAGAGTGGCCATAACAACTTCACCCGGACAGAGGGCGAGCGCGAGTGCGCTCCAGCCAGAGGGGCAATGAGCGACGAAGTTTTTTTTTTTTTTTTTTGAATTGACTATATGTTGTTGGCCAAAGTGGCCATAACAACTTCACCCGGACAGAGGGCGAGCGCAAGTGCGCTCCAGCCAGAGGGGCAGGGGGGCAGCTAGCTCAAGGGCGCCACAAGGGAGAGCGACGAAGTGCCGCGCGCACGCCTTATATAAGTGATCAACTGCCATCCCCACTAACCCCGCCACTCGGATGATCAATTGAGCGACTTTGATATTGAAATGAAAATAAATTAAGTAAAGGGGAGGCGTCAAAACTAATCTGTTCGTTCAACAACGTGTTTTACAATGGATTTCCGCCAAGTAACGCCTGAGTCAATCAATTATCTCTCAAGATCTTGTACGCTTTTGACATGTCGCATGATATGAGAATGACATTTCCAATACAGCTCTCAGTCTTGAGATCGATTTATTAATACGAGGTTACATATATGTCACTACGGAGTTTTTGATGCGAATCATCTATTCGGACGTTCGTGGTGCTCGCCGCGCGGCCACTCTATCCGTGCTATGCGTCAGTAGCAATACACGATGACGTAGGTAGCGTTACACGATATATATAGGTATACAGGGTGGCAGCTGTAGCCAATTGACTACAGCTCACATACTCGGGCTCGCTCGAACGGGGTAGTACCACCCTCTTACAGAACAACGGCGTAAAGTAAATATTATAGTTACGGTTCGTACGACGAGTGAGAGAGCCGGAAGCCCTATCTTCCCCCCTTCCCCTCACTCTGTCCCACTCCCCATCAGGTGGGTAACATGCGAGTTATGCCTTTGGTATTACAGTCTATAAGCTACGGTAACTGCTTAACATTAGGTGGGTGTAGCTTGTTTGCCGAATTTGTAATGTAATGTTTAAAAATCTTTACGATATTAGCTTATGAACACCCCCTTAACTTAATGCGAGAATATTTAAATAGTAGGTATGTAGCTTTGTTTCTAACGTGGTATTTGCTTTACAAGGTTAAGTGGCTGTGTATTTGTACAGTCGCGTCTCAAGTTCGATTCCCTGGAGTAGTCTTGTGACGTATATGGACCAGTTGAGACGTTGAAATAATAGAGCTTAAATTATTCTGCTTCATTTATTATGATTTCAATCTTCAAATTTTGATAAATTATCAGTGACTCAATTTATTTTAATGAAATATACTGAATGCGTACCTAGGACAGAATTATCGTATTTCTATTTGCACCGGGCGTGCGTATCGTAAAATAGTCTCTATGTACCTAGGATTTCAGTTCTGCCGCCCGCCCCAAACAAATTTCAAAGCGCGCACAAACAAAAATTAAGGCTACAATAAAATGCGTATAAACAATACGTAAAACAATACCGACGTAGAAATAATTATGTTATGTTTTTCTAAAACTTCTCGGTACAAAACAAAGTAAATAATTATGAAGAAGGCGTTTGCAGACAAAACGTTACAATAATAAAGTTTTAATTCCGTCTTACCTGTTAAACGACTTCGTCGTATGCTAATCCATGGATTACTTAATTTGGAATATCCTCAAAGACGCTGTTCTAAAACACTCGTTAGAAAGTCGCATGTGTTCATTCGTTCAAAATGCTAATAGCGGATACATTTGTAACGTTAGACATTTGAGTTTAATTCGTTACGTAATTAGTTTGTGTTCGTTTGTCAGCATACCATACAGCGTGTGCATTAATCCGAACAGTATAGATAGAGTGCATAGATACCCGCGGTACAGTGCTTCCCCTTCAGATTCATGAGTTAAACTAGCTGTGCCCGCGACTTCGTCCGCGTGGAATTTAATTGACAAAGTTTCAAACAAACTTTCATCCCCTATTTTATCTCCTTGGGGGTAGAATTAATCAAAATCCCTTCTTAGCGGATGCCTACGTCATAACATCTACCTGCATGCCAAATTTCAGCCCGATCCGTCCAGTGGTTTGGGCTGTGCGTTGATAGATCACTATGTCAGTCAGTCAGTCAGACAGTCAGTCACCTTTGAGTTATATATATTTAGATTTGCTCTTTTCAGGGACATACTCGTCACTTTTTATAAAACGCATCTGAATAGCACGAAATAATGCTTGGGGTTTGGATCAGTGTTGCACATAGAATTAAATGGTTTAAATATTTTTCAAAATTTGAACATATTTTTTACAACTTGGCAATTAATCAAACTTTTTATAAGTATCTCAAGTACTATTCAAAATGTTTACAAACTTTTTCTTATTATTTTTAGGATACCACTGTGGACCTTTAATTATAAATTACAATTTATCAATCGCATAATAGTACCCTTTGACAAAAATATTCTAACATTTTTTTTAAGTTTTCCTTCACTGTATCTGTAAGAACACTAGGCACTATTTTGTGATTAATTGTTAGGTATAGGGACTAAACAGATAATCAAGCATTATATAAAATTGAAACCAATTATATGAACAATGCGTGGGATCAATCACTGTTATTACTGTATCACATTAACGCGATTGCGGGCTCCATTCGCTTGTAAATAATTATTAAATAATTCTATTAACAGTTTGTTGAGATAATGGATTAATAAGTTATATAAACAAGAGTATAATATTCAGCTGATGACACTACGGCTTTAGGATATGACAATAACTTTACAATAGTATCGAACTAAATTTTGGCAAATTTTGCATTAGAACACTGTGTAACGACTGTTAAAGAAAATGTTTCCAATATGATGTCACTTTACGTGAATACTAGAAAATGATTTTCAGTCAAAACTCTATAAACATTGGGGTTATTTGTGAGTGAGAGCTGAGCCATAAGACTACATCGATATTTGTGTGGGAAACCTGAGCAACAACTATTCATAAATAAGTACTTTATCTATCTTAGTACATTAAACCTTTGCAAATAATTCAAACATTTCTAACTTAAACAGAGAATACTATTTCCGCAGCGTAAGAAGTAAACGCTCATTGTCAACACGACGAGACGTCTGCCTTTACCTTTGAGGCTAATTTTAAGTTCGAGCTAACCTATTTAGCCTCTCCGGGCGCGGTCTTCATATAAGGCCGTGTACATATTGCATTTTATAGAATAAATATCGCCAGACTTACACACCAACTGTATGGTCCCAAACTAAAAAAATGCTTGTACGACGAGTATTCTATAATAACAGACAAAACTTTATTAGACATTATTATAAGTCTTAGTTAGCAAAGACACTGTAGTGAAAGATTGTTGTTAGCCAGATCCTAAGGAGAAACCTTTAACATCTTTACGAAGTGGTAAACATTCTACAAAAGTAAGGCTAGGGCTCTCAGGAGTCCACAAAACCTTACCACGAAATAGGACATTATGATCATAGACCTTTTCGTTTACTTTACATGCAACTTTCCCCTCCTTTACATATTAACGCTATACCCAATAGGGGGTCGGCAGAAATGTGTTGCTGGCGTAGCGGTTCTGTGATTAGGTTTCTTGCTCACTAATTCCCCGGGGAAGCTGGCGGTTGGTCGTGAATACAGATAAACACACGAGTTTGTAAAGTGTACGTAAGTTGCGCTTCTTATTTTGTTTCCGTGAACAGGTTTCAATTTATATCACTTTGACCCACTCCGCTTTTGGTCGGCAACGTACGAGCAATGCCATTGGTATTAAAAGCATCTATAGACTAGGGCAACTGCGTAACATCAGACAGGTCGTAAACTTGTTTGCAAAATTTATTCTCTACTAGCTGTGCCCCGCGACTTCATCCGCGTAGTATTGGATTATTGGGTTAAAAAGTATCCTATATGTTAATCCCGGTTATAATCTATCTGTGTTCCAAATTTCATCCAAATCCGTTCAGTAGTTTTTGCGTGAAGGAGTAACAAACATACATACATACATACATCCACACTCACAAACTTTCGCATTTATAATATTAGTAGGAAAAAAATCTCAATGTGGTAAACTATAGTATGAATATACTTAATTAGGTCGATTATGTCACTTCTGCTTATTATAAACTTAAAAAATTACCCCTTCCCTACCTCTTTATGGAATACAGTCATGAATGATGCTATAACTTCACTGAATAGACAAAAAAATGAACATTCAAACAGTGTGAACACGTCCTGTCGTCGTAAAGTTATAAAATAGATAATCAAATATCAGAAGGCAACTTTCAGCGGAGTCGCAGAGCGCAGTGAACGTGCCGCGGCCAATTCGCTTTGGATTTTTGTATAAATTGCCACTTTACACGCTACACTGAGTGCGCAGTGAGTAATACTACAATGTGAGGTATAATGAGCGCTTGAGAGGAGAATAATATGAGTGTGAGAACCTGGTCCTTTAAAATGCCGAATTATTTTGCATCGATTCTTGACAGACCGGTCATAATTCTCAAGTCAGGGTTCTCAGAGCCAATCTTTTCCACCTTTTTGTAACCTTGACCTCCTATGGCGGATTTAATAGGTGGTGGTTCTAACCACCATTACGCCTTAAATTTACTATTAGGTGGGCAGAGCTGGTTTGCACCAACATTCATTTTGGAACAGTTAACTTTTTGAATGCATTTACAGATTTTTTTGCTATGTCCCCGAGTTCAATTACACTTCGACCCTTTATATTATTTGTACTACTTTTGGCCTTATACGAGTAACTTTCTACTTTAATCGATAGGAATGAAGGCTATATTAATTGACGAACTAAACTATATATATCGAAAGAAATTTAGACTTTTATGATAACAATTAGATTAACTTCATCGATCACAAAGTCTGAAGGTTATCTATGATTATGAAAGATTATGATAGATAGGGTTCATAGATTGGATTTTAATATCGCATTCAGGGATTGGACCGATACAATTCCAGTCGATTGAGGCCAATCCTTTCCTGATTGTGAACCATTATAGCCATTTAGTAGTAATTGACTAAAAGTAGGTTTTTAATGTTAAATTTACTTACTAATGGCTACTGGGTTAATTGTAATTCCACGTATTCTTTGCAGTGTCATAGAATTCAATATCTGTTAAAAATATTTCCACATTTGTTTTTTTAAGAATTTAATGAAATGAAAATAATGTTAATGAATGAAAATAAAAAAACTGATTTAATGAGTTTTAATACAATAGGAACTTATTGTTGACACGACTATAGAGCGAAAAATATCTTCATTCATTTTAAGGTTATGACTATATTTTTTTTTTACTTTTTTATTTGCCATTGTTTTATTCGTTATTTTGTTCGTTCACTTAACTAATCTATCCCTTCAAGACATGCCATTGATTAGAAATAACCTGACACCTGAGACACGGGTTATCCTAGTTTCAGGTGTCATGGTCACATTGAATTGTTCACTGGAATGTCAATAAACTTATTCTTATTTAGAATTATTTTAGTGGATCACAAAATTTGTAAGTCCTTATTTTGCTTACTTTGTATTACAAAGCGGTGTGGAAAAAGTTGTTAAAAAGTTAGCATTTTCGCTTCTCTATCACACCCTGCAAGGAATACATCGATGTACCCGTATCTAACTCTGAATAGGCTGAATAGGAGAGAATAAATAAGGCAGTAACCTTAACTCTACCCAAGTATTATGCAGGTTTCTATTAACCCACCCAACAAGTAATATTCATATTAATTTCAAATCAACACAAACCCCTTACATATTATGAACATTATCAGACGTTTAAAGCAGAATATTTGTTGAGTATCGCAAACAATTTAACCGTGCGTGCGTGTCTTATCAGTGCGCCCCTTTTAAACCGGATAGATATTAACCGGTCCGGATACTACGCGGGGTAATGCCGAATTTAGCCGTCTATAGCAAATAAAATATTAAAACAAATGATTCGTTTGTTCAACTTGCGACGACTGTTCAGTTTTGCGGCAGTTTTTGATTGTTGGATTAGGCAAGCATTATTAAGGTTTTTTACTATAAATAAGAGGCAGTATTTTTTTCGTCAAAAATCTCCTTCTAACATGGAATATAAGATTATTCATGAAATGTTTGTGTACAAATACTACACCTGAGTGAAGTTGGTTGAAACCGGTTAAGGATGGTTGAAGCCGGGTGGGGCTGGATGAAACTGGGCATATCTGGATATCGCGCCACCACCGTTACCCGGCCGTGTACAATTCATACAAATTGGGTTGGAGATCCCAGACGCAGCGGAATGCGTCTGACTGGGGCACATTTATACCATACGATATATCGTAAAGATTATGAAAATCGCTACATAATTCCGCAGACGTGATTAATATATCAAAAAATCAGAAAACTATCTAAAAATACATTAGAATAAAGAATCAAGCAGACATTAAGAACTTATGTAAGTAACAGTTAAAAAATAAAATAAATTTACAATGTGATATAAATACAGGATGTCTTACAAGTCCGAAATAATACTCCGGGGTATATAATTAAATGGTATAAAATTTGGTTGAAATTGGAATCCTTATTTCTCAAATGTATTCAGAAATTCGTAATCAAAAATCGTACCGTACAAACAGCCCACATTCGCCCCCTGAGTACTGCGCGAATGGCTATTAATATTTCAGAGTTCATTTTATTTTATGGCTTGAAATGAAAAAAGCGCCAAGCGCGACCGGCTCGTGTAGCCGATAACGCAATAAGTTTTATGTACAGGAACAAAATACTGCAGGGAATTGTCATCCACAAAATATATAATATTACAATATTTAACGTTAATTAATGTATGCATTATTTATTAATCATTGTTATAGAAGTTTACGTACACAAACTGATTTAAATTTAACTAATTTAAACTAATTTAATTATTTGCAATAATATAAAAATATTTTACAAATAAATAAATTTTGGGTGTAAAATTACAGTCAATGTTATTTACCACCACTCCGCGTGCATTATCGCACCCATTATGCCTGGTCGCACCTATTCCTCGGAAGCGTACACTTTTGGCAACAAACAACATTGGGATCTGCTTGTTTGTACGGACCGTAAAAAAGAACACCGTGCCGCGAGCGCCATTAAAATTTCAAAGCATGATTTCATAGAAAGCCTTTCATTAGGCTTATAGCGATTAGCTGAACGAATGGACGGCCGATCCGGTAGAATATTTATCATGCTGATAACCGCCTTTATCTCTCGCTTTGATTATTTACAACGTCGGTTATTGTGGCCGAATTTGCGGAATCATCGAGTTTGAATCTTTGAATAGCCGCGTTCTATCTATAACCATTATTAATATCAGTAGAGCAAAAATCACCATTCACGTCTTTCGTGAAGTTATTGGCGTAAATATGTTGAAAAAAAATTAATTCTTGTGGTAGTTACATAAATATCGCCAGACAGACACACCAACTGTACGGTCCCAAACTAAGCAAAGCTTGTACTATGGGTACCGTACAATGGACTGGGGGCGATCCCCGTGACATCCAGACCTGGGCAAATTACGAAAAGGCCATTTCCGAAAATTGACCTGGCGGGAATCGAACCCGCAACCACCATGTGCAGTGCAGCCGAGCGGCCTACGCTCGAACCACTGCGCCAAGCGGTCGTCATCATCATCGTCGTCATCATCACATCATCTTATCGTGCTATGCAAAGTATCGTGCATTATTAAATTAAGACCGTATTAAGCGTCAATAGCCCAGTGGTTAGAGGGGCCGTGCTCGTAGCTGAAAGGTTCCGGGTGCGATCCCCAACTTGGCCATTAAACTATTGACGTGAGCCCACTCCTAGCACAAGCATTAGCTTAGTTGGAGGGGCTAAAGGTAAAGGGCTCTTGCGTTCAGTATAATTGTGATAAACACACATTGCTAGTATTTTTTTTATATACATTTTCTAGATTTTTGGTTTAGTATTCTGGATAAATATGCATTCCGTTTTTTTTTTTGGTAATTTAACATCTAAAATGTGTGTTTTTAGTTACACAATATCGCCTTTTTAAACAATTAATAGTGACTGTCTGACGTGTCTGGGTACTGGAAAGGCCAATATTTGCGTATACCGGCTCACTGGCCACTTGTTAGCGCCGCTAAAATAACCGCGCTGTTATTGAACAGTGCAGTTAGGCTCCAGGTAAACAATGCTGGCGTGTGATTGTAATTTTTAATACATAACACTGTATAAACCTACTTTTACTTCACTTTTATTGTCACTTGGTGATTTCTTTTATAAATAATATGTGATTCTTGTTTTCTATATGGCCCCAAGATTGTATAATCACCTCTACCTATATCAATTTTGGAGATTCAAAACCTCAATATCTTTAAAAATGAAGTAAAGAGCTTATTAACGGAAAAGGGTTATTACACTGTTAACGAATACCTGTCTGGCAAATTATAAATTGACATTTAGTTAGAATTACTTATTTATGACATTTTAACTTAATGATAATACAATATTTTAGTTATATAATTGCATGTATTTAATGAATTATTATCAATATTATAATTATGATTTTTTGCATACCATTTCATATGGTGAAATGTGCCGAGCTTATATTAATTTAAGATCTTTTGTTGCACTATGTTTCAGCATAGTCCCGCCACACACTCCCACCACTGTAACTCCTGTAAGCCAGGATCGACAATGGTGACCAATAATGACGTCGAGGTTTGACCCTCGACGAGTCCCGGGGAAAAGTTAAATTGTCTTGGAACCCGCACGAATTTAATCGAAAGAAATAATAGGAGGAGTTGGAAGAAAATATTTCCACTTCCCTCCGGTGCAAAGCGGGAGACAAATTATATGTAGCTGGTATGGGCTAATTGCCATAGAAACAAGACTGTTACAGCTGATTGAAGACCAGTTGTAAGGCACCACGGATCGTAATATGACTAATTGGACCTAAACTCGTGAGCTGATTATACTTGATTCCAATAATAGGTATGGCAAAAGCGCTTGAACGCACGGAAATTGTCCCTGGTTTCCACAAGGTCTGTGTAATAAACTACTCCAGATGTCACTTGCAGGCTATTTAGCATAGTAGTCCGTTCGTTGTGCCAGAGACTGCACTCCCACAGGATGTGATGTGCAGATTGTTCATGATTGTTTTGCGGCGTCGAGCATTGACAGAAAGGTGAAGGAACTAACGTGAAGTAGAATAATTTGCTCCTAAAGTTGCCATGCCCAGTCAGAAATTGAGCCACACAGTGGTCCACCTCCAACCACGCTCTCTCCAGACGTTCACGAACGCATGGAAAGAATTGGTGGAGGTGGCGGCCCTTAGTTGTTGTATCCCATCTGGATTGCCATTCGGTCAGAAGATCTTCGTAAACGACAGATATCGGACTAAATAATCTAGCGATTTTAGAGCGGTCTCGCGGTTTAAGGAACTCGGTGTTCATGCTCTCTCGAGTAGAGTAGTACATTGCCGCGCGTCTTTGGACCTCCAGGTCCACTGGGAGCACACCAGCGAGAACTGGCAGGGCCTCGGTACTGACCGTGCGATATGCTTTACATAGAAATATTAACGCCAAACGTTGGCTTTGTAGTAATTTACGCCGTGCCGCCCCTATTGTGGCCCTGTCGGCCCACACCGGTGCGCCGTAGCACATGCAGCCTAAGTACGTAGCCCCGTATATAATCTTTAGCGTATTAAAGGAAAGTCCCCAAGTTGCCGTAGATATTCTCGTCAACGCATAAAAATTACGTTTCGCTTTTTCACCAACAGTTTTAATATGCTCTATAAATGGGAAATTCCTTTCTAATACTAATCCGAGGTAGCAAACCGATTGTTTTCTCTTTATTGTTGCGTTGTTAAACTTAATACGTGGCGGCGCTTTTAAATTCCCTTTTAGGAGGAGTTGGTAGGTTTTTTGGGGGGCGAATGTGAGACGATTTCGCTCGCCCCACTCAGAAATTAAGCGCAGACATGACTCCGCAAGGTTCTCGAGTCCGGCCCTAGTATTTGATTCTATCAACAGGAGTCCGTCATCCGCATATCCAGTTAGTGAACAACCACACGGGAGTGGTAGCTCGAGGAAGTCATCGAAGCCTAAATTCCACAAATATGGACTAAGTACCGATCCCTGGGGACAACCTAATGTCAGCGCCTTTGACACAGCATAATGTCCAAGTTTGAGTGTTGTTGTTCCTTGTACAAAATATGTGTAAATAAGTGAGTAGATGTTCCTGTAGCAATCACGCGTTTTTAGCTTGAGAAGTAGCATCGGCCACCATACGTTGTCAAAAGTGCCCGAAATATCAAGAAAAATTCCCAATACGTATTCAGACGTAGATGAATTTACAGTTTTTCTTACCGATAAAGCCGCGTCAACTGTCGATTTGCCACGCGTAAAACCGAACTGTTTTTGATTAAATTTTGGTCCACCGGGGAGCAATCGCGGGACAATCAGTCGTTCTAGTAGTTTACCTAACGATGGTAGCAATGTTATTGGACGATAGGACTTGGGATCGTCGGGAGGTTTATCTCCACTTTTCGGGATGATTCTAATAAAGCCACGGCGCCATATTCGTGGAAAAATGCCTTCTGTGATGCAACGATTAAAAACATATAGCATAGAGTCGCCGGCTGATTTGCACGCTTCTTTAATCATTTTGTTAGATATTTTGTCCTCACCGGAGGCTTTATTAAGAGGCAGGGCTCGCACGATGTTCTCAAATTCGTCGCGGGACGGAGTATCGGACTCGGGGGCGAGCGGCGGCTCCACGGCCCACGCTCTAATCTGGCGGTGGTATTCGCTGTCGCTTGCCGTTACATCGTCGGGAATAAGAGTATTTAGTAGGACATCCGCAGTCTCCTCAATGCCGGTTGTGTGTTGATTATCTATTTTGATGTTTCGGATATAAGCGAGATCTATTGACCTATTTGCTTTGAACTCGTGGTATAGAGGAGACCACGGACCCTCCCTATCTAATTTTTCCACTACTTTGCTTAATAATATACTTTTAGATCTTTCGACCGCAGCTCTGTAGTGGGACCTGGCACCTCTAAGTGCACATAAAGCCTCATCAAAAGGAACTCCCGTGACACGTGATTTTTTAAGTTTATTGAGTTTTCTACGTGCTCTGCGGAAACATTTGCGAAGTTCGACCAATTTGTTCCCCCACCAGTCACATCTTCTAAGATATGTTATATGTTTCAGCATAATAAATCATTCATTCATTCATTCTTTCTTGAGACATAGTACCACCGCTTGAAATGTTCAGGAAACATTTCCAGCATAAGTGTACCACCGCTTGAAGTTTGTTCTTATATACCGATTTTTACATTCTAAACGTTCGGAAAAATCATGGAAATTCATATAACAGTCTTCCACAGCCAGGAAATTCAAACAGAACCTTCTAGGTGTTAACTTGCCCTGAAGCGAGTGACAGTATATTAAAGATTAAAACTATTTTATTTTTATTACTTTTTTATAACAATCAGTAAATAAAATAAAAAATAAAGTTATGATTTATCTTCCAATAATTTCACAAGTCACCCTATATTGTAGAGCTCAAAGGCCTGATTTCAGAGGTGAGCGGACACGCCCGGCCGACGTTTAGACGCAATGATTTACGATCATAACTGACAAATGACAATGATGCCACGGTTTTGAGTTTCACTTGAATAATAGTTTTATTATTAGTTTGAGTAGTTACAGCTAGTTTAGTGGTGATTGAACTCTATTAACACAGCGCAAGAGGCTATGTACTCGTATAGATGCGCCTTGCCCTAATAAACCTCAATACTTAACAACATAGTATTAAGTGGAATTTATACACCTTATTGGTCTAGCAAACTTGTTGATCATAATAACATTGGAAACAGAAAACAGGCTGTGTGGCATAAGGACCTACGTAGGTACCTAGTGAATATTAAGTAACAAAAAAAAATCGGCTCTGTAAATGAAATGTTGCAACCAAAGAAATTGTAATAATAAGATTGCAGTGTCTTTTGTTGCAACACTACCTATTTTTTTCTGAACATACAGTCGCAATGATATTCATATACCAATTTATCTCTCGAAAATTCTACAGACGGAATTACCAGTGTCCTTCAGGAATTTGTTTAATTTTCCGCGCGGGCGCGGATGGGTGCGGAGCGGCGCGTGTGGTTAAACTGGTCGGACAGTGGTTGCATCGATTTTAATAAACTACCCCCAACTCTCGGTTCGGGATTGCACATGATAGCCCACGTACTGATACATATGTGTGTGTAACGGTAGTTTGAAATATTCTGTGGCTCTACTACGAGGTTTATGTTCGCCAGTTGATAGCGTCAACGAAATGTAGATATTTTTATATCGGGAGTCCGATTACCTCAAAATTTGTCTTACAAATATTTAACGACTAGCGGTCCTATAGCAAGGGAATACATCCATTGTAGAGCTACTGATATCGGGTTATAATTGTACAATAACAAGTAGTCAAGGCTAGAAACGGTGATCTGTCTGTTACACATTATATTGGCGAACAAAAATAAACAGTCCTTAATTATAAAAATATCGCCTAGTGAGTTTATTATGAAGTTAAAACCAGTATTAGACCAGTAACATGTCACGCAGGTACCGTTCAAACATCGCTACTAGTTGTTGACGAGTGTTGACATAACTCGTATGAGTTATGCATGAATTTGTATAATGTCGACACTCCGACTGTGGTTATAATGTAATTTAGCTTTTTAGACATGTGTTCAATATATTTAACTTCTCGTATGAAGCGAGATATTCCCATGGCGGTATTTATGGTGCTCATTTAGATTTCTTCTTCGTATATTTTGGTATAACATTAAAAAATTCCAGCTCTTCTGGTACGATAAGAAAATCGTGCAGAATAGAGAGCGCTATTATTGGCCCTTTTACACATGAAATAGAATTCCAAATAATTGTTCGTTAAGGTATATGATAAGACCTTGCTGTGTTTTAACGGAATAGTAAAGGGATTCACAAATACAATTTCACAAAGCAAAATTAATAAACGGCAATCGTCTTATCGATTTCCGGACTGTAGATTGCGAGGTTATAGTTCTGAGAAACATAACTCCTGATATTGATCGCTGTTCGCTTCCCCGGAATTGATGAAAACTTCGCATGGTAAACGAATGGGCGTAGAACTAGGAAACCTCCTAGCTGTTTCGATCGTCGTCATCTTCATTTGAGTCTCGTTCGAGCATCCCGCAGATTGTCAAATACTAAATGACGGTTATAAAATTACATTCCCAATTTTGCATGAACCGCAGGGTCGTTTATGTGTTTAAATGAATATATAATATATGTATGATGGTGGAGCTAAGCTGTGGCTAATTGACTATAGCTTTTATTATGGGCGGGATCAATCAGGGCAGTACCACCACGTCTCCCAGAAGATTGGCGTAAAGTAGCTATTATAGCTTTCGTATGATAAGCGAGAGCCAAAAGCCCAACCCCACCACTCCCCCCCTTCTATGTCCCACTCCACTTCAGCTCCGGAACGTGCAAGTAATATGACGACCGCGTAGTGCAGTGGTTCGAGCATAGGCCGCTCGGCTCACTGCACATGGTGGTTGCGGGTTCGATTCCCACTGAGGTAAATTTCGGAAATGGCCTTTTCGTCATTTTCCCTAATCTGGGTGTCATTGGGATCGCCCCCAGTCCATTGTACGGTACCCATAATGCAAGCGTTGCTTAGTTTGGGACCATACAGTTGGTGTGTCAGTGCGGCGATATTTATTATTATTATTATATGCCTTTGCGATTGCAAGCTTTTATATGGTACGCTAACTGCTTACTTAAAAAATAGGAACATCGTCAAAAACCCCCTAATATATAAATACAAGGAAATAAGTACTTATAACTCCATAGAACAACCAATTTCCGGCACGATCTTCTTAGCTCTATAACGCGTAGCACTGAGCGAACAATGATTCGGTTTTATTAACGCGGCATCTGTCCCGCTCGCTAACTCGCTCGAATTAAATACCTACCAGCTTTATAGCTTCCGGAAGATGTCGGCAACGTCCCGGAGCTTTGTTTATGAGTGGATCGGTTGATTGCCTTAGCTGTTCTCATCTCACATTGTGACAAACTGTGGGTGTTTGGTTTTGTGTGATGTCGTTCATGGGTTTATTGGTGAAAATTCTACTGGCTGCAAATTAGGATGAAACTAACTAAAATACCGTTGTCTTGCTTATGCATTATGGCAATAAAAAGGAAGGATTATACAGTTAGTTTAGTTATACAGTTTAGTTATATAGTATTAGTATACTAAAAGTCGGCAAACAAGCGTACGACCTGCCTGATGTTAAGTTTTTATCATAGCCTTTAGAAGGGATTGTTTGCACGTTGCGCACCTGAAGGAAATTGGGACAGAGGAGGGTAAGGGAGGGGAGTTGTATTGGGGTTATCTCACCAATCGTGCGAAACACAGCTGTAGTAGCCACTTTACACCGATCTTTTGTGAGAGGGCGGTATTACCTTATGTCTCTAGCACCCGCCAAGTATTCTCATCATGATCTGCGGAGTAGCCTCATTATGTATTTGACTAACGTAGCTTATCCCAGGGCTACTCTTCCATCTTCTAAACAAATTAAAGAAAATCTGAATAACTCCTATTTTCTCAACATCGCCTTCAGTCATTTCATCCAGATTCCTCCCGCAATTCTGCTGACTTTATATACAGTGCGTTTTAGTGGCGCCTATCGGGTTTCCACCCCATAAACGTCTCTCGGGAGACATTGATTGTCGACGCTGATTTCTTTGGATTTGCATTTTATAATTAAAGAATTAGATGCGGGGTAAGGGAAGCTCTTCAGAGAACGCTATGTTAGGGCTACGCTTTGAAATTTTATGAGAATTTTTCTATATAACACATGTATATTGCGAATGATGGTGAACGGTTTACGGACTTTGATTGAGAGAAAGTTTTACAAATAGGGTAAAAGCCGGATAGTTGCCCCACTTTTCGAAAAAGCTTTAGTTAAAAAAAATATGAACTTGCTGAAAATTATTCAGTATATATCTCAAAACATAGGTCTTTTATCTTCCATAATAGCCTATTTTTGTATACATAATTAACAAGGGTTTTGAATAAATACTGTTTTATTACACCTCTCAGAAAAGGGATAGTTGCCTACTATGGCGGATAGTAGCCTAGCGTGGAAAATGCTTCGCGGGATACTTGCCTCGTGCGGGGAATAGTAACCTCGGTATGATTTTTATTTTGGATTGAAATAAATTTATATCAATTAAAGTAATCTTTATTAATTATTTAACAGTCTTTATAATTTACTTCTGTCAGGAGGATAACCGGCGTCTCCGAGCTTCAATATATGAGCTACTAGTCTGTTTTCATTCTCGAAGGCAAGAACATGATATTTTCCTTGCGTTAGCAGTTGCTGGTTATTTTTTTCGTAGCGTCTTCTTAAGGTTCGAGAGGATATTATGCATGTTCGAAAAATTTCATTGATATTTTTTTCTGTCTCAATTCTTCCAAGACAAGTGCTGAGCTATCTTCTGTCCAGTTGATGTTGCGTGGCACCACGCCTGGTTTTCGCTTATATTTGAGAGGCATTTTACTTATCTGGAATAAATATATAAAACAGTTAAGTAGATATTTATTTTATTTACAAGAAGTTAAAGTCACAGTAAATTGAAAAATCAACAAAAAATAAAATCCGTCTTTGATTGTTAAAAAATATTTAGTCACTCTAGGGGCAACTATCCGCGAAAGTAAGTAGGGCGACTATCCTTTTTGATGCGGATACTTGCCCTTTTTATTTGCGAAGTAAATAAAAAATATTTAGCTATAAAACATAATAAACAATGTAATTTAAACTCTAATGCATGCAAAGAAACAAAAAGTTGAGTGAAACCACGATCAGTAATAAAAATATTCAATAGTAATCACTTACCAATATAATTATAACGCCCGTCAAAGTTTCGCCGCGGAAGGTTTTTGCTCACATGGACAAAACACTTGCATCTATTCTGATGGCTTAGACGGCACTGAGGCCTGCGGGGGGTCACTACTTATTGTAGTAAAGCGCAATCACAACTTATGTTCCCAACATAGTGTATTAACAACCGGGGCATGTATCCGTCCGAGGCAACTATCCGGCTTTTACCCTATATTATTATGGATTTCGGAAAAATATTTGAAGGTCTTAATAACGTTATTAATTGTAAGAATATTAACTTTTATGGTTTAATTCTGCTATATCTCTTATACTTTTTATGTAGTAAAGTTTTGGAACATCGATTAGTAGCTATGAAGAATTGTGTAGAGTTTTTCAAAATTTAAATAAAAACCGCTTTAAAGACAATCTTTCTCGCCTAGCTTCCACAGGAGTGTGACGTCACAGCGTGGGCCGAAGACGACAATTTATTTGTACTGCCGCGTCGACTTTTACATTTTAATGACGCGTTTGCGCCGGCACGAGCCGCCCTCGGCTTAGAGGTGGCCGATGATTTGAGGGTTGATTTTGGACTATTTCTGGAAGGGGTGGTTTAGAGAAAGGTTAAAAGGTTTTTTGGTATGTAAATTAAACGCTCAGTTTTGTGTTTGTTTCTCATTTCTATTATCAACTTACGAAAGAAATATAAATCTATTTTTTCCGGCCAATTTTAATTGCAGAAGGGACCGAAAATTACTTAAATTTCATTGGGACTAAAATACTAACCAATCGGCGAAACGCGATAAGATTTTATTCTGGTCAGTACTACTAGAGTCAAGGCGGCGTCGCGGCGGAGTCGCGGCGACGTCACGACGCGGTCGCTTCGACTACAGAGCGTGTGAGTGAAGCCCCTTATTGCTCTGAATTATATGTTTGTGTACGCACTTTATAACTGCCACATACCTGACCTCTAGCGCTTTATAAGCCGAGTAACACCTAATAAATCTTTGCACCTACTTCGCCAGTACATTATTCAAGTTGAGATAATTTATCACGACACCAAAGTACGCATGAAACGTGGATAAAATATTAAATTCACTATTCAAACTTAAACCGAATCCGCTTCTACCGGCGGTAATTTAAACTATAACCTGTAATGTATATCTCATAGGTTATTTGGGTTGGAAACAGAAACAGAAATTATAGGTGAGTGAAAACGGAAACCTTTGTCTTCGAGGGGAGAAAATGAGGTTTGAAAACGGAATACCTCAATACTACGCTTGCTCGCTTACATTATTGTGGTGTATCGTATCGCAGTGATTTGCGTGTCGGTCGAGAATCGTGTCTATTGCTGAGGTAAGTAAGGGTTATTCCTAGTATCTCCAATGATGATTTAAAAGAATAAAATGGATCATATTATAGTGTCCTATTCAGACTGCGTATTATAGGGCGTTGGTACGGATACAATGGTCGTATAGACACAAGGGAGATGTAAGCATTTGACGGGTTCGCGCCTCCGCTACCTAGCGGTTGCCGGATCCCGCCGGAATTTAACTAGAGCTACGAAAGTACGCGCTATATTTCCACATTACCCAGTGTAAACGCGCCCCTAGGGAGCCAACTCCAACTATTTGTATGCGTTTTGTTTTAAATAATATATTTTGATGTATGAATCGGCGGAATACAGCGATTTTTAAGGGGTACATTTATTCGGTAGTAGGTAACTATGAATTGGGCGAGTTGGTAGCTTTTACAGTCTGGGTCATGTTAATATGTGAACATGTATTTTATGAAATATGCGGATGGCAATCTGTGATTGATTTTCCTTCAATTAAAGAGTAAAAAAAAAGCTTGCTGTTCATAATGATAAACTATAACATACAATAGATAAAAGTTTATTCTCTAAATACTTATAAAAGCAGAAATCTTTTATCTCCCAGAAAAATAAACAACAGATTGCGAGGTAAACAGGATATGACAGCTTCCGTTAGTGAAAGATATCTGAACTACCTGTTAAAGGCTAACTGTATTTTTTGTATAAATAATATAGTTATAAGTAACTAACTATAAGCTCTACCAATCTATGAATATAATAGGTACATGTCGAGTTGATTGTCCTTATTGTTTTTCACGTATTTGATCCTTATTTCCCGAAAGACCGACTGAAATAATGACCTGAATCTCGAAGGAAAATACCTTGAAAATGGTAAATAATTGGAGGGATTTTACCTGTCTCGCATATACAGTATACGTATTAGGTACATTTGTAGAGTTGAGGAAACAGCTCTTCCAGGCTTGTAAAGCATTTCATAGATTTTTACAAAAAGGTATATATTACATTGAGAGTGCGTAAAGTAAATTTATTATTAATGCTAATTTGGGCTTCTAGTAAACATGCAAACTTTTAAAAATAAAAGTGGTTTTAAGTTGGACCACAACGTTTTAGCGATGACTTTCGGTCGAATTTCATTAAAAGTATCTTGCAATTTCTTATATTAACACCCAAATATGACAAATACATATTTGTTATCCATTTACAATGGCTAACAAAGCCTATAAATGCTTTATAAAGCCATTGAACCAAAATAGATTTATGTTTCAGTAAAAGGGGTTCATATTTTTTTTAAATATATTTATAACCATTATTAAAATGTATTCGTGTAATTCAATAATAAAAATTCATATATCCGTACCCTTACGCTGCACTAATGCGGTGGTGTGCAGACAGATATGAGGGAGCATAATGAAATCGTGACCCCGTCTATAGATCACAGTCGACATCCCTCGAATGAAGGGCGGGCGTGAGATAGGGGCGCGAAATGTACCCATTATATTTGACCCCTGTTGACATCGCGCAATGTTCCGTTTAGGGCCCTTTGCAAGTTGTTGCGGGGTGAAATTAAACTCCTTAAACTGCGATGCTTTTAAATGTAAACAAAGTTATATTTGAATTTGTTTTTGGTAATTTTCATTTAAAGTAAATTGCTACATGGAAGGCTTTTTTTATTATTAGAATTTTTCTTATTATATTTAAATTATTATCAGGGGTCGGCGATTCAGTAAGTATAACTGTTTCTTCCATTCATCCATCCAGTTTTCTGGCAAGCAATATAATCTCTAACTTCAATAATTAGTATCGCACTTGATTTGTCCTCAGTTTTTCAGTCTTTGGTTTTACTAGCGTTTTGCCTCCATCTTTTCATAATTTCATGCGCTATTTCACACCCTGTTGCACCTTAATTTCAATAGCTCATTAGGAAATCCCAGCACAGAATATTCCATTAGAAGAACATTCCTTGTTCACATATTCTCATGTAAGACATCATTTACCTCGCACAGATTTCATTCATTAAATCCAACTTCACTCCGACCGAGTTCGCTTCAACCGACATGTGGTCCTAAACTTTCTTTAAACGGCTCATACCGTTTGCATTCTTACATACTTTAAACACACACACCCAAACAACTCTATCGAGTAGTTGTAAAGTTTAAAATTCCTTGTTTCAACTGTATCAGGAACGGTTGGCTAGTAAGATGCTCCCAGAGAAGAGGTAGTTGCACCACGCATGCGCAGTGGTCACTGCAGCCTGATATCCCACGTTGTGTTGACCATTTGTGACAGTCGATAGCTGACTCTCGCAGGGAGAGGACGCGCGCGATTCTCGTAAAAATTACGAATCGTAATCAAGAAACGAAATATTTTTGAGTGAAAATAAAATTAAGCTTCTAGTGCATCTAGCTTTTACATGTGTTACGTGGTATGCGTAGACAAAGGATTTGAATAGGTAAGTCTTAAACAAATAAAGCAGTGTGAATGAGGAAAATTCGGTAATTACTAAATGGGTCTTTTGAGATTTTCTTATCAAAAGGAAACGTTTTGTTTTGCTCTTTTGTTGTCTTCGCTGTAATTTAATTAAATAACGAAAATCGATCCTTAATCGTAAAATATTGGAGGGAATTTAGCTACCATTATAACTTGATGATTAAGGAACACATCGAGACAAACCCTGCAGGTAAACTAAATAGATTCGAAGGACATAATAATGTGAATAAAACGATTTCATAAATTGGCAGAAATTTGAGACAACTTTGAATACGTACTCCTCATATTGTAGGTATTAAACTTTTATATCTAACAAAACCAATCAGACCCATAAGAGAAGTACGTCATGTTGTTTCGTGACGACGGCCTAAAAGTAATTATTGTAAAACTGTTTCAATACCTACCAAGAATTTAATCTGACTCGAATATTTGAATACCAGTGTGCATAAAAATGAACAGATTTTTTCATCCAATTGGATATTCCATGAATACGGAGCACTGGGTATTGGAAACCCAAATATACCTCGCTATGAAATTGTTTTCCCGCACTGCTTCATATTCAACGGTGAGTGCTCGGGTATCAACGAAAATCCTTATCAATTGATAGTATCGGGGGATTGCTGCAGATAGGTATTTTTAGTTTTACATATAGGGGGTGTTTGATAGATGTTTATTTTCCTAAATAATAGTACACAATATGTGTAGCTGTGTCTACACAACGTTCCTGTTTCATTGCAATATTTTGACTTGTTGAATACGGAATAAAATAGTTATGCTCTATAAATAACTTAAAGCATTCAATATTTATTTATTTGAGGAATAAACACATTCAACTTTTCTCCTGATAAGCACCACTCACTCGTAACTTCATAAAACATCGGCTGTAGAAAGAAAATAATTTTCCTTTATGATTTCCTAGATAGTAAGTAAAATTGGTACTTATACTTACAAGCAAAAACGTGAGTTGCGCTCGTGCATGTCAAACGATTGCCGCCAGCGTTTGTTTACGCGGCAAAGCTCCGGATTACAGTGTCATTAAACAGAGTAACGAATCTTATCGAATGCTTGCATTACACGTTCTTAAGTACACCGAACGTTTACGGATTAGTGCAAGTCACACATGTCTCATGCAAATTGAAAACCTACTTTAATTAAGTTAGCATGTAAATTTAAAATCATGTTATGTTTATAGCAGTGATAGCCGATTGGTTAAAGCACGCGTCTTGCGGGCACCAGGTCTTGGGTTCAAATCCCGGCTCGCACCTCTGGATTTTTCGAAATCTATGTGCGAATCATAATTTCTATATGATTATCACTTGCTTACGGTGAAGGAAAACATCGTGAGGAAACCTGAATGTCTTAGAAGATCTAACCAATTTTCGAAAGACATGTGAAATCCGCCAACCCGCACTGGGCCAGCGTGGTGGATTATGGCCTGAATCCCCCTCATGTTGAGGGGAGGCCCGTGCCCAGCAGTGGGACGTCAAAAGCGCTAAAATTATTATTAAATTATGTTTACGGGCGATATTCAACCAGTATGTGACAAGACAACCCTACTCTGTAGTTTGCGGTCGTAATAATGATTTGAAATTATGTATCTACCTATGAGTGGGAAAAATATTGCTACTTTTTTTATTAAGGACTGGACATCAATTGACCCCTATCTCACCTTATGGAAAGTAAGTAACGATGAGCCCGAAGACTGTTTACTCTAAATTTGAAAAGGGCCAAGTTATACCTCTCCGTAATAACAGACTTTGAGAGTGATTTCACTCTTTAACCCTACGCATTAAGAACGACGAAGCAAATTGTTTCGTGCGTATGGGTGGAATATTCCAGACGCATAATGAAGAAGTAGACCTACCAATCCAAAGATGTGTTCAACTAAACTAATAATAATTTCACACTAAGTAGAAACATCAAGAAGAAATTTGAAGAATTTGCAATAAAAACTTGGCCTAACGATAAAAAACAGTTCCAATTTTCTTATCTGTCAACCATGACCTAAAGAGTTTTGAAGTGGCTACATCTTATACAACCAACCCTTAGCTAAATGGGTTATAAGTTCCAACTATGACGCGACACTCGTGCCAAATTACGCGGCACTTGCAGTAAACTCGCAAGTGGTTCGGCTGATTTACGCTTATCTCCCGCCCGACTCCACCCGTCCAGCCTATCTGCCAGACGATCTTGAGCTAGATTTTGCCATTCTAGAATTAGTTTATTTATGTATGGTGCGGGCAAATTGGTCGCTCGCTTACATTTATGATATATTATGATATATAGTACTTACTCCAAAAATGACATGTTAAAAGCGCAATTAAGATGGCCCGCAGACTTGAGATCGATTTATTAATACGGCCTTAGAACTCAAGTGTGTTAAGTAATTTATATTGATTTTAGAATTTTCTGTAAATATAATATAACCATTGAAGTAAAAAAATGATTAATTCAAAATAACCACACCTTTAGTGACTATTATTTGTTGATATTGCTCAATTACTCTAAAAAAATGCCGTTTAAATTCTTAAACATTATAGAGCATAACAAAACTATTGCGAGTGTAGCGAATGCGCAGTCAAAATCTCGTTTCTTCACACGAAGTTAGTCAGCAATTATATTTAATCTTAAGGTGAAATGGGTCAAGTGTTACCTCGAGTTGTTATTATTCTGCAAATTATTTAAGATGATAAATAAACTTTCGCGAAATTCGTGAATTAGCAGATCGAGCGCAGAACTGTTTTAATGTGACGTAAATATATTTTAAAGTTAATTTTGTGTTTTAATTTACATTTTCCTTTCTTTGATTTGACGTTGAATACACTATAATAATACCTATGAAAACCCGATGTTTTTTTTTGTTTTTTCAAAGAAACTTTAATGGATCACTTAAAGTGTTCAAATTATATAATTATGTGCCCATTTATTGAAATAAGATATAACAAACAAAATTAATGTCAAGCAACTGTGGTCGATGTTTCGTTAATAAGCTGTAATTATAATAATTTGGCTCAAATACGATATGTAGTTAAAATATGAACTTTTAATTGGGTTGTAAATAGTAACGATAATTATAGTTTATTGATTATATTCCATTATTACGAACCTGATATTGGAGAGTCACAAAATAAATATTGATTAAGTGAAGTAGGTATCTTTATAATGATGTTTATTTTTAAAATAAACGGTCATCCACACCAAGGAGCCTACACCGTTTTATTTGACATCTGAATGCAGTAAAATGTTTAGAAATAATAGGTACTGGTTTAACCGTGAGAATAAGCGTTAAAATGTAAGTTTTTTTTTATCTCTTTACTCAAATAAATAATTTAAAGGTCCAAAAGCTGAACGATTGCAACATTAAAAATACACATAAAGATCCTTCATAATACTTATAATAGATACTTCTCATGTTGAATAATTGACCTAATAATTTTGAGCACCGGACTAAATGCGTAGGGTTTTGAATTTTAAAACATAACAAGCACGATACGCGTCTGCCTCCTCTGTTCAACCGGACGCGATGCCTCGAGCTCATCCAAATTAATAACGGTTCTTTACTTGAGAAATATACATAAATTAGCACATTCTTGTTAAAAATAGAACGAGGAAAATTGTAAACCAAAACTTAATCAAGGGTAATCAGAACAGATTAAAGTAGATGCGGCGGGCTTCTTAATATAAAAGAAATCTCACGGCTGTTAGCGCAAGAATCGGGATTAGGGTAAGGAGCTCTACTTAATCCGGTGCGGGGATGTAGAGCCACGTTCCGTTTGATTAACTATTTGTGCTAACGAGCGCCGTTGAAAGGGTGTCGATGCAGTGTTTATGGGGCATCTTGGAGAATCTACCTGTGCTAAATTTCACTTGAACTAAGCGTAGAGCCGCTTGATTCGTTGATCCAGAGTTTTGTTCAAACACAAGATAATTTTACTTCGATTATAATTTCATTTTTTTGTCTGTAATTTTATATTTCGATATAATATCTACTTTCGTACTGTAAATATCGGCGCACTGGCCACAATCGATCCTGGCCGCTTATAAAAGAACAAATCAAATTTAAAAGAAATGTTTTAAAAATAAGAATTGCGATGCGCGGACATTGACGATCGGGAGATGATTCTGTAAACACGTATTTTTATGATAAGATTGTAATAAAAGCTAAGTTATTTATAATTGTTTCATTATTACGACGTCCCCGACCTCTACAGTACCAATATGAATCCACTTAAATAAACTGCAGTTAAAAAGAAATGTGTAATGTAATTGAATCCATTTAGTAGAGTTTTCAGCTTAAAGGGAAGAGTAGAAAAGAATCGGGATTAGGGTAAGAAGCTCTACTTAATCCTGCTTGCGGATGTAGAGCCACGCTCTATTTGATTAACTATTTGCGTTAACGAGCCCGTTGAAAGGGTCTCGATAGAGGTTTAAGGCGGCACTGTCTCTACATTGAGAAGATACTTTGAAATGATAAGGTAATTATTGTAATACACTTCTTATCTGCGTTTAGTAATTACATGAATTTATCTCTGAATGTTGAGAAATTATGTATAATATACATCTACCAATATGTACCGTGAGAAGGTGCACCCACGATTTAGTTTCATTTAACTACCAGTAGCTATTTTCACCAACAACTCATTTAAATTGTAAACGCCATACCGTTGTTTTCACCCGCTACATCGCCAGTAAAAATACCTACAGCTGCGTTACTGGAAACACTATTGTTTCACAATGTATTACTACAATGCTACTTGAATGCTTTTGTACATGCGTTTTTCACGTTATTCCATGTTAATCCGGGAATTAAACGATTGTATTGGATCAGTTTTGGGCTGAAACAATGAACTATGCAAGTTTATTTTATACATGCTGTATACAATTTAAATAGGCATGAATATTATATTTTGAAAATATTAACAAATGTTTTATATCAATTAATCACCTAAGTGTAATAATTAATTTGTGGTGTTTCTTATGATACCCAGACAGATAATTTATGTTTTAATTTTCCATTGCAGCGTTATAACTAAAACATTTTCCAAATTTAAGAAAAATTAAACGCATTTGAAAAATTAATTACCCAAGATCAAATCCAATTTCAAACCTTACAATATATTTAATAATCATCCATTTTGTATGGGATTCGTTCTACAAAGCTGTACCTATATAATCTAGGTTCTATCTAATCTAAAACGATTGATCTCAATTGGAAACGGCACTCAGGCGTCTCGCTTGACAAGTCCATTGCTCTGATTTTTATCGCAAAAAGGGTTTGATAGCACAGCGCCACCAAGGTGACATTCGATTCTGAGATACTCCAGTTAACCAATATTAGACTTTTTCTCCCGTTTCTTCTCACCTAGAAGTAAATAGATATTTATTATGTTATTAATAAAAATAAACAAGGTATAACAATAATTATGTTAAATCTTTCAAGAGCTCCATCACAGGGTTAAATTCATTTTACTTCTTGATGTCCGATAAATTTATTTTGGCTTTCATCGAAGTTTGACCAAAATAATCAATTTCATCCTGTATATAACTGCATACGTCCTACAAAATGTAGGTCTCCTTTTTATATAAGTACTGACTTTTTTCAATTTAGCAGAACTTCGAAATCACACGATCTTGTCAATATTTTGGATATGATGGTTGACGAGGTCACATTCCGATTCTTTAAGGCCAAACTTTTTGTGACTAGTCTAACAAGACGTTATTACCAGCTGAGACATGTTTCACCCGACGCTGGCGAGACGAATCTGCGATTTAGAACTTTCTAATAAGGTCGCGTCTTCAGAGAACATTTTACTTTAGAGGATTTATTAATGTTTCTCACAAACTTAGGCTGTAACTACAGTTCAGCTTATGAACACAACATAGCTACTAACTGGACTCAATTGCTAGGTGGCAAATGACCCAAGAAGACCTTAATTTTTCTTAATCTTGTCCGCATTGCGACTAGCATAAAACATTTCTAGTACCTACCTAAGTTCTTAATTAATGAGTTAGTTATTGTGTTCGTTGCAAATAATGTTTTTCCTTTTTATTAAATATATACCCCTCCGGTATCATCCTAATATGTTGTAGCATGTGCCGGCCATCTTCAAAGCAATACAGACCACATATCAGGCCCATATTATATTTGTTACATTTATATTAAGACCACGCAAATCCGTTTCTTTCTTCTTCACAATATCCCGCCAACGCATACGCCCACAACTTGACGACGTATTCTTAATCTGAACTGTGACCTATCATCACTGTTTAAACCTAAAAGCATACTCCTGAGATAACAAACGTTCCTTTCAACACGTATTATCCGGCCGGCCGCCGGTAACGCGCGGTAATGGGATGTATAGATTACTAGCGCCTTTGTAGGTTGCATTAGCTTAACAAAAGCGACTCTATTATGGCCGTACTAAAAATATGGTTCGAACAATAGTTGTTTACTTTCAAATTGTGTATTGTTTGTTATTGATTGAATAAGTATAAACATAGGGAATGTAATGGCTATTTTACAGTGGTTTCAAGCTTAGCTCATAAATGTACTAAAGTAATCTAGGTTTAGCCTACAATGTGCCATGAACTATGTGTCAATTGTTGTCTTGCATGGATTAAACGTGGTTCATATTCACAGAGAAGTGACCTTTCTAACATTGATTTCCTCGAAAATGTTTAGTTCTAAATAATTGCCATGCTAATTTTCTAGGATTTGCGGATCCGCGACATTTATCTATTAGTCCGCATTATCTTAGACCATAAATGCCTACACTATGGATTATCACCACAATCTATCCAGTTCTATCACACATCTCGACTCTTAAACAAGCTTTGTCGCACCTAACGACAATGCAACACTCCCTCGTAGCGAGCTGTAATCAAATATGTTAGGGGTGCCACCGTCTGAACAAACAAGATAAAGCGGGCGCCGTGTAAACGTGTGATTCTCGCTTTGACAGCCCTACGTTGCACAAATGAGGGAGAGCTAGGGGTGTACAAACCAATACAGAGTGTTAAGGTCGTAGCTTGCAGGTAAATTGGTATAGACAAGTGTTCGTTTAATGCATAATTCTTTCTTCTTATCTACTACTGTGGGCCACACTTGTGATCTTTGATTATCAGCATAGTGAAGTTTTTTTTTATACTATAAAGTCGGCGAACAAACGTATAACCCGTCTGATGTTAAGGCGAAGGCGCCTGTCTAGCCCGCGAAATTCAAAATTTTCGAGTATTTTTATAGTTTATCCAAATTCTGAAAACATTTAAGACAACATTTTGTGATTTGCGAAAAACACAGTATGCAGTGCGTTTATTAATACATTTATTTTACTCTAAATATTATCACGGTGGATATGATACTAGTAAATCACTAAATATACAAAAATTGGCAGATTATCTAGATAACTGTCGTTCGTGAAATGTTTTTGAGTAAGTTGGATATATTAATAAATGCACTGCGCACGGTCTTTTTCGCGAATTACAAAATGTGACTTTTATTATTGTCTGATTTTGAAAAATTTCTAAAAAACCTCAAAAAATTTGAATTTCGCGGGCTAGGTGGGCGCTTTAGCCTTAAGCAGTTACCGTATCGTATAGATATACGGTGCGTAAGGCATAAGCATCTGCTTGAAATACTAAAGGCATTGCTCGTACGTTGCCTATCTGAAGGGGAGTGGGGCAGGGGAAGGGAATGGGAGGGGTGGTTGGGTTCTCGATCTCTCACTCATCGTATGAAATGTTGCTATAGATAGCTACTCTACGGCGATACTACCCCGATCTAGAGCAGGGCCCTAACCACGCTAGCTACTCAAATCGTAATAGAAAGGCAAAAGCTAGCGATTGCGTTTCAAACGCTCCGCTTTTGACGTTTTGCTAAGGACATTGCTATGGTATGGTGTCAGCAAAGCGTCAAAAGCGGAGCGTTTGAAACGTAATCGCTAGCTTTTGCCTTTCTATTACGATTTGAGTAGCTAGCGTGCTTAGGGCCCAGGTATGGGCCGCTATCAATTAGCTACAGCTAAGCTCTACCACAGTTACATACTGTGAGAAAACTGCATAAAATTACAACTTATCTACGTGAAATATGTTTTGAAATGACCCTAAATAAAAGTAAACCCTAATTTAATATTCTGTATATCTTAAAAAGCTATGAGTTTTAATCGTAAATAATACAAGTTGACCTTTAATCACATAATCTCCCTGACTCTACCGTAAAGGACACGTTTACTCTAAGGACGATGTTGCGGTTGGGCCAAATTTATGGTTCTATCTTAGGCTCTGTTAGCTAATGCATTATTCCAGCTCAAGCTACTTACAGCTCAAAAAGACTTGTAATTTGAAGGCAAACCAAGAAGAATATAGATCAATTAAAAATGAGATTTTTGGAAACTTGCTAGATTTGTAGATTGCTTCATTGGAAGTTTACCCTAATAAGTAGATAGAAAAGGCTAGGAAGAAATGGATATAAATAATAATGATTTAGTCAAAAGTACATTCATGCAGATAATAGTAGATTCAAACATTAATGCGTTGATACATATAACTTTTCTAGCTTTTAATGTTTGGTAAGAAAACTTCCTTGATGGTTTTCCACGCAATTTGTCCTAAAATATCACTAGCATCGCTTCTCTTTCGCATTGTGTGTACCAGTAGCTGTATTAAAGGGACAATCCCTGGATTACAGAATGAACTCCGGTTAGCGCGGTCAGATATTACGCGAGGCAAGTGGCCGCGTCACATAAATAAGTGCAGGTCACGGTATAAAATTACGACCAAATTTAAGCAGGATGGCGCTAAAATAGTTGTATCCGGAATAGAATTTAAGGAGGATAGAAGTTCGAAGGCAATGTTTAATTTAATAATATTATACTTATTTGTCGAGCAGTTATAGCCGATTGGTTAAGCACGCGTCATGCGTGCACCAGGTCCTGGGTACAAACCCCGGCTCACACCTCTGGGTTTTTCTAAATCTATGCGCGAATCATAATTACAATATGATTATCACTTGCTTAAGGTGAAGGAAAACATCGTGAGGAAACCTGCATGGCTTAGAATATCTAATCATTTTTTTAAAGACATGTGAATACCGCCAACCCGCACTGGGCCAGCGTGGTGGATTATGGCCTGAATCCCCCTCGTAGTGAGAGTAGGCTTGTGCCCAGGAGTGGGACGTCAAAAGGGCTAGATTATTTATTTATTTATTATACTTAATTTAGTCTACCTACTTACTCATTTGGTTTTTTGTAAGTTATTTACCCAACAAATTTTCAGACATACATATTCAGTAAGGAACCCAGCTGGAGACGAATTCATATAGGCAAATTATACGAACTTCGTAATAACATTTTGTGTAGAACAAAACAGTCCTGAAACTAATTAAAAGAAAACTATTCAGCGTTCTGGGCGCTTTATTTCTGGGCGTTATAACATAATAAATAAATATTTTGCGAATCGAAGCACTGAAACCTGTTAATGAATGGTTCGTTTGACCTCCAGACGGCCATTTTCAGGTGAAAAATATGAGGTTCATTTAAAGAATAATTTATAATACATCTAAACGAAATAGAGATAGTATTTTTTTAGATAAAATCTCACACAGCGTTACAAAGCAGTTCTTTTGAGGGTTTCTTTATGTAAGTAATTAAGAGTTATTATTTTTTGTACAATTTTGTTTCATAATAATATAAAACGAGATTTTAATATAATATATTCTATAGAGGCTTGAAGGATTCTGAAACGTACTAACCTAGCGATAAAAATATGAATTAAAATATCATAAAAGCTAATCATAGTAAAGTAGAGCCCATTACTGTACTAAAACGTAATTCATGTTCAAATAAAATATGCACCCTTTCACAAACATTGCGCTAAAACAATCCACACAAGTGGTTGCATGGAGGCCATTAGCGATTCCGTTTGTTGGCACCGGCTTGGCCAGATTTTATCGAGCCCACGCCCGACGCTGGACATATGAATGATTGATACATTCCTAGTACCTTGTGTGGCAACGATCTGTTTGTGCAGCTATTAGTAATTGGCAGCGCTTATGGTATAGTGTGTGAATGATGGATTTCTTTGAAGTTCTAATGTCATTATGAGTTTGATTTTTAGTTTCTCTTGTTGCAACTTCTGAATAAGTGTTGTAATGATTGTGGCGTACACTATTGACATAATTTTATCCATACCTATATAATAGTTATTCGCGAACATGCTGGGTATATGAACCTCTTTCTCATATCGGATTGTTTAAAGTATTTGGTAGGGGCACGCTACTTATAACCTTGAAATGTGTCGAATATAAGAAAAGCCTCCATAATACGAGTATTCATACTCTACCAATTTAATTATTGTGTCTAGTGCTATCAACATAATTTAACGTGTTAAGACAATAATCACGAATAATAATGCGTCAGTAAAACAATTATTTAAAAGAATAATTTAATAATTTAGCCCTATTGACGTCCCACTCCTGGGCACGGGCCTCCCCTCAACACGAGGGGGATTCAGGCCATAATCCACCACGCTGGCCCAATTTAAAAGAAAATAAATCCTAAATAATTATTTATATTGCAGAAAAGGGCTATTTTATAAGACCAGTAATTAATTTCTAGACTAATAAAATGTACTGTCTATAAAAAATATCGAAACGACCAGTATTCAATATAATTATCTTAGAAAAATGTTCACGCAGACCTTTAGGGACATTCCAAAATGCATCAATAGGGAGATATTTCGTAGACTTCAAAATAAGGTGGTTAAAGTTTATTATCCGTGCTCCTGCTCATAAGGGCTTGTGCAGAGTGCTGACGACGTGTTTGATGAGCATTTAACACTGTTCAGTATTTTTATAAAAATGGTAAGGAGTGATAGCGACTATACTTAGCTATATGGTTAATAAAATTCAATGATTCAACCACTTGCCCCATCGCCTTAAAGTTGGCACGTCTGTACCTCCCCCAATGGCGTCAAAAGGGGAAGAAAGCGTGAATAACATCACTGTTATCGCTAATAAGTCATCGTTAAGTATAAACGTGTTCCTTTGACCCCGGCTAATGGCGAGGGAAGTGGGAAATAGTCAGTTTAACGCATTAGCAGGCTTCATTGTTAGACGCCCCGATTCCTTTTGATGAGGTGTCGGGACTGAGCCTGTGGTGACTTACGGTTTGTTTGTTGTATTGGAGAGTTACTGTTGGTACCATACTAGATAGTTGAATGATAAATAACTATTTTCACTACTATACTGACGGCCGCTTGGCGCAGTGGTTCGAGCATAGACCGCTTGGCTCATTGCACATGGTAGTTGCGGGTTCGATTCCCGCCGGGGCAAATTTCTGAAACGGCCTTTTCGTAATTTGCCCAGATCTGGCTGTCACTGGGATCGCCGCCAGTCCATTGTACGGTATTTATAGTACAAGCGTTGCTTAGTTTGGGACCATACAGTAGGTGTGTCAGTCTGGCGAAATAATCATTTATTATAACTAAAATATTAATTATGTAACTCATTAAAACTATGGTGGTAGAGCCAAGCTGTAGCCATTGACTACAGCTCATATACGTCCCCCTGTATATTTATTTATCTATTTCCCACTACTATTCAGGTCAGTAACGTGCGGGAAATACCTTTGGTATTGCAAGCATCTATAGGCTACAATAACTGCTTAACATCAGGCGGATCTTACGCATGTTTGCTGACTTTGTTTCATAATAGGTACAAGTAATGTAACATTTTTAGTATAAAGAAAAGCAATGTCAGTTTATCACATTACTATTATTCCCGTTAGGCCCTCCAGCTATGCTAATGTATGGAATGGGTACACATCAATAGCTGAATGGCCAGGATGGGATCGAACCCGGAACCTCTTAGCTACGAGGGCGGCCCTTGTAACCATTAGGCTATGTTTTTTTGAATGATCTTTATTTTCAATTGACGCTTAAATACAAATTAAAAATAACATTTCACTAATGGTATTTCAGTAAAATTATTTTTGTAATAGAAATACAAAATATCTTGTGTTAAAGAATAGAAACAACACTAATGCAATAATGTATAAATAATTAATAATGCAATAATTTCAAAATGAACTTTCCACACTTGTCAAAGTTTGAACACATGAAACATATATTTTTCGATCAGTTTCCTACCCTAATGCGAATATAAGGGCGTGTCGCCGAATGCATTTGACATGAAATAACGTATTTTCCATTTCAGATGTTTGATCATAAATTGTAGGTACCTACAGGTTTCCTACAAACGATCATGACATTTCATTTAAATCAAAATATTTTAATAAATTCTTGGTTAATCTCCAAAGGCAACGCACTGGTTAGTTGTTTTATTTACCAAAATATCTGTTATTTTCAAGTATCTATTAAAATAATTAATATAAGCAATTGGCGATTTATAAAAAAAGAATGTAAAAAATGCCCGTTTTGTTGCCGAATCACCCAGTCGAGGTCGCGTTCTGATACGGTTGTAGATTTAAGAAATAAAAATGAAAGCTAGTAAGCGCTCTCTAAGGCCTATACGCCTAAACAAAACCTAAACTAGGCTATAGACCTAAACAAAATAAACGATTTGAGTTTGAACCGTTTAACAATACCCTCTGTCACAGTGGAATTGTTTTGATGAATACAGTTAAACTTAACTAAGACATCATTACGAATAAGCTCATGTTAAAATAAAAAAATAATGCATATAAAACCTACATATTACCTGTTTCTTTGTGTTCCCACGAATTCGTGTGGTGCAATTTCTTCGCGTTTCAACACGTTCAACACGCTTCTTCTACAGCTCGTTCTGTATTCAATAAAATATGAAATCAGCTTAAAGCACACGTATTTTTTATTATTTTAATTGCATCAGTAATTATCTCAAGCCCATTTGTAGCCCGCCTAACAGGACCGGCAGTTGTGAAACTTTCCGAAACAAAGGCGAAGCGATCATTTGTCATGTTTTTGTTCCAGAGACTTAAATTAGACGCTCCCCAATGAAAAGGGGTATTTTTGTGTAATAGTACTAAATAATTTGGGGCTAATGTAGCGGAGGCTTTACATTTTAAATAACTTTCCTTAATTAATTATTTAGGGGTATATTAAAAAGTTGCTGTTTCGCAGACTCATTGGGTGACCACTGGCCATCAAGTGGGGCGGTAATTAATTGGCGTTTGTAATTAAGGGAGTAAATTAATTGTTTCTTCGCATTTATTGCTACATTTTTGGGTGAATCCTTTTAAAGACTATTTTTGTTTTTTGTCCTTTCAATTTACTTCTATTGTACTAGTGGTTAAGAAGACGGATTGAATGTAAATGTACATGTTCAGTCAAATATATTATTCACGTCGAGCGTAGTAGATCGTAGCATTTCGTAGCCGGTCTACGTATACTACGATGCTACGTAATAGATTCGTAGCAAATTCGTAGTAAACCTTGTAGCAGACTCGTAGTCGTTGTAATTATATCAATTTGAACGCAGAACTGTGGAAATTTTCGCTGTCAGCATTAAACTTTTTGACATATTTTTTATAATTGAGTTGTCATTATTACTCAGCCTATCATCATAAATACACTACAATACACTAATGAGTTCGAACATGATTGTTTGCGTGTTGGTTCTCCAGCTCAGTCGTCGTTACCAGCGCATTCATTATGTTTTTCCATCTACTGTCAGACCGGTCCTACTTAGTGTTAGAACGAATGTATTGTTAATGTGGGAATTAACATTTGCAGTTTAGGTTACGAGTGTAAGCGATATGGGATTTAAAATAGTAGATATTTATAAATAGTATGACTTGGAATGAATACATGCTGTGTATTCTTCCACGACTCTATCCATGGCTAATTGATAATCTTATATATAAAATTCTCGTGTCACAATGTTAGTAACCATACTCCTCCGAAACGGCTCGACCGATTTTCATGAAATTTTGTGTGCATATCGGGTAGGTCTGAGAATTGGCTACTATAAATTTTTCATACCCCTAAATGTTATGGGTGGTCTACATTCCATGCGGACGGAGTCGCGAGGCACATCTAGTGATATAGATAATGATAGGCGAGGACTCCTATCTTAATCTCTCTAGATGCATTTGATAAAATGTTGTTCCATATATCAAAAAGTTACAGAATATAATGACTTAGGGATCATTTAAATATTATATTTTTTGTCCACAAATTCTACATCTCTTTTAACTTATAGCACTATATTTTTATGGGACTACATGTAATGTAATAGCTATATAATTTGCGCAATGCAGCTAGTGTCGCTAGTGCTGCAATGCCACTCGTCATTATAGATAATACCATTATTTATGAAAGCGGCGATGAAACGGTTTAAACGATTTAACTAAATGGTATCGCTTGTATTGCTTCACGATAATACATTCTAATGTAGGGTAGTATGACACTGATTAAAATCTCAAGGCCTTGGATTACGTATAAATGAGTGACAGCCGATTGATTAAGCACGCGCCTTGCGTGCACAAGGTCTCGGGTACAAATCCCGGCTCACACTTCTGGGTTTATCGAAAACTATGTGCGAATTATAATTTCAATATGATAATTCCTGCTTACGGTGAAGGAAACGCCGTGAGGAAACCTGCATGTATCAGTATATCTGCCAATCCGCCACCCAGCGCTGGGCCAGCGTGGTAGATTATGGCCTGAATCCCCCCATATTGAAGACAGGTTCGTCCCCGGGAAAGATTATTAGGTATTTTCAAAGTTTTATTCCGCCTTGATTTTATCAGCTCACTGATTTGATGTATTCTTTAAATGGAATCAATGCTAGATGAATGTATAAAATGCGCGAAAGCAAACATTGCTTTTATCTTTAATTATAAATTCCAAATATTCCGAATATGCATAGCAGCAGCTTAAATAATAATTAACGTAATATAATTAAACGTAGTAGAGGCGCGTTCATATTTGAACGCGGAATTTGTAACGAATGGTATTATTGAAAATCGCCAACAATGTCCAATCGGAATTCCCCAAAAAATATTTTGTTGTTTGGAGTTTTAATAATGGTGGAATAATGAGTTTAGCATATAACAGTCACTCATGTATGAACCGAAATAATGAAACATTTTTACAATAGGTTTTTTTTATTTACCTATGAATTAAAAAAAAAATGAAGGGGATGCTATATTATAATATGTATAATAAAAATGTAACTCATATTGAGCCGAGTAAGTGCCGCTATTTAGCCTCTTCCCTATTGGTAGGTAACCGTCTGTCCCGACCAAAGAATTTGTAATAATAAGACATTTATTACAAATTCTTTGGTCCCGACAGACAAATCAACATTAAAGGCCACTTTAAAGCCATTATGAAGACTGATTGCCGATTGCGTGTAGATATCAATTCGTATGAATAAATGAGCATTTCACCGTAAGGCCGGCGGCACACGTGCCGGCTTGACATAAAGCGCCGACGTGGCCGGTAATTGTGCGAAATGATCGCGTGCGGCCCGCGGCCCGCGGTGCGGCTAGTGCCACTGCTACGTAATAGGTTCATCAATCATGTTTAATATTTTGATAAGTAGATGCAGTGGATCGACTGGAATAGTAGTAGTACATAACGGTGCTCATTCTGTTGCCACACAACTAAGCTTGACTGAATGAAACATACCTATTGATTTTCTTCATGGTCCTCATAATGTAAGGAATACAAATAATAGTTGTTAGAAATATATTATGTATTCATATGAATTGGAAATTATACATAAAGTTACTTGTAATGTTATTGATCAGACAGTAGGATATTGCCCCAGTAAGTACTTATATGGGCTTATACAAAATAAATGATTTCAATTTAAGTCTTCGTTCACAGTAAAGCAACTCACGTTTTCACACAATGACATTCCGTCTTTATTCTGACAGATTTTCTTCAGGTAAGCGCTAAGTTAAATTAAAACACATATTCATAAATCTGACATAACATGGAGTCACTAACGACGTCTAATGATTGTAATAGTGTACACGATCAAGAGGTATTGGGTTCGATACCCGGAAGGTATTGGAAGTGACTGGTACTAAACTCCCTCAGTATTACTTTTGGGTCTAACCTCAACAAAATCCGTATTATGACCAATATTTCAAGGACCAACATAACCTCGTTTAAGGTCACACGAAATCTTTTCCCCAAACGGCGTCCCGAAATGTAAACTAGCCGGCACCGAGTCCCTTCATAATCCGCACCGGGCCGGCCCTAATACCTTCATTACGGGTCGAATAGCGTGTCAAACGGACATTTCGTCATGTCGAAATCGCGGCCACATTCCGTGCTCGGCCTAGGATTACTCTATTAGAGGGGATATTTACACTGGACGAGAGCAGAACAGATTAATAAAATGTTTTAGAAAGATTCAACATACTAGATGTGAGAGATAGATCTACTCATTAGAGCCGGGTTCAACAATACGAGAGTAGTAAACGGATGATTGTATACTCGTATAACATGTTTCGCACTTATCTCCTTCAAGTGACAATGTCGTGTCGTTACCGCCTCGCTCCTATGTAAACAAGCTCGTAGTGCTCACTCGACAATTGTTTACGAATGAGGCAAAAGTTGGGGCTTACGGACAATACCGACGATGCGACCCATTCATTTCTCTATCTAGTTACTGATTATTTAAGTTATCAATTTAGTAAAGTCTTTAGATGAAATATTGCAGAATAAATAACTAAGATCCTGCTTCCAATCCAGGGTGTTGGAAGAAGTCATAAAAAAAGTTTGAAATAAATTATTTTAAACAGTAAAGTCACGCAAACATAGCTATACGTTAAGACAAGCCCAGTATGTTATATGATATGTGCAGGTTCATAAAAACATATAGGTCGCTTAGACAAATGTTTACGCGTCGATTACCAGGAATCGAACCTCGCCCTCGCACAACATACATTCGATACTGTCTCATTTGCTTGATGGTATTGCTTTGGTGTCGAAATTCATGGTTACCGCCCTTTTGTGATATTGTACTGAGTATGTTAGTTGATAGTTTACTATAGAAGTCATAGACATTCGTTTTACTTTTACTATGTCTGAAAATTATGATGTTTCAGAGGATATGGTTCAATTCACGCACACAGCTTAAATACCTGTGACTTATGATCTGATAGGTTCCAATGGAAATTCTGAGATTTTAGACAGTGGACTTTTGAAGAACACGGGTGGAAGGTTAAGAAGTATTAGGTACCTAATTATTATAAGTATAATTGTTAGTCCCACTTTAGACGTCACTAGCCTAGTGGCTAGCCATTCAACTATTGTAATAAGCCCACTCTGATCACAAGCTTTAGCTTAGCTGGAGGGGCTAACGGAAATACTAGTAATGTGATAACGTCACATTGCTAGTAATCTTTAAAAAATAACAAACTGTATTCAATATTGTTAAGAACATTGTAAGTATTTGTGTGTATAAAGTATACCAATAAATACATATAATATGTAGTAAGCCCTAAGATATCCTACGTAATATTATAAATGCGAAAGTTTGTGAGTGTGGATGTATGTATGTATGTATGTATGTATGTATGTATGTATGTATGTATTTTTGTATGTTTGTTACTCCTTCACGCAAAAACTACTGAACGGATTTGGATGAAATTTGGAACACAGATAGATTATAACCGGGATTCACATATAGGATACTTTTTAACCCAATAATCCAATACTACGCGGATGAAGTCGCGGGGCACAGCTAGTATAATAATATATTTTAGTGTACCTAACTAATCTCAATCTATTCTGTAATTAGGCACAGACATCGTAAGATATTATCATGTACTTTTGTTTTGTTGACGGGGAGGTAATCTTCGAAAGATGCCCAGATCTATTGTGGGAGAGGCATGGGAAATGTGGGATTCTTACCCACTAACGCCTTGCTGTTACCCACTAAAACCTTCAGCATGTCGGAGGGGTTTTGAGATCTCTTTTGTTATTTTATTTATGTAATTCCGTTGTCAAGTCTACATCGAATAACAGTGTTTTCAAAGAACTCACATATGTAATACCTACAATAGGTGAAGGTGAACTACCGGCTGGATAGTAATCAATATACCAAGCCTTTGCAATGTTTTTCCATAACCGAAAGATGTTTACAATACATTATGTGAACATTGTTTACGGCAGCGACACAGTACATTGACCTTTGTATCTAATAGCGATAGAGTGGTAAAAAGTATGAGTGATTTGGTGTTGGGTTGGATATATTATTGTCATGGAAAAAGTTCTTAAAAGATATTTGAAGGAATATTC
The DNA here is from genome assembly GCA_905147325.1 of Notodonta dromedarius. Taxonomy (NCBI): domain Eukaryota; kingdom Metazoa; phylum Arthropoda; class Insecta; order Lepidoptera; family Notodontidae; genus Notodonta; species Notodonta dromedarius. Next base: position 11,897,551 of record LR990165.1, on the reverse strand, counting down.
CACTTACCAAACAAAATCATAATAAGATTATCCAAATTTGTGACAATTTTATTTATATAAAGGTGCGTAAGTAACCAAGTTAAAAATCTGTGACGCGTGGTTTATACACATGGGTGTATATAAAACAATAGATACGGTAAAAACTCAATTAATATTTGTCATTAAAATAATCGCAGCATAACATTCACAATTGTTTATATTTCCGTTTAGCATAAATCCCGCAAAAATTGCTTAAAAATTAATTAATGTCGCAAAATGGTAAAAATTCCGCCAGCAAAATTCCTCCTGTACATAATTCATTAAAAGAGCGGCCATCGCCGAAGCAATAAGGTGCCGATAAGACAAACAATCTTTGAATATAATGACGCTTAATCCACGGCACAACGAAGTAATTTAAAGAAAAATAACATTAGCAATTCAAATGGCGCCTCTATCGCGCTTTTATTAAGTGTCAAACTGGGAGAAGTGGAGGCCGGGGCAAATTGACTTCGAGAGGTCGCCACTTGATCGGAGAACTCGTTTATCTGATCAACTTGATGTCATATTTCTTTAGGATTTATCATTATACTATACTAAAGTGGGTAAGTTTAATGGATCTTTGTTTGACAAAGAAAATGGGACCAGAATATAAAAATATTTACTTACGGTTTTTTTTATCAACATTGTCAATTTCAACACCCATACCCTAGAAAATAGTATAAGAAAATTTATATTTCTTTTATCTTGTCATAATATAAATGATAATAGGTACTTAGGTATATGATTTTTATGTAATAAGACGTATTATCTATCTATTACGACCGCTTGCTGTAGTGATTCGAGCATAGGCCGGTCGGCTTACTGCACCGAATGGTTGGGCTTGATTCCCTTTAGAATAAATTTTGGAAATCGTTTTTTCGTTATTTGCACTAGGTGTCACTGGGATCGCCCCCAGTCCACTGTACGGCACACATAGTACAAGCGTTGCTTATTTTGGAACCATATACAGAAGTTGTGTTAGTCTGGCGATATTTATTTATTGGTCCATCTTAAAATGGTCTAATCATATTTATTAAAAGCAAATTTTTCTTAACCTTTAAAACAATTAAGAAACCACGTTCATTCATCAGTTCTCACGATACAATAGAAAGGGCGTACGATGCAACAGGGCGTTAGATTTATTACTCCCTACTTACGTTGCGTTGGGGGTTACGAATGGTGAAAATTGATCATCTATAGATATTGTATCCATAGATAGGTATTGTAAGTATAGATTCCATATACTATGTTAGTATGGATTTATAGACACACAAATTTTAACAAACACTGGCTTTGTGTTTTTGTTCAATATTGATAAAACAGAAATTGGGTTTGGACGACAAAGCAATTCAATAACATTGTAGTCTTAAAATCCCTACACACACAAAATGGATAACAAACAAAGGATGGATAAAAAGCATGAAGCCTAGATAAACTTATAAGAACTTAAAGGTAGGTACTAACAACATTATTTTAATTATATATTTGTAATCGATGTAAATAAACTTGTTGTTTTTGACGTTGACGTCTTGAAATAAGAATCTGAAACAAATCGATATCGCAGTGCTATTGGCCTTACAAAAAATAAGTAGTCTCTTAAAGCTATGTTCGTTTGGTCCAGATCATTTGATGTTCTCATCTTCTTACATCGTCATATGCTTGATCTTACTAAACGGTTGCTTGCCTACATTCTCGTCACCACATTTGAAGATTTTCCTTGGCATGTTGAGATGCTAAAGGCTAATAAACTACCACCAGTTAATTGGAAGTCTCCGTGTAATGGTGTTGGAGAGATTGCGGTCGGTGTGTGCTCGTAAATTAGAGGGGGGAGGGGGATACACGTATCTAGCATTAGGGCAGCCCTATGTGGAGGGTTACTAGCAATTTGGAGTGATACGCTTTTTACTCTGACGGCTTTGTGGTGATTTACTAGTACCTATATATGTTTGAGACTGATATTTTTGTTAATATTTAACAAAGTCGGCATACAAGGGTACGACCTGATATTAAGCAGTTACCGTAGCCGTAGCCTATAGACGTTTGCAATACTAAATGCATTTCTCGTACGTTGCCGACCAGAAGGAGAGTGGAACAGATGGAGGGGAACTTAACTCTGGATCAAACCGTTCAAGTATATCTATACATCTATTACATAACATAACCATGATATTATTTCATAAACTGCAATAACACCATGTCGGGTGAACATAATAATGTTATATGTCACTGTGAACACTGAAATAAACGCTGCGCCGACATAAATAAGCAATAAGTAGAGTAAAGGAAGTTATTACAGCGGAATTTCATCGCGTCGACAGTATGAACACGGGAAATGTGAAATAGCTGAGTGGACGGCGGGCAGTTGTGTATTGGGAACATATTAGTGTACTACTCGATATTTTTTACTTCCACTGACGCGAAAGTTAACCCCTCCCTAAATGATAGAAAATAACATCCATGTCTCATGTTACATAGGAGAAGTGTTAGCCGAGTAGTATCATAACTCAAAATTTTAAAAACCCCCATGCGATGACTTTTTCAACTACCAAAGAGCTGATAATTTTCAAACGGCTGAGTCGATTTTTATGAAACATAGCTAAGAACACTCTCGATCAGAATACCTTTCTAACGAAAGAAAAACAAAATTAAAATCGGTTAATCCGTTTGGGCGCTACGATACCACAGACAGACAAACATATACACATGTTATACTTATAACACCCCTCTTTTTTCGTCGGGAGGTTAAAAATACGACCCTTTTTTTTTATGGCCCTGTCCTTTTGGACAATTCTGCCAATGTCAAGTGAGGTCAATACACGGTATTCACTGAAGTTTGGCCATACGACCTTAAAGTATAAGGTTTAATTGAAATATTATTGAGATGCAGTCGCAATGACACCATTCGGATCCGCAGGTCCATGTCTACGCGAGAAGACTTTTTCTTATAGATGTGATAACAATTTTAATAGGTATATGCCGATATATTGCATCACGTTGAATAGCGAACGAATTTACTGCCATTCTATAATGACAAACTTATATTAAATATGTCATACGTGAATACACGAATAAAATTACATTTTTTCATTGAATTTGATTGTCGCAGATACAGATATAAGTTTGTCGTTACAAAATAGTAATGCAGTACCTAGACCAGCGTCTTCTTTTCTGAAGTAGATTGCAAAATAGATGCAATACAATATCGCACGTCAAACCAATCGCTCCACTAGAATTGCCCCCCGTTTGATTTATGAACAGGGCTGGAGAGTTATTAAGATATCCAATGTTCGTGATAAATCATCGTTGGACAAAACGCACTCGGGGCCGGTGACAGTGTTTTTGTCGGTTCGGGCTAACGGACTGGATTTACGGCACTAAATTTACCTCTATGTAAATGTTGGACATCAGAGACGTCATACGAAAATAATCAGGACCATAGACCATTTAAAGAGTAGTTAATCTATGCACAGGACGGAGCGCGTAGAATAAGTGAGTGGAGCGGGAAAAAGAACGCTAAAACCATCAATTTACAGACTTACAGTCAATTTCCGATCATCTCTTTGCAAACTCATATTATATGTAAAAGATGAAAATTGCGTTGTTTTAAAGTTTACTTTTACCTTATCAACAAATGAAAAAAAACCTTACAATATTTTTTCAGAACTTCTGGTATATGTATAAATTCATCAGTGGCCATTCAGACTCGGCACCTCAAAACATATAAAAAGTAGTTTATGGGATACCGGTAACTGAGGTTAGGCCTCAATGAGATTTCCAAGAAAATATAATTCTATGTTCAAATAAATATTAATTTTGTGTTACCATTATTAATTACTAGCTGTGCCCCGCGACTTCATCCGCGTAGTGTTGGATTATTGCGTTAAAAAGTATCCTATATGTTAATCCCGGTTATAATCTATCTGTGTTCCAAATTTCATCCAAATCCGTTCAGTAGTTTTTGCGTGAAAGAGTAACAAACATACATACATACATACATACATACATACATCCATACATACATACATACATCCACACTCACAAACTTTCGCATTTATAATATTAGTAGGATTTTATTTTTTAGATAGGCTCATCCGTCCCCGTGCAATCAATTATGTTATGACTGCATGTACAATTCGTAGTCAGATGTCAAAACTAGTTGCTCGGGCGCGCTGCTCGGTACATGTGGACCCGCTTATTAATCAGCAAGTTGAATAATTGAATCCAATTAGATCATCTAGTTGAACCAATGGATCAGACGGTTAGTTTTCACATAAATATTTCTACACTAACTGCATCTTGAAACATGAAGGATCACACCACTAAACTACCACTATCAATCTGACATTTCAAATAAAAAGCCATCAATAATCCTTAAATCACACGGCACATTCGCGTGTAATTATTACGTCACCATGGCTGAAGACTCACGCACACGTTTTGTAACAAGGAAATACCGTTCTTGGACCGTGCTATTAGCAACATACTCGTACAACGTGTTTTTAAATCGGCGCCTGTTGTAACGATAGCAGAAATTGAAATTCAAATATTTTTATTTCAAACTAGCTGAGCCCGCGACTTCGTCCGCGTGGAATTTAACTTAACAAAAAGCCCGCTCCCGCGGTCTGAGTGCGCGCGACAGGACATATTTTTTAAATTTGTTTTTTTCTAAATTAAAACTAGCCTAAGTTACTGCTTTAAACATCAGCTATCTACCAGTGAAAGGCCCGTCAAAATCGGTCCAGCCGTTTCGGAGATTACCCGGAACAAACACACAGACAGACAGACAGTCAGAAAGACAGACAGACAATTTTTTTTTAATCGCGTTTTTGTTATAGGTGTCGTATGTACTTTCATATGCATTTAGTGAAAGGGTGTTATTTTGATATTACAAACAGACACTCCAATTTTATTTATTTGTATAGGTGTATAGATAGGCCAGATTAACTGACACTTTTAAAAGTCAAGAGCTAGGTGCATGTTCAAAACTAAATCTTATGGAGAAGAACATGCAAGAAACTCCATGGATACATTTTTTATTTTCTCTTTTTTCAATTATGTTTGCGTTTACAGTAGGTATGATTAGAGGTGTGAGGACAATGTAGGTTAATGCATAAGGCATCACAAATAATGAAGTAATAGGTCCAGAATATTGCCAGAACAGAAGATCTGACCAGTCCTGACAAACTCGCACTGATTGACAAAGGGCTCAATGTCATCAACTTATTTCTACTAGGCAGCTATGCTAAAGAACTATGTATTATAAAAAATCTAAACTTTGCACATTTAAAACATAACATTTACATGTACTTAGTGGTGCATTAGTACATTTATGTTCCCAACATAATTAATACGTTGGCTACAAATGATGACAAAACATAATTTGACCAAATAAAAATTTTGTTCTCATGCATTGCAATGATGATTTTGTTTGCTCAGTATGTGTAACAATAAAAGTAGCACTGAATGCTCGGGCGTGCTGACCGGTACATGTGAACTCGCCCTTTAGTTATCCCTGTCCCGACCCTCGACATTATTCATTGATTATTTAACTGCGATGTTAAACACAACAGAATCAGATAATGAACATAAATATACAATGACAAAGCATTAAAAATAATCTCATCATTATTCTAAAACAACGCCGGAAGTAATCAGACGAAAATGAAATTGTCATCGCAAATAACATCTGCTGAATGTAATTTATTCATCAGCTCGTCTGCGAGCTCTACTACGGGTCGCGGAGGTACCTACTAACGCTGTTGAGTGTATAATAATTTTAACATTGTTAATGTGATACCTACTTACAACTTGATATACGTTATAAAATTGTTTTTATGATTTGTATTTTTAAAAAGATTCGCATCACAAAGTACTTTTGTTCTGTAATGATAATGTTAATGTGAGTGAATTTCTATGAAATAAAAGATTTTACACTAAAAGATAGGCAAGCACAAAACCGGCATGTAATAACAGAAACTGGAATTTCACAGATATTTCAGGCAATTGGGATAGAGATCAGATATTGTGCAAATCAAAATATTAAATTATACTAATTATTTTCAAATTAACTAATAAAATATTTTTTTATAAGCTATGTTCTCGAACATAGTGAGTGAGAACCGCTAGTACCGGTTGTAGTCGCGACAAATTGTAAGAGTAATTAATAATTTGATTAACGGCGGAAAATTCGATAGAAACTGTTTCGACTTGGCTCCAAATATAGACACTAGGCACATAATTTTCATGTAGTTCTCCGTATGTTCCCGTCTGAGGGAAATGTTTCATTGGCTGCCATGAGTTTTACGTCAAATCCTATATTGCAAGAAATCCTAAACTGACAAACTTGTGGAAAAGATTTTGAAATCACACGATACTATGAAAGTTATGATGTCAAATTATATATTATGACGTGTGTAGCTCATGCTATGCACCTAATCCCGTAGCACAAGCGAACTAATCTCTTAGTTCTAGCGTCATACCACAACGAGTTCATTTACAAACATTTGCAGAGGACACGGATATCATAAAAGATAATCTCCCAACTGTGACATGTAAACCCGAGTACTCATAACTAAAGCATGTACTCATGTGTACTCACAACTCGACGGGACCGTCATTATTAACCGAATCGCATATAAATGTGGCCGGGGGCGGCCACCGGACCTCGAGTTACGACCACCGCGGCCGTTTTATGCGATGAAATGAATGTATTTAACGATAACAGTGGCTTTTATTGCATTTGCTTGTTTAAGGGCTTGTAGAGAGTATGTTATAGTGAAATAAACGAATACTATCATGACGGCAATGTCTGAAGGTGTCAGGCAAAGTGCTACCTACTCCTAGGTAACTTTGTTTTTTTTAATCCACATCATCCAACTGCTGAGCAAAGCCCCCTCCCCTAATTTTCCTCCACATATACTAACTTTCACTGTCACGCACCCCACATGAAAAATAAACCATATAGACGAAAACTTAAAGCTTAATGTTGAATGCGTGACCCTTCTGTTAATAGGAATGGGATCATGTCAATAGTGTAACGACCGCTAATATCGAATACGAATACCATTTACTGTTAAACGGTAGAGTCTACTTGGCCTTATATAGTCGCTCATTGTGTTGGCTACAAATGACAACAAAACAAAACATAATGCTGTACACGTCGACGGACTTGCAGAGAATTATTTGAACCCAAACCCCCATAAGAATAATCAACCCAGGTACCATACAAACTCCATTCAAATCAGAACAATGTTCGCGATAATTAACTCAACGCCTCGTTAAAGAGAACAAAAGATCTACAATAAATTCGTTTGAAGTGGGAAAAATAGTTTAAGTAGCCTAAATGTCACGCCTGTGTCGCAAGTAGGCACAGGTCTAAACTATTGTTTTGCCGACCTGGGAATCAATCAGACTGCATGTACGACTACTTAGGTTCAAATTCTTGTAATCACTATAGACTGATTCATTATAAACACATTGAATGGGTAGGTTCTTACGTTTTAAATAATTTGAAAAAGGGTACAAATAAAATGTATGGGCAAAAGACTGGTACTTAATACTTAAGTATAAGGCGGAGGCTTTCCAGGACAGACGATAGACATTTTGTACCTACGTGAAATAAACTTTAGAGGTGAGTCTAGAAAGAAAATGAAAATTGAATATTAGATTAGTCTAACTTTTGCTATCAATGTCGAAATATAAAACATTGAAATTATTTTTCTATGTGAAATCGATTCTAATAAATGATGAATCCGACATGATTCGTTATTTATGTTGCCTTTATTACTCAAATTTTAACTTAATTCAAAGCATTGATAATAAAAATTGTATTATTTACAAGCAAAAAGTTAGTTACTAATGTTCAATTCATGAAAATATTTCCATTTGGCTTCGTTATAGAGACGTTCGTCTGCGACTATGGAACAAAGCCTCGCTAATGTGGCTTCACTGAAACCTTATAAATTGGGAGGACAATGAGAATTTGAAATTTGGAAGAATATGTTTGAGGTTGCCATTAAAAACAGCTTTTTCTAAGTATTCTGTGTTTCCGAGGTTACCGATAATAAGCCCAAGGTGACTCACATTGTCAAGAGGTTAAAGCGTAGGCCGCTCAGTGTACACAAGCAGATAATCTCGGTTTTATTCTCAAAAGTCTGACCTACACCTGTCTGCCGCGATCTCTGTGAGCCATTGTCTAATCTACTTGGTGTTTCAAATGTGTTAAATAATAATTTAGATGCCTCTCGAAAACAGTCTGAGTACATATATGTCACAGTTTTTCTGTTGCAGTTTCGTCTAAAACAGAGCCACCCGCATTTAGGAGTGTGGCCACCAATATCCGTTTTTTTTTTAAATAACTGTGCTGTGAACTTGAAACTTGAACTGTGAACTTCATTGCTATATAGTATGGCCCATACTCCTATACGGATGCGAAGTCTGAACCCTTAAAGAGCAACTGCGAAAACGTGTAGAGGCATCTGAAATGTGGGCATATAGACGCATGATGGCCATAAGCTGGACAGACCGAGTGACCAATGCAGAAGTTCTGCGTCGAGTTGGGAGGAAGCGCGAACTGATGCAAACCATCAAAAGGAGAAAGGCCGCCTATCTAGTTCATATAATAAGGCACCCAAGATACGCACTTTTAAGGGTTATTTTGATGGGAAAAGTGGCTGGTAGAAGAGCTGTTGGGCGCAGGAGGAAATCGTAGCTGCGAAATATCCGAGAATGGACGGGAGTCTCAAGTGCAGCGGAGCTTTTCAACCTCGCCAAAGACCGAGAGATATATGCGGAGCTGACTGTTAACCTTCACTAGTTGGAGAGGCACTATGAGAAGAAGAAGAACTTGAAAAATTACGATTTAAAAAATGTTAAGGAAAGACATAATTGAAAAAAACAATCTAATTTCTATAAAATTATTATTGCATATAATTCTATATTCATCCAAACCTCAAGTATTATTTCAGACTTTTGAATCACCGCACACTGCAATCGATCTCTTGGACTCATTCATGCTACAAATAAAACACTCGAGTCATTTTCAGATATAATAGTCTACACTCCTGGGTGACTTTGGGATGTAGATAGATATTTTATTACGTGGTAGGGATATAACAAATGTGCTCTTCGGAACAAGGCGGACTATGTATTATATAAAAACTTGGTTGTAAAAGTATGTCAAGATGAAACCAAAAAGCTGCCTTAGATATTACATCTCACACACACTTCACACCACACAAACATACTACATACCCACTCAAACACACTATACACAAACACACTACATATTCTTATAACAGTTACTTTTAGAAAACACTAATTGTACTAATTTGTAAACTCATACGTTCTTCACTGAACCTATTCAGAAATTTTTAACATGTTCTTGGTCTCAAGATACAGGCTGCTCTGCGCGCCTAGTTTGAGTTCCAATGATAATTATATTATGTGATTTATAATGGAATAAATTTGTATGTCTTTTATGTCTTTTTGTATACCTACTTTTATTTATATTTTGATTAGCGTCCCGTTCAAGCTTCAGTCTTTGTCGCTGACATCTAAGGTTTTATTACTTCGTCTTGGGATTAACCTTCATTTTGGGTGTACAGTAATATAGGTTCAAGTTCAAGTTGGGCGTCGCCGTGCCCGCCAACGATTGGGCAACCGTATTATAAATTAGTGATTAATTCTGTGTTGAAAAACGTAATTTAGATTAAAAATAAATAGAGGAAAAACGTTAAAAACAAATAACAATCTTTTAATTTTCGTATCGCGTCTCGTTAGTCGCTCCTAAGTAGATGCCTACATAATATAAATTTTGTAGACATAATTTTGCGATAGAGCTTACAGTTTCTTTGTTACTCTAATGTAGATTTACTTACTTAGAAAGCTTGCACCAGGCGCCGAATTACTTAGCTTTTATAGGCACCGACCGGCGCCTCTACTATTACCGGAGCCTATGCGCATACATGCTTGATACTTCCATCTGAACCAGTGGCGATAAGCGTCTACAAGTTCCGATGAGCTCTAATCTGTGCCGGTGTGCCAGACATTATATTATATTTTTTGTCATTTTTCACAATTCTCAGACAGATTTACCTGTGTTCAGAGGCTTGCTTTATGTTGCGGGTATATACACGCGCCGTTGGAGACTTCAAGTGCTGCTACAAGCGTTCTACGCCATTATGCCCTTTGAATAGTTATCAGGATCGCTTCTATAACACTTGTAAAATCTTGAAATGTGAGCATGCGCGCCCACTCGCACTTTCAGGTACTTGCCATAAGTGTGAATAAGCGCGCACATTTTATTACTGCGCCTGCGGTGAGATATTGCATGTATACTTTGCAGATTCATGGTACAAAGTACAATCGTTGTTTAGTTTGGGGTCACAAAATTGGTCTAGCGATTTTATTATTCTAATTTTATTACAATGCAGGCCACATTCATCTGACACTGTTGGCATTACACTTTAATGATAACAAGCGGCTAATTCACAGGTAGCTTGTGCCATATTTATAGGCCTGGCTGTGTAATTTAGCATGTTTATTAGACTCATAAAATTAATGAACACCGCTCCGTGACGCGGTTGATGAAGCGAACTCATAACTTAACATAATATAGGGGGAAAATAGCTGTGAATTTGAGATGTGGTTAAGAAAATGTTAGCAACTACTGTAGGATAGGTAAACTTCGGAATGAAATGCGTCAAAACAATATATCAACTCACTGCACTATTGGGCTCATCTAGTCAATGGACCTTCGTGACTTCATCGAACCATCTGTGGTCAGCCTCTTTGCTTTTCTTCCTTATTTAGGCCACCTGAAATCTCTCACTAACCTACGTATTGCTATGGGAAAATAAATTTTAAAACTAGGGCAGGATAACGATACGTATATACGAGTAATATGTATGTAAAATAAATAAATCAATAAGCATAGCCACGTGCACGTATTTCAACGTAAGGTGGAAATTCCAAATATTTATATTTACTCGTAAGCGAATATTCCGCGGACGGATTTTTTCCCTTCAATATAATATTTCGGGCACGTACCGCGGTTTCTGAGCAAGCCACGCGAAAATTCATAACGCAAAGATATTGCCGCTGCTATATTGAAAAATAGTTATTTAGATTAGCGTCGGAATCATGCGAACAGACGGACGGAATTCGAGCTTTTAATATAACCGCCAGTGCGTATTGGACGGCGGCAAGAATACTGAGCAATGAAATGAATGTTCTCCTCAATTATGAATTATGAGTTTTTGATGGGTGGTTTAATTCAAGTATAAAAAATAGTAGATACTGGAATAATTATTATTAAGTGTTTATATTAATACAATAATCTGAAAATCAATCAATACTGCAATCGTATTTGCAATTGTTCAATAACCAGATTTAATTCAACGAAATAGTTTCTAAGACTAGACCTACTTATCATCATCATCAGCACTTTTAATCGTCACACTGCTTGAGAACAGGCCTCCCCTTTACACGAAGGGGAACTAGACCCAACTAATGATCAATTATTTCCCTGTTTCAGATACCAATCAAATGTGCAGATGTAGAAATGTGACCATAAAATTGCGTGAACCGAAAATGAAGCGGCGCTCCTTACCCATCGTCCGCGAAGACTCGCAGCCGAGACGGTGCACCAGCGACCTGGCTATCTATGCCATGGTGACCACCACGGCTGTGCTGAGCTATGTGAATAGTTTGAATGGTGAATTCGTGCATGACGACATCCCCGCTATAGTGACGAACGGAGATGTGGTCGGCAGTAACTCGCTGAAGCAATTGTTTTTGGACGATTATTGGGGCATGCCGATGGCCGACGTGAACAGTCACAAGTCTTATAGGCCGCTGACTACCCTGTCATTTAGGTAAGTTTAGTTTGTAATATATTTAGTTTAGTTTATCACTACACTGATAGCTATATGATATGGAGTCAATTTGCTAAAGCTAGTCTTTTATACCATTAACACCATCCATGACGCTGACTGTAGGTCGGTAAATAAAACCTAATAAAAATAGCTAACTCCGAATTCCCTGAAAAGGCGGTTATATACAGTAAAATAAGTCCCGTTGTACATACATGTACATTAAGCGGAATTTATTGCTTCATATTTGAACCGGGACCAAAGCGGCCGCCAAAACCCGAAAACGCGAGCGTCGCTACTGCAAATTCTGTACAGTGTGTTTTGAGGGCGAGCCAACTCGCAATTACGCGTACTCGTATAAGCAAAATTGTATTTTGACTCTCACGTGCTAGTTAAAAGTATGCGGTTTTCAATATACGAGATTTCGCATGGGTGTGGTAATGAAGACTGTGGTTGTACAAAACTACTTGATAGGCACTTGATAAGCACGAACAGTCAGCATATTTACTTCAAATTGTGTCATCACGTTGCAGTAATCAATTTTTTTATCGTGCATATATTGTTTTTATATAAATTTTTATTCAGTTTAGGTAGTTCTTACTTAATTAAATATTCACGCAAAAAATCATCTCCAACGGAACTAGTTTATGATTTAATTTCTACTAGAATAATGTGGCAGGTAAAATTTCCTAAGTTTAAAGGGACGACTGGTACCCGGCCTAAGGGCCATAAGTAACGTACAATCGACCAAAAGTATGAAACGGTCACGTTGAAAAGTGCAATATAAGAACCAAACCACTTTATGTAGCATCTGATCCGCTTTCCCCAAACAATTAATACTTTAATACTCAGTAGGTATTACGTTGTTAAGTAAAAAAATAATAATAAGAATTCATAATGCGATATCAAATAACACGCCTGCTGGATACAAAAGGTTGGCCTTGGGCTAGGGCGGGGGTAGTAACCTGGCTCCAGACACGTCCTATTTGCTTCCACATGTGTTTATTAAAACGTTATGTAGACTAATACTGGCATATTAGAGTACGAAACAGGTCTAGGTTTCTTTTTATTAAATATTTTTGGGTCCCGAACTTTTTTTGCAATTTTAGAAAGTAATTTACAAATTGATATTTTTACTAATCACGCAGCTTTAATCTTATATCGTCGCCTATAGGTGGCCTATTCACGTTTCGGGTATCATAATCAAATTTCACATTTCCTACAATCGTAGATGGCATCTGTGGACTACTACTCTACATATTCCCTTTACATAATCATATGCCTAGATTTATAAATTATTTCTGCAAGTCAATAGAGGATGTTATTAAATTACTCCCAATACTAGCTGTCGGCGTATAAAAGAGCCGGCAGCTCCGTTTATTGACTCCCAATCCTTTGTCATTGCCCCAAGTGCCGCTTTTTGGAACCGTTTCAAATGCTTTCACAGTAGGTATTGCACGAGTTTCAGTTATTAAATATTAGGTACGTTAATTTTATCTAATTAAACACAACTTTTTGTCAGCTTTTCATGCTATCCACTTGCGGGTAATATGCCACTAATATTTATTCGACATTCTCATACCTCTCTTTTTGTTAAATTAATGCGGAATCTAAAACAATTTAGCTTTTCCCTCGCGGGTCTAACCTTGGCATTTTCGTTCAAGACCACTGTCAATTCTAGCTTTTAGGAATGATACTGATGAGACTGTGTAGCGGGTTGTGTCCCGTAAAAAACATATTTACGTATCTTTGTAAAGCTTAGGTATGTGGCAAGCAAATAATGTTTATATAACCATGTACCTAGATGATTGAACGCGTTAAAATCCTAAAATATGCGCTTAACATTAATCCAGGAACTATCGAGGGCACGTGCACCCAACATTGAACACGCCTCGCTACCTGCCGGCCGCACCGCACTAATAAATTATGATAACACATGACACTTTGCGTTCGCCCGCCAAAGAAACGCTCTTATCTCACAGTCGGTATTCGCACTTTACCAAAATGTAAATTTATGATATTTTGTTCATGTTCACATGTAGGTACGGGTTAAATATTTGAACTTTTATTCCATGGGGATATAACATGTTCAAGTTATCTGAATTGAAATCCTAAACATATCATAATTACTTTTAAAGTCCTGTAAGTGCCTTTTAATATACTAATTGCTAGTGATTGGAGTTGGCTCACGTCAATAGTTCACTAGCCAGGATGAGAATCGAACCAGGAACCCATCGGTCACAAGGGGGCCTAAGTATAATATATTATAATATAATAATTTAGCCCTTTTGACGTCCCACTCCTGGGCACGGGCCTCCCCTCAACATGAGGGGGATTCAGGCCATAATCCACCACGCTGGCCCAGAGCGGGTTGGCGGATTTCACATGTCTTTCGAAAAATAGTTAGATCTTCTAAGACATGCAGGTTTCCTCACGATGTTTTCCTTCACCGTAAGCAAGTGATAATCATATAGAAATTATGATTCGCACATAGATTTCGAAAATTCCAGAGGTGCGAGCTGGGGTTTGAACCCAAGACCTGGTGCCCGCAAGACGCGTGCTTTAACCAGTCGGCTATCACTGCTATTTATTAGCTCTGATTATAATATAATTCAAGTTTACTTCCTACCTCGTATAGAGGTGAAACGGTTTTGATGAGCTGTTAGGTTAAATCCTCAACCAAAAACATACATCCATAATTTCATTTTATAAAACACTAGCTGTACCTACCCTGCGCGCGTTGCTACGCTGTCAAAGATTGGTCGTACCAACTCAGAAACCTTTGTGGGCTCATGCACAACACTTTGCTGAAGATCATGATATATACATTTTATAAACTATTACTTACATTATATTAATGTATATGTGTACTGCCTATTAATATCAAACTCAATAATATTAAATCCAATCAATCAAACAATATCGAACGGTTCGTACCACCGTAATCTAACCATTGTGGCAGGCACACAATGCCCTTAACGCCGAGCTTAAAATAGTAATTGTTCTATTATTGCATTCATACTTAGTCTATGGGTTCATATGTGATTCACGGGTTTCTATAGGCAAGGTAAGGGGTCTATAGAACAATATCATCTAATTATATTTCAGGCGGAAGGTGGCTTGTTAGGTGGTTTAATTCCTGTGTGGGTTTAAATGTATCGTAATTTGCCCTAGTCAAGGTGTAACTGGTGTTTTTTACGGTTTATTGTAGTTACTTTGGTAGGTTACATAAAATGTACCGAAAAATATGTTTTACGAACCTCGAAGTCAGGAAAATCAAAGCAAACAATTTAAAATCTGTCAAAAAAGAAGCATAATTTAAATCCGGCAGATCAGGAAATTGAATACTGACAGAAACATAATGACGGCGGGCTCGATTTTCCTTGTACCAGCTAAATTTTACATAAAAAAACCTGCTTCGAGTAATGTTAATAATATAATTATTTTTTGTGAAAATATTTGTATTTTACATAATTATTGGAGCATAATCTGCAAATAACAAACATGATCCGGGAAAAATCTTTGTTATCAAGAAATAAAATGTATAAGTACCTAAAGTATTGGATGAAAGGAAATATTATTACATATAATCTTTGTATCAAAAATACATGTTGCGTTACTCTCTCTCTGTTTAACGTTCAAATACTAAACGGAGGTGTTTTGTAAAAAAACTTTCTAAATAAGCAACACGTATAGTAAGTAAGTAGTATTACATAAAATTTTGAGGGT
Organism: Notodonta dromedarius; assembly: GCA_905147325.1. Taxonomy (NCBI): domain Eukaryota; kingdom Metazoa; phylum Arthropoda; class Insecta; order Lepidoptera; family Notodontidae; genus Notodonta; species Notodonta dromedarius. The sequence continues at coordinate 11,881,931 of LR990165.1, read as the reverse complement.
TCCAAGTAAAAAAATATTTTCGCTGAATTTAATTACTTATCAACGAAATAAGTAGATAAACATAAATACTTACCTACTAAAAGTTCGGCCGTATTAAGCCACCACACGAACACACAACAAAATATTTTCGCAATACTAAACCACTGCGAAACGAACGAAAAACGTATAAGTTCGCTAAGACTAGGAGAAGAAACACGAAGAGCGGCGGAAATCGGATTACACGGGGCCGCTTTTCAGCGTAAACCAATAGCGGGGTGGAAATAGTGATGGCGGAGGCTGTGACACGTTGGAATATCGGGAGAAACACTATTTCATTGCATGGGACCATGTATGTAATCCTTGTCTTCATAGGATGAATCACACTTTGAAATATAATAAGTTCATTATAATAATTAAGACAAAGAAAACCCTTCAATAAAATTTAGTGAACGTTCATCACAATAAAATATAAAATAAGACTAATAAAATACAAAAAAAATGTCACATATAAATATATTCCATTGTAACAATAGCAACATGCATCAATTCAGAACTCACAATCCCGCGGGATTGCACGTCCCGAGAACGGAGCACATTGCCAACGCTACGGATCGTGAACGCCCCGAGGGCAAACGCACAGAGGTCGTGTAATCTTATTTTTATAGAAACGCGAACATTCCCTTACATCTGATAGTGTCGTGGAACTGTTTATCGTCACTGTTATTGATAATACTCTCGCGGAACGGTTCCTTGTCACTGTTATGTGTGTTGTGTGGTGTCGGAATGTGGGTATCTATGAAAGCGTTATGATATGCGGAATGGCTGTGTTTGTGTGGTGACTGATAGTGAATTTTTATGGGGTCGTTTGAGGTTATGTTAAGCGATGTCGCTGAAGGGTATGAAGGAAAGATTTTTATAAGAGTCTCGATTAATATTTAGCTTATTAAAGTATCTCTTGAGCAACCAGTTTAAAGTCTGACCGTGTTAATCTGGAGCAAAACAAAAATTTGCCTCACGCGGGTTCTCGCTATGTGTGAAACATAGGTTGGGGGCTACAAAGATTCTGAATATTGATCGACCTATCAAAAGATATATGCATCGCTGTTACGTATAGTATGTCTATTCCCAAAGCGTTTCTAAAGCTAATTACCAGCCGATCTGAACGAAGCGCAACGAGCTCATCCGCCGCCAACAACGGGGATCAATTGCCTGTCCACGCTCTGTTGCCGCGTAATTACATTGCTGGCTAGGGCTAGACTTAGACACGCATATTGTTGGATACAGGGTAACCTACTGTCCAACTAATTTGTATCGCAGAGCTGTTGGCGCGATGATTTGAATACAGAGAACACGAAATATTTACCGTAGCGTAACGTTTATGTAAACGTGCCTATGACAGTCCGCTATCATGACTGATTTCATAAAACCACAATGATAGCATTCTTTCCCGACGACGATACAAGCACATTAGAAGTTCCTGCTAGGTACACTGGAAATCTTATAATATTCAGAGTGAAATTTCAAGTGGGCATGGATGACCAAATCCGAAACTATGAGGAATATCCAAAAATACTCAAAGGAGTCTAGGGCCCGATTTTGATGAAAACCAAAACTGCATAATTTGATTTTTTAATAATCCATATTCCTATCCAGGTATCAAAACAGTTAATTTTGAAAAACAACACACTAACATCATTCAATAGTGGCGCTAGGAAGGATTAAATTATTTGAAGTAATGACATGGCAAATTAAAGAAAAGACCTCATCTATACAAATAAATAAAATTGGAGTGTCTGTTTGTAATATCAAAATAACACCTTTTCACTAAATGCATATGAAAGTACATAAGACACCTATAGCAAAAACGCGATTTAAAAAATTTTTGTCTGTCTGTCTGTCTGTCTGTCTGTCTGTGTGTTTGTTCCGGGTAATCTCCGAAACGGCTGGACCGATTTTGACGGGACTTTCACTGGCAGATAGCTGTTGTAATAGGGAGTAACTTAGGCTACTTTAATTTTTGAAATACAATTAGGGTTCCGCGTAAAAAAATAAAAACACATGAAATCAAAGAGAGTCTCCGAAACGGGGGGACCGATTTTGACGGGACTTTCACTGGTAGATAGCTGATGTTATAATCAGTAACTTTTATTTTAGAAAAAAAAAATAAAAAAATAATGAAAAAATGGGTTCTGTCGTGCGGGCTCAGAACGCGGGAGCGGGCTTTTTTGTTAAGTTAAATTCCACGCGGACGAAGTCGCGGGCTCAGCTAGTTTTTAATAAAATACTTTTAGGTACCTATATTTTTCTCACGGTTTAGAGGCTTACCTATAAGCTTGGTGCTTACTACTCCGGTCGAGCCAGCCCTTATAGGAGCTGTAGTCACGGCTACAGCTTGGTTCTAAAAGTGTAAAATTACATACTTCTTGACATTCTGTGCACCCTTTGTATTTTGGATTCTTATGTGAAAATTCCGAATTTTCATACATGTATAAACTTCAAACGGCCCATCAATACCGCACTGCTTCCCATACACCAGTGTGTTCATTGTCCGATGTTAGCTATTTCACAGCTGGCGGGGCGCGTAACGGCGCATACTCGTACACGGCTCCCGGCGGGACGCAGCCCAACCGCGCAATGCGTGCGGTCGACACCGATTGCCTGTGGATTCGATTCCACTGTAATAAGATTGAGTAGAGGCAACACCTGTTTTGGAATCTTCGGGCCTTGATTCAAATGTATTATTAAAATTGGAATTGTAAATTATTATTTAAGAACACGTAATTTTATTCAACATATAGGTCGACTTGTCGTTTATATACCTTATTAAGTGAAAAGCAAAGGGTGGTTGATACACGATAAAGACGCTCTCGTAGTTCAGCCTTCCAAGAAACGGTGCAGATACAAAAATAAAAGTAAATAAAATATCTCATTTCTCCAACTTAGCTTTAAATATCATATTTCCTCTATCTAACCAGCCTTTACACTGCAGTTTGAAAGAGTTCACATTAATGTGCCGAGTTGCAGATCTCGTTTTGTATTCCGTTAAAAGCTCGCCCATTGAGATGAGAGTATTCCTGTTCGTAAAATATGTATTTAATACAAGTTTATTTTAATACATTTATTATAAAGGTTATGTATTTTGTAGGTTCATTATTAGGACGCACATACAAAATTGGGTCTACAATTTTACCTTGCCTTTTCAATTTTCAATTTCTTTTGTGGTTGGCTTCCTCTCGACAATGTTTTTTTTTTCTATTGAAATAATCACATGGGGCTATTGTCTTAGACCCAACTGGTGGTGCTTTCAGTGCCACACTTGTTGATATTTATTATAAACAAATTTTAACTCTGTAAACTTAGGTCAAAGTTTAAAATGATTCAAATCTAGTTCGTTCAATCATTGTATCATTTCTGCTTCGATCGGTCATTGCTCTCTCCCAGGTGCGGGCTAATTCATCACTTCAACTTTATAGGGTATTAAGTGACAAAGATTAATATTCACCAATTTATTCCGCCGCCACAGCGGAGTGTTGGTGTCTTTAATTCGGTCGGTTTGCGCGGCTCGAGCACGCTCCCACTTCCTATTTATCAAAGCCACTGTTAGTAATAAATAAATTGAGTTTCGTCTTGTTAGCTCGGGAAAAAAGTCTTTATACAGCGTTTATTTTGCTACAAGTTATGACGGGAATAATTCTGGGTTGTAATTGAGACGTCGGATGACGGGCTTCAGTTTGTCATACTGTCCTCGTACTGTGCATCGTGTCCTTTAGATGCCAGCTTATATTGCTCTAGTTTTACCACTAAATATATAGTATATATTGCAGGTATTTTATGGTAAAAAGGATTTCGACATAGAAGTTAGTACCAAACCCCGTGTCAATCCATCTTTGTATTTATTGTCTTACTCTTAAGGCGTAAATCGTAATCGGCTTAAACTGGCAAAAAGTTGTGCACCTGCTGAGTGAGACATATTTTTGATATATTAGAATATTCTAAATATAGTAGAATGATAACTTAGGTTGTTGTGATCAAATAAAAAATATAGCTGTTCTTATGGGTTATTGCATAAATTGAATTATTTTATTTTATTATTATTAAAAGCAGTATTGACAATGTAAAAGCTGCTACAATATAATGCTAACAGCTGCGCAAGGCGTGCTGCAGCCGACAAATTGCACTATTATGAGCAGCTTAAATATTTAAGCGAACTTTATAGCTCACATCACGCGCTGACCGCTTCAATAAAACAGCAGGTTCATGTACAACTTTTATACTTCAGAAAATATACGCCTTGGTGGGGTTCATCACGTAATAATTAAATAGTACTTAATATATTTCTAACTAGTTTATGCCCGCGACTTCGTCCGCATAGTATTTAACTTAACAAAAATTTCGGGATTATCGGGATAAAAAGTATCCTATGTGTCCCTATGTGTCCTATCCCGGTTATAAACTATCTGTCTTCCAAATTTCATCCAAATCCGTTCAGTAGTTTTTGCCTGAAAGAGTAACAAACATCCACACTCACAAACTTTCGCATTTATAATTTTAGTAGTATTAGTAGGATGAAGTTGTGCAAATTTTTGAGTAGCTTTGGAACAGGAACAAAAGAACTATTGAGTTTGGTACTAATATGTTGATTTAATTGGTCGTGAACTATGATAAATTATATTCAACATTGTCGTGATTAGCGCGTACATTATACAGCGCCTACTGCACTAACTGACTGATATAATCTTCTGCCTATAGCGCATCAAAGGATCTTCCGTGACTACTTATGGTGCTAAGAGAGATGAGTCGAGAACAGCGATGAGAAAATAAAATATTAATTTTATTCCTGTATTTCAGATTTTTTCTTCATCGTTCCAACATTATGGGGCGCATGTAGCTAAGACCTATTTTCAATTGTTTGAAAATACACATCCTTCTTTTTATTAAATGCACATTGCACTATTTGAATTCGCTAGATGCACCGTCAAACGGGATGCACATAAAAAGTCCCCCATCCGAGAGCCCGATACAATAATGAAAACATCCAGCGCGGGGCTCCACTGACGCAGCGACAATGCCGGCTTTCTTTGGGAAATATATTTTTATTTAGTCCCGTCCCCTCGCCTCGTGGGGTCGGGTTGCAATAAAAATATTATATACCTAAGTGCTTTGCGGTCGATGCGAGTGTGGCTTAAAGGAATAGCGGAAAGCAAGGAAATCCTACTAATATTATAAATGGGAACGTTTGTGAGTATGGATGCATGTTTGTTACTCTTTCACGCAAAAATTACTGAACGGATTTGGATGAAATTTGGAACACAGATAGTTTATTAACACATAGAATACTTTACTTAAGTCTACGCGGACGAAGTTGCGGGCAGAAACTAGTCATTTATAAGTTAATAGCTTACAATTTGCATGGGGTTACGACTGCAGCGAATATACCTAATAAAAATAAATTTTAATTAGTGCAAGTTTTCATAACCTCATCAGAAACGCAAAAGTGAATATAAAAATACTTGCGTATTGGGTATCAATATTACATGCTGTAGATAGATAAGTAATTAATTATATTTAAATTCGTCAATGTTATGGTCAATCCTGTATATTATACGAGCTAATAACTTTAAATTCTAAATATGGTATTGATATATTGGCTCGTTTAAATTTGTTTTATTTTGTAATAATAATACTAACCACATGTAGATAGCAAAATAACAACCAATACCAACCCACTCGGTATATTTTATTATTGGAAAATTATTTTAATAATATATTATTTTATTATCATTTGTTGCCTGCACTATAAGTACAATTTTAATGGTTATTTTAAAATATGTAATTGAATTTGAATAAATAGATTTTAAAAATAAATTATCAATTTTTTAATCCAGAGCCAAAATTGTCACTGATAATTCTTTATTTTCATATTTAATTCCCGCTATCCGTTTATAACTGAACCTGCTCGTACACGCTCATCCTTTATGCCAAGTACGAGTTTGTAGTTTACGGTATTCGTAGAGTTTCATTACGTAGAAGTTTATCCTACCTCTAGCCCTACCCCTAAACTACTCTACTATTGCAGTTGTGCAGTTGAGATGCATCTATATCATAAAGATAAGATTAGTAAAGATAAGTAGGTACGAAATTGTTTTTTTTTAAACTGGCGTGAAAAATTTAAGTAATAAAGTGTTCAAAATTTCGATCAAAAATATATATCCAATACTCAAACCCGTATTATTTCGAACTTTTTAAATAGGTATCCTGTATATTTTCACTAGCGGCCCGCCCCGGCTTCGCACGGGTACATTGCGGTTACATTATTCGAGTTTTAGTAAGGATCCCTAATTTTTTTGAAAATATATTATAGCCTATGTCACCCGGGGATAGTGTAGCTTCCCAACAGTGAAAGATTTTTTCAAATCGTTTCAGTAGTTTCGGAGCCTATTCATTACAATCAAACAAACAAAGTTTCCTCTTTATAATATTAGTATGATTGTCCACATTGACACGTCACTTATCATAATTATAAACCTATAATAACCTATAACTAGAGACACTTCTTATTATAAATGTTTTATGCACCAATCCAAGGCTCAGTTAAGGTGATAAAATAACATGAAATAAAAAGTAAAAAGAGCTCCCATACAGACACATCTGAGAATAACGCCTCACAATAAATAAAACGTAGAGCATTGTACGGATTAAACAACCCCTTCGCAGGGGTGTCCCGCGGGCGCCAGTTTATGCCATACATTATTGTTGGAACTACCCTGCGGGACCTTACGGCTCGATGCTACAAAAGTAGTAGGTATTGGTTTCAAAGGTAAGTGCATGATTTAAAATGTACTTGAGTTGTTTTGGTGTCATAGTGATTTTAACGCTAAAGCCTCACTCCTTGCGACAAAATTGTACCTTAGGAACATACTGACACACTCCCATTACAAATGTACAGCAGCGATTAGCTTTTCATTTACAAGTATTAAAATACTGGGTAATATTCTTTTCTAATTTCTTTACAGAACCATATTACGAAATACGTAGGGTTGAAATGCTTCTGCATAATTATTAAAACATAGGTATAATAGAAATTGGCATCAGACGAGATTCAGCAGGTCGAAATGCGCCTGACCTGCTTCGGCCAAGTTATATTTCTTCGTTTGAGGTAGAGTAGAGGTTTGCGGTAAAAAATGCTCTAATATATATGATGATAGAGGAGCCTCTATAAAAATTGTCTATTTTGCCCGATAATATCAATGCTTAATGTTCCGTCAAAATATCCATTTATCACCTCCCCTCGTCTAGGCTATCTATCACGAAATTACACGTTTTGCAGTCGTTCACGAAACCAAAACAAAAACCTTATTTCGTGTAATGATACAGCGTTTTTTACACTTGAATCGATTGGGTGCCTACACAATTAACTAACACATACTCACACACGACTTAAATTTGAGTGATTCTTGAATTTTGACACGCCATACTAAGACAGAGATAACGAGGTCGTTAACAGTTAACTGGGACTTACGTAGCGTTCAGTTATTGACTATATCAGTTACAAATTATGGCAAAAATAATAACATTCAGAAAAATACGGGCTGGCTTGACCGGGGTAGTACAGCCCTCTCACAGAAGATCGGCGTAAGGTATTATAGCTGCGTTTCGTACGATGTGTGTGAGAGGCACTCATCGTCTCATAAGCCCAATCCTCGCCTCTACCTCGCTCTGTCTCACTCCTCTTAAGGTCGGCAACGTACGAGCAATGCGTTTGGTATTGTAGCATCTATAGGCTACGGTAACAGCTTAACATCTGGCGGGTCATGCACTTGTTTGCTGACTTATTATATAGAAAAAAGGTACAGACCCCGACGGCAAGCGTTCCGATCCGGTGGTAGATTTACCCTCGCCACCTCTTCTGGCAGCGGCCCAAGCCGAGGTCGTATCCCTTGTGGCGCTCTTGAGCTAGCTGCCCCCCTGCCCCTCTGGCTGGAGCGCACTTGCGCTCGCCCTCTGTCCGGGTGAAGTTGTTATGGCCACTCTGGCCAACAACATATAGTCATTCAAAACAAAAAAATACCCTGACGGCTAGTTGCACACCATTATAGATCCTTGTTTACAGTGGGTAACAGTGGTAGGAGTTTGCGGCAAGTCTCACTCTAAATACCCCTATTTATGTACAAATTGTGTTACATAACGTAAGTTCATACTTACATACTGATACAGATTTTTTTGTAAATAAGACTTTAGGATCCGATAACTTTATAAGAGCTCGAATCCAACAGATCTTTAAGCATGTTTCATTCCATAATTTTATTCGTATTCATGTAGGTAAGTAGATTTACCTGCTTAGGTGTCTAGACATGACAAATATCGTTATAGGTACTCGTGACTCGTACAGAACACTCGACGACCCTGTAATATGCAGTTTCAGAATATATATTGTCTAAGCATATTCAAATTATACTTTTGAATGTGAATCCAAGCTTATCATTCATCAGAAATACATAGTTTGGATGTCGGTTAGGGGTTATTTTATCACTCTGTGTTTGTAGACAACTTAATATGAAATCTTACATTTACTAGGTTGCTCACTGTACAGTCTTTTAACATAGCCTTGTTTGATAGATATCATCAGTCGTTCAAAATCCTTGTAACAACTAGACGCAATTTATTACAATTAAATCCACGCAATACATTAATTCACAAATTATAAAAATGTACACAAATTAGATCTGTTTGATCAATGTACCGCGGTTAAATAGGCGATTCGCTTGATAATCGTGCTTATAAATATTAAATGACAGAAATAAACATGAACCGGGGACGTCTCATCGCATGCCGTCGCGCAATTAAGCTCAGTGATGTAAAGAAAATTTGGTGAACGTAGATATTGTTAACGCTGGAAATGATATTTTTATTATAGAACTTCATTAGTATGTATAAACTAGTTTGTTGTAAAAAATATAAAGAGCGATTGAAAGTCTAAAATAAAAATTAAGGTTGATGCTTATGAGGTAGCTGATAAGTGGATGATAGTGAAGACAGATTAAAATCGAATTTGTGATGTTTCCAGGCCTATATGAATATTTGTCCCAACCTTAGCGTTGTGACCTTAGAACACAGTCAATGGCCTATAAAACTAGTAGAATTAATAATATTCAAGAAATTGTATTGAACATTTTTTTTAGTAAGTAGGTACTTGAGATTGCCAAGAATAATAAGATACTTACCGATGACTATTTCGGACTTTCGGAACACTCTGTAAAGGTAATCAGGAAAAAATATGTTATAATAAAAGAGGATTAAAAAACAATTCTGATTCATATACAACACCAATACTAACAAGAAGGTATTTTTGACGTAAATAAATATTGAGTGTATTTGAGGAGAATTTCCAAGCGTAGTTCACAACATGGTCGCATCTAGTGAATTTTTATAACCATAGTAATAAGATTTATATTTTCTACACGGTAAGGCACCTCATGGTACGGCTTACCGTAGAAAATATAATTAGAAAATTGAGTACATCACAAATAGAAAACTGTTTTCATATGAATTCATTTGAAGGCGGCAAATACTACTTTGAAGTATAACCTGTGAAATATATACTGTGAGTTGGCAGACTTCATATTGTTCTTACTTGTTATATAATTCTAAAACTTCTCCCAACTATCTCTGAGTTGCCGTTAAACTATGAAAATTGATATTGAGCGTAATATTCACCGTGGGAGAGGATAGAAAATTAATGCCCCCGAACATGAAGTTAATTAGCAAAGTTACAAAGGAAGGGTAATTATTTTGTCAAGGTCGTGACGTAGGTAAACATTATACTCGGCGTATTTTACTCAGAGAGCCGAGTTGGAGTTAATAATTCTTGTTTACTTATAATTTACGGAGCTTTGTTGCTACCTTCCTATTATTTTGATACGTTTTTTATTAGGACATTATTTTATAGCAATGTAAGTTAATAAGTCAGCATTATCGTAAGACACTTGTAGGTACCTACTTGTATCGTACTTAGGTATTATAATATTATCAATGCTTGTCTTCTTGGTTGTCTAAATAAATAAAAATAAATGAAAATACCTGCATCAATCATAAGAATGCATTTATTTACCAGGGTTGTTTGTGATACTGTGAAACAATGTTTCACTAAAAACTTAACAGCACAACATTTCAATGCACCGTGAAAACGTTGGGTGAACCCAACACTTGACCGATATTTTTCTTTCAAACGGCGTTAATGAGAACTCGCTTTAACCAGTTAAGGGCACTACGGTTGTCATTATTTTAATGAACCCCTACCCCCTCCCTAACAGCACCCCCTTATTTCAGTAATGACCGTTTCAAATATTCATAGTTAGGTGACGGGCGTGACTTATCGACTTTTTACTTATACCGAAATATTGTAGTGTCTGTGTTGATTTTTATTATTTAGTTCTTATGAATCATGTGTGAGTTAGCTATTATATATTTCACTTTGACATAAACTTTATTGAAGCATTGTGATGATTTTAAAATAAATAAGTCCGTGAAATAGTCTAGGCAAAATACTCTACGAGTTAAATGTACTGTTTTAAAACTACATCATAATAAAAAAACACTTCACCAATATAAATGCCCAGCCACAAAAGACCATACATTTTTCAAATGTTCAAATTATCATTCGCGTCAACCTTGAGGGCTGTCCAAGAAAAATGTCTAGACATTTGTCTAAATAACCCATTACGATGAGTGACCGCGACATGAATATTTTAGTAGGTGCTTCATAAAATCTACTCACTGTCTGGGGTTTCGGAATTTAGATTTATTTCTATTTTATTCATAGTTTTCAGTTGAAAAAAAATCATTGATGTAAAAATTGTGATTAATTACCCGTCTTTTAAATAACAAGTTTAGGTATATTTACATAAATTTAACAATTGCGGACCTTGAATTACACTCTTGAAGATGTAATTAATTACTCAAACTGAAATGATGTTAAACATTAAATGTCTCTATTCTTTTTCTAGTACCCAATTATGTCCTAATTGTATTAGTCTTTAAAGGGCAAAAGGTATAATTATTTGTAATTACTAAGTAAGATTCACTAATACAAAATATTAAATGCTTTCCTTCATGGTCGTGACCGTTATCTCAAAGGATTCTTAAGTGTGTAAGTTGCAAATCTGATGATAGGCGATTCGAATGAATTTTTGTTTTTACGGCGACTCAATGAACCGTGCTCATATTTTCTCACCTCATTATCCCTAATAAATTCAAAGGCTAGAACATTTAATCCCAGTTATCTGCAGTAATTCGGTTCAAAGGGCGCCTATTATAATTCAAAGCAGAGTCGTGTCGTCCTCGTCCCGCCGTCGGCCCGTTGCGTCGCTAAATGCCCAACGTTCTTTTCACGCACTAAATTAATGGTGGAACTCACGCGAACGTTTTTTTATAAATGCTGTTATTCGGTATAAGCTTATAGCGTTCTCAAACAATGTTTGCATTTTCATTTATACTCGTATAGTTATTAACTTTTGTAATCTTGTGTAGCAGGTACTGTAAAGTAAAAGGTTAAGTTATTGACTATTTATTTTAGTAAAGGTGTATTGCTTTTATAGATAAATAAGCTTTTGCTCGCCGCTAACTAACTACGCTAGCGAAATAGCCTAAATTTTATTTTTTGGATGTCGGCTGCTACACTACTTACCCACTAGGTCCAACCATAGAGGAAAACCATCCAGGTGTGCCCATAAGTACCAAAAAAACATCAAAATCAGTCAAACCGTTTAGGAGGAGAATAATTAATAAAAAAATATAATTAGGAATACACGCACACCGGAATATTACGAAAATTCAAATTCAAATCGTCTATTTTGTTTAGGCCTACGGGGGCACTTATAAATTGTCAATTTTTCATTTTTTTTATTCTTATATCTACAACCGGATTGGTTTAATAATATCGATTGCAACCGTGATTTTAAATAAATAAATATCCCTAAACTAACGAAAACTATATCGCTCCAAAGCTTAGCAATGCTGAACCCAAACCAGGGCTATTAAGAAATACTGTTTCCAAAATTTACCCCGACGGGCATGCAGTGAGCCGAGCAGGCTGCACTTTATACTAGACCAGGGTGAGAGTTAAGCCGTCCTTTTTCAATTCGAGATTCATCTCAATGCATCAGGATTTGAGTACCTACTTGTAAATAAAGTTAAAACTATTGCTCATACCTTGGACCACACCACACCAAGGAGCTTGAGTAGTTACCATAGCTCGGCTCACGGTAGCGACTAGCGTGCCAAGCCGTGTCTGTCGCAAAACCGTTCCCGACTTGTTTGTCTTCATGACCGTAGACATACTAATTTGTTTAATTTTAAGTCAAAACTAAATTAATAACTTCAACTTCACCCTGTGATGATATCACGCTACCACGTGCCCGGAATTCCAGGCCTAATGGCTGTGAGCCAAGAATAAATTAGCGATGGAATATTCTTTCTTTTTTTTATTAGTTTTTTTGTTTTATACTTATGACGCTCTTGGGTCCGTTAAACTCTATCATTCTTACTATACAAAATAAATACTTAATACATTGACGATGACTTGTTATAAATTTTATTTTTATTTTATTTTATTTTTATTTATTCAGGACAACAAACAATTGCATAATAAAAGCTTAAGTATAAATAATTTAGTAACACATCAGGAGTGATTACGCAACCAGCACCGTTATCCACAAAATAAGATAAATATAGTGTAATTAAGTGAAACGTGTTTGAAAGTGGCAGTTAGTGACTCTATTGATACAGCATCTTTTTAGGTACCCTTGTTATTAAGAAAATCTTTAATATTTGTTTGATTTTCCTCATTATTATTTTAGATTTTTATGATTCTTAAATAATTCTAAATGTAAACAATTTATTTCCTGAATACTCTTCTAACTTCCTTATATCAAAAACAAAATGTACTTTCGAACCATAACAGAGCATTCAAACGCGATAACGACACAATGGAATATTACCCATTGCTTTGAAGACCACAACCTCGCCATCCATTGACGGAACCCCATAGAGCCGCCGATGAATGGAGACATTAAAATACTGTCGCATAAAAATGATCTCGTGATCATTAGAGAGCCATTTCTTTATGACGTAACGGTCTCAAACGACTTTCGTATCTATGTATACCTATTATTTATGGTATATAAAGTTATTTTAAAGTATAAGGAGTTTGCCGAGATTTCAATAGCTTGAAACATTTTTTATTATACACTCGAGAATATGGTAGAACCGTACAAGAGACAGGGGGTAACTTCATAGTAAAAATATCATAAATTATAAAATATGCCCTGACGAGAATCAAACCCACCCAGTACAGTGAGTCGAGAGCCATTCGCTGGCCAGTCGATCAAATTAAATTTTCTTGTGCAAGGGGAGTAAGCCACTTAGTTCATCAGAGCAGATGTAGTTAAGTTTGTAGGACTTTATCCGTAGCTATCTAACTATTGAGGGTTATTCTAAACTGGACTGAACATCAAAGCGCTTTGCCGCGGGTACACAGCCCCTAATTAGGGATAACATTGGAGCAATTAACATGAACAGGTTGCAATGACCAGACAGATAGGTTGTACAGTTAAATTATACACGGATCTATATTTATATAGCTAATAATACAGTTTGATTTGTGTTATGAACTTTATCAAGTATTGAATTGAGATTAACAAGATTAAACCCTCATTTGTTCTCGGCTACGACCGTCACAAAAGGGATAACTGACATCGAAATAATTCCGAAAAAAATTTGGCTGTGGGAGCGGAAGATACGCATTGTAATTGATGTATCGATAAGAATAAGAATTGTGATTGGTCGATCGTAAAACTTATACACCTAATTAGGCGTATGTGTTACGGAAACTTTTATCCAAAGAGTGCTTGGTGGATATTTATAACCTTCTCATTTAACAGTAGGTCTTAAGCCATCTCCTTCAGTGAATGCATCATACATTTTATTTCTTCAAATCTGTGGATTCATGGTATAAGTAGCCTGTAATTAAGGTGTATAAATATTGATTAATACTTATAAATCTATCATGCCTGACAGTGAACTTGAGTAATAGCTTGTTAAGTACATGTTGATTTATAGTTATACGAGTATAACATAAGGATTAGATTTTCAACGATCTCGGCATTTTTAGGGTTCTGGACCTTCAAGGAAAACCGGAACCCTTATAGGATCACTTTGTTGTCCGTCTGTCTGTTTGTCTGTCTGTCTGTCTGTCTGTCAAGACCTTTTTTCTCAGAAACGGGTAGAGTTATCAAGTTGAAATTAATCCAAATATCAAATGCTATGGTCCCTTGTAGGTGTACAAAATTAGGCTTCTAAGTCAACGCAATCAAAAGATACGGTGATTTATGTCACATATTTTGATACTTTTCGCAAATTCACTTATCAATACAAAGGAATCAACGCACAGCCCAAACCGCTGGTGTTAGAATCATGAAATTTTTACAGTAAGTACCTTATATACCGCAAATATCCACTAAGAAAGGATTTTGGAAAACTCCACCCCTAAGTGCATATAATAGGGGGTGAAAGTTTGTATGGAATAAAAAATATTTAATGAACTTAGAGACATGAAAATAAGTATTGAGGCTACTTATTACAAATAAAAAATATTAATTTCAGCGTTTTGTAAAATTCCACCCCTAAGCGTGTAAAATAAGGGTTTATATTTTAGTTTGTATTCAGTTTGGTTGCAGTTTGTATTGGGTTCCCAAATTTGTTTAAGCATTTTTGGGAACTATTTATTATTAAAATATCTTGCCGGTATTGGAATCCAGGAATGGAAAAACTATCTAAAATCATAATAAAATGTTGTACGGAACCCTCAGGGCGCGAGTTTTACTCGCACTTGCCCGGTTTTTTCTTAGTTATGGCGATGAATATTTCTCACTGATAATTTTTCAACATTTTATACTATCATCTCTGGCATTAACTATTCATAATTACTACGATGCTTTCGATCTGGCGGTTGCTATTGTCGCAAGCACGACAATACCAACGGCCTGGAATTAGGTGAAATTGAGCCGTGAAATTAATTTTCGAGCGCAGCAGTCTCCCGGGAACGTGTACACGATGCGGTAGACTGTACAATTCATTGCAGTCGCACGGACGAAATTTAATACCTACGTAATTGAATGGGCTATATCGAAGACAACTGTTTTCATGCTTATGCCGACTACCTATTAAGTAGTGAGTTTGATGGAACTCGTAATATGTGAAGATGCATCTTTTTATGTGTCTTTTCTATGGGATCTTACGATATAGTTTGCAAATTTTGTTATATAAAATCCAGCACCTTGGCTTCTCACACTCACTTATAACGACACGGAGGACACGTTAAAACCTCTTTGGTAGTATTATAATTTCATCATAAAAAAAACACCTAACGTACCTAACACTCGTACACAAACACATCCCACCACCCACTCATTACATACCACGCACATTTCACACCACACAAACACACTACACACCCTTTACAAAAGTTATAGACAAGACTACTGACACGTTTTCACCTAAAATAATGGTGAACCATATTCCCATTTATAGAGCATATTAAAACTGTTGGTGAAAAAGCGAAACGTAATTTTTTATGCGTTGACGAGAATATCTACGGCAACTTGGGGACTTTCCTTTAGTACGCTAAAGATTATATACGGGGCTACGTATTTAGGCTGCATGTGCTACGGCGCACCGGTGTGGGCCGACACGACAGGGCCACAATAGGGGCGGCACGGCGTAAATTACTACAAAGCCAACGTTTGGCGTTAATATTTCTATGTAAAGCATATCGCACGGTTAGTACCGAGGCCCTGCCAGTTCTCGCTGGTGTGCTCCCAGTAGACCTGGAGGGCCAAAGACGCGCGGCAATGTACTACTCTACTCGAGAGAGCATGAACACCGAGTTCCTTAAACCGCGAGACCGCTCTAAAATCGCTAGATTATTTAGTCCGATATCTGTCGATTACGAAGATCTACTGACCGAATGGCAATCCAGATGGGTTACAACAACTAAGGGCCGCCACCTCCACCAATTCTTTCCATGCGTTCATGAACGTCTGGAGAGAGCGTGGTTGGAGGTGAACCACTGTGTGGCTCAATTTCTGACTGGGCATGGCAACTTTAGGAGCAAATTATTCTACTTCACGTTAGTTCCTTCACCTTTCTGTCAATGCTCGACGCCGCAAAACAATCATGAACAATCTGCACATCACATCCTGTGGGAGTGCAGTCTCTGGCATAACGAACGGACTACTATGCTAAATAGCCACAGACCTTGTGGAAACCAGGGACAATTTCCGTGCGTTCAAGCGCTTTTGCCATACCTATTATTGGAATCAAGTATAATCAGCTCACGAGTTTAGGTCAAATTAGTCATATTTCGATCCGTGGTGCTTTACAATTGGTCTTCAATCAGCTGTAACAGTCTTGTTTCTATGGCAATTAGCCCATACCAGCTACATATATTTTGTCTCCCGCTTTGCACCGGAGGGAAGTGGTAATATTTTCTTCCAACTCCTCCTATTATTTCTTTCGATTAAATTCGTGCGGGTTCCAAGACAATTTAACTTTTCCCCGGGACTCGTCGAGGGTCAAACCTCGACGTCATTATTGGTCACCATTGTCGATCTTGGCTTACAGGAGTTACAGTGGTGGGAGTGTGTGGCGGGAGTACAGATGAAGATTGTTTTTGGCATTACAAAAATTCATATTTGAACATCGCGATTATATATTTAAGCAATAATAGGGCCATTTGTCGTAACATTCGGTACCAAAGTGTCACAGCGGTGCCAACTAGTGCCGGCTCATAATCCCACTGTAACAATTTCCTTTACTCTTGGATAGCACGCAATGCTAACAAACTTACCTTTGCCACCCTAAAAACGATTACTTCCTAATATTTATGAGAATTGTAATCGGAATTTAGTTTTCGTCCGCAAATGAGTTGGTATTTGGTTTTTACACGTCATTTGATTTTGTATTCTTGATGAGATTAGATTGAATTCGATCGGATTTTGTTTATAGATCTAGGCCTCGGATTTAAGAAAATATTAAATGGCAAATAGATCAAGCTGTTTGGTTCAACCGAGTTAAGTCTCGCACTGCCAACGGATAACGGAACGGAACGGAACAGATGACGTCGAAGTTGAGGCGGAAGACGTGAAAAAACTAAAAAATAACTCTAAATTGAAAATTTTAAAAACTCCCGATGCGAGGACTTTTTAAACTAAAAAAGAGCTGATAATTTTCAAACGGCTGAATCGATTTACATAGGTGAGAGCACTCTCGATCAGAATACCTTTCTAACAAAAAATAACAAAGTTATCGGTTCATCCGCTTGGGCGCTACGATGCCACAGACAGACACATAGATTCACATGTAAAACTTATAAGATCCCTCTTTTTTCGTCGGAGGTTAAAAATGCCTTCGTATGTCATGATATTCTGCACTAATTATCCTTATGTTTTTTTTTCTATTCCATGAAAGATACATCAGGTCAAAGAAGTTCTGACAACTCAACAAAATTTATCACATTAAGATTCACTTAAAACACCTTACTGAGCCTCACTTCTATATCCAACACCTATTTAATACCACCGGGGTGAAAACAAGGACCCATTGTTAAACCCACTTCCCAACTTTATCCTATTCATTATGTGCTCCCACCCGGAGCAAGGGGGGACCTTTTCGGTTTACCTAGAAACTTCATTTTCACAGCTATCTAGAAGTAAAATATTCGAGTATTCGGGACTTTTACGAGGCTATAGATTCGTGTGGGACCTGATAAGAGGGGGAAGGAGAATATTTATTGTATGGCTGCTAATTATGAGGTTGGGGAAACCGAGGTGTTGAATGTGTTTAAGTTAGGTAAGTATTCAAGCTACAAAAACATTGTCCTGATTGTTTAAAACATTCCGTAACATTTTAGTAAAGGGTAGTTGTTAACATTTATCAAATAAAAAATAGGCGAACAATGCACTTATGAATAGTCAGAATCTACGATCGATTTGTAATGCTGCTTCCACTGAGAAGAGCTGGCAAATAGCACACAATAATAGAGAATAATACTCTACTCGGTTCGAGGTGTAATATCCAAAATGTTTAACAGTATTTCACCTAAGATATCTTTAAATCTAACGGAAGATGTGAAACCAGAGAGACTCAATCTATTTATCTTCACAAGCGGACCAATAGGACTTCAGCAAATCCTTCAGTCCAGATGCTGTTTTCATTACGCGTCCAATCAAGACAGCGCGATTGCAATTCCTAGAGCGACCCATCGGAACGAAATCGTTAGCCAGACTTTTACTTATTTCCGTGATAGGGACCCCGGTCGATACAATTTGTCGGTCGATCGGTTGCGATCTAGGAATGGCTTTTAAAGATCCGCTTTGTTTGGAGTTTGGACGGTGGGTTGTCTTGAATAGATTGTATTGCTTCGTCCTGTTACGTATACTCTATAAGAGAGGATAACATTGTTAAATTTTATTTAGGATGTCTACTCGATCTTGTTAAGGACGTTCGTGAAAGAAGCATTTTTTTCTTAAAGCTATTGCCGAGGAATGTGCATGATACTTTTTGACATGAGTGTAGAGTCCCCATCAAATAACGGCAAGAAAACCCAAACGACCAAGTATCAATTATTTAGGAAATTAAATTAACAGACACATTCGATGCTAATCGGCCAATTTCTTACATCAACCTTTACTTGTTTTTATTTATATTCTTGTGTATCAACCAATATCTAGTGCAAATTTTGTCTTACCATCAACGCTACTTGCATACAAGAACAATGGATTACCCCTCTTAGAACCACGGTTGTAGTTGGACGTTAGTTTTGTCAATTCTGCAACCCCTCCAATGTCGGATGTAGGGCTCTCCGATTTGACTTTGTAATTGAGCGTGTTTGAGTTCGACTCCCGGCGCGGAGATAAGTTTGTTGCAGTTTTGATCATACTTGATAGGGTATATGTTGATTGGAAACTCGGGTGCTTGATGATATTATATTAAAAGCATTTGATTAATGGGAATTGTGATTAATATCGTAAGATTTGATCAGGGAACTATGATCTAAATTGTTTTCAGTGAATAATTTTGCGCTACGAAAATATTTAGACATTTTTATCAATAAACGGTTTAGTTTGAGAAATTATTAGATATTTCTGCACCTAGTAGTGTACCAATGCTGGTTCCAAATAGCCAAATAACGTCCTGATAATAGTAGGAAAAGGAAGAGAAGTCTTATCTGAATAAATAATAAATAAATAAGTATCGGCAGACTGACACACCAACTGTATGGTCCCAAACTAAGCAACGCTTGTACTATGGAAACCGTACAATGGACTGGGGGTGATCCCAGTGACACCCAGACCTGGCCAAATTACGAAAAGGCCATTTCCGAAATTTTCCCCGTCGGGAATCGAACCCGCCACCACCATGTGCAGTAAGCCGAGCGGCCTACGCTCGAATCACTGTACCAAGCGGTCGTCAAGTTCTCAACAACATATTTTCTATTTCACGAACACTTAGCGCAATGGTTCGAGCGTAGGCCGCTCGGCTAACTGCACCGAGTAATTGCGGGTTCAAATCCTGTCAGGGTAAATTTCGGAAATGACCTTTGCGTAAGTAATTTTCATTGGTCTGGGTGCCGCTGGGATCGACCCCAGTCCATTGAATGGTATCCATAGTACAAACTTTGATTAGTTTGGGGCCACACAGTTAATGTGTTAGTCTGACGATATGTATTGATTTATTATATAAAAAGGGTGCATAATCAAATTAAAAAATAAACATAGCTACCTAATAGATAAATAAACTCGATTCAACGTATCACACATTTCCATATTACACGCGGGAGTGAACGTTGTGTTTTTAAAGAATATGCTTGCTCAGCCAGAAAATTAATACGAAAACTCGGTTTGAAAACATCCCCTTTAGGTTCAACATAATCTCGGAGGGTTGTTGTGTGAGATAATGCGAAGAATGATTTAAAATCGTAAAGTAGATAATCTCCTCCTGTTCTTTCGCTCGTTTAACCTTGCCCTCGTGCAGTAACTGAGTATTCGATGGGATTTTTTTTTGTGAACTGAAACATATAGTGTACCAACCTACATTTCACAATAATGTGCCTAAATTACACTATTTTACCCGGACACCTTTATCCTACTAATATTATAAATGCGAAAGTTTGTGAGTGTGGATGTATGTATGTATGTATGTATGTATGTATGTATGTTTGTTACTCCTTCACGCAAAAACTACTAAACGGATTTGGATGAAATTTGGAACACAGATAGATTATAACCGGGATTAACATATAGGATACTTTTTAACCCAATAATCCAATACTACGCGGATGTAGTCGCGGGGCACAGATAGTTAATTATACATCTACACCCAAATTGGAATATGAAACAAATGAGTAGTATAAATTTAAATCTTCAATAATATCTCTCAAATCTTCCATGAGGTGCGAAGCTGGAGTAGCCATTTCTTAGTAAGGGAAGCATTTACTATGTAAAACTCCATCATCATACACCCAATATAGCGTAGACAGGAAGCATCAATTTTCCACTGTACATATTTTAAAAATTCCTCCGTCCCACTGAAAAGCGCCGCGCCTTTACTATGCAGATACTTGCCGTAAGACAATCTGCTGGAGTGAAATTTCATTGCCTTTTTAAAGTACCTATTGAGGATTTTATAGCAGCTTTCTAGCTGGTCTAGGATTTTTATGAGGCATTATTTGTTGCGTAAATGTTGTGAGGAAATAGAGACTGTAGTTAGTGCCTGTTAGTTAATTGCAGAGTGTGACATGCAATGTCATATCTGTAGCTCTACGATGACTCTATACGTTTTTCTAGAGTCGCTAGTCGCTAGTGTGTACGTAAAAATTGTTTTGGCAAACTGTTGGCTCTTCAGGTGGTCAATAGAGATGCTGAACAATTATCCATATAAAAAAATGTAAAAATATAGTTAGGCAATTGTATAACATGGGAAAAAATAATGTAGAGTGGTAGAGTTACTGTTTGGTTTTGTTGCTTTTTGACTCTACCCAGGTAATTCCTGATTGTCTAATATCATTCAATTTGTATTTTAAATTATAATAAACTGCTTCTCTATCTGAGTCAACATACCTGTATATAACACGTATACGTGTTTTCAAAGTATACAACAACTGTGCTACGCTTCCATTAAAATAAAATGTCGGTACTATCGACAATTTCTCATCACGACCGAAAAAAGCGTACGCACCATTTACGCCAAATGACATCACACAGCCACGTAAGCAATATTTCATGCGATCGCGTGCGAACACGATCGAACGCCGAGCGCGGCAATACGCCCAAGTAGAACAACTCGGGTGATAAAATACAGTCATTTTCCACTCTAAAGAGGTGCACATACGTCATGAAGCGGTGCCCAACTTTTCATATGGATCCCTTATCTTAGACTATGTAAGTGACTCACGTAAGCCGAAATAAATCTATCTTGAAGACTCGGATCGGTGCGGGTTCGTGCGAGACGCGGCCCGGCTTGCTTGTGATACTGATTCTAAATTGGGTTTTACCTGTTGAATCCTTATTTAATGTGGCTATTATTTCCAAATTTATATGTATCAATATTGTTTTGAGGGTAATATCTCTGTTGTTTCTTGTTCTACTTCCTATAAAAAGATGGCCCACCCAGTTTAATAGGTATTTCGCCAGTGTCAAGTGATAAATCGCAATTACAAACACAATAACAATTCAAAATAAAAATGTGACTTTCCACTGTGGAAAACCAAAATAGAGCTAGGCCCTTAGTTGTTTATAGAACTTATCATGAATAATGATATTAAGGTATATTACCTAGTACAACGTATTCTAGTTACTTATTTCAAAGTTAGTGTTTTTATTACACCTAGGTGAAAAAATTACAAACACCGCATATGATGGCAACAATTACTTTATGGTTAAATATTATAATATATAGTTAGTATATTAAATAGTAAGTATTAGATAATAGTAAATATTTTTTGGAATGTTTATATAGTAAACCATTAACGTTCAAGATAAACATTTACCTACGCCCAGAAAATCCAGAAACCTCAAAACATTGCGCGCGTGATAATGTAACTCTACCACACAAACGTAGAGCGTAATAAAACATTTGAGAGCGTTATTTAAGTGGGATTTAGTTTTTAGCTAAACTATTATGGCGTCCATTGTTCGGAGGGTAGTTTCACAACGCCGCGGTCCATTTGCGGCGGTGAAACTGCCCGTCGCACAGCGCCTCCTGGCGAACAGAGTTGGTACCGCGGTGAGGGATTTCAGAGATGTTTATTGTTATTATATCGGTGTAATGATCAAAGGCATAGTAGAGCATAGTTTGGTTAGATTCGGTTGTGTGGAAGTTGCTGCAAAATAACGTTTGCATGTATTTAGCTCGGTCCATATTGTATTACAACCAAAATATCGCTGGCGATATTTGGGTGCACTGCATGTACTTCGGAGTACGCCTTTGGAAAATACAAAAATGATGATATATTTTTTGTATACTTACAATAAAATATTCATGGAGTTTTTAATTAAGTATATCGGTATCATTTAGGAAACTTTTAAACTATTTTTCTCACCTAAACTTTAGAATTTAGTATAACCCGTGTTACCTTTGAAAGTTGGTAACTTTTCAACGCGCCCGCGTCCGCAGTGCACTGATAGCGTGTGTTTTATAGTGAATCGTCGACGTGCTAAAATTTAGAGGAACAGATATACCCAGGTCAGAGAATACTGCACACGTATCCTCTGAAACTGTTTGCATTTTTTACCAACACCAACATCATTATGCACCAACTATAAAACTTTAAAAATAATACATTTTGTTTGAAAAGTCTTTTAAGTAATATTAATGTATGTACTTCAGTTACGCCTTACAAATATACCTACGCAAGGCACACTAAACAAAGTTAATTACAATAGTAGGCAGACACCCCTATCTTGTCGTCTTCAAACTGCGACTAGTTCAATATTGACGCACCCATTCGTATTAGCATAGTGTATTAGCATTTGTTTACAAACTCTCCAGATAAACTTTGAGTTAAATTAAACATTATACAACTCAAAATACAGTCTATTTGTTTATACAAAAATTACTCGTTTTAACTAAGTACTTGTTCTAACCTCGAATAAATTTATGATTTATATTAATATTCAGCGGCTTTCTATTTGTATCGAGACGTATAGAACCTTTAAAATCTAGACTTTACAATATTTCCCTTTTTTATTGGGGATACAAGAGGATACAATAAATAATTGCGTAGGTAGTCAACTACTGGGAGCCCGCGAGCAAGTTTTTAAAACAATTAATTTAATTTGAAATTAACTTTTTATTTGTCTGAACGTTATGAAGACTAATTACTGACTAACTAACTCTAGGGCTTAAAACTATGGTGGTCGTCTGACCGACAATGCATGATCATCAAATCGTCAGGTGTGCAATGCGTGGGCGCGAGATTACCGCTCAGAGTGAATAACAATATAATGATTACGATGTGAAAAATATCTGACGATTAGACGTTGCTGGCGATATAACTCCTCCCTCCACAAGATCGAGATTATCCGAGGGTTGAGGAGTATCTCGAGGTTTCCTCAAATTACAAAACTCCTTAATTTTATGCTTACAGGCTAATGACATAAGACATATAATTATGATTATACAAAAAATCAGATTTCCTATGCTAACACTTTTATGATCTAGGACACTTTTGTAATTTTCACTCTCACTGATGATTTCACTTCCACTTTTCTGCAGTAAATAGTTCAGGAACTGGATGTCGACAAGATCAATCCCATTCAGGTTGACAGGTTTCTTTTGCACATCTGCTGGTCTGGTGTTTATTTTAGGCAGGTTAACTATTGGGAACTTTGTGTAAGTTACGTCTTTCCCTTGCTGTTGGTGTCTTGTTAGTTTAAATTCCTTTATCTGAACTTGACAATCATCGTCCATGGATAAGAGATAAGTTCCACAAATACTTTCTTGTGTTATCTCGTTTTCACAGTACTTCGTGAGTAGAGTTTCAGCTTTCGAGTAAATTATCCAGCGATTTGGCTGAATGAGGTCAGCTCTAACGTCGTCGATGACCACAGGAACATGGCGGCAACTTGAAATGTTTGCGGAAAATTTCATAAGTTCGGCAATACAAATGTCTTCAATTAGTGGAGAGACATCATTCTCAAAACACAGGTAACGGGCTTCATCGATCTCACGGCATGACTGGGAGAGCGGCTTAGTGTTTGACCCTTTCACCAGGAGATAAGGATATTTGGGAAGGATAATGGTAGTGAGGCCGTTGCTGATATTATGTACAGGTAAGGGAATCAACTTGAAGTAATTAAAGACTTCATTTCTAATTAACGGAATGTACATAATAAATTTTATCTGATTTTGTTTTACGTATGCCTTTATCTCAATAAATTGCTCTATTTTCACAACATTTTCAACTTTTACAGGATACACCAATTTTTCAGTTTCCTCAATTTCTTTTAACAATAGTATCAATTCATCTGTATCTATAATTGATTGATGTAATAGCTTAATTTTAGCAAAAGCAACAGCCGTTTCAATTTCGTTCAGTCGGATGTAGAGTGTTTGGAAATTATTTGTTAAAATATTATAAATGTGAATTATTTTACTACTGGTTTGGAACAATTTGGATTCATTTAAACTACGGTTAATATCTCTTATGTATTCCTCCATCTGAATGAAATTGTTTGCGGTAGAGTTGGCTATTCTTGTGATAGAACCCACCATTTCGGCGATTATTGTCATTTTTTTATTTATTCCGTCTTGTTTTGTTTTTAAATCATGGATTAACTTTTCGTACATAACAGCATCGTCATTGTCCAGATTACCTGTAATTGCTTTTACTAATGAACCAAGAGGATTCAATAAACCGCGTTTAGATCTTACCAATGAGGGAACCAATTGTTTATACTTTTCGATAGTAATACTCATAGCGTATTCGGTTTGAGATTCAACACCGGTAAAATCCGAATCAAAGGCTTTAATATCAAAAGAGCTTCTAACTTGTTGCTTAAGATTAAGAAAATTATTCATATTTAAATCTAATTCATCGTAAATTAACTTTAAATCTAAGATTTTAATAATAGTCCATTTATCGTGACTGATAATGGCTTGACCTTCCTTTACAGGTAGCAGTCCCGGGTTCTTGTCCATTGGCTGCAGATGAAGGGCCTGGTTGTGGATCACATGGACCGCCAGAAGTACTAACCTGCGGAGGACGCCTAATGTCTTTAATGGGAACATTAGTTTTCCTATTTTGCGTAGTTACTGGTACAATATTCCTATGTATAGCTCCGGTGACCTGAGCTTTCTGATAGCGTGGTTTGTCCTTGCTACGTCTAGTATTGACTCCTTTGATAAATACCGTGTCACCTACGTCTACGTCAAATTCTGTTTCTCCTCCACGTTTTCTAATAACAGTCATTTTTTTATCAATCATCTTATCTGTCAAGTATTCATACAAGTACTTTGTCTTTCTCACGTGTTCTTTAACTAATTGTTGCGTAAATTGTTTGTTGAAATCTACATAAAACGAGCTATTAGATTCGGTGTGACCGAAAACGACTTCAAATGGAGTAAGGCCAGTAGTCGAGTGGATTGTATGGTTATACGACATTACTGCATAAGTCATGACGGATGCCGCATCCGTGATTTTACGTTCATACTTGGCTATGCGGTAAATTTCTATTATTGTGGAATGGAACCTTTCCACAATACCCATAGAGTTAGGGTTGTGCGGAGTACCAATATGTAAATAAATCTTATAAAAAGACAGCATTTCCTTCATTAACGTATTATTAAATTCGGTACCGGGATCCGAACTGATTCGACCAGGGATACCGTACAATGAAAAATATTTAATGAGTGCTCTAACTGCTTCCGGAGTAGATTTGGAGCTAATTTCGATTGCTTGACCTAATTTACTGAAGGCGTCGACTATTGTAAGATAGTGCTTTCCTTCTATTGAAAAAGTATCAATAAATAGTTCTTGAAAGGGTTTAATTTGTGTTTGGGATAATTGCAGTTCAGGTTTTAGAGGCTTCCGATCATATTTCATCTTTTTACAAATTTCGCACGCATTTATTATACTTGCAACCATTTGATCCATATTATTCCAGAAAAAGGTTCGCCTAAGATGTACTAGCGTTTCCTTAATACCTCTATGACTATTTTTACCTATGTGATATTTTATTATAACATCCCGCTGTTCATTCTCGTCTTCCACATACACGACTCTCTTAGTACACTCATAAAATTTAACCGTTCCCTTCTGAAAAAGCGATATGGTGGCCTCTGAAAACTGTTTACGGTGTAATTCGTCTTCAAAGTAAAAGAAGTATTTTACTTTGGGTCTGATATATTCTTTTAGGAACCTTTTTATAAGATCCGGCTTATCTACAGGTAAATGTACTTCTAATACCTTTTGTTTTGCTCTGGATATGTCTTTAACTGTTAATTCGTTTCTGTTCCAGGTGTATACGAGTATCTGGTTTGGCTTGGTGTCTATAGCCTCTTGTAATATAAGTATGCCATCGGTATCTAAGTCTTGAGCTGAATGTACTGTGCCTATACTATCATTACTTGGTTTTTCAGATGCAGTAACGGTAGTACTACTTATAGATGGAATCGGATACGGTGATTCACGGCCATCTCCTGTTAGTGATGGTATACTTCTAGTTTTTTCAGAATCTGATGAAATTACTATAGGAGAGGGCGTTCGTTCACGAGAAGTAGAGCCGCGTGAAACATTATCCCGCTTTTTGGTTAGTTGAATTATTTCTTTAGTTAAATTATCTATATGTTGTTGAAGTTTTTGTTCCTTTTTATCTAAGTTTACTTTCATAGAAATATCATCATTTTCACCTAACGCGTTAACAGCTATCCGTGATAATGCGTCTGCGTTACAATTTTGTTTTCCACTTTTATAGACAATATGATAATCAAATTCTTCAAGACGTAGTTTCCATCTCGTTAGTTTACTGTTCGGCTCCTTTATCGAATTTAACCAAGCTAAAGGCCTGTGATCCGTGTATATAGTAAATTTCTTTCCATATAAATAGGGTCTAAAATGTTTAGAGGCCCATACAATTGCTAAAAGCTCTTTTTCGATAGTGCTATATCGAGTTTCAGCGTCATTTAGAGTGCGACTTGCATACGCTATAGGCTTATCGCTTCCTATAGGTCCCTGCGAAAGTACAGCGCCTAGTGCATAGTTGGAGGCATCGGTCGTAAGGACGAATGGTTTTGAAAAGTCAGGAAATTGTAAGAGCGGGGCGTTAGTTAATAGTTCTTTGCATTTTTCGAAAGAATCAATGAATTCCTGCTTAGTAATATCTATCTTATTTCTTTTCTTAAGGCACGATGTCAATGGCTGAGTTAATTTTGCGAAATCTTTTATAAATTTTCGGTAATAGCCTACCAAACCTAAAAAACTCTTGATTTCAGTGGCTGTTCGTGGTAACGGAAAATCTAAAACTGCTTGTACTTTATCATTATTAGGCATGAGACCGTCTTTGGTAATGGTATGACCTAGGTATAACACTTCCTTCCTTAGAAATTCACATTTGTCAAGTGTAACTTTCATATTAGTTTCCCTAAGCCTGTCAAAGACTTTTCGAAGTTTTTCAATGTGTTCCTGAAGACTTGAGGAGTATATTATAATATCGTCAAGATACACCATGCAGTGCAAACCTTGAAGACCTCGCAACACATTATCCATCGCCCGTTGGAACGTTGCGGGTGCCGTTTTCAAGCCAAACGGCATTCTTTTGAACTCAAAGTGTCCTGACTGGGTGGTAAATGCAGTTTTTGCCCTATCTGCCTCATTGACCTCTATTTGATGGTATCCGCTTGCAAGGTCAAGCGTGCTAAAATATTGAGATTTACCTAATTTGTCAAAGAGATCGCTAATATTGGGCAGGGGATATTTATCGTCTATAGTGATTTCGTTTAAGCGACGATAGTCAATTACCATCCTAAATTTCTTTTCTCCAGATGCGTCTATTTTTTTGGGTACTAGATGCACGGGTGCGCTCCAAGGCGAATGAGAATTTTGTACTACATTATCTTCCAGAAGTTTCTCTACTTGTTTATTTATTTCTTCATTTTGGCAAGGCGGATGTCTGTACGGTCGAATGTAAATGGGGTCTTCGTTAGTTGTTCTGATGTTATGTTTAACTTGATTCGAAAAAGACAGTGGTATTTTATCACAATAAAAAATATCACGATATTCATAGCATAATTTGGCTACACTCTCACGTTCCTCTTTGTTTGCATGATCTAATCGTACTTTTTTCAGATTATCTTTCAATACCTCATCGGTCATACCGTCATCATTCACAAAATTTAGTTCTAAATCCTCATTTTCAAATACCTGAACTTCGAAAGGGTCTTTGAATTTAATAATAGCTTTTTGATCAGAAATATTTTGTATAACTGTATCTGCGAAGAAATTATCACATTTAATAAGGGCCGTAGGCATTCGTACACCTTCCTGAAATTCGACAAAGTCTACGATAGCGTCTCCGTGCTGCAAGTTAGTTGGGATCCGTACTCGTGTTTCAGACCTTGGTGGCACATTTATCTCATAAGGTGGATTATAAATAATTGGAATTGCTGCATTATGTGTCTGTAGTATTTGATTTCTCATGTCAATGTTAACAGCTAATTTTTTGAGGAGGTCAGATCCTATCAGTCCGTCGTAGCGTCCGTCAACATCGTAAATGTAAAATGTGTGAGGAAGTGGGCTTTTAAAGGTTTTTAATAAAGGAATATGTATTACCTCATTATGCATGCTTTGAGCATGTGTACTAATAACTGTAAATGGTTCATAGTATTTATACTCTTTAAAAAATTCATCGGCTTTAGCAGGACTAATAAAGGAACGACTACTTCCGGTATCAATGAGAAACTTGGAGTTGATCTCAGGAATTTCAATATGCGGCAATTTTAAAATACTGTCACAATAATTTAAATTTATTATTTCACCACATCTCTCGAGGCTGTTTCCTGAAAATTTTCAGTGTCCTGATGCGCGGATTCGACCTCATTATAATTTTCAACGAAATTACAATCGATAGGAGACTGCTCTACATACTCGTCACACATTTCTGCCGTATTATAGTCGTAGTTATAGTCATAGTTCTGGTCGAAAGTGTATTCCTGACAAGGGGTTGGTTCTTCGATATAGTATAAGTCATTTGTAGTCATGTTTTGCCTAACGGGGGCGGTACGCATTGACACATCAGTATCGCCAAGCCTAGGCATTTGCTGTTGATTTGACATACCGGGTTTATATTGATTGGGGTTCATCGTAGACTGGTTCGGTATACCAAACTTAAAACCTTGTTGTTGAGGAATGCCAAATTTATATCCACCATGTTGGAAAGGTGCACGTGGTTGTTGAAAAGGTGCCTGTCCGAAAGTGCGTTGAACCTGGTTTTGGGGTGGTCCAAATCTGTTGCCTTGAGGAGGAACAAATCTATTTGGCTGTGCAAAGTTGGGTCTAATTGCTTGACCTTGACCTTGTGAAATGCCAAATTTAAAATTATTGTTAGGAACGCCAAACCTAAAATTATTATTCGGCGGCGTTAAATTAGAAGAAGGTTTATGAAATCCTTGAGCCAAGGGCACTGGTCTCAATGCATTATGTGAACTCGATTGTTGCGCTATGCTTTGTTTCACTAACTTATTTTTCGCGTTATATTGAAACTGAAAGTTTATTTCTTCAGTCACAATGCTCAAAGCATTTTCAAGATTAGCACAACCTTTCAGTCGCACGATACGAATTAAGTCTTCCGGTAAATTAAATAAGAATACGTTCAAAGATGTGTTGTTATATATAATCATCTTGGCAGCCTTTATTCCTTCATCGGTAAGTCTAATGACCTTCGCTATCAAGGAGCTTCGTACGTTCTGGATCCTATGACAAAACTCTATGTACGACTCTCCTGGCTTTAGTTTCATAGTCTCAAGTTCAATGGCTATACACTCCTCTGATCTCGGATCGCCAAAATGTTGCGTAAGAATTTCTTTTAAGCAATCCCATGTTGTTATATTAGGATTATCGCTGAGTAGAGACGCAGCTCTACCAATAAGTTTACCGCTTATAGCATGAAAGAGATATAATTCTTGTGCCAAATTTCCTTGTATTCTAGCACCACTAAGCACATACTCACACTTTGTAATAAAAAGGTTTAACAATTTTTCATCTCCATCATACTTGGGGATAATACACAAAATTTCTTTTTTGACTAGCTGTATGCCTTCCATTTTAATTAGATTAATTTACTTATAACTACACGAATTAATTACGAGGATGACAAATTTGCCAATTTAAGTGCAAACAAAATCAGATAAACGTAATTAATAGGCCCGACGATTTGGTTCGGTTAGAAAATATGGAGAAAACCGGGAACATGAAAAACAGGAGGTGAAAAGGTCTACTCACCAGCTGCTCGATCCCATGTCCTCCAGAGCCAGATTAGTCAGCACACGCCACGAGCTTCCCACGGGAGACGTATTTATTTAGGTTCAGTCTTTTCACACACGAATCACCACACGCGAAACCGATTTTGGGGTTTTGCGATTAACGGTTTTCTACAATGTGAAATATCACGAACGGCTGCGCCAGTCAACTACTGGGAGCCCGCGAGCAAGTTTTTAAAACAATTAATTTAATTTGAAATTAACTTTTTATTTGTCTGAACGTTATGAAGACTAATTACTGACTAACTAACTCTAGGGCTTAAAACTATGGTGGTCGTCTGACCGACAATGCATGATCATCAAATCGTCAGGTGTGCAATGCGTGGGCGCGAGATTACCGCTCAGAGTGAATAACAATATAATGATTACGATGTGAAAAATATCTGACGATTAGACGTTGCTGGCGATATAACTAGGTATATAAGTATAAGGAGAAAAACAATCATTGATCGATACGAACGATATATGTGTAGAAATAGTGATCCAAAACATGTCTGTAACAAATCAACCGAATTATTCCATTGACCCCCGCAACTCCCATTGATTCATAGCCCCCATTGTTTCAAAGGTTTCAACTAAACTACAGCTCCCGTGACAAACGACGCCAATAAAAAAATAAATGAAAACGTTAAATTTCCGAACAATGCCAATAATAACCGACGGGGAATTGCGCAATCATCAGCAGGACGATGGACCGGATAGCTTGGGGCCACGAAAACAGCGTGGCCGAATAATGGCGCTGAGACATGAGCCGAACCACGAGAATATTATAACGAATTTTATTTCAATACATAATATATCTTACACAAAGCAGCTATAATATCACATACAGTTAAAGTGGTCTAATAAAACTAGGTCACTACGCTACTTCAAAACACGTTATACCTTTGTCTATGGTGACTTATCGACAACAGGCATGTGGGCGGACTAATATCAAATTTAGTGGATTTAAGTACCAAATCTTTTCAACTTAATATATTATTGAGAAATATTTTTTGTTATAATATTAAATAATTACAAGGTTATTCGCTCTTAAAGCTTGTTAAAAAATAGTAACTATAGAGAGAGTGGGGCCACGCTTTAGTCAGTACTGTTTTGTGCTCTGTACATTTATTTCTGACGTCTGTATTTTTGTCAGTAATCGTGACATAATTGATAATTATTATTATGCAATAAAATATTATTCCACATCTTTATTATTTAACCAAGGATTCTACCGAGCAAGGCACCCATTTTGCTATTTATTGGGGCATAAAAATCTTATCGCCGACGCTGCTCTCATAGCCTCACCTCACCTCCCGGTAACAAACGCGTAGGTGGACGTCGCGGCGTTGCCAGCTATAACTGTAAATCAAAATATAAAAAGAATAGTACCAATCTTTTGGTGGCTGGACACTATGGCGGCGCCGAGAATTGTGTTGCCGTATGGTCTGTACTTACGATTTATTATTATGACTGATTGGTGTGTTTTAAGCTATTTTATGAAGAACTTAGGTTAAAAATAGTCTGCCAATTAAATTAATTGACCAACAAACTAATAAATGGCGAAGGTTTTTTAATAGTACCTATTGTACTGTACAGGCATAAGTTATTCTACAAATGACATACTATTATATGGTAAATGGTGCCAATTTTCCAGACAAAAAAATAGGATTAAACTAAAGTCACAACCAAATAATCTGAACAAGTACACGTCAAGCCATGTGATGAAAGTGATCCTATAGGGGTTCCATTTTTCCTTTTGGGGTACGGAACCCTAAAAGTAAATTAAAATCGGTTCAACCCTTTGAGAGCAACGATGGCACAGACATACCCACAGATACACCATGTTAAACTTGTAACTCACCTCTTTTTTCCGTCGGGGTAAAATATTGCTGTCTACCTTCCAAATTACGAGCATGAAAAAGATGGTGGAACCGATAGTTCAATCAAGTCTAGTTTGTGTATCCACAGAATAAGCACCAATTTCATTTGTCACACAAAGATTCTGATAAGCGAAAAAGAATAAATAATAAAAGTCAACACAAAAAGGGAACTTTCGTTTCCATTATCTCGCCTTACAAGTCTCATCGCTGTTCTTTTTTAATAATCGCAGTGTTAGCACTTCCCGAGTTTAACGCGCCATTGTCCGCGTAATTACGCGCGCTCTTTGTTGCCCGGCGAGCATGGCCCGCGGTGTGCAGTATACTCGCCGCTTAACGGGCAGTCTTGTTTTAGACTTGTTTTGCATGTTGTTGGTTTTAGCGTTATGACGTGGTTTCATACGGTGGCAGAACCGAGCTGTAGCTTATTGACTACATCTCTTATTCGAGGCTGGCTAGACAGAGTAGCAAAGAGGGTGGCCTCTCGAAAGATCGGCGAAAAGTAGCAGTTATAACTGCGTATCCTACACTGAGTAAGAGAGTATAAAATGCACTCAAATTAAAGGCAGTATTCGTTGTTCCGTGTAGGAGCCTAATATTCGTTGTCAAGACATGTACATTGTACTACTTATGTGTAAAACTTTGCCCAAGATACCTGGGCCCTAACCAAGCTAGTTACTCAAATCGTAATAGAAAAGCAAACGATTTCTATTGACATTGATATGGTATGGTGTCAGCAAAACGCCAAAAGCGGAGCGTTTGGGACGTAATCGCGAGCGTTTGCTTTTCTATTACGATTTGAGTAGCTAGCGTGGTAAGGGCCCTGATCTTTGTACTAAGTTACACTTGTGTTAACAATTCACATCCCTTATGTGCGGATAGTTAACAGTTCACTTGTTACAACTATGAACTCAATACTTTCTTTGGATGTTTGTAAGATGACTTTAAGTATGCTGTGTGTATGTTCAGTTTCGCGAAGGGCCCCAATGTCAGCGGTTTTCGCTTCGGCGGCCCCAACGATTGTATTCACGGTTAATGCGGTGAACAAATGTGCTGGTTTATTGGGTTGAAATCTGTTATATTATGCCTTTGTTAATTCGAGGGTTTGGAAGAACCTTTGTTAGTTTTGCGAAGCCTGCTTTGGTGATTTGTGCTTTATTTGCTGGGGTTGAGTATCTATTTGTTGAAGCGAAGCTTCTATACGGACGTTCGGGGCGCTCGCCGCGCGGCCACTCTATCCGTGCTAAGCGTCAGTTGCGTTACACAATATATATACCTATATATATTGTGTATACCTATCTACTAATAAATAACTGCGGCGCCCTACGCTTTATACTATAGATAAAGCTTCGCTTTTTAGGGGGTCCTTAGAGGGCACTGTTTGTTTTTTTCAAGTATATTCGTTTCAATACTTGTTATATTTTTAAAGCAGAGTTATGAATTATTGTATTTATTATGCCATTTAGTCAGACGAACCGTAGACAGGGCGCATAGTGACTGAAGCCACCGAAAGTAACAATTTGCATCCATCCAGATTATTTTTTAAGACTTCGTATTACTTTTGTTGGTTTCACTTACTAACTCTACACGCTCCGTTTAGGTTATTTATTAGAAAATTAAGCTAAAAATACATTTTACTAAGACTCTTGGTATACAGATAATATCTTGATTAGGTACCTCCTAGATTATTTGTACAAATATCTATTTTAAGATATGGAATTGATTTTATCGAAATTGGAGCCGTCCATTGCTGAGAAAGTGAGCGAGTGGGCATTGCGACATCTTTGATAAATGAAACCTAACTAAAAAGTGACCGCTGTTAGGTTTAGTCTGGCCTTTTGACATGTTATATTATTTTGTCATGACATTTCATATACTAATAACTTTATTAATACTTTATTGACATTTCTACCTACATCCCTTTACAAAATTCGTTTGTTGCTTATACCTATTCATATTCAATGGAGTTATTAAATTCTTGTAGAAAAGTCCATGGCAATTTGACTCTATGCAAATAGTTGCTAAGCGATCTAAGCTATAGCAACCTACCTCTGTAATCGAAATGGTTAAATGGTGGCTGTCACGCTGACCGACAAATAACTACAGCCAGGCAAACCTAGGCAAGACATGAATCTTTAATTTTTAAAATATTTATTTAGAAGAACGCAAGATAAAAAATACTTCTGTATCAATATTGTATTAAATTGGTCTCATTTGAATTCTGTTGCCCACATTCGTGCTCGAGAATTCAGTTAATTTCCATCCATGCAAACGCAGGTATTTCAATTCACCCACATCTGTTACTCCGAACATTGTGGAGTCCAGAAATTTAATTGAAAAAGCAATAAGCTGGTGACATCACTGCACAGATGACGTCAAACTTGTTGCTTTAGAATTAGGGCAACAATTTGGACACTTTATACCCTATTGTATGTATGCAGCCTCCTACTCTTCCAATATTATTTCACCTCAAGCGTTTTAGGAGTTAGGTTAGGTTAGGAGTCGGCTGTCTGATGAAAAATTGAAGAAAATTTTATCTAAAAAGAAAAAATGAAGACATTTGTAGATAGCAGAATAGAGGACACTGAATTATCTGTGATTATCAACCATATATCAAGCGTTGTCCTAATCATGTTAGTATATTCTATACTGATGTTAAGAAATCTTTATATGGCTCCATGATTAGATTCGTCGATCCAACTCACAATCGTTTACGAGATTCTCCCGCATGAACCAATATCTCACACTGCCACCCTATCTCACCCTCAGATAGTCGGACAAAGGGTCTTGTTTATGTGACGTTAAGTCGGCCCTTCCTTGTAAAATAGTTGAGCGACGGTATCACCGTTTTGTGGGGAATTGATGGGTGCCAAGAATTTGTGATGATTGCACCCAACAATGGGTCATGCTATAAACATTTTTGCTGGATTTCTTATGTTTATTATTTTAGTTGGATTATATCGTAATGTTGCATGAACAACTATAAGAGAACTGAATTTCAGTGCAAGTATCAACTATAATTCACATAATTATTGTGTCAAGTCTGTACCTTTTGTTTTTTATTCATATTGGGGCCGGTATCTAGTCTACCCTATCTCGATTTGGCTCATCACTGATATTTATAAGAATCAATTGCCATAATTTGCCCTCTGAGACCCCAATATCAGAATTTGTTTCAGGCTTTAACTGCCCGTTCCGATTGTCAAAGCCAGTGAGCATCAATCGTTCCGCACTGAATTAAATACGACCCTGACTAATTTTATTGCTGAAGAAATTCTGCCGAAGAGACCAATAAATACCGATTGTATAATCAACAGTGTACTTGTAAAACTATTGTCTACTTTATGATTCGTAATAGTAGTTTCGGTATCAGTATCGATAATAAATAACTTAATGTGTCTCAAAAAACTAAACGAAGAATCAAGTAAGCGTAAAAGAACGTAACATTTGGAGATAGATTTAGGAGGGTATATGCCCGGTATATAGGCAAAAGACTCATCAGTGAAATGTTGAGTTGTTAAATCTAAATATATATAACTCAAAGGTGACTGACTGACTGACTGACATAGTGATCTATCAACGCACAGCCCAAAACACTGGATGGATCGGGCTGAAATTGGGTATGCAGGTAGATGTTATGACGTAGGTATTCGCTAAGAAAGGATTTTGATTCATTCTACTCCCAAGGGGATAAAATAGGGGATGAAAGTTTGTATGAAACTTTGTCAATTAAATTCCACGCGGACGAAGTCGCGGGCAAGCTAGTGAAATATATATGCGTGATGGTGTGGATATTCTTTACGCGATCCTCAATTTGAGGAAAAGTAACGTTATGTACATGTTCTTAAGAGTATTTCCGGTCCCCCGTTCCATTCGCAGAAAATACTATTTGCTACCTACTCTTCTTTATTCCGCCAATAAATTAAATTCATTCCACCTTGCACATCCAACCCAGTCCGAATCGCTCCGAACCCATTTTATCGTTTCTGAAAGTTTAATAGGCGGGAATGGCTCGCGTGAGCCTGTATTAATATTTCCCATTTGCTGACACCGCTGCATGTCTGCACTCGGCTTTCGTTGCGGCAACCAATTAACTTCGTTGGTGGAAAATTTACAAATCTTGAATGCCGTTGCGCCAACTTGTATATTTATTAACGGAACACTTTTGATAGTTATATGAACAAAATTTGAAGTACCTACATTAGCAGTTGTTTATATGTTGCCACATGACATTACCAACATAACTTGACTACGGATACATTCCAATCAAAACTCGCACAGTGCAAAAACTTCCATCCAATCCCAGATAAAAAAGCTCTCTAAAGTCGATAAAAATAATCGTTTCTAGTCGAAAGCGAGTAATTGAAAGGTGTCCGTAATAGATTGCTGGGTGGGTACACAGGATGGCCTGTGAGGTTAGTTCTAACGAAGCGTCCGTTGATTGCTTTTTAATAGGCATAGCACTAAACTCGATAGCGGTTCTTAGTCGTTTTGTGATACGTGATCCAGGTTCCTATTACTTTTTAGTGTTCCGTATTGAAGTGAGCCGGGTATGTTTGGATTCAATAGGATGCCAATATTTTTGTTTGGATAGCTTGTTTGTGTTTCAGAATTCGTTTTTAAACTTGCTGTGTAGTTTTTTCTGTTAATTTGTGAATAATAGAGGCATCAATTATAATATTATGTTGATTTTTAAAATCTGTCAGGTATCATAGACTTTGTAAATTATTATACTATTAGATGAATTAGATACTCATATAAGGAATCTTTTAAATCATGATTCGTTCAAAATATTGATCCAAGGAATAGCCATCATCTAAGATGCAACTTACCCTATTCCTCATTACACCACATCGTCCTTTTTGCGCAAAATTAATTGCTCGCTCCGTCACGTAGCGGTTGATTTCTCAGTGTCATTTTTTACGGCTTAGTTACGAAGTTGGCCCATCGTGCGACCGTTAGGTAATATCGATCGATCAATAGGTTTTGATGACTGCTTCACGATTGGAATCGTGTAATCGTATTACTTTAGGTAAATTTGAATAAAGTTTCATCTAACTCAAAATCTTGTACCGTTTGAATTAGATCTTTGATCTTAATACAAAAATATCTAGTTTGTTATTTTATATCACAAGGCGCCAAACAAAACTGGTGTTATGCAGTTACCGTAGCCTATATTTGCTTATAATAGGCTTTGCTCGCACGTGACTGACCTAAAGCAGAGTGGGACACAAGGAGAGGTAGGATCTCGGCGCTCCCATTCATAGTACGAAACGAAACTATACCTAATAGCTACTCTACTACGATCTTCTGAAAGAGAATGATACTACCCGGTCGAACCAGATTGGCTATACCATCGTACATTTTTAGGGTGTGTTTCATTGATGGGTTATACCTCTGGTTCTCTACTAATGTAGCTAATGCTACTACAGACAAATTTTACAATTAAAAAGCTGCAATCTGAAATCGTCAATTGAGTGTGCAGTGTTACTTATCATGTCTATCGCAACCGACATTGAGTTCGATACAAAAGGAGCATAAATATGGTAATTTGAAAGCCGTCATTATAAAACATTTAGCGGCACGGAACATTACAATTTTGTCGGGACGCGCACTTGGGCGGTCGATAAATATGAAACTGTACTGTAATTTGTTTATCTTCAAAAGCCCCAGCTACATTTACTATCAGGGCCATTAGATCTTGTCCAATTCACTTAAACCAGAGACTTTGATGATACACGAACGACACAAACGATACGACAAACTTGATGATATATTGTTTGATATACACCCACATGTATTTACAACGCGTCATAATTGGCAAACTTTATTCAGCTTTCATAAGATGTGCCGATTTCTTCGCGATGTTAGTCTGAACTAAAAAACCAACACAGTTTTGTCGTGACCTCCTCCAAATAACAAGGAACCTCGATCCGCCAAAGGGGAAACACACGTTATAAAAAGCTCAAGTAAAAGAAAGTGCAAATGGCCTTAAATATAATAGCAGCCATTTACGGCTGTTGAGGTGACGTTCTTACAAAAAATAAAGGGATATTTTCGGGTTCCCGCTTTTATAAGGAGCTCGCACGCTCCGAAGTAAATTGTTGGGAAAAAGGGTCTCGGCACGGAGTTTACTCACAAGATTATGTATGTACGACTATGTATAAGGCGCTTCCTTATTAGTTACTAAGCTTTTATTGTTTATTTATATTAGAAATAACCTAAAAAAAAATCTATGTAAAATTTAAATTTAATTTAGCACAGCATTGAGGAAGAAATAAACAAAAGTTATCAATAACTCAATGAGGAAGCTGTGATAGCCGATTGGTTAAAGCACGCGTCTTGCGGATACCAGGTCTTGGGTTCAAACCCCGGCTCGCACCTCTGGATTTTTCAAAATCTATTTGCGAATTTTAATTTCTATATGATTATCACTTGTTCACGGTGAAGGAAAACATCGTGACGAAACCTGCATGTCTTAGAAAATCTAACCTATTTTCTAAAGACATGTGAAATCCGCCAACCGGCACTGGGCCAGCGTGGTTGATTATGGCCTGAATCCCCCTCGTGTTGGAGGGAGGCCCGTGCCCAGGAGTGGGACGTCAAAAGGGCTAAATTATTATAATTATTATATTATATATTATCAATAACTCAATGAGTGGCTAGGCATTATAAAATATTTGTTTGCAAATCAGTACATATAGCGCCTCCATTTTTTATTTATATATATCTAAGTCGGCAAAAAGCGTACGGCTCGCCTGATGTTAAACAGTTACCGTCTATAGATGGTCCAAATCCAATAGCATTGCTTGCATGTTGCCGACTTGAAGGGGAGTGTGATAGAGGGAGGAAAAGGGAGTGTTCTCTCCCTCACCGTATGAAACACAGCTATTTAATGCCGATCTTCTGTGTGAGGGTGGTACTACCCCGGTCGAGCTAACCTGTATATGAGCTGTAATCAAGTGGCTATAGTTTGGCTTTATCACCGCTAACCCTATCGGCCACCAGAGGAATAAAAAATGTGTTAAGTATACTAGCAACTAGCGACTCTATCAACGTATAAACTCTTGATAGAGCTACTCATTCTCTAAGTTTACTAATCTAACTATTGGCTCAAAATGTCGAACAATATTTTTCTCCATACAGCGACTTGGTCACATTATTTTCTGATAGCAATAAAACAATATTGCTATTGCTATTTCGATGCTTGAACTGTCGAGAATCTCTTTGTTACGGTAAATCCCGCGGACAATATCTAAGGTTTCATTTTTGTCCTCCAAATTATTGGAAAGAAAAATTGGTCAGTCTTTCGAGATAATTGGATGAGTTTGTTCTTATACAGGCTGTCTCAAAAGTCCGACATATTACTTGGAGGTTTAGATGAGTATCGTTTAAATAAATAAAAATAAATTATTACAGCATTTCATTAAAATCAGCTTAGCCGTTTTTGCGTAATGCTCAGACAAACTTACGAAAAACCAAACCGATACCTGCTACCACCAGATCTGTAGTGATCTCCCTACACTCAAGGCAGGCTTTCCGATCGTCAAAATAGCAATTAACATAAATACATTACTTATTTTCTGGCTTGTAGCTTTTTATAGAAGACTAAACAATTGATTTGAAAGCTCTCGTCAACAAAGTAAGCATAAACACGAAGTTTAAAGTTTAATTAGCGAGTCGAAAACGGCCGCCGGTTTTAAAACAAACAAAACAAATGCCATTAATCATAAAACCAAGTCGAAAAGGGGTTTGTGCACTTAATTATTTAATGAAATATACTTACAGTTTTAATTTGAACCGAATGATAGTTCATGGTTCTTGTAGTGATTAAAGTGTAGTTAAATAAATTGTACTTTATTTGTCTGGAAACTGTAATTGAGAAAAGTTTAGGTAATAATTGGTTTACCTTAAAGTAATATTGATCTGATTCCATTTATTACGACATAAGCAGTGAAAGCCGGTTGGTTATGCACGCGTCTTGCGAGCGCCAGGTCCTGGATTCAAACCCCGGCTCGCACCTCTGAGTTAAAGAAAATAAAAATGTCTATACGCTTTATTTTCCTGACATGATTAACCAATTTCCTAATATGATTTCCTAATACGATTTTATTCCTATTATTTCTTTCGATTAAATTCGTGCGGGTTCTAAGACAATTTAACTTTTCCCCGGGACTCGTCGAGGGTCCAACCTCGACGTCATTATTGGTCACCATTGTCGATCTTGGCTTACAGGAGTAACAGTGGTGGGAGTGTGTGGCGGGACTAGTCCTATTTAAAACAATGATTTATTTTATCACTTACTTGTGAAGGCAAACCTGTATGTCTTAGGAAATCAAACCAATTTTCGAAAGACATTTGACATCCGCGAACCTGCACTGGGCCAGCGTGGTGGAATATGGCCTGAATCCCCCTCGTATTGAGGGGAGGCCCGTGCCCAGTATCTCTGTATCACGGGCTCTGCCCGGTCCTTTAGAAGGCTTGCATAGGGACATGGGTCCAACATGTAGAGGCCCTTTGTGAAAATTGTATTGTTATGTAAAGCACATGTTGATATGTCAGTTAAATAAAACTAAATAATGTTGTGTTAGTTTTTAGTGTTTAAAGCAGTCGTCTGACTTCGTTCATCTCTTGTTACAGACTAAACTACGCATTGTCCGGTCTCCGCCCGTGGTGGTGGCACGCGTGCAACGTCGCGCTGCACGCCGCGTGTTGCGCGCTCGTGGCGCGCGCGTGCGTTACGGTCGCGCGGTTGCAGCGACCGTTCGCCGCGCTGGCCGCATTACTCTTTGCGGTACATCCCGTGCATACTGAGGCGGTAAGTACTATTGGGATGTTATATTGTATGGCTATCAATTTCCCAAATTTTGCTGACTTTGTATTTATATCCTATTATAATAACATAAACAAATAATATTGAAATGAATGCAAAAGAATCACTCAGTTGAAAAAAAAATTTAATTCAATGCTTGCACTATTTTTGAGTTACAAGATGTACCAGATCAGAATATAACGTATCGTGTTATAAGTTTCGCTGCAATCGGGTGAAAATAATAATGTTTCCTTTTGACAGGTAGCTGGAGTCGTGGGCAGAGCCGATGTGTTAGCGTGTATCTTCTTTTTATCATCATTACTAGTGTATCATAGGTATGTCCTACCTTATCCTTATACGATGTACGAAATTTAATTAAAAAAATCAAATTTACGTCCGAGCATTTTATTATTCTGCTGCAATTAATGCAATCACAAAGAAAATGTATTACGGCTATTTTAAAGCTCAATCTCAATAAAAATATCATATAAAATTCTGTTTATTTTATGCAGACCCACCAGCAATAAGAAATGCGTATGGCTCAGCGTGATCCTCGGAGCTCTCAGTATGCTGGCCAAGGAGACTGGCATCATGATATTTATACTCAATCTAGCCTTCGACTTTTATAGATGCTGGCCGTTTGTTAAAAGGTATTGTAATAGATTTTAATCTTTCACGAAGCTGATAGGGTGTTTCGAAGATTTATTTCTTCAGTACGTTGAGAATAATTTATTTTATATAAGACGTAAATGATACAATTTTTGCTATACAATAACGATAAAAAGATTGACAATACTTTTGTGAAGAGGTCGTACGCAATCATTGATGTTTAGGTTAATACCCTTCATGCTACAAAGGGCATTGAAAGGTAATTTTCTGTGATGTTCATACAGTAATAGGTATGTCTTATGCATTAAGCACAGGAATTACTAAAAAAGTTTTTAGCTTCAATAGAAGATGTCACATCGCTCCCTGAACCAATGGTGGACGATGATCATGTAATTGAGTGAACATGAAGGACTCTCAATTGAGATTGCTTTCAGGTCAATATGCTCATTGAAAATAGAGAAGAAATGCGCAGGGCTGTCGATACGCACGATCAAAGTAGTGGTGTCCCTGGCGCTGCTGGTGTGCCTCAGGCTAGCCCTACTGCAAGGGACCTGGCCCTCATTCTCACCACAAGACAACCCTGCTGCCTTCCACCCTAGTTTCTTTGTCAGGTAAATTGATGTAATATGTATTTTATAGTTAATAGTTTCAATATCAAACTCACAGTTTAATTTCCCAAAGATAATTTTATAGTCATATTAATTTATTATGCAAATTAATATTATGAAATTTTGAAAACCTAAACAACTATAGGAATTTTATTAAAGCTTTTAAAAAACAGTTCAAAAGTTTGTGGAAAAATCCAGATGATTTTATGTTAAATGATACTTATCTGTTAAAATATAGATAAATAATACTAATTACGACCTCTCCAACGAATACCACTCAATATACAGTATAGTACATATATTTCCATTCAAAAGAAATGCTTGTTATAAAACAAGCCGCTAAAACGGACCGGCAAGCGGGAACAATGGGATGCGGTTAACACAATGCCACCGCATCTATTGATTGCTGTTCGCTAACTGCGGAGAATAAAGGAAAGAATACAAATATTGTATAGGGGGATAGAGAACGGTATATTGTTAGGGTGAAACAGTGCAGGGTGATAGGTATTCAAGTAGAGAAGGCAAGAGAACGAACAACACTGATTGAAACTAAATGGAATACCACCAAAACAATTCCTGTGAAAATAAGTTGAACGGTGACGCGGTGGTACGGGTCACAGCTTTATTGTTACCCGTATGCTGTGTAGCATAATAATAATAATAATAATATCGCCAGACAGACACACCAACTGTACGGTCCCAAACTAAGCAAAGCTTGTACTATGGGTAACCGTACAATGGACTGGGGGCGATCCCAGTGACACCCAGACCTGGGCAAATTACGAAAAGGCCATTTCCGAAATTTGCCCCGGGCGGGAATCGAACCCGCAACCACCATGTGCGGTGAGCCGAGCGGCCTACGCTCGAACCACTGCGCCAAGCGGTCGTACACGACCGAATAGGAACATAATACACGACGAAAGAGTCACAGTATCATTAATAACGGAAATCTCTTCAGACAACCATTGGATGGAGTGAAAGTAAGAAGTCGCTGAGAGAATAATAAAAAACACGCGCGACGATAAAGACAAAATTAAAAACTACTTCAATAACCTGTTTCAGATAATATATTTCTTTAACAATTCCATGATAATGCTTTCCTTTCCAGACTAATGACTTTCTGCTACCTGGCCGCATTTAACTGGTGGCTGCTCCTGTGTCCGTGGTCGCTCAGCCACGACTGGCAGATGGGCTCCGTGCCCCTCATCACCAGCGGCTGGGACCCCAGAAACCTGCTCACTTGCGCTGCATTTGGGGCATTGCTCCTACTATGCTATCGGTGCATAACTGATTTGGAGGTTAGATCTTATTATAAGGATATACAGGTTCACTTTGCCTTGACTATCGTTATATCAATGTTCTTTCGGTCACAGGTACAAAGACACACGCCAGCTGTTATTGGCCTGCTGTTGTTGGTTCTGCCTTTTATACCTGCCAGTAACTTGCTGGTTACCGTCGGATTTGTTATTGCAGAGAGGGTACTTTACATACCAAGGTAATCATTCATAGTCACAACTATATTTAAATAGCTTATGTGATGCGGCCACCATGGTGCTCTATAATGTAAATAGAGATTTGTTTTAACGAAATCGCTGTCGCATCGCAATTGCCTACCTATTAGGTATAGTTTCTCACAGACCAATAAGCCATAGACGTCGCACAGCCAGGCACCCCGGTTGCCTCACATATGATTGACATCACCGGACATTTGATTGACCTTGAACGGACCAATCAGAATTGGCCGTCTTTCCCGATTCCCCACCAACGTTTGACGATTGCATAACAGTGGCCGCAAGCGGTGTCTTGT
This sequence comes from Notodonta dromedarius, assembly GCA_905147325.1. Taxonomy (NCBI): domain Eukaryota; kingdom Metazoa; phylum Arthropoda; class Insecta; order Lepidoptera; family Notodontidae; genus Notodonta; species Notodonta dromedarius. The sequence goes on along the minus strand of LR990165.1, from coordinate 11,837,666 downwards.
CTTATTGTTCTGTGTAGTTTCTTTAGCAATGTTATTCTCCAAAATGTTTCCGCCGATCATTAAACTCTTAACTTACGTTCATAAATGTCTGCACTTGCTTTAATAATAAAACAAGTTTTAAAACTGGCTACAATATACAGTACGAAAACTTTTTGAATTGTTAGCACGTTGCAAAAATAAATTGTAACTTTTAGGGCCTGTGCACACCACGTTTTTTAAACGCGCCGTTGACGCGTGTTTGTAGCGATACAGACTTACAGACGCGATACGCAAGCGAGTCAGAAGACTGTAGACTTTTGTAGGATAAAAGCGCGCCGTCGACCCACGTTTCCAAAACATTTCAAAAGTTTAACAAACGTGGTGTGCACAGGCCTTTTTGTGTCGCTTTCGAATTAGCTACAATTTTTTATCAACGATTATCAAGGAGAACATTTTGAAACAGGGTGCGATTGGGGAACGTACTGAGGTCTGAGTTCTTCACTTACCTATCCTACTAATATTATAAATGCGAAAGTTTGTGAGTGTGTATGTATGTATGTATGTATGTATGTTTGTTACTCCTTCACGCAAAACCTACTGAACGGATTTGGATGAAATTTGGAACACAGATAGATTATAACCGGGATTAACATATAGGATACTTTTTAACCCAATAATCCAATACTACGCGGATGAAGTCGCGGGGCACAGCTAGTACTAAAATAAAAACCTTAAGGTGATGGCGCCTGTCTAACACGCGAAATTCAAAATTTTCGAATATTTTTATAGTTTATCCAAAATCTGAAAACATTTAAGACAACATTTTGTGATTTGCGACAAACACAGTATGCAGTGCGTTTATTAATACATTTATTTTACTCTAAATATTATCACGGTGGATATGATACTAGTAAATCACTAAATATACAAAAATTTACATGTTTTTTTTTCTGGTTATCTGTCGTTCTTGAAATGTTTTAGAGTAAGTAAGATATATTAATAAATGCATTGCATACGGTCTTTGTCGCCAATTACAAAATGTTGTCTTAAATGTTTTCTGATTTTGGATAAAAATACTCGAAAATTTTGAATTTCGCGGGCTAGATGGGCGCTTTAGCCTTAATTTCGCGCCCGTACGCTACGGGCTACGAGTAGCATTACGAAAATCAATAATGACTTACCTAGATTATTTTAATATTGCGTCTTAATATTTTTTAATAACATAACAGTTTCCGACACAGCATGAACCACACATTTATTTAATGGCCGCTTGAATGTCGGCGAGCCCGGCGGTGACAGACTTAACATTGTTTTTTTTTAAGAATATATTTACTACCAATATCTGTTTATTACATTACTAGTATATCCTGTAGCCCCTCCAACTTAGCTAATGCTTGTGTTAGGAGTGGGCTCACGACAATAGTTTAATGACCAGGATGGGGATCAAACCCGAAACCTCTAAGCTACGAGGACGGTCCCTCTAACGACAACGCTATTAACGCTTAATATTAAATTATTACTATTTCATATCGCTCTCGTTGGCCATGGTATAACTAGCGTTGGTTAAAATAGTTTCATCTTCTCGTAGCGTGGGCAGTGTGATAATAACAGCGTATGGAGTCCAACTCATGTGGTGCTCCAAGCCAGGGTCGAAGGTGTTGGTAGCCGTCGGACTGGCGGTGCTAGTGGCGGGAGGAGTGGCGCGTACGCACCGCAGGAATGCTGACTGGAGGGATAGATCCACACTATTAAGGTAATTTTATAACCTAACGTGGCGCATAAATTCAGTGAACAAACATTTACATTGTCTATAGTCAATTGAATATCAAGTAAGTGAGTAGGCATTTGGATTGATCTCAAGTCTGAGATCGATCTTGGAAATGACATTCTGATGTCATTCCAGTACAAAATGTCATGTCAAAAGTGCTCTCAAAACCGCTCTCAGACTTAAGATTGATTTATTAATACGGGCCCTAGTCATCAGGTCTGCAACGTCTTTGGTATTGCAAACATCAATAGGCTAAGGCAAGAAATGGTGGCCTGCAGTGAACCCCTGCCTACCCCATCGGGAAAAACCACCGTGATGGTGTCTAAATATTTCGGAACCACGGCACTATTGCGGTGCTATTGGTGTATGTATCATATATACCACATCCGTAGGCGGCTAGTAGGTACCTATGTGCTAGATCAATATAACCATTTATGATGAAAACTTCATAAAACTGTATAATGAAAATATCGGTTGTATTAAATTCTCTCGGCGGTTTTACGACGCCATTCAATTTTCTATAGGAACGATTTAGAACCGGTTTACGACGGGGCAAATGTGTTTGGAACATTTACACTACTTTAATGTAATTGACATTTTGCACTTAATATTACTGAAGTGCGACATAACATAACCAAAGGTTGTCCCATAGTTTTCTCGGTCGTTAAAATTTAACCTTTATATGGTTTAGAATAGATTCGCAAATTGTTAATTTTGAGACGTATTCTGTAGGTAATAAACACGCATCAATTTCATGCTATCTCGTTAGTTATGGCCCGTGCTGGCTTCTCCATTCTTTTTCCGTGTCATAATAAAATAATATGGCTTAAGAAACTTTACTGTAGTCCGTTACTTTGCCTGTTTCAAAGTAGCTTGTAAGATAAAAGCATATTCTTTATGACGATAAAAGCACCAAGATTAGCTTAAGAATTGTAAGCTATGGGTGAGGCATAATATGACTGTTAGGGCAGAAAAGTTCTGGAATGTCGGACACGAGGCAGAAGACGTAGCGTTGGACGATAAAGGCCTGATGACATCACATTTACAATACATTATTAATCCGTGTAGCGACACATTGCGATTACAAGTTTTTCTCGCGTAGTATGAAATAACTATCGCCAGACTGACACACCAACTGTATGGTCCCAAACTAAGCAAAACTTGTACTATGGGCACCGTACAATGGACTGGGGGCGATCCTAGCGGCACCCAGACCTGGGAAAATTACGAAAAGGACATTTCCGATATTTGCCCCGACGGGAATCGAACCCGCAATCATCATGTGCAGATCCGAGCGGCCTACGTTCGAACCACTGCTCCAAGCGGTCGTGATGTTGTAATATAACTGGCAGTGTGCGCTTCCGTTCGTTCTTTGGAGAGTTATCGCAGTCGTTAAACCATGTCGGGGGCGAATACTCTGACACCAGAGTCGGACACCAGCTCGCACAATAAGAAAAATAATAACAGTTTAATCAGTCAATCTGATACCAAGAGCTAACTACACAGGAGTTTCAAGTCGTTTCCACTCCTAAGTTACTGCATCGCGGTAAGAGAAATGGGGAAAGGTAGTCAGTAAAGTTTTCGACTCCCAAAACTCGATGCGTTTGAAATGCAGAACAACTTGGGTAACGACCGCTTCAAACTCTGAACAATATTCACTGCAGTTTATTCTAGTTGTTCAAGAATGTGGAATGATTATGCCGTTGGGGTTGAGATATGTATTATACTGACTCTATGTAATGTTCATACTGTATTATAAATGGGAAATTCATATGCAAGAGCGGCTACGAATTTAAGAATTTGATACTTTAATAATTATAGACTATTTTTTATCCTCAATAAACACGAGCCGAGACACGATTGAAGCTGGTGTTCAATCATTTTCATAAACTTGCCCCCGAATTTTATGATAAATTAGATCAAATTGACGGAATATAGAGTAGCACACTTTGGATACCTTTCGAGAAATAATAAATTTTAATGTTATATTCAAGTTTTTCTTTATAATTTTAATTCTAATCAGCAATAAAAAATGCGAAATAATAAATTGTAAATAAAAAGAAAATGTTTAAGTGTTAAAACAATAGCTCACATATTACCCACGCCACATTCTCTAAATCACCGCTAAATGTGCTTCGTTTGTTACAGAGCGGATCTAGCGACTCTACCACAGAATGCTAAACTGCACTACAACTTAGCCAACTTTCTCAGGGAGACGGAACAACAAGACATTGCCATCAAACATTACAAAGAAGCTTTGAGGTAACCGTTTGACTTTACGAACTATATTGTGGCTGTAAAGTTTATTAAAGTATTCGCAGTGCTGGTTTACTGTGGGTTTAAACTCTTTACACGCGGTGTATGTAAAGATGGTATAATGTAAGATATCAAAAGAATAGCACGATCTACAGAATAGTTACATTATGTTTCGCATGGAAAGGAATACTTATAACATTTTTAATGACAGTAAAGGCACTCAACAATCAGTCTCTAAGATTGTTGAATAGATTTCTACTATGAAAATGGAGAAACTTTGGAGCGTCAGGTAATAGAGTTGAAGATAGATTCGATATCCACTTACATGGGGTCATTTTCGGATTTTTTTCCTAAATGCCTCCCGAGTATCAGACAATGGACATCGCATCGTAGTTTAGGAAAATGTGACCTCGATGATTATCTGGAGGTTTGGAGCGCAAGACTGAGACATAAAAAAGAAAAATCGGGGTAGCTCATTGCCCAACAATAGGACAAAATAGGTTTAAAAAAATGTGAAGTAAGCTGGACATTTTCAGCAATTTACTGACATCATACTTCACAGGTTATGGCCCAGCTACGCAAGTGCTCACAACAACATAGGCACCCTCGTATCCGGTATGGATAACGCCGAACACCATTTCTTGCAGGCCATCAGGTTTAATAGGCACCACGTGAACGCACATTACAACCTTGGGAAGCTGTATAAGTGAGTATATTCGGCTAATGAAGACGTTCTAATATTGTTTTTGTAATGTGGAGTTTCTTATGTAATGCGTTCATATAATGCTCAAGAAAATATTTCTATAAGGTCGCTTCAGTGGAAATTGTTTGAATCTAAAAAACATATTCTTATAATCTCTTGTAGTGCATCGTTGCCTACTACTTCGTGAAATACAGAGGCGTAATGATGATATTATTAGATAGTATAAATTATCAAATAATCTCAAATATCAAACCAAACTAATTACACAAATATTTTTAAAAGGTACTTATTTATTCTAACGAAATAGCAAGTGTGACCCACACAACAATATAATAATCCATAATACCCAGTAGGTAGATACTATATAAACATAAAGACGATGTGAAACAAAAATGAAATTCCAGGAAAAGTGGTCGCATGCTCCACGCGGTCAAAATGCTGGAGAAATGCATATGGCTACAGCCAAGATTCGTGCAGGCCCACGTGGAGCTGCTCAGCCTGAAGCCAGAGAACGAGAAGCAGGGCATACTGACGAGGCTGGTCGACTTGGAACCCACTAATTGGGAGCATTATATACTGTATGGCGATTGGCTGAGGAGTAAAGGTGAGTGGGATGCGGAAGCTGTTTGAGGATTGTAGGAAGTTGAAGGACAAGAAGATGGATTATGTAGGAAAATTCAATTATTCCTACAAAAAGTAGGTAACGACTAATAACGGTGTGAATTTTTCCTTAGGTACACAAAGAACAAATAAATTTGTTACAGTTTCGAATAATTAGGTATCCTGCATAGAAATTTACTTATGACGTACCTACGTTTTATTTGAGAAGTTTATATTAGTGATTCGATTTAAATAATGAATGTCCCCACTTTTCATGCCTGTCCTAAAGAATATCCTATTCCAGGGTTACCCGGGCCAGCGTCGAAATATTACCTGGAAGCCACAAGACTGAGCTTCAGGCATCGAAACGTAGAGAGGACGGTCCGAGCGGATCTGATATCGTTCAGATACACCGCGCTAATGTACCGGTCATTAGGGCAGAAGTCCAGAACTTTGCAGTTATTAACCAGGTTTGTATAGGTATTAGGGAAATCATGTTGGCTATTTTTGAACTTATCTAAAACAATTTTGTGATGCACATTCAAAAATATGGTCAAACGGAAGAGTTTTGTTTGTGACTAAAATTTACTCCCTTAGTTGGGCGTTTATAGCATTACGTTGTAACTTTATAAATAGCCAAGCACTTTTGAAAATCAATTCCTATTTAAAAATTTGACACTGGTAGCGTGCAAAACTATGCTCAGTTTAATAAATTAGATTACGAATAATCTGATTGTACGATTGTATCTAGATGGCACACTTGGCGTCGCGGCTGGCCGAGCGCAGCAGCCGCGCACATGTACCTAAGAGATTGGCAACTCAAGATGGAGCTAGAGGGTCGAGCACAAATCTACTCCAAGGCTGTCAATCCCCCGGTAAGATACCTACGCTATGTTCATTACTAGGTGGACTAGAGCGCTGATGACTGAAATAAGAGTCGATTTGAATAGTATAATTACTTTAGACCTTATCAAAACTCGATTATAATTTATGTATATTAGGCAGATAAATACATTTTATTAATATCTTGTTGATGATCTGAAAAATATGCCAGTGAGATTTGATTTCAGGCCACTAGTAATTGTTCTCTTGGATAAAAAACAGACAAAATCTGTATGTGCAGCTTTGTGCTTTATCATCAGACCGTTACAGTTACCATGATACTTGTAATATTCGGAATCGTAAATCATTTTGAGATTTTTCTACGGCGAAACTTAAGATAAACTTAAAAACTAGGAACAAAATAAACTCGTGTCTATTACATAAATCCTGAATTTATAAAGTAAGATACGTATTGAAATTCTAGCGATAACCATATTGTTTATAACGAACCAGTTATACAACACTGTTGTAGATAGAAGTGATTCACTTACAATGTTTCAGCCAATAAAGTTGTTAGATCAACAAATGCTATTGTTTACAGTAGGGAGACTTAGGTGAACACGTTGGTAGTCGTTTTAAGAGTATTGTTACTGCTATTGATTATGGTCCATTGTATTTTGTTGAACAAATAGTAACTTTGTATATTTACGACTTCTCAATAAGCTTCTACGTTCTAACTTTTATATGACTGAAATAAAACTATTTTTACGGATTATATCGCGTTTATTTAATTTTATGTTCCCGACGTTTCGGTTGCTTTACAGCAACCGTGGTCACGTTTTATATGACTACCTGTATGTAAGGCACTTAAAAGATAAAGTATATAAATATTGATAGATTTTGGATATTGTATTGTATTGTTTGCCCACAGAAATCAACAAAATGCTTCGACCACTCCCAACTAACTGTCGAAGCATCAAGAGACGACGGTACAACACTGAAGGATGATATCACTAAAACTGACATTAAACAAACAAGTGTTAATAAAGATACAAGGGTTAAAGACAAGAAAAGTGACAATCAATCGTGTGGGACCAAAAAGCGTAATCTATCAGTATCGTCGCAAATAAAAATGACGCATAATAAATCGGAAATCGGACTTAAAGAAAAAAAGTGTACTTTCAATAGGAAGGACAAAAAGGAAAGTGATGTGATCGGTAGCATTGGAGCTCCTCTATCTGAGCATATACTAATGAAAACTTATTAAAATCACGCCTTTGATACACTTAAGGTAACACAGACAAAAGAATATCCAATGGACATTTTGGAATCATTTTTTACGAAAACCAAATTAAAATTTCTGATACTCATAAGTTTTTTTAAACATATTTGGTGGCAAACATAAAACTAAGTTGCTTGTCTATATTATTAGCCGTGAAACAGCTAAAAGGAAAATACATGTTGTTGATCCCGAAAGTGATTTTCTCAATTGACATTGTGATAATTTAAGTTTGAACGGTTAAGTTATGATGTAGGAAGCTTCACTATTTTTCTTTTTGGAAGAGGTGTTAGTGCTAGACATGCCGACAATATCGCGAGATTAAACTTAGTTAAGAGAATGTACTTTGCAACGATTCGCGAAATTCCATGAATATATCTGGGAATTTCGAAATTCGTTTGCAATATTTAGATAGCAAACTAATTTAAACGATGTGTAGTGATTTCAGAAAGAATAAAAAATATCTATTTTTGTCAGGATGTGTGAAGTTGGGTGATTTATATGGATAGCACAAACATTTTTACGCTAGCATTAGTAATTTCATCATTTATGATCAAACTCGCGAATATATATGATACGCTGTGATATGAGTTCTTGAGTTGACAATTTTAAGGTGTCTAGTATTTTAATCTTCTGTTATTTATTAGCCGTCGTATTGTTCTTTAGAAGCAGTAGAAAATTTTTTACAGTCCCATATTTGCATCATTTCCCGTAGTCGAACTATTTTCATCATTTTCCATTATTTAAATATTCGTTCGACGTTTGATCATAAAGTAAGGATTGTGCCACGGGTAGTCCACACAGTTTGCTTGGCCTTGTCAGTATTATAAAGGTAACACGGATGCTTGCTGTATACAATGATAATCAAGGATTTTGTAATGGTGTCAAATTCAAATACTTTCAAAACAATGTCTAAAATTATTTTGTTAACAGAAAAAAAAGTAAAAATACACGTAAAGCATAATGAGGCTGATTTTGCGGGTAGTTTCTAAAAATTACATTTTATGGTCAAAAAACAAATAGTGTAAATACATAGTTTAGTTTCATAAAGAGATATTATCATTTACAAAGTTAGCCGAACTTTTGTTTCGTTATAAAAGTTTGGTAAAAAATGTAGAAGTATTTTGATAATTATATTTCATGAACTTCTTTAATAAGATGGTAAGTTAAAACGTAATAGTTAAGCGTCTTTCGACGTTATTTTTACTGATTAAATATCAAAGAAAGTTTAAAAACTTGAGACGACCTACGAGTAGAGGGTAAATTCTTCACGATTCATTATTTGCTATCGGACCTGCAAGATCGCCGGCGTGTGCTTCCAGTGATATTAAAAGATATTATTTTCCAATAAAGATGACTTTCATTTCTGATAACAAAATAATAATAGTGAGTGATCTCAATACATTACTATATTAAGTTGTAAATAATACTTATAAGTATAGATTAAAGACACGTGACAATGCTTTGAATGTACTGAGAATAAACAATTTAATTATAAACTCTATCGTTTCATTTCCTTCAAACTGGCTTCAAAGGAGTCTTTGATAAAAGTCTCTCCGAGCAGCATAAGTATGTAAGTATTTTATAATTTACGCAGGTTTATACCCTTAGACTTCATAATGGAATTATGAATAAGTAAGTATAATTAGCTACCTATACTTTATCTAAGACGCTATCCTGATACCGTCATCAGTATGACAAAAAGAAGCAGATAAATAAATAAATATCGCCAGACTGACACACCAACTGTATGGTCCCAAACTAAGCAAAGCTTGTACTATGGGTACCGTACAATGGACGACCCAGTGACCCAGTGACACCGAGATCAGGGCAAATTACGGAAAGGCCAGTTTCGAAATTTACCCCAGCGGGAATCGAACCCGGTACCACCAGGTGCAGCGAGCCGAGCGGCCTACGCTCGAACACTGCTCATGGATCATAGATAATAATATTTCACGTAACACTTAACACCAAGTATGTGTGGTTGTTCACTAACTGGATATGCGGATGACGGACTGCTGTTGATAGAATCAAATACTAGGGCCGGACTCGAGAACCTTGCGGAGTCATGTCTGCGTTTAATTTCTGAGTGGGGCGAGCGAAATCGTCTCACGTTCGCCCCCCAAAAAACCTACCAACTCCTCCTAAAAGGGAATTTAAAAGCGCCGCCACGTATTAAGTTTAACAACGCAACAATAAAGAGAAAACAATTGGTTTGCTACCTCGGATTAGTATTAGAAAGGAATTTCCCATTTATAGAGCATATTAAAACTGTTGGTGAAAAAGCGAAACGTAATTTTTATGCGTTGACGAGAATATCTACGGCAACTTGGGGACTTTCCTTTAGTACGCTAAAGATTATATACGGGGCTACGTACTTAGGCTGCATGTGCTACGGCGCACCGGTGTGGGCCGACAGGGCCACAATAGGGGCGGCACGGCGTAAATTACTACAAAGCCAACGTTTGGCGTTAATATTTTTATGTAAAGCATATCGCACGGTTAGTACCGAGGCCCTGCCAGTTCTCGCTGGTGTGCTCCCAGTAGACCTGGAGGTCCAAAGACGCGCGGCAATGTAAGTAATCTCTCTACTCGAGAGAGCATGAACACCGAGTTCCTTAAACCGCGAGACCGCTCTAAAATCGCTAGATTATTTAGTCCGATATCTGTCGTCTACGAAGATCTTCTGACCGAATGGCAATCCAGATGGGATACAACAACTAAGGGCCGCCACCTCCACCAATTCTTTCCATGCGTTCGTGAACGTCTGGAGAGAGCGTGGCTGGAGGTGGACCACTGTGTGGCTCAATTTATGACTGGGCATGGCAACTTTAGGAGGAAATTATTCTACTTTACGTTAGTTCCTTCACCTTTCTGTCAATGCTCGACGCCGCAAAACAATCATGAACAATCTGCACATCACATCCTGTGGGAGTGCAGTCTCTGGCACAACGAACGGACTACTATGCTACGAGTAAATAGCCTGCAAGTGACATCTGGAGCAGTTTATTACACAGACCTTGTGGAAACCAGGGACAATTTCCGTGCGTTCAAGGGCTTTTGCCATACCTATTATTGGAATCAAGTATAATCAGCTCACGAGTTTAGGTCCAATTAGTCATATTACGATCCGTGGTGCCTTACGACTGGTCTTCAATCAGCTGTAACAGTCTTGTTTCTATGGCAATTAGCCCATACCAGCTACATATATTTTGTCTCCCGCTTGGCACCGGAGGGAAGTGGAAATATTTTCTTCCAACTCCTCCTTTTATTTCTTTCGATTAAATTCGTGCGGGTTCCAAGACAATTTAACTTTTCCCCGGGACTCGTCGAGGGTCAAACCTCGACATCATTATTGGTCACCATTGTCGATCCTGGCTTACAGGAGTTACAGTGGTGGGAGTGTGTGGCGGGACCAAGTAAGTCAACCTAAGAGTCATGTTAAAAAACCTAAATGGGTTAAACCAGTCTACCAGTATTATAATTGTGTATTATAATCGATATGCTGGTTAGTACAGCGAGAATTATTTATAAATCAGATAGAGATATTGATTAGCTTGGTATTATTGGACTTCTAGTATAGCATTTTCTAGTGACAATGGTGTTGCCTGAACACACTGCGTTGCTGTTTCTGAGAATGTTATATATTTTGTATTTGTTGTTTTTGAATGTTGTATTTGTTTTTTTTATATTTAAAAGAGTAACCAATAAGTTTGTTGTCGGATCTTCTGAGTGGAAGCTGCATTTACGGACCGATGGTTGATTCTGACTATTCATAATTGCTTTGTTGGCGGCATATATGAATATTAATATTTTGAATTTGAATTTTCACGATTTTATATTTTTTCACGATGGGTTGATAGTCTGACATGGCTCAATATAACGAACACTTTTAAAAAACATTGAAGTTGGAACTATGTGGTTCTCAAACTAAATCCTATCTTGCATTCCTTAAAGGCATGTTATCACTTCGCTGAGTAGGTGTTCCTCCCCCACTGCAAGTGCCGTCTGATAATACCACCGCTAATCCGCTAGATTCAATCTCACAACAATGGTATCCGAGACGTAGCAACAAGTGGTGGCCGATCGTTGAAGCAAATCCAACTCTGTCTTATGAAATTAAGGTAGATTTTAGCCTGAGATTGTGGCTGTGTTTATTTTTTGAGTCAGTTACCAAGTTTTTATGCATCTGATTTTAGAATCAGGAATATATTATGTAATCAGTTCTTGAAGAACAATAAATTACTAAAGTTTAATCTGTTATTCGTATTTTATCAATCAAAAATATCACTTATCGATTGATTCAAATAATATTTTGTATCGAGGTAGTATTTTAATTTGATTTAAATCAAGTGAATGTAGTGAATAATGACTAAATATACTCATACACAGTGTAATCAATTGAATAGATAATATTTATATTGGTTCTGAAATAATAATTCTTGTTCACTAGAAAAAATATAGTGCTGGAATATTTCTAGGCCCAATATTAAAAGAAAACAAACTCGTTTTTATTTCAGCAAATACCCTTAAAATTGCCTCGACACAACTTTAATCTTGTGCTCTATTCTGTGAATGTTTAAACAGCTAGCGAACTAAAATTTGTTTGGGCGTTCTAAACTAACGTTCGGCGGCATTACGAGTTTGTAGAGCTTGTTTTATATAAAAGACGCTTATGGGTTTACAGCTTAACGACAACGATGTAGAGCTGTTTAGTTACTAGTTTTATTAGGCACTAATGCATTGTAAAGGTACCTGAACATTTTGCCCCAACACTTCGGTTATTCTGTTTTTGTCTTTATAACCTCATGTGTCTGTGTCGAACAAAAGTTTATTTTCGTTTCTTTATTTCTAGCAGTAGGTGTATAATACAAACTCTTTTGAAATATCGAATTTGGCTTTCTTTTAAAATATATTTTATCGCTTTCTATAATTAATAAGAAAATATAATGTTTCCTAAATAACTCCTTTTAGAAATTCCTTGACAGATAAATCAAAATTAAAATGGCCCACCCACTGTATAATAATACTTAGCCGTAACATTAAAATAACTAAAGTACTTCGTTGTTTAATGTTTTTGCGCTAAAAGGAGAGCAGTATACTCATTAAATACTTTGCCAAAACAACGCAGTGACACCGAGCGAGATCAAAGTTTAAATTAGACAGAATAGTTGCGCACCGATCCGCGTGCCGGACCGAATGACTAATCTCTGTTAACACCAAGTTCGCTATCTTAGAGGTAATTGAATACTTGCAGTGTACACGAATTTGTTTTGTTGATGAAGTATTTGGGAAGTGCATTGCGATGTTAATAAAGTCGTGTATTGTAATACATGTAGTTTGGCGGTAGATTCATTAGAGTAAGCGGTTGTATTTGGTACCTAAAATTGGGAATATATAGGTTAAATTATTTGACGACCGCTTGGTTCACTGCACCGGGTGGTTGCAAAGCTCGATTCCCGTTAGTGTAATTTTCGGCAATTGCCTTTTCGTATTTTGCCCTCAATCCTCGGTGTCAATGGGATCGCCCCCAGCCAAGTGTACGGTACCCATAGTACAGGCGTTGCTTAGTTTGGGACCATACAGTTGTATGTTCAATTTGCAATATTCATTTATTTATTTATTAAAAATAAATATGGACTAGAATAAAAAATACATAGGTATGTGGAGTCTCGGTACAAAGGAGAAATAAATTTAATTTAATAGAGTGACTTATTTACTTCTATATCACATAACATTATCGTTCAAAGTCGTTATTCTCTACAAATTTCGAATATCGTAAAGGTGAAATATCAGAGCTCCCAATCTAAATCGATTATGAATTTTGATTGAGCAATGTAGATCTTGGTGACCACTAGCTATCATTTAAGGAGGGGCTTTTTTAAGTTAAATAAAATGAAATACCTAATTGATTATTTCTCATGATACAGCGGTGCTAACGAATAGGAATACAAAATATCAAGTGCGCCGTTTAGAGCAGCGCCTCAATGCTTACCGAGACACGCTCGCCTAGAACATGTACGAGTATGCTGTGGAGAGACGTAGGAATTGTAATATGGGGATAGTCTGTAGAGGGGTCCATATAAACGGGTACTTCATGAGAAAACTCTAAGAAATATATAGTAAGTAAATTTTTTTTTATTCCACCTAAACCTGAAAGGGTTATTTTATAGTAGCTCAAACATAATTTCTTTTTTTTAAAGTGAGTATATTTAATCTGTTAGAACCATTCATTAACAAGTATCGATAAAGTGAAACAACATGTTTCGAAGACGCTTAGTGAACTCACCCGTGCAAGTGCCAATATTGTTAAACTTGTCTAACTATTAACACCTGATTTTTGCAAAAGCCATAGAGGAGGAACCAAACGTTCTATGACAACACTATAAGGAATTCCACATCAGTCTTCGCTCGCAACTAATTCTTTGAGGAATGGATGCGATGCAGTTGAACGAGGGAGGGGAGGCGTGTGTGGGGGAGTAGGGGAGGTACAAAGGATGCGCCAACAATCGCCTTACGCAAACATTGCTGGTTTTATTACGCGTTTCGAGCTATAACTGCGCGCCGCTGCTGTAATGCACCGTAAAGTTTGTCGAATTTATTTCAAATGCGATACGAGCACCCAATAGGATGCTTGGAATTCAATGGATGTTTTTATTGAAAAACTACTTAACATGTAAATATTGGTGAAATTATCATACACTAACATGTGTGGTCCCATTGACACCCAAATTGGAGTAACATTCCAAAAAGGCGATTACCAAAATTCGCCCCAACGGGATTCGGACCAGCAATCCTATGCTTGCATCGCTAGACCCAGTGTTATTTTTATTTTTTTTTAATTTTATTTATTCAGGACAACTAACAATTGCATAATAAAAGCTTAAATATAGATAATGTAGTAACACATCAGGAGTGATTACGCAACCAGCACCGTTATCCACAAAATAATGTTATTAGTGGCACAGAATATAATATAACAAAAATAGTAACATACTTAGTATGTAAATATGATTCACATATTTAAGCAGATAGTGGGTTTTATACAATATAACAAGTTTGGTTGTTTACTTATCAATAATTGCAATTTTAGAAACAATATTTTTTTTGAATTCAGGCAGTTTTAAGGAAAATAGATCAGATTCAGCAAAATTATCGTTATGAGATTGCATCAGTCGCCGTAAACGTGCACGTTCACCTGCGTAAGTTCTGCATATCTTAGGAGCAAATAAGCAGTGTTCATCAAACAATACAAAAACACAGGGACAAGTGAATACTCAAGTAACTTAATACACAAAACAAATATTAGTTACTTATAGCATCTCTGAATTCAAATCACCGCTCTGTATTCTGATGGGTAGGTATAGAGTTCCCGATACGATCATCTGATTAGGTAGATAATAATCTGAGCCCAGTAGGAGGTAATAAATTACAACCATTTATATTCACAGGCAAACAAGAATCATTACGAGATTCACTTGAAAGCAAAACAAGTATATAAAGCTACGTAACGGTTGGTACGTAGCCCGGTCCTCGCGGTAATCGCGTTCGTCACGATATCACCGTATAAACGACGGAAATTAACAACCAAAGGAGACATTTTGAAGGAAACACGATATTTGAGATCATGATTTATTGGTTGATAAGATGGTTGTCAACTGACTAGTGGTTGAATTTTCGTACAGAGGTAGGTACTTTTTTCAATAATAGAGAAAAAGAGCAGATAAAGTCAGTAGCTATCATTAGCTAACTGTACCCGTTTGCTTATGTAAAACTAGCTAAATGTTTCCTCTATACCTATGATCAACAAAATAACGGAATGATAACGGAGATTATCATTGAACAGACAATTGCTATAGGCAGCATTCAACAATACAGTAAATGAGTGTTTCATGTACCTACTGGTAACAATCGTTTAGTGCTCTAAGGGGGGAATTATACCTAGTTTACACAACACAATTAACATACAACTCAAGAAATACCTCCCCTGAAACTAAAATGACACCGTTGCATGTCTACCCGCAATAATGGGGCAAAACGCTACTGTCTTCGCTGTAACCGGATGCGATTTATTATAATAATTTCCGTTTTAAATGCTCGGCTATCATTCGGTACGTCGGTGGTACCCTTCGCGTGACGTATCGTGAGAATTTGTGCACAAGTCGCGAGGGGCTGGGGACAGTACAGGAAATGTAAAGAAAAGGTACCTTTATTATAGTGTAATAGATATCACGCAACGCGAGTATTCCTGTAGAAAAAAAACTGAAAATAGTCGGAAACCAAGCGTACCATACGTCCATATAGATGCTTGCAATACCAAAGGCATTGCCCGCTCATTGCCGACCTCAAGGGAAGTGGGGCAATATAAGGGGAAGGGAGAGGAGGTTAGACTCCCGTCTCTCTCGCTCATCGTACGAAACGCAGCTATCATAGCTACTTTACGCCGATTTTTGTGAAAGGTGAAAATTGATACTAACTCCTTAATTGTTCCCCTGGACTCGTCAAAAGTCTTACCTCGGCGTCCTCATTGGAGACTAAATTCTGGCTTACAGGAGTAACAGTGTTGGAATTGTGTCGTGGACCTCATACCAATTACGACTGATAGTTTTACGGTCGATCACAAGGACTCTAATTAATTTCCTCACCCCTCAGACACCTCAGGCCACTTTTCCCACGTTTCCAATGTACATTCCACAAATATTTCCACAAGGACAGCTAGAACAAGCTATACATTGTTATCGTCTGTCGTTATCCATTAAATTCTATATCCGCCATTGAAACCGATCTCTCCGCAGCTAACCGGTTAAACAGACTATTAAGATTCGTGGCATTCGCGGGTTTAAGGTCTTATACACACCAGCGGGAGAGCTTTCTGAAGAGTTCTTAAACATTCTGACGTGACACGTGGAGAGAATGACGTCGTCATACTGTAAATGTCTAGCTTGTTAAAAGTGTGATGCGTACAATCATGATTGGATCATTGACCTTGAGATGAGACAATGATAACATTGGGTACAAATGTGATGGTGGTAGAGCCGAGCTATAGCCAATTGAATACAGGTCATATACAGACAAAGAAGACGCAGATGATCCGCTTAAAGTAGTTATTCGTACGCATATAGCTGTGTTTCGTACGATGTGTTTGAAATCCGGAAGAACAACTCCTCTACTTTATCTTCCCTCCGTCCCACTCTCCTTCAGGTCAGCAACGTGCGAGTAATGCTTTTGGTATTGCAAGCATTTATATGGAAAACGGTTACTGCTTAACATAAGGCGGGACTTATGCTTGTTTTCTGACTTCACTACAAAAAATATTTATTAAAGGTTTATACTTCAATAGACGTCCCCAAAATGTCGGTATAAACAAAACTGACTTTACAGGATACCTACTTAAATAGTTCTAAGAGGTTTCTTAAGTTTAGGAGTTCTTGGAATAAGCACTAGGGAACGGGGACTGATAATTTAGTTTTTTTTTTTATTATATTCAGAACCTAATATAGTGAAAACATCTTTGGCTAAGCATTCGATAAACCCAACTTATCGTGTACAACACCTAAAAGTCAGAGTCGCGTCATCAAAGAATAGGTACAACGGTGGATTTAAAAGAGATCTCGGATCCACTCAGCATGGGGAAATGGAAATGCACTTAATGCATACGTAATCAAATTATCCGAGCGGCGAGCGCGACTCGCTGTGGAGCTGTGTGTTACACCGTAGTGTAAGCTTGTAGAATACATTGAAATGGGCGCTGTCACATTGGCTTATCGCCGACCTGATACCGATATCGATATCGGCGACAAACAGTGCGGGGTGAAAGTAGGGGGCGGGGGGAAGAAGCAATAGTGACGCACGCACCGCTCTTTGCGACAAGATTTTTATATAAAAAAGTGGTTTTAATATGACGTCGATTACCGATAACAGGCGGATATCGTTATTATTCAAAGGGAAAAAAATCCTAAGAAAGTCATGGCTCTATGGTTAATACTTTTAGTGCTTTTAATACAACATGTAGCTCTACCATGGAGCGTTAACATATTGCCATCCAAATGCCGTAGATGCGAATAAATAGCGACTCTTAGCGAAAGTAAAAAATACGTTTATTTATAATCAGTTCTGATCTATGTCTTACGAAGTATGCGACTGGATGAAAAATTATTTAATATTTTTGTGACATGGCCACGGTGATACATGAGGCATGTCAAGCCGGTAACGTAACTTCGTGTTGCCACTGTCAGATGCTAATAAGAACTTGCATTCTTTCAGATTATTTTCATATTGAGTATACATTTCATGTTCATGTAATTTATGTAGGTAAGTACTTAATTATTTTTTATATAACAACGTCGGGAAAAATCGTATGATCCATCTACTGCTAAGCAGTTACTGTGTCCTTTATATTTATACACCTACATACTTATAAAATATGTGAAAATATTATTAGAAACTTAATGTCCCAGTAGTCAGTATAG
Source organism: Notodonta dromedarius (assembly GCA_905147325.1). NCBI lineage: Eukaryota > Metazoa > Arthropoda > Insecta > Lepidoptera > Notodontidae > Notodonta > Notodonta dromedarius. Next base: position 11,819,790 of record LR990165.1, on the reverse strand, counting down.
TTTTTTTGTTAGGGTACCGTAGCCCCTACGAGCAACCCGTATGAGATCATCCAGTCCGTCTGTCCAGACACAGTGCCATAACTGCAACAGTTTTTGACGGAAGTCTATGAAGTTTTGGTATAGCAATAGCTTAATTTTTTTTTAGGTATATAGGTACCCACTTATATAAAACAGAAAAGTCAATGTTCAATTATTCTTGACCCTCGATTGCAGTATAAAACTAACACGCTATATCAGCAACAAGCTGTCAGTTACTAACGAGAGGTCAGGCGGCGCGCACACAACCTTCATTTCAACATTTTTATAATCCAGAGTGAAATATAACTTTTTGTTTAACACTCACTGTCGCGACGAGGTTGCATTTGAAAATTCTAATGCATTCAACGCGACATTAAATGTGAGATTGCATTCTGACGTGATGTGGAAATGCAATTAAATGTAATGGGTTCAGATGCAAATGAGAATGGAATGACGTAAAATAAAGTACATTGCTCAATCTTAGAGAGTATAATCTTCCCAGTAAGAGAAGATGTTGAAAGAAATATTTTATAAGTAGTAGTTACCAGATATTAGTGAAACAACGAATACTTAATTTGTCACTAATTAATTAAAGGTAATAAAGTACGTGTCAATTAAACTAATATCTTACTTAAACATGATAAGTGTAAAAAATACGGCCATCAAATATTGTTTCGTCTATATTAAATAAAACAATAGACACTAAAATTGAATCCCTATAATTATTTAAAGACAGAAGCAAGTTACGTCAAATGCCGTTTTGCCTAGACTAAATGGTACACCATAAAATCATTTCAAGCATATAACTAGGCAACCAAAAAAAAACATAATATGAAATCGTATTTCAGCAAGTCCTAAATATACAGTTTTTCTGCCACCAACGTTTCTTTCATTTGCATATCAGTATGGGAAAAATTAAAAGCACAAAAAATATTCCCACTCGTGTCAGATACTTCTGACTTCTGAATCACTAGCGATGCAGAAGAGCTCGCCATGATTTATTCAGTTTTGCTGCAAAAAAACGCTCTTTAACGCGCTGAAGTATGCAGAACGTACATATAATTGGTTGGGTTTAAAAATGTAATTTTTATTAAAATTGTGTTCTGTAGTAAAGTATAATCAGCATACTTAAGAACGGTAGTAAGATAAAGGTTGTATACTGTGGACATAAGGCACAATGTTGATTGACATTGCTACTAGATTAATGCACGTATCTGTTTAATTAGAGAGGGTACTAGTAATAGGTAATGTAGGATTTAAATGTGGGTAACGAACATACGCAAAAACGTTGTTATAACTATAGTAGATAATGACAACCATATCATTAATATTAATACCAACAATAATTCAAAGAATTTACAAATCATTTAGAATTAATTTGCAATTAAAATGTTTCAAGTATCTAATAATCCTGAAAATTAGGTAGCAAGGCAAATGGATTTTAGCGATCGATCGTGATTTTACAATTTCATATCAGCATTGTTAGATTGCTCAATCAAATTGGCTAAAAATATGTCTTATAATTATACGTGATGTATCATCAGGGCTATATGAATAAATGAATAAGTGCCGTGACAAAAAAAAACCTAAACAACTTCATGGACAACGATAAAAAAATTACAAAAAAAGAATTGGTTCAGTCGCCGCCGCCGGAAAAATCAGCGTAATTTCAACGGAAAGATTTGCATTTTTGATTACATAAATCGTAACGAAGGTCTCTGGTTTCCTGTATCCAGCAAATTTTTCTAAATTCTTAACTTCATCTAATATTTTTTTTTTCAAATATTGTTTTCATAATCGCATGAAATACAATAATTGTGTAAGAATATTTTCCTCAACTCTGTTGCGGAATGAATCAACACCTTATGTGTGGAGAGACAAGGTTAAAAATTGACAGCAATGTAGTTAAATTATTGCCGACGACTTCCGTAATCGTCCCTCAGCTCTCGATGTTGCCGGTACTACGATCTGCATCACAAACAACCGAGCGATTTTTCTGCGACGACTGCCGACGCATACCCGTTGCATACATTTACATGACATTTTGCATTTTTGATGAACTAAAAAATAAATGGCGATCCGCAGCGGAGATCCCTGCTTATTTTTAGCAGTTTTTGTTTCAGACAATTTGTTGCGGTTTCAGCGTTGCAGTTTGTGAAAGTTGTTGTTAGTTTTTTAGAAAGTGGCAATTTTGAACATTAAAGTTTAAAACTGTTATAAGGTAATTTTTGATAAACATAAATAATTTATCTTTCTGTTTTTCCACTTACCGTAATGATACAGATTTGAATTTAATTTAAGTACCTAATAACTTGTATATGTATTTAGTTCTTTTAGTGTATACATAACAAAAAAAGCCGACATCTCTAAGGGCACCTCTTAAATTCAGTATAAACTCAAACCATTAGTTTTCACTGTGTCTAGGACTGTCCCGGGGGACTCGCGCTATTTATATTTCGCGTTTCGTGTCAAATAAATAATTTTATATTCATTCTGTATATGCAGCGTCTGTTGTTCGATGTGAATGTGTGTGCCTGATCTGAATGTGTTTAGAATATCGCAATGTGAGAAACGTTAGAATACGTATGTTCTTACAGATTGAGTTTCTAACAGAAAATTTCTATTGCTATGACAAAGTTAGATACACACAATTATTGAATGCTGACAGCTTCTCCTGTTGCATTGCACACGAAATGTATTAGTGTCTATTTCAAATAGGTGTAACAGTGGTTCCCCCAGTTCATTCCACGATAATTTACAAACGTTGCTTAGTTTGACCGCTATAACGACTCGTCATTTTGAAAAAAATAACACACTTTTATCAAAACGATAGACATAGTACTAGAGTCTTAGAACCTTCAATTACTTCATGAAAACACAATAATAATGATACAGACGACCGCTTGGCGCAGTAGTTTGAGCTTAGGCCGCTGGGCTCACTGCATCGGGTGGTTGCAAGTTCTATTCCCGCCGGAGCAAATTTCGGAAATGGCCTTTTCGGTATTTGCCCAGGTCTGGGTGACACTGGGATGGCCCCAGTCCATTGTACGGTACCCATAGTACAAGCGTTGCTTAGTTTCGGACCATACAGTTGATGTATCAGTCTGGCGATATTTATATTTATTTTTATTTATTGGGATTATTTGTATGCTTGTGAATTGGACGGTTAGATACGTAATAGACGTCAATATTACGACCGCACACTGTTTGAGTGGGTGCGGGCAGCATACAGCGCCTCGCGAGACGACTACTGGGAATACTAACTAAAAGTCTTATCTTTTTATTATATACCAGCTGAGCCCGCGACTTCGTCCGCGTGGAATTTAATTTAACAAAAAAGCCCGCTCCGCGTTCTGAGCCCGCGCGACAGAACCCATTTTTTTAATTTTGTTTTTCTATAATAAAAGTAGCCTAAGTTACTGCTTATAACATCAGCTATCTACCAGTGAAAGTCCCGTCAAAATCGGTCCAGCCGTTTCGGAAATACTCTTTGATTTCATGTGTTTTTATTTTTTTACGCGGAACCCTAATTGTTTTTCAAAAATCAAAGTAGTCTAAGTTACTCCCTATTACATCAGTTAACTGCCAGTGAAAGTCCCGTCAAAATCGGTCCAGCCATTTCGGAGATTACCCGGAACAAACACACAGACAGACAGACAGACAGACAAAAATTTTAAAAATCGCGTTTTTGCTATAGGTGTCGTATGTAATTTCATATGCATTTAGTGAAAAGGTGTTATTTTGATATTACAAACAGACACTCCAATTTTATTTATTTGTATAGATAATCATCTGTTTTCTCTTCATACGTCACCCAAGGTTATAAAAGTAGTCAACAAAATAAACAAACTGTCAAGTGTTTTCGTGTCGATTGGTTAAAGCACGCGTCTTGCGGGCACCAGGTCTTGGGTTCAAACCCCGGCTCGCACCTCTGGATTTTTCAAAATCTATGTTTGAATCATAATTTCTATATGATTATCACTTGCTTACGGTGAAGGAAAACATCGTGAGGAAACCTGCATGTCTTAGAAGATCTATAAAATGTTCGAAATACATGTGAAATCCGCCCGCACTGGGGCAGCGTGGTGGATTATGGCTTGAATCCTCCTCGTATTGAGGGGAGGCCCGTGCCCAGGAGTGGGACGTCAAAAGGGCTAAATTATTATTATTAAATAAAAGACGAAGATTGTATGTCGGAAATCAGTTTCTGAATTTTCACTACCGCTCACTTTAGGTATTGCACTAGGCAATACCTAAATTAATAAGTAGCCAATCACATAATTAAAATTACTGTGATTTCTCAAATAATCCTACTAATATTATAAATGCGAAAGTTTGTGAGTGTGGATGTATGTATGTATGTATGTATGTTTGTTACTCCTTCACGCAAAAACTACTGAACGGATTTGGATGAAATTTGGAACACAGATAGATTATAACCGGGATTAACATATAGGATACTTTTTAACCCAATAATCCAATACTACGCGGATGAAGTCGCGGGGCACAGCTAGTTAAAAAATATATTTTGATTATTGTTCCTTAGTGCTAACAGAAGTAAGGAACAAGAAATAAAATAAATGTTCACTCGCTCGTAACTGTATGCTTGTTAATTAAAGCTTCAACTGAAACTCTTCCCTTATTCTTACCATGCTCACATTCCAAAAGGAATCACTTGGCACACCGACTGAAGCTACAAATTAGCCTTTGCCATCGACGGCTTGAGAGCGAAACAAAAGCTAATCTTGGCTAGCAAAATAGTTGAAGTAACTTTTGCTGGTCGTTCAGTTTTTGTCGGGAATGAAAGAGGAATTTTATTGGCGTTAAGTTACTGAGATCGAATTTGTTCTAATTAAAACCATTTGTGATAAGGTCGTTAATCTCAAATAGTTAAATAAACAGTAAAATAACAGCCATTTTAATAATGCAAATGAGTTAGCCAGTATATTACCATGCATATTTAATTACAAAGTATAGACTGATAGACTAATACACAAAAAATAAGAATAGTTTGTTGAGCAAGATAAAATATAAACATTTTTTACATCCATGCCATATTTAAATCGATCGCAAAGCGAATACTTATATTAAATGTTGTAATAACTACAGAATAAAACATAAACACGAATTGATAACCTCCTCCATTTGAAGTCGGTTGAAAAGTATAGTCCCAAAAGTGCAACGAATGTGATGTTAAATAATATATTTGGGGCGATTCCGTAAACATATTTGAAATCTCTAACTACATATTATACATATGAGAGTAAGCTAGGATTTATTTATTTTATTTACGCCACCAAGACTATGACACACAGAAAAACCTTGCTTGCATAAGATAATCCTTGTAACCGCAGCTAAAGTTGCTCAAACTTTTTCGCAACGTTCTTGCCTTTGTTTCGGAATTCCGGATGCAGCGGCCGTCGATGGCGCAAGCTAATTGTAGCGGGCCACGCCTGGCGCGCCGCCAACTCATTCCACCCGGAATCCGGGAATATTAAGGACTATGAAGATTTTCAACACAAATTGTGACTAGATTTAGAAACTAAGGATGGGCGATACCTATCGTTATCGTACAGTGTTCTTGTCAATAACAACATCATCATCATCATTTATAAACCCGATACGTATCTCCAAAGTATTGTTATTACGTAGTCTAAAATATGCTTTCTATAAGAAATTGTAATGTTCTATGCTGTTATTAAAAACTTGAATATAGACTTGTGACTTTTATTTATTTCGAAAAAGTACCCCTCATATAATAAAATCATAAAAATAATATCGTATGTATCGATAATGGATTTCTTGCGCATCTCTATTTGAAACTAAATTAAACAAGGTAGATAGGACTAGAAACGGTGAGGGTAAAGCATTTTAAGGAAACCAATTGGAAAGAGGTTAATCGTATTTTATTTTTTTATATTATATTATTCAGTGAGATATAAATGTGACCTAAACTAAAGTGCACATAATACAATATTTATTGATACCCAATATACATATAACCACTGTCATAAATATTTTCAATCACTCATTGTATTAGGCATAAAAGTGTGTAAAGGTGCTATTAGCCTGACAAACCCCTTGATTCTATGTTTGTTTAACCTAAGTTTTAAGCGCTGGTAACTAAATTTGTATTTTTTATCTATACAAATAAATAAAATTGGAGTGTCTGTTTGTAATATCAAAATAACACCTTTTCACTAAATGCATATGAAAGTACATACCTATAACAAAAACGCGATTTAATTTTTTTTTGTCTGTCTCTCTGTGTGTTTGTTCCGGGTAATCTCCGAAACGACTGGACCGATTTTGACGGGATTTTCACTGGTTGTTGTTATAAGCAGTAACTTAGGCTACCTACTTTTATTTTAGAAAAACAAAATTAAAAAATTTGGTCCCGTCGCACGGGCTCAGAACGCGGGAGCGGGCTTTTTTGTTAAGTTAAATTCCACGCGGACGAAGTCGCGGGCTCAGCTAGTTTATTAATAAATTTCCTCAAAATAAGGTTTTCATTTGGGTGAGAATAAAGTTATTGGTTTGTTATATCTAAAGGATTCAACTAGCGAAATAACTTTTAAAACAAACAAAAACATTGAAAAGAGGTGTGAAGTTTACCAACCTGCACTGGGTCAGTGTGGTGGACTGTAGCCCGAATCCTCCTCGCATGAGGGGGAAGAAGTCTGGTATGATAGGAACAGCCTCGCTCATACTACACATATTAACATCTACAAAATACCACTGCAGTTTCTGCCTACCCCATTGAGGAAGAGGCTTGATAGAGTACCTATTATACAAAATAAGGCAATTATTTAGCAAGTTAGTTTCATCTCCCTAGTATTTACCACCTCGCAGAAAATAAATTAGTAAATCAGTTTTGAAATCGATTTTCATTAATATATTATTTTTTTTTTAAATCTTATAGTTTTATTCAAAGCACGCACCTACCGATTAAATTATAAATCTATATTATGTTGCTGGCAAACGAAAAAGTTTCGTTTTGGCATTATGCCAGTGTCCTGTTGGTAGTACACTGAACGCAATATTTTATCCCCTTCCCCCTTCATCTCCCCCCCCCCCCTCTGTTGCACTTACTACCTGTCAGGATGTTAAATTACATTCGCCGTAAAGATTTATAAGTTCAATTATTGGGCACACTTTAATATCGCATGTTTTAATTAAAACTATTAGGCCCCGCAGAAATATACATAAATAGCGTACATAGAATTGGAAGAATATAATAATATAAAGATAATATAGACTAGCTATTTCTATTATAATAGTTCATGCTTATCGTCTCGAAGTCTAGAATCAATTTAGGCCTAACTATAAATTTGGTAAGTGAACATCTAGAAATAATGATCTATATCACTGAAACTATGAAAGTACAGTAAGAAACTCTTGAAACATTCCGATTCCATCCAAAATTTCAGGAAATTAGTAGGTGAAAGCTTCATGATACCAAACATACCTATTCATGAAAGCAGTCGAATAATTACCAAAAATATTTGACACGATTCACTGGATACCTTAATTATTTTTATAGGAGTGTTCCTGAATAATGTAATTCACGTGAACAATTTGCATCAAATCCTTTGGGAATAGAAGATTGAGGGAAACGCAAAAGTTATTGAACCCTTAAAATCACTAGCAACAACAAAAGTTAAGAACAAACGGTGAAAGGGTGTGAAAAAAGTGTTCACCAACCCTTAATAAATTATCTCATCGCTTCTAAAGGCGTTAACATGTCGCCCCTATACCAAACATTGTGTATTCAACATTAGTTCTTATTCTAGTGACATAGAATTCAGGAAAACAGCAAAACAAAGTTGGTATTCCAGCATATCAAACTGAAGATGTTATAAACGTGGAGTAAAGGATACTGAGGCGTATTTCCTCAAAATAAGGTTTTTATTTGGGTGAGAATAAAGTTATTGGTTTGTTCTATCTAAAGGATTCAACTAGCGAAACAATTTATGTGTTTGCCTAAGTTGGGTCTTTTCGGGTCATTATTTTTATTTAGCTCCCGCGGCCGCAGTCGATTTTGGCACTGTTAGATTTTTTTAGAGGCGGCAAAGGTTCAAGGTACTATTGTTAAACTATCGCAAGCACTATTGTTGGATAAACTCTCTAAGAACGTTTTTCAAAACCATAATTGGTAAAAATTCTATGCAACCATATAAACTAATAAACATACTTTTCGTATGCAATCAAATGTTCATTAGAGCTCCTTCAATGAAAGCGAAACACTACGTTGAGACAGTTTACGAATCTCAATTTATCCTTTATCCGGAAAGAAAATCAGGAATGTGAAGGTAGTAGGTATAAATAATGTTTTGTAGAATCACAGCTAAGAATGTTGCCATTTGTGTGAGTGAAACAAATAAAAGAGGAAACATATCCTTTATTTAAAATCTGTTAAACTGCTTCACAGTACACTTTTCTAGAACATATTAATGGTACAGCATCAGATCAAAGGTCTGGAGAAGCATTTTGTATCGCAGGTGACGCCAAACGACATAAAATAAACAGCAAAACTAAGACTTGGAATAAACGCAGTCGTTCATTAGAAATCCCATTTGAAGGCCCTTAAGTGTTGCTTTCAGTTTTTAATTCCTTTAACTACACCGTTTGAGGTTTTTTGGACTCTATCAGGCGGGGGTAAGGACGTTTTTTGCGAGTTCGCAAATAGTTTTGCATGTTTCCTTGAATGCAGAAATCATTGCGGTGTGAATGGTTTCTTTCGTTGGTGTATTGTGGTACCGTGAGACTTGGGTGCAATTTTAATATTCTGTAAACGCTTTTAACTGTATATAGATTCCCAATGTCCATTGCAAGCGGAGTCCCAAATCAAAATATATAAAATTCAAAATTCAAAATTGTTTTTATTCATGTAAGCCAACAAAGCATTTATGAATAGTCAGAATCTACCACCGGTTCGGAATGCTGCTTCCACTGAGAAGAGCCGGCAAGAAACTCAATGGTTACTCTTTTCAATGAATGAAAGATAGTGTACATTCTCAGGAACAGCATAAAAAAAATGAGCAGGCAACACCATTGCCATTGCCATATAGGTACTTATACTATATGTTTTGCAAATCATTTTCAGTTAAATACCGCTATAGGGTCCGATTTAAAGTCAATGCTTTAGTCGAAGTGTAACAGAGCATATAAAAGGTGTTTAAATTGTAAAGTGGTGCGGAACCCTCATTAATGTATAGTTTTGAAGCTTAATTATGTTTTAATGGGCGGTGTATTTCCGTCTCACCCTTTCGCTTTGGCTCTATTACACCGTGGTAGCGCAGTAATTAAACACATATTTTTTAATGAAATGGAATCGGGAAATTACTCGTTTGTACGTAGGTACACTTGTAAATACTTCAAATGGATTTGAATCCATATAATGTTGAATAAAGTATTTTCAGAAAATAATCATTATTTTTGAAATGAATATTATTACTTTTCCCTAATTTTCTGAACAGGGTAGGACATAGTTTTGAGGTGAGACCTGTTTATAATGTTGTCTCTATTTTATGACAACAGAAAATAGAGGTACTATAGATTGTTTATTTCAATTTAGTTTAGTATTTGTTGTGGTCATATTTCTTATTATTCTTATTAACTCGCATAAAAGTCAAAACAAACTGGCAAATGAACCTGAAACAGATATTTTCACAGCAACCTCGATGGCATTGCACGACTCAAGTTATGCAGTTGCGCTCCTTGGAAATAGCTGCAAGAGGAAATTGAATCCAGAACTTAGGTACGAACCTGTTTAGAGAAAGTTTGATCTCGTACGTGATAAATTATAAGTTTTGATATTCACGATGGTAGAAAGATTGGAGTTGATGTTATGTTTATAGGAGATTGCTACATACAATTTGATTTTAAAATGCATCGAAATATATTAAAAACATACGACCCACCTGATATTAAGCAGTTATCGCAGCATTGGTATAAATTCTCGCAATACCAAAGTCATTAGTCACCCGTTGCCGACCTGAAGGAGAGTAGGACGGACGTAGAGGAAGGGATAAGGTATTTGGGCTTCGGCTCTATCACTCATCGTACGAAACGCAGCTAATAAGCTCTCTTGTGTCAGAGTGGTAATACCCCGAGACAGCACGTCTAGAGCTGTATAAAATTGGCTCAACCACCTTACCATGTTACCAAAAATAAACTGTTAAGCGACCTACAGCGAACTCTATTTCATAATAACGAGATGCGTCTTCTATGAACACCAGACCCAGATATTTCACCATAGATAAGCGTATTTCACCTGCCAATATTCAACCAAAATTTCCATAGCTATCCACTCATATCTTCCATTCCATTCTGGAACGGCTGGAATTTTGGCCGCGCCCGAAAAGAATTCCATTCCAACCGGTATGCGCTTTAAATCCGGACGGCACATCGTTTTAACCAAAAATAAAGGAACGAATCGGTACAGATACATTGTGAATAAATGGAAAGGTGTTCCGGGTACCTACTGCTGGAAAATTAATGAAATAGAAGACTTTCTTCAGAATGTTTCGAAAGTCCAATTAATACTTAACTTGGGGTTTGCATGAATATTAGGCATTTAATTATAGTAAAATAATTGATCAAATTTTTACCTAAAATTAAATAAATGTTATCTTATGTAAGTGCACACAATGTAACATTGTTCCAAACTTTTTCTTAAATATCAGTTGGTGGTTACAACTTGTGAATGCAGCATACGCCTTTCAAGAAGAGCGAAAGAAGATGTCACCTGTGAAAAGCCTTGGGAAAGAAGAAACATGGAATAATAGAAAAAAGAAAACTACTTATAACAATATTCATTCGAAAACCAAAAGAAATGATCAAGTGATCTGAATTCATGACATCGGTACAAGACCACTCGATAATCCACGCGGCCAAGTCCGAAACTAGGCCATTGGTATTCACATGACCGCTACACGACATCTTCGAAGAGTCTATTCAAAACCATACTTGTGTTCAATTGTTTGTAAGACTTGATTTATTATTATTCGGCAAAAGAGAAATGTGAGAAGATTGTTATTTTCATGTCTACTTGACCTTATTTATTATCTTTACAGCAATTGATTGGGTTAAAATAACTGTCTTATAAATAATACAAGCAGTTACAGTGGCTTTTTCCCTACTACGACAAAGCCACAAGGAAGGGTTACGTTTTGGTTTGACATTTACTATGGTTCCATTTTTGGTTACCTTTGGACAGTTACTATAATTCAAAATTCTCGGTCATATTTATAAAGTATGCACTAGTATATAAAGTAGTACACTTTGCATAACTTTTGAGTGTGACTATTATTACATGATTACACCTCCTACGTCGTCCCCTAGTATCGTAAGCTCTTGATATAGGATTTTATAGTTACCAGGCGATATTCTACTTAACACATTATAATAGAGGGTACAGTGAACCGATGGTTCAACAAAACCAAACCACTTAAACTAGCTTTTGAACCATTAACGGCACTCGATTCAAATTGGTACAAATCGTTTGGAGTTGAACGACACCGCACTCTCAACTACAATTATTGTGGACACAGTCGTACTTAAGTACCGTTTCGACCGCTAATAGCTTACGGATTTGTGTTTTAATGGCACCCCTACATCTTGGTAATGAGTTGTATGGATTGAAGCGGGATCCAGCAAGTGTTGGTTTGAATTTAAAACGGTATTATGTTAATGGGTTGAATTTTATTGTTAAATGGGAAATTTAAAACTTAATGTATAATTTTTTTTGAAAAAAATCAATACCATTTTCTTTTGTTACGACTACCGAAAAATTCTGTGATATTCTGATTTCCCGAAGGCTAGAGACTCTGATATAATTATAAATGGATCTAGGTTAATGTTAAATATTATCGAAACACTGTTTACTTAGGATTGTCACAAACGAATTATTTATAGTATGAAAATGTTTCCACCATGTCCACATGTGCCAACCACCCACGCCCGAGCAATCAGTAACGTATTATTGTCACATCATCCTACAAATAAGATATTATGTCCACATGGTCAGACGTCAAACTGATTGGTCTGGCACGGGAGCTCGGTACATGCGGATTCAGAATCACCACACATGTGCATACGTTTTGCGGGCGTAGAAAATTCAGCAGTGACAAGGAAAAAATGTGACAAATGTTCATAACTGTCTCGTTCTTTCTTATGAATAAAGAATGAGTAACAAGGAAATTACTCGGAGTAACTTCGTTTGATTGCAGTCAGCAATCTTACTCCACGGGACAAATATAATATAATCAACCCATTTTATGATAATATCTTATGATTTAAACACACCTTATGTCTACTTTTCTTTATCACTGTAATATAAGGTACCTGGAGACCACAAATATAAATAAGTTCATTAAGCCCTCTGTTCACGTAAGCTAGGACCTTGCGCAAGCTCTTTGAAGCCTCACTTAACTCATACTTAAGCTCTAAAGCTTATTAAGTTACCTTAACACTGCCGGTATTCTGTGCGATGCTTAATTTCGGACTGAGGACTTCTGTACTTTTATATCTGCTTATATGTATTTTTATATATTTTCAATGAGCATTCATTAGCTTGCTTATGTCTTGGCGTAAGTCTGGCGCTGGCATTAGAATAATTGACCCTCTAGTACTAAAGGAATTTCTTATAAGACTAAATAATTGTAAAACGTTTGGGAGATAAAGCTACGACTTACTTTGACGATGAAACTCCGTAGCTCAATCAGGGAGACGCACTTTTCTCAGGCACTCACACCAATCTAGCCAATCTTTTTACTTATGTACACTGACACTCATCCACTTAATTTGTAAAATATTTCAATATCACAATCGGAAACTTCTTCGTTACACATGCCTAAAGAAAACTGAGCGTATTGCGCTCTTCATAAAGTCACTGGACATTCCAAGTTGAAGGTAGATTATCAAACCGTTACAATATTATCTGTGTTCGTATGACGTATGTAAATTATAACTTTAGCAATACAAAATTAATAATAAATTAAGTATTTATTTTAACATTAATCGAATATACCTATATTAATTGTTAAATTAATTTGCGATTACATATTTAAAGTGACCACATATTTTGCTTGCCGCTCTGACATTGATATCTGTTCCTTTTTCAAATTCATGGCATAGATAATAAATACTAAATCTAGACGGCATATAGTATCAAACTGCACGCGCAGATGTGACGCCGGCGCGCCCGGAGCACACGAATTGTGGCACATTTGGGAATAATTAGCCAACTTCACAGTAAAAATCCAATGGCTACATGACTTGAGAATTAAGTCTACTATTCTAAAACATGTCATTTCTAGTAAATTTTACCGTCGCCGAGGTTGGTGAGCAGTTTACGAGGAAACAGTGGCGTAGTGGCCGTGAAACGACCACCCTACTTACACGGTACAATGATCTACAACACCTAAGTGATAGGGATATTTTTTGTATATTTTAGGTTTGTGAAGAATCATGATCGAGTAAATAGATGAAAGTCGCTTTTTATCAATAAAATATCCAGAAAAATCTGGGAAAAGGTGTCTTAGAGGCGAAAGTATGACGTATTATCTGAACAGAGAAACCATCCAAATTTTGATTGACAAAGAGATGTTCCATAGGTATGTTTGATGGACATCGCATTTGCCAATTTCAAAGTAGATTACTATTAAGGTATTATTAAAGTAGGTACCGGTGGGTCCAACATTTTTGTGAGAATTTAAATAATTTTACGGCCGAGTTATTAAATGTAAGCAATATTAAGGAACCTCGTATAGTGGTGTATAAAATATACGGTACGCGTCATTGGAGCCCTTTCAGTCGTTGTCTTAATGTCGCCGTGACAAATGACGGACCCAAATGAACGGGTATTAACGGGAGGACTACTATTGGTATACGACTCATTGTACTCGATCCATCTTATAAGAACTCGAATAAGATTTCGACACCTTCTTTGCAAAGGAAAAAGTTAATTCCACAGTTTGTAGAAAGTTATGGTCCTTCAGAAGTTACGGGTGCGTACCTTGTGAATTTAGGGGTCCTATAGTGTCTGAACCGAGGTGAACGAAATTTATTCTCTGTGGACTACATCTCAGCTAATATTCGTCATAGTACTTTGTCACATTTCTGATACCTGCTTTACATGCTTATGGCAATTCAGCTATATGAATAGCCACACTATAATAATAACTAACCAAACGAGAACTTTGACGAAAGCACTTAGCCTCGTTCAATAGATTACGTGACTCAATCTACGTGGACGTTTGCGCTACCGAGCCCGAGCGTGTATCTAAATCAGCCTTTTGAAGTTGGATGATCAGTCAGTTTTAAACTCGATAATGAGTTTGTGTGACAACAATCTCGCCACATCGAGTTTTATTGGTAGTTCAAGGAGGCTTTTAACGTTCTGTGTCGTTGAGCGCGTAATACATTCGGGTATTTGGTTCCGAGACAAGGGCACGCGTTTGTTTTGAATAAAAATGTACCGCGCATTGCGTATTACTCTATTTATAACAAGGATCTACCGCTTTCTGTTGATTGTATGGAGTTATTGGGATTTTCTTTACGGATCTTTTTGACAACTGCGACCTATGCGGATGATACAGCCCTTTTGTCGGTACACGTGGATCCCGCGATAGCATCGGCCAACGTACAAACCCACATTCATGAAGTGGAAAAGTGGCTAGATAAATGGCGTATTAGGGTTAATCAAGGAAAATCTGTCCATGTGACCTTTACCCTGAGAAGGCAGACTTGTCCCCCTATCAGACTCTATAATTATGAAATTCCTCAAGCTGAAGATGCCAGATATTTGGGTATGCATCTGGATCGAAGACTCACCTGGAGAAAGCATATCTGGACCAAGCGTAAACAACTGGATACGAAAGTCAGAGCAATGTACTGGCTCATAGGTCGCAAATCAAGCTTGTCACATGAAAGCAAAATAGCTATTTACAAGACCATCCTTAAACCAATCTGGACCTACGGAATCCAGCTGTGGGGTACTGCTAGCAATAGCAACATAGAGATTCTTGAAAGATTCCAAAGCAAGACACTGAGAGCCATGCTAGATATACCCTACTATGTGAGTAACAAATATATTTACGACGACGTAAAGATCAGTACCGTCAAACAAGAGATCGCTAGATATAGTGAAAGCTATCAGACGAGAATATCTAATCACGTCAATGAACTGGCATCCAAACTAGAAGGCACAGGAAGTATTACATATACCCGATTGAAACGGCATAGTGTCCCTACACTTACTATGAGATTTGGTGACAGGAGATGAAAGGAATTTATAGGATCTCCTTCTGCTTACAAGACATAGTTCGAGATACCCCATCTGAATGGCTTATTGTGTAAACACAGATTGCCAAGTTACAGAATTTAATAAGAAAAAAAAAAAAAACGGATCTTTTTACCTTACAAGTTATAATATCTGGCTTAATGTAGGTTCGTCTGAACGTAAACCCTTACTCCCTAAGTCCCCCATAAGATAGTTTATAGTATTCATTAGAGTGTGGACGATCTATAGATAGATAGATAGATAGATAACTCTTTATTCATCCACCACTAGAAAACAAAACATAACAAAATATTACATAATTTACACAGAAAGTGGAAAATGGGCGGCCTTATCACTAAAAGAATAGATAATTCAGAAACTGAACTATAAAGGAGAAATCGATCTAGAAGAGAGGACGATCTAAAAAGAGAGCGGACAACATAATAGGTCCTAGAAGAGGAGAGGATGTCTTTCGGAAGGTTAATTATTTAGAGTGGACCGTTGACTTCAGCCGGGCGGGCTGGCTGGGCTAGCTGAAAATGAAGTGATCGTATTGGACTAAGCACACGAGCTGTACGAAAATAATCAAGACGTTATTCTAACTTGCACTATTTAGAATGAAACTAATTCTAAACGAAGCACAATTAAGATTTAATCTAATTAACACGTAAGTTAATAAATTAATACGCCTCATTCAATAAGCAGGGGCCACTGTTATTAACGTAGCTCTCTTCACCAGGGATCGAGAGGATTTAACGCTTTGCCTTATTTATGACAATGAGTTGAACCCCGTGATTCATATTCGGATTAAAGTAATATAATATGAACAGTATAATTAAGTAAATACCGTTAGGTCTATATTTTTCAAGAGGTAGGTAAAGTTGCAATACATTTTTTCATGGTGTTAGCATAATAAAATTTGCTACCACTTAGTGTTATAGGTAGTGAGACTCTTTGCTATTTACTATTCTATCGTCCATGCAGGTTGGTAGAGTCCGTCTAAAAGCTTCGCATGTTTCAAGGGGAAAATAATAATAGAGAAAGAACAGCAATAAAAAACAAGATGCACTTCGCAAAGCTTTGTTCTTTATTTTATTTGACTTTGAATATTTGAGTGAGAAATTGAAATAACATTAGGCACAGTATTGGAAACGAACCTAGGACCTAAGAATAAATTAAGGTATAATAAAATGATATCTCTCTAACTCGCTCTAATAAGTTGCCAATTCAATCGATTACAGATTAGACTAATTATTCCTTAAATAGCTGTACATTACGAGCTTACTACGGCCCATTATGCCTTGGTTTCATACAAACCACGAGAGCGGCACAATGTGATGCGATTTGCTCTATCAAGCTGATTACACGGGATTACAAGACGGGATTATATACTGTTTATGAGATCGACAGCTGCTTATGTAGTCATTGAAGTATGAATGGCAATAAAGTAAATTACTCTCTGGCGAAATAAGATCTCTTTCGTTTTAATGTGTGTGTGTGTAACAGTGACAGCCATACCATGGGAAACTACGAAAATACAATTTTGAAGCGAAACTTCTATACGGACGCTTATATGGAAGCTTATATCCGTGCTAAGCGTCAGTAGTGTTTCACGACATATACCTATATAGGTATAAACTGTGGCAGCTTCAGCGCGCCGTAGCTGTTTTTAACGCTTAGTTCCTACGCTTTATACTATAAAGCTTCGCTTCTTTCGGGCGTCCCTAGACGGCACTGTTTTTTCTATAACATACTCTGATGGGAATCAAACCCACAGCCACTCAGTGCATTGACCGGAAAAGGCTACCCTCGACTCACTACGGCAAGCGGCCTACCAATAGGTCGGAAGGTCTGTACCCAAGATAAATTACATAATTTTCACATAATATCCAGTTTTGGCGGAGTCGGTAATGTAAATTGGCACGTGCCAAGTGGCCCACATCACCCGCAGCATTAGCACGATATGCTAAAACGATACAGTATGTCAGTCAAGCCCTGGTATTGTACTTTTTGTATCATACGCGTCACGGTTGACCTCTACCAATGAATAAAACATTTTCTGCCCTCAATATTCTCCTGGCTCCAGGAATATTGAAAGTACGTAATGCAGATGCGGGGAAAAACGAATGATTTGATATTTTCCCCTCGTCATATCAAGATACTTGGAAATTCGGGTCCGCCTATACTTTTGTTATTTTACGTGTGAAGTTTTGTTATACGTATGGTAATATTGCGTTGTTTTATGTCTCTTCGTTTTGTGTTAAAAGTTGGGCGTACAAATATCAAAGTTAGAGGGTAGTTGCAAATCTATAATGATACGGCGTCGTTATAGACTGTATGATAGCAAACTAAGCAATGCTTGTACATAGGTGTATATAGGTGCTTGTGCAATGGACTCGGGATGATAATTACGAAAAAGCCATTGCCGGAATATACTCTGACGGGAATAGAACCTACAACTACTCGGTGCCGTGACCCGAATGGCTTTCGCTGGAACCTCGATGCCAAGCGGTCATTGAAAATAATCTCGGTCTTTATTTAATTAAATCAAAAGCTCCCTAATTTAAGCAGCTATAGCAATGCGGTAGAGACTACGTCAAAATAGATTTTATAAATAAATTTAGTATAATTTAAGAGCTATATTCGTTTGTCTAACAAGTTTTTACAAACGTAAATAAAGACAAAATATTCAAAGCTCATTTTCCGGCCGTCAGTTCGATTACATCGGGGATGTCTCTTTGTTTTTCACGTGCATTTACGTAAACACAATTTTGTTTGTGTTTTACTTTTATTTATGTCATATAACTAGACAATGGGATACTGATAGGATACTGATAATTATTATATAATAATAATATATTGCTAGTCACCAGAAACACACTTACTGTATGATTCCAAATCAAGCAATGCTCGTACTATGGGTACCGGGCAGTGGACTAGGGGCGATCTCAGTGCCACCCAGACTTGATAAAATTACGAAAAGGCCTTTTCCAAAATTTATCCTTTCAGAAATCGAACCCACAACCACTTGGTGCAATGAAACAGTGGCTTCCTCTAAAAAAATTATGCCAAGCAATCTTCAAAAATATTATGAATTGTTAATCGAATACTTACTTACTCTAATATAAATTTTCATTATTAAATGGAATTATTAAATGGAAAAGACCAGAATAATATTCTAACAATTTGTAAGTTAAACTCAATACCATATTCCTAAGTATCAGCGAAGCATCTTACGGTAGGTGAGCTGTAAATTATGCGTGAACAAACTCAATTTTATTCTCAAAGGACTGACAACTCGATTACACAAAGAATTTCAGCTTGAAAAATATTTACTTCTGGGAACAAGATCATTGTATAAGTTGGTTTTGTAAAATATTTTCACTCAATTTAAAGCACATATACTTAATTCGTTCATAATATGTCAATTGCAGTAGATTAAACCTGATTTGATCTGACTTCATAAAAGTATGACTAATCGCAAGAATAACGGTATTGCATTTATAAATAAATAAATATCGCCAGACTGAAACACCAACTATATGGTCCCAAATTAATTACCCTTGTACTATGGACTGGTGCGATCCCAGTGAGACCCAGACCTGGGCAAATTACGAAAAGACCTTTTTCGAAATTTGCCCCGGCGGGAATCGAACCCGCAAGCACCATGTGAGCCGAGCGTCCTACGCACTAACCACTGCGCCAAGCGGTCATCAGGTGAAAGTACTAGCTTAAATGCCATTACAATGTTATATGATGACAATGTTGATCACATCGTGAGGATAACCTTAGATCACGATCCTGGTAGAAAACATTTTCTCAAATTCCTCACTTGTTTAAACTTTAAATAAATTTGACTCATGCTATTTTTCTGTGTCGTAAGAAATTCAGAATTATTTTAGACTCTATCCTAACTGAGTAAGGATTAGGTCATAGGCCTGGATGTTAGAGCAACTACTCTTGATAACGAGGCTACCACGGATCATACCCAGTAGAGCTATAGATCTATCTGGCGAGGGTAGAGCCGGCAACAACACGCATTTGGCACGATTTCGCAATAGCGTTACATATAAACCGGGGTGACTCACAGTTATAAGTTCCCACCACTTTTGAGACATCGTGCTTCGTTGAGTTTTAGTACTTAAATAAAGAAAATATAAATATTTATGTGGTTAGTAAAATTATATGAAAACGTTATTTAAATTTTCGCAGACCTTTTCGGGTGTTTTGCTAACTTTATTAAACTGCAATATACAAATTGTCATAATCTAAAATGTAATATTTTCTGGGACCCTGTAGTGTCTTTAGTAATATTTGATTGTTATTTTGTCTAATAAGGCTTATCTTATTTTCAAATTTTGGGCGACTAAGTTGGATTAAGTTCTAGGTTTATCATTTGTTTTTCTTAACAGACGATATCAAGCTAAGCCCTTATATTAACGTTTTTCTCAGCATTTCTCAGAAGAACTAACACCCAAGCCAGTGGTGAGTTAACAGAAGCACTTACTAGTATACTTACTTGTCTAAACGCAGCACGATTCGAGAGCACTGCGTTTACATACTATTTCCTTAGCTTTGCCGCTACGCTCACCGGAGACTCTACAATTTCGCATTTAGAACCGTTGAGTTTAGTTTTACGTCTGCGGACTTGTTATAATAAAACTTTATAGTGTCGTACGTGCTCTATCTCATATTGGTGGGTTTGCGAACCTATTATTATTTCTGTATATCTTATGTTTTTGCACAGAACATTTTCTTATTGAAAACTTTTTCTTTATTTTTTATTAGAAAATGTGCAAGAAAAGTGACGTCGAACACACGTAATAGATGTTGTTGACACGATAGTCGATTATCCATATAAAAGTTGGACCTGTATTTTGTTCATTAACTTTCAAGTCATAATAACAAACAATTAATTAATATAGAAACACGGTCGAATATTTTGCAAAAGGTTTTTACTCTTCTGCAAAATATATGCGTTATTGCAATGATGAGTGGCGATAAATTAATCTGGCGTACTATTGACAAGGATATAAAGTGTGAATAGCTTTTAAGACTTTTACCAAAGTTACATATGTTAACTATTATGTATTTACTTAATCATTGGAAGGGTATATAGTAATATGTAATATTTATTTATCTTGGGTTGGTGGAGTGGTTGGTTGTGGTGGTATGTACCCCGGTTGTACCAGCCAGTAGCTTGACTCTTTACCACCTAAAATAGGTAAGATTCAGTCAATGAATTGGAAGCTGTACTTATGTAAGTTCAACACATTTGTATTATTCTACCTAGTTAAGGTAAACCACGGATTAGAGAACCAATGGAAATGATCTACCTCGAATAATTACTTCCAGTGCCGAAACTATTTTCATGTTGTAGTTACGTATACGAATCCATTTGCATCGACCACTCGACATATTTCGGGGCCATTCGGGCGTCGTTTATCACGCGCTCTCTGACCATTACGTCCCAAGTGGAATTGTGAAATATGATGTGAAATTTTTAATCTGCAAGAGTGAAATTATTATTTTTCACTGAATGCGTTTTTGTGCGGCTTTATATTGAAGGCGAGAAGACATAGGAAATTTATTGAAAAACGATCTGCAATTAATTTTATAAAAGAAAAAGTTAAAATAACCGTAACTCTACTAGGGATAAATAAAATAAACTAGAAAGTAAGAAACAAGTCACTTATTTAGATGATTGCTATCATCGTCTTATTAAGTACGGCAAGTATTTTGATATGTTAGATATTCTTGTTAATTTAGTTCTATTGAAGTCGTCTGGAAGTTTCACATGAATAATGCAATTAAAGTACCATGGTTAGATTATTTCAAAACAATCTAAAATAATTTACACATTTATTATAGGATAAACGTGATTAGTAATACCTCTTTATTAAAAGACCCCTACATTACCACTATAATCAAACAGTTGCACAGATTTAACTTAAACTGCATCTTGACACTCGCACGAAGTTTCTATCAGATGATTAGTGTAGTTTAAATCCCCTTACTTATACACCTCTTACGATATCGAGATATCTTAATTTAACACCACACAAGGGATGAATGACAGCAGTACGAGTATATGCGCATTCACAATATAAAGTCGACAATCAATCGTATGACTCGTCTGAGGTTAAACAGTTTCCGTAGCCTATGGATGCTTGCAATAGCAAAGGCATAACTCGCACGTTACCGACCTGAAGAAGAGCAAAACAGAGGGAGGGGAAGAAGGGTCGGTCTTCGTCTTTCTCAATCATCGGATGAAAGGCAGCTATAATAGCTTCTTTAAGCCTATCTTCTCTAAGAGGATGGTGACAATCCCGGACAATCTAGGCTCGTATAGGAGCTGTAGTCAGTGGGATATGCCTTGGTTTTACCACTTAAATGTAATTAATCGTTTCACAATCCTACTTTTCTGACAAGATGTCTGATATAACGCGACAGCTTTATTCGAATTATTTAATGGAAACCAGCTGGTTATTTACTATCAAGTGGAGTAAATTAGTTAACGACTTCTCATATATTAATGTCTATTACCAGTAGATATAATAGTCGTAGTAGATAGTAGTAGTAGTAGTAGAAGTAGATAGATACTAGCAGAAGGAAATCGTGGCTGCGAAATATCCGAGAATGGACCGGAGTATCAAGTGCAGCGGAGCTTCTCAACCTCGCCAAAGACCGAGAGATATATGCGGAGCTGACTGCTAACCTTCACTGGTTGGAGACGCACTATGAGAATAAGAAGACCAGTAGATACAATTATTTGAGAAGTAGAACGACATGAAAGGAACTCTACCATCCGGATTTTCCTACAAAAATAGATCATAAAGCTGTCGACACAATATTATTTTTCCATTTCTATATAAGTAAAAATAAAATGTCACTCACGAGTAAGATCTTGCACAGAAATAGCAAACGGAAGAACTTTAATATCCTGATCACGTTATTGGTCTGATAAACGGGTTAACCAGTAACCGCAAATTTCATCCCTATTGTCATCGTCCTCTAGATCCGTACAAATATTAAAATAAAAATATCAGCAAAAAACATTTTCCATTACACCAGCTCAGTTGCTGAGAGTTGCCTATTTGTAGAGCAAACAGCGCGCCATCACCGCACGGTTAACTTTACACAAATGTTTGCTGTCAATACATGTAGCCGGTGTGCCCGCGGCACTAGAACAACAATCATGCGCCGGGTGTACAAACACGAGTATTGAAAACAACATTGTGTATGAAAATATTGAATGGCAATTTTTTAGAACACCATTTCTCACCTATTTTATCTCAGACTTTCCAGTAATTCCTCGCTCAAATGGTACGGGGACTCAAGGTACTCGAGGCACTCGCGCTGCCTCGCCTGCCTCTTTTTTGCATAGTTCTGCCCCTTATCAGCGTGGGAGGCGGGTGTTTGCTTGCAACTGATCCAACAAGGCAGTTTGTAGGCAATCTGAATTATTAAAGGCCATTAAAAACACCTTCCACTCCAAGAAACGTGCCCGCGTCATGCTAAAAAGCGTCATTGTGCGCTCGCGGCGCGAACCAACAGTTGTTCTCCCACTAGACAATAGATGCGAGCCGAGAGAATGCACTTTAGCGATGTTTCCTCAAAGAACTATTCTGGCATGGGCTTTAAGTTTCAGGCGGATCGTTTATCAAAGTGAGGATAGAGTTTAAAATGTTAACTATCTCTAGCAGATGCTCTTCACTACAGCATGCGAAGGATCCGATTACAGGTACATACCTATATAACTTAAAGTACGTACTACAGAATACCTAATCTATGTAAAGGAAATGCCTTACAGATTTGCGACGAGAATGACTCGCCGCAGTTTAAATCTGAAAAGGTGACCCAACAATAGTCATAGTCTTCACACCATTTGTTATCGTAAGACGGACATATTAAAATAATTTTAACAGATACTAATGTATAAAAATCGGCGACAAAAATTACAGGTAAATTTATTTTTCAAGTAACAATTGTAAGGAGCAAATCGTCAAATCGCTTCAATAAAAGATGAGCTGTAAACGGAATAACACCGCCTCAAGACGGCTCTATTCCTTGAAAAGTTGATGGGAAGTGTAATAGGAACACTTAGGGCCGCAGTAGGAATGATGTAATGCACAGGATATTATTACACCAGTACCTAGTGTTGCCACAACTACGAGCACTAAAACGCTGTTCAAATGTTTGAGTCCATTTTTTTCTCGTATTAAGGACTAGTCAGCGATTGACACCCATCTCACACATTTGAAAGTGAGGTTCAGGCTAAAGATCTGGCTCGCTGACTCAGTAACAGCCTGTTTACTCTAGATTTAAAGAGGCCCAAGTAATAATACCTCTCTGGAAACACAGACGTGGTACGCATCGATAGTGACAACGCTAATCATTTTATGAGTATAGATGGAATATCGACGATAAAAGAATGAAATCGCTCTCTAAAGCCTGGTTGTTAGTGGAACTCTGGTGGAAGAAGTACTAAGTAACTACTCTAACAAGTGGTCATAGAAAACGTTTAGACTGTAAATAAAATAATGTGAACCTTAATTAAATTTTCATGGAGACCCATAGTTCAGCAGCTCAGGATTTGTAATAATTTTACAAACACCTATTCAGTAACTTCTGTTGAATTTATAGGTTTTAGAAGAGGCTTTATAAATCTGAGTAGCTACAGTGAGCGGCGCCAGTGACATGTCAAACGCAGCGCGAAGCGTGCACACGTGAAGCGGACACGGGGTCCTCTTTTTACAGTGGCCTACATTCAACAATATAGAGCCAGCGGTACGCGATAGCACGTAAAATATTGTAATTTTTATCGAAGATATTGTTCATTCGACGACCGCTTGTCGCAGTGGTTCGAGCGTAGGCCGCTCGGCTCACTGCACATGGTGGTTGCGGGTTCGATTGCCGCTGGGTTAAATTTTAGAAATGGCCTTTTCGTAATTTTCCCAGGTCTGGGTATCACTGGGTTCGCCCCCAGTCCATTGTACGGTACCGGTAGTACAAGCTTTGCTTAGTTTGGGACCATACAGTTGGTGTGTCAGTCTGGCGATATATTTATTTATACATACATTTATGCTCCGATACTATTTAGTCAATGTGAATATGACCGGAGCCAATAGTTTCTAGATAGGTCTAAGATTATGGAGGTAGTGAAACGCTAATTTAACTGTATATTTCTTAACTGGTAATGGTTAATGACTGGTATTATTTACACAAGTGGGGAGACAATTTGTAACATTTACGACCAAATATTGAAAAGGTACTCCCTTATTTATGTCCCAATTAAATGTTTTAGACGTCGTTATTTTCAATTTAGTATGGGGAATAAAAATTAAGTGGCTCTCAAATTTCAGTATCAATTGAGTACCTATATATTAACATATCCACCTACAGCAACCTATGTATACTACAGGCGTCCGTGTACCCAGGCATACCTAGTGAAAACAAGCTAAAATCATTCAACCAAGCTCCTGACTAGGATTTTCAGTGCTCTAACGTGAGAATATTTCAGCCACTACGTCACAGTGTCCGGTTGTGAGTGACGTCGTGACTGACGTCACATTGCGCGTCAAATTCCAAGTCAGCTGGCACGCGTGGAGCTGGGATTTTTTCAGAACGAGAATATTGGCGCTTTATTGTGCAGTTTGATAAAGAGTTTAGACGTGCAATCCTACTAATATTATAAATGCGAAAGTTTGTGAATGTGGATGTTTGTTACTCTTTCAGGCAAAAACTACTGAACGGATTTGGATGAAATTTGGAACACAGATAGTTTATAACCGGAATGAACACATAGGATACTTTTTATCCCGATAATCTCGATTTTTTTGTTAAGTTATTACATTAATATATATTATTTTTTTGTTAAGTTATATTAAATACTACGCGGACGAAGTCGCGGGCACAGCTAGTGTTAACATAATCTCTTATTAGTATAAAGTGTATACGATTTTATTTACAGCGATACGTGTATTTGATTCGCAAATTATAATGTAGTTTAAGTTGAGATACTGTAGAGTTGTGTAGAGGTTAATTTTCATAAGTTGAAAGGGTAAATTACAGTTTCGTTATGCAGAATAATTAGTTCTTGCAATAAGGATATCTCAAACTTCAGACATAATTTTAAATCTAAAATTCAATATAAAACTTTATTTTCAGTTTCTATGTTAGCACAGTAAAGTCGTAATCAACAAAATCCATAGATACAAATTATTATATGAATTCACGAGACTAACGAACTAAAATATCGGGATATACACCTATACAATACAAAGTCAACATAGCAACTCAATCGGAACATAACTGCAGTTTATATTGGAAAAGCTATCAGAATTTTAGAGCTATATGGCTATATAAATCACTAACATACTGAATTTTGACTTGAATAGAAAAGTACTTATTCGGTTTATTACAAATCACGACTTAACAAAATTTTACTAAACTAAACTGAAAATGTTGCTGTCTTGCATTACGACCTTAAGAAGGATGGAAGTCAATTATTTATTTTAGTCAAATTAAGTTTGTCCACCAACAGAATTAGTATCATTCCTCCACAATGGTTGGAATATATTTATACAAACCAACCACATAGAACTCAAACCAGTTTCAGACCCTCACGCGACGGTGGAAATAAGCTGAAACAGCGAATTTCAGCTTTTTCATAAACGTATTATATAAACAGGGCGACCTATCAGGAAATAACACAATCCGTGCATAGCCAGAGCAAATTGAAGTTTACATTTCATCCGCGTCGGAATTGCTAAAGTACCGTTTGTTCTGCTCTCGTGTTGTTTGTTTTATTTTAATATTGTTTTGAATTCCTAAATTTTTGGGTGCCACAACAATTTTAGATAAGCGGTTATTATCAATCTGTATTGAGCAAATTGATTGACTCAGCCGTTACTTTGCGGATGTCCATTGTAAAAATATTTGGGAGTCCTCCAACATTATAAAACCAATATGTTGATTGAAAGATTACCATTTTCTGAAATCTCGGTGAACGAAAACATCGTAAGGAAACCCGCACGTCTTTCGAAGAGCCGTGTGAATTTTGCCAGTCCATATTGGGCGATTTTGTTGGACTGTGGCCCGTATTCCCGCCCTCGCATTGAGAGGGACGCCCCGTTACATTAGAACTTGAACCAAAACACCATCGGTGAGATGTGAGTGACCGGCAATGCATGACCAACAGTCTACCTATTCATTGAAGTGTATAATGCGAAACAAACATGTATCTATTTAAGTTAATTAACAATCCAATGATACAATACATATCACACAGCGGTCACTAATTACCCGCAAATCTAATTTAATTTATAATTTAGATACAAATGAACAAATCGCTTAGTACAGTGAAACCGCATTAGCTACTGATATTCTGGCTGGTTTTGTTGAGTTCAAATTTAACGTTCATGGTATATATATTCCTACTCGGTATGTAATAATAAATATATTTGTAAGAAAAATACTGTAAATCTTGAGGAAAATAATATCCGTACATACCTGTACATAAATAATATATATTTAAGTGTATATTTCTAATGTCAAAAAACAAAACTTTTTATTGTTATAAAAAAACCTGTCTGATTGTTCTGATTAATCACCGAAACGGCTGGACCGATTTTAACAGGACTCTCACTGGCAGATAGCTAATGTTGTAAGGAGTAACTGTTTTATTATATTAAATATATATATTCACACGCGGGTGGACAAGACGTCCACTGGTGGATATAGGCCTCCCCAAAGACGTCCATACATTAGGGTCCTCCTACACTCACGTCCACCGCAACTCCGCGAGATCTACGAAAACCGTTAAGCTCAAAAATATTTGTTTAATTGCCATGATAGTCACACTGATAGGTGGTTGGTAAGTGGTAACTGTCACCCAGGACATCTGGTACTGGTTCTGCGAACAATATTCAATAATAAGCCAAGTAAAATAAGTTTTTCCCTTAACGGAAATGTCCCATAAAATCCATAGAACAAACCAATAAAGGGATGCCATTTATCATGATGGCAACATCGCGTACAAATGCCGTTAGTGTCTAAATAACAAGATAAAATATTCAATGGTTCGGAAAGCGGTTAGTTTAAGGTTGTTCCGAGACAGTTTCCTTGGTAAAAATAAAAGTTAATAGGTTACATGTGTAGTGGGAGGTCTTCTTAACAAAGCCAAGATTTAGAAACAATATCTTTATTCGGAAGTTCTAGTAATCTACGTCTTGAAATTATTTCATTTAGTTTATTTTGTGCAGGCCTACGGGGCCCTTACAAATTGTCATTTACATATTTTTTCATTTAAATAAAGTCTTAACGAAATCCACTTACTAACAAGTGTGCAAGCTTTTATAAGATAAGCAATTTAAGATTTCGGGACCTTGCCTCCCAATTTCGCGTTGAGTCCCAGTGTTCAGCCGAAGGTGTTCTAACATAAGTCACAGTAGGCATGAGAAATGATATTTAAGGCGAGAAGCGTGAATAGCACCAATACGGTCGTCGTTGCCAGTGTCTACCGCCGGCCGAAAAAATACTACTTTTTTCATTACCGACGCAACCTTTATGTGGCCACGAAGTCAACGGCGCAACCACGTTCACTCTTTCCAAAACAATAGTTCTGTAGGTGACAGGTACAGTTTATAAAGAAAGAGATCAGTTAAATAAATAAATTATAAATATCGCCAGACAGACACACCAACTGTACGGTCCCAAACTAAGCAAAGCTTGTACTATGGGTTCCGTACAATGGACTGGGGGCGATCCCAGTGACACCCAGACCTGGGCAAATTACGAAAACGTCATTTCCGAAATTTGCTCTGGCGGGAATCGAACCCGCAACCACTATGTGCAGTGAGCCGAGCGGCCTACGCTCGAACCACTGCGCCAAGCGGTCGTGGCATCCTAACTTTTGTCGCGGTGAGACACTAGATGAAGGAGTTGAAGCAATTAATATTAAATAGGTCTTCTCGAGATTACCTTCTTGCGATTCTCAATCTTAGGCCCGTATTAATAAATCAATCTCAAGCCTAAGAGCATGACGACCGCTTGGCGCCGTGGTTCGAGCGTAGGCCGCTCGGCTCACTGCATCGGGAGGTTGCGGGTTCGATTCCCGTCAGGGTAAATTTCGGAAATGGCCTTTCCGTAATTTTCCCTGGTCTGGGTGTCACTGGGATCGCCCCCAGTTCATTGCACGGTACCCATAGTACAAGCGTTGCTTAGTTTGGGACCATGCAGTTGGTGTGTCAGTCTGGCGATATTTATTATAATTATTATTAATCTCAGCAATGACATTCTTATGTCATTTCAGTACACAATGGCACGTCAAAAGCGTATTCAAGACCGCTTATTTCTCAGTCACACACTGCGTGCTAAACTGTCTCAGCTATTTTATTGTTTGCACCGCCACGCCGCGCCGCGACTTAACGCTCTTGTTTGGCAACGAGTTACTGCTGTTCGAGAAGGTTTTTTTGGTTGCCACGATTTGTTACCTTTGTTTAGTAATTCCGGTTAGTCGATATTGCTGAAGTTGTTCCTTCGGTGTTTTTGGAGTTATAACACCGAAATGTTTTATGGGAAAAGCTTTGAATTAACACAGCTGTAACATTTTTTTTATAAATTATTCGAATTTAAATTAAAAAACTTGGACTGCGAGAGTCCAACATAGTTCTGTAGCTCTACCATGATATGAAGAGAGAATTTCTGGTCGTTTACGTACAGTATTTATATGGCAAATAAAATAAAAAATGTAATAAGAGAGCGTAAAACAAATGGTAGAGCTACAGAAGATAAACTTAGTGGCAATTCCAATATTATAATAGTTTTACATCAATCAAGTCCCAAAATACAATTTGATACTCCGCAATAATCCTCTTCAAAATCATACTTCCCGTATGTTAATATGTACATGAGTAAGTAACTTCACGTAGAAGTATGTAGCTTCGTGGAAACCCCGCTGCAAAGCAATGTTTTCCCAGAAATTATTAATAGTAGCTAGAAAAACATACGTGGAATAAATCAGTAAGTTATATGAAATAATGTTGTACCAACTTTACGGAATTTGTATGGGTCCAAATATTACATTTTATAGTATCCCGGTAGTTACCAAGATGTCCAAGACTTCCCCTCTTCTCCCCAAGGTCTACAACTACTCAGGATCACTTGCTATCTCTGTCTGGGCCAGTCGTATTGCCAATTGCAGCTGATTAGGACTTAGTTTATATCTCTTATAGTGCATTTGTCATGCGCCGGATGTGATCAGCATACTTCGAATTGCAGCTTTTTTTTCTCTCTCTACTTTAGAGATGATTATAATTTGGGAAACCCCAGAGGGGCATGCTGGGCATTGTACTCACGCCCCCCCCGTTCCCAGGTGGGGCGTTCAACCAAATTGGCTATCACTGCTTAAAATTATGTTTTCGCTTCGTAAACATGTTTAATAGTAATGCGCATTGAAGAATAGGTAGACAATTTGGTAGGCTAAGAAAAGTTACTGATAATAAAAATAAAATATTCTGAGTTAAATGAACTAGTCCCTGCTGTATTAGCATTTCCGGGAACGTTAAAAGTGATGTTATAGGTACAAAACACAATTCTCTACTTTTGCTTTTGTTTACACTTATTTTAATTGTATTAAGCCCCCTCCCTTCCCTTGCTTCTGTCGCACTCCCCTTCAGGTCCGCAACGTGCGAGAAATGCATTTGGTACCGCAAGCATCTATAGGCTGCGGTAATCTGCTTGAAATCAGGCGGGTTATTTGCCGACTAAGTTTTATAAAATAAATGATTTATATTAACTTGGTGATTAACATTAATCATAATCCTTCCTTAGCAATTAACTAATCATGTCCACCTTACGGAGCTAGCCTGTAATCTGTATCATAGTACAGATACCAGTCTCCAACAAAGTGTCATCAATTAACAACTGATCTATTCACCAGAATATTGTATCTATCCTATCTTTGTGGAAAAGAAATAAAATTGAATGTATGATTATTTCTGCTTGTAGTATTACAAATAAACTAAGTATGCAATGCTTTTTCAATCTTTACATAACAAACCGATACAAAGACCGGGCAGAATGCAGCGATTTCAATACAATGTTTATTTGTATTTTATCTCGGAAACAACGCATCCGGCTCGAGGTTACATTCTCTGCAGGAGATGAGCTTTGTGGTAGGTAGATAGTTATATTTTCATAGATTCGCATTACTAATAAAAATGCTAGGAAAAATTACATTTTTGCTTTTTGCTCAGAATATAACATACAAGTTGTTTCTAGAGTTAATAAAATCTACACCAAATAGTACCTAAAGAGTCTAGTATTCACCCGAAGAAAAATAATGGATTGGAACTTTACAAACCGCTAATTAATAAAATTAGTGGCTCATTAAAGCACCGCATTGACTGAGGGACATAGTCGAGCGACTATCACGAAACATATTGCTCGATATCTATTACTACTGACGTAACACAATGTCGCAAACGACACCGACATAGGACACTCCGTCCCCTACTGAATACAGGACTCCAAATAACTCCGCATTGTTCTATGGCAATCCCCACACAATGAGTAGCGACATTTAATTTACACGCCGACAACTGATTACGGCTATGGTTGAACAATAATTTCCTGACACAAGTGGCAATTACCGTCACATTGTGATGTAACTACTCGAGGGAGCGATCGGCGGTTTGTGTGTAAAGTTAAAACTTTGCCATTTGATGGTTTTGTCACTTGATTATAACAACTAAAGCTTAATCTTTGAGATTTTGTAATGTGTATTTGTCAAGAGAACCTTCAAGAACCATCGAGCCTTTCCAGGTTTTAGTTTTCAACTCAGAAGAAGCAAACTGTTGCTACCTACTGATGTATCTGCTTTTGGTATTAGATATGATAGCCAAACATTTTTTTTCTTCATAAGCGTAGTACAACGGTCCTAAGAAAACAGGCCGAGAAAACGAAAAAGTTTCGGTCGTAAAACGATTCTTGTCTTCTTTCGAGACCTATACTGAGATGAAACCCTTTTTGATTCTCATCAAAACACATTTTTACACACTTTTCGACACATCTAAAAAAACACTAGGAATAGAAAAAGTTATTTCTTTTCATAAATTAATTTAGAAGAAATAAATACTAGCATTGGTTTTAAATATAAAATAATAAGTGCCTAACTTTACATTTTTTTAATAAAAATTGGTGGTGGTCATTACCACGTTTTAGCGTCGCTTTATTTTAAACTCTCGTATACTTTAGACAAAAACAAAGTCTAGCAATTACCAACTTAAAATCCTTGACCAGACTATCAATAACATGAATAGCTGAATCTAGTTCTGCCAGTACGCATTGTCGTATAACCAAGTGCGCGGCCTATTCAGCATTTCATTGTCATATCGGCGGAAACTTAATATCCACTCGAGATCGGGCGGCCATTGTTAGACGCGGGGATATTGTGCTTGCACTATGCGCCGGCGAGATTGAATGCAGTCATGAGACAGCCATAATTAGGAGTATATCTGTGTCATACAATGAAAGTGGTAATATGTATGTATGCAATTGGTCTGGACAATAAGCCCGGATACAGTTATTTTGAAGCAAGTCTCTATTTCCCCGGGTATGAGCGAGTGTCGAAACTCGATGTCATCATTGGTCACCATTGTCGATCCTAGCCACAGGAGTAACAGTGGTGACTATGGTGTTGCCAACAGATTTCTCGTCGGCTCTTTTCAGTGAAAGCAGAACTCCAAACCGAGAGTATTGCAACCATTTATAAAGGCTTTGTTGGACTCGTGCATGAATAAAGAAACCTACCTAGACCTTCTATGACCGTATATTCAGTATTCTTAATCGACTCCTACGCTTCATATCTGGACAATGTTCGGTTATTAGCCATTGTGATATCGGCGGTAACTTAATATCCACTAGAAACCGAGCCGCCATTGTTGCCGGCTCAGGGCTGATATTGCGCTGAGCTTGCTCCACGAACTTTTTGTTAAAGGAGGTAGAGCCAAGCTGTAGCCAATTGACTACAGCCATATACGGGATGGCTCGACCGGGGTAGTACCATCCTCTCACAGAAGATCAGCGTAAAGTGTCTATTATATCTACATTTCGTACGATGAGTGAGGAGAGAGCTGGACGCTAAATTATCCCGCCTTCCTTTCTCTACCACTGTCCCTCTGTTTGAAACGTGCGAGCAACGCCTTTGGTATTTGCAAGCATCTATATGCTACAGTAGCTGTTTAATAAGTGATTCGTGTTTTAACGATGTACCAGTTCGGTAATGGATATAACACATCAAATTAATACATGAGGTCTAATACATATATATTTTGGTGACAGGCTTCTTCAGCACGTGTAACTAATAAAGATTCCAGGAACAAATATGAATTGTAATGAAACAATTACTGTCTTGTTACCCTTAATATAATTTCGTGATTCCCTGTACGTAGTTAGGGACGAGAGGGACGTCGATGACACGTGTAGGTATAATTAAATTAATTTGGTGATTACACGCAATATGTAAAGATTTGAGTAGAAATTCTTATAATGTTCTTGTGTTGTTGGAACCCACATTTTTAATGCATAAACAAGCAATTTGGTGGTGAGTTAAATAAAAATATGAATAAAATAAAAAATAGATGCTACATTTTGTAGAATGTGTTCTGTAAAGCAGGTAGGGCCAATTTATCGGTATTTTGAGGTAGGCACGTAATTTACTTATTTTCAAATATAGCATGCGTGTCCTACATTAAAATCAATAAACCTTTGGGCTAAAAATACCTGTTCCAATGAAAAAAATTGTCATAAACAACAGAGACATTCCACTGAACGGAAAATAATTGAAATTGAATTTCTATATCGATGAATAAAACGTGTTAGCTAAATGACGAACGGAAGCGGAACAAGCTTTCCCATTTCTATATGCGAACTGCACCAAATTTATGTGATCGAAAAAACACACGGAAATTGATTGAATGTTGGTACTTACCATTGTTTATGGATGTTGTTGATCACAACAACATACCTATAAGATGAGAGAGAGAGAGTTGAAGATTACATACCCCAGTTCATAGATATATATCATGTTATGTTAGTTTGGTAGGTAGGTGATAGCCGATTGGTTAAGCACGCGTCTTGCGGGCTACCAGGTCTTGGGTTCAAACCCCGGCTCGCACCTCTGGATTTTTCGTAATCTATGTGCGAATCATAATTTCTATATGATTATCACTTGCTTACGGTGAAGGAAAACATCGTGATGAAACCTGCATGTCTTAGAAGATTTAACCAATTTTCGAAAGACATGTGAAATCCGCCAACCCGCACTGGGCCAGCGTGGTGGATTATGGCCTGAATCCCCCTCGTGTTGAGGGGAGACCCGTGCCCAGGAGTCAAAAGGTCTAAAATTATTAATTATTATATTAGTTTAAAATGGACAATAATTCATTTAATTTCCTAATTGGACCCTTATATTGTTACACCTTCTCTAGAGTCCAAATGTTTCTAAGGCAAATCTCCCTTCACAATTATACGATACTCAAACTACTCTTCAGATAATTGCAATAATACCGGAAAAATCCAGCGGTGTTCAAAGTGTCGGTGTAGGGGGAGCGGTCAGATCGTAGCGGCTATTGTCCGCAGTGTCGAGTGCTTTGTGCCCCTTAGTTCCGTTGGCTCAATACAGATACGAGTGTGGTACAAATTTGGAGAAGAAGCGGGCTGTTGAGTCAACAACACTCCTGTGTTGCGTACAATTTTGAGCCACACTGACGGTGCAAGCATTTGAAATTTTGGTGTCATCGTGATGTGCCAACAAACGAAATGATCATAATTTGTAGACCTAATCATTTATATGATAGTAGTTGCTGCCCGCGACTTCGTCCGCGTAGACTTAAGTAAAGTATTCTATGTGTTAATCCAGGCTATAAACTATCTGTGTGCATTTATAATATTATAAGTAGGAAGATTAGCAATAAATAGGCGAGCGGATATTAACTGCTTTGCAGTTGTTTTTTTTAATTGTCCCACAAAATTTCATTACTTAACTTCTGTGACCCAGTTGAACTGTTTAATCTCTACTTTTTTAAAACGTTATCTAATGATGACGAAGACACAATTATGTCAATTCTGCTTACGTAGAAAAATGAATAAACATTCTAACATCTTATAACATTTGAAAAACATCCAAAAACTGTATTTAAGTTGATAATGTTCAATTAGTCAATTTGGTTTTGTACCGAAAGAATACCCAATGTCAAAGTTGCAAGTAACTTTATGCGAAGTTTTTGAATACCTACTTTTACATTACCAGATCGCTTGATTCTTATGATTTGGACAGAGTCACGTCACACGCTGGCCAGAGATATCCCTTTATAAATTTGGATAACGTGCTCTAAGACTACGGAACAAATACATAGCATTGGTGTATTGTATAATCTTTGCAATCAATCTAAGAAATGGAAATGAGTTTATTGCTTTTAATAATAAAGTTGAATTTGGAATAATATTGGATATTCAGTTCAAGAACAAATAGCTAGCCAAGGGACAAACATCGGCGTTTTCGTTAGATATCACTTTAGTTTCTGGCTAGTACTTACCTACCTACATACTAATAGTCGGATTTTTTTGCGGAGCTATTCCCTTAAACAACCTTTCTGTTGATTCAAATCAAGAGTAATGCGATCAACTCAAATAAAAATTATACCAATTATAATATAATATAATTTAGCCCTTTTTGACGTCCCACTCCTGGGCACGGGCCTCCCCTCAACATGAGGGAGATTCAGGCCATAATCCACCACGCTGGCGAAGTGCGGGTTGGCGGATTTCACATGTCTTTCGAAAATTGGTTAGATCTTCTAAGACATGCAGGTTTCCTCACGATGTTTTCCTTCACCGTAAGCAAGTGATAATCATATAGAAGTTATGATTCGCACATAGATTTCGAAAAATCCAGAGGTTCGAGCCGGGGTTTGAAACCCAAGACCTGGTGCCCGCAAGACGCATGCTTTAACCAATCGGCTATCACTGCTAGATACCAATTACCAATTATAATATCAAAATTAAATTTATATTTTCGAAGTTAGTATATTTTTCAGGAAATAATACTGAAATTCGTATTTATAAGTCAAAATGTTCAAGACTCAACCGGTGCAGACGGACGTATGCATAACGCAGGGATATCGTTTGTTTCAGTATCCGCATCTTTCGTTGCTTTGTGCGAGACGTATGCAAATGTTTCATAATCCTATTTGTTTTACTTCCTTAGCTTTTCCATAGATCAGTTAGATCCTGGCTTAAAGGAGTCATTATGGTGAGAGGAGTATACGTATCTGTTATAAATAAGTAAGGAGAACCTCAAAAATATAATTTTTAAAACATAAAAAACTAAAATTATGTCGATAATAAAAACGATGAAAGATAAATCATTATTCGATACAGAAGCCCAAAACCACATAATATACTTAAACTATTATTTGTCTGTCGATCAGTGAATTTATGCATTACGCGGATCCAATTATATTGCCTCATTTTCTTATACCACTGTCTAACAGCAAGACACGAACAGCTACTCGAGTTTCGCAATCATTTTATATCGGTTTGCAGGTTTATTGAAAGGATAGAGTTATCGGTACCCATAGAAAGACAGAAGGGATAGGGCCTCTTTACACCTTTGTCCACACAATTTAATCTTGCCAGCTTAGATGACGCTCCTCGCCTGGAGAGGTTAGGCTGGTTGCACACAGTGCCAACAGGCCGTATCAGCGAACTGTGCTAGTGATTTATGCACTGTGAACACTGAACGCCGCGATAACGGGAGACGTGCAAGCCGGAGTAAATTTAGCTAGTGTGGACCGGGCCTTAAATGCTTGGAGCATTCAATAGCTTGCATGAATTATTTGATATAGGTATATAAGATTGTCACAGGCACTCGTATATAACAATATGACTATTGGGCCGTGTCTTCAGTACAAACGCGCTGAGAATAATAATGTCATCAAAACACGACCTACTAAATTGTAACACCTTTAAAAGTATTTCTGTCCTGCTCATGCGTTATAAACTTGGAAAAGAAGTCGATACAGTTGGCTTATAATAACAGAATTTGCTGCTCCATTATTTCATGTCTACATTATTCAGTTCTTGTATAAAGTTGATGGAGCTATTTTCAGTTTTTAAATTCGCAGAAAACTGTGATTGGCAAACATAGTAGTCTAATTTAATTGAAAAGACCCTTGATTGGACGGACAGTTGGAACGACAATTCGCTAATGGAGTTTGCCATTTGCTGGGAGTATTTTTGTCGAGCTTAAATATTGTATCTAGCCAGACTTCCTAAATTTCCTGTTCACACCATAGAGTTAGCAATGTTAATATTGAAGTAAAACTGATATTTTAAGTTAAGCTGAAATATTAAGTTCATATCTTACGATTGTACTAGGAACTAGTTAAATAATTAATAAAGAAGAATATAGAAACGAATAAATAAGCTAATAAAGAAGCTTAAAGTTTTGAAAACTGTAGAAAAAATATTTCACAATATTTATATTCATTAAATGTAAAAAAAAAATCTTATGAGTTGGTATTAAAATGAAGTAAAAGTTAGTCATCATATCCTAGTAACTAGTTAATTATAATAAATCAACTGCTTGTTTGTCTAATCAAATAACTAATTGCTGGCTGAGCCTACATTCTGTGTTGTCATTAACCAAGCAAATGGGTTTTAATGCGTTGCCGTGTTTGCAATATCAAATCGAGTGTTATGTTATTACGCAAATTAGGGAACATATTCAGTTTGTTACGGTGTAAATAAGTGATATATTTGCTTGAGTTAATAAACATGATGAGGAGATTACCTAGAGAAAATGTTGTTTGCAAACTAATTCGAGTGATGAGTTCTAAATTAATGTTTGCGTGCCCGTAAATGCTATCTAATGGAAATTTTCGGGTTCTTTCTCATCTATATACTAATACGTGAACAAAAACTTTCAACCGCTTAATACAAAAATTGCGCGGACGGAGGAGTATGAAATTTGGCAAACTTATCATCTACTATATAAAAATAAGTCGGGTTTTCCTTCCTGACGCTATAACTCCAGAACGCACGAACCGATTTCCACGGTTTTGCATTCGTTGGAAAGGTCTCGGGCTCCGTGAGGTTTATAGCAAAGCAAAATTCAGGAAAAAATTCAACAGAACGCGGACGGAGTCGCGGGGCACAGCTAGTACTATAATAATAATCATACTAATATTAGAAAGAGGAAAACTTTGTTTGTTTGATTGTAATGAATAGGCTCCGAAACTACTGAACCGATTTGAACAATTCTTTCACTGTTGGGAAGCTACACTATCCCCGGGTGACATAGGCAATAATATATTTTCAAAAAAATTAGGGATCCTTACTAAAACTCGAATAATGTAACCGCATTGTACCCGCGTGCGAAGCCGGGGCGGGCCGCTATACTAAATAAACTGTTTTTAAATCTTATTTAAACTTGGTAGCTTAAATAAGATTTAAAAACTGTTTGAATGTGAAGTGATGAATGCTCATTAGATATCCATATCAATTAATATATTAATGACAAAATTTCATCTCTTGTGCCTTGATCCATTGACCGGCGCACTATTTATCCATGTCTTTAAACTTAAAATCATAGATCATTCTTGAGTGCTCACTTACTTACGCAGACGTATGTTTTATGTTATTTAAATAAAATTAATAAAATATGTATACCAAGTCGTCATACAAGCTAAATTTATCAATCTTTACATGCCAAATCGCTGACATTTCGCTAACGGCTCAAAATATACGTTCACGAGATAGTACTCAAGCATTAACTCTTCGACAAATTTTACTTTGCCGTCGATAATGTAACACCTTGGCCTCTGTGGCTCGGAATTGACGTATATAAGGATTTTGGCGTCAGCAAATGCAAGGTTGTAGAGGGTTTTGGGTGTACGGCTCTAAAACCAAACTGGATGTGATGAGTTTATAAAAGTAACACTAGTTAATAAATAAATATCGCCAGACTTGTAAGTCTGTAGTGTTCATCAATTGTATGATCTCATACTAAGAAACGCATGTACTTTGGGTACCCTTATATAGAATGCGGGTGATCCCAGTGACACCCAGACCAGGGCAAATTACGAAACGGCATTTCCGAAATTTGATCCGACGGAAATTGAACCCGCTACCACCCAGCGCGGTGATTGAACGGCCTTCGCTCGAATCACTACGCCAAACGGTCGTAAAGGTACGTGACTATTTGCAACATTTACTCTTTCAAAACTCATCGAGTTATAAAGTGGTCATCCAAGAGAATTCTATTGATAGTTTTCTACAACCTTCCAGAACCTTCCAGTCGTATCTAGAGGCTATAGCTCTTCTCATGGAAGACGTCCAAGTAACGCCTTTGATAATGTATGACGTGGGCGCTGCCGTAGTCAGAATTGATTGATACGCTTTTAAGTGCCGCATATACGAATCACTTTTTCATTCATAAGCTGTGTTTTAGACGTTAACGTGGCAGATTTTATGCTTAGAAAATGCGTGTGTGGGATTCATAATATTTTTTTGAGTATCAAGTAAGTAATTCAATACACGAATAGTTGATTCCATAAAACTTTATAGATAAGAACATTGTAAGCTGGAAAATAGTAGCAAATACTCGTAATCAACCATCAATATGTTTCTCAATCACCTCAAAAATCATTATTAGCCTACGCTGTCTACTGCTAGATCAATGCACGCAACTCATCTTAAAACATTCGGAAGAAAATCCCAAACAGCAACATAGAACTTCCCTCTGTTTACTTTATTTCACTTAGCAAACGGATTTACAAAACGTTATTTTATGTATGTTTCGAAACCCCAGTTTGGAACAGTATTGTCGTTAGCACTACGTAACCGAACTTTGCTTATTTACGAAAGCTTTCACGGAAACTTGGCGCTAGCTTTTTATTATGGCAATAAAATTTTCCTCTTGCTTTTTTCGTAACGAACCAATTATGGTACTGGAATGTAACTTCAGGAATTTGTTTTATCGCCGGCTTGGAAACGTGCTCTATTATAATGTACCGTAGATATTTTGCCTTTTACTCACCTGTACAAATATTTGAGAATACTAATCTTTAATTTCAAGGTTTCCAAACTTTTCCTGTTTACCACATTAATAGAGAGACATTAATAGAGTCTACTAACAAATATAAACTCAAAATCCACA
This sequence comes from Notodonta dromedarius, assembly GCA_905147325.1. Classification (NCBI taxonomy): domain Eukaryota; kingdom Metazoa; phylum Arthropoda; class Insecta; order Lepidoptera; family Notodontidae; genus Notodonta; species Notodonta dromedarius. Next base: position 11,780,260 of record LR990165.1, on the reverse strand, counting down.
ACCATCTCGATTCCAAACATCAAAACCATTGTACAACATTTCTTTGAAAATGGCCAAAACAAAAAATCCAATTGAGAAACAGTTCCACCGGCTCACTCTTTATCATTACTACTTTTTCACTTTAGTGTTCTTGAGCAAATGGCCGATATTTTGGCACGTTCTTAGTTTGATCTTCCTCTCCCCTCCGATGGAGTACGATTGTAATGTAGACGATGCGTCTGTAGAGAGCAAAGGTTTCTGCCCTTGTGATGACCCAAAGTGGAATAGGAGTGTGTTCACGGAGACAATGCAGACAAAATTCAAGATAGTTTGCGACAGAGTCTGGCTGATCAGCTTTTCGCAGAGCATGCTATATTTTGGGACGCTTTTTGGGTCTCTGCTGTTCGGGTTCATGTCTGACAGGTTGGTACTTATGATAATACTAACTAGGACCACATTGGATACAATTGAGAGCCAATAGTTTTTTTCACTGAACGAAAATTACGTATTATTATTATATTGGAAAACATATTGGCAAATATAATTTCTAAGATACAATCTACACAGTGTTGTTAACTAATCCAGCCTTAGTGATGAGCATTCATAACGCGAGTGAAACTTTGCTGTCTTTCAGATACGGCCGACTTTCCATGTTCACAGCAAGCTGTCTCACACTAGCTGTATCTGGCTGTCTCGTCATCGCAATGCCAACAGCCGCCTCCTTCATCTTCATGCGATGCATTGAAGGCATCGGAGTTGGAGGTGCCATTGTCACTGGCTACGTTCTCTGCGTTGAATACTGCGGGATCAGACACAGAGAGGTTGTGACAGCCCTATTCCATATACCAATAAACATAGGCCACATGACATTAGCAGGGGTGTCATACTTGCTCAGAGATTGCGATGAGTTCCAATTGGCGCTATCTATACCAATATTCTTAATCGTGACGTTTAGGTGGCTGTTGATGGAGTCACCTAAATGGTTGATGGATAATGATCATATTGAAAAAGCGACGATTGTAATGCAAAGGATTGCTGAATTGTAAGTCTCATTCCCAATAGCTCTAGATACAAGTCTCTTTTAGAAAGTACCTATTGATAGAATCAAATATGGTAGCAAGCGGGTCCCAGAACCCTATTTTTAATAAATCAGATATTCATAAAACAATTATTATATATGTAAATTTACTTTCAGCAACAGACAATCAAATGTAGACCTGAAAGACGAAATAGAAGAATACTACGCAACGCACGCGTCAAAGATGCGCAGAAAAATGAGTTTCTGGCAAATATTCCGCCACAAGAAGCTCACGTTGAACCTTGTATGCATGTCTGTTATTTATTTTGTATGCGGCATGGGTTATTACGGAGTGTCCCAATATATCGGCAAAATGAGTGGTAATATACATTTAAATGTTGCTGTATCAGGAGCTTTACTGCTCCCAGGCACTATTGCCGCATTATTTTTGTTGAAAATTTTAAGCAGGAGGAGTTTTCTAATGGCATCTAGCTTCCTATCAGGGTTATTCATGATAGTAGTAATTTGTATACCTGCATCTCTAACTTGGGCGAGAGTCGTAGTAGCTTGTATATGCAACTGTTTCTTCTTCTTGTCTTTCATTATAGTGTTCTTGTATGGTGTGGAACTATTTCCTACATCTATAAGGAATTCTGTATTGGGTTTTCTATCAGTTTTGTCCAGGATGGGTCAGATTGCCGCGCCGCCTATAAATGCTTTACCTGAAACCGCTTCGGGTGCTATATTTGGAATAATGGCAATAATTGGCGGAGTACTGTGCTATCCACTGCCTGAAACCAAAGATTCAGAATTGCCTTCCTCTCTGGAAGACTCGAAAACATTACCACGAAAGTCTTTGAGAAATGCGGAAAATATTAATATTCAATAAAGAAATTCAAGCTTAAAGTAATATTGAGATGCCGTTTAGCAGACACTGAATGCTTTTGTGCTAACATGGTATTGGTGTATTCTACTTCTGTATTTTGTAAAGCTGTTGTTTAAAATTACTTACAGTGTAGTATTTTTGTAAAACCTTTTTATTTGTTAAGAAATTTAGAATTGAAGCAATAAAATAGTGGAACTACATTGATTATACTCTATTTTAGTGGTTTTTTTTTCTCATCACTATAAAGCTAAACGCGAAAAGCTTTAGTCAGTCCTACGTTTATAGAGTAACAAACAAAAATTCCTAAATTACTTTTACAACAAAAATCCATCTGCTCAAGAATAAAATCTGTTTCCCCAAGACAATCAACTATGATAAAGATACAAAAACACTTCCCTTATCCCCGGACAAGCAATTTACAATAAAACAAGAGCTCCCGTGACACTTGTTTTCAATAAGCTGCCTACGTACGAGATAATGAAAAAACTTTTTATAACCGACAATACACGGTTCGGTCTCGGAATTCTGGGTGTAAGTGGTAAAGTAGGATGTTTTTAACTTGTACAATATGAGTATAAACATTTATGGGAGGGAAAAAAAGCTTTGCGAATTAAAATAATGTCTTTGTTTCACTGTTCGTATACACTGAAAAAATAAACTATAGTTTTGTCGTTCTTATTCCATTTTCTTTGTATTGTTTACTAAATATTCTGTAGTTACGGCAAAGAGTTATGTAATTGCATTGAGGAACATGACGCGAGGAGGAGAAGGGATCTTTTCAATCGATTAAGCCATAATTATTTCAATCGCTTACCTCTACACAATAACCACTGATTCTCAAGCTTAACACATAACCCCGATACCCAAAGCCCATGCCATTGTAAATCAATTTGGTCCATAATAGCGGCGTGGGATGAGCCGTAATCCCCGCGCGAGTGCGCTACGGGCCGCCAGGGGGCGCTGCCAGTAAATTAGCCGACACTTGACCTCTTGTGTGACGTATGGCACCCACGCCCAATGGACATTAGGTGCAGTGAAAAGGATTTTATTTTATACACATAGTCCGCTATTTGTGCTTTTGATATTTTAATTGACAAATTTTATTGTGTTCGACAACGATACGAAGTAGTTATTAATATTTTAATAATTTGTACATAGTTCTTGAATTAAAATACGTCACGTTTCTAAATATTGAACTAAATCTTGGTACTGGTACTTATAAGATTGTCTTACATAAACTAATAACACCAAATTTTGAAGATTACCCCCCTGAAGTTACGTTTATGAGCGCCAAATCCTGAACCTCAAATATTAGATTTTCACCAAGATTTTTACACGCAATACAAAAAAGTACCTACGGATAACGACATGTCATAGACGAACGACAGAACAAGGTTCAATATGAGTGACGTGAACAACGGTGAATAACGACGTGTCGTGTGGGATTAAGGGTCACTGTCGACTTCAGCAGAGCGGGCTGGCTGGGTAGCTACTCGCTTCGACAAAGGATTGCTTCATTTCACTTTCCGAACTGAGCGGTCCTGCTAGCCCAACCAGGCTGCCCCGCTCAAGTCGACCCAACCGGTAACCCTTAAACTTTTTGTCCCGGTATTCGGCCGATAGTTTCAAGAAAATTAGACAAACATTGAACAGTCCCAATAATAATCAGTACTGTAGCTAAGTGAAACAATAACAATTTACGATTGAAAATAAAATTGGGACAGCCTCCTCGTTATTTCAGGCACGTATTGTTTAAGAAATTTATTTATTTTTTAGGCCCTCTCGGGAATAATTACTAGGTCGTTAGGAGATTTTTGTGCGAGACTAGAATCCTAATGATAACTGAACGTAACTGAACGTAGCATCTTGTGATACGGATGAGATGAAAAACAATTTTTCGTTGTACCTACTTGGAATATTTTTTCCGACATAACATCAAACGTGGTCTCGTCTTACGGTCGTAAAGCCAAGTTTTAGCCTATTAACTACAGCTTATAAACGGACTGGCTTGCCGGGGTGGTACCATGCTCTCACAGAAGATTGTCGTAAAGTAGCTATTATAGCTGCGTTTCGTACGTTGGGTTAGGAGAACGTGAGGCACCAACCACCCGCCCTTAACCTCCCTCTGACCCACTCCCCTTCAGAACAGCATACGGTAACTGCTTAACATGCGGAAGGTCACACGCTTGTTTGTGTATGAGTATCTAAATGTTTCCATGCGTGTAAAGAAACATGATTGTTTATACATAGTTGTGTACTGTATGTGTTTACCCGCAAGAATGGCAGAACAAATTCATTCATGTAGCTGTATAATGACTGCCCCATTTCAGCTGTAACAATCTTGTTTCAGTGGCATCCAGCCTATAATTCAAATCCAAAAATGGCCTGCATGTTTTTTTATGTGACCTATATCTTATTCTGTTTAATACTGGCCTTAGCAAGGATTACTTTCGGACGCATCTATATCATAGTCTTAACTATTGAAAGAAAATCTTTTTGAGACTTAGTTACCTTTGTCTCCCGCTTTGCAACGGCAGGAAGTGGGTAATTTTCTTCCAACTTCTCCTATTATCTTTTTTATTTAATTCATGCGGGTCCCAAGTCAATATAGCGTGTCCCCGGGACTCGTCGAAGGTGAAACCTTGACGTCATCAGCGGTCACCATTATCGCTCCTGGCTTACAGGAGTGATTGTGTTGGGATTCTGTGTGCTAAGTAACATTAAAAAATATGGGAAAAAACGTATTTCTATAATTCTTAATTAATTACTCTATAGATTATTACAAATATGGTAGTAGTAATAAAGTTATCCGTAAGACATAAAGTTAACCCAACCCCGACAGTTGTAGGAAGCCGGGCCCCGGGACAAGGCCGCGTCGGCGAAAAGGTTAACCGCATTTAAACCGCCCTTTTGTGCAGATAACACAGAAGTTTAACAATATTATAAAGCAACATAACAATTTATTTGACAGACTTGTATTTATAAGAATGCTATGCTTGGCGCTTCGGCCAACATACTACCGCCAACGAGAAGCGATAAGTAATGGCAATGAAGTTCAAGTTCAAGTCAGTCACCGCCAGACTCGCCATGATTTGGGTGGTCATTTTATAAGTTCGTGGTATGCAAGTTAAAATACACCTACGGACAATTTAATAACAAAAACTATTTCATTTTCTTATCGCTTCTTGTTGGTCGTGGTAGAGTAAAATCACAAAGAGCCAATTTACTAAAGTAAACATAACATCTAAGTAACATATACTCCTCGGGGCGCCATCTGCAGCCGGAACCAGGTGTATACCTGAGCGGGACGAGTCCAGAAATCTATGACGTCCTGACTGATACAAGTTTTGAGATTTTAATGTGAACTATTCAAGTTTTTTATCTCTTTAGGTTTCGAACAGCGGTTAATTCCACTATGTTACTAGACAATCCACTGGGGGCTGAGTGGTGACCAAGTGGATTATATTTCTTGATAACCACTAATGGGGGTTGGTTGTCAACCAACCCAGGAGTGGACGAGAGAAATAACTCAACATATCCTACTGCTCCTCGCCTATATAGTCAAGTTAAGCGTCTCTTCTAGCCGTGATGTACTAGCTATTATTATGAAACCACGACATGCGGTCTGTCTGTTTAAATGACGTGACGTCACCCCAGTGCCTGTAGGATATGTTAGGAATGTAATATTCAAATACACCCTTCGCGCCGGTAAATCTTTGTGTTGTGTGTGATACTGTCGTGAGGACATGTTCTAGGATGATTTTGGGGAGTTTTTGTGCTGTACAATGTCGCTTTAAATACTTAAGACTTAGGAGGAGATTCTTATCAATGAAGTAACTGTAGCGAACAACTAGGAGACGATTCGATCCGGTATAATTAGTTTCACTTAGATAAAAATGTTGTGACCTGCTCACAGAAATAATAATATAATTATTAAGAACAAGAAATAGGAAAAGGAAGAAATTTAGGTAGGTAAGTATTATGAAATCTTTGGTGTTTGTGATTATTTTATCATTAAGGTACCTACTAGCTTATGCCGGCGAATTTATCCACATAAATCGCAGCACGTTATTGACGTACAAACTTCCATCCCCTATTTGATCCCCTTAGGGGTGGAATTTTCCAGAACCCTGTATGAGTGGATGCCTATGGTAGAAAAGCTACTACCTAACCCCAGCAGATTAGGCTGAGCGTTGATAGATCAGTCAGTCAGTCATTATTTATTCAGACAGCTTTTGTGTAATATGGATCACTCATACAGCGCCCCAAGCGGCGCGTTAGTTAATTAATTTTTACATACATTTATTTGGGGTTTACTGAAAAAACACGATTGTAGCTCAAACGCGTAATCTCACACGAGGGCTCTGTTTGCGTGAAATCTTGTCTTTAAAATACATGCATAATTGTTAGACATTATTTATTAAAACCAATCACTATCAAATACAATGTAGCCTTACCGATACAATCAGCTGAATGAGATCTCCAAACAATCAAAATATGTACTAAATTAATTTTGCATTTCATTATGGTAATAATTAATTAATTATAACTAATTAAAATACTAACAAGTACTCATTGCTTTTGTTGGTGTCAGCCGACTGTGGCCTGTGTTCATATACATTACTATGAGGTCTCACAGTGTTCTCGAACGCACAGACGCATTGAGAAATACAAAACTTTTTATACCTTTGGTTATCCATTTCAAATTCTGTTATTATCAAAGCACGACTAAGTACCTTAGTTTGACTCATTTAAAATATTTGTGCCTCGCTCATACGCAATTAACATAATAAGGATATCAGTACAGTTAGTTTAGTAAGTGCACCATAATAATTAACGCCATTGCACGTGAACACAACAGCAACTAATCGTAACCACAGCGCACTAGTCTAATACATGGTCTTATTTTTAATAATGCAGTTATTTTGCATGCCACCTCAGGAAATGATTAAGAAAATGTACCTACCATAAATAAAATTACATGATAGTAGGTACCTATATAGGTATATACATCTGTTCTGTTGGTACAGCTGGTTGGTACTTAGTGAGCGATATAATCAAGTTTCAGCTGTTAGAAAGAAGCCCTCAGTGTGTCTATTGGGTAGGTAAATGCAACATCATATTTGGAATTTACTGAGGCGCCATGCAAAATATCGTGCATTATTAAAATAGGACCCTACACCCCGCTCGCTTCTATGACAGCAATGCGCGGTATAATAAAACGTATCTTACATGATTTGGCAGAGATTACCCGCCTAACCTTACAGACTGGCCTCCTAACTTGAATAAAATATTACAACTCCGTAAAAGCCTAGCCAGCGATATTTTAACTGAAGCTAGACCCTCAGTCCTCGGGAGACTGGAAAACGTCTATTCATTTATTAAACAAATACTGTCATGGGAATTCGATGTAGGATTTAAAAAGAAACAAATCTTAGATAAAATAACCCTAAACTCTTATTTTAATTTAATATAAAAAAGCCAAATAATTAGAAGTAAGAGGCTTTATAAATAGAAAGAAACATTATACATTGATGATATATCGAAATTTATGACATCTTGTTACAATTATCCTGAGTCTGCACAAGAGACAAGGTGAACCAATGAAATAACGCACGCCACAAGAAGCCAGTTGATGATAGATGAGTAAGGTCTATCAAACCAAAGCATTTTTTGGCTAACTAATTAAAAAAACAATTGTCTCAATCAAGCTATGAAACGTGTTAGCCAATATTATTATCAGTCAGTTGACACCAAAAAAACTATCTTCGTCACAATAGAAAGTTGACACAAAGTGTATTGTCTAATCAACCGTGATCAGCCCGCTCTCTCTGACTACTTGCTCCGTCGATACTGGGTTTAGGAACACTGGAAATTAAGAAGAGAGTGTGAATAAGAATAATGTACAGTGTCCTCAAATAAACATAGTAGAGTCATTGTTTGATTTACAAGGATGATACGACTCTATAATGTGGTCCATTAAAAATAAACTTTTTATTCATGTAGGCCAAACAAGCCCTTAGGGTATTAAGAATCCACCACCGGATTGAAATGTTACTTCCACTGGGGAGATCCTGCAGGAAACTCAATAGGTAGGTTGACGACCGCTTGGCGCAGTGGTTCGAGCGTAGGCCGCTCGGGTCACTGCACATGGTGGTTGCGGGTTCGATTCCCGCCCGGGGCAAATTTCGGAAATGGCCTTTTCGTGATTTGCCCAGGTCTGGGTGTCACTGGGATCGCCCCCAGTCCATTGTACGGTTACCCATAGTACAAGCTTTGCTTAGTTTGGGACCGTACAGTTGGTGTGTCTGTCTGGCGATATTTATTATTGATTACTCTTTTCGAAAAATAAATAGTTGGTGTACATTTTCAGAAACAGCAACGCAGTATGAGTAGACGATACCATTGTCACTTGAAAGTTCTAGAAAATAATATACTAATAGTTCAGTAATACCAACCCTATTGCATTTCATTTTGATTTAGATATTTTAATAAGCCGGCCTACCTCAGTGAGGCATGCATAATCCACTACCACTTAACAGTAAATCACTTACTTGTACTCCCAGTAAATAGATCTTGATCAGGAATTATGCTTGCCGCAGCAATAGCCGCTTCGTCGAGGACTATCACCTGAAACATTGTTAAAACTTGCCTTAGGTAATTCAAAATCAAGACATTGATTTTTGTTTAAATAAATTTTATTGAGGGATTAATTTCAGAGTTTTGTACTATACAATCTATAAAATAATATTAGAGATTCTAATGTCGGTAAAATAAACAATAAGCTCAATCTAACAATACTCCCGGAAGTATGGCGCATTTAACTATTTAGAACTAGCTGTGCCCCGCGACTTCATCCGCGTAGTATTGGATTATTGGGTTAAAAAGTATCCTATATGTTAATCCCGGTTATAATCTATCTGTGTTCCAAATTTCATCCAAATCCGTTCAGTAGTTTTTGCGTGAAGGAGTAACAAACATACATACATACATACATACATCCACACTCAGAAACTTTCGCATTTATAATATTAGTAGGATAGTAGGATACACATCCACTTAGCCTGTGGCCCCTAATATAAAAATAAAATAACAACATCATCTCACCTTAGGGAACCCAATAACCCTGGTCTTCTCAACGCACGGTACAGTCGCCTCCACACAGGGAACAGTATTCTTCTCCTCATACACAGGATTGTTTCTCAGCGGCAGCAAGTCTATCGCGTTGGCGGCCAAGGACCAGAGGTGGCCGGCGCCCTGCGGAGCCCTCGCGCCCTTGCGGAAGTGAGGGTTGATGGACAGGTTGTGCCGGACTGAGTTCTTCCAGCGCTCATCATTCGCTTTGTAGTAGGGGAAGCGGTCACTGCAATAGGATAGGGAAGTTTTGCTCTTTTATTCTGGTCTAGATGTAGTGTGAAATGAAAATACAGGCTGATAACCATATTGTCGTGAGCTAACGATCAACGTTTTCAATACTGATGGTGTCGGAGTATCTATCTATTGATATTAGTCCTTTGATGAATAATAAAGTTTAATGAGACTTCAAACATCGAGCTGTATATATATGACGACCGCTTGGCGCAGTGGTCCGAGCGTAGGCCGCTCGGCTCACTGCAGATAGTGGTTGCGGGTTCGATTCCCGCCAAGACAAATTTCGGAAATGGCCTTTTCGTAATTTGCCCAAGTCCGGTTGTCACTGGGATCGCGCCCAGTCCACAGTACGGTACTCATAGTACAAGCGTTGCTTAGTTTGGGACCATACAGTTGGTGTATCAGTCTGGCGATATTTATTTACTTAAATAATTTCAATAAACAGCAATACCAGCCTAATCTGAAAGTAAATTAACATATATAATTATTATGAATTTGCGTCTATGGATGGCCGGATAGCCTGCCACCATTATGACGCCAAATCAATCAACAAAAACCAATTCACAACCTAACTCACAAAAGTTAACGCAGCAAGCTTCAATAGTTCACGCGATCTCGATACCTCGGGACTTGGAGGCGTTATGTTTACAAATGACATCGTATGCCACGCGAGCGGTAGCTAGGGCGCGTGGTCCTATCACCGGCTGGCACCGCTGATCGATTGCCCCGCAGACCGCGACGAGTGCACGTGATAGTTTAAACGGACGATTTAGGGGCCTTTTACCCTAATACACGTTTGAATGCACCGGCTTATTGGAATTAGTGACAACAAAAAACAGGTTGAGGGGTATTTCGGAAAGTTGATGACTTTAAATTATTGTGTGGAACTTGTCTCGTCATTCTACCACCACTGGGATTTACAGTAGTGTCCAACTAAGGCGGTCAGGTTTACCATCATCGCCCATGAATTTTACATTTAAGAGTTATCAATGTTTATTGTTTTGTTGTAAACAAAGCATTTCAATAAACAATGCTTTGTTTTCGCTTTCCTCTTCTGCGAGCGAGTGAGTTAGCAATTGACTAGCGCTGGTCGTGCCAGATTGTATTGTATAGAAACTGCCATGACTGTGTTCAAACAAGTGGGTGTAAAATGTAAAGGCTTCTCTAGTATCCTTGAATAAATTGACAAATTCTCCTTTGTATAAATACTAATACTTTATGGATCCTTTTTGTCCTCCATTATCATGCGCCTTTGATTTCGGTAATTTCTGGTCCATTGTCTTGCATCTAGGTTAGGTTAGTTTCCAGTTAATCTTTGATAGGATAGTCCTATCATAGCTTAACCTGCATGTTTACAAAGAATACAAATTACCTCTCTAATTACACTATCAGTGCCCTTGTCAACGTGCTCACTAGGATTGCGATGCTAATCGGACCGTGAACGAGGGGCGTAACGTTATTAATTCATTATCGCGATATCGCTTAGGTAATGTTTACACTCACCTGTTAAACGGTAACATGGGGTGGATTTTATAAACGTCCGGTGATTTAATGATTTTTTTTATCACTAATGATAAGAAATGTTCATTAAAAGAGGACGTCTGTCTATGAAAATAAGCGTTTAAATTCACTCGCACATCTTGACAGTTACTTATACAAGGTGACACATAATGGGTATACTTTTTTTTCAAAACTTAACTTTGTAATTCTAAAACCATCAGCTTTGGAGGGAACTTGAAAAACAAAAGGTGTTATAGGAATACAGCTGTTGACCGATTTCACAAGTCTACAAAACCTTTAGTACTTCAACTGTCCCACAAAGCCGATAGTTTGAGATTTACAAAGTTAAGTTGCAAAAAAAATAGTATACCCTTTTTGTATCACCTAGTATAACACTCACCTCACTTATACCAGGAACCTATAGCTACAATTATGTTGAATTCTTGCAAAGGTATTCGCTAGTAAAAAGTGCTATAACAACTATGTTATGACGTCACACGCTAGTAGCTAGAACTCTTTTCGAAAATTTAAGCGTCTATATTTATTCCAGTTAGGTTGAATTAATGAAGAAAATTGCTTCACTGGAAGTAGTTTTGAGATATAACTTATATACCTATGCAATAATACCGTATTAGACGCAAGGAACTATAACAAAGACTTGGAAATTAGACCACAAAGGGGACAAAGAAAATGACACCCCCTTTGAACCGGCACCGTGTATAACAGAAGCATCTTTTGTACAAATAATTTGATATCGAATGCGCTTTGTATGAGCTTACAGCTAATTTATAAACTGATGATATAATTTATTACAATTTTTTCTTAACCTTTTACTTGCGTAACGGTCATCCTACTTATATATCCTACTAATATTATAAATGCGAAAGTTTGTGAGTGTGGATGTATGTATGTATGTATGTATGTATGTATGTATGTATGTATGTATGTTTGTTACTCCTTCACGCAAAAACTACTGAACGGATTTGGATGAAATTTGGAACACAGATAGATTATAACCGGGATTAACATATAGGATACTTTTTAACCCAATAATCCAATACTACGCGGATGAAGTCGCGGGGCACAGCTAGTAATATTATAAATGCGGAAGTTTGTGGGTGTGGATGTATGTTTGTTACTTCTTCACGCAAAAACGACTGAACGGATTTGGATACAGTTTGGAACACAGATAGTTTATAACCGGGATTAACATATAGGATACTTTTTATCCCGATAATCCCGAAATTTTTGCTATGTTGAAATACTACGAGGATAAAGTCGTGGGGCACAGCTAGTAGCTCATAATTACAAAGTTGAATTAGCAGTGGGCGAGGCACCACGTCAGAAAACGTAGTCTTGCACAGCTCAATGGTCGACTGATGGAGACAAGATACCATAACTATTATTAAACTAGCCGTGCCCCGCGACTTCATCCGCGTAGTATTGGATTATTGGGTTAAAAAGTATCCTATATGTTAATCCCGGTTATAATCTATCTGTGTTCCAAATTTCATCCAAATCCGTTCAGTAGTTTTTGCGTGAAGGAGTAACAAACATACATACATACATACATACATACATACATACATACATACATACATACATACATACATACATACATACATACATACATACATACATACATACATACATACATACATACATACATACATCCACACTCACAAACTTTCGCATTTATAATATTAGTAGGATAGGCCAAAAAGCTCTCATGAATAAAGCAGTCACTCAGAACTTTGATTTTACTGAGAAAAACCAACAAGAATGTTAGTGAACCCTTTTAAAATTAGATTGTCATCACGATATAAACATGGGAAGTAGAGCTATAATATAAAATTGCGTAGTTCAAGCCACCAGAGCAATTATTAGATATAAAATCATTATACACAACCAACAATATTTCATTTCTTTGTTACTATTGCCACCCTTTATTGTAAGCTATTGTCATGACCAACTAGATTTCAAAACATTACAAAAGCGTATTTCAAAATGAACTCACGATATCCACTGATATATCGCTGACACTGTCAACTCTCCGTTCTCTCTGAGGGCTCTCTCAATCAGCTCAGGATAAGTGTACGGCGGTTTCTTCGGCGCTGGAGGCGTATCGGGCCTGTCCACTTTCGCCTCCTTAACCACAGGCTCGTCATCAGGCACTTTGATGTTCACGAAATCGTCCAATCTGAAGTTTAGCAGCCACGCGAGGCTCACACAGTCATTGTCATCCTCTGTTGGACTTTTAGAACATTTTCTGCGTCTCCATTTGGACCTGTCACCTGTTCTCGCCGACATTTTGGAGTTTGACGGGCTATGGTTGGCAGTTGGCGGCGTACTGGTGGCGTTCAAATTTCGAACGCCGCTGATTTGTATCGTGCCAGTCCGTGCTATCTCTGTAGGTTAGTAATCTTTTAGAGGGTGTATGGAGGTGGTATATTATTGAATAATTAAAAATATATATTTTTTGTATTGGTAGAAAAGGGCCTACTTGATTTTGTTTTTTTTTGCTAGGAAAATATAAAGCAAATATTATGATAGAGAAAGATAAATATATGGTACCTTTTTCTTCTTTAATAAATAATAATATGGCCTCACCCATTGAATATTCGTTATATCGAGACTTCTGTGGAATTTTCTAAGTCTATACAAAGAGAATTTAATCGTTTCAAAACAAAACAATACAAATACAAGAATATTCTTGTTATTTCTATAATAATTTGATAACAAGCTTAGGTACTCAAATAAATATTTTACATTGAAAGCAAGCGTGGGAGATACTTAAAATCCAAGTAAAGCTGTTTCAAGAATATTATTTATTCTCTGTAATCTTGAAGTGTTATCAATAAATTAATTGTACAATCAGGATTGATATAATGGTTTATTATACCTTTTGAGAGTAACGCAGACACTTTAATACCTAACACCTAATAATAATACCTACACCCACCTAAATATTAACCTCGTCTATTGTAGCTTACCATCACCGATAAACGAGCGCACTTTGCTCTTAGTTATTAGAATTACAAATCACAATACAAAAACATCGCGAAATCTGGGGACACTAATTCTATAAACAGTGATAAAAGAGAACTAAAAAATATTCTCTAAAAACATAATGTGTACATAAAATACAAGTCTTAATCCCCCTAATGAAATAGGATTAAAGAGTGCAGTTAAGAGTGGTACAGAAATGCAAAACGTTGTTCTAAAAGCAACTTTAAAACAATATTTAATTAATTAATTCCATTTATTGGACACACGTCGTACATAACTATTATTTTAATAAAAAAGTTCCTTAATCTTCACTAGTATAAAACCCATGTAGCACCTAGTATGGCTCTGAGAACTTTAATGCCTATAGCATATCTATACAACTGTTAAACATCCATCTGAAATTATAGAAATAACTATGAATTTGGTATTTCTTCCTTTTGATAATAATTAGTACGAGATAGATACAGTACAGTTTCCACCGACTCCGTATGGTTGTAAAAAATACATATTGCCAGACTAACACACCTAATATCTGGCAACGCTTTACTATTAGTATGGTGTGGTGTGTACAATGGCGTAAAAAGGATGAGGAAAAAAATATAAGAAAAGAGAGAAGACTATTAAGTAAAAGGAAGGTTTCAGGTTATTAAAAATTATTTAACAATGTTACCTAACCTCTTGAAGATAGATTGCAATAGGTAATTCAATAAACATGATTGAATGTTTTTTTAATGGCAATAATCTAACTAGCTAGCTTAGGATTATCCTGGAATATTATTCAAAACAACTTGGCGTCTCTACATCTAAACAACATGGAACCGCGGCGTGTTTTCCCAAAATAATTGTTTTCAGATTCAATGCAATATTTGTTCTGCGCCCGCTATTTGTTCGCCAAGTTTGCTTACAATATCTTTTGTTGGTATATTGTTATGTTCGTGCTACTTGAGCGCGGGATGTGGAGTTTTCTATTTGATTTCTGTTCTGTGTAGTTATCTCGAAAAAAATATTTGGTAAAACCTTTCGCCTAAAAATACATTGAAGAAACATATACCTACTTAGTGATAAAAATTGACGGACAGCACTGTTGGTGTATCATTATTGGTATTATCGGGTCGTGAAGAGTGTTATCTATGATTGTTAATTATTTTACGTTTAAGATACATTTATGATACCCGGACCTCTATGTAATGAGACCATCATACCAAATTATGAATGTCCCAGTATAGGTACAATCTATAGGTTCTGTGGTCCCGGAGGCGCGGTAGCGTATCCACCCAGACTTGTTTATTTAAGTGCGTTTATGTGCTAAGCATAGATTATTATTGGCTTAGCACCTCTTAACTGATTAAATGTTTTAATTACATCAAACGAATGCATATCACTCACTATTTCACTGGATAAATCGCGTCTACCGCGCGGCTAACAGGTCACTATTGAATTATCACATGGCCGTCGCTTTTTCATCTCACCCCGTACACATTTTAAATTCAATTACTTTTCCAATTTGCAGGGCGCGCCGCCGACTCCTCGCCGGCGGATTGATTTGTTACATACGTTGTTTCAGCTTTTATTTATGGTGATTAATCATTAATTATTATTTTTCATGAGGTATTTAGAGCATAGGGTGGAAAAAAGACGGAGATTTAGCTGTAACTAACTAATAATAAAAGGTACTGTGATAGCTGATTAGTCAATAAGCCTTCCTTTTAGCTTTGCCGTGGTCGGATAAAAAGTAGCAATGTTACACTGAAAAACATAATTTCCTTAAAAATAAATAAATAATTAGAAATGCAAAACCGGGCGTATCGGAAACGCAAAGGGAGAAAAAATAAAAACATCCCTCGTTAATGGAACGTGATTTTAATTCGATTACGAGAATCACATTGGTGCGATTGAATCAATTCCTAAAGTGTTTCGATTTAATTGAAGCTTGACGCCGAACCGTCCCCGCCCGTGTATCCCGAATGCAATTATTTACCATTTACCGGCCGATGCCCGCAAATCGTTATAAGCAATGATGCTGCGTTGAATTCGGCCAATAACTGGTAAAAAAAACAATAAAGTACGTTACGTCTTTTCATTTGGATTTGGCCAACAATGTCAGTGGTGTTAATAATGATGTGAGTTTCGTCATGTTCGATTCTTTTCGACTCGTACACAGATTAATGTTATAATACTGACAGCTACAGCGTTAATCTTTATTTATTTTTATTTTAACCTTTTTATTGTAGGTTTCCTTCAGTGTCTAATACCTCTGTAAATCTTGTAAACCTATCTCCAATTTAATCCAGCGACCTTCTTAACGTCTTTCTAGCGCATTTGGGGATTGGGAATATCGATTGTGATTATAGGTATAACATTTACTTCCCACTTGCCACCAGCCAGCAGTCAGTAGTGGTCGTGGCAAACGCAGCACAAGACGAGCTGCGGTACTCATTGTCGTCAAGTGGCTCTAGATTGCAGGAATCCATTAGGAGCAGATACTGAGAATTCATCGCGATCCTACTCTATTGAAGGCGGAGTATGCTACCAAGGGTTCTAGTGAGCTGTGAAGGTTTTAATAGTAATAGTATTGATAGCGATTGGTAACGTTGGTTTATGATGCATTATGGAGATAATGTGATTTCGTACGTGGGTACCTACTACGAGAACGTATTTTTATGTACCTATGTGTATATACTATACTTAATTCAAAATTCGTAAGTAAAAAATAATGACACTTCAGTTTACTTTTGCTTGTGGAATATTTTGTATACTAAATGAAATTTAATTGAATATTTTTGATCTAAAAATAATATTCTTGATATTAGGACGGTACACTCGCGAAGACCCAAAGTGCATCTTAAATTGAATTAACAACAAAGCTATCATGTAACTTGCGATTGCTACAAGCGTAATGCAACTGCGACGAAATAATTCACATCTTGAAAAACTTAAAAGTTCATGAAGATTTTAAATACAATAAAAATAGTTCAAAACCTAAAACTCAACTAATGAAAAAAAACGCTCTTAAAATTGTGAAACAAGAAAATATTATCATCTGAAATTGTTATGTACAAACTAGCCAAAAAACGGTAGTCGTTTGTCATCTAGCCTAATTAAACAATATATTCTAACAGTAGTAAGCAATCATAAGCTTTAGGGCAAAGTGGCATACGACCACGGCTATTTTGCTAGCCATGAAAGGTCCTGACAATTCAAAAGGACTGCTTTGCCTTATATAAATAAATGAAAAAATTACTTTACTCAGCCTACGCAGTTTTAATTACAATCACATCAATTTCTCTAATTAAATAGGTAAATTATTATCGAATAGGTCTAGGTAAATTACATAGATAGTAAGTACCTATCATTTCGCTCGAACCCACAAATCTATATCCGCAATTTATTATCAATTGCAATCGCAGCACAATAGCGATCACACGAGCGATTAATTGCACCGTGAGACTATAGCTCCATTCGTAAGGTCCACTAAGTGCGAGCAATTCAGACGCGATTCTACCTCGTGGATTCAATTATCGGTGGTGACTGGATGCAAATGGGTAGTGGAGATGTAAGGTAGATGGGTAGTGGACTCAAGTGAGGTAGTTCAAACGTATGTACATAGCGTCTATGCATACTATGTAAATGGATTAAAGTTCTGAACTGATACATAAGTACATATATTCACGACTTTATTCTAAGACGCAAGCAAGTGATAGCCGATTGGTTAAGCACGCGTCTTGCGGGCACCAGGTCTTGGGTCCAAATCCCGGATCACACCTATGGATTTTTCGAAATCTATGGGTGAATCATAATTTCTATATGATTATCACTTGCTTACGGTGAAGGAAAACATTGTGAGGAAACCTGCATGTCTTAGCAGATCTAAACAATTTTTGAAAGACATGTGAAATCCGCCAACCCGCACTGAGCCAGCGTGGTGGATTATGAACCCCCTCGTGTTGAGAGAAGGCCCGTGCCCAGGAGTGGGACATCAAAAAGGGCTAAATTATTATATTATATTATTCTATGGAGGTGGCCACTTAGCCGTCACATATGTACGGTGTGTGAGCGTGTGAAAACATGCAAACGACACAGTTAACGCACCGCAGGGTAGAACAGATTTTGTAACGTTTGTAACATGCATAGAGCTGCGTAGGATGCCACGCGACACGCAGATATCATTGTACCCTGGTATGATGTGACAGCAAGTACCTATAAATGCATTGGTATAACTGCATTGGTACAATTTTAATAGCAAGAGAAAATTATCACAGGAAAATGCTCTACAATTCTTTACAACTTCATGGTCAGAGATCTCATTGGAGTTTTAACTGTTGTACTATACGAGACGGCTTTTTTATTGGAATTATAAAATAAGAGATGAGTCGTTGTGGATTTTACTTCAACAAAACGTCAATGATTTTCGTTGGACAACTAGTTGAAATCGTCGAACAGTTAATGTGCTAAAACTTGCGTAATTTAAACGACGTTACAAAGAACCCTATAGTCGTTTCAATTTACTCGATCCTCGTTTGAACTTACAAAAATTTTTGGCCAGCAATGTTATTTAAGAAACACTAGCACTTGTCTAGTGCAAGATGTTTGTGTAAATGTAAAAACTTGTTCTTAACATGGTTATTATGTTAACCTAGTATAAAAAACTCTATGTAACTGCTATGTTATGCACTTGTAATTCTCTTTGATTAATAAACATTGTACAGAGTATGTTTTATATAACTATCAAGGAACATCTTTAATGTTGAGTGACAATAATTTTTACTCTCACAGAATTTTAGTCAACATCGTCGTTTAAAAACCCAGCTATTTGATTACTACACGATAAACAATTGCCACATGGTATACGGTTAATTTAACCAAATCGCTGATTGAAAGCCTTTCACTAATAGACATTATTTTTGGGGAGATATAATTTAAACTTAAGATTACAGAATTTGCAGCGCACCTAGCATAATGTGTCGAGCTTGAGAGTTGAACATGCCTACGGCACGGATCACATCGTGTGACTGCGTCCTGTGCACGGAGCCGCGCTAATCTCTTGCAAGACGTCGGTGCCAGAGGTTACTGTATACCACTGAATGTAATAATATATCACAATATCAGTGCAGCCGTGACGAAGAATCCATTCCTACGCAAGAAGGGCTATGTACATTTATTTAATCTTAGCCTCCTTTTTAATTAGCGTTAATTAGCGAGCGAATAGTTACATACCGAACTATATTTTTCTGATATCAGTAATTTGATAATTGTAGTAGACAAAGTATGGCGTAACCACTCAACCGCTATTCCGCGTTTATTAATAAGGTAGGAACGAGTGTAGTACACGAGTGTGACCAAGTGTAGCAACTAGTTACCTTGCGGCCATTGGCTCGGATAGATCTCGAATATTTTACGAATCGTGGCTTTTTTTAACGAACGAAAGAGTTTTCTTTGCAATGTAGAAAATCTGTGCTAACCAACAAATCTAATCGGAAATGATACTACATATAACCATACGCTTCCACTAAATTGATAACAGATTAAATTTCCAAGACATTGTAAGCCCGCGGCGTAGCTGGAAGTTAATATTTGCTGAGGCCACGCCACGAATATTGATTAGTGGTCTCTTGACAAGGGTCTAGCACTTTCCCAAGGTGCGAAGCTTTCAGCTATGGCGGGGATTATTCTGGGACAAAGACAACTATCTCATTCAGATCCGAATGTCGTGGGTTCTAATCCTGATAGCGAACTCGCAATAATGGACGTTTCACACGATTAATAAATAATAATAAATATCGCCAGACGAACGAACCAACTGTATGGTCCCAAACTAAGCAACGCTTGTACTATGAGTACCGTAAAATGAACTGAGGGCGATCCCAGTGACACACAGACCAGGACAAATTACGAAAAGGCCATTTCCGAAATTTATCCTGACGGGAATCGAACCTGCAACCACCTGAAATCAGCTCACACGAAAATAAATAAAGTTTAGGTTAGTAATTTAAATAATTGAATCTCTTGTTTGCAAACAGTAACTGCTTGACAATGTATATAGCAGGAATATTTAACAACGCGATATGCTTAACATTAAATAGTGATAAAAACCACTCGTTAAATAATTTCGCGCAGTCTTTCACATAATAATACCGCAATGATGGGTCTCGGAATTTCCCCAGTTCACGAAGGTGTATTGTTTGTTCTGGCCTCAGATTAAATTTGTTGGTATACTCACTGAGAGAGGACAGACTTGGCTCTTGAAAGTCCAAACTATTTACAAATAGTTTGTAAGCTAGTTTTCCATTAGTAGAAATGAGTTATGTTTAAACTATTGCAGTCTCATTGCTATCGATGCACGTAATGGTTTGAGTCAGAGGAGTAGCCAAGAAACAATCTAGGTTGTTTTCTTTTCTATACATCAAAGTCAGCAAATAAAAACATACGACCCGCCTGATGTTAAGTAAGATACCTGAGGCTTGATACATGCAACCCAAAGTACGGTGAGGACATTTAGCGGAAAAGCCGGAAGCCTATCCCCCCTCGCTTGTCCTCCCTCTGTCCCACTCCCCTTCGGGTTAACAACGTGCGAGCAATGCGTTTAGCATCTACAGGCTACAGTAACTGCTTAACACCTGGTGTAAAAATAATTAATAGTATGAAAATAAACTACACACCTGCCACTATTAGGACCTACCTAATATTTTATAATTATTATAATAATGATCTTATATAGTGAAATAATATATAAGAGTATCTTCGAGCTCTACCTTGACTCGAAACCTCATAGCCATAACAAAGCTTTCGGAAAAAGGCGCAAGGTGTCAGTAGGGGTGCTAACTCTTTGACTATTAACCGATGGCTAATGGAACTCGTCATGACTCGGAACATTCGTTAATGGGCAGCCCTTAATTACAGTGTCGTCGGGCACAGACAATAGAACAATAAATAGTGCTTTTATATTTGGACTTTCATGAGACGTAGTATGCTAGAAAATCCCCTAATTATTATATATTCAGGACGAACAGCTATATACACGTCACTGAATACAACCGTCCTTTTTAATTATTTTATATCATGGACAACTCACAGAATGACTAAATTTTTCATATTAGACCATACATAACCTCATGTTTACGCTAAGTAGCTATGTATACATACAGGGTCATTGTAATATGTAGTATTCCTTACAGGGCACACCCTGTAAGGAAAAAGGAAAGGAAAAGGTTGTTGCAATTTAACTCTTCTGCCACAGCAGAAGAGTTAAATTGCAACAACCTTTACTCCACCACTTTTTAATAATACATACAATATTTTTTAAATTTTGTAGGTCAATAGATCACACAAGGGGAATCCAAAATTTATCACAACCTTAAAACTGTTAGTCATTTATAATTATCGCTTTATTATGCTTACAACAATAATTTACTATTAAAATAAAACGCATTCAATAACTTATTTATTTTCAATCAGTCATAACTATTATTTTTGGAGCAATATAAAAAAAAACCGGGCAAGTGCGAGTAGAACTCGCGCCCTGAGGGTTCCGTACAACATTTTATTATGATTTTAGATAGTTTTTCCATTCCTGGATTCCAATATCGATACCGGCAAGATATTTTAATAATAAATAGTTCCCAAAAAATGCTTAAACAAATTCGGGAACCCAATACAAACTGCAACCAAACTGAATACAAACTACAATACAAACCCTTATTTTACACACTTAGGGGTGGAATTTGACAAAACGCTGAAATTAATATTTTTTATTTGTAATCAATACTTATTTTCATGTCTCTAGGTTAATTTATTTTTACACCATTTTTACACCTACAAGGGACCATAGCATTTGATATTTGGTATTAATTTCAACTTGATAACTCTACCCGTTTCTGAGAAAAAAGGTCTTGACAGACAGACAGACAGACAGACAGACAGACAGACCGACGGACAACAAAGTGATCCTATAAGGGTTCCGGTTTTTCCTTGTAAGATCCGGAACCCTAAAAACACAAATTTGGAAATACATATATGGAAAACGAGTGAGTATCGCGGAACATACAGGCGGGTAAGATTTGTCGCATTTTTCCTCTATCACATCCCGCCAGGAACAAGTCGAGTTACCACTAACCCTACGTAAGCAAACAATCAACATTGAAACAATACAGAATCACCTAGTAAACGTATAAGCCAGCATTTTTATACAGAAAATCCCTAAACACGCTGCAACTGAATGCGTACAATCATATTATTATGATCATTGGATTACTAAATCCCTGAGTCAGCATGCTGCCCTGTTACATCGGGTACGATAGGGGCACGTAAGGTGAAATAAGCAGGTCGAATCGTCCTGGGGTAATATTCAATGGCTTTTTTGCTGTTTTTCTGCTTTGGTGTTTTAATTAGATTGTATTGTTTCAGGATATGAGGAAACAGTCAAGCCTATGTTTGAAAGTGTCTATGGTCTGAACTCTCGTTATGAACAATAGGGTCAAAAGGCGATTTACTTGTGTTCGGCTGGATATTTTTATTTTATTTTTATTATTATATAACCTAGTTGGTAAGCAAGCATACAGGTAACAACCTGCTTGGATTTCAAGCCGTTACCGTAGCCTAGAGATGGTTGCAATACCAAAGACATTGCTCGTAGTTCACCAAGCTGAAGTGAGACAGAGAGAGAGGATTGGTTGGGCTTCCGTATCTCTGTGTGAGTGAAGGTATGTGAAGCGGATGATACTATATAAGCTACTGGTCACTAAAAAAAACATAGCTAATTCGCGTGCATTTTCATCAGTATTCATAATTGCTATTGCCTTACGCAAAAGGCAATTACAACCGTGTACATAACATCGGCAATCTGCCATGAAACATTCATACTTAATAACATTAAAAGCAATGATAACGACGGTACACGAAGCAACGCCAATTCTCAGTGCCATGAGCCGAGCAGTAACAGTAAATCGTAATTTTATCGGCACCGGCGCCTAAGCACACATCTCATGAAATATCTAATGGAGAGAACCCAGAGAACGGTGTAATGCGAAGGGATATCCTGCACAGTAGCATATACGAACAATATTATGTCTAATTCAACTTAACATAACTACGTTTATTTTGTTAACGCCTACGGGAGTACTAATACATTTTATTTTTTTCTCCCTAATTCTACAACTTTTTTTTTGTTTGAACACGACCCCCAATGGGAAGATCCCGCAAGAAGGCCAGCACGCTTGTCTTTTTTCACATGTTTATAATTGCCTGTTGCTTCCGGGAAGATTGTCGTACCTAGAACCTGATTGCAACGCAACCTGCCGTGTCTAATTGTGAATCCAACCCATCAAGGGACCCACTCAAAACTGAACGTTCTTATGGACGTCCTGAAAGTGGTTAGTATGTCTGGCATTTAGGGCGTGACAGACAAACTCGCAGTCAATAATACTCGATTAAGTTTCAGTTTTAAATCATTACTGTCTACCTAACTCCGCTGTTTATTAATTAGTTTTCATTTAGTTCCACCTCGGTCCATTGCTTCGGGCCGTTTATTTAATTATAAGCACCGACCGCAGGAATCCAACAGCGATATTTTATAACAAGAAGACGCATTTATTTTGGTATCTGAGCCTATTTATTTGGACTTTACTAATTTCCATTGTAATTAATTTGGAATGACGCGATTAATAAAATTATGGAGTTAATTATCAGGAATGAGGAAGATAGAGGCATTAAAATGATTTAAGCGTTAATAGCTTCGCGGTTGGAGCTGCCCCTGTTACTGAGAGGTTCCGGGTTCGAGTCCCTAGCCATTGAGCTGTTGACGTGATCCTGCTCCTGTATTAGTAGCCAAGCATTTGGATCCACTGGAGGGGCTAACGTAGTTGCAAGTAACATAATAACCTCACATTACTACTAAGGAGAAGAGTTCACGGACTGTCAGAAGAGAAATAGATCTATACAAATAAATAAAATTTGAGTGTCTGTTTGTAATATCAAAATAACACCTTTTCACTAAATGCACATGAAAGTACATACGACACCTATAGCAAAAACGCGATTTAAAAAAAAATTGTCTGTCTGTCTTTCTGTCTGTCTGTCTGTCTGTCTGTCTGTCTGTCTGTCTGTGTGTTTGTTCGGGGTAATCTCCGAAACGGCTGGACCGATTTCGACGGGACTTTCACTGGAAGATAGCTGA
Source organism: Notodonta dromedarius (assembly GCA_905147325.1). Classification (NCBI taxonomy): domain Eukaryota; kingdom Metazoa; phylum Arthropoda; class Insecta; order Lepidoptera; family Notodontidae; genus Notodonta; species Notodonta dromedarius. Next base: position 11,756,329 of record LR990165.1, on the reverse strand, counting down.
TATTATAAGGAGTAACTTAGGCTACTTTTATTTTAGAAACAAAAAAAAAAATGGGTCCTGTCGCGCGGGCTCAGAACGCGGGAGCGGGCTTTTTTGTTAAGTTAAATTCCACGCGGACGAAGTCGCGGGCTCAGCTAGTAAGTAATATAAAAACTAGTTAGTTAGTTTGGCTTATAAAAAACACATGACATTAAATTGCATTGAATAACTTTACACTATATTAACCAGTGTCTAATGATCTACTATGTCGAGTGCCTTAAAATGATGATCTCACATTATCCAATTCCCACGTTGTTGGTTTGTTGTAATAGTACATTGTTACACGAGTGGTGAAAGTGACTAATGTGTGACTAATAGTTCGAGGGACAAAATAAGTCTTTCACCCGAGGTAAACACTGTGCTTTTCATTACGAATACAAGGAAAGTAAAAATAAAAACAGGAATTGGCTAAAGAAATAATACAAGGAAGAATGAACAATACTCTACAACTCGAAAAAAAAAATTAAGATCTGTTTGCCGCCTATTTTTTTTTTCGTTGGCCGGCCAACTTCATTATTTTTCATTTTCATCTTTCAATATTTTGCCCAAATCTATGTTATTTTAAAGAAATTGTTGAAACTAAATTATAATTAAGTCATTTAAAAATATATATTCTTTAATTAATACATAACTTTATGTTATTTCAATTTTAAATTGTGCTGTAATTGAGTCACTGTAGAAAAAGTTTGAACATAGTTTTTTTTTATAATTTGACAGCTGTCAGTTGAAAGCGATTCTCCCGGGCCGGAAAAGTATTACTTTCAACCCGCTCCTTAGGCAACTTCAGACCTACTTTCAGAGTATGAGTAATGAAAAAGCTTTTTTTACTGATTATACTTTCAATATTCAAACAAGTTTACAAATAAATTAATAAACAATCTTATTGCATCTTAAAAACATCATAAATTTGAATCACCGGTACATTAAAACGGACATAAATTTGAGTTCCGCAGTTAATAAGAAACAAACAAAAAGTGTACTGTTTTATTAATTTGTAAGAGACAATAAGCCCCAAAATCCCTTGTAATAGATGAGTGTTGGGGCGAGTCGGGTTGTTTGAACACCTGTACCTGAGACCTCGCTATTATAAGTTATTAATACACTCTACAGGCGAAGTTGTGGGTTTCAGAAGTTGTATTGTAGTGCAATTAAATTAAGGATGAGATAAAATAAATGTTAAGCTATATTGGTCATATGCAATATTTTGACTTCCATAATACTGATTGCATTTACAATGCAATTATTGAATTGCAGTAAAATGTAATTAATGATTGCACATGCAACCCTAATTCTGGTAAACCCCTTTTTGCACCAACCTACTGAGCTAAAGCTCTGTTCCATGCAAAGCTAAATCAGTAAAATCATAGTTGAATACACCTTATAATATCATTTGAAATTGTTTTAGGAATGACGTCACAGTACATGCATTGAACTTATAACACCTATCGCTTACCTCGCTGAAGATATACAGCGAATGCATTAAAACCAATTACATGGTCATAACATCAGCTTTATTGAGGTAATAAATCGCTGAAGCCGCTTTAATATCCAGTTATTAATGCAGTGCCGAGGGCCCTGGACGGAGGCCGCTGCGACTGACAAACGATGACAGTGCGACGCATTTACTGCGTATTACTGTTTCAACACCTAATTAATAAAATGATTCATTAGTATTGTGAATACTTTGGCTGTATTTATATGTAATAAGAAATGAAGTACACCCTTGCAGCAATAGCTAATCATTATGACGTGGTTTTGTACGATTGGATCTCCGCTTTTGTTTTTTTTTCCTATGCTTGATTCGGGTTGGCCATCCATCTTTTTTCAGTATCACTAATAATTTTCCCTATTATTTATAGGAACCTAAGAATGTACAATACAACAAAATAAAAGTTTTGCGATCTCACGTCTGCGTGCTATTCTGATCCTTGTCGACATTTCACACAACACGAACCCATGCAATCTAGTAAGATCAAACAGCCTCTTGATTTATGCGCTCCCAGTGACTTAAAGAACAGACTCCCGTGAATAATGAAAACTAATTATTCGCTGAAACATTATGAATATGGATCGCCCTCGGCCGGATATCTACTTATTTTTCTCTGACGACAAGCTCTCTAGCGAAATGATCTTGAACAATATCGCGTTGGATAATGAAAATGGATCTTAGTCTGCGACGTTCGAGTAATTATTTTCTTCAGTAGCGGACCGAAAATAATTGTGTGTCGGCCTTTTTGAGGGCGTGTGATGAATGAGATGTTTTGTATAATAGTGTTTTAGGTTGCCTATTTAGTTTTCCAATTATATTTCTTGGATTTAACTTCATAAGATTGTGTTTGTCAATAAGATAGTAAGATTCGTTTTTTTGATGTAACAAGTAGGCAAACGAGCGTACGATCCACCTGATATTAGACAGGCTTGCAAGTTGCCGAACTGAGGGGGACAGAGGGAGGTAAAGGGAGAAAGATGTGGGCTTCCGGTTCTCTTACTCATCGTACGAAATGCAGCTATAAGTAGTAGATACTTTACGCCGATCGTCTGTGAGAGGGTGGTACTACCCCGGTCGAGCGAGCCCGTGTATGATCTGTAGTCAATCGGCTATAGCTTGGTTCTACCAACTTTTGAAGTTGAAGTGTGGCTACAAGCAAAGCGATCTGCTGCATTTCAAAAACGTTATAAGTTTAACTTTAGTATATAGTACACAAACAATGAAAGACATTTTGTTTTAGTCCAAAGACTCGAGAGACATGGAAACTTCTCCAATTAAATGGGAGCCACTAACTAGATTCATAATTATTACTATTTTAACTTTCAGTCAACTGAACCTTAACCTAAGACGTCTTACTGAGAATTGTCTTAAGGGATCCATCTGTAGGTTCAATGAAAAATCTCAAAGATACTATGAAGAATATTACTGTGGAGATGTATTCATTTTAATTAAACATTCAGTTTTATTATCAGCATCTCGTCACCAATTTTTTGAGTATTCGAACACAATTTTCATATTTCTAGTAATTCTACTCAGTACGGGAAATAACAATAAGTTTAACTTCTATAACAATATTTAAAAAAAAATATTACCAATATTTGAACCAGATCCATGAAATAGAGTATATGATATGCATTTATAAACAATAATGTTTAAAAACTTTTTCTCATAAGAATCATAGTAATTAACTTACTGAAAAATTATGCTTGTATTAACTTATTTATATACGTATTAGTGTCTTACGATAGATTTGCTTTTAATTCAAGCTCTAGAGTAATGATCATGATGAAATCAAGCAAAAACTGATGTACCTGTGTAAAGATAATCGCAGACATAATCCATAAGTTTTAATTTCACTTATCACTCTAAAATCTCAATCCGACGACATAATTTTCAAATCAGCAATACAGGAAATGAGCCCATAGTTAATTAACCCGTAAATGCCTCGTCAATCAGCGCGGCCGTGTACCGACGGACCAATTTGTCCGCCTTCAAACATGTCAAATTGGCGATGCTTTCATTTAAGATAAAAGGGAATGAAATGAACGATGCTCTTTGATTTGTGCGTACGTTTTGGACAGGGTAATGATTATTAGAATTTAAATTGTGTGTTTAGTGAGTGTTGGATTCACCAAACGGTAGGTCGATATGTAATTCTTCAGCAATACCCAGAAGCGATAGCAGATGACATATACGGGCTATACGATGAATCAAAACGTTGAAAGGCTTTTATAATTTGCTGACACGAGCTTCACTGACATTGATATGGTATGGTGTCAGCAAAACGTCAAAAGCGGAGCGTTTGAAACGCCATCGCTAGCTTTTGCCTTTCTATTACGATTTGAGTAGCTCTCTTAAAATTCCAGCCCCAACTATCACACACATGAAGCTGTGCCACGCTCCCAAGAATCAATTACTTTCACTGTTATTAATCCCTTGTGTTAATAGAAAACTGTCAAAAACTGGAGAACGTTAATTTTACACACCATTTACTCTAACTGGAGGGCTCAAATCGACCGTGCTATATCTCATTTCATTTCTGCAGGTCCAATTAATTAGCTGGGGATAAAGAATTGAAGGGTTAATACCAGTTAAGTTGGGATCAAAGGTAATATAGGCTTTCGGGGATTGGTGTGATTTGTGATTGAATTTTTATTGGCAATTTTATATCAGCGATTTGCGTAGGAAAGGTTTACCTTTTAAACGTTGACATTAGAGGTGGAATTTCGCTATGTAAAAATATACACATAGAATAAGTTATCATATTATAGTATCTTTTGATTTTATCAAACTCGGTTTGAGTTTAACTTACCCTTATAAGAAAAGCAAATCACGTCACCCGAGCAAATTAACTTACAACTAGCCATAATATTATAACGGGAGGAAACAACATCTTCAATTGGCCACGACAGGCCAGTTTGAAAGACAATAATTATACTGGAGGTGCGAAATCCCAACGTGGGTTCCGCGGGTAAAAGTATTTTGATTTCAAAAAGAATAATATTTATTTCTCTTTGCTTTTTCTTATTTTTCCCTTTGCTTTTTCTTTCTTTCTCTTTGCTTTTTCTTTCTTTCTCTTTGCTTTGCTGGCGATCATAGTCCTCGCTCCAAACAAAAGCGCTCTTGGCAGTAAATACCTGAATGCATGTCCGCAAGTGGTACTTATAACTGAGCGATTCCGTTTGGGCTTCATAGGGCACATTAAGCTGTCGGTCCCGGCTATCACAGTCGTTAAGATAGTATCGTAGAAGTAAGACGTAGAAAGTCGGCAAAAACTGCTCTACGTATTAGGGAAATAACTAGAAAACATCCTATTATTATGCCAGAACTCCAAAACAACGTAAAAACGGAACGGAAAACGTAATTAATATAACAGACTTTAGCGTTCATTAATTCAGTTTTTGCAGTGCCATATTTTATCTCACCAGCAGTCGTGTTTGACGCGCTAGCAACGGAAGATGTTCGGTACCCGAGACTCGCATTCTGGTAAAAAGCACTTTATGACAGTCCATTCATCTTCGAGACTTATTTTGTGACGTGGCGTCTTTGTGTTTCGGCTTTGAAAGATCCTTATCCATTTAGAATGCTGGAAGTCTTCTAGGGCTTGACGCTATTAGGTTTTTATATATTTTTTTAAGGCAGCTAAATAGCTACATACAAGAAGAATAAGTTACTAAATAAAATTAAAGAGAACTAAAAATTATAAACTTTGTCTGTGTAGGATAGAGGCTAAAATAGTGTGTGAATTTCCTAGCTGAATCGTCATCCTGTTATTTTTTATCGAGCAATGATCCTAGCTTCTTGTAGAGGCTGGAGAAATAAATATTATAGGTAGCAGCAAATTCAAGACTACAGTTTTGTTTTTTCAAAAACACCTTACAATAGCAAAATTATATATTTTATTAACGCCAAATAAACATTGTGCACTCAAATAATAAAATATTATGCAAGTGGTAACGTGTCATTAAGTTCAAATAAAACTATATATTTCGTCATAACCTATTTTAGAATGAAAAATAATAACCTAAATTAGATAAAACTGCAAATATAACAATGAATACCCAGTTTTTAGTACCTATTCCAAAGATTATTAATCCAAATATCTCTCCTGTTCAAAGTTGTTATTAATAATGAAAACCCCATTCGTATCAGACATTGTACGGTCCATTTTCAATTTATTTATCGGATGAGGGGAAGCCCTGGCTATTGCCACTTCAGATTTCAGATTAATGTTAAATAATTAAACGGTTGCACTTATTTCGTATTCATAACCAATTTGATGTTACAACGTTCGCTGTATCTGACTTGGAAAATGAGAAAAGGTTTATTTGAATGATAAAAATAACAAAAGTTGGTTGTAACCATATTTGTGGTGAGTATATAATCCAGTATGTTCTTTGGAACAAGTAGGTTATCGTCAGTCGTAATATGGTAACGTTGGATATCGATCTCCAATAAGAACTTCCATTAATAGCAATCCTTTGCCTCTCGCATCCGGTTCTGATCCCCGCGATGCGCGTGAGTTCGTCTCTTCGGAAGTTTAGGGCCTTGCAATATTACGCATGATAACTTTCATCATACATTGCAAATTATGTAAATTGTATGTATGTACCTAAGTGTATAAAATGTAAATTTCAACAACGTACCAAAAATTCTCTCGCCCAACAATTTCTCCATTCAAATTGTTGACATCCCCTAGTCCTTCAACAGCGAAACCCTTAACACAACCAGGCATCCCTTAATACTTAAACACAGCAATAACCTTTAAAATATCAGCGAATTTCGTAATCTCCCAGGCATAATTAATTATTTTGTACACGCCGTGTCTTCGCGTTTTAATGGAGAGAAATAATCATTTAAAATGAATGGTCGGCCATCTTATTCCTCATCAGACTGAACAGTTAAATAAACGTGAAATGGGTATTGTTTAGGAGTTGATGCAAATTTTACACTAAGTCAAAGGGGAACAAAATATTTCGCAGTAAAAAAACAATCCATATGTAAGTATTAGAATCTAGTTATACTGATAGACAATACTTTTGACAAACGGTCAAAACTATAACTGGCCTTGGCTACATTAGACCTCCTAACTTTTTACAGCGATCTTGCATCGAGACTTAAGTAGCCTTATTTAAACAAGTTTGTTTGTTACACCTGCCTATAGTTACCGAAACAAAAAGCGTAAAATAGCAAAGATCGCAACAGAAAATCCACTGTAATTATATATTATAAAACGTTTACTAATTATCTTAAATAATAATAATTTAGCCCTTTTGACGTGCCACTGCTGGGCACGGGCCTCCCCTCAACATGAGGGGGATTCAGGCCATAATCCACCACGCTGGCCCAGTGCGGGTTGGCGGATTTCACATGTCTTTCGAAAATTGGTTAGACCTTCTAAGACATGCAGGTTTCCTCACGATGTTTTCCTTCACCGTAAGCAAGTGATAATCATATATAAATTATGAATCGCACATAGATTTCGAAAAATCCAGAGGTGCGAGCCGGGATTCGAACCCAAGACCTGGTGCCCGCAAGACGCGTGCCCACGCCAATCGGCTATCACTGCTAATACTAATTATCTTCTTTAAAGAAAATGTGACATTTTATTGTTTTAATTTCTTTTAAATTCTGGTCGATTTATTTTTGTGTGTATGGATGGTTAATAATTTTGTAAATATTAATAATATAAATATCGAATAATTTTTATCTTATCTCTAGAATAATCGTTTGGTTGCTTAAGGCGTAACAAAACCAATGGGTCCCTAGCGCCAAGCCGCCCGAGTGAGTCTACAATAAATGTGTCGAGACACCCGGCGGTTCCATTTGAGACAGCCGTTCCCAAACTTGGTGGAATCTCATACGATAGACGGTGGGAGATACATCTTACTTTATCTTCTCTATGTATTTTATTTATGTAGTGAAATGTCTATTTATGTTTTTTGATCAAGACTTTTGGACTGTAGGTACGACTTTAGCAGATTGAAAAACATGGGGCCTACTGGAAAATAGAATATGGTTTGACATAATTTATACTCATCAACGACAAGGTTAATCTTCTCCGTTACCTAGTTACAAAATGTACAAATAGAAGATCCGTTGTATAAAGCTTATTTCTTTAATATTGCCATACATATTATTAAAATAACCTTGGGAGTCATATTTGTTACCTTAATAGTGATACTCTAGTAGAAAATATTAGGAATTTCATATTTTGTCTCGTTTTTATGTAAAAAATTCGCACGAACTTTAATCACGAAATAGTACTGACGTAACTCCGCTACGTCCCGATTCAAAGCCATTTATTATGAGTACCTAATAGTGATGTAACGAATGTTGGATTTTTGACATTCGCGAATGCGAATGCGAATGCGAATATTTGGCTTCAACATTCGCGAATGCGAATGCGAATGCGAATGATGACTTTCAAATAAGAAACCCTAAATCGAAAATTCAAAAATTATTTCAACGACTTTTTAAATTACAAAAGAGCTGATAATTTTCAAACAGTTAAATAGATTTTCGTGACACATAGCTAAGAACACTCTCGATCAGAACACCTTTTTAAAAAAGAAAACAAAAATAAAATTGGATCATTTGTTTGAGCGCTACGATGCCACAAACAGACACACAAATACACATGTTAAACTTATAACATGCCTATTTCTCGGAGTTTAATAAAGAGTTCGCAAAATGTTAGACTGGATTGACATTTCGTGTCGGCCGAACGTAGACGAACCTTCCAACCTATGTTGAAAAAACGAAGTTAGTCACATAAAGTTAATTCGAAGAGATTTGTTTTGATTCATTAATCAAATTTATTTTATATTCAAATTTTATTGAGTTAATATTTTAATTAGACTAACAAGAGCAATAGAGAAAGATCCTATTTATAATTTAGTTGCCTACCTCAAGACAGGTCATTTTTTTATTCAAATAAGTAAATAATTACATTATGTGCAAGTGAGCTAAATTACGATCGAGGCTGGTTTGCAGCCAGAGACTAACACGAGGGCTGTGCTGTGATGGAGCCAAGGTGTGTAATTAACAATGCTCACGCATTTCATACGACAACTTGCAACTTACTTGCGAGTAAAAAATATTTAGAATATTACAATCTTAATTGAAAAAAATCACAATTCACTAAATTTTTTTAAGACCTAGAGAATGCAGTGCAGAAGGAATGAAAAATAAAACAACATGGCGCGCCGTAAGTTTTTAGGTTTCCGTAGTCAAACTCGGAACCCTTATAGTTTCGGCACGTCCGCCTGCAATCACAGTAATTTTATACAGAGACTATTAGGGCTAAAATATTGCAAACTAGCCAAAAATTGAGTTTATGAACCGCTAAAAAACTGTTTTTAAATTTTGAATGCAAAGTTATTCCATTGTACCTCCCGTACCTAAGAAAGGGGAGTAAATAAATGTTTACACACCCCCTCCTTTGAGGTATTGTTCAGTAAGTATTTTAAAATTATTTGAAGGTTTCTTTGACTGTTTTTCAATATTAATTCCCGTTTACGGAATATTGAGCTTCATTGTAACCTATTTTACTTAAGTAGCAAGATTCATCCTTTAAATTAGAACCACATTATACATGGTTTATTATAGGTAATAAATAGTTATTTACTATTCAAAATCACTATAAGTAATTTTAAAATCAATCTAAATTGAGTCTCAAACCACGCACTACTGATTGTGCATCCAGACTAATCACAACTTAATTATTTGAATTAAAAATCCTTATAAGAATTTTCATCAGTCCAAAAGAAAATAAAAGTTTAAGTATGTCACTTCTGCTGAAGATGTCAATGATGCCGGTTTAATAAATTTAGTAACAGAATTTCTTACTATTTTATTTAAAAAGGTGACTAATATTTAATTAATTTCGCAGAAATTAATAGGTTACGTAAGCCGCCGTATTCGATTTTTCATATCAATAAAAAAAACATCACTTTTATTTTATAAGTTCCGTAGTATCGAAAAGTGGCCGGATGTCTACGGAACTCTAGAGTATATTCATCTAGTTATATTTATCTATGGGTCTGGAAAAGCCGGTTACAATTATTATATTGTTTTGAAATATAATAAATCGAATGTTTATAATATGTTTCATTTACAATGAAATTGAATGCGAAAAGTTTATTTAAATAGTTAATGTATTTATGTATAATATTTTAATAACCATCGTTTATTTATTGTTTTAAATGTTTACTATTTTTAAGATAACTCTTTACTAAGATTTTAAAAATATAAAGTGTCTATAGCACTAGTGCGTAATAAGCTGCTTTATGAATCTAAAAGCGGTGCAATGAGGCCACCCTATGAGCAAGTTTGTTTAAATAATATATAATTCTTACTAGTTGTTAACATTCCATATCCGTCTATAGATAATATCCTTTTTGTTTTTCATAAACATTCGCCAAACATTCGCATAGATTCTTGCGAATGCGAATGCGAATGCGAATGTCAAAAAATATGCGAATATTCGCGAATGCGAATGCGAATGCGAATGCGAATATTCGTTACATCACTAGTACCTAACTATATGCTTAAATTCTAAGCACTCCTATAAATAGAAAGTTCCTTCAAGAAATAAACGTTGCGTCTACAAAATTAATTATCTTTTGAAGTTGTTGAATGTCGTCAAAATTTGTCTGAGGTTTCAACAGAGCAATCTTGGAGTCGCATACACTTTGAACGATATTAAAAATAACATCAACTTATTTATAATTAAAACTTAGCAGCCCTAAAATATATAATTTGGTTTGATTAAAATAGTTCCATTTATTGCAGTTTTATTAACCAACACTCAGGGCCTGTTTGAAAGTGCTTAGATTAAGTTTTGAAAGTTTTTCCATGGAATGTAATGACATTTGACAGTTCAATACAACTACACAAAAATCTTTGAGCATCGCTGTCTAACCCGCTCGTGTGACGCGGCGGCGGAGAGCAGTACAAATATTTGTGCAGCGTTAATTAAACCGATATTGCTTACTTGAAACCGGCGGAAAAATACGACCGATATTTTCGTGGATTCGGTGAGGCCTAAAAAATAAATAACAATAAGATATTGAACAAGACAACACGACAAGATTAAAAGCAGTTGTAGCCGATTGGTTAAGCATGCGTCTTGCGGGCACCAGGTCTTGGGTTCAAACCCCGGCTCGCACCTCTGTATTTTTCTAAATCTATGTGCGAATCATAATTTCTATATGATTATCACTTGCTTACGGTGAAGGAAAACATCGTGAGGAAACCTGCATGTCTTAGAAGATCTAACCAATTTTCGAAGGACATGTGAAATCCGCTAACCCGCACTGGGTATGGTGGATATCGGCCTGAATCCCCCCCAACGTGTTGAGGGGAGGCCCGTGCTCAGGAGTGGGACGTCAAAAGGGGTAAATTATTATTTAAGATATTGAACGGATTATGATCCTCTTATAGTGCGCTGAGCTAAAATGGAGAGTAGTCAAAGTGTGCCAAGCTGTAGCCACTTGACTACAGCTGATTATAGGGGCTGGATCAACTAGGGTAGTACCACCCTTCACCGATAGAACTTGCATACATTGTTATCACTGCTGCTGTATTCATAGATATATAACAGGCTAATATTTGCCGCTCCAAAATAACAAATACACATGAAGCTTCATCCGCAATCGCGTCGCATTTGTTCAAAACAAACATGTACAATTTATCGTTTCAACATGCTCGGAACTCAAAAGGTATTAAATCTGAGCTTCTAAATTCATAACGAGACAAGGAGCGGAGCATTAAGGAAATGGACGCCTGATTAACAGAGCTGCGAAATTTTTGAGATAATAATACTTACAACAAAATTTAAATCTCGAAGTAAAGGAAATTATAAATGTCATAGAACAGACATTTATTGCATTAATTATGATGCTAATTACTCCTTCAAAGTCCTCTACACTAGGAAGGCTATCTAAATATTTTTTACAAATCAATTTTTTGTCATTCCTAACCATCGACATGTTTGTGAACAACAACAACAGAAACGCGTGAAACGAAAAAAAATCTTATCAGGTAATGATTTCGTTGATAGTAACATAATTTTTTTTTTGGTTTGATTTTCCAGGGACCCAGGAAAAGATGGCGGTACGATTTGGTCACTTTTGCGGGAGATACGTGGCCCGAAACAGCACAAGACCGTATTTTGTGGAGTGTTAAGGGAGAGGCCTTTGCTCAAGAGTGGGACACAAAAACAGGCTAATAAAAAATAAAAAAAAGTTTGTTATGTATTTAATTTATGATGATTGCAAATTTTATACATTTTCTAACGCTAATTGTAAAAGAAGATTGTACAGCGTTATATAGAACGGCGTATGTGTTTACAGAACCCTATGTAACAGTAATGAGATTTATTTGTTGAACCTTCCGCTCAAAGGTTTACTTGTAAGCCAATTTACGCGGAACGCAAAACTTGCTCAACATTGGTGCCTACATATTTCCCAATAAACGTAATTTCGTATAGGTAAGCAGTAAAGCTATTTGAAGTTAAAAGGTAACATTAATATATTTTTTAAGTGTATACATTTACCAATACATTTTGTAAATTAAGTATACATAGGTATACACTATTGATAACACCTCTCACAGAATCTCGGTGTAACTTGGTCGGTTCATATAATAGCTGCGTTTCGTTCAATGAGTGAGAGATCTGGGAGTCTCCCCTCGCTTCCCCTCCCTCTGTTTCACTCCTCTTCAGGCTGGAGACATGCAAGCAATTCCTTCGGTATTGCAAGCATCTATAACCTGCGATAACCGTTTAAAATGCCGACTTTATGATATAAAAAACCCCCCATTATGTTTTTTCATATTACATCTCCAATTCTAATTACAGCCTGAAACTAATTAGGGATTAGTACATACATGGAGTGCGGTCACGGATGCAATTCGGTGGGCGGTCTATCTATTCAGAACTGACCACAGGGCGGGCGACGGCGCTGTCAACAATTGTACGCCGGCATTTGAGGCCAGCGCTTCCTGGAAACCATTTCATAATTAGTTACGCGAGTTATGAATGGAATTCGGGTTGGAATTGGTCAATGAATGAACTGAAGATAAAGTACGTCGTACATATATGTACAAAATTAAATAAGGTTGAAAAAAATAATAATGGAAAACTAAATATAAATGTATACCTACATATATGCCGCAAACAACAATCTGTATGTAGAATGGTGTAGTTGTAATTAGTGTAATAATTTATCCTTTTTCATGTCCCAGGTCTCCCCTCAATGCTATTCAGGCAGTGGATAATTTAATAAATGCATAATTTAAATTACATATTATCTTACATACGTCATTACTTGAAGTACGAGTTTAGTATAATTTTGGCAAAATATGATTTAGAAAATTAATGTTATAGGTTTAAGCGGATAACCTTAGACATAATTAAATGACTTCCTTAGTCACAGTTAGCGGTCTCCTAATATTTTTAAAGTAAAGAATCTACACGTAATCTATATAAAACGGTTCCCTCTCAGGTTTAAATAAGACAACAGATTGCACATATGACGGTATTATTCGAGCCGCGTCCGTAACAGGAATCGAAAAGGAATTGATTCGAAATCCTTGGTGAAATCTCTACGGTTACGTGTGCGCTCATTGCGAACTAAGCTCCGTGAGGATATTAGTTTGTGCTTTGAATTTTGTTTTCGATTTTATTGTTACCTTTCATTGCAACACACTGGAGCTATTATATTTATATTAATATTATAATATTTACTACCCTTTGTTATTATTGACTATATAAGTAACTGACGATAAAAATAAAATATATATAACAAATATAAAAAGACAAGCCCGCTAAGTTTCTTGCCGGATCTTCTCAGTCGAGGTCGCGTTCCGATCCGGTTGTAGATATAAGAAGAAAAAATGTAAAATTGACAATTTGTAAGTGCCCCCGTAGGCCTAAACAAAATAAACTATTTGAATTTGAATTAATGCGTCAGTTCTAATAGGAAAAACAATTTACATTAATTAAAATGAACGCTAGACGTTTGAAAGCGGTTTGCGTTAGACAAAAGATTTATAATGCGCGTTCTATGCACAACGAAAATATTATTATACGATTACCTTTATGAACATGTTATACTAATTTATTAAGCCCTTGGTTTTTGCACTGGATAAAACATTTACGCAAAACATATTGCGTGTGTCTTAAAATAGAGACATGTATCAGAATAATGTGTTGGTCAATGCAAACCTAGAAATAATAAACTCCTATTCAAACCACAGATCAGAGTCGAGACACAACTTATTTGCAGACTTGTATGATATAGGTAGTTTGACGTAGTCAAGAGTGTCCCGAAGCTATCAAATAGGTACTTTGTTTGCAGACTTTCAGTAGATTAATAATAATACATGATTGGGAGTTTGCGGTCAAACTATTACGTTCTTTTTTTTATGAAATAGGCAAGTATCAACGTTACAATTCTGTCATATATATGTAGCCGTACAGCAATAGTGTGTTTCATAGCTACTAAGTATACTATTTACAGCTGTCATATACAGCTATGAAAGACACTGCTGCAGTTCGCAATGAAATGCCACCGCTGCAAGTCTCCAACATCATAAATAATTATACCGCATCTCCAGGTAGTTGCTCAGTTATTCTATAAGCATTCCCGGAGTTCGCGCTGCGGACCGGGGCGAGTTTTTTTAAATATATATTGGTACTTTGAGGCAAAGAGGCGGCGTCGGGCGGCGTATTAATATTACATGAGAGCGCTCGGCTTGTACGAGGAAAGCTACTGGATAGCTGGAATAACCAATTTTTGAAATGTCCGACTCAGGTGGGGACACATTTTATTTTGAGGGTTAAGACGGCGCTCGTTCGCTTTTTAAATTCTAGGGGACTGTTGGAAGATACTTTTGTAGGAGAGTAACGTTTCCGGGATAATGTTACTCCCTTTTTCTCTTTAGTAAAATAAACTATCTATACTAAAGCTACAGTTGAATTAGAATATTTAATAACAAACCGTTCCCTCGTAACCAATTACAAGCAATATTTTTAACCCCCGACGAAAAAAGAGGGCTGTTATAAGTTTAACATGTGTATCTGTGTGTCTGTCTGTGGCAACGGAGCGCACAAGCGAGTGTACCGATTTTAATTTTGTTTCTTTTGTTAGATAGGTATTCTGATCGAGAGTGTTCTTAGCTATGTTTCATGAAAATTGGTTCAGGTGTTTGAAGATTATCAGCTCTTTTATAGGTTAAAAAGCCATATTCTCGGCCAAAGCCAACTTCCACAGCTCGAATCTATACCTATTCGAAATTTGGGCTCATTGGAATATCTTTGCATCACTTGAGAACGGCTGAAACGATTTGGCTTTATTATATTTTTTCATTACTCATACACTGAAAGTAGGTCTGAAGTTGCCTGAGGAGCGGGTTGAAAGTAATACTTTTCTGGCCCGGGAGAATCACTTTCAACTGACAGCTGTCAAATTATAAAAAAAAAAAACTAGTTCCATTTCTATGGAACCATGTTCAAACTTTTTCTACAGTCACTCAATTACAGCACGATGTAAAATTGAAATAACATAAAGTTGAGTATTAAATAAAGAATATATACTTTTAAATGACTTAATTATAATTTAGTTTCAACAATTTCTTTAAAATAACATAGATTTGGTCAAAATATTTAAAAATGAAAATTAAAAATACTGGCTAAATAATGAAGTTGGCCGGCCAACGAAAAAAAACAAAATAGGCGGCAATCCGATCTTTTTTTTTTTTCGAGTTGTAGAGTATTGTTCATACTTCCTTGTATTATTTCTTTAGCCAATTCCTGTTTTTATTTTTATTTTCCTTGTATTCGTAATGAAAAGCACAGTGTTTACCTCGGGTGAAAGACTTATTTTGTCCCTCGAACTATTAGCGCCCTCGCTACGCTCGGGCGCCAAACCCCGTCTCGGGAAAAATAAGTCACTTTCACCACTCGTGTAACAATGTACTATTAAATGATAGTAATAGTCTGAACTGGATTTTAACGATATTATTAATTTGAAAAGTTTCCCGGATTCAGGAAAAAATGGATATTAATTTTTATATGGGATTTGTGTATGAACTAAAGACGTTCCATAAGTCACGTTTCGAATGATGGATACGCGCATGCGTTAAATTTTGGTTTTTTTTGTTAATGGTCATGGAATATAACGCAATAATAGTTATAGAGGGCGCTTCTCCGCCATTGAGAAAAAATACAGAAAAAAATCTAATTTAATAGAATTTTAGCGTTACTGAAAATCGGCTGCTCCCGACCACGTGAACCAGAGTTTTTACATCAAATTGAATCATAATTGATAATCTTTGAAACAAGATAATGTCTGATAACACAGATGATGACTGAATACATAGATTTTCTGTTGATTATTGTACATTGCATTGGTTATCTTAGATTATAAATGAGGAAGCCAAAACTAATGATGTAAATGGCGCTTTAATATTCTGGTATCAAAACTAGTTGTACCAGATGAATTTGCGAGATGAGCTACGGGAGCTACGCAAACTTAATTATTTGGAAGAACTAGGTAAAGTATAAGTGCATTTGATGAAAGGGTCGTCGCATCGGGGTTTTTTTAATTTTCAATTTAGAGTTATTATTTGTATTAACAAGGTACTTATTTATTGTTTATACCTACTAAATCATAAACAATAAAACACACCAACAATAATAACAGAAAACATAACAAAAAATTGTTGATAAACATTTATATTGTCTGAATTTAGTATAATACCATAGTAATATACAGGTAGATTATAGGCAACAGTACCTATTTGATGACCACGACCACTCCACAAGAAATGGGATTGTGTTTTGGATAAAATGGTCTCCATAGGATTTTGTTTTGGAACATAAACCTAGCTCTTGACTTTTTAAAAGTGCCAGTTAATCTGGCCTATTTGAAATAAAAATATTTGAATTTGAATTTGAATGATACGTCGGAGAAGATCCTACTCTTCAAACCACAATCACCATCGGTATCTCCGTCAAACAGTTTCCATGTCACATAATTGACGTGGTTCAGTATCTGAAATTCCCAAATATCGCCGCAGTTACCTGCTATCGGCTACGTCCGGAATGTTTTGGACCGTCCTGTCAGCAAGGTTGACGCATTCGCGCCGGTGTGCGGTATGCCGGTGTACTTAGGTACCACAAAATACCTGAGCAATCCAGATTTAGGAAACTGAGTATCGAAGATTTTGTTAATAAGAGAAGTTCGGTATTGGATGAAAGCGGCGTTTATTAAATTATTCTCAGCGTTGGATATTGAAATTTTTGTCAAAGGATGGACATTTTTAGAATTTGTAGAAATGGCTAACTTTCACAGTCTGCAGCTAAGTGAAATTGCAATCATAAATCTTAAATTATCATGCTACAACGGCCGAACTAATTTAGATAAAATTTAACTCAGTACATACTTCCTAGATAACAATCCTTGAATAAAATTGGTTTAGGAACTACGTCGATTTTACTCTAGATTACTTTATCTACTTTTTATTACTGAAAAGTATACATACAAACATAAAAGCAACTGAACAACAATGTTATTCAATTTTTAACCGAACATTCAGACGGCATGCTCTTTGAACGGCATCGCACTAGCGCCCTCTTCCAACAGCTGAATATTAAAACAACACGTGACATCGAATATTCAGGGCGTAACAATACGCCGCCGCAAACGTAAGTAGACCCAATAGGGTATATCCTGACTGGAGTAGGTACGAAATTATTTTGCATTCACTTACTCGAGTTTGTCGAGTACCTCTCCACATCAAGGCACTCACTTTTCTACACCACCTTTTGGATTTCGCACTAGAACTGACTTGTATGAAAATATTTCCGAAAAACGTTGCGATGCGGGATCGGAGACAATACATTTTTTCATTGGTCTATCGAAAATAATAATGGACTGTGATTGGTCGATCGTTAATCTTATACACCTTATTAAGCGTCTATGTTTCGGAATCTTTTTTGCAAGACTGAGATTTAGACATATAATATATTGTTCACCAGTTCATAAAATACATTTCATTCATGATATCATTTTACTAAAACATACCTGGCGAAAATCCCAAAAAAAGGTTTGTTACCTTTTAAAACTATACAGTTGGATCTGTGCTTTAACGATGTAGTTTTTTATAAGAAAAATATTTTAATACAATTAGTCCAGTATGTTCGTAGCCTAAACGGAACGGAACATTTATATTGTGCACGTATTAAATGCAGCCTGTAACTTGGTCTGCATCACCTGCCGATTGGATTCGTAATGCGGATTGTCAAAAAATATTTTGTCTCTATTCACAAAGCTATTTCTGTTACCTCGCAAGAGAGACAGGAAATTAATAATTGTTTATTTTGGATAAATCAATGAAGTAGTCAAATAAAAAAAAACAAGCAAATCAAATTATTAATAAAAGCAAAGCTGTCCCTTTTAGTCTGAGCGTTGTAACATACATCTTCTACAACTATCTTATAGTTTAATTTAATAACAAAACACAGAACCCCTGATTAATTCCATTTTTTTTTTGCACTTAGGGGATTTTGTGATAAGTCTGCTCAATGTTTTTGAATTTATAAGATTCCCAATCAAGTAGTATCGATAAAATTTCTCAAAGAATACAAACTTTTTACTTCGTTACTTCAGAATTCTTCTAAAAATAGCTAAATGAAACGAGCTTATAATTTGCTAATAACAACTCGAGACAACTCAAGTTTCCATGAAAAAGTTCGTGTTATTGTGAACACACAACAGCACAATCATTTTCATGGAAAATCTGATTCAGGTTTCACAACGGTCCTTAAAAAAATCTAAATTAGGTTTCAGTAAAAACGTGGCCATTATATACGTAATACTTTTCTGGAATCAAATATGATTGCGGGTACCTATCTACTTATATAGTTTTACACTGTAATAGCAGATAACAATTTCATTCTTAAAAAGATACCAGAATTGTATGGATAAAAGAGCTATGAATAACCCAACAAATCAGTATTTATTTTGTTTCTGAAAGTAATAGGTGCCTTGAAATTGAATACCTCCAAAAAGTATAAGATCTTATTTTAATAATTCATGATATTCTTATGCACGCATGACACTGTAGTAAGTTGTATGTTTTTGAAGGTCCGACAGTTGGCTATACGTTGTAAGAAAGAGCTCCATATATAAGGCCCTGTTTTGCATGGTGCTTCAATAAATGCTAAGGATTATGTACCACAGAAAAATACCACATAATATTCATATTCTTTTCTTACAATGAATGGCCAACTATCAGACCTTAAAAAACTTCAAACGCAAAACAAAAAAGAACCAAGCAGAGTTCGGAGGATCACTATCAAAGACATTTCCAAACAAAACGCAGACTAATCAGTTTTAAGCTCGTGTTTATGCAGTCTCAAGTATCGCGGCGCTCGTGAGGCGGCTGATCGGGGCCGGTCTCGCCTCAAGTGGCCTTTTAATTACCGTCTAACGTGTAATTACTTAGTGAATGCTTCTCTACGCTCGGCTATGATTTCCCTTTGGAAAATTTAAATAGGGGACTACGCCTTCCATTTCTTTGGTTATTTGTTTTCATCTTCATGTTACATAGCTACAATTATAAAGTTACTGTGTCTTAAATGAGTATCTAATGAGCTAAGCGGCTTTAAAAAGTTATTTTGCATCCCACTTTTCAATGAATTAAACTTGAAATAAAATTATTTAGTATACGTTTTTATATTTATTTGTTGCATGATCGATGAAAATTTAACTTACTCTGGGATAAGCCGAGGTCAATGTGGTGGGAGTGTGTCGTGCGAATAGTGCCAATAAAAAGGCGAGGTCTCGAAACATAATACTTACCAGAGTCCCCCTTGAACGTACAGCTAAATATTAGCCAGAATAATACCCAGTATTTACTCGAGATTTTTATGCACACCGCACCCCTCAAAAAGATTAGGGCTAAATAAATCGAATGGAACGTATAAAGGAAACACACATGTCCAAACATCAGAGTGACTGCGAAACTCATTTCCACCACTTCCTCGCCGGGGACGGACGCCGCTAAGTTTTGAGATTTCATTTTCTGTGCCGCTAAATTCCTATTTTTGTGTTGTGTGTTTTAAGTTGTAACGGAACAGACTTGCCCGTGGTTCCGTCTCATGCACAAATATAAATATAACTATACATTTATATATGCTTTTAAATAAATAAAGGAAATAATTAAATATTACTTTAAATTTAAGCAAATAATCTGTTAATTAATTTTATTATTCTGAAACAACTAGTTAGACTGACATATTAAATGATAGCGTAAAACTCCCCTTTAGTAGTATTGAGCATGGCGTACTCCTCATTGTTAAGTTTAAAGAAATGCATTCTGCGTGATGCTAGGCAAACATGCGTATGAAATTAGGTATAATGTTAGGCTTGGAGCAGGTCGAAACTTGTCCAAGAGAGCTCAAGCATTACCATATTTGGTTCGGCGCCACGGTGTCGGCGTCTATTTTTAGCTCTCATCGGACGATAATTAAATATATTTGAGGGTAGTTTGAGAAGAATGCAGGAACAAGCTAGAGATGAGGTGAGCCGCTAATTTACGTTTTCGATATTGAGATTCGGTAAACGATCGGACATTTATATTATAATCGATGTAAATTACTTCCATACAGGTAAGATCTAAAACAAACTAGAAGCAGTTCGACAAACAGATTCACTCTAGTGGAGGAGTTAGAAATAGTCTATATATTTTAGGCACAATTCACTTAGTAGTTTTGATAATTAGAATATTGTTTATATCCAGGATATTAGCCAAAGTCTGAGGAAACACTACCAGTAAGAATACCTTATTATTAGACGTATACCTTCCTATATAAAGATTGATCGAATTACGTTCGGTATTGTGAGATTGAATTCGTAGAAATTCTGACTTTGCGCGTCTCTAGTTTATAAAAATATTGAAGGTAGGAAATATACATGATAGCGTCAGGTGGCGAGATTATAAAAGGCCTTGCACAGCTAATTTCGTGGTCATTCATTTAGAGCTCCCAAGCTAAACACAAGTATCAAGTTTATAGTTAGTCGCGTTCATAGATTTAATTTATATTAATATATACCATCTGAATGTACTCAATGTTTAATAAAGCAAGCCTTATGGGCTGGTTTTGTTGAATATTGTAGGTGTATTTTCTAATGGTATCGTTGTAGTTAAACGGGGATTCTCGGTCGGTCATAGTGTTTATTCTAGCCATTTTTATCTAATAAAATACCATCCGGAAGTGCTCAATGTTTGATAAAGCAGGTCTTCATGGGCTCGTTTTATTGAATGTTGTAGGTGTGTTTTCTGGTGGTATAATGTAGATATACGGGGATTCGCGGTCGGTAATTTGATACTTGTGTGCGGCTTACTTTGATCCATGGTCATGGTTCCATGGGGTGTAATGGCGCTGGTACGCTGGTGTTCATTGCATCGTCCTCTCATTGGTTAGGTCTGGGTCAGTTGGTGCGCTCCAGAAGTCGTTTTTCCCTTGCATTGGGCTCGGCTAAGCACCCCGTTCTGGTGTATTCTATGTACGTGGGGTGAGGTTCCCGTCGAAGTGGGAGCAGGCTTAGGCAACTCACTACCTGTGCTTAGAGTCATCCGTTCGGTCTATCTATATATATTTATATTTATACACATTTATTGTCCTTGGTCCGTTGGAAGTCCACACCCCAGTCAGCCCGGCTTCGGCCACGTGGATAACCGACACGTAGGGAACGTTAGAGGTTATAGAATTCCCCTCGAGCCTAACCACCTCAATCCCACAGAAGCTATTAGTTAGGTGTCCATCATTGCACCGTGATGGACAGCTCAAGTAAATGTAAATGTGAGTCGCGAACTCTAGTGTTGCTTGATTTACACACAAAGATCGAAGGTAGTTAGATGTCTTGGTTAGAGGTTATAGTTTCCCATCGAGCCTAACCACCTCAATTCCCAGAAGCTGTTAGTTAGGTGTCCTTCATTACACCGTGATGGACAGCAAGCACAATTAAAAGTAAATGTGAGCTCCGAGCTCTAGACCTGCTTAAATTACACACAAAGATCAAAGTTAGGTTCCTTGGTTAGGTGCTACTATTAGGGAATTCCATTAAGATAGGTACAATACATCGGACTTTATGAATAGGTGGTTAGGTAAAACTAAATAACGACGTTAGGTAGGTAGAAGTATAATATTTAAAACGTGGCAGGTATTTTTATTATGTATGCTAGTATTGTACACGGATTCATAGGAATTTATAATTTATGTAGGTAGGTATAGCCTTAAGTATAAAGACGCGGTATGTAGAACAGAATACTTAGGTATTAAGTAGGCGGATAGATAGGTAGATCGGAATATATTTAAGCCTCAATTTAAATATAGGCAGGGTATAAATCAGGCAGGGCCTTTGCTTCATCCATGGAGTTTCTTGCCCGTTCTTCTCCATGAGATTAATCTTGTGAATGGGTGGTAAATTCTTGAAGTTTTGAAATTCACATTGCTGATAAATATATTTACTTTCATTGAATGTAGTATTTAATCAATATTTCATTGAATCTTGTACTTTTGAATAATATAACCGTGTCGTTTGTTCAGTAATAAGATTCTGGATGGATGGAAACTGACTGATAAGTCTATTTATTTTACTTAATGTTTTCCTCATGTAAAGCTTGATAGTTTTGGTTACACTAGGGGCGGTAGACCCTGTTGGCAATCACTAAACAGTAGATGATAGAGTTGCTAACCTGCAGTCACTGACTAGACTTAATAGCTAACACATTGATCGGAACTCATTAGTTTGATTTCGCCCAGGCAGTAGCCTTTTAGTATTCTCATCACAGTAGATGATTGAGATGCTAATCATCACAACAGAAATCAAACTTACTTCGTTTGACTTTGACTCAGTGATATCCTGAAGATCTCTTGCTGTCCAGATGATTCGATTCTTATTTGTTGAGTTAATGGATTTACTACAATGATACTATTGATGATACAGTTATTCAATGTGTACTCTTAATATAACAAATAATTGTTATTCATGATTTATCAAAATGTTCACTCATATTAAATAAGACAAGTCAAGGAGGGAATACAGATATGAGACGTTATCCCACAGTACAGGGCGGGGAGGGGCCCTGTACCTTGTCATAAACAAATAATTATTGTAATTATAATCTTTTAACTATTGAAATGTAATGTAGAATTGATCTTATCGCCACAAAGCAATTATATTTAACTCTCGGAATAACCAACTTATTACATCCATATCTTCATTAATTACTTATTTAATAATGAAACTCGTTTAGTTATGTAAGTTCATTATTGAAGATTTAGGCTTAATTAATCAGGGTATTTTAAGTAGGTATTGTAACTACATACGTCTTAAGAATACAAATCTTTCACTAAAAGAATTTAGGTTACTATTCAGGGTTTCACTACGTTAGGTCCTATAACCACTAGACAATACAGATCACATGGCCATATCAATATTCAAACCCAGATCACAACCAAACTAGTTATAGATAACTATTCACATATTGAATTCTTAGGTGCTTAATTTGGTTAGGGTATTTAGTTATATTAATAGGTTTATTTATAGTTAATTATTAATTTCATTACTTCTTTATATTTATATCATTATATTTAGCATATTTATATTCATATATTTAATTAGAGAGAGATGAGAGAGAGTGGGTGGTTACAATTTGGTGCCGTGACCAGGATGCTATGAATCTTAGATTACTACGGTATTCTGTTCGGTTTACATAATCAGAATAAGTTTCTGGATTACTGAGGTATTTGCTTTAGTTGTCTTGTTTGGTTTGATCTGGTAAAGTGACTTTAAAGTCACAATTTGTTGTTCGTGAAATGGAAAGTGATTAAGATTGGTATTCAGTATGTTAGATAGATGAAACACTGAAAGGTAGAAATTACGTCATTTGGTTCCGATAGTTGTGTAAGTTTGCGAATCCATTGTAAGTAGGTAACGCGCGATAAAGACTATTCTTGGCAATAGGTCGTAGGATTTCATATTAAATAGTTAGACCTGATAGCGCACTACTAGTTCCTTAGTCGATCAATAAATTTAGCCATTAACTGAGAAATTATAACAGAAATTTTCATAATAATATCCTTTTCTATTTTAGGTTATAAAACTTAATTGTCGGTAGGAGTAAGCGATAAGTAGTTGATTGGATTAAATCGATTAAAAAAAATGTTTTGATTAGAGTATGGTTTATGGTAAATCAATAGGTACATAAATAGTAAATAGTTTCACAATAGGCAAGCTAAGGTAGCAAGAGTAGGAAATTATAAAAAAAAATTGTCGGTAGATCATGTTTATGGTAATGTTTCTTAGGTATGTCTTTTGTAGGGCGGAAATCTTTCAAACATAGTAATTAGTAGAATTTATTTATAGCACGAACTTCGTATAACGACTCGTATGACGTAGGTTAGTAGTTTAGTAGTTTCTGTTGTAGTAGGTAGTAGATTAGTAGTTTCTAAGATTCGTGTGTGGATGTTCGTAGGGATACTAAACCAATGTTTAATTTCTACGCGGCGGTAAATTTTAACTAATCTGTAGTTAAGTTAAGGAAATTGATCCGTATTTCAGAGTCTGGGGGTTGCTAATAAAAAATAATTTGCCGAGTAGTATTAGGTAGGACAATACTCTTAGGTCTATTATTAATTAAGGGAAGGTTTATTATTATAAGTCTAGAATAAGTTCAGTCGCAAAATTTAGTGGTAAAACAAGCTAGGTAGGTTAGTACATATTTACGAATTTTGGAAACTTATCAGGAACACTGCGGTGATTGATGATCGTTTTGCGTAATGGTTTAGGCGTAGGCCGCTCGGCGCTGTGTCCTGGTTGGTTGCGGGTTCGATTCCCGTCGGGAATTTCAGAAATGGTTTTTTGATGAAAGTACTAGTTCGGGATAGTACGGTTGGTGTATTAGTCTGGTGCAATTTATTACGACTATCAAATATAAATTTGTGTAGGTAGGTAGGAGTTATTTGTATGATGGTTGATTGCGGGTGCGATTCCCGTTGGAAATTTCAGTAATTATCTTTTCATGAAAGTACTAGTTCAAGATCGTACGGATGGTGTGTTAGTCTAGCGATATTTATTATTACTATCAAATATAAATTTGTACAGGTAGGGAGATGGTATTTGTATGATGGTTGGTAGCGGGTTCGATTCCCGTCGGGAATTTCAGAAATTGTATTTTGGAATCTTACGGTTGGTGTTAGTCTGGCCATATTTATTATTACATCAGATATAAATTTGTGCAGGTAGATAGATATTATTAATATTATTATGATGCTTGGTTGCGGGTACGATTCCCGTCGGTAATTTCGGAAATGCTATTCTATGAAAGTGCTAGTTCAAGATCGTAAGGTAGGTGTGTTAGTCTGGCGATATTTATTATTACTATCAAGTATAAATTTGTGTAGGTAGGTAGATATTATTTGTATGATGTGCGAATTAAGTAAAAGCAAGTAGGTAAGTACCTTTAGAACGGATCATCTTAACTATAATTCGTAGTATATTTTTAATAACTAGGATTAAACGTGGTTTTCTAAAGTAGGTTAGTACCTGTTAGATATGATAACAAATAATTAGGTCAGAACAGAACGTCTTAAAATCATAAGTGGATACAGGACTCGTTTATTATTAAAGTTCATTCTATAATAATTATAACATCCTACACATTCAGGTAGCTCGGTGATATGAGATATACGTCTTACGCAATTCAGGTAGAAAGGACCTAGGTAGCAAAGGTAATAAGTAAATCATAGATTAGGTATTATTTGATTAGTAAATTGCTAGGATAATCAAGAGCGATTAATGAACATTGATATTTCACTGCTAGTTAGTTGGTTACGGACTTCGCGTCTAATTAGGTAAAGCTGTTAAAATTTTAGGAAAGGTTTCCAATTCTTGTCGTTCAATTCAAGATTTTTGTACTGAATTGCTATATAATTTAAGTCCATTGCTTGATAGAAAATATAACAAAAAAAAAAGATAAGGGTGGCGGCTCTGAATACACAAACGGAGATTTTTATGAGAAATCACATATGTATTAAGAGTTTAATAGTAGAAAAGTAGGAATCTTATTAAATCTATAGGTACAAATAAATAAAATTGGAGTGTCTGTTTGTAATGTTAAAATAGCACCTTTTCACTAAATGCATGTGAGGGTACGTACGGAACCTATGGCGCGGGGGCGCGATTTAGAAAAAAAATGTCTGTATGTTTGGTTTGGGTAGTCTCCGAAACTGGACCTATTTTGACGGGATTTTCACTGACAGATGGCTCATGTTATAGGGGGCGATTTGGGCTGCTTTTATTTTAGAAAAAAAAATACACAAATGGGTCCTGTCGCGCGGGCTCGGAGCGCAGGAGCGGGCTTTTGCGATAGGTGTATAAAAGGAAAATTTGATTAAATTTAGCATAGGTGTTTCTTTATTATCTTCATTATTTTAGTAAACTCTGTTTTGTATAAACGTTTTGTTAAGTAACACTTCATGCGGTCGAAGTCGGGGGCTCAGCTAGTTTAATAATTTAGTACAGATAGGGGGTTGAACGAAAATAAAACACAAAGTTGATATTGGTTACATAAATTGGTAGATATCTTTTCTCTCATCAACTGCCTAATTCAGCGAAATAGAATAACAAGTTCTAGGTACGATTAGAATCGCATTGATATTTGATATGAAATACATAATGTTGATATCTACTTAGGTAAGTAGGAAATTAAGTTAGTGCGTATCAATTACATCGAATTATTATTATAGATAGCGGAAAATAGGATAAAATCTTTAGGTTTGGTTTGGGAAATAAATAGATATAAATAGAAACCAGTTCTTGTACCTACTTTGGTAAGAATAGCTTAATAATATTAGATCTATAATGAAATAAAACAATTTACGAAGCAAGTTCAAATAAGTTAGAACGTTATGTAGGGATCTAGATGGAAATAATGATCGAATAATGATCAATACCAGCGAGGTAATAAGTATATAGAAAACAATTTTGTTATATAAGGTTAGTTTTATACAATAAGTAGATAGGTAGATCGGATAGTTAGGTATGATACGTTTAAGTTAGAAAAGTAGTAGGGAGGATTTAATTTAGAATCTGTACCAACTCGATCTCGCTAGCAAAGCCCAGAATTTTAGCAAATGAGTAGTGCATTTTATGGTGTAAGATTTTGCAGGTAGGGAGATGTTTTAGCCTTACTTAGAATATATTTAAAGATATAGTTACTTTGCGTTACTTTACTGTCACTTAGGAACATAAATAATGGCGATGTTGACTTGTAAAGTATGTAAAGTTTTGTTCAATAAAGAAAGCTGGTTGATATAGGTAGGAAATTCCATTGTAGTTAGGTATGTGTGTATTATAATACTGCGACGATTTTACAAATAAGAGATATGTAATAATAATTAAAATGTGTGTTCAGACATTAGTTTAATTTCATTTTCTTGCATAGCTGTTATTTACGATTTTATTATAGGTATTGCGTAACTGTCATTTTCTTAAGATATTTTGCTTAGCTGCTACTTCACGTATTCGCATGTTGCGTATCTTTTATTTAGCGTTTCTATCTTTTTAAATTTCGGTCATTTTGCGTAACTATTATTTTAAATTTCTGGCGTTTGGCGTAAGCGTTTATAATTGTGCAGTTCGTAGTGCGTATCTATCTGTAATTACGTAGTCTAGCTATTGCGTAACAGTCATGTCATGTCTAACTAGTATTTATGTGTATAAACTGTTTTGTTGCATCCAATCGGGGGGTTGTGCAGTGATGATTAGGTATCTACTTAGATTTCATGTGCAAAATTATTCGTAGCTTCGTGCCGAGTATGTTGTTGGGTTATTTAGGTGGCGTGAATCGCTATGAACGTAGAAGCTTTGTAAGCATGTTGTGTTTTATAGGATAGGATTGATGATGTATGAATTAGTTATGTAATATGACTCCTCATAGTTTTCTTGAAGGGCCTAAGTGATTCAACAGTGTCTCGGTACGGAACGGTTTATCAATGTTTGAAGTTCAGAAAATCATTCACACAATCAAAGGACCTTTTATGATGGAGCTTTGGTGTTAGGATAGGTCAGTAGACATGCATCAGTATTAACTGATTTCATAAAAGGTCCGTACTCTACCGGCAGCAAATAACATGACTTGGTACACTCTACAAGCTCCGAATTGTGAATAAGTTGTTGTTGTGGGCTTAGGTCCTGGTGGGGCGTTGCAGTCATGGGGAATTATCACTTGTTAGCATTGGAAGGTCCAAACTTTGATAGGATAGTGTACCCGGTTCACACCATACGTAAGATGGGTTTGCTGTGAAAGGCTTACACTAAATCATTAGGATTGACCTCCTCACAACGGGTTTCCTTCCGGAGTTTGGACTGACCTGAGAGCGGTTATTTTTTGTTCATGATTGCTACGTTAGTAAACTTTGACTTGGGTCCATACAGCAATTATTACCAATTCGGTGTAAATACACTGTTCATTGTAGGTTTACACACATTTAACATACATGCATTACCACAATTTTCTGAGTCGGATATTGATAAATTAGAATTTGCACTAGTTCGTTCTTTTGGGGTTATTTAAAATTATTTGAGCATATTTGTGCATTTATTTTGGTTCATGAAAAATTTACTTCGGTTATATATTCATTCACCTGCATAAATTTTGGGGGTTGGCTGTAACGGAACAGACTTGCCCGTGGTTCCGTCTCATGCACAAATATAAATATAACTATACATTTATATATGCTTTTAAATAAATAAAGGAAATAATTAAATATTACTTTAAATTTAAGCAAATAATCTGTTAATTAATTTTATTATTCTGAAACAACTAGTTAGACTGACATATTAAATGATAGCGTAAAACTCCCCTTTAGTAGTATTGAGCATGGCGTACTCCTCATTGTTAAGTTTAAAGAAATGCATTCTGCGTGATGCTAGGCAAACATGCGTATGAAATTAGGTATAATGTTAGGCTTGGAGCAGGTCGAAACTTGTCCAAGAGAGCTCAAGCATTACCATATTTGGTTCGGCGCCACGGTGTCGGCGTCTATTTTTAGCTCTCATCGGACGATAATTAAATATATTTGAGGGTAGTTTGAGAAGAATGCAGGAACAAGCTAGAGATGAGGTGAGCCGCTAATTTACGTTTTCGATATTGAGATTCGGTAAACGATCGGACATTTATATTATAATCGATGTAAATTACTTCCATACAGGTAAGATCTAAAACAAACTAGAAGCAGTTCGACAAACAGATTCACTCTAGTGGAGGAGTTAGAAATAGTCTATATATTTTAGGCACAATTCACTTAGTAGTTTTGATAATTAGAATATTGTTTATATCCAGGATATTAGCCAAAGTCTGAGGAAACACTACCAGTAAGAATACCTTATTATTAGACGTATACCTTCCTATATAAAGATTGATCGAATTACGTTCGGTATTGTGAGATTGAATTCGTAGAAATTCTGACTTTGCGCGTCTCTAGTTTATAAAAATATTGAAGGTAGGAAATATACATGATAGCGTCAGGTGGCGAGATTATAAAAGGCCTTGCACAGCTAATTTCGTGGTCATTCATTTAGAGCTCCCAAGCTAAACACAAGTATCAAGTTTATAGTTAGTCGCGTTCATAGATTTAATTTATATTAATATATACCATCTGAATGTACTCAATGTTTAATAAAGCAAGCCTTATGGGCTGGTTTTGTTGAATATTGTAGGTGTATTTTCTAATGGTATCGTTGTAGTTAAACGGGGATTCTCGGTCGGTCATAGTGTTTATTCTAGCCATTTTTATCTAATAAAATACCATCCGGAAGTGCTCAATGTTTGATAAAGCAGGTCTTCATGGGCTCGTTTTATTGAATGTTGTAGGTGTGTTTTCTGGTGGTATAATGTAGATATACGGGGATTCGCGGTCGGTAATTTGATACTTGTGTGCGGCTTACTTTGATCCATGGTCATGGTTCCATGGGGTGTAATGGCGCTGGTACGCTGGTGTTCATTGCATCGTCCTCTCATTGGTTAGGTCTGGGTCAGTTGGTGCGCTCCAGAAGTCGTTTTTCCCTTGCATTGGGCTCGGCTAAGCACCCCGTTCTGGTGTATTCTATGTACGTGGGGTGAGGTTCCCGTCGAAGTGGGAGCAGGCTTAGGCAACTCACTACCTGTGCTTAGAGTCATCCGTTCGGTCTATCTATATATATTTATATTTATACACATTTATTGTCCTTGGTCCGTTGGAAGTCCACACCCCAGTCAGCCCGGCTTCGGCCACGTGGATAACCGACACGTAGGGAACGTTAGAGGTTATAGAATTCCCCTCGAGCCTAACCACCTCAATCCCACAGAAGCTATTAGTTAGGTGTCCATCATTGCACCGTGATGGACAGCTCAAGTAAATGTAAATGTGAGTCGCGAACTCTAGTGTTGCTTGATTTACACACAAAGATCGAAGGTAGTTAGATGTCTTGGTTAGAGGTTATAGTTTCCCATCGAGCCTAACCACCTCAATTCCCAGAAGCTGTTAGTTAGGTGTCCTTCATTACACCGTGATGGACAGCAAGCACAATTAAAAGTAAATGTGAGCTCCGAGCTCTAGACCTGCTTAAATTACACACAAAGATCAAAGTTAGGTTCCTTGGTTAGGTGCTACTATTAGGGAATTCCATTAAGATAGGTACAATACATCGGACTTTATGAATAGGTGGTTAGGTAAAACTAAATAACGACGTTAGGTAGGTAGAAGTATAATATTTAAAACGTGGCAGGTATTTTTATTATGTATGCTAGTATTGTACACGGATTCATAGGAATTTATAATTTATGTAGGTAGGTATAGCCTTAAGTATAAAGACGCGGTATGTAGAACAGAATACTTAGGTATTAAGTAGGCGGATAGATAGGTAGATCGGAATATATTTAAGCCTCAATTTAAATATAGGCAGGGTATAAATCAGGCAGGGCCTTTGCTTCATCCATGGAGTTTCTTGCCCGTTCTTCTCCATGAGATTAATCTTGTGAATGGGTGGTAAATTCTTGAAGTTTTGAAATTCACATTGCTGATAAATATATTTACTTTCATTGAATGTAGTATTTAATCAATATTTCATTGAATCTTGTACTTTTGAATAATATAACCGTGTCGTTTGTTCAGTAATAAGATTCTGGATGGATGGAAACTGACTGATAAGTCTATTTATTTTACTTAATGTTTTCCTCATGTAAAGCTTGATAGTTTTGGTTACACTAGGGGCGGTAGACCCTGTTGGCAATCACTAAACAGTAGATGATAGAGTTGCTAACCTGCAGTCACTGACTAGACTTAATAGCTAACACATTGATCGGAACTCATTAGTTTGATTTCGCCCAGGCAGTAGCCTTTTAGTATTCTCATCACAGTAGATGATTGAGATGCTAATCATCACAACAGAAATCAAACTTACTTCGTTTGACTTTGACTCAGTGATATCCTGAAGATCTCTTGCTGTCCAGATGATTCGATTCTTATTTGTTGAGTTAATGGATTTACTACAATGATACTATTGATGATACAGTTATTCAATGTGTACTCTTAATATAACAAATAATTGTTATTCATGATTTATCAAAATGTTCACTCATATTAAATAAGACAAGTCAAGGAGGGAATACAGATATGAGACGTTATCCCACAGTACAGGGCGGGGAGGGGCCCTGTACCTTGTCATAAACAAATAATTATTGTAATTATAATCTTTTAACTATTGAAATGTAATGTAGAATTGATCTTATCGCCACAAAGCAATTATATTTAACTCTCGGAATAACCAACTTATTACATCCATATCTTCATTAATTACTTATTTAATAATGAAACTCGTTTAGTTATGTAAGTTCATTATTGAAGATTTAGGCTTAATTAATCAGGGTATTTTAAGTAGGTATTGTAACTACATACGTCTTAAGAATACAAATCTTTCACTAAAAGAATTTAGGTTACTATTCAGGGTTTCACTACGTTAGGTCCTATAACCACTAGACAATACAGATCACATGGCCATATCAATATTCAAACCCAGATCACAACCAAACTAGTTATAGATAACTATTCACATATTGAATTCTTAGGTGCTTAATTTGGTTAGGGTATTTAGTTATATTAATAGGTTTATTTATAGTTAATTATTAATTTCATTACTTCTTTATATTTATATCATTATATTTAGCATATTTATATTCATATATTTAATTAGAGAGAGATGAGAGAGAGTGGGTGGTTACAAAGTGGACGTACATAAAACGAGATAGCGTTTTCACACTATCCTAAATTCACGCTTTCTAGGCTTATTACTAGGATTAAGAATGACAGCGCTCATCCTAGGAGGTTAGCTAGAATACTCAAATATGTGATCACAAGTTCAGATACCTAGCCAGTAAAAAACCTGCGCGATGATTTTCTACCACACCGGCTCTGTTCGAGGTGACCAACTACACACGTCACGAACCTGTAAGAATGTTGGGTTAACCTTTTTCCAATTTCTAAACACTGGTCATTCTCCATTAACGTTGAAACCGACGAAATGGAATGTAAAATGAATACCGTAATTTCTCCACATTCCATTAATAAAATGCCTTTGAACGTGATCATTGTTGGCTCCAATGATTTTCCGTATCGATGAAAGATATTGGAAAAAGGTCGGTAAATATCCGTGGTATAATGTTTATTTTAAAAAGGCTGGTGACCCATAAATTAAGCGTAAATTCGGTCCAGTACGTTGCTATAAATGTCATCGGAAGAGGTAAACGGTACCACTGGGACTGCATGTATCAGCCGTCGGTGCACGGTGGTCCATGTCAAAAACGGACGACTTGATTACGAAGTCGAAGTCGAATAGAAAGAGGAACTATTTTAAAGGTGGAATAGAATACTTTTATGAAACACTAGCTGCGCCCGCGACTTCGTCCGCGTAGAAATAAACTAAAATAAAAATAATTACACAAAAAATTATCGTTCAGTTTGCAGAGTTTATGAAAAGTTAATAATTATGTTAATAAAGAATTAAGTTAATAAAAAATACCTATGCTTAGTTTAATCTCATTTTTCTTTTTTGCGTGTCGATGTTTCGTGTTGTATATGTCGCCGCCAACTAGCTTAATTCGCCGTTCAATTAACAGCCTAGCCACTTAACTAAACGGCGCCGTTCAACTAACGGCCTAAATGATATTCAGCCGTATCGTCTATTACAACATTTAATAAACTGGCTGGCTAATGCTTAGGCAACTGGTTGACATTTAAGTACTACAAAACTTTTTCAAAATACTACCCAAGCAGAACGACATGGATGGGTTTAGGTTAGGGTTATTTTTTTTATGACCCCACAGAAACCCCACCCGGCAAATAGATTCGGTGGATCTAAAAAAAATCTTAAAAAACCTAAGTACCTAATAAAATTATACCATCAAAGTTGTTGTTTTCCGACGCCATATTGACCAAAGAGAATATGGAATATAGAGATATTGACAGTTTGGTGAGTTTCGGCGCTAGGTGGCAGAAAGTTGAACTAAATTGAAATGAACAGGCTAGGCAGGTAATTAAACGGCTAGGCAAGTAGTTAAACGTCATCGATCCAAGTCATTTGCCTAGCTGTTTGATCAAATGGCTGAATATCATTCAGGCCGTTAGTTGAACGGCGCTGTTTAGTTAAATGCCTAGGCTGTTAATTGAACGGCGAATTAAGCTATTTGGCTGCGACATATATACCTACCTATCGCAAAAGCACGCTCGCGCGTTCTGAGGCAGAGCGACAAGCAGCATTTGTGATCTATGCTTTTTGATTTTTCTGAAATAAAAGCAGCCTAAGTTACTGCTCATAACATCAGCTATCTGCCAGTCAAAATCCTGTCAAAATTGGTCGAGCCGTTTCGGAGATAATCTTGGATTTCATGTGTTTTAATTTTTTTACGCGGAACTCTAATTGTTTTTTTCTAAAATTAAAGTAGTCTAAGTTACTCCTTTTAACATCAGCTATCTGCCAGCGAAAGTCACGTCAAAATCGATCCAGCTGTTTCGGAGATTAACCGGAACAAACACACAGACAGACAAACAGACAAAAACTTAAATCGCGTTTTGCAGCCAGCCTCCTGGGCATTTTTGGCATCGACGACGATGTGGAGGCACTTTTGTATATATAATTTTAATTATTATATTTGATTTTGGTTTTTTTATAAAAAAAAATACTGTAAGTTAGTTTATAAGTAGTTTTAATACTGTAAATAGTATGTAAATTGATTTGTAATTAAAAAAAAATAACCTAAAAGAAAACGTTTTTGTTATAAGTACCGTATGCACTTACATATGCATTTAGTGAAAAGGTGTTTTTTTGATATTACAAACAGACACTCCAATTTTATTTATTTGTATGTATATATTACAAGTTTTTATAGTAGACCTACACGCATGTTATTTGTGAGTCTACTAGAAGTACCTAGTTGCAAATTTAATTAAGTTAAATATGCTATCAAATTTGATGAATCGTACCATACACAGCAATAAAAATCACTCCAATATTTTATCGAATATGAAGTTAAGTATCCTGATTTATCCGGGCTTTATTACTCCACACATTTCTCACATGTATCGCGACATTCACCCCTATATTTCTAGGATCAGGCGGATATAATCTTCTATTTATATCTAGATTGATACTTGTCATGGATAAAAAAGATATATTATAAAAATGTATAAAAAATACATAAAAGTTACGCCATTAATACCTATTAGGTATTCCATTTAAATATTCGTATCGATTTTCTCATTTAGTTTAAAAATACGTCCTGACTATCCGGAATATCCGGATCAAACCTCCTGAATATCCGGATTGCAAAATTTCATTCATGTTATTCAGAAAGTTCAGGAAGTTGATCCGGAAGTTGTTTGGAAGAATTTCAATAAACGTCATTATACTAATTGCGAGAATTTTCAGGCGGACGGTCGGATTGCAATAGCTTAAACGGAATCTGAATTCGATAACGTGTCTATATATTCTCTCCACCACCTACGTAGATTCGTTATAAATATTTATCATTCATAAAAAATACTAAATACATATTATATGTTATATATATGTTATGTTATGTTATATTACCTCCATCCTGGTTAAATAAATAAATATCTCCAGGCTGACACACCAACTGTATGGTCCCAAACTACGCAACAGGTCGTAATTTGCCCAGGTCCAGGAGTCACTGGACCTAAGCAAACTGGCCATTTCCGAAATTTGTCCCGACAGGAATCGAACTCGCAACCACCATGCAAATCTGCGAAAACTAGTTCTACCAAGAGTTCATACTTTCGTTAGAAAAAATATTTGTATGACAATTTGTTAGTTTCCTGGGTGGCCGATATGGGTGCGGTACAATTTGCAGTAATTATACACTGTACGTAGACGCAGCGTCTAGCAAGCGAGCGCAGAACTAATGGTAGAGCCTGTGCAATTTTAAATTTAGATCCATTTCAGGAATCACTCCGTACTAGAATATAAGATATACAGAATAATAGGAACTACTAATACAAAGATCTCATCAGAATGTTCTTATTCCAACACGACTTAATTACAAGACGGGCGAGCGCATAAAAACTATTCCGAAATGCAAAGTAAAGAACATCATCCACACTCGAAGGCAGTTAGCATATTACGGGCGGTTGTAATAATTGTATCAGGGGGCCGCCCGCCCGAAGGCCCCGCCGCCCGCCCGCCGCTAATTTGCATGACTAATGAACGAATGAAATACGAAGATGTTTTTCACGAGTTACTAGTTGTTAAGAACGGTGTAGAATTGAGAATTCCTAGAACAAGTGCCTTCGTTTTATTTGTTTACCACCTATCATAGTTCACTTGAAAAATAGTGCACTATGAGCAATCATGTGACATTTATCTTTGTCCAAATCAACTCGTCTTGTCTAGTGGCTGAATAGTTTAAAACATAATTACTCAAATGGACTATCAGTAGACCTATTTGTTCACTACATAAGTCTAGATTTTTATCACGTACCACAAAGCACAATTATGTTGAGTTAAATGTCGCTTAACTGTTAGGACTAAATATTTATTTCCTCAAAAAAAATTGTCATTTACGCAAGTGTACAATACTCCTAACTCCTTATTTCTTGTATGCGGCAGTGAGCACAGCTTCTTGTGTCGCAACGACTACAACGTTTAGGGGCAAGACATTGTTACTAATTAGTAATTCAAATTGCTGACTAAATACTTTCTGATTTAGTGGGCGAGAAGCATTATGCGCAGGAAGCAATGAAACTGCAATATATTTAGGAAATAATATCTAGAGATCACGTGATAGGGTAGAAAAAATTTTCCTATACCAATATATACCAATATAATTGTCATACTTTCTGTATTAACCTGACTAAAAGAGTCGCAAAAATACATTTTACCTGCTCCACAATATGTTTAACAAGTAAGAAGTAAATAAAACTGACCTCAAACTTTTTCTGACGTATACATCTCGAGCTTAATGCAAGGGGTCACTTCGTTTCCTTATGTCAAATATTTACCGAACTAACTCCAAGAAAGTCCAGCAAAATGAAATTCGTCAAGTCCAATCTACGATGATAAGCTGAGCAGGCGGCTCGCGATTAGCGCGCCGGCATTCGCGCCACGTGTTGATAATCAAGAAACTTGGCCCGGGACGACGTCAGGAGACGTGACGCCCATTCAGCCAATGTGGCACGTGACAGCAAACACAGATGAATGAGTCAAAGAGGCGACATTGCAACCTTTTTTGTAAAAATATTACTATCAATGTGAGTTTATCACTTTACTAGTACTCCC
The DNA here is from genome assembly GCA_905147325.1 of Notodonta dromedarius. Classification (NCBI taxonomy): domain Eukaryota; kingdom Metazoa; phylum Arthropoda; class Insecta; order Lepidoptera; family Notodontidae; genus Notodonta; species Notodonta dromedarius. The sequence goes on along the minus strand of LR990165.1, from coordinate 11,719,894 downwards.
GGTAGCCCCTCCAGCTAAGCTTATGCTTGTATTAGGAGTGGGCCCACGTCAATAATTTATGGCCAGAATGGGAATCGAACCCGGAACATTTCGGATACAAAAGCGGCCCCTACCCCCCTAACCTAACCAATAAGCTATTAACACCTTTTAACTTAATACCTTATGCTTTTTGTAATACGTAGTTAGTGCAGTAACAGTAGGTACCCTATTTTTTAAGGAAAGATAGAGCAGCCCCTGCTAAAAGCAATATGTATACTATGGTCATATTCTAGTAAATTGGACAGTCGTCCGCCGAAATCTCAAGTAGATAACAGTTATAATTAACATTATATGGTTAGTTGGGAGGCGATAACTCACTGTATGATTCACTAGTCTGTGCTATCGCTACTATTTTAATTGGAATGGATAGTAATCACAGTTGTACCCAAAATCTGCACCTAAATCTGCACCCAAAAGACCCTTTTCGTCAATAGTGTTGCAATATGTAAAGTTGGTTGTCAGTGGAAAAAAACCGTCCCTTCTACTTTTTTTACTGTTATGTTAGGTATCGTCAAGTCCGGACCACTGAATCACTAGACCACGTTGCTTTACAACTCAGAAAGGGAAGGGTACGTAGACCGGGATTTATTAAAGTTTTTTCCTATACATTGACTGTGTTGTTAGGAACTTGGACCTCAGGCAATTTCATTCAGTGAATCTTATATACAGGGATACTTCAAATTTTAAGTGTTCCTTACAGGGTGTGTTGGAGCAGCTAAAATTCAATATGTTTTTTTTTTATCAAGCCTCGACGGTTTTTTGTGGGCTATGTTTGGGATTTTATACAAATAATTATTTATTGATATCTTTTAGTATTTTCATTATAAATATTGAGTGAAGAAAATCCATATTTTTTCAATCAGTGTCCCAGATACATGCCGCCCACAGCCGGGCGGCGACTGGGCCACAATAACGGAGAGAACATTGTCGCGACTGACTCTAAAGAAACTAGACACGGCTGAGCGGCGAGGAACACTTGTATTACATAGCTTGATCGTAAACTGAAAAGATTATTTTCGCATATAATCTACCAGTTATATGACAACAAACTATACGAAAATCGAACATACTTCGCGGCTGAAATTCGGAATAAACCTGTGAATTGCTTGTATAGACCATATTTTTTATGGAATTGGGACTAGAGTTAGGGGAGGTAAGGTCCAATACCGTAAATCATAAAGCATAGTTAGAACGTGTTTGATTCTAACCGTCCGACGGAAAAAAATATAACTAAGTATAAAGAACACAATATACGTGGCAGCTGTCTCTATTTTCAATCTCTGCTATTATTCATCCTTCTTTCAAATGGTCCACCAAAAGGCTACATATGAAAATTGGTTACTTATAATACATTAAATTATTATTCCATTTAAATTATATTTTTCAACACAATAAGAACGCGTGGAAAAAAAAATAAAGCGCCATATTTAAGCCAAGCTTTATCAAGCAGGAAAGAAATCGGTGCATTTGTTGGAAACTAGACAATAGGTGTGCTCTACAAAAAGATGGCCGCAGATAAACAGGTACGGAGCAATAAACAACTCGTGATGGCAACTAGCGCTTTTACCTGAAAGACAAATGAATTAATCTGTAACTTTATTGAGATAAATAAAAAAAACAATAATATAATCCTTTATTTGATTGTTAACTACATTAACTATTTTAAAACAGCAATAAAATAATGGCATAATTAAGTATTTCGCAAAAGTTAATTAAGTAATTTCATCATTCTGAAATCATTGTAATCTTATAGATTTGACGTAGATTCAATGACAGATCTGCGCTTGATGCACGGTTAATATAAAACTACCAAATAATTATAAAAAACAGGCTTCATCTTAATACAAATTTTGCCTTTTATACTAGCACAAACCACAGCCAAGCTCTTTGAAAGACTAATTAAGATTATATAGCAACAATACAATGTTATTTTACATTAAAATTATCACCATTCAAACGGCAAAATGCATTTCATTCGTTATAATACAATTTCTCCGCCAAACAAAGGGTTTAAAGCAACAAAACGTGAATTACTCTCGTCACAACTCAAAGGACCCGGTAATAAGCCCCGAGGTGCTGAGAAATGAGATTCGTATTTTTTTCGGTAAATAAAAATAATTTCGCCCGTGCGCAATGGACGGCGGAACGAGAAATGCTAGAAAGAGTTCTTCACGCTTGGATTACGAGTTAAACATATTTATTTTGTAACCCCTATGTGTTTCTCCCGGGTTTTCTCACATGTAGATATCATAGCAATACATTCTTAAGCTCCTGAACTTTGTAATGTCTGACTATATAGCATTATAGATCGACATCGTTGGCAATAATTTAAAGTACCTTTGTCTGGTCTGCTTTTTGGTCGACCACGTTTATTGGATGGTTCATTTGGTCTTCGAATAAAATCTCGTACGTGGTTTAGTAGGTTCTTAATTATGGTTAATTCCTTATCTAAGAGTCTGAGATCTGTAATCATATAATGGAGAAATACCTGTGCTACGAATTAATTTACTTGGATATTTAAATATGTTTTTTAAGAGACAGCCATGTTGCTTGGGTTTTTTGTAAACAAATAATAATTGCAGCCTCAAAAGCCTAGGGATCGAGGAGGGGCTCATGTAGCTCTGAGAGGTTCCGAGTTCGATTCCCATCCTGACCATTAAACTATTGACGTGAACTCACTCCTAGCACAAGCATTAGCTAAGCTAGTTAGGCTATGGGAATACCTACTAGTATTGTGATAAACTCAAGTATTAAATTCAATATAAGTATCTACAGAGTTTTAAAAAACTAGTTTTTAATCAAAAATGTTTTCGCAAAGCGGATCTAAGCGAGAATTGTCCCGGCCGGGACCTCGCCCACCTCACAAAGGCGCGTAATTAATGATGTCCCAGCGTCATCTCCCTTAATTACCGTTGTTGTGGCCCATCTTGGAATACTTTCGGCGCGTTTAGAAGTTTCCCGGACAAATTTGATGTTTCTGAATATCATTCCATTTTACGTTTAAAGGGATCAAAATTAGTTAATTTTAAAAGCGTACGAAGTTTTAAAGTTCATTTCTATGTTTTAGACAGTTGATTGTTCCTGTAATGAGGTTTTCGAAATTTATAATCAACTTGATTTCTCTTAAATGAGTCCTTTCTGTAAGGGGATTCAAAATTCAGCATTTCAAATGTCAATTTTACCTGACTTACAATTCAATGCAAAGAATTTGTAATAATTATTACAAATTCTTTGGTACAATGTTTAGATAGGTACCTACCCCATTTCTTATTCGACAACAAGCGGCATTTAATATACCGAAGTTAACTAACATAGATTGAAAACTAATGATGACTATAAGAAAGCTGCAGGAGGAAGGTCCCACTCTTTAATTTAATAGACGTTCTGACCGTAATTCGTTCACGGTGGCCAATTCCGACCACGACTAGCAAACTGCACGGAAGATATTATAGTGCATACGTGTATGCGCAAGCACAGTAGTACTCTTTTCCCTCACTCTCATAGTCCGATGGGACGCCCATCCGGAGAGTGATGCCGCTTTTCAAGTCATGCTCGTGCGCGGGCGCTGCTTGCGGGGATTGGTCCACTCACTTTCCTCTTAACAACATTGTCGTTAAATACTATTTATTTACTTAGCATGGAAGGCATCACACCAGGGCAATTATCATATTATCCACCCCTGTTTTAATTTAATTATTCAATTATTATTTTGGTTCGTAAACGTTTAATTTGATGTAAGTATGAGTAGGTATGCACATCACACTAAACTAGCATTCTCATTTTATTTACATTATTACATATATGATTATTATTTACTATTAGCTATTTAGTGGCAATGGTGTTGCCTGCTCATATTATTTTTTTATGCTGTTCCTGAGAATGTACACCATCTTTCATTCATTGAAAAGAGTAACCATTGAGTTTCTTGCCGGCTCTTCTCAGTGGAAGCAGCATTCCGACCCGGTGGTAGATTCTGACTATTCATAAATGCTTTGTTGGCTTACATGAATAAAAACAATTTTGAATTTTGAATTTGAATTTGAATCCGACACGACCTAGGATAGGTGAGGCGCAGGACTGCCAGCGTCACGTGGCGTTCAAGGATTTTTTTTGTAAATATCAAAGTAGGCAAACAAGCGTACAACTCGCCTGATGTTAAGCAGTTACCGTAGCCTATAGATGCTTGCAATACCTACCAATGACATTTTTGCACGTTGCTAAAGTCAAGAGGAGATGGGGTAGAGGCCTACAGAAACCAAAGCCCTCCCTTCTCTTCAAAAGGGATGGGCTTGGGCTTCCGGCTTTCTCACTCATCGTACGTACGAAGACTCATATTTCAACGTATTTAGCACCTCTACGTATTTAGCTCGATATAATCTTTGCACTCTATATATTGGTTATATATACACATTTTCTGTTTACCAAACTCGGTATACAGTGACAAAGGCTTGACACGCGATGCCTTTGTGTGCGCCACAAAAACCAGGGCGCGCTGAATCCAGCGATATTAGTTTTAGATCGTGTGTAACCGTAGCGCTTGAGAGCGATATAATCGCTTATTTGTCACGCGAAGCCGAGACTGAAGCCTCACGATTTTGATATTAATGAGGTAAGAATCGGTGGAGGATGCTTTGTGTCGTATAAAATTTATTCTCCGGTCTTCCTATACAGCTTTTTGATTTTCTTATCTTTGTCTGAACTAAAACATACTATTTCGCCTCATTAAGGTCATAACACCATATCTCTCTCTTTTCTCTCTGGCTTCCCTTCTACCTTAGGTACCCTTCAATTTTCTTTAAAAAGATAGTTACGTAACTCCTACAACATCTTAATTTAATCTACTGATGATGTATATCCCGCTTAAACAGATGACTCGCTTATTGATCTACAAACATACATCCAAAATTAATTTATGTTCTTAGATACTAAGAAACGAAACATATTATTATCTAACTTCACAAATTCAATTAATTTGCTCTGCCCACAGTAAAAATCTGCGCTCGACAAATAATCTTCTCTTACGATGTCCCTCACACCGCTCTGGGTTTATCCACTCCTCTTTCTTTGTCCAGGCGATCTTCCTTTGGAACGCGCTCCCTCTGAATATCAGGACGGCAAAAAGTCGGTTGTCTTTTAAGGTGAAGGCACGAGAGCACATTTGCAAGAAGTTGGTAGAATCGTCACAGCGGTAATTCGTTGGACTTTTTTTTTTCTCTTAACAATTTTGTTTTATATGTATGTATGTATTTATCAATATAGGTATAAATTCCTCTCTATTTCTCTCGTATAAGTTGCACCCGCCATGTTGTTTCTGCACCACCCTAAGGTCGACTGGTAGATAATGCCTAAGGCATTAAGTCCGCCTTTGTACATTGTGTTCTTACTTGGGCATAGAGTTTAAATAAATAAATAAATTATGTTCTTTGGAACCACTTAATCTTCTTACCATCAAACACCCTTTCATATATGTACACGATTAAAATTCACATTAAAATTAATCAATCAATCAGACGAGACCGAACATTTCAACTGTAATTTCAATACGTCGTTAAGGTTTGGCCGCCGACTCCCGGCAATCAGGATCCTCTAATGAGCTCTAATTAAGATTGGAACCACTAATTACCCCGCCGATTGAAACCGCTGCCGGTTTCCAATGAGAAACTGAACCGCGCCGACTTAATTGCCAGTAATTGGATTAAATAGATGCTTCAGAGGTTATAATTCTCTATACCAACGAATATTCAACACTAGTTCATAACACCATAAAGATTGGTATGTAAAGTGAAGGTATCAAATTAAATCGATTTATCACTTATTGATCCCAAGTATCATTCTCAATTCAGACAGCTTTTCGGAATCTTTTCGCTGATATAATACATAGTATAGGAAAGCAATACTAGGCCCCAGTCGGGGCAATAACTACTGAATAGCTCGTTGGAATCACGGCGTTTGATCTGAGTGCGAACGTGATGCGAATCCCGCACTTTGGTATATCGATCCTCAATATTAAGCTGGCAGAGGCCTGCCAAAAATGTTATAGCAACATTGGGAAAGGTTGTATCTTTGCGAAATAGCCTGGCCCATAGTACTATAACTGTGAGTATTACTGTACTAAAAAAAACAAGGCTGCACATTAAAAAAATAAAAAGAAAACTATAACAGACTACGTAAAAAAATGTAATGAAAGGAATAAAACATCCAAAAACAAAACCTTTACTAACCTGACTGGGGATAAACAAATAAAATTAAAAGTAAGAACCAAGTTCGTTGCTGGTTGCTGTCCAAGTCTGTTGATTAATATTTTAGTGTTAGATAATTATCCTACCCACCTAACCGGACCGAGTGAAAGAGGATAAAACAGCGCGTAAAACAACCATCGAGTCACTCTGCACTTGGCTTTCGGACACGACGGACGTGTTTGTTGTGACAGGAATGTTTCCTTATAGTTATTTTCAAAGTTATTTTAAACGCTGTCAGTTTAATTGTATAAGTAAAAATCATTGTTAGAATAAAAATGTCAGTTAGGTTGATTGTTATGTTTTTTTAAGAAATTACGCGAACAGTTTCTAAAATTGGATATTCCTGTTCATTAAGTTCTATTCAAATCCTGCAGTTTCACAGTAATAATGTTATAATTATTTTTTGGTTTTTTGATCCATGATTCCAACTTTTAACAATGGAAATGCTGGAGGCATTTCCATTGTCTTTATATTTGTCTATCAAATGATAATTTTTGCTTTTGGTAGTTGACACCGAAACGAAAATAAAAATGGTTTGATATGGTTGATCGTAATTTTGTACCTTATCAACGGTTTGTGTTACGGAAACTTTTGTCCTAGAGTGCGGAATCCAAAGCGAAATTGGTACGGCATGTATGTATCAACGGCAAAATACAACCATTAAAAAAACAAATAACATATTCCATTTACCAAAAAAACCCTGTACATTCCAGTATTTCAGAGTAAATAACTAAAAATGCGGTCCAAACTTGGACGAGTCCAGCGGAAGTGAGGAGTGGCGTCGTTTCCGGTGTGTGACGTGGGGGCCAGATGTGGCGGCCACTTCCGGTCAGTCACGGCCGCTTCCATATTTGATACTGTATGTTTATACTCATTGATAGGTACAAGCGGGTATTTTTGCCCTGAGGGTACCGTGATGTCGTTATTGGGGGTAGATATGGGTATCATACTAATATTATAAAGAGGAAAAATTTGTTTGTTTGATTGTAATGAATAGGCCCCGAAACTACTGAACCGATTTGAAAAAATATTTCACTGTTGGGAAGCTACACTATCCCCGGGTGACATAGGCTATATTATATATTTTTTTAAATTAGGGATCTTTACTAAAACTCCAATAATGTAACCGTAATGTACCCGTGCGAAGCCGGGGCGGGCCGCTAGTATGTGATATTTACGATACTGTTATGCTGTGTGTTATATCCGTACAGTTATCGTATTAACTTGACAATATGTTCTGTAGATAAACTCTAAACAACACCACTGTATGCTCATAAACCAAGCAATGCTTGTAATATGGATTCTGTACAATGGACCGGGGGCCGATCCCTAGCTACACCTACCAGGCCTAAAATGCCATTTCCAAAATGTATCTTTATGGAAATTGACCCCGCTTCCACTCTGTGCAGCGAGCCGAGCGGTCTACGCTCAAACCAATGCGCCAAGCGGCCGTAATACTTTTTTTTTTTTTTTACGAAACACATCGAATATCATGATGCCCAGTTTGCCTCAGGCAAGCGCCCTTAAATGTTGGTGCTAATTCTGCCAATTCAATTATTATGTTCACAACTCTTGAGAATGAGTGCGAACCTACATAAAATTCTAATATCATGACATCAATGCTATATAAAATATCACCTGTAAAAAAGAAACCGTATTTTTGTTGTTGGTAGACCCGGCAAGTTACAACCCTAGTCATAGTACAAGACCAAGACAGCGTTATTTATTTTATTTATTTAAACTCTATGCACAAGTAAAAACACATGTACAAAGGCGGACTTAATGCCTTAGGCATTATCTACCAGTCGACCTTATAGTGGTGCAGAAACAACATGGCGGGTGCAACTTAAACGAGAGAAATAGAGAGGAATGTATACCTATATACATATATTGATAAATACATAGATACATATAAAACAAAGTATTTAGTTGCGTCAGTCGTGATTTGTAAGCAACAAAATGAACCACTATGTACTTACTCAATCTTACAATAGTTACATAAAGGAGCATAGATAAAATGAACTCTCCAATCCAAAGAAGAAAAGCCCCCAAAACCAAACGACCGAAAGTTCCGAGCATTAATGAAAAACAACGTTACGAACACGAGTTCCCAACTAAAATAACAGTCTGCAATAAACTTTATTGTCAACACCATAATAATTTTTGACTTGTAAATGAGACCATTTAACTGATTAATTCGCTCGTTATAATTCCGGCGGATTGTTTTATGCAAATTTTTGTAAATCGCAATATATTGCCGGCGATTTAACATCTCGTTATCTGGAAATAGGTTGGCCAAGTTTCTATTGGGATAGTGGGACATAGCGCCAAGGAGATTAGGCGTCGAAAGTGCTGAGTTTAATCTTCGGTCTTTGTTTTCTTGACTTTAGAGGAATTTGGAGGATAATCTTTTTAAATTGTGCTAGAACGTGGGTGTTAGTTCTGTTTAAAGAAAGAGGATACCACTACGGTGTTAACTACAAAGTGGATTATGACATTGAGACATAAGTAGGGCATCGAGTCGTTACCACAATAGTACTCGTATAGTAATTGGTGTGGGGGCACCCTTATAGTTACAATTACTTTAGTGCCTCCTCTCCAAGGTGCACAAGGGATATGAAAACTTCACTTTGACAATGTAATTTTTATTCATATACATATTATATTATAAAAGGAACATAAATTTATTGTGTCATCCCCTACTAATTATATAGAAAATGTATAAAATTTAGTCCATACGGAAGCGGATCGAGGTACCTACGCAAGATGCTGGAAAACATTTTCGCGCTTTTCGGCAACCAAGTTTTAGAAATCTATTTAAGGATGCTATATCATTATCATTGGTTCACTACCAAAAACACGTTACGGTACAATTCATGGAGGAATTTTCTTTTCTCTTTTGCCTAATGATAATTTTAGGAATGGCCATATTGATAGGCTCTCTCTTTAGTACAATTTATACACCCGACATTATCAGACGGACGACGTTTGCAGGCAAAGAGAAAAAAACGATGTACTTTTAGATGTATATAGTAGTATATTTAGCGGTCTCTTTGACGAGATAAATAGGTATATACAATGTTTATAATTTAAAGTATTATCTGAAATAGATTAAAAGTTAAGTTTCGGATCAATCTCCAAAATATTATCCCGATTTTTACTGGCAGCCCTATCCGCACTCCGGAGTACACCTTCGAAGGGAGTCTATCATTGATCCGAGGATAAGATAAGAATCCAGTAATAAATGGGAGGGAAACGATAATCTGCAGATTTAAATAATCCCCGAGTTTCAAGGAAGTTTGTGAGTGGCTCGGAATGTGTAATTTTTTTCCACGAAGCACCCGCTCTGAATTTTGATTGGCTGCTGAAGTTGTCTTGACTTAACAAAGCTTTTGATAAATAGGAGCTATTTTCTCGTACATTTTTAACATGTTTCTTAAAGAATGTTGGTACGGGTACATTTTTGTGAGCTTATTTGAATGAAAAAACAAACAAAAAGAGTTTGGTAATGCTGAAAAGTGGAAAATGTAACAAGGTTTGCTATACAATAATTGGAGAAGTTACAGGAGTTAGTTCATTTAACCTTAATGGAATATATTTATAAACAGATTTTTTTTATTTTTGTCCTATTTTATATTTTTGCCTAGAATTGTACGCCCATATTTTCGGAACGTTCGAGGGTAGTAAAGTTGTGTGTTAATAATTCCCGAACAACCATGTCACACCCTATACATACCGGATCCTGGTTAATACCAGCATGGCTGGTACATTGTAATTGGATGAAACAGTTTGAACTCGGTAGGGCGGCAGTCTAGATAATCAAAAGGTAACATCGTAAGTGTGTTTTGTTAATAAAATATTACTACTTTAAACTGTGGGGACACTGGGAAAAAATGTGATCAGAATTTTAAAAAAATGTTAATTTTAATGGTAGACTAAAATTTTACGAGTTTAAAGTATCGTCTCCTCGACACAAGCGAAATATGTCAGTAGCAGAACTTTTATGTATGTATTTATACACACATATTATAATTATATAGGATAATTTCTCTCAAAAATATTTGAAAGTATTTATCATAATGCCACAATCATTAGTTATAACCTAGATAGGTTAAAAACGTTTTATTACATATCAATAAATACAGTCAACAAAATAATTAGAAAAAACAAAAGAATATCTGAAAAACCACTTTTCACACATCTTTTCAATATCCAGTTTCAACATGATAATGAAATAAATCCTACCCATATGTAAAAAACAATCGAATGAATCTCCCATTGTGCCAATATCATTACGTTGCCCGCTTTCGTTCGCTTCCCTTCTTCTTATTCACTGAAGGTTCCCGGTTACCTGAGGATTCCATTTATGCGAGATTCACTTTTATATGTCGTACAAAATCGTATTTACAAATAGTAAGTAATTATCGAATTTTGTTAAGAGAACACTACCCATTCAGATGGGAAGGGTTGTGGCTATTATATAGACGACCATGCTGCCCTAGTACATGGTGTTTTATCCTGGTATTTCTTATGACAATTGCTATACTAATTCAAAATTAATATAATTGTGCCACATACTAGAAAATGATATTCGATTAGGCTAAATAGCATTAATTATTATAATGAGGACGTCAGTGCGTGTGCGACTGTTTTCCAATTGAAAGTTCTCAGAATTGAACTCAATGCGTGGAATTATTTAAAAGTTTTTTTAAAGTAATAAAGCAATAACAGAAATTAAAATACTTACCATACAATAATTTATTTTTTTATTAATTTAAGACCCTACTCTATCTTAATGTCGTAAAGGACAATTCACCTCTACAACAATATAATCGATATCACAATCCTAAAATTAATTATGGTTAAGTTGTAGAACACTAGCAATGTATGTTTGGTATCACAGGTCCTTTTAGTACCTACCTAATAGTATTATAATATAAGGATATAAGCAATATAGGAATAATATAAGCATAAGTGCTTATGTTGTGGGTCAGGAACATTTCGACTCGAAGCATCGCGTCCTGTCCATTTTTGTTTCAATGTAGACACTGTTTATCCCTTACGCTGTTCATCCGATGTTTAAAATGGACGTATATACCTTTGCCCACATAATTTGCGTACCGGCCGACTCCGTTACGGCGCTGTTTATTATCCAATGACTTCCCTAACTTCTATTTTTCAACTGAAACTCATTCTCCCCGTTCTCCCTGGGGATGATGTAGCTAATTCCAATCTCTTTGCTGATCTCCTTGGTCCCTAACGCTTCTGCTTGCCGGACGGTGTCCGGAAGCGTGTCGTTTGCTATGTCTGGCACTGTGAATGTCACTAGGCCCGCTATGAGAGACACTATTCCGAATATCAGAGATGGGAGGCCGGTCCAGTAGACCCTCTGAAAATATCAATAATAAATAAATTAGTTTTCCTAAACTAATCAACGCTTGTACTACGGATACCGTACCATAAAATGAGAGCGATCCTAATAACACCTAGACTCGTAGGTAGGTCCACTGAGATACAAACTACTGAAAATGAGGTTTATAACTAAACTAAATGTTTTTCCATGTTTCTCATGGTCGTAACCACTTGTAACTTATTCCAAGTACATCAGATTTGTGTCAAATTTATCAGTCGCCTTTGGCAACAACATAATTGGCCGCAATAAATGTACATATTCTGCGTAAACATCAATTAAAATCAATAACACAACATCAATAATTTGAAATAGAGACCAAATACCATTATCGATCCTAGCTTTCAGGACGACAATGGTGGTAGTGGGTGGCGGGCCTGGTCCCATAAAATAGACAAGAAAGTAACCATTATGTTAAAAAATATTATGTTACCAGTAACGGCGTCTGCGGCGCTATGATAGAGCCTATCCGCCCCAATGAGGAACAGAGGGCGTGCATAGAGTTCCTGGTGTATGTTGGGAAGAGTTCTGACGTGTACATGTAGGTAATGCTGAAGTATAGAGACGCCATGAATTTGCCAGCCATAAACAACGTTACCGATAACCAAGGAAGATCTGAAATAAGTAAAATAATAATAATACCGGTCATTGTGGCGAACCTTGGTGGAGGCATATTTCCGGCAGGCGACGTCTTTCGACTGAGATGATGATGATGATTTTTACATCAATGAAATTAATTGAATTGGCGTTTTCAGCTTTCGTGATTATATCAAAATACTGATTATACGTTTATAGTAGGCAGCTATTATAGCTGCGTTGCATTCAATGAGTGAGTGAGCCGGAAACTTAACCCCCCTACCATTCCTTCCCTTCGCTCTGTGCCACTCCCCTTCAGTTCGGCACGTGCGGGCAAGGCCTTCAGTATTACAAGCAAACTACTTAACATCAGCCGTGTCGTACGCTTCTTTGCCGTCTTCTCTTTTATAAATTACAAATATTAATTCAATCATGATGAGACGATGAGATATAATTTTTGCGAGTTGCATGCATTTCATAGCTTCTTTAATATTTTGCTCCATGAAGCCGGCCCTACGCTTGATATATTTTCATACAAGCGCATTCTGTTTTTTGATGCAGTAATGAATTCAAGATAAAAATAGAATTGAATCGCTAAGAAAAGTGACATTGAATAATAAAAATCAAGGTGAAGTTTTATGGTAAGCATAATAACCAGACGGCGGATTGCTAAAAATGTATGATTTTGGTAATTCTCCGTAGGTACTTATTGCCTTCGTTTAAATATCTGTGATCAGTTAAATCGGGGTAGACTACGTAATACAAAACAAAACTAATTGGGAAAAATTCCTGGAAGAAAGAGTAGAAGACAGTGGTAGTAAATAATAATAATAATTTTTACTCACCATCCGGTAAAAATGGTTGCGTTATACAAAACACAGCAGCAGTCAAGAAACTCACGATCAAAGGTATCTTCCGTCTGAACCTCATCAAAATGAACATGGTCAAAAAGCTTCCAGGTATATCAATGACCGATAATAAAGCGTAATTTAAGTACTTATTGCCTTGTAAAGACACAGAATTAATCGTCATCCCATAGTTCACGAAGGTTGAAGTTATCCACCAAATCACACAGACTATGAACCTTTTGAACAACGCTTTCGATGTGAAGGTACTCTTCAAGAGACTCGCGAAGTCCATTTCATCCTCATCCGTCTCACAAATAAGATTATCCAGTTCTGTCTTTTCAATCTTAATCTTGTTTTTTTTAGCCATCTTTTCAATGATGGCTACAGCCTTTTGTCGTTTGCCTTTGGTAAGCAACCATCTTGGACTTTCGTCTAGCAGGAATATGAAGATGACGAAGAGGAGTGCTGGGGCGTAGATCACTCTAAGGAAATCCCTCCAGTATGGCACTTGCCACGCTACTAAGGCTACCGATATGCCACCCAAGGAGTAGCCCATGCTACATATTAGGTAATATGGCACCCGCCTTTTTGTTGCTATTATTTCAACATCTGTAAAAAAAAAGACCCTTTTACTGACAACATTACAAAGAGGCTTGAAAGGTGACCATATGGTTCAGAAAAATCTTGCCGTTAATGGATTTTACTTTGAATATGCAAAGTAATGCTTTTGTTTTCCTTCAACTTGCGGTAAACCTTGATAATTATTGTAAAGATCGAAACAATGACTGGGATCGTACTCAAAACATAAACCGGCGAGCAGCTGTCCCCAAGAGCTGACTCCAGGAACTCCAGGGCAATGTACATCCAGTACCAGGTGGTGAAACTCCTCGCCAATCCAAAGACGCCACCGAGCACTCCTGTGATTATTAACGCTGCTTTCCTTCCTAACCTGAGGAAGCAATGCATGTAGGCATATCAGTTGCTATATTGTCTTTCAACTTAATTAGTCTTCTTATACCTAATCTTCTAGCCCTTCCACTATTTTTGGTCATTGCACTATCGTCATACGACTATTAAAAACTAGTACTTCAAACTATGCCATGCTCTTTACAAGACTTTGATATAGGCACAGGTACTTATAAAAAGATAAAAAAAAATTACGGTTATAAAAATATTTAACACACCTGTCAGACATAGGTCCCACGAAGAGTAGACCAACCATGTACGCTAAACTATGGATCGTGCCGACAAGTGTCCTCTTCCAGTCTTGACACGCTAGCTGAAACTGTATAGCAATCAAGTTTCAGTAATATTGTTGCAAGGACTATTGCGTTACAAAGAATATATTAAGGTTTAGAGTCGTGGTGGCCCAGAGGGAATGGCACAAATTGTATATTGAAAGTTGTAAGTTCGAATCCCGGCAGTGCCACGTGCATCAATTGACTTATCTCACGAAAAAATGTATGTGCTCTATCACGTTCTCAAACAGAGGTACTAGGTCGGTAAACACCGGGATGGGTGACCACTAGTGGTATTTACGACTGAGCGCTTCGTAGCCTGCCTAAAAACTCCGTCACCAGAGTTGGCAACTAGCTCTTACGATAAGAAGAATAAGGTTTAACAATAAGGTTACATTTAGCGAGATCTTCAAATTTGTTACGTCAGAGATTGTTACGCTCTGTTTGAAAATAGTAATAGTTCTAAAATGTCTTACTTCTCCAACAAACGTGTCTGGGTTGTCGTACACCCATTCCGTGCATGATGTAGAGTTGATGGTGCCACAGGTACTATTGGCGAATGATTCGTCTTTGCACCTGGAATTTATAACAGACTTTAATTAATACAATGACAACGAAGTAGCTAGTCTGCAATTTTCTGTAAAATAGAACGCAAAAAAGTTTTGTCAAGGAAAAAAATAAAAGTAAAATAAATGCCAGTTGCCGGCCATTTCATTTAATTCAATTATATTAATTACTAGCTGAGCCCGCGACTTCGTCCGCGTGGAATTTCACTTAACAAAAAAGCCCGCTCCCGCGTTCTGAGCCCGCGCGACAGGACCCATATTTTTTAATTATGTTTTTCTAAAATGAAAGTAGCCTAAGTTACTGCTTATAATATCAGATATCTACCAGTGAAAGTCCCGTCAAAATCGGTCCAGCCGTTTCAGAGATACTCTTTGATTTCATGTGTTTTTATTTTTTTACGCGGATCCCTAATTGTTTTTCTTAAGGCTAAAGCGCCCATCTAGCCCGCGAAGTTCAAATTTTTTGAGGTTTTTTAGAATTTTTTCAAAATCTGACAATAATATAAGGCATATTTTGTAATTCGCGAAAAAGACCGTGTGCAGCGCATTTATTAATATATCCAACTTACTCTAAAACATTTCAAGAACGACAGCTATCCAGATAATCTGGCAATTTTTGTATATTTAGTGATTTACTAGTATCATATCCACCGTGATAATATTTAGAGTAAAATAAATGTATTAATAAACGCACTGCATACTGTGTTTTTCGCAAATCACAAAATGTTGTCTTAAATGTTTTCTGATTTTGGATAAACTATAAAAATACTACAAAATTTTGAATTTCGCGGGCTAGACAGGCGCCTTCACCTTAAATTAAAGTAGCCTAAGTTACTCCTTAAAACATCAGCTATCTGCCAGTGAAAGTCCCGTCAAAATCGGTCCAGCCGTTTCGGAGATTACCCGGAACAAACATACAGACAGACAGACAGACAATTTTTTTTAAATCGCGATTTTGTTTAAGGTGTCTTAGGTACTTTCATATGCATTTAGTGAAAAGGTGTTATTTTGATATTACAAACAGACACTCCAATTTTATTTATTTGTATAGATTATGTTCATTTTAGTATTAGTATATTTGTGTTTTTAATAGCTTATTAGTAATGTTATTGATCTTTGTTATCTAAAGTAAATAAATAAAATTATAAATTAAACTAGTACAAAACCCGTGAAAGCTACAACTACAACTAAAGCAAAACTGAATAATTTAGAATAGCCACACGTATTTAACTTTTGACAGATTCACTCTGTTATACACAAAAGTTTGTTATACGAGTATAGAATTCTGCCATTTGAGATTTCAACGTAAAAATAAAAACGTTTTCGTTTTTCGGCCTAACGTGTAGCAATTATAATTATCTCGTGTCTCGTGTCTGCGTGGAACCAAACAAATATTTATTTATTCCTTCCTTCTTATCATTTGTGATTCGAATCTTCGTTCAGTTGATTTCGACCGATGACGTTCGACCATTTCACCTTCTGTGCAATGTACCAAACCCAGTAATCACACATGGGTAATACCTTTAAATTATTATGTGCATTATAATATACGGACATAATATGCATACATTTCGGTACGAATTCACACACTAGACCTTGCTGTAGAACATTATGTACCTACTTATAAACCACACCTTCCGCAACTGAACATTGCAATCGATTGTACTACGGTTGTACAAAAATCATTTCTTTACCAATGTACTTACCTGCCTATATCGAATCTGTTTCAGATGCTAATTATTATTGTCTTTCAAACTAAGGGACTTTCTTGAGGTGAGTAGTTACCTACTAATAACAATCTCCCACTCCCCTTTAGGTCAACAACGTCGTTATGCCTTTGGTATCACAATCCATCTGCTTAGATTACAACAGGCGGATCACTTATTTATAGACTTTGTTATATAAAAAAAGGATAACATTATCATAAAAAGGTGTTATACTATTGACAGTGATAATAGATTCCTCAGACTTTGTTCAAGTTTTTAACAGTTGAAGTAAGAAATATAGACCAAGAAACGTATTTCTAAACCCAATACCAGATTGTAATTATAATTATAACTTGTTATTATGTTGATTATCAATGGGTATAGTTCTAGACACCCAAAGGTAATAGATTAGGCGCCAATTTTTTGTTCCGTATCTCGGACAGGCCGTATCTTAAGGCGGGATTCAAAACCTCATACCCATCCCCATCAGCAATGAGGATACGGATACGGTAATAAGGTCGACACAAGCCTCCAGGTTAAACCTGCTGAAAGTATTTCAAATAACTCTTAGATTAAATATTTACATGAATAACTTCTGCCCGTTTGTTATTGCAGCTCATAACTGCCTGAGGTTTTCATAAACAAGATTCTTCTACTTTTCAAACATGGCTTCCACAATGATTGTTATTGGTAGTCAATGGTACCTACATATTTCTCGCTAAAGATGATAGCCAAGCTATTAATTCAGGTGGCATTACAAGGATGCGCGGGAGTTGCTATTGAAATTGAATTACCGTGAAGATAAACATTTATAAGTAAAGTAAACCGAGAAAAAGTTGAGGTTTACATTTTGACTCGTGCGTTATTTTACAGAAATCTAATTAAAATAATTGGACAGGTCTTTATTTTTGAAGCGTCTTATAAAACAATTGACAGATGAGTCAAAACAGTTAATTTGGACTACATTTCAGCAACGTTTCAATATTTGGCCCTAATAACCTTCGCCGCAAGGCTGAAAATTTAAAAAATCATTTTTATGGTATGGTATTTTAGCGGAAAAGGGAAGATCTTCCAGCCAGGCGGGTGTTATGCCTGGCGGGGCGGCCGCTATGCCCCGCTAGTTATTCTCGGGGTCTTCTATATATATAGTAACGATGCTTGCGAGTCTTAATATCGTGATTCAATTTTTCCATGAAGAATCCCTACATTGTATTGAGGCTGCATTTAGCGCCATCTGTCCGCTTCTGTCGGCGACGTGAATGTGAGGTCGCCACAGTACTTGTATTTTTTCTTTCATATTTATAAGTAGGCAACTACCATCATCAGATGCCAAAGATTTTTTAATAATATTACAAACTAGCTGAGCCCGCGACTTCGTCCGCGTGGAATTTAACTTAACAAAAAAGCCCGCTCCCACGTTCTGAGCCCGCACGACAGAACCCATTTTTTTTTTTTTTTTGTTTTTCTAAAATAAAAGTAGCCTAAGTTACTGCATATAACATCAGCTATCTACCAGTGAAAGTCCCGTCAAAATCGGTCCAGCCGTTTCGGAGATTACCCGGAACAAACACACAGACAGACAGACAGACAAAAATTTTTTAAATCGCGTTTTTGCTATAGGTGTCGTATGTACTTTCATATGCATTTAGTGAAAAGGTGTTATTTTGATATTACAAACAGACACTCCAATTTTATTTATTTGTATAGAATACAAGTTATACAATGTAGGTTGGTGCATTGTACCTATTATATTATCGTTTTTCTTCATAATTATATTTGTTATTTGCACATCACATAAACCTGTAACTATGATATTTTTCTTATAGTCTCACTGTTGGTGAAACGATTTTTTCTGCGAGTCGCGACTCAGTGGAAGGTCGCTCAGTTAGTCGACCACGGTTAATCAATTGTTCACCGGTACTCAGATAAATAACAGTTAGTAATAATAAGGGAGTTATTAGCGCAATACTTAGAACTTAGTCGACATTCGCTTGGTCAAATCGTTCAAGCGCAGCTATAATTTGTTAACGCGTTCTGTGACTCTTATGACACTGGCATATGGGCCAATTTGCAATAATTCATGCTTCTTCGACAAATGCCTTGACTATAGGGCGCTCAGTTCGCTGCACTAGGTGCTTGCTGGCACTATTCCTGTGGGGATTTTTTCGGAAATGTCCTTCTCGCAATTTACCTTAGCCTGGGTGTCATTGGGATCACCCCAAGTCCATTGTACAGTACCTGCCCATAATGCAAGATTCTTTCATTTATTTCATTTAACAACAAATACTCAATATTTTTTCTTGTTCGAATTAAGTAGACGTATCAATTGATTAGCCATTTAGCTAACCGGTATAACCGGTATAACCGGTGTTAACGGTGCAATCAACATAATAGCATGATTCCAATTTAGAACACAATCAGTCGCCCAACGAATCGGTCTGATTGACTATTGTCTGATTTTACTGCCTGTTTCACCACTTATGCCGACGGTCAAGAGAAGAGAAACAGCCTCTATACACGAAAAGTGAAGTAAGTAATATACCTGTACTGGACCTCCTGTGCTGCGAATACATAGTTTGATGAATACGCTGTGTTCGAAGCGTAAGCCAAGCCAAAATACAAAATCAGCCGCACATGGTAAGGTCTGAATAGTCCAAACTTCGCCAAAACATCGTCCAAATGTGTAGGTTTATCTATCACAGTCATTGCACACACAAAACAACGTTCCTTTATAACATTAATTATGTTTATTTTTTAAAATTATAACACTTATTTTATAATGTGCGGAATAATATTTTTAATTAAATAATTATTAAATTTATAAATATATATTTCAAATTATTTTCACCTCATCACACAATATATAAATAAATAACAATTAATTTAAATTTTAAATATAACGTTTTTAAAATTCGAACAGAAGTCTTTGGTGTCGTGGACGCAGACACAATAACAAATCGGAACAGTCCGTGGGGCAGGCCATGACGCGGTCAACGGACAAGTGCGATTGTAAGTAACGACTGCCATTCACCGAGCGGCTATAATCGTACATCCGTATCTAATAATCGGCAGTAATACTTACTGACGTGCTGTATGCCTTTTCGACGATTGTCTTTTCATGTTCTGTATACTGTTTTGTTAGTAGTGACGTGTGTGGTGAAACAAAGTTAAATACTAACCGCATAAAATAGCTTAAATTGTATTGTTACTTGTTATATACAGATAAATAACTTCCGCCACTTTAAAAATAACAAGAAGCAGCCGCAATATACTTATCTATATAAGCAAAAGTTAATGTATACGTACTACTTGACTTGGAACATGTTTTAAATTAGTGGAAAGAATCCTCAAGGAACTAATTATGTCGGACTTTTGAAAAAACCTGTTTAACCTGTCGGCCTGTGTTTTGACGACCGCTTGGCGTAGTGGTTCGAGCGTAGGCCGCTCGACTCACTCTGCACATGATGGTCGCGGGTTCGATTCCCGCTTGGTCAAATTTCGGAAAGCCTTTCCGTAATTTGCCTTGGTCTGGGTGTTACTGGGATCGCCCCCAGTTCATTGTACGGTACCCATAGTACAAGCGTTGCTTAGTTTGGGACCATACAGTTGGTGTTTCAGTCTGGTGATATTTATTTTATTTATTTAAACTTAGCAATGATATTTACCTGTAGCCGACCTCTTCAGCAGCAAAAATATAGTTGCAAGTGTGCATAGAGTTCGTCAAGTATGCCAACACGATCGACACGAACACTGCTCTATGATACGGTGCTAATATCCGGAATTTTGACAAAATATCATCTATGTATGTAGGCTTCCCCACTGTAGTGTGCTCCGAATGCATTTTAAGGTATTTGAATAAGGAACTCGTTCTTTTTATAAATTCAAATATTTATTTTTAGTTTATTGAGAAATTAAATTTATAAAGAATTTGATAAAACAATTAACTATTTATTTTTTGTTACAAATAACATATTAGTGAAGTAAACCAAAAGTTTTATTTGAGTGAATATCTATTGTGTTACAAATATTATTTTTACAACATTATTTAGTAGTCGCTGTGAGTTTTTCTACCAATACATAGTAGCTTTATCGTAAAACGTGTTATATCGTCAGGTGACTTATTAATACTGAATTTCAAAATCATACTTATTAAAAGGTTGCAGGTGTTTTCTTTTATTTAAACATAATACCTTGATGTTACGGTTCGAATTTAAATATTATTTGGTGCGTCTCCAAACAACTCTTAACTTTTCCTGTTCTTGAATATGAGAAGGCCTTTGTCCTTTAACATTTTTGTTTTATTTACAATAACAGCTAAGTACCTACCTACCTACGAGGATTCACAATATAAACAAATAAATATCGCCAGACTGACACACGAACTGTATGGGCCCAAACTAAGCAAAGCTTGTACTATGGGTACCGTATAATGGACTGGGGGCGATCCCAGTGACACCCAGACAAGGGAAAATTACGAAGAGGCTATTTCCGAAATTTACCCCAGCGGGAATCGAACCCGCAACCACAACGTGCAGTGATCCGAGCGGCCTACGCTCGAACCACTGCGCAAAGCGGTCGTCAATATGTAGTCATAAACACGATAAAATAATAATTTGTATTTCAACGAAATAAAAAAAACAAAACAAGTAAAGTAAGTAAAAGTAAGTAAGTAAAAAAGTAAAACAAGTCGTGATGTTTGCATCGGTGCATCGCAATACTGCAGTAAAGATAAACCCAATACAATGTACAATTAACTGCATGCAGAAGTTATCCACAAATGCCATTATTTATAGCTTGTTATATTTACATGTGTTTTTATTTCTCATTGTATAAACTTAACTTTGTATGCTAAGTCTCATTTAAAATCCAGCCCTAAAATGCGTGTATAAACATTCGGCAGAGTTTTTTGTTAACACTCTTCAGAACACAAATATATAACTGAATATATCGACGACCGCTCGGCGCAGTGCTTCGTGCGTAAGCCGCTTGTCTAACTGCACATGGTTGCTGGTCCAATACCCGCGGGGGCAAAATTCGGAAAGGCTATTTCGTAACTTGCCTCGGTCTGGGTGTCAATGCGATCGCCCCCAGTCCATTGTACGGTACCCATAGTACAAGCGCTGCATTTTTTGTGACCATACAGTTGGTGTGTCTGTCTGGCGATATTATAATAATATATTATATGAGCGATATAAAGCGAACCAAATTGTGATCCACTACTCGTTTCCTAACAAGTAGGTCAGTCTAATCTAGTGAAAACAAACCATTTTTTAAATTATTCTAACAAGCTGAAATATGTTCCAATAATTTTAATAAGTGTTTTGCTATTCAAAACCAGATAATGTTCTGACGCTCGGGATCAAAGTTTTTGTCTGAGAATGTTCCAAATGTTCACTCTATAACCCTTTCAATCAATCTGTTTGAGACATACCAATACAAATATCGCAGCCGTACCGCTATTGATATAGACATATAGACCGATTCCCATATCAATTTTCCCAGTCTCCTTTGGGGGTTAGTCTGTAACAGTTAGTGCCTAGTTCAGAAAACTTACTGAATATTCAATGAAACTACATTTCTTCGCAAATACATGACACATAACGAGAATGTAATAAAAAGAAGTTTGTCGCAGACATCTCGATGTGTTTGCTGAAACAGTAGTCCAAGTAATGAAGACAGTAATTCAATTAGGCCGGTACGTGTACCAAGTTTCTGGTACGACGTTGGGAGTGATTTATGGTATGTTTGTTATACCAAGTCTGGGGTTTTGGCCGAAGCGTGACAAACTCATATCGAATGTATTTATGTAGAATATGTGCTTGGTGTTCCGATTTTTGATATAACAACCGCATTAGTGGGTGTACTCCCTCTCAATGAGGGGGGGATTTGGACCTAGTCGAACAAACTACTGAGCCTAGTGTAGGTGGGTAAACTTCGCACGTATTTTGTGTGGTATTATATCTATATATTTATAATGTCTAAGTATGTTGAAACAGCATTCTCCTTTCAGTGCGAAACATGTATTCGAGATTATTTGGATTATTTGGCCTTCATAATAAAAAGGATTTTATTTATTCTGACAAATAGGATTTTAAAGAGGTGTTTCTAAGAGCTCTTTGGTTATTACACTGAATTTATTATGTCTCTTTCTGACACCTCTCTACCTAAGTAGAGTGCTTTGCTCATTATTAGGTAATAGCGACACTATGATACTAGATATTAATATAAATACTATTAATATCTAGTATCATAGCGTCACTATTGCCAATTAAGGAGAAAACTATATGATACTAATATTATACAAAAATACTAATATCAATGTGATTATCCCATTATCTTTGCAACATTAAAATTTATATAAACAGTTATTTATTTTTATTCAAGATTATAATAATATGGTCACTGAATTCAAAGAAAACGACACACAAAAGCGTTTTTAAACGGAATATTTATCATGCATTTCAATAAAAGAAAAGATAACATCCAGTATTCAAAACCTAAGCGTATCATGAAAGCATTTCATGCTGAGAGCATAAACAAAGGTGATGCAAAGGGATATGCCTGCAAGACATGGGGAGAGAGCGAGAAACAGTTACACAATCCAGGGTTTTTTTGCCACCAGGGACGCGCCACGTGGCAGTGGAGTGATGTAGACTCTTGACGGTTCAGAGAGTTTCTCTCTCTTGGCGACCTCAGGATACACCACCAGTCTTTCCGCAGTGTTTACTTGGAGCTCTACGATTGTGAACGAAGTGTGTTTCACTTTTTCAAATGGTTTGCAGCGAGCCACGAGGTTCACTCTTGACGTCCACAAGCGCACTGAGAATGGTGTTTTGTTTGCGACAAAAACCGAAAATTGCCGGCGCGCGTTCGCCGTCCTCACTATGATTTTTGGCAGCAGTAGCGTGCAACAGTTCCGGTTATAGCTCGCGAGCGAATAACCGGTTTTATCCACCAGGGTCGGGTTAGAATGGCAGAAGCTCAGCAGCTTTCAGCTTATCACTAGCGCCCCTTAGTGGCATAAGTGCGTAGTAATGGAACTTTGTTCGCCTGCAGACGACATCCCCGGCTCGCACACAACCATCACTGCATTAAACGAACAAAGGGACACACGTATTTATTTAATAACAGTATGTAGACATGGCTTCATTTGTCTGCAAATAGATTCAATTCATACGGTACAATGACTTTGAGATAAGGTTTTACAATTTTCTTGTAAATACTGTAATCCTTAATAGGATTGTCTGGCCGATGATCTTAGAACTCACCAGTTAACCATGGTACAAGCGTTGCTTAGTTTGGGACCATACAGTTTTGGGACATATTATTCTGGCGATATTTATTCTTCTAGGCCCTTATTAATAAATCGATCTCAAATCTGAGCGCGATATTGGAAATGACATTCTTATGTCATACCAGTACAAATTTACATGTCGTAATCGTAACTCAAGACCGCACTCAATCTAGAGATCGATTGATTAAAACTGGTCTTAGGTGTGTGTAAGCCATTATAAGTACACTGAGGTTTGTATTGTGAACGTATGGTTAAAGTCTTGTAGGAATCAGATTAAATAAAATAATAAATGCTTTATCACGCCTAGGCCTGTTATCAATAAAGGGGCACGCAGGGGTACACTGCAGTGGACCCACATTTTACTGATATTATTTTGTTCGCAACGTAATAGGAAGCCATTGCCATTATACCAGACACATAAATACTTATTTATTATTTCTCTTAAGTACTTGCTTATCATAATTATTAACCAACCCTGTAATAATATAGGTACCTACATCTCAACTATTCTACCTCCCACTACTTATCTACCAAGCGATAGTTGGATAGCGTGGTGTGTAGTTTGGGATCATAAGACGGGCACTGTCGGCTTCCCAACTTCTTGACGGAGTCTCGCGGGCTTCACTCCCGGGATAAACGCGTACTGTGTATAGAAAATCAGGTTTTGGACTTGTCTCTGAATTATGTGGCCTAATTTGATGGAATAAATGAGTGGATTCATTATGTCATTGTGCCTACAGGCTGTTTCAAAGTGCGAAATAAAATGTCGTTTGGGTCATACTTATACGGTATTTATATAGTATAACTTGTGAAGACAACCTATTATGTAGAAACTTTGCATAGTATTTGAGAGGTGGCGACTTTTGAGAATTGGTAGGAGGTAGTAGGTGTGTTTGAAAAAAAAAACATTCGATTTTTGTATCATCCAAACCCCTAAGTATTATTCCGGACTTTTGGGACATCCCAATATTTCTTTCGTATGAGGTGGCGCACTCTGGTGTCAAGAGTTTTCAAGCCATTTGAAATTCTTCGACACAGCTGTTGATTTTAGTAAGTATATTTTTTAAATCATTAATAAGTAAGCAGTTATTTTATGACAGTGAAATAATTTGTTTAATTTCAAAGATATTCCATATTAAACTTTGTTAAACACAAATATTGGAAATAAACTTTGCTCTCTTTCTATGTCACACTTGTGTTGGTTTTTGGGGCCATATCATAGTTTTTATTTCTAATCGGACATTTTGAAACGTCTACATCTACATTAACGTAATCTTAAAATATAAATTAAGTAAATAATTTTGCAATGTTTTTCCCGCAGGTTGCAAGACAATTTTTCCTCTGACTTTGTTGGGAACTATTGTCGATCCTTTCTTACGGGAGTCAGTGGTAGGAGTGTGTGGCGGGCCCATACGAATAATGAAATAACTATGCATCTCACCTTAGTTCATAGTGACTAATAGAATAATTATTAAAGTGTGACAGAGAGGACTAGCTATAAGGAAACGCACAGTTCGTCACTCAATGCCGTTTCCTAGTCATAAATCACATCATGGTTCCTGTCACCAATGAACATCCTCGACCATGTATGGACCTACGCCTTCCACTCTTCCTTTCAATTGAACACCACGTATCAACCTGGAAGTATGTTCTCATCCAAATTGAACCTTACACTTTAAGATTATGGTTGAAGTTCAAATGGGAAATTGACTATCATTTACCTGTTATTGCGATATGGTTTATTTATAGAGTCGTTGATCATCTTTGTTCATGTTAAAAGTTGACAACCTATATTAATATCCTACTAATATTATAAATGCGAAAGTTTGTGAGTGTGGATGTATGTATGTATGTTTGTTACTCCTTTACGCAAAAACTACTGAACGGATTTGGATGGAATTTGGAACACAGATAGATTATAACCGGGATTAACATATACGATACTTATTAACCCAATAATCCAATACTACGCGGATGAAGTCGCGGGGCACAGCTAGTACTACATAAAGTCGTGTTTGCACTGGACGTTTTACTGCTGATTCGGTCATTCGCAAAAAAGGGCCTTTTATAAATTTAAGCCATCTTAATGACTGGCTGTCATTTTAATGACGGTAAACCAGTTTTCATATTTATTTTTATTAAATTCACTAAAGTATACATATTTCGCTAAAATAGATAGGTAGGTAGTGTCAAGAAAATATTATCAAAAATAAACCAAGTTTTTGTTCACCCAGTACCTACTCAAAAGGCATAATAAACATCATTTAAAAAATCGGTCAAGATACCTTCGCCTCACTAAGCATCTTGGTATTTAAATGCAGGGTGTTCCAAAAGTCCGAAATAACACTTGGAGGATTGGATGAATATTTGGTATAGAATAATAATATGGTATACTGTTTTTATAAATTCATAATGTCCTATATAAGAAGAAAAGAATTGTATAACATAAGAATGGTGTCTTATCAAATTCAAAAACTTTTTTTTGTTTCGGGCCGCTATTTTTAAAAATTGTATTTCAAGTACAATTTGCTTCACACCGTCTACTAGGCCATTGGATGTATTCTCTCATGTCTTAGACACGAGAGTTGTGACATATAGGTACTTGAAATCACTTAACGGAAATTTGATTTTGATTATTTATAGTTTGCCTTCACTACTACTTATACATACATCAAACTATTGATAGTTATTTATAAGTTCAACGATACGTAGGATGGATATAGTCTGCCTAATTATATTCATGAATTCATATCCTCATGTTGATGATAAACTAATGCATGCAAAAAGTTAATTGCCGTCGTGCGGCGCACCTGCAGTAAAAATTGCACCCGCGCCGCTAATGTGTCCCGGTTATAGTCGAATTACAGCTGGCAAAGTTTCCTGAAAATAATGATAATGAAAATATAATTCCATTGTACATACAATATGGTAGACGCTTGCCACTGGCTCTACGGCATTATAACTATTATGATAGTTTAATTTTTTTCAAAAATGTTCAAGTTGTATTTCTAACTAAACCCTGCCGATATAGACTAACTAGTTGAAAACCTTCTGTGAGAGAGTGGTACTACCCCGGTCGTGTCAGCCCGTAAATGAGCTGTAGTCAGTTGGCTATGGCTTGGCTCTACTATCTGGAGACATCGCATGATCGTATTAGAGTATTATGATAATACAGGTTGAAGCAGAAAGGGTATACTTGTTTCCAAAACTTAACTTTGTAATTCTAAAACTATGAGCTTTGGAGGAAACTTGAAAAACAAAAAGTGTTATAGGAATACAGCTGTTGACATATTCCACAAGTCTACAAAACCTTTAGTACTTCAACTGTCCCACAAAGCCGATAGTTTGAGATTTACATAATTAAGTTGCAAAAAAAATAGTATACCCTTTTTGTTTCACCTAGTATAGATACGTACACGTTTACATAAATATTCGCCACGAAATTATTTCAATAACTCCAGCTCAAAGAGGAAATATGCGAAACCGAAAAGTTTGCACAACTTCCCTATAAATCTCTCGGATACTTACAATGGAAAATGCTGGGATCGGCATTCATCACAACATTTTCCGAACATAATGGCGAATATCGCTACCTATTTAATTTGTTAATTTTTCACCAAGTGATTCGCAAAGGTATCTTCCATTTCCCTCCACATATTATCTGTATTTTCCGCCACTCCAATTAATTCCTTCAAAAAGCAGTTAATTTCATCAAAACACCCTTTTCTTGTGTCGACCATGGGGATGAAACTCCCGTCATCTGTATATCACACCGGCCGTCTACTTGCGTCCATTTCTCATAAAAAATATAATTAAGTAACTACTTATCACGGATTTCTGAATCTAAAACATATTGAACTGAAATTACGAATGCACGCAGAATCGTGACCACAAGCTGGTACAATAATCAATAAAATATAATTGATACGTAGTGTCTATTAGCACTGTGAAATAAAAATATGCATACAAAAATATCTGACTCACTATAGATACTAACCATCGCATAGACAAAAAAATATGCGGACCGAAAGTCAAATTTAAACCTTCTTCTTTATTAAGGTCTATTTGTAAATAACATAACTTGAAAGCATTACATTACTATCACTTAATACTAGGAAATACTAGTCTAGTATTACTACTACTTCCACTACATAAAAAATAACATAATACTAATGCAAAAATTGAATAGGAATATAAAAATAGGTGACCGGGCGATGGCAACGAAGTCACGGGGAATTGGAATTAATATTAATTAATATTTTTAGATCTGCCGAATAATTTAAGAATTTAATAAGAACGGCTTTAATACTAAATAGAATCAACAATTTGAAATATTTTATTAAATTCCAAAGACACCGAACTCTACTTCAAAGTCGAGGAATTGTATTAAAACGTTATAATTTTAGATTTATTTGTACCAAAGGAGTGATCCTTTGAGAAAGTATATCTTTAATTTTCAACCGACTTGAGAAAAGGAGAAGGTACTCTACATGAACCGTACGATTCACTCAATAAAAAGTTGTATCAATGGTTAACCCAAATAAATGGTTAGTATAAAAACCCAAGTTCACTCATGCAAAATATTTTATACAGGCGCTCGATTAGTAGACGTAAAACTCATGCTAATGCTCAGCAATTGGCATTTCAATTTGTTAACTCTATAGTTTCAAAATTCATCATCAGCCCATAAATTTGTGCAAAATTTGTGAAAAACGCCGAGTGCGTACCGCGATAATGGATAAAACTTTTTAAATTCAGATTTATAGTAACAACAGCTCTACATCATGGCCGCGGATGCACAACAGATGGCGCTTTGTTACGCATGATATTTTCCCTGAAAATGCGGATACAAAAAGTTGCAGTTTCCCATTAATCTAGGATCTACCTTTACTGTTTATATAACCTTTGCTGGTTATGTGATATTATAAGTTTAGCTATTGAAACCCTTTTGATCAAAATCTTCTTGAGTAAATTTTGGGGT
Organism: Notodonta dromedarius; assembly: GCA_905147325.1. NCBI lineage: Eukaryota > Metazoa > Arthropoda > Insecta > Lepidoptera > Notodontidae > Notodonta > Notodonta dromedarius. The sequence goes on along the minus strand of LR990165.1, from coordinate 11,690,997 downwards.
AATTAGTGTAGTTATAATAATACAAACGTAACGATATTATGAAGAGGTAAAACTGTTTGTTTGTCTGTTAATATGTTTGTAGGAGATAATTGCTGTAACTACTACTCTAATTACAAAAAATATTTAATTGATAGAAAACTATACTCTCCTTGGATGAAATAAGTTGCTTTTAAAATTTCCACGCGCGTGAACCGTAGGGCGCTGTTTGTTTTATTATTGTCGGTAAATTAAAATTATCTTTTTAAATTATATTTACTTAAAAGTGTATTAATTCGTGTAGAATACTAAATGTATGCAGAGCGCCGCAGGTGGTGCCCGCACTCCCAATATTGAAATTCAAATTTTATTTTTGCATGTTAAAAATACATGCCATGTAATTACAAGGAGCCATGAGAGCGTCCGAATCTTCTACAATTAATAGTTCAGTGCCAGCTAGACTGGAATAAATTATATTTTTATGAAAATAATATCTAATACGACCTGAATTCTATATACAAACAAAACAATTAGTTTCTTCTTAACACGTTAACAATATTTGAAATTCAGATTAATGAATTTCATATCTGAATTCGTAGAAGCACTCCAGTTACTAAAAACAGAGTACCTACACGACGCGTTTCTTATGAAAAATTTGAAGGTTATTTTCTACAACGAAAACCATCGCTTTTATTGGTTGATAGGTAACAGAAAATAATAATAAGACGTGTGACTAACTGAGGCGCCCACACTCGGCAGAACATTTCACGGTCCAGTTAACTGCGTAATGCAGACCCGAAACTTATTGAATGGGAAATCAGGGATCCAATAAAAACCTGTCAGACACACACCAAGGGACAGGTGTAGGGCGTTATCTTTACTTTTCTGTCCGGCCCTTGACGTTTGATAAGGCATCCTAGTGAAGGCAGACAAATAAAATAAACATCGCCAAAAACTCTATAAATAAATAACAAAGTCGGAAAACAAGCGTACAACCCGCCTGATGTTAGGCAGTCACCGATGCTTACAATATCAAAGGCAATACTCGCACGTGGCTAACCTGAAGGGAGGTGGGACAGAGGGAGAGGAGGTTTGGGCTTTCGGCTCTCTTACTCGTCGTACGAAACGCAGCTACTTAACGTCGATCTTCTGTTAATAGGTATTTACTACATCGGTTGAGATAGCCCTTATCATACTAATATTATAAAGAGGAAAACTTTGTTTGTTTGATTGTAATGAATAGGCTCCGAAACTACTGAACCGATTTGAAAAATTCTTTCACTGTTGGGAAGCTACACTATCCCCGGGTGACATAGGCTATATTATATTTTTTTTTAAGTTAGGGGTCCTTACTAAAACTCCAATAATGTAACCGTAATGTACCCGTGCGAAGCCGGGGCGGGCCGCTAGTACTAGGTAAAACAGTAAGGTAAAAAAAAAGTATACACTATTTTTTTGCAACTTAACTTTGTAAATCTAAAACTATTGGCTGTGTGGGACAGTTGAAGTACTAAAGGTTTTGTCGACTTATGTAATCTGTAAGCTATATCCCTATAACACCTTTTGTTTTTCAAGTTTCCTCCAAAGTTAGGTGTTAAGTTATAGTTTGAGAATTACAAAGTTAAGTTTTGAAAAAAAAGTATACCCTTTATGGTTCAACCTGTACGAGCTGCAATCAATTCACTACAGCTAGGTTCTACCACTTACTTATATACTTAGGTATTTGGTCGTCATTACTGCCACTTACTTATGAAGTAAACAAGTAGTAGTCTACAAGTGGAAGCGCTTAAGGCTAAAGCGCCCATCTAGCCAGCGAAGTTCAAATTTTTTGAGTTCTTTTAGAAATTTTTCAAAATCTGACAATAATAAAAGACAAATTTTGTAATTCGCAAAAAAGACCGTGTGCAGTGCATTTATTAATATATCCAACTTACTCTAAAACATTTCAAGAACGACAGCTATCCAGATAATCTTGAAATTTTTGTATATTTAGTGATTTACTAGTATAATATCCACCGTGATAATATTTAGAGTAAAATAAATGTATTAATAAACGCACTGCATACTGTGTTTTTCGCAAATCACAAAATGTTGTCTTAAATGTTTTCAGATTTTGGATAAACTATAAAAATTATCGAAAATTTTGAATTTCGCGGGCTAGACAGGCGCCTTCACCTTAAGTGCTAATCGGCCAGATCGATACTCGAATCGTTCAATTATCGTCACCCATAAATCATCCCTCCTCAGTCCCCCTCTCTAACATCCACCATCTTTTCACCGCCTCAATGACCACTCGTCACGATTGGCGGCCATTGTCGGCCCCTGCTCACGACATGTAGTTATAATTAATTATTAATTAGACCTCACTCCATTATCCTTTAATTAACGAGTTTCGGTGAGGTTCGCTGTGTGTGAGATTAAATCTTGTTTTTTATGTGAGAAAATGTTAGATGGAACATATATGGGAGATGATTATTATCCTATTCTTATATTTAAAATAAATTCTGAGATTGCGTGGCATAATCCTGCACGCAAAAGTCGCCCGGGCAACACAACAACAGCCCACTTATCTTAGCGATAGTCACCCGAACCAAATAATTGTTAGCTAATTCCAGTATTTAGAAGTCTGCGGCTAATTCAATCTACAACACTGGATAAAATTTTAAATGAATAAATTATTATTATCATTACTTACTAATTGGGAGTCTATTAATTGACCAATTAATTACAACATAAACATTTTTTTTCTAAGATTTATTAAAATAAAAAACTTTGCAGTGGCTGAAGCTTTGATGTCTCCCTGATGAATTCAAAAACTATTGACATATATAATACACGTGAATATTACTACCAATACGAATACTCTAAGCTATATCCAATGAACAACGAATTTGACAACGAATTTGACTTTTAACGATTCTTACGTAAAATTAAGGTCTTCCCGTATTCCCAAAAGGTCTAGGTATAATAATAAAATGTCCGATGCCACTTGCAAAGTTACAACTAGAGTCTCGTTTTTACAGAGACTATTATGCTCCAAGAGCATTAGATGCAAACAAATAATCAAATGTCTTCGTAGCCTCGTTGTGATTTTTCATTAAGTTTGTAAAACAGATTCCAGAAGGTCATCCTTTCATGCAGGGGTCTGCTGCGAAGCTTGACCTCGGTATCTATGTGCAGGTAACGATACTCATCAGTTGTGAGAGGCAGCCACTTCACTGGTAGTAGTTCGGATGTCTCAGGAGTTGGGTCACTGTAATTAATTAACTTTAAATTAGACATATTATATTTAAATTGTTGTCATTTAAAATGTTTACTACAATTAACTTTTAGAAGTAAGTATCTACATAATGCGTCTATAATAATAATATAAATGTGCTTTAAAGATCGGATACAAGTTCTGAGTACAAGTTTTGACAGTAACGAAACCGTATCTAATCTTCCACATAATTTTATCAGCAGCACTCTGAGTGGAAACATGTGACCGGAAATGTAACCGATGTAATGATTCGAGTCGAATTTCGTTTTGAGAAAGTATTAAAACTTGTATCCGGGCATCGAACACAGGAGATGGAAGGCCATTTGAGATTGTCACTACTTATTGACATCGCTCCATCCATTCAAATTCAATTTGTCGCTGGCAAAGAATTTGTAATTATAATGTCTTATTATTACATATTCTTTGGTCGCTGGCGCTGTCTTCATAAACACGGAAATAATTATGTTTTTTCCGAATTTTTTACCGAAACGCCTAACAATTTCCATACATTTAGACGAACGGCGCAGTGGTTCGGGGATAGACCGCTCGGCTCACTGCACATGGTGGTTGCGTGTTTGATTCCCGCCGGGGCAAATTTCGAAAATGGCCTTTTCGTAATTTGCACAGGTCTGGGTGTCACTGGGATCGCCCCCAGTCCATTGTACGGTACCCATAGTACAAGCGTTGCTTAGTTTGGGACCATACAGTTGGTGTGTCAGTATGGCAATATTTATTAATTTATTATACTGTATTGAGTGCCCACTCGGTCATTATTTATGGAAAGTAACTCTAAATTGAAGATAAAAAAAACCCCGCTGCGATGACTTTTAAACTACAAAGGAGCTCATAAATTTTCATACTGCTGAACCGATTTTCATGAAACATGAGATCTAGAGGTGAGGTGAGATCTAGAGATGAGGCTAAGAACACCATCGATCACAATACCATTTCTAACGAAAAAAACAAAAATCCGTTCATCCGATTGGGCCACAGACAGACCCCTCTTTTTTCGTTTGGGGTTAAAAATATACAGAAAAACGGCGTCATATTCATCGTGTGAATGACCGTTAATTGTTTAGATTTATACTTCCATACTTTTTCTTCAGTAATAACTAACCCGTATTTAGCAAAGTTTGTCCACATAGTCGTCATCTGATCTCGAAGTTGTTGATCCCGGATAGTAGGAGTCTGAGTAACACGAGCGTTATCAAATAAGTAGCGAAGATCATCACTGTGCGATGCATAATTTGGTATATCATTCCTTGAACTCAAATAAGAAAACATGTAAAGGAAAATATCTCCCGCGTCGCTTTTCAAATAATTATCTATTCTTCTATGTATAGGATGGATATATGTGTAATCTGAATCGAAGGCTATTATGTCCTTTGTCATGTTAATATTCGTACCCTCGTCACCGAAGTAAAAATGTTCTACTACTGTTTTCATTTCTGTCAATTCCTCATCGTCAAAATTAAATGTTTGCATTAGGTATCTAGACACTATGTCTAAATTCAAAAAACTATCAGCGTTGTCATAGTCATGGAATTGAGCCATTTCATGTTCAGTGTACCCTAGCAACACTGGTGTGTCTTTAACTTTCGGCACTCTTGAGTTTATCCATTGACTTGATATGAACGATTCTACACCATCAAATTCTTTTTCCACACATGGCTTATATATAATGTTTAAGTCTCTCCTGGCCTCAATAACTAAATTCGTATCAGATTTTGCGAGGAATGATAATGCTTCGTAGGTATCATTTGTTTCAAAACCGAGATATCGTGCCATATCCAAATGAGCAAATTTAGGAGTCTCATGAAGTACCGTAGTCGCTACGGCACTACCACTGTGTAGAATAATATTATTGTATAATTTTTCCTTATTTGATATTAAGTGTAGATCTATAGAATGACCTCCGGCACTTTGTCCAAATAGCGTTATCTTATCAACATCACCGCCAAATGCTTCAATATTATCTCTTATCCATTGAAATGCCAAAAATTGATCTTTAAGACCTTGATTCCCTGGTACTTCTGGTATGTCGAGACACATAAAACCGTATGCATCTACTCTATAGTTCAAAGTAACTATAATTACATCATGTTCGACTAAGAATCTTGGTCCATAGAGATATCTTCCTGAAAATCCTCTAGTGAAAGAACCTCCATGAACCCATACCATTACAGGCAGTCGGTTCACAGATGAAGCTGATGACGGGACATAGATGTTTAGATGCAGGCAATCAAGTGTCCCTAGGATTGTTCCATTGTATACATATATTTGTGGACAAATTGCAGTGTCGTCATAGGCTTCAAAGGTTTCATTAAAACTTGGGAATGGAATGGAGTTCTGGAAATGAATATTTATGAAGTTAGTAATGGTAATTTCAGGTGAAATTATACTATATTCTCATTATATCGTGCTCCAGTTTAAGAGCGAACTTGAGGTCGCATTTGTCATGTATTTTTGTACTGGTATGAATGCCATTTCCGAGATCGCTCTCAAACTTGAAATCGATTTATTAAGACGAGCTTAAATCTAAATACTTTTTAATTGCATTTATTAAATATTCTACCTACATTTACTTATGACTAAGCAAATATTTTATTTATTATCCTATCGAATTTTTAAAGTTTATATGTCACTAAATGAATTCAAAGAATACCATAAATGGTTGGCTCACATTCTCTATTACTCACCCCAAAAGGATTTTCTTTATTCACTGTAGCATACGGTATTCCCATAAACATAGCATAATCGCCATCGTTCGCCAAAACACCACGGATAAGCCCCACATTGGTATAAACTAAAGGATCCACACTTAGAACATTTTGGAATAATAATGTTCCAAGAAAACTTAGCACAAGCAACATGATCGGAGACTATGATGGATGTAAGCATATTATCAGAAGATTGCACAAAATTGAAATAATAAAATATCGGTGAAAGATAATAATCACGAGACTTTTGTTAGAGGAGATGATAAAGCAGAAGATTATTGTTAATCTCCATATATATATATATAACTCTAAATCGAACATTAAAAAAACCATCCGACGACCCATTTATCAAATTTATACTTTACCTATTTCTGCCAAATAATCCGAAGAAATTAGTCCGTAAAAATTTGTCCGTAGGGAAAGAAAATTAAGTTAGCGCGATTTGCGTAGCTCCCGTAGCTCAGTACTCATAGCTCATCTCGAAAATTCTTCTGGTACGTCTAGTTTCGATACTAGATCATGAAAGCGCCATTTACATTAGTTTTGGCTCCCTCATGTCTAATCTAAGATAACAATGTACAATAATCAACAGAAAATCTAAGTATTTGACATTATCTTGTTATGATGATTGGCATTAGAATAGATAACGAAGCAAAAGATTATCAATTATGCTTCAATTTGGTGTAGGTAATAACTCTGGTTCAGGTGGACGTGAGCAGCCCAGGGGATGAATTTACAAAAACGCTAAAACGCTTTCCAATTAGATTTTTTTCTGTTTTGTTTACGTAATGGCAGAGTAGATACAAAATTGATGATTTTTCCCGAAACCGAGAAACTTTGCAAATTTTTAATATCCTAAATACCGATTTCAGACTATTACGATCATTTTAAAACAATAAAAAGCCCAATCGGTTCCGCCTTTCTGAAGTGATGCAATTAGCAACAATCAGCATTTCATTTTTATTTATATAGATCTTCCAATGAGCCCAAATTTCGAATTGATTTGAGTTGTGGAAGTTGGCTTTGGTCGTGAATATGGCTGTTTTAACCTACAAGAGAGCTGATAATCTTCAAACGGCTTAACCTATTTTCATGAAACCTATCTAAGAACACTCTCGATCAGAATACCTATCTAACAAAAGAAACAAAATTAAAATCGGTTCATCCGCTTGGGCGCCACAATTATGCCACAGACAGATACACATTTTAAACTTATAACACCCCCGACGAAAAAAGAGGGGTCTTTTTTCGTCGGGGGTTAAAAACAAAGTTGTGTTAGAAAACAAAGTCATGTTAGTTACACCATTTATAACTCAAGAACGGCTGAATAATTTTTTATGATTTTTGGAATTGTCTTCGTCCGGAATAGGATAATAAGTATTAAAATATTATTATGATATTCACCAATAAAAAAAAACATTAAAAACCTCAGTATCAGATACAAAATATTTACTCAAATAAAAAATATTAAATATATAGATATACGAGTAACTCTCATTTAAATTCATTGCATTTTTTTTATTTTATGTTAGGCCTTTGTATTATGTATGTTCATTCTGTAAAAAGTCTTTATAAATCAGTAATATTGACTTTGCTTTTGGTTTTATAGATACCTACAAGGACAGATTCACCATTCAATGGGATCATTGCAACCGCTCGAAGATGCACAGCATACATTTTTACAAATAAGAAAAATAAGGACCCTACAAACTGTCGGCCCCTATTTTACCCCCTAAGGGGCAGAATGTCCAAAATCCATCCACTACGGAAGGTTTGCAATATAAAATGTATCCACTATCAAAATATCATGTTTCTCGCACCAGCGGTTTGGGCTCTGCGGTGATAGTTAATTTTTTTAAAGTGGTTTTGCGACAAGTATCAAAATATGTTGCATAAATAGAAATAACTTTCGATTGCGTTGACTTAGAAGCTTAATTTTTTTAGACCTTCAAGGGCCCTTGCCCTTAGCATAATATTATTATAGTTTATAATATCAATTTCAACTTGATACCTCTACCCTTCTCGAGAGAACTTCTTTGAGACGGAAAGACACACATATACCTCGTATTAAGAGCCAGAAAAAAACGGATAAATGAGGGTCAGACCAATTAGTAATTGCAAGATAAAATGAACTAGTCCTAGCAGTTTTGAGTTTATGCCGTTAAAACTCGAATAAGTAATTATAAGAACTCTGTATAAGTAAACATAATCCTATGATAACAAATCACTAATTGTTAAATTGCATACCTACATAAACAAATTATGCTACTTGCCTTACAAAAGCCAGATGTTATCGAATAGAATAAATGTTATCAATCTTAGGTCGTTAAAAAATAGAAATAAAAGTCGTGCTCCCACTTCGGTGCCTCGTGGCGGTACAGTGTGGTCACTGGTGTTCGGCACACGTAAATAAACTCAACACATGCACTCACATGTGTTTGTGTGCAAACCCATCGTGCCAGACGAATGGGGAAAGTGGTCGTGGACAAATTTAAAATTAATGTATCTCCCAAAAAATGCGTTGTTTGTTCTATAGCGTAAGGACATGATGATGTAATACAATATCAATATATAGGGACAATTCCATTTCGCCATAATTCAATAGGTGACTCAAAAATAGAGTGAATAAATAACTAAGGCTATTAGAATTTTAATTTTAATTAAGCATAATGTAAAAACTGCAGTTGGGACAGGCAGACTAATGAGGTTTTTCTGTTTTCTGCAGACATAAAACTAACTTTAACTAGTATTCCTGTTATAATGGTCGAAATTCGACCATCATTCATTTAAATTTTAATTTTAAACGTCACTAAGGTTCTATTGTCCAAGACTATTTGATACTGGCATGCAGAATGCACTATGGAAGTCCCGCCCTCCGAAATAAATAAAAAAACTATCACCGTTTGTCAGTCAGACAGTCAGTCAGTTACCAAGTGGAGGTTACAAATGGGTGTGTCAATTCATGGTAGTGTGTTTAATGTTTTATTTATTGATTTTAATGTATTTCTAAGAATTATAATATAAAAATATTAGCATTCTGCACTCCTTCTCTATATAAACTATAAGTGTGCCAAATCTCATACTCCTCTGTTCGCGCAATTTTCGTATTAGCTTACTGTACAAAGTTTTTGCTTCACGTATTAATATAGATATAAATAATAGGGTTAAAATCAACAGGCCACTATAGCGAAGAACTTCTTACATTTAATGTTAATAGCTCATCGATTTTAATATATAATTTGGTATGTTCTCCCGAGAAAATCACCCACCTGCTATATTGTTTTTACATTTGGGATTTTCTGATCTTAATCGATCATGTCCCAGAGAGCCATTCTCTCGTAGAGAGGTCTTCTGCTAAGACTGAGTTTGGAAGCGTTTTCCAATTGCAAGCTACGATAGATCGTCAGACAGACTTACAAAAATGATACATTCTTCTATACATACCTATATATATATGAACCCATGTTCATACATACATAGCCTGCCAAAAACCCTACGCTCTAGCAAATCATTCTTCAGACTTTACAAATAACAAATCTTTAAAGGAGGAAACTAATTTCCTTGCAAAACTTATAAAAGCCTTATTTTTGTTGTCATGGACACGCATGTCATTTCATGAACATACTGATAACAATGTGAACAAGGGTAGGCAAAGATTTTTTCAATTTCTTTTATTAAAAAAAACTGTTTTACTTTCAATTGTGCTTTGTTGGAATCATATTTCTACACTAGAAATTCTAGAGCAATCGCATGTTATGTAATAGCTCGGAGCGCAGTCAGTTTGTTACTTCGGCAAGCGCCGCTTGACTCCCTCTTCTTCCAATCTTGTTGTCTCCTTATGGTGTCAAGTATTAACCGGTTCAATCTTCTTTAAAACTATGTTTAAATGGATTCGGACAATTGAATATGGTTTTCAGTGTAATAACTTTTTTAAAAAAACGAGTATAGGTACTGCACTATACTTATTTACTAGATTCATTTTTGAACGGCCCACCTGCCTAATGCAGTCAGGTAACAGATAATTCAATCAAAAGTGGGAAAATAATAGTTAAATTTATACAGAATTGGTAAAAGGCTTTATTTTAATAATTTTATTTCATGTTGTTTACCAATACGAGTATCAAAAATTCAAATTCAAAATTCAAAATTGTTTTTATTCATGTAAGCCAACAAAGCATTTATGAATAGTCAGAATCTACCACCGGTTCGGAATGCTGCTTACACTGAGAAGAGCCGGCAAGAAACTCAATGGTTACTCTTTTCAATGAGTGAAACATGGTGTACATTCTCAGGAACAGCATAAAAAAATAATATGAGCAGGCAACACCATTGCCACTAAATAGCTAATAGTAAATAATAATCATATATGTAATAATGTAAATAAAATGAGAATGCTAGTTTAGTGTGATGTGCATACCTACTCATACTTACATCAAATGAAACGTTTACGAACCAAAATAATAATTGATAAAACAGGGGTGGATAATATGATAATTGCTTTGGTGTGATGCCTTCCATGCTAAGTAAATAAATAGTATTTAACGACAATGTTGTTAAGAGGAAAGTGAGTGGACCAATCCCCGCAAGCAGCGCCCGCGCACGAGCATGACTTGAAAAGCGGCATCACTCTCCTCAACCATAATAGAGGGAAGAGGGTGACCCGCTCCACAAATTACTATATACTATAATACTCATGCTAAAAGAAAAGACAATATTATTCACAGCACTTTACAAATAGAATGAAGCGTCTGTAGCATAGTGGTCGGCTACCGTATCTGAGTGGTTCCGGGTTCGATCCTCACTCTTAACACAAGCATTAGCTTAGCTGGAGGGGCTAAAATAAAATAATGTGTAGATTAAACTGATACAGTATAAAAAGAAGACAAATAAACCCCCAAAAAGTAAACAAAAATAATAATAAAAACTAAATAACCCGCCACAAGTGCTATGATTCAAACCTCATCGAATATAGGGTCGGCTGGGCACCAGCTACGGTGAAATAAAATTACAGTTGAGGCAGAATTAAAGGAAAAACGTTGAGGCGGGGTTAAAATGTATAATTTGAAGCGAGTCAAGCGCAAGTAGCGAGATTGAGAGGCACATAGCTCGGTGCGCTTCACGCAAGAATCACTCCGCAAGGACGCACCGGGGGCAGAACTAGTCGTAATATTTCGAGGTATAAAATATTAGCACTCAGGTACAAAATGGTTTGATTCCAGACTGTGTTTCATTACTGGCCTCTACTCTTACATATATGGTATTTGAATCAGAATATTACACAAAGCAGCTGGCCTTAGATTGATATTTGTTACCTAACAATATAAAAAATACTATTTGTACGCTCAAGCAGTCATTCACACGATGAAGCCGACACCGTTTCTTCTATACATTAAAATACAGTAAAATATATGGAAATCTTCGGTGCCGGGTTAACCGTGTGAATGACCTTATGTTATAAATTTCTACGAAGCAGATGCAAAGTCTGAAATTCAATAAATTGTGTCTTATTAGAACCGTCCAATACATTCATAAGGGTTCGATTTCCTCGTGTTTCCATTAATGAGACACTGCAATGGAACCACAAAGAAGAAAGCAAGCCACAATCTTCACTATAAGGTGGTCAAACTGATTAATGATCTCTTATTAAAATTACATAGGGCTCAATATCCCATGCTAATAGCTGCGAACATTACGCATTCGCGGTCTTGCATCACAAACGAAACGGTTTAACGACGACAGCAATTAGAGCCGCAATGAGCCGTACAATTAAGGGCTCATTAGCCTCAACGCGATCCGATCCGTAGATTAGTGATCCAATAGACGATGTTGCTATAAGAGTAGTTTGACGTCTTTTGTTTCAGATAAATAAAACGTCTGTACCAGTGATAGTCGATTCATCGCATGCTTTAAAATATAAGATGTACAGGTTCAAACCGCAGTTCGTACTTTTGGGACCCAAATCAAATCATTTTTAGATAAGTGATAATGTTACTTATACACTGGATAAAATTTAAATTTTATAAAATCTTATTATTACTAACTTATTAGGGAGTATAGAATTTTCGTCATTAGTTAAAAAACATCTATTTTTCCTTAAACTTTATTAAAAAAAAACGGTGCAGTGTTTGAAGCTTTGATGAAAAATCTACTTCCCAAAACGTCTATAGGTACTAATTAATTACAGCAGATGTAACTTGCAAACTTTATAACTACAGTCTCGTTTTTACAGAGACTATTAGATATGCTCCCAGAGAATGTGATGCAAACAAATAATCAAATATCTTCGTAGCCTCGTTGTGATTTTTCATTAAGTTTGTAAAACAGATTCCAGAAGGTCATCCTTTCATGCAGGGGTCTGCTGCGAAGCTTGACCTCGGTATCTAGATGCAGGTAACGGTACTCATCAGTTGTGAGAGGCAGCCACTTCACTGGTAGTAGCTCTGATGTCTCAGGAGTTGGGTCACTGTAAATAATTAACTTTGTGTCAGACACATTTTTTTAATGTATTAATTATTAATAATTAACGACTAGAAGTAAGTACCTACATAATGCATCTTTATTTTGGGACTGGTCCCGCCACAAAATCCGACCACTGTTACTCCTGTTAACCAGGATCGACAATGGTGACCAATAAAGAAGTCGAGGTTTGACCCGCGACGAGTCCGGAGAGAAGTTAAATTGTCTTGGAACCCGCACGAATTTAATCGAAAGAAATAATAGGAGGATTTGGAAAAAAAATACATAATGCATCTATAATAATATTAAACATCTGTTTTAAAGATATATTTATATTTTAGAAATATCTGTTCTGGGTACAGGTTTCGAAAGTATCAAAACTGTATCTAGTTCAACCACATAATTTTATGCGAAATTATGCGACCGGTAATGCAATGCAATCTATGGATGATTCGAAACGAATTTAATTTTGGAAACTATTAAAACTTGAATCCAGGCATCTAACACAAGAGATAGATGGAAGGCCAAATGTTCACCATTTAATATCGCTCCGTCCATTCAAATTCATTCAAATTTAGTTTTCTAAATAAATACGGAAATAATTATGTTTTTCCAGATGTTTAACTGCGACACCGTTTTTTATTACAATTTACTGTATTGAGTAACCCACCCGGCCATTGTCTGTCAAAAATATATAAAAAAAAAACGGTGTCATATTCTTCATGTGGATGACCGTTAATTGTTCCAATTTCGAATTGAAAAATACTTCCAGGCTTTTCCTTCCAATGACTAACCTGTATTTAGCAAAGTTTGTCCACATAGTCGTCATCTGATCTCGAAGTTGTTGATCCCGGATAGTAGGAGTCACAGTAACACGAGCGATATCAAATAAGTAACGAAGATCATCACCGTGCGATGCATAATTTGGTATAGCATTCCTTAAACTTAAATAAGAAAACATGTAAAGGAAAATATCTCCCGCGTCACTTTTCAAATAATTATCTATTGTTCTATGTATAGGATGGATATACGTGTAATCTGAATCGAAGGCTATTATGTCCTTTGTCATGTTAATATTCGTACCCTCGTCACCGAAGTAAAAATGTTCTACTACTGTTTTCATTTCTGTCAATTCCTCATTGTCAAAATTAAATGTTTGCATTAGGTATCTAGTTACTATGTCTAAATTCAAAAAATGATCAGCGTTGTCATGGTTATGGGAATGAGCCATTTCATGTTCATTGAACCCTAGCAACACTGGTGTGTCTTTAACTTTCGGCACTTTGGTGTTTATCCATTGACTTGACATGAATGATTCTACGCCATCAAATTCTTTTTCAACACATGGCTTAAATGTAATATTTAAGTCTCTCGTTGCCTCAATAATTAAATTCGTATCAGATTTTGCGAGGAATGATAATGCTTCGTAGGTATCATTGGTTTCAAAACCGAGATATCTCGCTATATCCAAATGAGCTGATTTTGGAGGGTCAAAAAGTACCGTAGACGCTACGGCACTACCACTTTGTAGGATAATATTGTTGTATATTTTTTCTTTATTAGACATTAAGTGTAGATCTATAGAATGACCCCCGGCACTTTGTCCAAATAGCGTTATCCTATCAACATCACCACCAAATGCTTCAATATTGTATCTTATCCACTGAAATGCCAAATATTGATCTTTGAGACCTTGATTCCCTGGTACTTCTGGTATGTCGAGACACATGAAACCGTATGCATCTACTCTATAGTTTAAGGTGACTACAATAACTTCATGTTGGACTAAGAATCTTGGTCCGTATATATATCTTCCTGAAAATCCTCTACTGAAAGCACCTCCATGAACCCATACCATTACAGGCAGTTGGTTCTCGGATGAAGCTGATGATGGTACATAGATGTTCAGATGCAGGCAATCAAGTGTCCCGAGGATTGTTTCATTGTATAAATATACTTGTGGACATATTGCCGTGTCGTCATAGGCGTCAAACGTGTCATTAACACTGGGGAATGGAATTGAGTTCTGGAAATGAATATTTATGAAATTAGTAATTTTAATTTCAGGTGAAATCACATTATTTTCATTTAAATCTGCTTATCTACTTTCAATTGCATTTATAAACTTTTTTAGCTATATGTCTATGATTAAGCTGAGGTTAATAGAATGCTATCGAATTTTCATAAATGAAATTAAAGAATACCATAAATGGTTGGCCACTTTCTCTATTACTCACCCCAAAAGGATTTTCTTCATTCACTTTAGCATACGGTATTCCCATAAACATAGAATAATCGCCATCGATCGCCCAAACACCACGGATGAGCCCCACGTTGGTATAAACTAAAGGATCCACACTTAGACCTCTTTGGAATAATAATGTTCCAAGAAAACTTAGCACAAGCAACATGATTGGAGACTATGATGGATGTAAACATGTTATCATAAGATACCACAAAATTAAAATTATATAATATCGGTGAAAGATAATAAACACGAGTCTTGTGTTGCAGGAGAAGATAAAGCAGTAGATTATTGTTAATTATTGCATAAATTAATCAAACAATTTGCAGATCTTCATACGATGATAATATGAATAAATAAATAAATAAATAGTTTGAGATTTTCCGACGATTATTGTGGCTGCTGATGATGATGTATTTTGGTGAATGTAATTTATTTGATCATTCTATTTGGCAAACATCACAACATATTGAGTTTCCGATTGCGGTCGCTGGCGGGACCGCTGCCGACCGAGGAAGAGATGGTGAGACGATTTGAACACTGATTTGATCACCATTGCGGGAGGATCGCACGTGCCAGGCAAACGGAGACGGAAACGGAAACCCACAACGGAGATGTGTGGAGAATAATAGGGGAGGCCTTTATTGCTACTTCATGAGTCTTTTCAGCATAATCATTTATTTGTACCACACAATATATTTTATTATGCAGTCTTGAATAAAGTATAATCCATAATCAATTTGATTTCGGGAACTTTTTCAAGATTATGTGAAACATGTTTAAACATGAGCAAAGTTGAAGCGGTGTTAAACAGTATAATTTGAAGCGAGTTGAGTGCAAGTAGCGAGAGTGAGAGGCACATAGCGCAGTGCGCTGCACGCTAGAACCACTCGTCCCACTGCACTCGTCAGCGATAGTCACCCGAACCAAATAATTGTTAGTTAATTCAAACTAACACACTGGATAAAATTTAAATAAAAATAAATATTACTATCATTACTTACTAATTGGGAGCCTATTAATTGACTAATGAATTAAAACATAATCTATTTTTTCCAAACCTTTATATTTAAAAAACTTTGCAGTGGTTGAAGCTTTGATGTCCCTGATGAATTCAAAAACTGTTGACATAGATAATACACGTGCATATTACTCCCAATACTAATACTCTAAGCTATTAGTCTCCAATAAAGACAATGAATCTGACTTTTAACGGTTCTTAGGTAAAATTTACTTCCCAAAAGGTCTATAATAATAAATGGTCATATGTCACTTGCAAAGTTTGTAACTGGAGTCTCGTTTTTACAGAGACTATTATGATCCAAGAGAATTAGATGCAAACAAATAATCAAATATCTTCGTAGCCTCGTTGTGATTTTTCATTAAGTTTGTAAAACAGATCCCAGAAGGTCATCCTTTCATGCAGGGGTCTGCTGCGTAGACTGAGCTCGGTATCTATGTGTAGGTAACGATACTCATCAGTTGTGAGAGGCAGCCACTTCACTGGTAGTAGCTCGGATGTTTCAGGAGTTGGGTCACTGTAAATCATTAACTTTGTTTTAGACATATTTTTAAAATGTATTACTACTTAGAATTAACTTTTAGAAGTCAGTATCTACATGAATCATCTATAATAATTATGAATGTTCTTTAAAGATTGAGATATACGAGTATCTGTTCTGGGTACAAGTTTTGACACTAACGAAACCGTATCTAATTCTTCCACATAATTTTACCAGCAGCACTCTAAGCGGAATCGTGCGAACGGTAATGCAATGTAACCGATGGAATGACTTAAGATCGAATTTATCATCGAAAAAAGGAGATTGAAGGCCATGCAGGCAAATGACATCCATTCAAATCAATTTGTCGCAGGCGATTTTTAAATAAACTTTATGCCTTTATGTGTGAATTACCGTTAATTGTTTTGATTTCTGATCGCAAATTCGAATTGAAAAAGTCTTCCATACTTTTTCTTTTAATGACTTACCTATATTTAGCAAAGTTTGTCCACATAGTCGTCATCTGATCTCGAAGTTGTTGATCCTGGATAGTAGGAGTCTCAGTAACACGAGCGTTATCAAATAAGTAGCGAAGATCATCAGCGTGTGATGCATACTTTGGTATAGCATTCCTTGAACTCAAATAAGAAAACATGTAAAGGAAAATATCTCCCGCGTCACTTTTCAAATAATTATTTATTGTCCTATGTATTGGATGGATGTACGTGTAATCTGAATCGAAGGCTATTATGTCCTTTGTCATGTTAATATTCGTACCCACGTCACCGAAGTAAAAATTTTCTACTACTGTTTTCATTTCTATTAATTCTTCATCGTCGAAATTAAATGATTTCATTAGGTATTTAGTCACTATGTTTAAATTCAAAAACTGATCAGTGTTGTTATGGTTATGGGAATGAGCCATTTCATGTTCATTGAACCCTAGCAACACTGGTGTGTCTTTAATTTTCGGCACTTTAGTGTTTATCCATTGACTTGATATGAATGATTCTACGCCATCAAATTCTTTTTCTACACATGGCTTAAATGTAATATCTAAGTCTCGCGTTGCCTCAATAATCAAATTCGTATCAGATTTTGCGAGGAATGATAATGCTTCGTAGGTATCATTTGTTTCAAAACCGAGATATTGTGCTATATCTAAATGAGCGGATTTTGGAGGATCAAAAAGTACCGTAGTCGCTACGGCACTACCACTTTGTAGGATAATATTATTGTATATTTTTTCCTTATTTGACAGTAAGTGTAAATCTATAGAATGCCCCCCGGCACTTTCTCCAAATAGCGTGATCATATCATCATCACCACCAAATGCTTCAATATTATCTCTTATCCACTGAAATGCCAGAAATTGATCTTTGAGACCTTGATTTCCTGGTACTTCTGGTATGTCGATACACATGAAGCCGTATGCATCTACTCTATAGTTCAAAGTGACTACAATAACGTCATGTTGAACTAAGAATCTGGGTCCGTATATATATCTTCCTGAAAATCCTCTACTGAAAACGCCTCCATGAACCCATACCATTACGGGCAGTCGGTTCAGGGATGAAGCTGATGATGGTACATAGATGTTCAGATGCAGGCAGTCAAGTGTCCCTAGGATTGTTTTATTGTATGAATATACTTGTGGACATATTGCAGTGTCGTCATAGGCATCAAACGTGTCATTAAAACTTGAGAATGGAATTGAGTTCTGGAAATGAATATTTATGAAGATAGTAATTGTAATTTCAGGTGAAATTATGCTCATTCTATCGTTCTTAAACTTAAGAACGATAGAATGAGTTGAGTACGTATTTTTCATATATTTTTGTACTGGTATGACTTTATGAATGCCATTTCCAAGATCGCTCTCAAACTTGAAAACGATGTATTAAGATTAAGACGGGCTCAAATCTAAATACTTTTCAATTGCATTAAAAAAATATATATTTATGAGTACGCTAAGGTTATTTATGATCCTATCGAATTTTCATGTTCAGATGTCACTAAATTAAATCAAAGAATACCATAAATGGTTTACTTTCTCTATTTCTCACCTCAAAAGAATTTTCTTCATTCACATAATCATGTATTCCCATAAACATGGAACAAGCGCCATCGATTGCACAAACACCACGGATAAGCCGCACTTTGGTATAAACTAAAGGTCCACACTACGACCTTTTTGGAATAATAATGTTCCAAGAAAACTTAGCACAAGCGACATGATCGGAGACTATGATGGATGGTAACATAAGATACCACAAAATTTAAATAAAAATAATATCGGTGAAAGATAAATAAACACGAGTCTTGTGTTACAGAAGATGATAAAGCAGTAGATTATTGTTAATTATGAATATTAAAAAAAAATATAAAGGCTACAAGTTACCAATAAAATATTCATATTTAGTGGAAAATTATTAAATAAATACTTTGATATTTTCCTACGATTATTGTGGTTGTTGGATAAGTATTTATTATTTTGATGAATGTAATCTATTTGATAATTAAATATGGCAAACATCCCAACAAATTGGGTTCCCGATGGTGTTCGCCGGCGGGACCGCTGCCGACCAAGAAAGATATTATGGCGAGACGATTTGAACACCATTGCGGATGGATCGTGCCAGGCAATAGCCCACAACGGAGATGTGTGGATAATAAAAGGCTTTTGTTGCTACTTCATGAGTATTTTCAGAATAGTCATTTTATTATACCACACTGTACTACACTGTACTTTCAGTCTTGAATGAAGTAAAATCCATAATTAATTTGATTTCGAGAACTTTTTCAAGAATATGTGAAACAGTAAATTAGACACAGTAATTGACTTTGACTTAATACATACCCCGAAGGGATTATCTTCATCGACCACAGCATACGGTATCCCCATGAACATGGAGTAATTACCATCAGTCGCCTGAACACCACGTATCAAACCAACATCAGTTTCGACTATAGGGTTCTCTATGTCTGAACCAACCACAAGTTGGCACGCAATAATTACGAAAAACACACTCGTTTTGAACATGATTTTCAAAATGAGGCGATATTATACAATGCAGTTGTATAAATAGTCTTCAATATTTACTTATGCCAAAAATGCGGTGACGACGTTTCTGATGAAACTCAATAAAATATAATATATTTTTAATTATTATTCAAAATTGCGAATCATAATTTCTATATGATTATCACTTGCTTACGGTGAAGGAAAAACATCGTGAGGAAACCTGCATGTCTTAGAAGATCTAACCAATTTTCGAAAGACATGTGAAATCCGCCAACCCGCACTGGGCCAGCGTGGTGGATTATGGCCTGAATCCCCCTCATGTTGAGGGGAGGCTCGTGCCCAGCAGTGGGACGTCAAAAGGGCTAAATTATTATTATTATTTATTATTTTATTCAAAATTGCTCTTGTCCTCAATCTTGCCGCGGCGGTAAAGATGAGGTCGACGATGGAGCGAGCGCACCCAGATGAAGCCTGTTCACCCTACTTTTGAAGATATTTGGATTGTATGCACTCGGATACAGGCGCAGGTAGGGATTTCCACTCCTTGGCTGTGCGCATTATGAAGGATGATTTGAAGCACTGTGTGCGAATATGAGGAATATCAGCATGATAGGGATGATATCTTATAGTGCGTCTGGAGCTCCGATGGTAAAAGGGGAAGGCGGGATGACCTCATATCTTGTAGAGCAATCGCATGTTTTGTAATACCTCGGATCACAGTAACTTGCTTACTTGGGCAAGCGCCGCTTGGCTCCCTCTGCACATAATCTTGTTATCTCCGTACACCACTGTGTTCAATCTTCTCCAAAACGGTTTCGGAAAATTGGATGTGGTTTACGGTGCAATATGCTTTTGAACAACCAGTAAGTAGACTTAATACATTCATTTTTCTACGGCCCACTTGTTTCAAGCAGTCGGAGAACGACAAACTCAATAAGAAATGTTTTTTTTTATCCTTATATTCTGATATAGTGTTGCACCAACTTGCACGCAATAGTCGCCCGGGAAAACAGCCCACTCGTCTCAGCGATAGTCAGCAGAACCAAATAATTGTTAGTCTATTGAAACTAACGCACTGGATGAAATTAAAATAAATAAATAATTATTATAATTGGCTTACTTATTGGCAGTCTATTAATTGACCAATTCATTAAAACATAATATATGTTTTCCAAACCTTTATTTTTATAAAAACTTTGCAGTGTTTGAAGCTTTGATGTCCCTGATGAATTCAAAAACTGTTGACATAGATAATACACGTGGATATTACTCCCAATACTAATACTCTAAGCTATTAGTCTCCAATAAAGACAATGAATCTGACTTTTAACGGTTCTTAGGTAAAATTTACTTCCCAAAAGGTCTATAATAATAAATGGTCATATGTCACTTGCAAAGTTTGTAACTAGAGTCTCGTTTTTACAGAGACTATTATGATCCAAGAGAATTAGATGCAAACAAATAATCAAATATCTTCGTAGCCTCGTTGTGATTTTTCATTAAATTTGTAAAACAGATCCCAGAAGGTCATCCTTTTATGCAGGGGTCTGCTGCGAAGACTGAGCTCGGTATCTAGGTGCAGGTAACGGTACTCATCAGTTGTGAGAGGCAGCCACTTCACTGGTAGTAGCTCTGATGTCTCAGGAGTTGGGTCACTGTAATTAATCAACTTTATGTTGGACACATTTTTCAAATTTATTAATTAATGTTTTGGATACAAGTTTTGACAGTATAGAAACCGTATCTAAATCTTCCCAAAATTTTCCAGAAGCACTCTTAGTGGAATCATGCTACCGGTAATGCATTACAATCTATGGAATGATTTGAGATCGAATTTCGTTTTCGGAAACTATTAAAACTTGTATCCAGGAATTGAACACCACTTGTTCACATCGCTCCGTCCATTCAAATTCAATTTGTCGCAGGCGTTTTCTAAATAAACACGGAAACAATTATGTTTTTCTAAACTTTTAACTGCGACATCGTTTTTTATGATATTTTACTGTATTAGGAAAGCCACCCGGCCATTGTCTGTCAAAAATATATCGAAAAACAGTGTGATATTCTTCGTGCGAATGACCGTTCATTGTTTCTATTTCAAATCGCAAATTCGAATGGAAAAGACTTACATACTTTTCTTTCTAATGACTAACCTGTATTTAGCAAAGTTTGTCCACATAGTCGTCATCTGATCTCGAAGTTGTTGATCCTGGATAGTAGGAGTCTCAGTAACACGAGCGATATCAAATAAATAACGAAGATCATCACCGTGTGATGCATAATTTGGTATAGCATTCCTTAAACTTAAATAAGAAAACATGTAAAAGAAAATATCCCCCGCGTCACTTTTCAAATAATTATTTATTGTCCTATGTATTGGATGGATGTACGTGTAATCTGAATCGAAGGCTATTATGTCCTTTGTCATGTTAATATTCGTACCCTCGTCACCGAAGTAAAAATGTTCTACTACTGTTTTCATTTCTGTCAATTCCTCATCGTCAAAATTAAATGTTTGGTTTAGATATCTAGACACTATGTCTAAATTCAAAAAACGATCAGAGTTGGCATGGTAATGGGATTGAGCCATTTCATTTGCATTGAACCCTAGTAACACTGGTGTGTCTTTGACTTTCGGCACTCTAGTGTTTATCCATTGACTTGATATGAATGATTCTACGCCATCAAATTCTTTTTCTACACATGGCTTAAATATAATATTTATGTCTCTCGTTGCCTCAATAATTAAATTCGTATCAGATTTTGCGAGGAATGATAATGCTTCGTAGGTATCATTTGTTTCAAAACCGAGATATCGCGCTATATCCAAATGAGCTGATTTTGAAGGGTCATAAAGTACCGTAGCCGCTACGGCACTACCACTTTGTAGAATAACATTATTGTATATTTTTTCCTTATTTGATATCAAGTGTAGATCTATAGAGTGCCCCCCGGCACTTTCTCCAAATAGCGTTATCTTTTCAACATCACCACCAAATGCTTCAATATTATCTCTTATCCACTGAAATGCCAAAAATTGATCTTTGAGACCTTGATTCCCTGGTACTTCGGGTATGTCGAGACACATGAAGCCGTATGCATCTACTCTATAGTTCAAGGTGACTATAATTACGTCATGTTGGACCAATAATCTTGGTCCGTACATATCTCTTCCTGAAGATCCATTTTTGAAACCGCCTCCATAAACCCACACCATCACAGGCAGTTGGTTCATGCATGAAGCTGATGATGGTACATAGATGTTCAGATGTAGGCAGTCAAGTGTCCCTAAGATTGTTTCATTGTATGAATTTAATTGTGGACATATTGCAGTGTCGTCATAGGCGTCGAACGTGTCATTAAAACTTGAGAATGGAATTGAGTTCTGGAAATGAATATTTATGAAGTTAGTAATAGTAATTTCAGGTTTAATTATACTAAATAATATAATATAGCCCTTTTGACGTCCCACTCCTGGGCATGGGCTTCCCCTCAACAAGAGGGGGATTCAGGCCATAATCCACCACGCTGGCCCAGAGCGGGTTGGCGGATTTCACATGTCTTTCGAAAATTTGTTAGATCTTCTAAGCCATGCAGGTTTACTCACGATGTTTACCTTCACCGTAAGCAAGTGATAATCATATTATAGAAATTATGATATACACATAGATTTCGAAAAATCCAGAGGTGCCGGATGAATAAATCAATAAGCACTTTGAGATTTTCTTACGATCATTGTGGTCGTTGATATTTATTATTTTGATGAATGTAATTGAGTAATTGATTTGATAATTCAAATTTGGCAAACATCCCAACAAATTGGGTTCCCGATGGTGGTCGCCGGTGGGACCGCTGCCGACAGAGGAAGAGATGGCAAAATGATTTCACCACCATTGCGGGAGGATCGTGACAGGCAAACGCCCACTAACAACGGAAATGTGTGGAGAATAATAGGAAAGGAGAGGCCTTTATTGCTACTTCATAAATATTTTCAGCATAGTAATTTAATTGTACCACACTATACTTCTATTATTCAGTCTTGAATAAAGTAAAATCCATAATAAATTAGATTTCTAGAACTGTTTTCAAGAATATGTGAAACAATAAATTAGTTACAGAAATTTTACTTAGGCTTAATACATACCCCGAAAGGATTATCTTCATCGACCACAGCATACGGTATACCCATGAACATGGAGTAATTACCATCAGTAGCCTGAATACCACGGATTAATCCAACATCAGTTCCGACTATAGGATTCTCCATTTCTAAACCAACCACAAGTTGGCACGAGGAAATTATCAGAAGCACACCTGTTTTGAACAGCATTTTCAAAATGAGGCTTTTACTGAACAAATCAGTTGTATAAATAGTCTTGATTGTTTATTTGCGAAAACCTGCGGTGACGTGGTTTCCGAATCAACTCAATAACATTTCTTCTAGAGCGATCGCATGTTATGTAGTACCTCGGATCACAGTAACTTGGTTACCTTGGCAAGCGTCGCTTGACTCCCTCTGCATACAATCTTGTTGTTGTCTCCGTACGGTGTCAAGTATTAACTGTGTCCAATCTTCTCGGAAGCGAAAAATTGAACGTGATTTACTGTACAATATGCTTTTTAAAAACCAGTATACTTACTACTTATACTTACCATTACATTACACTATTATTACTTACAGCCCAGCTCACAACACATCATAACGCGATTTAATATAGCATTTGTAGAATATAAACGGACGTTTGACGACAGCTTGGCGCAGTGGTTCGAGGCCACTCGGCTCACTACACCGGGTGGCTGTGGGTTCGATTTCTGCCAGTGTGAATTTCGGAAATGGTATTTACGTTATTTGTCCTGGTCTGGGTGCCACTGGGATCGTCCCCAGTCCATTGCACGGTACCCATAGTACAAGCGTTGCTTAGTTCGGGACCATATAGTTGGTGTCTTCGTCTGGCGATATTTGATATTTAGACCTACATACAGTACTAAGAAGACAATAAACCCACCAACCTCCAAAAGTAAACAATAATAAAAAAGAAAAATAACCAAGTGCTTTGATTCAAACCCCTTTGATTGCAGGGTTGGCTGGGCACCGGCTACGATGAAATAAAATCACAGTTGAGGCAGAATTAAAGGAGCAAAATTGAAGCGGGGTTAAAATGTATAATTTGAACCGAGTTGAGTGCAAGTAGCGAGAGTGAGAGGCACATAGCTTACCGCGCTTCACGCAAGAATCGCGCCAAGCGGAGCAATGTGGAGTACAAGGGCGCGCTGGGGGCAGAACTAGTCGTAATATTTCGAGGTATAAAATATTGGAACTCTGGTACAAAATACAGTAAAATGTATGGAAATCTTCGATGCCGGGTTAACAGTGTCAATGACCTTTAAAATTAAATTTCTCGTTGCGATGTACAAAGCAGATGCAAAGCCTCAAATTAAATAAATTGTTTCTTATTGGAACTGACCTCTTTACATTTTATAAGGGTTCAATTTTCTCGTGTTTCCATTGATGAGACAAAACAATGAAACCACAAAGAATAAAGCAAGCCGCAATTTCAACAGCTCTTCAATCAGCTGTAACAGTCTTGTTGCTATGGCAAGCAGCCCATACCAGCTATTTTTGTCTCCCGCTTTACACCGGAGGGAAGTGGACATTTTTTCTTCCAACTCGTCCTATTATTTCTTTCGAATAAATTCGTGCGGGTTCCAAGACAATTTAACTTTTCGCCGGGACTCGTCGAGGGTCAAACCTCGACGTCATTATTGGTCACCATTGTCGATCCTGGCTTACAGGAGTTACAGTGGTAAGTGGTGGAGTGTGTGGCGCGAAGCCGCAATTTTGACTACAAGGTGGTCAAAGTGATTAATGATCTCTTATAAAAATTACATAGGGCTCAATATCCCATGCTAATAGCTGCGAATATTACGCATTCGCGGTCTTGCTTCACAAACGAAACGGTTTTATGACGACAGCAATTAGAGCCGCAATGAGCCGTACAATTAAGGGCTCATTAGCCTCAACGCGATCCGATCCGTAGATTAGTGATCCAATAGACGATATTGATATGAGAGTAATTTGACGTCTTTTGTTGGAGATAAATAAAACGTCTGTAGCACGGATAGCCGGTTCATCGCATACTTTTAAACATAAGATATACAGGTTGAAACCACAGTTCGTACTTCTGTTCATATTTTATGTGTTAATCCCATTTCCAGTAATTATTATCACTTGCTGAACGCTGAAGAAAAATGATAGACGGAAACCTGAACTTTGCATGACGTGTAAAGTTCGCTAACTTTCACTTGGCCAGCGTAGTGGACTATGCTCGGATCCCCCTTGCATTGAGGGGGAATGTGCCCCGTCAATTGGCTCACCGTAGAATACTGTATGATATAGACAGCGAAGATGGTAAAATGTTACTTCTATCAGGTACTGGCTCAAACCCCGACTCTTGCATTATTTAATTACAACACTATTTCCGTTGCTATAAGATCCAAATACAGTGTTCTTATTTATAGTGGACGTTAAAAGAGGTTATGTTATGCTTACGAACTCTATTATAGTGAGTTTGGTTTCTATAAAGAATTGCACATTGTATTAAGGCCTCGCATTCAGCGCCATCTATCGTCGTCGTCGTGAAAGTGAGGTTGCTACAGATTTCTATCAATCCTTACTGACCGATATACCAATAAAATTTTGACCTTTTCTAAAAAGCCAAGCCGTTGGTCGGTCACACATCTCCACTAGCGGTTTAGCCCGCCGAGCCAATCAGGCCGAATGTTTTCGGAGGCAGTATCGGGCCCCTAGCGAGCCCTTATTTCCTGTACAGTTATCGTTGACACTACCATGGACTACAAACTCGATTTCGCATCAGCGTTTCAAAAATCGAACGTTTACGTATCGAGAACGCTCCCTGTCGTCCTTATTTATGATATCTGGTATATGAGCTGGAAGAAACACGCTTACGCTATTGTAACTACTTAAATAGTCGGCTTTGCTTAAACTAATCAACTTGTTTGAAAGTACCTTAGTTACCTACTTTTTAGATGTAGAGTTCTATATCATATAGTATTTGACATAATATCAATTCATGATACTAATAACAAAACAATGTGAGGAAAATTGATGACAGTTCCTAAATGTAGGTACAGGTAATTTCTATAAACTGTCATTACCTAATATTTTCCCACGACGACGTACGAAGATGTACAGTTAAACATAGACTATAGTTAAAAATAAACTTGGCATAAACGATTTGAAATCAGAATTAGAATTATTTATTTGTTAAACAGGTGATACGTTTTCGAAAGCCATTATTAGTGGTTGTAACCACGTATCGTGAAGCATAGAGGCAGCCGCGTCATAGCCGATATTGTGCCCTTCGCGGTGCTCATCATCGGCGCGAGAATAAAGCGGCTTGTATCGGGAATAGAATTGCTCCTGGCGTTTTATCGGATTGTCTTAGGGATATACTTTGCAGTTAGTTGGAGTGGAGCTATATAACTATAAACTCTATAGTTGTATAGAATAGGATAGGATATCACTATCAAGCCTGCATTCCACGAAAGGGTAAGTCAAAATGCACTGATACACCCACATTTCCCGAATAGTATTTAGGTTCTAGTGCTATAGGAGGCAAGCCTTTTGCCATTTTATTGGACGCATATCCTCTGATGCTGGCCCAGAGCTGGTTGGTAAGATTCTCATATCTTTCGAAATACGTGCAGATTTCCTCACGATATTTTCCTTCCCCGTTCAGCAAGTAATAGTCTTTATTTCAAGTTAATTAGAATATTTTATTATATCAGTTACGACCTATGAATTTATTAAAAAAAACATTTAACTAAACGCCCCAAACATCTAAAAATAACGAAGAAAGACCGTATTACCTTTATTTAAAACAATAAAGCGTAAATATGAAGTGACGATCAAATAAAAAATATATTCACCTGTTTTATTGACACGGTGGGCCTGAAGCATCTCTTGTACCTGAAGCCATAACACTTTTACGAGGGCACCCATAAACCCGGAATAGAGCGCTATATCACTTTATATCGTTTCTTTTGTATATTTAACGCGTCTATTCTCTAGAATAAGGATACATAACGTTTTATAGTGACGCGAAAACATTGGAAACGTATTTCTTACTTTTACTATCGATACTGTAGGAATTGAGAGATAAGAACTTCTCGTAAATGTCTATTAGTTGTTCTGAAGAAGAAGTATTGTATAATTTATTTCTTTAGCCATCTTCCAAATTGGGTAACTTAGGTTTTAATTTGTAAATCAATCCCAAATCTGGGAGATAATCTTGATGCTGTTCTAATGTCAGTCCTATTCCATATTAAATCTCAAACGTGTACTCAAGTTCAATCTCAGAGTTGAAATCTATTTATTAACACTAGAAAATATAAGTATAAGATGGATATTAATCATAACATCAAAAAGTATATAGTTTCATAAATGCTATTGAGATCAACAAAACCAATGGGGATGATGAACGGTTTTGACATTTCACTTTGTATAAAATCATATAAAAATATCATTTACTATAATATAAGGATGACATTTCCAAGATGGCTTGAGACTAGACTTGAGATCAATTTATTAATGAGGACATTCATTGCAAGGTGTGCAACTACCGAGCTAGCATCATGTCTACCACCACTGTGGTTGGAAAATCTTTCCCTTAAGCCGCTAGGTTCAACTGACCGAGTCAATTATAACAAAGAGAAGTTCGCAAGTGCAATGCAAACCGTCTCGATGGCCGTCCGTTTGTGTTAGATGTCAAGAACTATTCAACCGCTGCAACTTTACTCATAACGAACTTTGCAGAGTTGTGTAATTGGAATTTCTAATTGCGTAATAAGCGTTAATAACGCCAAATTGGTTGGTAAGTTGGAAGATGGTTGGATGCTTTGGAATTGATTGGGGGCATGGCGCAACTCTGGAAGGAACCCTGGGCCTTTGAAATTTGACTGCAGTGTCACGTTTTTAATAATGATCTTTATACAGTAAAATTGCGGAGAACGCCAATTAATGGTTCCAAATTCATGTACTGGGGGTGGTGCCAATAACTACGTTGGTAGAGCCAAGCTATAGGCAATTAACTGCAGCTTATATACAGGCTGCCTCGACTGGGGTAGTACCATCCTCTCACAGAAGATCTGCGTAAAGCAGCTATAATCGCTACATTTCGCACGATGAGTAAGGGAGCCGGAAGAACACCCTCCCCCTAACCCTCCCCCTAACCCTCTCTCTATCCCAATTCGTACTCCCCTTCAGTCGGCAAAGTGCGAGCAATGCCATTGGATAGGCTACGGTCACTGCTTAACATCAGGCGGGTCGTACGCTTGTTTACAGACTTTATCTATACAAATAAATAAAATTGGAGTGTCTGTTTGTAATATCAAAATAACACCTTTTCACTAAATGCATATGAAAGTACATACGACATCTATAGCGAAAACGCGATTAAAAAAAAATTTGTCAGTCTGTCTGTCTGTCTGTGTGTTTGTTCCGGGTAATCTCCGAAACGGGTGGACCGATTTTGACGGGACTTTCACTGGTAGATAGCTGATGTTATAAGTAACTTAGGCTACTTTTATTTTAGAAAAACAAAATTAAAAAAATGGGTCCTTTCGCGCGGTCTCACAACGCGGGAGCGGGCTTTTTTGGTATGTTAAATTCCACGCGGACGAAGTCGCGGGCTCAGCTAGTTAGTTATATAAGTAGAATAAACCTGAGAAAATTAGGAAAATACTATTTCGTATTCGGAGAGATACCTACTACACCTCGAAGATAATATTGTAATGTTTAATGAGGCAATGACACTATTTTTCTATGACTTATTAAACTTCCGTGATTTTATTATGGCATTCGATGGACAATTACTCTGTAGCTCTACCGTGAGTGTAGCTCGCTAGTCGCTATCGTGAACGTATAATATTTGTACAGCAAAACTGAACGGTGTATCGGACATCTGTAAGAGCTGACTGTAATACTTTATGTAGACTAATAGTGACTACCTCTACTCTTATGCACATGCAAGTAAACTCATGGCACGCTTTTAGATAGCTCAGAAAATTTATTCGACAGAGATTATACCTAATTATTGTATTCTTGAAAATACATCTATACATACATACATACATACATACATACAAATAAATAAAATTGGAGTGTCTGTTTGTAATATCAAAATAACACCTTTTCACTAAATGCATATGAAAGTACATACGACACCTATATCAAAATCGCGATTTAAAAAAAAATTGTCTGTCTGTCTGTCTGTCTGTGTGATTGTTCCGGGTAATCTCCGAAACGGCTGGACCGATTTTGACGAGACTTTCACTGGCAGATAGCTGATGTTTGAAGGAGTAACTTAGGCTACTTTAATTTTAGAAAAACAACATTTAAAAAAATGAAAAATGGGTCCTGACGCGCGGGCTCAGAACGCGGGTGTGGGCTTTTTTGTTAAGTTAAATTCCACGCGGACGAAGTCGCGGGCTCAGCTAGTGGATAATATAATTTGAAGAACATTGATACTTACTACAATCAAAATATTTTTTTTTTTAATATCGTGTCAAATTTGTATGACACACGAGGGATACGACGAATTTCGTTATTTATGACTATATTAAAAGGTACGTTTTGGTGGCTAATTTAAATATATATAGGTTTTAGAAAAACCCTTCATTTGGAATTAGTTCTTGTCGGAATGTTGAATGAAGCATGTAATCAAATAAGCAAGTGGAATACCTAAATACATTTTCAATGTTGATAGAATAGATGACCGCTCAAAAGTACAATACACTCTGTGTTATTATAGTATGATAAAATTATCAGAATTATTTTTATATTCAGGGTAAGCTGAGCCTACAAAAAATAAACTAAATATCTTTATATAAAAATTCCGGTTTGCGTGTGTTCGTAATTTGTCTCCTCCTAAACGGCTTGCCCGATTTTGATATTGTTTTAGGTCATCTGGATGGTTCTTAGCTCTAGTTAGACCCGTTGGTGACGCTGTTTTTGACATTCAGAAAATTAAATCTACGCTTCTAAAGCTGCGAATAAAAGTTAGTATAATGAGATTAGTTTCTAAAAGTAGCTACTAAAACAAGTATCTAGGCACTACTATTACAATTGTATTATGGATGACTTTATTGCCGTCATATGACATGGATACATTAATAAAAGTTACCAAATAGCGTATCGACTGATTTTATTCAGTGTAGTTAAAACAAAAATATACTTTCTCCACATCTAGTTATTAATATTTCGTAACACATAAAGCAATGACCTTGCAATAACCTAATTACATACATGCATTATGTACAACGATATAGAACGTGAGATAGCATTACACTATATTTGCTAAGTAGCTTCGATCTCAAAATGTGCTTTCACGGCAAATTAAATATAAACCACCAAACGTAGTCGATAAAATTGTACTAATTAAAATCAACTCTATACTCATTACAATAGTGCAATCGAATATTGACTCGAACCTCTCAAACGAAATGTTAATTTTGCAAAGGTAAATCAATTCGGTGATACTATCATTACTTAGTAAGAGCTTGTGTGTGAACTACGGAAAGCAGAAAATAAATAGTTAAAATTATTATTATTGAAGTTTTAAAATGAATTCCGACGTGAAAGAAGATCAGATTGTGGATGAAGATAAAGATATTGTTCTAGAGAAGATAATGTCGAAGTTTAGACCTTTAGGACCTTATTATTTGAGGTTGATGCCTTTGCTAATCATTGCGTGTATGACTAATTCTTTGTATTGCATGAACTATGTGTTTGCGGCTGTCGTTGTGGATTACGAGTAAGTAATAATTACCCTTATTTTAACAGAAATATAAATATAACATTGTGACGTAGATAAAATATTATGATATATTTAGAAGCTATAAAGGAGAATATATATTAAACTAGCTGTGCCCCGCGACTCCGTCCGCGTTCTGTTGAAATTTTTCCTGAATTTTCTTTGCTATAAACCTCACGGAGCCCGAGACCTTTCCGAGGAATGCAAAACCGTGGAAATCGGTTCGTGCGTTCTGGAGTTATAGCGTCAGGAAGGAAAACCCGACTTATTTTTATATAGTAGATATTATGTTTGACAAAACAGTACCGTAGAGCACACAGCATTGGATTCCTGATAGAGATTACTTTTGGCTGTCTTATATAATGTAAATGGGTATGTTTCAAATGGAAATTCGGTACACTCTCGAGATACAACCTTCGCGGGGGATTCAACAACAAACCGATGGAGAAAGTTTTTTTTTCTTTTGTAGGTGCAAATATCCAGAGTGTGAAAATAGTATAATGGCAAAGTCTATACCAAATATAACCCTTAAAGACGGCAGGTGTTATAGATACCCAATGAATGATTTGAACGGCACCTGCTCAATAGACCCTGTCAACACTACCGGCGTCGTGGCGTGTGATGAGTGGGTGTACAATGCCCCTTACAGTTTTGTTGCTGACGTAAGTAAACGACTGATAGCTATGTAAATTATAAAATACTAGTTGCTGCCCACGACTTCGTCCGCGTAGTATTTAACTTAACAAAAATTTCGGGATTATCGGGATAAAAAGTATCCTATATGTTAATCCCGGTTATAAACTATCTGTGTTCCAAATTTGATCCAAATCCGTTAAGTAGTTTTTGTGTGAAGGAGTAACAAACATACATCCACACTCACAAACTTTCGCATTTATAATATTAGTAGGACTAGCTGTGCCCCGCGACTTCATCCGCGTAGTATTGGATTATTGGGTTAATAAGTATCCTATATGTTAATCCCGGTTATAATCTATCTGTGTTCCAAATTTCATCCAAATCCGTTCAGTAGTTTTTGCGTGAAGGAGTAACAAACATACATATATACATACATACATACATACATCCACACTCACAAACTTTCGCATTTATAATATACTAGCTGTGCCCCGCGACTTCATCCGCGTAGTATTGGATTATTGGGTTAAAAAGTATCCTATATTTTAATCCCGGTTATAATCTATCTGTGTTCAAAATTTCATCCAAATCCGTTCAGTCGTTTTTGCGTGAAGGAGTAACAAACATACATACATACATACATACATACATACATACATCCACACTCACAAACTTTCGCTTTTATAATATTAGTAGGAAGTAGGATTCGGCGCACAGAGGCTAACACTCAGATGTTTTAATAATCAGAGACACATGGAGGATTGTATGGGAGATATTTTGTCAGCAATTAGAACAAACAGGTAAAAATTGTAACAGCCTTGGTGAAAGTCTTCTAACTCTTGTAATTTTATTATTTTTATACTAGCTGTACCCCGCGACTTCATCCGCGTAGTATTGGATTATTGGGTTAAACAGTATCCTATATGTTAATCCCGGTTATAATCTATCTGTGTTTCAAATTTCATCCAAATCCGTTCAGTAGTTTTTGCGTGAAGGAGTAACAAACATACATACATACATACATTCATACATACATACATACATACATACATACATCCACACTCACAAACTTTCGCATTTATAATATTAGTAGGATTTTAGAAGATAACTAACGGACTAATAACACCAGTAATACATATATGCATTATATTAGTATATCTATATACTAATTACATGCATATTACAATAATTTATTTTCTCCTTAGATTTTTATTTATTTATTTGTTTTTGGCTCACAGAACAAGTTATAATCAATAAAGGTTTTGTATATAAGAACTATTTTTAAATCTAGATTATGACTAAATGTGTGGGCACAGAAAGTTCCAAATGTTTATAATTATGTAATTCTAATTGTGTGTGTTGTAATTTTCAGTTCCAATTAGGTTGCCAGGATTGGAAGCGAGCCTTAATCGGTTCAGTCCACAGTATAGGATACATGCTTGGCCTACTTCTACTGGGGCCGATATCTGACAAGTAAAGTATTTACCTACTTATTACAATTTTCTACTCTGTGACAACCTAGATAAATTATGAAATGCGCTGACTAGACAGAATTGTACAGCTGATATTAGTGTCATTGCCAATATTCTCTTTGGTGCTAATCAGCAATTTAGACTAACGTATTCGTTTAAAAAGTGTGAAAATCAAGAATAGATTTTAGTCCCAATTAACCCTGCTATAAATTTAAGCCTGTTGATGCCTTTTATTAGCATCAATGAATAATATAACAAATTATATTTCTAACTAGCTGACCCGGCAAACATTGTTCTGCCAAATAAATTATTTCTAGCTATGAAATATACTTTACGACCTAATCTCAGAACATACACAAATATTTCATAAACACTGTGACACGAGAATTTCATAAGTTAGTTGCCATACTCCTCCGAAACGGCTCGACCGATTTTTATGAAATTTTGTGTAGGTATCGGGTAGGTCTGTGAATCGGCTACTATCTATTTTTCATACCCCTAAGTGATAAGGGTTGTCCACATTCCACGCGGACGGAGTCGCGGGGCACAGCTAGTATATAGATAATATTTAAATGCGTTTCAGGTTCGGCCGGAAGAAATTAATAATATTCACTGGAGTGACTGGTGGCATCATGGGCTTGGCTAGGAGCATAACTGCGTCGTACTGGGCTTATGTGTCTTTTGAATTTGTGGAAGCTCTTTTGGGCGATATTTATTCGCCAAATTATATGTTAGGTGAGTTAACCTTTCTGCTAATGCTGTACCCCACAAGGTTCATTATTTGATTATAACTATTAAGATACAAAATCAGTTCCTATGTTATTCTGAAATCTAATAAAACTCATAACAATTTCAGGTGTCGAAATGGTAGCGAAACAGAACAGAGCACTTTTCGCACCCTTAATGATCGGAACTATGTCTGTAGGCGGGATGCTGATGGCTCTAATCGCATGGTTAATTCCATACTGGAGACATTTCTTAAGAGTCATCTACGCTCCGGCCTTACTCTTCATATTCTATGCATTCTTCCTAGACGAGAGTGTCAGATGGCTGCTCATTAAAGGTCGCAAGAAAGAAGCGAAAAATATCTTGAAGAAAGCAGCAAAGATCAGTAATGTGTATGTTGCAGATGTGACTTTAGATAGGATTGAATGTGACAAGAACGCAGCAAGTGTTAATTTATTGTCACCGCTGAGAATGACCATGACATCCAAAACTTTGTTGCTACGGTTCCTAGCGTGCGTATGCGCGTGGGTAACGGCGACCTTTAATAAGTACGGACTTCTGATCAATTCAGTGTCTTTGGAGGGCAACAAGTACTTGAATTATGCGTTGACATCTTTCGCTGATCTACCAGCGAGTATCTTGTTGGTGTTCATCTTGATTAAGTTCAAGAGGAAAATGCCGCTAGTATTCTCATTTCTAATGACTGGTACCTTTTGTATAATGCAGTCATTTGTACCAAAAGGTAAGTGATTTGCTGAGACGTAATCCTAGGTTTGCAGTTGCACTGACGAAACATATTACACACTAATTTATTATAATAATATCATATGAACTCTATTATTTCGCACTCAAAAAGTAGTGATCATAACATTAGTTGGTCTAAACGTTTCATCAGTGCAAAATCACGGTGATATCAAAAATTGTATTGTACCTATTTCTACAACAGCATAGTCCTCGTAAATTATTATAACTGTTACTATTTTAATTCCAGGTTATCCAGTCATATCGAAATCACTGTTTCTGGCAGGCAAGTTTATGTCTGCCATAGCCTCAGGGACGGTATACCTGTATACCACAGAACTGTTTCCAACTTACACGCGTAACACGATGCACGCACTCTGCTCGTCAATTGGCAGAATTGGGTCTATCTTAGCCCCGCAGACCACTTTATTGGTGAGTAGCTAGCCTGGTGCACATTTTTATGTAGTGTATATAAGTACCATCAGAACCTCTTATACAATGTTTGATATTCTCAATGCTTGTCTTTTTATTTTCCAAGAGATATAAAAGAAATCGGCATGCTTATAAGTTTATATTGAAAGCTGAAATTTAGGACTCAAATCAGGGATTAACAAAGAAACTTAGTGCAACCTTGCTCGGCGTATCAACAGTTTTTGAGTTAATATATTTGTAAAACTAATTATTTTTACAAATTCAGATGAATTGTATTCTTAATACAAATACATGCATAACTTTAAATCATTTGAATCGATTTCGGAATTGAATTCAAAAACACTAAATGTCCGTATTTATGCCAAGTAAACATAAGACTAATCGTAAGACATATTCTATTACTACGTTCAAATATTTTTTCTTTTTACTTTTATAAATTGGCAAAAATTCAGACGTTTAAAGTTTCTGAATCCGTTTCCGATATCCATTCGAATGATTTAAAATACCCTCGCCTGCCATATTATGTTACTAAATGTAAATTTATGTCTTAACTCTCTTTTCAGATTCGATATTGGCCCGGATTCCCATCGCTTATAGTTGGAGGTCTCTCGTTGACGACCGCTGTCCTCGTCATGATGATGCCGGATACAGCTGGAGATGTTCTCCCAGACACTGTTCAGCAAGCTGAAGCTATAGGAACTAAGCACTCAAGGGCCAAGGATGCAAACGCTTTGAAAACTCTAATATAAATATTGTTAATTAAGCAAAATGAAAAGTCTCAAGATCAATGCCTGAGATTGGCTTGGTGATTGACTTGGTGGCCAGGTTGGCTATTGAACCAAACCTTGTAGTTCAACTGCACTCCATCTTTGTATGGTTTTATGATCTCATTAATTGTATACATATTTCGCCACTTCAGGGAGGTTAGTAAATGTTTTGACAGCACCATATACATGGAGTGATCGAATCTCTTCATACATTGCACAGCAGCGCCCCTAGTGGAATCGTGCAGCTTTACTGGTGAATGTATGGTATTTGAGTACGCTCAAAACTCATACTAACCCCCTTGTTATGAGATTTGCAATCATGACTGGCTATGTTTAATTTTCTATTAGCTACAAATTAAATAGGTTATTTTTACCTTGTATTTACTTT
Source organism: Notodonta dromedarius (assembly GCA_905147325.1). Lineage (NCBI taxonomy): Eukaryota > Metazoa > Arthropoda > Insecta > Lepidoptera > Notodontidae > Notodonta > Notodonta dromedarius. The sequence goes on along the minus strand of LR990165.1, from coordinate 11,654,818 downwards.
ATTGCATTGCCAAAACATTCTGAAGAAAAGAGATCATTATTTGAAGTACAAAAACAATATATAGAGTAGATTTTAAGATGTAAGTATAACTTGTAAATGACAGCTGTTAATAATTATAAAAGTAATAACAATGAGTATTTCAAACAATTTGTTTACACAACTGTGAAGGGTGTCTGATGGTAAGACCATTATGTGTTAAGTAACCATAAAATGTATATGCGACAGTATATAGCTAGTGATGGCCATTATTATCTCGATATTTTTCTTTTACAATAAAAACAAATGTATGCTAAATTTCTATTCACACGGTTATTTGGTTACCCGACACTGCTTAAGGCTAAAGCGCCCATCTAGCCCGCGAAGTTCAAATTTTTTGAGTTCTTTTAGAAATTTTTCAAAATCTGACAATAATAAAAGACAATTTTTTTAAATTCGCGATAAAGACCGTGTGCAGTGCATTTATTAATATATCCAACTTACTCTAAAACATTTAAAGAACGACAGCTATCCAGATAATCTGGCAATTTTTGTATATTTAGTGATTTACTAGTATCATATCCACCGTGATAATATTTAGAGTAAAATAAATGTATTAATAAATGCACTGCACACGGTCTTTTGCGCGAATTACAAAATTTGTCTTTTATTATTGTCAGATTTTGAAAAATTTCTAAAAGAACTCAAAAAAATTGTACTTCGCGGGCTAGACAGGCGCCTTCACCTTAATTCCATACAATTTTCCGTATCCGGATGTCAAATACGTTCATTATCTGTCAAATGTTAAATGTATTGCCAAAACAGTGTCGAGTCCTTCGTATAAATGTGCGCTAACGCATCTACTAATGTACACCTGTCAAGATGTTTGGGTTGCCATGCGCCTGACTTTACATCAATCCATCAACCTAATTGAGGCGTAAAATCTTTTTGACTCTACCATGGCCTCTATAATGTCATCTTTAAAGTTCTCTCTGCATTGATGCCAGAATTCTGTCCGATAAACATTGTGAGATATCTTAAAAAAAAAAATTCTCTCACACAATACTACCATGCGGAGCGTAGCAATAAAGGAAGTTTGTTAAAGTTTAATTTCATCGGAATCGCAGTGGCACCTATATTAAAGATTTATAATTAAGTATAATGTCGATATCGAAAAATTGCTCATCACTATTAATAACAACACGGGTTTGTATTTATTAACGTAACCATAAAAACAGATTATTTGCAAACCATAAGTGCGGTAGTCACGTTGTCATGGAGGTGAAGTCGGCTGAGAAATCAGCAGACTTGGAGAGAGTGCTGGCTGAATTCAAATTGCAAGGGTTTTATTATGTAAAATATATAATACTTGTCGGATTTCTGTGCAGTTTCAGTGCTGCGTATTGCACTAATTATATTTTTGCGGTAGAAGATGTTGATTACAGGTAAACCATTTTATAATATTATAATCTATCGTTCTGTTGAGGCATTGTCTGCAGAGAAGGTCACAGTCTATGCTGGATAAATCGGCATGTTAGCCCGATTCAGACATAGTTGGTTTATTTTACATACTAGCTGAGCCCGCGACTTCGTCCGCGTGGAATTTAACGTAACAAAAAAGCCCGCTCCCGCGTTCTTAGCCGCGCAACAGGAACCATTTTTTTTAATTCTGTTTTTCTAAAATTAAAGTGGCCTAAGTTGCTGCTTATAACATCAGCTATCTGCCAGTGAAAGTCCCGTCAAAATCGGTCCAGCCGTTCAATTTTTTAAATCGCGTTTTTGTTATAGGTGTCGTTATGTACTTTCATATGCATTTAGTAAAAAGGTGTTATTTTTAACCCCCGACGAAAAAAGAGGGGTGTTATAAGTTTAACATGTGTATCTGTGTATCTGTGTATCTGTGTGTCTGTGTATCTGTGTATCTGTGTATCTGTGTATCTGTGTATCTGTGTATCTGTGTATCTGTGTGTCTGTCTGTGGCAACGTAGCGCCCAAGCTGATGAACCGATTTCAATTGTGGTTCTTTTGTTAGATAGGTATTCTGATCGAGAGTGTTCTTAGCTATGTTTCATGAAAATCGGTTCAGCCGTTTGAAGATCATCAGCTCTTTTGTAGGTTAAAAAGCCACATTCACGGCCAAAACCAACTTCCACGGCTCGAATCCAATCGAAATTTGAGATTATTGGATTTAGATTTATTATATTTTTAAATGATCGTAATAGTCTGAACTGGCTTTTTACAATATTATAAATATGAAAAGTTTCCCTGATTCTGGAAAAAACTTATATTTTATCAATTTTTATATGAGATTTGAGTATGAACTAAAGACGTTCCATAAGTCACGTGTCAAATGAGGGATACGCGCATGCGTTAAACTTTGTCTGTTTTGTTAATGGTCATGGAATATTACGTTATAATAATTCTAGAGGGCGCTGCTCCGCCATTGAGAAAAAATATAAAAAAATAAATCTAATTTAAAATAATTTTAGCGTTATTGAAAATTATTCCCCTGGGCTGCTCCCATCCACCTCAACCAGAGTTATTACAAGAAATTTAATCATAATTGATAATATTTTACTAGGAATTAAACCTCCGTGGCATCAATATTTAGATTCGTTGTCTATTCTAATGTCAATTATTATAATGTCATAACAAAATAATGACTACTTTTACGCAGAGTTTCTGTTGATTATTGTATACTTTGATGAAAAAGTCGTCGCATCGGGGGTTTTTAAATTTTTAATTTAGAGTTATTATATTACAAACAGACACTCCAATTTTATTTTTATTTGTCGACCGCTTGGCGCAGTGGTTCGAGCGTAGGCCGCTTGGCTCACTGCACATGGTGGTTGCGGGTTCGATTCCCGCTAGGGTAAATTTCGGAAATTGCCTTTTCGTAATTTGCCCTGGTCTGGGTGACACTGGGATCGCCCCCAGTCCATTGTACGGTACCCATAGTACAAGCGTTGCTTAGTTTGGGACCATACAGTTGGTGTGTCAGTCTGGTGATATTAATTATTAATTAATATTATTAGATTACAAAGTTGGAGTAAAACAAGCGTGTTAGCTGCGTGGTGCTATAGATGCATGCTTGCAATACCAAATGCATTGCTTGCACGGGGAGTGGGATAGAAGGGGAAGGAAGGAGGATTGGACTTTCGGCTCTCTCACTAATCGTACGAAACGCAACAATAATAACTACTTAACGTGGATCTTCTGTTCTCACAGAACTGTCGTACATCCCGGTAGTACTACCCTGGTCGAGAAATCCCATATATAGGTGGCAAAGTTATGACAAATCACCTCTTTCGTGCTTCGGAAGCTGTCATTCTTGCATCTTCTGACATTCGTTATTGGCACATTCTGAAAAACTCTGTCAGTTCTGCTCACTAACCAGAATTTACTGATGACAGAGTTTGCAGTCCTATTGATGTTTTAAGAATGTATTTACTTACATCGGTAATATTATCGAATTCCACTAGCGACTCTCGGAGAGCAGACAGTTGTTCTATGAAAATATCAAGAAAATTAAGGGATACTGAAAGCTGTCCAGCCCCTCTAGCCTAAAGGACGTCTACATGCGTTCCTACAAATCGCAACGGTGAATAGTATAGTAATGACATAAGTCACTTGACCAATTAATTGACCGCCAAAGTCATTCGCATACTTTTGCGTAGCGATTTGTAGAAACGCTTTTATTAAATATTTTTAGCAATGGAAAAACATTTTGAAAAGGCTAGAAAGAAGAAATGCTAAGAATAAAGCCGTTAACCTTATAATAGTAGATTGATTGATGATAATGCCGATGGTATAATTCCTACCTATTTTCTACATCATATTATTTGATTAAATGCTTTGTTCCACAAAGGGCATAGCCATGACGCCATTATTCATGGTACCTATCGTACTTTTGTGGTATTTTATTCTGTATTTAACGCATATCGCATAACTTTTGAATATATGTTATTATGTCCACGTTTATCTCTTTTCAGATGTAAATACCTGAATTGTAGAGACGTTGACCTCTTCAAGTTACCGTATAATGCGACTGTTGACGGGCGGTGCCGTAAATATGAATATTTCGATGACAATGCGACCTGCACCGTGGACAATCTCAACATATCCAATTCTAAGGAGTGTAAGGAATGGACATACGAAAAGCCTGATAGTTTTGTTGCCGAGGTAAGTTATCATTAGGTACTTGATGCAATACACAACACAAGTGAGTATCTGTAAAGTCAAAGCATTGAACAATAAGGCCAGTAAATAAAGGAAATTATATATAGTGTAAAAGTCAATACAATAAGACGATACTTTACGTAAAGATGCAAAATCCGTGGTTACCAACACAAAAAATCAATTAAGTTAATTTGGCACTTAAATGTCTCTACTTACCCTGCAAATTAGCTTGGTTTAAACCTTAGTCAAATCGTTATTTAGAGGCTAATAACAACGACGATAAAGATTCTAACTGCCTAACATCTATCTAATAAAAATCTCGTGTCACGGTGTTCGTGGTCGCACTTCTCCGAAACGGCTCGACCGAATTTTATGTTTTTTAATGTATATTTGATAGTTATGAGAATGAGTCGTAAAGTATGTGTATTTCATACCTAGAGTTATTTATATGGCAGAACAACGTTTGCCGGGTCAGCTAGAAAAGTTATAAAAATCGTGCAAAACTTATCACTCTTGCAGTTCAACCTAGGATGTGAGGATTGGAAGCGCACGCTGGTGGGCACTACGCATAGCGCGGGGTACATGGTTGGCCTGCTCTTTGTTGGACCTATATCGGACAAGTAAGTTGTGATTCAGTAAAAAAATATTCTAATACACCAACTGTATGATCCTAAACGCAGCAATGTCTGCTATGAGTAGCATGCCATGGACCCAGGGTGCGATACCAGATACACCCAGACCGAAGCAAAAAAAAAACAATATTAAAAGATGATTCATCACATAAAACATAATCAGAATTATTATTTGAATAAAGTATATCTAGCTAGATATTAGGACAAAAATAATAAATCTGATGGAAATCTGTTATATCGATTATATTCTCTTTGGCCATAATCATTATGATTATTCTCTTCTGCACTGGCCGACAATATTTCAACCGCTTTTTGGCACAAACATAATTATTAATGACCAATGGTATTCCGTGGCGAATTTCCAAATTTCCAAGGCAAAGGCTGTAAAGTGTTTACCACCCGACGCCCTTGCCTCTACAATTTTCATTTGCTAGATTATTTTTACAATCCGTAAATTTCGTTGAAATTTCACGTTAAATAGTCATCGGCAAAATTTATTGCATAGTTCTATCTGTAAAACATCAGAAAACCGTCATGCAGAAATCTTTTTGATTTCTATGAGGTAGCAAAAAAAATATAAAAAATCGTTCCCCAAATTTGCCGCCCCTAAAATCTGCCGCCCTAGGCTCCAGCCTACTCAGCCTGCTGGTAAATCCGCCACTGAGTATACACTTACGATTCTTGTCCTCGGACTAGCAGTACAGTAGCTAACTAATTTCCTGTTATAAAACCGATTCGCGTGACCAAGAATGTCTTGGAACATTGATGTAATATAACATTGGATCCTCTTGCAATTATTATTAAGATCGTCTTTCCTCTGTTATGTTGACATTGATTTTATCTAGAACAAACTTGATTCTTATAAATTTTGTTCTAGAATCGGAAGAAAGAATCTCATAGTGTTCAGTGCAGTTGCTGGAGGGGTACTCGGTCTAACGAAGAGCGTAGTGACATACTACTGGTTTTATATAGCGCTGGAGTTCCTAGAGGCCATGATGGGAGACAGTTATTCGCCAGCATATACTTTAAGTAATAAATTATACTTTATATAAAGGTTGTTTTGAAAGTTAGAAATAATTAACGGGGGTTGAATGAGTTTTGGGCATAAAATTAAATGGTTTTAGCGTTTTATCGAAATTTGAACATATGTAAAATACCTACATATTTGGTAAATAGTTACGTATATAATATGCCTTCAGTAGGCATCTACATATCAGCTACCGCATAATATGTACCTAAAGTATTATTTCAGACTTCTGAAACACTTAATTAACTAATATACAAACCTGTATTTTGATTATTTTCAGCTGTTGAAACAGTCACAAAAGAGAACAGAGTCCTCATCATATGCCTGATATCATGCTTCGTCGGTATTGGGCAAATATTCAAATCACTAATAGCTTGGCTCATACCGTATTGGAGGAATTTCTTGATCGCCATATATGCGCCATCACTTATATTCATTGTGTACATCTTCCTGCTCGACGAAAGCGTCAGATGGCTGTTGAACAAGGGTAAAAACGATGAAGCAAAGAAGATCTTAAAAAAAGCCGCAAAAGTTAATAAAACGTCTATTGATGAGACCCTGATCGATAACATGAGATCTGAAGAAAACGAAGCAAATGCTGATCTGAGAACGCTTTTAAAAATCACTTTTTCGTCAAAAAAACTATTCTTCAGAATACTGAGCTGCGTGTGTTTGTGGTTCACTACACTTTTTAATACGTATTCCTTAACCATCAATGCTGTGTCGTTAGATGGGAATAAATACTTGAATTATGGCCTAATTTCCTTGGCTGATTTACCAGCCAACGTTATCTTGTACTATTTATTGACGAAGTGTAAAAGGAAGGCCCCTATTATACTTACATTGACGATGACTGGTGCCTTTTCTTTGGCACAAGCTTTCATACCGAAAGGTAAGTTGATTTTAGTCTTTGATTCTCTAAGGATTCAGACTTCTAAGGATTTCATCCGTGTTAAATTCATGTTGTTACTATTTTGCTATGATTATGGTAGACTATATGCTATAGCTCATGTCGCATTTAAGGCGTTTTGATGAGTTTAGCTATAACAGCTAATAGAAAAAGCAAAGGATCAATTAGCAAGTGGACATTGGGCGGTCTTACCGCAAGCTGCGATCTTGTCCATCCAACCTTCGACTGAACCTGTAGGTTTCTTAAAATTCTTTCGAGGTAGAAATCGACATTGTAATATTTGCTTTATTTTAAGAACTTATAAACTATTCTAACACTTTTACAGGGCACTCCTGGCTATCCATTTTACTCTATGTATTGAGCAAAATGAACGCATCGATCGCATTACGGATAGTGTACTTATATACTTCAGAGCTATTCCCGACATACACGAGGAACACTCTGCATGCTCTGTGCTCTTCTTTAGGGAGAGTAGCAGCCATATTGGCGCCACAGACTCCGTTGTTGGTAAGTAGTAACAAAAAAGAAGTAAGTAGTAACAAAAAAGATACATGCTATTAAACTCTACAAATCAAACTTTTTGCAAGGAGTTTTCAAAAGGGCATTCTTTGCTCAATACTCCGACTGCTATTTAGGATTTCGTTGCAAAACAATAATACTTCAAACCCAGGACTTCATGTTCAACCATGACCGCTAAACCTAGGAGTTAAGGAAGTGTAATATTACTTAGTTTTATTACCCCCGACGAAAAAATAGGGGTGTTATAAGTTTAACTGGTGTATCTGTCTATGGCATCGTAGCGCCCAAGCGGATGAACCGATTTATTTTTTTGTTAGTAAAGTATTCTGATCGAGAGTTTTATTAGCTATGTTTCATGCAAATCAGTTAAGGCGTTTGAAAATTATCAGATCTTTTGTGGTTTAAAAAGGCGTCGCATAAGGGTTTTTTTTAATTTTCAATTTAGATATTCTTAGTATGCCACTGTTATAAAACTAGGATCTACAAATACTGTCCAACCAAGACGCCAAGTCTTAACCCATCACGAGGTGCGACAAAAACTGAAAAGTTATCAATACTACCTGCGGAACTACATCAAAGAATGTTGCCTTCTTCCAGATCCGATACTGGACCAATCTACCGTCAGTTCTAGTCGGCATCCTGTCTTTGTTCACTGCCAGTTTAGTGACGTTGATGCCGGACACCTCTGACGATATACTTCCTGACAACGTGAAACAAGCAGAAGCATTGGGAAAGAAGACAAAAGAAATCAAAAATAGTTTAACATCAAGATTATAAGTCTGACGACCGCTTGGTAGGGGGTTAAGTACTCGTATAAGCAGCTCGAATCACAGTACTGGATGGCCAATCTCTTTTTGAAACGAACAATGAGCCTGGTGAATCAATCCTGCCCAGCCTAATTTGTTCTACTAGATATAATATCAACTCTATAATGACCGCTTGGCGCAGTGGTTCGAGCGTAGGCCGCTCGGCTCACTGCACATGGTGGTTGCGGATTCGATTCCCGCTTGGGTAAATTCCGGAAATTGCCTTTTCGTAATTTTCCCTGGTCTGGGTGTTACTGGGATCGCCCCCAGTCCATTATACGGTACCCATAGTACGTTATTTAAATAAATAAATAAATAAAATGTCGCCTTACTAACTAATTACCATGTATTTATTGTTATTTATATAACATCTTTAAATCCCCTTAAGAAAATACCTTTCAAAGCCACTGTTAATCATACCAGTGTGATAATTACTTGGTTACGTACCAATTCTAGTGATAGACCAAATATAATGTATTCTCGGTATGGACCGAGGTGCGAACTGCATAAGACCAGGGCCCTAACCACGCTAGCTACTCAAATCGTAATAGAAAAGCAAACGCTCGCGATTACGTTTCAAACGCTCCGCTTTTGACGTTTTGCTGACACCATACCATATCAATGTCAGTAGAAATCGTGAAGCTCGTGTCAGCAAAACGTCAAAAGCCGAGCGTTTGAAACGTAATCGCGAGCGTTTGCTTTTCTATTACGATTTGAGTAGCTAGCGTGGTTAGGGCCCAGTATTCCTAACACGTGCGTTTCACCGTCGCAACCAGAATACGACTTTATTGAATCACCTCGCGACAGACTGCAGTTATTGCAATGTTCCCTAGTTTATATGCATTGCTGTTTACATTAGAAAAAGGAGACGTCACTTATTTGGTCCTCATACATAAATTAAACCATACCAGAAACTTTTATTAATTTATTTAGGAATAACAGTTTAGGTACATGCCTAAAAACAAGTGAAGCTTCGTGTTTCCGGCATATTCGTGTTACATCCGCTGCTGACTAATGGGCGCTCACCTTTAAGAAGACACGAAGATTTTAAACCGATCCCACAATATTACGTGCGTCTACTGATTCATGTATCCCCCCCCTTAGCACTGCACTATCCACTTCGTTCTGCGCTCCTGTGACGTGTCACGTTCGTGACGTCATTGGCACGTAGCAGTTGAGGCTTATTGGCCGGCAGTTTACTTTGCCTGTCTTATCCAGGGTGATATTGGATTCGATTTTGTTTTCGATGTAGTTCTTAAATTATGTTCATTATATAAACAATTAATTGTTTTTGTAGTTTATTTTAACGTCACGATTTAATTTGGGAGGCTTATTGTTTGTGTAGTAAGATAAATAATGCCTTAAAACGACAATAGCCTAGTGCTTTTAGGGTGTGCTATCGTTACCGAGTGGTTCCAGGTTCGATCCTAATCTGGGCCCCATCCCCTAACACATGTATTTAGAGTATATAAAAAACAATAATATTATAATCAATTACGGTAATAATACCCATGAAATGGCTCATGTTGCAATCATCTATTTCTTATTTATTATATCCCTATTATAGGTAAGGGAAAGCTAGCTCTAGATAAAAAAGTATTATTTGTTTAAAATCAAACCTCGTGAATTGCGATGTGTCCAGCTTTGAATCCAAATTACACAAAAAAAAACAAATATCCATTGCCCATTAAAAACCGTACCTACCTCTTAATCAGAACCCACAAAAACCTTTGATCCCCGCATAAACCTTTATACGAATAAAATGAAGTGAAAATGAACTGCAATTAGCTGAATTGCCGACGGCCCAAACGTAGAATCCCGAAAAAAATCCCGCCCGAATCCCCCTTAGCCCACTTTAGGGGACAATTTGTGGGGATTGCTCAAATGGAATCCAGTGAAACAGTGGAGTACTCTGAAATTATTCATGCAAATTTTCAGTCAATGATAGGACGTGGCGACGTAGGACGGTGCATTTTAGTTCAAAATCTGGATGTTAATCGAGAATGAAATTACATTTCGAACGTTTTTACTTTACATACAGGGTAATAAGAACTATACTCACATTAGTTAACCACAGTAAGATTTCATGTGTTCAACTAAGTGGAATCCATAAATCAAACGTTTTTCATACTTAGTGCTTCCTACAAAGTCAAATTCACAGACGAAGCGTTTATTTTGTTTAAGCCTACGGCACTTACAAAATTGTCAATTTTACATTTTTTTTTCTTAAATATACAACCGGATCGGAACGCGACATACGTAGGTATATCTAAAAATATAGTCTCATTTAATACAACAACAAATTATGTAAACAAAAAACAGTTGCAGCTTGCCATTTTATCCAATGGGAGCTTATTCAAATCAGTGAATGCGGAGTGGGATTTCCCACCCATCGGATGAAATAAAATTGATATTAAATCAGACTACCAAATATCTACTTATTGCACTCAAGTAATAACTTTGCCTGAAAGCACATTAATTTTGTATTCTGCTTTTGTTCACGAAGTGGAGAACATTTTAATCTACACAGACAAACAGAACATTTTTTTTGTACCGGCTAAATTAAAGTAGTTAGCTATTAGTGTAATTACTTGGCTCAAAAGAAAGTTTTAGCTTTGCATTAGTGAATGTGAAATTATTATTAAAATAACTGAATAACTAGTAAGTCAGTTTAAAATTAAATTATTTCATTCGTTTTTGGTAAAAAAAAAAGTTATTTCTTCATCATCATACTAATACTAATCATACTACCTAATATTATAAAGACGAAAATTTTGTTTGTTTGATTGTAATGAATAGGCTCCGAAACTACTGAACCGATTTGAAAAATTCTTTCACTGTTGGGAAGCTACACTATCCGCGGGTGACATAGGCTATAATATATTTTCAAAAAAAATAGGGATCCTTACTAAAACTCGAATAATGTAACCGCAATGAACCCGTGCGAAGCCGGGGCGGGCCGCTAGTCATACTTAATATTATAAAGAGGAAAACTTTGTTTGTTTGATTGTAATGAATAGGCTCCGAAACTACTGAACCGATTTGAAAAATTATTTCACTGTTGGGAAGCTACACTATCCCCGGGTGACATAGGCTATAATATATTTTCAAAAAAATTAGGGATCCTTACTAAAACTCGAATAATGTAACCGCAATGTACCCGTGCGAAGCCGGGGCGGGCCGCTAGTCTTTAATAAAAATGAATGTTTGTCTGTATGTCATTTATATAATCGTAAACTATGCATTTGATCATGTGATGATCTTCAGCAAAGTGATGTGCATGAGCCCACAAAGGTTTCTGAGTTGGTACGACCAATCTTTGACAGCGTAGCAACGCGCGCAGGGTACAGCTAGTTTATTATAATGCCTATAAATAGAGTCATAGTTTAATTTAAAATAATGCTAACAATTTCGAAATCACCCTGTATGAAAGTAAAAGTATTAAGATGCTATAGGTATAATAAAATAATCAGGTATCTATGTCCATACATGGTAAAGCCTCAAGAAATGCTAGCTGGCAACTCCGCGATCGCGTTTACTTTACTAACCTAATTAACTCCACAAAGTAATTCCCAAACCTCTCTCGCACACTAATACATTCTTTGATACGCACATAATTTACTTTGTAAGTGTCTATATGTATCTACAGTTGTCGGTATATCTTAATACTGTAGTAGGATTTAAAATCTGTTTGTAAGATATTTTGGCGATATTTTGTTTTTTTTTTCTGACGACCGCTTGGCGCAGTGGTTCGAGCGTAGGCCGCTCGGCTCACTGCACCGGGTGGTTGCGGGTTCGATTCCCGTCAGGGTAAATTTCGGAAATGGCCTTTCGTAATTTGCCCCGGTCTGGGTGTCACTGGGATCGCCCCCAGTCCATTGTACGGTACCCATAGTACAAGCGTTGCTTATTTTGGGACCATACAGTTAGTGTGTTCGTCTGGCGATTATTATTTATTATTATTATTATGTTAAGCAGTTACTATAGCCAATGGTTTGTACGGACCCCTCGCACCGCACAGTGCCAACCTGAAGGGGAGTGAGACAGGAGACCACAAAGGGGTTGAGCTTCCAACTCTCTCACTCATTGTACGAAATGTAGGTATAATAGCTATTTTACGCCGATCTTTTGTGAGAGGCTGGTACTACCCCGATTGAGCCAGCCCTTGACTACTGCTTAGTTCTCCACTGTCCATTAATTAGACCACTGTGTATAAAAATATCAAAAATTATAACTTATGTTATTTACCTATATATCCTTAGCGTACGGCTGTGCCCCAGGCCAAGTTCTAATCTTCATGTTCTATAGCAATAACCTTTAGAAAATTCAAAAGATACCACAGCTAAAGCCGTGCGCTTCAACCAGTCCTTAACAAATTACTCGGCGTAAGGAAATTTCTTATGAAGATATTAGTAAGAATTGATTTTACTTTCATGTTCCCACCTTTGATGTTAAAATATTAATTTAATCTCACGCACGCTTCGCTACTGAAAAGCTTTCAGTGGCAGGCGTGTATGAAGGCAATATAATGTTCCAGGTAATTGAATATTTTTAAGAGTACACTTCGGTAGGTATATTGTTAAACGCATTTATTAATTATTCACTATTTTTTTTTAATTAGTATGAGTAATGTGTGATGGTAATAATAATAGAAATAAATAATTTCTGTAAACACTGTCCTTGAAAATAATTTCCCTAAAAATATCAGGTATTCATTAAGTATAGCTGCTAGATATATAAGTGTGAATATTTAACCATTAAAGCTATGAAGAAGAGGCTAAAATACTACGATACATACGAATCGAATATCGTTATTCGTACCGAGCATTAAATCAGGCGTGTTTCCATGCTCAGTATCCGATTCCGGTCCGAAACTCAGTAACCGAGCACAATATTAATTCGATGTAACGATTCATTAGCCGCCATGGCAACATTATTAGGGCAGAATCGTATTCAGTAAAATCAAGATATTTCATAGGAAATTACGTGAAGAAATTTTAGATTAAAGTCGTCACTGGAAAGTAGAGTAATCCTTTCTGTCGAAAGGCGCTTCCATGAAAATAAAAATTGCTGTAAGTCTCATAGTTTTAGAGATATGGAAGATGTGGCAACATAAACAGTACATCGTACAAAACAACTGTTCTTCGCTATTATTTTCCAACTATTTACCAAAATCTGTCTCAGTTAGGTACTCCAATCTCAACTCTGATACCCGTAGTTCGGTTTATACATTCAAACATTCAAAACACTTCGTCATCTGATTCAATAAAGCGTCTTACTTCACCTCAAATTGTGGCCCAAACTCAAATATTTGAACAAACATTCAGTGTTGGACAATGCTAAGTAAGCGCCAAGAATCTACGATGTCTCGATGTGTGGTCATAAAGTTGGAACGAGGGCGGTGTCCATTAATATTGATAATGATATATAAGAGCAACAGTGGTGAGAGTGATTAGCGGGCCTAGTCATATTCTAGGACGAGCTCTGATGTTCCTGTACTCTTATTTTATGACATCCAAGGGAAGACTATAAGTATGTGAGGTACTCTATCTCGCTCGGCATTAATACAGAAACAAAATCATTTAAGATAACATCAGGCATATAAGAAAAGCATTTCATCCTTAAAACATTAAAAATGTAACAAAATCAAGAACATATTTAACAAAAGCATTAAGTATTTAACGTTAACCCGCTAATTTTATAGCCCCGTACTAAGAGTTCAAACATAGACGCTGGCTTCGTTCTAAATCACACGGAAGCCCGTTTGAGCCGGTGCCAGCAGTACTGAACTAAATCGGATTTAATCCTTTTGAACGTTAACGAATTTTAAATATGGGTAGTTAGTGCGCTGATTTGCTAAAGAGGATTCGGAAGAGATACCTATTGATTTATTGAATACTAACTTTTTGGTCGGAAATTGGGAACTTTTGGATACGTAAATTGAAAGTTCGGGGTTTATAGTGTTGAAGTTTTACGGATATAAGTTTAGAGGCGCCAACAGCTTAACTGTTATATGGGTAGTCTGCCGAGTTAGAGGTCTAGGGCTCGATTCTGACTACTGTAGCTCTAGCATGAGTCATAGATATGTTTAGCTCTTTTACGGTAGCCACTGGTGTCTACGTAAATGATTTATATGGAAGCAGCTATTGAAATTTAGGTAAGTAAACTATTGTGTAACTTAGTTTAAGATGTTATAAGTAAAGAGCTATAGATGATAATAGGCGAGACAGCATATCTATTACCTAGTCAAATAATCGGCCAAGTACCCTTTTAACCCTGCATTGATAACTTTCTAACGCTTTACTGTACCCAGATGTCAAATACGCTTATTACCTGTCAAAGATATAGGTATAGACAGAACGGTGCCGGCTTCTTCGTGTGAATGACCGCTAAGATGCTAAATGTGTAGATAGGCGAACATTTTGATGTATTTCATGCGAAATACTTGTGAAATGGTGCTCTATGATCAGCATAAGAAAGTCCAACAGAAATTTAATAAAAGATAAAGAAGTAAAATACGGCGGTCGACAAAAAAAACAAATATCAAAAGTACAATATCACGCTGCGGGATCATTTAGAATAATCGAATTTGGGGCCAAACTTTGGGGCCCGAGTGAGACCCGACGGAAAATATGTAAATATAAGAACCGATAACAGACAACGTTCGGCCCGCCGAAATCAAAGGTCGCCGGTACATGGATATAAAAAAGTTAATACACGCTACAGTTGTATTGATAGAAATGATTATGATAATGTAAATTCAGATTGCGCTGTCTATTTAGTTTTGTTCGATCTGCATATAATATGGCTACCTAGTTTCAGAAACTTACACAGCAATCTCAAAGATTTCAAAACTTAAAATAATAAAAATTGGTTAACTATTTACAACTTAAAATAACGGTCAAACAGGCGAATACGGTTATAGGTTATGGCTCTTTATAAATACAACAATAAATAAATCATGCAATGCGTTCATTCAATTTCGTTGAATATTCACAGTCAATTTATTACCTATCAAAATAAAACATTTCCAGATACATTTTGTACGAATTTTGATCTGAGTAGGGCTTGTATCTCAAGTCTCTAGACTAGAGTATGAATTAAACATTTGTAAAACAAATAACGTAGTTACCACGTAATTGAAATAAAGCTCGCTACACACTACCCAATGTGCCATGTACCGAATACATTCTCTTTCATTTATTTGAGACACTAACGATGTTTTTGCCCTTATAATATTTATGGGTGCGGCGCCGGAGTGCTCCAATTCATTAATGGTCCCCTTGAGGGATGGCGCGTATATTTTTCTTCACACCTTCACTGGATTGTCTTATTTACGAGACCGTGGGGTGAAATTCTATTCCACATTGTCATAGTAGACGAGTAAACAGTAGGACAAGGTGGTACAATCACGATTTGAATGGGTTAGTCTATTGGTACAATATGGTAGAGTCAGACTCATCAGCGGCATGGTCCTAAACTAAAGCAACATTTTTAGATTGCAAAGACACTCGGGCAAATTGCGAATAGAATATTATCATTTTCCGGAATTTACTCGGCCCCGTAAAACCAACGAGCGCAATCCACAAACCACAAAAAACAATAGTATTCACGAAAAATACTTAACCAAGTAAGTAAAGTAAGCAACTCTATAAAAAACTTTTAAATTTTTCAATGGTGCTGCTTTAGCGCGCACTGTGCAACTCCGCAACTTCATACTAAAATTTGTGAATACGGATGTAAGACACAAATAAACATCTATTAACACTTGCCTCAAAGGTAGGATTCAGGTCATAACTATGAATTTATAAAATACTAGCTGTGCCCCGCGACTTCATCCGCGTAGTATTGGATTATTGGGTTAAAAAGTATCCTATATGTTAATCCCGGTTATAATCTATCTGTGTTCCAAATTTCATCCAAATCCGTTCAGTAGTTTTTGCGTGAAGGAGTAACAAACATACATACATACATACATACATACATACATACATACATAAATACATCCACACTCACAAACTTTCGCATTTATAATATTAGTAGGATGCTTTAAAATATTGTTTTCTTATATTTACGCGAATACTACACATTGAAATAAAACTATTTTACGGATCGGACCGCAAACAACAACTGAATATGAGGGTACCCAGTTATTAACTATGACATCAGGACGTCTAACACCTCAGTCCCCCCGGTAGCTGTAAAGCGGCCGAAACGTCGGGAAAATAACAAACTAAATAAACGCGATAAAATCCGTAAAATTGTTTTATTTCAATATGCTTTCAAAAATTAAATTCCAATTCTCGAGCGGATTCATTAGATCTGTCCCCTCAAGTCCTTTATTTCTTTTCACTTAACATACAATAGGAATACCGACCCTAATAAGAGAAATATACGCGCCCGAGAGCTAAATTGCAGAGAATAGTCGCGGTCGTATAAAGGAGCTCAAGCTTTCAAGATGGCCTAGACTTCAAGATGAGGCCTCAACAATCCGGGGATTGTATAGTCCCCCGCCAGACGATCTGATTACTGCTACCAATTTCAACTCAACCCATACAGTGATTGGATTGGTGTGAATATTTTGAAGTATTCATTGGCAAAATTTTCCCTGACGAGACTGGAACCTATAACCTCCCAGTGCAATCTACGGACCAAGCGGTTGCCACAATATTGCTAAGCCCCTTCAAATAATGTTCCTACTGAGAACCACATTTCCTATGAATGGTTGGTGGCATTGGAGGGGGTAGTGGTGGAGATTTTGTGGTCAAAATCTCCCCAAAGTAATACCGACGACATCAAAATCTCAAAGTAGCAACTTGGACCTAACCCGAGTAGTGAAGATAAGACCGAATCTGAGGGCTTCCGAGCACTTGACCCCAAACAATTGTAAATTATAACTTAAATGGAACTTCGCACATTTCGCGCAAACACGGAATACTGATAACGGGACAAGTAAGGCGTCCATTGAAAGCAAAGCTATAAATAGTAGAATGTAAATTCAAGGTAAGTAGTTCAAGTGCAAACACAGTACAGAATGACCACTACGCATCCCACCACCATTAGAAAGATATTATCGCAAGGCTTGTCGCAAGTCACCCCGCTTCACACATCGTTAGCGCATACCTTGGGGCGGGCCCAAAAGGTAGGTAATTATAACGCGATTATTTTATAAAGTGAGGTCAGCTCCCACAGTGCAAAATCCGACGTTATTGAGAAGCTCATACGACAGCAATTAAACCTCGTCTATAACTTGGTACAAATAGCTGGATCCTAATCTACGGTCTGGGATGTAATCAGTTAACCTAGCACTAAACATTTTTAGTACAGTAGGGCATAGCTAATGGTTTCAAACATACTTAAATAAATTGTCCTAACGATGTTGACCTACTGGATGACTGCGCACTGTGCGGCGTGTGGCGACTGCCTATTTATCTGTATAGTCTTAGCAATGAAACTCTGCCTCAAGATTTAATGTCGTTGTCCTTAGACGGTACTATGTCGGTAGTAACATTGGTGTAAACATAGTAAAACCTTCACACATAATTATCGTACTTACTGGAAATTCATGATTATTTTTATATAACAAAGTCAGCAATCAAAACACGAGATCGGCCTGATGTTAAGCAGTTCTCTTAGCCTATAATTGCTTGCAATACCAAGGTATTGCTCGCACGTTTTCGAACTAAGGATGAGTGGGACAGGAGTGAAAAGAAGGGGACTTACGAATCAAATAATCTAACATTGCTAGGAGAGTTAAACGGATTCCTAATGCATACCTAGTAAAAAAATCCTATTACAATTGTACAAAACTCAATTTTGAAACTCTTAAGAATCTCTCTCTTTATCCAGCCGTTGTGCTATGATACCTTTGATAAAGGATTTATCAAAGTATGATACCTAGTATGGTACCTATGATAAGCTATCACTATCTCTTGTTTACAAGCCGACTATTCAACCAATCCCCGGGATCGAAAATAATCCATTAATTAAACTTGAAACGTTTCATTAGCGAGCTCACTCCAAATTGAATTTTAATGCATCTCGTTCGCCGGGAACCTACCGGCTTGTTGTGAACAAAAAGTTCTACTTTGTTTCTTTTTGTTTTCAACTCTGTGCAATCAGTGCCTCTAGCTAGCTCGTAACTCAGGGGACGTGTATGTCTTGCCAAATCATTTAGGGAATGGAAGCTAGAGCGATACTATTTAAAAAAACAGGTGATTAAAACATAACCCTCCTTTCATGGCAGTCAGGTAAAAAGATGTGGACGTCGTATAGAAAACCATTCACACTTAGATGTTATTTGTAGAACTATGAATAGTTTGAAAATATGAAACGGGTAGAACTAATTTCCATCAACAGATCGTCTCTTCGATCTGGCATCGGATGGTATGGGAAGGATTGTTACACATCAAACAAATAACCTCACTGAAATCGATTGTTCAACAGATCACAGAGACTTTCATCCCTGTTTGTTTTGCGTCTGAGATAATATTTTTTCACACAACAACTTAATTCTTATTCTATAATGTACCAATAGTTGTTGAATCCCCCTGAGGTATTTCCACAATTGCCAACGACAAAAACAGCGAAACTAAACAGTCAACAGTCGTTTCAGTATTTGAGTTGAAACGTTTTTTCAGAATCCCGCGCGTGAGCAACTCCTTGTGTGTTTACTTGTTACTTACTTAGTTTAGTGGTGTAATTCGACTAATACCTACTTACTTACATTAACCAATTTGAAATAAATAGGATTCAACCGATCAGAGAGACAGATCAGGAAAGCAGTTGTATTATCTACTATATAAAAATAAGTCGGGGTTTCCTTCCTGACGCTATAACTCCAGAACGCACGAACCGATTTCCACGGTTTTGCATTCGTTGGAAAGGTCTCGGGCTCCGTGAGGTTTATAGCAAAGAAAATTCAGGAAAAATGTTAAGGATGGTCCACATTCCACGCGGACGGAGTCGCGGGGCACAGCTAGTTATAGCTAAAAATAGATGCAGCAGTGACCTAAAGTTAGCTACTGATACCATTTACATCTACTACTTACTTAAGCAACTACTTGTATTTTGTTTGTCTCTACATTAATTAATTTATAATATAATTACAATACATTAATTGCAGTAAATCTTTCTGGATATATTTCTTCCTAATACCTATTCAATTTATATCGGGGTCGGCTACAATCTACCCAGATTTGGCTGAACTTTTATGCCACAATTACGTGCTATTTGCCTGTCCAATTATTATGTGCCTAGAAGTTTGTAACGTAGTAAATAAATTGTTTGACATTAATTATCATGATATTTGGAATTTCTTATTCCCGACCTACTTTTTAAGCAATAGGAGCATCCAATAAACTGCAAGACTTATAGCCCGATGGAATTGGATCCGCAAGCAAATTGCCTACAGTATACATTTTTATACTCCCAGCTGGGAGGCTCGCGTGGCGGACTAATAAGAAACGTGACGCCACGCTGTGACCAGTTTATACTGAAACTAAGGCAAATAGATAGGGTAAATAAGTTGTAACTAGTAGTCTTTCTAGCTACTTCCAGGGAGAGGGTCAAGCAGGAGTTTTAAAAGATTGCGAATTGTTTGTGAAGACATGTCACACCCCACGCACTTCCAGCACTAGTTATTACTTTATAATGTAATTATGTTACTTAACTCGTGTCGCATCGTTTATACACCCGGGTGGATAACGAACAATTTATTACCCATTGTATCTACACGAAACAAAAAACTTGATATAAAAAATGAGTTCATACCATTCTTTTCTGTACACTCTATATAGTCTATGTAGCCTGTCAAACATAAATTAATTATGGATAAAGTGAAATAAATGTTTAAAGAATGATTTTAGGTAAGAAATTAAAAGCTCGCTCGGTTTTTCAAAACGGTGAGATCAAACGATCACACGGAAAAAAATATATTTTACAATACTACCAGAATGTGTAGTAAACGAAAATTCGTTCCCAGTACCAGTTTTTAGTACACCTAATCATTTTTTTCGTACAGCTAACAATTTCATGTTTAACGGCTACAATATGATCGTAATGTGTACTATTCAATTCTAGTAATTGGGAATCTGGTAGGGATTACAATATAGATCTTTACGCAAACAATAACATTGTAATATTTCAATAATTACGAATAACATTGTTCCTGCAATAATAAAGTCGATTGCAGTTACATTCCTTAGTTTGTGGTTACAATGTGTAAAGTAGCGAGGTGTATTGACAGGTCGGCAGTGTTGCCGTTCTAGAGACTTTGTCGCTAGATCTAGCGGAATTCATGAGTGGTTAGCGGGGAAAAAAATTGAGTTGGCGACAAAAAAAGATTTAGACTTCTAGCGAATTTTGAGCCGTCGCATATGCGACTTTTTTTCCGAAAATATTTGAAGAATAATGTGTTTTTTAAGACCACCTGACTACACCTGAACAACCATAAACATCCGTCCTGGCACAAAATATAGCCACAACCCCAAAGTTTGTCTCGTTCACAATCTTTTTATAAACAAAAACCAATGCCCAAAGTAGCTGGTGTAGGCATTGGAGAAGCCTCCGCTTCCAGTACCAGTGATGCTGAATACCCGGTTGACATATGTTTAGATTTTGAAATATAGGTAGTAAATTATGTAATTCTTAGAAAACGTAACAGTTTCAGTTTTTTATCATCCAGAACATTTGTTGTGATTTTTTGAATAAATAGTATGTTGATTTTGTTTTTTTTTTTTGCGAAAAATGAAAATATTTGCCAACAACAACGATCGGCGTCAAGATTAGACTTGAGCGTCAGCGATACGGTTTAGCGACTTCTAGCGGATTAAAAAAAATATTTACCAATATCTAGCGGATTTTTTCTTATTACTAGGGACTTTTAATTTTGTAGAACGGCAACACTGCAGGTCGGTTCCCGCTTCTTTCATTGCACTAGCGCCGCGCATTCGATCGAAGTGTTCTGTTCGTCGTTGCCACAGAGTACCTGTCGTTGCATTGCATCTACTTACTAAAAAAATTAAACAGTGTTCCCAATGGATGAAGACACGAGATCATTTCTGTTGCAATGGTCGATGGCCGACTACATTGACGTATTCAAAGGTTAGTTTGGTTCTTTGGTTACATACTTTATCTCCTAGAAGTAATCTTTTCCGCGATTCACATTAATTAAAACAGTGTAGGTACCTTACCTTTTTGTTTTTTTATTGCTTTTACGTCAATAAGAAAAGTAGGTAAGTGATTGTAGGTAGTCTTTCGGGAGGTTGCATATCTAACTAGGTACCTACTCATAACCAACTCTTTTCGGTACCTAGGTTTAACAAAATTATTCTATCTGGATTACTAGGTCGGTACCTATATAATGGCAAAAGAAACTGTAAATTGACCGTAAATTACCTACTTCTTAAATTATTAGGCATTGGTTTGTTTACAGGAAACAGGATTGATATCCATACATTGGGAATTCTTGATTCGGATATGATCAAAGAATTAGTGAAGCCGATCGGAGATCGAGCGAAATTGCTGCAAAATCTGAATCTGTGGCGGCAAATTTCAGACTATGAACCTATAATGCCACAAGTAAGTGCTAAACTTAGTTATGAACTTGGGTACCTCGGTAGGTACATTTAGTATTAGTTGTCAATTACGTCGGTACCTACCTAACATAAGGAGTAAATAATCAAAACTCATAACAATAATTGGGTCAATGTATGTATACACAACTCCTTAGGGGCTTAATCCTTATGTAGCTGAATAGTTCTATTAGGTATAATATAAAAATTATAAAAATAGTAATTGATGTTTGTGTTGCAGAACAAAGATTTTGAATATGATGATTGTGAACAAGAGTATGCTGAAAATCATAAACAAAAGAAGAATGACAAAAATTATGATGGTGAGAAAAATAATTCTTCAAATACATTATAATACATCTAATTTATTAGTTTATTATATTTATGTATAATAATTATAAATTAATTATGTTTCAGACATACAACAAGACATAATCTGGCTTCAGAAGTCAACAGAACCATGGCAAATGATTGAAGAAAAATGGCGAAAAACAGCCACTGCAAGATTAGAGAGTCTTAACACCAGTGACAAAACAATCGCACAGTATATGATTGAATTTCCCGCCTTAAAAAAGCCAGTTGGCTATAGTCTGCTGCTTGAAGATTTCAAAACAATTTACCCAGACAAAGAAAATCTGCGCCATGAAAAATTTGCTTTATTCAAGAATAAAATTTTAGACTACGCAAGGCAAAAAGCCATTCGCGATGATGCAGTGAAAATAATGATTTAACCACTCGAAACTCTTTCTGAAGGTTAGTAGTGTACTTCATTGTAACTTCACTTCACGTGTAATTATCTCTTGTCCAATCGAAAATACTGGCTAGTCTCCACCACTACAATATTACTATTTTATCTGATATGCTTTATTTCATAGTATAGCAGTGATAGCCGATTGGTTAAGCACGCGTCTTGCGGGCTACCAGGCCTCAGGTTCAAACCCCGGCTCGAACCTCTGGATTTTTCGAAATCTATGTGCGAATCATAATTTCTATATGATTATCACTTGCTTACGGTGAAGGAAAACATCGTGAGGAAACCTGCATGTCTTAGGAGATTTAACCAATTTTCGAAAGACTGTGAAATCCGCCAACCAGCACTGGGCCAGCGTGGTGGATTATGGCCTGAATCCTTGAGGGTAGGCCCGTGCTCAGGATTGGGACGTAAAAAAAGGGCTAAAATAATTTTTTATGCTTTATTTCAGAAGCAGCTGATATCGTCAAAGCTGCGGAAGCCAAATCAATAATAGCATTCAGGGTAAAACAGGAAACGGCCGAGGGATTTATAACTCACATAACTACTGCATTGGAGCTACACACAACTGTTTCCAGCAGACTAGAGAAATTCTCCAAACTAAATGTAACGTTGCAACCTTTTATTATAATTGTCGGAGAAAACTGTTACAAAATTTCCAAATATTATGTTATTGTAAATGACACATTTTATGTGCTCCATACAATAGAGGACGCGGTTGACGTTTGCTTCAATTTTCATGTATTGAATTGTAGATACCCTATTGAATGTTCCACTACTTGGCAATTTATTCAAAATGGTCTCTATGACTTGAAGACCCCTTACGACAAGCAGTATATTTCAGTCAATTCTTTGTTAACCGACCTTGGGGTTGAAATTTATTGATATGCCTGAATGTTTTTTTGTAATTTGATTTTACCAACTGTAAAATACCAGTGTGGTCATATTAAAATAATTCATAGAAATATTCAAATTCATTATTACCAGTGTGCTGAATCAGGTTGTAATCGGAAATATTATTTGCTTAATTCTTTTAAAAAACATTTGGCAACACATAATATTTTAGAAGATAATGTTACAATAACAAATCTAATACTTAATATAGCTTCTAATAATTGTACCACTCCAAATAATACTACTTTACACGAAGTAATACCAAACCCTGCATCAAATTTAAGTCATAGTAATATTTCCAATGTTTCATTTCCAATAGAACGAGAGATATCAAATCTACATCCGAGGGTTCAATTAAAAATAAATTTGCCATTGAAATAAAACTATTTTTACGGATTATATCGCGTTTATTTACTTTTTATAATCCGTAAAATAGTTTTATTTCAATGTGTAGTATTCGCGTAAATATAAGAAAACAATAAATTTGCCAGTTTCACGGCCAGTTTATATGCGAATCCATTGATACCAAGAAATGTTATTCAAGTTGTTATGTCTAATTTAGAAAATCTTATAAACAATTCTGTAGTGAATCCTATCACTTCTATATTATCAAAATCTGTTCAGAATCAATCTCCAGAATCCTGTTTACCTAAACTATATAATCACTTGGAGTCCATACAAGGTAGTCTAAAACATTTTAATTCTGAGTATTCACGTTTTAATTTTTTCAAAATAGCGGTACCTATATTTAACCTATTGAATATACATTAGGACATAGAATGGAATCAGTGTCTGCTAATAACGTTATAAATTGTGTAACTGGCCAATATATACCTCTAAGACATGTATTAAAAAAATTCTTTGAATTAAATAACGTGCTCAGTGCTACTCTTGAATATTACAAAGAAATGATAAAAACGTCAAATTTTATAATAAATAAAAGACTGGTTTTATATTAACTTATCTTTTTGTGTATTTCTTATTTATTAAGTGAGAACAGTTTGTTATATCTTACGAAGTCCATCCCGCAAAATTAAACTTTCGAAGATTGGTTCTACTGAATGTCTTCGTGAAATAGAACAACTGTAAACTAACCCTGCCCACCATACTAAACTAAGTTGTACTGTAGGAATTTGTTTGTCTAATAATGTTAATTGTAATTGTAAAATTTCTGATAGTAATATGTACTACCTACTTATAGGAATGTGTACACTATAAAAAGTGGTTTTGATCAGTTACTCAAATGGTGTTACTGCCAACACAAAAAGTTACATGTGATTTTATCAAAATCTTTGACTAGCAAATATAAATTGTTTGTCAATTGTGAGTTCACAAGTCACTTTTTTGTGTAAGCAATAACAACATTTGAGTGACTGATTAACAGACTACTTTTTTCTGTGTACAAATTCCTATAGTATATGCTACAATCAGAATCTTTACAATTACAATTTCCATTGGTAGACGCTACAAATTCCTATAGTATATGCTACAATCAGAATCTTTACAGTTACAATTTCCATTGGTAGACGCTACAAATTCCTATAGTATATGCTACAATCAGAATCTTTACAATTACAATTTTCATTGGTAGACGCTACAAATTCCTATAGTATATGCAACAATCAGAATTATATTAACAACAAGTCGTTTGATAAAGGGCACAAAAAACTAGTAGTAGTTGGAAATCAGTCTAGTAGGATTAACAATAATATATTGTAATATAAACTATTCATATAGTATCGTACAGTATGCACCTTGTTGTACGTACTAAACGATTATTTGTCCCTACAAACACTTTTTACAAGAACTGACTAGTAGCGATTACAATGTGTAGAGTTGTCACATATACTACTAAAAAAATTGTATGCACTACCAAATTCTGGTTATAGTTACCAGTTTTTTTTTTCCGTGCATTATTAATAATACATGAAGCCTCGAAATTATGAATCGCTAAGCTGTGGTAAAGGAAAATAAATGGTTCTCCTTTGAAATTGCAGATTAACTGAGTATCAATGCATGTACCTAATTAATAAAGTTTATGTCATGTATATCTATCTAAGTACTAATTTATATTTTTACTTTAATTAAAAGCAAAAAATACAAATAAAGCCAAGTGATCGAACGCAAACTCCCACCACAAGGTTTACGAGTTTAAACAATGGCTCACATTTATGACACTTTCAACATCATATACGAATGCGGCGAATTTCATTTCCAGAATAGATTATCACTTGAAAAACTTGACAAACAGTGAATCAAAATGTCGTAGGAAAACCTGCATGTCTGAAGGAAATTCGGCTGGCGTTGTAGACGCATAGAAGGGGACTGAGGAGGCTCGCTATTAGGTACATTGGGACTAAATACCACCAGCAAAATCTGGCAGCTGACCAGCTGAGGAAGATGATTACGAACTAAAAGGTTCATGTTATGAACAAACAAATAACGCAAAATTATTTATCGATGAAAGAAGTTTAGCTAAACTTTTGAGGTTGGTCGTGGTAAAGCGGACTCTATGTTAATGTACCTACGTATTAACGCAAATATATTACGCAATAGTTAGATCCATTGGATGTAGTGGTCTATAGGATTCCATTAAGCAAAAAAATAGACAGTACATACAAATAGTAGATAATTTAAATTCCCTTTGGAATTCAAAGTGCAAACATTTGTTTGTGAGCCAGGATCACGCAAAAACGGCTGTAACGATTTGAGAGGTACTGAGGCACTTTATGCCCTGGAACAACATAGATTACTGTTCCTTTTTACTCGTGCCAAATGCCGCAATATCGCCGCAGTCGTCCGAGACATTATCGCGCCATCTGTCACTAGTTTTATATCGAAGCGGCAAGTTTTACGCAATAAACGTATCTACGGTATGTTAGACATTTGTGATACGACTGTCGAGATCTAAACGAGGTATTGAAGAGATTTTGTATCGCTAGGAAATTGGTTTTGCAGCTTCTGTCGTTTTTACTTCCAAGCTGGGCATGTCTTAACCAAACATGAACTAAGGTGTCCATGTGATTTGATGACATTATCATATTAAGGTACCTACTAACCCAAACTCAACGACCGCTTGGCGCAGTGGTTCGAGCGTAGGCCGCTCGGTTCACTGCGAATGGTGGTTGCGGGTTCGATTCCCGCTGGGGTAAATTTCGGAAATGGCCTTTCGTATTGTCCCTGGTCTGGGTGTCACTGGGATCGCCCCCAGTCCATTATAACGGTACCTATAGTACAAGCGTTGCTTAGTTTGGGACCATACAGTCGGTGTGTCAGTCTGGCAATATTTATTTATTAAATTTATAGTAAGTTTACATTGACATTAAAATGCAGTTTCAGTGAAAACATACAATTTACACAAAAAATATTAAACCATTGCTCGCACGTTGCTTCACGGGGTGGGGGACAGAGGGAGGAGGGTTAGGGAGGGAGTTTGTCTTCCGGCCCTCTCGCTCATCGTACGAAATACAGCTATAATACCTATCTACTTTACGCAGATCTTCTGCATGAGGGCGAGAGTTACTACTTCGTTCGAACCGCCTGTTAAAACCTACTTACGTATGCCGTTAACTCGCCCGTTCGATCCACGGACATTTAGACAGATCTCTGATTGGGTGGCTGTTCTCTGCTTTGTTGGGCGGACAAAAGCGAAGAAAACTGGAACTGCCAGGTATCGGCTGGCGTTTCAATGGACACAGTCCGTTCCACCGGTGCAATAATGTTCCCGGCGCTTGTTCCAATTGTTCCAAGATACTTTGTTCGATTTCGCTTGCATGGACGTTTGCTGACTAGGTAAGTACTTATGTTTACTTCACTTACATTTTCGTAGGATGCGCTTAAACTTAAATAAGTCTTACTTCTGGATAGGTAGGTAGGTATACAAAAAGAATGTGGGTCTATTTCTCCTAAACTATTTCCAGATCCATTGTCTTGAAACAAACAGGAAAAGCGTCTGTATGTAGGTATCCCTATATAAATAGCGCAGTTAAAAGTTATCGCATAAGTAGTTGAAATGCTACTTGTTAATGTAGGTTCGGTCACTGTTCTTAGGTCGCAATACGAAAGTTGTGACCAATATTTCAAGGCCAAGGCCTACAACTTAGAAAATATTAGATGATAAATAGATGCATAGAGCTAATACGGCCTGTCTCCACTAGGCGATTCGGCGTTTACATATCGGTTATACAGTACCATCCTAAATTATGTCTTACGATTACTAGATAGCAGATAAATAAATTCAATCATTACTTTAGAATTGGATCAGAAAACGAAAACAGTACCTACAGCGTGTATGCAACGGGAGAAAGAGCGCGCCACCACTCTCTCTCCACTATTGCTAGCAAAATTGTATAATATACTTTTTCCGATCGATCTGAAAAGACTATGTTCCTAGCCCGGAACAAGTAGGTATTAAAATACAATACATAACACATGACATGCCAACGTGACATTAGAATTTAATGCTGCCATGTTGTGACATTTTTCAAGATTCCATGGAAAATTATAAATCGCATTAATAGCATAGCATATTTCTTTTTCTGTTATTTTTAACCCCCGACGAAAAAAGAGGGGTGTTATAAGTTTAACATGTGTATCTGTGTGTCTGTGTATCTGTGTATCTGTGTGTCTGTCTGTGGCAACGTAGCGCCCAAGCTGATGAACCGATTTCAATTTTGTTTCTTTTGTTAGGTAGGTATTCTGATCGAGAGTGTTCTTAGCTATGTTTCATGAAAATCGGTTCAGCCGTTTGAAGATCATCAGCTCTTTTGTAGGCAAAAAAGCCACATTCGCGGCCAAAACGAACTTCCACGGCTCGAATCCGTTCGAAATTTGGGCTCATTGGAATAATATCTTTGCATCACTTGAGAACGGCTGAAACGATTACGCTTTATTATATTTTTAAATGATCGTAATCGTCTGAACTGGCTTTTTACAATATTATAAATTTTAAAAGTTTCCCGGATTCTGGAAAAAAATTATATTTTATCAATTTTTATATGAGATTTGTGTATGAACTAAACACGTTCCATAAGTCACGTTTCAAATGATGGATACGCGCATGCGTTAAATTTAGTTTGTTTTGTTAATGGTCGTGGAATATTACGCAATAATAATTCTAGAGGGCGCTGCTCCGCCATTTAGAAAAAATATAGAAAAACAAATCTAATTTAAAATAATTTAAGCGTTATTGAAAATTCTTCCCCTGGGCTGCTCCCGCCCACCTCAACCAGAGTTATTACATCAAATTCAATCATAATTGATAATCTTTTACTAGGAATTAAACCTCCGTGGCATCAATATTTAGATTCGTTGTCTATTCTAATGTCAATTATTATAATGTCATAACAAAATAATGTCTCATACTTTTACGCAGATTTTCTGTTGATTATTGTATACATTTGATGAAAAAGTCGTCGCATCGGGGGATTTTAAATTTTAAATTTAGAGTTATTTTCAATGGGATTATTTATCTCCTAAAACAAATCCAAATGTTTTTTAGCTTTATGGGAGCTATACAGTCGTCCGCTAACTGCTTTGATAAAGGACTGTCACCCAAAAATATGAATTAAAGATAAATAATAATTATAAATCCTGACATCCAGTTAAAGGCCAACAAAAGCCGATTTTACCGAAAATTAAAATACACACTGTTTTTGTATTATTATAAAACATGGTATATATTTTTTTTATATTAATGGCCTCTTTCCACTGGGTCAAGCCCAATGTGATTCTGCCAATGTCGAATAACACATAGCAATAACAAACACAATAATAACAAATACAATACAAAAATGTGACCGTCCATTTTGGAAAACCAAATTCGAATCCAAAAAAAAGTCATGGTAATATAGAGTTCGTTATTGCAACCCTGACTGTCACTGTCAAACAAGTAACTGTCAGTCCTTATGTCGAAAATGGCGATTAATCCAGCGAATTTGGAACGAAAGTTCAAAACCCACCTCGATCCCGTTAGATTTTACGTTCATAATTAGAAAGTGTTACAAGAACAACATATTTATTTAGTCGTTTTCATTTAAGTGTTTAGTCTCTGTGAATTTCTTTATTTATCTCTCATCATGATAGATATAAATGTGATAGATTTTATTTTTCTAAATTTGGCTTTCGTCGTTACATTTACCGGTGTTATAATAAATAATTATGAAAAATACGTGCCAGGGTTTATAATAAAAGGTTATCGATATGGGAGTTTCGCTTACCAAGGCACGGATGCCAACTTCCTTCAAGTTATTGAAATACCAAAATCATATTACCGACATTTCTATTTATTCGCTGTTTTATTCAGCGTTTTTATGTTATCTTACATGTTCTTTGTGTATTTCGTCGGTGTAAGCGTTAGTTATTGGGTCCATTTCGCTCTGAAGGTGCTGCTAGAGGAAAATGAACCGTCAGGTAAGTGAATTCTGATTACATTCTGTTATTAATGTTATGCACCCACAACATTGTTATTAGAAAATTCTAGTTGGACAGCAAGTATTTCTTGTGGTGAAAGTTTGTTTAATGACCATACAGTATTATCGGTTCACTTGTAAGTCGATAGGTCAAGTTCTATGATTATTCATCAAAATTAAATGATTAGGCACACAATATTAATCTCAGCTGTTCAGGGTTTCACCTTCTACTAGCACATATCTCCACTTTCTCCACCCTCCAATATTCCAACGTTATATTATTATATAAAATTTGCGTGTTCTTAATGACAATTTTGATAAATATTTTTGTACTTAGGAAGTCTCCTAAATGGTTCTTAGCTATATTTGGACCCGGTTAGGTGGTGCTGTTGTTGACATCCTGAAAATAAAAGCTATGCTAGTGAAGCTGTGTTAAAGCTAGAAAATAAAAGTATTGCCAGACTGTGCTATGTGTACCACAACAGACAATGGGTGACCCTGATGTCACCTGGACTAGGGTAAATTACGAAAAGGCCATTTCTGAAATTTGCCCCATCTGGATTCAATGACGCAATCACCAAACAACCGATCACAATCGCAGGAATCTCTCACTTATAACTATAATGAGCCTCTAGGAGGACGGTCGCTTATGGGACCCCTTAACTTGGTTTACATACAGCAAAGAATTTGATTTGAGATGTTCTAAAATTTACATAATTACTAGCTGTGCCCCGCGACTCTGTCCGCGTGGAATGTGGACTACCCTTAACATTTAGGGGTATGTAAAATAGATAGTAGCCGATTCTCAGACCTACTGAATATGCATATAAAATTTCATAAAAAATGGTCGAGGAGTATGGTAAATAACTTTGGGACATGAGAATTTTATATATAAGATACTTAATTTGGAAAATATTGAAATTAGATCAGAGACTAGAAATCACTCTGGAGGATGGAGATCCAGTGGAACGCGTTTCATAAAATTTCTTTTTTTATCCTTACAATTTCTAAAACAGACTTGGGGAAAAAAACTAAAATGAAGAAGCTAACTTTCAGTCCCTTACATTCCGTGCGGTGCGTGCATACTGTCATGTCATAATCTATTTTTTTTCCAGTATCAGTTTACGCAGCCATGATAGCTATGACGCTGCTCACAGCACAGTGCATCAGGAGGCTATACGAGACTTACTACTTGCAAGTATTCGCCAAGTCTAGCAAGATGAATCTGAGCCACTACCTAGTGGGTATCGTTCACTACTTCGCGTGCATCATTGCTGTTGTAGGACAAGCGCCTTTGTTTTGTGGTGAGTACAGTTTACCTTGGCCTGCAATTTAGGTGGATTCATAGGTCATTTTTTAGCATCAGTGTTGTAGGTAACATAACTGTTTACACCTGTTTTTTTTCCTGGGGCCGTCTCTTACGCCATCTTATACGACATGGCACTGATATTTTATCTTATCTGGATTATCATGTAGCTCATCTTTCTTCCACGCTTACCCCTTACCTCCTACTTTAAAATGTCATTTATGAAGAACCTTATTATCTTCCCTCTTTATTAAAAGTACTCCGTATTTTTTCCATTAGTAATTTATTTTGGTGTCACAAATTCTGGTAAATTAGAACCAAACTTAATATCGTCATAGGTAACTAAAGAAATTGATTACCATCTTGCTCAAGTTTTACAACCAAGACAAAGACGGTAATTAACTTGGTTTGTGTACCAACAGAATTAGCACGAATACCTACATACTTATGTACTTAATTATTTTATTTTTAGGACACCAAAATCGGGACAATGTTATCTGGAATGACCTTCGCACGACGATCCTAGCAATTCCATGCACTTTAATATTCTTCTATGCGTGGTACGAACAACTTCAAACCAACATAATATTCGCAAACTTGCGCAAAGACAAGAAATCCGGGCAAGTGGTGACCGAGGACCATGGGATACCTCGCGGGAGACTGTTTGAACATGTATCCAGCCCCCACAGAATGTGCGAAATTATTATCTACACGACACTAATGGTGCTGATACCTACGAAGACATTCCTGTGCATTTATTTGTGGGTTCTGGGAAATCAGGTGAGATATAATTTAAAAGGTTGTTATTCATTAGCCCCTGTATTAATGAACGCGGATTAGCGGGCGAATAGTTACACACCAAACTATATCTTTCTGTCATCAGTAATTTGACATTCAAAAGAAGAAGACAAACTATGGTGTAACTACACAAAAGCTAATCCACATCCATTAATAAGGGTGTAGGTGTTATAGATAAATTATAACGAAGTCTTCGTTACGAAGACGGAGCTTGTAGGGGTAAAAATACTGATTGCAGCCAGCAATCATCAATCTATATTATTTTTAACCTTCCAAAAAAGGAGGAGGTTATTATGTTCTTCTGTACCTATGTATGTTTTTTAAAAGATTAGCTGATGGCACTTCGCGTTCAGCCTTAAAAAATTATACTTAAGGCTAAAGCGCCCATCCAGCCCGCAAAGTTCAAATTTTTTGAGGTTTTTTAGAAATTTTTCAATATCTGACAATAATGAAAGGCACATTTTGTAATTCGCGAAAAAGACCGTGTGCAGTGCATTTATTAATATATCCAACTTACTCTAAAACATTTCAAGAACGACAGCTATCCAGATAATCTGGCAATTTTTGTATATTTAGTGATTTACTAGTATCATATCCACCGTGATAATATTTAGAGTAAAATAAATGTATTCATAAACGCACTACATACTGTGTTTTTCGCAAATCACAAAATGTTGTCTTAAATGTTTTCAGATTTTGAATAAACTATAAAAATACTCGAAAATTTTGAATTTCGCGGGCTAGACAGGCGCCTTCACCTTAAATGTGTTTATGCTGTATATTTCGTCGTAAAAACACATGAGCTAATCTAAATAGGAATTTGGATTTTTACTATTTGATATTAACTATTTTGTCTGGCTTCACTCGCTATTTTTACGCGCTACGTTTAAGTTAACATTGTCGTCTGAGTAAAGTACCTAGTTTTACGTTGGAAATTTGTTCGCCTAGACACGTAGGTTCCTACTATACTACGACCTCCTTTCACTTAGTGTTAGGTACTGAGTGAATGCAGTTTATATAATTTATTTTTATCTAGATTCCAGTCATGTTTTCCTCTAATATGATCAGTGAAAGACCTGCTAGGATTTTTCACAGCTATGAGCCATGATGCAGATCTTTTTTTGGTCGGAACTGTAGAAATACTACCTATCTGAAGAGGTAACTGCTGTCTTTTTGCATAAGACACTTTTTCTAGGCCACCGTTGATTGATTACTTTTATATTTTGTAACTAGATACCTCTGTCCATTATTTGATTAGGTATTTTTATTTATTTTGTAGGTGAACTAGCTAGATTGCCTTTGTGCATTAATAGACTGCCGTCCCCCACCAAAATTTGAAAGCTATAGCTATTGTATGTACTAAACTCCGATCATGTTTTGTGTAAATATTATTTTCATTACTCATACTCTGAAAGTAGGTCTGAAGTGGCCTGAGAAGCGGGTTGAAAGTAATACTTTTCCGGCCCGGGAGAATCGCTTTCAACTGACAGCTGTCAAATTATAAAAAAAAAACTAGTTCCATTTTCACATTTCTATGGAACCATGTTCAAACTTTTTCTACAGTCACTCAATTACAGCACGATGTAAAATTGAAATAACATAAAGTTAAGTATTAATTAAAGCATATATATTTTTAAATTACTTACTTATAATTTAGTTTCAACAATTTCTTTAAAATAACATAGATTTGGGCAAAGTATTTAAAGATGAAAATGAAAAATAATGGCTAAATAAAGAAGTTGGCCGGCCAACGAAAAAAAAACAAAATAGGCGGCAATCCGATCTTTATTTTTTTTTTGAGTGGTAGAGTGTTGTTCATACTTCCTTGTATTATTTGTTTAGCCAATTCCTGTTTTTATTTTTACTTTCTTTGTATTCGTAATGAAAAGCACAGTGTTTACCTCGGGTGAAAGACTTATTTTGTCCCTCGAACTATTAGCGGGCGCCAAACCCCGTCTCGGGACTAAATAAGTCACTTTCACCACTCGTGTAACAATGTACTATTTATGTTTCAGATACAAACATCTATTCAAGCTCACGAATGGTATAAGAAGACCTTTGAGAAGTATCCCGCCAACAGATACGCTGTGTTCCCACGTATATTATGATTTATACCAATTTGTTAATGGTCCGTAGAAGAAAACGGATCAGTTATAATAATAATTTAAGTGTGTTATTGTTAATTTGACTGCATTTTGTGTAAAATGTGTCTACACCTCACGGAATTGTGGTTTGTTTACGCATTCCAATATTCCGTTTTATTTGTATTTAAATTCAAATTTATTAATTTTCACTAATGTCAAAAACAAATTGCAAGTAGGTAGGTAATCTTGGTATCCATTTACTGCCACTAATTGGAAGACACGACTTAGATTTAAGTAAGACTGAGCATTTATTAGTTTATAGAGGCTAAGAAATATTCATATTTTTTATAAGTAGGTACTTAGATAATTTATTATAAATATTTATTATGGTGCTCCATCATTGTATTTTAGATCCTGTTTAAAAGATTTCAGTAAATAAAGTTATTTAGTGACATTTTAAACATTTTTTTATTCAAAATTACCAACCCAAGCACAAATTTATCCCCGCTTTTTGAACACTCAAAATTTAGTATCCCGGATATTCTTGTCACGATCTGCCGTACTTAAATGGATTATTAAATCCAAGTTGGTCAATAAATAATGTTCTCAATTATTAAATTGAGAACATTATTTATTGACCAACTTAATTAGTGTAAGCACATACATAAGACGGTAAATAACACACATACATCTTCACAAGTCGGTCTTCTATTTGTTGACAACCGCTTAATTGAACAGGAAGCTGTAACAAAATTAAAAATGCATTAACGACTCTTTTATTATGCGTACTTACTTAAAAACTATTTCTTGATTATTTCATAAGCTGGGAAATCAGGATATTGGTATGTTCGAAAACGGGGATTCAAAAAAATGTAGGTACGTTATTGCAAAGCTGGTAAACTGAATTTTGCCAGTTATCTGATGAGGGTCAGAAAGAAAAAAAATCAAAAAGAAAGAAATGAGATGCACGATTATCTTAATGTATATTTTATTAAGCTACCCTCTAAACCGGGCGTCAGATCGGCCGGCTTGAGTACGCAAACGCAGTTACTATAAAAATACTTCTATAGGTATCCTTCATCGCCACACATATAGATTTACATAGATAACGCAAATGCATGTACTTCGCGTGTACGAAACCCCGACCAAGCGTCAAGGTTGGTCGCCGCTAACTTACAGTCCGCGCGACTACAGATATAAAAATATGAGTATGAGCGAGAGAATCGTTGCGGTCGGAGGGGCATCGGTGGCATCAGTGTCTTTGAATCGGTTTGGATTTCCCGCGTTAAAAATTTGGCACTCTTAGTTTCAATATAAATCGTGATACTTGCGTTATCTATGTAAATCTATACCTATCTTTGTTAATCGCATTGTAAAGTCAACTCTGATGCGGCGCGCGGCGCTCCTATAGATGTGAATCGTAGGTACTTTAATGTTTCGTCAGTACAAACGAGGGATATGGATAGTAACCTGTAAGGATACCACCGCCTCTTGGACCTGAAGACCGACAGAAGCAGCGAGAAGAACACGCAGACCAGCACTAGCCCCACCACGCACTGGAACCGCCGCCACTTGCGCCCCGCTTGCGTCCGCACAGCATTCTTGACCCCACCCGCCGCTTCCACCATTAGTATCATGCCCACTACTACTAGGGCGTCTTTGGTGCGAGTGAAGGTAATATTACGGATGATTCTTTCCACCACGAAACGTCCATCGGTGTTCTCGAATACTTCACACATGTCATCTGCTATCCGCATCCACTGGCTTCTTGAGATGTATATGAAGACAACTCTTCAGGCTCAAGGACGCCTAGATATAACTGAGATTTATTTCGAAATGGTTGGACGATAGAGACATGTTATGCATCTTTCTTAGGGGATATATTGGCATAAAATAAGTACTCAATCCTAGTGACGAAAATACCAGTATCTTATCACCCACCATTGTGTAAGTAAAAGATTTAAATAGCTTTGGAAACTATACAACAGTAGACCAACCGAGCCACCAGGGATTCCAGCTGGAAATCAGCACCTAGCGATTTCGATGACACACATGAGAAGCCCACTGCAGCTGACACTCTATTACTCATGTCTGTAGCAAAATAAATGTTTTTCTTCTCTCCTATGTCAAAATACTTACCTACTTGTTGTAATCAACATATCGCTTGCATTAACGAATGGATTGCATGCTAGCTCTACTGGTGACTCTTGCTTTAGTTTATACTGAATGCTTGAACAGACGAGTCTATCGTTGAAAAAAGGGTCGTACGAAAATAGCCTTAAATTAATTATAAAAGGATACTCAAAGTAGCTACAATATAACTCTCCATGACAAACTGGTGACGGGGTCCGCTGTTAATGTAAACTGGTCCGTTATTTGTTCTTTGAAAGCATGGTGGGCGTCGCATTTTGTTCCACATTTGTCCGGAGACCATGGCGCAGCAGAAGAATACTGCCCCCACCGCCAACATCTGCTTGCAGAGGAACTTCAGGTTGTTCCTCCGAAGGTAGAGGAAGCCAGCACCAAGGACGCACAGCATGGAAAAGGCGATTGCGCCGGAGTATTTTGGTAGTCGGAATATTCCGATCTGTGAATTTTTACGGATAAAAGTAGACTAATTAATGGCCGACCTTTTAATCCTCAATAAGTATCTGTCAAATAAAATATTGTATATTCTTCAGATATATACAAACATCGATTCAAGCTAACAAATGGTATAAGAACACGTTTGAGAAGTATCCCGCCAACAGGTAACCTGTGTTCCCACGTTTGTTATGATTTATACCTATTTTTTATAAGTAGGTGTTAAGATAATTTATGAACAATTTGATAGGTATTAGGTTCTTGCTGTGCCCCGCGATTTCTTCCACTTAATATTCAATTGTGTATGAAAGCAAACGTGAGCAAACACGCAAACCCGGAAAATGACGCCCATGTTGTTTTTTGAATGCGTCCGCCATCTTGCATGCTTGCATATAGGAATAAGTGCAATATTCATAATCATCACCCCCGAAAACCTCGAAAATGCAAGAAGCTGATATACCTACAACACAAATTCTTGCGAAAATTACACCCGTATTGTTTTCATTTAAAAATTCGCGTCCGCCATCTTGGATTTATAAATAAATGATAATATTCATAATCAAGCACCCCAAAAACCTTGAAAATGATACCCATATATCGATATCGTTAAAAAAGTCGCGTCTGCCATCTTGGATCCAACAATAAGTTTAGATTGTATTAGGTACTTACAATTAATTTGCCATATCGGCTTAGTACAAGACCTTCAGATGTCAAGCAATATTTTTTAATCATTTGGGAAACATTATTCGGATGAAAAGATAGCCTATGTGCTATTCCAGATTATAATTAACCACTTCACCGAATTTCATCCAAATCGGTTCAACCGTTCATGTGTGATGCTCAGTCAAACTAACAAACACGCTTTCACATTTATATAGAAGTAAGGATGATAAGTGTTCCATTATTTTATTTTAGATCCTGTTTCAGAGATTTCAGTAAAAAAAGTTATTTTATGATATTTTAAACACTATTTATTAATTCCATATTACTAAGCCATGCACAAAGCTGTCCCCGTGTTCTCAGCTCTCAAATTTAGAATTCCAAATATTCTCGTCACGATCTACCGTACTAAAATAGTTTTAATAATTAAGAACATTATTTATTGACCAACTGAAATTATTGTAACAAATGACACACATACATAAGATTGTAAATAACGCACACACATCTTCGCACGTCGGTCTTCTATTTGCTAATATTCGATAACCGCTTACTTGAACAGGAAGCTGTAACGAAATTGAAACCGCATTAACGACTCTTTTATTATGCCTACTTAATAACTATTTATTGATGTAACAGGTAATAAATGATGGGGATATCAGGGTGTATGTTGCAAAGGGGGACAAATAAAATGTATGTTATTGCAAACAGTGCCGGATTAAGCAAGCGCGGGGCCCGTAGTCGGTTACCGAGTGCCTGACATGGATTGTGTTTGTAGGAAAAGTTGTAACGTTTCACGTTTTTGTGACATCAAGTAAATTCAATATACCACATCTTAATAAGTTTCACTCAAAAAATTACGCTCAGGCAGAGATGAGTGGGTTTAAATATGCGGGGCCCCCTTTCGCGCGGGGCCCGTAGCAATTGGTACTCTTGCTACATGGTTAATCCGGCACTGATTGCAAAGCTGGTAGTAGCTAGCTCCATTCTCACCAGTGCCAGTTATCTGATGAGGGGCAATGCTAGGCAAGGAAATAAGATGCACTGTCGTCTAGCTGTATTTTCTTATAGCTTTATCCCTCTAAATTAGGCTTTATATCGGCTTAAGTGCACAGAACTTGTCCAGATTTCTTCTTTAGTTCGAAACGGAAGGTAATGTGTTTGTGTGTACCTGGCTTTGTATTACATGGACATGAAATGCAAGTAAGTAAATGGCAAACAAACATCTTTTTATTAACGAGAGTTAGCACTGGCGAAGCATTTACTTACACTGTAAGATTATCTTTTATATTATATTTTTATTGACACTACAATATAAATAGACATCTTCCTAAATGAGTGTTAAGTGCAACCCACATCTAGCGGAGACATAAAATAGTATGAACTTTAATTAATATTAAAAATACTTCAATAGCCTTCATCATTGTAAAATCAACTCTGATGCTTCTACTTTCATGTTTCGTCAGTAATGTTTAATGTATCCGTCGTTTGCGGGATATGGATAGTAACCTACCTGTACGGATACCCCTGCGTCTTGGCCCTGAAGACCGACAGAAGCAGCGAGAAGAACACGCAGACCAGCACCAGCCCCACCACGGACTGGAACCGCCGCCGCTTGCCCTCCGCCTGCGTCCGCACAGCATCCGTGTTCTTTACCCCACCCGCCGCTTCCACCATTAGTATCATGCCGACTACTACTGCGGCGTCTTTGGTGCGAGTGAAGGAAATTATTCCAGGCCAGGGATTCCAGCAGAAAATCAGCCCTTAGCGACTTCGATTGTCTTCGATAGACATGAGAAGGAAGCCCCGTGCAGTTGACACTCTATTACTCTTAGTATCTACCTAGTATATGTAATCTCATGTCTCATGTCTTTAGCAAAAAAAATTTTTTTTTTCAGGTCTAGCAAAACTGTGTTAAGACAAAATGTCACATAAATCGAATTCGTTATGTCTCTTCTAGATATAACAAAAGACACTTGATACAACAGATTGGTTGCATTAACCAATGGTTAACATTTAAAGCTTGAACAGACAAGTCTATCGTTGAAAAATGGGTTGTGTGTAAATACTCTTAAAATCGATTTTAAAAGGATACTCAAAATAGCCACAATATAACTCTCCAAGACAAACTGGCCATGGGATCCGCCGTTAATGTAAACTGGTCCGTTCTTTGTTCTTTGAAAGAATGGTGGGCCTCGGATTTGGTTCCACATTTGTCCGGAGACCATGGCGAAGCAGAAGAATACTGCCCCCACCGCCCACATCTGCTTGTTGTAGAGGAACTCCAGGTTGTTCCTCCGAAGGTAGAGGAAGCCAGCGACAAGGACGAACAGCATGGAAAAGGCGACTGCGCCGGAGTAGTTTGGTGGTCGGAATATTCTGATCTGTGAATATTTTAAGGATAAAAGTTAGAACATTGGCGTCTGAACACTTAAAGCTGATTAATGGCTGATTTTCCAATCTTTAATTTTAATTAAATTATTTAGAGAACTTTATCTGACGATTGAAAAATCTGCCCTTAGCTGGCATTATCTCTGTTTTTATGACCAAAATACACCAGCTGTATTGTCCCAAATAGGCAGCCCTAGTTGGCACTAGGATGGCAAACGAGGCCTATTACATAAATCTTCTTTCCTTAATTTGCTATGATGGAAATCAACTCCACAAACTGATGCAGAAATTAATCAATCAGTTTAAAAAATAAAACCAAGAGGTTGTCTAAAACATTCATAAACATCAGCCCTGTTTATCATCCCCCTTAACATAAGTGGGATTAAAACTTTTAATTAAACTTAAATTATATTTATGTTACCTGAGCATCAGTTCTGTCTTGGATCCATTTAGCAATAGCCTCAGCGTGTATTCCAGCCCTCTCAAAGTCCATGGAGTCAGCAGGTTTAGGTTTACCCTTAGCCGGGAAGTGCATGATCACTGGGGCAGTGTTCAGACGTAGCTGTAACATAACAAACACTATGGATACCTGGCAAAGACAAAGACAAGAAGACAGAAAAAATAAAGACAGGGTGCTATGGCGCTCATTAGGGGAGGCCTATGACCAGCAGTGGACTAGTATAGGCTGATGATGATGATGATGATGATGGATACCTGAGGCTGATGTGACTGGTTGGTCCTTGTCCTTGCACTGGTCTTAATAACCAGCATTTTGTTTAAACTAGTAAATATTTCAAACAGACCAAAGTTCTCAGCTTGTGCCATTTTACCAAATTATTAATGCAAATTTGCACTTAAAATACTTCAAGCATGCCTAGCATGGCTAGCTATGATAAAACAATATTATAATATGTAAGATTTATAATAATGCTCATTTATTTATTTTTTATATAACAACAACGGCATACCAGTGTACAACCTGACTGGGGTAGTTACCATAGCCTAAAGGTGCATGTTGCCTCCAGTTCTTACTCATCATATCCAGGACCAAGCTATAATAGTTACTTTATGTCAATCTTCTGTGTAAGTGTGGTTCTACCCCCATCCAGCCAGCCTATACAAGGTGAAACATAAAGGGTATACTATTTTTTTTGCAACTTAACTTTGTAAATCTAAAACTATAGGCTTTGTGGGACAGTTGAAGTACTAAAGGTTTTGTAGACTTGTGAAATCTATCAACAGCTGTATCCCTATAACACCTTTTGTTTTTCAAGTTTCCTCCAAAGTTGATAATGTTAGATTTACAAAGTTAAGTTTTGAAAAAAATAGTATACCCTTTATGTTTCAACCTGTATATACAAGCTATAGTTAATTAGCTACAGCTTGGTATAGTTAAATCATTTATGAAAGAGACATAATCCATGACATTAACCTTGTCTTGTTGTGTTTTGAAAAACTCAAAATACCTACTTACCATTTGGAAGATATCTGACCCCTCGTCAAAGTCAACCACACCGAAGAACAGCTTGTTGTTATAAGCTGGGGAGAATCTGAATGAGTTGGCCACAATCATGTACTCATCGTATACATGCTGGCATATAGCGCATCGCCGGGACGGCGCCATTGCCGTGAACATGATGATGAAGGAGTAGTCTCTTGGAGGAGACTTGACATATTCCTTGAATTTACTGAGGTTAAGATTTATTATAGACTTCTTGGTTGTCAGGTCTGTTAGTTGTTGGACTTTTTCTTCCAGCTGAAAACAAAGATCTTTAGCTTAACACATTTTTATACTGAAATGAGATGCCTGGCAAACTGCCACTACTAAAAATCATGTTTAAGTAAGTAATAGCAGGGATGGATAATAACTTGCTTGTGGCTACGATAAAGGCTTAATGTAGTTGCATGTACCTAATCTCAAGTAAATATAGGTAAGTACTTCTTTTTCCAAGCAGAACACCACGCCGGTAATACCTACCCAATTCACATACTCTTCTTTACACAATATAAA
Source organism: Notodonta dromedarius (assembly GCA_905147325.1). Lineage (NCBI taxonomy): Eukaryota > Metazoa > Arthropoda > Insecta > Lepidoptera > Notodontidae > Notodonta > Notodonta dromedarius. Next base: position 11,613,307 of record LR990165.1, on the reverse strand, counting down.
CTAGATATAGAGGTACTTACACCTTTAGCACGGGATTGAGCTTCTCCCTCATAATAAGTGAGGATTACCGTAAGCAATAGCAAAGCCTTATACTTCATTTTTATAATTATTTATACAAAAAACATTAAAATACTTGAGGCTAACAGAGGTAATACTTGATTTGTTTGACTGACATTTGCCAACTCAAAACAAATGTCAACGTCATTAAAATAAGACTGAGTGACGTGTACTTTAGACTGTGTTTACAGAGAATGCTACGTAACAAAGGAAATTAAGTAAGAAATCCTACTAATATTATAAATGCGAAAGTTTGTGAGTGTGGATGTATGTATGTATGTATGTATGTATGTATGTTTGTTACTCCTTCACGCAAAAACTACTGAACGGATATGGATGAAATTTGGAACACAGATAGATTATAACCGGGATTAACATATAGGATACTCTAATTAAGTCTATGCGGACGAAGTCGCGGGCAGCAACTAGTTAAACATAAAACACTAATAATATGTCGCAACCACGTCACAACGTGGTTGCAACCAACGCTATGGTCGAACCAAAGGGTCCAACGGTGGTCGAACGTCGGATTAACATGCCTCCAGCAGCGTCATGGCTTGGCGTAGGCGTAGGTACTGGGCTTAAAGTGTATTTATTTTATTTAAAAAAATAGCTCTTGCCAGCGTATTTTCTGGATATTGACAGCTATGCCACCTGCCGGGTCCAACTATAGCTAAGAAGAGTAAGAACGATTCCGGTAACCACATGGGTAAAAAAATCATCAAAATCGGTCAACCCGTTCAGGAGGATTGCGAACGTATGCACACCGGATTTTTTTTTAAATACTTAGTAAGTACCTAGTAGAAATATTTTCTTCCAACTCCTCCTATTATTTCTTTTGATTAAATTCGTGCGCGTTCCAAGACAATTTAACTTTTCCCCGGGACTCGTCGAGGGTCAAACCTCGACGTCATTATTGGTCACCAATGTCACCATTGTCGATCCAGGCTTGCAGGAGTTAAGTACAATGGTTGGAGTGTGTGGCGGGACTAAACAAAGTAAGTATCTATACTTACCTAAAGATATACTTAGTATCCGGGGGCGCATAAATTCGTTAGAAATTCTCTGACGCAAGACTGGACAACCTAGCTTGAACGGGTAAATGTCCGTTCCAGCTTTCTGAACGATCACTGATAGGGTATGAGGGGAGTTAGTACATACTTACCTATTGCTTTTGCGATAGCCTGGATTGAATCTTTTGAATAGTTTGGTAGGTATTATGGACGTTGACGACTTTCCCCAACTCTTTTGCTTAGAATATCTACTTCCATAATCTAACCACTGCTGTATACTTAGGCACAAAATACAATCTAACAGAGATAGTGTTTATTATTTTATTTAGGAGCTGAAACTACTGTTTCGGCGAAATAGCTGTGGTGGCGCTGGCGTGTGTATTGTTAGCGGCAGCTCTGTCGCCAGATATATGTATCCCAAATAAACATCAAAGAACTTCAGAGATAAACTTCATCAAACACAGCATCTGTTAAGTACCTATCTATTAATTTAGGTACCTATAGGTATGACGCATGGTGAATAACAGTTTGAGAGCAGCTGTAGGCCTAATATTATGGATTCATCACCTCCCCAAGTCGTTAAAGTAGATGTCGTTGTAAACTCGATACTCCAATTGCAGTTCCTGCATTACTTACTTATTTGAAAGTAGGTACCTACCAGGGTAGTGTACCTACCTACCTTGCAAACGACTCACCTACTAACAGTAATTCAATTAAAAACTTATCCCCACGAAAATTTCCGAATTACTTCGAAGTGTGGAATGCGTCGATTCCACACACTTCACGGGATCATTTTTACATCCGCAAAATGGGATGGACTGAAGTGAAACAATCCATAATTTACATTAGTTGTTTTCAAAATATTTTATTAACACAATTCATTCAATAACACCAAAGATTATAACATTCTCTAACATGAAACCTAAAATAAAATACAATTTTACCTAGGTGTATTTTACTTTACTTACCAATTTATAACCATTCAAACATCATATTTTCGACTATGAGGTATACAGAATAAATATTTTTTCACATAAGTCGTCAGAAATGTATAATTACTATTAAATATTATAATATACCTAGTTATTTTGATTGCGACAGTTATATAATAGCTATATAATGTCATGAAAGCATTCGCTTTCCGAATACTTTTATATTTATAAATTGCTTGCATAAAAGATCGAAAAAAGGAAAATAAAACACACAGTATAATCAAGTAGAAACAAAATAATATGGAATGTACAAACCATGTTTATTTACTGATTCCTGGCAATACAATGTTTGTGACTCGCTTTTGAATTTATCAACAGCCACTCGAGAGAGATAACATTTACAGGCTTAGTATAAGGATACATACATCCACTATAACACTGAAAGCTATATAGCATGTAATATAGTAGCCAGGTTTGACTTAACATTGTCAGCGATAGACACCGGTACACAGTACCCTGGGGGATTCAACGGTTTTATAAATAAAGATAATCGTTTGGACTTAAATTTCTACTCTAACTGTACATTAGTTTCGCCTTAATGCTAAAATAATCTAAAAGTGATATCGTCCGATGGTTCGAAGATAAAATCGCGAGGGATGGAAACGCGCAAAGAAACTGATATGTCGATAGTGAAACAATTCTCCTGTCACCGTTAATGAAATTAAAAATGCTGTAATAAATTAAATAAATACGCAGTCATCGCTCGGTAGCGCTCGCATTTAAAACCATGATTGGGGAATTCGAAAAGTGATATCTAGTTACAAAATTGAAATAGAAAAATTATTTATACAGTTCGCGTCCCTAGGCGCGGTGCGGCCGGCAGCATCGAGGCGGCACCGAGCCGGAGATATGCGACATGATAAATGATTTCGTTCAAGTACTCAACAAGTATTATACAAGGGTGCTCCGAGGCCCTATGCGGCGGATCGCTACCGGCGACGACATCCATGTGCGCGACGAGTGACAGGGCAGATTCTGAAGGCATAGAAGCTCGGAGCACGGGCGACGGGAGTAAGAGTGTGCTCTATGCGTTTACTGTTTCGTGTACAGGTAAATGGCGACGATGAGACCGTATAGACCCAACACTTCAGCGAAAATGAGGATAAGGATCATGCCGACGAATAACCTGGGCTGTTGCGCGGTACCACGTACACCAGCATCACCGACGATGCCTATGGCGAAACCAGCTGCGAGACCGGAGAAACCGACAGCCAGACCAGCGCCAAGGTGAATGAACCCTCTGGAAATAAAGAAAACTATGTTTTAAAAAAGTCGACGAGCAAGCCTCTATGCCCTTATGGGTTAGGTAACTTTATACCTTAACACTGTACCTTATTCTATTCACTGACCGAATAACAGTTTACAATGCTTACAAACATATATTTTTTTCTAGTTCAGTTCAGAACAACAAACCAAGCAATAAGCGTCAATAGCCTAGTGGTTAGAGGGGCCGTCCTCATGGCTGAGAGGTTCCGGGTTCGATCCCCATCCTGGCCATTAAACTATTGACGTGAGCCCACTCTTAGCACAAGCATTAGCTTAGTTGGAGGGGCTAAAGGGAATACTAGTAATGTGATAAACACACATTGCCAGTAATCTTTAAAAAAAAAAAAAAAACTACCTATATTTATAGATATAAAGCTAAATGGTCGTCGGCTAAACGGCAATAATAAACATCTGTTTAAACATTGTCTGGGATGTATGATAACTGGCAAATGCAGATGGCAAGAACACTGGTGGAATGTTATCAACCATCACAACAACATACCGATCGTGTGAGTAGTAGTAATTATAATATGAAATGTTCATAATGACCTGAGTAATTAAAAGTTGTTGGCCCTAATTATCTCCAATTAGTTTAACACGCACTAGCGCTAAGCCGAAGCCAAGATGGTGGACTAGAGACAATTCCATTTTAAGACAAGTAAATAAGTAGCATAACTGATAACAGAAAAATACTGTGCACGATTGTTTAAATCAATGCAATGCAATGTTTAATGGTGACACATTTTATTTTATTATTAACACAATTTATGAACCGAAAATAGCCTACTCCTATTAAACCTACGTATCGCCGATAGTAAATTATTTAAAACACTTTCTATCTTTAAGTATATTACCAAATATTAGCCAAAAAAATTAAATGAACCTTGAAACTAAAAGAGAAAAGAGTTCCGAAGTGATTAAGCAACAAGTTGCGCCTGCCGTTCATACGTTACATTAATAGATATATTTTGTCTTATCTTATTTGATTGATGGACCTTATCAATATCAACTATTTTCAAGTGGAATATCCACTGCTATGAAAGAGGGAAAATAAGTTAATGCACGATACTGCACATAACAATATTAATTAAAATAATGGACAACAATAAGTTTTCCTATTATTAGCCTTCCTTATTCGCCTACAACCTTGTCCGACTAAGTTGTAGGTAACAGGAAACTGTCGAAGCATTGATGCGTAATTGGGACAGACACAAAAAAGGTAACTATGAAAAAAAAAAACAAAATGCATAATGGCTTTGTCACAGTGAATTGAGTGTTAAAGAATGTTTATACCGTGTTGGTTGAACATATTTTAAAATATATTCTTAAATACTATAATAATAAACTTGCTATGGCAAAGTGAATCATATTAACTTAGATAGTAACACATAACGATAGAGCCTTTAGCGTATGAGCGTCTAACCTAGCGTTTGGAATAAATATCAAATCCCTGATAAATTTTATCTAATACTGTCCTGATATACATGTTATACTAAAACTTTCACTCACGCTCCTTGTATGCGTTAATGAAAAATAAATTATACAATTCTGACAGGTACCTGGTACCTAGGTGGTTAATCTAAGTGTTATTGGAATTAATTTATTTTATTAGTCTACATGTACTCATTGAATTGGAAGAGGCTAAAAAATAAATGCCTGAAAGCCTTTCGGAATTAGACACGTATTTCAGTATAATAATGTCATAAAATAACAAAAAATATACTTACAGGAAAATTGTATATATAAAAGTGTATTAACAATAAACTTTGTAATGAAAAATTTAAGTTAATGAAAATAATTTTATTATTTCAGCTGATTGAAAGCTTCCTACAAACGAAGTAACTACCTACATAATTTCGAAATATGTCAACTTACGCTATGTTCATATATTTCATCTTGAAATTTTAAGTTGAGGTGTCATTGACAAGAACTCAGAAGCAACAAAAGAAGCAATTGTCTAGTGTCATCTTTGAACACTTGACAAATTAGTGATGTAGTATACATCTTTACAGCAAGTCTCTGGATGAGATAAGCAGTTACATAGAACTACTCTAGTTTTACAAGGCTTCAATAATAAGAACTAAAAGCGTATAGTAAATTTTCTTACTTGTATAGGGTGTAGTTTTGGGAGGGGGATTCCAGGGAACCGGCGATGAGGACAGCCACGACCAGACCGTAGATGGCAATGATACCCGCCATGACAACGGGAATGATGGACTTCATGATGAGCTCAGGCCTCATCACCGACATGGCGGCAATACCGGTGCCTGACTTGGCAGTTCCATAGGCGGCTCCCAGCGCTGGAATATTTTAAAAAAGGAAAGATTAAGTCAGGAAATCATTTCTAATCATTGAACTCAACTAATTGTCTTGATTCTTATTCATTATCATTGTTATTTAATAGGTACCTAAAGCTAATGTTTGAGTCAATCTTATTTCAATCTATAAAAGGGGATGAATGCCCTATGGTGACCTATTTCAAATAGATATGTTTTTCTATATAGGACACCTCCCACTTGACCCCACCCACTTTGACATGCCTACTTCCGAATAACTTAAGATCTAGGAAGGCTGTTTTAGCTGTGATAGAGGTTATTTTGGGCATGGATAATTTGGGATAACAAAGAATAAGTCACCAGAAATACATTTCCAATCAATATTAAGTGTTTACAGAAAAAAAATCATTTGTTAATAGGCTTTGATAGTCCCTATAGCTAAGCTAATTATTAATGGGATATTACTATTAAATTTATGTAACAAATGATAAGGTTCAGTTTTAAAATTACAAGTTATTGTCATGTGATTTTAATCTTGGGTCGCTACTCTAGTTAATATTATAGCAGTAATTGAAATAATGAAGCAGTTATTGCTCGTATTGACTTGTCATGTACCTATATCCTCATTGTCTGATAGTAAAACATGAACATACCTATTCAGCACTTTGTCACATGATGGTTTTTAGGTATTCCCATATTGTATGACTGTACTCTATGTACATTTTAAATTTATTTTATTGATTTACTTTGAACCTAATAAGCATGCGAAGATTAGTTAACCAAGTTAAATGAACAGCTGACTAAGTCATGTGATTGTTAAGTTGATCATGTGATATCAAAAACTATAGAATTCGAAGTACTCTTCTTATTCATTTTAGTTTTAAAGTAATTTAATGGGCTAGATCTTGATATAGGTACGTCCCTGTCAGATGTATGATAAGACAGCATGAAAAACATATCTTAACCTCAACATTCATATTCAGTGCCAGTACCATGAAATAAATTGTCATAACAATATGGATAACATAATGTAGGTATGATAGAGCTCCTCTCATTATAGATTCCATTGTATATTTTATGACTCAGGACGGTATTTCCCCATACTGAATCTAAGGCATAAAATATTCCGCCCAAATATGCCAAATGTAACGAAACAGTAATAAGAGAAATCAAAAGCACGATTTAATATTACATACAGAACTCGTTTGTAAGCACTACAGACAGTGCACAGTGCTACCAACCGAATAAAATTAATTTATCAATCACATGACTAATGATTCACAATGCTTTCCCCAACGGAACGCCCCGAAAATCCACCCCCTTACTGCTCTTACTTTTCTACATAAGCAGCTTGGCTCATTCCGTCGCACATACACCTATATTTATGTATGAATGGATACCTAACGTAAAACACAAGGTGCGGCGACTACTATAATTAGTGCTCCTAAAATAACCAGATTCGAACTGATTTATTAGACCAAAATTGACCGTCATGTTATAAATTGTTTACAGGGTAACTATGTTGCACGCAAATTTTCATTAGGTGCCGAATTCCTTTAACCCATTTCGGGAGATCGATAATCACACAGGACAGCCATTACTATAATAATGGATAACTCGCATAAAATACATACCGCTAAAGATGATAGCAGACGCTGCCCCCATAACTCCAAAAAAGGGTCCGTAGATTGGGTTTTCGGCCGACATTTTGATTCGTTAAGTGTGGGAGTATTTACAGGTCCCAAAAACTGTGATGACTATCTGCACACACTCACTCCACGGAACTACTTTTGCACAGACAAATATGGCCCAAGCTTTGCAGACTCAGTAGAATGGGTCATATGACGATTGATGTTCAAGGCAGAGCTCGATATGACCTAAGTTCTGATTGGTTTTAATACGTAACTTCCGAAAAGCGTAGCCAATCCTGAGCTAAAGATTTCGCCGCGTTATGACGTAAAGCATTGATGTGGATCGCTGGCCAGCAAGTTTCTTTCTGCGCATGTACAGATAGATGTTTTCAATACTCTTTATGAACACAAACCCCATTCACAAAACGCTGATAGACAAAATCACATAAAAATAATGTTACTGTTATTTATTCTCTACTAACTATTTTGTAATGTTGCATCAAAGTCGAGAAAATTAGCATTAATATTTAATTAAATTCTAACTTGACTAATATTAATGTTGCCAACTATTTTTCTGTCTACGATTTTAGTAGTTACTATCAGGTATTTATTATTGTACAGAGATCAGCAAGTAGTGCAAATACCGCCGACCACTTGGCGCAATGGTTCGAGCGTAAGCCGCTCGGCTCATTTCACATGGTGGTTGCGGGTTCGATTCCCGCCGGGGAAAATTTCGGAAATGGCTTTTTTGTAATTTGCCCAGGTCTGGGTGTCACTGGGATCGCCCCCAGCCCATTGTACGGTACCCATAGTACAAGCTCTGCTTAGTTTGGGACCATGCAGTTGCTGTTTCAGTCTGGCGATATTAATTTATTTAATCAATAAATTACATAATAATAATTAATAATAATATATAACTAATATAGAAAGACTTTAAAAAATTAAAATAAACCTTGGCCGCGTGGGATGGTGCCAAGAATGCTGGCTGCATTTCCTCGTTGGATCGAAAGATTATATATTATTATTATATTATTTATTTATATTTTGTTTGAGCAGTGTAGTTATTTTTTTCAAGAGTTTAGCTGATCTCACTGTATAAAATAACTATCATGTCAAGACGTTACTCAAGCTCGCTCTCAGGCCAGTATTAATAAATCTATCTCATGTTTGCGAGCGATTTTGAGTACGCTTTTGACGATTGTAGTTTTATACTGGTATAACGTTAGAATGACATTTCCAAGATCGGTCTCGGACTTGAAAATAAAAACGACCCTCGGTGTTGGTACTTGTCAATATTACTAAAAAATATACTACTAACCTATGTATATTAGTTTTATTTACTTATAAATAACGTTATTTCATTGTCTCAGTATCAAGGCGCAATTGGTTTAATTGTAGGTTTTTTTTCTTAGCTGTCAGTCTTGGCAGGCTCACAAATTACACTGATTTGGAAGTTTCATGGACTTGTTACTAGCTACACAACAAGCCGGTTCTAGAGCTTTGTTCGGAGACCTTAGTATATGCTAAAAAAATTAATTACCAATTTAATACGCTTTCTTACAGGCAAAATTTTATTTTAAAATTTATTACAATATTTAGGAAAAATGTTGTAATACAGTTGCGTCTCAATAACGCTTATTAAGAAATATAAATATGTGCCTTTACTAGTATCTGAACGTAAAAAATCTACAAAATGACAAACTGACTTTGACTGACATGACAACTTTAAAGTCGTAGTAAACTGTCAATGTCAAATTCACGTTGGTTGCTAGCTCAGTTGCTTGAAAACACATGCTTTTATTTTATATTATAAATTTATTTGAATATATTAATGACAGTGTAGTGAAATCTATAATATATAACTAAGATGAAGTTTCATTATAAGGTATATTTGTTTGTTATGAGCTGCAAATACAGTAATTATTCGACTTTGTTTACGTATCACGCGTATCACGAAAGGTTCTGCAAAATATTTATTGTATAAACTATTTACAAAGCTACTAACGAGTGGTTTAGCTAAATATGACTTGAAATCTGTTATTGTTTCAAACTTCGGTGTTTTTAACTTGTTCATATCAAAACATAACCTATTTTGCTTTCAGTTCAACAATTTGTTAGGTACAGTTTACCGAAGAGGCGATATTCTGTTTTCGAATGATGGCAACTGTGTAATAAGCCCTGTTGGTAATAAAATAACTGTATACGATTTAAAACAGTAAGTCAATTTATAATAATTAACTAAAACCTGTGAATCTTATGCATCTTATTAGGGGGTTGCCATTCTAAAACTTGTCCTAGAGTGTGGAGTTGATCCATATTCAAAACTATATTTACCTACCTAACTATAATATTCTTGTCATTGCCATAAGAGAAAGAAAAATAGAATTCAATTGAGTATTTTTTGTAAGCATTGCAATTTGGCATCATTCTTTTTTTAATAGGTATTGAATTAGGTAATTCAAGTTTTTATTTTTATTTTCAGAAACAAATGTAACACACTATCATTTGAAAGCTGCTATAATTATACAGCTGTTGATATATCTCCCAATGGATGTACATTGGTTGCTGTCAATGAGAGTGAGTTAATAATTTGTAAAAAACTATCAAGAAAGTCACTGACTCTCAACACTCAGTCCTGGGGATACAGAGAATTGCTAAGAAATTCACTACTATAAAGCACCTCATTAATCACTTAATGTTATTTAGATTAAAAACAAATGGTTACCCATTTGTGTTATGACTCCAGTAAATTTTTCATGGATAATTTGATAATTTTGTTCCAGAGGGTGAAGCCCAGATGATCAGCCTAATAACATGCACAGTGATACACAGGTACAAGTTCAAACAGCAAGTGAACACTGTCAAGTTCAGTCCTGATGGCAAGTACTTTGCAGCATGCTGTGATGACACAGGTAAACTAATAAATGAATTATTTTTCTATCCATCAAAAAGCGACGATTTTTAATTATTTTATCATTACTACGACTTTGATTCCTAAGCAAAGTGAAGAAAAACTGTAAAAATATTATTTTGTTCCCTTGTGATACAATCTATACTTTTATACTTCCAGTATATTGTAGATAATAGCTGTGACCTCTTGGCCACCCCTCAAAGGAATTCTATAAATATCACACAAAAAAAAAAACATACAAAATGTTGTCGCCACAAATTCATAATGAAATTTCTTGTTGGCAATTACTAGAATTGGTACCCTTAAAAAGTGAAATGATGCAAAAATAATAAGTTGTCTCTGTTCTTTGCTTCTTATGTTATTAGTGCATGCAAGTGCTTTGAAATAATTTTAAACATCCAAGCTATGTCAAGAACATTTGTGAGAAAGCCCAAGAACAAGAGAGTGAACATGTCTCATTGTTCTTGTGACTTTCTATATTAGGAGGGCAATCATTTTCGATATTCTGACTAAGAATTCTTGTCCAAGTACAATTATTTTCATTTTGTAAATAAATATCCTGTTATTTCAGTCTTCATAATGACAGCACCATGCACATTCACTGGAGAATTCCGTTCTTTTGTTATGAAGCGTGTCTTCAAGAAAGCTAGAGACGAAGTCTCTTGCCTCGATTGGTCCTCATGCTCTAAACTTCTCGCAGTTGGCTCCAAAGACACCACAACTAAAGTCTACACCATAGACTATCTAGACAATTTGAATATGTACTCTCTTAGTGGACATACAGACAAAGTAATAGGAGTGTTCTTTGAGAAAAAAAGTTTAGATCTTATCACTGTGAGTAGAAACGGTCAGATTTGTCTATGGGAGGCGAGTATAGATTTGGATGATCTTGTGGTGTCAGAGGTACAGATATCTCATAGAAAGAGACGGAAGGTGGCGAAGAAAGAGGAAGAAAGTGAAGATGAAATTGAGGATAAGGATGCCATTGAAAAGGATAAAGAATATGTAAGTAATCACTTCTAAGACACTAGGTTTTGATGTTTTTTTATGATTCATTTTGTGTATGGCTCTAAATTGCCTAATTTTAAATAAAATATATTATAGTTAAATGTGTTGTTCAACTACCTTTTTCAGGCAAGTGATGATGAAGCAGATAACCCAACAGAAATTGAAGTTAAAATGGAAAATAATAAGAGACTGTTGTATAAAAAGTTGGGGAGACATTATATAGGTGATGAAATACGCAGGGGCAATCCCAGAGTGAAGTTGACAGCGGCACAGTATCATAAAGACACCAAGATGTTAATTACAGGTAGTTATTAAAAACTAAACTCGTATGTAACCTAGGTAAAGTATAGATTTACACTTTCAGATTTCAGGAGTATGGCAGCTTATTTCGTCCGTCTAATGGTTGTTTAATAAAAATCTATAGTTCAGAATCCTCATTGCCCAACCTGTCAATTTATATGTCATCAAATTTAAATTTGACAAGTACTCTTTTATCCTAGCTTTGAGATCACCATATGAAACTAGTTGTGCCCCGCGACTCCGTCCGCGTTCTGTTGAAATTTTTCCTGAATTTTCTTTGCTATAAACCTCACGGAGCCCGAGACCTTTCCAACGAATGCAAAACCGTGGAAATCGGTTCGTGCGTTCTGGAGTTATAGCGTCAGGAAGGAAAACCCGACTTATTTTTATATAGTAGATAATTATATTGATTACATAATTATATATTTTTTATTTCTCAGGATTCTCAACAGGAATATTCTTCCTACACGAGATGCCCGATGTGAATCTAATCCACACGCTCAGTATATCGGAGCATCGCATTGGCAGTATAGCCATATCTTCGCCAGGTGACTGGATAGCGTTTGGATGTCCTAATATTGGGCAGTTGTTAGTTTGGGAGTGGCAGAGTAAGTACTAAAACATTAAGAAACATAGTTAAATCCAATAATCATGACTACCCTTTTTAAGAATAACGTTGTATATTATAATCATAAATTGTGTATTGCACAACCCCTAATACGTTCCTTTTGACATCACATCTATTTATTCTAAAAATCACACTACAACATCGCCAAGAACGTACGAGAAAGGTCAAGAACACAAGTGAATACCATGCATTCTTGTAACTTATTAAGAAGATACATTTCTTAGATTTGTTGCCAACAGTAATTCTCGTCAAAAAATAAAGCATCTGTCACAAATATTATGTTAAATTCAAAATTCTTCAGGTGAACAGTACGTCATGAAGCAACAAGGCCACTCTCTAGACATGACCTGCTTAACATATTCCCCGGACGGCCTCTACATAGTCACTGGAGGTTACGACGGGAAGGTCAAAGTGTGGAACACGACCAATGGCTTCTGTTTCGTGACGTTCGACGAGCATAAGTCAACAGTGACTAGTATAGTCTTCAGTGCTAATAAGAAGTTCTTTGTGTCATCATCATTGGATGGCACTGTGCGGTGCTATGATTTGACGAGGTGAGTTTAAAAAAACCCTTATATTATGTTTGAAAATAGTTATATTTTGTATGCTTATTCCCATAATAAGATTGCATTAATTATAAAGTCTTTAAGATATCTATCAATTTAATCTTAAATCCTTTGTATACAAAGCGTTTGTTCAGCTAAGGGAACGTGTACCCATACTACGTGACCCTTCTTTTTTAATTTTTTAGCCCCTCGCCCCCTGTTGACTACGTAGTATGTGCCAAGACTCCCCTCCACCTCTAGTTTTCCCGTAGTAATTCATAAATACGGATTTATGCATTTTTTTTTGCAAACGCTGCGCGCCATATTTGAACATAGCTCGAAAAAGCGCGAGATTTCCCTAGAGGATATTGATAGATACGTGACAAAAACCTGAGCCCCCCCGTCCATATGACCAAAAGCGTAATATTTTGAAGACCTCCCTCCCCCCCTGAACGGGTCACGTAGTATGGGTACGTTCCCCAACTTGGATTAATGCATGTGATATGATAACTTCCAGGTACCGTAACTTCCGCACCCTGACGTCGCCGAGCCTGGTGCAGTTCAGCTGCGCGGCGCTGGACGCCAGCAGCGAGCTGTGCGCGGCCGGCGGACAGGACGTGTTCGAGATATTCATCTGGTCCATTAAGTTTGGCAAACTGTTGGACGTGAGTGAAATTAAAATTAAATTAGATCCTGTATACGTAGGATCAGACACAAGTCCGTCCAATTTTGGTCATAAGCCTCCCCCAATCACTTTCACGCATCATAGTCCTTGACTACTAGTTGAGTCCACTGGATGCTAACCCAAGCGCGTGTTGCCTTAGTCCACTATCTCTTTCTACCAAAATGTGCCAATTAAATTGTGGAGATAACAAATAGAATTATTTATTTTTTATGATTTACTATTTATTTACATGTTTTGGTCCCTAGAACTTATCTTCGCGCCCATGCAATATGCAATTCGTAGTTTCTATAATATTTGTATAATACATCCTCAGGTACTAGGCGGACATGAAGCGCCGGTATCTTGCGTGACTTTCTCCCCCACACTGTCCAGTTCTCGTCTGGCCTCCGCCAGCTGGGACAAGACCGTCAAAATGTGGAATTGTATTGAAAGCAGCGCGGATTGTGAGACTATACAACTGACGTCCGATGCGTTGCAAGTGACTTTTAGACCTGACGGGGAAGAGGTAAGGTCCAGTTTCACACAATTGCGTCCAAAAAAAATGTTTTGCCTTAAAAAGTGTACTATTTAAAAACTCCTTTTTGTACAGCTAAATAGGTAGGCTCTATGATAATTCTCCAAAAGATCGTGTAGCCAATTATAGCAATCAAACATAGTGTAAGGTAGAAATTATTAAATATAACTTATCTACAGATAGCAGTGTCTACTCTAGACGGCAACATAACGTTTTTCAACGCGACCACATGCGAGCAGGCCAGCAGCATCGAAGGCAGGAACGACCTGGGCTCGGGCCGGGCCGAGACAGACCTTATCACACCAGAGAAAATGCTTAAAACTAAGTGAGTACTTAGTATTACAAAACAAACTTTATAGTTTTCATGTTTCTGTTACTCTACCGTGGGATTTATGTCTGCATATCGCTAGTGTCTATGCAAAATACTTGTACGGCAAATTGTAAATCACTCCTAAGGACCCTAACCATTTGCAAAATATTTAAAACGTAGCAAATATTTGTTTTCTCAAGATTTCTCGTTTTATTTGAATAGCAGAGTATGCATAGGTAGAATATACACTGTTAGAGTATGTATATGAAAACTCAGACTTAATTATTATTTTTAATAAGTCTATAAAAAGATCATAAAGCACACGCTTTATAACGAGAATTCTAGAGAAAGTGTGCCGTTCTCTAGAAATCTCGATATTTCTCGACGAAAGTGAATTCGGCGTTAGAGTGGTTGTCATTCATGTTAAATTTTCACAGGGCTTTTACAACAATATGCTACTCAGCCGACGGCACGTGTATACTGGGAGGCGGCAACTCTAAACACGTGTGTTTGTACAGCGTCAAAGAGTCCATACTCATCAAGAGATTCGTAATTACGCAGAATAGATCATTGGATGCTGTCAATGTAAGTGTAAAAATATAATTATTTATGTTTTTATATTAATAATAACAAATACTTAAATATCGCCAGACTGACACACCAACTGTACGGTCCCAAACTAAGCAACGCTTGTATTATGGGTACCGTATACAATAGATTGGGGGGATCCCAGTGACACCCAGAACTGGGTAAATTACGAAAATACCATTAACGAAATTTGCCCTGGTGGGAATAGAACTCGCAACCACCTAGTGCAATGAGCCGAGCGGCCTACTTACAAACCACTGCGCGAAACGATCTTCAATACATAATTAGCGGCGGTCGACATTGGTTAGTCTTTCGAATATTACTATATTGACCATATATTACTGTTGTTACCAGGACTTTATAAGCCGTCGTATGATGACCGAGTTCGGTAACATGGCCCTGGTCGAGGAGAGGGGCGACTTGGAGGGTGGTGACGTCGACATCCGGTTACCCGGCGTTAAGGACGGCGACATGGCCGACAGGAGGGTTAAACCAGAGGTAACGGTTATAACATTAACTGATTCATACATTTAAGGCGTCAATAGCTTAGTGGTTAGTGGGCGGACCCTCTAACCATTACCTTAGAGGTTCCGGGTTCGATCCCCACCCTGGACATTAAACTATTGACGTGACCCCACTCCTAGCTTAAGCATTAGCTTAGCTGGTGGGGCTAACGGGAATACTAGTAATGTGATGAACTCACATTGCTGGTAATGTTTTTTTTAAAGAAAACATAATGGGAATAGCTGCCACTGAAAAATAATGTGGATGGCATATGTTTGCGATATCCCAGGTTAAGAGCTCACTTATCGTGCGAAACAACTATAATAGCTACTTTACGTCGATCTTCTGTGAGAGGGTTGCAATACTCTGGGCGAGTCATCCCCGTATAGCAGATGAAGGCAATCGGTTACAGCTTTTATTTTATTTATTTAGGATTTACAACAAGTACACCATGTGAAATAACAAGGTAAAATGCATAGGTTTTAAAGCTAAGTGCCCTGTCAATTATAGGAAATCACACCATGCATAAATAACAGGCAAAATTATTATATAAACACAAAATTAATCAGGACACAATAACCAAGCGAAAGTAACAGTAAGCGGAGAAATATTTTTCCTGTTTTATCTAAGGACAATATTTTTATGATTTGTTGTGACAAACAGGTTACATTCATTTTGATAGTCTTCATACAATGAATACATTCGAGATAATGGACAAAATTTCCTTCAATTAGTGCGTGTAACCGGATGGGAGAATAACTTTTTCCCACACGATCTCGGGAGTTTTAGTGGGTAATTTGAAATTAAACTGGTTGAGCAAATTGGGACAGTCAAGTCATCTTGTGCATAGTTATTTTGCTTGGCTCTACCAACGTAGAGCCGTATTTATTGTCGTTCCTTTCACAGGTGCGAGTTCACTGCGTGAGGTTCTCTCCAACCGGAGACAGTTTCGCCGTCGCGGCCACCGAGGGACTCCTGATCTACAGCCAAAACGCAGGCATTGACGGCACGTTCAGGTAATAAATATCACAATTACAATAGATATCACATTAAAACATGTATGTTCCACCGTAGCGCCTAAACTACCTATCCGATTTTGATGAATGAAGTGTCAATAGAACATTTGTCGTTATCGAATAAAATCAATATGACGGATGGTACATCCAAAAATGTGGGGGTCCTTGTTTTGTTTTTGCCATCGAGTGGAATGTCTTGTTAAACTTTTTACTTGTAAGACAATAGTCGAAAGGCCAGGGTGGCGACCGAACTTGGGACCTCTCGGTGACGAAGGCGACCCTTCTAACCACTGGTATATTGATGCTTTATGTTAACAACGTTTCTCCCCAGGCCGTATCGTCTGGAAGCCAGTTCGACGCCGTATGCTGTGAAACAACTGCTCAAAGAAGGTTCATGGGGCGCCGCGCTCGTCGGCGCCTTGCAACTGAACGAACATACTGTCATACAAGAGTGTGTCGAAGCTGTTCCACCTGGTGATAGTAAGTTGGAGTGTAGATGTATAGATGTGTTGGATTGTAAGTTATCTTCTAACCGACTCCATGCAGAGAGGTTCGAAGTTTCACTCCTTCTACGACCGCTTGGCGCAGTGGTTCGAGTGTAGGCAGCTCGGCTCACTGCTCATGGTGGTTGTGGGATTGATTCCCGCTGGGGCAAATTTCGGAAATGACATTTCGTAATTTGCCCAGGTCTGGGTGTCACTGGGATCGCCCCCAGTCCATTGTACGGTACCCATAGTACAAGCGATGCTTAGTTTGGGACCATACAGTTGGTGTGTCAGTCTGGCGATATTTATTTATTTATTTATTCTTCTGTCTGTGGTTTAATTACACGGACCAATCAATTTGTGGTTAAGGTTGAAGCGTCGGTCGGGTTTATTGCAGTTTCTCTCAAGATGACGCTGTAGTCAACAGATTCTACTTATTTATTTTTTACGCAAAATTTGAGCATTTCTAAGATATATTACTATTGTTTGCGATTAAGACTTATTATACTGCATTGACATACGCAATAATATCAACCTAAAATCATTCATAATCTAAGCGTTTTCCGATGAAAAACTTCTGTCACTTTTTATTGTAATACATACACGCACACATTGTCAAAAGGTGTATTTTAGCCACTAGCCACTAGAGGGCGTACTTTTATATTTATTGCGGCCTTTTTATTTTATAATAAATAGCGAATATATTATATTTTTGCTATTGTAAAATTCATTATTGTATGCGTATTCATCATTCTAAAAAAACGATAAAAAATATACATCTGTTATAGAATAATTTTATTGTCTGACTAGCTGTGCCCGCGACTTAGTCCGCGTGTAATTTAACTTAACAAAAATTTCGGGATTATTCATCCCCTCTTTTATCCCTTTGGGGTAAAATTAATCAAAATCCTTTCTTAGCGGATGCCTACGTCATAACATCTGCATGCCAAATTTCAGCCCGATCCGTCCAGTGGTTTGGGCTGTGCGTTGATAGATCAGTATGTCAGTCAGTCAGTCAGTCACCTTTGAGTAATATATTTAGATGTTACTAAATATAGTGAAAATGTAACTGTAATACACTTGTTGGTGTATTTTCTAACATATGAGACACATTACTGAGAAATAGATGTGGTTTTCCATGTGAACATATTTTTATTTATAACAACAACAATAATTACAAGAAATCAACATAAAAATCGTGTCTCTATCAAAATTAAAGGACCTAGAGTCCTATACAGAGTAGCGTTAGTAGTGTTTCCTACATTGAGACACTACATGGCCTACTTTTTTGCAATATGTACACGACACCTTAGGCACACTATTTACACTAGACGACGAAAAGGCACTAGATGTAGCAGAGGCATCTCGGCGTTCTTCCTTCAGCAGGATCGATGCAACCGAGTCTGTAGATATCGAGGTGCCGGAATGCTCTATTGCCATCACCATTGGCTGTAGCTGTCCTTGAGTCCTGCCAGCATAATCACACCAACAAGTTCATCTTCCAGACCAGCTTGACTGGCAATCAGTTGTTGTTGCACGCATGTCATTCACATAGGCTTCTATGTTCGAGTACAATACAAGTTTAGTACCAAGCTATTTCTTCATAAGTTGTAAGCGTCGAGCAAGCCCGCTGTCAGCGTAGGCTTCCCGAAGTCGCTTCCATGTTTCCTTCGAAGTTTCAGCTGTCATGACGATGAGATATAGATGTTCGCTTAGACTCAAGCAAATCTTGGATCTTTGGCATCTTTGCGTTGAAAGTCGTCAACTTCCTCCGCAGGCTTCATGACGCAGTCCCATAGTTCGCTGTCGATCAAGTACATCTTCATGGCGAAGCTCCAAGCCGCGTAGTTGACGCTTCCCTTTAATTTTGCGAAGCTCAATAGCCCAGTCATATTAGGTAAAAAAAGGGGTCAACCTCGGAATGAAAGATAATAAGCTGCAAATTGGTATGAACCTTTGTTTTGTCATTCTAAATGTTGTCTCAAAAGTCACAATCGTTATCGTGTCCGCGTCTCAAGATATTCAAGGTCAAAGGTCACAAAAAACGGTTTTTCGCGAATATCTGGCTTCCTATCGGTTAAATGAGATTTGCATTTATTATAAAGATTGTAGGCTATAAAATTCCCTACAACTTTTGTTTAAACTTTTTTTTCATACGACTAACCGTTTTGAAGGTAGAGCGCGAAGAGTGCACATCGTACAGTCATATACGGCCTAATGCAAGGTCAAGCGTGAGTTATGGTTATCAGTACGTTATAAAGTCAATTATTTACTTGGAAATTATAATTATTAAACAATGCCTATTATTTATGTACTAACTATTAATTATTTATATTTAATTAAAGTAAGTAACTTGATTATTTATATATAATTATTCATATTTAACTATTTAAGTATAAAATATTATTAATTCTGGATTATATATTTTAGTTTTATTTTAAGTTAACACGACATTATATATCTTTTCTTTAAAACGCGTAAATTTCTCAATACTTATATACCTGGAAATACTTGTCCCTACCCTATGCCCTTTTCTATTAATTTAAAACTGTTAATATCACAACAAAACAAGCCAGAGATGATGCTGATGTTCTCATCATTGACACAGCTATTGCCTTATCAGAACATCAAAAGACTGCTGTCATCATAGGAGAAGATATCGATTTGCTCGTTATTTTAATTGGACGTACTCAGTCACATCATCAGGATTTTTTTTTGAAAAAAGTTGGCAAAGGCAATGTCAAAACACAAATATATTCTACTAAAAGTTTTGACCAATATCCTCGTACTAAAAAGCACATTTTATTTTTACACGCATTCAGTGGCTGTGACACGACTTCTGCGCTATTTAAAAAAGGAAAAAAAACTGTTACTAGAGCATTGGAAAAAATTCCTGATTTAGATAAACTGGTGGAAGTATTTCAACAAGAAAACTGCCCAAAACAAACATTATTAGAAAATGGAGTGCGCATCTTGTTGGCATTATATAATGCTCCAAAATCTGAGGACAACATTGATCATTTCCGCTACACGCAATTCATCAAATTTACAAAACTAAATAAACCTGTACAACTGTCAACACTTCCACCAACAAGTGTAGCAGCTCATCAACACATAAAACGTGTCTACTACCAGATTCAAACGTGGTTAGGGAAGGACTTAGAACCTCAAGAATGGGGCTGGATGCTTGAAAATGAAATCCTGGAGCCCATACGAACGTTATTACCTCCAGCACCAGCCGAACTACTAAACGTAATATTTTGCAATTGCAAAAATGGTTGTGGTTCCCGCTGTGGATGCAGAAAATCAGGGCTACAATGTTCTTTAGCTTGCGGCCAGTGCAACGGACAAGCTTGCCTCAACGCTTCACTGTATCCAAGTAATCCCGATGAAGAAAATACATATGATCCCGATATTCTGGAAGGTTTGGAGATGAACATGACAGATAATGAGGATGATGACAATGAATCGAACATTTTTGAGCGACAAGAAGAAGAAGACGACGAAGAAGAAGAAGATAATTAGCTTCCATTTCTAATTTCATTACAATTAAAATCAACAAAGATACTTTTGATATTTGAACTCACATTTTGATAAATGAATATTATGCCGTATTTAATAATAAATAAAAATATGTGTAAAATATATACTCTTACCATCATTTTAACTTAAAATAAAACTAAAATATATAATCCAGAATTAATAATATTTTATACTTAAATAGTTAAATATGAATAATTATATATAAATAATCAAGTTACTTACTTTAATTAAATATAAATAATTAATAGTTAGTACATAAATAATAGGCATTGTTTAATAATTATAATTTCCAAGTAAATAATTGACTTTATAACGTACTGATAACCATAACTCACGCTTGACCTTGCATTAGGCCGTATATGACTGTACGATGTGTACTCTTCGCGCTCTACCTTCAAAACGGTTAGTCGTATGAAAAAAAAGTTTAAACAAAAGTTGTAGGGAATTTTATAGCCTACAACTTTTATAATAAATGCAAATCTCATTTAACCGATAGGAAGCCAGATATTCGCGAAAAACCGATTTTTGTGACCTTTGACCTTGAATATCTTGAGACGCGGACACGATAACGATTGTGACTTTTGAGACAACATTTAGAATGACAAAACAAAGGTTCATACCAATTTGCAGCTTATTATCTTTCATTCCGAGGTGAAAGCCCTAATATGACTGGGCTACAACGTTGTGTTGGCACCCACTGCTGTTGAAGAGCTACTAAAGACAGTTTGCTGTGGTTGTACCTTTGACGACGACTGTTCTGAGTAGCAGATTAAATAAAAACATATACGGAGGCCAGACAAGATATTTAATGTACAGCGTATTTTGACAGACAGTATAGAATTCTATGCAAAGAGAATACATTCTATGTAAAAACAAATGTCAATATAAATTACACGGAATTTAAAAACTAATTATTAACAGGCCAGTTCTTTGATGATTTCCACTACGTAGGTTGCAACAAAGATAATCTACTATATAAAAATAAGTCGGGTTTTCCTTCCTGACGCTATAACTCCAGAACGCACGAACCGATTTCCACGGTTTTGCATTCGTTGGAAAGGTCTCGGACTCCGTGAGGTTTATAGCAAAGAAAATTCAGGAAAAATTTCAACAGAACGCGGACGGAGTCGCGGGGCACAGCTAGTCTTCTACTATATAAAAATAAGTTGGGTTTTCCTTACTGACGATATAACTCCAGAACGCACGAACCGATTTCCACGGTTTTGCATTCGTTGGAAAGGTCTCGGGCTCCGTGAGGTTTATAGCAAAGAAAATACAGGAAAAATTTCAGCAGAACGCGGACGGAGTCGCGGGGCACAGCTAGTAATAACTATATTAATTTAGCCCTTTTGACGTCCCACTCCTGGGCACGGGCCTCCCCTCAACATGAGGAGGATTCAGGCCATAATCCACCACGCTGGCCCAGTGTGGGTTGGCGGATTTCACATGTCTTACGAAAATTGGTTAGATCTTCTAAGACATACAGGTTTCCTCACGATGTTTTCCTTCACCGTAAGCTAGTGATAATCATATAGAAATTATGAGTCACACATAGATTTCGAAAAATCCAGATGTGCGAGCCGGGGTTTGAACCCAATACCTGGTGCCCGCAAGACGCGTGCTTTAAGCAATCGGCTATCACAGCTTCAGCTCAATCAAAATAATACTAATAAATAAACAAATATCGCCAGACAAACATACCAACTGTATGGTCCCAAACTAAGCAAGGCTTGGACAATGGATACCGTACAATGGACTGGGGGCGATGCCAGTGACACCAAGACCAGGGCAAATTACGGAAAGGCCAATTCCGAAATTTACCGTGAAGGGAATCAAACCCGCCACCACCCGGTGTAGTGAGCCGAGCGGCCTACGCTCAAACCACTGCGCCAAGCGGTCGTCAATCGTCGATGGTAGTAAAAGTAAAAGTAAAAGTAAAAGTAAAGGTAAAGGTAAAAGGAAAAGGAAAAGGAAAAGGAAAAGGAAAAGGAAAAGGAAAAGGAAAAGGAAAAGTTAGTCGCGACACCACACTGTTCAATGCGAAATAGAAAGACGATACGAAAAAAATAATAACTGGCTTGCTTTCTATAAGGGAGAGAGAGAGACATACAGAGAAACACGCGCACGCCGCACATATAGCGAAAAAAGTGTCGTTACACATTTTTTGGTCTTAATTTTTTCCGTCTAGCCCCCTTTCGCAACGCGCGATAAGGAACTTCATTCCAATATTTATTACATACTAGCTGTGCCCCGCGACTTCATCCGCGTAGTATTGGATTATTGGGTTAAAAAGTATCCTATATGTTAATCCCGGTTATAATCTATCTGTGTTCCAAATTTCATCTAAATCCGTTCAGTAGTTTTTGCGTGAAAGAGTAACAAACATACATACATACATACATACATACATACATACATACATACATCCACACTCACAAACTTTCGCATTTATAATATTAGTAGGACTTACCTAGTACATGTGTACATATATAATACTAGCTGAGCCCGCGACTTCGTCCGCGTGGAATTTAACTAAAGCCCGCTCCCGCGTTCTGAGCCCGCGCGACAAGACTCATTTTTTTAAATTTCGTTTTTCTAAAATAAAAGTAGCCTAAGTTACTGCTTATAACATCAGCTATCTACCAGTGAAAGTCCCGTCAAAATCGGTTCACCCGTTTCGGAGATACTCTTTGATTTCATGTGTTTTTATTTTTTTACGCGGAACCCTAATTGTTTTTCCGAAATTAAAGTAGCCTAAATTACTCCTTTTATCATCAGCTATCTGCCAGTGAAAGTCCCGTCAAAATCGGTCCAGCCATTTCGGAGATTACCCGGAACAAACACACAGACAGACAGACAAAAAAAATTTTAATCGCGTTTTTGCTATAGGTGTCGTATGTACTTTGATATGCACTTAGTGAAAAGGTGTTATTTTGATATTACAAACAGACACTCCAATTTTATTTATTTGTATAGATAGTACAGTAGTATCTATGGTTTGTATATACCAGGTTCGGTATTTATTTGGCAAATACAGTAAATTTTCATTTTTATGTACCTACTAGCTGTGCCCCGCGACTTCATCCGCGTAGTATTGGATTATTGGGTAAAAAAGTATCCTATATGTTAATCCCGGTTATAATCTATCTGTGTTCCAAATTTCATCCAAATCCGTTCAGTAGTTTTTGCGTGAAGGAGTAACAAACATACATACATACATACATTCATACATACATACATACATACATACATACATCCACACTCACAAACTTTCGCATTTATAATATTAGTAGGATACGGTAATCCTAAGCCAGCGGCAACACTATCCTACCCACATATATGGATTTACATAGATAACGCAAATGTATGTACTTAGCGTGTCGGAAAACCCCGACCAAGCGTCAAGGTTGGTCGCCTATAACTTACAGTCCTTCACGACTACAGATATAAAAATATGAGTATGAGCGAGATAATCACTCGAGAGAATCGTAGCGGGCGGAGGGGCATCAGCGGCATCGGTGTCTTTGAATCGGTTTGGATTTCCCGCCATCTATGATGTCACAGTAAGTGTTAATAATTTGGCACGCTTGGTTCAATACAAATCGTGATACTTGCGTTATCTATGTAAATCTATATCTGTGATCCTACCTATAATACACTAAACGAAAAAAATATTTCCGACAACAAACGCTTTTATAATAGACATCCGACGTTGTCAAGTCGCCGCTCTCTACCAATTGACAACGTCGCGTCTGCAACAACGTAGTACCTCGTGTGGCGAATTGACGACCGCTTGGCGCTGTAGTTTGAGCGTTGGCCGCTCGGCTCACAACATCGGATGGTTGCGGGTTCGATTCCCGACAAAGGAAATTTTCTGAAACGGCCTTTTCGTAATTTGCCCAGGTCTGGGTGTCACTGGGATCGCCACCAGTTTAATGTATGGTAGCCATAGTACAAGCGTTGCTTAGTTTGGCACCATATAGTTGATGAGTAAGTCTGGCGATATTTATTTATTTATCTGATACCTATCATGTCAGCGATACATTAATTTATTTATTAGAAACTTAGTATTGTATTATGTCCGGAAAATATTAAAAATACTTAGCTCGTTACTTCATTTTTTTATTGAATGTTATTATTATGATAATAAAAGATGAAAACCCGGCTTCGCTCGGGTGAAATGTGACTCATTACAATTTTCGGCATGATGTGTTTACATCCAAACAAAGTTAATAGAAATACAAATACATCCGACAGAGAACCAAAGTTATCGACATAGCTCAAAGAATTAGCAAGCTGAAGTGGCAGTGGGCTGGCTATATCTCGCGAAGAACCGACAACCGCTGGGTTAAACGTGTTCTTGAGTGGAGACCTCGAGTCGGCAAGCGTAGTGTAGGACGCCCTCCGACCAGGTGGGATGACGATTTGCGAAAGACTGCAGGCAGATGCTGGATGCGGCAAGCTGAAGACAGGGCGCTATGGCGCTCATTAGGGGAGGCCTATGTCCAGCAGTGGACAAGCATAGGCTGATGATGATGATGATGAAAGTTAATCACTATGCAAAGCAAAACTAAATGAAATGAATACTCGTACGGAAACATCATGAACATTGAACACTGAATTTGTTTGTTCTGACAGCTCAATCAATAAATGCACTTCTTCTTCTTTCTTTAAAAATATGGCCCACCAACTAACTGGCACTGTCATCACTGACACTGACTGACATGCGTCCATAGAAAATATGGCGGTACTGTGCCGAATATTATAATTATAACATTGTTTATCACGACAATCCGAATTTTGCGGATATATGTTGTCGACTCAAAATCATTATTTTTTTAAGTTTTATTATTCTGGTAACGTTTCAATCGAGTCTACCGTACCCTTTGACGGAATTATTAATATAGATGGCGCAATATAGGGATATACATATTTGCAATAAAAATTTGGTCACCACCATCTGTCATTTCAACTAGTACACTATGAGCACGCAGTTTACTCAAAGTACAAATTTTATGTTAATAATGGCCTAATTTAGTCAGATGGCGCTGACAAATTCACACACACAGGCGTAAAATTTAACAAATTTTACGATCGATTTTGATTATGTTAATCTATTTTTAAATGCCTGAAATCATTAGATGCGAATACAATAATTTGTTTAGAAGTGATAAAATCCATTGTTTTAAGGAAAAACTTTGTGTGTCTCGTATAAATTCGGAATGAAATATGTATGGAGAACACGACCGCCCCCATCACCTTAAACAATTTTTTATTTTACATCTGTAAGTAACTCTATATTCCGGAACGTAGCCTCGACTAGGAAGATCCGGCAAGATACTCAGCAAGCTTGTATTTTTATTACTTTTTGATATTTTTTTTGTATTTAAAAACATTACGTTTTGTTGTCCAATGATGACGTCGAGGTTAGACCGTCGACGAAACTTGGGAGAAATTAGAATTGTCTTGGAACCAGCACGAATTTAATCGAAAGAAAGATTTAAAAAAAATGTAATAAATTATCGACTTCCCTCTGTTGCAAAGCGGGAGACAAAAATAAATGTGTGGGCTGACTGACACAAAAGCGTAACTATTACAGTTACTGGGTTAAACGTCATTATTGGTCACCCTTGTCAATCCTGGCTTACAGGAGTAACAGTGGAGGTGATAGGGTGACCAGTCCCTTTAAAAATAAATCAGTGCCGTCTAGGGACGCCCGATAGAAGCGAAGTTTTATAGTATAAAGCGTAGGGCGCCGCAGCTGCCACTCTATATCGTGTAACGCTACTGACGTCATCGTGTACCGCTACTAACGCTCAGCACGGATGGAGCTTCGCTTAAAAAAAAACATTATTTATTCCACAGTAAACCTGACAGTGTCCAGCTTGGACTCGGACTACTCGGACCGGCTGCTTCAGTCCATCGCCCGGCTTCTAGAAGACAGCAGGCATTTGGAACACCTGCTGTTGTGGGTGAAGGTGCTCGTCACCGTCAGGAGGGGGAGGTTCCCCCCCAGCGTGCTGTTGGCCTTGGAGAAAGTACTCACCGTCAAATACTCGCAGTTGAGTAAAATGTGAGTACACTGATATCACACCTGTTCTCCTCGAAGAGGTAGGCAGTAGAACAATTGCAGCCATAAATCGCTAAATGTATTCTGGCCCTAATCTAATTGCTGCCTATTGCTGCTATCTATACAAATAAATAAAATTGGAGTGTCTGTTTGTAATATCAAAATAACAACTTTTCACTAAATGCATATGAAAGTATATACGACACCTATAACGAAATCGCGATTTCATTTTTTTTTGTCTGTCTGTCTGTCTATCTGTGTGTTTGTTCCGGGTAATCTCCGAAACGGCTCGACCGATTTTCATGAAATTTTGTGTGCATATCGGGTAGGTCTGAGAATCGTCTACTATCTATTTTTCATACCCCTAAATGTTAAGGGTAGTCCGCATTCCACGCGGACGGAGTCGCGGGACACAGCTAGTAAATTAATAATACATAATAAGAAACTCACAAGGTTGGCCTTTTTATAGGTTTTTTATCGCCAGTTTAATAAATTAATTAATTACTTAATCTTTCGCAAGAGCAGGTATTTTGTTAATAGAATAGCTCCGGTATCTGTCCAGAGATTAAAAACATAAATCGTTGGTAGCCTATAAATCAAAGATTCCATGATTGTTTAAATACCGTTCATAAAATATTGTGCAAAATTTGGCAGACATTGAAACGGCACAGATCCGCCGCTGTTATGCAATAACATCTGCACTGTATGTGCTCTTACGATTTTGTACTCTAAACCCTGAGATTTAGATTCCGTTTTCTGGTAAATGTATATAACACGAGATTGACAGATTATTTGATTTATTGATATAACGTGACTTTTCAATCTAAGCCCAAACTACAACGTTGTTAAACTCAATTTGCAGTATTCCGTTTTTAGTGGTTAAAAGTAATTCAAATAATTATAATTATGTAGTTCTAAAGATGATTATTGATATTTAAATTTCTACCTCACACACAATGTAATAAAGTTTAATTATTATTAACGTATTCCCATTGTTTAACACATTATTGCATACCTACCCAGTTTCCAAAAATTCTAGCGCTCACATGCTAATCAGTAGGTATCACATGTTCCATCGATAAATCACGCGAGATAGTGATTATCGTTGATTTAATGTCAAGTGTGCGATGATAACGTAATACGTAATGTTCAAGGTGACAATGTTGTCTAACATTTTGAACCTAGTTCCAGATCCGGAGATGTTTTAACCCCTTTATAGACATTTTAAACTGTTTACAATGACGTTACAGAATTTTTTTCGCAACAAATCCAGGAAAAGGTTTTTGTAGTGTCGTTGTAAATCGATTGTAACTTTTTAATAATTTGCCGTTAGAACCCACATTTTTGTCAAGGTTATTAACGATGTGACGTTGTGTCATTACTTCAATTTGCATGTATATGAGACTGTATATGGTGTTTTATTCACGACAATACATCATGTACTTACTTTCTTCATTATACATAATAATAATTCTTCTGTACGTGTGTTTGTCACTGAACTCCTTCTAAACGACTGGACCGATTTTTATGAAATTTTGTGTGTGTGTTTGAGTGGGTTCCTTTATGGTTTAGATTCACAATTGAAACCCGTAGGTGGCGCTGCAATCGGGTTCTAGGTAGGGCAGGATAACGTCTGTCGAACCCGTTTAATATGTAATTGGTGTAAGAGGTGACCTTTATACACAACAATGTATAAGTCATTGATGAAATAGGTACCCTCTTTTGAAGTAGATAATAGGTATTCTTCGGACTAGATGAGGGAAAATTCTTATTGTTCGTCATAATAAGGGTGGACCTTGTTTGTTTCAGTTGTGACTTCAACAAGTACACAATTCGATGTATAAAGACTGTGGGTGAGATGGCGCCGAAGCAAGAGGTCGACGTGGACATGGACAGCGACAACTCCAGTGGAAGGGGCACCTTCTCAGATAGCGATTAATAAACTTTTGCTTCTATTAACATACTTTTATTGAGTGTTTTAATGACTTTTTCATGGCCATTCCTTAATCTGATAACGATATTGTAGCGAAGCTTCTGTACGGAGGTTCGGGACGCTCGCCGCACGGCCACTCTATCCGTGCTAAGCGTCAGTAGCGTTACACGATGACGTCGAAGCTGCGGCGCCCTTCGCTTTACTATAAAGCTTCGCTTTTTTCAGGCGTCCCTAGACGGTACTGTTTTTTGTATATAGTTTACGACTTGGCGAATCTTATTTTTATATTCCTTAACGCCCATATTTCGAGCTTGCCGCGGCATCCTCGAGCATCTTGTAAAATGTATTAAAATAAGTTTGAAAATCTTTTGCACGCACTAAAACCTGCCGTGCCGTGCCGTCTAGAGAGCGCCGGCCTTTCCAACGATTAATAAAAATATTAAAAACGATTATTAAATATCGCCAGACTGATACCAACTGTATGGTCCCAAATTAAGCAATGCTAGTACTATGGGTACCGTACAATGGACTGGGCTAATTACGCAAAGGCCATTTCCGAAATTTGCCCCAGCGGGAATCGAACCCGCAACCACCTGGTGCAGTGAGCCGAGCGGCCTATTCTCGAACCTTGCGCCAAGCGGTCGTCAATGGTCGTAATGTTGTCTCTACTTCGTGCTGTCAAAAATAAGAGAATAATATTATAAATCAGTCTGAATTTTTCGTCAAAGCAGACGTAAAATTAAATCCTTACATGTTATGTAAAAACCGTAATTATAGGTAGGTATACTTACCTACCTTTTTAAATAAAATCCTACAAATTTCCAATTCTCATCTCAAAACGGGAGTCGCTAAACAATCATGATCCCACTCGGATTAGATTAGATTAAGGAACGCTATCTACCTGCCCTCGTAATCTTATTTGGCAAGATAGTGTCGCGAGGCAGGCCGCACGTGTTGTGACGATCTGACCGAGACGAGAGAAAAGCGATCGATTTCATTGCGAATATTGCGATAGACAATTCTCCCTAAATTGGTAAAAGGGGGTAAATACAGCTAGTTATCTACTACCAGATAGACGATTAACACAGAAAATAGTGGTAGATTAAAGATGCTGTTCCGCAACTGTATTTGTTTTTTTTTTCGGCCATAAACAATAATCTCCGATATTTTAATCAACTGCATCCGTTCGATTTATTATAGGACCGTTCTGCTAAAAATTTAGCAAATTTAATTTAGGTATATTTAGGTTACAACGTGTGTGTATGTATTACGTAATTGGCCAATCTAAATCAAATTTTCTAGCATTTATATAGGTAGTTAGGTACTAATGGTCTAACCAAACAAATCTACTTTACCTACTATAGCTAGGGACATCATTTCCAATGTTTATACTTACAGTAGGTACCTAAGTGTTTCAAATTTGGTCGTTCTTTTAGTAATCGGACGGTAGAGCAGTATTGTAGGTACCTGCGTCGATATGTTCTCCGTTACAATTAAAATTATTTATATTATTTTCGTTGAAATAATCAGTATAAGTAGTATCTACAACTACCTACTGCATTGTTCAAATAATACAGACAGGGTTGCGCTGGCGATTCTTGAAGGGAAAATACCTATCTTCTACAAGGTATAGGTTTTATAATTTAACGATCAAAAATTCGCATTTAAAAATTTCGATACGAATCATCATCATCTCAGCCGAAAGACGTCCACTGCTGGACATAGGGCTCCCCAATGTTTGCCACAATGACCGGTCTTGTGCTGCCCGCATTCAGCGGATTAACCAAGTCGTCCACCTTGTGGGAGGCCTAACCACGCTACGCTTTCTGAATCAAATATCAAAATAAAATCTCAATCGAAATTCCCACATCACTGCCCTTTATTAACACTAGCCGGAACACCTGGCCCTAAAATAAAACTAACACTATTACTGTTGCGGGGCCACGAAACTAGAGACGTCGCCCTCGCGAACGCCAATGCCGCCGCCGCAGTGACTACGATAGCCACCACTAGTAACAGCCATCGGGCGACTTCTACATAGCTCAGCAGTGCGTGCGACTGGTGAAGCTCCGTCTGGATCGATTCTGGGATGGCTGCACCCTGAAAGATGAGAAACAGACTTTTTATATCTACTTAAAATTTGAGGAAAGGAAGATTTTGAAAAAATAAATAAAAAAGACAAGCCATCTAAGAGTTTCTTGCTGGATCTTCTCAGTCGAAGTCGCGTTCTGTAAAACAATTTGTCAGTGCTCCGTAGGCCTAAGCAAAATAAGCGATTTGAGATTGAATTTCATTTTGAGTCTGTTCAATTCTTAGCGGACCACATGTCAGGTCAGTGGACCTGCAAATAGCTCGGATTTTTTTTATTAGGTCGACGGAATTACGGTTAGGAGACTAGGTACCAAACCTGGGCCCTAACCACGCTAGCTACTCAAATCGTAAAAAAAAAGCAAACGCTCGCGATTACGTTTCAAACGCTCCGCTTTTGACGTTTTGTTGACACCATACCATATCAATGTCAGTAGAAATCGTGAAGCTCGTGTCAGCAAAACGTCAAAAGCGGAGCGTTTGAAACGTAATCGCGAGCGTTTGCTTTTCTATTACGATTTGAGTAGCTAGCGTGGTTAAGGCCCTGAAACAAAAACCAATCTACCAATTTCATTGGCAAACTCGAGGGTAACCCACAAAAATTAAACCGCCAACATCACACAAGTATGGCCTATGTTAGTCGGGCTATTGAATACGTACCTCCTCAATCCACAGCAGCGGGAACAGACCAGTGGGGACACTCTGCAGCTGAGGTAGACTTTCGATTTTGCGCAATTCGATGTTGAACTGTAGCCGTTTGACGCCTTGCAGGACTACTCCAGTTATCTGTTAAAGCACAAGGCAGTTTATTTAAGCAGTTGATATAAAATTGAGGTACCTGGGTAGCTTGTACAGGTGTATTGAAGTTTAGTTATTGTAGTGTTATTTATCTCAGAAGTCTATCTTTTTACAAACAAAATGTAGGTATCTCTTGTTTTTACTCAACTATCGACTTGATTATTTCCTCAGAGACATGCTTTTTCATCCATGCCATCGCATCAGGTTTTACTGATAAAAAAAAATTTTTTTTTGCTCTCTCATCGTGGCGTCTATTGTTCCAAATCATGACGAAGGAAACCTTTACGAAAGTTAATACATAGGTACTAAGATTAACCTCTTAAATTACTTTTGAGAAAACACCAACAATTTATTTCAGTATTGCCTCACTTTGGCGGTGGTATTGCTAACTATCTGGCTAGCCAACCAACCCTTATTCTAATTTCTTTTTATTTTCAAGGGCTCTATCAATACTACAACTCATTAGGTACATTTGCAAGTCTTACCGGATCAATATAAACATATGTTTTATGTTTCCCCTCCTCCGGCATGACGCCTCCGCCGAAGTACTCCAGCAGCTCCTCGGAGGCGAGGTAGAAGTGAGGCAGCGAGGCGATGGCGGGCGCGCCCTGGCACGGCATCAGGTTCAGCAGACCCATGAGCAGGCAGCCGTCATGGTTCGCACTCCAGTTCCTAGAATAATGTTAACGAAATAAATAAATCAGTAGGTACAGTGGGGATGGGGAGGCTTCCCACCCCTGGACTAGGATTACCCCACGTCGTAATATATAGGTATATAATATTCTATCCATTTTTTTCTTGGTAGTGCGAGGGTACCACAATGATGCTAGAAATCAACGACGGTATAGCCTAGGTGTAGCCAATTGAATACAGCTCATATACGGGCTGGCTCGACTGGGGTAGGTAGAACCACCCTCTCACAGAAGATCGGCGTAATATAGCTATTATAGGTTACGTTTCGTACGAGGAGTAATAGAGTTGGAAGACAGACCCTCCCTCCATTACCTGGTTGGCAACGTGCGAAAGATGCTTTTGGTATTGCAAGCATTTATGGGCTATGGTAACTGCTTAACATTAGCCGGGTCGTAAGCTTGTTAGCTGACTTTGTTTTATAACATAAAAAATGACCAACTAACTTTCTACAATAACATCTATTATTAGGATTGGCGCTCTTGGCAGCAAGCGTGGACTCCGTCAACTCGTAATAATAGGCATTCATGTCGAAGATCTTTCTCTTTCCAATCAGGCTGGCGTACATGGACCTAGAAAGAGACAAACAATATCATCACTGTTGTCATAGCAGGGGATTTAATTAAAGTAAGTCCTTAAGTAAAGTGAAGCAACTGCCAATGACGGCAAACGGTTCTAAATCAACTGTTGAAAGAAATCTCTAATCAATAAAATAAACTATGAGGATTATAAACGTGATCTAATTGGTTTGCTGCGAACAACCGTTTACGAAACAGGTACCTACATACATACATATATGTACTTTGAGATGTTAACCCAATTAACGCTCTAAGCTCTAAACATTTGCATTGCTTTTATTATCACCTAAATTGGATTAATACTCGTACCGTTGGGCTAAAAGGGTGCGTAAGCAAATTTTAAATTAGATTTTCAATTTGCCCTGGGTAATGTATGATGATCCTTGCACCCTTCAAATTAGCGAATATTTATGCTATTCTTTCCATTCCCCGAATTACGTTCGAAAAAATACCCTTTATTTTTTCTAGAACTTTATAATGAGCGAAATGTTTACAAAACGTCATTAGCAATGGTCATGGGAAGTTAAAATCCCGGCCAAGTACATGCCCGCCCACGAATAGTTTAGGGTTCCGTGATAGTCAACACGCGATTCTGTCTAGCTTATAGTATTTATGGTTGCTTTTAAACATTTATCCATAAGCTTCACTCAGGTTATTTATTTGGCTTGAATTTCAAGGTGATTACGAAAACTTTATGGCATTGTCTTTCTTACAATAAGGGTCTATAAGGGTTCCTCATAAACTATGGCACCTCAAATAGGGATTTGACGACCGCTTGGCGCAGTGGTTCGAGCGTAGGCCGCTCGGCTCACTACACATGGTGGTTGTGGGTTCGATTCCCGTCGACGCAAATTTCGGAAATAGCCTTTGCGTAATTTGCCTTGGTCTGGGTGTCACTGGGATCGCCTTCAGTCCATTGTACGGTACCCATAGTACAAGCATTGCTTAGTTTGGGACCATACAGTTGGTGTATCAGTCTGGCGATATTTATTTTATTACCTGCATACATCCGGCTCAAAAGTATACAGCCTATCCGGCACATTGTTCTCATCTATCGGCGGATATATGGACGAGTCTGAGCCGTTGATCTGACCGCAGTACTTATCCCCCCACATGGGCATGCTGGTTTCCCCGTCGTACGACACGATACGACCCAGGTCAGCGATGTTCTGAGTACCCCGGATCATTTCGTAGGGCCCGGATTCCGTAATGTTTAACTACAAAATATAAAATGGTAACTAGATGTGAAAAGGGCAAGTTTGTTATTAGCACTTAGGTACTGATACTCGAAAATTGAAAATCTACGAGTAAGTACTTGGGTACGATACGAGGGATCTCCAAAACTCACATGAGAAAACATAGAAAAATAATATCCATTTCTATCCTCCGCTTTCCGCATCGTCGCTGGCGTTTCAGATCGTATTTTTCCGCATACGAGACCTGCAAATGAAACGTGAAAGTCTAATTAGGTAAATAGACGCAAATACCTTGTCGAGGAAGTAGGAGGTACAAACAAGTACCCTTTTTAAGAAGATCAAAAGGCAATTACTTACGAAATCCCAAAATAATATCCCAGATCCTACCTAAAATCTATCTATATCTATAGTTACAGCATGCCCCATCACAAGGAATAATGATAGTTCAGAAGCAGTTAACATAGAAGCTACCTAAGTATAGCCGTAACATTTTATTAAACTAACATGGCCACTAACACTCATAATCATCTTATATATAAAATTCTCGTGTCACAACACAATGTTATACCATACTCCTCCGAAACGGCTCGACCAATTTTCATGAAATTTTGTGTGCATATCGGGTAGGTCTGAGAATCGCCTACTATCTATTTTTCATACCCCTAAATGTTAAGGGTGGTCCACATTCCACGCGGACGGAGTCGCGGGGCACAGCTAGTTATTATATAACATGGCGGGATTTTTATTATGTACGTATCATTCTCATTAGGTTCACGATTTACTTTTCTAAGTAGTTTGCATCGGTGCATTATAATTTCCTTTCCACTCAGAACGAGTTTGTTGAGTTTACATAAAACTATAAAGAGTATGGCATTAAATATGTATCATGTTTCCTGTTTAGACGTGAGGACCAAAGAGAATATTATTATAACCACTATGTTTTAGAGCATAAGCGAGTCGTATCTTCAACGGATACGCCATTAATATCTAATGGATATGTTCTACGGATATACTTACTTGGAAGAAACATGAGCACAGTGTCTAGTGACATGACGAGCTCCCTAATAATGTTGCCACATTATGGTGGTTTTGTTTGGGGGACATGATTTTGTTTTAGTTCATTTACTTACTCAACGCAGCATTATCACCATCACAGTTTAAAAATATCCCGTCGAAGAGCAGATCCTTAACTTTCACCCTCAGGAATGGGTCCTCGAGGTTCGCGAAGAACTGTTCCAACGCTTTATTAATGATCCCCACCAGGCCGGGCATCATGTCATGCACTGTTAGTATAGCTGCCTGGAAGTCAATGAAAATTGTTTATAATGAAACTTCACGCCTCTTTTTTCTGAAAAGGTAGGCAGCCGTGCGCTCGCGCCGAGGGTATGTAGTTCCCAGGTGATTGGGGACAAGCCTATTGCTATTATGCATGGAAAATTACCCCAAAATATGACGGGGATTCGAACCCTAGTAAAAACCGCTGACCCAGTGCGGGTTGGCAAACTTTAAACATCCTTCGAAATAAGTGTATGGTTCCTCCGGATTTAGGTACTCCTTCACAGTTCAGCAAGCATAATTTTTTGTTAAAAATCAGACTCGCACATAAACCCCCACATTAATAAACTTGGATTAGCGGGCGAATAGTAACACACCGAACTATCTCTTTCTGTCATCAGTAATTTCACATTCTAAAGAAAAAGACGAAGAAGAAGCATGGTGTAACTATATAACACTAATCCACGTTTAATTAAAACGGGGAAATAGTTTTAACACAGTTTAAACAATGATATTACTTCAGGTTTATTAAGTACTATTCCGGGTATAGCATCGCCCTCTTTACTTTTATAGTGGAATTGAGAGGCTTCTATAATTTTTATATGACTTCTTGTATGATCTTAATCCTAATTACACATTTTTTTCCACTATACAAATTTTCATTCTCTATTTTACACCCTTAGGAGTGGAATTTTTCAAAATTATTTCTTACTGGACACCTTACATATAGTGCTGCGCGACACGTAGGTAAAAATATAGATACAGCCGCGCACGTCAGTAGTTTGCTTATTGTTTTATGTAGAATAAACCTAATTATTCCAAGTTAGTTTTATTGGTTTTGTTGAGATTAATGGAGACAACCTTTTTGGGACTGTAAAATTAAAATACCTACCTAATGTTATCAAAGCCAACATGAGGCGATTCAGATATTAATAGATACGGTTCGCCTTCATTTATTTTAAATTATTATTTAACGATACGAATTTATAAAATGGCCTACCGAATAATAATAATAAATAATAATAATAATAAATATCGCCAGACTGACACACCAACTGCACGGTCCCAAACTAAGCAAAGCTTGTACTATGGGTTACACCCAGTGACACCCAGACCCGGGCAAATTACGAAAAGGCCATTTCCGAAATTTGCCCCGGGGGAATCGAACCCGCAACCACCATGTGCAGTGAGCCGCGCGGCCTACGCTCAAACCACTGCACCAAGCGGTCGTCAAAATGTTACCGAATGTTACCATTTCGTATCGCTCTTCAAGTTATTTAACATACCATGTAAGAGAAATGAACAACTGTGACGCCATCATCTTCAGTCAGGCTCCCTGAGGCTTCAGGGTCGAAGACGAAGTTCTTCTTCAGCATATACTTGATAGTGTCATTGGCACCGTACCCCAGGACTGTCTTCTCCCGGTATTGCCTGAAAAATTAATATGTTACATGTAATAATAATAATAATAAGCTCTCTCTCTATTGACGACCGCTGGGTGTAGTGTGGGGTGATTGCAGGTTCGATTCCCATCGGGCAGATTTAGCCTTATCGTAATTTGCCGCAGTCTGGGTGTAACTGGGATCGACCCAGTACAAACGTTACTTCGTATTTTTGGGACGAGAAAATGTACCTATATGCCAACTTGAAGCTAAGTAATACGAAAATCCAGATTTTTTTTTATTGTCAGACTGTCACACCAACTGTATGGTCCCAAACCAAGCAACGCTTGTACTAGGGGTACCGTACAATGGACTGGGGGCGATCCGAATGACAGCCAGACCTGGGCAAATTACGAAAAGGCCACTTCCGAAATTTGCCCCGGCGGGAATCGAACCCGCAACCACCATGCGCAGTGAGCCGAGCGGCCTACGCTCGTACCACTGCGCCAAGCGGTCGTCAAGATTATTTTAATAAATGAGTAGGTAGGTACTTTTTAGGTTTCAACTTCATTTTTTTTATTATTGCGGTTGCCGACACAAATAAACTGATTCATTAATTATTAAAATAGCTGCCCGAATGTTAGTGATCGACATGCACTTGAACATTAAGGCACAGCGCACACCGCTGGAGGCGCCGCGCAGAGCAATTGAAGACAACAATTTAATATAAACCTTAATTAAGTACTTAATAATTAATAATACAATAATTAATATAATATAATTATTATACCTAATAATTAATAATATAATTATTAATTATTATGTTGCCGCTTCCATAATATCTATTGAATTAAACAGCTTATTGCATTTTATATGACGCCATGAAATCGCTGTAAAAATAGTATTTATTATGTCACCATTCACGTTTAAATATGTTGTCGTAAGAAACATCTACACTAGTGGTGAAGAAAAGTGGATATTCGAATCGCTATGTTTGTTCTCCGGCGATTTTAGTCGTTATGATTATGATTAGGGACCTTTGGAACAAAAAGTCTCTTTTGAAATACATTTCGAAACATAATCACTAGCGACCCGCCCCGGCTTCGTACGGGTGCACGACCTCTAAAATGATCAGTGTTTCTCTACTATATTATGCATGCATTGTATAAACCTTCCTCTTGAATCACTCTATCTATTAAAAAAACCGCATCAAAATCCGTTGCGTAGTTTTAAAGATCTAAGCATACATAGGGACAGACAGACAGCGGGAAGCGACTTTGTTTTATACTATGTAGTGATACTGGCAGCTTGTGAACAACGCCAGTAAGTACTTTATTATCTGACTGAACAGGACTCTACAATTTAAGTAGGTATCTTAATTATCGTATACCTAATTCTCATGCCGACGCTAATGGACCCGATTGAGTGTTTTTAGTCTGTTTTTATGATTTATATTTCTCTTTTAATTTGCACACAAACATGCAAAAAAGAACTGTTTTGAAGACCAATGCCAAAAGTTTTTTATATTATGATTACCTATTATTCATTACGGAAAAACGCTAAATCTATTAGTCTTTTTATAAAAAGTTTGCAAGCAAGACAACAAGCAAAAAACGTCCGTTTTAATTTATTATTAATATCTCGTATATAAAAGGTTAATTTTGATTCGTGTTCGTACAATTATTTTAACATTATTTAACGCCAGTATTTTATTAGGTATTATTTTTAAAAACCACAAATAATAATAAAAATAAGGTTATAATTACAGAATAATTATTCAAGTATCATGGGTAATTTGTTTAATTCTTTTTAAGGGCCACCTGAAGGGTAGTTAGTAGTAGGTCAGAGGCAGTGGAAGGGTTTGGTCTTCCGGGTCTCTCACTCATGGTGCGAAATGGAGCTATAATCATTACTTTTACCCCGCTCGAGTCACCCCAAGTATGCAATCAATTGGCAATAGCTTGGCTCTACCACCAAGAAACATAAAAACAATACATGGTTTATCGAAAATAATTCAAGTTATGCTTTAAACAATAATAATATTACAAAATGTTAAAAAGACAAGCCCGCCGAGGTTCTTGCCGGATCTTCTTAGTCGAGGTCGCGTTCCGATCCGGTTGCAGATATTAGAACTAAATATAAATATTACAATTTGTAAGTGCCCCCGTAGGCCTAAACAAAATAAACGCTTTGACTTTAGTTTGGCCAGATATTAGGTACTTATATTTTAAGACACCTCGAAGACCTTCCATATCCAACAATAAC
The DNA here is from genome assembly GCA_905147325.1 of Notodonta dromedarius. Lineage (NCBI taxonomy): Eukaryota > Metazoa > Arthropoda > Insecta > Lepidoptera > Notodontidae > Notodonta > Notodonta dromedarius. The sequence continues at coordinate 11,574,760 of LR990165.1, read as the reverse complement.
AATATTAAGTGACATTGATCTTATCTCAGGTAAAATATGGTAATTTTATGTTTCTCGCTGTTTTAGGTAAATAACATAAGTGTAACTATGTTTTGGTTGTTAAAAGCAAGTTTGTACCGGGCAATGCACTTAAAACCTTCATAAATGATGATTAAGTTGATATTCGATTTCATTGATTGTTATCAGAATCCAAAAATTTTAAAATTACTTGCCGAAAAGGAATGATACATGAACATCATGGTAGGCTTTTGAGCCGTCTGTAAAAGTACGTCTGTGCTCCCATATTATCTTACACGGTTCTGCTCTCCTAGTACTTACCACAGACTTATAAGTTAATCTGTGGCATGAACTGTGGTACTCAGGTACTTTCATTTTTTATATTCAGTATCAGTATCGTGGCAGATGCTTTACTTACAAATTACCAGAATTATTAAGAATCCGAAAAGCATGACTCCAAATGAAAGATCCCTATAAGGTCCCTAGTCCCTATCCCTATAAGGTCCTCCATTAGAAGGTCCCTAGTTATTTATAGCTAGTGCACCCAGGATTTTTTTAAATAATTTCTGTCATTTTTGTTATTTAAATAAGTATATTTTGTTATTAAGATGCGCGAGAGACGCAATTTTCGTGCTAAAGCGTAAACAATTCAAGGTATAAATATTTATAAGACAAAAAAATGAACTGAAAAATACTAGAACTAAATTTGAAACATCTGGAAATGTTTCCGTCTTGTTTGCAAGTCAGGAGCATGATAAGGAAGGCACTACAGTTAGTTCACAACAGAATTAGAACAAATGTGCAAGATAACCAATCGAATGTATGATCCCTAATCCGTAGAAGAGAAACTGAAAGTGATGACAGTATAAAATGAACTCCTTACTTGTAAACATAAGGCCCTATTTCATTTAATATCGGCTTCTGACCCTCGTTGACCTCATCAGGATTGGTCACGTTGAACAAGTACACTTTGAAGTCCAGGGGTATCGGCAGCTTCTGCCACTTCTCGAACATTTGTGACGAGTTCTCCAGTTGGATGTTCTGTGAAATAATTAATAGACTGAGTCACATCAGGTACATAAAAAATCGGAATAGGATCAGTAGTTCCAGAGATTACCTCATACAAACATTAAGTTAGTTAACTTCTTTATAATAATTATTAGTATAAATAAGTTGTTTAGTTTATACTAAACTTAGGACAATGTTGCCATTCAAATTAGTTAGGTGTATAGTATAAATATGGTAATTAAATAATCAACATAATTATACTTAACTGAAAATATGGAAAATAAATTAACTATTATTAAGGTTTCTATTGTTACACTATACGTGGAAAGGTTAGTATTTATTTAATTAGTTTTTTCTAAATTACCCTCAGGAATTCTTAGTTGAATCAAACTCTACAGATAACTGTTGATTAGTTGGTGACGATATTATAAGTCGAAAATAATTAATATGTATAAAATAAAAATAATAATGATGTTGAATATAATTATAGTTTTAAGTATTCTTTGACGGCTACACAAAAATAACAATTAGTCGTATAAAAATAAAACTATTCTACGTAATTGTTACTACAGAGAAGTCTGAATAGTAGTACAATAGGTAGCTTATCCAAATAGATGAGCTAATTATTAACGAACTATAACATACGTAGGTAATGCAGATTTAGCATCTCCAGGTTGGAATTATACTAAGATTAACAGCATAAGCATAATACCTACTTATTTAAGTTAGTAAAGTATATATACTAGGTGATACAAAATGGGTATACTATTTTTTTTGGATTACAAAGTTAAGTTTTGAAAAAAAAAGTATACCCATTATGTGTCACCTTGTATAATTGAAGTAATACAATGAAGTAAAACTAAACCTGGTTTCATGGGAAAATTATGTTATTAATTAAGTACTGTAATTCAGTAAGATTAAATTACCATTAATTAACTTCTCTACATAATTTAATGTAAATAATGTTTAATAAACTTAAAATTATTTAATTTAGGTAAGTATATTACGTACGTACAACAAAAAATAATTTTTAAACTTTTTGTGTTGTTTTGTTCCGGCTAATGTCCGAAAAGGATTGGCCGATTTTAGCTGGACTTTCATTGGCAGATATCTAATTTTATACGCGGAGTAACTTAGGCTACTTTTATTTTATCAAAGTAGCCTAAGCAACAGCTAGTGGTGAATGAAATAGCAATTATAATAATAATAATAATAATCTTTATTGCCAAACACAAGAATTATTCTTACTCATAGAATATGGTGCCACCCAAACTAGGCAAATGCCTGTATCTTGGGTGTCAAGTTTAATTTATAATGTTAAAAGATAAAGGTATTGTTAAAAGAGTACTACAATTTGAAGAAAAACTAAAACATAAAATTCTACAAATAAGAAAAAGACTACAAATAAGAAATTATATTTTCACGATCAGGGAAAAGCAGAATTTAAGTAACGTTTGTAAAACGTCTGAATAGTTAGTTGAAAATCGGCATAGAAAGAAGCAGCAGTAGACAGTGTGTACCCCCAGAATATGCTCCTTGGCCCTAACCACGCTAGGTACTTAAAACGCGTTTGCTTTTCTATTATGTTTTGAGTAGCTAACGTGGTTAGGGCCCTGGGCGGAACCAGTCCAGCCATTGTTTAAATAAAGAGTAGATTAATATTCCTTCCATAGATAACATGAAGGTCGTTCCGAACATTATTCGTTAATATTAAATTTTCTTGAAACGATTATTGAATGTTTACTTTGCAGCCATTAATCATATGGATATGTTTTTACGTTACCCAATATAACATCCCATATTTATCTTACAAACATAATCACGTACTGTCAACGAATTGGAATTTGTGGACCGTCGCATAATATGGCTAGTTTTGCGTAGCAACTCTGACTAGGTATAAAGTCGAATTTATTTTACATGTTTTCTTTGTAACAAACTTCATTTACAGTGACATGTCACACTACGAATGTTGTGAGAAAAATTCAAAAGTCCGTGACTCCGAAAATATGATAGTTCTGTCTTCAGTAGGCCTCTACATATTAGCTACCGTAAATTTACCTTAATTATTAATTCGGACTTTAAAACACCCTGTATATGTGTAGCGCTACGCTGGTGAATAGAGTTCTATGGCATATTTCCAATCATTTATTTCTATGTGTTGTTATCAGTCTTTAAGTTTACTAAAAACACGTACAAAGCTAATAAAAATCGACAGAAATTTATTGGTCGCTTGATATCGGTTCGTCACCATGCTGCATAGAGTGTGGTTGATTCTGGCAGTTTCAGTAATGCCCAGGGTTCGAAATAATACCATAGACCATTCAAATAAATAATATTTGCGTTACTTCCCAAAAATAAAATAATAATAAATAAATATCGCCAGCCTGACTACCAACTGTATCGTCCCAAACTAAGTAACGCTTGTACTATCCATGCCATGGGTACCGTACAATGGACTGGGTGCGATCCCAGTGACATCCAGACTGAGGCAATATACGAAAAGGTCATTTCGGAAATTTGCACTGGCTGGAATCGAACCCACAACCACCATGTGCAGTGAACCGAGCGGTCTACGCTCGAGCCACTGCGTTTAGTTATTTTGGTGAAGTACGCAATTATTTGTACCTATAAATGTTCCATGTGAACCGAACAAAGGTTCAAGGTAAACTATGCGGAATAAAGGCCCTGGAGGGTTTAAAACTTTCCGAGGTACAGGTAAAGGTTTTTGAAAAAAGGTAAAACAAATAATAGTATTAAAAAAGATATATGTGTTACATTGACTTTGTTAGTAACAGAAAAAGATAAAAATACAAAAATAACTCACTTTTTGTATCTGTATGCTGACAATGCTCGGGAAACCCCATGCTGCTAACACCACAGCCAGTATCAGGAACGCAAGAGACACTGTGAAGAATAACTTCGTATGTTTCGCCAACATTTCGCACACTTGTGTACACGACAGTCTTCAAAAATCTGATAGAGTTCAATTTTTAAATATTTATTTTTCCAATTTGTTCGTCACATGTCCGTCTTCGGTTGTAACTGAACGAATTGTAAGGAGTCTTCACACACGTACAGTTTCCTTGTGTTTTTTTTCACAGACAAATGTTGCGGGCATTGAGGCGATTAACTTGTAGAGAAACAGGTTGCTTATTTTATCTGAGAACAAAAGTCTTAAAAAAATCGTATATGTGCAAAGGTGATCAATGACGTTTGACAAGTGTTCTTGTATTATATTTTAATTTATTTGTCACGATTATAAATTGTCGAGTGGTGTCTTTTTGAAAACAGAAATCCTTCGCCTTGGTGTACTTAAACGATTTTTTTTCCATTTTGTTTTCATTATTAACATTAATATTTTAGACACGACGAATTAAGTTTTCATAAAGCCTTATTCAAGTTGAAATGTTGTTAAATATATACTATCCCCTGTATTCCCCGAAGAGAAAGCTGCATAGTTGAACACCTATACTTTGCCGATGGAGTAAAATCCTATTTAGGAATTTATTACAGAAAATCCAATATATTTAGGTAATAAAGGACCCAGGAAGTACAAAATATATTGTTTATAATAAATACTATGAGATGAGCTGCTGGCAAGATAATTTGAATAATTGTTACCTAGTCATTTACTATTACCTAAAATATATAATCTTGAATTTATTGTGGCTAAAACACCTTGAATACTTTTCATAGAATTGTTCTTGCAGTTTTCAGAGGCGAAGTGGTTGGTAAAATCTAGTTATAGGTACAACAGAAAGTAAATCACCTTAAGCTTATACGCTATCATCACTTATTAAACACATGCTTGGACATAAGTATCTAAAAATTACCAGTAATAAATTATCATTAGCATATTCTGAAAGGAAATACATTTTCTCACGTAACATATTGTCTTTATGTGATAATGTAGTATCTGCTTTAACAAAGACTAGTTTTTGACCAATAATGGACAGTATTGGTATAATTTTAGTAAAATCAACTCGCCGATTATGAGATCCTGGTACTCGTATCGTAGAAATACTCAGTTATATGGATTTCCTGTAATGCAATACTAAGCAACAGTCAATGGCCTTGAAGTGGTTACTCTTCTATTATTTGAAGGGCTGTGTGTCCAGAGGGTATAAGGCGTCAAATAGGCTTGACCCGTTTAGTGGAATAATTAACGGAAATAACTCTAATTCATTATGCGGGAAGAGCCTTCAATGTAGATTGTGGTAAATATTATAGGTATCGTAAGTTTGAACTATTACGGAGGATACGTTGGATAAATTACTTGAGTATCTATGTATTTATTATTCCACTATGTAGTATAAAACGATCTATTGTTTGCAAAATTGAATAAGTGTAGTAAAAACGTGGGAATCAGCGTTCTCAAATGATTAACTGGAATTTTTTCTATCTTAATATGATATCAAGATGATTTTTCGTTGATATATTCAATGATTACAAGTATTTAGTAATATTTTACGAAAATGACTGACACAGCCACATAACTATTAAAAAAGTTTATATCTCCAAAAAGTTATTAGAATATGTGATTGTAGCGTATATCTAGGCTACTTGTGTATTTTTAAACTATACATATTATTCACACTCTTTTCCGTTAAATTCCATTTTAAATTTACCAAATTCACGACAACAGTAATTTTAAAATTTTTTTTTTTTTTTTTTCTAATCAACCATTTAAAAAAATATTGCAATTTCTATCCTATTTTATTTGTTAATTCCTAAAACACCTTTGTTCAAAATCGGGTAACACTTAAACAATGAACATAGTAACTAATCGTTGGATCGTGCAGTGTTTCTCTGTTATAGCTACACACTGAATGATACCTACCTGTAATACACCATGGTCACGCCATTGTCACTGGTAATTGCATACACCGGCGGTTAATACTACGTTTATTAGAGGTACATCTGCGTTATTAGTTGGGAAAAATCGATTTGTGAATTTTGTGACATGGCGGGCGACTGACAGGCAACGTTTGCGATAGGCTAATCTCCTGTATATGTGATTCTCTTTAAAATTAGGTACATTGAACTATTTAGAGCATCTGCGTTCGAAAATTACTTTCAAATAGGTTTAATAAATAAAATGACAGCAAAAATGTCACAAGATAGCTCTTTAGTGACACTGACGGAAGTGAAGTAACAGATCATGAAAGGGCAGTTATATCAAGCGGCATATAGTGAGCTGATTTGGTCTTGCCTTGGCCTTGCCTTAAAAGGTTACAAACTAAACCTTGGTTTGCACAAAACATTATATTGAAAAATTTAGTTGTCACTATTATATAACACAAAAAAAAAACCAATAAAATAGATATTATAATAACATAATAGAAATTGCCTTACAACGGGTTGTTTTGATGCCGTAGCGCAAATCGGGCAATTGATGAAAATACCATTTTTGAAATTAACCTTTTTGAAATGCGGTTCTAAAATATGAAAGAAACATTTTAATCTAGGTACATCTCAATCGCAATACACCCTGGATAAGTGATTAAGTAATCCCACTGGAACATATTTTATGTAATACATTATGTAATAGCGATGGGCCTCTCAGATAACTCAGACCATTATAATTTTCTCCCTAAAACATATTGAAACATAATTTGAGTGGAACTATCATAATTTAAGATATAGATCAAAAGGATATTGATTATACCTAATTTTCTATAGTGACTACGGTACGTAACTCACAGTTGAATATAGGTACTTACTTAAAATGTTTGATACTAAACTGTTTGACGACCGCTTGGCGCAGTGGTTCGAGCGTAGGCCGTTCGGCTCACTGCACATGGTGGTTGCGGGTTCGATTCCCGCCGGGGCAAATTTCGGAAATGGCCTTTTCGTAATTTGCCCAGGTCTGGGTGTCACTGGGATCGCCCCCAGTCCATTGTACGGTACCCATAGTACAAGCTTTGCTTAGTTTGGGACCGTACAGGTGGTGTATCTGTCTGGCGATATTTATAGAGACAGCGTTGGCATTTCTTGTATCGTGCGTTTTGATACACTTGCAAATTTGAGTTCCGTTAAATTACGTATACGGCGGTAATAGTACATTGTTACCCTAGGAATGAAAGTAACTTATTCCCGAGACTGAGTTAGTAGTTCGAGGGACAAAATAAGTCTTTCACCCGAGGTAAACATTGTGCTTTTCATTACCCATGAAAGTAAAAATAAAAACAGGAATTAGCTAAATAAATAATACAAGGAAGTATGCACAATACTCTACAACTCGAAAAAACAAATGAAGATCGGATTGCCGCCTATTTTGTTTTTTTTTCCGTTGGCCGGCCTGGTTGAATAGAAATGTCAAAATAGAACTAGTTTATTTTTAATAATTTGACCACAGTCAGTTGAAAGCGATTCTCCCTAAGGCGGAAAAGTATTACTTTCAACCCGTTCCTCAGGCAACTTCAGACCTACTTTCCGAGTATGAGTAAAGAAAATGTTATTTTAGTTGCTAACTTCGATGTCTTGGAATAGATGTGAGATAGGTTCTATCTGCCTACTCTACATGAGGATGAGTGACGAGATGATAGAAAAATCAAATTGATCGGCCTATGACGACTGCTCGAGCTAATTTCCGCAACCATTTAATTGAAAATCAATTATTCAGTCAAATCTAAGTATTTCCTTTCAGCGTTTAAAAATAGGCATATAAATAACCCAGAGATCATTGTGTTTTGTGATTCCTTATTAACTCTGCGATGCTTGAGGCCTCGTTCGGAAATGAATTTCCGAGGGTGCTCAATAGGCACCTCATACTTGACTTCGCAGAATACGGAATTAATATTCTGTTTATTTCCTCTACGCTGGTCTGTATTGGCCAAGTGGTTGGAATATTGTACTACTAGTAATAACATAATTAAACATGTTTCTTGAAAAGCCAGAACTATTATGGAGACCGTTTTTTTTCATTGTAGTTATAATAACAATTCTTGGCCCACATTGGACAAAAATGGCATATCATAAAATAAACACATTTATTTGTATGCAACAAATATTACGGGAAGTTATTTGTGTATATTTTGATCCGTAGCTGAGCTGAAATTGCCCAATTTTGTCATTTTCGTTATAATGACTTTTGATTGCTGTAATTATATCAGCTGCTATTCGATCATGATTAAACATAATGTACCTATTATTATTATGACGAACCAATTTAATATAGGTAAGTACTTAAGTTTTTGATGTGAAAGATTTATTGGCGCAGTTTGGCAGTAACATCAACCAGTTTACCGTCACGGCTAATGGCATGACGCTCTGTCATGCCGTCATGCCTTCGCTACGCCGCCGCTCTCGACTCCCCTGTGTATTTTTATATTATCATAATATCTGTTGTGTAGTATTAGTGGTGGACTGTAGCCCTAATGCCCCTTCAGTATACTCGGTATACTGGTTATAGTTTTGGCTCCTATAGTACAATACTGGGGCACAATTAATACCATCGGTATTCGCTCCACCACTGCTTCTGTCCTCTTTCTGGGAACAGATGCGTAATAGGTATAAAGATAACTTTATTAAAAAAATGTGGATAGTATATCCATTCAGCAAAGTAATATTAGAAAAGGTTTGCGTTTGTAGATAAGAATCTAAATTGATTCAACCAATGGGTTTTCATTGTAAGGCCAATTATTATAATAGTAAACGTATTACTAATATACCTAGTAAAGGATTCATAATAATGGTTTAATTTGATCCCATGGGACGGACAGGTATACCTTAATTATATCTATACAAAAAATATGTTGATTATTATTATTTCGAGGTATGTCCTTGAGTACTATTTATGGATGATTTTTCAGGTTTTTTTTGGCGTTTACTCGGTTTAAATTTATCGTGATTACAGGTGTTGGAAGCGCTCAAGACATATATAAGAACGGAAACAATACTCTCGATACTTAATTAATCGAATTCACATCAAAAAATAAATGCCTAATTATTTAAATAGTAAAGTGCCTACGCGGGTTTTTACCGTACATCTTACGTGCCTGTGGTAGGCATGATCACAATTGTCTTGCGACACTGTTTTCTTGTTCCCATCGCAAGCTCCCGCCATCGGCATTGACCTTCAACCTTTGGTGATTTTCCTTCAGAGATGAGGACACACATTTAATTCCGTGACATCACAAACAATTATTATTATGTACCAACTACTGATACTATTACTATGCGCTTATGTACGAACGAATGACATACTTAGTACTTACCATGATTATTATAATTTATTTTAATAACAAAATCGTTTTTTTACAAATACTTATATCTAGGTAAGTAAGAACAACAATGTCGGGATACTAAAACCCTAAACAGATGTTCAAGTCCTGCTAAACGGTTTAAGAAGTCGTCATGATGTTAATTTTTGTATAGCGCGTCAATATGTTGTATGTAGATCTCAGATTTGAGTTACCTAGCAAATTTGAGTAAGTACCTATATTTTCTACTTTACCGCCAAATACTAACGCCACTCAAATTTGAGCGATGCTCAATTTAGAAAGGCCAAACAAAACATGACAGAGTACTACGACTCAATTAGCTGAGTTAGTCTTAAACATTTGAGTAGCGATTGTCAATTTTCGGCCGTAGGTAATTCCTATATACCTACATCAGAGTAACATCTTGTTAAAACGCCTGCAGGCAGTAGAATTTGCAGGATCTTGCAATTACCTATATGTATGAATCTTTTCTATTATACCTGTGATTAAGAATAAATGGTGAAGGAAAACGTAGTGAGGTAATTTGCATGTCTTGCAAGAGACTTGTGAAATTCGGAAATCCGCACTGGGCCAGCGTGGTGGACTACTTATGGCTCGAATCCTGCTCGTATTAAGGGGGATTGTGTCCGGTACTGTGGCAATCGACTCACCCCTTTTATATTGGAGCCGAAAAATACGATTGCACTGTGCTGCCTACCTCTAGCGAGAATACAGGCTTGATCTATGGTATGTGGAGAAGAAAGTAAAATATGAAGTACTAGCGGCCCGCCCCGGCTTCGCACGGGTACATTGCGGTTACATTATTCGAGTTTTAGTAAGTATCCCTAATTTTTTTGAAAATATATTATAGTCTATGTCACCCGGGGATAGTGTAGCTTCCCAACAGTAAAAGAATGTTTCAAATCGGTTCAGTAGTTTCGGAGCCTATTCATTACAATCAAACAAACAAAGTTTTCCTCTTTATAATATTAGTATGATGACTAGCGACCCGCCCCGGCTTCGCACGGCTCTAAAATTATCAGTGTTTCTCTACTATATGCATGTTTTATACAAAATAACCCTTGCTCTTGAATCATTCTATATATTTAAAAACCGCATCAAAATCCGTTGCGTAGTTTCAAAGATCTAAACAGACAGCGGGAAGCGACTTTGTTTTATACTATGTAGTGAAGTACCTATCGTGGTTTGATGATGATGTATTTATTATCAGGGGCCCAACTCTGTTAACGTCAAAACTAAAATATCGTGTATGTGACTACGTCAGTTTTGTCAGTTTTACTAGAGTTAATCTCTCAAAACTAATGTATTTAGATACGCGATCGTTAGTTTTGAGGAATTGCAAGTCGATCGAGACGGCAGCGGTTAAGAGTTGGGCCTGGTCTCATCAATCAGTAACGGGTCGGTATGTTTTGCAACAGCTAGACCTGGTTATTAGGCAGTCAGTGGGTACCTCGCAGCTTGTAAAGGAAAAGCACTTTTACTACGTATTGGCACATCGGAAATTTCACTAACCTCGATCAAGGCTGAGTCAGTGTAGTCACGGCGTGCCTATATACATCAATCGACCCTCGCGTCACGTGCTTGTAATGGGATCTAAGATATACCGTACAGTTGCGATTATTTTTTAACTAGCTGTGCCCCGCGACTTCATCCACGTAGTTTTGGATTATTGGGTTAAAAAGTATCCTATATGTTAATCCCGGTTATACTCTATCTGTGTTCCAAATTTCATCCAAATCCGTTAAGTAGTTTTTGCGTGAAGGAGTAACAAACACACATACATACATACATACATCCACACTCACAAACTTTCGCATTTATAATATTAGTAGGATAACAAAGCCTGCCTGATTTTGGTAGTTAACGTAACCTATAGATGCTTACAATACCAATCTCATTGCTCGCACGTTGCCAACCGGAAGGGAAGTGGGGCAGAGGTAGGGGAATGGAGGGGCATTGGCTTCCGGCTCTCACACTAATCGTACGAAACGCAGCTGTTATAGCAACTTAACCACGATCTTCTGTGACTACCCCGTAGTGGTACTACCCCGGCGATCCAGCCCGTATGTGAGCCGTATTTAATATGCGACTGGACTTAATAAATAATAAATATCGTCAGACAGACACACCAACTGTACGGTCCCAAACTAAGCAAAGCTTGTACTATGGGTACCGTACAATGGACTGGGGGCGATCCCAGTGACACCCAGACCTGGGAAAATTACAAAAAGGCCATTTCCGAAATTTGCCCCGGCGGGAATCGAACCCGCAACCACCATGTGCAGTGAGCCGAGCGGCCTACGCTCGAATCACTGTGCCAAGCGGTCGTCAACTTGTTTTATTATTTTCAGTTACTATTTAAAGTTCACTTCCTACGAAGTCGGCTTTTTGATTTTTAAAATTTCATTTTTTAAAGATTACTTGTAATGTAACTACGTTGCTAGGCCGTCAAAGCTATATAACAGGAGTGGGCTTACGTCAGCAAACTGCCAGGTAGGGAATCGAACTCGAACGGATCGGTTAGGAGCGCAACCCCTCTAACCACCAGGCTATTGACATCACAAGAGCGCACTTACAATCACACACAATGCTGCGAATGATTTATTAATACGGGCGTTATGACATGTATTGCATTATTGGAATCCAACCCATATTCTAATGGTACTACGTCATCTAATTCCTCGCGAGAAGCAGAGAGTGCAGTTTATTGCTGTGGTATATAATAATAAAATAATAGACAGTCAAATAAAACATTTTATTTGATTGTGTGCGCCAGATCTTATCACGTTATTTAAAATTCTACACGCATTTCGGTAGACGCCAAATGCAAGTGTTTCCATTATTTATAAGTGTAACGGTAGCCCCACCACTTTATCCATACCTGGCTGCGCATTTGCGACTTGTTCACGGTACGATTTTTGAAAAAAAATGTAATGTGTAAATTAATACATGATTGAGTTTGTGTAACTATTTACGTTATAAAATGTTAAGAATCGATTACAAAATTGATTTTAATTATATTTTTGGTGAGGACTGCATGTTTAATGAATCTTAGGCCCGTATTAATAAATCTATCTCAAGTTTAAGACCGATCTTGAGTACGCTTTTAACATTAAGTACATTTCGCAACGGGGATGATGTTAAGAGGGCAATTCCAAGATCGCTTTCAGACTTGAGATTGATTTATTAATACGACCTTAGACTTGGATTCTAGTCTACTGCTTGCCTGACTGGTTTGAATGGTAAGCTTACTTACATCATTTAACTTAGTCTGAATGTTATTATGGTTACCCTAGTCCATTTTCACAATATGTTTGCGGTTTTTAAATCGCAAATGCATGCGTCTTTTAATCGCAAGTCGCCTCATGAATGGCACCTACCGTAAAGCTAGAAGGATACGCATTCTTCCTCAGTACACCGAAGGTTGACATTATCTAGTTTGATGTCAATAGAATCCGTTTAAACCACATGTGGGTAATTTGTATAACATGTCCTAAATGTCGGAGTGATAATTGTCTATATAGCTAGGTGCTAACATTTTTCCATTTAGTACGGTGAAACATAAACAATGTTTGCTTTGAGACTAATTATTCTGCCTTTATGGCTGAACTATATCAATTTTGGTGAGTAACTTTGAATTGTTCAATTTTTTTACGTGAAAAATTTGCGGGTGTTCCTTCGAAAGAATATTTCAGTATCTAAATTATTTTGAGACATGGTACGAGTATGATTTGTAAATTTTGTTATCTTAAAATTTTTGTACCGACGTTTTTCGTTTAACAGTCATAACGCGTATTTTCTAACACTATTAAAATGTGTTATTACTTTTTATAAGGCTGATACTTAGTTTCAACTTGGACGAGGGCGTCAATCCATTTCGTTGATTCTCATAAAATTAATATAGTTTTTCTCAAATCAAATTTGAATGAATTGAAGGCTATTGAAGGCAAGACAAGACAAATTACAATCAAAACTAATATAAATTGGCCGTTTAATTAATGGCTTAGCAAAAACTTTTAGGGGATTACTTGAGAGTTTCGCTTAATAGGTAATGTTCGTCAACAAATAATTTCTTCCGAGAAACGACAGTACATAATTTTTGGACGAATTTCAATATTTTAGGTGAAATTATGGGTTGAGTTTGTAATAAAATTATTATTTATTCAAAAATATATTTGATAGAAAGTGTAACTGTTGTTATTTTCAGCCTGTTATTCTATATAAACAATATTTTCAGACTTGAATAAAGTTAAAGTATCTACGTATTATTGGATATACTTAACATATTCCATTATTTACGCTATATAGGACAAACGTCCCGCCTCGAGCCCTGTCTGGATTGAGTTTGTGTTTAATGAACAACAATTTAACATTATTGATGTATTTCATTATTTCCCAGTCATGCCTTTCGACTTGGCAAACCTGCCAACGATAGAGGAGTTTTCAGAGGAGCCAGTGAACCTATCCGACAGGATAGTGAACGGTCAAGAAGCGGACATTAAAGATCATCCACACCAAGTATCCTTTATAGCGAACAACTCATTCTTCTGCGGCGGATTCATCATCAGCAAATTTTATATACTGACGGCTGGTCATTGCGCTCAAAAGTACGTATATATTATCTGTTTACAGATATATTTTTCTTAATTTAATTGACAGAAATACCAAATGAATATTTTTATAATTTATCTTTTCACGTTTTATATTTTTGGGACTAGTCACGCCACACACTCCGACCACTGTTACTCCTGTAAGCCAGGATTGACAATGATCACGCATGACGTATTCAAATACGCGATACGGCAGTTTTGACAGTTTTCCAATGAAAAACTATACTATATTACGAGTCGAGTGCGAATCGTGGGAGATGCGAGTGGTCACCAGACAGCTTGTGAGCAATGACCAAATTTTAAAAGTTGCAAATTTCATACATCTTACTATTTTTTTTTATTTGGAAACACGTCTCGCACTTGACATTTATATGGCATTGTCCAGTCCTTTGGGACCTGCTTAACAAAACGGCAATTATTCTAGCGTAGACCCATCAACAGTGGTCCTCCGAGCCGGCAGCTCATGGCGTAAGAACGGCACCGTAATCCCCATAGCTGAAGTGATAGCCCACCCAGAGTATGATGACCCGAGGTTCGATAAAGACGTGGCTGTGATGAAGACTGTGAGCCCTATAGAGTTCAGTGACACTATACAGCCAATAGCGCTGCCTCCTAAGGGTAGAGCGATGGAGGGACATAGTATGGTTACTGTCAGTGGATGGGGGAGGACTGAGGTGATTATCCCTTTCTTATAACTATGTCAATTACTATGGTCCTGCGTATGAGCACTTCGAATTGTCATTTTTTTAATTTTTTTCCTTGAGTCTACAAACGAATCGGAACGCGACCTCGACTGAGAGGATCCGGGCTGGTCTTTTTTTACATATTTTTTTAAATCTCCATTTGCTTTTATTTTATAGATATAAATAACATGTATTTGCCGTCTCTGTCGCTTACCTGCGATATTTTTACTGTTGGAAAATGTTTTCGACCACCCTTTTGGGGGTACCTTTTTGTGAACTTGTTGTATAATTTTTTAGCAAGGTGCGAGCTCAATACCGGATCAACTGATGAGCGTAGAGATCCCAGTGGTGCCATACTGGCAGTGTTACATTTCCTACTTCACCGTGATGACCAGGAACATGTGGTGTGGCGGTGACTTCATCATGGGCGGCAAAAGCACTTGTCAGGTACAAACATAGCATCTGTGTCACTGGGTGAGGGAACAGGATCATGGCGATGATGTTTCTTGAGCATGTTTAATATGAGACATGTACCCCATCACGCTCCTGCTCCTGTAAGCCAGGATCTACAATAGTGTCCAATGAAGTCAGTGAGTCCCTTGGCTTATTGACCACATACTAATTTAACTACACACAACAATTTGGACGAATAGACGTTATAGTAATAATCGGTCTCACAAAACTTCCAACATACCAGAAAAAATCCTCACCCTTTATAAAACGCTATTAATGATGTCGGAACAATGGTAGATGATAACATACTGTGTGTCTGCGCTCAAAAGCTCAATTGGATGATTTATAGAACCAACCCACACACATTTCTGCAAACTAAAACCAACCTAGAACCACTAACACAAGGTGCGTTTTGATCTATAGCAGTGCATGTGGGTTGATTCCGTTCTGTGCAACGGTATCCTATTAAGCTCATCTTGCTACCATTAGTAGCAAAGAAAATGAAAAGGTTTTTAAATAATTCCTGCATTCCAGGGTGATTCCGGCGGTGCGGCTGTTCAAGATGGCATGGCAGTCGGCATCGTATCCTTCGGCCGAGGGTGTGGCCAGAGATTGTCTCCCAGCGCTTTTGCCGACATAGCGTCGCAACCCATAAGAGACTTTATCAATAAACATACCGAGATGTAATAATATTCCAACCGCGAATTTGCACTTTTGACTTCTGTATTTGTAGTTTTTAGTGCAATGTATGATTAGGTTTACCTAATAATATAGTTAATTTATTTGTAATACTATTGTTAAGTGATATACTACACCTATAACTATGCGTTTGATTTTATTTATATTTATGTACCCAACCCGCACTGGGCCAGCGTGATGGATTATGGCCGGAATCCCCCTCGTGTTGAGGGGAGGCTCGTGCCCAGGAGTGTCACGTCAAAAGGGCTAAATTATTATAATTATTATAGTTAAAACAATCTTAAAGGACAGATACCATAGCGTCAGATGCAGGCGTCGCAGCACCATAGACTTACAACTCTGTGCGCAGCACAGCATAGAGTAGGTACTACAGAATTGGCAGGCCGGCTTATATTGACATAGGCCGCATAGGCCGCCTGGCCGTGAGCGTATTTTGCAACGCACCTCAATGACATGTCTATAGATAATCCGTTTTTCCTTGTTGGCCGCCATGAAGTTGGTTCAAAGGGTAGTAAATTATTTTCGTAATAACATCTATTGCGTCGCCCCGCTAGGACTAACTTTAGGGCGTTTCTAAAACTAAAGAGCGCGTAATTGTAGTAGCCAGGATAACTGACAACCAGTGGAAAGGACCTAGAGATAAGACAAAGAAGACTAAAAAGAAGATATATAAAATGAAAGAGAATAGATTAGGAGAGCTAAAGACAGAGCTCGGTGGGAGACCTATTTATCATAATTGTATCATATAATTTGTATTTATTATGATGTGTATTACTGTCCACGCTGGACTGGAGACTAATGATGACTAATGTATAATGTATAAATAGGTAGACGTCTTAAAATGGTTCTTCCGTATCGATAATGTCATCATTGATAGCAACAAATTATTCAAAATGTATGTTTTAACGGGTATAATTAGAAGACAAATTATTGTTGAGCACCCATAATTTTGACTCTCGATTGCTAGAGAAATAACACACCGACTATGTAGCTGTATGGCAACGTTTACACTATGGGTATCATTGTTATCGTTCAATGGAATGGGGCCGATCATAAACCATTTTAAAATTATGTATGTGTATACAATGTATTATTAATTATGTGTATAACATGTATCTATTTTAAGAGTAAGTAGAGTAAAATAGACGGTATGTATCGTATGATAGTGAAGATGTATAATTGTTTGTGATTACGCTCTTGGAGTGAATCTAATTGTACGTCAAACAGGATGTTTCGGGCATCACAAGGCGAGCTGTAAGCCGTCATCGTGACTAGAGCATTATTTAATTGCTGGATCGTGTACTGACGGAGTTCCGTCCTGTAACAATAATCAACATTTATGTGACGTATATTGTACCTATATCAATTAATGTAGTTTTCAGGATTGATCGTCAAAATCTGAACTTAATTTTAGGATTCTTTATTTTGTTAAACATCGTTCGGGCCCGTATGACTTGATTTTTTCTCATATTAAGGCATGGTATGCCTAGTATAATGAGAATTATTATTTTGACTATTACATTTCGACCAAAATACTATCAGTGCAATGTATTGATAGGCGTGATAATCGTGGCGTATATTAAGTTACATCGGGAAAATTGTATTTTCAAAATGAAAACGTCATTTCCTTGCTCATCCTTTATTCCGCGCAAGTTAGTTAGTAATTACTTCGTACAGCAATTGGTCGGGTAAATTTAGAATGTGTCTACCAACCTGCTCATTATTAGAGACCTTGATGATAAAAATGGCAAGCAATTAAAGTGATCACGTGTAATTATAATTCGATTTGATATTAGACTGTGTATTTGTGTAACTATTTTGTTATTACGTGCACAAACATTGCTCGTTCCAGACTTATTAAAATAGTCACTCAATACGCCATTTTTATAAAGCCAACATTGTTTGAATATTTTTTTAAAGGGAGCTACTTTGCGGTCCACTTTGAAAACAGACATTATTAACGCCAATGTGGCAAATTCATACGTCATCCTCATCATAGACAACGATTTCACAACGCCGAAGACATTGAGGTAATAATTTACCCAATCAAACAATGCGATAGCACTCACACATCCCCAAAAATCTTGCCAATATATTTTTTTCTTTTCACCCAGCAGGAATTTTTTCCACAAGATAACAACATTAGACTAGGCTTCTTATTATGTAGATATTTATTTGTGCCTCGACCAACCGGTTATAAATAGCACTCGTCATAAAAGTAAACTACTATACTTACGCCATCTGACACGAAATAAAGCTGAATAAATAGTCTTGCTACGACATTCAAGTGTGTGATTTAATGTGATGCCATTTAATAATACCTGCTTAAAATGATTCCGGGAAGGTCGGCGTTTGGTAGCGCTATAAAAAAATATGTTAAACCACGGATTATTATTTTAGCTTTCCGAAATTCAACTATTGAGTCCTAAACCTAAAAAATGTATTTCTCATTTATTTTTCCAGGTTTGTGATATCCATATAAATTATCGTTTTTTAAAACCTTATGGTCAAAAATCTAACAAATCTGCCTGATTATAGTAGCGTAGTGACATCTGGCGAAAAAAGAAAATTATGTCCAAAAAATAATTTAATTCTATATTTACAATACTTAAAACTAAATCACAGTTCCTTAGCGATTGCCATAATGGCGTAAGTCACTCCAGACACCAAAGCTACTAGAGAGAATGCCCCGATAAGGAGATTTTTCCATAGCACCAAGGAGCAGGGGCCCACGTCCTTGCCCCATCGCCAGGTAGTCTCCACCATGGCAGGGAGGAGCAGCCCCATGACAGATAAGCATACAGCTCCTATCAGCTCCATGAAGAGTTCTAGGCGGGGAATTGCGCTGGCGACTCCGACTGTCAAGAAAACAATAGCGTTAGACAATATTTGCCTACAGGATTTGTTCATGATATTCAGTGATAAAACGTTGCTAGGTATCATAATGAAATTTGGAACTATGAACAACATAGAGTCGTAAATTTCTTGGATTCTTAAAATGTATGTACTTGAGGCAAAAGCTTAATTTTCTTTCTCCGTGAAATTGTTTCAAGTCTAACAGCTAAGACCTTGTTAAAAATTATAATTTTATTACTAACTACCAAAAAACTTTTAGCTGTCAATATAACAGTAGCCGGAGAAAAATCTATTCCCAAAGATTTACTGAGTTGCAAACTGAAGCGCCTGTTATCGATTTGACAGCAATAATAGTGCAGGTTGCAAAGGAAGATAATTAATTTTTCCTGACGATAGTAATTACTTTTCATGATCACACTGTTTGACAGAGACAACAGTATTTTGAATAGTTTATAAATATATTTATCTCTATCTCATACGGCACGACTACAGACCAATAAGATTAGACATCGCTCACGATAACTATGAGAACACAATCGTCAAAAGTTGGCGCTTATCAGGGAAGACGACAAATTTGAGATTGGTACGTTCAATGGCGAGCTGCAAATCGAGCACTCAAAATGAAAGGTGCGGTCTTACATATGCAGTGACAATGCATAATGTTAAGGGAACGAGAGTGCCCGCTATGCGGCGTCTATGGTTTATTGGTCTGTGGTTACGACTAAGAAATTTATCGTGCAGGTTTGGTTCCTAACGGTGCTCAAATAAAAAGGTGGACTGAACAGTGGGCCCGAACAGTGCCATCAGAATCAGTACATTGTCATACATCTAAATTGTAGTCTCACCTATCAACAGAGTCCCAACGAGCCTCACTCCAGCGAGGGCCCACCTGTGGCCCGTGGCTGGTATCTTGTCCTGCACCCTCCTCCAGAACACGTCAACTGGCACGTAGTATATCAACGCGAATGACAGCAACATCACGCAGGCTACAAGCAGCTTCGCAATTTGTGCTAAACTGGAATCATAGTTATATCAGTCATTTAAGGCCTCGCTCACTGCTACGTCGACAACTTTTTGCATAGCGACCTAGATCAATGCACTATTTATCGGGCACTGTCCTTAGTTATGACTTCGAGCTCATAAAATAAATGTTATCCTAAACTCTTCTGCCACAATAAATTTAGGTTTTGTAAGCTACCTAACAATAAAGGACTCATTTTAAAGTTAAATCTCATCTGGTCATAATAATAATATACTTTGATTTGTCTACAAATAGAAGTATTTTAGAATCTTGATTATTTTTATACTAAATAGACTCTTATAAGAGTATCAAACCCGTCTCTCCCTACGCTTTCACTTAATAATAATTAATTAAATGATCTTATACTCACATTTCTTCTTGGGGTAGATTCAATGTCAGACTGCCCCTGGCTTCCTCGCCGAATTTCAGGTATCCAGAGAAACCTACGAACCCGTAGAGCAAGGCTATAGCCGTCATGGCAGTGTTCAGGACCCCGGGACAGCCCAGGAAGTGTTGGGGCTTCTTCATCTCGTTTTCGATGGGCATCACGACTCCTATGCCCTCCATGGCGAACAGACTTGTGCTGTGAAAGCGAAAAATCACAGTCCATACTCAAATTTATAACTTGACAAATAGGTAAAAACGAACTTAATATTAAATTTGAGTACACTCTTGACAGTGATTGCGTACTGGAATGAAATTTCTTAGGGCCGCATCAATAAATCTATCTGAAGTCTGAGAGCGACCTTGGGTACCCTTGTGACACGACATTTTGTACTGTAATGACATACGAATGACATTCCCGAGATCGCTCTCAGACTTGAGACCGATTTATTAATATAAAATTTGAGTAGTGTTGCAATCGATGCTCAGTTTGTAGTGAACTAAAAATTACTTCCTGATATGAAACCAAAGTACGTCGTTCCATTATGCTATGAAGGAAGAAAGAAAATTCCAATGAAGAATATTTCTCGTCGGTAGAATCAGACGAGAACAAAACAATGGCTACTCATTATTTTTGTTCTGCCGTTGAATTTCACTTTGCAAGACATTATGCGCATCCGAGGAAAGTACGGGCCTTATACCAAAGATAATAAAAATGTGAATAGACTTGAATAAAATCGAATGGTTCGGGATTGATAGAGGCTATACAACTAGCTCAGATAAAATAGGTTAATTAGAAACTGTGGTAAACCTCTTACACTATAGTCGATCAAGCGTTTATTATTGCGGATAGATTATATTTAGGAGTGCGTTTTTTTTGCAACAGGGCCCGTTCAATCTAAATGCTTTAAAAACAATACCACAGCCAACGCGAAGCGATACGAATATGAATAGGTTAATTTTATTAAAATATTTGTTTTGTATTTACCCATATTTATTTTTAATAAATATTACGGTTAATATCACACAGAATTAGCCACGAATTTCTAAAGAAGCCGTCGGAATTTTGGCGAAGCTGGCGGTGACCAACTTAAACTTGAACTTTGATGGTTCCCGGACGGATCCATCCGCTCCGGTTATATAGGATTGCTTCATTTACTTAGCTTCACTCGGCTTCGGTCAAGTTGGCAGGAATCAAAGCGATGCTATTGGTCGAAACGGCTAGGCCCACTTCATAGGCCAGCCAAGTGGTTACCCTAATACCATTTCGTACCTGTGGCCGTATATTTTATCAAAGCTTACCTTATAAAAGTAGGTATTCCACTTATAGATGTGGCCAGGTTCCTCTCAGAGATATCAGGCAAGTCCGTATAACAGTAATAAATGGAAATGCAAATGGCGGTTGCCCACACGAAGTTGGCGATCGCTGAGAACGGCACCAAGTACTTGAGCTTGGTGATCTGTGTCAACGGTACGAGGAGTACGAGGTTCAGACCGCAGAAGGCAGTGACAGACCAGTTCGGGCCGCCGTAGACGTCTGATACCTGGAAAAATTGTAGAGTTCTATAATTGATAGAGTAGCGCCGTTTTTGTCACGACTTGTTGGAGGCACTATCGTACTTGCAGATAATTATAAATACATGCAAGTGCGAGTTAACGTAAGTTTTTGCAATGAGAGTTCTCTACTATAGTTTTTACAACAAATCATAATATATCTATCTCATTGCATAACAAAAAAATATTACTTCTGATTCCAAAATTAAATATAGTTATGCAATTATTTCTGTTAATTCTTGCGAGGAACTTGTTTATAATTGCAATGCTTACGAACTCTAATACCGTGACTTAGCCTTCTATGAAGATTTGTATATGGTGTTGAACATTGAATTCAGCGCCATCTGTTGTTGGCGCCGTGAACGCGTATTTACTTGCAGCAAGATTATGAGGTCGCTACACATATTCTTTTACTTACTTGTTTAAACGACTCCGCTATAACAACTACGTACACGCAGCAGGCTCCAGCATGAGTTAATGCCAATGCCCAATCAGCAAGCTCCCTGCAAGCAAAGTAATTTAACTCTATTATCATTTTCATCCTTTATCAAATATTTGCATGTCTATTATTGTTAATATTCACGGAGGGGCCAAAAATTAGAGCCCGGATAGTCCCTAAAAGGGTTTGAAATGGGGTTATGTGACTAACCCTTTAACTAAAACGTACTGACTAAAGTAGCTTTAATTTTGGGAAAGGGTTAGTCATACAAAAGCACTTTAAAACTGTCTGCTTCAAGGCCTAGGCTGAAATAGGTAGTTTAAATTACTGGAAAATTGGAAGCCTACCTAACAAATGGTGCGAACTTCCTCACAGGTGTTGGTCCATGCTGGAAGACGAGGTCACAAGTGTCTGCATAGCCCAACGCAGGTCGCTTCAGCTCCAAACACAGTTGTTGTGAAGTTTTAACCTAGAAAATAAATTAACATTTAGTAAGAAAATTAAAAAAACAGTGCCGATTTATTGCCGATTAGCCGATTGGGTAAGCACGCGTCTTGCGGGCACCAGGGCCTGGGTTCAAACCCCTGCTCGCACCTTTTAGTTTTTCGAAATCTATGTGCGAATTATAAGCACAATATGATTATCACTCGCTTACGGTGAAGGAAAACACCGTGGGGAATTCTGCATGCCTTAGAAAATCTAAACAATTCTCGAAAGACATGTGAAATCCGCCAACCCGCATTGTGCCAGGTGGTTACAGGGGGTTACAGGGGGATCACGTCCTGAATCCCCCTCGTAGTGAGGGGAGTCCCATGCCCAGGAGTGGGACGTCAAAAGGGCTAAATTATTATAATTATATATTTAGTTCTAAAAACTATTTTATGAATTATAAATTCATAAAAATGTTTTTAGAAAACGACCGCTTGGCGTAGTGGTTCGAGCGTAGGCCGCTCGGCTCACTGCCCATGGTGGTGCCGGGTTCAACGGGGCAATTTAATTTGCCCAGGTCTGGGTGTCACTGGGTTCGCCCCCAGTCTATTGTACGGTACCCATAGTACAAGCGTTGCTTAGTTTGGGAATATATATACAGTTGGCGTGTTCGTCTGGCAATATTTATTATTATTTAAAACAAATAGATAGTAATATAGTCAGACTAACACACCATCTGGTGGACTCAACTCTCAAGCTTGTACGGTCGAGGAAACAAGTCGAAGAACGTTACCAGCATAAGCTGTGCTCTCTTTATTATGGGCACCCGTGATGAAGACAGCTGTTTATTCCGGATTTTTTCCCTTATATCTGATCCAACAATACTATGGACACCGTTTGTTAGACTGACGGCTAACCCAGTGACAAACAGACACAGAAAAATTACAATAAATATATGTCCGAAATTCACCCTGACGGGAATCGAACCCGCAACCAGTCGAATGTAACTTAGTTCAAGTCACTGAACCAAATGGTCATTTTAAATAAATAACTATTTAATTAAGCCATTAAAAGTGTAGCAATTGCGATGCATTTGCATAATATCTAATTTATGATTACATTACGCATTACAGTAAGAAAATAAACACGATGAACATTAGAAACTCCGCGGTGTAACCATGGGCATTAGAAAGTGTAAATGGGCCAGTTATCCAACTCGATTGCCGAATAGTTGTGTCACAGTTGCTGACAATGGACCCGCCGCATCATGCAGTTAGCGGGTGTGACGCAACATTGCACTCTCTTTTGTGGTTGGAAGGTACATATTTGAAACTTTAATAAATAAGGATTTTAGACAAAGGGACGGTACAGATGAAAAAGAACGCTACTCCCAAGACGGTAGGTGCAAATTAGAGTAGACAATATTTTCTAATATAATAAAGGCCGGAAACAACCGTACGACCTGCGTTATACCTGAAGGCATTACTCGCATGTTGCCGCCCTGAAGTGTAGTGGGGCAGAGAGTGAAACTTAAGGCTAAAGCGCCAATCTTGCCCGCGAAGTTCAAATTTTCTGAGGTTTTTTAATTTTTTTTCAAAATCTGACAATATAAAAAGGCACATTTTGTAATTCGCGAGAAAGACCGTGTGCAGTGCATTTATTAATATATACAACTTACTCTAAAACATTTCAAGAACGACAGCTATCCAGATAATCTGGCAATTTTTGTATATTTAGTGATTTACTAGTATCATATCCACCGTGATAATATTTAGGGTAAAATAAATGTATTAATAAACGCACTGCATACTGTGTTTGTCGCAAATCACAAAATGTTGTCTTAAATGCCTTCAGATTTTGGATAAACTATAAAAATACTCGAAAATTTTGAATTTCGCGGGCTTGACAGGCGCCTCCACCTTAAGGGTTGGGCTTCTGGCTCTGATACTCATCGTACGAAACACATCTATAATAGCTACTTTTCGCCTATCTTCTTTGAGAAGGTGGTACTACCCCAGTTGACCAGCCTGTATATGAATGAGCTCTTTCCCCGTAAATATAACACTAGCGAATGATATACGTCAATGCAAGCAGTTGAAGGATTTTCCTAACAAAATAAACTTTGTAGGTAGTTTCAAAGTAATTAGTTCCGTATTACACTGATGTTTTAAAGTAATAGAAAATATTATTTTTATGCTAATAGTACTAAGATGTTTCTGTTGAGTTACTTTGCTAGAAAATAATGAGGATTAGTCAAGCATAACTTGTAGAGCCTTTGTTAACTCTAGTTCACATAAACTATGATAATGAATACTTCTGAATACTTGAAAGGATGACGTCATAAAAAAGTGTATAGAGTTTTTTTCCTTAAGATTCAGATTCAGTAAACAATTTTAGCACGTCTTTTAAACCTTATTCGTATTTCAAAAATATGAAAAGACATTATTAAAATAATTTCAACAAAAATATTTACATTTTTAACCTAATGCCATTTGGGATACTAGTTATTCTATATTATAAACAGATATACTAGGTGAAACAGAAAGGGTATACTATTTTTTTTGCAACTAACTTTGTAAATCTAAAACTACCGGCTTTGTGGGACAGTTGAAGTACTGAAGGTTTTGTAGACTTATGAAATCTGTCAACAGCTGTATCCCTATAACACCTTTTGTTTTACAAGTTTCCTCCAAAGCTGATACTTTTATAATTACAAAGTTAAGTTTTTGAAATAAAGTATACCCTTTCTATTTCAACCTGTATAACAATGAAACATTAACAAGGCATGCCAAGATTGTTGACGTAATCCGCATCCTAAGGAAAAATAAATACAAAATATGTGGTTATGCGTATTATTTTTTACTTATAGCCATTGAAGATCCTCTATCTTATTTTCAGAATGATATAGCGAAACTGTAGTCAATGTAGTCTACAACTACAGAAGACTATATACGGGCTGGCTTACCCAGGATAGTAACACCATCCTGGGCAAGCCAGCCCGTCAAAGCCGGTAAACTGTTTTTTTTTTTTATCTGGACTAAATGTTGTTGGCCAGAGTGGCCATAACAACTTCACCCGGACAGAGGGCGAGCGCAAGTGCGCTTCAGCCAGAGGGGCAGGGGGGCAGCTAGCTCAAGGGCGCCACGAGGGGCACGACGTTGGCTGGGGCCGCTGCCAAGAGAGGTGGCGAGGGTAAATCTACCACCGGATCGGAACGCGAGCCGGCAAACAACCGTACGACCTTCCTGATATTAAGCAACTAACGTAGCCTATAGATGCTTGCAATACCAAAGGCATAGCTCGCACGGTGCCGACCTGAAGAAGAGTGGGACAAAGGGTGGGGAAGGGAAGGGGGTTGTTCTTCCGGTTGTCAATCATGGTACGAAACGCAGCTATAATAACTTCTTTACGCCGAAATTTTATGGGAGGGCAGTGGCGTGCACTCCATAGAGGCATAAAGGCACTGCCTACCCTGAGATTTTATGGTGAAATAATAATAAATAATAAAATCAAACAGAAAAAATATTTAAAAGTAAATATGTAATCATTTTAATTAGATATTTGAAAAAACGCGCGCATAATGCTGTCATGTGGAGACCATTTACCGCCCGCTCCTTTCGCGCCGCCCCGTGTCGGTGGCAAAAGCACGTACTAAATGTGCCTCATTCTTCGTGTAAGAAACGTTCATTCCTTGAATGAAATACGCACAATTTACTAAATTTCTACGAACTAAAATGTTCGGGCTAGAGGCACTGCCTGGTTTGGTAATCCGACGAAGTCTAGTAGGTTGAATCGCAATGTAATTTGTTTGTTTAAAGTTTACAATGCGTTTTTGTCACTTAATATTTAGTATTAAATTTGATTGTGATTATTTTAGACGCCATTATTGTTAGTTGATGTTCTGTGTTTGTTTGGTTTGTTTACATGCGTGCTAAATAATTTGAATAATTATTAAATCCTTGTTGTTATGGATAAATATTACTTGTGAAATTAGTGACGTGTGTGATAAGCAGGAACTTCAATTATAAATAAAAGTGTTTTTTCATTGCCCTATGCAGAAAAAGTTAACTTTATTTTAAACTGTCGATGCGTAAAGAACTTGGATTTGTCCCAGAAGAAAGGTAGGTAATATCACGAGAGAATTAATGCTAAATTTTATGAATCATTTCCTTGGATGACAGGATACTGGGATATTTTTCAGCGCTAAAGCGTATACCGACATAGGTACGTAGACTACGTAAAATAGATATTTACGACAACAACGCGAGCGCCTTGCCGAGTTCTCTAAAATTTAGATAAAAAAAAAACAACTTAGGTACTTACGGATTTAAAACGAACGGGGTCTTTTACGATATCGTAAATAGGTATTCAATTCTTATTTAAAATGGTTTATGCGGTTAGATTTTATTTATAAATTAGTAAACAAGTTTATAATTTTATTTAGTTTGGGTACCTAGGTAGGTACTTTTATTAGTCTATCTATGTATCTGTCCTTGTGAATAACTGCATGAATAGATCTAGGTACTTAACTAACGGCGAAGGACCCATTCAGGGACTGACTTGTCTTAAAATCTATATAGGTGCCTAAGTATATCAATGTCTATGAACATCAACCAATCACCTTAGATATCTGATACGGCTAAATACCTACTTACTCACAACAAAATACGTCTAACACATACCAACCTGGACTAAGCTCACGAGCAATAATTCAAGGTACCTACCTACCTAGGTAGGTACTTATGCCTAATTGTAATTTATTTTTATGCTAAACTCTGCCTACCCTGTTTCAAAACCCTATGCACGCCACTGTGGGAGGGTGGTACTACTCCGTCGAGCCAGCCTATGTGGTAGCTGTAGTCAGTTGACTACAGCTACCACTGAAAATATACCAATATTATTTTATACTAGCTTAGCCCGCGTCTTCGTCCGCGTGGAATTTAACTTAACAAAAAAGCCCGCTCCCGCGTTCTGAGCCCGCGCGACAGGACCCATGTTTTTAAATTTTGTTTTTCTAAAATTAAAGTAGCCTAAGTTACTCCTTAAAACATCAGCTATCTGCCAGTGAAAGTCCGTCAAAATCGGTCAAGCCGTTTCGGAGATTACCCGGAACAAATACACAGACATACAGACAGACAAAACTTTTTTTTAATCGCGTTTTTGTTATAGGTGTCGTATGTACTTTCATATGCATTAAATGAAAAAGTGTTATTTTGATATTACAAACAGACACTCCAATTTTATTTATTTGTATAGATTAGGTACGCAAATTAATTCGATATGCCGAGCGAAGATTATCTACTTACATGTCAGTCTTAATCTATTTCGACCCAATTAATTAGTTTCCAAAACGCTTTCAGACGTAAATGTGTACAAAATCCCTAAGTAAACGTTCAGCGGTAGGTATAACCGAATCCTCTTAACGCGTTAAGCCCGTTAAGATGTTGGACGAATTAGGAAGTTATATCGCGGTTAATTGCCTAATACTGTCTGAATAAAGGCTTCTGTTTCGAGCGGCTAGTTGGTCCATACTTAACCCTGTTTTTTTTTGTTTTCTTGCCGATCAGTAACGTTTTTTAAGAGAATCGATCTAAAAACAGATAGTCTTTGACATAATAGATCTATGAAACCATATTATCGTTGACGTGTGAAACAACCAATGACCGCTCGCGTCTTATACCCACCCGTAGGAGACACGTTACACTCTAGGGGTTAAGTAGTTCACCCACTTGGCCGATAGTATTCTTAGTCCCAAAACCGGGCACATTGCACCTCAATACGAGGGTTATTCGGGCCATAATCCACTCGGCCCAGGGCGGTTGGCGAACTCCACACGTCTTTCCAAAGACGTGCAGGTTTCCTCACGATGTTTTCCTTCACCTTACATCAAGTGGTAATTTGCCAGTCTGCCCCTCTAGCGCAGTGGATTTGTCCAAAAGGGTTTCTATAAATCGTTATCCATAAATGTAGGAAGTGGCATTACGTACTATAGGCGATATTTTATTTAAGTAACAAGTCGGCAATGAAGCGTCCGACCCGTCTGATGTTAAGCAGTTACCGTAGTCTATACAGACTTGCAATACCAGTGGCATTTCTCGCGCGTTGGCGACCTGAACGGAAGTGGGGATTGGGATAGAGGCAGTTGATGGGAGGTGGTTGGGCTTCCGGCTCTCTCTCTCATCGTACTTCGACATCGTACGAAACGCACCTATTATAGCTACTTTACGCCAATATTTTGTGGGAAAGTGGTACTACAACAAATCCACTCTGCTAGTGGGGCAGGTAAATAATCAACTTACCAACACATGTATAGCATGACAGCATATGAAGCCGACAATCAGGGTGCCCAGACTGCCGACCAAGAGGCCAGCATTTTTGAAGGCAAGAGGCATCGCCAGCACCCCTGACCCGAGGGAGGCTTTCAGCAGATGAGCTAGCGCCCCAATACTCCTGGAAGAGGCAGTGGGAGGGTTAAAGAATTACATTACTTAACGCGTGTGGAAATTATACTGGAGATGAATGACAATGAACCTTTTAGAAAGCGTTTTCTGAATCACGGAATAAGAAATTATTAAAAAAAATGTGATAAGCGCCGAGGCTGGGATAAAATTGTTGTTTTTTTATATTTCATTTAAAATCGTTTTCTTTGATTCACTACATTTTATGTAAGTAATTATAACATAAAAATGCAATCCTAATTTTAAGAAAAAAAGCACCATAAAATAACAAAATGCTCAATATTTAACAATATTGGATCAGGCAGGCGATACCAAATTTTGGAACCGTTAATATTTGATTACCTACTCCATGTTTGAGCGTGTAGGAGCATGTCACTTGAGGTATAATAAATATTTTAAATTATCAACAAAAACTTCAAAGAAGTAGAGACATCACGCTCTACCTTGTTAAAAGTGTACAAAAAAAAGGTGTGTGTAGATGACACTGTTAATAACTCTATTGTTACTGCAATAACAAAGGCAAGTTTTAATTATTACGTATCTACAATAATTATAAGCTATTAATTTATCACGCAAATCGCATGATGTGTTCTATGTAGGTAGGTATATGATGTACTAGAAGTCAGAAATAACATTTAAGAGTATGGGACTGTTAGAGTAACAATCGTTTACTGCTCTAACAGTACGTTATTACGGTTGGTGAACTTGGTCCTTATTAACTAACTTTATTAATTTGGACTCGCCATACAAAACGTGTCAGTTAATGACAAGAACTCACATAGCTAAGTGGGACTTAAACATTTGAGTAGCATTTTGTAGCAAATGTATCAACCGGACTCTCACGGTACTGTCCTCATAGCTCCCTGAGTTTACTTACTTAACGGCTTTTTAGTACTTAATTGCACGGCATTGAACCGGCGCAATGCAAAAGTAGAGTTGGGATAGCATACGATCGATACCTAATTAGTGGGCTGTCGAGTACACATTGGAAATGTTGTATTTATTATTAAAATTACTGGTTACTCACGAAGTGTTCGACGCGATCGGTCTGTGGTCAGCGGGGATGTAGGGATCCAGGTCTTCCCTTGATCCATTGTAGGCGAGCTCTATTCTGTGAACAAAATATAAAGAAATTGTAAAATTAACTTATACAAGTTAATTAAGACATTCAAAAAAAAATTCAGCAACAAATTTGAGATTTTATACTGGACAAGACCAGCATAATGCGGAAATGTTTAGTATTCAGTAACATCGTTTTAAATTTTCATGAAATAATATTTCAGGGAGTGGAACAATATTTGTTAATGACAGCTATGTAAGTACTGGGGTCAGTCACTTGTTTTTTCATGATCATAAAGCAAGCGGAATATTAATTGAATGATTGCCAGTGAGATGGATGAACTCCCGTACATTTTATCCAAAGGAGGGCAATACCAAAACTTAGTCTTAACCGGTCGCTCTTCCCCGACCATCTCCGACACAGCCGCAATGGCTACAGCACGCACACGCACATAGCTACGTTACTTATTGACAGGAATCGGTGGTGAATTAACCCCAATAGTGTTCAAGTGCTTGATGAAACACTTATTTGTCATTGCATCAGCCGTTTGAGACAGATTTGCGCATTCAATTACAGTTAACACGTGTTAGCAGAGGAACTTCGCTACAGAATAGGTAATGTTTGTGGTTATGCGTCATTTGAATGGCAACATTGAGAGATTTTCCATCCGAATATTATCTAAATATATGGAAATATTATGTGATTGTAGCCTTACTTGGAGCTTATCACCTCCCCTCCTCCGAAAACCCTTTTTCAGCAGGCTAGAGGGGGAAACCTGCTCTAGATATTATAAAGGGTGACGCTAGGATTCCCAATTTTTTTTAATTTAATGTACAACTGCGATTTTTTCGTATTTTTTTTGCTAGTTCTTTATCTGAATAATCTTAATCATACTCTATAGTCCTCTTGAGGTCAAAGTTATGTACTTATACATCCAATTTATTATACATTGTGCCCAATGATGTTTTTAATTTAATTAATAAAAATGTCATTACTGGAAATATTTAATTAATATTCATTGGCTTTGTGCATTAAACTAAGTTATGTAAATATACAATATGCACCATATGAACATGGCTACCTTGCTTTTCAAAGCACAGTAGATATTGTGCACATTTTAGCTTATACTAGAATAATAGTGGTGGTGTGAGGGCGTGGTGGCCCAAACGCATACCCCCAAATTTATAGAAATCTCAATTAATTTACAATGGCGCTACAAAACATTTCTAGAACAAATTTATCTGTAATTTTATTGAAAATTATTATAACTCAATTTGGGAAGTGCAGTGTTGACTGACATGAAGAGAATCACACTCAAATATATAATTATCTTTCTTTTCATCCATAGTTGTTCGATATAAATTGACCGATGAAAATCAATTGCGTAAACTTGCCTGTAACTACAAAATATTTCCACAAAAAAGTTCGCAAAGCAAATCGTTACGTCAGTGTCGCAACCTCATTAAATAAAATCCAGTCTTATCTAAAACTGGCTTAAGACTGATGAGATAAGCCTTTTCTTAAACACACTTAACAATAGGGGATAATGTACTTTTATAAAGACAAATCACAATAAGTCAGGTACTTAATATACTAACTTGCAGATTGAACTCTACACAGCTAGATTTAACGTTGAAATTGGTACACCGAATTGCAAATCTTTGACTGGTTGTGGCTTAATACAAAAAATCTCGTGTTAATGACGTTTAGCTTATTGTAAACAACTTGTAATGTAGTGAGGTCATTGAATGAGGAAAATAATTTGTTATGTCTGTCGCGTATTGCCTTAGAAGGTACTTTCCCTTCATTTCACATGAATAAAACACGTCGTCGTTATTAAAGGAAACCACAAAGATTCATTACTAAAAGGGGAAAATCGCATGATTCCGTGGTTTGACATTCTAAGCGTCGGCTCGCGATGTGGTGATCGGGGGTTCTGCTCGTCCACTCTTCATAGTTCTTTGTCGATATATTTTTTACGAATTTTTTGCTGGTTACACTCTTCTGTAAATACACTATGGCGTAATTCCATAATTGAAGTGAGAAAATCTTCGTTGTTATTTAGCATACATAGCTAGATAATATACCATTTGCCTCACATATAACTTTTGTTCCGGAAAATGCTTTGTAGAACCATTGTAAATGAATAAAATTTTCTATAAATAGGATTAAGGTTAAGATCTTGATATTTGACACCTTAATGACTAATCACTAGGTCGACAAGGCAATAAATGCAATAAAAAACAGTTTGATCGACAAAATCGTACAAAACCATCGCCCCGTACTTCTATTTGTGAAAATCAAACATAGAAGATTCTTCTTGCGTTTAAAATAACAAGAGAGTTTAAGCAGATGACAATGTATCCTGTTCTTTCGTATAGCTCAGTCTCTCTTTTTATCATCCTTCAGAAATGGCGTTTGATTTTTAAGACAAACTCTATGAGCCTATACTCAGTAGCATTACGGGACCATTTCGGAAAGTGTAGAGCTCCCAGGGTTGGGACATGCCACCTTCTGTTTCATTTCTCTACAATACCACAAAACGTGTAGCATTAACAAATATCTGAGGGAATTCCACTGTTGTTAACGTTTTATAATATAATGACGGCATCTAATAGTACTAAGTTTTGTACATAGAACGCTGTGAAGGTCGATGAACAAGCCAATTCAATTGAAACTGATGTCACTCATGGACGAGCATTAAGATTGACATGCTCTGAAGCGCGGTGAAGGTTGGGTGACACTCGGTCAACCGAGTTCAAACTCTATTGCGAATAAACGCTATATTGATCTGAGGTGAAGGCGCCTGTCTAGCCCGCGAAATTCAAAATTTTCGAGTATTTTTATAGTTTATCCAAAATCTGAAAACATTTAAGATAACATTTTGTGATTTGCGAAAAACACAGTATGCAGTGCGTTTATTAATACATTTATTTTACTCTAAATATTATCACGGTGGATATGATGCTAGTAAATCACTAAATATACAAAAATTGCCAGATTATCTGGATAGCTGTCGTTCTTGAAATGTTTTAGAGTAAGTTGGATATATTAATAAATGCACTGCACACGGTCTTTTTCGCGAATTACAAAATTTGTCTTTTATTATTGTCAGATTTTGAAAAATTTCTAAAATAACTCAAAAAATTTGAACTTCGCGGGCTAGATGGGCGCTTTAGCCTTAATAGATTCTCTGTAAGAAATGTCAAAATTTTAAGTTCTGATATGCCAGAAAGGAATATAAATTGTATTGTAGAGCTTGAATATTTTTCTTCTCTGCCATAGATTAAAAAAAAAGTTTCGTCTGGCGTTTTCCTAATTTCATTGACCTCATACCAAGTATATCTCTTGTAGAGTAGCCTAATATAAACTTTACGTAGACGATAGCGACTGGCGACTCCTAGTAAAGGAGTAGTACACTACAGTATATTGGTATGGTATTAAGCTAAGATTTTTTTTAAAAAACTCAGCATAATAAAAGCTTTAATAATTCAACAGATGCCCGTCTCGTGGCCTCCGTTATTACAGGCCCGAAAGAAATGCCAACGGCCCGTAACAAGGCTATATTAAAAATACAAAGCGATCCAAGAGGTCAACCGCTGTGAATTTCCCGGAGAATTGTTTGTAGGATTATGTTTTTGACAGCGCGATAGGACAGAATTGTAAACGAGAGTTTCCTGGATTGGATTCGGTTCCTATTGCATTTTCTCAAGTGTTTACGTCTTTAAATAAAATTTAGTGGTCACTCAAATTGCTTGCCATAGTATTGATATTTTACCGTAAGCCGCTCTGCCCTGTGATTGAGATAATCGATTATAAGGATATTTGTAATTTTCCCTGATCTGTAGGTATGTTACTGAGATAATCTCAAGCGTTGATATTTTTTAGATCACACAAAATGAACAAAATAAAGTTTATTTTATAATTTTACTTACTTTGAACTGTAATTATCGCCCAAGGTCTGTAAGGACGGAGCTGACGGCTTCTCTTTCTCCATTTTTGAAGCTTGGAATTTTCTGTGGAGCAAAGTGAGAGGGAAGGTCTTCTTTATAACACTTTTGATTATTCATCCATTGCCACCTGTGAACCTGTGAACAAGAAAAAAACTCACTATTTTGCATTAAACTATAAAACAAAGTTGCTATCCGTATCTGTCTGTTTGTCTGCTTAGTTTTTCTAATCTACTGAATGGATTTTAATGCGGTTCAAATCATTTAAATAAGAATTTATTCTAGAAGGCTTACATGTATAATACATTCTAATTAAATCTAAAAATAGTAAAGCAAATGTAACTCCAAAACAGATTAAACCCACAAAAACGTTACTCGCCTGAAATTATCTTAATATTTATTTAAACATTGCTATCTTAAGAGATGTGTTTATCACTAGTCTAGTGTACACCACTTCATAGTTACAAGATAATATACATTTGACAAGCAATTTACTTTCAGGTGAAAACATTTACCTTTGAAATGTTCCAGAATGTGAAAAATAGTGATACCCCAAGATAATAAAATTACAATCCGATCCTTTGTACCCTTTGGACCTCGCACTAGGAATTAAAATAATTCAAGGGGAGGAGAGTCAAGGTATTGAAGTTAGCCTATTGAAAATAATAATAGATCGTGATTGGTCCATCCAATCTAAATTCAAATTCAAATTAAAATTCAAATTCAAATTCAAATTCAAAGCGTTTATTTTGTTTAGGCCTACGGGGGCACTTACAAATTGTCAATTTTACATTTTTTTTTCTTATATCTACAACCAGATCGGAACGCGACCTCGACTGAGAAGATCCGGCAAGAAACTCAGCGGGCTTGTCTTTTTACATGTCATTTTTTTATTATTTTTTTTTATCGCCAGTTGCTTAATACTCCTTATTCAATGTATGTGTTTCGGAAAATATTGTACAAGAGCGCGGCTTCTTAAGGGCTGTTGGTCCGTGTTTGTACCCCATAGTACAGGCGCTGAATAGTTTAGAAACAGTTATTCAATTCGTCTGGCAATATTGGACAACAAATCCGTTGACTTGTTTAAGTTTGGTCCTGCATACATACGGTATTTTATAAGTAGGTAATAAAGAGCATTCATACATAGATATTTTATGTAAACTGAAATGTAACGTGTATCAAACTGAAAGTGCATTGAAATGCCCGAACAAAAGGGTAAATATAAAAGAAAATGGAGCCTTCAGGTTACGGATATGTAATGAAAACACGTACGTATTAAATGGTATAGACCCCGTAAAGGCGTGTTTGCATTCAAACGACTTTCCGGGAACAGCCTGAAAGCTAACAAGGAAATGATGCTGTGCCGAGAGAGATAAGCGTCGTTTCTTGTTATTTGAGATTGCATATGGTTGATAGTCACCTTATGGATTTTATTAATTTCAAGATTTTGAGATACATAACTTCGAAATAGTTTGGAACATTTAAAATTATGATTCTACATATGATTCAGATAACTATTCATTCTCAGTGCTACTCTAAAATCACACCGTATTTCTACTAACAGCTCAGACTATGTATTGCTTTTATCGAGAAGAGTATATAGAATCCCAGTTCCTACTGTAAAATCCCTATTCGCAACTCGTTCACCCATGTACTTACTTCCATACACTTATAATATAGTTTGCAAATTTTGTAATATAAAATCCAGCACCATATTCTCTTGTAAAAAAACTGTTACACAGTGGCTTCTCACACTTACTTATAACGACACGGAGGACATGTTAAAACCACTTCGGTAGTATTACATTTTCATCATCTGACGTACCTAACACACAAACACACCCTAACATATTCATTACATCTCACACACACTTCACAACACACATACATACTACATACCCACTCAAATACACTACACACAAACACACTACATATTCTTTTAACAGTTACTCTAAGACAACACTAAGTGTACAAATTTGTAAACTCATACGTTCCTCACTGAACCTATTCAGCAATTTTAATTATGTTCCTTGGTCTCAAGATACAGGCTGCCCTGCGCGCCTAGTTTGAGTTCCAATGATAATTATATTATGTGATTTATAATGGAATAAATTTTATGTCTTTTATGTCTTTTTATGTCTTTTAAACTATAAGAACATTCATCAACGAATGTTTTTATTTTAAAGATATATTTAAATCAAATCTGAAGCAAAAAATAACAACTCTTATTAATTAGACTCATAATAAAAAGGTGTATTAAAATGTTATGTAAATAAAATTAAAATGTTATGGTAGAGCTGCTGCTTCCAATCACCTAGGACTGTCATAGAATATTGCGGTGCCTAAGATTATTTAAATAGTACGCATCTGATGAGGGTTGTAGATAAAACGAGAATGCTGAAGTAAGTTTACGGAACAACAACTCATCAGTACAAGTAACAACACAACTAACAAGTTTGTCTAACAGACCACGGGTATTGTGGTTTCAAAATCCAAGCGTAATCGCAAGTTAACGCTATTTATTTCAAAACATGTGATTTAGAGGTGAGTAATTCTGATAAAACAATGTGACCAAAGTAACACGTGAGTGAAATAATAAAACATATTGATTCAAGGGTAACCAAATGACAATATAGTTGATGTTATCCTTGTAATATACCTACCTACTCGCCTTATGCCCTGGATTTCCTTAAGGCACTCCCAAACAGATACTATAACCTTTTACAGCCTAGAACTGTAGTCTTTGATATTGAGTATTAAACTACTCTACATTCTGCATTTAATAAAAATCTATTTCCAGATTCTGGGTCCGAATATTGTGGGAAGTACGGATGTTAAAAAAATAAAGGCATGATGTTAAAAATATAAATTATATATTATCTTCATATTCAATAAATTGCAATAATGTAGGTACTAATTAAATTCAAAATTAACATCGACACAAAACTCAAATTAAAATAACAGTCGATAATCATGCAATATGCCTGATATTATCGGTATGTGGTTAAGATAGATTTATCTTGTTTAAGTTAAATTATTATTTTTATAATTAAAAAAAAATTCTAAAAATCTTAGACTGTAAAAATTATATTTTCAGCAAAGAACTTTAAAACAACCAAATCTTATATTATTATTTGTTATAATTATCTTTTTATAATATTAAATTAACATAATAAGAGCGACTAATAAAGTTTCTTAGTCCTTGATCATGCTTTTACAGAGTTTCACAAAGTTTACATAGAATTCTATGCAAACATTTCCTTTCCCTTTGATAAATAACTTTATCAAAGATCCTTCCGGATCTATATCTCATACGAGTACATAGTAATATGCTGAATTATTTCTTCCAACAAGATGGAACATGTACGCGGGTAGGTAAATTATGCCACGATAGTAACCGCGACCCCAAGCTAAGGTTAACGAGACACGTTTCCAACTAGCAAATACTAATCGTTCTAGCACTGAGGACTTCTGACCACCAGTAGTATATCATGGTTTTTCCAGTACCTGATCGTAAAAATTCAATGTTATTACCTACCAACCTATTTAGTTAGTATACCAATAAAGGACATTGAAGGTTAAGGTCATCGTAAAGTGACGATACAAGTTTCAAAGACTTTTAGAACTAGGCCAAGTTTATGACTAAGGTCTGAATATAGTTTTCTTCATAGGAGGATAAATCTTAGAGTAAACTTTTTGCTTTGTAAACTGTATTCATCAGGGTTTAAGATTTGACTCTAAGATTAATATTAATTATATTATTGTTTTATTCTACATAATTATGATACTATTCAATCAAAACACAGTGTGAGGATTTCTTTATCTACGTTACTGTTAGGTTACCGTCACGTTACGTTACCTACCTACGCTACATCATGCTGTGATCAATTTGTTGGTACAACATGCGTAACAATTTCACCTTTAATTGTCATTTTTGGATGACACAGGTAGTAACCTTGTGACCTTACTTTACCAACCGAATTTGTTTTCTTGCCATGAAACACCTACTCAGGTATACCGAAAAAACCCTGACATAAAAGTACATACTTACAATAATAAGTTTTTTTTAATATATAAAAAGTCGGCATACAGGCTTCCTAACATAAGCTCGCCTGATGTTAAACAGTGACCCCAGGACTATTAATGCTTGCAATAACAAAGGAATGGCTCGCATGTTGCTGACCTCACGAGTAGTAAGACAGAGAGTGGGAGAGTTGGTAGAGTTTGGGCTTCCGGCTCTCTCACTCATCGTACGACATGCAGCTACAATATTCACTTTACGCCGATATACTGTGAGAGGGTGGTACTATCCCGGTCGGGCTAGCTTCGGGTCTTTGCTAGAGTTTGACTCTACCACAGCTAAATATTTAAAATCCTATTGTTTTCTTATATTTACGCGAATACTACACATTGAAATAAAACTATTTTTCGGATTTTATCGCGTTTATTAACTTTATGTTCCCGACGAGTCCCCCCGTGACCATGGCTGCTGTAAAGCAACCGAAACGTCGGGAACATAAAGTTAATAAACGCGATAAAATCCGAAAAATAGTTTTATTTCAATTTAAAATCCTACTAATATTATAAATGCGAAAGTTTGTGAGTGGGGATGTATGTATGTATGTATATTTGTTACTCCTTCACGCAAAAACTACTGAACGGATTTGGATGAAATTTGGAACACAGATAGATTATAACCGGGATTAACATATAGGATACTTTTTAACCCAATAATCCAATACTACGCGGATGAGGTCGCGGGGCACAGCTAGTACTCTATAAATTCTAAATTTCATACTTTTCTAAATAATTGAATGCGTCCAAAACACGAACTAGTGCTAAATGCCCTTGTAAATGACGAGAATAGATTATGTCATCTCGAAATAAATGGCAGCAACCGTAAAAGGTTAATAAGTTCGAATAAATATAGAACAAGCCAAGGCATCCGTTTTATTGCGTCAAGACATAGAGTAGCTTTTGACTACTCTTTTTAATCGACTTTTCTCTAATTGGCTGTTATAATAACTGCACCAGAAAGAGGTAACTACCTACCACCTTGTTCTAAGGAAAATGAGGAATCACCTATGCACAGACAAAGCATTCACTCCGATTTATATGGTCGTCCCTATTTTGTTTTATCAAGCATAAGAGACATGAATGACAACCGGTCTTAATGTTATCGTCTGCGGACGAGGGGTTAGGATTAGAACATATAAAGCAGGTAATCTTATGCACATGAATTATAATTCTATGAAGTCTTTTTACTACTGCCTTCAATGTAGTTTATCTAAAAAGCCAGCGAGTCTTCAACATTTTTAGCATTAACATGACAATTTTATATTCATGTATTTTGCGTTATTTAGTTAAAACAAAGACCAGAGAAGTGGGAGGGAGACCTTACTCACGTAACAATATAACACTGATTTAATAAAATAAAGTAAAAATAATTGGTAAAAGTAAGTAGATGAGTGGCGTGTAAGACGAGTAAAAATAAAAATATTCTTAGGAATTATCTTGAACACATTATTTTGCGCGTTCAAACTGGAAAGTACTAAAGTATTCTTAATTTATGGATTTGGAATGTTGATCTATCAAATTTTACATATTATTGATAGACCGTTAAATTCTAAAAAGTTAATAATGAGATGCCGATAAAAGTTGGAGCTAATTATAATATTGGAAAGTTTAGATCTCTACTTACTAATAAGGTAAGGTCCTGCATTAATAAACATCCCTATAACAAATTTGGGACAAGCTGACTGATTAGACATACCTTATCAAAGTTTCTTAGAGACTACGGAACCATCTGGCTTAAAAAACAATAAACAAATCCTTTTATGTTATGAAACAACTCAGAAGGAAACCCTGAACTCTCACATTGAAAATTTAAACAGGAATGTAATAATATATCAGATGAAGGTCTTCTATATAACCTCGCGGAACACCTTTAAAGCAAAGCGGGTTTTAAAAAAAAATCGCCAATATTATTTTTAGGAACGCAATCATGTTTTATGCTTGAACCTGTTTTGGCATTCGCAAAACGGTGTAGTCCGTTTACAGTTGGTTGGTATCCGGGACGATCTCGAGAGAAATCCTTTCGTTTTATTGAAACTTTGTTGGCACAGAATTTTCACAGAACAAGTCACGTCTCTTCTATGAAAGGGTCGATGGATGTACCATACGGAACGCATTAATTCCACCCACATTTTAGTATGTCAGCCCGTGCGGTGGGGTCACAGTCTAAGTGTTTTCCCTTGACACTTTGCGGATATTGTTTGAAAAAATTTGAAATTTTTATTTATTTATTTTCCAGGTTTTACACACTGCCCCATATCTGCAACTTAGGGGGAGAAGATGTAGAACCAGCCTTTAAGAGGACTAAAAGCATATGCGTAAGTGATTATTTTATTCGTGTAAATATGTGCTATACTTTCAGAAAGTATTAGTCACTGATCCTACCACCTAAGTCCTAAATATATTCGGAGTATCGAAAAAACTAAACATTAATAGTAAGTCTTAGAAAACTACTCAGAGGCTCCAAACGGTTCCGCATGGTGTTCAATTCTATAGTTAATATAATGTGGCTGTGAACTTCCTAGAATTTTTGTGTACAATTATTGATATCCATTTGTATTATTCATATCCATGTGTAAGCAGTGATAGTTGATTGGTTAAAACACGTGACTTGCGGGCATCAGGTCTTGTGTTCAAACCCCGGCTCGCGCCTATGGATTTTTCGAACTCTATGTGCGAATCATAATTTCTATATGATTATCACTTGCTTACGGTGAAGCAAAACACCCTGAGGAAACCTGCATGTCTTAGAAGATCTAAGCAATTTTCGAAAGACATGTGAAATCCGCCAACCCGCACTGGGCCAGCGTGGTGGATTAAGGCCTGAATCCCCCTCATGTTGAGGGGAGGCCCCTGCCCAGGAGTGGGACGTCAAAAGAGCTAAATTATTAATTTATTTGTATCTCATTGTTGGGCAACGACTTTCTTCCACGTTGTCCACTCTTTCCGGTCGTGACTCATTCTATTCAAATTAAATTTCGTACAGAAAGTATTCAACACACAAATAAGAAAGGTTTTATGAGGAAAAGCGTAGGAGTAAGATTCAATGTCCTTATTTCACCTTGTGGTCAACATGATGTGGTTATACGCGATTGCCATATTGATTCAGCAAGGTGTCATTTGTGACATTTGTGTACCTGGGATGTTGTTATTTCTTGGGAATTAGGATCAAATTATGAATTTACTAGCTGTGCCCCGCGACTTCATCCGCGTAGTATTGGATTATTGGGTTAAAAAGTATCCTATATGTTAATCCCGGTTATAATCTATCTGTGTTGCAAATTTCATCCAAATCAGTTCAGTAGTTTTTGCGTGAAGGAGTAACAAACATACATACATACATACATACATACATACATACATACATACACTCACAAACTTTCGCATTTATAATATTAGTAGGATATATTTGGATATAGTAATAGCTTAACATAAGACGAGTAGTATGCTTGTATGCCGACATTCATTGTATGTAAAAAAACGTTAACGTAGCGAACATTTTAAAGTAAGGCTTCCAGGAAATAATAAAAGTGGCATCTACTTTTTTATGCACTGAATTGTCGCGTTGTCGAACCTTGTACCACATAATTTAAGGTCAGCAAGAGTTTGCGTTGATCACTCGGCTAGTCAGTTGATTGCTGAGAATGTTTTGTATTTATTTGCATATTGAACAGTGTCGGATTACCATAATACTAAACGAATCAAATGTTTTGTTTATGAGACAATTTTTGGGGGGCACTTTTGACTACAAAATGTAAAACATGTCTCAACACTCAGAACACGTGTTTGACTCACGTTTGACTACTGAATATTCATTAGCCTCTTTTATCTGATTTAGCTAAAATTTACATGTGAAATTTTTAAACATTACCAAATTCATAAAATAGTTTTCCTTGCTTTGGACAAAAAAAAAATTGAATCAACTTGCCTACTAACTGCTTACGAAAGATGGAACTAATTTTACTATCTCGTAGACTCCTTTGTAAGTCCCCGGGGTTCCCCACGATTATAAGTAGGCATGGGAATTCCTGGAACGGTGAGAATTAACCTGTTTTCGCAACAAAAACTGTTGACTACACAGGAGTGTACCTAATAGGAACTTATTAATTTAATCCTCTTCATGCGGTGTTGACTAATTAAATTCGGCAATACTATGCGACTTCTAATGCCATTTGCACAAATAACAAGTGATCGAACGATTTAACTCGATGGTTAATGTAATCGAGACTTAA
Source organism: Notodonta dromedarius (assembly GCA_905147325.1). Classification (NCBI taxonomy): domain Eukaryota; kingdom Metazoa; phylum Arthropoda; class Insecta; order Lepidoptera; family Notodontidae; genus Notodonta; species Notodonta dromedarius. Next base: position 11,532,628 of record LR990165.1, on the reverse strand, counting down.
ACGTCAAATTTGAATATTTTAACGGTGCGATACTCATTACAGCGAAGGCCCAAAATATAAAAGGTTCAACGACGAGATTATACATTACGTTATTTTGAAGGCCTTTCGGTATAACAAGGGTCCGGATCAGTCATGGCAGATAGGTATTTAATTTTTCTTTTAACATCCTTATTTGTTCAAAAATACGTTCTATTTTCACTGCTGTAGATTCTTGTTTGTGTAAAACAATGTGGAGGAGGATGACAATTTAATTAAAATCAGCTTCAAAGAATCTTCTGGTACCTAAAGTAATATAATAAATACTGCAATTTTCTTCAACATCGTTACGACTTGTCAACTGACTAATTTAGTAAATTACTCTAGGAAAGCGGCCATTGTTTCCAAAGTATGTATTTCAATAAAATTTGTTGACAATTGTATGTTGAAGCAAAAACCTATTTACCTATTTACCTCTCTTTTAACCACTGTTTCGATTTTTTATTGCAGAAATTGATTTTATCTTTTTGCCTGAATTTGGAAAAGGGGAGAGACGAGTTTGGTGTGAAATATATCGGAAAATATTTCAAGGTTAGAAACAGTACTAACAGAAAATTGCTACTACTCATGACTTCTACCATAATTATATACGCTACAGAATATATAGCTGGGATAATAATCATGGAGCGTCGTACATGCTCAAAACATACAAAGAAACGCCATATTATATGGTATGTATTTTTACAATGTACACTTGATAAGTAGATAATGTGGTATATTTTTAACATAACTGATGAAAACTCATGAAGAATAATGATTTATGGGAGAGTTGTCTAATTACAGCTATGCGTTCTAGTAGCTATGTCATAACTATTGTTCAATTTCATGATTTTCTTTTAAATTAAGATACTATGTACATTATTTAGAAAAAAGATAATCCTTACAATTGACCTTTTTGTACAGACCTACCTATCATAAAAAGGCAGGATGTTTACTTTTTCACATTTATGGTTCGTTGAATGCAATTTCACCTATCTTCAAAAATAAAAAAGTGCTTTTTCAGTGAAATTTCCTACTTCCAGTATTCAAAGTACATTCACTCTGTGTGGCATAAAAGTGGGACACTCTGTATATCACTTTATGGTCTTTGTATTTGGGAGCATGTTCGGAGGCTGAATTATTATAATTATGATAGGCGAAATTCGATCTTATTACTAAAGATAAAATTATGTACCTACTAAACAAAGAAAATATTTTACACGTGCAGAATAAATTAGATAAATATCCATTGTTTCTGCATGACGACAGATTTATAGATTTGTTGCCTTCTCAGATTACTATCATTGATATATTATTTGGAAAATAATATCATTTAATAATTACCTATTTATTATTAGTCGCTGTGAGATCATGACATGTGGGAGAACTATTGTAAGTGGGGAAATGATCAAATTACAATTGTCAATAATTAACTTGCTATATGAAGGTCACTAAAATGAGGTGTGATATTCCTCAGGCAAAGTAAAACAGGTTTGTTTGCCTTATCGCCGGCATTATTGACGCCGTGTAAATAGCGATAAGAATTCATATTTCATTATTAAATCAAAACAAACCACTTGAAATTCGAGTAGTTTTAAAAGTTTCTTAAAATCGGATAGCGGAAAATTAATTTAAAATGTAATTATCAATATTAAAATTGATTATCAAATGCCCAATCTCTAGGCCATTAGATTTTTAATACAACTTCTATTATTTAAATTTGTAACCAGTAGTCACAGCAGACGTTCTGCCTTACCTAGAACTCGAGTGTAGCTTTACCAAACGGCTCCTATTGTGAATCTTAACCATCAAGGAACCCATTCAAACACACGCATTACTTTTATAAGAAGACATCAGTTAAGCCATTTTTGAGATTTTATCCAAAGGCTTTGAGAAATCTACTTTTAGATTTACAACAAAAAATTGCATTGTATACCTAAATTTTTCTGTTTTACCCTGTATTCTATATAATATATAAAATGCTCGTGTCGCGGTGTTTGTTGCCAAACTCCTCCGAAATGGCTCGACTGATTTTCATGAAATTTTGTGTGACGGTCAACATCTATTTTTCATACCTATAAATCTAAAGATATATAACTCAAAGGTGACTGACTGACTGACTGACATAGTGATCTATCAACGCACAGCCCAAACCACTGGACGGATCGGGCTGAAATTTGGCATGCAGGTAGATGTTATGACGGAGGCATCCGCTAAGAAAGGATTTTGATTAATTCTACCCCCAAGGGGGTAAAATAGGGGATGAAAGTTTGTATGAAACTTTGTCAATTAAATTCCACGCGGACGAAGTCGCGGGCACAGCTAGTAATTTATATGGCAGAACAACGTTTGCCGGGTCAGCTAGTATTAGTATAGATTTGCAATCGTTCCTGCACCTGCTAAGGTCAATTTACAATTTATGTCCCATCATTAGCAGTAGTTGACCCCGACTAGATGCCACTGGTCTTGGACACAGAAACTATTCAAAATTGTGGAGTCCAGCTCTTTCATTCACCGTACGAAACGCAGCTATTATAGCCACTTTACGTCGACCTTCTGTGAGCGGGTGGTACTACCCTGGTGGAGCTGGCCCGTATGTGAGCTATAGTTGGTCGGCTACAGCTGGGCTTTGCCACCTTAATAATATTAGTATGGCTAGAATAGTTGATGTTATCAAGAACAATTTATATTGACATTAGTTATGCGGTTAGGCAAGCTAATTCTCATGATTGTTATAATATATCAAGCGATGATATGGGAGCGGGGCGATTGTTTGATGACAGTTTATTTATTTTGAGAACCGTCGAAATAATGAAGCCTATAGATATCTGGAGCAGCAGTGATAGCCGATTGGTTAAGCACGCGCGTCTTGCGGGCTTGCTTAAGGTCCTGGGTTCGAACCTCAGCTCGCACCTCTGAGTTTTTCGAAATTGTCACTTGGTGAAGGAATCGTGAGGAAACCTGCACGTCTTAGAAAGTGTCAAACATCTTCGAAAGACAATGACATGCGAAATCAGCGAACCCGCACTGTTCCAGCCTGGTGGCCTGAATTCCCCTCGTATTGAGGGGAGGCCCGGGACCCTAAAAGGGCTTAATTATTATATTATTATATTTATAGATATATGCTTGTTCAATTGTAAGGCACCACCTACGTAACAAGACAGTAATCTGATGCATAATCTAACACGTGAATTCTGACGTGATAGTCATCCGACAAGGTTACATGTCAGATCAGTGTCACATTGCCGAGATGAGTATATTGCTTAAAATATTTGACCATTTATCAAACAAGACTGTACTCGTTTAAATATTTCGATATAAACGCATTTTTTAATAGAATTTCTCGCCGCGAATACTACAGCTATTATACGGAGACCACCTCCTGAGTCGTTTCGTATGCCTCTCGTTCTCTTAGGGATCAGTCGTGATAGCTTAGTTAAATGAAAAACCTACCTACTCAATATAAAAGCAATCTTAGGCCTTCGAACATCCAATTTTAAAATCTTATTAGGAACGTGCTTTCCTCTCTAAAATTGAGTATTACGAAATGCTAAAAATACTTTTCAATTTCAACTTGGTCACAGAATAATCAACTTTAGAAAATATAAGTACACGGAGCGAAATCGCTACCTAAAAGTTCCGAAACCTTTTCTTATAAATTAGGTCTTGGAATGTATACAATACTAGCCTTTGCACGCGGTTTTGCTAGCGTATTTTCTAAATGTCGACAACAACACCACCTTCCGGTTCCAACTATAGTTAAGAAACATCCCAGTCACCCCATAAGTACGTTAAAAATCAGTCAAGCCGTTTAGAAGGAGAAGATTTACGAATTTACGCACAACTGCATTAGATAAAATTGTTAAATAGTAACATAAATCTCATACATTGTATATAAACCAATAAAAATATTTGTATATGCCATTGTCCATTTAATTGATATTCTATTTCTAATAATCGTATTTTAATGTCAAGCCGTCGTTAAAAAAAGTTGACCTTGCTATGAAGATAGGCAACTTTTTATTATAATTAGAACACAAGCTCAATAATAATGAAAACGAATATATACTGTTATCATTTAATTGATATTTTTCAAGTACTCCAGTTAGCGCATTTTAATGTAATATAATATATTGGATAACCACTGTTGTTGATTTAAGATTTGATTATTTACTTCAAACTGGTTTAATTAAAGAAAAAAGCAACGTTTGAAATTTGAATTAATTTTCTATAGACGATTTAATACATAATAGAAGTGTTAAAATAAATACACATGATTCAATAAATAAAGTAATTAAAAACTCACACAAATTATTATCCACACGGATCTTGAAATACACAAAACACAAAAAAATACTATATATTAATGTTATGTTATTCCATAATTCAGAATTACGTTTTTTTTATTGCACTTGTACACGTGCGATCTCCACGTACATAAATTAAACAATAAGCTACTACCTACATCTGCAACAACTGAAGGTGGCGGTATATTGAGCATACGTTGATGAATGCGAAAGGCTTGGTTAGAAATTTATCTGACGGATTATAAGATAGCACTATCATAATATTAACTGACAGCAAATATAAAATTTATCACGTACCAAAATATGTGACGTTTCTACTATTTTTCAGGGTATGTTTAAAATTTAGTTACCCACAATGAAGGTTAATTAATTAATTTATTTGTGCCTTTAAATTTATTCGTTTAATAATTCTTCTATATCTTCCATTTCTAGTCGTTCGAGGCAGGCAGGCCTTAAAGGTTGGCAACTCGTCTCACCTCTAGGTTACCCTATTGGATCGGTTTTTAAAAGCACTTTGCAATTTTTCCGTCACAATATCGTTCGTCAGCCAAGGAAACCGGCGAGGAAAAAAAAGTTGGGCGGGTAAAAGTCAGGCAACAACAGCGATTGGAACTAGCGAGTTGTATTCCAGAATTCAGCGATTTACAAATAAAAATATAATTATGACATACTTTCCAGAGCTTTGACGCCACAGAATGTAATTGAAAATGGATCAAGAATATGTTTATGTAAAGTCGCCAGATGTATCTCAACAATGATAATTATGACAATTACATTAATAACTTTTAAACATTTGTAGCATAAAGCTTCCGAAAGTACATTTTTCTGGTATCGTGTCGTGAGGCGTTATCGAATTCACGTCAAAAATCTACAGTCAATTCAGTTCTGCATTGTAAGCTAAGTATGTTCCTGTTCAGCGAATTGTCATTAATTCGCGAGGTAGAGCGTTCCGCTCGCAGCCTCTCGATTTTGGCGCAAATCGATTGGCGGCTTCGATTCCCTTCATTGGCGCTGCATGCTGCTTATCGCATCTGATACCAAAAAGAAATGAAACATAAGACTTGTTCGTTAAGGCCATTGAACTCGAAAGTACTTCAGACGGGGATATTCCCATTTTGTTTAATCGATTCCATTGTGAACGTCGTTCATGAAAACGCAATATATAGATAAATAAGTAGATAATACTACTTACCCAAGCAAACAGACTAACGTCATGGTCGAATGAAGCGACACATGCACCTTCTTTGGTTAGGGCCAATTATAACTCATTACAAAAATTTCCCTGCACGGGTATTGAACCTACAACTAGCCAAAGCAATGAGCTGAGTGGTCTAGTTAGTATGTTAGAACTACGACACGAGAGCGGTCGTCAGTATTAATTCCTAAACACCAATTTCTTCGTCACATCACAAATAAAAAAATATTACAAGATTTGTTCTTGCCTTTATTTTGTCGCTGTCCTAAGATGAAGACAACGGTATAAATCAGTGTAAATGTCCCGTCATTGCAAATGAGGAGAAGTTTGATAACAGAACTCTATATAATACAACAAACTTATGCAAGTTCAAATTGCCTATTTTCGTAATTCAACGTCGTTTGACAACGATATTGCTGCCCTGCCCACAGTACACAGCTCGTGAATGGCAAGCAATTACCTCGAGATTGGTCTTGCGTATAATACGTACACCGCATTGTATGTATTCGTTCCCTTTCGATGTTTGACCTTCGTTAGATGGACGGAGCGGCCTCGCGACTGCACGATAGCCTCAGACACGCTAGACAGAATACTCGCGTAGTTGGAAAAGGCTGTTATAATTTTTAACTTTATTAAATTGGAATCGTCAATTTGATTGAAAAAGTCGAATATATAGTTTATAATATTGTATTATGTACAACGGTTCACAATGTATGTGACCATATTGCACATTACTACATTTGGGTCGCGATAATGGCGACAGTCATTGTCTGTTTTGTTATCTTTCCTCTGTGTGCAGTCTGATAAATTATAATTTTGACTCATATATGCAGAGTGTTAATATACCTAACTGCCTTTCAGTTTTATAAATATCCATATTCCCAGATACGGGGTAAACAAAGGCGGACAGTGGTGCACCCACATTTTTGCCAATAGAAAGTACCTTTATTAAGATTCCAATATAATAATAGTCATTATGTATACAAAATGAAATAGTGAATGATATCCATGGATGCTGGACTATAACCTGCATTTTATTACAGTTCACTGTCTGACTATAATACGAAAACTAAGCGGTACGGAATTCGTAATGCAATCTAATAATTGTCATGATTTACGTGTTACTACATACAATGGCTACCAAAATGTGAAAACGTCACTGGGCCACTGATTGCAAGTTTATAGTATAATGTTTATTAACAGTATTTAATATTTTAGGAGTTCTAACGATAGGTTTTAAGGATCACATTGCCACAAAAAATAGTTTTTAGCCTGCACTAATTTTATAACGCTACATTTGTACTAATTGGAACATGTGCATGGTGTTATGAATTAATATTTTTATAGGAATTTGAACGTTATAACTTATCAATTGAAGACCATTTTACGAAACCGTATGTGTGGTCTATCACCTACATCTATTTATACAAAGAAAACTATTAACTGCCTACTATTTAGGGTAACAAGTCTACACGATATAGTTATATCCTGATTTCTCCGAATGGAAGGGGACTTAGTACAAGCTTTGTCAGTATAAAATACCAATCGAATGTTCGAATGTATGCCCTTCATTCAAATTAATTTGTTACAGTTCAAACAATTATTCAATTCAGATTGAATTACGAGTCTTTAAACATGCCGTTACACACTCCCATGTCTTATGAAATACAAACACTACACCAAGAAAAAAATAAAACTTTGATTACTTAAGAGTTTGTGAAGTCATCAGTCTAAGCTGAGATTAGGCGGGAGTTATGTAACTCGCATATAAACTATCATTCTTTGTTGGTGAATCTATTTTTATTTTGTATTGTGTATCTAAAGCAGGCCGTTGGCTTTTGCGGCAGCGGTTGCGTCAGGCGCCGTCGCTTCCACCCGGAATGTTATACAGCGAGCATCTTGGCTCTCAAGATTGTTTTGCAAGACAATACAAACTTCGCAAACCTTTTTTTTCAAAATCGCCTGCGCGCTTTAACTTTTTAAAGACGGTGCTCATTTCACTGTTCTGTGTGAAATCAATTCTAGAGAGTGCGGGTCGAGGATGCCCTGGTTGTGGGCTCCGGACGTCCACTGATGACGACAAGTCCAATAAAGATGGCAGCGGGAAAGACTCCCCGCCGACCATGACGAGCATGCAGGGGGAATGACCGTCATTCCCCCCGGGACAAGCTCCAACAGAAGTACAGGCATGTGGGGCATCGGTGCGATCTGTCTTGAGATCCCTGAGCCCTCCGACGTGCTAAAGGCCGCCATCGGAGAGGTTTGAGAGAGTAACAATAACACATACCCCAGGCCTATCCCGTAGGAGGTCTGAGTATCTTTGGAAGATTTCTTCCCAGTCAAAAAAATACAGTGGGCTTACTACTCACTGCGCACTTGAACGCTTTTATTATATTACTTACTTACTTATGTTCCTGTGTCCCCTAGCTGGGGCAGAGGGCTTCCACAATGCGCCGCCATCCCGTTCGGTCTTGAGCTTCACGCTTTAATTCGCTCCAAGTCTTCCCTAAGTTCTTCGCCTCTGCGATGATCGTCCGCCGCCAGGTTTGCTTTGAGCGGCCACGCTTACGCTTTCCTTGGGGATTCCAGTCTAGGGCTTGTCTCGGTATATGATTAGAGTCCCTTCGGAGCGTGTGGCCGATCCAGTTCCACTTTGTTGCGGCATTTGATCTGCTGGTAAATCGGAGTCTCATCGCAGCGTTTCCACAGCTCTATATTGGAAATTTTCTCGAGCCAGTAAACACCAAGAATACGGCGAAAACAACGGTTGGTGGAGACCTGGAGCCGGTGCGAGATGTCCTTAGTAACCTTCCACGACTCACATCCGTACAGCAACACGGTTTTCACGTTGGACCGGAATATCTTGAGCTTAACTCTCCTAGTCAGCTTCCGTGATTGCCATACAGAGCGCAGCTGTGCGAAGGTTGCTTTTGCCTTGGCGATTCTCGAAGCGATGTCCTCTTCGGTCCCTCCAGTTTCCGACACTACGCTACCGAGGTAAGTGAATTTGTGGACCCTTTCCACAGCCTCTGTACCAATGAGCAACGGCAAAGAGCTTGTCGCCCCGCACCTCATTTCCTGGGTCTTCCGGGTGTTGATTCTCAGTCCCATTATTATATGCGCAAAGCAAATTCTTGCATTGACATTACTTCTTTCACTATATAAGGTTACTTATTATTTGACGCATTCCTTGTAGGGTGTGATAGAGGAGATAACATTTACCTAATCTGGCCACCTGTATGTTCCGGGAAATTTAGTAGTTTTCGAGATATTTCCATATTTGTGTTTTTCTTCAATGAAGACTCATTACCAGCTAGACACTACCTCTTACTTTCTCTGTTATAGGTGCCACTTTTACATACCTCTTAAAAAATCCACACGTAAGTACTGGCTTTTGCTAACCCAAAATGATTCATCACAATAAAAACTGTTAATTGCTGTAGAGCTTGTTATTTCCATGTTATGAAATACGTGTAGCTTACATAAGAATACATCCATTTGCATGATTGCATATTACGTTTATGATTATTTCTGTGGTATGGTAACTCTCATTTACAGGCCTGTTCAGAATGTATAGACTGGGTGATATTCGGTTTTAGATAAAAAGTAGGTACGTATATTTTTACAGCTGGTTATTAGAGTTTATAGTTTTAATATACTGTTAGTTGTATAGCATACTTGAAAAGGTATATTTTTGACAGTTCACGTGGTAGAGTCAAGATGTAGTCCTTTGACTACAACTCATATATGGGCATGCTCAACTGGCGTAGTACACCCTCTCACAGAAGATTCTGTGATACTGGGTTGAGCCGGATGATCAACCCCCTGCTTCCCCTCCTTCAGTCCCACGGGTCGTACGCTTGTTTGCCGACTTTATAAAAAAAAAAAAGTTATACTAGGTGAAACAAAAAGGGTATGTGGGACAGTTGAAGTACTAAAGGTTTTGTAGACTTGTGAAATCGGTCAACAGCTGTATTCCTATAACACCTTTTGTTTTTCAAGTTCCCTCTAAAGCTGATGGTACAATAATTACAAAGTTAAGTTTTGAAAAAAAAAGTATACCCATTATGTTTCACCTTGTAAATGTTTCAACTTATTACATATTTTAAAGTATTTTTCTGTTTTTTAAGTTATTCCCAAAATTATTTCACCATTATTTATGTAAGTACGTAAGCTTTCATTAAGATAATTCACAAATGATATAATGTTGCAATCATCGAAACAATAAGTACTTTAAAATATAGGTAACATTAAAGGTGACTTGTTGGAACAAATAGCAACTTGTTCAGAGACCACGATCTCTCTCCTAATGAGTAGGTTTGTTTCTGTAAAAGTCGGGTTGAATAAAATACGATTCCATTGGAAATCGGAATGAGTTCCATTTCACATTCGAAGATAGATAAAGCGTCGTTTGAAAACTGAATTAGATTCATTAAAGTTGATTGAACTGCTATTGCCAGTTTACTGAAAATCGAAGTAATTTAAATAAAACATGCAATCAATTTAAGGCTGTTGATTGATTTTAATCATATCAATTTGAAGTTATAAAAGTATTTTTATTTTATTACAGTTAATTTGTTTTAAATGGTTTGACCTTTAAATGCAATAATAAATCTATCACTAGGCAATACCTAAGTAGATATATTTTTTGATTTTATTATAAGATACAGTGAAAAATCTGTCCTTTTCACTTATCTGTGATGAGTACCTGGGTCAAAATCACCAAGGTGGCAAATTCCAAATTCCGTTTTACGATGAATTTACCTAGAAGCTATTACTTTGATGATCAGCCTAAGTGATCACTAAACTTATGTTTAACCAATATTTACGTTGGCAGAGCACAGAATTAATTACTACTTTTGTAATTTTATTTTTAAAGAGAGCTATCGCTGAAAAAAATCATTCCGGGAACGTTTTTGTGCGGTTTATAATAATATTAAAATATATCATAAGTGTTATTTTTTTACCTTGTTCAATAGCGGATATATATTATGTATACATAAAAATTTAAAAAAGTAATGAAATTGCCAATAAAGACGTTAAAAAGCAAAACTATTGTGCATGTGGAGCTTTTATAACTATTTATTTGTCTAAATTATCAAAATATGAGAAATATCGCTGTCTTATATATAAATAAATATGCTATAGCTATAAGAGCTTCACCTTATATTAATATTACCAGGGCGTTTTTTAAATATCTAAAATAATTATGTGTGTTATCTGTGATTTTAGTGATGTTCCCGGAAATGATGAGGTGTTCGCGGAATGATGCGTGTGTTCCCTAAATTACGATATAGATACAATTTAGGTTTATACAATAAAATCAACAAAAAACGTAACTTAAATCACTTTACAGTCTTTTAATTACTGTACACAGCCGATTAGAAATTAATAATAATCACATTACATTTTTATAATAATTAATCAAACTATCCAAATTATATACATAGTCATTGTTTTGTAATTAATATTAAATTGACTTTCCATAAACACATACACACACATAAACAAGATCTCCTAATCATATTAATTAAACACATGAATATAATATAATAAAAAGAAACAAACATTTCATTTTTTCATAAACATAAATATAAATATCCGTCTCAATACTCTCTATTATTTTGTTTTTTCAGCATTGACGTTGGAATTATACTTATTATTTGCTCAAATTCTATGTAGGATACATCACTCGGATCTAATTTCATTTTTTTTGCTTTTTTATTACGCACCTTATTTAAGAATGTGACTAGGATTTCTCCATTATCTTTATTTAGACAGGTGTCGGTCTTACAGGTAGTAACATATCTGTAATTGACAGTTTTATTTTGTTTAGGTACTTTATCTAAAATAAAGATTCCAGGGTATATTCAATTCGGGTGTAGGTTTTCCTTGTCTTGATTGTAAGATGTACCAGCTTCAACAGTACCTAATTTTGGCGCTATTTGCCGCGAAGAGAAATCGTCATTACTGTACCATGTTACCGCTAACACATTTTTGGAAGACATCGCTCTCTTTGGATTGTTTTCTTAAAGTACAGGCATTTTCTTTTAATTGCGCAGTCAGTACTTCGTTGAATATAATATTTGTGCGCACTTCAGAAAGCACGTCGACATTTTCAATCAATGCGTCAACTTTGCTGTTAGGAGTTGTTTATTACCTGTTCTCTTTTTCTTTTCTTCGTAGTTTATTCTTTAAATTTTCAGATTTCAAAAAATATTGAACATATATTAAAAACAACATCCTCTAAATTAATTAACCAATACTTATAATAAGCAGGGCGCATTTATTTGAAAAAGTCATTTCGGGAACGTCTTCATCATTTCGAGAACGCCCCGTCAAGTCCGGGAACGGTCCCGAAATGACCGATCCCGAAATGACTTTTTTAAATAAACGCACCCTTTTTAGACGGCAGCCGTCTTGGACACCATGTTCGGCTTTGATATTGTAAAATATTTGACGTTACTATTTGCTATAAAACACTACAAAACGTATTTTTCAATATTCCAAGATGAGAAACGCATTCCCGGTATGATGTCGTATTGATGTACGCTCTATAAATAATGAATTGAAAGATACTTACCACTGAATTCCAATTGTTTTTTGCGAAAACTTTCTCGACAATCGTTTGTTTACATCGTTCACATCACTGTACCATAGGCAACTAAAGGTTGCATTAAAAACCTGATTTTTTACTGAGAATCAAAATTGCGTTCACTAAAATGACGCTTCCATTGCCGGACACAGTATTTGGACTTGATTTTCTGTAATTTATTTTATTTCTTTAAAAATAACAATAATTAATTGATATTAGATAAAATTGTAGGCCATTAAGTAAGAAAAGCTTTTCACTTTATTTTATTTTATGCATATTTTCAATGTTAGTTTCTGAAGATTGCTACGTAGGACGCGTTTTCGAAATGATTTTTAGTAGTTATTTCTTCAAATAATAATGAATGTGAGTTACTTTTGCAGTATAAAATATTATGTACAGTTAATATGTACAGAGTTAAGTAATATTTACAAAAAAGTTTCGCTTAAATAAACTGAATTTAGACATTTATTTGCTGGCAAAGCTAATTCTCCACCTTGGTGATTTTGGGCCACCTACGTATTTTTTTGCCGATTTTTAAAACATGAAATTAAAATACTTAAATATATATTCTCAACTTTTATTACTATTTAGGTACTAACTTATCTTAACATTAAATTGTTAATATTATGCATATATCACATTTCAGTTTTTTTTCCAACAAGACTAATTTATAAACACAAAAAAAATATAAACATAAATTGTACTTCTACGTAGTTATTTTGAGGACGGACTCCGGTGCGGGTACTTCAAAGGTGACAAACATAGCTTAAGTATCTGTTCCCTAGACTTAATTGTCTAGTTACAAGTTGAAAATAATATGTATTGGTAACTTGGATACAAACTATAAAGATAATACAATACGTATTTTGAAAAAGACGCAGTAGATTGAATATTTACATCACGTAAATTTATTTATTATTAACCTAGTGGTTAGAGGAGCCGCTCTCGTAACTGAGATATTCCGGGTTCGATCCCCATCCTGGCCATTAAAGTATTGACGTGACCATCGCGTCACTAGTCAACCCAACAGAAGCATTAGCTTAGCTGGAGCGACTAACAGGAATATTTTTTGTATAAATGAAAAAAAGGGCTTTACTTTTAAAAGGATGCATGATTTCAAATTTTGTATTATATTTAGAAAATTAATTCGTATTTCAATGACACCTAATCAAAATTTAATGAAGAAGGTGTTCGGACTAGCAATGTTGGTTTTTGTATCTTATAACAAACAATTAGAATCATAATATATTATAACTAGTTGGCAATTTATAATATAATTATTATATTACAACAAGCATTTTATCACTTATGGTGTTAATGTACTTACTTACATCATTTTGAAAAACACTTGTGTAAAGTTTATTATAATAAATTTAATTATACGTCAATGGATCATTTATTATTCAATTTGTAGTGACACTAAAATTTGATACAGCTGAAAGATAAATAACAATACGTAGGTAGCTGTAAATTGATAGATGTTCTCACAATTCTTTGCCTCTTGATTCCTTTAGGCCATAAATACTTGAATTTTGATTTAATGAAAATTTAATAAAGATTTGATACGTCTTCGTAATATATTTAGTATAGGTATTTCACGGCAAAACACGTAGTGACAATAATAACATGTATTGGATATATGTAGTATTTATAAAAAAATATTTAAAGGCCACGTAATTTAATTGTATAGGTTACTTATTTCAATGTTATGTTTTCAGTAGTCTATAGAAATATTCATTAATCTATAATTGTAAGTGTTTCAAAATCATATACATAATTTTAAGATTGTCAAAATCTCTAATGTCACAACTAATTATTCGACTCTACTTATAATAACACTATGATTAAAACAAATAACAATAATAATCGTGTTAATGTTTTTGATAAGAAATCGTCTGAGGTTCGAATATTTTCTTCATTAAAGTACTTTAAATCAGAAAAAAACAGCTAAGTAGGTTCTATTCAGATATAGATTGAACACAAAGTTATATTCATAAATCATCAGACGAGCCCACCATAACGGTAATATTTTTTAATTTAAAATCACAACCTTATAATTAGTAATCGTCCCGAAGACTCTTAATAATAAAATAATCCCTTAAAGTTAATATAAAAGTACTTTTGGAATGTCAAAGATAGAGCCCAATTAATTTAGGACAGAAATTAATGATGACTTTTACGCTCCAATACCCTTTATCAAAGTCCAATACTGATTTGTTAAATTAATTTCATAAGGCGCTTAGTGATTTTATCACTCACAACAGATATCACAACGTTAGTTTTTATTTAATTAATCTATAATTAAAATAGAAAACGATTTGTCATGATATTAACTAGTGCAAATCTGGGTACAAACGCAGGATTACACACTTAAGGTGGCGTTGAGAACTAAACATCTTAATGAGAGACGTCTATGGAAAAAATAAGGCTACTTGCTCATTTTCTACTTTCTTTTCTATGTTGTTATCTTAAGTCTCACAACTCTACACCCTTGTGCAATCCTTATCGTTTGCACCTATACAAATCTAAAAAGCAATCAAACCATCATAGTCTCATTGCCAAAACTAGTGCTGTTCCCAGCCATCTCCAAAACCGGGACATGGTGAAACTTTTCCAACATACTTTTAATAGACACATAGGATCCGGCGAAGAGAGCGATCAGGGAAATCATGGCGATGAAGATGTTCTTCCACAAGATCCAGTAGAAGACGCCCAGACCCCTGTCCCATTTGTGAACAGTATCAATGATGGCGGGGGTTAGAAGGCCGAGACTCGAGAGGAAGATGGCTCCGCAGAGGTTGATGAAGAGTTCTAGATCAGGGAACGCCGCTGCTAATGCCACTGCAGAGAATATGGAATTATTAGTTTAGTCCTACTAATATTATAAATGCCAAAGTTTGTGAGTGTGGATGTATGTTTGTTACTCTTTCACGCAAAAACTGCTGCACAGATTTAGATGAAATTTGGAACACAGATAGTTTATAACCTGGATTAACACATATATTTAAGTCTACGCGGACCAAGTCGCGGGCAGAAACTAGTATAGAATATGTTGAAATGCCCTAGTAGAGCTATGTAGACTTTTTGTGAACAAGTATGTATACTTCACCCCGATTGCTTTTTAGATAACACAAGAGCGTTCCAGGCGCTAGCCAATTCCAACTTCAGTTTCCTAATTTGTCAATATTAAAAAAAAATAATTTTCTGTTGAATACTTGATAACAAAAACCTGCTCGAATCAAAATACTAGACAAATTAGTGATCCTTACCGGATCCAACAACAGCTGCTGTTCTGATACAGATCTGCGTGATGTTGTGGTATCTCACTGAGATCTTGGTGTGCAGCTGCCTCCAGATCATCTCCATGGGCACGTAGAACTGCAGGCTGTAGGTGAACAGGATGGCCAAGGCCATCAGGATCTTGGCGCTTTGAGCCAACCTGTAAATAGTTAACGAATAAAGATCTTCGGACATCACTGTATGGTCCCTTACTAAGCAATCCTTTCTAGGATGGCCCTCCAATCAAATTTCTTTCTTTCTTTAATTTTCAATCATGTTAACTTTGGTTCACAAACTTTGCAAGGGTTATTTGAATAATTGTGTCAAATTACAATATAAGTAAAACATTGTTTTTATTTATTGTAGTGCAAACAGTATCTATGAGACTTAGAATAATACATTATGTAATAACATTTACTTTATGAATTTACATTTGGCATGGTTGTATGAGTTTTTATGAACGTTACTCGAGACAAATATATGCTAGAGTGAATTGTGAACAATAATAAGTCTGACAAGACAAAGAATATGAATATAGTCAGTCGCTTAGTTACGAACGCTACTTGAGAAATATTATTTTGGGACAGAATTTAACTGCTGTGCAAATTGTATAGATGTGACAAAAACACACAAGGGTAATAATTATTATTGAAGATGAAATGAAACCGAACATGATGTCACTGGAAAATGTACTCACACTTCATCCTGAGGCAGATTCAAAGTGACACTGCCTCTGACGTCATCTCCATACTTCATATATCCGAAGAACCCCACGATCCCGTACAAGCTGATGACGACGGTCATGGCCACGTTCAGAACTCCCGGGCATCCAAGGAACTGCTGGGGTTTAGCCATCTCGTTCTCCACTGGCATCACCACTCCTATTCCTTCCATTGCGAAGATAACAGTGCTGGAAAAAGATGGAAAAATGTTTTGATTGTAAAACATAAAGGTAGTTTTACTTCCAATTTGTAGATATTGACAACATTACATTCAATCTTCTGAATTTGTACGAAGTCAATAGTTTTCAAAATTGTTATGGGTAATTTCATGTTCTATGGAATTTAGTTTTTGTAGTATTTTACAATAAAAACAGTAAAAATTTAATCTTAATGGGTCTAGGAGAAGAGTGAAATTGTATTTTCATTACTCATACTCTGAAAGTAGGTCTGAAGTTGCTTGAGGAGCGGGTTGAAAGTAATACTTTTCCGGCCCGGGAGAATCGCTTTCAACTGACAGCTGTCAAATTATAAAAAAAAAATCTAGTTCCATTTTCACATTTCTATGGAACCATGTTCAAACTTTTTCTACAGTCACTCAATTACAGCACGATGTAAAATTGAAATAACATAAAGTTTAGTATTAACTAAAGAATATATATTTTGAAATGACTTAATTATAATTTCTTTAATATAACATAGATTTGTGCAAAATATTCAAAGATGAAAATGAAAAATAATGGCTAAATAATGAAGTTGGCCGGCCAACGAAAATAAAACAAAATAGGCGGCAACCCGATTTTTTTTTTTTTTTTAGTAGTAGAGTATTGTTCATACTTCCTTGTATTATTTCTTTAGCCAATTCCTGTTTTTATTTTTACTTTCCTTGTATTCGTAATGAAAAGCACAGTGTTTACCTCGGGTGAAAGACTTATTTTGTCCCTCGAACTATTAGCGCCCTCGCTACGCTCGGGCGCCAAACCCCGTCTCGGGACTAAAGAAGTCACTTTCACCACTCGTGTAACAATGTACTATTATCGTCTTCCTTTATCAAAGGAGGAAACTGATAGACATTATTTAAGGAGAGTAAACCTACCTTATGAATAAGGGCCATTGCGTCACAGTGGCGACCATCTCCCTCCCATCAGGCTTCGGCAGTCCACTGAATATATAATACATGGTGATCGCAAAGCATATGACCAGGAATACGTTGGCTATTGCTGAGAACGGCACCAGCCACTTGAGGTTCCGTATCTGACAGATCAGTACCAGTGGTACTAAGGTGAGCGCACAGTAGGTTTCTACTGAGAGCTTGTACTCTGGCATGTATTCATCCAAGACCTGGAAAAGAGGAACAGGTTATAGGTCTCATAAGAAGGAACACCGCGGCCAACGAAAAGCGATTCAAAATAGTAATATGTTTGAGTTCAATTCGGTCAGAACCGGGCTCGCCAACATTTGGGCGACCGTGTTATACATTCATAGTTCATTCAGTGTCGGAAAGTGAATTATAATATTATACTGAAATAGGTCGTCTATGAATTTTCGTATGGTTTGTCTTTGCCACCTCAGACAAACTAGCTTGGGATTGACTTTTAAAAGCATAGCGCTCTTCCAGATGATTGTGCCATGTGGTTACTCAGTTATATGACTACATATTCGACGACCGCTTGGAGCAGTGATCCGAGCGTAGGCCGCTCGGCTCACATGGTGGATGCGGGTTCGATTCCCGCTGGGGCAAATTTCAGAAATGTCCTTTTCGTAATTAGCCCAGGTTTGGGTTTCACTGGGATCGCCCCCAGTCCATTGTACGGTACTCATAGTACAAGCGTTGCTTAGTTAGGGCCCACACAGTTGATGTTTCAGTCTGGCGATATTTATTATTTATTTAATATTGCATATTATTAATTTTCGTGTGTATGTTATTTATGGATGTGCACGTACTCGTGCGTGTACCTCACATCCGCGTCAAGAGAGCTAAAAAAGAAGTTTGTGGATTGATCGGGTTCGCAAGTTTCCCAACTCTACTATTACTTGTTTTGTGTTTTCCAGCAATCAAGGGTGCGTGGCGAGACTCCGATAGAAAAAATATTTATTCCACATCGTAACAAAAATGGCTTATAACTGGGATCGTATTATAGATGTTGGAAAACCTGAAAAATGCCAGGCAATTTATTTTGCGGCTTACCTACTTACGGGTTAATTTGATTTCTTATTTTTAACATAATTTCTTACAGGTTCAGATTCAGTCTGGTTAGAAACTATTGTCGCTGAAAATCCGGATTATCTGGTATCTAAAAATCATAATGTCCTTGTAAATCTTACCTCTTTGAAATTCTCCGCGATGAATACAATATAAACGCAGAGCGCCGCCAAATAGGTACACGTCATTGCGTAGTCCACGAATGTCCTAAAATCAAAGACATGTTCATAGAATATGGGATAAATGTCCTTATTAAGGTGAAGGCGCCTGTCTAGCCCGCGAAATTCAAAATTTTCGAGTATTTTTATAGTTTATCCAAAATCTGAAAACATTTAAGACAACATTTTGTGATTTGCGAAAAGCACAGTATGCAGTGCGTTTATTAATACATTTATTTTACTCTAAATATTATCACGGTGGATATGATACAAGTAAATCACTAAATATACAAATATTGCCAGATTATCTGGATAGCTGTCGTTCTTGAAATATTTTAGAGACAGTAATATATTAATAAATGCACTGCACACGGTCTTTTTCGCGAATTACAAAATGTGCCTTTTATTATTGTCAGATTTTGAAAAAAATCTGAAAAACCTCAAAAAATTTGAACTTCGCGGGCTATATGGGCGCTTTAGCCTTAATCGCCGCTTGCGGTGCTTAGAGGTGTTTTTGCGTGAGAAATAATCCAATATCAGATTAATCTGCTGATTATACGGTGAACATAAAAATAATACATATTGTTTATAAACATTAATTAAAAGATTACGATTTTCATGCATTGATAGAAAAATTAAAAGAGAACATACTGAATAATATTATTTTATAAAATCTGATCAAATACAATCTTATAAACTTTTACAATCAAACGTTCAAAAATTTTGTTTTATAAATTATTATTTTCGTTATTTATTACAGTTTTATAGTGAAATAAAACTTGAATAAGTCTACTATACCTAGAAGTCGCGTATAGAGATCAGGACACTAGTATTTTGTAATAGTTCTGGAATTATTCATAAAGTTTAAACCAAAATTGTAATGTTGTAATACCCTTGAATAGAGTTTTAAAGTTTTCTACAAAGTTAATTTCAGATTTGTAGGGTCTTAGGGCCAGTTTTGACAGACGTTTCAAAGGAACATTTAACAATGAAGATAGTTTGGCTTACCTTGCAAAGTTAGCCCACGGCCTCAACCGTTTCGGTCCAAACTCAAAGGCGGCGCCGCAAGTTTCAGCGAAGCCCATGGACGGTTTCTTTGCGTCCACACACACCTCTTGTGATGTTTTAACCTAGACAAGACAAAAATGCTTTTGTAAAAGAAAGTGAGTAATTTTCAACTTTCTCCGCAAGAAAATAAATGATGCAGGTAACATGATTGTCCATTTTGCTAATTGCCTTCACTTTGAGACTTAACAATTTAAATATAGTCATTAAGTTATGTTCAAGTGAAATTTTAAACCATAGATGTACTGTAAGTTCGATAGATGATTACAGATAGTTAGGCATTTGTTAACGTCTGGAACAAATAAGTGTTTCCTACTCCGTTATTAAGTAACGAAATAATATTCGCACATAAAAAGACATTTGGTAACCCTACTTACATTATGTTTTATTGTATTCTTAGATATTGCTCATAAATCAAGTGCTCTACCGATTTTCAGCTGTATTCTACGAGTATCATGGCTCTATCTAATAGCGCCAAAGAGTCCAAAAGTCAATAGATACAACAAAATGTTTCGGTGTCAATAATGGACCATTGTAATCAAAGATATGAACGGCGAGCACAGAACAATAATACCCTTATCAAACAAAGAAATATTACTTAAAGAGAAATATTTATTTACAAAGAAATATTAAAGAAACAAGACGCTATTTGTGTTGCGCTGGCGATTGAAAATATAAGAGTAATATACTATGGAAAAATACAACGGACGTATGACTAAGAAAATACATGAATGTGTCCTGAAATATTCTACAACACTTAACTAGCTATTTTTCTAATAATATACTGTTCCGCGTGTCAATCCTCAATTGGTTCCGTGTTTATGTAGTTATCTAACTGTGATTTATTTAAATCATCTGATTCACAGGAGCAGTGTTTGAGAGAAAAATACATCACATTTATTTTAATAAAAAAGCGCAAGACAAAGGAAAACATTACATTACAAGGTAGGTAATTATTTTGTTAACAACAATTTTGTTTCATAAAAAAAAAACTAAGATAATTAAAGTCCTTCTTCGGCGCTTATACATTTCGACTATGAGAATACGGTTATACGTTTAGTTTTTTTTTTATTAATACCAAATGAATTTATCAAACGCATTTCTACAAATAAGTCGAGTGATCTACTACATTTAACTAATTGGTGCGTCCACACCTACCGAGCAGCCGCGTGAGGCGCGCATTGTCTCGCTCCGGTCGATATTACGCGGCTGCTGGCATGATCTGGACGCGCCCATTGAGTTTATACAATGCCATATAGAACTTCCAATACACTGATGGGGCTATTCATATTCAGATCAGACTCTCGTTGGTCATAATCTTGAATAGCTGACTGTTTTTGTAAGTAACATTATGTTTTAAGTCACATACAAGCAACTAATAAACTTTGAGGACTATATATCTTATTTGTCACTCCAATAAATAAGGTGGTTATAAATTACGGTAGACTACACTGTGACTACACGTAGGTAATGGATAGGGGGCCTTAATAATGCACGTAAACAAACAAGTTGCATACGTAATGTTGAAAAATGGTAGTCACGGAATTGTTAGTAAGGCGGAGTTATAAATATAAAAATTAAAAAAAATATATTCTTCGATTAATTCAATGTTTATGACCAATATCAAATCTAGATATTATATATTATATATACCTATTATATATTATACTAGCTGTGCCCCGCGACTTCATCCGCGTAGTATTGGATTATTGGGTTAAAAAGTATCCTATATGTTAATCCCGGTTATAATCTATCTGTGTTCCAAATTTCATCCAAATCCGTTCAGTAGTTTTTGCGTGAAGGAGTAACAAACATACATACATACATACATACATACATACATACATACATACATACATACATCCACACTCACAAACTTTCGCATTTATAATATTAGTAGGATAGAGAGTTATATTCTCTATCTAGAGAATTAAGACTCCAATCGATGGCGATGACTGTCGTGAAATCGCTGGTAACTTCACAACAATGGAGAACAGCAGTTTATTGCCATAGAAGCTTCATCTTTTTTAAAATACACCACAGAGTACATTTTTATTAATGATTTTCAATTGGCAATCCGTGCTAGCCTTTTAGATTTCTCTTTTATTTACTTATTATACTGAAAACCGTTTGAATAGCAGCTTTATTTTCTGTAACACAAAATTCACTAAAATTATTTTTTTCTGTTTCTTCAGAATTTTATGATAAACAAGATAACGTTAAGAATTTATGTAAGAAATTATTTGAAAATTGATTTATTAATTCTATTACCATTTGAACAGGAATTACCTAACTTATTTAAAAACGGTTAAGATCTTTGTGTACCACGCTTAAAGATGTCAGCCTGAGCATTTGAGCATTGCATTGCAAATCAGCAATGTAACCTTGGCCTTATGCCACGCGCTTCCACAGTGTTTACAAGTAAGCCGATTAACTCAAGTATTACACCCACGTATCTTATTTATTCCCACGTAACAATTAATTATGTGGACTGAATCTTACCACGTAGAATAGCTGGCCGAATTCTCAGAAATGCCGTGTTTGTTTACTTAGGTATTTGAATGTTAGGTCATTATATTTTATCACCACAGTAATGTATGTAGATATTGAAACGAATATTATAATGTACAGAAGCAACCACAGATCGACTCGCTGTATCGGATGCTCGGATGCTCAACTGGAGTCACACGCTTACACTGAGAATAACTGCTCAAAATACTCAGCGATCATTATACCTACAAGCCAGGCTTGAAATGCTCCATAATTTCATGTCAAACGTTATATATGAATTAACTTCCACGTGAATACAGAGTTAGCACTGTTAACTGAAGACACACTTAGCGAGAAACGCTTAGGTATAGGTACTTTTTACCACTGGATAGTTGAGTATTTTTGTTGGATTTTTTTTCTCGCGAACAGAAGAACTAATATTAAATGTGCTTTTTATGGGACTAGGCCCGCCATTCCGACCCACCGCTGGAGCTCCTGTAAGCCAGGATTGACAATGGTCTCCAACGACCACGCAGAGATTTGACCCTCGCCGTGCGCCGGGAAAATTTTAATTGACTTGTCTTGGAACCAAAGGAAGATTAGGAGGACTTGGTAGAAGATTATCCACTTCGCTCCGATGTAAATCCGGTACTAAAATAACTGTATAGGCATAATGGAGTATACTTACTAATGCATAAACGCAATGTGTGCAAATGAACCCAACAACTATGGTCCCAATACCGCCCGCAACCAGTCCGGCGTTCTTGAAGGCAGCGGGCATCGCCAGGATACCGGAGCCGAGGGAAGACTTTAACAGATGGACCAGGGAGCCGATTGTTCTAGAATAGATAATGTAACAATTTTAATATTAGGTACCTATTTGTAGGCAGTGATAGCCGATTGGTTAAGCGCACGTCTTGCGGGCACCAGGTATCGGGTTCAAACCCCGGCTCGCACCTCTGGATTTTTCGAAATCTATGTGCGAATAATAATTTTGTATATGATTATCACTTGCTTATGGTGAAGGAAAACATCGTGAGGAAACCTGCATATCTTAGAAGATCTAACCAATTTTTGAAAGACATGTGAATTCCGCCAACCCGCACTAGGCCAGGGTGGTGGATTATGGCCTGAATCCCCCTCGTGTTGAGGGGAGGCCCGTGCCCAGGAGTGGGACGTCAAAAGGGCATTTTTTTATTTTTATTTTATTATTGTACCTATTTTACAAAGTTTAATTTATATCTGTCCAAGTTTTTCTTACCCTGACAACCTAGTAAATTAAATGCACACACATTCATACATAAAAATAATCAGTTTCGCGGTGACAAAGTAAATCGATTAGCATTTTCCATTATACATCATTTATATACATTGGATGCTCGATTGTAGCTCGCCCTTCTTTTTCATGACCTTCAGGTACACATATAAGCCAGAAACAGATTTATGTGTCTTGTTAAAGCAAGTGCTACAAAATGCAAACGTTCATCAAATATGTATTGATCCGATACACACGATTTTTCCGGCATAATCGTTTTGCAAAACGTTAGCCCTCTTATTTGCAAACGTGGTTTAGCGATTACACCATGCTATGTCTTCTTCTTTCGAATGTCCAATTACTGATGAAAAAAAAGGATAATTCGGTGTGTAACTGTTCACCCGTTATCCCACGTTTACTAATAAGGGAGCTGAGATTAGTGCAGACAAAAGTAGTTTCTAGACTATTTTACTTAGTTGTAGCGTGGTGGGTACTTACGAATTAGGATGTTCCACTTTTCTATGTTCGAATGGATTGTATGCTTTCTCGCTGATAACTTCTTTTGAGCCTAGGCTCAGTGTCGACTGGAAGCCTGGGTTGGTCGCGAGGTTCGTTCTGCAATATGAAATCAAAATACCAAATGATAATAATTTATAATATTTACTCTGTATTAACTTAAATCATACTTTGGACTTGTATATCATAACAAAATTTTACCTCCGGGCATCTGCCATATAAATTCCAGGATTATAATATGTACGAGTAATAAAACAGAATGCTCTTAAATCTAAAAGTTAATCACTGTTTTACAGGAACGACGATTGTACTGTTATTCCGAGAAATAAAAAATCGATTTACAAACTCTTTGTATACGGGTACTTTTCACGTTCATGTAATTACTGAAAATTTCAGTCAAAGCATAGTATAAGTAGTGGATTATGATACCTTTAAGCTTAAATTGTTCCCACTACTTACGTAGAATTAAAATTGTCCAGGACAATGCTTCCTTTCTTCTCATCATGCCCCATTATGCCAGATTTCTGTAACAAAGAATGAAAATTATAATCAGTTACTTTGTGCTTGTTTTTTATGTATACACAAAAAAAAACTTTTCATAACACTTTGAGTTGTTAAAGTTATTGTGAATAAGTGTTTTGTTTCGACTTCGATTTTACGAAGTCGCCTACTCCCTTTTCCCTTTTCTCTTACTACCCTTTATTTGGAAAATTCTACGCTTTTCAAAGGTGTACCATCATCCTTTGGAATCTAAAACGATGATGTAGCGGCGGCAATTATAATATGATCATATTATATCATGCTTATTAAAAAATATTTTAAACAAAGTTCCTATTATATCGAACATAGATAAAACAGGAACTGTTCTCTGAAATATAATTTATATGACCTTATAGATATTAATTCCCTTAAATAGATTTATAACGGTAACTGTTACAGATTACATTAACGTAACTTCACTGCCTAAAAGTACATAAAGCCCTCATCGTTACATAACGGAATTTCGTCAAACTTTCTGTTTTCTTGCGCAGTGATGTCGAATAAATTTCACACAGTTCAGTACCTACATTTCCGTGACGCAAGCAAAAGTTAGTGACAGGTATGCACTTAAGTACTTATGGAAGCACGCAAGATGCATCTTGTCTGTATTTTAAACTGAAAGCGACTTTGGGATACTTGCAGTTATCACGCGTATGTTACCCGAAGGGGTAATTTGTCAAAAGTTAGTATTGGGCCCCAAATGTTCAATTTAAATATTTGCGAGTTTATTCTGATTTACCGAGAAGACATCCATATCATATGCGGGTGGGGGAATAATACACGGTGTAAAGGGCATCGTAACGAAAACTGATACCATGGATCCAACGCATGATTCTGGACCCCCCAGAGTTGGAATTTTCCGTTGATATTTTCATGAATTATCATCTCAAAATTTTCAGCATTTTTTAAATTGAACTCTAGACTTACACATGTTATGGTTCAAAACTAATCAATGTTAAGCTAAGTTTAATGGTACTTTTATTTTGGATATTGTTCAATGGACGATCCCAGTGGTCACCAAACCGTGACAAATTATGAAAAAGCCATATCCGAAACTTGCCCCGACGAGATTCGAAACCGCAGCCACCCGGTGCGGAGAGCTGCCGGCTTACGAACAAACCATTAGACATCGCACAAATTATTTTAGTTAGGTACTTATTTAACAAATTTTGCTTATAAGTTATCAATGAGATAACAAGAAAAAAGTTATTTTCTTCAATTCACTCAGAAATCATAATATATTGCGAATAAGAAAGTAGGTCTGTTGTACCGAAACGGTGGTGGTATTACCAAAGAAAAATAACAATGCTAAAGTTAATTATGTTTCAGGCGTATCCAGCAATGGGTACATCTGCCGCCGTCAAAAGAATCTGATGCCGACATGATAAATGACTCTACTTTTTTCGACAGCATAAACATTTCGGAACGGGCGATGATTTCGTTTTTTGGACAGTTAAACCGGGCCCTCGGTAATTGGGCATCTGAATTTCGGCCGATGGCAAATTAAAATCGCGATACAGGCTTTCCAAAAGAGTTTTTGCAGCAACATTGTATAGCAACAAAATGGTAATTGCAATGATCTCAATAATAAGCGATCTTGTTTTACTTTGAATTAACGAATTTTGCAGCCAAAAGAAAGCAACAACAGCGCCTACAACAACAAATTGGACCTATTTATGCAAAATGGAACCAACCCACATACACTACTGTAGACCAAAACCAACCTTGTGTATGGTTCTAGGTTGGTTTCAGTTTGCAGAAGTGTGTGTGGGTTGGTTCCATTTTGCATAAGTAGGTCCAATTTACAATTTGAATATTTGCTCTATAGTTAAAATATGTCGATACTTAGTCGTCTATTTACTTTAGATAATTTTAATGTCTTCACTGTCGGCAACAGGTCTCTCCCAAGGCTTTTAAGGCAGACTTTCACGGGAGCGCGTAAACCGGTTTATAATTACAGTGAGTACTGTACCTTAGCCTCATTATGGATGCCGTAAATGCAGTGAATCCTCTGGAATATTAGCACGCAATTATCTTGTCACTGGCCCTGAGTAAATATCGATTCGCGTCAATAGATTTTATCGATGTTATTTATATGTTCATTGTGGTGTTTAGATACTTACTGGTATTCCTGTACTATGATACTTATTGTGTAGCTACTTTATTAAATGATACTTATACTTTATACTTATAACTTTTATAGCATTTCTAGTCAAAGCCTTCATAATTGTGAGTACTTACATTAGGATTTTAAAATGTACACCAGGATTTTAAAATCCTAAGTTCAGAATTCAGGACGGATACTAAGGTTTTCAGTTTCAATGATAATTATTTAAGAGCCTCTAACTCAGAAACTAAGGCCCGTATTAATAAATCGATCTCAAGTCTGAGGAGCGACCTTGAGTATGCTTTTGACATGTCGTTTTCTACTGGTATGACATAAGACTGACAGTTCCAAGATTGTTCTCAGACTTGAGATCGATTTATTAATACGGTCTCAGATAGTCACATATAATCTTCACTGAGTATCTACAATAACCTATATTCTGAGACACCCTGTGAACATACTGTTCCCTGTATTTTAAAATACAGAAACTACACACCCACACATGCATATTGAACCATCAGTATTCTGTATGCAAATAGGTGTGTCATCATGAAACCTTGCTGTATTATGGAAAGGCCATTCAGGTACTCGTTTTTGTCAAGGTTCGCCGAACCAGTTGACGTTATGCAATTTATCTCTATTAATAAAAACATTTTGTATCTCGTGTGTATTGAGTTAGACAAGGTGTTCCAACATAAACATGTCCGAAATAGTACTAGTATTTTTATATAAATAGTCGCATAATTTTTTAAAACATATGCCGTCTCGTTGTATTTAAAATATTCACGTTATATTTATAAAATATATCGCTATTTGTAAATTTAATTGTAAAATTATTTCGTTCAAGGAACTCCAATTTTTTTAAATTTCTAAGCTTCCGGCTCTCTCAATTACATAAAGTACGAGTAACGATCAGTTAAATTGAATTAATTATTATTAAAATCAATTGAATGCAGTGTGACCCTATTTTGGATAAATTAAACTATTTGATATTTCTTTCCCTACGCTTACACTGGACAAAATATTCACACATATTCTTGTTTGTGTCTCTACTTTTGTCAAAATGTTCATAGCGGATGTAACTTGACTGAACATGTTTTTCCTCTATGACTAAACCAAACCAAGCTTGCCTCACGTGCTTATTACACGCGTCAGTCATGTCAAATCCGGCTTAATGACTTAAGCACGCAAAAACATGGTCGATCCAATCGCTTACCATTGTGTTAGGAGTTAGGGCTAGTTTCCAGTACAAGCTATCTTGACACCTGTTTCTGTATAGATATAAGATATGTAAATGCGGTTTATGTGAGTTTATTGCATTACATCGTGTGCACTCTCCTCAATGTGAGGATTTGGGTATGGGTCTGGTAGTAAGACAATGTGTAAACCGTTCCAATAACGTTCGACATACACTCTACTCGTTATAAGACAGTTTTGACATTTACGATCGAGCCAAAAATTTCAAAGTCCTCTTCCACGGGACTCGTCGAGGGTCAAAATTTGACGTCATCATTGGACACCATTGTCGATCCTGGTTTACGAGAGTACCAGTGGTGGGAGTGTGTGGCAGGACTAGTTCCTATAAAAAAAGCTTTTTGGGAGGCAATATGACTGCACTTGCTAGCTTTTACTGGAACGCTTATGAAATCACGGCAGTAACTTCCTATTGCTATTGGTAAATTTAATGTCACATTATGTACTACTTTTGGTATGTCATAAGTGTTTATTGTCTTTTTCAGTGTACAGACTGAACAGTACCCCATTGCATAGGCGCTCCATACAGCGGCCGGCCTTCCAGCAGCTGTACCAATAGGTAATACATTTGATAATAGTTTGGCATAGTGTTTGGAGCGAAGACCGTTCGGTTCACTGCACCGGGTGGTCGCAAGTTCGATTCCCTTTAGAGCAAATTTACAAAATGACCTTTCGTAATTTGCCCTCGTCTGGGTGTCACTGGGATCGCCCCCAGTCCATTGTACGGTACCCATAGTACAAGCGTTGCTTAGTTTGGGACCATACAGTAGGTGTGTTAGTCTGGCGATATTTATTTATTTATTCTGAGTAACTCTACCATGGTGTTTCTCGCTAACTACTCGCTTGCAAATTGTAAAATCAATTGGTGATCAATAGGAGCGGTATTGCCATACAAAGACTATGCCTAAAACTGATGATAGAGCTACAGAAATTCAAAATCGTGCAAGTCTAAATTCAAGCAATAATGAACTTTATAGACTTAATCCACATATTCCTAATAGCAACGAGGTCGAGGAAGAGTGTCAACTTGGTAGCTCACATACTTGAATAACTGCGATCTCCGCCATTTAATACCAGTTTGCTTTCCATACCCAACTTTCTTTACGATTAAATACTTATTTGCAAATTAATTATGACATTATAGCTGCTCGATTTAAATGATACAAAATGTCATGAGTTCATGAGAGATCGAATATTTTTTACGGTGGAAGAGTCAACCTATAGCTAGTTGATTACATCTCATATATAGGGTGGTTCTTCTCACAGAAGATCAGCGAAAGGTAGCTGTTATAGATGCGTTTCGCACGATACGTGAGAGTGCCGGGAGCCCATTCCCTTGTACCCTAGCATCTAGAGGTTATAATAGGCTACGGAAATTGTATAAAACATCGTTAACTATTTTTAAAACTCAATGGACTAAAATCAAATTGCTCCAATAACGTGAATCGTTGGGTAACATTAGGATTTAAATATATTTATTTATTTAATGATGAAATAATATTCGCTATTCCACAATTTAACGTGCGTATTTATTTAATGGAACACATTTCATGATAGAAATAGCTATAGAATAGAAAATATTATGTATTTTAATGTCACGGTTTTATGTTTAGCAATATATAAACTAACTAGCTGAGCCCGCGACTTCGTCCGCGTGGAATTTAACTTAACAAAAAAGCCCGCTCCCGCGTTCTGAACCCGCACGACAGAACCCATTTTTCATTTTTAAAAATTTTGCTTTTCTAAAATAAAAGTAGCCTACGTTACTGCTTATAACATCAGCTATCTACCAGTGAAAGTCCCGTCAAAATCGGTCCACCCGTTTCGGAGATACTTTTTGATTTCATGTGTTTTTATTTTTTTACGCGGAACCCTAATTGTTTTTCAAAAATTAAAGTAGCCTAAGTTACTCCCTATTACATCAGCTATCTGCCAGTGAAAGTCCCGTCAAAATCAGTCCAGCCGTTTCGGAGATTACCCGGAACAAACACACAGACAGACAGACAGACAGACAGACAGACAGACAGACAAAAAAAAATTAAATCGCGTTTTTGCTATAGGTGTCGTATGTACTTTCATATGCATTTAGTGAAAAGGTGTTATTTTGATATTACAAACAGACACTCCAATTTTATTTATTTGTATAGATGTATAGATAAAGGCCATTTTGGATTTTATAGCTTAATATGCATGTTTAAATTTTTTTGACCTCTATGTTTTTTTTTTCGGTGAGCAGGTATCACGTTATATGCATATTTATTCATAATATTATAACCCACATTAAGTTATGACGACCTTGTTCATAGTCGTGAGAAATAAACCTGCGATGAGTCACGTTTGAAAAGTTTTTGTCGGAATCATTGTACGAGTCATTGTTATTAAATTATTAATTACAATTGATTATTATTTCACATATGCGAATGTAAAATGAGAAAATAAATTTTCGTATTATATGTTTCGTATTATATGCGTATTATATGTGTGATCGAGTCAGAAACACCATTCTGCGCGATAAAACTCGCATCACGGACGTGGGAAAAAAGGCTGCAAAGCTGAAGTGGGAATGGGCCGGTCACGTCGCGCGCATGGACCCGCGGAGGTGGGCCAATATCTGCACTAGCTGGATACCTGCCAATAACCGCCGCCGTCGGGGTAGACCAAGAAGACGGTGGCGCGATGACTTGGACACCTTTGCGGGAAAGACGTGGCCGGAAATTGCCCTGGACAGAGCCGCGTGGAAGATAAAAGGGGAGGCCTTTGCCCAGGAGTGGGACAGTCTTACAGGCTAATAATAATAATAATAATAATTATATGTGCAAGGTAACGATATTTTTTTTGTGGTAGACTCATGCGTATCCTACTAATATTATAAATGCGAAAGTTTGTGAGTGTGGATGTATGTATGTATGTATGTATGTTTGTTTGTTACTCCTTCACGCAAAAACTACTGAACGGATTTGGATGAAATTTGGAACACAGATAGATTATAACCGGGATTAACATTTTGGATACTTTTTAACCCAATAATCCAATACTACGCGGATGAAGTCGCGGGGCACAGCTAGTATTTAAATAAAAGTAAGTAATTGTTATTTCATATTTGTTTGCGGATGAATGGGCGAAGATTCGGTTGCTGTGTGTGAGGTTCTGCAAGATAGATGCTAAATCAGTTATTTTTTAATTTATTGATATTGCTGTTGTTTCTTAGTATATTTGTTCGTAGATCATTCTAATATAATGTTAATAAATAACATGAATTAAAACACTAAAGTAAAAGTGTAAGTTATAAAACATTGGATGGTTTACTTTATTTAAAAGGCCATATAATAAGGAGTTCATAAAATATATAAAAAGGAAAAAGGTTGCCATAATTGAATCTTGAATGTTAAGGTACCTTTTAGCGAAGCAAAAAGCGGTTAGTTGATTTTTACTCCCGAAGGCCTTCGAAGGACAAGTTAATAAAATAGAATTTTATTTAGTTCCTCGATAAAATTGGTTGGCTCCAATTTGAATTTGTAACAAATGAGATTGAGATGGAGTATTTTCCCTAAGACTTTTCCAATATTTCATCGTCTAGATCTCGGATGCGAGTGCGATGATACGGTCAGTACAGTCGGAGGGAACATTTAGAAAACATTACCCTTTTAATTAAGCAGAACTCTGTACCTCAATTAGGCAAGATGTAGCAAGTGCCAATTCTGATAAAACCAAATTTGACACAAGTAAAAATGTTTCTGTGTTTTTCATGCATTATGACGCCAAATACTTGTTCTTCTCAACGGGATTAAAAACACTTATATAATGAAATAACCTACATAATATTAAATACGTAAAAAGAAGGATGGCGATTCAGTTACTTTAGTTGAGTTTAGTTTAGTATCAAGAGAATCATCAGCATTGTATAACAATAACCGGAACACGTGTGGTATTACACTGTTATAACGGACACTGTGCACGTGTCGACCCGGATATGGAGTGGCGTGATAATATCGCACACGTCGGCATTTGGGTGCATTCGTTGCATGGATAGTAACGGTGCGCCCACGTTACAAGACTCGTAAACACTGTTTAAGGCTAAAGCGCCCATCTAGCCCGCGAAGTTCAAATTTTTTGAGTTCTTTTAGAATTTTTTCAAAATCTGACAATAATAAAAGACAAATTTTGTAATTCGCGAAAAAGACCGTGTGCAGTGCATTTATTAATATATCCAACTTACTCTAAAACATTTCAAGAACGACAGCTAGTCTGGTCTCCAGATAATCTGGCAATTTTTGTATATTTAGTGATTTACTAGTATCATACCCACCGTGATAATATTTAGAGTAAAATAAATGTATTAATAAATGCACTGCACACGGTATTTTTCGCGAATTACAAAATTTGTCTTTTATTATTGTCAGATTTTGAAAAATTTCTAAAAGAACTCAAAAAATTTTAAGTTCGCGGGCTAGACAGGCGCCTTCACCTTAAGTCAAATAGTTCACTTCACTTCACTTTTTTTAAAATATGGCTTTCATCGTTAGGTAGTCGATGATTTTGCCAACAACAAAGTTTTATGAGACTGATGGTCGGTAGGTGAGGCTTTTTTTTTCTAATCATAATCTAAAAATTTTGAAATTGGTTTGTACGGTTGATCAAATAGTTTATTTTGTCAAATCCAACTTTTAAGCAAGGTGGCACTTCAAAATTGTCACTTTTACATACTTTTCCGGATCGGAATGCGACCTTAATTGAGAAGATCTGGCAAGAAACTCAGCAGACTTTTTTTTAATTTGGCAGTTGCTTTAAGAGGGCTAGCTAGCCCAGCCAGTCCACCCGGCTCAAGTGGTTGGGCATCCTAATGATTCTATCTAACCATTTAAACATAAAACAAAGCGAACAGATTAAAGTCCAAGAGTTTGTAACAATTTCAAGGCGAAATCTGTTTATTGGTAAACAAAATTTTGTAAACGATTAGAACCACTTAAATTCCGTGGTATTATCGTTCGATTGCTGCAATAAATACTTGAGGAATTAATCTTTATATATCTATCTGCCCTGATTTCATAATGGTTATCTTGAAAGTATATATTTAATTTACAATGTATTTAATATTAAAATTAATTGGCACTAACGGTTGTGAGTTAGATGTGTACCTTGAGCTATTTTACATTCACTTTTTTACCGTTGATCTCATGTACAAGTGTACATTATTATCGATACAAACGCTGCCAAAAAATCGGATAACCCGACATTTCTAAAGGAAAAAGCCTTCCTTATTCTCCCATCACTGTTACTTTTGTAAGCCAGGATCGTCAATGGCGTCTGATGATGACGCTGAGATGGCATTGCTCGCACGGCGCCGACCTGAAGGCGAGTGAGATAGAAAGAAGGAAAGGGAAGGGGGTCGGGCTTCCGGCTCTCTCACTAATCGTACGAAACGCAGCTATAATATCTAGGTATTTTACGTCGACCTTCTGTCAGAGGGTGGTGCTACCCTGCTCGAGCCAGGCCGTGTATGATAAATGGCTACAGCTTGGCTCAACTACCGAAAAAAACGTAAATAGGAGGTGCGTGATGAAGTTTTAGCTATTTTAACTGCTTTTATAGCAGTTATAAAATTATAAGCTAGAACTTCGCTCAGGTAATCTATCACTTGCAGGATAGCTAATAAGATAAAAGTCCATAAAAATGAAGTACTGAACACAGATAATTACAAGTTTCTAGACCCCCAAGCTATTGTCTGCTGTTGAGCTGCCCGTTGATCCCGCTCTTTAAACAACTTAATCTTTGAGATATAAAAAGATAATAGATACAAAGTTTCTTGCCAAAGTTTAGCCACTTCTGAAAGTATAAGAGCAAAATTATTAGTTGGTTGTTTGTAGTTATTATTTACTAGCTGAGCCCGCGACTTCGTCCGCGTGGAATTTAACTTAACAAAAAAGCCCGCTCCCGCGTTCTGAGCCCGCGCGACAGGACCCATGTTTTTAACTTTGTTCTTCTAAAATTAAAGTAGCCTAAGTTACTGCTTATAACAACAGCTATCTACCAGTGAAAGTCCCGTCAAAATCGGTCCAGCCGTTTCGGAGATTACCCGGAACAAACACACAGACAGACAGACAAACATTTTTTTAATCGCGTTTTTGTTATAGGTGTCGTATGTACTTTCATATGCATTAAGTGAAAAGGTGTTATTTTGATATTACAAACAGACACTCCAATTTTATTTATTTGTATAGATAACTCAATAGATTTACCTCTCAAGTTTAATTGTTTTATAGATGCCCTAAAACTTTGGTACCCAAGTATTTTAAGTTTAACGATCAATCAAGATCAAATATTGTTATCTTAAAAATGTATGCAAGATATAGATAACGCTTTAAACTTTAAAATTGTGATGGAAAAACATAGGAAGCACACATCGCCCATTCTAATGACTGAAAGGCAGACTATGACGAAAAATAAAGTGAACCTATTGGTCTCCTTAAGTGAGTTAGTCTATGATCCCAATTCTCTCGCCGTCAAATCGTGACTTAACTAAATTTGACACGACTATAGTATTGCTGTCTTGCCGACTTTGATCTATAACAAAATTGGCAAATTAGCGTATGACCCGCCTGAAGTTGAACAGCTAGCGTTACCTTTATATGTTTGCGATACCAAAGGCGTTGCTTGCAAGGTGTAGGGGGCTGAAGGGGAGTGGGACAGAAGGAGCCAAAGGGAGGGGTGGGTTGGACTTCCGGTTCTCTCACTCTTCATACGAAACGCAGCCATAATAGCTACTTTAAACTGATGTTCTGTGAGGACCCTCTTATAAAATCATGGTCACACACATCTATATCTATACATACAAATAAATAAAATTGGAGTGTCTGTTTGTCATATCAAAATAACACGTTTTCACTAAATGCATAAGAAAGTACATACGGCACCTAGAACAAAAACGCGATTTAAAATTTTTTTGTCTGTCTGTGTGTTTGTTCCGGGTAAACTAAGTTAACCAAGCCTCCGTCTACTAGCAACCCCAGATCAAATTTCTTGACACTTAGAGTGATAAACTTGTGGAATTCTCTCCCTGAAACAGTAATAAGTGCTCCAACAGTGAATAGTTAAAAAAATAGACTTGATAGACATTTAAAATTATAATTATAATAAAATACAAGTGTCGTGAACGTGATATACACGCATCAGCTAAAAGCTGCTAGTGTATAAATAAATAAATAAACTCCGAAACGGCTGGACCGATTTTGACGGGACTTTCACTAGCAGATAGCTGATGTTATATGCAGTAACTAAGACAACTTTTATTTTAGAACAATAAAATTTTAAAAAAGGTGTCCTGTCGCGCGGGCACAGAACGCGGGAGCGGGCTTTTTTGCTAAGTTTAATTCCACGCGGACGAAGTCGCGGGCTTAGGTAGTTTATAATATAAATGTGTAATATAATCCCATATGAGATGTTTTCAATTAAATAATATCGCCAGATTGACACACCAACTGTATGGCCCCAAACTCAGCAACGCCTACTATGTGTTCTGTACAATGGATTGGGGGCGATCCCAGTGACACCCAAACGTGGGCAAATTACGATAAGGCCATTTCCGAAATTTGCCCCGGCGGCAATCGAACCCGCAACCCCCATGTGCAGTGAGCCGAGCAGCCTACACTCGAACTACTGCGCGAAGCGGTCGTAGACAGCTTGGCTACAGCTTGTCTCTAATGGAAGAGTCGTTACGATGGCGTAACGACTACTTTACTAGATTTAAAGATGCTAATACTTTATTTTAATGAAGTTACTAGTTTTGTTGCAACAGAATCAGCACCTATCCATGAGTCACTGATGCAAACTATTCCGAGGGCTCTATTATAAATAAACTATATACACAATCGCTTTTCCTTAGTGATCTACGAAAACAATGATCAGAATTGCCGAACTCTGTCAAGGTTCGATGACTCAGATCCTCAAGATGACTGGCGTACCTAATAGCGTGGTAAGTAGGCAATCATGGTCATTTGATACGTCATCGCAATAATAGTATGTGGGTTTTTGTTTGTGAGGAAATATTTGCATTCAACAATTACATTGTTGGTGTACTTGGAATAGCAATATATGTATGTGTAGTCAGACTACCAAAATAATGTAATGTTTGTACTATACCTATAGATACCAATATGTTACACCCCGCTGGATGTTTTGAGTTGGACTGAAGTTTCGAAAGGATTTTCAGAATTATCATCTACTAGCTGTGCCCCGCGACTTCATCCGCGTAGTTTTGGATTATTGGGTTAAAAAGTATCCTATATGTTAATCCCGGTTATAATCTATCTGTGTTCCAAATTTCATCCAAATCCATTCAGTAGTTTTTGCGTGAAGGAGTAACAAACATACATACATACATACATACATACATACATACATACATACATACATACATACATACATACATACATACCTTTGATATTTATCAAAGATACATACATACATACATCCACACTCACAAACTTTCGCATTTATAATATTAGTAGGATACCGCGGTGTTTGGAAAGTGATACGAAAATTACGTTTAATCTTCATTTGTTTTTTATGTACACTACGGTTGCCGTGACAGAATGAACC
Source organism: Notodonta dromedarius (assembly GCA_905147325.1). Taxonomy (NCBI): domain Eukaryota; kingdom Metazoa; phylum Arthropoda; class Insecta; order Lepidoptera; family Notodontidae; genus Notodonta; species Notodonta dromedarius. The sequence continues at coordinate 11,496,335 of LR990165.1, read as the reverse complement.
AAGAATTTATAATATGGCAGCCCTTATCAAAGTGGCAGCCTGAATGTTTGTGAGCTCAGCGGTGGACGACTTGGACTAAGATATTATTTTCATTTCGAAACAGTGGTATAATCAAAAACTATTGGTGACTTTACCATAGTAAGGACTAATTAACTCTGCAAAACATACCGAACCCCCTTGCCTTGAGGGGTAGCGACCCCAGTATAGTAGCGACAGGCTCGTTCCGATTACATAAGAACCATAGGTTAATGTATTTATACCTATTGGAGATTGTAATTGGAGTCACCTAATACCTTTGGCAAAATGTGCCTACTGGAAATCCTTTCGACGACTACAGGGGTGATGAAGAGTATAATTTTATTATTTAAATTGTATATTTTAATCAAAAATAGTACCCAAAGATTTCAAATATATTTATAGGAATGAATCATGACATCATTCTTCTAATTACCTTCAGTACATAATAGCGGACCCTCTTCGTCGAGGTAACTATGTCATAGTAAATACAAGATGACAGCCTATAATTACTTGTACAGCTTGTGCTTGAATGTTATTATAACAAGAACATACTATTCTTCATTTTCTTTTATAATTCTCAACATCGAAGGTCTTTGAGATCGAATCATAAAGGTATCATATCAAAGTAAGTTAAGATTATTTTTCCAATGACTTATTTTCTTTTATGTTATGTAGATATTTTATTCTTTTACAGGGTTTTATTGGAAATTAGACGTAATATTTGCAGGGTTTCTTTAAAAGAGAAAACTTATTTGGATAATATTTTACTGCACCAATTTTTAAAAACAATATTAGATTATGATTGTCTATCACATCTTGTATAGAAATCATCTTATTACAAGTAGCCCTTATTTTATTCCATTATTATACCTATTTGGAATACCTAAATGTTTTTTTTCCAAACGAATTGCAATAGGTACCTAGTAGTTCTGTCAATACAGTCAATAGAAAGTGCATACTGCTGATGTAGAGGAAAGTTATTTATTTCACAAGTATATGCTTATTTGTGTCTACTTTATCAATTTACTTTCAGAGGTAAATTGAATAAACAAACATTTACAACATCGCGCTAGTGTTTACCGAAGGGGTCGACAAAGGCGCACTGATGCACCCACTTTCTGTACATAAACTTTTGGTCCCAATGTTGTACATCCTTTTGTTTAAATATTAACGATTGTAGAGTCAAGCTAATTGACTACAGCTCATATACGGGGATAGTACCAGCCTCTCACAGAAAATTGGCGTAAAGTAGCTATTATCAGCGTTTCGTGCAATGAATGAGCCGGACGCTCTACCAACTTTCCGTTCCCTTCCCCCTGTCCCCACTCTCTTTCAGTTAAACAACGTGCGAATAATGTCTTTGGTACTGCAATCATATTTAGGCTATGGCAACCGCTTAACATCTGGCGTGTCATACGCTTGTAAAATGTCAAGAGCGGACCGAGATTTACATATTACGCCATGATGTAAACCTGTTTCTCGTTGAAAATGCGCCCTACTTTTTGCTGTGCTTGTGCACTAAGTGTTTGTCAACATTTAACATTATAACAGTTTAAATTTAACTAGGATAATAACCCTTAGTAATAACTAAGTTCATTAATTTATTGTGCGTCTTGAAAAATGCTGCATTAAAATTAGTGACAGTATTTTATTCAAATTTGTACTTGGGATTTTATCGAAATAATAATATAATAAGGATTTTTATAAAGGTTAGGTAATACCTTACAAAGTTACAAACAATATACCTTTGCGAACCTTCCACTCCCTCTCTCCCAAAGTCCCACTTCCTTTAAGGTCGGCAATGTGGGGGTAATGCCATTTGGCATTTGGTATTGCAAGCTACGGTGATTGCTTAACATCAGGCGGGTCATTCACTGGCTTGCCTACTTTCTTATGTAAAACAACAATAATAATAATACCAGCGTACTCAAGATGATTTAATATACGTAGAGATATCTCCAAAAGATGGGTTAAGGCTAAAGCGCCCATCTAGCCCACGAAGTTCAAATTTATTGAGGTTTTTTAGTATTTTTTCAAAATCTGACAATAATAAAAGGCACATTTCATAATTCGCGAAAAAGACCGTGTGCAGTGCATTTATTAATATATCCAACTTACTCTAAAACATTTCAAGAACGACAGCTATCCAGATAATCTGGCAATTTTTGTATATTTAGTGATTTACTAGTATCATATCCACCGTGATAATATTTAGAGTAAAATAAATGTATTAATAAACGCACTGCATACTGTGTTTTTCGCAAATCACAAAATGTTGTCATAAATGTTTTCAGATTTTGGATAAACTATAAAAATACTCGAAAATTTTGAATTTCGCGGGCTAGACAGGCGCCTTCACCTTAATACGGTACATTGATACGCTCTGGATTACTTTCCCTTATCTTCCGGGCGGACTGGCTGGGCTAACCAGCCCGTCTGCTTCGACAATGAGACCGCTTAATTTTCCGCAGCTCTTTTAAATGCATCTGTCACCCTGAGGTCGGTGTCCAAAAACCATAAAATACTAATAGATTATGATAACCTAGTTCGATGATTAATCAAAATACAATTCTCCTATTCGAACATTCAATTTAGCCACGGTTTGAGTTGCTGTAGGTATGGTTATAATCAATTCGTATGTGATTGCCTATTGGATTGGAGGAATGTCTTTAATGTTATTAGCGGCATTAGAGTTAATTGTCAATAACGTATGATACTAGAATAAAATTATCGTTATTCAGTCATACGTTTTGTTAATTTTTTTTATTTGTTAAATATAGGCTGACAGTAGATTTTTTCGGCATTGAAGATGGGTAATGTCTTGGTTATTCTGTGGAAATTTACGGTGGGAATCCCTTCTTAAATTGTTATATCCTGTTGATCTCTTGTATTTTAGCTCCTAAATTACAAGTTCAAAGGATTACGTTAAACTACCCGTAACCCTGTATACGTATCTATCGTTGGCAGAGCGAAGCTGTGGCCAATTGAATACAGTTCATATAGGGGCTGACCAGGGTAGCACCACCCTCACACAGAAGATCGGCTTCAAGAAGCTATTAGCGGAGTTACGTACGATGAGTGAGAGAGCCGGAAGCCCATCCCCACCTCCCTTCCCTACCTCTGTTCTCCTCAGGTCGGCAACGTGCGAGCAATAAGGTACTTGCGCCCAAGATGGCCCAGTTCCTAAGATGGCCCACTTACAAAATTTCTTACTTTTATAAGTTCAAATGAGTTTAAATTTCGCGCCCATGTTCGGTTAGTAACATAGACAAAACTGCAAGTTCATATCAAAGGCAGGAAGCCGCCAACTTTGCAGTTGTTGACAGTTTGTCAGTGCCGTTAAAAATGGCATACGAGTTATAATCTCATGCTCACAAACATTTTGGTAGTTTTTTAGAAAAACGAATAGTTTTCGTATTTTGTTTTAATACAACATTACTTAGGTTTATGGACACTCTTGAGAAGGTAAGTGTTGTTCGTGTTCTTTATTAATTTTCTTTTAAAAGAAGTAGTTCTTGTAGGCGGGTAAAGTCCCTATAAAGGTCCACCACACGGGTTCCCAAGATGGCCCGGGCCTTATTAGGACTATAGACAATCATAGTTTCTTTGGAACTTATACGAAGTCCTTTTGGTTATTTTTTAGTTATTAGTATTGTAATGGACCACTGGAATTTATTAAACGTATTTACCTTATTTATTCCACTTTAGGCTTGAAATTAAAAGTTTTCACATCTTTAGTGTGTTCATTCGAGTCTATATTCTTAAACGTAACCACTTTGCGTGGTGCTAAATTAAAAATTCGTATTTTATCTCATCTCTTAAAATTTTTGTTTAATTTATTTTCAGATTTTACATTATGGAACCTATCAATAAGAAGCGTGGTGAATGGACTGAACAGCAACTTAAATAACTTAAATACTTACTTTTCTGTTCTTTTTTCACTATTATTTTTCTTATACTCCTAATAAGGCCCACCGAAATCGTGGAGAAAAATATTTTGTCAATATCTAAAAATAAAACTTGCTATTACCAAACGTAATAGTTAGATTCACGTCTCCAAAGTGTAATTTATTGATTTTATTATTTAGAGATTTTTGTTTTGTAGGTAGATTAAGTTTTGCTAAGCCTAAGATGGCCCACCGTGCAATTTATGACCAAAAAAACTTTTGTAACCGACTGATTACCAAGAATCTCATATGTTAGGTGAAGTTTAACGTTTATACATATTTTTTGTTTTGATAGCGTTTATAAATTACGTTATGAATGTCGGGCCATGATAAGTACCTATGTTCCTAAAAAGGCCCACATTAGAGGTTTTTAAAAACAATTGTTTTCTTAAAGAAATTTTATCTAATATGTTGATTTTTATGTTGATTTTATTCACAAATAAATGAGTCATATTTTGTTAAAGTTTGTTTTCACAAATTATTTTATTTATTTCAATATTACAAAAAATGGGCCTTACAAGGCGCAAGTACCTTACGTTTGGTATTGCAAGCATCTACAGGCTACGGTTACTGCTTAACATTAGGTCGTACGCTTGCTAGCCATCTTAGTTATATAACAAAACAATCGGTATTGCTTGCATACAAGAATATGTTAACCATCCCCTTTGAAGGAAGATGTCAACAAGCCTCTACCAAAATCTTCCGCCCAATCTCAGTTATATAGCCCCATTCTCAAATTCTGCATTGGTGGTGCTTGCAGGTCAGCAAGCAAGGTGGTAATTCTTAGTAATATCAGAAGGCAACACACTGGAGCTATTATAATATTTATTAATATCTACTACCCTTTGTAATTATTGAATATAAGCAACTGGCGATAAAAAAAATAAATAAAAAATTACATGTAAAAAGACAAGCCCGCTGAGTTTCTTGCCGGATCTTCTCAGTCGAGGTCGCGTTCCGATCCGGTTGTAGATATAAGAAACAAAAATATGTAAAATTGACAATTTGTAAGTGCCCCCGTAGGCCTAAACAAAATAAACGATTTGAATTTGGTCATCGTGGTCAAATCACCGCCTGACACGGTCAGACGTGGAAACTGAATGTCGGGGCGCGCTCCTCTCGGTACATATGGACGCGAATGATAAAAGTTGAGTTATGACCATGATCCAAACTAGTTTCAAGGTGTGAGACCATTTTTTCGACATCTCTTTTTTTTAATGAATAAATAAATTGTTGTTAGGACTTTAGGACACCACTTTAGATGCCATAGCCATTTTTTACCACTCGTAAGGATGGATTATTATTAGCGTGTACTGTTTCAAATCTTTTATTATTGCGTACGTATCCGTCTGAGTTGCTATATATATATAACTGAAGAGATTCGGACTGTGTAATGTAAAATTGCCATTTGACAAAGGTCTTACTATAATAATTGGGTAGATTTGATTTTAACGATCAAAGAAATTTCATAATATAATATCACAGTGTTTATAGCAGTATTTTTGGAGTTGTAATTTAATTTCGTACTGTAAAATTTCATTTTTAACCGACTTCCAAAAAGGAGGAGGTTCTATGTTCGTCTGTATGTATTTTTTTGTGTATGTTGTTCATTTGTAATTATATAACGTGATTTTTTTGTGGCCAGGAGAATTGTAACCCAATCCTAGCCGACGCGTCTGGATCCAGCAATAATTGTCAAAATAAATGAAAACAGCTGAACTTATTTTACTAAATATTTATTTCCTAAAACTAAACTTAAACGTATAATGTGATTCGTGTAACTTTACCGTAACAATCAACAATCATTTTCTTACGAAACCAATTTACTTGCGAAATTTTGTAGGTATGTGAATCAAGACCGAAGTCATTAATGTCAATTGCAAGTAGCCGTAATGCTGCAATAAAAATTACCCAAATAGTTTTTTTTAATTATGTTTTTGTTTTTTTTGGTACTGCTCCTGGTATTGACAGGTAACTAGGTCATGTTATAAAAAATATATACCTCTAGTTACAGTAAAATATTTTATACCTAGACTAGTGGCGAGAAACATAGCCTTTTGTATAAATGAGAACAACAAACTGCTCAAGATAGCTAATTCGATAAATTAAAAAGAATAAGATTGAATACTAAAACTAAAATTGATGCCATTTCTATAATTGTGTCTATTAGTTTCAAACTTACCAAATTTTAATAGTTCAATAGTCAGTTGATATCACATTTTTTTAACCGACTGATATTTTAGACATCTCAGTTTTTTTATATATCACCGTGGTTCAATAACGTAAACAAATTAATATACTTTTTAAAATTGCATAATTGCTTAACTGAAAACTTATCAATATTTTATCTCTGGTCATTGTCTATTAATAATAAATCCTACCTTAATTACTGTTGTCAATATATAAATCCCTTCACTCGCCGGCCCTGCGTATTGACATCACTTTCAACACAATGACGCAAAACTGTCAATCCGCGTACGCACCAATCGACGGCCGTACCGACACTGCATTGCTTGCAAAACCACTCCGGCGCAGGACAAAGAGACCGATCAACATTGAGCTTCACAAGTAAAATCAGTCAGCCCGTGCGCGAGTGTCGCACAGAGGTAATTTTAAACTGGTCGTTTTTCTAGGTAATGAAATGATTCGAGTCATTAAATGGTCGAAAGGCTTCAGAGATAGGGTTCAATGACACTCAGTGTTGACGGGAATGGGGAAATCCGGTGATTTTCATGTTTACGCCAAGGAGGTCATGGTAGGGTTCTTTATGTCGTGATGAGGGAGGTTTATATTATGGAAGGTATCTTAAATATTTTTCTGAGAATCAAATAGTTCTTGGATTCAGATTTGTCATCTACCTTTACAATATATGGCGGCTCACCTACACTATACGAGTATTCCGTAAAAATGTATCTGAAAATAAAATTTGTAACTAAGGACACACTTGAGATAAATAAAGTTGAACTTTATTTTTACGCAAAATTAGCTCTATAATAATTCACGATTCCATTTTGTTGACTAAACAGTACCTTTAAAGGAAATTGGAAGTTTCCGTCCTAATCACTAAAGGTTGTCGACACTGGCGTCTTCGTAACATAAATGGCTCTTGTTGGTTTATTCCCGCTTTTCTATTAATTAATAGGATTTTACATTTTCCTGTTTAACATTTCTATTATTACTACTTGCTTCCTGTCTTTGTGTATCTGTTGTGACGCAAATAAATATGATTTCTTTTTTTATTATTATAATAAAAAGTGTCAGAATTATTACATACTTATTTCATTTCGCTGATGTTTGTTCAGATACCTGTTCATTACGGCCGTGTGATCCTTGGTCTATGGTTTATTTATTTTGATCAATTCCATTACTTTTTCCACGTCCTAAAAAGTGCAGCTATGTTAAAATACACGAACTAATGTCCCGTATGCCCGTAACGAAAGTTTCACCGCACCCAATCTAAACAGACGAGGTATCCATGGAATAATAGGTGTGGAAATTGTCAATAGCAGAGTTTGAAAATCTGTAGCTGAAGAAAATTGTTTGTTTGATGGTGCATTGACGTTTTGGACCGATGCGGGCACAATAGAGGTGATTTTCATTCACCTTTCAGAGGCTGTTTAAGGGCTTTTGCAGTTTTTGTAAACACTGTTTTCACACTCACCTACCGGGAAGGACGGGACTTATAAAAACTAATAAAAAGTAAATGCAGTCGGTATATGAGTGCCTTGTTGTTTCGGTGGCTGCAAGAATTCCCAGCCTATTAATAAATTGATCTCAGCCACAGACCATAATATTTTGCTCTCAACACTAAGACCAAGACAAAGTGTCTCTTTTTCTGTAATTACAAATTAAAAGTAATTAAAGACTACAGCAATTACATTACAATGACATTTCCAAGTTCAGTCTCGCGTTGATATCGATTTACCGACCTTCGACACAATGAATACGATGAATAGGTAGTAGGTAGAGGCCATGTTGACTAAGGACTCAACATGGCGACGAACAATAATGCCTAGGATCACTATAAAACCGCAGACACATCTCGAGCTCGCGAGACGTGATTTAGGGACGGTTGGCCGTTGCCAGCTCCAGTCGTGATAAACAACACTATTCATCTCAGAAACGTGCGGGAATGAGATAATTTGGCCTTTGCTGTTAGATAGTGTAAATCGATAAGATTGATATCATAATATCCTAGTACTTAAAACCGGGTGTTGCAAAAGTTATAATTAAGGTAGCCGATATGGAGGTACCTATGCCTTGTGATGCTGCATTTACCAGTAGCAGTCACAAATATGACGAAAAAGTTTGTATTTTTTTATTGGGGGAAAAAGTAAAAAAAAGTTTTGCGAATTCCAAAAATTTTTTGTACGATTTCATGCCTGATACCCATTAAACCCTGAGTACCATATCGGACTTAACATACAACCTGTATATTGTGAAAGACTGTACAATTCCGTCGATTTCAATGAAATTTGTTATTATTATCAACAGTATAACACTAATGGAAACCATAGAAATAAGATCAGTTTACAGCATTGATACAGAATACCTATCAGCTGTAGTATTTATATAAGGACTCCACAGACGTTAATGAATTTGCATCAACGCAATGCGTTTTCAATTCAATTTCAAGTAGTAAAAATGAACCTGTTTGTAGGTAACTGCTTATATTATGCAAATAGTGTTTCTGCGTTTTATGCCTGCCTGGTAATTTTGATGTTGATGGAGGTCGTGAATTCGCTCCTCAGCTATGTAAAATAAATGAAATGCAGGTTTTTTATTGGAATAGGAATTCCACGATTAGCTACTTCCAGATGGAAAACCGATTCCATTTATTCATATAGAAAAGCGTCCATATTAAAATTAGAAGAACCATAGAGACTGGGAGAAATAAAAGAAGGTGTTATGTTTGTCAAAAAACTGCATTATGTTGAAAAATTTCAGCTTTGCTTTCATCTTACGAACTAGATGTAATTCGTACTCTGGTTTACTTGTCTGCTATGTCAACGAATTATACCATAATGTTTATTTGCGGTTGCAATTGGGTGGGTACTGACTGGTCATCTCGAGGCAGTAGACATTAGTTACGTCATGGTTAAATTTACCTGAACGTGCCGAAATGAAAGTTAACGCGTCGCGGCTAAGGTTTTTTTTTCACTTTTTACCGTGATTTGCCGGTATTTTCATCTAGTGGTGATTTGAATAGATCAGGCACTAGTGGTGAATGTTGAGAGTATGAAAAAATATAACCACGGAATAGTAACGCATCTCAAAGGCGAAGAAAATACATCAAGACAGTCCGCTCTCATTGTATCAGAAAGTGCCTTAGACTAACTAGATGCTTGAGTACCGTAGCCATCTCTGCAGGTACCAGGCGCGCAGTGCGTGAAGTGTGAAGCCATTGTCGCGATGCGGGTAGTGTGACGGCCGTGACATAGATTGGACATAAATATTTAATTCGTTCATAGGTACCAGGGCAGAAGCGTATATAGGAATTCTAACACACGTTTGAAGGTAAATTCAAACATCAGTCAAGTGACCGATGTCTTTATACATTCACCAGTAAAAGCTGCACGTCTCAGCTAGGGGTGCTGCTCTGCAATGTATGGAACATGGAACTAGGATGCCATGGAGACATTATATTGCGTGCTCCTGTAATCCCATACGGCAACCAGTACATAGAAATACCAATCAAAGCAAAGCAAATTTTAATGATATTTACATACAGCACAGAATCCAATAGCAATGTTACACATTTCGATATGGTTATTATTATTCATTATAATCCACAATAAATACTAAAACATTTTTTTTTGTTACCAAGCAATTGGTGCCAGATTAACTACGCTACCCTGCGCAAGACACAAGATACTCCCTTTTACGTTAACGCAAATATGAGTGTATCTCACACATCTGTCATAACCATGAATTCTAGTCTGTTTAAAACACAGTCTAAGGTTTAAAAGTGAAAATATATTTTAGTTCTATGATATGGAAAGATACTATCATTCGATCGATCGGTAATACAAATTCTTTGATCGGTAAGTACCACGGTGTTGATAAAAGCACTTACCTACCTAATTTTAACGGCTTCAAATAGGTAGGTACTCTACCTATTCAATGCGTCAATACTTTTGCTGGTACTGGGTGATTTACAAAAAATACAGGGTGACTACTATAGTACATTATTACACGAGTGGTGAAAGTGACTTATTTAGTCCCGAGACGGGGTTTGGCGCCCGAGCGTAGCGAGGGCGCTAATAGTTCGAGGGACAAAATAAGTCTTTCACCCGAGGTAAACACTGTGCTTTTCATTACGAATACAAGGAAAGTAAAAATAAAAACAGGAATTGGCTAAAGATCTAATACTAGGAAGTATGAATGGATTGCCGCCTATTTTGTTTTTTTTCGTTGGCCGGCCAACTTCATTATTTAGCCATTATTTTTCATTTTCATCTTTAAATAATTTGCCCAAATCTATGTTATTTTAAAGAAATTGTTGAAAATAAAATTATAATTAAGTCATTTAAAAATATATATTCTTTAATTATTAATACTAAACTTTATGTTATTTCAATTTTACATCGTGCTGTAATTGAGTGACTGTAGAAAAAGTTTGAACATGGTTCCATAGAAATGTGAAAATGGAACTAGTTTTTTTTATAATTTGACAGCTGTCAGTTGAAAGCGATTATGTCCCTATATATAATTCAGATGAATTTAGGAATATTAATCAGTCTGTTAATAAAAATTACATAATATAATAATTATTATTTCCAAGACCGAAAGACAGCCATGCTACGGTTCCATTAATTATTGCTTTTTATTATTTATCAGGCGCTTTAGATTGCAATTACTTCGTTATTTTAAAGGTAGATAAATGAATACAACAGATTTTTATGTTTATGATTTTTTTAAGGTACTGAAACGCACTGTTTCCTCGGGATTAAGGTCGGTTGGGTAATAGTAACCTAACCTACCTTAATCCCGAACGAAAATATAGGTTTTTGGGGATTTTTGCTCTGAGAAATGAAAGTAATTGAGTAATAATGACAAAACTTTTTATTCATTTTTAACAATAAATTTAATTTTCATTCCGTGTCGAAACTAAAATATAGCTAACTAAAATATTTTTAATGTTTTACGCAAGAACACGTCAAACAGGTAGCTTTAGGGGCTGCACTCACTCGCACCAGGGTTGCGGTGGTGTAGAGGCGCGAGCGCCCAACATGCGGCTCACCTCGTCTTGGGTTTTCTTTAGGAATATTGGCAGTCGCTCATCAACTACTGGTGGTCTAGACTGGAGGCCGAAATGTGCTCGCGCCTTGCCCCGCCGCCATTTAGTCATTGTGTGCGTTACATTGCTGCTGAAATTAGATGAAGAGTAGCCGCCCGCGCCTTGACTCTTTAAAAACACACGCCGCGCCCTTGCCACATACCTGCCATGATGCCACCGCTGCGACTTCTGTGTGAACGAGGCCCCTAAAGGCGCTCCCTCACCGGGACCATTCTTCGCCAGTAATGTTAGGATTCGAGCATTACATTAGTGAGGAGAACCGAGTATTAATAAGTTAGTATTGTAAATAATACTTAAAATTGAAACTTGAACACTACAGGCGAATGATCACGGTGAGGGAGCTCCGCCTTCACGTGATGCGAACCATGTATCTTTTATAGTACTTAGTAAGCGTTATAAGATGTAGGTAATATGATACAATTGCATTTCCTACATACATACCTGTTAAATAATAAATACGTAAGTAATCATAGATTTTATGTTTTTCATTATTTTATTTTATTATTCTAGTTTTCACTAAGGCCATTATTTCATTATCAAAGTTACATCATTTAACTGAATAGGTACTTAATAAGTAGTGATTCCTCATGTAGCAGTTCACTACATAAAATATTGAAACGTTAAAAACCTTTTTAGAATTTGAAAAAACTAACTTAAACATCTAATATTAAAATGAGATTGAATTAAAATAATATATCTATTATAATTATACATAAATATTTACATAACTAACTACGTATAATAATATACTATACTATAGGAAATTATAAAAAGTTTCATTATAATTAATCTATCACAATGAATTAAAGCTGCTGGACGATGACGGCCACACTAATCGATGACGCTGATGACTTTGTAAAGCACCTTACAACACACATTGTTGTTTTAAATTAATCAAATTTCAATCTGGCTAGATATTGTAATCTGTATAAAAAATAATATGTTCGAGGCTGTCTGTTCATTGATTAATAATTTAAATCTGGGTTACTGAGATGACGTTTTGACAGTTCCAAATAACAATCGAAATCATATTATATAGGTATACATTTCACAGTAGCGTTCCTAGCGAAAACATGTACCTAGCTTATGGAGGCATTCGATCAGTATTTGTAAGTTCAAAACTCATTCTAAGCCCCCCTGATTTAGAGACTAAAATGGTCGGACACATTTTAAGTTGACTACAAAACTATTTATTTTATTTTAAAACAACAACCTGTATACAATATATTTCAACAAATTCTAATAAATACTTTAACTATGAGCACCTTAAATCTATTTTAAGAAATAGGTTTATAACCAACCGATTTATTTGTCAAAATCAAAATATACAGTAATATATTATGATATAATTGATTATTTATTATTACATATCACCACTCGTTTTATATTGTTAGATAAGAAAAGATATATATTAGAATATTTGAAATTAAATATATATTTTTGTGCAATTTTTGTACATTTTCATTGGAATTTTTAAAATGTTAAGCGATCTACTTTTATTATTTCTATAAAAATATCTACATTGAATGTCACTCCGAACTTTGGTTTATTTATTGAATTATTTTTAAAAGTTATAGAACTTGCTGAGAAACTTCTTTATTATTATTTTGCTTATAGTTATTTCTTACCCAACTGCTCCTGAAAAGGGGTAATGTTTTTCGAGCGTATGTATGTCTATTTACGTTTATCTATATTTTTCTTTTTTTTTCAAGTCAACAATTTGGAAAGTTGAAAAACTCTAGTTTTTCTGTAGTCTCTAGTTTTTTGTTTGTCTTTAGTTTTCTCTAGTAGTTCTGGAGTTCAAAAACTCTAGTTTTATTTGCATCTCCCCAGAGACGTCACAGAATCTGAATTTTTCTACATCCAGCCTCCACAGCTTGATACAGATTTGGCCCAGGGGGCCTTATCTGATACAAAGGTCTAGTTTACGTCTAATCTTAATGTAACTCCTAGTACTGAAGTACGACCTTTCTTATGAAACCTCTTTCAAATCAGGCGGCGGCTCCGTAGCTTGCGGTTTCTAATTGTTATGAAGACATCTTCGTCTTGAGTAACAGAACTGGCCAGTACATGGTGACGAAGAGGAGGAACAGGGCTGGGAACACCACGCGGGACAGTTTGTCTATCTCCCTCCAGAGAACCCGCTCTTGACCGGTGTCCGCGTCCAGCCAAGCAACCTGACAACAAGGGCATACTTTTGGGAAAACAGATATTAAAACATTTATCCGTATCATAATATACCATCATGCCTACAACTTACAACTGGTGCCTTACAACTGGTCTTCAATCAGCTGTAACAGTCTTGCTTCTATGGCAGTCAGCACCTACCAGCAGCATTTTTGTCTCCCGCTTTGCACCGGAGAGAAGTGGAAATGTTGTGTTCCAACTCCCCCTATTATTTCTTTTAATTAAATTCGTGCGGGTTCTTTTATTCGGGACTCGTGGAGGGTGAAACATCGACGTCACTATTGGTCACCATTGTCGATCCTGGTTTACCGGCGTAACAGTGGTGAGAGTGTGTGTCCGGACCATACCATTATGCCAGTATGCCCCGGTGGGGTAATCAGTGGCGCACTGCAGTCGACACAAATTTCTCCAATGGTACTTGGTAACCAATAGTTTCTACTTCCTTTTAGTTCTTGATCTGTAACTTTTCCAAATAGGACTAGGCCTGCTTCACACTTCCACCACAGTTACTCCTTTCCCGTCCCGGGAAAAAGCCAAATCGTCTTAGAATCCGTACGAATTTAATCGAAAAAAAGAACAGGAGAAGATGGAAGAAGTTGAGTTCCTGTAACTAGGTGGATTTACCTGTATTATGCTCTGTCGTCTTTCAACGCCAACTAAGTGTGCAGTGGTGTGAGTAGCAGAGGGCGCCGGGTGGACAGCTGGTGTGGCCGCAGGGGGGGAGGTGGGGGACGTGAGGTCCACCTTCCTGCACCGCACGCCGGCACCGTCCCACGCCGCCAGGGTACCGCATGACCCCTTGTCACCGTTCAGACGCTGCCATAGATAACGAAACATCTTTGTCTCTATAATCTTGGTTCAAATTTGAGCTGGTTCTTATAATTGAATAACAGTTTCAAGTTTCAAATTTGAATCAGTGTATATTTTATTGTGAAATTATAAATTTAAAACACATCCTGATTTCTATAAATTCGAGTCCTAGATCAGATAAAACATCAGAAATTAGGGTATCCTTAGTTGAACTAGAGAGTCGTCATCAACATAGGCTTGAAAAATTGAAATGATGAGATATCCCTCACAAGGTGAACCTCTCTAGCCAAGTGGATTTGGCTTCAACCGTCTCTACAAATGGTTACGCTTAAATGTATGAAAATGACTCAAGTGGCGTTATCTACTCATCGTCAGGTTATCAGGTTATCATGGTAAAGATAGTCTAGAATGGCTGAGAGCTTCATACGCATCGATTCTATTGGAGAAGGTCCATTTTATGGAAAAGTATTGCTGGATACAAGATACAGGCATGCTTTACACATTCACTGTCAAGTTTAGTGGATGGGGGAGCTCTTAGACCATTGATCGAAACATAATATAAAATTACAAGAAGAAGATATTTACCACCGGAATGATCCTTGGCATGGACTCCCGCTCCTTGGTTTTGTTCATCTGGTACTGCTTGTCCAGAACCTTCACCACCACGAACTCCCCGAGGGCTGCGAAGACGAACATCATGCAGCCGGCCATCCATAAGTCTAGTGCCTGAAAGGAGCACAGGTTATTAGGTTCAATCTTCAACCTAAACTGTGCTGATTCTATTGATACACACACCAAACTAACTAGACTAATTAGTATTGCCACCCTTGTCATCGTCGTATCATATGAGCCAGACAGATACTACTTCATTAGTTTAATCGCGATTTAGTGATTAAAGAAATGGCACCTTTGACCCCAATTCAGTTGTTCACTAACGTATGTTAACAATACATTTAATTTAGTCGGGCTTAGTATGTATATGAACAGAATAAGAGTTATTGTTCATTCTAGCTTCCACCACCAAAGCCGCCGTGCAACAAAAACTCATTAAAACTTCAAAAACAAAACTATAAATTCACGACAAACCTTCACATAAGCAACAGGTGGAATATCAGCCCTCAGTCCAGTGAACATGGTCACCAGGGTTAGCATACAAGTCACCAGGAGTGTGACCCTTCCTGGAATAGCGTCCAGATCGAGCCAGAAGCTAAACCAGGACAGCATCACGACAAGGGAGGACGGAGCGAAGGTCTGGATGAGGTGGTGACCGATTTGGCGTTCGAATCTGAAGTACACCACCAGTCGTGAGTAGTTACCTGGAAATAAAAATAAAGATTTCCAGGTGCCCTTATTTGAATATAGCGAACTAAGTTTATCTTCCTTACTTTGGTCCTTATTGAGAATGAGGACTTACTACTTTGTACTTTTTCAAATATTGTGAAATATTTTTTCAAACATATTAATAAATAAATACAAAGACATTGCAATGTTTGCTGTTTTAAACTTTAAACGTCTGTATGTACGTCAATTTTAAAGTTATTGAGAGAATTAATCCCATGGTAGTAATCTAACATCATTATGCAATTAAAGACAGTCGTAATATCCCACAGAATAATGATTCGCTCGCTTGAAGCGAATAAGTAGTTAGAATAGTTTGTCTGTTTGAAAATAATTGCTCACATACAAATACATAAAAATACGAGGTATAACAGATCTTTCCTTTTATGAAATCAGTGAAAATCCCCTTGTTATCCTGATTTATTGAAGCTTATGCCTACGCTCTCTAATTAATCACGTAGACCTTTATAATCCGATAATTTCAAGCATTCATGTTATAGATTTCCAGAAACTTCGTGGATAATTATACGGTGCCAATAATAATCTTACCATCTTTGTCGATCATGTATCCGTTGGTTTCCTCAAGTCTCAGCGGTTGTCCGATGTGGTACTGCAGCAGTTTCAGCTCAGGGTTGATGGTGACGCCGGCCTCGCTCCAACGGAACCGCACTTTTTGGTTACTATAGGAAACTGGTTAAAGAGAACGTAGATACAAAACCAAAAGGTTACGAAAAACGCGATGTCAAAATCTAACGCTTTATTTTACTCTACCCTCTCTTCTATTGTATTAGGGTTGATTATAGACTATGCTAATTTAACTTCCCCTGAGCATACAATAGAGATTTCAAATTCGCTATAACCGTTACGTAGATAGCAATAAGATACAATATCCTAAACTAGAAATTGATGTCTCGTTGATAAAACTGTCGTCCTTTTCACTTATAAGTAAATTTTAATCTACTCCCATTCAAAACATCAATAATGAACACCCTATAGCAAACCTTACACTACGATCATGTAATCTAATAAAAAATGGCGAATAGAAGCTGAGGCTGAGAACGATGAAATGAAAGATGAATAGGATACTAACAGCTCTCTATATAGATGGGGCAGGACTGTATATCCATGGGATAGAGTTGAAATTCCATCTGGCACGCTATGATAGCGTGCATCCTGGCTGAATACCGCACCGTCCGGTTCCTGTACAACGTCACTGAGGAAAACTTGTGGGTCAGCTCTGCTATCTCTGTGGACAAGCAAAAATTAATAAAAAAACATGGAAGTTTAAACGTGAGTTTATATTGAAATACTGAACGATTAAAAGAATACTTCCATTCATTCAGTAGTGAGTGAACCTAGGGAAAGCGTGCAGCGTATCTGTTTAAACATGGAAGTTGTCATTCGTTCAGTATTTGAATATTGAAGTTCAATGAACAAGTATTCCCCAGTCTGCCAATCGGTAAGTCCCGATTTTGTCTCAACCAACAGATGTTGCAAGAAACATTTAGATATCGCTCTATTTTCTTTATCTGCCAACTTTAACATCTGAAGGACTTGTGAAATATTAATTCTAATTTTAAAGTTCAGCTATTTCAATTAAGATTATAATCACTGTACATCCTACTAATATTATAAATGCGAAAGTTTGTGAGTGTGGATGTATGTATGTATGTATGTATGTTTGTTACTCCTTCACGCGAAAACTACTGAACGGATTTTGATGAAATTTGGAACACAGATAGATTATAACCGGGACTAACATATAGGATACTTTTTAACCCAATAATCCAATACTACGCGGATGAAGTCGCGGGGCACAGCTAGTGTACCATATAGCGTACGATTGTCGACGTTACAAATAATAAATTATTAACACATTATAATTTATGTTGTTTGGCAATTGCTAAAACGTGGCTATATTTAGATTATATTATAATAATTTTATGGAATATAAACAGATCGAGCGTTTTCAATGTCATTCCAACGGGATAAGAATCGCAATATCACAGGTGAACACCCACAGCACACCTACACATTTTATAGGTACACGGTCGTAAGGAAGACTAATACGAGCGTATGATTTCCCCAAAGCCCTTTTATAACGGTTCTGGTCAAAGTAATCGTGTACTGGATGAAATAACTAACGCACTTATATTTTAAAACACACGAGTTCTTAATCAAATTAAGCACTAGCTAATTCCTTTTTGTGTTTGTGTTCTAATAAAAAAAATATTTGTTATTATGTATAGTATTAACATACTCTTAATGTGTGTGGCCATTGTTAATAAATGCGCGCCATGACTGAGTATTCCTTAAAATCTAAATGTGTTTTGTCCAATAGATTTTATAACGAAAACAGAATAACATTCTAAAGGTACTATAAAATCTTAATGAGGCATAAATTTATGGTAGGTCGGCAGAACCCAATACGTGCGCAGAGTTTTCAACTTTAATAATTTAAGTTACAGTATAAATTAGTAAGCGTCCTTTTAAAGCTGTACCTAATTCCAATCAATTACAAAGTTTGACAGGCTTTAATGGTAAAAAGCTATTTTAAATGACCGAATACTGTTTAAGCTTTCAGTAAGCTTTCGACTTCAGGTGATTTCCTGTCGCCAAGTAGACATTGTTAAACGATTTTCCGTGTTCCTGGATGCAGTTTAATGTTAGAAATACACTTTTTAATCCGGATATAACACTGTATTTAGCATCTCTATAAAGTAGGAGTATGAACGTACTTATAAAAAGCTCAACTTGTTTTCAGAATATATCCGAAATCCGGATAAACTTTGACAGCGTGCATCTTTTGCTAATGAGTTATCTCTCAGTTGGTATTAGATGAGTCGAGATAGATTTCCAAACTAATCTTCGTTCCTTCCATAGTTATGGCTGTATAAAAGTGGATAGCCGTTATCACGTGAAATTCCCCCCGCCCTGTCAGAACAGATTACTTGCCTCACTATTTACTTCCGAATCTATACCCTATTCCTGTTTGAATTAGGGTCAGGTAAGTCTACCCTATATTACACTGATTGATTGCAATCTCCCTGATACGAATTATAAGACTTTTAGGATGATTTCTCTTACACTTATAGGGTGTTATATGTTGGTAGAATCTATTTTGCCTATGCTTTTTTTTTCAATCGTTAGAAGGCACAAGTCAACCTGTATTGGCAACATTGCTGCGATCAACTTTGTTAAGCTTGGGTAGTGGTCCTATGCCCAGCAGTGGGCGTGGTAAGCTACAGGCCATACGTGATTAAATATAGCTAGTTTGTGCTCATTATACTGATTGTTCACCAAACTATATTACTCTGTGCCTTTCAATCATAAAAAAATGAAGCTGAAGAAATTTGCAATTTGTATAACAATTGAATAATTTAGAACAACGATTGGATTCGAAGGCTTACTGATTTTATTCTTCATCAGTAGCTTATACAATACATTGATTTAGCAATAGAAAAGGAAAACCAATCTGCCTTTATTTATCTGTTTCATTTTAAATCTTTTACAACTTACGAGTATAATAATAAAGTGGTAGTAAAATTGTGAGAAACTCGGCTGGTGAGAAATAATGATTAAGTGAGGGTGTAAGTAGATGCATTAGAAATACAAGCAAGGGAGATAAATGCTGTACATTTTTGGAGCAATATCTAGGAACGTAGCCCAAAGTGATAAGCAACTTGTTTTCCGAATTTGTTTCCTGTGTGGAAAATAATTTGCCAGTAACCAGCTAAGTTCTTGGTGCTACTTAATGCACGGTGAGAGAGTCAAATGCAAGGAGCTTTGGAATTACCGGGCGATCGAGGGCGGTAATGTAATGATCCTCCTAGAATGAAAAACTTCATTAGCAATTCAATGTAAATAATAAATTTATGAGCCAAAAGTATTAGTGATTTGGGCACATAGGAACTAAAAGATTTTCAATAGAAAACAGCATTTAACACAGTTTCTTTAGAGAAACATTTAAGCATCAGTGAACAGTCAGTAAAGGAACAGCTGGTTTTCAAAAATTGTGTAACATTAATAAGTCAAATAAACCTAGTCTAACAGGTGAAATTATATACTTAGTAGGAAATACGTTGATAGAGGACCTATATCTAAAAATATCAGCTTCACCATTTAAGCATAAAACTGCTTCAACAACCAATAAAATATAACTATAATATAATATACAATAATATTTTTTTTGCCCTTTTGACGTCCTACTCCTGAGCACGGGCCTCCCCTCACTGCGAGGGGAATTCAGGCCGTAATCCACCACACTGGCCCAGAGCGGGATGGTGGATTTCACATGTCTTCGAAAATTGGTTAGTTTCCTCACGATGTTTTCCTTCACCGTATGCAAGTGATAGTATTATTAAAATTATAATTCTTTTTTCTTTTTTTTTTTTAAACACACCAACTGTACGGTCCCAAACTAAGCAAAGCTTGTACTATGGGTAACCGTACAATGGACTGGGGGCGATCCCAGTGACACCCAGACCTGGGATAATTACGAAAAGGCCATTTCCGAAATTTGCCCCGGGCGGGAATCGAACCCGCAACCACCATGTGCAGTGACCCGAGCGGCCTACGCTCGAACCACTGCGCCAAGCGGTCGTCAAATAGACATATGTAGACATTCGCACATAGACTTCGATAAACCCAGTGGTGCGACACGGTGTTTGAACCCAGGACCTGGTGCCCGCAAGACGCGTGCTTAACCAATCTGCTATCAATGCTGTTACAATATAATACCATATAAAGTGAAATGTGTTATTGACAAATACCTGTAACTTTGGAGTTCAAGAAATAAGGGTCAGGGTGCCACAGGTTGTCGAAGAATTCCGGTGGTAGAGTCACGTGGTCATCGCCTTCCTCAAAAATGTCCTCCGGCAACTCAAGACGGCTTTCGCTCCAAGTCTGTCTGATGAACATATCCACTCTGGAATAGGTAGAGTCACTTACTAGATTCAATATTTATTTAATGGGCATACTGTTATTTCTAAAAGCGAGGATCGACAATGGTGAGCAATGATGCCGTCGTGGTTTGATAGGCTAAATTGTCTTTATTGATATTATTATTTAATTTTTATTGGAGTACCAAAAATCGATAACACTTATACACTTACAAAGAACTTAAGGCTCTTACAGTTATAGTGTATCAATTATTTACAGAGTAAGTGATTTATAGATTAAGGGTAAGAAAAATATAGTAGGTTATTAAAATAATTAAGTTGCAAGGGAACTTAAACGTGGATTCGCAACGAATTAAGAAAATACATTTTAATTTAAATTTGGACCCCGCACGAATCTTATCAAAAGACAAAATAGTAGATTAAAAATATCTAATCAGCTGGAAAGCCTTTATCTGCTAATGCAAGCTTATGATAACGATGAAGAAAACATTTGCTATATTTATCATTCCTGCAAATAAATGGCATTTAGGTAAAAAATCGAATGAAAACTCAAATTTGAGACCTACTCAACTATCATTGTCCTGACCTGACCGGCTGGTTGTCTGTCATTTTTCAGGCGCTTGATTGACAGGCAACGAACTCTTAAAACATTTGAGAAACATTTCAGTTTTGGCTCTAAGTTAGTTGTTTAGGTTTACCGATTTAATCCAAAAACATACCTACCTATTATTATAAAACGGTTTAAACTTCGACAGTTAACTTAAATAGGTTAAGATATTATCTACAGTATCTTCTCAAGAGTGCACTCAAAGTCGCTTGAATTGTGATTAAAACATTTTGCCTAATAGCAACCTATGAATGTATCGAGATACATGTAGGCACTTATCTATCAAGTACAGTAAATAATAAAATAATAAATATTGTCAGACCAATTAAAATATGGAGAAGGAAACACTTTATAACACAACAAACAGGTGGGAAATTATAACGCTCTGCATGGGCCCAAGTTAATATCAAAGTCGTAATTCAATTTTTTAATTGCATAAACACAGAGTTCCAATTCGAAAAAGGCCGCAGACAATCAGCAAAACAAATATAAAAACCAATTTGAAAACACGTTTATTTACAAAAGTCCGCTTTCAAAATTCACCTCGAAATATGATCTTATTAATATTTATATTTTTTATGACTGAAGTTCACTGGGCTACAGGTTTCTAGAAGTTTTGAGAGCTATCTATCTGCCTATAAAAATAAACAAACCTTTTTTGTCTATTTCAAATATGTATTTGACTACGAAAACCGTCAGTATCGCTGCTTGTCAATACAATAAAAAAATTTTTAGGAAAAAAAATTACCCTGTTCAAAAAATCGTGAATAGGTGTAGAAATAACTAGATTATTTATAATTTATTTCATTTGGAGTCGGTGCTTCTATCTTTACACTACGGAGGGACAACACTTCATAGGTACCTACCCTTACTTACTCTAGTTGGCAACCAAATTGAGAACCTCCTCCTTTTTTGAAGTTGGTAAAAAATTAAAAACGCCTAAAGGTCTAATTTAAATAATCCGTGTCATTTTGCGCGGCGCACGCTTTCGTAAATGCTGGATGATATACCTGCTAATTACAAAAAGTCTTTATTTTAACATTTTATAAATGTTTTCTATTCGTTGGAACGGCTGGTTGATAGCGAGTGATTAAATCAAAGTAAGCTCTTGGAATCTAAGTTAATTTTACTGTGGTAGTTAGGTGCATTTACCAAAGCATCACGCAAGACATAGTGCATTAAATTTAGACCTTCTTTTTGATTTAGAACTTTTCACGTGCTCAGTTGATGTACGGTAGGTAATGTAAGGTAAAGACACCTAATTCCGCGGTATTTTCACCATAACTAGAAAGAACATTAAAAATTAAGTATTTATTATACCTTTCTGTAGGATTGGCTATTTTTATCAGAAGTATTATGTATCTTATTATTGGAATATACTCACAGTTTGATAGTAAAAGTTTAATAAAAATGTTAAATTATTTAAAAATAAAGAAAAGTCCGAGGCACCTAATTCCGAGGTAAAAATCCTAATTCCGATGCATTTGGTTCCTAATTCCGAGTGTACGAAATACAAAGGAAATAAGGTGGGGAGAATGATACATGATGATCAAAAAAATCAAGTCTATTTATATTTTTTGGATTTCAAATCAGTATCTGTTTCATATGATTAATAAAATGGCATCACAATATGTAATTCAGTTAGATATTAAATAACATTAATTTAAACTGTTTAAAATATTGTTATTTATTATCGCTAATGGATGAATGAACACTCTGTATGTTACGTATGCCAATACCACGGAATTAGGTACTCATATACCCTAATTCCGCCTTATATACATCGGAATTGCGTTTTAGTATACTAAATCAAGTTTCCTAATTCCGAGTAATAAAAAGTAAAAGTTTTTTAAATCTCATATAAATAAATGAATTTTTAATTGCGATATCTTTGAAAAAATACAAGAAACACACTCGGGATTATATCATAACACATTAATAACTTAATTTTCCGCACTTAGCTTTTCCATACAACGAATTAATAAAGTACCTAAACAAAGAATCTTTGAAAATATTAAGTTCGTAAAAAAAAGAAAAACCTCTATGAAAACGCAATTCCGTGGTATACATCGGTATTTAGGAACCAACTAAAATATTTGGCTCCTAATGCCGCGGTATTTTAAATACTTATTTTCTCCTCAATTTGTGAATTAAATAGACAAATTTTAAGCGTTTTCAATAAAAAATATAGTCCTTTCAATATTTCAACTTAAACAAAAACTCACACAATATAAAACTCTCATCTAAAACACTATTTGGTAAATCGTATTATTCGCGTGCAAAAGGTCCGAAATGTATGAAGCGCGCGCTCGAGTCAGCTGCTAGCGTCAAATATACCGATTATTTTAAAACGTACGCACATTAAAGCACTCCTTTGCTCATAATAACATGACCAGATAAATTATTAATTGAAAAATGTTTCTAGCAGACAAAAATAACTTGTATATTATTAGAAAATCCCGTTATTCTAAATACATCGGAATTAGGTGCCATTTTTAGAACCCCTCGAAATTAGGTGCCTTTACCTTACTGTAGTCATTTTGTCTGAACTGACCTGAAGTCCATATCCTCGACATTAATAGAATTGACATCTACAACGTAAATGCTGAACTCTACAATAACTGGCTGCCCTTTTTGAGGAGGTGGTGGCCGCATTTCTAGAAAAAAAACAAACATCTTTATCTCTCAAAGATTTATCAATGTATGAAATTGGTATTAAAATAACACATGCAACATTGCGGTGTTTTATCAAAACTTTCCGTACTGAGAGCTTCCAACACAATTTTAAAGAAATTTTGCACACTTTTCTCCTCCTTAAAACGTAGGATTGCAAATATTTTTGTATATCTTGTTGTTTTATGTACTGTCTGGAATATTAATAACTAGCTGTGCCCCGCGACTTCATCCGCGTAGTATTGGATTATTGGGTTAAAAAGTATCCTATATGTTAATCCCGGTTATAATCTATCTGTGTTCCAAATTTCATCCAAATCCGTTCAGTAGTTTTTGCGTGAAGGAGTAACAAACATACATACATACATACATACATACATACATACATACATACATACATACATACATCCACACTCACAAACTTTCGCATTTATAATATTAGTAGGACTACGGCGGTGTTGTCGAGTGGTTTCAACTTGGGCTTGTCGCTGGTTTGTTTATGTTATCTTAACAATCTTTTAGTCATTTTTCCTTGGTCGAGGTGGCTCCTAGTTCATTATCATACCATAATATTATACCAAGACATTGCTTAGTTTAGTGAGGATATAATATATAATTATATACTATATTTTTATGGGCAGTTCATGCAAACAGAATAAATAAAAATATAAATATCGACAGACTGACACACCAACTGTATGGTCCCAAACTAAGCAATGCTTGTACTATGGGTACCGTAGAATAGACTGAGGGCAATCCCATTGATACCCAGAGCGGGGCAGATTTCTCATATTATATTCGTCTGACGGTTCCAACTAGTAATCTTTATGAAAGTTTACCTTTGACATAGCTTTCAGGCAACACGACTCGTGGCTTCAGCGTGAGGTTTCTCTTCGATACAACGTCATTGCAGAGCCTGAAAAAGGAAAAGCACTCGTTTAAGAAATGAAACGTTACATAAATATAACAACAATGTAGCTTCATAATCCGTTAAAAATATGATTATTTCAGTCTAAAAGAGTAAGCATTCATTCACACGAAGAACCGACACCGTTCTGTTGGATGATAATGGATGGATTTGACATCTGGATACATTTAAATGTATAGAAATTATTGGTGTCGGGTAAACCGTGTGAATGAAGCCTTAGACGTTTTTTATCATAATTTAATTTGTACTAAAATATTTCCAATGTGCAGCATTATTTTTAAGAGTTTAGGTATTTGTTATGCAAAATAAACGTCGTTTGTTCATTTTACACTTAACTTGTTCTCAGCGATATCAATCCCAAATGGAAACTATCCATCAGTAACGGTCTAAGGATTACTGAGCTATTTAAGTTTGATGTTATCGACCTTAAAATGGGATTACCCTTTAGCCGTAAAAAGGCGTTGAAAGGACACATTATCAGCACGGAATTCTAATAAAAACGAAGGTAATTAAGTTCCCCACTTTACATGATTTAAAGGACCTTTATAGATCCGTCAGAAAGTCACCCATATAACAAAAAAAATGATATATTTTGTGTGGAACTTATTGATCTTATAAAATATGTTTCTACATGGCTGCCGTTCAATCTATCAGTTTGTCAGAAGCTTTTTCCTGAAACACCAAAGCTGCCATCAAAGTCAAATCCTTGGTCTTAAGGCTAAAGCGCCCAGCTAGCCCGCGAAGTTCACATTTTTTGAGTTATTTTGAATTTTTTCAAAATCTGACAATAATAAAAGACAAATTTTGTAATTCGCGAAAAAGACCGTGTGTAGTGCATTTATTAATATATCCAACTTACTCTAAAACATTTCAAGAACGACAGCTATCCAGATAATCTGGCAATTTTTGTATATTTAGTGATTTACTAGTATCATATCCACCGTGATGATATTTAGAGTTAAATAAATGTACTAATAAACGCAATGCATACTGTGTTTTTCGCAAATCACAAAATGTTGTCTTAAATGTTTTCAGATTTTGTATAAACTATAAAAATACTCGAAAATTTTGAATTTCGCGGGCTAGACAGGCGCCTTCACCTTAACGCTGGATTTATCTAGAAACCACTGAACCAAACCTTTTTGGCCAATGAGAAGCTAAAATCTATGAAAACTGTTCAAACGTGGACAGGTATTTACCTGGTTATTTTAAACTCTACAAACCTCATTAGGCTATTTTTAGTTTCACAACGAGGAATTTCGAGCATCAGTCGACAATAATTCCTAGTTTTATTAATGCATTTACAAATACGTTTTATGCAAATATATGCTGTTTCATTTTAAGAACACTTAACGTAAATATTCGAAATGAAATGGTTTACACCGGTATATATATGGTGTATTTTCGACCTTACATTTTAGAAATAGAGTCGAATTTTATTCTGGTGCATGCGATGACGTCAAAGAACATTTTAATGTGCTAGGTTTGCGTGATATACCTATTTAAATGTTTGTACCGACAGAACGTGGCGGCATGTAATGCCTAACCTATTTACAGCCGCAAAACAAAAAGCTACGAGGTAAGGTGTTAATTGTCGGATATTTTTTCGAATCCACCACACACTTACATGGCATTGGTGCCAATTCTGATAGCACATAACCGAAACGTGACATAAGCCCAGGCACGTATTAATAAACCGATCGCAAGTCTGAGAGCGATCTTGGAAGTGTCATTCTTATGTCACACCAGTACAAAATGTCATGTCAAAAGCGTACTCAAGATCGTTCTCAGACTTGACATCGATTTATTAATACGGCACTAAATTATCTATATCCATAAGTGAAATGGTAAAAAGGCGTCAATAGCACAGTGGTTAGAGGATCCCCATCTAGGCCATTAAACTAATGACGTGTATCTCCTAACATAAAACCCAAGCATTAGCCTAGCTGGAGCGGCTAACTCGAATACTAGTAAAGTGATAAACTCACGTTGCTAGTAATATTTAAAAAAGCACAACATTTTATTTGTCGCTTATTTAGTTCAGTTCAAATTTCTAGCACCAAATATTCAACTAAGATGTCAGTTCGATTCTCGTTTCGAAAACTTTAATATACCTATTCTATTGCCACTATTCCCTACGCTATGACGAAAGTGAGTTCCAGTAACGTTTTGTTCAACCAAGTCCCTCAAGTCATAATGATATCCTGGAAGCGTCTAAACAAATCCTTTCAATAATGTATTGAAATAACATTAGCTGTCGGTAAGAAGATCACATAACTTGTGTCTTTACCATAAATGTATGCAATAAATCTAAATATATAATAACTCAAAGGTGACTGACTGACATAGTGATCTATCAACGCACAGCCCAAACCACTGGACGGATCGGGCTGAAAGTTGGCATGCAGGTAGATGTTATCTGCTGTATCCGCTAAGAAAGGATGAATTCTACCCCCAAGGGGATAAAATAGGGGATGAATGTTTGTATGAAACTTTGTCAATTAAATTCCACGCGGACGAAGTCGCGGGCACAGCTAGTTTAGCATAAATCTCTCTTCCCCTCCCTTCGTCCCATTCATCTTTAGGTCGGAAACGTGCGAGTAATGCCTTTGGTATTGCAGGCATCTATAGGCTATGGTTACTGCTTAATATACGAAGGGTCATACGTTTGTTTGCCGAATTAATCATGTAAAAAAAGAAACGTAACAAAAGCAATGAAAATCATTCGACACTTATAAGAATTGAGATGAAATGTTTATACATTTCACAGGACTTGTTGAATTTGCGAGTTAACTGGCTTTGCCTTTTTACTGTTTGCTTGGCCTTCGCTATGTTTATTTATTGAATACATTTACGCGTGTTACTGAATATATTATTTAAGTGTTTAGGATTGTGAGTATTATTGACAGATTAAGTTATAGATCTAGCTGTTTAAAAAAATCTCACAAAAATCGTTTAAATACGAGCCCTGTGTTTTTTTTTATTTTTACCTTATCTCTCCAGCGTTTATGGAATGAATCGAGGTGGTTACTCCGGATTGGTTCAATAATAATTAAAACAATAATTTAGACTTTTTCACGTCCCACTCCTGGGCACGGGCCTTCCCTCACTACGAGGGGAATTCAGACCGTAATCTACCACGCTGACCCAATGGGATTTGGTGGATTTCACATGTCTTTCGAAAATTAGTTAGATTTTCTAAGACACACAGGTTTCCTCAAAGATGATTTCCTTCACATTTTATTTTTAAAAATATTTAAAAACATCAAAAGTATAGAAAACATCATTTATTTCTAGTCTTTCTAGGGTCTTTTTCGGTCAAAAATCAAAAATCGGTTCTTTACTGGATAATTGGATTTACTTTAGCTTAGATGCCAATTTAGTAACCGACAAATCCCACAACTAAACTAAAATTGACTAAAATAAAAAACTTCTGCCCTGGTCATACATTACAATAATAACAATTAGTTTGTGTATAACTTTAGTTACCTAATTCAAGTTTAGTTTGTGTACCAACCAAATTATCACCTCCTATGTTTACAGTACCTGTGTATGGTCTGTGTATGGTCAATAGGGTGTTTTAAATTATGTAACAAAGTCGGTAAGCAAGCGTACAACCCACTCGAAGTTAAGCAGTTACCGCATTGCTTTGAACTGAAGGGGAATGGGATACAGGGAAGGGAAGGGAGAGGGTGGGCTTTCGGCTCTCTCACTCATCGTACGAAACACAGTTATCATAGCTACTTCACGCCGAGATTCTGTAAGAGGGTGGTAGTAACTGCCCCGGTCGAGTCAGCCCGTATATGAGCTGTAGTCAAGTGGCTACAGTACATCTTGGCTCTACCACTGTAAATATTTGAATTGTTCAGAATAGGGAAACACTCCGCACTGCGACCGCAATAAGTTATCGTCCTGTAATCAATACACAGCGGGTTTTATTTCTAAATATAGTGACATGGCGTGCACTGACCCGGCAATCGATGATGTCGCCTTGGCCTGGAATCCATTGCACGACATCATTTAATATTTGCATTCAATTCAAAGTAATTTTATTCATGTAGAGGCCAACAGAGCACTTATGAATAAGCAGAATCTACCAAGACAAGAAACTTAAAAATCACCTACTTATTTTTGTACGAATTTAAAAATACAATATATAATTAAATTCGATTTATTTACCCATACCTATTTTGACCTTTGTCAAGAACAGTAGGCATCAAAAATTCGTCTAATGAAAAAACAAGTCTTGAAATTCTGTAAAGTCACGCCGTCTTCCGCTTCGCATTAATATGTAGTAGGTATCTACCTACGTACCGATCATGTTGACAGATAATACCCACATCGAATATAAAAGAGTGAACTATCTTATCATTGTTAGTCTGATCTTTGTTTTGTGAATTGGACGTACTGCGATATGGCTCCAGAAATTAAATATACTAAGGTACAATTTTGTTTTTTTATACAAGAGTATCCGGTCCACATCTTTGTTTTCCGCGGATGTTTCTGTAATTGTGTTTTTCTATTGTTATTAAAGTCAGTTCATTTCACAAAGAAGCGTGAATTATTGCAAATTTACCTTTATACCAGTATTTGATTTGTATAGCATGGGTCTTCGTGAAATGAGCATACTAAATGATACTTTCCACCTTAATGCGAGGGGGTTTAGGGCATAGTTCAGCACGCTAGTCCTGAGCAAGCTGGCGAACTTTACACGTCTTTTCGAAAGACGTTGAAGCTGTGAGGCCACAATATATTTTTTCACCGTTCAAGATAATATAAGAGTATATACTGAAATGTAAGTGTTTTTTATGAGGTAGTGTAATGGAGGAAGTCAGTTACAGTGACAGTTAATAAAAAGAGAGACCATTGTATCTATACCACGTCCAACGAGATGCGAAACGAAAATGAATGTTAATGTTTATACTTGGAATATGTACTTAGTTGTATTTTTCCAGTTGTTCATTGACAATGAGTGGGTAGCCTCGAAGAGCGGCAAAACATTTGATACCTACAACCCACACAATGGAGCGGTTATCGCGAAAATCGTCGAGGGTGATAAGGTAATCATGTATCACTTTTGTCTTTTGCATGTAATTACTATAAATTAAATAAGGATCTTGTCAGTTTTAGAGATAACAGCATAGAGTTATCTTTCTGATGATATTTTGTTATGTAGCTGTTTATGTAATAAGCTATTATAAAGAGATTTTGTAACAAGGCCTCGGAAACTGAAAGAGGAAATACTAACGAATTAACTTTGGGCACATTTTAAAGATAACTTGCAGTGTAAGCGGTCATTCATCCTATGTAGACACCGTTTATCTATTCATTTTTGTCAGATAATGATCGTGTGTCCGAGTGTAAACATAGTAATATTAAATATTCGGAAATAATCGAATGAATTACTGCTGAGGTTATCACATTCTAGATGGTCTTCAATCAGATGTAACTGTCTTGCTCTCGTGGCAATCAGTCCATACAGGTTGTTTTTCTCTCGCTGTGCAACGGAAGGAAGTGGTTAATTTTCTTCTATTTCCCCCTATTATTTCTTCTGATTGAGTTCGTCCAGGTTCCAAGACAATTTAGCTTTTTCCCGGGACTCTTCGTTTGGTCAAACTTCGGAGTCTACATCTTGGGGGTACTGGTTCCGTTAAAAAACAACCCTCTAGCTAGGCTAAATGATTGTGCTAGGAGTGAGAAACTATAGAAGCTTTTCTTCCGTCTTTTATAGTTTATTGTTTTTAAACAGGCTGACGTAGACCTGGCCGTAGCTGCAGCCCGTCGTGCCTTCCACCGAAATTCCGAATGGAGGCTCCTTGACGCATCCCAGCGCGGGGAACTCCTGCGCAAGTTTGCAGACTTGGTAAAGCGGGATGCAGCCTACCTTGCCGAACTAGAGTCTTACAACAACGGCATGGTTTTAAACCTTGCGTATGGCTTTATGGAGGTCGCGACTAAGAGTATTAAGTATTTGGCCAGCTGCGCGGATAAAATTCAAGGCGACACAATTCCAGTTGGTAAGGATTTTAACATGCTTTAAACTGTTGGCTTAATAATGTGCTTTATTAAATTTTTATAACTTTTTTCATAGATGGAGATATTTTTAGCTACACTCTGAAACAGCCTGTAGGTGTGTGTGCGTTGATATTGCCATGGAACGTCCCAATAATGATGTTCATTAACAAAGTGTGCACCGCTTTGGCAGCGGGTGAGTGAAACTGAAATACAATGGTATTTGAATCTAGACCCATTTATTCTCTAGCGGCAATACTGCTGGGTGAAGTATTTCCACTCTACAGTCCTGATTTCGCCTGCTGCAAATTATGGAATATGATTTAAATTCCTGTACAACACCTTAGTACCTTGATGTAGACTTTGTGATTAGATTTTTGAGGATCACCAATTAACACATGCAATTTACGTTCAGGTTGCACAGTTGTAATCAAGCCGGCAGAACAAACTCCGCTAACATCTCTAGTGCTAGCCGCTCTACTGGCCGAGGCTGGAGTTCCTAAGGGCGTAGTGAATGTAGTCAATGGTTTCGGTGAGACTGCCGGCGTCGCACTGACTCACCACCCTGATGTGGCCAAGATATCCTTCACTGGATCTCTTGAAGTGAGTAATACTTCTCACGATTATCACTATTATAAGCAAGTACAGTTAAATTATATTAACTTGGTTCTACGCAGGTGGGTAAGCTGATCCAGCAAGCAGCTGGAGCGAACAACCTGAAACGAGTGACCCTCGAGCTCGGCGGCAAGAGTCCTCTGGTCATCATGGATGATGCTGACTGTAAGTTCTCACTATACCCATTGCTATTATTTAACTTTATTCGTCATTTAGGTCTGCACACCGGCATGGTTCATCTACCTTGGCATCTGTCTGTTCTTTGGAATTCCTTTTACCTTATAACCGCCACCCTCAAAATAATCATTCACATCATGGTAGTCATACGATCAGTTATAAGGGCCTTTTGAGCTGAAAATGTTATTTTAATTTCAGTGAATATAGCAGTACCATACGCAGCAACGGCAGTATTCTGCCACCAAGGACAAATCTGTATAGCTGCTTCGAGGTTGTTTGTTCAGTCGAGCATCTACGACAAGTTCGTCGCTGCCGCCGTCGCACATGCCAAGAGCATTCAGGTTGGCGATCCAACTGAAGCCAAAACACAGCAGGGTCCTCAGGTAAGTTGTGGTGCAAAATAATTGGGCATGTGTTATGAAATGAGAAATATCAATCTGCTAAAAATAGTAATAGGGGAAATTCTCAGTATATAAAAGGTTTATTAAGATCTTCGCATCTACGGGTAGTGGGCAGCCATCAAAACTATTGGAGAGCTGTTTAAATTGTCTCTGGATAACGGAAACTATACTAAGTAGACTGAAAACTTTTATGGCGAGACGAAAACCCTGCTAGATAATATTCCTGTCCTGTGACAAGTATCAATTAGGTACTTTTTTGACATATAGCGAAAAATATTTTCAAAAATATTAAATTAATACAACGATATTCGATATTTAGTTTTAGTTCCTTAAAAAAACTAAGTTATGACATCATACATAAGTAGCTAGGTGCTGTTTCCGAAATTTAAACCGTCTGTTTTTTTGCCGATTTTGTAGTTATTTTGGAAATTATCTCACTGGTAGTAATCGTTAGACATACTTAGACATATTAATGCATTAAAAAAATGTTATCATTCTCCTTGAAATTCTGAAAGTTCTGAAGGTGAAATTTCCTTTGTTTTAGGTTGATGAGGTAATGATGAAGAAAGTTCTGGGCTACATCGAGAAGGGCAAACAGGAAGGTGCCAAGTTACTGACGGGGGGCAAGCGAATTGGCACCTCCGGGTACTACATCGAACCAACGGTTTTCTCTGATGTTAAAGATGGCATGACTATTGCAAAGGAAGAGGTAAGAATAATAGTAATAGAGTAACAAGTAACAATATTAGGAACTGTCAGTCTAAACAAAATAGGGTACAGTAAAATAATTTTTTTTCGTATTAATTTCAAAAAGGACACTCATCAAACTTTTGCTTGACCACTAGACATAATTTATGAGTATAAAAAAAAATTCGAACAAAAAATGAAAAAAATAAATTTGTAGGAAGGTACAGCTCGGTACAAAGTTCTGACCATGGACACATTTAGATAACATTTAGAATTCTTGAGTTTCAAAAGAAGTTTTCTTTGCTCAGTATTTACAGGTGTTTTGAACTTTATCCCTTTTGATTTAGATCTTCGGTCCTGTACAAAGCATTTTGAAGTTCGACACCTTGGAGGAGGTCATTGACCGTGCGAACGCCACGAACTTTGGTCTGGCTGCGGGTATCTTCACGACGAATGTGAACAACGTGCTTCAGTTTAGCAAACACGTTGAAGCCGGCACTGTCTGGTAAGTTTAATGGCACATGTTCTGAATGGCTTTTACAAAACGTTTGTTTTATGTGGTTTATAGGCACAGCCATACATTTTCCTCCAAGAGTTTCAATATCTTTTATTTTCAGGGTTAACACCTATCTGAATCTTTCGCCCCAAGTTCCATTCGGTGGCTTCAAAGAATCGGGCATTGGTCGTGAAAAGTAAGTACTTACTTAAAAATAATTAGCCAGGCCGGTAACGTGCGAGCAATGCCATTGGTATTACAATTATTTATAGGCTACGTAACTGCTTAACATTAGGTGGGTCGTATACTTGTTTGGTTACTTTGTTATAAATAAAACATACTTGGTAATATCGTTTCTACTAATAATATTTTTTGTGGCATTACATAAAACGCACTTATGAGCTGTTATTGATCTCTAACACTCTTTTTTTTCAGTGGCATTGATTCCGTGAACGCGTACTTGGAAGTGAAAAATGTGACCATCGCTTTGCCAAAGAAATTCTAAAATAACCATTATAAGTGCTACCATGCCTATAATAACAATTTGTAATAAAATTAATACTAACAATAACATGTATTTTGTATTTTATTTGTTTCTTCTCTAGGTAAGTAGATATGTTTTTAATGATTGTTCTATAATCATTTTGTATATCTACCTACGGTTTTGCGTCGAAAATATCCCAAGTTAGGCTTAGAAGTATTTAGAACACACGGAAAACACAAAAAAATATATATTATAATGTTTTGTTTTCACGAGATACGGGAAAAAAGAAATAGAGTTAGCCCACACCAACACAAAACGGACCATTAGAATTACGGAAGTAAACGATTGTTACACGTATGTATTTATCAATTTCGTACTGCTCTAACGGTCCATTAATGTGCTAGTGAACTCGGCCTTCAATTGTCTACAAAAATATCCTCATTTCCACATAACAATATATGTCAGTCACTAGTGTTCATGTGTTCACCCTTGAGGGTTAGAGTTGCCGCCAGTAGGTCAAAAGTTGAAGGTCAGCTGACCTCATAAATCAAGTGGATACGATAGCATCGGTCGCGGAGCGTTGCAGTGTATGGACCTTGGTTTCCTGCAGAAAAGGATAAGGTGTTGGTTGCGGTACATCATCCATTTATACTTTATTACCCATGACATAGAAGGACGTATGATCTGAATAAATCCAACCTAGACCATGAAGGTGCTTGAGTCACTTGTAAATATAAAAAATACGCAATTTCATGTAGGTATTGCAAAAGAAATAAATGAATCTAGGGAAAAAAATTGTATTTGATTAATTAATAGACAAGCGGTGATAGCTGATTCGTTAAACACGCGTCTTGCGGGCATCCAAACCCCGGCTCGCACCTCTTGGTTTTTCGAAATCTATGTACGAATCATAATTTACTCGTTTATATAATTGTCACTCGCTTACGGCGAAGGAAAACATAGTGAGGGAACTTGCGTGTCTTCGAAAATCTAAAACAATTTTCGAAAGACCCGTCAAACCGCACTGGGACAGTGTGGTGGATTATGGCCTGAATCTCCAGCGTAGTGAGGGGAGGACCGTGCTCAGGTTTGGGACATTAAAATTGCTAAATTATTGATTTATTTTAATTAATAGAAAAAAATCCTTTTTGGGCGTTCTGTAGTCTCTACGAAGAACCCTAAATTTCACATATCAAATAGTCACGTAGTGGTTGTAGTTTCACGTAGCAAAATAATAGGGGTGGTGAACTGTCACTATAGAATGGATAATAGTTGTATCTACCGAAACCAAGGAACTGACCAAACGCCTGATATCTAGGTAGGCTTGACGACTAGGTTGCGGCTTAGGGATGGTAATATTTCACTGTCATCTGACCTTTAGATGGTACGGATGGCGTGTGACCTTGGCTTCAAATAATAGACTTCTTTTGTTTTGTAATTAATTATATTTTACCTTGTGTTTCTTTGACTTCCTTATTTTTTTCTTTGTCAATTTATTATAACTGTAGGTAGGTACAGTTTGTCACGCTTTTAAAAATAGAAAAACAGTGGTTCCCAAAGAAGATGGTACCGCTCCCCGATGGGCGCTGAAGCCGCCCATGCAGCTGTGGGCCTAAGTATTTAAATATTTGTAATAACGCAGTAAAGCTAAATTCAATAGTTTTAAAAAATCGGGGGTAATAGCTATTTATACCACATAATAGAACTGTCACAAATAATGGTATACAAAAGGCTCCTTTTACAAAAAAATCCCTTCGAACTACATTCGTTTAAATGTAAATTATACCGTGGGCAAACACATAAAGGTCGATTTATAACGTAAATTATGTTACAAATAAACAAGGTGAGATAACAATACAATGGCTAAAATTGATAGTTAAGCCTACCTCTACCCTTGAACTTTGTAAGTACAGTGGAGGCGCGATAAAACTGTACAAAGGATTTGTAGAAACAAAGGTAATTTTATTCAATTGTTCTTCTTTTGTGGAAGTATTTTTATAATGCAAAATGCTGTAACTCTGTTGTTTTTTAACAGATTTGACACAAATAAAATATAGCTGTCTTCCTATATTTATGTACTTATTTAGAAGCAGGTAATCTAAGACACAGTGGATATTAATTTTATAAAAAAAATCGGCACATAAAAGCACTGCTTCAGAGTAATAAAGTAAAAAGACATTTTATTCTACTACTGTGCCATTAGTTTCGTCCTCAACTATACTTGCGGATAAGTAAGACACGGCAGCTAATCTAAATGACTCTGCCGACCTTCGTTGTTAGAACCGATATAGTGGCCAAGCACGCCATATCCCTACGACACCTTACACTATGGTCTTTGCAATAAAGAATGAGCTTCCTTAAGGTTAGTAATACCTTGATAGACTAGAGTTAAAAGTTAACCTTCAATATATTTTTTAAGATTACTAGCACAATGAATTTCTTACATTACTAGTATACCCGTTAGCCCTTCAAGCCAAGCTAATGCTTGTGTTAGGAGTGGGCTCACGTCAATATTTTAATGGCCAGGATGGGGATCGAACCCGGAACCTCTCAGCTACGAGAGCGGCCCCTCTAAACACTCGGCTATTGGCGCCTTAAATTAAGTAAGTACATACTTGTAAGAAATTGTACATATTTTGTAATATTGAAACATTTTTATCAGGTTGTGAATGTCGCTGGTATGGCACCAAACAGTTGGAGTTTTAGTCTGGCAATGCACATTTATTGAATGTGCCATAACTTTTGGCATTCTGTGCTTAATGTTTGGGTGTATTATGGGATATATTTATTTTGGTACTATCCAAGTAATTAGGAACGCGTATTTTGTTAGAGACCAAATTTAGATTTCTGCGAACTCCCTTATAATACCTACCGTGGTCTAAATTTATACCGTAATCTCAGTTTCTCTCGAAATACAAACAGGTTAACGCAATTTTAAATGGGCTATTTCACTAATCTTACCATTACTCTACAAACTTGCTGCTGAATATTCGACCTTGTATGTAACTCAAATTAATAAGTTTATGACTTACAGACAGTAAATATTTTTTTTTTGTTATAAGTACCGTAGATACTTTAATATGCATTTTGTAGCAAGTTATTTTGACAGTACAAACAGAAACTTAAATTTCATTTGTTTGTATAGATGTGTATTATGATTAATGACGAACAAGCCTTTGCCCTAAAGAGATGAAATGGTTATACTCGTATATTTAGGCATCCACGGTATATTGTATTAAGGAGGTGATAAATAGTTCCCTGAATTTACGACTTTGACCCGTAACCGTACCCAGGTAATATGTTAAATAATGAGGATTTGGGTGTTAGACAGGTTTAAAATAGACACATAATTTAATGACCACTATCCCTTGCTTGTGTATCATTATGTTCGAGAGGTCAAAATGGTTACCTTGTAAGTACTACATGAAAGTTCTGATTCTGCTGATATACAAACTAATATTGACTAAACTATTGCTATCTTTTTCATGCTCATAACGTATGGGGAATACCAGAAGAACAACAACCTTTCTCACAGTACGTATTATTATTTTATAATATAATGTAAGCATATAATTTACTTTCTGTAGAAAATAATAGAATTGAGTAACTCTTTATTGTACCTACAACAGAGTTTGAATTAATTATTATTCATGATATGCACATTAAGGTGATGGCGCCTGTTTAGCACGCGAAATTCAAAATTTTCGAGTATTTTTATAGTTTATCCAAAATCTGAAAACCTTTAAGACAACATTTTGTGATTTGCGGCAAACACAGTATGCAGTGCGTTTTATCACGGTGGATATGATACTAGTAAATCACTAAATATACAAAAATTACCAGATTATCTGGATAGCTGTCGTTCTTGAAATGTTTTAGAGTAAGTTGGATATATTAATAAATGCACTGCACACGGTCTTTTTCGCGAATTACAAAATGTGCCTTTTATTATTGTTAGATTTTGAAAAGTTTCTAAAAAACCTCAAAAAATTTGAACTTCGCGGGCTAGATGGGCGCTTTAGCCTTAAGTATAAAACACTCACATTTTATTTTATTTAGGCGAGTATCTCATTTTTTTTCTTTCTGTTTGACATCCGCTCAAAGGAAAACAAACGTGTTTTTCTTTCTTTCTCTTCTAAATATTTGTAGTTGTGTATGTATCGTAATTAGTAGCAAAGACAATTAGCATCGTAGTCAAATTTATCGTTCATCCAGAGGAAGTGCAAAATTTCGGTTTGGGTGCAGTTAATTGCAACTGCACCATAATTGACCGCTAGCTGCGGACATGCGTGCTGCGGCACTTGCGGACTGCAAGCGGCATTAGTTGCCGTCCGCGTACATTTCCCTTGCATCTCGTCAGTATAATATCGACACTTCAAAAGAGGTTGAAAATAATAATATTTCTTACTAGCTAAGCCAGCGACTTCGTCCGCGTGGAATTTAACTTAACAAAAAAGCCCGCTCCCGCGTTCTGAGCCCGCGCAACAGGACCCATTTTTTTTAATTTTGTTTTTCTAAAATAAAAGTTGCCTAAACTATTGCTTATAACATCAGCTATCTGCCAGTGAAAGTCCCGTCAAAATCTGTCAAGTCGTTTCGGAGATTACCCGGAACAAACACACAGACAGACAGACAGACAAAAATCTTTTAAATCGCGTTTTTGCTATAGGTGTCGTGTGTACTTTCAAATGCATTTAGTGAAAAGGTCTTATTTTGATATTAAAAACAGACATTCCAATTTTATTTATTTGTATAGAAGATTGTATGTAAATATTCAAAATGTCCTTCATAAGGTACTCACCATATCAAAAAGAACAGTGTTGTAGGCCAAGTACAGGGCACCATCTTCGAGGGTTGAGCCGACAGTTGACCCTTTGGAGGTCATTCCA
Source organism: Notodonta dromedarius (assembly GCA_905147325.1). Classification (NCBI taxonomy): domain Eukaryota; kingdom Metazoa; phylum Arthropoda; class Insecta; order Lepidoptera; family Notodontidae; genus Notodonta; species Notodonta dromedarius. The sequence goes on along the minus strand of LR990165.1, from coordinate 11,457,865 downwards.
GGGTCCCTACTTTATCTGCAACAAAAGAATATACTATTTATCCTCCATAGATTATTAGAAATCCAGCGATCCATTTATCCATCCATTATTATTCTAAATCGCCAGTTGCTAATCAGTTAATATCGGTAAATCAGAGTAAATTGGAAGTCGAACTCAATACCAAAAATTAATGGGAACAAAGACCGCGTGAATTCAAAAGATAAACACCAAAATTGTTTATATTAATAAAACACTAAAAGATCTATGCCCTGTGGAAAATAATAAAGGTTTAAAGTATGTATTAAAACTTCGTGTAACTTTAAGGAGCGGCCAACAACCTTTTAATTGTTTTAATTTGAATCCTTATCAGCCAACAGAGTTATGTGTTTCAGTTAACGTGACGACGAGGTCGCTACCTTATAGAGTCAGTGGAGATAGCGGTGATGGCGTAATTTATTTACATGAGAAGTTCCTTAACTTTTGTGTCCTACGGGACCGTACGTGCCGATTTATTTCTGTTTTGAGCAGACAGAAATATTTCTGAATGAGTAATATTCAGTGTATTCGTATTTTATAGACCAGCTTTCGCCCGCAGCTTCGTAAGCGTACCTATATATTATTTTATAGATGTCGACAACAGCGCCATCTACCGATTCCAACTGTAGCCAAGGACGATCCAGTTGACCCCATAAATATAATAAAACATCAATACCTGTCAATCCGTTTAGGAGGAGAAGAAATACGAACACACGAACACTGGAATTCTATTTTATATTTTTTTATTTAGGTATGAAGATAGAACTGACGTCATTGATGCCAATTCTGTTCTCGTCAAATTACAACTGGGTTATTAATATTTTTGTCCTCCTTATACGCTAGGATCGTGAAGAGGACGGCAATTTACAGTTAGTAAGTCATGTTTAGTTTTTTTTTCAATAGGTGCACACAGAATAAGCACCATTGTATGTGTCTATACGCGTTTATTTATCAGTGAAAATATATACATAATATTTTATTTCAAAAAGGGTTAACATAAAATCATTAAGCAAGTGATACCTTTATTAATAAATTATAATGCTACGAGTACATCATTATAATTGTATTACTTATGTTACTGATCATTAATAAATTAATTGAAGTGAAACTCGCCGATTCGGAAATTGATTCCCGTTACAGCTTACTGGAAACTATGGACTTAAAACATTACAATTTCATTAATTTTCTTTTGTATATATTGATGGCACGTTGTACGATGGGTTCGCGTTCCGATCCGGTGGTAGATTTACCCTCGCCACCTCTTCTGGCAGCGGCCCAAGCCGAGGTCGTGTCCCTTGTGGCGCCCTTGAGCTAGCTGCCCCCCTGCCCCTCTGGCTGGAGCGCACTCGCGCTCGCCCTCTGTCCGGGTGAAGTTGTTATGGCCACTCTGGCCAACAACATATAGTCCATTCAAAAAAAAAAAAAAAAATGTACGATGGGTTATTTAGGTTGTGTGTGAATATAAACAATGCAGAATATTTATGTTTAGATATCAGCTACTGCAAATTATTATGATGGGCAAAGTCGCCGGCAAGAGACGAATTGGCCGCAGAAAAAAGGCGTGGCTCTGCAACATTCGGGAATACAAGACAGGAATACATTCCACAAGTTGATAGCCGACCTTCACTAGTTGGAGAAGCACCGAAAGAAGAAGAAGAAGAATATTTATGTGTAAAAATATATAATTATGTTGTGCGGTCGGGGGACCCCTGTCAGGAACGAAGTTTTCTGTTAAGTATTTTGCATGTACAACATTTTAAGATTATTGTTGTCGAACTATCTAGATACCTGAATAGCTCACTTACGCCATCTAGTTGATTTTTACAGAACTTTTTCACAGTAGATGTATAACACTTATAAAGCGTGACGAATTCGGCCATTTAAATTTTATCGCAAGCCGCGTAAAGGAACTTCGTTCCAAAACAACCTGGAATTTGTGATGATTATTAAGTAAATAGCCGTACGCGTCGGTTCAGTTACGCAACCAACAGTCTCAGTCAATCATCTATTCTACTAATACCGGTCAGTAGGTCGTGGATATTGTATCGTCGATTCCAAATCAATACCTTTAAATAATAATATCAGCTAACGGCACCAAGTCTAGACTATTGTTGATCGCTACAGTGATATATTTATTATTTTACAAAGTCTTGAAAACAAGCTAACGATCTTGATGCTAAGCTGTTACCGTAGCCTATAGATTCTTGCAAAGTTGTCAACCGGACTGGGATTGGGAAAGAGGGGGGTTGGTTTACCGACTCTCTCAGTTCTAACTCATCGTACCTACGAAACGCAACTGTAATAGCTACATTATGCCGATCTTCTGTGAGAGGGTGGTACTACCCCGGTCGAGCCAACCCGTATATGAGCTGCACTCAATAGGCTACCTACTGCTTGGCTTTACCAACCTCCCTCTTAATACATAGGAGATAATGAGACAAAATTATATCACGTTTTCTTTTATCACAGCTGACTGAATCGGTGACGATATCGTGCCGATGTCGTGTCGGTGTCGTTATCGGCCAATGTGAAAACGCTCAGTGACGGGTTCACTATCAGATGTATATAAACATTAGAAATGGTTACGCAGCGGAAATTGTTTGCCTAGCAGTGTTGTAAAACGCAGTTCGTCAGTGCTGAATCCGCGCTGCCGTAGACGTGCGAGTTTGTTATATAATGGGTCAGCAGGCGTAGTACTAATTTTTTTTGTAATATTTATATCTCAATGCTAGTCTAGTTCGGGTTTAATATGGCCTTGACCTCGTGTAGTAATTGAAAACTTCCTCGAGCGTTGTGTGTGGTCCTCCGTTTACAGTTCCTTAAGAACGAGTTCACTGGTTTCCTTACATTACCCGATTAGGAAAGGTTTGCCGGTCAGTTAGCCTGGACTCTAGCTATATGGAAAAACTTTTTTTTATATCGCAGATGGATCGTATAATGAGCTGTTTCACAAAAGCACTACCTACCGGTTTCACAAAACAGCTTGGTTTTGTAAAACAGCCACTTAATTTTACAAGCCATCTGCGACATAATTCAATTTTAAAAAGTCCGAGCAGTTTTGTAAAATAGCTAACATAGGTAGTAGGCAAATACCTACCTATTATATTAGACGTTTTCATTTAGTGCTCTCAGTGCAGTGTTGGCGAGTGTTCTATAATGACTACTAGTATGATGTACGCATTGAACATGGTTACGTACTCACATCGATCGTCAATTAGATGCTGTCCTCATATTACAGGCGGTGTCGAGTAGCGAGTCTACTAACGAGGATTTCATTCCAGATTCTATTAAATTATAAAGTGTTTACGTATTAGAACTAGTTTATCTAAGTATGTATAACAAACCAACCATGTTATATTAGGTATTGGTTATTGCTGTCGCTATAACTTTTTACACAATATCACATATTTAATATTTATAATCCTTTCGTTCAAGGTTGAACCTCGAAATGTTAAGATGATACATTTGAGACAGGTCTTGCATTGAACTCTGGTTAAAAAACAATTATTTTGATTTAGTCACGACTTATTCTTATTCCACGATTCTTTTCCGGTTAAGTAAACTAAAATACTGGTTGAATTAGTGTTATCGTGGCCCTGTTTCATGGAATCATTATGATTCACCCAATGACGACGTACAACACTAAAATTTAAATGAATTATTTTCAAATACCTACAGCCCATTCTATTTTATGAAAACGATAACTTCAGCCGCTGAAATATAATCAAATGAACAATTGGAATTGATGAGTCTACATTCTATAAAGTACCGGTTTAGCGGTTCCGGGCCGCCGTTTAGACGGCTTGACCGAATTTGATGATTTTTATTGTAGTTTTGGGGTCACCTGATTGTTCTTAACTGTCAGTAGTTAGACTCGGTAAGTTGCCCTATTGTCGACACCCATAAGAAAAATGTACGCTAGCAAAGCTGCGGGAAAAATTAGTTAAATAATAAAATTTCCAGACAATTGGTACCTATGTTTAATTAAGTTCATGTGTCTGATATAGAATCAATTTCATTAATTAAAAAGGTATGCAAGTAAATATTTTTATTCAGTCAATAAATTTTCAGTCAAATGCTGGTATAAAATAATAGTAAATACTTATATTTACAGCTACTTCTTCAGGTTAATTTAAGTTTGTATCACGGGTACGCCAACGATTGCCTTCATCGAAGCTTTCGATACCCAACTTTATCTCTTGTAATCATGCTATCCTTTCGTTTCAATGCTAATACCTTGGCAGTTCGATTTTAGTATATAACTGTGGACTATTATTAGGTAAACTGGTACCTTTGAAGTATACCCATTGCTAGGTTGTTTAGTCGACATAGATGCTATTAAACTCAGCCAGTGAACTAGGAGCAGAGTTCCAAAATGCGGTCCCAGTTAACTATACATTTTTATGTAGCCGCTTTTTGTCCTAATTCTAGGCAAAGGCACACTTGCACGCATTTTTATTCTGGGTTTATCTTGGACAGATTATTATTTTCATTCGTTTGTTTCTTACATGCCTGTAATTATATTACCTAAAAAGTCGTATTACGTTTAATATAGTATCTCCTTATATTTCATCTTGTCCTAGTACCTTTTCAACCCGACAGCTGATTGCACACTGTTGATATTTTTATTTTCATTTCACACATGTTACTCATGGCTTTAGTTGTAGAAACTTAATGTCACAGTGGTGGAATATGTCCTGAATCCCCAAGGGGGAGTGTTCCCGGTAAAATTACCAAAGTATCATCGGTGAAATGTGGGTAGATTTTGGTGTACCTCTGTATAACCCTTAGGGGAACACAGACATAATTATAATGTAAATGTGCTAAGGTTGACTTTTTGAAATGTTAACCTTGTACACTCACCTCCTACGTGCCTATTTCAGATCGTGTGCTTGCGTGCAGACTAATCGGTTCTCCTTGAAGTGGATCTGACTCCTTGTCCTTCCCGGACGCGGGTAACAAGCGCTTACCGGTAGCGTAATTGATCATATATTATCGGACACCTGACGGGCGACCGTTACTAACGAAGATTTACACCAACAACCCCATGGTATGGTTTGAGCATAGGTTACGGCACACTGCGCTTGTCACTTGCGCAAAATTCAGCCACTCAATGATGAATGACGTAACGGAAATTTTTAATAGCATCAAATATTGAAGTTAGATGTTTTTTTTTAAATTTAATAATTACGCAGTTTCAAGCAACGATTGTTTCTCCATAAAAATCACTCCTGAAACATTTTAATATACAAATAAGAGACTCGATGAGAATACCTCAGACTCTTCTGAATGAAATACGTGTCAAAAGGTATTTTTTAAACGCGTTTCAGAATTTTCAAAGAGTTAAATGAAAATTAAGTTAACTCATATATTTTCCAAAGTTGTCACCAGAGACGTATTATTTTACACCCATGTTACACCAATAATAACGGCAGCCGTGCCGGTTATATCCACCTCAATTCCTAACTTAACTCGCTAGCTGAATGTTAGCTAATCTTAGCCTAACACCAATATTGAGATTTCATTGAGTATATTATGTTTATTATTTATTTGTTTACGTAAGAACCGACATAAGTGTTTACTGCATAAAAAATTTAAAGTAAAGTTAAAACTTACCACAATGAAACCACCATGGTTGTTACATAGAAATCCCCGAACACATCACAACACTAGGCACTTCGATCGCGTGACACTATATTTTTTTTATATTTTTTTTTTATTATGGAGGCGCGGTCACCTCGGCCCCCGATGTAGTTTTGAACTGAAAACTCTGGTGCAGAAAGTCGTTTGCGTGTTTAGGCCAATGGTAATACACCCACCGTGGGGCCAGTTGCACGTAACATTTTGATATGATGCGTCATAGATGTTTTTTTATGTGAATAAAGAAATTTTAATCTTATTGGTAAATGTTACAAAGTTAATGATTTTAGCATTGATGTGAGGGATGTGAGTAGTATTGTGATATTATGAATCGGTTTGTTGATGCGGCGGTTGCCGTGGTTACGAATGTTTTGGTTGCTCTTTGTTTGGTGAGTTGGTTGCAATTTCATTTTGTTATTTTATATTTATAAGAAAATAGTGTCATGTGTATTTCTGTTGGTAGAAGTAGGTGCCTTTTTTATAAATTGGTATGTGAGGTTTTTACGGTGGTAGAGCCAAGCTGTAGCCATTTAATATATAGCCGATTGGTTAAGCACGCGTCTTGTGGGCACCAGGTCCTGGGTTCAAGCCCAGGCTTGCAACATTGGCATTGGCTCCAACTCTGGGTTTTTCGAAATTTATGTGCGAATCATAATTTCTATATCATTTTATTTAAGCTAATTTAAAAACCTTTGAGAAAACTTCGAAACTTGTAGTAGTAATAAATTAGAGTTCTAAAAAAGCTGATAAAATGTTGCTAACCCCATCAGCGACGAACGTAGTTCCGTCGGTAATATGACATCGCGCGGCATCGCGACGTCGCCGTCGCGGACCCGGTTAGACACGAGACATTGACCATAACAGCCGTAGAATGCCTGGTGTGGGCAGAGATATGGGTTCTGATCTTCACCGTACAGTTTCTGACTAATGGGCCCTCCTGACAACCCTAATTTTATACCAGAGTCGCGAGCGATACAAAAAAATATACACTTATTACAGATGATCTGTTATATTAAAATGTAATTAATAGCGTATAATTACTTAAATAAACTTTACCTATAGGTAAAGGTAAAGTGAAGTGAAGTGGATAAGGTGAAAGAGGTGTCTAAATCCTTGCATACGAGTATAACTAATAGTCCTTGCCCATCGAAGGAGGTCAAACATATCAAATAAAATAAAGCATTAAAAATGTAGAGTCAGGTAACTTTTAAACTAGGAAGGTAGTTTAGTGATCCTTATTAAAAGGTCCTTCAAAAGAAATGAGTAAAGAGTTGGTCTCATCGCAAAAGAACCCATCGCCAAAATGTGTTCGTAACTTTAAATGGTTTGATCTAACCGTTAAATTAACCAGTCAGTATATTTTATAACTGGTTAGACAGAGCAATTTCTAGCTCCCTCTGGATAGAGGAGTTTGAATAGAATTCGAGGAACATTTTATTATTTCAGCTGTATATTAACTGAATTGAATATAAACAGGCGTAGCCTATGTTCCTGACCTCAAAGTATGCTTTTCCTCCCAAAAATTACATGATTCACTTCAATATTTTGACCAATAATTTCCAAAATCCATCAATATCTTTATCTTGAAAGACCAGAGTCGATGAACTTATGAATCCACACGCGAATTTTTATGGTCCCCATCATTTTATGGAGAAATCTATGTACCTTATAAATTCAATGCGCAAAGGAAAATACTCATGTCTACCTATGTCATGAAGGTGTACCTCAAGGCACACTAATTGTTCCACTTCTCTATTTGCGGTTTCAGTCTCTTGTCAGATGCGAAATTCTCATTTGATATTAATATAGTTTGCTTCATTGTTGCTTTAAAAGCATGACTGCTGAGTTGGATGAAATAACCTATGTCTAAAAGGAAATATATCACACGGTACTTGCGCCCATATTCATACAAACATTACTTACTATGAGGTCTCACAGTGCGCGCGAACGCACAGCCCATTGTGGAAAGTCATTGTGAAAGTTTGACTGTATAAATATTTTCAAAGTTCAGAATATTCTTTATATTTTCTTGTATTGTTTTTAAATTGTGTGTCTGGATATCATAAATACAGAAAATATTAAATTTACAACTGTGAAAAACTCAATACTGTGAGATTTAACGGCAAATTCTGGTGTTATTCACGATAGCTAAATAAATTGAATTCGATAAGATATAAATTGTGATCGACGATAAATAGCGTACGATTGATGTTGGAAGGAATTTCAGAGACGTAATTATTGCGCCTGCGATATTAAAACCTTTCAGACACCGTATCCCTTAAAACGGAAGGAAAATATATGTATACTGAACACGATTTACTTGGAAATTGTAGGTAGTATCAGTATCTTGTAGGTACGGTAATCATTATATATGGGTATTTTATAATTATATTTACTATTATGTAGTAACTGAGAGGATACACTGATTATAATTTATTATGTTCATTAACGTCGAAATATTTTATGATATAGGTAAGTACCTATTAATAATTAAAATAGATGAGAAACTAGACCATCATAAGTTACAAGTAACAATTGGAAGCGAATTCTAAGCTTCACTTATGGTTACAATTGGATATAGTTTTGCATAAAGAACCAAACCACGTATAAGTACTCCTGCAAACTGAAACCGGTTGGTTATGGTATGCAGATGTAGGAGTAGGTTAGTGGAATTTTGCGAGCGAAACTATATTGGATTGATGTCTGAAATTTCTAATTAAGTATTCATTTTCTCATTTTACTGAAGATGTTAAGAGATACTTGTCATTCCTTGTTTCTTGAGAGCAATATTCGTAATGAAAGTACTTTTTGTCTTCTCATTTGTGTAAATGAGAAAAATCTACTACTACCAACTCAAGTGATATCATTGATGTATTCGTAATCATCATGTAATTCGTAATCATAATATACCTATACTAATATTCAGGCTGATAGCTGTTTAGTTTTTAAAGATGGTTGTAGCAGCATAATATATTATTAACTAGCTGTGCCCCGCGACTTCATCCGCGTAGTATTGGATTATTGGGTTACAAAGTATCCTATATGTTAATCCAGGTTATAATCTATCTGTGTTCCAAATTTCATCCAAATCCGTTCAGTAGTTTTTGCGTGAAGGAGTAACAAACATACATACATACATACATTCATACATACATACATACATACATACATACATCCACACTCACAAACTTTCGCATTTATAATATTAGTAGGATCAAGATTGTAGAGATCAAGATTGTATCTAACAGAAGTTTAATACATTTCCATATACATAATATGCCTGCAAACAACACCAAAACAAAAGCTTCTCAGTTTGTGAGTATTCGTATAGCATGTCCAACAAAGAATATCGCTTGCTTAACGATAAAGAAACATCTTGAGGAATCCTAAACGTCTTTTGAAAGCTGTGTGGAGTTCGCTAACCCGTACTGTGCTAAAACCCGAATCCCCGAAGAATATATCAGGTCTAATGGCAGCAGACTTTCCCACATCTCTGCTTATCCCTTAGGGGAATACAAGCCTGATTATGGTTGTTAAATCGTCCTACTGTGTGCACGATTGTTATGAATGTCTGGCGATATTGGACTGAGTTTATGTACAAAATACCCCATAATTAAAATAATGTACCAACCTTCGTCGGCTCGCCAAGCGCGGCCAAGCCTTGGGCGTGACCTTGGTTCAGATCGATCGCCAACCACCAGACGGCAATGACAACTTGGGGGGGGGGGGGCGCTAGCGTGCAACCCTGGATCCATATCAAGTTAATCAAATGTTTTACTTTTGATGAACTCCGTTTTATGAGTCTTTTATGTACCTACTCGATTATGATTAGATACATACATTGTTGGGTATTTATTATAAGTAAATTTGTTGTTTCTTGTGTGTAAAGGTTTGAAATGTATCCAGGACATTATGGCCATTTTAATGTAGATTGTAGGCAACCCTTCGCTCTCCGCACTCTGGGAAAATAGTTTCCGAAACACATATTTATGCTTCATTAGATCTCTAATATTTGCGGTAGACCAATCACAATACGTTGACTCCGCACCCGCCCCGCAACTTTTTCAAAGAGTCTTGGTCCGTGATTGGACGTATATTCATTATTTTTTAAGCGAAGCTTCTATTCAACGTTCGGGATGCTCGCCGCGCGGCCACTCTATCCATGCTAAGCATCAGTAGCGTTACACGATGACGTTAGAGCTGCAGTGCCCTACGCTTTATACTATAAAGCCTCGGTTTTTTTCGTTTTCGTTTTTTACTGACTACTCGCCTGTTAATTTGTTACACTAAAGTTGTAGAATGTTATTTATCGTTACATAACAGGGATATGGGAGGGTCATAAGAAGAGATTGCTAAGTCGACATCATCCAATCACCGAAGACAGTACCGCCATTCATACTAGACAAATTGCATCACAATGCACAGTCGCCCATGAACTTGCTCCAGTGTGGCTCCAATTCACTAAACGCGACGGGAAGCGTTAGATTGCTGCCTGTTGTAAACTTAAAAGGCGAGCGCGGTTCCAATGTGGCTCATAGAATACGATATAGTGGGGAGATGGGTAACGACGTATTTATCATCATGTTTATGTGTAAATTGTATTTCTTCTTAAGATTCGAATTTCCAGGTCTTTGTAATGTAATTCGTCTTTCAAAATTATTCAAAGTCTTTCTAATAATAATTTAACATGAGTCTTAACATTTTTAAACCGAACACCATTTGGGAAACTAGTAGCTATATATTATACAAATATATTTAAAAAATAAACATTAAAAAGGCATGCCAAGATTGTTAACTAGATCCGCATCCTAAGGAAAAATACACCGTAGAACAATACTTATGTAATTCATAGTAGATTTAGTAATACTTATTACATACACCTTCATCTTTTACCAGTTCCACAGTTCCTCTCCATCCAAAAATGCCTGCTAGTGATCACTATTAGAGATAAGGCCGCCTATTATTCTACTTTCAATATAAATTATTCTGTTGCCTTTTGTAATTTATGTGTTGAAAGTGGGAACAATAAATATTTTCTATCTTATAACTGGCTTGCAAAAGAACATTTTATATAGAAATCATTAAAATGCACTTTGAGAAAAGTGTATTTCGTTAAAGGTATGTATGTAGTATGCCTCGATTGGTACATCGCAGCATACCATCATCTTTAATTTTGGATAGCAAAATAAGCTATTATGACGTAAGCAAACCATAAAATGTAAATTTCCCTAAATACGTTGAAATATAAATTAGCAAACTTATGATTTAAGCAACTTTGAGGCGCCGTGGCATCACAATCATTCAGTTCTGGTAACCAAAACTACAGGTAACTTTGTTATGATGAAAATTGCATTTTCTGCAAGTTTCGAGGACACAATTAACTTTGTAATGTCGTCAGAAACTATTTCATCGGGAAGGGTATGTACCTACTTTCGCTTCTGAACCGTATAACCTTACAATGAGGACGTCGGCCGAACAATGGCAGGCAATTACTCTAGCGCCGCTGGAATAAGGATATGGCGACGGCACAACGGGTATTCTCTATTAACTAACGATTACGGGTATGTTAATTGGATGTGACTCTGTCACGGCGTTAAAGATGAGGGAAGTTCTATTATTACTATGTCAATACTAGCTGGTTAGAAGGTATCTCAGAATGGACTGAAAAAAACGATACCAGCATTTTAATATCACAGTATCATTATAAATAAAATAAAAGCAATTATTAGGAGTGGGATACACTCTTAATGGTTGCTTTTAATTTATTTATAATGAAGCACAAACTTATAATTATTTAGAAAAAAATAAATATTTGTATTTTCAAGGTCGCTATTCCCATTAAAGGTCAATCCCCACTCGCTGTTGACCTTGGGATTAGTTTAGGGCAATATGTGGCCGGAACACATTAGCGTACGCTTGACGCCAATGCCGTTAGCCGTTAGGGGTCGTTAGTGGTGCGGAAATCTACTTAATGCGGATAGATTTTGGCTGTTAGGTTAGGTTAGGTTCCAATTTCCATCACTAGCAATAACAACTAGTCATGGAACATTTCACTGGTAGCGTGTAATAAATCATAATATATAGGTTTACCTACGTAGCATCTGCTACCGACAAAAAGTTATTGCAATTAAATCGCGAAGCGTTCGGTTGTTTTCCGGTTTTTATGATAAATCATCGACCAATGACTTTATAGGATGTGTTATAGTGAAAATTCACTTTGAATAAAATAATTGACTGTGAAATATGATGGGAATACAGTGAAAGAAAAACATTTCATGTAATGAAAATGAAAGTAGCAATAGTTTCCATGCCTCATAAGAACGTCCTATCTACCTGAAACTACCTAACTGTGTAGACGACACGGTACTCCGTTTGTAACTATCAAGTCACTGTTAATTGTAACCAAGGAAAAATGTAATAGAAATTCTACCTTCTGCTGTAAAAATTGCCACGTAGAATTAGTCTTATAGGGGTCACGGCTGCTTAGATTTGATTATCACATACACATACTCATATAAAAAGAAAGTTATTTATTGTATAAGTACCGCTTTTTGTCAATGTATTTATAGCCCTTTTATCAATAGGTACTGATAATTACTTCAGAAAAGGTTTGCGAAAAGTAGGTTAATTTAAATAGGTTCCACAACTTAACACTGGATCATATATAAAAGCTGTGATAGCCGATTGGTTAAAGCACGCGTCTTGCGGGCACCAGGTCTTGGGTTCAAACCACGGCTCGCACCTCTGGATTTTTTGAATGAACGGATTTGGATGAAATTTGGAACACAGATAGATTATAACCGGGATTAACATATAGGATACTTTTTAACCCAATAATCCAATACTACGCGGATGAAGTCGCGGGGCACAGCTAGTTTCTATATAATTATCACTTGCTTACGGTGAAGGAAAACATCGTGAGGAAACCTGCATGTCTTATTAGATCTAACTAATTTTCGAAAGACATGTGAAATCTGCCAACCCGCTCTAGGCAAGCGTGGTGGATTATGGCCTGAATCCCCCTTCGTGTTGAGGGGAGGCCCGTGCCCAGGAGTGGGACGTCAAAAGGGCTAAATTATGTATTATGTAATTTATAATAACAAAGCAATTTAAAATGCAATTTGGTTCCTGAATTGTTACAACTCGCTCCAGCATATTGTGTTTATTTGGAGCGGTATTTAAATTTATTTGGAAATGTATTAAAAAGTTCATAAAATGTATTGCATATTTCTAGTAGTTTACAGCTCTAGAGTCAATTTTTAATCTCAACATTGTGGATAATTTTATCTTAAATAACATTATTCGTTTTTATACGTCATTTTTCCGATGTAATGGTTCAACTACCGAATTAAATTTACTTAAAAAAATTACACCTTTTAAACATTATTTGTTTAAGCGTTTTAAAGAACAAGTAGTTTAATTAACCGTCTTTAATTCAAGGACTTTATTTTGTATTCCCTACAAAATAATCCGATGGAAGCGGTCTGTGAAACCCTTGAGACATTTCAGATACGTTTGCAAGAATATTTTAGAGATCCCTGGCGTGTTTCACCTCAATATTGAGCATTGAGTAGATTCGAGTAGCTTGTATTTGCTTACAATTTATTGGATTAGGTATTCTATTGTTATACGGCGTCCGTATTATGTAATGTTAAATATGATTGTTTCTTAACTCTTTGATTCTTATGTTGTTGAAACTACTCATTATTGGGAACAGATTTAGAAGGATATTTGACCCAAAATAATATTTTAAGGTTGTTTGAAAATAGTTTAAGTACTAAAAAAAATATGAAAACTCTAGATAGAATTTTTGGTTGTATTTAATTTATTTTTCGCAATCTTAGCTATAATCAAAACGTCGCTAAATCAAAGCCAAGATCTGTGGAGACGTAGAGGAGACGCCTTTGCCCAGCAGTGGGAATTACCTTAATGTGTTTTAAGAGTACTAAGTTTTTATGAGTACCTAGGTGTGGGTAAATTGCTGGTATTTAGAGAAAATAAAAGTCCAATACACCTCTTTCACGAACTAACTATCGCTTATATAAACTACGGAATAAGTACGCGGAAGCGTAGGTACTCGTAAAAAGGAAATATCAAAAATCAATTTTTATGTCCTTATACCTACAAACTTATTCATAACGCGCGTTCGCGAAATCCTGGCCTTCGCAACAATTGTTATGAAATTCATGAAGATCCTTTGTTTTGTACCAACAAACAACAATTGAATAAGTTCTACAAACCTTTGAACAAATAATTGGAGCTGGTTGTTCAAACTATTATTATAACATTTATGATACTGGTGCGATATTAAGCAATCTGCACTGGACCAGTATGGTAAATAACCCACCACACCCCCCCGGATCGCACTGAGAGGAGGCCAGTGCCCAAGAGTGGGACATTCAAAGGGCTAATACATTATGGCGTCAGCATGACATTGCCAAGATCGCTTTCAGACTTGAGATCGATTTATGAATACTGACCTTAACTAATATACATTTTCACTCTTTACTGAGTGCCACTTAACTTATGAGAGCTCCTAAACTAGCTCTTAACCTGCACTACTTGAGTTTCAACATATGCGTTCGACGGCTAAGCTATCACTGCTATTGGTAGATACTACAAGAGCAATAACAATTTGTGCAGATTGAATACAAGATTGCTGAAGATTAAGATATCCCCTACAGAGAAAACTTTGCAGACTCGACAGTAATCGTTGGAAGGGTAGGATCTCCCGAAGGAGAGAAGTTGGGTTTCGCGTTACATATGGGACACTTAAATGTGTGTAACGAGATATACCATTAGATATGGGGATATTGTAGGAGTTTTTTTATACTTACTTACCTATTGCCAACAGAAGGAAAATAAGACTGAAACCTTAGCAGAGAGTCATTGGAATAAAATTTTACACAACCCAGGAATCGAAACCAGGCCGAAACGCGGCCCTTGCGACCACTAGACAAGCTTAGTAATCACTAGCTGTGCCCCGCGACTTCATCCGCGTAGTATTGGATTATTGGGTTAAAAAGTATCCTATATGTTAATCCCGGTTATAATCTATCTGTGTTTCAAATTTCATCCAAATCCGTTCAGTAGTTTTTGCGTGAAGGAGTAACAAACATACATACATACATACATACATACATACATACATACATACATCCACACTCACAAACTTTCGCATTTATAATATTAGTAGGATTAAACTAATGTTGAAAGCGAAATTGTGTTTGTTTGTAGGCTGAATTATTATAGCCTGGTTTTAATTCTATAACCTAAGCGGGTGGAATTGGTTACGGAGCTAGTTATAATCTAAAATGAAACTAGCTTCCCACATCTATTATGACTATACTTAATAAAGAATTCTAAGGTAAAGTGGTGTCCAGATCTAAATAGGATAAATCAGTAGATGGCAGATATTACCCGATTCCAACAAGTAGTGTAACGAAGTAAATTGTCGCTTCCTACTTTGCAAAATGTAACACTTCACGACCGTGCAAACATCTACTAATAGTGACGTCATTTGTCAAGGTCGAAAAGAACAAAGTGTAAAAGAAATGCTACTTTCGTTCACATTTTATATTGTAAGTACACAATTTATTTATAACCTAAGTACTTACTTGTCTCGTATGAAATATCAAAATGTCGATATAATAAGCAAATTGAGAAAATATTTTTATTGCATATTTATATAAGGTATGTCTTGCTAATACTACCAGTGGATTAATTTTCAAAATAACTTTTAAATTGGCAAGAGTATAGACGTTGCAATTTTCGAAAACTGGCAGTATGAGGTCATAACTAAGTAGTTTTACCAGACTTTTATAGCGAACATTTTTGTGTATGGGATTAATATTTTCAGTTGTCGCAGCTGGCTGTTACAGAGTGATTTAATTAAAGATAAAACTGTATAAGGAATCCATCAGAATTTTTTTGGGTATTCTTTGTGATGCGACCAGTTTGTATCCGATCACTGTGAAAACCCTTAAAGTAGCTTATAACCAGCAGTAGTCGTCTTTCTTCTGGAATTATGATGATAAAATAGATTCAAACGATGTTCCCGATTTCAATTGCAAATTGTCTGTTTAAGCTACAGACTTTAAGATCAATAGTACCAATTTCCGTCATCCATTATTAGATTACCTTCCACGAAGCCTTTAAAATGTTGACCTGGGCAGTTACTGTGTAGGACTACGACATGGTTGACGGTGAGTGACAATATTTTATATACTTCTCGTTTAAATAGTTTTGTCCCGGTATTTTTTTAAGGATCAATTAAACAATTTTACTTACCTTCCTATTTTGAGCCCGGTTCGTTATAAAATTTCCGTATATTTACATATGATAAACACAACCAATACACTATTATTTAACAAAACAATGTACATCATGTTATTGTTATATTGTTAACATAGAACAACTGCTTGTTATATTATTCCATAATAGTGTTACAAAACAAACAAGGATACCCATATCGTATCTCATAACAAATATGGCCCCAAAACTTGGGACCAACCAATACTTGTCCTCATTCGACATTGAGTCACTTCGGGGGAAACTATATCACAGGATCCTTTTATATGGGACCCTAAGGTTATGGTCTGTCAATCGTAACAGCAATAAATACATATTGTACAAAGGTTTTATTTTTCTCAATCTCTGTGCTTTGTATAATATGTAGAGCAATCTGAAAATTACCGATTTTTGTAAGCGGATTGGCGACTGTAGAGCCTTTAGCACTTGTAGTAGCAATTGTGCAGTCCGTGATGTAATGTGATGTTCATAATACATTCTCTAATTATTATTAATTGTTAAGTTTAAATCACTCGTTTCATTTGTTAATGTAGCGCCCGAACTGTATAATTATCCGTATCGTTATTTATAATTATCAGACTTGTGACTAGGAGACCTAATTCTTGAAATTTCGAGAAATAATTTATCTCATTTTATTTATTTACAAACATAACATAAACAAATTCTTACTAACATAAGCACTAGACAAATATAATTTATCCTCAGTTGTAGAGCCAGGAGTCGTGAAGACAGGTGCTTACAAATACGAAGATGGGACTAGGTACGTGGGCGAGTGGAACTCCAAAGGGCAGAAACATGGGATGGGGCACTTGGTGTTACCTGATGGCACCAGATATGATGGGTCTTTGATGGGCGGACTGTGCTCTGGTCTTGGTGTCATGGCGTTCCCTGATGGAGCTAAGTGAGTTTATTGTCTATTCCGTTGTCATCTATAGTCCCATAAAATAGACTTAAGCTTTTAATCTTTCCACCAAACTATCATTTAGTTTACAAACAGCTCATGACTATAATATTTTTATAGGAATCGGTAATTATTTAAGAGGATGAATAATTCTTCATTTTTGACGGAGAATTAATGTAATAATGTTACATGTTTTTTTAGGACTTGTCGGATATAGAACGTACTTTTTATAGGAAATAGATACAGTTATATTAAGGCGAAATAATAAACAGTTGAAATCCTTTAGATAACGCTTGAACAATTGGTTCTTAAATAGCAGTACCTATATGAACTCATTTTGACGGTAGACCACAAAAAGGCACTGGGGCCTGCGTGAGACGTGGCCTTTAGCTAGCAGCAAGATTCAGAATTTTCTTAAAATCTTAAAATTCTAAGTCTAAAATTATCTGTACACCATTATATGCGCCAGCCAAATTACAGATTTTACAGAAGAAGCAAAAATCCGCGGAATGAAACTTTGAACGCAATATTTGGCAAGTTGTTTTAAAGTTATTGGGATGAGCAAAATTGTATTTTTTTTATTTATAGGGGCAGATAATATGACACTACTTCCTCCTAAACGACTTGACCGGCTTTGATATATTTTTTTGTACTTATAGGGTCCTCTAAAAGGTCCTTAGCTATAGTCAGGCGCAGTAAGTAGCGCTGATTTCAACAGTCAGTAAATAAGATCAACGCTACCAATGCTGCGGGCAAATATGTAGTGTTGCAGACTTGAGGTTGTATATCTTGTAATCAAATGAAATGAAAAGGATTTTTATGACTTGACAAAGGAATATATAAGTACTAGCTGTGCCCCGCGACTTCATCCGCGTAGTATTTTAACTCAGCAAAAATTTCGGGATTATCGGTTAAAAAGTATCCTATATGTTAATCCCGGTTATAATCTATCTGTGTTCCAAATTTCATCCAAATCCGTTCAGTAGTTTTTGCGTGAAGGAGTAACAAACATACATACATCCACACTCACAAACTTTCGCATTTATAATATTAGTAGGATATCATACTATTGTTTAACACTCAAAACAACAAAACAATATTTTATTAAATAAATCGTTAAGTGAGACCACTACAAACTTAAAAAAAAATTGTCTCCTGTAGAATAGGTAATCAAAACCTTTTCAACAATAATTATCAATTTTATTGCTGAACGGTTAGGAAAAACATCGTGAGGAAATTGATACCTACGTGAGAAATATAACCGAGTGAAAATGATTGAAAATCGTCGTTCAATATTTACTTTGAACTCAACCGACAAAATTCGTGAAAGGATTACAAGTGACCGAAAATCCTGAAGGTATTACTGAAGTAACTATTACTATTACTATTTACACTAAAACTTTCTTAGTGACAACTTTAGTAGAGACCTATTTACAAAGAGATAAAAGTTACTGTCGTCTACCCATTTCTGTTTATTTTAATTGAAGATTATTCGACCTTCTAAATCATTTGATGATGACTAAAATTCAGGAGTTTATTGGAATGACCTGTTTCTAGTTATTTACAAACACACATAACACTGTTTTGCTCAAAAGGGTAGGTAGCAGATCACTACCTAAAACCAACCCAGTATCATCATACTGGGTTGGTCTTAGGTTTGGAATAGGCCGATGTAGAGACGGCGTGAATATTTAATTTTATTGTAATTTAATTGACACACATGCCGTATGTGTACTAAAATATTTTGATAAGTATTTTTTTTTTAAATAATACCTTCTTATTGACAACGATTTCCCCCTTTAGCTTTTTATTCACCTTCCTTTTTTGGTGTCAGATACGAGGGTGAGTTCATGCAGGGCTGGTTCCACGGTCATGGCGTGTTCTGGCGCGCTGATGGCATGAAGTTTGAGGGGGAATTCCGCGGTGGAAGGGTCTGGGGTTTAGGTAAGGAATTAAAATTGATCTCAATATAATAAGGAAAGCCTATTGTCATATATATAACGGATACGTCCAAGGTACCATATAGGTAAATAGACAAAAATAATTTAATAACTATAAATAAATATCGCCAGACAGACACACCAACTGTACGGTCCCAAACTAAGCAAAGCTTGTACTATGGGTACCGTACAATGGACTGGGGGCGATCCCAGTGACACCCAGACCTGGGCAAATTACGAAAAGTCCATTTCCGAAATTTGCCCCGGCGGGAATCGAACCCGCAACCACCATGTGCAGTGAGCCGAGCGGCCTACGCTCGAACCACTGCGCCAAGCGTATAGGTATATAGGTTTTATCTTAGAATAACATTATAGAAAATAAATTGGTGTTAGAGCTATGTATATTTAGAGCAACAAAGCAGATAATAGAGGTTATTGTGTAATCAGCAATTACGACTAACGCCACTAAATTTACTCAACCAAAAATATTATGTCTGGCACACAAATTACGAACATAAGAAGGTTTTAGATTAAGTTTAGTCAAATTTAGATTTCGTATCAACAGACAGCATCATTGTGTGATGGCGAGGTTTTTTTATTGGCTAGTTAGGTGCACTGACAGACGGCCACCTGACGGCAAAGGGTAACCATCGCTCATCTTCAACATTATGGGAGCAGATGCTGTGCCAGCCGTAGGGGACCTGGAGACTTGCCTTTTGAAGATCTCCCACATACTGCAATGGAAATAATTCAGTCACGATATTATTCCACACCTTACACCATGGTTTTTAATTGGTAACTCTTTGCTATTTTAAAATTCCAGGCCTGGTAACCTTCAGTGATGGCAGCAACGGTTTCCCGCGGAACGAGGGCTTCTTCCAGGACTGCAGGCTGGTCCGGCGCAAGAGATGCCCCGAGGTGGTGCAGCGCGCCCAGAAGGTGGCTTATATGGCAAGAGCACAGTGCCAACATATGTAAATGCTATACCACTGTTACAACAGTAAGAATGGCAGTGACACGGGCATTGACTGAAGGAGGGATTTAGTGAAACCTTAATTGTATTCTAGTCATTGGTGTTAAGGGTGGAAATTGCTTACTAGTCTGAAGGACACTTAATTATGCCGCATCCTTCTTCCTTTAGAGACAATTGGATCTACTTTTAATACCTTACAAGAAGTTGAAAAAAATTATAGCAATTTTAAAATGTACCTAACCAAGAAATGGTATGGATAACCCATGGCAATGTTATTGCAAACCATCACCTCCCTCGAGTTTCTTTCCTGTTAAATAAAAAAGAAATTCTCAAAGACGAACACTTGAATTATTCTAAATGAATAATCAAACTGTTTTTTTATTTAACCTCACACGAAGAAGCCGACACCGATTTTTTTTTTAAAGATCATGGCCGTATTATACATCTGGAGACAGTTAGTTAAATGTTTTTGGTGCCAGGTTAAATATGTCAAATGGCCGCTAACTAATCTCGAGATATGATTTAGTAGGTGTCGCCTATGCCTAATTGCTCTCTGCGATGAAAAAGTAGTATTCGTATCTAGTAGTTCATTAACGTTTTTTAAATTTTAGGAGAAACCAAACTTTTACCACTTACTTTCAAGACTTCGGTCTGAAAGCCTACGATGTTTAAATAATGATATCTCTAGGGATTTGTCTGTTGTAACCTAGAACTTGTCGTTAAATAAGTATATTTCGTTTCTAAAATACCAAATAAATATACCAACAAAGTATTCTTTATTTATCTTACATTTACAAAACCTCTAGTTACTAGAGAACCTATATAAAATACAGAGCTTAGAAACTATCTTCCAATTAAATTATTCTATACATATTTTAGAGGTGTGGATATTAATTGTCTTTTAATTTCCTCTTGGCTATGGTATTTTCGTCGTCGAGGCACTGCCCGTACCGTACTTCCATGCACTTGCTTCCCTGTTAAAAAAAAACAAAAATATTAGGCCCACGACCATAATTTTATAAAATTAGAACTGAAGTATGGCAACTACGAGCCGGGAGAAGTCACTCTTGTTGGTTCCCGGTCAGATTTTTTATACAATGAAGTCGGAAAACTATCACACGACCCTCCTAATGTTAAGCAGTTACCGTATCTCATAGGTGATTACAATATCAAAGACAATTTTCGCACGGTACCGACCTGAAATGTCGGGCCTGAGGAAGCGGAAGGGAGGGGTTGGGCTTCCAGCTCTCTCATGGATCGTACAAAAAGCGTTATAACATCTACTGGTAGAGCCTGGCTCTACCACAGTAAAAAGGTAAGGTAAGGCGGACATCACACGCGCTTCGCTGTTCTAAACGAGTGGTGGAGGAGCATTATAAGTACATAGATGTCAAATAGAGGTTAATAGATAAAACAATATGCACAATCTGATAAAGATCAATGGCCTTCCGTGAAAACGTTTCTCTTAACATTTAAAACGGCTGCTAAGATGTTAGTAAAATCTGCCAGAAATAAAGACAGGGCAATTTTTAATAGTCAACGTAAACAAATAAGAAACTTTAAAAAGGAAATGTTGCTCATCAATCTTCTTGTGAAAGTTCATTGTGCTGGGTTTTATTTTTAATCTGCATTTTTATGAAAAATTTTACTTATTAAAAGGATATTATCTGTATAGTGATAAATCTTCGAAATAAGACTTAATACATTACTAAACTGGTGAACACCGACTGTTTTATCATCTCAAAACTTCTTCTGAAGAACTTAGGAAACTCGTTGAGTTGAGCATTATTTGGGAAGCGCTTAACTCGAAATACTTTACTAAACTGTCATTCAAATATACTAAGTATGGTTAAATTGATATTTAAGATATTAAGCAAAATATCAAGCATTATTAAAATAAGACATACAATTGTTAAGGAACGAACTGTAATTTGAAATAGATACGATTAGATTTGAAAATTATTATTTTATGAAATGTATAATTGACAAGAGTACTAGAGGTACTCTGCTGTAGAGCAGAGTACTAATGAGATGTTCCAGGAACTGAAGCTAAACAGAATAGTGGTTTATAGACCAGTTCAGTGGGCGGTATAGGCAAAAAATGGGATAATTATATACCCAGTACTTAGCAATTATACAGATATGGTCGAGAAAGTTGTTTAAATATTTTAATTGCAACTCTTTAGTGACAAATAAACTGACGAGCAATATAAAAAACCACTTGCAAAATGCCTAAGCAAATTTAATATCTTATAAACCACACAGGTTAGCTTCATGACGTAAAAAAATCCTGAAAACAGTTTTATCTTGCATAATATTAAAACCCTTTTACATCATGGCTTGTTTGAAGTAATGGATAGAAAAAAGCTTTGTTATATTGGAAATATTTCATGATAAGTTAGTGGTTTTTTTATATTGCTCGTCAGTGTAAGTATTTAACTATGAAATAATGAACTACAAGCTTCCTATTGTTAAATATACAACAAAGAACTCTGTGTCCAAAACAGTTACAGTCTAGACGTTATTAATCAACTTACGAATCACTGTTGTTAGCGTTTGCTAGTAGTTACAAAATAGGGAGTGCCAGTGATGTAGGTACTTTGGATAAGTTGCAAGATTCACAGTCAAGTTTATCAATTTGTTGTGCAAGTTGCAATACAGAGCATCAAATGTTGATCAATTAGTCGGGCAGTCTGTCTCTCAATATTTTGCGTTCATATTTTCAGAACAAAATAAATCAAATTAAAAGTTGTCTCGGGATTATTTTAGTACCAAATTATTTAGTATATATGGATATATACTAAATAATTTGGTACTAAAACATTAGTTATTTCTTTATCAAAACAAAAGACAGACTATCCTGTAGGCTTTCACAAATGAATCGTGTTTTCATACATGGTGTTCTAAAAGTCGGTAACAAACATTTATGTAAATAAATACAATCGTTGATAAGTAGATGTCTAATGAAGATAGATTATGCGCAACTATAATATTTGATGGGTAACAGGCGTTGGAATATATTTCACAACTTTTGTATTTCGGCCTCAGAACACATCCAATGGCCTAGAAAACAGAGCTGCATTTACGAGTACCAAACACTAGTAAAAAGTATGTAATAAAGGGTATATTTTCCATTAAATTTTGTTTGAATTTTTATATCATAACTAGCTGAGCCCGCGACTTCGTCCGCGTGGAATTTAACTTAACAAAAAAGCCCGCTCCCGCGTTCTGAGCCCGCGCGACAGGACCCATATTTTAAAATTTTGTTTTTCTAAAATAAAAGTAGCCTAAATTACTCCTTATAATATCAGCTATCTGCCAGTGGAAGTCCCGTCGAAATCGGTCCAGCCGTTTCGGAGATTACCCGGAACAAACACACAGACAAACAGACAGACAGACAAAATTTTTTTAAATCGCGTTTTTGCTATAGGTGTCGTATGTACTTTCACATGCATTTAGTGAACAGGTGTTATTTTGATATTACAAACAGACACTCCAATTTTATTTATTTGTATAGATATAGATAATTCTAGGGTCCGAAACTCATCTAAACTGCAAAGTAGTATTTCAGATTTTAAAACGTCCTGTATATAAAAAGTAAATAGTTAAGTAAAGTTATTACGGTATTCGTTTAAACTGCAATGCAAACTTGCAACTGTACGTACTGTGTGACTTTTTATTTTGACGACATTGCAAGTAATACTCTACATTTTTTAACAATTTTCTTTGGAATAATATTTTCCTACCGCTCCGTATTAATGTGTTTTTTAATTATCATTCCGTTATAAAATACATTGGATCATTAGTCTGTGTCGAGGCAAACTCGAGGCGATCTAGTGCTGAATAATTTCTTGCCTTTTACGAGTATCTAGGGATTTACATAGCAATTTGGTCCTCGAAACGGCTGACTAACAGACTCCTAGAACAAAAAGAATTCGGTCGTAATCTATTGTGTTTTTTTTCGAATCACGTTGGAAAGTTAAAGGAAAAGGGGCCTAATTAATTATAGGTTTCTGGGGGAAAAAGTGAATATTTATTTCTACCAAGTCTAGTTACTAGTGGGTGTACATTTTTTATACCGAGACAGCAAGAAATACCACTTGTTATATCATTGGCATACAGAGAAACTTTAAAGAAAAGTCTCCAAATAGGCGTTGTCATCGTTTGTAAACGAAACGGTATTTGTTATACCGTTTTGTTATTTCAAAATATTTACTTATGCCACTTTCGTCTTCTACCGCGCAGCCTCTCGAAGTAGGAAAGTAAAATGATCCATGACATAACGGAACTCGGCACAAGCGAAACTTTCACTCGGAAGTTACGTAACTACTCACGTAACTGTACCATTAGCCCAGACTAGATGCGTCAATCGAATTGAAACTTTATATATAACTAAATAAAATTGAATTTAGTAGATATTTATGTGACCGGTTATGTCATTATTGCGTAAATACATTGAACTAAATTATGTCAATCGATTTGATGCTCTAAATAACAGAATTTTAAATCCGTTTTGTAATAACCTGAATTATTTTTTAAGATCTGAAAAAGTTGTCATACAAAGTTACTTTTTTATTTTTTACTGTGACTTATCGTCAGGCAGACCCAATGGTCTTGCTGTCAATAATTCACAGACACACTTAGGTTTCAAACGTAACAATTAACTTTTGAAAACCAAGACCTACAATGGTTTCCAACAAAAACGCCGAGATATGTATTGGGATCCGCGGAGAATTTAATCAAATTAAAATAATAGGAGGACTTGGTACGAATTTTATCCGTTATTCTTGTTAAGTAAGGATGATGTTCCAAACTTCTAAGTTCTAAACAGAAATAATAGTCGAAGTCGAATCTCTGCAACTGGAATTTGCCAGACCAATTCAGCAAGGTGCTTGTTAATCCTCACCTTAGCGAGATAGGCCTTCATGTAAAAGTTTCCGAAGAGTACAATGAAGGAGATCATGTAGATGATGAGAACGTAGTGCATCCACAGAGGGAACTCGCAGCCGGTCCTGATGCCGTTGATGCCGAGGACCAGGGCACACGTGAACTGGATCTGGAACACGGTAACGGAAACTTGATTGACTTTCTACATACTATGTACTTATTTATTATGTGGGTGATGGCAGCAGATGAATTACCATAATGATACTTGACATCCTGGGATATTTGTTGGGGTTAAACATACAATAAAATGAATAAATAAACAAAATGTAGTATCGGTATGTAGTATTTGACGACCGCTTGGCACAGCGGTTCGAACGTAGGCCGCTTGGCCCACTGCACCGGGTGGTTGCGGGTTCGATTCCCACTGGGCCAAATTTTGTAAATGGCCTTTTCGTAATTTTCCCTGCTCTGGGTGTCACTGGGATCGCTCCCATTCCATTATACGGTATCCATAATACAAGTGTTGCTTAGTTTGGGACCATACAGTTGGTGAGTTCATCTGGCGATATTTATTTATTGGTTATTTATAACTACAACATTCTCTTGGAATTCGGGAGTTTTTTTTGTTTAATGCTGTAAGGATTTATGTTATGTGATGTGTGTGCAAGTAATCATATCAGGTAGAATATGGATATCATATGCGGAACTAATTAAAATCTGATTAAGATACACTCTCAATAGGTACCTGAGGCGGTTCCTGCTTCCATTGAAATTCTATAGATTCCTTATAACCCTGAAATGCCATCATCACGAAACTTACCAGCTGCAAGATGGTCAGGTATCTCTTCCACCACAGGTACTTGGTGACGGCAGGCCCCAAGACTGAGAGACCGTAGTATGTGTACATCAGCACGTGGATGCCACTGTTCACCATCGCTGGCAGGAACGCTGGTCACAAAAAACATTTTTAGCAAAATTGGGCCAAGGTGCGGTTACTTAGTTTTTTTTGATATGACTATATGTTGTTGGCCAGAGTGGCCATAACAACTTCACCCGGACAGAGGGCGAGAGCAAGTGCGCTCCAGCCAGAGGGGCAGGGGGGCAGCTAGCTCAAGGGCGCCACAAGGGACACGACCTCGGCTTGGGCCGCTGCCAGGAGAGGTGGCGAGGGTAAATCTACCACCGGATCGGAACGCGACCTCGACTGAGAAGATCCGGCAAGAAACTCAGCGGGCTTGTCGGGTGCCAAGGTGCGTCTAGGTAAGTAGAAGCACCTTCTAGCGGAAGCGGGGGTTCGTCGACCTCGACGGCGAGGTCGGTGTCTGGTGGGCGGTTACTTAGAGAGGCAATGAATTTATATCTTGTAAAGAATATCTCTCAAATAGCTCGACATCAAAATTAAGCGTAAAAGTTTATGTGACACACAGGATTGGTAAATGGTAACATATTAAAAAAAAGTGCGATAGGAGGTCCATTGTCAGGATCGGATTGCATGCACAATTTTTTAAGATTTTTGACGTCGCATTTTCCGGTCACCTGAATAACTTACTTGATTACCGCATAAAGGAACTTCGTTCCAAAATCTACCTCTTAATTTGTTCAGCACACAAGCAAGCAAACGAGACAGAAAGACATAACTTGCATTAACGTGTCAACTAAACTTGAATTGTCAAGAGAACTTAAGTTCTATGCCAAAAGGTTTAAAGACCGAATCTCCATAAAGTAGTACCATGTTGCTTAATTACTATTGCACGCTGTATGTTTAGATGGCGACCAGCTCTCACATTGTAATAATAAATCATGACTTTACATATATAGGTATGAAATTTTAATATATTAAGACATTATTGAAAGTACTTGGTACGTGACTGTTACCAGGGAAGTTAATAATAATAATACAACGTATACGTGATATCTCAAGATGTAGCGAATTCTAGCTGAGAAAATTGCAGCTGTCAGTTACTTTTTTGTGTTCGTTCAGCAAATAACTAATAGCTAAAGGCAACATTTTCTTATAGTGCCTATATTAAATAAACCTATTAAATTATGTATGTACTCGTAAATATGTAACAGAGAGACTTGTTATTATGCTATTTAGAGATAGAGAAAAAAAAAACATTTTGATACAAAATTTTAAGATAAAAAGTAAGCCTTATGTGCTCCGCGCTCTTTACCTTTACACAACAATGTGATTGTATGATGCCTTATTTGCGTGAACACTAAAGTATGTTACCTTTGATGAAGAAACAATGTTAACAACAATAAGTTATTGTTGTTTCGATGTACAAAGTCAAAGCCATGATTTATTAACAAAAGAAAACAGGAACCATATGTAACAAAAATTGTTACCTGACTACCTTTCGCTCAGGCCGATATTTCGGCTCCCTAACTCGGTCTGGAACTGTATGGCTTCCTAAAGACTAATTTCCTTTGATAATCGCTATGGGAATTTAAAAGCCATTTAACTTCACTTACGCATGGGTCGCAAAAGACAGAAAACCCTCATATTGTAGAAGCAAATAATGGTTCTTATTCTGTTGGTAGGTAGGTACACAAACTAAATTTCAATAAACTAACTGTATTGCCATTCCTTTTATGGTCGTAATGTACGCGAAATATATACACAATATGCAACCACGCATACCTTTTTTTTGACTCTGGTTATTGATTCGCCATTGCCTTTTCTTTAGCTGTTATTTGATGTCATCGGAATTGGTATAATACCTTTATGACTTTACTGAAATAGTACGTTACTACAATAGACAGAAGGTATAAAATACTTACTAGATCCACTGGGAACCCATTTGATTCCGATCCACCAGAAACTGAACATGGTCGAGTGATGGTAGACGTGGAGGAAGGTCAGCTGCTCTTCTTTCTTCCGTAAGATGAAGAAG
The DNA here is from genome assembly GCA_905147325.1 of Notodonta dromedarius. NCBI lineage: Eukaryota > Metazoa > Arthropoda > Insecta > Lepidoptera > Notodontidae > Notodonta > Notodonta dromedarius. The sequence goes on along the minus strand of LR990165.1, from coordinate 11,430,301 downwards.
AATGTATCACAAAACTCCAGTAGCTTTGAAAAGTAATACCACCAGACTGCATCGGCTATCTGAAACGGAGAAATAAGGTCATAATAGAAAATTGGTTATAGAAAATGGTGAAGAATGGTAGCGGGTGCAACCCTAACCTTTTCTGAAATACTTTGGAAGTATGATAACCCGCTAGCATGGGGGATTATGGCCCGTATGACCCTCACATTAAGGGAGAATTTGTGCGGTGAAATTGCAATAGGCTCGCTCTTTATTACACTGCCTACTTTGCCAGGAATGTAGGCTTGATGGTGTATTAATACCTACCGTAGAACCGGAAACCTAACCCCCTTCCCATCCTATCGTCCCACCCCCCTTCAGGTGGGCAACTTACTTGTAACTCATCTGCATCATACTTTTGCCGGCAAGGTTCACAAATGTAGCTATATCTTAGTCGAAACGAGGCAGTCAGCAGTCGTATGGCTATATACGCGTTCAAGACTGCCATGGCCAGGTTGTATGGCACCAGTAGCCAGGTCAGCTTGAAGGGCCGTCGGTTCTTCATCAGCTTCGGTCCAACCCATACGATGAAGAGGTATATTAATGTGTAAACGAATGTTGGCAGTGGTGAGTCGACTAGCGGCCATCCTTTGGTTCTGTCGTCTGTGGAAAGGAGATAAATATTTTTTGTGAGGTTAATTGTTAATTTCCTTGTACAACGTACTTTAGTAATGTTTCCTGCATATAAGGATCCTGTATCTGGAGGCGTGGCCGCGCTTCTGCCAATGAATTAAATAAGTGGGCACCCTTTTCTCGGAATGAGTGTGTGACCGTTAGTGGCATTAATATATAAGCGTTTCCGTAGTGCTTCGAAGGGTTCTGTCGACCCTGGCTGTCACAGTCGTTAAGCAATGTCGGAAGCCTTCAGTTGGCCTGAAAACTCCGACACTGGAGGCCAACTCCACTGGCACAAACTCATTTGGTAAGAAAGAACTTAAATGACTTATAATTTTTTTTAAAAAAAACCTAGATGACGTTTCATACAAGTTCCAGCCTTATACAAAAGCGCAATAAAACTTGATAGCTAACTTAATTATGACACGCGCCATACAAAAAGAAATAACAACAACGCCTCAAATATAAATGCGAATCAAATGTTCGTTCGGTGATATAAAATGTAAATGAACACAAAAATACTATGAAAAAAAATATTTAGGCCTCGGTGGCGGCAATCCATAAATGAACATTTTTCATTAAACAATTTGAATGTTTTTGTTCAAGTTAATACTTATTAGTGTCTGCCATACGTGCGCGGCTTGAAATAACGAATGAGAATAACGTGACGTGTTTAGAAAAATATTGCCACTGGTGATAATACTATTTCTTTTGCAACCTCATTTGAACCGAACATTGCTTTTATTTTTCTGTAAACAATATTTTGTGCGAGTTATTGTAGACGAGATGTGAGAATTTAAGTTAGTAAGTAATGTACTCTGAAGATCATGTGAAAAACTAAAGGAGAGTCAGTCCAGGCTAGGACCCAGGCAGCCAGGTAGTTAGCCAGGTTGGTTAGCTTCTAGCCAACTTATTAACAGGGGATGAAAATAAATTAAAAGAGTCGTACCTGATAATGATAGCGTCCAAAGGTAATAATCGTAGGTGTCCTTCAAAACACTCTGTGTGGAATTCATTATGACGTTCGCCATTTCTTTTTCGTTTTATAAACAAATCTGTAACAAAAGAAAACTAGATAAGTATCACAAGGCATCTAAACAAATAAATAAAATTGGAGTGTCTGTTTGTATTATCAAAATAACACCTTTTCACTAAATGCATATGAAAGTACATAGGACACCTATAACAAAAACGCGATTTAAATTTTTTTTTGTCTGTCTGTCTGTCTTACTGTGTGTTTGTTCCGGGTAATCTCCGAAACGGCTGGACCGATTTTGACGGGACTTTAACTGGTAGATAGCTGAAATTTTAAGGAGTAACTTAGGCTACTTTAATTTTAGAAAAACGATTAGGGTTCCGCGTAAAAAAATAAAAACACATGAAATCAAAGAGTATCTCCGAAACCGCTGGACCGATTTTGACGGGACTTTCACTGGTAGATAGCTGTTATTATAAGCAGTAACTTAGGCTACTTTTATATTAGACTAGCGGCCCGCCCCGGCTTCGCACGGGTACATTGCGGTTACATTATTCAGTTTTAGTAAGGAATCCTATTTTTTTTTTATAATATATTATAGCCTATGTCACCCGGGGATAGTGTAGCTTCCCAACAGTGAAAGTTTTTTTTCAAATCGGTTCATTAGTTTCGGAGCCTATACATTACAATCAAACAAATAAAGTTTTCCGTTTTATAATATTAGTATGAAAAAACAAAATTAAACAAAAAAAATCCGTACGGGTCGAGCTAAATAAAACCGTTTAAAAAGGTCCTGTCGTGCGGGCTCAGAACGCGGGAGCGGGCTTTTTTGTTAAGTTAAATTCCACGCGGATGAAGTCGCGGGCTCAACTAGTTAATAATAAAAATGAAATTTTATTCTGACTGATATATATGAAAGTTTAATTAAGATTAAGGGATCGTAGTGCTTAGATAGATAGAGTAGTTATTTTTACCGTAAAAGTTTTTCCATTTATAATTTAACCTCAAGAAACTTAAAGACAGGATAATTTGCGAAAAGCCTTTCATGAAAGTATTTGCTTATCACTGCAGAATTGTATAGCCATATTTTGTTTTTATAAAAAGAAACCTTCAGTTATACTTAGGTAACGCTTAGCTCCAAATAATGAAAATATTGGGTGGAAATGGCAAAGGTATCCAATTTGTATTAGATCTGGTGCTGAGTCATTTCTTTATTCCGTAATAATGTATCACAGTATCTAATTAACCGCATAAACATATCTAATTATTTTACCCGTTTGTAATAATAGCAGATCCTCACCAATTTAATTCTAAATAAAGGAATATGTTCATAAATTTTGTTGTTTACTAGACGAGATTGTTGACTAATCACATTAGCTTAAAGTTTATTTTTGCTTACCTTGTTTTAGTATATTTTATGGAGTAATAACATGCCACTCTACCTCGTAAAATGTTATAATTTTTTATTTGATTTTGGACTAAAATAAAATTTCATCGTGCATTTTACGTTTGAATGACGATTATATAGCTTGCCTAGGTGTCAGCAATTTTCTTTCACATACTTAGTTTTTAGGGTTCCATAGTTATACTAGGAATCCTTATAGTTTTACCATGTCCATCTGCTCGTCTGTCCGTCTATCCAACGTTACAGTAATTTTATTCCGAGACTACAGGGCTAGAAAGCTGCAAATTGTCGCAATAATAGATTTTTGGTACCGCTACAAAAATGTGCTTTAAATTATTGAAAAAAAAATTGTAGGGTAACTTACGAACTCGGAAGGGGGAGTTAAAAATAACTGACTGAATAGGTACCTATTTTAATATAAATTAACAAAATTGTCCGCTTTTCAAAATTGATTTCCGTTTACGAAATATCCAGCTCTAAACTGGCCTTTATACCCCTAGCCACTAGCACTAGCACTAGCAACTATAATTTCTTTATTAAAATGTCTACGGGACCCTACATTGTATGTGGCCTGACACGTATCTGGCCGGTTTTTGATGATTGTAAAACATCTGTTGAAAGTTACGTGAAAAATAAGTAGTAAGAAATATATTTGACTCTTAAAGTGCCAAAATAGTCAAAGTGTAATATGAGTTACGATCATACGACGCACCTATATTGTAGGGTAACATAGCGAAACTCTAAAATAGAAGGTTCTGCACGATAATTGATTTAGAGTCAGAAACTCTCAATGTGATCCTTTTAATTAAAAATAACAATTGGCCCTAAGTTTTTTAATAAAATAACAAGACCGGCATTTTTCATGTTTCAATATTGTTTTAGGTAAAAGTGTTTCACGTAAAATAAAGTGAAACGGTACAAAGATACAATTTGAGAGTTGTGTAGAAAAAAAAACAGGAATAATCAACTAAAACTTGAATTTTCTGTTTAAAAAAGAACAAGATAAACTGTTCTCATCGCGAAAGCAGTTATGGACTTGTTATTTATTGCCTGTTCAGATATGAGGTGGTACTGCGAAAGAGTCGCAGGCCCACCAATGAATAAGTATCTCACAGTTCAAGTATAAGTACTATAAGGAGACTTAGCTTATTTTGGTTTTGGTGGGTTTAGTTAATAGGTGGTGCTTGATATGTAACTCGTTTCGAAAAGTGAAGACTTTTTTCAATCGACAAGTGCCATCAAAATATCGAGTTTTTGTGTAAGCGATATAGGATTGGCGTCGTATTTTTGTAGTAGGTAAATATATTGGCAGCTGACTGATCTTATCGATCACCGTCATAACACAGCAAAATGAGCGACAACAACATATACCGAATCTGTAGGCACTTACTATAAAAAAATATTTGGTAGGCACTTTGAACAAGTCTGTACGCACACCACTATTTTGTCTATAATCTATGATGTACCACGTACCATTTACGGTACCCTATACCGCTCTGGTACGAACCAGCCTTTAGAAAGCGGCTATAAATATGGAGGTGTGTCCAAGCCCATGGGCGCTGATAAATTGGTGAAATCATTCGATACATACGTCCGGACATCTTCCGAAGTTTTATGAATAATAAACAAATCTCATTAATATGTAATGATCCAGCCGGTACTTCGGGAATCCGGTTGGCATGGTTAAAATTAATATCAAAAACTCTGCTTGTATAATGGATTGGGGAAAACAATGGTGATAATGGTAATGATCACTGATATAGAATTTAATACTTTTTTATATTAATCCACAAGTACCAGTCTTTTACTTAAAATAAGAGATTGATTAAATACTAAGATATTCTCTATTAAAGTTTGCTTGTATCCTACATCTGACCTTATGATTTATGAGTTTAAAAGATACATATGAAAAATTAGCATGATGTGATTTCGGAAGTGATTCATCGAATCATGAAGTTGTTTATTCAAGCCTACCTCTCAGAGGTAGTATTAGACGAATAATACTTGACAATGAAAGCGGAGTTCTTTGGAGAAATTTGTCGTGACTTTGTAGAAATGCAACCAAAAAAAGTTCGTGAGTTTCAAACCTTTGTACAAACATATTTGGTTAAGTAAGCCTCTATGCCAACAGCCATATTTGTTAAACAATATTTGAAAGAATAATGACCATTGATTTTTAAACGATGACGAATGGCGCACTACGAAGTTAGGTACACACATGTATAATGAAAAATTTCATCTCTCATCAGTAAAAAAGTGGCAACTTATTATGCTTATTGTTAGTAAAAGGTCTTTATTTATAACTTAGCCACGAAACAACAAGTCATAATTGAGTTAAATTTATTTGACGACCGCTCAGTGTAGATGTTTGAATATAGGCCACTCGGTTCACTACACGGGTGGTTGCAGATTCGATACCCGTTGCGGTAAATTTTGGAAATGACCTTTTCGTAATTTGCCCCCAGTCCATTGTATAATAACACAATACAAGTGGTGCTTAGTTTAGACGCTATTGTAATTTATTATTTATTTTGTAAGGATTTTTTTGTAAAAGGATCATTTTCTGCTAACTATTGTTTATTGCTATTTTCGTTGAACCCATGGTAAGCTTATGGTAATTATAAACTCTAAAGTAAAACTTGTTTAACAGCTTTTTAAATTCCCTCAAAATTATGATAGGTAGGTACTGAGAAACTGAAAAGAAAATTATATAATATTAATTCATATATTTTTTCTAATATCTAATGTTTTTATTAATAAGAAACTGACAACAACTAGTACCGGTCATCCATTGTCGCTCGCTTCCCTGCAGTACCTACCTAATGGTCAAGAGAAAGTGAAATCTGCGGTGAGAGGAAAAATGTACTTTGGTCGCGTGTGTAAGAGATAGCAACAAGCCCTGAATCACGTATCGTTGAGATTTATTCCATGTTAAATAACCGTTCATAGTACTTGACGCCTTTGAAAAAGTTTATAAAAATTTGAAAACAAACCAACCTATTAATTATAAAAAAAAAGTGTTTTTTTTCATTAATATCATTTAACTTAACGCCCAACACCCCTTCAAACTCCTAAGTATTATTTCGAATTACCTGTATAAGTTTTATTGTAAAAATAGGTTGTAACATTATTAATTACTTAGAAAGAGTATGAGAAAAATAAAAATAACAATTTTATAGATAACTAGCTGTGCCCCGCGACTTCATCCGCGTAGTATTGGATTATTGGGTTAAAAAGTATCCTATATGTTAATCCCGGTTATAATCTATCTGTGTTCCAAATTTCATCCAAATCCGTTCAGTAGTTTTTGCGTGAAGGAGTAACAAACATACATACATACATACATACATACATACATACATACATACATACATCCACACTCACAAACTTTCGCATTTATAATATTAGTAGGATGGTCATTGGAGAAAATGTAAACAGTAAAGTTTTCCGACAGATCCAAATAACGTACATTAAACCTACTGCTATTAAAATTACAACTCAATTAACCTTGATACGTTGTAACACATAACTTTTCGTCTGCAAATTTAACCAGTACTTTAGTGTTTTTTTTTTATGTAAGAAATCTAGATCAGGAGTGAAATAACTATATAAACCTGTTTCAAAATACCGATACACTTTACTTACATAATAATGTCGGGTTTTAAAGGCCTGAACAGATGCAAGAGGAATTTTCACCCAACAGCATATGCCAATACACGCATTGGAATACAATGAGTATGTTAATAGAGATTTTTTAAATGGTTAGACTGTGTAATACAGTCAAACCTATTTAACTTTAGTATTTCGGTATTTTATGTTACCAAAGTACCTACTTTTTATGGAAGGGGCATAATTAAGAAGGTTTCGGTTTTTATAAATACTGAATTACTTACTTAACTTCGAGTTTATTAACTGCATAATTATAATGATGTACGTATGGCATAAGTACTCATAATAATACATTAGTAAAGACATTTAAATCATGTCATTATGAATAAGGTACGGTTTACCTTTCCGTAAATGGTACACAATATTTCAAAACTTCAAATTAATGTATCCTTAGACAATTTATTTAAAGGGCGGGCATGTTAACTTGGCTATTCATTAAATTAAAATAAATATAAATATCGCCAGACGAACACACCAACTGTCCTTTACTTGTACTATGGGTACCGTACAATGGACTGGGGGCGATCCCAGTGACACCCAGACCAGGGAAAATAACGAAAAGGCCATTTCCGAAATTTACCCTGACGGGAATCGAACCCGCAACTACCCGATGCAGTGAGCCGAGCGGCCTACGCTCGAACCACTGCGGCAAGCGGTCGTCAAATTGCATAGAACTTTTATTTATCGAAACTATCTATGTCATGTAATTAATTAATCATTAATTAAAGCTAATTATCTTAAAGTACTTATATCTTGCTCGTGTGTTATGATCTTAGAAAGGATAGTGATACTTCATTTAGATTAAAGTATCAAATCGCGCTGATTCTACCTCAGAATAACGCTAGCTGGGACCTTTCATTGCGGTCCTATGCTTTTCACTTGAAAGTGACATTTAAAATGATTATCAGATTTTCTAACTCTCGCGAGATGAACGTAGAATATATTATTGACGGCCATGACAGTATAAATGGTGAATTGACGTGCGTTGAATGGGTTTGATGGCGAACAATACATACAACACAATAGGTTGAAATTATAAAGCGATGTTGTGGAACACTTTCTTATAGTGAACGATGATAATTCGATAGGATGGCAACACCATCACACTTGTACGTCAATCAAGATGTACAGAGAACTGAGTTGGCATACTTCACAGGTCTTGCAGGTTTCCTCGCGATGTTTGCCTTCACCGTTCAACAAATATTTATATTTGTATTATAATTATAAGAGGATAAGTTTAATGTAATATCAATTAACTATGTAGCTACAACCACCCGCAATTTTTTTTATTTAAATAAGATTGGATTTTGAAATTGAAAAATGTCAGCAGGAACTATATTTCTGATGTCTAGATGATACAACATACAATTCAATACAAACGACCGTTAAACTTTTTGACATATAGGTACCTAATTGTAATTTTGTTAAGCAAGTAGTTATTGTACAGAAATAAATTACTTACCTATGTACTCAATTAATAAATGTATGTTTTCCCAGTCTGTTATCATAAAACATAAATGAGTAAAACAAGCATACCTACTATAAACCTAGCTACATACGAGTATTATGCTTGCTCGTGGAAGCGGTTTCACTGAGCTTAGATTTGGGCTGTTTCTGACCTTATTCCGGTAAAATCCCGGCATATTTATCTCTATACTATTACTAGCGTCAAATGAAAATGTTAGGTAATCAGAATCTGCTGATTGTTTACTAATTGGCTTGTTGGGTACTGCACAAGATAATTGATGAATGTCTTCCGTGCAATGTACATAATTATGCGGGAAAACAAATTAAATACGTATACGTGTAACTTATTCCGCGCGTGAGAAAAACGGCACATGATTTTAATTAATGAAAGTTGTTATGCAATATTACCATAAACATAACTATGTGTTTTATTATATAATATATAGTATTTATTAGGTACTATGATCGAAAAATAATTTAAAGTAGTAGGTTAAAAATATGCGTATACAATAATTAACACAATTAAAATTCGTGCGAGAATAAAAATAATTATATGCGATGTGGCGTCTTCAATAGGTAATTGTTTTTCAGAACAGACCTGTTATATCTCGAAAACGACGCTATGGATTCAGCAATTAAAAGATAGAAAAAAATTATAATTTTGATTTTAATTTATTGTGAGCAATACTATGAATACCATACGAATAAATAAATAAATTGTTTTTCTCAAAAAATATTTATTAACACTAAGTACTTGTTTTTTTAATTTATTAAATACAAAGATTACATAAACTTACCTTACGATGACTTAAATATGTATAAGTAAATAAAACACAGTAAAAAAAACTAATTATCACGGTCACTATGCCACTTGGTCCCGCGCAGCCGACGCGGTGCGCTCACAAAACCCGACTGCGCGCAGGCATGCGCGGATATTCCAACGCAGCTTCACCTGAGGGTGGAACGTTTCGAGCTATGAGTAAATTTTAATGATATTTTTGTTATATAACATACATATTAGGTATGTAGAGAGGCAGGTCTCAGAAACGGATTCAGAAAGTAAAAAAAAATGGAATCCAAAAAATACTTAAACGCGACACGAAAGGGGAGATTGCAACGCCTTAATCTTTGGTATTAAAGGTTCAAACTGTGTAATAACCATATCAATAACTAAAATTGAAAATTTAGAAAACCCCTGATGCGACGACTCTTTAAACTACAAAAGAACTGATAATTTTCAAACGGCGGAACCGATTTTCATGAAACATAGCTAAGAACACTCTCGATCAGAATACTTATCTAACAAAAAAACAAAATTGAAATCGGTTGATCCGCTTGGGCGCTACTGTGCCACAGACAGACACACAGATACACACATACACAAATACACGAACATGTTAAACTTATAACACCCTTCTTTTTTGTCGAGGGTTAAAAATAGCCACAATGACGATTTTAAATTAAACATAAGTAAGTGCAAACATACCTCATAGGTTTAAAGATTTTATTTCTCATAAGAACGTACAGTTCACTTATAATGAGATACAATTAAATTAAATTAAATTATAAATAACTTTACTTCTAGCGCTATATAATCAGGTTTCAGTTTGTTTTTAAAAATTGTAATGTTGTCACATTCCTTTATGTCGTTTGGTAGCTTGTTGTACAGTTGTGCTCCCTCAAACAATATCGTTTTTTTTCCATAATTAGTCCGCGCGTTAGCAACTTTAAGTTTATGCTTATTTCTTAGGTTGTGTGTATATACTTTTTTATGCACATGTAGATTGGATTGAATGGAATTCGTCGCGATATTTTTAACTAAGATGCAGGTGTAGTATTTATAAAGTTGTGTAAGATTGAGAATTTTGATTTTATCATATAGTTGTTTTGTTGGAGTTAAAAAAGGGTAGTGGAATAGTACTTTGATGATTTTATTTTGGGTTCTTTGTAATGGTTTTAGGTTTGTTGGGGCGGCAGATCCCCATATTTCGACTAAGTATTCCAGGTGTGATTTTACTAATGAATTATATATAATAAACCGTGCTTTGTTTGGAATGCAATTTGCTATTCTACGCAAAGCTCCCAGCGTTGATATTAATTTTGTTCTTACATGCTCAATGTGCGATTTCCATGTTAATTTATCATCTATCCACAGCCCAAGGTATTTTTCTCGGTGTGAGCGCTGTATTATATAATTGCTTATTGTTAGTTGTTTGAACGCTGGTATAGGTTTGTTTTTTGCGGAAAAAATCATGAACGATGTTTTTGATGGGTTAATTGTTAGTAGATTATATTTTAACCATTCATTGAGCATATCAAGATCTTTTTGAGCGTCTGTTATAATGTCATGAATAGATTTATCAAAATAGAAGAGGGATGTGTCGTCCGCATATATATTGTCAGGTAACCGGTCATTCCTATTTTATTAATATTATTGATATAAACCAAAAATAGTAACGGACCGAGAATCGATCCCTGAGGAATTCCATATGTGATTTTTTGGGCGGCAGAGCTGGTGAAGTTATCAATTTTTACTACTTGACGTCTATTTTGTAAATATGATTTAAACATTTCGAGAGCTGTACCTGTAATACCTATGTTCTTTAATTTCTGTAACAACTTTTGGTGACTAACTGTGTCAAATGCTTTTTTTAAATCGATAAACATTCCTAAAGCAAGGTTCTTTTCATCAATATTTAATTTAATTTTGGTGATCAAGTCTACCTCATCATGATTATATTCCCCAAAAGGGTAGGTAGAATACACTGCAGTTTACCCATATTTTGCCAATAGTATCTCTCTCCCCCTCTATGTGGGGGGTTCATGCAATATTCCACCTCTTGCCGCCTGGCTCAATGCAGGTTGGCAAACTTAACACGAAATTCGAATGACACCAAACAGTATGAACATTTGAAAAATTCCTTAATTTTATACACGCTTTCTGAAACAAATAAACTTCTTTACATCAAAAAATATCTCTCAAAAGACTGATCATCAAAATCAGTTCACTCCATAATATGTCATCATGGAGTAACAACTGAATAAAAGGAAGCTCTTAAAGAGACTGCCTTTTTCTCCTTAATCAAAAGTTTCCTTCAACTGTGTATACTGTTTTATTTAACCACTAGCTGTGCCCGCGACTTCGTCCGCGTGGAATTTAATTGACAAAGTTTCATACAAACTTTCATCCCCTATTTTATCCCCTTGGGGGTAGAATTAATCAAAATCCTTTCTTAGCGGATGCCTACGTCATAACATCAACCTGCATGCCAAATTTCAGCCCGATCCGTCCAGTGGTTTGGGCTGTGCGTTGATAGATCACTATGTCAGTCAGTCAGTCACCTTTGAGTTATATATATTTAGATTAATTTTTGGTCGACATTCCGTCAGCGGGCCTTTTAAGAAATATATAGCATCACATAGCATTTATTATAATTTAAACCATGCCCAGTAACTATTAAATAGGTAACTTATTGTTTAGGAAAATGGCAATGGGAGGCTCCCTATTAGGTACATTGGGACCACAATTACCATCGGAAAAATGTGTCTGCGCTGAATTGAACCACTGCCTACCCTTTTGGGGAATGTAGGCGTGATAGTATTTATATTTCCAATATGTTTCCTGTTTTCAGAAACTTATGCATTCATTTACAAACTTCAGAACACGCGAATGAAAGCCGAAAGCCATAGGAAGTATTTATATGACACACATCTTGTCACTCAAGATTTCCTCACAACAGTATTTGTTCCGGCCGGCTGACATCAACTGGATACGTAAATAAATTAAGGGTAAGCGTCCACTTGGCTGTGCTATGAGGCGGGCTTGCCGACTTCGACCAATAGGATTGGTCTATTTCCTGTCAACTTGAACAAAGCCGGGTGAAGCTAAGGAAATAAAGGCCCGCTTCATAGCACAGACAAGTGGACGGTTACCCTAATAGTGCCAGAAGAAAACACCAATTATTTCGTCTCAAACAAAGCAACCTTGACTCGTGTCAAAAAACAAGAGAAAACACAAGAAGACGAGATAAGGTACAAAATGACAACACAAGACAAGATACAAGAAGACATGAGAAAAAAGGTAAGAGAAGGCGTCTTCGTCATGGGACTGTATCGTAGTCTGAGAGCGATGTTGAGTACGCTTTTGACTATGTACTGGTATGACATTAGAATTACATTTCCAAGATCGCTCTCAGACTTGAGGTCGATCTATTAATTCAATACTTAAATACTAAATAAGTACATAAGGTACTAAATAGGTATATAGATATACAATACAATTTATCCAGTATCATTCGCTACGATAGATTTCATCCTAAATAGTGTTCAATCTAGCGTACTGTAAAAAAATATTGTCGCTCCAGTGTGTATCTTAACAATGTCAATCGATGCTACATATGCCACTTACTTAGGGTACCGTCAATTTTCAGTAAATTATAAGTATAATTACGAAAAGTATCAGCTACCCCAGTTTTTTTATATTATTGTCAGTTACCCTATTGCGTAACTATGCAGGTAAGTAGAAGGTACATAATACCGCAATCACTTTTTTTTACTTCAAAAAAGGTTTTGTTACTGGTCTGAATAATTAATTTCATTTGAAAACGATGTGATGTCCCCCCTTACCCATGTCCATAATATTTTATCGCATGTTCACCTCTAGAAAAATATTTTCGATGAATAAGACCAAGACAAACTCACGAAGTGGATATTCCATGAAGCTCGGGGCTTAAGACAGCTTATCTTTATGATTTTATTCGGAACATTGGAGCAAAAGAAGAAGTTTCGAAGGTCGTTCGTATGTATGTATTTCGGTATATTTGTTTGACATTCATTAATACAAGAAGGAAAAACTTTCAAACGCTTTATACGAAAATTGCGCGGACGGAGGAGTATGAAATTTGGCACACTTATAGTTTATATAGAGAAGGAGTGCAGAATGCTAATATTTTTAAAATAAAATACTAACAAATACATTAAAATCAATAAATAAAACATTACACACACTACCATGAATTGACACACACACATTTGTAACCTCCAAACCGACTAACTGTCTGACTGACAAACGGTGACAGTTTTCGGAGGGCGGGACTTTCATAGTGCATTCTGCGTGCCAGTATCAAATAGTCTTTGAGAATAAAACCTTAATGACGTTTCAATTTATATGAATTATGGTCGAATTTCGACCATTACAACGGGAATACTAATAATCATTAATTATACATATATAATTATCATACCATACCTGTGTTTGAGCCAAGTTTGGGTGCACTCTCTCTTGCCTCACTCTCATAGTCTGATGGGACGGCAATTCGACACGACCGTCCATAAACACGTCTTATTTATAAGTAAGTATGTCATGAAATTAAATATATTATTTTGCCCCTTCCTCAGCACTTCGGCAAACAAGGATACAATACAACCGGCCCGATGTTAAGCTGTTATCGTTGCCTGTAGATGCTTGCAATACTAAAGGTAGTGCTTGCACGCTGACGACCTGAAGTCAGGGTGGGACTGAGGGAGGGTAATCTTCTGGCTATCTTAATCATCATATGAAACGCAACTATACTAATAATAGCTTTTGTACTCTGATCTACTGTGAGAGGATGATGGTGGTGAAGCCAGCCCCTATATGAGCTGTGTTCAATTGGCTACAGCTTAGCTCTACCATAGAGATCTATAACTCTACAACTCTATCCGTTTCTGAGAAAAAAGGTGTTGACAGACAGACAGGCGGACAACGAAGTGATACTATAAGGGTTCCGTTGTTTCCTTTTAAGGTACGAAACCCTAAAAACATCGAGCAAACCATTTTTAAATTACTTCCACAACACACAGTCAAAGACCGACGTCTCATTCACCTAACTTTCGTAACTATTACGCAAATAATGCGCCAAAACCACTGAAGCGAACTATCATTTTGTCTGCCTTCAATGGAATGAATCCTGTTGAACAAAATACTTATATACTGAGAAAGAATAAAGATTATCCTCGTGTCCCGGTCCAACTAACGAAAATATCAGTAGATGTATCTCGTTCATGAACCTATTATCTATTCAAACTTCCTTTATTCATTAAATATATCTTTGCATCGAGACCATAGAAGAGAATATTATCATCGATGTCAAGCTTTAAACATTTAAATATTCGGCTTCGCCTTAGTTTCGATAGAAACTAGCACAATGTAATTTACACATGTTACGCGAATTACATAATTACTCCATTATAATGATGTTGGCTATGAAAAATGAAAGTGTGCATATGGTAGAGTGACTCTACGCAATCGCGTATCTTATAAATAAAATATTAGGAAGCGCACCTTTTATAATGGATGCGGTACAAACATAATTTATCAAATTCATTTTTAATGTGTATAAGTATAAGTATTAACGTAGATAAATTTTATGAATCTGTAGGAAACTTTTTTCTTCTTATTATAGCCCTTTTGCAACTGATTGTACGGTCTCTGAAAAAGTAACCGCTTAATTACATTAGAAAAAAAACCTTAATGTGGACAGTTCTGTGAATAAGTACAACGCTTCTGCAGTTTCGTCTTTATTCAAAGCCTGTAGAAAATCAATTAGTGAAGTTATTATCACAAACTTTTCTAAGTGTAGGTAATAAAGAGTTTTTTAAGAATTTCTACTCTGTAACAGTTTCAGCAAAAAAGAAAGTTAATGTTCAAACATACTGTATAATCCTATTACCTACTCTTACGGGCGTGTTTAAAGTAGTATAGCGTTAAGATACATTTGTTTATACAGGCTGTCTCAAAACTCCGAAATAAGACGTCGGGATTGGATAAGTAGCACGTATGGTATTAAATATTTTAACAATTTGTCCGAAATTGAACAGCATTCTGTCAAATTTGAATTTCCCGATTTATAAAAATAAAATTACAAATTCTTTCTTGGGCATTGGTCGCTGCTACTCATAAATATAAGTAGTTAACATTATTTTCAGGCCATTAGATATGTTCGTGGGCAACATGAAATTTGTGGCAAATATTAAAGACAATAACTTAAAAAACATGATAGTTACGCATACTCTGCCTTTATGCAAGTACCTACTAGGCATCTCCATATCCTACGTAAACTAAATTATTAATTCAGACTTTGAGACATCCTGTATAAGTACAGTTCGTAACATAATAAAATATTCCAATGCTGAAACTGTCACAGAGAGAGGAGTGTAACGCATACTTCTTATCTTGATCATAACGGTAATACTTATTAGAGTCAAAGTCAAGTAAAAACGTTTATTTTGTAAAGCCCCATGGGTGCACTTCCATTATAATTTGTACATAATTTAATTACGTCTTCAACCGGAGTGGAACGCGACCTCAACTAAGAAGATCCGGCATGAAACTCAGCGGGCTTGTATTTTTACAATTATTATTTTTGTAAAGCGCCATTTTCTTATAATTTATTGGTACAAAAATTATGTATTTTCTGTAAATAGTATTGCTCTAGCTCTAGCGTATTACTTATTGAGATAACTTAGAAAGAAATGAAGTAATTCGGACTAGTACAGTAGGCAGGACACGTTACGCTTTGAGATTAATAATTAATGAGCACAGATATTTGAGTTCAGTTTCAGTCTCGTTATACAGATATATTATTATAAAAATTAGTTTATTTTGAATCATCCATATTTCTTCTAGCCCATCTATAGACCGGCCATCAGCTGCGTCACCATAGTTCGGGCCACACAAAAGTCGAACGTAAAAACAGTGAAAGGCGCCGGAATGCCACCTGCTTTCGACTCGCTGTTGCGACATCGGAGCTCGTATTTATCGATATGTACAATCGTCTACATTCATAAGATACATGTGTCCTGAAAATATGTCCCTGCGTAGGGTTATTAATAAAACACCATTCTTCAATTCTCTACCGAGTTACACTGAGAGTAATTACATTTTGCCAAAGGGTCTTTGTGATAAGCAAATTCCTGCCCAATGCGAGATGAATTAAGGCTTTAGTCCACTAGTCTCGCCCAATCCGGGTTGATGCATGCTCCCTAAACATACTAAATATTTTTACTGTTACGACCTGTTGTTGGTGATTGTACCATTTGATGTGATATGTCTGTTAGCAGCATACCTGAATCAATAGTTTAGTTACTAAATTAGAGTCATTTCGAAGGGTACAATATTTATATATATAAACCTACAGCTAAGTAGACTAAAAAGAAATAAAAATAACTTAGCGATAGGAGAGCTAATTACAAGTCTTCACTTATGGCGACTGGATAAAAATTAAGATTGTGAGGAGTACAGATCCGGGTGAGCCACAAGCCTACCTTTTACTAATATATATAAATATTTAGTAAAAAAAGTTAATACTTTATCTCTATATTTTAAAACTCCGGTATGCGTGTGTTCGTAATACTTCCACTCTTAAACGGCTTTACTGATTTTGATGATTTTTTTTTGTACCTACTTAGTTATGGGGCACTTCTAGGATGATTTAACCAAATCGGTCTAGGGTTACTTGGATGATTTTTAAATATAATTTGATCCGGTAGGTGACACTGTTGTTGCCAACCAGAAAAATATATCTACGCGGGTTAAGCTAGTAGGTAGGTATATAAATAAACAAAAGAGGTGTGTCATTAGAAAAAATATTTACAAATAAATCAATCTAATTTACAATTAAAAGGAAAATCTATTTGGTCAAAACAAACCGATGTCACCAGTAGTTTTTAATTTTAGTCAGTAATGATTTTTCTATCTGACTGTCACATAAATAATAAATTATGTTGTCAAAGCTATACTAACAAATAACATTTTAGCACATACTAACAGAAGCTTACATCTGCCTCCCGCCTTTGTGTAGATCATTTACAACAAATGTATTCAAAACATAAGAGAGGCTTTTATTATGTCATCTACTTAAACAATATCCGTTTAGGCGTAGATATTTACTAATTTATACAATAAATGTGACTTACCTAATACTTATAGGTATAATCGCAGGCTCATAAAACTAAACTTTAAATCAATAAAATATTGCCAAAATTATGTTTGTTTTTTACAACATTCAGCTATTGTAATTTATTGTTCAGCTATTCTTATATAATGGTTGTTATAATATAGATACTTATGTAATGATATCAGGAGATAATAATGTAAATTATCAATGCACGAGGAAGCTTTGGTCACTAGCTATAAAAAATTGAAATAAAATGGTCAAATGCCAATTTTAAAGACCGAATAAATTTGTGACTTGATAAATAAAATGAAACGTAGACGTGCCGTCTTGTGCACCCACATTTCTAGAATAAGAAATATTTTAGGTCTCGATATATTTATGTAATAAGTAATAATCAGTATGTAATTTCTTTAAACATGATATTATCTTTCAAGGCCTCATTAGAAATTGACTGAACAGTAAATCCATTCAGTCCTTTGAAGCCACACAAAAAGTTTGAAGCATGCTCGAAGAACGCGGCCACAGTTCGTGTAATGATAATCATTGTTGCGTAAAGAAAGTCTGACGGAAATTCTTTGAGTGTGATTAAGAGGTCTTGGCTAACTTTATTGGAGAGTCATTGCGAATTGATAATTATCAAACCACCAGGTTTGTATTGCCCGGAGAAAGGAAAGGGGAAAGGAGATGGTAGGTACTGGAGGGAGGAACTGGTAATTAAACAAAACCTTTGGAATACGATTGATTTCGATACTGGTTAATAGATATCTATAACGTAACTCAAATATCATGCAGTGTATTACGTGTGATGGATAACGTAACCTAAAACCATTGGTCTGCATAAATAAATATATCGAATTACAAATTTTAATAGATTTTATTTCAAATTTGTAATTCGTATTTTTTTATTAAAATAATAATAAATATATAATAATAATAATAATCATAAAAGTTTGTGTAAACAGTAATGTTTTTTTCATTAGATAAATATTTTTTATAGAATGGTTAACTGGAGCTAAAGCTTATGGTGGTAGAGTCAAACTGTATAGTTTACTGAATTTGTGATATTAATAAAAAGCGTTATAATTATTAAGTAAGTATGTATTTTACGATCTGGCACATATATATTGCGGTTAATAAGTGGAGCAGTGAAAACTCTTAAAATTACGATAGCCGCATTTACAACGTCACTTTAATTTTTTATGTAATATCATCAAACATTTATTATTGGACACTTAGTCCGCTACAGTGTTTCTGTGCGTACCTCTTTGAAGAATATATGCGTAAGTTATACTAGTAAATACAGATAAATCATCGTTCGGCTGAACTACAAATTTATTATTGCAGTTTCGCATCCAAACAGGTCTTCCAACCAACGCCCATAACCTGATTTTGTGAACAGCAAAAGAAAGTTGGTGAATCTCCGTTTTGTACAGCAGGCCAATTATGTTTTTTACTTCCGCAAATGTTATTCTGATTGGAAATGCAATTGAATTAAAAGCTTTATCCACGGGAGGTCCTGTTGCATTCTTATTTGAGATAAGTTTTTCTTGTATTGAGAGCGGCTGAGGTAAATAGATGAGGTCCGAGTTAACCGCATCAACGGACCGTTAGAGCAATAACAGACTGTTTGACATACTGGTCAAAATTGTCTACTGCTCGAAACGTCCGTTTGTGTTTTTTTTTATATATACAATGCTGGTATGATCTTAAGCAGTTACCGTAGCCTATATATGCTTACAATACCCAAGGCAATACTCGCATGTTTCCGACCTGAATTAGAGTGGGACAAAGGGGGGTTAGGGGGGGGGGGGAGTTGGGCTTCCGGCTCTCTCTCAACAAGCATTCATACTTTGTATTTGCCTCACTTGGCATTGGCAGAATTGTCCAAAAGGACAACGCCATAAAAAAAGCAGCTATAATAACTACTTGACGCTGATCTTCTGTGAGTGGTTGGTACTACCCCGGGCGACCCAGCTCGTATATGAGCTGTCAATCACAATCTTAACGTGAACATCACAATGAACTTTGAAAACATTCAAATGAAACTTTCTACCGAATAATAAATGCCAATAACTTGCCGATGGCAAGAGGTCTAGCGTAAACTGTGTTACATTCCTTACTTGGGTAGGTACCTAATACCTATGGTAATCATTTTTAACCGACTTTAAAAACGGAGGAGGTTATATGTTCGTCTGCATGTTTGATTTTTTTTTATTATTTTACTAGCTGTGCCCGCCGACTTCGTCCATGTAGTATTTAACTTAACAAAAATTTCGGGATTATCGGGGTAAAAAGTATCCTATGTGTTAATCCCGGTTATAAACTATGTGTGTTCAAAATTTCATCCAAATCCGTTCAATAGTGTTTGCCTGAAAGAGTAACAAACATCCACACTCACAAACTTTCGCATTTATAATATTAGTAGGAGTTTATGACTGAGAGCCGATATTACCTCGGTTTAAATATTTCCCATATTTATGGCTTAATCCATAGATAGAGAGAGGGTAAACAACAAGTGTAAGTGGTCATTCACACGGTTACCGGAAACTGACAACTTCAATACATTTTAGACTATCCGAGACCTAAACACGGCGATTATGTATTAAAAATGTACAGAACGAACATACACAAAAAATACCTACAAACAGACGAACATTGAATCTCCTCCTTTTTGGAAGTCGGTTAAAAACGGTGTCTTCATATTATTGTGAATGACCGCTTGGAAGCGATTGTTTTGTCATTTTAGATAGGTAAACCTATTTTTTAAATACGTAAAAAATATGATAGGATTAATAATAGTCCACGCCAGGCAAGTGTCGTACAAAATAAAATATTTGCCAGATATTTCCAGTAAGTACCTATACCATTAATTCCTGTTACTCCAGGTTAAGGCTGATTTTTATAATATTATATTTGGAAGGTTGCGTTAAATTCATTTTACAAATTCCATTCCATAAAAAAGGCAATTTCATGAGGAATAAAAAAATATTTATAGCTCAAACGTGCTAGGGACGATGGTTGTACATTATAGTTTATATATAAGAGTGTGACTACAAAAGAATGTTTCCAAAAATACAAGAACATCCAAATATATTGCATTTAATAAAATAAGTATTGCTTTTTCTTGGCTTTCGTCATGTTCCTTTAAACTGTATTTAGCTGAACTTCACTAGTGCGTTTTCAAGTTGCGTTAAGGGCCGTGTAAACGATCAAATTAGTTGGTCAAACCTCAAATTTTCATCAAACAATAGCGCAAACCCTCAAACACATTTGTCCAGCTTGATGTCCTCTACATCTATGATATCAAGGAGTAGACTGAGATCGTGTCTGGTAAATACTGCCACAAACCTTCAAGCTTGTTTGACTAACATACTACACACTCTCTGTCTGTCAAACAAAGCTGTATACTGTCAAATAATTTGACAAATATGTATATACAAATTGATAAGCCATTTGATCGTTTTCAGGGCGCTTTAGACGCATGCACTAGTGACCCAAACGTAAGGGCTATGCGCTTGCGTCATGTAGTACCTTATGTAGTGGTTCGAGTCAAAGATAATATACCTAACCACTACGGTTCAAGCGTAGGCCAACCCGCAACCCCTCGGTGCCGAGAGCCGAGCCTCACTGCACCGAGTGGTTGCGGGTTGGATTCCCGTCTAGGTAATTATCAGAAATGTCATTTTCGTAACTCTACCTGGTCTAGGTGTGACAGGGATCGCCCTAGTCCATTGTACTGTACCCATACTACAAGCATTACTTAGTTTGGGACCATTCAGGTGGTGTGTTTGTCTGGTGATCTAGTGCTCCTATAATTTAGCCGCATGTTGAAAGCTCATCAGCGTAAATACAACATTAAACACATTACTATTAAGCCCCAATTCGCATAGATATTACCTACTTAAGTGTACTCGTACTAACTTTAATGTATTTATTAAACGAATTTATTTATTAAAGACCATAATCCACCACGCAGGCCCTTTGCGCGTTGGCGGATTTCACAAAGCTATCTTTCGAATATTCGTTAGATTGTCTAAGACTTTCAGGTTTCCTCACGGCCTTTTCCTGATTATGGCCTGAATCCCCCTCGTAGTGAGGGGAGGCCCGCGCCCAGGAGCAGGACATCAATATGGCTAAATTATTTATTTATTAAAGGAATTTATATCGAGATATATGTTTGATTATCCGTAGGCCTCGTTGCTATTATAATTGTTATTTTAGTTTAGCATTATGAATTTCTGACTCGAAAAGACGAAGTCGAGTTTTTGCGCGCTAATAGTTAGTATTATTTTGGAGTCGTTTTTACAATTATCTAGTACCTATTTCGTAACAATAGCTAATTTAAATTCGTAAGTAAAAGGTTAATCGAATGCTAATTATAATAGAATATGTTTTGAAATGTGTAAAATTATAGCCACGTAGGTATAATTATGTAAAAACATTTACCTAACTGTTATTGAATTTAAAATCATGTGAGAGCTGAATTGATTACACATTTTGTAACATAAAGATAAAGTTAATCTTGCTCGTGTGTGTGTAGTATATAATTAAACTAACTGACTGATTTAAGTCTCTCTCTTGTCATCTTCCAATTGAATTTACTTTGGTGAATAAAATTCGTCTGAAAGCCTTTGAATTTACAATAAAATTAGTATTTAATTTTATAAGCTTCTGCATTTCGTAACTTTCAGAATTCATTATTAACAGTAGGAGATAAATTTATCATACTCTTCTCCAAACCTTTAACAATTTCAGGGCCACTTAAAGCCATAACAAATTATTTGAGGTGGTTATTTAAGTTCAGGAGCCTAACCTAACCTATTAATGGAGTTTCTTGTTCATACTCTTGATAGAAAAAGCATACCTACTGAATGGATTTTTGTGAATTTTTACTATTCGTAAGTACAACACAGTGTGTACAAAGTTTACATTAAGTACATGAAAGCCTGTACAAATTTTTTTTCATTGATCTTTGGTTCTTATGCAATGCATTCATTCCACTTCTACATTAGGTGTCATAGATTGTAAAGCCTGACAACACGTTGCGGCAATACTCTTAAATGAAACTAATTTGAAGAATATTGTGTCAGGGGCATCGTCTCATAGGTAATTCAATACGCAAGTATAATTAAATAATAATAATATATGTTCTGGCAATCTGGGAACAGAAAATTGTTCCTGAATTGATAGAACATTTCCCATAATTGATAGAGGAAAGGTTGGCTTTTCACATGACAAATAATTTATCTATACAGTATATACAATTAGGTATAGCAAATAAATACAATGTAGGTTCCTAAAATGTAGCTGATTCTGGTAGTTCTAAAACTAAACTTGACTAAACTAAACTATATCACTATCACTATTATCGTCGTGATTTTAAGATAACAAATTGGTGAGTTCAGATTCATTAAATAAAGGACTAATTAAGTACATTTTAGGCTAATTATTAAAAATTAAAACGGGCTCTAATAGGCACTCGTCTGCCTATTTAATAAAAAATTAAAAGAAAAAGTAACTTAACAAGATATAATATCAAAGTGGCATGTACTAAACTTTGTTATTAAAATTTTATAGGCGTACAAATAATTTATTTTAGACAACATGATGTTACATGTTGCGGTAACAAGCCTTAATGCATTCAGAATATTTAGTATTATATGACTTCCACTTTATACATGGTGTTTCAATAGTACGAAATAATAGTTGAGGTACATAATTATTACATTATTATATTATCATGATGGACCTACCGAACAACCGCGCCCGAGAAATCAAATTACGTTATTTTAACGTGACCACATGTCCAAATGCGCCATTCTACTTTTCCAAAAACATTTTTTTTTACTTAGCACTGACAGAAAATGATAATTATGACAGATGTGTAAATACGTTAGTGTGAAAGGGATATATTATGGTATATTTTGCTTACTCAGCGTATCGGTTTTTCGTTCAACCGGCACCAATTTTTGGGAACACACAAAATTTGTTACTGCAATTGTGGTGTGATTATTTGTATTGGTAATAAAGTCCAGAATTAAGTGTGTCACAGCAATTTTTATTCTGTGCTGTGAAAATCTTTGAATAATGGTTAGGTTATCCTTTAATAAGCATAACTGTGTACTGTTACTCTCTCCTATAACAGGTGTACGCAATATTACGTTTCCTATCATCCCTATTCCATGGTTCCACATAAGAAGACCCGCAAGAAACATAGTAGGTAGGTACAAATATAACTCATTTTAAATTACCAGAGTCGCGTCAATGGTATTTCGTATGTGAAATAGATTGTTACTGTTGTAACCGATGGGTAGTTAGTAATTATAATCAAAGACACAACACTTATACAACAACACTTTGATGTTAAACGATAACATAAATTAACTACCTAGCTACTTAAATTAACATACTTATTTAAAATACAAAATTTACGAAATGTACAAATATCTGTTAAATCCTATTATATTAATCGTTTTGGAAAGTACAACCAGAATTACAAAGCACGATAATTATTTAAACAACTAGAACACTTAACACCTTGACATAGAGTTTAGTCTGTGAGAATAATAATTTATGTTAGGTAATTAAGATTAGGTATTTAGAAGTACCATCAGCCGGTGCATTTAAACCAATTACAGTTAACGATAACAATTACGAATAAATGCCAAGGTCAGGCTTTCAGGTTTTCATAACGAGTCCACAGGGTCTGTTTCACAAGCTAAAGATAAAAGTTTTTTTTGCAAATAAATATCTACCTATCTTCTTATGATGTTTCGATAGAATCAGATACCTACAAAACCCGAATGAAGTAATAGTATATTTTTGGAACGAAGTTCCTTTTACGCGGCATGCCGTCACGCTTGAAAAACGTTATACGTAACTTTGTAAGGTCCACTGTGAAAAAGTTATCTAAAAATCAACTAGATGGCGTAAGTGAGATATTCAGGTGACTGGATAGTGCGTTAGTACTTCCGATAACTTAAAATGTTGTGCATGCAAAACACTTAACAGAGAACATCGTTCCTGACGGGAGGGTCCCCTGACCTTGCATTTTTATAAACCATGGTTAAACTATAGACAAGTGAATACTTAATACTAGCTTCTGCCCGCGACTTTGTCCACGTGGACTTAAGTAAAGTATCCTATGCCCATTTCCAAGGTCCACTCTGTCTTTAAACCAAGACTTATCCAAATTAGTTCAATGGTTTAAGCGTCAAAACGTAACAAACAGACAGACAGACACAGTTACTTTCGCATTAATAAACATTAGTAAGGATTACAACATAAGTGGCGATATTTATTTACTATTACAAAACTTATTGTTGGATGGTTTGACCTTGATCTGAAGTGGTCCCTGTCCCTACGGCCGTAGATAGTATCGCGAGATGTTACTATATCCGAGATATCAATGTAATAACAAGATAAGCCATTGGCCAATAGTTATAGTAGATCTGGGTTGTCAAGTCTGTGTCTGTCTTTGAGACTTTTTAAAAATATATTTAATTAACGATGAACGAATTAGAGATATCTGTGTTACCTAGATAGTACATAATAGTAGAAGTACATAATAATAAACACCAATTATATCGTTGCAAACTAATCAACACTTGTTTAATGGTGGTGACTGGGAGCGATCCCGGTGGCTGCCAGACCAGGGCAAATTACAATAAGTAATTTCCAAACTTTCCCCGGCAGAATTGGACCAGCAACCCGGTGCAGTGAGCTGGTCGGCCTAGACTCAAACCACTACGCCAAGCGGACATCAAAGTCGCTATTTTGCCAGAGTACGAAACGAAGGAGAAAAGGATACCTACGAATGATATCACTTGGCTATTATTTATTTCTTTATTTATTGAACACAAAACAGGTTACAATCGTGTTAGCATGATGTAAATGTTTACTATTCTATAACTTCTATTTAATTATAACCCAAAAGCTTGTGTTACAATACGTTAACGATTAAAACGAGTTAGACAATATAAGTAAGTGACTAAAGTAAAAGTATGTAAGTGCAATAATAACCTAAAACTAAATTTAACAAAAATACAACTACTAAAACTTGTTTTGACTATTTTGGTGACAAACATTTGATGTAAGTAGGTTGGTACTCAAACGTATGTTTAGTTACTAATCTAAATGTAATGAAATTATGAGGCCTTGACGATATCTGTAAATTATTAACCTTTTTTAATTTATTGTTTTCTTATATTTACGCGAATACTACACATTGAAATAAAACTATTTTTACGGATTATATCGCGTTTATTTACTTTTTATGTTCCCGACGTTTCTTTTTTAATTTATTAAACTTTTAATGATTACCATTTTCATTATTATTTCGTATTGCCACCACGCTGTTACAAAAATTTTACAAATATCCCGATGAATGCAGATGGACCGTATTACGGGAAAATTTTAGAAATTAACCGTTTGTATTTATTTATAATCTATCATTCTTAGTACATTACTTATAAGCTATCGTAAGTTTGGGATCATACGATTCTTGATAGCATTTATCTTGTGTATTGATAGGTATTTAAGTTCTTCTAAAAATATTACCACTCTTATATTATCGGGTGAATGCAAAGCTGAACATCAATCTTATCAATAACTAGCTGTACCCTGCGTGCGTTGCTTGCTACGCTGTCAAAGATTGGTCGTACCAACTCAGAAACCTTTGCGGGCTCATGCACAACACTTTGCTGAAGATCATGACATGATGAAATGCATAGTTTACGATTCTATAAAGGACATACAGACAAACATTAATTTTTATAATTATACAAGGTGAAACATAATGGGTATACTTTTTTTTTTCAAAACTTAACTTTGTAATTCTAAAACCATCAGCTTTGGAGGGATCTTGAAAACAAAAATTGTTATAGGAATACAGCTGTTGACCGATTTCACAAGTCTACAAAACCTTTAGTACTTCAACTGTAACACAAAGCCGATAGTTTGAGATTTACAAAGTTAAGTTGCAAAAGAAATAGTATACCCTTTTTGTTTCACCTAGTATAGATAAAGGCAGTAGTCTAATCTTTGATAAGCAGATGAAATCCCATGAATATATCACAAGTATCTACCTAACTGGCTTCCGAACTTAATCTTTGAATTTCATTATCTGTGATGACGTAATCTGTTACTAAGTACTTACCTATCAGTAATTTACAAATCTGGATTTGTGCAAGGAAAAAAAATAGAAAAAGCAGTGACAGCAAGCGTATTGCGGGCACAAAGGCCCTGGGTTCAAACCCCAGCTCGCGTCCCTGGGTTTTTCGAAATCTATGAACAAATAATAATTTCAAAATTATCACTTGCTTACGGTAAAGGAAAACAATGTCTTAGAAAATCTAACCAATTTTCGAAAGACATCTGAAATCCAACCCGCACTGAGCCAGTGGTCTGATTCCCCTCGTATTGAGAGGAGACCTGCGCCCAGGAGTGGGTCGTTCAAAAGGGCTAAATTATTATTTTCATTGATTTGTGATTTTTTTTTCCCGCAGTTCTAAATATTTTTATGGATATAAACCCTGTCGGTTACGCCTTATCGTTATTATTGAATGGGGCTGCCTCAGCAAGCGAGCCTGACTCGCACTGGGCCGGTTTTTACGACATGTTAAGTAACAGAATGATTCTATTTATCAATGATAACGAAGATATTTCTATGCCCGAATGTCTAATATCAGTAAACACTTGAAAATGAAATATTGAAATCAGATATCGCTGCTTGCGCCAGATGCATTATGACATATTTATTCACTAGTTAGAACCTGCTGCTTTATTTCATTTGTATTTGGATGAAAAATGAACTAAGTATAAAAATTATGCATTAAATTTATGGTATTTTAGTAATAACGAAAGAGGGGGGATGCTTTGCCCAAACGTGGGGTACAAAGAACTTCTAATATGGTGAGACTAGTGTCAAGGACACCTTTTCAATCTAACGGCTGTTGTCTACTATATATGTCAGGGTCTTAAACACATGCCATCCTTAATTACTCTACATTACAGAACAATAACTTAAAAGAATATTTCGTAAAACTCTTGTTCCACTTTCGAAACTGACTGTACCTCAACTGGTATTCTAAAATATTTTTTAAGCAAAATGTAAGCAAATGCGCATGAAATTTATCTAAATAATATAGGTACCTGTAGTTTTTTTTGTTATAAGAGTCACACGTTTAGTGATGATGTGTGATTCAATTTGATAGTTCTTTTATAAGTACATTTAAGGAAATTATTCTCGCCATTGAATTGTCATAATAATGATGTACACTGGATACACAATGGCGAATAATCTGGAATGTTCGAAACAGATTGTGCTAGTGAAGACGGAGGTCATGATAGCTGCCAGTCTCACTTTATAACCTACTAGCGGCCCGCCCCGGCTTCGCATGGGTACAATACGGTTACATTATTGAAGTTTTAGTAAGGATCCCTATTTTTTTTTTTTTTTTAAACATAACATAGCCTATTTCACCCGGGGATAGTATAGCTTCCCAACAGTGAAATAATTGTTCAAATCGGTTCAGTAGTTTCGGAGCATATTCAATGCAAACAAACAAAACAATCAATTCTTTCCTCTTTATAATATTAGTAGGTTTGGATAGTATAGATTAGCCTCTGCCCGCGACTTTGTCGTCGTGGATGTCGTATGTAAATTATTCTATGTGGTAAACCAGGTTATAGACTATCTGTGTGCCAAATTTGATACCAATCCGTTGAGCTGTTTTTGCGTGATTGAGGAACAAACATCCAGACATACAAATTTGGCCGCAAAAGCACACTGGAATACCAATTTGGTAAAATGTATAACTTCTAAGATGATAGATTTACTATTCACTAGCTTTTTACCGCGTAACCCACGTTGACCCTGAGTACCTACCTAATATGTAGCCTGTACCTATGTTGTTCCAGAGGACTACCTACTCCATAACAAAGTCCATTGAAATCCGTTTAGCATTTTAAGTTAAGTTCAGTCAATCCTAATCACATGTATCTATAATTAGCAATATATAATATCCTACTAGCTACTACAGGGTTACTGGTTACCAGTAACTTACTGATAAACGTATTAAGCACCTGCTAGGAGTAATAGAAAAGCATAAAATAAAAACCAAATTCCTGTATGCTCCTCGAAATTTTTTCGTGTACTTTACCGAAGCGAGAACTGTCATATCTGTGGTCTTTATAAAGACCCGAAAGAGGAAAGTTAATAACTTGTTAAAAGAAATGTTGCATAAGTTTTAATACAATAGGAATAATAGGTTCGTGGGAATTAACTACTATTGTTGTCACCATCAAATGCGGTATTAATCATAAAATGGCCGAATATATCTAGTTGTTTAAATTTGTGAGTAAAATTTGAATTAAATTTTAATTAATTTTTCAAAATGTCAAAAAAAATACATAGGATTTTGTATATACTATAACTAAGTGGCGGAGTAAAATTTATTGTATTTTAATTCCTATACCACGAGGAATAGGTACATCGAATTGTAAGCTGTAAACCTGTATTACCCATCCATTTCTTCCGTTTCATCCGTTCTTATTGTCTCCCGTTTTGCAACCGCGGGAAGCGAACTGAACCACAGTATTCTTGATTAGGGTTTGATATAATATTAGGTACCTACAATAAGAACGATTCATCAATTATTTGACGCATCATATCGTTTGCCACCCGGGTGTATGTCGTACAAAGTTCTATTGTTTCTGCACTCAATAGGTTAAGTACTCACTCAAATAAAAAGGTGATACGAGCAAAGTCATATTAATATGACTCGCAAAATGTTTATAATACACAAATATTCACAGGACGAGCGACTCAGCCCATTAATTGGAGGTTACAAAGTAAGTAGGTTGTGTCGAGATAATGGTTTGTGACAAATCGCAAGGCGGATCGCCGCAGGCGCATACTCGGTCAGTTTTCGAGTGTCGCTCATGCTGTGCAGTTTACAGTGTATTATTTTAGTTTATGTAAATAATGTGCAACTGTTTTTAAATTTCAAATAGAGAAGAGGTTAGTTTTTTTATTCGTTTATTTTTTTTAGTTTAGAGATGGGTCGTGATTCGTGATTACAATTTATTTAATGGTCACTTAAAAACTTTATTATTTATGATCATTCACTACAGTTTGCTGGTGCTGTTACCCACTCTTAGGAAGAAGTCTCGTTTCGTTCGTGCAAACATCTTTATCCCGTTCTTATTTTATCCTGATCTGTCAAATGATCATAAAAGCTTAGCTATCGAAGGCGATTGATTTGACAATTACCTACTTATAGGTATAAAACATCGCTCACAGATAAATAAAAATACCTTAAATCCGTTAGGTCTTGTCAAAAGATGTTCTACTTTAATAGTAATAAGGTCTAATTGTAATAATGTACGATCAGCTGTTAGAAAGAAACCCATGAGATTTTTTTAAAATTAATATAGAAATACTTACCTTGTGTATGAGATTGGGGTTGTTATTTTGTAAATAATAAGGACAAAAGTACCATAGGCGGTGTGTGCACTGCGGTGTGACTCTTTCTACCCCTTCGAGGTATACAGGCGTGGTAATACTTATGCCATGATCTCTTATGCTCAAGAGCAACGAGTATCCTTTGACCTACAATCAAGTTGACCTTATCAGGGTCATTCATGTTGCGGTTTCGGCGACCACTTTGTCAAAACAAAATGTGACAAATATCGATCCTGTCTCCTTCTCCCTTATGAATTAAGAGAGAGAGAGGGTGACTTGGTATGACAAATCTGTGAGTGAAATAAAGCCTTGTCACAATCACTTACTTACTAGATGTATCTACCCAGATAGGTTTGTTTTAATAGGAAAAAAGCGAATAATGAAAGTAAATAAAATCTCGTTTGACCTTCGATCAACAGCAGGTAAGTACTAACTCGTCCAAGTTGTCAAAGCAATACGGTTGATTTTATTTTATAAAGGTAGGTTACATTTACATTGTACCTATTTGTAATAGATAGTACCCACAACATTACTTTTTGTTTACAATAGATTTGTCAATACAATAGCGCGTAAAATCTAAATAGGAACTATTTATTTACATTTATGGCGAGGGTTATAATAAGCGAAAAATCAGTTACTTAAATTGGTGACGGTCAATCATTGTTATCGCTCTTAACTCCTCACGCAATGTTGCACATCGACTGTTCCGAGTGTAATGTTTGATGCATTGTATTTAACACTCCCATGGCTTTACGGGAATGAGTACTTGCCTAAGTACTTATGTACTACTAAAACCTAAAAAAATCTCTTCGTCAATTTCCTATAACAAATGTTTGACGACCGCTTGACGCAGTTGTTCGAGCGTAGGCTACGTTGCGGGTTCGATTCCCTTCGGGGTAAATTTCGGAAATGGCCATTTCGTAATTTGCCCTGGTCTGGGTGTCATTGGGATCACCCCCAGTCCATTGTACTGTACCCATAGCACAAGCGTTGCTTAGTTTGGGACCATACAACTGGTGTGTTCGTCTGGCGATATTTATTTATTTATCATGCGGCTACCACCATTTGTAAACCTGTATTATTATAGAGGTCTTGGTTTAACGAAATGGCAGTCGTTTCGCAATCGTCTCACCTGGTGCGGCCAAGTGCAAAGGAGATAAATACCTACTTACATTTCCCTATCACAGATAGATATTAATTTTTGTCTTCTCTAATATTAATAATTTTCCGGCGCATCACAATCGTCTCACCGGTCTATTATACCTACCTTGCCTAATACAATACAATCTCCACCAATTTAAGAGACATAGAATATTTTAAATCGTAGATGATTCATTTTTTTATAAATTCTTGTCAAGCAAACATTCAAAAGGTTTCCTCAATACGAATTATATAGTCCAATGTCGAGCTCTATGTTTATAACAAGGAAACAGTAGTTTCGCTGCCGCAAAGGTCATTGTGCATGGGATACAAATGATCTGTGTTTGACTCTCTGGACGAGAAATGAATAATTTATAGGACAGAGTATTAAGGGACATCATATACTTCCTTGGTGGATTTTCATTAAACATAGCTAAGAACACCTATAACATCAGAATACCTATCTAACAAAAAAAACAAAATTGAAATCGGTTCATCCGCTTGGGCGCTACGACGCCACAGACAGATACACATGTTAAACTTATACACCCCTCTTTTTTGTCGGGGGTTAAAAAATAATTTAAGACAGTTGAAAATATTTATCTATAGGAAGTATTCACTATGTGAGCTAAAAATAAATTTTCATAAGATGGTTCATTGTGATAAGCCCTTAGTCACCTTTATGACATCCACAGGAAGAATGTGATAAATGAACCCGGCAGAAGACGTAGGTATGCCGCTTATATTAGTTAACGAGTAAACTCAACCAAGGCGACTGGCGTTCTATATATATTGTTTGGTGGAAACTAAAACAATAACATAAACTAGACCTTATAATGTTCCACTTTTGGGCACGGGCCTCACCTGAACGTGATGGGGATTCAGTCCATAATCCACCAAGCTACCCCAGCGCTGGTTGGAGTTTGAGATATTGAAGAGCCTCTTTGCGAGCCAGGGTTTGAACCCAGGACCTTGTGCATACAATACGTGTGTTTAACCAATCAGCTATCACTGGTGAAAACTACTTATTAAGAATTCCTGATGTCTTTTTACTGTTTCACCAACACGAGACCGATTTTTTTAAGGCTTATTTTTGAGATCTATATAAAGTGTATAGTCAATTACTAGTGATTAGAACAATTCTAATTACACATTCTATAAATAAGCAAGATTTTGCACGCTATGCGAGATAACCTTCGGATAGATGCAATCAAATTAATTAGTTGCATAAGAAAACCCTTTGTTATTCCTTAATGGCTCTTCATTTCGCAATCCACTTAAGCTACCATCTTCGATGGAATCACTTAGATACGATATACAACGGAAAAATAAACGTCGTTACGTTATTAGGGTTTCAAAAATATCGAAAAAAAAATATGATGTTTTCAATTATTCTCAAGCGAATGAACACTACACTATCGCAGAAATAATTTTATGCCATGGAATCTCTGATTTATTACATTAAATATGAAAACGCGATCAATCCACAAAAAAAATATTTGGAGCACTTTTTACGCAGGGTATTATGTAGGTATCTACAATATACTTAAACTCGCATAAAAATTATCTTATGCCTACATACGCACACTAAAGCAAATAAATTGTATTACATAAATTTAAGAGTAAAACGGTAAACGGTACTATTGTTTTATGGCATAATTAGGTATTATAAACTAATCTGTCTGGTATTATATTACACATTAAAGTCTCGAGAGTACAAGGCTAAGTCAATTGGTCTTATTGTAAGAGATCAACTTATCCGGTTTTGCATTTATAAAAGTTAGTTATGTCTAGCCGGCGTCAGGTAACCCTAGTGGGTACTTCCGCCTAGGTACTTAGGCACGGCTGCATTCCCCATAGATGCAGGTACCCTTACCTGCAGTTTTCAGTTTGTCAGACCCTTCTGACAAACTGAAAACTGAGGTCAGTGACGTGCATTTGGGGACTGGTCCACTGCTCCGGGACGAGTATATGGGTATTTGTCCACTGTTGGACATAGACATGTCAGCAGTACACAATAATAGGTTAATTTATAATTCTCATATTTCAAAAGAACAATATTTGTTATTGTAACGGGTATTAGTTGTATTAGTCAGAACTGGTGAAAAACGATAATGGCAACAATATTTTTTGTCCTTTGTGCGATGATCACGGGAAACAGTTGAACAGATTGCAATGGAGTTTTAACTATTAGATAGCTTTAGAACATATGTCACACTTAAAATATATGATACATACGTATTTCATCATGCTGTAACCATTAGGGTGGGTTGGGTTGTGCTGCAAAATTTAACTTTAAAATTTATGCGCCGATTTTAGGTAATCCAAAATCTGCGCTACGTAAACTAGCTAACAGCCAGTTTTAACAAAAAAGGACCTTACAGAAGGACGAAAACTTCTAAAGCTTTAGTTCTAGGATGCCTGCAGCGGGTCCTATAGCAGATTACATGTGAAAGCCATTACATGTTTACTTAAAATTTCAGGTACTCCAGCACAATGTCAAAGGACAAGAAAGACATCGAGATAGACAACTTTACATCAACGTGAGTGCATTTTAGTTATTTATAACTAACTAACTTACTTTTAAACTTTACTAATACTACTTCTAACTAGTTACAAAATATTATGTATATAAGTATATTTAGAGAATAGAGTGGAGTAGAATATTTTTTATATTTTTTTTCCCTGTTCATGCATTTTACTAACCATTTCAGTAGCCTTATTGATGGTAGGCGGCGTTTATGAATAATGAAATTCTTAGTCGAGGTCGCGACTAAGAATTAGTAATTCTTCTCAGTCGAGGTCGCGTTCCGATCCGGTGGTAGATTTACCCTCGCCACCTCTCCTGGCAGCGGCCCAAGCCGAGGTCGTGTCCCTTGTGGCGCCCTTGAGCTAGCTGCCCCCCTGCCCCTCTGGCTGGAGCGCACTTGCGCTCGCCCTCTGTCCGGGTGAAGTTGTTATGGCCACTCTGGCCAACAACATATAGTCAATTAAATAAAAAAAAAAGAAATGTTACGAGAATTTCTTTGGGAACAACAAACGTTTACTATTTTTCACAGAACATAAATGTTCAAGCCTCTGTTTAACTTATTAATCTGGCCGTAATTTAACTCAGGTCTGTCGCCACTTTAAGGTTTTGCTACGAGGGGGATTCTGGCCATAATCCACCACGCTGGCCCAGTGCGGGTTGGTGGATTTCACATGTCTTTCGAAAATTAGTTATATTTTCTAACACATGCAGGGCAGGTTTCCTCACGATGTTGCTTTACCGTAAGCAAATGATAATCATATTATTGAAATTACGATTCGGACTAGATTGAACCCAAGACCGCGCGCCCGCAAGACGCGTGCCTGACCAATCGTCTATTACTGCTTATATTATCTAAGTATAATGTGTGAAAAATAATGAATTAATTAAGTACCTACTGTTCGAGATGGATTGCATTAAGAGTGATATGAATGAGGTTGGAGTGGATGTGAGTATGACGGGAAAGCGCGATGAATGAGAGGAAAAGACATACTGCGCCGACCTCAGATAATAGGAAAAGGTAAAGATGATGATTTTCGTTCCCCTCTGATTAAGTGGGCCCGGTATAACCGTAATAGGCAATGTCATTCGAACTAAATACGTTGGCAAAATGTGCTGTGCACTATGAACACCTCTGCTTACCCCTTCCTATCGTTATCTACGACAGATGATTGCATATAGGTACGTAGAAAAAATATGTACATGGCCATACAAATTGTTCATCAGTAGGCATTTGGATCCACTCATATTTTAAATCTTAAATGTAAAATGCACGTTTCTCAAATTGCAGTCAACAATAACAACACGACAGAACCGTTTCTAATTCTCCAGAATCCCTTTTGATCCGCCTGCAAATGTACAAACGAACCGCTGATGCATAACAACAATAGAAATTAAAGTACTTTGATTTTCTCATTCAGTATCTACCTATTGAAAGCGATACCCCGTTCCGCGCGATCAGACAGCGCGTCGCGCCAAGGTCACGATGATGATGAAATAATCAATAGATATTTATGTGGTCAGTGGTTTTACAAACAATGACGTTTTTTGACCTAAAAGTAAAAACCAAAAAAATGTAAAAAGTTTAGTGCCGGATCTTCTAGTCGAGGTTGCGCTTCGATCCGGTTGCAGACTTAAAGAAAAATTACAATTTGTTAGTGTCCCCGTAGGCCTGACCACAAAAAATACAATTTGACTTTGACTCTCGATTCAATATCGGCGATCGAGAACTTTAGTTGATATTGATACTTCTGTGTTCGTCAAATTGACAAAATCTTTCATGGTCAAAGCATATGGGCACCTTTTGACCATGAAAGAATGACAAACCTAATTCAGTTTTATTTGTGTACCACCAATATCACTACTGAGGGAAGGTCAAAGCATTTTTTTATGTAACAAAGTCCACAAACAATCGTACGAATACCTAGCTGATGTTAAGCAGTCCCCACAAATATAAAGTTTGGATAGACATGACCTAGGTTCATTCAGACCCAAATGCTCTTGTTCAAACGCTAAACGAGTCGAATAGCCTCAATATGAACCCGTTATGGCTTAACTTCGGAAACTTGTTTCAACATAATCGTTCAAAGTTATTATCATGAATTAAATTAATTTGTTTGGCAACTGTATGCCATGCCCATGAAAATGTATGTGAAAGCCAGCAAGTCGATAATTTTTCGTGACAGGTGGTATTTAAATTTTTGTTTCGACTCGGCCCTTTTTTTAAATATCAACGTAGGTTACCGTAACCTGCAGGGGACTAGGGCAGAGGGGAGGGAAAGGGAAAGGGTGGTTGGGATTCCCTCTCTCTCACTCATCTTACGAAACGCAAGTATAATAGCTACTTTGTGAATTGGCTTTAGCTTGGCCGCTTAGAACTAGTGCCCCCATGTACACGCTGGATCCATAGAAAATTGCTTTAACTGAATTGTGTGCGATTTATGACTCGTTGAGTGGGATTTTAGACGTAGGTAGGGGTCCTAGTATAAGTCCACATTTTGAAATCGGATATAGGATGCAATGAATGTTTTTCTCTTTAATTGGTATCGCCGCAAGGGCAGCCTATCGGTAAAGTCCGGGGGTACTCTTAGCTACGATAATCGATATATCGTGACATTTGTCTTGTCGAATCCTACTCTAAATCCATCTTTTTTGCCATCGTATATCATCTGAACGAACGATATTTTTGTATCGTTCGTTCAGTAATCGATGGGATTTAGAGTAGGATTCGATAAAACAAATGTCTCGATTCGACTATCGTAGCTATGTGTAGCACCCCTCGGTTAGACGCCTGGCTCTGAAAGAGCGACAAATGTTTACGTGCAGCAATTTAAAAAGTACTTCTGCCTATATTCATGTAACGACACTTCCTGTTAAGGTCAGGTCACATCAAAGTTTGTTACTTTCGGGACCGCTGAAAGGGCCTAATTGCGTTTATGGGACTTCTGTCCCTCAAGCTACTAAAGATCAACTAATGGCTCTTTAACTTAATTAGCTCGGTAAATATATATATTCATGTCCAAAATGGTCAGTTTCATAAAATGAACATTTTCGGAAAACTTTGACTTTCCCAAATTACCACTCCCAAAATGACCATTCAGGACCCTCCCAAGTAATTTGGTACGCCATAAGCACAGTGTTATAAGCTATGTATAGTTGTCGTTTATTGTTTGTATGAAGATTCTCACATCACGTAAATATATTTACGCTTAATATTAATATTCTTGAAATACTTAGACACTTGATAGGACTTTGATAAGGGTAAGTTCAGTTACCCCTAAATCTTCGAACCCTTATGTTAATTTAAATCAATTAACTACATCACATAAACTTTAAATTCGCTTATTGATTCGAGTAGCTTGGAATTAAACATACATATAAATATACACTGAATTTACCAAGTGAAAAACATTATTTTTCAGAGCCGACCTCACCACCAATCCAGGATTTCAGTCGTCTCTGAGCATAGTATCGAAAGCTGTAAATCCCGAAAAGCCGTATAATCCCTTCGAGCATCGAACTGTGGAACATCCTAATTCGTGAGTAGCTAGTTATAATCGTTTAGTACTTACTTAATCTGTTTTGGGAAATGGGAATGTTGACAATTTATTTTTATTGCATAATTATATAATGTATGTTTTATGATTGATTCAAGAGAAATGATCAACAAAATAACTTACAAAGTGGAAAAATGCTGTCGTTTTTAGGATTCAAAAACAGTAGGTTAGGTACTAGTTAGCGAACGCCATAACTGAGTATTAAATATTAGAAGTTACGCCTACTGCATATCCGATACAAATGATAGGAACAAGATCACTATCAAAGTGTTACTCTCTGCCTGTTCATTAAGGAAAGCCTAGGATCACAATGGCCTGGGAACGACCTCAGTTGCACCCAGGTCAAGTTTTGAATTATACCCGTTACGCCCCAGTGCGGAGAGGTACCTGCCTCAATGTTAAATTCAAGAATACTACATTTATCTACACCGTCATCTATTCCCACAAGTGTTGCAGCTAAGTCTATACCATACAAAGAGATGATGAAAAATAAATATAATTAGTTATGTGTTAGTAATTATATTTATTCTTCATGTGAAAAGGATAGTTTAGTGACAACGCTAATAAACTTGTTAATAAATCATTTAAGTCAATTTTTACATATTCATCACTTTATCAAACAAATTTCCAACAAAAGAATAGATATCAAAATTCTTGCAAATTACGAGGGATTTAACCGAAGATTCACGGAAAAGAATAAGGCTTCCGGGGTAAAAATGATTTGGGGAAAGTTAAAAAATATGTGGAAAGAATGAAGTAAAGATTGGAAGATTTTCAGTGATTCTCTTATAAGCAAAGTACTGAGAAGCTTTAAAATAAATTGGAAATATCTATGTTAACTATAGATTTTCTACATTATTTTCGATAGCTCTTGTGGTTTCTATTGAGGAGATAATGAAAATATTATTATCTACGACAGAGTCTCATATTTGGGCCCACTAGACCGATATAACTACCGTCTACCACTTGATTATTCTGAGACAATCGCTCCTCTGGCGAACGCTCCATAGTATTTAGGTACAGTACAGCTAACAATTAGAAAGCATCCTTATGATAAATTCCAAATTTAAACTAGATCCTTTGAAATGTGTTTACTTGCAAAGCTAGGACGCCTAGTGAACATTATGTTCATTATCTCAATGCCTAGCAGCAAAGGAAAGTCAATACTATCAGAAGCGTTGAGCACATTAATTAATACAACATTAAAATAGGTTTATATAATTTTAATCAAACGCAAATGATCATGAATGTAGGTATCTATTTAGTGTTGTGTAAGTAACTTTTTTATTAATAATAAAAAAGTTATTTTAAAAATTCTCATATTTAAATCCGGCTTGAACTTAGGCCCGTATTAATAAATCGATCTCAAGTCTGAGACCGATCTTGGTAATGTCATCCTTATGTCAAACCATTACAAAATAAAAAGTTTGTCAAAAGCCTTCTTAAGATCGCTCTCAGACTTGAAATATATTTATTGATACGGCCCTTAGTCACTTGAGAAACAGCTTACAACACCTTATATTTATAATATCAGTATTAAAATGATCAACAGTATTGCCCAAAATGTACCTTACCTACTTAACATTAACTACCACGTTTTTGATACAATTAACGGTTAATTGATTATACTAAACACCGGTTTTCACAAAACGTTTTTAAGACGCATTTCAACACAAGCACAATAATGTATATCGTTTCACGATTGCACGTGCCTTTTGCTTGTTGTAAAAACTTATCTGCGTCGTGTGGTGGCAACACCTGTACACGTGCTAATGTATGCGAATAGAAAACATAAAAAAAAAATCGACCCTTATTTTTTGTAAGCCATCAATAGACTTGTGGTTAGAGGGGCCGCCCTCGTAGCCGAGAAGTTCCGGTTTCGATCCCCATCCTAGTCATTAAACTATTGACGTGGGCCCACTCCTAACAGAAGCATTACCTTAGCTGGAGGGGCTAACGGGATTACTAGTAATGCGATAAACTCACATTGCAAGTAGGTAATCTTTTTGATTACAAAAAAAAATAAGTAAAAAATATTTCAGTGTCCTAAGTCTACAACTTTAAAAGTCTGTAATACAATAAAAACACATTGGATAGGTTCTGGTAGAAGGGTTGGCGATAGATACACGAGGATTTATAAGCCCTTGGGTCGTGAATCCGCGCCATTGTCACCAAAATCGACATGTTTGTGACGTGACAACTCCAGAAAATGTCCGTAAAAAATCGCGTCCTGTCTGGCGATGTATCCTGGGCGCGTATTAATAAATCAATCTCAAGTATGAGAGTGGTCTTGAGTTTTGACATGTAATTTTTTAATGGAATGACGTTAGGATGACATTTCTTAGATCGCTCTCAGAGTTGAGGTCGATTTATTTATACGGGCCCTAGGTCGTCACGTAGACATAATCTATATCTATATATATATAACTCAAGGTGACTGACTGACTGACTGACTGACTGACTGACATAGTGATCTATCAACGCACAGCCCAAACCACTGGACGGATCGGGCTGAAATTTGGCATGCAGGTATATGTTATGACGTAGGCATCCGCTAAGAAAGGATTTTGATTAATTCTACCCCCAAGGGGATAAGACTAAGTCGCGGGCACAGCTAGTATTATATAATTTAAATATGAGCGCCAATCGCAGTCCGTCTAACGGAGCGCGCCTGCGCAACACACCGCATCATGATTTATGGCGCGGCAGTCGTAGGAATTGTTTCCCATTTCCCTGAGTAACCCTTTAAAAGATTAACTAAATGAACTACTTAGTTGTACAATTGACGTATTGTTAGTGATAATGTGTTGCATTCACATGCACATATTTTACGGGATAGTCACGTTTCACAATACATACAAAGCAACTATGTGATAAAATTTATCGGAATTAATGAACACTAATTATATCTTAGTTGCGACAGTCAGCACAGTGGAACATGTAAAGCGGAATACATAAATAGCTACATTGTTAAATGTTTAATTAATTGCGTGTTTTTTTTAATGCCTATACACATCTGACTAAAACTTTCAGAATAATTATTTGAGACCTATCTGACCTCCAGGTCCAAAATAGCTACATTCCCAAAACGATCACTTAACCAAATTTACTTCTTTCCCAATTAATTAGTATATAACTTTTTGTGGTGGGTGTATATAACCATTATGCCGTCTTGATTTTTCTAGCGATTACCCCTTAACTGAAAATTTGATGTCAAATGATCATCAACCTAGTTACTGCGGTCCTTATTTACAAAAGACGCTCTAAAAATACCTAAAATCTTCTTCATTTTTCCCTCAGAACGATTGGGTCAATAGTCCATCTCCTCAAGGCATGTCTGGGCTCAGGTATCCTGGCGATGCCTTCAGCGTTCAAGAACAGCGGTCTGGTCACCGGGTCTATAGGAACCCTGATAGCTGGGTTCATTTGCACCCACACAGTGCATATGCTGGTAAGTTTTTGTAGCTCCTTGACCCGTATTAATAAATCGATCTCAAGTCTGAAAGTGATCTTGAGTACACTTTTGACATGTTATATTGTACTGGTATGACATAAGAATGACATTTCCAAGATCGCTCTCAGACTTGAGATCAATTTATTAATACGGCCCTTGTATTCTCTACCTATAGTAAGTACTATTTTTTTATACTAGGTGAAACAAAAAGGGTATACCTACTATTTTTTTTGCAACTTAACTTTGTAAATCTCAAACTATCAGCTTTGTGGGACAATTGAAGTACTAAAGGTTTTGTAGACTTGTGAAATCGGTCAACAGCTGTATTCCTATGACACCTTTAGTTTTTCAAGTTCCCTCCAAAGCTGATGGTTTAAGAATTACAAAGTTTAATGTCCCGAATAGATCAATTAGACATAATCCACCGATCTCAATCCCTTTTTCTTCCTCTAACTATAGGCAAAATTCATATTTGGTGCGAGCAAGCAGAGACTTTAATAAACTGTGCAAGGACTGCTCTTTTGATCCCTTTGTTACTAGTAGTAAACAAGCAAGAAAGCAGCTAAACCTTAAGTTCTTCCAATAAATTCTGTAATGTTCTTATATTTTCTCTAATTAGTTCTGGTATCTCTAGGTGATGTGTGCTATTAAGTGTTTGCTTAAGACTCTATTGTACTTCTCTACTGCTATACGTGAAAACCTTTAATTGGCTTTCTAAAATAAATTTTTAAATATCTTAAATAAATAAATTAAGTTTAGAAAAAAAAGTATACCCATTATGTCTCGCCTTGTATAACCAAATCGTCAAACAAGCTTGCGCCTGATATTAAGAAGATACCGTAGCCTGTAGACACTTGCAATATCAAAGCCATTGCTCGGACGTTGCTGACCTGAAGTGAAGTGGTTGAATGGAACAGAGGGGGGAGAAGGAAGAAGGGCTGGTTATCCGGATATTTAATTGCTACTTTACGCCAATCTTCTGTGAGAAGGTGGTACTGCTGTAATCAATTGGCTACAACTTGACTCTACCACAGTAAAAATAAAATAATAATAATTTAGCCCTTTTGACGTCCCACTGCTGGGCACGGGCCTCCCCTCAACATGAGGGGGATTCAGGCCATAATCCACCACGCTGGCCCAGTGCGGGTTGGCGGATTTCACATGTATTTCGAAAATTGGTCAGACCTTCTAAGACATGCAGGTTTCCTCACGATGTTTTCCTTCACCGTAAGCAAGTGATAATCATATAGGAATTATGAATCGCACATAGATTTCGAAAAATCCAGAGGTGCGAGCCGGGATTTGAACCCAAGACCTGGTGCCCGCAAGATGCGTGCTTTAACCAATCGGCTATCACTGCTTTTGTCTACCACAGTGACAACTTTGATTTCAGGTGAAAACATCACAAGAGGTTTGCGTGGACGCCAAAAAGCCCTCGATGAGTTTCGCCGAGACGTGTGCCGCGGCCTTTACGTATGGACCGAAGAAAGTACAGAGCTGGGGTAATTGTATGAAGTAAGTTTTGCAATCACAATTAACTGTAAGCCCCAGTATGCGCCAGTTGTTTTCTAACGCAACACGTCTAGGTTTAAATTCCACCACACCGGTCTTAATAAATAATTAACAAAATGGTCACACAAACCCGACCATTATATGTTATCAAACTAAACAGCACTTGTACTATTTTTACCTGAAAATGGACTGGAAAACATCCCAGAGACACGGACACCAGAGCAATTTTTGCAATTTTCGACAGGGAATCGAACCCACATCTCTCCGGTGCAGTGAACCGAGCGGCCTTACACTATACAATACCCATCAATCACATCACAAATATTTATTGTAGTTATTTTTATGCAAATTTACTTACTGTCGCACGACTCCATTGTTAAAACGTAAATATACAATTTTAACACAACGGTAGTACATAACGATACCTCCCACGTAAGTTGTTGTAAGCCACAAAAATGCCGTTTTGCGTTTTTACTGAAAACTATCCTAATTTGCATTAATGAATGCATTCAAAGTGAAAAAATAATGAAAACACGACTTTTTCAAGGATTTTCTAGACGTATATAGTTGTAACTTTTGAACGAGAACGGGCTAGAACGTTGTATATACGTTTGCAATGGTATACGCGGGGTGCGGGAGAGCGGGAACCGCGCGCTCGCTTGTCGTATTGGTCACATAAAACAGACTACGCCGGACTTTCAACCGACCTGAAATGTTGTATAGATTACTTACAACAGTATACGTCGTTAAGCGTTCATGAAAATGGTTGTATGTAATACATGTACCATTATACGTTTACATTTAAATAAAAATAATTGTTGTATGTAATAAATACTACATTTTACTTCGGGAGTTGGTATTCAAAAGTTTGTTGTATGGTGACATACTATATTTTACGTTGCTATTACTTATTCTTTACTCCAATTCAATGTTGTATGTCGAAAGTAATTTCTAAGGTTGGGTCTTAAAAAGCTCTGCTTAATATATGAAATTTTAAATAAAAAAAATAAACCGACATCAAATAACTTGGGTGCACTAAAAAGCTAGAAATAACCAGGGAACATGTAATTTATTTCATTTGGAGTCAGTGCCACTGTTTTTACACAACGTTAATACGTCTACTTCTTACCTACTACCCCTACTTACTTGAATTGTCACCGACCGAATTTAGATTCTGGTCTGATAATTGTGCCGGTCAGAACCGCAATCGCATTGTGTTTGCGTTTTATGTGTATATTGCTCATAAACTTAACATAACTATAAAACATACCTTTCTCGAAAAAGGTACACAGGTACAAACAGAGGGTGACAGCTTTCACGCGTTCATAGAACGTTCATCTAAAAATAAACTTATTTATACACCTTTGGAATGGTTTCGCTTGGTTAGACGAGCTAAACAGGATGGAAGACCATATAATGTCATAGAAATTAAGCATAGTGATTTTTATAACTAAGAATAACTTTTGAACGGGCGTATTTTGACGTAATCTTCTACTCGAGAGAGCATGAACACCGAGTTCCTTAAAGCGCGAGACCGCTCTTAAATCTCTAGATTATTAAGTCCGATATTTGTCGTTTACGAAGATCTTCTGACCGAATGGCAATCCAGATGGGATATAATAACTAAGGGCTACTTCAAATTGGTTCCTTCCCCTTTCCGTCAATGTTCGACGCCGCAAAACAATCGTGAACATTCTGCACATCACATCTTGTGGGAGTGCAGTCTCTGGCACAGCAAACGGACTACTATGCTAAATAGCCTGCAAGTGACATCTGTAGCAGTTAATTACACAGACTTTGTGGAAACCAGGGACAATTTCCGTGCGTTCAAGCGCTTTTGCCATACCTATTATTGGAATCAAGTATAATCAGCTCACGAGTTTAGGTCCAATTAGTCATATTACGATCCGTGATGTATTACAACTGGTCTTCAATCAGCTGTAATAGACTTGTTTCTATGGCAATCAGCCCATACCAGCTATTTTATTCTCCTGCTTTGCACCGGAGGGAAGTGGTTTTTTTTTCTTCCAACTCCTCCTATTATTTCTTTCGATTAAATTCGTTCGGGTTCCAAGACAATTTAACTTTTCCCCGGGACTCGTGGAGGTTCAAACCTCGACGTCATTATTGGTCACCATTGTCGCTCCTGGCTTACAGGAGTTACAGTGGTGGGAATGTGTGGCGGGACTAGTCCCAATAAGGGCGTAACTGGTCGAATAATATAAATGGAGACGTAGTTAAATGGACCAACGTGAGCGAGTATGTGCCGAAAATCCTTTTAAAATTTACGACTGCAGTGGTTCGAACGCAGGCCGCTCGTCTCACTGCACATGGTGGTTGCGGGTTCGACTCCCGTCGGGGAAAAAATCAGAAATGGCCTTTTCATAATTTGCCCTGGTCTGGGTGTCACTGGGATAGCTCCCAGTCCATTGTACTGTACCTATAGTACAATAATTGCTTAGTTTGGGACGATACAGTTGGTGTCAGTCTGCCGATATTTAAAATAAAAATAATTATATCGTTACGCAAACAATAACGCTAATACCATTAATACCAATACCCGAAGACGTCCCAGAAATAGTATGGCAGAGCTATGCCCTCTCTATTCCAACCATCTTCGCTTAACAAAGGCAAAATAAGATGACTTAATGAGTCTCTGCCACAGTGGAATTATGTCAGCCACTTATCACGACTTTTTCAGTAGTCTATCTTTTGTTGCTGGGTCTCATAATGGTGATTATTTCTGATTAAGAATTAATTAGGAGGTAAATTAGTATTTTCTTCTTTACCTTATTTATATTTATTTTCATTATGCGTCTTTTTTTTATTTGTTTCGTTTGTTACTGATTAAAGGCTACACTGCCGACAGTTACAAATGGTTACCTGATTTATAGTTATCTTCATTTTAAGTTGATCTTATATAAATTATTAAGTAAGTCATATTTTTTATTTTATGTTTCATCATGTTATTTTTTATGATTATATTTGGATTATTTTTATTACAGAGTAATGGAAGACATTACTGTTTTTATCATAAATTCAATTTAAAAAAAAAACATTATTTTTAAATATGTCCTATTACAAAAATAAAGACATTTATCCTAGATCATAATTTATATTTATTTTCTTTACC
Organism: Notodonta dromedarius; assembly: GCA_905147325.1. NCBI lineage: Eukaryota > Metazoa > Arthropoda > Insecta > Lepidoptera > Notodontidae > Notodonta > Notodonta dromedarius. The sequence continues at coordinate 11,385,405 of LR990165.1, read as the reverse complement.
TATAATTTGTTCACGTGCAATAATACACAATAAAATTTTTGACAGATTTATATTGTTATTGTCACATACAACAACTGACGAAATTTAAACTTCGCGGTATATTGTTGTAAGTATGATATACAACAACTGGCGCAGCCTTTACTCCGCCGTAAAATGTTGTAATTATGACATACAACAACTGGCGCAGCCTGTACTCCGAAGTAAAATGTTGTAAGTATGGCATACAACAACTGGCGCAGCTTGTACTCCGGAGTAAAATGTTGTATGAACAATATCTCATAAAATATTCATATTTTCTTAAATTATCTTTCAACATAGTCAAGAATACTATAAATTAAACTTATATACCAAATTTCACAAAGATACAATTATAAATGCAGTTTTTAGTGCAATTTGAATCTTTAAAATGCTCTCCTGTAAAATTACGGTTTTGGGGATACAACAACTTACGTGGGAGGTATCGATAAAGAAACAAACATCGCCTAATATGAATCTTTTGTTCCAGGACAGTGGTCGATATATCAATGGCTTTGGCGTATTTCGGCGTATTGTGTGTTTATGTAGTATTCATTGGATCTTCTTTTAAAGAGGTAAGACAAATAATAACCATTATGTATGTAACAATAACAGATCACTGACCGGTAAAGATGACACATTGCGGGGAAACCTGCTTTCGAAAAACACGGCGATTCGCCTTCCTTCAATAGTGGACATCAAGTTTAGTGAACTATGGTTTAAATGGCCACGAATTGAGGACTAGTTTCCCTACAATACGAGTATACCTTAAATACTGTTCCTTTCGGATTAATATACCTATTATCGTTATTTCAGAACACATATTAGATGAACAGTAAATTAAACATCCTACTAATATTATAAATGCGAAAGTTTGTGAGTGTGGATGTATGTATGTTTGTTACTCCTTCACGCAAAAACTACTGAACGGATTTGGATGAAATTTGGAACACAGATAGATTATAACCGGGATTAACATATATGATACTTTTTAACCCAATAATCCAATACTACGCGGATGAAGTCGCGGGGCACAGCTAGTTAATAATAATACTTTCGATTTTCTTCTGAGCGCCTACTATTTGTGTGAAAGCAATAACTGGTTTCGCTACTTCAGACATTGCTATAACATTATCTATATAACGATGATAGATATAGATACATCTGAGGTTTCAAATATTTTCCGTAAAAGCAAGTAAGTGCCCTTTTGCACCTAAAAAATTAATCCTGAATAAAATACATGCTACTATTATTATGCAGTTCATCAATGGGTACCTACCTATACATTTAATTCCTAGTCGTTCCATTCTTCAATAGGTAGATTACATACCTAATCATCGGAAGAAGGCAATAAGAATGTGATAATGAACGTTAACAACACGAGCATAGAATTCAATTTTAAGTTTTCATATTGTTCCATAGCAAAAGGAATATATATTCAGAACTTCAAGAGCTTCAAACCACAAGGATGTGGTTGACGGTGCTTCGGACGAAGTCATTATTGAAGTATGTAGGACGCGGGATAACGGACTTTATAGACAATGCTTTAGAATTTAAAGCTGCTTGCAAATTGAATTTACAAGGAGTTAGGTCTTGGAAGACATAATAAGAGTCGAAGTGACTTTCGTTGAGGTATTTGCATCTCTCAAACTTGGCAATGAGGGAAGACCCGTGCCCAGGAGTGGGACGTTAAAATGCCTGATTTACTTATATCAATGAAATTGATTTATTTTCTCTACACAGGTTCTCGACGTCTACATTCCAGGGTATACGCTGTCGATCCAAGCTTACTGCGCTCTCACCCTCGTTCCTCTCGCTCTGATCTGTCAGATCCGCAATCTGAAATACTTAGTTCCATTCTCAGCGATAGCCAATTTACTGATCTTTGTAGTGTTTGTCATTACGCTGTACTATGTGTTCTTGGATCTGCCTTCTGTGAGCGAGAGAGAGATGGTCGCTAGTGTTACACAGTGGCCATTGTTTTTGAGGTGAGTTTAAACTCTTTCCCTATTATTAATAAACTTCGATTAGCGGTTGTATAGTTACACCATGCTTTGTCTTCTTCTTTTGAATGTCAAATTACTGATGACAGAAAGATATAGTTCGGTGTGCAGCTATTCGCCCGCTAATCTATGTTTATTAACATGCATTCATTTAACTGCATTTTACGAGTAGCTACCATCCACTAATATACAAGAAACATTTTTCATACTAGATACTGAGATGATACATGTTTTCAAATAAAAATAACGCAAATATTTGAAAAAGTGTTCATATAATTATTATTTCGATCACATCTGTATACTTACTATTAAATTATCTTTCCCATACTCAGCCTAACTCCACAAGTATTATTTCGGACTTTTCAAAGAGTCTGCATAATATTATAACTTACGTCGGTACGCCATGCGCCAGGTGTTGCCAAATCCTGTGAAATTACAGCAGGTAAATGAATCGTGTAAGCGCGTTTCACTGCCAGTGGTAACATAAACCTACATACATACATCATACACCTTACATTATCGCCTTAATCCCACGGGGATACGCAGAGACCACTGACTCGTTTCTTTCGCTTCGTTCACTTTCATTCTTTAAATGCATCCGTAGATCAAGGGTGCTACGAACTGGACCTTTTTGTTTCGTATTCTTGTGTGCATTTTTCGCCGGCTTACTATGTTAAAAAATATGTAAATAAAAATAATAATTACAGTTCAAAAAAAACCTGGGTGCACTACAGAATTTATAGAAATAACTAGGGAATTTCAGTAGCAAAATTGCAGTAACATGAAAAATCTTTCAATGTGTTTTATTTCATACTATATGTGTCAATTTTAGTCTAAAAAGAAAATAATAAAGATCCGGGTACCTCTAGGTACTTTAGGAGATCCAAATACTTTGTTTTGAATTAATGTTGAGTACATCTCAATTTATTTTGTTTCCAACAGCACGGTGATATTCGCGATGGAAGGCATAGGCGTGGTGATGCCAGTGGAGAATGAAATGGCTAACCCAAAGCGGTTCCTCGGCTGCCCCGGCGTGCTCAACACAGCCATGATCATCGTGATATCACTATACGGCATCGTGGGCTTCTTTGGATACGTTCAGTACGGAGATAATGTCAAGGGGAGTGTGACGCTAAACCTTCCTGAGGACGAAATGTAAGTGCAGCTTTTTTTTGTGATGGTTCTAACAGCCGTGGTAACTCAGTGGTCAAACGCACGCTTTAAAACTCAAAGTGTGAGGGTTCCAGTCACAACTCCGAAATTTTTGGAATTCTTGCGAGAATTGCATTCAATTACAGTGATGATTTGATGAAATCCGCACGGCACATCTTTCGAAATACGTATTAACTTCTCCAACTAGCACTGGTCCAGTATGGCGGACTATAAACCGAATACTGTGCGTATGCGGAGGAAGCGAGCTTGGTGTAATGGCAAGTTAGCTCACTATTACAACATTGGGGTCAAAATACCTTCAGCGAGATGTGAGACACTGAAATACCCCTGCTAGCCTTTCAGGGAATACCGTTGATATTAGCGATGATCGGTGAAACGAGTTTATAATAAACAGATCTATAGATCAGAACCACACATAGTTAGTTAACTTGACGCTTATCATTAAATTAAATCATTAAAATTGAGTAAATTTCTGTGTTTTGTATGTATCCAAGTAATGTACGTTCCACGTCAATTTGCTTATGTTAATTATTATATAACAGCTTTGTTAATATTGGCTTTCAAATCTTACAATACCACTACGAAAACCCCTACAGGTATGTTTTTATTCGCATACACACACACACACACACATACACATTCACATGGCTAAAACAATACCTAAATCACACGTGCGTGAACAATAATTTAAAATGTATCTTAATGTAGTGTAATTAAGACACAAAATCCAGAAAGGGAATACTACTTGTGAGGCCTATTATCTTCCGTTTCAATTTACAACTAGGGAAACATTCGTGGGTTTCTTGATCTTGATCTTGATCACTCCAACGATAGGTAAGTAAATTTTATATAGGAGACCAATACCAAGTTTTATGTAATTTTGAGTAATTAAGTCTTGTTAATTTTAATAAAAGCGAATGAATTTTCATTTTATTTAATTACCATTGGGCACAAATTCACTTTGTTCCGTCCGACTGGTACCTAATTATCGAGCCTACGTCATTGTGACAGATTTTATTGAAATCCTTAATTATACTAGCTTGCTCTGAATTAAAACGTAGAAGTGTTATGAGATTAATAAGTACCTACACATACATCTAGAGTGTCGTATCATCTATTTAAGATAGATTAGCACTCATTATAAAACATCTATACAAATAAATAAAATTGTAGTGTCTGATTGTAATATCAAAATAACACCTTTTCACTTAATGCATATGAACATACGACACCTATAACAAAAACGCGTTTTTTTTTTGTCCTGCTGTCTGTCTGTGTATTTGTTCCGGGTAATCTCCGAAACGGCTGGACCGATTTTGACGGGACTTTCACTGGCAGATAGCTGATGTTTTAAGGAGTAACTTAGGCTACTTTTATTTAAAAAAAACTAATTTAAAAAAAATGGGTCCTGTCGCGCAGTCTCAGAACGCGGGAGCGGGCTTTTTTGTTAAGTTAAATTCCACGCGGACGAAGTCGCGGGCTCAGCTAGTAAGTAAATAAAAGGACTTCAGATAGTTACCTAATCATTTATTTTTCGTTTTGTAGAGTCGCTCAAACAGCAAAACTGCTAATGGCGGTGGTGATATATCTATCCTACGCACTCCAGTTTTACGTCATCATGGAGATGATCACCAGAAGACGCAAGAACAAGGAGTCCGTTAAATACGAGAACGTCATCCAAGTCGGCATCAGAACTTTGATCGTTACTATTACTGGTAAGTAATCATCTGCCTTGGCGGCGGCACTGCCGTGCCATCAAAACACTCACCGTTTGTGTTGGTGTTTTATCAGTAGCCAAACCTGGGCCCTAACCACGCTAGCTACTCAAATCGTAATAGAAAGGCAAACGCTTGCGATTACGTTTCAAACGCTCCGCTTTTGACGTTTTGCTACTGACATTGGTATGGTATGGTGTCAGCAAAACGTCAAAAGCGGAGCGTTTGAAACGTAATCGCTAGCTTTTGCCTTTCTATTACGATTTAAGTAGCTAGCGTGGTTAGGGCCCTTATCTATGACATCGGTAATACCAATGAATTGACGCTGAAAGTTATCTTCGTGAGCTGAAATTATCTAGTTCACTAGATCTAAATAGTTGTGGGTTTTTGAATTGCTTGAGTTTCAAATAATTATGCTGTTTTATTGAAATATTTTCGTATCTTGGAAAATGGAACAATATTCTTCTCTTTGTCGAGAAATAAATATATCGCGAAATACGTAATACCGATGGTAGCAATATTTCTTATACATATGCTTCGCTTGACTTGCCTGAGCGCTGTTGTGTACACAGATAAACTTGAATTTAATGCTCATAATTAAATTGCAAGCATAATTTTATTTTTATGGAAAGTTCATTTTATCGCTGCGTATTTATATTTAAAAAATAATGTAATGTATGCTCTGGGAAAAATGGTATCTAAAGTATTTAAAGCTGTTTTTGTAACTTTTGATTGTTTTAGCTTTCCTTCTCAGAAATAGGATATCAAGAACTTTACGACGCAGCTCAAGTAATTAATTCTGATCTTTCGGAAATATCAAGATTTGGATTCTTGTCCTAAATTACAAATGATCCTAAATATGCCATCGCATATTACTCTCTTGAGTGAGATAAATAAGTAGTATTATAATGGTATGAGGATGTTGAAGTCATTGATACAACGAATAAGTACTTAAAGATTTATGCACGAACCCAAGCTCGAACCTAAGTATTTTAAAATATTAAAGATAGATAGATATATAAATATACCAATAAGATAGGTACCTTTTTAGACAGATAAATTAAATAACCCTTAGATTTGGCGGGGTTTTTAAATGCTCATTAAAAGCGGGTTAGAACCCAATTCTCATCCAAACCACAAGTATTATTTTAGACATTTGATACCAAAATATAAATGGACAAAACCAATAATTAACAGTGGTGTGAAGTGGGCGATGTAATCCTAAGATACTATTTCTCACGCAGCCTTTGAATGGGGATGATGTAGGTATCTCTAATGTATTTATGTGATCGCTGAATGCTGATAAGCATTTGCAATAATATTTTACCCCTTTTCCAGTCAAAGTTTGAAGAGATTGAACGACCCATCAATACTCCCATTGTTTACCCAATTTCAGGAAATCTATACAAATTAATAAAATTGGAGTGTCTGTTTGTAATATCAAAATAACACCTTTTCACTAAATACATATGAAAGTACATACGACACCTATAACAAAAACGCGATTTAAAAAATTTTTGTCTGTCTGTCTGTCTGTCTGTGTGTTTGTTTCGGGTAATCTCCGAAACGGCTGGACCGATTTTGACAGGACTTTCACTGGCAGATAGCTGATATAATAGGGAGTAACTTAGGCTACTTTAGTATTTGAAAAACAATTAGGGTTCCGCGTAAAAAAATAAAAACACATGAAATCAAAGAGTATTTCCGAAACGGCTGGACCGATTTTGACGGGACTTTCACTGGTAGATAGCTGATGTTATAAGCAGTAACTTAGGCTACTTTTATTTTAGAAAAACAAAATTAAAAAAAATGGGTTTTGTCGCGCGGGCTCAGAACGCGGGAGCGGGTTTTTTTATTAAATTAAATTCCACGCGGACGTAGTCGCGGGCTCAGCTAGTTAGAAAATATATTTCAGAAAAACGAATAATTTCGTCAACTCCACAACTTTGCCGTAATAAGCGTGATTTGGATAGGAAAAAATTGCAATCGGGTCTCACGGAAGCTTTGCAAATCTTGTAAATGTATCTTTGAAGATGAATAATACCTTTGGAGCTTTCAGCTTTCCTAACGTATTTGTAGGGACAACTCAAACAAATTCCTTGGAAATTTCAAGTAGGGCTAGTACTTACTTACTGATGATGTTGATGTTTAATATTGAATTTAGTACATTTTTAACATTAATTCATACGTACCAATTTACCATTTTTTTCGAAGTATTGTGAAAAAGAAGAATCAGAAACACTAACTAAATACAAAAATATACACCATTAAAGTTTTCAAAAATTTGTCTGTTTTAACCTACTGTTTTTGTTGTTGTTGATTACTTACTGTTTTCTAAACTTTAAACTACTGCAATTTTTTTGAATTTCAAAATTTGAAATTTGAAAATTAATTTACTGTTAAAATTGTAAGATATATCGTATCTACCTATGTGCGAATCATAATTTTAATATGATAATAATTGTTCTCGGTAAAGAAAAATATCGTGAGGTAACCTGCATGTCTTATAAAACCTAAACAGTTTTCGGAAGACTTGTGACCTCTGGGCCTGCCTTCGTTTTAATGGGAGGCCGATGCCCAGTATTGGAACATTGACGTTCTCGGACACTCTTCTACTAGTTATGCGATCCTGGTACCTAATAGATTTTCTTAAAAGACAAAATATTATTATTGTTTTTCCCACAGTTGCTATCGCCGCAGCCTTCCCCAACTTGGAACTGGTCATCAGCTTCGTTGGAGCCGTCTTCTTCTCAACCCTGGGCCTCCTTATACCAGCGGTGGTGGATACTGTGTACCATTGGGAAAGAAACTTAGGACCCTGCCAATATGTGCTCTGGAAAAACTTGATTATTGGAATAATTTCCATCATATGCTTAGTATCTGGGGCTTACGTGTCAATTGAAGGTATGATTGAAGATTTCGGAGGTCATGGTGCTCATGACAATCATGAAATCCATGTGAATGAGACCCTTACATGAATTAGTGAGTTGTAGAGCAGGGTAGAGTCTGTAGTCAGGAAAAGTGATAAGTTATCAAGAGTATTAAGGATTTTAAAGGTAGTGTGCAAAGATTTTATTTTTACTCGCCTAATAATTAAAAGATAAGTCAAAAGGAGGCGGTCATTCACACGATGAAACCTACACCGTTTTTTGCCTGCGCAGTTTGGCCGTGGTGGCTCCCGAGTACAGTGTAATTTATGGAAAGTATCGGTGTCGGGTTAATCGTGTGAATGACCGCGGAATGGTACCACGGGTTATGATGGAAGAGTCAAACTATGGGTTGTTCTAACTATGTATTATGTTAGGAGAAATCTGGTATAATACCTAAGTATAAGGTCCCAAGTAGTGAGTTTAGTACCTAAGTTACAGTAAGGTTCCGGGCCGAAATGATGTGGATAATATTTTATCGCTTGTCTCAAACGTGTGCCAACTGCGTTATGTACAGATAGGAATAAACGTTGCTAAAATCTATGAAGTTACCTATTTCAAATGAGTGTCTCTGTTCCTTACCGACTATTATGAAGGGCCTAGTTCATCAACACATTAACAGACTGTTAGAGCGCTAAACACTTGTAACCAGTATAATAAAACAATCAGTAAATGCTCTAACAGCCTGTAATATGTCGATTAAACCGACCAAGAAAAAAAACTTCTTGGTCAGTTTTCGTGTCTGTTAATATTTTTTATTTATCGTTATATTATATAAATTCTATATTTATATCTACTCCTTAGTGTTATTTATAAGATTATAATTAAACTGTTTAGTACTTTTCATTGCTACCCTTGCATGAACTCTCATCGTAAAATTTCCCTCTGAGATAATAAAATAAGCCCTATCTGTGATGTTAAATGCTTTTAGCGGGATTACTGGAAATGCGGGTTAGATTAATCATAGTAGGTGTCTCAATCCAATTTTATCAGAGTTGTTTGTATAAAATTAGCATGTTTAAAGAGCCCACGTGTATTGCAACTCCACTTTGTTTTAATTAGTCGAGTGATACCATATAATGTTAAGCGAAGGTTAAGGTTAAGGTTAACATTATAGTCAAACAACTAGTGTTGACTGATTAAAACTTTGAACAATAAATTCATAGTTTGACCGAATTCGAATGAATATTGATTATTGTTTGCCTGAACTCAACGGCAGAGACAAAGCCCAGGTGGATTGAGGGCATAGTGTCATCATACCTATTTAGTTTCTACGATCGAAGTCTTCGATCAACCGTAAAGAAATCTATCGCGTAACCTATATACCTATTACTAGCTGTGCCCCGCGACTTCATCCGCGTAGTATTGGATTATTGGGTTAAAAAGTATCCTATATGTTAATCCCGGTTATGATCTATCTGTGTTCCAAATTTCATCCAAATCCGTTCAGTAGTTTTTGCGTGAAGGAGTAAAAAACATACATACATACATACATACATCCACACTCACAAACTTTCCCATTTATAATATTAGTAGGATTACCAAGTTATGTATTTATTTAGTACGAATGTAAACAAGTATAAGTTACCAAGTACATATATTGTAGTAAGTAATACTTTATTTGCTAAGAACACTGTGAAAGTATTATAGTATTAGTTCAATTGTTTGAATTAAATTGTGTTCCTCAAAAAGAAGGATTAAGTTATTGTTTAAATCTGTTTTTTTTTCTATACAATCAATTCATAAAAATATATTTCGTTATTTTGTTTTAAATTAAATTAATTATTTATTAAAAGTATACATATAAGTAGTTGTTTTACTAACAAAATTAATGCAGATGCTTGTAACACTAAGTCAGCTTCTGATAAATTTTACTCTGGTTAAGTTATTAATGACTGCAGATTAGTTTCATGCCCTGTTGCCTTCTGAAATGGCATTTAGCTCCATAGAACCTTTGCCTTACAATTCAATCGTGAAATAATTTGTTAGCTATGGTTAATATCTCTGCGCCAACTACATCGCATGAATCGCATTGGCTATGAAAACCTGTAGAGAATAGATAAACGTCCAGTTGGTTATCATATTCGCAATTAAGTTATATGGTAGGTTAAACTGGAATCGTTCTTTGGTTGTCTGATACACGTTGTATAATTTACCAAAGAAATTTCACTTAGCAATAAGCGAGCGTAAATTCATGGTAGAACTGTTAACGTGAGACATAATAGTAGGTAATTCAACCTTCACTGTAGATGATTCAATGTTAATGTTTATTTAATGAGCATGGTAGAATGCGACGACCGCTTGCCGCAGTGGTTCGAGCGTAGGCCGCTCGGCTCACTGCATCGGGTAGTTGCGGGTTCGATTCCCGTCAGGGTAAATTTCGGAAATGGCCTTTTCGTAATTTTCCCTGGTCTGGGTGTCACTGGGATCGCCCCCAGTCCATTGTACGGTATCCATAGTACAAGCGTTGCTTAGTTTGGGACCATACAGTTGGTGTGTTCGTCTGGCGATTTTTATTTATTTATTTATTTAGAAAATCGATGTTGCCATAAGAAGAGTGATAAAAAATATTCACAAAGTTTTTAAATAAAAAATAACAAATTAACTTTAGGTCAGTTTGTTTAGCTATCACAAATAGTACCTACCTCTCCTGGTCTCTGAAGTCTTGGCTATAGATATTTATGAGCAACCTGCGTTCAGCTAAGCTGTTGTCAATTGGCTCATTTAGGGGCTGTTTGCACCAAGGTAGTACCAACCTCTCACAGGAAATCGGCGTAAAATAGCTATTACTGTACCGTGGCGTAAAATAGCTGCGTTTTGTACTATGAGTAAGAGAACCGGAAGTGAAACTCTTTCTCCCCTCCCTTTTTCCCACTTCCTTATAGGTCGGCAACGTATGATCAATGCTTTTGGTGTTGCAAGCATCTATAGGCTACGGTAACTGCTTAACGTTAGGCCAGTCGTACGCTTGTATTCCGACGTTTTTTAAATAAATATGAGTAAGTACCTAGCATCTCACTGCCTGCTACTCGTACGATGCTATTCAATTTCCAATTCTATTCAACTATTTTGGACTGTCTCCATCACTTCACGATATGCAGTCATAAATATTTATGACTGCAGTGCGGGTTAGCGGATTTCACATGTCTTTCCAAAATTGGGTTAGATTTTCTAAGACATACAGGTTTCCTCACGATGTTTTCCTTCACCGTAAGCAAGTGATAATCATAATTTAAATTTTGATACACACATAGATTTCGAAAACCGCAGAGATACAAGCCGATATTTTAACCCGGAATGTTGTGCCCGCAAGACGCGAGTTATCCAATCGGCTATCACTGCTATTCAAATGAACTCATCCTTGTTAATAATCAGTTATTTTTCGTTTTGGGGCAATAAAGTAAATCATAGGTATTGATAACAAGTATGTATTTAGATTGAATCACTCTATAAATTTAGTAAAAAATTAATATTTCACACTAAACAGAGGTCTCTTTCAATGCAGTTGGTAGATGTTTTGTAAAGTATAAGTACATGGTCAAATTAATTTGAATAAGCAATATCAAGAGTAGTGTTGGACTTGGTATAAATAATCAGTTTTTGATATACCCCCTTTGCTTTCTAGATTAAATAAATAATAATAATTTAGCCATTTTGACGTCCCACTGCTGGGCACGGGCCTCCCCTCAACACGAGGGGAATTCAGGCCATAATCCACCACGCTGGCCCAGTGCGGGTTGGCGGATTAAAAGTGAATAAAAAAGAAGATAATAAAATTACTATTTCATAAATAATATACAAATATATTAGATCCATCTACCAATGGGCAACCAAGTAGGTTTATAAAAAAATATGATATTGTATCTTTGTTATACATATATATTTAACAAAATTCACAGCAGGTGGACGGCATTGGGGCTGTCCGCTTCATTGTACTCACTGTCAAATCATAAGCAAAGCTTTCGAGCCTCACATTCACTGTACCGAGAGGGAAGAATCTACTTGAGAATGTTGCCTCACCATCCCCACAGAACAATTCAACTGAGCTTGCATCGATAAAAATCCTCCAGAGAAATTGTCCCATGGGCCTCCAGTTGGTCCTCCGAATGCCGTCATCACCACCACGGTTTAGCGTCACGGTAGCATGTTTATAGTCGTAACTAAGCACCACAGTCTGGTTATCTGATTCAATACGCAACTGCAAATCAGCCATATTCGGAGCCCTTATAACTATTTCTCCTACCTTATCTTCGAGCTCAACTACGGTACCAGGTTTACCTTTTCCCGAGAACAGCCTTTTACCAATAGCTGCAGTTATCTCTTTAACAGGTCTCTGGTGTAATGTAAAGTTCGGTCCTAGAATTAATTCTCTGGGTAACGTCATACAACCTGTGAAGCCAGTATTGCGCTCTGGGTAGTCCTGTTCCCACATGTCGAACCAAGCTACCATTATTCTACGTCCCCCTTCTACTATGGTTTGGGTGGCATAGAAGTCGTGACCATGGTCTAATTCTTTAAACTCTGTAATTGGTTTAAATTCATTACTCTTGTAGTCAAAAGTGCCAATGAAGTATCCGGCCTGGTAAAGGTTCTTGTATTTATCTCCTTGTGGTTTTACACCTTGGGGCGAAAATAACAGGACGTAGTAGCCACCAAGCTTGAATAAGTCGGGACACTCCCACATGTAGCCAAGAGAACCTGTCGACTCACCCAACACTGAGATCTTCTTCCATGTGATTTTGTCGTCCGATGCGTAAAGCAGTATTGTTCCAAGCGTATCGTTATTAATAGAACTTCCCAACACCATGTAGTACGTGTCACCTTCTTTCCAAACTTTGGGATCTCTTATATTTGGATGGGTTTCTTCACCGATTATTATAGGATTGCGAGAATACTTTGTGACTGTTACTCCATCGCTGCTTACAGCTAGCGCTTGTTGGTTTATATGGTCTGGGTTCTCATTGGGGTATTTGACGTTTCCAGTGTAGAATATATACATTTTTCCATCTTCAATTAAAGCGCTGCCCGAGAAAACCCCAGATTTATCGTAAGTGGTATTGGGATACATTGCGGTCGGTTGATGTTCCCAGTTGAAAAGGTCGGGGCTGGTGGCGTGGCCCCAATGCGCGATTCCTGGCTCGTGGCTTGATTCCGGATTGTATTGGTAGAACAAATGGTAGTTTCCGTCTTCGGTTTTGCAGAATCCATTTGGATCGTTCATCCAGCCTTTGCAGGGAGCGAGATGATACCGCGGGTAGTAGGTATCACTGACGTCGGACGCGGCGCATTTGTAAAAAACTAATGTTGTTATAATTATCTTGTAAATTTCAGTCATGTTTGCAAAGTTAGCAAACGTGACGATCACCAGTATCACAATAGTTCATCTGCAGTTGTTCTGCCTTTTATATAGCTATTACCTCGTGCTACACAATTGAGACTTGATGTTTGCTCGCCGGTTCCAAGCATGTTTTCATCGAATCGAAATATGTAAAATTAATGATGTTTGCATAGTATCCATATGTTGTTTGGTTAAGATTAAATTAATTTCTCGATTGTGACGTATCGTATCATCAGGGCATGACCTTATTTTTCTGCCTACTTTGTTAATTAAGGAATTAATTTGTAAGTATTTGTTCATTCGTTGTTATTAGTGCGATCTACTTATAATACTTACTTAATATGTAAAAGGTAATTTATGCCTTTATTATATATCGTTGAATATAGCTAAAATATTATTTCAGACTACTGACATTCTGTATGAAAATAAGAGAACCTAATAATAATAAAGTAAGAATAGGTGTTAAGTAAGTAGGAATGTTAGCAGTATTTGCCCATTGGTTATGCATATGTCATGCGTGCGCATGGTACTGGGTTTAAAACCCCGGCTCGTACCTCAAAATGTTTTGTAATTTATGTTCCAATCATAATTTCAATATGATTACTAATTGTTTATACACCTCCTGTGAAGGAAAGCATCGTGAGGAAACCTGCAGGTCTTAGAAAATCCAACCAATTTTCGAAAAACATGTGAAAACCTCCAACCCGGACTGCATCAGCGTAGTTTGATATATGACCTGAATCCCACTCGTATTGAGGGGAAGCAGATGCCCAAGAGTGGGACGTTAAAAGGGCTATATAAATTATTATTATTATTATAATATTACTCTAGGTATCCCCTATAACAGATATCCTGGACCTCAATTGAGTACACCTAAGTAACTGTAGTAACTAACTCAATTTGCGCATGCGTAGTAGGCCCAAAATAATTTTCAGAACAACCTGCAGTTCTTGCAAAGCTTTCACGGGTGCCGCTTGCCGGGGCGCGTACAAATGTAATCGAAACTTTCAATGTGAAGTGATTAATTAGTTTTTATTGTAAGTGTTAATGGTAATAAGTGTGTGTTAAGTGTAAAGTGAACTCTTAATTATGGTACGCAAAACGTTTGAAGTGTTTGAAAGTTGAGTTATTTTCGTGGATAACAGAAAAGTAAGTTTTCGTATTTTAGCTAATTAAGATTATTGAATTCTTCAAAATTTAAAAGCGCTTCTATTTCTTGTGGACCGTAATTTTTTACTCTAAATATAATAGTAGTAGCTTTATGGTAACTACCTCTTAGAAAAAAATCTGCTTGTCGATGAAAAATTGCAAGAAAAAAATAATTAAAGATGTTTTAAACTAAGTTTGATGAGTGAAGATGAAACCGTAAAAGAAACACGACTATATTATTATATAAATTGTACTATAAGTAATATAAAATTATATTTTTTATTAAACGATTTCTAACTGCAGCAAATAATTTATGAATATGAGGCATTATATAAATCCTCGTTTTTATTACAAAAGTTACATAAAATAGCCGTGACCTCGATTGAAACTTACATTCCCTATTTATCCTAATAGAATGCATTAACAAAAAACCATTGCTCACCTACACTATTTTAGGAACTTCTGTACCAAATGTCATGCTCTGATGCGTACCAGTTTAAACTGTGCGTTGTTTGTCAGTTGGTTTTTTTTTTATTGGTAGGTGAGTTAAGTTTCTTTATAACAATTACATTACATAAAGTCAGCATCCAAAATTGTTTTGATAACTATTCAGTCAGACGCAATCACGTTAACGTAAACGTGGTAGGTATCTACGTAATAAAAACCAATCAACTCTGTACGGCAAGGGCAAGTAAACAATCGTTCATATTTTATTTAAATAGGTAACCATTTTAACGTGACCTGCGCTCCAACTTGTGACGGATATACAATGGATGTAACCTACTACATCTACCTACCTATACCTTTAAATAAAGTCATGACGGGCCAAAAAAATCCGGTAACAAAAATATTTCGGTTCCATATTTCTCGTTGCTACCGGCACGCGTCCGCATTTTGCGGTCGCACTGCTTTTTTCACTACCGTAATTGGGAAGTGGTTAAATATAGGGAAGCCTCTCATTTTACGAGAAAACGATATCAGTACGGTTTCAATCCGTGGGCCAGACTGCGGCCCACTTATATTAACAAACTTTACCTCGTAAGTTCATACTATCCATCAACCGGAAGACGTCCAAGTTCGACTTCCGCTACACACATGCATCGGCTCCCCGCGCCGCGTGCGTTTTTATCATTTACAATGTTAAACAAATCTACAACTATCAAATTCATAAGTCTGGAGCTAATATAATTGGGATAGAAAGAGTCTTGACCTATGACAAACCATAAATAACCAGTAAATCTTGGGTATTTTTTTATAAGGAACCAACATTGATGTCTAATGAGCTGCCAATCAAACTAGGTACTTGGGTCTCTGTCTTTTGAGTACTTTGAATGTATTTATTTATTTCACTCCAAGCTATAGGATTATAAGTTTTTCAGAGAATTGTTTCTTCTTGACAAAAAACTGGGTTTCGGTTACCATAAAAAAGATTTAAACGCGTTTTGATTATGTAAGTTAAAGTAATTACCAGAGCTATTTACAGTTTTTACGAAAGATTTTTTGTAACACATCTACAGGCGTGTATTCATGGCGTACCACAAAAAACACGCGTTGTAGTCCCAGTTAAACTTTGCTCTTAGTTCTTTGTATTGCTTTTAAATCCGAAGACATTTACCACAGTTATGTTGTTCTGCCCTTAACGGCTTGGTGGTTTACTGAATAATGGATTTCTAACCAACATGTAACTTCAAAACGCTTTCTAATTAAAAGATAAAGGCATCAATGTAGCTCTCTAGACAATGACATTATCAACGAGTAGATATTCTGTTTTGAATAAGCGGTTATTGAATTCAATTCAATTACTGATTGCGAAATATGGGTATTGTTAAAATACAGGTTTAGGCACAGTTAAAGTCCGATATTTCACTGGCATGGAGTTCCAATATAATACAAAAGAGACTGTTCCCATGTATACAGTGCGTATAAATCTCACAAATGTCTACCTAAGCAAGATGTTCAAAAATCCGAAACTATACTTCATTGGATATTTTATAAACTTGTGCTATCTTAAGTAGATACATACGTAGATACTCGTTAAACTTTGGTATGCTGGGTCGGAACGCAGATCCACGCGAGATATAATTAATTTTCTACTGGGGCATATTAACCCTGTTTTTTTGTTTATTTTCTAACGCGGCAACACGAAACGTGCAACAAATATTCAAAGACTATTATATATAATCAATCTTCACATACTAATCTATCCAATAATTTTAAAAAATAGTACTTAAGTACCTAAAATGTTATTTCAGACTTCTGATATAACCTGTACACTGACAATGTCAAAGCTTACATTGTATTAAACATGAATGACCTCCGTTTACGAAGATGGGGTTTTAGCATAAAGAGCCCCCACACTAGCTTAATGTATGTGAGCATTAGCGAGACTTAAAATGCTTATCGTAATGGTGATCGCATACTGAAAGGTTTTCAAGATAGTCTCGTTTAGAAAACAAAAGGTGTTCTCTGAATCGACTTCAAGGTTTTAAACGAATGTTGCGGAAAATTCGCGCGAATTATCTGCCTATAAATTAATTTTATTGAAAATGTTATCTAAGCTACACAAGGTGTTACAAATGTCCAAGATAATAATACCTGGGAGTTTGGATAAGCATAGGGCACAGACCACATTTTTTAATAACATTTTTTTCTGATCCATTATATGTGTTTTAAGGCTGCCACACGAAATTCGTGACAAATATTCAAAGTTCTCTAACTAAGAAATATGTGTTCACTATATCAGCTACCGCATATATGCCCAAATTATTATTTCCGACTTTTATAACGCCCTTTATCAGTCTTAGTCTTATTTTAATAATGCTCGATATTTTGCATTCTGCTCTAATAAATGTTTACGATGATACCGCAAAAATTATCACGTAGACTCACAAGTCACGTCCCATCTGCTCTAAGTTACCGTCTTCTCTGCTCTACTTGTTTGAATAATCATTCCTAAGAAAATACTTGTCATGACGTAAATTGCCGATCAATGAGCTTGGAGTTCTGACAAATGACAGTGAAACTTATAAAGGGTACCACCAAGTATCTCACCCACATATTTGGTGGCCAACAATTTGGCCAATGTAAGATTACATGACTTAGGCTCGTAATAAATCAATCTCAAGTCTGTGAGCGATCTTCAGTACATGCTTGACGTGACATTGTGTACCTACTAGTATGACATAAGAATGACAATTTCAAGATCGCTCTCAGACTTGAGATTGATTTATAAATACGGGCATTAGCACAACTTATATGCGGCAATTGCAAAATGTTGGCTGGTTAACAATCGATTGACTTTTTGTGTTGTAAGGCACCACGGATCGTAATTAAACTAATTGAACCTAAACTCGTGAGCTGCTGGTCTTCAATCAACTGTAACAGTGTTGTGTCTGTGGCAATCAGCTCATAAAGTTGTTTCCGTTACCCACTGGAGGGAATACAATGGGGTACAATGGAGGGACGTACTTAGGGAGTGGTTACTTCCAACTCCTCCTAAGTTATACTCAAAATGTTTTGTTTCATGTACGCCAAAAAAGCATTTATTTCGTTTTAGTCAGAATCTACCACAGGTTAGGAATGCTGCTTGCACTGAGAAGATCCGGAAAAACTCAATGGTTACTCTTTTTAATGAATAAAAGATGGTGTACATTCTTAGGAACAGCAACACAATGTGAGCAGTCAACACAATTTGTCACTAAGTAATTAATTAATGTGTTTGGATTTATTATTTAGGTAGCTGATATGTAGAAACATCTGTATTTATACATATATACAAATTATATTAAATAAAATTAGAAATAAGATAAAATAAAATAAAAACCTACCCCTAATCAAAAAAATCCCGTCCGCGTGGGATGGTGGCAAGAATACTGGCTGCATTTCCTCGCTGTATTGACAAGCAAATTTTTTGGATTAAATTGGTGCGGGTTCCAAAACAATTCAACTTTTCCCCGGGACTCGTCGAGGGTCAGCCATTATCATCGTCATCTTTGGTCAGCATTGTCGATACTGGCTTACAGAGTAACAATGGTGGAAGTGTGAGACGGAACTAGGTATATTTGTATTGATTGCTAACATATCAGCAATGACGACGCGGATATCATTGTACACTTGTTTTTGATCCACCTAACGAAAGATATCACGCTACATATCACTTCAACTTCCACAATATTATACCTACGTTGTATTAAGTATATATTGTTCAACTATGTTGAACTTAATGTAACAAAACGAGCTCCAGTCATTTGTAAAAGTGTTCGAATGTTAAACATAAGGAATGTCATCATAAGTCTTATCACTTCTCTGAACAACAATTTGGGTTTACGTCGCACGAACCGTTGTATAACCAGGTAATAGATATCCAAGGACTCTGGTACAGACGTGTACACAGGTGTTTTAAACCAAGTGTGAATACGAATTTCATTTCGTGAATATTAGTTATGTGATGTTTAAATACTCTTACACACTTAACATTAATTCACTTTGGTTGATTTACCTTTATTTTGTATAACAAAGTTGGCTAACAAGCTTACGACCTGCAATACCAATGGCATTGCTCGCATGATGCCGACTTACTGAAGAGTGGGACCGAGGGAAGGGAAGGAAACCGGGGTTGGGCTACCAGCTCTATTACTCATCGTACATAATAGTAACTTTGCGCCGAATTTCTGTGAGTAGGTGGTACTACCCCGGTCGAACCAGCCCACATATAAGCTGTAGTCAATGGGATATACAGTTCGGCATTGCCACCATCACTATTCAATCATTCATCACCAGGAATACATTAACATAGGAAACAGTACGTAAAGTCAAATTATGTTTGTTTGTATAAACATGCTGGATAGTCCATTTGGTAAAAATAACAAAATCTCACTTCAGCGTTTCCGTGGATGGAAAGATAGCTGTCAGGTGTCGTAAGCTAGGTATAAATTAAAATTACGAGACCTTAACAACAACATTGGCCACCATTAATGGTATTTTTTTGCTAAATATCCCAATGGAGGCTATATTTCAACGTGCAGATTATGTCAATGCCCAAATGATGACTGTGGAGATAGCTTTCGAGCCAAAAGCGAACATATAAAGGTACCTCACCACATTTGAAACTATTAAAGCACCTGCACTAAGCAACGCTTTACATATTTATAGATACCTTACAATGGACTGGGGGAAATCCTAGTAACACTCGCTACAACAATTAACGACAATTCGAAAGCCGTAGTCAATTTTCGAAAATTGCTCCGAAAGGTAACGAACACGTAAACAGACAGACATCAGACAGAGCAGACAGATTTAATATTTCAAACAAAGTTGAGTGAAGTCTTCAAAATAACATTACTCAGTAGTTATACGAGTATAATCTACTTAAATCCCATTGTAGAGTCTTGGGAAAATCTTTGTTCAGTATGGCCTTCGGACAAAATTAATTCTGATGATACTTCTTCAAAGTAATGAACAGATTATAACTTTATTGGAGTAAAGCCGGATTTTATTGATTGGGGAGCAAACGTTGATGCTCAAATAGAGTCAGTATGAAATTTTTCCGCTTAACGCTTGGTTTTAAAAGATAGTCCGTGTTTCTTCGCGTCAGGAATAACTTGAATCAAAAAAGCCGTTTAATAATTCCATAAAAAGGTTAGCGGACGCAACGCCGTAGTGATTAGTTGGGAACGAAGCTAAAGCATTCTGATCGGTGAATTCAAACTATTAGTAGGTAGTTTGTTATTGGTCAGTCGTAAATTTGCGTGTTTCAGAACCTTTTGTCCTAGAGTGTGGAGGCCAAAAGGTGGTTGTTCGTAGTTTATTTAATTCGATCAAACAAAATGAACAAGTCAGGCATTTCAATCAAATCGTGCCACGTGTCAGCCTGCATTGTATAGAAACTGATGTGACTCTTACAACGCACAGAACTAAAAATCCTAACGCCAAAATCAAGAGCATACATTTTCCACTTAGTTCACCCGCTCTTAATAATTTTGAATGGGATATTTTATTTAAATACGACAATTAAGAAATAAACGTAGAGACCAAACACTACCGACCTGTGTGAGCGCGACAAATGATCCATATAGGTATGTAGGTACTGTTTCAGCGAGGAGAGCCAGCTCTACGTCGAGGCTCTCTCGGTATAGAAGTACACGTCTTTTCGCTCACTCGCTTCATTAGTTTGGGCAATTAATTAGGCTTATCCTCCTTGAGTCATGCACATAAATTATGAGACATTAAATTCTGCGGACTCAGATAAATCCTACTAATATTGTGACTGTGGATGTATGTATGTATGTTTGTTACTCCTTCACGCAAAAACTACTGAACGGATTTGGATGAAATTTGGAACACAGATAGATTATAACCGGGATTAACATATAGGATACTTTTAAACCCAATAATCCAATACTACGCGGATGAAGTCGCGGGGCACAGCTAGTATCGTTATAAATAGAATAATATAGGTATAACACTAGGTATCACACGTCTTCAGATGTATATTAATTTATTTTCCCAAGGTACAAAATAAACATATTTTTATTTTTTGTAGGTACCTTTATTAAAGTAACATGATGTATATTTAAAAAAAGAAAATATATCAAGAAAGAAAAAAGCTTTATTTCACATACGAGCACATAGAAAAACCATATTCCAATTCAGCAAAATGCTGGTTGACAGCAATCACCTCCGATCTCGCAGGCTAGATCATTCTACCTCATTTTTTATGTGCAAACTTTATTTTGGGGCAGCATACACAATTGGCATTAGCAACTCGATGTAAAAGATTTACGAGCGAAGTTTGATTCCATGCATCTTGTTAAAGTTATAATGTTTACCTTACTTATTTCACTGACAGATACTGCTCCGTGATATGAAATTCCATTAGATAGCTATACCATGGCCAGCGGAAAGCGATACAAAACGGTAATAATGTTATGTAGGTAGTAATTATAATATTATTACTCATGAATAATATTAAATTAGTATTTAATACATTTCCTGTTTGTTCCAGGTAAACAAAATGGAAGATCTCGAGACAATTTACAACAGTTCTCTACTCCTGCTGCGAGAAACGTCAACCGTTGCATCGTTCGTTGCGGTCCTCAATACGAGCGTTGCGAGTAAAGTTGCTAGCAACGCTTACGAGTGGCGATTCATACTGCCGCCGTACTTCCTAATCTTCATGCTATCGATATCAGGGAACTGCCTCGTTATAGCAACACTGGCTAGCAACAGGAGGATGAGAACCGTTACGAACGTTTATTTATTAAATTTGGTGAGTAATATTACTTGATTATTGAACGAACCATCATGCCTGCGCTCCCCCAAGGAGAGGCGGAAGTGGACCCATATTTCTCTACTGGTATTCTGGGTTCGTATTTAATACGGGGCGAGCCTTCTCCTTCAATGAGGAGGATTCGGGATACCGTACATGGCACTGGGGGCGAACCCAGTGACTCCCAGATCAGGGAAAATTATGAAAAGGCCAAGCATTTACGAAATATCGCTACCACCCGGTGCAGTAAGTCACTGGCCTGCGTGCTGCGCTTGATCGCTAGCGGTCGAACTTCTTTGTCACACACTTACATCAAGTTATGTGGTAAAACCAACACCAATGGAAAAAAAATCTGAAGAGGTAATATCACATTCAAATGCGACCTACGTGACGCCTTTGTAAACTTAAAAAATAATTTATTCATGCTTTTACTGAGGCCTGTTATATAGGGATTTAGCGTTTAGCAATTTTATTCGTACAAATTGAAAAATTGACTTCGTAGATATTCTTGAAAGCGTACAAACTTATTGGATACATGTTCCAAAACTATTTGGCTGAGCCCAAAGGAAATTGTTTTTCTTTTATTTTGTCATTTTGTCATATTCTCTAAATACCGATGAAGGTATTTTTTTAAAGATCCTCTTAGTAACCTTTTATCGAATAAACATACCCATCAATTGGTTGATATACTTAATGTTTTCTAGAATTGGGTTTTGAGCACGGAGGTCAGAATCTGACATAAATAAATGGTTATACTCCATTTCGGTAATAATGATTGATTTTCACACTCAAATGAAAAGGTATAATTTTCTATTCAATGAGATCCCTCATTTCCTGAATAGGGCCTATACAAGATAGCTTCAAGGACATTAAATTGAATCGTAAATAGAGCATTGAATTTTATCAAATAGCTATTCCATTGCTTTGAATTGTAAGATATAAAACAATTAATTATATTAGATTTAATTTGTACGTATGACAAGTACATTTCAATTTTACTATAAAGTCACTTTAAGTACCTATTTAGCAGCTCCAAATTAAATTTTCATCCACTACTTGAAATTAAAAATGATTTCTTATAAAATTAATTTAGTTTTATATGATTTTTAGAGCGAATTGTGAATTTTACGACTTCTAAATGTTATACCAATTCTGCTCAGAAATTTGATTAAAACAATAAGTCTTGCATTTTATTTAGTACTCAAAGCTGTTCTCCATGCGCTTTATTTCGTGAGTGGAATAATCAACTGAATGTTGATATAATCACCAACAAAAAGCCGTGATGAACCTTCAAACCTCTCCGAATTGAATAGAAATTTGTTTTAGTAACTTTCAACTCAAGTGAAGCAGTAAATACAGATTAATTTATATAAAACTCAAAGGGCCATGTTGTCCGAGGGAGAAGAGGTCCAAACTTCAGTGTTTTTTTTTCCAACGAGTTTGGAAACATTTTATTTTATTTTTTTAACCATAGACATTGGTATTACTTTGCAACTATGCAAGCAACATTTCTAGTTTTCGTAGTTCTCCATCCAACTGATTGATAATAATGTCTATGCTCCAACTATTCGCAGGCATGACATTCATATTATTTTGTTTGAAAATGAACTCGGACAAAGTTAGGCATAGATACCTTTTGTCAGATGACGCGCGCAGTCATTTGTTTTCTGGTCGGATATCCGAACGGAATATGCACCTGGGTACGCGGTTACTAACACACATGATGTAAGTACTATACGGATTTATGTCATTCTTACCGGATTATCGTACCCGTGAGGAAGAGCAAGCGTAGCTCGGAAATGCATTTTTACAAAAATGCCACTATGTTAGCAGTCATTCACACGAGTTAACCACCCAGCACCATTAATTTAAATCATTTTACTGTATCCAGATTTCAAATACCGCCAATATCATTCAATCAAAAAATCGCGAGACAGACACACTAAGCGAATTGTCGCTTAGTGTGTCTGTCTCGCGATTTTTTATGATTAGCTATATTCTTATACAAAAGCAATATTGACCCCAATTTATACTCACCGCAATAGTATAAGTATTCCTAAATTTTACTTTGTTTTGTTTCGTGTTCCAATTTTTGCTAGCCGCAAGTAGATTTATGTAAATACTAGCTGAGCCCGCGACTTCGTCCGCGTGGAATATAACTTAACAAAAAAGACCGCTCCCGCGTTCTGCCCGCGCGACAGGACCCATTTTTTTTATTTGGTTTTCCTAAAATAAAAGTAACCTAAGTTACTGCTTATAACAACAGCTATCTACCAGTGAAAGTCCCTCTAAAATCGGTCCAGCCGTTTCGGAGATACTCTTTGATTTAAAGTGTTTTAATTTTTTTACGCGGATCCCTAATTGTTTTTCAAAAATTAAAGTAGCCTAAGTTACTCCTTAAAACATCAGCTATCTGCCAGTGAAAGTTCCGTCAAAATCGGTCCAGCTGTTTCGGAGATTACCCGGAACAAACACACAGTCAGACAGACAGACAGACAGACATTTTTTTTTTCAATCGCGTTTTTGTTATAGGTATCGCATGTACTTTCATATGCATTAAGTGAAAAGGTGTTATTTTGATATTACAAACAGACACTCCAATTTTATTTAATTGTATAGATTCGTTTGTTTCAGGCAATATCGGACTTCTTGCTCGGCGTTTTCTGTCTACCCTTCACATTGGTTGGACAAATATACAGGCGGTTTCTTTTCGGCGCATTGCTCTGTAAACTTATACCGTTTTTACAGGGTGAGTGGATTCTTTGTAATTTCTTTGCTTATTTTATAAATCTTGTAGTGTGTAAGCGATGTGTGCATGTAACTTGTCTCCTTCTATTCATTGAGTGTAGCTGATAAAGGTAAACTAAAAGAGAAAGCTTTTAGGCGTTTTACACCGACGAACCTATCTCGGTTGATAGGAAATTGCGCAAGGGACATCAAAAAAGAGGATTTTCTAAACACCTGTTACAAAACGGGATTTGCTTCCAAATAGGTACCTTCTGCGTTTGCGTTCGTGTTTAAGTGAGTACTTATTAAGTGGAATTTTTGGGGCGAATTATTTTTTCTGATTGCTTAGTAAATATTAGCTACCCCCGCTACTGCTGAGGGGTTTTACATAGAATTTTGTGTTTTTTTGGGTTATTTTCTCTCTTATCCACACAAAACGATATAAAAAAAAATATTATTCTAAATTAAATAAACTATGAAGTACGTAGTAGGTACCTATACTTTTGAAACCGACTTCAAAAAAGAAGGAGGTTCTATGCTCGTTTGTATGTATGTTCACTGATTTCTCTGTCAATTACGGACTGATTTAGAAATTTTTGTTTGACCGACTTCAAAATAGGATATTTTTATTTATTTATTTATTTAAGCCTTTTATTTTACATTAACTTATCTAAGGTTACACTTAATATATTTAATTTATATTTCATCCCACTGCTGGGCGAAGGCCTCCCCCTTCCTCTTCCACTCTTTCTTGTTATAGGCGGTGCGGGTCCATAATAGTGCTCCTTCATAAGCCTCAATCTCGTCTCTCCATCTTGTCTGTGGTCTTCCTTTTTTCCTTTTTTTGTCTCTTGGAAACCAGTTGGTTATTATATTGTTCCACTTTTCATTGCTGTCCCTTGCAATATGTCACGCCCAATTCCATTTCCCTGTTTTTGCTATATGAATTATATCTTTTAATTTACTTCTTTGTCTTAGTTCTTTCTTCGTTGTTTTATCTATTAGTCTTAATTTCAGTAGGTTCCTCTCCATGTTTCTCTGTGTGACTTTGAGTTTCTTAACTTGCTTTTTGTTAAGTGCCCATGTTTGGCATCCGTATGTCAGCACTGGAACAATGCAGCTATTACTAAAATAGGATATACAAGGTGCAAAGTTGCACATCTAAAATTTTAGAAAAAAAATTAGATGTGCAAAGCGGGACACAGAGTGGATCCCACTAGAAGCAAAGAGAAAACAGGGAAGACCACGAAAGAGATGGCGAGATGTTTTTGTCAAAAATTGTGGACCAGACTGGTCGAGGAAGGCACGGAATAGAGACATGTGGAGGGATTTAGGGGAGGCCTTTTTTATTATTTAGTTTTTTTTTATCTAACCAAATTTATGTAATTATCTTTTAAGGACTGTAGAAATAAAGGCTTTTTTTTTTTTTTTTTTCAGGTGCAAGGTTATTTGTAGTTTATTAGTTCAGTCAGGGTTTTTGAAGTCGGTTTAATTTTGGTACTTTTTTTTCGTGTATCATAGATAATGTCGGCCACTAACGTCGACTGGGTTTGTTTCATGGGCTGGATCCGAAAACGTGTTTCATTTGCCGTGTTCTAGGCGTTGCTTTGATCGGATCCAGTCTTGTGGATTACTATTAATATCAGCATTGCTTGACTTGGGATACAGTTAGTTTTGGACTGGCAGTCCCAATTTGAGTTGGCAGATTTCACGTCTTTCGAAAATTGTTTAGATTTTCTAACACATGCATTCCTCACTATGTTTTCCCTGTAAGCAAGTTATATTCATTTATTGCAATTATGATTCAATAGGTACTAGGGGTTCAATTATGTTGTCTCTTCCAGCTGTCTCGGTATCAGTAGACGTGTGGACTCTAGTGGCGATATCTCTGGAACGCTACTTCGCTATCTGCCGGCCGCTCAAGTCTAGGAAGTGGCAGACGCAGTGCCACGCGTACAAGATGATCGCAATGGTCTGGATCCTGTCTGTCATGCTCAATTCGCCAATACTGATTGTGTCAACGCTTCAACCGATGCGCGGAAACGGTGAGTACACTTAAATTTTCCTTACTTTTTCAGTGGTAGAGTCTAACTGTAGCGAACTGACTACGGCTCATACACGGGCTGGCTCCACCGGGGTAGTACCATCCTCACACAGAAGATCGGCGTGAAGTAGTTATTATAGCTGCGTAGTCGATGATGACTGAGAGAGAGCTGAAGTCCAACCCCCTCTTTCTACCACTCCCTCTGTCACACTGCTCTTTAGGTCGGCACTGTGCGAGCACTGTCTTTAGTATAACAAGCCCCTATAGGCTTCGTTAACTGATTAACACCAGCCAAGTCCTACGATTGTTTGCCAAATTAGTTCTATAAAAACATGTGTTATACTAGGTGAAACAAAAAGGGTATACAAATTTTTTTGCAACTTAACTTTGTAAATCTAAAACTATCGGCTTTGTGGGACAGTTGAAGTACTAAAGGTTTTGTAGACTTGTGAAATCTGTCTACAGCTGTAGTCCTATAACACCTTTTGTTTTTCAAGATTCCTTCAAAGCTGATAGTTTTAGAATTACAAACTTAAGTTTTGAAGTATATTATACCCTTTATGTTATAACCTGTATAGGTACTTGTCATATTGAGTAAACGATCTTGGCATTAAGTTTTAACTAACTCATAATTGACGATGATTAAAAGACGTTATTTTAACAACTTTACATTTATTAATTAACATTTTGGAACCTACTTACGTTTTTGGGAAACTGAATTTTTTATCATACTAAATAGCTATTTACAAATGAAATATTGAAAAGATATGCTAAGAATGTTTGTCATCATACCTTTGTTGCATGGTATGAAACAGTTTTGTATAATTATTCAGTTACTTATTAATAAATAAAAAAGGAAAAAAGAGAAAAGAAGAAGAGAAAGAAGAAAAAAATTATCCATGGAGTTTCTTGCATGTTCTTCTCCATAGGATTTTGTTTTGGAACACGCACCTAGCTCTTCAATTTTTAAACG
The DNA here is from genome assembly GCA_905147325.1 of Notodonta dromedarius. Lineage (NCBI taxonomy): Eukaryota > Metazoa > Arthropoda > Insecta > Lepidoptera > Notodontidae > Notodonta > Notodonta dromedarius. The sequence continues at coordinate 11,358,074 of LR990165.1, read as the reverse complement.
TGCCAGTTACTCTGGCCTATTCGAAATAAAAATATTTGAATTTGAAAAAATATTAATTCTTCGGGTTTATCGAGTTACTAGGTTTCAAGCAGCTTCACTACCGAAGATTTTCGTTAAAAAAATCGGCACATACCTTTTAGATTTCAAATTTGTTCAGCATCTCAATCCCTAATAGTTGAATAGTTGCTACCTGATGTATTACTCTTTTAGTTACATACTTTACATATCTTTTCATCACATGCCAAAACTATTCCAAGCCCCCTATATCATACTTTCTATGTCACAGCTTTTACACTACCTCTTATATACATATTTCTTACCTTATTCAATCGAGTTAATCCATTAATTCATCACAACACTTGAATCTATTAAACATTCCGTTACCAACTAGTCTACAAGCTCCTTTCAACGAATTCGAAGTGAAAGTCAAAAATTAATGACCTAAATTCTGTTAACAAGTGTCTGGAATGAAAATAGCCTTATTAATGAATGCCGGGTATTCCGTCGGCTGAATCTGGCGAGTAGTTACCTACCTATCAAAAACCTAGTAGCTAATTCATCATGCCAGTAAAAATAAGGGGAAGATAGGAAATTAGGTTCATTCTATTATTTATTAGATAAACCAAAAAAAAATCATCATTTTTCCGAATAAAAATTAATCATCACTGGAATAAATTTCAACCAAACAAACTATGTACATCACATTGTAACTTAATCCCCTTAGTCATAAATAAGCCGAACTAATTAGCTTTCAAGGGACTGTTCCCTAATAATATCATGAACAAAACGCAGACTTCATTTTTATTAGTAGGTATGCACATCACACTAAACTAGCTTTCTCATTTTTTACATACCTAAATCTGAGTGAGATTTGATCATTATTTACTATTAGCTATTTAGTGGCAATGGTGTTGCCTGCTCATATTATTTTTTTATGCTGTCCCTGAGAATATACACCATCTTTCATTAATTGAAAAGAGTAACCATTGAGTTTCTTGCCGGCTCTTCTCAGTGGAAGCAGCATTCCGAACCGGTGGTAGATTCTGACTGACTGAATATTAAAAATATATATATTAAACGCTCATGTTTTTGCTCTGACTTACGCGACTGTGCCTTAGAAAAAGCAAAACCAGACTATAGCATCGCCTTCTCTTACGTATTAGTCAATTGTTTTACAAGTACACTTTTTGATTTTGACAATTCAACCATTGAAGGATAATGTTAATATTTATACTGAGTTGTATTTAGTAGACTAGTTACATCTAGTGACCCGATCCGGTGGTAGATTTACCCTCGCCACCTCTCCTGGCAGCGGCCCAAGCCGAGGTCGTGCCCCTCGTGGCGCCCTTGAGCTAGCTGCCCCCCTGCCCCTCTGGCTGGAGCGCACTTGCGCTCGCCCTCTGTCCGGGTGAAGTTGTTATGGCCACTCTGGCCAACAACATATAGTCATATCAAAAAAAAATACATTTAGTGAGTATTTAAAACGCATATAAGTGCAAACTATTTATATGGAAATACTAGTTTTTCCCCGCAGCTTCGTTTTGGTAGATTTTTTAATTTGGATTACGACAACAGCGGTATTTACCGGGTCCAGCTAAGAACCATTCAGGTGACCCCATAAGTACCTACATCAAAATCGGGCAAAACGTTTAGGGATAAAGAAATACAAACACACGCTAACCGTATTTTTTTATTATAATAAATATATTATATTATATATACATTTTCCTTTTAACATTTGTTCGCAAACACGTTCATCAATTTCGTTGCATGCGATTTCCTGTGTGATGTTCGTCTCTGAACCTGACAACTGAATTTACTCAGCAGGCGGATAGCGGAAATGGAGAGGATTATTTCCTTTGTTAGGATAAAAATGACAGCGATGTCTTTGTTTTAAATAAATATACCCGAGCCACCCAAATTATAATATAGGTTTTTAATGCTTCTTGAGTACAATCTTCTGACGCAATCAATCCGCCATTCTTAAAGCAAGCTGTCAAGGTCATTCTTAGTTGTCATATCTGTCATGTGAGCTGGACAGAATAAGTAAGTAACGCCACGTTAAATATTAGGCTCGAGCTTAGATTTTTTACTATGACTCAAAGCTTTGATATAATACTTACAAAGTATTAAATATGTCAGGAATGAGAACAAAGTGATTCATGACTTCAAAAGCTTGACTATTGAAACGATTTTCCTTTATAACCCATCTCAACAATGTAGCAACCGGAGCAAAGGTTCTCGAATTCATAGTGACTGAAAAGGATTGAAATATCTTCCGCTTTCGTCATTTCACAATCCTTTGGAGTTGGATATTTTGATGTCCGAATTCAGTAACCTATTTATTTATATATGTACTTATAGCAAAGTCGGCAAACAATCGTATGTCACGCCTGATGTTAAGCAGTTACCATAGCCTATAAGGATATATAGATGCTCGCAATACCAATGGCATTACGCGATTATTGCTGATCTGGAGTGGAGTGGGAAGGGAACAGGGTTGTTCCTTTTTTTTTTTTTGTTTTCGCTGGGATTTGCTGTTACGCATTCCGCCTGAGCTCGGGGGAACCCATACGGATATGTGGGACTCCTGGACGACTGTCCAGCCTACCCACTAAAACCCAGCGGTCTGACCTCGCCGCTGCTAATACGAAGCGCCACAGGATCTTCGTCAACTGTAATAGGGTTGTTGTTCCGGCTATCTTAGCCATCGTACGAAACGCAGCTAGATCTTCTGTGAAACGGTTATACTACCCCGGTCGTACCAGTCTGTATATATGAACTGTAGTTAATTGGCCACAGCTGGATCTACCACCACTGGCAAACCCATATATTTAAAAAACTGACCTTAGGTTCAGGTTTACAATTCATACTGTGTTAATCTCGCTAACATTAATTTATATAACGATTTCTATAAAATGGCGCATTTATTAAATCATCAAACACTGCGGAAAAATATTCCCTCTATATTTTTCTAGCACTTACCGCGTAAAAGGAACTAATATCGCTCCGCTAACATACTTTCCTAGTAACTAGTGTGTGCCGTATTGGAATTTAATTTCATTCCTCTAGCCGCAGACTCTGGCTTGGAAGACAGTTCATGTAGGTTTCATGAGCTCACAAAAATTCCAGTGTCACATTGTATTGAACGTATACAAATTCCATAGTAAAAAATAAAAATAAAACTTCAGTGGCGATAATAGGCTTCCTGACAGAATTACGGACCATAACCGGTCCGTAATTCTGTAAGCCCTATAAAAAAATATAATAACTAATTATTATTATATATTATAGCAGTGATAGCCGATTGGTTAAAGCACGCGTCTTGCGGGCACCAGGTCTTGGGTTCAAATCCCGGCTCGCACCTCTGGATTTTTCGAAATCTATGTGCGAATCATAATTTCTATATGATTATCACTTGCTTACGGTGAAGAAAAACATCGTGAGGAAACCTGCATGTCTTAGAAGATCTAACCAATTTTCGAAAGACATGTGAAATCCGCCAACCCGCACTGGGCCAGCTTGGTGGATTATGGCCTGAATCCCCCTCATGTTGAGGGGAGGCCCGTGCCCAGCAGTGGGACGTCAAAAGGGCTAAATTATTATTATTAATTATTATTTAAGCGTCAATAGCCTAGTTGTTAGAGGGGCCGTCCTCGTAGCTGAGAGGTTCCGGGTTCGATCCCCATCCTGGCCATTAAACTATTGACCTGCGCCCACTCCTAGCACAAGCATTAGCTTAGTTGGAGGGGCTAAAGGAAATACTAGTAATGTGATAAAAACACATTGCTAGTAATCTTTAAAAAAAAAAAGAAATAAAAAATAGGCTTCACTCCTATTTTTCTTCAGTGAGATACTACCAAGAATTTGATCAATTTGTTTTCTTTCAGCATACAAGTGCCGCGAAGTCTGGACTAGTCTGGAGCTAGAGAGAGCTTTCAACCTGGGCTTGGACGCTGGTCTCTTGCTGGTCCCGTTCTTTATCATGTCCTTCGCATATTCCCTGATCGTCACCAAGCTATGGAGAGGAATGCGGCATGAGATCCAGCATAACTTCAATTGGCAGAGGCATTGTGAGTAAACTACCGGTGTACCATTAATTTTAGTTCCTTAAGGAGTTATATATTGAATTGAAATACGTTGTATTCTTTTATAAGATAGTTCAAAAGACTGAAATAAAACTTTCAGATATTGGGAGTACCGGGTATAGGAACCAAGTTGTAAAGGTTTTATAACTTTTTCCTATCTCAAGTCTAATGTAAAATTTTCGCAATATATTTGTATTATAGTAGCTGCAATCGTAAATGCAATCTTAACAGTTTTATGGCCTGCTAATGTGGTCTAAGGCTGCAATAAAAAAAGTTGTGGTTAATATTTAAAGGTCCGGAACTCAGAAAGTATGACAGTTTACATAGTATTCAATGAGCATCTACATCCTACATACTAAGTGCTATATACTGTGTACCCAATTATAATATTCATTATTGGAAGACAAGCGGCATAAGCCGGATAAGCGAATTACATAGTATTAAATTAATTATGTAGGACGGTATAACTAATTAAACCGGTATGAACTATCAGCAATACAATATTGATCTTGAATCAAAAACTGTCCGTTTCGTTTCCACTTCACTTGAAACCAATAAGTGGAAACTGAGGGTCCAACCTGCTCGTAAATATGAACCTGACATAATGTATTAGGTAACAGACAATAGGTAAGTCCGTGTTGAACTTTAACGCGCTGCATCGCACTACGATCTAAGTGTCGGTCATCGTACATCTTTCAGATAATTATACATATACAGGGCTTTTAGTCCGTAGTACGAAATAATACTTGCGGTTTAGATGAGCATCGGGCATAATATAATTGATTATAATTTATGATGTACAAAACATTTGCTCAAAATTAGAATACTATATTTTTTAATATATTTTTATTTTTTGCCACCAATTTTAAAAAGGTCATAAGTATATCAAGTATACCTATTATGCAATATTTATACAAAAATACTACTCGAAAATATACATTACAATTTCTACGCCATTTGATGTGTTCGAAAGCCGCAACATGAAAGTCTGTGTTCACTAAATACCTTCAAATCAGCTACGAGTATATTATGCACTTAAATTATAATTTCATCAATACATATAAATAATAATGATATGGGACGATTTCAGAAACCGTCTACTTACATGTAATACGTTTTCTGACCTGCCAATTAGAAGATAAACTTTTGATTAATACGTCCGCACCACCAGCTGACGATAGTTTCAGGAGTTACAAAGTTTTTAGCTCACTATTTGCAAGTAGGTATTTTTGGATTATCCAACTAGATATCCATCAAAAGTTGTCTTTGCAGCCATATAAGTATGTATGATTATGTCGAAGATAGATTATATACCCAGTTATTATTGGTAAATCAGCTGAACAAAATTTTGCGTTATTTAAGTGAGGGTTAGGTATCTGGTATATCAATGTGGCTATCAATCGCATCATTTATGTACCAAGGCCGGCAAACTAGCGTACGACCCCCCTGATGTTAAGCAGTTTCCCTAGCCTATAGATGCTTGCAATACCAAATGTATTGTTCAAACGTTGCTGACCTGAAAGGGAGTGGGGCAGAGGAGAAGGTATCTAGGTTCCAATTCTCTCACTTATCGAACGAAATGGACCTATAATAGCTGCCTTACACCGATCTTCTATGATCCGTTTGTGTCTGACGGTATATGAGCTGATATTAAGTAGCTGATTATACGCAATAATTTGCGCCGCGCAACACATTTTGATAGGATTTATGTACAACTAGCTGAGCCCGCGACTTCGTCCGCTTGGAATTTAACTTAACATAAAAGCCCGCTCCCGCTTTCTGAGCCCGCACGACAGGACCCATTTTTTCATTTTATAAAATTTTGTTTTTCTAAAATAAAAAATACTAAGTTACTGCTTATAACATCAGCTATCTACCAGTGAAAGTCCCGTCATAATCGGTCCACCCGTTTCGGAGATACTCTTTGATTTCATGTGTTTTTATTTTTTTACGCGGAACCCTAATTGTATTTCTAAAATTAAAGTAGCCTAAGTTACTCCCTATAACATCAGCTATCTGCCAGTGAAAGTCCCGTCAAAATCGGTCCAGCCGTTTCGGAGATTACCCGGAACAAACACAGACAGACAGACAGACAGACAGACAGACAGACAAAAAAATTTTAAATCGCGTTTTTGCTATAGGTTTCGTATGTACTTTCATATGCATTTAGTGAAAAGGTGTTATTTTGATATTACAAACAGACACTCCAATTTTATTTATTTGTATAGACGTTACTTTAGTTCTCTCTAATTAAATGTGTTTGGTCCTATTCTCGGCAAGTGTACCTAACTTAAATCTTAACCAAAATGGAAGTGATTGATGACCCAGACAGTACAATTGTTCGTACGAAGTTGGAGGTAGGTCGAGCCCATTTAGGGCAGGAGTTGATTTGCTAAGGCAGGACATAAATCCGTTCGGGACAGGAGCTCATGAAATGGGATGACTGCGTAAGTTAAAGGGTAGAATAGATAAATTAAAAAAGGGCAGTCGGAGGACCCCCCGTCAACAATGATGTACTCTGCCGTAGTGTTGCATGCACATAATTTTTTCACATAATTTTAATTTATGTTGTACTAGCTGTGCCCCGCGACTTCATCCGCGTAGTATTTTAAATTAACAGAAATTTCGGGATTATCGGATTAAGAAGTATCCCGGTTATAATCTGTGTTCCAAATTTCATCCAAATCCGTTCAGTAGTTTTTGCGTGAAGGAGTAACAAACATACATACATCCACACTCACAAACTTTCGCATTTATAATATTAGTAGGATAAATATATTTAAAGTTTAATTTTTTGGTTGCAATGATAAAAATCAGTACACAGCTCAGGTAATGTTTTGTAATAGTACCTATAGATATTTGCAACTTGTATAAATGTTCAAAATAATGTTGAGTAAGATATTATGTATGAAAATACCTCTCAAGCAGCTTAGACTGAAAATAAGCGGACGTAGTCCGTGTTTCGTACGATGGGTGAAAGAGCCGGAATACCATTCCCCCCACCCGTTCCCCCCTCTCTATCCCACACTCCTTCAGTTGGCAACGAGCGAGAAATACCATTGATATTGCAAGCTTTTTTTTTTTTTTGATATGACTATATGTTGTGGCCAGAGTGGCCATAAAAACTTCACCCGGACAGAGGGCGAGCGCAAGTGCGCTGCAGCCAGAGGGGCAGGGGGGCAGCTAGCTCAAGGGACACGACCTCGGCTTGGGCCGCTGCCAGGAGAGGTGGCGAGGGTAAATCTACCACCGGATCGGAACGCACCGGATCGGAACGCGATATTGCAAGCAAGCGTTCGAAAGCTTGTTTGCGGACTTTGTACATGTAAAAAACTTAGCTAATTGATATGGGGAGCACAATTTTTTTTTAACGAAAGATGTTTGAATATACAAATAATACAGGTTTACGTAAAGATTACTATTACATTAATAATAACAAGAGCTTATACCTATTTAGGTACTTTTACCGTCTAGACAATACCACGATAAGTAATCCTTTTATTCTCATTTGGGTTCGATTCAGTGAACAAATAAATATTTGGGTGCTTACAGATATGGCTTATAGATTGGTGTTTGGAACTAGGTATTCCATTATGTAGGTATTAGGTCTACATAGTCGAATGAATATAATACCCTTAACTCGGCCGAATCAACCACTCAATGGCGACATGGCACTGTAAGAAAAAGATACAGTCACCTTGCGTTGAGCAGTACATACGAATTGTTTTAGGCCAGCGTACATTTAATCAGAAACTGTCAAATTCTGAAACACGACCGTTTTGACATACGAGAGTTTGCGTCGTATTAGGTAGGTAGATTATCACACTTATTCCTTGGAAGGATCGGCAAATTCACATTTCGACGATGATCCTACTAATATTATAAATGCGAAAGTTTGTGATCGCGATGTATGTATGTATGTATGTTACTCCTTCACGCAAAAACTACTGAACGGATTTGGATGAAATTTGGAACACAGATAGATTATAACCGGGATTATCATATAGGATACTTTTCAACCCAATAATCCAATACTACGCGGATGAAGTCGCGGGGCACAGCTAGTTCTAAATACGTCAAGCCACCTGCCATTGTATTAGGTACACTTCCCATCTCTACTTATCTCAACTTCCTCTCTCTACCGTTTCTGGCCATAGTTGACCACGCCAGCCCAGTAAAATGGAGGTAGGTATACACACCTCACTAAACTAGCTCTCTTATTTAAATACCTAAATCTGAGTGAGATTGAATTAGCTTAGTAATACTGAATTACTAGAGTATTACTCACTATAGTACTTTTTAATAACAATGGTGTTGCCTGCTCACAATGTGTTGCTGTTCCTGAGAATTTACACCATCTTTTATTAATTGAAAACAGTAACGATTATGTTACTTGCCGGATCTTCTCAGTGATAGTAGTATTCCCAACCGGTGGTAGTATGTGTCTATTCATAAGTGCTTTGTTGGGTTTCATGAATGAAAAAAAAATGAATTAATTTGATCAGAACTTCACGTCTTTACGAAGATGTGCGGATTTCTTCGCGATGTACCTTCACCATTCAAAAAAGTAATAAATTCTAGAAAATAATTATATAGGACTAATGAAGCCGTGGGCCGTATTTAGGATTTCCAAGACTAAGGAAATAAAGTTTTAAATCGCTTTCCGTAATATTTTAACGGCAGAAATAAGTCAGTTTCTGATAATGTGCGCCCGGCTTTAGTCGGTAACCTACGTACGCTTCGTGGGTGTCAGTGATGGATTCCATGCAGTAAACTTAGTTACGCGTATATTGTATTAACAGAGAAGTCCATTACCTGTCTGGCCATTGTTAGAAGTATTATTCGTGGTTATTTAAAAAAAAATCGTGAAAAAATTAACGCTTGGATTTGTTATGTACGTAGGTAGTAAGTAGTAAGTACGTTTTCATGTACGATAACTAAACTTACTCCCTGCCTAATTAAGAACATTTTTGTTTGGGCAGCGGCAAGCCGCGGCGTTTGAGCTAAATATTGTCACAGTATAGAGCTATGGTATTGCCGAGGAAAAAAATATCTTACAGGTGTGCATGCCGTAATTTTGCGATAGTACATTACATATATAGATGTGGTTATTAGCACGAAACCTATTCATATTATTATAAAATATATTCTATAACTTTGGTGTTCTACCAGGGCACTCAATCGTCGCACATTGAAACTTTCCACATTATCAACCCGATACATTTTTCTCTCAATATGGTCAATACTGCTAACACGAATCGCGATCTACGCGATCCATGTTGTGTACTTGAATAATATGTACTTGTAATAATGGCCCAATGAGAAACTAATGCTATGCGTTTTTTCACAGTAACAAGTCAGACCTGCAAAAGCAACCATCTGATACCGACGACACCGATAATAACCCCGTCTGAAACCGACATCTGCTGCAAGAAATGGTACGCCAAGAAACCGCAGAGGGTGAGTGGATATGATAAAATAAAAGTAAATAATTGAGATCCATTAGAACCTCTCTTCACGATGTTTTTCAAACTATGTGACTATTTGACTTAAAATTCAACTAGCCTATTCCTTTAGGCTCCTTACTAACCCCCCTATCTATAGACGAGTGATTACTTGTTCTTGAGTAAGAATAAGAATTCTTAGTCAAGAAACATCAGCAATACAATTTAGGTAATAGTGGTATTACCTACGGTACAAGTAAATTATAATCATTGATTTAATCTATCTATATATTTTTGGCGTTTTCAAATCATTTTTGTGAGAATTATATTTAAAAAAACATATTTTAGTTTCAACCTGGCCCGAGCAATAGCTATGTAAAGTCAGATCGGCATCTTTATTATTGAGGTAAAAAGTTTATTGCCCAGAAAAATAACAGAACTCTCTTGAAATAACTCCTACTCTAATAACTCCTGAAATAAACTTTTCATTAGCTTAGGTATTACAACACTTATCATGCTAAAACAGAGGTGAAACCTGATTGCAGACATACTAACTAAGGACAAATAGTTACCCGCTGATCTGTTTAATTAAGCAAAACCGAGATAGAGCGTGGGACCGTTTACTTTTTGTATTTTGGCGTATAAACACAAAACAATTTACCAACCGGAACGAAAAACATTATAGAGCATTGTTCCAACAATATGCTGCGGTCATATTTTGGTTTGTAAGGGGTAGTTGGACCAATGAGTGACTTAATCTGAGTGAGATTTGATTATTATTTACTAATAGTTATTTAGTGATAATGGTGTTGCCTGCTCATATTATTATTTTATGCTGTTCCTGAGAATGTACACCATCTTTCATTCATTGAAAAGAGTAACCATTGAGTTTCTTGCCGGATCTTCTCAGCGGAAGCAGCAATCCGAACCGGTGGTAGATTCTGTCTATACATAAATGCTTTGTTGGCTTACATGAATAAAAACAATTTTGAGTATGAGTTTGAATGTTACTTAGTAAAAAAATTCGAAATTAACTCATAAAAGTTTGTTGTAGTGTTAAAATGACGGTGATATAAAAAAAAACATTACATTTATTTATATTTATTTATTTATTTTTAGTTTATTAATATTCCCAATCATACATAATAATATGCGTGATACCTATACCTACCTACCTATCTACCTATCTATCTACTATTTGGACTTCTGAAACAGACTGCCTACATAAAATACATAATACCTACAGTAGCGCCATTTTCCCTGGAAAGGTGTTGTAGATCATTTACATCAAACAATTCCTTGTCAATTTACTCTGGTCACGTAAAACGCGAATTAACTCGAAGATGAATTTCCCTGAAAGTTCGAAGCTCGGTTTACTCAGAAAGGTCTCATTCTGTTTACACAGTTAAAACGTTGAGCCCAACATTTACATTTATTTTTGAGGTCGAAACATTCACACTAAAATGTTTCTGTCAACATTTTTTGTCGTCATAATACAAGGACAGCAATGTGGGATTGTATATGAAAAGAATAAAACAGAAAACGGAATGAAATATATTTAATGTTAAACCGAAGCGTAATGCGAACCGGGAAGTGAACTGAAACATAATTGCATGAGTGAAATGGATGGATGAGATACTGAGAGAGAGGGAGCGAGAGAAAGGATGAACCATGAGTGATTTCGATTTTCTGGAACAACGTGAGACGAAAAACGTACATTTTTAGAACACGTGTTTTGGAAATAAAGGGACTATTATTAAAATGCGAGCAACGTTTTATTAATACAACAATAAGTTTTATGTAAACGTATTTTGATGTAAATTGTATGTTAACGAGGGATTAGGTTGCTGAACTGTATGTAGCTATAGTTGGTATTCAACCCTTCCTGTGATCCCCACCTCCGAGCGCCCTTTGACCCAAGTGTCGCAATATCGGAATTATGAAAAAAAAAAATGTTTTTTTTTTCGCGCCTATCAGTAACCTATTTTTTACAAGGATCGGTATTAAAAACAGATAGGCTTTGAAATAATCGATCTATGAAACCCTATTATCGTTGCCGTGTTACTATACGTAGCAAATAAACAACCAAATGCAGCTCGCGTCCCCACCAGACACCGACCTCGCCGGCGAGGTCGACGAACCCCCGCTTCCGCTAGAAGATGCGTCTACTTACCTAGACGCACCTTGGCACTCGACAAGCCCGCTGAGTTTCTTGCCGGATCTTCTCAGTCGAGGTCGCGTTCCGATCCGGTGGTAGATTTACCCTCGCCACCTCTCCTGGCAGCGGCCCAAGCCGAGGTCGTGTCCCTTGTGGCGCCCTTGAGCTAGCTGCCCCCCTGCCCCTCTGGCTGGAGCGCACTTGCGCTCGCCCTCTGTCCGGGTGAAGTTGTTATGGCCACTCTGGCCAACAACATATAGTCAATTCAAAAAAAAAAAAAAAAAGCCGCTCGCGTCTTATACCCACCCGTAGGTGAACGTGACTCTTGGAGCATTCAAATCTAACACACCGACGTAGGTGCTCGTGACACTCTAGGGGTTAAATTAAAGACGAAAAGGTCTGGTTATTACTAGTTATATACCAATATACAAGTGAAGAATCAAAATATCTACGTTAATAATTGGGCCGAAGACAATGTGGACCTATGAAAAGGGTATACCTAAGTTTGTAGTAGGATGACTGACTCTTTGCGGTGTAAATAAAATACATGTAGGTACTCATTTATGTACGTATGTATATATGTATGTAGGTATGTACTGTATGAAGTTCCGAAAATTATATAGTAGCCAATTAGTGACTATACGTGAAGAATTTCAAATATATTCATTGTCAAGAATTCACAAAGCGTAGATATACGCAAGCTAGGGTAGCTATGTGCCAATCTGCTTTTTAACCGACTTCCCAAAAAGGAGGAGGTTCTATGTTCTTTTATATGTTTTTTTAATGTATGTTCACCGATTAAGTACTCCGTCAATAGCGGAACGACTTTGAAACTTCTACTACTTCTTAGGTAGTTAAGGTACCCACCCCTACTTGAATTGACACCGATGCCAAATGAAAGAAGTTACAAGGTCCCCAGTTATTTCTAGCTTTTTAATGCACCCAGGTATTTTTGAAGCGAAGCTTCTATACGGGTACTTCTATACGTTCGGGGCGCTCGCCGCACGGTTTCTCTATCCGTGCTGAGCGTCAGTAGCGTTACACTATATATATATATTATAGGTATACAGAGTGGCAGCTGCGGCGCCCTACGCTTTATACTATAAAGCTTCGCTTCTTTCGGACGTCCCTAGACGGCACTGTATTTTTTAAATCGGTTTTTTTTATAATATAATGTATTCCATATTTATAATGTATACTTACAGTTTCTTAATGTATATTTTAGTATTTCGATAACAACACAGCACGCAAGTTTAATTATAATAAATTGGCAATTTGAATTGAAATTGCTATCGAAGCCGGTATCAAAAAGATTTTCGTGACTGAGACTTTTTTCCGAAACGTGACTCAGGCTTGTGTAGTGTTATCATATCGGAATCTGAATCTACAGGGAGTTCTATTTATAGACTGGGTTCCATACTAAAAGTACCTACGCAACCAATGGCTGATAACCCATCTTGCTGAATTTTACGTTATCATACTTGAGAGAACACCCAATATATGCCCTGGATGGTGCTTAGGTTATTATTATAAAGTGGTCCTTTTAAGAGCAGAAAAAAGCGAAAATGCCCTGAGCTCTGAGGTTGTTTATAATATTTATGAGGGTTTTTTTATGGATTCCATAGATCCATAATATTTTTAACACGCAACATTGAAAGAGGTGCTATGGTTTGCCACTTTGTTTCGTCGGAATCACGTGAAAGAGTGAGTTGGCCTGGAGTGAATACATCACTATTTTTAAACGAGTAAAACATCGAGGAGGTTCTATGTTCGTCTTTATGTTTTATTATGTGTTTACAGATGTATCCTCTAATTATGGACCGATTATGATATTTTTTTTACAAAAGAAAGTGTAAAATATCGATAGGCATTCAAATCGAACCACTCTCTGCACATCCCTACTTGCCATTCAGAAGGTAGTTAGGCCTAACGGGACTACTACTGTAGGCTTGTTTATTCTTAAAATACCAACCACTTTAAATTTACCTTTTACGCTTTACAGTAATAAGGTTATGATTACCTCATATGGCTATTAATATTATAAAAATAAAATTTGTTCTCAGGAAGCTCAAGAGCGATTGGACTTGGAGACAAGGAGCACGCAGTCATACTGCATGCACACAGTAGACCTGGAGTTCCGACATGTGGTCAGGTCAACACATATCGACAAAAGCATAGAAGCCAAAAGGAAAGTAAGTATAAAATATATATTTTGAATAACTACAGAATAATGTATTTTTTGTTACATAATAATATACCTACTTATGAAGGAATATCAAATAAATAAAAGCGTTTATTTCTAGAACGCATTATTATATTATTATTATTATTTTTACATCGTCTCAAGGCAGCGGCGCTTCGAACGAATAGTGAGAGTCGTAATAAATTATTATTTTCGCAGGTAATACGAATGCTGTTTGTTATAATACTAGAGTTCTTCGTGTGTTGGACGCCTCTGCATGTCATAAATACGGTAACATTTGTTTAATTCACTTTGACATCACTAATTTTAAGGTACGCACATCCAGTTTCATTTAATCTTTGCCCGCACGGACACTCTACAGACGCACGAACACAGAGACGCGATATTCGAATTCGGTTAACGTGAATTCACGAATTGCTCCCTCATTCCCCATTCCAAACGACATGCATAATGACATGGTTTACTCTCGACTCACATATAGATTGCCGTTTATTTAAGACAGTTGTAACATCGGAGTGTGTCCTCAACTTGTGTTTGTTGTTCGATGCGAATTCGAGGAATGTGCTAATCTCGGAGTTTTGATGTTTACGGTGCGAATAGTGACAGTTCAACTTTATACGAGTATATAGAGGTAGAATGTTTTATTAGTCCAAAATAGTACTTACTTGGGCATATGCAAGAGTTTGGGGAAATAAATTAAATTAAATTAAAGTTTTCGCGAAATAAAATCCCGTAAGATACTTATAAATAACAAATATTTATACACAAAATTGTAATAAAAAAAATTAAAACAAATTATTTCTTGAATATTGGTGGTTGCTACTCGTAAAAGAACGAACGTGACGACTATCTATTAGTAATGCTGGTAACCTTAAAAAAAGGAAATAAACGTCTGTTGAAATATGCGCATCTTTTTTTCCAAATGCTGTTGTGTAAATTAAATGTCAAATTAAAATGTTACCCTTCTCTATAGCCGCAAAAGCACCTGTATCCTTTACAAAATACTGACACTACTCTCGATAAATTGTGAAGAATATCAGACAGCACTATTGCAAGCCCCTGCCTCGCACTATCTGTGTAGTAAATAAACAACTTAATGTTATGGAAATAACGTTTGCCTATTCTTATAAGATCTGACATAAATTTTATAGAAACATAATACGCAATTATTATACTGTTTTCATTTCCGTGATAAACAGTTTTAGCATAAAAAATACTGTGTTTCTTTTTCGAGAAACTGCGTAGAAAATAAGCATAGGGTAGGCACCTACTTATAGTTGATTGCCTTAGGTGTTACTAAGGACTCACCACATCGAACGAATATTCAAAATTAAAAAAAAATCAATTCAAAATTGTTTTTATTCATGGAAGCCAACAAAGCATTTATGAATAGTCAGAATCTACCACCTATAAAATAGATATCACAAAACGAATTATTGGAGTATTGAGAATGTCTACCTACCAACAATAGTTTGTTTTTAAGTAGTTATAATACTGTATAGTTAATGATAAGGAATTATAATTATTTATGCAAAAAACTAATTAGGATTATAAAAAAAGAATAATAATAATGTTTTATTTTTATGTATGCTAACTCACATTTTACTTCTACGTAAGATCTTAGTTGATTGTCCAGATGGGTGACAAGTTGCTGACAAATTTTTGTCCGGATAAAAGTCAACGACGCCAAACTTTGTTGTCAAATTTGAACTAAACCGAAACTTTATATTTCACCGTGTTTCACCTAGTTAGTTAGTTAGATAGTTTCTGAGTGACGGGCCTTCTAATATAATTATGTCACAACTTTCGTGTCGCGGCTTAAAAATAAATAGTGCCTAAACTCTTGTTTTTTGCCTCTATTCGGATATTAGGTACTCATTCAGAATTTTCTGCTTATCCCATTTTGGGCACTTAATACCTTGTTTATTGTTCCCGATCAAAAATTAATAGCAATCATTTATATTATGTAGTTATTTATTGTACCCATAAGTTTTCCGTGACGCTCATGTATCCGATATGCGAGTTACAAAGCGAGAAAAAATAACGACCAATAGGATCGCTTCGTTATATCGTGACCGGAAAATAACGTGATTTAGATGCGAATTCATTGGTCGATTTTTCCTTGTGTACAGTAAATGTAGTCTACGGGTAACAGTTAGGGATTTCGCGTATATGTCTGTGTTACGTTCGGAAAATGGAACACTTATCGGTATCTATCCGCCCGTCCCTTCTTTGTCTTGAACCGGGATTGAAATTTAGATTTATATGCTTTATTTTGCCTTGGATTTGTTCCGAAAAAATAATCAAATTCATTGTATCTGTATTTAAGGGCTTTGTATTCGCACCAAAATAAACAGATTGATAATTAATTGAAAAATGTGAGTCCTTAAATTATTAATTTTATTTTCCGTTTTATTTTTATTTGCAACGATAGCTTATCTCACTGTACCGAGTGTTTGATTGAGGGAATCGCTCCAGCGGGGCAAATATTGAATAATTATGTTCTTTCATTCCACTAAAAATGGATGAATTTTCAATATTTCTTTCTTAAAATTAATGTCTTTAGTGGTCACCTATGTGATAGAAGGAACTCTTGTGAAATTCTAGACCTACAGGTTTAGGTTGTGTGCTGTCTGTCAGGCCGTTGATTTTTTCTGATTTAATAGATTAACAATTTATAGATATTATAATATTGCCCTCAGATTTATCTATTCTACCCTGAAGAGTTGTACAAGTACATAGGACCTAAAGGCGTGATTTCACTGCAGCTGCTAGCTTACTGCTCGTCGTGCTGCAACCCGATCACCTACTGCTTCATGAACCGCAAGTTTCGGCAGGCGTTTATTAGCTTGTTCAAGACATGCAAGTTGTTCAGGTAAGATTGAAATGTATATCCACTAGAAAAAAGAAAAAAAAATCCCCTTTTGACGTCCCACTCCTGGGCACGGGCCTCCCCTAACTGCGAGGGGGATTCGGGCCGTAATCCACCACCCTGGCCAGGTGTGAGTTGACGGATTTCACGTCTTTCGAAAATTGGTTAGATTTTCTAAGACATGCAGGTTTCCTCACGATGTTTTCCTTCACCGTAAGCCCCCTTAAAAATACCCCTTATTTCTTTTTCAATTGATCTTGCTTCTTCCTTACCGAGCATTCAGTAGCGATCATTTGAAGTCGAACGTTCATGCATTTATGCAATCTTTCTCTAAATCGACTCTACGGACGAATTCTCATTATACGCGAGTGCTCGGGGTGAATTTCGCATGGAGTGTGGTTTTCAAACAGACACGTCAAATCTTATCGCAAAAATAACCATTACGCTGGGTTCGCTAATGGTCGCAGTTTATTTTTTTTAATTCGATTTGCGTTGATTCATCACGTACAGGGTCCTAACCTAAGTCAGCTAAATGAATAGCGCGTTATAGAATTAAAACATATTGGTTTTTGTTCTTTGGGCAGTTTTAGTAACTGCAAAGACGAGGGCTGTCATCCTAATTTAAAAAAGAATACCCAACGTCAGTCTGTGGGTCGAGAACAACAACAACCCAAGGATTTAACGGACTACCCATTTTTCGCGCGAAGATAATAATATGTGTCCAATCGTTTTCCGATAGGATGGGAGCGTATGTAATAAGCAGACTTCCCTGGTGTTGCATATTGGCAATCCAGTAACCCGATATTGAATGTTAAGCCGCGTATTAGCCACTGATTACAGTGGGGGCACTATTTAACTGCTCAACAAGGTCGCTACTTAAGACCAACAAACGCTTTTAATTATCACAATAGTATTTTATATCTGTCTGTTTTGGATTCGTTGAATTAAACACCGCTTTACAAATAAAAAAACTGAACGTAGATTTTTTTTCCTTAGTATTATCACAGAGTTCCATGGAGATATTAAGTTTATTTCGTCTGTTTTTAAGTGTTCTGCGAATTTTATTCGGGTCGGTTTATTGTTTTTCCTGCAATATAAATTTACATCGGAAAACTACGCCTGTTCAACGAGAGCATAGTAAGTGTATCCTAACGAATATTATAAGAAATTGAGCAATATTTTTGTACGACTGTAATACATATTTTAACTGATCTAAGTAGGTCAACATAAATGGTGTTCTAGCTATAAAACAAAATACCAAAATACTTAAAGATCTAGGAGTAAAATCAGGTCCGGGAGCAAATGTATTACTTATTGGCCAAATTTATAAGCTCGGAATTGAAGAGCCGTCAATTTCTCGCCACCCCCATTCATCATAGCAGGTATTTCATAAAAAATATTACCACACTTTTTATAATTTAATTGATTTTTTTTATTGAACTGTTTATTGAATTTGGTCCACATTTTATCTGCGTAAAAATAGTAATATAGAAAAAAATTGCCGCTCGCCTCAGATGGTGGTAGACTCTGAATTTATATATTTTTCGGGTAAATTGTGCTTCATAGGCACGTATTAATAAATCGATCTCAAGTCTGACAGCGGTCTTGGAAATGTCATTCTTATACCATTCCTATAGTCGTATTGCATCGCTATCGTTGGCCATGGTATATCCCCCAAGGGCAAGTTACATAGTATCTTTGATGTGAAAAGGTTTGGGAAGTCATCTTAAAAGGGTTAATTTTTTTACAATATGGGCTTAGGCCGCAAATGACTGTCTAGACATTTGTCTTCAATAGTTCATTGGGACCTGTTGGTAACAAATGTTCCATACTTTATTATACCTAAGTATAACAAAATTGATTGACAAGCGCACGACCCTTCTCATGTACAACAGTAATCATCGCCTACAGATGCTAATAATACTTTAGCGCAAAAGGGAAGATCTTCCAGCCAGGCGGGTGTTATGCCTGGCGGGGCGGCCGCTATGCCCCGCTGGTTATTCTCGGGGTCTTGTATATATAGTCACGATGCTTGCGAGTCTTACTATCGTGATTCAGTCTTTCTATGAAGAATCCGCACATTGTATTGAGGCGCTGCATTTAGCGCCATCTGTCCGTTTCTGTCGGCGACGTGAATGTGAGGTCGCCACAATACCAAAAACGTATTGCAAAGAGTAAGGGGAAGCGAGAGGAGCGATTGGTCTCACTTCCATGTTCAGAATCGTAAACTAACGTTGACCATTTGGTAATAGGTATTGACTCAGGTTTGGACCCTTATCATCCTCGCTCAGGCGGGATTTTAATCCTAATGGAATGTGAAACATACAACCGCGTTACATTTACATTTCCATTTCCATAATATTGGCCTCGGAATTTGCGGGTATTGAACTTCAAACAGCTGTGTGTACTCTAATCAAAATCCCATTTATCGCAGCGTGGTTACAGCGCTGGAACTGAGCTGCAATGTGCAAGCCATTCAGGTCCAAAATGACCACTTTCCACAAAGTTACCACTTTTTCCAATATGATCACTGTTGAGCACGATTGTTCCAAAAATAACAGGCATATATTTTGGACAATCGCTTAGCGTAGTGGTTCGAGAGTAGGCCGCTCGGCTCACTACACCGGGTGGTTGCGGGTTATATTCCCGTCAGGGTAAATTTCGGAAATGGCCTTTTCGTAATTTACCCTTGTCTGGGTGTCACTGGGATCGCTACCAGTCCATTGTATGGTACCCATAGCACCTACAAGCTTTGGTTAGTTTGGGACCATACAGTTGGTGTGTTCGTCTGGCGATATTAATTTATCTTATATATTTGTGAATCCATTCAGCAGTCGGGAGAAGTCTACTGACATGCCTCCCCTATGACGTCGAAACATCACGGTTCTATCCGCCAAATACTCAAACGTCTATCACATTTTATGAAAAGATTTTTTAATTAAGTAGATTTTAGGCTTCCGTTTTTGTTTCTGAAAGCGAACGGTCACGTTTTATTTTGTATTGCTATTAAATGTTTTTTTGTTGCTATTTGTAACATGAGACTGGCGAAATATAATATATTAAATTGTGTGGGCCATATTTCAAAGAAAGAACAAGCAGTTTTTTTTAATCGGATTTATTATGTTCTCTATATTGTATGTCTTAAGTCCTTACTAGCCAATAGACATCCTACTATATATAATATACATATAATATAATATTATAAATGCGAAAGTTTGTGAGTGTGGATGTATGTTTGTTACTCTTTCACGCAAAAACTACTGACTGGATTTGGATGAAATTTGGAACACAGTCAGTTTATAACCTGGATTAACACATATAATACTTTACTTAAGTCTACGCGGACGAAGTCGCGGGCTTAAACTAGTATTTACATATTTATTTTGTGATTAATGACAATTGTTATTTCAGGGTCTGTTTTTCGGAGAAGTCCGAGTGCAAGCAGGCCACTCCGCCTCCTGTTAGCTCCAGCAATGACGCTACAGCGTGCGTGATCAGGGGAAGCCACACTGGGCGCACTGGTAAGCTCTTCACATAATAAATAGTAATATACATCTATTAGAATCGTCAATAGCCCAGTCGGCCGCCTTTAGCCACCCTAAGGCCGTCCTCGTTACCAAGATTTCCTGGGTCACATACTACTACTAAACGACTACTAACGTAGCGACTTACGGTGTATAAACTAGTGTTGCCCTGCTATCGATAGTTGATGTATCGTTGACCTTGGAAACTAGCCACAATATCGATAGGGCTAGCGATAATATCGATTCTATTACTTGTCGTCAATAGTATTAATAGGTACTGTCGATGGGCTATCGATATTGTGACTAGTTTTCGTGGCCACAACAGTATTAGCAACCTATCCATAGACAATCGATAGTTTGGCAACACTAATGAAACTACGTTGCGTTAATATTCTGTGCTTAGGCTACAGGACCGCAATTAATTTATCTTTTTTTTCCAAAATCTTCACTAAACCACAGGTCCGACCTATGATTAAATAGGTACCTATTATTGGTTTGATAGATGCATTTTACATCAACCATGTGTATCGACAACAAGACGGAAATACTTTATTACTTCGGCTTAAATTTCGTTCGCCTAACCTCGAATATAAAGTTCTGAACTAAATTTGATATCTGAAGCCCAAGATTTCATCTGCGAAGTTTAGAAGCGAACAGTTCATGTGAGTCTGAACACAGAGAAGGCATTCTATATCGGTTTCGTATTAGTTACCATACCCCTAAAACCAAACTCGTAAATAGGCTTTACTAATAAAGTTAACTACTAATTTGCAACGAACAAAAGTAAACTCTAGATCAGATAATGAATGTTATGTCGTAATGACCATACTACGAGGTCATTAAACTACTAGCTCCTGCGCGTGACTTCATCTCCTATCCTATCAAGAAAGTATCCTATTCATAATCCAGGCTATAAACTATCTGTGTGCCAAATTGCATCCAAATCTGTTCAGCCGTTTTTGCGTGATTGAGTAACAAATATCGTAATTTGCAAACTTTCACATTTAGGTATAATCTCCGAATTCTCTAGCTGCGTACCAAGCAAAACCAGTTAACCACATTTTATAATAACTAAGATAGGAATTTTGAACCCTTCCCATTGAAGTATTTCATGCATCTTACTACTATTTTACTTTGGTATTAAGATATTTTATGATTACATTTTTAACGAGATACGAGATTTCCAGAATTGCTTCAATTTTATATGAATTTTGAGGGTTTCGCTACAGTTGAAGCCGACCAATACTTTGAATTTTTCAGACTTACTGTTATTTATTATAGTGTGGTGTTGGAAAAGTGGTACCTACTGTGCACTATACCACTGCAGTCTGAACAAGCATTTCGACGGTCCCTACGTTACATAAAGACATGTCAAAACTGAGGTTTACAGGAGAGCGTAATTAAAGTTCAAATCGCTCTAGAAGTTTATATATTTAGAATAATTCATTATTTTTTTTTAATGTTTCATTAGCTTTAGGAAGTTTATAATATAATTAATACATTTTTAATTGTCTTAGATTTTCTTAAAAAAACTGATAGATGA
Organism: Notodonta dromedarius; assembly: GCA_905147325.1. Lineage (NCBI taxonomy): Eukaryota > Metazoa > Arthropoda > Insecta > Lepidoptera > Notodontidae > Notodonta > Notodonta dromedarius. Next base: position 11,336,242 of record LR990165.1, on the reverse strand, counting down.
CTGTTTCTACATTGTCATTGAAAAATAACCATGTCAGACATATCTAAGATACCCGTTTCTACGCAGGAGACAACAAAACAATGTTTTAAAATAGAATTTAAGTAAATATTTTATGAAAACCTGGGAATATGTTATTATTTTCAAACGCATACCTTAAACATCCAGGATCGCAATCCGTGAATATTAAAAATACAGTAATGCAGATATATCCCTATATACGTGGTTATAACATATTCATGGGTAGGACTGTTTCCTTGCAATGTAAACAAAGACATATCCCTAAATAAAATAATAATCAGGGTTTTCTTTATTAATAAAACAAGGTTTATAGGTAAAAAATATATATTTTTAAGGAACGATTGTTTAGAAGATTTTTTAAACAATCATCTTATATTTTTTATTTATATCAATCTTACTAATCATTTCAAATCACAGATTTGTTTAATATTAACAAATGTAGTAGTAGGTGCCTAATCTTAATTATTTAAATCGAATCATCAAAGCTCCATTAAACTGATTAATCTTATTACTAATTGAGTACTTTTAATAATAAAGAAAACAATTAAAAAAAAAAAAAACAAGAAGTAGGTAATGCAATCAATCATCTTCGTCATTATCCTATACTTCTTTGCCATAATTAAGTTTACTATTGAAGTCGTGAAGCTTCTTTCGAATAATCGTTGTATCACATAAACTAATCAAGTCTTTGTATTTAGCTTCAGTTCTTCAGAAATTGGATCTTTTTGCAACTTCTTTAGTATTAGTTCTTGCTCTTGTGATTGCTCTTTCTTCATTCTTCCTCTTGTCAGCTTGAAATTATTTCCTCAATTCAGTTTTCTGTAGTTTTCTTCGAAAAAATCGTATTTCAATTCTATAATGTCTGGATGTCTCCCTTGAATTTAGCTTCTCTTATTTTTTTCCAACAAGTTTTCTCTGAATTTGTATCTTTTAGCCAGTTTTTAGACTTTAGGCAAGCTTTGAAACCTAAAACTAAGTCTTCTTCCACTTCTATGACTGCATAATGGTCCACCCATTCTGTTTCTCCCAGCGTACCAGTGTATACCATTCATCTGGTACGGAAATGTTTGTGTTTTGCTGTTCGTTCTATCAATGCATGAACGCTATCTGCCTCGTTCTGAGTATGGCCCTTTTCCAAGAATCGATGGCGCACTTATGGACGTGCGCCATTGATTCGATGTATTTGAACGTAAGTAAAGTATTTAAGATAGCTTAAATACTTTACTTACATACAAATTCATAAAAAAACTATACGATTACGATTCTGGCCTGCGCTGTTGTTGGACCAGAAAATCCTTAACACCAGCCTCAACTTTGTTTTTAATGAAAGAAAACAAACAACTCGCCACTTCATTAGCGCCGCGTTTAGCGACTGTCTCTGCCCACATAATAACACGTAGCTTCTTTTATCCCAGCGTCAAAAATAGAAAAATTATATACCGGCAATGTCCTTTTGTAAAAAGCACACTAATGTCACCATGTGGAGTGTTGTTTATCTTTTGGAAATCAAACATCGCTGTGCAAATATCAGAAAGTTTCGATTGAGCTTCTTTTTTTATCTGCATTTTTAATTCCCTGGCAAGTTTTAAGCAAGAAATATTTAGTTATTTGTTAAGGTTTAGATTGACATGACCGTGGTTACTCCGAGTGGCGCGCATATCAAAACGCAGTATAAAACGATATGTATAGATATTCGCATCTACGACACCAATTCTTTGCAATGAGCATACTTGTTCTCTTATACGATTTGAATATCTGGTAAAATCTTAGATTAATAGTTAAATGGTCTAAGGGTAAAATACATAATATTTTTTTAAAAACCGTATATGGATATGAGCGTATTGACAATCTAAAGCCATATATGCAATAAAAAAATAGCCATTTTTGACATGTCTTTATTTACGTAGGGACCGTCGATTTATTAGTGAAGTTACCATAGTAACACCCACTCACAGAAGATTGGCGTAAAGTAGCTATTATAGTTGCGTATCATACGACGCTTCATACGATACCCCTACCATTCCCCCTCCCCATGTCCCACTCCTCCACTTCAGGTTGGTAATGAGTGAGCAATGCCTTCGGCACTGCAAGCATCTATTAGGCTACACCGGTTGTTTACCAACTTTGTTACATCAAAAATCGTGCGTCCGTCAGGAACGAAGTGTTTTGCACGCACAAAATTTTGTTTTTTTCGATGTCGCACTATCTAGCCACCTAAATATTGGCACTTACGCCATCTAGTTGATTTTTGAGATAACTTATTCCCAGTGGACGTTACAAAGTTACTTATAACGTTTTTCAAGCGTGACGATTTCTGCCATTTGACTCCTACCGCAAGCCGCGGAAAGGAACTTAATTAATTCCAAAAAGTGTGTGGATTTTTTTTAATAATGTCTGTTCCAGAGCTGGATGGACTGGAGGGAGAGGATTGTGTTTAGCAGCGCTTCACAAAGCACCGTTTTGGGCACCGCCTCGCACCCCGCGCTGCCCGCGCCCGTGGTCGCGCGGCCCATCACACAGGTTAGTATCACCTAGTGTTGGACACATTAAATTCTATGACATATGTCAAATATGACATATGTCAAATATGACATATGTCAAATGAATTTTTTCTTCTTCTGAAATAAACCACCGACTAAGCAACACGTATTTTATTGATTTCAAACCAGTACTAATGACTGTAGTTGTACATTTTGCAAGTTGTTTATGTCTTTCATGAAGGGTATGTACCTTATGTGGCCTGTCCGCGAGTCTGCATCGATCCCCTCTGCTAAATCCGAAATCTACTTGCTTATTGAGTCTCTAAAACCAAAAAGTTTTAAAGAAAATACATGCAATTATTTCACTTACTCTTGTTTCTAGTCGTGAAAGGATTTTATAAAATCAATTCTTGACTATGGAGAGAACAGATAATAAAACGAATATATTAAACACAAAATGAATTATATTCTCATTCGTTTTTTTTTTGTAAAGCAACACCAAATACAAGTTGCACTTACTATTTTCGACATATTTAAGTATAACATTTGTTTATTTTTGTTTTGCCATCAGGTCATCGAAACAGGCGAAGAAGGAAGCCAGTTCCTCTACCGCATTACGTGGGCGAGAACGGGGCTGTCCAAGTGCAGTGGACCAACACAGCCACTTTATGAGTGAAAGACACTGTGGCTGTGTCAGTGAGGTGCAAATTTAAATCTTAAAACTCTAGTAAGATGATTTTTTATCAAGTGGTCCATTTCATGAGTGAATATCACCGCCTGTATCAGTGACGTGGAAATTGAAACCTTGAAACTGTGTAATAAATATGTAGTTGGTTTCTAGAATAATGGTAAGTTCTTGATTATAACTTAAGTCTTATAAATGTTGGCTATTTAATAAAAATACATCTCGAAGATCCTGTACAGTTCAAGTTTATTGTATACTAGCTGAGCCCGCGACTTCGTCCGCATGTAATTTAACTTAATAAAAAAGCCCGCTCCCGCGTTCTGAGCCCGCGGCACAGGTCCCATTTTTTTAACTTTTGTTTTTCTGAAAAGTATCCTATGTTACTGCTTATAACATCAGCTATCTGCCAGTGAAAGTCCCGTCAAAATCGGTCCAGCCGTTTCGGAGATTAGCCGGAACAGACAGACAGACAAAAATAAATTAAATCGCGTTTTAGCTATAGGTGTCGTATGCACTTTCATATGCATTTAGTGAAAAAGAGTTCTTTTGATATTACAAACAGACACTCCAGTTTTATTTATTTGTATAGATACCTTCGAATGTTTCGTTTCTGACCCAATTTTTCATGCCGTCTTTGGCAATACATCGAAAGTTTGCTGAAATTTAGGGACTTCCGTAATATTTATTGAACGAAACGATACTTATAAAACTTATTGAACTTAGTTTATTACTCATGCAAAAAATAGGTAACTACGTATGCAATGTTACAATAAAGTTATGTCTTATATAAGTATGTGTATATATTCATACATTTTATGTATATTCCAATGTGCATAATAATGGATTTGTAAATAAATGTACATTTTTATTTATTGTCAGCTAAATGTGATAGGTTGGTAGCTACTTAAATGCATTTTTATAAGTGTGAATCGTTTAAGACGAAACAATAACTGTGCAAAATCACTTATGCTTTGCAATTTCACTTAAACTTATAAAAAAATAATGATTTTCGTATATTAGGAAGAACATTACTCTATTTGTAATATGTATACTATATAAAGTCTTAGGTAACAGCTTATCACTACATGTATGTTGCATAAATAACTTTGCAGAGTTAAGTAATTTTGCAAAGTTTTCATAAAATATCTCAGCTCAAGTATTACTGTAAGTATTACTGTTTAACAGGTTAATAAAGAGAGGTAGAGTGTACATAAACAATTTTGTAGACTAGTGATTTGCCACGTTTTGTAAAAAGCAATCTTTGTGTACTTATCTAAATACCGGATTACTGTTTAATAAATAAAATACATGCATTTTACATAATGTTCCATAGATTAAAGAAAACAACTTATGTTCCAAACATAAAATGATGTTGTCACATTGAAAATCAATAAAATTGATGTTGTTCGGTACTCATTAAAAAAATCTTTGTGTTGATTTCTTTATTCATTCCACCGTAAAAATCCCATAACTTTATTTCCAGACAAAATACTAGTAGGGTGAATAATGTTTGACATAGGTTCAGTTTTGTAATTGTACATAATACAGAATCTTCGCATTCCCTACTTATCAATTATTATGTAGTAGGGTAAGCAGGGGGAATGGCGTTCACTGAAGGCAAACACACTATATTTTTTAAATTATTTGTTTTATTTTAAAATATAGAACATTAACATAAACTTTAACTATTACATAATCAACTTTTTAATAGGAATCGTATTTATCTTACAATTATTAGCTTAAGTAAACATTTAAAAAAAATAAAGGTTTCAGCGTCATTGCCCCTATCATTGGGTAATGCCGCTCAGGCGAAGGGGTAATGATGCCCAAACCCGTTTCTTTGTAATATAACAAGTAAGATCCTTTATCATTACCAAATAGAAATGAGATCAAAGGATACAATTATAGAACAATCTATAATCATAAAATGGCATCAAATATTTGTATTTGTACCTGAGATCAGCCTTATACAATAAACAAATATAGCAACGTATGCAACGACAAACTTTTTAAAGGTAAACGTAAAAGACAAAAAGAGCAATATAAATGATAAGAATTATCGTTAAATACGCAGACGTATCCTTCTGCCGAATCCCATCCAGAACATGTAGCATGAGACATGTTGTACATCGACATCACATATTTTTATTTCCAACTTCCTCGCAAATAATGCATTTGTTTTAACTTTCGTCGCCCACATTCATTGCGTCATCAATGTCATCGTCACAAATGTTTTCATGGACTTCGACTTCACTCTCTGAAGAGCTGTTTTGGGATATTTTTCTATTGTAAGATTTTTTCGTATTTTTGTTTTGGTCTTTTACTTCATCGGTATCGCAGTTTTAGCGGATTTAGCTCTTCTTCCTTCCAAGCCGCTTTAGCAGTTGTTCTTTGGCAATTTCTGGGCATGTCTATAAGAATAAAAAATAAGTCACTAAAGGGTAATGGCGCTCATGTGAGCGGGATAACCCCAAACGGTCGTTTTGAATTTAACTTTAAATTAAACAAACATTGAAAAGCAATTGTTGAAAATTGAATAATCTACTATATAAAAATAAGTCGGGTTTTCCTTCCTGACGCTATAACTCCAGAACGCACGAACCGATTTCCACGGTTTTGCATTCGTTGGAAAGGTCTCGGGCTCCGTGAGGTTTATAGCAAAGAAAATTCAGGAAAAATTTCAACAGTACGCGGACGGAGTCACGGGGCACAGCTAGTTCATCATAAAAAAGAAGGATTAAGTACCTAGAAAAGCTATATTAATAATTTAATAAATATCGAAATTCTGAACTTACCGAAAAATAGATCGCGACCATAGTTAGTTCAGCGCAGCCGCATACAAACAAACGCACTTCACCGTCGGCGTCGCTTGCCAGGAGCTGACTGCCCCTGCGCATCGCTACGTGTTAGAGGCCCTTCCCCTTCTCCGTTTTACGTATGGTGGCATGTTGTTATGCACCATTTTCATAGACTTATAGAGGTGCGCGCCATTACCCGGTGAGCGCCATTCCCCCTGCTTACCCTACATAATTACGATGGGTAATACACCTGTGTTGTTTAAAATAAGGCAGATTTCCCCCTAGCGCAATTCACGTCCTAAATTTAAGAAAGTTTAAGAAACGAACTTGGAATTTCGCAGCGCTTGGCAATATGTTCCAGTTCAATGGATGAGCTAACTCGTCGCTATATCGTCTGTTAAAAAGCCCATTACCAGCTGAAATCATGTGGAAACACATGATCGTAGAACATGAGACATTAGAATCTCCTGTGGGAGCGATTGGTTATAAAAACAACAGTTGACTGGCCATCAGGTGGATTGTAATTTTGCTTGTTGACTTCGTCATATAAAAAAAAAACAGCGGTGACCGAGAAACATACGAATACTTTACGCAGACGCTGTAGCTAGCGAGTTGTTACCGAGTAGGTAGGTGTAAGTCTGGCTATATTTATTGGCGATTATTATTACTGGCGATTTTCGATCAACAGCTTGAGAGCTATCAACAACTTACCTATTACTTTTATTCAGATTAAAGGTATTGGAGTCTAGACATATCTTAGGCTAGACGGCTCAGCCGGTTTTGAACTGACACATCATCAGATTAATATATCAGATTAAAAATATTAATCAGGGAGCTAGATACCAATCCGGACAGTGGTTTTTTTAACTTGCTTTTGTGTACCTAATTACCTAGCTTTAATGTCAAGGAATTAACACAATTATGTTTGTTCTTTTGCGCTCATTAGAATATCAATTTTAGCTCATGTTTTTTAAGTTGTACTTTCACACAGGATTGGATATGCATAATGGCATATAATAAGTATTGGTAAACTAGAAGGCCGATATATTAGATTGATAAAAAAAATAACCGCTTTGCGTAGTAGTTCGAGCATGGCCGCTCGACTCAATGCACCGAGTAGTTGCGGCTCGATTTCCGGCAGGGCCAATTTCAGAAATGGCCTTTTCATAATATGTCATGGTTGGGTGTCACTAAGATCGCCCTCAGTCCATTCTGCGATATTCATAGTAAAAGCATTGTTTAGTTTAGGACCTTACAGCTCGTGTGTTTGTCTACCGATAGATATTAATTTATACACGCAAGTGTAACAATTTGGAATCTAGGAAACCATCCTTCAATTTATAGTTAAAAGCAATGTCAATAGGTACCTAATCATTTATTTATTTATTTTTTATAACAATCTCAATATGTCATAACATTAAACGCCTCTTAGTTATTAATTTAACACTTCTCTACCATTTAACCCATTCTGACTGAGAGTGTGACATATGCGACCTTTTCGCTAAATTGTACTTAACTTCGTCACATAAGTTACATGAAGACGCGAGACAGGTTGTCCAAAACTTGATATTTCAGAGAGACAATTGTGAGAGTGACAGGCGTGAAATTGATTGCCTTTTATTTCACTTACAAAATATCTTAACTAAGCAGGCATATTAGGAAAATGGCCATCTTGGAGCTAAGGGTAAGTACTTTTGCAGAAACATATATCAACGATTTTAAACAAAGATTTATTACAGAATCGATAAAAATAAGTCTATAATATCTTATTACAATAATCATTGGTCGTTTTTGTCTCCTGCTTTACGTGCGGTTGAAAACATTTAATTGAGAAAAAAATATTCTTATTGGTAGATCATAAATGTCTATTTTCATTTTATAAAAAAGTCAAAATAGGTGTAGGTATAGGTAGGTCACAGCAGGTAGGTTATCATTAACAATGCTATGTTTCCGTATAAGTGGATTGTTATAATATGAAGATATCAATGTACCCTATTGTTATATTATTATTATCTTCATAGTTACATACATACTAGTGATGTAACGAATGTTGGATTTTTGACATTCGCGAATGCGAATGCGAATGCGAATATTTGGCTTCAACATTCGCGAATGCGAATGCGAATGCGAATGTTGACTTTCAAATAAGAAATCCTAAATTGAAAATTAAAAAATGATTTAATGTTTTATTTAGAGTAACAAGAGCAAGAGAGAAAGATCCTATTTATAATTTAGTAGCCTACCTCAAGACAGTTACTTTTTTTTTTAATTCAAAATTAAGTAAATAAGTGCATTATGTGCAAGTGAGCTATGTTACGATCGAGGCTGGATTGCAGCCAGAGAATAACACGAGGGCTGTGCTGTGATGGAGCCAAGGTGTGTAATCAACAATGCTCACGCATTTCATAGGACATTTTACAACTTACTTGCGAGTAGAAAATATTTAGAATAATACAATCTGAATTGAAAAAGAAAATTTTAAGACCTAGAGAATTGCCGGCACCCTTATAGTTTCGGCACGTCCGTCTGCAATCACAGTAATTTTATACAGAGACTATTAGCGCTAAAATACTGCCAACTAGCCAAAAAATTGAGTTCATGTTCCGCTATAAAACTGTTTTGAAAGCAAAGTTATTCAATTGTACCTCCCGTAACCCTCCAAAGCGGAGTAAAAAAAATGCTACACACCCCCTCGATTGAGATATTGTTCAGTAGTATTTTAAAATTATTTGAAGGTTTCTTTGACAGTTTTTCAATATTAATTTCCGTTTACGAAATATTGAGCTTCATTGTGGTCTTTTTTACTTAAGTAGCAAGATTCAATCTTTAAATTAGAACCACATTATAAATGGTTTATTATAGGAAATAAATAGTTATTTACTTCTATTCAAAATCAATATAAGTAATTAAAAAAAAACAAAATTAAGTCTCAAACCACGCACCACTGATTGTGCACCCAGTCTAATCACAACTTAATTATTTGAATAAAAAATCCTTATAAGAATTTTCATCAGTCCAAAAAGAAAATAAAAGTTTATGTCACTTTTGCTGAAGATGTTTATGATAAAATTAGTAACAGAATTTCTTACTATTTTGTAAAAGGTGACTAATAGTTAATTCAATTCGCAGAAATTAATAGGTTACGTAAGCCGCCGTATTCGATGTTTCATATCAATAAAAAAACATCACTTTTATTTTCTGAGTTCCGTAGTATCGAAAAGTGGCACTTTTATGGTAGCACAGGATATCTACGGAACTCTTGAGTATGCGTACTCCGACATGCATTTGGCTGGTTATATTTATCTAGGGGTCTGGCAAAGCCGGTGACAATTATTATATTATTTGAAATATAATAAATCGAATGTCTATCATAATATGTTTTATTTACAATGAAATTGAATGTGAAAGAAATTTATTGAAATAGTTAATGTATTTATTTATAATATTTTAATAAAAATCGTTTATTTATTGTTTTAAATGTTTACTATTTTTAGGATTACTCTTTACTAAGATTTAAAAATGTAAAGTCCATAGTGCGTAATAAGCTGCTTTATGAACCTAAAAGCGGTGCAATAAGGACCAACCTATGAGGAAGTTTGTTTAAATAATATATAATTCTTACTAGTTGTTAACATTCCACTATCGTCTATAGATAATTTCCTTTTTGTTTTTCAAAAACATTCGCCAATCATTCGCATAGATTCTTGCGAATGCGAATGCGAATGCGAATGCGAATGTCAAGAAATATGCGAATATTCGCGAATGCGAATGCGAATGCGAATATTCGTTACATCACTAATACATACTACTCGTGTTTTATCTGCTTTTGCTTTCGTTACGCAACCTGCGTCCCTACAAATCTGACTTATCTAAAACAATAAATTTCATCATAAATTTTATCTTATCTTATAAATCTTATCTTAGCCTATTTATTTCACACATTTGTCGAAGGACAATTCAAGAAAAATAAACAGTAAGCGGTCATTCACAGGAAGAACCCGACACCGTTCTATCTCTACATTTTTCATGGATAATAGCCGGAAGTATTTACCATCTGAATACAGCAAAATGTATAGAAATTTTAACGGTGCCGTATTAACCGTTTGAATGAACGCCTGCCTGACATGATTTTGATTTATAAATAGAATACAAAAAAATACTCCTACCTACTTATCTATCCGTTTTAGAAAACTATTAAATATATGAAATTGGTATATTTTATATTAAGTTGCATTCATTAAAATGAATCTTCAAACCTAATTTTTTATAGGTAGGTATACCTATGTCATTTGCGAATCCCATAACCATATAACCTCTTGATAAACGGAGACAGTTAAAATCGTAAGGAAACCTACAAGTCCGGAAGACATGTGAAGCTTGCTGATGATCCGAATGCTAGGAAAAGACTCTGTTATAATGGCGACAGACTCGTATATCCTGATATCACCTCTGCCCACCCCCAGGCAGTGCAGTCATGACAGAGACCGTGTAACCCAAACACGTCAATAACCAGTCAAGCAAGAAATGATTAATTCACTCCCCACCAGCGGCCATGAGGTAAGGAAAATCATATTTTACGTTTCTTCACATCAAACAACAGGTATACAGAGCGTCAGCCACGCCACTCGTGCGCTCAACAAAATGTGTGCTAGTGAAAATACAACCTTATAATTTTAATGTTATAGTGTATTTCAGTGGTGTGTGGTGTTCTTGGAAGAAATGGATCCCGAAAATGGAAGGTAACACTTAATTGTAATTTTATTAGCTTCGTAGGAACTAAATTAAAATTTGATCTCTCTCCATTGTGCTTGTGGAAACATAAATCGGATATGATCTTGATAATATTATAATACTCGTATTAAAATTTTGGTGTTAGTCGCAGATGGTTTTTACCTACAAGCTTACTGTGGTATCCTGAAACTACGAATAAAGTTAAATGTAGCGGAAAAATCGTGCTTTAAATTTTGTTTACGTTTCATCTCTTGTTAAAAGTGCGAATGATCATAGAGAGGCTATCATGTTAATACTGCGAAATAGAAAACAAAATCTTTGTTTACTTTGAATTCGATTCTAAAGGATTTAGAATGGTGTTGTGATGATGTGTTAATACTTTTTCTGGCAATTTACAAGGTGGTGAAACTTAGAAAACACTATGAAACTAACTATTATTAATCGTATTTAGGTACACGGGAAATTAATAACCCTGCGAGTTGTCCTTCTTAGAGGAGTCTCATCCAGGTATTAAACTTACCGTATTCGGTAACATTGAATCAATATAGGATAGAAATAGGTAATATCTTGGTTATTATTTTCGTTCACAATTGACAATTTATTGAAGTTTGATAGCGTTGTTGGAATTGATAGCGTATATCTGTCAACTTATTACTACACACGAATGCACTGCCTATAGGGTAAAAGCCGGATAGTTGCCTCGGAGGGATACATGCCCCGGTTTTTAATACACTATGTTGGGAACATAAGTTGTGATTGCGCTTTACTACAATAAGTAGTGACCCCCCGCAGGCCTCAGTGCCGTCTAAGCCATCAGAATAGGTGTAAGCGTTTTGTCCATATGAGCAAAAACCTTCCGCGGCGAAACTTTGACGGGCGTTATACTTATATTGGTAAGTAATTACTATTGAATATTTTTATTACTGATCGTGGTTTCACTCAACTTTTTGTTTCTTTGCATGCATTAGAGTTTAAATTACATTGTTTATTATGTTTTATAGCTAAATATTTTTTATTTACTTCGTAAATAAAAAGGGCAAGTATCCGCATCAAAAAGGATAGTCGCCCTACTTACTTTCGCGGATAGTTGCCCCTAGAGTGACTACATATTTTTTAACAATCAAAGACGGATTTTAGTTTTGTTGTTTTTTCCAATTTGCTGTGACTCTAACTTGTTGTAAATAAAATAAATATCTACTTAACTGTTTTATATATTAATTCCAGATAAGCAAAATGCCTCTCAAATATATGCGAAAACCAGGCTTGGTGCCACGCAACATCAACTGGACAGAAGTCAGCACTTGTCTTGGAAGAATTGAGACAGAAAAAAATATCAATGAAATTTTTCGAACATGCATAATATCCTCTCGAACCTTACGAAAAAAGTAACCAGCAACTGCTAACTCAAGGAAAATATCATGTTCTTGCCTTAGAGAATGAAAAAAGACTGGTAGCTCATATATTGAAGCTCGGAGACGCCGGTTTTCCTCCTGACAGAAGTAAATTATAAAGACTGTGAAATAATTAATGAAGATTACTTTAATTGATATAAATTTCTTTCTATCCAAAATAAAAATCATACCGAGGTTACTATCCCCGCACGAGGCAAGTATCCCGCGAAGCATTTTCCACGCTAGGCTACTATCCGCCATAGTAGGCAACTATCCCTTTTCTGAGAGGTGTAATAAAACAGTATTTATTCAAAACCATTGTTAATTATGTATACAAAAATAGGCTATTATGGAAGATAAAAGACCTATGTTTTGAGATATATACTGAATAATTTTCAGCAAGTTCATATTTTTTTTAATAAAGCTTTTTCGAAAAGTGGCGCAACTATCCGGCTTTTACCCTACTCTTCTTCTTATTGTTTGTTAAGAAGAAGAAGAACACTACCGATCTAATTGACGTACCTACTTTTTAAATCTATGACCGGTTGAATTTCCAGTCGGTAATTGGAACATTAGCGGTATTCTGCTCGCAAAATTCTACTGCGAAATAATTGCTTGATATGGAGCCAGTTAGGTAGGTATTAAGATGGATACAGATGGATACAGATTGCAACTAAAAACCGGTTTGACCTTATCTACTGACGTAAGCACCTTTTGGCATAGAAATCTGATGCGTGGGAAGCCAGCATATTTTCAGAATATTGTTTTAAAACAATTTCCGATTCCCTTATAAATTTAATCAGAATTATGTCAGCGTTCGAAAAATACTAAAAAAGCCTCGGGCCATTCGCACAGCATGGATAACCCTGAAGATCCCACAAAGGGTCCGAAACCTTTGATTTAGGGTTTAATGAGGTTTAAACGCCTTAAACCTCATTAAATGCTGGTACATCCAACCAAATTATTATGTGAATCTGTCAGTTTGTATAGCTTACAGGCCAAAGCCGCTGTAACAATAATAGTTTACGAAATACAATATCATAATTTCGCATCTTGTCGTAAACATTATAATATATTATTAATTAAACAGGTAGGTAGGTAATATTAGTTAACGTACGCAGATTGTACTGAGGATGTTAGTAATCATTGTTTATAGTATAATTTGTACAAGGAAAACATTCGGGTGTTGAGTATTACTCATCATCTGACGACATATTATTCCAAATTTCGATTCAGAAACCGTGTTAATTATACAACAATATTGTACAACATAACGCCTGTAATCTATGAGCATGTGAGCAGAGGTGCACGCACGTTTCGCCGATAATACTTTGCTCCTAATGTAGAGGAGGACAAGCCGATTGACATTATACGCAGGCACTGGGCTTACTCCAGATAACTCAGGCCTCAGGATGCTCGTTGACTTGAGTCGTACGGGCTGGCTAGGCTAGCCCACTTGCTTTGGCCATGCTCCTCTCATTAAAATGAAGCTATCCTGTTGGTCGAAGCGAGCGGGCTAGCTAACCCAGCCAGCCCACCCGGCGCAAGTGGAATGGCTATGAAATTCCACCTTCTACTTTATTAAGTATATTATACGGGTTATATTATTATTACTAGCTGTGCCCCGCGACTTCATCTGCGTAGTATTTTAACTTAGCAAAAATTTCGGGATTATCGGGTTAAAAAGTATCCTATATGTTAATCCCGGTTATAATCTATCTGTGTTCCAAATTTCATCCACATCCGTTCAGTAGTTTTTGCGTGAAGGAGTATCAAACATACATACATACATACATCCACACTCACAAACTTTCGCATTTATAATATTAGTAAGATACGTGTTGTCTAACTTGACAGGTCTTCACGAAGTTACTGTCATCGTTCAACAAGTGAATTGAAATGTTAAGTATGTGTCAATTTCTGCGTCTATCAACGTTAGTGTTATTTTTTACCTCTTAGGCAAAATGCAAAGCATTATTTTTATTTCTCCGTCTTCGATCTCTTGGTTTGAGAAAATTTCTTAGTTGTTATTTTTAGATGTTGTTGTTTAGATTTTAGTTTGTTGTGGATATTTATTTATATTGTGTAACTTTGTATTATGGTGTAATATTTTCTAATCATCCCACAGATTATTGTAGACACGTGAGACAGTGTGATAATGATCTGCGCGAGATAGATGAACAAATATTTTATAAATATCACGTGACATTCATGGAACATTATAATGTCATTAAACTCTTATAAACAAATAATAAAAATACAACGACCGTAGAAGGGCAATAAAGATCATACTAAAATTATATTTTACCATAAAATTAAGTACAGAACAAACATCACACATACCTACTTCTTGCTTTATTAAACCCTATAAAACCTTTATGATTTAGGTATAAGCATACGCGGTAGAATATGTTATTTTTTATTAAATACTAGCTGAGCCCGCGACTTTGTCCGCGTGGAATTTAATTTAACAAAAAAGCCCGCTCCTGCGTTCTGAGCCCGCGCTACAGAACCCATTTTTTAAATTTAGTTTTTCTAATATAAAAGTAGCCTATGTTACTCCTTAAAACATCAGCTATCTGCCAGTGGAAGTCCCGTCAAAATCGGTCCAGCCGTTTCGGAGATTACCCGGAACAAACACACAGACAGACAGACAGACAGACAGACAAACAATTTTTTTTTAAACCGCGTTTTTGTTATAGGTGTTGTATGTAATTTCATATGCATTTAGTGAAAAGGTGTTATTTTGATATTACAAACAGACACTCCAATTTTATTTATTTGTATAGATAGAAATCTTTTAAAACGCAAATATGTTAAATATCATTTACTGTACCCGATAGATATCGAATGTACGATTTCGGTTTCTTAATACAAATTACTGCTAAAATTTTACCGAGCTAATCTGATTACATTTTATACTCTCTTGATTTTTTTTTTATAATCCGCTATCACCATTCCAAGTTCCATGCAATGTTTTCACAGCAATTATAATGGTGAGAAAATTAATACACTTTAATCCGTTCTGAGTAAGAACTGCCATCGTAATGTTTGATTAGATTGCATGCTCTCAACCAGTCGTTAAACTAGACCGTACGACCTATGCATTAACTATTAATTTTGATTAGCAAACATAAACTCAATCACCGTGAAGAGCTGGCATGTAATAGGTTGTTCACTCCGTGGTCTTGATCGGATGGTCTTGAATCGCAATGAATACACATGTTAATGTAGTGGTCTTCATTCGTTTTCTTCTAAGTCGGCAAACGAGCCTACGATCTGTCTAATGTTAAGCAGTTGACGAAGTCTATAGATGCTTGCAATACTCAAGGCATTGCTCGCACGCAGGGGATGGGAAGGGTTGGTCTTGGCTCTCTTACTCATCATACGAAACGTAGCTACAATAACTGCTTTACGACGATCTTCTGTGAGAGAGCGGTACTACCCGGTTATGCCAGCTCGTGTGTGAGCTGTAGTCAGTAAGCTTCAGCTTAGCTCTACCACCGAAAAATACTCTATTATTTTATAGC
Organism: Notodonta dromedarius; assembly: GCA_905147325.1. Classification (NCBI taxonomy): domain Eukaryota; kingdom Metazoa; phylum Arthropoda; class Insecta; order Lepidoptera; family Notodontidae; genus Notodonta; species Notodonta dromedarius. Next base: position 11,320,609 of record LR990165.1, on the reverse strand, counting down.
CGCACTAGCTTTTGCCAATAGCTTTGACAGCGTATTTAATGGACGTCGACAATAAGGCCACCTACCGGGCTCAACGGGTCTAGTTAAGAACTGTCTAGGTGACCCCAAAATTACAAAAGAATCATCAGAGTCGGTCAAGCCGTTTAGGAGGAGAAGAATTACGTACACGCAGACCTGAATTTTACACATAAAGATTTACAAAGAAACAATTAAATTATTACACATTTTAATATAGCCAAATCATTATCACAAATCGTCCAGTATAATTTAAAATGATAGTTACAAATTCAATATAAAGAGTCAGTACTCTACTTATTGGTGCTCATTATGTTGTATCAAAACAGAATTAGCGCCTTCAATATAGAGTCGAATCTGTACTTTCCTTATCTTAGCCAAAGATTAGTGTAATTAAATAAATTACAAGTAAACTGTGCCAGTTTCGGGTCCATTTACACTTTGAAACTAGATTACAGTTTAACTAAATGCGTACAAGGTTTTAAACTAGTTTACTTACACAAAATTAGCCTTGCAAAAATAGACGAGAGAAAGTAAAGTGGGCAGACGTCCGAATAAAGTTTGTCGAATATTACGTTTTCCATATAAGGTCTTATTGCCTGACTACGGCAAAGTCAAAAGGAAGGATTCTGTTTTGAGTCTTGGTATGTATATATGTATGTATCATTTTTATGTTCCACTGTAGCGTTGTATCTACCTATCCGATTTTGATAAATGAGGTGTCAATCGATTCGTCATTATGCTCTGGGTTACAAAGGCTATAGTTTATACGAACATTTGCTGCTACTTGCGAAATAAAAGGTATAAGTACTACGTATACAACGGATATTACAGTCAAAAAAGTGTGGGTCCCTGACCTTTTTTTTGGCGGTCGTATCGAGTAGATTAGGTATCGAATGAAAGAAGAAAACATTTTTACTTCATGAATAAAAATATAGTAAAATATAAAATGTACCAAGCGACAGAACAACTTTATACTATAGCTAGCTGTGCCCGCGACTTCGACCGCGTGGAATTTAATTGACAAAGTTTCATACAAACTTTCATCCCCGATTTTATCCCCTTGGGGGTAGAATTAATCAAAATCCTTTCTTAGCGGATGCCTACGTCATAACATCTACCTGCATGCCAAATTTCAGCCCGATCCGTCCAGTGGTTTTTAGGCTGTGCGTTGATAGATCACTATGTCAGTCAGTCACCTTTGAGTTATATTTATTTAGATTTGAGCGTTTCAAAATACTAGGAGCATTTTCTAAGACGCTATACGTGGCAAGTATGACACGGAGAGGCTTAGTGTTGTAACCCTTGCTAGAAATTAAGGTATATTCTACACTATTAGGTACTTACTAATAAAAGCGTATAAATTAAGATAGAGTACGGCGGCATTTACGGTCCTTAATTCCTTGCGGGTTCCAAAACTTTAAGCTTTTACCGAGACATGCAGAGGGTGAAACCTTGTTGGACTTACAGAAGTAACATAAGGAGTGTAGTAGCTCAGATCTCAAGACTTTAAATGAACAGTGCTTAAGTTATATTTTTATGGTCTAGTGTAATTTCAAAAGTCTGATAAGGCAATCCATCCTATTTTCAGTGTACAAAGCAGTTGTGAGAATGTACAGTCAACAACACAATCTACTGTCACGCTGGACAGAAAGGAGATTGGTAATGAAGATGAATATGACCCATTTCAGCACAGATCTGTACAGCATCCCACTTCGTAAGTATACACAGCTTTAATATCATGGACCATCCATACTTTAGCTGGAAGATACCTACTACTGACCGATTGCTTTTTTTATTGAACAAAGTCGGCATACAATTATACGACCTGTCTGATGTTAAGCAGTTACCGTAGCCTATATATGCTTGCAATACCAAAGACATTGCTCGCACGTATCTGACCTGAAAGGGAGTGGCACAAAGGGAGGGAAAGGATGGGGATTTCGGATCTCTCACGTATCATACGAAACCCAGCTATAATAGTTACTTTACGCAGATCTTCGTGGTATATAACGCTCCTCTAATAACATCTACATAACTATGATGCTTTCCTCCCACTCGCATGCACCGGCTTCGGCTTTGAACACTACTTTTTATTGTATAATTATCACCTAGAAGCCAAACGATAAATTTATTTAACACGCAAGAGCGCAAGACCCAAGAGCGTCTGTGGTTACACGTGAAAAGCTCCATACAGAATTAATTGACCAAGAGTTATTTCAAATCAAAATGTATCACCGATCATTAGTGCTACAACGACAGTACGAACAAAATTTCGGCGTACCCTGATACAATCTGGTGAGCCAACAGCCCTAAACACATTTTATATTGTTACGTATCTCTACTAGTTTATATTGCTTATTTGTATCAATTTCAGGACACTCGGATCGTTCTTCCATCTCCTCAAGTCTTCGCTAGGATCTGGCTTGCTGGCGATGCCAGTCGCCTATAAATATGCAGGATTGGTACCAGGTTGCATAGGCACTGTGCTGGTCGCTGTTATAGCAACACATTGTGTTCACATTTTGGTTAGTAAAAAAACCATTAATACATAATAATTAGTTTTTAATAATTACTTTTTCACTATTGGGGCACGGGTTGCCTGTTAAGCTCTGCTGCTTATGGTATTTATTAGTAAAAGTCTTACAAAGCCATTTTATACATATATTATTAGACGACCGTTTAGCGCAGTGGTTCGACGTAGGCCACACGGCTCTCTACACATGGTGGTTGCGGGTTCGATTCCCGCTGGGGTAAATTTCTGAAATGGCCTTTTTCGTAATTTGTCCTGGTTTGGGTGGCACTGGGATCGCCCCCAGTCCATTGTACGGTAACCATAGTACAAGCGTTGTTTAGTTTGGGACCATACAGTTAGTGGGTTCGTCTGGCGATATTTATACTTTACTAATTAGCTCTACATCTTCATCCTTGTAAGGCTTTTATAAGCATGTTAGCTGGATTATAACTTAATAGTTCGAAAATTAAGTGTGTTTTAATAGTCATCTGACTATTTTAGCTTTTAGCTTTCATTGGATGAACATTTTGAACCAGTAGATCTCTACTGGTTCAAAATGTTGCGTCCAATGAAAAAATGTATTATTTTTAGCAAGCTAATTAAGTCTTGCTCAGATTCGGTATTTAAATTAGAAAGCAGTTTAGTGAGCTCCTATAGGTACCTACTCCTTAAACAGATTATAAGTTTGTTACCTTTACATGTCCTCCTTGTTATTATAAGTACAGGCGTTTGTATGAGACAAAATTAAAGTAGGCGAAAAATACAAAAAGCTTTGTACGTAGGAAATACTTTAGCGACACAAAGACGGAACTTGATATATGTTGAAACCTTGTAAATAAAAATACTGCTGAAGGTATTGCTATTGTATTTTAACTAACATACTTAAATAACTTTCTTGAGTATAGGTAAAACACGATAGCAATCAAATAAACTTCAATACAAGTGATACAAAATTTCCAAATCTGCTAAGTAGCCAACTTGTCTAAACTTTTATGTTAAATAGAAAAAGTTTTCAAATATAAACGTTTTAAAATTAAGTCCGCAATAATTAACATAACTGAGTTATTTAATCGAAGTGAATCCCTGTAAATAAGTTGGTAAACATGTTCAATTCTAAAGTATTGTCAATTTCCACAATTCTGTGAAAATTGGATTCATTTTCCGCGAAAATTCATTCCGGGAACAATTTTCTCGTGATTTATCCTTTGAACGAGAATCCCCTACAACCTTACCACATAATTGTACCTATATTACTCACAGCTTTTTAATTTGAAAGTATTAAGTCTTAGATCGATGTTTTCCAGTGACAGTTATTACCGTAATCTAAAAGAGTTTTTATATAATACCAAAAAGTTCGCTAACAAGCGTACGCCTGGCTTGATGTTAAGCAGTCACCTTAGCATATAGATGCTTGTAGTATCAAATGTAATACTCGCACATTGCAGGTCTGAAAGGGAAAATTGTATAATATAAGAGTTAGTAGGTATCAAGACTTGGAAAAACTAATTTTAAAATGTTCTGTCAAGGTATCCACTTCTCGTGACATATGTAAGCAATGTCGGGTCCCATCGCTGAGTTACACGGACACCTGCGAAAACGTATTCAAACACGGCCCGAAGAAACTAAGGCCGTATACGACATTTGTAAGGTATGAAAAATCAACCGAAAGACGTTCACTGCTTCCTCCAATGTAGTCAGTTCCATCACAATACAGGCTTCAGCTTCTATATCAATAATCTACTCGCCTCTATCGTCTATTAGTGACGTTACATCTTACACGACATTTCGGGAATAATCCCGAAAAGGCGACTACTGACAGCTATCAGATCACACGTGGGTAATGAAATTATACAATTTTCATAGCTACTTACGATTCCAGGCACTTCGTGGACTCAGCCATGGCGGGGGTGTGTCTCGGCGGCACCAGCGTCTATGTTATCTTTATCGCTTCCTCGCTACAAAACGTAAGTAGGCACTTATAAGCTAAAAGTGGTCCAACGGACGTTTATTCGAGTGCTTTGAGTGTAAGCCGCTGGACCCAATTCGGGTAAATTTAATTTTTGTAATAAAATTACTAGAATGCTCTTAATTTAAATTTGGGCTGAATTTATTTAAGGTCACCCTGAGTCCATAATAGAAACGTTGATAGTATGGGCAATACTTACCTACACTATTTACAATTATAAACTTATGGTAAAACTAAGTTAAAACGATCAAAGAGAAAGAGAATTTTATTAACTTATTGTTTAACGCATTTGCCTCGTTTTGTCAGAATCTGGCGCGGTAGTCTAGCGAGACTAAGTGACGCAGTTACTAGTGTATTAGTTGACGGTGAATTTGAACCCGCGACCACTACGCCCGTCGTTGGTTGGCCCTTATTTGAATTGATTCCATTATATTTCAGTGATTGTCTATTGGCACGTAACAAGGAATATAAATACAAAAGTAGACAATCAAAGTATACCGCCTACGGTAGTTCTGAACCAACAATCGTCTAAGGAAGCCGTGAATAAACATTTATTGTTTGTTCACCGAACAAAGATAAGCTAAAAATATCTGTATTTCTATTGAACAGTATTATTCCGCCTGGATCGTGTCCCGTTTCGATGACAATGGCTCAAAGGCATAGAGACTGTTTAAATCTAGGCTTTATAAGGATTGAATATATTATCATTTCAAATATAATATAAGTAAACTTCAATATAATGATGTTGTTCATTGTATGTACGTATGAGTAGGTATGCACACCCCACTAAACTAGCTTTCTCATTTTATTTAAATCCCTAAATCTGAGTGAGATTTGATTATTATTTACCTACTAGGTATTAGTTATTTAGTGACAATGGTGTTGCCTGCTCATATTTTTTTTTTATATTGTTCCTGAGAATGTACACCATCTTTAATTCATTGAAAAGAGTAACCATTGAGTTTCTTGCCGGATCTTCTCAGTGGAAGCAGCATTCCGAACCGGTGGTAGATTCTGACTATTCATAAATGCTTTGTTGGGTTACGTGAATTAAAACAATTTTGAGTTTGAGTTTGAGTACCAGAGCTTGCAGTGTAGACAATACACAAATGAAATTTTACGTTGCAAGTGTTAAGTAGATCCACTCCCTGCAGCATTCAATTTGATCAAGAAAATCCACTTGGTTCATCCGTCATCCACGTGCTATCCCCAAGCCCCCGCCCCCTTCATTCAACTCCCTCCATCCCACTCCCCTTTAGGTCATCAACGTGCGAGCCGTACCATTGGTATTGCAAGCATCTATAGGCTACGGTAACTGCTTAACATCAGGCAGGTCGTACGCTTGTTTGCCGATTTTGTTATATTTAATAAAGGTGATATAAATCCCAGGACTATGAACACTTTCACCCAAAGGATTTCACCCGGATGCATAAAGTGGAACAAACCTTTTTGAACTGCAATCATTCAAAAACAGGAATGGCTGCAAGTTATAATTATCAACAAACGCATTTGGAATTGTTGCCATAAATTCACTTCCTCTTTTTCAGATCTTCGGAAATTTCAAGGTAGAAATATACTGTTGGATGCTATTTCTGCCACTGGTCCTGATCACACAGATACGTCACCTCAAGTTTCTAGTACCATTCTCCGTTCTCGCCAACGCTTGTCTCGTGGTTACGTTCGGCGTTAGCTGTTACTACACCTTCACAGATGTGCCGCCTCTGGATAATGAGAAGCTAGTCGCCCATGTTGGAACTTGGCCACTATTTTTGAGGTGATCTCTATGACTATCCATTTCCACAGTCTAGTCAATCATCAGGCAGTCAACGCCTCCTGAGTGGATTATGATCGCTAGCTACTCTGGCTTTCGTCGGACTATTGTATGATCTACTAGACTGTACTATTGCTATAAACCAAAGTCGCAGCAATAAAAATATAGTTAAAAAAAATATAGGTATTTTTTATCTTCATCAATTAATAATAAATCCTGAAAGTTAATTAACAAAATTACATAGAACTATAACAATCTACCTTGTGTCGTTCATTATTTTTTCTCATTAAAGCTTTTATCTCGGTAATTTAAAATTCAAACGTCTAATTAGAATTATCTACCAGACTAGATTTTCAGAATGGCTACACCACCGGGACAGAGCTACATGTTAGACACTTATTTACATTGGCACGCTGGTTTGCAACACACTCTTTAGACTCTCGCAAAGCCTTTAAAAGTAAATAATAGTCCGAAACCTCCGCTTACAACGTAGGCAGTAATTTATTTATTTATACGTACATGAACAACATTACAGATAGACATCTAAGGCGTTGTACAGAGAAATGTAAACATTAGAATTAAAAGAGACTTAAACAAACAACAACAATAAAAAAGAGAAATGTACACTTTAAATTTGTTAGAACATAACTAAGTACATACATTCAAACAGGAAAATAATAATAATAAAAAAAACCAGCTTACATCTCATCCATCTTCTCACAAAATCCTAGACATGCACGACACACATCTATCCCTCTCCCAGCAAACAAATCACACTCCGGTGTTGAAGCCAGAAGAGCATTTAGCAAAGATAGTGCACGCACTAGTGTCGAGTTGGCCCGTGACACTGTGCGTGATGGAGGAACAGCTAGTAGTCTGTGTATTCGTGGCCTTAGTTATTATTTAGGCACGAGGGGAACAAACAGCCTGACCAACTGAGCAACCAATTCGGGGCAAATTAAATCTCAATTCATACTCCTTTCAGCACAGCAATATTCGCAATGGAAGGCATCAACGTGGTCATGCCGGTGGAGAACGAGATGGCTAAGCCCCAGCACTTCCTCGGCTGCCCGAGCGTGTTGAACGTGACCATGATATTCGTAGCTGTGCTGTACGGTATCGTCGGGATATTCGGATACTTGAAGTATGGTGACGGTGTGCTTGGCAGTATCACTTTGAATCTACCACAAGACAAAATGTAAGTATTTTTTTTTGTGGTGTTAAGTACTACATCATCTTTAGCATTTACCAAGGTGAATTATTAAAATACGACCTGTTTATCCTATTTATGTTTATTTTCTACGATATTAAGGTACCTACTTAGGCCCGTATTAATAAATCGATCTCAATGAGAGAGCGACCTTAATAATGTTCTTCTTACGAGTATGTCACACCAGGGCCCTAACCACGCTAGCTACTCAAATCGTAATAGAAAGGCAAAAGCTAGCGATTGCGTTTCAAACGCTCCGCTTTTGACGTTTTGCTGACACCATTGATATGGTATGGTGTCAAAAGCGGAGCAAAACGTCAAAAGCGGAGCGTTTGAAACGTAATCGCGAGCGTTTGCTTTTCTATTACGGTTTGAGTAGCTAGCGTGGTTAGGGCCCTGTACAAAATGACATGTCAAATACGTTCTCAAAATCGCGCTCAGACGTGAGATGAATTTATTGATACCGGCGGCCTTAGTATCCACATTTTTTACCTATCAGTGAGTCTGAACTCAATACGTACTTACCGATTGATTTCCCATCTCCAATAATATTCAAATTTTTAAATTACGTAGCTGCTCACTGTAAATTTAAAAAATGTCAACCAGACGCAGAATAATAAGTAGATTACTAGATTTCCAACTGTCAACCAAGTTTTATAACACCATTTGCTATTCGTCACTAAAATAATATTTAAATATACTTCACTTGGGATAGCTTGGGATCCGAAGGGTCACTAAGTTTTTTTTCTGAAAGATTTATAAGAAGGATGTAGGAGAAAATAACATTGTTAGAGATTGGTATCGCCTTATAGAGGTGCCGATAATGTTACCGGAATATTATCTTTTTATATATTATATTTTGTTGAGTACTTAGGTAAGTACTGTGTTAAAAACATAAGTTATAACTGATTACGATAGATGACTGTTAGGTAAAAGGCATGTCTTAATTTTTATAGCGAAAGAAAGTTCAATCATTTTCGTTTCTATCTATTTTTATTATAATGAATTTTTACATCGTCTTGAATAATCAAATCGAATAAACCTTTTGTAAATCAGTTTATTTGAGACTGTCAATATACTTTAAATTAAATAAGTTCTTATTCCAAGTAATTTTACCAGACAGAGCACTATCATGGCGACAGCAATTTGCATTTTTATGCATTCAATTGCAGAAATTGCAATTAGCTTTAACTGGAATTTTAAATCAAATCGAATGAGACTGAAACACTAGCAAAGCTATAACAGAGGTGTATCATGTCTGCGTCAGTAGGTGCAGTTATGGCCCTAATTGCCTAAACACCTTTGAGTTCATTTTCACTTGACAATACTTAGATCTAGCGCTTTATGTGACTCCCACTTCTGTTTCAGATTAGCGTTATCAGCTAAGATCTTAGTGGCCGTAGCCGTGTTTTTCACGTACTGTCTGCAGATGTATGCGCCCATGGACATTATCTGGACACGCATCAGGTCCAGAATTAGCAAGGAGTACCATAACATCAGCCAGATTCTATTGAGAACGCTCAGTGTTTTCTTAACGGGTAGGTAATCGAAATATCGATCGTTCGCTTTTTATAACTTTTAAGCATTAACTGATTATTGCCCTCGGTATCAAAAGGCCCAGAACGCAAATTGACCTATGAGCAATATGATCCATTTTCGTATAGCATGGCAGAGTAGCGCTATATTGCAAGTAATGGACGTAGAAGAAAGATATTATCTAATAATGTACAACCAGGCCGGGTACCCAACTAAAATATCTAATTATTTGTCGGAACGAAGTAAAGGAAGTGGTCAAAAAAAAACCCAACGCTCGACACAAATTAATTTATCGTCATCGTTGAATTTGGTGGCTAACATGGTTTTATTCCCTAGAGGAGTTTGTAGGTAATGACGTTGACAATTTGCCCAATTGGCCCCAGGACAATAAGTTTTTTTATGCCTAGTTGTATACCTATCACCAGTCACCTTATTTAGTAATGGCAATTAATATACCTACTCTCAAATCTGAGATAAGCGTGAAGCTTATCCTAACAGGAGGGATCACTGTTGCCGAGCCGAGTGAGAGGCTCCTGATGGAATTGTGTTAAAGCATTCTAGATCTTAATGAAGGCCAATAAAGTAAAATATCATAGTGGCCAAAAAGTTATTCCATAGAGCAATTCATCGAGATTCCAGTCAGATTCTTAAGAGATTAGACTGGAGTGGGTACCTTGCTAATATTTTTCATGTTAAATATTTCAGTAATCCTGGCAGTGGCAGTTCCAGACCTAGAACTTCTAATAGGCCTGGTCGGGGCCATCTTCTTCTCAACCCTCGGCCTTCTTATACCGGTGGTAGTCCAAACAGTCCACCGCTGGGAAAGGGGATTGGGCAAATATTCCTATCTACTGTGGAAGAATTTATTACTTCTGTTGTTTTATTTAATCGTTTTAATATCCGGCTGCTATTCCGCCGTTAGAGAAATTGTTACTAAGTTCAGTTAAGTATCAACATCACCTTTATATCCATACTATAACATGTAAAGAGGGAAATCCTGATTGACTGGCTGAATCCTCAACGCAGAGTCGAAACTACTGAGGTACTTAAACTCAGAAACTTAGGTAATAGGTATATTATATATTATTTTATGACGTAGGTATAAAAAATTTAATAACGGTGTAAAATAGGGGATGAATTTGTAAGTTGATACCGATTTTTTGCTGCTATATAAACATGAAAATCTGTATAGAGGCTATGTTTAAATGTTTGATTAAAAATATGTGATTCAGCGTCTTTAAATATTCAACCCCTTAAACATCAAATAAATGGTCAAAGTTTGTATGGGGTCACATATATTTTTTTAATAAATAAATAAGGTGTTTTATGGTTTTTAATATTATTTTTAAGAACTGTTTTATATAGCTACTAAGACCTCCTCAGAATTGTTTAAGTTATAAAATTAAAATTAGTTAAATAAAATAAAAAATATATATTAGATATTATACTTACACTGGATAAACGTGAAAAACGAAGCCATAAATAAATAAAAGTACCCGAGTATCTAATTAAATTATGTCAGATACTTTTTGGCAACTCAACAACAAATGAGATATGGGTAGTAGAATAAATTCAACATTTGTTTCCGAGGGTAGTGTCAATGACGCATTACTTCCCGTTTCGAGAATAAAGACAAGAGATTCGGATGTTGTTATTCGGTACTTAGTATTGTATTATTTGTGATTGTTTGTATACATAATGAGTGTTTGTGAGGAGTGTTGTTCTATTCACACAAAGATTGGAAATAAATATCGAGTTGCGAGAATAAACGAAACATTCGTAATTTGGTAAGATTTTTTTCTCCATTATTACTAAAGTATTTACGTAGGTATCCATGTTGATAAATAAATAAGTTTATGACGTTCCTAATCACTAAACTTTAGGTTATTATTATAACCTAAGTACGTAGGTAGGTACCTACTTCGTTCATGTTATAAACAAAACACACTCCCATTCTTAGTCTTGTAAGCCAGAACCGACAATCATGGTAAGTAGGTAAGTAGATACTTAATAAGAACAAGATACTAATAAGACACTTAGTTACCTACTTCAGCAGGTAATTAGGTACCTACTTCAACCCATAGATTGGAGGGGTAGCGAGGCACTTTATTCGTCGATTTGATTACGCGAAGGAAAAAGGAAAAGTGACCCTTTGAAAAGCTGAATCAAAAGTATATTCTCAACAAAAAAATATATTTTTAAATTTATATCTACCAAAGTACCTAGGTGGGTATTTATATACCTAGTGCTTAATTGATTGATTAGTAAATTCTTAATTGCAACTTATATTAACGCGTTATACAAAAAATACAAGAATTTATTTTTCAATTTTATATCCTTATAATAATACCTAATGATTATTTAGCCCTTTTGCCGTCCCACTCCTGGCCACGGCCTCCCCTCACTACGAGGGGGATTCAGGCCAACACATACGTCTTTTTTATATAAGTAGGTACCTACCTACCAAAGTTTTGAGAATCACGATCGAACAGTTTAGATAGGTACCTACAATTGTTTTTTTTTGCCATGCGTCAACAGGGATTGTGAAAATAGCGTACCTAAGTACCTAATTGTGATTCGGTGATGGAAATATTAAAGACTAGCTGTGCCCCGCGACTTCATCCGCGTAGTATTGGATTATTGGGTTAAAAAGTATCCTATATGTTAATCCCGGTTATAATCTATCTGTGTTCCAAATTTCATCCAAATCCGTTCAGTAGTTTTTGCGTGAAGGAGTAACAAACATACATACATACATACATACATACATACATCCACACTCACAAACTTTCGCATTTATAATATTAGTAGGAAGTAGGAAGTAGGATTCAGAAGCTCGATTTACTATAAGATCCGGGTTAAAACCCAAATTGTGTAGAGACTAGTGATGTAACGAATGTTGGATTTTTGACATTCGCGAATGCGAATGCGAATGCGAATATTTGGCTTCAACATTCGCGAATGCGAATGCGAATGCGAATGTTGACTTTCCAATAAGAAACCCTAAAATGAAAATTGAAAAACTTTTTTATATATAAAATTAAAGAAATTAAACGACTTTTTAAATTACAAAAGAGCTGATAATTTTCAAACGGTGAACCGATTTTCGTGAAACATAGCTAAGAACACTCTCGATCAGAACACCTTTCTAAAAAAGAAAGAAAATTAAAATCGGATCATTTGTTTGGGCGCTACGATGCCACAGACAGACACACAAATACATATGTTAACGCCTATTTCTCGGAGGTTAATAAAGACCGCGCAAAATGTTAGACTGGATTGACATTTCGTGTCGGCCGAACATAGCCGAACCCATAGGTTGAAAGAACGAAGTTAGTCACATAAAGTTAATTCGAAGAGATTTGTTTTGATTTAAGGGTAGTTTAGTATTATTTCACTAATCAAATTTATATTTTATATATATTTTTTTAGTTAGACTAACAAGAGCAATAGAGAAAGATCCTATTTATAAATTAGTTGCATACCTCAAGACAGTAATTTTTTTTCATTCCTATATAAGTAAATAAGTGCATTATGTGCAAGTGAGCTAAGTTACGATCGAGGCTGGTTTGCAGCCAGAGACTAACGCGAGGGCTGTGCTGTGATGGAGCCAAGGTGTGTAATTAACAATGCTCACGCATTTCATACGACATTTTACAACTTACTTGCGTGTAAAAAATATTTAGAATATTGCAACCTTAATTGAAAAAAAAACACAATTCACGATTTTTTTAAAACCAAATTGCAGGATGAATGAAAAATAAAACAACATGGCGCGCCGTAAGTTTTTAGGGTTCCGTAGTCAAACTCGGAACCCTTTTAGTTTCGGCACGTCCGTCTGCAATCACAGTTATTTTATACAGAGACTATAAGGGCTAAAATACTGCAAACTAGCCAAAAAATTGAGTTTATGAACCGCTATAAAACTGTTTTTAAATTTTGAAAATACTTGAGAAAGAGGAGTAAAAAAAATGTTCACACACCCCCTCGATTGAGGTATTATTCAGTAAGTATTTTAAAATTATTTGTAGGTTTCTTTGACAGATTTTCAATATTAATTCCCGTTTACGAAATATTGAGCTTCATTGTGGCCTTTTTTTACTTAAGTAGCAAGATTCATCCTATAAATTAGAACCAAAATATAAATGGTTTATTATAGGCAATAAATAGTTATTTACTATTCAAAATCAATACCTATAATTATTTAAAAAAAAAACTTTTGTTGATGATGTCTACGATGCCGGTTTAATAAATTTAGTACCAGAATTTCTTACTATTTTATTTAAAAAGGTGACTAATAGTTAATGAATTTCGCAGAAATTTATAGGTTACGTGAGCCGCCGTATTCGTTGTTTCATATCAATAAAAAAACATCACTTTTATTTTATGAGTTCCGTAGTATCGAAAAGTGGCGGGATGTCTACAGAACTCTTAGAGTATGCGTAGTTCGACATGCATTTGGCTGGTTACATTTATCTATGGGTCTGGCAAAGCCCGTAACAATTATTATATTATTTGAAATAAATCAAATGTTTATAATATGTTTTATTTACAATGAAATTGAATGTGAAAGAAATTTATTTAAATAGTTAATGTATAATATTTTTATAAACATCGTTTATTTATTGTTTTAAATGTTTACTATTTTTAGGATAACTCCTTGCTAACATTTAAAAAATGTAAAGTCAATAAAATGTAAAGTCATGTAGCTTATTACGCACAAGTGCGTAATAAGCTACTTTATGAACCTAAAAGCAGTGCGATATGGGCCACCCTATGAGCAAGTTTGTTTAAATAATATATAATTCTTACTAGTTGTTAACATTCCATATCCGTCTAAAGATAATTTCCTTTGTGTTTTTCAAAAACATTCGCCAAACATTCGCATAGATTCTTGCGAATGCGAATGCGAATGTTAAAAAATATGCGAATATTCGCGAATGCGAATGCGAATGCGAATATTCGTTACATCACTAGTAGAGACATGCTTTTCTAGAAAGGTAGTAGTATTTACTTAGGTAACCTACTCACGTATTTAGAGAGTAGGAAATTCCTACCTAAGTCAACTAATCTATACAAATATATAAAACTAGCTGTGCCCGCGACTTCGTCCGCGTTGAATTTAACTTAACAAAAATTTTATTTAACAAAAAATATTTGTCTAGTTCGCAGAGTTTACGAAAAGTATTTTTTTAATAAAAGTAGCTCACGTTACTTCTTATAACAAGCTATCCGCCAGTGAAAGTCCCGTCAAAGTCGGTCTGGCCAGTACTTTAAATACCAGAAGTGATAAAAGTATTTATTTTGATTTAAGGATTAATTTGTTACTACCAAATGTACATCCTAATAGTAAGTCGTAGTAGTATAATAGGTAATAAGACTCGGCCACCAGCTATTTCAAAATAAATTATCAATTTTCATTGTATTTAAGGTTCACTATTTTGGCGATAATGGCTTGCACATAAAATAACACGTAAATCTCACAGCATCGCCCTCGTGGTTTTCGATAATTGTCCCACGGGAACATACTATCGGCATATAAAATATCCCATGTTTTAATCCAGGTTTTGAACTATCTGTATTCCAAATTTCATCCAAATCCGTTCAGTAGGATCGATAATTGTCCCACGGGAGTATACAGTATAAAAAGTATTCCGAATAAAAAGTATCCCATGTTTTAATACAGGTTTTGAACTATCTGGTTTCCAAATTTCATCCAAATCCGTTCAGTAGGATCGATAATTGTCCCACGGGAACATACTATCGGGATACAAAGTATTCGGTATAAAAAGTTTCCTATGTTGTAATACAGGTCTTGAACTATCTGGTTTCCAAATTTCATCCAAATCCGTTCAGTAGGATCGATAATTGTCCCACGGGAACATACTAACGGGATAAAAAGTATCCCATGTTTTAATCCATGTTTCGAACTATCTGTGTTCCAAATTTCATCCAAATCTGTTCAGTAGGATCGATAATTGTCCCACGGGAGCATACGGGATAAAAAGTATTCGGGATAAAAAGTATCCCATGTTTTAATCCAGGTTTTGAACTATATGTGTTCCAAATTTCATCCAAATCCGTTCAGTAGGATCGATAATTGTCCCACGGGAGCATACGTGATAAAAATTATTCGGGATAAAAAGTATCCCATCTTTTAATACAGGTTTTGAACTATCTGGTTTCCAAATTTCATCCAAATCCGTTCAGTATGATCGATAATTGTCCCACGGGAACATACTATCGGGATAAAAAGTATTCGGGATAAAAAGTATACCATGTTTTACTACAGGTTTTGAACTATCTGGTTTCCAAATTTCATCCAAATCCGTTCAGTAGGATCGATAATTGTCCCACGGGAATATACTATCGGGATAAAAAGTATCCCATGTTTTAATCCAGGTTTGGAACTATCTGTTCCAAATTTCATCCAAATCCGTTCAGTAGGATCTATAATTGTCCCACGGGAGCATACGGGATAAAAAAGTATTCGGGATAAAAAGTATCCCATGTTTTAATACAGGTTTTGAACTACTTGTTTTCCAAATTTCATCCAAATCCTTTCATTAGGATCGATAATTGTCCCACGGGAACATACTATCGGGATAAAAAGTATCCCATTTTTTAATACAGTTTTATAACTATCTGGTTTCCAAATTTCATCCAAATCCGTTCAGTAGGATCGATAATTGTCCCACGGGAACATACTATCGGGATACAAAGTATTCGGGATTAAAAGTATCCTATGTTGTAATACAGGTTTTGAACTATCTGGTTTCCAAATTTCATCCAAATCCGTTCAGTAGGATCGATAATTGTCCCACGGGAGCATACGGGATAAAAAAGTATTCGGGATAAAAAGTATCCCATGTTTTAATACAGGTTTTGAACTATCTGGTTTCCAAATTTCATCCAAATCCGTTCAGTAGGATCGATAATTGTCCCACGGGAACATACTATCGGGATAAAAAGTATCCCATGTTTTATTGAAATAAAACTATTTTTACGGATTATATCGCGTTTATTTAATTTTATGTTCCCGACGTTTCGGTTGCTTTACAGCAACCGTGGTCACGGGGGGACTGAGGTGTTAGACGTCCTGATGTCATAGTTAAAAACTGGGTACCCTCAAAATTTAGTTGGTGTTTGCGGTCCGATCCACGCAGAAAGTGCTCACTGTGTCTTGAGGTCTTGCAATGGTACGCTTGGTTTTCGATTTAATTATATTAATTACTGGATCCCAAGTTGGTGGTAGCACCCAGCCATCTTCCCTATTGAAATTAGGATGTTTTTTAATTTCAATGGCCTCACGTATCATCCTTGGTCGGAATCGGTGTTCTATTGCGAGGATCTGTGGTTTATCAAATCTGATATAATGGCGGGTGCGGTCCTGTACATGTTCACAGATTGCAGACTTCGTGGAGCGCCGGTGTTTCACGTCAGCTATGTGTTCTTTTACGCGGGTTTTTACTGATCTTTTAGTTTGCCCTATGTAGGAGAGCCCACATTCACAATCGAGTTTGTATACCCCTGCATCTTGTAGAGGAATGTGACACTTGACAGGTGGTAAGAACTGACTAATCTTCTTGGGTGGCTTGAAGTAAGTTTTGATTGAAGCCCGTTTCAAGATGTAGCCAATCTTGTCTGTGACACCTCTTATGTATGGTAGTACAGCAGGCAGACGCTCGACTGTGGCTGGTTTCACTCGGTCACTGTGATGGAGGCGCGGGATCCGAAGCTTGTTGTCATGCAATACTTGCTTGACGTGACGTATCTCGGCAGCCAGGTGTTGCTCATCACAGATCCCTTGTGCTCTCTGAAACAAAGATTTTCCCACGGTAGCTAACTGTGTTGGATGGTGGTGAGATTCACCGTTTAAGTACCTATCAGTATGGGTCTTTTTCCTATACACGGTGTGGCCTAAGGTGTTATCAGGATTACGGATTACTAAAACATCTAAGAATGCTAGAGTGTTGTTGGCCTCTAACTCCATTGTAAATTTGATTTTAGAGTGTATGGAGTTAAGATGGTCGAGAAATGCTGTTATTTTGTCAGATGGTAATATTGTGAAAGTATCGTCTACGTACCGCTTGTAGAATCTTGGGGTCACAGGTGAAGTGCGAAGGGCTGTCTCCTCAAAGTCTTCCATGAATATATCGGCGACAACGGGAGAAACAGGGGAGCCCATCGCTACACCATCTACTTGCTTGTAGAACTGTTCATTCCACAACAGATACCCAGATGTAAGGCAATGTTTTAATAGTTCAGCATATTCCTCCGGCATGTTGTTATCTGCTAGCTTCTTTGATACTATAGTGATGCAGTCTGCTACAGGTAGAGAGGTAAACAAAGACTGAACATCAAAACTGACCATAGTTTCATTGTCAGCAAGATGTAGATGTTTAATCTCACTGACAAAATGGTATGAATCCTTTGTATGTGCTCTTGTGTGTCCTCTTAGTAGTGAGAGCACCTTCGCTACGTGCTGGGCCAGACTGTATGTTGGTGTGTCAATCTGGCTTACAATAGGACGCAGCGGGGCCTCGGGCTTGTGTATTTTAGGCAACCCATACAGCTTAGGTGGTTTTGCGCAAGAAGGTATCAATGATTTGACGTCTAGATTCAATGCGTCGGAGTGTTTCTTTAATAGATCGGTAGTTGTTTTTAACACGTTTGTAGTTGGGTCTGTTTTGACCTTTTTATATGTTGTTTCATCCGATAGAAGTTCTACAATTTTTGCATTGTAATCTGACGTATCCATTATTACCGTCGCATTTCCCTTATCCGCGCGGAGAATAGTAATATCTGTCCTAGTACGTAAGTTCTTCAACGCTAAATACTGATTCTTAGAAAGATTTTGTTTGGGCACTGAACTACGGCGTAACAACGATGATACGTCCTGTCTTATTGCCTCGGAGTCTTCCTTTTTAAAATTATTTTTGGCTAGAACATCCTCGACGCTACAGATAATGTCTTCATAAGGGATCCTGCGTGGCGGCACAGCGAAATTTAGTCCTTTTTGCAAAACGAAAGATTACAACATCTTTAAATTTCTTGAAGAGATGCCGAGACCACAATCTCATTCCTACGTGTGCCAAGATATCTGCAAAGAAGGACATACGAGGAAGCGTTAAGATCCTAAACCAGGCGAGTAAAAAGTTACTACGGGTGATGATTCATCAAACGCGTTCCGATCTATATAACATCAGCCGGCAAATTGAGATTTCATCCAACGAAATTAAGACAGTATTGACGACATTTGATTTTTTTAATAAATGCATAGATACTTTAAATAAGCGCGAAACATCTAAATACAATGAATGCAAAAATAAACACATTATAAAATATGAAAAAATAATCACCAAATCAAATGTCAAACATCCTTCAAATCATGGTAACGGAACGCACCCGTGCACCAAAGACAATATTAACTCACGCGCAGTTGTCAATCTGTCAAAACAAAGTTTGGATGAAAACATCGTGCAAGTTTTGCAAAAAGGACTAAATTTCGCTGTGCCGCCACGCAGGATCCCTTATGAAGACATTATCTGTAGCGTCGAGGATGTTCTAGCCAAAAATAATTTTAAAAAGGAAGACTCCGAGGCAATAAGACAGGACGTATCATCGTTGTTACGCCGTAGTTCAGTGCCCAAACAAAATCTTTCTAAGAATCAGTATTTAGCGTTGAAGAACTTACGTACTAGGACAGATATTACTATTCTCCGCGCGGATAAGGGAAATGCGACGGTAATAATGGATACGTCAGATTACAATGCAAAAATTGTAGAACTTCTATCGGATGAAACAACATATAAAAAGGTCAAAACAGACCCAACTACAAACGTGTTAAAAACAACTACCGATCTATTAAAGAAACACTCCGACGCATTGAATCTAGACGTCAAATCATTGATACCTTCTTGCGCAAAACCACCTAAGCTGTATGGGTTGCCTAAAATACACAAGCCCGAGGCCCCGCTGCGTCCTATTGTAAGCCAGATTGACACACCAACATACAGTCTGGCCCAGCACGTAGCGAAGGTGCTCTCACTACTAAGAGGACACACAAGAGCACATACAAAGGATTCATACCATTTTGTCAGTGAGATTAAACATCTACATCTTGCTGACAATGAAACTATGGTCAGTTTTGATGTTCAGTCTTTGTTTACCTCTCTACCTGTAGCAGACTGCATCACTATAGTATCAAAGAAGCTAGCAGATAACAACATGCCGGAGGAATATGCTGAACTATTAAAACATTGCCTTACATCTGGGTATCTGTTGTGGAATGAACAGTTCTACAAGCAAGTAGATGGTGTAGCGATGGGCTCCCCTGTTTCTCCCGTTGTCGCCGATATATTCATGGAAGACTTTGAGGAGACAGCCCTTCGCACTTCACCTGTGACCCCAAGATTCTACAAGCGGTACGTAGACGATACTTTCACAATATTACCATCTGACAAAATAACAGCATTTCTCGACCATCTTAACTCCATACACTCTAAAATCAAATTTACAATGGAGTTAGAGGCCAACAACACTCTAGCATTCTTAGATGTTTTAGTAATCCGTAATCCTGATAACACCTTAGGCCACACCGTGTATAGGAAAAAGACCCATACTGATAGGTACTTAAACGGTGAATCTCACCACCATCCAACACAGTTAGCTACCGTGGGAAAATCTTTGTTTCAGAGAGCACAAGGGATCTGTGATGAGCAACACCTGGCTGCCGAGATACGTCACGTCAAGCAAGTATTGCATGACAACAAGCTTCGGATCCCGCGCCTCCATCACAGTGACCGAGTGAAACCAGCCACAGTCGAGCGTCTGCCTGCTGTACTACCATACATAAGAGGTGTCACAGACAAGATTGGCTACATCTTGAAACGGGCTTCAATCAAAACTTACTTCAAGCCACCCAAGAAGATTAGTCAGTTCTTACCACCTGTCAAGTGTCACATTCCTCTACAAGATGCAGGGGTATACAAACTCGATTGTGAATGTGGGCTCTCCTACATAGGGCAAACTAAAAGATCAGTAAAAACCCGCGTAAAAGAACACATAGCTGACGTGAAACACCGGCGCTCCACGAAGTCTGCAATCTGTGAACATGTACAGGACCGCACCCGCCATTATATCAGATTTGATAAACCACAGATCCTCGCAATAGAACACCGATTCCGACCAAGGATGATACGTGAGGCCATTGAAATTAAAAAACATCCTAATTTCAATAGGGAAGATGGCTGGGTGCTACCACCAACTTGGGATCCAGTAATTAATATAATTAAATCGAAAACCAAGCGTACCATTGCAAGACCTCAAGACACAGTGAGCACTTTCTGCGTGGATCGGACCGCAAACACCAACTAAATTTTGAGGGTACCCAGTTTTTAACTATGACATCAGGACGTCTAACACCTCAGTCCCCCCGTGACCACGGTTGCTGTAAAGCAACCGAAACGTCGGGAACATAAAATTAAATAAACGCGATATAATCCGTAAAAATAGTTTTATTTCAATGTGTAGTATTCGCGTAAATATAAGAAAACAATATCCCATGTTTTAATCCAGGTTTAGAACTATCTGTGTTGCAAATTTAATCCAAATCCGTTAAGCAGGATCGATAATTGTCCCACGGGAGCATACGGGATTAAAATTATTCGGGATAAAAAGTATCCCATATTTTAATACAGTTTTTGAACTATCTGTGTTCCAAATTTCATCCAAATCCGTTCAGCAGGATGGATAATTGTCCCACGGGAGCTTACGGGATAAAAAGTATTCGTGGTAAAAAGTATCCCATGTTTTAAGGCAGGATTTGAACTATCTGGTTTCCAAATTTCATTCAAATCCGTTCAGTAGGATCGATAATTGTCCCACGGGAACATACTATCGGGCTAAAAAGTATCCCATTTTTTAATCCATGTTTCGAACTATCTGTGTTCCAAATTTCATCCAAATCCGTTCAGCAGGATGGATAATTGTCCCACGGGAACATACTATCGGGATAAAAAGTATTCGGGATAAAAAGTATCCCATGTTTTAATACAGGTTTAGAACTATCTGGTTTCCAAATTTCATCCAAATCCGTTCAGTAGGATCGATAATTGTCCCACGGGAACATACTATCGGGATACAAAGTATTCGGGATTAAAAGTATCCTATGTTGTAATACATGTTTTGAACTATCTTGTTTCCAATTTTCATCCAAATCCGTTCAGTAGGATCGATAATTGTCCCACGGGAGCATACGGGATAAAATAATTCGGGATAAAAAGTAGCCTATGTCCTTTCTCAGGCTCTAGACTATCTGTGTATCAAATTTCATTGAAATCGGTTCAGTAGTTTTGGTGTGAAAGAGCGACAGACAGACAGACAGACAGACAGACAGACAGAGTTACTTTCGCATTTATAATATTAGTAAGGATTGGAGTGTCTGTTTGTAATATCAAAATAACACCTTTTCACTAAATGCATATGAAAGTACATACGACACCTATAACAAAAACGCGATTTAAAAAAAATTGTCTGTCTGTGTGTTTGTTCCGGGTAATCTCCAAAACGGCTGGACCGATTTTGACGGGACTTTCACTGGCAGATAGCTGATGTTATAAGGAGTAACTTAGACTAATTTTATTTTATAAAAACAAAAAAATGCGTCGTGTCGCGCGGGCTCAGAACGCGGGAGCGGGATTTTTTTTTAAGTTAAATTCCAAGCGGTCGAAGTCGCGGGCTCAGCTAGTTTCCAATAAAGGTTATCAGCTCGTGCTACCTAGCTCGACCAGGGTAGTACCACCCTCTCACAGAAGATCGGCGTAAAGTGTAGCTATTATAGCTGCGTTTCGTACGATGAGTGAGAGCCCGAAACCCAACTCATCCCCTCCCTTTGTACAACTCCCCTTCAGGTTGGCAACGTGCGAGCAATGCCATTGTTTTTTTTTATTTTTATTTATTTTTTTGAATTGACTATATGTTGTTGGCCAGAGTGGCCATAACAACTTCACCCGGACAGAGGGCGAGCGCGAGTGCGCTCCAGCCAGAGGGGCAGGGGGGCAGCTAGCTCAAGGGCGCCACAAGGGACACGACCTCGGCTTGGGCCGCTGCCAGAAGAGGTGGCGAGGGTAAATCTACCACCGGATCGGAACGCGACCTCCACTGAGAAGATCACCATTGATATGTCAAGCATCTATAGGCAACTGTAATTGCTTAACATTAGGGCCGTACGCTATCTGCCGACTTTATATTGTGTAAAAAAAAGATACTTACTAAAAGGTAGATACTTAAGTAAAGAGGTCGTCGGTATGTGCAGTGGTTTGTGCGTGGGTTCGAATCCCGTCAGGGAATATTTCAAAAATAGCCTTAACGCTCTGGTTTGGGTGTGACTGGGATCACCCCCAGTCCATTGTACGGTACCCATAGTACAAGCGTTGCTTAGTTTGGGGCCATACAGTTGGTGTGTCAGTTTAGCGGTATTTATTTATGTATTTATTAAGAGTCTAAAGGAGGCGCGATGGCGAAGGCTTTTGCGAACGCATGAAATTACTAGCGATAATTTGTTTCCAAATCGCCGTCGCATCGTAATCGCGTTGCACCTGTGGCGCCTGCCTAAGAGGAAGAATAGAATAGAATAACTCTTTATTGCACACTAAAGTTCGGAATATATCTAATAACATAAAAAAACAATAGTGTACATTGAAGTCACCACTGATAGCTGCAGATCCTAGATCTACCAACTTACTTTTGTTTTTTTTTACATTGTCTAGCGGGATTGTCTCACCCTGCCCAGAACAAACTCCAGCACTATATGTACTTCAGAACTAGCAAGGTAAGTGAAACAAAATTATTTTACCACAAATCAATTGTTTATTGAGTTACATTTAACACATAAACTGACGCGTCCACACATACTGAGCTGTCGCGCGAGGCAATCGCTTTGGTCTCGCCCCGGATTACATTATTGCTATGGGGTCAGACGTCAAGCTAATTGCTCGGATCTCTTCGGAAGTTCCCTGTCTTTACGTAACGATATCAGGGCGCGCCAAATCATGCACTTTACAATGTCAAACGTTACATAGGTCTTTAAAACTATCAACATTTATTATAGTCATTTTTATAATGCAATTATTGATATAGTTTTCTTATTATCGAAACGATTTACATAACATCGGATCACATATTGTAACGATATTTCTACTAATATCCAAACTGGCCCAGACGTTTGCCAATAAGTTACAAAACAATATGAGTGGCTGTCAATTCCGGTTGGGCCTTAGAAGAATTAGATGGTTGAATCTAGCGGATTCAGACATGTTGAGATCCGTCGATCGATGGTCTTGAACTTTGCTCTGTGTAATGATCGATTGACAGTCGTTCAATAGGTGTGTTAGAAAACCCTTGCTCGTAACAATTATCAAGTCAATCAATCACCCGGAAGACGTCCACGGCTGGAGTCAAGCCCCCTCCAATAACCTACTAGTCTGAATTACTTTTTTTAATTCTTGGTTATCTCGAAATCAAAACACTGGAGCTATTTTATTTAACAAACAAAGTACCAGCTTTTTGTCATTATTAATTACAAACCACTGGTGATTAAAACCAAAAATTGTAAACGAAAACCCCACTAAGTTTCCTGCCAGATTACTCAGTCGAGGTCCCGTTCCGATCCGGTTATAGACTTAAGGAAATTATGGTGGCTGTCATTCCAGAATCTAGCCCCAACGGCCTTTACGTCAACTTTACAGTTCGAATCGATGATATTAATGAAGACATAAAAATCAATTTTCTTAACGATGTATCATTTAATTTAAACAATATTTTAATAATTTAATTGTTTAAGTATATTAGTCGATATGTTGATGATTATTTTACTAATAAACATTTGATAGGAATCGCACAATAAAACATTTACTTGAATAAAGGAATGTCACATTCTTACTATAATATCATTATTTGTGCTATAACATGAACTGAGATTTTAGGTATAAAATAATTATGCGTAATGACCGTAAGCGCTCGAGGCGGTGAACACTAGGATGGGAGACCGCTAGTGACAATTACAGCTGAGTTCTCCGTTCGTGCTTCGGAGGGCATGTTAAGCTGTCGGTCCCGGATATCACGGTCGTTAAGCCATGTCGGAATCTCCGAGACGAGTTGACCACTAAGCAGAAATATAAGACAAGCAGAAGTCCTTATATTAATAACCTCAATAATTCTTAGGTAGGTAAGTGCCGTTAATTATGTGTAATAACTTATACATATTTATTTTTTAGTATCTGCCGCAAAAGATTCCTTTAGCAATGGTCCCTTAAATGATTAGATTTTTTGTTTTATAATGTATCTTTATTACTAGTTCAAAATAAAATTAATATTTCTGAGTGGTGTAGTGAGTTAAGTGTGAATTAGTAAGGTTTAAAAGCTGGATATTAGATATTATTTAAAAGGGTAGGCAAGTTTAGTACGTAATTCATATTTAGGATTCATTACAAAAATATATTATTTAAGTATCTTTTATACTTTAGCAAAACGATACGTATTTAAGGTTCATAGCAATGTGATTTATTAGGGTGGTAATTTGAATTAAACAATATAAATTAAATATGACTAGGTATCATCCTGCTTCAGAATAAATAAAATAAATTAATACATCTCCATTACATATTTTATCTACCTACATACATATACATACATTTCCCTGACTTACACATTATAAGATAATATAACTTATTAATTTCTCTCTAGAATATTAATTTAAACATTATAAACGTGAAATAATACATTAAAACAATGGCTTAAAATTACTTTAAATGCAACCAAAATACTATTTAATTAGTTTGAAAAGAAATATCTTTAAATGTATATCACTTAAAATCTTATAACAATACACGCTACAACAAGAGATTCATTTGTAAAAACCATAAACAGATAATTAAAGCATCACACTACTTATTATTTAAACTAATTCCTAAAGATATATTCTTCGATACATAAAATATCTTTGGTTATAATTTTGGTTTAAATTGCTTAAAATATTATATTCAAACTTTATTTGATCAACTAATCTTAAAATAAATACCGGTGCCAATTCTGTTGTCGGACAAGAACCAAGCTGTAGTCAACTGAGCTCAGCTCATACAAGGTGAAACAGAAAGTGTATATAATTTTTATTTCAAAACTTAACTTTGTAATTCTAAAACTATCAGCTTTGGAGGGAACTTGAAAAACAAAAGGTGTTATAGGAATACAGCTGTTGACCGATTTCACAAGTCTACAAAACCTTTAGTACTTCAACTGTCCCACAAAGCCGATAGTTTGAGATTTACAAAGTTAAGTTGCAAAAAAAATAGTATACCCTTTTTGTTTCACCTAGTATATGGGTTCGCACAACCCGGGGAGTACCGGGGAGCACCCTCTCACAGAAGATAGGCGTAAAGTAGCTATAATAGCTGCGTTTTGTGCGATGTTTCAGAGAGCCGGAAGCCCAACCCTCGCCCTTCCCCCTCATCCTACTCCCCCTTCAGTTAAGCACCGCGAGCAAAGCCATTGGTATTGCAATCTTCTATAGGCTACGGTAACAGATTAACATGACTAACTAAATTCAAATTTGACTAAACTAACTGTATTGCCATCCTTCCTAATATAGTAACATATGAGCAAGACAGGAATATGTTTAGATATGTCAAATTTAGTTCAGTCATGATATTATGACCACATCATAATTGGCATCAATATCTCAAATCTGAATACCATACCCAATAACGGAAGAATCATCCAATACTCTGCAGGGAATGCTTGAATTGTAACAGCTTACTCAGGTTCGCGTAAACCAGATCTTGTGGGTTCGATATTATGAAGTACACCAGACCGAGTATAGAAAGTACCGCTCGCCATATTGAGAAGTGGGTCCACGTGTGATAGAATGTTGGTATTGTTGGCTGAAAGAATAGGAAAATTATATTACGAATTTTAGTATCAAATAAAATAAATTGCAAGTAAATATATCGAGTACTTAAGTAGACATTTTTTTTATTACGTTATAGTCAAGTATTTGACCACAATCTCACCTGATGGTAAGTGACGATGTGGTCTACGGTGGTGCATACTTGCCTAGAAGCTACCTGTTCACTCTCGACTTGAAAACATCCAGGTTATATTCAACCGGGAACTTGCAAATAATATTGGTTCAATACACACAAACAACACAAAGTACAAAATTTGTCATAGATTACTCTTATTACCTGACTACGGCAAAGCCAAAACTAAGGAAGGGTTATGTTTTTATGACTTTCGTTAGAGGCACTGATGCAAGTAGGCTCGATTGACGTTTTTGAGATGCACGATTGACGGGGCATGTGCCCTACCTTATCAAGAACCCTATGTTGTAATGCAATAATAAATAAATAATAAATATCGCCAGACAGACACACCAACTGTACGGTCCCAAACTAAGCAAAGCTTGTACTATGGGTACCGTACAATGGACTGAGGCGATCCCAGTGACACCCAGACCAGGGTAAATTACGAAAAGGCCATCTCCGAAATTTGCCCCGGCGGGAATCGAACCCGCGACCACCATGTGCAGTGAGCCGAGCGGCCTACGCTCGAACCACTGCGCCAAGCGGTCGTCTGTCATCGTGCAATGAAAATACTTCAGGGAGGAGGGGGGTATATACAATCGACGGAACGATTCCGCTGTCGGAAATGACAGCTGTCATCCTTATTTTATATTTAAATGTATTAGAAGACGGGTGGCAACTTTTATTTCCGACACGGAAATTTTCCGTCTATTGTGAATACACCCCTTCAGATGGGAGATCATTCTACAACTTGCACGCGCTCGGAAGGAAGGCTTGCGATGCATGTACCTTATTGGATGAAATCTTTCTGACGTCATAAGAGCTACTTCTATTTCATATAGAACCTGCATTTTAACCCTTCCAATTATCGGAAGGGCAGCACCTAAGAGTGCCCTCTACCCCAAATGCAATATTTCAGAAGTGTTTTTTTTTTTTTTCGTCCCTATCAATATCTTTTTTTACAAGAATTGATACTAAACACAGATATGCATTGACATAGTCGATTTGTGAAACCCTACTATCGTTGATATGTTACTAAACGTAGCAAATAAACAATCAATGACCGCTCGCGTCTTATACCCACCCGTAGGTGAACGCGACACTTGGACCATTCAAATCTTATACACCGACGAAGGTGCTCGTGACACTCTAGGGTTTATCTTATTTCCACTGTGAATGAGTATACTCACAGTGGTGACGTTGCCAGTGATGTTTCCCACAAGTGGTGCATACTGGTACACCATCAGCTCGTCATACATCCTCGCCGCCGTGCAGACCAGCAGGCAGGCGGTGTACAATATCACCAACACTATCGGCTGGAAGTACGGCTGTAAGCCGCGAGTTAGATCCAGGCTTGTCACATCCAACCTGGGAGAGAGATGAGAATTTAAATATGGCAAAACTGCCATTCAAGCTCATGCAATAAGGGCGTATTCCGTGCGTGTATTATTTTGAGCAACTTTCTATATTGTGCCCGCTATGTCAAATTTATAGCCTCTCCTCTTTCCTATTCTAGGCTTTGTTGGTTCTAGGGTTTGGTCTTTGTGGTGCGCGGTAGTTCATCCCGTCATTCCCCTTTGAGCCTGCCGCAATGTCGTTTGGTATTTTCGGGGTTCCTTTAACATTTGGGAGATTAGCAGGCCAGACTCACTAAACTTGATCAAAACATAGATGGCGGCGCATCCCCTCGAGAGCACTTGAATCCGTCGAATTTGCACCTTATTGCTATGTTGTGAGAGTAGCTTTTATCATTTTGTATTTGCAGAATGACTCTTCTGTACTTACAAATATGTGCCTACTAACACAAGCATTAGCTTAGCTGGAGGGGCTAACGGGAATACCAATTTTTTTTTTCTAATATTCATTTTACCAGTACTTACCTATCCAGCACAGAGAGCAGGCACATAACACAGATGAAGTAGTAGGTCGCCACGTAGGGCATGGTGACGACGGCGTGGAAGGACAGATGTCCCGCGTCCAGCGCGTCCGAGCAGCTGATGAGCAGCAGGTGCATGAGCGCCAGCCCGCCCAGCGCGCCGTGCCAGGCGGCCGCGCTGCTGCGCCACGCCCTTTGCAGCGCCAAGGCTACGTCGAGGGGAGTCAGCTCGCCTAGCCTGGAATGATACGAGATAAGCCCTTTGAAGGAATTCTGGCCGCTTCCCTTCCATACATAAAGCCACGCCTTGTGCAAGGTGTATAGCTACGTTTAGAGGAGTTAGGTCGCCTAGCCTGTAACCCACACCAGCCAAGTCCTTTGGACAAGCTTCAATAGTCATTCGGGGAACAGAGGAACTAGCCCTAATAGAGGTCTTTTGGTTAGTGATTGTATAGCCTGGATACATAATGGAGTCAAGACCTTTGGACAAGTTTTAATCGTCGTTTGGGAAACGAAGAAACTAGCAGTTATAGAGATCTTTTGGTTAGTGATTGTATAGCCTGGAAACATAGAGGAGACAAGCCTTTGAACAAGCTTCAATAGTCTTTTGGGGATAGAAGGGAGAAGGGGAAGTAATAGACTTCTTTCAGTTGATTGTACTATGTTTCAATGTATGTTTATATTGCCTGTATGTTTCATTGAACATTACTTACCTCCAGTTTCATTGAAATCTGCATAGCCGTTTTTGCGCAATTGTCAGTTAAACTTACAAACCATCAAACACTTTCACATTTATAACATGAAAGTATGGAAATATATATTCTAAGGTCATACCTAAGATATTTATCCTCATCTCTGGATTGCTGCGACTCCAGAATCCTATCCCGAGACACAGCTCTGAAAGTCCCACCGCCTTGCAAGTATATCTTCTCTGATCTTCTCGCTCTGAATGGATCCAACCTATCATCGTTAGGTGATGTCACTGGTGATGGTGATGAGAATGGGTTGTCTATGTACTGGTCTTGGTACTGTATGCTTGATTCCAGGGTCTCTAGCATCGTTGTCAAGTCCGTGGGGCGAGCTGAAATGATAACGAACTTACTATTTGTTTATATACATTTCTTTGTTAGTGATGGATTGCTTTTATGTCAGGGCAAGTTGCAGGAATGGCATTTTCGTAATCTATCCTTGTCTGAGTGACACTGGGATCACCCCTAGCCCATTGTACACAATAGCTGCATGGCTGCATGGTTTATGGGACCTTATGTTAGTGGGTGCATAATATAATATTTTTTAGTTTGATATGGCATTGTCAGTTTAGTTTTGTACCCACTGAATCAGCAACCAATAGTTAACTTTAATACCGTCAGAAAAAATGTAGATGCAGCTTGTGTGAGCAAAACAGGACCTTAATGTAAAGTGGTTACCTGGCTTAGAGCTTGATTTAGTCTTGCTCTTAAACACTTTAGGGCTCACATCATGGCCATTAGCATTGCTGTCCTGTCTCTCATCCCTGGTTCTTCGTCTAGTCTTCCGCGGCTTATGGCGTATGTTTGATATTCCATTATTGTTCTCCACATCATTCACTTCTATCTCTAGTTCACCGCTAAGTGTCACCACTTCATCTTTGTTGTACTCTTTCAGGTAATCATCAACCTGAAATTTTAAAAAAGTCATTCATGTTATGTGAATTTTTTCTTGCAATATAGTTACAACCAATTCATGATGTCTCTTTTTTTTGACAGCACGAAATAGAAACAACATAATTTATCAGTGTACATTTTTGTTAGAGATTTGACTTTGTTTTTAACCTCCGACAAAAAAGAGGGGTGTTATAAGTTTAACATGTGTATTTGTGTATCTGTGTGTCTGTCTGTGGCATTGTAGCGCCCAAGCGGATGAACCGATTTCAATTTAGTTTTTTTTTGTTAGATAGGTATTCTGATAGAGTGCTCTTAGCTATGTTTCATAAAAAACGGTTCAGCCATCATCAGCTCTTTTGTAGTTTAAAAAGTTGTCCCATGGGAGGTTTTCTAAACTTTCAATTTTAGTTAAGCATGTTAAAACATATTTTGTACTAAACCCTCTTTCATTTTCTTTGGACTATATACAGCTTAAGCAAAACTAAATTTAACACACCTAAAAATATTTTTATCTTGCTCATATGTGACATGCATGAGAAGGATGCCTATATGGTTATTTTATATAATTTACCAACAAAATTAAAAAATAAAATAAAAGAAGAAGAAAAGAAAATAAGGTAATTATACCTTTTCCAAAGCACTCAGGCTGGAACCTGGTATTTCAAAGTCATGGAGATCTCTATCTCTGTGCCTTGACGAGTGCCGCTTCTTTCTTCTGTAGGAAGGACTTCTCTTTTCCTTATGTCCACTGGAAGGTCTCGACAAAGACTTCATGAACTTTTCATCCAAATGATTTGGGTCATGGGAGTAGAAGACAAAGGAAGGATTCTTATCTGACTTCTTTATTTCTTTTTCAACAAATCCCAGGATTCCTGAAATAAATGTAAATTACAGAATTTTAAAAATATTATCAGTTATACAAGGTGAAACATAATGGGTATACTTTTTTCTTCAAAACTTAACTTTGTAATTCTAAAACCATCAGCTTTGGAGGGAACTTGAAAAGCAAAAGGTGTTACAGGAATACAGCTGTTGATAGATTTCACAAGTCTACAAAACCTTTAGTACTTCAAATGTCCCACAAAGCCGATAGTTTGAGATTTACAAAGTTGAGTTGCAAAAAAAATAGTATACCCTTTTTCTTTCACCTAGTATATAATACTAGCGAACCGCCCCGGCTTCGCACGGGTACATTACGGTTACATTATTGGAGTTATAGTAAGGATCCCTATTTTTTTTTAATGTTATATAGCCTATGTCACCTGGGGATAGTGTAGCTTCCCAACAGTGAAAGAATTTTTCAAATCGGTTCAGTAGTTTCGGAGCCTATTCATTACAATCAAACAAACAAAGTTTTCCTCTTTATAATATTTGTATGATTATAAGTGATTGATATTTTGATGATATCAAAAAGCTTGGATACCTCCCTTTGACAGCATAATGTGGCCTTAGGTTGACATTATGAAGGGAGGTCAAATTTGGCAGTATTCTACATTTTATAAGCTATATAAGTACCTAACAACATCAATATTTATAGACCAAAGGATGGGAGAGTCTACTGGTTCGTGGACATTTGGGGTTATTGCAGGTTGGTTCTATTTTTATCGGTAAATCATTTTTCATATTTTTCCCTGGTTCTGGTGTTACGGAGAATGGCGCGCGATATTTATTTAGTGGTGTTTAAGTACTTACCTTGTTTTATTTGATCATGGATAGGCAACTCTGTATCCAACGACTCATGTTCAGATTTAATCCAGCTGTCCCTTTTCGATTTATCTGCCTGTTCCTCGGTACTTTCTTCAGGGCCTGTGTGGCCGTTGGACATCTTACGAGACCCCGATCTGCTGCGAGTTCGCTTGATCTTCTGCTTCGGAGAAGGAGATCGGCCAGCTGTATGTATTTCTGCTATCTCCTCTTTCACTTCTCCACTCTTCCCAGGCTTCATTTTCAATGATTTATTGAATAAAACCCACGCAAAGTTCAAACACAAAGAATATATATTTTTTTAAATCGCACGCTGCGTATACCGAGACACAATCGCAGTAAATTATAAGAAAATAATATAAACTACATTTTGGTTTCCGTTTTAACACATTTTAATGTTTGTTGCTAGTAATTCTACAATTTGAGAATTTTAAAAACATAGGCGATCGCTATTCAAATGTCAAATGTCAATTCTAATGACGTCATAGTCATTATAAGTGACGTCATAGCTAACACCTACGCAAAAAATGCGTTTCGTTCTACGGTCTGTGTATCAACAATATTATCAACAATATATGATAAGATTTTTATGAAATAAAAATTACATAACATTGTGTAAATATAAATATGCTTATTTTCAATTTTGAAAATAATTTTATCGTAAAAATTAATTAACATGGAACAACAGATCCCAAAATAATTAATTTACGTTTCATTTTGTACCGACTAGATGGCGCTGTATAAACTTTACTACCAAACAAAAGTTTAAGAAATAAGCTTTTGATCACATTTGATTTGATCCACCTGCAAGTACCTACAAAAACACGATAAAAATATTTTCTTCTTACTACTTGCTACGTGCTTATAACACAGGTAGATATAATGAGAGGTAAGTAGGTACTTACCTTACCTACCTAACGACTACTTACTTACGTAGAGGGAATGAAAGTAAATCGCTCTTGGCTGTTCTATTTTATTTTCATTTAACATCTTTATCCTGTCAGTCTATAAATAGCTACATATTGAAATAAAACTATTTTTACGGATTATATCGCGTTTATTTAATTTTATGTTCCCGACGTTTCGGTTGCTTTACAGCAACCGTGGTCACGGGGGGACTGAGGTGTTAGACGTCCTGATGTCATAGTTAAAAACTGGGTACCCTCAAAATTTAGTTGGTGTTTGCGGTCCGATCCACGCAGAAAGTGCTCATTGTGTCTTGAGGTCTTGCAATGGTACGCTTGGTTTTCGATTTAATTATATTAATTACTGGATCCCAAGTTGGTGGTAGCACCCAGCCATCTTCCCTATTGAAATTAGAATGTTTTTTAATTTCAATGGCCTCACGTATCATCCTTGGTCGGAATCGGTGTTCTATTGCGAGGATCTGTGGTTTATCAAATCTGATATAATGGCGGGTGCGGTCCTGTACATGTTCACAGATTGCAGACTTCGTGGAGCGCCGGTGTTTCACGTCAGCTATGTGTTCTTTTACGCGGGTTTTTACTGATCTTTTAGTTTGCCCTATGTAGGAGAGCCCACATTCACAATCGAGTTTGTATACCCCTGCATCTTGTAGAGGAATGTGACACTTGACAGGTGGTAAGAACTGACTAATCTTCTTGGGTGGCTTGAAGTAAGTTTTGATTGAAGCCCGTTTCAAGATGTAGCCAATCTTGTCTGTGACACCTCTTATGTATGGTAGTACAGCAGGCAGACGCTCGACTGTGGCTGGTTTCACTCGGTCACTGTGATGGAGGCGCGGGATCCGAAGCTTGTTGTCATGCAATACTTGCTTGACGTGATGGATCTCGGCAGCCAGGTGTTGCTCATCACAGATTCCTTGTGCTCTCTGAAACAAAGATTTTCCCACGGTAGCTAACTGTGTTGGATGGTGGTGAGATTCACCGTTTAAGTACCTATCAGTATGGGTCTTTTTCCTATACACGGTGTGGCCTAAGGTGTTATCAGGATTACGGATTACTAAAACATCTAAGAATGCTAGAGTGTTGTTGGCCTCTAACTCCATTGTAAATTTGATTTTAGAGTGTATGGAGTTAAGATGGTCGAGAAATGCTGTTATTTTGTCAGATGGTAATATTGTGAAAGTATCGTAATTAAATAAACTTAAATAAACGCGATATAATCCGTAAAAATAGTTTTATTTCAATGTGTAGTATTCGCGTACTTATAAGAAAACAATAGCTACATAGTCAGTACCATCTAATAACTCATTGAATTAAGTACTGATTTTAGTAGATATAGCTACGTAGTATGTAGGTACCTACCCGACTACAAAAAAACTACTCACTATCATCAAAGGACAAACGTAAATACCTACATAGTAATTAGATAGGTAAACGTTGGTTGGTGTGTTTAGGAATGGGCGTCCGCGCCGCGCGCCGTGACGACCGTACCAGTCAACTCGACTGGACTAAGAAATTCGGAATGTAGCC
This sequence comes from Notodonta dromedarius, assembly GCA_905147325.1. NCBI lineage: Eukaryota > Metazoa > Arthropoda > Insecta > Lepidoptera > Notodontidae > Notodonta > Notodonta dromedarius. The sequence goes on along the minus strand of LR990165.1, from coordinate 11,286,836 downwards.
GACCTTGCAACGCCTTGTAGAGCGGTGCGAACGACGAGCAGATAGCGATTTCAATACTCTTAAACACATTGAACCTGTGCCCAGCAAACGCAGCTAAACGCTCGAATCATATCTAACTACTGATAGACAATATCCGGCCAGAAGGCAAATATACATTGGGAAGGGAGATACTTAAATCGATCTAAAATCTGAGAGAGAACTCGGAATTGGTAATTCTAATCCCATTTAATTTTTTTTTTTTAAGGGAGTAGTCCCTCCACACATTCCCACCACTGTAACTCCTGTAAGCCAGGATCGACAATGGTGACCAATAATGACGTCGAGGTTTGACCCTCGACGAGTCCCGGGGAAAAGTTAAATTGACTTGGAACCCGCACGAATTTAATCGAAAGTAATAGGAGGAGTTGGAAGAAAATATTTCCACTGCCCTCCGGTGCAAAGCGGGAGACAAAATATATGTAGCTGGTATGGGCTAATTGCCATAGAAACAAGACTGTTACAGCTGATTAAATACCAGTTTTAAGGCACCACGGATCGTAGTATGACTAATTGGACCTAAACTCGTGAGCTGAATATACTTGATTCCAATAATAGGTATGGCAAAAGCGCTTGAACGCACGGAAATTGTCCTTGGTTTCCACAAGGTCTGTGTAATAAACTACTCCACATGTCACTTGCAGGCTATTTAGCATAGTAGTCCGTTCGTTGTGCCAGAGACTGCACTCCCACAGGATGTGATGTGCAGATTGTTTATGATTGTTTTGCGGCGTCGAGCATTTAAATATACCTACCAACTTATCTAGGTACTTAGGTATCTTAATATTTACATAATTATTCTCAAAGGCGTAGGTAGATATTTAACAGTCATAATCCACATTATTTCTGACCACTCTGGGGTCGATGAGTACGTAAGTACTTATGTGCTCTATAATTAGGTATGGGTTGAAATCATCATCATCATAACCCTGGAATGTGATTAATGGGACATAGTACTTCATAAAGAGCCATAAGGCACATTTTCGAAAATCGATTTGTAGATGGTAAAATTTATAGATAGTACGAGACGCATGTCCCCGCTATTTCTTTTGTTTTAGACCACCAAATACACAGGACATTATATTCAAATCGCCACCAACCACAAGTGTTTAAACGATTAACTTCGTTATTTACGACCAGTCTGTCGGAATACGATTGACCTATGCTAGGTGACGCTAATTATGCACAAACCAATCTTTTGTTATACAAAGCTTAATAATTAGGTGCTTATCATAAATAAAATTTAGTTTGTTTGTGAGAAGCAAAATAATGATAATTCACTATAGCGGCTCATCCAAGCTTTGAATGCTTTGGTTAGTATCTTAGTAGGTAGCTAGGTACTAGGTAGTACCTAGGTACTTAAAGTTGACCTCTTTGTGCCATAGGTACCTCATCATCATCAGCCTATAATTGTCCACTGCTGGACATAGGCCTCCCCTAATGAGCGCCATAGCGCCCTGTCCTCAGCTTGCCGCATCCAGCATCTGCCTGCAGTCTTTCGCAGGTCGTCATCCCACCTGGTTGGAGGGCGTCCTACACTACGCTTGCCGAGTCGAGGTCTCCACTCAAGAACACGTTTACCCCAGCGGTTGTCGGTTCTTCGCGAGATATGGCCAGCCCACTGCCACTTCAGCTTGCTAATTCTTTGAGCTATGTCGATAACTTTGGTTCTCTGTCGGATGTATTCATTGCGAATCCTATCCTTCAGAGAAACTCCGAGCATAGCTCTCTCCATAGCTCGCTGAGCGACCTTAAACTGGTGGACCAGCCCTACCGTGAGTGTCCACGTCTCGGCTCCGTAGGTCATGACGGGTAGGACGCACTGATTGAAAACTTTCGTTTTCAAGCATTGCGGTATGGACGACGAGAAGACTCGACGTAGTTTCCCAAACGCTGCCCAGCCTAGCTGGATCCTCCTCTTGGCCTCCTTCTCAAAATTGTTTTTACCTAACTGCAGAATCTGCCCAAGGTACGTGTACTCGGAAACAATTTCAAGAAGGTGGCCATGTACGACCACCGGTCCCGGATCAATGTGGCCACTGATCATGACTTTGGTTTTATCCAAATTCATGCCAAGACCGATGCGTCGCGAGGCTGAAGCTAGGTCGTCCAGCATCCGGTTTAGCTCCTCCAGCGTCTCTGCCATTAAGACTATGTCATCAGCGAATCGCAGGTGTGAGATGTACTCACCGTTTATGTTAATGCCCTTACCTTTCCAGTCCAACGTCTTAAACACATCTTCCAGCGCGCTCGTGAACAGTTTCGGGGATATCACATCCCCCTGTCTCACTCCCCTGCGCAGTTGGATGGGTTTAGACTGCTGGCCCTGTACTTGGACACTCATGGTAGCGGCGTCATTCGCTGATGTAACGATAGTCTACTTGGCATCGCTGTAAGGATTCCAGAACAGCCCAGGTTTCGACAGAGTCAAAGGCCTTCTCATAGTCCACAAAGGCCAGACACAGAGGCTGATTATACTCTTCGGACTTCTGTATAATCTGCCTCACTGTGTGAATGTGGTCTATGGTGCCATATCCTCCGCGGAACCCGGCCTGCTCCGGTGGCTGGAACTCGTCGAGTCTCCTGGCGAGACGATTCGTGACCACTCGTGAGAACAGCTTATAGACGTGGCTCAGGAGTGTGATGGGTCTGTAGTTTTTAAGAAGGGTTTTATCTCCCTTCTTAAAAAAGAGCACAACCAAACTCCCGCTCCACGCCTTTGGAGTTCTCCCACTGTGAAGGACGGTGTTAAACAGGTTCCGTAGCTCCTGTATAATAGGGGCTCCTCCTGCCTTCAGAAGCTCTGAAGTAATTCCGTCCTCACCGGGGGCTTTTCCATTTTTAAGCTGCCTCAGAGCTAACACGATCTCGTCTTGACTGATGTCCGGCAGTTCGTTGGTATAGTGGCGTGTCAGGGTGGCTCTGGAATCATGGTCGTCCCGTCGAGTATGAGGGGCATGTGCAGCGTACAAACGGCCGTAGAAGTTCTCTATCTCGGCAGAGATCTCCGGCTTCGACAATACGGTCCTCCCGTCGTGCGTTCTAAGCTTCGTCAGGTGGCTCCTGCCAAGCTGCTGAGTGAATACTTTGGACCCTCGGTTTCGCTCTATCGCCTCTTCAATGAGGCGAGAGTTGGAGCTCCGAAGGTCGCGCCGTACCATCTTCGCAATTTGCTTATTCAGGTCTGACCTCTCTGACAAAGTCGCTTGGGTGGTTTCCCGTCTTTTTGTCATCAGCCCGAGAGTCTTATCCGAGAGTTTAGACTTCTTGCCCGTACGCTGCTGTTGGCAGAACTTGATGCCTTCGTCCCTCAGCGCTTCGACCAGATTATGTAGAGTCTCGTCAGTGTCATCCGTGGGTTCCAAGGCAACAAATCTATCCCCGAGAAGCTGCTGAAACTTCTCAGTGCCCGCCATGATTTGAATTGGGTTAGGCCGGAGCGTGGACTTCATCAGACAGTTTCTCTCAAGCTTCAAGTTGATATTCAGAGAGCCTCGGAGTAGTCGGTGATCGGATCCAGTATTGAACCTGTTGATCACTGAGACATCTCTGAATATGTGCTTGCTATCTGTCATGATGAAGTCAATCTCATTTTTTGTCACAGTGTCGGGGCTTTGCCATGTCCACTTCCTTTGAGGCTGTTTCTTAAAGAAAGAATTCATTAAGAACAGCTCCTCTTTCTCAAGGAAGTTGACAAGCATTTGCCCCCTGTGATTTCGGACTCCATAACCATGCGGGCCTATTCGGGATTCGTTGCCACTCTGGGTTCCCACCTTGCCGTTAAAGTCCCCCATAACAACGTTGAAGTGAGCCTTAGTGGTGTTGTGTAAGGCTTTGGATATGTCTTCATACATATCCTCCACTTCATCATCCGAGTGTGTCGAGGTCGGTGCGTAAACCTGAATGACCTTCATGCTATACCGTTTGGATAGCCGAAGGATCAGGTACGCTACCCTGGTCGACACACTGGAGATTTCTTGGACGTTGTTAGAGAGGGCCTTATTGACGAGGAAACCTACGCCACCCTGGGATGTTTTATCACCCTCGCGAAAGTAGAGAAGATGGCCCGAGTCTAGGGTTATGGTGTCCTCCCCCTCTCTACGGGGGGGAGTACTCATAGGTACCTACCACACAGAAACCTAATTTAATTTAAATATTCTTTGTTGCTAATCGGTAATTAAATAAATTAGGTAGGTACCTTTTTATAAGCATTTATATATTTTAGTTTAAAGTTGATTATTCATACATTCGCTGCCTACCTATTTAACTTTCGACACATTTTTTACGCGAACCAATTCACAGATTTCTTAGTAATCGGTTGACTCATCTCAATAGGTACCTACAGCATCTCCGTTTGGCCATTCCCGGCGCCAATGATTTTAATTTTCCTGAAAGCATTGCGTAATTGGTATTGCGGAAATTTTTACATGAATTTGCAGTGTATTTTTTATTATATTTGTTTATGGTAAGTAGGTAGGTCGCCAATGACGGTCGCCGACCAAGGAAGAGATGGCTAGATGATTTGAACATCTTTGCTGCTGCTGGGCATCCAGGCAGAACATAGATGTGTGGAGAAGTATAGGCGAGGTCTTTTCCAGGACATTTAACGGATTAAAAAAGAAAGTATCATTATGGAAATGGCAGGGAACAAAATTATAACCATCAAAACCACCAATAATTGGATAAAATACTTGTTTATATTATGGTTACGTCTAGGCCTCAGGATGCGTTTTGAGCGATACCTACTTACCCATGAATAATAAAGTAAATTAATTAATATCAACAGACTTTTGAATAGATCAATTAGACATAATCCACCGATCTCAATCCCTTTTTCTTCCTCTAACTATAGGCAAAATTCATATTTGGTGCGAGCAAGCAGAGACTTTAATAAACTGTGCAAGGACTGCTCTTTTGATCCCTTTGTTACTAGTAGTAAACAAGCAAGAAAGCAGCTAAACCTTAAGTTCTTCCAATAAATTCTGTAATGTTCTTATATTTTCTCTAATCAGTTCTGGTATCTCTAAGTGATGTGTGCTATTAAGTGTTTGCTTAAGACTCTATTGTACTTCTCTACTGCTATACGTGAAAACCTTTAATTGGCTTTCTATTACTAGAATTAATGCTTAATAATTTGTATGTAGCTGTTGGTTTTCCATAAATAAATAAATAAATAAATAAATAAATAAATGTGACTAGGCCCGCCACACTCTCCCATTACTGTTACTTTTGCAAGCCAGGATGATCAATGGTGTCTAAATATGCCGCAAAGGATTTACCCTCGTCGAGTCCTGGAGATAAGCTAAATTGCATTGGAACCTGCAGGAATAACTTTCCAGACTTACCTAGATTATTACCGGAATTAGGTACCTACAAACCTACCTAACTTTAGTTAACTTTAAAAAAAAAGATTGGCGTCCATCTTAGTAGTCGATAAGTTTTCCAACAACGGAGTTTGATGGGCCACTTGGTCGGTAGGTGAGGCTTTGTAAAACAAAAAAAATATTATAAAGTTAAAATTTTGAAAGAAAGTTGTACGGTTGAGTAAATAAAATATTTTATGATATATAGTAAAAGGATGGGATAGCACTTATAAAATAATAATAATAATACGAATACGAAACGTAAACAAGGTTTATACAATACTAGCGGCCCGCCCCGGCTTCGCACGGGTACATTGCGGTTACATTATTCGAGTTTTAGTAAGGATCCCAATTTTTTTGGAAAATATATTATATCCTATGTCACCCGGGGATAGTGTAGCTTCCCAACAGTGAAATAATTTTCCAAATCGGTTCAGTAGTTTCGGAGCCTATTCATTACAATCAAACAAACAATTATTACAATATTTAAGTATAATATTAGTATGAAAAAGAGACATGACAGATGGATAAAGACTGATGATAGGACGAGCTCGCTCTATCTATTTGTGTAACACAGACAGCAACCTACACACCAATTGTGTGGTCCTAACCTAAGAAACGCCTGTAATATGAAATACTTACAATAGACTGGGGGCAGGTCCCGGTGAAGCCAAGATCAGGGCGAATTACGAAAATATAATTTCTGATATTTGCTCCGATGGACATAGAACCCGAAACTGTAAGTGCAGTGAACCGAACCGGCTGTGCTAAATCGCTAAGCCAAGCGGTCTTTAGAGCCCAGTCTGCCAATCACTACATAATATTATAAAACAAAGTCGCTTCCCGCTGTCTGTCTGTCCCTATGTATGCTTAGATCTTTAAAACTACGCAACGGATTTTGATGCGGTTTTTTAATCAAGAGGAAGGTTTATATTATGTATAATACATGTATAATATAGTAGAGAAACACTGCTATAAAATACCCGCGCGAAGCCGGGGCGGGTCGATAGTTTTATACGTAATTAAATCCGTTAGAAAATCATTAGTTATTAAATTATCTTTATGCCAAAATCTTGACTCTCCTTACGACTAGGACGTAGAGCTTACAAGCTATGAAACTAATTATCCTATTGACGTCTAATTGACGTAGCGGTTCGGGCGTAGGCCGCTTCGATCATTATACCGAGTGGTTCCGAGTTCGATTCCCACCGGGGAAAATTTAGAAAATAGTCATTTTCTTATTTGGCCTGGTCTGGGTGGCACTGGGATCGCCCCCAGTCCGTTGTACTGTATCCATTAGTAAGTTCAAGCGTTACCTACTTAGTTTGGTCCCATAGATACAGTTGGTGTAATCACACCAACAGTATCTATGGTCCCAAACTAAGACAATCGTCTGGTGATACCTATTTAGGTATTTTGTTTTAGTAAGATCGATGATAAGTATGAAGGTACCTACTTAAATAGATTTTAATTGCGGCGATAGATTTTATTATATTAAAGTTTTCTGTTACCGTCCCGTTCCAATTTCCCTGCTACCGTCCTCCGCGTCACCCCCCCCCCCGGCCCCTCTCGAGGTCGTCCCCCCCTCCTGAGGCCGGCGAAAGGCACTTTCACTCTTGGAATTTGGCGGTTGGCGTGGTGACGTCAATTTTGCGCAACGTGATGTAACTCGTTCCATATTTATATTTTTCTGTTATGGTAGCGTCCCAATTTTTCATTTTATTTATTGTTCACCTACAAATTGTGGTCATGCTTTTGGGTATTGACCGAAGGGGGAAGGCAGAAGTCTGCTAACGTAATCCTGACATCATAATATGAAACTTATATTTAGATTGGTATACAATACATAGGTACAATCTTACCAACATTTAATTGTAGGTAGGCATACCTAGGTACATCTATCAAAATGCAATAAGTTTAATATATTGGTATCTAGTAACTGACGCATATTTATACGTTACTTTATGCCTTACTATTTAGTAAGGTCTACATAATATGTTTACCTGAGTTTAAATTACTTGAATGTCGGTAGGTATATTCGGTATATGGTGTTAGAAATGTTATTCTAATAATCATAATTTGTACTTACCTATTTGATCTGATGTAGGTACATAAAACCCAAATACTAGGTGCAACAGAAAGGGTATATCTAAGTAAGTACTTTTTTTTTGCAACATTACTCTGTAAATCTAAAACTATCGGCTTTGTGGGACAGTTTAAGTATTGAAGGTTTTGAAGACTTGTGAAATCTGTGAACAGCTGTATCTCTATAATACCTTTTGTTTCTCAAGTTTCCTCCAAAGCTGATAGTTTTAAAATTACAATGTTAAGGTTTGAAAAAAAAAGTAGGTATACCCTTTCTGTTTCAACCTTTATAAGTACCTACTAAACTAACCTCAAGTTCATAAACGTGTTTTTGTGATTTAGTAGGTAGGTATCCATTTATGATCATTAGGTATCTAGATATTCAAATATCATTTAAAGGATTGTATATTAAGTATCTACTAATTATCTGATAATGTAGGTAGGTACTTACCTACCTACATTAGTCGAATGTGTATTAGAAAATAAAATAACAATTCAATGGCCATTTAATTTTATTACGACATTAACATTGATTCATAAAAGCTACATTAGATTGGTCCTATAAAATGTATTATTAAAATTCATAATAATATAAGAACGCTAACTGCGTTTAAGACAATAAAACATTTTATGATACTCTTGTTATAATATCCCAACACCAGATATTGCAAATATTTTACACAATATATATCTACATCGGCGGGAATCAAAATACTCAATTCACATAAAAATTTTGTTCCCAATAAATTCAATCCGTCTATTTGGTACAAAATTAAAATTTACAATTGCAACGCCCATACAGTTTTACATAATCGCCACCGCCTTTAAAATTAACATGAACTTATTCAATAGGTATTGCAAAATACGTGACGTAACTCGCCATTTTAAAATATTTTTAATATAAAAAAATTTACACAATCATAATCATATTTTTTTTATAATTTTTATGTTTCATAAAAAAATTACACGTTTTACAAAACTTATAATCAAAAATAATCTCTTTAAGATCACTATTAAAATTTTAAAGTACTTACCGAACGAAAGGGGTACGCACACCTATTTCATAATATTTACACAATAACGCTAACTACCTAAAAGTTCATAGAACGTACTAGAAATATATCATAGATATATGGGATAAACATTACCAGCTTTCGACGAGCGCGATCCCGCCTCGACACGCCAGACAATCGGACCGCGATCGTCTAATCGCTGGTAAAAAAAATCTTAACACATAACACAGCTTATAGTCCCGTCCAATACAATTCCAGGGAAAATTACCTTTCCCGAATTGAATGGAGGGATAGTGTAAACGACGCCTAATAATTCCCGGTCTCGCGACTCGCGAGTCGTCCACAGAGGCCGTGGAAAATTCAGCTGTCAACAAACTCTGCGACTGCGCTGCGTTTTGCGTTTACGCCGCAAAACGCAGTCAGACGTCGTATCGTCCGCATTACCGCGGCTCATGCACCCTTACATACAACAATAAATTATTTACATAGCTTATGATTACTAGAGTATTTATAAGGAGTACGGATGACAGAACTGGTAGACGAGCCTCTGACTTCTCTCAGTTTTCTTCATGATGCCTTTCTTGTAGTACTGTCGGATGCTTCTGGACAGTTTGTCGTAGTTCATCGCCGGTCTGTTCTTTCTCTTGCCCCATAGCCTGGCAACGCGCACTGAATCCTCAATCTTGAACACTCCGTTACCTGCGAAACACATCATGAATTAACCATGCGTACCGATAAAAACGTACAGTACGAGAGGTTTATTTTTTGAAGAGAAACACATTAGACGATGAATATTTTAAAATAACTATACAGGTCGTTGGAGTTTTTTGGAAACGATTTGTCGCTGCGTGTTACGAGTCCTTCAACGAAGGGTGAGAATTTAAATCTATTAGATGCATAAATAATTATAATTTAATGCTAAATGTGCACGTTTCGAATGATAGTAAATGCATTATAATATTTTAAATGCGCACGACCGCTGCATTGTTTGCACGTCGTGATTCGTAAAACGATTTAATTGTGTAGGTGACTTATGATACTGGTAGTAGCTTCAATACACGTCAAAATTTTAAAATAGTAGGCAAGAAGGTCCAGGACTCTTTATCCGAGTTTAAATACGATTGGATGCTGGCTCCCATAAAAAATAGCACAGCAACGATTGTAATTAAAAGCATGCTCTCTTAAAATGCTTCAAAATCAAAATTGTTCACGTAGTTTTTTATTTAATATATTTATTTACCTAATCTCATTAGTATGCTCATTACAATCCAACCTTGGTGTGGGGTATTTTCCACAATATACATAAATCCTTTAATCGGCTTATATTGTACATCAAATTGTACGCTAGATTTGTTTATGGAAAATTCATTGGAACAACGCATTCCGAGCCAAGGTGAGCGAGCCAGTTACTAGAGTGCTCTATTAAATAGTTTTGAGTAAAGGTTACTTCGTGACTTGCCGGGACGATAGTCGACGCATTGTTTCGATTTATAGATCATTTGGGTTTGTCCTTTTTCGGTTTTAAGTCACGAATGATATTTGTACCCTATTCGTAAGATTGAATGGCCGTTCTCGAAATCAATTTCGGTAACGTGGTTCATTGTACTGTTGTTGTGTCATTGATATACCAACCGGCTCATTAAAATAACTATTCGGTATAAGATAATATTCTACTTACATTAATACACGTCCCCATCTTAAATTCTCTTTCTATGGATATTTAGAGGATAAGTAATTGTTGATAATAATAATTATATTCATTGCGAATAATATATTGATATGCGATCGCACAAAGAACAAAACCGATTCCATGACTTTAAGCAATTATTAACAGATACATACGATTACATTATTAATGTTGACTAAAACAAGTTCAGAACAAAGGGTCGTTTGAAGTCAAAACAGTTAAAGACGCTGCATAAACAGGTTTTATGAATATCAAAAATTCTAATATAATTGCGCGCCGTTTACCCTTTTCAAAACAGCACCTTATTCCTAAAACATTACTTAACATTTTGCTGTAGAAATTTTTTCGGCCGATGGCATCAATTTGTTTATTTCATTGGTAGTAACAAACTCCCACCACTGTTACTTTTGTAAAGTTTCGTGGGCCTTTGTCTAGAGGGGTATCTAACAAAGAATCAGCAAGGTATTCATTTAAAAATAATGGTAGAGCTGTATTTCACTAGCTGTAATTGTCAAGTCCACAAATCAAACAATAATATATGTTTATGTAGATTTGAAATCGTGGCCTTGTTAATTAGTTAGAGATAATTGCGATACCCACATTATGTTTACTTGGTATAATGTTAGTGCATAATTTATTAACAGCTCGAGTGTAGTGGGTACACGAGAAATAATAAATTAATAATTTATTTTGTGATGTAATGTGTGATTTGTAAATCACCATCACGGCCACATTTTCTTAAGAGTTAGGCAGAGGCACACTCTAGTCCAACAAAATTTAGTCAATGTTATTTTAGTCCCAATGTTACGTTTATTTAAAGTTAAATATTTCAAATACAAAACCAATTACTTAATTTTTTTTCTGTTATTATTTTCATGATGCATTCTTATCATTTGCCATTCGTAGAGGAAAGTCACCAAATATGGAATAGTATCCTAATATGGAATTCCTTAATTTCTCTAAGAATATAAGTATGAAATGCAATACACGACCATATTCTGTTTCATTCGGTATATTTACTACCTCACTCACACCATCGTCTCAGTTGCTCGAACGCTACAAGTATGGCAGGCATGTTTTGTTTTGTTGTCACGCAGAAAATTTTAAAGGTAAGTAATAAATTAGTATTACCGGTTACTACGTATGTATATATAAGTGTCATACTATTTCGTATATCGATATTATGTTTATTGCAACATTTTGTGATCTTCTATCATTAAAATATTGTGACTTGAAAAAATATTTAGACGAATTTGAACTAGCATAAAAATCCAAATATGGATAGTCGTCGGTGTCTAATTATGGAATACAGTGAACATGATAAGTTGATGGACCAAGTATCTCCTGACTCTGCTGATGCAGAGTGTATGTTCTGTTCAAACCTTTTTTCCATGGATAAAAGTGGAGAAAGCTGGATTAAATGCTTAATGTGTCGACTCTGGGCACATTATGATTGTGCTGGTCCAGAGTTTGATATTTGGATCTGTGACTTTTGCAAGTGAATTAAGTAACTTCTTTCAGTTATCACAATATGTTATTTTCATTTATTTGATCTCATAGATATTTATGTCCATTTTTGTTACTGAAATGATGATTTAGGCTTATATTCCATATATGGGTACCTATTCCATATTTGGTTACTCATTTGTGATTTTAGTTTTTGTGTTAGATTTTAATTTGATAACTAATATATTTGATTAAAGGCTGTTAATTACTACATATAAATGTATGACTGATTAGTAAATACATTAAACTGTTTTAATTTCTATGAAGTTTTTTTTTTACATCCCTGAAACAAAATGGTATTCCATATTTGGTGACTTTCCTCTATTGATATTTCTAGAAAAAAGTTACCTACGTCAATCGTTATTAGTATTGATAGATATGATAAATAGCATTACTCCAAATAAAATGTAACGCAATCGTTATAAATAGAAATGACGATACCCATTGCGTGCTTTGATAAGATATTTTACCTAACACATACAAACTTATCCACTTAAAACAAACAATATTATTTACCAATCATTTATGAATTGCTATGTAGTTTGGCAAACAATACAAAATTGTTATCTCTTATTTGTGAAATTCCTATGAAATACTTAAATAATAGTACGGTAAATTTGATACAGTTGTGCAGAATAGATCCAACCACTCATACTTCTGCAAACTAAAAGCAACCCACAACCACTTACTCTATGGTTGGTTTTGCTCTGTACGACTATGTGTGGTTTGGGTCTATATTCAATTGCAAAATGACAAGAATACAACTTTAGAACACAAGTGCAATCTTTAACTTAGCTTTGAAAGTATTTCAGGTCCTTACTTAGTAATTAAGTTTATTTTGTGATTATTTATCGAATAACTACAAACATAACAGCCATTTTCTTTTCCATCGCCTTTGTAAAAAAATAGCGAACGGTGATCCTAGAATGGGCATAAGACCCACACACGATCACCGACATGCCCCATGACTTAACTTGGCGCCTCTCGGTAGGGCAATAAAGAGAAAGCTTTGAAATAAAAATCTACTTTCCATATAAAGAAATACCCATCAGAGGTGACAGATCCCTTGGATCTTTGAGTACAGGATGCTCTGAAGCTTTTCTGCAGGCTATCTCAATATTTTTACAACATTCCAAAACTTCAACGACCTTGGCAAACTTCCAGTACTTAAAATGAACTCAAATCTGATGTTTTATTGACTGTTGTATAAGATGTATGTTATTTTGTAGGTATGATAGAGCATTACGCAAAAACATCTAAACGGATTTGGTCAAGTTTGATATAGGTATATAGTAGTAAGGTTGCTTTTACTAGCCTATTTCTGTGCCTCACTATCGAGATAAAGTCTAGGCTCTCCTCTGATCACAAGTGGCTATCTTATGTATTTGAGTAACCTCATTTGTGACAATACTCGGATGAAAATCAGTCGTAAAAACTCCAAACGCCACCAAAATTTACAAACCGTTATTTCCTTTAACCATACTATTACCATCGAATGCCTTATCTTCTATTATGTAGGCGTAACAAACCACCATTTCAAATACTATCCTATCCTATAATTTACGGATGTATAGCCAAGCTATAGCCAATTGGCTACAGCTCATATACGGGCTGGCCCAACCGGAGTAATACTACCCTCTCACAGAAGATTAGTGTGCCATAGCTATTATAGCTGTGTTTCGTACAATCAGTGGGAGAGTCAGAAGTCCAACCGCCCCTGCCTCCTCTACTTCTAGCCCACTTCCATTCAGTTCGGCGACGTGCCAGCGATGCCTTTGGTATTGCAAGCTTCTATAGGGTACGGTAACTGCTTATCATCAGGCGGGTCGTACGCTTTTAAGCCGACTTGTCATATATAAAAATATAATATAATAATATTTTTAGCCCGTTTGACGTCCCACTCCTGGGCACGGGCCTCCCCTCAACACGAGGGGGATTCATTCCATAATCCACCACGCTGGCCCAGTGCGGTTTGATGGATTTCACATGTCTTTCGAAAATCGGTTAGAATTTATAATACATGCAGGTTTCCTCACGATGTTTTTCCTTCACCTTAAGCAAGCGATAATCATATAAATATTATGCATCGCACATAAAATTCGAAAAATCCAGAGGTGCGAGCCGGGGATAGAACCCAAGACCTGGTGCCCGCAAGACGCGTGCTTTAACCAATCGGCTATCACTGCTATATAAAAAATAATTAAAGCATATCAAGCTTACTTCGGTCTAGCCACCGTATCGCGGAACCGTGCACGTGCGGCGACGCCAATAGTTCCTTCAAAAACTGCCATAGGTGTATGTGTGTGCTACCAGTCTTAGCTTTGGTGCTAGTTGTGGTCGTGCTTCTGCCAGCCGATTCTGAGTCATCATCTGTGGAAGAAGGTGGCGGATGAGAAACAAATTTGGTTTTTACAAAAGTGTGATGAGAATTCAAAATTGTGTGATTTTAATTAGTCTGTAGCATGATATTGAATTGAATAAGACTATTACATAACTTCTGAAGAGTTTTTGCAATTAACATTAACAATGTTACATTGTAATTGTGATAAGAATCTCTATTTTTTATATCATTACAAAACATTTTTAGCACTATCATAACTGATAAGTATTTTAATTTGTATAATGTTAATCTTTATCGAGTTTGAGTGTCATCGGACACACATGACCCACATACATACGTCAATATTATTATTTGATAATTTAGAATCGTTAGAAGCGCCGATAAAGTCGCCTATCGCTCAAAAAGGGGTCGCACAATGTAGTAGCCAACGCGATGACATGACCATATTTTCTTTACAACATATTATATGAATTGGTACCAAGAAACTATGAGCCTAGTCTAGACTTGTCTCACTTCACCGAGTTATTTACTACGGTAAATTTTCGCAAATACTCCCAGAATTAATACAAAAAGTCTTGCAATGCCTTAGCCAAGAAGTTATTTTTACATAGATAGCGTAAACACTGTCCACATTAACAGCAACTGACCTTCAATGCCTAGACGAGTAAACAGACTGACATTAAAACGAAATCATATAAACACAACTCTGCACTCGAAACAGTTAAATAGCAACATGCTATTTAAAGAAGAAAGCCAAGTGCTGAATAGAATGCTGCAGACGATTCAAGGGAAATATGGTATCTTGATACTCCAAAAGATTTTAATGTTTATACTGGAGGCTATAAAGTTGAAACTAGCAATGCAACAGTAACGAGAGTAAACTTACTAAAAGAGAGCTATACCATGGTGCAGATGTGTAAATTGCGGACAGTGAATAAGAATACGTAGTATTTTATGCCGTATGTAAAGATAATAGGGAACATTTTTAAGGGGTGTAACCGCAAATCTGTGTTCGTCGAATACGACCTTGCGAGTCCGGTGGCGTGAACTAGGTCTTCGGGAAACGAAACAAAAACTTGACTTGATATATATGGATTCCGAGGCGCAGACATGTAAGGGACAGAATGGCAATAGGACGACTGACACCTGATTGATGGTTTAACTGTAACTAGGCGTGGCTTTATAACTTGAGATAATAAAATAGTCTATGTAGTTCTTAGCAGTTTTGCTGACGAGTCGGGTACTTCAATACCTATAAAGTATAGAATTTTAACTCTTTTACAACAATTTTGAGGAAATCTCAAAATAAGTTATGTAATAGTTTAGTAATAGCGCACTATTTGTAATCAGATGTATACCACAAATAAAATAACGATACCATATTAATTTTCACATAAATATTTATACAACAGGATTTGTTATCTTAAAGCAACGTAGCCATCAAAGTTGCAAACATTATGGAAAATTATGCGAAACCTGATCTTTCTGGAAACATCGCAGTGAATTGAAATTGATAGTTAATTTGTCTTAAGTACCGACGCACTTAAAATGTACACCTGTAATTTAAGTTCACTCGAGAAAATTAGTTTATTAAACTTATTTTTCCACTCATTTTGAATTGCTGTTGCTTCGAATACGTCTACAGTATGTGCATTCAAAGAATCTAATTGAATTCTGAATTCAACGTGTAACATACTAACCTCTTTAACTGACTACATCGCTGAGGCCTTTCTGATATAAATCTTTGTGTCAAACGCAACATGTGTGGACTGACAACTGAGTCGCAGGTAATTGTCGATCGCTATTTCCTGTGCCACTATCTGACACTTTTTATATTTATAAGGTAACTGTTCAGCCTCTAAGGGCGACAGAGTGTCTCGTTCCCTTATCTTTATAATTCAACTTCAGATCAAGTATAATAGATACATTATGATGATCCTCTACACTAAAAAAACTATTTCATTTAATACCTAATTGTTGATGTTAATGAAAGTTTCCATTGCTATTTATATTTATCGCAAAATATTTTGCACTAATGTATAATGCATTCACTAGATGCTAAAACAATGGAAAGGTTATAAATTTGAACAATTACTCATCTTTTATCATCTATTCTATATTGTTGTGTCCACCCGTCCCCATTCCGTCCAATACATCTTCGTTTTAAATTCTCTCATAAAGTCTACTATATGCGACGTCTGGCTACACATATATCATTAGCTTGTTTGTCTGCGCCACAGTCTGTATGTGTGTCGACTGCATCGGTTAACGGTCGATGCACAATGCGACTGATGCATTGCCGTGCTACATTCGGCCATGTTCTGCCATATCTACTTCTAAATCATGTACATTTCAAGTACCATAAATTTTACTTAGTATTACGTACTTGACAATCGTTAATGTTTGATTTATATCTCTGACTTCGTAATAATTCAGGACCTGTACTGTTTCAAATTCTGAGCCAAATGATAATATTAATCCCCTATTTAAATGCATTAGTTTCAATGTTATTGTTTTATTGTTGATTAGATTTGCTGAACGAACGATAAATTAGAAATTTATGATTGTAGATTGTGAAATATGGGTGCTTATTGATAAGGTATAGGTACGTACCATCACTCATGTCGTCGGCTGATGGTAAACCAGCGGGCGTCGGGTTCGGTGATGCTGATAGTTGTTGATGATCAGGCCGTTGTGATGTTCTCCAGATCTCCAACTGAGCGTACAGTGTGCTGCCAGCCTGCGCCAAACACAAACACCGATCAGTTAACTATATCGCTAATTCACCATTTATATTTCCAAGAAGAATTCCGAATTTTCCACGAAGCTGGTGCTTTTACTTCGTTTGTTATCGTTCAATCAGTTTCATTTACCATCTCAATCTATTTATATTAGGATCGCGAAAACGTCTGGCAACTAATTTAAGAAACAAGTTTTCATCGACAATTTGAAATGGACGTATAGAATTTATGGCAACGTGTATAGTTAAATATTTATAGGGTGACGATCGACCAGGCTTTTTCGGAACGCAAACGGCTTCTGTCGATCGTAAAACCATATGAATGATAATTTGTTTTCCACTGCTAATGCTAATATTTTGGCAATGCTTTTTCTTTGGATGGAGATAATGTGGACAAGGATCTAAAAATACCATTTAATACTACATGTATTAATAGTACCTAGATGAAATTTAATAAACTAGACAATATTATAAATTTTTGCCGGTATAACTAAAACAGGAGAAAAAAAAGAATATAGTAAGATTTTTTAAGAGAAATAGAGAGCAATATTTGGAGCTGATAGCTTACCTCTAGTAGAGAGGAACCGCAAGGTGAAAATTATATGAAACTCTTGCAAAAGGCCAAATTCAATGCAAGTAAACCGACATGTTTAAAGGATATTTCTAGAGTAACTCGCGATATAATAGACACATCAAGTGATGGATTAGTCCAAGGATTTATCAGAACACTTGTCGCAATAAGAAACCAGAAAAGATATATATGCAGACTAGTCTGAGGAGGAACGCTGGGTGCGATGCCGTGACTTTCATCGCCATAGAGAAAGTCGGAGCAGCGGCGCGTGCGATCACAAAGATACTGCCGACTGGAACGAGCATCATCCACTGTGCATTGTTTTTCAAATTTTCGCAATTTTTCCCTATCCAACATTCGTTCAAGCCTCTAAATATATTTCAGTCTGTTCTCTCTTGAAATTCAGTCATATTTCGGAGTAGTAGAATTGAATATGCTTCGTACTTCAATTATGAATCACATCGATTGACGTTTAAAATCTGAACCTATTAATGACACAGAGTTACTAGAAATGATTTTTGCAAAGTTTTAATTAATTTATTACGTCGAATGAATAGAATTGTTGGAAATACTAGCGGTATTCAGACGAAACTATATCTTTAATTCATATAAAATCTAGAGTATCACCTTGATAAACCGACAATCGGTTACATAGATGAGGAAAAAACAATCTGACGTAACAGTTATTACAAAATTGGTTAAAATAAACGAGCGATTGAGGTGCGTTCCGTAAACTCGGTCACACTTACACGGATTTCCTTACTTTCATCATCCCGAGTATAAAGTAGTTATATAACTGTTATTAAATTTGAACTTTAGAAAATAGTACGCTATAAAGCAACAAGGACTTTAGTATCTTTAATAACAGAAATTAAATTTGCGATGAAAATTGAAGCAACAGAAGATAAAATTCATTACATCATTATTATTGAAACAATTGGGGATTTCTTATCATTGTCCTTTTGAACACCAACCATAGATAGTGCTATCTCAACAAAGGCCGCAGTTACGACATTTGATAATTTATTGGATACAAAAAAAACGAAACTAAGAAAATGCTTTACCTAATTGAAAACAATTTAATTGAAGAGATTTAAAATATAAAACTTATGACCAATGTGATAAATTTTAGAATTAACCGCGTACCAGATGAATCATCTTCAACTGTTAACATGTGCAAAAATCACGCTACGCCTTAAAATGACGTAAGTGGTCGCATATAATGTAAAAAGTTTAGGAAGTAATTATCGGAATAGTCGTCGATGATCTCAGTTACAATATTAAGCATCCAGCAAGCAGATGTGGCAACGGTAATGCGCACTGTAGACATACATAGCTGTAGTAACATAATCAAAGGCTATAGTTGTTGGCAAAGGTGGCAAGTGGTCAGCAGACCAAAGCCACGCCCCATCGCCATCGTTTTCATACTATTTAAATTGTTTTATTATTTCGATACACTAAAAAAATACTGGGCGATAATGTTGTATCTGCTGACCTCCACTGACACGTGGCTGGAGGAATTTTTAAGATAACACTGTTATAACATCAATATTTCTCTTTGCCGACTGTTTAACTACTACGCTCTCAATATACATTGTATTTTATCAGTTGTAACGAGTGGGACTTTAACCCAACGTATGCCCTCAACAGCTGCAGGGTCAAATATTATTGATTATTTTATTTTCTCTATTTATTTGATTGCTAGATTTTTTTAGATGTTGCTAGATTTGTGACTTATTTATTTTTACATAAAAGGACGCAGGGTGTTTGTCAACATGTCAAGTTTCGTCAAGATTGATTGGTATAATCGTTTGCATGTCGGGTTCTTCAAATTTCTCACCTGAGGTGCTCTCTGGTTGAATTCTTCTTCACTCAGTGCCACTAGAGCTGCGCCATCCATTGTGAAGTTCTCCGTTGGCACCATTGGTAAATTGTAATGTTGCAATGTGAACATCACCCAGGACTTCACATCTCCGGTACTCCATAGCATTGGATCTGGAAGTAAAAACACTATCACAAACGATTCCAAGTCATCACATCATTCAAAAAAAGAGTGCCGTCTAGGGACGCTTGAAAGAAGCGAGACTTTATACTATAAAGCGTAGGAACTAAGCGCGCCGCAGCTGCCACTCTGTATACCTATATAACATATACCATTATACGTATATGTCGTGTAACGCTACTGACGCTTAGCACGGATAGGGTGGCCGCGTAGCGAGCGCCCCGAACGACACGATTTTTTTTTGCGGTCTGCATTCATGTCAGCAAAAATTATGATTAATCAGTTGACATTATTAAGTTTGTGATTATCGTAGAGCTATCAAGTCTCGCTTGGTGCAATGATAGTAATTACTAGATGCTCATTGAGTATGCGTGTCTGATAGATAAATTCACATAGGTACACAATTAAAGCGGCATCGAAACGTCACTTGCATCAGACGAGATCACCGTCGGGCCAA
Source organism: Notodonta dromedarius (assembly GCA_905147325.1). NCBI lineage: Eukaryota > Metazoa > Arthropoda > Insecta > Lepidoptera > Notodontidae > Notodonta > Notodonta dromedarius. The sequence goes on along the minus strand of LR990165.1, from coordinate 11,267,035 downwards.
CACAAACACCTTACGTAATCAACCGTTCCGACTTCTCAGAAACCATTTATGTTTATAATGGCGCAACGCAGCCGTTGAACATGTTCTCTACGTAAAATATTTTTTCCGATCTGAGATTTAATGACGTCATTGTTAATTGCTATCAGTGATCATGTAAAGCGAATAGCCACAGCATTCCCATGACATGTCGTTGTATATCATACGTGATAACACGCTTGTTCACACATTATTCGCATTACAACTAATGACTAATGGCGTTCTTGACCTCAGCAGGAGAATATGATGTAGTCAAGTCGTCTTCAATGATATGTACGGAAAAAAGTATAGTTTATGGTACTTATGGCCTTATAATTATTTCAAGGAGTATTTTCAGATGTGTCCCTAAGAATAATATTGACAGAGGTAGAGCCAAGCTCTCACAGAAAATCGACGTAAGGTTGCTATTATAGCTGCATTTCGTACGATAAGTGAGTCAGAAGCCCTTCACCTCCTTCAATCCCACTCCCTATCGGGTCGGCAATGTTCAAGCAATGCCATTGGTTTTGTAAGCATCTAAATGCTACGGTAACTGCTTAACATCAGACGAGTTACTGCAACTATGTTACAAAAAAAATATGAATGTTGACTTACCAGGTGAGATTCCAAGCACTGTGCAGGTGTTGTCGACATCCCGTTTGGTCTGTTCGATAGCCATGGTCAGCACGCGATCAATGTCTGGCGCAACCAGCGCGTCGTCACCTCCGCTGCTCTCTTCCATCTTGACACTGCCCAGTTCCAACGGAATAGGTCTGAGATTCAGTCGCTTCTGGAAAGATGTGTCTTCTAACGCCGATCTGAGTAAGATGTGGTCTCTTGGCTCATCTACTTCGATTTTGGGTGTGAGATAATTGTGCTGGACACTGTCTTGTAGGATCTGATTTTCCTTGAGCAACTCCTCGATGTCTATGTACTCCTCGTGCTGTGGGGAATGCGAGTAGTGGGTATGACTGCCGTATGAGACACAGGACCCTGAAGGGGAGAGAGGGTAAGGGGACGCGAAGCCGGGAACTGTGAGTCTGTTCGGTTCTTCTTTGATGTACACTTGTGGAGAGTTGTATTGGAAGGAGTAAGGGGATGGCGGCTGGAGAGCGACCGTAGGGATTGAGCCTTCGTCAGATGACGGCGATGGTGTCGGGTAGCCCTCAAAGTCATATAAGCGCTCTAGGAACACGTTGTTCGTGTTGTCTTCAGGGTACGGCGGGGGTGGTTTCGTGTGTGGATTGGGCGGGGAGTGCAGCATCGATTCCGGGGGGGATGCAGCGCCTAGCAGACGCAACAGGTGTTGGAGGTCGGCAGGGGAGGCGGGGACTTGACGCTCGCCCTGCGACGCTGACGGCGGGCTGCACCCTGACCGCGGCACGGTTTGCGGCATCTGTGAACAATGGAAAATAACATTAGCCATTTGACTCATGTACAAATTTGGCTCTATCATCTATAAATGGCATTATTTTTATGTCACGACATTATTGTTATTATTTCTCAGATTTCGCGCGTGCGCTGGTCAGGTGTTAATTTCTGTTGATGCCCCGATAAATATGTGTTCAAATACTTAGTACCTATATAGTTTTGGTGGAGTCTATAACCCTGGGGCTTTCCCGTACCGCGGGTTTGTGAACTGATCTAAGACCCACGAGATGACGTAGTTCATTCTATAGAGCGTCAGCCGGCGCCGGCGAAGCAACTATCCAGATGTCCGAAACACTAATCCAGTCTTTGTATATTTATCTAATCTCTACGTCAATGCTCTATATTTAGTAGTGAGTATTACCCGTAAGTTACAAGTAGCGAAACAAGAAAATATTAATGGTCATGCGTTAATAGGTAAAGAGGATTATATTTGCCGATTTGTTCACATTTTGTATGATACTTGAGTGTAAGTTAACGTCTCACGATGTAGTGTGTGAGATTCTGAGAATTCGTGGAGATGATTGAAAAAAATATGCAAACATAATAATGTAGGGTATTGTTAATATTTCGAGTTATGAGGTGATTAGAATATGCGATATTTATGGAATAGAGGAGCATTATCATATATACACAATTTTACTGTGAAGTCTTAAGTAGACATTTTCCGTAGTTTAGACTCAATCAAACTTGGTAGGTGTGATGGTAATAAAAATAAAAAAGTAGTTTAGTTGAGTTGAAACTCACTCTAAGCAATGGTAGACCCATCGCTACCACATCCAACAACTAACTGCGTTGTTGAACCATAACTTTGAAACAAACCGGTCTATCTACATACATAATCACAGCTTCTTCATTTTACTACAAGTTTTTTGTAAAACAACAATTGCGAACATAATCTGCGTGTTTCCCATGAATGTAATTGTTTAGGCTTTATAGGTCGTGAGAATATTATTGTGTTAATGTCTTGTTCACAAAGCCCTACAGTACAATGTACAGACTAGACTGCATTTGAATTAAAAATTGGTAGTAAGTGTCAAGTAGACTGTCGATAACTTTTGATTGAGTCACTTTTTATGAGATTTTATTATACCAAAGACATAATGTATAATAAGTTAAATGCACCAAATAGTTTTCTGTATCACAGGGATAGATACGGCCATTATACGAGTATCTGTCGAAAATGTCAAAGTCGGTGACGCCTTCTAGTAATTCATATTTTGAGATTGGACTGATGACAAAACTGATGCGAAAAAAAAATAATACTTAATTTATTTTTTATTTTGTTAGTCGAGTCTGACGTTAGAAATATAAAAATTCAATTACTTTAATCATGTAAGATATTTGTCTGACGATTACGCGGGAATAAATTATTAATCTAAATAGTTGTTTTGCACACGGAAATGTACATAGAATGTGTATATATAAGGCCGAGTATTCACGTGAAAACGAATATGATGTGATAACGAGAACTCATCACGATGGTCGAATGGAAATTTGAAAGATGTCACAGATCTTTATAATCCTCACGATATTCTATCTCTATATTATTATCTGAGCTAGATTTACCGACAATGCTTTAAGAATTACAACGTAGAAGTGTCAGGCTAAGAGAACTGCTTAACATGAGGCGGATCGCACACTCGTTTACCCGACTTTGTTGTGTAAAAAAATAAAGGTTGTGTCACACAGCTCGCGGAACTATTAGCTACTACAGCACAAAGATTTTAGAGTGGCAGCTTCGGGGCATAAACTGCAGTGTAGAATTTAATCCTCTACTAGTTGGATCGATGACCACATCCGTGAGTTTCGGTACGGGGGTTATTTACGGCCATTGCTCTTTATTGGCTAATGAACACACAGGTTTATGATTAGAACGCCTCATTATAATAATAAGGCGTGAAATAAAATAAATCGAAGTATTAAGATGATGACGCCAGATTAAATATTTTATATTTATTGTACGTCTGTGAGATATTTGTTTTAATTCACATTCAATGCAAAATATATAAGTGAGAACAAACTTGTTTATGTAGGATGGGATTAAGATATTAAGTAAATATCGACTTAATTAAATTGTAAACATATACATGTAAATATAGTACATACTTGCACCGATTTATGTGACATTCCAGAGTTTCCCGCAAACGCCCTCAATAATAAACAAATCAAGTATACATAAATCAACGACTCCAATGAATAAAATAAACATAAAGCGCGTTATTGGAATTACTATTGACAAGTCACTACACCATGCGTCATGAAGGGGTGTCCGATACTTATTTCTACCCACCATCTGGACATCCGGCCATCAGAAGTCCGGATATACATACATGTCGTTTTCTTAAATTTTCCAAGTATTTTCCAATTTTATTTTCTTAGTGACGACTTCAAGTCTCTCCTGATTTTATGGATAAGATATCGATACTTATACTAAGAAAACTGACTATCCGAGACGCAAGAACTGGGAGTCTACTGACCTAAGTAAGATTCACGGTAGGCTTATACATAGTTTCTACGTTTGGTAAAGACGCTTATAGCGATTTTAAAAACCTATAGTATGGCTTACTGTACGACAAATCCAATTGAAATCCTTTACGTGTCGACGTCAACGTGTCTACCTACATGGTTTAAACATGAATGAGGAACTTATAACAGCAATCGTTCTAATTGTGAGCATAATTAAACGCACATAAAAATGATATGACCTGATTTAAAACAACCTTAACATGCAGTAGAATGCTAGTAACCTCTTTGAGATTGCAGATTAAACTATAGGAAGTCCGTTCTACGGCAAAAAGCGGCAATGAATCGGCCAATGACGTCACGGTGTTGTATCGGCTGTCGATATACGGCGAATGCGCGCGCGCCGTGACCGACACTCAGCCTCCTGTTACAGTTTCAAACCGACCTTGGGGTTTTCACATGCTTCAATTGTAATTTGACATTTGAAAAAAATATTAAATTTATTTTTCTAGTAGACTAAAGTGCTTAACTGGGATCGCCCCCAGTCCATTGTACGGTACCCATAGTACAAGCGTTGCTTAGTTTGGGACCATACAGTTGGTGTGTTTGTCTGGCGATATTTATTTATTATTTATTTATAAAGAAGACTGGATGGCAATCCAAATTAATTATTTTGCCCAAAGAATCGGTAGAAAAAGCAGCCAGCATTCTTGCCATAATTCCACGCTTATTATTTGATAAATTTTAGCACTGTCCTGACAAATAAATGTAATTTATTTTCAAGAAAGAGAAGAAGAGATAAAATAAGGATGGGATAAATCATAACACAGTGTATCACTTTCGCACTGGCTAGTTTAAAGTTTGTGAATGAATTTGCGAGCGTGGGAGGCGCTATTTCCCAAGCGAAACGTTGAATAATGGTGTAAGAAAACTGAACTATTTTTAACTATTTACGTCTGCGATTTCATTCATTAATCATTGTAGAGGCGGGGTAAAGATAACGTATATACCTCGAATTTAGTTTTATAATAGGTACCTACAAAGCAGCGCAGTGGTTCGAGCGTAGGCCGCTCGGCTCACTGCACATGGTGGTTGCGGGTTCGATTCCCGCCAGGGCAAATTTCGGAAATGGCCTTTTCGTAATTTGCCCAGGTCTGGGTGTCACTGGGATCGCCCCCAGTCCATTGTACGGTACCCATAGTACAAGCTTTGCTTAGTTTGGGACCGTACAGTTGGTGTGTCTGTCTGGCGATATTATTATTATTATTATGTTTTATAACAAATTTTAATAAATTGTTTTATAACAAATGTAATTGGAAATCAATTAACAATGCACTCCTATTTAGAAAATTGCTGTACATAGAGCACCGTACATGGCAGAGCATGCAGGATGGTATTACAAGCCCAGATTAATATCAGAGAATATCGTGCTTTGAAAAACATCATAAGTAACATACATTAATAGAACTACATTTTTCTATAATACTGCATACCACGTTACTATACGGATTATGTTGAATAAAGAACTTTATGTAAACGTGTATTGTAAACAAATATTTTTCAATTGTTTATTATCATTTAGTTTAGTTTACGACCAACGCCCAACACCGTTATTCTCTCTTAGATCTTTACATCTAAAAGTATATAAACACGAATAAATTTAAGTTGTAAATCCTTGAGTCGTTATACAATTCATCATGTATTGTGTAAAATAAAAGTAAGGAATTGAAATTTAGCTTTGAGAATAAACTTTATTTTATGTCAAATTACGTCAGAGTTATAAAATAACCAATGATGTTTTATTTGAAGAATTACTGCCGTAGGTATGTTATAATGAATGCCGATACTAAATATGAATGACATAATAAATTAGTTTATGTTCGAATTACACAATAATATAGTAATTTTTTTTAGTTCAATTATAACATCATTCTTGAGTCATTTTATACTCTATGTCACAACCATAGCAACGCAATGGCTTATTAATCGATAAATTAATCTCGTTATTGATCCTAATAGATACAATCATTTTCAGAACTAATCGATGTGGTATAATATTAATAAGGTATGTTTAATTTAAATTTTTATTTTATATACCAAGACCCAAAGTAGGCATGAGTAATTCTCTACATTCAAGCTAAAAATATTTTCTTACTTGATTATATACCTTATCAACTCTACCATAAGGTGCACCGCCGGTAACCTGCATCGCCAAAACGTGAACTGATTGACTCTACTTACAGTATTTACAAAATACAGAACACAAAAAAAAGTCTAGAAATAATATAGACAAACTTGAAAATCTCAAACGTTTCGTGACTTGTATAAGGCTTGTAAGGCTATTTTCGGTCGACATAATGGCGGTACACACTCGTTGGAATACTCGTACTAGATGGCAGACTAAGATTAAACCCGAATTACCCATTACACTGACTTATGGGCTGGGTTCCCTGTGTATAAAAAACACCCTTGAATTTCTTCCTTATTTGGTTATAGAGCTGTAGAGTTTGGATTATATTTATGTATAGGTATGCACTAAAAAAGTTAAGCTGAATTTTTATGATGCCAGGCTGTATTTGATTTTTTGAGTATTTTGATGATAATATTTCAATTATATCGCACATTTGATTTTTTAAGTCTAGTATTAAGTTATCTGAGATAGATCCTCTTGCTACCCAACCATTAAAAAAGCAGATTTTTTTAGCACAATAGTACAGTAAAAGATAAGATCAAAAGTTTTAACTCTATACCTCTCTCAATCGCAAATTCATACGAGATCACAGCAAACAACCAAATCCGCTAAGTATTTAAGACCTAATAAATACTCCGTTATATCTTTAAAGCTGTCTCAGTAATTCTCCTAAATGTTTAATATCATCAATCTCAGCGCTAAACTCATTAAGATTCTGCGTGTATCGCCCCAAGACAAAGTCATTAGGTGAACGACGAACCGCATTGGAATCGTCAAAATAAACTGATAAGTGTTTTTACTAAGATTAGAGCTCTACAGAAGAGCTAACACGAATTAATGTAACAGGCAGGTAGCAAAGTTATTTTCTGTATGCACTTCTAATTGGGGTCATTGAGAGGTTCAAATCCTTGGAACACTGAATTAGGAATAGGAGAGGATACACATCTCATGTTGAGATATAACATTATCGTCAAATAATGTACGGTTCAAAAAATGGCCAAAACGCTTCGAGAAAAGGATGCTGTACCACCTACTTGTTTGACTTCAATTAGCAAAATTCAAAAAAAATGTTTTTATTCATGTTAGCCAACAAAGCATTTATGAATAGTCAGAATCTACAACCGGTTCGGAATGCTGCTTCCACTGAGAAGAGCCGGCAAGAAACTTGCTTGAATGGTTACTCTTTTCAATGACTTCTACTCAATTCTTAGCATTTCCCGTCTCCAGATTTAAGACGTCATCACCACAAGAGCAGCCCCCATCGCAATGTGAGGAAAATGTGTGTACTGATTGAGTTCATGGATTTATATACTTGTGAATGATAAACCATTTTTTTTATTGACACCTAACTAGAAGATCCCTCACCTTCGCACACATCTTGAAGCAAAGTTTTAAAGAATTAAGCGTGGCGAACATGGCATATAGAACCATTATATCTTTAGGATGCTGTTTAGAACACAATACGTGTCAGTCCAGTATAATTATACACTGTTTTATATATTTTTTTATACAGTTTTGGACTAAAACTAGACGGATCAGACCTTGGTATTTCCCAGATGTCAATTAAACGGATGTCAAGTGATAAATTTATCGTCGTCGTGGTATTTTTATTATCAAATATAGGATGTCGTAACGGCCATTTTTGGTGGAAAACATTTTGTAGTCTCTTGTTACACCCACATATTTCTGAACTGACACTTTGTTTTGTTATATTTCTATAGAGGTAAGGGCCAGCGTATTTGAAAGTTCTCTATTTGAAGATTAACCTTAATATATTTCGCCAAAGCAGTTAAAGTTTATACACATGTGAAGATTTTAACATTATTAAAGGTATTCAAATTGATGGTATTGATTAATGAACGGTATTTCGCTTTCCGAATTGTAAACATAAATTGTTCAATGACCATTATAAGGCATAGTATATCTAAAGCTATATCGAAGAAGATCGTTGATAACCGTACATAATAAACAATCGGCGTAATACAGCATTCTCACGCCCCCTCCATAAATCGGCACGTGTAATTCAGTGTTGAACTGATAAACTCACTTGGCACCGCCCACTTTCACCCTCCATTGTCACTCCAAATGTACAAAACAAAAACCGCACTCACACAGCCACGAAACACCGTAGATGGATGCGCGAATCACGTCGCGGTCATCGCTAGTTGAGGTTAGAATTCCGCCGGCCGGCTTGCATGCCCCCACACTACTGTTCCAAAATCGAAAAAAAATAAAGTACTTTTTTCAACTAATATAAAAAGGTGTATTTATGCAGTTTTTATTTTGTTTGTCGGCAACATGAGTGCGTGTGTACAACGGATAGATCACACAGCCACTGAGCGCTAGCGCCCGCGCACGAAGGCTTTGCCTCAATGAGCGCCTACGTCACTACGGGAAGTACGCTACTAAAGTAATATAGAATTCTATCGAAACGTTACGACGACGTCACAATATATATTTAATTAGGTATATTTTTATGAAGTTATAGAAAATTAAAAAGCAATTTTGTATCGTTTAATTGGGTGTTGCTGTGTATTATGTCCTGTACGTGATTCTATTTGGTAGATAGTTTAAATTATTAACGAATTTGTAAACTTTCCGTGAAAAATCTAAATGAATAGGAACTATGACGTGGGAGACATACTATCAAACTTTTAGAGATTTCATTATTCAGTTACGGTAAGATCTAAGGTACATACCATAGCCTATTATAAAAGGATGTAAGTAATAAAATGCGACCAATTATCAGAATTACATAAACGTAAAAAAATAAAGTCCTGAAGAACTTCCAAGAACAAACTCTTATAACTAATGGTGGAATTTTAATAACCTTACTATGTATTTTGTAATCTCCAAACAGGATGTTTCTACATCCTTAAGATCAAAATTACCTTAGCATATATCTGGAAAACATACATCATACAACATAACTAATGCAAATTAGGGTTAATCCACCCTTACATAACTTCAAATAGCTAATCAGTTCGAGGATCGTGATTATTCGTGATCTAAACAATGACGTCACGGCAAGTGCGCGAGCGCCTTCCGCACTTCATTCATACCGTACTGACAGATTACAGACAAAGAGGTTGTATATACAAGCACTCACACACACAGCTCCAATGACGCCCTCAGAACATGTGAGAAAACAATTGGGTCTCACGTTCTCAATTCAAATAGTAATAATATAATTAATTAAGCTAATATAATTAGATAATTATTATACGGACCGGTAAAAAAATGAGTGCGGTTTTAAAGACATCAACGGGATATATTAAAATGTTAATATTGTCATTACTTCCGGCTTTTTTTTTTATTTATAATTCCTTAACTACACCAACGATTTTAGTGAAAGCAACGACTTGTAGCTGTTGTTTTAAGTATTTACTCGATATTTTGCAATGTCAAATAGTTTTTCTTTTTTTTTTGTAAATAAATATTACTTATTATTATGGTATTACTTAGTTACGAATATGAAAATCATTTATACATCGCTCGAGAACGTAACGTGACAATACAGTGTGTAATCATTTGCATAAAGCTATTTATAAACCATTAAGTTATGTAAGTGGGAATGCCGGCTGAGTAACCAATTGTCGCCTTTTGCCTTATGTCATTGCTAAAACCCATATTGCCCACACCTCATGCATGTCATACAAAAAGCATTCAATATTGTGTGTGTAAACAGACTGATGACGGATTACAGTAGGGACTAAAGTCTCTAGACATTGTCGTCACTTTGCCTATGTCATAATCTAGACTTGTAGTCAAGATGGTCGAGTATGTGTTTCAATTTTAGTATATGTTACTGTGAATTTCGGATATTTACAGTAATATGTTAGTATGTAATTCATAAAATGGAAATATACGGGGTGAAATAAAATTTATTGGCTAAACTTCAATGACTGATCCCTTTTGTACCAAAGATTAATAACATGTGCTAGTGATGTCACTAGGTAATATAAACTAAACGCTAAATATATCACAAATAAATTAAACCAAGTAGGTATGTTGTTATTTAAGTCTTATCATTTTATGTAAAAATAATTAAAAAGGGCACGTCAAAGAACGTGTGTAAGTACTGAGTAGGTATAACAAAACGACGTAGCATGGTTTCAAGTAATAAAATCTGTACCAATTATTTTTACATCTGAAATTTTTGACGTAACATTTTATTATGATTGTATTGCAGTTTTACTGAATCTCTCATATCAACTTGGCCATTGAATTCAAATTCACCCTGTAGAAGTACTTACCAAAAAAGAGGCTGAATTAAATGCACCTTTACACCTTTTCTCGATAAGATTACTTCTGATTAATAATTTTGTTGGATTCAGTAAATATATAGTTAAAAAACAAAAAAGGTACATTAATTCAACCTTTCTTTAAGTTCCAGCTGTCACCACGATAAATTATTTTTGGTCAGCTGTAATTAACTTTTGGTTCATCTGTACCAATACTAAAAACAACTAAGTTTAATCCGAAAACAAATCGATCAAATAATCTACCGATTTAATGCTATCTAAGACAATCTCTATATCTCATATAATAAAATGCATAAAAACTTATCTTGCATAGAAACCGGAATATGTACTGCTAATTTAATTAATTATTTAAACAGGAAGTACCTATTAGCGGCTATTAAAAATTGATTTGTGTAAAGCCACGCCTATAACAATTTGTTTAAAAGGGATTTAATATGTAGAGTATACATAAATAGAGTCGAATTTTATTTATGTTTTTTTTTTTAATCGTGAGAATTTATATATAACCCAGTACTCAAGTCATTTAAATTAAGATATTTTAGGAAGTGGCATATTTAAATTATCTTTTAAAAAAAGATTAACGCTTACCTGCGTCTGTCGTAGTCCACAGACCTCCACAATCACTCAATCATTGAGGAGAGGAGAATACTCAGTAGAAAATTATTCTTGGATTATTATAATCATACAACGGTTACTTTCAAAACGATTCCTTTTATATTTTTCAGTATTGATAATTAAATCAATAAACTATGTCTATAATACATTAGTAAAGTGAAATAGACTCCAGCAGGAAATAGCTCATAAAATTGCCATGAAACAAACGCACTTGGACTTTCCTCTTTATTATAATTGAATTAATAAGGAATTGGAGTTTTTTTTCAATACAATAATTGCCTTTCTCGATTACAGATCGATATCAAATTAAATGTGAATAAAAAAATGTTTTTTCTCTAGGTCATTTCAATCCAGTCATTAGGACCACAGCTTCTGAATCTAAATTGAAGGGAAAAGCCTAGGTTACGTCACGTCACCTGACGACGTCATCACACAGCATGTGTCACATTGTCTTCGCGATGTCAATGCCAATTGAGAGGGTGACAAATTCGTACTTTGATAATAACTTTCACAATTTAACAGTGACAAATTAAATGCTGAGGTTTCCGCGCGGAAAAATATAATGAAAATGCCCTTTCACTTGCGTCAGTACCTACGCGTTATTTGCCATGTGAAATTTAATCGTATAGGTGACATTTTACGAACCAAACGCACTTAATAATGTCATAAGGAAAACAAAAGTAATTAAGTGATTTATCAACATTAAAATGTTCATACAAATTTGTGTTGAGTATTTTTAATATTTACGTAGACATAGTGTGTCTTACCTGATAATCCTCGAGAGAATAGCATGTCTCCTCAAAGTATCTCTTATAGTAATCCAATACAGAAGTCATATTCGTATTATTCCACTCACTCAAAATTACACCAAAATTTAATCGTAAAAGATCTTATTTTAACGTTTTTTATTACAATGTTTCATAAACGTATAATTATGAAAACATTATATTAATTAAAAAATATATTTACAAAAGTTACAACAACCGCTAATCTCAACATTCAAAGCGTTAATACACAATTATTTTCGAGTACATCGATATATATTTCAATGTGTGTATAGTTTTATCGAAGTGCAAATTTATCTCTAGGAGCAAAGTTCGGACAGATTAGATAGCTGTCTTTATCGCAACATTGCCGCCTTATAAGGTAACAAGTGTAAATTATTTATAGGGATAATATCATCCGCTCAAAAATGCAGTCTTTATCTGCACAATGACGTTTTTGAACTGGTTTACGTGAACATTGTCATGTTCAAAGCGTGGTGTAAAGTTTAAAGAGGTTTTAAAATTATCTTGTTGCTGTAAAATAAAATGCAGAGGAATTTGGACTTTAATGCTTTCTTGTTGTGAGTCGTACGATGTATTCAACAAAATAAAATTGTTATTTGTCTGAAATATTAAAAATGATTATGATAAAATTTAAAAAATAAATATATGACGTTATCTGATAATTTGTTTAATGGAATAGTCAAATCTTTTTTTTATATAAAATATTTAAGTCACATTGGTACTTAACATTATAAAAGCCCTAACAAAAAGCAAAAAAATACATTAATATACCCATAACAAATATAATTTAAGAACTGATCTATACGATCTATTGAAATCCCATTTCTAAACAAAACTTCTACGTTTCTAGAAATGATTAAGTTTATGTACACATAAATGTAAGTCATAACTTGAGTTTACACGGTGTTTCGAAACACCTAGTTAAATAACCGTTTTGGAGGAACAATATGAAACCGTTTATGTAACACAAACCGGTTGTAATTGAATACAACCTTAATTTTGTGAATCTTTCACGCCTTTCGATATAACTCGGTACTCATATAACATATTATATACAAAAATAAACCTGTTTTAAAAACCGTTTGAAATGATTTTATAATATTTATGACTTAAAAGGCACTGGGACAGCGTGGTTAAATATTGCCTGAATTCTCCTCATATGATGGGATCTTGGTATAATACACTGATACCAAAACACCATCGGCAAAATGTGGGTACATTGCAGTGTGCTTCTGCCTATCCTTTAGCGGTATATGGGCGTGATTGTGGTGCAACAGTATCCTATTAATGTCTATCTGCAAAGTAATCACGCCTCCGCCTGCGTTTCTAGTTTTAAAATGATTCTACCTTATAGGTAGGCACCACAAGTTAAGTAGTGACCAAACTCACAAAACAATTGGTTTAATTATATACTGTTGATATATATTGTAGGTATATTTCACATATGTATACAAATACTAGGTATATATACTGAAAGTTCACGTAATTTAATATTAACGCGCTATGAATACGCTAGATGTCGCTAGCATGAAATGTGTATTATAAGCAGATACCAAATTAGACAGTCATTATTTTCCTCCGATATCTACTTTTTTAGCCAATTATGGTTGACAACAATATAAACATATAACACCGCATTTTTCCCCCATTTTATTTGAAAATCACGCCTCTTGCGGGCCCGAATCCCCCTCGTATTGAGGGGAGGCCCGTGTCCAAGAGTGGGACGTTAAAAGGGCTAAATTATATAATTCATAAAATTAAAAGTATTTCATACATTTGAAATGCAAAATAAAAACAAAATATATGTGTATTATTTTGAAAGGTACATGTCTATTATGGTGTTCATACATATCCATACACAGTCACATCTAACTATAGTTAATTTAAACGCAAGTAACTTCGTGCAATTAAAATCAATCATGTTTTTTGTCGAGCCATGGGCCACTTATTGAAAGCTTGTTGAACAAATGGCTACTTGATGTAAGTAACAAAAACAAATTATAGTTACATAACGGCTTCGAAAGGTGAACTGGCACTCGTCATAAGAGCAAACGACTTGTATAAAAATTATAATAAATTTTAATAGCTTCTGTTTTACAATATTTCTAATAATTATTGGGGAAAAATATTTAGGTAATATTATTTTTAACCTAACAATATTATATTTTCAAACACAAAATTACGTGGGTTATTTTTTCAAATAAACATGTGCGTAACTTACAATTTATTTATTGAAAACAAACCAAAAGTTAAGTGAGTTATGCTTCATACAAAAGACATAAACGAACAGAGGCTTTTTAGTATTTTAGAATAATATTTAGTTCTGATTTCTTTTTGTTGTTTCATAATCAAAAGGTATAAATCCTAAAGCTGGAAGAATAATTATTGATACTGTATTTTTAAAATCAATTTTAAACTGGTTAACTTTACGTCTTAGATTTTTAGACGTTCAAAAAATTGATTTTGTATTCTAAAACAAATCTGGGGTTAGTTTAAATTCATACCTAAGTTCAAAAAGCTTATATACTCAAATTATCTGGTATTAAAATATCCGTACACATTGTGAGACACGTCGTGCGCAGGCGCAGTGAGCGGAACCGGTTGTCAAGGTCCCCGGTTTTCCCGCCGCCCGGGCCCGGTCGCCGCTTACAAAATGGCGGTTTCATATACAAGCATGATTATTGCACGTTTGACTGTTGCTAACTTAGATGCTTTGTTATGTTTAGTTATGTAAAGTTATACAAAATAATTTAGTTTATTTTTAAGAAAGTGAGTAGTAATGCATATTCTGATTTGTTTTCAGAAAATTCCGTATTATTATATTTCAATCTGAAACAATATTAATTGTATCTTGAAAACTACGGAAAATGTAACTTCTATTATTTTAATTCTAAAACTACATTTTCATTTTGTAAATCCCCTTGGTTTTGCCCACACCTCCACCATTAGCCGTAGATGATTTTTTGTGGATGTCTTCAACAGCGCCACCTTACTTATCTAACATAAAAAGAACAAACTGCGAATTTGATTAACATATTTTCAATGCTCTTTTGCCTAATTAAATTATCTCGCTATCTAATCAGAGGACGCGTAGAGGTATCAATGACTCTACCACAACATTTTTCTCTAACTTAAATGTTCAGTCTAAAAATAAATTTCTAAGAAATTAATAACTCTACATGCCACAAACGAGGATCTCTATTACATATGCAAGCTTCGGGTTTAACAATGGCGAATGAATTATGCAATTTGAAAACAATATTGAATACGAAATGGGTGAGGAGACATCTCTATTGGTGATACACGTGCGCGAGGCAAATCGAAGTTATTAAATCAAGATGCCTTTTTGTCTTGAAGTTAATTGATAGACTACTTTGACTTAGGTATTCCTTGAAGTGGTAGTAAACTCAAATGTAAATAAATAAGTAATATTTATCGCCAGACTGACACACCAAATGTTTGGTCCCAAACTAAACAACGCTTGTACTATGGCTACCGTCCAATGGACTGGGGGCGATCCCTGTGACACCCAGACCAAGGCAAATTACGAAAAGGCCATTTCCGAAATTTTCCCCGGCGGGAATCGAACCCGCAACCACCATGTGCAGTGAACTGAGCGGCCTACGCTCGAACCACTGCGCCAATCGGTCGTCAACATGGTTTATAAGTAGATACTTTGGTTTGAGCTCTTTGTATTTATTTGTAGAAAAGAATTGGCAAAATCGCACTTTGAGGCTGTGAACTAATTAGATTAGATTAAATCTAAATTTAATTTGGCATGACCCTAGTATCGAAGCCAGCTGCGTAATGGTAAAACTGTGACAGCCCTGACCATTGATATAATATTTGACGTGGCGTAAGCTCCGATCTATAGTCAATAGATGGCGCTAGTAGCAATCATTTTATAGCATAGGCACGTAATAGGACATATTGAGAAATTTATATTAAATAAGATAAGGACGATTATCATTGCTAATTAACGATTATAAACTCTATTACAATATGATTAGATTACATTAGAATAAAGATAGAAACCTACATGGTTTATTTGTTATAAAATTAAAAAATATTATTATTGAGTCATTCATTTGTAAATAATTAGGTTTGTGGGATTAGCGTTTAGCCTCAGGAATGTTTGTCAATATAAGGAACAATCTCTTTTTTGCATTCTTTATTTGGAGTAAGCCCGCCTTAGACTTCCAACATTGTGACTCCTAGAAGCCGGGATCGATGGTGATGTAAATAATATATAAGTATACATAATCCTATATTAATAATAATAATTTAGCCTTTTTGACGTCCTTCTCCTAGGCACGGGCCTCCCCTCACTACGAAGGGGATTCAGGCCGTAATCCACCACGCTGGACCAGTGCGGGTTGACGGAATTCACATGTCTTTCGATAATTGAAACCAGGTTTCCTCACGATGCTTTCCTCGTGATGATGAAAAACCCAGAGGGGTTTGAACCCAGAACCTGATGCGTTCCTAACCAATCAGCTATCACTGCTCTAATATACATAATTATATTACTTAATAATGATAATAATCAGTCAATTAACACAACAAATAGTATATAATCTAGATTTTAATAATCTGAACAGAAACAATTGCGGCCAAACGCGTAATTATACATAACAAGGTCGACCGAACATACGTACAACGGAACGTAATATTATATAGCCTGTGACGCAAACGAGTTTCCCTTTCACCGCCGCGATTGGGCTGCCCAGGCGCATTCGATACTTAAATCGAGACGCCCACAATAGATTATTTAGTATCGACAGACATAATTCGTGTTCGATCTTTCGACGCCTTTGTTTAGTGCTAAACGATTGTTAAATACTGTAATTTATGAACGCAATGACTCTATTTTTTGTTGCTTTTACGTAGCGAACTTAGCTTATGCATAAGGTTTTTCACGCTACTTGACAAATATGGACCTTGATAGATACATTATATGACTTACGCAACTCATATAGTAGAGTCCTATTTAGTTTTTCGGGACCGCGTCGTTATTTGCCAGTCTGTAAATGGAGCTTACATAAAACTTGAACTTAAAAACTTTATTGTGCAATAAAGAGTTATTCTATTCTATTCTTACTTAAAAATTTAGTATCTTTGTATTAAGTATTCGGTAACTCGTACAATTGTATTATATTTTAAAATCTGAAGATGCTGCATATTTGTATGTTCCATATATTATTAACATTCTCTCAACGCATTTGACTCCATGGCCCGTATTAAAAAATCGATCTCAAGTCTGAGAGCGATCTTAGAAGTGTCATTGTTATGTCATACCAGTACAAAATAACATGTCAAGCGTACTCAAGATCGCTCTCAGACTTGAGACCGATTTAATAATACACGCCTAGGCAACGCTTGTAGTATGGGTATTGAAAACAAACAATGGGAACGAAAAGGCCGTTAAAAAGAAACATGAAATATAAAAAGGCAACCTTTTTTTTGTAAACAGCTACACAACTGATAGTAAAATACTATTTCTCTTTAAATTAATATATACACACCTGCTTCGTACATAGGGCTACATATCGAGCTATACATTTCCAGCATAAAATAATATCGCATTTTATAGGATTTTTGCTACAATGAGAGGTCAGCCGACTGAAAACGTATAGATTGATATGTAGCAGTGCGTACAATGTACTTAATGGTGCTAATATGACTATAAAATATGTTCCCTTACAATGAGGCCTCTGCTTAAATAGACAGGTGATAATTTAATGAACACGCCAAAACGGGGTGATTTACGTCGAAGAACTTAAAACAAACGATCATACGCTGCAGTACATCTTATAACATTGGTGTTAAAAAATACAAGCGAACATTCAACCTTAAGGTGAAGGCGCCTGTCTAGCCCGCGAAATTCAAAATTTTCGAGTATTTTTATAGTTTATCCAAAATCTGAAAACATTTAAGACAACATTTTGTGATTTGCGACAAACACAGTATGCAGTGCGTTTATTAATACATTTATTTTAGTCTAAATATTATCACGGTGAATATGATACTAGTAAATCACTAAATATACAAAAATTGCCAAATTATCTGGATAGATGTCGTTCTTGAAATGTTTTAGAGTAAGTTGGATATATTAATAAATGCACTGCACACGGTCTTTTTCGGGAATTACAAAATGTGCCTTTTATTATTGTCAGATTTTGAATAATTTCTAAAAAACCTCAAAAAATTTGAACTTCGCGGGCTAGATGGGCGCTTTAGCCTTAAAGAATTATAATCACTAAATATTAAAAGTAAACATTAAGAGTTTCTATAGAAGCGCCATCTTTTGGCCCGCAATAGAATTAATTTTAATCAAGATCTAATCAATATTCAATGGTATTCATTATTTTTAAAATATGCTTAAGCTTAAGAGGTGTGCCGGGACATTTGTGGCAGTATCTACTTACCCTAATGTAAGTTAAGCGTAATATAAAAAAAAAAAAAGCTAGCACCGAAAGATATGTGTCGGGTTGTAATCCGTCTGACCTATGCAAACTATATCACACAAATGATTATTATTTATGAATTTCGCAAACAAAACAACTCTATAGGCGGACTTTTCATCAATTTTCGAACCATAATCTTAATACCTACTAAGATTGTAATGTCGTAACTTAAAAAACCTCAAACGTCTCTAAAATTATCTCTGCTTGAGTCACAATTGGTTTCAACACCGGCTACTCGAATTGAGTCTGCAACGATTCTTTCACATTTTCCTGTTTCGCACTGTCCACTTTCGCAACGCAGTGAATCAGAGCGCCTGCGTGATCGGAATCACTGATCTGTTGGGCTGAGCACTTCTTAGAAAAATAAGCCTCGATAGGACCTTCTATTATTTTTAGTCAGTTTGTATAAATGTGGGTATAATCAGCTCGAAAATTTTATTATGCACCATGTTTTTTCAAACAATATTCAAAATGCAATTTTATTTTTGCGATGTAATGTTTTTGAGAAACTAATCAAATTATCTTTTTATGAATAAAATATAAATTTATGTAAAGTAAGAGGTTAATAGGCATGCATTATAAGTCATAACCATTTATTCGTGATTCTATAATTAGAATGATAAATAATAAACAAAGGTGGTAGACAATAGAGTCTTGTGCAACTACTTCCTATCCGACCGGTTATACATATAATATAACTGTTGCTATTACTTGTAATTGATAGTCATATATACTGATAATAACAAAACACTTCCCTGTTAATTAAATTTTACTTCCTAGCTATTTTAATATTTTCCCCTATCATTGTGCATATGGTCACAATGATTTCACAGTATTAATACGTTATCGAACTTTTTTAATAAAACTTTCCTCAGTGACATTGTTGATCAGTTTAACTCAATCATAAAATAAAATTATTTAAAATGTATTAAATATTAATTATTTTTTTCAAAGTAATACGGATTGCAACTAAGATTACAAAAAAGTTGTATAATTATGATTAAAATAAAATACAGATAAGTAGGAAATTCAGGTTGTTGATGTTGTCTGTACCAAAAAATATCAATATATTTCTATAAATAAATAGCAACAATACCGCATATATCTATACCACAGCCAACAAGAAGCGATACGAAATAGTAATAGTTCAAGTCGGTCACCGGCGCGCTGGCCTCGCCAACATTCGGGTGGCCATTTAACAAATTCGTGGTTCATTCTGTGCCGGGAACGGTAATGTAAATTAAAAATAAATGAAGACGAGACATTAGAAACAACTAATTGTATATTAACTTACGTATCGCTTCTCGGTGGCCGGAGTATAGAAAAGAACACCTCACCGTTAAGCTCACACAGAAGCCCCGGCGACCTCGACCCAAATAACCGCAAGTGAAAAGCGAACCGCTAGTAGTAACACCCCACTTCAATTGAACACAATGTTATGAAACTATAATCTTTCGCGTTTGTCACTTTGCAAATATGCGACCGATTGTAAACCTTAGTCATAAATGGTAATTTTAAATGTTATTATTCAGCAGTCGAATATTGTAATGAAAATAGTACTTTTTTCGAAGACTTGGTTTTCCCCAAAAGCGACCGTGTCAGGGTCTTAACATGCAATAAGTATGATGTAAACATTTCAGTGCCTTATTATAAGTACTCGTATTATCTTTTTAACAGTTGTGTGACAAATTATTATGATAATGCCACATAGGATTCATTGTTTACTTGTAGGTACTAGGTAGGTAGCACACATACACACAGAAATATCAAACTAATTCACAAATTTTATCCATTTTATCACTAGTTTAGTATTTAGTTTAAATACTACTATAGACATCTAATCTTTATTATATTATGTAACAAATGCTTTGGGAGACCGGAGCCTCCTGGGACAGGCATACTCTCTATAAGAGGAGAATCTATAAACTAATTAGTTAAGAACTGTGTTACGAAAATAAATAATTTTGTTGTTTGTATTTTATTTGTACCCATGGTTGTGCAAGGTTTATTAAGTCGTTAGTTTCAATGTTTTTATTTACAATATTTTTTTATTTATTTTTACAGATTGCGTGGGGGCTCAAGAGAAAAATACAGGTATGTAAATAGTTTAGCACAATATGCTGCCTATTACCATTTATTTTCTTTCTATGTTCTCGTGTATTTCTAATTCAAATAGCTTCCTATTTCTGGAGCGATAAAAAAACCCATCTCGGCTGTATTCTTTCAAGAAAGTATAAATGGCGGCTATGTAAGTACATTAACTATGTGGCTCAAGTGCGTTCATTCCGTGTGACAATTTGCTTGGAATTTAAATTGTGCCCACCGAGGCTGTCGCATTTGAAGGGTTAATTGTGTGAATGAGAGGAAAATTCGAAAGTCTAGACGAATTAGTCTTAGACTAGAAAAGATACACTTTAATAATAGGTTCAAAATCAAATTAAGACTTAGATAATGACACGTATGAACTGACTCAGGAAAATATACTGATAATATAGATTTACACGTACAATACCGTACTATTTAGTCTTCAACAACCCCAGTGGGCTACAAGTTTCGAGAACACGATTTGTAACACTTTTTTGTAATCTACTTAATGAAGACAAAACTTAGGTAAATTTTTTGACGAACTGAAAACTAAATTTTTAATATTTTTTTCAATAATTTAATCTATTGGCTCAAGGCAAACATCGAGGCGATTTCATTTAACAAAGGTTCAATGGAGCGTGGCTTTGAACCGAGACTAATCGGTCACTCGATTTCTATACAAGATTTTTTTAGAGATCTGTTCAAATTATGGGTTCCGTACCCACATTGGTTACGAAAATGTATACTGCAAATTAAATCTACTCGAACCCATTGTTAATATGGATTTATTTATGGCTAAGGCACTCTTAAATCTTTTTGAAGCATAATTTCTTTAATGTATTCTGAGGGTTAAATACCTGTGCAGTACATTCTCTTCCCTTCAACGTGTAAGCAATGCCTTTGGTACTGCAAGCATCTATAGGCTACGGTAACTGCTTAACATAAGGCAGGTCGAACGCTTGTTTGATGTATATGTTCTATAAAAAACAATCCTATATAAATTTCTATTTAAACCTGAAAAATGTATTCGTCACGGGGCGGTTTTTGTATATAAATAAGTCACTTGTCATATTGTGATAGAAATAGAATAAGACTGAGATAAAACAAAATGATATTCTTTTGAACTTAAGAATATATTTCTGAGGAATGGTTTTTATGCGTTTTTTTACTGGTCTGTATCTCCTAACAAGATATAGGTATATTATATACTAGCGACCCGCCCCGGCTTCGCACGGCTCTAAAATTATTAGTGTTTCTCGATTATATAATGCATGTATTATACATATAAACCGGAAGGTTCAATTCAAGAGGAATCTTGAATCACTCTATCTATTAAAAAACCGTATCAAAATGCGTTGCGTAGTTTTAAAGATCTAAGCATACATAGAGACATACAGACAGCGGGAAGCAACTTTGTTTTATACTATGTAGTGATGTTAACGTTTTCACAAATGGATACGATGGAATAAACATCTCTCTGGGAATAATTGATGATAATTATATTGCATGATGAAAATATATACTAGGTGATACAAAATGGGTATACTATTTTTTTTGCAACTTAACTTTGTTAAATTTAATGGATGGATAAACATAATTATATTTAGCGACAAAATATAATTCTCATACAAACTCTCATACAGTTATTGCATTTTGTAATATAAAAATGTAATTTCGAAATTGGAATATATTTTTTAAATATTTACATACTAATCAACCTGACTTCACTTATACGTGGTGAATATAGATTTATTTATGTTATTTTTTTATGATTTATTAAAATTATGGAAGATTATAAACTGAATTAAACTAGTTCTAAGTTCATCACCAATTATTGGTTTGCATAAAATGTCGATTTTCAATAATATAATAAACACATCAATATTAATTACACACATACTTTTCAATATTTCGTATACGCACCTTTTTGTGACCTTTAGATATCAATAAAAATAATTGCATATAAGCACAATAATTAGACCGAGATAATGAAAATTAAATTATAGTAGGTATTGAAATAAAACTATTTTTACGGATTATATCGCGTTTATTTAATTTTATGTTCCCGACGTTTCGGTTGCTTTACAGCAACCGTGGTCACGGGGGGACTGAGGTGTTAGACGTCCTGATGTCATAGTTAAAAACTGGGTACCCTCAAAATTTAGTTGGTGTTTGCGGTCCGATCCACGCAGAAAGTGCTCACTGTGTCTTGAGGTCTTGCAATGGTACGCTTGGTTTTCGATTTAATTATATTAATTACTGGATCCCAAGTTGGTGGTAGCACCCAGCCATCTTCCCTATTGAAATTAGGATGTTTTTTAATTTCAATGGCCTCACGTATCATCCTTGGTCGGAATCGGATTTCTGCGTGGATCGGACCGCAAACACCAACTAAATTTTGAGGGTACCCAGTTTTTAACTATGACATCAGGACGTCTAACACCTCAGTCCCCCCGTGACCACGGTTGCTGTAAAGCAACCGAAACGTCGGGAACATAAAATTAAATAAACGCGATATAATCCGTAAAAATAGTTTTATTTCAATGTGTAGTATTCGCGTAAATATAAGAAAACAATTATAGTAGGTACCTAAACAGGTTTATGGTATTCTTTGTTTAAAGGTTAAAAAGAGCATCAAAGAAAATAGGTATTATCCAGCCTTTCATACAACAGGTTTTATTCAACTTTGAACCTTATATCTTACGAAATAAAAGCAAAACAACAATCGTGTTTTTTTTATAAAAACATGTCATATGCGCCTGAGTTTAAAACTGGTACAATTTAAAACAATATGCAAAAAATTATCATGTTGATTCACGTTGTAAATTGTACCCTATTGCAACGAATAAACGGTTTATTTTTGCGTGACATGAGCATAGTAGTTTTCTACTATATAGTAATCGGTTCACGACCAACCTTCAGAAGGATTGCTTCCGAGTTCTTAAAGCTCAAAGCTTTTAAGACTGTATATACCGAAGAACACGTTTAGTAAGTGCTTTTTACATTGTTCAACAACATACAACAAGTCATACAAGAACTAAAGGTACCATACAATTTGTGTGGTTGGTTTCTGGTTAGGTATTGTTCAATTTATAATGACTGTAGGTAGGTACAAAATTAATGTTGGTCCACACAAACAAAAAATGTTTAACATGACCTTTTAAATTGAAATAATTATTTATTTTATTCATTAAATTAAATTTTATTTGTAAATTGATATCTTATTTTGATATTATTCTTCAGAAACGCAGACAAATTACCTACTGTTTTGTATTTTATTACAATATGTTGGTATCTGAAATGAATAATAAAATACTAACCTACTTACTTCAATATTATTAAAAATGATTTATTTTTATTCTAATTTATAAATGCATAATAGATTCAGTATGCGACAAATACTTATTTTTCAGACTGACTGCCACGTTTACATAAAAAGATAAATAAATAAAAACTTACCAGGTATATTCTACATGGGGTCCAATTATGTGAAATAATGGTACATAACTTCATATAACCAAAATGTCGTTGACCTTAAGAACTGACAAAAAACAAAGTCCAAATGGTCTTGGTCTCGCTGCGCACGACTCTCGTACGATGTCGGAAGTGATCTATGATCGTATCTCAACATATTGTTATTGCGATTTACTAAATGGTAATTAATTACTATATATCGACAGCCCTACTAAAAATGTATGTACGTAGTAACATCGTAGATAAATATGTATGTCTTTCGAAAGGTGTGCGGAGTTCACGATCAGCTCGTCCCCTATTACATTGAGTCCAAAATATATTATCATTATGCAAAATGTGGTGCATAGCAGTCCAGATCTGCCGACATCTTCGGAGTATGCAGTGGATGCTGTAATATAATGTTACTTATACCAATTTATATGTGGCTAACAATTACCTTTGTATAAAAACCGCGTTTCCATTGTGCCAGTTCTTGCATTGATGTCACAAGTTTAAAACTATCTGCACTTATGTATCACATCTAGCATGAAATAGTCTAGTTGTGTCGATACAAAAGTGCGATTTAATTATTTTTTTCTCGTTCATTTTTATCTTCTATGCATTAAGTTAGAGACAATGCCTCTATGCGACATCATACGTGAGAATAGCCTTGTTTAACCTGCTGGCTTACGTTTCCACTCGCACCTTGCATGCAAGTCACTTCACACTTGCATAATGGAAACGTGGTAGTTACTCAAGAAAAACCACGCTCCCAAAACAGAAGCGGTTCAGGTAGCAAACGCAAGAGTGACCACTAGTGGTATTAAAAACGTAGCGCTTCTGTTCGTGCTTCGGAGGGCTCGTTAAGCTGTCAGTCCCGGCTATCACAGTCGTTAAGAACACGCCATAGTTACCCACAATATTAAACAATAGGAAGCAAAAGACTTATTTTTTATAGCCTAGCTTTTAATCTTATTACTGTTTCATATCTATACGTAAATCGCAGATTGAAGTGCAGACAGTATGACTTCATAATTCTTGCTGTTTATAACAATAAATAAACAAAACCTGTCCTTCGTTTTAACCCATTTAACCTTTAGTACGATGCGGAAGAGATTAGTTATAAATTATGTTAAAATAAGCGGTTAATTATAATATTAATATTTGTTATCTTGTAGATATTGTATTGTGTTGAATAAAATTATTTCACTGATCCCAGCTAAATAAATGTTAAATACTTTTAATTTTCGTCATTTATTCCAAGATGGATATTGGATTATGTACTAAACTTAATAGTATAAAAGTTTATCCACCCTGTTCATGGCAATAACGTGTAAGCAAGACAGACATACTTCCGCATGTGTCATATTTAGTTTAGATAAGACTAACAGAATTGGCGTCATTGGTGCTAAATTTGACTGAACTAAAAATATTGCTATCTCTCAATAATTGTATGATCATGAGTAGGACGGCATAACATGCAACTTCCAGCATATCTTGTACTTTTAAACTTACTAGTGACTACTAGTTTTTAAAGCTCAAAGCTTTTAAGGCTTTTCTTAAATACGACCATAATTCATTAAATTTTTTAGTTTCGTACTGGCACACATAATGCACTATGGAAGTCCTGCCGTCCGAAATAAAGAAAAAAAACTGTTACTGTTTGTCAGTCAGATAGTCAGTCAGTTACCGAGTGGAAGTTACAAATGTGTGTGTGTCAAACGCATTATAGTGTGTGTAATTATTAATTTAATATATTTTTTATGCATATATTTTTAAAAATATTAGCATTCTGGACCCCTTCTCTATAAAAACTAAAAGTTTGGGAGATTTCATACTCTTCCACCCGCGTAATTTTCGTAAAAAACAAGGATTTTGCTTCACATATTAACATATAGATTTAATCATTTAAACTTATTTAATCATCGACATAGATTTCAATGTTTAATGCACTTCATTCAGGCAAAAGTCTCAAAACGACTTAAACGTCTTAAACCGTATTAAAACGCATTAATCGTATACCATATTCACCTAATTAGGGTGCGCAATTCTAATGTGTGTACTTATTGTTTACCGAGAAAGCGGATCATAAAT
The DNA here is from genome assembly GCA_905147325.1 of Notodonta dromedarius. Lineage (NCBI taxonomy): Eukaryota > Metazoa > Arthropoda > Insecta > Lepidoptera > Notodontidae > Notodonta > Notodonta dromedarius. The sequence goes on along the minus strand of LR990165.1, from coordinate 11,241,168 downwards.
TACACGACGCCGGTCTAATAGCGCATAGCTGTGCTGTTATCTAGCCTGTTTAGTTTACGTTAAACAGAGATAAACAATATAAAATGCGATGGGTGGGATGGGGTGGAAACGATAACTCTTCCAAATATAAATAATAATTTGGCGTAACTGTAGCTCTACTCTGAATTTATACGTTTGCAGAGTCACTAGTGACTTTGAAAACCGCTTGACGCAGTAGTTCGAGCGTAGGCCGCTCGGCTCTCAGCACATGGTAGTTGCGGGTTCGATTCCCGCTGGGGTAAATTTGGGAAATGGCCTTTTCGTAATTTGCCCTGGTCTGGGTGTCATTGGGATCCAGTCCATTACCCATACCAGTACCCATAGTACAAGTGTTGCTTAGTTTGGGACCATACAGTTGGTGTGTCAGTCTGGCGATATTTATTATTTATTTACTCGTTGCTAGTGACTGCCTAAAATATTTGTATATCATTATCACTTATGCAGTTGTTTCAGACTAAAACTTGTGAAATGGTTAGATATTAATATAATAACAATACTGGTACATTAAGAATCATTAAAAATGTTATTACTGTTAATTCTACAGTAAATTATATCCGTATAGTAAACTTTCGAGCAATTATAATCATAAAAAAGTCCCGTACATGAAGTCGTTGTAATATCCTATGTTAATAAAATTATGATTGTTCCATTAAAAAATAATAATATTTTATATGCCAGCCAAGTGAAGAGTTTGTTTGTCCTTCTAAAGGTAAGGAGGGCAAAGTCCCTTTCGCTTCGACATAATGAGACATGGTCACCCTGGCCATAGCAGTTGTAATAAGTAAAAGGGCGTGGCCCCATCAAACCCTTTGTTTATGTGAATATAGCTGATTATGTAACTGAAGTTACTTATATGCATAATTGAGGTGGCACGTTATAGTGTTAGGAATTACTTACAGACCTATTTATGACATATGTAGGTAGATAGGTGTAAATTAAAAAAACCTAATCAGCATTCTTATATCAGTGTCTAACCAAACTTTATAGAATTTGGTGAAATCATTTTAAATTTCTCGTTTTTTCGTAACTAGAAAAGAGTTTTGTTTTTCAATTAACTTTAACTTCTAAACTCCTGATTTTCGCGAAACTCATACTTCTTGAGTTGAAATTAGTTATAGTCAGTTCATATCACGAAGACGCGTGAATTATTGGAAATTGACCCATATGCCAGTGTCATAAGAGTCACAGCACGCGTCTTCGTTAAATGAACGAACTAGTCAGTAAGTCCTCTACCAAACAAAAAATTTAACTGATTACTGTAAATGTGCCTCCCTGTATAATCTTGTTACATATAAGTTTTTTTTTATTACATCAACTGAGAAGTCCACCAACACGTGCTATGATAAGTATTTGGCAGGTAGAGTGCATATAGGGCACGTAGAGACGGTGACTCATAAGAAATTGGACATCATTTTACCATATTGAATAGATAAATGTTGCCTATCCTCAATAGATAAATTCCATTTGCCACATCGTGAGAATATTAATTATCTCTTTGTGGTGCTTATCTCCTCGCAATAAGACTAATTGGTAATTACTTAGACTAATTACTTAGCGTTTTATTATTAAACACGAAGTGTAGGTACCTAAATGAAAACAAGCCTGAAATAAAAACACAAAACAAACAAATGTGTCACAGTTACATACAATTCGGTAATATTTAAACAATTGCTTCGTATACATCACACTTACACATGTGCATAGATAATACACAAACACATTTCTCAAAAGCTCTAAACAATAGGCGTCTAAAATGCTGCAAGTACAAACGCCGCTAACAAACAGCAGCATTTTAGCGGCTCAAATCCACCCAAACCCGTTAACGCGAACATTTTATTTACATTAAATGAAGCCATTCCCAATCCCGTCACAGCGTGGGACTCGTACGATGAATATTTACACGTTAAAATACTCCTTAAACGCTTCCATGTGGTTTATATTATGAAAAACTGTTCACGTTTTATGTAAATACGTTCCAGCGTCGAGCGAAAACTAGAAAGTTAACGCACACACAGAAAACACGAACGTACGCACGCGCGCCATGTGTGTGCGCAACTTGATTTCATAATTTAAAACACGTATTTAATCAATAAAATAGTTCTATAAAATAATTTTGAATACTTACTGTATCTGACTCCTCGATAAAACCAGTCTCCCACAACATGTTTTTCGGTACAAACAGTCCAACACGATTCACAAAAAAATATATTAATGTGCAGAAAAAATATTCCCAAGTTAACGCAGTTAATTCGACAAAAATATCAGTCCATGTCGGCGCGATGTTTTTCAGTGAACGCAGCTTTCATCCCGTGACGTAATTATTGAGGGAAAACTTTTCAAAGCACAAGCGCGACTGCGACCGGGGCGGTGTCTCGATGCTGTGTGCGCGCACGCCGACGCCCGAGGACGCACGAAGTCCGACGATCGCCGATGTTGCCCGACCTACTTTGTGCTACATCGATCCGCTGCGGTCGAACGGCGATTTTTTTCGCATTTTCCGATGAAATGCTACCTATGTATCGGTATATTATAGGACTAGTAGTCTGGCTGTTATATAACAAAAAAATTGTTAATGCTTTTTGCACCAATTATAACAATTTAGTGTTATTTTCCTTCTCTACATTCTATTGGTCGTCGAGGGGTGTTTGTTTAAACGTACAGAAGTGGAATTGTCAGAGGTCAAAGTATAGATAAGATAATGTTTTAAATATTTTTAATATCACTATATGGGACCGGTTTGATCTTGTGGCCAGATGGCTTGGCTTCAACATGTTTTATTGTTGGTACTATTAACGTTTTATGATTGTTTTTTTTTTAAAAAAAACCTCCAGCTAAGGAAACTTTTATATCGCATTTAATTTACTACGTTTTATATTCGCAAACATTTTAGCAATTCATAATAATCAAAAACCTTCGTAATCAATTTCAGAATTATGTTCTTGGTTGCGTACGACTGGCCAAACCCGCTTCACGGAACATTTGTTCAGACGTAACTAATTCGGTTCTCAGAAGCCGCTAGAGGTATGACCCCTTACGTCAAAATCTGTGATCGATCGAGATAATATCCAGTATGTACTATCGGACAATATGTCGGTTGCTTGTCACTACAAGCAGGGTACAATATTTACAGATCCCATTAATCTTACTTGGTATACTATACTATTAATCTTGACGAATTAAATTTCCTGATTTTGCAGATTTTCATATGTTGAACTTATAGTGTGGTAAAAATATATATCTTCACTTAGTTATAAAATACCCACAAATGTGGTTGAATGAACTGTAGGCGTCTAAAAAAATAAAAATAAAATGTAGCATGGAAAGGAAAGAAAAACAATTAATAAAAAAACTTAAAAAAAAACATAAGCTAAAGACAAAATACACCAAGCAATATATTTTTTAGAAATTTGTGACACAAGTATTAATTAATCCAGGAAAAAACTAGTTACCTCTCTAAGAGGTTCCATTAAAAAACTTCTCGTAACTAGGTATATCCCCTAGAAAATTAGCGTAGGTCACGTACATTTACATAAGAACATTACATAGAAGTTAGATGTACATATTAAGATTCTCGATCTGCGTAAGAGACGATAAGCAAGTCTGTACCATTTCGCACGGCCTAACGACTCTAAACTGCGACTATTTAATATGCAAATGTTTGGTTGGCGCTAACGAAATGCAATGCACGCTGAACGCAAACAAAAAATAGTAAAGAAAACGTAAAAAATATAATTTGAAAAGACACAGTATCTTGAATTTTCTACAAAATGAAAAATACCAAAGCTCAATATCAATCAACATCAATCAAGCCAGGAGTCTCAAATTCGTATCTTTTCTTCTACAACCCACTAATTTTCATTCGAGTTCCACAAGTAGGCACCTTGTCGACAAAACTCCAGCTTAGCATCCGCCACTTGATCCAAGTCCATAAAAAACTCACTTCATAGGAAAAGCCCACATTGAATATTTATAATTTCATTGTACGAACTTACAGTTTGTGGTTAGTACATTTTGTACTCGCATTTTTCCAATATAATAATACGCGGATGTGATAGACGGCTTGGGAAGTACTTTGCCGTCACACTGATATCTAGTAAGTATTAACCTACCTAATTTAAATGGCTAGGGTAATATAATAATTTCAGCGCTCATCGAAAAACATTTTTAGAACGTAATACTTTTTGCGAAGTAAAATAAATTCCTGTAATATTTTTTTTTATATTTACAACTATAATTATATTTAGTTTTTATATTTACTTTTCAAGATTATTTTCTGCCGTGGTAAGTGTTCAAACTCATGCCCTTAAAACCTACAGGTACAAGATTTTTTGGTCATTACCACTTTCCTAAATTTACCACTTACCCGAATGAAAACTTTCCTAAAATTATCACATTCTTAAAATGAAAATGTTGTCGTGATACAGTAGAAGACAGTATAATTATGTATAGTAGAAACAACGCTTTGGTATGTTTAGAATATAAACTATCAGACAATGCCGTGCGTCATCAAATTGTGTACGCAATGAACTTTCAGCCAAAGCTTCTGCCTTGGCCTTTATTGTGCATATTATCTGTTTGTATTTCTGAGAAATTCATATTTGATATACATTACAGGGTCTTGATGCATAAAATACCACTGATTACAAATAGCTATGAATAAAAAAATCTTATATATGTCCATAAAAATGGGGAAAAACATAATCTCAGTAATAATTACAATTTTAAAAGCATGACTCGTTGTTTTAGTGGTTAATTCAAACTAGGTAAAACGCTGGGATAAACATGAAATTTAACATTGAAATAAAACTATTTTTACGGATTATATCGTGTTTATTTACTTTTTATGTTCCCGCAATATACTCCGTAAAAATAGTTTTATTTCAATGTGTAGTATTCGCGTAAATATAAGAAAACAATATGAAATTTAATATTTAATTTAAAAAAGAAACAGCAAGTAGATACCTAATTAAGCAGTTGTTTTACCTGCCAATAGGTATTGTGGGCAGTGGTTTAATATTAACGACTACTAGTGGGAATTTCCCACTCGAAATAAGTACGAAGCCTTTGTTATGTTCTATAAATAAATAACGTTTGACATTTTGTATGCACGGCATATGCAATCGAATCGGTAATCGTTTTGTAAGATGCAATAATAGCCATGTTTTAAGACCCTCTTATTACGAGATAAGATCTCTATCTCGAGTTAATCTCATCATTTGACGACCGCTTGGCGCGGTGGCTCGAGCGTAGGCCGCTCGGCTCACTGCACATGGTGGTTGCGGGTTCGATTCCCGTCGGGGCAAATTTCGGAAATGGCCTTTTCGTAATTTGCCCAGGTCTGGGTGTCACTGGGATCGCGCCCAGTCCATTGTACGGTACCCATAGTACAAGTTTTGCTTAGTTTGGGACCGTATAGTTGGTGTATCTGTCTGGCGATATTTATTTACTTATTTATTTGAGACCGATTTTTTTATATTTCAACTTTCCCAAAAAATATATAGTTAGTAAAATAAGTCTACGTTAAAAGTAACTGACAACATCTGAGTATTAAGTACTTGTAGGTGGTAGAGCCCAGCTGGGGCACTTTGACCGGGGTAGTACCATCCTCTCACATAAGGTCAGCGTAGAGTAGTTATTAAAGCTCAGTTTTATACGATAATTGAGAGAATTTGATATTTCAGTAAGTTTATTGTCCTCATGACTTTGCCAATAAAACCAACCATTCAAGTTATTTTTTCTAACACACTATACCATGTAATAAATTTCAAGACTATTCTTTCATAAAAAGAAACTGTGTACAAAATCAAGCTATATCTACCGGTATGTAAAATTATAATGTTTGATTATAATTAATCTCGCAATAATTACTTGTAGGTCAACAGACATTTGCATAACTTCATTTTAATTATTGATATTAAAAAAAAACGAATACCAAAAGTTGTCAATTCGCTGGTTCCTAGCAAATGAGAATTTATTTTAAATATCTGTTCGGTGATTCTGGAATGATGAAAGAGGAACGACTAGCCTTTTTAAATCCGCACTCTAAGAGATAAGTTTCCGAAACGCATACGCTTAATAAGGTGTGTAAGATAGATTTACCGATAGACCAATCACAAAGGCGTAGCCTCTGCTCACGCCCCGCAACTTTTTTCGGTAATATTCTGATGCAAGTTATTAAGTATAGTCCTAGTGCGGAGTTCAAAGGGTGGTTGGCCCGTGGGGATGAATACCTATCTATTGATTTCCGAACAAAGAAGAATTTTTAACCGCGTCCAAAGTCGTAAGTTTTTTATCGAAATAACAGGTCCATATCGATTAAATTGGATGGCGTTTTCAAGCCATATTATGAATCGATAAAAATCGATTAAACTTGTAGGCACCTCGACTCGTTCATAGGCTCGTCTCAATTGCAGTTAAACAGAGAATGATTAATTTATTAACTCGTTTAGAGTTTCTTGTAAAAAAACAAAACGATACACGTAGAAGTTGCGAAACTAGATTCAAGTCGCACCGATAACATATTATTTTCTTTTTATGAAATCCTGGGTTTTTACAACCTATTTCAAGACTCCATTAATATTAATATGCTATTTTTATGTTCTTAAAATTATAAGTAATTTTCAACGATTTGGAGATTTTGTATCGACGATCGGTGTGTTAATATCTTGATCTTAATCTTAATGTTAAAAAGGGTTCTTGTTCATTGACTATTTTCCTGAGTTAGCAATAAAATAAGTACAATTAAGACACTCGGTGCCAAAAGTATATAGCACGACTCTTCCATCTCGTCTGTCTGTGAATGTTAAAAAAGGCGACAATCATGGACCTTCATAAAAACTGAATGTTTTCTACCATGGACGACATCTGGCAGTATTAGTCTAACTGTTTTTGCCAACATGACCACAAAATTTGCAGAAATTTTAATTAATTTGCAAAGCATTGTAAACAGCGCATAACTTTCTATTTTGAACGTGTTATAATTTATATGTATCGAAATATTTTAACACAGTATTTATTTTTTTCCAAAGAAGTAAGTATACATGATATTGTGAGCTAAAAGTAAACAAAATCATGCATCTCCATATTACGGTCGTACGTGTGTGTGGAAAATATTATTTTCATGAACAGTTCCAGCTGTTATCTATACAAATAAATCAAATTGGAGTGTCTGTTTGTAATATCAAAATAACACCTTTTCACTAAATGCATATGAAAGTACATACGACACCTATAGAAAAAACGCGATTTATAAATTTTTTGTCTGTCTGTCTGTCTGTCTGTCTGTCTGTCTGTCTGTGTGTTTGTTCCGGGTAATCTCCGAAACGGCTGGACCGATTTTGACGGGACTTTCACTGGTAGATAGCTGATGTTATAAACAGTAACTTAAGCTACTTTTATTTTACAAAAACAAAATTTAAATAAATGGGTCCTGTCGCGCGGGCTCAGAACGCGGGAGCGGGCATTTTTGTTAAGTTCAATTCCACGCGGACGAAGTCGCGGGCTCAGCTTGTTTATACTAATTTAATCTTATGCCAACTGCCAACGTCGTGGCATGCGCAGGTTAGTGGAGGACATCAATAAAACGTCCAGTCTGCGTCATTGAGGGTAATATTCTGTACACATTACCTCGAGGCGACGTTGGGAATTATCACAACCAATTACGAGAGGTAATTAAATCATAACGTTTCTCATTTCGCCCGGGTCGGTTGGGTCGAGGTAATAAGAGTTATTATTGTGAACTGGAAGCCAGTACTAATACTACAATTAATTAGAAAAAAGTAGAGAAAATAATAAATTAATTATATAGGCTTCTTCAAAAGGGTTATTTATTAGAATTATCTAAACTAATGCCACTGATAATGATTACTTATACCTATAGGATGTTTCAAAACTTAAATCCTTATACAGGCACCTGCATACACTGTACCTGATAATATTCCCTAGATCCCTATTGAAGTCAGACTACGTTTAGGATATAGATACAGATGATGAGGTATTCAAACCTCCATGTATTACAAACAAACGCAACGATACCACCACAATATAATCGTGACTGAAAAATATGCAATCGTGACTAAAAATAAAAATAAATAACCCTTTGCCAAGATAAAAGGGCTCAATAAAAAAAAACTTTTATGTATTATTTCGGACTTTTGACATACCTGTCTTGTATATTTAGCCAAAAAATACCAAACGTATGGTAACAAGCTAAACTTTGGTTGGATACCTTACAATGACCTCGATTTAACCATTGGAATGATGAGTTAGCCGGTAGTCCAGCATTAAGATATTTGTAAAGATGTATCAAATGTACAGTTGTATAAAACATTGAGATTTTATTATTATTGTAAGAATCTTGAACACATTTTTTATCGTTTATATATTCACTAATGTATGAACCATAAGCAGTTATATTACACCTATTTGGTAGGTAAACAGTATATTTTTAAATTACATAACCCTTATTGTTCTTTTGTTTACTAAAGTCAAATAAAACTGCATTTCCTCTGTGCTAAATCAAGGTCTCCAAATGCACAATTTTCCTTAAAAATAGACATTGTTTTCCTGTTTCAAATCACAAGTAACATAGTCCAAATATACCGTGAATAGGTATGGAACTAGACTTGTCTTATTTTTTGCTGGATTAGAATCTAATAGAAAATCAAATTACTCGCAATAATGAAACATATTTTATGACAAATTGGTTTCGATTTGGTAATAAGCGCGGTACGAAGGAGCAGACAATAGATATGGAAACATACTGGGCAAACAGATGGGAAATATGAACGCGACGATTTATGTTCGTAATTGAATTCTGAGCACTCTACATTCCAAATGTATATTAATTATACACACAGAGTCTTAAATTGATTTTCTCCACATTTCACCTATCCTATCCGTATAACTGGTAGGTATATCCCAGCTACTAGCAATGGTTGGAAAGTTATTATAGGAATAATGGCAACAGAAATATTAAAATGAGGTGGACGATCAATTTTGTCTAATTCATTACCAATTAATCATTCATGTTACTGCTAAGTTATTTTAAAAGTAAATTTATATTTATAAAAGTAATCAAAACTTTTTCAGTTTATGACGTCTAGTTCTAAAGTTCTTATGTAATCTACTGCACATCGCACTATGAGTCCTCACACCAATTGTTGCGCACTCCAATTTTACCGTGAGTAACTTTTTATTATTTCCTCTGATCTGAGTGTTACCAAGACTGACTAGTGTCTTGTGACATGCGAATAGTGTTATGTGCTGACGATATTCTTTCTCTAGTTTATTTCGTGATCGCACAAAACCACCATCCGTATGTTTCCAAACCAATTCCATCTAACTCCAATAATAGCAAATGCAAATACGAGTCGACCACAAAAACCTACGACCACTGCCAATGTCGTGTGTTGTCACGCACCTCAAGGTCGAAAAACACGAAAAAACTAATCGAGATAATCGGAACGTGTTTCGGTTACGATTTTACAATCGATACCTGAATTCGCAACCGGTCGATTGTTAATGATGCGGTACGAAATTTAATTAATTATTATTTATGTGATTCGAACTTTGCAGATGGGCACCATTTGACTGCTTTGAAATATATTATCTGCCTGTTCTAAACATATTAAGTTTGTGAGCCGGGATTCCCAATTTAGATAATTTAATTTTTAATTTCTCTATATTATATGCCAATATTTAATTACATACGTACTTAATCATACCAATTTCATCTGTGTCAGACTTCGGATTATATAGCTATTCTCTTTTGTAAAAGTTTAATGTGTTGCACGTAATTAAAATATTGCTAATAATAATGTTAGTACAAAATAAATAAATAATAACATTATCTATTATATTCTTCTATAATATTTGTTTTTATTATTGCTACAATCCTGACCGACGAGTGTGATGTCATAAACGCCTATAAAATATACTTGAGTATAAAGTCATGAGTTACTGCACAGTATGTTATAAATGAAAGGCGTTTAACGAGAAATTCTTTTTGAATGAGGATTTTGAAATTTACGCATTTTGATTACTGACTGCTGATAGGTGTTTAAAATTAAAAATTCCATCTAGCGTGTATTCCCCCAAGGGGTAGGCAGAGGTATACTTCAGGGCACCGACATTTCACTAATGGTTCGCAATGTAATGTTATACTATTCACTTTATACCGTGCAATATTATTAAATCAATATGTTTCAAACTTAACTAATGTTTGCCTGCAATATATAGAACTTCAAAGCATTTCCCTCCTTTATGGCCAGTCGGGTAAACATATCTAACTAATCATAATTTAGTCCCTCCTGCCACGGACCTCCCTTCTAATTTCTTTGTTGTTTAATAATATTTATTCGTGACCAAGTGCTTCAGTCGCATACTTAACGTGGTACATACCTAAAATTACTTAATTTACATTTAACAATAATTGCTGAATAATAATAAATACGTACCAACAATAATCAACTATACAAAAATTAATATTATATTTTGCCTATGGTTTTACAAATATACTTATAGGACCTCCCTTCAATACGAGGGGGATGCAAGCCTTAAATAGCTTATTATCCCACAAGCTTAGTAATTTTGCTTATTTTGAAGAGGTAATATGCCATTAAAATTCATTCGTTTCAATGAAATCGTTGAACAGAACATTTTACTAATTAGCCTTTGCTGGATATAATATGCTAATTTTAGTTATTACTATGGTGATATTTATTAATATTTTAGTGTCAAGGTTTTAATGAAAATATCACAATAATTTTATAATAATTTATTTTTCTATCAACCCCCATATACATAATATAAATATACAGATATATAAGATGCATTTAAATACAAAGCCTATGGCAAAGGCAGTTTGATATCCAATTATCTGTACATGTTAAGGCGCATTAAGCGACTCTATGATATTAAAAATATTTTTTATGTTCATATTAGTTTAGCTTATTTATTTTAATAGTTTTTCTTAGATCATATCTATAATAGTGGCAGAAAATTAATAGAGTTTCTTTACATTATAATAAAATAAAAAAATATCATTTAATTTCAAGAAATTTGCTAAGTTAATAGGTGATAATGTGGCAGTGAAAAGTTTAATTTAAAAAAGAAGAATATTACCTACATATTACATAAATTCGTAATTTTAGATCAATTTCTGTTCTTGCTAATTTTATTTTGAGGAAGCATTTTTATTTATAACTTAAGATAAGAATAGCTAATTTATTTTTTACACACACGAATCATATTAAATAAACTTGTAGGTAGAACATATCTACATTATAATTCGGTACCCATAAAATTAGAAACACAAATGTCACAAAATCACTCGTCAGTTTGTGACAAAAATATGAATACGTGTAGTTTGAAATTAAATTAGCAAAAACAAATTAAAATCCAGGATTTATACTAAACTACCCGATCCTTACATATTAAACCATTACATCTAGAGGCAGTGAAAGGCTTAACGGCTTTGTTCGCGGGTTAAAACATCTCCAGGTTTCAGATCAGCTTCATTAGTAAGTTTGTTACGGCTTAGCCAGAAAAAAAATATGATTTTATTAAAGAACGGGTCTTTTTGTAATCTTTCCTTCACCAAATTTAAAATAAAAACAGTATTCTTTAAGTAATTATTTTCAATTTATTTTCGTGTCAACTTTCGAGAGCTTTTAATTTAATACATTTTTTAAGTTATATTTTTTATTGTTTATGATAGTAATGCATCGTCTTTATTATTTATAATTATGACAAACACTGTTCAAAGCTAGTCAACTTACTAAAAAAATCTGATATTCCTTATAACATCTGTGTTTGAAGGCTTAACACAATATATTTTGTATTAAATAAATAAATAAAAGCTGAAGAATGTAGAGGCGAGTACTTCAAGCACGTGCGAAATGGCACATGTAATTAGGCTTAAGATTACAGACATCACTTAACATCTAATTGTATTTGTTGTATCAACAACCAGTTTCTGAGAATGGTTTTGAATTAGTATTTATGACAATATGTTTTGTATGAAAAAATACAGTTTATTATGAAAAAAGAATTGTTATAACAAAATATTAAAAATTTCACCGATACAATAAATATGTTTTTCATTACTCATACTCTGAAAGTAGGTCTGAAGTCCCTGAGGAGAGGGTTGAAAGTAATACTTTTCCGGCCCGGGAGAATCGCTTTCAACTGACAGCTGTCAAATTATAAAAAAAAAAACTAGTTCCATTTTCACATTTCTATGGAACCATGTTCAAACTTTTTCTACAGTCACTCAATTACAGCACGATGTAAAATTGAAATAACATAAAGTTAAGTATAAATTCAAGAATAATGAGAATATTTTTAAATGACTTAATTATAATTTAGTTTCAAGAATTTCTGTAAAATAACATAGATTTGGGAAAAATATTTAAAGATGAAAATGAAAAATAATGGCTAAATTATAAAGTTGGCCGGCCAACGAATAAAAAAAAAAAATTGGCGGCAATCCGATCTTTTTTTTTTGGATTGTTGAGTATTGTTTATACTTCCTTGTATTATTTCTTTAGCCAATTCCTGTTTTTATTTTTACTTTTCTTGTATTCGTAATGAAAAGCACAGTGTTTACCTCGGGTGAAAGACTTATTTTGTCCCTCGAACTATTAGCGCCCTCGCTACGCTCGGGCGCCAAACCCCGTCTCGGGACTAAATAAGTCACTTTCACCACTCGTGTAACAATGTACTATTAAATTTATTGTAGTATTTGATCAACTAATGTTTTTTTTTTAATTTAACAGAACAAAATTCAGAAACTGGAAATTAAAATCACGGATTTTTTACATACAGATTTTTATATAATTACCAATAAAATCTCATCTTACGTAGGAATACGATATTATCTTAGAAAAGAAGCTCCCAATCTTAGTTCCTGTGAGCGCTGAGTGCAACCTAATCCATGATTTCAATCGCAGATAGCTTAGGTTCCTATAATGAAAATTTTATGTAGAGAGATTATTACCAAAAATTAAATATTATAAACTAAATAGTTCTAACATCACATTATTTTCCTAAGTCCTAATTTCAGACGTTTAGGTTGATTCGAATTTGAAATTGTTATAATTATATCATACAAAGCAATTCAAAGATAATAAAATGTTAACCAAACATCGGTAGCTGTTAGGAACTTATTGAGGACACAATGTTTTGTTGAAGAATTATGTCAGGGATAAAAAATAGTTTGTGCAGTTTGTCATTCAAATACTATATAAAACCTAGGACATAATCGATTGAGCAGATCCCTCAAATTTTCTATTTTTCTCCTTGTCTACACAAGAAACGATAAAACTAGAAATAGGCAAGTATTTCCTTCGGCTAGTTTGCATGCATTTTGAACACTACATTACGCATGAAATTATGTATGTTTTATTTGGGAGATTCCACGATGTTGCATTATCCCTGACTAGAACGTGACTGTTGGACGTTTTGAAAATTGAAAACATAAGATTATAATATCAATATTTTTTACAACCGACTATTTACATTTTGAGCACTTGCAACACATAGTGCGTACTATGACACTTTCGTAAAAGTTTCCAGTCCATGGCTACACGGGTCCGTTACCCGGACGTGCCGGAGCCGTTCGTGTAGACGTCCGTCGCGGCCTTCTGGCCGGCGCGTATCACGCTCTGGACAGTCTGGGCGGCGCCCTGGAATATTAGAGAGGAAATAGATATGAGCATATTGTATATCTTCACACTGAAGAAAAAAGGGAACAAATCATTTTTGTACTAAACATTTTGTAATTACAGCAAATAATTTATTAATACGAGATAACATAATAGACATACCAAAATTTATTGTTGTGTCAAATTCAGTTTAGACTGTAAAGTCATCGATATTAGCACCAGTCTTATTCAGAAATATAATTATAGCCACACTAAATGTGAGATTTTAATATATTTACAATTGTTTGGACTAAACAAATAAATGTCGCCAGACTAACACACCAACTGTATGGCCCCAAACTAAGCAACGCTTGTACTATGGGTGCCGTGCAATGGACTGGGGCGATCCCAATGATACCCAAACCAGGGTAAATTACGCAAAGGCCATTTCCGAACTTTGCGCTAGCGGGAATCGAACCCGCAACTACCTGCTGCAGGGAGTCAAGCGGTCTACGTTTACCACTGTGTGACAAAAAGAATATTATAGTTAGGTATTTATTACAACGAAATAATTATAATAAGAGTTCAAGTAAGTTATATTTTCTTCCTTTATCAGAGGTTATATTAAGTATTATGAAAATGATCAAGTTATTGATTTTTAATATGAAATAAATTGTAGATAAGTAGATAATAATAAATTTGAAAATTAGGGTTGCCGTGGAATATTAATTTATGGAACGAAATGGTTAGATCGACACCACTTACAACATTCTCTCCTTTATCAGCCAATTTATCTGTGTTAAAACTTTAAGAAATCCTCATAAATGAATACATTCAAGCAAATAATTATTAATAATAAGACATTTTAAATTCTTTGACATTCAAGAAACCGTTGACGACAAACTGATTTTTCTAATAATAATAATAATTTCATCCTCTTTATCCTATACTTAGAACACAAAATAAAAATAGAAGTATGACGTGTCCTAGTTCCATTGTACGCTTCAAATTTATTTTTCAATTATTATCTCCAGCTCTAGTTTTTTTTTTAATTACCTGTATCGCGGCTCCAAGGAACTGCGAGAAAGCCCTCGTTACATTAATGGCTGCTGACACGAGCTGTCCTCTTCCCGGACCTTGCTCTGACGTCACAGCCCTTGGAGGCTCCAGAGGTATCTAGATGTAAGTCATGAAGGTTAGAAGTTAGCACGTCCGGTCGATGTTGATAGTGTATTAAGCACATTAATGGTGACGCTCAGGCAGTGAGATTGATGATCTTTGTATGTTTTTTTATTTTAAAAATATTCCTTTTTAAACCAATATTGTGTAAAAATGTTTTTATACAAAATTGAGTAATTACCACGATGTATAAAAATACATAAAAAAACTAAAAGTATAAAAATAATAAAATAAAAATCATACAAAAACCATTGCTTTGTGCAAGTGACGTAAAATGTTATAACGTAGAAAAAGTGAATATAAAATGCTAAGAAAAAATATATTATACTTACAAGTAATTACAGAAATTCACAAAATATAATACAAAATAATGATTTATGAACAAATGACAATGAAGTGTTATTGTTATCATGCTGAAAGTATTTCTATGTTTGTACAAAAATATCTACCTATTTAGTTTGACTACTTACATTGTGATATTTTTAAACTTTAAATTGCGTACAAAGTAAGTTTCCATTTGATTTATTCGATTATTGATCAGTACTTTTAATAGGCAAGCGTTTTAGCAAAAACATGTGCAATTTAGAAAACGTCATTGTGTTACTATTAATTTAAAAGCCAATGATTCTTTGCGTTTACTCACCAAATAAAATATATTACACTTCACAGTCACGATTTTATATTTACAAAATCACTCTGACATGCTATTTAAAAATTTACATAATTTACATGTTGGATCTCTGAAAAATAATCAACTACTTTTGTACAGTAATTACAATTGTGTTACAATATAATTTGTGTTTGTTAGCGAATCCCTTGAATGCTATAATGTGGTCGGTGAGATGTTAAATGGATACTGGAAAGGAATGAGCTCAAGTGGACTAGACTTAAGATATACTTAAGGTGAAGCAATTTGATCTTAAATCAACAGAGAGTCTAGTCCACTTTGAGATAGGTCACTGTTATATACAATGTGCGATGGAACCCGTGGTTGTAGGTAGGTAAAATGACACAAAACACAAACACAAAACGACACATACAAAATTATAAGTTAAACACTTTATTATACAAAAAACGCGCTGCTCTAGGGCACAAAACATTATGTACAAGCCGATGAAGCCAATTTTTAATAAATAATTTAACTAAGAAAATATTAAAACACAAAGAATACACAAAAAGAAAACTACAAAAAAATTATATCACTATCTTAATTCATTTCTCACTATATATACACAGTCCAACCCCATCTCCATTCTATACAGGTATCTATACCAAACCAGACTTAGATTAAATAGGAACAACTTGTAAAAAAAATAAAAGGAAATGTTTCGTTTAAAAAAAACTGTTGCATTTAATCTAAAGTCGGTTCCCTTCACCTCAACCCCAGTCACATAGTTTGAGTAGTAATGATGCAAAACCCACTCTATTCCCCGGCTTGTCTTCGGCGTTGCCGACAAACGGGCCGGAACCGAACCAGTTGGCTCGGGTGCCCGTCGCCTGAGCCGACGGCGATGGAGCTAGCGTCGGCGCCGGCGCCGCGGCGGGCCGGGCCGCGGGCCGGGCCGCAGGTGCCGGGGCAGGTCGCCTGTTAGGCCGCGGAGGAGCAGATCCGGGCCCTGTGTCTCTCCACTGTTGCCAGAGCCACGCCAGCCCATCTAGTATAGGCCTCCTCTGCGCCGGCGGTGGCGGCGGCGGCGGCGGTGCTGGCGTCGTTGTCGTCCTCCATACTTTCGGCGTCACTACCACTTGGTTGAGTAAAGCCTACGAGGTGACAGTTAATGATAGAGTTCCTAATGAATGACACATAAATATTAAGGATGAAATGGGATACGATGAAGCTTAGAAAGACCAGAATGATGAATAAGGTGCCGCAAGCGGAGTGAAGTTACTTGTTGATCGCATGAATGATAATGAAGTTAGGATCGCTTTGGAGGAAGTGTTTTAGACTTCCCCCTAAGGATTAGGGGTGGAAGTAAGAAAAGTTAGACTAACAGCGAGTCGGAGTTGCTCATCCAAAGAACTTGCCGTGGTTGGACCGAAACCCTGCTCCTTAAGTAACGCGGCTAGCAATGCGTCGTTACTCTTTCCATACTCGGTGCTCAAAGAAATAGGCGCTTGCGTGGCTTCTGAGACCATGCCGGTTGCTTTCGTTTGCTGCTGCTGTATCAATTTCTGTAGAGCCTCGTCGGAAGATTGACCTGAAAATGTTTAATTTCGAATTGAGAATAATGTGACAAAAAGTTGTAATGAGTATAATAAAATGCAAAAAAAAAATCCTTCTAATGAATTGTATTTGAGGAGGGAACAGTAGTTGTTTTTAAAATTAATCATTAAAACAGAAAATCATTGTTAATTTATTTTACCTGTGAGAGTTAGTTTACTCTTAAGCGTCGTGGTCTCCTGTGCACCCTGCAATTTGATCAAAGTTTGTAACAACTTCCCGTCATCTTGAACATTCTTCAGATCATCCTTAACAGCTATTTTCGCACCAAAAGGCAAAGCCGACGTTGGGGCATTTGACTTTAGGCCTCCGTTGGAATTAACGAAGGGTTTCGGTGTAAGAGGATCGAAGGGCTCATTTAACGGCGACGGCGAAGCTAAAAGATTCGAAAGTAATTTCAAATCATCATTGACACTGTTTGGTAGTGTTGGACTCACATTAAGATTTGTGTTTGCTAGTGTAGGTATGTTGAATTGGGATGGATCTTGGCCAGTTGCTTTGATTAATGCTTGAAGTAGTTTAGTATCTTCTTGGAATTGTCTGATATCGTCCTCAATAGACGGTCCGTCGAATGTTGTTGCTGCTAGTCTTTGTGTTGTTGTTGGACGCTGTGTTGTTGTTGGACGTTGCGTTGTTGTTGGACGTTGCGTTGTTGTTGTTGTCGTTGTTGTAGTAGTGGTTGGTCTAAGAGTAGTAGTCGGTATCAAATTGTTAGGACTGTTAGCTAAATTTTTCCCAGTACGAACTGTATCGGATTGGCCAGTTTGAATTTCGTTAAGACTCTTTTCTACAGCAAGTGCTATGATGCGATTGGCTAGAGCTCCTTCGGGATCTTCATTTGGGCTTGTGTTCAATACAGTTTTCTGAAAATAAAAGTAGATATTTATTGGTTAATCCAAAACAGATTTCGTTGTCCCATACACAATCACGCCCTAATTTTTGATCTTCTAAATGACTTACTAATTCACAAGTTTGAGCTTACCAAGTTTTGAAGGAAAGCCAAATCCTCTTGAACGGAGAAGGTAGAAGTACTCGGCATTTCAGTAGACATTGTGAAACCCGTAATGGCGGCGCTTCTCACTGTTGTTGTTGGCTGTCTTCCTTGGTCAAACGGCGTAAACGTTGTAGATATCCCGATATCAGGCTGTAACGTGGATGTAATAGTTCTTGGTTGATTTGTTTTAAACACAGGACTGGGTTGAGCCGTTGTGTACACAGGCCTAACGTTCAACGGTGTTGTTGGGTTTGACCCGATCGACGTAGTCTGGGGATTCGAGGCTATCCTCACGTTCGAAGTGATGCCAGATATTATCGGAATATTCAAATTGCTAGGATTCTGACCTGTTGCCTGTAACAGAGCCTGTAAAAGTTTTGTGTCTTCTTCGAATTGTTTTAAATCATTCGCTATAGATTGTGTTGTTGTTGGCGTAGTTGTTGTGGTTGGCGCAGTTGTTATTGGTGTAGTTGTTGATGTTGTTGGCGCGGTTGTTGTTGTTGTTGGTGCGGTTGTTGTTGTTGGCGCGATTGTTGTTGTAGTTGTAGTTGTAATGGTTGTAGGTGTTGTTGTGGTAGGAGCTGTAGTTGTTATCAATCTATCTAGGACAGGTATGTTAAGAGTAGCAGGATTTTGGCCGGTGACTTGTAACAATGCTTGTAATAATTTTGTGTCTTCCTCGAACTGTTTGATATCGTCTTCTATTGTTCTCTCAGTTGTTGATGGTTGTTGAGTAGTTGTTATTCCAAAGTTACCACCTCGATTTGTTATGGCTAATGGGTCTGCTTGGCCTGATAGTAATGCTTGTAATAATTTAACTGGATCGTTTGGCAGAGTTGTTGTTATTGGTCTAGCTGTTGTTGTTGGCGCTATTGTAGTCGTCGACCCAGTCGTAGTTGTTGGCACTGCAGTGGTTGCTGGTCTAGATGTAGTTGCATCATTGAACAACAGATTTGCATTGCCTTGTAAATTCAAGTTCTTAGGATCGCGGCCGGTCGCTTTAAGTAAAGTTTGTAACAACTGTATATCTTCCTGGTATCTTTTCAACTCTTCTTCAATACTAATTGTTGTTGTTGGGTTAGTTGATATTACCGTCGTTGTTGTTGTTTCTACAGCTCTTGGTACTAATGTTGTTGGAGCTTGTGTAGTTGTAGTTGTTGGGGCCGGTGTAGTGGTCGTTGTTGTTGGAGAAGGTGTAGTAGTTGTTGTAGTTGTCGTTGTGGGCGCTACGGTTGTAGTTGTTGTAGGCACTGCAGTTGTTGTTGGCACTGGTGTAGTAATTGTTGTTTCTGCTAAAGTAGTCATTGCAACTGTAGTAGACACTGGCAATGGTGTCGTTTCCGGTGCATTAGTAAATGCCGACGCTACTACAGTTGTTTCCGGACTGACACTAGTTGTTCCTTGTGCGGTAGTTGCAACATTTGGAGTTGTTTGTATTTGAGTCGTCTGAGTAGTTTCAGTTACTGTCGCTGTTACCGTATTCATTGTTGACGGTGCTTTAGTTGAGGCCAGTTTTTGTACATTTGAATTCTGTGGTGACACAGTCACTTCGTCTATCGGTATGAATTTGAATACAGCGCTACCGTCACCTTCACCTGGCTTTTCTGTGCGTATTTGTTTTGTCTGTAATTGTTTGAATGTATATTAGCATTCGGTCAGACCAAAATGTCACATTTATAGAATATAATTGTAAAAATTGTGGCCGGTTGAAACCTTCACCACTTACCTTCAAAGCAAAACAGAAGTCATTATACACTAGGTTATTGAACCAAGTCCGAGTGTTAAGATTGCGTATGAAATAAAGTGATAAAATTTATCGTGGACATTAGTTAGCTTAGAGAAGAAGTGATATATAAATAAGGAAACGTCTATATAAATAATAATTATACCTCCGGATCAATATCCAGTGTTAATATTCTTGGTTCGCGAGTACTCGTCATTTCCGATATGACCATCTCCTGTTTAGCGGCCGAAGATATACTATTAAGCAGAATCTCATCAATAGAAGGTAGCATTGTAGTTGTGCGTAAACTCAATACATGCGAGGCAGTGCTTTTTTCAGCAAACGGCTTATTTGTGGTAGTTACACCGTTACTGCTTTTAATATTAAGTGCCGATGGAGATATCTGCAATTACGAAATAAAATGTTACCACCTAGCACCAATGTTTAAAGCGGTTAAACTGCGTAGCATGCAGGGCTCACGAAAGACACCCGAAGACCCTGTCGCATGCGCTGTCCGCTCCAGAGACGTTGCCGCTGCTAGTGAAAACAAAGCACCAAAGCGCGGCGGTCAAGCAAAACAACATAAAGTCAATACCATCGTTTGTTGGTTATTTACAGTGTCGTTGGTTAATCTTTCCGTTCCGTTATTTGATGTGTCTGTGGTTGTCACAGTATTAGTGGATACTCGGATGGGGTTAGACTGTGGTCTGACTATGGCCGGATTATTATGGATGGGGCTGTATGGATTTCTTAAACTCCATGGGCTGATTGGTAGTATGTCAATTTTTTGCATGACTCGCGGCACTCTAGTCCCGTTCGGGAATTTACGTATGACTGTGTTATTGGGTAGCACACCGTATACGATGTAAGGGCTCGCTTCTGTTAATGATTCCAGTTCATCATCGTTAGGATCTTTACGTACCACTGTATTGTTTGGCAAAATTCCGAATATAACAAAATCTTTTTTCGGAATAAATGGTGTCGCGACGACAGTACTAACGGTTGACGGTTGATTTGTTTGAGGAGCTGAAGTTGTAGATTGTGTAGAAGCAGCTGTTGTTGTAGTTTCAACGTTTACCGTTGTCGTTTCAATGTTCAACTGTGTCGTTTCAATGTTCAACTGTGTTGTGGTTTCTGTGTTAGCTGCAGCTGTGGTAGTTTCTGTGTTACTTGCTATAGTGCTTTGAGCTGCCTCTGTGCTGGCCACTGTGGTGGTCGTAACGTCTTGAAGTCTGCTCAATACTAGAACAGCCTCTGTGGTAGGCGCTGTAGTGGTACTGGTTACGTCATTAGCTGGAACTACCGTTGTAGCCGCCGTAGTAACTATAGTAGTGCCAGAAGACGAACCCATTGTGCTACTAGTTGCTTCGGTAGCACTAATTACAGAGGAGATTGTGGGGGACATTGGATTGGTCGATGGTACGCTGGTGGTCGTTGTTATCTCTGATGTTGCAGTGGTCGTGAGTACATTTGCTGTACTCTGGCTTGTGGTTGCATCAAAGGAATTGGTTGAAAGAGGGTTTGCTGCTATGGGAGGAGGTACGGGAGAAGTCACGTCATCATTGCGAGTAGTCGCAGATTTAGTCGTAGCAATCATAGTATTCATGATATCTGTCAAGCGTTCTGATAAGTTAACATTACCAGAAGGACTAACAAAGTCGGTCAAAGGTGGGGCAGTCGCTAGTTCGTCATTGTGTCGTCTTATAAGATCTTCAATCATTTTCAATACGCTAGCTTTCTTAGACAACACCCATAGTTGGAAAGGCGATATTTGCCCCTGATTTTGATTCGGATTTTGAACTTGAACTGAAGTGCTACTATCTCTTAACAATGGTATTGCTGATGGGGTTAACGAGGGTAAGGATATTATTTGAGAATTTTCAGTACTATTGGCATCTGAATCACTAGAAGTGAAATCAAACGCTCGGAAGTTTGTAAGGAAAGGTATAGGAATAGTCTGGTTAGTAGAGTCACTAGACGTAGATCCTAATCTCGAGCTTACATTCACTACACTAACAGCGTCTGTTTCTAAAGAGACAGGTGACGTTGCAACCATATTTACAGGTGTAGTGCTAGGTGTAGCTGGTGAAGCGCTTAAAAGAGGTTGTTCAGAGCTAGCACTTGTTGAAGTTGGTGGAGCGGACGTCATCGGGCTGTTAGATACAGATGCAGTGCTTACAGTGACCCCCAGAGTAACAGAGCTATTTACAGCCTGGGTGGAGTTTGGTGTAACATCAACTGATACGTTTCTATTATCTACTGTGGTATTTACATTATTGTCCATAACTACATTTTGGAGGGCATTACCGGAGTCACCGCTATCGATGTTTACATTCTCAGTATCCTTAATGTCCTCCAAACTGTAGGGAGTTGTGTTCGGGATGGAATCAGCGTTGTCAAGTACGGTCGATAGTCCGCCTAAGGCTCTCGGTATTAACGTCTTTAATAAGTTTGACATGTCTGCAGACAACCTTGATTTACTACTCTCATCCATATTTTGGATAATATTTTTAATATTATTAGACAACATGCTAGTTAGTTCCGAAGACACTACGTTGTTATTGGTCAACAAAAGATCAGACACTGTGTTATATACCATTTTTGGGTTGTCAGTCGACGCTTGTGTTGGTGTTGGTGAAGATGCAGTCGTAGGATTGTCTGTTGGCAAATCTATGTTCGAGTACAATACTTTTATGGCGAAAGGTCTCCTCGCGGAAACGGGGGTCGTGGGAGGGGGAGTGGGAGTTTGCGGTGTATTCACAGGAGTTACATTGCCGTCTTCTACGCTTAGTGACTGTGTGACAGTTCCCTCGACCGAAATACTGTTAATCACATTTGGTGTGTTCTGAACAGTGGTCTGTACAGATTTAGTAGTTGTGCTTACATCGGCGTTCGACGAAACAAACGTGTCCTGACTCACTAAGCCGCTGACACTATTTACATTAGCATTACTCACGCCGTTGAGTATCGGTTTAACATCAATGTTAAAGTTTTGAATTTTCGATACTTCGGTTGTTGTTGACAATCGTGGTCTGGGTGTGGACGTGAGTATTTCAGCTAGAGCATCGAATATAGAGATTGTAACCGATGGGGAATGGTGGGACGCCTCAACATTCATCACGTGTGATGGCTTCACCAGACTCTCGGATAGTCTCAAGTCGGCCGAGGACAGGGTCCCTCGTGTTTGAGTAAAGGCAATAGCGTTCATGTCTGGCCCTAATTGTATTTCTTCTCCCTCTACCTGAAATAAGAAGTAATCTCACCCATATAAACAGAAAAATAGTTGTTTTTTGTGAGAATATTTTTAAGAAAACTGATAGAAAGGAAATCTTGTAGAATCTCGTGCAAAGACCAAAGCCTCTTTATAAATTGGAATTTAAGTTTTAGAGTAGGTATGCTTATAAGTTAGTGTTTCATGAAATGAAAGTTAGTACATAATAGAAAAATGTTATGTATTAAAACAAGATGTAAAATGTATACAATATTTAATGTCTTATTTATGGTATGTTAGTGAACTCTATTCTACATGTACGTACATTTATTTGTTAAATTTATGCGTTATATCAACATGTTTGTATAAGTTTTACATAGTGCAAAAGAAACTTCATAACGCATAAATTTGGAGACGTAAGTTTTGTTTTAAAGAGAGTAATATAAAAAAATATATCTACAGATACAATATTAAATGCCCTTAAAAGCTACCTCTTTAAAACTAAACCATAATCCATTTACAATAGTCTAGTGATGATAGAGATGAGCATGATCGTGGTATAATGAGCGAGAATGTTAACTATATGATTCCATTAACCATATCTATAGATGATTCGTGAGTGTGTGGTAGCGTATTGTTCTGTCTTGACATCGATTCTGTGGTATGAATGTCCCCATGGACCCAGTTAGGCTCTTCTACAGACTTTGTCAACAGGTGATCAGTGACGTAGAATTTCAGCCAAGCCTTTAGCAACAAGAAATTTTTCGTTATTTTTGTTAATGAAAATGATTCAGATGATCTTTGTTACAATGTTTTGTTACGTGCCTATAAGGAATTACTTTTGATCACATTATTCAAAATATGATCAATTAACATTATGTGACATTGATCAATAATAACTCCAAAGGCTGAATTTATAATGGTATAATGATGAGACATGAATCCTACATTTTTAACGCCAATTTTATAAAGGGGCTTTGTTCAAACTTGACTATTCAAGTTATGAACATATTTTTTTACACGTGTGAAGGTAAAATTTTGAAAAAAAATCTTTATTTCAATTTGTTTTAGTTATCTGCTATTAGTTTTATATTGTGTTACTTACAGTTGATGAAGTGATAGTAGGTACAGTGGGTTTGTAAAACGGTTTATCAATGTACGAAGCTCTGTATTTAGAACTGAACCTACTCTTAGATTTTTCAGGCTCTGATGTTATCTGTAAATTTTATTCAAATTTTTGTAAGTAAATGTGTTTCAAATTTTATTCTTACAACAAATCATAGAAAATACTTACCCCATTGGTAGAGGCCTCTGTTGTCTTGGAAAACGCTTCACTGAATTTTCTTACAGTCCTTTCCCGAGGTTTAGGAGTAGTTGCTGGGAAATCATCCTTGCCTTTAACCTTAAACCGCTGACGTCCATACTTTCTCGTTTGAATATTTCGCACCAGCGGCACAACTGTCGAAGAAATCTTTTGTTTTTCAGCATTTGATGGTTGATCTTTGTAATTTGCGTGATATTTGTACTTATCCGTCTCTTGTTTCGACGGTTCAGTTGGAGAAACGTTGATTACGGGTTTGTTTTCAGTTTCTTCCCCTGTGTCAGATACTTCATTATTGTTCTCCAAAGTCTCCTTACTGGTGACTGATATTATAAATTTATTTTCGCTACCTTCTGGCTGTACATTAGTCTTCAGAGTTTCGTCTTCTGAGTTGTTCAACAAGGTCATCACAAGTGGGGCATCAGACTTCTTAATCACCTCTTGAGTATCAACCTCTTTAGGAGACTCTGTAGTTGACGTTACATCATTATTTTTATTCTTCAATCTTGAGTAGTAAGATGTTCTTGGAAGAATCTTTTTTTGAGGAAGACTTGGGATGTTTTCAATATTTTTATTTTCTGGTACGGTTGGAGCTTCTGTGCTGACGGCATCATTTCCTTTTAATTTCCTTGCGTAAAACGGAGGTCTGACAAAAGGTTTCTTTAAAGTGTTACTGGGTTCAATAGATTTGCTCTTCACGTTTTCAGTATTGGGAGCCTGCGTTGTGGAAGCTTTAAATTTTCTGTTATATTTAAAGGCTGGTTTTTCATTATTTTGGCCAGTAGTCGTGCTTTGTGTGGTTGATGAAGTGATCGCTGCCTTTCGGCTTCTAGCGCTGTATGTTCCTCGCAGCCGATACTCTGACGACCTTGGTTTTGACTCCTCTGAAGTCACTTCAACAGGCTTGCTTTCCTCTTTGTTTTCATTTTTTGTCAGTTCAGCTACTTGTTTACTGCGTAACTGTAAAATTTCATAAACGCATGTGAATTTTAGTTGATTTGAATGTTGAAAAAATGAACGACATGAATATTCAATTTTTTTATAGCCTATATTATGTCACACTGCTGGGCAAAGGCCTCCCCTTTGAATATTCAATAAATAATGTAAAACAATATTACGTTTTATAAACGTGTTCATGATATTATTCTGGAAATATGTACCAAAACCAAACAGTGATTGTAATAAGAATTCTATGAAATGTAAATAGAAATTGAAAAATGTGGAATGGAAAAATATGACTCAACACAAGTGGTAAATATATTTGGTATTGGATCGTGTTAGGAATGCTGTAGTATGTAAGGGAACCCTTTTCGTGAATTACCCTCGAAAATTTGTTGGTGCCAGGACCAGTTTGTGTAGACTGTGCTGATGCTGTGTATGTTTTGTATACTTTTTGTGATGCCTTCAGTGACAAACTCTCGCTGGGTGGAGAGCTCGTCTCTGTCTGAAAATTATTATTATTTTTAGATGTTATTGCTCGTAATTTGTATTAAAACTTAATTGGACGATCAAAGCCATGCTACTAGATGTGGTTATAGTACAATATTATGGTGAATGATTGTCGACGATCATTATCGTATCGTCAACATTCCGTGCACTTCGAAAGGACAGAAATTCTAAGAATAAAAAGTCATCCAACAAACTTTAACTCAAACTGAGGACTATATGCGTATAGACTCAAGATTGCCTATAGATTTATCAATAATCACTTACCGATGCATTCTTAGCCTGTACCAAAGCTTTAAAACTTTCCGGGTAATTATCATCTTCACTTATTTCTTCTGAGACTCCCTTCTTAGCTATGGGCAACGATACAGTGGGCTTGGACTTGCCCTTTCCTCGCGGCAATGGACGTCTTACAACTTTAGTAATTCTGATTGTAGAGGTCTTCAATTTATTAGGTTCCGTGCTTTGTTGGACAATCCTTTCAACTACGACCGGACCAGCAGTTTGCGTCCCCAACTGACTAGTTAAACTTTCTTTAATCTGACTAGACTTTATGACTTCGTTCGTTACAAGTCCTTCACCTGTTACGTTTGTGTCTATTTCGGAAGGCCGGGTTCGGTATCTTAATTTTCTTGAATTTCTTGCATCAGCTGCTGTCCGAGCAGTCGTAGGGGCTTTTTCCGCAATGGATAGTGAATTTGTTGTCCCCGCAACATCGAGATCAAAAGACCTCGCGTTAGTGCGACTATTGATTCGTCCTCTTAGTCTTTTAGGTGCAATACTCTCAGTGGTTTGAACTACAGAGTTTCTTCTTTTAAATTGCGTCGTTGCTGTGTCCTCTTTTGGAATCTTTGTTATATCATCAAGGTTAGAATTTATTAGTTCCAGTTTGCTCTCGTCGATAGACGGTGAAGTCGCTTCAATAGGAGCTTTAGTAGTCGAAGTAGTTGAAACAGGTCGTCTGCTGCCTCCCCTAGGTCTAGTTCGGATAACGTTTTCTCTTGTTAGTGAAGCAGTTTCGGTGCTAGCATCGTTTTCAGATTGACTGCGTGTTCGACTACTTGTTCTTCTCGAATCGAATCGTTCGTTGTTTCCATTTGGTGTTTGAGGTTTTTCTGTGTCTTGAACGGGCTCTGGTCTTCTGCTCCTCGTCCGGACGACATCTCGAGAGGGTGCTGGAGGGGATTCTTCTCTTCTCCTGCTACTCCTCGGCCTGAATGTAGGCTGTACGGCTTCTGATCCGGAACCGGCTACACTATTGCCGTCAGGAGCTGATGCCGTCGGCAATCTTCTGCCGACCCTTGTCGCACCTTCCACCTGGAATTGATAACATACTTTCATAAGAATTATACAGAACAAAACGGTGGAATAATTTTATCTAAAAACCTAGACTAACATAGAGTTCATGACAATCAATTTATGCGGACATACAGATTTATTAGTGATACCAAAATGGAAAGTGGAAATGGTAAGTCACTACAATGTATTATGAAACTTGGTAGAGTTGACTAAGTATCCTTCACAAAGAAAGTGCATGTGCTGCGCTAGAACAATGCTGGCCGCGCGGACAGTGGAACTAATAATTCAGTTATGTGACATAACGCAGAGAAATTACGGTTCGGAGATTTTTTGTTTGTAATCGGTAGAGTTTATTTCAGTTGTTGAAAGCAATAGCATTTATTCAGTGAGGAACTAGATACCAATTTAGTTACTTTATTAATAAAAGTATAAAAAGTATAAGAGTATAAAACTATACTAAAATGGTTATTATGAACATCAATAATTTAGACCGCTTAGTCTAGTGGTTTGAGCGTGCCTTTGCCACTCGGTTCCTTACATCAGAGACGGCAGGTTGAATTCCAATGCCTTTTCACTATTTGATCTGGGAAATTTTCGGATAGAATCGTTCGACTGCTTTGCAGACTTTGAGTCTAACGATTGGCCTTTTAAGGTTATCTGGGCCACTAATTACCCAATTTTTTACGTACAAACTACTGCATAGAGACAGCGAAAATGATTTTTTTATATCTGTACGACTACTTTTGGCAATGTAAACCGATATATTTGGCTCTCAAACAGTTTGATCAGCCTTCTTTCAACTGTACATTATTTGTTCGACAAGTTTGGCCCGTGTCAGCTCGTGTTGCCAATTTCACACACGACTGGGTAACAATAATAGGCACTTGAACCTGAGACCGTGTGTGAAAAATTACGTGAGGTACGAATTGAACTGGTTTTAGATTACGTCTCACTATATTATGTACTGACTACGCAGCGTGATGACGTGAATATATCTATGTCATTGCTTTCTGTATAAATAATTAGAGAGGAGGGATCCCTTTGCACAAAAACGACTTAAGTAAGAAATTTCTGATACCACTGTATCTCTTTTCATTAGGGTGTCCACGGGGATGGCAGCGATTGGGACGGTAGGGGTATTAAGGCATGGCAACTAGAAGTGAAAGGGACACATTCCCATCAGGAACTATCTCCCTCCGCTTTATCGTTTTTTTGTCTACAAAAGTTATAAACTATAATAAATCATTCATATTAACTAATAAATCAAGTGCATAGTGCAATTACATATAAATTAATGATGTTGTGTGTTGATCTAATCTTTGGATGTAGTTAATCAAAACTAAGTCATATGCAGTACCTACGATGTGAATGCAAAATAATTAATTACCTATAACTTTGTATCGATAACTGGCACACCTGACATGTCGCACGATATGTTATCATTCATGGCCCTTTATCACTCGCCAATCTCGTATATACAAAGTGAGAGGCATAAGCCACTATCCGTGTGCCCTTATTTAGGCCCACGTGTGGTATACTTAACTTTAAGTTAGGTTTAAGTTAATTCGAGTGGCCAATTTCGTTTAGGTTAACGATAATAGCTTATAGGTAATAAATATGAAGGGTTTTGAGTTTATGAATCAGAATGAAAAAGACATTCTATGTTATGTTAGTACATTATGTATTCATCCATATTGTGTGTATTGTGTATCATTACAAAATGCAAACAACATCATTTATCATTATGTTTAATCAGTGAGAGCTTATAATATTTTATAATTTTATAACATTCACAAATCTAGTAAAACCATAAGAATATCTAATTTTTAATCCCAATTAGAAGTTTTTGTACCAGTATAATTTTTACCCTAAAATAATAAACTAGAAAGTGAATGCTAAAATATTTATTTGTTTGTAAGAACCCCCAACTAGTCATTTTCCATGTGATCTGAACCAGTTTTATTTAGTATTGGTTAAAATTCTGTTTGTCAACTTAATCATGCGCAAAGGCAATATTTTCATAACTCCACAATCCGCTCATAATGTCCTAATAACTATAGTTTTCACGAAATATTTCCATAGCCGGCCTTCAGCTACCGGGCATGTCACGACAACGGGCATTACTCCGCGATATGACTCTACAACACTGAGTACTTTGTATGCTCTACAATGCCTCTATATGCCACTCCGTAAATTATAATACCATAATCACATATATATGTCGCAGCCAAATAGCTTACTTCGCCCTTCAATTAACAGCCTAGGCACTTTACTAAACAGCGCCGTTCAACTAACGGCCTAAATGATGTTCAGCCGTATAGTCTATTACAACATTTAATAAATTGGCTGGCTAACGCTTAGGTAACTGGTTGACATTTAAGTACTACAAAACTTTTTCAAAATACTACCCAAGCGAAAGACCTGGATGGGTTTAGGTTAGGGTTATTTTTTTTATGACCCCACAGAAACCCCACCCGGCTAATAGAATCGGTGGATCTAAAAAAAATCGTAAAAAACCTAAGTACCTAATAAAATGATTCCATCAAAGTTGTTTTCTTCCGACGCCATATTGACCAAAGAGAATATAGAATATAGAGATATTGACAGTTTTGGCGCTAGGTGGCAGAAAGTAGAACTAAATTGAAATGAACAGGCTAGGCAGGTAATTAAACGGCTAGGCAAGTAGTTAAACGTCATCGATCCCAGTCATTTGCCTAGCTGTTTGATCAAATGGCTGAATATCATTCAGGCCACTAGTTGAACGGCGCCGTTTAGTTAAGTGGCTAGGCTGTTAATTGAACGGCGAATTAAGCTAGTTGGCGGCGACATATATACCGACAACTGACTTTATTTGAATTATCCCGCAATAATTTGGTTGCGAAATCTTACATATTAAAGTTAGATGTTTTTAATTTAATGGAATTATGCAGCCAGGCATTAATTCTTTTATTTTAAAAATTAATCAATGAAACCTTATTAAATATATTATGAATGAATTCACCAAGCGCTTATTAATGTACATCTAAAGTCTGTCGTATTATTTAATCTTCTTAAGATGCAAAGTGAAGGGAATTGAAGCCTAGAGGAAGTGAGTTCGTGATTCTTTAAAAAAACAGGTTAACTTTTCCTTAATGCAGTTTACTTTTAAGATGTTTTCCTTCAATGTAAACAAGTCATAATCGAAATTTTATGTCTTAATTAAATGTAATATCAATTGATTCACTCTCAACATGATAAAACATGTTATAAATATTAATTAATAACACTAGCACACGTGCAATTTCCCAATTAAGATTTAAATTGCACATGACATTTACACCAAGAATCCACTTGACAATACGTCAAATTTGACAATTAAATGCCAACTGATATAGATACAGCTTAATTATATCTAGCGTGTAACTTTAACTATTGTGATCCGACGATTACATTGATAGAAGCGTAGATAGCTTTAATGGGAATGCAATAAGGCTCAGCATTGCTTGATTATTATTTTAAGCTCATTAGCGAGGTATTTCTCTGTCTTTGATTTGTTTTTTAATAATAATATAGTGATGATTTAACTAGTTTCTTTTCAGAAACCTAAATATGCTGCTATGAGACAAGGAACCGCGTAATTATAAAATATAATTAAAAACTATTTATAAATTTACAATCTAGTATACAGTTTAGGTATATTTATGCATACCTAACTATTATTACTAGATATATTTATTTACGATAAACTTATCAGTTACTTAACGTATACTTTTAAATTAAAAATAGATGTATGAATTCGTATAATATAACTATTTTATTTAATAACTAGCGGCCCGCCCCGGCTTTTCACGGGTACATTACGGTTACATTATTGGAGTTTTAGTAAGGATCCCTAATTTTTTTAAATATATTATAGCCTATGTCACCCAGGGATAGTGTAGCTTCCCAACAGTGAAATTGGTTCAGTAGTTTCGGAGCCTATTCATTACAATCAAACAAACGAAAGTTTTCCTCTTTATAATATTAATATAATTTATCAAAATTCACCCTACAGCTTCACCCAAAAATTTTAAACCATTTCTCCTCTAGAAAGAAATTTAGTTAACTTGACACAACATTTAGCCTTGTCATTTAACTATGAATATATATTTTTTTTGTCTATCTCATTTTACGTTAACAATAAACGGACAGACACTCGACAATTTATTGATTATGATTAATTATTGTTTACATTTGGTCACGATACCGGAAACGGATGTAAGGCTGGGATTTTTGACAGATATATTAAGTTTGCAAGTTACGAAACAACACTCATATTTATATGATATTTATCCGTACATCCATATCTATCATCAGGTGAAGAAAAAAATTGTGAGGAAACCTGCATATATTTCGAGAAGTAATTTTTCAACTTCATTCATTGTCATTTTTGATAAACTTAGATTCCCAACCACTCTAATAACAGAAATAATCCAACCTGATTCCAGTACAATGTTCAAATAAAATAAAGCAGAAGTCAGAACCAGTGTCCACACAAAACGAAAAAGCCCGAAGGTCCATACAACTATCGATTGTAAGCGTACCTAGGCATTACGCGTATTGTCCAATAAAATGACGAAGGTGGTTTATCTGGATCATATTGCGAGATCGCAGGCGCACGATACTGTATATTACTTACATACTAAGCTTTACGTGCAGAGTAACATTTTCAGTTAAGTATAACAAATAATATCTGGAAAGTTGAATGTCACCATGTGAATTTAAACCTTATTTGTTCGAAATAGTAACATAAGTATCGGTATTTTTCTAGCTAATTTTAAGTTATTCCACCTTATTTTGAGTGGTACGCTATTTCACTATTTCATCTAAATTAATTTCCAAAGTTTTTAAAAACCTTTGAGAAGATTTTAAATCTGGTGTAGTATATAATGTCACATTTCTGTTTTCAGGCTGAATGTAGATACACTCATTACAGTAAAGCGTGGTATAGCTCAGCATATTTGTCCGCTACCTAAACTTGCGAAATCAAAATATTAATATAATGTCACAGTCACTGTGACAAATCAAGACGTTATATTTGCAAATCTAAAAACTTGTTCATACAAAGAAAATATAATTAATAACAACACTTAAACAAACAGGTTGAATTCATAATTCGCAATTGAACTTATCAAACCGTCACCTTGTCGCCTTTCACGACTCAGCCCCCTCCCTCCCTG
Organism: Notodonta dromedarius; assembly: GCA_905147325.1. Taxonomy (NCBI): domain Eukaryota; kingdom Metazoa; phylum Arthropoda; class Insecta; order Lepidoptera; family Notodontidae; genus Notodonta; species Notodonta dromedarius. The sequence goes on along the minus strand of LR990165.1, from coordinate 11,208,891 downwards.
CTTCAGCGCCCGCCCCCTGCTGCAGCAGCATAATGCGCACGCGCCGGCTTTGTTCTACTGAGTGAATGATTAATCATAATCACTTCACGTTATGCGCGTCGGTTTTTATCAGCCTTTGTCGAAGTTGAGTATAACTTAAGCTTGATGAGAGTCATTTAGTTTGATTAAAGATTGAGGGTGTATCATAGTGTGTAGGATTAGATGAGTTTCTCTATATCCGGTGTTGCAAGTTGTGTAACATTTTAGTATTACCAGGATCTAAAATGTTTGGTTCCATGCAGACGATACTTTTCTTTCTATAACACCAGTGGTTTTAACGTAGATACATAACAGATTTGATGTATGAATTAATTAAAAATATTATAAAGACATACAAATTTGAAGGGAGGAAGAAAAAACAATGAAAGATTATGGCTGTGTTCCTTGAACTAAGCAAGCACTCGCTTGGGTCGTATTTTTGACAAAATCAATGAGGTTTAGGTATAATATACCTATTATAGATAATTAATTTAAGCTATAAACTTGAAAAAACTCAGATTCCATTCACTCATTTGAATACACATAAAAGTAGTCCATAAGCATTTTTATACGCCTTAGAAAGCAACCCAATCATCACCAGTTTTTGGTTAAATTCCACAGTCCGAAGGGTTTCTCACGGGACATTAAGAGTTAGGCAATAAAACATGTAAAGCCGAATGCCGAGGACCCAGGATGCATGTGCCGAAGTGTCAAGGCCTGTCACTTTTATGCGAAAGTGGTTTCGGGAGACTGGTCGCGGCTTATAAACAATTTTAAGTGCTTTCGTTCAGTTATGTATTGTGTTACTGAATGAGCATCAAGAATTTACAAAAAAAAACACGGATTATATGAAATGTCGTGTAACCTTGTTTCTAGTAATACCGTTACTACATATTCATGTAATAATCCATGCAATGCATCTTCTAAAGTACCTGCTAGAATTATCAATTCTCTGCTATTTTTTATTTTTATTTCATTCATAGTAATGTGCTACGAATGATATTAGAAGTCCTGTAAGCTCCTCCAACTAAGTTAAATACAAGTATGAATCGAACCCGGAACCACTTCCTTACGTCAGCGTCTACTCTAACCACTAGACTGTTGACTCTTACTGAGCTATTGTTTATATCATTTACCAATAGAAAAGAAGCGAAGTTTATAGCCAATGCGGCGAGTTTCAATACATGCGCGCGGGCAAGTGGACTGCATTTGGCAATGTTGCCACATTGACGATGCAAGTTGTAGACGGAAGCTGCAATCTGCCAGTTGCCACTTAAGGCGCTAACATTATTAAATAAGTGTAATCTGTATTTCATAATGCTTTAAACTTAGGTGAGATAAGTAGATTTGAGAAATATCTGATTACTTGTAGTAATACTTAATTCGAATTAGATACAATGAAAGCAATGTTACGAAAACATAGGTACTACTATTATAAATTTAGTAAACAAATTTAGGATGAAATTATGTTAGTGTACCAGTAACACCTAGTTAGTCTCAGTACATCTTTAAACTTTAATGTTAGTTTATATTGGTTAGATAGTTGGCGTTCTAATGAACGCCAACTATCTAACCACGTTTTTACATAAACTATACTTGCGGCCCTAATGTTAGAGCAAGACAAAAATATTTTTAAATCTTTCAAATTTAGTTATTATATTATATCGTTGTGACAATGGAATTGGCCACAGCACAAAAAGTTTGAGACCGCTATAAATAAAAATTAATAATTGTTCTGATACTTATTGAGATGTATGTATGTACGATACTTGAAATGTCGAAATGTGGTTTTATGTAGATACATGGAGAGGTAGATATTAAAAAATAAGCAAGTATGACTCATTTACCAGTGTTTCTCAACAGTTTGAAAATTCTAGACCAGTTTACTGCGAAAGAACATATTGATCAAAAAGTGCCAGTCTATTTTCAGTGTCAGCCGATGACTTGCGGCATGAATGGAACAGGCAATGCGCTTGCGCATAGCGTGACAGCAGTTTATGTAATAACACAGACTTGACCGGTATCGGTTATATTCTGAGAAAATGTACGATTGAAACTTAGTCATCATTAGAAACATGGAACGAATACTCCTTGGACTCAGCACTAGGAATAACGTGTCAAAAGTTATAAAGAAATGTCTTGAAAACTACTAAATTTCGTTAACCTAACCTTATATTGATCATCAATTACCAAAAGCCAATGCTAACGTTACATTTCGCAAACGTTACCTAACGTAAAATGTCATAATCATCAACTGGCATAATTTCTAAAATGCCACTTCCACCTGCTTAATAATAACGCCTTATGCGTAATTCACAACACAGATCAAAATTAAGCAATATCGCATCCAGCAAATGCCCATTGGCTCAATGACACTGCATTAGTATTACAATCCAATTCGCGACTTTCATCTAACGTGTTGAGAAATCAATCCAATATCAATTGATGTGTCTATACCCATAAATTAAACAACTTGAATAAAAAAAACCGGACAAGTGCACGTCAGGCCATGCAATTTTTTTTATTTGTAATGAGTTAATTTATAACCTTAATCCTAATTTTCAACGCTCTAAATTGAGTTTTTTTACCCATACAAACTTTCACCCCCTAATTTATACTCTTAAATGTGAAATTTTCTAAAATCCTTCCTTAGTGGATAATTACGATATAAAAAGTATCTACTGTCAAAGTTTCATGCTTCTAACACCAGCGGTTTGGGCTGTGCGTTGATGTCTTTGTTTTGATTAGTAAATTTTCTAAAAGTATCAAAATAAGCGACGTATATGGCCGTATCTTTTGATTGCGTTGACTTAGAAGCTTATTTTTTTTCACCTGCAACCAACCATAGCATTTGAAATTACATATTAATTTCAACTAGATAAGTCTATCCGTTACCGAGAAAAAGGGTCTTGACAACCACACAGACAGACGGACAAAAAAGTGGTTCTATAAAGGTTTCGTTTTGCCATTTGAGGTCCGGAACTCCAAAAAACTTTCCGACTAGGTACTTAACCTTAACGATATCTCTACATTTGGTGATGTCCACTTACGTGATGTAACCTGAAGTACAGATGCAGTTTACCCATGTAACCTGACTCGGGCTGCATGCGAGTGGGTGACACATGAACCGTGACATTTTAATCTAGTTCTTGGAGTTCTCTTAATAACACTTTTCGAATGCTATAGTTATCAGTACTAATACCCACTCTATTATACCTAGGGTCGCTTAATTACCCCGGATATCCATTTTACGAATTATTATATACATACCGAGATCGACAATGGTAACCAATAATGACATCGAAACCGCACGAATTTAATCGAAAGAAATGATAGAAGGAGTGGGAAGAAATAAAAAAGTCTCTCTTCCCTCCGGTGCAAAGCGGGAGACAAAAATAGCTGGTATAGGCTGATTGCCATAGAAACAAGGCTGTTACAGCTGATTGGAGACCAGGCCTCCTGGCCTACAGGAGTTACAGTGGTGGGAGTGGGTGGCGGGACTAGTCCCATTTTAAAATACATACCGAGATATATACCAAGCAGCCGCGTGAAGTAAATACTTTGTCTCAATTCGGATGACCTTATGTCTTCGAATCACACGTCTAAGTGATCGCTAGGGTATACCCTTCTTTGTCTTCGTTAAATATGTAGATGTACCATCTTCGCGAGGCCAGCATGTCCTAATGCCGTGGGTGGCAGTCTTAGGTTCGATAAGAACCGTTCACACTGGCCGGGTTGACACCGAGGCGAATAAAGACAGTAAAACAGTGCTTGACCAAGGCATGTATTGACCGAGTTTTGCATTTCAGCCTCGCTAGACTGCTCAGTCAAAACGCGCCTAAGGCCAGGTAAAATATAAACAGGCAGACATTTACAACCACGTGGCACATCAAAGTCGCTGTAACTATTCGCTTCCGTGTTTCAATTATAAAAACATTAACATAAACGTAATTAAAATCATTTTGAACTTTCACACGTGTCCGCTGATCAAAGTGTTGGTGATTATTAGTCTGGTAATATTTATAGGTATTTTTTCATCTTCATTCAAGCGAAAGCAACCGTTTCAAGATATCGCTTTCATACCAACCCAAAACCAGTTGGCTTTCTTCAATATAATGTAATGCGGGCGAAGTATGGTGCAAATTGTAGGCGAAACGTGGTTCACGGTTACCACTAACCGTATTACCACTAGCCAAAATATTATTGTATTTGAATTAGTTAATAATAATTTATATTGGTAACTGATATCCATTGAAATGTGTATTTTATTGTTAAGAAGTTCAGTATCTTATAAGATTTCATAAATAGATTTTGGAAGTGGTTCTAATACAATTTTAAATTTCTTTAATTAAATAACTGTTTTTATAACATCAATAAAACATCCCAATTATCAATAAAAATTGCACAAATAGAATTATAATTTGAAATGAGATAAAAATACAAATGACTTATTAAACTAGTACGCATACTTTTTATTTTAAAAGCACAAACAGTCAGCCGTTGTTGTGTTCATAACATTACATAATTGGAGTTAATAAAAAAACCGTCAGTAAGCAGACAAGTCTGTGGGGCGCCTATTTATTCCCGTAAATACGTCTCCCACTTTCAGTAGGTACCAATAGCTTATCACTTGCCCCACAGATCATAAAATCGTTCAAGGTTGCGCGCCGAAAGTGACAAAGCCTTGTTCTCGGTATGTTGGGGCTTTCCGGGACACCAGTGCCATTGGATACGAGCGTTAACAATTAACAATTATAAGCGAAGTAGTGTTTATAAAAACCTCAGCATTATTAGCACATCCCTAGTGAAATATTTAAATAAATCAATTAAATTAATTTTATTTGCGAATTAATACAATCAAATCAAACATTTTGTGATACTAATGACTATATTTTTAAATATCACAAGGTCTTCCTTGAATATGTTGCGAGGGGCCGGCTCTATCTGCAGCGGTAGAATGAAAGAAGATCGGTGTCTTTTTACCTTTAATTTTTAATCCTCTTAATAAACTGGAACAGATTATACTAATTTCTAGAAATTAATGATAGAGTTGTGTTATTAATATTTTTTATTCCAAACAGGCATAATTGGGTACAATTAGGTTGTATACTCTCTTTAACTCTACCAACACTGTTCCATCTTCAGAGTCATAGTAAACACTACAAATAATTCACTTATTCTAAGCAACTCTATAGTGAATTCATCTAATCTTATTCGCTCTACAGTACCAATTTAAACAATTATTACTGGTCAGTGTTAACGGATCAAGTCGGCACGTCACTGAAGTGGGGGTCAACTGAGGTCCTTTCATTAGTAGGAACCTTGGGTTATATCCTTTTATGGCGATGACTAACTTTTATTAACAAGTGTTGAGATATAATTAAATATTTAACGGTTGACTGCGCGTGCGCAGAATGGAATTCTTTCACAGGGAACACACATGCCAAGGAATCTCTAGTTTTTATATTTATGGAGATTAAAACAAATTTAGAGATAAGAAAAGTATCTATTCATTTTCACGTCAAGAGAATCAATTATAGGTAATCTTATAATTGATTCTGCTTACACAAATTATAATACTATATTATTAGAAATTGTGAAATTTATTATGCAACAAAGTATACGTGCCTGCTTATCCTACATGTGAATGGGGCTCATCTTCAGATGTATCTCGTTACAAATTGTCTCAGCGTGACACGATGTTAGGATCCGTGACTTGACGTAGATGCAACTGCGGTTGCCAACAACCTACAGATCGCTATCGGGGAAATTACGAGATTACTCCGTGTTGCTTTGATAAATAGATGCATTACCGTTTAGATAAAATTAGGAAGTATTTTGAATTTAAAGATCGCGATGTTTGTTTTGTTCTTATGATCTCGTCCAACTGGTGTTTCAGAGCACCCAGAAGCCTCCGACATGGCTTAACAGCCGGGACCAGCAGCTTAACATACCCTCTGAAGCACGCACAAAAGCGCTCAGTGGTAGCTATAACACTAGCGTCAAATATTTCGTGTTACGTCATGATTTTGTAGACCGAAAACAACACAAAGATGCATAACACTAGGTCACCACAATCTCCCCAGACATATTCTATTATTTTGATTTATTAAAACCAACCTAAGTAACATCCGACAATTTGTATATGCAAGCTCTTAAAAAAATCATCACGCATCAAAAAATCACACTAACTAAAACAATTCTTTACAAAATCTATTAATCTAAATAAGGGATGTCACGGATTACACCATCTGTTGAACTTCACAACTGAATCCGTAACAGTATTTTGGCAAACGTGTTTGAAATTGTTTTTCAAAGTAATCCCCCATAGAAAATGGCGATTCGGTCCGGTTGCATAACTAAGACTAGATATTTTAAGTGCCTGTGCCGTTATGTAGGTCAAAAGTGTCTTTTGTGCATTTTACAACGCATGGAGCATCGATTGTTATTGGCGACTAGCTTTTGTTTGCGGTTCCGTGCGCTTAAACGGTTGAATTATTCTGCTACAGTGCCATGGACATTGTACAAGTCCATGGCACTAACTAAACTACAGGACTTGTCCTGTAGTTTCTTATACTAAAGGTCTGTAGGCTCTGAAACGAGTTATTGAGCAAGATACCGCTCTACTATGGTTTTATACATTTGCTGTTTGTATGGCATATTGTTAGTTTCCTCGCGTGGCCAATGAGGGCGATGTACAATTGGATCATATAGTTTTGCAATGTGGAATCAACCCACACATATTTCTGCACACTGAAAAAAAAAAAACCTACAATCACTGGGTTGATTTTAATTTGAAAGGAATATATATAGGTTGGTTCTAATTTGCAAAACTGCATACAATTTACTATACACACAAATACCAAACGTAAAACGTGCGTAAAACTCAAAATAGAACTGCAAAAATAACTGAATCCTGTATGATAACTAAGTTCTTCTTTTTCATGGTACTCCAACAAATAACAATATAATCCATTATATAATAATAAATACACTTTAAAGTGTAAGTATAATACATGTATAGAAAAAAAACTTAAATAAAGGATATTATATTTGGATCATACAGACAGATTAATTTCAATTGTATGTATACATAGATTGTTCTGTATGGCATTGGCATTAGTAACGTTTTATTGCAAAATATTCGTAATTAAGATTTGCGAATCAAGTGTCGGATGTGCTTGAGTGTTGTTACATTGTATGTTATTATTTATTGAAATAATGATTACCAGTCATTATTGTCTCAGAAGTTATTAAGTGGTTTGGCATTTCAAAGTACATCGGGGTCGTAGAATTTAAATATACACCATATACTTTGGATCTGTTCAGTAACCAATCAAAGTAGAGTAAAAAAATTGGGGTAAATAGGATTTATAACAGTAAAAAAAATATACATGTGTATGAACTTTTCTATTTCTTGTATTTACAATAGCAATGTAACTAGGTATATATAACGTTAATATGAAAATACTTAGTAAACAATCTATAAAAAGCAATTCATAATATTTGAATAGGTATCAAAATGCATGAACGAATGAATAATTTGAAATACTTAGACATGCACGTGCTAAAAATAAGGACGAAGCAGTCGCCCTACCTAGAGTTTAGACATTTGATAGAGTCATTAGCGTCTATACTGTGAAAGAAATTGCTAAAGCAAATTGTTTTAGTAATTCGTAGTATTCATTTTAGTAGTAATTATTTTGTAATTACAAAAAGCTTAGTAAAACATATTATAAAAGGCATAAGTAGTAGGAACAACAAAATTAATTTTTTGTCATTTTTTTCAGTGTATATAAAACGTGTGTAATGGCAAATTGATAGTTACTCAGGTTGTAGAAGCTAGCGACTATAGCGAACGTAAAAATCATGATAGAGCTACTATGATAGTGGACATTGATTCAGAATTGTACGTCAATATAAAATATGTGTGTATTAAACTAATGAAATCAAATACGCAAATATGCACTCTTATAACCGAATTGCAACACTTCAAAACAAAATAACTAGCAAAAAAGATTTACATCACACCATCCTTTTGTCCCTATGTAGGCTAATCTTATGCGTAGGATAAACAGCGGTACGTTAACAAGTGTAAAATCACTTGCATTCAGACCACGCCTTCGTCTAACATACATTACATTGTTACACTTAACACCTGACATCTGTATATTATCAGCTTTTGTTAAAATAAAAAACGGGTATTAACCTGAAAATATAACGTCGGATACTTTGTTATATTTCTAAGCGGTTGCATAGACGAGTATCTTGGCTTATGCACTGCACGTATTTGCCAGATTAGCTCATTTAACTGAGTTTTTTTGTAAAAAGACTGTTAACTTGTAAATTTTTATGGCACAATGTTTAGTTTTGGTAATTGTAGACAGTTATGAAACGGATCGATTGTGGTATTGCTGCGATTTTAGAGATCTCTATATATATATATATATATATATATATATAACTCAAAGGTGACTGACTGACTGACATAGTGATCTATCAACCCACAGCCCAAACCACTGGACGGATCGGGCTGCAATTTAGCATGCAGGTAGATGTTATGACGTAGGCATCCGCGAAGAAAGGATTTTGATTAATTCTACCCCCAAGGGGATAAAATAGGGGATGAAAGTTTGTATGAAACTTTGTCAATTAAATTCCACGCGGACGATGTCGCGGGCACATCTAGTTAGTGATAAAACTGTCTACTAATATTTATTTTTATATCGCCAGACGAACACACCAACTGCATGGTCCCTAACTAAGCAACGTTTGTACTATGGGTACCGTACAATGAACTGGGGGCGATCACAGAGATACCCAGGTCAAGGCAAATGAACCCTGACGGGAATCGAACCCGCAACCACCTCAGTGCAGTGAGCCGAGCGGTCTACGCTCGAACCATTGCACCAAGCGGTCGTCATTTAGGAACGGTAATGCCTCCATATGCCGAATGTAACATTTATACAACAACAAAAATGGTTGCGTTTGCTTGGATGTCCATTTACAAAATCAATGGGGTTAGTGTGAGTTTTTAACTTATTCAATGAAGTATACATGTTTCTGCTAGGGGCGCTGCTGTTAAATGTATGGCAAGATTCGCTCACTCAATCAGCGCCTATTCGAAGTCGACAAATTTGTACTAAGCCCCCAGAACAATAAGAGGCGTGAGTATAAATTTTTTAAAATTTACTCCTTTTTTGATTGTCCTTGATACAAAAACCTCACTAGCAACCAACTTAGTGTTAACGTGACACATACCTACAACTTTCACATTAACCATATTCGTAATCGAGTTATGTCGAAATCGTTTCAATCGGTAAGCCATTCGGCCCACTGAAAACTGGTCCTTTTGCGGACAAACCGTTCGGTGGACGATAGGTAACTAATTGTAGTCGAGTGTGAGTTTACTGTTAATACACAGGATACCTAATGTTGTTTAGTAACTATAGCGAAATTCGAAGTAGGAAACCAGTTGAAAGGTCCTTTCAATGACTGCATGACCCCGTTTCCACGCTTTAAAATGGTAATCTATACAAATAAATAAAATTGGAGTGTCTGTTTGTAATATCAAAATAACACCTTTTCACTAAATGCATGTGAAAGTACATACGACACCTATAACAAAAACGCGATCAAAAAAAATTTTGTCTGTCTGTCTGTCTGTCTGTGTGTTTGTTCCGGGTAATCTCCGAAACTGCTGGACCGATTTTAACGGGACGTTCACTGGCAGATAGCTGATGTTTTAAGGAGTAACTTAGGCTACTTTAATTTTAGAAAAACAATTAGGGTTCCGCGTAAAAAAATAAAAACACATGAAATCAAAGAGTATCACCGAAACGGCTGGACCGATTTTGACGGGACTTTCACTGGTAGATAGCTGATGTTATAAGCAGTAATTTAATTTTACTTTTATTTTAGAAAAACAAAAAAATGGGCACTGTCGCGCGGGCTCAGAACGCGGAAGCTGGCTTTTTTGTTAAGTAAAATTCGACGCGGACGATGTCGCGGGCTCAGCTAGTGCATCTATAAAATTACGTTTTAACAACGGTCCGTCGACATAAAAGAATCGAATTCATAACTAGTCAGATTGTGAAATCAATTAAATTAATATCTGACATTTCTGTGGCACGTGAAGAATGTTCACTGAGACCTCCGTGATTTAAACACATATTTATACTTTAATTAATTTCAAAAGGGAAATCCATTAAAAATAGCCTTGAAAAAAAATGCATTATATTTAAAACTTTATTTTAAACCACTTAGCGTTAGTTTTTATGTGCACTAATTATGCGTATGTACTTGTAATACTTATAGCATTTTATGTTTTTATTATCTCCGGACTACGATCTGTTTACAGAAATTCGTTCTTTGATAGGTAGGTGTAATGAATTTAATAATGAATTTGCCATGAAAATATTTTACGTAGACGCTAGACGCTAGTCATAACGAGCGTAAAACTGATAGTAGAGCTAGTAAACACTTAGGCCCGTATTAATAAATCGATCTTAAGTTTGAGTGCGATTTTGAAAACGTAATTGTTAGTAAAAGATGACACGTCAAAAGAATACTCAAGATCGCTCTCAGACTTGAGATCGATTTGTTAATACGGGCTCAGATAAAAAACATCCAATGGACGAATATTCTCATTATTCTAATTCATTTTTTTGTTTTATCTTAAACCCATGGCAACTCCTTGACATTTCGCGTATGGTGCAAACTTGGAAAGACCTAGCCGTGTTTTATTGATTCATGAATAATTAAACACATTTTGGGCTCATTTCAAATGTCACTAATAAAAATAACATAATGTTTTTGTTTACTGTGCGAAGAGCACGTAGGATGCGAATATTTCCACACATTTTACAGTTTTGATGACTTACTCGTATATAGTGGACTAATACCTACCTACTGGACTTATCTATAAGCATGCCATATTACCACGCTGAAAATGATTATACACGATATACAATCACGCCTGTATTTCCCGACAGGGTAGGCAGAGTTGGCACACTTTCGACGAAGTTATGCCACCATACCAGAATAGTAGTGAAGATTTCGTAGTAATAGTCCTATAGTTTTGACAAATGACTTTTATATATACTTATAGGCCCGTAAGAGCGATCTTGAGTACGCTTTTGACATGACATGTTGACATATCCAAGATCGCTCTCAGACTTCCATCGATTTATTTATACGGACCTTAGTATTTATTTACAAAGTGTATTCAGTTGGAACATAAATCTATTTTTCATTCAGACACTGTATTTTGTTAGAGATAACATTATTTGGTGGTTATAGTCACGTAATCCATAGTGAGTGCCACAATATTAACTTACAGAAGCCAGAGCTGTGTGGCGAGCCAAGTCTCAAATAAATTAAAGGTTAAAAAACTATTCAAAAACAAGCTTTTAAAAAGTTTTTTTACCATGAATTTATTTTTTAGATTTCGTGTTCTCCCCATCAAGCGCTCTCATTTGATACCCATACTGTTGTAGTGCAGAAAAAATAACTAGTCCGCCATCTTGGATGATATTGGAATTAGAATGACGTCACATACCTAAGCATGCATTGCCATCAAGAACTTTATAGTGGTATTCTAACCTTCTTGATTGCCATACAAAATAAGCGTGTATACCAAATTTCAGCTCAATCAGTTAAAGATAACTGATTTAAAATTCAGTTGCAAGATTTCACTTTGACACACATGCATTGCAAGTTAAATAAAAGCTTGTGAAAAGATTGTTCGCAAGCTCCGTCTTCTTAATATGAATGTTCGTGACGGAAATATTCCTCACGGCGGAAAATTCACGACACACTTGCACTCACGATCAATGATGCTGTAATGATATCTCAGTTTATGTAACTCGTAAACAGGGCGTTATACATAAATACCTACATTATTCACTGTGATCGAGATAGTAAGGACTATACTCGAATATATATTAGAACTAGCTGTGCCCCGCGACTTCATCCGCGTAGTATTTTAACTTAGCATTAATTTCGGGATTATTGGGTTAAAAAGTATCCTATATGTTAATCCCGGTTATAATTTATCTGTGTTCCAAATTTCATCCAAATCCGTTCAGTAGTTTTTGCGTGAAGGAGTAACAAACATACATACATACATACATCCACACTCACAAACTTTCGAATTACAATATTAGTAGGATTAGACATCTAAAATGTCCACATCTAACGTATTACAGGGTTACTTGTAAGTCCCCGTAATCCTTGGGTGTAATAGACTAAACTGCAACATAGAGCTAAAATGCAGCAAACCCGACTGTATGTTTCGCGAAATTGAGTTGTTTTCGAGATATTTCCATATTTCTGTTTTTATATGAGTCGTTTTTGGTTTTATTAAATGAGTTTTAATTAAATATAAACTTTTTTTGACATTATAATAAATCGGCATTTATCATGAAAAGTCGAAAAAATTTAAGGCTATGAGTAAATTTAAGTTTTTTTTTGGTTATTTAATAAATCTTGAAAAATATAGAATTTCGTACAACTGTTAGTACAACTTATCGTACAAGCTCCTTCATCACAAATTACCATTAGATAAACCTGTATAATACGGTAGCAGTCGTTATGAAATACCACAAACTAAAAGAGATAAAATATCCTGTATTACAAACGTGCTAATGTTTAATTAAGAAGGTAGACAAGGTGACCTGAGCTTAGATCATTTATATCAGTGAAGATGCGACCTTCACGCTTTCGTGTTTGGGCTCCGCGACACGTTCTCCCACGGGTATAACCATTTTGATATTAAGTAGGTACTTCTATTAGACTAGGGCTTTCACTGATCAAGAACAAAATTAACAAAAATAAAAATAAATATTAAATACTATTATTTCACTCTGTCATAACCTAACTATAAACAGAAGGATTTTTTTTATAAATATACTTATTAAGAATAAGAACAATAATTATTAAAAAAACGGTATTTTAGGTAAATTCTTTATTTTGTGCTTACTGGTGAGACCAATAATTATTTTCATGTACATGTAATCTTTAACTGTCCATCTTGAGTTGAACTAAAGACAACGTAAGGCATAGGAAAGAGGAAAACTAATCCATTGAGCTGAATTTCTTCACCTGCGGTAACCCTAGTTCCAAACCAATACAGTAAACGAATTATAATTTAATTTTGGATTAATAAACATGAGTCAGAGAGTCGCCGCTCAAATGATCACATTGAAATCAGACCTTAAAAAGGTACCGCCATTCGAAATCAGTATCCGTATTTACGAAATCAACAGAAATAGAACTACCTAACAGGTACATACTAAGTAAGTAGGTTTAATTAAGTAAATATTGTTAATTGTGTCTCTAGGAAACAATTTTAAAGGTTTAAAAACAAAAACATGATTATCCTATACACTGATAAATTTTATTTACTATAAAAAAATTTACAGTCGATTCAGAAGAAGTTCCTTATTGAAATAGTACCATAACTGTTTAAGAAAAATAATAAGCACTATTATGGTATTGAATGCTTCCTCTAACGTTTTATTGCGAAGGACTGCTAAATTGTATCAAGAAAAAAAAGAGTACTCACTCATAACACTCAAAAATAAACTCAAAATAGCAGGGTCAAATAATTAAATAACAGTTATTGATACCTATGAATAATATATGTTATAACAGATAGCTTAATTCGGCATTGTCTTATACTATATATAATAGCATAAATACGAAAGTTTGTCAGTATGGATGTATGTTTGTTACTCTTTGACGCAAAAAAAAACTACTGAACAGATTTGTTTATAACCTGGATTACCACGTAACACTTTACTTAAATCTACGCGGACGAAGTCGCGGGCAGAAACTCGTTATCATACTAATATTATAAAGAGGAAAACTTTGTTTGTTTGATTGTAATGAATAGGCTCCGAAACTACTGAACCGATTTGAAAAAATCTTTCACTGTTGGGAAGCTACACTATCCCCGGGTGACATAGGCTACGGCTTCGCACGGGTACATTGCGGTTACATTATTCGAGTTTTAGGAAGGATCCCTAATTTTTTTAAATATCATATAGCCTATATTACCCGGGGATAGTGTAGCTTCCCAACAGTGAAAGAATTTTTCAAATCGGTTCAGTAGTTTCGGAGCCTATTCATTACAATCAAACAATCAAAGTTTTCCTCTTTATAATATTAGTATGAAGTATGATAAGTATGATAATATATTCTCCTTCTCCATTATTGATAGAGATGAAACGGTACGGTTTCATCTCAAATACCTTGACGTTCATTGGTCAGCAAGAATGCAGTAACAATCTATCATACAGCAAATATCAAGAATGCTAGACCGGACCAGATGGATCAGGTTACGTTATGTAACAAGCCGCTGAGCCAGTTCAACGGCATAAGTATTTAGGATTATATTTTATGTAATGTGCTTAATTTCTCTATCCTTAATACCTACTAATTAAGATTTATTTGTGTTTAATACTATTATTGGCACAGTATTTATCCCGCTCATTTCAATAGTAGGTTAAAAAGTATATTAAAACTAATTGTTGATATCTGATATCAGAGTTTGTAATTGATGTTAATTAAAAACGTTATAAAAGTAAATGTGTAATAACATTATTTGTTACAGCATTCTTACACAGGTTCATAGCTTTTAATATTATGTCTTATGTGAGTTAACCACTTCATATAATGTGTAAGATTTATTATTAACCCGAATAATGCAAATATTTTATGTATCTTTGATCTATTCATCGCAAGCGTGGCATACCAATTCGTACGTTCTTGGAGTTCACTTCTCGCGTGATAAATAATAATTATTGTTCTTGTGTTTGCCCTTTGAGACATCAAAAACATAATATTTAAATATTGTTTAGATCATAAATAATAATGGATTTGAGACAAAACACAAAAAGTTTTCAAGCGATATGGAAAACTGAGAATTTTCAGCTACCTAATATGTTGCTACCCATATAACACCTTCTGGCTACCCCCTTCAAGGAATATAGCCGTAATGGTCACTCATTATATCACATATTGTAACTTCCATCTAAATAACTACACAAAAAGGCTCATAGACTATTTTTACGAGATGAATGCGTCAGAGTGTTGTAACTGCATAAAAGTAATAGCAACATAATTGCATGCCAGGAGTCCACTGTTGGGCAACCGTGGGATGGGCAAAGATGAATGCGACCCGAGGAGATTGTACGTATTTCGAAAATCACTTTCAAAATGATCGGTGCTTTTATGGGAATGTGTGAGCATTAGTGTAATAATTTTGAAAGAGAGTTAGGATATTGTTTTAATAATTTTATTTGATGTTCTCTATCCACCAGACTAACGAAATATTTTGGTAAATGCTCTAAGAACGACGAGAGAGGCGTTTCTCAAAAGTAAATTACAACGATATTAATCATGGTATTACTTAATTCTAATTTCTACGCAAACATCAAACAATTTTGACCAAAGACATTATTGCTTAACAAGTTTTGATATTTTCCGTAATTAAAAAATGTTTAGCAGATCATCATCGTTCTGGGTCAGTTGAAACGTGCAATAAGGCTGATCTTCGTTTAATTACCAATTAACTTCTCATAATGGTAGGCTAATTTAAACGATTTTTACCTTCACTTTTCAACGCGTGAGCTATATGAATGAGGTTACCGACCGGTCACGACTTAAAACCCAAGTTGCATTACAAATGGGAGCTATTGGCTTTTGTCAGCTTATTAATTGATTATTATCTAGCTGCTTTAGTTTTTATGTAATAGTCTGGATAGTCCAAGTATTCCTTCCGGTTCTAGTATGATAACATGAGGAGAGTTAATTGAGGATAGTTTGGCCATTAAACTTCATAGCGGTGACAGAACGGAAATGAAACAAGAATATAAAAAGGACACCTATACGATTTTTTTTTCTTGAATTTCAAGTGTTTGTCTTTAATGAATATATTATAGGCTCAAGTATGTTACTTACTAGGTGGTTAGGTTATAATGTAAAAAGATTATTAATATCGACTGAAGAGGTATTTTATTTTGGTTAACTTAAACCACGTTTACTTAGGTACCTGTACATTTTATTTTCTAGTTTCATCAATAGCAAAGTTTTTGGAAATTATGCTGTAGTGATGGTTGATAATGAATGATTATTATACCCAGACAGATCTACAACTTGTATGGTATTCTACTAGAAACGCTTGTACTGTGGGTACCGTACAAATGACTGAGAGCGATACAAGATCAGCTTATTCAAATTTAGAAGTTCTATAGCCCTTATTTACATAATTAGCTAAAGAGGTACTTACGAGAGAAAATCTAGACTCAAAAGTTTATAATTTATTTACCTAAGCAATTAAGGATTTATTAATGAATCTTCTTTAGCGGAAAAGGGAAGATCTTCCAGCCAGGCGGGTGTTGTGCCTGGCGGGGCGGCCGCTATGCCCCCCTGGTTATTCTCGGGGTCTTGTATATATAGTCACGATGCTTGCGAGTCTTACTATCGTGATTCAGCTTTTCTATGAAGAATCCGTACATTGTATTGAGGCGCTGCATTTAGCGCCATCTGTCGGCGACGTGAATGTGAGGTCGCCACACTTCTATTCAAGTTTTCATCTCGAATAAAATAAAGATTGACCTACTGAAAACCACTTTGCAAATCATCTTTGAAAAGGCCTGTCTGAATCTGAGTTGTAGTTACGTCATCACGCGTAACGTAGATCCTTTCACAAGGTGACATCACGGTATTCGGACTAGGATTTCCGGACGGACTGCCGGACGTACAAGTTGTACGATTGATGTTCTAGTTATATGTCGGTCTTTATTATTATTTTATGTAAAAATTCGGCAAATAACCGTGCGATCTGTCTGATGTTAAGCAGTTATGCATCTTATAGATGCTTGCAATACTAAAGGTCGCACGTTGCCGACCAGGGCCCTAACCACGCTAGCTAC
Organism: Notodonta dromedarius; assembly: GCA_905147325.1. Lineage (NCBI taxonomy): Eukaryota > Metazoa > Arthropoda > Insecta > Lepidoptera > Notodontidae > Notodonta > Notodonta dromedarius. The sequence continues at coordinate 11,191,933 of LR990165.1, read as the reverse complement.
TCAAATCGTAATAGAAAAGCAAACGCTCGCGATTACGTTTCAAACGCTCCGCTTTTGACGTTTTGCTGACACGAGCTTCACGATTTCTACTGACATTGATATGGTATGGTGTCAGCAAAACGTCAAAAGCGGAGCGTTTGAAACGTAATCGCGAGCGTTTGCTTTTCTATTACGATTTGAGTAGCTAGCGTGGTCAGGGCCCAGAAGGGGAGTGGGATAGAGGGAGAGAGATGGAGGGTTGGGCTTCTGGCTCGCTCACTCTTCGTATGGAACGCAGCTATAATTATTTATTCATTCATTCATATTAAACATTCATTCATTCATTGAAAAGAGTAACCATTGAGTTTCTTGCCGGCTCTTCTCAGTAGAAGCAGCATTCCGAACCGGTGGTAGATTCTGACTATTCATAAATGCTTTGTTGGCTTACTTGAATAAAAACAATTTTGAATTTTGTTTTTTTTTTTTTAATAATTACTTTACGCCCATTATCCGTGACAGGGTGGTAGCCGGTCAAGCTATCCCGCGCTATATATAGAGGTATAGTGAATTGGCTCTACTACCTTATAAGTTATGTATTAAAGTAGTTCAAGGGGTCAATAGCCTACTGATTAGAAGGGCAGCCCTCGTAGCTGAGAGGTGCCGGGTTCGATCCCCATCCTGGCCATTAAATTATTGAGGTGAGCCGGCTCCAAACACAAGCAATTAGCTTAGCTGGTGGGGCTAACGGGAATACCTACTAGTAATGTGATATATTATTATTATTATTATTAATGTCACATTGCTAGTTATATTTTTTTTTATAAAAAAATATTCAGGCATGCGTCTATGGTGCGCAAACTCGAGGGCAACCACTTGACCGGTCCAATATATGGATGGGTTAACGATTCGTGAGACTTGACCTTAAATTCATTCGTGATTTAAATTACTGGACGACATTGGTTGTTAGGGCATGTCAAGAGGGATCACGGCAATTGACCGACTTTTAAAAAATCGAATATACTTAATAAAGACTTAAGAAAATGTCACATTGTATCTGGCACATCAGGAAAATAAATTATACAATTTTATGAAAACATTTGAAAATAACGAAATGCATTCTGACAATAACATGACCATTCAATTATCTTACAAATAAAATTTGACTCAGTGCAACCAACAATAGAGCTTCACTTTTGATGTTACATCGATTTGCTGGCTAGATTCGATTATGCAGGCTTCATAATATAATCGAATGCAACAGTCATCAATATAATAGTGAATCGATTCGCAGTTTCCGTGAAGACGGAACACGTTTTGTACCTAAATTGTCGTGGGTTACAGTCGTTTTAGCATAAATGCAGATGTTTTTCGCTTTTTATTTTCGTTTTGTTTACAATTTTTAACAATTCGTGCCGTATTATTACTTGCCAGTCAATTAGCAGCAGGTGTGTTTTATTTTTTTATGGAAATGAACCCAATGATACAAAAGCTGATAGACCCCAATGATAAGGGCATTATCAATTTTACTAGCTCAGAAGAGGCTGAAAGAATTAACAGCCTTTTCTGCAGAATATCTAGCTCGTAGTTTCTTTCAATTAAAAATGTCTATGAACACACATCAGAACCTTTCCAAAACTACAAAGAAAGCTTTAGATAGATTTTAGAAATCTCACAATGAGTACCAACCAGTCAACTTTTAGCGATAAGTAGGTACTAAAAAAATCTCAAGCGTCCTCAAATACAAATTACATAAATATTCACCAAAATTACTTATATAACTTTTTCTCGCAAACACATATATAAAGAATGCACCGCTCTGATGGTACTCTTAATGCCTGTTTTTTACACATTTAATATGGAAACAGTTTCACTGACCTTTACCGAAAAATATGAAGAGTAACCTTTTTACCGAACAGGTTCACTGTGGTGGCAGCCGACCGCCGACCTTAATGGCAGGATGGCCTCAGTCGTCTTGACAGCTGGACATGTTGCAGCAATCAAATTGTAGCTTCACATGCCAAGAAATTTGCCAATGATGAGATCATTTTTACGTACTTTCTGATTGGTTACATTTTTGTTTGTTTTGTAAGGTCATTGGTTGCTCCCGCTGACAGCTCAATGTTCTAATTTAAATGAATGTAGTTTTAGTGGATGAATGAGTAATTAAAAGTTTTTTTTTTATTGGACATCGTTTTTATGTAAATAATAATATAATTAAACCGCTGATGAATTGGAAAATCATGAATACCTTATCTATCTATGTAGTAGTATTTAGATAAGTAGGAACATACAATTTTCAACCTTAATTTATGCACACTCTGAGTATAACATGTGGACAAACAAGTTTCACCTTTACATCACTGAAGGAGAAAGATTATAATCGTAATGCAACGTTATTTTCCCTGTTTATCCTACCAAGCTTTGTTGGGGTAAACAATTATATTGCTCAATATAATTATCTAAAATACAACTCATTCCGGCGTAATATAATAGTTAACTTCTACACATTATTTAAATATTGATAAATTATTATCAATAGATCGTTAACCTATTAAGTAACGGAGACGAGCTGCTAAATTACCATCAGATTCCCACGATGAGTATCATAAGTACCTATAATAATTCTGTAACCACAAAATTGTGTATACCATCAATCGCATATCAGTCCTTGTATCGCCTCGCACATCAACTGACCATCCTTTCTACATCTCGAGTATTCTCGAGGCTATCGAGGCTAAGTACCATCGTGGCCGAGCTATTAAATTTTAAAATGTTAAGTACGTAATGGACAATTATTTTTTTGTATTCATTGTATGTATTGATACATATTTTGACGACCGCTTGGAGTTGTGGTTCGTGCATAGGCATTGCACCGGGTGGTAGCGGGTTCGATTCCTAAATCTGAGTGAGATTTGATTATTATTTACTTATTACCTGCTCATATTCTGTTGCTGCTCCTGAGAATGTACTACACCCTCTTTTGTTCATTGAAAAGAGTAGGTAGGTAACCATTGAGTTTCTTGCCAGATCTTCTCAGTGGAAGCAGCATTCCAAACCGGTGGTAGATTCTGACTATTCATAAATGCGTTGTTGGCTTACATGAATAAAATAGTTTGGAGTTTGAGTTTGATTCAGTAAGTTTCGGAGGTGCGTTTTCGTAATTTGCTCTGGTTTGGGTGAAACTCCCAGTCCATTGTGCGGCACCCGTAGTACAATTGTTGCTTAGTTTGGGACCATAAGTGTACTTGGTGCGGTCTGGCGATTTTTTTTGAAGTGTAAGTACCTATTGAACCTACTGACATATTTGATGAAAATAGGTGATTTGCTTATTTTAATTTGTGATGATCATAGAAATCGTCTATCGGTAGTCCGTACTATTTAAATAATATACCTGAAGCCCGGATATTCATATTAGGTAATTAAATATCATTATGTCCGAATTGAAATAGGTAATTCATTTTATAATGGGGTATTAAAATTCACGTCGATAACGTCAGCATTGTTTTCCGCCTAGCAACATTGACATATTATATCTTTTGAACATTTCTAATAAAAGTATCGAGGTATATTTTAGTATGTATAATGATTGTATGTTTTTTAAAAAGTCCTATCCAATTACCGACTAAAAATAAGAATCTAGACGATAAAAAGCAGGTATATAAAACAAAACTAGTCACTTCCAATTTCTTTATAAAAAAGACCATCACCAAACAAGATTCCCCACTTTATTTAAAAGGTTAAGAGGCACTATTAGCCACAGGTCGGGTTATATTTGTATTAGTGACCTATCTTTTATTAAATTTTTTTATACTACCATAAATTAACAATAATTAAAGCAACATACCTACACCATTCTTTGTGATATTTATGGATTTATGCAAATAGTAATGAATAGTGATGGAGGTACTTAATATAATTTATTTAAGATATTTTAAACAAGGCAACGTGGCTTGGTAAGTTTCCTCGACTACCTATTTTGACTTAAATTAGCTGATATTTTTTGTTTAAAACCTAAAAAAAATATTGTTTCCACATACTTATATTAACGACTATTAATTAATTTTATCAAGTATATTATATTATATACCTACCAGCTTATTAGTTAGATTTCTAGAAGAAAAATGTTCGCGAACAAAATAAGACTTTAAATTCTAGTACTTAACTTTCAATTTTAAACGTGTTGTAGTTTTACGCATTGCGATTAATCGAAAATGTCAAAAATATTGCAACGGCAACAATCATTATAATGAATATAGTTTCGTCATTCACCAACGAAAATATGACAAAAAATTATGAACTGACAAATATTTAATAATACTTACATTAATGATTGCATGCATAACTACAGATTGGTTTAAGAACATAGAATGTAATAAAAAAATAACGTACCAACGTAACGTGACAAAGAGAAGTAACGAAACGATATAACGATTATGTGTTTTCGTGAGACCGTTAATATACCTCTATATTTAGGTAATTGGTCCTGTTGACATTGTATAGGACAATGAAGGGTTACTGTAAACTTGGTGTAAAATGTAAAATTATTTCCTATTTCACTATTACGTAAGGAATGTTTCACTGTGAAGTTCGTATTATGTCTGTAATAAAGAAGATTTCAATGCAAACATTTCGACACCTTTAATATAAAATAATAAGCAATGAGTGCATTAAAAGACGATTAAAAAAAAGGAAATAATTAATAATAGTCCCGCCACACACTCCCGCCACTGTAACTCCTGTAAGCTAGGATCGACAATGGTGACCAATAATGACGTCGAGGTTTGACCCTCGACGAGTCCCGGGGAAAAGTTAAATTGTCTTGGAACCCGCACGAATTTAATCGAAAGAAATAATAGGAGGAGTTGGAAGAAAATATTTCCACTTCCCTCCGGTGCAAAGCGGGAGACAAAATATATGTAGCTGGTATGGGCTAATTGCCATAGAAACAAGACTGTTACAGCTGATTGAAGACCAGTTGTAAGGCACCACGGATCGAAATATGACTAATTGGACCTAAATATAAAATTAATAATAATATAGACCCACAAAAGCATTTGGGCAAATTTCGTATTACAAGTGTTTACAATGTCATGTTGAGACTAGATAACGACGCTTGAATGTCCCTGAGTAATCCTACTGAAAAGTACTTCTTACAATTGGCTTGGCTTAAATTGACATTACAAAAACACGGGTAAATCCATCCAAAAGGTCAGTTTATAATAAACATCCGAGTAACGAACAGGAAGGCAATCGGTTTGACAGGTGACTTTTTCAAATAGGTGACATTTGATTGGACCGCACGACGCACATTGGGTAAGAAAAAATAAGAAATAGGTACATTTAATTAACTTAAAGTAAAACAAGTAATATATAATGTTGTCCAGATTAAAGTCGAATGAATGTTTACTGAACAAAGTTATCATTGAGATGTCAGTCAAAGTAATGATAATAATGTGGTCTAAAGAAAAATATTGCTATTCCATTTAAAATTGGAATAGCAAATCAAAATTAAAATAAAAACAATAACTTGATTATCGTAGCCATCACATACCTAGACAATTTAAATTTAAAGTCTATTATAGTTTTGTCTCTTATTATTTTATATCAGCGTTGTGACATTGCATTCTGAACATCAAAAATGAATATATTTTTTGCATTTCATAAAAAAATCTTGGCATTGTTCAAGAACTGGATTCTCCTACCATGTTGATAATAAGATGTTATATCAGGTTGGAAGGCTGTCAACTTCATTATCATATGTAGAACGACATTCCAATGTGGAAGGACTTATGCAGTTTTGAATATTTTTTAATTTTGTTTTTGAAATATTATTTAAATATGCAACCAACATCCCAACATATGCAACATATGCAACCAACATATATGTACATAAAACAATTTAGGGGAAAGGACCCACCACCCTTGGCTTGTTAACCTCCAAAATTATAAATCAAATAGGTTGATCGATAATGGAAGAGGTTAACAAAACCTAACTCCGTCGGTCGAGTTTGTCAGTCATGAGTGTCAGGGACCCTAATAATGTGCAATTTTCCGCGGAACAAGGCGAATTAAAAGTAAAATTCGACACGTGTTTCGCCTCTGAACGAGACATCCTCAGGAAAGTTGGGCTACGAATGAGATATGTATATCCCCTCAGCTCTACGGGCAAAAGATTTCATATAAGAACGACTTAAATTGATTTACCTATTACAAAAGATAATAATTATCAATCAAATAAGACACTTAGGTAGAAATTGTGCTAAGGTTTTTTTTATGAAATTCATAGAACGAAATAAATATATAGGAAGAGTAAGTAGGTAATGATTGCTTGGGCGGGCGGGCCTTAACGATTACTCGGGCGAGGATTGAGTAAATTAATGTCATTTTCAGTTATTTCGACTTACCATGAGTTCCGCGTATTTTTATCACCATCACCCGTCACATTGTTACTTGAAACACGGATACACTAAATGTCAATGATATGAAAACGTATGAGGAAAACTGTATATTGCAACCCATGCAATCGTTAATCGATAAATACGGTTACAAATTTTAAAGCATTGCTTTTGATTATTATAAACAAATCAAATATATAATAGGGCAGGTTTTTTGTTAGCATGAACTTTTAGTACAAACAAAATTTAATCGGTTTAATTTTACAGTTGATCAAGAATCGTGAACATTATGTGAACATTTTGTAATACCAATACGAGATGTCTCAAAAGCCCGAAATAATAAATTAAATAAGTACTGAAGTTTAACTGAATGAAGATGCCTAGTTAAGACAGGCTGTGCGTAACTATCGAGTTGACCTTTGAATATTTGTCACAACTTACGTTTTGTGGCCTTAGAACACATATTATTAACTAAAAATAGCGGAAACTGCATTTACGAGTAACTTATTATACTTTTAATATCGTTCGTGAACATTTCGTATACTTAGAACCTACATATTTCATTTTTTTTTATTGTTACCATTAAGCTCCATATCATGACGTGTAATTTTCTCAAAATTCCGATGTTACTCTGATAAAAATATCAGGCAGAAATTGCGTAAAAAGCGCGCAAAATTCAGGGGTAACCTGCGTAAATAGCCGTTGCTCAAAACGGTTGCTCAAACGCACGCTCTTAGCCCTTAGTTGATTGTATGCTTGATAAACGTTAATGACAAAAGGAGACAATAACCTCGCAACCGAAAAACACTTGAAAGACTACAATAACTAAAAAAAATCGATAGCCATGATATATCAAAAGTTCAAAATTTCCATAAAGTTACCACTTAATTACCCCCTTATTTCCCTGGGAGATCAGTACGTAAAGCTTTTTTTAGGGGGTTGGAGCCAATAGCTTACCATCAGCCAGCAGAGAATAGCTTATTATATCAGGCTGGCTCAACGTAAAGACGGTTCTTAGCTATAGTTCGACTCGCTAGCATTATAAAATCTATGTGTGTACCTTTATATTTAAGATAAATTATTTTATCAACTTTGTAAATTGTTACCTACCTTGTGCAATATGTTTCAGTAATAACTAGTACCTACCTACAACTGTATTTGTTACCTACCCACATCTGAACACCAACCTAGTGTCAACCGTTCACCTATGACTAACTAGACCTTAGCTTTAATTATCTAAACAATCTATTGCTGATAACATTTTCTAATTCTATATCAAGATTATTGTCTCTTAATCAAATAGTGTGAGCGATTATTTATTTTACGTGTGTGTAAATATAAAGGCCGACAACTTTTTGTAGAGTCGTAAAATTGTTAGCAAAAAATTATATTAGTTTACTACATGGTATGTAAAAAGATGTTTTTTTATAAAGTCTAATTTAAAATATAAAATTGTAATCCTGCGCTCCATTACTCGCATCACTGACGTGGGGGCGAAGACCGCAAAGCTGAAGTGGGAGTGGGCTGGTCACGTGGCACGTATGGTCCCGCAAAGGTGGGCAAAAGCTATCACAAATTGGGTGCCAACAGACGGCTGCCGCAGCCGGGGTAGACCCAAGAAAAGATAGCGTGACGATTTGGCACCTTTGCGGGAGATACGTGGCCCGAAACAGCACAAGACCGTATTTTGTGGAGTGGTAAGGGAGAGGCCTTTGCTCAGAAGTGGGACACAAAAACAGGCTAAAAAAAAATCCCAATTTTTATTTTATTTTTTTACATTTATTAAAATGTAAAGGCAAGTCTACAGATCTGTTTTAAGTTGACATCGCGTCTGCTCTTTTTTTTATTTCGAAATAGGCAAGTATTTGACCACAATCTCACCTGATGGTAAGTGACGATGTGGTCTACGGTGGTGCATACTTGCCTAGAAGGTACCTGTTCACTCTCGACTTGAAAACATCCAGGTTATAGTCAACCGGGAACAAAGACGCCGGCAAGGTGTTCCATTCCTTGGCAGTTCGCACAATAAAAGTGGAAGCGAACTCTTCTTAAGATGCAGGTGTACATCTGATACAGATGGACCAGGTGGACAGCTGGCCAGTGTACCAACACAGACAATTAAAAAGAAACTAAAAAATAACCGAAACAAAGTGAATGTGACATCTGACTTTTAAGAATAGAACTATAATGCCACCTTTGACATTTGCTACTCAAATAAATTACCCTATCTGTGACAACATAAATTTTCCACTTCATCGAAGGCAAACCACTTAAAAAAGCTCGTGTTATGAAAACTAGCTCACTAGCAACTATTTGTACTATATAATTACACACCTACAGCCTGTATGTAGGTACCTCCAAAGTCCAATCTGAAATAAAAACTCTAGCCTCTGTATTAAAAATATATAGCTATTAATGTACTTTAAAACAAGTTAATTAAATAATTGTGTTGGTCTTTTGAACAACCTGTATACAGTATAAAATAGTAAGCAACCGAGAACATTAATTTATGACATAATAAGCAAACGCAAATTTATTTTTCAGTCCTGGGGTATAATGAATAAATCAATAATATTATAATATTTTTGACATACTAATATTATGACGGTAAAAATATAATGGTTAGTTTTTTTTCTTTTTTGTTTTTATTTCGCTATAAGTATGTAGCTATTTTTGGGCATAGGTTCAAACTAGTTTCATCTCCAATACCATCAAGATAAGACAGTAATTCGATTGCACTATGATTCCTTCACAGATATAATTCATCAAAGAAACGGCTCAATTGGCCCACATCATTTACAGAGGGAAGTCCAAGATCAAGTGGTATTTACCGGCGAGGACGCCCGCTCTTCTTTTTGTATTACCTGTTACCTTCTCCGGTTGATATCGACATACATGTTGCTCACGGATTCGCTTGTTTTTTATAGTAAGTTGCTATAATAATAATAACCAATTGTCGGAGGTAGAGCCAAACTGTAGCCGACCGATTACAGCTCATATACGGGCTGGCTCAGCAAGGTTAATACCACCGCCTCACAGAAAATCAACGTAAAGTAAACAGGTGCGTTTAGTACGAGTGAGAGTGCCGAGAGCCCAACCCCACTTTCTCCTGCCTCTATCCTTCTCCCCTTCAGGAATCAACGTGCGAGCCATTGGTATTACAAGTGTCTATAGGCTGCGGTAACTGCCTAACATCAGGTGATTTCCTGACTTGGTTACAAAAAAAAAAACATAAATATGTTATATAGTAAGTAGGTTCCTCTCCATGCAGCTTTGACCACTGGTAACTTGGACCCTGTTCCCGATGCCAGTGGGAAACTACTTATTTATAAGAAACTATGTTACCTATATGAGTGTAATTACTCTTATGTTCCGCTCAATCAAGGCTGATAGGTGTTAGATAATTTAAATTATTTTGATTTGAGAACTCGAAACTTTTTGTAATGACCTTTAGCCAAGATCTAATGGCGTCTAAGTCGATCTAATTTTGATTCCTAGTCTCAAGACTGATCTGGAACCTTCAAGTAATTAAGATATAATAAATAGATTGATAAATCGGACATGCTAAGCTCTAAAATGCCTTTATTTACATAGAGACGTGTGTTTCGATAGACATCTAATAAAAACAATTCGAAATACTAAGTGTATCGTCTATTATGTCACTATATGTCTTCAAAACTTTCAAGATAACGATATAGGCGTTATATCGTTAACATTTTAGGAAGCCGTAAATTGCGTAATTTTTAAAAACAAAACTTTTCAAAACCCAGACCGTCAAAAGACTCTTTAGTTATATAACAACTAGAAAAAGTCTAGGTATTATTAATTATTCAGCATTTTTTTACATAACAAACAAGAAAATCATATTTATTACTAATAAGTTTTGAGTCTACTTATGTCACATATTTTATTTATTCCAAAATTCAAATGAGTGTTCTCAAAACTATGATTAAAAGTCGGTTTACATAATTTTAATAACTGGTAACCCTGTCAATTTGTTCAGCACGTACAAGGAAATATGAAAGATCGATTATACTCATAACTTTTGACCTGTACCCGTAACATCGAATAAGGTACACTTTCAATTTATATTCGTAATGATGGATCTCGTTAAGGCCCGTATTATTGAATCGATCTTAAGTCTGAGAGTCATCTTGGAAATGTCATTCTTATGTCATACCAGTACAAAATTACATGTCAATCGCGTACTAGAGACCGCTCTCAAACTTGAGATCGATTTATTAATGCGGGCCTAAATATTAATATAGGTCCTAATTCTGTTAGTACAAAAATAAACTTAACTAACTTGATTGCCGATCTTCTCACGCTTGCGAAGCAGGAGTTAATGAGCAATATTTTTAGCTCTGTCTAATTTATTTTAGTGTTAGATTGCAACCAACACAATTTGCACCAGTGCCAAATTAGCGAACCAATTCGATCATCGTATTAGGTAAGATAAGATAAGGTAAGTTATTCACAAAGACGCGTGGATTTTTGCAAATTGACCCATATGCCAGTGTTATAAGAGTGACAGCACGCGTCTTCGAGAAATGAAGGAACTATACCTAGCAACGCTAGTATAATGAGTATATTGGACTGGGGGCAATCTCATTAAGTAATACCCAGGTGAGGGCAAGTTATGGAATATATTCTAACGTTAAAAAGACTTTAGTTTCAGCACATCTTTATCTATATATATCACTGTATATATTCGTCTTCCGTGGTTTCAGACTTGGATTATATTACATATGTTCTAATAATTATATTTAATTACTACAATCACAGGTATCATTTAAAATGTTACCTACCTAAATACCATTAGGTAATAAATATAAATCACACACGTCATTGAAATTAGAGGTTTAAGAATCTAATTGCTTCAGCTATAAACGTGAAACGAATTAAACTTGTCAATTAGGTACCAACTTGTGTTATAAAAAAAGTTTAAAGGTTATTTTACCCGTTTTATTGACATTTTAGTAAACCGCAATATGTGAAGGGTACAATGTTGTTAGACTATCCTACTAATATTATAATTGCGAAAGTTTGTGAGTGTGGATGTATGTTTTTTACTCTTTCACGCAAAAACTACTGAACGGATTTGGATGAAATTTGCAACACAGATAGTTAATAACCTGGGTTAACACATAGAATACTTTACTTAAGTCTACGTGGACGAAGTCGCGGGTAGAAACTAGTATAAACTATTTCCACATAATTAATTAATTCTATGACATGTTTTAATATTTTTGACGCGAACTTCTATCTTTATTAAGCAACCAAAAAATCAGGGCCACACCTTGGGCAGATAAATTCCAAAGCACACTGCAATATTTTTGAGAAAATGATGCATAAAGTTGATAATTTTATGTAAAATTTGACATTAAAACTAAATTATTGCGTTATTAGTCAAATCAAAAAGAACACTAGTCACATTACATTTTTATAAAAAACGAGGAAGTGAATTTACAGATTATTGTGCGAAACGAATGCAATAAAATAAATAATTACTTTTCATTTTTATATTAACAACAAATTACTACATCTAACATGATCAAGAAACAAATACTGAACAAGTTTTTACTTTTGTACGCACATACTAGTACTACTACTTTATACTACTGTATACTACTGTATACTACTGTATGTACTTATGTAGATTTAAATAAAATTTCGAGCGGAAAGTCAATCGCTTCCTCATTCTGTAGCTCATAAAATTGTTCCAGTCTGATTAAATGACCGCCATGGCGCGATGTTATTGACCGTGAAATCGCCATGCGAGGTGTGTTAATTGCATGGTGCTGATCAATTACCGGTTGAACAGTGGGTTAATTTGACTACTGTTAGCACTTGGTGCCCTGGTTTTGTAAAAAATACTTTTTAAATACTTATATGCTTCCATTGTTCGGAAAATATTAAGCGGATCATCACCTTATTTATATTTTGCTAAAAGAGTATAATACTAGATAAAGAAATGATTGCAGAAACATTTTAAAATAAAAAACACAAAATGATTAATTATTTTTAAATACAATAATTCAATGATAAGTATGCTTGTCAGCTGGAGATGGGTGGGCTGCGCTAGCTTTCAACCAAATGGAGCAGCGGAAAATGAACTGATTCCTTTGGTCGAAAGCTAGCCCAGCCAGCTAATCCGGGTCAAGTAGACGGGCACCCTAAGACGCTATTGGTACAAAAAATACCGTTCCTAAATGCAAATTAGTACGCAAAATAAATTGAATTCAGATAATTTGCAAACTCAAACGGCCTTTACATAATTCGGTACTATTCCGAGCCTTGGCCGGCTCATTTCCTTATTATAATTTTACATGTTTACGAACCGGTCATAATTCGATGTGACACCAACACAAGCTCGAGTAAGACTCGAGTATCTATGATAAATTGTTTAATAACTTTATGATCAATAAAAGTTTATAGTCTCTAAAATAAATGTATTGGTAAAATCTTTATTGATTTTTTCTTCTGTCATCAAATAAAGGATACATACCTACATTAGTTAAAATACCTATAAGCAATTCGTTAATTAAATGAAATGCGTAGGTACCCAAGTAATTTTCATATATAATATGAGCACTTCCATTAAAACATATATAATAATATATTCATTGTGATACAGTGGTATCGATATCATACTTACTTAAATAAAAACATACCACACAAAATTTTCATGTAGAAACTTCAGAGCGGCGTAGTTCATATATTTACCTGCAAAAGAAAATGAACCTTATTAAATGTGGAATAATTTAATTGAGAGACACATGTTTTTTATATGTTGCAGAACAGTTATGCCTGTAATAAAATTGGTCTAAGAAAAATAATCCAAATAAAAACTATAGTTAAAGTAATGACAACTCTATATACAGATACGTAAGATTGTTTGTGCCATAACTCAGTGCTTTATGTATGTGAGAGACTGGAATCGAACCAGCAACCATCGTAAACCGCTAGACCAAGCGCCCGTCTATTAATTTGTCAATTTACTGATTGGATAAAATAAAGTTGCAAACGTCACAAAGTAATACCGCCAGCTCATAAAGGACAAGGCAAACCACCGTCCTGTCTCTTATCTAATATTAATACCGCTGCCATACTCCTGCCTGTGTACATTAATGTGTATTACACTTTATGCTGATCGGTGTTGGTCTAATTTCAATTTTAAGGAAAAAACATTTGAATCTTATAATAACTATTTTCAAAGGAAATACGTTAGGATTAGATTTGAGATGCATTTGGTACTAATTTAATTAGGGTTTATTTCTAGTAATAATTAAGTTATTGTTATTATTATTTCATTACTTAGATACTTATATGAGTTATCTTTTAAAGATATAATAATTATGTGATGTGTCGAACCTTTGGGTAATAGTCTCATATGGATACAATAGGCAATATTAATTTACCTAAATAAATAATAAATTCAATTGAAATATAAAATACCTGTATTATATTTGCACCTATAAATACATCTCCATATTAACAATAACACATAAAAACGCATTTTTATTTAGAGCCGAAATATTGTTATGTTATGATTATTAACGAAATCGACATCCAAAACCTTGCGGGCGCACTTTCTGTTAAAGCGTAAACATGAACACTTCAGAACCACTGGACCGATTCTAAAAACCGCGAAACCATGAAAGAAATTATTATTGCGCAATGCAACTGTGCAGCTGATCAAATAATCATTGTTTTGCACATGGAAATATTGAGTACTAGCTGTGCCCCGCGACTTCATCCGCGTAGTATTGGATTATTGGGTTAAAAAGTATCCTATATGTTAATCCCGGTTATAATCTATCTGTGTTCCAAATTTCATCCAAATCCGTTCAGTAGTTTTTGCGTGAAGGAGTAACAAACATACATACATACATACATACATACATACATACATACATACATCCACACTCACAAACTTTCGCATTTATAATATTAGTAGGATTACGTTTTGACAAGTGATTGGGTTGCCATAGTGATTTAGAGAGTATCTTAAGGTGAAAGCGCCTGTCTAGCCCGCGAAGTTCAAATTTTTTGAGTTCTTTTAGAAATTTTACAAAATCTGACAATAATAAAAGACAAATTTTGTAGTTCGCGAAAAAGACCGTGTGCAGTGCATTTATTAATACATTTATTTTACTCTAAATATTATCACGGTGGATATGATACTAGTAAATCACTAAATATACAAAAATTGCCAGATTATCTGGATAGCTGTCGTTCTTGAAATGTTTTAGAGTAAGTTGGATATATTAATAAATGCACTGCACACGGTCTTTTTCGCGAATTACAAAATTTGTCTTTTATTATTGTCAGATTTTGAAAAAAATCTAAAAGAACTCAAAAAATTTGAACTTCGCGGGCTAGATGGGCGCTTCAGCCTTAACAAGACATGCACTGCACACGGTCTTTTTCGCGAATTACAAAATTTGTCTTTTATTATTGCCAGATTTTGAAAAATTTCTTAAAGAACTCAAAAAATTTGAACTTCGCGGGCTAGACAGGCGCCTTCACCTTAAGACAAACTACCCATATCTACAGCGATCGAACGTATGTTTTATGTCTTTTTTATGCCCTGTATTTGATTGAGTTACCAATTTTAAATTAAACGGCATTCGATAAAACATACTTAGTGCTCCCATTTCTGATATATTCTGTGTTTCCAAGGGCTCACCAAATTTACTGTTTGGCTATCATTGTTATATGTATGATAATGTTTAAGCCAGGGACCAACTACCCTTTAGAATCTAGAAGAATAGTTCCCGAAACGCGTCTGAATAAGGAATATATTCGATTTACGATCGACCAATCACAATCGATCATTAATTTCAATGGATGAATTTAATGCGTTGCCTGCGCTCTCCCGTCCGATCACAGTGGCATTGCCCCCGCTGCCCCGCTCAAGTTATTTTGATGAAAGTGATAATGCGGATTGTAAAGGGTCTGTAGTTTGGAAAGTCAGAAGCCTAACAAATTTAAAACAACAGTCACATTAGTCGAGTCTCGGAGGACAGTGTTGACGCTACATGTCAACAACAGGAGACCTAATCTAGAGAGACTAAAGACTTGAGACTTAAGACTTGCAAGAAGACAACATTCATACTGTATTTAATGTTCCAGCCATTTCAACACTACATATTAACTAATCCTTAACAACAAAAAAAAGACTTTCACCCAGATGAAGCCTGGGAACGAATTTTTTTTAAGATGGATTTTTTTACCCAATCATGTTTTTGGTAAAAAAGTCATTACAAAATCCTTACCGAAACCAGCCCAAACCCCATAGATCACAATTACATTTGCCCAAGCGACGCTTCGTCGCGGCTGACCGAGTATTATTATCGTTAATGACACTGCAATAGCTACTCGAGTAGAACAGACCGGGCGCGAACTAGCGAACTAATTCCTTAGCTCTACCATGAGCTTAAATACGTTTAATAGAGCGCTTGCGTAAAATATTTATCGAACAAATTGTTAGTTCCTCTAGTGATGGAATATCGCGGTACAATACAAAAGATTAAACAAGTTTATTTTGGTGCTAGTCTCACTATCGCACCCTGCGACTATTGGAATGATTTCATTCACACCATTTGGATACCTGGTATCCCACTCATATAGACCAAGTGCATCGTGAGCTTTCCTTTCACGCACGTTCAAAGTGAGGATTGACCTCACTTCTGGTATTACTGTCGCACTATAACATGGGGTTCATGACCTCGTCTATTTGCCTAAATAAATTCCTATTAAATAAATATCCTGGGTGAAGGTTACCACCTAATATCAGATGGACAGTCTACCAGGGCCCTAACCACGCTAGCTACTCAAATCGTAATAGAAAAGCAAACGCTCGCGATTACGTTTCCAACGCTCCGCTTTTGACGTTTTGCTGACACCATACCATATCAATGTCAGTAGAAATCGTGAAGCTCGTGTCAGCAAAACGTCAAAAGCGGAGCGTTTGAAACGTAATCGCGAGCGTTTGCTTTTCTATTACGATTTGAGTAGCTAGCGTGGTTAGGGCCCAGTGTGTCTACCTAGGCAATAAAAAAGCATCCAAAATGGAATCCATGTGAACAGTTAAACAAAAACACTTTCAAATTACATTTGAATTGATGTCATGCTTCAGACAGCTACTAAAACTTATGCCACAATCGCGCCTTAGACCTGGGAATTCAATCGAGTATATTGTTGTGACCTTGACACATTATTGGAGCCAGATAAACCGGCGAGATAGTATGAAAGAAAGTAGTGCCAGTAAACCTGCCGATCGTATGGTCCCAAACAAAATTAGAAATTGCGCGCGAATAGTCGCGTGCGTCTAGTGATTATTGAACGTTTGACAAATTCATTAGTGATAGTAAAAGTGTTAAGCACTTCGTAATAATTGGTATTTTAATATCACGCGGAGATAATTTTGTTTACTTTTTCTATGAAATTACGCAAATCAGTATGAAAAAAAACGCATTATTTCCCTTTAAAATAAAAATAAATTTCTGGTAGCATTAGCATTGCACATAGACAATATTTATCTGTATTGCCCAATATAAATTCAATATCAATTAAAACCGATAGGCTAATTACCAAATAAAAATATAAGGTCAAAACAGAAGCATTAACTATTACATGCTTCACACATTATCGTCTTAAGTAACACTCTAAAAACTTTAGTAACATTTCTTAACAGAACATCAGATAAACAAGAATGAATCACAGTTTTGTAATGGATAACAAAATGGACAATTATGTCGAAGCAATTAAATGGTAGATATCAAAACGAGAACGTATAAATGCGAACACGTTAAATATTAATGTTTTCAATTCAAATTGAACTCAACACTTTTAAAATCAAAGTCTAGATTTAAATGCCATATTGCATTTTTAGAACGTTGTTCAGTTCAATAACGTATGTTCAATAACTTAAGATGACTTAAAATGTTCAAACGTAACAATAGCCCAAAGTCGTGACTGTATCGAGAATATAGCGCTGAAATCTCACATTTCTGTTTTAGTCTGTGGGCGTATGGTCTTATTTTTACTCTGTGGTTGGCTGTCAAATTCAAATGTCACCTGTCAATGATCCGTTGCGTCACATTTCTCTTGATTTTTTTTTTTAATAGCTACTTTACCCCAATCTTTTATATAAATCATCCCTTTATTGACACTTTCTTATTGTTCACCAAACTAGTTCCATTTTAACCGACAACAAAAAAGGAGAATTACCGTTTTTCTTTCAGGTTTCAATTTACTTCTCTCCTCAATATGATATGCGAGTTACAAACAAACACACATTCCAAAATATATTTTAATATGTGGATGTTTATTGAAATCTTTACGTATTGCTATACTTTTAGTATTAATACAACGGTCACCAAGCAAATGTCACTTGATGTCCTTTCATTACTCCGAAATAGAGCAGTCGAGTACTATACAATGCATAAATGTACCGAGTCTGGTACTTTATAAGTAAATCAGTAAATACGAGTATATTCACTTACAAAGTCTGTTCGAAGTTTGTTACTTTGTTGCCTTATTGCTGTCTGCCACTCATGGTGACGTCAATACATTTACGTTCAACCCAATAAGCTTATGTATCTAGTTCTAATAGGATTCAACATAGCGTTCCGATCCGGTGGTAAATTTACCCTCGCCACCTCTCCTGGCAGCGGCCCAAGCCGAGGTCGTGTCCCTTGTGGCGCCCTTGAGCTAGCTGCCCCCCTGCCCCTCTGGCTGGAGCGCACTCGCGCTCGCCCTCTGTCCGGGTGAAGTTGTTATAGCCACTCTGGCCAACAACATATAGTCAATTCAAAAAACAAAAAAAAAAGATTCAATATATAGGGTGTACATCCACTCAAGTTTTCCTAACCCTTTCAAGACCTTCAAAGACATAAATGATAATATAATAATAATTTAGCCCTTTTGACGTCCCACTCCTGGGTACGGGCCTCCCTTCGACACGACGGGGATTCAGGCCATAACCCACCACGCTGGCCCAGTGCGGGTTGGCGGATTTCACATGTCGTTCGAAAATTGGTTAGATCTTCTAAGACATGCAGGTTTCCTCACTATGTTTTCCTTCACCGTAAGCAAGTGATAATCATTTAGAAATTATGATTCGCAAATAGATTTTTGCGAATCATGATTTCTAAACGCGTGCTTTAAACCAATCGGCTATCACAGCTTCTTAGAAACAAATTAGAATTTCTAACATAATGTCGTACAGATAATTTTTAATCCACACTCCTACTAAATAGGGGATGGATTCAGTGCGAAAGGAAGACCCAAGAAAAGATGGATGGATTATATTATGAGTGATATCAACGAGGTTGAAGTGGATGTGGGTATGCAGGAAAGCGCGATGAATGGAAGGAAAATACATATTGCGCCGACCCCAGATAAAGGGAAAAGGTAAGGCTGATGCCTCCTACTAATTATATTATGACAATCGTGGTGACAACAGTTAAGTGACAATTGACAGAAACCTAGACTAGCGTAATAAAATAAATATTATTCTATTCTACGCTATGAGCAATACTTATAATAATAAGAATAATAATTTAGCCCTTTTGACGTCCCACTCCTGGGCACGGGCCTCCCCTCAATACGAGGGGGATTCAGGCCATAATCCACAGGGCGGGTTGGCGGATTTCACATTTCTTTCGAAAATTGGTTAGATCTTATAAGACATGCAGGTTTCCTCAGGATGTTTTCCTTCACCGTAAGCAAGTGATAATCATAATATAGAAATTATGATTCGCACATAGATTTCGAAAAATCCAGAGGTGCGAGCCGGGGTTTGAACCCAAGACCTGGTGCTCGCAAGTGCATATTATCATGAAAAATTTAAAACATAATACAAGTCTAGCTAGCGACCCAACTAAGTGAAATGCTTGTAGATGCTAGGGGAGTTCAAGGCATAAGCTTAATGAGCAGAGTGGGACTGAACCTGGATTCTCTTGGTAATTAGGGTTACCCCTCTCAACTACAACAACATTTTAAGGTACATGTCATGTTCATCAGAGTCTGTGATGGATACGATTTCTCAACCAAAAACTTATCACACAGAGCCAGACGTGTTAACGAAACAATTATTACGATACTAGGTACAGAATGAGATACACTTAATGATACAGTTTTGCAACGCGCCTATTATGTTGTTATCTCTTAAATCTTCGTCCATTTCTGTCTTCCTTTCACCGCAGAAGCGGGCCGAAGGATCTTTATAATTTAGGATCGATTTTACTATGGATCATTAAGTGGATGAAATAGGTATTGGTAGGTACTATGATTAAGATAATGGCTGTAGGTACGTTAGTAGAGTACTTTTTGATGATTACGGTACTTACTGTTTCGATTTAGATCAGACACTTAATTTGAAACATTTTTTTCAAGTGAATTGTAACTTGCTACTGTGTGAAATAAGACATAAAAAATATTTATTGAACATAAAAATATTTAATATATATTGGTGTAAATACAAAATACATTATTTGTATCAGTTATGATTCAATTGATGTAATCTAAGACAATTCTCATTTTATTTTAGAACAATAGCTCTAAAACCAGTGTTTCGATTAAGATTAAGAAAATTATACAACCGTGTATTTAAATTAACCGTCATTATGAATAAAGTTAGTTAAAAAATCTCACGCTACAACACATTTACTTTCTCTACCTTCGTTTGTCTCTGTTGAAATACCTTTAAAAACTTTGTTGTGGATATTTATAAAACAATGTAATTGGAAATTACTGGGGGTTTCTCGAGATTAAGAATAAGTACTTAAAATGTAAAGTTTGCGCGTCTTTAAAGCACAAATCTGTATAAAATTATGTGTATTTTTTTTACTTGATATCCTTATCAACAATTTCTTACGTTGCCGTGTATTTACTGTTATTAAGATAGGAACTAAAGAGTTGAGTACCCTGCGAGTATCTCAGATTGACATAATGATGTAGGTACCTACCCCATAATTTAAATCTTGTAATTTAATAAATTTACTTCCTACAAAGTACAAAGTTGTGTACAATTTAAGTATTTTTATTCAGACAGGTAATTTATTATTATTATTCTATACTTGGAAACCTCGAAACAACTTGATTTATCTTTAGGTACTTCAATGAAATACCTAATTAAAATTATTATTAGAAACGGACTGAGCTAATCTTGACGTAAGTAAAATGTAAACCGCACTTTATATTTTTTAATTCATATTTATTGATAGCTACCTATTGCACCACTAAAAGCTTCCAATCACCAAGCCAAGGCAAACATTACCAGCGCGTATAATTATTCCGAATAATTATTCCAAATGTTGGCCCATTTATTTCGTCTAATCACTTCCTAGACCGAGAGGTTATACTGAGCGGAAATTAACTAATACAAAAAAGAATCATGTGGATTACTTATAGAAAGGAAACTTCCATTATGATGTAGGCCATCGGTGATGGCAAGTACGGTTAGCAAAGCAAATTACTAATATGATTCATATTAATGTTATTTATCTTTTTTTATGCAAAACCATTCAGTATTTGAAATGCAGCACTAGATTGGGTATTTATGTTCTTTTATTTTTACAACATTCATAATTTTTAAATAAAATTGTTATTTCAAAATTGATGAAATAGGTAACAATGTTGAATTTTTAGAGCACGTTTTTTTATTTTCTTAAGACGTAGATAAGTGAAGATTAAAGAAAATATTGCTGGCTTTCGTTGCTGACGGTACCGTCTCTTGCGCAATAGTAAACGGATTCGGACAGTGTCAAAGGTGCAGTGAGCGACCGATTGTTTGATTATTTAATAGATTGCAACTCAAAATCGTTATAGCAGAAATTAATAAATCATCTATCGCGCGAGAGTTATTGTCGACATAATTACCTGATTATGTACAGCCTAAATCTCCTCAACTTTAAACTGCTATTGGCTTGAGGCTGATACCTGTTACTATTTATAATAATACATCGTCATCATTTCATCACCTGCCTTCTCTTTTTCGTCATATTTACTTGTCAAAAATAAATATTGCGTTGACTTCTGATTCGCCTTTTATATAAGTACCTATGTACTCTTCATAAATACAATTTTATCGTTAAACATTCACAAAGTGAACGGTTCCAAACAGACTGTCGACAATATAGTACTGTTCAATCTACTGGGGGTAATACTAGGATTACCCCCAGACCAGATGCTAGCATCACCTAGACCAATTATGGTTATTTAATTATTATATTTATAAAACAAAGGTGGCAAGCAAGCGTACGCCCCGCCCGATGTTAAGCAGTTAACACAGCCTATAGATGCTTTCAATACCAAAAGCATTCCTCACCCTTTGCGAACCCTTAGATGAACGAGCAGGTATAAAGGAGAGTGCGATAACTACTTAATTTATTATTTGGTATTGTAGAAGCTCTAAGATGATATTTTCTATATTTTGTATTTCTTTACGAAAAATACTTATATTTAAGAGAAATGTACCTAGTATAATGGTGAATCGTCTTTGTTAAAGAAAATAGTTTGTTTTGTCTTATTTTTTATATTAAAAATCCCTCAAATCTAAATCTAATAAAGTTTACATAGCCGTGAAGGCTAATAAGACTTGCCTACTAATTAGAAAGTAGTTTCAAGTTATTTCGTCTGAGTAACAATACTGATTCACGCATCTGATACCCAGGTCCAAGCCCCAGTGTAACGTGAATGATACTGTTGTCCAACAGTGGACTAATTATTTCTAATTGACATTAGGCGTGTTTGGAGTATCAAGGATATCAATATATGATGCATACGATTCAAATCCAGAACCTAGTCTCCAAAAGATCTAGGTGTTACACTTATTTCTTCCAAAGTGTACCCACCAATAGGGATATGTGGAAAATAAATGCTCCTTTCTCTTTAGTCTTGAAGAACGTCAAGACTCTATTATGGCATAAATACCACCACAACCACCATTCTGACTCCACTGTGAGGTAAAGTCAGTGTTTAGAATTTTATTGTAACTCATTTTGTGACATTACAAAATTACTACACAGAAACTGATATAGGTTTTGTTACCAATCGATCATTGGGTTCTAAGTTCTATTATTTTGAAGTCTACAGCTTAGTAAATGCAGACTTCACCCCTCTATTCTAATTTCCCAACTTGGCGTAAACTCCAAAGATTTGATATCAAAAATTAAGACAAATTTATTAATGGCTCCAATCGTAGTTTAAAGACGACTCAAAACTCAAAGTCACTGCACCATCCATCAATCTGTAACACGAATTGACCATCTCACAGAGACATCTCGCGTGACCTATTAGATCATCATTACGTAAAGTGAATGCAGACATACTTACACGTAGTTATTATTAAGTACAATTATTATATTTGTGTCAAGTGGGTTCTAGAGCAAGATAGTGATTGTTCTATGAACAAAAACTAAGGAAATACGTTTTGTTGCTATTAATGCGTGCTCTTGTGCATGTTATTATGAACTGGTTATAATGCATTACTCTATTATTGCATAAATGCATTAGACATAGCGATGAATATAAATGTATATGTTTAGGCCTTTGCAATAATTGCAACATATTAAGAGATTGGACGACCGCTCGGCGCAGCGGTTTGAGCGTAGGCCACTTGGCTCACGGCACCGAGTGGTTGCGGGGTCGATTCCTGTCGCGGAAAATTTTGCCTTTGGCCTTTTCGTAATTGGTCCTACTCTGGGTGTCCCTGGGATCGCCCCAGTCCATTGTACGGTACCCAAAGTAAACGCGTGGCTAAGTTTGGCACCATACAGTTGGTATGTCAATCAGGCGATATTTATTTACCTAATACCTAGTATTGGTAAATTCTGTTGATTGGTCTATTGCCTTGTGAAGACCGCTAGTATGACCGCTAATACGACCGCTTTTTTGTCCGACGATCACAGGAAATAGGTACTGATAAAAACGGTGTAGAATCCTCCATGTACCATTGTTATTTATGTGTTAATCAACCTATACAGTTATTTTTGTCTCCCACTTTGCAACGGAGGGAATCGGATAATTTTAATTTAATATTGCATCAGGAAATTCTAACGGGAATATAAAATACATTAAACTTTTGTCATAACAATAACAACAAAAGGTTAGTCGCACCGACAAAAACGCGTGAAAGTATTCGTGTTATTCCTCGATTAGCATTCACTATGCGCGCGCTGCGTCAAATTGTTCCGCTGAGCGACGGTGTGATGCATTCCAATTATTTCTTTCTCGTCGCTGGCTTTGAGACTACTTTAGAACTATTACTACCTACTATACATACTTGCCTGTTCTTAGATTTCAGTGACATAGAAGTTTTAGATTAATTGACGCAGTGAGAGAGTGCGATGTCTCCATATAGAATACTGAGAATTTGTGCGGTTACGGCAAATTCCATAAGTTAAATAATTTACTACACTGTAAACGCTTTCCATTGTTTAAGACAACAATTAATGTAAATTTTCCGTGGGATTTTTGATTTCATGTCTGTTTTCATTTTTATTAATGCCTATTTTTTATAGTTACTTAACGTTTTTAATTTTATAATATTTAATTTTTAACTTATTCTGTTTTGTAATTAGTCAATAAATGTTTTCATACTAATATTATAAAGAGGAAAACTTTGTTTGTTTGATTGTAATGAATATGCTCCGAAACTACTGAACCGATTTGAAAAATTCTTTCATTGTTGGGAAGGTACACTATCCCCGGGTGACATAGGCTATAATATATTTTCAAAAAAATTAGGGATCCTTACTAAAACTCGAATAATGTAACCGCAATGTACCCGTGCGAAGCCGGGGCGGGCCGCTAGTAGTTAATATAATTGGTCACACACTATACAATGAAAACAACTAATTTAGGAACTATATTTCAATTCAAACGTGTCAAAGCACGTTAGGTTTAGACACGAAAAGATCTTAATTCTAGATGAAGTTATCATCTAGCAATTTGTCAACAACCACTCAAGGATGCCGGGGTGTGGTGCTTTGTGATTCTGCGTGGTTGTTAGATGTTAATGTCAAACTTTCATATCTGATCTGTGGTGGCCTTAATCTTGTGAATACAGAGCACGTAAGTGCTGGAAAATAGTGTGTTATTATCGCAAATGCACTTGACATTTGATGTTTAAGCTGTTAAGAACACTTGAGGTGTTTATTAACTAATGCAGTGGCTGAATTGCAGTTGGTTTGACTTAAACAGTTGGCTATTATGATTAATATGTTGTCAGAGATGCTAATTTAGTTGGTGGCAAATCAAGACTAAATTAAAGACACATCTAAAAGTGTTTCGGTCTTACTTATGCTTCACTAGGTATATACCTAATTATATAGTAGTCGCCTAGCGGCGTAATCCTACCCTAAATCCCTCGACACGTTGCTATCCTGTGCATTCCTAATCTAGTCACAAAGTGGAATTTTTAACATTTGAATATTATTCTCTTTCCTCTTATTAAAATTATAAGGGTATTTTTTGGCAATAAAGTTAATATTTAATATGTTATTAATTTAATTTCTTAAAATTTATATTTTTAAATCTGAATATAAAATCAATTGATTATGCATTTTATCACTATTGTTATTAAAATCGCGCGATAGGCTGATAATATCGATGTTTTCGGTTTCACTCTAATCTTAAGGTACGCATTATGGTCCAAAGACATACTTATTACACACCACCGCATGGTGAAAAGAAAGTTTCACGATTTGAATATGTAACAAACATATAATAACATGGTAAGCCATATTATTCACTCCCTATGACCCTTATTCCGTATCATTAAAGGTGTTTTTACTAAGCAGCTGTTGCCAACCAATCCGTAACGGGTTATTTAATTAAAAGTCGTCTAGTAATTTTAGATTCACTTTCTCTCAAGTTGATCGTCATGACGTCATTCAGCAGTCGGGTTGTGGATAAATTATAACTTAATTATAATATATGTATATTTATTATAAATTATAAACTAAACAATTTTTTAAAAAAATTAATTGGTATTTCCGATCGAATACTGGAATGCTACTTAACCTACAATTGGATACAGTAATAAAAGCATATAAAGTACATACCTATACCTATTATAGAATATTTGAAACCAACTCTAATGCTAGTGGTTCTAGGTTGGTTTCAGCTCGTAGAAGTATGTGTGTGTGGATCGGTACCATTCTGCGAAACTATGTACAATTCAAAAAAAATCGTATATTTATTATGTTTTTTTTTAATTAAACTTAAATATATGAGACGTAATAATTAGACAACTCCCAAATTTGTATTGCGTTTGAATAAGCGGCGGTAAGTACTTATGTTTATAATATTTACATGTATATTTTTGTAGTCTAGGTGCCAAATAAAACATAACTTCCTTAAATTCATTCTTCAGGGTTGTATAATATGGTATGAAATTCCATGTGTACGGATATTCTATTTCGCTTTAAAATATTTGAAGAAGACCTTGGTGATCAAATCATTTCGAAACAAAACGGCCGCAAACGCATCATTGGCCCCTTCAAAAATCATTACATGTTTACCGCGGTAATGATCACTTATAGGTTACTTACACGATGTATTATTAGCTTATAACCTTTGATATTAACGGTACATAATGTGTGTACCGTTAATACTATATCGATTAAATAATAGTTTTAAAATAGGTACATATAGCATGACATGATTAATTGTACTTGAAAGTCGACAAACAAGCGAACGAACCGCTTGATGTTAAGTAGTCACCGCAGTTATATGCTTGCAATACCAATGGCATTATTCGCGTGTTGCCGACTTGAATAAGGAGAAGGTAAGGGGGGTTGGTCATGCCGCTTTCTCACAGCTATAATAGTAACTTTACGTCCATCTTCTGTGAGAGGGTGGTACTACCCCGTTAGAGCCAGCCCGTATATGAGCTGTCAATTGGTTATAGCTCAGCTCTACCTCTGATCCCCGTCGGGGCAAATTTCCGTAATGGCCTGTTCGTAATTTGCCTTGGTCTGGATGTCAGTGGGATCGCCCCCTATCTATTGTACGGTACCCACAGTAGGTACAAGCGTTGGTTAGTTTGGCGCCATACAGTTGGCGTGTCAGTCTGGCGATATTTGATATTTAGTTGTTTTCGTTTATGAATACCAATGCGTAAACATGCATAAATTGATTTAATTTTTGTAGAATATTTTATGTCCCACTGCTGGGCAAAGGCCTCGCCTTTTTGTTGCCTAAGGTCCCTATTTTAGGGTTGTCGTGGCCATGATTTACCCGCAAAGGTATTCAAATCGTCGCACCATCTTAGCCTTGAAAATAATATTAAATTAAAATCGACAATCAACCACGTCAGTTCAGTTTATTAATCAAAAAACGTAAACGTATAATGTAAACGCTATTCGCTTTATTTCTAGCAATTTGCTAGGATAGATCAGTGGGGCAGACCCACCGGGTCAAGTTTTCACGCGCTACTAGCTGGCTAGGGTTGCCACTAGGTTTATTTTTTACATATTTTAATAAATTCGGTACCTTTTCTGACCATAATATATTAATGTACTAGTTGACAAACAATCTTATATTCTCGCATTCCGAATATAATACTAAAACGCGAGTTACAGGAAAACTGAGATATTGAACGTTCTTGTGTTATTCACAAGTATGGTGTAATCCGTAGATTTGTGTTAATTTAAGTCAGTTTTCAATTTAATTTATATGAGCATAACACATTTTTTTTAAAACAGGCTTCAACTGTTCCTTCTTCAATAACGTTGATATTTTTAAGTTTAGCATGAACACGTTAATTTAAAACAATTAATAATCCAAATCGTAACAACCCTAGTTAGCAGTTACACAGATTGTGATATATTTATATGTAGGTAGCATAACGAGCGCTTAGAATATCGAACAGCTTAAAATTATTCGAAAGAAGTAGAGCGAACAGATAACATAAGACCTTGTTTATTTGTGGTAGAGATCGCGTGATTGGTCACTGAAAGGACCAATCACTGTGCCGGCCGACAACAGCGTCAGACGTCATACTAATCATATTGATTTTATATAGAGCTGCCTTTGTATTATGGAAGAAAAGCGTTGCTTATTTATTTATTTAGTTTTTAATACTAAAAATTTTAGTTCATCACATTACTAGCATTCCCGTTAGCCTCTTCAGCTAAGCTTATGCTTGTGTTAGGAGTGTGTTCACGTCAATAGTTTAATGGCCAGGATGGGGATCGAACCCAGAACCTCTCAGCTACGAGGGCGACCTCACTTGCTTTGCTCACTGCTTGCTTTGGACGCCTTATTTTAGATTTTAGAATGGAATCATGCAACAGATATGGTAAATTACGAAAAAACTACCATCTCTGAAATTTTCCGTATAGGAGGATCAAACCAGTAATCGAACTGACTACTGCCTTAGTACGTGTTAACTTGTTTCTACCAGTAACCATCAGGGTATATCATTTACGTTCGCATTTGTACCAAATAAGTATTAACAATTCAACTTACGGCTACCGTACATTGTTCAGTAACCGCATTGACCTAAAATCCTTTAAGTACATACAATAGTACTGGGTTCGAAGCCAACTGTTTTGACACGCGTGGACGTGATGCGAATAGCTACTGTTGTTTACCCGTTTCACTTTCAATTTAAAACTAGTTCGGATATCAACAACATCTCGGTGTGAAGAATGCATATCCTTACCCCAGATAAATGTTAGTTATGGAATAAAAATATTAAGAGACGAAACTAAATACTTACTCCATGGTTATAGCACTTAAGGCCGGATTCTTAAACAATTTAAAAGGTCCGTTAAAGCCATAAACGATTGTTGCTAGTAATTTAACTATTGTTTAGTGGTTTAACGGACCGTTAATGTGTTGGACGCTTGTCTAATTAAACAATGAAAATATTGGATTAACATGTCAATAACATAAGACAGTTCCTACTAAAAACCTCGAAAACTCTTTCCAGTGTCCCTATAATTAGCAGTAAATAACATAATTTAATTGTTTCGCTCAACACCGTGCCATCTATTGAATAAGCGCGTTGAAAAAGATTATAAGATAATCCAAACAATATTAAAAGAAGATGTAATCGTCATAATGATTGCATTAAACTGAGTTTAATGTTCCGTAGACGCTTCAGTAATAGACTTTCTAAGTTAAAAACTTGCGTAATAAGTATTGTGACCGACGGCGTGCGTTTTCTTCTAAGTGAATAATTATTTTTCTACCATTTTAATTATTTTAAACCTATTTAAAATTTGTTAATTTTTTTTTATTGAGGGGTCAAAAATACGTTTTAATAGTTCGATTATAGACTATTTTTATAAAGCGTGGGTCACCGTGCGTTGATGTCTTTTGAAGGCGGAGACGGTATTTCGTTTTGGTGCGAAAATCAATGAACAGAAGTGAAGAGGTATTTGCGACCCAGTATAGTGGATTTCAGGGCAAATTTTCTTTTTATACGTTTGCCCTGTAAGGAGAGTAAAAAGTATGTTTTAAAGTTAAAAACTATAACTGCATAAATTAACTCAGCCTCCTTTACTTGCACGATGATAGGAAAACATATTATTTGGTGTTTGGTGAATGCTCAAATCGCGCGAACTAACACAGTAAAAGTGTACCATGTACTTGGCTAGCATATGGAAAATAATAAATGTGTGAGAAAATCTACAACGGGCGCGGTATCCGTTAAATATTATACAGGTGTCTTAACTCGTAGGCTTTTCGTTCATAAATTAATGGTGAATATATTGCGATGGATATGGTGTTAAATTACGGGAAATGCTCGTTTTGTAGCTAGCTTTTTATTGGTGTACATACTTCATAGATATAAACGGTTGTAATTATTATTTAATTCGATTGAATTTGTGCACATTCCAAGACAACTTGGCTTCTCTTAGTGACTTACAGGCATAGAGTAGATACTTTTCAATGGTCATAACTCAACATCTGAATTGAACACCACTGTAAATTCTGGTTTACAAGGGTAAAAATGGTAGCGTATCAAGCGCTTAGTTTAAAACACTGAACTAATGTCTTATAAAATATAGACACAGTTTAAACAGTGCTGTCTTGCTTATATATTACGACCATCAAATAGACAGCAATATAGTTAGTCTAGTTTATGAAATACCAACTGATTTGTCAACATTATTTAAGTCTTCTTCACTTCTGATTCGACCCTAATATCTAACCCACTTTTTATTAGCAGGTGGTAAAAAATGCTTAATGAATGTTGCAACTAACAATTAGTATTAACATTGACATAGAATGAAAATCATTAAAACGATACAAAAAATCGAGAGCTCGGCATTTTTATCGATTAATTAGTTCCAATCGATGTTACAGTTCGATTGTCGTGAACACGAAATATGATCTAAGTTCAGTGTAGTGCCAATTGATCTTAATCGAGGCAGGCCGTTTGGTAATGAATATTGATGTGAATTAATTATGAAGGAAGCGATTCTAATTTTATTGAAAAGTTGTTTAATTCAAATTCCTCACACTTAATAGTGCTCGGTCTACGTAGAAATTGAGTTGACAGTTGAGCTAGGTTTCAAACCAGTCCTATGGAGCTACTTAGATTGTACAATCCAGGTTATTTCTATTGAACTTTTTAACCTTGTTTCTATGCGATTGTTGCAGGGCCCTTAGAAAGTGCGAGAAAGGAGGCCGCAGATATTGCAGGCCTAAGTCTACTTCATACCTATTTTAATAAGCCTTATTCGTTGTTTCTCTAGGGTCCTTATTTGTAAATCAAACATAAACCTGAGAGATTTAAGTGCGCTCTTGAGTTATAATTTTCTACTATAATTACTTTTCCAAGTCTACTCTCAGATTTGAGATCGATTTATTAATACCGTCAGAAACCCTGCTTGGTTGCAACGGACAAATATCGAATCAAATGTGTTCGGATCACTGCCACCAATTTTAATTCTCCTACAGACGATGCAATCTAACTAAAAGAAAATGACGGAACTGTACAAAAAAAACCGCTTATAGTGTCTGATGTAGTGAAACCAACCTACACACACATACTTCTTCAGACCAAAACCAACCTTACTGCGCGTGATTGTAGGTAAGTTTCAGTTTATAGACGTAGGTGTGGGTTGGTGTCACTCTGCAAAACCATATCTAATCATGTCTCGATCTTTAGTCATCTAGACGAAATCGTCACTGGCTGACCCAAAAATAAATATACAACCAAATTAATCAAAAGTACCAATAATTATAATTATGCATAATATAATTACCGGCTTATGATCAAGTATTTTATCTACATATGTATAAAGTATTAACTGCATAAGCGGCACCCACGTGCAGTCGCAGTGAGAGTGACTGGGTGACCTAAAATTTTCGAACCAGGAACTTTTCATTAGGCAACAGGACTTATTACCTTGCATTTTGTTGCCTTTCTCAACGTTACTAAAACGACCTTCGCTGTATTAATAGCAGTTATCAAGATTGTTCAGATAGTAATAATAACAATTTATCGAACAGATGTATCTTACTTTTAAAAAGTGTAAAGCAATGCAATTGAAATTAATATTAATTTTTTTCGGTTAATAATTTAATCACGTGCGATTACCATTCATTGGGACATGGTAATAAACTTTCAGATGGAATATGAAGTCAATGTATTAATTAGACTATTTGAAGCAATGATATAATTTAGACTAAGGTAATACATACTCAAGACTTGAGTCTTTCTCAGACAGAAGTCGGAAAACAAAAACCAACGGCGAATATTACAGTAATAGGTACTTTTTTTTAAATGGGACTAGTCCCAATCTAACTCCTGTAAGCCAGGATCGACAATGGTGACCAATAATGACGTCGAGGTTTGACCCTCGACGAGACCCGGGGAAAAGTTAAATTGTCTTGGAATCACGAATTTAATCGAAAGAAATAATATGAGGAGTTGGAAGAAAACTAAGTAAAAGTAATAGGTACTTACTAAATGATATCATCTGTTAATAAATAGATTCAATCACTCCCTCCTTCCCTCTACTCTACTCTCAAGTTGACAATGTGCGAGTAATGTCTTTGGTAATATAAGCATATATGCTACGATAACTGCTTAACATTAGGCGGATCGTACGCTTGTTTGCTGACTTTGTTATTATAAAAAACAAAAATATATATAGATGAGGACACAGTAGGTATCACTAGTACAGGCTACATTTCCATGGTGAAGACAAAAACGATTTTTTTGTGACAAAATATGTACTAAAAAAAGTTTAAGTTGAATGTAGCCTAACCTTTCTTCATTATTTCCATCAATTAATGGCACAATAATATAGGTAACCTACCCTCAATCAGAAGAGAATAGTCCCTACCCGATAAAATAATATTTTTTTCACACAGAAATGCCGTTCCCAAATTGAAGTGTTTAATGTGCTTCTAATCGTTGTGTAACCTTCGCCAAACGAAAGGCTTCAAGCGATATTATGTCCTTGTATCGTAAAAATAGGTACTCATGTTAGATTATTTCAACGGCGGGTTGTATGAAAAAATTGAAACAGTTTTTCTATTTGCACTCTTTTGTATTAACACCTACCGCAATGAAATGCCGACCCCTTAATTACTTAATAATAAGAACTGTTTAATTTTTATGCACCATACAAAAAAATACATATTACATAACAACATTTCAAACGACTGTGTTTCAGTATTCAGCCGTGGCAAGACGGCCATATAAAATACTTATAAGTAGTAATTTCCATAGAAAGTGACATACAATTTCATAGAAAATAATGTCATTATAAAATCATATTTTTATGGTGCCCAGGTGAATGTTGCGCTCACATATTTTACAGTAAATCATAAAACCAATATTAGCAATCTGACACTAACATGTTTGAGATTTAACGAGTTATTGAGCAAGCTAGTGCTGAGGCAAGCCGCAACTTAAGTACCATTTGATGGCAGCCTCTCAGCTTTAGACACGTAAACTATACTTGAGTTTCACTCATGATGACCTGTTTACCCTGGCATAATGTTTTTAAAGAAATTAAGTTCCTAAAAGACCAGATGACAAAATATAAATAAACATTACTTTAAAATCCACTAAGTTCTGATTAGGTACGTTCAGAAAAGTGACAAATACATAAAAAAAATAAAATTCAAAAATATACCTCGATGGGAATCGAACCTGCAATCAGTCGGTGTAGTGAGACGAGCAGTCTAAACATAAACCACACGACACGTGTAAAAAAATGTGTTATAAATGTGTTGTATATATATGTTCTGTATATGGGTAGGTAAACAGATTTGTTTTGGGTTTTATTAATTATGTCAACGATATTGCAGGTGTTGCGGTGCAGATTTGACTACCAAAACTGTCCAAGTTACAAAAACCAATGATATTTGATTGTATTACATGGTATCAGTCCCGTTCCATTAGTACTAGGTCATCACACAAAGGTCATGGCGACAAGATTACCATCGCTCACAATAGGTCCAGTGAATAAACCTTGAAGAAGCGTGCGAAAAACATTCAAACAAGCTTGTTTCATCTGCATGTAATTGTGATGGTGCAGTTAGAGCTGGGATGACAGATTTGAAAATAATTGAGGGTAATACTGTTCGTAATGACGTATAGAGTTTTAGACATAGTTTGTACATCTTAGTAGTTATTATCGAAATTAGTATACTTTATGTAAACCCACTCGCTATATTGTGAAAAACCAAAATAAAAAAAATCTTACTAAGATAAGTATACGCTATAAAATTCAGCTAAAGGTACTAGTATATGTCGTCAGATATCAGCTAGTTCTATTTTTGAAACATCAAACAACCCCATTTTTACAAATACTAAAGTTATTTTTCACATTATTCCACTGTTGGTAATCCTTAGACATAATTTATATAATTATGCAATTACCGTATCAAAATAGTCAATGGCCAAGTGGTTAAATAACTGCCCTACGCCTTCGTATTGGAGTGGTTCCGGGTTCCATTTCCGTCCTCGCCATTAAGTGGGTCCACTCTTAGCGCAAGCATTCAGTTTAGAATCTAAAATCTAAACTTTAAAAAGAGGGGCGAATGGGGCACGTTACTAGGTAATAATAAAAATAGATGTTTGTAAACTTTATAGTTATGAAATAATAAATATTATAAATTATATGACATAAATATAATACTCAATTTTGATGTATGAATTTGAGTCTGCAAACCAATTTTTATTTTATTACTATAAATACTGTTTAATAAAATGATTTTAAAACTTAAAAGGCAGTAAGAACTCTACAACAAACCATTAATTTATCG
The DNA here is from genome assembly GCA_905147325.1 of Notodonta dromedarius. Lineage (NCBI taxonomy): Eukaryota > Metazoa > Arthropoda > Insecta > Lepidoptera > Notodontidae > Notodonta > Notodonta dromedarius. The sequence goes on along the minus strand of LR990165.1, from coordinate 11,158,298 downwards.
CTTGTTTATAATTAAGTTATCCAAAACCCATCAGAAAACATAAATATAATCAGCCGAAGTTAATAAAATAATAACCCACCCAATAATAGATGTTACAAAAATATGATCAAACTCTACCCAATCTCGGTAAGCCATTTAAAAATAATGATATAATTTTGCCACAGAGTATACTTAACGAAAATAGCTGTAAAATTGCGTGTTACTCAAACTACGACGTTGCCTCTCAAATTTTCGTTTGAAACCGTACCATGGTTTTATAGTATTTTATCGGCCAAATACTTATACTTATACCACTCAAAAGTTCATCTCAAATTATATTAATTTATATTGTTAATCTCAAGTTCCTAATTTTCTGTTTGAGACGGATGAAAATTAAGCAGCTCTCAAATATTGCGTCGGTTCTAGCTGGACAGAAAATAATTAAATATAATTTTATTGCAAACAGGTATAGCTATAAAATTGCGTGTTACCCTCTCTGTTGAGGATTGAGGTCGTCATCGTGGACACGACGCATCTGCGCACGCGCACCGCAGACATAGCGTGATAATGTGTTCATTGTAGAGTTAGACATCCATGTCAATAACCGCTGTTGTTTATTATAGAATAATTACGATGACTCTTACTCAATCAAAATATTAACTATTTGAAATAGTCCCAATTAGATAATCAACTTCTAATGATAAGGGATGTCATAGCATCTAGGTATAAGAAGCGGTTTAATCAACCAATAGTGACGCTATATCATTACGCAATTGAAAAAAATAAAATACCTGGTAGGTGGAGATTTTGCTTGCCTGCTCTACCACTTAGCATTCAGACATTTATGAATTCTGTCTATATTTTTGTTATACAGCCGAAATAAATAATGACTACTATGAGAACCACGTGGCATTGTGCACTCCGGTATAGTGTAATACTAATCGCCCTGAAAGCGATGTTGTCATGCAATTATCGAAAGTGCTGTAACGTGTAAATGCCCGGATTGAATCATATTGCTCATGCACTCGATACATCGACCGCTAAAGAATTTCAGTTTCATTATCCATTTGCATATAATTGTACGTTGTTGGAGTTTTTTCAGTACGTCTTTATAAATAGTATTAATTTAATAGCGAAAGTTGAAAAAAGTAAAATATGAAATAGCTGAAAGAATAATTGTTACGGTAATAATGTTTGAGAAATTAATTGAATTTCAACCAAATTCATGATTAAAATTTATTTGCATTCATAATATAAGGCCTTATAAGATTCCACACGTAGAGGAAAATATTAAATAATATAAATCTAACTATCTCTGATATAACGATAGTAATATTATTTCACACCTAGTTTGAATATTTAAGTATTATTCACAACAGGTGTATATTTTAATAAAATTAAAACTAATTTAACTTTCTCTGGCACTATTATATTTTAAACTAGCTGTGCCCCGCGACTTCATCCGCGTAGTATTGGATTATTGGGTTAAAAAGTATCCTATATGTTAATCCCGGTTATAATCTGTGTTCCAAATTTCATCCAAATCCGTTCAGTAGTTTTTGCGTGAAAGAGTAACAAACATACATACATACATACATCCACACTCACAAACTTTCGCATTTATAATATTAGTAGGATACAATATCTGTTTTAGAAACGTTTATCTAGAATAACAGTTTCTGTCACTATTACAATAATAATTAAAGGATCGTGAGTAAATGATAAGGGTGGTACATCGTTTATTAGATTAGAAAGTGGAACAGTGAGGATACATTTCAAAAATACTATACTAGGTGATACAAAATGGGTATACTATTTTTTTTGCAGCTTAACTTAGTAAATCTCAAACTATCGGGTTTGTGGGACAGTTGAAGTACTAAAGGTTTTGTAAACTTGTGAAATCGGTCTACAGCTGTATTCCTATAACACCTTTTGTTTTTCAAGTTCCCTCCAAAGCTGATGGTTTTAGAATTACAAAGTTAAGTTTTGAAAAAAAAATTATACCCATTATGTGTCACCTTGTATAGGTAATTATAAATCGATTGCCTTCAGAGGAACATTTACTTCAATTCTTCAACTTTACCTTAATAGTTACAAAGTTGAAAGTAGAATAGTCCACCCTTTCTGGTTTGGCAGTCAAACTGTAACAAATACAGACTCGAGGCCAAAATACTAATCCTTATAAATAGAATTGATTTAAAAGGGTGTTTGGTTGTATATTGTATACTGAGCATCATGCAAAACGGCAAAACAAATTTAGGTTAAAGGCACAGAGGTAGTTTGTTCTATGTAATAACACATAGAGAAAGTCAACACTAGCGAACCCGCGGGTGAATCTTGTCTTTGAAATAGAGTTGTTCCGACATAGATTTAATGGTGCAACTTATTAAGCTATTATTTTAATTTAATCAGCCGTGCCGAAATATACTGTGTAGCGTAACACTCGCATGCTAAAAAAGATAATTATTCTATCATTTACAATTTATGCGAGATGCACAAGCGCACATAGAAAGCGAGGTGAGCGCCCCCTGCCGGATAATTCATTTGCAATTTAACGCTACGGCTGTACAAATTGATGTGGTTATTATGTCATTGTCAGTAAAAATATGTCGTAATTTGTCATTTCTGGAACAGGTTCTCAAATTAATTGTGAATTATTAGTTTATAGTAGAGACATTGGATACTATGATCAATTTTACTCTCTGCTCATCATCTTTTAGTTTTACGGCACACGTGTCATGCAAAAATCAACTTAAGGCTAAAGCGCCCATCTAGCCCGCGAAGTTCAAATTTTTTGGGGTTTTTTAGATTTTTTTCAAAATCGGACAATTATAAAAGGCACATTTTGTAATTCGCGACAAATCCCATGTGCAGTGCATTTATTAATATATCTAACTTACTGTAAAACATTTCAAGAACGACAGCTATCCAGATAATCTGGCAATTTTTGTATATTTCGTGATTTACTAGTATCATATCCACCGTGATAATATTTAGAGTAAAAAAAATGTATTAATAAACGCACTGCATACTGTATTTGTCGCAAATCACAAAATGTTGTCTTAAATGTTTTCAGATTTTGGATAAACTATAAAAATACTCGAAAATTTTGAATTTCGCGGGCTAGACAGGCGCCTTCACCTTAAAGGCGTCCAGGCAGTACGGGTAATTATTTTGATAGTAGGTATAGGTCTACCAGAATCTCATGGCAAATGGGGAAATAAAAATTTGTTGTGTGCAATACTGGGGAAATTGGATTAAACGATCTTGATACTGTTTAATTTTTATTTATATCTTTAGTCATTAATTAATATGAAGTATACTAGGTATGTGTATGAAGAATGTTGTTATACATCGGGTTCCTAACATAGGAAAATATGACAAAAAAAATAAAGCCAATCATATATTACTTTATGTACTAATTTATTATAATATCGTTTAAAAGTTAATAACTCATTCAGAGCTAGAAAATGATTCCAAGAACTCCACTTGCATTTCTTGTTCTTCATCAGATGATGAAGATAAAGAGGTATTTATTATAAATTGCTCTTCCAGCATTTTAATTATTTTATCTTGCTCGAAGAAATCGTTTTCAATTTTCTTTACATGTTCACAACATTTTCGCCAATCCTCTGCACCAATTTGTGAGAAAGCTTCTTCTGTTAATAATTTAATGTCACTTGCAGGCCTATTAACATTTTTATCGACAACTTTTTGCTTCATTATACCCCAAATCATTTCTATAGGATTCAATGTGCAATGATAAGGTGGGAGCCTTAAAACTTCGTGACCGTGCGATTTTAATACTTTATCTATCTCATATAAGGGCATGTTTTGTTTCACTACTTCAAGTAGTTGACATTTACGCCAAAGATCATCATAATGTACATCATTCGCACGAAGCCATTCTTTTATATCAGGGATACGATTGGATTGTGTGGGCGGTTTGTTCAAACGTACGGAATGATAACTAGCATTGTCCATAACGATTAGTGAAGGTCTTGTCAAATTTGGAATCAACTGTAAATCGAAACTGTCCAAGTTGATTTTCTTCTTCCCCCCTCTCCTCTTTTTACCAGGCGTGGAAAATACACCATCGTTCGATGTGCCCTCACCTATGATTCGCCGTATAGTAGTACTGGAAACCCCTATAAAGAAGCTATAATTAAGTAAGAAAAATATAAAATAAACTAGAAGTATCAAAACAACTCAGTCCAACTTACCGGTCAACTCTACGACGCGCTTTAAAATCCAAGATTTAGTTTGATTTACGCCTTCTTCTTCCCTTATTTTACGATACACATTGAAAACAATATTTCTCGCTTGAGATCGAAGTGGCTTTTTCGACATTTTCACAAAAACAATGAATTGCCAAGAAGATATCACAAAATCTCAACAGCGGTTGACAAACCTTGTACTTTGATTTGGCAGGTGACAATTGACATTGCCATATGAAAATCATATTTTTTTATATTTTTTTAATGCCATGAGATTCTGGTAGACCTATACCTATATATTTATTTGATTATTTTGTATATGTTTCCTATAAATAAATATTTACTAGTTAAAGGACATAGTCACAAAGTACCTTTCAAATGGGATTTTGTTGGACAGCAATAATAAGTTGTAACCTTGTTTGTTAACATTAAGTATTTTTACAATTAAATAGTTAATCGGAACAGAATTGAGTACTTATGTTTGTTACATAAAAGTCTGTTAGATTAGGTTAAAAACCAAACAATTTACTGTGCTTTTCCTTGTTATTAAACTAGTCTATGTTTAAACTAACCTACCACCGTAAATATTAGTTCCATGATTACAACCAATAGGTCGATAATTATCCGCCCTATTACGTGCTCAGACCGGTTTAGTTTAGTCTCGTTTAGTTTGCAATCACTGGAGCTTTAGTAAACAGTTTAATAATCTGAACGAATAAAGTAACTGTGTTGGGTATTGCTTCATGGTCTTATGAGCTTCTGTTAAGAAAGATAATGCTTTTAATTGTATATTATAAAAGTCGGTAACTATGCTTACGACCTACTTTATGTTAAGCAGTTACCGTAGTATATGGATGTTTGAAGTACCAAAGGCTTTGCTCGCACGTTACCGATCTGAAGGGGAGTGGGATACAAGGAGTGAGAAAACTGGACTTCTAGCGCTCCCACTCATAGTACGAAACGCAGCTATGAATGCTAATTACTCTGATTTTATGTGAGAGGATTGCCAGGTGAGGCTGTCAAGCCAGCCCGTAGGTATATGACCTGTAGTCAATTGACTTAAATTGGTCTTTACCATTTTGTTAAATATACAAAACGAAATGGAGGCATCACCCTAGGATCCCGCCAATACATTACCCATAGTACAAACCACACCGTACAGTTGGTGTGTTTGTCTGACAATATTTATTTCCTGTATTTTAAAAAAGTAACCACGCCCACTTCTCGGAGTTCATTTAACGTTTAAATCGTAATCGCGGTGCAATGGAGCGGGTAAAACATATCGAATGAACAATATTAAAGCAACTGTCGCGCGACCTTGATTGCGAGCCGGAGACAGTATCGGTTACACATTATGTTATCACACCCGCTGGGTTACCTGTTGCAGTGTTATCTGTAGGGAAATACTCGATACTATGTAGATAATCCGTAAAATATTACAGTGGATAATCATACTAATACTGTTTGCAAAAAAAACTAAACTAATCCTTCCGTTGACTCAAGGAAACTTCCTGAATGTGTTCCATTTATTATTAACAATTTCATTTCAGACTAGCAGGTGCCCGCGGCTCCTGCCGCGTGGTACTTCGATGGAATACAAGTTACTCAATGTATCATTAGCTATCCACTAGTAAAAGTTCCGTCAAAATCGGTCCAGCCGTTTCGGAGATTCAAACAGACAGACAGACAAAAAGTTTAAAATGTTTTTGTTATTATAAGCACCGTAAGTACTTCCATATGCATTTAGTAAAAAGCTGTTATTTTGACATTACAAACAGACACTTCAATTTTATTTAATTGAACCTATAGACTAGTTATTTAACAGTGCAATACGTGTCCGAATAAGCGTCGATCTGTCACGCAACCTTGGTAGTTGACCGAGCCGGTTGTCAACGTCGTTATGTAGTGTCGCAACCTGCGCCCGCGCACCGCCCGCCGGTTTAATTGTTATAAAGTTCAATTGTACCTTAAAAAATTGTTTCTGAGGATTTTAAATGTTAATTGTTTGACTTGTTTGGGATGGGAATGGGAGGTAATTGTAGAAGCTTTCGCTGTAATAACCTCATTGAGAATGTAGTTTTAAGTTACGGGACATAAATGATTTGGTATTAAAATTACCTAGCTATATTTATTTAAGATAATGTAACTACTATTGCAATAAATCACAATGGTCATGGGGGAAGGTCTAAATCAGTTTTAAATTAGTAATTATTGTCTAATAATAACTAGTGTAAAAAAGTCAAGCCCGCTGAAATTGCGTTGCGTCGTAAAAAAATCTTTTATTTGACTTTGTTCAGCAGTGACCGTCATCCGGTTGATGGATAGAGGGATGACATTTTTGTGGCTGTGTATAATATATATATCAGTACATACCTGTGTGGTACGAAGGGCGCCAGTGACGGCGAGCAGCGCAAGCGCGGCCACGCTCCACCACACACCGGCTCGCATCCTCATGCACTGAAACAAACGAATTAGCGTCGTTATACAAATATTGTATTACTTGTTAGTCGGTGTGAGATTCCTGTTAGCACTTTTAGTGTTAATAATTGCCGCTAAAGTTAAGGTGTGGCGCTTCTGCAAACGATTTGAGTGAAATTATTAGTCAGTCACAGAGCTGATTTTTTACAGATAGTTTTTGTTGCTATTCAAAAGTGTAACTATTGAGTTTCTTGTAACCGGATCTTCTCAGTGCAAGCAGCATTCCGAATAGGTGGTAGATTCTGATAATTCATAAGTGCTTTGTTGGCTTACACGAACAAAATAATTTTAATATTTTTTTTAAACTCCACGCATTGGTTCGATACTTTTAATAATTCGTGTTTCGTTGCTCAAGTAACATCAGCGAGAACCGTCAATCATGGGATTCTGGAGGTTCTGCCACGTTTGAGTTTTCTGTAATTAATGCCTGTATATAATATTCCTACAGGCCGAGAGTGTGCCAGCTGTAATTGGCAATAAGTTCGCGACCTAATGATTGACATAACCATTGAGACCAAAACTTTGATTACCCACGGTGAATCTTAACGGAAAATATAAGTAGGTATTATAGATGGACTTGAATACAATATAATTATATAGTATAATTATATGTCAGACAAATTACACATTGTCACTTGTTTCAGAGTCGTTTTAGAATGTCCATTGTCTGGGCATCAGTGAAATCATCTTGTTTTAGCGCTTTCAGGTTTCAGCTTAATGTTGAGTAGGTGTGACAAAGTTTTCGTATAGTCCGTGTTATATTTGAATTACTATAAAATATAATTACCATTGCATACATAACTGTAAAACATAAAATTTCCTTACAAAAAATATTTTGTTAAAATATGTATATAACAGATATTTATTATTATTAATTTTTTATTAATAATTCATTCGCTTTAAAAACACTTGTATTTTTATGTGTTATTCGACGGCCGTTTGGCGTAGTGATTCGAGCGTAGGCCGCCCGTCTCACTGCACATGGTGGTTGCGGGCTAGAATCCCGCAGGGGCAGTTTTCAAAAATGGCCTTTACGTAATTTTCCTTGATCTGGCTATCACTGGGATCGTCCCCAGTCGATTGCACGTCGGTACCCATAGTACAAGCCTTGCTTAGTTTAGGACCATATAGTTGGTGTGTCAGTCTGGCTATTTATATTATTTATTATTTATTATTTATAGAATATGCAAGTGTAGTCGGGGTTAAAAGCTAGATGATACACGGTTAAAGTTACAACAAGAATAGATAATTGCATGTACAGTTTGCCGAGACATCAAAGTGCCAGCATTCTTCAGAGTTTATACATCTCTTGCCGATAAATCAGTCACTCCGTGCATCAACCACTTTCACTATCAAAATATACGACAACTTTCATTTTCGACGGATATATAGGTACCTGCCACTGTTGATATTGTAAATGTGGAATTTACGTTACGTTTTACAACCTTCTTTAAGCTAAATGCGACGCTACGCTTAGTGATAATAATACGCATAATTGGTTAAACACTGATTATCATAACTAATATTGGTACCTATTTAGATTTAAATATAGTTAGTCGGTATATGAATTTGAATATATATTAGATATCGTCTAACTAAGCAACGCTAGTAGGTACATAAATTAAAAAATAAAGAAATGCGGTATTCATGTTAGCTATAACTACTCAGTTATGACTTCATACTACACTATCTGGTACTGTTTTTGAAACATTGAACGTTATTTTCGAAATTATTACACGGTTTTTAATTCTAATAAATATAGTTATCATACCCAATAAGAAGAGGCCACTTTTTAAATAGGCCTCGGCGGGAACCAAAACCACACAATGGAGTATTTTGAGCGGCCACACAAACTCAGTCGGCATCGATTTGTAAAAGCAGTTTATTTTAAATAAATAATTAAATATCGCCGACTGACACACCAACTATATGGTCTCAAACTAAGCAACGCGTGTACTATGGGTACCGTACAATGGACTGGGGGCAATCGCGGTGATACCCAGACCTGGGCAAATTACGGAAAGGCCATTTCCGAATTTTGCCCCGGCGAGAATCAAACCCGCATCCACCATGTGCAGTGAGCCGAGCAGCCTACAATCAAACCACTGTGCCAACCGGTCGTCAAATTTTTTATTGTGATGTGTACTTACTTCACTGGACAATGTATAAAAATATTCGAAATCGAATCCGCTTTATACTCAAACCTCATACCAGACATAGTGCTCTTGCAAAATCATCCCATTTCTCCTTTGAACCGTCGATTGTTGTGTACGGCCACCACGCACCAATTGCAGTCCGATCAATTATCGCGACGGTATGCATACGATGCAATGCACTTTCTATGAGCGACCGAAGCGCCTACATGCCATGTGGAGCGACGTGCCGTGATGCAATCGATTGTTTTATAGCGCAACTAAGCGTAGCTTCAATAGCGTACATTTTATTTTCCGAGTCCAACTATAACTAAAAACCACCCAGTTGAAATCATTAGTACAAAAAAATATATCGAATTCAGTCAAGCCGTTTAGGAGGAGAAGAATAACGAACACACTCACACCGGAATCTTGTATATACTCGTAAAGACGAAGAAAATAGCTAACTGCGTCTAAATATTATGATAACATTGTAACTCTTAAACTGCTTCTGAAAATCCAAATTCTGTCAGCCATGGTATAATAAAACCTGGTATTCTCTTCCTGTCGCAGCTACGTCACGTGATTGGAACAAGAATACGTCATCCGCGGTAGTGCGGTTAATAATTCTCCTTATATGTATTGAAAATGCCAATCAATGACAATGAAATGAACACTGATCGTGACGTAGTCTTGGGCTTTTATGGGAGGTGAATTATTCTCCTCTTATAATAGCCATGCTATTAGGGATATTCCTGTTTTCATCCATTCATGCCAAATTTAGTTCTTACGTCACCGCCCCTGAACTGCCTACATGTTCATTGGTACAAAATTAGGTCATCGTTATTCTTCAAATTTTCTCTCTAGTGTCCTTAATTCTCCTGAATCAAAGATGAAGCCTATTCCGTCCTTGTCCGTCAAGAGTCTTTACTCTTGAAAAACTTAACCACCTCACGCCACAGTTGAAAGGTTTAGCTAAACGTCCAATGAAGCTCTAAAGCAACACTACCTATAAGAAATATAAACTTTATTTACTGAAATTATACCTATTTCAGTTTTAAGTCATAGCAATATAGTTGTAAATGTAATTATTAGATTAAGATAAAGACATGAGTGTATTGGTGTGGACAAGACTTTGTAATACTTCACAAACGCAATCCTTATTCGATTTAATAGATTTTCGCTTATCTAGAGCGCGGGATTTTATTAAGGCTATGCTGTGGTTTCAAACGGACCTAGCTGAAGTAGGTTACAACCAGTGCCACATATATCTACTTATGCTTTAAAAAAATGCTATACATATAACCAGCCTAATAAAGCGGTCCCTTTTCGGTCATTCACACGGTTACCCCGACACTGATAATTTCCATGTATAGAAGAACAGTGTAGTCTTCATATTGTGAGCGATCGCTAGGGTATCTTCAATCGTTCTAAATTGTCTTTCTTGCGATGATTGCTAGACTATCTTTGGCTTGTTAGGTAGAGAAGGTTACCTAACCAAAGTTACGAATTATCTTTAGATAGATACTTTGTCTCTGATCTCTGAAAGTGAAGTTCCTATGCCCATTTTCATCCTCGGTTTTTGTAGACCGTGTAACCTCCGTCTACTATTACTGGGCTATTGAACTCGATATGTTGTAACCTGAAGGCCGTGAATCCGCTGCATTTGCTTAATCTACCGTAGATAGAATTTTGTTATCGCTGAAAATATTTTACCAAACGGTTTTGCGATTTGTAACATATTTTATTTACCTACTATTAGACCAAGCTAATAGCGATGGTCGGTACCTATATAAAATTATAGTATACGTACGTTTATACTAATCAGTGTGTTTTAAAATACTTAGGGGTTTGGATGAAGATAGGACATAGAATTATATAGATTTAAAAAATATTGAAATTCCAATTTAAAAAAGTTCATCATAACATGTTTATTATAAACAGTCTTATTGAATATTGATGTCTGCTACTCCTTAATGCAGTTTCCACTCCTTTCTAGGCCTTTGGATGTTTTTTAAAAGGCGCAACACGAAAATTGTAACAAATATTCAAAAGCACGTAACTCAGAACTATAATAGTCTGTCTTGAGAAGGGAGATGCCTTCTGAAGACTAATAAACAAGCGTTATATCTAAATCATTGTTTCTAACTTTTTGAACACCCTGTATAGATAATCAAACCATATCAATGCACCCAACAAAACATTTATAAAACTTCCGTATAACGGAACACACTCGGCAACATAGTAAAAGTATCACAAATTTATCGGTGAACGGTTACGCAAGTTATATTGTGCAAAAATACTTGTATAGTAATATGCTGGCCCCGTTTCCATTGCGTTTCGGTCAGTTCGCTCTTGATTTTTTTGCTCCCTACTTTCGTTGCAAGGGCCTATTTGGTTTTGGGGTGGTTTCATGTTACATTCAGGTTACAATGTTGAAACACTTGGAACATGTGGCGGACAGGACGCTTTGTTTAGTAAGTTGGAGCCGTAGAATGAAGTGATTTCTGTACAATCCTTCCATCCCCTACCGTATGTATTACGTTGTTACCGCATGTTGTTGTTCTTGTTGTACGTGGTTATTATATTTTAATTGCATGCATAAGTACAGAAAGAAACAGTAATTTAGAATAATTTATAAGTACATAATAATTCCATGTAAATTACAATTCAAATTTATATGTATAATGTGTATGAGAAAATGATGAACAGTATTTTTAATGGAACTAATAGGTATAAGAACGCTAATAAAGCTCAACATAACTCATTCACTGGTATGTAGATATACCCAACCCCATACCCATACGCTGATGAAAGAAAATTGTCAATAAATTATGTTTGTAGTTCCAAGCATTCTATTTTAGTAGTGATATCTAAATTTTTCGCCTTACTTAACTTACGAGGCATTACATAAATCTTTACACAATGTATTAAAAAGGCCAACCTAATCGGAACCTTATTGGAACATAAAAAATGTCACGCAATGTCCCATCACGATCCATTTAGATTCCACCGACACCATCTTACACGCATGGAATTATCACCACCATTGATCTATCAATACTATCAATTCTACCAGCAGATAAAATCAGGTCCAAATAACAATACTGCCATTCCGCTTCGAACAGCGAACATTAATTGAACAATTGACATTATATTGTCATGACAATATTTGTCACGTCCGGAACCGGAATGCAAACAAATGCCATGGTCAGATCAGTGGTGACGAAAAAGAAGACTAATTATGATCTGTTCAGATATTGGCGTTATTGTTCTAAAGGCGTAGAGTAGAATAGAGGGAAAGGAGGAAAGGGATGCTAGAGTTGGGCATCCAGGTGTCTCACTCATCGTATGAAACGAAACGTTAAACGTTAACTATTTACGCCAATCTTCTGTAAAAGGAAGGTACTACCCCGTTCGAGAGTCAGTACCTACTATTCGTTTCGGATCAGCTGACTAGATAGATTGGCATTCATTTTAATATGTATCATCCCAATGCCTTAAAACTAAGCTGTCCCTAGTTGCGACTATCTTTATTTCTGTAGCAATCATACAGTATTGTTTTCTGCTGTCTCCCGCTTTTAAATCGGGGGAAGTTGATAATGTTGCTTTACTCTTGCTTTTCTTTCTGATAAAATTCAATGCTGACTTAAAAAATATTTTACTTTAGTCGTCAAGCATTGTGATATCGGTAACTTTAGTAAATATCACTCTAGATCTTGTAAAAAATTTAAAGGTATAAAAGTGGGAGAATTCCAAAAAATGCTCACCTTTTTGCCTCTAATTATTACACTAACGATTAGAGCATCAAATTACTACACACCATGCATCACTGGCGGAGACGGATACCACTGAAGCCTGACCAAGTCTTAATAAAGATGAATAGATAGCGATAAAATATGTCGTGACAAACGCACATCCTCCACGCGTAGTTATTCAATCTTCGGATGAAGCCACTAAGAATAAACAAAGCTATTTATTATATTTTCCATAGGATTATAAATCTTAGAGTCGCCCTTTATAGATGTTAAAATTAAATTGCGATAAAATCTGTAAAGGACGGGTCCTTTACAGATCGGACGGGTCCTTTCATCCCGGGGGATCAAGACAAGGGCGAAGGCCTACAAAATCATCAGTCTAATAGAGCAATAAAATATCAAATAAATAAAAAATATCGCCAGACTAAACCACGCAACTGTATGGTCCCAAACAAAGCAAAACTTGTCCTATGGTTACCGTACAATGGACTGGATCTCAGTGTCACACAGATCGGGGCAAACTACGAAGAGGCCATTTCCGTAATTTGCCCGGGCGGTAATCGAAACAAGCATAATGAGCCAACCGGCCTGCGCTTCAACCACTACACCAAGCAGTCGTCAACTGATGATCGTTAATAGTTGAAGATGCTTGTACGGACCAATAGGTGGTTTAAAGGAGAACCCCCTATAGTGGGTTGGGCAGTACACGGGTTAAAGTGATGAAGATGCTATTAATTTTAGAAGATTATAAATCATCAACCCAACCGCGTGATATTACTGAAACTAGCATTTAAAAAGTTTATCTATTGAGTGAAAGTGCCAGGGTGTGAGGGCTTTTACAGACACTAGTTAGAAGATAATTTGATTTAACACCAACCGCGACGTCAACAAATTACAGCTTGCCAAAAGGACACGTACGTTTGCAACAAAATCTCGAGCCGAAACAACACTTGTTCAAACGGAACAATCGTAAAATGTAATGGGAAAGAGAATGCCTCCCATACGGCACGAAATAAACGCTTCGTGTTGTGGCGAAAGCAGGTAAATATTGATAGATACAATGTATTTGATGAATTGAGGCGGATTTGTGTTGGCTGCGTTGCAGAATTATTTACCTTATTGATTTTATTTTGTGGTACAAAATATGATTGTCAAATACTTTATTCTAGCCTTTAATATTCTAGCAATGTGTCATGTATGTCTTTAAATAAATTATATTCAATAAATTGTAATAGCTATTTATGTAATTACAAAATAACAAAGACCAAAACCGACTTAATCAGAGTGGAATTGAGAGCAACATCTAGATTGAACATCATCATCATCATCTACTTTTCCAACACAATGATGCTTATAGTGCTAATACTGTTGCCAATAAATCACGACTTAATTAAATTTGACACATCGTACAATATACCTGTCTTACTTATATGTCAAATTCACGAGTTCCGTCACAATAGTTTAGTTAATTTTAGTTTGAGCACTAATGGAAATTGACACCAGTGTAATGTACTACTTACCGAAAACAAGAAGTCGTTAAAACACTAATTTGTCTTCGTAAAACATAACAGGACTGACTACTTACTTCTATGCATCTATCATTAGTGTCATTAATCGCATAATGACGGGGCTCACGGCAACGCACGCGGTGATATTAATTATAATTATCCATCGTAATTACCGTAAGCCGTACCACGGTACAAGACACGCGTTGATAGTTTTATTTTCTAAAAAAACTGTGTAGGGATAAGCGCGTACGAAATATTATTAGAGACAACAAACTCATTTTGTAACGATCACAAATTAACTTGAGAATATGAGAGTAGAGAGATAAACATTTTCTTGAAACGGCATATTATAAAAAAATAATTTATTACTTTTGTTCTGCGGGATAATTTTTTTTCACAGAATTTAAATCGTCATTGAATCGTATTTTAATAAAATGAATAGGTACCGTTATCGACATCCTACAATCTTGTAGGTACGATGGATAAAAGTAATTGAACTATTAGACAGGCATTTGGCTCAGAAGTTGCCTTATTGACCCATCAGACCAAAATCGTTTATGTTCATGTAATAGCACAGTTAAAGGCATCCAGTGAGTCAACTAGTGCCGGCCGCTTCACGAGTCATGTATAAAAACAATACACAATTCAGTTGTTTTCGATAATGTTACACCATCATGCACAAACATCATAAAACATCCTCTGGCCTTGTGTACACAATGGATATTTACACTGATAGGTGATCTGACAGACAAGGAGATTACACGCGGATTGAGATCTCAAATATCCTTCTGATAACATCAGTGTTAATTTGCTCATACAACTTCGGTGTTATCACAACAACAGAAAAACACGAGTTGAAAATCATACATTTGATATAACTTGTGTTTAACGGGACTACAAGTAATATGACAACCTAACATTGCTGGTAATCTTAACATCAAACACACAGAAAAAAGAGAAATAAACAACAAAGTGATTTTATAACGGTTCTGTTTGTTCCTTTTGAAATACGGAGCACTAAAAACCTTCTAAAGTACATACTTTGCGCTGCCCCATCATACACCTGTTCACCCCAAATAGAATACAAACAAAAACGACCTTGTCCATCACGGACGCAACGCATGAATCAAAGCTGGCGCTATTCATACAAGATTCAATTCACTGATAGCAGGCTTGACACCTCAATTATACAATGCGAGGTAACAAGAGTGTGCTTTGTATGCTAATGCATGCGCACGATCAATGCAACGAGCAACAATTGGTGGAAGACACGGTTAGATATTCATATATAACCTTCCTAAACTAAGTTTGCAGGAAGCTATGTTGACTGGGATATATAATATTTATTGTTAAGATGAATTTTATTGCTTGGAACCTATTTTTCCTTGAGAATATATTATCCTTTTTTAGTTCCCGATATGCAAAGAGGGGTGTTATAAGTAATAAATAATAATAATAATAAATATCGCCAGACAGCCACTCCAACTGTACGATCCCAAACTAAGCAACGCTTGTACTATGGGTGCAGTACAATGGATTGGGAGTGATCCCAGTGACGCCCAGACCTGCGCAAATTACGAAATGGCCATCGAGCGAATCAAGGGAATCGAAACAGCAACTACCATGTGCAGTGAGCCGCGCGGCCTACGCTCGAACCGCTGCGCCTAGTTTAATATCTGTTTGTTTTTCTGTGGTTCTGTCTTTAGAATTTCTCCCAAATTAATGAACTTGATCCAACATGGTTTTTGAATTATACATAAGGTTTATTCATGAATTTTCTACTACAAGCTTCCACGCTGATTTCTAATAAATTGAACAATAAATACCAGAAGTAAACGATTATTACAAATGTAGTACTTTGGATACCGCAAAACGTTTATCAGATTATGTAATTTTCTTATGAAACCCCTTATCGGAAATGCATCATTGAAAAGTATCATTAAAAACAAAAAGATAGGCATAATATTAATGAGGGCAGCACGTAACACAGGACCCTCAACCAGATTCATATCACACTGGATTTAACGTTAACGATAACTTAGGAAGTCTGCGTAAAAGAGTTCACTTTCTAAACCAGTGCGACGCCGGTCGCGGGCACAGAGAACATTTTACAGTGTGATAATGCTTGCTGCCGTAAGATTTACTATGAAGAATGATTTCACAATAATGTCACTATGTGAATGAATAAGCAGTCATTCCGCAGCGTACTTGAATATAACTTAAATTTGAGGGCTGATTGGTCTAATTTCATTCACGTTTGGGTGTTCGGCTAATGTTATGTTTTTTTTTTTACCGACAGCTGCTTATATGTAAACAGTTGCTTATAAGTTTTTTTATTAGATTATTACAATAATTTACCACATAACATTAATGCAAGATCTATTATAGTAATTGTCAAGATAAAGTTAGTGAAGAAAATGATTGGCACTTTTTCTGACTGACATTTAGAAATATATTCACTTTATTTGGCATTTTGAATAGTTCCTATCTATGTCTAGTATCATGTCTGACATAGTATTATTTGCGCAGCAATAGTAAAAATAGCGCATTATGTCTTTGATCAAAATAGGGCAATCAATCAAATTAAGACACAAATAAGTTTGATAAGACATATTGCATGACATATGCACCAATCAAATGCATTTGAAAACTAATTTAATAAATGTTTTTGACATTAATGGCTAGATAAATCGCAGTCGCTATTATATTCGTATGACCCAAATATGTCAATATAGAACAAAAGAACATTTAAGACTTATTAAATGTTTAGTCTTGCAAACGAACTTTAGACAGACCGCTCGAAAATCACGACAATAAAATTCCGACTCCAAAAAATATCTAAGAATTTAAAATTGGTGAAATGTTTACACTGCTATCTTCTATTCTGTGGCGCGTCAGCGGAGCGAGTGAGCCGCACTCTGCTTTATTTTACCGTTTTAACATATCAATGACACTTTCCCCGCTCGTAATAGTAACGTAATACTGTGGACTTACCGTTACAAGTTGAGTGAACGATGACAGGCGAAATGTGAGAGAATTTCTCACATTTCGGCAATTTGTATTTTTTTGTATTGTACGTCATTTTTAGAGTGCATTGTTGGTTCTTTTGAGAAATTTTACTTGGTTGTTCTTTATAGTTACTTAATCCTGTCACAAATTATAATACTGAGTTGGGACTTTAAGAAAAAATGTTATGGCGAAATATTTCGTGTAATGTGCAGCGCACCGCTGGCTGTCTACCCATTCGGAGAATTCAGGCGTGACCATGTATATTCAAATAATAATGACTACAAAGTATATCGACTATATTTTTGGTGTCCTGATTAATTAATTATCATTCTGTCAATCAGTTATAAATAGGTTACCCACCTAAACGATCTTTATCACTAACATTGTATGTTTGCTCTTTGTCCTTAGAGTTTAATATAAAAAAAACTATTTCAAACTAAACAAGAAACGCGGTTGTCAAAAATACAAATAACATAGCGCATAGCATACAAATTAAATAGTATGTATTTTGTAAATAATTTCAATAAATATCTCTAATACCTACCACGCTTACACAAAGTCTTATAATAATAGGCACACAAGTCATGACGACAAATCCCAAATAGGATTTGTTAAATAAATTACATTCTTAACGTGCAAAATACAATTCCTGCGTGTATTTTAACCGTTTACAAGTATTATGATAGATAACAGATGTTAATTTAGATTCTGTATGTAGGTCAAGTTGAAACGAGCTGCAGCCACAAGTAGAAAGTGGATTACTATAACTTGTTCTGAACAAAGGTTGATAATCATTTCATTAGTCGTTTTATATAATACTATTGAAGATTATGGTAATTATTTACAGTGAATTTTTTTTTTTTTTGCCTTTGGAGAACTAGGATTGGCGAGGCCTCGGCTAAAATTTTAAAATAAAAATAGCCAAAGGAAATATTTAAATGAAAATACCAAATATAAATGTTCTAATAAACAGGAAAAGAAATTATTATTCGAGATTTTCATTAAGATTTCCTTTCATTATGTTCATATTCATTTAAAATTTTCTATCTTAAAAACGTGCGGTGCTTTTCCATTTAAACAAGGCCTAACAATGCTTCATGACAAAATATTGATAAATAATTATACCCGTGATAGCGTTTCTACCCAATCTACTTAAAACGGTAATTTCTACCCAACCAAAACCTTCACATTACACAATCATTCTTGATTCTTTCAAAACTATACTTAGCATACCTATTTGCGTTCAGAAAGCTACACTGCATTTCATTTTATTCTTTCAATTCGCTACTGTAGCGATGTAAAATAGAAACTTTTTTTCATCTGACGGCTACGAACAGTAGAGCGAATTTTACTCAACTGCTGATGACGTCAGGCACTTGTTTTATTTTTTGTTAAACAATACTGAACAGGGCACGTTGATACGGATTGTTTAAATATAGTTTAGACTAAAAGTAGAAGGAAGACAAGCGCAAAGTCAGACCGAAAGGTGGAGATTAATATTTTAACAACGATAATAACTGAATAATATACGTTAGAAATGTTTTCCATGTTATTTTTTGTTTTAGTCTTGCTCTACATTATATTCATGGTCGATGCGAGAGTGGATGCTTATATCATATCAACCTGGAAATGCGGAAATAACCGAGCATGAATGGAAAGGAAATATAAAATTGTTACATCCTAGTAGTTTAATAGAAAGATAAATTAAAACAGAACTGGTGTCAATACACGACAGGCCACTAATGAATAATATAATATTACATATTGACAAACGGACATCACATACAAACTATGAAAGCGGTGAAATGCTAGACGGTGGCCTTGACTGATCATTATTATAAAATAAAACTATTTCAAAGTTAACACACGCTAATGTGTTGCGGCCGGCGCGCGTTGATGTCTTTTATATTGGAGATGGGCCGAGCAGTAAGTACGCCAGCGCTATGCGATGCGAGTAACGATTAATATTATAGGTATCTTGGTTATTATATTATATTTATGTATGTGTAAATGAAAGCAAGCGTCTGTGTGTTTTGTTGAATAACTATACATGTGTCAAACGATGAAATTGGTTGAACTAGATATATTTTAAATTCCGTACAAATTATACATCCAGACATATTAATAGACTCCATCTTAAGTATTTCTTACGTATTATTGATACGAGTATTTTTTATAAAATCAATTCAATTCAATTTTTTCAAGAAACTCTTTAGATAACATAATATAATAAATAGTTACAATGTATTCTTAATAAAAATAATATGCACTCAAATATTAAATGAAATAATTAACAAATTTGGTAACCAAGTCTTCTTTTGGAGAATGACTCAAGAATCCCATTTTCAGAGAACAAGGCTAAATGTTTAAATTCATTCCAAATTGGTACTTAATTGCGAACTACCCAATTAATTATTGAAGTAAAGCCTCAGACACTTGCAAATAAAGAATTATTATTTTTTATGGTAATTTAGTTTTTTTTTAAACCGTATCGATAACGAGTGTACTCCATCATTACGAACATGCTGTTCCTGTTATTTCATGGTGTTTTGTCTATCACAAATTTAGAAACACCACATAAACTTCGTCTTGTTTCTTCATTCTCTTGCCATTCACAGTACGACTGAAAGTGGTGGTGTTGTCATGACATCTCCTGGGGACTCCTTATATTGTTTTTTTCTCCCTAGAATATTTGAGTAATGTTATTGTGTATTTGTTTACTATTCTGATAGATTACATTTTTCATCATATCCAAATGACTTCCCATTATTCACCTATTGCACACACCCATTGTTCAAACACACATCAAGAAAACCATGAAACCAACATGCAGTAATTACAATCGAATTTGAATAATCCGTCCGTCTAATATCCGCTCCTAATGACATGCATCTATTGTTGTATGTTGCTTTGTTTCCAAGTTTACCAGGTTCTTACGATGACAGAAATGTAATTACTGTATTGCATAATCTATACTCAAATCACCAGCTTGGGTGCTAAACTATCACAGGTTACTTTATGCTAGAAAATAATATACCATACACATAAGCCCTCCAAATAGAAAGTTATCATCAATTTACAATGAAATTACAAATTACTTTTTGCACAAAGTGCTTTGTAAGTGCATTGCATATGAAACGAAATTCCTATTAATCTATAAGCATTGTTTTTTATAACACTGAAAATACCTTTGCAATATTAAAAATAGGCATTTATTTCGTATATACGTACATATTCTAATCAAAAAGTAAAATGCTTAAGAGCTGCTATAACCGTACGCATTTCCTGTCTACGTAGACCACCAATAACGCAATATAAGTTTAAAGATTTTTTTCAGACACACCGAACTGGTTATTTTCTATACCTGTACCAATTCCATAGATAACTATTGACACATGGGAACTGCGTACGAGTTTCACGCAAATTAACAATGTTATACCCAATACTTATAACACGAAATCCTCAATACAGTATTACCCGGTTAGTTTGACGGTGCCGTGGCACGCGACAGCGATCTGTGCGATAGTTACATCAAGCGGGTTATCTACATCTGTACCACGATCAGTAAAACAAGTGTTAACCGCTATTGTAAATAGAGACATCTCCATTTTCCAAGTTCTTTTTTTTTATTTTGTTGTTTAAATCTATGGTAGCAAAGTTTTTGCAGGTAAAGTCTGATTAATTATGACATCTACACATGGGCCAGAACAGTGTTTCTTTTCTTATTTTACCGAGACGATATCGATGCTTAGCGCACTAAACTAACGGACTAGGTATTTTGTAGAGTTTCAAAAAAAGCTATTGATTAATTATTTCAAATATTTCTCCTTCGCTGTCCACCAAGACCAATAAATGCGGTGCTGCTAGAATTTAAACAAATTGACTTCAAAAAATAATGAATTTCCAAATCCATTTACGAAATTGATCGCTCACAATGTGTGTCACAAACGAAGTTAAAAAAAGTATTCAAATTGAAAAGCAATATCGTAACTTTTCTCTCGCAGCTCGAAACAAGGCCTTCGTCAAAAGATGCGATTGTAATTTACTAAAATATCGAGTTATAAACGAATCAAATCGATTCTCGATATAACTAACAGTCGCAGTGAAGTGGCTGGGCTACCGGCTGGCTACACGCATTCACTTTCTATATCAATCCATCGAAACCCGGTGTGGGGCAAACAACATGTTTTTTATGTACTTGGTAAAATTACATGCAGTAAACAATAATAATAGGGAAAGTATTTCTGATTGTTTGCACAACGCTCGTGTAATTTCCCTAATTGTATTCAGATTGTATTCAGAACAGAAAAAAAAACTCTTATTTAAATTATAAATGCATTATACATGAAAATCTAACTCTACAAATCTAGAGTTCGTAAAGTTTCATATTATTCTCTAGTTTTCTTAACCTATCTATATATTTTGATGACTTTCCATGCAATCAACACATCTTGAACAAAATCTTTTAGTAATTTACCCAGATTTAAAAATATAATTTTACAGCTTACAACAAATATAAACATTTAAATGTCATAATAAAAATAAATCATGCACAATATACGTGGGTCGTGTGGTATATATTATTCTACATATGGTCGCTCTATAATATAGATAATAGATACAGTAGTAACGTACTCGGTTTTAGATAAAAAACATTTCCTTTGCACGGTCTGTATCAAAAATATATACTAGGTGAAACAGAAAGGGTAAGAAGTATACTATTTTTTTTGCAACTTAACTTTGTAAATCTAAAACGGTCGGCTTTGTGGGACAGATGAAGTACTAAAGGTTTTGTAGACTTATGAAATCTGTCAACAGCTGTATCCCTGTACCACCTTTTGTTTTTCAAGTTTCCTCCAAAGCTGTTTAAGAATTACAAAGTTAAGTTTTGAAAAAAAAGTATACCCTTTTTATTTCAACCTGTATATAAGTTTCTAAGAGCAAAATCGTTTCGAAAATCTGTTAATTAGCTTTCAAATACATACGAACAAAAACAGTTTCTCTTTATAATGACTGATTATCAGAACTCTAAATTGTAATTGCCTACCAAAAATAAAGTACACAAATCAAAGTTTTGCGACAGCCGAAAACAATTTAAATCAGGCCAACGTAGATTGGAGCAGATAGTACATTTCATAACGGCTGCGTGCCTTTTCAAAAAAAGGCTAAAAGTCCGACATTGGGTTGTAATTACGTGCAAGGTCTATACGCGCCTGTACTTATACATAACTATACTTAACAGCTACCAATACAGTGAGCTGTTCAGCAACAATGAATCGAGATAAAATCTAATTCATATTGATCTATAGACACTGCGACGATTTACTATGTAACACTGTTTGAATCCGGGTAAAACCGCACAGATTTGAATATGGTCTTTGAAATGGTGTAATAAAATGCGTTAAGATTGAGCTGTGGTAGAGCTAAGCTGTAGACAATTGAATACAGCTCATTTACAAGCTGGCTCGATAGGAGTAGTACCACCCTCTCACAGAAGCTTGGCATAAAGTATCTATTATAATATAGTAATGAGAGAGCAGGAAGCTCAACCCCCCGTCCCTCCTTTCACCACCCTTTATCCCAATACCCATCAGGTTGGCAACATGCGAGCTATGCCATTGGTATTGCAAACATCTAGGGGTCACGGTAAATGCTTAACATCAAGCGGGTCGTCCATTTGGCGACATATAAAAAATAGAGGCGAAATGTATTTTCTAATAGTTTTTTATGAATTTGGTGAGACGTAGAAACGAATTTGATCCATACAAAATTGATTCCGTTAAATAAATGTAAGCTTGAAAACGTTTCGCTGGAAATCATCGATTAACAAAGCATCTGCGTAATTTCTATTAAGATTTACCGACCTCAGGATCGTATTTTTTTCCAAATAGCCTAATTATGCAGACTCTACAATCGACAGAAGGTTTGTTTAGTCATTACTCCCACCATTATATTTTTATTTAATCCCTGAAAACTAAAGAAAGCGTTAAGTACTTCCTTATTCTGTGTTGGATGGAATAACGGTCACGGTAACCAACTAGATTAAAGGATGGAATTTCTATTATGAAACATTATTATTTTGGATCTACGGAACAATCTAATCTTCAACGCTTAAGAGAAACGCCGAACCACGTGCACAAAAACCACGGCAATTTTATACAATCGCAATTTTACAGAATTAAAATTCTATTGTTGCGATCATAAATCTAATCGTCGTTTTTGTTAAATATTTTGAAGTTTCTTTATCTCAGATGCTAAAGAATGCGCAGAATACTATCTATAATAGCGTAGTCTAAGTTTAGTAAAATACTACTGTACAATGATACGGATTGAACGGAATTTCTCCATCGAATTAGACACAACATAGCCTTAGTAAAGCAATTTTCTATGAACTTAAAATTCAAACCCAATTTATTCGTTTTTTTTGCGTTAAAACTCTTGTTGCCGCCGCGGTCTTAACTGAAACTGTTCAATTTTATTATATTTAATGTAGTTTACGCTAAAGATTTGAATATCGAATACACTGCAATAGAGCAGAGATTTGCTTTTTTTTTTAATTTTGAAACCTTCGCGTAATGATCTATATTTTTTTTCTACTTGACCCTATGCTTCATCCAATTCAAAACTGGTATAGAAAATTAGGCTTATGGAATGTAAGTAAGGCTGTGTTGATTAAAACAATATAATAATTATCTCGAGAGTGAAATGTCGCAACTCAGAGCTGTGATATAGGGTACCCGCCGTTTACTTTCATAAAACGAGTTTTTGCACAAGCATACTACCTTTGCAAAACTTTGCCGACATATACGGTAAAAGCTTGCGTTTAAAGAATAATTTAAAAACTTGAAATTACGTCTCAATTAGGTATACATTATTTTATGGAGTAATAAATATTATCTAAATTATTTTGTTGTGGACTGTACTCGATTTAACAGCGGCCACACTCATGGTCGAGACTTTAGAAAGCGAAACTACAAATTTACGAAGTAAAACATTCAGAATAAAATAAATAATTGAACTTACCTTTCAGTAATATCAAACTGTCTTCAACTCGAAAATTGTAATACAAAAAAACACTGATTAATTTCTAAGTGGAATCCACCATTATTCCATCTGTCACTTGTTGGAAGCACCGATACCACCTTCACTGTAGTTCGAAAAAAACTTTTAACACACACTTTCCGCCAAAAATCTACATATTCGGAAAAATGATATCGATGATCGAGTTCCGAATCACTGGTTCGATGTCAACGTCCTCAGCGCAATCCGGACACTGACGGGCAAGTGTCGCCGTCGGTTCGGACTTTACGCGCGAGTGCACTCGGTTCGCAATGGACAAAAATAATTATTTCGATTCGATTATCGAATAGGGTTTTCAATTAGAATTTTCGGCGGGAAGCGTGTGTTACGTAGTGAGCGTGCGTTCGTAAATGTACGCGGAGGCCGGACGGTGCGCGAAAAGCGACTGCGGTCAGGTTCCCTCGCGACACTCTCTGCCCACCGCTGGCCGCATGTGTAAATGTTAATCCATGATATTATTTAGTTTAACCAATCGATGTTGGGCTGTTGCATTCGCCATAACAACCCCTACTCCATTCACCTATTGCTATACAATCCACACAAAACAGGTCACAGTATATTGGTCGTGCCATAAAGAGATAGGCGAGTCGCGTTTGCGCGCGCACAATGTACGCTTTCAGCTACGATTTTTCAGTCTAGTTTCAAAACTGAAAGTGGTGCGTGCTTACATAAATTCTGACATATTTTGCTATGCCACACCGTCCTTGGTTACGCAAAACAATGGGTAAGCATGTTCAGAGATATGAGCTTAGCGGAGACAACAAAACACTTACAGTGTTTAACCTCAATTTTTGAAAAATAAGGCGGTTACGTTGGTATACTACAATTGCGTACCAAAGACTCTCTCGTTTTTGCTAATTTACTGTCAGCAGTGTTTTATTATCTAATTACTCGCGATGCACTTGCACAAAAGAAAAAAAAATAGGGGAAATAAGTAAGTACTTAAGTATCCATTATGCAGTTAGAAACGCATAACAGATTTTTACTTCTATGACATAAAAATGCCAACCAATGGCTATAAAAGAATATCACCTATCTCAATATTTTATTACATTATAGGTACCAAGTAGAGTTTTGCACCACTGCCTACCCTTTTGGTACTTATAAACCTGTTTGACTATTTTACTATCAACAATGCAATCTTGCATCTATGGGCTCATCACCAGGTGTCGTTCCAAGTATGCAATTCTTCTATTAGCTATCTTTCCTTAGAGTTCTATATCGTAGGTTTTGATGGAGACAGGATGTCCCAAATTCACTCGAATGCTTGGAATGACTCTGACAACACTGTGATGTTCCTACTGACCTTTTTTTTGTTTTACGAATTTGAGCAGACTTACTTACCTTTTGAGACGGAAATAGGTTCGTACATAATTTGGACAATCAGGAGAGTACTGCCAGTATTTTTATTTGAGAAATTGGTTATATAATATTATTTGGGGTTGCAGCTGAAAACCAGCGTCAGGTGGTATGCATCACGCATGCACCCTGGCATATGCTGAGCTGTTGACCCTTTGGCCTGGTATGATAGTACATAACTAGCTATATGTGTCCATTTATATTCCTAAGCTGTGTATGTATAGTTAGTTAGTTTTGTATAGCTCTGCCATGGTACCAATAAATATATTTCTTTCTTTCTTTCTTTTATTTGCCTAGGTACAGAAGATTTTTCACCTGGACCATTCGATTGACACCTCATTCATCAAAATCGGTTGGGTAGTTTAGGCACTACGGTGGAACACAAAAATAAAAAATCCTAGGTAAATAGATGAAACATGCATACATAGATTGCTAAAACAAAACCCTCCTGTTTGGCTTATTATGTTTGTGCCTTATGCCGTTCGGGCGGCATACTGCTACTTCGACCATTACTGATCTTTTGTAGCTAACTCCTGTTTGGCTTTGCCGTAGCCGGTAAAAATATTCATACACCGATACAATTTGTATCGAAGCTTAAAAATCTATATTAAAGTTGAATAAAATCTTTCATATGTATCAAAACTAGGAATTCTGTACCCGTACAGGCACTTCTATTAAATGGCAACATTTTATAAAAATCGGTACAAACATTTTGGTAAAAAATACCGGACATAATAGAGAGAGTAAGAAAATTAAATTGGAACTGGGCTGGTCATATCTGTAGGAAATGTTATGACAGGTGGACGAGGAAAGTAACTGAATGGGTATCTCGCGTGGGAAAAAGGAAGAAAGGGAGACCATGAAAACGCTGGGATCACATATTTATTCAAAGATGTGGACGGGACTGGATGAGACAAGAGATAAATGGAAAGACATGGGGAGGCCTACGCCGAAGAAGCGATTTCTACAAAACCCTAACACGTATGTAGGTAGGATGTAAATTTATGTTACCCTAAGACATTTAAGTAGTAGACGAAATAACGGCTTTTTTTAATCAAGCGTCACCGATAAATACTTTTATGGCAGACTGTACAATTAACGGCCACCAGTGGAAATCGCGTTATTTGCCACACATCGTTTTTTATCTACGTAGACAAACACTAGAGGCTATCCACTCCTAGCGAAAGGATAAACGCATGGCAGAGCTACAGTGATAACAAATCCTTCGGCTTATAACGTTTGAAAACCTTGCACTATTGCGGTTCTTTACCTACTGTAACCCGATAACGGCCATTAACCACAAACACAAAGGTTGCGGACTAATTTAGGTAGACAGATAAGTAGGTACCTACTCTGTTATGGACCTTGTCGCATTGTGATCGGGGAGCAAGCTCTGGGTTTTCATAGTCCACTGATCTGTAGGTAATTCAATAGGTACTTACCAATTTACAATACAATGTAATTTTACCGGATACCGGTTTAGAAATCTTTTTTTATATAAAATTGGAGTTGTGAGTCGGTACGAAGGTACATGCATTATCAACATTTTTATAAATAATGTAGAGCAAATTGATGAAAAAACAAATTAAATAGTTTTTTTTCTAAACTTATCAATGCCAATGTGAATAAGAACATTAATATTTGCCGCTAAGTGTGACGCCTGCTGTGTGCATTACACTTACTTATTGTATTACTCATTTAAAAACCTTGCTCATATTTTTTTGAAAGGAAAACATTTGTACCTAATTTTCAGACTGAAACGTTTTGTAGTTTCCTAGTACTAGCCTTTGTTATTTAAATATGTATTTTAGTATAGGGCTATTGTATTGTTTTTTTTTTTTTTTTCCACATTTGTTTTGTATTTATGAACGATATTTTCAAACATAGTTTCTAAACGTATCTTACGTCATGTGAGATTTGTCATCGGTTTGACATACAGTCCTGTCAACATTTTTTAACAACATTGATGACGTCAGACAGACAGAAGCCGACAACATTTTTTTAGAACTTTGCTATTTAGATTCGTAATGCTTAAAATTATTATGTCCATTAACATCACAGAGTACTTTGTATATATATGAAATAGAGGTATATTTTCGTTTCATAATGAGAAACGATGAGTGCTGCCTCTGGACACGAGATCGGGAACTACTATCAATATATATATATATAACTAGCAAAAGTAGTTACAGCTGGTGTATAGTAGCTGTAGCTACTGTTGCTAGTTATAAATAGGTACTCATATTGATAGTAGTTCAGAAACATACATATATATAGGCATGTATGTATATGGACCTATACCACCGTCACGTCACTGAAATAATGAATAAGGTAGGATCTTTTTCGTTAGCATGCTTGAAAATCAAAGCTTGCTGGCAAAAAAGTACCTACCTTATTCATTATGATAATATTAAATGTAGATAAGATCGCTGAATTTGAGAAAAATAAGAAATACCGAAGTGTAAGTTTAAGGGCATGATTAAATAAAAATAAACACAACTAAATTCCTTTTAGTATGTATATTTGTACGTACAGATTTTTATGTATGTATCGTATAGTAACCATTTTCACTGTTTGAACATCGCAGGGATACAACATTTTCTGTTCGACATGATGGCAAATAAACACCGACCAACACAATCACAAAATGAGTTCTAAGTTCTTTAAATCCAACCGCACAAAAGCACAAACACAACTGGAGGAGCGAAATTTTACCCAACAGACTTTAGGGGGGAAAAAGGACTATTTAACGATATAAAATAAAAACAAGATAAAATAGCAACGAGCTTGCTCGCATGGAGTACCGGCGGCCATATTTTATTTATTAGCAAATTTTGTTTATGGTCATAAGGTGCAGTGTTGCCAGATCCAAAAGTTGTAGTAATCGTAAATCACCGTTAGAATTATCGTTTTTCAAGAAAATTATCGTACAGCGTCATATTTTGGTTTCTCAACTCCAGACAGCACCCCCAGAATAAATTAAATTTAGGAAACAATATTCATTACGATAAATGTAATTGAGAAAATGTTTCACTGTTCTGCAAACAGTACACTTTTGGCAAATACTAACATGAACCATAACTATAAGAGCTCATAGTTGAGACCAAGAAGCTTAGAATACCACTGGAGATATCACGTAGAACTATGGAGTGAAGACAGGTTTTTTTACATACATACATATGCTCTGACCTTCTCACACTTCATCTGAAATTGCCATGATAAACACAAAAAAATACCCAAACTAACGTGTGATGAGCCAAGATTTCGCAAGTCCATGGTTTTCGTGTCTGTTTTTTTATGGATTTTATTTACATATTACATATGCGTCAATTTGAGAATCCTCTTTTGACTTCAGTATTTATTTTTATATAGAAAACCAAAAAATATATCAACCGTTCACTTTCCTGATTGTCGGTAGCTGTTATTTTAATAATTTAGCATCACTGATAGAACACTCAATTTGACACTATGGCCAAACTGTCAAAGATTTTCAAGCACATCGCATTTTTAAATTAGTTTAATGCTTAAATAAAAGTGTATTCTTGTAATTTAAACGATGTATTGTGTTGTGCAAAATTGCAGAAGTGTATGGATACCAAGCTCAAACATTAAGTTACACGGGTAATTGTATATTACGCTAATCACCGTATTTAACCATATTTATATTATTTTTAATGGGAGACATAATAAAACAACAATAAATGATTATTATTAGTATTGTGTGGCTATTGATTAATGATATAACAGGTTATGTTTTACTTTTCGTACTATATTCATTTAGATTTTACATGAACATTTGACCTAAGAAGGGTGACCATCATCTCACTGTATTTCAGATTTTCTGAGTAAGGAAGGATACATAAGTATTATACTAATCATATGTTCCAAAGTCAAAAATATCATCTTATTACACTTATATGAGTACCCACCATATATTGTGATTGTGCTAAGTTTATAAGTACCACAGTCACAATGGGTACCTATTTTATGACGGGTGCGTATACCTAACTTTGCCTCCTGCACACTTCGACCCTAGGCAGGAGCCGAGCCGGCGCGGGCGTTCGGCTCGCATACGTGCTCGCACTGGTACCGCGCTGTGAGTTAGTGACAGTTAGACCGTCACGCAGAGAACGCGCGTAAGCTCGAATGCCGGTTGGGTTATTTATACAAACAAATAAAATTTGAGTGCCTGTTTGTAATATCAAAATAACACCTTTTCACTAAATCCATATGCAAGTACATACTCGTACAGTACATAGGTAACAAAAAAGCGGTTTGTTCCGGGTAATCTCCGAAACGGCTGGACCGATTTTGACGGGACTTCCACAGATAGCTGAAATATATTAGCTGATATATACCGCATATTTATATTTTTAAATTTTAAGTAATTTTGGAAATGGTTTCACTGGCTTGTTTCATTTTTTTACTTGTTTATGATGAGTGAGTTTGTAACGCGTATCAACATATGTGATGTGACTTAAATGGTTGTATCTTTTGATTGCGGTGACTTGGAAGCTTTATAAATTATTGATTCTTCTTCTTTCTTTAAAAATATGTTCTAGTAATAGCAATAACAAACACATTTAATAACAATACAATACAAAAATCTGGTGTGATGTGATTAAGATTAGAAAAGTCATGATAACATGACTATTCATTATCATCAAACAATCTATTTACTATTCTAATAAGTTTTGTGGTAGCTTCACTTCCACTGGAATTGGGATCACCACTGTTGCACAAGAAATCAATAGCATCAGCGACAGAAGAACTGAGTGTCTGCGCTGCAAGACGTACATATATGTATTTATTTTTATACTATGATAGTTGACATGTCCACCTGTAACTTTTTGGACAATTTTAACCCTTCTTTCAATTGCACCATGTGAAGTTCTTTAATAAATTTAAATGACATTTCCGTCCGGCGTTGTTAATGTGACCGCAATGAGAACCAAAAGGGCAAACCTTTATGAACTAGATCGACGTCACTGCAACCAGCTACAACCTTCCGGGGAGTTTTTACAGGGCGGTTCACCGTGTTATGATATTAGGCGGGAGTTTTGCAATCCTCATAAGATGAAGGTGATACAACACAGATGGTGACGGAGTGGGACCCACAGAGCCAGTGCCGCGCCGCGTCATGTGACTGCACTCGTACCACTGTGCCATTGTATCGCGTCAGGAATTGAAGAATGCTAAATATTAAATTATTCATTATATATATTCATTTATCCATATTGTATGTGCGTACTAGTGACGCTGCTCCTGCTAGCCGCACCTGTCGTGTATGGACATTCAATTCAATATCTAATTTGGTTTACGTACACTACCCGTCAACACTTGTGAGTTCACAAATTGAGAGTGAGTTATCCCATCGTTCATGTTATACTGCCATTGTAATCTTCCAATGTACCTGTATGTAATTGTATAATAAGACAACATGCATGACATACGAATCATTATTGAAATGATCTGATTTAGAGATACAATTGTTATTATTATTAGATTTATGTATAAATTGTACTCTACCTATAATCAGACATTTCTAGTAAGCTTTAAAATATGCGTAGCATCTAATAAGCAGTGTACATTGTTAACACATATGTCTTGTAACGATCTTGACTGCGCTTTTGATATGTAATTTTGTACTGGTATGACATAAGAAACATTGACATTTCTAAGATCGCTCTCTCAGACTTGATATTGATTTATTAATATGGGCCCGAAACCGTCAGTCCTAAACTTGAGATCCGATGTTGTCACCCTAAAGAGAGAAGCAACAAACACGTGACGTTATTCAAGGTCATATTTCTTAGCTTCAAAACATTGTTCGTGTTAAAACATCCAGTGTTATGTATAAAGTTCTTGGTTGAGACTGAAAGCAGTCTATTTAAAGGTTTTTTTTTGGCTGCCAAACAAATGTCCATGCGTATGCATATGCGAGAGGGACGCAAAGAGAGACTTGTTGTTGTTTCATTTTTCCAGATGACAAAATATGTTTTGCTTAGGCGTTGCTCAAAATTATTTTTACATAATTTAGCTACCCGCTATCGTAATACCGTACGTTTTAAATATTAATTCATTATGTAACGTACGATAATTTTGAGCAACGCCTAAGCAAAACATATTTTTGAATCTGGAAAAATTAAACAACAACAAGTCTATCTTTGCGCCCCTCACTCATATGCATAAGTACACATGGACGGTTGTTTGGCAGCCAAAAATCCTTAAAACAGACTGGAAGTCATAGTTTTGATTTATGTCCGTATTTGCCAGAAGTATACTGTTTGGAGAACGGTGAAACATTTTCTCAATTTCATATTTCTTACCTAATAATTTTTCTCAAATTTCATTTATCCTGGGGGGTACTGTCTGGAGTTGAGAAGCCAAAATTTGACGCAGCACTATAATTCTAATGGTGACTTACGATTATTACAACTTCTGGGTCTGGTGGCACTGCAACCTAATTACCATAAACAAAACGCCTCCCATAATCATCGTACGGTGTGGCAACTCTGTTAGAAAATAAAAAAGCACCATCTTACGTTTTATAAGATAACTATATTCTGACCAAGTTCACAAGTAATTCAACATTGCCATCTCTCACCTTAATCGGAACATACATGATTATAAGAATACAAAATTATAAAACGCTTGACACTATGAAAAGGCTATTTGTTTGATGTACTTCTTAATTTAATACACTTATACGAAGCCTATTTCCCCATGTGCGGAACTAAGATTGTAAGCCCTGATTAACATGCATAACTGGTATTTTGTAATGACTAGTATTGAAAGCAATTAATGTGCATATAACACAGTAAGTACCTACTTGTGTACATGTAAGATACATAAATAAATTATCTGGGATGCTGCCCAGGCCTCAGCAATTGAATTGTGTTGTAAACATGTTAAAATGTTCGTAATCCCTGAACCATTCAACAAAGTTCATTACGTCACTTTTCTAAGTATTTTTTTTCAAACCTCGGAATCCTTGAACTAGTAATTATACGAATGGTTCCAACATTAGTTCATCCGGGCTTAATACAAGCCTTTGTTACGGTCAGCTTCGCATCGCCATGTATCTCCGGAAGCTAATTTGCCAAACGAAACAATATTAGTAAGTACAGATTTCACTAATCCCGCCGTAAAAAAAGTTACAAAGGTCTTGCTCGTTCAGCCGTGAACAACGACTCCAAACGTCGTGCAAACGTTTGTCATGAAAACAGTGTATTTTCATAATGCAACCTCTCTCCGCGGCAGCCCAAACTGCACTAATAAAATCGTGATATTATTATCTTATCACAAAGATTATGTACACAAGTGTCAGTATTGTACAGTGTAATGGACAACACATTAGTTACCAGCACGCAGATGGGTACCGTGTGATTAAAAGTGAATATAACGAGAATAATATAACCAACAAACGTATGGAACGCAAAGAGTTGACATTAAGCTTCCACAATTTGATTAAACGAGGTAGTGTGTTCTTTTTTTGAAATCAATTCGTGTTTCGTTTTTTTATTTAATTTGGTGGTGTATGGACAGTGTCATAACACTGTGAGTGATAAAATATGATAATTCTATATTTTTTCCTTTGTTGCTGAGCTCTTAAATTTATTAATATTGTCATATTATTAACCATTTATACGTGTATTCACTGTAATTACAGTAAGTATTTAATTAAATGTTAGATTTATTGAACCAACAAATGACAAATGTTACTGGTTAAGGTGGAGGCGCCTGTCTAGCCCGCAAAATTCAAAATTTTCGAGTATTTTTATAGTTTATCCAAAATCTGAAATCATTTAAGACAACATTTTGTGATTTGCGACAAACACAGTATGCAGTGCGTTTATTAATACATTTATTTTACTTGAAATAATATCACGGTGGATATGATACTAGTAAATCATTAAATATACAAATATTGCCAGATTATTCGGATAGCTGTCGTTCTTGAAATGTTTTAGAGTAAGTTGGATATATTAATACATGCATTGCACACGGTCTTTGTCGCGAATTACAAAATGTGCCTTTTAATATTGTCAGATTTTGAAACATTTCTAAAAAACCTCAAAAAATTTGAACTTTGCGGTCTAGATGGGCGCTTTAGCCTTAAGTGTGTATGTGCCTAGTGCCATAATCATAACAATGGTGACATATAATACAGTTGCAATTTCTTTACACATATTTATGAGTTCTTGTTAATAACTTTTGATAAACATTATAACTATTGTTTGGTATTGTCTATAAATAACATGTTTTATTAATAATGCTGGTTTATCCTGTTAAGTGAGGGAATGAGGGTTTAATGAGAATGAATCTACTTAGGATAATGTGTCAGTAGTATTGAAAGTTTCATTTGTGATATTTTTTTTATTTGTTAATCATGTACAGCCTACCTCTGGCATTTCCTAAACCATAATAATTAAGGTCTCATCTGAACTTCTCTGTATTATAAAGTGGACTGAATGGTGGGCTGTAAAAAGGTTCAATTTGCATAACTTCTAAAACTGTACACTTTTACCCATGTTTAACTTTGTCATTTGTGAACTGAGTTCAACTAATCTTTAATTAATTATTTCCAGATGAGCAACTATACGGGTACACAAACTACGCCATGGAAACTCCGACTCCAGCGACCACACCCGGCGACTGTCTTCCGGGATTCTTCCAGCAGATTGACTCCCTGAACCCCACGCTAGACTCTGACTTCGACGAGAGCCTTGCTGTGCCAGAGTCACTGTCCGTCATCGATGGAGATAAGGCTGAGAATAAAGATGAAAATGATACCAATGGTGAGAATAATACCACTATCTGTATGTTTTGTATAACAACTCTCACATATGTTTAGGGATTTTTCATTTAGTATTTGAAATATAGGATGTTCTAATTCAAGTTAGGTAACAGGTATAATAATAAAAAAAAAATTTAGCCCTTTTGACGTCCCACTCCTGGGCACGGGCCTCCCCTCAACATGAGGAGGATTCAGGTCATAATCCAGGTACAGGTACAGATACCTACATAAATTATATAATGACATGGGTGCTTATGTTATTTTTATTAACTTTGCATTTTTATAATTAATTTATAAATGATCCTTATTCGGCATAAGCCATTGTGGTAAACAATGGTTGAATTGAAACAAGTCATTCGGCATATCGCGTTAGTCGTGATAAGAAAGTACACAAGCTTTAATAGTTTCAATGGGATTAAGTGTAATATATTATATACTAGGTAGGTATATACGTATTTTATTGTGTTTCGATTGCAAGCATCGAAAACCTATACAAACAAATTTTCAGATATGCGTATACTTAAAAGAACAACTCTTATCATTATTTATCAAATTGATGATAAATTGTACAGTCAACCCCATTCATAATATTGATAGTTTGGCAGGTATTAAAAAAAATAGAAAAAGTTGTAAAGCTTTTTGTGCCTAATTAAAAAGACCACAATTCCTTTTTTTTATCGAAATGGTATGGTACTTCATAAACAATATATAATAGTACAATGTGACACTCATGCTAGTATGGGCCTGTTTCACATACCTCAGATAAAGTTTATTCTCCCAATAAATTTGATGTTTTTTATTTTTTTTTCATAGAATTTCTGTTAAACTGTCAAATTTATTTGGAGAATAAACATACCCTTATATGAAACAGACCTTTAGTATAATTTATCGCCCCAACCTGTGACATATTTTAACTTGGAAAAAACATTGACAAAAACTCAATATCCTAGGCTGCATTCTGGGTAAATGTTTATAAACTAATGTCCATAGTAGTTTTAAAATTATTAGTAGTAGTAATTAATAAGACAATATTAAAGTTGTACAAAATGTTTTAACACATTTTATTAGATCTGCCTGTACATGCAATGATCAACACAATTTCATCGATGCTAGGTGGTGAAATATAAAACATTCAAATAAGATAACAATCAGTGTTATCAGAATCAGTTGTTAGTCACACAATGTGCTCATTACAAAAGATAAGTGGGCATATTTCAACTTGAAATTTAAGTTAGTTTAAGGAGTACGCATGTGGTTATTAATTGTATAAGATATATATTCGACTAGTTTCTGCCCGCGACGTCGTCCGCGTAGACTTAAGTAAAGTATTATATGTGTTAATTCCGGTTATAAACTATCTGTGTTCCAAATTTCATCCGAATCCGTTCAGTAGTTTTTGCGTGAAAGAGTAACAAACATACATCCACACTCACAAACTTTCGCATTTATAATATTAGTAGGATCTTATAGTTATAATTATAATTGTTAGCCCCTCACTGAAGTCCCACTCCTGAGAAAGGGCCTCGCCTCAATGCTAATAATAATAATCTTTATTGCGAAACACAAATAATCTTCTTAATCCTCGAATACGGTGACACCCAAACTAGGCATACTTAATCCATCACTCTGCCTCAGCGCGAGTTGGCGGATTTCACACGTCTTTCCAAAATTGGTCAGATATTCTAAGACATGCAGGTTTCCTTACGATGTTTACCTTAAAACGTAAGCAAGTGATAATCATAGTATTGAAATTAAGATTCGCACATAGATTGAGAAAAAACCTAGAGGTGTGAACTTTGTACCCGCAAGCGTTCTTAACCAATCGGCCATCACTGTTATAAATATTAGAGTAACATCAAAAATATATGCCATATCTATTGACTGTATAGGGTACGTTCTATTTTGACGTGTTCTTTGCAGGGTTTGGTGGTAATATGACAAAAAGTTATTAAATTTTCCGTAACATACGAAGGGGAGGGGTCATTTGAGCTCCTCTATCAAACCTTGTGAGGAAAACGTCGAGTTACATGGTTCCAGGTAACCTGATACCCTGTAGAAGTGTATCTCTTATCGGTCACGTTCACTGTGAATAATGTCAAATGTGACGATAAAAATAATTATTTAATTGTTATTATTCCAATCCGTCGCGGCGGCAATACAACTTGAACAAACCGTAGAAGGCATTGAGTTCTATAAATATAAATTGGAACCATGCCTTGGACGCATGCTCTACACATAGATACTGTGTCTACAGTAATTGACTACTTAGATGTAATAGTAGATAGCTATGTACCAAGAAAGGAAATGATATATTTGTCGCCATTGCTCTTGATTTATATCACAGACCGACCCTGTATTTAATGCAAAATGTTTAAAATATTTGTTACTAGCTGTGCCCCGCGACTTCATCCGCGTAGTATTGGATTATTGGGTTAAAAAGTATCCTATATGTTAATCCCGGTTATAATCTATCTGTGTTCCAAATTTCATCCAAATCCGTTCAGTAGTTTTGCGTGAAGGAGTAACAAACATACATACATATATACATTCACACTCACAATCTTTCGCGTTTATAATATTAGTAGGATTACATCTATTTAGATTGTATTTAATTGAAACTATCCTAAATGGTTGAACTGGTGACTTAATTATTGTTCAAAAGTTTCTGCAATGTTTATTTCTGTACCACTCCTGATTAATTATTACAAATTGTCCTGATTTATAATTAGTAACGTATTTTGCAGAAACAATAGCGACATCAGTGCCATTTAAAGAGATTCACAACCCGCCAGTGAAGTTCAACTCTGTGCACAGGAAAGTGTTCATTCCTGGTGTAGAAATAAAGGTCAGATTCATGGAGAACGAGCGGAGCGTTACTACACACCTGTTGAACCCAAATCTGTAAGTGATAAACATTTTACATTTATCATCTTCTTTATTAAAGGCTGAAGGTCTAACCTTTCTTTTATAAAACAAAAAAATTGAATAAAAATATATGATATACTTACTTTTAATAGGCCATATGTGTGTTCAATTACGGAATCTCAATTATAATATCGACGATTAAGTATCCGTCATTAAAGGCTGTCATATTAAAAACTAAGTGTCTTCAATATACAAGGTGACACATAATGGGTATACTCTTTTTTTTCAAAACTTAACTTTGTAATTCTATAACTATCAGCTTTGGAGGGAACTTGAAAAACAAAAGGTGTTATAGGACTACAGCTGTTGACCGATTTCACAAGTCTACAAAACCTTTAGTACTTCAACTGTCCCACAAAGCCGATAGTTTGAGATTTACAAAGTTAAGTTGCAAAAAAAAATAGTATACCGATTTTGTATCACCTAGTAAGTGTTGTAAGCAGGTACCTTATAATGGACATCCTACTTCAAGTTTTGTTGCTACCTGAATTCATAAATATTCTTTCTCATATACATTTATCAACGCAAAATGATGTGTTTTATAGGGTTATCTGCAACGAGTCTCGTCTGTAGATAAAACGCACATCATTGTATGGCCTCGGTTACGTTCACTAACACAAAATTTAAAAATTTGAAAATGTGAACATCATAGAACAAATATTTGTGCAAAAGGTTCATCGATCTTACTATTGACGTCATACGTTAATGGTTGTACTATAATCATCATGAAATATTTTACTTTGTTGGTTTAAAATGAATAGTTATTTACCTAGTTTAGATAACATTTTAAAGATAAATAGAGTAAGTACGCATATGATATGACCTCAGACGAAAAGAATAACGTAGACGCAGCGCGTAAAACTAGTTAGTGACCCAGCAAAGATAATTCCAGATTCTTTTCAAAGATTCGCTGCTTGCGATGCGAGATCGGAGTTCGAGATAGCGTAGCGTCTAATCACATAAAAAATAATAATGATATTTATGCCGTGTAGTAAAAAATCACAGGAGCTCTCAGACTTAAGATCGATTTACTAATACGGCCTGAGACTGGCGATATTTATTTATATATCACTAGCGGCCCGCCCCGGCTACGCACGGGTACATTGCGGTTACATTATTCGAGTTTTAGTAATGATCCCAAATTTTTTCAAAATATATTATAGCCTATGTCACCCGGGGATAGTGTAGCTTCCCAACAGTGAAATAATTTTTCAAATCGGTTCAGTAGTTTCGGAGCATATTCACTACAATCAAACAAACAAAGTTTTCCTCTTTATATTATTAGTATGATAAACCTTGGGGGGATGTCCCATCACTAATTAAAATTCGCATCGTGAGTGAATTACTAATCATTACCTGACGTTATCAAAATGAGTCATCCGTGTGATTGATTGTGTGAACACTAGAGTTGGCATGCGTAAAGATTTTGTTGAGACTTTGTTATGGAAATCCCGCTCGCGTAAATAACAGCTGATTTCTCAGCAGTTGTGGTCGATGAGCAATTACTGTTGCCGTATTAATAATTCGATCTCAAGTTTCAGATCGGTTTTAAGTACCTACGCTTTAAACATGTTATTTTGTTCTAGTATAAGAATTACTTTTCGAAGATCACTCTCAGACTTGAGAATGAGATCGATTTATTAATACGGGCCTAAGTGTAGGAATGTCGTATTTCGTAAATAAATTGCTCCAATTTATATATCATGGGTGACACACGTTGTTAGGACAAATTACCGCCTTTTGTGCACCGTTAGGTATTATAATAGGCTATACTGATTTATTGATGGGAAATACGCTGCTTCGAGATCTGTAGTTAGTCATTGCAATCAGCAAACAGCCAAGTATGGGATTGGGAGAGTACCGTAGTACACATATTTCCGTTTGAGTAATACCGCCGACCACATTAAATAAGCCCGGCTAGACAAAAATTGGAATTTATTGGAATATCAATTATGAATGAATAACATTTGTTTCCCAATATCTAAATGTCCTATTTACCTATAAAATATTGGTGCCACTATTAAAACAATAGACTCGTGTTTATTAAAGAAGGTCACGAGAACAATTATGCGTAATCTAACTGTGAAAAACGTTCCTCTAATATACACTCATAGTTTTGTGTAAGTACACGCAATGATAAGTGTATAGTCACCAAGACGCGTGAATAATTGCAATTTGACCCTTATGCCAGTATGTTAAGAGTCACAGCACGCAACTTTGTTAAATTAACGACCTATACGAGTATTTGGGCTGCGCGATATTGATAATTTGGTTCATTTGTTTTGTCAATCAATGACGTAGGTGCCCTAAATATATTTAGATCTGATAGTGTGACCTATTCATGTTTGTTCATGTTGTTGTTGTGAACATTGTGGATGTTTATTTTGCCCATATCAGACCCAATTAGGGATTGCTCCCGGGAATTCCCGGTACTGGTTTTTCCCGGGAATTCCCGGTATTTTCCTCCTTCTATCTAGTACCGGTACTGAAAAGAATTCCCGGGAATTTCGGTACTTTCGGTTCTTAATAATTTCATAACTAATATTTTCAAATATCCATACCATTTCCACTTTCGTTATAACCGAAGTCACCACAGGCATAGCGAATACGGACTAGGACGTGCAGTTTCGTATATTATCAGTTTCGAAATTTCGAAATTAATACAACATTTTGGTAAATGTGATTTTGACATGAAATATCATTGTAAAATCTAAACAAAATATTAAAATAACGTTTTAGGGTAATTTTCATTAAAGCAACAAAAATAATATCAATTAAAAAAAAAAAAAAAAATTACTATCGAAAAACTACTTTTCCAACCAGCTAGTGGAAAATGTAGATTTTATTCAGCAGCTCGACTCCTAAAGGTAAAAGGGTGAGATTATGTACTCTATGTTTTAAGTTTAACCACTGGCTTTCTTAAAGTGAAACCCCCGTTGAAATCGGATCAGCCATTTTCCCAAAATGCTCGAACATAAATAAAAGAAAAACATTGATCGGCGGTGACATCGGCATTACTAAGCGTATACATAAGGTGGACCAGGCCGTTCGAGAGCAAGGCAAATTCAACGATGTCATCAAATGAGTAGCTTTCGTCATATTGCAAAGGGTTGGTCTTGTCACTAGAAGGCGGGATCTTACCGCTACTCGAATAGTGCCTGGTGAACATTGGAAAAAAAACTGATAGGAGACCTCCAGCACCATTGAAATACGACGACCGCGGGAGCGAACTAAGCGGCGCAAGTCGTAATGAGACAGAAGTGGAGGATACTGAAGGGGACTTACGCCAGTTGGTTCAAATCAAAATGGCTAAAGGAGAAGTAAAGCAATCGAAACAATCCCTTTATCAGACATTGGTATCAGTCCTGACCTGCTAGTCTATTCATCAAATTATTAGCTACCTTCACGATGTCGTCACTTCATCATGTTGGTGGTTTGCTTCCAGCCAGGGTATCTTTACCATTTTGATTATTTTGTCAAACCGCCCACTGCAGACGTACTGCCTAATTTTGCTTTATGATGAGCAAATAGGATCTTCTACTGTGCTTCAAAGTCAGATAAATGAAAAACAGGACCATGAGAGAGATACAAAACATTCGTGTCTCGATGATATTGTTGAGGCGTCTACTTGTGCGTCGAAGTTTCGGCTTCATTCGTATTGACTGATGCCTGACAGCCTATTACTTTTTAACGACGCCACTCGCAATATAAGGCACTGAAGTAATTTTCAACTCCCTGCATCTAGTTCTTGGTGTCCACATCCACTCCAAATGGCCGCTAGGCCGCATCGTAAGTTCGAAATTATGAACACGCTGTCAATTCAAAATTGAAAAATGGTCCGAAATTTCGAAATTAATTTCGGATTCGTTCACTAAACAAGTAAAATACTTAACATGTAAATAATTACATTTTGATTAAAAGGAGCACAAATTAGACTGTTAAGTATGTTTTTTAAATAACTATTCAACGTTTGTATTGGGTACCGAATTTCCCGAAATTCCCGGTATTTCCCGGTACTGGCTTATGCCTGGTACCGGGAATTGCCTAGCTCTCCTCAGTACTGCAATCCCTAGACCCAATATCAGAATATCGGGGCTGAATGAGGTCGATCAATCAGGGTTCACTAATAAATTGACTCGGTCGGAGTCTAGTGACGAACAATACATACTTAATGTATTTTATGTCAAGTACGCTAGGTACGTATTCAATATTCATATTGTAAATCATCGGATTGTTTATGCTGAAAGATCACGCAGGTCCAACAATTCACGGAAACTTCCCAAGTGTAATACGAGTAATGAAGACTTATTTGTAAACATGTGGGTATACAGTACAAAATTGCAGCAATATGGACCTGCCCATTCCATCTTCATCATCAGCCTATTGCCCTGGCTTAAAGTAGCTATTATAGCCGCGGTTCGTACTATGAGCAATGCCGTAAGTAGCCTTTTATGCGCCTGGTGCGAGCAACTGCATCCTTGAAAACTTGGTCCTGGTTCTGGTCTAGTCACTTCTGCGCCCATCCAGGGTCTAAGCGCCCTGTATCTGGGTACCGCTGACAGCGCCCTTGTTACGGCACTGACTAAGATGAAAGCCTCCCCATCCCCATCCTCAATCCCACTCCTCGTCAGGTCGGCAACGTGTGAGCAACGCCATTGGTTATTGCAAGCATCTATAGACTACGGTAACTGCTAAGCATCACCTGTTGGCCGGCATTGTTACATAAAAAAAGTTCCAAATTCAAAATCATCTTAGGTATAAAACCGTCCATGTGTTAATGTCTCTACAGGTATACGATCTCCCTCCACCACGGCGACTTCAGCTGGACGATCAAGAAGCGATACAAACACATCCTGTACCTACACCAGCAGCTTACACTGTATCGAGCGTCGCTCAATGTGCCCTTCCCTACGAAAACTCATAAGACTAGAAGAGCCAGCTTCAAGAACACCGTGGACACGGAGGAGAAGGCGGAAAGAGTGGCGCTGCAGGCGCTGCCGAGGAGAAACTCTAAGAGGAGGGAGGGAAGACCGAGGAAGAGAAAGGGGGCCTTGCCAAGGTAATTAATAATAATAAATATTAAAAGACTGGCACATCGACTGTATGGTCCAAAACTAATCAACGCTTGTAATATACGT
Source organism: Notodonta dromedarius (assembly GCA_905147325.1). NCBI lineage: Eukaryota > Metazoa > Arthropoda > Insecta > Lepidoptera > Notodontidae > Notodonta > Notodonta dromedarius. The sequence continues at coordinate 11,115,915 of LR990165.1, read as the reverse complement.
ACCGTACAATGGACTGGGGGCGAACCCAGATCAGGTCAAATTACGAAAAAGGTAATTCCAAAATTTGGCTCCGCGGCAATCGAACCTGGAACGACCCGGTGCAGTGAACTGAGCGGCCTACACTAAAACCACTGCGCCAAGCGTTTCTAATTAAGATGTAGGTTTGTCAACATGTGTATCTTGCCCGTACTGACCTACGGTGCTTAAATGATTGGTCGCTAACACAGCAATAGAAGTCCAAGCTCGAGATTTGCCAAAAAAGCGTAGGGCGCAGTATATTAGGTATCAGGCGGACTGATCGCGTTCCAAAAGCAGCGGTTCGTCCCAGCCCAGAACTTGATATTTTTAAATGAAGTCGTAATTATAAGGTTTTTACATTTTCGTGCGAACATTATGCAAGTTGCTATAACAGTGTGTCGGCGCTACAATGAGGAAGTGCATGCTTCATTGGCTCAGTCGGCCGATTCAAACAAAAAGACTCAATGTAAACGGAAGGAAGCACTTTAGAACAAGGTCGCACTCATCAAGTTGTTTATTTTTACTTATATTATACGCTGTAGCCACGTTATAAGGTGCCGATGAAAGTGAGAATTGTTAAATTATAAATACAAAAAAATTAATTGTGCGGTCGGGGGATCTTCGTCAGGAACGAAGTTCTCTGTGAAATGCTTTGCATGTTTCACCAAATTTTAGGTTATTCGCTGACCATCCAGTCTCCTTAACTCACGCCATCTGGTTGAATTTTTAGAAAACTTTTTCACAGTGGACGTTATTTACAAAGTTACGTAACAATTTCGGCTATTTAACTCCTACCGCAAGCCCCGTAAAAGAACTTAGTGCCAAAAACGGACAGTCAGTTTGTTTACAACCGCCATATTATTCCTAACCGTTATCTCAACGACAGTTAATCCCACCTTGACGCCAAAAAAACTTTGTCGAGGCCCCGTGCACAATTGTTTCACAATTAGTGCAATCTCTTAAGTAAACCAGGCAAAATTGTATTTATCAACCTTATTTTGTTGAGATTAGTTCTAACATGGTGTATTTTATTTATTTGCAGGTTTCCAAAGAAACCAGAAGTGATGATCACGTACGAAGGCATCCAGCTGAGGATGAAGCAGCTCGAGGAATACCTGTATAATCTGCTTAACATAACAATATACAGGAATCATCACGAAACAGTTAGTTGTTAAAATTGTACACGTAACGATAAGTATTTTAAAGCCTTTGTTTTTATTTGAAATACCTCTACTGTTTTAAGACGCTTGCGATGCGATACAGGATATTTATTTTTCTTTCATCGATTGTTCTTTTCTTGCAACTCGAGAGTGATTCCTATTCAGAGGTTCGGGGATAGAATATGGTTACGTTCAGCAATAGACGCGAGTAGGCTGATAGTAATATGTTTATATTGTAATATTCTCCAGGTGAAGTTCCTAGAAGTGTCGAACCTCTCGTTTATATCAGAGCTGGGGTCCAAGGGCAAAGAGGGCATGATACAGAAACGCACCGGCTCCACGCAGCCGGGCCAGGCGGGCTGCAACTGCTTCGGGATGCTCGGGAACATGGTGTGTGTGAGGTATAGACTCATTATATTGATTAAGAATTTTATTGACCAAGGTATCAAGGTATACAAGGTACTTACACCTTCGCTTAGTTTAGGTCCAATCATGACTAATTGGACCTAAACTAAGCGAAGGTACTGGTATTACGATCCCTGGTGCCTTACAACTGGTCTTCAATCAGCTGTAACAGTGTTGTTTCTATGGCAATCAGCCCATACCAGCTATTTTTCTCCCGCTTTGCACTGGAGGGAAGTGGATTTTTTTTCTTCCAACTCATCCTATTATTTCTTTCGATTAAATTCATGCGGGTTCCAAGACAATTTAACTTTTCCCCGGGACTCGTCGAGGGTCAAACCTCGACGTCATTATTGGTCACCATTGTCGATCCTGGCTTACAGGATATACAGTGGTGGGAGTGTGTGGCGGGACTAGTCTCAATAAAAAAAAACACCTTCGCCAGCCTTCCTGTAAACTTCATAAACGTTAACAAATAGCAATCAACACCATTGGACATCTATCAGCTTGACATTGGGCTTAACTAATTAACAAATCGTCATCTATTCAAAATATGGGTATTAGACAGATACTTATATTCAAACGATAACATCGATATCGATGAAATATCGGCCGCCGATATCGACCCCCTGATGCCCTCACATCACGGTCCTCCGAAGTTAATCTGCTAAACTGATTGGGAGATCGTTGTCTAATAAATATTATCAGTAAAAAAATATCTATTTTTCAACGGGATCATTCTTTCTCGTACTTAATCCAGATGTTGATTCCTTTGTGCTATATATCTGTGATAATATTTCAGGTGCAATTACTTCTGCACCGGCCTAGTCTGTGCCAAATGGCAGGAGCGATGGTTCTTCGTGAAAGACACGTTTTTCGGATACATACGGCCTAGGGATGGCGTTATCAAGGCTATTATGCTCTTCGATCAAGGGTAAGAATTCTTGCAATATACCTTATTCTATTAGAAGAAAATTTTAACACATATACTTCTGGATTTTAATACACATTTAAGTACTTCTAAATCTTAAAACACATATATTTCTGGATCTTATTTGAAACACATACCTACATCTGTATCTTTCTACAAAATACTTTATGATTGTGTGGGAAGATTAATTTTCTTGTTTTCTTTCATTACACGCAGCACGTAAAAATGTGAGTATTTGGCTGTGGAGTTGTGTTGAAATAATTGTATGTATTTAACAACATTGAAATATAGATTGTGTTTACTAGGCAGTTGGTATAATAATCCTGAATCATGTTGTTATCATCATTTAAAACTCCATAGCTCACCTTCGTGCAAATAATTTTATTTTACACCCTATAGTTTTCATACACATGAATAAATACGCTCCATTTGATTTGTACATCGCTGATTGAATCAGTAACATGTAACAATTAGTTCGTATGACAAGCTAAAAGCGACTCAATTATAGGAGCGTCATGCACCCTTTTCCCTTAGATTCGAGGTGTCAAGTGGAATGTACTCAACGGGTCTGAACCATGGACTCCAAATACTGAACCAGAGCCGACAAATGGTGATCAAGTGTTGGACGAAACGGAAGAGCAAGGAGTGGATGAATTACTTGAAGGCTGTTGCTAATCAGACCGGTAAATTTTAAAGCCTCGTATTTTAAAAATCTTCGTTTATTTAAGAAACTGTGGTCAGTCAATGGTTAGAAGGATCTACTGGTGGTTTTTTTTAGTGTTTTCTTTCCATTAATTTTTTTTAATATTATCAGACAGCAAAAAAGTTCTGATACCAATGCCGCCAAGGCATCACCCAAGCCTAGTGCCGATTGGTGCAAAGCATTCCAATGTGAGGACGTGTGTTTAATAAATAATAATAATAAATATCGCCAGATTAACACACCAACTGTATGGTTCCAAACTAAGCAACGCTTGTAGTATGGGTACCATACTATGGACTGGGGGCGATCCCAGTGGCATCCAGACCTGGGCAAATTACGAAAAGGCCATTTCCGAAATTTGCCCCGGCGGGAATCGTACCCGCAACCACCATGTGCAGTGAACCGAGCGGCCTACGCTCGAATCACTACGCCCAGCGGTCGTTTGTAATTCTTCTCCTAAAACCTTGACTGGTTTTGATGAATTTTTTGGTCGTACTCAAGTGTGCACCGGGATGGTTCCTAGTTATAGCTGGGCCCGGTAGATGGCGGTATTGACAACATCCATAAAAAATATTCGACTAAGTTTTGGTTGTTTGTTGAAGCGCGCGAGTTCACTTGCCCCAACGTGCACCACTCGTTCGCGCCGGCGCGCGCGGCGACCGCGGCGGGCGCGCTGGTGGACGGCGCCGCGTACCTGGCGGCCGCGGCCGACGCCATGGAGCTGGCGAGGGAGGAGATCTTCATCGCCGACTGGTGGCTCAGCCCCGAGATCTACATGAAGAGGCCCGCGCTCAACGGCACTTACTGGCGACTCGACACTATATTGAAGAGAAAGGCGGTCAGTTCATTACTCTAAATGATATTTTTTTTAAGTACTAAATACAAAATCAACTACTTAGGTAACGTACCCTTACTCTTAAATAGGTTATTATAAACGAATTATGTGTTATTTTTATTAAAGGCACAAGGTGTCAAAATATTTGTGATGCTGTACAAAGAAGTGGAGATGGCGCTCGGTATCAACAGTTTCTACAGCAAATCTCGACTAGCCAGCGAATATATCAAGGTAAGCATGTCTCAAAGTAAAAGTAAAATTGTTTATGTTGTTTTACCCCACGGGGGCACTTACAAAATGACATTTTTACTTGTTTCTCTTAAGTTTACAACAGGATCAGAGCGTGACCTTGACTGAGAAGATCTGGCAAGAAAGTCAGCGGGCTTGTTTTTCCTTAAATATTTTTTAAATTGCGAGTTTCTTATACTTATTTCAACTGATATTTTACAGAAAGGGATACATCTATACGAAACAAAATCTTATGCTATATTATAAATCATTGACAAACTATTAAAAGAATTCTGCAAAAACTCAACCTCCGCCCAACTATTACCCCAAGACCAACGTCATCCCACCATCATTTTGTCTACACCGGCTTCGGGTTTTAAGAGCCTTTGCTCAGGATTGGGACACAGAAATAAGCTAGAGTAAAAGTTAAATGTAATAATAAAAATAAATGATTGTCCAGGTATTCCGCCACCCTGACCATGCGAAAGCGGGCGTGTTGTTCTGGGCCCACCACGAGAAGATTGTCTGCGTGGACCAGACCGTCGCGTTCCTTGGCGGCATCGACCTGTGCTACGGACGATGGGATGATTACAGGCACAGGTAATTATGTTTAACTACTGTACTTCGTTGTAACCGGGCTACATTATGCCGCTAGTGAAAGTCCCGTCGAAATCGATCCAGCCGTTTCGGAATTCGGCCGGAACACACAGATAAACATAAGAAGAAAAAAGTAAGACGCTGTTATTTTGACAATAGAAACAGACCCTTTAATTATTATTTATTTACCTATTATTATTTATTTGTATAGATCATCGATAGGGCTTCTGTCACTGTAATTCGTAATTATGTAGTCTGTTAAGGCCTTTTCGTAATTTGCCCAGGTCTGGGTATCACTGGGATCGCCCTCAGTCCATTTTACGGTACCCATAGTACAAGCGTTGCTTAGTTTGGGACCATACAGTTGCTGTGTAAGTCTGTAATCATATGACGTATTTCCAGGCTAACAGACTTAGGTAACGTCACGCAACCGAAAAGTTTCATACGAACGAAGAAGAAGACATCAAGTTCTCCCGGTGGCGGACTGTACCTACCCCAAGCCAACGGACTGGAAGCCGCTATGGAACTGGCCAAGAGCTCCAAGGACTTAGTCATAAGCTTGAACGAGTAAGTACCTACATAGGGCGATAAGTACAGTATATAAAACAAAATGCCTACAGAAATGTTACACGGCATTCAATTTTTTCTTCCTCATTTGTCCTCGGTTTTGTAACCCGTTTCACAGTAGTTAATTGTGACTGCATATTGCCAATACCATTATGTTGCTGGGCTTCATTAATCTGGCAAGAGTTCGAAAACTCATATGAGCATAGACGACTTTGTAAGTTAAAACTCTATTTGTAAATTAGTTTCCCACACTGTAATTTTGGTATTCAACCTTTGGGGACCATTTTTTGCAAGCTCTTTAATTTGAAAAGCTACAGAACTGAGTGATCGTTTTTCTTTCTTTCTTTGGAGCATAGCGAATTGTTTGCGCAACTAATTTTGGATTTTATAAAAAATATATTGTATTATAGTACAAACGCAGCGATAATAAGCAAATTGTAGCGGCGATCATGCTGTTTTGAACTAGACTGTAATAGTACATTGTTACACGAGTGGTGAAAGTGAGTCTTTCACCCGAGGTAAACACTGTGCTTTTCATTACGAATACAAGGAAAGTAAAAATAAAAACAGGAATTGGCTAAAGAAATAATACAAGAAAGTATGAACAATACTCTACAACTCGAAAAAAAAATAAAGATTGGATTGCCGCCTATTTTGTTTTTTTTTCGTTGGCCGGCCAACTTCATTATTTAGCCATTATTTTTCATTTTCATCTTTAAATATTTTTCCCAAATCTATGTTATTTTAAAGAAATTGTTGAAACTAAATTATAATTCAGTCATTTAAAAATATATATTCTTTAATGAATACTTAACTTTATGTTATTTCAATTTTACATCGTGCTGTAATTGAGTGACTGTAGAAAAAGTTTGAACATGGTTCCATAGAAATGTGAAAATGGAACTAGTTTTTTTTATAACTTGACAGCTGTCAGTAAGCGATTCACCCGGGCCGGAAAAGTATTACTTTCAACCCGCTCCTCAGGCAATTTCAGACCTACTTTCAGAGTATGAGTAATGAAAAACATTTTTTTTTTGTTTTCTTTAAAGATCACTAGCAATGTGTGTTTATCATATTACTAGTATTCCCTTTAGCCCCATCCAACTAAGCTAATGCTTGTGTTACGAGGCATGCCTTTTAAGTTCTGTCGTTTCCATAATTCCCGGCAATTTTGAATTTGGAACTGTTCTATATTCGAATGTGTTTAAATTTCGAATCTCAAAACAGTTGAATGTATTAGGATTAATGTTATTGTTTAGTCACAGCGTCGATTAGAATCTGTCAGGTTACGTACGAATCTTTGTAAAATGAATCTTTATAAGGAAAATGTTCGTGCAATATTTTTTTACAACTTTAGAAGAGGCCTGACACGGCTTCAGTGTTTTGAAGAGCTAATATCTGTGTTCAGGGATGAAGCCCCATGTCTGCGGACTGTCGAACGCTGGTATTTAGAATTCCAGCGTGGACATACTAGTGTTAGTGACAAATCTCGCGAAGGTCGCCCAAAATCTGCATTCACTGAAGATAACATCATTGAAGTGAGACAACTAATTCTCGAAGATCGTCATGTGACGTATCGAGAGATAGAGGCTCTATTAGGCATCTCAGGGACAACCATTCAGAAGATCTTGCATGAAGCGCTTGGTGTAAGAAAGCTAGTTTGCCGTTGGATACCGCATCTGCTTTCCGACGATCACAAGGCGGCCCGCGTCAGATGGTGTAAGAAAACTCTGCAAAGGTTCAACCGAGGAGAGTCAAATCACGTCTACGACATCATCAGTGGTGACGAATCTTGGATCTATGCCTACGATCCTGATTCCAAACAACAATCTACAATCTGGGTCTTTCAAGACGAGCCAAAGCCGACTAAAGTTGTTCGTTCTCGAAGCACTTCAAAGAAGATGGTGGCCACGTTCGTTAGAAAAACCGGCCATGTTGCGACTATTGCACTTGATGATCGTAGAACGTTTAACGCAGAGTGGTATACCACAGTTTGTTTACCACAAGTCATCGCCGAACTTCGAAAATCTAACTCAAAGCGACGCATCATCCTGCACCACGACAATGCAAGTTCACACAGCGCTCGTCAAACGATTGAGTATTTGAAGCAGGAAAAAGTAGAAATTCTTGACCATCCTCCATACAGTCCTGACCTAAGCCCTAACGATTTTTTTACATTTCCTAAAATTAAGAAAAGTCTTCGTGGTCAAAGGTTCCAGTCCAGTGAAGAAGCAGTCGACGCTTTCAAGTCAGCCATTTTGAACACCCCCACTTTAGAGTGGAATAAATGTTATAATAACTGGTTTGAGCGAATGGAAAAGTGTATTAAGCTACGTGGTGAATACTTTGAAAAACAATAAAAAGTACTATAAGGTTCTAGTTGTGTTTTTTTCTTCAAACGACAAAACTTAAAAGGCATCCCTCGTAGAAGTGGGCTCACTTTGATAGTTTAGTGGCCAGGATGGGGATCGAACCCGGAACCTCTCAGCTACGAGGACGGTCCCTCTAACCACTGAGCTATTGAAGCTTGCCATAAAGAATTATTAATTTTCGTCAAAGATTCAAATCCTTCATTATTGATTCACAGTAGCACATTACGAGTAGAGACACCCAAAGAACTGGAACCTTCACCTGAAAACGGAGACAATACTCCACAAACAGAGAAGCTTCCAGTGTTAGAGCCGGGCGACGAACTCCTGATAACCAACCCGCAGTCTCAAGACTTGACCGTCTTCGAGACTCCCGAAGTCCAAAAACGAAACGTTCTCAACAAAATAACTGATCGAGGAAAAGATATAATCAGTATTTTATATCCGGCGTACGAGGAAGAGCGTAATGAGCAGAAATTCGATGACTCTGAAAGGAAGAAAGCTGAGAAATATGCTTTGTCTACGGACCAAGTATTGCTAACGGATGCGTTAGGCCTGAAAGTCACTGAAGTCAGTAGAAAGGTTTGCCGACCGACGCCGTTGGCTCAGGTGGTGGAGGGCAGAGTGATAACGGAGAAGTCCAAAGATGCGTTGGAGGATTTTGAGGGAAATTCAAAGCTGTGGATCGGGAAGGATTATACCAATTTTATTGTTAAGGATTTCAATAATTTAGATCTGCCATTTGTTGGTGAGTAACTTGAATTTTTGTTTTAAATTTTTCTCTTTTTAATTCGTCCACTACTCAGCAAAATTATCTCCCCATTTACACCTAAAACAGGGTAAACGACAATTTTATTATTTCCGAAATTTGCTCCTACAGGAAATTTGTACCTATGTAATCTGCATCCTGCCGGTTCCGTTAGCTGATCGTCTTAAGCTTTATTTAATTACTTTCTTTTTACGAGTGTTACTACATATTTTATTTAGAAAAGGATCATGTTTTAATCCTAAGATTAACATAGTCGTTTTTTATTTCCTAACATAATTACCAAAACATATTATTATAATACTATACTGTTGAATTTCAGACTTAGTAGACAGGAATACAACGCCCAGAATGCCTTGGCACGATGTCGGAGTTGTAGTACAGGGCCCCGCCGCGAGGGACGTCGCGCGACACTTCATACAGCGGTGGAACGCTATCAAACTGGAAAAGGCTAGGTATATACACCTTGTCTGCATAGAAACAAAGGTGTTAATTCCTTGGTATTTTGTCCAATGGCAGTGGCAGTAACAATTTGTTATTATATTCCAGACAAAATATAAACTACCCGTATTTATTGCCGAAGTCTTACACCGACATCAAGCCGCTTGCAGATCTGGACAAGCTTCTCGACTGTGAAATCAATAACGTGTCTTGCCAGGTAAGACTCCCTCGTCTCTAGCCGAGTGATTTGTCTGGTCCCACCACACACTCCCACCACTGTAACTCCTGTAAGCCAGGATCGACAATGGTGACCAATAATGACGTCGAGGTTTGACCCTCGACGAGTCCCGGCGAAAAGTTTAATTGTCTTGGAATCCGCACGAATTTAATCGAAAGAAATAATAGGAGGAGTTGGAAGAAAAGTGTGTGGGAGTGTGTCTACAAGCGTAACAAATTAATGATTATGTCATTTCCATACATTTCAGCGCCGTACCAGGGTCCCGGCTATTATAAAATCAATTTAAAACCATTAATCAATAATATTATCGCTCGTCCATCTGTTAATGGCCCTCATGGGCGCCGACTTGGTAGCAATAAATCCTGGATACTCACATTTTACAATAAAGTTTTTCTTTCTGTTCTCTATTGGCATCATAGTTAGCTTAGTCAAGTGGTTTTGTGGACGATTCATTCAGTCAGCCCTTGTGACGACCGTCGATACATCTGCATTCGCATCAACATCCGCATTGATTATTTGCGGATGCGGACGCAGATGTCCAAATCCATGCAGAAGCTCTGCAATTGCGGATGCGGATGCGAATATTCGCAACATGGTGTATATGTGCAGGTGTTGCGCAGCGCGTCGAGCTGGTCGTGCGGGTTCCTGGACCCCGACACGGTGGAGCAGAGCATCCACGAGGCCTACGTGGACACCATCACCCGCGCGCAGCACTACGTCTACATCGAGAACCAGTTCTTCATCACGCTCTCCAGGACCAGCCAGACCGTTCGAAATCAGGTGAGAAGCAACACATAGGTACCTACTGTGCGGTGACTAGGGATTGCAGTACCGGTACTGAGGAGAGGTAGACAATTTCCGGTACCAGGCTTAAACCAGTACCGGGAAATACCGAGAATTTCGGGAAATTCGGTACTCAATACAAACGTTGAATAGTTGTTTAAAAAACATATTTAACAAGCTAATTTGTGCTTCTTTTAATCAAAATATAATCATTAACACGTATATTAAGTATTTTACCTATTGAGTGAAATAATCCGAAATTAATTTCGAAATTTCGGACCATATTTTCATAGTTTTCAATTTTTATTTGGGGCGTGTTAAAATCGAAATTTCGAACGTAAAATGTGGCCTAGCGGCCATTTGGAGTGGATGTGGACACCAGGAACTAGATGCAGGGAGTTAAAGATGACTTCAGTGCCTGAGAGACATCCTTAAAAAGTAATAGGCTGATAATGTAAGTTTTCAATTATTATGAATGAAGATAAAATGTCGACGCACAAGTAGACGCCTGAACAAAATCATCGAGCCACGAATATTTTGCATCTCTCTCTTGGATCGGTTCCTAATTTGTCTGATTAGTACATTAGTACAGTAGAAGATCCTATTTGCTGATTATAAAGCTAAATTAGGCGGACGCAATTGGGCGATTTGATAACTATAATGGTAAAGATAGCCTAGCTGGAAGCAAACCACCTACATGATGAAGTGATGCCATCGTGAAGGTAGCTAGTAATTTGAAGAATAAACTAGTATAGCAGGTCAGTACTGAAACCAATTTCTGATAAGGGTAAGTTCCGATTGTTTTACTTCTCCTTTAGCCATTTTGATTTGAACCAACTGGCATATATCCCCTTCAGTATCCTCCACTTCTCTTTCTTTTACGACTTGCACCGTCTAGTTCGATCCAGTGGTTGTCGTATTTCAATGGCGCTGGCGATCTCCTATCGGTATTTTTATCCAATGTTCACCAGTCGCTAGGTGGCATCCATAAATTACGTCACACGAATTTCATGTTTTTTTACCCCTCCCCCGTCCTTGCCACAGCTTCCCCCCCCCCCCCCTACCTAATGTGATGTTACATATTTTGCAATTTTACATTTAGAAATTTATGAAATTAAAACAGCAGTGTTCCGAAATTATTTTTATTTCCATTAAAATTATTTTTCCATCCAATCAACATCTAATCAAACATATGCATGAAAATTTACAAAACATAAAAAATATGTAGTCATGCAGACAGAGTTGCAACAATTTTTATGTTATTCTTTAAACACCACCCCCTACCCCCCACCACAAGCACACCGCACACCCCCTCGTGTGTTTGTCCAGTAGGTATGTAGTTTAAATTTAGTGTCGTAATACTTAGATATAAAATCTTATATAAAAAAAATGTGATGTCACAAAATTTGGGACCCCTCCCCACCCTTTGTCACACAATGTCACACTTCATCGACCCCCTCCCTCTCTTCACGTGTGACGTAATTTATGGACGGTTCTAGAGAACGATAAGATTCCGCCTTCTACTGACATGAGGCAAGCTACTCGTTTGATGACATTATCGACTTCGCCTTGCTCTCGAACTGCTGATGGTCCATGTTATGTACACGTTCAGTAGGTTTCACGCCAATTACACCAATGAGCCGATAATGATAATGATGAGCCCATCAATATTTTAATTTTATTTATTTATGTACGAGCATCTCGGGAAAACGGTTGAACCGATTTTAACCGGGGTTTCACTATAAGATACCCTAAGGTTAAATTTAAAACATAGAGTACATAAATCATCACTTTTTTATTAGGAGTTGAGCTGCAGAACAAAATAGTCATTTTGCACTAGCGAAACTGTTATAAACTAGTTTTTTGATAGTACTCGTATTATTTTTCAAAACCGACATAATTGTTACTTGTTTTTTATGAAACAGCCCTTGAACATTACTTTAATATTTTCTTTAGATTTTACACAAATATTTCATATCAAAATCGCATTTACTAAACTTTTTATTAATTTAGAAATTTGTTAACTGATAACATCCGAAACTGCACGTCCTAGTCCGTATTCGCTATGACCTGTGATGACCTCGGTTATATCGAAAGTCAAAATTGTGCGAATATTTGAAAATATTAGTAATAATATTGAAGTCCCGTAAAGTACCGAAATGCCCAGGAATTCTTGCCAGTACCGGTACTAGATAGAATGAGAAGAATCCCGGGAATTCCCGGGAAAAACCCTAGCGGTGACGTATTCTGACAGTGCAAACGAGTAGCACTAATATTCAGTAATATTACATGGGAATTATACACCCAACTCGAGATTTTATTTGTGAAAAAGTAGAAAAAATTTAAAAATAAGAAAAGGGACACCTATCAGGTGTGAAACATGGAAACTAATTTGTATTGCTCACTTGACATTGGCAGAATTGTCCAAAAGGACAGAGCCAAATAATAAAAAAAAAATGTATAGAAAATAAGCATGCGGAAAATAAGCATGCGCGAAAGGATGGTTTACATCGCGCTTCTACTTGTTCCCCGAAGGAGTAAGCAGAACTGCACTGCAATGCACCCACATTTAGTCGACAGTGTCTTGGTGGTGAAATAATTATAGTAAAAAAACATACATATTATAGAAAAATCTACATTTAAAAAATACTTACATATGTATTGATTAATTACAAAAGAAAAAGTCGAGTTATGTTTGGAACCCACGCACCGCTGCATATTTAAGCAGTCTATTTACTTACAACTTGATGAGTAAGGGGATATTATCAAATATTTGAAAGAAAGGCGCATAATTACGGCGTCGCCACGCGAACAGCCGGACTCACCCCCTGACCCGTCGCATTACACGATTCACATCGATACTTGCCAATTTTTTGTTTATTTTTTAATTTTTAATTCTACGCCCGAGCCTCGGGTAGCACTGAAACTTTAATTTCGGATTTCTGAACCGCAACGTGCGCCTTCCATGACCACCAGATAGGCGAGGCGTTGTACAACAGGATAATGCGCGCGCACCGCGACGGGAAGCGGTTCCGCGCGCTGGTGGTGCTGCCGCTGCTGCCCGGCTTCGAGGGGGAGGTGGGCGCGCCCTCCGGCACCTCGCTGCACGCCGTCACGCACTGGAACTACCAGAGCATCTCCAGGTACACGCGACGATGTCGATACCAGAAATTATAACACCTAATCGGTAGTCCTAAACTGCTGGCGCGGAAATGGGACGTGTGAGCTCACTATGGCATCCTCACTTTCCATAAATTTCCCATCAGCGCCCCTAGCGCACAAGTCCTACTTTACTGGCAAGACCAGTATAGGAAGTTTTGGTAGGGTAATGCTTAACATCAGGCGGACCGTAAGCTTGTCTGCCGAGTTTTTTAAGAACGCGTTAATGGCAGGTCGCGCGAAGCAATAATAACCCGTCTGTACGAGGCGGGCGTGGCCGACCCGTCCGAGTACATCTCGTTCCACGGGCTGCGCACGCACGCCGCGCTGGGCGGCGAGCCCGTCACCGAGCTGGTGTACGTGCACTCCAAGCTGCTCATCGCCGACGACAAGACCGTCATATGCGGCAGCGCGAACATCAACGACCGCTCCATGATCGGGAAGAGGGACTCGGAAATCGCTGTCTTGTTGCAGGTATGCGATAAATCAATAGTCAATTACATAACTGAAATATATTATTAAATAGGTTCATCCCGTTAGATCGCACGTATGTATTTTACTATCTCATTTTATTTATTATATATATTTTGTTATTTAGTTTCTATTGGGTAGTCAGTGACATGTATGACCCACTGAGGAGGGTTTGGCTTAAAATCAGCCAAACCCTCCTCAAGGGAGTCTCGTTCTTCTCCAGCACATGCTGAGCCATTACCTTTCGGCACAGTTTGCGCTGAATGTGTGTCGAATAAATGTTTATTTCTTTCTTTTCTTTAATAGTATATTAATACGTGAAGGAAAAACTTTCAACCGCTAAATACAAAAATTGCGCGGACGGAGGAGTATGAAATTTGGCACACTTATAGTTTACAAAGAAAAGGAATATATAATGCTAATATTTTTATATTATAATACTTAGAAATACATTAAAATCAATAAATAAAACATTACACACACTACCATGAATTGACACGTACAAATTTGTAGACTCCACACCAAGAACTTTATACAGTGTCCTTCTAAGCTTCTTGCTCCACACCTTAGAACATAAACTACTTATGTTCTAAGCTCCACACCAACTGACTGTCTGACTGACAAATGCTGACAGTTTTTGGAGGGTGGGACTTCCATAGTGCATTCTGCCTGCCAATATCAAATAGTCTCTGACAATAAAACCTTAATGACGTTTAAAATTTAGATTAATTATGGTCGAATTTAGGAATAATGTTTCTTTCTTTCTTTTTTTACTTTATTACAACGGGAATACTAGTGAGTACTGAGGCCCGTATCAATAAATCAATCTCAAGTTTGAGAGCAGTCTTCAGTAAGCTTTTGATGTGTGGAATGACATAAGAATGGCATTTCCAAGTTCGCTCTCAGACTTGAGATCGATTTATTAATGCGGGCCTTGGTATCGATATTGTGGCTAGTTTACAAGATCAAGTATCGATACATCAACAAGGAGAACTTATTCGATGTGTGTGTTGTTTTTTTTTAATTTTGTTAGCACCATCGTACTGTGCTGCTTGTTATTTGATTAATTATAATTATACTCTCGCAGGACGAACAATTCACAGACGGCACGATGAACGGCGAGGCGTTCCCTTGCGGGCGCGTCGCTGGCGCGCTCCGGAAGCGGCTGTTCCGGGAACACCTCGGGCTGATGGACGAGGACCTGGAGAGGCTGGGCATATCCCTGGATGACCCCTGCTGTGAACAGTTCTACAGGAACACGTGGAAAGCCACTTCCAAGCAGAACACGGAATTGTATGAGGAGGTGAGTTCGAATTTATTAAGTATCCCTCAAACGATTGTGAATATAAAGCCAACCTTTTTTTTTAAGATTACTATTAATGTGAGTTTATCACATCACTAGTTTTCCCGTTAGACCCTCCAGCTAAGCTTAATGCTTGTGTTAGAAATGGGGTCACGTCAATGAAGATTGAACCTGGAACCTCTCAGTTATGAGAGCGGCCCCTCTAACCACCAGGCTATTGACGCTAGTATTTATAATGGAGTTATTTATCTTTGTAGGTGTTCCACACAATACCAACAGACTCCGTCCATTCCTTCGCCGAACTAAAGAAGTACCAAGAAGAGCACTGTCAAACGCTCTGGCATAAAGACCCGGCACTCGCGAACAGGAAAATCGACCTTATCCAAGGAAATTTGGTCGATATGCCGCTGGATTTCCTCTGCAATGAAGTGCTCACGCCAAGAAACACGTCAATGGAAGGAATGATGCCGACATCGCTTTGGACTTGAGCGTGAGTGGAAATAACACGCAGCAAGTTAACCACTTGTGACGTCTCAATTTGAACTTTTACTTCGATCATATAAAGTTCAACTTGCCTTAGATATTGTCAACGTAAAAGTGTCACCATGGTTGCTAATAAATATTGTATGAGGTACTTATAGTTTAATATGCTTGTTCCGTGAGAAAGAAATTGACTAATATAATTTGTGTTATGAAGTAAAAGTGCCTTAAGCATCCCTTTCAAAATAAGTACTTTGAGTCTAAGTTAGGAGCAATCTAAAATTATGTAAATTGAGATTATTTATTGATCTGAATGAATCGATTACCTTTATGTTTGTTAATAATAATAATATATATTTCACTCCTATATCCAAATATCATTCAATGATATTTTAACACTGCTAAGCAGGTATTGTTACTCTAAAGCCGTAAGTCGATCAAGGTGGTACAAGGTGTATCAAAAATCCGAAATAGTAAGTTAGGTACATATACACAGTTGCTGATGTGTAGATGCCCTAGTGAAGTCAGACTATATTCACGCATGAATCTATACAAATAAATAAAATTGGAGCGTCTGTTTGTAATATCAAAATAACATCTTTTCACTAAATGCATATGAAAGTACATACGACATCTATAGCAAAAACGCATTTTTTTTGTCTGTCTGTCTGTATGTTTGTTCCAAGTAATCTCCGAAACGGCTAGACCGATTTTGACGGAACCACTGGCAGATAGCTGATGTTATAAGGAGTAACTTAGGCTACTTTAATTTTAGAAAAACAAATAGGGTTCCGCGTAAAAAAATAAAAACACATGAAATCAAAGAGTATCTCTGAAACGGCAGGACCGATTTTGACGGGACTTTCACTGGTAGATAGCTGATGTTATAAGCAGTAATTTAGGCTACTTTTATTTTAGAAAAACAAAAAAAATGGGTCCAGTCGCGCAGGCTCAGAACGCGGGAGCGGGGTTTTTTGTTAAGTAAAATTTCACGCGGACGAAGTCGCGGGCTCAGCTAGTCTATAATATAATTACAACAAGACATAATTTTTACGCCGTGTGCTCTACGTACGAAATAACGTTATGTTTTCTTGCTACATATGCGTTAAAAAATATATGATGTGTTCCTTTTATTGTGTCGTCGAAAATCGCTGTACTCACGTACTTCCAATTATGTAGTAATGTTTTAATGTTATTTTTTATCAATTGTCGAAAGACCATTCCTACACTAAAGTGTTCGTACGAGCTTATTTGTGCAAAATTAATGTTTATAATTATATAAATTGCGCAAACTGTTAAGCACAAGTGAGCCAAATACAAAACTTAACGAATCTGTTTATGCAATACGTAGTCATGAGTTGATTAATTAATTAAGTACTGCATAATCACGACTGCAAATCACCATTCCAATATACACTCCCTATTGACATTTTTTTAATAATATTTACAAATCGTACGTGCAAATCAATGACCTTTCGTTTCGCTTCTCTCGTGCAAAGTATTACTTCAAATACGGGTAATAACTTAAATTAGAGTTTATTTTCCCTTCTAGCCAAGTGGATCGTCTACAAGCGTTTCTAGAAATCGTTACACTTCAATTTATGGGAATGACATAAGTCACGTGATCTAGTAGCGTAGCGATTTGTAGAACAAAACCACTTGGCTCGAGGGGCTGAACAGTAAAGATTTTGTAGAACGTTTTTCTTTATAAACCTACCACAAGAAAGGTGTTCCCAGATTTTTCACATTCCACATAAATCCACCGCGATATACTTACTTACAGTATTAGAAAAGAAGTTCAAGTATATAATCATTAATCTATTAAATAAGTAATACCTTATTTAATATCTAATGACAATGAAATAATTGAATAATAATAAATGTAATTTTATTTTATGTTCGCACACATGTGTCTCCAGTTTATAAGTATAAATACAACCTGATCCCATTCCTAAGCCTTTTTACGCCATTATTATTTTTTGTTTATGTACAGTTTTATCGTAGGATATTATACAACTTATTTATATTGCGGACATCCTGTTTACTAATAAATAAAACTAGATACTATAATTAACAAAATACTAATTATGGTAATAAAATCGTAAACCTATTTAAGTAATTTATAACATTGACAGTATTCACTGAATAATCATCATATAAATGTTTGTGCAAGTATAATTGGGCCTTGTGTTGCAAAATGGAACCAACCCACACACACTTCTGCAAACTGAAACCAACCTAGTAAAACTAAATCAAGGGTTGGTTTTGGTCTGCAGCAGTGCATGTGGGTTGATTCCATTCTGCAAAACGATATCCAATTACAGCCTCTTCTCAGCTTTTTTGTACATACATTCGAACAGGTTTTGATGTTGCTATTTTTGTTATCTCAAAATAGACGTACATAGGTGAAGTAAATGTTGCGCCAGTGTAAACAAGGGATTAAATTAACACTTCAGTTAACAGTAAATCATTTAACGAAGGTGCAAATAATAAATTTATTTATTATGTTATGTTATTTAATAATGATGCCTATTGATATGTCTATAATTATGAGCATAATTTAACTAAGTTTAAGATAACTATTTTGTGTGATGAATAAAATTATTTTGTGTTGTAATTGTATTTATTTTTATTAAGATGTCCGTTTTTTATCTATTTTAGTAGAATTCTAGTCCATTTCATGCACAGTTTGAGGCGAATATAGTGGAACAGAGATTGAAAAAAATTACCTTCAATACCAATGTTAATTTTCGTGCAAATATCATAATAATTATTGTTATTGTATTTGGCAAGTCGGGTAACACAGAAGACAGTATATTTATAAGCGCCATCTTTTGATTACCTACAAAGTTTTTTTTTTAACATTTACTTTACACGAACCGTAGTCTACGAGGAAACTATAGCAAACCTGGGAGATTCTAAACTAATTGTGGTTATTGATACAAGATGTCGCTACCTGCCTAATATCTTATAGGGATTAAAAAATTAAGGTGTCAGTAGTTCCTAATTATTGACAAAATTATCAATAAAATTATTCTTCAAATAACTTTGTGGTACAACAATAGTTTTGTGGTTTTATTGTAGGTATATACCTAAACTTAGAAAAGTAAATAGTTACCTATCTATAGATATTGTATGTATAAGAAACATTAGGTACTTAGTGCTTATTAATTCGATGATAAGAACTTAAACTACTGCTAACTATTGAAGCGAAGGGAAGCATATTTTTTCTAACAAGTGTTATCTTCCTAAGGTGCTGTACCCGTTTGCATGACAGCTGGCACGTGATTTGTCAATCATGTTGAATGCAATTAAATATGGAAGTAGCAACGCCTAAGCATAAAGGCCTGTATTATTAGTACATAGATCGATGTTAAATCTGAGTGTGGTTTTAGGGACGCTTTTGACGTGAAATTTTGTACTGGTATGACATAAGAATGATATTTCCAAGATCGGTCTCAGATTTAAGATGGAGTTTTAATAGATACGGGCTATAGGGTAGGTACCAAGTTATAACTCATGGCACAAAATCTTAATATTTCTATGTCCAATGAGTCCTTTAATTTAACTTTGATTAAAGACAGGTAGAATGTTGGATCACGTCTGCACTTTTTGGGCGGGTACCGGGTGCCCACTATTAGAGTAGAGTAGAGAGTGAAAGAGATAAAAAGCATAGGGGAGTAGAGAGAGTGGCATATACTTAATCTTATGTCTAAGTAAGATAAGTAAGTAGGTATACAATATTTATTTTACGGTTAGGTAGGTACCTAAATCAAGTGTGTAATATAAGTATGGTACTGTTATACCTATTTACCTACATAAGGTACCTACCAATCTACCTACGTGAAGTTTATTTTCTCTTCTCTCTTCATTTATTTATTGTTAGTGGTAGATTACATTAAGGATTGTGTTTGGGGGTCTCAGTTCCGAGTTAGAATCATCGATAGTCTAAATATTATCAAGTGGGACCTTCTCTAAAAATATCACACAAGAAGAAGTGTGTATTGTTAACAGTTAACTGTGTATCTAATCTGAAATTATTATACTTATATACATAATTCGAAATGCTAGGGGGTGGAACGTGTCATTAATTTGGATGCACTTGTTATTGGCTGTGCGTGTGTGTTCGCCCCGCTTTGACTGTGTGCACAATCATTACACTACATTATTTGTTACATTAGGGCTGGGATGGGCCTGCCTCTATCGCCGTCGAGTCCTACGCCATCCTACGCTCCCTTCTCGCGTGAGTATTTGAATAGACCCGCGCGTTGCGTAACGCGCGGCCAATGACAGCGGCCCTGCACATGCACGGGGCGGAGTCGTTACGTCACCGCGGTCTGCCCCCGCGGCCGCGCAGCCGCCGTGACGTCACACCCCCGCCCGCTTCCCCTCGCGTCTGCAACGCGCGACGCCAGCGCCCATGCTGCCCGTGGCGTCGTACCGTAACTCGCGACAAAACACTCGTGCGCTCAAAGATGGCGGATGGGTCGCCCGAGGACCGTGCCGGACCGAAACAATTGAACGATTTAACTTTTTCCGCGCCCAATAAAGGACATGGTGACACAAAAAAGTGTAGTGGCGAAACATTTGACGGCGATAGTGTAAAGTTATCGTTCTACAAAGAACTGGAAACGAGTGTATCGTGTGAGAAAAGTGATACGCGCGGCGTGGCCGCTAATCGCGCGGCGATCGTCGGTACGTATTCCCGAAATTCGTCGGATGCGAGCACCGTGGACGGAGAGGATCGGAAGAAGAGATGCATCGACAGATACGACAGCTCGGAGTCTTCTGACAGGTGAGTCAATGTCTGGTTATGTTAGTAAAACGCGCGCTCGTGTGAAGTAAGTAAGTTTGTTTGCGATGTTCTCTACGAGTCAATGCTCCAGTGACCGGAGGCTGTTTGATTTCGATGTCATGGCCATTGTGAAAAACTTCGGTGTTGCTAAGCCGGCTCGGTGCGGTTGAATGCCCTCGGAATAGAATGCTGGGCCGGGGAGCCGCGACGCCAAGAATTACCATTTGATTTGTAAACGGATACAAAATCGGCGTTAAAAAATTCCGACCATCGCAAGTATAGTAAGAGCGGTAAGTATTAGATAACGCGACATGATACAGATAACATCTCTGTTACATTGGATCGTATTATCTAATTGGCACTGAATTGTTTAGATGGTAACAACCTACATTGTTTGTTGGCTGCCAAAAATAACAACCTTGGCTTTTAATTAGCATCCAGCTAAACGTAAAAGCTAATTCTTATAATCAACTTTCGGACTTATTCGAAAACCATTTTTTAAACAAAAACGTGTTGTTGAGAGTAGGTGCCTACACCACCTATGTAACTTATCAAAATTCTCTCAATACCTACTACTTCTATTCTTAATTATTTATTATGTGCAACCAAAATCAGTTAAATGGGTCCTATGGTGTCCTATAATGGAACATTTCCATAACTCTTTGAATCATCTGAAACTTTAAGAAATAACATCAGCCTATAGTTGCTGGACATAGACCTCTCTGAATCTACAACACTGAGCTCAGTTTTCAGCTCTTTGCTCCCAGTTTCTGTTGTACAAACAGGTAATTGGCATAGGTAATAGCCATAGGTCACCTATCCATACCTAAAATACATAACATACCTACCTACTTATAACAATATAATTATTATATTATATTTTTTTTATTAGAAGTGTAGTATCCCTTTTGCAAACTTCTTTTCTCCAAAATCCTCCATACTTGGGTTGGTTAGAAGGAATTTCAGCCCATCATAAGTCCGCTTAAACTGCCTAAAATTGTACCCAATACTTACTCTTTATAAATAATAATATGGAATTTATGTGTAGTACATGTATGTATATATGTAGTATATCTATGTATCTATCTATACAAGGTATGCTAGAAAACACAGCACTGTTACTCAAAGAACACACACATCATCAAATACAAACATCAAAGTCCTACCAAATGAATAATTGAAGGTACCTATCCAGGTCATTCATATGGTCTACAACCTAAGTAGGTAATAGTTAGAAATAATATAAATAATTACTATAAACATAAGATATGTTTTTTAAAACGATTGAACTTTTCTTGCAAGTATCAACTGATACTACTTAAACCAATGTTACCAGTGGTTGGCACTGGGCGAACATACACACATTCAATATTGTTGTCTCTATTTGTTGACGGCAAAATGCAACATGTTTTATATTTATAAATGTTTTACTCAGTGCAATCCAAGGGTTACTTATGCTTAAAACAAGTCATAGTTTGATAATGTATGTAAACAGGATTGTTCAGTAGGTTCAACAATAAATAGGTTTTGTATCAAGTCACAAATGATAAACCTTTTAATGTACAAATATTTGTTGGGAATCTGAGGATATGGTTATCAGTGCCCTCACCAGTGCTGGATTTCTAAATAAGTTGGTTGCGTAGGCCTAAAGGTGGCAGATTTATAAGATAATTTTACCATAGCACTAAGTTTATTTATTGTGGCTACCCATTTCAAAATTCGTCAAAATTATAAAACAATAAGGATGTTCACTGTTAAATTGAGTCTAGATATTATGTACTTCCTTAGTTTTTTTATTATTCTCTCATAAGTAAGTAAGTACCACTTCTATTTCGACATATTGTGAAATTTTTTTTTTTAATAATTATCATGAAATAATTACCAACAGAGATATTCGTAATTAAAGATAGCACTCTCTCTTTTGCACACGCGCTGGATTATGGCGGTGGTGACGTCAAACGTCAGTAGCTCTGTACAGCTTAGTATGTTTTGATTGGAAACTTTATCCAAACGTCTATAGGCAGGTACTAGCTGTGCCCACCGACTTCGTCCGCGTAGTATTTAACTTAACAAAAATTTCGGGATTATCGGTATAAAAAGTATCCTATGTGTTAATCCCGGTTATAAACTATATCTGTTCCAAATTTCATCCAAATCCGTTCAGTAGTTTTTGCCTGAAAGAGTAACAAACATCCATACTCATTATTATTATTATATATATACTTATTTTGAAAATTATTTCACTATTGGTAGGTATAGGTACGTACTTATTAGTATCGGAGAACATTATTGATAATATATTAATTATGCAATGAAAGTTCATTAACAAACTTTTAGAACAAAATAATTTGAACTTGACTTTTATTTTGATATCAGGGTAAATGTTGGTCACGATCACGCGTGACGTAAAAGTTACGAAAGATAAAAAATATCTTAATCTCCTTTTGTCTTGCATTTAGATGTTATCAGGGTAGACATTCGTACTAATATCGTTATCTGATAACGGTGTAA
Source organism: Notodonta dromedarius (assembly GCA_905147325.1). Lineage (NCBI taxonomy): Eukaryota > Metazoa > Arthropoda > Insecta > Lepidoptera > Notodontidae > Notodonta > Notodonta dromedarius. The sequence goes on along the minus strand of LR990165.1, from coordinate 11,093,158 downwards.
TTACCCGCCTTGATTATGCTATGGATCTTTAATTTTAGGGCCATAAAAATTGCCATGTAAGGCCACATTTAGGCCTAACCCATTGTTATTTTACTTATGAGCCTAACTGCAATACCTATAATTGTTAGCTTATCACTGTCTATGATCTTATTTTTGTACCTACTGTTTCAAAGGTTAATTTCCCAATAGGAATTATGTTAATTGGTTCTGAGACTTAATGCCAACGATCCTAAGCCACGGTAATTCAAATTCAAAGCGTTTATTTTGTTTAGGCCTACGGGGGCACTTACAAATTGTCAATTTTACATATTTTTTTTCTTATATCCACAACCGGATCGGAACGCGACCTCGACTGAGAAGAGCCCTGAGGCTCTTTCCGTGGCTTTTTCCGACCCAGTAAAGTAATTAAAAAATTCTAGAATTTTCAAAAACACATACTTTTATAACTCTGTGTTCAAAACGGATAAACAAGCTGTAGGAAAGTATTTTTAGTTTACCCGTCTATTAGCACCTGCACACAATAATGGTTTGTAATAATGTGTTGACTAGCCACGAAGACACATGGACTTTACATTCTACTCATGAAGCAATAGAGTCCAAATTCTCGGAGTAAGATCTAATTTAGTTGTCATTTATTGCATAACAGCTTCTCTTGAAATGGTTATTGATAAGTTACAAATTTTTTGTTACTTTTAAGTTATGGATGGTGCAACAAAGGACGACCTTGTTATGGAACACATTCCATTTCAATTCTAAATAGATGCTGTAATAATAGTAACATGAGAAAGAAAGAGAATATTCTGAATATTCTTTGAATCTAGGTCTCGAATCAACTGCATACAGTTAGAGGTTGATCTAAAAATATTGGCAGTGCTGTATTTATAAATTGTGTTGGATGTCTTGGACCCTCAAGGAATAAAACAAATAGGCGGATTTTGAAGAAGTTCCGGTCATTATGTTGCGGTTCAGCTCAACACTAGTAGCTGCTAAAAGACAAGGATTTAGGTCACTTCAAGTTTGTGTGAGACCCTTTACACAAACACCAATTAATTGTAACTAACAAAACGATTGCTGCTTAATTCCAACCCAGCAGTTCCAATTTGGAGCGTGCGTTGATACCACACTTAGATAGTGTCGGGTGGCCGTATATGTGGGTCACCCTCACCCATGACTGGTGATAACGCAGCATGTGGCATGTTTAGGCGCGGTCCGGGTGTGGACACAATTCCTATTTCCATCTCAAGCTCATTTCTTTAAGCCCCGTATTAATAAATCGATCTCAAGTCTGAGAGCGATCTTGTAAATGTCATTCTTATGTCGTACCAGTACAGAATGACATGCCAAAGCGTACTCAAGACCCCCTACTCAGACTTGTGAATCTTGTGATCAATTTATAAATACTTATGAGCCAGGTTTGGTTTGATATTGATCACAAACTTTAAAGGTGATCAAATTCCTGATGTTTTAGTTTATTTCTTCTTTCAAGTTAACTATTTGCATTGTCAACTTTAAGAATTTGTGTCGTTGAATATGTAAGAAGTGCACATCTTAAGATTATTATACCAGTGACTGGTACCAACTTAACTAGGTATTGCTAATAAATATTAGTTTTATACTTGAAATCAGAAGTAGGCAGGAACTCATAATTTGTTGTCATAAGAATTATCCGGGGTCGGTAATCTGAGACGCACTCGTTGTTTTATTTATTGTACAATTAGAAATTTATTGGTAGGTAAAAAACTAACCTCAACGCAGAAGTCATTGTTATGATTGGAATAGTCCATCCTAGAAGAACAGTATAGAGCTATATGAATAATGAAGACCTTGTAGAAGAGACTGTGTAACATTCGTAGATATGTACTTCCCTCTCACCCGGCCCCGGCGCAATAGTTTAATAGCAACATTTTCCTTAAATAAAGTGCATTTAAATAAGTATAACTTTTAATATTTGTAAATTATAATTATGGTTTCATTTTGTATGGGTGGAGCACTACAGCCTTCTTGAATAATTATGTAAATTATGCCAGACGCGTACATTAAGTAATTTTTCTTTCGCGAGGAGGTATGATAGAGACATGAAGTCTTAGCATCGCAACAAACATAAGTCTCAGTAGGTACCTATTATGGTTGAAATGCAACTAGGAGCAACGCCTCATGTATGTACTCCCTACCTACTTACCCCACTTTCACCCACTCACCTACATACACATTGTTTACATTTACTACCAGCGATTCTATTAAAACTGTATCGTTTACCCTCCATATCAGTCGATAATCGTTATCACGGGTTCAATATATCGATAAGAGACACTTGAACTACACCGAGTTGTAGCCAATCGCACCACGCACACGTAACAGTTTTATCGATATAATGGTTACTACTTTTAACATAGTTACTGTAATCAGATCAGGTACTCACTCATACATTCAACGCTTGTATGTTTTTGCTATTATCTAAAATCTAGACAATTTGTGTGTGACGCATGTTCGTATGTCATAATGTTAAAATTATATAAGTGGGGATTTAATCACTTTGAATATCGGTGCGAAACTTCGAACAAGTGACATGGAGGAAGCGCCTTAGAAAAGGAACAAACTAAGTTTGTTACCGGATTGGTAGGTAGTAGGGCGTTCACGCGAGCCTTAGCCACAAAGGGTGAGTGGAAAAATAAAAAGTTAGGAGTTCTAACCGGGCGCGCCGGGGGACACCGAACGGGTTCCCGGACGCGACGAGGTATGTTGCTGTTTACCACTCGATATAATAATGAATTTAAATGTATTTATCAAATAGTACGTTGACGTTTTTTTATAATCGAGCACTGATGATTTAACCTAGAAGGAAAGTAGATTTTGAACTAAATTAATAAAGGATTTATAATAGATCGTGTTTATGTACCTAGATTCAATATTATACGTAAAGTAAGCACGAGTACAGTCCGTAGACTCATTTATGATGTTTTTACCCCATGATGTTTTTATTGAAAAACTTGACAAATGAGTGAAAAATTGGCGTTCGATGTCTTCGTCGACCTTGGTGTATTCAAACTGGAAAACTAATTTAAAGTTGTCAATGTTTGAAATTACTTTAGCGCATGACGTGATTTGACGAAATCGTGATGACTGAATAAAATATTATGTCCATGAATAGGCAAACTCAATAAAATCTTGTCATAAAGTCTTGAAAAATTCACATCAATCTAGTACATACTAGCTAATTGTCGAATGGTCCATGAAATCACAACATACAAAATGCTTATATTTAGGGCTAAAACATATTCAAGTCCTAGCATCGAATTACTATTAATAATCAGCTGATAATTAACACCAAATCAGCTGTGTCCAATGTACCCGAGACAGCTACCTACCATACTGCAGCACGCGACCGGTTGCGCTCTCCCCGCGTTCCCATCGCCCCCCTGTCATTAGAAGCGTGCGCGAGCGCATTGGCCCTCGGCCGTTGCGCATGCCCCGACTTATGGGCTCAGGAACCGTCGATGTGATTTGATTTGAATTTTGGAACAGCTCCCCTCTGAGTTTAGACCTTTTAAATGCCAATAAAAACTTTGGAACGAGCGATCAGAATTGCTGATTGTCTAGAATATCGAAAAGGTTATTTAAACATTTTTAACAAAGCAAAAAGTCTTCATTGGCAAATTTTGGGTTGTAAAAACAGAATCTTTACATAAGAGTGTGGATTTTGTAAAGACGAATGATCTTCCGTTGTAAAAAAAATACAAATTGTGCAGAAACGGAAGTATCTTATACTCCAAAGGCAGACTGAGAAAAAAGGGGCAATTATCAGTTTGATAACTATTGCGCATATTGAGAGTACTAGGGCAGTATAAAGCCGACGGCACTCGCCGGTACGACAGTGAAAGTCGATTGATATAAATTACAAGTTCCACTACCGAACACAAAGGGCACACATAAACCATTAACAGCGGTGCAAACGCACGAACGAGACTTACGGCCGGAGATGATACGGAATTCCTGGCTTTGTGATGATCACAGACAAGATTGTAATAAAAAGACAAGGTCCGGTCAGGTAGAAACTGAGTCATCAGCGCGGAGCGTGGTCGTTCAACTTTCATTATTGTTTATTTATATTTTTATTGTTCCGAGTTTGACGCGTGCTCATTGCCGCCACACGTAAACCATTCGGAAATGTCGGAACATGGACACTCATTTGCCAATTTATTTTTTTATTACAGCAAGAGTTTCTTTACTACAGGTAAACCCAACCTGCTTTATGAAGGCAAGCAACTCCATTGTTGTAGAAAATAGCCCTATGATTATATTCTAGTATCTTATTGAGGATTAAGATAGATAGGAACTAGTCTTAGCGATAACCATCTACATTTAAGTTTGCTCAATGATATTTGTTTAAATACTAAGAATTTTGCTATCCACGTAACAAAATGGTTTTACAAATTTGCTATCAGATAACGCATTATCTTTACGCAATAGTTTGCAGATAATGTCAGCGTGTGAATCATTGATTTACAATTCAATTTTCTATCTAACTCTTTATCGCGGTTTATCACACTGGCGTGTTTTATATAAAAAGCACGCTCTTATTAAAAAAAAACATTATAAGCAAAATCAGCCTATCAAAAACCTATGCATTCGGGTAAAACTTAAAGCAGAACCCATAAAACCTCATGAAATCTTCTGAATTGAAATTTTGAACGTACCTGAGGATTTTACGAAACTCAATGCCAGGTGTGGGATGGAAGTTTCGGGTCGAATGGAGTTACGAGTAAATGTAAAACCTAGACAATCACATTCAGTCCCATAGTTAACGATCAACAACTTAGACCGTGTAACCCTACCAAATTCACTAACGATAACACTGATTTGCAAGAGATCTTATATCGTGTCTATTGCAAGTGGAGTTTACTCACGCGAGCTTGGTGAACGTGGAATGTGTACAACCTTGGATTAAACCTATTGGAACTTTATTATATGTGCTTGTTTACTTTGAAATTAATTATTGACTTGGTATCAGTTTAATTAGCAAGCAGAAATGTTTTTTTTAAATAACAAACGTTTTGATATGAAAGTTATGATGTAGGTTAAATTGTCTAGTGTTGCCTGATGTTGTTATTTTTTTTTTCAATTTAAAAAGTTTCAAAGTTAACTACTTTACCTTATAGCTGCGATTCGCACGATGAGTGAGAGAGCCGGTATCTAATCTTCCTCCCTTCCCATTGCCCTCACGGTCGGAATGTGCGAGCATTGGATTGGTTATTGCAATCATCTATAGGTTTAACATCAGGTGTAGCTTGTTTGCCGTCTTCGTAATAATTAAATAAAAAAGATATGTATATACTAGGTGAAACAGAAAAGGCATACTATTTTTTTTGCAACTTAACTTTGTAAATCTAATATTATCGGCTTTGTGGGACATTTCAAGTACTAAAAGTTTTGTAGACTTATGGAATCTGTCAACACCTGTATCCCTGTAACACCTTATGTTCTTCAATTTTCCTCCAAAGCTGATAGTTTTAGAATTACAAAGTTATGTTTTGAAAAAAAAGTATACCCTTTCTGTTTCAACCTGTATAAAACCACTCGTTCTGAAAGTACAATTAACAGCGCATGATTATTTTTAGTTATCAATATATTGAACCACATCCTTCCTGTTAATGATTAACTGAATTCCGAATTACCTTCCTCCGTTAACTGAAAATTCCATCGTTCAAATTATCAATAGCTGAATAAAATCAGATCGTTAAATTGTTGGATTTAAAAACAATGGTCTATATATATGTCCATATCTACTATATTCAGCGACTTTGACTTGCAGCCCTTATGACAGCTATCAATTTGCAAAAAAGTTTTTAAGTTGTTATCAGTAATTTTTTCAAGCATTAAGTATAACGTTTCCAATATGTCTTATCGTGCCATCATTGCCATTGTGAGAACTCGTCCGAGCTATGTAGTATTCTTTGATCAACAATTGTTAAAAAGCCAAGATACCGACATCAATATCAATGAAATCACTACTATCTTCCATTGTATGAACAATGAGTGGATACATTGATCTAACGCCCGTTATCAATTTAACACCCACACGGCGGTTCTCATGTTACACGTCAGGGAGAATGAGCGCAGTCAAAGGGCATGTGATGTACAAACTGGTTCTACGCTAATGCAATTATCGGCCGGGCTGTCTGGACCGCTCTAAGTGATAGGATGGGAAGGTGAGGTGTAGGAACTTTGGAGCCTTTGGTAGTGATCGTCGAACACTTAAACAAAATCTCAACCATAAATACAAGCTATAAGTATTTTTCAACTTGACTAGATGGCTGCGATTGCCAGATTCGGAATATTCATACGCGTGATTATTAAAAAGATTTGAAATTATTTTCTTGATAAAAAAAATGTTGCAACACAAGGCCAGAACCGTGTCTTTCCTTATGTTACAGATGTCCTGGACGACGGTTACCATTTACCACCAGGGGGACCGTCTATCAGTGTGCATACTTTCTTTTAGTTGTGCTCTACTTTTTTATTTAAAAAATTACGCCCTTATTCCATGAAAATGTAGGCAAAGGTACATTGGAATGCACACATATTATGTCGTTCAAAATTCTAATACGGAGTATAAGATATTAGTCTCCACACTTAACAGACTGTAGAGTCTTTAAATTAGAGAGAATAATATACCTTTATTTGTTGAAGAACTTAGTGAACACAAAGCTCAATGCCCCGAATGACAAGCCAGAAGTGATGAAAGCGGCGATGTTGAACTGGTTGATGATTCGCCCTTAAATTAAAAGGAATATGGAAAACCCAACCGGATACTATGATACTCATCTAAAATATCTCAGATTCGTCACGGCGATGGCCGGAAGTCGTTTCATACTTGATCATAGAAATCAGAAACATTTCGTGGCTTCACGTATCAAGCGAGGTTAATTCCTTTTAGTAAATTGTGGGTATGGATGTTGGCACAATGTCAAAGGACTAGTTCTCGAACGTGGGTAGTATCGATAAAAAATCAATTGTTTCTTGATTTGGGTACTAAAGAATTTAATAGCCATCGATTCGAAACGGTCTGCATGTGCGGGATTATAGTTCTTTAGTTTTTGAGCACGTCGAATCCACGTAGGTTCATACGATACGCTCGCATTCTCGGAACCCCATCCTTTGTTTTTGCTGCAAGGTCGATTAAGGCTGTGTTTTGTATGTTGTACCTATTAAATATTATGTTGAGCAATTATTTTTCCAGCGCTTAAATCGATACTCGATTATAATGATGTATTTTTCTTTTTAAAAGCGCCACCGTGCCTGGCAGCTGCTCCCGTGCGCTTGCACACACCTGCTTCGCTTGTTCTCTCTTTCACCTCTGACATTTGACAAAAAAATAGCCATAAAAATACGGCGATTCGATTATTTATAGTGTTTATAAATTCCTTATAACATTTTAAAAGTCTTAAGTTTTCTTTGTACCGAGCTACCACTGCCCACGCTCTTTGTAATTGACTCGTACACATGTCACGAACTACTTTTTAATGGGCGACTATCCTCTTTGTTTCGAAATACTACGATTAACATCTTTCTAAGTAGAACTCCCACCAAGTGTCGTACTCAGAATTTTGATTCAAATTTTAAAGTTGATCCTTATCAAATACGATAACATTTAAAAAATTAAAATATTGAGCACAAAATTAAGGGGTTTGTATAAACGTGGACTGTAATTAGTGAACGATCGGTCGATTTGGTTCGGACGATACGGTGGTGAGGTAACCCTTTGTTATTATCCAAATTATAAACGATTAGTCTACCAAATATATCGCCCGCGGCGACGCGTGCATTCCGCGTCATTCGTGCATTTTTAAACAGCGGTTTGGTAGTTTTTTATCTAGTTCCTATTGAAGGACGTACAAGGACGACCCGTGAAATTAGTCAAAACAACTTTTTGTGTCAATCCGATGTTTATTTTTAGCGATAAAGTTGTAAAGCTTATGTTATTGACCTTTTAGTTTATTCGTTCGGTTTAATTGAGAGGCAATAGTCTGGGTTGATAATAGTTCAGGTGATGTAGTATACAGACAAGTAGTAGACAATGGGAGACGTCTTCCGAATTCCATTTAGGCATCCCGTCGGGAAATCGCCGTTAGACAATGCCGGTTGCATTTCAACTTCCGATTGAGTGAGCATAGAGAATGTACGTAGCTATCTAGGAAATAAATACCTAGACTTCGATTGTTGTTGGTTAAATACAAACTACTACTTATTAATTATAGTTAGATACTAGATCATGACTAATTTACACAATTTAGCATGATTACTTAGGTACATTGACAAGTTTACTGAGCTAACATTTTTGCTTCAAGCTCTTTTTGGTATTTTCACATTATTTACCTGTGTTCACAACCGTGAAGGCATCCAAGGGCTAATTCAATCATTGATTAATGCCCATACATCAAGATGGACACCATTACGTCCAATTACATTCCCGACTGAGACTTTAGTGAGACAAATTCTTGAATAATATGCCCCACAAATTCTCAGTGTATTTACGTAGTGATAAGCTTGTAAATCAATCTAACGATTAAGAAGCGTTGTGATTAAAATTAACTTGAAAATATCGTTCTTATCTCATTGTTTCCTCAGTAATTAAAAGACACGCTACATTTGTCTCGGACAGGGCCGGGAGGAGTAAAGTAGGTACAATATGAATAAATGTAGAAATAGATCGCGATCCTACGGTCAATGATCTGTTAACTACGGGAGATGATTGAATTGAGGAAATAGGAGCTTTATTGCGAAATATCGAACAGAAGGGCCGTCGTATGGTTGAGTGAGATAACGATTATGCTGTTCAGGTTTTTTTTCTGTCCCTCTCATACTTGCCATAAAATAGGAAAGACGAAGGTGAAACGATGAAGCCAATAAAAAGGGAGTACTCTGTTTCTCTTGGAATCAGTGACACAGAAAATTTATTTTCATCAAATTAAATGCAAAATAATTACTGTTTGATCTTTACTTGCAAGCCCCGAAGTTATTTGGAAGCCTTTATTTTAAACCACGAAATAGTACGTTTCGACGTAACGAAGTATTATTAACATTGCATTACGATGCTTGCTAATTTCGCGTGATATAATACCAGGATATTTGCCCCGGGCCTTGGGGTAAACACCAATTAATCCTGGCAACACGATACGTTGCCAGGGGTGGGACTGGGGGCGCCCTCTGATGGAAGATTGCTGCATAATCCTGCATTTCTACTGCTTCCGATGCATTCGGCCAAGAGAGGGCGTTCGCGGAGGGGCCCCAAGAATGGACGTCACGCGGTGCTAATGTATTTTTCTTTTAGTGCATTGTTTGTTCGAGTATCGATCAAATTGGATAACAAAACTTTTATAGTCACAAAAGGTTTGTTTATACAAGGCAATCGCCTCATTACAAACTATCCATGAATATCTGAGTTATATTCACTAAAATATACACTAAGTACTTATCTATATTCCATGTTAAACTTTTTCTATTTATTTGCTTCGTTGCATTATTTTAAACAAACAGTGAGTCTGTACGAAATTTGATAGGCTTTAAGAAACCCACGCCAAATTTGAAATTAAATTTATCCATGAATGAATATAATAATACCTGATAACATTCGCGATTGCTTCACAAATACACAAAACTAAAAATACCAAAGAGTCAAATTTAGGGGTATTCCGGTCCCTAATGGTTTTAAACGTTTTTTTCCCAAAAAGTCCCTTTGCATTGTTTAATATTGCTTCTTCATGCCTGTCATTTGTTCTGTGGACTTGACGCACGGTGAGCTGAATGCTTTTCCATGGCGCTGAAATATTACCCGTTTTAACGTTCAGCAAACTTCCTTCGTAGACGAACTTTTCAACTTGTTCGAAGTTTACGATTCTCATTACGCTCAATAGTGTTCACATGTATGAGGAAGGAAAATTCAGGATTTTTATTTAATGACGAAATTTCAGTACACATATATAATATATTTAGAAGTATGACGTAATTTGATTATTATTTATCTATATCCTCTATTTGACGTCAGCAGCATGTGTTAAATGGATATTATTAGCAAGCACGACTGACCTGTTTCTTGGAATTACAATTCTGTGTATGCTATGTATCATAGACAATTGGACTTACTCTCCAAGTGAATTTAAGTCGTATTAAATAAAGTTACTTTTTTATTAGAGCCAGAATATTGGAAAACGTAGTTAAAGATAGTCTTTCTCATTTAAGACGGAATGTCTCGCAAAAGTCCCAACCCTTGGAAACACTATGCCTCTCCCCCTTTCGTCAGTAGTCTGGTATTTGTTAATTACGCTGAAGCGTCACACGTAAGTATTGTAACACATTAAATTACTAAATTAACCTCTTATCTCATATATTTGCTTAGCCGCTTCCACTACGCTGTTAGTTTTCGCAACATCACCGATCCGCTAATCAATATTTAAATATTTAAGCAAACATTTAAATATGAAATATAAGTATTACACTGTCATTTAGCGATTCCTTGCGAAGATTTGTGTTCGACTTTTGAGGGGTTACACTAAATTATTAAACTTATTTTAGAAGAATTGTGATTTGTGTTAGTAGTTATGTATTTATTCGACAATTTTTATCGTTCTATTAAATAAATAAGTAAATAGAACTGATAATAATCCACTACTATATTGTGTAGATGAATTCCCAAATAGAGTTACATATTTTATGCAAACGACACAGCCCGTAAGTGTGCATCAATATTACTGTGACTGTGATATTCTATTCAAAGGCAACACCGTTACGTAGCCTCATATTTTTGGTTGTTAATAATTTGATATTACATTGCATATCTCTATGTGTAGCGTACCTTTGACTTCTTCCCTTTCAAATCTTTATGGTCAATTATTATCATTATTTTTGTTCTAGTTACTAAAAAAACTGGCCTTAAGTAGGCAAATATGTAATCAGATCTACTGACATTACGGAGTTCTTTATAGCTATTAATTTGGCTTCAAAAACCTGTCGTAAAAAAACCCCATAAACTTGCAAGCCTTTAATTGTGTCCCCAATAAACGCCTGCTGATTTAAAATCGATAGCCGAATACATATTAATCGATATCAACTCGAGAAGTATTCCATATATCGATAGCCCCATCGAACGACGACGATAAATCACCACGTCCCGAACCCGGCTTAACCGTTTTATTAAATTCCGCGATTAAATACCCGCCGGTAACGTTAAACGAAAATGTTTCGATATTATCGAGATATCTCGACACCTCGATTCACCTCACCCTGTTTATAATTACGAGTTCGCCGTCCCCCCTCAGAACTTGTGTCGAGGCGCGAATGCAAATGTGCTCATTTTGAATTAAGATTAAGTTAAATTCTTGCTTGCCAGTATTTTTTTTTTCTGTGTTAGTAATAGAAAAAAATATCCTTATAATTATAATCCTGGAAATCTGTTCATGCCAAAAATGATTGATTTATTTATTTATTTAATATTAAGGAAAACCAACAGCTTCTTTAAATACATATACAACGACAGTAGATTAAATGAAGCCAATTAAAGGTTTCCACGGATAGCAGTCGACTGGTTAGTTTTAGCAATCTCAAGGTAGCACACAACATAGTACATTTAAAATTTAGACAATAGAAGCAAAATAACAAAGATTTATCTTGGTTTATATTTTATACATACCTATCAATGTGATCAGGTATATCAAAATATTCCTTCAATACCTAGTAAACAATTTAAAACCTCATAACTTATCCCCTTTCTAAAATATTTCGTGTCCCTGTCCCCTTCGCCCGAGCAGGTGTCGCAGCCGGTTTGGCAGACCACCATACCAACTGGACCTGTTCCGTTAGATCCCATTGTGAACAAGTTTTTGAAGGTAGACCACAAGATAGGGCATATTGTTTGTGGCCCATTTTCTCCTTACACTTGGTGTTCCTTTCTCCTTACACGTGAAGATGAACGATATTTTGAACGTTTATTTTATATTTTCATTTCTTCAAGAATATTTTATTAATGTTAACGTATTATTTATATCGAGGTTATGTGTTCCTTACCAAAAATCCCGCCGAAAGCTCAAATATATTTTGACATTTCCTTCGCACCTCGATTTATCATGCGTTCAACAACTGCTATTAGACGGAAAGTTTGCTTATTCTACACTTATATAAAAATAGACCATTCAGCCCAAGTTGCTGACTCACGCTAGACGTAGAAAAAATGATTTTATGTATTTTGATGCTCCTAGAATCAGAATAGTGTAATGGTTTAAGCAACAAGTATCGTCACACATTCCCAGTGACCACAAAATTAAGAACACTATATTATATTTATAAATATGACTAGCTTAGTTTAGAAGATACATCAAATAAGCATACACATACACATGAATAAATAGCAAACTTCTGAGTTGTAATATTTATGTGAAAACTTGAAATTATACTAGGATTACTAGTTGTATTGCATTAACTTTTTTATCTTTTTTCTTAAACAGTCGTAAGGCTGCATATGCAGCAGATAAAAATGTAAGCGCTGACAGCTAATGTCGATGCTCGCTGCGCCACCTACCGACTGTATTATTACTGTATTATACAACGCCATGTGCTAGGGCACGCGACACGACGCTGAAAGGTCTAACGTCATCGACCTAGCCGCATCTGCCCTGTTTCTAGAAATATTGCATGTCTATCCAGGATAAATGGGGTGGCGTGGAGAATTTAATAGATAAGACGCTACGCTGTATTATGGGAGGTTCTGTATATTTAATATGATAAAGGATATTGAGTAAATTATATGTATATTGTTAATTGGTTTTGCGCTTCATGCGTGTATGCGTAATGTATTGTGTTGTTACTGGTGACATTGAGCATTCATAGAAAGAAACACGATGTTGCTAATTCATCACCTGACTCGTCGGCGTCACACAATTTATCATGCTTGTGGGTGCACGCACAAATCTTGTGATAGTATATGGAAAATTAATGTGAACCTTAAGAAATACACATAAGTAATTTACCTTTAGATTTTTCTTGCGAATTACTTCCAATTTAATGATGTGTTTACGAAGCGTTTTATAAAAAAATCCTTTTGTTACACGCGCATTTGTCCTGCCCACCCCTACTACGGGTTATCGCTTTAGTGTCCATTAGCGATGAGTACGTGTCTCGCTGGCGTACATCTGCCTCAGTACTAATAGCTTGCTAAATTGTTATTATTGTCCCAAGGGGGATCAGCCTTATCGTGCGATCGAAAAAGAAAGTGTTCGCAAACATTGAATTTATCGAAAGATGTGTGGCTAATTGTTTCATTTTCCGTCAAAACGTTTTTGTTACCAGTATGTGTGGCAGCTGCGCCATGCCACGGGGGCGAGACACTGAAAATACCCTGGATGTCTCTTTTTGTTGTTCTTCTCGTGTAGATCGCAATCATGTAGAACCAATCCATAGGTTGAAACATGTTTAATGCCAAAATTGTGTTATATTCCGTAGTATGGTGCAACAAGGACTAGTCTAGACTGTACTGTAGGGATTCATTCTAATTGTTTTACAACCCTGTAACCTACCTAGAAAACATCGACTTGTGAAAACAATAAAAATGGTTTGTACGGATGACATATTTGCTGCAGCAAACTTTTGGTTAGATGAAACATCAAATTGATGGCTACAAACCATTGTCATTGTGCGGCACCTCAATGGAGACCCAATTTATTCTAAACCGGATACAGGTTGGCAGTAAAAAGAAGGCGACGGACATCAGTAAATTATGGCAAACTCATAAATTGGACTTACTCGCACCAGTGTGCCGTGAAAAAACAACGAGCGTCCATTTTAATAACTTTAATCGATTACACAATTATAAGGGCCGCGAGTAGTTTGATTTATTCCTTGTCCTCGTCCGACGATATTGCGTAATCGAGGCGCCTGCACTTCAAACTGGTTCGATATTTCAAAGTGGCATTTCGATTTTATATATGTTTTTGCAGCGGGTGCGACATTAATATGCATGCGAAGCGCGTGCCGGACGGTCAGCTGTTTCTTCTATGCGGCCGCAAGCTGCGAGCTCCGTAAAAGGAAACCAGCCTCGCGGATGGATTACGCCGATTACATCGCAATTATCCGTGCGAGTCGAGAGCTGCCTACGTAACGTTGGAGCACTTTCGCGATCTTTGTTCGCCGCGACATTGACCTTGCCCGATGCTTATGTAAGGTTTTCGGCGTCCGTTGCCATTGAACTTCGTGTTCTTTTCATACAATTGCGTAAACACTCGTCAGTTATTGCCGTGCGAGGCTTCATTATCACGTTTAGCACCGACATGAGCGTTTCACTCGAAATAAGCACCCTCGTGCCAGCAACACTCGTCGCCATTTGTATGGCCGCGTCGTAACGCGATATTCGCATGCGCGGTGCGATCGTTTTTATCGCTCGCCCATGTCTTGACGAGCTCTACAGATGGCATTCGCGATGCAGGCTTGAAGTTTTTACTGGCACCGCCTCGCTCCACATGGTCAGTTATGTCGCTGACTGCTCAGGAATCTTTAATTTTCTTTGGTTATGGTTGCACATGGAAATCAGTATCTACGTTCGGATCTGGGGTCCGGTTCTCTAATGAGAGCATGTCGCCCTCATTATTGCTTCTGCGACTCGAAGTTATTCGGACGAAACATAAATGTTTAATGTTGCGCTTACCCCTTGATATATTTCTTGTTGAGCCGGGTGATCGTGAGATAATCTCATGGAGCCGCTCACGGTAGCATGCAAACTGGCTCTAATCGTCTCATTGTCTGTACGTCAGTTAAATTAAGATACTACCGCGATAAAACCGGTGGCGCGACGTGACGTATTTGGGTAATGAAAGTTAAGGTGCCACGTACATAATAACGAAATTTCATTGTAAAGCCGTAAAAGGGGCTGAAACATTCGCGGCACATTCTTGAAGAAACGTTAGTGATGTGATATTATCAGAATGGGTTTTGAACTGGACTTTTCTATATGGGTGTCGTAAATTTCCGACGTAAGTACCGACATATTGCAGAGTTTGTAAGGTCGGATCGGCTGAAAGTCATTCGGCTTTTGCAATACAGTGGCATTTGCAGGTCATAACCACTCCGAGATCGAATTTTATATTCACATTGAACATCCAGCGTTGTGTATTGTCCTGATTATTGTGTGTGCTGTTATCGATATATTCGGCAATCCTCAAAGTAAATAATCTTTGAGGTTCTCACTAAACTTTGCTGTGATCGATTTTTAATTTCAGAAAGTAAATAATCTTTAATATTCTTACTAAACTTTTCTCCCAATCGCAATACAAGAGTAAGTAAGTATTCAACCAAATAATCTTCAATTATTCCATCCTCATTTCCTAGTTCCACTCCTATACATATTAAGCCGTCGGGGTCGATTTCGTGCGTCCATCATTAATTATGTACCGATACGGGGAGCTGAACAGGTAGCCTGACACTTGAGACGTCTCGCCGCACCACAAGACGCGCCCACGGCGCCGCCCGCCCACTGAGGCGCACCAACATTTGACACAACACACCATTGCCAACATACAAGTATTAAAACAGATTCTCGAAGGTAATGTTTGGTACCCAACGGAAGTTGGGAACGGTTTGGAACGTCTAAAATAGTTGAATTAAAATGTCAGAAGAGCATTTCGATTGATTTAAAATTCTAAACGAAATCATAACCCATTCGTATGTTTTGTATCTAAATCTTGAATTTAGTGTGGACACTCAAAGCTATCACTTATATATATTACGCTGATGCTTAAATATTTATCCATAAAAGCATCTCGGAAACATTCAAAATAATTATGTAAATTAAGCTTTTAACATTGGATATTTGTCATGATTTAGACATTTTTATTTGAATTTCAAAAGAAAATGTAAATTGTAGGTACTGATCCATTGGTTTTACTACTAAACGGTAAAGCCGTAAAATTATGTGTTGCTTTTACTGATGTTCAGAAAAGTTTGAGCACTTGGTAATGAGTTGACCGTCTTTTTAAATTATTGTAAGTTCGTGACTTTGATAGGGTTCGTTAGACAATTCTTTAAAATTATGAAACCGCTCCGACCAACCGTTAGGTAACTACTTATTTAGGGACATAATTTTAAGACAAGCTACCTAGTAAATTCGTGAATATTCATCAAAAATGGGTTCAGATTCATTGTGGCGTTAATAAAAAGAAATTATTGTTAAATGCAAGTGTTACCTTTTGGTAACAGTTATAGCAATTACATAAAATCTTAGATTACTATTATACTGCATTTATGATCGCAGGTGAGAATTACATCGCCCATATTATTTGTAGACTTTGTGTTGTATCGACCAGCCTCACTAATGTTAAAAAGTGTGTTTATGTATGAGTTAAATCAGGTGCTTGAAACCAATGATCTTAATAACTGAAACGTCAAAACTCCGCGATAGCAAATCAATTAAATGAAAATGATCATACGATGTCTGTGGATCCAATGGCTGTTGGAAATCATGTACACTTTCATACATCTGATGACGCAATGTCTATCACTGCGGCATAGAGCTACGGTTCGCACGGACTCGTGTGGGGAGTAGAAATGGATAGTCCACATACTATCACGCGATAGCTGGTTTAGATCACGTATATAGACAAAAAGTGATCCAGAATACCGTGGGAAGAAGATGTGGATGCAAGATTGCGTTTTAGTATTTTAGATTGTTCTTTTGCAATTGCATATCATATTAACTTGCCCCTTGTCTTCTTTAGCCTACACCATTCATTGTACATGATTAGACTTTATGTATCGTACGTCCAGCATCTGAAGCAAGATAAGCACCTAATTTGAATTGTTCGTTCAGGCAACATGAATATTACCGGTTCAAAAAACTGCCAACTACAGAAAAATTCAATCTCCAATTTCATGGCTGAACTTTTCTCCGCAAGAAGCGAACCTGAACTAAACAGGCAACCGTTTTGCGCAACGGAGCATCTTGTTCTCATTTGATGTATTAGCAAAAAATATCAATAACTTGGATTCATAAAAAGCGTTGCTAAACTGTAACTAAGCTCCAGTAATTCTTTGCGATATGCATCTGAATACCGCTAGTCGTTTGTGGCAGCGATTTAGGACCTGATGGAGTGATCCGCGACGCACGCGAGGTTACCACGGCAAATTGAAGAAGCCCTAGGGCTGTCCACTCCCCAAACACAAATAACGATGAATTGCTGTTTCGTTACAAACTAAGATGAGTATTTTTTGTGAAATAATGAATGTTAAATGGAAATTTATTTGACATAACGACAGCTGTTTATAAAATATAACTTACTTATTAGAAATATTTCCGTTTTGTAATAAAGCCCTACGCGGTGCTGTAGCACCGCGTAGCCAATAAATTACGCTTACCAAGCACGTTAGATGATTCGACAAACCCCGCATTACCTGTGATAAGCTATATTTTGATTGAATTCCTGCCTACAAGTTGCGGACCCTCGGAGGGAGCCAGGAGCAAGTTGCCAACTCCCCGTCGGGCAACATTTAGACGGAATTAAGTGCACTTAATCGCCGGCGCAGGCGCTCCGCCCGGGGGAGCACAATTTGAGCCCGCATTTATAATGTACGGTTTTTTATGAGGCTCCCCCCCCCATGCGTCTTTCTTGCAAAATTTCTGTTAGTGCTTGCCGCTAAGCCCTGAATGGGTTAACGTGCTTATACAGTTTTAGAAAAACTTCTAAGTGGATGTGTTGGTTATTTTTCTACGAAAATAATCCAGTGTGATAATATCAAGTTGTTTGCATGCATGCATGCAAGTACATAATTACTACTTACAGAAATATTTCTTAGGAACATACTTGTACGAAATATATTTTAAAAGAAACAAGCATTATTTGGTTTGCGATGAGGATAATTTTGCGGTGTTTACATTAAATTGTACAACTGTTGTACTCATGGCCGACCTCAACATCTGCCAGATACGGATTGTAATTAGCTGGTAATAAATGTATACTTTCCGAAACATTGCAAACACTTGTGTCAAGTCGTAACTTATTAAGAACAATGTTTGCTCGCTGCCATGAATTGGAATCACGGTGCTTTCGTTTTGGTTAACTGTATTACCTACCATGGTTGAGATCCATAACGTTTCTGCCATTGGCGTTGGCAACATAAGTGTGCTATGCCCGACATATGTAGAAACAACGCCCACAAATCATTTCTCATGAAAAATATTCCGGCATCTACGTTCGTTAAAGCGCGACCCGTTGTTTATTTTCAATAACACTTAACGAACCGCGTATGTCATAACAGTTGCATCGACTTTCTCATTTCCGACATCGTTTACGCCCACCTTTTAGGCCTCCGGGCGTCTGTTATTTTTTCTTATAAAATACAGGGCCAGCGCCAAAGTGCGTGTTCTTTTGTGGATGTTTTCCCTCACAATGGGCCGGTTTCATTATGCAGGGCGAGTGAAAAAGGAACGAAACAGATGTACGGTGGTGTGGTGGTGCATACGTTCGCCGAACAATAGTCACGAACGTCGCCCGCCGATCGATGGCTCACGTCTTTTGTGTGAACTACGAAGACTCCAGTGACACGGGGTCTTAGCAGCTGGTGTCATTACATTAGTTGCGTCGCTCGGTTCCATTTACCGAGTGTCGGTGTTAATGGTGCAATGGAAACAAGAATGGGTCTATTAAATTGAGTTTGTCATTGTTATTATCTCCTACTTCTTCACGTTACGCTAAGATTTTTCTTTATATCTACATTAATTCACAAATCCACTTTTAATTCAAGACACGTACTCGAAAATTCTGGAGGATTCAAGACACGTACTTGAAAATTCTGGAGGTTTTCCGAATATAATCATACTAATATTATAAAGAGGAAAACTTTGTTTGTTTGATTGTAATGAATAGGCTCCGAAACTACTGAACCGATTTGAAAAAATATTTCACTGTTGGGAAGCTACACTATCCCCGAGTGACATAGGTTATATTATATTTTAAAAAAAAATTGTTATCCTTACTAAAACTCCAATAATGTAACCGTAATGTACCCGTGCGAAGCCGGGGCGGGCCGCTAGTCTTTAATAATTTCAAAAACTTATATAATGTAATTCTCCTTCTACAACTATATGCACATTCCGTTTGAATCATTGAGCATCCAACTGATTATCTTCCATTTACTTTTATCGTCTTTTCAAACGTCAAAACAATCCATATCGACAATGGCAAACTCGGAAGCGGTTTCCATAACATAACGGCACAGAAATTAGTGAACACAAAGAAGACCGTCTGCCCGTCATTATGACAACTGCAACTTTGTACTTGCGGGTCTATCGATCTTATATGTGGGGTCATAGAGTTTATTATTAATGGGTATTAAGGGTTGGTTGGTCGGCTCCCGAGTGACGCGGTCGCGTGCGTGCGCGCCGCGGGCTGACGGACGCAGCGAAATTACGTGCACTTATCTACAGTCCGCTCGTTAGGTTGTTTCGCGTACCTTGTCATGCACTGCGTTTTGCTCGCTCGCGAATTGGGCGCGATCATAATCCCGTGAACCTCCCGACGTGGAAATAGCAAACCAGAGTACAAATTCTTCCTTGTTCTGAATATAAACTACCGCGCACCATTCTCTAATAGCGAGACATCTTCTTGGCGATTTTCCTCTGGCGAGTTTTCTTTCCATGCCGTCCATAATTATTAGCCTCTCTAGCTTCGCTTTTTACACAACTTATTGTGTTATATATCTGTTATAAATTACTGCGTATTACGTAAGATAATATTGGCGCGCGACCTCTTAGGTTAATGGATTATCATTATCACAGTTCGTATAGCTACATGTTGTAATCGCGCATTCCCCACGCAAACTATTCCATCATAAACAGGATTCTCAACGTTCCCGACGGGGAGAAATGATGTCATATTTCTTTCGATTACAGACAATATCTCTCACAGATTAACAATCTTTAGATATACCTACTGTGTACGTATTTTGTATCAAGAAACCAGTTTGCGAAATGAAACCGACATCATATCCGCACCTCGATCTACTCGGCTCAGTTAATTAGTGTGCCATTGATTACTCAGTCTGCAACTCACTCCAATCCTCGCGAATTACCGACACACCGTTACTCCTCCCGGGTAACCCAAGATTTTTTTAATTAAAACATTCTCCGCCGAAGGGGAAACGAAAGAAAAAGACCAACCGATTGAAAGAAAAAAAACTTTGGCCCCTCCTTTTCATCCCTAATCTCGTAATTGTCGGTGGATTTTTTTTGCGCTATGAAAGAAAAAAAACAACCCTTTGTGGATTCATACCCCCGCACGTGCAACGTCGACGAATCTTTCTAACCAATCGCAAACACGAACCGAGCTCAATAGTATTTGACGAATTTTTTGTTATCTCAACGCTCCATCGACGTTCACAAGCTCGAAAATCGTTCGTTCTTATCTTTATATCGGGGCGATGAATAATGAAAACATGGCGTATAATGCGAAGGAAGTATGGACGGTCAAATATTTATTGTAACCCCTAAATGTCAATTGGGCGATGGAAGGCGACAAGACGATTTCGTTAATAGGATTGTAATTAAGCCGAATGGGGGCCCGAGACGCGGCGCAGGTGCAAGGATAAGGGCGTAACCTTTACAACAGCTGTTCGATACTATGAAGGAAATTGCCACGATACCTGACGAAAAATAAGAGAACTGCGACTTAATCTATTTCTAAGCTACAGATGCGACTTAAAATATTAATGTTAATGCATTAATTAAAATTTTACGTGTGCTATAAAACGCGCAGCTGGTTATGACTCTGTGTGTGGTGAATTTATTATTATTTCGTAAAGGGCAGCCTACGTTGTGTTTACACAAGTACTGGCCGACGCACCGCAATGTTAATGGGACTAATACCATGGGATCTCATACTCGGTTCGCCCAAAGGCCATTTGAATATTAATACGCAGCGGCGTATTCGTTTAGGCGTACAACGCATCGCGCATACATTATTTCCGTTATGGGATTATAAATAATCTGACTTTATAATAGCGTTAGACGTTATAATGTGTGAAGTCGATTTGAGGACAAGGAATAAATCACCATTATCTTCATTATCTGGACGAACCTGCGAATACGTAATGCTTGAGTTTACAGTTATGAACTTGCTCTATGCATTCCTACTATGCTTGCCTGAGAACCATTCTGTAACTTAACTTTATTCGATGTATTTTCGAAGAAAAAACTTAAATTAAATTCTAATAGTAACAAAAAGCTCGCGATACAAAAGCAGTGGAGACGAAGCGTAAATTATTTAAATACATTCCGGTTGTTTTCTCACCCGAAGAGCTCTTTTTACCATTTTCCTGAATTTCTGATAGGCCCATTGCTGCATTTCACGATAAAGGCACCCATCCTTCACTTCCGCTCCTTGGGACTCTCAAAATCCTTTGATAAATTACTATTTCATCTCTGGATTTCGAATTTCGTGCGAAACTTTTCGAATTCGCTCGCCCCTCGCAACTAGAGGCCCGTGACTAAATGGTTAAAGAACATTTTTTGCTCCAGCGCGTATCTATCAGAAACTTAAGAAATAGAGGCTTTTTATCACCCATTACTACGAAGTTGCTGCGGTTAATCGTTAATTGGTTACTGTATTTCTTAGAATTTTAGGTGTTAAATTAACAACCCTTAAGGCATAATTGGTTTGCGCCAATTGGTAGTCAGACCTTGTCTTTTATAGTACTACTTATTTATGCTGAATAGTTAATAACCTAGCTTACTTCATCATACCAGTGAAAAAATTACTTAATCAGTTATCATCCTTGCTCGTGAATTATTTACACTTTTGCCTTATAGTAACATATCGCAAGAAATATATGTATAAAATATATTTACAACAGAACCCTAAAGTCGTAATCTCGAATTTTGGCGCGTTTTTTTCGGCAGGGGCAGCGGTCTCCCCAGCGTGGGAGCTAATCCTGCCCCGGCCGGGGCCGGACAGGCCTGGGGTTTTTAATTTGAGGCCCTCCCGCAGTGAACGGATTATCAGGCCAGCGGACTTGCAATTAGTCGTCGCGTTGAGGTCGCCTCCGACTTTACGAAGATTAGCCGCCAGTTTGTAGTTAACCTTAGATCCGTTTGTTTTGAAAAGCGAAATTTTAGTTGCTTGCTGTTATTTTGTAATGGAAAGTGACATTTTCAAAGTCTTTGAGTGTAATTAAATTAAATAATTCAGAAACCCTTTCATCTTGTTTTGACTTTACAAAGTCTAGAGTTCATCAGATAGTCTTCTATTACTAGTCTCGATTAGGGCATAACCCTTCGTTAACTTTACGTCTACGCCCGGCGTCAGTCTACAGTTAAAAATACCAAGCCCTAGCCTAGCTCCCCTAAATTGTAACATCAAAAGCTGAAATATCGTCTCGTGGGAATCCGGTGGCGGTTGGTTTTAACTCTGTTATTTTCTTATTAGCTCTTTTTACTCTGTTTGTTTGCCGCGCAATGGATTATGAGATTAACTGTGCACTCTGCCGTTTATCGCGTAGTGACATTTTATGAAGAGCGCTCGAGAAATAACATTGAAGTTGTTATAACCTGTGTTATTAAAGGTTAATAAATATCATATAAATTAATGTTTCGTTGGACAGAATAACTTGTCAAAAAGCTTTTAGTGTTATATGTACGAGTTAAATATTTGCATTTCTGTTTTAGCATGTAAAATAATTAAACCGTTGCCCCCTTATGAATAATCATGGCAATTGTTAAACTCCGAATTATCTCTTTCTGTCATCTGTAATTTGACATTCTATAAAGAAGACAAAGTATTGTATAACTACAGAACAGCTAACCCACGTTTATTAATAAGGGGGCCATAGACCAATTCTATTTCTTCCCATTCTAAGACTGTAAAGGAAAAGCTTACTATAAGTCCAAAGAATCTTAGAGGAAGTTTTTCTTTGAATCTTAACATTCGTAGTGAAGTGCATTCTACTGTTCCAAAAACAAGATTATTTTCTACTCATATAAATAATTAAAGAAATAAGTATCGTGATAAGTTTCAGTATTAGGTTCCAGTTACGATTTACAACGTTATAATTGATATATGTTTTTTACATGACGGCACCCATTCATTACAACATGTGTATAGTGCGTAGTGCACAATGGATATGCTAATCGCGCGCAGTGATTGCGATTTAACAATAATAGGGCCGGCCGAGCGCGCGAGCTCAGCCCTCGATCGATACGAGGCCATCTGGCTTATTCTCGCGATCGCGGCGTTGGTGTAATTGATGAAAAAATTGTCTAAAGACTTTTATGTGGGCTGCATCAAAGTTCACGTCGGCTTGGCTCCGTAGCTTTCTACAAAAAACGCGGCTAGATGGGCAAGATTGTGAATAAACTACGTTCATTGTTGAACACCTTCTTGTCGGTATTGATTAAAATGAAAATCGAGACAGAAAATTAAATATTAGACGAATATAATTTAATTATATGGAAGTATTGGTAGCTAATTTTGAAATTGTTACTGGAAATGGGAAACTTAAATAAATCTAAGGCCTTTTAAACATCAAACAAGCTATACCTTTTGCAAAACAAACATAATTACAAAGACCACATGCAAAGCACAATTCTCAGAAATTACAAGAACAAAGATACTGTGACACGCGTTTGCAATCAGAAAAAATGATATTTGTTTAATCGCTTGTAGTGTGGACACCAATCTAAACTTGCCATTATTAGAGCGTGTGATAATGTGTTAACTAGCTGTGCCCCGCGACTTCATCCGCGTAGTATTTTAACTTAGCAAAAAATTCGTGATTATCGCGATAAATTGTATCCTATATGTTAATCCCGGTTATAAACTATCTGTGTTCCAAATTTCATCCAAATCCGTTCAGTAGTTTTTGCGTGAAGGAGTAACAAACATACATCCACACTCACAAACTTTCGCATCCTACTAATATTATAAATGCGAAAGTTTGTGAGTGTGGATGTATGTATGTATGTATGTATGTTTGTTACTCCTTCACGCAAAAACTACTGAACGGATTTGGATGAAATTTTGAACACAGATAGATTATAACCGGGATTAACATATAGGATACTTTTTAACCCAATAATCTAATACTACGTGGATGAAGTCGCGGGGCACAGCTAGTTTATAATATTTGTAGGATTGTGACAGTATTATTGATTTTTAGCCACACGATTTTGAGCCATTCATCATGCAAATAGGCTGTGTAATAGACAATTTGACACGTCAATTAATAAAACCTACGGGTGTGGATGACGGTGTAAGAAATATACAAAACATGATGCGTTCCAAAGTTCGAACTTAATTGAACAAAACCATTCAGCGGTTTTACTTCTTACAAACACTTTCGCGTTTATAAATTAGTCAGGTTAATTGATAGCAATCTTTATTGTGTTTGAAGACAATAAACTGGCTTGAAGTGATAAGTATCATTATTATAGCCCTTCTTCCCTCTACCCATATGCAAAAATTCAAAACCGACTTAGTCGATTTTGCACACAATAACCTATCCCTTCTCAACCGGTCCCGATCTCAATTTTGCATTAATGAGACTGACTAACAATGATATTTAATTCTGAACCGAAAGAGTCGAGTTTTGTTCCTTAAATCCTACATCCTTATTGCTCCAAAGATAAAGTCGAAATTGGCAAGTTATAGTTCGGATGGGGTTGTTAGTCGAGGGTGGGCTGGCTGGCACGTGCGCGCGCATTTTGTGTATTACCTAAATAAATAGCGGTAGGTAATGTTTTGTTTATGTTTGGCGGTTCTCACGAATTTGTTATCGTTATTAATTCTTAGGTTGGCGAGAACGGAACACATCTGTCGCGGTGAAAGCTATGCCCGTTCGAGGATTAAGGAAGTGGGAGGGCCGTGTGGAAATGACGTCTAATCAGGTTAACTGTAATGCATGGTTAGAGTTAAGTCGGTCCCGTCGGGCTCGCCAACATTTGGGTGGCCATTTTACAAATTCATGGTTTATACTGTGTTGAAAACCGTAAGGTTGATGAAGGCGAAACGTTTGTTAATTCAATAAAATAATATATTTATTATCGTATCGCGTCTAGTTGGTCCTTGTATACCTAAGTGACTGTACTCGGCCCGAAGCCAATGGTGAAGTTACATTCGAATCATTAGACGTAGATTAAAAAAAAACGCTACTATATCACCGGCTCTATTCTCAGCTGTCTACAAAATGATACCGCTGGACCATCGAGACTACAGAATTAGCATAATCCATAATGTGTGCACGTCGCACGTGTACAGACGGCACGCGACTCATTCAGACGAACCCTTTGATGCATCCATTGTGCAGATATAATGAATTTGATTTGATCCATTCCCAGTTTCTGTTGATAGCCAAATATCTGGGGAGAGAGGGGTGGCATGGATCCGGTAATGACCGACGTGACCAATAAAGATGAGATTGTTTATTATATAAGTACCTGTTGAGTTTGGGAAGCGCCATATTCAAATTCAAATTGTTTATTTTGTTTAGGCCTACGGGGGCACTTACAAATTGTCAATTTTACATATTTTTTTCTTATCTCTACTACCGGATCGGAACGCGACCTCGACTGAGAAAATCCGGCAAGAAACTCAGCGGGCTTGTCTTTTTACATGTAATTTTTTTTATCGCCAGTTGCTTTTAATTAATAATTACATATTAATATAAATATTATAATAGCTCCAGTGTGTTGCCTTTTGATATTACCAAGAATTACACAAATAATAATTAAAATATATATTAAAGGAAGCCATAATAATACCTTAGATCGTAGTTAAACCTACCTCGTTTTTTTTATATAGATTTCTAGCAGTGTGAGTTTATCACGTTACTAGTATTCCCATTAGCCCCTCCAGCTAAGCTAATGTTTGTTTTAGGAGTGGGTTCACGTCATTAGTTTAATGGCCAGGATGGGGATCTTACCCGGAATCTCAGCTACGAGGTCGGCCCCTCTAACCACTAGGCTATTGACGCCGTTTAGAACACCTTATCTTAAGAGTTAATCTTAAATACAGTAAACCATACATTATATATGGATCCAAAAATTACTTTCTTAAATATTCATACATACATGTATTTGCGAAAAAATATTGTTGGCAGCTTAATGGTTCTAAAATTGCATTCTGCATATTTAGGCATCGTTCATGAGAATGAACGATGCCTAAATATGCAAAGGATCGCTCTTATTATATATATTAAACCGTATTTTCTCACGATTTTATTTCTTAGAAGCTGCTTTTATAATAAAAACTGCACATTGCTCTAACGACAAATATTACGCGATGCTTGCAAGCAATAGCCCGTGGCGGCCGTGACGTGACGGGGTCGATCGCCCGGCCCGTTCACACACACGCCCTTGTTGATACACGCATCTAGAATTTCTGGATATAACAACGTTGAATCGCATCTTTGATTGCTGAACTGCAACCTACCAAGCATTACTGAATGATACGCGATTCAGCGAAGGATTTTAAAGTTTACTTAACTAGCAATGTAAAGTACCTAATCACATTTATCCCTCCATACTAAATACGAGTGAACTTACCAATAGATTGAAAAACAGCATTTACAGACCCCTATCAAAATGCGACAAAAATTTACACAGATATTTTAAGAATTCAGTTTTAACGTTGTAATTCTTGCCATATAAAAAATAACTAAATAGTCCTATAACACCATCCAGTACATCTATATCACTGTGAGCCTCCCCTCATCGTATATTGGGTTACCAGGCCCCAGTGTCGCTGGGGGAGCCAGGGCGGGGCAGCAGATACCATCGACTCGTCCTTTATTGATCACTTTGATTAATAGTTTTTAATTATGATAACACGAATATTTTTACACACTCGGTATGTCGTATCGATATGCTAACTAAACGGTTTATTTATTACAAATTATTTAAAAATAAATGGAATGACTGTCGTGATGAGAATAATTTGTGACACTTATTAATAATTGATTAATTCATAATTGACTGAGTATGGCACAAATACTAGTAAATCATAGAGTAGTAGTGTTTGTATTCTATATTGAGTGATGAGCCTACTTCTAATTTATTTCCTGTAGGTATTATTTTAGTTTTTATTTTTTTGGCTAAAGCCTCGTATTTGTCAAAAGTGCCACCTATTGCAGGTGTAATGGCTGAATTGGGCGTTTTAAATGTTCACCTTTCTGGGGCGTTTTGATATATGTGCGCCAGAATCAACTATAGTCATATATTCATCCAACATACAGTCTCCAGTAATTACGGCACTCGCTGCCCACCCCCCGGTCCCGCGGCGCTGTAATAATAGCAACCACGTCGGGCTTCCTACTTCAATTACTTTAATAACTAACCATTGTGTGGCAACTCGCGAAACCATTGACTTTTCTGTTTAATTGCACCCTTGATGTTTAGTAACAAGGTTTGTAATGTTTGTAATGTTCCGTATCTCACCGTCATACTGCAATAGGTATCTTTAATTCTCGGTGTAATTTGTTTTCTTCTATTAAGGCTAAAGCGCCCATCTAGCCCGCGAAGTTCAAATTTTTTGAGTTCTTTTAGAAAACATTTCAAGAACGACAGCTATCCTGATAATCTGGCAATTTTTGTATATTTAGTGATTTACTAGTATCATATCCACCGTGATAATATTTAGAGTAAAATAAATGTATTGATAAATGCACTGCACACGGTCTTTTTCGCGAATTACAAAATTTGTCTTTTATTATTGTCAGATTTTGAAAAAATTCTAAAAGAACTCAAAAAATTTGAACTTCGCGGGCTAGATGGGCGCCTTCACCAATAATTACACTATTCTTACATCAGTTTCCCGTTTCTATCTAAATATCTGTTATCTATCCTTAACAGTCAAATTATCGACCCTTCATGCTACCTCTTAAATAAGTATGTATCAGTTTCTATGCATACGTCGTCGCACGGATAGTGTATAGATACTTAAATAAATTTTAAATTGGGAATATAAAAGTAACCAAGTAAGTGTATGCACACTAATTTTTTACTTACAAAGTACTAACTCGTCAAGCCCATTATTTGCGATCGCTTTGTAACTTATTGTAGCATAAGAGTGTTATAAGATTATGTAAATATTTTTTCATGTTTGCATGACGCAGTTTTACGTCACTGAACGGAAAATCTCCAAATGATGTATGCACTATGATCATTAGGAAATTTGTGCACGTATGAAGACGTAGTATGAGTACCTATACTGAGATCCGACCTCTCATCAGCTAATCTTAAATTGAAAATAATCCCCATCATCAAAACAAAAGTTCCTACATTAATAATTATTCAAAATTATAATTTGAAACTTCACGTAACATTAATCACATAAGACTCAGCTGTTGAAGGGAATCTCTCAAAGAGCTCTCTCTTTCCAAAAGCCAATGCAATGACATGGCGGGGTTTACTGTGGCCTAAGCCAGAGCCATTATAACATGACCTATATGTTGGACTCTTTTCTAAAGTGTGAAAGTAGAAATTCCTTCAACAGATGTGTCTACTTGTTTCAAACAGAGAACGACAACGGAGATTTAGGGGTGTCAAACTTGGTTCCCATAAGTTATTTATTTAAGCTGACTCACCAAGCAAATGTGACTGAATTAAAATATATATTGGAAGAAATTATTAACTAATTCGGGTATATTTTATTACTACATGCACGAAGGTATTTGAATGTAATGGTAATTATATAATTGCTTAATTTGCAATATTTTATATAATTGCTTTAGTATACAAAATTGAGGATCCTCGAAATCATTTATCTTACCGCCTTTCAACATCAGAACATACCTAACGCTGTGCAATTAGTCTGTATATTGCAAAAACTGCATAAATGACGTTCTGTTATCATTAATACCAAGGTATAATAAAAACCACACAAAAGGTACGTTTCCTTAAATTCATCATAATTAACCCTACCAAAATAACAAAGCAAAACAACGAAAGAAACCTCAATATATACCTTAGATTTGCTACAAAAGGTTGACTGCAACAGCAGCCCTGATGCTGGGGTCTGATTGCTCATTAATCACTAGCTCTTGTAATTCCCGCACCCGCGCCGGCGCACGGTGCGGTAATTTCATTTCGTTACATAGAAATAATGCACCGGCCGATATAGATTTTAACAGCTT
Organism: Notodonta dromedarius; assembly: GCA_905147325.1. Lineage (NCBI taxonomy): Eukaryota > Metazoa > Arthropoda > Insecta > Lepidoptera > Notodontidae > Notodonta > Notodonta dromedarius. The sequence goes on along the minus strand of LR990165.1, from coordinate 11,064,007 downwards.
GTAATTAAAATCACGGACATTTTGGCGGACTAGCAAAATTACCCAACCTTATACCACACTAACTACCTCCTAACTTCTTACATTGATGAGTAAAAATGTACTATCTGTATTAGAGTTTAAAATTTTGACATTATTATTTTCTTCTCATTAAATTCTCCTCTTATACGTGTCTGTGACTGTGCAATTTTATTTTTTCAATGACATAGTTTTGGTATTCTATTTTCTTCTAGACGCTCGAGTGCAAGTTGGTCAAATTAAAATCACTGACCGATCAAACTGGAAATATTTTTGTCGGTTGCACGTAACGAATTTTAACAACTAGGCAAAAAAAACCGTTACAAAAACAGCGTGCAATTATAATTTCCATATCGCGCTTGAAAATTAATTTTCAGTTGTAATGTTGTCGGTGATTGCAGATGCATCCAAGTGTTAATTTTATATCAACCATAAATTTTGTTTCATTACTTCGAATAATTCTATACAGGCTCGATGATTTATGGACTTGAATACCTCACTATGAGGCTCGACCACCTGCCCCTAAAACCGGATACAATAAATTACAAGAAAACAAAACTTGTACTCACCCTTTTCGTAGCGTTTGACTCGTGCCACAAACGTGGTGCGTTTGATCAAACGTTTGCTATATCTGAGGATATAGCAAACGTTTGAGTTGAGAATAGGTACAGACAATGTTTTATGACAAATGTTTCCCTTTCATAATCTTTGTTCAACCATTAAAAGCTCCTTCTAATTAAACGAATCTGTTTATAATACGCGTCTTTCGAAATATTCTGGAGCGAACTTTAAGTTTTTTTTTTTGTTATAAACGGCTTCCTTCGACATCCTTTTGATAGCTAAAATTAGCTCGAGAACTAATGAAGTTGTAGGCAGCATATATCAAGCTGGCGATCGTGGTATTTGATCACACGGACACGAATAGGAAGGCAATAAATTGCTGCCTACGAGGACACCTTACAAGACAAATGCGAGGTGTTGGTTTGCGGCATGCTCTAACTGGCCTGTTGACTGGAAATACAACAGGAAATTATCTCAACATGGGCAGGACATGATTGGTGGTGGATCGGACGGAACAAACGGATTTGAACTGTGGATTAGTTTGGTGTATACAAAAGTTTTTGTCACTTTCCATTTATTGCATTACTTTTGTGAAACTTGCCCAAGTGCGTGATACAAATATCTTTTTTTTTCTCACATTCCTGAATTTGGCTCCATCTATATATTGATTCGGAGGCTTGATTGCCCTCCAATCAGGACGTACGCGACAAGCATAATGGTTGGAAGTAAACAATATTTGTGCGAAATCAACTGGCTTGTATATTTATGTTCGCTGCAGCCATTTCAGCTGCCGGCTAATGAACTCTCAATTAATTCGATTCATATGTGAACACATTTGTGTTGAAGTTTTTTTTTAAGGTTGTTCCGTAGTTTGTACTTTAGTCAACTTTGGAATGATTCGAAATGCAGATTACTGTGTCACAATTTAATAATTTTATTAATCATCTAAAGATGTATCATTTCAGTGACTTTTAATCATGACCCATTATAAACCCATTTCTCTTATGGTTAATGATCTTGAACATGTTGATTTAGTGGGAAAGTTTATAGATAAAACGGTTTTAAGATAAATCTCCCAACAGAATCTCGATGCGAAGTACCAGGAGCGCAAGGCTGAACAGGAAGTCTGCATGAAGGGACCACGGGAGCCCAGTACGCTAACGGAATATTAAACAGCACTCGTAACTACTGAAATAGGGAGTTTCTTTTTATCGAACGTTCGCTATCTCGCTTGCATCAACACAGAATGGCAGAGACAAACATATAACAAATTACTACAGCATCGATACTCGCAGTGATAGTAATGAACCTAATTGTTGTTTGCTCAATGTTGTGTAAGAATATATAGCTAATGTTGCGTTTGTTTTGTTGCAGGTACAATACGGTGAATCAATCATTAGAAGTGTTGCATGAAAGAAAAGGAACACCAACGGAATGTATTTTATATCAATAACAATTAGCAGTATCATTGATTGGGTAAAAAGGGTTTCTCAAAAAAATATCAGGAGCATTTCGATCCGAACCATGTCGTCCATTATTATTTTTGAGTGATTACCCATAAAAATGTAATATTAATTTCTCCGTTTTTGATGATGACATTTGCTATCTTCTGTAAGCCCTTACAGATCCTTCGCGCTGATCTTGACATAACACCTCTAATTATTTACTACTATCATCTATTTGATAATCGAACCATTTACATATTAAAATGGTATTTTTTTGTTTATTCGGCGCCACACATTCCAATAAGTCCCTAGTTGATACCGAGCATTCCTTCCTCTAAATTAATTTACACTTCACTAAAGAGCCAGAAAAGGCCAGCATTAGGGCCGAGTCACACGGCGGGTCTAATCGGCCGAGGTCAACGGCAGCGCAGGTACCGTCCCGGGTGTTTTTGTGGGCCTCCCTCCCCCCTCGCGACGCATTGATCCCTCTCCGGGGCTACCGTATTTAATGCCATTCTTTTAGGAAATTGATTTACTTCGATTCTTCTTGTTGTACCTAAAGTGTTGTAAAAGGCTTGAAATAATTCGGCTTGTGATTGGATTAGCGATTATTCACGGAGAATGAACATTGTTTTGCAGATCGGTCATGTTGCGGATTCTTAAATGTTCAAGTCAAAGCAGGGTTCGAAATCTCTGAGAAGGTTCTCAACCGTCATTCTAACCACGGAGACAAAAAAAGCATCATAGCCTTCAAAATACAAAGTGGGTACTGTCAAAGTAACAATATCTATGCAACAAGCATTAAATCATGCGTGCTTACTGATTGTATCTATCCTAGTTAATTAACTGCCGACATGCTATTATACCTAGTTCCTGAATATGCGAAACTCAGAACATTAATTTAACACATCATTTCATCCGTATATAGGTTTTATTACGTCGTATATTTAAGAGTACATTAATAAGTACAGGACTTGTACACATTTTAAGGATAACAATACATAATTAGTCAAAGAAAACATTCATTAGGTATGCATATTATCGTGACTAAACCATTCATCCATGTAGAATACACCAAGTTACACGTTTACTCAATAATACGTTGTGTTTTAGTTAATTATAGGATAAGTAATCTTTGGAAATGACGAAATTATGTCGTAGTATATGAATAATCTGAAAATCCTGTACGAAAAGTAAAGAAAAAGTAGCACTGCTTCAAAATGCTTAATTAACACCGGTCATTGATTTAGTACTTAGTTCCCTACTGAAAAGTGCAAGTAAACTCGAGAAACATGATAAGAAATTGCTAAGTGTTTTAATAATAGCAAATAATTTGTAGTGGAGTTCACCATGGATACAAAACATAAAACAGGACTATTTTGATACATCTTGATCAACAGGGCTAAATCATTGGAACAGATATCCAATACTCCCAATAAAACCGCTTGGAACCATACATTCCAAAAGTTTCACAATACCATCACATAATTTATGCAAATCTAATTTCAATACGGTGCCTTTCCTACAGTGAATACCGGCTTAACGAATAGCAAGTAGGCGTATCAAAATATCACACCATTCTCACATTGCAAGTGCAGCCGTCCATCAGCCCCGGGAAATATGACACGCACCATATTTTACACATTGACTATACCTAGTTCCGATATACGGACTGTAACATGTAAAAATGTATTAATGATTTGTGGTTGTTTCAGCAAGATTGAACTTAATTAGCTTTGCATAAAAGTTAATATTTAAACGCATTGACGTTGTTTGTACATTAGGTAGTATGCGCTATATTTGTGACATTGTAATCATATTTAATGACCAAATATTATATTATATTAATAAAAAATCTAGGAATTAAACCAACAATTTCACTGTGATTACAGAAGTGAGTGACGGCACTAATTACTTCATTGACTTTTTCACAAAAGAGGTAACTTATAAAACCGTAAGTTGAATTTAGTAATGGTGTCATGTGAAGCAATATACGAGTACATATTTAAGCTTTCAGAGGCACTAAGTAGAATACTAAAAGCCAGTGTAATTTGAAATAAGATATTGTAATAGCAATATGCTCGACAAAAATAATGTCTGACACCTATGTCTGAAACACAGCGTATTACCACCAATGCACAATAAATACAGTTAGTGTCCACATTTCTAGACAACCCAGACAGTGAATCACGACACAACCCGCACCATTGGGAGTTGCGTCACTATCGTTACAGAACACAACAGTTCAGAAGGAGGTCAGACGGAGTTCGCCCACCTAGCGATAGCCGAAGGTTCGCGTCTAGTAGTGCATCTACCAATGGTCCGTAATATCGATAATAGTTATTTCAAATATTCATAATGTTAACGTAAATGTTTAATTAGTAAACTGGAACAATTATTTCTTTTAGTGCAGTACACCAAAGCATCTCAACTTCATTATGTGGTTCAATTTATTTTCAAAGTTGAAATCATCAACACCAATTAATTTATCATTGTAGTTCCAAATGCATTCCTCAGTCGTTCTGCGTACTTGCTTACACTCAAATTTCTACATATTATATGAAAAAGTTTTATGTCGACAGTATACCAGCGATAACCCCCACCAATATCATCGATAGCATCAAAAGTATTCACTAGACGGCACCGGACGGAAATAGTACTCATTGCCAATTCACAGCGATTACTCACGTCGGCGCACTGTGTATTCGTTCATTGATGGATTTTTCGCCATTCACTAGTATTTTGATCGAGCAAGTTACGTAAACATACCGATGAGTAATAGACTCGTTAATTATATTCTAATGAATGAAACTAGACGGGATGATAAACAAAAAGATAAACATTGATTGAAAACAAATGTATTTGAATAGGTAATGCTGAAACCGTATTATTAAATATTATTTATTTTTTCTTCGTAAGTTTCAGATTAGTAGCGCATGTAAAAATTGTGATATGTGAAGCGATTTAATAAGCATTAAGAATAGGTATTAGATTAAACTTAACTTAAACATAATGCGTAATTATCTCATTGTCAAACAACATTTGTAGTCGATTCGATATTTCTTCAGAATTGGCTACACTAACAATAGTTGTTCAATTACCATGGTTGGTTAAAATGTTCCTTTCGGTGACTCTCATAACAAACTTCACAAGCTTTGCATGATCAATGATACTAGCATTGTCATTCTCGTCTTGCAAGATCATTTGATTGCCATTTTTAATATCGCAGCGTGATGCCCAAGTTTCGCGAACCGCTTTAATGAAATTCCCGATAAATTCTTGGATTAAATCAGCGCATATTGTCCTGCTTTATTGGTAGAATTTTTGCTGTGCCAGTCCGGCCCCTGTGACTTGGTCGAAACTTTAAGAATTCCGAGGTCACTTCAATTTCAACATTTATAAAGGCGCATCGTATCATTTCTCTTAAAACTGAATGACTAAATACATCCTACGTAAACAATTCCAAAGAAATACTTGTATAAATCCGGAAATGCGCTTGCCTTTCGGTGGTTTGTTATATCGTAATTCGTAAGTACCTACCTACATGATGATTTCCAACAAAAGTAGATATCAAATAAAATGATGGCAGGAAGTTAGTGTAAATAAAATCTAAATTCAGTCTACTATCACAACATTTATATCTTTATATGTACATATTTACATATGTGCGAAGATAAAATCTCGGCGCTCATCATCTCAGTAATCTATAACAAATATTTGTGGTGGGCTTTAGGGAGCTCAGCCTGGAAATGACGCGTCGATGTATTAAGAGCTTATTTTTAATCTACCTCATGCACATGATTTGGTTGTAGTCCAAATGAAACAAGAATAGCCACCAAGGAAGAAAGAAAACATTTATTTTGATAACCTCGAGGACCGTCTTTCCATAGAGAAATCTACAATTACTCATGCTACCAATATTATTGAAGAAGCTCTAGCTGTGGGAGATTAGAATAGTATTTCCTCGTTGGAAATAATGAAATAGAAGCTTAAAGAACGATCTGGACAGGTCACATTTTATTCCATATACGATAAACTAGCTTGGAATACCAGTGAGGCAAAAACTTGTTAGGTGTTAACTTGAAATTGTAATCGTGCGCTAATTAACCATAGGAAATCTATGTAGCTTATAATGGCGCAGCATTACAGCATTTTTTCCTTATTTACGATTGGACAAGATCGTAAAATGAATACCGCTAAGGTATTATGTTTCAATAATTGATCGACCGTTAAGTTTTAGTTGTAAACTTCGATCATTCGGTCACCGATGATAATTTATATCGTAAAATTACAGAAGAATTTGCTGCATGACAAATTGACAGTAAAGTAAATTGAAGGAAAAGCCACCATAGGAACAGAGAGGAATGAAGCAATTGAAATAAAACTATTTTTACGGATTATATCGCGTTTATTTAATTTTATGTTCCCGACGTTTCGGTTGCTTTACAGCAACCGTGGTCACGGGGGGACTGAGGTGTTAGACGTCCTGATGTCATAGTTAAAAACTGGGTACCCTCAAAATTTAGTTGGTGTTTGCGGTCCGATCCACGCAGAAAGTGCTCACTGTGTCTTGAGGTCTTGCAATGGTACGCTTGGTTTTCGATTTAATTATATTAATTACTGGATCCCAAGTTGGTGGTAGCACCCAGCCATCTTCCCTATTGAAATTAGGATGTTTTTTAATTTCAATGGCCTCACGTATCATCCTTGGTCGGAATCGGTGTTCTATTGCGAGGATCTGTGGTTTATCAAATCTGATATAATGGCGTGACCACGGTTGCTGTAAAGCAACCGAAACGTCGGGAACATAAAATTAAATAAACGCGATATAATCCGTAAAAATAGTTTTATTTCAATGTGTAGTATTCGCGTAAATATAAGAAAAGGAATGAAGCAAGGAAAGGGACATCCATTGCCCAGCAGTGGGATGATTAAAAAGGAAAATAAAAGTTTGCTAAATATAGTGTAGCGGAGGGTGAATGTAAAAAATGTTATGATTTGAACCGCGTTGCGTCGGCTGCAGTGGTGCAGTGGCGTTGACCCTATCTTTGTTTACCGTCCGCTCTCGTACGCCTACATCATTGCCGTCTTGTTTATCTGTGTGCACCGCTGTTAGAGCACTCCTCTCAGCTGTAATGATAAACTGATCGTCTGTTGAATAATTGTTCCTTGGTTGATTTTACTAGTGTGGGGCGGAATTGTTTTCTTGCTGTTCGATTTGTGAATTCCTCAGTTTGGATATTTATTTGTAATAATTAGCTGTGTCCGATATTTATTTATGATTTAATTATTCCTCCTCTAAGTTCCCTTTCTTAATTTATATGTGTAGTACGAATCTTATATTAGTTATCGTTTATATTCTTCTCTTGCTATCACACAAAATATAATTTCCATGGAACCTGAAACATGTTTCTTCTCTTCTCGTAGAAGTAATAATAATTTGTAACACCGAATAGCGTGCAAGTACCATCGAAATGACGTGGCGTTTGTCAAGTCACGCACTCGAAAATACAAATTGTATGGGAGAACAAACAACTGTTAGGCCCTAGAGTTCCGGCTCAATGGGAACGAGCCAGAAGTACAGGTGGGCGTACTCACGCCGCTGGATGATTGCTATCATTGAATGATCGCCAGTTGAGTGAGGCGAGTAGAATTTACTTGGAATCACTTCTTAATTGTACTATAAAGTCTATAATTTTATTTGTTAAATTAAATTGTATTATTTGTCAGTATTGGTATGTTAGTAATCAGACATAATTATTAACCTGAAGTTGTAACCTAAAAATAAATTCGATCAAAAATATGCTGTCTTGCTTATACACCACGATCGTGAGGAGGAGCCAATATATTTATTTGTCAAGTTAAGTTTCAGCTCAAACAGAATTAACACCAATGACATAAAAAGCTAACATTGTTTCTGTTCGATTTATCTATATCTATACAAATAAATAAAATTGGAGTGTCTGTTTGTAATATCAAAATAACACCTTTTCACTAAATGCATATGAAAGTACATACGACACCTATAGCAAAAACGCGATTTAATTTTTTTTGTCTGTCTGTCTGTGTGTTTGTTCCGGGTAATCTCCGAAACGGCTGGACCGATTTTGACGGGACTTTCACTGGCAGATAGCTGATGTAATAGGGAGTAACTTAGGCTACTTTAATTTTTGAAAAACAATTAGGGTTCCGCGTAAAAAAATAAAAACACATGAAATCAAAGAGTATCTCCGAAACGGGTGGACTGATTTTGACGGGACTTTCACTGGTAGATAGCTGATGTTATAAGCAGCAACTTAGGCTACTTTTATTTTAGAAAAACAAAATTTAAAAAAAGAAAAAATGGGTTCTGTCGTGCGGACTCAGAACGCGGGAGCGGGCTTTTTTGTTAAGTTAAATTCCACGCGGACGAGGTCGCGGGCTCAGCTAGTTTTAAATAAAGAAAAATCATAATTGAGTAACCTACTGTAAATTGGCTTCCATATTAAATTTATTCTAGAAATCTGCACCGTATCTTTATTAAACTAATCTCATAAATTTGTGGTCCTAGATTGGCTCCGACAACTAACCTAATGACTGATGAATTGGTTCGCAATTATCAATGCAAAAGTTAACAGCTTTAGCACCTGTTCCGATAGAGAACAGGTTGTTTGAAAGCGTTAGTGGAAAATATTTTTAGAGCACGCCCACTCTAGACATTAAATTAACAAATCGAACACGGTGAAATCATTTTGGTTTACCTTCGTGTTAAAAAAATAGAATTTCGTTCATGGAAACCTTACCGTTCATCTACCTATAGCCTCCAAAATTTCATATGTTTGATTCTAGTCACAAGGTAAATAATATTCTACTTATGCCTTAATTACGTATACATATAAGCTTTTTATACTGCATCATCTGTGAAGTTTCAACGTGACTTCGAAAATATATGAGAACATTGATATCCAGACGCTCATATGGTGTAGCGTAGGAAGTGAAAATGATCTTTCAATACTCAGTCATAAGATGTCGTTTTTTATTCTTGTGGTCCAATTCTCCGAACCTCCAAATTCAAGTTTCCTATTAAAGAATGCCTCGAGTCAGTGGGTAGGGAGCTATAAACGCGAGGTATAAATAAAGGCTTAACACACCTACGTTGGCTATAAAGTGGCAGTGACTGGTAACGCCAGGGTCATCGGAGTAGGTCGATGCAGTTGTTGATACGTCACCTTTTCTTATGCAGTTAGTTCGTGGAACAAAGGAAAGGTAACTCCGGATTCAAACAATGCTTTAGCAGCGTATAGACTTTAAAGTTTGAGCACGTTAGCATCTGTTTTGATATGATTTTACGCCTTAACATGTCCTGCAATAATATTTCTGAATTCGTCGCCGTCATATTTAGAAATCTCTTCAGAATAGATTTATTTAAAAAGGATTTATTTTAAATGGGTGAGGTCTGACAAATCATTTCCCTTTTAGTTGCAGTAATTAAAAAGGCACATTGCAAGGACTTTGTTTAATGCACTGCCTAATTCATTAGGTTACAGGAACATAATTATAAAGTGTATGTGTTCAGCGGCATATTTTCTTAAACTGATGAGGATTCTAATAGTATATTTTCTATTAAGACTTGAATCTTGGAATACAAAATTATAACTATAAAGTCGAATGAATTAATCTGATCCTTTACGGTCAAAGATAAAGAGCGGTGAATGGTAAACCTTAGGGTTTATGGTGCATCGAATCGACCTTGTCTAAATGCCACCTAATATAACCCTGCTTATAGGTCCGCTCCCACAATCATCTATATAATGTAGTAAATTATGAGGGATCTAATATCAGTGTAAAACTTGTAATGGATACTATAATGTCTGCTGACTACGCGACGTAGCTATAGATGAGTGGTACATAAATAATCATACTTATTTCTTTGGACATTGTTGCGAAAAAAAAATGATTGCAGTTGAACATGGTTTAAGCTAAAACACTAGTAGTATGTTTTAATAGCTTTATTTAAGTTAAAACACTAGTTATAGTGTTGCATGACCATCATAATGAAGCTGGCACTATGATACTGAAGTAATGGTTTGCGTTAGTACATTAGTGAGCTATTAAAACATAATTAATTGATCTTATAATCTCAAAAGAGAACTCCCTTTTGAACTGATATTCATTAAACATTATGATGGCGAGGAAGCTATTAAGCAATTCTTAATCTTCTCAATAATTCTTGTAACAAGTTAACGATCCAACAACTTCTAAGACCGTGCCCAATATACTCGTGTTTACAGCTTGAAATTATAACATACCGAGAAAGATTAAAAATAACTTGTATAACAATCATTTATTATATGTAGACTACTTGGCTTAAACTCAGCAGCTTAGTTGTAAAGTGAACACTTTATTTACTAAAGTTTTGAGCCCCAGAGCCCCAGAACAACGCAACTGAATGTGGTAGGCACACCCGGCGGATTATACAACTTTTTCAACTTTATACTGTCGCAACAACATTTACATTTTTGCTACCTCCCCCCCCCTAAAAGGATGTGTGTAATGGCAGATACAAATTAATCGTGGGTCCGTGTGAAAACGTTGCGTGAATTTAAATTTGATTTCGTGCGAAGAACTGATCAAGAATTTTAAGTGAACTTTTAAGATATTATTCTGAGTAGTTTACGGTAAATTTGCATTTGATCTATCATTGATAGAACGTACACAGTGTACAACGGCTTCGATCGATTTGAACAAAATTTTATTCATACCTATTTTAATTACATTATTTAAAAGTATTTAGATTTTTCACATACGCTCATATTTTTTGCATTACTTCCATTAACTCGTGTCTAGATCTGTTGGTGCACAAACTAAATTTGATATCACAAAAAATACTACTGTCTTGCACACACTTTATGACCATGACAGAAGGGCAATAAATGTATGTAGTTTAGTCAAGTTTAGTTGGGCACTAAAAGAATTGGTGCCATTGATACCAATGAATTATGTGGTCGTCAAATCCCGAATAAACTAAATTTGACACATCTAAAAGTAATTCCGTCCTGCTCATACGTTACGAGCTTGAAAAGGATGACAATACAGTTAGTTTGGTCAAGTTAAGTTGTATGCCAACAAAATCGGCACCTTTGCTTGTCTACTTAAAACTGCAATTTTACATAGGTACACCATTTAGGTTGCGAAATATAAAACGAAACTGTTATTTCCTTCGAAAACACCTTATTTCAAGCAATGAGATATAAAACCTGGCCATTCGCGCACGAATACTTCAACGTTTCCAGCTAAACCAATAATTCCCTGTCCATTTACATTTTATTATTCACGAGCATTGATTTACGCCGCTCCCTTTACTCCTCCACTTTCAACGAAACGTCCTTTATTACGAACGACTAAGTTTTTCTAAAGACCTTTGTCTTAACACTTCTATTGTTGGATTTTGTTGAGTTGTAAAGTAAACAATTTGACTTTACTGCCCCCATGGCCATTGTTGTTTTCATTTTATATCTATTAGGATTTTAAATTTGTTGTTACGTTACATAATTGCCGGTTAGAGGTTCGTGGGCTGTTAAAATTTGTTGTGATTGCTGAGAAACTGTCCCTTTGTCTCTCACCCGGGGGTTGTCAACCAGAAAGCACCAAACAAGTTAACACAATACAAAATATTGAAAATCGAATACCTTCTGTTCTTATTCGGGGCTTCTCCACATTTTTTTTCTGCAAAAGACGTCACAAAGTAATCAGCTATTCTGTTATTTAATATCCTGCATGATCTTTCTTGACGCTTTTGTTCTGACGAGCTGTTTAAATCAATGCTACTGAAGTTATGACCACAGAATTGGTAAAGGCAAACTCCAAATATTCAATTTGCGAAGACAAAAAACATTTTTGTTCCGAAAAATTATTTTTAAAACAATAGTAAGGACATGGATTAAAATGTCTCAGTTATTTGGACAGAGTATTTTAGCTGAAAAAAATATGTGGACGGAATTATAAACGTTTATTTTATACTTCATTCAATGACATACATCACGCATTGTAGGCATTAAACTGTTTCAATTTACTCGCTCGACAACAGCTGATTACTATAAGCGGTGACGCAACGCTAGTACGATTGTTTGATGGGCGCCACGACCACCACGCCGACGATAACTGTACAGTACATGCTTACACGTCATCATAATATGAGCTACTTTTGTGTGGCTAGTTAGTAAGTACAGCGATCGGTGAAGTCATACGCGACTAATAGAAATTCTGTTACAAAAAGCTTTGTCACTATCTATACAAATAAATAAAATTGGAGTGTATGTTTGTAATATCAAAATAACACCTTTTCACTAAATGCATATGAAAGTACATACGGTACGTATAACAAAAACACGGTTTAAAAAATTTTTGTCTGTCTGTGTGTTTGTTCTGGGTAATCTCCGAAACGGCTGGACCGATTTTGACGGGACTCAAACTCAAAATCTTTCACTGGCAGATAGCTGATGTTTTAAGGAGTAACTTAGGATACTTTAATTTTAGAAAAACAATTAGGCTTCCGCGTAAAAAAATAAAAACACATGAAATCAAAGAGTATCTCCGAAACGGCTGGACCGATTTTGACGGGATTATCACTGGTAGGTAACTGTTGTTACAAGCAGTAACTTATGCTAATTTTATTTTAGAAAAACAAAATTTAAAAAAATGAGTCCTTTCGCGCGGGCTCAGAACGCGGGAGCGGGCTTTTTTGTTTAGTTAAATTCCACGCGGACGAAGTCGCGGGCTCAGCTAGTAAAAAATAACATCAATTCTGTAACATGAAAAAGACGATTTTAAATGGCAATAAAATCTCAGAATGGAATCTAATTAAAATATAGAATGCCTATATACGTAAAAGACTAGACTACAACTAGCATGAAAAAATTACTCCAAAACTCCAAACTCCATATATTAGGAGGGATAAGTACAAATAGTTAATGGTCAAAGTATCAAAACAGGAATTCGAAAAAAAATTATTAGTTGCTGGAGATTGCTAGCAACAAGTGTCGGTTGCGTGGTGACGTCTGAACCTGCCAATGGAGCCGTGTTCGTGGGTAGTGGCTCAGTCGATGCACACGTGTTATAGAATACTTACATACCACAAAACGTGGTTCCGATATAGCACAACATAGCTCTTCACACTCTAAATTAGTATAGTGGGTAACTGAAAAACGATAAAGATTTCTCGTACATACGTTAAGATTAAGATAAATTGACTGATTTGTGGCTTCCCATGGCAATTAAAAAAAATAATCATGCTATGTTTTTACGCCTAGATTAGAGGAATTTTAACTATATTCTGTTAGGTTACGTTACGAGTAATAAATTGCGTAACGATGCGTCTTTTCTCACTCTGCACTCGGCCTAAGTATGTTTTGAATAGATTTGTTTTTTCTTTTCGTGTATATCTCAAAGCAATTTTCGTAAACACTACGATGTACGGATTAGTCTGCGCGGCCGCAGCGTGTTGCGTCGAACCGCTTACTAGTTACAATAATTTGCGTGGGCGAGACCGCATAGTTGATAACACGTGACCATGCGTGACGGATTTGTTGTCACGCTACGTAATGTTTTGTAACATGTTAGGGTTGTTCAGTTCATAAATTTATACAGACAACGTCAATATCGCCATCTCCGTAAAAGCCTGATAGTAATTTCAAACAGTTGGAAGAGATTTAGAGCATCATACACTTTAATGTTCGTGGACACATCTTACCTTCTCGATATATTGCACATGATTCATAGTATAATAAGATACAACATAACCATTTATCTTCTCGGCGGATGCAGTCGACAGAGGTGATCGAATGCAAACAGTTTGCGGTTACAATAACATTCTCCGGTGGTGTTTGCAAACCTTACCTACGTCACCCACAATGCAACGATAGCTAACATAGGTATTCTATATGTTCAATAATAACAAGGAGGACCAGATTACTCACTCATACCCAAGAAATATTATATACGCTAAAATCTAATTTGACATCACTGTCAAAGTCTATAGATATATATCTATGTTGCCAAAACGTCGTTATTTTAAAGAATCTTCATTGCTACATGAATGTAAGCTGAGTGTTGCTAAGACTTTGATCCCTCAGAGCTACTCGTGATGAATAATATATCGTGAATAAGTTAGGAATGCAGCATCAGTTTTATTGTCCACATTATCTATACGACGTCGATATTTATCTCTTGTAAGCTCGAGAGGAGCATTTCTTAAAACCATAATAAAATTTTACAACTTCGGCTCAAATAATGCTAATCCTTAAGACTCCAACCGACAGCCGTGAAAAATTCGCGCGAATTGTCCATACTTACTAAAAAAAAGAATTCATAAACAGGTATCATTTGCTATATAGGTATTACATATTATTTAATAATGCAACATAATTATTTATTTGTGATGATTATTATTAGCTTTTACTGAGGCGTCATGCAAATGATCTTGTATTATTAAAATCTAAATTATATAAATAAAGGTTTAAGTTTTCTTTAAAAACTGCTGTTTTTCCGTAGCTTTACGCGTAAATAAATAAAGTTTACTTAAGAGACTACCTACTGCGGTAAATTCGCGCGAATTTTCCGGTTGGTTGGAGCCATTATCCAGTAAAGACTGTATTATAGTAGCCCTGCTTTGGGATACCATTGTTACACTCAGGTAAACCCGTACCATTCCGTATACCAGATCCGTAACTTAAATGTTAAGTGTAATGCAGCGTAATAAAAACGCGTTTCTCGATACAGCGGGTCGGTTTCGAGCTCGGGTTTGCTCTTGCGCAGTGTTCGTAAACAACTACAGTTGCGGGCAAATCACGTACTTTGAAACCGCAGAACCTCTTGTACATCAGAAGTAAATCTATTTTAATATTACTTAAGTCTATATTTATTATTTTGTTTAGTAAATTATGCTTCTACAGGCTATTTCCCATACAACGTCCCGTAGACGCGGCGTTTGAGTAGAGTGACGGCAATGTGATTTACACAGTGGACAATTTAGTTCCGTATTTTTTTCACGGGGCTTCCTATGTGGAATAGACTGTGGGGGATGAGCTAAAGCATAGTTAATAAATTAGAAAACCAAGAATGTATCTTGTAACTAAAGTAGTAGAGTTTAAGGTTTGTTTCGCAGGTATTGAAAAAGCATTGCCAGTATGTTACTATCTGTCTCTCTCTCACTACCCATGCTTATATATATTTTCCATAGTTATATTACACAACTTATTTTCTATAACATAATAATGTAACTTTCATTGGCTCACCTAAATTCCTGTTGAACAGTAAACAATTAAGGACAATGCCATCAAGATTGTTTTATAAACAATCAAGCAAACTCAACTAGGTACCGATTATTGTATCAGCAGAGTACATAATATACGTATATGGCATAGATTAATGACCTGTTCACACGAACTGTTACGCAACCTTCGCGACGTGACGGAGTATTTCATTCATACATGTGTCTAGAGTAGGGAGGTGATCATTTTAAGCGGTCGATTTAATCAGTACGTATTGTCTCTTAATCATTATTAAATATTTCTACACATTGATAGATGGCTTTGATCATAGGGTTGCAGCTGTTTACTTATAAGAACTTTAGTATCTTTTTAGAATGGCTGTAGTATTTAGCATTGTAATAAATTTATGAAACCCACACATATATGTCTGTACCTTTTTACTGCACCAGGTGCTTGCGGGTTCCATTTTCGACGAAGAAAATTCCGGAAATGACCTCGTAATTAACCCTCGTCACGATAATTCAAATATTTCTATTTTAATTTCACGTATAAATACAGTGCACATACAGTTTTCCTATTTCACAAAGGATTGGAAGTCCCGCGGAAAAATACGGAACTAAATTGTACACAGTGTAAATTGTATTGACGAGACGCGACTACAGCGCCGCACCTACAGGACTTCGTATGTGAAATGGACCATAGTTTGGATCCATAAAGAATATGGAGTTTCATAAAGCGAGCTTTTGAATATTAGAACCGTCACAGTGTGTGACGCAACAACATTTACAGCGCATTATCTAAACCCAGATAGGGCTAGCTGCATCGAGCTGAACGCGTGAAAGCGGGTATTCTGGCCCATGGCCATCGGGGCCGGCGAATGCAAGGCCCCTGCACACTGTCGCAACAAACGCAGTTGCACTCTAACGGCACGGCCACGAGAACAACGCTGCAGTTGCAGCGGAACAAATTGCGTGATGCTATAGCTGAATAAATAAGTCGCGAGCGAACATACTAACACTGTCTAACTCGCTATAAATCCCATGCGAAGGACCGCAGGTGAATGAAGATAATTTTAAGTGATTAGATTGATGTCTCTAATAGTAGAATTCTGCTGAGGATTTCAATAAATTAAAACAACTTGGTACATTTTAATTTTATATTTCACAGATTGCACACTAGAGAGACACAGATAGGAAGGAATATATAAAAAGTAGAGATAATCCATAAACATGAAGTTACATATATTTAGCTAGTATTTTTAGTAGATTTTTAAGAATACTTAACATAATATAGGATTTAAATCTTTACTCCTCCGTGACTTTGCCTATGAAATCAGCCGTGTCTGCTGTATTTCCGTGTTTATGCTCCGATTTGTATATTCTGCTTATAAAAGGACTTCGTCATGTTTTCACGTTAATTTCGTGGCCTAATAGATATCAAGTCGCACATTAGCATACAGCGCATAGCGGTTTCCTTTAGCGCTTCATGGCCCCCATGTAATGCGGCAACTCCGGGTACGTTCACAAACCGGTATCCGTTGCGATTTGTATGAGCACTGTTTTGCATGCATATCGGTCCACAGTTTTGCGGTATGTGGGGCCGACATCTTTACTAAGATGAACAATTTCGCTGTGGGAAAATTGCATGTAATAAATATCCAGCTTTTTGTATTGATATGTGTGAAACAGCGTGTCAGACTAAGCAGCTCGCTTGGCTGTGGTTAAGAATGTTACTGATGCTTTTAATCTGTGCTGGCGTTAACTTTTCCAAGATAGCTTTATTTTGGTCGTGAATACCCGTTACCTATACATTCAAAAGAATCCGATGTCCAAGTCCAAGTATCAAGCACTAATGAACTGCGATACTATTTTATCGCTACTATCCGGTAGTTGCGTTTTGATTATCAATTAGGGGACATCCACTTTTGTATGGATGTCATAATTAATTAAGTGAACATATTTTTATGTGTTTACATTCTTAATAAATTATTATTATCCAGCCAAATATGAGTGAGTACAGTTAGATCGCCTCGCGATAAGTCATCACATCATTAACGCTCGGCTTTATGAGTTACTTTCCAAACATTTACATTCTTGGAACCTTTGGTTTTATTACAATTTTATAGCCATACATCATAATCGCGGCGGGCGGTGTACTAATTAAATTCGTCATTTAAAATTCAGTGAGCATACATAGATACTTAGTACATATACATATATGGGGCTGGGTTTTTGTGTATGGTAATCGGAACACGAACAATGAAAATGTTAAAGAATAAATATCACTTAACGAAACCATAGTACCAACAGGGCTGGCAAATATACGGCCTTGATCACTTCCAAATTCAATATATTTTAGTTATTTAATTTGCAAGCACTAGGCTTAAAGATAATTGAGGAAACAGTCTACTTTTGGACCATTCCGAAAGATAATAAGTTAATTATTTCACCAGACGTTCCAGTTGAATTCTCTTTATGTAAGGGTTACCCAGGAGATCACAAATTGGGATAAAACAACCCACTGTAAGTACCAATTTTATTCTCGTCGAAATAACATCAAAGTTACATCAAAAAAGCACCATGCAGTTACAGTACGCTAGGAAAGCCCTAGAAAAGATAAGATTGTATTAAGAATGATATGGACGAAGTTGGAGTGGATGTGAGTATGACGGGAAAGCGCGATGAGTGAAAGAAAAGACATACTGCGCCGATCCCAGATAATGGGAAAAGGTAACGCCGATGATGAGGAACTAAAGATGTACAATATTTGCAATAACATAACTACCTCAAGTATTGTCATGTGTGATACAGCATATACAAGTAGAAGCAAGCTTTCGCGCATTAAACTACTTCGGCCCAATGTATAGCCCTATACCGCCAATGGTGGCCCAAATCCCCGTTTACGACGCCAATGACCTGCGACGCGTTCTCGCGTTACAGTACTGTTACAATCATTCCCATGGCTTTGTTTGTTCGTTGACAAGTCAAATCGTAAACCTCTGAAATCATAAGTCATAACCACTTGAAATGTTTACGTCCGAACCGAGGGTGTAGTAAGTGTTAATACTTTACTGAATGTTATTAAAAGGTCTTTGTTAAAATCTGACTGAAATTATTATGTTTTGTAAGTAAATGGACACTACACTCATTAGAAATCGTAAGTTAACATTTGTTTGGTGGGATTTGTATGTTATGCCTGCCCATATGTCGTAAGAAAATACTTTAGTTATATTGTACATGTATCGGACGGTGTCCAAATATCCAGGGCACATTGAACTATTCACGAACCTAAACTAACACGAAACACAATACCCGAAAGCTAACACGGGCTGAGTTCGACATCGCTAGCCAGTTGTGCTCAAAAAGCGGTGGACTCGAGAGCAAATGTTCTCCGAAGCACATAGACGGGGGTATACCGTGGGATAGGGTGACCATGTACTGCCGATCGAAAATATAACACGAAATAAATAATAATAGTGCTGATTTTGTTGGTTCACAAACTAAACTTGACTTTAACTCTGAAGCTACTTTTCACGCTAGTAATGTCTCAACAAAACAGTAATACTTTTAGAAGTGTCAATAGTAAAATTTTGATTTGATAAGATACCTAATTGGTATAATTAAAGCATGAATAAAATATTGCTGTATGAATACTGTCTTAACAGAGACTGTCTTACGTGTCAGTACAAGATAATAACATTTAAGGAAACTGCTGTCACAGATGTGCTACACAACCGTATTAATAAATGAGAATATCCTAAAATAAGCAACTGTTGGGAGTCTCTACACTGCGCAAGATTTGGTGCAAACGATCGTGGGCGAGACGTTCTTATGAAACTACCTGCTTATAATAAAGAAAAGGGGACTTAGGATATTTCAAAGTCGGAGCATTATGTAAGTGATGATTTGAAATACGGTGTTTTGAGTTTTACTGTGTCCCTGTTGAATTAAAATATCGTTTGCAAGCTTCAGGCAGAAATAGCTCGATTTAAACCAAGAGTCAGTTAGGGGCTTATTGGAAAAACAAAGAAAAATTTGTTGATAGGTCACTAATTGTATCCCTTTGTAGGGAAGTTGACTTTATATTATTCAGATGCTTGTATTTCACCTTCAAACTTTACAGACTTCAGAACAATGAAATGAAGCACTAACTGAAGTGTGCGCGGACAAACTGGACGAAACAAAGGATATTGAAACATTTACATCGGTCCCTTGCGGTTTGCGAAACGGCACTTTATGCAACTATCGCTCTAGGCAGTTTCCGTGTACACAACCAGTTGCGAAGACCTCCAGCCCCCTTCTACTTGACACAATTCGCTATGAATGGCGAAAGTCCATCCTAAACTGGTCCTACCGGTATCTTGGAGTTGACTTCCCAAGGTATCTAAACTGCCATTGGTTCGTTATATCTATTGGTTTGGTCAGCACTTAATCTAACTTGAAACAACGTGGATAAATATAGCAATTTTCACATATTCCTAAGCTTGGGTAAGCCCATACCAGATAAGTCCGTTTTATTCTAATTGATAATGACACGATTTGCAACCCAAGGAAGTGGATAATCTTCTGCCAACTTCTAATTTTTTTTTAGATTAAATTTGAGGTAATTTAGCTTCTTCCCAGAAGTCCAAGGTGTCTTTGTTGGACACCATTGTCAATCCTTGGGCTTACATGAGTAATAGCGATGGGAGTATCAGATCTAGTCCCAACAAAAAAACTAAAGGGAAATAATGCATCTTTTAATACGAACTGGCGAACGTGCCTACTGACGAAGCTAGCATTTGGCTGTATGCTGCCAAACTGACTGGCGGACAAGTAAATGGTACCAATAAAATCTCATGTGGTGTAATTATAAAGTCATCACCAAAATATTGCTTACAAAGATCCGAACATGATCACATTGTAATGTATGCAATATTTTGAAAGAGATTCACGTCGAATGAGCGTGAATGCATTTAGGGCCGGTCATCGTACCTTGCCGCGCGTCGAGCGCGAGCGTAGGTGTCGCGCTCCGATGACGTCGGATGCTTATCGGGACAATTAAAACGTTGTTTCGCGACCTGTTGCTTCCACTCCCCTCCATTCCTGACCTGACCGATATCAGCCCCTCAGATTTTATTTACAAGTTTAATAGAATTGTCTTTGTATGTCTTGTACTTGTAACATGATCGTTTAAACAACTGACACAACATCAATTACACAACGGAGCCATATTGTTTACAACACACACGATTGGAGGCACGTGCTTTCCAATAAAAACTTTGGAGGTCAAGTGTAGTAGGCGTATTTATATCGGAACGAGGCTATGCTGCGTCTGCGGGGGCGGTCATTAACTGGGTCGCGAGGGGACAAAGACCTCAGCCCTCGGTGAGGGGGACAAAGGGGTGGTTTCGCTTTCCTCAGTCGCTCCCGCCCCCGCCCGATCGTGGTCGCGCGAAACGGCGAAACACCCCGATGTTTCTGCGAACTAGAATCGAGTAGGAAGTGTCTGAATGTTTGTTCGCACCGGGTAGATGCGGGCGCCGCGCCGGGCGGCCACCTCAAGGGGATTAATTTGGAAGTTTCGCGAACGTTAATTCTCAGATTTTCCCTTTTTGCGGCGAAGGAAACTCGACAACATGATTATGTTGACGAGTTTTTGTAGTCTGTGTCACCCATAAAAAATAATCCGGAGTAGTATGCATTTTTGGAGGGCGATAATTAGAGGAAGATTATAATGATGCTAGGTATAATGTAGGCTCTGTGGAAAATATGTTCGGTATCCATGAATGAATAGTATCCACATTATTCTTGGCCCGAATTCACTTCAAATAGTTACAAAAACTTGATTGCTGTCGCCGGTACTTTAATCAGCGGACATGGAGCATTCGATTCGGCAGTCGCAGGGGTGACCTGAATTAATGAATGCATAATGTTATTTAATTATGCTAATGTTCGCAGTGACGCGCCGGAGCCGAGGCGACATCGACCTGCTCACAGGAAATCGGTGTCGTGTTCCGAACACGCGGAGGGCATCGACGATCCTCGCATAACGTCGCACGTAATGAGCGGGAACAATGGCGTATTTGTTTTTATAAATGTTACTTATAAGGAATTTCAGTGTCGATGGATATTAATAACAGATAGTGGGGATGTTATATAGAACATTTTATAGGTAGTTTGTCAAGTCGTAGCTTCTTTCCTCTAGAAATCGAAATGTCAGCGGCTTCACCCGAAGACTGCGACGATTGCAATTCCACTTCTCTGAAGTCACAGAGTTAAACATAGGAAGTCTGAATTTAGAATGATGTGAAATACTGTTGACTTTGCTACGAGAGAGAGACTGGAATTTAAAAATCTGAGTGAGTGAAACGTTTATTTGGTACAAAACCAAAATAGAGTATTGAAGGATGTATGTCTATATCGAAGGATTTATTTAAATGTTAGTACTTTACTTAATAAATATTTGCTTACCGATAAACTAAAGTGTAACTTTACGTGTACCACCTACGTGAAAGAATGCAATAATATACTGGCCTATCTGAAGCCCATTTGAAAAACAAATATTGATAAAGAGCTAACACAGCACACTAATTTATTTTACACAATCATACCATAACCAACGGTTTTCACGTAATAGGAAATAATTGTTTTATAGGAAATTTCCTTTCCACCGTCGATATTATGTTTAAGACTACTGGCCCTAAAACTAGCTAGCTATTTTACAATACAAATAAATTGTGAAGAATGCTATCAGATTTTGCGTTGAATGAAAAAAGGACCGACCCCAAATAATAGATAATACGCAATCACGCCTATATTCCCCGAAGGGGTAGGCAGGTAGTAGAACATTATTTCCAGCTATTTAATGCTCTAGGCTTTTCCAGAATCGGTTTTTGTTTATTTACATAAGAACAGTTTTCACTAGAAGTGTTCTTGTCAAATAAGTGTTACCTTTGTCCATGCTAAAGGATCTAACTGCACAAACACACCTCGAAAAATGAAGGATGATTAAACCCGTAGACTTTTCATAAAATTTAGCAGGGCGTCGGTTTGGTGGATCGTACCGGAATTAATCGATTTTGTTATGGTAGGTACACGACAGAGACAGACATATGGTAGAAACAGGTGTTGCCTGGCGACAACGACATTTATCCCTACTCTGCTGTAAGCCGATGTAGCAATAATCTAAATGTAATCTTAATTTCACAGAACTGGGCCCTAACCACGATTCGGCGACGACGACCACGGCTCGCGATTACGTTTCAAACGCTCCGCTTTTGACGTTTTGCTGACACGAGCTTCACGATTTCTACTGACATTAATATGGTATGGTGTCAGGAAAACGTTTACCATAGTTTCCTTTAACAATAGAATTAGGAGCTAAAGTCCGGATTTTATTCCATTATGAAATCGTTTAAATTTATTACAGTTTCTATCTCTTCCATAATTCTTGGATCTGTGTTTTCTGTGTGACGTATCGACCGATAGTAGTGGCGCGTTGCGGTAGGTCAGTGATCGCGAATCGTTGATTGTCCTCGCCGGACCGACTGGCCATTTCGATTCGATTAACTAGAATCGGAATATCGGTCGCTGTTTACCCGAGTAGGGATGGGAAATTAATCTTTCGATAATTTCGAATCGATACAATTGTCTCGGCCACCCGAATTATAGGAGCCATTCGTAAAGTAATCTGTTAAGCCATGTGTGTTACAGCTACTTAGTTACTTTAGTTAGTTAGTGTGCTATTGGCACACAAAGTAAACATGACTAAACTAAATAATAATGTATTGCCGTCCTTCTCATGTTTGTAATGAATGAGAGTGACATCAATAATTCTAGCTGTATAAAGTTTAGTTTACTTGTAATTAATAGCCAACAGAATTAGCAACATACCTTCTATGGATGTGATTCAATGATATCTCTTATTTATCTATTGCCATGCAGCAAAATAACAGCCTAAAGCATATTGTTTCATAAACAATTTCATTATTTTTAATTATAAGTAAGTTTTATTTAATTAGCTTACGACTTAGCAATAATTTGTTTTAACATAATATTCTCTTGTTTCAGGTACGTGTTCTTAAAATTGTCAAGTATTAAGAAGTAATTACAATCATCGATGCACGCACTCAAAGGTTTGTTATGAGGTCAACGTCTCCAAGTCTCTGAGAATATAAACTATATAGGAATTCAATTTAAGTTCTGAATAGCATAGCAATTAAATACATTGCATAACCTATAACTTTGACGAATATGATTATGTAACGATCACATTTGTGTCGTTTAGTTTATCAGGTTCCATTTGGTTTACCAATAATAATTATTTATGTACAACACATCGTCGATGATTGTACGACTCAATCGTTGCAACTCAGTTTGGTCCCTGTCACAAGCGATAACCACCGATATTATGAGCGGTAGCGATACAAAAATGTGCAATTAATTAATTAAGATTGCACTCTAACTGCGTTATATTAAAATACAAAATTACACGCCGTTAAAAGCGTACAAGATCGCTTTTATAATTGAGATCAATGTATTCCTACCAGCCTTAGTTATCGTCTCTCTCAGCTACTTTTGTTTGACAGGGGGAGTAGTTATTTTGAATAATCTTCTTCTGCGTACATATATATAATATGAACAATTATACTTACGGCCAGCTAGAAGTACCTACCTACCTACCTACTATCGAATTATATTCCCATAACGTATCCATTTCTCCTCAATTACTGAGTTTAAAATTACCTGACTACGCGTTCATAATTTTTAAAACATTCCCTTCATTCATTCGTTTGTACGACTTTGTTATATCACATACCAAAAAAAAACTATTCTATTTTCTTTCACAGAGATTAGCATGATGTCATTGTACCTGACAGTAAACAAACATTCCACAAGTGTTACCAACCTAATTACCTTCTACGTCAGTATTATGTCACGGTTTGGCACTCTTTTCGTCACTTTGGCACGATGCCATCACTCGTGTGCTCGAGAGTATCTGTTGACCCTATATAAATAATACTGTAAAAGTTTTTATTACTCACTGTTCCCTTAATAAATTATTTTTGATGATTGGGTTAGTGCTGTTACGCGTAAAAATTGAATTACTTGACTTTTAAATTCATAGTTTATTTATTTTTGCAAATAACTACACGACAAATTTTAAATATCTATATCAACCCATGGTAATTATGCTAAATCATATAGTAAGTAGCGGTATTTAATTAGATTATATTTTCCTTTATACCTGATAGTAGGGATACTTACTTGTTTTGTTCTATGCCCCAAAACATGGGCTAATAAAAAAGTGAAATCGCGCTACCGCTCATTCTTTAAACCGCATCCAAATAATAAACCGTGCGCTATGTCGTCTTTTCGGAGTGATTTATTTATGGGGCCGACATATCGATAACCGTGCGTTTCTGGTTATAAGTGCGTTTTGTCCCCACACTAATAAAATCTATCGATACTGAGATATGTTATGGGTAGACGGAAATTCAAGTTTGGGTTCTTCTATACCTGCATGAGTATTTAAATGTAGTGACGAAATGTTAACTGTGCCATAATAATCAAAATCCAAAACGATGGAAAATTATCCTGACAGAATCCCACAGCATACCAGCGATAAATCTGTTTGCTGGTCAACGTCTGGTTCAATATTGTCAAAATATCTCTACTAAAAATTACAAAGGGGTTTTTTGGTTAATGAGGACACTAAGTGCAAAGTTATTGTATTTAACAAGTGCTCCAGAGTCACATGTCTCAAGGTAGTAAAATTCGTAATAACCACTTCCTCCGCCGAATATTATATGGAAAGAGACGAAAATAGCACGTTCGTTACACACGATTTACGTGATTCACGTTGTTTTAAGACAGATTCGACGATTTCCTGAGTGTCAGTATGAAATACATGAATGGCCTCCAGGTCGGCTAATAATCAGACTTGATAAACATCAATCGTCCCTACGTGGATATTCAGTATTGATGACAAAGAGGTCTCATCGGACTTGTGAACAATCGCTTTTATAAATATGTAAATGCCGACCCCAGGTTATCTTCACATCGATATGTTTAAATCTATACATAATATACGGATTCCGAATATGAATGTTGCTGTGTTGTGTGAAATAGCTTTAGGCTTTTCTCATAAATTATAGATTAATGTAACAAAAAATCCTCTAAGGGCCAGATATAACAGTAACAGATTGTTTGATATACCTACTGGTAACAATCGATTATTCCTCTAATGGTAAATATGGTAAATTACAAAAATGCTATTAGTCCTGTCTTGACATCAAACTCGCAACCAGTGAGCCGAGCACCCTACGCTCATACACCCAGATCCGTATTTGTAAATCGATCCCAAGTCGGAGATCGGTCTTGAGTACGCTTTTGACAAGTCATTTTGTACTGCTATGACATAACAATTACATTTCCAAGATCGCTATCAAATTTGAGATCGATTTATTAATACGGGCCCTGAACGAATGATATTTTTAAAGCAATTGAAGTATAATTCAAATACCTTTAGCCTTAGATTAGAAAAGGGTCAATCCTTGGTGGTCTCCAGCCATGAGCAACTCATACCTAATGGTCCGCAATTTGTGTCTCGAAGTACCACTTCGCATACTAGTGTGAGATTCATTACACTAATTGCAAAAACAGCAATATCCCACTGATTGATGGCCCAAGGTCCTATAGGTGGAATATTACAGCCCAAGGACCGTTACACAGTTCACTCAAGCTATTTCCTTAAGTGTTAGTGCGCTTTATGTTTAAACAGATGTTGGTAAAATAAGCTTATAAGTGGATGTTTTTTCTTCCAACTCCTCCTTTTATTTATTTCGATTAAATTCGTGCGGGTACCAAGACAATTAAAAAAGTTAATTCCCCGGGACTCGTCGAGAGTCATACCTCGACTTCATTATTGGTCACCATTGCGATCCTGGTTTACAGGAGTTACAGTGGTGGTAATGTGTGGTGGGACCAGACCCAATAAAAAATACTTAAGCTTATAATAGTTGATAATCCTTTATGCTAATATATGATAAAGCTTTATGTCGATTCTAAAGAAAGTTTCCATTTTGTAACGTTCAAACCACTCGACCAAAACGTCTTCAAAAATACCTCCTCAGACAATCCAGCTTCAAGTCAACCATATACAAGGTCTTATTTTGGTAATGCACGATATTTTGCATAGCGACTTGGTAAATGATAAAAATGATCTAGCAACCACAAAAAATAATCTTATATTCGTAAAGGTAAAGATGCTTTTTATTCATTATCATGCATTCTGAAGATTCATGCAGAAGCGTTTACAATGCCAGCTAAACTCATCTGAACTGACAGAACGGAAAGTTTATGCACAGCTAGATGTAAACCTATAATACCTTATAGGTTTTTCGTATTTATACAGACAAAAGTTCGGTATAGAATAGCTTACAGTACAATAAATAATTAACTGTACATCGCACACAGCTATTGAAGACTTTATGCGTGATTTGGGCTTATTAGCGAGCTGTGAGCTTATCTCTAACGGGACTTATTTATCGTTAATGATTTACCGGCCTTGAAGTGAGTTTCCAAAGGTACTTTGTGCCTACGTATTCAACTTTCACAATACTATATGCGCACATTCATGTGTGTACGGTACTTACCGGGAATTTTCCTTGTACGTAAAACTAATTTCTCTATGATAGAGGTAATTTGTGTTCAACATCGCTTGTTAACGGTACATGGCCTATAGTTATAAATGCAATCATCTGTGTATATCGTTAAATAATAACTACGGCCGCTAATTAGGCATTACGTTTACTGTTAAAGCTATTGCACACCACCATTCTCATGATATTACGCTTCCTTGTTTAACAATTTTTATTACGGAGAAACAACTCGCTTTGTTCATTGAGTTTCTTGCTCGTAAACAGCTGTTTCATGAAAAAACGTCTAAACGGATGCAATTTTCATCTGTATTTACAGGTTATTACAGTCCGTAATTACATCGGCTATTTTTTATCACACTTCGCCCTTCAAGTGATGCATCAAGTTACTGCAACAAAAGCGATTGATTCGCTCTCAGGATCAAATAGGGCGAATTTCGGGTGCAGGCCGAGGGCGGGGCGCGGGGATGCGCGGGTGGGGCGGGGGCGGGTGAGCAGGGGCAACAATGCGGCCTGGGTATCGATCCACCCCCCCCTGTCTGCCCGACGCACCGAGCCTACGCGGCCCGAAGCTAAGCTTCTCTGCCTCTATGCACGCCTAGTACTTTTGCTTTCTAAAACATACCACAAATACATGCGGCTGGCTGTACAATGGTGTGAGGAATTAATTTTAGATATTAATTGCGGGTGAAGTTGTTTAGTTTCGGTATTTAAGCGGGTGCTCTGGGATTTAAACCGTTTTCCAGTTTCCACTAACTTGGTTTTAGTATTTTGTATGAAGTAATTCCTCACACCTGAACCATTGACTCTATCTAATTTTACGCAAACTTCTAATATCGAATTCTCTATTACCAAATTCACAATTATTACATCTCACTATAATATCACCACATCGCTGTGAACTTCAAACCGCAACATATTCGCCAATTAAACTATCCACATCAATTAAACCTGAAAGTTAATCCTCTGAAGTTATCAATATCCCGCAGGGACGGGCGGAATCCGTCCCCAGTGCAGAGCTAATATTTGGGCTAAGGGACATTGGGCCGACGCTATGTATTTTGGTGAACCAATCTGCTATTACCTAGTTCAAGATGATTTGTGGCCGTGTTTGGCTTTGTGAACTTGGAAGATTATTACTTGAATTGTGCTCCGAATTCATTGTGGTGATTATCAAACGAGAAGTATTTCGGTCAGAAGCCGAATATGTATTACTTTCTCCAGTTTAAGTTAGTTAGTTAAGGCAACATTCGACTTAGATTTATTCCAGTTCTATTATTTCTCTGATAACTCATTTTCTCCGGTTTTTTCGTCGTGATAGCAAATTTAACTTTCAACAAATCTCGTATCTCTATGATACCTAATAATTGGTAGTTTATTGGTATCTGGCACATTTAGATAACTTACGCCGACATTTATCGGAGGAAACGCATTTCCTGATGACGAGAGTATTACGACATATTGATCATAAGTATGTGTGAGAATACATGATACTTCCTTTGAATTTACTTTCGATGATCACATTACCATTATTACACAATTGTAATATCTAAGAAATTAAAATTTCTAGCAACCTATGAGCCACACCCACAGCGCTGTTTAACAAAAATCCCTAATTTGCTAGCACTGTATTGAATCTTGCTTAAATATTCAAATGCCTTTTTATAATACGTGTTATAACAGACAACATGCTGACAGGCAATGTGTACATACATTTTCGAGCCGCTTGGTCCAAATTATAACTAAGCATTTGAACATGGCAAGGTCCGCACAGCATACCGAGAACGCCACATGCAGCGCTTTCTCCGAAAAACTCATTACCTCGCACGCGTCACGTAGGGAGCATAAACTGGTTTATTGGGTTTCACTGACGCACCCTCCTCAGTCCCAGAAGCCGCCTTTGTTCTAAACACTACGTATTCAATACCAGATGTTGTTTAGTTTTAAGTTAGTATTGAAATATTTTAGGAAAACTTCCGGAAAATATTTGTAAGCTTTAGACATTTGACTGAAAATGTGCAACTTGTATGATTCAGTCAGAATTTGGACAGAATTATAGTCAAATTAGGTCTGATCTTTTGAATTACGGGTAAGGTTTCTCTCCGAAAACTTCTTGCCATGAAATTAAGGTTTTATTATGGCTAATAATACCACGTCGATGAAAGGTCGTTATAGCCTCAAAAGAAAGACATTGAAAAATCGTTAAACAAATCCAAACCGTATACGTCATCACAGCCCAAAAATAACCGCCACAGCCTTTCAATGCTTGCCTAATTTCCCTGAGTGTATGCTGTCGATGACACGGCAATATTTTTTATGTATACCCGTCAGGGTAATTTATCAATCCATCGCCAGAGCACTGAGTGCGTTCTACAGAGACTGACGGCCGCTCGGTTTCAAGCCTATCTACCATATTTTTCCCTTTTAGTTTCGATCATATTTGACTTGGTTAGCTGATTTTGTCTACTTAGTGCTAAAGGACTACAAACTGCATTTTTTCCATATTTTGGATTTAACTATGTTCTTCGTTATGATCAAAGTCGTGGTGACGAATGTTTGAGCTATAGTTTAGTTGGTTCCGTAAATTACTTAAGTAAAGGTGTAAACTACTAAGAAAATTCTTCGTACCTATTGTTATCTTTCCTATGTTTACCGAAAGCAGAAAGACAAAGGCCGTGCATGACATGAACAGAAAACAAAAAATTCCATAAACGCCATGCATGAGAAAAAAAATGAACGAATCAATTACCACGTCGTGAACCTCAATGTTTGTCGTTTTAATTTTAAAACCCACTCGAAAGCCTTTGACGGGGCCTTAACTTAACATTCCCGGCGTGCCGCGGACGCGTTATAACGTATACTTCGTCTCCCTCTGTTTCCCTATTTTCACCCTTTACTCGTGTCATGACACCTATGACAGGTTAAATTGATAAGCTGTAGCGACGGCTTCAGGGAGACTTCTCAGTAGACTCGTATAGAGGATTAAAATGTTTAAAAAATATCACAAGACGAATGTTTTAGAAAAAGTTAATTTTAAATTCCATTCTAATTTCACTCGCTTTCAATGTCTTATTCAAATGATTTGTTTAGTAAATAACATTATTACAATGACTTTGGTTAATACATTCGAAACATCGGGATAATTGGAACACATAAAAATAATTTCAAACCCATTAACTTTCAAACATTTAAAAGCTCATATTTCTGTCATTCATCGACCTCAACAAAAATTATGTCCTCACCCGAGGGTCGATTAGATCCGTACGCTGACGTCAGTGAATTAATCGTCCCGCAATATGTACGGGGCCCATTCCGCTCAATTAGCCGCGCCGGGCCGGGTTTGTCTACTCCGCAGACGCTGCCAGTCGGTCGCTTTGATTAAACTTTGATTGCGACCTGTCACTCATTCCACGGATTTAGAACGCACGAGCTTCGATGTCATATAAACGCGGTGGCGATTTTTGATTGATGCTTGTTTTATTTTGATATGAAAACGATACGGTGTGATGCGGTGTTATTCGTTTGGCATTTGATGTGATATCGTGGGATGGGCTCAGTTTGATCCGTCGAAAAGATTTATTAAAATAGATTGTGCATGGACTGCACACCATTCACAAGTTTAAATATTGAAATGGAAATTAAATACGAAAATATAGAAGGAATTAAAGCCATTCGGATCACTGTACCTAATTCGATTCCTATCATAGTTTCGGAAATAGCCTTTTCAATATATGTCTATTCCAAGTACTGTACTCATAGTTCAAGCATTGCTGAGTTTGGGACCTTACAGTTGATGTCTTTGTATGGCGATATTTATTAATTTAATGAACGATATTTATTATGAATAAATAAATAGTTATCAGAAAAGCAGCGATTTTCTATCAAACTAACCAACCATATAACAATTTTCCGAATCCTTAAAAACTGTTACGTTAACCGCTTAAAGAATAAAGCTAAATAAATTATTACCTAATTCGCGTAACATGGCAACAGTTTCCGAACTTTTTCCCACCCGACGTCGACGTGGGAGCGAGGGGAGGCTGGGGTATTGCGGCCCAGCGTCCCGGCAAGTTTTTGTAACTCGTAGACATTCAGGGTGACGCGGTGTTAGGTAATACCTCCCCCTTTCGTTTCCTAAACATTATATAATATTCCGGTAATTCTACTTAACTTTAAATAAGGAGATGTGTCAAGATTGTTTATAGGGATTCTTAGGTTTGGGGAAAAAGTTGTTTATCCCCCATAAAGTGTCGTAAGACGCAACACTTATTTTGCTGTTACTTCATTGCCTGTGGTTGATATTACGTCAAAATGTAAAAAAAAAGATGTTTTTTACAAATATGTGTTTGTTTTAATGGAGTTATTTACATATAATTAAAACCAGTTTGAAGTGCCACTGACTGTCGTTATGAGCAACTTAATTGAATATTCCGGTAGTTAAAGGGCGCCGATATATAACCGTGTATCATTTCCGAGACGTTAACTTTAATTGAGTTAATTATCATATACAAACATCCAATGAAAAGGTCGAGGAACGGAGATAGACAGCGTGTATGAAATAAAGATTTCAATGCTTGGACCATTTTGTTGATTCTTGCCATATTTCTTCTAGTACCATTGTCCATCTTTTTATCTATAACAACCCAAACTCGTCTGAACATTACAAAGAAAATGACGTCGATGTCACGTCACGTAGTTAAAATTTGCCAGACGTAACGATGTCACGTCACGTAGCCAAAATAATGGGTGACACAATTTTAGAGCAGTCTACGAGGCTGCTTGTAGAGCTTTCAAAAGAGCCCTGACCTATATGTAGCTATGTGTAATAGCCCATCAATTAATGTGTTTCCTCATCACCTTATTGGTATTTTAATGTCTCTCATTGTAAACACAACGCAGTAATTAACATTTACAGCGAATGCTTTCATTAATACACCACTAAATACAGAAAACCCTAAAAATTAACTAGTCAAACGACGGTTTATTGTTTCCGGTGCATATTGTTTTGACAGATGCTGCCATTGGTAGTCCGCTGTAGCACATTACAAAATTAAATGTTCACTTTCAAAGCACCATAATCATCATCAGACAATCCAATTTCGTTCTTATTTCTACAGGACTACTGATGTAATTAGGGAACATTTTGACAGCTCGGAGTAAACATTAGCTTGTTGTTTCGTATTGAAGGCGTGGTGTCGGCGTATCTATTTTTAGTTTTACGAGTTCAGTCCTCTTATCCCTCGCCTCCCCCGGTTCGTGTTTCATCCCTTTTTGGTCATATGTGATAGGTCTCACGTAGCACATCTTAGGTGCGTCAGCCGTGCCATACAAATTACAATGCCTCCATGTTATAATTTACTTTTTTACGACTTTTGACTTCATAGCTTTATAACTTTATAACGATTTTTGACTTTATACCGATCCATTAATTATTAATGTCATCAACTTAGGACTTGAGTAGTATTAGGATACTACGTTTTCAAATCCGATTATATGTTTAAATTTAGATAGCTTCCATAAAATTAATGTGCCCATGTGCCCTCTTTAAAAACTAACTACCAAGTATCTATTAAACTATAACTAGGCACTAAACTAAAATTTTATTAAAGTAAGTACTTTTGATCATCCATAAAATTACGTAAAAATTCGTTGTTACTTCCCCCACGCGACCCCATAGCGTGATCTATAAAAATTCCCCATCGCAAGGCATAAATCGGCCGGGACATGAAACCGACTCGATCTTGACCAACATTTCCCAGACGTGACGTAAGCGTCACAAATGTGAATTAACCCAGATAACATTCCAGTTGGTAACGTATTATTGCGTCACACGAGCTTTGAACCCTTGAGAGAAGAATGAGTGGGCTATTCAACACCTCTGAAGAACTTGAAGGGGCTCTTGAGCCCGTAATTTTTGTTTAAATGTTGTAAATATCAACATATTTATTTGCGGTAAGGTAATGACTCATAAGTATAGGTATATATTTACCGTTATGAAGATTGAGCTGTAATAAATGTACTTAATTGATGCAAAATTGTTGTAAAAAATATTTTGCTCAATAGCCAATTTTTTGCATTTAAATATTTTTTCGTCGCCGGGTTATTGTTGATGTTTTAAAAATAATAGTTCCTTATGTATGTCTAAAATTGTATGTTTTGTAGCTTTTATGGCCTTAATAATCAAATACAATCAGTCTCATACTCTTTGCAATCGCAAATAGACCGCGTGGCGTACATTTCCAGTGACTGACGCGTCACTTACGTATCTCGTTTAATCCTGTGTTGTAAGTCGGTCCCCCGCAACACCGCGCGATGTTAATGGACAATTATTTCGGCAGCGGTCGGTCACACGCGACGCGGCTCGTGCGCCCGCGCTTATTATTGTATGCGGAGGAGAGCGTGTCCGCCCGATTGATGGGATCCGTGAGTTAGGAGCGGAGAGAGACAATTACATTTTAAATTTCCAGATCCGGCTCAACTTAACTAACATGTTGAAAGACCTAAGCAAATACGCTGTATCTATGTATTTACCACTGGTCTTCCAGTTCGTAGTCGCTATTAAAAACTTTTCTTCATCAATGATCATCGGCTCGCGAGCTATGTGCCCCCGCCTACTACCACTTAACTTTACTATTCAGGGCTATGTCGGTCACTTTAGTTTGTCATTGGATTTCCTCGTTTCTGATTCTAGTAGCAAAATCCCGAGCATAGGCTGTCCCCATTGCATGCCATTTCGCGTTAAGTGACTTTAGCTTTAATGTCTTTAAGCGACACCAAATCTCATTTGTGCCAGCTTCAAAGCATTTAAATAACATAATACTGTACTTTATTCACGATGATTCGCGAAATATTGCAAATTGCCCGCCTTTGTCTTATTCACAGCACGTACGATGCGTCATCGCGAAATGAACTACTTATAAATAAAATGACAATTTCATCAACGCTGCCAACTTGCCCGCTCTCACTCATGGCTCACACCACGTGGTCCGGTCGATAAGGCCATGTGTGCAGCGCCGCGGGAGACGGCCCCCCTCGCCAGCTATTTTCATTTATCAAGCAGAGACGCTCAACATTTCCTCACCGATAGTGTGGTAGCACTGAAGATAATTATAAATTAGTACTTAGATTATTAGATGTATCTTAATATTTCGTTTTTATGTCTCATTTAATAATATTTATTCAGCGAGTCATTATGAGGTGGCTGTAAGTACTTTAGAGATGTTTTATCAATGGTATTTATTACTAACATGCCCCAATAATGAATATTCGGTCATGATTTGTGGTTCTAAACATCAATCACATACACAAACAACCATTAACCAATCTGCATGAACACGTAAATCTCCCTTTTAACCGACTACGTCAAAGCAAAAAAGAAGGGTTATGTTTATAGCGGTCTATGTATGTTTACTCTTACTTGAATTCGTCCTGTGCCCGAATGAAACTTGTGAGAGCCAAATTAAGCTGCATCTGGACAGTACACCCAGCAACAACCATATAGCATTATAAAATCCACTGGTATTCCTTTACATGACCTTTGGCGGCTTCCGATGACTCGTTCCAACCGTGATGGAAATCCTGAGATGGCAACTAGCAATCTGTATTATGTTAATGACACATAATATACTTAAACGTATTTCTATTTCTAAAATATTAAGACGTGGGTAGTAGGAGATAAGGTAAACTAAACTAACTTTGATGTCCACTTAATGTTATCATTGGGAAGAAATTATGTCTGTGATATACCTGATTTATGTTTAACGTAATTTTTTGGTAATTTAAGTCAATTTCTTAGTTCCTTTAATTAAAATGGTATCCTCACATGATTGTATTGACCGACAACATCTGAATTCAGGGACGTTTAATATTAATTATAGTGCAATCAACTCGCGTCTCGTTGGTTTTTTATACATACATATTCCAGGCGTATATGGAACAAAATGTTACTTATGTGCCTGCTTCGTATTTCACTTACTTATAATAATTAAATGCGGGTAGGCAGTTGCTGTATACTTGCAACTACCCACATTTCATGTTCTATGTTTATGGATACGTAATCAATGTTGACGACTTGTATAGTAGATATTGTAGCCTCTTGGCTCAATGCACTAAGTGGTTGCGGGTTCGATTCCAGTTAGGGTAAAATTCTTAAATGTCCTTTTCTTAATTTACCCTGGTCTGGGTATCGTTGGGATCACCCCCAGACTATTGTACGGGACCCATAGTACAAGCATATTTTAGGATAAACACCACTTTGATCGTACATTAGGTAGGTACGTAACCTGAGTTTTTTGGGCGCGAAACGAATGAGGTATAACGTGTTTGAAATAGACAGGGATTATGTGTCCCCTAGTTGCAGCGAGGGGTGCTCACTGCGGTAGCATTCGCAGGGTTAGACTGTCTTTCACAGCTTTTTTTGCATGTTGAGGGTTATTGATCCATGTCAGTAGGTAACAGTCGTCAGCAGGCTAAAGTGGAACTAGATATAAAGTAGAGTCTATTCATCAATCTATTTGTATCTAAAATCTAACAGAAGACAATTTTTTAAATCAAATCTCCTTAAATACCTCGTCCCATTTGTAAACCCTTTGGTAGGGTTGGCTCAGGTGACACTCCATTATCATAACCTGCCGTGATTATCATAACAGCTGTTGAACATCCCAAAAACACGTTTGGGATGAAAGAGACAGTATTTTATTTGAAAACAATAGGTGAACCTGGAACATAAGAGCTCGAATCTTCCAGATTTCCATCTTTTCTGTCCGCCAGTGGTAGCTAACAGGTGCGATTATAGAAAACTTTTTATCCATACCTCCTGATAGATATTCCGAGTGGAAAAATCTGGAATACACGATGCGTGTAGTACGTGTCCTCGGCTCGCTGCCGCGGATCGGGCGGATCAATTTCACGCAGATCAATTACTCTTTGTCGCTAAAAAAAGCTTCTTACACTGTGCTTGTACCTACAGTGTCTTAAGTTTGTATTTAAGAGGGTATCGTTATACTAATTGCGAAAAAAAATGCTTTAATTGCGAAAATAAAGTATATGTTTAAAATTCTGTCTATTAGGAATGTAAACCTCTCGTGTAGTAACTACTTTAATTTTGCATTCTAGAAACGCGACAGTGTGACTGCGCGATGACCAGTGAAGAAAAACATCTCAAAATTCTGTCAGTAGGGATGCAACAACTGTTGTAACAAAAAACAAGTTTCGAGTTAGTTTACTGCTTAAAATGTACTGTGGGGGTGACAGGCGCACGGCGGGTCTCAGTAAACATGGGCCAGGTACAAACAGCTGGTCGGGTCGTCCATTGTTCTGCGTCCGCGCAGCGCCGGAGCGGCAACGCCGCCGCAGCACACATGTTTATTTCATTCGTTAGATTTCTTGTGGATGGATCCCTTGAGATGTGTTTTTTTCAGAACCGTTGCATTGCATAGGATAAAGCTATACGATTAAATGGATTTAAAATTCTAAACTCTTTATTGCTATCTTCGTTCTCGTCAACAGTCCATTAACGAATCTACGCAAAACATCTATGCTTCCGAAATAAATAAAACGCATGAATTATTTATGATACATATATTTTTGATATTTAAATGTGGCTAATAATATTCAGATATTAATCAGCTCAGTATTGCACCGGAAACGATACGCCCTCGACACTACCCGTCCGCCTACGCGCACGCTTCCCATGTGTGAGCGCACCGCCGCTAAATTCGCGAGTTAATAACCTTCATATTATAGATGTTAGGTCATTAAGATAGGCGGTAAGATGCGACGATGGTCGCTAGGTCACTGGTTATACACCGGATAGGTAGAATGTGCCGGGGCAAAATGTGCTTATATTAAAATTACATAGGGGCGAATTACAAGCCGCCTCCTTTTAGAAGTCGGTTAAGAATAACTAGAACCGAACGAGATGCGTCTATCTCACGTAATACTGAAGAGCTGCGTCGAAATGCGCATGATCTGGTGCGGCGAACAAAGAAACCTACTGAGGATAATGGATGTATCCAAATCTCCGTCCACAAATCTGGAATAGATTCTGCACCCGCAGAGGTCAATTCGCTTTAATACTTCACCATTTTTCGCAGCTTATGGAGCTCTTTCCACCTTTCTCAACCGACGGCAACCTCCTTTACTGAATACATCACAAGACCAACGTATTGCTTTATCTGGTTCATGTAGCTTATTTTGGACCAGGTCTTCACGCGAGCCTTCTAATGGACTGAGTTAACTTTAATAAAAACACATTATACCAGCTTTCTTCTTCCATAAAAGACAACCAGAAGTAATATACATATTGTTTTATAATATACATATACAGGCTGAAAATGAAAGGGTATTTTTGAATGATAAGGCTTTTTTTTTCAAAACCTAACTTTGTAATTCTAAAACTCAGCTTTGGAGGAAACTTGAGAAACAAAAGGTATTATAGGAATACAGCTGTTGACAGATTTCACAAGTCTACAAAACCTTTACTACTTCAACTGTCCCACAAAGCTGGTAGTTTTAGATTTAGAAGTAAAGTTGAAAAAAAAAGTATACCCTTTTTGTTTCACGTAGTATACATATTCTAAGCCTGATTCATATAAGACATCTCCAGAGCGCAGCGTAAACACCGGATATAACGTTACCTCGCAATATACGCTGGCTTAGAGCTGAATTTCCCATTGTATACTCAACGGATTACCGCCATTAAACAATCTACTAAGCTATATATACCTAACACATTATTTATCCGAGGCTTCACCGGAAAATTATGGTCCAGACTACGCTTGAGCTTGGATGTACTCAAACTAATGTCAATTTATCTTTTTGGAGAATGCAGATTTTTCACTGTCAATAAACAGTATTGAACATATTCTAACTTCCAAGTACATTCGTCAGTTGAGATGCATCGCGACTTATTCCAGCAAAAAGTAGCAATTCTTTTCAGCTGTTGTAATTAAATCAGTCTACTATTTAGTGCCTGACTATTGCGAAGTCTTCTGTCCACTGTATGTCCATGATACGGCGTAATCACTAGATTTAACTATTTTTATTTTAAAGGCTATAGTTAATGAAGACTCTACTATAGTTATACAAGGTGAAACATAATGGGTATACTTTTTTTTTCAAAACTTAACTTTGTAATTCTAAAACCATCAGCTTTGGAGGCATCTTGAAAAACAAAAGGTGTTATAGGAATACAGCTGTTGACCGATTTCACAAGTCTACAAAACCTTTAGTACTTCAACTGTCCCACAAAGCCGATAGTTTGAGATTTACAAAGTTAAGTTGCAAAAAAATAGTATACCCTTTTTGTTTCACCTAGTATAGTATCTAAACATTTTATTTTCAAACCTAATCATTAGCAAGCTCGTCGATCCTGTTTCGATACATCGCGACGCCGCCGCCCCGGCACCGGACACGGCACTTCCTCGCCCGTATTAAACGGCTGCCTACGCGCTTGCTTCCTGTGCGATGAGATGGGGCTACCAAACACGCGATATTATGTTATAGCAAATTTTTAAATAAATCTTCTTGACATAGTCTCCAAAGTACTATCATGAACATGATGCTGTTCTAACAGAGAAAAGACTTGAATTAGATGAAGCTTTACTAAACGTAGGCATTCGTAGTATCTTTCGTAGAAGTACGAAGTGAACTGTAGAAAATGGACATTAAAGAGTCCATTACCTAAAAGTGGAATATATTAGTTCAATTTAGAAAAGTCATACAATTACAATGAAAAAAAAACCAAATAAATAAAAAAACTCTAGGATAAGCGTAGAAGGTCTATGAATTGGACACGCTATCTTCACAGTAATTTACACATATTTGTCGTCACGATTAGGTAATGAAAGGACAAGTAATATCAGCGACACATGGCAAAGTGCCCGCGCACTCTTGACAATGACTTTGTAATATAAATTAGCATATTTCGAAACGTGAGTAATGTCTGCCAATGTCATGGTTTGTTTTTTATATCGGTGTATTTGACTTTGTGAATACATACTGGCTCGTGAAATATCGTTGACGCCGTGTTTACAATTTGTCTTTGCTGTTACTGTTGAAATTGTGATATTTGATTAGTTTACTAAAGAATATCTGGTCAGTAATCTAGCATAATTAGAAGCACACAGCCTGTGCTGAATGTATTTAATCTTATTTTTTAACTTTTCTTTATATTAAGTATATCTGTCATCGCTGACTTAAATGCCCGACAATAACGGCGCCTTTGATGTGCACCTAGCACTGATAGATATGCGGGGTGGAAAATGCGGAGCCACGAGCCACATACGAGAGGCATGAGCCGACCGAACATGTTATTTAAATAAAATGACATCATTAGTGTTGGCCTATACGGATAAGTATAGGTCGCTATCATAGCAAGCATCGAAAGCGGTGTGTACTGTGTACGCAGGTTACGGCTCACTTGCAATTGACAATTCTTTGTCGTATCGCTGTTCAAAAGTTGTCGTAGTAACGTTATGTGACGTCAAGGCCATAGTGCAGATGTGCTTCGTCTCTCGATATAAGTATCGATAGATAAATCTCATTTTGGTATACTGTATGGATCCTCCTACTCAGAAATCTGATTTGGCCTGTCTCGTACAGTAAACGCTAAACATTATGTAATGCGACAATATAGAGCACGTCACTATTTGTCCACAGGTACGTCCACCGCGCGGTCGACTCCAGTCCGCCGCGCATGCGCGGAATCCCCGTGAGGAACTCACTGCTTCCTCAAACAACCATGATCTTGCTTACAAACTGGATGGACACACCCAATGCTTGGACAGATAGGGTTTTGGCATTTAGAGGCAGGTGGCTGGAGCATACGAAATTCTAAATTGATTTTGACCACCGCTCAATCCAATGCTCTTTAACAGTCTTAAAATATACAAAGATACAGGTAATTTGACGCGAAACGAAAATTGAAGGTCTTTGAATGTGACAGTCCCTCCTTCGAATGAAGCCACCGAGATAGCTCTTGAGACATGGTGTATAGGGTTGATGAGAAAAGGGAAAATTAAAAATATAATGTTCCTACAAGTTAGACGTCGTAATATCGCTTTCTCCCAGCAATTAAATGCCGCAATACAGGAACGATTTATAAGAAAAATAATTTGAATACTCCGACAACCCTTATCAACCCTTGTACTACGTTCGAGTTTTTAATTCGTACTTCTTTATTTTCCCCAACGGGTAGACTTAAAATAATTCCATACATTCTTCTGAAAATAAACACGCGTCCTAACACTCAAGTTCTAATGTGAATACGTAGTAACCCTACACTATAGCGTAACACAAACCCCCGGCTTCTCCGAACTATAAAGTAATGCACCTTTAATGCATGTGCGTTTGGAGATCAAAGGTGCAAAAAGCGGCCCACTGCTGACGGATAGACAGACAGCCGGATAGAAATTTGAAACTACTTATCTATTTAATCCATGATGGAAAACGAATTAGACTTCATTCATCTTATAACTTCGTTCGATTCATGGTTCAATAATAGCAACCACACCATGCAAATCCAAATGTATGTTAAAATGCCAGGCCATCCTTGGATTCTATGAAGCACAGATTTTATTAAAAAAACAGACGTGCTGTATGTTGCTATACTTTATCAAGCGGAAAGGGCCGTCCGCGACAAGAATCGTAATTAGGAAATTTGGACGTTTTTCTAAAAACGTGTGAAGTTCGCCAACCATCACAGAGCTAACATTAATAAATAAACAATGAAATAAATTACAACTTAGCAAAAACATTTGCTAAACACTAGAGATAAGTTTAGGAACACTACTGCGTTTGTATACTCAATCTCCGTTCACAGAATCTGTATTAGCACCTTCAATAAATCATTAAATATAGCCGTATCATCCTTTATTACATATGTGCAATTATAATTTTCTGATAAAAAAAAAACTAATTTAAATGTCACAAAATCATACACGACTGCTAAAGTTAGAACGCACAATACAATAAAATAAAATCTTTTCCGCAATCGTCCCCTTTCGAATGATGTTATGAGTTAACTTGATTCTATGTTACACGCATTCTGCTCTTCCACCCTAACCCCAGACCTCGAATAATACCTAATGGATACGTCAATAAGAAACCCGACACTGGGCGAATTGAGTTACACTACACCGCTCCGCGAGTGCGTTTACACACTTTAAATATTTATAATTGGATATTTCCAAAGGGGTCCTCAAAAAAAGTACGGTGCCTAACTGGTTATGTAATGATTTCTAATTTTTCATGTGGTTATTATGTTAAATTTCTGTTTACCGTTTTCGTGTTAATTTGATTTCACCTGTGGATTTCACACATGAACACGATCTTGCGATGAAAGGTTTTGGCGAAATCAGCCCGTCTTATTTAAAGAGTTAAGTTTCTCCGTCGCTCTTGTACATGGGAGTGCCGAAATTGTAAAGAATTTATTCCACGACCATCTTCTTTTTTACACCCAATTCATATTTCCAGTGTTCGGTCCAACATATAACTTAATTACAGACGCAGAACTCTGATTGGACTCGTTTTATAGTCGCTTTACGAGTTCGATGAAATAAAAATTATGATACATCACTATTTTTGTCTGCGGTGATCAGAAAATCGAGCGAGTGCCAGCCAGATTCGATGTGTATAGTTAGCGAACATTGGAGGTCATAATGATGCGAAAGTTACCAAAAAATGTACAAACATCAAATGCTTTTACATACATAATGATAACCGCAACTCCCCACGCCGCCGCAGACGCGAGCTGACATATAGCGCGCTTTAGCTTATAAATAGGGCACGGGATGAGAGAACACTTCCGCTTTATCGCCGGGCCCGCAGCTTTGGCGGATGCTCACATGAAGATATATACATATATGCTTATAACCATGTGGCTTATGTTTGAGCTCAGACGACTTTCTTTTCCAAATTATTTTACTCATATTATTTTATTGGTATAGCAGTGATAGCCGATTGGTTAAAGCACGCGTCTTGCGGGCACCACGTCTTGGGTTCAAATCCCGGCTCGCACCTTTGGATTTTTCGAAATCTATGTGCGAATCATAATTTCTATATGATTATCACTTGTTTACGGTGAAGGAAAACATCGTGAGGAAACCTGCATGTCTTAGAAGATCTAACCAATTTTCGAAAGACATGTGAAATCCGCCAACCCGCACTGGGCCAGCGTGGTGGATTGTGGCCTGAATCCCCCTCATGTTGAGGGGAGGCCCGTGCCCAGCAGTGGGACGTCAAAAGGGCTAAATTATTATTTATTATTATTAAATTATTTTAGGTATTGTCAAGGCTTTAAGTGGTGATATTAAAAGTCATTTACCTACAACATGCTCAAGACAAAGACATTGATGTTCACAGGAACTCATGTATACTATATGTACTTATGTGGGTTTGTTTGTATGTAGTCATACTCAGTGCAATTAAGGTTGATGAAAGTTTAACAACCGCAATGGTTGTATGCGTTTTATGATGGTTCATGATGCAAGGTGTCGAATAAACTTGGTTAATAAATTAGCGTTGAGTTCACTTTAAAAACGGATTTGTTAATTGCCTTGCATCTCACCTACCTTACCTTTGTTCTCCTTAAATAGAGAGAGACAAAAATGCAGCGCCAGACAGCTTTTTCGGTGCCTCACGCAGTATTTCCATATTTATTAAAATTTCCACTCCACTGAGGTCTCAGTAGTTTTAATTAATATGAACGTGTTTGTCATTATGTTTAAAGATTTTTGTTAATCAAGTCGAGATCCAAATTCTTTGTTTATCATAGAGAAAATCAATACATTGATTGATCAAGTTAGTTGCTGTAAACATTTGGACAGATTTGGAAACGAGATACATGCATATGCCTTCACATTAGTGTGAATGGGATGCATAATAGTTCTTGATTTATGACTAGCTGTTGCCTGGGGCTCCGCCCGCGTGGTACTTCGATAATAAAACTATCGAAAATAAAAGAAGCCTAAGTTACTCCTTTTAACATGAGCTATCTGCCAATTTCTTTTATCAAAGGCCAATGCAAGTCTCGACATAAATAAAAAATAAGTGTTTTTTTTTAATAAGGACCGTATGTGTTTTTATATGCATTTAGTAAAAATCTATATTGACATTACAACCTTAAATTGTATTTATGTATAACTTCTCGTTTATGCTGGTAGTTTAAAAGTCATATCCTACTAATATTATAAATGCGAAAGTTTGTGAGTGTGGATGTATGTTTGTTACTCCTCCACGCAAAAACTACTGAACGGATTTGGATTAAATTTGGAACACAGATAGTTTATAACCGGGATTAACACATAGGATACTTTTTATCCCGATAATCCCGAAATTTATGTTAAGTTAAATACTACGCGGACGAAGTCGCGGGCATAAACTAGTTACAATATAATACTGACAGTATAACTGAATTACTTGTGAAGACACTTGGCTCGTCGCTACAACGGCGCTGGTTCCCATCACTGATCAATGGCATTGATCCAACTTGTTGTTGTGCATTCTCCAATCCCTCGTGTGACACAGCCTCATCCATTTTCCCTTTTATCTTGTTCAGTTCGTTAGTTCTAATGAATATAAAATGAAGGTGTTCGCTCCAAATATTGTAATGAGACTGATATTTATGTACATTTGGAAAGTTTCTCTCAACGAGATCTATTCTTTGGGAATTTTTGTCTTTTATATAAGTTTAATTTGCATAAGAACTGCGTCAATTCATTAAATTTTTTGTTAACATTCTTGTTAGCCCATTAAAAAAGTGTAGGTCTCATTTAATATTTACTTAATTATTAAATGAGACCTTATATTTTATAATGAGATATTATGTAGTATAACTGCTATTATGATTTATATGAACGTTATGTTCGCTACAATTTTTAGGCCAGAAATAATTCTTGTTATGATGATAAAGATTTAATAATTCATCGTGGTTGGTACCAGACACGGAACATCTTGGCATTTTCATAACTCGGCATAAATATTCAAGTGTTTAATGTAAATAAATATATTAATATTGCATGTAGTGCTGAAAGAAAAGTGAATGTTAGTAACATAATTAAAAAATAATGTAAAGTTCTATGTTGCTTAAGAAAAATGTTGATAAGGACGGTCTTTACACGAATGAAGCCAACCACTCGATATAGTGTGTTCCATAAAACAGAAAAAATATTTAACCAAAGTTCGAAATCTTTATTTTCCACTGCTAGGAAAATCTTTTGAATACGAATTTACGAAGTACGCCTAGAGTTTAAATTGTACGAGGATCAATTTCATCAATAAAATTCTGTCGTCGTGTCGTCAACGGGTCGGTGGGCCGGACCGCTGGCCGATTGATTGGAAAATTGTCCCCGACGCCGCAATGTCGTCCCGCCCGCCATCCTGCCGCGCTGCTCTTTCCAATCTTCCTAATTTATTAGATTGCTAAGTGTCTGCCTGTTCTAAACCAATTCAGATACTTTGCCGCACACGAGATTCGTTCGTGTGGTCGGTGTATTCCTGAGACTGTATTGACTGTATTGACATGACACTATACTGAGCAAAGGTATCACTCTCACTATACTGATCTTTGCTCAGTATAGTGTCATGACAATAAAGCTAGGCAATTAACCAGGTGTTTTTTTCAGCATACGCCCACGCGTGTTTTGAAATGCGCCAGTTCCACTGTCTAACAAAATAGTTTAACAATTTAACGTTAATCAAACGTGAAAATTGTGGCTCTACACGTCGGGGAATCATGAAGTTTTAATTAACATTATCGCTGTGTGTGGGCGAAACCGGCTCTTGTCCAAACCGATATATTTGCACGTCTTAAACCACCAGAGCGCTCCGTCGGCTCTAATGAATAGCTCGAAAATCCGCCTTCTCACTCTCTTTCCGAAGCATTCGAATTTTCGATCCCTAAATTATTCCAACACACATATGGAGTGAGCGAAATAAGCCCATAAAACTCTCAATATTGCAAAGAAACGGCATTCTAATCGCGACGGAGGACCCTAACCAATAAATATTGT
The DNA here is from genome assembly GCA_905147325.1 of Notodonta dromedarius. NCBI lineage: Eukaryota > Metazoa > Arthropoda > Insecta > Lepidoptera > Notodontidae > Notodonta > Notodonta dromedarius. The sequence goes on along the minus strand of LR990165.1, from coordinate 11,019,087 downwards.
ATAGGATGGGTAACAAAATATTTACGGGAGCGTGAAGTACGTTTGTAGGTCAGATAGGCGAGGCGAGGCGAGGCGTCTCGCTCCAGCTTAGTGCCGCCTCTCGTCGGCGGCGTCGCGACGCACCCTCTGACTTTGAAATCGTGAGACGTCGGAACCAAGACGCCGCGGGTGATTTTCCACCCCCTCGATCATTTGGAGGTCTACTTATGTTTTACGACCAAAGAAATTGTGAATTTCAAAACGACTGAAGACACTTTCGGTTAACCGCAATGGGCACCTTTGCTGCAATGCTCATCAGTGCCGAAGCTTATTAACATATTTCACGCGATTATAAATAACTAATTCACTGTCTAATGTAATCAATAATTGGATAGATAAAACGGCAATTAAGTAAATATGTAAACGTTAGCGATGTGACGAAACGTAGGTATTTATATTTTTATGCTTTGAATTTAATTTATACCTATGTATTTATTAAAGAAAATAATGACTTATTTAACCCATATTAATATCTAATGGTATGTTTTACTAACTATGTAAAAACTTACATATTCAAATTTATCACAATCGTGAATTACACATTTTCAATTAGAATTCCAGCAATTAGTCGTTAGTTTCTTCAATTAACTCAAATTCACTTCATCCGCTATTGAATAGTTCAAATTTCTGAAAGCGTATCACCAATCGCTCGAAATTTCCTTGAATTTGGTAGAACGGTAGTAGACTTCCTGCCCGCGGGTGTTCGGCGTAGACATCAAAGTGCAAGGTTTTATTATTGCGTTACAGGCCGAACGGAGGCAAAAAGCACTTGGTTGCCACTCCACTACGGGAGTTTAAAGATTAAATTCTCCGCTCCGTAACAACCTCGCCGGCGCGGCTCTATTTGATTAATGAAACTCAGTATAAATCATGTTGATGCAAACATTATTGAGTTTGCTGTCGCTAGACTAATAATTGCAGGGCGGCGATCTTCTTCCGGATAGCATTAACACTATTTGTATAAAACATGTAGGCGTATTAAGAGATACGTAGTAATAGATGCCTAAGATGCTGCAACATATCTCAAAAACAACAGATGAAGTATAAGCAATTTTAAAGTCAAAATACCTGATCTAAAATAAAACTGTTGTAAATGCAAGTCATGCTAATCGATTGTAAAGAGTGGAAATAAGTGGATTTTAATTCTTCTTTATGGGAGTCACTTTGGGAAGGAGAGAGATGTCACTTATCAGAATCATAGCTGGCATTGTCCGTCTGTAAATTAACCAAATTAAGTATAAGTTAAGTATAAGTAAGTAGTATAAGTCATATGTAATAGCTGGGACTCTATGCCACACTATTTCTAACGAGCGTGCAGTCAAGTCGACGTCTAATGCGTCAAAGTAGCGAACATTGTAACCTGCATAATTGCCGGTCTAAACTTAATTATGTATCGTAAAGCCGTGGTCGTTAGAGTTGACCACCACTCACGGTATAACATTTTCCTTTCTCTCGAACATTTTGCGCAGTTTAAAGTTGATGTTACAATTTCATTAGCTACACCTACAAGATTCGTAGATAATATTTCAAACAGATGCAGTGTGGAATTAAACATGCTTTTTATTTGCAAATCTGGAGAAAGTATGGTACGTCCCAAACGGCATTCGATTGGACGTCGTGCTCCTGTATTGTAATCGATTGAAAATGTAAACGAAAAGGGTCACTGTAATAATTCATGACTGCTCTGCGAAATAAAAGTACAACGAACATGATGTAACAGCAGCATACTACACGCTCGTGCGTCATACATGGCACCGTCGAAAAGGGCGGGTAAGGACACCGCGGGCGTTGCACCGCCGGTCGATGCTCCATGCGATGCGATCGCGCTCGCGATGTTGACGCGTTGCTCAGGTGCCAATGTGTCACATTGGCATGCAACCAGGGAAAGGACGCTGGAGAAATACAGGGGTACTCGCAGTGTGTGGTGGAAATATTGATTTCGACAAGAACTGCTGATGGTCGAAACTGTCTTATGTGGCGATGTTCCATTGCAAAAGCAGGCACTATGAAGCAACTATGAAGCTAGAAATGTATTAAACCTACCTAGCAAGTTTTAATCATACATTTTAAATTTGGCTGTCATAATGTCTCATCATACAAAAAATATTCTAATCAGTTACAAGACCAATAATGAAGTCTGCATATTACTAATAAGTGCATTGCCGTTTGTGGAATTTATTGACTCAAATGAATTGCCACTCATAATGAGAATCGCAGACGACGCGAACGACGACATGTAAGCAAAACAAACAGCAAACTCGTATCAGAGACGGCAGACGTACACAGGAACGCACTCAGGACCCAAGCTGCGTCCGAGTATGATAAATGAACAGGCCGGACCCCGATCCAATTCTTCTCTTTACGGGAGGGAGGCGTGTAGGTGGGAGATATATGACAGTAATGGAAGCATGCGACTGCGAAACCGCGAGGGAAATACATCGAATTTCAAAATTAAGGACCCTTTTATCTATAGATATAAACAAACAAGATTGGAAAAAATGTTTCGAAATGGAAACAAAACATTCCAATATTTCTCTCATGTCTAAATAAACATCGATAGATTCCGTAATTTGGTAATCCCGTCCAAAAATACGATCAATTTGTCGTTCAGGGCGGCGATTTGCTGTAATGAATAAAACCTATCATGTCCTACTACCATATTTTATTCTAATACAAAACTTAATCAGCTTCCTGTTCGCGTTCGTCAAAATTTAGGACTCATATTCAAATTCTACAGACAATTTTTTATTCTGCACACACTTCGTAAACCAACGAGATCAAAGTCAACCCGTCTTAGAAACGTGACAGGTTTTTCAAATGAACATTGTAATTAATTTTACCTGACGAATCTCATAATGCATCCCAGAACAATAAGATTAAAAAGTGGTCAGAAAAACAAGGGGAAGCGACAAAGGTACAGGTATTGGACAGCGAGTGAGTATTGCAGTGAACCAATTTTATGTTAAGCTCTAACGCGTAGGAATACGGGCCAGTTCTACGTAAATTTGATATTAATACGATATCGTATCCGCAAAGTTGATTTTGTTTTTCATAATCTAAAGGATACCACGGAGACACTGTTGCCACAAAGCGACGCGGCGAGCGCCGAGAATACGCAAACAGGTGTCGACTCCGAGGTTATATTTGCATATAAATAGAGTTCCTGCTTAACTGTAACACTGCCTTGTCCCTTTCTCTCTCGTTCGAAGCTGCTCGCTAGAGTAGCGCAGAGAGTTACGCCTCCTTGCACGCACTGTACGCAAGTACGGATGGCTCCAGGAGATTCTATTTATGTACGGTGATGTAACATGGCCGATAGACCGGTCATACCTATAACCGCACTCGGGGAGACATCTATTGTCCTCGCGTTCATCGATAGGAAGTCGATCGATCGGCAATCAATATTCAATTGCGTCAACCCATCTTCGAACACAAATAATGATTTCCTCGAATCTTCACAACTATGATCGGAATTCGCAAGTTTATACACGAGTGCAGACTAAAAAAACATTGATGATGGCATTTCTAATGTGCAAGTCGTTTGAGAATATTCCGTAGGACGTGTTTTGTGGCTAGCGCAACTTTTTCTGTAGGGAAGTTATTACAATGTGCGGCCGAACCGGTCGGAGCACAACGGCTAGGAAGCAGTCCTGGCATTTTATCGTTCCTAGTCTTCCTTTAATTCGCATGGAAAAAGTTCAACGCTTACGCATCACGAATAAGTAAGGAGACATGAATAATTGAAGCGGAGATGGTCATCTCTAGAATATTAATATCGTCGGCTGTTCGCCATAGCTGTGAAATTATAAAATACCCATCGCGCCGGGTGATTAGTGGGCCGTCGCTCGTCGTCGATACGGCCGGTTCCGCGCCTCTTCCGTTAGCCGTTTTTATCGTTCGCCTATTACATCATAGGATCACGCGTGTTCTCGGTGCGTGACCCGTCTGCGTAGGCGCAGGTGACATGCGAACTCGACATTATTTCGACATCCACCGACGTAGCTTAACTAGTTCTGTTACCCGAGACCCCTGTTATTTGTATTCTTTTTTTGGGACCCGAGCGTTTTCTATTTGTTCCGTCGGGCCCTTTTTTTGCTGGGCTGCACCGCCCGTCTTCGAAGGTTCGGTTTTTACTCGGGCAAGGGGGACAGGGGGTGGCGGGGCGCAGGCGGGCCCCTCCCGCCACCCGGCCGTCCTTGGCCCGAACGTTCACCTTGGCGCGCTGCGCTGCCGTACCACAGGTAACAAAGTTCCGCGAACTACGTGATTTCTATGGCTGTCCGCCGAAAGTGGTGCACGGAATATCTTTTCGGCCACTCGGCCGGCGCTAATGTTACGGGGAACCGTGTAACGAAACACTGGGCATCATCACCCTCGCGAACCGGACCCCTCCCGAGATGCTTGCTGCACTTTTTGCGATATCTAATGTCTTTAAATACTCGACGTATGATTGACGAGGCCGAACCGGCGACGTGGTGGTCCCTCGGATGTATTCGGTTGCTCTAATTACACGACTTTAAATTATAACACCCCCACGTCGATTTTATTTCCTTCGGCTTTCTAGAGCGAAACAATAAAATATGCTACTATAAATGCACAGCTGAATGATATCTATTGTGATATGATACAATTCGTTCGTAAATTATCAACGGAGACTGACAGTCCAATAAATAATGGCAAGTTACTGTCTTCAGTCGTAAATTGTGTGACGGACGGTTTTTGTTTCTAAGCATGTAAGTATTCTGATCGAATTTGGGGTGATGTGAATGTTACTTTGGAGTTTTACGGCCATTTTAGTAGTGTCCATTAAAGTAAGCTTAAAAAATATCTCCTTTTATTTCCTGTTGCCCGCTTCATAACTGTAACGCCAGGTTCTTCACACACTTGAAAAGTGTGTGCAACAGCCGAGTGGTAGATAATTCTCGGAATAAGAAGATAAGGTTTAAGTTTTTAAGTTGTATTCATGGAAATGAGATAAATGCTAAGATAAACTAAGCTTGAGAGAGGGGGTCAACTGTGAAAGTTTTTTTCTTGGTTTAAGCACATTTTATCAGTTTTGTAAGCTTACAGACTTGACTCTGTTCAGTGACGTGGTGCTGTACGTATGTTTTATTGTACCTCTTAAATTGCTATTTATTGATACCTAATTATACCTATTGTGTCATCTCTCTAGATCTTAAGGATCATTTATTTTGTGTATGCACGTATTGTTCATCAGTATTAACGCTGTTATAATTATTATCATACAACCCGCTATATACAGCTTTGTGGTGAGCTGTGTCTTTATCAGTGCAACTTGGATTTATATTATCAGTAGGGCACAATATACCTGTAACCACAACAAGTGAACAAGCAGTAGGTACGTGAAGGTGCTTGGTACCAATTTCTTTTCCAATTCTATTTTTACTACTTTTTTATGGCCTGTACGGTGATTTACTGCCTCAAAAGTGTATTTGCGGCTTACAACAGAATATAACTTTAGGGTTATAGGAGTTTTAGTGCTTACAGTGCCAGCCGATGCCTGGCTTAGGTTCGTTCACCTTCTCGCCGTCATATCAATCACGTCTTCGGTTTTCGACGAGCTCCCGCGTGTCGCGCTCTACTCGCACCAGTGTTACGCGCTCCCGTTAATTACGTCGTCTCGCGCGGCTATCACCGCGACGGCGACTGCGACCGCGCGCCGTTCGGAGCCCGGTCGACCGTAATCTTATCGCATTAGAGGCCGGACATAGGAAGGGCATTAAATTTGAACGATCGTCGTGAAGCGGCGGGCAGAACGAACGCGCCTGAAACCGGTCGGCCGTCCGTAAATAATGGATTAGAGGCGGCGGCGGCGCGGGGCGGGCGGGGTGCGGCGCACGCACCGGCTGCGCGCGGCGAGGGGCGCGGGGCGCGGGCCGGGGCTGCGCCCCCGTCAGCTGTTGCGCGCCCGGGACCGCGCCGCGCACTCCGCCAATGCATCGGCGTTGATAGCGCACGCCGCCCGTCTCACGACCCGCTCCGCGACAGTGACAGTGCCGTGCAGTGACGACCTGACCCGATCGGTGACCCTCCGCTGAGTGATCATGTGTTGTGTGTGAACCATGCCCAGGATGTGCAGTGCGTGGACGGCGGCGAGGAGCTGACCGTGGCGCCGGGAGATGAGAAGTTATGTTACGCCACCGACCGAGGTGATTATTCCCGACCTCGGCCCTAAAAACACCATGCATGCGCGCATCGGCACCGCGGTGCCGCGAGCCCCGCCGTCGTTAAACCGATTCGTACACTAGCACTCGGTAGGTGACGCCGAATTTCTGCGCTTTTTTTTCTAATAATTTGAAAAAATACCACGTCGGTTGTATGGGCACAGAAAAAGTTAGATTCTTTTTTTCCCTTTTAACAATGAATATTCCCTTTCGCTTGAGGGGACGTTGTATATGAAGGTGCGGTTCGTATTTTTTATGCATCTACCGTCGTTTTTGGGTAATAATATGAGAACCGATAGATACCGCGTTAATGTAATAAACCTATGTATTTTCGAAGATGTTTCTCCGTTTATCTCACGTTTATATTTCAGAACTGATTTGAGTGACATGTTATAACTTAAAATACCTTAAGTAGGTACTTGGGTACAGTTAAAATATTTTGTTTTACTGTAATTCCCATGTATTATCTTATGGCGTCACAATATTAGTCATTAAATACACAGTATTCATGCAAAATAACCAATAATTTTCCGCATTTACACGCCATACTAGGTATATGTTGAAGTACCTACAGAAAAAACCGCAGGAACACAAAGCGCGACGAGAAAATCTGCTTTCGTAACAAATTAATTGTATATAATTAAATTATTAACTCGTGCTTACTTCCTTCAGTTAAGTGAAGTTTAACATGCTTAGCCGAAGAAATTCCACAGTAAATTACTCTGAAATTAAAAGTTACCGTGAAAACCAAAGCTTGTACACACTATCTAAAGCACACCATAAATCATTATCTACCATGTTTTATATCGTGAGCTATATATCAATTAAACTGTCATCGTTATCATTTCACAATAACGACTCTTTAAGATTACGCTCGTTTACATTTGCTCTATTCTATAAAACGGCGGTCTCTGCTTTAACGGCTAAACCGTTAGAAAATATACCAAAATAAATCTCTGCATAAATCAAAGCTGCCATTGAAATTGCTAAAGTTAAAATTGGGGTTGTATTTGACATAGTCAGAAATCGGGCACTTTTTCTGAATCTCACGGGAACATAAAAAGAGCCGATAAAGGTGATCGATCACGAAATAAAAGGGAGAGGCCAAAAACCTCTGGATTTGCAATGTTGCAAAGAAACAAATAAAAACGTTGTGATATTAAATCCACGGCAAAATGTGAAACATTATAGAATTTTAATTAACGAAATATATCTGATCAGGAAACTCGTTTTTGCAAGATTTTACCTTAACACGAAATTAATTTAAATGAAAATATTCATTACGCTGACAATAATGTAATATGTAGAATAAGAGATAGATTATGGATATGGACGATCTTCTGTTTTAGTCTTAAATGGGAAACATATAGATGTGATAAAAGATTTTATATCCAAGTACCATTTTCATTAGACTGAGCATCGCAAAGCTATACATATATGGCAGGTGTGCCTAGCACCTTGTGTTTAGCCTTCCGGTATTATTAATCGAATACGTTATCAGTTCTTCGTTATATTTTCATATTTTTATATTCATAAGGAGTAATAAAGAAAATGTTAAAGAGAAGTTACCAACGAAAATGGTTGCAAGAGTAAATCTCGAGCTATTTCAAGTTTTATGTAAATTTTAAGATGAAGTCAATCATTTTATAAAACTTTGATTAAACGCTCATATCGCACTTTTAAGACTGGAATATGTGGATTTGGGATTGTGGGTAATCTAAACGCCATTATTTCCAACTTAATATGACATACAAAAACCTTATATCACGTATCAAAACTGTAAGGAAGTCATTGAAATTCTCGATGACTCTTGGCGTTACATTACCAGTGTCCATGGTGTGTGACTCACTCACTGTCAGGAACTTCGCAATGTTAATTTTAATTTCTTTCAACACTTATGTAATTTCCGACCAAGTTAATAAACTCCACCGCTTTGCTACAAACGTCCAACTCTTTAAGATTTATACTTATCCAGGTTTCCCCATCTGTTTGTTTTTTTCTCCAACGATGTTTTTTTTAGCAAAGTTTCATCGTGACTTTGACTTTCTGCAGCAGTTTCCACAGTAAGTTAATTGTGTGTAATATAATATTTCATTTTCATTGTATTCAAAGTTTTTCATGGAATTATGTAGCAACATCTACAAAAGCTTATTTACGATCATCATATGTGCCTTGTTCATCTATAGGACCAAATTATCCTTGAACTATTTCCGGTTATGTCATGCCCATCAAAATAATGTCGTAGCACATGTTATATCATATAAAATGTGCTGAAACACATTTATTAGATAACGGGCAAATGATACATTCTACTAATATTACGGATAACGAATTACAATGCTGTATTTATTCATGTACCATGGTGTTTTTCTATAATAATGCAATTTTTTTGTTGATCAAACATCACGTGGTAAAATTTACAAAGAGTTTTTGTCGGACAGATGTTGTGACCTCTATAGTTATACTAAGGTGACCCCGTCGACACCGAACTGACTTTTTGTTTTATTTGATTAATGAAGCATCAAATCATTCATGTGTAAATCAACAATCAAACAACTATATTAATCAATCATCGATCATAACTCCAGACGCGTGTTTTCCCGCTATAAAATCCATGCATATAGTTTTACGAGTGTCGGTTCAAAAGTGCCGTTGATTATATTCTAATTCTAAAAGTTATTTTATTAACTACTCGTATGTGTGTTATACGATATTACTCGCTCTTGTCTCATCTGCATTTTAACAGATCGGCTTAGTATTACTGTTAATGCTGACACATTGACGACTTTCTAGCGTCCCTCGTCCATCATTGAGGGGACATTTTTTCAAAATGTATTTTTTATAGTGGAAACTTACGCTAGGGGAAAGTTTTTGTCGGCATTTTTTCATAGGTCGCTGTGATCGTTTGTCTTGTTTGCCCGTTCTAGCCATCAGCTGAAATTTTACGACTGATCCCTTTTGAGACTGCAATTTTATTTGCTGTGAACCCTGTTCATGTTTAAGAATTGTAATTTAAATTTCCTTCTTTGTTTATTGAGGTCTGTTATTTCTTTTGTAACTTGATCACTTTTGTTCGTACCTATTTTACCGTTATTGCTTTACATAATAATTACTTTGAGAAATTCATCAAAAGCTTGACTCGAACCGTCGTCGTCTCCAACATCAATTATATGTGAAGCATGTCAAACGTTCACTTGGCGAAGAAAAATTAGTTTTATAATTATTAAGTGATCCGTCAAGTTAGCCCTGCACTCAATAGACGGCTCGCTGCACCGCCTGTGCATCAAGCGCATAATGCGATTTAAAAGCAATCTCCTCGTCGCGTACGCTCAATTTCCGAGCCAAATGTCGAATGATCTGACGATTTCCTAACGTATCTCGTGCTAGTTTTTCTGAACTTTATCTGTTCCATACATAAAATCTTTGCTATTTCTGGATATTTTAGTATATTATACTTACGGAATCTTCATTTCGTATCAAGAAACCACATAGAAATTATTTATTAAATCTTCGTTGTTAACCAGTTAATCTACTCGTAATTATAATTTTAATTGCCGGCTTTATTTATGTTTGCATAAACACACCACGAACTATAATAAAGACGACATTTATGTCTTTGTATCTAAACATTTTGCGAAATTCTCATGCCATTACCGCTTCAACAAGCTTCTGGTTCCCGCTATCTTCCATCTGCATAGTGTTTCGGGGAAAAAGTAGATGATATTTTCAGAGAATGAAATAACATTTTGTGGTATCCAAATGACTCGTATCTGTGATGTTTTAAAGCAGCATCTGAACTGGTTTCTCTGATCTTGCAGTGCGGTGCCCCCTATACCCGTAATAAAATCCAACCTGCAAGATTAATTACATTCTCATGATTGTAATTAGAGGGATTGTCGTAAGATTAAACAAATTTTATCGTTGATTCATTAGGGTTTTATTTTTATCTTCATTACTTTCTAGATGGTTGTTTTTGCTTGACTTTTGTAAGTGCTACACTTACCTAATTAGAGTTTTAATTTCTATTATGGTTCTGTTACAGCTTGCCATTATTTCTTTTACTTACCAGTTTTTCTAAGTACCGACGTTCTTTGTTATAAAATATTTATCTTTAAGTGGAAATCTGTTGTGAGAGTCTTGGCATTTATCAAATTCTTCACAAAAACTCGAAGCTACATCGTACTCGCATTAAAAAAGATATGAAGAAACATTGCTACTTATCTACGTGACTGTCGCTTCCGTTTCATTTCCCTTCGTCTTCTACATAATTATCTTAAATACTAAAATATTCATTTTATTAGAACTATTATCAAAAGCTCGTAAAGTTAAAGGCAGGTTATAAGTGAATCCATGGTTCAAATTATGCGTGTAGGTTTTGTGATATTTTATTGTCTGTCTTGTGTTGGTATATTATGCGATTCTTCCGATGTTTATTTACGACTTCGCTTTAGTCCTCGAACTGTCAACTTGTGAAGCTGTCGCGGATAGTTTTACGACCACGGAAGTGTAATTAATTGATACTGAGTTGATAACTACGAATAGGTTCTTACTTAGATTTGATTATAGTCTGAATGTGGTATTTAAACGTTAAATATTATTATTATTTTCATGTGTTTTAGTTTCACAACTGTACTTATCGTGATTTTTAAGTCGATTCTCGTATTACCTACCTTGTTTTAATACAAAATACCCATTTTATTTATTCAATGCACAATATATTATTTTCCATAAACACAGAAACACGCGACCCCGGTACCTAGCAACAAATAGTTCATAAAACTTTTATTAGCAACAAGGCATAATGTAATGTTACCCTTATTATAGGCGATGTAAACAATATACGCTTTCTTGTTAACTGCCAAGCAGTAAAAGGTATTGTTAGTTTGAATTATTCCAATCGGTTGTAAAATATAATATCGGTGCGGCTGACCTTTTGTTTGTTTATTAATTTTATAGATTTTCCGATACTTGTAAAACCATTCAATTAAAATTTAAATGCTTTGTACTACTTTAATATAAGTAGAATGCGTACTATCACTGCCTTAGCCAAGATGGTATAACTGAATAGCTGTGTAAACGGACTAGTCACCAAAAAACACAAAAAAAAACAGGCGAATCAGGGAAACTATCTAGTAGTGATACAGTTATTTTATGATTACTGCATCCATTTAGCTAAGATGAGTTTCTACAACCGTTTTTACAAATCGTTACACTAACATGTATGGGAATGACATAGCCACGTTATCTACTTAGGGGCGTCCAGTACGCCCGAGCAATCAGTTTTGACGTATGACCTCGTAGAAATAACATCATAAGTTATTGCTTGGGCGCGGCTGCTCGGTACATGTGGACGTGCCTACAGTTTATTTCACATACGAAGTCCCGTGGACACGGCGCTGTAGTCGCGAGTCAGGAATAAAATTTACACCGTGTTTATTTACGGAACTATTACTAACTATTACTAATTCCGTAATTGAAGATTTCCGTGAAATAGACTGTACTGGTGCTGATTTTGTTGAAACACAAGTTAGTACACAACACACACACACACACTCCGTTTTTTTTTCTATGTTAAATATTTCCCTCATGCTGATAAATGTATCAGCAAGAAATACGACATGAGAATAAGGCATGAGTGTCTTCTATATATTTTAGCGTAATCATTTATAGAAATGCCTAATATATTTGTGTTGGCTAGAGAGGTTTTTGCCTGCTACTGATAAACTTATAAGTGAAACTTCTAGTGTAGTGACCTATAGTGCTGTGCAAAGACCCCTTATAGGTATCTACATGCTTCTTGATAAGGTATGTTCCTCAAATACCTTAATTGCAAAAAGTTCATCCATTCTAACCTGGCACTTAAAATCCCAGTTCAGTATCAAGCAATGTTGGAAGTTGTGAAAGTCTGTAAATTATACTAGAAACAAGAATAATATTACCTGCTGAACACTTTGTTTAATAAAACAACAAAAAAAAAATCATTGCACATGTTGCGATGTTAGTTATAAATAGCGGTAAGAACTGAAGCTGATTCTTATTTAATACTAGCGGCCCGCCCCGGCTTCGCACGGGTACATTGCGGTTACATTATTGGAGTTTTAGTAAGGACCCCAATTTTTTTTTAAACTATAATATAGCCAATGTCGCCCGGGGATAGTGTAGTTTCCTAACAGTGAAATATTTTTTTCAAATCGGTTCAGTAGTTCCTTTTAATATTATTAGTATAGATGAAAATACCGTGTATTTTGGTCGTTAGTCAGTGCCGTTACATCGTAAATGTGGAGTCGGTATATGATATGTTCACGGCTAATTAATATAGTAAATTTTAAATTTCAATGCACGCATTGATGTCTATTCAGTTGCCGTCTAATCAAGACTAAGCCTTGTTAGGGTACCAACAAAATCAACGCCGTTATTTGCCAATAGGATGATGTTAAATGTTTTAAAACAAGCAGCATTTAAGACTACTTAAATTTTAATATGTTTTATTTCCTGTTTGAAACGAAAATATTATTTAAATTATACACATTTAAGTATGTAAATTGAACAAAAAAGATAGGTAACAACGTGTTTTTGCGCCATATTTTCTTGTTTTCATCGAAGGACTGGAATAAAAATTGAGAAGGACAATAATGGGATCGTTTCTTTAAAGACTCATTACACGCCGCTTCAGATGTGGTTTGAGAATTTGTAACGAAATGAAGCGCAGTGCGTTCACCCCGTATGTCGTTAGGACCTTCGCATACTGTTCGACTTTGCAGCTGTACACGTCACATCCGGATTACTTATGGGTCGATGTATTGAAGTTATTTAGGCAATTAACTAATCATTATAATCAGAACTTATTACATTCGGCAAAACGATAATTGTGATTTATAGTCGCTACAGTAAAACATTCGCTGTAAAAAGCGTTCCTTCAACAATTGTTTTTTTATAGGGCCTTGGTCCACCACACACCCTAACTACTGTTACTCCTGTACGCCAGAATCTACAGTGATGTCCATAGTGAACATCAGTGAATAAAGACTATGTGTTTTATTTAACTCTCGGTGAGTCCCGAGAAATGATAAATATCTTGGGATCGGTCACGAAGAGTCTTATGATATAACATTATAAAGTGTCTTCCACAATATAAAGCCATTCGCTAAATAGCCACTCATTACAATAAATTACAATGCACAAAGTTATCTAAGCATAGTATCGCCGACCTAGAGTCGACCGGGGCACGCTAACAGCACATCCGACGGCGGCCGCTTCAAGTCGCCCGACTATTCCGGGCCTAACGCGAAACGCACGACATTCGCTAAAAATACGTGCGTCGTCGTGCGCGACTCGCATAATAATTGCATGTTGAGCCCGGCTGTAACACTAGACGATGTCGTTATTGCGTGCGATAAGATATAAAATGACGCGTTCTTGTACGTACGCGTCGTTATAACTAGCGTTTCACGGTTAGAACAAGTGTGCTCTTCATGTTAGTTTCAACGATGTCTGAGATGCTCAGATTGTTTCTCCACGTTACTTTGTATAAAAAAGCATTCGAGAGCCTCGAATCTCAAAATAACACGCAAGGTTATCAACACATCTTATAAATATCGAGAGCTTTTGTTTTTACCACGCTTCGGATATCGAAAATCAACGATTTAATGACACGATTCTAAAGATTGCGATCGTAAAGTTTACGCGTTTTAATTTCGTTATTATGAACAGTCGAATATTGAATAATTTATGCGTTCCCCAAATGATTTGATTTAATAGGCGTGCATATAGTGTGTACAATAAATTCGTATGTTAATATGAGAAAAACTTCTTATAAAGAGTTTCGTAATAATAATAAAAATCCCAGCGTGGTACCTGCCCACGCGGTGTCGTTGACCCTGCGCATGTTTAGTACTACGGCTTATAATCAAATAGTTTATGCTTAAATTAAGTAGTGCTTAAGATTAATAACTCTTAACAAATTTTACATTTAATCGAAAATTAAAGATTTTTGCATTTGATGTTTTCGAGTTCTCAGGGAAAATTAGAAAGTCTCATACATTTACATTGACAATTTGTTAGCTAGGTTAACGCTATTAGCTTTGCTGATTTATTCAACTTAGTAACTTAATTGGTTGGGGGTTTGGTTTTATTTAATTACTTAAAAAAATACTTCTGTAATATGTATTTCGATAGAAGAATATGGCAAAGAATAATTATAGCAAGTTGAATAGGTTAATCACAGCTATATCAAAACAAATCAGATGCAAGCAAACCGTCGTCTGCCGACACAAGTCGGTGGGATAATAAACAATATAATTTACATGAACATAACATATTTCTATTCAATAAATCAGGCATCGCAATAAAACAGTCGTCTAGAGACGATATCATTCAGACATTACAAATTAAATGTATGGAACCCGATTACCGATGATCAATCTCACTTTAATTAAATTAGTCAAGTCATACATGTTCATGCCGTTTGATGTTGTAAAGCGATAATATTTTATAACCAATTATGTATAATTACATGTGTGAGTAACGAGAACTTTAAACTTTATTTATTGTTAATTGTGCCTACGCTTCGCAGATTATATCAATGTGCAAAAGTGTTGTGTATTACAGAATTTCTTAAATTTTATTCACTCCAGTTTAGAAAAAGAAGTAGGTACTAAAATGCCCCTAGTTCTATTGAACTAAGTGTATAGTAACATTTCTTTTTAGAATGGGTCGTAAGCGCCAATTATTATATTATTTATAAGACTATTTTGGCGTCACGGAACGGATACCAAACAGGTTCGAGTGGTGAATGAACTGACTATAATCGGTCAAGTTTACACATCGATTTCAATGTCGATCGGATAAAGATATGCGTAATAAGGGCGGCTAATCGGTCAGCCGAGAATAGAAGTCATTGTTATTGCACGACCTACATGAAGTATTTTTATTTCAATACGTCTGTGCACACTTTGTATCTGATACTATAATATTTTATTGGTTTTTCAATGTTATATTATTAAATACAATAGTTGGGTGGGTTGGACAATAGGCTCGCGCGTGTGAAACAGCCCACATTAGGACCAAAAATACCATCGGTGAAATGTGGATGCACCCTGCCTACCCCATCGAGCAGTATAGGCATAATGGTGTTGTATTTGTGAGATTCTTCCAGCATCAACCAAGTAGAATAACTAACGTAGTGATGTAACTAGAATCACGGTCATCAAGAATAATAGCCATCATGTTTCGTGATATTGTTGCGTCACGTTTTCCAGGCACCAAAAAATAAAATGCACACTTTTACTTTCATTGCTTTCTTGTCGTTCTTGTTCAGACGAAAACGTTGGAAAACCGTCAATGGAATTTTAACAATTGGTAAAAACCGGTTTGTTTTGTTGTTTTGGTACGACGCGTGGACCCTTCGAATTTGTGCGACCCTCGTGGTATTGATTTTATTTTTGTTATTTTATTGATAGTGCGGCCTGTGTCCCGGCTGGCCCTGAGTGTGATATTCCAGCGTGCTTCTAGAGTTTAACACTCAGTAACTGTCACATAGTTTCGAGTGCCGTACTATTATGATTGGACTCTATTTTGACTCTATTTTCTAGTTATGAGATTAGTTCGTACGTCTTGTAAAAAAATATGTAGTGAAGTAGGAACCTACCCATGCAAAATGTTTTAAACATCTGCATGGATACAATTAGAACAAAATGTTCTCGACCTCTGAACACAGGCCGACCCTATTAAGGCTGGACTTCACAACTAGTGTTTATTACTTTATTACTGTCGTCGGAAATGTAAATTAATGTTAACGCGTCGCGATTACCAACGCATGTACAACTTAAGTACTACAGTCAACTTACATTATGTCTCTGTATACAAGTCTTTTTATTATTGTAAGATTTGTTTTTACCTTTGTGCAAGTATCCACTCTCAAAAACCTTACTTAATGTATGTACACCTAGGATTATATAATTATGTACGTTTAGGTGTCGCATAGGTTTGATGACGTCATTCGACATTTTGACATTTTAAATAATTAATGTTATAAAAAAATTAAAATGCAAACCATGGTATGTACAGCTCGTATATTGCCCCCATGCCGATGATAGCGCGTGATAGTCATAATGATCCCGATTAATTACACTTGCGTGCATTAAAACACTGCCACTCTACCGACTATTACGACGAGGAATTAATGCAATAATTACACACTTCTCCCATATTTACACTACTAACACGTATCATTGATAATCAGCGTTATGAATATTTAAGTCGTTCATTTATCAATCTATAAATACTTATCTACACCTATAAATAAAATTGAAGTGTCTCTTTGTAATATTAAAATTTATTTTTTATACTTAACTCATATGAAAGTATAAGGAGGTAATTGGACATAACAAAAAAAAACTATTTTTATAATTGTTGTCTGTCTGTTTGATCCGGTTTTTCTCCGAAACGGCTGGACCTATTTTCACGGGACATTCACTGGTAGATAGTTGAAGTTACAAGAAGTAACTAATGCTACTTTTATTTCATCTGATGACGACGCGGGCAACACCTAGTTTATAATAATTATCTGGAAATTGGATGAGGCCGTTTTATTGGAGATGAGCGTAATAGTCTCCGAGAAATTGAGGTACCTATGTGTTGTTCGAATTACATCATGGACATTACTGATCTGACTGACTGTCGTATAACCTGAACTAGGAGCAATACCCAGGTCTTAATTTGTTAAAATGCGCACGTAAAAGAAAATATTTTTAATTAAGAATATTCCCATAATTTATTATGTATTTTTGAATTTATAACACGTCTAGCAACTAGGAACTCAAATCGTAATCACATACTTATTGCTTTATTTATTGGATGTGTAAATTACAAAAAAATATATGGATGACTTAACGGTTTCATCGTGAAATGAGCTAGTCTAGTTAGTTTTTTAAATAAATTGATCATCATAAATATGCCTAGCTTTAAATAAATCATGGCTATTTTCTGTAAATCTTTTTCGAGAAAAATGTCGGTGTAACCTATTGTAGATGCTTGCAATACATTTAAATAACTGCTCAGACGTTGTTGATCTGAAGGGGAGCAGGGAAAAGGGGTTGGATTTGGTGTAAGAAACCCAATCCTCACAAGAAATAAATATCGCCAGAGTCACACTAATGTATGGTCCTAAACTAAGCAACGTTCCTACTATGGGTAGGTGCCTTATAATGAACTGGACCCAGACAGTAACGAATATCCATTTCCCAACGGGATTTTTTTGTATGTACCCGCAACCACTCGGGGCAGTGAGCCGAGCGGCCTACGCTCGAACCACTGCGCCCAAGCGGGCGTCAAACAATATCTTCTAATACTTTATTAGCAACTCCCACAGCCAGTAACACCTCTGCCAACATCCAATAACTTAACCAGCAATCCTTTACAAAGTAGTTCAGCACAGCATAAACGGACCGTTGTCCGCAAGTGGACATTGTTCCTTGGACAATGGGCATGCGGGTGCGGGGTGCGGGGGTCGTGCACCACCACAAATGACCCCCATGCCTGTCTCGGCCTGATAACATCGAGATTGTTGGAGCCGTTAAGCTTTAATACTTAGATGTTGTGAGCATGTTAGCTGTAATGAAAAATGTGAGATAAAAATAATTATACTATTGGTAAAGTCGTCTTTGAAGGAAGACTTACGCATTTATATAAGCAATTAGTATAAATTTTAAGGTGGTAGAGCCAATGACTAGCCTTGACTACAGGTCATATGCAATGCCTTTGGAATTGCAAACATCTATATAGGCTACGGAAACTGTTTATTCGCATACTGGTGGACCAGTTAACCTCTCAAATTAAATTAAATACTAGTGCTAGGGGTGGGCTCACTTTAATAATTTAATGGCCAGAACATGGATGAAACCTGGAAACTACGTTACGACGGCCCTTCTTAACACTAGGCTATGGTCGCTTTTAGCATTGACATTGGAACTTTTTAGACCAGCCGATGCAATATGTTTTATGGTTTACTGTTTATTTTATAACGAATGTCCTCCCTT
This sequence comes from Notodonta dromedarius, assembly GCA_905147325.1. Taxonomy (NCBI): domain Eukaryota; kingdom Metazoa; phylum Arthropoda; class Insecta; order Lepidoptera; family Notodontidae; genus Notodonta; species Notodonta dromedarius. Next base: position 11,000,828 of record LR990165.1, on the reverse strand, counting down.
ATTTGTTAGCTGATCTTGATACGCTCCTAGATCTCTTGGGAGGCTCATATTTCAAGTGTCGAGTTGTACCGATGACGGGCCGCACAATGCAATCCTTCCGTGCAATCGAACCCGCGCTGCGGTTATGGCTCCTACTACATTAAATTCACCGACTACGCCGCTGAAATTACCTGGTTTCAATAATTTATAGACGTTATTTGTTACAATATTGTAATAAACAAATAACAATAGCAGTAAGTGTCAAAACAGTATTGCAGTTTCATTATATAAACCTTTGAAATTATTTTGATAACTTTAGTCGGCTCCCATAAAGTTGCGTTGATATAACCTCTGAAATATATTGTAGTGAAGTGTAATTCATATGCTGCAGTGTAAATAAATACAATTAAACATATAATTTAGAATACCACAGTTGAAATACGCCTCTTCTGTAAGTCATAGCGGACCATTAAACATTTATTCTTACTAACGAAACTACCAAATTACTTAGGTAAGTATGGTAAAATCTTCTAAGCAAGAATGAAGCTTACGCTCATTGAATCTCTTGAGCTTAACCCAAATCTTAAAAACACTCACCCTCGGTTGCGATGCAACAAACCCTACCCGCAGTAAACACAAAACAATGCGCTCGCGCATCGTATTGCGCAAGTCATTCCTATCGGTCCGCGGAGCGCGACCGCGCATTCACTTTCGCCTACGAACATTATTTATGTTACCACTGCAGCTTTACTTTATAACTTAACTTAGTTGTAGCTTAGTTACACCACTACACGGCCATTCGATGTTTCTAAACATTCGGTAAGGCACGCTTCGATTACAGGGCTGTCCAACATCATTATTTCCCAAAATATGTCTCCGGCCCCACAGGTTTTTATATAAACTAGTCTAGCGCTTTTCCGACGGTTTTCGTCATTAACGTTGTATCCGTTCATAACTTAGTATTATTTATTTTCCTTCCTTCATTTACTTTTATTTTGTATTCACGAGGGCAACCCTATGCAGAAATTGTTTGTTACATTTTCGTTCCAAAACATTGTCGAGTTTACATGGTTTTGTCACGGAATAACTTTAACTTTAACATCGTGCTGCATGCTTTAACTTTAAGACATTCAGACTGCATAACGAAGGCCGTTATTATTTCGAATTTAGAACCTACCGTTAAGATAAAATTTGTCTAGTTTAATTTATTCTTGTACCAATAATAACTGCACTAAGATAAACACAGCGTGATAGATATTCCGTGATATAAAACATGAAAATTAGTTTCAATGAAACGTTAATTTGACTCATATAATGCAATATGTGTCAATCAATAATTATAATAATTCCTATCTAATCTACAGGATATTCCAACCGGGGAAACATGTATTGATAAAATAAAATCTATCCATTATTTCTCCAATACCAGCGTGTTCACATGTCAAATTCAACCGTTCATTAATTATAACACCGGAACTTAGCTTCCTCCGAGCGAATGTGGTGCTATTACTGCCCCGAAATTAACGATTTTTTATTCACATAAACTTTGACGCTTACGAAATGTAGATTTTTATATTTATTTTCACCTATCGGAATCAGAGTTTGTAGATGAGAACTTGTATTATAAGTTGCGTACTGGATGGAATAATGTCATACAAAAGTTTTTATATTTATGAATACTACTGTGCCCGGCGACTTCATCCGCGTAGTATTTTAACTTGGCAATTTCGGGATTATCGGGTTAAAAAGTATCCTATATGTTAATGCCGGTTATAATCTATCTGTGTTCCAAATTTCATCCAAATCCGTTCAGTAGTTTTTGCGTGAAGGAGTAACAAACATACATACATCCACACTCACAAACTTTCGCATTTATAATATTAGTAGGATTAAACTGATAAGTATGTGACAGAAATAAACATTTGTATAAACAATAAATGAAAAAAAACTACAACCACTTCTTGGTTCTTTACCCTATAAAAGGATACTGTTATCTATTTATTTATAGTGTTTTAGTTTCGTTCAGAGCATACAATTTAATATTAATTCGTAACTTGTTTCATTTATGCAAATCACGAATTATTCTATATTTTGCTGGGCAGCTGAAAAAGTTTAAAATTGTCTGCCTTCTACGTTTTTAATACACTAAGAGAATACATTTTTTAACTATTGGTTTTCTACTTTCAATATCTACGAACATTAATAATTATGTTAAAATATAAACTGAAGCGTTATTTATAACCTTAATCTTTGTTACAAAGTCAGATCGCGTGGGAATCGCTCGATAACAAATACCGATTGTTTATTATGGAAACCTGATTAATACGCGATGTCACTAACCTAATGTGTCGTTTAGATGTGATTTGTCATCTGTATTAATTAACGTACAAGCAAAACTATCAGTTAATGTGTTCGATTAACCGTTAGATAATTGTTACTAGAGGTATTATCCGCCGTACTATTAAAATGAGGTTTCAAATCCTATCGATGCAGATTAATCACTGTATGGTTTGAATCGCCGATTTGAACTCACGACCCCGCAATCGTATGTTTACGTTTAACCATTGACCTGCTGCTTAATCACTATTAATACATTTATGTATCTGCGTGCCACTCAGAAATGAGTTGAAGTTAAAAAGTATATACTTGTTAATTTATGACTATTAGAGCTTCCATGTCTGTTTTCTATCTAAGTCTGTTCACAGACTTCCAAGTCAACTGTCTCCTTCGGAAGTAGTCGAACAGACTTAGATAGACAACAGGCAGATGGCGTTGGTAGTTTAAGCTGTAGTCAAATGACTACAGCTAATATACGGGCTGGCTCGAACACGGTAGTTACCACTCCTAATTAAAAGTAATTACTAGAGGCACTAACGGTATTCTATAGTTTAGATAATTTCAAAAAGTAAGAATTCTTAGCCACGTCATAATCACCATTGTCGGTACCTAAGCTAAATTCTGACTCTCGTTTGGATATTTGCATAACTTGTCTGTAGAATACGAATAATATATAATGTAAGTATCTAGATTTGTTTATTACGAATATATATGCTGGAAAATTATAACGATATTACTTAAGACACGGGTGCCTATGTGTAGGAACAGAATTAGCACGAGTGGTGAGCTTACTGGATGACAATACATGTTGGCTACAGCAGAAGCAACTTTTTGTCGACTTCTCCGTCATACCTATCAACAGTGTAATTAGTCGTGCGCTACGATAATCCTTTGTTTAACGATCACGGCACGGCACAAAGGCGTCGGCAGCGAGGCCGCGCCTGTCATCAGACCAAGGTCGCTGCACTCGCATTTACGGAACATATGCAATAGCGATTGTGACCACTACTACGGGTTTTTTAGTTAAAGTCCTAATGACCCACTGAGAATAACAGGTACACGCTCGAGACGAGAAATTTTAAACCATAGCTGTTTTAGTTTCGAAAAATAAGATATAATTGCGCTGAATAATTGCGGCTGAGAGTAAAATGATAGTTTGCATTTTGTGATATCGTGAGACTTTTTATGAATTAGTGCTATTCAAATTTCATAGTTTATTTTTGTCAACGCCTTATTTGAAAGCTAGTAAGGAAGCCTGCCTATACACGTATCCTGAATTCGAAGAGATAGAAATATGGGCACTTGATTTCTGTATGCACTGATAGAAACTCGTATTTTCGTGTATTTCGATGCGCACCAAACAGATTTTGTTTGTCTCAGAGAACTCAGACTAAAAAACCATTATAATTTTACTTTTATTTTGAATGTCATTGATACACGACAAAAGTTATTCGAATTCATTTCGTTTCAAATTCGATGAAAAATAATTTATAATTAAGCCGACTCAAAAAACCTGGACTCACTAAAAAGCTAGAAATAACCACATTATAATTTCATTCATTTGGAGCCGAAGAAGATACTGGGACAACTTGAAGCAAATGATTCCGTGAAGCTACGTCAACAACCCCGTTTAGAGTGATAGTAAAAATCGTTCACAGACAAGTCTATTCGTAGTAGTTACGTATTAACGACACGGTAATTCGTGTAGGCGTCCCGTCGTCTGCCGCGGGTGTGTGGGCGAATATTTTTGTTTGGCCGTCCACACCACGTGCGCTGCGCAGTGTACGCAAACATTTCAACAGTACGAAGCCTCGTTTCCTGGTAAATGTGGGGATATTATTATTATGTATTGTTCGAGTTGCGTGGCCTTAGTTCAGAAAGACGGACAAAGACTTGTTTAAAGTTTAAAGCAGTTTCTAGAAGTCGGAGGCCAGACCGCATTCGATACATGTATGCAGCTGAATCAGTGGTGAATAGAAGCCGGACACCATTGCAAATTGAGAACAGTTCAGAAATATCTACAAATCTATAAGATTGTGAATCGGCTATTTAAAAGTATTCATATCTCCTTTAAAGCATTAAGAACAGCAAAACAGATTACACAATTGGTCATCGGGAACGTGTTGTAAAACGTCTTGTTCATTCTAGTGTGCAAGGTATTCCTTAAATAGCCCTTTCTTAGAACTTTGCATTTACGTAATTTCGTTATTTTAGTCCGATTGTTTCTCAAATCCTTAATATATGCCTGAACATCCTAGTCCTGAAAATTTCGCATATCACTAAATAAATAATTCAGTCCAATGTAACTTGAACCACGTGCACGCACGCACCCGGAAATATGCGTGCACGGCCATTTCGTGCGTTCCCGCGTTTCCCACGCATCTTAGTGCGTAATTTAAATCAATTAACATACGGGATACCGTTGCTTGCGGTGACCCGGAGGTAGAACAACAGCTAGTTATTTACAAGTCAAATTGTAATCCAGGCTCTTAGATCTCATGGTGCCCTGGTACCTCAATTCAAGAGTGCCTTAGTAGTAAGGATAATTTGTGGAGTTAATGATGGAGCAGTAGGAGGGGGTACTGTGTGATGATTCCATCATCTGACATCACGCAAAAACACCTCCCTTTATATTGCGTCAATGGCAAAAAATACCGATATATCTATCGAATTAAAACTCGCGCTTGATCCTTGGATTTTTCACATAGAAAATATATCTCATTTCGATATCGATTCAACAAATGGTAGGGGTGTTGCATTCACTGCATATGCACATAGACACGTCATATAATCTAGGCACCCGCTATTGCATGCACTTGACATACTTCCCACACAAAGAAATGACACCTAGGAACTTAATGACATGATTACGTCACGACTGCAAAGGTTGCGCCTGCGCACAATTGTGTAAAGTTCAAATGTAATTCTACACTTTGTAAGTACTGATTGCATGTGGTATTGGTTTTCAATACCTAGGTACCTATATGTTTAGGTATTATTCTGTCATGACGTTATTAAAACCTTTGTAGGCAGATAAAGATGCCTCTTATAACTCTTCTTGCGCTTTATAGTAACCGATACAGGTTACGGGCTCAATACTCATTGAGACTATTAAACTACTGATGTGAACCGACATAAACTTAAAACAAGAATTTAGTTTAGTAGGAGAATGTAACAAAGGCGGTAAACAAACCTGCTAACTGCCTGAAATGAAGTAGTTACCGTGCCTATAGATGCTTGTAATGCCAATGGCATTGCTCACACGTTGGTAAGGTAACCCTGGGGTTGGGCTTACGGATTTCTCACTAATCGTACGAAATGCAGATAAAAACTCCTATTTTCTGTGAAAGGGTGGTACTACCGCAGTCTAGTCTACCCATACATGATGTAGTCACTTAGCTACAGCTTCGGTCTACCATCGTAAACGTTAGTAATCTTTAACCAAACTCCTGCGCCATTTTTATTGACAACATTTTGATATGACGGATTAACTTTGTCAACATAATCGTCGGGACGCGTCAAAGTTATCAGGGCGTCCTAAAGCAACGGCCGTCCGTTTTGTGCGCTCGCCGACACAGATAACGACAACATTGACGAAGGACACGTTAACACTGTAAACATTAAGGTGAAGGCGCCTGTCTAGCCCGCGAAGTTCAAATTTTTTGAGTTCTTTTAGAAATTTTTCAAAATCTGACAATAATAAAAGACAAATTTTGTAATTCGCGAAAAAGACCGTGTGCAGTGCATTTATTAATACATTTATTTTACTCTAAATATTATCACGGTGGATATGATACTAGTAAATCACTAAATATACTAAAATTGCCAGATTATCTGGATAGCTGTCGTTCTTGAAATGTTTTAGAGTAAGTTGGATATATTAATAAATGCACTGCACACGGTCTTTTTCGCGAATTACAAAATGTGCCTTTTATTATTGTCATATTTTGAAAAATTTCTAAAAGAACTCAAAAAATTTTAACTTCGCGGGCTAGATGGGCGCTTTAGCCTTAATGCAGCGGTAATGTCACGAATAACTGATTTTGAGGTAAAATTAATTCGTAGAAGAAATATAAGTATTTTAGAGAATTTAAGGTCAATCTCCAATAGCGTTCGGGTACCTCCATGCTCCTGGATGCAACGAAGGTGATTTAAGCCTCAGTAGCTCTATCATGAACATCACGCTGGTCTGACGTCTACTTAAAACATTTGTTTGGCAAGTTGTAGGTATACAACTACAACAACAACGACTGTCACACCAACTGAATGGGCCCAAACTAAGCAACGCTTGTACATACTATGGGTACCGTACAATGGATTAAGGGCGATCCCAGTTATACCCAGACCTAGGCAAATTACGCCAAGATCTATTCCGAAATTTGCCCCTATGGGAATCGAACCCGCAACTACCCGGTGCAGTGCGCCGAGCGTTCTACGCTCCCACTGCGCCAAGCGGTCCCAAAAATTTGCCATAGGTAAATTTATAAATGTTACCCTTAGTGACTCGCAAATCTTAGCAATCGAAGTTTAAAGTATTTGCGTCCATGTTATGCCCTCGTCTCGGCCATGTTTTTTTTTTTTGATATGACTATATGTTGTTGGCCAGAGTGGCCATAACAACTTCACCCGGACAGAGGGCGAGCGCAAGTGCGCTCCAGCCAGAGGGGCAGGGGGGCAGCTAGCTCAAGGGCGCCACAAGGGACACGACCTCGGCTTGGGCCGCTCCCAGGAGAGGTGGCGAGGGTAAATCTACCACCGGATCGGTTCGGCCATGTCTTGGCCCTTGGTGCGGTCTACAGCACTCTGTTCACACAATATGCTGCGGCTAGCAGTGCTTTTTAGAAGCTTACTTTAATTTCACCTTAGTCTACCGTTCCGAAGCTCTCTCCAAGGGCATGCACGTCAATCTAGAGATGTAACATGCACGTACGATTTGTTTAGTCTACGTGAGAATTGTTCTGCATACTTTCGGCATTTACGCACGCGCGAGTTACTTAGTGATGTAACACCCGTCATACCCGGGAGACTGTGTAACGGACGGAATGGGAAACGTTATTTTAAGTTTTAGATAAATCAGAGTTGCGAGTACCTACGTAAGTGGAAACCGAGCTGTGTAAGATGTACTTTATTTATTTATGGAAAACCAACAGCTACATACAAATTATTAAGCATTAATTCTAGTAATAGAAAGCCAATTAAAGGTTTTCACGTATAGCAGTAGAGAAGTACAATAGAGTCTTAAGCAAACACTTAATAGCACACATCACCTAGAGATACCAGAACTAATTAGAGAAAATATAAGAACATTACAGAATTTATTGGAAGAACTTAAGGTTTAGCTGCTTTCTTGCTTGTTTACTACTAGTAACAAAGGGATCAAAAGAGCAGTCCTTGCACAGTTTATTAAAGTCTCTAAAGAAGATATAACTATTTTATACCATAAGTACTCTGCAAAAATCAACGATTCACTTGTAGTCCAAACTCCACTGGTACGAGACCTATCGTGTCGAATGTTAATAAAAATAATAAAAAAACAAAAGAATGTCTAATATCTTATCGCCAGACTAACACGCCAACTGTATGTTCCAAACTAAGCAATGTTTGTACCAACGATGTGCGCTACAATGGACTGGGGCGATCCCAGTGCCACTCAGGCCAGGCATAAATGCGGTGCTTATACCTACCTAATTATATTTTCAGGAAAAAGATTTATCAAAAAAAACTGGACTTACGTTATCCTCATTAGTAAACAAAAAGTTGCATTAACTTATATGCATTTAAGTATGCATTTGCACAACCGCTAATCACGTTTTGTGCAAAGAACCAATATTGTCTGGCGCGCCGAATGACATTTGAATCATTAACTGCAATCCGCCTAATGATGATTGCACATAGCAAAAACAATCAGTTACAAATACCTTCAAAGTGAATTGAAGGTACAGGTTTTTGCGATTGCTCAATTTATGAAGTTCTTTGTATTCTCAAATCATATCCATAACCTTTAGAAAAGGTCTTAGTTTTTATATGATTTGTATAACACGGCAAACAGGCTGTTATTTCAGAGTGACCGGAATACCATTCAATTTGAAGAAACTTTATTTATGTTACAAAATGATTTTAGTGTTAGTGTAAGTTGGAGATTATTTGTGGTGTTTATACCTTGAAAAAAGGTATTATAAAGATCCATTTAAACATAACACACATTTGAAGGACTAAAATCTCAATGCAGTCTCGCAGAAAGACATTGCAAAAACAGTTTTGCAAGCCAAATCCAGTTGGAAAAGCTTTCTCTCGGATATTAGCCGAACTAGACAACGCTGTCTGTGGATCCAGTTATTTCCTGCGCAGACTTGGGCGGAAACCAGCATTGCAACGTCTTTGTACCGCAGAATTCGCAATTTTAAACTCTAATCTTAGGTTGTTAAAATCTAAAAGGCTTGCAGCCGATAACACTTAACACTAACGACTCTATAAACTCATGGCAGAGCTACTGTAGTATCGGTAGGCCTACCCTGTTTATGAAGATAGGATTTGAGGAGGAAATTGAATTTCTGAAGGCTGTTACGGCGAAGTTAGGCCGTCGGTACCCTTATCCACAAGACTTCAAGTATCTGTTAAGGAAACACCCCTTCTATCTATATTAACACGTATTTTCCAGACAGGAGCGAGTCTTTAAAAGGGCCAAATTATTAACAATATTATGTAAAAGAGACACCAATGTTTTGTGTTAATGTTTCGTGATGACTTACTTAAAACATAAAATAGTAATTTTAAAAAATATCGATATTTCTATTATAAGCTAATTACTAACTGGAATAGTTACTGCAATACGTTTTTATGGTCTACAAGGTAGTTGCATATAATTTTAAACAAGCCAGCAAGAAACGATTATAGTCTGGTTTCACTCTTAATTAGCTTTTTCATTAACTACACAGTACTATTATTTTGCTCGTAACTATACTCGTATATAACCTCGTTCCTAATACGTCTACCAGTTTGAATGAAAAACCGTTTTATCCACAAAATCAATCGACGTTTGGCGGGAGCGTCACAGTGGGTGAGCCCCGTAACCTATATTCACCTTTACGCACACCCACTACTCTATCCCCATCAAATACGATCTAAAATCCTTAATCAAAGTGTAAATCATAAGATTGTAACGTGGTGTAATGAAGTGTAAGCCCAACGCGTCGAAGTTACGCAATTCTATGAATATAAAACGCTTAAATAAATAACAGATGCGCGAAAAACCCACCCCTAGTAGACGGACACTTTGCATAATAATCAGTGGTGTTAAGGGGAAGCATGGGACGAAAATGCAATTTTCACATCAATTTTCAAATCCTTATATTTTCAATTTTCAAAAAATGTATCATATTTTTTAAGAAGAAAACCCCCGTGCTGAATGAGCGTCTGCTTTGTATTTAATAAATAAATATAATAACAAAGAATTTAATATCATTATGTTATGCTAATTGGCAGAAGAACACATAAATAAATGAGAATCTGACAGCATACATACGTCATCGGGGTTGGCATAAAAAAGCAGTGTTCTAAATACCTATTATAAAAAGTTACTTAAAGCAGTTTAAAATACTAATCCAATCTACCTCGGTTTAACAATTGAAAACATTATTAGATACATGCCAACCATATAAATAGTGGAATTATGATAATTATCTTTGTCTAACTACTGAATCATAACTAGAAAATGTAAGTGATTGTGAAGGTCCGTGAGCGCAATTCTCGCCATCACTTCTCCTTAAAGGGTGGTAGAGGGAGCCACCCTCCGGTGACACGATTCTCACGCGACACTTCCTCCGCGCGATGAATGGCCGCCGTGTACAGCCGCGCTGACATAACTGCTCCGACATTGAAAACCAGTACCACAGTTATTCAGATTGAAAGTGGAATGACCAGGACAACATACATTATGTATTGTTTATTTATTATTGTAGGCACTAGTGATAATTCCGTTGCTACACAAATCAAACCTTACTAACCGAAATCTATAGCCTTTTCTTGGTCGCACAGGGCAACACAATTTATTTCAAATTTAGTTTAGTTGCGATTAATTAATAGCGAACAGAATAAGCACTGTGTCTACTTCTAATTTAATAAAAATATAAGTATATCTAGGTAAGTACGACGTGGTCTATTATTGTTCAACACTGTCTAAGCCTGTCATAGACGTAGACTTTAAATTCAAATTAAATTTTTGAATACATTGCACATGTTCTAATTTGACTATACTATACTGCACATTGATTTAATCATAATTATTTCTCCCGAGTGCTGTAAACGTTGCGACACTAAAAAGTCTAGAAGCTTCGGACAACACGCATCCCCGAGGCGCATATGCACGCAGCAGGGTTCCGTAACACAATGCAACCCTGAGTGGAGCCCGACAAGGAGCCGGTCCCCAGAGGGCGAGCCCCATGCGCGATGATCAATTTCCAGCGCTAAACGAAATAATATTCCATTTTACGACCCCAATGTGAACAGACTTAATTTGGGAAGTTGTAAAATTGTCTTTGTGCTTGGATTTGATTTTGTTTTTTTCTTTATTTGGGTATTTTATTGTAATGTCAGGGGTGGTCCTGCGGTAATTGGCTGATAAAATAAAAATAATGTATCTTAGTATTTTCTACCTTAGCTATCAAGTTTAAGATTCGTAAAAACCACTTGGTGCCTATGTATCGAAAAAAAGCTGACATTATAATGTGACATTTATGTTACAACATAAAAGAGTTTATTTTACAGTGACGGGGGGGAGTTCTTTAAACCGAATTATGTTTTTACCCTCCCAAAAAGTTACGCTCATTAATTTGATGTAACCCTACACACAGTGACACAAAATCTCCCATAGAGCACCCCGCATGTGCAATCAAATCGCCCTTTCGCACGGTACCTACATCGCCATGTGCAAGTGACGTGCGTATTCGCATTTCAGTCGCCCACTCGTTACTACGAGGGTGGGGATAGCCGTCCGAAAGTTAATAGTGGCACACTTGCAGCTCCGCTGCTGTATTTTTTGTTTATGAAAACGACGCTTCTATACGGACGTTCAGGGCGCTCGCCGCGCGGCCACTCTATCCGTGCTAAGCATCAGAGGTCAGTAGCGTTACAGGATATATATAGGTGAGTGGTAGCTGCGGCGCCCTACGGTTTACACTATAAAGCTTCGCTTCTTTCGGGCGTCCCTAGACGGCACGGTTTTTTTTTTACTTATAATACTTATACAACGTAACGGTATGTAATAATATTATCTCTTACCACAGGGATACCAAATCTGTAATCCCTAAGCTGCACACACCCTGAATCAAAGCGGTCATTCGCGCGGCATGTGTGGCCGACGTGTATCATTTTGCGCTTTGATCGCTCATGTGTGACGTCATGCGGCGGTCACACGCCGAGGAATTATGCGAAAATTTTAGTGCTGCCATGTTTAAAACGAAAAACTAAAGTTATCATTACAATTTTCACCGAAATGTACACGGAAAATCTGAAAACAATAACTACTAAGAAACACTTTTTGTACACGTACTACGTAATAATCCAATAGTATCTTGTTTTGTAATGATATGAAGCGTAGTAAATTCCTACAATAATAATAAAAAAAATAAAAAAAAGCGACATTTCCGCGAACCGGACGTAAACACGACTTGTTTAGTGCACGTGCACTCAACATTTGCATAGTAATTATGGGCATAGCGTCTTACATAATTATTACTTATTAATATTTTTCAAGCTATTGTCGTGTTACGGTTCAAACACACATACCTATTAAGAAAGCACACGTCTTTAGTTGTATGAATTTTGTTGGTTATTTATTTATTATTGGCACTATACTAGGTGAAACGAAAAGGGTGTACTATTTTTTTTTGCAACTTAACTTTGTAAATCTAAAACTATCGGCTTTGTGGGACAGTTGAAGTACTAAAGGTTTTGTAAACTTGTGAAATCTGTCAGCAGCTGTATTCCTATAACACCGTTTGTTTTTCAAGTTTCCTCCAAACTCATAGTTTTAGAATTACAATGTTAAATTTTGAAATAAAAATACCCTTTTCATTACTCATACTCTGAAAGTAGGTCTGAAGTCCCTGAGGAGCGGGTTGAAAGTAATACTTTTCCGGCCCGGGAGAATCGCTTTCAACTGACAGCTGTCAAATTATTAAAAAAAAAACTAGTTCCATTTTCACATTTCTATGGAACCATGTTCAAACTTTTTCTACAGTCACTCAATTACAGCACGATGTAAAATTTAAGTAACATAAAGTTAAGTATTAATTAAAGAATATATATTTTTAAATGACTTAATTATAATTTAGTTTCAAGAATTTCTTTAAAATAACATAGATTTGGGCAAAATATTTAAAGATGAAAATGAAAAATAATGGCTCAATAATGAAGTTGGCCGGCCAACGAAAAAAAAAAATAGGCGGCAATCCGATCTTTTTTTTTGAGTTGTAGAGTATTGTTTATACTTCCTTGTATTATTTATTTAGCCAATTCCTGTTTTTATTTTTACTTTCCTTGTATTCGTAATGAAAAGCACAGTGTTTACCTCGGGTGAAAGACTTATTTTGTCCCTCGAACTATTAGCGTCCTCGCTACGCTCGGGCGCCAAACCCCGTCTCGGGACAAAATAATTCACTTTCACCACTCGTGTAACAATGTACTATTATGTTTCAACCTGTATGTTTACATTAGTAATTTTATGCTTGCATAATTACTTCAAGGCGAGGGCGACACACTAGGCTTGCTCATTTGATGCCTTGTCGTCAACGGTATTAAGATTTATTTTCAATAGCTGTGCCCACCGACTTCGTTCGCGTAGTGTTTAACTTAACAAAAATTTCGGGATTATCGGGTTATAAACTATCTGTGTTCCAAATTTCATCTAAATCCGTTCATTAGTTCTTGCGTGAAGGAGTAACAAACAAACATCCACACTCACAAACTTTCGCATTTATAATATTAGTAGGATTAACATTTATAACTTAAATGGTGTGCGTTTAATGTATGTCATTGTTTCGTAATCGTATACAGTTTTTATTTTATGCATTTCTCTTATACCTATTTAATAAGAGTGCATACAACGTATAAGTATTATCTTTATCGGTGACATTAACATAATTCACTAATTAACTGTATACGATGAAATATCGGTTGTAGAGCACAGGTTGCCGTCGCTGACGTGCAATTAGCATCATGAATATTATTTAATCGTTTACTTTATACCGATGGTATTAATTACTTCGACATCGGCAATTAAAACTTGTTTACGTTGCAAGTAAGTATATGATCCGAAATAAATTATATAAAATATTATTGCATGTAACTTTGCGGGTGTTTAAGTAAACACATCTACTTATCACGCATGTCTAGGTGTTATGGTATACTCACAAGAAGATGGCTTTTATAATTGGCATATTATAATATAAGTATTATTAATATTAATTTTAAAATTTGTTCCTTTCTAAATTTATTTATAAACTGAGTATTTACATTATTTATACATAATATATACAAACTATATTAAATAAAATTAGAAATAAGAATAATAAAATAAAAACCTACCCCTAATCAAAAAAATCGCGTCCGCGTGGGATGGTGGCAAGAATACTGGCTGCATTTCCTCGCTGTATTGCCAAGCTAATTTTTTGAGCGAGGAAAGAGCCAGCCCTCTTGTCACCTGTGGCGGTAACCAGTCTGGGGGTGATTTTGTTGAATAGCACTTTAGCACTATGACTCCATGGGCCAAGCGTCTCCACGGCAAACGGCACGAACACATAATTGCTATTTAACAAAGCATATTTGCGCCGCTTGCCGAGGTCCGCCTTCTCAGCCGCAGCTCCCACTGCAGACGCAGATTCCCTGAGATGGGACGGGGCCAGAGTGTCCACACACGTGGCATCCCACACAAGTGGACGACCCCGCTCCCAGGGAACCAGCGTCATGCCATCGGGTCTCTTACCATCATCCCTAAAAACCCCGGAGGGTTCAAGGATCGATGGGACGCTGATAGTGGTAAGAGCCCTTTTGATTATGTCGTTTAGGGAGCCATGGCGAGAAAACCTGCCTCCGCTTCTTTGGCATGAGAGCCCATGGAGACCAGACTGGCGACCTCCACTCCACACGGAAATTTGTGACCAGTGCATACAGGAGCCCCTAGGCGAATGCCAACAGCCACTCTAAAACTCTCGTTGTCGAGGAAGGTGCCGAGATTGGATGAAGGAATTGCGTGAAGCCAATGTCCGGACTCCTTTTCGCATAACGCTAAAAGCCGTGCGTGGTCACGGTCACTGATTAAATTTGCGAACAGAAATTTTTGGGTAATTTGTACCAATGGCCCGTCCCAAAGTATTTGCAGGTTTAGTTCCTTCGGGATATCGTCATTGGGACAAATTCGTTTCCAGGTTTCAATGGCCTCTGCGGCACCAGAGACAATTAATTAATTAATTTTAAAATGAATTATTTAAGTAATGACTGGTGTAATGGCGTAATTAGTACCTAGAAATATAGGGACAATTACTTATTCAAGTTGGTACCTTTATTGGTTAGGTATTATCAATTATATATGAACCACGGACAAACTCATTAGTTAGCAATGACGAGACCAATGTCATTTGAAAGTTTTAGGGAAATTACAAAGGTACCAGGAACTATTCGTTAGGTGGGTATTATCTGTTCGATGCGGCGTAGCATAGGGTACCCATAGTCAGCCACTTCAGTGCGGATTTATTAGTGCGCACGCGCATAAAACTAATATTTTAAACAAATAAAAACACCACAGTAACCTATTTAAACAAACTCTTTTATATAAAACAAAAAGAAGAATTCAATATTCGAATTGAGTTTACAATGTAGCCGCGAGGAGCGCGGGTGAACGACCGAAATCGGCGCGGGCGCGACCTTGCGGCGTCTGAGCCTCACCTACATACGATCAGCGACAGGCCACTTTTGCTTTCGACAATTCGCAAAAAATAAAGGAATAATACATAGCTTTGTTCCGACGGATGTGGCTTTAATGATGACTACCTACCTACTTATTGCCCTATGTGTTGCTTGTATTGTAACTTTTTTTCGTCGTGGGTGGCCAATGAAGTTTTACAATTTCTTTGTGGGTGGGACTTCTAGCCGACTTATAACATAATCAGATGCAATTTGAAAATGGAACAATTATCGCTTATTACCTTTAAGGAATCGTTTATACGGGTGGATGTGCAATGCATTAGGAAAATGATAGTAATACCCTAGTGTAACAAAGTCTGTCAAAATGAGTAAAAGGAAAAATTGAATACCTATAATTATCATGACATTTCAGAATTGTAAAAGATTAAATTCTGACGAAATTCAACTTTTTAATACCACCCTCATTAAAGAAATCAAAACTTTGCAAATTAAAACTCCGGTTTAACTATATTCGATATCAAATTAAGATCTCCCCTAGCTGAGGTGCGGAATTCTTTGCAAAAGAACTTCTTAAAAATTGGGTCAATTAGTAACAAAGCCCTACGAAGCGCGAGACAGGAGGGGGGAGTGTGAGGCCATAGTTATGGATGTGGCTTCATAAAGGGCGAGGGTGTTCTCCTGACAGGAAGATATACCCCACCCACTCACACCCTCACTTTGTAGTTAAAGGGAAATAAGCTCATTTACTTCGCCACAAAGATTAAACTCCCGTACATTATTTAAAGATGCTCCACAAAATTGTGTTATTCCACGTTACCTGTGGATCCAACAAAAGATTCTAAAACGGGTTACGTTACGCGGTAGGACGATCCAAGAATAAATATTTTCACGTGTGAAGAGCACCGAGCGGATGGAGCGGCCGTCTCACTCTGTAACTCACGTAAGTGTCAAGTTAGAGCATGATTGATACCTACCACCGGCGTTGAATAAAACCGACGTAAAATATCCCGTCTTTTCAAACGAACAATAAGTACCTATATGCTCATTGTTATGCAATAATGTATCATCTTTCATTGCGTGAAAAAGTAAAATTGTGCTTTAAAGTCGAGTACAAAAGTTTAAGTTTGGAAAAGTGCATCGTAATAGTCTGGTTGGTTATTGCGTAGCGGTATTGGAATTGTTAGTTCATTCGTCACATCGTCGTCGTAGTACGTGCGGTGAATGTCACGGAGCCGAAAATAATAGCGTGTCTCGGGCCGGTCGGTCAGTGCAGCGGGCGGGTTGCGTCACTGCACTGGGCCGGGGCATTGCACCTTGCGCCGCGACCCAGTGCTGCGCGCACCGCGATGTACCGCCGCCGGCCATATCGATATTCATATCGATAGTCTCGGTATAGACTTTTTGGATAAAGTAGACGTAACATTGCTTGCAGTAGTAATAGTTGGAGTCATATTGATACCTAAGAATAGATAGAATAGAATATTGTTTATTTCATAAAAAGAGTATCGTACAATTACAATGAAGTACTGCAGCCTGTGGTAGCTATGTATAAGCTGTGTATCCTAAACTATCTAACATTATGAAAAAAATACAAAAAACCGAGGACAGCATTTGCGATATACTCGTACATTAAAACGGCTTAACGGCATTGTGTATAAGGTGCCCATGCGTTTTTATAAAAATAATAATCGATAACAACGACGGATTATGTCACCACCACTCTGACGGGAATTATCCCTCCGACCCGCACTCCTCCGTCATCTCGCGATCAATACAAACCTTGAACAGCTGATTTTCATTAAACTAGTGACTTAATTGTTTCAAACAATAATACAATATTGATACTATTTGATGACATAATCGAGCCAACGAGTTTTAAAAAATAATAATACATATACTGGATATAACTAGATTTGAACTTTTGTCCGTCGTGTAGTCGATCAGTCTAGACTAGAATACCGATCACTAACCTTTTTTACGTAATAATTTGTATTGCAAGATTCCATTGCTAGACTAGTCTAGACTTGCAATGAAGCTAATAGTCAAATCGTATTGTTTCAGTGGTGTGGCGGTGCTGAGTCCTA
The DNA here is from genome assembly GCA_905147325.1 of Notodonta dromedarius. NCBI lineage: Eukaryota > Metazoa > Arthropoda > Insecta > Lepidoptera > Notodontidae > Notodonta > Notodonta dromedarius. The sequence goes on along the minus strand of LR990165.1, from coordinate 10,983,510 downwards.
CGGAGAGCAGCGGGTGCAGCGGTAGCGACATCACCGAGCCGGGCTCCCCGCGTAGCCCCGAGTCCGCGTGTAGCGCCGCCGAGGACGCGGGCGCAGGCGCGCGCATGCCGCCGTGGGCCAGCGAGCCGGCGCCTCGTCGCGCCGCGCACCACCCCCAGCCACCGCACCCCCGCCGCACACACCCGCCCGCGCACCGCCGCATCACCGAGTACTTCAACCACAGGATGAAGCCACAGAACGGGCTCAAGCGCGACCATGCGCCCCCTGATGACACCAAGAAGAAGTGCCTACCCAAGAATGACGTCACCCATGACCTAGAGAAGTACATCTCCTATTTGTCCCAAACTCTCAACCCTAAGGTACTGATGGATGTAGGCAAACAGGAACCTCAGCGGCGACCAGCCACGGTCAATGGCGTCGTGGACGCCAAAGCGACTGATCTCAGCAAAATGACGCCGAGTACTTATGCCAATGGTTTCGCCGATTTTGGTAGACCCAGAGATATGAAGGAGAGGAATCATACGACCAGAAACGGTTTTATGGAAGTTCGGCACGGAACCGACACCTTCACCAAAGATAAGTATTCGGGCGGGCTTCTCAATGGCATGGTCGAGAGTAAGAAACAACGCCTCGATATAAAAGCTCCACTGGACCCATCCGCCAATGGTATCCTGACCAATATGACCATGGGAACCCCTAAACGTAAGGTTGCAATACCCGCATCAAATGAATTGATAGGCTTGAGAGTTGCAGCGACAACCTCCGCCTGTCAATCAGCAAAGAAGGCATCCGTTCCGAAGACAGATACTTCAAAGATGAACGGCGTAGTCAGCTCTACGACCAAACTAGACAGTAGAATGAACGGTGTTACATGTGGTTCTAACAATTTAAGTCTAAACCCCATAACAACCAAACCGACACCAATTAGAAAAGAAACGCCAAAAAAGACGACGCAGCCTGCTAAAAGAACGAATCGAAAGTCATCCGCTTGCATCGCGAACAGTAAAAACCTGACGTGGTCCAAAGCCAATAACCTCAAGCAAGTTCAGCTTCAGAAGCAAAATTGTACTAACCCAATGAAAAGCGTGCCGGGGGAAGCGAGCACCGCGCCAAAGATGAATATCCCGAATGGCGTGCGACAGGTCTCAATGACCGTGAACGGTAGCCTCGGCAATCTCAACGTACCCGTAACTAATCTACAAAACTGCCACCAAATCAACATTCCGCAGCCTTGTAATGGTGCCGTAACATCCAACAATCTAGCATCGTTTGTCGCCGTACCTCATGCTGGCAATGTTATGCTCACAGCTTTGAGAATACCCCAAAACGGTTTGCCCGCACAAACACTGGGCCAACAAAACAATTTATCAGCATTTAACCGAACGAATGTCAACGTCTCTAGCCCGACGAAACTGAACGGTCAGTTTGTGTTTCCTCTCGTGCAGAACATAAACGGCACTGTCGTTCAAATACCAAATTTAATGGCCAAGATGCCGAACTTTGTTCTCCCTCAAACTGGACAGTTGGCGGCGCAAAGGCAGGACCATTTACAAAATCAACAAGCAGCATCGATACTCATAAACGGGACTCTTTTAAAGCTCGCCAACGCCGTGACGTCGACGTATCCAAACGTAAACAAACCTTCCCCGGTAACCAGCCAGTCTATTCCAGTGATGAATAAAAACGTGACAGGAATGCAAGCTGTCGGCATGACAGTGCAAGCGAAACCCAATTACACTGTAAATTTCAGTCATCCTGTGTTGATGCCGCAGCCCGGGTATATCGTTACGTCTGTGCCAAATATAAATGTGAAAGAAACTTGGAGTTATACGAATACTGCCTCGTCCTCGCAGACAAGTTGTTCGAATCCCATAGTTCACCATCCCCCGCCTATCGTCACAAACTTCACGCAAGCGCTTCACACGAGTAGTATACCCATAGCGCCGGTGAAACCACCCGACAATCCGATCCAGGGCACGGAGCCGCCCAGTAGCACGGTGAAGGAACCGGAGATCAGTGAGATCATCCCTCCGAAATGTGATGTACCGTGGCTCTCTAAAACCGTTAACAATTACATTGTTCCCTTAGAAACTAATAAAATGACGAGGCCTTTTGCACAAGTTAGTAGTATATCTCAGAAGCTCGAAGAGTTAGCTGCTAAGAGAGTGAGAGAAGAAAAGATAGGGGAAACGATGAAGAAGCCCAGAAAGGAGAGCACGGATTTGGAGTTGAGGAAAGTGGAGGAGGTCGCAAGGCGGGAGGAGACCATCTACACGCAGATTACCGTTCTGAAGGACGTATCGTCTGATGTCCACAATTCTGTGATAGAAGCTAATTTCTGTGGTGCGACGACGGAATCCGAGTCGGGTATAGGTACGGACAAGTCTATCGATTCCCCGAGTGATTCGCAGACGAGTAAAGATTGCGACGAGGACTCTTCCTTGTCGTTGAGTATTAGTGTGTGTTCGGTGGAGACGCAGAGCCAGAAAAGTCCGATCCTGAAGCAGCCGAAGACGCTGCGTTTCCCGCCGCGGAATCCGGCGAAGGCGGGCAGTGACAAAAGGAAGTCTAGTACAGATACCACGGCCAGTGTGACAGTGTGCCTGTGGGAGAACTGCAAGAGGGAATTTGACAGTGATCCTGATCTCCTAGAGCATTTACAGGTTAGTTGCCATATCCTTTGCTTTAATTAATTTTTTTCTTATAGATATTACTTATCAAATCAAATAGTTTATTGACCACCGCCGCTCGGCTCACGGCAAGGAGTATTCGCGGGTTCGATTCCCATCCAAGCAAATTTCGAAAATGGCCTTATCGTAATTTGCAGTTGGGGATCTGTCTGGTGCCAAACAAAGCACTAAACAACTACACTAAGACACCTCTTAGTCTGCTGACTTGTGATATTTATTTACGTTAAACTTGACTAAATCCATATGAAGACATCACAGATTTCATTTCACGAAACCTCTAACTTTTATTCTTTGCTTGAAAATACATGTTCAAATCGGTTAGGAAAACTGATAGACTATGTCGGACAAAAATCTTTAAGTTATATACTAAGCATATGACTTGACAACTTCCAGAACGTACACGTAGAAACGCAAGCGGGCAAGGAGAACTACGTGTGCCTCTGGCAGCAGTGCAAGGTGCGCGGCAAGCCGTCCTGCTCGCGGCTGTGGCTGGAGCGGCACGCGCTCTCGCACGGCGGCAACAAGCCCTTCAAGTGCATCGTCGACGGCTGCGACAGGCGCTTCTCCACCCAGGTATAATTACGGGCTGTATTCGGGGGTGTGGTGAAGGGAAAACACAACAATGTCGCTTTTGGCCAATTCACAATTACCTGTAAATTAATGAATCGCTGTCAGTTCATAAGTCACTGTCAGTTCATAAGTCCTTGTCAATTCAAAAGTCCATGTCAAATAATAAGTTCCTTTCAACATATTAAGTTGCTCTAATTCATAATTTCTTGTTAATTCATATGTTGCTGGCAATTCATAAGTTGCTCTCAACTCTTTAAGTCCTGGAGATAAAATAATTCCGGCAATTTAAGTCCTTCAATTCACGATTATTTCTATGGATTTCTATGAGTTGTGATCTCGTATCATGTAAAAGATATTAAATGTAATAATGTCTAATTGAACTGATCTGGGCTACCGCATATTTGTCCTGAAAAGGCACGGTTAAATTATTATCATATGTTTGTACCTACATTATTGTTGTGTTTTCCCTTGTTTAATCTTTATATATAATATATAAATTATATATTTATTTTTAGTACCAACACACACTATTTATTATTTTGTTATAAAAAACGTTTAATGATGACTCCCCCAATTTCCCACCCGTTGAGCTATCTGATTTAAAAACTCGATTACGAGCAACATGGCTACTAAATAGATTTTTATTTTTTGATATTTGAAAACTTAAAAAATAAACAATCAAGCTTATAAGAATTCATCGCGATATGTTATCATAACTATAAAAAGGTTAGGAGAAGAAAATTAGATTAGAATTACTTTGTACTGATCTTTTATGTTCTCCCCAAGGTGGGGGGAACGATTGATTTGTATTATCGAGAACATTTACGTAGATATTTGATCCGTATTTTATTACTTTCACGTGTATAGGTAGGTAGGTGGATTTGTACTGTATTGATAAGATTTTAATTTGTTATTTTGCTATTAAGATTTAATTATAAGTAGTACTCATCTCTTCCATATCACGTGAAGAAGCGTCTGTCTAGTGATTGGAACATTATACGAGATTGAACATAGTTTTAATTTCCCATGTGGTCATTAATTTATTTGCTTGTATCAACACGTGTACAATCTTAATGCAGCGTCGCGAAATATGTTTAACAGTTAAAATATACAAACATGTAAAATACGTGATAATGATCCCATCACTGGATCGTTATTGGCACATCACTATTATTGCGAAAACAATCAGAATATTATATTTAAGAACATAACTGTATATTTTGTGTTAAAAATAACACAATATAACAATACATGACTGTTTAATAATAATTAATAATATACAATCTTGAAGCCTTCAAAAACAACTTGAAGAATTCTAAGGACCTATACCGACGACGCCTTGTGGGAGATTTTTTTGCCGAGCTGTGGTACCAATTACGGAAGTTATTGAAATTATGGTATCATTTAAATTAAAAGCGTCAATAGCCTAGTGGTTAAAAGGAACAAGAAGAAGGACCCTCGTAATGAGAGGTACCAGGTTCGGTGGCCGATTGTGCTAATTTTCAATGTAATTTCCGTTCATACGAAACGTGCTTGCTTTCGATTCAGATTTGGTTTAGCTGATTTGGCTAAGACTACTAGTAATGTGACTAACTCATATTGCCTGTAAACATTTAAATGCAATGCTACTTAAAATGGATCTTTGTATTTCAAGTACCTATATTGGTTTTTTATAATGAAAAAGTAAGTTATTCGCGTGATGTTGCCATGCCGACGTTAACTTACGATCACGACACACCCCCATGTAAGATGTTGTTAGCGAGCAATAAACTTGTTGTATGTTTTCTTTCCTAAGGGAGACGATGAAGCCGATGCAAGGGACACCCCCTACACTGCAACCACTGCATAGATTTTATTCATTTTTGTACGAACCATAAGTTTGTTGGGTTTAACCTTTTGACCACCACTTCGACATTTTTATCTCAAATTGAAACTAATCAAAGATCATAAAATCATTTGTCTGTCTACAAATGATGATATTTGAATATAATTTCTGTACGCGCGTTTTAAACGTCGTCGTAAAATTTATTGGCATCAAAGCGTTAAATACAATAAATTTATTTGTTTATATAATTTCGTTTTCCACGACGGGCCGAGCCGCGGAATGAGTGTAGTGTAAAGCAAGTACTGGGTAGTGAACCGTGTTAGGATTAAGTAGCTCATAAGACATGACATTTAAAAACAATTTGAAGGGATGAAACAATGGAAAGTAAACCCTGTTCTGCAAACAATGTAAAGTGATAAGTTTGACATTTCAATAACAATTAAAAGGGTAAAAACAATGTAAATTTAACCCTGTTCTAGAAACAATTTAAATTAAAATCAGTGGTAGTTTAGTTATAAATAAATCGATACTAAAAATACATGACTTTCGCATTTAGAAATCCATGAAAGTAAATTGGAAATAAAATAACTAAATTCCGTACTCATTAATTCTCATTGCGAAAGAGATTCCTGAAAAAAATAACAACTAACAATCTTCCTCTCATATATTATTATTATATACTTACAAAAAGTCCCATGAACTTGTCTGGCTCGCTGAGATTGTCGCTAGTGTGGTAACAAGACTGTTTAAATATGAAATGTATTTATCTATTAAACATTTTAGTTCCTATTTTGGCCATCGGGCCAGATATGTTTGTGGCACTGAAACTTTATTCTGTAATGGTCTTTAAACCTCAGTATTCACCCGCTCGCTAACTTTCCAGATATTATTGGAACGGCACGTAAACAACCACTTCAACGAGGCTTCGCCCGGCGCAAGCGGCAGCAAGAAGTCTGCGGACAGTTCCGCCAAACTCATCCGGAGAAACGGCAAGAAGCTGCGGTACAGACGACAGCCATGGTCTGGTGAGTACACAAATATCATTATGATCTATTTAAAGAACAGCCATGGACTAATGAATTTTTCATTATTCATACTCTGAAAGAAGGCCTGAAGTTGCCTGAGGAGCGGGTTGAAAGTAATACTTTTCCGGCCCGGGAGAATCGCTTTCAACTGACAGCTGTCAAATTATAAAAAAAAACTAGTTCCATTTTCACATTTCTATGGAACCATGTTCAAACTTTTTCTACAGTCACTCAATTACAGCTCGATTTAAAATTGAAATAACATAAAGTTAAGTATTAATTAAAGAATATATATTTTTAAATGACTTACTTAATTATAATTTAGTTTCATCAATTTCTTTAAAATAACATAGATTTGGGCAAAATATTTAAAGATTAAAATGAAAAATAATGGCTAAATAATGAAGTTGGCCGGCCAACGAAAAAAAAACAAAATAGGCGGCAATCCGATCTTTATTTTTTTTCCATTTGTAGAGTATTGTTCATACTTCCTTGTATTATTTCTTTAGCCAATTCCTGTTTTTAACCCCCGACGAAAAACGACGGGTGTTATAAGTTTAACATGTGTATCTGTGTATCTGTGTATCTGTGTATCTGTGTATCTGTGTATCTGTGTGTCTGTCTGTGGCAACGTAGCGCCCAAGCTGATGAACCGATTTCAATTTTGTTTCTTTTGTTAGATAGGTATTCTGATCGAGAGTGTTCTTAGCTATGTTTCATGAAAATCGGTTCAGCCGTTTGAAGATCATCAGCTCTTTTGTAGGTTGAAAAAGCCACATTCATGGCCAAAACCAACTTCCACGGCTCGAATCCGATCGAAATTTGGGCTCATTGGAATAATATCTTTGCATCACTTGAGAACGGCTGAAACGATTTCGCTTTATTATATTTTTAAATGATCGTAATAGTCTGAACTGGCTTTTTACAATATTATAAATTTGAAAAGTTTCCCGGATTCTGGAAAAAAATGATATTTTATCAATTTTTATATGAGATTTGTGTATGAACTAAAGACGTTCCATAAGTCACGTGTCAAATGATGGATACGCGCACGCGTTAAATTTTGTTAATGGTCATGGAATATTACGCAATAATAATTCTAGAGGGCGCTGCTCCGCCATTGAGAAAAAATACAGAAAATAAACTAATTTAATATAATTTTAGCGTTATCTGGACGAACTAGGTAAAGTATACATTTGATGAAAAGGTCGTCGCATCGGGGGTTTTTAAATTTTCAATTTAGAGTTATTATTTTTACTTTCCTTGTATTCGTAATGAAAAGCACAGTGTTTACCTCGGGTGAAAGACTTACTTTCACCACTCGTGTAACAATGTACTATTGTGCAAACAGCATTTTATTTTACCGAAGTTGCTGTACCACTTCAGTTTTGGAACTGAATTGGTTAGATCCGCAAATCGTGGTCTAAAGCATAGGATAGAGTTCCTTATACGATTGGTAAGGAAAAAATAATATATCTACACCTGTCACAAGCCCTGGGATCGGATTTAAAACTCTGCCGTTTTCTTCTCGAGCGATTGTTCTCGGACAGCAAGAGACTGCAGCAAGTTTAAAAAGGGAGGGGAGGACTCTGTCTACAGAGCGGGCCAAAATAGCTATGAATTAAATGAATGAATTTTAGAGAAACAATAAGATAAAGAGATAAAAATATTTAATCTCTAAATAGTAGTATAAAACAATGTCGCTATCCGCGTCTGTCTGTTCGTCCGCTTAGTTCTCTTCAACTACTCGACGGATTTTGATGCGGTTTTCGCGAACATATTTAGATAAATTTTTCCTGAAGGTTTATACGTGATAATCATAAAGAGTAGAGAAAAGGTGGGAGGGCAGTGTAATGAATGTTGCGGTGTGGTATTGCAGCTCGCATGTTCGACTTCTTCGACCCGGGCATGATGGAGGGCCTGGCGTGGCGGCTGGCGCGCGGCACGCGCTGGCGGCTGGGCGGCGCGTGCCCGCTGCGCGAGCCGGCCGGCCGCCACACGCTGGCGCTGACGGCGGCGCTGGCGGCCACGCGGTACAACGCCGCCGCCGGCCGCCGGGAGGCGCTCGTCACATACTACCCGCCGCATGTGTCAGTATACCCTTACTCCCTAACTACTATTCACAATGGAATTTGGCGAACGCTTGGCGCAGTGGTTTGAGCGTAGGCCGCTCGGCTCACTGCACATGGTGGTTGCGGGGTCGATTCGCGCCAGGGCAAATTTCGGAAATGTCCTATTCGTAATGTGCCCTGGTGTGGGCGTCACTGGGATCGCCCCCAGTCCATTGTACGGTACCCATAGTACAAGCGTTGCTTAGTTTGGGACCATACAGATGGTGTGTCAGTCTGGCGATATTCATTATTAATTAATACATTAATGGTGTATATAGAAAATAAGTTTACCCACTGGTTACATTTTACAATAACGTAATGGTGTTTCAGGTAAGCATTGGAGTTAAAAAATAATAATAACGACAGTGAACCAAGACATGGTAGTACTAGTTTTATATGCCAATTATCATTGTATTCTAATAATACATAGCTCCTTTCACGTCCCATTTCAGAGTTAATTGAAACATATACAAAATAATGTTAGCTATATATTAAAGAACTTGTCTGTTCGCCCATTGAACGTCCAGAAAATATAGTATTCAAATTAATTTTCACGAAACTTGGTGATGAAATTTTTCCAAGGATAATTTCGTTTACGGGGAACGAAACCTCAGGAGTGTAGATAGCAAAATAACACGAACGAATGTAGGCACAGCTTATATAATAAAGATGATTTCTTGTCTTTGTATAACACTTTCAAAATTAAACTATATTTTTTCTGAAAAATTCTACGCATATTCTCATTGAAGATAAAAAATAGGCAATTATAGTTGTGATGCTAAGTTAACTTCATAATTATTATTTACTAATAATCGATCTGCTCTTCAGCACAGAGTATCGCGTTTTAATGTTATGTTATATCAGGTAAACACAGCAGGTGGGTAATAAGTGTTAGAATACATGATATGCAATGACAGCTTTGCATTATTTTAAGCAATCATATATTATTATCGTTTAAAAATAATGTCCATTTTATAGTAATTTCATTTTTCTTTTTCATTATCATTTATCTATTTTATAAACACTATTTATATACCCTTTCAAAAAGCTTGAAAGTATAGTGAATTCCTTGGAATTGTCCTCCTTACGTAGTACCTACCCTTTTTTTATATGGTACTAATCCCGCCACACACTCCCACCACTGTAACTCCTGTAAGCCAGGATCGACAATGGTGACCAATAATGACGTCGAGGTTTGACCCTCGACGAGTCCCGGGGAAAAGTTAAATTGTCTTGGAACCCGCACGAATTAGTACCTACCTTACCTATGTGTGGTGTCTTGGTGACCGGATGAAAGCTGAAGGATGATTTGAACACTCAGGTATTCACAAATCGATCTCAAGTCTGAGAGCGATCCTGTAAATGTCATTGTTATGTCATACCGGTACAAAATGACACGTCAAAAGCGGCCTTAATGACTGATCTTAAGGACGCTTTTGACGTGTCAGACTTGAGATCGATTTATTAATATGGGCCTAAGATTGAGAAAAGTGTGCTTAGTAAGAGGAGAGGATGAGTGAAAGTCGAATGACGAACCTACGTCGACGTCTGAGGACTACCATTTACGACCAAAGTATTTAGTGGTATGTTTAGGAAAGGTCACGTCCGTAGTATCCTCAAACAAATGCCTGACAAAATTATAATTGCGGATGAAGCGTAAGAGATGTGTCAGGATCGTAGCAAGTGGTAATCAGTGGTCTCTGCCTACCCACCCCTTTGAGCTATAAGCGTGAGCATATGTATGTACATTTCCCATTTTCATACTCTCATTATTTGTCTTCATACAATCAGTATTTGTACACCCTTCGCACTATATTGAGTGCATGCAATATTATCCTACTAATATTATAAATGCGAAAGTTTGTGAGTGTGGATGTATGTATGTATGTATGTATGTATGTTTGTTACTCCTTCACGCAAAAACTACTGAACGGATTTGGATGAAATTTGGAACACAGATAGATTATAACCGGGATTAACATATAGGATGCTTTTTAACCCAATAATCCAATACTACGCGGATGAAGTCGCGGGGCACAGCTAGTATTATATAATTTAATTAATAATTTATTATTTATAGAGCAGAAATTTCTTCAATCCTTGGTCAAACATTTCTGGTAATAGACTCCAATATACCTGGAGCTTTAGCTTGGCATGCTTTATGTTGCCAATATCAAATGCCACACAGAATCAATAAAATTTATAAGTTGCTAGCAATTTGTCTATCAATTCATATTGATGTTCTAAACAATTGGCATATTTTGTATAAAGAAAATTTATTAATATTGTTTAAAATCCATTGTTTTTTTTATTTTAACTGCTAGCAACTCTACAGGTTGCCAGTCCTTTTGTGTATTTTGGAGTCGGCCAATTATTATTTTAGTTACTCCTTACCTTACCTTAACACCTTTAGTACGCTCATTATTCTCAAGCTTCTAGACGCATGCGTGCTAGTTCGTTTGTTACGATACTGGGATTGGTACCTACGATCGCTGCAAACACACCCGAACGAAACCAATCGGAATCATAAACTTTATTTCATATGCAATAAAGATCAAAATTGATATAAAATATTAACAAATCCTCGTGTTTGCAGCTTCTTCTGTGTGGCGATACGCGAACACACATTAATCGCCATCTCTCTCACAGGTTGGAGGACGAGTGGGTGCCAGAGAGAGAGGTGAAGAGGATCAAGAGGGTCGAGATAGCGCAGCTGCCGGTTCACACCAAAGTGATTCTGTACGAGCAGTTCTGCGCGTCGTACCGCGCGCGCCGCCCCTCCCCCCCGCCGCCTCCGCCTCCCCCGCCCCCGCCGCCGCCCCCCCGCCCCTGCTCGTCGCGGCTACTGAACAATCTCCTCGCCAAGCAGAAGAAGACGGCGGAGACCCGCGAGTGCAGCGCCACCAACATGCCGATAATATACAAGGAAGAGGAGACCAGAGTGGAGGTGAGCGGAGCTAAGAAGCGAAAAATGGGGAGACGGCACGGAGGCGATGCGTTCTGGCCCTGCGGACGATAAGCGGGTAGCTCGTCGGTCGGTGTCACACGGTCAGGTTGGGAAGTGGATGGGATGACTTCATCGTTATCGACCATATCGCGTGCTAGTAATTTATAATAGAGTTACGCGTGCGGTTTGATATGGTCGATAAATTATGATGTAACTAAAATAATTGTAGTTAAATATTTTGAATGTATTTTTGTGGTAAGAAATGCGGCATGTGTATATAGATAGATTTGAAATCTACTTCCCAACGCTAGACGACACGTGTATTGTGATCGAACTGCTGATCTCTATTCAATGCACTGGTTATAAATCTTTAATACAGCGTGTATTTGGGCAGTGATTGCTGCCACTTATAGTGGCGCTTTGTATTAGGCTCGAAAACAACTGTTTTGTACAGGCCAGCGTGTTTAATAGAGGTCAATGATAAAGCTCCGTGTGACACCGAACGAGACAGATGTTGATTCGACGGTGTGGCCGACGGCCGATATCCGACTTAGGACCGACGATATCCGACTTAGGGAAATTCTCGCCAAAGATTGTTGTCCCGCGTAAGTAAATTTTTACAAGACTGATGATTTTTATAATGATATTGAACGGTCGATCGAGCCTTAATGCGTCCGTTCTCATCGTACACGCGAACGTACATTGTACATAGTTAGAGCGAATGTTAATGTAAGGTACCGAATTGTGTAATATAGTCGAGTTTAGGATTTATCGCTCGACGGAGCGCGGACCGCGTAGTCTGAATAAGTTAGTTAGTCGTGCCGACGACCAGCGACCAGCGATATTACATCACTGCCAACCTGTACATAGTAGGTACGTTAGGACGCGATACGAGTTAGCTTAGTATAATTTTTCGCTTTTAGTTTTAATTCTCCCCGCGTCTTGCTTTCGCTTGAGGCGCCAAGAAGAATTAGTTATACCATGCAATGATATTATAAACATGGATATGTTGCGTTTCCAATTCGCTTGTAAGTCGCGTATTCTAAACTTTTCTCTCGTCATACTGTAGATTGCGTTAGTTGATGCTCGGTAGTTCACAGACTGTTGGCATCATCCCCAAGACCATGTAGTCTCACTCTAGACATCCTAATGAGAGTAAAACATAGATATAATACTTAAACAAGATTGAGCACTCTGTGAAAAAAAATTGACGACAAAGATTTCCGACCCGACGATTGCATCTCTATCTAAGTAGGGTGACCAAACCTTGGTATGTTTAATTATTACATCTATGAGGCAATACAATTTCACTTCACCAGAAATCGCTAGATTGTATGGCGCTGACAGACGTTTACAGACACTTCTCTTACGTCAGTGTTGCTTCACTTTTAAAATAAATGGCTTCCATCGTCTTTTCGACTCTGAGAGAAAGTCAGAAGTGTCAAGTGTCACTGTCAAAAATATCATGGATGATGTTCTCATGGTTTATCCGTATACATATTATCTACATCTCTTTTGTGTATAATATCATTGGTGCGTTATGTCTTCCGGTCTCGGGCGCGTTGACAAGTGCCTCGATAATGCACAGACCTACCAATAAACTAGTGTTCACTTCGTATCGAGATATACCAGTGTAGTCATATCAGATTCATATAGTTGTAGTCGTTAGATGTCAGATTTTGTTCAATATTCGACGCGGTCTATTCTTCCGTTGTATTGTTGTGATGCTTTTATGAATCAACAACTGTCTATTTGTATGTATGTCACTGCCATTTGAGAATTGTCACTGCCATTTCAGAGTTGTGTTAGCAATCATTTGTAATACGGAGACACCAAGCACACTATCGGCTGTTCAAGATTAGAAAACGCATTTAATAAATTGTAACATATTCGTAAGTTAACAGCAATCATAATCGATATGAAATATTGCGTGAATTTACGTCCGCAACCATTTAAATTAACTTCATACACCAAATGAAATAGTTATAATATATTATGTGTGATTTTACATCCGCACAAACTACAATTCTGTGTGAGCTTACATTGTAATCAAAATTCCCCAAATGAAAAAAAGCATGTGTTTACATCTGTACACATATTTCATTGGAATGAAATTTAAAAGCTAAATAAAAAATGTGAGTTCCTATTCACGCACATTATATGTAAATAATTATAGCTCAATATATCCACAACCCTGGTACCTACAGTTAATTATTTTAAGCATATTTACCAGAGATACATAAATATGAAAAAGTTGTGGACAATAAATTCTTAGAATAAAGTTACTTTTCTAACATTGGACAGTCGGCAGTGTCGTCGTTAGCCTCGACATTGTAATATTAGCAATAAAATATTTGTGATAAGATATTATATTAAAAATAACCGATGTACGTCTTCACGCACAAGACATAAGCCGTATTTTTGTGTGATATACAATAGCGTTGTGTTTGTCGCGATATAGAGAAATAGGTAACCTGTCAGTTTGTGAGATGTGAACTTGAATGAACTGTTGATCTGCACAACCCTAGTTTTCGATCACAATAATTTAGAATCCTATTTTTAAATCAAACTCAAGTCTGAGAGCAACCTTACAAACGCTTAAGAGAAGTCATTTTGTACTGATACGACATTTCCATGATCGCTCTCAGATTTCAGATTGATTTATTATAATACGGGCCTCGAATGTTATATCTGTCACTCTACGTAAAATATCTGTATGGCAAATTGTGCCGTCGGGTGCCCATATCAGGGTACATTTCCAGCATAAACTGAGGTCTCTTTATTATTGACACCCTTCATAAAGAGAGCTCAGCGTATGCTGGAAATCCTCAGAGGTGCAAGCAACTGTAGAATATACCTATCAGTAATTACAGTTTGTCATAGACACTACGTTTAAGCTAGCGATTGGCGACTTTAGCTAAGATATAAACTCACGGTAAAACTATTGAGCGTTAAATGAGATCTAAAAACAACTATGATTTATTGGAACACGATATAAGTGTGCGTATTGTACTTATGTTTACGTTTTCATCGATAGAAAATTAGTGTTGTGCAGAGGTTGTGAATCATCGAAAATTGTAATTGCAAAATGCTTTTAGAAAACGGAATTCCAAGAAACGAGTCTTATTATTAGTTTGTATATATTGTAATCGATTACAATATCGATTCCGAATCGAACAAAATAATAGTCATTTTTTTTATTTAATTACTCTCACATTTGCATTTCTTGGTACTTCCGCGATCTAAATCGATTTTGCTTTGAAAGTTTATTGAAACGACTCATGTAACGATCGAATACAACTTAATAGTATACAGAAATAATACATTAAACAATGACTACCAAGAAAGCTACGTCAACAGCAGTACAGACCTAATTTGGTGTTAAACTTTTGGATGGCCCTATACAGAAGTTGTCAGATCGAATGCCTTTTAGCAATAAGTAATATACAAGTGAATGAAAAAAAAAATGTGTTCTGTGCTCACACGATCTCGCTAGTATTTTAGTTAGTGCCTGTAGTTAAGTTAGGAGGAATTGTGTGACGTGGTGTATGTACTCTTAAAAAAAACAATAACACCAAACTTATTCTTCTGACTGTCGCTTCACGTTACAAAGGGACGGAGATGTTATTAGATTCATTTCGTGTAGTGTAAAAATCGGCCCCTATATTAAAATAATGTGAAAATTGGATGTGTATATTCGTACTATAGTGGGAGCCTTAGGCGTGTGAACAGTGTGCGAGCGCATGGAGAAAAAAAAGGACAGCAAATTATTTTTGTAATCCCTAGTATTTTTTTTTTTAATGTTTTGATGTGAAACATCTAATGGCACTGGCAGTAACACCGACCAGTTTGCCGTCACGGCAAATGGCATGACGCTCTGTGATGCCGTCATGCCCTCCTACGCGACCGTTCTGGACCCCCTATGTGAGTGTGCGCGCGCATACTATACGCTATACATGTTTCACATCAGCCGGGCGTCCCGTGATAGCGAACATGTTTTTAAAACGTTTAGTAAATACAGCAAATGTTTATGTAATTATTTGCTGTAATTTCAAAATGTTGAGTAAAAATACCAAAAGGGATACTAGGAATTATTAAAATCTTTGGTTGTGCTTTTATTCTCGGTGCGGTCGGTCTCGGGTGCGTACTGTAAAGTCAAGATCACTATTGTGTCTATCGTAGGAAATGGAACTAGAGTTTGTTCGAAATTGTAAGGCAATCGCTTCGTGAGAGCGAGGCGGATATAGTTTTGAACGATCCGTAGTAGGCGTGAGACCCAAAGAAGTGTTATAGGAAAATTTCTCTAGTAGTCAAGTTGGTGCCTGATTGTCCGTGTGTTTATGGGGATCGTATGCTATCATATACAGTGTAGACTTCCTGTTGGAGCCTTTCCAATGTACTGATTATTTTTTTAATAAATTTAAAGAAAATGTAGAATAATTTTTTTTCAGCACTGATCGTAGTGCCATATTTTATTGGCTCGCTTTTTTAACTAAATTATTTTTATAGTGAAATTCGACACCAAAATCAGAGAGACAAAAATTAGGTTTTTTGTTCTATCCGTGTAACAATATGGACTTGATTATTTTGATCTCAGATATCGGCAGTGTAACCGATGATGACCGGAGTGGCTGGGGATCCGCCGGTGCGCGATCCGAGTGTGTTTCCTTAAACATGTTAAGTGTCGCTCAATTTAAATTTAATTTTATATACGAGAACATCGTTTGGCGCGAACACGTTCCGGCCTAGCAAGATGCTTGAGTACAAATTTGTTTATTTTCGCCTTGATTACGACGCGATGTAGTCTAGTTTTTGGCACATAATCGGACTAAATTTTTAATTAAACTAGTTTAGTATTAGTCTTTGAAACGTTAGTCAGAGATGATATTTTGTGACGAGCCTCCGTTAAGGGGTGATGAAATTATGTATATCGAAGAATACATTGATATAGTTATGAGTAAGCGTGAAAGATACAATATATTTTTATCACTGCCTCAATAGTCGTACGTGTCGAGTCGATGGGCGGTTGCTGTTCGGTTTTGCATGTCTGTGGGGGACCCTTCACTCATTGCTCAGCGAATAGTTTAAGTTTACCGTAGCGAGCTCACTCGCATGCAAAATCTTGTGTGGTGACAGAGTACTGGGAACAATTGTATTCGCTGCCAATGTTGTTTAAGTCCTTATTATAGTTTCGGCGTATCCACTGATGTATGGAGGCGTGAAACACATTACAGCTGGCGTGCAGACGCAGGCCACAGCTGAACCTTGTGGTGACATCGATCAGAATAATAGAACAAACTATAGTGTTCAATAAATTATCCATTTTATTCTTCTGATCGTATCAAAAACGAAACTCATGGAATGTAAATAGTTAAGTATTTATTATTAAGTATTATTCTGCATAGTACTGTAATTTGCTTCGCGCCTGGTCGGGCCTTAAGAAGCGAGATGCGGCCGCTCCCGGGCCGGGATGTCCCGGGACAATCCCGGGGCGGGGCCCGGGGGCGTCGCGCGGGGTTAGTCTAGTGGTAATTCGCGAGTTGTCTTTCAAACATGTTTCCTATATTATGCGTTTATTATATGAATGTTCTCCTTTATTGTAAATGTTTGAGTACAATAGTAACTATGTGGAGCCTGTGTATTCCAAATAGTGTGCACTTATTCAATTTGTAGATATTTAATTATATATAGTATAATGTTTAATGCGTTGTCTTATTTGCTTATACCCTATGGTAAATTCGGTGAAATTAATTATAATTTTGAACCCCCGACTGGTGGGTAATCTACCTCAATTAATTTATCACACTTTTGGGCATAATAATAGTGAATGTTAATTTAAATTTGAAATTTGTTCAATGTAGTGATTATTAAGGATTATTTTTCAAATGGTTTGTCCACCTGTCACAAGTACTGTATCTTATATTAAATACATATTGTATGATTGATAAATATGAGTTTTATTGATTTACGAATCAACATTCAATCCACTTTGGTATTAAGTTATTAACCTAAGCACAAATTTCGAGACAAAATTAATTCATGGAAAAGTAGATTCAATTCAAAATTGAAGGTATCCGGCACATAAATATTAAATAATGAGGGTAGGATCGGTTCGTAAGAGAATAATATGTAGTATCAAACCAAGAGTTTATACCTACTTATCATTGTTGCTGGCAGAATCGACGTATAAGTCTCGACTTTGTAGAGATACACGATGGGAAACGTAGGTATACAGCTAACTTCAAGTCTATGCATGCGATATCATGTCACCGCCAGAAAGCAATACGCGGTACACTACCCTCTTATAAAATTCTCAATTCAACGGTGTCTTCCACAAAATAACTTCCTAATCTAGTATGTAGATCATTAAGTTAAAATATTTGCTCTTTCCATTATCCCAGTATAACAGCTTATATCTAGTCAAGATAGATAATAGTGCTTCAGTGAACAATTTCAGGCAACATCGGACTAAGTGCGTGAGTGATATTTGTCAGTAACTGCTCAGAAAACTAGCTCTATCATGAGTTTTATGCTCGCTAGTCACTACTGCATAACATTTTTGTAAAGCTAATTGTAGAGTGGTATATCAATGGTCACCCGAGGAAACTTAAATTTGTCATAGAACTAATTACCTAACGGCGACGATAGCGACTCTAGGGAACGTATTAACTCATGATAGAGTTCTCATTGTAGAGCCCTAAGATCATGCCGGGATTCACGGCACTGGTTTGACCAGACACGTGCCTCAAAATACCATATACAAGTATATAGTGACGTCAATGCAACATTGCAAATAAAAGAGGTATGAAGTTTCCAATTTCTATATAGAGTCGATCATATTATTATGCATATGCGCACAATAACCGTAGGTACCTTCAACAAAATCAAGAACGTGTCAACCTACAATAACAGTCCGCTGCAAATTAAACTTTATTCGTTTGTTTTATAAATTAAATCGGAATGGCATTAAATGTAGGGTGGGCATGTGATTGTGTAATATCCAGTTGTGCAAGGTATTAATCGCAGCCCGGGAACGTTCCGGACCAATGTTTCACAAGGCAATATGATACTGGATCAGGTGTCGCCAAATATGTAAAGTTGTAACATTTTTTAATTATGAAAAAGAAGTTAACTAGAGCTTTGTGTATGTTACCTATGAGTAGGTACAGGTCGCTCACTACAAAGGGTTAGATTTTTTTAGAAATGGTATTTTTCATTATTTGCTGTGGTCTGGATGTCATTGGGACCGCTCCCAGTTCGTTATAGATCTAACCTCAGAAGAAGTGATACTTAGTTTGGGACTATTACAGTTAATTCTAACGCATGGTATTTTTTTTAATTAATTAAATAATAATAAATAAATATCGCCAGACGAACACACCAACTATATGGTCCCAAACTAAGCAATGCTTGTACTATGGGCACCGTACAACGGACTGGGGGCGAACCCAGTGACGCCCAGACCAGGGCAAATTACGACAAGGCCATTCCGAAATTTGCCCTAACGGGAATCGAACCCGCAACTACACGGTGCAGTGAGCCGAGCGGCCTACGCTCAAACCACTGCGCCAAGCAGTCGTCCTTATTCACTATCCAATTTTAATTGATTAAGTACGTGCATTGAATTAGGTGAATGGAACCGGGCGATATCATCAGGCTTCAAACTTCTTGCCTTTTTTTTATTTGGATAATTAGAATATTTACTATTCTTCAAAATACCCGGTTACTGCATTTAGAAAACGCTGAACCGATTTTGTACCTCAGAAATAGTTATCAGCTATCAAACAAAAAACCTTGTTATTGGTCCATCGGTTCCGGAACTACAATCTCGCAGACCGACAGACAAAAGAGTGAACACATTCCCCTCTATTCGGTTCGGGGCTTGAAATTACTTTTTGTATGGTGTTGACACAAATGGGAAAATATGTAAATGGTGGCGCCTGTTTTAGTTACACCAACTTTTAGGTACACCTACTAAAAACTAGCAACACTTAATAAACGCGAGCGAAGCCACGGGTAAAGCAAGTCATTAATTAGTTATAAAACTCTACAACAAAGTGTTGAGCCCCTGCCGCTGGCTCAGGAATGCAAACTCAGCGATTGGGCGGTAGCATTATGCACGATGCCTGCTGCCACTCCTTCGCAACCCGCCCATAAAGACACACCATGTAAGTTTTTAAACATACTTACTTTAAATATTTGAGTTGTAAATGTTGTAATTATTTGGTTAGCCAAGTTCTAAGCTAAGGGTTTGACCTTTTAGTAAAAATATAAATAGTTCCTTAATGTAATTTATAGTTAGTCTAAAGGTGCTTGAGTAGCAAGTGTCCTGGGCGACGGTTACTACTTTCCATCTGGTGGACCGGCTATCAGTATTCCTGTTCAGGCCATAAAAAACTCTATGTAAGGGGGGTTCAGGCTATAGTCCACTACGTCTTCACACTACTTCTCCCGTGAACTGGTTTGGTTCTCAGACATGCAGGTTTACTCACGATAATTTCTTTGCCATAAAGCTAAAGACGATTTTTTTAAATTGAGATTTGGACATGCAATCCAGAGCTTCGAGCCTAGTTTCGAACCTTTATTGGTTTCATTGGCGAGCTGCCGACTGGCTATCACTGCTTTTAAATTATTATAACCATCATGTAGATGATTATGATTACCATTATCTAGTGGTAGGTACCAAGTAGGTACTAAATGCCCTTTAATTATCAGTTCATCAGGTGGCGTGTTATGTTAAGAATTTCCAATAGCCTATTCTGGAAATGTACATACCATGTACGTGATTTACCCTTATCGTATTGGGACTCCTATTGGTGAAACAGGTGTACCTACAGCAGTAGGTATACTTCTGCCTATCCCTTCAGGTTAATATCATCATGATTAAAAACGATTAACTTTGTAGGTAGGTTTTAATTATGCAGTTACCAAAGATACAAAAGGTTTGTAACTGGTTTTGAAAGCAATGTAAAAAAGTTAATTTTAAAATGTTTTTTTTCAGGGTCTTTCATGGAATTACCGAAGATATCTTGCAATCTTGGTCTTCGTCACTTAGGTAAGTCTATTTAAATACATTCTATAAAAGTATTTTAACCCCTAACGCAATGTAACTGGTGTAAACTGGTGTTTTATAACTTTTATTTCTCGCTGTCTGTAAAATCGTAGCTGTACAACGGATAAAACGATTAAAATGCGGTTATCTTTTTTTTATAACTGTTATCGCCGAGATGAATCTGATGTATGTTTCTAAAAAAATCGCGTCTTCTTTGAATTATGGTGAATTTTCGGGTTCTACGGTCGGGTGTGATGCAAGAACCCCGTATGCAATAACTGAACGTTCAGTAACCAGAATAAACATACCTGCGTGTGCAAGCTTCGTCCGTTTCGCAAGACGTTGTTCGGAAGACTCAAGACTTCAGGGACTTGGAAGAGAGAAGAAGTTCAGGGTTGAAATGGCCATTACCTCACAGTCACGTGGTCATGATGGTACAACGTGTGATGTGACGTAGTGGAAGTCTCGATCTGAACGTTACTACAATACAGGAGCGGATAACCATCGTCACCAAATATTATTTTACTGTTCTGGGGTGCTACTCTTAGCAACGATAATCGATAACGTGACATTTGTTGTGTCAAATCCTACTCTAAATTCCATCTTTTTTTCTGTTGTATCGATAACAAACGATACAAAATTATCGTGCGTTCAGATGATATACGACGGCGTAAAAGATGGAATTTGGAGTAGGATTCGACACTATAAATGTCACGATATGTCGATGATCGTTGCTCAGAGTAGCACCCCTTTTCACTTATTTTATTTCTTTATCTGCTACCTCTGTACTCGTGACTTCTGTCGAGTTGATTTTTGTTTGGTAAGTAAAATAAGTAACTAGCCGCACAATCCTTAAATTTATCAAAATACTACACATACCATACCAAGTTTGGATTTTTAAACCAACAGAAATGGGTGAGCTAGAGTTTTTCCCCATTAACTGTCTATATGTCTGTGTCATCATCCCAAACGGATGGACTGATTTTAATGCGTTTTCCGTTCGATAGCTGATGTCGGGAACATTCCTTCTTAGCTATGTTTATGAATTTATAGAAAGCCATGCCTTCCAAGCGTCCGTTGTTCTAATTATTACAACTTAAACGTTTTCATATTGACAGGTGTTGAGGCGACCGCATTTTGAACACAAATGTATTATGGTTCGCCCCATTTTTTCCATGTATCGTCATTCCCTGCCATCATTTCGCTGAACGCGAGTGGGGCTTGTCGCAATGTTGACGTTACGTGACTTCGCAACGGTATAAAATTACGCTTATTCAGTGTTGTGGGCAGGCAGGCAGGTAGGTATGTGTGCGATGCAATATGACATCCGATACATCGTTTCCCTTGATGCAAAGCCCGTGTAATAAGTAGGTGTTTGCACAATATTCATGTTAATTAATATAAGTAGGTAGCTTTATGTGTTTGGTAGGTACCTACCTATTTACGTAATATTATTCCTATGATCAGTTTAGGTAGAATAATATTGTCTTTTTGAAGAAATTAATGCAGGTTTAATTGCAAATAGCTCGCCCTATTACGAAATATGGGCGTACTGCAGTAATAGATTTAGTGTATATAGTCAATTTTAGTTTAACAAAATGAACTATTGTCTCAAACTTCAGTTTAAACAAGACTTAAAAGACAAATAACAGTTTCTCTTTTAAATAGGCCCTAAGTTAATTTGGCGACCGCTTGGCGCAGTGATTTAAGCGTAGGCCGCGGGTTCGAATTCCGTCAGGGCAAATTTGGGAAATGGCCTTTTTATAATCTGTTCAGGTCTGGGTGTCACTGGGATCGCCCCCAGTCCAATGTACGGTACCCATAGTGTTGCTTGCCACGTGTTGCTTAATTTGGGACCATACAGTTGGTGAGTCAGTCTGGCGATTTTCATTTTTATAACGCAGACACTTAGCTAACTATGTAACAAAGGGGTACCTAGATTCTAGACACATGTTACTAAGTACAATGTTCCGTAAACTTTCCGGAAAGTCTTATCGGATACAACACGATACGCTTCGCTTACAGTACAGGTACTCCTGCAGCCTAGGGCCTAGCAGGCTCCCTTGGAGATAACGAATACCATAATAGGATCATATTGCTGCTAGCCAGTTCTGATAAGCTTTGAGTAATGGAGCTAATCCTAGCGAATGAATGTTGGAGCTAAGTCGTTTAGTGAAGATTTAGAAATTATTCATCGTCTTTGAATAAACTTTTTTTCCTTATTTATTTAATTTTTTAAAAATACTAGAAATGTGAGTTTATAACATAACTAATATTCCCGTTAGCCACTCCAGGTAAACTAAGTACGTGTGGTAGGACACGTCAATAATTTAGTGTCCAGGATGTTGATCGAACCCAGAACCTCCCGGCTACGAGGGCGGCCCCTATAACTAACTACTAGGCTATTGACGCCTTTAGAAACAACAAATGTTGGTTTTTACGCAAACATTAAGCTATAAAACATATCAATAATTAACCTTAAAACTCGTATCGAAATTAAGTACCGATACCAAAATAACGTGGTTATTTACTAGTATTTGCGTTCCTCCTTGCATTTAGGGGAGGCCCGTGCCGAACTGTGGGACACGAGCTAATAATTAGGTATCGAGCGCGTATTCGAGACTTGAATTGATTCGTAGTACGTATGTACATGTAGGTGCATAATACATATTCAAAAATGGAACGCAAGTGACAATAAAAAAAATAAGAAAAGAAAACTAAATACAAATTCAAATTTGGAATTCGCTAGCAGCGTGGCGTCGTCATCGCGTCTGGGTGAGCTGCGCGTGATCACGACTGCGCAGCATCATACCTTCATTATTATTTTCTAACCTTACTTCGCAGTAGTTAGTAAATGTGATGTGATGAGTGTTCTTGTGAATAAAAACCTAAAATTGTGTGTTTATGTGGTGATTAATTTGAAACTTGTACTGTTTTTCTCAAGCAAGTATTGTTTTTGTTAGATAAGTAGGTACTTGGCGAGAACTTCGGATTTACAATGTAAGTACCTAACTAGAGATTAGGCTACAAACTGCATCTCAGCGTAGGCACCTAAGTAATTGTTAAAAAAGCTGTCACTCACATAATTAGGAATACTTACCTATTGATACCAACTGTTGTATTAAATTTAGGTCCTCAGTTAACTTAAGTAAAACCTAGGTACCTACTTATGAAACAAATAACGTTCCCATTACACAACATAAAAAAACAAACATCTAAGATACCTTCACAGGCACTTGATATATGTCAAACCAAAAAGATTTTGTAAATCCTACCTCAAGTCGACATCTATTCAAAACTTTCAGGAGCTGAAACTTCGCGAGCGGTGAAAGCATCTGGCATCGGGAGAATATCTGGGACCAGCCTAGAAGACCTGTCTGGTGATGCTAATTGCTCGAGTTTGGAGTTCAGGTATTTACTGGTTTATTTATTAGCTTGCTATTCAAGCCTTGAAATAAGGGCACAGGTGCGTTTCCCGACGTAAACTTCAGATTTTTAGATTACGTGGCGATTGCCGTAGAAATAATCTTATCATTACTAGTAACTAGCTGTGCCCGCGACTTCGTCCGCGTGGAATTTAATTGACAAAGTTTCATACAAACTTTCATCCCCTATTTTATCCCCTTGGGAGTAGAATTAATCAAAATCCTTTCTTAGCGGATGCCTACGTCATAACATCTACCTGCATGCCGAATTTCAGCCCGATCCGCCCAGTTTGGGCTGTGCGTTGATAGATCACTATGTCAGTCAGTCAGTCAGTCACCTTTGAGTTATATATATTTAGATTATTATCTTTCCAAATTGACCTTACTTGTTTCATCGCAGGTCCGATTCCTGTTAGAGGAACATTTCCGGAATAGTGTTTTAGTAACTGTCCCCTGTCTGGGTGTTATTGGGATCGCCCTTAATGCCGTATGCCCATATTAGGTACCAATTTGGGGTCTGATGATTTGTCTGTTTGTGTGGCAAAAAATATTTGAACTACCTTACTCTACTATGGACTCTAACTTCTAAACACAATTTATTAGATCGTGATATCGCTCGGTCTCTAAGGGCAGTATTGTATCGATTATAATTAAATCGATTTATATCGGTTATCGGGGACTTGATATCTTACGAATAGCGGTGTGTTTTGACAGTTAATTAAACGCGAAAGAACGGAATGTAGATTATTTATTATTTGACAACCACTTGGCGCAGTGGTTCGAGCGTAGGCCGCTCGGATCATTACACCGGGTGGTTGCGGGTTCGATCCCCGTCAGAGTAAATTTCGGAAATGGCCTCTTCGTAATTTACCCTGGTCTGGGTGTCACTGGGATCGCTCCCAGTCCATTGTACGGTTCCTATAGAACAAGCGTTGCTCAGTTTGGGACTATACAGTTGGTGTGTTCGTCTGGCGATATTAATTTTTATTTTTAGGTTTATTAAACATTTTCATGATGCAGGTAGATAAAGTACCTACCTACTTTAATGTCGATAAATGCCATCATTTATGATCGTTCAGCAAATGGTTAATTTAAATATTAAAGTGCTCCTCTCTAGTTTTACTTTTCACCGTTTATTTCTCCCCCTGCTGCTCCCTCGGGCCGGTAATAATTTATTGAGCAGCAGGAACTCTTGGCTCGTACATTTTTATACGCAATTAATTATGTATGTATACTTACTTTGTTAGTTGCATTAATACCTAACACTGTTTGTTGGAGTCCGTTATTTATTTTATCTGAAAAATATATTTAAAGGTAAGTAAGGTAAGGTAAGGTAAGGTAACTACGTTCCTCTCAGTACAAGACTTATGTAGGTACTTACCTACAATGGTTTTCCTGTTGCTTCATCGTCTCGTCGAAAATTCCCAATTAGTGAATTCCAAGTAAACAGGCAGGGAGGGGTGGTGTTGTTGGTCGTTGTCTAGTATCGCTGTTATTGTTGGCATATTTTGTAAATTGGACAAAAATTTTTTTTATTAAGTTAGCTAAGTACGTATATGTTATTAACCGACTTTAAAAAATAAAGAGGTTCAACGTTCGTCCGGAAGTAAGAATGTATTTTTTATGTATGTTCACCAAATTAAGCCCGTCAATTGTGGACCGACTTTGAAAATTTCTTACTTACTTTTTGTTTGAAAGGGCCAATATTTTTACACTACGTTAGGAGATAGGTCGCGTTCCGATCCGGTGGTAGATTTACCCTCGCCACCTCTCTTGGCAGCGGCCCAAGCCGAGGTCGTGTCCCTTGTGGCGCCCTTGAGCTAGCTGCCCCCCTGCCCCTCTGGCTGGAGCGCACTCGCGCTCGCCCTCTGTCCGGGTGAAGTTGTTATGGCCACTCTGGCCAACAACATATAGTACATTAAAAAAAAAACTACTTTTTATGTAGGTACCTACCTATCCATACTTGAATTGGCACCGACTTACAGTTATTTCTAGTTTTAGTGCATCCAAGATTTTTGAAATCAGTTTAATGTTTTTATTATAATATTTTTTATCTATGAGTACTTTTCAGCGTACGTCGTAGAATCTTCAGCAAATCATTGTAAATAACCTATTCAAATGCAACACGGCCTTCTATCCATCACATAAGCTCCCCTCCAACTACGTCACAGCATCAATTAATCACGGCTGCATCGCGCTGTACACAATACATTGCTGCATATAACCGTACGAACTCGAGTTATTAGTTGGTGATTGGCTCCATCAATTGCTGTGCAGTGCCTCCGGCGTGATAATCGCTATGATTTGCTGTTAAGTTATAAACTGGTAGCGATGTGTGAAGTGGCGGATTTACAAATTTCCAAGGCATAGGCTGTAAAGTTTTGCCGCCCTTGCCTTTACAATTGTCATATCCTAGATTATTTGTACAATCCTAAAATTTCGTTGAAATATCACGTAAAATAGTCATCGTCAAGATTTGTTGCAGAGTTGTATCTGTAAAACATCAGAAAACCGGCATACATAAATCTTTTTGATTTCTATGAGGTAGTAAAAATAACGGTCCCCAAATCTGCCGCCCTAGGCTCCAGCCTACTCAGCCTACTGGTGAATCCGCCACTGGACGTGTGAACAAAACTGTAAATAATCACGACAATATCTCTGAAGAGGTAGTCAGACAACTGCGAGCATATTTAGAACGTATATTTTACTTAAGTACTTACTGAAAAATAAGGTTCCGTTTTTTCTTGGTGGGTGTTTATCGATGCTAAGAATTGTTATTGGAACCTTTTTTAATAAAGCTTATATCTTAGACCACACAACGTATATCTACGTTCGTTTGTACGTTTTAGGAGGTCTGCAAACGTATGGTAATGCTGATTGGTCCAGGGGGCCTAATACAAGTTTTGACAGCTTCAAATAACGATCAAGCGGTAGAATCTTTTTATAGGTAGGTACATTTCATAGCAGCGCCGCTAGAGGACACGCACAGTTTACTGGGGAATGTTTGGAAGAATTCTAAAGCTCGATCGGGATTTGAATACAAACTCACACTAACCACTCTCTTCATAAAATTGTTTTTTTTATATTTTAATGCGGCTTACAAATCACCACGATCGAGCTACGCGATCGATTAGTCCTATCTACGCTCGCTAGGAGTCGCTTGTCGTTAGGGTCTACGTAAAATATTTATAATATTTATCCGAAATGACCCACACTGCAGTAAACCTCTGTCCATCTCTTCGAGGTATAAAGGCGCGATTAATTTAATACTTAACCACTTTGTATAATATAACTAAGTACCTACTCATTAATATAAAAAAATAAGAGTAGGTACTTAGGTAGACGTCGGCGCGGCCGCGGCGTCACGACGCCTCCCGCGTTGCTAGGCGACGCTGCAGCAATCGATACCCACCCTAACATACGCCATTCATACCTCATCATTACGTAAATAGGGTTGCCTAAACCTGGCCACTCGAGACAGAAATTGCCAGCTTCGTCACATTTACAATGTCAAAGTCAAAGTGTTCCATTACTTCTACTACCTATACATAATTTCTCAATCAAATCGATCTCGCAAAAATAAGAACTGAACCCCTTTTGTTCTAGCGTGGCAGCCCTATTAATAGGTCCAAAGTCGCCCCCGCTCTTGCGTCCCTTGAGTCAACAAACTCGGACACGTGCCACCGCCGCGTGGATTATTTACTTGCTTATCTGCACCCTGGCTCCCCAGGGAGGTGGCTCGACAAGTTATAGCTCAACACTGAAATCAATGTGACGAAAGTGTGAGAGTAGGTTTCTTTAATCATCCATCATAATGCCTGTATTCCCTGAAAGGCAGAGATACACTGCAATGCACCTCCATTTCCTCCTTGATATTTTGACCTTAATTTAATAGATAGGGGGCACACACTTCCATGAGAGGTATCCCGGCATAGTCCACCAAACTGACAAATAAAAAACAAAACAAGAAAATGGACAAAAGTTACATGACAAAATATTTTACAATGCTTATTTCTTTTTCAAGGTCAACAGTTTATTACACGTTCCATTGCCGACGAAAGTCGCTTCTAGAGCGCAGAGAGGACAAGAAGGCACGGCGGAATGGCAAACTTATCCAATTTGTTTTTTTATTGGAGCATTGACGAGAGATATTGGCAACACTGTGCCGGATTACGTAAGACGTTGTAAATGCCTCTTTGATTTGGATTCTGTTCTCCAACTCGATACCGAATGACAGTTTTTTTTTTAAATTGCGATATATGCAAGTATTTGAGCACAATCTCACCTGATGGTAAGTGACGATGTGGACTACGGTGGTGCATACTTGCCTAGAAGGTACCTGTTTACTCTCTGTTCACCGTATATCATAATGATATGCCAGTACCTTATCTTTTAAGCCTTACTGCATACCAGATAGTAAAGACCTTATTATAATTAAATGAGTAGTTAGTAAACCACACTGCATCTTCAAAATATCCACAAATTAAGGCAAAATGATCTCCAATGTTGACACTACAGAAAAACTAAATAAGTAAGTACGTAATATTAATTTCTGATCTTCTATTAGTATTGGGAAGCCCTTAAGTCATAATAGTTTTATCATAATCAGTTATCATAAAGATCATCTATACTGTATACAAATAAATAAAATTGGAGTGTCTGTTTGTAATATCAAAATAACACCTTTTCACTAAATGAATATGAAAGTACATACGACACATATAGCAAAAACGCGATTAAAAAAAAAATTGTCTGTCTGTCTGTCTGTCTGTGTGTTTGTTCCGGGTAATCTCCGAAACGGCTGGACCGATTTGGACGGGACTTTCACTGGCAGATAGCTGATGTTATAGGGAGTAACTTAGGCTACTTTAATTTTAGAAAAACAAGTAGGGTTCCGCGTAAAAAAATAAAAACACTTGAAATCAAAGAGTATCTCCGAAACGGGTGGACCGATTTTGACGGGACTTTCACTGGTAAGCAGTGGCAGTAATTCAGGATACTTTTATTTTAGAAAAACAAAATGAAAAAATAGGTCCTGTCGTGCGGGCTCAGAACGCGGGATTGGGTTTTTTTGTTAAGTTAAATTCCACGCGGACGAAGTCGCGGGCTCAGCTAGTAACATATAAATGAGAAGCACCATAATTAAATTTATATTATTATTAACTTTATGTCAAAATTTTTTTCTGTTAACATTGATGCACGTAATACTTGAAATTTATTAAAAGCAATACGTAATTAATTATTTTTTATATTAATAATACCTACGTAATAATTAAATAATAATAATAAATATTTTTAAATACGCCTAAATTTATTTAACATTAATTAAAACGAAAATCCCTACTATACTGTATCCTAATACCTGATATATTCCATTAATTTCAGGTAATTCCAGTATAATCCCAATGTAGTCTCACCTTTAGCCAAATTTCAGTCGGCGAAGGGCGGCGGTATATCAAAACTTTGATTACCCCCCCCCCCCATCCGGTCCTCGTCCACGCCCTACGATTTTATTTTAGAGGACACTTACTAACGAACTCTCTCTAGTAGGTAGGTACGTAGTACGATATTACGCAAATAGTACTGCTAACTATGTTTATGTTTACGCACGTAATTACGCTAGTTCTTGCCTGTAATTTCGCCGCTGTATCGCTTGTAGCTGTCACTGAAGCGACAAGGTAGCCACGAGCGCGGATTTGTGCTCAAAAATTCAGGATTTTATGATTATCGTCATTTGATTTTCGGTTGTGTGTTTGCTTGCAATAAGTAAGGCTTAAATTAGTTTGAATCTGACCAGCCGGCTTTAGCCCATCTAACGCCCGGGTGCATTCAATACCCTGGCGTCCTCTTGTAGAAGCGCGATCAAAGTGCTATCTAAACTCACAGATATATTTTCCCCCGAGATTGAAAATTTGGGTGCACATGGTGCAATTATAAATGATGTTTGGAAGCAATAGCCCATTTACTTCGTTTGCGGTATGCCCGTGGGAGTGCCGCGAGGGACGCAGGCTCTTTGGAGGCGTCGCTCGGCGCCCCCAAAGACCCTGCGCCCGTGTGCCGCCCCCCCCCCCTGCACCATAAATAAAGCCGACCCTGAATTTGACGTTCTTCCACCTGTCGACGGGACTAAGGAAATAGATGCAATTTCCCCAATAGCGCCGTTTCTCTCGTGCCCCGGGCCCGCCCTCGGAAATTGCAGCCGAATGCAGCGGCCGGATATCGAATGATTTTCACTTTCGACTTCATAAGTGGCGTCGTCTTAATTGTATCGATCTTTAATTTAAGTTCACTGCTATCAACATCCTTTACTGACAACCTGTTACAGCCTAGAAAAAATAATCTTATATTTTGTTAAGTAGTGATTATTTATCATTTGAATATTGCATTTGATGTTGACTGTACCCTACGTAAATCTAAGGAAAGCAACTGTTAAGTTTACAGATGCCCTAAGTCTGCCAATTTAGAACCAGTTGAAAACCTGGTCATTAATATTATATTTGTGAATTCTTGCGTAAAATTCTTGGCGGTCGATAAGTTGTCGATCATCTGCTGGCAGTACTCTGACCGAAAATATGTAGGTACATGATTGACGATTAAGAATTTACACATATGTATATTATTACTGACTAATGTATAGTTTTTGTGCCCAATTTACTTAAATTGGATATAGGTTGACCACAAAACTTAATGTCTTGCTTGAACTTCTTATTACTAGGCAATCCTGAATTTAGTGTTGAGCTGTAAAATGTTTCAAGTCAAGCCCCTGAATCCAATAATTTAGGGCTTTAATTAAACAAGGAATACTCATACTCTATCGTCGCAGCAACCGAACCTTTATGATTCTAAATATAGATACTATTTCTCCATATAGGTACCGGCTGTCCACCCACAGACCTAGCTGTCCACTAATTCGATCATTAGCATTGAATGGCGGGTCGGCGCCACCTTCGCCGACCGACTTCGCCGACACAGCGCGCCGACAAAAGCACAATGTGACAACCGAGACACCGACACTGTCGGCGGACTGTCGGCGGATGAATTGTGCTTTCTCTAGTTGAGATGTAGAGTTTATTTAAATGAAATGAAAATAAAATTTACTACATAAAAGAAAGTATTTCACAATACTAGTCGTATTTCTGACGTTATGTAAGTAAGCTTGGTTTTCAAGTATTTTGTGATTCATATCAAATTGACCAACATATTTTGCATGGTTGCTTAGCTAATTCTAAATCTAATCTAACCTATCTATACATATAGATACCCTATCACATCACAATCTAATAAGTTTCTTTCTAACAGCTCAAGCCACCCCTTCGGCCGTGTTCAATTATTTTTCATCCCATATGGTGCGAAAATTGACAATTTGTTCTTTAAAAGTGCGACCAAAGTAGGTTTTAATCCATTAGACTTTCACTATAAGTTTCAATTTTGGAACATAGGACGTACATTGAATCCCTCGATGCGCTCAGAATTAAGTACTTATAGGTACTTTAGAATCCATCGCTCCGCTCTTGATTCAAAATAGGCGCCATCGCGCATTGTCGCAAAATGTGTTTTGGTCCCTTGTTACACAATATACTATTAATACCGTGCTTACTTTGACCTTACTTTGTCTCATACCCATAAAGTAACATCTTATCTATGATATTTGTTTACAAAATATTACAACTGCCCCACAAAAATAATTTGCCACGAAATTGTACAAAGTAGGTAGGTAGTAAGTAAGTACAATAAATGTGTGCCTATTCTATTCGGTACAGTGTAGGTAGACAATAATTTCCCTAGAGAGCACAGAGCTAAGTTAAGACCTAAATCCTGATTCAATTGTACCTAATACCTATATACCTAGTATAATTGGAATTAATACTGCAGCAAAGCTTACTAAGAAAGGTGAAATAAGCAATTTTGGGGATATTAGAACAGACGGCATTGCTGTTCATTAAATTAGTCTCTGACGCCCTATTAGAAGCTGGATAACTATAATATACTGCTATAGATGTAAACTAGACTTTATATTGTAATAACATTGCAGTTGTTTTGAGGAGCGAGTGAGAAAGATGGTGAATCACATTACGAACTTATACCTAATTTTGTTATTTCTGTTTGACATAACTAAAATAGCTAGAGGTTTGAACTACAGAATTGAGGCCACCTAGTCAGTTTGTTTAATCTTGCGAGACTTCATTAGGCTTTGAGACATAGGCGTAAGAAATCCAAGTGCCAAGGAGAAGCGATACAAAATGGTCACAATGGATCCCTAGGAAACTAATTTCGAATTAAAAGTCAGTCACCACCGGGCTCGCCAACTTTCGACCGGCCGTTTTATAACTTATTGTTTCTTTCTCTATCGGAAACCGTAATGTTACCGTCATTTTGTATGTTTGCCAACTCAAATTGTTTTTATTCATGTAAGCCAACAAAGCATTTAATGAATAGTAATAATCTACCACCGGTTCGGAATGCTACTTTCACTGAGAAGATCCGGCAAGACACTCAATGGTTACTCTTTTCAATGAATAAATGAAGGTGAAAAGTTAAAAGCAACGCATTCCATAATTAGAATTATGTTATGATTTATTCATATTCATGTCGCTGTAGACCATGCTGTAGACTTGTAGAGTTACAAAAGCGGTACCGCAATGATTCATGAACATTTTGGAGATAGCAGTTCAGTTCGCCAAACTCATGAGAGAACTGTTACTGAACAAGACCACAGTGCATCAAGTTACTTACTGTAAAAATATGCGTGGCCTAACAGTTCTACGGTATCTTAAAACCAGAAACTGTAAACAAGTCCACGACAAGTACATTGTACATTATCAAGAAATTCCCACCCCATTAACACATAGCGATAATGTAACACGGTTTTGTCAATTATCTTGACAAATTAACCGTCTTTGATAACCTTTGTTCTGTACATAACTGTCAATTATAAACAAAAACATTACACTTCATAAAATAATTGCTCATAATTTATTAAGTAGGTAGGTAAAATATTGTTATTAGTGGCCTAGGTCATGGATAATAGTACATTGTTACACGAGTGGTGAAAGTGACTTCTGAGAGTCTTTCACCCGAGGTAAACACTGTGCTTTTCATTACGAATACAAGGAAAATAAAAATAAAAACAGAAATTGTCTAAAGAAATAATACAAGGAAGTATAAACAATACTCTACAACTCGAAAAAAAAAATATCGGATTGCCGCCTATTTTGTTTTTTTTTCGTTGGCCGGCCAACTTCATTATTTAGCCATTATTTTTCATTTTCATCTTTAAATATTTTGCCCAAATCTATGTTATTTTAAAGAAATTGTTGAAACTAAATTATAATTAAGTCATTTAAAAATATATATTCTTGAATTAATACTTAACTTTATGTTATTTCAATTTTACATCGTGCTGTAATTGAGTGACTGTAGAAAAAGTTTGAACATGGTTCCATAGAAATGCGAAAATGGAACTAGTTTTTTTTTATAATTTGACAGCTGTCAGTTGAAAGCGATTCTCCCGGGCCGGAAAAGTATTACTTTCAACCCGCTTCTCAGGCAACTTCAGACCTACTTTCAGAGTATGAGTAATGAAAAATAAATAAAAGCTTTATGGGGTAAATATTCCTTTAAAGGGTGTGTGACAAAAATTTGAGACTTTTAGAAATTTCTCTCGGTTTTCACTGGGACGAAATTTTTAACACATAACATATTGTTGTCTCTATTAAATTTCTTGTCATATTTTTATGACAGAGAAGGCAATCTTTTCAGAATAATGTTTCGGTCAGTGCAAGTCTAGGATTAGGATTTAAGATATTTGTTACTTATTTTGTTGGTCGTACGTATAGATTTTATTGTATCTACCTGTTAAATCGTAAGTAGCTGGATTCGTTTCTTCCTCGTCGCCTATTCAATATATTATAAGCTACTATACTACCTAGGTACTAAGTAAGTATTATGGTGGTAACCGTAAATACTATAACTGTAGTCGCTGACGAATCAGGGGCGCTACTCTTAGCAACGATAATCGATATATCGTGACATTAGTATTGTCGAATCCTACTCTAAATTCCATATATTTTTCAATAAATTTGTATCTACTGTTCATTCTGTAATCGATATGACGACCAAAAAAAAATAGAATTTAGGGTAGGATTCGACAATATGAATGTCACGATATATCGATTACCGTTGTTAAGAGTAGCACCCCTGGAGTATTATACGAGATTAGATTGGTACACACGGATAATCAATATTTTATGATTCGGCTCATACGATATCTCATCTCGTGAGTTTCCACTTGGCTGCAGTCCCTCACTGGCAGCCAATTACCATCGGCTGCGTACCCCCAGGCGCCCTCCGCGTCTACATGACGTTACCACCACTCCTAATTTGGGGAGGGGGGTGCTCGTTAGTCTTGTACAGTCGAGCTAACGAAGGTTTGCTAGTGGAATCACACTTTTGCGAAGCGACGACCTGGCAAGCTATACATTCGGTTGCTTTGTGTTCAAGTTCAGAAGTTAGTTCCGCACGTAAAGTGTGACTAAGAATTATTCAAAGGCCCGCATCTTGGAAAAAATAACACTTATGTAGAGGCAGTCTGCTTTGCTAGTCTTCAAAATATCAGCTACCTTCTATGACCCTACATTATTATTTCGGAAGTTTGGAACACCCTGTAGATAATACAATGTGTATAATTAGGACAGTAAGGGGGGGGAGTCATTACCTACATGATATATCTCCCCGGTGTGGGCTGGTTTAGCCCCCGGTTGCTTCTAATAGGGGACCAATGAGTGGACAGTAACTTATGACACTCGTCAATCATCTTCTGTTGTCAACCTATCTCCCAATCTGCAGGCGCGTGTCTTCAAGACGAGACTATCTCACGGATTTTGTCGCAATCTCTCTTTTTCATTCTTAATTCATTCGTACGAGAGAAGAGATAATGAATATTTATTTTAGTTTATCTTTGCATAGTCGAGTCTGCGGACATCGATTATGTCTCTTCAATCACTGGCGATTAAGACAAGGTAGATCTATTTCAAATAGTTGGTCTCAACAGCATTAGATAGAGGAGAACTGACTCTATCGCGAACATGCAGCTTCTATTAGGTTCATTATTTTTAACACTTTAATAACTTTTCTTATTGGAATTATAATCATTAAGTTTGTGTTCCTATTACATAAGGACCTGATATCCATCTTATCTACAAAATAGATCGTATTAAAAAAAAGGGTTTTCTCCAGTTTTCCTTGAAAACAAAGAATACACAATTCATGAGAATATCTGAACAAAAATAAAGCAATCTGAGTCGTTCTCGGAATCCTTGGAAGGGTCGCCGCTGGTTATCATTGGATATATCGGACGCACGCTACCTCGCCTATATTGTATGCTGACATAGGATGTGGAATATAAATAAAAAATCTATAGATCTTTTGTAAGGTATAAAGTAAGTACTTCCCACGTGAGATTTTTTTGTGAATGCCAGAACTCTGAGAAATTTGGATTTTTATATTTTGGATTTACAGTCTGAAATGTTAAAATGAAATCCGGTAAAATGTTTATATATTTTCTATTATCTACGTTATACGGGGTATAACATAAGTTTTAAACAGTTCAAAGTAATAAATACATTCTTCGCAAGCTTAGAACTTTTTTGCCGAAATATATTGAAGTAATAAAATTAAGCCCCTGTAGAAGTAGGTTACCCAAGTAATTTAATAAAATGCTCTCAGAAATTCAAAGTAACTTATTGCTAGTAAGTAACTTGATGTTTAAGTTGAAACTAAAATATTTTAGGCAAGCTTTAACAATTCAAAGAAAAGTAAAATATATTTTATTATTGTATTTAATTAAGTGGAATACTATATTATCGATAATATTCTAAGATAAATGTATTAAATAAGGCCTTTAGTATTTTGTTTAAGCTGTGCGCATTTTTTTTTTAAATGTGTTACTGAAAAAATCTTTAGTTAACGTTTATGCAAGATGTTTACTTTGAAACATTGGTCAATCGCTGGTTTATCAGCTGTGGCCCGCCTGAGACGTGTCTTCCTCACTAGCTATTGGAAATGTGTTCTAACAACATACAAAAACTCCGCACTGGTTAAGAATTTGTTCTATAATAATATTATAGATGTTTCAAAAGTGCGAAACAAACATTACTTACACACATAGGTATGCATGACTCGACACTCATGCATATGCGTAAATATTGTTTCAATAACATTTTGCTATTGAAGGCTTTGGTTGATAGCAACCAACTAGGTAGCGAAAAAAACAAATAAAATCAGCCCATCGAAGTACTGAAGAAGATGTCTGTGGCGCTGAGTATTCTGAAAACAAAACACTATCACAACAATGCAATGTTCAGGCAAACAATAATAAGTTATTTACGTTATGACGATATATTAATTTGACTAATACAGTGTCCTGGCAGTTACTAAATCGCAATCCAAATCGTACCAGGTTTTTTTGGCCATGTGGGCTATATGATATCAAAATGTTATATTTCAGTCACTAGCTTGTTACCCCTCCACCAAATAGTCTATCTACCACCACCTGGTGTTTCCCAAATGAAAAATAAACTCGTTTTCACCTCCGTCGTTAATTTTCCGCGCAAGTTCACTCGTTACGGAGCTTAAGTTGCTTTTAAGTCTCCGAAAACTCCTTGATAACTTCCTTAATGATGTGGTAGGTCTGTTTACATACACTCCGTATATTTTGTAGAACTTTATGTTGTATAGGTATGAATGAGTATACAGGGTGTCAAAAGTCCGAAATAATTCTTGGGGGTGTGGATGAGTGTCGAAAATAGAATTAAATGAGCCAGTATAGTAGAATATAGCAAGGCCAGATCATTATTCAAAGATTTTATGAAGAAGATTCAAGTACAAAGGTTGGACATGCGGCTAAGATTACTTGAAAATATTATGGATGAGACTGGGACATTATATTGGCTCCACGCCATGTTGGGTGGCGCTGCGAGTACTAATCCTCCCCTCGGAAGTAGCCCCCCTACTTCCCTACTCCAAGAATTGGTTCTATGTAATATTTATGTGGTCGAAAAATTCATTATTCAGTCAAACCATTCTCGGATATCTCAAATGGCCGTTAGAGCGGACTGCCTATGAGTCTTCGGTTCGGTTCTCTCTCGTGTCATGCTACGTATGGGTATACATACGTTCAAATACGTTCAACGACGTTAAAACTTTCAAACGCTCGAAAGTTTAATATTTCTGTCAAGAAATGCCAAGCAGTTCCCAATCTGTGAGTACATATTTGAGTTGAATATTTAACAATGGATTTTATACTGTTTTGTTTATGACTGAATTTATTGTTATTGTTGGGGGAGGTGCGGTTCACCTCTATAGTACAAGCGTAGTGGGCATCAACACACAATTGCCAATGGCTGATGACCTAAGCTTTGGCACTATGAAATGTAAGTCCAGGGTTATTTGTCCAAGGTTCATCCTATGGCACAGGGCTCTGAAACGATAATCTAATGTTTCCCCACTAATCCCCGCTAATCTAATGTTCTAGCTCTTTGAGACATCATTATCTGTAGTTTTTAGGATGGCGCGTCAAAAATAAGCAACTCTAAAAATTAAGTTAGCTTTGAGTAGTCGGCCGCCAGCCAGCTAATTATTTTATTTTCAGCAAAGAACGCGACACCGATCCGCCGGAAGGCCGTCAATTAATCGGACCATGTTATGAATATTCAGAAGACCTTCCTTGTACGTTGATTTCAATTATGAACGAAGGAAACGTACACAATTCGCACCCTTGCTTCCTACGGACTGGCGACGATCTGCCTCTGCGGCATCTTGGCTCCAATCTGAATCACACTGTATCAACGTACTAGAAAGGTTGATTTTAGCACGGACAGTGTTCAAGGGATGCTGCGCTTCTGTATGTATTATAAATTGGTTTAGAGCGGCGCGGGCAGGCGACTGCTCGCTCGATACCGGCTAGTCGCGAGCGAGATTCGGTACCGTCAGCATCGCGGCGCGGTCCCATACGAAAATAAAAAACCCTTAGTGTGTCGTTAGTGCGGTGATGTTTGTGTGTGTTCATTGTTGATGTGTGTGCGCCTTTCTGCGGGATTGTTGAGAGAAAGGTGAGTGCTAAGAGATCTTAAGATATCCCAATGCTGGGAACCATCTAAACGAGAGGGGTTCTGAACTGAATTTCAGGCGTAGTTCAAGTTGTGGAGTTCGAAATACACTCACATAAATATTATAAACAAATGTAGTAGCTACTACCTACACAGTAGCGACAATATAAAGAAAGCAGTTGGGAATTATTTATTATTAATTTCTGAACCGGCTTAATGTAGGTAATTTTCTAATAATTATTATACGTCTACCCTCAAATTATCCGAGCAATAATGTGTGCAGTCCTGGTTATGTAAATTATGAGGGAAATGGTTGAATTATTGGATCCTCTCCAAAGTTTGGATTATACTACCGCGCTACTTATGTGTCGGTGGACAGCAGTGCTCTTAGTACCTAATTTGCTAATTTTCTTATCAATTACGACTTGCTATATAAACCGCTTGGTTAATGGGGATGTCGCGGTATCGTTTCCGCTGAATATTCGTAATATCCGGTCTGGATGTTACTGAGATCGCCCCAGTCCATTGTATGGTACTGATAGTACAGGCGTTGTTGCTTAACTCGGGAGCCAGGGATAAACAACTTGTCTGTAAATGTACATTGAATATGGTTTTTGTATACATATATCAACACTTTAACTTTAGCTCAATGCAGAAATCGGTCGTGAAGTCTAAGAAAAGATACTTAACTAGTAGAAAATTCTTCATGAAAATGAAGAGCCGCTCTTTCTATTTTCCATTCACCAATTCGAATCTGACATGCGAATCTCCTTTTTTATTATCACTTTGCAAATGAATGATCTGCATATCCAAAAACAGCTGAATCTTCAAACTGTGCGAAGTCTGCTAACGCTGACTAGTGGTGTAGCAATTCCAGGAATATTGGGAATGTCCAATATATCCAATATGCGCAATTTTTTCAATCTATTCAATATGTCCAATGCAACCACAGCTGCTCTGGCCTAAAAGCCTCCTCCAAGCATCAACGGGAGGCCTTTAAAGTCTATTATGTCACTTTACAGTTATGGTACTCGTCGCGAATATGTGCCGACGTAATGCAAAGCTCATTGACCTTCCATTCACAAGAGCAGTGCATCATGAGGTCATTGTTAATGCGCAAGGCCCTAACACAGGACGTCACGACGCGATGTTATGTCCCGGCTTACAAATATTATTTACTAGCTGTGCTCGCGACTTCGTCCGCGTGGAATTTAATTGGCAAAGTTTCATATAAACTTTCATCCCCTATTTTATCCCCTTGGGGGTAGAATTAATCAAAATCCTTTCCCAGCGGATGCTTACGTCATAACGTCTACCTGCATGTCAAATTTCAGCCCGATCCGTCCAGTGGTTTGGGCTGTGCGTTGATAGATCACTATGTCAGTCAGTCAGTCAGTCAGTCACCTTGAGTTATATTTATATAGATTGTGATCATAACCTATTTGCTTGCATAGTATATTTGACAACCGCTTGGCGCAGTGGTTTCAGCGTAGGCCGCTCGGCTCACTGCACACGGTAGTTGCGACTTCAATTCCCGCCGGGGAAAATTTCGGAAATGGCCTTTTCGTAATTTGCCCTGGTCTGGGTGTCACTGGGATCGCCCCCAGTCCATTCTACGGTGCCCATAGTACAAGCATTGCTTAGTTTGGGACCATACAGTTGGTGTGTCTGTCTGGCGATATTTATTTATTGATTTATATTCCTTGTGTTTTGATTGATTATTTATTTATATTTTGCCTTATTTAAAGACACTCCTGGGCACGGGCCTCCCCTCAGTGCAAGGGGGATTTAGGCCATAATCCATCACGCTGGCCCAGTGCGGGTTGGCAAACTTCTCATTTTTCGAATACCATCCCTCGGTCCCACCCACCCCCTTTAAGTTGGCAACGTGCTAGCCAATACCTTTGGTATTGCAATCATGTATAGGCTACGGTGACTGCTTAATATCAAGCAGGTCGTAGGCAGTCGTTCAGCTAGATAAGATACATAATAATGTTAATTAGGTCGCCTAGGTCATAATATCTATTGAATTGGCTTCAACAGTACCTACCTATTTATAAAATTAGATAATTATGAAGGTAGGTACCTACCTATATAGTATATACAAATACTAGGTTAATGTGTTCTGATCACAGTAAGCAGCAGTAAACCCATTGGGTGTGTCAAAAGGGTCCACTTCAAACACTCACTTTGATGACACCACCTTTATTAAGGATGACGATTTTCACACTTATTTGACTTTGCCTTTAGTTCAAATTGAACTAAAATAGACGGGCAGGGAAACTTGAACAAGTAAAAAAATAAGTTTTCAGTGCAAAACAGCAATCATATCTTCATATTTTGTTGTGACTATTCACCTATTACTATTCTATTCATCAAAGGCCCTGAAGCCGACACCGTTTTTCTATCCATTTCAACCCCTAGTGTTAAAAATTGACGGAATGTTCCCGATGTCGGAAACGATAGCATCCATCCTCCTTTCATAAATAAATAAATTATTTAGAAATAAAATGGAAGCTGTCGCTTTCGACACGGAA
Organism: Notodonta dromedarius; assembly: GCA_905147325.1. NCBI lineage: Eukaryota > Metazoa > Arthropoda > Insecta > Lepidoptera > Notodontidae > Notodonta > Notodonta dromedarius. The sequence goes on along the minus strand of LR990165.1, from coordinate 10,943,223 downwards.
ACTTTCCGTTGATTGTGAATGCCCCCCACTGGATACAGTCAAATGTATGAATATTATCGGAGTCGCGTTAACCGTGTGAATGAAATGCCAATTGAAATTCATAAACCAAAAACCAGGCCCACACATTGGCGCCCCCCTCACCCCCATGTACCCAGTTTCCCGACCTTGCAATACTCGAGACGAACCCGCTTTCTTAGCCACTGCATACCCATTTGTAGGGGCACCATCATTTTATGAAAGCTAGGACATTGCGCATAGTTTAACTCTACAGAATATAACTACACGATATGTCTTTGTAATCTCAGGATTAAAAAAATAAAGCTTATTTTTATTTCAACTAAGTCAGATTCCGGATTTATTGATGTCGTGTTTATCCTTTATCTTTTAGCGAGCGATCTTATCATGCACCGCATGTAGGTACGGGATAGTTATTAACATGATGATACAGTTAATACCCATTAGTAATGGTTCTGATTTTAAAATAGTATAAATATAATACACTAGCGGCCCGCCCCGGCTTCGCACGGGTACATTGCGGTTACATTATTCAAGTTTTAGTAAGGATCCCTAATTTTTTTGAAAATATATTATAGCCTATGTCACCCGGGGATAGTGTAGCTTCCCATCAGTGAAATATTTTTTCAAATCGGTTCAGTAGTTTCGGAGCCTATTCATTACAATCAAACAAACAAAGTTTTCCTCTTTATAATATTAGTATGATATCTCTAACTATTATAAGGCTTCTTTTTGTATCATCATCTAGACATGGTAGGCTAGATGGGCTAATTAATTAATTGCCCACCCTGTATTAATAGATCGATTTTCAAGCTTATTCTGCTTTATAACTACGTTAGTTTGTTAAATATAAATTTAAAAATACCCTTTCAATAAACTACAAAGATCGATCTCAAATCTGAGAGCGGTCTTGGAAATGTCATTATTATGTCATACTAGTATAAAATGACATGTCAAAAGCGTACTCAAGATTGCTCTCAGACTTGAGGTAGATTTATTAATACGGGCCTAAGTATGACAGCTTTTCTAGTTGATTCTAAGTTCGTATTTTTATTTACTTAGGTCATTCCCTTGGTTTTTGCCATATGTTTATTCAATATTACACAAATCAGGACAATTCCTAGTATTAATGTCTTACTGGGGTCCCGACATATAGGCGAGGTTAACGAACAGACAAACCAGGGGAGGCTTCGCGCATGCGCGGCACTGTGTTTTGGACCCCCCCACCCCCCTCGTTGTGTCAGCAGTTTGGCGTGTAAATAGCCACCGCTGTTGTCTGTGACGTAATTGTTGCTGAGAAAAAATATTGATGGATGAAGAAGTAGAACGGCAATGAATATTTTATGTTTTCTCGGTAAAGCGAATGGTTCTTGTTTTTGCAATTTTACCTATAGATATTTACCTAGATATTTAATAAAGCAGCTAAGCTATTTAACACCGGCTAATCTATGAAAAAGACATCAATTGTTCTTAAGCAATTTCTTTATTATTTCTTAGCTACGTCATAACGACATAACAGTTTACAATTCTTTATAAATAAATCGTTTTCAATAGACAAATAATGTTACCTAGTACTCGTAAAAATAGTTTTATTTCAATGTGTAGTATTCGCGTAAATATAAGAAAACAATATGTTACCTAGTATCAAAACTTGAGTGAAAATATATTTGTTAAGTAACGAGCAAGAACTTTATACACTAAGCTTCTTGGTAACGAGTAACACCTATATTAATAAATCGATCTCAAATCTTAAAAACGCTTTTGACACGTCATCTTGTACTGGTGTGTGATATAAAAATGACATTCCAAAGATCTCTCTCATACTTGAGCTGGATTTATTTACTCAGGCCTAAGAAATGCAATTTTTTCGAACTATAGAATTAAATTAATTAGTGACTTAAGTATATACTTACTACAGACAAACACGGTAGGTATTGATAAACTAATATTTAACAAGAATCTCGCAAGCATGCAAAAAGTAGATATTCCCAAAATAAATATTCAAATAACGCCCAATCATTCATATTTCAACGGCCCAAAGAGCCAGCGTGTCGAATTATAGAATCATTTTACCATTATCCACGAGTAAGCATAGATAATAATGATTGGAATAAAAACTGCTGAAAAGCGTAACTTCAAATTTAATGTAGTAGATTCCGTATGTCAACAACATTTTTATAATTAATGATTAAGTAAGTGCGTAAACGTATAAATCTTTATAACAAAACCTGACAACTGTAAATATTATATCGGTAATCCAAGCCAAATCAGGCGAGGTTGCATGCCGTTAACAATTGAGTTGTTACAAGAAATGGAAATAAATAACGTTGATGGATGCTGGTTGGACCCTAAAAAGAACACTGCGATGATCCTCAACCCTTTGATTTAGTTGCCGCGTCTTCGAAATGCTGCTATTCTTCGAAATTTGAAAAAATCTCATTATAGATCCATTAGGGAGGTCTTTGTAGTGCCGCGAGTATCCGCGGGGAAGATACCTTTGAAATGAGGGGGAAATGGGTGTCTTACATTTTTATCAGATGTTGAAGTATGTAAAGTAAATGTAAAGACACAATTAGTACAGTGTTGATTGTGGGCTCGACATTTTTTTTCAGGGTTGTCACGTTAGAATGTTTGGTTTCCCTTAAGTAGGGGTAACATTGAAATGGGTAAATACATTTCAATGTTACCCCTAACTTGCAACTATCTTCATGTTGGCACGTTCCATCAATATTCAAAGCCCCTCAAGATAAAAATAATGTATTATTTACTATTCCCAGTCGGACCGCTTAAAATCGTTCTCACGTAATCCCAAATTCTGGGTATCGTGAGTGATTGCAAATAGCCCCGTTTTTAGAATAATAAATGGTTTCGCAAGTTGGGAGCCATTTTCGGATGGGATTTTAAAATAAATAATGACAGGGTGTTAGTTACAATGTTTTATTTTTAACCAAATTTAAAGAAAGTTGTAACCGCTTTACAATGTCATTACAACGTACAACTGTTATGTAAATACTCATTGTAAATGGATTAAAATTCCTATAAATATGAGGGTTAGCTTTCTCCTTAATTTTGAACTCCCAAGAGTATGTTGAGATAAACATAATAAAATAATAGCAACAAATTACCCCTTTTCGTGTAAATTTTAGAGCTTGGGTAAGTGCCCCCTCAACGAAAGGGGGATTCAGGTCACATCACTTTTACATATTTCGCTAAAATAATAACAGGTTGCAAGTACATTGCATGTAATGGCTTCAGCGTAAGTTGATATATGGTTAACAGTGCCCCAGGGTTGGCGCGCGGGGTCAGCGCGACCGCCGTAATTGACCTTTTGTTATTTTTGCATGATAATGGATTTTCGAGATAATGCATGGGTAGGGTTGGGTACTGCATACTTGATTTATATGATATAATATGCATATTAATTTATAAATTCACGTAGTACTCACACGACTTAATTTTTGTCCGTGGGGCAATACTGAAATCAGTTGATCAAATTGCTTTTGTTAAAAGTAAACTATTCAACATACAACACTACTGTTGCTCAGCACAGAAATCTTGGAGCCCTTCCAGCGTGCTGAAGGCTACTCCTGGAGAGCTTTTAATGGGTAAGAGTCCCACATCACCCAGCTCTCGTTCACAACGTGCTCACAAATAAAAATAAATAAATAAATATCGCCAGATTGACACACCAACTGTATGGTCCCAAACTAAGCAACGCTTGTACTATGGGTACCATACAATCGGGGGCGATCCCAGTAGCACCCAGACCTGGGCAAATTACGAAAAGGTCATTTCCGACATTTGCCCCGGCAGGAATCGAACCCGCAACCTCCATGTGCAGTGAGCCGAGCGGCCTACGCTCGAACCACTGCGCCAAGCGGTCGTCGAATACTAGGTATCTTTTAAAGATTTTCTCCCCGTCAGCTAAAAAAGTATGGCTGCATAATCATTAATCTTGGTTATGTCAGCCGCACACGATTCGACCGTGCTGGTGTTTTTGTTCACACGAGGACGTGTCCGGCGCGGCAGCGACGGGTTACGTACGATTACCACGCTAGAAGCGCTAGGAAGAAAATTATATAGTCTATGCATTTAAATTAACCCACCTAATGCAGTATCACAATATACCTATGTGACGAATATGGTACTGCGAAACATTGCGAAGTAAAGAAAATGCCATATTATGGTAATGCCTGACTTGAACTGAACCACGAGAAAAACAACAAATGTTTAATGAAAAAAAATAATAATATTAAGTACTGGTTGTGCTCGTAGTTCGATTTATGTCTGTCTCCGCCATTACAGAACCGATTATTTTCTCATCAGATGTAGGTACAATAAAACAAAAGTGCTACAAAATGGTATGTAGTCGATTTGGCGCATAAATGTTAACGATCTATGCTTTGGCCCTCCAATTTTGTGGTCCAAGCTCAAAGACCCATTTTGTATTCCAAGGTTACAGACCCTTGACCCTGTACACTTGTAATAACAATTAAATGTAGTCGGTACTATTTTCTCAGTTAATTAGTCTATGTTTACTTTTCTGCCTTACATACGTCTCTATCTGCAATTGGTCTTGAATTATTATTAATTGTGCCAAGTCTGCAGAAAGTCAAATGCCTACTATTTTATGACTTCATTGGGGTCATAAAAACTTTACGTCAAATCAATCATTAAAACTACTGAATATTTCTTTCTCTATTCATTACAATACTAGATATGTAAATGAAATCAATATTTCTCCAAGATTTAAATCACCATTTCCCGCTAGTGCACGTTGCATAAATTGAAATATTCATAAAGGTGCACTGTCTTCAACCAGTGGCGCCATCAGTATGCCAGCGGTGTATGTGGTGAACTAATCAAGCCGCGCATCCTATGCGTCCCCGGAGGGCCGTTGCGAGCCCTGTCGCATTTTAACGGGTTAGGTTGCGGACTGGGGGACTGTGGTAGCGGAGTCGGGAAAACATTTTATTTTATTTAGTTTTTAAAAAGGTTTGTGTACGAGTATATTAAATAAATAAATATTTCCAAATAAATGCGTTGAGTGTATAGTCCTAGACTAAGCTACGCGTATATTCTGGGAACACTCAAGCCCAAAAGAGAGAAAATTATGAAAATTTATTTTCAAAAATGTTTAAGGTTGATATCAAACTAGTAACAGCCCGCTTTACAGTACGTCACTAAAGGCCCTTGCCAAAGGTAAAGGTAAAGGTAAATGCAAGGTTATTGGAACACACTTCCAATATTCTATATAGTTACATAACTTCTCTTCTTGAATTTGATTTTTATTTCGCTAATGGGGACTAAGTAATGTAATCTACATTATTACCGGATAAAATGACAAGCGCCTAAAAGCCTGTACCTTATAGGGGCTTAGGGGGTGTGGGGGCGACCAAGTCAAGGCCAATTTAGGGGAGGTGCGGGCATTAACAGTCGTGAGATGCGAGGTCATTCGCCTCTGTACTTGATAGCTGAGGTCTCCGACCGACACGTGGTGGAGATCATAAAGGCAGGCTGTTTTGTAAAGGAGTACCTATTTAGAGGTTAAAAATGAGCGCGGGGCATTTTCCAAAAATAAAAATTATAGGAATAATAAGTAATATTGAATTTATCTATATATATCTAAATATATATAACTCAAAGGTGACTGACTGACTGACTCATTGACTGACTGACTGACTGACTGACACAGTGATCTATCAACGCACAGCCCAAACCACTGGACGGATCGGGCTGAAATTTGGCATGCAGGTAGATGTTATGACGTAGGCATCCGCTGAGAAAGGATTTTGATTAATTCTACCCCCAAGGGGATAAAATAGGGGATGAAAGTTTGTTAAGTTAAACTCCACGCGGACAAAGTCGCGGGCTCAGCTAGTATTTTTATATTAACTCATAATGTGTCTAGGTACCAATTCTTTATTCACATATTGTGAAATATTAAATAATACAAAGTAGTTTAAACTACTGAGATATGAAGTCATACTTTTTTGCAATTTTGAATTAATTTTGAAAATTATTTAACTGTTAGTAATTTTAAGACATCTTTATACAATTCCTGTGTGCGCGTGTTCGTAATTCTTCTCCTTCTAAACGGCTTGACCGACTTTGATGATTTTTGTACTTATGAGTTCTCCTAGATGGTTCTTAGATTTAGTTGGGCTCAGTAGGTGGCATTGTTGTTGACATCCAGAAAAAAAACGCCAACGATACTGTTGACAAAAGCTTATTATAATTATGTACTTAATATAAAAAATGTCGCAATGCCCATATTACCTATGTCCATATTCCCGCTCCGCTCATCAGACGGCCACCTCCTTGCGTCTGCGCCGGGCCGGTGGTGTCGGCGTCAAATGACGATAATATCTCGTCGCAGTCTCACCGGCCAATGGATGCTTCGCATTTTGATAACTCAACATCACACTGTATGTAAATCTTAGGGTCCTCATTCAAATTTCTATCGATATCCGAATGATCTGGGCCCGCACTCACGGACGACGGCTTCATGCTCCCCTGTCAGAAAAAAGGTTTTGATATAGTACAATTTTCCGCTTCAAATTTTAGGGAAAATCAAATCATTGCTTACCACACGGTGTCATTATCCTTTGTTTGCCGAGCATGAATAGTGTGATACCTCAGTGACTGCACAATACGACCTATGTTTACACAAACACATCCATTAACTGCAAGGCGTTCTGTTTCTGTATCACCCACATTGTTCGGTTCTCGTTTCTCGCCATTGTCAGTACTTAGAAGCGCTGGTTTCATGTTGTGTCTCAAGAAATGCACCCATTGATCTTGACACTGCCCCCTACTGAGAGAAGGGAGGGAGTGAGGGTATTGTACCTATTATAGTATACACAAACGGAAGTACTTAGTTAATGCCGCTAGATGTCACCTATCCATCCAGGTGGAGCGCTTCTCTTTTGGGAACGTGGTATGTGATTATACTTAGATTTTTGTGAGAAATGGCCTTTGGAACACTTCTGCTATCGGGATTTGAACCCACGAACTTCGGAAAACAGGCCGGTCCCGCTCCCACTGGGCTACCCTGATCGTACGTAACACTCAATTCCATTGAGTTCGGGTGCCTACCTTCGTTCTTGGTGTCGATAGTGTTATACACTTAAGAGGCAATTATTTTGTAAGTCACGTAGCATTATCCCGTGGAGGTATGTATGGGAATTTAATTGGTAACATTATGCTTATTATAATGCGATCGTGAACATACAAGTTCATAGCACATGTTTAGAATATTTTATACACCTAAGTAATGGGTTATTCTAGGCTGAGAACTTTTCCAGGTTGGCGTAGGCCTCTCGTTAAGATATGGGGGATTATTGGCCCCAAACTGTACAAAAGTATGGCACCTATAGTTTGGGGAAGAAGACTGGTAGTCTTTGGAACACTTGATGCATCTTCTTGAGCATGTCGGCCGCGATGTGGTATAAGCCCTGGATGGTGATGGCCAAAAAGGTCACCAGACCTATAGCAAAAAGTGGAACATTAGTCTGCTTAATTAATGCTATTTAAGTTTATTTATTTTAGTGCCTTTTTACTAATACCTAAGTTGTAAAAAAAAAACTTTAGATTAACTTTAAACATACACCAAAATCAATGTTCAAAATTTGAACGTCATAAAGATCAAACGTTTTCTTTCCATTTGCTACCCCTATAAAATGTCATAGGTCATAAATAATACATATTGGTAAATCGATTAGACGCATGCACAGTGGGGTCGCGTGGCTATGGCGACAAAAATCTGATACACAACAATGGACGTCCAAACCACTGGGCCGGACACGGGGAAATGGATTTTAGGGGAAACTTTTTAATGGAAGCGTTGTTGGATTTTACAGATTTTTTTTAATTCTAGTCAATTTTTGCCTGAAAAATATGCCATACCCGTCATTGGAACCAAATTATATTCAGTTCACAAGTTAGATCCAATAAGTCTAACTATGATCCGTGGTGCCTTACAACAGCTGGTCTTCAACAGTTTTGCTTCGAAGTCAATCAGCATACATTTTTGACTTTGCAACGGAGGGCTTGGATTATTTACTTCCAACTCCTCGTATTCTTACCTCATCGGCATTCGGCATCATTGGACACAATTGTCAATGCTGGCTTATATGAGTAATAACAGTGGAAGTAGTACCTAAAAATAAAAGCTGACGCTTCGAAACAAATAACAGCGTCTTATATTTTCAATTTAATCAAAGTCAAAGCGTTTATTTTGTTTAGGCCTACCGGGGCACTTACAAATTGTCATTTTTACATTTTTTTCTTATTTCTACAACCGGATCCGAACGCGACCTCGACTGAGAAGAAACGGCAAGAAACTCAGCGGGCTTGTCTTTTTACATTTTTTTAAATCGCCAATTGCTTAAATATTAGCTAATGAATAATTACAGGGTAGTAGATATTAATAGAAATATAATAGCTCCAATGTGTTGTCGTTTGAGATTACCAAGAATTACATTAAGTAATTCGGACTATTAGATCAAGACGCGCTACGATTTGACATAATTACTGACTATAGATATTTGAGCTGCTCAATACCAACCTCTCGTGTTCTTTACTAATCTGGTTTCATGTCCTTTATCAGCTATTGTTGCGCAGTCCGAAGATACTGCGCTGTTTGCGCATTGTTGATGAGTAAACAATATCGTTACTTTAGTGTGCAAGTATCGAGTTGCTTGCCACCCAACGCGAAATCACTTCAACCAACATGCATTATGTGTATGTGAAATACACATAATTCATGTTGTATGTTGCATGTCATAACCCTTAGACGCGTGTCGGCAATACAATTTATACGGTCTTCAATTTAGTTCCGTATTACTTCATATACGGTACATCATATATGAAATGAACCATAGTGAGGGTAATTATGTGCCAACCTTGAACACAAGAGACGCCTTTCAGCTGGATGATGACCACATACATAACATAGGCCTTTCTCGAGGACTTCTACACATCAATTCAGTGTGACAGAGTTAGCTAAACATACAGTTAGATGACAGTGCATCTCATTTCTTCATAATTTTGATGGCAAGCCCAGGGTGAGGGGTCGGTCCTCCTCCCAAATAATTTTACAGGCAACGCCACTGACGAGACATTTCCATAAATGAACAGAGCTGCCCCTGTTTCGTGCAGTACAAAAAATAGAGAAAACGACATAAATCGGTGTAAGCGTTCGATTCCCCGTGCAGACAACAGCGTTAAAACAAAAGCAAGAAGTGCTGGTACAGAATCGAACGCGTCACAAAACGCTTGCATTCCACCGATGTAGTTGAACTTTGTACAGCTGGGAGCTCGTAACGTATTCCACGGCATGCGCCGACGGACTGTCCTAGGCTCATGAACTCTGTACACTTTGTTTTTTAACCGCATAGTGCGTTGGATTTTGCACTTACTTTTCTAGTTCTTTAAAGATAATAATACATTGGACCGCATAGTCTGGTGGCTTGAGCACAGATCACTATACGTGTCCCGGCGGTGCAAATTTTGGAAATAGGTTTTCCGTAACTTTTCCTGGTGGGTGTCACTATGATCACTCTTTTTTGATTACGATGGGAACGCAGTTATAATAGGCGCTTTACGGCGATCTTCTGTGAGCGGGTGGTACTGCCCAGATCTAACCAGCCCGTATTTGAGCTGTAGTCAATTGAGAACAGCTTGGCTCTACTTATTTTGTTATTTTAGTTATATTGCCAGCCTAAGCAAAAAAAAAAAATCATCTTTCATGCCTGACGTCACAATGAAAACTAGACGAACAGGGTGATTGACTGACTATATATTAACACCATCACACCTGAATACTTCGAAAGGGTAGGCTGAGATACACTCGTGTACCCACATTTCTACAATTGCATTTTGGTCTCAATGTATTAGGGGCGATCACTCCAGCAAAATTTGAGGTGACTCACACCATAGTTAGTCCATCATTGGCCTAGCGTGGGTGAGCGAACTCCACATGACTTTTCGACAGGCGACATTCATACTTAAATACTTAGCTTATTGTAAAGTAGATATCAAAGAAATGGTTATCAAATTGTTCCCAAGTAAAATATTTATTTATTTGCTTTAACCTATACAACAGCTTGTAACAATTCTATTAAACGTTATTACACTTTGTTTACTGCGATGTGCGGTTCATATAAAATTGCAGTGATGTTTACAATGTGTACAAGACCATAAAACCTTCCTATCCTATTGAATACATATTAAAACAGTTGATTGTCTGCAAATTTCCATTTCCCAGCGCCCGTGCCGCGATTCCCACGGGAACATATAACATACCATATTCTCGATGTGTTTTTTTAAAGTTGAGCTATTTCCTGCTTTGTGTATTGATTTAATAATTTCTTAGTAGGTATAAGTGGTGTTGTAACTTGTGTGAAATCGGTAGTGAAAGGTAAACAAATTTGTCACAACTTTACCAATTTTTGATGTCAAATATCTATTGGCGCACTTTGACAGTAAAATCGACCAATTGCCGTCACAGCAAATGCCATGACGCTCTTTCATGCCGTCATGCCGTCTCTACGCCACGCTCTTGACTCCCTTGTGTGTGTGCGCGCGCATACTATACACTACACATGTTTCAGATCAGTCGGGCGCCCCTGAAGGTTAATTTTTTTTGTTTATTTGATGGTTGATACGAAAAGAAACAAGAGACTGTATTTGATACAAAAACAGACGAAATATCGAACAGGAAAATCTTGATCTGGAAGTTATCTTTTGTCGCGTGAGACAACCGGTAAAATATGTTGAAATTCCTGCGGGAAATAAATGTGTGGTGTACCTACTAAGTACATACTTCACGACAAACAGTCTTGGAATTATCTGCGGATTTCTAGAAGAATAAACAAAAAATTAATTCCCAGTTGTGTACAAACTGATATTGATATTTGCTGAGCTCGGACTGTTGGGACACACGTGTTGACTTTTGATTACAACAGGGTTGCCACAATCCGGGAATTATAGAAACATATAGCAAAACGAACATGACGACGGTTCTGTTTAAAAGTAAGCCGAATACATTAAAATACTAATCAATTTTCTTATTATGTTATCGAAATTATTTATGAAAGCTATTTATTATTTTATTTTAGACCTCAAACAACTAATTTCATTAATATTTTTGTTTATAATCGAGAATTTCAGTTAGTTTGAAATAAAAGCAAAAAAATATACTTGAGAAAGTTTAAGAAACACCCACAAAAAGTTAAGATTATTCTGAAATCTATTATTGCTTTAATATTAATAATTTTCGCACCTGCGTGTCAGCCCTAGATTAGGTCTTTTGTTTTCTGCGCAAAACGTGGTTTCATATTGGATTTCTGTGTTTACTGAAGCAGAGGCCAGTCTGAAAAATTTTATACACAAAAGTACCACCAAGTTGTTCAGTACAAGCTGTATACAGGATGAAACAGAAAGGGTATACTTTTTTTTACAAAACTTAACTTTGTAATTCTAAAACTATCACCTTTGGAGGGAACTTGAAAAATAAAAGGTGTTATAGGGATACAGCTGTTGACAGATTTCATAAGTCTACAAAACCTTTAGTACTTCAACCTACCCACAAAGCCGATATAGTTTTAGATTTACAAAGTTAAGTTGTAAAAAAATTGTATACCCTTTCTGTTTCACCTAGTATACTGATGGGTTTCTTTCAGCCCTTAGCTGCTAGCCACAGCAGATTCTCTAAGTTTTCACGGAGTCCAGTTATGTCGGAGGGCATTAGAGTGGCCACTAGCTCATACCTCCTAGAGCAATAACCGTTTATTAAAAGTATTAACAATCGATTACCGCTCTAACTGTCCGTAAGTCTGTATGTGAATTCGATAGGGGTTCCAGTTTGATCGGCCCTGGGCCTGTGATTGAAATTGCTTGTTTTGTCATTAGAGACAATAATCTCTGCAAATGCTTAGAAATGCTGATTCCCATTCTTTGTGCAATATTTTCTAACCAGATAGTGTTACAATTATACTGTTTTTTCATGGTTTTTGCCTGCGGTCCGGGTATTTCGCGTTAGAATTATTTTTCATCCATTTTCATCCGCCTGAGCCGGATAAACGTAAAAAGGTCGCGATACCGTTTTTATAGGTATTTTCAGCGCTTATTTTAGTTTATATTCTTCTTTAAATTATTCGCTCTATTAATCCATTTGAAGTGTAAAGCTTATTTTCTCTGTAATCGGTAGGTTTTGTGATAAATATACTTAGTTTTTCCTTACATTCCCGATTTAGAAAATAGAATATAGATATACAGAATAGGTAGATATTCAAAGTAAACTATATTTGCTTAGTTGAAAATGTTGAAATGTGGCAGGCTTAGATCCTATTAATGAATAATAATAAACCATCTACCAAACATCAGTGTCAGTTTTATTCAGAAATAGCATACGAGAATCAGTCAGCTGTGAGTTTAAGAAAAGGCCTAGAATCATCATTCTACCATTGACCTCACACTCTACCCTTCAAATAACTATCCAATGTCATAAAAAATACGGTTCAAAATTGTGTATTTTTTCTGCAGAGTACTCTGTCGCATTGCCCGCATAGAGCACGAGACATGTTCAGAGATAAAATAAAAATAAAAATATGAAAATAGCGTCTATTTTACTAGCCGCATGTCGTCGCATATTCATCGAACAATTTTATCGCTCGCATCGATTGAAATCCAACTCTGACATAATGATTTAAGGTTGATATTGAAGCAGTAATAAAAGGAATAATTTTATAGTGCCGATATGTAGAAATTTTATGACTATGGGCTAGGGTTGTGCGACCATTTTTTTTAACGATAAACATTAAATGAGTACGTTTAAAAATTTGAAAATAATCTTGAACGCGATACTTGGACATAAAATGTATAATACTTACCTACCTACATAAATATAAGAATAGTACCTATTATATTTTCAGACGATAAGTAAGTAAATAAAAGTATAGATATACTAACTAACTTATATGTATAGGTACATTATTTTTATTTGAAATGAAATTATACTAGAAAGTTTTTTTCGCGGATGTACAGGATCTCATTGCGTAAATCTGTTACGAAATATTACCTGCGTACATCGCGAGTTGCGAAAACCACCCCAGCTCTATTATTGTACGATGAAGCTATTTTAGTGCGGACCGCAACAATGAGAAATAATGACTTGAGGTTTTTATGAACACCTTATTATATCGATACTAAGGACACACCCCATCATCCAACTTGTCGATAAAAATAAGAAAACATCTTCATGAATAATGAAAGACCACTAATCTTTGCTCCTGGTTTTGATCGTGTAAATTCTGCTTCTTTTAATAGATAAGTGGCAAAAGGTACACATCCTTCTAATATTATAAATGCGAAAGTTTGTGAGTGTGGATGTATGTATGTATGTTTGTTACTCCTTCACGCAAAAACTACTGAACGGATTTGGATGAAATTTGGAACACAGATAGATTATAACCGGGACTTTTTAACCCAATAATCCAATACTACGCGGATGAAGGCGCGGGGCACAGCTAGTTAATTTAATAAAGATACCTACGATTTATTTCTATGAAACATACTTGTTGTTTTTTTTTTAAATCTCGTTACTTTAGTTGACCTAAGTATTATCACGTTGTTTTATTGAAACTAAAGTTAGGTACACTTACCTAATAATAATACAACATCATTTTTTGTATACAATAAAGTCGACAAACAATTGTACGACCCGCCTCATGTTAAGGAGTTATCGTAACCAGTAGATGCTTGTAATACCAAGGGTTTTACTCGCACATTGTCTCACTCATCGTACGAAAAGCAGCTACTTTACGCCGCTCTTCTGTGAGTGGGGTCCACTACTCCGCGCGAGCCAGCCCGTATATGAGGTGTAGTCTATTGGTTACAGCTTGGCTCTACTACCGTAAAATACTATAATTTCATAGAGTTCTGATCCTATAACACGACCTCAGGAAGCCATACTCGTAAGCCGAGGTTACAAAGACCTTTACACGCTGTACGGATTCTGTATGATCATTGCGGTGCAACTTTAAAACACTTGTTTATAAACTATAAAATTTATTAAAACAAGAAACAAAACACTTAAATTAAATATAAAAAAACATAACTTTTGCCGACCCAGCTTATAGGTAGTCTCAATTGGGAGATAAATTTCAGGATTAATTTCAGAAAAATGTCTGGCAGCACGATATTTGTAAGTAAAGAAACTTACATTATAGAAAATACTTACTATGTTTTTGTGCATTACTTTATTAATTCACTTCAAAAACGAATAATAGCAATAAATGAAACGCATAAATCAAAGTTTTAAAAATACATGAATTGAATTTTTAAACTTCAACACTGCTAACCCAGGTCATAGGTTAGGCTCAATTGGGACATATAATATAGGATTAATTTCAGAAAAATGTCTGTCAACAAGATTTGTAAGTATAGTTCTGACATTATAGAAAATACTGGCTATGTTTATGTACATTTCTATTTTATTCACTTCAAAGAACAAAATACACTTATTGTATAATTCACTTACATTGATTAATCAATTATATTAAGTGCAACAGCACTTTACAGTTATGGTAGTAATCAAACAGCTCAATTTACACTCATTACTGCATTAAGTTGATACCCTGATCTTTCGCTTCCTTAAATTACTGCCGTAGCGATGTTTTATAGCGTCCGTTTCTGGGCACAATGGATTTAAATGCATTAAAAGCCTGCCTATTTAAAAATTCAGTGCAACTTTATTTTAAAAACTAGCGGCCCGCCCCGGCTTCGCACGGGTACATTACGGTTACATTATTTGAGTTTTAGTAAGGATCCCTAATTTTTTTTAAATATAATATTGGCTATGTCACCCGGGGATAGTGTAGCTTCCCAACAGTGAAAGAATTTTTCAAATCGGTTCAGTAGTTTCGGAGCCTATTCATTACAATCAAACAAACAAAGTTTTCCTCTTTATAATATTAGTATGATAAAATTAATTCTCGATATAAAAAAAATAAAAAAATACGCTCGTATATACCTACTTGTGTGACGTAGCTGTGGGACGTCTTGTTTGTTGTAATTTTTATGTAAGTACTAGCTGTGCCCCGCGACTTCATCCGCGTAGTATTGGATTATTGGGTTAAAAAGTATCCTATATGTTAATCCAGGTTATAATCTATCTGTGTTCCAAATTTCATCCAAATCCGTTCAGTAGTTTTTGCGTGAAGGAGTAACAAACATACATACATACATACATCCACACTCACAAACTTTCGCATTTATAATATTAGTAGGATTTCTTGTTTTTGAAAATGTTAAACTTATTATCTACCGAGTGGTCTCTTAAAATAATCTCCACTTTGTAAAACTCACGATCTAATAAAGTTACAAATCTAGAATAGTAAAATTGGATAATAAACTGGACAAAATTTCAACCAAAATTTAGTTAAGTCGGTAAATCAGATTTAATCCGCTGACGTCACACGTGATCGTGTAAAGATACAGCTAATCTCGGATTAGGCTTGTACGATAGATACCTATGCTCTGTGATGTGAAATCCCTTGTTACTAAATCTGGGTTAATTTATTGTGTGATTCTGTGAAGGATTTATTTAAAACTAGCTGAGCCCGCGACTTCGTCCGCGTGGAATTTAACTTAACAAAAAAGCCCGCTCCCGCGTTCTGAGCCCGCGCGACAGAACCCATTTTTTATTTTTATTTTCTAAAATAAAAGTAGCAAAGTTACTGCTTATATAACAACAGCTACCAGTGAAAATCCCGTCAAAATCGGTCCAGCCGTTTCCGAGATACTCTTTGATTTCATGTGTTTTTATTTTTTTACGCGGAACGCTAATTGTTTTTCTAAAATTAAAGTAGCCTAAGTTACTCCTTAAAACATCAGATATGTGCCAGTGAAAGTCCCGTCAAAATCGGTCCAGCCGTTTCGGAGATTACCCGGAACAAACACACAGACAGACAGACAAACAGACAAAAAAAAAATTAAATCGCGTTTTTGCTATAGGTGTCGTATGTACTTTCATATGCATTTAGCGAAAAGGTGTTATTTTGATATTACAAACAGACACTCCAATTTTATTTATTTGTATAGACTATAGTCAAAACTTACCACAAACTTATACACCGGGCAAGTCGGCAACAACACTATTTGAGAAATGCGGGTGCACTGCCTCTGCCTACCCCTTAGGGGAATACAGGGGTAATAGTGTATTATATACTTAACAATCTATAAGTACAAATCAATGAAATCGAAGTGTCTGTTTGTAATGTCAAAATAATGCCTTTAGTTCCTTATAAAAATATATTATCAAAACTTATGGTTGGCTTTCTGTCTGCCTGTCTGTTTGTTCGGGTTAATCTCTGACACGGCTGAACCGATTTTGACGGAACTTTCGAGAGCCACGGGTAACAGCTAGTATCTTGTATAAGTAAAGCCTTGTCATCATGTCTTAATTCCAAATCTCAAACCCTGATATAACAAGATAAGACTGAAAATTAGTTTCTATTAACGGACATCTGAAGTTTGATTGATGTTGCCGCCCCGGCCCCCGCCCCTGTCCCCCTCCCCCACCCCTGGAGAATTGTTGATTTACTTGATAATAAAACGCTCGTTGGAATTAATGTTGAAGATTCGTGGAGCTGACGGGGAATTCATTAAGAACATAAGGTTAGGTTACGAGATTTGGATCAATTTAGACAGACGTTGAAACAATTATTCATTTATGTAACTTTTCTCTAAATGCTATGTATGTTTAACTAGTTTTTCTTTCATTAGGTATATATTCATATTGTATGCAAGACGGTTCCAAAGTCCAAAATAAAAAATATAGTGAATATTTTAAGCAGTAATTACAAAGCGTTTAGTAACATATAGGTAATAAAAAGGAACTAGTGTACAAAGTAGTAGTTTGTTTTCGTAATTATTTATCTCAGTGTAATTAAGTCGGTTATATAGTACTCATATGACCATAAGTATCTACTTAGATCAACTTGCGTCTTCTAAAGATACATCTTAACCTATACTGAATGCTGTAACTTGTTAGGTATCTGACTACTGAATGTGCCATCATACAAAAATACTATTAGGAAAAGTCAAGGCAGCACACCGGTCTAGTCTTGACTTATGGCTGCCATACGTGTAGACTAGGTCATAGGTAGGCCAAATCCTGAGATACACACGCTTTCCAGGATGCTCCAAGGTGAGCCTGACCGGCGCGGCGGCGCTAAATATCGCTAGCGCATCACAACCCAAAAACTACACTATATCTGACGACTATTCCCGATCTTAATAATTAAGCTAAATCCCCTTGTTTTCTGGAAAGTAATATTTCAAGCAGAGATGATGATCGATACGCATATAGACAGTAAATAATGAAGCCCGTAAACCCAGTTCAGTGCAAATAAAATGCAATCAGTACAATGTAAACAAGGCTTGCCCACGCGCCGCGCTAATGCGCCGGTGGCGTGAGCCGGTGCAACTGTGCGGATAAAATATTGTTTTTGAGGTAGATATACTGGGAGAGGATGATTTGAATGGCAGGACTATCATGGTTGAAATACAAGTGCTCTTTGCGTAGAGACGGTGGGATCTTCCTTTGATCTTCCTTTGTCGGCATGTTATGGGCAGTAACATGGTTTAACCACACAAACCGATCTACTGTCGATCGACCATCGATCGATGATCAATCGGCTCTCTCACTCTGCACTCATCGTTGGCAACGCAGCTATAATAGTTTCTTTGCGCCGATGTTTTGTGAGTTAGTGGTACTACCCTAGCGCGTAAATGAGCTCTAGACTCTGCTATACCTATGAAAAGCAGAGCAACCGAAATTGGGAGCTTGTGAATTCAATATTAGAATCAGTTCTTTGTCATAAGTTAGTGATATCAATTCGTTGTTATCAAATCACGACTAAAATAAATTTGGCACGTTTAAAAGTATTTGTCAAATCCTTAAGTATTTTTATCTTGCTCACACGTTAAGACAGTGAGAGGGGTAGCAATATACCTAGTAAGTTCAGTTTGAGAGAGTGCAAACGCCCCCATGAGACAAGCAGTAACCAAGCAATAAACGCAAATTGTCGAAGACCTCCCTTATACTCAAGGTCCACAACATTAAATAATGCACCCTAATGCTTCGGCATTAAAGACTACGTTAATAATTAAGCGAGTTTCCTTTACCGATTTTGAACCTTATCTGTTGTTTCATAAAAGTTATGGGTACGGATGGCTGCAACAGATGTAAACATAAATACGAGAGTTACAGGGTGTCAGTAATGGTCGTTCAAGTGTTTGCGGTGTTTAGGAAATAGAATCTTATAAATTCTGACGGGGAAAGTAAAGTGGGGATGATGTCAGATGGACATCAAATTACATTCCGACTTGTAGTTTTGCCGGAAATCGAGATACACCGTTTTTCACCCTTAGAACTCACCCCCATCCAATTCCCGACCTCAGATCCCCTGTAAATTATTTTACTATCATTTTTGTTATATTATCTTCCTTTTCCAATGGGTTTCATACTACTATAATTTTTTTTTGTTTCAAAAATTATCGACCCTGGTCTAAAAGCTTTGCGAAGCGACGTCGATTTATAAACAAATTTTGTGCGCAATGATGTGGCCACCGCACATATGATGATTAAGTATATTATGTACTAGCTGTGCCCCGCGACTTCATCCGCGTAGTATTTTAACTTAGCAAAAATTTCGGAATTATCGGGTTAAAAAGTATCCTATATATTAATCCCGGTTATAATCTATCTGTGTTCCAAATTTCATACAAATCCGTTCAGTAGTTTTTGCGTGAAGGAGTAACAAACATACATACATACATACATACATACATCCACACTCACAAACTTTCGCATTTATAATATTAGTAGGATATGATTATGATGAAGGAACACAATGACAAGGGGTTCTTTAAAGGGCAAGTCTACAGGTCCCTAAAATGCAGGTACTTCGTCTGCTAGTGGACTATATGGAAGGGTACCCCCTACCTAACTAGACAAAAAAGTTTATTGAGTGACCATACACCTTTGTTTCTTTACAGATTCCTGTTTTATTAGCAGAAAAACTGAGGAGCATGGTGTAAAGGTAAATTACGTATATTTTTCAATGACCTAGCAAAGTTTTATATCCTTTTATGACTAGAGGCTTTTAACAACATCTTTCTTGGCATACCTTTTCAATAAACTATACTAAGTAATAAAAGCCGTCATTAAGAAACCGAATGGGATGTCCACGTAACTGTAATCTTCATACAATACTATAGCCAACGTTGGACTAAGAACATAATTAAACTTGTTCGCTAAAACGTGGAAGCACCCATATACAGAATACTAAGGGCGCATGAGCGTTTATACTTATTTCAAATTCCCTATTAAGTGAGTATGTTATAAACATAAGAATTTGCGGTGGGAAAAGCGGAGTGCACATTTGAAAATGTTCGCTTATGTAAGCGCAAAGGTCCAGTGAAGTAAGGCTCGTATTCATAAACTAATCTCAAGTCTGAGAGCGGTCTTGAGTACGCTTTTGACATGTCAATTTGTACTGGTAGGTATGACATAAGAATGACATTTCAAAGATCGCTCTCAGACTTGATATCGATTGCCTAAGTATATATGATCTATTTTTGTAGATAGGTATTCGTTGGTTCTTTCTTTCTTATACCAAATTCGCCAGAAATTCGGCCCCTTGTGGCTTATGTAAAGGAAAAATCAGTCTGTAATATAAATGCGTTGTGGAACAGAGAAAAATAAAATATTTATGCATTTTTTCCTCAATAAATCTTTGTTTCTTTTCCCCGATGAGGAAAAATAACCTCTTTACTTTTATTGTTACATACTTTATCAATTTTTATCGCAACTGTAGATCGGGGTGTAAAGTTTCATTGTTTTTGGGACTGCTTGTTACTATCACTAATTAGTGGCACTCCCATTAACAGTATGATAAGATGATGATGACGATTTAACTCTGCAAGACTGTAAGCAAACCCAATGTAGGTAAGAAGTAGTAGTGACAGCCGATAAACCGCCTATGCGCGAGCGTAAAAGAAATTCTAATTCCAATGTATTACGTAAATTTTATCATAAAACATAGAAGCTTTTGATGTAATTCAAACGCTTTCTTGCTTGCCATTGATTCTAAACTCGTAACACCTACAAAAACTTGCAAGCGAATTCCCGCCAGTGTGGTCTCGCGCTTATATCGGCGTTTTCTACCACTTCAACAGAGGTATGGCGATCCTTATCGCGTCGGTAGGCACTTTGCGGCCCCTTACAAGGTCCGGTATGTCTTTCTCAATGCGAATAACTATAAACCGATATTTATTCAATACTAGCCACCGCCTGTAACTTAGTTTGATTATAATCAATATGAGTAGGAGCACCAACGTCTGCGGTGTTTTATAAAAAGGAGCAAACCTCTTTCCGGACCCCTCTATAAATAAACTATCTAGCATCAAGCATTAATGGAAATAGATAAAATTTATCTAGATAGGAATTTGAATTTAACGAAATTATTTCGCTACGAGTGAATTAAAGGCTCAAAATCTGAGTTCACTGTAGCCACATACCTATATCGCCACATATATATATATATATATAGACACATCAGTGGCTGCAGCGAAAAATAATTAGCGCCACTATTAAATAAGAGTTATAGTTTAGTTTCCGGTATCTGGCTATTGTCATGTGGATATAATCACCGAAATGGTTCAACATAATATTGCCTGTTTCATGGTAACTAGGTACCTACCTAGGTACAAAATAGAGGGCCTTTAGCTCATTGAGTTTTAGTTAAAAGATTCTTGCGAATGAAATTGTATGTTATCCGCAAAGTTTCCCTTCTATAGGATGTCTGGCTGACATTGTAAATGTAAAAAATATTATTTAAAATGATTTTTAGTCGATTATTTAATAATCTCCTTCACTAACATTATCGACTCGACTGATCGGGCGTCGCACCGGCTGGGTTGCAACATTAACAGTGATTACGCGTTATTAGTAAACTATTCAGTTGAATAACGATATCTGGGAACTGTTTATTTTCTTAATAAGCGACAAAAAATGCGGAGAGACAAACAAATAAATAATATGCTTCATGGTATGGTTATAATATTGTGGTCTGCACATCCATCCAGAGTGCTACACTGACAGCATCTTTAAGAGATAAAGCGTGAGAATTTCCGGGTGTTTGATCCTCACCGAGGGAGGCCATTAAACTACTAATGTGAGCTCACTCCTTAACTTAGTAGAAAGGACTAAACTGCTTGTAATGATAGATAAACTAAATAGTTTATAGGTATATTTTTTGCTACATATTATTTTATTTTGTCGTTTTTTGATTCCGTTTTATTCTACTCTATGACATTCGTTTTGTTTATGTACGCAGAATAAAAATCACAACGATATTAAACTCTAGTGTTGTGTCTACTCCATATCAACAAATAAAAGATTTATCGATTAAGATAAGTATTCGACTACAAGACACATTTATCTGTCCCCGCATGACGCCGTCGCCTGAAGGATAGTCGAGAATGAGATAAATAATCACTGGATACGATATCCCGGAGATATCTGGAGTAGCAATGTTTGAAAATTTTATCATGACTATAAATTGTAGTGATTTCTGCGCTTACAGCAATTATATCACATCGATATTATATCATTGGCGACCGCTTGGCGCAGTGGTTCGAGCGTAGGCCGCTCGGGTCACTGCACATGGTGGTTGCGGGTTCGATTCCCGCCCGGGGCAAATTTCGGAAATGGCCTTTTCGTAATTTGCCCAGGTCTGGGTGTCACTGGGATCGCCCCCAGTCCATTGTACGGTTACCCATAGTACAAGCTTTGCTTAGTTTGGGACCGTACAGTTGGTGTGTCTGTCTGGCGATATTTATTTATTTATTGGATAACAATTTAATAGTTTACTAATAAATATATTCTACTTTAGAAAAAAATACGCAATTACTCATGAACTACTTAATAAAGCAATGCTACTACTTACTAAAGCTAATAGGGTAGGAGAAAGAAGAAGGTTTATATACTACTTAAGTATATAATTAATTTTCTGTGGCCAATATCTACTAGGGATTGCTCCCGGGAATTCCCGGTACTGGTTTTTCCCGGGAATTCCCGGTAATTTCCTCCTTCTATCTAGTACCGGTACTGAAAATAATTCCCGGGAATTTCGGTACTTTCGGTACTTAATAATTTCATAACTAATATTTTCAAATATCCATACCATTTCGACTTTCGATATAACCGAAGTCACCACAGGCATAGCGAATACGGACTAGGACGTGCGGTTTCGTATATTATCAGTTTCGAAATTTCGAAATTTATACAACATTTTGGTAAATGTGATTTTGACATGAAATATCATTGTAAAATCTAAACAAAATATTAAAATAACGTTTTAGGGTAATTTTCATTAAAGCTATCAAAAAACTACCCTTCCAACAAGCTAGTGGAAAATGTAGATTTTATTCAGGAGCTCGACTCCTAAAGGTAAAATGGTGAGATTATGTTCTCTATGTTTTAAGTTTAACCACTGGCTATCTTAAAGTGAAACCCCAGTTGAAATCGGATCAGCCATTTTCCCAAGATGCTCGAATATAAATAAAAGAAAAACATTGATCGGCGGTGACATCGGCATTACTAAGCGTATACATAAGGTGGACCAGGCCGTTCGAGAGCAAGGCAAATTCAACGATGTCATCAAATGAGTAGCTTGCGTCATATTGCAAAGGGTTGGTTATGTCACTAGAAGGCGGGATCTTACTGCTACTCGAATAGTGCCTGGTGAACATTGGAAAAAAAACTGATAGAAAACCTCCAGCACCATTGAAATACGACGACCGCGGGAGCGAACTAAGCGGTGCAAGTCGTAAAAGAGACAGAAGTGGAGGATACTGAAGGGGAGCTACGTCAGTTGGTTCAAATCAAAATGGCTAAAAGAGAAGTAAAACAATCGGAACATTCCCTTTATCAGACATTGGTTTCAGTCCTGACCTGCTAGTCTATTCATCAAATTACTAGACTACCTTCACGATGTCGTCACTTCATCATCTTGGTGGCTTGCTACCAGCTAGGGTATCTTTACCATTTTGGTTATTTTGTCAAATCGCCCACTTACGTCTGCCTAATCTAGCTTTATGATCAGCAAATAGGATCTACTGTACTTCAAAATCAGATAAATGAGAAAGAGGACCAGCAAAGAGATGCAAAACATTCGTGTCTCGATGATTTTGTTGAGGCGTCTACTTGTGCGTCTAAGTTTCGGCTTCATTCGTAATGATTGATGACTTACATTATCAATCATCAGCCTATAACTTTTAATGACGCCTCTCGCAATATCAGGCTGAAGTCATCTTCAACTCCCTACATCTAGTTCCTGGTGTCCACGTCCTCTCCAAATGGCCGCTAAGCCGCATCTTAGGTTCGAAATTTCGAAATTAACACGTTGCCTATTGGAAATTGAAAACTATGCAAAAATAGTCCGAAATTTCGAAATTAATTTCGAATTCGTTCACTAAATAAGTAAAATACTTAATATACATGTGAACGATTAAATTTTGATTAAAAGAAGCACTAATTAGCCTGTTGAATATGTTTTTTTTAATAACTATTCAACATTTGTATTGGGTACCGAATTTCCCGAAATTCCCGGTATTTCCCGGTACTGGCTTAAGCCTGGTACCGGGAATTCCCTAGCCCTCCTCAGTACCGGTACTGCAATCCCTAATATCTACCTATTTCCCGTTCATTATTTATTTGATTCTGTACCAGGATACAGTGGGAAATAATACAAGGTATTGCTTTAGGCACATAATAAATTTACATTCCGACAATAAAATCGATTCAAATGACAATGTCAACTTGAATTTCCGATTATATCGAGCTATAAATAATTATCGATGCCTAATTTGTCAACCTATCTACAATCGACTACGCTTTATTCGACTATAAAGCCGCATCTAGTGAGCGACTATATTAATAACTCCTGCCTGTTTTATATTCTGTCAGTTGAGATAACAAGTTGGCGGTATTTAATTTACGTTTAGGCTTCGCTGCAAGCGCCTCGGGACTTTACGATCCTCGTGGTACAACTATTTTTATTTAGTCGACTCGAAATAAAGTTTCATGTTTACGACACTAGAGGTCGTTTTCGATGTCTCCCATGAAATTAAATGTTTGTAATAGGATTTTAAATGCGCTGTCTTACAAAATTGGGATTGGTGTTGTTTTAGTTGTTACAAAGCAAAATTAACTAATTAAATAACTGCACTGCCGTCCTTGTCATGGCCGTAATGTGTGAGCAAGACTGAAAAGTATACGTATAGATTAGCTAAATTTGGCTAAGTCGGTATGCTTATTTGTGTATCGAAAGACTACGGCTCCAAACATTTGTGCGTGCGGTGCGGTGAGGCCAAGTGTGCTATCACTATTACACTTATTAGATTCCCCTAGGAGTGTACAGTACCGCCCACGCAAACGCCAATAATATGGTAATGAGGGCCAATATTGGTGTTGACGCCGACGCTCGCTCGGAGAACTAATTTGATACCTTCTTCACTTCTAGTCATGTGCTGTTAATGAGCATGAAGCTTTCAAATCGTTTCTTCTGCCTGAAATTTTAGCAAAGAGTCCCTACATCTATTGAATGAAAAAATATACGAAATCTCAACTGATGATTCTTTGGTCGACAATTGATCGCCGACACTTAAGAGCCAACTGAATGCTCTAAGTTCGCGCGAATGGATAATTCGTGGTCTCTTTGCCAACGTTATTCAGCACAGAGTACATTTTCATTTATTGTGTTATGAGTGAGAATAATTCGAACGAATGCTCGAGAAGACACATTTTCTAACTAATCTAAATGGGTAATTATAGCACAAACCATCAATCAAAGTTAAGCGCCATCGATAGTTTACTAAGCGACGTGCCGAATGACGTAACAGCGTTACTCGCGCGCCGCAAAATGCATGGTAAAGAGCGCAAGCCGCAACGGCAACGCTTCTGCGAATGCAGCAATTGCAGCGCCTTCCGCATGGTCTTAGGGCCATGAGTAATTTTTTAAGGAAATCTATGGTTGTGTCGCAATCACTACGTCATAGATGCTAGGTGAATGAATAGATGGTACCTATATCAACTCTGTATTGCACAATTAAGAAATTAAATACATGAATTCGAAAATTCGAAAAGGCAAATTTATACGATTTTACTGGAAACTTTGTGATTTCTTTCGATTTGATAGTTCAAATCTAAATGCACGAACAATATAAAATTGTTTGCTAAAATTACATCGTTTGGCATGATTTTTGTTTCCTAAATAAAAGATAAATAAATAAATAAAATTTAAAATTACATGAGAATCCTACCCAATATTTTAATCAAACAAGTAACACGAATCTCTTAATCCGTTACAATTTCGAGTTTATTAGTGTAGTACAGTTATGAAGCGTCACCGGTAGTGGGTTACGTAACCACCAGATAACGGTTGGTGACGAAACTGACGCTTGAATGCGTCGAGATAACATCATAACCAGTTTGGCACTCGGCACTGCATTTTATGGTTTTCGTGAGGTCCCGTAATCGTACCATCAAATGCATTCCCTGCTTATGGTGAATATTATTTTTATCTTTCTTGCTTCGCATGAGCCGTAAGTAGTGGCCAGCTCTAGTGGCGAAAATTTCAGGCCGCCCAAAGCCTCCAAGGATTAATGACTTTCAATGCTGGGACCGACAACTTAATTTTCCCTGCGAAGCACGAACAAAAGCGCTCGGTTGCAAATGGTACCGCTTCGAGCACTTCTGTCTTCGGAACGTGGTATGCTTTTAGTGAGAAAAGTCCTTTACTGTGCAGGGTGATAGTGGTGGGCATAGGGAAGAGGGAACGGTAACGCGCGCGCCGCACTTCCTATGTTCATAAGAAAAATCTAGTCTTAATAATACAGGTTGAAACAGAAAGGGTATACTTTTTTTTCAAAACTTTACTTTGTAATTCTAAAACCATCAGCTTTAGAGGAAACTTGTAAAACAAACGGTTTTACAGGGATACAGCTGTTGACAGATTTCACAAGTCTACAAAACCTTTAGTACTTCAGCTGTCCCACAAAGCTGATAGTTTTAGATTTACAAAGTAAAGTTGCAAAAAATAGTCTACCCTTTTTGTTTCACCTAGTATAATATGACGTCGGTCACCAATATACTGCCAATGTCTGAAACAATATTATGAAATATGGTCAATTATGTATTAATTATTTAAAACAACTGTCTTATTCTTAGATTCACGCTTCGCCATTCTCGGCCCGTTTAAAATATAAAAGCTTAATAACGTATACAAGATGATATAATATTATCTGTACGCTCAGTCGAGACCGTAAACCGTGCCTTTTGGGATCAGGTGATGTAAACAGTCAGTTTGAATACCTCGAGTCTGCATGTAAGATGGCATCAATAAAATATCATAATAAACCCTTTTTATATAAACTGAGTATTTTTAAGAAATTGAAATAAAGAATTTGGGCTGGAAAACTAGTGAGGGGACTGTGATGCATAATAATCGATATTGGAATTCGGATTGAGAAACTTATACCAGACACTTTCTTACTTAATATGTAGAATACATCAGTCATCCTAGTAGTACTGGTAACGGTAATATCACATACACTGTTATGATTCTAGCATAATATTAATATTATTTGAATTTAAACTAAGCATAGGTATTTATTCTATAGGAACCTCAAGGCGTTTTGTAATAATTCAAATAGCACGACCATTTATTCTGATTGCCCGCTTTCATTTACCTACCTACCCAGTTTCCGAGGTATGAGTTAAATATAATGTTCTATTTATGTTGCATGAAATAATGAATGTAACTGAATGCATAAATATTATAAATAATGTGTGTATTCATGAAATTTCGCTGTAACTTTTAAATTATAATAATGATAATTACATGGGTCGTGACATTTTATCGGAGTATCTACCCAAAACTCGCCTCTTCCAAAAATATTTCCTAATGTGCGCGTCACTAAACCTACGCTATACGTCAAACCATTTTTCGAGAAAATCGCCCTCACAGGTACGGCATTCTAAATATAATTATCTGATCTTTACACATCTACGAGAAATACAAACACAAAGCAACAATTCGTCTACAACGTAACCAAATCTAATTTGGAAATTTCTCCAATCTAGGCGGTAAGCAGTTAGGTACGAAATCGCTACATTATTCAATCAAGCGGTACCTACACGCGCTAGGGTAACCACGTCGGGTAACCACTCGAGCCACTCGCGACACGGCGCGCGCGGCGGCGCGGCGGCGCGCGGCGGCGAGGACACGGGGTGAGACGAAACGTGCGATCTGTAATGGCGGGCGGCACTTCTATTTGGTAGATTGGGTAGGGTGGCCAATTGTATAGTGAGAAATTTTGTGGATTATTTTTTAGATGATTTATTCTAATTTTAAAATTACTATAGAATACTTGGGCCCGTACCTCAAACTTGAGACCGATTTTGGAAATGTCATTCTTATGTCATACCAGGACTCGTCGAAAGCCAACTTGAGATCGCTCTCAGGCTTGAGATATAAATATCCTAGTAATTATGTTTATTTCTATTGTATTATTAGTATATTATTTATATTCTATTACATATAATAGAATATAAATAATATAATTACGACCTTAGTAGACATATCTACTAAGGTTTTTATATCGATATGCATATCGTATTATAACTAATTTTTTGACTATCATTATAACTCGTCTTGGCGGAGACGTTGCCGCACACTAGATACCTATAACATATTGCTATGAAGTCGCAAAGAACAGTCCTTAGTCTTAAGAAATGATAAAACAATTTGTAATATTAACGCAAACGATAAATTAGAAATCCCAAACACGGTTTAGTTAATAATAACATCCGACAAACAAATATTTGAACACGAAAAATCCAAGAATCGTACTTCAAACGGTGTTCTATCCACTCAAGCCGCAGATACCCTCGCCCGTAGGCTGTTACACCCTCAAGGGAGGCAAGTACAAGGGTGGGGGTAGGCCCTTTGTCTGCGCTCCGTCATTACTTTGTCAAAGGTCCTTGCCAAGGCACGATTCTAAGCCCCATACGTGAGAACTAGTGTACAATACTTTGTAGTAGTGGTTTTCTGAAACTGAAAACATTTTTATTTGACATCCCCTGGGGTGTGTGGGTGCTTTATCAGCTTATTTTTTTTCTAAAGGGGTTTATAGGATAGAGTATTATGGAAGGCTGTTATGTTGAATTGTTAGATGTTTTATGGCCCTATTTTTACCTGTATTCAGATATTTTGGTGAAATTTACTGAAACAAGGCGGCGGCAATATTTATACCTTGTCTAGACTGATATTCGATCGATCGTATTGTTTTCTGCATACGAACTTCTATTATAGTATCAAACACATTGCTATAAAGTTCATACACACGTATCTACTCTGCGTTTTAAAGTACAACAAAACTGAATCCCCATACGATATTCCGTTTAAAACTGTCATGTAGGTAACAAATATTTGTCACCAAGGAAATATGTAAAAGAAAAGTGACTACGTAGTATCGGAATTGCTAAACAAAATTAGCTTCAGGGTGGGTCCCGCTCGATGTTATTTTATTGACTGTACCTACACATTACAATGACCCGACCAAATCCACTTAGCACGTATTAACATAGCTGTAACATGGATTAACAATGGGAAGGTACTAATGACTTGACATATCCATTCGTTTATAACAAAAAGTGATTCAGTAAATTGACAATTTAAACTATCTCTAAGGTCTAATTTGCGATCGATCAGCGTATCAATTACTGTAAGTGGGGCATTAACAGTAGCCTAACCACCACCACCCCCCCCCGCCTCCTCAGACACCGAGCGCGCAGGCTTCAATCAATGAAGTCACGGGCATAACTGAATTACCGTACGCGGCGACAGACGGCAAAAAGTTGTGCCGTAATCATTGCGGTGCAAGGAACGAGTTGCGAGCGATGTAGCGTTGCTTCCGCGTAATAACTTTATTTTCCAGATGTCATTCTAAATTATGTAGTTACTTTTACATAGCACATTACTACCAAGCAAAAAAACAAAATTTGGTTGTAAAGTTTCCTCATATGGAAAGTGTAAGCTAAATGTTTGTCGCTCCTTAACTTTTACACTAGCATTTTATCTTAAATTAGCCCTTGCCCGCAATTTCGCTAGAGTAAGTACCTATTCCCTGAATGTCGACCACCGCCCCACCTACCGGGTCCAATTATAGTTAAGAACCATCCAGATGACCCCATAAGTAAGTGCAAAAAGACATCATAATCGGTCAAGCCGTTTAGGAGGAGAAGACTTACGAATACACACACACCGGAATTTTAAAATATACTAGATGAAAACCCGGCTTCGCTCGGGTGAAATGTGACTCATAATACACAATCTTTTACAAAATGCAGGTAGAATTTTTTGTAGTTATCGGTTTTGAAGGAATATTAGGCAAGGCATAGATTCGTATAGCATCGTTCATTGTGTTTAATAATTATAATACACTAAAACTGCAAAAGTTTTTACACAAATATTTTTTATTTGATACCTATCAACTTTCAAAACAAACTAACTTAAATTAACAAAATAAAGAGCTTTCAAGGTTTATTCTCTGTAAACCTCCCTGTTTTCAGCACTCAGTCATTATCTTTACTGAATCATGAAATACAAAAAAGCACAAAAAAGGCATTCATTTTATGAAATACTTTAGATTTTCGACATGATGTGTGTACTTAATCCAAACAAAGTAAATCACTATGCAAAGCAAAACTAAATGAAATGAATACTCGTACGGAAACAACATGAACACTGCAAAGAGAATACAATACTACGTGAACACTGAATTTGTTTGTCCTGACAGCTCAATCTTCTTCTTCTTTCTTTAAAAATATGGCCTACCCAGTTTAATAGGTTTTTCGAATAAAGACTCATTTAAACATTGATAACACTGTGTCATCACTGACACTGACTGACAGGAATGCGTTCATATAAAATGGCGATTGCTTTTTGCACCATTAGAATTTAACAAAATACTCGACAATTCGAATTTTGTGGATATATTTTATGTTGTCGACTCGAAATCATTATTTTTTAATGTTTTATTATTCTGGTAAGGTTTCAATCGAGTCTACCGTACCCCTGAACGGAATTATTAATATAGATTTGATAAGCATCTACTAACTCATCTCTTTTGTTCAGTCACACTATAACAGTACATTCAGATTATGATGGAGCATTGGTAAACTGGATTTAGGAATACATTCATACATTTTCAAATAGCGAAACTTGATTAACATATCCCAAATCGCTTGGATCTCATCTCTTTAACTTCTTCAATTTATTTCCAATAAGAAGCTGCCGACGTGCCGGGGTATCGGTCAAGAGGGCAGACAGTTAGCCGCGAGCTGGCTTTATACTCACCTCACCTGACACATCATTACAGTGTGAAGCAAGGTCTGTGACCTTGTTATATTGGGTCAAGGTTTGGGAGATCCAAGTTAAATGGACGCCCGAGGAAATTTGGTGAACGAGATAAATTATATTGATATTTTAAATATAAGGTTTTAATTCATGAATTCGTTTTTCAGTAGGTAAGTAACTTGTAATAAAATAATACGTTAAAATTACCTCCGTATTTAATTTACTTAATCATAAAAAGGAATAAAAGGGAAATAAATCGGTGGAAAGGTAATTTATAAAAAAAACATTACCAAGCATTATCAAGATGTTACGTCTAACAAAATCGTCTTTGTTTATTACAGACTTGTTAAACAAACAAAAAACTTTGATTCTCTGTAAATCCTTTTCACGTGGACGAGATTTATAGATCAACGAAATCAGCGAACCTTGTTATAAAAATCCAATTATGTTTTCCAATTAAAACTGAAATAACACAGTATAAGCTTTTGTGTAGATACATTGCAATTGTAACAATACTTTGAAAAATAAATGCCAATAATTTTTAAAATATTATTTTGTTGTTTGGTGAAATGTCTGGGAATCGATTTCAGTAGGTACCTTTATTGTACTCGTATAGTGGTCGCCCTATACAGAAATAAAAATATTAAAATGGGCGCGATGTGTACACTCGCAAAAGTTATTAGTTAAAATTTAATTGACCACATTCATAGAAATTTAACCACAGGGTGTTCTATCGCGGTGAGACCAATCAGGAAGTGGCTACTCAACGCATATGCGCATTGAACATTACTTACATCGCCAATTAGTTCGATTCGCGCTCACGTAACTGTTAATATCGTGCGGTTGGGTTAAAACGTATGGTAGGTTTTGGTCAGTAGTTCAAGTTCGACAAAAGTCCTTAATGAAATGCAAAAATATTTAAGCGAAGCTTCTTTACGGACGTTCGGGGCGCTCGCTACCCGGGCACTCAAACGGTGAAAAGCGTAACGCGTTACGCGTTAATATAATATATCTAATATCTACTGCAAAGCTTCGCTTCTTTTGGGCGTCCCTAGACGGCACTGATTTTTTTTTATTGTATTACCGCTTCGGTATTTAAATCATCTGAATGTTAAAAAAACTACATTTGAAAGATTACGCAAACTGACGAGAGTATCCAACGATCATTGGATCGTTGGACCAATCGCGATGATGGAATAGAATTATGCAGGATGTTGTGGTGGTGTGTCAGACGATCGCTCGACAGGTCCCGGTAGTTATTAAGTGCAGCGGTGAAACGTGATTCGGTGAACTGAACTTGAGACTTAACTTTTGGTATTTAGGATTGAAATTACATCAACAATTGTAAAAATTCGGCCCTGTTATTAAAATATACTGGGAATTTAAAATTACTTCATTCAATTGAACTACTGCTGATGATTTTATTCGACCAATTTGTGTACACCATACTTAATCACACCGTAGCTGATTGAAGATTAAATGCCCAGTTGCGTAGCTCAGTAGGAGATGACGGCGGGCGTTTGAGTTACGATTCGCTACCCTTTTGCTGTGGCGTCGCCTGCTTTTCACATCAAACGAGATGTATCTCAAGTTTAAATAGGAATATTATTTATTTCCTACTGTTTCCCTTTGATTGTGTACTTTAGCTAGCTTTAGCGGCCATAATGAGTCATAAAAAATTATGTATGTTCTGTAAAACTTGCGAGGAATTAAGTACCTACCTATAGACTAGTTTTAGATTATTATAATGTAGTCTGTCCATTGATTATATTATGTATTTACTAGCTTTACCCTCAGACTCGCTCGCGCAGATTTTCGACACCGAAAAGTTATAGTGTTTAAAAATATAGGTACCTAGATACCCTATCGTTTAAGACAGCAATGGGTTATATTCAGTAAAAACCCTCTTTCTCAGTAACAATTTTTATTAAGTTAAATATTCTTTCAAATGATTTTTTGTCTATTAACATAGTATGGAACTGTTCATGCAAGAGATATATAATAAGAGCGGAACAGCGCTGTCCGTGTATGGCCATCGGGGTCAGGTTGCGGTTTCTTAAGTTTTTATTGACCATAGTTGGCCGGGAAATGAGTTACTTAGCCAGTAAGAGGTGTACAATGAGATTCAATGAGATTGCAGATTGGATTGGAAAAAGTAGAGAAGTTAAAATACAAATTTAGATAGTGCGAGTACTGGTAGATGGAAAGAATTGAGTGGGCTGACTTATTCTGGCATTTTGTGAAGAATATCTGACATTTTAATAAATCAACCTCTTTGGATTTGGATATTGAGCTGTCTAGTTAGACAGTTGTCTAGAGCGTTTGTAAAGTAGGTACTTATTTAAAAGAGCCGCTTGACGATATTATCGAAATATTTTTATAGGAATGTCACACCGCTTTTCCGCTAAATACTCAATTTAAGGGCTGGAGTTAGTTTGGCACAAGTCGTTGACACAGAGGAAAAGAATAACGTGGAAAGAGCTCGTAGAACTGGATGCTATTTGGTATTACTTGTGCTGGCTACTCCCTGTAGTAACTAGAGTCTAGTTCTACGTGCTACGTCTACTTCTTCCTTTTTGTCTGAGTAGGTATGTTTTATTATCTTTTACGTAAAAGAAAAATATATAGGTAAGTATTTTTTTTAATATTTTTATTATATTACAAAGTAATATTATTTTCAATAGTTTGTTAAATATGTGTGCTTTGCTGCTCTGATTGACTATTTACAGTAACTCTACCATGAATTTCACGCTAACCACTACCATCTGTTTAAAATATTTGTGTACGAAACTGTACAGCGTCATCAGCTTTTAGAGCTTTTTCAATTTTCCATACAAGTTCTATCTAGACGCTACCTGGTAGCGACAAAAGCGAACGTATAAAACTCATTTCTAGTAGAGCTAGCTACAAACAGAAATCCAGCGGGTATTCTTGATTAACTGCCGCGTTAACGCAATTAGATGGAATTGAGAACGTTGCTTCAATTGCTGGATTAAACTTGTCAACGGGCATCTGCAGTGATTTAGGTATATTAATACAGCTATAAGCTGATCATTCTATATATGTTAGGTACTACTATACCTGGCTATCTATTTAATTACTGTATAACCTGATCGATATTCTTTTTGTTATCTACTCCTAAATTTTCATAGTTTAACGCATTTAAAGCTACATTATTATCACTCGCTTACGGTGAAGGAAAACATCGTGAGGAAACCTGCATGTCTTAGATAAATCTACCCAATTTTAGAAAGACAAGTAAATCCGCCAACCCGCACTGGGCCAGTGTGGTGGATTACGGCCTGAATCCACCTCTTAGTGAGGGGTGGCCCGTGCCCAGGAGTGGGACGTCAAAATGGCTAAATTATTTTCATTTATTTATTTATTTAACGCATAAAGCATTTAACGTTACAAAGTCGTAACACTCATGAACTAATTTCAGTGCCGCTCGTGAAATTAGGAAATGTTATTTCGTTTTGAATTAAGGAAGCAATTAAAGCAGTCATAAACAACGTTATGTACAATTTAATGCGTACGTTTCAGGAATGTATTACTAGTCTAATTTATGTAATAAAATAACTAAGTATATTACAGTTATATACTGGTCAGGTTATTTACACCCTATGTTATAGTTTCCATAATTAATAATAAATCAGGGCTCGCACCGACTTATATTCCGAACATTTAGTTATGTATGAAAAGGCAATTTAATCGCATTAGGATAATGTGCCGTGATGTCTAATCACGCCGAGTCATCGCGCTCGTTATCATTAGGGTTGCCACGCGATACTCCTCGAAGGGTCAGTATTATTTGAAATTGACAAGATCACGAGTAATGCTAAGCCAAATAATTTGAAAAATGATGACTAGCTTTGTTTTCTATTGCAATATACATATGTTATTTGTTGTTTTACCTGATTACATATACACATTTTTTTATAATGGGAACAATCAAATGTCACGAACATGGTACTAGTTATAAATACTTAACTGACTTTCTCTGACATAATGAGATGAGATACAAATAATGAAATTCATATACCTATAGTTACCATGAAATATGACTGTCACATAATAGGCACTACGACTTATAACTTACTTCCTACTAATATTATAAATGCGAAAGTTTGTGAGTGTGGATGTATGTATGTATGTATGTATGTATGTATGTATGTATGTATATATGTATGTATGTTTGTTACTCCTTCACGCAAAAACTACTGAACGGATTTGGATGAAATTTGGAACACAGATAGATTATAACCGGGATTAACATATAGGATACTTTTTAACCCAATAATCCAATACTACGCGGATGAAGTCGCGGGGCACAGCTAGTTATTCAATATAAGTCAAGCCATTATGAGTTTCTATTAGAAAAAAGTTTCTAAAAGAAAAAATGTATCCACGTTTCTTGCATGTTCTTCTCCATAGGATTTTGTTTTGGAACATGCACCTAGCTCTTGACTTTTTAAAAGTGCCAGGTAATCTGGCCTATTTGAAATAAAAATATATGAATTTGAATTTGAATATAACAGATTAGTGGCAACCCTAGTTAAGATACAGCGGGCTGACACGCGAGCCGCCGTCAAACTGTATAATGTCATTATTTCTTGTGAATAACGCCAGTTTTGCGTAAACAGTAACTTAGGTACCTACGGTTCGTGAAATGAGGTAGAGTAAAATGTACCTTAAGTCCTTTCTTAATAGTTACATAACAGGTCGGAAATATTTGATCGCCTTTTGAAATAGCTATACTTACTGCGTAAATATTTGAAAGATTTGAAAAAAAAATATAAGAACCTACTTACTACTCCACCCACAATATAAGTACCTAATTAAAAGTTCATTGACCTACAGCTACTAAAGCAGACATTCCAATTATTTGTATGAAAAAAATCCCAAGTAATCATACCTACTATAATCCCGGTAATAACCACACGGGATCCTAGGGTGCGGAAACACGCGTTACCTGTTACTTAAACTCGTCAAATCAATTCAAAATTACACAATAAATTCACAATACGACCGTTCAAATGCACCCGAGTGGAATTTAAAAAGGAATTATCTATGACAGTTCCACTAACGAACGCTCTCCTGTTTACCCATCTCTATCATTCCATACACATATAACTGAGAGTAAAAAGGACGGTATGATTGTTAGTGGTTGGGTCCATTTAGGGAGCAAGCGTTCCATAGATAAAATCCGGTAACACGAGGTATAGCGAATTCCTTTGTGGATCAGGCTCGCATTCTTGTATATGACTCACAGTCTATGGGACTGTAAACATACTGGACATGACCTGGGTGTAAGCTTAGTTCCACGTTGAGTTTGAGATGATTTTGCACCCCCAAAAATCCCTTTTAGAACCTAGGTGAGGTGAGATGAAATAAAATGTCCAATCGTTACTATAAATAAATATATAAGTACCGCCAGACTGGCACACCAACTGTATGGTCCAGCACCCAAACTAAGCAACGCTTGTACTATGGGTACCGTACAATATACTGGTGGCGATCCCAGTGACACCCAGAACAGGGCAAATTACGAAAAGGCCATTTCCGAAATTGACTCCAGCGGGAATCGAACCCGCAACCATTATGTCCAGTGAACCGACCGGCCTACGCTCGAACCACTGCGCCAAGCGGTCGTCGTATTATTGCTATATATATTTACCTAACTGAAGGGTATCCCACATTTCGTATTGTACGAACCGATAATCGAAGTCGGATCTCATGCTTGTCAAACATAACTAACTGCCAGACTCAATTTTATAAATAAGAACAAAGATTAGATTGCAATACAACGCATAAAAATAACATGATTATAAAGACATGAATGAAAGAATTTTATCTAAATCCCATAAATCATTGTATTAATTATTAGCTATCAGACGTTTCCGGTTGTAAAACGCAATATACATCGTTATAAATTCTTCCACTTATCTTCATGTAATTGCGACAGAGAATAGATAGGTACTATGCAAAATACTAGGTATCTTAATTCATTAGAAAGATGGAGACAAAAACGCTATTTGTCTTTTCACAAGTCTGTGGTGTCCGCAACAGTACCTAATGCGCACACCCTTATATTATACGTAAATAAGGTCTTATTTTAATAATAATGTATGAAGATGTAACTACCACAAAAAACAATCTGATGGTATAAACATTTTTCATTGGTTGGTACAGTTTATTGGAAACGAGTGATTTCATCAAAGGTCGGCTTTTAGAAAGAAATCCATCTAATAATTTTGTTTGTACCTAGATACATCATGTTTATCATTTCCTAAGGAAAATATCGTGCTTTATTAAAACAAAATGAGATGCCACCGCGCACCGTGACAAGAGCTTATTAAGCTTTAACAAGGCGAGCCCAGCCCACACTGAAAGCACTAATTCACAGAGCGCGAGCGTCCGTCGAGAAATCGTCGTCAAACACTCGTTTCCTGAACAGTGATTGCGCTCGCGCCCCGCTTCCGTTCAGCCGTGTTTGCTTATTTGCTGGTGAATTAGATTTTTACGGGTGCTGGGTGCCCGATTGATCTGTGCCCTCGGTTTGTGACATCCGAGGATGGGCGGCAAGTTCCTTTTGGAGCGGATGGAACTGGATAACTAATGAATGGGACATTTGGAAAGGTGGTAAAGTTATTAGTACATCATATTACGAATATTTTGAAGATTCATGGTTAGTTAAGTACTGTCGTTGTAATTGCTAATACATGGAAGGCGATATTGATAATCCCACTAATATTATAAACTAGCTGAGCCCGCGACTTCGTCCGTGTGGAATTTAACATAACAAAAAAGCCCGCTCCCGCTTTCTGTGCCCGCGCGACAGGAGCCATTTTTTTTAATTTTATTTTTCTAAAATAAAAGTAGCCTAAGTTACTGCTTATAACATCAGCTATCTACCAGTGAAAGTCCCGTCAAAATCGGTCCAGCCGTTTCGGAAATACTCTATGATTTCATGTGTTTTAATTTTTTTACGCGGAACCCTAATTGTTTTTCTAAAATTAAAGTAGCCTAAGTTACTCCTTATAACATCAGCTATCTGCCAGTGAAAGTTTCGTCAAAATCGGCCCAGCCGTTTCGGAGATTTCCCGGAACAAACACACAGACAGACAGACAGACAGACAGATAGACAGACAGACAAAAAAATTTTAAATCGCGTTTTTATTATAGGTGTCGTATGTACTTTCACATGCATTTAGTGAAAAGGTGTTATTTTGATATTACAAACAGACACTCCAATTTTATTTATTTGTATAGATGTATAGAATAGATGCGAAAGTTTGTGAGTGTGGATGTATGTTTGTTACTCTTTCACGCAAAAACTACTGAACGGATTTGGATGAAATTTTGAACACAGATAGTTTATAACCTGGATTAACACATAGAATACTTTACTTAAGTCTACGCGTACGAAGTCACGGGCAGCAACTAGATTAAACAATATTTTATTGCGAATGACGCTCTTGTAACGATAGACGAAGCTGAATTAAAATGATAGAGAATGATCCCTAAGTACGTAGGTATTGTAAACTCGTATCTGTGGATAATGACTTGTGTTGACGTCATCATAAATGTTTTATCACTAAGTAATTCATTTATTCTAATTATCGAAGGATTTAAATGTACCTTATTAGTAGCTATATCAGAGGGAGGGGGAGAAGGAAATGCATAATTAATTATTGTTTTGCTCTAGTTAGTTAATGACTACTGGAATACTCAGCGAGTGTTTCATGGAAGTTGTATTGGAATTCTTATTCTAGCGGCCCCGTATTCACAAACAATACTTGTCTAAGTAAGGGACCATCACTATTATATAAAAAGATTTCATTTCTCAAAGCGCTGTGCGTTCGCGTGCACTGTGAGTCCTCATGTTTGTGAATAAGACTAATCATGAAAAATAATTTGGAGTCGTAGGTACAAAGACCTTGCAAGTACAAGTACCTAAAATCTGTAAAGCCACAACTAATCATACGTGCAGTAAACTTAGGGTAGGTATATAAATATGAAGAAAAAATATGCCGTATTTTTTAAAGTTCACTATAGAATTTCATTATCTCATCGTCCAAAATTTCGTTACACGACCTTCTAATTCCCCGTAGCTATCGATAATTCCGCGTCATCGGATACCTTGCCATCAAATTCTACCGAATCAAGTGCTTCAGCCGAATCGAGAAGGGTCCTATAGAGGAGTGCTTCTCATAATTCTGAAGTTTTTGTCACGGGCACGACGGCACTCGAGGGCTGTTGCGAGATGATTATAATTTTATCTCAAGATACTCTGTGATAAATAATTTGGAAGATCGGAGCTATGTAAAGGGAATATATTCTGAGAATTAATATGAGATCGCTCGATTTATCCCAAGAATTGAAGTGTAACATCCAGCCTCCTTCGTGTGCCACGTGCCACGTGTGTTCGGAGGCCACTTCTAAAAGCTAGGCACGGTTATCAGTGAGATCTTTATTCACAGTTGAGGGAAAGTGTCCGATGTTGGTCTAGCGGGAGTGCTGGTATAGCTTGCAAAAACGAACTTAGCCGTTGTTATGTTACAAACAGCGCACTATAGCTATCCCCAGCGTATGCTCGCACGAATCCCCCTTGCAATAAGGGGGAATGTGTCCAATGTAATAGCACTAAGCTCGCCATGTATTACGTTGGGACCAAAATAACATCGGTGATGTGTGGGTGACCCTGCACTGCATCTCTGCTTATCCCTTCAGGAAATAAAGGCGTGATGATGTAATGGTAAGAAAGGGGATTTCTTATAAAATTTTAATAGGTACTTGGCTACCTATTCAATTCTACCTAGCATGTTTGATTAAAATGTGTAATCTAGGTAATGCTGCCTACCTAATAGAAGTAGCTGTACGTACCAATTTATACTCAGTATATAATATTTTATCGGGTCCAATAAACTTAGCTAGCACCTATAGTACATAGATAATATACTGTTGATAAGGCACTATCTAATGCTGGATCCACACGACTTACCATTTGACTGCCCGAGGCGTCTTGCTGACGAAAATGGTAGGGCTGGCCAAAATATTCGAGTGTTCTCTAAGTATTCAATATTCGCAGGTATTTGTCAAAAATTACTTCCTTACTTAATTATTAGAAAAGTTTTTTCTTATTTCACGGTTTTCGTATTTTACCATAATGAGACTTCAAATTCACATGTTTAGCTTTAATTCATATTAGTATTTGCTTATCAATACTAAATATTAACAGAGTCCATTTCATTTATAACATTAATATCACGAACAACCCTTATCTCTACCAATACTAACTCTACCGCGCTCTTTTGTCAAAATAACGTTGCACTATTATCTACTATCTACCAACAGAAAAAGTTTACAACAAAACAAATAACGATTTGTAACAATAGTTATTACCGCACAGCCTGACCTTGCACGATTCTCGATTCGATCATTTACCAATCGCATCATTGCGGTTCCGAGATCCGAGCTAACGGTTCGCGTGGACAGAGGCAAAGATTATAAAACTAAAAAGTCATGGAGTCCGTTTTCTGCCTATGAGAAAGTAGCCTCTGTGAGAACTACTTTAGAATGTTTTTAGCAAATCACCGGGTTAGTGCATGGTGAACCACGCATAGTATAATATTCCATAAATCAAATTAAATTGAAATAATTTATATTCGCGTATGATGTAAGTGTAAGCCAACTAATCA
The DNA here is from genome assembly GCA_905147325.1 of Notodonta dromedarius. NCBI lineage: Eukaryota > Metazoa > Arthropoda > Insecta > Lepidoptera > Notodontidae > Notodonta > Notodonta dromedarius. Next base: position 10,903,010 of record LR990165.1, on the reverse strand, counting down.
CTTACGAGTAGTCAGCATCTACCCTTCAGTTTGCAATTTTGATTTCACTAAAGAACCAGGAAGGAACTTAATAGGGATTTGGCATATTACTTCTAACAATCTCAGCAGGAAAAAAAATGGATTAAGCACTGTAACGATATTCATTATCTTTGTAGCCAAATACATTATATTATTTCCAATACAAAAAATTGGCATTAAGAAACTTTGTCCTATCTACAGCAAGCTACTCATTTACCTATGGGCGTAGTTAAAGCATCGATTGGACGGATAACTGTACAGGGCACTTGCGCAGTGTCATGTCTGTCCGTGATACCTACGGTGTACAGCCAAGATCAGGGCTTGTTGCCTCACCGCTCCGGATATAGGGCTACATTGTTAGGCTAACACCTAGGAGAACCGTGGGTTTTATCACGTTTACATTTCAAGGGGTGTCTCATGTTGCATTGTGGGATGTAGTCATTTAAGCCATCTTTTTAGTTGAATAAAAAATAATAATTAAAAAAAAAGACAAGCCTGCTGAGTTTTGTCATATCTTCTCAGTCGAGGACGCGTTCCGATCCGGTTGTAGAATTATGGAACATAATGTAAAAAAAAACAATTTGTAAGTGAAGGCTTAACGCAATACGATTTAAATTTTGAATTTTATATGGATGTGATCTTTGACTGCCTACCTAATTAATATTATTCTTTGTCTGCTTCAATGATCAAACACTGACGCCAAATCTGTTTGAGACAGCTAAGTGTTACATAATGAGTAGGACTTCTGCATTATAGTTTTATGAATTCAATTTGGGTACCAAAAAAAATTACGGGTAATAGAAAAGTTATTTCCACAATTTATTTTTAACCTAACATCAAACTTGACCTATCCGCATAGGTGAATTATTTGCATCTGATTTGCACTCATTAGGAAATCGAGGAAAAACCATAAGCAATAACAGGGTACAACTTGAATCGGTAGCATTTGTATGTTCAAAGGCACTTATCTGTTGTCCCACTCAGTATTTACGAACTATATTAACACAATATAGAGTTTCACCTATACCACATGACACCACCCTCTCTTGGGTAGATACCTCCCCACCCCCTCCAAAGCCAGGAGCATGATAGAGCTCTATTTTTGCTCAGCCCACGCCAACCTTCGCTCCTGAGGATTACGCGAGGAAAATATTTCAATACTAAAAATATAATTTTCTGGCTTCACTCCAGGGATCGCGTTTTATGGAGCCTCATAAATATTGGCACTGGGATCTATTAAATCTCATGTTTAACCTTTATCATCTGTAAAGGACAATTAACTAAGGTGCATGGTTAAAAAAATGTATGCATATTCCATATATTAAGTCTTATTTTGATAATGCGCGATATTGTCCATGGCGGCTTAGTGAATGCTAAAGATGATCAACTAACTATCACAAAATTTGATGAGTAGAGAAAATTGAGTAAGTTAATAGCGGTGAGGATTTCCTGATGTATTCTACACTTTGGAATAAAAACCCCTATTATAATTGACTGAAAATCGGCACTGGAAGAGGCTTCGGTACGCTTCAGCTCATGCTGAGCCAAACGCCTTGTCGGCACAGGTAACATTGAGGTACCCAAACTTTGTGGCCCACTTCCTTTTCTGGTCATTTATCGTCTTTGTAACCTCTTGTATCGTATCGAATCAATGTTTTTCTTTCTTTCGTTTTTTTTCTTTCTATAAATATTTGGAAGCCAAGCTCTACGGTTTTCCCATATACCTTTTTCCCAATCTTCATACATTTTCCTGCTACCCGGATTCCAGGTTAGTTACATTTAGTATATCCTCTTTAGGCGGACATAATATGCGCTACTCAAAGAAGCTTGCACGCAATAGGCACTTTATCCGCTAAGTATGTCGGTTACGCGTGGATTTGTGCAGGTAATCGGAGAACATCGTTATCGATGTGAACAACCAATAATGCCAATTTATATGATAGAACCAAACATTTATAAAAAATAAAAATGTATAATAAATAAATATCGCCAGATTGACACACCAACTGTATGGGCCCAAACTAAGCAACGCTTGTACTATAGGTACCATACAATGGACTGGGGGCTATCCCAGTGACACCCAGACCAGGGCAAATATAAAAGGCTATTTTTTTTGGAAATTTACCCCAGCGGGAATCGAACCCGCAACCACAACGTGCTGGGAGCCGAGCGGCCTATGCTCGAATCACTGCGCCAAGCGGTCGTCATTTTTTTTATATAACTTTAAAAAAAAAATGGCTTTCAAATCAAAATTTGAATACTCATGGGATATTCTGCCCTATCCCATGATGTACTGTCATAAAAATCTATGCACGATAAATTTTATTTAACTTTTAATACTACCTAAGGTGCAAATAGGGTTGATTCCAATTTTATCGACATTTCAACGCCAACCCTATTCAGGTGGAATGCTTGCGGTTACATAAAGTATTCCACACACGATCGGCAAATACCTTTGCTGTCAATGAACGCTCCTAAATAGAACCATTCAATCGTTCGTTCATTCATTTACGATGTCTTTTTATGGCGATGTCACTTACAGCGAATGGAAAAATCGTTCTTATAATTCTAAAAATAATCTTATTTATTTTACCTACGCAATTTTATGAAGAATTGTCTTAATTTATTTCTAGAAATAGCTTCTCCCATTTCATTCGCTTAGATTTTTCCTAAATTACTTAGCACTCTTATTTATACTCTGAGATAGATACTCTAATTTTATATTCAATGACTGTTTTCCTAAACGAAGCTGTAGGTAATGTTCGGCGTAGTTTTGAGTACCTACCACTTATTACCACTTATTAGTAGGTAGATACGCAAGTGTTTCTATTCTACGCGCTTAATAATTTAATCACTTATCATTCAAGTAGTTTTTGTGTTCGATTACCTCACCCAAGTTATTATCGTTATTTATTTTAAGCCTAATCCGATGTTAGGCATGTGAGTTTGAAAATTTTTGTAGATAACAATAGGTAGTTGCTGAATAGCGAATCATGTTTCAGACAATGTGAATGAAATTTCTACTAGGTATATATCCTTACTACTCGTATATTATCATAGACATAAATATTTTATAGATAAACAATCACGCAGTACAGAACGAAAATAAAATAAACCCTTAAAAAGCAATTGATTTGTTTTTAGTACATACTGGAGTAGAGATAAACACTAGTCTATGTTAGGTTTACTAAAAAAATATTCTAGATTACTTTTTTCTTCTATAGATTTTTACTCACAAAAATTCAACTGGAAGGAAATGATTCTTGATGATTCTTGAAATAAAGCCTCCCAGCATCTTGAGTAAACATAATTCAAGAGTGAAAACGTATAATTTGAATTTGAAATTACTTCGGTGAAGTAGGATTAGCAAAGTTTGTATATTCAAATTGAATTGCTTTAATGTGATTTAAAATACTTGGACCTAATTTATTTTCGCTTAGAGTTGACGTGAATAACACCTACATCGTGTAATGTAAGATTAAGTAATGGACGATAAAGAGTCATTATCTCGGCTTAAATGTATCTTTTATGACAAGTAAGTCTGATGCTTTATCTATTGCAATTTAAAGTGTTCTTAAAATTCCTTATGTGTTCCATCGGATGAACAATTATTAATGTTACGTACAAAGGTGAAGTCAAAATATTTAAGGGATTGTGAGCAGTTTTCTTAGAAACTTAGGTGATGATAAAAGGATGATTTTAAAAATTAACGTGTGAATATCAGGCGATTTGTAATTCTATTGCAAAATGTTCATTCTCACGAGCACTACTGGGTTCATTGCAATAACTCTATGTAATTATGTAGTTCTCGGCTTGTATGGCTTTTGTGGTAGATTTTTTATATCAATCTGAACAGTAACCTCACCGCAATCCTGTTATGTTTGTTGCAGGAAATTATGCTCCAAATTCTATGACGGAAGAGGTTTATATTGATGATTTTATATAGGTGCTATGCTATAAGATTAGTAAGTAAAATTACCGCATGATTGTATTAACATTACAAAAAATGATCTAACCATAATCATCAACATAAACCTCGTCCATCTTTGCTAATTATGGATGAAGGAATCTGTAAATTATATTTTTTAAAGAGGATAAATGTTCATAAATTGATTTTTGACTAAGGTTAAATTTTTCTTCGAGATATCCTGTGTTACATAGTGTAGCTTTCTATCAGTGCAATAAATAATCAGAAACGATTCAGTAGTGACAGAAATATCCTTCTTCAAACAATTTTACCTCTTTATAATATTAGTACAGATCAAATAAATGGTTAAAGCTTTAGCAAATTTAAACCCTCAACGCCCACATCGCTATACATTATTTCATGGAAATTAGGTAGCTCATAAATTTATTTTGCATTCCAGCATTCGGCAATTAAGACCTACCACAGCTATCATTGCTGATCTTATAATCTATTTCTCTTAATCTTTAAAATAATTCCGCAAGGAATGCTCCGCTTACCAAAAAACACACAAATACCAAATACAAATTAGCATGTAGTATTATTCATTTGTAAGATAGTTCCGATCGCTTCGCATTCCATGATCGATATTCATTGCCGTGATATAGAATCATATGGCGTGCAAGCACTTCGCTGCTGTTTTTAGTGAACAGTAACTATTAGGATCAAAGTGAAAGGTTGTATCTGTGTGAACTTAATATGTTAAATAATTTAATAGTTGAAAGATGAGACCTTTGTTGACTGACGGTTGCTGCATCTTCACAATATTAAATACTTATGCCTGTATGATAACCTGTAGCCAAAGGTAATTGGATAGATAGTTTTTCTGTCAACCCTGCAGATATTTGAGCCAGAGCGACTAGAACCATTTATTTACCTTTATATTATCTAAACAATCTATACAAATAAATAAAATTGGAGTGTCTGTTTGTAATATCAAAATAACACCTTTTCACTAAATGCATATGAAAGTACATACGACACCTGTAGCAAAAACGCTATTTAAAAATGTTTTGTCTATCTGTCTGTCTGTCTGTGTGTTTGTTCCGGGTAATCTCCGAAACGGCTGGACGGATTTTGACGGGACCTTCACTGGCAGATAGCTGATGTTATAAGCAGTAACTTAGGCTACTTTAAATTTAGAAAAACAATTAGGGTTCCGCGTCAAAAAATAAAAACACATGTGCTCAAAGAGTATCTCCGAAACGGCTGGACCGATTTTGACGGGACTTTCACTGGTAGATAGCTGATGTTATAAGCAGTAACTTAGGCTACTTTTATTTTAGAATCAAAATAAAAATGGGTCCTGTCACGCGGGCTCAGAACGCGGGAGCGGGCTTTTTTGTTAAGTTAAATTCCACGCTGACGAAGTCGCGGGCTCAGCTAGTTTTTTATCAGATTATGAAGAAATAATCGAGCACGCACCACCCAATTTAAAAATGATTTGATCTATAAGTAATAAAAAAAGCTCTTACTAATTGAAATGAAGTCTCACAGACAACGTATACCTACATGCGTGAATGAGTAAAGGAAACAAGTAGTCAGATAACCAACCGGACGGAGGATCCGAGACCCCACACCATGTGAAATAAAAAAGCGATTAACAACCTTATTGCACCTAGAGAAGTGATAATGATTTAATATTGATAGTAACAGTTTACCTTTCTCGTACTAATGTCAATTATTTCTACAAACACGAGCGAAAGTAGGTTGGTTCAAACAAAGGCTTCGCTGTTTCCCATTTTCTATTAAATTTAACTGGCTCGAGACCTATTTTCTGTTAGTACAATCTTGTTGAATAGAGATGTCAAGATATATAAGTATACTTAGTTACTGAACCTAACTATTTTGTCCTTACCAGCTCCATGCATCCACGGGCGTTAAGTTAACCCTAAAAATATTTTAGCAAGCCACGACCATTAAATTTACCAAATTTCGAATCTGAAGGTTTTATGTGTTTCATATGTGTTAGAGATTTTATGAGGAGTGAGTGAGTATAATGATTATATTATATCTAGGTGGAACCAATTGCTTAGGCAACAAATATTTATTTAATTTTTTTCGCAATGAGAGAGTTCAGTGGATACGTGTTTGACGTAGGTATCTGAGATGTTAATGGGTCAAATCTACTCTAAAACCATACATTTAAGAAATATCCCTCATAAGGGACTAAGACTTAAACAACTGATTTGTTAAAATGCCTTTAATCCTAAAATAAATAAGTTCAATATAAAGGTACAAATCTCCATCCACCATCGTTTAATCATGCAGGGTACCTTTTTAACTAGACAAGTTTCTGTCTGAGAGTCACCGTGCCCTCGTATTTCGCGGACCATTCGGTCACGGCATTCCATTCGTTCGTTCCATTCCATTCGTTCGCCAGTCGCGAGAGATAACCGCGTCGTGCGGACGTGTGCGCTTCGCATAAAATTGTTCCCGCGCATTATCGAACGTGGAACAGTGATTAAAATAACGAGTTACGAATGTGTTTGTGTTTATTAAAGTGGATTTATTGTGTTTATTGATAAATATTTGAATGTGTGTGTAAAACGAGTTATATTTTTGAATTGTGCATTCGAATCGGATTTTTCTTGGGAAGTTTTTGTGGTAAGTGACGCTCGGAGATCATTTTCTGTGGTCACCACAATCAGTAACAACCTTATTAATGTCCCGTTGGCGGGTAGACCTCGAATCGGTAGGTACCTACCTGCCTACCTGCCTACATTCTAATATACCGTGACAAATCAACATATTTACGATACTATAACTATTTCGAAAAATAAGTTACCGTGTATGGAATTGAGTGGGTTATGGTTATGGTGTAAGGAAATCGATTTGATTCGATCTATCGATAACGTTAATAAGATAATGACTCGATCATTAAGGATTTTAAAACGTAATGTGGGTAGTAGTTTACTATTAACTTAAAATGCAAATTCAGTTTTTGCGCGAAGTACTTAATTAGAATTAGGTGGGTAAGTACCTACTTACCTACTACGTTTGGTAAGATAACGTCTAAGCCGGTACTAAATTAGGGACCCTGCATATAACCTAAATCTATATTATTTAAATAGGTAGGTAGGTACTATTGGTTCGTGAGTTTACTCACACATTACTACGCCATAAAAAGGTAAGTACTTAATATTTTTTTCGAAAAATGTCTACATCAGGTGTGAACTAGTCATAAAACTTTTCAAGTCATAAAGGGTAAAAGTACTAATTGTTGGCCTACTCAAACAACCTTCACCTTCTACTTAACCTAAAATCAAGCTACAGACAGGGATACCTACATGACTTGCAAGATATGTCGGTAGGTAGGTTTATTGAAACGTGTATTATTGTGATTTTCCTTAAACGGAAAAACACTACCTACCAACGTAAAATTCTTAATACGTTAGGTACTTACCTACTTTATAATTCGGACTTTTATAGGTACCTATCACTCTTTGGAATGTCCGTGCGTGTAAAACGAACATTATCCTAGAAGTAATAAGTTAGTAGCAATACGTTTCATGTAATAAATAGCAAGTTAGAAGATAGGTACTTAAGTAAGTAGTTTAACTAAAGGCACACGTTATCCATATAACTCAGAACAAAGTATAGTTGGCACCTGTGTGATAAGGTTAAGGCAGGCACGTAAAACTGAGATTTATTTTATTTATTTATTTTATTTTATTTTATTCGGAAAACTTGCAGTGTTTTACTTCTACATAGCAACTACATAAATAACTTATCACTATTAATCAGTTTTCGCAGATTACTAGCTGATTATTGCTTATTTGTTTTACATTAGACAGTTTATAATATATCTGATTATAATAAAAGTTTAATTTGAATACAAGTAAATTAAGAAAAAGTTATGTTAAAAAAATAAATTAGAAAGTAAAAAGAAAAGGTTAAAAACCTTCGAAAAATTATTAAACCGATAGATAGATAACTTATTTTTGCCTAGCTGCCCACAAGTTTGCATATAAAATGTATTTTTTAATAGAATACCTTCTTGCTAACCAACCGTGATTAGCCTAGTTTTGAAACACCCTGGAATATAAGTAAATTACGCCCTATTCTACCTACTAACGTGTAAGGGTTGGATCTTTTGAATTCCCAAGTGTCCAAAGGTCTTTGCTCTTAGTCGTTCGGTTCAATGACGTCAGCCTAGCTAGATTCAATGCTTAAAGTACCTAGGTAGGTAACTCACTTTGTGGCTAAAGAAGGCGCTTTAGCATTTCCTTCAGGATCAATGAATTGTAGGTCATTATCATTTACGGCTTGGTCGCTACTCAGTGCTGAATAATTACCTTTACCTGTATTGAGTTATCATCATAATAGGTATCTTTAAAATCGTAAACATTTTAATTGAATTTCATTACCGACTATCTCGTCCTAGCCGACGAACGAGTTGGTAATTATAATTAATGGTTGCTTTTTTATTGACCTACCTACAAAAAATGATTCCTTACGTCACACCAATCTATATGAAAACCAGTATCTAATAAAATATTGGCAACCACTTAGAAGGCTATTTCGACATTTGACACAAAAATATCCAATTGCATCGCTCGTCCGCTTGCCACCGTAATAATATAATATCGTTTTGGCACCAATAATTAAGTACATATTTTATTATTGTTGTCGATCACTTCTCTTATATTAAGTATTTATTTTTATTTGATGTTCGAGTAAATGGGGCTCTCACCTTAAAAAACACACATCAAAATTACATCCTTACTAATATTATAAATGCGAAAGTAACTCTGTATGTCTGTATGTCGCGCTTTCACGCCAAAACTACTGAACTACACAGATAGTCTAGAGCCTGAGAAAGGGCATAGGCTACTTTTTAATGCGAAAAAAGGGTTGTAAGGGGTTGAACAGGGGGATGAAAAGTTGTTATTTCACGCGCTCGAAGTCGCGGGCACAGCTAGTTGTTAATAATGTGAAAATTAGCTTGATTCAAATGCGTCATTGTTTAGTCACACCGGCATAACCCTGGAATATTTTAATCAACATCGTCATAATGAGACCTGATGAGTCAATGTGTTAATCTTCGTTCAACGAGTTGTTAAGTAGATAATCTAGTAAGTATGTATACATACGTGAGGTCACATAATAATGACAGCTCTCGCAACTACCTGGATAGGGGTATTCGTAAAATTTATTTAAAGCGTCATTATTTTTCACAAAAAAAAACTCTTAAAATGTTACCTAATATAATACCTAGTAGGTACCTACTTACTTACAACACTATCTATCTATATATATATAACTCAAAGGTGACTGACTGACATAGTGATCTATCAACGCACAGCCCAAACCACTGGACGGATCGGGCTGAAATTTGGCATGCAGATAGATATTATGACGTAGGCATCCGCTAAGAAAGGATTTTGGTTAATTCTACCCCCAAGGGGTTATTTGTTAAGTTAAACTCCACGCGGACAAAGTCGCGGGCTCAGCTAGTCGTATAAAATTAGTACCGTCGAATGAAAACCCTCACACGATACTACTAATCAGACTATCGAACTATAACTTTTTAATTTCAATGTATAAGTATGTATGTATTGTGTGTTTGGCCATATTTTATCATAAAATGAGAAGATAATTTCACTAACTAATTAAATTAAGAATTACAAAAGTCCTTCAATGAAGTTCCGTTCGGTTAGATGATTATGCGGGACTTTTCGATAAGAAGTGAAAAAGTGATGTCATTTTTGTTTTAATTCCCAAAACATATTTTTGAATTTACCATATTATGTAATAATGGTGGAATATTAACTGTTTCAAATTGTTCCAAGAATTCTGGTAATTTGTAATTAAAGTACTTCTATCCGTCACTTTACTGAATAGGGTTTGCTCGATGCATCATTAAAACTTAACGATGTAATTTTACTTGACACTGGCTGAATGCGAAAAGCGACGCCAAAAGACGAGAAGAAAAAATGATTATACTTTTTCTTCGTGGACTCTAAATACAAAGTTCCGTTGATAGTAATACGTTCACTGCGTCTTAATCAAAGTGAGACATACCTGTTGTGGTCACGTGTTGCGAAAACGTGACTGATATTGCATTATCGAGGAGCTGCACTTCGCGAACTCGACTCACTATTAAACTATTGAAGTAAGCATTCGGTACATAGAAAACTGAAAAGTTCTTGCTTCGGATCAAAGGGCAGGATTTTATTTTTATCAGGGGTTTTTTTTTTCGGGATTTTATTTTTATCAGGTGGAAATCAGGGGCCGAACTCTAAATCGATGGCATCTCGATCTACCCGCAATACGTCAATACTGACGTATCGTGTGTACGTCAGTTTTCTTTTTTTTTTATATGGCTCTGTCCTGTCAGTTTTCTTGTAAAAAATCTGTCCAAACTGACGTATTCACACACACGATACGTCAGTTTTGACGTATTGATGCCAGCGGTTAACAAAGTTGGGCTCCCGGGCGGCGCCTTGACTCTGAAACATTGGGTCTGATATATTGTATTGCTCTTCTGCATACCTTTTCAGGGAATACAGGCATGATAGTAGGTACGTCTACAGGTTGAAACAGAAAGGGTATACTTCTTTTTCAAAACTTAACTTTGTAATTCTTAAACTATCAGCTTTGGAGGAAACTTGAAAAACAAAAGGTGTTACAGGGATACAGCTGTTGACAGATTTCATAAGTCTACAAAACCTTTAGTATTTCAGCTGTCCCACAAAGCCGATAGTTTTAGATTTACCAAGTTAAGTTGCAAAAAAATAGTATACCCTTTCTGTTTCACCTAGTATACCATATTTAAATGAAGTCCTATGTATTTTAAGGTAACGACAGTGTCATATCTCCGAGATTTTTGTGTGAAACCGGCTAATAGTCGAATCGAGTAGATTATAGTCGGAACAACTGGATTTATTAAATTGTAGTGATTACATCCAAATGGTGACTTCTATTAATTTTATCACGCCTCACTACATTATGATAAGTGATAGCGTAGCGACCACGCTACGCTATCACTATCACAGTAACCATACTGTGATAAGAGGTAGGTATCATTATTTTTATAGTATTTTAATACTTAATAGAAATGTATAAAATTAAAGAGGACTCATGGAAAATATTTGTAACTATACCGCGGCCAAGGAGAAGTCAGCAGGTGAAACGCAATGGTTACAATGTTGAAGTTCAAGTTCAAGACAGTCACCGCTGGGCTCGCCAACACAGATCGTCTACGAATTTATAAAATTTTGGCGAGCCTGGCGGTGACTGACTTGAAATCCAACTTTATTTATTATAAGATTACCATTACCATTTCGTATCGCTTCTTATTAGCCGGGGTATAAGTAGGGTAATAAACTCACTCTCTATTACTTATTTAGTGACAATGGTGTCGCCTGCTCATATTCTGTTGCTGTTCCTGAGAATGTGCACCATATTTTATTCATTAAAAAGAGTAACCATTGAGTTTTTTCCCGGATCTTCTCAGTGGAAGCAGCATTCCGAACCGGTGGTAGATTCTGACTATTCATATATGCTTTGCTGGCTTACATGAATAAAAACAATTTTGAGTTTGAGTTTGCGTTCAATAGCTGGCGGTTCCATTTGTATTTTCATACGCAAACTATAAAGCGTATTCTTATTTTACACATAGCTACATGACCTCCTAACCTCTGATTGGTGAATACGATTAACCTTTGCAACCGTGTCACGTCATACCTCATCATACTTATTACTGTCGGATTAGGCAACTGATTGTACTGGTCAGATAATGCCTTTCACAATTACTATGCTGTACCATAATCTATAGCTAGCTGTATGTGGAAAGAAAGTTGCTTTGTCTTTTTCTTGCTCTATTGGTCTTAAGACTTTTATCAGTCTAAGCTATATATAAGTATGTGTTACCCGGAGGACGTCCACTGCTGGGGTGCGGCGGTATTTCTAATCATTCGAATCGATATCGGAAACGGATTCTAAACTTTAAACCTCTTTCTTCTTTCTAATATGAATGTTGTTTTGAAAAATATTTCAACGTAGCCATCGCATGATCTCTGACGATACCCTCATTTAATTTAAATTCATGTTAAGTGTGAATAGGTGCACACCTCACTAAACTAGCTTTCTAATTTAAATACCTAAATCTGAGTGAGGTTTGACTACTATTTACTTATTTAGTGATAATGGTGTTGCCTGCTCACATTCTTTTGCTGTTCCTGAGAATGTACGAGTACACCACCTTTTATTCATTGAAACGCGTAACCATTGAGCTTCTTGCCGGATGTTCTCAGTGGAAGTAGCATTCCGAACCGGTGGTGGATTCTGACTATTCATAAATGCTATGTTGGCTTTCATGAATAAAAACAATTTTGAGTTTGAGTTGACTTAAAGTTGAAATAATTTTCAGTATAAATTTAAAATTGGCAAACATACAGACGTTTAATGTTTCCGATATCGATGCGAATGATTTAAAATACCCTCGCTGGACACTGGACAAAGGCATCTCATTCCTCGGCCACTCGTATCCACTGTCGTCCGGCTCGCGGCCGCCACTTCAGACCGCATGTTATTGTAATAAAATTCAGCAACTATACGAAGCCAAACACGATATGGAATGTTTATCAACAAATTTTGTTTAGTTGTTGTTGTTTTGATTTTGTATAAATAGTAAACCAAATATTGGTGACGGATTGTTGACATTTGCCCATCGAAATAATAGTAGATTATATTTATAATCTTCTTGATAAGCATACAATAGGCATCATTTGCCTGACATTGGCTTCGGTAAAGGTGTATCACCATATCTTTATGGACAGTGGATAATTTTCTTTCAACTCCTCCTATTCTTTCTTTCGATTAAATTCGTGTGGGTTCCAGACAATTAAACGTTTTCCTAGGACTCATCGCGGGTAAAACTTTCGTTTCATCATTGGACACCATTATCGATTCCGGCTTACAGGAGTAACAGTGGTGGGAGTGTGTGGCGGGACAAGTCTCATTAAATAAATATTTATGGGAAAATCTCCATTGACTGTGTGAAGTCGTTTTCTGCTTAGCATAAAATAATAAGGACTCCCTCTGGTACACTCGCAAAAATAGGGTATACTCGTAACCGCAGGTTTTAAGAAAAGTGCGTGGGATGAGGTCAACGCATGATCTTAAGGCTCATTCTACTAGTTCCGGGCCGTTGTTATAACAACTGCAGTAGGTCACCATAAAAATAGAATTTGCAATCAATAGAACCCATTATTTTGCTTACACAATGCGCCAAGTGAGTCAACAGACCAATTGTAACGTTTCGCACCCACTCTTCAACTCTTGTCGGAAACGGCGATCGATATTCCAATGCAATGCCCCACTGTGCGTGGCTGTACACTTGACGGCAGAAGTGTTGAATTATAAAGGAACTGAAATTATAAGGGTACTTTAGTGAGAAATGTGAGTGGGTGAAAGAAAGGAAGGCTTTTATTAAAGAGGGAACACCTTTTTCGGGAAATGAGAACAAATTCGTCGCAACATTGTTATGGATATTAGAAAATAATGTGAAGTGTCGTAACGCCAGAATATGCTCTATTGAAACATTCCTTTTACAGTCGGCCCACTGTGCAATCTCATGAAAATAATATAAGTCCTTATTCATAATTATTTTTTTCCCAACCGTTTATTAGAAGGTTACAAGCGTTCCCACTGACTTTAATACAACGTCTGCGCAGTGCATTATTGTAACAAATTTTCCAATTTCCTTGGAAATGTCGTGGCTGTCTTCCTGGCTAATAACTGGCTGTCAGCTATTACCCCAAAGCTCTCACGTTCGGCGTACCTGTAACAGTACACCGGGCACCGTTCGTTAGTATTAGCGTGACAAACGTATCGCGTTTCTGTTACCTTAGTAACTTAATTACTGACCCGCGCGTATCAATTGCCCTGTTGCCAAGGAATAGCGACGAAGAGGGGAGTAACTGCATATTATCGCTGGGTTTAGTTCTACGAAATTACAGTGATAAAAGCAAACTCTGTTCTGTCTTAACTTTTTGGAAGATGTCGTTGGTATCTTTTAACTTGACAAATGCAAGGTTCCCACGATATAAGTACTTAGTAGTTAGTATCGACAATCAACGCGAAATCGAAAAAAATCTCATCAAAAGTGATTAATTTTATTGTATCATAATGACAATCATTAATATAATATTCCATTTGATTTCAAGTCCCTCGGATATCTTATTATATCTAAGATCGAATACACCTAGTTTGTTTACCCAGCAAGCAAACCCAGTAAATCATTCCCAGCAATATAATTAAAATAATTACACCACATTAAAAGAAAATGATCATTACCAACAAAAGGTACACAAGAAGCCGACAAGTAATAATACTGTGTAGTACAGACCAGTTCAAGTAGAAAGTACTGTGACCTACAAATCATGGCGTGTTATCGCTCGTGAAATGTGCTCAATCGCCCCTCTGCATGACGGCCGGCACTCGGGACTGTGTAGCAAATAATTGATTGTGGAGATGGAGACAGACACTCGGAGATAATGTGCTGTGGATATGATTAATGATTGATAACACGTGACATTGTATGCTCAGTCTGTGTTGAGTCCGTAAGCACTGAATAACGAATGTTGCGCACGTATATTGTGTACTTTTAAAAGGACCAAATCAAAGAGTTTTGGAATTTCTCTACGTTCTTAAAAAAATAAAAGCGCTGGTTGCCTGCAGATTGTCCTTTTAAAAGTACACCTAATTTTAGTAGGTACCTGTCAAGAACATGATTACATGATGTCAATCGGAATAAATCGTGTTTTTTACAAATGAATTATGAATAATAAATAAGTAATAAAAAACAAATTGCTCGATGTTAACGATCATTCTAACTAATGACGTAAGCGAACACCATTCGTTTTTTGAACCTTATGTTTTTTGGTTGCAAAAAAAATGTTGGGACAACCTTGTGATAACCGGTATTAATTTGAGAGCCTCTAACCATCAACATAACAATTTTAACAGGACTCGGTCTGCCATTTGAATATGCTTCGTAAAGATACGAATAATGTTAGGTAATTTATATCTTTAACTAGCGACAAAAGTGTTATATAACGCTGAGATATATTACCGGGATTTTCGCAACGGAATACAGCATTAGATAGTGAACAGACTAGACAAGCTAAAAGGAGAAGGAGCGAGAGTACCTAAATAGTAATAACAGTAAATGAATATGGGTTCCGCAATCCCAAACGAAACGGGCCCGTATAACAATCCGGCCTAGGTGTGATTATCCCCGGGACAGTTGTAACTAGCATCGCCCCTAGTCCATATTGTACAGTACCCACAGTACAAGAACATCATACCTAACATCTTTTAAAACACCCAACTAACAAAGACAAAAAGTTATAAAGTGATTAGTTATAAAGACAAAAAGTTATAGAGACACGATTACAGGCGTGACATGAAAATAATTAGATGATAATCTATCAGTATTGTTTTGTGTCATGAACAGAATGGGTTCCTTGTAGATTCCATTGTGAGGCTAACCATAATCAGTTTGTTAGCATCGAGTGTAATGAAACACAGTTTGTTCTGTTTCGTATTTGCTTTAAATGGTAAATAATAGATAGAAAAGAAAAACATGTTTTCTATAACAAGATAATATTCATTTACTGTTAAGTACTTACATTATTATCAGTTTACACAACGATTTATTGTTTGACATGTTGTATTTCATTAATTATACCAATATCGATATGAATATAAGACTCTACCTATAGTATTACGACTCATAATGAATTGCCATACAACGATTTGTAAGGCAATTACATAGTTAAATAACTAATTCATGACGTAATACCGATTGAATAATTTGTTCTCTCTTGGCAAATGGTCTATTTTAGTAAATCTTAAGAGACATTCCACTAAAGATATGCATCTGCTGAAACGGCGGTTTTAATCGGCTTTTTGTTTTAAAACCTATTGTTCTTGTGCTCACAATTGACAGAGATTAGAATCGCGATAATACTCTCATTTAGTTTTGTGACTGGACCGTTGAGGTCATTTGAAATGTTGTCAGTAACTTGACATTCTGTGACTTGAAATAGTTGCCTAAATGCAACGGAAAGAGGACTGGTCTAGCTTCTCTTATAAAACTTTTGCCCTAGAGTGCGGAGTACCAGTCCAACCGTTAGTATTATGAAAAATAGTTCAGCCGTTATTAAAATTAATTAGATTTTTCAATTGTATCCAATACCAATAGGCACTAATCCCTGACTAGGATTTAACAACTTCATACTTATATCCAATTTCCTTATAAATTGAAATCACGTCCTGCAATAAATTTAAATCGATTTCCATTACAACTAATAGCTATTGTTGTTAATTAACCATTTAAACTACCGAAATTGTATCATGCACAAATTTTATTACTTCCTAAATTCCTTGAATAAAGTGATCTAAGATCACTAAGTAGTGAATACGTTCTAAGTACCTACACTATTATGAACAGCAGTGTCCTTTAAAAAGTACATAAGGTACTCTAAAATTCATCACACTTAACAAGTGTCCTTTATAAAGGACAATTGCAAACATTCTCTAACTCCAATCAACGCGTGCACGCCAGTTCACGTCACGAATCACAAACAATATGGAGTCGTTACTCGGAGCCAGGTTGTTAGCCAACTGTTGGTCAACTGTTGACCAACTTAGCAGCGACACCGATCCAACTTTATGTGCTAAGTGCAGATAGCTTGATTGAGTTACTGTTTACCTATCCTCTGTGACTGACGCAACTTCTGACTAAAACTAACGCGGTTGGATTTAATAGGAATACTGAGGTAAGGTTAATTCTACAATCCATTATCGTCCTTTAACAGTTGGACGTTGCCACAATATCTACTTTGAGCAAATGAAAAGATTAAACAATATTTTAGTAACAACAAAACGTTTAGTAAAATAGTAGTAAAAGGGATACTAGGAATTACAAAAATCAATTGTTGTATTTTTGTTTTCAGAGTTCAGCCAACATGCGTAAATTTTGCATGTTTTGTAAAAATAGACCCAAATTAAAACTATGCACTTTGTAGCTACCAGAAAAATGTATGTAGTTACATATACATACATATTGTGTGTTAGGAATCCCCAGTAAATGTAGTAATAATGGAACACAAAAACGTACCCTAACAAAAACAGATTATTTCGCGGTCGCTGCAAATCTAGAATCAGTAGACTGGTCCCCCGTATATAATGCTGAAAATGCGGACAAAGCCGCAACCTATTTTGCTAACACTTTGCACAATGAAATATCAAATAATACCAAAGAAATCAAAATTCCCCGATCAAAATTAAATTTAAAGCCATGGATAACACCAGGATTAATGAGATGCCAAAAAACCCGCGATTTTCTTCATCTTCAAGCTAAAAGAAACCCGGCCAATTTTATTCTTCAAACAACATATAAAAGGTACAGAAATTTTCTCAGAAGCTTATTGCAGCGGATTAAGACTAACTATGAAAATGAACAATTAACCGAGAACCTAAATAACTCTAAGAAACTGTGGAAAACAATTAAAGACATCTGTAACTTTCCTAAAAACCTAAATGACTCCACGGGATTAATAAATGAAGAAGACCCCGGTAACTCTCTAAATGCCTGCAACGATTATTTTATAAATGTTGGGAAAAACCTGGCAAACGAAACACTTAGTAGATTAAACACGTCAGAAACTGATCTATCTGCAAATATCAGCCCTTTAAATGGTCCTGTACACTCTTTTTTCTTACATCCCACAGACGTAGAAGAGGTCAGCTCTTTAATTAAAGAGCTTAAAATTGGTAGTGCTCCTGGGTTTGATCGTTATACCCCTTATCTTATAAAGCTCGTACAATCATCTATTATAAAACCTTTGACACACATATTTAACTTAAGCATAGCCACTGGCAGATTCCCCGATGTATGGAAATTAGGTATCGTATCCCCCATCCACAAAGAAGGTAGCAAATCTGTACCTAAAAACTATAGACCTATCACGCTATTAAGCATATTTTCCAAATTACTCGAAAAAATCGTCAATAAGCGTTTAATAAACTTTCTTGAAACACACGCACTCATCTCTGACAACCAATTTGGTTTTAGACGCCAAAAATCAGCGGAAGATGCTGTGGGTCTTTTAACAAATCTAGTTACCAACACACTTGATCAAAGCAAATGTTGTTTAGGCGTTTTTCTAGACCTTGCAAAGGCCTTCGATACGGTGTCAGTTTCAATCCTACTTCAAAAATTGAATAATATAGGCATTAGAGGCATCGCTTACGACTGGTTCCATACTTATCTTACAAGTCGCCGCCAGTGCGTTAAGATTGGAACGACCATCAGTGACCAACGTACAGTAAGCTATGGCGTTCCCCAAGGCAGCATACTTGGTCCTACATTATTTATAATCTATGTTAACGATATTCTCAATATTCCTCTTCAAGAAGCTAACTTAATATGTTATGCTGATGACACAGCGGTGCTTTTCCATGGTTCCTCCTGGGAGGCAGTGTTAAAGTCAGCTGAACATGGCATGGCGACCATTACACATCATTTAAATAAAAACCTACTTACACTAAACACTAATAAAACCAAATATTTAACATTTCACAAAACACGCGCCTCCCGACCTCGCACTTCCCATAAACTTACCATACACTCCTGTACTCTTGACGTAAACAACCATGCAATTCGTCAATCCTGCAGCTGTCCCTCCATTGCATATGCAAACTCGATTAAATATTTGGGTATCTTATTAGATGAAAACCTTTCCTTCAAAAAACATATATCTACATTATCAAATAAAGTTAGAAAATCTATCTTTTTAATGAAAACCCTACGTAACTCTGCACAAAAAAACATCCTTATGTTAGTTTATAAATCTATATGTCAATCCAGTATTTTGTATTGTCTATCAGCTTGGGGCAGTGCTATTAAATCTGCAATGATAGAACTTGAGAGAGCCCAACGAGCAGTACTTAAAGTTATGTTAAAGAAGCCCTACAGATTCTCTACCGACGAACTATTCAAAGAAGCCGATGTGTTGAGAGTGCGCCAATTATACATTTCGAAAGTAGCTACTGCGATGCATAAACTCACCATGAATTCAGCCGAATTTGCAAACATAGCCTCCCGACGCACCTACAGAATTCCCCTTCCATCCATTAACTCAAGTTTTGCTAGACGCCTACCTCCTTACATGCATTCTTTCGTTTACAACGTGACATGTCGGAACATTGTTGATATGAAAAACATTCCTACTAAAAAAGCCCAACGTGCCATAGAAAAAATCGACTCCGACGTTCAGTTGGACATCGACATGGAGGTGGAGGCCCTTGCCCCCCCCTCCTCCCCCCTTCCCGCCTCATCCTCATCGGAGGATGATTTCATTCTTGTTGGCAACAAGAGGGCGCGCAAACAGCGCGACCTCCCTCCCCCTAAGGTGAGCAAAGCTGCTCCCTCCCTGGGGTCCCCTGCCCCCTCCCCTACCCCCGCGTCCCCTACCCTCCGCCAATCTGGCAATAGCCCGTCTGCCTCGCAGCGGGCCTCGCCCTCCCCGCGCCCCGCGCGCAAGTCACCCCCGCCCCCCCCTCTTGTCATCCATGACAAGAGCGCCTGGGAGCAAATTTCCAAGGCGCTTCATGAGCGTCATATCCACTTTCTCTCTGCGAGGTCCACCTCGCAGGGAATAATGGTCAAGGTGCAGACCTCGGACTCTCACCGCGCCCTATCCAAATTTCTAAGGGATAATAAAATCCCATATCACACTTACGCGCTCGAAGAGGAGCGCGTACTTCGTGCCGTCATCCGCGGCCTCCCTAAGGAGCTCGATACCGAGCTCATCAAGTGCGACCTTAAGTCGCAGTCCCTCCCGGTGCACGAGGTGCACCGGATGTACAAGGCCCGCACCCGGGAGCCATATGACATGGTCCTGGTCGTGCTGGACCGCTCCGACGATGGTCGGAAAATCTTTAATTTAAAGGCCGTCTGCTTTATTTCTGGGCTCTCTATTGAGGCCCCACACAAAAGTGGCACTCCCACGCAGTGCCACAACTGCCAACTTTACGGGCACTCTGCCCGTAATTGTAACGCCCGTCCCCGATGCGTCAAATGCATCGGTGACCATCCCACTAGTGGGTGCTCGCGCTCGAAGGAGACCGCGACCGAACCGCCAAGCTGTGTCCTCTGCGGGACTCAGGGGCATACCGCGAATTATCGCGGTTGCCCCAAGGCCCCAAAGGGGAGCAGCGGGGTGGCGAGGCGTGGACGCCCTCGAGCGTCTGCACGGGCTGCCTCTCAGCCCTCTATGCTCTCTGCGCTTCCCCCGGTGTGTTTCGCACCGATCTCCACTGCGCCCTCTGCGCCCCGCCCCTGTCTGCCCTCAGCACCCCCCGCCCCCGCGCCCTCAGCGCTAAAGCCTGCGCTCCCAGCGCGCCCATCCCCACGCGCCAATGTATGGAGCAAACCGCTCCCATACACGGCCACCGCCTCCCTCCCGGTGCAGACTGCCCCTGCGCGCCCTGCTGCCCCCCGCCCTCGCCCCACGCCCTCTGCGCCTACTACCGCCACCAACTTGGCTAGCGACTTCGCGCTGGTGAACGAATTTTTCAACGTCGTCAACGTTGACCGAATTCGCTCACTAGCGCACCACCTCCGTAACGTCACCAATCCCTTTGAGAGGATTGGCGTCATCGAGTCGTACATGGATGTGTACGACTCCCTCTCCATTTTTGACTCCCTCTTGCACCCGTAATGGATTTACACATTCAACGGACCAAACCCCATCACCTATCCCTAGCGTTTTTCAACGCTTTCGGCCTTTCCCAGCAGAGGGATCAGGTTGGTGAATTCCTTCGGGATCATCAGGTTGATCTCTTGCTGGTGCAGGAGACACTGCTTAAGCCGTCCCGTCGCGATCCCAAAATCGCAAACTATAATCTTGTAAGGAATGACAGGCTCACAGCCCGCGGGGGTGGGACTGCCATTTATTACAGGAGGTCCCTCCACTGCATCCCCCTCGACCCCCCTGCGCTCACGAACATAGAAGCCTCGGTCTGTCGTCTTTCCCTCACTGGCCATCCTGCCGTGGTCATAGCCTCCATCTACCTTCCACCTAACAAGCTTCTGCTTAGGAGTGACATCGAAGCACTCCTTGATCTGGGAAGCGCAGTCATACTGGCTGGCGACTTCAACTGCAAGCATGTCAGGTGGAATAGTCTCCTTACCACCCCTAATGGGAGGCGTCTTGACGCCCTAGTCGATCAGCTCGACTTTGACGTCATCGCCCCCATGCACCCCACTCACTTCCCGAACAACCTAGCACATCGCCCTGATGTCCTAGACATTGCCCTCCTCAAGGGCATAACCTTACGGTTGCGCTCCTTGGAAGTTCTCCAAGAGCTCGACTCCGACCATCGTCCCGTTCTCATGCAGCTCGGACCTCCCCCTCCATCTCAACCGACCACGCGTTCTGTGATGGATTGGCAAAAGCTAAGTACTTCCTTAGCGGATGTCTCTTCTCCACACCTCGCTAACATCCCTGAACCCCTCACGTCCCCTCAGGACACGTCTCAGGCTGTAGATGCCTTCTCCAACCATCTCCAGTCGGCCATCAGCCACTCGTCTAAGCAGGTCGAGGTAGGTGACTCGCACCGCTTCGTCCTGCCGGACGATATCAAAGAACTGGTCCGAGCTAAGAATGCCTCCATCAGAGCTTACGATTCTTACCCCACCGAAGCTAACCGTGTTCGCATGCGCGCTTTACAGCGTGATGTAAAGCGTCGCATCGCCGAGCTTAGGAACGCGCGGTGGGGTGACCTTCTCGAAGGAATCTCTCCATCGCATCTAGCTTACTGGAAGTTGGCGAGAGCCTTAAAGTCCGACTCCATTGTCACAATGCCACCCCTATTACGCCCTTCAGGTGACCCCCCTGCTTTCGATGACGACGAAAAGGCCGAGCTTCTAGCCTCCGCTCTCGAGAACCAGTGCTCCCCTAGCACCCAATCCTCTGATCCCGACCACCTGGAACTCGTTGATAGGGAAGTCGAGCGCAGGGTTTCCTTACCCCTCACTACCACTCTCACACCGGTAACCGAATCCGAGGTGAAGGACTTGATTAAAGGTCTCAATCCCAAAAAGGCCCCGGGCTCTGACGGCATTAGCAACAGAGTTCTCAAACTCTTACCCGCCCAACTTATCTGTCTCCTAGTAGCTATTTTCAATGCCGCTATGACGAACTGCATCTTTCCCAATGCGTGGAAGGAGGCAATAGTCATCGGCATTCATAAACCCGGTAAGCCCCGCAACGTCCCTGCGAGCTACCGTCCCATTAGCCTCCTCAAGGCCATTGCCAAACTCTATGAGCGCCTGCTATTAGCAAGACTCAAAGAGTATATCTTTTCAAATCATCTTCTCATAGACGAGCAGTTCGGCTTTCGGGCCGGCCACTCTTGTGTCCACCAAGTACACCGCATCACGGAGTACGTTCTCAAAGGTCTCAACTCCTCCCCCGGTCGCCCCCTATCCACGGGAGCTCTCTTCTTTGACGTCGCTAAGGCGTTTGACAAAGTCTGGCACAACGGCTTGATTTACAAGCTTTACCTCTTACGCGTGCCGGACAGTCTCGTGCTCATCTTACGAGACTTCTTGTCAAACCGTACCTTTCGATATCGAGTCGAGGGCACGCTCTCCTCACCCCACCCCATCAGGGCAGGAGTCCCTCAGGGCTCCGTGCTCTCCCCCCTCTTGTACAGTCTGTACACCAATGACATTCCCCGCACGAACAATGTGCAACTCGCCCTTTACGCGGATGATACCGCGCTTTATTTCTCCCATCGTAACAAGGCTCAAATCACACGCGTTCTCCAACGCGCTGTCAATTCTCTCGGAGAGTGGTTTAGGAAATGGCGAATAGAGGTGAACCCGGACAAAAGCGCAGCCGTGCTTTTTGCCAGGACCACCTCTCGACGCCCCTCCAAACGCCACACTCGCTCCAACTTAGGTACTGTCTCTTTGTACAAGCAGCCTATCCCTTGGTCCAAATCAGTTAAATATCTCGGGGTCACTCTCGATGGCTCCATGACCTTCGGTCCTCACATTAGAAACGTCCGCAATCGAGCCGCCTTTGTGCTCGGTCGCCTTCATTATCTTTTATGCAAGCGGAGTAAAATGTCCCTTAGAAATAAGGTGACACTATACAAAGCTTGCATACGCCCTATCATGTCTTATGCGAGCGTTGTGTTCGCTCACGCGGCCAACTCGCACATTAGTCGCCTCCAGGCCATTCAGTCCCGCTTCCTTCGCCAAGCCGTCGGAGCCCCGTGGTTCGTAAGGAACGTAGACCTTCATTCTGACTTACGCCTCGATTCTATCCAGAAGCACTTCAAAATAGCGTCCGAACGCTATTTCAAGAAGGCTTCTGAACACACCAATGCCTTAATCGTCGCCGCCGCCGATTATGCACCTACACACGCGCCAGTTGCATGCCGCCGCAGGCCGCGGCATGTGTTGCTGGACCCCCCCGACCCACTCACCGCTCTCCTAGACTCAGATGTCGAGGAGAACGACACACGCACACTCCCCACCAGACACCGACCTCGCCGGCGAGGTCGACGAACCCCCGCTTCCGCTAGAAGGTGCGTCTACTTACCTAGACGCACCTTGGCACCCGACAAGCCCGCTGAGTTTCTTGCCGGATCTTCTCAGTCGAGGTCGCGTTCCGATCCGGTGGTAGATTTACCCTCGCCACCTCTCCTGGCAGCGGCCCAAGCCGAGGTCGTGTCCCTTGTGGCGCCCTTGAGCTAGCTGCCCCCCTGCCCCTCTGGCTGGAGCGCACTTGCGCTCGCCCTCTGTCCGGGTGAAGTTGTTATGGCCACTCTGGCCAACAACATATAGTCAATTCAAAAAAAAAAAAAAAAAAAAAAAAAAAAAAAAGCCATAGAAAAATGGCTAAAGAACTTGAATTATCAGCAAACAGAACAGATTCTTGAAACCTACCGCTAAGGCACACATAAGAAACAAACACACACACACACACACACACACCTTAATACACAACACACACACATACACACCACTCAACTTTTAATTTGTAAGCTTATGTAAAAGCATCTACTTTTCCTTTTAATTATTTTATTTGTGTCAAACCTGTCGCCAATTTTATTTTTTAAATTAGTTTTGGTCTCTGCGATACAGGCCCAGAGCCTAGTGTAAAGGCCGCTGCATAAAGAATATTGTTCACTTTTATTTTTAATGAATGATTTATGATTTATGATTATTTATTATATACATCAGGAAAAAATGCTGTAAAACATAATCTCTGCTTTACGGGGCATAAATGGTAGCTTGGCTCTTTCCTACATAACCACTATCCGCTTCGAAAAACACGCCACTTCTCGCTCCATTCACTACTAATAGAAATGCATCCGAACCGTTAATTAAGTCAGTAAACAGTGCTTCCTATAACGCATGCGTCGATCCGGCCCGCCTACGCGGCGGCCACTAGTGGGAAGACTTGCCACATAATACTGGTGTTTAGTTGCTTGCGACACTACTTCACAATTACTAGTACCCATGTAGGCTTTATCGGCACTGTTTGTGAATATTATTAACGGTTTTTGTATAATAGGTATAACATTTTGTTCCGTGTTTATTAATGTTAATTATTTTGTCCCTTCAAAAGTAGTTAATGCACAAGCTAAACCAGGAATTTAAATTACATATCTAGGTGTCTGCGAATTTAGTTTTCAACGCTAAATTTTTTTGTTCCCATGATTTGACATAATAATAATTAATTGCTGTCATCTTGACAAGCGCCAATAACATTTGAAATTTGAATAGTAATAGGTACAATCGAGTACAACGACCTTAGGACTCGTCACTTTTAAGGCACACGCAGACTTGTGTGGGATGCGCTATAATGTAGACAGACTGTCTATGATAGGCAGACTCCACCAACTATAATATTTAGACTATTAAACTTTGTACAAACGTTCCTACAAATGTTTAGGCTAATTTAATAATATATACTTGCTTTCTCATATATTTTAGCGTATTGATTTGTATCTTGCCATAGGGGCTGACGTCCATAAGGAATTCCGTTCCGGTTCGGACAAAGCTTTATTTGTCTTCGTACGTTGATCAGCAAATGCTTTTTGTCTCTATTAGTACACGCGGTGAGATAAGTGCTTTGCGTTTTTTAACACCTCGAGAAGTTGTATAAATTAAGCTTTGATTAGTTACACTCTATTTGCTATAGAAAAGACGTTTCTTTTACACGTTTTTATAACCCGTTGGTTGTACATTGAAAAAATACGAATAGTTTTGTATTGACCGTACAATAGCATTAAGCGTTTCAAGAGGTAGTAAAGGCTTGATATTATTATGTACATGACTTGTTTGAAATTCCGTGTTTTTACAACAATTGCTTCCTACTTATTTCATTTTAAACTGGTATATCTATAAAATGATTTGGGATACTTGAAATTTAATTTCTATTTTATATATGTACAGGATACAGTTTTATTACATGTATTGTTTGTGCGTGCACGCTGTCAATTAATTTATTATCTGTTACTTTTCATCCGTGAACGGTAATTGCTCGTCCAATTAAAATGAAAACCGAAACAGTAAATTAACAGCAGGCCTGTTATTAATAAATTACCCAACATTGACGTTTACATCGGAAAATAATTTCATCGAATTTTCCACACGAATGTACCTACATTACGAAGCATTTGTTCCGTTGACGTAACACTTAACATAGAAAGAAAAAGTTTGATTTTCATTAGGAACATATACTTATACGAAGGTAATAATTAAAATTTCTCATAACAGGGGAAACTAGAAAAGTATTTATTTTCGTTTGATGGTTGATATCATGGGAATCGGTTCAGCCGACGATACACGCATCAAGGGTTTTTTAGTTTAAGGCATAGTACCTTATAGTACCTACTATTATTAGATAAAGAAATCCGGTAGAGATCCTATTGTTTGCCTAAATTAAGCACGCGTAGTGATGATTCGAGCTTTAAGGTTACACATGCTGCATACAATTCGCGGAGTTATCCATAGTGATCTCTGTGCCCAAGTAAAAACAAACTCTATGAATTCCTACACATTCCAGAGCACATTTTTGTTATCATAAGAATGTCAAACGCATCGCCACGAGAAAACCGCAATTGTATTGTCTGAAATTTGTAATTTATTTAATATGCGAGTACTTACTTAGTACTTAAGTACAGTGTAAGTAAAATTTCGATTATTGTATTTTGAGTGCGGATAAATTCGCGCAATTTTCCACGGTAGTCGATTGGAGCCTCTGATTTCTACTTCTACCTTGCAACTTCGCCTCTAGATATTTTTTTTCTCTTACTATAGTCATCTTTTCCGACCCACTATACGCAATTCTATGAGCAAACACCACACTTTTATTTAAACCTGCTCTAATAACAGAACTTCTATTGTGCTGCACCTGGAGCAAGGCCTCACGGTTCCCACGTCTGCGCCGCCGCAGCCACAATGGCCGACCTGTCTGACACGAGCACGCTCAGATAATGACCGCGCGCCCTTGAGGGCTTTCCATTTTAATAATTAATCTGTGTTAAGGGCCCTGTAAATTATCAAATTTGATCGACAATTATTTGTTGATCAAACCTCGCTATTTTACATAAAACAATAGCGCAAGCCATAAAAAAAATATTTACAAACTCTATGTCCTATAATGTCACCTATGCCTATGATATTAAGGCAACGACTGCAGGTTAGAACCGAAAATTTTCAAAGGTAATAAGCATCGTAAGAAAACCAGTACGACTTTAGGGATACCTTTGAAATTCGCCAATCCACCCTAGATCAATCTAGAGGACTATGACCCGAATCGCCCTCGTGTTAAGAGGGAATGTACTCTGTATAATTACAATAATCTCATCTCCACATTGGGACAAATATAGTTAATAAATAAATAAATATCGCCAGACTGACACACCAACTGCATGGTCCCAAACTAAGCAACGCTTGTACTATGGGTACCGTACAATTGACTGGGGTTCGATCCCAGTAACACCCAGATTATTTCGAAAAGGCCGTTTCCGAAATTTGCCATGGCGGGAATCGAACCCGCAATCACCATGTGTAGTGAGCCGAGCGGGCTACGCTCAAACCACTGCGCCAAGCAGTCGTCAAAAATAGTGAGTATAAATTAGAATAAATTTATAAATATCTTCTGCTTAAAATACATTTACAAAAATAATTATCGTATCCATTACGTAATCGATTGCAATGTCTCGATCGTTGCATTACTCTTATCTCTTATCGACTTAACACGCCTTTCATCGATTGCATAAAATTATCTGAGGTGTGACGTATGTACGTACATAGGTATACACAGACATCACAGATTATTTAGCCGACTGATTGTTATTATCAGAAACATATAATTATGCCAAACTGATATAAGATTTACAATTGGGTAGTACGATTTGATTTTGAAACCATTGTTGGTAATGGGACCTCCAAGATTGGATAGCTTCAAGCTTTAACGTATTGCGTGAAACATAGCATATATTTCGTAGATTTGGGGGGGGGGGGGGGGGACTGGAGGACTTTAAAATGCAATAAATTTGTTGTAAAGAATATTTTAAGTCTTTTAAACATCGCCAAAATCATCAGTATAGCGATGTTCACTGTTGTACATATGCCTCTTCCAATAATAAATTGACTAATCAATCTTATACACTGAAAAAAAAATAAGACAGCAAGTGATCTTTGTAGTTCCTAGTATCTAGGTATTGTTTATTGGCGACCGCTTGGTGCAGTGGTTTGAGCGTAGGCCGCTCGCCTCCCTAC
This sequence comes from Notodonta dromedarius, assembly GCA_905147325.1. NCBI lineage: Eukaryota > Metazoa > Arthropoda > Insecta > Lepidoptera > Notodontidae > Notodonta > Notodonta dromedarius. The sequence goes on along the minus strand of LR990165.1, from coordinate 10,875,195 downwards.
GCCGGGAGATTGCGGGTTCGATTCCCTTCGGGGAAAATTTCGGAAATGGCCTTTTCGTAATTTCCCCAGGTCTGGATGTCACTGGGATCGCCCCCTCGATTCTACCAGTCACCTTCTAAACACTACGTATCATGTTATGATTACTAAACATTCCAATAAAACCAAAAAAAGAAAATAAACCAACGTGAATTGCTTAAAAATGTACAGTTACGTCAATTCAAGCAGAACGTTAGCGGGTCTATGTTAATTGATGATATAATGCCCCCATGGAAAGCTGTATGTGTTCATTAAAATTTATTATAATGTGTGCTTCGTAGGCGCCACCCATGGACGGTGGAAGGAAACATCGCATAAAATAATATTAGACATGTGAATGTGGTCATAATAAAATGCTGATACAGTATTAAGTCTTATCCCCATAATTTAAAGGCGGTACCTCCACATTTCATATACAGGCTGGCTAAACGCGGGGTAGTACCGTCCTCTCACAGAAGATCGACGTAAAGTAGCTAGTATAGCTGCGATTCGTAAGATGAAGAGACAGCCGGAAACCCAACCGACCCTCTCTACCCCTCCCTCTGTCCCGCTCCCCTTCAGGTCGGCTACGTGCGAGCAAAGCCTTTGGTACTTAAATGCTTAACATCAGGCGGGTGGTACGCTTGTTTGCCGACTAGATTCTATAAAATAGTACATTGTTACACGAGTGGTGAAAGTGACTTATTTTGTCCCGAGACGGGGTTTGGCGCCCGAGCGTAGCGAGGGCGCTAATAGTTCGAGGGATTTTATGCGATGTTTCCTTCCACCGTCCATGGGTGGCGCCTACGAAGCACACATTATAATAAATTTTAATGAACACATACTAATACATAATACATTTACTTTCATATGCATTTAGTAAAAAGGTGTTCTTTTGAAATTACAAACAGACACTCCAATTGTATTTATTTGTATAGATTTTTAGTTTTTTTGTTAAGAATACTAGCTCTATGTTAGTTATCACATTACTAGTATTCCCGTTAGCGCGAATGCGCAAGTTAATGCTTGTGTTAGGAGTGGGCTCACGTCAATAGTTAAATGGCCAGGATGGGGATCGAACCCGGAACCCCTCAGCTACGAGGGCGGCCCCACTAATCACTAAGCTATTGACGCCTTCCACTAGGCTATTGCACCTTAAAATAAAACTTGTATTAAATACTATTTCATTCGAATTCACGACTCTCATCTCCGAGGAAGGTTGATGCACCTAATGCCGGCATTGCGTTCTCAAATATTTACACTTTGTTAACCGATAAACACGAACCAGACGCGGCTGGGAACTGGTAACGGTACCCTACGAAGACTGTTGGCTGTTCTAGTTAGGATAGTACAGTGGTTGCTGAAAAACGAAGAGAGAATGAGCGTAATATCGGTAATCATGTCTCTCTTTCTTTATACTGATAGAGGGAAAAGGGGAATGGGGTATAGGTGGTAGATTCTGACTACTCATAAATGCTTTGTTGGCTTTCATTAATATTTTTTTTTTCTAGGGGCTAGGGCTATTGAGGCGAGTCTTAATTGCAGATGACCCAATGGTGGCCACCATTTGCATTCCTCGTTATAAAACCCGCCGTTGAACTTGTAGGGGAAAATAAAACGATTTTCCAACCGTTGTCAATGAGGAAGCCAAGGTTTAATCCTCAACGTCATCATAGTACACTGGGCGTCCCATGTATAAAAAGCCGTATACCCACAAATGTTACTGGGGTACTAACTAACCAGACCCACTTAAATATCACTTAAATAACACAAATTTATCATCCGTTAGGTATTTCATCACCGCACTGCGTTCTATCTTAACTGGTGCAATTAACCCGCCGCTAAGTTATCTAGCGTATGTTTACTTAATTACCTTACTAGGTATGAGTAAATGGTGTTACTTATGGGAAAATGAAAGTTGAGAATTTACTTAGATTCCATCCATGGGTATGTAAAGAGAATGTATGCTATTATAAAAAGTGGGAATGTAAAATATTAATGGGATTTGTGGGATTACGAACACTGAAACGCTACTTAAATATTTACCTAAGTCCCACTTAGCTGTATAAACTCAAAATTTGCTGCTCTCAAAATTGAGTTGCGTTTGAGTATTCGGCGGGAGGCCCCACCATGGAAATTGAGGCGTCATTCACCCGGCACAGAAGAAAACGTTTATTGCATACATTTTGATAGAATAGCGTTGAACCAGGTAGTGAATATATACTAATTAGTATGTACTAGAAGATAACTTATCTAAATGCGTGTCCCTAATTATTAGTCGATCAATTTATCAACCAATAGATAAGTCATGAATGACGTCACCACTCACTACATAACGGGCTCATTTTAATTACTTTATAATGCATTTTTAAGATAAAGTTGTAATTAGTGCTGCTGCCCAAGTCAAACAATTGCATAAAGATACGAACACGGTATTCGAAATATGTTAATAAATCGATATCAAGGATGAAGCGGGCCATATATTTATTAAAAAAAGAAGAATAGTACGCTTCTGATGTGTAATTTTATACTTAAACTAGCTGTGACCGCGACTTCGTCCGCGTGGAAAACAAACAGACAAAAAAAAAAAAATCGTATTTTTATTATAAGTAGCAGTAGCATAGCAGTGATAGCCGATTGGTTAAAGCACGCGTCTCGCGGGCACCAGGTCTTGGGTTCAAATCCCGGCTCGCACCTCTGGATTTTTCGAAATCTATGTGCGAATCATAATTTCTATATGATTATCACTTGCTTACGGTGAAGGAAAACATCGTGAGGAAACCTGCATGTCTTAGAAGATCTAACCAATTTTCGAAAGACATGTGAAATCCGCCAACCCGCACTGGGCCAGCGTGGTGGATTATGGCCTGAATCCCCCTCATGTTGAGGGGAGGCCCGTGTCCAGCAGTGGGACGTCAAAAGGGCTAAATTATTTTTATTATTATTATATATTATAAGTACCGTATGTACTTTCATATGCATTTAGTGAAAAGGTGTTATTTTGATATTACAAACAGACACAATTTTTTTTTTATTTGTGTAGAAGTTGACATAAGACATAAGAATGACATTTCCAAGATCGCTCTTAGACTTGAGATCGATTTATTAATACGTTACGGGCCTAAGTTTTTAAGCTATAATATAAGTACTAGTGTGTAACTGACCAAATCACAAAAAAAAACAATTAGGTACTAGTGATGTGATTCGTCGAAGTTACCACCACGTTACGTAAGTAGGTGTTTTAAATATATAATTAGAATAAAATATTTTGAATTGTGCGAATTGAATTATGATTTAAAATTCGTCACAACTCGTACTTATAATACCTAGTTTTGACCACAAACTATCGCAGTTGCTTTATAACACATTTTTATTAATTACATATTTATTAATCCCCAGTCAGTTACAATCTTATCACAAAGGTTAACCCACAAAGATAAAAATACAATTGTTGCATTAATATTACATTTTAATAACGTCTAATTAAATATTTGTAAATAGAACAACGAATGCCGCTCTACTATTGGTGGAACAGTTTCAAATACACATCATTCATGTGGTTATGGGACCAAAGATAGTGGTATCATAATGTACATAGTACCATAGATAAGGTCTGTGGTATTTCGTAAGTTCAACATTGTTGTCAAATAGAACAGAATTCGATAGAAAAATAACAATTCATTGAAAGCTTTGTAGTTTTCGTTGTTTCATTTTATCCGCGATGGTTTTCGTAAGTAATGTTATAGAATTTCCTGTCTGCTTTTTGTCTTCTTAAAAAAAACCTGTAAATAATGAGTACCTAAGAAATATAATATAATTTGTATTCAAATATATTTAATATTTCACTCCGATGCAAACTTTTACTCCATAACCTCATATCATTATTTCCATTTTTTATACCATTTTTTTACATTACTAAAAATATTTGTCATACAATATTGCTTCTTCATTACCGAAACTATTCATTCATATGATAGGTATATTTAGCTTTAGCAGCAGCCTTTATAATAACTAATAAGCACTTTGTAATAACTAATAAGCAGTGAGGCGCCGTTTTTCCTAGAACTGCACGCAGTTGATGCATTGTAGGAAGTACACGTAACTTCTAGTTCAAAGGAACCCAACCGGACATTGACAACGTGGGCACACACCCTTATTAATAGGAAACTTGTTATACATACTACTTACTATAAAATATTGGTTATAACTTATTGTTTTAAAGTAGTTTCTCATATTAGTTATTTGATAACGATATATTAACTAACTAGCTGTGCCCGCGACTTCGTCCGCGTGGAATTTAACTTAACAATCATCCCCTATTTTATCCCCTTGGGGGTAGAATTAATCAAAATCCTTTCTTAGCGGATGCCTACATCATAACATCTACCTGCATGCCAAATTTCAGCCCGATCCGTCCAGTGGTTTGGGCTGTGCGTTGATAGATCACTACGTCAGTCAGTCACCTTTGAGTTATATATATTTAGATATACGTTTTTAATCTGAAGATGGTTGGGTCTTTCTTTCTCTATCTCACAATACTATTCCAGAAAATTTTAATTATTCAACCGATCTCTAAACATCTCTGGCATGAAAGCTTCCTACAAACAATATCTAAAAACTGAACGAAATATGACTAAACACTATTTTTCTCCCTTAAGCGCTAATTTCGTTTAGAAACGTCTGCGAGTGAATTAATTGAAGTAAGGACATTTGTCTGTAGTCTGAAGGGCGAATGGGCAATATTGGTTAGCTTTCGTTTTTGGTATATTTTTAGGGTAGCAAGCAATGCTAATTCTGGGGGAAAACCAAGATTGGATGGGTATATTTTTATATAGAGTCTGTTTACGATGCGCGATGAAATAAAATATTTATATTATGTAAAGTATGTAGTTAATGTACATATGTGTGTTCTTGACTTTGTCAATGTCAGAAGACAAATGTCGCCATAAAAAGCTTACTTTAAATAATAAATAAAAAAACGTGCCAGGGCACTTTTTCGAGAAATAGGTAAACCGTTTGTTAATGCCCATAAATACTGTGACACATATGAGCTGATCTTTATTTCAGTAGATTATAAACTGAATTTGAAAACAGTTAAGTAGTAACGTTTTCGTCAGCGACTGTACTTAATGCTTTTCAATTTTAAAAACCTATTTGACGAAAGTACTTCTATGGACATTCAATTTCGCTATTTTGCCCCACGTGTTGAACAGGTGATGATTTTATTTTATTTCGTTATTTCAACCCTTCGGACAAGTGTACCGTGGGAGGATATAGCGAATAATAACAAAACAAATAAGCATTCCTGATTTTTATGTTTTTTTCTGTACACTGTCATCGTTGTTGTAAAACGAAAATAAATGGTTAAAATCGTTAATTTTATTGTATGTATCGAAACTCGTATTAAACCCTTCTTTCTAAGTTAAGTCCCGTATTCATTAATCGATCTCAAGTCCTCGAGTACGCTTTGAAATTTAATTTCGTAACTTTCTACTGGTATGACATAAGAAGGTCATTTCCAAGTTCTGTTACAGACTTGAGATCGATTTATTGCTACGGGTCTAAAAAACCCCTGAGGTTCGTTTAATCTGTGCCGAAGTATGTAACCAAGGATCTCTCTCCCCAGATGGCGTAGCGGCATGGAGGGAGAGTGCTCGGAGGGCGTGGAGGGCTGGCTGCTGGTGCGCGTGCACGTGCCCGAGCTGAACGTGCAGAAGAGCCTGCAGTTCCCGCGCGACCAGCTTATATGGGACGTTAAGCAGCAGTGCTTGGCCGCCTTGCCTAAGGTCAGTACCTTTTTTACGTGGGGAAATCCTCATGGATACCTGACCCTAACTGTAAGGCCAATGACATCAAGGATACTTTTTGCCATCAGAGCGGCGCCACGTTTCCGTCGGTTTACATAAACCCGTATTAATAAATCGACCTCAAGTCTTAGCCGTCTACAGTATGCTTTTGACATGTCATTTTATACTGGAATGACATAACAATGACATTTTCAAGATCGCTCTCAGACTTGAGATCGTACAATTAATACGGGCCATAGACACTAGACAGTTCAATCAGACACTCTCTCTCAACGACCTCGCGATTAGATTTGTAGTGACACTGACAGAAGTGACAGATAACGTCACCCAAGACCAATAGGCGACATCTAGTCAAGTTCCTAATACCTAATCTAAATGCCGCACATGTAAAAAGAAATCTGTAATGCTTATATGTCACGGCCATAGCATTAAAGGCAATATAACTTTTTTTATTAACTACTGATCATGTGGGTAGGTACACAAACTAACTAAACATGATTACGCTAAATGTATGAACAAGACTCCAAAACATTTTGTTGTCACAAATTTAGTGTACCTAGTCGTGATTTGTCGTCTACAAAATTACCACCACTGGCTTGGACTTGACTTTTCAATTGTGGAATTTATTACATTCCGTTTAAATGTATCCGCTTGTTGGTACTTCCAATGAGGTGGATAAGGTTATTTATTTTATTTTACATTTAAATCTGTATGTAATCGAACATATAAAAATGTAAACTAACCTACATCTGTCACTATTACCAACTATTACTTACAAATTACATGCGTTACCCTGATTACCTACATTCAAAACCGAATACAGAAACAGCGGTTACTTTCGCTTATTCAAATTGTTCCGTTTTGTAAAACATTATTCAATGTTACCGTTTCACGGTAAATAAGTAGCGTGATATGGTAATGTTACTGTAATATGCGTAATATAATATATTTTCAGGGACGTATGTATAGATAGTGAGAGTTTATTTTTTGGTAGGTGCTCGTGTTTTGACAAGTATTATTTAGCTATCCTCTCTTTCAGGTTTTATATAAGTGAGACAGACTATAATTTTAACAACATTTTGTGAAATGAATAAGTACTTAAGGCATCCAACCTTTTCTACTTCTAAATATAATCGTACAATCTAAATGCAACAATATTTGGTTTTCGATTTGTTCATTTCTAAGAATTCGATTTAAAACAAAAATCGTTTTATCATCGTCTTAATCGTAAAGTCTACTCTACCGACACCAAACAACAAGGAAGTTATAACTATATAGGTTAATGCGAAACAAATATTATTTAACGATAAAATAATTGTGATTCAGCGAATCACCGTCATCGAGCACTAGATAATCGAGTTTGAATTGAAATCGATTTTGACATTGAAATGAAAATATTGGGTGGATTGATTGAGTAAGTGAGTGGCAGCCTGTAGAGAAGTTCATTCATACGATGTTGTAATATAACTGGGTTGGTTCTAAATTTGAAAATTAAATATTTTTTTTATCTTGTTTTATTGGTGCGTGTCATACTCATCAAGCAAGAATGTAATAAAAAAAAAACATGAATTAAAACAAATTATTTCAAAACAATAAATATTTTACTTTTTTTACTGAATGTAAATGCCAAGAGAACCTTGTCAAAATACAAGTTTTGTGCGGTTCCGTATAGCCTTTCCAATTTAAATAATACTGTACGTGTAGGTAATATTGAATGATTATACGGAGAAAAAAATTACGACAACAAATTATATTTGGAATTCCTTGCGTTCTTTTAGTATTTTTACTGAATGTTTTGTACTTACGACAAATAATTATAATAATGGGTATCTACATATAATCACAAAATATGTACCTACTTACTTAAAAGATCAAGGGATCCTGAGCTAAGTTATTGAAGTAATATAATGTTATTACTTGAGCGGCGGGCACAATAAGCGTAGCCGACATCGAAGCTACAAGATAGATGTCACATATCGGAAAAATCACCGGCCTTAGGCCATTCATGCCGTCAATTGCAAACCCGTCCGTGTAGCACCGTTACATGAAGGTAATTTCGAATGCATGCCCGGCGGGCACGCCCGACTATTTTTTAAATTACATATATGGTCTCGCCGAACGCACCGATTGCACTCGTCAACTGACATCTGGGAGGAACATGTCGCAGGGAAATTATAAAATCAGCAATTTGATAATATCCCTACGACTCCTATATGGGCTACAAGAAAGTAGAATTTTGATACCAAGACAGTATCTTCGGATTCTTGGAATAAATTCTTAAAAAAATAAAAGTATTTACAAAAAATATATATATTATTATATGATATTATATGTATGACCGCTTATATCAGCCTTAAGACTTACGTTTATGTAATACACTACTATATAACAATAAAACACTTAGGTAGTTAAAACTTGCATATATTACTAAAAATCGTTGAACACCCTAATTTGCATTTAGTTTTATAATTAATACAATCCTATACTACCTTTCTTATTTATAATTATGTTATTATTATTTTACATCATGTTTATCTAATTTAACATAATATTTATGTATATTGTTTTCGGTGGCGATTGGACACAACCACAGGTGGCCACTTGGTACAGGGTACGTGATATTTTCAAACTGCAACCCCGATAGCCTGTGCAACCCCATATAGACGTTTATGCATCGTAACTATGATTTAATAGGAAAGTGTTAGGGAACTTTATCTATGCATGATAAATACTAATTACATATGCATGACCCCTGTGCGTTATATTTTCACGTGACATTATCTATTTTTAAAAATAGGTTGAATACATCTATGGTATTTTTGGTTTTTGAGAAAATTACAGATGTAATATCCACTTTTGAATTAAGGTGAAGGCGCCTGTCTAGCCCGCGAAATTCAAAATTTTCGAGTATTTTTATAGTATATCCAAAATCTGAAAAAAATTAGGACAACATTTTGTGATTTGCGAAAAACTCAGTATGCAGTGCGTTTATTAATACATTTATTTTACTCTAAATATTATCACGGTGGATATGATACTAGTAAATCACTAAATATACAAAAATTGCCAGATTATCTGGATAGCTGTCGTTCTTGAAATGTTTTAGAGTAAGTTGGATATATTAATAAATGCACTGCACACGGTCTTTTTCGCGAATTACAAAATTTGTCTTTTATTATTGTCAGATTTTAAAAATTTCTAAAAGAAGTCAAAAAATTTGAACTTCGCGGGATAGATGGGCGCTTTAGCCTTAATTTAATCCTTGTGAATATCATTGTTCAATATTAGTAGTATCCAAGTCACAGAAAACCTATGTGCTATATTTATATACAAAGTACCTACTCTGTGATATTTTTTTTTTAATTGGGCGCCAATTGTCGCGTGTCCAGTGAAAACTTCTAATCATAAAACCCATAATTCACATTCCATATTTGAAATAACACTCGAATAGCATTTCCAAATTCAAAATATTTCGAACAGTCACGTGAAAACATGGCGTCGTTAAAAATAAACCTTGAAACCAACGTGTAATCGGTTGGCAATAACTCACCTAGACGTTAAATGTTTCCATAATAACCTGGCTATTGTAAGCATTGGAGTCATAATAAATCCCCGCTTTGCACAATGACAGGTAAGTATATGTAATTGTCTTGCTATGTCATAGGATGTCTGGTTATAATTGCATGTGGACTTGACAAAGTGTATCTTTATATGTACCTCGGCAAAAAATTTAGTAATTACTTGCCTATGCATACCTATATATAATTATCAAAAATACGTGGATACAGATTATTTGTAACCTGTGAAAAAACCATTGTAATTTTACAAGGTCCTTCTGATGTGTTTTAAATATAAGGCGAAGAACAACCTGAAAAAAAGGTAGTTTTTAAATTCACAGAAAAAAACATAAGTAAGTCATCACGGCAACGATAAGATTTAGTTCACCGCCATTATCTTATTAAAAAAGCAAATAACAATTCCAATTTCAAAAATATAACAGAATTTTCTCATCACGAGTGTCCCATTCTCGAAATTCAAGAGTCGTGTTTTCTCATCATCATGGCTCCTCGCAACGGCGACGTCCCACTTACGAGAACCATCTCTGGACACTTGCTAACAAAACAACCTCTTTGTTGCTTATATCTCGGACTTTTCCGTACATTGTGCGGGATGGCCCATATTCGGGACACCCGAAAGGGTTGCTAAAAGGGACATGCATTATGTTGATGTAGTACTTTGAGATGCGACCTCCTTTTGAAAGAATTTGTCTCATATTGTGAGTGAAATGTTTGTGTAGAAAAGGTGTTAATATAAGTGATAATTTGCAGTGAGAATTTTGGTTTTTGGGTTAACTGATAATTTACAATGTTCTTTCATTACTTATTTATGTAAGGAACAATTACATTTCAGATCGCTATGAACCTATAGGTTATTGGTGCCCAAATGAGGCTAATTTATCGGATGAAGTAACCTTAAAACGGACCGGAGATATCTTACGATAAATGGAAAATTCGCTAATAAAACATTATTTACGCTTTTTTATTTTAACAGAAGCTCTGTAAAAGCGGACTTGTACCTTATACCTTTTAGAAGGTATTTTCAGGTAAACATCCTTAAAATCTGTGACGGAGGAACTGAGATAAAAAAAATGGTTCAAAATATTCCGTAGCGTAGAATTTTGCTGTAAGTCCCTCCATGTAGGTTAATGAGGACATTTAACCTGCCAGTTAAATAGTCTCGGGTTTAACACGCACACGTTTCTGCCAGTAGATTGTACGCCTAATTGAAATAATTTTACTTGCAATTTGCCGCTAACTTTATACGAGAGGTGCGTTTAATTTCAATTAATTTGAGTGAATCGCTAATAGGAGATGAGTGTAATTTATTGGTTTTGACAAGAATTGAGGACTTTGTTATATTTTTAAAAAGCTTCTAAGTTCGCAACCGTTTACTTCTTGTTCATGTTGCTATCTACCTACTTGTTCGTCGTTTCTCTTCGAGGACGTATTGATAGTGACATCATTATGATCCGAAAGCGAAAAAGTAATCTAAATCCATGATGCCTGAAGTTTGTAACGGGTTCATAAGTACTGACGTGGCAACATAGGAACTGTCGAAAGTGGAATAAGTGTCAACTTGATAGCGATGCAAAGTACAGCCGACGGCCACAAGGCCGACGAGGTTGCACGAACTGGAATGTTCACCAGAAATGACGATCAAGAAATTATTACCTGTAAGATAAAAAAAATACGGTTCTTTTGTATGTCAGTTGCAAAATGCAATTTATACCTATATAAGGTTGTGAAATGTATCTTGTATGTAAAGTAAACGCAGTGACAATCTAGAGCACATCTGAATTTAGGAATTTAAAGCGAGTCGTTTTAACCCTTGACGCAAAAATGGGATTGAAACCATGGATTGCTACATGTAACTGGATACACACTTGATTTTGTGGTTATAATATTGTAGTTTGTTAACCTACGCTAAGGCCTATTATATGTTAACACGTCTGTAGGCAGAAAAACGAGCCTAGGGAGGTAGTCCTTGGAAGGACTGTCTCCCACTTACTTCATATGGCCATCCCTAAATGTTTATAATATGTACCTTCAATGTTCATAGTATATTGAATTTCAAGTTAGCCTTCAATTTTACTTAATATTTAATAGGCAAGTCATACAAATATATTACGATATATTTAATATTGGCAAAGAAAATTATGGCAGCATTTAGTTAAAATCCTGTGTGTTCTATGATTCGTAGCATTGTAGTTTCCATGATGGAATTATATCACTATACAAATAAGTTCCAGATCTCTTCTATCGGCCGCTTTAAAGGTACACATATCGGTGGTTATTTTCACACATTCTCTGCATCAAACATTTTAATAAAATATCATCTGACCGACATGTGTAGGCCGTTCTTTAAATGGTAATGTCTCGGCTGACGTAACCGAGCCTTATGAATTCCCTTGCGCAAGAGAGCCCTAAAATGGCACGTATTTATATTCGGCCCTGATTGATTGGTTTCTTGTATCTGGTACGATGGGCAGAGAAGAAGTTCTGGCGGCAGCTTAATCTAGTGCTTTAAGCGTATCTACTTACTGCAGCGGGTGGTTGCGGATTCGAGTAATGTCGGGACAAATTTGGGAGTTAGTATTTTCGTTATTTCGCTTAACGACCGCTTGCCGTAGTGGTTTAAGCTAAGGCCGCTCTGCTCATTGCAACGAGTGGTTACGGGTTTTGATTCCCGTCAGGACAATTGATTTCTCGGGATTTGCCCTGGTCTGGGGGTTGCTGGGATCGCGTCCAGCCCACAGTAGGGTACCCTTAGCACAGCCGTCGCTAGAACGTACTGTATGTGTGTTTATCTGGCGATATTTTATTTATAAAGAGCTTTAACTAATGTCCTAAATACGGTTGAAAGAAGATTCTTGCGTCCACTTTATATATTTATAGGGTCAGTGCTTTGATTATGGTAATTTTACACAGGTATACCGAATCCCTATAAATAATTCAACTGAATAAAATAAGGGGCTCTAATAATGTCTTGACCCTATCTTCGCGTTGATTGATTAGTTAATAAATATTAATTTCGGTATCTACTTAGGTGATTGCTGTTTAGTTAAGTCGCAACTTTCAAGGCTCAGATAATATAATCATCACAATAATTTGGGACAAATTGAACCTAAGAATGAGATGGAAAATAATCTATGAATTAATTTAAACTGTAATGAAATCATTATTAAAGGAATAACATTTTCGCTAATATTTCTGGAGATTCAGGCTTAAAAGATTACTCCTAACATTTCGAATGACAAGATAGCCTGCTTCGCTATAAACTTCATAATATGGTTTAGTGATGCCTTTCTCTTGCCTTTTTCTTAGGTGAAGTTATATTAGTAATCCGCTAAAATGTTCTAGAACCAAAAACAATATAGGTGAGCAATTACCTTCGTAATAATAAGTAGGTACCTATTCTCAAGAGTTGGTTAATAATTATCCTACACGGATAAGAAACCTGCTCCGCGAGCTGACCTCATCGCCCAGACGGGCGGACGGACAGAGAAATAGCGTGATGCAATTTAACATTTTCACTAGAACTTGTTAGTCCATCATTGGTGATCAATTTCGTTGCATTTATGCATTTTAAAGTCTTCTCATTGGCCCTCAGATTAAAAGAATACAGAATTATGAATGTGTGGCAGTACCGTGGACATAATGAGGATTTTAGAGGGTCTTGGCCTTCTTTAGACTGTAGGAACTTAATTGATACAGCGAAACCACTTTCGACTCTATGTCTGTAATCAAATATTTACTTTCAACAGGAAATCAATCTTCTAAAAAGATTTCTTCCAGTCATCCCGCAAACCTCTAAACCAATCTCTATTTCTAAGCAATTACTAATATACTTCTAGGCCTCTCCTCAATTTAAGAGGGGTTCCAAGTATAGTCAACTATACTATCCACCTCTTTCGAAAGTCGGCTGAATCGTCACAAACATGCAGTGTCTTCATAATTTTCGCTGTCTATATAATAATAATGTACATAGTTAAAACTAAATTAATCTACTGTCTCACATCTACTGTTTGGAAACAGGTTTACCATTACCGGTCCATAATGCAACACCTAATAATAGTGGTAACTTAGTTGTTAGCAACTTATTTCAATCTAATCTTCGCTAATATCTCAATGGGCGCCTTACTCTGAGAGTTACCGTTGTGACTATAGCGAGCGACATAAATAAATAATAATAAATATCGCCAGACTGACACACCAACTGCATGGCCCCAAACTAAGCAACGCTTGTACTATGGGTACCATACACTGGACTGGGGGCGATCTCACTGGCACTCAGACCAGGGCAAATTACGAAAAGACCATTTCCGAAAGTTGCCCCGGCGGGAATCAATCCCGCAACCACCATGTGCAGTGAGCCGAGCGGCCTATGCTCGAACCACTGCGCCAAGCAGTCGTCGAACATGCCTAATATACTGTTATCCTGATATGGAAATCCAAAAACAACTAATTTTCAATTTACTAAACTGTACAATTTATAATTACTGGCAACACAATTTCAACATAAGGAAATAGTTTTTAAGCCACAATTTTTATATTTCCTCATTGGCTTTGAAGAAATAATACCTACATTAGAAAATAATTTTCCAGGAAGTTGTATTATAATGTTCAATTTCACGCGAATCACAGGCGTGTAGGAGATGCCGTAACTGTCACTATTAAATTATAAATGCTATGAAATGAGATAAATCTAAATTATTTCGTTGTATTGCGCTGTTTTATCAGTCGATTGGGGATTAGTGTGGCCTAATCCGATTTGCAGAGGTTATCTACCTAGAGTATTGTAGAGGCAACAGGAGAAACTCTACAACGATCTATTGATATGGCGCAGGACAGGAGCAAATGGAGACAGATCATATATGGTCACGATCCTCAGCAGTGAGGGAACGACAAAGAAGAAGAAGATCTACCTAGATCGTGCATTAATGATTTAGCTGTATTGAATACCCTATGAGTACCTTCAACGTCGCTTGGATGCCACAGATTACTAAATAGTAGGTTCTTAACCCTTCCAATTATCCCCACCTCCGAGCGCCTTTTGCCCCAAGTGCCGCTATATTTCGGAACTATGACTTTTTTTGTTTTTTTCGATCCGATCAGTAACGTTTTTTTACAATAATCTATACTACAACAGATAGATTTTGACATAATCGATCTATGAAACCCTATTATCGTTGGCATGTAACTAAATATAACAAATAAACAACTAATTGCCGTCTTATACCCACCCGTAGGGGAACGCCACACTTAGAGCATTCAAATCGTATACACCGACGTTGGTGCTCGTGACACTCTAGGGGTTAAAAAGTCCTGCTGCAAGCCTCCCACTGAAAAATTATCTATTCTGTGGCGCAATGAGTCTGGTATGAAACCGCGTGATTTACGTATTTGTAGCTAGATGTTTCACGTAAAGTCTGTTGTGGGAGTTCACAAATACCTACCTAAGTAATTTGATTTTATGTAAAATAATGGTTTGGTTTTTTGCGTTATTTACAAAAAAAACATCTCATAATAAAGTCTTTCGTTATAAAATAATATTTTTACTCAATTAACCACCATAAAATTTAACCATCTTGTACAGCCCAAATCTTTGTAAACCATGGCTCAAATTTATAACAGGTTATAACATTGTGAATTTACGATCTGTTGTTAGCTCGCTTGTTTATTCGCGTATTTTATAACACTAACAAAGATAGGGCAAAACTTTGATAATAAAAATGGTTTTGTAACAAATTGTTAAGGTATTTATCAATAAATGTCTTGATAACAAGTAGTCTCCGGTACATTCCCATTTAACCTACCAGATATACGCACAACTGGTTATTGAATAATAATTATTCTAAGTTTGATCAGGTTCCTAGATTAGTCATAAGATCCTGCTTTTCTACTTCTATTCCACTTTACACAAACCTTGGGTTGTTAACTACGAATATTACTTACGGCCGAATCTTTACCCTACTTAGCTGTATTATTTGTATGCAGCCCTCAAATTTGAAATGCGTTTGAGTTGCCAGCGGCTAAGAAGAAAGATTTATAACAGCATAGTACTTGTGTCTACTCATTAAAGATAAAAAGTGTATCGTGTGATTAACACCATGATCATCACAATAAGGTAAGCTTAAATAAATTTGAGTTTGCTCATTATTTGGTTAGTACCATATCGTACATAGCAATACAACATAAACAAAATACTAGCTAAGTATAGAAGATCATTTGTCATAAGTAAACTGCAGTAATTTACAGTAAAGTTTACGGTTAACTTAATTTTCAGTATAGTAAAGCATTTTATGCCAAGCATTTTACTGCAGATTACTGCAAATTGTTGTGTTAATAGCTTTAGCACTCAACAAAATAATTTGGAGGCATTTATAACCCATATTTGTGGTCACTTGCGTAAATACTAAAAAAAAACATTTCGCAAATACACGTACTTCGCAGTCCAGAATTCTCAATTCACTTGAATTCATTCTATTATTAAGTGCCAAAATAGAAAATAAAAGCTTAGTTCTTACAAAATCAAATTACAATAATCAATGTATGTATTGCACCATAAATAAAATGTATCAGGAAATAAACACCAATCGCCCAATAAAACAGCATCATAATGTTCATTGCTGGTTTTACCTCAAATTTAATTCATTTCAAAGGGTGAAAATTGACAAGCAATAAACTATATTAATGCACACTATCAGCAGTGTCCGTATTTCTTAGCCCTTTAGGGGGAATTTCAATATTATGCGGCATTACAAAACTTGTAAATTATTATGTTATAAATCTTTTGTCGGGTAATTTCTGGGACATTTTGAATTGTCCTTGCGTCGGTGTCGTTGAGGTAGTTTATTTAATTGCTTTTGAATTATTGCAGATAAATAATTTTGCGTTAAAACTTGACAAAATCTAAATCCGTACAATTATTTTTAGATGGCTGACTGACCACATTAAATACATTTTCCATTTATGAACTTAAACCTATACTGAAACAACTCCAAAGAACTATGTAAAAACAGCACAAAATTTGCACCAATATTTGCGAAATTCGACCAAAACAAAAGAAACCTATCTTTACACATGTTAAGGGGTATGATTATGTTAGTTTGGCATAACATCGCAAATATTTGTGCAAATAAGTAAGCCGTGTTTGGCGTGAAAGCAAACTTATCATACATATTTTAACAAAACAAAACAAAAATCCAATCTACCTTGAAGGATTTCAAATTCCATCCACTCGTCTTCAACAAACAAATTCTGAAGATACAGAAACGTAGTTTCAACCATTTCATTTCTAGAAACAATCTCCCCGGCCCTAGGGCGAAACCGGTAGCAAATTATAATCACACATCCACCGGCGAATGGCAATCATCTTGACATTTCAATTAAGAGTCAGCGGATTGAGAATGCAGCACAGGAACCGCTCGGACGACATTGTACACTGATTATTGGACTTCGTTTACCGTTGGTTTTATCAATTGCAGCCCTGAGGATAACTCCAGAAATTATGGTGACAGCCATTATTATCTTATTCCTCAACTCCTGTTATGTGAGAATTCAGTATCCGTGTATCTGTGTATCAGTATTCTGCTTTAATGGACGTAGCCAGAAGTTACTCTTGTCAATGCTGTGGAAGAGAAAACGGGAGGCCTTTGCTCAGAAATATTTATGTTGTAAGTTTTTTAGTTTAGAATTGTCAAGCTTATACTACTATGACCACGACCACTCTATGACCATGACCACTCAGAAATTTTAAGAGAGGTAGATTCTAATCCGTTAAAATAAACCCCATATCTAATATTACTTTGCACACAGATTATTTCGCTACGGAACCTTTGCCATAAAAAATCTTTTGAAGCACTTTATACGAAATAACTATTCAAATGACATTTCTATATTGGAGCTCTTAATACCTCTTAAGGACTTAAAAGCTTCCTCTGCCCTTAGGAAAGACGCCCACGAAAATTCTTAAAATAGCCGCAACGACTTCCCAGCGACTTTGCCGTTTACATAATGGTATTAAAAACAGAAAGGAGATTGGATTTTTTGGTCCTTTGAATCAGTTGATAGACAGACAATCACGATGTTCATAAGTTTGATTATAATCTTTAATGCAATTATAATACTACATTATATCTGAAGAGTCAAGCAGAAGTGCTTGGCAGTTCACCTAGGTTCACCAATATTGTGTTCTATCCCAATGTATTAGGTACCCTTTTGCTATAATACCCCCCAATACAGGATTTAGGCTATAGTCCACGACATTGACCCAGCGTAGGTTGGTGAACTTCCCACGTCTTCTAATGACGTAACGATGATTTCTACACCGTTCAAGAACGAGATCTTTGCTCCAGACGATTGACAATGACAGTAAAATTATCTTGAACTCACCTTATGAATTGCTAATCGGCTGTGTCTAAGGATCGTATTCTCGAAGCGCTTGACAGTTCTCAACAACCTTAGATCAAATTCCAATTGATAATAGATTCAGTGTTAGGTTGTTGACTGATACTTTAATCTTATCTCCAAGTTAGGATGGTAGTGATTAACGGTCCAAGGATACACACATCACAAAAACTTACACAATGTTTTATCAACACAAGTGAATAAGTAATGGCGATGATTTTTTAGAGATGTATATTTAATTCAAGCTTCACATTTAAACCATGAGATCCTTTGTGCCACATTCACATCCTCTATTTGAAACTTGTGCATTCTATCACAATTTATCATCAGCTATCCCAAAAGCCTATTTCGTGCATCACTCTTTATCTAGCTCTGTTAAATTTAATTCCGCTAGGATATTAGAGACATTGGCTTTCATTACGCAAAATACCTGTAGGATAACTAGGAAAAGTGTAAAACTATCCTCATCGTACGTCTGACTAGGAAATCACAGATTACGTGGATAAACTGCGCGTTTCCTGCTTCACGCGTACCTATTATCTCAGCACAATCTCGTGAAACCACAGCATCTCCTCCACCGCGCTGATGCGGACAGAAATGAACGCGAAATTCATTATGTTCTAGTAAGCGTACATAAATCGGTGGAAATTGAAATGAGAAGTGACGCCGTGTAATGAGACATTTATGTCAATAATAATTTATGTTCCATATAACAGTGTTTCAAAAGTCCGAAATAATACTTGGGGTTTGCATGAGTTTCAGGCATATAATGTACTAGCTGTGCCCCGCGACTTCATCCGCGTAGTATTGGATTATTGGGTTAAAGAGTATCCTATATGTTAATCCCGGTTATAATCTATCTGTGTTCCACATTTCATCCAAATCCGTTCAGTAGTTTTTACGTGAAGGAGTAACAAACATACATACATACATACATACATCCACACTCACAAACTTTCGCATTTATAATATTAGTAGGATTTATCAAAACTCGAACACAATTTTATTTTACCGCCAATTTTAAAAACCTTGTCATATCTCAAGTATTATGCATTGTTTCTTTACTATTAGTGGCTACTACTCGTAAATGCAGTTTAGACTGTTTTATTACGTCTTTGTATGGTGCCTCTGCATTTTTCCATTCGTTCGTGGATTTCCACATGTACCTACTCTTCATGACATTTTAAGCATCCGTCTTCACCAATGTCAGACCTGCGGGTTAAGCTATTGTAGGTCGATATTAATGGTTGCCGCCGTTCAAAAGTTAGTTTCTTTATGGTATAGATGTTCCCTGTTCCCGGACAAGTACAAGACATTTAATATATTGCTCCGTGATGTTTAAACGATAGCTTGTTGCTTGTCATATTGCTGCATATTCATGCCTCCGCATGCGCGGGTGTGCAATGTATAACTATCAAATGTAAATCACCCATGTGTGGGAGGCTTGCGACGGGAAATCTCAATCCGAACATAAACGTGCATGAAGCCCGACAAAATATGCAACTAGTTATTGTGAAGTGTCTGTGCTGTGGAAGTTATTTATCTGTACTTTATATTGTGTGAGGCGATTATCCTGTAGGGTCCCTTATTTATTAACATCCTGTGAAGGTGCAGGCAAAACAAGCATATTTGATAAATCTTCTTTATTATATTTAAGGCGTCAATAGCCTAGTAGTTAGAGTGACCGCCCTCGTAGCTGAGAGGTTCCGGTTCGATCCCCATCCTGGGCACTAAACTATTGACGTGAGTCCACTCCTAACAAAAGCAATTAGCTTAGCTGGAGGGGCTAACAGAAATACTAGTAATGTGATCAACTTAAATTGCTAGTAATCTTTTTTGAAGATAAAAATATATAAATTTAATACGTCTCCTCTTATATGGCTCGAGCAACTTTTATTTTATTTTTCTTCGTAGATGCCTATTGGGGTCACCTGGATGGTTCTTAGCTATACTTAGTTGAACCTATGCAGAAAATAAAATAAATCTACACTAGCGAAATGTACAATTTTTTTTTTATAGTTGTATCAAATACTTTTGGATTGAAACTCGAAAACTAATCACACATAGATAATAGATACCTACACGAGTAGGTATCTATTTGACCCAGGATAGTTATCATAACGAGGCTCACACTCTAACGCGCGAGTGGTGAACAAATTGATGATAAGTCCATTGCCCTCAGATCACAACTAAAATTTTGCACATCTAAAAGTATTTCTGCCTAGCTTATTATTATTAGAAAAAAATACATGTAAAGTAAATAGTTAAAACTGCAAAACTAAGGTCGTTAACCCCGTGTTTCAGCTTGAAAATTCAAGTTGAATTCTATCCATAATGCAAATAAAGTACTGCACATAATGTAACGTGTACCAGCCATTACCAATATTTGGATTGTTCAAGTGTTTCCAAACTTTGGTAATTCCTTCTTCGTCAATTTTCAACCTTACTAAGGAGCGTTAGGGTATAAAGTGGAATAGGTCATTGTGCTTGAATTGAATCCGTTAGTACAAACATAGCGGAGAACAAACCGCTATGAATTTGATAATTTTTCTATTTGTGTTGCTGGTTCGAATTTTAAAACGATTTTAAATGACGAAAAGTGCTTAAATTAACGAACATTGAACCTTTATCTCAGAACTGGTTGGTAATTAATAAATACCTAACATGAATCCAATGACACAAATGGCGCTGTAAATAAAAAAGTATAACGCGATTACAGCGAAACACTAGATCTAAATATAAATAAATTCTAATTAACTTTCAAATCTCATTCGCGACCTAAATAAGTTATCAGCTAGGTATTTTATTGTGTCGATCAATCAAACTTATGATAATAGCTGACAAATAACTGATTTATTGTAACCCACTGGTGTATTGTGCGATTGCCCTTGCTAAATTATTAATGATATACCTATATATACATATTTATGTCTGTGTGTGTATTACATCACTATATTTCTTCACATGATCGAAACAAAAGTTCTTAACGCTTGTAACTAATAGGTATTCTTAAACTAGATCACGTCCTCATTCCCATGCATTTAAGCATATCGATTTGTGTAAATGATTGTAGAAAGATTCTTGTCGCACCAAATAAGATATGTTTACATTTTTTTCTTTTCTTTTCTGTTGTCCTTTTATTTCTAAGAATCATCTGGCAAAAAATACTTTTTTATTCGTAACTTTAGTTTCTAAGATATTATTTGTTATACAATTTCCTATCTTCAATTTTTCAGCCTTAGGGGTTACATTTCCATAATTCCCTCCTAGCGTGTACCGTATAAAAGCCAATAAGAGGAGCGAACATGAAATGAAATCGCTCCGAAGACGTCGACGTTGAAAGTGGCACGTAATCGCTCACTCAAAGACTACCGATATACGAATTGGTAGATAGATAGAATGCAAATATCTCTAAGCTTCGCGCCCAACGCAACCTACGATAACATTTAAAACTTCATTTGAAATTCATTTATATTCCGCATCCATCGTAACAGACAGAGTTCAAGAGCATTGTTATTAAATAAACCTTTTTACTCCAGCGAGTTACCCAGAGGTGACTCCACAGATATCTTGGTCCAATATTTGCTTGGCGCAGCAAGCCTAATAAAATTATTTACCCGCAATAACATTGGCCAGGCATAGTTCGTGCGTCATAGTTTTGTTGCCCTTCGTTGTCTACGTAAACACATTCTGAGGGCGTTTTATACGATTATTGTGATAAAGATATTATGATAAGAAAACGTGAAGAGTTTTGTTTTTCCCTTTGGAAAGGGGGTTGTCCCATGACATACTTATATAATAAATAATACAGCATTGCGTAAAGAGAGATTCACTCTTTAAGCACCACTGTATTCTTTATTAATCAAACTTAACACTTACAACGATTTATGAATGTTTCTATTTTGTACTGTAAAAAAAGAAACAACAAGATACTTAAATCTGTGTAAATCTCGCAACACTGCAAACGAGGGATAGTAAAAACTATAGGTAACCTACCCCATGACATACCATTGTGTACCTATATAAAAACTCAATAAATGCCATGACAAATGAAGTAAATATGTAAGTAAATACAAGTTGTAAACATTACACTGAACAGTTACAATCACACAAATCGAAAACGCAATAAATACTTCAGTTTTTTTTTCAGAATAGCATTGGTTCACTGTCTAGTCTGCCAATTAAACTATATTTATTGTCTTTTGAGATTTTTATCGAGGGTTATCTATTCGTGATGGTTATCTATCTTTTATCTCTGTCTGATTTAAAATCATAGATATTATCTAAAACGCGGTTTTCGTTTCTTTTCGATCAAGAGAATGGCACGACACTATGGCTTACGCATAATAAATTACTGAGTAACCAAAGGTGATGTGTGAACTTGAGTGTGTAGAATTTGGTGAGCTCAATCCCAAACCATACGAGTATGTCCGTTTTTTCAAGTTTCTCTCTGGTGTTTTCGGGTATTTTAAGGTCACGGGAAACCGCTGGATGCGGGCAGCGCAAGACCGGTCATTGTGTCAAACTGGGGGAGGCCTATATCCAGCAGTAGACGTCTTTCGCCTGAGAAAATGATGATGATGATTTTCTGCTTTATAAGTTTACACTAAAATTCTGCACGGATTTAGAGTGATATGCAGGAGGTGGGAATGGACGGGAATATGACAGAAATGTGCAATGAGTAGAGGAACAAGACGTACTGCGACCCCTAATTAATGGGGGAGGTAAGGCTAAATAAGAGAGGGCTAGAGCTAGAGGTAAGAAAGAGATACCTAAGCTAAATTCTGCTCAGAATTTCTTCGTACTACGTCATAACTAGCACCGTCGCGTACCCGTGACGACGCACATTCTACGCAAACTTCCAGTGATTACAATTTACATTCAGCAGTTTAATCTAACTTTTAAAAGCGATTACCGCCCCGAGATTAAGCCGAGATAAAGAGCGGGACGAGACCCGGCTTACTTCGAACTTAAGTATCTCAATTTTAAATGCTGGCAATAACGTGGTTCTTGGCACTAACTTAATGACCACATTAAATGTATTATTTTAGTTTTTCTTTTGTTTCGTGAACTGCATTTAAATAGGTTTTTGCAGCTGCAAAAATCTATGCTTACTTGATGCCAGTAGCTAGTGGGATCAAATGAGCATAGAATTTTCCGACTCTCTCCCACATCATCTATAGAAAAGGTAGTGAACGTCCAAGAAGAATAATAGATATATGTATTACTATATCATTTATTTATTTTATATTTTTATATCTATGTATTACTTATTATTATAAAGCAAAAAAAAAAAAAATGAGAACGTCAAAGAACAGAAACGTTTGAGGTCAAACTTCTTAGTAAAACGGGAGCAAATTACTCTTTAATCTCAGATTTTTCTGCAACCCTGCAAGAAGGATCAAAGAAAACTCGTTATACATTGTTGGCGTCTTTTTATCTGAAAGTGGATTGTTCTCAGGACCTCTACCGTTTAGTACCTTGTATTGTGAACCAAATTATTGCAGCCCTTTGTGCTTCGACTTACGAAGATAACATTGGGTTTTAAATCATAAAAATTATAAAAAACAAAATGAAATTGGTAGATAAAATTTCAGAAAAATACTTAATTATTATTACGGTACTGTCCTAGCTTTTGGTGAATAGCTGGCGCAATTGTGAATTACAATTGCACACAGCAATTCCTTTAACTTAACATTTTAAGGCTGCTAAATGATGTGCGCTTACTATGTTAAAACCACTTCACCGTTTACAATAATTACGCAACGTAACTTGAACGAAAACACTATGTCAGTAATTGATTTTCTTAAAACTCATTGCTTCTCTACTTTCACACGACGACGCTCAGAACTATTAAGATTTCTTTTCAAATAAGAAAAATGCTCATCATCTTGTACATAGAGAGCATCTCATGTTACCGACGTCTCAACGATCCCGATGACTTTGAGAGGTCGTCTGGTGACCAGATTACAATGCAGAACGCGGTTCTAAAAATACTTAGTCAATTAAATTGGGAATTTAATCGTATTATTCTAGGAAAATGCGGACTTAAAATTTAGATTCACGATTTGAAGGTATTTTATTATGTATGAGACGAAACTAGATGGAACCTAGTTTGATTTCCAATCTCGAAGCGTGTTCGTATCTTGGAAACGGCGCTGAAATGAGGTCATCCCATTTTTTTGTAATTGTTTAATTTCTCGTACACTTACAGCAGCACAACAGCGAGAAACTTATAAATACGTTAGGGTGGTAAAAAGTGTGAAAGAAATATCACCCATATTACGAAATATTCTCTACATAACATATTTTCATGTTTTGCTGTAGGTACCTCTGATGGCGTGGCTTCGACACGGTTACTGTTCCCGAAGAGCTCAATGCTCAGGGCTAATATTTGATCACTCGTCTCATGAGAATTCTCGGGTTTATCTACGAAATAGAACAATGTTTTTATTGGACGCTGCTGAAAATTACCCTATATCCAATGGCCCGCCCTATGGATTTTATTCCGCAACTCGATCACTAAATGTTAGGGCGTAACCAAGCGTATAAATAAGGTGTAGTATACATAAGCAATAAGAGGCGTACGTGGACTCCTCAGGCCTCTTCAAATATGTCAATAATGTCTTTGAGACTGATAAACACACACGTCACAACGCTAGTTCAGAATGAATGCCTTCTAAATTATAATAAGTGCGGACTTAAGACTAGCAAGCCTTCTAAGGAAGGTGCAGAGTTATATAGAAATAACTAGCTGAGCCCGCGACTTCGTCCGCGTGGAATTTAACTTAACAAGAAGCCCGCTCCCGCGTTCTGAGCCCGCGCGACAGGACCTTTTTTACTGCTTATAATCAGCTATCATCAGCTATCTACCAGTGAAAGTCCCGTCAAAATCGGTCCACCCGTTTCGGAGATACTCTTTGATTTCATGTGTTTTTATTTTTTAACGCTGAACCCTAATTATTTTTCTAAAATTAAAGTAGCCTAAGTTACTTCTTATAACATCAGCTATCTGCCAGTGAACGTCCCGTCAAAATCGGTCCAGCCGTTTCGGAGATTACCCGGAACAAACACACAGACAGACAGACAGACAGACAAAAATGTTTTAAATCGCGTTTTTGCTATAGGTGTCGTATGTACTTTCATATGCATTTAGTGAAAAGGTGTTATTTTGATATTACAAACAGACACTCCAATTTTATTTATTTGTATAGATATGCGTCAATGCTTATGCCAAACCACAAACAAAACTAATTTATTTCAATAAAAATAAAGAACCTAATGTAACCTTCGCTACGTTACGTACAATCAACATCTGATGTAGATCGGTCGATATTGCAAATTTGTAGGACGCTTACAACAGAGTCTGTTGTCTTGTAAACAGCTGCTGTGCTACAACAATGGCTTGAAAGTATCGATTTGTAACTTCCACTGTATTGTAGGTGACAGTAATTAGGTAACGGGTGTTTCACGATGTACTTGCAAGAATATTGAGTTCAGATTGGATGCAACGGGATACGTCGAGAGGTTGCTTTTACATAATATCGAGAGTGCTGTTAAAAATGTGTGTTAGGAGTTTAGAACGTTAAAATAATATAAAGGAACTGTTTACTAAGCAATTCGTTGTAGTTACTTTGAAACACGTTGAGTATAAAATCTTGTGTGAACTCACCCTTTGGCCTGACCTAATTACATTTTCAAGTTTTTAATGCATCCAGCACGTGAATGCCTTTGGCTAGACCAAATATACCTAGAGCAGGGCTTACGATAACGCCATTTTCGAAATGTACCCTACAGGAATCGAACCTACAATCTACCGGTGCAGTGAGCGGAGCGATCTACGCTCGAATCACTTAACTGAGAGCTATATTGTTATGTCACTATAATTAATAAGGATATCGTAAAAATGTATGCTGATTTTGTTGGTACATAAACTAAACTAAACTTGACTTAACTAACTGTATTGCCACCCTTCTTTCTGTCGTAATGTAGTGTACATACATGAAAGCAAGACATACAAAATTTAAATAAGTCACATTAACTTTAGTTGAACAGTGACATAATTGTTTCGCGAAATCTTATGCTTCGCTTTATAATAGACTAGCTGAGCCCGCGACTTCGTCCGCGTGGAATTTAACTTAACAAAATTTTGATTTTATATAGCCTGCATCTCAAAATCCTTTCTTAGAGGATGTCTTCGTCATAGTAGCTTTATGCATGCAAAGTCTCAGCCCGCTCGGTTTAAAATTGACAAAGTTTCATACAAACTTTCATCCCCTATTTTATCCCCTTGGGGGTAATCAAAATCCTTTCTTATCGGATGCCTACGTCATAACATCTACCTGCATGCCAAATTTCAGCCCGATCCGTCTAGTAGTTTGGGCTGTGCGTTGATAGATCATTATGTCAGTCAGTCAGTCAGTCAGTCACCTTTGAGTTATATATATATACATAAAAAATATAGTACAAAATGTTCAAACAAAATAGTTATTAAAGCATTATAAATAAAGGTTATATAAATGGGTACCCAGTTTTTCAGGGTAATCCGCAGACCCAGATTTCGTAATAAGCTTTATTATTACTTAGGCTAATTAACTATTTCTGGGTCGACTTGGAAACTGAAAAATGAACTCGCCTGCCTGAATTTGTAAGGCCAGTAACATTGAATAGGAATTTTCATGCTGCTCGCGAAATTAAATAGTAAAAACATACTGTACTAGTGACCTGGTCTAAATCCCGCCAGATTTTACAGGTAGAGTGTTTGTTATAAGACTTAAGTTTCATTAGTACGAGTATGTGTGAAGTTGTGTTGCTATCTTTATTGTAGACTAGCTGACCCGACAGACATTGTCCTGTCGTAACTTTGAATATTGAATTCGAATTGTTCCGCAAAACTTTCATATATTTTTATTCCATAGGAACCTTCTCCTGACAATAATAAACATATCAAAAAAAATATTAGCAAAATATTTCCATCCGTTCACGCGTGATGCGATGACTATGCAAATAGAGGTTCATTTTTATATATATTGTAGATAATATACCTACAAGTAATATGCACCGATTTTTTAGGACTTCGTGATGGCCTATTTGGTGACGTCAAATAGAGTAAACTTATCGGTAAAAATTTAGTTTTTGTCGGTTCAGGGTATTTTGTTCTTAGATTATTTTTGCAATCGCCTTTGTCTGAACAGTCCACTGTATATTCATGATCATTAGTAATTGCGAAATCGTACATTAGATCTACTGCTCTCAAGTGCGCGTTGATAACCAAAATGCTCTCTATCTCCAAAACAACTGCCACTCTCAAGGTTTATGATTAAGCTCGATGGGGAAATCACCAAACTAATCATTATAATCGACTAACTCGACTAACAACAAGTCCGTGCGCAAGCGGCTGAACTTCAAAACGAAGGTTACGTACGATCTGAACCGCTTTAGTGCCAATTGTTATACTAGCATTAATTTGGACGACCGCTTGGCGCAGTGGTTCAAGCGTAGGAAGCTCGGCTCACTGCACTGGGTGGTTGCGGGTTCGATTACCACCGGGGAAAATTTCGTAAATGACCTTTTCGTAACTTTCCCAGGGTCTGGATGTCAATGGGATAGACCCCAGTCCATTGTACGGTACCCATAGTACAAGCGTTGCTTAGTTTGGGACCATACAGTCGAGGTCGCGTTCCGTTCCGGTTGTAGATATAAGAAAAAAAACATGTAAAATTGACAATTTGTAAGTGCCCCCGTAGGCCTAAACAAAATAAACGATTTGCATTTGAGTTTGTGTCAGTCTGGCGATATTCATTATTTCTTTATAGCGTATAATCAATTAGTGGTGGAAGTAATGTGTAATTGTTTAATGTAACTTTTGACTTATTTATTACTCATTTACGATCAATAATATAATTGTTCCTATACTTAATGGATATCAACTAAATTGCATCGTGACTTTTTAGAATTTTCAGAATCGTACCACAAAATGTATATAATTTAACATTAATATGCGTATTGCAGTGCTAATTTTGTCGTGAGGGCAAAATCTTAACAGTCAAGCAATGGCTGAGAAACTGAAACAGTAAAGAATGCTTCGCAAAGTTAATGGAAACCGTTAACACGTACACGTTCAACTAACAAATACGGGAAACCAATACAAGAAAATAAAAGCCCTTTAACGATAACATGTCTAGTACTCCTGCTGGCAATTCTTTGAAACGTATTTATTTTAGAGTCTTGTGATCTCAGGGGGAAAGGTTTAATAGGCACTAGCCCAAACATAACTTACTACTTAATTGTTTTTATACAATCTTCTGCAATCGTAAAGTCTTTGTGTGAATGTAAATAGTAATATAAGTTAAGGTTAATAGCACACTAAGCAATATCGATGTAGTTACTTTAAAGATGAACAGTTATTTAGTGAAATATTGGCATATCAAATTATAAAGAAACAAAATAAACCTTATTACAATTGAAGTAAGAAATGTTTTCACTATAACCAGATTGTTCTTGGCTATAGTTAGACCGGTAGGTGGCGCTACCCTCGACATCCCGAAAATAAGAAAAGCCAGGAAAATTATAAAATGCTACACGCGGCAAAGTTCCAATAGTCAATAACAGACCAATATAAAGGACAAACTTCCAAAACGGCAACCAAAAAAAATTCCGAAACTCAGTACGGCATCACAATTATACCACTGTGCTAGTTTTTCGACCAATTAACAAGAATTAAACGACGTTTGTTCCGGCATCACGAAACGCGCAGTGGAAACATAACTTCATAATAGTTTTAATTGTATAGTATATGCGAAAATAATCTAGAGAGCTCTGTGTGAACGCAATTGTATGTGGCTGTTGTAACTACTACTTTATCACCAACCACTTAAGATTGCTTCTTAAACAACAATCAGTACGGTGATTTCATTCGTAAGTTTGTACACAAACTAGAACACAAAGAGCTTTTTATCTGAACATGTTTGGAGCAGGAAGACACCGGACTGTTGTCGTGATGGGCCCAGTCCCACGAGCAGTCGTGGCCGGCTCGTTCGTTCAATCAATCTGAAGGATATCACAAGCTGTAGGGCTGCCTCATGATATTCTACAATGAACTTTTTCAAAATTAGCTGTTCATACTGTCAAGATATTATGCTTTAGCGGAAAAGGGAAGATCTTCCAGCCAGGCGGGTGTTATCCCTGGCGGGGCGGCCGCTATGCCCCGCTGGTTATTCTCGGGGTCTTGTATATATAGTCACGATGCTTGCGAGACTTAATATCGTGATTCAGTT
This sequence comes from Notodonta dromedarius, assembly GCA_905147325.1. Taxonomy (NCBI): domain Eukaryota; kingdom Metazoa; phylum Arthropoda; class Insecta; order Lepidoptera; family Notodontidae; genus Notodonta; species Notodonta dromedarius. The sequence goes on along the minus strand of LR990165.1, from coordinate 10,846,128 downwards.
TTTCTATGAAGAATCCGTACATTGTATTGAGACGCTGCATTTAGCGCCATCTGTCCGCTTCTGTCGGCGACGTGAATGTGAGGTCGCCACAATGCTTTTCAGGGAAGAGATTCCTAATTCGTTAGAAGTACTGGTCTTCCAACGAGAGCTGTCTTGCAATGTTTTTCTCGTATCGTTTTTTGTACTGAATTACTGTAATTCAAGCCTTGTGGTTAGAGGGGCCGCTCTCGTAGCTGAGAGGTTCCCGGTTCGATCCCCATCCTGGCCATTAAACTATTGACGTCAGGCCACTCCTAACACAAGCAATTAGCTTAGCTGGAGGGGCTAACGGGAATATAAGTAATGTGATCAACTCACATTGTTAGTAAAACCAGTTACTTGAGACACGTTTGCACTTAACATTTTCAAGACGTCATCAGTAACCCTAGATTGAACTGATATATGTGTGATAGCTGTGTAAGTGTTAACAATTTAATTGTAATCAACTGTTCGCTGCTCTAGTGGTAAATTGTTCTGATTTCAATCTCAGCGGGAATGCTAAGATTGAGATAATATTTAGTGAGCTAAAGCAACCCCAGTGCCATTAATTATTATTAAAATTGTGTGCTATATTAAACGGTCTATAGTAGTTAACCTATATATTAATACGTGAAGGAAAAATGTTCAAACGCTTAATACGAAAATTGCACGGACGGAGGAATATGAAATTTTGCACACTTATAGTTTATATAGAGAAAGAGTGCAGAATGCTAATATTTTTATATTATAATACTTAGAAATACATCATTAAAATCAATAAATAAAACATTAAATTAATTATGGTCTAATTTCGACCATTATGACGGGAATACTAGTAAAAGTAATTAATTGTTTGTTATTTAGTTTTGAAGTCTTTGATGTTCTATAACATGTCTACATAAACCGAAATAATCTCGTCCATCTCGTCTTGAGCGGAAATAAATGGGTGTTTTAAAGAAATTAATATACTTTAATTTTTCAAAATATTCAAAAAAGCCCCTCTATAAACTTGCGGATACAAGGTGCCTACAGTTAGTTACCTTTGAGTGGGCTAATCAAGGTCTATGAAACAACACCGCTCATAGACATGCTATTACAATGAAAATAGATTACTCCAAACTAAATACTGTACAAAACCTTCTAACGCACATTAATTAAATTAAACAGAACGCCTGAGGCGGTCAATTATAACTTTACGATCTTGTTCATTGCTCAATTTTTGACGGGACAATCTCAGTGTTGCCCGTATAAGGCAACTTTACAGTTTGTCAGTATGATACGGAAATAATTCGCGGTATATGCCTCTAAGGAGTGTTTGTGTGGGTGTACCGTTAAATATATGGTTTTATGAAAGACTTATATGGAAATGGTTGTCTTTAGTTTACTCCTTTAGCATTGTTATAGCAAGTTCGAAGCAGTCACTTAGCTTAGTTTTTTTTAACGTGGGACAATCCTCCTGGGTGCCTTAATCCCGGGAATGGCAAGCGGGTATACTAGACTCCTTGCGGCCTCCATCGAAAACCCCACCCAATGTAGGAGTCTGAACTCCTACTTTGTGTTTGACTATGTAAACACAAGCCGTTTTTGTATGTTTGTCTATTTAGTTCTTCTAAACTACGCAACGGTTTTCTTAGTTAATTGACACAGATAACTAAAATGTAATAGTGATTTAATTAGTTAAATAATTTCATCCAGAACGTTCATTTATTTATTTACTTTCGGGATATAAGTAAAAATAAGTTGACCGTTATATGTAGGTATAATACATTGTAATTAAATTTATTAATCGTAGATCAATAAATACTGTCTGGGGTGGTCGCTAGTATAATCTCAATGTCCACCTCATCTCTATGTGGTTCACAGCTCACCAACAGATGACGGGTGATGGCGGAAGTTTCAGTGGATAAATATTAGTCCGTCCTGACTAATATTTATCCACTGAAACTACATTATCGAATATTTTACTTTTATATCCAGTTTAGAAGTCACCGTCACCAAGAGCTTTATTTGTGGCGGCACCTCTTTATGGTCTCGGCGTTCCTTAAATTCTTGTGTTCTAGTCTCAGTAACAACACAAGCTAAAGTTTCTTAAATAATAGATCAAGTAATTTGCGTGAACAGACCACCTGCAACATTAGGGTCGCTGTGAATTGATTATCCGTAAAATGTGCATATTTCCAAATTGGAAAAGGAGAACTCAGTACAGAGCCGCACTGTACAATCGTCCATGGATTTCACCGCAATAGATTTCATCTGATATATAACATTTCAATCATCCCAAGATCCAAAGGCTGTGATATGGATAATTATACACTTGTGATTATTACTGTTATTGTAATCGGCGCCAGAGTCAATTTGAAATTGATAATTTGTAAGTTTTAATCCGGTAATAATACATCTAATATTAAGGAACCTCACCCTAATTACAGTTTAGTAAATACAGACATCATCACCCGAGTGACCATACAATGTGAATGCTTGTTAGCTACTCGGGCTTGCATCGGACAACTGTATGATTAACTAGACTGTGCCCCAAGTCCATAACATAGAAGCTCCTCAAAAGAAGTTTCCAAGTTAAATCCGGCTCATGTCTCGTACACGGCACGCCAGGTGCTTATGATTCACAGACTCAGTAAACTTGTGTAACTGCTCGCACGTGTTCATTGTGTTGCGGTTTTACTTGCACAGTGGATGATAAAACCACTTTCAGACAGAATGCACTTTCAATTGTTCAACTGATGTATCATGGATACCCCACTAGACGCTGTTACGGGTCGTTATGCAGGTAACCGATTAGGAGCAACCTGACATTTGTGATTTTGTCTTTCTGCACCTTGAAGCTAGTTTCTTGTCAGTTAACATTACACTTTTTTTTTGAGTACTCGAAGCCCGTATCCTTTTTTTGAGTTCTCGAAGCCCGTATCCTCCCTTACCCCTTGTCCTACTCCCCTTCAGGTTGGTAACGTGCGAGCAATGTGATTGGAATTGCAAGCATCTATTGGTGATGGTGACTGCCTAACATCAGGCATCTACCTAACCTTCAATACCACCTCTAAGCTTCCAGACTAACAAGCTGCCGTATCAATGACAAATATCTTTCCTTCTAAAGCCCGCAACGCGCCGTCAATTAGACTCGACGGGAAATCTGTGATATTACGTAATTACGCTTGTATAGAACATTTTGTAATACATACTATGATTGTCTGGTGGTTTTGCCTGCATTTTTTTATAACAATTTGTCACATTATCAATTCTTTTATTTTGCTTTTAATTTTATTTAAATATGTTTATTATTATGTGTAAGTACTTAATTTGTTGTAATAGCTTAGTGGTTTGGGTAGTAAATGTTGCATGTAAGACAGGGTATGAGGAGGCTTTGGCTGAAAATCAGCGTTGGAAGAGATCTCGTTCCCCTCCAGCACATGCTGAGCCAAATGCCTTTCGGTACAGCTCACACTGTAGGAAATGCAGCTTTCTTACCTTATGTCTATCTATTTTACTTATTTTATAATTATGTGCTGTTCTTTTCTTATGTGTGAATTCGTACTGCTGTGCTGATTAAATATTTTTCATTTCCATTAATTTCATGAATCCTTACTTTACGGTCCAGGGGTCTTCGTAGTAGTTTTAACGGTATTGAATGTTGGAATCTTTCCATGCTTTACAGGATCAAATGTGGAGACATTCGATCACTCGTTCGTTATTTGAATACGTTCAAAACTCATACTAACCCCCCTTTAATGGCTATTATTAGCTATAGGAGCTAGGATCCAGGTTCCAGCCACCAACCAAGTCCATGGAGCCGCCACGTTGCGTAGAAGCAGACGTACTGTCTTTCAGACTTCGCGATAATTAGTATTTTAGTGACACTAACAGCAGTGAAGTGACAAACGATGACACCATAGTCTAATCAAGCGACATCAGGTAAGGTGTAATTTTTTTGCCGCCATTGTCCGTTTTTTGAAGTATCTGCAAAAGGACATGATACATATGAACATTTAATTAATAGGTAGAATTCATGACGAAACAGACAGACATTTGGAAACAATATAACAAGTAAAAACCTTTATAAAGGATCATACCTTCTTACGGTATAGGTGATTCTCGAAGGCGCAATTAAAGCTACATTCTCCAATAATAGCTCCGAACTTACATACTGACCTAAATAATTGAAGTATTTATTTTAACCAATGGGAGAGCGGCTCGCTTGTAGCGTGCGCGTGCCACGGCCGATCGACACGCGATCGGTATTTAATCAATTAGTATCTTTCGATTCATCTGTATGCATTTAAGAGGACCAGGGAGACATACATTGATATTTTGATACCTACATATTATTTATGCATTATTAAGATAAGGTTTTATATTATGTACCAGCTGAGCCCGCGACTTCGTCCGCGTGGAATTTAACTTAACAAAAAAGCCCGCTCGCGCGTTCTGAGCCCGCGCGACAGGACCCATTTTTTTTAATAAATAGAGTGATTCCAGTCAATTCATATAATACATGCATAATATGGTAGAGAAACACTGATAAAAAATGTGTGAAAACGAGCGAAGCCGGGGCGGTCGCTAGTACATTATAATTCTACATGTCTCGCTTCATTGTACGTAACCGCGCTCCACGTGTGGTCGTCTCTTTTGTCTACAATCGCACTATCTGACCCACTGGTCTCACGGCATGTCTTCGTGTTGCTTTTACGTAACGCACTCTACGGTAAATGATGCAATGGAGGTCTACTATTATTGAAATTCGAGTTGGAGTTACCCTATTAAAAGTATTTGAGTATCGGCTCGAATAAATGTTGAAGCAAAGCTTATATACGGACGTTCGGCCACTCTATGCGTGCTAAGCGTCAGTAGCGTTACACGATATATATATAGGTATACAGAGTGATGGCTGCGGCGCCCTACGCTTTATACTATAAAGCTGCGCTTCTTTCGGGCGTCCCTAGACGGCACAGTTTTTTAATAAAGATAGTACTTACTAAATAATACATCACTATCAATGAAAATGTATTATATCATAACTCTTTTTGTGTCAGTTAATTTATTTCGGTAATAACGTATTATGAAATATTAAATTGAATACTTACAAATTTTACTCAACTCGCGGAAGAACAGGGCCCTAACCACGCTAGCTACTCAAATCATAGTAGAAAGGCAAATGCTAGCGATTACGTTTCAAACGCTCCGCTTTTGACGTTTTGCTGACACCATACCATATCAATGGTGTCAGCAAAACGTCAAAAGCGGAGCGTTTGAAACGTAATCGCTAGCATTTGCCTTTCTACTACGATTTGAGTAGCTAGCGTGGTTAAGGCCCAGAACATTTGTCCGAAATCTCGATGGCCAATGATCGTAAAACTGAAGTATCCCCAAAAACGTTCGATTAAGACACTGTTCTGTTATTAAACATGCATTCAGCAATGAGCCGGCCCACATTTGTATGTAATTGAGTAATTAAATCGGTTATAAAAATATAAAGAGTGGAATTACTTAATCATGTAGGAAATAAGTTCATAACGGGCCATAGCAATGTTGATGCTATTAGTTTGTAAACCGTATTGGTACGGATATAAAGTTGAGTTTGCTATATTGAAATTAAAATGGTGGGATTGTATGTTCGCTCTTTGATTATAATAATGACTATATAATTTAAGCGCGTGTTAAGGTATACTAATGATGTTGCAATGAGTATCTTTGACATCTTACAGTTCTTTATCAAATCTTATACTAACAAACAATGTCCTTAACCCCTAGAGTGTTACGAGCACCTACGTCGGTGTATAAGATTTGAATGCTCCAAGTGTCGCGTTCCCCTACGGGTGGGTATAAGACGCGAGCGGCATTTGGTTGTTTTTTTCCTACGTTTAGTAACACGTCAATGAGAATAGAGTTTCATAGATCGATTATGTCAAAGTCTATCTGTGTTAGTACCGATTCTTTTAAAAATAATTAAAGATCGGCAAGAAAAAAATATTTTTTTCCCATACTTCCGAAATATTGCGACGCTCGGGGCAGAGGGCGCTCGGAGGTGTGCATCATTGGAAGGTTTAATCACAGAGAACATTACATTACATTCCTCATTTGGAATAGTTATATAGTAATCTCATGGACTTCACCTTTAAATAAGTGCCTATTACGAGCAAACTTCAGTGCATTTCAAAACCTAAATGATCAGCAAATATCTCTCTTATCTCAAGGTATATTTAAAATGAGAGTATTATTTTGTATTAACAAGTTCCCAAGAATGTCTCGCCTTTTGTCGTAATTTCGCAACCAACCGGCGGCTATGCTTAACTAAGTACCAACAACTCATACCCCGGTTAATTAATAAAGTAAATTAACAAATAAATCATTGCGCAACTGATTTACAAATAAAACAATCTAAAGTATCGTATCAATAAGATAACGCAGAGTTTATATTACTTACAATATGGTTCATTTTACTTGAAGTAGGGTAAGCAGGGGGAATGGCGTTCACTTAAGGAAAACACACTATATTTTTTAAATTATTTGTTTTATATTAAAATTTAGAACATTAACATAAACTTTAACTATTAAATAATCAACTTTTTAATAGGAATCGTATTTATCTTAGAATTATTAGAAGTAGTAAACATTTAAAAAAAATAAGGGTTTGAGCGTCATTGCCCCTGTCATTGGGTAATGCCGCTCAGGCGAAGGGGTACTGATGCCCAAACCCGTTTCTTTGTAATATAACAAGTAAGATCCTTTATCATTCTCAAATAAGAATGATATCAAAGTATACAATTATAGTACAGTCTATAATCATAAAATGGCATCAAATATTTGTATTTGTACCTGAGATTAGCCTTAGGTATACAATAAACAAATATAGCAACGTATGCAACAAACTTTTTAAAGGTAATCAAAGACAAAAAGAGAAATATAAATGATAAGAATTATCGTTAAGTACACAGACGTATACTTCTACCAATTCCCATCCAGAACATGTAGCATGAGACCACCGCCCACATGTAGTAGAGCAATATCACATTTTTTTTTTCCAAATTCCTCGCAAATAATGCATTTCATCGCCCACATTCGTTTCGTCATCAATGTCATCGTCACAGATGTTTTCATGCTCTTCAACTTCACTCTCTGAAGAACTTTTTTGGGATGTTTTTCTCTTGTAATTTTTTTTCATATTTTTATTTTCTTCTTTTACTTTATTATAGGTATCGCAGTTTTAGCGGATTTAGCTCTTTTTCCTTCCAAGCCGCTTTAGCAGTTGTTCTTTGGCGATTTCTGGGCATGTCTATAAGAATAAAAAATAAGTCACTAAAGGGTAATGGCGCTCATGTGAGCGGGATAACCCCAAACGGTCGTTTTGAATTTAACTTTAAATTAAACAAACATTGAAAAGCAATTGTTGAAAATTGACTAATTCATCATAAAATAGAATGATTAAGTACCTAGGAAAGCTATCATAACAATTTAATAAATATCAAAATTCTGAACTTACCGAAAAAAAGATCGCGACAAAAATTAGTTCAGCGCAGCCGTATACAAACAAACGCACTTCACCGTCGCTTGTCAGGAGCTGACTGACCCCACGCATCGCTACGTGTTAGAGGCCCTTCCCCTCCCCCTTTTTACGTATGGTGGCATGTTGTTATGCACCATTTTCATAGACTTTTAGAGGTGCGCGCCATTACCCGTTGAGCGCCATTTCCCCTGCTTACCCTACACATGAAGTTCATCAAACTTAGAAGATAATAACGACATAAAAGACATAAAAATTATTCCATTATAAATCACATAATATAATTATCATTGGAACCCAAATTAGGCGCGCAGGGCAGCGTGTATCTTGAGTCCAACGAACATGTAAAAAATTGCTGAATAGGTTCAGTGAGGAACGTATGAGTTTACAAATGAGTACAATTAGTGTTGTCTTAATGTAACTGTTATAAACATAAGTGAAAAATATAAAAACACAACAGCATGATGACGATGACAGACTAGAGAACCACGAGCATAACATCGGACTTTCATTGAAAAACGGTTTGAAAATAATATTATATTATTTTTTAATCGTTGTCTGTCACTGCCATTAAGAGGATGAAATAAACATAAGGACAGGCTAGAAAGATCGTAAAATTGTAATTAAAATTTTAATAAATTTTAATTACAATTAAGATAAATTCCGTAATATAAAAGTTAAGCATCATGTTATTACGCCTCAGCTTCCAAAGTATTAATTAAATAACCACTATGCGTGGTGACAAGCTTCGCAATTCCACCCAAAACTAGTTGATTTTCCCACGTTACTTCTTCTACGTTGTAGGTAACAATTTTGAGTGTATTCGGTGATACGTATTTTTTATGTAATAAATGTACAATAAAATAGTAATTCTTACGTGATTAATAAATTAAATGATCAAATGTATCTTAGTGCTAGCTTTGTTCCCAGTTAACCGGATTTAATCACAGTGTAAGACTGCTGCAATAACTTTGATTAGAAAGTTAGTACTTACTGAATCAAATATTCAAATGAGTTTGCAACACAGGTAGAGGAATTACTATTTTGATATTTCAATTTAACTGATTAAAATACTGATTGACCCATATTGGTTTTGATACTTAACAGAAGTAACGTTGGATAAATAAACTTGACATAATAATAAACTAATGATACTGTTAATTACGACTATAGTCGTAACGCATGAGTAAAAAATAATTACTTTTAAGGAATGGAAAATTTAGTTTAGTAGTGATTTTCCGCCAACAGAATTGGCGTTTTACTAGGTAAAAAATAAAAAAAACTATTGTCCACCATTCAAAATGATATTGCAATACTTTTTTGTTGTCTATAAAAAGCTTATTTATTACAACTATCCGGTTTCAATGAAGTGACATTGAATTCACAAATTATCACGTTCTACGGACGAAAGAGAAAAAGTTTAAAACTCACGTAGGTACCTACTATTTTTTTAAGTCCATTACCGGCCGGTGGTTTCGAAAGCAAACCGCCGAATTCATTATTCGTCAACGAAATTAGGTTACTGTCCAATAAAAGTTTGACCGATAATACTCGTTTTACTGACATAATATAACTGATTCCACTTTTAAGAAAATATCTATCTATCATTTTTTTTAAATAACAATAAATAATGTTGTTTTCTGCTGTATCTGATCCGCTTCTTGCTTCATTTTATAACACAATTGAGGTTATCTCGAAATCTGGCTTTAAGCACACTTAAGAAAAAAAAACGATTAAATCTATACTCGAGGGGATTATTACTAAATAAATACCTGTCTCCACATGTAATCTATATAACCTTGAAACCAGCTCATACGCCATACAGATATTGAAGTAGATGCTGTCATAACAACTGAGTACGTCGTCTAACGACTTGTAATTGATGTCTTTTTTTAGTATTTCCTTAAGCGATCTCAAGATGGCCGATAAGTATGTTGTACAACCAATGAGCGGTTTGGTTAGCAAATAATTAAGAGTCATTTGCTTATCCTAATACCTACCTAGACATATAAAAAAGTTAGTAAAAACAAACTGGTATTTTATTTAAGGTGTATTTTGTATGTGATATGAGTTTTTTATACATATTTCGTTATTTTTATATCGTGGTCAGATTGCAAAGTGGTACACCTCATTTTATCTTTCTCAAGTAGGTACAGCTTGATATATCAACTTATCATAATAAAAAAGTCATATTTTTTCATTTCAATACCTGTCAAGTTTTTTTACCTTAAACTATTATATTGTTTTGCTGTTACAAATTATTATATTATCGGCCGGCTATACCAGCTTGATAGTAGGTATCTATTTATCAAACTACTCCGATTTATTTCATAAGTTTTTGCGAACATGAGTTGCATTTTTTCGATAGCTCTGTATGTGGTAATTTATACTTTATATAACAGTGTTACAGGTTAGAATTAAGTAATGTTTGTAGTAAGTTACAGCTAGTTCGTAGATAGTTAGTTATAGCTACAGTGGTTGTACATAATACTGATTTAAAATATTTGATAACATTATGATACATGGTTTATAATTGAACCTTGTTTTTATTGACTAGTTAAGCAAATAGGCCTCTTAGTTTTTTTAATCTAAATCAAAGGCCAATGTTCCTTAACTTGCAGCATTAAAATAAGTATGTAAATAGATTTTTTTTATATTACTTTCCTACCCTTTATAAATTGAACGTCAAACAAATAAACTAGATTATAATAAACATTTACACTTCACGAGATGTACGTGTACTACGTGATTACGTGACCTGGAATCCTTGATGGTTCCATACAAAAACTGACCGTTAAAACAAGATTAATGCAAACTTTAAGTTTCTTAGAACCATAAAAACACACATTAACACATTTAATTTACTCAATTTAAAACGAACACAGCACAAACTTTACTTTCATACGGGTCCCGTATAATTGGAGCGGACTGAACACGTCCTGTGCTAATGGATCCACGCTCCAGGGAACCCTAAAAACTTTACGAGCCATCCTTTTCACTTATACAGGATAACGAGACTGAGAATGGAACTGACAATCGATGATTTAATTTAATGATCAATGGATCGAAATCAAGTTATTAGGAATCTGTGACGACCATGGAACTGGGATTTAGTGACGACAGAGTTATACTTATTCCAGCTGTTGAAAATTGACAACAAGTAATGACTATTTTCTATAAATTGGAAAACATGCAAATGAACAAGCAATTTATATGAAACGGTCTACGGTATTAATTCCAACAGTCGCCTTTTACATCATCCGCAGACCAACTGAGTGTTAATACTAATTATTTGAACCCTTTTTATATTGACTGATCACGCAGCCTCGAAAACAAAAAATAGAATTTGATGCCATAGTGAGCTCAGAGTGATATCATAGTGAGGAATGGCAAATGACTACGCTCGCACGGGGTATCGGTAGTCTGTGCGAGCCTTTGCTGCAAGCCTCGTGCGAGTCTCGAGATTTCCTGACTGAGCGAGGCAATCCAGCCTCACGAGGATGTTCGATAAGTCAGTACGCAGTTAAAAAGAATTAACTACCCGTTGAAAAAGATATACCATCGTAATAAACTCTAATTTGATTATGAGCATAAACTACTAAGCCATTTACAGTGTAAACTCGATTAGCAGCCAAGACACAAACACGGCTACCACTGAGACCTTACACTGGTTTACTGTTATTGCCTTATTACTAGTTTATAATCAGCCAAGAGCTACCGCAGGCTATATTTTAAGGCTAAAATGTGTATTATCTGACCTCTATTCCTATATTTGGATAACGAAACTGTGATTGACTTACAAAATTAATTTCAGAGTCAAAATTACATTATTTGTCTAAAGAATACGATTTGTTTATTAAGAACTCACTTTTATTGTGTCATATCTAATAAATTGATTAAGAATAATAGACTTGTTTATAGATGCTTTGTCCGGATATATTGACTTCATCATCATCAGCCAGTGTCAGTCTACTACTGGACGTAGGCCTCCCCAGATATACGCCACAAAGCTTGATCTTGAGGAGAAAAGCTGAAAGATCTATATATAAGCGTTGCTTAGTTGGGGACCATACAGTTGGTGTGTCAGTCTGACGATATTAATTATTATACGAGTATATAACTAACCCACCTTTGCTTTTGTTACAGGTAAGTCATCATAAGTCCACAACCTAGTAAGTTAAACCCACTATCTCTGCAGGGGTGTGCTTTCGTAATACCGTCATGTCATCTTCAAGGGATTAAAGAGATAAGAGTTATTAAGGTCCTTGACGAATTTCAGTGAAACCCGTCCAAAAAACCCTTGAAATATAATGGCTCAACATGCCAGTTCCAAGCACTGTTGGGGCACTGATAATACAATCAAGGGATTATGTCCTTTTGCCTTTTATAAACGATGCTTATGAATGGGAGCTGTGATTTGAGGGCTGGTAGCAATAAATAGATCTCAAATTTGAGGAGTGAATCTAATAAAACTGGCATAAAAATAAATCTCAGGGCGCATTCTAGTCAGACTCAGAATCGAATTTTTAAGTTTCAAACTATTGACGGCCTGTATATCTGATAGATTGTGGACGGGAGGACTTGGGGTGTAAAAGGGAATGCTCAAGTGCCAGGAGTAGTTGAATTTACAGGTTATTTATGATTATCTGTCCGACGATATCGTTCCGATATCGGATCGGTGTTGTTATCGGCCAATGTGAAAAAGTATTTAGTAAAAGCGCGAAATATTGGACGAAATCCACACCTAAACTAGGTTCATTTGCATTTCGACCTCATTTTGGTATTTATAAAGTTTAAACTTAAACTAACAGCCTTTTCACCTAACTCAGTTAGGACCACCAGACACGATTCGCCCCAGCCCACTAATGAAGCAAGACGGGACAGTTCTACCAGTCAAGCGAATTACGAATAATTTTAGATCATCAGAAATAATTCATCATTATACATAAGAACAAAGGCTTAATGCATGAGTTAGGGTTATCAGGAATAATATAATAATAATAAAAATATTTATTGACATCAATTTGCAGACTTTGACATGGCCTTTATCTGTGATGATTTATCGTTGTTTCTATTAGATGTTTAGGGTTTATAAGAATTTGTTTGTTACAAACAGTAAGCAGTAAGCACCTAAGCAAATATTCTTCGACCTTTAATAGTCAGGGGTTATCAGCTGCATCTTGTACTTACCACAAAAATAGAACATTAAAACGAATTTATCTACTCACAGACCATCAGAAGCCTTTTTCCATATCCCAGTCTCATAGATATCCCTTTGTAAATGTAATTGCCCATGTAAAACAAAACTTGCCAACCCTAATTCAGCAGCAGTGGCATTATTCTCGCGCGTAGCACCGAAACCCACTTTCCGTAGTGAAAGTGCTTTTACCAGCGATGATACAACCGCTGTAATAGGTCACCGCCAGCCCTACGTGCCTAGACTCAGACCCGCCCAGACCAGGCTCTGACGTAATTCAGTTATCGTCCATTTACATAAAACGAGGGACGTTACATAGTTCTAATTTATTGTTAGGCAGAATGTTGACTCAATTAAAACGTGCCTTCATCTGAATTAAATCTGTGAACTAGTTGGTAACTTTACAGCTGTTAGCGGTCATTCACACGGTTAACCCGACACCGATAATTTCCTTACATTTACTGTATCCACGTATCAAATATCATCTGTCAAAATATAGTAAAGGCAGAACGGTGATGTCGTCTTTGGTCTTGCTCTATCATTTCCTTACCTTTGATAGTGGTGCTGTAAACTAAATATATTTAGTCAAACATCATAATTTTAAACCTTAAATAAAACTAGTAAATTACTACCACCAATAAAAGAGTAAAAATAAAAGAGCTAAACACGTGATAAACAGAAGCTATGTCAAATTTCAGTGTTTATCACGTGTTTGCTAGAATTTTACTTTTACCATTGCCTACGTTATTTTTCACAATTTCTTCGGCATTTTAACACCCAGAAGCATTGCTTCATTAACCTTTGGGCATTCACGCATTGGTGAACGAAGACGGAATATTAATATCTTTCAGCTCCAAGATATTGGTTCGTTAGGAGCTGATAAACGCGATACGACGTTAGTTACCCCTTCTACCTGGGTCGAGGCTTTTATCTGAATTTCATCTCGCTGTATTTTATTATATTTGACGTGTTGATTAATACGCAATGAAAAAATGATTTCTATCTGTTACTATAATAGTAGGTATAGACCTGAACTAGGTTGGTTTGACCGACCGCTTGGCGCAGTGGTTCGAGCGTAGGCCGCTCGCATCACTGCACATGGTGGTTGCGGGTTCGATTCCCGCGAGGGTAAATTTCGGAAATGGCCTTTTCGTAAATTGCCCTGGTCTGCGTGTCACTGGGATCGCCCCCAGTACATTGTACGGGACCCATAGTACAAGCTTCGCTTAGTTTGGGATCATACAGTTGGTGTGTCAGTCTGGCGATATTTACGAGTATTATTATTATTACATAATTTGATCAATACTTAGTCAGCCCCTGACTATATAACCCCACTCCTCCCTTCAGGTCAGCAACGTGCGAGTAATGCGTTAGGCAAAGTCGGCAAACAAGCGTTCGACCCTGACGTTAATCAGTTTTTTTTTTTTAAAGGTTTTACTCCTGCTATTTGATACAGGAAGATTTGTATATTACGTGTTATTTATGATTTTTAGTCTTTGTATTATTTGCGTGGAGAATTTAAGAAAAGATTTTAGGGTTGACTCATTTCGGGCTAGTTTTGTTAAGTTGTATGGTTCTATGTTATTAAATTGGCAAAACGTTTCGTGATTTAGTCTTGTGCTGATAAAGATTGGACAATGTTTAAGTAGGTGATCAATGGATTGTATTACGCTACCGTCGCAGGGACAGGTGTTAGTGTCAGTTATCTTGAATCGGTGTAGGTATTCCTTATGGTATCCATGATTTGTCAAAAGTTGTGTAAGTTCGAAGGTTAATGGAACCTGTAGAAGAAATTCGGCGACTTCTTCTGAGTTTGCGAACCATTTTGTTAATTGTGTGGTAATAAAGTCATCAGCGTATTGGTTTTTCATTTTCTCTCTAGTGCTTGTTTTGATATCGTGTTTTGCGTATGATATAGGAAAGTAGTTTGATGCTGAGGCTGTTTTGCTGTGCGCAGCTTCTTTCGCCACTAGGTCCGCATATTCATTTCCGGGTATACCGATGTGTGATTTGACCCATAGGAAGCTGATTGAGATTGGTGGTTCGAGTAATTTTAATTTATGGAGGGTTTTATGTATGCTGTTGATCGTGGGGTCTGGGTTGTCTCTATCCTGTAGGGCTTTTAATGCCGAAAGGCTGTCTGTGACTATGGTTGTGTCTGCTTTGTGTTTAAATTGTAGTAGCCATTCTAGTCCTGATTCGATTGCGATTAGTTCCGATATGAATACCGTGTTAGTGCTTTGTAATTTTACTTTTTTAGTTATTGTTTTCCCAAACGTTAATCAGTTACCATAGCCTCTAGATGCTTGCAATACCAACGGCATTGTTCATACGTTGCCAACCTAAAGAGGGGAAGTAATTAGGATAGAGGAAGGGAAAGGGGGGTTGGGCTTCCGGCTCTCTCACCCATCGTACGAAACGCAGCTATTATAGCTACTTTATGCCGATTTTCGGTTAGAGTGTGGTACTACCCTAGAGACAGCGCGTGTGTAAGCTGTAGTAAATTGTCTACAGCTTGGCTCTACCTCCGTAAAATAATACTGTCTCAGTACAGTAGAGTGAGTAGAGTACTCTAGTGACTCTACGATCGGGTTCAATAACACTTAAGCAGTTAAAATAAATTCCAATACATTGTCTGTTGTGCAATGTCCTATAAAGTGAATTGGCTATCAATTTAAACTCTACTGCTCGTTTTATGGGTTGAAAATGAACTGTTAACTTGTCCCAGTTGATTTCATGTGAGATACATATGTATACATTGTTTTAAAGTTGTGTAGGTACTTACGTCGTAAGGGAATCATGCATATTTTCAACGAAAACTGAAGGGTCTGAAGGAATGAGCCCGCTGTGGAAACATATTCGCCCCCTATTACATTGGGGTCGAAAATACCATTGGCGAAATGTGGGTGCACCGCATGGCATCTCTGCTTACTCCTTCGGGGAACGAGGCGTAATAGTGTCGGTGTGACTTTTACTCTTAACTTAAGAATCTTAAGTTAGGTTGTACCGTACGTAGCCCTGTGTTTGTTTATACTTTACAAAATCTCTTCCTGCGCTACGTGCAAACGCGCACACCAGACGCCTAGCACGAAAATGTACTGAAGTAAGTAGGTGTTATCACAATTTCTTTGACCCAAGTAAAGATTCGGTTTAGGGATCCTCTTAAGCTTGGTGGCACGGTAGAGAGATCATTTGGGAGTCCTTGACGACCAGTATTCACACATATGACGACATTGACGACCAGTATTCACATAAGTAATAGGTACTTACTTATGTATTTTTTAATTCTTTATCTTTACACTTACAGTCAAATAGATACCTACTGTAGATCATTATAAGAACGAGTTTTAATTCAGGTCGTCTTGTATAGAGTACAACTCGTTTTGATCTTAATTTGCGTTCGTAAATTGCATCAGTTTTTTTCTAATTACATTGATAATAAACTTGAATTTCTTGCAAATTTTATTACGTGTCTGTACCCAATTCGTTTCACTTGACGGCCTTGTATTATTTCATATATCTATTTTATTGGTAATATGTGTTATATGTATAAATAATCTTTGGATATCTAGAACACTAAGCATATTTAATTGCTGACATTTCAACTCAAGCTCGCCAATCTGAAGGACATTATTTTTTACTGGCTAACCTAAACCATAACCTCCTACCAATGAAGTGCATATTGCGATCACAGGTATATAACATTATGTTAATAAGACATGAAGACAGGGCGCTGTGCCAGCGAATGGCGGAGAAAGCGAAAGGGCCGCGGCTATCGGGACAATCTTGTTGTCATCTCAGCGCGACCTTTCTAATAGTATCACCCGCATGCAAAGAGTGACAATTAAACTATTTCCTCATGCAATTGCATGGATACTTTAACTATGTCCCCTATTAATTGGAACCAAACTACCATCGGCTTGATGTGGGGGCTCTGCAGTGGCCGTCTGCTACCCCTTCGGGGACATAGGCCAGATGGTGTATTATTATTATTACCTACACACAAGTTTCCAAAACTGGAACATAGTTTTTCTTTCTGGCCTCTTCCTGATTTTGAGGGAGGTCTGTTTTTAATATGACACGCGGTGGACTATACGACTTTGTTCTTATACCGAAACGTTCAGTTGGAATTATCGATTCGTATCGCTGTAATTAGTTTTTCTTCGAAAGGGATTGGATGCCCATTAAAGGTTGGAAAACTCTGATCCGTACAATGGAACCCTAATTGTAGTTTGCAAGCAGCGGTAGATCGACGACACTTTCTCCATTTTGTGATTATGTTACACATTTTAACTTATTATTCCAATTGTCACTTCATTGATAATATTTCTGCGTACAATAATTCAAATAGGAAATATTGCCAAATTAAAATAGCAATCCTTACTATCATTATCCTTGGAATTGCAACGACACATGTTATCTACAATGGTATCGATATAATTTGTCATTTAACACTTCCTCGATAGTGTGCGGTTTATCTAGGTGCGGGTTATCAAGCAAATCAATTTGAAACAGTAGGCGCCAGTAACTAAACATTGCAACGTAATTATTTAGCATAATGTTACAAGAACAGATTATTTTACGAACGCCATTAAATGCTCCATATCAATTTCGCCAGTAATCCCTACTCTGTTGGCAAACAAAATAAACTTGCGTACATTGCTATGTTTTAAAATGTTTAATTATTTTTAATGTTAAAAATGAATACCATTATATTCAGAAATATAAGAAAAAAACCGTGCGACCCTGGAGTGGCTCGTTAGTAAAAGATAATTATATTCTGAAAAATATGCTCGTTAGTGATAACATTGGCCTTAAATTGCGTATAAACAAAATGTAACGTAACTTAAACTATTGTTGTATTGCTCACACATAACAAATGAAAATAAATCCGCCAGTATATATGTATAGTTTAGTAAGTGTTTTAACAAAATTGGTCCTAGTAAAACATTAAGGCTAAAGCGCCCACCTAGCCCGCGAAGTTCAAATTTTTTGAGGTTTTTTTAAATTTTTTCAAAATCTGACAATAATAAAAGGCACATTTTGTAATTCGCGAAAAAGACCGTGTACAGTGCATTTATTAATATATCCAACTTACTCTAAAACATTTTAAGAACGATAGCTATCCAGATAATCTGGCAATTTTTGTATATTTAGTGATTTACTAGTATCATATCCACCGTAATAATATTTAGAGTAAAATAAATGTATTAATAAACGCACTGCATACTGTGTTTTACGCAAATCACAAAATGTTGTCTTAAATGTTTTCAGATTTTGGATAAACTATAAAAATACTCGAAAATTTTGAATTTCGCGGGCTAGACAGGCGCCTTCACCCTAAGTTCAACATGAAATATTTGCGTAATTATTTCTAGTTGTTTTTCAATAATGAACAACTAAAATGAATTGAATAATAAATAAATATCGAGTGAGCTGTATAAGACACTGCGGGTAATGGTAATACAATCTGTTGCTAAACAAATCCAATAATGGGTTCGCAATGAAATAGCGATCAATTCCACTTGAATTTACTCAATGCATAAATGCTATTAACCGAATTACTTGTACATAACTTAGGAGATATTACTCAATGTTGAATAGCACTCAAATTATACTTAAAATCTGGCCAGTTGTCGCAGATCTGCTACTGGACAATAAATGATGCCATTAAATGTCTACGTTATAGGAAAATCGTCTTAAAGAGTTTTCGCATAAGCCATAGATTTGCATGCTGTGCCAGAGTGTGTGCTTGGTGCCTTTAGGACCATAAATAGTGCTTTGTCCGATCTGAGCTTCATTTACACGCAGCTCCTATCTAAGCCTACCTAAAAATGTTGTATTGTTACTCAAAATCTGGTAAGTTCCTGTGACGACCGCATGGCGCAGTGGTTTCAGCGTAGGCCACTCGCCTCACTGCTCCAATTAATTGCGGCATCGATTCCCGGCCGGGCTAATTTCGGAAATGGTCTTTTCGTAATTTTCCCAAGTCTGGGTGACACTGGGAGCGCCCCCAGTACATTGTACGGTATCCATAGTACAAGCGTAGCTTAATTTGGGACCATAGAGTTGGTGTGTCAGTCTGGCGATTTTTTTTTTTATTTATCTCAATCGAATCATTGTTTCTACCAGATTCTCAACCAACGTCATAGAACCAGGACACATCGAAGACGTGTGTAGGTACACTTACTTATCGTACAAGTCGGTTACAAGTGCTTGCTTAGCTTATGATCGAATGGGATCAGATTACCCAAGATGTTTCGTATGTAGCGCGGACTCAGTCGACTGTTATGCAACCCACCGACGACGGCGGCCAACTTGGAACCAATGTTTGGTGGCAACTACCAATAATTACGGTTAAAGTAAAGTTTAGGAAAACTTATAATATAATAGGCTTTTTGACGTCCTGGGTACGGGTCTCCACACACTATGAGGAGCATTCAGGCCAAACAACTTATGTGGTTTAATTTTGCATAAACCTAACGACCTTTCTAGTATTTTAAATGAATCAGCTTCACTAATTATGATTGATTGGCAATTCATATAGGGTGTTCGCCGTCCGTCCTTCAAAACCTAACTACTGATTACCAGAATTCGTCAGACTTTCGACTGCTCGTAACTATGTCATAGATATTCGAATAAAGCCAGGACACTTAAACCTGCCCTCCGAAACGCGTTACGCCATCTTGACCCGGCATTTAAAAAAGCAAAAAGGAAAAGGTCGCACACTCACACTCGCTCACTCTTCATCTTGCTTCAAACTAAAATTTAATTAAACCAACATTTGAAACCAATACCCAACATTATAAGATTCTGATCAAACATTCTCTCGTACATATGATTATCGACTTCGCAACATGTGATCGGTCAGCGTAGTAATGAGAGGTGATCTATTGATCAAACAAGCATTGTGCATTCCGAATTAAACCCAACAAGATATGGCGCAAACTGTCCACTCTACTGTTCATGCAATTTTAATCCTTATAACCATGCCAGCATAAGCTAAAATAGCATACTATAAGAGGTGCTATTTGAAGTTATAGAGCTTAGTCGTTCGTAGTTCCAGAGATAAAAATAATTACGTGAGAAAATATATTGTCACTTATTAAATAATATAAATTTTGTAAGAATTGTTGAATTATACAGTAGTTCAACATACATTTTATATTTTCGCAAGAGTTGCCAGCTTTTTTTTTTTTATTTGACTATATGTTGTCGGCCAGAGTGGCCATAACAACTTCACCCGGACAGTTGTTATGGCCACTCTGGCCAACAACATATAGCCAAATCAAAAAAAAAAAAAAAAAAGCTGGCAACTCTTGCTAACACGTGGTCGAGCTACTGGTCTTATATCATATTTTGAACATACATGATCAACCCTTCTATAACGGTAAATCTTTGTTTATGGCATATATATAGTTCTGAGTATAACAAAGCAGCGTGCAATAAATATTCATGTAAATAATACTTCAGGGCTGCATCAAAATAAATCATTAAATATCTCGAATAATATCGATGCTCTCGTATGAGAACCATTCAATTATATTTTCATTCCGATTCGATGATTTTAGAAGTACCTACTTACTTTGATTTTTTAATTAAATACAGAGTTATATTGCATTGGCCTACTTGTCAAGTATCTCTTTAATGCTATACATATATTATTTAACCCCTATAGTTTCAGACACAGAACATCTACCAACCCAAGAAACATTCTTTCGCAGGTCTATTAAGATCTTTCTTATAATGGGTACCTACCTATTTGTAGGGATTCAAACACCTTTTTGTCTTTAACCTTTTTGTCGGCTTTGACTAATTAGCTAAATGAAAAAGCGACTGTCGTCTGTCTTCAGAGTACAATCGGTGACCTAACTGATAGAATAGATGACAAAATTGTAAAGCTAAGTTGTCAGAGGGTTCACTCTATAACGGAGAGGTACCCGAGTTCGATTCCCTTCCTTGTTATTTAACTATTGATGTGACCCCATTCGTCGCACAAACCTTAGCTTAGTTGGAGAGACTAAGATGAATAAGATAACTATCTTTATAAATATGTATATAATATAAGATAATTATCTTTGTAAATATGTATAATAAGATACCTTATCTTTATGTATCTAAATAAATCAACTCATGTAGTAAATTATTAAAAATAGTAATAGTAGTAGTGCCAGAGCACATTTTATTTCTCTGACTAAGTAGAACTTATTTTTTTAACGTTCCCACCAGTCAGTATCTCCAACTTAGTGCTAAAACAACCCGAGCAGCCTCAATCTTTTTTATCCTAGAAAGTGTATAAACTGTAGAGAAGAACGCGTTACTTCGTTGTTTATCTGTAGCGATTGTTCGATAATGGCAGGACGCACTCCGTCTGATTCGCGCCAACGCCCGCGAGATGCCGACTCTCTCGATCCCGGGAATCGATAACAGCAAGGTTGCCACGTGAGGATTCTGGCACAATAATAGTGCATAGTGTTTAGAGATCCTATGGGTAGGGCATACAGATGAAAAAAAACATAACAGATTACAAACAATATAAGAATGCCAGCTCTATTAATTTCCTAACGCTTGCCTCTATTAATTTGCTTATACAAATCAGTGTTCTTTGAATAATATTATTTTATAAACGCGGTAAATTTCATTATATGTATTTTTTTCACTTCAATTAATAAATAGAGGACCCAACATCCACTATGGTGGGTCCACTATTAATTAAATTTAATTATTAATGTCGCACATATGAAAATGATGACCACGCAACCCTAAAGCGAATACCACGCATCGGGTGCCCGCGGTATTCCAACTCCAAATGCCACTTTATACCATAGACTTATATTAGGTATCATTGCTTCAAACTACAGCAATTACTTAAACTTAATCGATTGTTCGATTAATGGGATGTCCGATTACGTATTGCGTTTATTGATTTGTAACATCTTGCAAACTATTTTATTGCTACTGATTGTATGATAAATAATTATAGTGCTACTTATCAGTAGTTTATTCGCATTATTACGCATGCGTAGATAGCGCACGTGGTACGCATTAAGTAGTAAAATTAATATTACTGATAACTTTTATTATGCTATGAACATAATAGATATTAATCTATTATGTATGTTATCCATCTATTATAAAAGGCAATTTTGCGCAAATTCTCAAAGTGATTTCGATGTAATATCGTTTTATTTCCACCATGGACCACCAATTGATAGGTAATATTTAAGAGACTCTTCCAAAGTCTAAATATCACAGGAATATGCACTCATAACAACGCAGTAATCTGACTGATAATATTCCCAACAAAATTCATTGCCACCCATTATCGAGGGCGCGAACAAATTGTCCAAATTATCTATAAACATTTCGACACCGGCCCTCGCGCATAGGGGGGCTAACGAAAACGCGCGACATCCGCAAGGGCGGCGGCGCGTCGCTCTCATGTTACACCCGAGCGGATTAAATTCGCGGATGTTATAAATATTCATCGTTTTATTTGGTACAATTTGTGTTTAACCTCTTCCTGGAGAGTGCGATAAAACTATACAATTTCATTCTACATCTACAATTTCATTCCATATTTATAATTCCGTAGTACCTGTCAGAATAAAAGATTAGTCATGTTGACACGAGTCTTCTTTGTCACAAGTGACAGAACAATTTCAATTTAAATCTTTTAACCGGTAATATACGAACCCAGAGTTGTGTAGGAACAAAATAAAACTGTTCCCCACAAGTGGGTCAGTGGGCAGGAACTAGTGGCCAGTTTTAATATTCGCTTTCTGCGGCTTTAAGCGATGTTTAAGCTTTTCAGATAGTTATAAAATGTAAAATCAGTTATTGTTTTGAGTGCTGCTGTGAGAATTGATGAACCAGCTGTATATTACCGTTTTGTGGTTGAAATTTAGTTTTTTATTGACCTTGTTTGACTGGCACATATTATGATATATTTTTACGAATGTTTACTTCACTCATATTCTCTGATATTAAGTGATTACTTCAGTAAACCATACTGGAACCAATAATAAAAGTAAAATAAAAATGAAAACTATTTGGCCCTACAACAATAAGATCAGATATCAGCTCTTTTAGAAAAACTCAAATATTCCTCGTTGTTAAATGAAACAATATGTCTAGCCATTGATTCGCGGACAGCCAATTACATTATGATTTACAACATAATACTTGATATAGCAACACCCCGTTATTTATTGCCAGCACACAATAAACACATAAATCGGAGTGTTGACAGCACCATTAAACTCAGGAGTTCGCGCCACCATGTCCTGACGGTTCTACATAATAATATCGGAATGTCTTATTTACTCACTCTAAATGAAGCAGTGCACGCAAATAATTAGGCATACTTAATACTAAACTAAGTCAATCACCGGCTGTAAGAATTTACGTAAAATGTTTCTGAAAACAAATCTGATTTTAATAATATTTTCTGTTGATTAGTACCGCTGTTTGGTAGCAAGTAATTTAAAAGGCCATCTGTTACGACGAAAAATAGTAGGTATATGCGCCATAAAACCATTGTATATTCGACTTAATGCTCCTACAATCTAAACCTAAACCTAAACTTCAAGGTTTCAACAAACAAGGATATAGTCCGACATGGCAAACACGAGATTACCGCAAAAGC
The DNA here is from genome assembly GCA_905147325.1 of Notodonta dromedarius. Taxonomy (NCBI): domain Eukaryota; kingdom Metazoa; phylum Arthropoda; class Insecta; order Lepidoptera; family Notodontidae; genus Notodonta; species Notodonta dromedarius. The sequence continues at coordinate 10,822,755 of LR990165.1, read as the reverse complement.
TCTCAAAGGACGGCGTTTGCTCTATTTATATACGAGGCCACGTCCGCAGTCTCAGCTTATTTGTTATTTGGACTTACTCCAAGATGTCCTGCGGAATGGTCGATGTATTAGCTTATGTTTCTCTTTATGCCAATACTATTAAATTGGACGAGCAGGTCTTGAAGACTTAGAGACCAGGGTTGGCATGTTGAAATACACAAACAAAATTCTTCTCAATTTTTTAACTTGAATGCAACTGTGACGTAAAATAAAAACCTCAAGCGGATGTCTTATTGAACGAATCTTAATATATTGTTCTGAAATAGTTTCAGCTGATTCTAAATTAACATCTCCAACAAGACAAAGACTTCTATTGATATTTGTAAATTGCATCATAACAATAAAACGCGCAAAGGAAAAATCCTTTTTACGAGCCATATTTGAAATTCTGCTCCATAGTTCTAAAGATTTCGTGACGATCCAAGTTACAATACAATTATAGACTTGATACTTTACAAAGACAGCTCCAACTCTATTAATATCTCTTTTACGTGATAGTCAATAATGTAAAGGCCCGTCAGCCGCAAAGGCTTTATTAGTTTTAGAAACAATAATCGTCTTGGGAGGTCTCGCCAACTTTCGACGCTGATGAGTTAACGGTCTCTCGGCTTTCATTGATTAAAACGATCGCATTACGGATAAGTTCGGTAGAATCAATATATTGTGGGATAAATGGGGCATGTTTGAAGTTTTCAACGTATCTGACACCTAGTTCTGACATTATTTAAAATACAAGACTTACAGACACTAATGCAACTTGAGTTGAAGGCGGATTTTAATTCATGAACATTTAAGAGAAAAGTTAAAAAAAAATATTTTCCTTAAGGATTTCACGAAAATGAAACAGAGATTGATAAGATAACATCCAAATTGTTACCTATTAAATTTTATCTACACCTTAACAATCGTATCTATTTCACCCGCTACGTATAATAAGTGTCTTGGAGAAATATATTTTTCCCATAATGCCTTAGGGGTCACGATATCTAAGATCAGCAATGAAAATTCCGTGTCTAGATGGTATTAAAACCTCGAGGGTTATACCCTAATCGCCCCTCTAACAACTAAATGGTTCAACTTAAACACGTCTTAACGTGGCCCTGTGCATATAGACATTTTATAGTTTCCTGACGAGCCCTAGGTTATTAATTAGTGTATCTAATAGCACGTGAATGGCATTTGAGTTCGCTTTTCATGTTTTAAAACAAACTCGCGGAGAAAGTAATTCATATAATTGTGTTAATTGTGTGGCCGCCGCCTGCTGATGGGGCGTAATGGAATAATTGGTTGTATCCGCCGATCGGCACACATGGACATCGTGGGAGTTGCGTAATTGCGGGTGTACCTCCTCTTTCCATCATGATATTGAAGATACTTGGGATATAGATGATGAATTCAAATTTAATATACTCTAATCATTAGACTATTAGGTAGTGTTGGGTCTTATTTGACGATATTTTATTTAAAAAAATAAATTATTTTATTTATCTTAGTCCTTAGGTCCTGTAATTTAAAACGCGGCGTGCACCCAGATTTTTTTTATTTAACGAATAACTTTATTAGGTTGGTCCCATAATTTAAATAGCGGCGTGGACCCAGAATAACTTTTTTAACGAATAACTTTAACAACAAAATGTTTGTAATCTTGAGCAACCAGTTTCCCGACATTTCTTGAGTAGTTGTTGTGTACATGACATTATGTTGAATGACAGATCTGATAGAAATGATATATTTACGAGCTCTACAGATGTTGCCGCTTCACACAAAGCAACACCTGTGTGTTACGCCACGCATTACTGAGAACTAGATCTGGAGCGCCCCAAGCAGGTATCAGGAAAAACAATAGAAATCAGCAATTACACAACCTCCTATTGCTAGTAATGACGCAACATGTAAATAGGGCGCAGAATTTCCCATGCAGAAATCATCGAACGGCGCGACGTAACCGAAAAAAGACATCCTTTTATGCATGTTGGCCTTTATGTATTTATACTGAAACATTTGCATGAAGCGATAATGCTGTTTCCATGCGATTTCAAAATAACAGTTGCACCCTTATTCATCAGGCAGAAGTGTGAGTATTTTTATTCATTTTGATATAAACGAAGATAACAACGGCAACGTTAGAAATAATAACCAAACATATTTTGGGTTTAAATGATGTAATTTATAAAAAAATATATAATATTCATTTATTTCATTTAGTGTAAATGTATAATGTATAAGAATCATAAATTAAAACATTAATCATTTCCGATAAGAAAATAAATAATACTCAGAAATATGAAGTTGTCTAATAACTCCGATAGATGTCTCTGCGTCGAATTTAACGCACGCTATGGTTTCGTTACCTGAGGATAGGTATAATCAAAATTCTTTATAAAGCTGGTGAAATCGGTTCATAAGTTTTTGAATTTTTGATAATGTTGGGACTAATCCTCCCAGCATTCAAATTATGTAATATCTCAGAATAGTTATTGATATTAATAGTGGCGCAGTTCCGCAGCTGCTCGGTATGTTTAGGTGGACGACGGACGTACCAATTAGTACTGTTAAGGTGAAGGCGCCTGTCTAGCCCGCGAAGTTCAAATTTTTTGAGTTCTTTTAGAAATTTTTCAAAATCTGACAATAATAAAAGACAAATTTTGTAATTTGCGAAAAAGACCGTGTGCAATGCATTTATTAATATATCCAACTTACTCTAAAACATTTCAAGAACGACAGCTATCCAGATAATCTGGCAATTTTTGTATATTTAGTGATTTACTAGTATCATATCCACCGTGATAATATTTAGAGTAAAATAAATGTATTAATAAATGCACTGCACACGGTCTTTTTCGCGAATTACAAAATTTGTCTTTTATTATTGTCAGATTTAGAAAAAAATCTAAAAGAACTCAAAAAATTTGAACTACGCGGGCTAGACAGGCGCCTTCACCTTAATACATTTATTTTACTCTAAATATTATCACGGTGGATATGATACTAGTAAATCACTAAATATACAAAAATTGCTAGATTATCTGGATAGCTGTCGTTCTTGAAATGTTTTAGAGTAAGTTGGATATATTAATAAATGCACTGCACACGGTCTTTTTCGCGAATTACAAAATTTGTCTTTTATTATTGTCAGATTTTGAAAAATTTCTAAAAGAACTCAAAAAATTTGAACTTCGCGCGCTAGATGGGCGCTTTAGCCTTAACATTGAGTAGGTACTTATTGCATTTTTGCAAATGATGAAAATAACAATGGATGAAATGTAAATATTATATCAACAAAGGCCCGTGCCCCGTATTAATAAATGAATGTCAAGACTGGGAGCGGTCTTGAATAAGCGTTTGACGTTTAATTTTGTACTGGAGCGAGATCGCTCTCAGACTTGAGATTGATTTATCAAAATGGGCCTAAGGAGAGTGAGTCTCAGTGACTATTGGTTCTGAAAATAGGCCCACAATTTATAACTTACATGCCATTTTGGGCTGAATTGTCATACATCATGCGTACAACTCTAGATTGAGTCAAGTTTCTTCGACCTCCTGCGTTGTCTCAACTGTCAAATCTCTCCTAACTTTAGGTAGGTTTACCATAGAACGCAGTAAGCGCTCGTCACGTCGGCAGGAGGCCAAAAAAAAAACATTGAAGACAAGTGTTCGACTAAAGCTTGAACAGTGCGTTCTATAGACCCAAGCAATTACATCGTTACAAAAACCACAACAGTGCGCACTTACCTGTATTTTTTACTTCTCAAAACACCGTTGTCAGGAGATGAGTGACTGCATAAGTGGTGTCCGTGGTGGTCAGGTAATGCCTCTAATGGAGAGGCACGTGGCCCGAGGTGGCGGCCGGTCGGCTGCAATCTCGGCACGGGCTGACATACAGGGACGACGATGTAGAGAGATGCTACAAGCGCTTGTTCTATAGAGCGTGGTTTACATGTGACGAAGATCATACTCGTATATCAATTTAAGGGCTTTCGATTTTAACTTTTTGGTACGTACAGACCACAGAGCAGTCTGTTATAACGTGTTCAGACGTCAAACTTATTGTTCTATCATGGCAGCTCTTGTATATTGTTTGATATGTTGTAGCGCCCACGCTGAGATATTTTCAGTCCAGACAACAAAGTGATGATTTAGAAATGACACTGTATATATATATATATTAATAAAGCGATGTAAAGTCTGAGAACGGTCTTGAGACTACGCTTTTGACATGTCATTTTGTACTGGCATAACTTAAGAATGACATCAAGATCGCAAAAAGATCGCTGTCAGACTTGAGATCGACTTATTAATACGGGACATTTAAAGACTAGCACCCTTGTGTATCTTTATCCCGCAACGTATTTGACACGTTATATGGTTTTTAAACAAAACCAATTTACAACGTAAAATTAGTTTTATTTCAATTCTATGGATGCATTGTGAGTAGTTAAAAGTACCTGCATCCTTCTGATGATTTCCAATCGTATCTAGTTCTCCATAGATCCTGGTCGGCGTACCATCGTGCGGTCCGAGCGCATCCCCGGGGTCCGATTATCGTTTATTACCCATACCTCATGCTATTACGACCGGCGAACGCTATGCAAATTATTCTTTCCAAAGCATTTTACATGCCTGTAATTGATATACCGAGTCCTCGCTTTTGTGGATAACCCACAGTTTAGCAACGTCGTGGCAATTTCCTGAGGGAATGACCTTCGCCATTAACTATAAGTTAGAACTGTAAATGGAATATATTTTAAGTCAAGTTATTGGAACGAAGTTCCTTATCGCGCGTTGCGAAAAGGGGCTAGACGGAAAAATTTAAGTGTGCCAAAATGTGTCGCACACATTTTGTGTGCGACACATTTTGGCGACACTTTTTCTATAGCTAATAAGCCGTGCGGCGTGCGCGTGTTTGTCTGTCTCTCTCTCTCTCTCTCTCTCTCTCTCTCTCTCAGTCAGTCGGTCGGTCGGTTATCGGTTAGTCGGTTAATCTATTGTTAGTGGTTTTAAACTAGTGTATCTATACCATTGTATTAAAAATAATGAAGTGGTTTTCTGTAAACTGCTGATTTCCTGTTACTTAAATCGGTTGAAAATTATTGTTGTGTTCGATGTAAATCTCAGAGTTTAAAACTCTTAAACAATTTTGAAATCCTCTTAATCACTATTAAATTAACGATCGTGGTGTAATTCAATTTAGCATTTATAGCAAATCGAGCAGGCATTACTTTAAATAAATTGGATTGAAACGACTATAAACAACATAAAATTTACTTAACAGACTATACTTAAATTGAATATAAAGAAATAACGCTTTCTGTTTTATAGAGGTCACGTCATGGTGGTTTCGTAAGTGAAACTTATAACAAATCTCAAGTACTCGTATAGTCACCTACTTATTGCGTAGTTGCATTATGCCCTTATTATCAGTCCCTCTAATTAGAACAAGTTTAGTGGGGTGGTAACTCCCCAGTAGCGGTCACACTGCTCGCCGACTTATGAAGCTTTTTGAAACATACAGCTACTGAAATTCTGAAACGAAAATAAAAAAATATAAGACATGTGAAATCCGCCAACCCAACCCGCATTGGGCCAGCCTGAATCCCCTCCCATCCCGGGGAGGCCCGTCCCCAGGAGTGGGACATTAAAATATCTATAATATTATTATTGCTAAGACTTCTTTGGGACTGGTCCCGCCACACACTCCCACAACTGTAACTCCTGTAAACCAGGATCGACAATGGTGACCAATAATGACGCTGAGGTTTGACCCTCGACAAGTCCCGGGGAAAAGGTAAATTTTCTTGGAACGCGCACGAATTTAATCGAAATAAATAATAGAAGGAGTTGGAAAAAGCAGAAGAAGAAGAGTTATTGCTAAGAATATACTAACACTGCAGTATTTCACGAGGTAGACAGAAGAGACATTTAGTATATGCGTATTCTCTTTCCGAAGAAATCAAAATAGGAATTTGCGACCCAAATCTTAATTAATCCGAAACCGAAATCCCAGCCTCGATTATAAGGATTATAACAACTTAACCTTTGATTATTGACAGGTAGAGTTCAATATTGACGTTCACAATCCTCTTGGTCAAAATTACGAGGCCTTAACGCCTACAGCCGCACCACTCAGTCACCCACGCGTCCAGATCACAGCCGAGCCGATAATGGAAAGCAAAGTCTCGAGTAGGAATCGCACCTACTAATTCAAACGACCTATCGGCGAATTTGGTCAAAGCCTACGACGAACCAGTTTGATTTGCAATATGCTTGCCCAATGCAGACGCAAACGTAACGCGATCCGATTGTGTGGCGTCCGGTTAATATTCTCACCTGTATATCTATCTACCTGTACTAATAATAAAAAGGCACACACACATATCTATACAAATAAATAAAATTGGAGTGTCTGTTTGTAATATCAAAATAACACCTTTTCACTAAATGCTTATGAAAGTACATACGATACTTATGGCAAAAACGCGATTTAATTTTTTTTTATCTGTCTGTCTGTCTGTCTGTCTGTGTGTTTGTTCCAGGTAATCTCAGAAACGGCTGGACCGATTTTGACGGGACTGTCACTGGTAGATAGCTGATGTTATAAGCAGTAACTGAGGCTACTTTTATTTTAGAAAAACAAAATTTAAAAAATTGCGGGCTCAGAACGCGCGAGCGGGCTTTTTTGTTAAGTTAAATTCCACGAGGACCAAGTCGCGGGCTCAGCTAGTACATAGTAAATAAAATTATTATTCAGACAGACCGAAGCTGGACTACGATTTTTATCGACACACTGCTACCTAAGCGGCCGGGAAACCCGGCACCGATAATGTCTATACATTTTACTGTATCCAGACTTAAAATACGGCTATTGTAGTAAATAAATTATAGACAGTGCAGTGTCGGTTTTTTTGTGTGAATAACCGCTATAACTTAACTATACAAATAACCATTTGTAAATAGTGTGTCTAATCCGCAATTAATCACTTAATTAAAGATCATTGTAGATAGAATTCTGATGTGCGCGAGTTTGTAATTATTCTCCTCGTAAACGGCTTGACCGATTTTGATTATTTATTTGTGTTTCTCGACTCACCTGAATCGTTCTTAGCTATAGTTGCAACCGATAAGGGGCGCTGTTGTCGACATCAAGAAAATAAAAGCTACGCCAGGGACGCTGTGGTCAAAACCTGGATTTTCCATATAAATAAAATTAGGGAATGTAAGAGGCATCGTAACGAAAACTTATACTATGGATTCAACTCATAATTCTGTACCCTCCCAGAGTTGGAATTTTCCGTCCATATTTTCATGATTTATGCTAAAAATGTATTGCTATTTTAAATTGATTTTAGCATGAAATGCGCGCTCAAGCGTATTATGTTACAATTAATTTACATTGCAATGTATGTCTATACTTATAATAGTAATTATTGATTTATTTATTTAAAGTTATATACTTTGATCATAATATTGATATACATAGATTTTAGTAATGATTTGAGGCTAAAATTAATTTAATGAAAATGTCGACGGAAAATTCCTAATCACGGGGGTCCATGGTATCAGTTTTCCTCGTTTCTCATCCTGGCGAGGCATCTTCCTTTTTGTTGAAAATATTGCAATATCATTCACGTGGCCCGCACCGGCGACGCTGGCCATGAGCTGTGTCGGCCGCAGATTGAAAACGAATCGTGATTTAACACACGTCGCTTTTTACCGATGTTTGGAAAATACAAAGTTAATGGTTTTTATTGCGACTGTGCGAGCTAGCATGTGGCGGTGTAACTAAATAATAAAAGGTATATAATATAATAATAATAGCGCCAGATGAACACACCAACTGTATGGTCCCAAACTATGCAACTACCTACTATGGTTACCGTACAATGGACTGGGGGCGATCCCAGTGACACCCAGACCTGGGAAAATTACGAAAAGAATATTTCCGAAATTTACTCTGACGGGAATCGAACCGCAACCCGCCGGTGTATTGAACCGAGCGGCCTACGCTCGAACCGCTGCGCCAAGCGGTCGTCAAAGTATAAAATATATTCGATAGAAGCTCAGCATGAGGTACACGAAAGAGTTCACAAGCATCATGGGTTCTTAGTAGGTAGAAATCCAAGTTAACCCAGTTCTACTCCTCAAGAGAACCAAGGATGGACTGAGTAAAAAAAATAACGACACCACATAATTTTTATAAATCCGCGTATCCCTTTAGTATTTTTTATTACATAAAAAAATGCTGTAATTAAAAACATTTAGGAAAACATATACTAAAAAGAAAATTAGGAACAATTACTCATTAAGTATCTGCGAAAAGGTCTTCTTAAAAATATTCCGTGAGTAAACAGCATTGGAGAGTAAATCACCAAGTCACGTAAACAATTCGCTCTCTGTCTACAACAGCATCGTATCGCGAGCAGTTAGTGCACCGCAAACTCCCGTTACTATTGTTGTTCAGCCCCGGATTGTGACCTCCAGCAATTAGAGTTATCTGAGGTACTGGGTTACTGTGACATTAACCTGTTGGACGATTGGAAAATTAGAAATAATATCTAGAAATTGTTATGATGACTAATATTGAATTTAGTATTTTTTTGTATATATATTAACTCATGATTATGTAAAAAATATTCACATTTCATACAATATTTTTTCAAGAATATTAAACAAACTATATAAATACTTTATATACCTAATATATAATCTAATATTAGCTATTCAAAATGGCTAAAACTACTAAATAATGTCGTCATACTTAACTATTTTATACAGATTTCGAAACGTTAAACGTCTGTATTATATTTTTATACTACTAGCACTACAATTTTAATTCTCATAATCACTAAGCCATTGTGACATTTCTTATTCTAAAAAACTTTACAGAATAGAGCATTAACAAATTAACCAAATACGCCTCAATTTAATATGAATACGGAACTGTGAAACCTAGAGGTTAATTTCAAAGAGACCTCTAGAAAAACAAAGATAGATCGGAATTTATGAAGTCTAACACAAGACTCCAAAGAAGAGGCCGGTTGTTCTCAAGTTACAGTACAAATTGTTAGGAAAGTCGCACGCGCACCCATCGATAGTACTTGCAACTGCACACAAAAAAAGGCGCCCAAAATTTATTTTCAGTCAAGAATAATTTTATTCTCAGAAATATTGTTTAATTACAAGTAAATATATGCTTGAACTGACAATAATGTCTTAGTTTAACAAAAACGTTTTTCTCTGCGTAAACCAATATTATTCTCGATAAATTTACTAGAATTAAAACAATTAGTGTCTCTTCGAGAATATATCAATCTTGACCAAATAATAAATTAGTTTTGGATATTAAAATGTATATGTCTTGATATGAAACAGCATTGTTTATATACAAGAATCCTAATTAATTGGATCAAAAGCTGTAACAATTTTCATTAATCAAAACGCGCAATGTGTTAGATGAAGACTTTTTGTTTTAGAATAAAACATTATATTCTTCCTTCAAAAAAGGTGTGATTCTCCTAAACTGTAAACGATGAATGCTTTCGCCCAAGAAAAATGTGTGTCGTATCAAGAATAATGGTTTTTATTTAAAATAGTAATCTACTTGAATTAATTATATGAAATCAAATACAAACGAGAAAAATTGCTATTCAAATAAAATTTAAAATATTTGGATTATAACCTTATATTCTTGGCGAGAGAAAAGTGTGGTATCAATTCAAGAAAATAATTATTTTAATACAAGATGCACAATGAGCGTAAACAATAAATTTGAATATTTTGTGTTAATAAATAATGGAGTTAAACGAAGACTCGTAGTGTTTGCAAAAAAGATGAACTAGCGTTTTGTTTAAAGAATATATAATATTTATTTCAATAACATTTTTATTGAGATGAGTAAATGTAAGAATTGATCCAAGAAAACGAATAATTTATAACAATATACTACAATGAGTTCGTTCAACACTTTTGTTGTTTTGTGAGAATGAGTTCTTGCGTTCAGCTAAGAATATTTTTGTTTGCAAAGAAGATAAACCAGCGTTTTATATAAAGAAAATATAATATTCAGTTCAATAATATTTTATTTGAGACTAATAAATGTGAGTATTGATGTAGGAAACTGAATAATTTAAAATAAGATACTCCGATGAGTTAGTACAATACTTTTGTAGTTTTGTGAGAATCAGTTATTGCGTCCACGTAAGAATTTTTTTGTTTCTATATGAGAAAGAATAATATTCAGTCTAATAAAAAAATTCTTGAGACCTTTGAGAGGTTTTACAACAAAGTTCGTTTCCCCGTTCTATTTGCATATTACATGCTAGGCATTTAATTTTTAAATGAAGCTTTAAAGCCAGCTTCTAATTATATAAGACCACACAAAACAGAGTGTATTATAATGCACTTGACCGGCAGTTAAAAACAATAGTCCAGTTTAAGCCGCCCCTGGGAGTTGCTGTGATAGTGACGGCAATTTTTGCCTCGAAAAGCTAAGTTACGGTGGTGCGTCGCGCAAACAGCCCGCCCACACCGACCGACCGTGCCCAGGAACGCGGGTTCAAACCCTACCGCAGGCAGAGGCCTTAATGCAAAATATCAAACAAATATAAGTTCGCACGTTCCGGGTGCGCAATGTTTACCACCGCCAACTTCTACCGCTGACGCCGCCGCCCGCTGTCAAATCCAATGGGTTCTCGCCACAAATCCCAGTAGAAGGAGAGAGGTCCGACGAGAATCCAATATGGCGACTGGGTCTTATGGACCACTCACTCCACAAGATAGTAAGAGAGGCACCGATAAAATTTGAAAGACAAAAAAGTATACCAAATATAAAAGCAAAGCACTAAAGCACGACAAAAAAGTCCTCTCACGACGAGATTCACCAAAAAAAAACCAATATTAATAAATATATATTACTAGCTGAGCCCGCGACTTCTTCCGCGTGGAATTTAACTTAACAAAAAAGCCCGCTCCCGTGTTCTGAGCCCGCGCGACAGGACACTTTTTTTTGTTTTTCTAAAATAAGAGTAGCCTAAGTTAGTGCTTATAACATCAGCTATCTACCAGTGAAAGTCCCGTCAAAATCGGTCCAGCCGTTTCGGAGATTACCCGGAACAAACACACAGACAGACAGACAGACAGACAGACAAAAAAAAATTAAATCGCATTTTTGTTATAAGTATCGTATGTACTTTCATATGCAAGTTATTAGCAAGTCATTAGTGAAAAGGTGTTATTTTGATATTACAAACAGACACTTCAATTTTATTTATTTGTATAGATACATTTTTCAATTTCCACAGCTTACGGTTGCAGTACCAACTGCTCAATTGAAACGTATCCCACACCGTTAGTACTAAGCTGCTACAAACGATACAAATTGACCCATAATCGCGCCAGTGGCTTGAGCAATGGCCCGTGCACAGTGTATCACGGCCCGCGTCCATGTGACAAAGCACATCAATCTCCGACCACTGGTCCACTTACGAACTGGAGTAGTACCGTTTAGTTTGACACTTAGACAAGTCACTTAACTTGATACTCGATATGACTTGCGGCCCTTTTGGCCTACATGCGAGTAAAGGTGCATACGTACCAGTTTTCACCACCGGCTTTGTTGCCGCTGGTGACAGAAGGGGCAATACATAGGTATATAAACAATGACGTAGGCTAAGTATCATATGTAAATTGCTAGACCATAAATAAAACTGCACATACCACTATATTCACTAAAGCCGAAGTTTTCAATACAATTGTTATAATTTAATCTTGTTTTACAAAAGCTCCGCACCTATTGACTGATCGCTAACGTCGCGGGACTGTCGAGGAAATATTGCGCGCAGCAGCTATATGCAACCCTGAACACTAAGAAGTGCGAGATAATAGCTAGCAAGCAGCACGAGGCACAACAGCCCTGCGAATAGGCTTGGTTGCCCACGCGAGTAAAAAATATAGCCATAACCTATGTAATACTAATAACTAAATACTTTTTAACTACTCGTAGTGACAGCTAGCGCAGAGCAACTTGTCGTTGTGAACGCAGCACGAGTCCAGTCTGTCGGCCCGTCAGGCCGGCGCGGGCCGCACATCGATTGCCGCGCCACATCCCGCTATAAATTGATTGCTTCCCATCACGGCACCGAATACACCCTATATGTATCTACTATACCGACGACCGCTTGGCGCAGTGGTTCGAGCGTCGGCCGCTCGGCTCACTGCACTTGGTGGTTGCGGGTTCGATTCCCGCCGTGGCAAATTTCGGAAATGGCCTTTTCGTAATTTGCCCCAGACCATTGTACTATAGGCATAGTACAAGCGTTGCTTAGTTTGGGACCATACAGTTGGTGTGTTCGTCTGGCGATATTTATATATTTATACCATTTACTTGTTTTCTAGGTATTAAAACAATGCATTTCCCTACACACCACGACTCTAGTCCGACACCTTAATAGTTCGGAACATAAAATAAAAAAGGTAGTTAGTCACACAAAGCAATTTAAAACTGTTGCGTACCGACGCGTACATTCAATTATGAATTAATGGGAAAATGAACCTCATAACAATAAAATGATCTCCCTTCTGTACCTATAATCAGTATTAGGACGAACGCTATTCATAGAGAGCTCCAGGTGATGGAGATAAGCAAAGTTTAATGTCAATAAACTCGGTAGTCAGTTAGTTGAGGTACAGGAACATAACGAGCAATCAATTCGCTGACCCAGAATCAGGAGACGGGCTGGAGCTGTAGACAACGCCATTGTATGCTAACGAAAAGCGGTTTAATTGCCCTATGTATGTGACAGCTGGGGACACTAGGCGTTAAGTATGTGTGAGGATAATCCTGAAAAATTAAACAGCTTAGTAAATATAATAATAGTACATATCGCCAGACTCACTCAAGTGTCGATGTCACCCCAATTAAAGTGGCACCCCAGTGCCCGTGCTATGCAATAAAATTGTGTACATGTAGATAAATATTTTATGACTAGCCGAGCCCGCGACTTCGTCCGCGTGGAATTTAATTTAACAAAAAAGCCCGCTCCCGCGTTCTGAGCCCGCGCGACGGAACCCATTTTTTTATTATTTTTTTCAAAAACTAAAGTAGCCTAAGTTACTCCCTATTACATCAGCTATCTGCCAGTGAAAGTCCCGTCAAAATCGGTCCAGCCGTTTCGGAGATTACCCGGAACAAACACACAGACAGACAGACAGACAAACATTTTTTAAATCGCGTTTTTGTTATAGGTGTCGTATGTACTTTCATATGTATTTAGTGAAAGTGTTATTTTGATATTACAAACAGACACTCCAATTTTATTTATTTGTATAGATATAGGTGATGAGTGGTTATAGGCAGAGCGTACGATGCAATAGTTAATACCTACTACCTACATATTTAATATATTTACCTGTAGGTATGTAATGTAATGAAGTACCAACTAATACTTAGGTAATAGGAGCAGCTTTAAAATTATATCAATTAAAAATCTAATCATCTCTAGCACGAAACGCATGACTGTTTAATATCTTGTCGTAACATATCCGCTCGGTTAATTGAAAATTCCTTATTTACGACATATTGCTCCGCTACGTTTTATAACTCAATTAAATGAAAATATAGAGTGTCTCATTTTAATATTTTACGCTCTGGTAAATAAATTAGTTTGTTAGATCTTTCTAATAACTTAAATTTTGATATTCATGTCTAAAATTAACATGAAATAACATGCATATAACCGGGATTCATCGTAAAATGTTTTTACAATGGCTATGTTATGTATTGAAGAAAACCTTTTACAGCATAGTAACAATAATAACTAGGTATAATAAAATTATACATAAACATATTCTTATATCAGCGGCATCCAATTGTGAAATTAGGATGCGTTTTTCGAAATTTATTTTTGTTCTAGTATAATATTTTTCATATGATTAGCTTGTCCCGTACATAATTGATTATGGTGGTCACCCTATTAACAGGAACACCTACAGACGCTTAGTAGGCAGTAAACCTACTCTAAATATGAATGTTAATTGTATTGTTCAATAGTGGTATTTCCATTTTCATAAAGCTTTTATACCATTCTGTTTGAGAAGAATGGCGGATCGGGCGTCGCGGTATAATAGTTTTTCAAGGTTCCATACATCATTGGAGTTTGACTGTCAAGCTGATGACGGGTCATTTGCTACGTTAGTTGTGATAAAATCTTGAAATTAAAAGTTAAAGTATTACTGTTTTGGTTAGTGTTAACTGTTACGAAATTTGAGAGTTAAATAGTTTTCATTCTTACACGATGGCGCGAGATAAAATTGTCTTAGGTATCTCTGATTTACCTACTTACTTAGTTAATCGTAGTACATATATCGTGATCCTAAACATACATACAACTTACCTACCTACTTAGGTACTTCACACTGAAATAAAATTTGTTACAGAACACAGTAAAAAAGTAACTGTGTAGCACCTGAGGGGTCTTCTAGGTTAAAAAACGCTTAATTAGGTATATTTGTCATTAAAATTGGTGCTTTATGGAAAGAAGATATAACTGATATGTTAGGTACTTATCTAATATAATAAATATTAAATCTTTATATATAACTAGCTGAGCCCGCGACTTCGTCCGGGTGGAATTTAACTTAACAAAAAAGCCCGCTCCCGCGTTCTGAGCCCGCACGACAGGACCCATTTTTTCATTTTTTTTTTATTTTGTTTTTCTAAAATAAAAGTAGCCTAAGTTACTCCCTATAACATCAGCTATCTGCCAGTGAAAGTCCCGTCAAAATCGGTCCAGCCGTTTCGGAGATTACCCGCAACAAACACACAGACAGACAGACAGACAGACAGACAAAAAAAAATTAAATCGCGTTTTTGCTATAGGTGTCGTATGTACTTTCATATGCATTTAGTGAAAAGGTGTTATTTTGATATTACAAACAGACACTCCAATTTTATTTATTTGTATAGATGAATCTCTATTTCCTTGGTCATCGCATCACGCGTGAACGGATGGAAAGATTTCGCAAATAATTTTTTGTTGTGTTTATTATTGTCTGGAGAAGGTTCTTATGGAAGAAAAAAATGAGAAACTACCGGAACAATTCGAATTCAATATTCAATGTTAAGACAGGACAAAGTCTGTCGGGTTAGTTAGTTTTATTTAAATACATATTTAATCGGGGATTAGTTTCTTATCCACTGTACATCTGACGATAATATTTACTGTATGGATTACGTTTAACTGGGAAAAATGTGGATAATCTGGGCCGAGTGACCTTATCTCGTTTAATCACTTTGTAATTCAAATAAGATAAATTTATTATTTTGACCAGCATTACGTAAGATATCGGTGAAGTGTCTTGAATGTCTTCAGTGTAGGTAGCTACTCTTTTAAATTGGAAAAAGAAAAAATACATTAGGTAGGTATTCCATATATTAAATAATACACGTTCCGCGGGGTAAAGCCAAAAAAATGCGTAGAAAATGAAATAGTTTCTTGTTGTTCATGTAGGTATGGGCTCATCTGATGTTATAAGCATAATATTATTGTGGAAGGAACATGAAAAGTGATTACATATTTGTTCAAATAAGAATAAATGTATATTACGTATCAATTTCATCAACTCTAGAAACTTAATTTAGTTCAAGCACTTACAATGGTATAGGTACTCACAATGGCATTACATAGGTACACTTGCTTGTTCTGAAAATGTAGGTATTTGTTAAAATTTTCTATTTAGAGTGTAAAAGGTAAGGTACCTATGTTGTCAGAACTAATACCTACATGGAGCAAAGCAATTCTAATTAATACCGCCAGTAGGCAGGTCAAGTACCCCGAAGCAAATCATAAAAATGTCGCCTTTAATCTTTGATATTAATCCGGCAGATGGCGCGGGTAATCCGGGCTCGGTATCCGTGACGTCACTGGACACATCCCTATATCCCCCCTGTGGCGATGTAATATCGCCCGAATACGCCGATGCCGACCAATATCGCAAATTCCATACATCGACTGTAAAATTGTATTTTCGATGGAAGTTTTTATTTTTCGTAACCGTGCAAATTCGATTAAAAGTATACATACCTATTAAGTGTGGAAAAAGTCAGGCTATCTCCACCTACTGACTTTAAAAACAATTGAAAGAAAAGTCTATGAAAAAGTTGATTAAAATTGCTGTTCTAATCGTGATTTTTCAGTGGCGAAATATTTACATCCATCTATGTTGTGGTCCTTATTTTTTGGGAGCCCAAATTAGGGACGGCATCACAAATTGGTGTGTGTTTCGCCAGTGCCAACGAGAGGTAACATACAGAAAACACAGATACATCATTCTAATAACATCCCACGTCCATAATTTATTAACCTAAACTCAATAATACGATACACCATTTCTTCTGTCTTCCCGAAGGGATCGGCAGAGGTCTAGAGCGATTCAATAATTATAGGCAGAGGTACACCGCAGTGTCATCGGCAATGGGGAATTATTACTCAGTAATCTATAATTCCTTACACCATATTTCAATAATCTATTCCATGATTTCCAAGCCATTTATTCTGCAGTGGAATTAGTAGAAATAATTGCGTAACGAGTGGAAGATCTCGATCAGCGCCTGAGATAAAATAACATTCTAATTAGAACGAACATTATCATCGCACTGGTCAGACGGCGCCATAAATAAAGGCGGTCTGAGTCATTTATAAGTTCTATACTTAGATGAGCTACAGATCTAAGGTTGTTTACGATCACCGTACTGTAAGAGGAATAACTTGAAAGGTACCTATTCCTTGCAGTGATCGCGGAATATTTGAAGTTAATGTTCTTTATCTTTATTATTTAGGCATTCAATTCCATTGTGCGTGTGTTCGTAACTCTTCTGCTTCTAAACGTATTGCCAGTTTTTGATGATTGTTTTTTTGTTCTTATGGGGTCCACCTGGATGGTTCTTATCTATAGTTGGACCCGGTAGGTGATGCTGTGGTCGAAATATGGAAATGTACCTAAAAGGGAATAATGTAAAGGGTCAAGGGACTCTTGGAACCGATTTTGATGAAAATTAAAACCGTACCATTGGATTTTTGAAACATAAATTTTCTCAGCCGTGAATTGAATTTGTCAATTGTGAAACACCCTGTGTTCTTAATTTCACTACGGAACTCTTAAAAAGTTTAAATATTTGTAAGAGAATATGTAATTTCTGCATTGTACACCATTGCAGTCGACCTGATGCTGACCTGTAGCTCTGCAACGTTACTGCGATATTTCCGACGTGGTACTCAGGGTTCATCAATCGTGGCGCCCGCGCTGTTGCAGATATATCTCGTCTTTCACTCCGATGCAACGTGTAGCTTGAAGTTCCTCGAATGGTCAACATTCATTTACTCGAAGATTCATATCGTATTGCAGAAATTACTACACTTAAGTACTTTTACATGTGGTTCATTAAACAAAAACTACATTACAAATATGTAGCAACTAGCTGACCCGGCAAACGTTATTTTTCCATATAAATTATGAACCCTTAACATTTAGGGGTACACAAATTTCATGAAAATCGGTCGAGCCATTTCGGAGGAGTTTGGCAACAAACACCGCGACCCGAGAATTTTATATACTAAAGTAACTGTAACTTATCTTCCAAAGAGTATAAATTATATATTGGTACATGGAAATAAAGTACCTATACATAAAGTATTATGAGGGAGATAGGTTTCAGTTTATGCTAAAGATACGTGTTGTTCATATTTATCTAATTAGAGAAACTGTGTTACAGACATTACAAGTCAGATAAACCCAACTTATACATTTTTCGTTTTACCAGGCCAAAAACGCTAATCCCGATTAATTTCGTCCCTATAATTTTGCCAAGTTCACCCAATTGTTAGCCCTCTCTCCAGCTCAGCGGACATCCTTTTGATCTTAACCGCGCGCCGGGACCAAGAGGCGAGATCAAAAACACGAACGTGGCCAGAATAGCGTTATGACGTCATAAACCACTATACCCGGATTGAGTCGAGGCATTAGCGGTCGTAATTATTTCTGACAATGATTTACTGAACCTTCGTCATCCGTCATTTCACTTTATTTGTCGGGTTATTTATGGATTTCAGTATTCTTAGGTCTCCAACCAAGTTATGGGGTATTAAAAATATCCGTTTTACTATAAAGTTTGCGACTTTACATTTGAAGTGGAGAATAGTTGGGATTAGAGTCTTGTGTTCTTCTAACTTCATATAGATATTCATTATTATCTGGTAGCCAATCGTAATTTTTGAACGGAAGACAAAGATGGAAACTCAGTTCTAGCAGGCTTGAAGATTTTTATCTTATATTTTCCCTTACTTGACTTAAGACTTAAGTGATTACTTCCAAATAATGAAATTTGAAACAGTCAATATCCGAAAATATAAATCATTTAGCAACAAGTTTGCAAATTATATTTCAGAAGGCAAAGTTCAAGGAGATGAAATGTAATACTCTCAATTAGCTGGCTTCCATTAATTATACAGATCGCATGCAAAATCTATCGTAATACGTATAATTTCTAGTTTAGTTTAGTCAGACCTTCACAATAAATTTACTTATATTAATTATCAAAGAAGATTGACTATCATGTTAACATTATAATTAAGTATTTTAGACTGAACTAAGATAACTAATAGTCGCAATATTAAACGCACCGACGTTTTAACCATTTGTATGCGCGTGCGCTATTTGCGGAAGATAATTCGAAAAGGATAATTAATGTATTGCGAATGTGGATGGAAGATTTATGATAAGGCTTTAACGGTTATAAATTGTTTGTTAGTTGCTACCAGTTGGTTAATAACTTCAGATGTAGTTCAAGACTCGTCTAGCATGTTAGACTGTCTTAGTTGGAGACCCGGGTCACGCCAAACTTGCTTCTTATTTAATACACCACCACCGCCAAATTCTTAGTATTGGTCTCAAGGCTCCTCCGTTACTTAGATGGCCAAACCAACCGTCTTACCTATACTTTTTGCATCCAGTTCTTTCCAGCCATTTTTAACTGATCATCTGACTATTTTGTGGTTGCCTTCTAGCACATGTTGCCACGTCATCTACGTGGTTTTCATACGAGGATTGTGTTAGAAAAGTATTCGTGTAGGGATCTTTTTCTCCTGGAGCTATCCACAAATCCATGAACAGTCATCGATTTGTGGATCCCAGACCAGCTGGACAGGACCAGCGCTCTAGAACGCTGAACCATCCGAGCCCCGATAGGGAGCTCCTTAGATACCTTGATAGTTATTAATTATTCATAGAAATGTTTTTCTATGTCCACAGGAGCTGAAAGAGAGCTTCAACTATGGCCTGTTCTGCCCACCAGTTAATGGCAAGGCCGGCAAGTTTCTGGATGAGGAACGCCGCCTCGGTGATTACCCCTTCAATGGGCCCGTTGGATATCTTGAGGTACCATTGGGACTGTTCGCTATCTTTAAATTCTTCTATTTGTATGTATTTTTCATCGTGATTGATGCTATGAAGTTTTTCTTTCCATCTCTCAAAATCTGTTCGACTGTCGAATCCGTTTATCCAACTCTTCGGAACTTTCAGTAAGATCTGACTTCTCCATAGACATTAGAAGAATTTCGACTGAATCATCCATTCACACAGACCATCCAATGTTTTCAGCTAAAATACAAGCGGCGAGTCTACAAGATGCTGAAGCTAGACGAGAAGACCCTGAAGGCGCTGCACTCGCGCGCCAACTTACGCCGGTTTCTGGAGCACGTGACGCACGCGCAGATCGACAAGATCACCAAGGCGTGTGCTAAGGGTCTCGACCCCAACTTCCACTGTCAGGAGACTGGTGGTAAGTGTTCCTTAATAATATTTTAATAGAAACGTACGGTGAGTAGTTAGAAAAACACTCTGAATATTGCAGAGGACTTCAATAAAAGTTGGTCTAAAAAAATCTCATCATACCTAGACACATCTTAATTCAAGTCATAATTTACAATTCGGAGTTTCTTTTTCTAAAGAAATGTGTAGTCAAATATTTAAACTCGTCTTAAGGCTTCATTGTCCTCTGTATAATGAAACAAAACGAACCGATTATCATCTCCACACCTCTTAAATACCGTTTATAATCTGATACCATTTCGTTCCAATCGGCTCAGCCCCGTACATTCTCGGTGCTAATATTTGCCAACAGCCCGGCAGCTGCCTCCGACACGCACTGTATTAACATACAGATTATAATCTTCCATTGTTCTGCACTCAAATGAGATATAAGGCAAGACTAGACTGCTTGTCAACTTTAACCAAGATGCTAAGTTGCGTTGAGCAATGATATAATAAAAAGAAATAAATAAATATCGCCAAACTGACACACCAACTGCATGGTCCCAAACTAAGCAAAGCTTGTACTATGGGTACCATACTGGGGGCAATCCCAGTGGCACCCAGACTTGGGCAAATTACGAAAAGGCCATGTCCGAATTTTTCCCGGCGGGAATCGAACCCACAACCACCATGTGCAGTGAGCCGAACGGCCTACGCTCGTAGCACTGTGCCAAGCGGTCGTCTATATTAGATGTTACACAAGTGATACATGAGTTTCTGTTAAATCTAAAGCCCTATGTTGTGAGTAGTGGGTATTTACTTAAGCATTAAAATGCAGATTTGAGCCTCTTCATTATAAATATTTAGCTACACTTAAACAGAGTCATAATAACAAATTCCAAAAGGCTATTAAAGCTGTGGATTCTCTCACGTTTATAATGTATACTTCGACAGCTTAGAGTTTCCATCTAACATGTAGGTTTCTTCACGATTGAAGACCACTGTAATTCATTGAATTTAGGACATTAACTGCATGGTTACAGTAACATCTGCATACACCTTAACCGCCATTGTAAGAAGACCGTATCAAGCCAGCCGTGGATAATCTCCGATAAACGTTCTTCATGACCTTGGCGTCTGAGTTATGTGTTCCTGTCGAACGCCTATTTCGCTTGTGATTTAAATGCTCCATTCTTTACTTGAATGGCTCAAATAAAACTGTGCTATTGTTATTGAAACGTATTATACCATTGTCCGTAATTTGCTCGTCAATGGCGGTGTGTATATTTGAGAATCTGTTCGTCATTTCCTTGTTTTAAGTGACAATAACGCATTAAATCGCCATATTATACGAACCTCTGTTTGGAATATGTTTGTAGGTCTTTGTGATCAGAGTTCTTTGCGGGTATAATATTATTGTGGTTTTCAAGATAAGACAACGGTAGTAAAATAAACCATGACGTAACCATAAAAAAATCTAATTTATTATTTAATAAATTATGTTCTATTTATTAGGAATGAGGCTTAAGTTCACAAATAAAAATTAAAAATGAACTCTCTTTCTTTATAGAAACACCCCTGACCATAGCAGCCGGCCTAAAAACACCAGCCAAAGTGCTGATAACGCTCGTCAACGGAGGAGCTCTCCTCGACTACAGAACTAAAGATGGCAGCACTGCCATGCACAGGGCTGTCGAGAAGAACTCCCTAGAAGCCGTGAAAACTCTCCTAGAGCTCGGAGCGTCGCCTAATTACAAAGATGGGAAGGGCCTCACGCCATTGTACTTGTCTGTGACGAATAAAACGGACCCACTGTTGTGCGAGACCCTGCTGCATGATCACGCGACGATTGGAGCGACGGATCTGCAGGGGTGGCAGGAGGTGCATCAGGTTAGTAAATGTTATATTGGTCTTTTAGCGTCACTTCTTTGCACAAATAATGAAGTCTAGATAGTTTGGGAATCCTCAAACATGCAACAGGCTTTCTTTGTTAAACACCCTTGATAGTGGGAGACTAAAATTTAAAATCTTAAAGTCAATTGAGTGTTTGAGCTATAATAACTTATATAATTAGTGCCCAGCCTTGATTGAATAAATACGAATGCGAACTAAACTCGTCACCCTAAAAATCCTTGATTCCCCAATGTAGCGAGTTTAGCCCATAGGGATATATATAAATAAATCTTGGTTGGTCATAAGAATACGATCATTTGTCTTTCCCCTACTAAACGACATCTCTCTAATATCCAGGCGTGCCGCAACGGCCTCGTCCAGCACCTGGACCACCTGCTGTTCTACGGCGCGGACATGAACGGGCGCAACGCGTCCGGCAACACGCCGCTGCACGTGTGCGCCGTCAACGCGCAGGACTCGTGCACGAGACAACTCCTCTTCAGGGGCTGCGACAAGGAAGCACTGAACTTCGCTAATCAGACGCCTTATCAGGTAATTCCCTTTTGTAAATAGTATAAAGTGTAGGGCGCCGCAACTCTGACATCATCGTGTAACGGTACGTCATCTGACGATTGTCACAAAATGGCTTTTGTAAACACACAAAGAGATAGATAGCAAGTATTGGATCCTAGATTGGATCTTAGGCCCGTTAATAAATCTATCTCAAGTCTGAGAGCGATCTTAAGTACGCTTTTGTCATGTCATTTTGTCAATCAATCAATCAATCTCAGACTAGAGATCGATTTATTAATACGGCACTTAGGTACTATCCATTCCAATGCATAAGAGATTGTTTTCGCATGTAAATATTAAGGTATTTCGGGGCAAGTGCCGGCCTTGTTGTAGGGATTGATGGGACTGCAAGACACAGGCATCTGCCTGTATCTGCTATCTGAACTGGAAACGACGGTACATACTACAAAAGAAACGTTTGTGTTATGGGTACCGTACAATAAATATCATGGATTTGAACACCTAGGTTTGGCGATGGTTCTTTTTAATTATTCCACAATGTTATCTCTGATTTCATAGCTATTGTTATTTTCAGGTGGCAGTGATAGCGGGAAACCTAGATTTAGCAGAAGTAATAAAAAACTACAAAGCCGATGAAGTTGGTGAGTCCAGGCATAATTTTTATTGCATGGCGATTATTGGCGCATTATATGTACTCACATACTTATATTTAATATTTAATTATTTAACAATTTGTTTTAGAGGATTCCTTAATCAAATTGTATTAACTTATAAAAAGTCTATGGATTTGATTAAGGAATTTATTTTTCCACGAGTTATGTGCAATGCTTTTGCAAAAGATATGACATGTATGTATATATGATCAAAATACTTTTATGTACCCAGCTACATGATATTGTTTACGTAGATATATTTTGTATATCCCATGAAATATCTACAATCGCATGTTTCATTCGTACTATTTACATATTACTATTCCATTGCTTTTTATCATGATGGTGATGGTTGTATATTGAATTACATTATCGAATATCGAGTATTTAAACTTAAATTCTGGATTAAAACCCATAGGTGACGTTACGTTATTATGTAGGTATCTTTAACCCCTTTGTATGTATTTTCTTTTATATTTTTGTAATTTCGCACTGTTTTGTTTTGTAATAAAAAAAAGAAATTACGTTGGAATAATTTCAAATTTCGAATTGTTTGTTGCACGATTCCGTTATTAGTTTGTTCGGTTGCTAAATAAAATATTTCAGTGCCGTTCCGTGGTCCGCCACGGTTTAACCCGAAGCGGCGGTCGGCGGCGTGGGGGGGGTGGTGGCTGGCGGGGGACAGGTCCTCGCTGGCCTCCTCCACTCGGATCCCGGTGGAGCTGGAGACGCTGCTGCGGCGGCAGCCTGGCCCCGCGGCTTCCCCCTGCAGCCTTGAGAGACCATTCTCCTCGGCGTCTTCCAGCATTAGTGACGCGAGTCACCCGAGCCACGAAGATGATGCCAGTATTATTACAGGTAAAAGTTAAAGAATGGACGAGTGTTGGAAAACAACGGTGTATGCGTAGACACGACATTGCATTATTACCTAATCATACCGTCAAAACTAACGTCAACTATCATTTTGTTTCTTACGTTCCATTAGTATCTAGGCCCCGTATAAAAATAGTAAGTAGGTAACATTGAAGTCTTATTTCAGTTCAATCATCCCTTAACCGTACACAAACCAATAAAAGAGTATCAACTACCGTCATGCAAGATAATAAATAACTCTAAATTGAAAATTTAAGAACCCCCGATGCGACGACCTTTTCATCAAATGCAAGTTCCTAGTAGTTCTTCCAAATAATTAAGTGAGCGAGATTTGCGTAGCTCCCGTAGCTCAGTATTCATAGCTCATCTCGCAAATTCATCTGGTACAACTAGTTTCGATGCCATGTCGTTTTGGCTTCCTCATTTATAATCTAAGATAACTAATGCAATATACAATAGTCAACAGAAAATCTGTGTAAAAGTATGAGACATTATCTTGTTATGACATTATAATCATTGACATTAGAATAGACATCGAATCTAAATATTGATGCCACGGAGGTTTAATTCCTAGTAAAAGATTATCAATTATGATTAAATTTGATGTAATAACTCTGGCTGAGGTGGACGGAAGCGGCCCAGGGGAATAATTTTCAATAACGCTTAAATTATATTAAATTAGATTTGTTTTTCTGTATTTTTTCTCAATGGCGGAGCAGCGCCCTCTAGAATTATTATTGCGTAATATTCCATGACCATTAACAAAACAAACAAAATTTAACGCATGCGCGTATCCATCATTTGAAACGTGACTTATGGAACGACTTTATTTCATACACAAATCTCATATAAAAATTGATAAAATATATTTTTTTTCCAGTATCCGGGAAACTTTTCAAATTTATAATATTGTAAAAAGCCAGTTCAGACTATTACGATCATTTAAAAATATAATAAAGCGAAATCGTTTCAGCCGTTCTCAAGTGAGGCAAAGATATTATTCCAATGAGCCCAAATTTTGCACGGATTCGAGCCGTGGAAGTTCGTTTTGGCCGCGAATGTGGCTTTTTTACCTACAAAAGAGCTGATGATCTTCAAACGGCTGAACCGATTTTCATGAAACATAGCTAAGAACACTCTCGTTCAGAATACCTATCTAACAAAAGAAACAAAATTGAAATCGGTTCATCAGCTTGGGCGCTACGTTGCCACAGACAGACACACAGATACACAGATACACAGATACACAGACACACAGATACACAGATACACAGATACACAGATACACATGTTAAACTTATAACACCCCTCTTTTTTCGTCGGGGGTTAATGACTTATCTTTAAAAAAATAATATAAAAAAATACACCAAGTCGCATCTACGCACGCCCCGTCATTTTCCAATATGGCCGCCGGATTTTGGCGCCACGGCCGCTCTGGCCGGCGCCACGCCACGTGACAACCATCACCATGCACCGACATCGCCCATACACTACGAATGCATGATCTATGTGCCTTGACTGTTCACTTAGTACCTACTTACCCATCGACCCCGCTTCTTCGCTTCCCTGATTTTTTTACAATAATATTTTTTCGAGTTACCCTATTAGATTTTAGTTATAGGTGATGTGTAAATAAAATTTAGTTTCTCAATATAACTCAAGCAGCATAAAGCTGTGTGACTGTTATTATTAAATACTGTATTATAAAAAAAACAAAAATACATTTGATGCTTACAAAATAGGTTGGTACCGCTATGGTCAAAGATGGGATGGATTCTTAATTTGAATATTGAATTAAATTGAGAATGTAACCAACGACGGCAACTTTTTATTATAATTTTTGTGCGATAATGAAAACCATTCAGTAAAACAAAAATCGAATTCGTACAAGTGCACTCACAAAGATGGTCGCCAAGTCAAGATGGCTCCCAATAACGGTACTGACCGGTGAGCGGCGCCACTATCGACAGATAAAAGCGCGGGCGACGCTAGCGACATCATATCGGACTCGAGCGGCGTGGGCACCAGCAACTCGGACACCACGTGCTCGCTGCACGGCGGCGCCACCGTCGTGTGCCTACAGCCTTACGAACCCACCGCGGCCGGGTACGTGCGGCTCAATCAGGGAGATATCATTGAAGGTATGGACGGTACAATGCAGTATTTCAGGGTCTTAGTACAAGTTTTGACAATATCAAATACCGATCAAGTGACAGAATCTTGCTATACACTTCACAGTAACGCCCCTATCGGTAACGTGCAGCTTTACTGATGAATGAATGAATGAATGAAGACATTTAATCACTTGATCGGCATTTAAATACGTTCAAATTGAATACCCAGGTGACTTAAGATTTTTCAAATATGAACCGGGAACCAACACAAATATAGCAATTTTTTGTCACACTTAAAATGCTAAACTTAAAGGAGGAATTTTTTTTTTGTGCAGAAAATTGTATTAGTTTAGTGTTCAATTGTCAGTGCCCCCTCCAATGCGGTTCCTTCAGCGGCTGCTGGACACCGCAAGGTCTATGCCTCGTCATGCCAATAGCTTTTATTGTAGGGTGACCATGATCTAGTTACGCAACTCAATATCGACCTTATGGCTCAGGCTAAAGAGCATCTAGTCTCTTGACAGTCCAGTTCGAGAATGATTTCGAAAATTGTAGTCATTTCCTATAGGCAGGCGATTCATAGGAGCTACTGACTAAATTACCATACTAACACTCATTGCATTGCCATCAATCGACCGTGCATTGTGAGTAACAATGGTCGGAAGTAATAATTCATCAGCACCTTGTTTCTAACTTTCATAAGACGTCATAATAATTTTATAACGATGTCTGATAGGTGTAAAATTTGTTAAATATATTTTTTAACTTTATTCGCGGCAAGTTCTAGAAAGTTATATAAATATAAATATGAAAAATAATTACCGTTAAATAAGGATGGAATACAATGTTTTTTCTACCCAACAATAAGTCCACAGCGTTCGTTATCACATCATTGCCTCATCCGCAGTGACGGGCGCGACAGACGACGGGCTGCTGGAGGGCGCGGTGCGCGGCTCCGGCGCCGCGGGGCTGTTCCCCTCGCAGTGCGTGCAGGAAGTCAGGCTGCGCCAGAACACGGCGCATCTGCACCAGGTACCTCATACCTACCATATTGATCATAAGTCCCTGGACACATGACTAGGTAGGAGCCTAAATGTTTCCTAAAGGCTTCCTGTACTTTCGTATTCTTTGGGATCCTCTGATAAAGTGTTAAAACCAAAAATATAATAAGTATAGTGAACATGCGTAAAATACTGTTTACAAGAGTCTACGTTACTGAAATTTATTTTGTGGGTTTTATGAGTTTATTTTATTTTATTATACACCATTACTACTTAATTAGTTGATAAGTTGCTTTACTGATACTAATACTCAATGGGCTTAATTGACCGGAAGTATTTTTGTATATTTATTAATTAATAAGAAGGTAGGTCTTGAAATACTTGACTACCCGCAACTATTTCAAACCTACCAACTGCTCGCTCAACATTTATTAAATGAGTGACGATAGGTGTCGAGTGGAGTTTAGTTCGTCTCAGAATATAGTTGCATGTAATAGAAGATACGTATACGAAAAAAATTGTGACGAGTGAACATATGAAACAGAAAAGGCTAGGATTTTAAAGGGGTGAGTATCAAAATTTGTTGGTAATAGGTAACTTATATCTGATGTATTTGCAGGTATTAGCGTCAGGTCCAATACACCACTCGCGGGTGACTGGCCGACGTGAGATGGCACTAAGCAAGACGTACAGTGCCACTGCGCCCAGGATAAAGAAATCGTAAGTTAACATCTCATATTACATTGTAGGTACTCCATTTGGTAGGTAATAAATAAAATATTTATCGCCTAAGAATTGGGGGCGATCCCAGTTAAGGCAAATTACGAAGTCAAAAGTTGTGTGATGCGTTATGATTATACATAGAGATAGTGATGTGATGTGATTTATAAAGTTCTTTACGAATCAGCTCCCTCGCCCTTCCTTTATCAATCTGCGCGTTAAAATTGTTATTCTGGTGTGGTGGTGCTTCATCCATTACTTTTATGGATTTCGTAAACAGGCCTTTAATATCAAGGGCCATTGATTTAAGAGTGCTTGTGGACCATATAATAGGAATGTGGGTACTACGTGTTTTTCTGAGTTTAGCTAGAGTCTCGTAGAGATGGCAATCAAACCTTTTCTGTATAGGTATATTGTCCGATCCCAAACTAAGTAATCCTTAATCTGTGAATACCGTACAATGGACCCGGGACGACCTCAGTGACTCTTAATCCAGGGGTGCTACTCTCAGTTTAATGATAATTACCTACGTCTAAGCGAACGATAATTTGGTATTGTAACTTCAGTAATCGATACGACGGCAAAAACTATGGAATTTAGAGTAGGATTCGACAATGCGAATGTCACGATATATAGATTATCCTTGCTAGGAGTAGCATCCCAGCAGTCGTCAACATACCATAAATAATCATAGCGAAACCAAAATACTGTGAGGCGAATGGGTGTGCACTGAACCCTTCCGGGAAAACAAGGGTGATGGTGTGGCGTACTTTAATGTTACACCTTTGTTTATTAAGTTACATATACAAAAGTATGTTTTACAGTTTTAATTTTTAGCCACTCTTATGCACTAATTAATTTTACAGTAATTTACACGATCTATTTTTAACTATTCTGTTATACAAATTACTTATATATTTTTATTATATCACGTACTTATCGATTGACGAAAAACTATCGATATATTGTTGGGTGATAAGATATGAGGGTACTGGTGTTGATGCGAGTGGAGTGGTGGTGCGCAGGAGCGGCGCGATGGAGACGCGCACGGTGGTGCTGCACCGCGCGCGGCGCGGGTTCGGGTTCGTGCTGCGCGGCGCCAAGGCGTCCTCGCCGCTCATGGAGCTGCGGCCCTCCGAGCGCTGCCCCGCGCTGCAGTACCTCGACGACGTCGACGCGGCTGGCGTGGCCGACCGCGCCGGCCTGCGCAAGGGGGACTTCCTCATCGCGGTGAGATATATTGTACAACTAGACATTCTAAATGGTCCCACGTTGGATGGGTCGGGTAGACGTACATATTATGAAGCTGTATATATAATAATGCACCTAACACGCTACACTATAACGGACCCCGATAACTGGCATAATATTCAGCTGATTTCTACTAATTGAAGATTGTGATTGAGATATTAATACATAAGATATGTTTAGGGGCGCTTTCCTTTTTTAATTTGGTAGTAATTCATCCAAAACTATAGTCAAAAGCCTCACTTTAATAATGTTTATTAATAATAAGGGAATAATAGCCTGTATTTTTGCCAATTTTGAAGTAAGCTACTTAATTTGGAGATCATTTCAGGAGTTGTATTTAATATAAGACTAACTTCAGTCAGGGTGACACTTGTACCGTTTTACAACGCCGAAGATCGCCTAGGTAGCTATTGGAAAAAAAAAACAATATTGTTTTCTTATATTTACGCGAATACTACACATTGAAATAAAACTATTTTTCGGATCCAGTAATTAATATAATTAAATCCAAAACCAAGTGTACCATTGCAAGACCTCGAGACACTGTGAGCACTTTCTGCGTGGATCGGACCGCAAACAACAATTAAATATGAGGGTACCCAGTTACTAACTATGACATCAGGACGTCTAACACCTCAGTCCCCCCGTGACCATGGCTGCTGTAAAGCAACCGAAACATCGGGAACATAAAGTTAATAAACGCGATAATATCCGAAAAATAGTTTTATTTCAAATATTCAATAGACATCTACCGGTACATTAATTGGTTCGCCGTTGTAAGACCATAATATCACCACGAATTCGGCAATCATAAAAAAGTCAGCATCCCCATTTATAATGTGAATAACAGTCTGTTACTAAAACTTTGTTGTTGTTTTGCAAAACAACGAACGCCGTAAACACAACAGTTGTTAAGTATCCGTCACATTCATTCCCTCCTAGTCGTTGCAAAACATGGCTGTGCTACTCAAATACAGTAAAATATTACAGGAAACTGTAAGAATTGTTAATAATCTCAATTGCAGTTCTCTTTCACAAAATTAAGCGTCAACCATTAATATTCGCTTGTGTGAACACTTGTGGGTCTTGTGGAATGAAACAGTCCAATAATTAATACTCTCACTTTATATTTCGATAGCGTAACGTTGTACAAGGAATTATGTTATCGAATACTTTTTTAATGGCGCGTCCTCTCCCGCCTTTTTATCAATCAAAATAGCAGTCATATTACGAACTATTAAAGTTAAATTATTGTTTACAACGCCAAATTAATATGATGATTATTAAATTATTAATTTTAGACATAATAAGGTATAGGTATATCACTTAGATATCATTGGGAGTAGATATTATACGTCACAACCGCTGGGCGCCTATGTGTTGCTTGATAACACTTGTGAATTAAACTCTATAACTTGCAATCTAAAGTTTACATTTTTACTGTGAAGATTGTGTGAAGTTGATAAACGTAATTTTCAAAAAGTGTCAACCATTCAAAACATTATGTTACAAACGGAACTCTATTGGTTTTTTAATAAAGTGTACATTCATATATCTCAGATAAACGGCGAGGACGTGTCTGCGGCGTCGCACGAGCACGTGGTGGAGTTAATCCGCAACTCGGGCGCGCTCGTCGCCATGACCGTCGTCTCGCTGAACAATGCTGGTTAGTAAACACCTTTGTCACCCATCTATCTGAAAATCGACGCTATTTCCCTCCGAAAGTGCAACCAAAGTAGTTATTTTTCCACTAGACTTTCACAGACGGCAGTTTTGAATCAGGAACATTAATTTATCTCTGTTCCGTGACCAAAGAGATCGAATGCAAATATGTATTACATTTGTTCCGCGGAAAATTGCACATTATTAGGGTCCCTGACACTCATGACTGACAGACTCGACCGACGGAGTTAGGTTTTGTTGACCTTTTCCATTATCGATCAACCTATCTGATTTATAATTTTGGAGGTTAACAAGCCAAGGGTGAGTGGTGGGTCCTTCTTCTAAATTGTTTTGCAAATATTGTAAAAAAAAATTAAAAAACCATTTATATATTTGACGACCGCTTGGCGCAGTGGTTTGAGCGTAGGCCGCTCGGCTCACTGCACATGGTGGTTGCGGGTTCGATTCCCGCCGGGGCAAATTTCAGAAATGGCCTTTTCGTAATTTGCCCAGGTCTGGGTGTCACTGGGATCGCCCCCAGTCCATTGTACGGGACTGTACAGTTGGTGTGTCAGTCTGGCGATATTTAATTTCGATATTTATATCCCATTAAACTTTGAGTTTGTACGTTGTCAGGAAACCTTGAGAGCAGCGCGTGCTCGGTGCCGACGAGCAAGTCGCAGAGCCAGCTGTCCGGCGCCGGCCGCCCCTACGCCGCCACCCTGCCCAGGAAGGGCGCCGGAGGTAGGCGGGCAAAACATACTATAAACTTATTCGTGAATATTGGAAATTGCTACTCGTAAACGCAATTTACACTGTTTTCTAAGCCATTAGATATGTTCTAAAGCCGCAGTACTAAAATTGTTACTAGGTAATATTCAGGAAAAAATGAGGCCATCCAACATCTATACAACGTGTTAATGAAATTACGCAAAACCTGAAATTAGTTTGTTCAGAATCGAGCGTAGAATCGATTTCACTAATAAAATATGGGTCAGATTTATTAAATAATAAAAACGTTCAACTACGCTGCTTTATACATTTTTTCTTAACTCCATCGTCTTCTTATCATGTGAATGGGCGATGTTTAATAAAAACCTAATTTAATTAAGTATTTTATAGGTATTAGAAATAAGCTCGGGTGTCTGAGGTATTGTGCTATTTCATGAACCCGTCGTATATCAGCTACAGTATATAGTAACTAGTGTGTGTGTGTGGTGTCAGGCCGCAGCCCGGCCCCGGCGCCGCCGCGGCGCGACCCGCGCACCACGCTGAGCGTGGGCCGCGCGCGCGCCAAGTCCATGGTCGCCGGACTCGGTCAGTACTCTCTCTCACACTCTCAATCTCGCCCTCTCCTGGCAGCGGCCCAAGCCGAGGTCGTGTCCCTTGTGGCGCCCTTGAGCTAGCTGCCCCCCTG
The DNA here is from genome assembly GCA_905147325.1 of Notodonta dromedarius. Classification (NCBI taxonomy): domain Eukaryota; kingdom Metazoa; phylum Arthropoda; class Insecta; order Lepidoptera; family Notodontidae; genus Notodonta; species Notodonta dromedarius. The sequence continues at coordinate 10,790,798 of LR990165.1, read as the reverse complement.
CCCAGAGGGCTGGGCCCTCTGTCCGGGTGAAGTTGTTATGGCCCATCTGGCCAACAACATTAAGTCCAGATAAAAAAAATCTCTCAATCTAGCTATTTCTTTCTCCCCTCCTGTTACTCTCTTTATATATCCTGTGTATCTCTCACAAATACACCTTCACATAAGAAACATTCTGATTAGTTGTTAGGCGTTGCCTAAGCTGTCCCTTGATCGCGCTGTTTTCGTGGACTGTATTTCTTTTTGGATAATTGAAACGCACGTAAAGAACTTTATACTATTTATTGCTATTTTTTACACAACACTATATTATTGTTCCAAATTAAAAATATAAAAAATAACGAGCACTTGTTTAATGTGATTGTGTGTTGCTGCTGCGAGAGAGATGGGAATTTGTAACAGAAAATATTGTCTATGTTGTTAACATTAGTTACAATATACATAATACGTGCTCCATACGCATGCTATGCTACGCCGATTTTGTTGATAGCGTCACAAACAGTCTAGAGATTTGAGGAGCTGCCCTGGTGGCAGACTTCGGGTTGGATCTCGAACCTTTACAATATGACATCAGCCGACTTTTTTTAGCTGACTAGAAGTGGCTAGATAACCTCACACATTGATATAAAAAAGCAACTTATACTCACCGTGTTTATGCCTTCTTCGAATTCAAATAAGCATCAAGCTCAAGCAATACAACAGGAATGTTTTTGCTGACTGTTATGAAATATGTTTTAGAGAACGGCGGTGAAAAAGAGGAGAGCTGCGAACCTTTAAGCGTCGCCGGAAAGTCTTCATCAGCGGAGTCCGTGCAACACGGCAGCAACAACAGTGAGTCACCATTCTACATTATATGTACTCTACTAATGTCCCTACATACCAAAGACTGACTACTCCCATACAAGGTGATATAGAAAGGGAATACAATGTATTTTTGAAGCAAGCTTCTATACGGACGTTCGGGGCGCTCGCCGCGCGGCCACTCTATCCGTGCTAAGCATCAGAAGTCAATAGCGTTACAGGATATATATATATAGGTATACAGAGTGGCAGCTGCGGCGCCCTACGCTTTATACTAAGCGTCCCTAGACGGAAGTGTTTTTTTAACTTTGTAAGTCTATATCTATCTGTTTCGGGGGAAATTTGAATAGTTGAAGCCATCACGAAATTTTTACCCCAACGTATCCCTAATGTGACCGTGAAACGTCCCGCTCACATGACTCATAAATAAGAGGGACACGCATGGCATGTATTTTCGATGACTGTATGAATGAATAAATAAATAAATAAATATCGCCAGACTGACACACTAACTGTATGGTCCCAACGGGTACCGTACAATGGACTGGGGGCTATGCCAGTGACACCCAGACCAGGGCAGTATGCGAAAAGGCCATTTCCAAAATTTACCCCAGCGGGAATCGAACCCGCAACCACCATGTGCAGTGAGCCGAGCGGCCTACGCTCGAACCACTGCGCCAAGCTGTCGTCGGGAGGGTCTGCGGTATTAGCCCCAAACGGCAAATGAGTGAAGGGTGGTGGTGTCGGTTGCAGGCGGGCCCGGCACGCCCAGCGCGGGCACGCCGCCGGCGCCGCGCACGGCGTCCATCCGGCAGCGGCCCGCGTCGTCGCGCATCACGGCCGCCGAGCTGGAGGAGCTGTTCCAGCGCCAGGCCGACGCAGACACAGCGTGAGTACTGCCTTCTCTCATCAACCGCTAATATAACTTTTTTCCTTGTGTTTAACTACTTTGGTTATACATACAAAGAGCATTAAGTTATATTTCATACAAAATCGCATATATTTATTCAAAAATGTATAAGCTTTTTGAGTGAGCAGTAGTATGAAATTCTACTCCACATGTATAACAAGCATCTGGTGATAAATAAATAAATACGAAAAATTTTCGCAATTGAAATGGGTCCGGAAGCCTTAATTGTGCATGACCTAACTTGTCAGTTAGTTTAACGACCATGTACAAGCCCTTTTGAGCCTGGTGTGAGTACTGCGCCGGACAGTGTTGCCAGATCGTAAGATCATTATGGGGGCGTCTGGCAATTTGGGCATTGGTACGATGTCCGATAGCGGAGAGCTAAATTATGTAAAACGTACGATAATTTTGAGCAATGCTTTGAGCAAAACATATTTTGTCATCTGCACAAAATTAAATAACAACAAGCCCCTCTTTACGTCCCTCACTCGTATGCACATACGCACGTTTGCCATAGACGTTTGTTTATCAGACCAGAAAACCTGTAAACAGAATAGAAGTCATATTAGTGATTCATGTCGATATTTGTCAAAAGTGTACTTTTTGCAGAATGAAAAACAAAATTAAAAATAATCATAGAATTTTTCTTTATCCTTGTGGGGAGGGGGGGGGGGTGTTCTTTTTCCTTGTACTGACTGGAGTTGAGAAGCCAAAATATATAATAATAATTTTCACGATGACTTACGATATTTACAACTTTTGGCTCCGGCAACACTGGCGCCGGGACAGCTGGCGTCGTAGCCCCGGCTGTTTTACTCTTTAATTTTATACAGGAACAGCTGGAGACTAGACACCTGCAGAAGTGATAAACTTTATCGCGAATATTTAATTTCAGTGGCGGCAGCAGCGCGATGATGACGCGCTCCGCCTTCCAGGACGGCGGCAGCTCGCCGCCCGACTCGCCCGCGCGCGCGCCCGCCCGGGTCTACGCGTCCGTCGCCGACATGAAGCGCTCCCGGGGGAAGGTATGCTCTGTAACTACAAGGATCCCTTCCAGGACGGCGGCAGCTCGCCGCCCGCCCGGGTCTACGCGTCCGTCGCCGACATGAAGCGCTCCCGGGGGAAGGTATGCTCTGTAACTACAAGGATCCCTTCCAGGACGGCGGCAGCTCGCCGCCCGCCCGGGTCTACGCGTCCGTCGCCGACATGAAGCGCTCCCGGGGGAAGGTATGCTCTGTAACTACAAGGATCCCTTCCAGGACGGCGGCAGCTCGCCGCCCGCCCGGGTCTACGCGTCCGTCGCCGACATGAAGCGCTCCCGGGGGAAGGTATGCTCTGTAACTACAAGGATCCCTTCCAGGACGGCGGCAGCTCGCCGCCCGCCCGGGTCTACGCGTCCGTCGCCGACATGAAGCGCTCCCGGGGGAAGGTATGCTCTGTAACTACAAGGATCCCTTCCAGGACGGCGGCAGCTCGCCGCCCGCCCGGGTCTACGCGTCCGTCGCCGACATGAAGCGCTCCCGGGGGAAGGTATGCTCTGTAACTACAAGGATCCCTTCCAGGACGGCGGCAGCTCGCCGCCCGCCCGGGTCTACGCGTCCGTCGCCGACATGAAGCGCTCCCGGGGGAAGGTATGCTCTGTAACTACAAGGATCCCTTCCAGGACGGCGGCAGCTCGCCGCCCGCCCGGGTCTACGCGTCCGTCGCCGACATGAAGCGCTCCCGGGGGAAGGTATGCTCTGTAACTACAAGGATCCCTTCCAGGACGGCGGCAGCTCGCCGCCCGCCCGGGTCTACGCGTCCGTCGCCGACATGAAGCGCTCCCGGGGGAAGGTATGCTCTGTAACTACAAGGATCCCTTCCAGGACGGCGGCAGCTCGCCGCCCGCCCGGGTCTACGCGTCCGTCGCCGACATGAAGCGCTCCCGGGGGAAGGTATGCTCTGTAACTACAAGGATCCCTTCCAGGACGGCGGCAGCTCGCCGCCCGCCCGGGTCTACGCGTCCGTCGCCGACATGAAGCGCTCCCGGGGGAAGGTATGCTCTGTAACTACAAGGATCCCTTCCAGGACGGCGGCAGCTCGCCGCCCGCCCGGGTCTACGCGTCCGTCGCCGACATGAAGCGCTCCCGGGGGAAGGTATGCTCTGTAACTACAAGGATCCCTTCCAGGACGGCGGCAGCTCGCCGCCCGCCCGGGTCTACGCGTCCGTCGCCGACATGAAGCGCTCCCGGGGGAAGGTATGCTCTGTAACTACAAGGATCCCTTCCAGGACGGCGGCAGCTCGCCGCCCGCCCGGGTCTACGCGTCCGTCGCCGACATGAAGCGCTCCCGGGGGAAGGTATGCTCTGTAACTACAAGGATCCCTTCCAGGACGGCGGCAGCTCGCCGCCCGCCCGGGTCTACGCGTCCGTCGCCGACATGAAGCGCTCCCGGGGGAAGGTATGCTCTGTAACTACAAGGATCCCTTCCAGGACGGCGGCAGCTCGCCGCCCGCCCGGGTCTACGCGTCCGTCGCCGACATGAAGCGCTCCCGGGGGAAGGTATGCTCTGTAACTACAAGGATCCCTTCCAGGACGGCGGCAGCTCGCCGCCCGCCCGGGTCTACGCGTCCGTCGCCGACATGAAGCGCTCCCGGGGGAAGGTATGCTCTGTAACTACAAGGATCCCTTCCAGGACGGCGGCAGCTCGCCGCCCGCCCGGGTCTACGCGTCCGTCGCCGACATGAAGCGCTCCCGGGGGAAGGTATGCTCTGTAACTACAAGGATCCCTTCCAGGACGGCGGCAGCTCGCCGCCCGCCCGGGTCTACGCGTCCGTCGCCGACATGAAGCGCTCCCGGGGGAAGGTATGCTCTGTAACTACAAGGATCCCTTCCAGGACGGCGGCAGCTCGCCGCCCGCCCGGGTCTACGCGTCCGTCGCCGACATGAAGCGCTCCCGGGGGAAGGTATGCTCTGTAACTACAAGGATCCCTTCCAGGACGGCGGCAGCTCGCCGCCCGCCCGGGTCTACGCGTCCGTCGCCGACATGAAGCGCTCCCGGGGGAAGGTATGCTCTGTAACTACAAGGATCCCTTCCAGGACGGCGGCAGCTCGCCGCCCGCCCGGGTCTACGCGTCCGTCGCCGACATGAAGCGCTCCCGGGGGAAGGTATGCTCTGTAACTACAAGGATCCCTTCCAGGACGGCGGCAGCTCGCCGCCCGCCCGGGTCTACGCGTCCGTCGCCGACATGAAGCGCTCCCGGGGGAAGGTATGCTCTGTAACTACAAGGATCCCTTCCAGGACGGCGGCAGCTCGCCGCCCGCCCGGGTCTACGCGTCCGTCGCCGACATGAAGCGCTCCCGGGGGAAGGTATGCTCTGTAACTACAAGGATCCCTTCCAGGACGGCGGCAGCTCGCCGCCCGCCCGGGTCTACGCGTCCGTCGCCGACATGAAGCGCTCCCGGGGGAAGGTATGCTCTGTAACTACAAGGATCCCTTCCAGGACGGCGGCAGCTCGCCGCCCGCCCGGGTCTACGCGTCCGTCGCCGACATGAAGCGCTCCCGGGGGAAGGTATGCTCTGTAACTACAAGGATCCCTTCCAGGACGGCGGCAGCTCGCCGCCCGCCCGGGTCTACGCGTCCGTCGCCGACATGAAGCGCTCCCGGGGGAAGGTATGCTCTGTAACTACAAGGATCCCTTCCAGGACGGCGGCAGCTCGCCGCCCGCCCGGGTCTACGCGTCCGTCGCCGACATGAAGCGCTCCCGGGGGAAGGTATGCTCTGTAACTACAAGGATCCCTTCCAGGACGGCGGCAGCTCGCCGCCCGCCCGGGTCTACGCGTCCGTCGCCGACATGAAGCGCTCCCGGGGGAAGGTATGCTCTGTAACTACAAGGATCCCTTCCAGGACGGCGGCAGCTCGCCGCCCGCCCGGGTCTACGCGTCCGTCGCCGACATGAAGCGCTCCCGGGGGAAGGTATGCTCTGTAACTACAAGGATCCCTTCCAGGACGGCGGCAGCTCGCCGCCCGCCCGGGTCTACGCGTCCGTCGCCGACATGAAGCGCTCCCGGGGGAAGGTATGCTCTGTAACTACAAGGATCCCTTCCAGGACGGCGGCAGCTCGCCGCCCGCCCGGGTCTACGCGTCCGTCGCCGACATGAAGCGCTCCCGGGGGAAGGTATGCTCTGTAACTACAAGGATCCCTTCCAGGACGGCGGCAGCTCGCCGCCCGCCCGGGTCTACGCGTCCGTCGCCGACATGAAGCGCTCCCGGGGGAAGGTATGCTCTGTAACTACAAGGATCCCTTCCAGGACGGCGGCAGCTCGCCGCCCGCCCGGGTCTACGCGTCCGTCGCCGACATGAAGCGCTCCCGGGGGAAGGTATGCTCTGTAACTACAAGGATCCCTTCCAGGACGGCGGCAGCTCGCCGCCCGCCCGGGTCTACGCGTCCGTCGCCGACATGAAGCGCTCCCGGGGGAAGGTATGCTCTGTAACTACAAGGATCCCTTCCAGGACGGCGGCAGCTCGCCGCCCGCCCGGGTCTACGCGTCCGTCGCCGACATGAAGCGCTCCCGGGGGAAGGTATGCTCTGTAACTACAAGGATCCCTTCCAGGACGGCGGCAGCTCGCCGCCCGCCCGGGTCTACGCGTCCGTCGCCGACATGAAGCGCTCCCGGGGGAAGGTATGCTCTGTAACTACAAGGATCCCTTCCAGGACGGCGGCAGCTCGCCGCCCGCCCGGGTCTACGCGTCCGTCGCCGACATGAAGCGCTCCCGGGGGAAGGTATGCTCTGTAACTACAAGGATCCCTTCCAGGACGGCGGCAGCTCGCCGCCCGCCCGGGTCTACGCGTCCGTCGCCGACATGAAGCGCTCCCGGGGGAAGGTATGCTCTGTAACTACAAGGATCCCTTCCAGGACGGCGGCAGCTCGCCGCCCGCCCGGGTCTACGCGTCCGTCGCCGACATGAAGCGCTCCCGGGGGAAGGTATGCTCTGTAACTACAAGGATCCCTTCCAGGACGGCGGCAGCTCGCCGCCCGCCCGGGTCTACGCGTCCGTCGCCGACATGAAGCGCTCCCGGGGGAAGGTATGCTCTGTAACTACAAGGATCCCTTTCAGGTCGGCACCGTGCGAGCAACGCCTTTAATGCAAGCATTTATACCTATAGGCTACGATAACTGCTTAACATCAACCGAATCGTTAGCTTGTTTGTCAACTTTGTCCTATAAAAAGCAAGATTACAGCATGTGCAGAGGAATTATTTAAGGCGTCAATAATTTAGTGGTTAGAGGAGCCGCCCTCGTAGCTGAGAGATTCCGGGTTCGATCCCCATCCCGGGCTAAACTATTGATGTGTGTCCACTCCTAAGAGCATTAGCTTACCTGGAGAGGCTAACGGGAATACTAGTAGGTAGTGTGAAAGTGTACATTTATATTTACAACGGAAACGTGCAATTTTACTGTCAAATGTATGGAGACATGCAATCACTCCCTTAAAACTCACACTAACCCGAACCATAGTTGATTCCTACTTTTGATATTTAGCTTCATTCTATTCATGATTTACCAAAAAGCTGGATACTGCCATATGACAATACCAAAAAGGCTTGGTTATAGAATATTAAGCAAAATGAATGTGTGACCTTGTTTATGTTCAGTTGTGGAGCAAGTCAGCGGGCTCCCTGCGGCGCGAGTTCCACTCGACGCCCGACCTGGCGGCCGAGCTGGCCGCGCGCCCGCCGCGCACCCGCTCCAGCGAGGACGTGCACGGTCACTACACTACACCGCTACTTATATTTTAATAATAATAAAATAATAAATATCCTCAGACTGACACACCAACTGTACGGTCCCAAACTAAGCAATGCTTGTATTATGGATATCGTACAATGGACTGGGGGCGATCCCAGTGACACCCAGACCAGGGAAAATTACGAAAAGGCTTTCTGAAATTTGCCCCGGCGCGGCGGGAATCGAAGCCCGCGTGGGACTTCAACAAAATAGTAGCCTATGTTTCTCCATATAGAATCAGCTGTCTGCCAGCGAAAGACCCGTCAAAATCGATCCACCCGTTTCGAAGATAAGCCGGAACGAAACAGACTGAGAAAAAAAAGAAAAAATAGTTTTTTTACCCTGTATACTTTCATTTATGCATTAGTTAGAAGCTGTTATTGAACATACTTGTATCTGCAGCCCCGCTGCGCGCGCCCCCGCCGGCGCACCCCCCGCCGCCGCCGCCCGCCCCCGCCGGCGCCCCCCCCGCGGCCGCCGCCCCCGCCCCCGCGCCCGCCCCCGCCTCCACGTTCCGCCCCGCCGCGGCCGCCAAGCTGTACGCCTCGCCCAAGGACCTCGACCCCGTCGCCTACCGGCCCGCGCGCGCCGAGACCACGCACCAGGTGATTCAGGGGGCGGACCAGGCCTGCCGCCCCGCCTCATTATAACCCCCCCCCCCCCCCCTAAAACTGTTCCCCATGGAGACACACACACACACACACACACACACACACACACACACACACACACACACACACACACACACACACACACACACACACACACACACAAACACACACACAAACACACACACAAACACACACACACACACACACACACACACACACACAAACACACACACACACACACACACACACACACACACACACACACACACACACACACACACACACACACACACACACACACACACACACACACACACACACTACCTCTTTCCTTAACTATACAAGGTGAAACATAATGGGTATACCTTTTTTTTCCAAACTTAACCTTGTAATTCTAAAACCATCAGCTTTGGAGGGAACTTGAAAAAAAAAAGGTGTTATAGGAATACACCTGTTCACCGATTTCACAAGTTTACAAAACCTTTAGTACTTCAACTGTCCCACATAGTTTGCGATTTACAATGTTAAGTTGCAAAAAAAAATAGTATACCCTTTTTGTTTCACCTAGTATAAAAATAGGGTGCAAGATTAATAAACACTTGCACTGGCTGGTCTCGAGGTGCTCCTGAAGGAGCCGCCGTTAGATGTACTAGTAACGATCACGTACCGACTTAACGGTCTGTTAGTGTGCTGGTGAACTCGGCCTTAACAAAATAACCAACATATCGACGACGCTTCCCATGAGGCTGACATACCATCAGTTTGGGAGCGGCAGCAGTGTAACACATGTGAATGGTAGGGTCGCAAGGCGGCGTCGCTGCGGTCGTGGGCGAGCCCGGCGCGCGCGCAGTCCGCGGACGAGCCCGCCAACCAGTACGCGCAGCCCTTCAACACGCACAAGGCCTTCCTGCGACAGGTAACACACATCATGCGTACAGTATCTATTGCGACAATAGGGATATGGGCTAATATCGAATTTAGTTTATTTCTATACCAATTACTATTTGACACACATTGTAACAGAATTTATCAAAAATATTAATCGATTGATTGCGATCATATTGGCTACTAAAGTTTGGTAACATCGAGTAGTGAGGAGAAAGTACAGTTGCAGTCAAAAGGTCACGTACAATTATACCTATTATATGAGTGGGTTACATACACATAAATTTACAAAGCAAGTTACTTACCTACAATGAGGCGAATGCTATCGACTATACCTGTAAAAAAGCCGCCAAATCTAACGATGTCTCACTCACCTTCAGGTCGGAAATGTGCAATGTGCAAGCATCTATAGGCTAAGGTAACTGCACATCAGGCGGGTCGTACGATTGTTTGCAGACATTATGTAAAAAAACATGCGAGACTCGCTAGTAACTATATACCTATTTATAAATAAAAAATAAATGTGTAGTGTAGTAGCTCTACTTGCTTGCGCAAGTAAATTTTCAGTTACCTGAATTATGTAGGTAGCGCCGTAAAAATTGTTATAATTTTTCAGAACTCAACGCCAGCGCCCCCAATACCTGAACCAGACTACAGCATGTCGGAATCCGACGACGAAGGCGACGCCAAGCCCAAGGGTGAGCCGCCCGTCGTCGAGACCAGCGCTAACAGCAATGCAAGGTGAACCTTATTACCTTACAGTTAAAGTACATTTTAATTTGACTCGGACATTGTGCTTAGAGCATACTTTTGTTTGGCTAGAAAATATTTTGTATGCATTGTAAGGACATTTACTTGTATTTGTGCATAAATACGCCATAGGTTCAAAAACCTGCAACCCCTAATAAAACTTGAATTTTCAGGATATACGCAACGATATACGAAACAGATGCGGAATAATAATTATTTAAAATTTGAACGTTCATATCTATGTCATAAGGTATAGTTTACATTGTCAATTGAACTCTTTATGTCGCTGGGGGATTGCTTTCTGTCCTTGTTTGTCAACGGATACATCGCAATCATGTTACTTCTTCTATCACTTTCATGTCTACACCGGTATAATAACATTTCCCATAATATCTAGGGACCACCTCAAAATAAATTCATCCTTAGATATCACTGCCTACCCTCAAGGACTAGATGGGAGATGCATATACTTTCATAGCTAGCCAATCAAAGGACATTTTTAATATCTCCACGTTATTAACGAGCTAGGGTTGAAGAATGCCACCTTAAACCACCAATTACAATAACTGAACAAATAGTTTGTTTTAGTAGACGAGCTTGGAGCAGTGGGTCGAGCGGCCGCTCGGCTCATTGCACATGGCGGTTGCGGGTTCGATTCCCGCTGGGGTTAATTTCAGAAATGGCCCTATCGTAATTTGCCCTGGTCTGGGTGTCACTGGGATCGCCCCCAGTCCATTGTACGGTACCCATGGTACAAGGGTTGCTTAGTTTGGGACCATACAGTTGGTGTGTCAGTCTGACGATATTTATTTATTTGACACCATGGAGAGCATATTATCTAAAGCAGGATAAGAAAGTATTAAAGTTAACAGCCCCATAGACTCGGAAGTGTGCCCCCAGTATATGGCAATAAACGAAACTAGGTATCAACAAAATGTGGGTCTGCCACAGACCAATAAGATAAGACACAGTTTACGACCATTATTCTATGAGAATGCAATCATTAAAAGTTGTTGGGGAAGACGGCTAATTTGATTGGTACGTTCAAGATCGAATCGGACCAATCAAATGTCAGGTGCGGTCATAACTATGCAGTGGCAATGCAATTATGTTAGTAGACGAGGTGCCCAGAAATGCGGAGTCTATAGCTTATTGATCTGTGGTGTCTGCCTACCCCCTCTACATATGTCGTAATTATTTTCCTATCATTATACCAACAGATTCAGTAGACACAAAATAGCAATGTATCTAGAATAATATTAGTTTAGAATCATTAAAAATAATTGTTGTTTGTTCATTGAAGTTCTCTGTTTTTGGAATAACGTAAATAACTTCATCATTACCAATCATTTGTATGGTTTAAAGAATTGTATGTGTCTGTGGCTTAATCACTACGAGTTCGTTGGAAGTGTAATTGATAATGTATTTCACTGGTGTGCACGTTCCTCTAAACACATCCGCACTTGTGGAAATACAAATCTACACTAAAGTCGAATTCGTTATGGAATATTTACCAACAAATTTAGAAAAAAATATTTTAATAACTAGTCAACGGATTGTTTGTAAACGCTCCATAATATCGGGTCCGGCTTTAGTTTAGTAAACTTTATTATCAATAACACTTTCACAAATTATTCAAACAAGCACTCACCCCTACCCCTCCCGCCCCCAGCGGCAGCAGCTCCGGCTCCAGCTCCATGCAGCACTCGTTCTCGGTGGACGAGATCCAGAAGATCCGCACGCGGCTGAAGTCGTCCAAGTCGTGCGGCGACGAGCTGGGCGGCGCGGAGCGGGACGACGGCGACAACTCGTCGTCCGGCGTGTCGTCCGACCAGGAGGCCGCGGCGCGCGCGCCGCCGCGCCGCGACAAGGTCTCCTTCTGCAGCTCCGTCACCGTCAAGTCCAGCAACGACGTCATCAGCACCGAGCCCGTGCACAGCTCGTCCGAGAGCCTGGCCGCGCCGCCGCCGCCCATGCAGCGCCACAACTCGCTCACCAGGAAGCGCGCCACGGCGGCGCTGCTGCGGGGCGCGGGCGGGGCGGGCGGCGCGGGGGGGGCGCGCGGGCTGTCCGCCGCCGAGCGGCTGGGCGTGGACGTGGCCAAGGCGCCGGGGCGGCGCGCGCGCGGCGCCGTGCTGCTGGCCCAGCTGCCGCCGCCGCCCGAGGAGCCGGCGGGCCCGCCGCCGCCGCAGGCGCAGGCGCCGCCCGTGCTGGCGCCGCCGCCGCAGTTCAGCGACCGCGTGCGCGTGGTGGCGGCGCTGCCCAAGCAGCTCGCGCACCTGCAGTGAGCGGGGAGCGCCCGCCGGGTGCCGGTCTTATGATCCCTAGCTGATAACCCTTCGGTTCTCGCCGCTCCCCCGCGGACGGAGCGGCGAGAGAAACATTTTGTAATCAAACGACTAAATGAAACCAAAGATTTATAGTATTTATTGTTGAGGAGTTAACATTGATATAGTTGAACTACTTTTTATACATTCCCTTATTAAGCTAGTATTAATATGCGTTTCACGGATCACAACTGTCGGATTTATTTCACTCGTTACGAACGGTCTCCCCGTCGAACCACCTGTATTTTGTTCACTCGCTGTAGCAAATTTATTTTTAATCTATAGATATATTTATTTCTCACCTTTTACAACGCAACCAAGTGCCATCGTGTCTATGATTTTAATATATTTTTTTATAAATATGTATCTGTAAATATTTAACATGAGCTATTTTGTGTTAAAAGAGTGGAGCACAAACGTCGCTATACAAATGTATCCGGCCAAGATATTGTATATTTTAAAAAGTAAATTATTTATCAGTCACAACGTATTTATGGATATAATATATTTTAAAATGTAATTTATATGATATATAATATGTGATGTGTTCAATATAACGAAGTTATTAATTTAAATTGATTTAATTATTCGTCCATTTAAGATGGAGTGGTCCACTCTTTTGACCGCCATATGATTCAAATCAAATTATTACTTTTAAAGGCGATATATTAACTTGAAATGTGTTCTTAGAGAAGACTAGCGCTTGCACCGAACTCATTAGCGTTTCATCCGTTCCATGGTAATGTCAAGATTTTATACTAATCGTGTTACATGTGCGCGTCATTTAGATATAGATATAGGCGAATGAAATTGAATCGATTATTTTGAAAACAACCCAATGGCGAAATATTTAAAGCACTTTTCTGGTAATTTTGTGATTTCTAAACATTTTAATATTTTCATTATTTCATTTAATTTGACATTTATAAATGTTAGATAAATGTATATCAAGAACTATCAAGTCTGGATACATGTGTGTACAAAGTAAAATAATCAAGTTTTCTACAATTATTGTTTTTAGCAGTGTGTATTTTATGTTTCCTGTAAAATTTATTAATTACCAAATTGGTCGTTTTCAAAAGTATCGATTCAGTTATGTAACACCAATTTTTATATTTCATTAATCGATTTTGTATCTTATTCTATTCTACTTTAGATATCATTTTTGCACACATTTTAAAAACTCGTCAAAATCGTCTAACGTTAACGAATCGAATAATTTACAAATTAACTCTTTCCTATAGAAAAATTGTAAGAATCTCTTGTCCTTTTCTAGATGTTGAAAAGGTAAGCATGATTTAAAGGGAAGTGAACCTTGGCTCGCGCGTCGGTTGCTAGACGATATTTATAAATCTACGTATAATCTAAAAGCACTTTTGGAAATACGTGTGACTGAGGAGAGAGGGTCATTATTACATAACTTTGGAGAATAAGTGATAATTTCGGATATAAATAAATTAAAATAACATACCCAAGTTTATAGCAGGCACTACCTAATGATAATCAGCCTTTGACACTTCATTTGTTGTTTTATTATCAAACGCGTTAAGTTTATTGTTTGTTAGCAATGACCATTTTACCGAAGTAAGAATCCCCATTCCACCACCAGTTGATATAGCAAATGGAACTCGAGAGTATTGGAATAGGGGTGGAAATGTAAAAATTAGCTAATTATTAGCTGAATTTTGAATAGTTACGTCGCGATATAGCGGCGTTAGCATTCCCATATAATTAGCACAATTTATTTGTTTATGAACGTTTGTATTATTTTGTTATAATCGTCTTGTCATTATTTTAAGTTGTATAAATGTATTGTCTACTTAAGGCATAGATAGGTAGTGGTAATTATTAGGGCAATACTTGATAGTAGGGTAACGGACGGCGAGGGGTGCGGCAGCGGTGGCACCGGCACTCACTACACATATAAACTGAGATGCGCATTCGTAAATCGATCTCAAATCTAAAACCGAACTGAGTACACTTTGAAATGGCACTGGCATAACATTAAAATGACATTTCCAAATTCTCACCCAGACTTGAGATTGATTTATAAATATCGCTCTAAGCGACGTCACAAAACTTATTTACTTATAGAATTTGCATTATTTGATAAATAAAATCTACCTTGTACTATGCGGTTGAATTTTTTAAAAACGTTAGCAAGTACGTAAGTCAAATGGCTTGTGACTTGCACACGAACTTGCACCCTATTTTCATATAGTTAGAGATTGAAATTAATGCTCAATTATATATATAAAATATTATTTAAAATGTAAGTGTAGTGAGCGCGGTGTATCACACGCTGTAATTTTGTATAATACAATTGTGTTTCGCGTTTCATTTGAATCTCAGTATCGGACGTGTAAAACTACAACTTGGTATACTTTCAAATGAAAAATTAAATGTTTCATCACTTATAAATGAGGTTTTATTTCCATTATTATCCACTGTGAAGTGCAGGTTTAAAGTCATTACATCTTAAAGTAGGTGTTCCAAAATGTTTTACAAAACGGGAATATATTTTAAATTGCGTGAATCCGAATTATTTACTTTCGACTTGACTGATACCTTTAACCGTAGAAGGGGCGTGCGTTATTTTTACATTCAAGCGTTCAACAAGCGAACAACAAGATATTGTTATAAGATTACTGATCGATCGAGTGTCTAAATATAAGCGAATATTAATTGGTGTACTGTTATTGTAAACATGTACAGCCGCTGCGCGCTGCTGTACTGCGGTAGGCAATAATACTGTCGTATTTTTAACATTTTCAAAAGTACGAATAGGTATCTGTTTGTCTGTGAGTCTGTTCAAATAAATGGAGTGTGTTTTTATCAAGTTTGCTATATGCAATATGAGTTATTATACAAGGTGACACATAATGGGTATACTTTTTTTTTCAAAACTTAACTTTGTAATTCTAAAACCATCAGCTTTGGAGGGAACTTGAAAAACAAAAGGTGTTATAGGAATACAGCTGTTGACCGATTTCACAAGTCTACAAAACCTTTAGTACTTCAACTGTCCCACAAAGCCGATAGTTTGAGATTTACAAAGTTAAGTTGCAAAAAAAATAGTATACCCATTTTGTATCACCTAGTATAATCTGACACATTATTGTTGTCTAAACGACGGATTGCGGATTCAGCAGTACAAAAGTTATCAATAAATAGTTCGAGCGATTGGTTGGACTTTTTTTTTATACCGCCAGACTGACACACCAGCTGCATGGTCCCAAACTAAGCAACGGTTGTACTATGGGTACCGCAAAATGGACTGGGGGCGATCCCAGTGACACCCAGATCTAGGCAAATAACAAAAAGGCCATTTTTGTAATTTACCCCAGCGGGAATCGAACCCGCTACCACCATGTGCAGTGAGCCAAGCGGCCTACGCTCGAACCAATGCGCCAAGCGGTCGTCACTTATGTTGTAACATTCGTTCGAGATACATTGAAGCTCGCACTTAGTATCCTGATATTTTTCTAAAATTGTTTTCCAAATGATTTCATAATTTCCTGCAGTAGCAGTTATTCCAGAGCAAATGTTAAGTGCCTAACTCGAGAGACAACCAACTAAATACTGTACCTTATCAGCACTTGAGAGGCGTTTATTAATGTGTATTAAGCAGCGAAAGTTTTGATAAAACACTGGCTATTTGCGTGAAGTGCCATCAAAACTTGCCAGCTTATAAGGATCGGGAGTTTAAGCTTATAAGGATCATTGTCCTTCCTTTTGTCATCACACTGTTGTTTCAGATAATTTTCTGTTTGATCTATACAAATAAATAAAATTGGAGTGTCTGTTTGTAATATCAAAATAACACCTTTTCACTAGGAGCATATGAAAGTACATAAGAAACCTATAGCAAAAACGCAATTTAAAAATAAAATGTCTGTCTGTCTGTCTCTGTGTTTTTTCCGGGTAAACTCAGAAACGGCTGGACCAATTTTGACGGGACTTTCACTGACAGATAGCTGATGTTATAAGGAGTAACTTAGGCTACTTTAATTTTAGAAAAAAATATTTGGGTTCCGCGTAAAAAAATAAAAACACAGGAAATCAAAGAGTATCTCCGAAACGGGTGGACCGATTTTGACGGGACTTTCACTGATAGATAGCTGATGTTATAAGCAGTAACTTAGGCTACTTTTATTTTATAAATCCAAAATTAAAAAAATGGGTCCTGTCGCGCGGGCTCAGAATGCGTGAGCGGGCTTTTTTGTTAAGTTAAATTCCACGCGGACGAAGTCGCGGGCTCTGCTAGTCTATACTAATATTATACAGAGACAGATTTGTATTTTTGTATGTTTGTAACGAGTAAACTCAAAAACTGCTGGACCGATTTCAAAAATCAGACCATGTTATCTATACCTTACTATAAATCCTTATCAAAATAAATTTTATATTTGAGACTATTTTCATACCTGTAGATTACTTTTGAATTATTTAAATCGGATATTCCTCACAAAAGATATTATGAATTTAAAAATGTCAATATAAACAAATAATAATACAAAAATAAACGCCGCCGCGCCGTGGCCGGGCACCGAATTACGGGAGAGGGGTGTCTAACTTAATCTCTATGAAATAGGTTAAGTTAGGCAGTTTTTTTTCAGAACTACTTAGAAATTTACTCTGAATGAGCACCCGTGCAAAGCCGGGACGGGGCGCTAGTGTTACAATAAAACTCATTAAATACATTGAGGACACTGTAATTAGGCTTTGCATACCATGCATACATTCTATGACAAAGTTATCCAGAGTTTTTATAAGTTCAGAGCGAATATGAACATTTGACTGCATTCTAGCTAAAATTGATAATGATTGATGGGATCTGCCACTTTTTAACTTAAATTATAAATATCTTGAGCCACTTGGAACAAACTTTGTTTCTTTTCTTCGAGAATTGTAATTTTAACATCTGGAGTGTCGTCATCAGAGCCGGTAGAAATATTATTTTACTGGCTTTATCACGTTTTCCACCCATGACGATTGATGAAAATTATATTTTACACACGAGGTAGGTAAATACGCGGGTCGGTTATAACATTTTCAAGCAAGTATGATACGTAATACGATATAGATAAGGTTGAGTTTTGCGTGGAGAGTGAGCGAGAAAATAAACCTTAAGTTGTTACCTACATACCTCCAAGTTAGGAATAATTATAAATTCGTTAAAATTTATAACGAAATTCGAAAATATTTTAAGACATGGATACTATTATGCGAAATAAAGATATGTAATGAGTTTTTAATGAGAAATGATGGATGCGTTGCGAGATGTAATCAAATAAAACTTTTCGGTGCGTGTTGCACAAATATGGCGGCGTATGCGGTATGCGGTATGAGTTTTATAAAGCATGCAATATATTGTGTTTACGTGTGCTTGAAAAGAGGAGCGTTGCGAATCAAGGGAGTAGGCGAGTGGGACCAAACATGGAATATAAAAGGACGTACCATAGGCGCTGGAGTCGTCGCTGGCTCTGCAACTTCCTTCAGCAACCGGCGTACACAACAACACACTGTTTTTGAGTTTTACACGCGGCGGAGCATTATTTTATATCACTTTTTTCACTTCACTTCACTTTTATTAAAATATGGCATTCATCGCATAGGTAGTCGATGAATTTGCCAACAACACAGTTTGATGGGACGCTTGGTCAGTAGGCGAGGCATTTTTTGTGAAAACGATAAACTAACAATTTTGAAATTGGGCTGTACGGTTGAATATACATAATTTAATTTAGTAGAAAGGGAGAAAAACATTATATGAAAAATGACACTTTTTTAATTAGCGAGAACGATTAATTTTTGGCGAGATTTGCGAAGGAACTCAGCCGGTACCGGATACACGTGAAGACTGACTGACAGGTACGCCGCGCGCCATACGTACGGGAATGGAAAGGGATGGAATGGAAGAGTGAAGTATTGAATGAGTAGGTAGAGTGAATGAAGGTCCGTTCAGTTATGCGAATGGGTGTGCGTATAATTTTATGATATTTTGTTTTAAAATGAAAAATAATAATTACTTTAATAATAAATTCTTAGTGGGCGCAGCCATAGGTACTATCTTAAAACTACAAACGCACAGTTTCAAGGTATATTTTATTTTGTTAATAAAGTTAAACAAACACACCCTTGTAGCTGGGACGGAACGTGTAACTTTATCAATCGCGTGATGATAATATAATGATAAAATTTACATGTAAACAATAGTGATAATGGAATTACAAGATAACTTACGGCACTATACAAAAATACATCGATATCGCACGCGACAGTGTTTTAAAATAGCACGCTTATCTATACGAGGATATTTATAATAAATATATCGATACAAGAGCTTGTATTTATACTGTAAGTGGGCGCGGAAACACCGAGGCAGACCGGGATACAAAAAAATATTACACACTACAAATATATTTGAATGAATCAATTTCGATATAAATGCGAAACAATCTTAAGCCTTTTCTTCAGGAATTATAGTATTTTTCATTACTCATACACTGAAAGTAGGTCTGAAGTTGCCTGAGGAGCGGGTTGAAAGTAATACTTTTCTGGCCCGGGAGAATCACTTTCAACTGACAGCTGTCAAATTATAAAAAAAAAACTAGTTCCATTTCTATGGAACCATGTTCAAACTTTTTCTACAGTCACTCAATTACAGCACGATGTAAAATTGAAATAACATAAAGTTGAGTATTAAATAAAGAATATATACTTTTAAATGACTTAATTATAATTTAGTTTCCACAATTTCTTTAAAATAACATAGATTTGGTCAAAATATTTAAAAATGAAAATTAAAAATATGTACTGGCTAAATAATGAAGTTGGCCGGCCAACGAAAAAAAACAAAATAGGCGGCAATCCGATCTTTTTTTTTTTCGAGTTGTAGAGTATTGTTCATGCTTCCTTGTATTATTTCTTTAGCCAATTCCTGTTTTTATTTTTATTTTCCTTGTATTCGTAATGAAAAGCACAGTGTTTACCTCGGGTGAAAGACTTATTTTGTCCCTCGAACTATTAGCGCCCTCGCTACGCTCGGGCGCCAAACCCCGTCTCGGGAAAAATAAGTCACTTTCACCACTCGTGTAACAATGTACTATTTCACATAGGAAGTCCTGCGGAAAAATACGTAACTAAATTGTACCCCGTGTAAATTATATTGCCAACATGGGACTACAGCGCTGCGTCTACGTGGTGCGAGGGAGAGTGGGATATCAACAAATGATTACCACAAGTCTTGGTGTTTTTTTTTTTCTATTTAATAAGCGTTATTGGACGGACACGGACATGTCATGGCAATTTGTACTTTGTCAAATTGTGTTAAGACTTATAATTGGACGGAATTGTTATACATACTAATACTATAATTAATGTCGAATTAACTTAAAATAAACTCGAAACATTTCTTCATGGATCTAATTATTGTACAAAAATACACCTTACTCCGTAGTATTAAAGTCCATGTACGCGGCCACGTCGTCAATCTTGACGAGTCGCCGGTAATCTACGTTTTCGCCGCACATGGGGCACTTGCCTTCCTCTCGGAGGATTCTGCAAGGGATATTTATAATAATCTTATAACAATAATAGTCCCAAGGGTAATTAAACCCTCTTACACACAGCTATAGAAACAGAGGCATCTAACAATGGTGCTGATTATGTTGGTACTCAACTAAACTTGACTAAACTAACTGTATTGTCAATTGCCATCCATCCATGTCGGTAACGTATGAGCAAGGCAGTTATATTTTTAGTATTAACAAATTTAGGTGTGACCAGTGTTTTATTTATTTATAACTAGCTGTGCCCCGCGACTCCATCCGCGTTCTGTTGAAATTTTTCCTGAATTTTCTTGGCTATAAACCTCACGGAGCCCGAGACCTTTCCAACGAATGCAAAACCGTGGAAATCGGTTCGTGCGTTCTGGAGTTATAGCGTCAGGAAGGAAAACCCGACTTATTTTTATATAGTAGATTTGTATTTTTTCCCCTCTGTCTGTCAGATTGTATTAACCGTCAGTTCGCACTGGCGAAATATATACACTGACTTAATTAACTTTGGCTCTATTGTTTTGGCAGTACATAAAAGGGATATAACATAAATATGATTATTGCATATGTTGCATCAGCGTAAACGTGGGGTAAGATTGACAATTAATAGTGTATCAAGTATTAAGGAAAAATCAACCAATAGAAAAGCTTAATAATGATATAAATAGGAATACTACTCACTCGACAAACTCGGTGAGAATAGCCGGGAAATCGCATTCGGGACACGCTGTCAGGTCATCTTTGATTATGTGCAGGCCCTGGAGAGAACTCTACATTACTATGATCGATCTTACATAGTAACTTGTCAGTTCGATAAATATCAAATACTAGCTATCGCACACAGCGCTTGTATTCCCAAAATAATTTGGCAAAATATATTGGTGATATTCACCAATATGTTTTCTACAAGTCATAATTATTTAAATTTAAAATCAAATGTTTTTTTTTTGAGGGGCGTCCCATTGAATACTCTTTCTTTCTTCAAAAGAGTGATTTTTACTCTGATCTAATTTTAATATTTCCCAGCGTGTCAGCCTTGTGATAGGATCTTCATTGTTTAGTAGTTCCCTGGCTAGTGGTGTGTGTGCGAGAGTAGCGCGTACAGTGGCGAGGCAGAACGGCACGTCGCTCTCGCAGCGCGCGCAGGTGAGCTCTGCGGCGGGCAGCGCGGCGCCGCAGCGCGGGCAGGGCGCGGCGGGCGGCGCCGGGGCCGGCTCGCGCACCGGGTGCCGGACCACGCTCTCTATCTTCTTCGCGTACTTTGGATCTATCTGTCATTATAACAATAAATAAATAAAGCAGCAATTGTCAATTTCAATTGTTAACAAATCTACCTAAGTCGAAATGGGCTTTGGCACACAATTATTTTTGATGGAAATATGAGTGGTAACGATAATTCTAAACGGAGCGAAAACCGCTCTTGCCGCGCCTTAAAAAAAAGTCATATCGAACGACTGTCTAATATAGCGCCGAAACAAAATTGGTATATTATTTTTAAATTGGCAGCCTTGTACTACACATAATGAAGAAGCACTGTACTCGGTTCATAGTCATAGTATAGCTTAGCATAGCATAGCATAGCATAGCATAGCATAGCATAGTATAGTATTTTTAACCCCCGACGAAAAAAAGAGGGGTGTTATAAGTTTAACATGTGTATCTGTGTGTCTGTGTATCTGTGTATCTGTGTATCTGTGTATCTGTGTGTCTGTCTGTGGCAACGTAGCGCCCAAGCTGATGAACCGATTTCAATTTTGTTTCTTTTGTTAGATAGGTATTCTGATCGAGAGTGTTCTTAGCTATGTTTCATGAAAATCAGTTCAGCCGTTTGAAAATCATCAGCTCTTTTGTAGGTTAAAAAAGCCACATTCACGGCCAAAACCAACTTCCACGGCTCGAATCCAATCGAAATTTGAGATTATTGGATTTAGATTTATTATATTTTTAAATGATCGTAATAGTCTGAACTGGCTTTTTACAATATTATAAATATGAAAAGTTTCCCTGATTCTGGAAAAAAATTATATTTTATCAATTTTTATATGAGATTTGTGTATGAACTAAAGACGTTCCATAAGTCACGTGTCAAATGAGGGATACGCGCATGCGTTAAACTGTGTTTGTTTTGTTAATGGTCATGGAATATTACGTTATAATAATTCTAGAGGGCGCTGCTCCGCCATTGAGAAAAAATATAAAAAAAACAAATCTAATTTAAAATAATTTTAGCGTTATTGAAAATTCTTCCCCTGGGCTGCTCCCATCCACCTCAACCAGAGTTATTACATGAAATTGAATCATGATTGATAATATTTTACTAGGAATTAAACCTCCGTGGCATCAATATTTAGATTCGTTGTCTATTCTAATATCGATTATTATAATGTCATAACAAAATAATGACTACTTTTACGCAGAGTTTCTGTTGATTATTGTATACATTTGATGAAAAAGTCGTCGCATCGGGGGTTTTTAAATTTTCAATTTATTTTATACAATATGAGTAAGCATTACCTGGCTGCGATAGTCGGGCTGCATAAGAACCCTGGCCCAGTGCTGCGCCTGCTGCTTCAGCCCGGCGCGGCCGCACTCGATCACCGCCGACGTCAGGATCGACACTTGATCTGAACGATATAACCAATGTTACGTTAATGGTGGTCAGTCGCCTCAAGGGAAGCCCGTTCCGCCAAGCTGGTCTAAGTTGATGGTCATTTAGATGTACCCATTGTGGTAAACAAAGGTTAAATATTGGAACAAGTAATGAGTAAAACAAATGTTACATGACAAAACCTTAGTTAATTTGTACCCGCCCGTAGATCATGTATTAAGCTGTAGTTACGTTGTTGTGTGGGGAAGAAGGTGACTTCTGCGGCAGTGCGTATCAGTAGCCTTGCGGCTAGGTCGTGCCGGCCTCGCTTCACGTGCGTGCGGACCTGTAAACACATGCTCATGTTAAAAATGTCCAATCGGTTAGTATACTATTGTTGAATAGCGTATATTTTGATATAAAATTAATACAATCTTTTATGAAAGTACAATTAAATAATTTTCTAAATAAATAATATTTCAATAATCTGAAATTATACGTGGGAGTTGGATGACTATCAGGTATAAAGTTAAATCTAAATTGAAACAATTTTTTTAATTGTTGTGTGTATGTACCAGTATGTAGGAGTGCAGCAGCGCGATGGCGCGGCGCATGTCGCGCGGCACGGGCAGGCGGCGCGCGCGCAGCGACACGCACATGGCGCGCAGCACGTCGCGCGCCCGCTATGTGTGTGTATGTACCAGTATGTAGGAGTGCAGCAGCGCGATGGCGCGGCGCATGTCGCGCGGCACGGGCAGGCGGCGCGCGCGCAGCGACACGCACATGGCGCGCAGCACGTCGCGCGCCCGCTATGTGTGTGTATGTACCAGTATGTAGGAGTGCAGCAGCGCGATGGCGCGGCGCATGTCGCGCGGCACGGGCAGGCGGCGCGCGCGCAGCGACACGCACATGGCGCGCAGCACGTCGCGCGCCCGCTATGTGTGTGTATGTACCAGTATGTAGGAGTGCAGCAGCGCGATGGCGCGGCGCATGTCGCGCGGCACGGGCAGGCGGCGCGCGCGCAGCGACACGCACATGGCGCGCAGCACGTCGCGCGCCCGCTATGTGTGTGTATGTACCAGTATGTAGGAGTGCAGCAGCGCGATGGCGCGGCGCATGTCGCGCGGCACGGGCAGGCGGCGCGCGCGCAGCGACACGCACATGGCGCGCAGCACGTCGCGCGCCCGCTATGTGTGTGTATGTACCAGTATGTAGGAGTGCAGCAGCGCGATGGCGCGGCGCATGTCGCGCGGCACGGGCAGGCGGCGCGCGCGCAGCGACACGCACATGGCGCGCAGCACGTCGCGCGCCCGCTATGTGTGTGTATGTACCAGTATGTAGGAGTGCAGCAGCGCGATGGCGCGGCGCATGTCGCGCGGCACGGGCAGGCGGCGCGCGCGCAGCGACACGCACATGGCGCGCAGCACGTCGCGCGCCCGCTATGTGTGTGTATGTACCAGTATGTAGGAGTGCAGCAGCGCGATGGCGCGGCGCATGTCGCGCGGCACGGGCAGGCGGCGCGCGCGCAGCGACACGCACATGGCGCGCAGCACGTCGCGCGCCCGCTATGTGTGTGTATGTACCAGTATGTAGGAGTGCAGCAGCGCGATGGCGCGGCGCATGTCGCGCGGCACGGGCAGGCGGCGCGCGCGCAGCGACACGCACATGGCGCGCAGCACGTCGCGCGCCCGCTATGTGTGTGTATGTACCAGTATGTAGGAGTGCAGCAGCGCGATGGCGCGGCGCATGTCGCGCGGCACGGGCAGGCGGCGCGCGCGCAGCGACACGCACATGGCGCGCAGCACGTCGCGCGCCCGCTATGTGTGTGTATGTACCAGTATGTAGGAGTGCAGCAGCGCGATGGCGCGGCGCATGTCGCGCGGCACGGGCAGGCGGCGCGCGCGCAGCGACACGCACATGGCGCGCAGCACGTCGCGCGCCCGCTATGTGTGTGTATGTACCAGTATGTAGGAGTGCAGCAGCGCGATGGCGCGGCGCATGTCGCGCGGCACGGGCAGGCGGCGCGCGCGCAGCGACACGCACATGGCGCGCAGCACGTCGCGCGCCCGCTATGTGTGTGTATGTACCAGTATGTAGGAGTGCAGCAGCGCGATGGCGCGGCGCATGTCGCGCGGCACGGGCAGGCGGCGCGCGCGCAGCGACACGCACATGGCGCGCAGCACGTCGCGCGCCCGCTATGTGTGTGTATGTACCAGTATGTAGGAGTGCAGCAGCGCGATGGCGCGGCGCATGTCGCGCGGCACGGGCAGGCGGCGCGCGCGCAGCGACACGCACATGGCGCGCAGCACGTCGCGCGCCCGCTATGTGTGTGTATGTACCAGTATGTAGGAGTGCAGCAGCGCGATGGCGCGGCGCATGTCGCGCGGCACGGGCAGGCGGCGCGCGCGCAGCGACACGCACATGGCGCGCAGCACGTCGCGCGCCCGCTATGTGTGTGTATGTACCAGTATGTAGGAGTGCAGCAGCGCGATGGCGCGGCGCATGTCGCGCGGCACGGGCAGGCGGCGCGCGCGCAGCGACACGCACATGGCGCGCAGCACGTCGCGCGCCCGCTATGTGTGTGTATGTACCAGTATGTAGGAGTGCAGCAGCGCGATGGCGCGGCGCATGTCGCGCGGCACGGGCAGGCGGCGCGCGCGCAGCGACACGCACATGGCGCGCAGCACGTCGCGCGCCCGCTATGTGTGTGTATGTACCAGTATGTAGGAGTGCAGCAGCGCGATGGCGCGGCGCATGTCGCGCGGCACGGGCAGGCGGCGCGCGCGCAGCGACACGCACATGGCGCGCAGCACGTCGCGCGCCCGCTATGTGTGTGTATGTACCAGTATGTAGGAGTGCAGCAGCGCGATGGCGCGGCGCATGTCGCGCGGCACGGGCAGGCGGCGCGCGCGCAGCGACACGCACATGGCGCGCAGCACGTCGCGCGCCCGCTATGTGTGTGTATGTACCAGTATGTAGGAGTGCAGCAGCGCGATGGCGCGGCGCATGACGCGCGGCACGGGCAGGCGGCGCGCGCGCAGCGACACGCACATGGCGCGCAGCACGTCGCGCGCCCGCTATGTGTGTGTATGTACCAGTATGTAGGAGTGCAGCAGCGCGATGGCGCGGCGCATGTCGCGCGGCACGGGCAGGCGGCGCGCGCGCAGCGACACGCACATGGCGCGCAGCACGTCGCGCGCCCGCTATGTGTGTGTATGTACCAGTATGTAGGAGTGCAGCAGCGCGATGGCGCGGCGCATGTCGCGCGGCACGGGCAGGCGGCGCGCGCGCAGCGACACGCACATGGCGCGCAGCACGTCGCGCGCCCGCTATGTGTGTGTATGTACCAGTATGTAGGAGTGCAGCAGCGCGATGGCGCGGCGCATGTCGCGCGGCACGGGCAGGCGGCGCGCGCGCAGCGACACGCACATGGCGCGCAGCACGTCGCGCGCCCGCTATGTGTGTGTATGTACCAGTATGTAGGAGTGCAGCAGCGCGATGGCGCGGCGCATGTCGCGCGGCACGGGCAGGCGGCGCGCGCGCAGCGACACGCACATGGCGCGCAGCACGTCGCGCGCCCGCTATGTGTGTGTATGTACCAGTATGTAGGAGTGCAGCAGCGCGATGGCGCGGCGCATGTCGCGCGGCACGGGCAGGCGGCGCGCGCGCAGCGACACGCACATGGCGCGCAGCACGTCGCGCGCCCGCTATGTGTGTGTATGTACCAGTATGTAGGAGTGCAGCAGCGCGATGGCGCGGCGCATGTCGCGCGGCACGGGCAGGCGGCGCGCGCGCAGCGACACGCACATGGCGCGCAGCACGTCGCGCGCCCGCTATGTGTGTGTATGTACCAGTATGTAGGAGTGCAGCAGCGCGATGGCGCGGCGCATGTCGCGCGGCACGGGCAGGCGGCGCGCGCGCAGCGACACGCACATGGCGCGCAGCACGTCGCGCGCCCGCTATGTGTGTGTATGTACCAGTATGTAGGAGTGCAGCAGCGCGATGGCGCGGCGCATGTCGCGCGGCACGGGCAGGCGGCGCGCGCGCAGCGACACGCACATGGCGCGCAGCACGTCGCGCGCCCGCTATGTGTGTGTATGTACCAGTATGTAGGAGTGCAGCAGCGCGATGGCGCGGCGCATGTCGCGCGGCACGGGCAGGCGGCGCGCGCGCAGCGACACGCACATGGCGCGCAGCACGTCGCGCGCCCGCTATGTGTGTGTATGTACCAGTATGTAGGAGTGCAGCAGCGCGATGGCGCGGCGCATGTCGCGCGGCACGGGCAGGCGGCGCGCGCGCAGCGACACGCACATGGCGCGCAGCACGTCGCGCGCCCGCTATGTGTGTGTATGTACCAGTATGTAGGAGTGCAGCAGCGCGATGGCGCGGCGCATGTCGCGCGGCACGGGCAGGCGGCGCGCGCGCAGCGACACGCACATGGCGCGCAGCACGTCGCGCGCCCGCTATGTGTGTGTATGTACCAGTATGTAGGAGTGCAGCAGCGCGATGGCGCGGCGCATGTCGCGCGGCACGGGCAGGCGGCGCGCGCGCAGCGACACGCACATGGCGCGCAGCACGTCGCGCGCCCGCTATGTGTGTGTATGTACCAGTATGTAGGAGTGCAGCAGCGCGATGGCGCGGCGCATGTCGCGCGGCACGGGCAGGCGGCGCGCGCGCAGCGACACGCACATGGCGCGCAGCACGTCGCGCGCCCGCTATGTGTGTGTATGTACCAGTATGTAGGAGTGCAGCAGCGCGATGGCGCGGCGCATGTCGCGCGGCACGGGCAGGCGGCGCGCGCGCAGCGACACGCACATGGCGCGCAGCACGTCGCGCGCCCGCTATGTGTGTGTATGTACCAGTATGTAGGAGTGCAGCAGCGCGATGGCGCGGCGCATGTCGCGCGGCACGGGCAGGCGGCGCGCGCGCAGCGACACGCACATGGCGCGCAGCACGTCGCGCGCCCGCTATGTGTGTGTATGTACCAGTATGTAGGAGTGCAGCAGCGCGATGGCGCGGCGCATGTCGCGCGGCACGGGCAGGCGGCGCGCGCGCAGCGACACGCACATGGCGCGCAGCACGTCGCGCGCCCGCTATGTGTGTGTATGTACCAGTATGTAGGAGTGCAGCAGCGCGATGGCGCGGCGCATGTCGCGCGGCACGGGCAGGCGGCGCGCGCGCAGCGACACGCACATGGCGCGCAGCACGTCGCGCGCCCGCTATGTGTGTGTATGTACCAGTATGTAGGAGTGCAGCAGCGCGATGGCGCGGCGCATGTCGCGCGGCACGGGCAGGCGGCGCGCGCGCAGCGACACGCACATGGCGCGCAGCACGTCGCGCGCCCGCTATGTGTGTGTATGTACCAGTATGTAGGAGTGCAGCAGCGCGATGGCGCGGCGCATGTCGCGCGGCACGGGCAGGCGGCGCGCGCGCAGCGACACGCACATGGCGCGCAGCACGTCGCGCGCCCGCTATGTGTGTGTATGTACCAGTATGTAGGAGTGCAGCAGCGCGATGGCGCGGCGCATGTCGCGCGGCACGGGCAGGCGGCGCGCGCGCAGCGACACGCACATGGCGCGCAGCACGTCGCGCGCCCGCTATGTGTGTGTATGTACCAGTATGTAGGAGTGCAGCAGCGCGATGGCGCGGCGCATGTCGCGCGGCACGGGCAGGCGGCGCGCGCGCAGCGACACGCACATGGCGCGCAGCACGTCGCGCGCCCGCTATGTGTGTGTATGTACCAGTATGTAGGAGTGCAGCAGCGCGATGGCGCGGCGCATGTCGCGCGGCACGGGCAGGCGGCGCGCGCGCAGCGACACGCACATGGCGCGCAGCACGTCGCGCGCCCGCTATGTGTGTGTATGTACCAGTATGTAGGAGTGCAGCAGCGCGATGGCGCGGCGCATGTCGCGCGGCACGGGCAGGCGGCGCGCGCGCAGCGACACGCACATGGCGCGCAGCACGTCGCGCGCCCGCTATGTGTGTGTATGTACCAGTATGTAGGAGTGCAGCAGCGCGATGGCGCGGCGCATGTCGCGCGGCACGGGCAGGCGGCGCGCGCGCAGCGACACGCACATGGCGCGCAGCACGTCGCGCGCCTCGCGGTACGCGCCCGCGCGGCACTCCGCGCCCGCTATGATCACCTGCAGCCACGCACACAGTCACCCACCCGTATCCACCTGCACCCACTCGCACCCACCCGCCCGGGCCCGCCCGACCACTGAAGGTCGCCGTAAACTAGCTATTAATGAACGAGAGAGCCGGAAGCTCAACTATCCCTCCCTTCTCTTTCTGTTCCGCTCCCCATTAGGTCGGAAGCGTGCGAGCGACGCCTTTGGTATTGCAAACATCTATCTTTCGGCTACGATAACTGTTTAACATCGGGCAGACCGTCGCTTATTTGCCGACTTTGTTATATATTGTCAACTTTTCAAGTTGGTGTAGTTGGGTAAATCAGAAACTATGAAGAATAGCGATAAATATTCAAAGGAGTCTCGGGCCCAATTTCAATGAAAACGAAAACAGTATCATTTGATATTTTAATAATCAATACACCTAGCCAGGAATTGAACCCGTTGATATTCATGTGAATACGATACGATCAAGAAAAAGACATACGCGTTGCAGAAATATTTGACCAACAATGTGATGTCTAGTGGGCCGTAATACAATACATTCGATTTTAGCCCGGAATCAACAATCAATCCTGATCCAATTTTCCCTATTTAAGATTGATACTACAATCCATTCTAGAATATCCAACTTACCGCAGTTTTGGCCGCCTCAGAGAACTGCCGCTTGGCCATGTACAGCCGAAACAAATGGCGCGGATCGCGAGGCGTGCCGTCCGTCTCACCCAACAGGAACTCTATCAATCTACAAACACCCCACACCGTATTACGGAAATACCATTTTCGAAATGCTGGGCACGAGAATTGTATCTGATTTGGTGAACCAAGCAAGGTAAGCTCACTCTAGAGTCTAGTGTCTAGTGATTAGACTAATTGGTGACGAATTTTTTTAGCAGCCGGGCCAAATTGCAGGAGTCTTATTTCGTCGTTGCAAGCGCCGCAGGGAGGTAATACGAGGAAATGATTTTAGGGGAGGGCAGATTACGTCATCCGACTGGTGAATGCCTAGAATCCTTGTAAAATCGAAGTACCATAAAACAAAAAATCAATCAAGAACAACAATACAGATAAAGATCAACCAACTGTGATATGTAGAAGTTATTAGGGGAGAGCTATGTCCAGCATCATTGTCAAATCAATCAACCATAAAAATAAATAAACTGTGAATCACAATACAGCTAAAGATCAACTAACCGTCTAGTCAACCTCTCGTCGTCGCTCGCGGCCGCTGTGTCTATCGCCACACTGATCCCCTCGCTCTCGTCCTCCTCCGACCCCCCACTCCTCAACAGATGCGACATCGCCTTACTATACTCCCCCGCGTGAAAGTAATACTTCCCCGCCAGCAAATGGTTCTTCTCCCCCTCAAAGTGCAGCGCCAAACTCTTAAAGTCCTCAGATCGCGCCTGAGACGTCTGTATTAAGATCTCTCCGTACAAATGTAGCTTGCCATTCTTCCTAGCCAATTGGAACGCTTCGTCGTAACATAGAGACATCACCAAAAACTTGATCGCGGAAGTCGGATCATCACTGTTTTGGAAGTAGTTTGCGACCATTTTGGCTCCTTGAATGGATTTAGTCTCTTGGACTAAATTGACCGCTTCATCAATATCGTCTAGCTTGTCCAAATTGAGTCGTATGGCTGCTTCGTAATCTTGAGCTTTCAGGTAAGATTTCAAAGCGTCGTGGTATCTGCCTTCAGCTTCTTTCGCTTTCGCGTACTGAATATGTATGCTGGGAGAGTTTATTTTGGGTAATAACGCTTCGACTTTGAGCCAGGATTTCAGTTTGATGTATAGAGAAGCGGCTTTTTCAGTGTTCCCGGCGTGATCGTACAAGGCAGCCGCGTGGCTATACTGTTTCTCGTCTTCCAGTAGCTGCGCGCAGTCTTTGAGCAGCATGACGTCAGCGGCGTGTTTCATGGCGGTGGTGACGCCGCGCATGACGTCACCGCAGCGGATCGACATGCGAGAGATGCCGGCCTCGCATTTATTGTTGTGCTCGCGGATTTTTGTGTCGTCAGTGTTTTCTGTTATTAAACTTTTCTCGTAGTTTGCTAGGGCTTCATGGTAATCGGCACTGGGGAGGAAAAATAATCTTGTTACCTGAATAAAATTCTGGTATGCGAGTGTTCGTAATCTTCTACTTCATGACTGATTTAGATGTTTCTTTGTTACACTCATGGGGTCACCTGGATGGTACTTAGCTAATTGAAATCCAGAAAACACTCTACTGAAGCTGTATGCAACGCTAGTTTTATAATAATGTCAAGTTAACGTAAATATTTCGCAATAATTGTGGTTAAAATAAAAAGCCCTGACGCTTATCGGGACCATAAACATATTATATGACATTTTACGTAATTGAGTAGACCGCGCAAGGCACTCCTGTACGAGACCCGTCTCTGTATTCCGGAAAACTAGACGCAACGCTCTGCGCTTCTGGAAATATCGCTTGAATTTACAACTTTGAAGTATAGGGTGATACTAAAACTGCAAGAAGTATGAACTCACGTGAGCTCGAGATGCTGCGCGCGGTGCAGCGTGATGTACGGCGCGGCGGCGGGGCAGGCGCGCGCGGCGGCGGCGGCGGCGCGCTCCCACTCGCCGCGCGCGCACGCCAGCTCCAGCGCCGCGCGCGCGCCCCCCGCCCCCGCCCCCGCCCCCGCCGCGCCCTCCAGCCAGCGCGCCGCCGCCTCGCCCCGCCCCAGGCACGCGCACGCCGCGCCGCTGCAGGACACCGCCGGACGGTCATATCCACAGATATACATTTACATAGATAACGCAAATGCATGTACTTCGCGTGTACGAAACCCCGACCAAGTGTCAAGGTTGATCGCCGCTAACTTACAGTCCGCGCAACTACAGATATACAAAATTTGAATATGAGCGAGAGAATCTTAGCGGGCGGAGGGGCATCGGCGGCATCGGGGTCTTTGAATCGGGTTCGATTTCCCGTCACTAATGACGTCACAGTAGGTGTTAAAAATTCGGCACGCTTGGTTTCAATACAAATCGTGATACTTGCGTTATCTATGTACATCTATATCTGTGGTCATATCACTCGGACAATGCTCGCGGGTATTAATACATCGGTCTCAAATCAAGAGCGATCTTGAGTATACTTTTGACAATCAATTTTATACTGGCATGACATAATAACCGGATGTGATGGTAATAATAATGACCGCCCTCCGACCAGGTGGGATGACGATCTGCGAAAGACTGCAGGCAGATGCTGGATGCGGCAAGCCGAAGACAGGGCGCTATGGCTCTCATTAGGGAGGCCTATGTCCAGCAGTGGACAAATATAGGCTGATGATGATGATGATGATGATGATGATGATGATGATGACATAATAATTACATTCCTAAGATCCGAAGGCCCGTATTAAATTGATTCGACCTCACGTCTGAGAGCTTCCTTAGAAATGGCATTCTTATATCATAACACAGCTCATCGTAGCATATCACAAGAGTAGCGTACTCTAGATTGCCCTCTAAATGCTTGGGATAGATGTATTAATACAAGGCGTAGACTTCTAATTCCATTGCCACTAAATAGGGTTGGATTTTTTGATCGACTTGAACGAGCAAATCTTAATATTATCGACACGAAGAAAAGAGATAAACTAATGTGAATGAATATTTGAAAACAGCCATATTCAAGCTCTTTTATTAACCAGAAAAAATAGTTTTTAAAAGAGCATGGGTGGCCATATTCGAAACTTTAGGAGATAGTGAAAAATGCTCCAAGGAGTCTCGGGACGATTTTGATGAAAACTCATAATAACAATAACGAAAGCCACTATTTCTGCTCATATATGTAAATAGGTAAAAGTTAAATAACATTAGGTATGGGTTACCTCCAATGATAAACGAGATAAAGATCAAATTTCGGAAATGTTAAACGGCAATCCAAATAAAACCTTATCCATACTCACCATAAGATAGATATATCTTCAATGTGCAGTGTGTCTTCTAACGCCCAAACCATCGCCACGTCACTAAGTCTCGTGTAGACACGAATTGCTGTCAAAACGTCACAAAATTATTTTCATCAGCGCACCCTGAACCACCACACCTGTCGACCACAGCCAATGAGAACCGATACAAAATGGTAATAATGTTCGAGATCAAGTAAGTCGACGCCGACCCGCCAACAATCTGGCGGCCATTTTATCGATTTGAAGCTCATTATGTGTCAGAAATCTTAATATCAATACGTACTAATATTATAAATGCGAAAAAAACTCTGTCTGTCTGTTGGATTAGTTTTTACGCCTAAAACGCTGAACAAATTTCGATGATTTTCGTATAGAGATAGGACTTTGGAGAAGGACGAAGTCGCTGGCAATAGCTAGTCAAATATAAATGGAGCCGAAACATTAGAAACACAGATATAGATTTACATAGATAACGCAAGTATAGCGATTTGTAATGAAACCAAGCGTGCCGAATTTTTAACACCTACTGTGACGTCATTAGTGACGGGAAATCCAAACCGATTCAAAGACACCGATGCCGCCGATGCCCCTCCGCCCGCTACGAGTCTCTCGAGTGATTATCTCGCTCATACTCATATTTCTTATATCTGTAGTCGCGCAGACTGTAAGTTAGCGGCGACCAATCTTGACGCTTGGTCGGGGTTTCGTACACGCGAAGTACATGCACTGGCGTTATCTATGTAAATCTATATCTGTGATTAGAAACAACAAATGTAATTAATAATAGTCACAAACTAAGCAACGCATGGGTACCGTATAATGGACTGGGGGCGATCACAGTGACACTCAGAGGGTTAATTACGAAAAGGCCATTTCGATCCGGTAACCGAAGCCGCAACCACCATGTGCAGTGAGCCGAGCGGCCTACGCTCGAACCACTGCGCCAAGCGGTCGTAACAGAATTACATATTTCGTATCGCTTCTCGTTTGCCGTGGTATAAGTCCATAGTACAATACATGTTGTATCTAGCGTCTAGATTACTTACCAAACTCGATGTGCAGCTCGGCGATGGCGGCCTCGCCCATCTTCCTCCACACGGCGGGCTCGTCCACCGCGTCGCAGTACAGCCACGCCTCGCCGAACCGCCGCAGCGCGAGCAGCTTGTCGATGTGCTTCCTCTGGTTCTCCAGCCGCTTCTCCGTGTCCGCGTCCGCGAGCCCGCTCGTGTTGTGAGACTCTAGCGCTACTTTTATTACGCTACGAATAATATTTAAAAAAATATTTATCTAGGAGTGAGAGGTATAGAGAGGGATGTAAGAGAGATGACGTAGAAACGGAAGAATAGAGAGAGATAGAGATGTACGGGAGTCGTACGCGAGCATGAAAGACGAGTAGACATTGAAGACGAGTAAAGAAATAAAGAACAGATTAATAATAATAATTTAGCTTTTTTGACATTCCACACCTGGGCGAGATGCGAGCCGGGGTTTGAACCTAAAACCAGATGCCCGTAAGAATTGTGTTTTTTTTTTTATTATTATACCTCCTAACAAATGCCCACCACGCCCTCGTGCCGTGACGTCAGCGACTACACAGAATACTCACGAGCCGCCGCCGGAGTAGCAGTACACGTCGCCGGAGAACAGTATGAGCGGGATCTGGGCGGCGAGGATGGGCGTCACGCCCACCAGGTCCACGTGCGAGCCGTTGATGGAGCCCGATGCGTAGTAGTAGGTCTCGATCGCCTCGTCCGTGTGGATTATGAACACGTTGCGATCGGAGAGGCAGATGTCCCATATTACACCCCTGGAAGAGGGAAAAAATTGTCATAGAAGGGAAATACTAAGATTTAGTGTCGCAGAACACGCCCCGCACGCCGCTCGTGTGCTAGTAGAGTGTACCTGAGCGGCGCGGCGCCCCTGGCGATGGCGCAGACGTCGTCGGAGGCGGGGCAGTAGGCGAGCGCGCGCCGCGCGTCGTCCAGCACGCAGCAGCGCGCGCCGCCGATGTCGCAGAACACGCGCCGCACGCCGCTCGTGTGCTAGTAGAGTGTACCTGAGCGGCGCGGCGCCCCTGGCGATGGCGCAGACGTCGTCGGAGGCGGGGCAGTAGGCGAGCGCGCGCCGCGCGTCGTCCAGCACGCAGCAGCGCGCGCCGCCGATGTCGCAGAACACGCGCCGCACGCCGCTCGTGTGCTAGTAGAGTGTACCTGAGCGGCGCGGCGCCCCTGGCGATGGCGCAGACGTCGTCGGAGGCGGGGCAGTAGGCGAGCGCGCGCCGCGCGTCGTCCAGCACGCAGCAGCGCGCGCCGCCGATGTCGCAGAACACGCGCCGCACGCCGCTCGTGTGCTAGTAGAGTGTACCTGAGCGGCGCGGCGCCCCTGGCGATGGCGCAGACGTCGTCGGAGGCGGGGCAGTAGGCGAGCGCGCGCCGCGCGTCGTCCAGCACGCAGCAGCGCGCGCCGCCGATGTCGCAGAACACGCGCCGCACGCCGCTCGTGTGCTTGTACCGCGCGGCGGTGCGCCACTCTTCCACGCCGAAGTACTCTATGTGACCTTGCTGGAGATAGACATTGCAAATTCAACCCTCCTGGATATACAATACGGTTTAAATTCGTCCAAAAGTTACTCAGCAGTAGATACTCACATCCGTAACAAATATAAAGAAGTCGCTCGTCAGATGTATGTCGACGATATTCGCGGACTGCATGTGAGGTTCCGGGAACAAGATGGCTTCTCTCTCAGGCTGCGAGGGGTCCACTTGATCGATCTGCCGAAAAGGATATAATATTATGGCCAGTGGAAAATATTGTATATTGAGATTTGTTGTTTAAAAAGGTAATAACACTGGTCAACAACTATGAAAGCCATGCCGAAATCCCAAAAACAAATCTGCTTTCCATACAATGTACAACAAATTGTATATTCTTTTGGGAACTTCGAAATACTGCTATTGACTGCAAAATGTTAGAACATGCCAAAATCGTCATTCAAAATCCACCCGTGTGCACCCTATTCAGAGGCAGTACAACCTCGTTTAGGGAAGTCCATCAAATGCAAGCCGATCACAATTCACTTTATAAAACAGGTTATCATGGCTATGTATTCTAAAACCCAATTGAAAGCCCTTTCAGTTTCAACGGGTAACCCAATAACGGTGTTTGTACTGACAGCGTGCAGCATGGCCCTGCCCTGGAAGAGGGCGGCGGCGTAGTCCCCGGCCAGCGAGAGCGCCTGCACGGGCGCGGGGTACTGGCGCCGCGCCGCCGCGCCGCCGCCCAGCGGGTAGAACCACGCCAGGGCGCCGCCCGCGCAGCACACGTGCGCGCCGCCCAGCGCCACCACGCTCGGCTCCGTCGGCAGCGCGTACGACGCCAGCGCTGTCGGCTCCGCTATAGGGACACGAGTCGTATCACGACACCACACTCCATACCCCTTCCAATGATCCCCGCGCCGCGCCCAAGGCCACACTACCCCAAGTGTCGCGATATTTTGGAAGATCATATTTTTTTTCGTGTCGATCTTTGTCGTTTTTTTACATGACACAAATAATAGCAATACCGGTTTCTTTTTCAAGCAGTGAGTTAGTTAACAAGTCCACTTAAATAGTTTGATATTTTTTAATATCTTACTGAAGGTTTTCCCAGGACTTTACCCTTGCGAACAGCAACCAACAGACCCAAGAGATTTACCTTAGTTTAAATCAGCAAAAACCTGTTAAATATCCTGATTTCTATAAAATTAAATGCGGTTGATTGTAACAAAGAGGAAATTCTGCAAAAAATTAAAAGTGAGAGGAAAAAATAAAGACATCCTCATAGCTCCAAATCCAGCCAAAATCCTAACTATAACCCAAAAATCCAAACATTTGTTACCTATCAAATAACTCTAGCTATGAGTACTTGCATTTATTGACAGGGTCCAGCTCGTCGCCAACAGCGATGCACTGGTACACGGTGGCCTCCGTGAGGCTGGTGAGCGTGATGGCCCTGGTGCCGTAGGCCGCGTACAGCGGCGGCAGCGCCGTCACGTACACGCTCAGGTAGGCGCGCCCCGCCGCGGCCAGCAGCCGCCCGTCCGCGCTCCACGCGCAGCGCTCCGCGCCGCCCGCGGGCAGCACGGACCCGGACACCTCGCCGTTGTTCCATATCGATATTAGCTTCAGTCTACAGTAATTAACAATACGTTAACGACACACCAGAGGTTCCTGAGATTCAATCATCCCAACGCCCCCTCTTCCCGAATAGTTGCCAAGAAGATGGTTACATATTTTCTACCGCTTGGCGCAGTGGTTCGAGCGTAGGCCGCTCGGCTAACTGCACATGGTGGTTGCGGGTTCGTAATTCGCCCAAGTCTGGATGTAACTGGTATCGCCCCCTTCCATTGTACGGTACCCATAGTACAAGCGTTGCTTAGTTTGGGACCATAGAGTCTCATTCTGGCGATATTATTATTATTACTATATTATTAATTTGGCCCGCTACTATGTAGGGCTTCCGCACCCACTGGGATATCAACCCCATACCCCCCTACTTTAAACAAATTGCAGAGTTAGTACAGTGCGTTATGATAATTAACAGAAGATACTCACTGTCCATCCCCGCAGGACGCGGCCAGTCCATTGCAAACGGCGACATCAGTCAAACTGTCCTTATGATTCTTCACTTGGAACAACTCTTCACCCACCTCCTTTATATGCGTGGATATGGCGATCACGAACCCCGCACTGAACCCTATGAGAATGTACCCGTCGCCGTACCACTTATACGACACTATGGACCCGTAGCGTTGTTGAAACGCCAGCTCTATCGGGTTCTCTGGGTTTAAAAGGTTGTAGAGATATAGGGTTCTTTTGCCGACTACTAAGCTTATCTGAAATGGGGCAAAATATCGTTTGGAAACAGTGGGACAACTAAGCACTAACTAACGCCTTAGTACGTTACGGTACGTTAGTCTTATCTTGTTAGTCTGACAAAGGCTTACTAAAAAAGCTAACTAACG
The DNA here is from genome assembly GCA_905147325.1 of Notodonta dromedarius. NCBI lineage: Eukaryota > Metazoa > Arthropoda > Insecta > Lepidoptera > Notodontidae > Notodonta > Notodonta dromedarius. Next base: position 10,753,521 of record LR990165.1, on the reverse strand, counting down.
CTAGTTAACGCCTTGTTATTGATACACCTAGTCATTATTGGACACCAATAAGTACGCCAATGGTGTTGTATAATATGTAATTATTAATAGCAAATATTGAAGCGAAGCTTCTACACGAACGTTCGGCTCTCTCCGCGCGGCCACTTTAACCGTGCTAAGCGTCAGTAGCGTTACACGATATATATAGGTATACAGAGTGGCAGCTGCGGCGCGCTACGCTTTATACTACAAAGCTTCGCTTCTTTCGGGCGTCCCTAGACGGCACTGTTTTTTTATTCGACTTACAGTATTCTCCCCTGCAACTCTCTCATTAGTCTTCATCTCTGAGAACTGAAGGTCGTTGGGCGTGTCTCTGAGACTGATCATCCTTAACGTATCGCCGTCAGAGTTGTTAATGGACAGTGTCTTGTCTTCCGATGCTAAAACCAGTATGCTGTCCTTGTTCCACGCGGCACATGTTATCTTTTTTGTGTGCTTGCCGATAATTGGGATTCGCCTGTACAAAGAAAAATGATTGCATGTCCCTAGCATAGAAACATGTTTCTAATGCAGAGAGTAAAAGTAAACGAAGTTGGTAGATGTGACACTCATTATATATTGTACCTAACCAATAGACTTCTACTAGTTCATATCGCATACCTACATTTTGAGTGTTGAAGGAATGCGACTTTCATGGCTACTCTGCTTAATCTCACTAGCCCGAGAGGGTATTCACAGTTGACGGAAAGTTGCCAATGTTAAAAACGACAGTTTACATCCTTTTTTTACAAATGAATTAGAAGAAGGATGGAAGCTGTTGTTTCCGACAAGCCCTGTAGATCATAAATATCAAAAAAAAAAAAATCTTTGGACATTATTGCCCTTTTTTTCACAGTATATATAATAGAGACAACTTGATTCAAGGTTAAATATGACACTGGCACTATTTAAACACTCAAAATTTACAGAAATCAGATTATGTTAACCATTATTAAATTGTCCAGCAGTGCATGAGTGTCACATCCACTCACTATGTTTATTCTTATAATCAAGATTGAAGGCTACAAATTGTTACACCTACTTGGTAGTGTGATGATTATACAATGCAAGATTGCCCTTCTGAGTTCCGACAGCCAATATTGGTTCTCCGTATGCCCAGGCGAGACAAGAAGGCGGTTCCCGAAGACCTGTCTCGATGTTCACACGTTTGTTAGCATGACACTCCCAGAGCAGTATTGTGTTACTGTTTGGCGTTATGATTGCTAGGTAGTCACCATCCTGGTCCCATTCCATGCCTGCACAGAGCCTGTGAAACGAATAAATAAATTTGTAGGTACAGTTTATGAGAATAATATAACTACAGTAATTGCTTAACAAGTGGGTTTTATACTTGTTCAGGGTCAGCTTTACCTATTACAGGGTTTGCAGGGCACACGGACGAAGGGTCTTAGGGGGCAACGACGGCTCGCGACGCCTTCAAAGAGCCTGCGTCGCTCGCGGCACTATCAAACACCATACGCCCGTGTTATGGCCTAGGGGGCCCCAGGGTATTGATAGCACTCAGGCACCACATGGGCTAGAGCCAGTGCTGTCTTTTTTGTAGTCTTTGTGATATAAATTTACAATTGAGGGGCTGAAACACCCATGCAACGAAGTCCAGGGCATACGTAACTCACCCTTGCAATTTCATCCTTTCCATAAGCTGGCCACTCCTATCATGTATGGCTACGGTGGCATCCGTGCCGGTTGTGGCGAGCAGCGAGTGAGATTCACCCTTCTGCCAAAAGAAATACAGCTCACCCGGGCCATGGGGCTGTTCTATAGTGTATAGCAACTGAAAACAATATTATTTACCTGTATAAATACATATTTTAAAAATTAATAGGTAAGTAACTACTAGTTGATAATATTCTACAGGGATAATGGTCTAGAAAGAAAGAAACGTTTATTGAGTCCACAGGGATAATGTTTTACTGATAAAAATTACTAAAACGGAAGGTAAGTAAGTCCATGCAGTTGAGCGTAAGCATCACATTTTGAAATACCCACATTATTTGAAAACCGGTCTTGGTGAAAGTACTTACTTTAGGAGTAGTCATCGCTTACTTCTACAAACTATACCTGCACTACAACAATAACAATATTATATTCCTTTTGCACATATTTTATTTATCATCTCTTGATAAAAAATGTTTAGTGAAGTAGGGTAGCAAAGATTACAATCCCTTATAGGGTAGGCACCGTTGCTAGGCAACAAGTTATGCGCCATCCAAGAAGTTGATATACAACAACTGATAATGTATAAAATTCTTGGCGCCACCATCCACATAATATTCAAAGATTAGAGATATGTAGCAAGGTCCAGCACACGAAAGTTGAGCCTGAAAAAGAGCGGCAAATTTAAAAAATCTGCGTGTGCTATCACTAGGTATATGAGAGATAAATGGTCTTGATACTCAAAAAAAAAAAAAAAATTAGTTTAGGTTCGATTTTCCTAAATAAAATACGCATGTAAATGAGGTAAAATTTTACCTAATCTTGTTATTATATTATTAGTTTTATGTATAATGCTTTTAATCCATAGTACTCTGGAATTTTAACTTGAGAGCAAAGAATAGTAAGATGCCGCAGAATGCAGGCTAGATAATAAAATCTCTAGATAATAAAATGTTATTGTTGATTAAGTGTTTGCATAAGACTCTATTGTACTTCTCTACTGCTATACGAGAATACCTTTAATTGGCTTTCTGTTACTAGATTTAATGTTTAATAATTTGTATGTAGCTGTTGGCTTCCCATAAGTAAAATAATTAAAATAAAATGTTAATTATTTAAATATCATTTTATTTTAGGAGTCATAATCAAAATTAGAAACTAAAAATTCAATTTTTAGTGAGCCATCCGAATCACTGCTATCGTCACATACATTTATGATGAACCGCTATATAGATATTATTTAAGTATCAAGATAGTTCTAGTAACTATTTATGCCAGATGACATTTATAAAAAGTTGCCATGTAAAAAGTTTCAATAAATCTCAGGTTCAACTTTCGTGTGCCAGACTCTAATAATATTTTATATGTGTAGTTTTATATGTGTTCTTGGTGTAGTCTAAAAATCTATGATGATGATGTCGTCAAAGAGTAAGTAAACAAACAGTGCGTTTAGATATCGTATAAAAGTGACTACTCACGAGGCAATTTCATATTCAATTTGTTGGTTCAATTTTTTGATGTCGAGATTGACCGTACTATACTCACGTATCACTCCAGCTCACAATTTCATTTTGTATTGTACTTGCTTATACTGAGCCACTCATCGCGATGTGAGTAGTCACTTTAAACAAAGTACTCGGTTTAATGTACACCTAGCAAGGAGTTCATGCGTAAGTAAACTAAAATGACTACTCACGATGCAATTTGTTGATTGAATTTGGAATTGATTTGACATATTACGCTGTGAGGAGGCATGTTGACGCCGACTCTCAATTTGTTGAATGTCTAGTCAGTGCGTATTTTAAAGTCTGTGAGTCAGTGTAACTATGATTATGTAGCAGGAACCACAGAGTTATGAGTTATTTATAAGTATGTGGTAGGAACTGCATTTTTGGCATGCTTAGCCCAAGCTTAGCCCTTTATTTGAAACTCTGGCAGGTATGGTTGACGTTCCAGAATGTTAAATTATTGAGGCTTTTTGTAAATATTTTGAGCGATTTTGAGAAGTTTCGCAAAACTTGACAGTTTTTTTGCCTAAGTGGGGCAGGACCTCTAATTTGAAGTTTGTCGCACTGAAGTCAGAATGAAGTTAAGAGCTGGATTGATACTTGACTGTGACTAGACTACGGTCTATCGCGACGCCTCGATTCTATTCATCAGCACTTCAAAATTGCGTCCGAACGCTATTTCAAGAAGGCTTCTGAACACTCTAATGCCTTAATCGTTGCCGCCGCCGATTATGAGCCCAACACACACCAGATACATGCCGCTGTCGTCGGCCGCGGCATGTGTTACTGGACCCCCCTGACGCATTCACAGCTCTCCTCGATTCAGATATCGAAGAGATCGACACGCACACACTCCCCACCAGACACCGACCTCGCCGGCGAGGTCGACGTAGCCCTACTTCCGCCAGAAGGTGCGTCTACGTACCTACACGCATCTTGGCACCCGACAAGCCCGCTGAGTTTCTTGCCGGATCTTTTCAGTTGAGGTCGCGTTCCGATCCGGTGGTATTATACCCCCGCCATCTCTCTCGGCAGCAGCCCAAGCCGAGGCCCCGTGCCCATTGTGGTGCCCTTGAGCTAGCTGCCCCCCGCCCCTGTGGCTGGAACGCACCATTCTGGGCAACAAAATTTGGTCATTCAACAAAAAACAATTCTATCGCGACTTAAATTAATTAAATAGGAAATTGCATAGTGAGTAGCCTTGCCAGAACCTTAATAGGTTAGGTACGTAGAAAAAATATCACACAAGCCCGTCCGTACTTTCTGTCGACTGTGAGTACCCCTCCTGGCAACACTATCCTGACAGCAAAGAGTATGTAACCACTATGTCTGACAGAAATTTGACGTTACATGGATCGTTAACCAATGATGTACACACACTCGATTCCTTTGATACGATTAGCTAACGTAATCTAATCACCCATGGATTGGTAATGAATAGCATAATCGTTCCACGGTAGGCATGGAAATGAATGCTACTTTCAATTTATTTTCTATGTTTTTTATGTGATTTTTTTCTTGCTAATGTGAGTCACATAGATATAGACGCCAAAAAGGTATTTTGTGTATCACATTACCAGTATTCCCGTTAGCCCCTCCAGCTAAGCTAATGCTTGCTAATCTTGTGTTAGGAGTCAGTGCCGTCTTTACAAGGTATGAGGCCCTAGGCCCAAGTATCGACGGGCCCCCATTAACGGCCGATAAAACACAAAAAAATTATATGCCACTCGAAGCACTAAGTCTTAAGAAAAAGCTTGAAAAATTTAGTAATATATTTCTAATTGTAGTTTGGAACGATAGTTTATTAAAAACTAGCTGAGCCCGCGACTTCGTCCGCGTGGAATTTAACATAACAAAAAAGCCCGCTCCCGCGTTCTGAGCCCGCGCGACAGGACCCATTTTTTCATTTTTTTAATTTTGTTTTTCTAAAATAAAAGTAAGCCTAAGTTACTGCTTATAACATCCGCTATCTACCAGTGAAGGCCCCGTCAAAATCGGTCCACCCGTTTCGGAGATATTTTTTGATTTCATGTGTTTTTATTTTTTTACGCGGAATCCTAATTGAATAAATAATAATAATATTTTAGAAAAACAAAATTAAAAAATGGGTCCGGTCGCGCGGGCTCTGAACGCGGGAGCGGGCTTTTTTGTTAAGTTAAATTCCAAGCGGACGAAGTCGCGGGCTCAGCTAGATAAATAAATAAATGATAAAATAAATAAATAAATAATAACATTTTAAATAATATAAGTTTTTAAAGGTACAATTTCTGATTTCGCTCACAAAAAATCAAGAATCAAAAATTAAATGTTACATTTCCATATTACATAATAAATATTATATTATAAATTAAATGATTAATTACTTTATTTTTATTACTATTATGGGGGTTTTAAAGCTTACGATTTGTTATTCAACGTTTTTTCTGAAGGATAATTGTATTGATTGTAAATGTTTATTTGTGATTGGGGGGCCCCCAACATGCCTGGGGCCCTAGGCGCGGGCCTATTAGGACTTTGCGTAAAGACGGCACTGTTAGGCGTGGGCTCACGTCAATAGCTTAATGGCCCAATATGGGGATCGAACCCGGAACCTCTCAGCTACGAGGGTGGCTACTCTAACTACTATTGACGCTTTATAAATTGACACTTTTTCTTACGCTTTTGAATGTAGGTTGGCAGTGTATTGGTACCTCGAAGCTATTAGTATACCTGTTACTAAGTACGGAATACATACAGAGTATTGTATTCTCTTTGTACGTACAGTACTTAAGTACTTATACTTTTACAGCCCTATGCCCAACCCTAAACCTAATAACCCTATGTCATTTAACGAAAAAAATATGAAATAGAATTCGTAATTTCATTTCATTAACCGAATTTAATTGAAACACCTTTAAATAAATAAAGAAGTTAAGAAATGAAGCCAAGATTTATGTTAATTGATAAGGTTTGGTTTGAATAAAATATCTTTATAACCTCACTTTGCTGCTCATAAGATGTGCCAACTTTATTTATTACTTACTGCCTATTTCAGATAATTCCACAGAACATTGACAAAAGTGCAATAAGAAGGAATCTCCAAAACCTACGGGTCTCTTATGAACACGAAGAAGGCAAATATATCTTGAATGTGTTAAATAAAAATGATTATGGAAATGTAAATAGCGCACCAATAAATTCGGAGCTATCATTCAAAGTGGAAAGGGGAGCTTTCATAGAGAGTGTTATAAAAGGTTTCATATCTCCCCATACGGTGCATCAAACTGAGCCAAAGAAAATAGTCCTAGACTTTAGCTCTCCTAACATTGCCAAGCCATTTCATGTTGGCCATCTTAGATCCACCATCATTGGGAACTTTATAGCCAATATAAACACGTACTTTGATAACAATGTCGTTAGGATCAATTACTTGGGTGACTGGGGCACGCAGTTTGGACTGCTGCAGTATGGTTTGAAGGCAAAAAATATAGATTTAGCAGACCTGAAGAATGAACCTATAAGAACTTTATATGATGTTTATGTATATGTTAATAAATTAGCATCAACTGATGACAGTGTTCAGCAAGAAGCAAGAAAATACTTCTCAGATATAGAACAAGGTAGAACAGGTTTGGAGAACTGGACAAAAATCCGTGAAGTGACCGTACAAGAATTAGAAAGTGTGTATAGAAGATTGGGAATAAAATTCGATGCCTATCACTGGGAATCAGATTATAATGGGGGAGCCATTAAAAGTATCATGGATTTGTTGGAGAGGAGCGATATTATACAATCTGATGAGTCTGGCAAGAAAGTTGCCAGGATAAATAATAGAGATATAACAGTTCTGAAGAGTGACAATTCAACTTTGTATATTTCAAGGGACATTGCAGCCTTATTAGATAGATACAAAAAATATGAATTTGACAAAATGCTGTATATAGTGGATAATGCTCAAACAGATCATTTTGCAAGTGTATTTGAAATTGTAAGGCAAATTAACAAGAAATGTACAGAAGGCTGTGAACATGTAAAATTTGGAAGAATTAAAGGCATGAGTACAAGGGCCGGAAATGTTGTTTTCTTAAATGATATACTCGATGAAGCGAAGAGTAAGATGCATGAGAAGCAAGCTTTGTCAAAAAGTAATAAATTTTTGTCGTACTTTTTTACGATATATCATAGACCTTTTTCAGTAGAACACAAGATTCACTGATACCATACTATTTATGATGTCACCAAATTATATCTAAACTAGCTGTGCCCCGCGACTTCATCCGCGTAGTATTGGATTATTGGGTTAAAAAGTATCCTATATGTTAATCCCGGTTATAATCTATCTGTGTTCCAAATTTCATCCAATACCGTTCAGTAGTTTTTGCGTGAAGGAGTAACAAACATACATACATACATACATTCATACATACATACATACATCCACACTCACAAACTTTCGCATTTATAATATTAGTAGGACTAAATTTGACACAACTGAATGTATTTCTGTCTTGCTCATACACCCATACAACCATGAGAATGATGCTAATACGTTTAGTTTAGTTTAGTTTGTGCACCAACTGAATCAGGGTTACTATTAAAATTTAAATCACATTTTGAAAGTCTAAGATTTCAATTATTATGTCAACAATCTCTGGTTCCCTACCATGTGGGACATTTCAGCACATGCTATACCCATCAAGATGATTTGATGTTGCTAAATCCTGAAATAACTTTTTGTTTCAGATACTAGATCAACAGCAATGAATGAAGAAACATGCGACATACTTGGCACATCAGCAGTTCTGATTAATGATTTGAAGCAACGGAGACAAAAAGACTACATATTTGAATGGGACAAGGCTCTACAGAGCGAAGGAGACACTGGAATCAAACTCCAATATCTCCATTGTAGATTATGGAGTCTAGAACTGAATTGTGGAGTTTCTTTACCTGACACCTGCGACACATGCTGTTTATCTGAAAAAATAATAGGTGAAGTCATTGCAGAGCTAGCCAGATTCGAAAATGTACTACAGAGATCACTCCTAGAGAATGAAGCTTGTATCCTAGTCAATTACCTGTTTCGCTTAGCAAAATATGTAAATAGGATGTTCAATGAAATTAATGTAAAGAATGTCAGTCCTGATTTAGCATCACAGAGGCTTCTAGTGTTTCATTGTGCGCGATTGGTCGTTAAAAATGGACTGGAAATTCTAGGATTGAGACCTTTGAAGGAAATGTAAATATGTAAGAGATTAATAAAAGTAATTTATTATGTGAGTACAGTTGTTAAATTATTTAAATGCGATTAGGGGGCAGGGATTCACAATTAACGGAAAGTTTTCGATGTCGGTAACGACATTCCAATCTTTTTACGATCCTTGTTTTCCTTCTTTTATTATGAACTATTTTATATACTTTTATTTATTTTATGCCCGCGATTTCGTCCGCGTAGTATTTAACTTAACAACAATTTCGGGATTATCGGGATAAAAAGTGTCCTATGTGTTAATCCCGGTTATTAACTATATGTGTTCCAAATTTCATCCAAATCCGTTCAGCAGTTTTTGCGTGAAAGAGTAATAAACATACATCCACACTCACAAACTTTTGCATTTATAATATTAGTAGGATTAGAAGGATGAAGGTGGTCGTTTCCGAAACGAAAGCTTTCCGTCGATTATGAATACCACCTGAACGTATGGCAGTATGAGGCGTGGCGTAAGCCTTGGCACTGGACTAAACATTAACACAAAACATTATGTTTTCATACAGACACAGACATGACGTGTTTCACTATTTATAATTTTTTGGTCAATGCAAACCACGGGTAAGGCGAACATAGAATCCAAACCGCCTCAAAGGAGTAGGTACTTACCTACCTAGTAAGGGTAGATAGATACTATTAGTAGGTAATGTTATAGTTACCTACTCAAGAAACATAAAAAAATGTTAATACAGGCAAATATTGTGGAAGTACTGAATATGGCGTGAACTGTAATCTCGCCTCTCGGCAGGCAGCAGCCTGCCTACCCCCATGCGTAGGAAACGAGCGTGAATGGATGTTACAAGACTAAAAAGTTAGATAGATAGATAGACTATGATAATAGAGAAAGATTGACCATCTATTGATGGAGTTGACTGCTTTATTTCGATTAATAGTTTTCATCATGTTAGGTATAAATATTACATAATTTGCAAATTGAAAATCTTATTTCAACTCTAATACTTTGCAACTTCAACTTCAACTTTCAACTTCTAATACTTTGTTGGCATGATAACCATCCAGCCTAAGCAGGAAAAATAAATTAAATATGTTTATGGTAATCTTACTCCATCATAGACACTAGAGACACGTCGTATTGATGCTGGCCACTCCCCATTTGGAGGGAAAATTTAAAAGGTACTACTTTTTTCATTTAATTATGATAAATAGACGCAATTTGTGTAGTGTAAAGGAATAAAATATAATACAAAATACTGTTTTCTACCTAATTTAATATTGAAATTTGCTATTTATCGTTAAATTTATAATAAAATATGATTTTACATGAAAATTAAATCTTCGTCATTGTTCGGCTATGTTCGGTCTAATTCGCCTGACGTCAGAAAAATCTGACCAACCATAAGCCGAATATGTACTTCCGGCAATCACGTGGTCTGCGCGGACCAATCGAAACGCTTTCCTATACTCTATGTAGGCCGACATTTTCTGACAAGCGTAGAAAAAGTTTTCATCAACAGCCGCCATTTTGCGCTGGAGAGACTGAGAAGAATTTCGGAATTTGTCGTGTAAATTTTCTGTTTTTTCTTACATCATTTTATCATAAACTTTACCATTCCGTGTATTTTAAAGTGTTAAGTGAAATCGTGTTCTTCGATCGTATAAAAAAGTTCCATAAAGTAGCTAAAATCTGGTGATATTGTTTTCATTTATTTTGCTAGTTCCGACGGAAGATGGTGAGAGGGTCTGTGTAGCTCTTCGATTCGGAGCTTTGTAATGGCGAATACTTGAGTGAGAAATTATAATATGTGCCTTCAATGGTGCGAGGGACATCGAACGATCGCGATGTGGGTGAATTACATTATGATGAATGACAAATCGCTCTAAAATGTTATTTCCTGAAGATATAAGACATATAAGTGTTTTATAAATCGGCGGGCCGAAATATTCACGACGGCTTACGTTTAGTAAACAGAGCCATGGCCGATGAGCCGCCTAACAAGCGGCCTAAGATGATCCGGGACCCTTTTCAGGGTCCCTCGGACTCCGCGGGTGAGTATTTTATTGTTTTATTCAAGTTTGCAAAGTGTCGGGACGGTGTTCTGTCATATTTATCTTTCTTTGATTTTTGACATTTTGCGTTCGTTCTTGTTAGCGCCTCGCAAGTTTTGCGTCGTATTATTGTATCTTACCATGTGAATACTGAAAATATTACCTGTAAATTTTGTAATTAGACATTGTATTGTAAAATTGGAGTACTTTTATGTTATTTCATTTATTTTATAAAACAAAACGCAAGTTTCTGACACATTGATGAAGATGTATTTGTTACATAGTGAAATTAGATGAAGTAATAATTTTATATGAAGTTTTCTTCAAAATAAAACATATCCATTGAATATAATAAGATATGGAGATCCCTAAAAATTTGGTCATGTTTTTACTTTGACTTTTCTTGACAACCAATCTAAGGTCTGTGTAGGGTATTGGGTATCAATAATATTAGAGAAAATCAATTAATTTTACATTGATAGCTACAGATATTTGCATTCTATTAGTAGGTATTTATTGTAAACTAGCCCAAAACATAATGAACAGATTGTTGACCCACATACTTATTTTTTGCTATAAAAATTGCCAGTGTTTAGTCCTATTGATAAAACAAGGAAATAGCTGGCATGTAAGAATGTTATATGATAAGTATTAAGATTCACTTATGCTCAGTGATAAGAACATAACCTCCATTTTACATGCTGGCAAAATAAAGTGCAAGGCCACAACATTTTACTTTTCTTTAATTCATTAAAATGTATTATCGGTTAGGTACTAAAATGTGTGATGATATTATTCCTGCTGTGTTTCTGCACCTTGAATTTTTAATACACACTTTCTAATTGACTATATGAAAATATCTGTTGTATGTAGAAAAAATTGAGTAGTTCACATTCTGGTGTTTGATACATGTACTGTTTTAAAGCAGTATTTGTTATCTAAAATATTCTCTGGAGTATAGGTACCTTCATCATGGACCTCTCATATTGTCTTCATAATATATTATATAAGAAACCTAAGAAATGTAAGAAAAAAAGTTTTAAAAACATTAATTTTCTGTAATATGTTTATAATGAAACATGTCCTTAATTTATTTACATTTAATATGACTATTCACTATGTGAAATATTATAAATAATTTTAATCTGTGTTCATTTGTTATATAGAGTGGGATACCAAATCCAATAATAGTGTAAGAAACAATAAAATAATATGTCTTCCATAAATCTGTATTCTGGCGCACAAAGGGTTAATAATAAATCAATTTCAAATCTGAGACCAGACATAAGTGCACTCTTGAGATGTAATTTTGTACTAGACATTTCAAGATTTCTCATAAGAGTGGAGATTAGTGTAATACTAGCTTTAATTTGTCATAGGTTTAAGTGTTGCAGCACATTATGAAATTAGTTTTATAGAGGCACATTTTAATGTAAACATTATTCCTAATCTTCTTCTTTTTGTATTATATTTATCAAACTCAGTTGAGTTAGTTACACCATTTATAACTCAATAATGGAGGGACGGATTTTTATGAAATTTGTTTTTTTTTTCTATCTGCCCTGAATAGCAGAACAAATTTTAAAAGTAGGGAAAATTTACGAAAATACATAACATTTATTATATAGGCAGCTAGTAAGCCATAAAACAAGTAAGGAAGTAATAGGTAGGTACCATTATTCAACAATTTCTTTGTTAAGACTGAATGTGTTCAGATTATTGTCTTGAAGTAAATAATATATTTATGATTATTGCAAGTATCTTTTTTTATTTAATTTCTTTTCTATTAACTTCCACTCATAATTCTAAATGGACAATTTAATCTACACTTTCATGTAAATAAAAAAATAAATTGTATAGAAAAAAATACATTAATTTTTAGCTTTCAATAACCAAATATTCAAGGTTGGTTTTATTTTACAGTATTTCTATCTATATATATAAACATCTTGTATTTTTATAAATTAATTATTGTATAAATAAAATATTATTTTTAATGTATACATATTTGGTAGGTATGAGAAAGGAGCATAAAGTATATTTCATACCTAGAAATTATTTATATGGCAGAATAATGTCTGCTGGGTCAGCTAGAGAAGTATAAGTGCTTCTTGTCCTAGAATTTCTTAACAGTAAATTGTTACAATATGTAAAATGTTGGAAAAAATATCAGATCAATTAATTCATACACACTTTTATATGAACTGAATTAGACACTTAAAGTACACATAATCATAATAACCTTTTGTTCCAGTAGATGGGTTCTCAAACCTTGATATGTTCGACCTTGAAAAGGACCTCCCTGATGAGTTGATGGGGGGATCCTGGGGCGAACAGCCCGGAGTGACGGGCCCCAAGCCCCCTGCGCAGGGGCCCGGGCCTGGAGGGCCAATGGCCCAGCAGCAGCTGAATGGAGACGACCCTACAGCTGCCATGCACAGGCAAATCAACAATCACCTTATTCAACAAGTGAGTACCTGGGACTGATAGACTGAATTACATTTACCTGATTCTAATTTCATAGCTCGACTTAGCTAAAAGTCTGGGTGTCTTTCGGCTAACGCGTTGATTTGCGCGGGTGCTGCGCGGTATGGGAATAGGCCTCTAGACAATTAAGCCAAGTGTTCAGTTACCCATTCAAAACTAAGGACTATCGGCGACCTCATTACGTGGAAACCCAATTGCTCCTTATAATCTGCCCTCTAAATATTCAACCATATTAATTTTTCTTTCTCGTCTGCTGGTCTTTTCACAGGGCAACAAGGGTGGCTTAGTAGGCCACAACAATCCGTTAGGGTTGAACAACTTGGGCAGTAAGAGTCCAAACCTACAATCGCCTCCCAACGTGTCTGTGTCGAAAGACCTAATGGGTGGTATGCACCCACAACTGATGCCAAATACGAGTCACCCGAACCAGTTGCATTCGACGATGCCGATGAGTTCGATACAGGGTGGCATGAACGTGGCGAACGTCGGCGGGAACATGATTGTGACGAACAGTAACATGACCGGAGCGGGGATGCTCGGCAGCGGGATTATAAACAGCGTGAACAAGCAACTGCCGACGCTGATGGCCAACCATCACGCTCAGCAGGCGCACCATCCCCACGCGCAGGTTTGTGTTACACTTTACCACCCCCAAGATTCGTGGCAGATGTGGCTGTCATAATGCACTCATGGGCCTTACAGAAGGAGTAAATGAACGCGCCATTTTGATATCGATTGCGTAAAATTTAATTGCACAGCTCTAGCGCGTAATTGTTTTAGGACTCCGTCTGCCATGAATCCTGGTATCTTACTTTTATTTGGAATTTACTAAGGACCTCCCTGCCACAAAATAAATCTCTTGAGTAGTTTCTGCGAATAGCCTGATCAGAGTCATGCTTAGGTCTTCTTACAGTAAGTGGGACACAAAAGGAAAAAAGGTAGATTATGATATGAATAGCAATATTTATTTTTTTCAATGTTACTTCTTTTTGAATTTGTATGTATTAGAAAAATGTATGCAAATCTTAAAAATAGTTACAGCCATATTTAAAAAATTGTGAGATGAAAGAAATTACGACACCATATTCTACAGTCCTACTGCTAACAGAACAGCACAGTACCTACTTTTATAAACCATTTGATTATTATTAATAACTGTTTATTGTTTGTACCTACGACCTACCTACGACGTTAACCAGGTCGCTTTTTCCGCACAGACCTCGGCTAGTCAGTATCGTAACGGTGGAGTCGTACCGCAGGCAATGCAGAACGGTCCCCTCGGGGGGCGCGTGGCCATGGTCGCGCCCACCATGCGCACGACGCTTCAGCACCACCCGCGCATGCCGGCGCCCGGCGGGCCCGGCGGGCCGGGCGGCGGCGGCCACCCGCTCACCTACCACCCGCCCTACGCGCAGTCCGCGCAGGGGCCCGGCGTGCCGCCCGCCGTGCGCGCGGCGCCCGCGCCCGGCGTGGGCGTGCGCTTCGGCCCGCCCGACGCGGCCGGCGGCGGCGCGGCGCAGGCCGTGCCGCCCGCGCCCTCGCCGCAGACGCCGGGCGCGCCCGCCGGCGGACAGTCGCAGCCGCAGGCCGCCACGCAGGCGCCGCCCGCGCAGCCGCCCGCCGCCGCGCAGCCTCCCACCACCGGCTCCATCGCCGACCCGGAGAAGCGCAAGCTCATCCAGCAGCAGCTCGTGCTGCTGCTGCACGCTCACAAATGCCAGCGCCGCGAGTCGCAGTCCAACGGCGAGACGTGGCAGTGCACGCTACCGCACTGCAAGACTATGAAGGGCGTCCTCAATCACATGATGTCGTGCCAGGCCGGCAAGAACTGTCCGGTGCCGCACTGCTCCTCCTCGAGACAGATAATCAACCATTGGAAACACTGTAACAAAAATGACTGTCCCGTTTGTTTGCCGCTGAAACAAGCAGATAGGACTAGAAATATGAACGGTGAGTGTTTTGCATTTCTTCAGCAGCTATAAATAATACTCACTGAAGGTTTCAAATGATATGCTCGTTTATTTTAGTACTTTAAGGGAATCGATCGATTGATCCCAGTAAAACTTTGAACTCGTCGCTCGCTTCCGATTGAATATGTATTAGCCAGGGGTTAACATGAACGATTACGGGCGCAGCGGCAGCCGTGACGCACACGACGACGGGCGTGAGCGGCGGCAGCGTGGGCGGCGCCGGGGGCGTGGGCGGCGTCGCGAGCGGCGTGCCCTCCGGCGCCGGCATGGGCGCCGGGGGCCCGCTGGGCGGCGCGGCGGGCGGCGGGCAGGGCGGCGGGCCGGGCGGGCCGGGCGGGCCGGGCGGCGCCGCGGCCGCCAGCACGCAGGGCGCCGACATGAAGCGCGCGTACGAGGCGCTCGGCATCGCCTGCCCCACGTCCGTGGCGGGCATGGGCGGCTTCCCGCGCGCGCCGCTCGCGCGCATGCCCGTGCCGCGCCCGCCCGGCCTCGCGGACGTGTTGCCGCAGCAGCAGTCGCAGATGCAGTCGCTGTTCGCGCAGCAGGCGCAGTCCGACCTGCAGCAGCAGCAGCAACAGCAGCAGCAGCAGTTGGTGAGTGCTCTTGCTTATGATGACGTGCCCATGTGCTATAGACTGTGTATGGATTACGATTATTATTAATATATGAATATTTGCTATAATTTATTCAAAATTTTCAATTTTCGTACAACAGCCACATGTTTCTCGCAACTGATGTAGTAACTAAAAAGAACATGTTGCGCACTTGAGTGTAATCAAAAACTATTCCCTAGGTATACCTTGATGTTCTGCCACAGATGGGCGCCGGCACGCTGCAGCTTCCAGGCGGAGCCGTGACCGCCAACCCCGTGTCAGGCACCAAGGAGTGGCACCATTCCATTACGGCAGATCTCAGAAACCACCTCGTCCACAAACTGTAAGTTGTTGACAAATTGTTTACAGCTTTCTTTACAGTACTTTCGTTATTTAATGACATAGTAAATCATAATAATTGCCAATAAATTAAATTACAAATCGAGTAATTTAGTGTGCAGTTGGAAATATAAACGAGGAGTATATATCAAAACACTTTTGTAGGGTGCAAGCAATATTCCCTACCCCGGATCCGACGGCAATGCTCGACAAGCGAATGCATAACCTAGTCGCGTACGCGAGAAAAGTCGAGGGAGATATGTATGAAATGGCGAGCACGCGCTCAGAGTACTACCACCTGCTCGCCGAGAAAATATACAAAATACAGAAAGAATTGGAGGAGAAACGACAAAAACGGAAAGAGCAACAGCAACAGCAACTGCAGGCGCAACAGCAACAGCAACAACAGCAGCAACAACAACAGCAACAACAGCAGCAGCAGCAGCAGCAGCAACAACAACAACAGCAGCAGTTGCAGCAGCAGCAGCAGCCCGTGAGCGTGATGTCGGGCGGCGGCGTGCTGGGCGTGGGCGGCGCGCGCGTGGGCGGGGGCGGCGTGGGGCTGGCGCGGCCGACGCTGCCCGCCATGGCCGCGCAGCCCGCGCTGCCCTCCATGCGCATCCCCTCGCCGGGCATCGCGCTCTCCATGCCCGCCAACAGGATGGCCTTCCAGGGCAACCTCGTCGGACCGCCCGGACCCAGTCCCAATCAGGTCGGTCCCGCCGCCGATTTCTCGGCGACTTTCATTCCGAAACGTCGGTCTGTTTTGAAATCTGACTCGATAGTGACGGAACTCACGGCCGGCCCTCGTCCGCAGATGCCCCAGACGCCGAACGGCGGCAACTCGGTGGGCGTCGGCAGCGTCGGGCAGCCGATCATGTCGCCGTTCGGACAGCCGATGCAGTCGCCGGCGCCGCAGTACCCGCTGGGCAGCAACGGGCCGGCGCCGCTGGCGTCCCCGGGCGGCGCGCTGGCGGAGGCCAAGCTGCGCGTGGGCGCGGCGCAGAGCCCGTTCGTGAGCAACTCGTTCGGGCGCGAGGCGGCCTCGCCCGCGGGCGCGCCGGGCACGCCGGCCACGCCGCGCCCGCTGCCCTCCCCCGCGCCCGCGCCGCCGCGCCCCGCGCCCGCCTCCGCGCCCGCCTCCGCCTCCGCCTCCGCCCAGCTGCACCACCTGCCCGCGCACCAAGCCCACCAAGCACATGTCGCGCACGCCGCGTCCGATGACAGGTCAGCTTGCCGCTATCTTTAAGGAACTTTACGATTTTCATATTCTATCAAAGCTCACGAAATACTCGGCGGAGCGCGTTCTCTTTCACTTTATCCGTAATGTAAGTTGAATGTTCTCCATATTCCTGTCGTCAGATATAGTCGAATCGAACTTACTGATCTTATTTTTGAATCTTAGGTGTATCTAAAAACGACTGATCAAGACTACCAAAAAATTTTTTTCCGAGTATAGTGAAAATTTAATTTGCGACTATCTATAACAATATTTTCGATTACACAGCCCCGCGCAAGACGAGGTCCGAGTTAAGCAAGAGCCCGAGGAAGTTCGGGTGAAAGAGGAACAGGACGAGGACTGCGGCGGCAAGGGCATGCGCGACGAGCGGCCCTCCTCGCAGGAGCCGCCCGACTTCGGGATCAAGCAGGAGATCAAGTCCGAGGTCAAGCAGGAGGTGAAGGAGGAGCCCGGCGAGACCAGCGTGGGGCCCGACACGCCCTCCGGCGAGCGGCGCCGGACCTTCGTGTTCAAGCCGGAGGAGCTCAGAGTGGCGCTAATGCCGACGCTAGAGAAGCTATTCCGGCAAGACCCCGAGTCCTTGCCGTTCCGCCAGCCGGTGGACGCGCAGGCGCTCGGCATTCCCGACTACTTCGACATCGTCACTAAACCGATAGACCTCTCCACGATCAAGATGAAGCTAGATCACGGCGAGTACAGAGACCCCTGGGAGTATGTCGACGACGTGTGGCTCATGTTTGAGAACGCATGGCTATATAATAGAAAAAATTCGAGGGTCTACAGATATTGTACTAAGGTATGTTCGAGTTATGATCCTATTATGTAAGTCTTTTGCTGTTGAAATTCAAATTCAAATCGTTTATTTTGTTTAGGCCTACGGGGGCACTTACAAATTGTCAATTTTACATATTTTTTTCTTTTATCTACAACCGGATCGGAACGCGACCTCGACTGAGAAGATCCGTCAATAAACTCAGAGGGCTTGTCTTTTTACATTTATCATTTTTTTTATCGCCAGTTGCTTATAATCAATAATTACAAAGGGTGTTAACCAGGCACTTTCGAATAGTATTGTAACGGAGTCGACACGAATCGGATCCAGGTTTTCATGATCACCAACGAAACCCCACTACATCGCGACGCCCACTCTGGTGGTAAAAATGATCCTGGATGCCTCCTTTGCCAATTACATGTCCCAATGACATCCTACTAATATTATAAATGCGAAAGTTTGTGAGTGTGGATGTATGTATGTATGTATGTATGTATGTATGTATGTATGTATGTATGTATGTTTGTTACTCCTTCACGCAAAAACTACTGAACGGATTTGGATGAAATTTGGAACACAGATAGATTATAACCGGGATTAACATATGGGATACTTTTTAACCCAATAATCCAATACTACGCGGATGAAGTCGCGGGGCACAGCTAGTATAGTATAATGCAGAGGACATTGGAAAAGTTTACTTTACATATTTTCAACAGAATGATGTGTCCCATTAAAGGTGGAGATTGCCAGTAGTGCTGCTGAAACTAAACTATTGTCATCCTACTCATGGCCTCAATGTATAAACAAATCATTATTTTTAAATGTCAATTGCGTGTCAATATGTTATTGTTTAGAATTTTAAGTTTCTGTAAACATGATTGTACATTTTGACAAAAATATTTGATGAAACCAGTTTATGCACCCATGGCCACCTTTATAAGTCTAATTTGGTTTTAATTCTACAGTTATCGGAAGTGTTCGAGCAAGAGATCGACCCTGTGATGCAGAATCTGGGCTACTGTTGCGGGCGCAAGTACACGTTCAACCCGCAAGTGCTGTGCTGCTACGGCAAGCAGCTGTGCACCATCCCGCGAGACGCCAAGTACTTCAGCTACCAGAATAGGTGAGTCTAATAGAACCAACGTGTGTCTTGTATGACAGAAGTCCTGGTTACCATATAACAGTTTTCCGATGGACCCATCATGCCATAGAAGGCGACAAATGACCCACTAGTAGAGACACTGACTCAACACACTTTGGACTCCGCACTTGGATTAACTTGCAACAAAACAATTCCGAAAAACGGTGCTGGGCTGCATCGGAGCCAGCGCCATTATTATTGGTCGGTAGTGTAGACAACGCATTGTGATTGGTCTAACAAAAATAAATTACTTAACACCTTATTAAGCATATGTGTTTCGGAAACTTTGTCCCTAGAGTGCGGAATCCAAAGGGTGATTGGTCTGTGAAATTTTTACCAAGAAATTATTTCTTGGATGTGTTTCAGTCAGAGTATTTGAGTTGTAAGAAATATTGGCTTTCAGTGGGAGAACAAATTTATTAGATGACGAAAATGAGCCTAGGCCATTTTCTTTTACTTTTAATAAAATAGTGCTATTCAAATTTCAACCTAATTAATATTCAAATTAGTACATGCGAAGATTGCCGAGGCGCATTATCTGATGGGTATAGCAGTGGGAAAAGCAAATATTGATAATAATTAGGTTGATTATATTCTCTTATTAAAATAGATAACTTTTACCGGTATTATGCTACTTTGGGATGTCCACTGCAATGTTATGTGTTTATTTTCCAAGATTCGTTCGCTTATCGGGTCTTTTAATTTAGATTGGTTAGTCATAGTTCTACTCCGATTATGTTTTATATTGTCACCAATTTGTCTCAAAAACTTGAATAGCATACAGGGTGTTTTAAAGGTCCGTAATAATACTTGGAGGGTTTGGATAAATATCGGGCATAGAATTAAATGGTTCTTCCAAAAAACAATTTTCCCGCCGATTAAAAAAAATAACATATCTGAAGGACAATGCAATTTTTTTCTTGAATGATAGATAGCCTTTGTGTGTGTTCTAAGGCAGCAATGCGAAAGTTTTGACAAATATTTAAAGTCCCGTAACTCAGAAAATGGTAGTTAGTTAATGATAGTCTGTCTTCTAAAAATCTAATTATTTTTATTCATGAATATGTAATAGTCAAAACGTGAATATACGTACGATACGATAGTAGAGATATACATATAGTCTGGCATCTACATATATATACCTAAATTATTATTTCGAACTTTTCAAACACCCTGAATCTTTGTTTTATGAAACATGTTTGAATTATAAAATTTACAGATTAGACCATTTTGCCTAATAAACAGACAGAACATTTAGATTTTCGATAAATTGCTTATTCGCGGATTTAACCATTATTTGTGACGTGTTGTCAGGATAAATTAGGCCTTATGGCCAAGACTTCTTATACAAAATGGTCTAATCTGTATTTACTCTCTGTACATAGATATTCATTTTACTTTTATTCCATGTAATTCCGATGGCTTCCTAGTCCTCAATTTCTGACTAACGCTTTCGCAAGCTTTCTATGTTATTCACACTGTGTTTTCATTGTCGCTATCATAAAATGAAACTAGTCTGCCTCCAAAGCTAGGTTTGAGGATCAATGACAGTAAAATATCAACCTAACATGAAATATACAAGGCGCATAATCAACTGATCTGATTAACATATTAACACCAGAAAACCTTGAACAACATCGTGGACTAAGCCCATATTTACGTTGTTAAAAACTTACAGCCTGATATTTAAATTTTAAAATTACAAATAGCGCGTCTATATTCATGCTGAACTGTTGATAATACAACAAAATTAAAAATAGCTATTGCAGTGCATCGTTAACGTATCTACACTAATATTATAAAGAGAAAAGATTTGTATTTTTGTATGTTTGTAACGAGTAAACTCAAAAACTACTAGACCTATTTAAAAAAATCTTTCACCATTAGAATGCTACATTATTCCTGAGTAACATAGGCTATATTTATTACTAGAAAAAAATAGGGATCCCAACTAAAACTTCAACCCGTGCAAAGCCGGGACGGGCCGCTAGTTCTTTATAAAATCAATGCGTCCACTCGATGTTGTAATCCGAACGCGACGCCAGTTGTTAAGCGTGGAACAAAGGAAATGAGATCCGTAAATGGACACCATTAGGTTAATGTGTAAAGTGACAGCATAATTGTTGCAGCTAGACACAGAAGAAATATACTTTGGTTCTCTTCTATAAAAATGCAGTTTTATTGCAATTCCATTTATAAAAAAAATCATAATATAACGTAATTTAATAAATAGGTACAATGTTTTTCTTGGGTATGATTTATTTAGCATACATGCCTGAGGAAATACTGTGTTTCAGGCGATAAGGGCTAATTATATCTAAAACTAGCTGAGCCCGCGACTTCGTCCGCGTGGAATTTAACTTAACAAAAAAGCCCGCTCCCGCGTTCTGAGCCCGCACGACAGAACCCATTTTTTCATTTTTTTCATTTTGTTTTTCCAAAATAAAAGTAGCCTAAGTTCTGTTTGTAATATCAAAATAACACCTTTTCACCAAATGCATATGAAAGTACATACGACACCTATAGCAAAAACGCGTTTAAAAAAAAATTGTCTGTCTGTGTGTTTGTTCCGGGTAATCTCCGAAACGGCTGGACCGATTTTGACGGGACTTTCACTGGCAGATAGCTGATGTAATAGGGAGTAACTTAGACTACTTGAATTTTTGAAAAACAATTAGGGTTCCGCGTAAAAAAATAAAAACACATGAAATCAAAGAGTATCTCCGAAACGGCTGGACCGATTTTGACGAGACTTTCACTGGTAGATAGCTGTTGTTATAATCAGTAACTTAGACTACTTTTATTTTAGAAAAACAAAATTAAAAAAATGGGTCCTGTCGCGCGGGCTCAGAACGCGGGAGCGGGCTTTTTTGCTAAGTTAAATTCCACGCGGACGAAGTCGCGGGCTCAGCTAGTTTATCCTTTGGAATAACATACAAGTTAATTGTTATCGTAAAGTCATGTGGGTGGAGCCGCGGGTGAAACTAGTCAAGTTTATTTTATTAAACAACATAATTGTTTTTATTTTGCGTTACTTTAAAAAAATAATACACATGTTAGCTGAAGTGCCTAAAATGTTGTACTTTAAACCAAAATTCTTTATAATGACTGAAGCTATGACATGATGTGAATTATCAATATAAAATTTACACCGTTTTCTTGATTGACCTTCCTTACACAATAACTCTTTAACAACTATAAATGTATCTGACATTGTCCAGTCTATAAAAATGTTAAATACTTATTGAACTACTTGCTGGCTGTGCCCGGCGACTTTGCTCCCATTGCCCTCTGGTTCAAATAATTATATTTCTCTGGATAAAAACTACAAAACCCATTGGGGTCTGAATGATTCAGGAACAAATTAAAAATACAAAATGCGCTTCGGACTTGGTATCGAGCGTTCATGTACAGACATGGCCCCGTTACAGTTTATCAACTGATCTTCCGTTGTGTCCGACTCATAATATTCGTTACGTTTTTGAAAAACAAAAACAATAAAAAGTTAATACTAACAACAGGTTCAGGTAGGATTCTTACCCTACGTTTGTATTGGACGAAACATGTTGTCTCTATTTTTTACAGTCTTAAAAAAGGGACAACAATATCTGGTGTGTGAATTTTTCGTCCTGTGCAACCGAGGGGTTACTGATAACGTAAAACTTTTAATCTACTAATCGTATTTCGGAATTCAGAATTTGTTTCATGCAATATTCCTCAAAATGTGTGTAGGAATTCACTCAAACTTAGGTCAGGCCAGGCTTGCGTAACCGTACTCGTAAATTTACACCGCCAAAGTAAATTTTTAACACCTTATACATCTAGCTCAAAACACACAGTGAACTCGAAAGTAACGTTAATTACGCGATTCACTACAATCGACAGAAATTACGCTAGTTTGGCCCGTATTAATTATAATGCTTTCTGTTTCCCAGATAAATGTTTCTAATTCTTCATTCTCACGCCAAAATTTATTTATAAATCAATATGTTTTCTTTTCTCCTGTCTATTAGTGTTAATTTTCGCTTAAAATTGTATCACAATGTTTATGAGCGAAACAATGGTTTTTAATTGCATAAAATCATTGTTTCTTAATCATCCTTTGGCCTATCAGTAGAATTCGTTTCGAGATTTTGTATTTGATATTGAAATTGTTCAATACCTTATGAAACTATCAAAGCTATTACGTATGCAATAAACCTGGTTTGTGTGTCCTTATTGCACATACAACCAGAATTGTATGGTAGGATTTTGAGGTTCATAAGTATTTAAGAGTTCTACTGGTATTGCCCGATGGCGGGCCCGCTGCCTCGTGACACTGGTCGCGCCCGTCATCCCCACCATGTGCTCACTGTCTAACTATTAACCCCTTTTATGTTATCATTGCTTACTAAATTTTTTTCGCCCCCCACGCACGTCCTTGCCTGCACAAAAAACGTTCCTGTACACGCTCGCTTCACACCACCACGCGGACGATTGTGAAAATAAAGTCTAAAAGCGTATGGGGTTGTCTCCGATAGATACACCTTCTGCCAGAAATGCTTCAATGACATCCAGGGCGACACCGTCACGCTCGGCGACGATCCGTTGCAGTCGCAAACGTGAGTATTCGTTTATATTGTTTATGTTAAAGCTATGTATTGCAATATAGAAGATTGTAGGTTACATGGTCGAGTTAGAGTTTGTGACTGTCAAAGTCGAAGCTCGAAACGCTAAAAGTTATCTTTAAATAGGTACACTACTCTATTCGCCCCTAAGGCATTGATAAGCTGGAGCGATCGCTATCTCCAGTGAAACCGAAAGGCATACGGTAACAACAGCATTTTTCATCTCTAAAAAATATTTTAGTTTGCTTACATGATAACGCGCAATGTTGTGCAATCTTGTACTTTGGCTCCAGAGTCGTTGAATCTATAACTCCGACTAAGTACTTCAAATGTATCTAGGAAAATTCAGTGATTCATAAATAATTTACAAAAAATTTAAAGCTTTATCTCAATGGCTATAAGATTCAAAATAATTTAACACAAGTTGAATATTTCAGTGCAATAAAGAAGGATCAATTCAAAGAGATGAAGAACGACCACCTCGAACAGGAGCCGTTCGTAGTGTGCATGGACTGCGGTAGGAAGCAGCATCAGATATGTGTGCTGCACCACGACCAAATATGGCCCCAGGGCTTCTGCTGTGATAATTGTTTGAAGAAGAAAGGGGCCAAGCGGAAAGATAACAAGTTCTCGGCGAAGAAACTGCCTACGTCGAAACTCGGCATTTATATCGAGACGAGGATCAACAATTATCTTAAGAAAAAAGAGGCTGGCGCTGGTGAAGTGCATATCAGGGTGGTTGCGTCCTCCGATAAGGTAAGGAACGTTTTATTGCCCAAACTTAAAAGATCCTTGCTGATTTTCCCCTTGTTGTTATCAATAAAATTAATTAATCTAACACGTGATTCAAAGGATGAAACGGGAAGTTATTTAGAGCTCGTGCCGTAACGTGAAATTCGCCAACCCGCATCGAGCTAGTGTGGTGGACTATATCCCGGATCCTCATAGCAATGACAGGGAATATGCCTGGTTTAATAGCAATAGCCCCATGTCCTAAATCGCCATTGAGGAAAGGTGGATGCACTGCAATGACCTCTGCCTACCCCCTCCGCAGTGCAGAGATACTGTGCTTTAGCTTTAAAATGTATCCTGATATGACTGACACACTAAGACACCTACATTTAAAGAGAGTGTTACTCCAGTTATCGGACGAAAAAAATGACATATGAACCATGCGCATGTACCCTCTTAACGTAAAGAAGTCGTAATGTATTCAGTCAATACTTGTAAGGCACACAATTAACGACTTTATGTATTTCAGATGGTGGAAGTAAAACCCGGAATGAGAACGCGATTCGTTGAATCCGGTGAGTTGTGCGCCGAGTTTCCGTATCGGGCCAAAGCGCTGTTTGCATTTGAAGAGATCGATGGAATCGATATCTGTTTCTTTGGCATGCATGTGCAGGTAATTCACACTTCCATATTATTTCTTTATTTAATAATATATCACGAAATTGTACAGGAGAACTATACTATGGAGAATAGAGAATATTGTATGAGAAGCTAAAGCTCATATTGGCATGATAAGATTAGTAAAAATGTAGTAGTGCATCTATCATGTTAAATTATGCATACCATTTACATTACACCCTACGCTGTGAAACAAACACATGTTATTTTCAAATATTTTGGGTGTTTCAAACCTTCGGAATAATATTTAAGGTAGATTATACAATAGCTGATATGCTGATGCCTGGTCAAAGCACTACACGCAACTACAATATTTTTGAGTGTTTGAATATTTGACATATCTTTCGTGTTGCATCAACTGCATTTATGGATAGCAGCCGCTAATAATCAATAACATTTTTGTAAAAAAAAATCATAGTATTCTAGATAATGTATTCTTTTTTAATTGGAGGGAAAAAATATTTAATTTTGATAAAAAAGTTTGTTCCATATTCATCCAAATTTCGAGTATTATTACGAACTTTTGAAACACCTGTAGTATTGACATTGTGTATATAATATTTATGTCTTACCAGTTGTCTCTTGAAATAATTATCAATAGGATTATAGCAATTAGGTGTTTGATAATACGAATGTTCTCTTTCAGGAGTACGGCAGCGAGAGTCCGTCACCTAACACGAGGCGTGTGTACATAGCTTACCTGGACTCTGTACATTTCTTCCAACCTAGTCAGTACAAAACGGCCGTGTACCACGAGATTCTATTAGGGTATTTGGACTACGCGAAACAGCTCGGCTACACGATGGCCCACATATGGGCGTGCCCGCCCTCCGAAGGCGATGACTACATCTTCCACTGCCATCCCGTCGAGCAGAGGATACCCAAGCCTAAGCGGTTACAGGAGTGGTACAAGAAAATGTTAGATAAAGGAATCATAGAGAGGATAATATTAGACTATAAAGACATACTCAAGCAAGCGATGGAGGATAATATCTCTTCGGCGGCGGAGCTGCCCTATTTCGAGGGCGACTTCTGGCCCAACGTGCTGGAGGAGTCCATCAAGGAGCTCGACCAGGAGGAGGAGGAGAAGAGGAAGCAGGCCGAGGCCGCCGAGGCAGTGGTCAGTATCTACTACCTGCTGAGGGCACAGACTAACGGCATGCTTGCCCACGATTTATTTGGACATCTTGTCGCAATAACGTGTGTAACCTAAATTGAACTTAGTGATTTGGATGTTGTAGTTCAAAATTGAATATTTATTGCGTAAAAATGTCTGTATAATTTGTATATAGATTTTTTGCCGTGTGAAATCCTTACTAACATCACTGAAGGAAATTAAGAACAAGTAACCTAATCATAAAGGTCATGTTTCCACATCGGAAAATTATTTCAGTTACAAACATAGTACAAACTACTGGAGATGTGGAAACTCGACCTTCCAAACACGATTTTAACTGCACCTCGCTGTCTAACAATATTTTGCTTGGGTTTTATTGTGAGACAATATTTCTAACGTGTTTTTTAGATATTCCAGTCGTCGGAGGAGAATGAGCAAGGTCCCGATGGCAAGAAGAAAGGCCAGAAGAAGGCGAAGAAGTCGAACAAGTCGAAGGCCGCCCAGAGGAAGAATAGCAAGAAGCAGAGCGACCAGCAGCAGGGCAGTGATCTCAGTGCAAAGATATTCGCCACCATGGAGAAGCATAAGGAAGTGTTCTTTGTTATAAGGCTACATTCCGCGCAGTCTGCTGCGAGCTTAGCGGTGAGTGACATACCGTCCCGTAATAGTATGAAATCTGCTCTGTGAAAAATAACCACTATAATTGTTTACTATTTTTTTTCGATAATACCGTTGTTTGGGTCTCTGACGATAGCAGTTCATTGGTGTGGGCACAAGTAATACTCAAATCAGAGTAGACTGACCAAGCTAAGAATTTTGTTTGCAATTTCATTCACGAGACTACTTGTTTTCATGTCATGCGATGTTTTGATTATCTCATATTTGTGGCATATAGTCCGATTTTGATATTTATCTACTGGAAATCATGATTATAAGTGTCATATTCGTTTGCCAACAGCCTATCCAAGACCCGGACCCGCTGATCAACTGCGACCTGATGGACGGGCGCGACGCGTTCCTGACGATGGCGCGCGACCGGCACTACGAGTTCTCGTCGATGCGGCGCGCGCGGTTCTCGACGCTGTGCATGCTGTACGAGCTGCACAACCAGGGCCAGGACAAGTTCGTGTACACGTGCAACAGCTGCAAGTCGCACGTCGAGACGCGGTACCATTGCACCGTGTGCGACGACTTCGACCTCTGCGTGCCTTGCCACGAGAAGGAGGGCCACCCGCACAAGATGGAGAAGCTGGGCCTGGACATCGACGTGGGCTCGTCCCCCGGCGACATGAAGCAGGCCAACCCGCAGGAGGCGCGCAAGCTCTCCATCCAGCGCTGCATACAGTCGCTGGTGCACGCGTGCCAGTGCCGCGACGCCAACTGCCGGCTGCCCTCGTGCCAGAAGATGAAGCGGGTAGTCACGCACACCAAGATCTGCAGGCGGAAGACGAAGGGCGACTGCCCGATCTGCAAGCAGCTGATCGCGCTGTGCTGCTACCACGCGAAGCACTGCCAGGAGACCAAGTGCTCGGTGCCGTTCTGCAGCAGCATCAAGCAGAAGCTGAAGCAGCAGCAGGTGCAGCAGCGCGTGCAGCAGGCCAAGCTGCTGCGGCGGCGCATGGCGGCCATGAACACGCGCGGGCAGCAGGCCGCGTCGCCGCCGCCCACGCCCGCGCTGGGCTCGCCGCCGCCTTCCAAGCCGGCCACGCACGCGCTGCCGCACAACGTGCAGAAGGCGCTGCAGCAGGTAATTCCACTTTAATGACGCTTATTGTACTGTACCTATTCCAATGTGGCAGACTAATTTTGTGACCACATCATAAGTTGATCCCCATGTTCTTGTTGGCCCTGACACATCTAACAAACATTCGTCTTCCCCCCTCATGACGCTATATCGTGCGCTCTTTTAGCACTCACTAGGATCGGTTCTCACCGACGCTTAGCAGCATTGTATCAAGAGCTTATAATTGTACAATTTTAGAACCTCCGGGTGACGTCCGGTAAATACCTAAAATTACAGCAAGCCGAGCCTATACGCAGCGAGCATTCTTCGGATTTTTTGCGGGCTATACATACTGTCTCTAACAACGTTACGTAGGAGATAGTTCCACCTTAGTTAAGTTTTAGATTAGTCATGTATCTTAGTCCGGTGTTAACGCACAGGTGCAAGAGGAAGCGGCCCGGCAGCAAGCGCCGTCGTACGGCAAGCAGGGCGCGATGGGCCCGCCGGGCGGCGGCGTGGGCGTGGGTGCGGTGGGCGTGGGCGGCGTGGGCGTGGGCGGGGTGGGCGTGGGCGGCGCGGCGCGCGGCGACTGGCCGCCGCGCTACCGGCCGCCGCCGCCGCTGCACCACCCGCCGCACCACGCGCGCCTGCCGCTGCACCCGCCCGCCGCCCAGCACCCGCACCCGCAGCAGCTGCAGGTACCCACTGCCCCTCTTGTTATATACACATCATTGTTAGCCACGGCCCTCCCCTCAAATCGAAGCGGATTTCGGCCAAAGACCGCTGCGCTGACCCGTTATCGATTGGCAGACTTGACACATCTACCGAAAACCTCAGGAAAAGGTGTGACCATGATTGAAAATAATTTTCATAAAATCCCTGAGATTTGCAGCGCGGTTTGAACCTGTAATCCTTGTATTCAAGGCGAGCGTTCCACCTATATGTCTACACTATGCTCCCACTTTCAATCTGAGAACTTTAACGCCTATGAAGAATTCATTGAATCTATACAAATAAATAAAATTGGAGTGTCTGTTTGTAATATCAAAATAACACCTTTTCACTAAATGCATATGAAAGTACATACGAAACCTATAGCAAAAACGCGATTAAAAAATGTATTGTCTGTCTGTCTGTCTGCCTGTTTGTCTGTCTGTCTGTTTGTTTGTTCCGGGTAATCTCCGAAACGGTTGGACCGATTTTGACGGGACTTTCACTGGCAGATAGCTGATGTTATAAGGAGTAACTTAGGCTACTTTAATTTTAGAAAAACAATTAGCGTGCCGCGTAAAAAAATAAAAACACATGAAATCAAAGAGTATCTCCGAAACGGGTGGATCGATTTTGACGAGACTTTCACTGGTAGATAGTTGATGTTATAAGCAATAACTTAGGCTACTTTTATATTAGAAAAACAAAATTTAAAAAAATGGGTCCTGTCGCGCGGGCTCAGAACGCGGGATAGGTCTTTTTTGGTATGTTAAATTCCACGCGGACGAAGTCGCGGGCTCAGCTAGTGTTACATAAAAGCCAACAATGAGAGGTCAGTTTGCTGATGTTTTATTTATTCAGCCCGTGTTCACGTGCGAATGTGTCGTTGCAGCAACGTGCGCAAGCACCGCAACAGCAACAAACACAACAAGTGCATCAGAAGGCGTTACAACAGTTGATGGCGACGCTGCGGTCGCCGACCAGTCACAACCAACAACAAGAAATACTACAGATACTCAAGTCCAACCCACCGCTCATGGCCGCCTTCATCAAACAAAGAGCGGTAAGATACACAATTTAGTTTATTTACTCTTCTTCTTATTGAATTGACCTAAAACCCTTGGTGTAGCTCATGAAGCTCTCATCGTTATCCGTCTACGGCAGTGTCTTTTATATCCTCATACAATATGACACTGATCTTCTCAATAATCTATCCGGTTTGTTTATTAAATTCTTCAGTATAGATGATTTCAAAAAACCTATTCTTGGTAGGCATCTTTAGGTTTGTTTTGTATTCTTAGTTAACGCGTAAACTACGGTTTCATCTGGTAGGAATCCTTACGCTTCTGGGAAAACATCAAGATATAGTGATCGTTTCGAATGAGGTATATAAATAATACTCAAAACAACAAACCAGATGTAATTAATGGGTATGAGTTAATTTTCATCTACCGTTTCAATCTCAGAACGCCCAAAGTCAACAAGCGGCCGCGAGCGGCGTCGGCCCGGTGGGCGGCGTGGGCGGTGTGGGTGGCGTCAGCGGCGTCGGCGGCGTGTGCGGCCTGCCGCAGCAGCAGCCGCAGCTGCAGCACATGATGCAGCCGCAGCAGCAGCAGCGGTTGCAGCAGATGCACCAGATGCTGCCGCAACAACAGCAGGTGAGCTTGCCATATGCTACTTTATGCGCTCAATGATCAACACACGACATTATCAGGCTAGGTGAGTGTTTATAGTTCGGTAAATCAATTTCTGTTGTCGACATGCCTATTAAAAAATGTTTTTGTCTTATTCATACATGGAGAAGGATACCAATCAAGGACCACCAATAACCTTAACATTTCGGGTAATCTATAAACCGATGTTTCGCTCACAGGCCTAATGGCCATAACATTAAACTGTTGATGTGGATTAGTTAGAATTTTCCTTAGAACCGATTATAACGGTTGTTGCGCTTCCAGGTCGGCGGCGTTTCCGGAGTGGGATCCGTCGGCGGCGTGTCGGGCGTGGGCATGGGCGGCGTGGGAGCGGGCGGCTGGTTCAAGCAGGCCGGCGTGGGCGGGGTGGGAGTGGGGGTGGGCGGCGTGGGCATGATGGGCATGCGCGGCGCGTACGCCAACGTGGGCGGGGGCGCGGGCGGCGCGCGGCTGGGCGGCGTGGGCGTGGGCGGCGTGGCGCGCTACGGGTTCGGCGGCGGCGTGGCGGGCGTGGTGGCGCGCTCGCCGCCCGCCACGCCCTCGCCGCGGCCGCCCACGCCCTCGGAGCTGCTGCTGCTGCGGCAGTCGCCCGCGCCGCCCGCCCCGCTCGCGCCGCCCGACGACCAGCTGCCGCCCATGACGCCGCAGGACCAGCTCACGAAGTTCGTCGAGCAGTTGTAGTGCACGTGGCCGAGGCGCGCCGCGTCGCCTTGTAATATATAAGATAACGGCGGCCGGCGCGTGTCAGAGCCGAACCCTCGCTCGTGTCGAATCCCCCCTATTTATTGTCGATGAAGTCGTCGTCGGCGGCGCGAGGGACGCGTAGAGAGTATTACGACGACCGAAACGAGCGCTCAATGTACAAAATGTAAATATGAGAGGAGTACGTCCTGTCCGCTTCGCGTAATATAAGTTGTTTGTAGTGTAGGTATTATGATACTTATTCTGTTTATTGTAATTAAATCATTTTATAATATAATTATGTGATCATTATAAACTGTTGTTTCTGTTCATATACCTCGGCTACAAAATTAAGTGTAAAAACATAAATAAAAAAAAAATCAGTCTAGCACCAACATTCTTCTTAGCTAGGCACCTAACTGGAAGGAAGAAATTCAGGATCATGTGATACTGACAAGCTCTTCATAGCCAATGCTTAAAGGTCATCGTAGACGGACGAAGTGGCGGCGAGGCGGCTACATGCGATCATATAAGTACTACTTCTACATACGATTGTAACTGGTACACCATCAACTTCTTGGGTACACCGAAGGAGGCTCAAAGCGTCAAGGGGCGCGGTATTAGATATATTCCAAACTTCAGTGTGCAATAAAGAGTTATTCTATTCTATTACTTTTTCTTACTACAATTAGTCGCTTCGCCGACACTACGTCCGCCTGCGCTGACTCTTAAATACAGTCAAATCGATGCATCTTTGTGCCAATAATCTAAAAAAATTATATGTGTAAGGAAAGACAAAACAATTATGTAAAACGCTTTAATTAAATTCATGTGACAATGTTAAAATAAACATTTATAGGTCTTTATTTATTAGTAACGTCTTGCAGTGCTGTACGTTCAACTAACTCCACATTTTACACCAAGTTAAAGTAACAAGAATTAAGGTTGCATCAATAAAAACATTAGAAACGTATAGGATCCGACCGGCCAATTTGAAAGCCCGTTCATATGTATGTCTGTTTCAGTCTGTAGGGCAGCCGAACCAGGGGAACATACATTAAAAACACTACCCTAGTGTTATTGTTATAAAATCTAGCCATGGGATATCTTATGTTGTGTTGATTTCAACTTATATAAAAGCATACAAAATTAAGTTATTGTTAAAGAACAGCTAATCATTAAGGTAACAATTTAGACCAAGGCGTTTACATAATATATAATTATTTCATAAACGATGTGTTTATCATAAAATGTATGAATCTTAAATTGACCCAGTCAAAAGATAAAAATTAACGAAAAAGTAGTTCATAATATATGTTTTAGTTTGGAGAAAGGAGCAGTAATAAGGCTTGTAATAAATATTAAAAATCGAAATCAATTTAACAGAAATCATAATAAAAGTTCCAAAACTCAATAAAATTAATGTACGCATTTGGAAACTAAATATTTTCGATTTGTTACTGTATATTTTAACAAAAATTTAAATTGTTACAATGTGTCCCGTGCCAAGAAGACTCATGCGCAGCACTACCAGTGCGACATCCAGTAGTACGGTGCGAGAACAGTTTAAAACACATCCAAATAATTATAAAACAGGAAAACAACAGGTAAAGCTTGTTCACATTTAAGTTTTAAGCGAAATTTTACACAATGAACATACGAATTTGGCGCGAATGTCCATTCCGAATAACTTTGGAACAATTAATATTTTACGCCATCCACCGGGACAGTTCCCGCTCACATTTACTAATAAATGATATTATTTGCACATCTAGCTAACTAACCAAACAACATCCAATCTATTTATTAGTAACTTCACTTTAGCCATCAAATTGATCCTTATTGCTGCGTGTTTAAGGACGCAAGTTATTTGGCAAAGTTAAAATAGTAAACCTCAATCATAATATAATATCATTGTTCCAACGTTACCAACAATACAAGAATAACCATAATCCCATCCTAATATAAAATCATTCACCAATCTTAAAAAAACTAACACAAACTAATAAACAAGAACGATCATAACAAAATAATTTATACTTAGGCGAATAGATACTTGAGGCAAATAATATAGAGATTGTACTTTTATCAAGGAGACGGGAAACTGTTAAACAACGCAAAGGAAAATAGCACTAGGCCCAGCGCACACCGCTGGAAGAGCGGCGGAGAGCAATTGAAGACAATAATTTAATATAAACCTTAACTACCTTGACATACGGTCGCTTGAATAAATTCGCACGCGGTGCTCGGAGCGCCCTCAAGCTACTACAAGAGCTACGGGCGACTGCTCATACATACCGTATGTCAAGGTAGTTAAGGTTTATATTAAATTGTTATCTTCAATTACTCTCCGCCGCGCCTGCAGCGGTGTGCGCTGGTTCTTAGGCGACATATCTATAAATCAAATAATATTGCCCTAAATATCAAATCGCTCAGACATTACTAAGGAACGAACAAATTCAGTCACACGCACAACTTTATAACAAATTAGATTTCTCAAATATTTTAGATCCTTAATTACACATATTATGCACATTTCCTATTTTTTGTATCACTTGCAAGTTGCAACACGTAACGTGACTAATGTAATAAGTACCGGAAAACCAGGCGGGGTCTGGTTGGGGTCATATTCGTTGTTAGGCTACGCCAATAGTTATAAAACTCACAGGATAACCGGTTTCCGACTACAGTAAGCACAATGAATAAGTAACACAATAGTTTTAAGACATTTGGGTCAAGGTCTAGGTAACATAGATTTCTATACATTTTCCTGTATGGGATCTTCAATTGACAGTTTGATAACACTCAAATAAAACTAGATCGAACTTATATACAAAAGAATTCCACACTTTTTATTATGGAGACTAGCTGAGCCCGCGACTTCGTCCGCGTGGAATTTAACTTAACAAAAAAGCCCGCTCCCGCGTTCTGAGCCCGCACGACAGAACCCATTTTTTCATTTTTTAAAATTTTGTTTTTCTAAAATAAAAGTAGCCTAAGTTGCTGCTTATAACATCAGCTATCTACCAGTGAAAGTCCCGTCAAAATTGGTCCACCCGTTTCGGAGATACTCTTCGATTTCATGTGTTTTTATTTTTTTACGCGGAACCCTAATTATTTTTCCAAAATTAATGTAGCCTAAGTTACTCCCTATTACATCAGCTATCTACATGTGAAAGTCCCGTCAAAATCGGTCCAGCCGTTTCGGAGATTACCCGGAACAAACACACAGACAGACAGACAGACAATTTTTTTTTAAATCGCGTTTTTGCTATAGGTGTCGTATGTACTTTCATATGCATTTAGTGAAAAGTTGTTATTTTGATATTACAAACAGACACTCCAATTTTATTTATTTGTATAGATAATAGGACCACTACTAGTTTGAAAATGTCTCATAATTGGTGATGAACTACTATTTCCCGAAATTGCCGTTTTTATTGTTACCTTTATTGTACTATCACATTCTAGTTAGCGGTTAGGCATCATAATTATCCTTCGCATTAAAAATATATAAATGTATGATTAATGAATATTGCAAAAGGAAAAAAAAAACACTTTAGATAAATGCTAATGACTTGGATATCGTTCGTTCGACCGACAGTGCATTGCGACACGATAGGAGGCATCTATTGTCGCGTTTTCCAATTCCTATCTTAAGACCCTGATAAAGGACTTAAGTTGTATATTGACAACTTCATAAACAATTTGAATGAGAATTTCTCAACTGTTGGTACGTAACAGAACGATTTACGTTCCAAACAGTGCAGGGAATGTGCAACAAATTAGATTTTTTCACTTAAGGTGAAGGCGCCTGTCTAGCCCGCGAAATTCAAAATTTTCGAGTATTTATAGTTTATCCAAAATCTGAAAACATTTAAGACAACATTTTGTGATTTGCGACAAACACAGTATGCAGTGCGTTTATTAATACATTTATTTTACTCTAAATATTATCACGGTGGATATGATACTAGTAAATCACTAAATATACAAATATTGCCAGATTATCTGGATAGCTGTCGTTCTTGAAATGTTTTAGAGTAAGTTGGATATATTAATAAATGCACTGCACACGGTCTTTTTCGCGAATTACAAAATGTGCCTTTTATTATTGCCAGATTTTGAAAAATTTCTAAAAAACCTCAAAAAATTTGAACTTCGCGGGCTAGATGGGCGCTTTAGCCTTAACATCATTCGTTTAAATTAATATGCCAACACTCAGTCTTACAATTCATGAAACTGTAAATATATATAGTAATATATTCAAAAATCTGCAATAAGCAACAGTTAATAGTGAAAATTATACAATAGATTTCATATATACAGTAAAATCACTGACAGCTCGCTTTGATAATATTAATTTGGTCGCGAAATCTTCACGTTTAATTTTTTTCCAAATAGTATTATTGGATTGCAGAAGAAATTTCTCTTTATAGCCACTTGCCACAATTAACATAAACAAATCAATGCCAAAGACAGTTCCTTAAACGTGTAGCTTTAGTGACCATTTAGGGTTCAAATTGTTCGACTTTACACAAAAACATACCACTTTTTAATATAGAGAACAAAATCTTTTATAATTTCACTGTTGTAATTTGAAGCAAGAAATGCAAATTATAACCCCATACAGAACGGTCAGACGCCTGACAGAGAGAAATCGACCATTGCTCAGGCATCAGATTATGTCGCCAGCGGTAAAGTAATCGGAAATTATGTAATTTCAAAAACACATTGTATAAAATGTTTTGGCATTCCTTAAGTGTATCCCATTTTCTTGTGAAATATTCTGTGGACTGGAAATTGGAACTAGACATTTGTTATATCAAACACGGGGCGTTATAATTATAATGGACGGGGACACTGACTAATTTATTATCTCCTATCTAGTGCAAAACTGCATTCACCAATTTCAGTTACAGAAGATTGTGTTGGAGACTTTATTCCTTTGAATTTGGAGCACAAAATTCAGTAGCAAATTCCTCAACACAAAAATAAAAATAATTTCTGCATTATCAAAAACTTTTAAATAAAAACTAGACAAATGCAAAAATGTAATACACATATAAAAATTACCCATTTCTTGCTTCAAAAACATGTTATTTTAGACTTCGTCTGAGTGACCGCTGGTGTGTATCAAACAATACGAAGTCTCGCAGGGTACAACAGCGGTGCTTATTGGGCCTTTTTCTCCTCGACGGGGGTGTTGGTGGAGGTGTCCGTCTCCTCGGGCTCCTCGTCAGAGTAGTTCCTTGGTTCTTCACCGGGCTTCAGCAGTCGTCCCACTAATTCGTATTTCTCTGTAAATTGAGAAAACATATTCTTAGTAACAAAAAATATGACGGAATGTTTATAATTGAGTATGATATCAAGGTTTACATTGGAATGGCATTCTTTGATTGGCTAAGTACAATTACGCAAATACAATTATCGTAAACGAGCTAAAAATATTAAGTAAGTCTTTGTTCTTCTGACCGCGGCATGCATTGCATGCATCATTAACACGAGCGATATGTGGACCAGCCCGCTATAATGGCGCGCATTTGTACGGTTTTAGGCCCAGCGCACACCGCTGGAGGCGCGGCGGAGAGCAATTGAAGACAACAATTTGATATAAACCTTAACTACCTTGACATACGGTCGCTTGAATAAATTCGCACGCGGGGCTCGGAGCGCCCTCAAGGTACTACAACAACATACGCGCGAATGCTCATACCTACCGTATGTCAAAGTAGTTAAGGTTTATATTAAATTGTTGTCTTTAATTGCTCTCCGCCGCGCCTCCAGCGGTGTGCGCTGGGCCGTAGACGACGACGATGATGGTAAGACATTGAGGTCGGTGGGCCAGGTAGCGTTTTATCTATACAAATAAATAAAATTGGAGTGTCTGTTTGTAATATCAAAATAACACCTTTTCACAAAATGCATATGAAAGTACATACGACACCTATAGCAAAAACGCGATTTAAAAAATGTTTGTCTGTCTGTCTGTCTGTCTGTGTGTTTGTTCCGGGTAATCTCCGAAACGGTTGGACCGATTTTGACGGGACTTTCACTGGCAGATAGCTGATGTAATAGGGAGTAACTTAGGCTACTTTAATTTTTGAAAAACAATTAGGGTTCCGCGTAAAAAAATAAAAACACATGAAATCAAAGAGTATCTCCGTAACGGGTGGACCGATTTTGACGGGACTTTCACTGGTAGATAGCTGATGTTATAAGCAGTAACTAAGGTTTAAAAAAAGTTAAAAAGTTTAAAAAAATGAAAAAATGGGTTCTGTCGTGCGGGCTCAGAACGCGGGAGCGGGCTTTTTTGTTAAGTTAAATTCCACGCGGACGAAGTCGCGGGCTCAGCTAGTAAATAACATAAAGTAATGTACTGGATATAGCTGTGCTTTTCCAAATACCTTTAAATGAACATTTTCAACAATATTTCTCTTCAATTAAACTCTTGTGTATTATTAGCGTGCCACAGGAAAGGAGCCCCATATGGCAAGGACAAAATGTAGTTTTCAACTTTGGAAACATAGTTTGGAATACGGTCGAGAGAAATCTAGATGAATGTAAACATTGTTCTTGCAGCGACGCATAAAAACGTTATTACAAACTTATTTTCATTACATAGTCATCGACATGAATCCGATAAACCCGTTGTATGATAGACAGCGCGCCTACTCATGGATGCAAATAGCACAGTTTTATATTATACGATTTAGAGCCACCGCGACATATTTCGCATACACCAGTGAATCATTACCGCTGAGAACTGCATAGCGCATTTGCGAATGTAATAACATGTAATCGCATCGCTTGGTGTTTATCAATAAATATGCTAATCATTTGTGCACTTATTTACGTATGCTGCTAACAGATTACGACATTTCCACTCGGCCTGATCTGATGAAGGACAGAGTTATGTGACTGTGAGGAAATAAGATGCGCTGTGATCTCTAATGACTGTATTTTCTTATAGCCCAAATATCGGTCATCATTTCAGGCTGTGTAGAAGCCTAATTACTGGCCAGTAATACCTCCAAAATTCATATTTTAGAGGAGTTTCAGGCACTATTCAAAGTTAGAACGTACGCTAGCCATGGGCATCATGTCTTACATTTAATACACCAGTGGGTTTTTTTAACTTCAAAAATGCCAAACGTACAGACGTTTGAGTTTGAAAACAGTACTAGCTAGTGTAGTATGACGTCATAACTAAGTAGTTTTGGAAAACATTCATAGCGAATATCTTTGTCATTTAATTATTTTGAAAAAAAAATATCACCATAGGTATGTCCAAACAGTATTAGTACCTACCTACTTTTGAGTTAATATAAAATTAATTAAATACTAGTCACATGCCTATGGCCTATGACCCGAAATCATGCCTATGACCTATGACATCGGAACAAATCAAATTTACAATCGTATTATAGTTAGGTCATTGTAATAGAGTTCACATTACACTCTGATATCTAAGTCTAAACACGTGACATACCTAATTCGATCATTCGTATCTCGGAGGGTGTGTTCGTTGACTTGATAACACTGCACCCACCGCGATTCTGTAGCGGCGCGGCGGCGGCGATAAGCGATGTTGTTATTATTATTGTTGCTCTTAGATAATACATGTTACATTATTTTGGAGCGTGTACTTTTTATACGATCACAAGAAAGAGGTCGCCAGCTTATACTAGGTGAAACAGAAAGGGTATACAATTTTTTTTGCAACTTTACTTTGTAAATCTAAAACCATCGGCTTTGTGGGACAGTTTAAGTACTAAAGGTTTCGTAGACTTATGAAATCTGTCAACGGCTGTATCCCTGTAACACCTTTTGTTTTTCAAGTTTCCTCCAAAGTTAAGTTTTGAAAAAACCCTTTCTGTCTCAAACTGTATACCTTTTAATATCGATTTGCCTATCCTATAATTATTATACCCTGTACCTACACCACAGATTAAGAGGAGTGGACTGTGTTCAAAGACATCCAAATAGTTAGGAACTATTCCCAGTCTACCAAGTTAATTATGTTCTGCTGACAGAAGAAGCTATTAAAAATCCTTCGTCATCGCGGTTTGTTCGACAGTGGTTATCTGCGTTTCGAACAATGAGTGAAAGCCGGAAGACCGACACCCTCCCTTTATCCTCTTCAGTTCGGTAACGTGCGAGCAGTGCCCTTGACATTACACATATCTCTAGGTAATTGCTTAACATCAGGCGAGTCGTAGGCTTGTATGCCCACTTTGTTACAAAAAAATAAAACTGAATACCTAGACAATTTATTAATTTATTTGTACTCAGGCGACGCAGACCCATAGATATATATACCTTATATTATTAACATACATATCATACAATGTAATTCTTTTTCTATTCCGGTATACTATTACGAATTTACGACGCGACGTTGGCTGCTCACGGCGCGGGCGCGCGGCGCCCGACCTTTCGTCGTGACTAGTGACCTCCAAGTCACTTGCATTGATTGTTTCACCACACCACTGCAGGTGTAAACCAGTCCACACTATTTTGTGCTGTGCACTTTATTTCCTTATTAAAATAGCGTATTTTAGTATCAGGCAGTCTTGAGTGGATTTTATGTTAGATAGCATTGTATACCACCAAACTAATCTACTGGTAATAATTATAATATTTCAATTATAAATGGGTGAGGTTGGTTTTGTAGGATTCTGAAAATTCTTTCAGTGTTATTATGGTGCAATATTCCTGAGTGGCTTAGGCTATATCTCGAAGTACAATGCGGGCGAAGCCGCGGGTAAATGCTAGTCATACTAATATTATAAAGAGGAAAACTTTGTTTGTTTGATTGTAATGAATAGGCTCCGAAACTACTGAATCGATTTGAAAAATTATTTCACTGTTGAGAAGCTACACTATCCCCGGGTGACATAGGCTATAATATATAAAAAAAAAAAATTAGGGATCCTTACTAAAACTCGAATAATGTAACCGCAATGTACCCGTGCGAAGCCGGGGCGGGCCGCTATATTATACAAGGTGACACATAATGGGTATACTTTTTTTTTCAAAACTTAACTTTGTAATTCTATAACCATCAGCTTTGGAGGGAACTTGAAAAACAAAAGGTGTTGTAGGAATACAGCTGTTGACCGATTTCACAAGTCTACAAAACCTTTAGTACTTCAACTGTCCCACAAAGCCGATAGTTTGAGATTTACAAAGTTAAGTTGCAAAATAAATAGTATACCCATTTTGTATCATAACTTAGTACTTTTTTGTATCACTTGGAATATGATACAAAAAAGTTCGAGGTCAGTTTATCTCTGCATTGATGTTAGTTTTTAACTGTAATCAGGCCACATGCTTTATAATGCTCACACCACAGATTAATGAATTACTGGAATGGGCATAATAAGGTTTGCATCCCCATGGCATATAGTCAGAGTCAAAGCCAAATGGCAACCAAAAACACAGGTCAATGCTTCAAAATTCCTGTCATTTTATAAAGCAATGTTATAAAACAGACACAATTTTCTAAAGCAATTTTCAATGTAGGGCAAGCTACATTTTCTGTTTTCTGTGGCAAACACCCATAATAATAATATGTAATGTATGTAGCTAGGAAATCCAGCACAATATACCTTCATGCATAAATTGTTTCCAACATTGCAGTGTTATAATATTACCTCTGAATTGTGCCTCCCACTCCTTAACAGAATCCATTTCCACTGAGTTAAGATCGCTGAGGTCGTCATATTCCTTGTCTGAGGATGTGACGGAGAATGTGGCAAGACCTCTTGATGCATCTTTCCCTCCAAAAGCTGCATATGGACCACCTGACAAAAAAAAATTGTTAGAGGAGCCTCTTTGTAACCTTCAATAAAAAAGCTTGTTTCCTGCCAGTGGAAATTTTGGAAATGCCCTTTTCATAATTTGCCCTTATCTGGGTGACTTGGAATTACCTGAGTTCCAGTCCCTTAGAATCCAACAAGCATTGCTTTGTTTGGAACCATACATTTGGTGTGTAAGTCTGGTGATATTTATTTATTTAAATTAGATCAAACTGATGATCTTATGGCCCTCCAGCTTATTGGACTAACAACTTGCACAGAGTTGCCGGAGGAGGCTGAATACAAATGGAAGCAAATGATTGGAATGCATGGCACAAGTTAGGGAAGGTCGAAATCCAGCAGTGGACAGCAACAGGCTGATGTATGTAAACTGATTTACTTATAGCAAAGATTGAAATTATAAATGTCAAGCACTTAGAACAAACATACTCAGACCCCAATCGACAATATAGATTAGAATTGTTTATATAAAAGGCGCACGGTCACCCAAGGTGCATGCCTGTTGCATGGATAAAATTAATGACTCATACTAATGTCAATTCTATTTATAAACACAGTGCGGATGCACTCACCGGGTCCGTAGAAGCGGCGCCCCCGCGTCGCGTCGAATATCCACCCGTTCACAGCGACCAGAACTCTGCCATCCGGCTGGGTACCGTCGAATGCCCGCAACTCAGCCACCGTCATATCCTTACGAATCTTAGGCAGTTCCACCACGGGAGTGTCCACCGGCACTTTAGTAAACTTCCTCACAATTTTGTACACCAACAAGATGATAATCGAAGTCAAAATCAAATTTACCGGATTGTAAATGATCTCGCTTAGAAAACTTGAACCCGTGTCGGGGCTATCGGGTTCCGCCGTCTTAGTCTCCGGTGCCGACATTATTGATTGTGAACAATATATACGTGTTACTTTAAACAGAGGTTTGTTATTGTATAAAATGTTAGAAAATGAAAACTAAACCCATTCGCTAAACTAAAACCACTGACGTCAGCGTACCGTTCAGTGTTGCGAGTGATCAAAAGTGAAAAGTTCTAAAAATTACCTAAACCAAAAAGTTCCAAAACATTTTACTAACTGCCTGTCTCACTAAAAGGCATTCCAGTCTTGTTTCTTACGGTACGGTTGAGGTTAAATTAGTGATATCGATGAAAATTTCCACTTAGAAATTTGGCAATAGTCATATCAGCCTATTACCAAATTTACTAATGCTCAAGTGTCAGTTTATACGCGTTCTGTCGTGACATAATATTTCGCCAGGCCCTTGTAAACGACGGTGTGCCCACGGTATTGGATGGAACCTAAGGGGTTGGTGTTGTGACGACGGCAAAAAGATGGAGAGCGTCGCTTCTTCCAAGCATGTCAATTCGTTCAGGCGTTACTGTTGTAGAGGCCGAATACATAAAGCGGCGCAAACATAATGGCCTCTCTCAAGGCTACTTTTTTGAGCCGATTGGGGTAAAAACTTAAAGAACACGGGGCCTTAACGTTATCGCATATCGGCGGCTATATAGAGGAACTTGTATTTTATGTAATACTGATTTATTTATATTATTTGTGGTTTATATTTAGGCCTCTTAGGTATAGGTGTAAACAATTAGTAAATAAGTGGTTATCATAATTAAACATATTCTTAGGCCCGTATGAATAAATCGATCTCAAGTTT
This sequence comes from Notodonta dromedarius, assembly GCA_905147325.1. Taxonomy (NCBI): domain Eukaryota; kingdom Metazoa; phylum Arthropoda; class Insecta; order Lepidoptera; family Notodontidae; genus Notodonta; species Notodonta dromedarius. The sequence continues at coordinate 10,711,082 of LR990165.1, read as the reverse complement.
GAGAGCGAACTTGGAAATGTCATACTTATTTCATACCAATACAAAATGACTTGTCAAAAACGTACTCAAGACAGCTCTTGGCCTTGAGATAGATTTATTAATAGTGGTGTTAATAGGCACAGATGTCAAAAGATCCGAAAATTGTCAATATATAGTGTTAGTGAGTGTTAGTTATGAGATAATCTGAGGTTATGAGAATGTATGAATGAACCACTCATGATCCAAGCACGTTCAATAAGTTCTGAAATCGGGCTAAAAGTTCCACACCGGTAACATTATCAGTCTGATAGGTCCGTCGTCCGTAGCATTGACATTACGCATAGTCCGTAGAGATGTGCAAATTGAATGATTGTTTTTAAAAAAATGGCACAACTCTTTTAGAGCGAAATAGGTTAAATCGTGGTTCAATCTTCAATCAAAGGCTGTGATCTTAGACCATTTATCTATGGACTAAACTTACATGATCATTCCCCTCTGCCAAGGTATAAGAACAAGAAGTTCTAACACGTTTATAAAAACTGTTTGTGGAATCGATTTAATCAAAGTCAGTATCGTTTTTGATGTGAAAGGTGCTCCATAAAAAAATGCCGACCTGCGCTATGAACCATTGCAAGAAGAGGTCAAACACCTCTAATCTAAAAAAAAACGGAGTAACGTTTCATATGTAAGTGTTTTTGGAGTAAATAATCCCTTATTTCTAATAAAATAATTAAAATATAAAATGTCATAAAAATCGAAAACATTATCGATTAAACAATCGAGTACGAAATAATTGAAAAGTGTAGTATGGTATCTCGAGTTCGCCATTTTGAATAGTGTTGCGGCAGTGATAAATTTATGATTGTGGACGTGTATCGATAAAATTGTATTTTTGGGAGTTTTTATTTTATTTTACTTTAAATTATATATAGTAAAAATATAATTACTTATTGTAATTTTTTAACTTATCATTATTCCACTATTTTTCCAGATTTCCCAAATACCCTCAATTAAAACCAAATGGGAAAAATCTTGCAATAGAAAGAGGAGTTGGGAACCTACTCGCACAAGTATTATTTGTTCAGTACACTTTGATTCGTCGCAATTCCAATGTTTATCTAATAAACGACGAAAAAATAGTAGATAATGCCGTACCAATATTATTTTTTAGCTGATGCCGTAAATATTTTATTTATACTTCTACTCACATGGTTCTAAAAAAATATTTCACTGATATATACACGTGTAGTCTATATAAGTGATGCAGTAGAAGTTTCACCTTGTATATTGTCGTAAAATATTATTTATTTTAAATGTTGCATTACCACAGCGAGGGATTTTTTTTTAAGTATTGCATAAACGATAAACCATCGTACTGTATAGGATACCATAATATACAAAATAATTCATATTTTGTATTAGATGAAGAAATGCACACGTCTATGCAATATTTTTGTGATGATGAGCAAGTAAAACTATCGATATATCTAATTAGAAATATCGATATTGGTTTCTCCATATTGCACTTAGTGTCTTACACTCGTAAATTCTTGCATGTTGACGTATTTGACCGATTAGTGTGCGTAAAAGTTACTAGTGTTGAATATTTATTTAAGTGTGCATTCATAATGACACAATTTTTTTTTAGTAATTGTGCATCATTTCTTTGTAGTGGTTACCTCGTCCCCCCCAAAATCTGACAGTAGTTTTTATTAGTAAAATGAAGCACGTCACGCCTCCTTTAGTTAACACCTCTCTGGCTGTGATAAAACACTATTTTGAAAACAATATTAAACCGACTTCAAAAAGCTTGGGTGCACTAAAATGCTAGAAATAACTAAGGACTTATGTAATTTATTTCATTTGGAGTCGAATTATCGATTCGAATTATTTTCTCAGGTCGGTTCCGATGACACGGCGATGGCGGAGGTGGCAGTGGCGGCTTGCGGTGGCGAATATTGGCCGGGCGTATTATAATTGTAACGTACTAGCGGCCCATCCCGGCTTTGCACGGGTGGACATTCAGAGTAAATTACTAAGTCGTTCTGAAAAGTACTTTTTAACTGGAACAAAAAATGTGCCCCGAAAAAAGTTAAAATATCCAATGAAAGAAGCATGGGGAGCTATTCACAATTGATGGAATGTTTCCGATGTCAGAAACGACGGCTTCCATCCTTCTTTTCAGCTTATTAGAAGAAAGATGGAAGCTGTTGTTTCCTACTCGTAAACTCCGATTGTGGATTGCTTCGATTTTGGTGAAATGTTTTTCATTTAGCTGACTTTTTAAATTGTGAGTTGGCAGCACTGATTGATCTGACCGATTGATAGGCTCCAAAGGGCTGGCATCTAGGGCCGCTAAACAAACTTTAAACAAAAAATATCGTTTGATTGACATTGACAGTTTGGTTGTCAGTCTTGACAGACAACCCGCCCGGCTGGGTCATTTGTTTGTCAGTTTGTTCGCAATTGTGTACTGTGTGTGTAATTATATATTTTTAATTAGTTTTGTGTTATATTGTATCAATAATTTAATCCCAATAGCTTAGACATATATCACAAAAAAATGAAGGAGCCAAGAACAGATCTGTGTTCGAGATATATAAAAATATTTATCGTTGTTTCTTGTTACTGGTTGGTACTTAATTTTATTATTGCTTTTTTACAACTTGTGTAACATTCCTGATGAGGAAAATAATACTTCATTTTTCACGATAGGTACTTCACTTTTTATTTTACTTTATAAAGTAGGTATCTACGTTTCTTTACATTTAGAAAGAAAACTACCACTTAGAGGACTTGTGGCTATAGGTGATAACAAATGATCTTCTTGCCTCAGTGGCAGCCCCATTGATATAATAAGATACTTATTTATGTGTATGACAGGTATGAATTCCTTTTCAGGATAGTGTCCATAGCTACAGTGTTTGTTAATAAAACTTTACTGAGCAGTGAGTCTGTGGCATTAGAGGCTCCATTATTTATTACTTGGTTCCAATGCATAGTATCATTCAGTATATGCTCTTTGTTGAGCAGAACTGGTGGAATACCTGCAGTATTTACATTCCCGAAAGGTTCACCATGGAATATAGATGTTGTGAGAAAGGTGAGTTTTATAATAATGTTTTCAATCTTGTTATAAAATAAAGACAAAAATTATTTTATTTTTAAATTTCTTTCCGGCTTCGCTTGTTGCTATGAGCCAGTGTACAGTGGCCTACAGTGGCAGATACTTTGATGATAAATTAACAGACATGGGAACCCAAAAAAAAATTTATTTACCCACATTTGCATATTTACCCTTACTTACTTACCTTAGCTTGTACCTAATTTACAAAAAAAATAAAGAATTTATTTAATTTAAATTAAGGGAAATTAATAAGTTTGTGTCCATGTTCAGTCATTTCCTAGAATTTATTTATAGTATCTAAGTATCTAGATTAAATTAATAGTGTTTTGTTTGATTAAGATAACAAAATAGATAATAATATGTACAGAACTTTAAAAAAAAAGATTATAAGCAAAGAGAGTTCAGCACATCACTAGTACTACCGTTAGCCCCTTTAGCTAAGCTAATGCTTGTGTTTGGGATGGGCTTACGCCAATAGATTATTGGCTAGGATGGGGATTGAACCCGGAATCTCACTTACAAGACTAGCATAAACTTTTTAAATAGATGACTTGGGTAGCTTACAAAGTTTAATTAACAACCAAAGTATTAACATAGACTTCTTCCCTTTCAACATTCTTGCTACAAAAGCATCCCACATTTCTTTCTGTGGTATAAGAATATAATTAAATATATTATATTTCATAAGAGAGACATCAAGCATGATATTGAATTTTTATTTTTGATTATCAAATTAATGTCATCTATGCAATCTCACTAAAAGTATTAATTTTAAAATGATACAATTATTTCAAAGGACCGAAGAATATTATTCATAACTGTGTATTGTATTGTATTCGTATCGTAATACCGAAAACTAAACCAATATTGCATTTCTCATTTCGTTAACTGCTGATAAGAATACTCATTGTACATAACAGCCTGATAATACACAAGGACGTTACATATGGAGTACTGAATTATAGTTAATCCGTTTTCATTATTATACTAGGACTCGAAATTAAAATATGTATGTGCCTTATCAGAAAACATAGACCCATCTATACAAATAAATAAAATTGGAGTGTCTGTTTGTAATATCAAAATAACACCTTTTCACTAAATGCATATGAAAGTACATATACACCTATAACAAAAACGCGTTAAAAAAAATTTTTGTCTGTCTGTCTGTGTGTTTGTTCCGGGTAATCTCCAAAACGGCTGGACCGATTTTGACGGGACTTTCACTGGCAGACAGCTGATGTTTTAAGGAGTAACTTAGGCTACTTTAATTTTAGAAAAACAATTAGGGTACCGCGTAAAAAAATAAAAACACATTAATTCAAACAGTATCTCCGAAACGGCTGGACCAATTTTGACGGGACTTTCACTGGTAGATAGCTGATGTTATAAGCAGTAACTTAGACTACTTTATTTTAGAAAAACAAAATTTAAAAAATGGGTCCTGTCGCGCGGGCTAAGATCGCGGGAGCGGGCTTTTTTGTTAAGTTAAATTCCACGCGGACGAAGTCGCGGGCTCAGCTAGTTAAATAATAAGTTTGTACGTATATTTACCTTCATTTCGCAATTGGTTGTTTTCCTAACGAAATAAACAAAAAAATCTCCAATACATATTATAGCAACAATACTTTGCGGTGTCAAGTAGGAATTAATCAAACTAATAGTATTATTTACCAGGTTTTTATCATAAAGTTTACAGCTTCGGTTGTTTTTTTTTTCAGGTGATACCACTGTCAATAATGTTCACATTAATGATAGCAACAAACAACCTGTGTCTAAAGTATGTTGGTGTACCGTTCTACTATGTGGGCCGGTCTCTGACAACAGTGTTCAACGTTATATTCAGTTGGATCCTTCTGGGCCAGCGAACTTCATACAGATGCATATTGTGCTGTGGATTTATTATATTTGGATTCTATTTGGGCGTGGACCAGGAGAGTTTATTAGGTAATATAAATTATTATCATAAGGTTCAGTAGCGACCTCACATCACGCTACAAGTAAATCACATTCACGACGCCTGACAACAGATGGCGCTGAATGCAACGCTCAATAGATTGACGAAATCTTCATAGAAGCCTGAACCACGATATAGAGATTCTCGAGGCACAATTTTGATACCTTATTCTTCACCCTTAGGGGTTTAATTTTCCAATGCTGAAAAGAACTTTTATAGCCTCTACCGATTTTCATGATTATTTTATAGCTTTAAAAAATCAGGACCTTCATACAACCTTTCATCGCTTATTAATTGCACTTAGGGGTTGAATTTCCAAAAGTAGTTTCCAATGACTTGCCTACGTCATAAAATATAGGTATATACTGTCAAAATTTTATGTTTTTGCAGTAGTTTCGGCTGCTTGTCTGTTGAGTGAGTCAATTGGGATTTTTCTCATAATATGTTAGTACTAGCTATTGCCTGCAGGTTCGCTAGTATGTATAGATTTTAATTACTGGATGCAGACAACAGTGACACCTACCGGGTCCAACTGTATATATTTCGCAAGTCGTTGGCGCATTCCTATTATTCCTGACGCTTCTAAATAATAAATAAATATCGCCAGACTGACACACAAACTGTATGGTCCCAAACTAAGCAAAGCTTGTACTATGGGTGCCGTACAATAGACTGGGGGCGATCCCAGTGACACCCAGACCAGGGCAAATTACGTAAAGGCCATTTTTTAAATTTACCCCAGCGGGAATCGAACCTGCAACCACTATGTGCAGTGAGCCGAGCGGCCTACGCTTAAACCACTGCGCCAAACGGCTTATAACGGGACTACTGGAATGATAAATGCCGTACTATTAGTAATTACAGTTAAGTTAGTGAAGTTTTTTTGCTCACCGTCCTCCATCAAGACCGTGACAAATTCAATATTAGAGGAAACAGTTTATCAGCTCGTTTATCCGCATTCAACAATTGATAAGGAATTGGAACAACTTCCTGATTAGCGAGTTAATGTACTGGTGTTATACCTAAGCGGCTTTTCCATTTGATTTAAAATCCTTAATGCTGCCACTTCGTAGGGAAAATATATATACTTTCAGGCATGTTAAGGGCTATCATGGTTTGGCATGCAAATCGCATATATTTCTACAAATACACCTTATGATATTATGATGTGGTAATATAAAACATTGGAACTAGTATTATAAACAGTCACGTAATTATCGTAAAAATGTTGCTTGTGACATTTTTATAATGACACTGCAGACTTATAGGGTTATTTAAAGTGTTCCAATTTTAGTAATGTTGTTGTACCATTTAATTATATGCGTGGTACTCATTCCAACGCCTTATCTTTATTTTGGACTTTTGGAACACACTGTAGACATCAAACGAAAAGCATCAAACTTATAGGAGTCAAAATCAGAACTTAAAATTTTTGTTGCAGGCTCATTCTCCTTGATAGGAACAATATACGGTGTTATTGGATCGCTCATGTTGTCTCTTTACTCGATCTATACGAAGAAGGTGCTACCCGCTGTAAATCAAGAAGTTTGGCTGCTATCCTACTATAATAACGCATACTCCATAATTATATTCCTTCCATTAATTATAACGAATGGAGAATTAAATGTTTTGATGAATTATAACTTTAACAGCATCCATTTTTGGATTCAAATGTGCATTGGAGGGATTTGCGGATTCGCTATTGGGTATTTCACGTCTTTGCAGATTAAGGTGAGTTCTTGTTCATTAATATTTATCCTAGTAATTAAATTCGTCTCAAAAAGCTATATAATTATTTTTATTTCATCAATAATCTCCGGTTTGGATATTAGGTACATCTTCTGCCGTTTCGAACAGTTTGATTGCATGTACTTGGTATGTGTTAGAGGAGTTTAAATGCAAAAAAAAAACGCCTCCCTGTGTATTCCGCGAAATTTATTTGTTTTGGAGACATTTCCATATTTTTTTCCAGCTACCTAAGTTGAGGAAATATGGTAGGCGCTGCTTTATTTTCGATTTTATTTACAGGTAACATCACCACTGACACACAACATATCTGGTACAGCGAAAGCGTGCGCACAAACGGTCATAGCGACACAATGGTATAGCGAGACCAAGAACGCCCTCTGGTGGTCGTCGAACGGGATAGTTCTAGCCAGCAGCGCATTGTACGCCAGGTTCAAACAGATCGAAATGGAAGAAAACTCCAGGAAACCATTGCCAGAAGAAAAACGGAGCCTCGTATGATATACAATACGTACATTTATAAGACTGTGTAATAATAGATAAATGCTTTAGTATAGTTGTCTGAATGAATAACCATCAATGAAAATAATGATCTAATCATACAAGGTTATGGTTTATCTAACAACGCAAGCCGATTTCGACACTATGTACGCACGAAAGTCGAGGTGATAACCTTGCATTTAGCTCTGTAATCATGGCAATTTATTGTTGACAGGGACAGCTGTAAAATGTTACACATTTTTTTTATGAGCTGTCTATATTATAACAGACATATTAATCGTACAAACTTTATTTGGGTTGTAAGAGCGACACTAGTGCAAGGAACTTCCCTAGTGTCAATACAAGACTGTCAAGAAATTAGACATTTTTTCTAATTAATATTTTACTTCCTCTTATGGCCACCGGCCAAATAAAGCTTGTAGCACTAATAGGGCGGCTGAACGTGTTGGATAAACTATAAGGTTATTTTTTAATTGTGCGTTTGGTATTGTGGAAATTCAAGCCAGTTTGATCGATAGGAATTGTTGTATATTTACAAGTATGTAAATATTTATTTTTACATAATTATGACATAATATATTGACTGACAGATGTAATAAAAAAAGATGTTTTTCGTTTTTGTAAGTTGAAAGTGTTTAAACTATTTCTTGTTGAATTTTGGTACAATGATTGTAAAGTTCTACAAAAATATAGTGCAATTATAATAGTTAGTTGTAAACTAAGTTGACTTATTCTAATCTTCAATGCGTAGTTTTTTTGAATCTACCATATTTAATAGTATCTGAACTATCCAATAGTAAAGTAGTTTCGGGGCGATATCAATAATTTCTTCGCCTTAAAAATAAAAAAAATACGTTTTATTTGCTCTACGAATGTGGACTTAATATTGACAAGACCGTAACGGCAATAAGTGAAGTCTCATCTATTTTACTATAATCATAAGTAGTAGTAATATTTTAAGCATTTCTCATCGCATTTCATTTCCTGCGTCAATGCACCTTAAGTAGTCAAAATAAAACATAAATTCGCCTGATAAAACAATTTTACGGCGCAGTAAGACCTACCCATAATTAATGCGAGGCTTTACGGTAAAGTATTATAATCTTGATCCACGCGCGATCTTAACAGGCGGGATAAATATTGTTTAATATATGTATATTCATTTACCAAATATATATTATTTGATTCCTCAGGGTCTACCATGTGATCGTATAATTCTAAGCCGTAAATTTTACTCCAATCAGTTGTAAATAATACGTTATTAAATGATACCCATTCAGTGTATCTTTTTGTTCGAATACTATATCCCATGATTTTTATGTCTTTCAAACGCGGCTTGTCTGAATTTCTACGGGGGTATAATGATGGTCTTGGGTATTGGCTTATAGCGAAATAGTTCCCATACATATGAGTGAAGTCTCCCATTAAGGGTGCTAAACTTTTCCCTTCAAAACATAACAGTGTTTTATCCAGTTTGCCTCTACATTTCGGTATCTTATGTGGTAATCCACTTAGATCTACTAAAGTCGGGAAAATGTCAAGCAATTCGACTGGTGTGCGTATGATTTTCTTGGGCAGATCCGGTGCTAGGAATATTAATGGGACTTTAAGAGCAACGTCGAAGTTGCTGTACTTCGCCCATAGTCCGTTTTCTCCTAACGACCAGCCTGGAATCAAAGTAAAAGATAACATTACTCTCAATGGTACAAAAACAACCTTATTGCTGAGTGTTAAGGCTGATTATGTTTTAAGAATAATAAGGTTTTGCCCAGTCCTATCGGTATACCTACTCAATTGGCAAAAACTAAAATTAACATTTTGGTCATTTAATACACCCTATAGAATACTTTTTTACAATGCCAGCATTATTTTTAGTGAATCAAATAAGGGAATTAATAAACACATTACCCTCCTTTACGTCGCGCAGTCGGGTAAAAATAAACTTTTTAAATCTAGGTATCTGTTGATTCTCAATGGCATACTGACCATGGTCGCTAGATAGCACTACAATAGTTTTCCTCAAGTCCACATAGCTCATTAGTACTCCAATCAGATCGTCCACATAGATGGCAGCCGCATAGTAGCTTTGCCTGATTCTCAGCGACCATTTGTAAGGCATTGTGCCGAAAGGGAAGGAAATGTTGAGGCGGGCGATGTCGTCTCTACGCCGGACGTCAGTCCATGGGTGGAATGATACGAGGGGCATGTCTGGAGGCATGAGCGGGTGTGTTGGTGGCTTCACGTTGGTTATAGGAACTCGGGCTAAAAATATACAAAAAAAATTAAGGACACCAGCGGCGGGAACTTTCCGATGGTGGAAAAGACAGCTTCCACCCTTCTTTTACAAATTAATTAGGAGAAGGATGAAAGCTTTCGTTTCCGACATCGGAAACGCATGATCATTGGAAAAATATGTAAATTCTGTCCAACTGGGTTGATACTGCAAAGTACTCTCTTTTCTCTACTAAATAAAAACCTTCCGTCCATAGTATGGTGGGCATCTTGGTATCCCATATTCCAAGGCATGTATGTACCTACTCTAAAATTTAAGGTGTAGCCTGAATAGTCATAGCCTTTATTCCGTATCGGCTGTTAAGTCTCACAGAATAAGGTTTAATTACACTCACCCAAATAATGTCTTGGGAACTTCAAAGGTATATGAGGTTTGTGGAAACCAACCGCAAGAAGAAAAGGTTTACTATGATTACTTTTCAGTATATCCACAGCCATTGCCAAGGACTCCAAATCTGGTAAAGAACCTCCCGGCTGTTTCTTTACATTCACAGGGCAAATTAGATTACTATGAAGCTGCTTAGTATGATCTCTACATACTGGTGCGTTCATGTATTTCTCAGTGGGAGGATGGTACGGCTTGTAAGTCCAGCTGTACGGGTAATCGTCAGTAAAATTGGAGGTAATCCCCGGATGAAAGACTTTGCCGACAGAGTACGTAGCGTAGCCGTTATCTTTAAAGAACTGTGGGATGGTGGTAAAGTTGCCGGCAGTGTGCCTCCAGTAGTTATAGAAATCGTATAGATGGAGGGAGTCGGGTCGGCGACCGGTGAGTAATGAGTTCCTGCTTGGAGCACAAAGTGCTTGCTGAAAGCATAAAATATGAGCTAAATGCCGTGAAGAGTCAAGAAGGTAGCGAAGTAGCTGATTACTTGATGGTTCGCTTACCTGAGCAAAAGCATTTTTGAAATGAACACCTTTGGCGGCCATATTTTTTATATTCGGTAAATTTACAACTTTGTCCGAAAGATGGCGCATGTCGTCGACCAAAATAATTAGAACGTTTGGTGCACTTGAGCATAATACTAGTTTACAATACAACAAAAATAGTATGATGAGGGCTGTGTTACGAGAAACTTCGAGTTTTTCAATCATTTTGCTATATATTTTAGCAACCACACTTCGCGCATTTTTTATTGTGTCTGTGTTTCGTTTCCACATTCGTTTCAACCGGCGATTTTATAAATTACCTTAAATATTTTCATAGAAAATGGTCTTGATAATGGATAATTAATTCTAATAGTATGTTATAAAATAACATTTTGTAAAAATATATAATTATAAAATAATATAATGATGTTAGTACTTATTTTATAATAAATTTATGTATTCTGCGAGAAACGTAACGTTCAAATGTAGTTGTAGTTAGTTGATGTCTCAAAGAGTAATAAAAGAGATTGGCTCGATGTTGTTTTCATACTACTAGGTACTAGGTACTAATTTTGTTTTGCAGTCTTCGATAGAGGGTCAGTATTTCAGTCATGAAATTAATTAGTGATTGCTTACAAGTAGCTACATTACTGCTATATAAGAACAAAAATGATAAAACATTTACAACCTTTCCCGATCTCATGTTAAAGAAATTCATCTCAATTATGTTAAATCCGTAGTCATTCGAATGAAAGGCGAGCGAAAAAATCTAGTCTCGTAGTAACGGAGTCTGTCTATACGTTTGAGTTAAATTGTCACTTCTGTTTTTTAGCATCATTGGTAGTGTTCTTCCACACAATGACAAAACATATATGTGTGAGTGTACTTGTAACTGTATTCATTGTATTGTTGTCGTTTCGTTTGTATCGTATGATGCACCCACACTACTAAAACACGCACACGAGTGGGTGTCAGGGTATTGTCATTCAAATCATCTGTTTCGTAAATTGTTGTATATTTTGTACATAAAACCTAATTTATTTTAGTTTTATTTAATTGATGAGTGTTTTAATACATAGAAATATATCATCAGTGCGTGAATGGGTTATGTTTGTGTAGGCTTTTGTTTTTATCCGTGTGACGTCATTGTTTTCGACTGCCAGTACGACGCAATTGCATTTTACTAGAAAATGGATTTATAATGAGAATTGTTTTGGTAAACGAGGTGAGTATATTGCGTAATTAGTATACTGTGGCATTCACGCTTTAGTAAAGTTTATAATATTGTAGTATTTGGTCGTATTGTTAACTTGATCGATTTCCTTTGTCCTCGAACCCTTCTGTGGTCCGTTCTACAGTGTAGTTGTTGTGGTCCCACCAGCTGTTTCGAATCAACATAAATATTAGTTTTATTTGTGTTTTATTACCGATATCCTAACGACTGAATATTAAATAGGTGCCGTGACATTGTTTTGTTTTTCTTATGTAATCTGTTGAAGGTGAATACTTTTGATTTGAATAGTTTAATTTTAGCGCATTATATTTTATATTTTACTTAGTATTTTGTGTGTCCACTGTGATTAAGTAAGTACCTGTGATAAAATGGAATCATGACCCACCTACACAGTACATAGTATTTAGAAACTGACACTGTAATACATTTTGTTACCAAGAAAAAATTAATTAAACTCGACCTTAGTACACTATTGTTATGCAAAATGAGCATTTAGACTGTACCTAACAGTGTGGAGTCTGTCATTAAGTTGAGACTTCAACATTTTTACAGTAATTACCTAAATAGCCCATAGAATATTATACTTCTACAATGTTTTTAATTATTGTGTAATTCTGTTAATGAGCATTATATTAGATGGAACGAAAACAGGTTTTCCTAGTCATTAAATCTACATTGTTGGAAAATATCAAGTGATTTTTTGACTGTATTACCATCCATTTGATTCCATTAGATATTCCCCATTGTGTGTGTGCAGGCGCCACATAGCCAACATGTCAGCGGAGTCGCCGCGGCACGCGCGCTCCGGCGGGCCGCTCACCGTGCCGCCGCAGCCGCCGAGCGACCGCGGCATCATCGATGCGGTCTCCGGGTTCATTAACGACGTCACCCTCTCGTCGTCCTCCACTGTCGATCCTAAGGATGTTATACAGTGGGCGAGGTTAGATCTTGTACCATCTGCTTATACTTTCACTAGCCATGCCACAATTCCACTTTAAATAATACAGAAAAAAATTGTATTATTTATGATATATGCAGGGATTAAGACCAGTTACACATACTCTAATATTTTTGTTTATTCGATGATTTGTTTAGTATTGCAATTGCTCAGGTGGAGCTAATAATTTAATAAGGAGATTAAATGAAAAGTAAAAGTAAAATATTATTTCTCGCTCACTTTAGCAAGTTTAAACACAGTATAAGGCCATGTCTGCTAATTTAAAACAAATTGATTATTATATTGTTATTCATATTATATTATTATAATAAATCGTAAATTCTTGGCTGGTGACATATTGTCGGGGCGAGGGCTGCTAACAGATGGCCGACAAGATGTCGACGGCCAAGAATTTACGATTGACGATGAAGAATTCACGATGATAATATTAATGACTAGCGGCCCGCCCCGGCTTCGCACCGGTACATTGCAGTTACATTATTCGAGTTTTAGTAAGGATCCCTAATTTTTTGAAAATATATTATAGCCTATGTCACCCGGGGATAGTGTAGCTTCCCAACAGTGAAAGAATTTTTCAAATCGGTTCAGAAGTTTCGGAGCCTATTCATTACAATCAAACAAACAAAGTTTTCCTCTTTATAATATTAGTATGATTAATGGTATTCCGTCTCTTACGCAGGTATAATACCTACTTTACACTTATGATTTTCTATGAGAGTGTAGTATGTCTCAGTTGAGCACGCTATATATTCTGTAGTCAATCAGGTACAGCAAAGTTCAGCCACCACAGAAATATCTCAATTAAAAGTTCCAATCTCCTCAGGTTCGAAACTGCAGATATAAATGAGCCAACACCGGAAGGGGACAGCGAGAATGACATTTCACCACTTCTGCTAATCCTCGGCTACGGGTCCGGGGTCCAAGTGTGGCTGATCCCGCCTAGCGGGGAAGCCCAGGAGGTGTTGTCATGGCGACAAGGCACCGTGAGGGTGCTCCGTATACTGCCCACTCCGCAGCACGGCGACTGCTTCGCGTCGAAGAGGCCCCTCATAGCTTTATGCGACTCCGTTACCCCGGGACCACCATTCTGCTCGCTCAGTTTTATTTCTATTAGGGGAGGTGAACAAGTGGGTTTTAATTACTTATTAATATATTATAAACGTTTAGTTAGATGATGGAATTGCATAATAATTGGTTGGATGTCAAATGCATGGGTGAATAAGACATTAGGATGTTCTTTTGTTTTCTTTTCTTTGTGACATAAAATAATAATAATAATAATAATTTAGCCCTTTTGACGTCCCACTGCTGGGCATGGGCCTCCCCTCAACATGAGGGGGATTCAGGCCATAATGTGACATACAACAAGTTAAAACAATCTATTGGCATATTAATAATAATATGATATATTTGCATAGTTATAGCAGCAAAAACACTTGGATGCTTGCTTACAAATTGTCTGAATATGTAATTGTTCAGATTGTTAATGTTCAATCAACGACTTCCAACACTGTTGGGGTTCACATTTTAAATAATCTAACACAATTTAAACGCCTTATAAACATAATCTGAACGACACAAACATGATAGACGCTGGTCATAATTCCGTCTGAGATTATAACGTCAGACGTTTAATGACCTATCGACCCTGCACATGTTAACATATCAATATAAGTAGACATAATACTCTAAATAATAAAATAGTTGTTTACGTCTAGTGTGTGCGAAATACACTCGATAGATAGTTACTTTTATTACTACCTATACCTATTTAGTTAGGAGTAGTACTAGCTACGATTAGTTTTCTAGTTACCCTAGGGATGAAAGTAACCTCGGGTGAAAGACTGTGCTTTTCATTACGAATACAAGGAAAGTAATAACTCTAAATTGAAAATTTAAAAACCCCCATGCTATGACTTTTTAAACTACAAAAGCGGTGATCATTTTCAAGGAAGTTATCACTATTTGTGCACATACAGAGATGTGTAAATACAGAGATAGACATAACTAAATTCAGAGATTTTGATCTCTACAGCAACACATGACCCTGTTACGATTTTATACCTTTGTACGATAACGCATGTTTAAACAATTGTGTTATTTACTAGTGATAGGGAACATGCTTCCGTCATGATACATGACGTAACACTGTGCAATGGAGGCGTGGTTGTTGACAGTCGGCGCGTGATACTGACATTGCCCTTAAATCAACACCATTCCACAACAACATAACACCACTGTTAAGAATACACAATTAGAAATTGAACTTTATCCGCTTGAAATTAAAGTCTGAATCGGAATGTTGTATTGAATATGTTAAGTTTATTATTGCCTGAACCTGATCAAATAAAGTTTATGTAGTGTGTGATAAATATTATGATACGTGATAAGATACAATAGTACTCAGAACATTATTTAGTATAGACGATAAAGAATGATTACATATCAAAACAAACTCCAAAAAATTACAATTGGTCAAACAGTAATATGTATTACAATTTATTGTCGGTAGTGTAGGAAATCTTGGTTGAAATAGAAAGATAACATGTTTAACTGAATGGGATTATGTAAGTTTCGCTTCGTCAATTTGAAAAATTACGAGTACCTAAAGAACCTTCTAAAGGAAAACTACCTTCTTAAAAGATTTTGATCTAGCATCTGCAAAGCTCTATACTCAGCTTTTGAAAAGCTCCTGACATACCTCTGAAGAACTTTCTTTATAAATCTCTATAAAAATATGTGAATTCTGTGTAGCCTCCGAAACGCCCTGTACCCCAGCCTCTTCTCTCTTTATCTTTATGGCTTATATCGCAACCTTTAGGAGGCTCTAAAGACCGAAACATGGTCTCTACAGGGTATAGAGATCAGAAAATTTAGATAAAGATAGACTATCTTTATCTAACTTTTTTCTATTACACACACTCATATAGTCCACACTCACCCCTACTTCTCACACTCTACACACACTCACACACACTCACACACACTCACACACTCTACACACAAAATACAACATCGCGAACAGTTATCCCACTTACCACTAAATCTATTCAGCAACCCTATATTACCTTGGCCTCTTGATACAGGCTCTCGCCTAGTTTGAGGACCACCGAAAACTTCATGTATGTGTGACTTTACTATGAATAGTTTTTATATATTGTATTTATATCTTTATATACTTATTGTGCAGGTAAAAAGCATAAAATTCAAGAACCCGATACTGGACGTGTTGGCTAACAAGCGATCAGTGGTCGTCTCGTTCTCCGAGCGCTTCGCGGTGTTCGACGCGGCGACGTTGGAGGACCGCATGGCCGTCACGACTTGCTACCCCTGCCCGTGCCCCGTGGGCGGGAGTCTGCCCATCAACCCGCTGGCGCTGGGCGACAGGTGGCTGGCCTACGCTGACAAGAAGCTTCACCAGTCCAAGAGGAGCAGTGGGGGGTGTGAAGGTAAGATTAGTGTAGAAGAAATGTTGTATTTTTATACTGTCATTGGGTGTCGGTACTATAATGAAAGCAAAAAAATTTTGCTCGTCAGATGATGCTTGTTTAGACTAAGTCAGTGTTGCTATACATACAAATTATCAAGAGGCAGAGAGAGAGAGTTATAGTTAGAAATGTCAAATGTCAAAGTCGGTTCACCCCAACGTAGCGCCGCCCTGGTGGAGAACAATTCCTAGATGCCCTCTGTATACACAAAACCTTCCCCAGAGACCGTGCTTTACAAGTCTGAAGCGGGAGACGTGATGAATGCCATAAGCACCTTGCTTACAATACCAAAAGCATAGCTCACAACTTGCTGACCTAAAGGGGAGTGGGACAGGGTAGGGAGGGGCTTCGGGTTACCTCGTACGAAATGCAGCTAGAATAGCTATTACGGTGATTATCTGTGAGCGGGTGATACTGCACTACTCACAAAATGAGTTCAATAGTACATTGTTAAACGAGTGGTGAAAGTGACTTATTTAGTCCCGAGACGGGGTTTGGCGCCCGAGCGTAGCGAGGGCGCTAATAGTTCGAGGGACAAAATAAGTCTTTCACCCGAGGTAAACACTGTGCTTTTCATTACGAATACAAGGAAAGTAAAAATTAAAACAGGAATTGGCTAAATAAATAATACAAGGAAGTATGAACAATACTCTACAACTCGAAAAAAAAAAAGATCGGATTGCCGCCTATTTTGTTTTTTTTTCGTTGGCCGGCCAACTTCATTATTTAGCCATTATTTTTCATTTTCATCTTTAAATATTTTGCCCAAATCTATGTTATTTTAAAGAAATTGTTGAAATTAAATTATAATTAAGTAATTTAAAAATATATATTCTTTAATTAATACTTAACTTTATGTTATTTCAATTTTACATCGTGCTGTAATTGAGTGACTGTAGAAAAAGATTGAACATGGTTCCATAGAAAAGTGAAAATGGAACTAGTTTTTTTTTATAATTTGACAGCTGTCAGTTGAAAGCGATTCTCCCGGGCCGGAAAAGTATTACTTTCAACCCGCTCCTCAGGCAACTTCAGACCTACTTTCAGAGTATGAGTAATGAAAAATATATTGCAAAATACTTTGAAAAATATCTATCTGTTTCCTACTACTTTTGTTCCTTTAGTGTGTTTCCCGTTAGCGCCTCCAGCTATGCTAATGCTTGTATTAGGAGTGGGCTCACGTCAAAAGTTTAATACCCAGGATGGGGATTGAACCTGCAACCTCTCAGCTACGAGAGCGGCCGCTCTAACCCCTAGACTATTGACATAAGCCATTTATTGCAGTAAAACTTATCGAAAAATGCAACATTATCTCGTATTAATTTTATTTTCGTATCTTAATTGTATTTAAATTGCGTTTCACTAATAAACAAACATTAATCAGGTTCCTTTGTTTTATCTCAGCCGGGTATTGACTCTGGCCATTTGACCTTACCGTTATTGTTGTATCGCTACTGGTGCGTGACTAACTGCTTACTTGGATTTATGTATGTGTTTGTATGATAAGTACTCAATAAAGTAAATAAATAATTATTGAAAAACAATTAAATGTTTGTAGCGTGTTTGATTCTAGTTGTTTCAATTTTTTAAATTTATTTGTAGCTAGTGTAAAGTGGCTTCAGCAGCAGTTTCCGCGATTATAATCTCTACTCTACTCTTATCTATTGTAGGCTAACCAATCTTAATTTTATGTATACAAAGCTTTTTGAATTTAATAAGGTATTAGCTGTAGCGCATTAAATGAATTAGGCTGCCTTACGCTCTCAAACTCTCCTCAAGTATAAAACATATTTCGCCTGTGTCGAGTAAGAAAGAACATTTACAAACATAATTAAATATCGATGCAAAACAAAAACGTGGCCGTCCATTTTGGCATATCTAAAAAGGGATTATTTACAGGAGCATGAATAAAAATAATGGTGTAAATTTAAGTGTAATGATGGAGGAATATTTTAATGAACGGAGCAGCGCAAAGTCTGTCATTTTGGCTAGCCTTGGGGAGGTCTATGTCCAGCAGTGGACGTTTTCAGCTTAGATGATGATGTCGATGTATAAATGAATATCTAATCTATCCATTCTTACAAACAAATTGACACCTATGTATGTATAAATATCAAATTAATCTCTATTTTGTTCTGTTCATTATTGTCAGGAGAAGGTTCTTATGAAAGAAAAAATTAAGAAAGTTGGCGGAACAATTCGAATTCAACATTCAAAGTTAAGACAACGACTATCGGGTCAGCTAGTAGGAAATAAAAAAAATATGGATTAAAATTTTGTGCGAGTTTGAGGAAGTAAAGCGATGATTATTCACCAGTGATATCTTAAACCAATTGTCTTATTAGGCGAAGGCGTAACCAGCTATACAGCGACAGTGCTCCACGCCGCCAAGTCTCTCAGTAAAGGACTCCGCGGACTGGGCGAGAGCGTAGCGCACAGCTTGTCGGGCGGGCGGAGCACTTCCCAGTCGCCATCCCCGCCCAACTCCGACATACAACAGCCGGGTGTCGTTACTATCATCGATATTGAGGTAAGTTAAAAACCAGTTATAACAAAGATTTCTTTTCAGCACTCCGACACTGATCCTATAGCTTGCGGTACTCAGTGTAAATTTTAGCTGCATCTCGTCTTTATCTCTTTTTTCTTAAGATTAAATATTGATTATCTCATATACTTACCAGTTTTAGTTATACTAGATGATACAAAATGGGTATACTATTTTTTTTGCAACTTAACTTTGTAAATCTCAAACTATCGGCTTTGTGGGACAGTTGAAGTACTAAAGGTTTTGTAGACTTGTGAAATCGGTCAACAGCCGTATTCCTATAACACCTTTTGTTTTTCAAGTTCCCTTCAAAGCTGATGGTTTTAGAATTACAAAGTTAAGTTTTGAAAAAAAAGTATACCCATTATGTGTCACCTTGTATAAGTAATAGTTTCAAACCTATATATGGAGGCTAGTAATAAGCAATTTTTGTTAATTAAGTGTAATTTAAACATATTTTTTTATTTGTCTGTAAGCCTTCTTCAACAGTAATAAAATAAATAAATATATTTTATTTATTGTTTAGAAAACTTCCAACTTCCAACTTACTTGCTTCGTTACAGATTTTTTAATAATCCAATAAGTTTAAAAAAAACAGGATGTCTTATACGTGGCGAAATTTCTAAATTAAATTAGGGAGTTTCGACCGCTTGGCGTAGTGGCTCGAACGTAGGCTGTTCTGGGTGGTTGTGGGTTCGATTTCCGTTGCGGCATATTTCGGAAATGGCTATTTCGTAATGAGTCTAGGTCTATGTGTCACTGGGACCGCCCCCAGTCCAAGGTACCCATAGTACAAGCGTTGCCAATTTAGGGCCGTACAGTTAGGTGTGTTATAATAATAATATTATTGGTGTAGGTGTGTTACTTTCACGCTATTTCATAATAATATGATAGTTGTTTGCTTTATTTATTTATAAGACTAATAAAGATTGAAGAAGGAAATACTATAATATGTAAAAAAAAGCGTTTAGAGTCAAAGTGTTTTCGAATGCCAGCCCAAACCAAATGACAGATTTGAGATTGAAAACTTTCCATCACGCGACGTTCAAAACTCATACTGAACTCCCCGTCAGGGTACTGATGAGGAAGATGGGCAAGACGCCGAGGAGCCGCGCGAGCCGATAATCGCTCACTTCGTGGCGCACTCGGAGGCGATCATCGCGCTGAAGTTTGACGCGAGCGGGCTGCTGCTGGTGACGGCGGACCGGCGCGGCCACGACTTCCACGTGTTCCGCGTCAACCCGCACCCCTGCGGGCCCGGGCTCGCCTCCGTGCACCATCTGTACGTGCTGCACCGCGGCGACACCACCGCCAGGGTCCAGGTACGTTCGACAAACTTGCATAATATCCTAGTTGAATTAAGTATTTTCGATAGAATAATGGGAGCGTACCCATACGGGTCCATACCGGTCAAGTATGACCCCTTTCCCTCCTTAGTGACCAACCGTAGTATATGCCCCCCCTGCGCGCCATATTTGAATATAGCTCGAAAAAGCGCGAGATTTTCCTAGAGGAGATTGACTGCGTGACAAAAACCAGCCCCCCCCACCCTTTGACCAAGCGTGGTATTTTGAAGACCTACCTCCCGCCCCAGAACGGGTCACGTAGTATGGGTATGTTCCCTAATGATGAGACATTGTTTTACCTCAGGATATAGCGATATCCCCGGACTCGCGGTGGGCGGCGATCTCGACGCTGCGCGGCACCACGCACGTGTTCGCCATCAGCCCGTACGGCGGGCAGTGCGGCGTACGAACGCACACGCAGCCGCGGGTCGTCAACCGCCTGTCGCGCTTCCACCGCTCCGCCGGCCTGCCCATCCACGCCGCCGCCGCCAAGCGCGCCTCGCCCAGCCCGGTCAGTACACTGCACATGTACAGTGCGCACACGCACACGCACACGCACACGCACACGCACACGCAGCCGCGGGTCGTCAACCGCCTGTCGCGCTTCCACCGCTCCGCCGGCCTGCCCATCCACGCCGCCGCCGCCAAGCGCGCCTCGCCCAGCCCGGTCAGTACACTGCACATGTACAGTGCGCACACGCACACGCACACGCACACGCAGCCGCGGGTCGTCAACCGCCTGTCGCGCTTCCACCGCTCCGCCGGCCTGCCCATCCACGCCGCCGCCGCCAAGCGCGCCTCGCCCAGCCCGGTCAGTACACTGCACATGTACAGGTCGCACACGCACACGCACACGCACACGCAGCCGCGGGTCGTCAACCGCCTGTCGCGCTTCCACCGCTCCGCCGGCCTGCCCATCCACGCCGCCGCCGCCAAGCGCGCCTCGCCCAGCCCGGTCAGTACACTGCACATGTACAGTGCGCACACGCACACGCACACGCACACGCAGCCGCGGGTCGTCAACCGCCTGTCGCGCTTCCACCGCTCCGCCGGCCTGCCCATCCACGCCGCCGCCGCCAAGCGCGCCTCGCCCAGCCCGGTCAGTACACTGCACATGTACAGTGCGCACACGCACACGCACACGCACACGCACACGCAGCCGCGGGTCGTCAACCGCCTGTCGCGCTTCCACCGCTCCGCCGGCCTGCCCATCCACGCCGCCGCCGCCAAGCGCGCCTCGCCCAGCCCGGTCAGTACACTGCACATGTACAGTGCGCACACGCACACGCACACGCAGCCGCGGGTCGTCAACCGCCTGTCGCGCTTCCACCGCTCCGCCGGCCTGCCCATCCACGCCGCCGCCGCCAAGCGCGCCTCGCCCAGCCCGGTCAGTACACTGCACATGTACAGTGCGCACACGCACACGCACACGCACACGCACACGCACACGCAGCCGCGGGTCGTCAACCGCCTGTCGCGCTTCCACCGCTCCGCCGGCCTGCCCATCCACGCCGCCGCCGCCAAGCGCGCCTCGCCCAGCCCGGTCAGTACACTGCACATGTACAGTGCGCACACGCACACGCACACGCACACGCACACGCACACGCAGCCGCGGGTCGTCAACCGCCTGTCGCGCTTCCACCGCTCCGCCGGCCTGCCCATCCACGCCGCCGCCGCCAAGCGCGCCTCGCCCAGCCCGGTCAGTACACTGCACATGTACAGTGCGCACACGCACACGCACACGCACACGCAGCCGCGGGTCGTCAACCGCCTGTCGCGCTTCCACCGCTCCGCCGGCCTGCCCATCCACGCCGCCGCCGCCAAGCGCGCCTCGCCCAGCCCGGTCAGTACACTGCACATGTACAGTGCGCACACGCACACGCACACGCACACGCAGCCGCGGGTCGTCAACCGCCTGTCGCGCTTCCACCGCTCCGCCGGCCTGCCCATCCACGCCGCCGCCGCCAAGCGCGCCTCGCCCAGCCCGGTCAGTACACTGCACATGTACAGTGCGCACACGCACACGCACACGCACACGCACACGCAGCCGCGGGTCGTCAACCGCCTGTCGCGCTTCCACCGCTCCGCCGGCCTGCCCATCCACGCCGCCGCCGCCAAGCGCGCCTCGCCCAGCCCGGTCAGTACACTGCACATGTACAGTGCGCACACGCACACGCACACGCACACGCACACGCAGCCGCGGGTCGTCAACCGCCTGTCGCGCTTCCACCGCTCCGCCGGCCTGCCCATCCACGCCGCCGCCGCCAAGCGCGCCTCGCCCAGCCCGGTCAGTACACTGCACATGTACAGTGCGCACACGCACACGCGCACGCACACGCACACGCACACGCAGCCGCGGGTCGTCAACCGCCTGTCGCGCTTCCACCGCTCCGCCGGCCTGCCCATCCACGCCGCCGCCGCCAAGCGCGCCTCGCCCAGCCCGGTCAGTACACTGCACATGTACAGTGCGCACACGCACACGCACACGCACACGCACACGCACACGCACACGCAGCCGCGGGTCGTCAACCGCCTGTCGCGCTTCCACCGCTCCGCCGGCCTGCCCATCCACGCCGCCGCCGCCAAGCGCGCCTCGCCCAGCCCGGTCAGTACACTGCACATGTACAGTGCGCACACGCACACGCACACGCACACGCAGCCGCGGGTCGTCAACCGCCTGTCGCGCTTCCACCGCTCCGCCGGCCTGCCCATCCACGCCGCCGCCGCCAAGCGCGCCTCGCCCAGCCCGGTCAGTACACTGCACATGTACAGTGCGCACACGCACACGCACACGCACACGCACACGCAGCCGCGGGTCGTCAACCGCCTGTCGCGCTTCCACCGCTCCGCCGGCCTGCCCATCCACGCCGCCGCCGCCAAGCGCGCCTCGCCCAGCCCGGTCAGTACACTGCACATGTACAGTGCGCACACGCACACGCACACGCACACGCACACGCACACGCAGCCGCGGGTCGTCAACCGCCTGTCGCGCTTCCACCGCTCCGCCGGCCTGCCCATCCACGCCGCCGCCGCCAAGCGCGCCTCGCCCAGCCCGGTCAGTACACTGCACATGTACAGTGCGCACACGCACACGCACACGCAGCCGCGGGTCGTCAACCGCCTGTCGCGCTTCCACCGCTCCGCCGGCCTGCCCATCCACGCCGCCGCCGCCAAGCGCGCCTCGCCCAGCCCGGTCAGTACACTGCACATGTACAGTGCGCACACGCACACGCACACGCACACGCACACGCAGCCGCGGGTCGTCAACCGCCTGTCGCGCTTCCACCGCTCCGCCGGCCTGCCCATCCACGCCGCCGCCGCCAAGCGCGCCTCGCCCAGCCCGGTCAGTACACTGCACATGTACAGTGCGCACACGCACACGCACACGCACACGCACACGCAGCCGCGGGTCGTCAACCGCCTGTCGCGCTTCCACCGCTCCGCCGGCCTGCCCATCCACGCCGCCGCCGCCAAGCGCGCCTCGCCCAGCCCGGTCAGTACACTGCACATGTACAGTGCGCACACGCACACGCACACGCACACGCAGCCGCGGGTCGTCAACCGCCTGTCGCGCTTCCACCGCTCCGCCGGCCTGCCCATCCACGCCGCCGCCGCCAAGCGCGCCTCGCCCAGCCCGGTCAGTACACTGCACATGTACAGTGCGCACACGCACACGCACACGCACACGCACACGCAGCCGCGGGTCGTCAACCGCCTGTCGCGCTTCCACCGCTCCGCCGGCCTGCCCATCCACGCCGCCGCCGCCAAGCGCGCCTCGCCCAGCCCGGTCAGTACACTGCACATGTACAGTGCGCACACGCACACGCACACGCACACGCACACGCAGCCGCGGGTCGTCAACCGCCTGTCGCGCTTCCACCGCTCCGCCGGCCTGCCCATCCACGCCGCCGCCGCCAAGCGCGCCTCGCCCAGCCCGGTCAGTACACTGCACATGTACAGTGCGCACACGCACACGCACACGCACACGCAGCCGCGGGTCGTCAACCGCCTGTCGCGCTTCCACCGCTCCGCCGGCCTGCCCATCCACGCCGCCGCCGCCAAGCGCGCCTCGCCCAGCCCGGTCAGTACACTGCACACGTACAGTGCGCACACGCACACGCACACGCACACGCAGCCGCGGGTCGTCAACCGGCTCGTTGGATAGATATTTTAAAATCATCTTGAGGTTTCTTTGACAGTTTTCAAAATTAATTCCCATTTACGAAATATTTAATTCCAAAGTAGCCTTTTTTGTGTGAGTTGCAAGATTCATCCTCTAACTCTTGCGTTGACCAGCATATTAATAACTAAAACTCCAATTTAAGTGCTCTCGTGTTAATATAGATTCTAATTATTTTTTATGAGTTGACTTGTGTAGAAGTTGTGTCAGATAAATATATGACTTTACATTGTACATATTTTTGTTTTGTTATCGCTTGCGTGGTGAATAAAGTGTGTTTCCGTCAGGTGGGCGAGGGGTTGTCGCACGGCGCGTGGTTCCCGAACCCGCGGCTGCCGCCCTACCCGCTGCCGCACTCCGCGGCGCCGCTCGCGCAGCTGCGCCCCACCGCCAACATACCCACGCACACCATCACCAGGACCAGCTCCGGTCAGTGCACACACACACGCACACACACCACAACCACCACACACACACACACACACACTACGCACACCACACGCCACAGACACACCACACGCACCACACACACACACACCACACACACACCACACGCCACACACACACACACACACACACACAAACACACACACACACACACACACACACAAACACACACACACACACTACACGCCACAGACACACTGCACGCACCACACACACACACACACACCACAGACACACTGCACGCACCACACACACACACACCACACACACACACACACACCACACGCCACACACACACACTCTACACACACCACACACACACACACACCACACACATACACACACCACACACATACACTCCTACCAGCTTTAGTAACCGGTTGTAAAATGTGCGCAAAAAATGTGTTTATTTGTGTCGTAAGACATCAAATTAGAAACCTCTAAAATTATCGTACACGTATTATACATATAAACCTTCCTCTTGAATCACTCTATCTATTAAAAAACCGCATCAAAATCCGTTGCGTAGTTTTAAAGATCTAAGCGTACAAAGGGACAGGCAAGACAGCGGGAAGCGACTTTGTTTTATAGTATGTAGTTAGTGATTACGTAATTGACTGCAGGTCGGCAACGGCTGTCGTCTCTGTCGGAGGACAGCAACGCGGCGCCGCTGCTGGCGCGCGCGCGCTTCGGGCTGGCGGCGGGCGCGGCGCGCGGCGCGGCGGGGCCCGTGGCCGCGCTCTACCTGATGGCGGCCAACGGCGCGCTGCTGCACCTGCTGCTGCACCCCCGCCCGCTCTCCAGTAAGACTCCCATCGTCCGTCCGTATGCTAACGCTACCACGCCCGAGTTGCCCGCTAGTGTGTTTGGTCACATACTTTCGAGGCGAAGCTTCTATCCGGACGTTCGGGGCGCTCGGTTCGCTCGCCGCGCGGCCACTCTATCCGTGCAAATCGTCAGCACTCACGTAGCGTTACACGATGTTTCTTGCAATGAGGGCGCCTACGATTTTTGGCAACCAGCGGCGCCACTTTTAAGAGTCTTTGACAGTTCTGACGGTATCTCACTCCCTCAGATCTTGAGGCAATTAGTATTTCTAGTGTCACTGACAGAAGTGAAATGATAGATAACGTAAGTCCAGTCCAATCGAGCGACGTCTGGGGTGCTACTCTTAGCAACGATAATCAATAATATATCGTGACATTTATAGTGTCGAATCCTACTACCTATCGATTACTAAACAGACGATATACGACGGCAAAAATATATAATTTAGAGTAGGATTCGACACTATAAATGTCACGATGTATCGATTATCGTTGCTAAGAGTAGCACCCCTGGTGAGCTCAAATTTGTATGGGCTTATGGTAATGTTAATTGCTCGGCAGGTGTGCCAAAAGAGAAGATCTGCGACGACTCCCCGATAGAGCTGGAGGTGGAGCCGGTGTCGCAGTGGCCGCTGCAGCGGCCGCCCGCCGCCGCCGACCTGCTGGCGCCGCTGCCGCCCTCCAACCCGCTGCTGCAGCAGGCCGGCCGCTACGCCGCCGCATACGTACGTACCCGACGCACGGTCCACACTTGTCCTATACAATTACTGTCAAAACTGACGTATGGGAACGCAACAATCAAACATGACCAATTAAAAAAAAATACCCCCCTCCCCCCTTGGTCGCCACCCGTAGTATATGCCAACATCCCCCATTCGCCCTCTAGTTTCCTCGTTCATGAATACGATTATCAATATTTTTTTGCATACGCTGCGTGCCATATTTGAATGTAGCTCGAAAAAGCGCGAGATCCCTTATAGATAGACTTAGTCACTAAGTACAAACTTTCGTTACTTACTCAGAATTTATTTAATTATTATTACTTTGTTACGCGTTTCGATCGGTGGCATGCCCAATATATTCTGTCGCGCGCCATCAATGACACGCGTGCCATTGGTTCGCCATCCCTGCTCTAGAGGTTAATACGGCCCATGCAGTCCGGACGCGTCTTGTGTCGAGTGTCTAGTGCCGGGGTGGGGTGTGATGGCGCGTGATGCCGTGTGATGGCGTGTGATGGCGCGTGATGGCGTGTGATGGCGCGTGATAGCGTGTGATAGTGTGTGATGGTGTGATGGTGTGCAGCGCTGCGCGGACGCGTGCGTGAGCGAGGAGGAGCGCTGGCTGGCGCAGGTGGAGATAGTGACCCACGCGGGCCCGCACCGCCGCCTCTGGATGGGCCCGCAGTTCGTCTTCAAGACGTACAACTGCACCGGGTGAGTGAACTAAGACAAAAAAATTATTTAACCACACTATGATTGATTGTTGTAAGGCACCACGGATGGTAATTTGACTAATTGGACCTAAACTCGTGAGCTGATTATACTTGATTCCAATAATAGGTATGGCAAAAGCGCTCGAACGCACGGAAATTGTCCCTGGTTTCCACAAGGTCTGTGTATTAAACTGCTCCAGATCGCTCGGCTCACTGCACATGGTGGTTGCGGGTCAAATTTCGGAAATGGCCTTTTCGTAATTTGCCCAGGTCTGGATGTTACTGGGATCGCCCCCAGTTAATTGTACGGCAGCCATAGTTCAAGCGTTGCTTAGTTTGGGACCATACCAATTGTGTCAGTCTGACAATATTATTATTAATCGTAATATTTTGTATGTAGATCGATTCTACTCTCGATCCTGAGTAAACTGGTTTTCATGTGGGGTAGGGTCGTTAGAACGGTCTGAAAGTCTCTTCTCCAAGCTCGAAATTATTACTATGTGTAATGACAGTGACAGCAGTGAAGCCGGGTGGTGAAGCGACATCTGTCTTGGTGATAATAACTAGAGTTGTGTGCGTGTGTGGCAGGTCGAGCTCGTCGCTGTCGGAGGCGGAGGCGGTGGAGGTGGAGACGGGCGGGGCGGGGGCGGGGGCGGGCGCGGGCGCGGGGGCGGGCGCGGGGGCGGGGGCGGCGCGCTCCCCGCCGGTGAACGTGCCGGCCGCGCGCCCCGCCGCGCCGCCGCTGCCCGTGCTGCTCGACTCCGGCTCCGCCAGTCAGTGCTCGCATTCTACTGCGCCTATATCACTCATACCTTCTAACCCACTAACCCATTACTAACCATATATAATTCACCGCATTTATCACATCATAGAGTCTGTTATACCACGCCATCTACATGTGGAAACAGAGAGGGTATACTTTTTTTTTTCAAAACTCAACTTTGTAATTAGACCTCAAACTATCAGCTTTGGAGAAAACTTGTAAAACAAAAGGTGTTACACAAGTCTACAAAACCTTTAGTACTTCAACTGTCCCACAAAGCCGATACTTTTAGATATGCTAAGTAAAGTTGCAAAAAAAAATAGTACACCCTTTCTGTTTCACCTGGTATATTTCTTTTCTTTATAAAGAGTCCTAGCAATGTGAGTTTATCACATTACTAGTATTCCCGTTAGCCCTTTCAGCTAAGCTAAGCTAATGCTTGTATTAGGGGTGGGCTCCCCGTCAATAGTTTAATGGCCAGGATGGGGATCGAATTCGGAACCTCTCAGGTACGACGCCGGCCCCTCTAACCACTAGGCTATTGACGCATCAAATATCAGATCTATCATATTAGAGCATCCATCAATAACAACATTTATCACATCAGCAATCTAACAAATATAACCTAACCCATAGATTTCACTTATCAATTCTCCACACCTAGCGTTTCGTGAGTCCCACCATGAGTGTTCAACCTTATTCAGATAATCACCGAAGCCCAGTGTTTATCTGATTGATGATCTAGGACTGCGCCTTTCCTCTGCTGCCAGGCTTCGAAGGACTGCAGGAAAACCTCGGGCGACGGTTTGATCGGACCCAGCCGGGCCGGGAGCGGCCCGCGCCTAGGGCGGCCCTGCCCGCCTCCGCCAGGACGTCCCGGGACGGAAAGCGGGCCAGTTTGTACTATGCCGCGGACAACTACAAGCGATAGCCTACTTAATTTCTATTATAATTGAATTTGTTGTTCAAATTTGTTGCGCTGACCGAATTTCATTAGTTTTGCGTGTCGCTTCTCGTTGCCCGTGGTATATTCATAGACAAACGTAAACCGATTTAGTCCAAAATAAAGTTATCCACGATCTGGACTATTCCAATCACTGTCAAACGAGAATGCTTTGGAAAAAAAACGACTAACTCGTAACAGCAACGTTTATTTTGATCAGAAAATGCATTTGTAAAATGCGATTAAGTATTATAGAATCCTCGCCTAAAGAGTCACTGGCACTAGTCTCAAGACGTAGGGAGTATACAGCGGTGTGTGGCCCGCAGGCTCTCTGGAACACTCGCCGTCGGACAGCTTCCGGCGGAAGTCGCTGCTGGAGACGGGCCGCGCCGCCTCCGTGTGCGACGTGCAGCTGCGGGAGGACCTCGCCGAGGCCATGAGGGAGGACCACGGTGAGTCACCCACTCACACTTTATTCTATTTTTCCTAAGGATGCGTATTTAGTAAACAATCACAGATATAGGTTTACATAGATAACAAAAATGTATGTAATTCGCGTGTACGAACCCCGACCAAGCGTCAAGGTTTGGTCGCCGCTAATTTGTGAGCGAGTGGGACCACAGATATAAAAAATATGAGTATGAGCGAGATAATCACTCGAGAGATTCGTAGCGGGCGGAGGGGCATCGGCGGCATCGGTGTCTTTAAATCGGTTTGGATTTCCCGTCACTAAATTTCGCCTGTGACGTCACAGTAAGAGTTAAAAATTCATTAAAAATTCGGCACGCTTGTTTTCAATACAAATCGTAATACTTGCGTTATCTATGTAAATCTATAAATGTGTAAACAATATTAAAAAAAATACAAAAATTCATTCCAATATAAATCACATAATACAATTTTCATTGGACCTCAAACTAGGCGCGCAGGGCGAGCCTGTATCTCGGCATGCCTTTTTAATGTTTCATTTTTAATTATTAGTTTCCCAAACGGTATTAGCTCCAAAAATGTTAATACTTATGTTAAATTATAATTAGAACGTATTTTAGTAATTTTGAAAGACGAATTACATCATGCTACATCCGAATCTTAAGGAAAAATAGATTATACGTATATTTAAAAATTTAAACATATACACGGTGACACATAATGGGTATATATTTTTTTTAAACTTAACTTTGTAATTCTAAAACCATCAGCTTTGAAGGGAACTTGAAAAACAAAAGGTGTTATAGGAATACAGCTGTTGACCGATTTCACAAGTCTACAAAACCTTTAGTACTTCAACTGTCCCACAAAGCCGATAGTTTGAGATTTACAAAGTTAAGTTGCAAAAAAAATAGTATACCCATTTTGTATCACCTAGTATATTTGGCCTGAGGCTGTGAGACACCAATACGTCATACAATACTTTTATAACAGGTACCTAATTGAAAAATAATAACTTACATACCAACACAAAAAATAGACAGGTTTTAACATTTCGATTCAAACGTGCACACCTGACAGACCTCAATTAGTTAGCAAATATAGAGGGTATCACAAGTTGTTGTTTCTGGATGTCAGGCCCGTATTAATAAATGAATCTCAGGTCTGAGAGCAGTCTTGAGTACGCTCTTGACATGCCATTTTGTACTGGTATGACATTTCCAAGATCGCTCTCAAACTTAAGATCGATTTATTATTATGGACCTTAATACAGTCCGACAAGGTTGTTAGTGTTTTACTAATAACCCTGATATGAATATCGCGCAGAACGAGCAATTCGCCGAGCAAAATGTTCGCACGCGCAGTAGGGGCATTGCGGGTGCGTTATACAGCTGATAGTTCTATAAGACACTTGGAAAGATGGTGATCGTGTCACGACGTACCTGTAACATTAGAGTAATTTGGGCTGGTATTAATAAAATAAATAAAATAAAATAAATAAAATATCGCCAGACGAACACACTAACTGTATGGTCCCAAACTAAGCAACGCTTGTACTATGGGTACCGTACAATGGACTGGGGGCAATCCCAGTGACACTCAGACCAGGGAAAATTACGAAAAGGTCATTTCCGAAATTTACCCTGACGGGATTCGAACCTGCAACCACCCGATGCAGTGAGCCGAGCGGCCTACGCTCGAACCACTGCGCCAAGCGGTCGTCAAATAAGTCGATATCAAGTCTAAAAGAGAAATAAAGTAAGTAATATTTTGTTCATTGAACAAAATATTACTTACAAAATATTACAGGTAATATTACAATTATTTGAACTTAGAAATGTCAGTCAAGTGCCTTACATCTCAAAAGTGTTGAATTCGGTCTTAAAGTTAAGATCGATTTATTAATACCAGCTTTAGAGTCCATAATGTGGTCCTAGCTAGAGGTACCTTTGGACTGGTAAAAACGTATAACATATCATACAGCTAAGTGGTACTTAAACATTTAAGTGGGGTTTTAGAATTCGGTCAAATGACACACTTTTTATCAACGCTTTCTAGCACTATTGTACTTAAATGAAATAAGGACCTGAGCTGGCTTTTTTCAGAAAATCATCTCGCCATATGCCATTGTAATAAGACCGATTTTTTATGAGCCGACGGATCGTTGCCTTGCTCAACTTTGAACAGCGGTTTTCGATTCCCTCGCTTGCATTCAGCTAGCCATTTAGATGGATTGTAACAAAATGAATGGTATCGCAAGTGTGCATATATTTGTTCCCGATTTTTTAATTAATGTAATTTATTTTGACGGTATTATTATTGCATGCATTAGTTACAATAATGAATATTGGTGAAAATTCAAGAAATTCGACTAACGCCACACGACAATTCGTTAAACCAAACAAATTGCTTTATCACAATTTAAATTAATTATTGTTTTATTGTATTTGATTCTTTGCGGCTTAGCGTTTCGAAACGCTTACCATGTTTGAACCGCGAGTGGAATTACGAGTGACCCACGAAGTTGAGATCAAGTGAATTTGGAACGAACATCGCCGCCGGCCCTATACCGAAGCCAAAGGCATCCACCGCACATAACCCTCTCTTGGCTTTCGAACTGACACCATACAAAAGTATCCTCAGACAGCGGTGCTCTGTGACCGTAACTTATCGTAGTTTGACGGTACCAAAACATTGTCTATACAAACACCGGTTAGAGCCCGAGCAGACTGAGATCGTTCAACGTTCTTTGTATTGCACGGGTTTCATACCCATACATTACAAAGAAAACGAATAACGTGGAACGCGAGTTTTCAATACTCTCCAGTCTGTTTGGAACCTTAGTGATATCGTGCGTGGTTGCAATTTCGTTCGTATAGACAACGTTTCGGGCCGTCACCCGGCGCACCGCTGTCTCGGGACGCGCTCGACCCCGGGCCGGCGCCAGCCCCGACCGGCTCTCGTGTACAAAAGTAACGGTTGCCTTCGGTTTCGTATAGGGGCGGCGCGCGAGGAGGGGGGAGCGCCGGCGGAGCGCGCGGGGCGGGGGGGCGGCGTGGCGCGCGCCGTGGGCCCGCTCGGCACCGTGGTGCAGCCCGCGCCGGCGCCGCCGCCGCCCGAGCCCGAGCTGTACGCGGCCTCCAACTGCGACGAGGCCACGTTCCGCGCCGTGCTGCGCGCCGCCGCGCCGCCCGCCGCGCGGCCCGAGGAGGGCGCGCGCGCGCTGCCCTGCACCACCACCATCCCCGCGCAGAGCGCGCCGCCCGCCCCGCGCCCGCCCGCGCCGCCCGCCCCGCTGCCGCTCACCACCGCCGTCGTCATCCCCGCCGCGCTCGGCGCCTGGCCCCGTTCCGCCGCGGAGGACGAGCGCGAGGCGACCGCCGGGCGGGACCGCGACGCTTCTTCCGAGTCACTGCCGCGATCGGACCGGTCGGCGGGTGACATCCAGCCGGCCCGATCTAGAATTAAGAGATCTCCCACCCCCGAGTCGGCTGGCGCTCGGGCTGCCGACTTTAGTTCTAATGATAGGAAGTCTAGAGTTAAGCCGAGCCCCAGGCTCGAGGACGAAAGCTGTAAATCCAAGGTTCGTGAGCGAAAGGAGGCTGAGGTTGTGAAAGTGGAGAAGGTAGAAACAGCAGAAACCGATCCCGAGGAACCGATCGCCGCAGTTCGGAGGGAAATACCGTCAGTGTTATCTATAGAGAAAGTACCCTCGGTCGTGGCCCGAGAGAAGACGCCTCCGGTTGTCACCGCGTCGATGCCATTGAAAGGCTCTGCCAAAGAAATGACCGAGTTGAAATCTAGTAAAAAGAATGTCGAAGACGAGATAAAAACAGAGGATCAGGCATGGGATATGCTTCTAAACGAGCCGGAGAAACCTGTAGTAATTAGTAACCAGCCAATTGCTGGCGACAAGAGTATTGAGGAACCGAAACCGAAGCCTAAAAAGAACCGTAAAACTAAAAAATCTCAGGATGACGCTCAGGCTAGAGCCGAAGAGGACACGTTCGTAGAAATACACGCGATTGAGGAGAAACAGCAGCCCTCTAGTAGTGACCTAGTGTCGATTTCAATACCCTATGAAGATATAGAACCAGTTCCTTACTCCGTTAAATCTAAAAAGTCGCGTTCATCTAAGAGTGTTACACCTGAGAGAATTGATATAGTTACATGTGAAATAAAAGATCACTCCAGTATTGTTTCCGAAAAGAAAGAAAAGCTTAGTGTTAGTTCCGAAAAAAGAGAGTATAGTGTTAGTTGCGAAAGTAAGGATAAATTAAGAGTCACTTCGGAATCAAAAGATCAGTCCGAGGTAAGTTACGAAGCGAAGGTTAAATTTAGTACTGCTTGCGAAGCAAAAGATGAGTTTAGTGTTACTTATGAAAAGAGAGATCAATTAGATGAAGATGTTTGGACTCTAGATGATCCAGAGCCGATTAAACCAACCAAAACTTCTAAGAAAAGTGATGATAAAGCTAAAACGGTTGTACCTGAATACGGAATTAAGTCTATAGAAGTAGAAATAGATAAATCTAAAACGGATACACTAAAAGTAAGCGCAGAAGTAGGTGAAACTACGAAAGAGTCACCTAAAGCTAAGAAAAGTAAGTCTCCATCGCCTTATTCTGAACGCAAATCGGACAAAAGACATGAACCTGATGTCAAAGACGTTTATGTGATCGATACTATGAAAGAGGAGTTTCCAGAGATTCAGATAACTAAAGGGAGTAAGATGGGTAAGAAGTCGCCTCAACCACCAAAAAAAGTTCAAGAGAAAGAGGTAGAGTTCTTGGGAAAAGCTACCAGATCCTTAGAAAAACCTTCGAAATGGGTTGAAAAGCCCATCAAATCCGTAGAAAACCTTGTCAAAACCGGTGAGAAACTTGTTAAAACCATGGATAAAACTGCGGAAACCGTTGAAAAACCTGAGAAATGTATTGATAAACCTGTATTATCCGTTGCAAATCTTGAGAAATGTATTGATAAACCTGTAAAATCCGTTGCAAATCTTGAGAAATGTATTGATAAACCTGTACAATCCGTTGCAAATCTTGAGAAATGTATTAATAAACCTGTAAACTCTGTTGAAAAACCTGAGGCATGTATTGACAAACCTGTAAAATACAGTGAAAAACCTGCCCAAGCTGCTGAGAAACCTGTCAAATCTTGGAGTTCTATAGCAGCATCGAAAAATGTTAAAATAGAAGAAACGATCACAGAGAAAATTGAAGTGGAGAAAAACATTAATAGCATTGAGAAGGATCTTGAGATTTTAGATGAACCAGGGTCTTCCAATAAAGTCACTTTGCAAGAGAAACTGTTTGAGTTATGTAAGAGAACGGATATTATGGTAGCGGAATGCGATGCCCCTTCGGAAACATTCAATTTTATTGAAGAACATCAATCAGTTATGGATCTCCCACCTTTAGAGCCTTTGGATTTCGGCTTAGAGGACTTCAAAATAGATGTAATGCGTGACAGCCTCCTAGATATTAATGATACAAGTCCCATATGCAAAATCAACATAGACAGTATATTATCTACAATCAAAGAAACAACGAGCAAAACGATAGAGTCCAGCGCTTTTAACTTAATCGATCTAGAGAAAGTGCCAACTAAGAGGGAGAAAGGTTTCAGCGTGGTTGAACATGATAAAATTAAAACGCAAGAGGTGAAGGTTGACGAGGAAAGGGATGACAAAGACGTAGAAGTTATGGAGAAATCTTCAGATGACGATGTTACGTCACCAGTAGTGTCTACCGACAGCGACAAGGAGGATAAAAAAACAGGTGCTTCTAATGTAACAATGCCTTCATCAAAGCAATCATCTAAATCTAAGAAATCCCGAAAAAAGAAAAAGTAATATCGGAAAAATGTGTTCAGTGATTTATATTCCATGTTTCAAATTGTTGCAATTCATTATAATTATGAAGGTGGTAGCATATTTAGCTTATGTTACAGGATAGTGTACGGAGGATTTATTAGGGTTATTTAGTAACACACGGTGTTATTTTTATCTGTCTTTGGCTGTTGAATAATTACTTGAAACGTATACAATCTCATTGAATATTATTTATAAAAATAATAATAATAAGCTTAGTAGTAGGTGATTAGAATAAAACTAAATATGTTTCCACCTTTAGGCAAGTAGAGTTCAATATTTGCTGCTGTAGTAGTAATCTTAGTTAAGTAACGCAACTAATGTGGATAAGCACACAGGTAAAAGACAAAAAAATATTAAAATGTTAATAAAAAGTGATTTTAAATATTTGCTACTAAAGCCTAATACATTGTAGGCAATAATCTTTAATCTTTATTCGATATGGTAGCGGTATTGTATGTCATATCAAAAAAATAACATAAAAATGGAAAAAATAGTAATATAACAAAAAATAATCTCTATTAGATTTTTTATGAAGACAAAAAGACAAAACCTTTTACAAATTCGAAAAGTATTTATCTTATACTCGTAGTTTTAATGAAAAATATTGGCCAATTTTTGATATTATCGAATACTAGATCGGAGATCTTCATAAAAAATTTAATCTTTTTTTTGTAATAGTACCTTAACGTTTAGTACTTATTTCTTTTGTTTATGTAGTTATTAAGTTTAGAAGAATTGCATATATTGTGGAATACAAAAAACTAAAACACGTTTTTCTCCACGCTAAAACCTGAAACGAGGCCAGTATAATGTCGTCAAGTATCTTTGCTTACCAATAACTGATAATAACAACTGGGTAAAATAGACGTAGTATATATATCCCCGTCACCATTTAAATTGTATTTGCTTTGCTTCACATAGAAGAGTACCTACATGTTGTCCTTGATCAAATTGAGGCTCATTTTGAGTATTTATTTGTATTGCAATACCTCAGTATTAGTTTATTTCGCTACGCCAATGAGCTGCTCCTAATTAGGATAGCATTGTAATCTTCAGCTTGTTATTATAGGTAGTGTTAATTTCAATAATATCTTATCACCTTGTTATAAAACTATAAGATACTTAAATTAATCTATTCATAGCTTTCTGGTTATAGCTACACACAATGAAAGTAATATCGGTAGATATTCGCATATTTTAATGAAATCTCAGTTAGGTTCAGCTCTGTATAATATTAGTTATATCGGTATGAAATACCTCTCTGTACGGCTGTCTTTGTGTACAAACATACTTAACAATCGACGAGTATTATTTAATAATCAAATGTTTATTTTTATTTGTAGCTTTAATACGTTGAATCATGACAAATATTTATTTTTTTAAGGCATAAACATATTTTTTCTCGTGAAATTATTTTATTTTTGTAAGAAATTTTGTAAATAGTTATGGTGCATGCTATGTTATTTATTTTATTATTTGACGAGGGATCAGTTTTAATGCCCACCATGATTTTACTGGATAAGATTCGTTTTAGCAAATTTTATTATTTAAGTTATTAAGATAATAGTTTATGAAATAAATAAAAGCCTAGAAAAATCTACACTATACAATTAACTACTTACCTTACATCATTGGAATTTCAGAGACGTACTTACTATTAATATCTGATTTTAAATCTTCTACATCTTCATACCGATACAGTGACCATCTCCCGATGTACACGGAGTTTTACAGTCACGAATACCGTTAATTAAATGTTGTTAACCTAGAGTACAATGAATTAATGGTTCTTAGGTCTTTAATTTAGTTTTCTTGGCCCCATTCGAAAGTATCAATTTGTTGTTTTGCACGTAATGAGATTACACGAAGGTAGATCATTCATTTTTCTTTGTTCTTTTTTTCATAAACATTCTTTAAACAAATGGCAGCTTAAATATTATGATGTCATTCGCTAAAATATTTTGATTAGGTATGTTTGACAAATAATTGTATAAAAAATACATTACACCTTTTAATGACTTTCCATAATCCTTGATCATTTTTCTTTATTTGGACATACATAAAGTATCAGAATCAATAATTTTATTCTCATTTTTGTTTTGCTTCAAAATAGTAAGATCTCAATACATACACGCGCGGGAAAATCTTTGGACGAATATATCTTTTGTAAGTTTCAAGCGTCATTTAAATCTTAATTTTAAGATCTCGGTTTCCAAAGAATTTTAAATCTATTGTATATTGCGTGTACGTATTATTTTAGTTTAAATCTTATGATTATTCCAATACGTACTCTGATCAAATGGCGTATGAAACTTAAGTAGTATTTTGAAATTTAATGAATTTGGTATGACATGCGTACAACCTTTACATTGTATGAAAGTCGTAAACTGTATTAAAATGTATCCATTGCTTATGAATTAATATCGTTATTTGACTTTCGTAAGGGCTTCTGAATTTATTTATTTTTTTAATTATTATGAATAAACAATAATACTAAAAAGGGACAGAAGTAATTCAAACAAATTGTTTGTTTTATGCTTTAGTAGTCACAAACAAAATTATATCATTAGTAACTTGAGAATCCAAAGCCCTTACGACATTCAAATATCTTATAACGTATGCTAAACATGTTTTGGAGTCTCGCGTGTAATATGAATAATTTGGCTGTTTCGTTTTGTTTTGTTGAATGTAATGGAGTGTTTAAAAGAAGCATAATAATAATATCATACATAATAATAAAGATGAGAATTCAAAAACCGCATTTTTGAAGTTTTATTGTTACCAAATCGTCACTAATTTTCGCGCGCGTGCACCGCTTCTAGGTTGTCTTTAAGATTATGTGGTAGTGCGGCTCACCTGCTAGAGTCGAGGCATGGTCGCGAAATGTGCCCGAATCTCTATGTCGGGCCATTTTGTCATTTTGTTTCGAGCGCTGCGCTGCTGCTATAGTGAGTGAAAGCATAGCCGCCCGGGCCGGACCTCGTCTATAACAAATACCACGCCAGTGCCACGACGCTTCTATGACTCCACCGCGACTCTTGTATGAGCGACGTGCCTAATTTATCTCACTGGATAGCCAAAAACACAGATATACATTTACATAGATAACGCAAATCATGTACTTCGCGTGTACGAAACCCCGACCAAGCGTCAAGGTTGATCGCCGCTAACTCACAGTCCGCGCGACTACAGATATAGAAATATGAGTATGAGCGAGATAATGTCTCGAGAGAATCGTAGCGGGCGGATGGGCATCGGCGGCATCGGTGTCTTTGAATCGGTTTGGATTTCCCGTCACTAATGACGTCACAGTAGGTGTTAAAAATTCGGCACGCTTGGTTTCAATACAAATCGTTATCTATATCTGTGGCCAAAAACTATCTGAAATGCACACAAATAAAGCAGATTTTCATTTTTACGATTTCATTAAATAACAAAAGTGGTCAGCCTTATTCACGTCCCACTAAAGTTATTTCAACTTGCAGTTGTAACGGCCAGCGGCCGTTTCGAAGCGGAACCGGAAGAACTCAGCTCCAGTAGCTTCAGCTCGGCGTCGCGCGCGTCCCTGGACCCCCCCTCCTCCCCCACGCCCAGCTGCGGCGGGGACAACCTGCTGCACTTCCCCGGAGACTCCAGCAGTTCCGTCTAAAAGATGCCATTGTTGGCGAAGAGACCAGTAAGAGACTGAGTTAGGGCGCGAAGTGAGTTGTTGATATTTTATACCGGATCAATCGTTCGCGAGATTAGAAATATGAATATGACGTGAACCATTTTTATATTGACTATGGGCCTGTTTCACAATTCTCAGATCAAGTTTATTCTCCACTTGTTAGCTTCAGAATTCTCAGTAAAGGACTAGTCCCTCGCTTGTCCTAAAGCACGAATTTTACTACTGCTACTGTATGTATGTTAAAAAGTCGAATTCATTTGGAGAATAAACATTGTCTCAGTATTGTGAAACAGACACTAAATAAAAACAATCAAACATTTGAGAATAGCAAATGTTTATCTTATGATTAGAGAAAAAATATTTTAAGAAATACCATTGACAAAATGATCTTCATACTTTAAATCGTATAATTTATATTATATATTGAAACATAGTGTTAAGTTATTATTATCGGTCACACTTGTCTAATTTTAGAAAACATATCTTGTGATATTTTCCGGGATTGTTTTGTTCAAATCAGGGCACCGGTAAAAAATAAGTTTGTGGCATTTGGAATTTTACACATATATTATTGCCTTCCTCTTCATGCACTAAAAGGTGAACAAGATAGCAATATTATTTAAATATTATAAATTTATACCTTATATCGTTTGGTAGGTATATCATTTACTGTTTTAAATATATTATGCTTGTAGTACACGAATGTAATGTGTTATACAACAGTCATATTTTAATTTATTTTATGTCAACAGTATATGGTCTAGTAGTTTTGAAAAAAAACAATCGATCCAAATAGTACCTAATTAATAAAAAAGATATTAGCCATGCCCGGCCTATGATCAGTTAAGTAACTACCCTCAGTAACTGGACAGATACGTAGTTCCTTGCACAAAGACGCGTGAATTAGTGCAAATTGAGTCATGTGCCAGTGTCATAAGAGTCACAGCACGCGTCTTCTTGAAGGGAACGAACTATACACTGACCGACCAACCTTTGGATTCCGGGCTAGGAATATTTAAAAAACAAGTAAATAGTAATTAATCACTCAGATTTAGGCATTTAAATTAGAAAGAGAAACAATAATGGATTGTGATTGGTTTATCGTAATTCTTATACACGTGACTAAGCGTATATGTTTCGGAATCTTGTCCTGGAGTGCGGACTTCAAAGGGTGGTTGGTCCTTGGTGTTGTAAGAGGAAGACTTAATGACATTATAAGCCGTGATAATAAAAAAAATAATGACCCACTAAGATCGATTGTTTATCAGATATTGTATGCATTTTTTACTGTAACTGTGATAAGCAAGTAGGTAGATATTATAGAGCTTGCATAGCATAGTAGATAAAGAAACCTTACTTCGGAAATAATTTGAAAACACAGTAACTCCATGTTCGATCTATTGAACTCTTCATTCGTTCTTTTTTTATACATTCCACTTTAAATAAACATAGAAATGTTATTTATTGGTGGCGAACCGTAGCATTGCATTTCTCTTTTAATCAAGTTAAATAAAATATAACGAAATTGAACATTATATAGTGTTGGAAACAATATAGTTACTTTAGTGAAATCAGTGAATTTATATTTTATGTTTGTACAAAGTAACGCGACGGGAGTATTTCCTCAACACAAATCCCAGTTCCTTATCGAAAATAACGAAATATAAATTAGGCTCGTATCGTATCGCTTCCATTGAACATGTCTTCCTTGTTTATTGATTCCCTTTGCAACTAAAACTTTCCATTCGGATTACAAACGTTTATGTATTTATTTAATTTATTTATTATGTCGTTATTTTTCTATGATTTTGAACAGCTTTGAGTATTTCGTTGTGGTGAGTAGACGAGGCAAATTAGCAGTATAACGTTTTAATTTGATTATTTAATTAATATTATTTATGATGACATATTCAAGGTTCTGATTGATTCTATTTAATAAATAAATAAAAAATATAAGCATTTTTATTATTATTAAAAACTAAATTTAGTTAATTTTATGCGCGTTCATAAAGTCAGAATGTTGATGTAAAATGTATTATCAACATTCTGAGATGTAAAAATAATGTATTATCATTATTTATGTACTATTTATCCAAAAATTAAGATTGGAAGAAAATATTAAATTATGTTGAGTACTTATTTTATTTAATTAATTCAGTCGCTTTGTAATTTGAATAGAACAGTAACTTTAGATTGACAATTATGTATAAAATTATTTATAATTAGGTGTGCATGTGTTGATGTGAGACTTTATAAAATTACAATAACTAATTGGCTTGTCTTCACTCATACCCCATTCTACATGGGAAGTCCCGCGGACAAATACGGAAGTAAATAAAACACATTGTTCATAATATTTGCTGGCTCGCGACTACAGCGCCGCGTCTACGGGACTTCGTATGTGATACCCACAGATATAGATTTACATAGATAACGCAAATGCATGTACTTCGCGTGTACGAAACCCCGACCAAGCGTCAAGGTTGGTCGCATTAACTTACAGTCCGCGCGACTACAGATAGATATAAAAATATGAGTATGAGCGAGATAATCACTCGAGAGAATCGTAGCGGGCGGAGGGGCATCGGCGGCATCGGTGTCTTTGAATCGGTTTAGATTTCCCGTCACTAATGACGTCACAGTAGGTGTTAAAAATTCGGCAAGCTTGGTTTCAATACAAATCGTGATACTTGGGTTATCTATGTAAATCTATATCTGTGGTGATACCACTGTACAGCCTAAAGCCCGTTCACAGGTATTTTACCTCTGGCCGATAATCGGTACAATATAGTCAGTTCAATTCACGAAGACACGTGAATTATTGCAAATTGACCCATATGCCAGTGTCATAAGAGTCACAGCACGCGTCTTGGTGTAATGAACGGAATACTATTGTAGTTACTGCTATTGTATTGTCGGCCGGTGGTAAAATTACTGTGAACGGGCTATGAGCTTTGTTTAAACAATTTACAGTTACCTATATTGTGTGACAAATTCTATAATTTTACATTCAATGTGCACATTGCATTTATTTAATTTCTAATAAAAAATATTGTTTGCTTTTAGTGGTCAGTTTGTTACCAATACATTGTGTGATAGATATGCGTGTGCTAGAGGCTTTTAATGTAGATTGCTATCTATTAATTACTTGACGAACTTTCGAATTATTAGTACGCACTTTTTATAGCATTATTATCTATATTTACTTACATAATAAGATCAATGTAAGTAGGCAGGTATAGTATAGTATTTGATACAGACATCGCGGTTCTGTCGACTGTGGCTCTATTGCTGAGACACTGTTGTTGTTAACTCTACGTGTGGCGTACGGATCAGGAGTCTCGTGGGAAATATATTCGAATTTCCCACCGGGAATAATCCAAAGGTCTTCTATGTCAGACGGAGATCGCTAGTTTTATGTTTGGCTGTCTGTACCTACCTTCATAATTAAATTTTAATGTCATATCTGAAGGAAGATTATCTAAAAGGTAGAAAATAATTGTGTATAAGCCATAGTAATGTGTAG
Organism: Notodonta dromedarius; assembly: GCA_905147325.1. Lineage (NCBI taxonomy): Eukaryota > Metazoa > Arthropoda > Insecta > Lepidoptera > Notodontidae > Notodonta > Notodonta dromedarius. The sequence continues at coordinate 10,668,938 of LR990165.1, read as the reverse complement.
AAATGTTTGCGAGTGGGTTGTAAGTAGCGATCCCAAATACTCTAAAACTAAAGTATATTTTTTTATTATAACTAATACTGATAGCACACAAATTATATTTTACTAAACTTAAATGTAATGCCATCCCTCTCACAGTCGTAATACCCGAGCAGGATGGCAATATTAATTGTCTTATTTCGTTTAGTCGTTATTTGTAGATATCAGCATTAGCATAATCAATAAGGCATATGTACGCAGGATATATTTATGAATTTAAGACTGATCAATTCTGGAGGATGTAAAAATAGCAACTCTATTTTCTCATATCACTAAACAAGTTTATTGCCTCAATATGGTTTAGTGATACAATCCCTGATTTGATCACTTTCCTGCGACATGGCAGCCATGGTCCGTATTAATAAATCGATCTCAAGTCTGAGTTCGATCTTGAGTATGCTTTGGGTATGTCATTATGCACTGGTATAACATAAGAATGATATTTACAAGATCGCTCTCAGATTTGAGATCGATTTATTAATACAGGTGAATGTTTAAGAGTATATGAGGTCGTCACTATCGAATCGTTTCGGGAGATGATCCATGTGATGTGATGGTTGGATGTGATAAGGTTAGCCTTAAGATGTTACAAGTAAGCTAAATTCCTATATTTTATTAAGACACAACTAGTTTGTAAACGTTTACATTTATAGGACATGAATACAAATAAATCGATTCTCAATATTTATTGTTGCAATTTTGTTTTTTGCCCAAGATCTTCATGTGTCGTGTTGTACAAATAATTGAGTTTTGATATAGGCCGAAAAAAGTACTATAAATAGGCACCCACCCACTTACACAAGGTGTCCAAAAAGAGTATCGGGTATTTGTTTGTTCAATAAAACAAAAACTACTAGTAATTAAGTTTTGTTTTTACGAGGCTTGCCTTTTAAGTTCTGTCGTTTCCATAATTCCCGGCAATTTGAATTTGGAACTGTTCTATATTCGAATGTGTTTAAATTTCGAATCTCAAAACAGTTGAATGTATTAGGATTAATGTTATTGTTTAGTCACAGCGTCGATTAGAATCTGTCAGGTTACGTACGAAAATGAATCTTTCTAAGGAAAATGTTCGTGCAATAATTTTCTACAACTTTAGAAGAGGCCTGACACGGCTTCAGTGTTTTGAAGAGCTAATATCTGTGTTCAGGGATGAAGCCCCATGTCTGCGGACTGTCGAACGCTGGTATTTAGAATTCCAGCGTGGACATACTAGTGTTAGTGACAAATCTCGCGAAGGTCGCCCAAAATCTGCATTCACTGAAGATAACATCATTGGAGTGAGACAACTAATTCTCTAAGATCGTCATGTGACGTATCGAGAGATAGAGGCTCTATTAGGCATCTCAGGGACAACCATTCAGAAGATCTTGCATGAAGCGCTTGGTGTAAGAAAGCTAGTTTGCCGTTGGATACCGCATCTGCTTTCCGACGATCACAAGGCGGCCCGCGTCAGATGGTGTAAGAAAACTCTGCAAAGGTTCAACCGAGGAGAGTCAAATCACGTCTACGACATCATCACTGGTGACGAATCTTGGATCTATGCCTACGATCCTGATTCCAAACAACAATCTACAATCTGGGTCTTTCAAGACGAGCCAAAGCCGACTAAAGTTGTTCGTTCTCGAAGCACTTCAAAGAAGATGGTGGCCACGTTCGTTAGAAAAACCGGCCATGTTGCGACTATTGCACTTGATGATCGTAGAACGGTTAACGCAGAGTGGTATACCACAGTTTGTTTACCACAAGTCATCGCCGAACTTCGAAAATCTAACTCAAAACGACGCATCATCCTGCACCACGACAATGCAAGTTCACACAGCGCTCGTCAAACGATTGAGTATTTGAAGCAGGAAAAAGTAGAAATTCTTGACCATCCTCCATACAGTCCTGACCTAAGCCCTAACGATTTTTTACATTTCCTAAAATTAAGAAAAGTCTTCGTGGTCAAAGGTTCCAGTCCAGTGAAGAAGCAGTCGACGCTTTCAAGTCAGCCATTTTGAACACCCCCACTTTAGAGTGGAATAAATGTTATAATAACTGGTTTGAGCGAATGGAAAAGTGTATTAAGCTACGTGGTGAATACTTTGAAAAACAATAAAAAGTACTATAAGGTTCTAGTTGTGTTTTTTTCTTCAAACGACAAAACTTAAAAGGCATCCCTCGTATTGTTGATCATTAGAATACAAAATGGAAAATTATTTCGAGAAGATAATGTTATCCAAATGGTGACCGTTACGCTGCTAACACTCTTCTAATCTGGAACGAAGATTGGTGATGACACACTGACACTTAGCCATTGATATGGCTGTCATTTCTGCCCTGATGTTTTGTTTCAATTGCGTTAGGTTCGTCGGATTATTAACGCTTAGACCAACTCAGTAAAGAACTAGCTTGTTTGGGAGTTTCTCGGGCACGTGACAGTACCCGCGAACGGATCACTTCAAGAGAAAGGTCTCGCAATGACTCCCCGGGCAGAGCCAACATATGCTGGTACCACAAAAAGTTTATCACTAAAGCGACTAAATGTACAGAGCCATGTAACTGGATGCCGCCGGAAAACCCATTCAAGAGTCAATAGAGGTGGCTACTGATTGTTCCTCTCGCAGTCGCCGCTTGTTTGTCACTGATAAGAAGTACCAACGCCAGTTCCTCATTGAAACTGGCTCAGACCTCTGTTGTTTTCCTCGACGTTTCCTAAAAGGTAGCTTATCATCAGATGAGTACCACCTCAGCGCTGAAAATGGGAGCACCATTGAGACGTATGGAACCATTTCTCTCCTGTTCGACCTGGGTCTAAGACGTGACTTCAATTGGAATTTCGTCATTGCAGAGGCTAGCACTCCCATTATTGGCTCTGATTTTTTAAGTTTTTATGACTTACTGCCGGACTGCCGCCAGAAACGCAAAATCGATGGTCTAACCATGTGGACAACGCGTAGTTTGTTTTGTTTTTATTTGAATAAACGCCGGAGTCGATAGGGATTTGCACAAGTACGTGCCGCGGACGCGGGTCGGAAGGTTCGCGATGATGTGGTCAGTTCCGCTAGACTATACGCACGAATGGACGTACGCGCTGCCCTCGAACCGTCGCACCGTTTACGAACAAAATTGAGTTTTTTTATATGTGACGACTACTTTAGCTGGTCTTTGATCCGGATTGTAGATACACCACGCCACGAACCATGGTTAGCACGAGGAGTGGTTGGAAATAGGAAACGCAAAAGGACGCCCTGGATGGCGGTTCGGAACAGCAAAAAGTTGAAAGCCAAGATGTTTAGAAAGAAGTTCTGAATGCAAAAGTAGTCAGGACCGAGATGAAAGAAAATAAGCCTGAAACTTTCGCAATTAAAAGTTATAAAAACACAGCTAGCAAACGATTGATTAGCTATGCGCTCGCCGCCCGAGTCGGGTTACGCGGAAATAAACAGTCTATGCGTGTGCGGGGTCTGGAACAATAGTGCAGTCGTGTGTAATAGCGAGATAATGGACTTAATTTATCAAACGAACATGGAACAATGTATAAGATCCGTGCGCGTAGTGTAAACAATACAAGTACGAAATAAAAAAATATGATTAGGGATGGACAGTGTAGACCTGAACTTTTGATAGGACAGGACAATTATGATTTGATCTTACCTTTGGATGTAATTAAAAGTAAAACCAACGGACTTTACAGTACGCGAACTCGTTGCGTACGTTGGGTTGGTGTGTCCACGGATATCTACGTTCGTCACATGATGTGGGGGAGTCACCGCCGCCGCAGTCTACGTTGTTACTATCTGATGAACAAAACGTAGCAAATATGGAAGGTGGAAGTACTTTACGAGATATGCATGTGGAGATGCGTCAGTCTTTCGCACTCGAAGCTGCGGGCGTCTCATCCAAGCCTAACACGCACAGAACAAAGAAGATGTACAAGGATGTGAGCATCTTGAACGCACGGCTCAACTAGTTGATGGAAGATGGTACATGGGGCTGCCATGGAAATTGGGAAGCAAAATGCCTGATTCCTACAGGAATGCAATCACCAGATTAAGGGGCGTGCAAAAGAAAATGAAAGCAAACCCAGGCTATGCTGTTCGATATATAGGGTGAATTCAGCACTTAATTAGCGACGACTATGCTTCAGCAATAGAAAATAAAAAGAACCGGTAAAGAATTTAGTATCTTCCCCACTTCGGTGTTGTCAACCCTAATAATCCGCTAATGATAATGACGACCGCGTGGCGCAGTGGTTTGAGCGTACGCCGCTTGGCTCACTGCATCGGGTGGTTGCGGGCTCGATTTCCGCCGAGGCAAATTTCGGGAATGGCCTTTTCGTAATTTGCCCAGCTCTGGGTGTCACTGGGATCGCCCCCAGTCCATTGTACGGTTCCCATAGTACAAGGGTTGCTTAGTTAGGGACCATACAGTTGTTGTGCTAGTCTGGCGATACGAGTATTTATTATTTATTTTAATCAAGAGCTAAGACTGGTGTTTGATGTAGCTGCTAGAAGTCGAGGCATGTGCTTGAACGATTACATACCTAAAGGTCCCGACCTACTCACTTCATTGTACGGGATAATGCTGAGATTTCCAGAGAATAAAATTGGTGTGACCGGAGATATCAGAGATCTATGAGACGCTTTACGATTCATGGACAGACACGCCTGAACAACATGTGAAAATGTATGCTATGAGTTCACTAATATTTGGTGCAAACTGTTACACTTCGGTCCTCACATTAGAAACGTCCGCAATCGAGCCGCCTTTGTGCTCGGTCGCCTTCATTATCTCTTATGCAAGCGGAGTAAAATGTCCCTTAGAAATAAGGTGACACTATACAAAGCTTGCATACGCCCTATCATGTCTTATGCGAGCGTTGTGTTCGCTCACGCGGCCAACTCGCACATTAGTCGCCTCCAGGCCATTCAGTCCCGCTTCCTTCGCCAAGCCGTCGGAGCCCCGTGGTTCGTAAGGAACGTAGACCTTCATTCTGACTTACGCCTCGATTCTATCCAGAAGCACTTCAAAATAGCGTCCGAACGCTATTTCAAGAAGGCTTCTGAACACACCAATGCCTTAATCGTCGCCGCCGCCGATTATGCACCTACACACGCGCCAGTTGCATGCCGCCGCAGGCCGCGGCATGTGTTGCTGGAACCCCCCGACCCACTCACCGCTCTCCTAGACTCAGATGTCGAGGAGAACGACACACGCACACTCCCCACCAGACACCGACCTCGCCGTCGAGGTCGACGAACCCCCGCTTCCGCTAGAAGGTGCGTCTACTTACCTAGACGCACCTTGGCACCCGACAAACCCGCTGAGTTTCCTGCCGGATCTTCTCAGTCGAGGTCGCGTTCCGATCCGGTGGTAGATTTACCCCCGCCACCTCTCCTGGCAGCGGCCCAAGCCGAGGTCGTGTCCCTTGTGGCGCCCTTGAGCTAGCTGCCCCCCTGCCCCTCTGGCTGGAGCGCACTTGCGCTCGCCCTCTGTCCGGGTGAAGTTGTTATGGCCACTCTGGCTAACAACATATAGTCAATTAAAAAAAAAAAAAAAAAAAAACTGTTACACTGTTTGTACAACTGTTAAACCGTTTGTTGCACAGTTCTTAAAAAACAAAAATGCTGCACGATACGAGTAATCAATGCCAGGCGCTGTGCCAAATATATACATACAGCACTATATGGACGATTGCTTTGATAGCATAGAAGACGAATAGCTGGCTTTTAAGATGGGCAATGACGTCACACATATTCAACAACGATCAGCGCGCGCGCGCGATGATAAACACCTGATTAACCAATTGGACGGACTTTTGCAAAATGTAACCAACCCACACAGACTTTTGCAAACTAAAACCAACCTAGAAACACTGATACAAGGTTGGTTTTGGTCTACAGTAGTTCTGCAAAACGTTATCCATTTACTTATATTACTGCGGTCGACAACATTGGACGATTGCAACTGCTGCTCGATTTCTGACTCAAAACAAATGTCCTCTATTTGACTTTAAACATTGGTGAAATCATTAATTAAAGCTAGGTATCATGAGTAAGCTAGGTAGCAACTGTATTTCTGTCTGCTGATTAACGGATAACTGTTTACCTTCAAATGAGTTCACACTTTTCTAGAATTATTTAACCAACATTTAAACAGAGCCCCTCTTCTTTTTGAGGACTTTTAATTTTGATTCAATTTTAACATCTGATGTAGCCATCATGGCAACAAGTAAAGCCACCTGTAGGTAATTACGTTTTGATTATCGTATAATGAAAAGCAGCAACAAGCTGTGGCACCAGCGGAGTCTTGTGAGCTGAGCTGCCGCGCACACCACCAACATCGTGCAAACGGGCAAGCACAATACAAAACACTATAACGGATAAAAACGCAGTATTAACCAGGTGACGAGAATGATTTGGTAATTAGGGTTCCAGACCTTAAAAGGAAAATACGGAAACCTTATGGGATAACTTTTTGTCCGTCTGACTGTCTGTCAAGACCCTTTTTCTCAGAAACGCATAGAGATATCAAGTTGAAATTAATATCAATCGCTATGGTCCCTTGTAGGTGTCAAAAACGGTGGCTTTTAAGACAACGCAATCAAAAGATACGGCCAATTATGTCGCACATTTTGATACTTTTAGTAAATCTCATCTTAGAGCCATGAAAATTTGATTTTAGGTTACTTTTACAAACAAAAAATTTAATTTAAGTGTTTTATAAAATTTCACCCCTTAGTGTGCGAAATAAGGGAAAACAGTTTGTATTTGGGTCCCGAATTTGTTAAGTAGATCCTATTGTAAAAACATGACACACTGTGAAGAAAATGTAGCAAAAAATTGGACACTAGCACATGACACGACATTGCAATTAAAATTATAACACGAGCAATGTGTTCACTAAATCAGGAGCTGCAGCCGACCAAATTAAAGAAAAAAGTTAATTTCCCGTCGTTTCTGAATAAACTCAATACATAGATTCAAAAATCAACCGCAAATACAACTTTGTTTCCTTTGTTTCAATACTTTGATACGTTAGAGATACGATCTTCGTTATTGAAATTGATCCGGAAACCTTCATTGTGCATGTACTGACGTGCACTTGTCCGGGTTTTTTTTTTAGTTGGATCACTTTACCAAAACCGTTGTAATTATTGTTTTCTCAGAGTATTATTTCCGGTATCTAGTACCCTGTCTCGTGCCTGTAACTTGTGTAATCTCTTACCGACGATTCAAACTCTAATCGACTGTAATTGTTGAAAAATTAAGTGTCGCGTCATAGACGTCTCATCGTCCGCGCGTTCTTATTGGTGCTCCTGATTATATCGCGTCATCGGGATCCAATAGCCCGTTGTCTCATGGTTATGTGCCAATACTATGCAATGCATATGTAACATATGACTAGTGATGTAAAAAATTTGGATTTTTCACATTCGCGAATGCGAATGCGAATATTTATCTCCGACATTCGCGAATGCGAATGTTGAAATATTTCAATAAAGGGCGCGTAGGGCTTGCAAATATTTGATGATTTTAGATAGAATATAATAGAATAACTCTTTACCTATTGTAGACCAGCGTTCGGAATAGATCTAATATATTTATAAATATCTAATATTTAGACAATCACATATTTGTAATTTTTGCTGGTCAAGTTCAATGCTTCCAAGACCCAAGCGTGTCTGTTCTCTGCAAAACGGAGCCCATTCCAACTGACTCCGACTTTCCGGAATGTATCTGTGCCCGTGAGGGACCATCTTGAGCTGCTCGGTGTTACACTCAGTTCTAAGCTCAATTTCGGTCCCTTTATTGAGTCCAAAGCCAAACTTGCTGCAATGAAGCTAGGCATCCTGGGGAAGGTCAGGCGGTACTTCACACCGGGGCAGCTTCTAAACTTATACCAAGCTCAAGTCCGATCGTGTATGGAGTACTGCAGCCATCTCTGGGATGGTTCTGCTAAGTATCAGCTGAAGGCTCTGGACTCAATAGATAAGCGGGCAAGAAGGCTCATTGGCAGTGAAACCCTAGTGCAGGCTAAGTTGCAGAGCCTGGAACACCGACGCAGGGTTGCCAGCCTATCAGTTTTCTACAGGATACATTTCGGGGAGTGTGCGATGGAATTACACGAGTTAATTCCCCCTTCTCCATTCTACCATCGGACGACAAGACGCACGGATACAATGCATCCACACACCGTGGACATTCCTTCAGTTCGTACCAAGCGTTTCGCTTCCACTTTTATTGTGCGAACTGCCAAGGAATGGAACACCTTGCCGGCGTCTTTGTTCCCGGTTGACTATAACCTGGATGTTTTCAAGTCAAGAGTGAACAGGTACCTTCTAGGCAAGTATGCACCACCGTAGACCACATCGTCACTTACCATCAGGTGAGATTGTGGTCAAAATCTTGCCTATTTTGAAAAAAAAAAAAAAAAAAGCCACTGCGTGGTGCGGCGTTTACGGGGGAGGAGTGATTTGGCCGTATTTTTTTGAGGACGTCATCGGTAATAACTCCTGTTACTGGCGAACGCTACAGGGCTATGATGAACGACTTCTTACTGCCGGGATTGCATGAGCGGGGCTTAGTGAACACGTGGTTGCAATAAGACGGTACAACCGCACACACAGCACGAGTCACAATGGATATTGTGGCATATTCATTTCAAAAGATTTCCGTCACTAGAAATATATTTGTTTAATTTAGTAGAAAAGTTATTCAAAAACAAAATTGGATGATTAATTTTGCGCCTCCTATTACATATATATTTTTAGGGGTTGAAAATTTTAAAAACATCAGGATTTTTAAACACACTGCCGTCTTGCCCCTTATGGCTTAAAATAGTTTCTTATTGCTAACCAAAGTCATAGAATATACCTGTAGTCCAAATTTAAAGAGATAAGCCCTCTTTATTTTTTAAATGTATCTCTACTACTCTACCTAATAATATTATACCTAGTAGGTACAGATTTGTCACTTAACCGGAGACAGGAACTATCCAGCATGACAATTTTGGATTTTTGGCTATCAAATTATGGTGGATTAACGAAAATAAGCGATTTCAGGAAAAATATATCCTCAATTTTCCCAAAAAAAGTTTCAACCTCATTTGCAACTAAACAGTTCGTCAGAGACAATACGTAACCTGAATGAAAAAAGAAGGAGAGATTTTGAAGGAGATGTTTTGATTTGGGGGTTATTGTATTAATCAAATTACGAGATTATGAGATTTTAACTTTAATTTAGATTGTTAATATTTTAACTAGACTGACAAAAACAATAGAGGAAGAATCTATTTATAATTTAGTTGCCTACCGAGACCTACCAATACTTAGACGAGGTCTGTGATGGATCCAAGTTCTGTAATGGCTAATGCTGATGCATTTCATATGAGGTTTTACAACACACTTACGAGTAAAAACATTTTTATAAAACAATAATCTTAATTGAAAAAAATATCGCAATTCACTAACTTGTTTAAGACACACAGAGCTAGAGCGAATTGCAGGATAAATGAAAAATAAAACAAGATGGTGCGAAGAAGTTTTTAGGGTTCCGTAGACAAACTCGGAACCATTATAGTTTCGCCATTTCCGTATGGCCGTTCACCCGACCACGCAATCATTTTATTCACAGATTATTGGGCCACTACAATACTGTGTATTTAATTAATACCTCCCGTACCTCACCTTTCTCACTCGAATGGGGTTTTGTTCGATAGGTATTTTAAAATAGTGTTGAGTATTTCAATATATTCTCGTTTACGAAACATTGAACTCCAAAGTGTCATTTTTACATGAATAACAAGATTGATCCTAGAGTATCAATAGAGTAGCATGCAAGCAATTGAGTAGCAAGATTGATCCTCTAACTCTAGGTCCACATTATAAATGGTTTATTAAATAAATCCTATAAATACCGGTTTAATATACATATTTTGTTACAGATTTTCTTACAATTTTATTTATACGGTTGGCAATATCTTATAAATTTTATAGGAATTAATAGGTTACAAGACCCGCCGCATTCGATGTTTCACATCAATAAAATAAACCATTACCGTTTTGGGTTCCATATTATTGAAACGTAGCGGGATGTCTACGGAACCCTATAGTATAAGAAGCGTGGTCCGACACGCATCTGTCCCGTTTTTATCTGAGGTTTTGGCGAAGCCGCTAAACTAAAGCTAAACTAAAGCTATTTGAAATGTATTAAATCGAATATGTATATTATGTAAATTTACAATATTTTGATAAACATTAATTTATAAAAAAAATAAAATAATTATAACAACATAAAACTCTTTGCTAAGATAAAAAAAACTGGAAAATCAAAAGCATTAGTGCACACTTTACGAGCAAGTGGGTTAAAAAAACATACATTACAATTCTTGCGATTTGTGTTAACATTCCATATCCATCTATGTATATATAATTTCCTTTTTGTTTGGCAAAAACATCTGCCGAACATTCCCATAGATTCTTACGAATGCGAATGTCAAAAAAATATGCGAATATTCACGAATGCGAATGCGAATATTCGTTACATCACTATTACGGACCACTTGGGATAGTGAATGACTAACGTGCAAAACTATCTATAAAAATACAGTTTTCGATATGACATTAATTATTCTCCGAGTAGCTGTTGTGAAGAACAGTCGCGTTCTACTACCACCATGAAGTTCATGATCGTCGTGCTCCTCGCTGTCGTCCTTGCGGCGAACGCTAAAGTCATCACGCTGGTCGACATGCCGACAGCTTACGAACAAACAAACGCAATCGGTGAGAATATTTTGTTCAATTCCTACATCTGTACAAAGAGAATACAATACTACCATCTGTATGTACATATTATTTACTAGCTATGCCCGCGACTTCATCCGCGTGGAATAGTGTCTTTGGGTAGCATTTTTAATTATTTATTTTTACAAATAAGACACATACTTACGTATAATTTGCAGTGTTTCACTGCAAAGAGCTATATTTCCATACAAACTTTGAATGTCATATTTATTTATATTGAATCAACAGCCAAAAAATAAGTTTCAAGCTTCTAGCTCTAAAAATTACGATACTTCCATACAACTTTTCATCCCCCCTTTCAACCCCTTAAAAATCTATTTTCGCATTAAAAAGGCTCTAGACTATCTGTGTATCAAATTTCATTGAAATCGGTTCAGTAGTTTTGGCGTGAAAGAGCGACAGACAAACAGACAGAGTTACTTTCGCATTTATAATTTTAGTAAGGACTAGCGGCCCGCCCCGGCTTCGCACGGGTACATTGCGGTTACATTATTCGAGTTTTAGTAAGGATCCCAAATTTTTTTGAAAATATATTACAGTCTATGTCACCCGGGGATAGTGTAGCTTCCCAACAGTGAAAGATTTTTTCAAATCGGTTCAGTAGTTTCGGAGCCTATTCATTACAATCAAACAAACAAAGTTTTCCTCTTTATAATATTAGTATGATTAGTAAGAATTGATGAGTATAAGTATATTTTAGTACATTTTGTTTTGCACCCAAAAAGGTAATCTATATTATGTCGTGGACCAAATTAATTATTACAATTTCCTTAGCGCGTATCTACTATTGGAGACAAGCTAAGCCACGCGGTTTCACTACGTTAGAAATTTAAAACATAGCCCATATCGCCCAGGGATACTGTAGCTTTCTATCAATGAAAGTATTTTCAATATCGAGCTGTAGGTCCAGAGACAAACATACCTCCTTGCAATCACACAAATACATCACTTAAACGTTTATACTTAATATTAAAGTAATGTAAGTAATCGATTTTAGATCAAAATTGGTCTTAAGTGTTGGAGTCTTGGTTTAGTTCTTGCGAAAATGATAGGTCAAGACAATTCTTTTGCAACACTATACCCTTTTATGTTACATAGCTAAAATCCGTCTTTAAAAAACCTGGGTGCACTAAAAAGCTACATATTATTATACTTTATTTAAGTCCACGCGGACGAAATCGTGAATAGAAGCTAGTATATCATATTTACATTTTCTAATGTATGTACAACTTCGTTTGTCCCAGGAGGCAACGCACCGGTAGCGAAACAAGCCCTGCACTTCATGATTCTTCAGAGGTGGTGCGAAGAGGCATACTGCAACGCATCCTGCATCCAAGCAGGCTTCAGAGGCGGCCATTGCGTCAGTCCCGGAGGCCAAGAATTTTGCCAGTGCGAGTAATTGGGTTAATAACAAATAATGTGAGGTGCTGGTGTCTGAGTTAGGCTATTTTGTACTTAATACAGATCACCAGGACCCCACCCCATGGATACTATAAAGGTATTGTACAGTATCTATTTGATCGTGTGTTTTGTAAATGTGCATTGAAATATAGCGTTTAAAATAAACCTGTTTTTATTTGTTTAGGATTAAAATAAAGCCCTTTTCTCTCACCCTTTTCCCTAATTCTTATGTCCTGTTCAAAATGATTATACATAAAACTTAAAGGGCCAATATATATATTATATTACTTTAAAGTAACTTACAGTAAACTTTAATAAAAAATAAATAAAATAAAATTATATACTAGGTGATACAAAATGGGTATACTATTTTTTTTGCAACTTAACTTTGTAAATCTCAAACTATCGGCTTTGTGGGACAGTTGAAGTACTAAAGGTTTTGTAGACTTGTGAAATCGGGCAACAGCTGTATTCCTATAACACCTTTTGTTTTTCAAGTTCCCTCCAAAGCTGATGGTTTTAGAATTACAAAGTTAAGTTTTGAAAAAAAAGTATACCCATTATTAGTCACCTTGTATACAAAAGTGCTTCCACATCGTCGTCGATGCCAAAAGTGCCCAGAGGCTGGCTGCATTTCCGCGCTGAATTGCGAGGCTTATTCGTTGCGCGAAAAACAGACCAGCCCGCCGGTCACGTGATGCGGTGAACAGACGCGCTGCTATCTCCTTGTAGAGGAGACGCGCGTTAGGGCCCCTTGAGCTTAAAGTTTCGACCCCAAAAGGCTCAAACAAATAGCCTACAGGAAGGCCACTATTTTTGCGCCTCTTGAGGTTTTAACACTTTAAAACCATAATACCTCTGTATTTATTTATATTTTGTAAATAATATTGTTAATAAAGAATTTGGGCAAAAGAGAGCGCCTCTTTGGCCTGTACACTTAAAATAATGACTAGAAATTTCAAGGTTATACCTTTCTCGAGACGTTTAAACTTATTGTATTCACTAAATTTAAAGCTAAAACTTTATTATAGCCATTATTTTGTTTCGTGAATCAGTTTATTAATTGACGGCATGTTGGTAATTACCTGTACCCATTAGGCGACGTATAAAACCCAGGACTGTATAGCATCTTGTAGTGATCCCTCAACATGGCGTCGAGCCTCGCCTTGAAGTTGTCTATCTTCCATATGTAGTTCCCCATGCAGTAGCGCAGGAGCATGTCGTTGTTCTGCTTCATCTTGGCCACTGCGAACGCTGCCAGCTGTTTGGACATGTTGGCTATCACTATGTCCTGTTCTCGATGTTCTAGGACCACTACTCGTTCGTACAACGCTCTGTAAGTAGAGGTTGAAAGACGTTTTTTTTTTCAAAAAATATGAACGTAGTAACTCTTCAATGTAATAGCTCTTGGTGGTAGAGCCAATCTGTAGCCAAATGGCTACAGCTCACATACGGGCTGGCTCGATGGGGGTAATACCACCCTCTCACAGAAAATCAGCGTAAAGTTGTTATTATAGAGATATATATATAGAGTGAGAGAGCCGGAAGCCCAACCCCTCCCTCTGTCCCACTCTACTTCTGGCGTACGAGCAATGCCTTTGGCAAGCAACTATAAGCTTTTTTAAGTGGTTAACATCAAATACTTAGGTCATAATACGCATGTTTGCCGATTTTTGTTTTATAAAAAAAAACCAAGTTTATCTTATTAGTAGTAGTTCCGTTAGCTTCTCCAACTAAGCCCAATGCTTGAGGAGCGGGCTCACTTCAATAGTTTATTGACCAAGAAGGAACGGCATTATCTACAACAGTTTTTCTACGCGTCCAGATATTGGTTTTAACGAACGCAAATTTTACCATGCGAAAATTACCATAAAGGAGTCCAGGCAATAATATCCTCAATAAAACATCCCGCGGGAACCTGCAGGTCTTTCGAGAGATGGATGAAATTCGAATGAAACCCGCACTGGGCTAGCTTAGAGTACTAAGGTAAGATTAATAAATCAAATTATCAATTTTTAAATTAGTCATCTCTTGTACCTTATAAGAGCGCTAGTGTTATTAAGGTGAAGGCGCCTGTCTAGGCCGCGAAGTTCAAATTTTTTGAGTTCTTTTAGAAATTTTTCAAAATCTGACAATAATAAAAGACAAATTTTATAATTCGCGAAAAATACCGTGTGCAGTGCATTTATTAATACATTTATTTTACTCTAAATATTATCACGGTGGATATGATACTAGTAAATCACTAAATATATAAAAATTGCCAGATTATCTGGATAGCTGTCGTTCATGAAATGTTTTAGAGTAAGTTGGATATATTAATAAATGCACTGCACACGGTCTTTTTCGCGAATTACAAAATTTGTCTTTTATTATTGTCAGATTTTGAAAAATTTCTAAAAGAACTCAAAAAATTTGAACTTCGCGGGCTAGATGGGCGCTTTAGCCTTAAGCGGCGCCGCTGCGGCCTTATTGCCGTCCTTGTCTGGCGCCTCCCACAGCGTCATCGCCTCCTGCTCTTTCGCGTCGATGCTCGCGTTTGACATGTCGCTGTTTATCTTCACTTCTGAATACGCGTTCATTAGGAACTGGAAAAAATTGATTGATCAACTAGGTATATTATTTCAATAAGTATTTTTATTGATTTATGTTTATCACTAAACGAAAAACCAATCCAACTACTTGGATATTATTTAGGTGTTTTGGTTACTCTTTTTATGTTGGGCCCTGGGGGTTAAATTATAACCCGTATTAAGTTAATACAATTATATTGTTTTATTATATTTACGCGAATACTACACATTGAAATAAATCAATTTTTCGGATTTTATCGCGTTTATTAACTTTATGTTCCCGACGTTTCGCTAATATAATTTCGTTTCGCGTTAATAAATGCGATATAATCCGAAAAATAGTTTTATTTCAATACTGCAATTATATTGAAATAAAACTATTTTTCGGATTTTATCGCGTTTATTAACTTTATGTTCCCGACGTTTCGGTTGCTTTACAACAGCCATGGTCACGGGGGGACTGAGGTGTTAGACGTCCTGATGTTATAGTTAGTAACTGGGTACCCTCATATTTAGTTGTTGTTTGCGGTCCGATCCACGCAGAAAGTGCTCACAGTGTCTCGAGGTCTTGCAATGGTACACTTGGTTTTGGATTTAATTATATTAATTACTGGATCCCAAGTTGGTGGTAGCACCCAGCCATCTTCCCTATTGAAATTAGGATGTTTTTTAATTTCAATGGCCTCACGTATCATCCTTGGTCGGAATCGGTGTTCTTTTGCGAGGATCTGTGGTTTATCAAATCTGATATAATGGCGGGTGCGGTCCTGTACATGTTCACAGATTGCAGACTTCGTGGAGCGCCGGTGTTTCACGTCAGCTATATGTTCTTTTACGCGGGTTTTTACTGATCTTTTAGTTTGCCCTATGTAGGAGAGCCCACATTCACCCGCGTAAAAACCCGCGTAAAAGAACATATAGCTGACGTGAAACACCGGCGCTCCACGAAGTCTGCAATCTGTGAACATGTACAGGACCGCACCCGCCATTATATCAGATTTGATAAACCACAGATCCTCGCAAAAGAACACCGATTCCGACCAAGGATGATACGTGAGGCCATTGAAATTAAAAAACATCCTAATTTCAATAGGGAAGATGGCTGGGTGCTACCACCAACTTGGGATCCAGTAATTAATATAATTAAATCCAAAACCAAGTGTACCATTGCAAGACCTCGAGACACTGTGAGCACTTTCTGCGTGGATCGGACCGCAAACAACAACTAAATATGAGGGTACCCAGTTACTAACTATAACATCAGGACGTCTAACACCTCAGTCCCCCCGTGACCATGGCTGCTGTAAAGCAACCGAAACGTCGGGAACATAAAGTTAATAAACGCGATAAAATCCGAAAAATAGTTTTATTTCAATGTGTAGTATTCGCGTAAATATAAGAAAACAATAATACAATTATATTTAGAAAATATAATACAGAGTAATTGCTATTTTAAACGAGATTGGGCAAAGAGAGAAGAGTCATAAAACAGTTTTATTTGCATGTAAAATATGAACCTTCTTCAAAAAAAACCTAGGTACACTTAAAAGCTAGAAATAACTATGTAGATACCACATAATTTCTTTAGTTTGGAATCGGTGCCACTATCTTTACACTAGGACTTCTAGATGCCTGCCTACCCTTACTTACTTGAATAGGCACCGACTTCAAATTAGATAAATTATGTGGTATCTAGTTATTTCTAGCTTTTTAGTGCACCTAGGTTTTTTTGAGATTGGTTCTATTTTTTTTAATTTTTTTTTTTCACGATTTTTTGTGGTAAACTACTTATCGAATTACTGGCAACCGTAAAGAGTCCATATCTCTCAAACTACTGAACCTATTTTTATGAAATTTATATGGTATCACCAAGGGATCTTGACAATCAAGGCCAAACATAGTAGGTATACCGCTTATACCAATATATTATGGCACTTATAGCGAGAATGCATCTCATGACAATTCTACTGAGCCCAAATACGACTAGGTTACATTGTGTTATTACGGAGTTCCGGCGCCTACCTTCCAGTTTCTTTATCATCTAATGATGAAGCCGGTAGGTAGGTAGGCAGTTTACTGAGACTATTTTAGTGACCGCAACCACCACTGAAAAGTCACAGGAAAGCAAATCACGCAATTTCGTTTACTTGGATGCTGTATTTTTTCCAGTTATTTTGATTTAAATTCCAGACTACTGAACCCATTTTGATGAAATTTTTATGGGACCAATCTGCACGGACATCCTATCAAATGCAAAAATATTTTTTCGAATCGGTTTATAAATGACGGAGTTCTGAGTTAACAAACATTAAAAAAAACACACGAATTGATAACCTCCTTCTTGAAGTCGGTTGAAAACAGCTACCTCTATTGTCTATCTACTCAAATTTGGGAACGCGTTAAACAATTTTTTTAGAGACAATTATTTTTTTAACACAAATAATTACATTTGTATATTATTAAGTAATTTAGGCAAGAAACTGCGCACCGATTTGGAGCCGCTACGTTAGTTCACTTGCGAGACTTGTGTATCGATTCGGAGATGCTTCAAGAATGACGTCTCCAAGTCAGTGAGCCATAATTATTTATAGGTAAAGAGTGCTGACTTAACACTTTAAGTGATATTTAAAAGGTGATCAACAAGTCTATATGGATGTTTACGAGTAACCAGATCTATGTGTTTACCACCACGGAATGATCACTGTAATGCAATATATGATATACTAGCTGTGCCCGCGACTTCGTCCGCGTGGAATTTAATAAAAAAAGTTTCATACAAACTTTCATCCCCTATTTTATCCCCTTGGGGGTAGAATTAATCAAAATCCTTTTTTTTTTTTTTTAGGGGATGCCTACGTCATAACATCTACCTGCAAGCCAAATTTCAGCCCGACCCGTCCAGTGGTTTGGGCTGTGCGTTGATAGATCACTATGTCAGTCAGTCAGTCAGTCACCTTTTTTTACCACCTTTTAATTTGAATTGGAATTTGAATTGAATTTGAATTTGTCTGGGATAGAAGTACTAAGTCAGCGTTTAATCTAAGGGCGAAGGCTGGTGCTCTAACATAACTATCTAGCAAGTCAAAACAAAGCAATATTCAATTATAACTAAAGCCCAATAGATGTCGCTACGTGGTACTCCGAGAACGGCTGAACCGATTGGGGCTTTAATTGTTTTTAAATGATCGTAATAGTCTGAACTGAGTTTTTACGATATTAAAAATTTTAAAAGTTTTCCGGATTCGGGAAAAAATAGATATCAATTTTCTATGGGATTTGTGTATGAACCAAAGACGTTCCATAAAGTCACGTTTCAAATGATAGATACGCGCATGCGTTAAATTTTGTTTGTTTTATTAATAGTCATGGAATATTACGCAATAATAATTCTAGAGGGCGCTACTTCGCCATTACGTAAACAATACGAAAAAAAACTAATTTAGCATATTAGGTAAGAACATTAGCGTTTTTGAAAATTATCCCCGGGGCTGCTCCCGTCCACCTGAACCAGAGTTATTAGGTACATATTGACCCTTTATGTTTTATGTATAATCATTTTGAACAGGACATAATAATTAGGGAAGAAAAGCATTACAGAGATAAGGGCTTAATATTATTCCTAAACAAATAAAAACAGTTTTATTTTAAAATCTATATTTCAATGCACATATACAAAATATACGATCAAATAGATACTGTACAATACCTTTATAGTATCCATGGCGTGGGGTCCAGGTGATCTGTATTAAGTACAGGATAGCCTAACTCAGACACCAGCTCCTCACATTATTTGTTAATTTTACAGTCTTATCCAATTGTTACGAGAAATAAAAACTTTTTTATAATTATTATTATTTAAAACATAATATGCACTGATTAACCCAATTACTCGCACTGGCAAAATTCTTGGCCTCCGGGACGGACGCAATGGCCGCCTCTGAAGCCTGCTTGGATGCAGGATGCCTTGCAGTATGCCTCTTCGCACCACCTCTGAGGCATCACGAAGCGCAGGGCTTGTTTCGCTGCCGGTGCGTCGCCTCCTGGGACAAACGAAGTTGTACATCATTTCATTAGAAAACATAAATATGATATACTAGTTTCTATCCACGATTTCGTCCGCGTGAACATAAAGTATTTTTTTTTTAATGGGACTAGGCCCGCCACACACTCCCGCCACTGTAACTCCTGTAAGCCAGGATCGACAATGGTGACCAATAATGACGTCGAGGTTTAACCCTCGACGAGTCCCGGGGAAAAGTTAAATTGTCTTGCAACCCGCACGAATTTGATCGAAAGAAATAATAGGAGGAGTTGGAAGAAAATATTTCCACTTCCCTCCGGTGCAAAGCGGGAGACAAAATATATGTAGCTGGTATGGGCTAATTGCCATAGGAACATGACTATTACAGCTGATTGAAGACCAGTTGTAAGGCACCACGGATCGTAATATGACTAATTGGACCTAAACTCGTGAGCTGATTATACTTGATTCCAATAATAGGTATGGCAAAAGCGCTTGAACGCACGGAAATTGTCCCTGGAACATAAAGTATCTGTAGCTTTTTAGTGCACCCAGGTTTTTTTGAAGACGGTTTTTAGCTATGCAACATAGAATGGTTGCATTTTCATAAGAACCAAACCAAGACTCCAACACTTAAGACCAATTTTGGACCACACTGAAAGGTGCCACGTTCCCACGGAATAATCTAAAATAGATAACTTTTACATTGAAATAAAACTATTTTTCGGATTTAATCGCGTTTATTAACTTTATATTCCCGACGTTTCGGTTGCTTTACAGCAGCCATGGTCACGGGGGGACTGAGGTGTTAGACGTCCTGATGTCATAGTTAGTAACTGGGTACCCTCATATTTAGTTGTTGTTCGCGGTCCGATCCACGCAGAAAGTGCTCACAGTGTCTCGAGGTCTTGCAATGGTACACTTGGTTTTGGATTTAATTATATTAACGCGATAAAATCCGAAAATTGTTTTATTTCAATGTGTAGTATTCGCGTAAATATAAGAAAACAACTTGCTTTTTTTTTTTTTTAATCTTTATTTGTAAAGGGGTTTTGTCAAAAATTGACTATGTCACCCCCGTAAGGACACTATTCCTAATTCTCACTTATCTAATAACATATAAATACAGTTTAACCAGCATCTTGGCTTCAGCCGACAGCGGAGAAGCCAAGATACTGTTACATATTCCTAAATTAAGGCTATTATTAAGTCCAAAGGTTTGTCGTAGGGCCTCATTCCGAACACATTCCGTCAGCACATGTTGGACATCTTCTAATACCTCACACTCTGGGCAGTTAGGTGACTCTGAGATACCCATTAACCGTTTGAACTTGTTTGACGGAATGTGTCCAGAGCGAAGCCTCAATAAACTAACTACATTCCTCCTTGTAATTCCTTGCTGTTCGAACCATGGATAGCGAGGCGGCTGGCACTGAATTGTCTTATACCAAATCCCTTTTGATTTGGAGCGTTCATCAAAATATTCCTTCCATATTATCCTGCAATCAGTTCTCACCTCCCTTAAAATTTCAGTATGCAGTGGTAAACAATTATATGGAATACCATCACTAGCAGCTTGTCTAGCCGCACGATCAGCCTTCTCATTCCCCGCGATGCCTACATGAGAAGGTACCCATTGAATTATCACCTCCCTGTTTAAATCTAGAAGCTTGGTAATAGAATTTAGAATACTATAGGCTATCGGGTGTCCTCGACTGCTCGAGGGTAACCGAGCCAAGTGTAAGAGAGCACTTCGAGAATCAGACAAAATAATGTATCTATCGTTATCTAAAGACGCCAAATACGATAATCCTTCCGATATAGCTATTAATTCACAATGCATGACCGACACATCGGTAGCTATATTGAATTCTGCGCTAATGTCTGCTTGCGGGTCAAAGAAAGCCGCGCCATTTCCACTTGTGTCCTTGGAACCATCCGTATAAAGCTTATAAAAATTACCATAATATCTGTTTAAGTGTTCCGAACATGCCTTAAGTAAGTACATACGTCCTACCCGTTTTTTCGCCATTTCTAAACCATCAACCTTCACCTTGATAATTTTAGATAAATCATAATTACTAATCCAGGTGCTGAGAGAATACATAGGAAGATTAGTGTCTGAATGGATGTGTAGATTCTGGTATTTCCTGTGCATTTCAATGAGTAAAGGCAATTTTCTTCTTCTCCAGTACACGTTTTGACAAAGATTATTTAGTTCTTCTAAAACCATTATCGTAATGTTTCTGTCGATAGCTCTAGACCTAAGCCAAAATTTGGAAGCAAGATACTGTCTTCGAATGAATAACGGTTGGATGCACAGCTCAGTTTCCATGACGTGGATTGTAGTGCTCTTTATAAAGCCGCCCACTATTCTCATGGCTTGATTTTGCACTTTATCCAGTTTGTATAGTTGACTTTTTACACTGCAATCATACAAGAAGCTACCATAATCTAATCGGCTACGAATTATTGAGATATAAAGACGCCTAAGATGCTTAGGGTGCATGCCCCATTTTGCTCCTGCAAGTATTTTCAGAATGTTTAGAAACTTAAGCGTCTTCTCTCTTGTTTCATTTATGTGCTTGCCCCATTTTAGGCTCCGATCCAACCACATACCCAAATATTTAACACTATCCACTTGTTTAATACTATTATTATTAATACTTAATCTTATGTTGTATCTATCCATATTCTTAGGTTTACCCCTAGTAAATACACATACCTTAGTTTTCCTATGAGATACATTTAACCCCATTTCTTCAACTTGAACATTTAGTACATTAAGAGCATCTTGAACCGCATTGGCGGCTTCAGAAATATTTCTACGACTAGTATAAAGTGCAAAGTCATCCGCATATTGGGTAACATTTACCTGTGTCAGACTCTTACAAATATTAATGGTAGCTGCGTTGAATAAAATTGGGGACAAGGGGTCTCCTTGTGCTATACCATTTCCTGTGGTTCGAGTTAGAATTGTTTCCTTGCCAAACTCAATACTGAGCCGTCTAGAGTGTAGGAACTGCCATAAGTAATTGCATAATGGGGCCCCCACCCGAAGATTATCTAACGTTTTCAGTAGACTAACTAAGTTAACATTATTGTATGCACTATCTATATCTACGAAGCACCCAACTGTGGCTGCCCCCCTGGTAAATCCGCCTTGAATTCGAGATACTAGTCTAGTCAAATTGTCCATGCAAGACCGCGATCTTCTGAATCCCACGGTTTCGTCAGAGAAATAACCGTTCCTCTCGAAGTACCATTCCAATCTACGAGTGATAATTGTATGAAGGATTTTGCAAGGACAAGATAACAAGGCAATAGGCCTAATACCCGATACCAAGGGGTCATTAGTGCCAGGTTTTGGTACCGGAACTATTTTAATCTCTTTCCATTGTCTTGGTACAAAGCCTAACGATAAAAAAATATTATATATAGACACCAGTATACTTTTGCCTCTCTCTGGGAGATATCTAATCATGGAGTATGATATGTCATCCATTCCTGGTGCAGTGTCTGAACTTTTAATAGCATTTGTAAGCTCCTGTACCGAAACCGGTGAGGAAAGATGGGCATTCTGACTATAAAAAGTAGGGGCAGGTGGGGATGCAAAGTCAGGCGCCAAACTTCTTAATAAGGCTTCCGCATTCTCACATGAAATGAGCAAACCCGATGACCTATATCCCTTCAGCCAACGCATTCTAGACCACATGTCAGTAGAAGAAGTCGCACTGTCAACACTTTCACAAAATGATTGCCATGACCTAGATCTTCCATTACGGATCGCTCTCTGTGCAATGCTGAGTTTGTTCTGGAGTGATTCCAAGTTGTCTGGTGTAGGATTTTTCCTGAAGACTGCCAGAGCTCTCCGTCTTTCCGCTACCGCTTTTGATATGCCCTGATCCCAGTATGGCTTGGGTGAGAATTTTTGCTGGCGCAGAGGGTTTTCACAAACTTGAATGAGTGGAATTGATACGCTGGCTGCCTTGTTCACTATATTTATAAATTCATCATAGGCAGCCTGAAGGTTATCTGGTAACGAAAATTCCGAAAGTTGTGTCTCCACACCCATTTGATATTTAGCCCAGTCTGCCTTTTTGAAGTTGCGTTTTCTGGGGTTAGCTCTAGATCTCTTAATATTGGTTTTGATCTTAATTAATGAGTGATCACTTCCCAAGTTTTCGTTTAGGACTGTCCACTCAAACTTTAAAGCTATGTCCACAGATACCAGCGATATATCTGGAGAAGACATTTGGGCCACACCATTCACTAGTTTGACTCTCGTGTGCATGCCATTGTTCAGGGAGATGAAATGGTTCTCCATCATTGCGTCGAAAATTTGATTACCTCTTAAATCGGTCTTGGTTGACCAATTCGAGTGATGACCATTGAAATCTCCAGCTAACAGAGTTTTCCGACTAACCAAAGACAAAATGTGATCCCAATCATTTGCGGTAGTGGAGGCGGATGGTGGGCAGTATAAAGACAGTACATTTTCCAGGTGATCACAGTTCAACAACTTGACATGAATGATCTCTATCCGTGCATTAGGCAGTTGTGTATTGCATTGAAGTGCCTTTATTGACCGATGAGATAACACCACCACTCCTCCAAATCCATCCTCCCGATCCGATCTGAAAGTGTTATACCCGCTTATGCCGAAATGACTGTCTGGCTGCAACCACGTTTCCGATATTATTGCGATATGTATCCTTTCCTGATATAAAAGTGCTTCTAACTCAGAGCTTTTCGGGCGAATACTTCTTGCATTCCATTGTATAATATTAATACTCGAGCTATTATTATGGCGTGGGTCCATTGAAATAATCATGAACTAAATTATACAAAAACGAACTGTCAGCGATATTTCGGGTGAGCACTCCGGTGATCCATTCTAGGAATATCTTAATTGAACATTGTATTTTTTCCTCCAATGAACTCTTCATAAATATAGCATCTTTAAGCTTGCGTAGTAAGTTCGTAAACGTGATATCCTTTTTCTCACCTCCGGCCCGTGTCGTCCCTGCGTCGTCTTTAGCGAGGGGTTGGTTTTCTATTGACGTCAATGAAGCTATGTCTGATTCCCATTCTGTATCATTTCTAACTTCTTTCCTCTGAAACTTACGACGTTTCTTAGCCTTTGCAGTGGCTTTCTGCGTATTACGACATATAACAACTTTTTGAGATTCGATTTGCGAGTCGAAAGGCAAAATTTGATCCATGACTGGGCAGGTTTTGTTCATATTGTTTTGTGGTAGATGATTAGTATTTGTAGCTTTACGAACTAAGATTGGTGATGGCGGTACATATAATAATAAAGCTTTCTGATACGTACAATTAAATTCGGACATCAGTTCACGGATTCTTTTTTCCTTCAGGTAAATGGGACACGTCTTATCTAGTGCTATGTGGTTACTGGCGCAATTTATGCATTTGAATGTGGATATTTCGCAATTGGCATGATTCTCCCCACATTTAGGGCAAAACACCTTTTTTGCAGGACATCTGTTAGCGGTATGCCCATACTTCCAGCATTTAGAGCACTGAGTGACTGGAAAGACATATCTATCCACCTTTATTCTCATATCATATATGTATATATACGAGGGTAGTAGTGCCCCTTCAAAACAAATACGAACTGTCTCGCTTTCAACCCACCCGTCCATATTATTACCATCCTTATCCCCATCTGAATCTTTGCTCCTGCGATTAAGGCGTTTCGCCGACAATATCCTGACGTCACAAGAGACATTCTTAATGAAGTCTTCCATAGATAAGTCCAACTCCATGTCTTTTACTGTCCCGTAAGATACGCTAACTTCCGAAGTTTTGTAACATTTCCACCCCATATCTATAAAGCGTGAACAAGACATAAATTTCTGGGCATGTATTTCCCGATCAAATTTGATAGAAATTTTATATGGATTGTTATACTTCACCCTTAATATTCCTGATATGTTGTTACACTGAAACAATTTGGCCAACTTAAATTGCTTAGGGAATACGTCTTTGTTTACCACACGAACTTCTATCCCTTCCTGTGATGTATCATCCTCTCCTACTATAATTCTCCGGCTTTTTCCTTGTCTGGTGACAGTAGTCCAACTTCCTGAGGAGTCCTCCTCTCTTACTCTTTTCCTGTTTACCTCAGTCTCCATATCTTCTCTCTCTAACTGTGTTGGGTCCTCTATGTCTGAAAGTATATTCGCCATTTCCTCTGTGTGTGTGTCGCGGTGCATGTAATAGGTTATTCTTTACGCCGCGTGCCCCGGCAGCGGCGCGTGGACCGCTGCCGCCGTCGCCTGTGATTTCTTATAAGTAACAAACCGGTTTTAGAGGTTGTTTGTGCGCGCGACCAACCTATACGAAGCGTAAACGCGAACTCAACAACTTGCTTTACTTTAATATTATAAACGTTTACCTAAGTGATGTATGTGTGTGTGATTGTAAGAAAGTATGTTTGTCTCTGAACCTACTGCTCGATATTGAATATACTTTCATTGATAGAAAGCTACAGTATCCCTGCATGATATATGCAGTTGTAAATTTCTACGTGGGAAAACCGCGTGGGGTAGCTAGTCTCAAATAGCCAAATAAATTGTAATAATTTATTTGGTTCACGACATGTAGATTATTATAGGATACAAAACAAAATAAATAAAAAATATCGCCAGACACACACACCAACTGTATGGTCCCAAACTAAGCAACGCTTGTACTATGGGTACCGTACAATAGACTGGGGGCGATCCCAGTGACACCAGACCAGGGCAAATTACGAAAAGGCCATTTCCGAAATTTACCCTGACGGAAGTCGAACCCGCAACCACCCGATGCAGTGAGCCGAGCGGCCTACGCTCGAACCACTGCGCCAAGCGGTGGTCAAAATGTACTAAAATATACTTAACTAGCTGTGCCCCGCGACTTCATCCGCGTAGTATTGGATTATTGGGTTAAAAAGTATCCTATATGTTAATCCCGGTTATAATCTATCTGTGTTCCAAATTTCATCCAAATCCGTTCAGTAGTTTTTGCGTGAAGGAGTAACAAACATACATACATACATACATACATACATACATCCACACTCACAAACTTTCGCATTTATAATATTAGTAGGATCATCAATAAATAATGTAGAAAATATGCTCACCGATTGCGTTTGTTTGTTCGTAAGCTTTCAGCATATCGACCAGCGTGATGACTTTAGCGTTCGCCGCAAGGACGACAGCGAAGAGTACGACGATCATGAACTTCATGGTGGTAGTAGAACGCGACTGTTCTTCATAACAGCTACTCGGAGAATAATTAATGTAACATCGGGAACTGTGCTTTTATAGTAACAATGTACGTTAGTCATTATTTATCTCACGTGGTCCGCAACATACGCAAAGCATTACTATTTATGATACAATGGGACCTGTTTCTCCAGAATACAGTTTATTTATTTATAAATAAGGTTTATTTATAAAAGTTACCAATTAAAATATTTTAATAATCAAACCGACTTCATAAAAACCTGGGTACACTAAAAACTTGCAATTACTTTAATTTAGATTAGTTTTTTTTTTGTATGGTTAGTATTGGTAAACAATGTACCTACGTTTTGAACTCGTTGTGACCGTAAATCGTCCATATATCTCTTAAACTACTGAATTGGTTTTGATAACATTTTGGTGGACCACCTGGAGACACATTTATCAAAACCTGGAGAGTATACCCTTTCAAACAAAAAATTATTCTCAAAATCGGTCAACAATTGACGGAGTAATCGGTGAACATATTATATATAAAAAATGTATACCAACCTCCTCCTTTTGTCGATCTTCAGTACCTATATCTATCCGAGTTTTAGATAATTCATCACACCTACGTTCCCTGGAGGGGTAGCTGCGATGTCTTGCCGATAGATAAATGTATCATCATCATTAGCCTATATCAGTCCACTGCTGGATATAGGCCTCCCCTAATGAGCGCCATAGCGCCTTGTCTTCAGCTTGCCGCATCCAGCATCTGCCTGCAGTCTATCGCAGATCGTCATCCCACCTGTCGGAGGGCGTCCTACACTACGTTTGCTGAGTCGAGGTCTCCACTCAAGAACACGTTTACCCCAGCGGTTGTCGGTTCTTCGCGAGATATGGCCAGCCCACTGCCACTTCAGCTCAAAAAAACTTTTTTTTTATTAGCAAATTTACGATGGCTAGTTAGTAGTCAATAACTTATGAATTTTAAGTAGAAATGGAAATAAAAGTAGCCACAAAATAGTTATTTAGATACCATAAGGTATTTATTAAGGAAGGAGTATATTCTGGCTATGAATGATCTGGTAGCATGTAATTCTACTGGAAATGGTGCACATTTCGACAACACTCAAAACCGGCTGTCGTTGGATCATTCATTGCCGACATGTACACCTCTTAAAGTGCAGGCATGTGTGCAGCCTCAGACCCCAATTTATTGTTCGAATGCCAAACAAAAAATTGTTATATTTAGTGACGAAATTGGTAAGGACATGGGTCATCGCTTAACAAATACATCCAAGGGACATACAGTAATAAATTATTGCCTGCCTGGTTTATCTTACCAGGAAATGATGAATAAAATTTTAAATTATAAATACACACCTAATACAACTCTATTGATTTTAATAGGTGATAGGGGAAATGTGAACAAAAAAAATATAGTTGACTACTATACATGTCTGTCAAATATTAAAGTAGACAATATCATATTGTTTACATTTCCTTATAGTAACAGTTTGCCACAGGTGGAAAATGACATTAGGTATAAGGTTAACCAGACTTTAAATACTTTGGTGTTTCAAAGTAATAATTATTCAGATTCTAATAAATTTCACTTAATTGACATTAATAATTATTTAAATTATTTTTATCTGACAAAAGGTAATTATTACCTTTCTAATTACTATAAAAGACAGATAGCTGTTTCGCTATTATATTTATTTGATATATCAGCCAAAAATTTGGCTACCAAGGTTGCTTCTATTGATCAACCTAATATAGACAATGCTTCTATTGAGCATTTTGACAATTGTAATAATTTAAATTAGTATATAAGACAATAGAGACAACCTCTTGCAATAAAGTATTAAAAGTTGTTCATCAGAATTTACAAGGTCTGATGGGCAAAGAGCTGGAACTTGGATTGTTTTTGAACGACAGCAACATAGATATTCTTTGTATTACTGAACACTGGTTAAAAAGCAACCAGCTCATGTTTAATTTGACTAATCATCAGATTGCTAGCTCATTCAGCAGAGTAAATTTAATACGTGGTGGCTCATTAATAATTGCAAAAAAAAGTATTAAATTAAAAGAGCGTAAAGACATTGTGAGCCTATCTGTCGAACGAGTAATTGAAATTTCCTGTATCGAGTTTGAGCAGTTCATTGTTGTATGCGTATATAAGCCACCGTGTTCATCCTATGATGACTTTGAAAAATACTTGGAGGACATTCTTTTTAAAATAGCCAAGTCTAACAAATCAATGATTATCTGTGGAGACTTTAACATTAACTTACTAGAAAATAGTCCTATAATAGATAAATTTAAATTACTTTTTAAATGCTACAATATGTATAATATTTTCTTGGAACCCACTAGGATAACTGCCACAAGTTCTACGTGCATAGATAATATATTTTCAAATTTAAAACCACTAGATAAATCAATTATAAATAATTTAGAATCAGATCATTGTGGTCAACTCGCAGTGTTTCCAAGAAAAATGGACAAAGCTCAAAGAAAAAGTGTTAGCTTTGTGCCAATTAATAATAGCCGCCTAGGACTACTGAGAACAAATTTAATACAAAAAGTTCCAGGGTTGCCCTACACACAGCGACACAAACATCTCTTATAACTCACTGTTCCATCTTATCAGTGACGAATTCAGTAAAGTATTTTTACCAAAGACAATATCTGTTGGTAGTAGTGCTAGGCTTAGTGAGTGGGCAACTCCAGGAATCTACAAAAGCAGGCGCAAGTTATATGAACTTTATCATGAAAAAGTATATAATCATAATCCCACTTTTATAGAATATGTAAAAAAATATTCTAAGTTATTTAAACGAGCCTGTTCCTCTGCAAAATCAATTTATTTGAGAAATAAGATTAAAACATCTGTAAATAAAATTAAAATGACCTGGAACATTATGAACTGTGAAACTGGCAGAAATACAGTACGCGAAAGAGACTTTCATTTAATAGTTAACAACACAGATATAAGAGCGGATTTGGAAGTAGCGACGGAGTTTGAGAATTTCTTTACCAATATACCTTTATTAACAACCAAAACTCTAAAATCGTCTTCCACCTCTGCAGAGACCTTACTGAAACAAAGTGTTAATGCATGTGACATAGCTTTTAAATTCACAGCTGTTAACTGTAAAGACATTATAAATAGCTTTAAAAGTTTGGATGTAAAAAAAACGGCAGACCTATGGGGGCTTTCTGTTAAAACCGTTTCTTCTATTATAGACATCATTGCACCCAATCTAGTTGCTGTGTTTAATAGCTGTGTAGCATGCGGTGTATTTCCTGAGTTAATGAAGAAGTAAGTTAATGAAGTTAATAAGTATAGTAAAGTAATTCCAATATTCAAATCAGGTAGTACCACTGATCCAACAAATTTTCGGCCTATATCGATACTACCAACTTTAAGCAAAATCTTTGAAAAAATTGTTTTGAACCAGTTATTATGTCATTTTAATAACAATAAGATTTTTCATAAAAATCAGTTTGGGTTCACAAGGAATCGCTCTACTATAGACGCAGGTGTTGAACTAATAAAAAATGTATTCAGTGCCTGGGAGAACTCGCAGGATGCCCTCGGTGTATTCTGTGATTTGTCCAAGGCATTCGACTGCGTCCATCATGAAATACTTGCCAGGAAATTGCACCACTACGGTATCAGGAACAAGGCTCTTGACCTCTTGACTTCATATTTGAGCAATAGAATTCAAAAGGTCAATATTAATGACAAGACATCGCCCGGTTCTGTAGTCTCAATGGGCGTACCGCAGGGTTCGATACTGGGTCCTTTCTTGTTTCTAATATATATCAATGATCTGCCCTACTATGTAGAAAATAGACACGAAGTTGTGTTGTTTGCTGATGATACTTCTTTATTATTTAAAATTAAAAGACAGCTTTTAAATTATGACGATGTGAACAACGCACTCGCTAAAGTTGTAGATTGGTTCAATGTAAATAATCTTCTACTTAATGAGAATAAAACGAAATGTATAAAGTTCTCAACGCCAAATGTGAGACAAGTAGGAACCAATATACGACTAAATGGAGCAGAATTGGACCTTGTGGAGGAAACTGTCTTTCTAGGGATCTCTATAGATGCTAAATTGCAATGGGGTCCTCATATAAAAAAATTGTCGGGTAAACTCAGCTCTGCGGCATATGCTGTTAAAAAAATCAGGCATTTAACCGACGTTGAAACAGCTAGAATTGTTTATTTTAGTTATTTCCATAGCGTTATGTCA
This sequence comes from Notodonta dromedarius, assembly GCA_905147325.1. NCBI lineage: Eukaryota > Metazoa > Arthropoda > Insecta > Lepidoptera > Notodontidae > Notodonta > Notodonta dromedarius. The sequence continues at coordinate 10,638,600 of LR990165.1, read as the reverse complement.
TATGGCATACTGCTCTGGGGATGCTCTGCTGACTTAAACTCCATTTTTGTTCTGCAGAAAAGAGCCATACGAGCTATTTACAATCTAGCTCCAAGAATCTCCCTCAGAGAAAAATTTAAAGAAATAAATATTCTAACTGTTGTGTCACAATTTATCTATGAAAATCTCATGTACGTTAAAAAAAATGTTAATAATTTTGAGAAAAGGAGCGACGCTCATTCTATAAATACACGGAATAAGCACAAGCTATCCGTACATGTAACTCGTCTCCACAGAATAAGTCATTCTTTTATGGGGCAATGTATACGTTTTTACAATAAGCTTCCCAATGAAATCCGAGATTTACCTATCAATAAGTTTAAAACCCTAATTAAAACTAAACTCAGTGCAAAGGGTTATTACAAAATCTCGGATTATTTGGATGATAAATCAGCTTGGGACTGAGCAGCTCAAATCTCGACAGTCAATAATAATGTCAAAGCGTAGCGTGTCTTGCCCTACTTGTCCGAATTATTTGTGTAATTCTTAGTAATATCAGAAGGCAACACACTGGAGCTATTATAATATTTATATTAATATCTACTACCCTTTGTGATTATTGAATATAAGCAACTGGCGATAAAAAAAAAATATAAAAAAATGACATGTAAAAAGACAAGCCCGCTGAGTTTCTTGCCGGATCTTCTCAGTCGAGGTCGCGTTCCGATCCGGTTGTAGATATAAGAAAAAAAAATATGTAAAATTGACAATTTGTAAGTGCCCCCGTAGGCCTAAACAAAATAAACGCTTTGAATTTGAATTTGAATTTGAATTTATTATCCTACTATAATAATATTATAAATGCGTAAGTTTGTGAGTGTGGATGTATGTTTGTTACTCTTTCACGCAAAAACTACTGAACGGATTTGGATGAAATTTGGAACATAGATAGTTTATAACCTGGATTAATACATATAATACTTTACTTAAGTCTACGCGGACGAAGTCGCGGGCAGAAACTATTATTTTATAACTTCTTTAGACAGAAAAATCTGCCGAGGGAGATGGTAGGGTAGGGTTGTTGGCTGTGTCTCTCTCACTCCTAGTTGCAATGCCTAAACACTCCTAATTTTCTAATATAATGCTTAATTTAAATACATGATGTAATAATGGGTACTTGGTTATAAATTAAGGTATAATAAGGAAAAAACAAGACGGTCTTATTATCAGTAAGGTATTAATTATTAATAATATTAATTAATTAACTACATTAGGCATAAGTTTCAATAAACAGGATGCTTATTAGAATAATCTAATGAAGGCAGTCCTGTTTTTTCCTGCTACAACCTAATAACTCAGAATTTATATAAAATATAGTATTCTCGAAATCGTAGACAAAGATAGATACATGGATAAACTCTTTAATAACAAAAACAAATACTAAAAGTAAAAAAAGAAATATATGTATTGGCCCTTTAACGAGGCTCCGCATATTTCTTCGCACTAAGTTGTGTCGACTTCGACACAAATCATGTCAGTACGACACCAGACCTTGTACGAGACACATCTAGTAATAACTCTAAATTGAAAATTTGAAAAACCTCCGATGTGCCGACCCTTTCATCAAGTGTATACTTTAAATATTTATTCCAAATAAGTTAGCGCGATTTGCGTAGCTCCCGTAGCTCAGTATTCATAGCTCATCTCGAAAACTCTTCTGGTACAACTAGATTCGATACCAAATCATGAAAGCGCCATTTACATGATTAGTTTTGGCGTCCTCATTTATAATTTAAGATAACCAATGCAATGTTGGGACCTACAATAATCGACAGAAAATCTAAGTATTTGACATTATCTTATTATGACACTAGCGGCCCGCCCCGGATTCGCACGGGTACATTGCGGGTACATTATTCGAGTTTTAGTAAGGATCCCTAATTTTTTTGAAAATATATTATAGCCTATGTCACCCGGCGATAGTGTAGCTTCCCAACAGTGAAAGAATTTTTCAAATCGATTCAGTAGTTTCGGAGCCTATTCATTACAATCAAACAAACAAAGTTTTCCTCTTTATAATATTAGTATGATTAGAATAGACATCGAATCTAAATATTGATGCTACGGAGGTTTAATTCCTAGTAAAAGATGATCAATTATGATTCAATTTGATGTACCTACAATTAATGTACCTGTAAAAATAATAATACCTAGGTACACTTAAATTTGAAAAACAGTCATGTTTACGAAATAGTGAACGAATTAAGTTTATTTTTCAGCGATTATCTTGCTTTTCGGGACCTGTAACTTACTATTTCCGTTTCAAGTATGTCAAATCATTACTTTACACAGTTATATAGCCAAGAACAATGGATGTCTTTTGGTTTTTATTTTTACAATTGTTTATTTCATTTTACTCAACCAATCACTATTTATTTTTATAATATACCTTAAATCTATCCCCTTTAAGTTTATAAATCAGGTATCTATCAGGTACATATTATACCTGATATATACACGTTAATCAGGCAAATAGGTATTTCAATTTATTGCTTACTAGCTGAGCCCGCGACTTAGTCCGCGTGGAATTTAACTTAACAAAAAAAGCCCGCTCCCGCGTTCTGAGCCCGCACGTCAGAACCCATTTTTTCATTTTTTTAAATTTAGTTTTTCTAAAATAAAAGTAGCCTAAGTTACTGCTTATAACAACAGCTATCTACCAGTAAAAGTCCCGTCAAAATCGGTCCACCCGTTTCGGAGATACTCTTTGATTTCATGTGTTTTTATTTTTTTACGCGGAACCCTAATTGTTTTTCTAAAATTAAAGTAGCCTAAGTTACTCCCTATAACATCAGCTATCTGCCAGTGAAAGTCCCGTCAAAATCGGCCCAGCCGTTTCGGAGATTACCCGGAACAAACACACAGACAGACACACAGACAGACGGACAGACAGACAGACAGACAGATAGACAGACAGACAGACATACAAAAAAAAATTAAATCGCGTTTTTGCCTTAGGTGTCGTATGTACTTTCATATGCATTTAGTGAAAAGGTGTTATTTTGATATTACAAACAGACACTCCAATTTTATTTACTTATTTGTATAAATGGAGTATTAATAACAGGGTTTTTACAGCAATAAAAATTACCCTAAATATATACATATTTAATGTTTAGCTGTGATAGCCGATTGGTTAAAGCACGCGTCTTGCGGGCACCAGGTCTTGGGTTCAAACCCCGGCTCGCACCTCTGGATTTTTCAAAATCTATGTGCGGATCATAATTTCTATATGATTATCACTTGCTTACGGTGAAGGAAAACATCGTGAGGAAACCTGCATGTCTTAGAAGATCTAACCAATTTTCGTAAGACATGTGAAATCCGCCAACCCGCACTGAGCCAGCGTGGTGGATTATGGCCTGAATCCCTCGTGTTGAGGGGAGGCCCGTGCCCAGGAGTGGTCAAAAGGGCTAAATTATTATTTTATATATTTAATCGGCTTTTTTTGCAGGATGTAAATTACATTGTTTTTTAGTCATTATGATTTACGCTGTTTGTCATTCAGTAAATTTAAAATGTTTGTAGCTACACCCAATTTGCTATCGTAATATAAAAACAAAGTGTTTTAAGACCCGGTGTCACAGGTAAGATTTATGTAGCTGTAAGAAAATGTTGGGTGGTATAAACCCTTTTTTCGCCGTAGAGCAATTTTAAATACACAGATCGAAAGAGCGGAGAATTTATTTAAGACTACTTACATCAAAAGTAATTTTGCCCAAAATGGTGTTTACGACATTTGTAGCGGAGAGCGTCGATATATTGTTTGTTTTTTTTGTTAAAGAGTTTACCCATGTATCTATCTTTGCGTATCAGGAATACCTATTCCAATATATATAGCAAAACAAATTAATTTGTTACCGTATACACAATATTTTATTTAAATAATCCGTGATTACAGTGTACCAGGAAAAAGAGGGCTTCCTTAATTAGCTGTTTATTGAAACGTATGCCTAATGTCACTGCATATAAATAGGTGTAGATACTGAATGATAATTAATACCTGCCTGATAATAAGACCTTCTTGTTTTTTCCTGGATTACTCTAATTGATAACTAGACCTATTTTGATAATGCATTTAAATTAACATTACAATAGAAAATTTGGAGTGTTTAGGCATGGCAACTAGGAGTGAAAGGGACACAACCTTACCACACTACCCTACCTTCTCCCTCGGCTGATTTTTCTGTCCAAAGAAGTTGTAACGGTGATTTTGTCGTGGCTGCATACGGCCACGCCGCGGCGCCGCCGGCCAACCACGGCAAAAAGGTGTTACAAAACAACAAAAAATTATGTACATACACAACCCGGTTACTAGGGTTTGCAATTCGAATATTCAAATATTCGAATTCTCCCAATATTCGGCCATTTTCAGTATTTGACTATAGAGGGAGGCTATATTCGAATATTCGGCTATTCGATATATATTTTTTCGATGATCGTATTTTAGCTAATATTTACTTATAAATATAATAGTTTAGCACCGATGGTACAATGGTATCAGTTCTTCCTACATCTACTACTAATATGTCGACCATGGAGTAGTTTGAAACGTCAATGCAAGTGCTAAAGGCGATTGTGGTGTGCCCTTGAAGGCGCTATGGAGTAAAGACAATTGTTGAGTATTTTTGAGTATTTTTCAAGTGTTCCCTACACCTTTCGTATCGAGGGTGCGATTCCCATGGCGTATATGTGAGCACTTAATTAGACGTCGTGCTCTTGCTGCCGTATTCATGCAGCCTATTTCTCACGGTTTAGTGGCTAACAACAACACCGCTTGAGAAATGTAGCTTCAAGCCTATCTCCCGGGCGGTTAATATCGGCTGACGTCTTGCAGTCAGTTGTATGTATCAATCCTGTCGAGCAGTTGTACTCCTTCCAAATCACGCTCCTATTGACACTAAAATGCCCAGATACCTGGGACTGATTTCTTCCCGTTTATAACATTTCATCAGCAGTCAAATGGTGTCGCTCCATATCATAAAAAGGACTCACCACTCATTTTTGCAAACACTGTATATATCAAAATGATAAAAGATGGATAAATACCCAATTTATCAAGCCACGAAAATACATGAAATCGGTATAAAATAATTAGCTTTCATTTGAATGCAAACAAAACACAATCGAAAAGATTCTTTGTTTAAAATCAGCCAGTATATGTTTCCGAGAACAAACAGATTATATAGCAATCTTCTTTGTTAAGAAAAAAATAAAGTATCAATTAATAAAACATGTGCTTTCTGTAAATGATGGTAATTGCCTAGACTTTTTGGATGTGTGGATATAAGCCCCCTTTATACTTATTTGCTTATCCTGATTGACTGACTGACTGTCTCATCAAACACAATATTTTGGCTATAGGTATATTTTATGACTTAGGTAAGCGATAAGAAACGATTTTAGAATATTTAACCCCAAAGGAGTAATGCATTTTGCTCCAATATCCGCCATTTTTGAAGCTAAAAACATGAAATAATAGTATACGGGCTGAAAAAAAATTATAAAAAATTTTCACGCCCTAAAAGTAGTATATAATATAAAAGAGGTTGAAATTTCTGTGAACACATAATATAAACTCTGTAAATTCTGTGAACACACATATAAAAGCTCAGTTCCTGATCTTACATTAATTATTCTCCGAGTAGTTGTTGTGAAGAACGGCGCTTTCATGATTTGGTATCGTACCTAGACGTACCAGAAGAATTTTCGAGATGAGCTATGAGTATTGAATTACGGGAGCTACGCAAATCGCGCTAACTTAATTTTCTTTCCCTACGGATATTTCCTCGGATTATTTGGAAGAAATAGGTACTTAAAGTATAAATTTGATCAAAGGTTCGTCGCACCGGGGCTTTTAAAGTTTTATATTTAGAGATATATTTAAATAATCCGTTATTACAGTGTACCAGGAAAAAAAACAGGGCTGCATTAATTAGCTTGATTAGCTGTTTATTGAAACGTATGCCTCATGTAACTACCTATAAATAGGTGTACCTACCGAATTATAATAATACCTTCCTGATAATAAGACCATCTTGTTTTTTCCTGGATGACTCCAATTAATAACTACACCTATTTAGATAATGCATTCAAATTAAACATTACAATAAAAAATTAGGAGTGTTTAGACATTGGTGAAAATTATATTGTTATATTCACAAGTATATGTAGTTTAAACATAACGATCGAATTATCGTAACCGCGGATAGGTATTTAACTTATTAACCGACTTCGAAAACAGATGGAGGTTCTTGGTTCGTCTCTATGTATTTTCATTGAATGTATCTTCACCGATTACTCCAAATTCAAAACATACCTAGCTTACCACAAATAAGGAATATTTTTTTTTAATAAAAATAAATTATTTATACCGATTTCCAAAGAACCTGGGTGCACTAAAAAGTTGTGAAACGCTAGAAATAACTAGGAACCTTACAATTTCTTTCATTCGGAGTTGGTTCCACTATCAGCTTCTACTACTTCTTAGGAAGGTAGGTACCTACCAAGAAATTGCTCCGTGGAAGCTACCTACCTACCTGTATTGGCACCGACTCCAAATGAAAGAAATTGGAAGGTCCCTAGTTATTTCTAGCTTTTTAGTGCACTCAGGTTTTTTGAAGTCGGTTTAATTTGTTTATCTATTAAAATATTTTAATTGGTAACTTTTATAAATAAACAATAACTCCATCTAACAATAACAAACTTTATATTTCGAAGAAATAGGTCCCTTTGTATCATACATATTAATACTTTGCGTATGTTGCGGACCACGTGAGATAGAGAATGACTAACGTGCATTATTGCTATAAAAGCATAGTCCCCGATGTGACATAAATTATTCTCCGAGTAGCTGTTGTGAAGAACAGACGCGTTCTACTACCACCATGAAGTTCATGATCGTCGTACTCTTCGCTGTCGTCCTTGCGGCGAACGCTAAAGTCATCACGCTGGTCGATATGCTGAAAGCTTACGAACAAACAAACGCAATCGGTGAGCATATTTTCTACAAACTCTACATCTGTATGTACAGATTAATTTATTGATGATTATAAAAGTATATTTTTTTTTGCACCCCATAATAATCTTAAGCTCGTTGACCAAAGAAACGATTACTTACCATTTCTTTGGCGCAGACCTACTATTCGAAACACATTACACACACTTTTAACCGACTTCCAAAAAGGAGGAGGTTATATGTTCGTCTGTATGTGTTTTAAACCCCCGACGAAAAACGACGGGTGTTATAAGTTTAACATGTGTATCTGTGTATCTGTGTATCTGTGTGTCTGTCTGTGGCAACGTAGCGCCCAAGCTGATGAACCGATTTCAATTTTGTTTCTTTTGTTAGATAGGTATTCTGATCGAGAGTGTTCTTAGGTATGTTTCATGAAAATCGGTTCAGCCGTTTGAAGATCATCAGGTCTTTTATAGGTTGAAAAAGCCACATTCACGGCCAAAACCAACTTCCACGGCTCGAATCCGATCGAAATTTGGGCTCATTGGAATAATATCTTTGCATCACTTGAGAACGGCTGAAACGATTTCGCTTTATTATATTTTTAAATGATCGTAATAGTCTGAACTGGCTTTTTACAATATTATAAATTTGAAAAGTTTCCCGGATTCTGGAAAAAAATGATATTTTATCAATTTTTATATGAGATTTGCGTATGAACTAAAGACGTTCCATAAGTCACGTGTCAAATGATGGATACGCGCACGCGTTAAATTTTGTTAATGGTCATGGAATATTACGCAATAATAATTCTAGAGGGCGCTGCTCCGCCATTGAGAAAACATATAGAAAAGAAACTAATTTAATATAGTTTTAGCGTTATTTGGACAAACTAGGTAAAGTATTCATTTGATGAAAAGGTCGTCGCATCGGGGGTTTTTAAATTTACAATTTAGAGTTATTTTTGTGTATGTTCATTTATATTTTCTCCAATTGTGAACCGATTAAAAAAAATTTTTTTTTTGTTCTGAAGGGTATACTCCCCAGGTGGTCCCATTATCATCATTTTGTTTAAAAATCCGATGTATTTCGAATTTTCAACCCCTAAAAACAAAATTCGAATACCACCTCAAAAAAAGTAAACGAAAGTATGTGAGTACACAGAGTAGATACGTTATCCTACTAATATATATTATAAATGTGAAAGTTTGTATGTTCGGATGTCTGTTACTCAATCACGCAAAAACGGCTGAACGGATTTGAATAAATGCAGCGCACATAAAGTTCATGACCTGGATTACCACATAGGATGTTTTATTTAAGTCCACGCGAACGAAATCGTAGACAGAAGCAAGTATATCGCATTTAAATTATCTAATGTATTGCTTCGTTATCCCAGGAGACAACGCACCGGTAGCGAAACAAACCCTGAACTTCATGATGGCTCACTCGAAGTGCGAAGACTACTGCCAAGAAATCTGCCTACAAGGAGGCTTCACCACTGGCGAGTGCTTCGATGGGGTTTGCCACTGCACATAATTTGTTTTAAAAGTGAAAATTATGTTTTATATAATAATATCTAATAATAAAGTGTTTATTTCTCTGCACATATATAGGTTTGTACCTATAATAATAACTTGTGTTAATAAGGTTACATGTAAGACCGTAAATTAAACAAATAATGTATGAAGCCGGTGTATGAGTTAGGCTTAGCCTGTATCAGATCACCAGGACCCCATGGATACTGTATATATATTATTATCTTACAAGTTACAAATATATAATTATTTTAATACTACCTATGTACATGGTATATGTGTTTAAATATAGATTTTAAAATAAACCTTGTTTTATTTGTGTAGGATTAAACTGAAGCCCTTTTCTCTCGATGGATCTAATTCCCATGTCCCGTTCAAAATGATTAGGTATACTTACATACAACTCAAAGGTCCAATAAATGTATATTTTTTATTAATATGATAGGGGATCATGTTTAAGAGTATAATATGAGGTCTTCACTATCGAATCGTTTGGGGGGAGAATCCATGTGATGGTTGGATGTGATAAGCTTAGCTTTTATGTTACAAGTAAGCTAAATTCCTATGTTTTATTAAGACACAACTAGTCTGTAAATATTTACATTTATAAGACATGAATACAAATAAATCCATTACCAAATAATTTTGTTGTCATTTGATTTTTGTGTTGTGATTTTTATGTAACATGTTGTACAAATAATTGAGTTTATTAGCCGAGATTTGTACAAGCAAACAATAAAAAGAGATGAAATAGTTTATATACCTAACCCCCAAGGAACCACGATGTAATTATTTTTTGGAAAAGTAACGCTAGAATAATATGGAAACTGGTATTTGTCTCTATTGAAACAAGTTACAAATGTGTGTGTAATAAAATAACATCATAATTATTGCACTAATATATTTATGTGAAAACACAACAAAGTACAATAAGTACATATAAGGCACCAGCCAGGAGATAACGATGTACAAAATTGAATAAATACAAAATTAATACAACAATTGGTTTATCATAACATATTGGAATGTATAAAGATTCAATCATAAATACTGATATTATGTTAACTTGGCTTACAACTATTCATAGAAAAATATTTGAGAATATTTAGAGATTGCCATTTTTTATTTCTTTACTTAAATCAAGTACATTTCATTATAATATGGTATCTATATTTCTATTATCTATGACTATGATATTATAATACGTGTTCATAGTAAGGACGCATTTTAAGGACGGAATGCAATAAGTACACGGCGAAATGATTTTTTAAATAAAAAAAAATCACTTTAGTTAAATTTTAATATAATAGGTCAAAGTCCTCCCATTTCCGCCTCATTAATTAACTCGCAGTGTTAGCATAAAAACAAGTTTTAATTATTTACACACCATTGCTTATGATTCGCGTTGTGGATTAGTTTTTGTGGCCCCTAATTGTGCGTTTTTGGTGTACATTAGTGCGTGCTTCCAGCCCTATTTATTTACACACATGCGGGACGCCGCATTCATGCACTCTCAGCGCGTGTGCAAATGGCAGATTTGTTAAACCAATAATTATTCTCTTTTTTATGTTTAATCACATTAGTACCGGATTCTGATTACCCAGCAAGATATTTTCAGTTAAACATGGACTGGAGACACGCCCTTACCTAATGTTTTAAATACCTTTTAGTTTGACATTTAGTAGACCCCAAACGTAGGCTAAGTGCGTGTCAGGCCACGCGAAATTTAGGGCTCCATAACGTAATGATATTTTTGGCTAGCTAGGTTTTCTTGGTTATCTTAAACATCTCGCGTAGAAAAGGACACTTTGGAGCTCTATATTTCGTAAAAGGGAGTTAATTTTGAAAAATTGACAAGCAAATCCCTAAATGATTTTAAAATATCTATTTAACGATATCCCACTCAGGTGAGGAAGGGTGAGGAAACTTTTTTTCCCTCTTCCTTATTACGAGAGGTATCCAAAAATAACTGTTATAAGTATTTAAATATAAAGTTTCGTAGCGGTACTAAAATTATATTTATGTGCCAGCTTGCAGCCTTCTAGCCTTAATAGTCTCTTAATTAAAATGACTGTGACCTGACAGACGGACAGACGGACATGGCGAAATTATAAAGGTTCCTATTTTGACTACGGATGCCTAGAAAAGATCACTGTGGTCCTCATTCAAACTGAAAAAGAAAATCGAACATAAAAGTTACTCCTCATGTCATACACACCTAATACTCACTTTGAAAATGAGGACATCATCTTTGACAAAACCGTTTCTTATGACGTCACTGACCACAGCATACTCGGTATACCCGAAACCCCTGACACATATCTCAGCTGTAGGCTTCCTGAACGCTATCAACGTAGAATTGGACATCATGGTGTCTCTTTGGGTCAGCTCGTGGTTGTATTGGTTGACCATGGAGAACGATATTCTACCATTGAAGGGCCATTCGAGGCAGTCGTCGTTTTCCGTTTTCATTAGGTGCACGTGGAGAGCGAAGCAGTGAGGGTTTTGAGGGGAGATGTTGAGGCGGACGCAGAATCTGAAATAATGAAATTGTACCTTGATGTAAAGTGAATGGGTTTAATATACCTCAACAAAGCTTTACTTTTAGTTGCGAAACATTTGCATCCCCTTGTATGATTATCTCTATCTTTGGAAAACACAAAATAGAGACAACCTTATAAGTCAGTGTATATTTAAACTCTAAGGTGTAAAAGGTTCGTGGGGATGGCCGTTTTGTTGCACTGTTTGACAAATTAACGTATTTTTACCGCCGACGGAAAACGAGGGGTGTTATTAGTTTACGAGTATATCTGCGTGTCTGGCTGTGGCCTCGTAGCGCTCATACGGACGACGCGACAAAGCATGATCAAAATATTAAACTTAAAGGGCCGATACATATATATTAACTAGCTGTGCCCCGCGAAACCCCGACTTATTTTTATATAGTTTTTTCTGAATTTTCTTTGCTATAAACCTCACGGAGTCCGAGACCTTTCCAACGAATGCAAAACCGTGGAAATCGGTTCGTGCGTTCTGGAGTTATAGCGTCAGGAAGGAAAACCCGACTTATTTTTATATAGTAGATTTTTTACTTTTAGAAGTTGTTTTCGTTGTTAAAGAGTATATCTATGTATATATATTTCCCTACAGTTTCGGGAATACCTACAGCCGTACATATTTTGCTATCGTAAACACAATATTTTATTTAAATACACCATTATTATTGTGTATCAGGAAAAAACAGGGCTGTCTTTATTAGCTTATCCTATATGCATCCTGTTTATTGAAACGTATGCCTAATGGAACCACCTATAAATAGGTGTACCAAATTATAATTTATAACTTCCTGATAATAACATCGTCTTGGTTATTCCTGGATCACTTAAATTAATAACTAAGTAAGATTAACTTACCTATTCAGATAATGTATTTAAATTAAACATTACAATAGAAAATTATGAGTATTTAGGCATGGCATCTAGGAGTGTGAGGGGCACAACCTTACCACACTACCCTACCTTCTCCCTCGGCAGATTTTTCTGTCTAAAGAAGTTATAAGTATAATACCTATCTATACCTTATGGCGCGGCAATGTACTACTCTACTCGAGAGAGCATGAACACCGAGTTCCTTAAACCGCGAGACCGCTCTAAAATCGCTAGATTATTTAGTCCGATATCTGTCGTTTATGAAGATCTTCTGACCGAATGGCAATCCAGATGGGATACAACAACTAAGGGCCGCCACCTCCACCAATTCTTTCCATGCGCTCGTGAACGTCTGGAGAGAGCGTGGTTGGAGGTGGACCACTGTGTGGCTCAATTTCTGACTGGGCATGGCAACTTTAGGAGCAAATTATTCTACTTCACGTTAGTTCCTTCACCTTTCTGTCAATGCTCGACGCCGCAAAACAATCATGAACAATCTGCACATCACATCCTGTGGGAGTGCAGTCTCTGGCACAACGAACGGACTACTATGCTAAATAGCCTGCAAGTGACATCTGGAGTAGTTTATTACACAGACCTTGTGGAAACCAGGGACAATTTCCGTGCGTTCAAGCGCTTTTGCCATACCTATTATTGGAATCAAGTATAATCAGCTCACGAGTTTAGGTCCAATTAGTCATATTACGATCCGTGGTGCCTTACAACTGGTCTTCAATCAGCTGTAACAGTCTTGTTTCTATGGCAATTAGCCCATACCAGCTACATATATTTTGTCTCCCGCTTTGCACCGGAGGGAAGTGGAAATATTTTCTTCCAACTCCTCCTATTATTTCTTTCGATTAAATTCGTGCGGGTTCCAAGACAATTTAACTTTTCCCCGGGACTCGTCGAGGGTCAAACCTCGACGTCATTATTGGTCACCATTGTCGATCCTGGCTTACAGGAGTTACAGTGGTGGGAGTGTGTGGCGGGACTAGTCCCTATAAAAAAATACCTTATGGTATCTGAATAACTATTTTACGGCAGCTCTTATTTCCATTTCTGCTTAAAATTCATAAACCATTAACTCATACGCCAATTCAAATGGGGGTAGCTTCCACGGAGCAAGTTCGTAGTAGGTACTTTCCTGAGAAGTAGTAGTAGCTGATAGTGGCACCGACTCCGAATGAAATAAAATTGCAAGGTCCCCAGTTATTTCTAGCTTTTAGTTCACCCAGGTTTTTTTCAGTCGTTTATTTTTTTATTAAACACTAGCGGCCCGCCCCGGCTTCGCACGGGTACATTGCGGTTACATTATTCGAGTTTTAGTAAGGATCCCTATTTTTTTTTTAAATATATTATAGCCTAGCACCCGGGGATAGTGTAGCTTCCCAACAGTGAAATAATTTTTATAATCGGTTCAGTAGTTTCGGAGCCTATTCATTACAATCAAACAAACAAAGTTTTCCTCTTTATAATATTATTATAGTATGATTTATATGGTTACTTTTATTAATAAACAATAACTCAACCAAACAATAACAAACTTTATTCCGAAGAAACAGGTCCCATTGTACCATAAATATTAATGCTTTGCGTATGTTTCGGACCACGTGAGATAAAGAATGACTAACGTGCGTTATTACTATTAAAGTATAGTTCCCGATGTTACAATAGTTATTCTCTGAGTAGCTGTTGTGAAGAATAGACGCGTTCTACTACCACCATGAAGTTCATGATCGTCGTACTCTTCGCTGTCGTCCTTGCGGCGAACGCTAAAGTCATCACGCTGGTCGACATGCTGAAAGCTTACGAACAAACAAACGAAATCGGTGAGCACATTTTCTACAAACTCTACATCTGTATGTACATATTAATTTAAGTATATTTTGGTACATTTTGTTTTGCACCCAATAATAATCTATATGTCGTGGACGTGGCGCGGACCTACTATTGGAGACAAGCTACGCCACGCGGTTTCACTACTACGTTAGAAATTTAAAACATAGCCCATATCGCCCAGGGATACTGTAGCTTTCTATCAATTAAAGTATTTTCAATATCGAGCAGTAGGTCCAGAGACAAACATACCTCCTTACAATCACACAAATACATCACTTAATTAAACGTTTATAATATTAAAGTAAAGTAATTAATCGACTTTAGATTATCCCGTGGGAACGTGGCACCTTTTAGTGTGGCCCAGAATTGGTCTTAAGTTTTGGAGTGTCGGTTTGGTTCTTGCGAAAATGCAAGGTCAAGACAATTTTTTAGCAACACTAAATCCTTTTATGTTACATAGCTAAAAACCGTCTTCAAAAAAACCTGGGTGGACTAAAAAGCTACATATTATTATACTTTATTTAAGTCCACGCGGACGAAATCGTGGATAGAAGCTAGTATATCATATTTACAATTTCTAATGTATGAACAATTTCGTTTGTCGCAGGAGGCAACGCACCTCAGCTGATGTGGTGCGAAGAGGCATACTGCCACGCATCCTGCATCCAAGCCGGCTACAGTGGCGGCCATTGCGTCAGTCCCGGAGGCGAAGATTTTTGCCAGTGCGAGTGAATGGGTTAATAAGTGCATGTTATGTTTTATATAAAAATAATAATAGAAAGTGTTTATTTCTCGTAACAAGTTGATAAGGTAACAAATGTAAGACGGTAAAATTAACAAATAATGTGACGAGCTGGTGTCTGAGTTGGGCTATCCTGTACTTAATACAGATCACCAGGACCACACCCCATGGATACTATAAAGGTATTGTACAGTATCTATTTGATCGTGTGTTTTTATATGTGCATTGAAATATAGCTTTTAAAATAAACCTGTTTTTATTTGTTTAGGATTAAAATTAGGCCCTTTTCTCTCACCCTTTTCCCTAATTCTTATGTCCTGTTCAAAATGATTATATTATACATAAAACTTAAAGGGCCAATATATATATATTATATTACTTTAAAGAGGCATTTATTCTAGGATTTCTAAATAAATATTTTTAGGAAAAAGAGAGCTCCTGTTTGGCTTGTACACTTAAAGTAATGACTAGACATTTCAAGGTTATACCTATCTCGAGTCGTTTAAATTAATTGTATTCACTAAATTTAAAGTTAAAACTTTATGGTAGCCATTATTTTGTACCTTCGTTTTCTAGTTCCACCTGTGTTCCGTTCACAAGGTTTCGTGAAGCAGTTTATTAATTGACGGCATCTTGGTAATTACCTGTACCCATTAGGCGACGTATAAAACCCAGGACTGTATAGCATCTTGTAGTGATCCCTCAACATGGCGTCGAGCCGCGCCTTGAAGTTGTCTATCTTCCATATGTAGTTCCCCATGCAGTAGCGCAGGAGCATGTCGTTGTTCTGCTTCATCTTGGCCACTGCGAACGCTGCCAGCTGTTTGGACATGTTGGCTATCACTATGTCCTGTTCCCGGTTTCTTTGTTCTAGGACCACTACTCGTTCGTACAACGCTCTGTAAGTAAAAGTTGTGTTTTTTTTTAATCTGGCAGAATAACTATGCCATGTACTAGCTCTTGTTGGTAGAGCCACATACGGGCCGGCTCGACCGGTGTAGCACCACCCTCACACAAAAAAAATTGCGTAGAAATGTTATTATAGCTGCGTTTCGTACGATGAGCAATAACTTTGGCAAGCATCTATGAGCTTCTTTAACTGGTTAACATCAGGTACCTATGTCATACACATGTTTGCAGACTTTTGATTTAAAAAAAAACTAATTTTATCTTACTAGCAGTAGTCCCGTTAGCTTCTCCAACTAAGCCCAATGCTTGTACTAGGAGCGGGATCACTTGAATAGTTTATTGCCCAAGAAGGAATGGCATTATCTAAAACAGTATTTTTTCGCGTTATGTTTTGAAATGAAGCATGGCTGTGGCAAGTTTTGCCATGCGAAAGTTACTGTCCTCAATAAAACACTCTGACAAAACCCTGCCTCGCTCCTCTGATAATTCCATTTTTGTCTTATTACATCAAAAATTATTACACGTTGGCAATGGAGGAAAACATCGCGCGGAAACCTGCAGGTCTTTCGAGAGACGGGTGAAATTCGCCCGCACTGCCAGCTTAGAGTGCTATGGTCCGATTAAATAATTATTCTTTTTTAAATTGGACCTACTTTTGCAAAATGGAACCAACCCACATGCACTATTGTAGACCAAAACCAACCTTGTGTTAGTGGTTCTAGGTTGGTTTCAGTTTGCAGGAGTGTGTGTGGGTTGGTTCCATTTAGCAAAAGTAGGTCCAATTAGTCTTCTCTTGTACCTTATGAGAGCGCTAGTGTTATTAAGCGGCGCCGCTGCGGCCTCATTGCCGTCCTTGTCTGGCGCCTCCCACAGCGTCATCGCCTCCTGCTCTTTCGCGTCGATGCTCGCGTTTGACATATCGCTGTTTATCTTCACTTCTGAATACGCGTTCATTAGGAACTGGAAAAAATTGTGTGATCAACTAGGTATATGATTTCAATAAGTACTTTTATTGATTTATGTGTATCACTAAACGAAAAACCAATCCAACTTGGATATTATTTAGGTGTGTTGGCTACTCTTTTTATGTTGGGCCCTGGGGGTTAAAATATAACCCCTATTACGTTAATACAATTATATTCAGAAAATATAAAACAGAGTAACTGCTATTGTAAACGAAATTGGGCAAAGAGAGAAAAGTCATAAAGCAGTATTTATTTGCAAGTAAAATAAAACAGCGACCTCTATTGTCTATCTAGCACGTCCAAATAAATCAATATTAAATTACAACTAAAGCCCAATAGATGGCGCTACGTGCCACTCAAGTACAATATTGTAATCTACTTTAATTTCCTTAAATAACGACAAATTTGCAAACGCTACCTGCTGTTACGCACACAAGAGCGCGTGTCAATCAAAGCCATATTGTAGGCGCACCATTATAAACCACTACTTACATAGATGTAGAATAAAATAATCTTGCGAGTTTTAGCATCATGCTGCTACGTATACAATCAGTGTAGCGTCGTTTAGACACCCTGGGGTAGGTATATGCATGGAACATTATGATAATGATCGTGTTTGATAGTGTAGAAGAAGTCTAGTCATAGGATCTTACGCTCATGTGTTTCTGAATATCATTCAACAGATGTTCATTCATTTCCTCCTGGCTGTCAAACATCTCCTTACAGCCGACTGCTTGGAAGGAGCACGGGACTCGGGCTTGGGGCTGGGTAGATGTCTCCGGCTTGTTGTACTCACACGCTGCTATGTGGGCATCCAGGTCTAATGGGGTTACTTTGACTATACAACCTGGAGGTGAATAATAGTGAGTTAATACTCCTAGAAGTGCAGGCTACCATAATGTATTTTGCGATTGCAAGTCAGAAGACTGTGGGATGGCACTTCATAAGATGAACCAGCATTATTATGCTAGTGGTGAAGAACCACTGTGTGTGGAAGAGTTGGGGGGTCCATATGTCAAGTAGTTTATATCTCCTGGATAAGGATTTGATCAGGGTCAGCTTTATCTATGGTTCAGTATGTGTCTTTGGTGGCGCCGAGCGTCAGCCTTTGAGCCCAAAGAGCCTGCGACTCTCGCGGTGCTCTCAAAGACCACAGGTACGTCTGTGTTATGTCCTAGAGGGCGCCAGGGTATGCATTGCACCCAGGCGCTACATGCGCTAGAGCTGGTGCTGGATTTGATGACTTAAAGGCTAGGAAAGAAGACTAACCCTCCCTAATAAATACTGCTCTCCCCTCAGTATGTCTATGTTTTGGGTGAATCTGCAGTTAGAATAAGTTTCAAAGTAGTCTTACCCTATTTGCACTGGTTGCACATTCACACAAAACATATTGCCATAAAATAATACGAGGGATAACAAATAATTAGCTCCAACAATTGATTAAGTATAAATTGGTAAGTAACCTTTTGCAGAAAATGGACAATTCATCCTCTGGTCCTGAATCTCTCTCTTTGTGTAGTTGTCAGGGAATATGTCCACCTTCATGCTTAAGTTTATGTTGTCTATGGGACAATGTCCACTGTTCCTGTAAAAAAGACACAGTAATTACAGGTATATGACTTACAGTAGATTTACAGTATTGTATTATTAGGAGTAGAAATTGATTTTATAAGCCATATATTGATTTATTTATCTACTGACAGCTGAAGAATAGATACCACAGCATAAATCAATTCCAGTAATACTTCAGTGTGATCAAGGGTTTAAAAATGTGTAGTTAGCTTGCAGCAATAGTTTTGTCAATACAAAACAATACAAGCAGTCTCCTGTTTGAATCCTGGCAAATACTCGAGTAAGTAATTATTATTAGTAAAATAGTTTACTCACTGCAGCCAGGAAGTAATGCAACTCTTACAGAACTTATGACCGCATGTCGTGATGACTGGGTCTCTCAGCCAGTTCAGACACACCGGACACTCGTAGCGTGACTCTGGCTGATTGCTGAGCACCGTCTCATTCAATGCTGTTATTCCCATGGGCTGAAAAAAATAATTTTAAAATAGTAGTTGATTGTAATGCACCTTAGACAGAGAAATAGGTTCAATAAAATAATGATGATCAAGGTATCGGTACCAAGGACTGATCTTTATATCTATGACCCAAATAGAGCTCAAATAACAAATAGCTGGCCGTGAAAACTGGACAAACCCGTAGTACTTTTGTATTATTATTATTATTTGTAGGTAAGTACTTACCGCAATGCCTTCAGAAGCATCCTTACTTCTGCAGTGATCCATGACATGTAAATTAAAATCGTTTTAACTTATATTTAGAACGGTTATTTCATGAAAAAGGAATTAAATAAGGCGTAAACTGCCAAAACAATATGCAAATTTGCAAATGACACATTGTTGTGACATCATGGTGACACCACAACCACATGTTTTCTGTCATTATGACATTTCGTGAAGTAAACTCTTCTTATTTCTTAAAAAATATGTCCCATCCATTAATAAGTATTTCGCCAGTGTCAAGTAACAAAAAAATGTGACCGTCCACTTGGGAAAATCAAAATATAGGCCTTCGTGAAGTAAACTCAAGTAAACTAAAAATGAAATAAGAGAATCATAGACAATTTACTTCCTACCTTTTTTAAATCATAAACAAGCTGAAATTAGGTTACAGATTATTTACAAAATTAAAAAGGAAGTCAAGTGCATATTGTTAAATCATACACAAAGGGGTCCGTAGTTATTAAACATAGTAGGAAAGTATAGCCATATTCATGCATTACAAGATTCATTACATGATTTTTTTTTTATGCGGTTGATTTTTATCTCTGAATATGAGTGTGATTACTGGAGACTTAGGAAAAGGATTAACTTTTGCATTCATTTGGTCGGCTCGTGATATAGTTGGCCCAGGCAGTGTACTTGTGAGAATTTTGCTTTTAATTTCATTTAAGATCCACCAAGAACCATATAATATTTTTATATAGATACTTACAGGTAGGTAGATACAGTAAATATTTTGCTACAATGATTTTTAGAAGCGATACGCTCTGTTATTTACAAAGTAATACCTAGTTGCCTAACGATTTCATTGTATGTTAATACGCGAAGAAGTTAGACATGGGCGAAGCGATATCAATCTGTATCCGTCGTCGCCATGTCAACAACCGTTAGATTCAGGTTTTGCTATTAAAATTTATAAAGGCGACTTGATTGCGACATCAGTAAGCCTACTTATCCAGTTATTTCTTTAGAGTCGACATGTATATTGTTCGTGGTACGTGGAATTCATGTACTTCTTTTTCAACTAAGATTGTCACTTGCTGAACGGTGAAGAAAAACATTGTGAGGATACCTGCACGTTTTTGAAGGACTTGTGAAATTCTCCAACCCACCCTAAGTGTGTGGGTTGTGGCTTGAATCCGCCTCACTTTTAGGGGAAATGTGTCCGGTATATGGCACTAATAGGCAGCCTATGCTCGTCCCCTATTACATCGGGACCAAAATACCATTACTGAAACGTAGGTGTACTAGTCCACCTCTGCCTACCCCTTCAGGGAATACAGCGTGATGGTGTATTATTAAATTTGTTGACCAAAGCCAAGGAAAATGACGTCGAAATCAAGAGGTACAATTAAATAACGTAGGTACCTTGTGTCTTGTTTCTTTGCATAGCTCGGTCCCTCTTTGTAACTCTATCCGGCGTCAGATCATATCTGTAGAAGATGTAACTCTTTTACTCCTTGATCAAATAACTAAAGACAGCTAAGCTGATCGCCTACAATCATAACCGTCTCCCAACTGAAGATACTAGACGGTGTTCTGACCAACCTAGCGATATTTCTATCCAGAATACAAATTGTATTTAAACACTACGTAGACTCTATCTCGCAAGTACAAGGACTAAATTCCTTTGTACATAAGAGGCGTGTTATTGCCAAATCGAGCGCATATCAAATGCTTGGCCGATCGCGTTGGGCAACCTATGTTGTTGGGTGTTGTTATGTAAAGGAATAATAAAATATAAGGTCTTATATATTATATATATACCTATGGCATCTTATTTTAATAATGCACGATATTTTGCATGATATCTTACTAAGAAAGAGAATGTGATGAGATAAAAAAAGTATTAAACATGAGAAGAATATATATAACCTGGATAAACTACATAATGTATATTTTAATGTCCTTATTACATAATGCTTAAAAATATAAAATAAATTCGATGTCTTAGATCGCCGTAACATAATAATATGCAACATTATTGCGTGTCAGTCAGCCAACGTAACTCGGATGTGTGTAGATATTAAATACTAGGTGAAACATAAAGGGTATACGAATTTTTTTGCAACTTAACTTTGTAAATCTAAAACTATCGGCTTTGTGGGACAGTTGAAGTACTAAAGGTTTTGTAGACTTATGAAATCTGTCAACAGCTGTATCCCTGTAACACCTTTTGTATTTCAAGTTTCCTCCAAAGCTGATAGTTTGAGATTTACAAAGTTAAGTTGCGAAAAAAATAGTATACCCTTTATGTTTCACCTTGTATATGTATATAAGTTTAATCTCCCTAATATATAATCGAAATAAGGTGGGCCCATACATAAAACCCATTAATTTACCAATAAGGCGAGACATTTTATTTTAATAAATAATAAAAGTAACAAAAAACAGAGCCGTCTAGGGACCCCCAAAAGAAGCGAAGCTTTATAGTATTAAGCGTAGGAAATAAGCGCACCGCAGCTGCCACTCCGTATACCTATTTAGGTTAATGTCGTGTAACGCTACTGACGCTTAGCACTGACAGAGTGGCCGCGCGGCGAGCGCCCCGTATAGAAGATTCGCTTCAACATACAAATTAATAAAGAAATGGATATCGTTCCAACAATTTGTCTGACGTTATTGCATAATATGTACAATGTACATTATGTATCAATCAATAGGTACCTATTGATTGATACACTGTAGTTGAGTAGTATTATTGCTTTGAGCTCTTTAGCTGCTTGGATACAATACTAGGAGGTAGAGTTTGTACACTCTAAATATAAGTACACTTCTTAAATTAATTAATATTACGAGTTTTCACAACTTCCCACAAAACATTGTTACTCTTGTAAGCCAAGATCGATAATGGTGTCGACGATTCCCGGGGAATAGCTACATTGTCCTGAAACCCGCACGAATTTAATTAAAATAAAAAATAGGAAGAGTTGGAAAAAAAAACCACTTCCCTCCGTTGTAAAGCGGACGACAAAAATAACTGTACCTACTGTACTGTACTGTGGGTTGATAAATAGTATTCGCAATCTTATTGACAACAAACCACGTCTCCGGGTGAAGTTGTTATGGCCACTCTGGCCAACAACATATAGTCAAATAAAAAAATAAATAAAAAAAACCACGTCTCTGTGGACATTCCTATAAATTTAACGTACTTGTACCTATTTATTTCCTGTTTTATCAAATGTACAAACAACTCAAAATTTTATTACACTAGTGACATCGTTAACTCTCGCTGACCCAGTGCAAGAAGCGTTACGGCATGGTAGCAGGTAGAGATACTAATCGCATAATAAACAAAATTGTACGTGTAACTTGAGTGTTAATGCATGTAAATATAAGGCATTCTCTACATTACAAACTTATATATACAGGTGTAAGAAATATTGTTTGCAGTTTTAAAAGGATAGAGGTTTTAGTTAGGTATGTAAATATGAATGTATGTAGAGACTTCTCCTTGAGCATCCTTGAGAATGTGTGCTAATATTATACGCGAACTTCATGCTTATGTCGCTATTATCCTTCACCTTCGTAAGTGTCGAAATGGTAACACTTTTAAAACTGTATCTTGTGTCTTTTGGTCCGTAAAATATTTGTATGGCAAATTGTTAGAATTTTCGGCGCAGAGACACTCTTAAAACTGATAGTAGAGTACAAACATATACACAAATGTCGGACTAGTATCGATATCGTATCGATAACCATCACGGTAGTAGTTTTTGTGTATGCGGTCGATCAACCACGATTAACGGTAAACCGAGTCATGGGCACCATGGACTACAAACTGGCTTACGTCACACCGCGCCGGTTCTTGATCGGCGGAAGCGTTTTGTGGTAGAAAAGTTTTTTTAAGTTTGATTTCGTTATGCTCCAGTAAGTGTGAGCTTTTTATACATTTGGTGTGATCTTCGAAGTAGGAAGCTCATAAAAAAATTGTAAAACAAAATTTGTCAGACTACTGTAGGCTAATAGAGTAGACTGTAGAGTCTCTAGACTACACAGACTAGTCTAGATGATATTGTCTACACTAAACTCTTTTATTTTTTTATATAAAAGATTATTAGCTATGTGTGTTTATCATATTACTAGTATACGCTTTAGCCCCTCCAACTAAGCTAATGCTTGCGCTAGGAGTGGGCTCACGTCAATAGTTTAATGGCCAGGGATCGAACCCGGAACCTCTAAGCTACAAGGACGGCCCCTCTAACCTAGGCTATTGACATTACAGGCTAGGTATAGACAATTCAAGGTGCTATGAATTCTAGCACTAAGGAATACTCATCATTTACAGATAAAATTCACAGCATCACGAGACAGAATGGGGAGAGCTCATTGATCTTAGGATGTAGAGATTAGCTTGACAACCTTGAAGAAGGGAAGTAGGCTTCAAAGGAGACGATTTTGTAGGATAGATAGACAACGTTTTAGATAAAGCTGAATAGCTTAGCAATACAAAAAGAAATCGTTTCTAAATATAAGTAGGTACTTTAAATCTGTTATCTTTCCAAAAATATTTTAATTTTAGGCTTCAGGTAAACGGCATACAAAAGTAAACAAGATAAGAATGTATTTTCTAAGACGATAACGGACTAAATCAACAATGTATTGTAAGTTACAGTGTGCTGTGTTTGCTTAACCGCGGCTTAGTACCTATTACGTGTAGTGTGTTAGATGCTATCGCGTTGAATATGACAATTCCGCCAGACGAACTGTATGTTCTCGAAATAAGCAAAGCCTTTACTATGGGTACCTTACAATTGACTTGGGGAGATCCTAGTGGCACTCAAACCAGGAAAAATTACGCAAAGGCCATTTCGAAATGTACTACGCTAAAGAGAATCGAACCTGCAACAGCTCTGTACAGTGAGCCGAGCGGTCTACGCTCGAGCCACTACGCCAAGCGCTCTTCATAAAGTTGTATTGATATCAATGTGAATTGCCATTAGAATACGTAATAAATCCATGGTTGTATCAAGTCAGTAAGCTCTGTGCGTTGCAGTAGCGATTGCGCCGGGCGAGGCGGCGGTCAAAGGCGCGTCTCGCCGACACGGGAAACGCGCGTTTACGCGATACATGTTCACGCGCGTCTGTTTGACGATATCGTGGGTTTTCTTTTGTTTTAAAAATAAAGTGTCGTTAACTCAAATTAAATATTTTCAGTGTGATATTTTATTAAATGAGTAATTAAATTTTCTTTTTTATTGTGAGTTCAATACAGTAGGTAATTTTTAAGCTACATTTTGATCTAAAATTGCGCAGATTATTTTTTAATACTTAACCCAAAAGGTACTGGTATGGTAATCGTTTATGACGACTTCATGGTTTTTAAAATACAACATTAGTAGTATATATGCAATAAATATATATTATATAATATTTATATATATACAACAATAATAACAATGAGCACGGCACGTGTTTTAATACGTAACGACGTTTGTAAGATTTTAATATATTATTATGCTTAAAAAAAACGCTGTTGTTCTCAATAATAGCCGTTTTACAGTACATTAGAGGCCTGCTTTATTTATTATATTCTGCTCTATTAATAGTGTAACTCCAGTTACAACTTATTTTGATTAACGGTTGAAAAGTGTAACAAATTACACGGTAACAGATTATACTTACTCACATTTGGTAGAGTTTGCGAATTACATAACAATACATTGTTTCAAATCTCGAGCACTCTATAATAAAAATAATAGAGCAGTTGTAATTAAGCCTTAAAATTAGCGATAACTGACACGGTGTAAAAAAATTGTATACAGGGTGTATCAAAAGTCAGTAAAAATAATGTAGGCACGCTTTCATAATATTAAATGTATGGTTCCGTATAACCCTTCTGGCGCGGCCATTCAATAATGTGTTCTCAGCTAATACTTCATACCTTCTCTGCTCTATCATTAACACCGCACTCTATCATTATGCATGAAGCCTTATGGTGGTGACAGACTAGGCCGAATCACGAGCAAAACAACGAGACGTTGTGTTAACTGAGAAAAAAAATGTGACAACACATAATTTTAGTACTTTTTAGTATTGTCACCAAGCGTTTTGTAATTATAGCAAAGGTTTATATACTGCCAAAATCACAAATTAATCAAAAGGATACTAGGGATTACAAAAATCATTTGTCGTTGTTCTCGTCCCAGTGTTCCGATTTATAGAGTTTTCTCCACTCAGACATTGTGCTCACACGGAAGTTCTACAATGCACGTTATATGAAGTCAAACACAACCAAAATCATAAAAAAAAATGCATTCGTCGTTCGATGCACGTTCCGTCATCTCCATTAGGATCCGCTTCTTCCGCGGCCCCAACACAATAGTACATTGTTACACGAGTGGTGAAAGTGACTTATTTTTCCCGAGACGGGGTTTGGCGCCCGAGCGTAGCGAGGGCGCTAATAGTTCGAGGGACAAAATAAGTCTTTCACCCGAGGTAAACACTGTGCTTTTCATTACGAATACAAGGAAAATAAAAATAAAAACAGGAATTGGCTAAAGAAATAATACAAGGAAGCATGAACAATACTCTACAACTCGAAAAAAAAAAAAGATCGGATTGCCGCCTATTTTGTTTTTTTTCGTTGGCCGGCCAACTTCATTATTTAGCCAGTATTTTTAATTTTCATTTTTAAATATTTTGACCAAATCTATGTTATTTTAAAGAAATTGTTGAAACTAAATTATAATTAAGTCATTTAAAAGTATATATTCTTTATTTAATACTCAACTTTATGTTATTTCAATTTTACATCGTGCTGTAATTGAGTGACTGTAGAAAAAGTTTGAACATGGTTCCATAGAAATGGAACTAGTTTTTTTTTTATAATTTGACAGCTGTCAGTTGAAAGTGATTCTCCCGGGCCAGAAAAGTATTACTTTCAACCCGCTCCTCAGGCAACTTCAGACCTACTTTCAGTGTATGAGTAATGAAAAAGTAATTAACACTGAAAATCCGACGACAAAAGTGATTATCCAACGTTTGTTTTGCAATTGTGCGTCCACGCCGCTATTATTTAATGTGCTCCACGTGAAAAGGTCTGATTCTCGTATTATGCAACATGCTACTAACCTGACCCCCCACACTGCTTAATTTTAAATCGTATCATCTGCACGACAAAGTCGTTATTTGAAAAGCTAATGAGGTTTGGTTGATAGGTTTTTGTCAACGTTAGGTAATGAAACTGGCGCAAGAATGGCATATGAAATATTTGAAAAAGGCTTTTGTTAGTTGGAAGAGGTTTGAATTAGGGTAATTGGTTTATATTGAATTATTTCTTCTTCTTTTTTTAAAATATGGCTTTCATTGTTAGGTAGTCGATGATTTTGCCAACAACAGAGTTTTATGTGACTGATGGTCGGTAGGTCTAGGTGAGGCTATTTTTTTTTAAAAAAAAAAGATAATCTAAAAATTTTGAAGTTGAATATGTACGGTTGAATATTATACATAATTTAGTTTGATAGACAGGAAAAAATATCATACATGATAATGATATGTTTACTAAAACAAATAATTATTAGAGTAGCACAAACGAAAACGGAACGTAAAGCAATATATAAGTACAATAACATCACAAAATACATAGGACGATAAAAAGAGCGAGTAGAAACAAGAATAGGGGGGGGGGGGGATACTACCTGTTTACAAAGCTTACAATCTGATATTATTACGGGAAATAAATTTATATAGAGTTTTAACTGAAGAAATATCGGAAAGAGATAATAGATAGGGGAGGTTCACAGGACGAGGGAAATTTATGGGAAGTAAATCGTATAGAGGAGATAGATACTAATTTTGGACAATAAAAAAATATATGTTTCAAGGAACCTTCAGCCAGACCACATTCACACAGGGAGTGATCCCGAATTCTTAGTTTTGCCATTTAATTATTTGATGGTAGTATATGTATAGTGAGTATATTTACTCAGTTGTAAGTATTATATAAATGAATTACTTACGTATCCCTATAGTTACTCAGTATTGTTCCCTAAAGAGGATGAGCCTACGGATCAATAAATGTAGGTTTGCACCAAGAAGCTGATATTGACATACCTCGAAACAGCTTTGTTTAAAGAAAGAAAGAAGAAGATCGCAAATTGAAAAGTATCTAAGCACGATGCGGCAGTACTTTGCGTAGGATCTCAAGTTTACTCATTACTTTATTACATACCAGCGGCCCGCTCCGGCTTCGCACGGGTACATTGCGGTTACATTATTCGAGTTTTAGTAAGGATCCCTAATTTTTTGAAAACATATTATAGTCTATGTCACCCGGGGACAGTGTAGCTTCCCAACAGTGAAAGAATTTTTCAAATCGGTTCAGTAGTTTCGGAGTCTATTCATTACAATCAAACAAACAAAGTTTTCCTCTTTATAATATTAGTATGACTAGTTAAATACTAGTAAAAGATATTTACATCCAAATATTAATCGACTCCTAGATAATTTCTTCTATTTTTAAGTTTTCCACATCGGTAGATACGACTCGTTTTCTAGGAACAAAGCTTGTACCTAAACCTTGTAATACCACCGTATAGATGTAGAGATTAAGATCTATTGAAATCATTGCAAGTGACAATCTTTGTAACCAAAGCTAAAACCCACACAATGGGCCCGTTGTTGTCTATTGCACAATACCGTGCCAATATCTTCGCTAAATTGTCTCTATCTGGGTCGGTACTCTGGACCTTATAGTTACAAGTATAGAGTTAGTAATGCGTTAGATTTCTACCGTTACTGCTTACAAATATTAGAATAGGGAGATTGTAATGTCTCGTTATTTGTTGCAATTAATTTGGGGTTCCCTAAAAGGTTTTAGTTACGCCAAATGTTATCTGATAATGAATTCTAATGAAATATTCTAATAATTTTGTCTGAATCAAACTTTTTTTAGAATATTAAAAGTTAAAAGTGTTAGAGTTTTCTTCAATATTGTATGTAAGCGTTGTTGAATCTGACCACCAGTCACTCTTTCAGGGAACAAGAGTAAGTACAATTCGCGATGTAGAGTTGCAAAATTCTAGAGACCATAAAACAAGACCTCTCATTTCTTACACATACATACATACATACATACAAATTAATAAAATTGGAGTGTGCGTATGAAACAACATACCAGACCTATAGCAAAAACGCGATTTAAAAAAAAAATGTCTCTCTGTGTGTTTGTTCCGGGTAATCTCCGAAACGGCTGGACCGATTTTGACGGGACTTTCACTGGTAGATAGCTGGTGTTATAAGCAGCAACTTAGACTACTTTTATTTTAGGAAAACAAAAATTTAAATAAATGGGTCCTGTCGCGCGGGCTCAGAACGCGGGAGTGGGCTTTTTTGTTAAGTTAAATTCCACGCGGACGAAGTCGCGGGCTCAGCTAGTACCTAATAAGAATTCTCTCAGGTACTAATATAAAATATTAAAATTCCCGTTACGGTATTTCGCATTCTACCTGTTATGCAATAAGTACGTAGTTGTTAATTAGATATTGCTTACTGGAACTGCTTGAGGAACGAATTATCATTCATTTGAGATACTGCAATCTGATTATTGGCTCAGAAAATTATGGGAAATATTCATGTGTTTATTAGGGTACCGTAAAATACTAAGTTTTACGTGAATTTACAAAGATGATAGTTAATTTACAATGGTGGTACAAACCACTCTCGGTATCAAACACTTTAGCATAATATTGAGGGCTACATAGTCTATGTATATTCATTTAAATTAATCACAATGAAAATAAACAATTTTAGAATGAAAATTTGGCCCTAAAAATACCCATCGTGCACCCACAGTGTCTATTTTTGGTAATAAACTAACATTAGTCATTATTTGGTGTTTCCTATGCTGATTGGCTGACAAACTAATCTTGTGTAATGTTATCCTTATTACCACTTTTAATTGAGATATACTTAGTGATTTAGTAGTCATTTGACGGAAATAGAAATGGGATCATTATCTACTTCAGTAGGTATATTTATGTAAGTGTTTACTGATACTAACACCATTTAATTTCAATTAATTATGTGTAATTGTCATTTATTGTGGGACTGCTTAGTATTGGTTAGCTGCGGAACCCGAGCGTTCCGCACGAGTCGCCTTGCCCGGTTTTTTCTCTCATCGCTACAGTTGTAAACGTTTTTGCGATCTATCTCGCGAGTAACGGTTGACGTAACAGCATTTTGTATCAATTGTATTACACACGTATCTAGTGCGGGTGGATTTGACTTTTTACAGTAGGTACCTTATTACCTGATTTTGTGTTTATGACGTAGGTTAGTGCGATTTTGGTTTTCATTACTACATTACATTAGGTACATTAGGTAGTTTCACGAACCAACCACACTAGGATTAAAACGTTGGTATGCACAATTAACTTGCAACAAAATAATAGTTAGTTGTGGGGCGGGAGTGGAGGCACCGCTATTGTGATTGGTCTATCGAAAATAATAAATAATCGTGATTGGCCGATTGTGGATGTAATACACCTTATTAAGTGTATGTCTTTCGGAAACTTATGTTTTAGATTGCGGGCTGCGGTGTCCTAACGGTGGTTCGGCCGTAACTGGGTAATTTTTTTAGTTCCAGTTCTTGCTGGTCTTTGGACACAGACATTAATTAGGAACCGTGCCTAGTGTTGCTGACAGATAGTAAATTTTAATTCGACCAGTTAATGACCAGTTATCGGTAAAATGTGTGTGAACAGAGCACCTCTACCGAGACATGATAGCGTGATAGTAATGTCATAATTTATAACCTTCACTCTTTAAACAATCATGACGTCATCCACCATAGCTAGGTATTTTGCCAGTGTCAAATTATGATGCTCTTTGTCACGTAAACACATGAAACTGCTCCCCTCACTCCTTACTCAAAAGCTTTTAGTTAAGTAACAAAGTCGGCAAACAAGCGTGCGACCTGCCTGATGATAAGCAGTTACTTACAAATCCTTTGAGCAGTTACCTTTGATCGTATTGACCGCCCGTTGCTGACCGGAAGGGGAGTAGGATAGATAGAGGGAAAGGGGGCTTGGGCTTCCGGCTCTCTCATTCATCGTACGAAATGCAGCTATAATAGCTACTTAACTTCTGTGAGAGGGTGGTACTGCCCCGGTCCAGCTAACCCGAGCAAGCTTATGAGTTGTAGTCAGCTACAGCTTAGCTGTAACATCGTAAAAAAACAGTGCCGTCTAGGGACGCCCGAAAGAAGCGAAGCTTTATTGTATAAAGCGTAGGGCGCCGCAGCTGCTACTCTGTATACCTATATACTAGGTGAAACAACAAGGGTATACATTTTTTTTTTGCAATTTAACATTGTAAATCTAAAACTATTGGCTTTGTGGGACAGTTGAAGTACTAAAGGTTTTGTAGACTTATGAAATATGTCGGCAACTGTACGAGTATTCCTATAACACCTTTTGTTTTTCAAGTTTCCTCCAAAGCTGATAGTTTTAGAATTACAAAGTTAAGTTATTCAAAAAAAAGTATACCCTTTCTGTTTCAACCTGTATATCGTGTAGGACGTCATTGTGTAACGCTACTGACGCTTAGAGTGGCCGCGGGGCGAGCGCCCAGAACGTCCGTACAGAAGCTTCGCTTCAAAAAGCTTCCACAAGAAACTCGCTTCCCGCCCAACCTTGCACCACACAGTACTCTACGTAATCATAAACTGGGTTAACGTAATTGTAGCGTTTCGTCATTTCGGCTGAGCGCGGTCGAGACACAATCAACGGTAACGGATACCGTTATATCTATTCGCGGTTAACGATAACGATGCACCACAGATTACACGAATCGTTGTTAGACTGTAGAGGCGGAATGGAATGAGTTTGTGTCGTGATAGGATTGTGATCTTTGTAATAGAAAAGTTGATTATAACGAAATGTTTTTGGTACATTAATCGATCGACTCTATATTCTTTCGATTAGGTACTCAGTTATAAAAAGCGCTTGAAGCGCTTTGTGTACTTCGGTGCCGATGAAGCTTGAACAAGAACGTAGAAACTAACTAAGCGAATCTTATTTGCATATGAAACTCATTTAAAACATTTCGCATGTTGATTCGTATTTTAATAATGGATATAATTTATTTAAATAGCTATTGGAAATACTTATGAGGAAGTGTGCACTCTGGTGAACCTGATTGATGAGGAATTGTGCAATTTTGGCACTTCTATACTCAAAAATATGTCTTATGTCTATGTGCCATAAGTCATATATTATATGCCATGTAGGTATAAGTAAACCACATGAAATCTCACTCACTCGAAAAGTGTATGAAATGAAAATACATTTATGTGTTTTTTATTATAACAGGAATTCTTTTTTTCTATCGGAAGCTACCTTCATCTAGGTGATGGACTATATTTTGCATGGTGACAGACAACACAATGTCATCTTATAAATATTTCCTATTGGTTAATAACGAGCGAGTGATTTAAAAAACTTAAGTTCAAAAACTAATACCTCACTACTGGCAAATCACGCTCTAAAAAGTATGAAACAAGAGAATATCCTCATCTGAAATTGTACAAACTGGCAAAATAGCCGTGGTCCTACCTACCCTCAAACAATACATTCCAACAGTAAGTAATAAGGTTTAGGGCAAAGTTATGTAAGAAACTAAAAGTTCGCAGGCTAAGGGTTTAAGTGTCAACAATCAGGAAAGGCGGTACATAGAACACAACTGATTGATGGTTTGAACTTTCCAGTCACCGCCACGAGCGAAGACTAGTTATAAAATGACTAAAATTACGTGTGCAGTATCAGGCACGACTGAGCGCTCAAAAAATTGAGTCACTGCGAAACATACTCATTTACTTATTTAACCGTAAAAATATTTTCACTGAAATGTAACGAAATATAGTAAAGAGCTTATGTCACACTGAAAGTATTCAATTATGTAATTTTTGTAATATTTTTTAAACTTGTTATTGCATTTTGGGTCTATGGTCGGGAAGCTTTTACTAATGATTTTATTTTACTTAATAACAGAAATATTATATGTATTACCTATATCGGACGAAGCAAACCTATGTTGTTGTTGACTGTGATTAACAATTTGGGAGTTTTATTTGTGTTAAAGTGTTCTAAATCATGTAAAGACAACGTTTAAAAAACACGATTGCAAATTATTTATTTTTTATTTAATTGGAAGTGTAAAAAAAACTTAATATTCAAAAATGGAAACGAGTGAAACAATACTAAACAGTGAAGTTTGATTCGAATTTTAAAAATGAAAAAAGTTAAACTGTTCTAAATTTGAATATTGTTGGAAAGATGGCCGCTTGGATCTGGTTGGCGGCATTGATATGCGGTTCGCAGGCCGCAGTGCTGCCGCCACCGTGGGCTGACGTGAAGAGGAACCCGTGTGCCGCGTTGCCAAGGGGCTGGCTGATGCTGTACTGGCCTGAAGATGGCAAGTGCTATACTATTTACAAGGTTAGTTATAGTTTACTAATTATATAACTACTTACTTGCTGAGCAAAAAAGTATTTGGCAGGCGCGAGTCGTCTGGCGAGTATTCTGAGGTAATAAGGGATGTTGGTCTTTGCAGTTTGTTAACAAGAACACGAGGAGCAACCCCTTTTAAAAAAGTCTTCGTGTGGTTTTGACAACAAAAACTGGCAAAGAAACAAACTTAAGCCTTTATGTTATGGAACTAGGATGCCATAGAAATGTAATATTGCGTACTTACATCTGTAGGAGACAGCAACGGTACACAGAAATACTTACCAATTAGAACAAAGCTTAAGACGTTGTGAAAGTCTTTCTAAAATGGTTAGCAAAGAATCAAGTGTCGATCTTATAAATACATCATTCTGGTTATTAATAAGTATGCAAATAATCAACCAAAACTACTGCAACTCATTTTGTGTGGCACCAAAATATTGGTGCCGGTTGAACTTACTACTTACTCAGCATATCCAGTAAGATACAAGATACTCGTGACTATCGCGTGTATTTCGCTTACACAGCCGTCATTCATAACAATCATTTTCTGTCCGTCACAAGCAAAAAAATAAATCTGTGCTTTATGAGGATAATATGTGACTTAGTAATTAAATAGCTGACGCATTACGCTGAATATGTATTAAAAACTAAGGAAATAATGTCTTATTTAAATAAATAATGATAATATACCTACTTCACTTTTAAATAAAACTATATCATACAGCACTAACCGACTCACATAACCGGCGTTTATTCTAAACACGCCAACTTACTAAAGTGTGAAAGAGCCCATAGTGAATAGAGATGAGGTTAAAACCATAGAGCGCATACCATGGAAATCATTACCAACCGTCACGTATTGCGCAAGCCGGGACTATGACCTCGCCGTACTTCCATCATTTAAAAGATTTTGGGAAAAATTACGTAATAGGACTGTTGCGACATTTTTGTGTGGTAGTCTTGTACTGTGCCTTTTGAATTTAGATTTGTGTCCACTAGCGCCATTGTTAATAGTTTCTTTACAGTCTTGGTTATGATTTTTTTTGTACAAAGTCATGCAATAACCTACAATTATTTATTTAAAAACACTGCTTTATCTGTCGGTAGTTTTTTATTTATTTCATCGTGTTATTCAGATCAGATTGTAGCTAAGTATGTTATGAACTCTGTCTGATTGGTCAAGAGGGCTGGTTAAGTGAGCCTGTTTAAAATTTGGCGACTTAAGCCCGTATTCACAAACATTACTATGAGGTCTAACTGTGCACGGGAACGCACAGCCCATTGATAAATGTCCAAATTTCTATAAAGTTGGTCCCTAACTGAGACAATTATTGTTTGTGAATACAGAGTTAGTGTTTCATTTTTAACTGAAAATAAAATGAGAGAACCAGTCAGATGACGGTACATTTTCTTTTGGGTATAACTCTGTCTCTCTCTCTTAGCAGTTTCTTTTAGAAATACCAAGTCCCTGTGTTGGTATTACTCTGTGCCAGTACTGACAGCTTGCGGCAATATTCCCACGACATTGCATAGTTCGCTCGTCTAGTTACGGCGCGAGTCAGGTCCCGTTACAGATTGTGAGATATGTATCGTGTTGCTTATTGACGCTGACAGGTTCCATCGTTATGTAAGGTAAACTGACTTTGAAGAGTGCCATCTCGTTGCGTCTTCATTTTGAATCGTTATAAGTACTTACATTATTTCTAAATGTTGCTCATGGTACAGTGTATTACGGGCCTTATGGAAATAATTTTGCAATTAAATTTGAAATTGGAAAAAAAACGAGGTTTGTTCTGAAAATAGCTAGTGAAGTACTTAGTCCAGAGTAGTTTTATCAAACTGTAATGGCGTAAATCTTTGTATTTACTAAACAATATTTGAAAAAATATTTGACAATATTATGTCAAAAAATAATTGTCACTATTGAGGTAATATAGAAAATAAACTAACTTTAATACTAGTAATCATCCCCATTGCATACGAGAGTTAACAGAAAGCAAAAAGCATATAAAATGGTGAGTAGGTCAGATTGTGTCATAACGAGATCGATCGGTCATGGTCCTCACAAGTACTGTAACGGAACTGGTCGAACCGGAATCGTTCGGTGTGGGTTCGACTACCTACCACATGACCCTAAGTAGTAGAACCCTGTCAAAGTAGTCAATATCGAAGTCAAT
Organism: Notodonta dromedarius; assembly: GCA_905147325.1. NCBI lineage: Eukaryota > Metazoa > Arthropoda > Insecta > Lepidoptera > Notodontidae > Notodonta > Notodonta dromedarius. The sequence goes on along the minus strand of LR990165.1, from coordinate 10,604,254 downwards.
TTGTATCGTCGTTCTTTATACGGACCGCTAAGGAGTTCGCTCCTATCCTCTGTGTTTCCTGCAGAGCTACTTATAGCCTTGGGTCTCTTCAAATCTGTATTACGTTAAGCAGTTACCGTAGCCTATAGATGCTTGCAATACCAAAGTCATTGCGCGCAAGTTGCCGAACTAAAGCGGAGTTGTACAAGGGCAAGGCAAGGGAGGGGGGCGGTTGGGGTTCAAGTTCTTTCACTCGTCGTACGAAAGGCAGCTTTAATAACAACTTTACGTCGATCTTCTGTGTGAGGGTGGTGTGATCCCGATGTAATCAATTGGCTACATGTGAACTCTACCGCCATTACGTAAAATAAGTAATAAGTGGTTACAGTACTTATAACATACTAGCTGTGCCCGCGACTTCGTCCGCGTGGAATTTAATTGACAAAGTTTCATACAAAATTTCATCCCCTATTTTATCCCCTTGGGGGTAGAATTAATTAAAATCCTTTCTTAGCGGATGACTACGTCATAGCATCTACCTGCATGCCAAATTTCAGCCCGATCCGTCCAGTGGTTTGGGCTGTGCGTTGATAGATCACTATGGCAGTCAGTCAGTCAGTCACCTTTGAGTTATATATATTTAGATGTCACACGACACACATACCACTCGCCAACGGGTTAAACATGTCCACAACTGTAGAATAGTTAACCCGGAATTACAAATTCAACATAATAGGTTTGATTTCAATGGATTTTGAGACTTGATGCCTTCGGTTAAAAGTTGAAAATGGATTGTGTGGCGGTGTTACGTGGATCCCGGCAGTTCAAGGGTCGAGTTCGCAGTGTGATCGTCGTGTGGCTCCATGAGGTATAATGTTCTTACGGAAGGAAATATCAGGTTTGTTCAACGATGCTGTTTATTCCGAACCATTGGTGCTAAATTGAGCGAATGGCATCCTTCTGTGTGCAAGATCGCATCGCCATTGAGTAACTGTCACTGTCAATCTATACAAATAAATAAAATTGGAGTGTCTGTTTGTAATATTAAAATAACACCTTTTTACTAAATGCATATGAAAGTACATACGACACCTATAGCAAAAACGCGATTTAAAAATGTTTTGTCTGTCTGTCTGTCTGTCTGTCTGTCTGTGTGTTTGTTCCGGGTAATCTCCGAAACGGCTGGACTGATTTTGACGGGACTTTCACGGGCAGATAGCTGATGTTATAGGGAGTAACTTAGGCTACTTTAATTTTAGAAAAACAATTAGGGTTCCGCGAAAAAAAAAACCTCATGAAATCAAAGAGTATCTCCGAAACGGGTGGACCGATTTTGACGGGACTTTCACTGGTAGATAGCTGATGTTATAAGCAGTACTTTAGGATACTTTTATGTTAGAAAAACAAAATTAAAAAGGGTCCTGTCGTGCGGGCTCAGAACGCGGGATCGGGCTTTTTTGTCAAGTTAAATTCCACGCGGACGAAGTCGCGGGCTCAGCTAGTCTTGTATATGAAATCTGTCATGTGAGCAGGATGGCATGACGGCACACGACGCTTATTAGCGTGACGCTACAGTCAATATTTTGTGCTTAGGTCTCTATTTTATCCTTCTTCTTTCTTTAAAAATATGGTCCACCCATCATAATATTTTGCCACTGCCAAATGAGTACTAAATGAAAAAAAAAATATATATATTACCTAATTTATTTTACTAGCCGTGTGCCCGATAGAATTTCCTTTCATCCCCTATTTAAAACGGGATGAAGTTTCAAAAATCCAGTCAAACTCATAATCAAAATGGTTTGTATTCATGTAAGGCAACAAAGCATTTATGAATATTCAGAACCTACGACCGGTTCGGAATGCTGCTTCCACTGAGTAGATCCGGCAAGAAACTCAATCGTGACCCTTTTCAATGAATGAAAGATGGTGTACATTCTCAGGAACAGCAACAGAATGTGAGCAGGTTACACCATTGTCACTAAACAAGTTAATAGTAGGTAATAAATAGTTTCTTAGTGCTTCACCTACATTATATTACGAACTCCTGTGCAAAATTTAATGCTTCTGTATTCTAGAACCACTGGTTTAGGCTTGCGGTATCGTACAGTCGGTCATTGTTGAAATGTAATATATAGGGCCCGTATTAATATGTCAATCTCAAGTCTGAGAGCGTTCTTGAGTACGCTTTTGTCGTGTAATTTTGTACTAGAATCACATTTCCAAGAATATATTATAATATACATGTACGGTCCTAATGTCATGTTGCATTAGTAAATGCTAAAGATGTATACATACTACAGAAAACGAATTTGTTGGTGTAAATCTTTTCTTTCGGTTAGTACCTGCAGTGTGTAGTGAGTGATTATATCAAAAATCAGCTGATACAAAGACATTTATCAGATATTTATTTCTGCAGTACGTTCATATCTTCAGCATTAACTAAAGTGCCATACAATATGTCGCGCTCTTAGACATTATATAGTAGACCAGCTGTGCCCGCGACTTCGTCCGCGTGGAATTTAATTGACAAACTTTTATCCCCTATTTTATCCCCTTGGGGGTAGAATTAATCAAAATCCTTTCTTGGCGGATGCCTACGTCATAACATCTACCTGCATGGCAAATTTCAGCCCGATCCGTCCAGTGGTTTGGGCTGTGCGTTGATAGATCACTATATCAGTCAGTCAGTCAGTCAGTCAGTCACCTTTGAGTTATATATATTTAGATTGACAGCATGACCTGGTAAATAACCCAGACACGTATCATCACTGTCACGAAATATTCACGGTTTATCCACGGTTATGTGAAATAATGACATAAATACGTCACATTACTGACAAACGTGACTTCCTTCTTGTTGAAGGAATTATGGAGAGAGATGGTTCGGAATTTTGATATCGATGTTTATGTAAAGCTAGTTAGGTTTGAGTTTGCATAACAATGGGTTGTTACTTATTTAATAAGTGAGTTCTAAGTATTACGGTGTGAAATGGAACCAACAGTAAGTCCTGTATCGTCCTGTAACGTAAGATGAAAAACTTTTTGAAATCTTTTTTAAGTTCGATAAGATTTTTTTTTATAAGGGACTAGTCCCGCCACACACTCCCACCACTGTAACTTCTGTAAGCCAGGATCGACAATGGTGACCAATAATGACGTCGAGGTTTGACCCTCGACGAGTCCCGGGGAAAAGTTAAATTGTCTTGGAATCCGCACGAATTTAATGGAAATAAATAATGGGAGCAGTAGGAAGAAAAAAATTCCACTTCCCTCCGGTGCAAAGCGGGAGACAAAAATAGCTGGTATGGGCTGATTGCCATAGAAACAAGACTGTTACAACTGATTGAAGAGCAGTTGTATGGCACCACGCATCGTAATTTGACTAATTGGACCTAAACTCGTGAGCTGATTGATAAGATCCTACTGAAACTTTTAGAACTTAACTGTGAACTTCAAGGTGTCCATTGCTGCATATAGGATACTGTAGATGCTTACCTATCATTTTGTTCGGGGTTTACGTACTTACACAAAACTTTGCCTTATAATTTTACCAACTCGCTTGCTACAAACGTTTTAAACTCTACTAGATTATTACTGTCGCTTAACCAAATTAAATATACATCTATTTGGATGCAAACAGGTTCCGTTTAGACTGATTGAGGTCACAAATCCGAAATAATGACGCACCCGCAGATGCAATCGAAATCTCCAACTTATGCAATGTATGAAATCACTTGTGAGATGTTCTCTGAATCGTAATCTTACAATATTAGTAACGGTGGTAGAGCCGAGCTGAAGCCAATGGATTACTCGACCTGGGTAGTACCACCCTCTCACAGCAGATCGGTGTAAAGCAGCTATTATAGCTGTGTTTGGAACGATGAGTCATAGAGCCGGAAGACCAATCCCTTCCCCCTTACTCTCACTCTGTCGCATTCCCCTTCAGGTCGGCAATGTGCGAACAATGCCTTTGGTGTTGTATGCACCTATAGGCTACGGTGCGTAATGTGCTTAACATCAGGCTGGTCGTACGATTGATTGCCAACTTAGTTCTATAAAGAATATTTTTTTCGATGTCTAAGTTTGTACATGGGATCGTATAGCCTTGTTATATTAAATATGTACTGAAGTTATTTTAACGAACATGAATTAAATAATAATAAGATAACGTGTAACGGAATTTGTATTGTGTTTTTAAATAAATATACACTGAGAATTATATTTAGAAACATGATCTAGAATATCGTCCTATCAAATATATTACGATGAATTAATTTTAATTATTCTTATAACCATTATATCTGTACAGTCGCATGCATAAATTCCCAAACTATGACGTTTTAAAACAACTAATAATAACCGCTTAACATTATAAGATTTCAATAGATTCAAACAAAAAATATTACTGTGTCAAAACCTACGCGATGTTCTCCGTAGCATGAAGGAGGTGACCCATCCAGTTGACAGGCTGACCTGATCGCAAGTTACGGCCGTTGCGTTTCTATGACACGTCAGGGCGATTATCGAATTGAGAATGAAGATACCTAAACATGAATGAGTAATACAGAATATTTCGTAATAATAAATTGATCTCAAGTCTGAGAGCGATCTTCAGTGGGTTCGCTTTTGACATGTCATTCTGTACTGGTATGACATAAGAATGACATTTCCAAGGACCGCTCTCAGACTTAAGATCGATTTATTGATACGGGTTGTATATTTTGAACACAGTTTCTGCTTTAGCAAGCCAGCTTAGAGTTGACCCAATGACATTCCCGTGCTAGGAGCAGTATTTTCAGGGGTCTCTAATGAGATTTGGCCCTTGGCAAGTCCGAAAAAAACCTATATTTTGTTTGTGCCCAGAACTAAGGTCAATTATTGTATAAATTATGACGATGCGTCCTTGAGTGTTCGATTTTCAAAACGTAATACACATTGAAAAACTGAGTTTACGACCATGTATTGAAAATGATCACGATTTGTAATTTTCTATCCAACTGTAAAAACAACATACCCACAGAAAAAAACTCAGAACAATAGTCCTGTTTTTGTAACATTTTAATTTCAATTAACCTTGGCGATAACATCTATGCAAATGACTGTATTATAATTTTTCAACTAATTACAAGCAAATTGCCCGTAAAACAATAACGTTTCGTGATGGGTGACAATAAACAACGCTGTTTATACAGCGGTTCTGATAACGTCGCGCGTTGTCGTTACAAACGTTTTAACGGTTCTAATTCCTTGTGTTAATTGTTCTGTTCCCGTTTGTGAGATTATGATCGAGTAGGTATTCGTCAGTATAGGTTTACAAGGATTCCGAGAAATGAGTAGGTACAGATAGATTTGGTCTGCAACTCACCCACATCATTATAATTCCTGAGATCAAGGATCTAGCGCAGTGGCTCCCAAACTTATTTTGTATACTGCCCACTTTGAGAATAAATTATTTTTTAGCGCCCCCATTTTTTCAATTACTTAAAAACCACTATAACGTCGAATTAAATTAATTGCTTATTGTGAGCTACACAACGCCGCCATTTTTTCTGGGTCCCTTTGGTCTTGCAGCACCCACAAGGGGGCGTTATCGCCCACTTTGGGAAAGGATGATCTAGCGTAAGAATAAAATACTTTCGTCTAATCTTACGGATCTAAAAAGGAACGAACACAATCTAACGAAGACGCTTATATTTGAGCATTACAGTTAGATTTACCATAAATTATTCTTTCTAATATAGTTTTGATTATTTTCGTGACTAAAGTCCATTGGTGCACGTCCCCTATACCGGGATATGGTTGGGAGCTGGGATCATTCCCACTGGGTTGCCACGACCTTATTTATATTTATTGATTTAATAAAAAAAATATTCCAGCAAGGCCACCCATGCCCGGACACGCAGGAGCTGAGCCCCGGCAAATGGGGCGGGCGGACTGTGGCGGAGTGCAAGTGCCCCCCGGGCACCGCCCAGCTGCCCCACACTGACACCTGCTACAAACTCTTCGAGAGAGGCCCTTGCAGGCCCGGCGAGTACTTCGCACCGGTCGAAGAGTCTTTCAACAAGAGAGGGTAGGTGAGCATCATTTGGTAACACACCATTTGAATGGATAGAACGTCGCTCTAGTAGACACTGTAGATGAACGTCAACCTTTGATTATTTATGCGTAGACTGATTTCAAATAATTCTCTTAATTGACAATCTGTGGATGGGTGTGGTAACCACAAGATTTACTTATTCATTATTTAAAAAATATGACTTCACCCACCATAGAAGTTTGGAAAAGCAAAGTTGTCGCACTGACATGGTTGAGACGTCTAAAAATATATAAATAAAAGATTCGTTGTTTTGACGTGGATCGGCTTAAATCTATCAACACGTAATCTAGGTCATAAAGATCACATTTCCATAAAAAAAACTAAATATAGGTATTGGATATTTATAAAACTTTTAATTTGAAAGGAAATCTGTCTAAAACCACTCGAATATTATGCGTAGAAGATTATTATGCGAATATCTAGAGGCTTAAGTAGATGAAGAAATCTAAAAATTGCTTCCTGATACCATCTTGAAATGATTACTAATAGAGTCAAGAAATGTTCTTCAACCCGCATCTTTTGAATGCATTTGTGACCGTGTTATGCAACAAGTAACCAGGACAGTGTCACGAACGTTCCTATTCAAATGTTATAACACCGATAGTCCGTAAATGTCACTAATTTACATTTTATTTCTGAATATGTTAAATTCCGTACACTATATTATGTAGGAAGCTCTTTCTGCTTGTAGTGTTGACTGCAGATGACTTCAAGCCGAATGTGTCAGGGCAACCACAATCATGTAGCTTGTAAACGCATTATTTTATGAAAACATGAAAAGAGCAGTGCGCTCTCTTTGCTTAGTAGATAGTTCAAGCATAAAAAATCAGTTTCCTAAGGTGGGTTAAATAAATAAATATGTAAATATCGCCAGACGAACACATCAAGTATAAGTTTCCAAACTAAGCAACGCTTGTACTATGGGTACCATACATTGGACTGGTGGCGATCCCAGTGACAGGCAGACCAAGGCAAATTACGAAAAGGCCATTTCCGTAATTTACCCTGACGGGAATCGAACGCGCAACCACACTTGAAAATATTGATGAACACTTCCACATCCAGTTAAAATGACTTAGATGATAATATTAATGGTATTTTCTGGGTTACCCAATAGTAGCAGAGCATGGCGGAATATTTACAGAAGTATACTGAATATGTATGCTTGAATTATATAATGAAAGCATTGTGATGCAGAATACTTCAAACACCATCAAGGATGCGGATTCGATATTGTAACACTTAAATCGCATTGCGTAATCAAGAAATTCCAACCATGACTGGATTTACCCATATTTGTTATTCCAGCGAACGCCAAGGCATGTGCGTGCGGCCTCAGCAATGTGCTGATGAAACCTTGATCTACTGGCCGGCTGATGGCAAGTGCTACTATAGACTTAGCCAGGGCCCTTGCTACCCTGGAACCATACTGGACTTGGGAGAGGACGGTCTCGCTAACTGCACGGTGAGTGTTTGGAAGTTATAAATAAATAAATATCGTCAGACGAACACATCAACTGTATGGTCCCAAACTACGCAACGCTTGTACTATGGTTACCGTAAAATGGACTGGGGGCGATCCCAGTGACACCCAGACCAGGAGAAATGACGAAAAAGCCATTCCCGTAATTTACCCTGACGGGAATCGAACCCGCAACCACCAGATGCAGTGAGCCGAGCGGCCTACGCTCGAACCAATGCACCAAGCGGTCGTCATCTCAAATGCCATTACAGACTTAACCGGGATTTTTGATAACTGCACAATTAGCGTTTGAAAATTGTGCCCAATTCTTGGGTCTGTATTGAACTTAGGACGGGAATCAAGATATCAAGATCGAACTACGTTTAGTCTGTCTCCAAGGAGGATAATATGAAAACTTCGATTAAGAGCAAGCATAAGATCTCTTTTAGGGTTATATTCCGAGTACAAAGGATGTCACAGCGTATTAGAAGAACCCAATAGATGTAGGCAGCGCATGGGCAACGTATTGTATTATTGAGGACGACATTCCAAAGCGGCCTTATTTTTAGAAAGTGATGGTCGGTCCCAAAACATTTACTTGTTAGGACTATTTGTTCTACTCTGTGTGACCCACATAAACTCTTGTCCGCATTATGATAGTTATAGAAAGATACATCTTGAAGCGAAGTTTCTATACGGACATCCAAGGCGCTCGCCGCGCGGCCGCTCTATCCGTGATAAGCATCAGTAGCGTTACACGATGACGTTATACAGGATATATATAGGTATACAAGGTGGCAGCTGCAGTGCTCTAAGCTTTATACCTACTGTAAAGCTTCGCTTCTTTCGGGCGTCCCTAGACGGCACTGATTTTTCCGATGAAGAAGTAATTTGATCTCGAGATAAATGTTCCTTTCCTTGAGGTAAAGCATGATTCTAAATCTCAGCACCGTTCCGTTGTTCCTTTCCAGTGCGATCCAGGCAGTCCCCACTACTGGGGCGTGGACGGCAGCTGCTACCCCCACTACACACGGGGCCCGTGCGAAAGGGGCCAGCTGTTCCTGCCCGGTGCCAAGTGCGGCTGCGTCACTCATCTACCTCATTACCATAACGACACGACGTCTTGTTATGAATTAGGTAACAACCAGTGATATGATTATACCTAAGTCTTTCTTTCTTCTTCTACTTCATTTTTGGTCTGCTGCGTATCAAATATTTGTATGCACCAGACAAACTTGCTGGTTGTTTGGCTCCATACTAAGCAACGTTTGTTTTAAGTATGGGTAGCTATTGCTGTAACATCAACAAATACAAACAGTTAATTAAGTGATCGTTGATAGAACGACTTCAGTAGTAAGGAGCTCTCGATTTTCCATCCAGACATCTAAAGTATGCACATCAAGGGCTTTTGCGTCGAGGATTGTGATTTAATATCACGTCAGCAATGAAATTTCGATTCACGATCAGTGAAAGCGCTGATGTGAGTGAAACGGAAAGCCGCTTCGCGAATACTGGGATGCAGAAGTATTGGGCAATTGGACTTTTTGCTTATTGAACTGTGCAATCGGTTAGCAGTAACTTGCGCTAGTATTTAGTTACAAAATCTACACACTCAGTATTTAGGTTTAGTAAATTATGACTGAAATGCAAAACGTAATAATTTTTAATTGAATGGTATTTGTAGTGCGTGTTGTCACTGACATAATTTTATAAATCTAAGACATTGTGTTCCTGATAAGGTTCTTTTTGATTTATTCTGTTTAACCTATAAACAAATCGAAAATACTAAGTATTTTAAAAATGATTCTGTGATTGAATCCTTAGACGACCTTGATCTGTGGTCCCTGCTTATAGTTACTCTTCATTAACCGGATTTCAGGCTCTATACCATAATCTTCAAAATCTGTTTGCTCATTTTTCAGAGTCCCTAGGGCCGTGTCCCAAAGGGCATACGTTCAGTATCACCGAGGTGGCCCCGCACGGGTCCCGCGCGGAGTGCAGGTGCAAGTCCTTCCACGCACGCGCCGCCGACGGCGCCTGCTACAGGCTGTATACCAGAGGACCCTGCGCACAGGACGAGATGATCGTTAGAGGCGGCAGGTGTACTAAGGTGAGAAGTCATACAAACGCTCACAGAGGTGAAATTTTGCGATATTTTCAGAAAATTTGGGAATATCGATTGATGGGAAAACACCTCACCTCCTGCAATCCACTGCTAGAATTAGCCTTCCTCAGACCTCCGTCACTGGCGTTCACTGGCTTTCTGGAATGTGCCAACAGTTCGTCTACTCGTCAGTACGTGCTAGGCCGTCTCTACATTTTTCAGCTCCCGAAAACATTTTGGAACAGTTATGCTCAGTTTTTTGTCCCTAACACTCACACGTGACGGCCATAACTTTTTATTTATAAATATCGCCAGACTGACACACTAACTGTATGGTCCCAAAATAAGCAACACTTGTACTATGGGTACCGTACAATGGACTGGGGCCGATCCCAGTGACACCCAGACTTAGGCAAATTACGAAAAGGCCATTTCCGAAATTTGCCGCGGCGGGACTCAGACCCGCAACCACCATGTGCAGTGAGCCGAGCGGCCTACGCTCGAACCACTGCGCCAAGCGGTCGTCATAACTAGTCCGGTGCAGGTCCCGTGCGGGCGCGGGCGGCTGTACGTGCCGGCGCGGCGGCGCTGCTACCGCGCGGGCGCGGGCGCGCCGTGCCCGCCCGGCGAGGTGCTGGCCTTCGACTTCGAGGCGCGGCCGGCGGTGGACGGCCTCAGCCACAACGGCGTCTGCGCCTGCGCCGGGGCGCCCTGCGCTCGCCGCGAGGTACCAACATCACAACTCTCATTTTAAATGGCTTTTAGGTGTAATACTCTGCAGTGGCGCCACCATGATAAATAGTAACCAATCATGTAGCTGGGAAGGCCTCTCCAGCGGCGCCACTGAAAATGTCAATTGTCTCGGTACCTATTGAAGGTACATTGATATACGACGTACGTAATATTTTCTAGACTATGATTGGTCATAATTTGTTATGGTGGCGCCGCTGCGGAGAAATCACGGGGCTTTTTAGTTTTTCTGGTTGTTTTAAATTCAGGAGCTTTAATATAGATTTGGAGATTTCGTGATGAGAAACAGAGCAGTTGTTGATTTTTGTGGATTTTTATGAAGAAATGGAGTGTTCTGGAGAACACCCATATTAAACAACGTATTGAAGTTGTTATCGTATGATAGCAGCATTGGCTGCTACCATACGATTTCCGCTGTTTGTTGATGGCCAAACTTCCCACTTCCACCTCCCGCATCCTGATTAGCAGAATAGCTTCGAAGGGAAAGTACACTTTCTGTGAATGTCGTCATATAATGAAATGCTAGATTTAAAAACGGATGCTTGTTATCATGTCAATAGAGGCTAGTATTACCCAAGCCGCCTATTTGTTTTAAAATTCTATCTCTTCATTGCAGGTGGAAGCTTGTCTAACTCGAAGAGGGACAGCTCCCTACAACGGCACCTGCCACATCCTCAACACACAGGGCCCTTGTCCAGAAGGCGAGTGGCTCAGCAGGGACCAGAAGGGCTTCGTCAGATGCATGAGCAGAACTGAAGATTGTGATCTCGAAGGAAATAGTTGACGGTTATCTGTCTCCGTAAAGTGATTCTGTGAGGTTTGAAAATGCTGATGATGCTGTTGAACTGTACTTGACTGAACTATTTGCCATTTTTAACATGGTTGTACCATATGAGGTAAATTGGTATTTTTTTTTGACTGGTATCAATTTTGTTGATTTAGAGTTTGAGTAATTTTAAGACTCCAGCCCATAGTTGTCATCGAAACTGCATTATGAGCGGACATTCACACGAAGAGGCCGACACTGTTATGTCTATACAATTATGACAGATAATGGTCATTTATGACCACTGAGTCGCATTAAAAAATTGAGAGCGTCGTTGCAGATATAGGAATTAATTTAATTTAATTTTGCTGAGTTGGGTCTTATCAGAATAATGAAAGTGAATATTAGAAGATTATTTGTTCATAGTTCAATGGGGAATTACAGTATTTTTCAGGAACAAAATGTTTCTTAGGAATGTTAGAGTTTTTATATTTGTCTAGACTGATGCGGTGTGGGGGAAGGGCCTGCAGCGCGTTTATACCACGGCCAACGAGAAGCGATACGAAATGCTAACGCTTCTTGTTAGCCGTAGTATAGTTCAAAGAAACTTTTGTTTCATTATTAGTGTAGCATATAACAATCAATAAAGACGTAAAAAGAGGATTATTATGGTTTCTGGCCATAATAATGAATATAAAAATAGGAATATTTAATTGAATTTACAAATACATTAAAATAAGGAATTAGGAATTTCTAGCATTTTCGTTAGAAAATAATATAAAATAATTCTGCATTTAAATAACCTTATATAGAGAATATTATATTATAATGATGGTTTATTTTTTATACGATATAACCATTTAATTATTGTTTTGTAAACGAGTGATTTACATTAAGTATGTCGGTACACGAAAAAATAAGAATATAAAAAGATTTTGAAATAAAAATCTGTATTTATATACACTCGGGTTTCTCATTTTATTTATATGCTTATCGTTTATTTACTTTTCTACAATGTTATATTGTCCGTCATTATAGTACATAAATAGTCAAAACCTTAATTAACTAAGTAAAATACGTGATGTTTGACTAAAACTAAATTATTATACACAACTAATAGCACAGCATTAATCTTTGTATCCATTCATTTGTCTTTTAACTTCGTCTGTGAATTTCCTGGAAACACAAAATAATTTTCTGTTAAACCATTGTGGAAGATTTTTTCTCTACCATCCTACTAATATTAAAAATGCGAAAGTTTGTGAGTGTGGATGTATGTTTGTTACTCCTTCACGCAAAAACTACTGAACGGATTTGGATGAAATTTGGAACACAGATAGTTTATAACTGGGATTAACACATAGAATACTTTTTATCCCGAAATTTTTGTTAAGTTAAATACTACGCGGACGAAGTCGTAGGCAGCAACTAGTTTATTCTAAATTTTTAAACGTAGGTAGGTAGGTAGGTTTTGTTAGTTATAAATAGTCATAGCCAAGATATTCAATATGATTGTGAAAATCATATTGAAATTTCGCTTTACGGTGAAGGAAAACACCGTGAGGAAACCTGCGTGTTTTAGAAAATAGCCAATGTAAGGCATGTGAAACTGCCAACCCGCACTGGGCCAGCGTAGTGGATTATGGTCTGAATACCCCTCGTATTCTCCAGAAGTGGGACGTTAAAAGGGCTAAAATATTATTACCTATTATAATCAGTGTAATTACAAAATTATTATTGCACCTAGTGGCAATGTGTCCCCATGTGTCCCTAAGGCAGTTACTCCTGTTCTTCCTACTACAATGCCAACACACCATTCATTTGATTGCCAAGTTAAGTAATATATCCTGTATATATAGGTACTTACCAAAATATATCCTGTAGACTTTGGTGAATGGCATCTCGATGGCGACGGTCGCCATTATTGATATTAACACTACAGTCAACATCTCTGGAAGGTACAGCTGAAAAGATTAATAGCCGTTTTACATCTGTTAGGTATTTGAGGATTTTCAGAACTGTCAATCTCAGAACGATTAAGGACACCACCACAAGTGAACGGAACAGATATTATAATACTTTACTTATTTTTTTTTTTTTTTGAATGACTATATGTTGTTGGCCAGAGTGGCCATAACAACTTCACCCGGACAGAGGGCCCAGCCAGAGGGGCAGGGGGCAGCTAGCTCAAGGGCGCCACAAGGGACACGACCTCGGCTTGGGCCGCTGCCAGGAGAGGTGGCGAGGGTAAATCTACCACCGGATCGGAACGCAATACTTTACTTTGTGGTACTATAATATACATAATCACTACATAGTATAAAACAAAGTCGCTGCCCGCTGTCTGTCTGTCCCTATGTATGTTTAGACCTTTAAAACTGCGCAACGGTATTTGATGCGGTATTTTTTATAGATAGAGTGATTCAAGAGGAAGGTTTATATACACGTGCGAAGGCGGGGCGGGTGGCTAGTATTATATATAAGAAAACTGGCCAAGTGCGTGTAGTGGCACGCACAATGTAGGGTTCCTTGTAGAGCTACGGAACCTTAATAACAGGCTATACTTAACTTTACTACTGGTAGGTACATTCATAGAAAACGGTTAAGTGACCAAGCGCCCTTAAGGCAAAGCCGGGTAGTGCTGCCGCCGGGCGGACGGTTTTGTTGTTATACACCCTAAGTCTTTGAGCATCATAGTTATTGTTTTGTTTATTTATGCTCTTGAAAATAGTTTGTGAGAGACTTCATTTATATAGTATAGTCACAGGCTGCTTCTTCCCGCCGTGAAACGCGATACGAAATGTCAATAATGATAGAGTTCATATCCACTACATATTACTCATTAAATTCACACACTGCGTGCACTTCATAGCATTGCCATTCAATAAATTCGACGTTCTCACATAGAAGAAGAAGTGATTAAAAATGATTAAAATGATTTATTAATTTTCGTATCGCTTCTCGTTGGCCGCAGTGTAGTAGAGTACTCACAAGTAGCAAAGGCGAGTAGTACTCCGAGTGCCTCTGCACACCCACGTTGTAGAAGAATATCGGGAACTGTGTCAGGTACACGCTGTACGCGATCTTGTTGAAGAATTTAAACACTCGCGACTCTACGAACGCGGTGCCGACACCTGGAAAGGAGAACATAGATCCTCAATACGGAAGTTACCAGACCACAATATTAAAATATTAAAATTAAGCAGCCCTACAAATTTTAATAGTGTTAAACTCATCGGCAGATGTTACAGAAAACATTACGGGAGGCATAAATCACTGAAGCTTTTTTTTTTTTTTTATATGACTATACGTTGTTGGCCAGAGTGGCCATAACAACTTCACCCGGACAGAGGGCGAGCGCAAGTGCGCTCCAGCCAGAGGGGCAGGGGGGCAGCTAGCTCAAGGGCGCCCCAAGGGACACGACCTCGGCTCGGGCCGCTGCCAGAAGAGGTGGCGAGGGTAAATCTACCACCGGATCGGAACGCGTTCACTGAAGGGAAATAATCTCATAGGTATATAATGCAAGGAGAAAGAAAACCTTTTTGGTCTCAATAGTGATCATTAGCAGTGAGTTAGTCCTAATTAAGTCAAAATGTAGTCATAATATTGAATTATGTTGGTGCAGAAACTAAACTTGAGTGAACTAAACATGAGCAAGGCTTTATTTTAGTTTTATCATTTTAGTTTATTGTTAGTTTGTAGGTAACAGAATTACCACTATTTTATACATAGTTTTTGCAAGTAAAACTCTAAAGTTATTAGTTCTTACCTGCGTAATTATTGCATATCGCCCAATGCGAGGCACACATGAAAACGCCCCATAGGATGGGCGACAGGGCGGCGAAGAGGGCGGCTGGGAAGTGTTCGTACTGGTAGCCTTCCAGGCCCATCTTGTAAGGGCTGACTATGGTAGCGATGGCCAGGGCGAAACACGCCGCCCAGAACACCCTCACTTGCGTCTTGAAAGAGACAAAGGGGGGTTAATAGAAGCTGGTAGGCGGAAGAAGTCTTGCAGATGATTGTACAAATAGACCCCTGTTCTCCCCGAATTCCAGATTCCCCTATTCCCTGTATTCCAGAGCTTCAATCGGCTTAGCTCAAGCTGACAGGAAATGAAGCGATCGCGACGCTTCATAGCTCAGCCAAGTGTACGGTCACAGACGTGTTTTGGTCCCGATGTAATTGAGCCTATTGTCATTGATTCTGTCACGCTCATCCTTAGTGTAAGAGGGATTTGGGCCATAGCCTTACGCGTCTACATAGTATTTCATTGCACCTATTTCCTCCCTCCTCCCGTATCCTGCATAGTCTGCATAATGGATTTTTTTCTTCCAACTCCCATAATTTGTTTCGATTAAATTCGTGCGGGTTCCAAGACAATTTAACTTTTCCCCGGGAATCGTCAAGGATCAAACCTCGACGTCATTATTGGTCACCATTGTCGATCCTGGCTTACAGGAGTTACTGTGGTGGGAGTGTGTGGCGGGACTAGTGCCAAATAAATAAAAAATCCTGCATAGTCTGCCATGCTGGCCCTGTGCGCGTTAGCACACTTCACACGACTTTTCGAACGGTTTCCTTTAACGATGTTTCCCTTCAACCAAGGATATTGGTTAAATCGTTCTCGCCTTCACCGCTCAGCAAGTAATATGCGGCGATCTTACATATTGTACATACATTACTTAGTGTGAAGTTGAGTTTCTTTGTCTTCATTAGATACGCCATGATGACGCCGATGAGGTAGATGGTGGCGCGGTGAGTTGGCAGGATATATGAGAAGCGGGCCGCGTCCAGGAGTTTTTGCACTCTGTAACATTATAAAAGCATGAAATGGTTTAACAATGCTGCGGAATACTTTAGAAATTGAAGGTGGATTGTCTACTTGTATTAAAGTTCCTATATAAAAAAAATAGCAATATGTATAACGCAATTCATTGCCTTGGTTTTATTATCTGAACTAGCTGAGCCCGCGACTTCGTCCGCGTGGAATTTAACTTAACAAAAAAGCCCGCTCCCGCGTTCTGAGCCCGCACGACAGAACCATTTTTGTATTTTTTTTTTATTTGGTTTTTCTAAAATAAGTAGCCTAAGTTACTGCTTATAACATCAGCTATCTACCAGTGAAAGTCCCGTCAAAATCGGTCCACCCGTTTCGGAGATACTCTTTGATTTCATGTGTTTTTATTTTTTTACGCGGAACCCTAATTGTTTTTCAAAAATTAAAGTAACCTAAGTTACTACCTATTACAACAGCTATCTGCCAGTGAAAGTCCTGTCAAAATCGGTCCAGCCGTTTCGGAGATTACCCGGAACAAACACACAGACAGACAGACAGACAGACAAAAAAAAATTAAATCGCGTTTTTGCTATAGGTGTCGTATGTACTTTCATATGCATTTAGTGAAAAGGTGTTATTTTGATATTACAAACAGACACTCCAATTTTATTTATTTGTATAGATTATTTTACGTATGTACATTCATTTGTTTTGGGTGAATAATACTTAGGTCCCTATGTAATTTGCTTTAGAAGCTAGAAACCTCTGGCAGACGGACGGACAACGTTGGCACGACAATATCAATAGAGCTCAGTTTGGACACTTCAGGAACGGAACTCTAAGAACGATTGTATGCTGCCATTATGTTTTGAAAAATATTATTTATTAATTAATTCCTTAATTAATGGTTAAAAATATATCTGAAACAGGTATCATATAGAGGCATAATTTAAAATATTGTAATCGATTTAGAAGTCATATATTCAAGAAAATGCAAGAACTAAGTAGTAGGTATACTGCAATAAATATTTAATTATTTCAATTCAGCGAATTGTTATGAGTGCATTGACATTAACGGCATAGGTAAGTAGGTATTTACTAATGTACTACGTAACAAATAGATACAAAATAGATATATCAAATTTCATGAAGGCAACTTACTTATAAGTAGGTCATTTGTCCGTAAGCAGATGATAGAAATTGTCAAGATGCTAACTTCGTATTTTTGTATTAGAACGTTCAACGCTTGTAAACAATTAACATGCAGTGGCCCTTCATTTCAACCAATCAGTGAGTGGGAACCTGTGCACAGCGACATCAGACATCTTCGCATTGGGTGAAAAGAAATAGGCAATCACACCGCCATTGTTTATAACCATTCTCAGTATTTGAAACTACCACGAGTTTATAGTTTAGTAGAGTCGGTATTCGTACGGCAAATTTTCATTACCTCGGGTGACCGACCGCTGTACAACTTACACACAAATATTTTGCGTAGATCATAGATGGTAATTTGTCATGTCTGCGCTTAATTTCTGAGTGGGGCGAGCGAAATCATCTAACGTTCGCCCCCCAAAAAACCTATCAACACCTCCTAAAAGGGACTTTAAAAGCGCCGCCACGTATTAAGTTTAACAACGCAACAATAAAGAGAAAGCAATCGGTTTGCTACCTCGGATTAGTATTAGAAAGGAATTTCCCATTTATAGAGCTTATTAAAACTGTTGGTGAACAAGCGAAACGTAATTTTTATGCGTTGACGAGAATATCTACGGCAACTTGGAGACTTTCTTTAAATACGCTAAATCTATATGTACAAATAAATAAAATGGGAGTGTCTGTTTGTAATATTAAAATAACACCTTTTCACTAAATGCACATGAAAGTACATACGAGACCTATAGCAAAAACGCGATTTAAAAAATTTCTGTCTGTCTGTATGTTTGTTCCGGGTAATCTCCGAAACGGCAGCTAGTATTATATACGGGGCACTTAGGCTGCATGTGCTACGGCGCACCGGTGTGGGCCGACAGGGCCACAATTGGGGCGGCACGGCGTAAATTACTACAAAGCCAACGTTTGGCGTTAATATTGCTTTGTAAAGCATATCGCACGGTTAGTATCGACTAGTATCGAGGCCCTGCCAGTTCTCGTTGGTGTGCTCCCAGTAGACCTGGAGGTCCAAAGACGCGCGGCAATGTACTACTCTACTCGAGAGAGCATGAACACCGAGTTCCTTAAACCGCGAGACTGCTCTAAAATCGCTAGATTATTTAGTCCGATATCTGTCGTTTACGAAGATCTTCTGACCGAATGGCAATCCAGATGGAGTACAACAACTAAGGGCCGCCACCTCCACCAATTCTTTCCATGCGGTCGTGAACGTCTGGAGAGAGCGTGGTTGGAGGTGGACCACTGTGTGGCTCAATTTCTGACTGGGCATGGCAACTTTAGGAGCAAATTATTCTACTTCACGTTAGTTCCTTCACCTTTCTGTCAATACTCGACGCCGCAAAACAATCATGAACAATCTGCACATCACATCCTGTGGGAGTGCAGTCTCTGGCACAACGAACGGACTACTATGCTAAATAGCCTGCAAGTGACATCTGGAGCAGTTTATTACACAGACCTTGTGAAAACCAGGGACAATTTCCGTGCGTTCAGGCGCTTTTGCCATACCTATTATTGGAATCAAGTATAATCAGCTCACGAGTTTAGGTCTAATTAGTCATATTACGATCCATGGTGCCTTACAACTGGTCTTCAATCAGCTGTAACAGTCTTGTTTCTATGGCGATCAGCCCATACCAGCTAGTTTTGTCTCCCGCTTTGCACCGGAGGGAAGTAGTTTTTTTTTCTTCCAAGTCCTCCTATTATTTCTTTCGATTAAATTCGTGCGGGTTCCAAGACAATTTAACTTTTCCCCGGGACTCGTCGAGGGTCAAACCTCGATGTCATTATTGGTCACCATTGTCAATCCTGGCTTACAGGAGTTACAGTGGTGGAAGTGTGTGGCGGGACTAGGCCTATAAAAAAAAGATGGTAATGACTAGCGGACGTAAAAGCCAGTGTTGATTTCCAAAAATCCCTTTTAATTAAAACTCTATGTTATATAAGGAACTCCTGAGTAAAAATTCAGGCTTCTAGACCTAACGGTTTAGGTTTTACGTTGTCTGTAAGTTAGTCAGTGTTAGAATTGTCTGTGCGCTGGAACTTTCTTATTTGGAGATACTCACGATATTCCATAATACACAATCATGCTGATATCATGCCAGTAAATGGCTAGATACCGGAGCGCGGTGGACACCACCGCTATGAGGGTCACCAGGGTCCAGCCCAGGGTCCTGTTCTTCCAGAGCACCAGCATCAGCGGCAACGTCGCCACGTAGAGTTGCATATCCATGCCGATTTGGTGGGTATGGGTCAGGCACTGGAACATACAGGTATTGAGATGAGACCTTACATCGTGTTTCAGAAGTCCGAAATAAAACGTATTTGCGGTATCGAGCAAGATCAAGCTCAAATATTATTTCGGATCTCTAAAAAACTCTGATATCATCAGTGGTAAAGGTGTGACCTGAATCTTGGAAAAAAAATATCGCTTCTGGTCAATGATTTTAAACAATACATGACATTATGACTTCTGTTAAGTCCACAGGTCAATTTATTGTGAATTTTTAAATCTACAATATATACTTATATCAATTAATATTTTGAAAATACAATAATCATTAATCAATATTTAATTTTGACATCAACATACCGTACTTTCATTAAAGATATTCAAAAAGAAATCCAAAAACTGGTTAAGAAAAAGAACTAATCTACCAAAAGATAATCTATCGATTATTTTGAGTCAGTGCCAATCTTATATTCTTACATTAAGTACTATAGACACACCAAACTTAAATTGAGTCATAAACTATCTGACGAACGCTTGGCGCAGTGATTCGATTGTAGGTAGCTTGGCTTACTGTACCGGGTGTCACTGAGATCGCCCCCAATCTATTGTACGGTACCCAAAGTACTAGCTTTGCTTGGTCTAGAACTATACCTACAGTGTGTGGTGTATTAGTCTGGCTATATTTATTTATTCATTAAATAGATACAAGACATATTCGTATTTCGGAGTGGGTAATCTATTTTTCGAGAGCACATAATAGAGACAGCAAAACAGGTGTAATGTTTTATGTGGAAAGGAGAGTTAAGAATGTCACGTCATTACAAAAGGAGTAGTAATACATAAATCTCGCCGATGCGCCTTTATTGGTGAGAGCTATAACAAGGTACACTATCTAGGTGACACTGATGTTATATAACAGCCATGAGAATTCTCGTGACCGGCTTCTGTTACCACAATAGATAATCTTAATACTGTGGTGTTGTGGATTCATTAGTTTCCATGGAAACATTGTTAATTAAACTTATTGTTATTACATTATCAATTCGTATACCGGTGGCTTGTATTACAGTCAATATTGGTGTATCATGTTGCGCGCAATTCTTGTGATATTATGGCTAGGATGATTTATTGGTTAATTCGTTTCTAGTATTATGGTGACGGTAATAATACTCTAGCTAGAGTTTTGAAGATAAGTGTGGGCACATTATACCCTGCACTAAAAGTAGGAGAGATATTTTTTACGAAAGATTAATATAATAAATTATTGTATTGAAAGTTTTCGTGTTTTTATAGTTATAAGTAACAAACTCCGTCAAACAACCGTATGACCTGCTTGATGTCAAGCAGTTCCCGTAGCCTATAGGTGCTTGCGCTGCCAAAGGCATTGCTCGCACTTTGCCGACTCGAAGGGGAGTGGCACAGAGGGAAAGGGAGAGAGGTTAGGCTTCAGGCTCTCTCACTCATCGTACGAAACGCAGCTATGATAAGCCAATCTTCTGTGAGAGGGTAGTACTAACCCGGTCGAGCTAGCCCGTATATGACCTGTTGTAAATTGGCTACAGCTGAGCTCTACCATTAATTTTAGATAGAGAGAGCTCACACGAGATGATTATTTGCTTTTCTCCAATACCCTACTAATATTATAAATGCGAAAGTTTGTGAGTGTGGATGTATGTTTGTTACTCTTTCACGCAAAAACTACAGAACGGATTTGGATGAAATTTTGAACAAAGATAGTTTATAACCTGGATATCGCGTTTATTAACTTTATGTTCCCGACGTTTCGGTTGCTTTACAGCAGCCATGGTCACGGAGGGACTGAGGTGTTAGACGTCCTGATGTCATAGTTAGTAACTGGGTACCCTCATATTTAGTTGTTGTTTGCGGTCCGATCCACGCAGAAAGGGCTCACAGTGTCTCGAGGTCTTGCAATGGTACACTTGGTTTTGGATTTAATTATATTAATTACTGGATCCCAAGTTGGTGGTAGCACCCAGCCATCTTCCCTATTGAAATTAGGATGTTTTTTAATTTCAATGGCCTCACGTATCATCCTTGGTCGGAATCGGTGTTCTTTTGCGAGGATCTGTGGTTTATCAAATCTGATATAATGGCGGGTGCGGTCCTGTACATGTTCACAGATTGCAGACTTCGTGGAGCGCCGGTGTTTCACGTCAGCTATATGTTCTTTTACGCGGGTTTTTACTGATCTTTTTCGAAACGTCGGGAACATAAAGTTAATAAACGCGATAAAATCCGAAAAATAGTTTTATTTCCATGTGTAGTATTCGCGTAAATATAAGAAAACAATAACACAATACAATACTAAAGTCTACGCGGACGAAGTCGCGGGAAGAAACTAGTTGATAAATATTTTCTAAAACAAGCAGAAATAAGCCGTCTAATATATATTTATTTCGTAAATTCAGATGTCTAATAGACGATACACATACATTTTTATTATTTAATCAAGTCTTGCACATCGAATAGAATCCAGTTTCATTGTTTCGCTCATAACTAGAGTCAAAATAATTTTTCTTTTAATAAAACACGGCGGCTAGTTTCAGCAAAAAATCCATAGAGTACTCGTTGCAGATAATATAACAGAGCATAGGGAATGGATTGAGCTGAGATGCAGTAAAAGAAAATTGAATCTGGCTGAATCACACACTTGCAATTTTGATACAGCCTTAGTGGGTGCTTTTAAATGTAGAAGAGATATAGAATATAGAAAAATTCGCGCGACCAATCCCCACTCATATCCAATACTATTAACGAAAATGTGTTGAAATGTGTAACACTATTAATGAAAATGTGTTATGCGTCAAAAACCTAAAATAATAATGTTGGTACGATGCGTTTCAAATAACAATAGGACTGGACTTACGACTAACCAAGCACTATTTTAGTGTGGTTCCCAAAAAAGTCATGGATTTAGGAACCAACAAATTTAATTCATCTATATTATATTTTTTCTATTCCATTCAAGCTGGTATTTTATTTTGAATCTGAATGTTAATAATAATTATAATAATTTTAGCCCTTTTGACGTCCCACTCCTGGGCACGGGCCTCCCCTCAACACGAGGGGGATTCGGGCCATAATCCACCACGCTGGCCCAGTGCGGGTTGGCGGATTTCACATGTCTTTCGAAAATTGGTTAAATCTTCTAAGACATGCAGGTTTCATCACGATGTTTTCCTTCACCGTAAGCAAGTGATAATCATATAGAAATTATGATTCGCACATAGATTACGAAAAATCCAGAGGTGCGAGCCGGGGTTTGAACCCGAGACCTGGTAGCCCGCAAGACGCGTGCTTAACCAATCGGCTATCACTGCTCAATCTGAATGTGATTACGCGAATTGATCTGATGTTTAGGATCCAAAAATCGATCAAATAAGCGTTTTTTTCAATTCAGTCGATCTAAGATCGACATCACAAATGTCCAAGCTTTTTTAAAAATTTAAAACGATTTCAATACATAAAATTTATTTTGAATGCAATATAAGTAATATTGTTTGGTTTATAATCTAATGCTACTTTTACTTGGTTGTCAGTTTAAAGGTAGACGAGTCCATTCCATTGTATAGTAAACGTTAATAAGTACATAGTAGCTGATAAGTAAACCTTTCGCGTTTGTATTATAATAGCTTCGCTCACCATCTCCTCGAAGCCGAAGTAGTTATGTATGAAGAGGAAGCTCTTCCACATGTTCTTCTCGCAGACCCTGGAGTGCTCCTCCACGACGAGGCTCCACTGCGGGCCGCTGCTTATGTCGGGCAGGATGTACGTGCAGAACAACATCAGGCTCAGGAACAGGGGGAACAGCCTAGGACAGATGGTCTGAGAATAGTACATTAGACAAAACAGTTTTATATCTAAGGCTGGTATTAATAAATCTATCATAACTCTGAGAGCGATCTTGGAAATGTCAAACTTAAGACAGATCTTGCAAATGTCATTGTTATGTCACATCAGTACAAAATAACACGTCAAGAGCGTACTAAAGATCGCTCTCGGACTTGAGATTGCTTTACTAATACGCGTACAGTATGTTAATTATTTTCTCATTTAGGTATGCATATTTTATCTACTGAAACAAAATCATCGATAGCTTAGGGGGTACTAGGTGGTTGTGGCCTCGATTCCCCGTGGAGGCAAATTTTGGAAATGGCTTTTTCGTAATTTGTACTACTTTGGTCACCTGGTTCTTAACTATAACTATAGTCCAACTGGACTCGATAGGTTGAGCTGTCAGCATCAATAAAATATGCTAGCAAAGCTGCATACAGAAGCAATCAATTACATAATTCACCGAATTATTCCACATGGAAGGTAGGAATAGGTACGATATACGACTAAAAAGGCGGATATATCGTTATGTATCATAATATATCTAGATAGGTATGTACACAATCTACCTAATGAAGACAGTCATTATGAGTCATCTTGTGTACCTGTAATGATTCATAATAAAAACAAAACACTGAATGTTCACTCTGAGTACGTGCAACAAGCCACGCGTTCACTAAATATAATTTAATTGATTAAATAATTAAGAACAATCGTTTGTTTCCTCCAAATCCAGATTAATGGAAATCTGAGAGGATTCCAATGCTGTTCGAGGCAAAAGATGTATTTTGTGCATTTCAACTGCCATCAATCTTTAGTTAAGAGTCTGGTAAGATTCGTGTAGAATACGACATCGCAATATTTTCACAATTCGTAGAAATTGTAATTATGTTGTTATGATTGATTAAGTGCAAGTAAAACAGTGGTAGACAAGTTAAAACGACAGCTCGTAACTCTAGTACTTAATTTTGAATTTGACGTGCGTATCTTATTCCCAACGGCGATTCTCATTTGCTGAATGGTTAAGGAGAATATCGTGAGGAAACTTGCACGTTTTTCAAACGACGTGTGAGGTTCGCCAACCCTCACCGGGTGAATGTGGTGAACTACAGTTCGAATCCACCTCGAAGGAATGTCCGCGGTTTAGTTGGAAGAGGCTCGACCCCTATTAGGATGTTTCCACACCAATCGTCCGTTGATCGGCCGACGAGCGATGATCGATCGAACGTTACTCTACGTAGAAACTGTCGATTGTCGTCGACTTATCTCATTCTACCATGGACCGATGGATTGAACGACCGTCAATCAATTGATGTGAAAATACCCATACATTGGGACGAAAGAGCATTTTTACCTACCCCTAATATCACCAGACGAACACACCACTGTATGGTCCCAAATTAAGCAAGGCATGTACTATGGGTACCGTGCAATGGACTGGGGGCGATCCCTGTGACACCCAGACCAGGAAAAATTACGTTGAAGCCATTTATAAAATTTACCCTGACGGGAATCTAATCCAAAATCACTCGGTGCAATCAGACGAACGGCCAACGCTCGAACCACTGAGCCAAGCGGTTGTCAAATGATGATGATGTATAAAGACTTACCGAAACCATCTCGCAATAAGTCTATCTTTGAAGTCAATCGTGCCTTTCCGTTCAAGGTCCTGTAGGAGGTGGTGTGCGTTCAGGAAACCGCTGAGATACAGAAAGCTGTCAGTGTATAGAATGGCGGACCTTCCTATTACGGCCCACGGCATTCCGAATACCTGTGGGAAATAAAATCGATATTGGTACGAGCTAATGGCCTAAATGAACTTGAACTTAATGTATTGCCGTCCCTGTCACGATCATAATGCACGAGCAATATAGAGATATTGATTTGTTTGTGTTTGCTGTGTGTATGAACATAATAGTCTAGTGGTCAGCAAGTAGGCTGGTCGAATGGTCGGCATTTTTGAAAATGATTTTCTAATAAATTGTCACACTTAGTCTGAAAGATTTTGGATACAAATGTTGAGGGATTCAAAATGTGGGGCCATCGTGTGTGATTTGATGACTCTAACTATTCTATGTAAACGATTGATTAATGATACTGGGAAATGTAGTTAAATGACGCAGGAATTTACATTCAAAGTTTAAATGACTAACTGCAATTTATTAAAGGTGGCGTTGACATTTCAATGATTGCGAAAGTTCTACTTTACGTGAACAGTTTTATTCAAAATGACGTTTGTCAATTCAAAGTTGGAAGGCTATTGCTAAGATATGTTTTCACTGGCCAACTGTTGTCCGAAACGATGGGCAACTTTTTAGTAATTAATTGCAGGAAATAAAGGGCAATGTGTTGTGACAATAATCCTATGAGACCTAAGGACAACAGAGCTGCACGCATTATGTATACTATAGCACTAGAAATAGTCGATATAACCGCAGTCTACACACTTGCATCAGGCGGCGGGCGGTACCGGGCCCTATTTTGTAAAAAAAATAAAATAGCTTGTAAACTTTAACTGTCTAATCCTGTAAAAAAGCGAAATTTGGGTTCCTATGTCAATTACAAATTAGGGCACCACATATTGGGCAGTCATTGACAAGGTTGGCACATATTGAAAACATTTTTCGTTCAATGATTATGCACTGATTCGACATTTGCCAGTTTTTTTTGAACCAATAATTATTCATAGCAGTGATAGCCAAATTGGTTTAACTCACATTTTCTGACCGCAAGTAATACAAGGCTTAACATAATTAAATACAAGCAATTAAAGATCAAATTTCAAACTTAATTGGTCTCATAATAGTGCATATTCAATATAAAATTATATATAATAATAGCCAGTTAGTTTTAAAGATGTGGTGCAAATCCATAATCTTTAAGTATAATATAGTAAGTCGTAATGGAAATTCTAGGGAGCAATAGTTTCAAGAAGCAATCTAATATCTATATCGAGGCATACACTAGTTCTATCACCATTACGTTTGCAAGACAGTATCTACAGAAGTCTTTAATAAAGACAATGAGATTTTACTCTTAGCAAGTGATATTTCGTTCAGAAGAAAATTTTTAGAATTTTCAAAGACTATTCATTATTTATTAATCCACCTTCCTTCAATGCAATGGTTGGTATACTGTAATTACTTACGACTTTATTATCGAAAAGAACTCGGCTATAGGTGTGTTCTCTACCTGTTTTTAAATAGTACACTGTATAAGTAGTATACTTTAAATTGTACATAGATCTGAGGCCTCTTTTAAAAGTAGCATACTTATTTAAAAATGTACTTATACTCACAGCAGAGAAACTGACTTTGTTGATGTAAGGACTATGCGCCATCGCCATAGACTTATGCGCTACCAGAAGAGCCAGCGCGTTCATTCCTCTGTACGCGTCCACCCCTTTGATGTTCGACCCAGAGTCCGACAAGTCAAACATTTTCCCCAAATTCCTCTTGAGGGAGAAAGCGTTTAGAAGCTTTTCAAAATTCGTGTTGCCTTCTTTTCCGTCGTCCAGCATCGAGCCGAGACTGAGTAGGAGCAGTATTGCAAGGAAAAATGTGCTGTAACAAATATAATGTGTAAACACTTGAAAGCATTCAGAGAGCTTGTACCTGGTTTAATGGCAATCGGCTCGCCTCTATTACATTTGGACCACTACGGCGTAATGTGGGTCCACTACAGTGCACCTCTACCTATCCTTTGGGGATAGTGTCATGCTTGTAGTATTGCATTTTTATAAGTATATATAAAATAGAGTCCTTATTCGCTAGACAACAATAGTACATTGTTACACAAGGGGTCAATGTAACTTATTTTGGCCCGAGACGTGGTTTGGCCAGTAGCTCGAGGGACGAAATAAGTCTTTCATCCGAGGTAAACACTGTGCTTTTCATTCGAATACAAGGAAAGTAAAATAAAAACAGGAAAAAGAAATAATACAAGGAAGTATGAACAATACTCTACAATTCGAAAAAAAATGAAGATCCGATTGCCGCCTATTTTGTTTTGTTTTTGGTTGGCCGGCCAACTTCATTATTTAGCCATTTATTTTTCATTTTCATCTTTAAATATTTTGCCCAAATCTATGGTATTTTAAAGAAATTGTTGAAACTAAATTATAATTAAGTCATTTAAAAAGAAATATTCTTTAATTAATACTTAACTTTATGTTATTTTAATTTTCCATCGCGCTGTAATTGAGTGACAGTAGAAAAAGTTGGAACATGGTTCCATAGAAATGCGAAAATGGAACCAGTTTTTTTTATAATTTGACAGCTGTCAGTTGAAAGCGATTCTCCCTAGGGCGGAAAAGTATTAGTTTCAACGCGCTCCTCATGCAAATTCTAACCTACTTTCCGAGTATGAGTAATGAAAAAATAATTATTCCGAAAAACTAAATTCTCTATAAATTGTGGTGATGCCATCCCGCCCATCCCACTACCACGGCCCACGTCCTGTGTTCGTTCGATTAGTGGGTACAAAGAGGCGGGCATACGAGTAAGTACGCATTCAATGCGTTTGCAGCTGAATATAAGTTTTCTTATAGACTTTGTAAAGGTGGCAAATTTGACTAACGCCTAGGAAACGCGGTCTTGTCCACAAACCCCTAAATGACACCATAGCGGAGCCACAATGTAAAGAGTGTGTAATGCGAAAATTGACAGTGTAACGACAGCGATAAGTGCCTTTATACATATACTGTGGTCATTATCCGATATGTGTATGTTAAGACTCGCTGGAAAATATCTACGCATTAATATTCTTAAAGCTTGCACTATACCAATCTACAGTCAGGTGGATATATCTTGAACACATCATAAATGTAGAGTGTTTTTATTACATCATCATCAATTCTATCAAGATTAGGTAAGTGAAATTATGCACAGACATATTGCATTGCGCAAATATTGCATATTGCAAATCATACTAATGAACGCTGTTACTCAATTATTTACCAATGATTTGTTTTAGTTAGGTGGTAAGTATATCCTGAAAACTTCAGTTTTCATAAAAGCGGAGACTCAGATTAATTTATTTGTGGTTTAATTAAAGTAGTTATAATGGATTTAAGTATTTAGGTGACGGGCCTATTTTGAGTAGGATTTGGTTTAGTTAAAATAATGTGTCTTATTTAAAATGTTGATCGATTAAAGAAACGGCCACGCGGTTATTCGTAGAAATAAAAAAAACACCCTAGATTTGCACTGACTTGGCATCACACTGAAACATGAACTATATTTTATAACAACAAAAAATAGGGACGACATGATGTCTTTGTATGAATGCTGCGTCAGTGCAACCTGCAAACCAAGGGTTGGAAAAAAGGCCGGATCCTGAAACGCTACTCAAATGTTTGAGTCCCACACAAACCAATAAGCCATAGACACCGCATAGCCGGTCAGCCCCGCTCGCCTAACATATGAATTGACACTGCATAAGTATGTCTGCACTTGACATTTTGACTGGTCCATTCGCGGCTCGACCTTGAACGGACTGATCAAAATTCATCGTCTTCCCCGTTACCCTACCCCACCAATATAATGACGATTGCATTCTCATACAATAGTCGACGTAAGCAGTGTCTTGTCATATTGGTCTGTGAAGTTCCACTATACATCATAGCCGTCGTTATCTGCCGATTTGTATGCTGCGGCGTTCCAGTACTCGGCGGGTTTCTCAAATTTTTGTGTTAATTCTTACATAAAAATTTGAGAAACTTACATAGAACTTACATAGAAAGTGACTTCCCAAAAGAATACGGCCTGTTATAGTTCTTCACGGAGCACATGTTATTGTGTACCCTGACCGATATGCCCAAGCCTGACAGGCTCTGGGCCAGCTCCTCTTCAAGGTCGAAGCTGCTGCAGGAGCTGGGGATGCAGACGCCCCACATTAGGCTGGAATACCTGGGGACCCGGTGACCCATCTGTGGACAAGATGGATTGTGAATTATTCATTTTTTTTATTATTTCAAAATCATCATTTGAAAATATTTAATCATTTTTGTCATGTACACCAGCTAATGAATAGTCAGAATCTGCGAAAATGCCTCATTGAGAGACTTCTATGTGACCAGCAGTGCCATAGCAGTCAGACGTCTGACCACCACGTAATCATAACATCATCCAGAGCGAGGCAAAGTATTTACGTCTTGCGGCTGCTCAGTAATAGTTGACGTACCAACTGACGCAATCAGTAATAAATTACCCACAAAAAAGCCATATATCATGACCACTTTCTTATAAAATGAAATGGTCAGTTTTCTACGAAAATTACAATCAAAATTGTACCAAACAACGCGCAAGTCTCCACATTTTGCGCATACAATGCATTGTCGCATCGCGATAACTCGAATCGAAACAATACAATACCGAGATTGGATGCTATTGTTTGGATAGGATTGATATTAATTCATGAGTTTATGCCCCGTCTTGGTGCAGGGCTATTGTTGCCCAATCAATTGAGATTCCAAATAAACCTGGTACCAAATAAGACTGACAAAGTAGACGGTGGATGGTCGCTCTCGGAATATTAACTAAGTTGAGCCTTGGATCGTTTGCGCGTTCGTGATCTAGATGATTATAGTTTGATGTGTTAATAGTATTTGTGTCATGACTAAACGACAAGAAAGACAGGGCTTAATCAGTGATGAGAAGGTAACGGTGGTAGCGCCAAGCTATACTCATATCTGGCTCGACCAGGTCTACCCTCTCACAGAAGAACGGCGTAAAGTAGCTATTATTGCTCCGTTTCAAGCGATGAGTGAAAGAGCCGTAGGTATACCAGATTCTTCTGGAATGACCGCCGAACCAAACGCCGAACGAAATGAAATGAATGAAATGAAATGAAAATGAAAATGAAATGAAATGAAAAATATTTAATCAGCACAGGGAACACATAAGGAAAGAACAGCACATAATTATAAAATACTAGCTGTGCCCCGCGACTTCATCCGCGTAGTATTGGATTATTGGGTTAAAAAGTATCATATATGTTAATCCCGGTTATAATCTATATGTGTTCCAAATTTCATCCAAATCCGTTCAGTAGGTTTTGCGTGAAGGAGTAACAAACAAACATACATACATACATACATACATACTACATACATACATCCACACTCATACTTTATAATATTAGTAGCAAGTAAAAAATGTATAGACCTAAGGTAAGTAAGCTGCATTTCCTACAGTGTGAGCTGTACCGAAAGGCATTTTGGCTCAGCATGTGCTGGAGGGGAACGAAATCTCCTCCAACGCTGATTTTCAGCCAAAGCCTACTCATACCCTGTCTTACATACCTACACCATTTGCTACCCAAACCACTAAGCTATTACAACAATATAAGTACTTATACGTAATAATAAATATAATACATATTTAAATAAAATTAAAAGGAAAATAAAAGAATTGATAATCTGACAAATTGTTATAAAAATAAAATAATTTTGTGTGAATGAACGTGAAGACGCTAATCGAATTCACATCAAAACGTTAACGATACCGTAAGAACTATTATTATTTTATCATCTTTGCCGAAACCAAGAACGGCTAGTACTAAAGTGTTCCGTATTTCAGATTTCGAATCCAGTAAAATACTTTGATGACTTTATGCGACAACGTTAAATAAGTAGTTTTAATAAAAATGTTTATTTATTGTATTGTAATTATTACAAAGTGTCGTAATTAATTTGGAATACAAACCCTTTGTATTTATATGTAAAACAAATAATTTACATAATGTTAATTGTAACGGTTCACAAGATGGTGTAATAAATGATTGCGTGGTAACAATTAATCAAATAGGATTGAGAAATGATTGCGGCCCTGAACTTGGAATCTCGGTTACTCCTACACAGTGTTCTGGGCGGTGTTACCTAATGATATAAAGATGAATATCATTTGCCATTTTAATGATGTTGTTACCATATTTCATGTTTTATTCATAAATACATCCGGCAGCTTATTAATTACGCTTGACTAGTTTCATAGGTAACATTATATCCTTATGGTTCAAAATCAGTTATTGGTATGGCACCATAGATTATTTTGTATAAAAAAATTTTCCTTCGGTATCAAAACCGGCTATAAGCCATTGAACATGTTCTTCAAAATCTATGGTTGGGGTCAAATCAGCTCAATCCATGCGCAATAATTATTCGTTCCGTCTCTAACAGCGAATTATTATTCTGAGTTTTTTTTTTATATCAAAGTCAGCGAATAAACGTACGACCCGCCTGATGTTAAGCAGTTCCCTTTGTCTACACATGCTTGCAATAAAGAAATTTCTCTCACGTTGCCGACGATCTAAAATTAACTCTGTCAAACATTCATAACTGTTATTATTTCGTTTGAATTTACTTAAGATCTCAGTAAAAAAAACAACGATATGTCGAAAAAGAATGAGGACTCATAAGTGAATATGAAACATTGATAAATATACTTAAATTCAATATTAATCAACATGCCACATGCAGTAGACATCCATTAAGGACGGATTTTAGAAAATTCTATCCCTAGGGTAGGGTAGGGTCCGTTTCAAGGCTCTATAAACTTTTAAACAAAATGGATAAATTCGATGTATTTCACACATCTTTCCACAAGCTCAAGTACCAGGTCCAACTAAACTAAACTAATTTAATGAAATAATTGTTATATTGGTATTTTATTTATTTTCCTGGTTATTTTTAATTCTTTAGTTTAATTATATTTTTTTTAAGTGAAATTGTTATTAAGTTTTAGTATTATTACGTTTTTTTACACACCCTTCTAGCTAAATATTTTCTTGCATGATGTGTTTACCTTAAAAAATTGTACATTTAGAATAAGAAAAATTGTGATGATAAATTTGTTATTATTGGTGTAACAGTTATTGGTAAACCTAAATAAATAAATAAAATAAAATAAAATAAGGAGATAGAAGTTTGTATTTAAACGTTACAATATCTACGGCGGAAATGTCGCGGGCAAAAGCTAGTGTACGCACAAACAAAAAGAATTAGCATGCAACAATACTGAATGGAGTTGAAATCATAGTGACCTTGAACTTGCGACCTGGGCCCTAACCACGCTAGCTACTCAAATCGTAATAGAAAAGCAAACGCTCGCGATTACGTTTCAAACGCTCAGCTTTTGAAGTTTTGCTGACACCATACCATATCAATGTCAGTAGAAATCGTGAAGCTCGTGTCAGCAAAACGTCAAAAGCGGAGCGTTTGAAACGTAATCGCGAGCGTTTGCTTTTCTATTACGATTTGAGTAGCTAGCGTGATTAGGGCCCTGCGCGGCCGCACTCGTACTAAATACCATTGTTTCCCAAGCTACATTTGGTTTTTGTGTAAGATCCGTGTTTGACTTTACGGATTTTGTAAAAAGAAAATGTAATATTCTGTGTATGGAGGCAATAACTGAATGCACTTATTATAAACATAGTAAAAAAATACCAAATTTTTAAGTCTTATGCTGACTAAACTTAGCTAGATTTTATATTTTAATCTATACAAATAAATAATCTACACAAATAAATAAAATTGGAGTGTCTGTTTGTAAAATCAAAATAACACCTTTTCACTAAATGCACATGAAAGTACATACGACACCTATAGAAAAACGCGATTTAAAAAATTTTTGTCTGTCTGTCTGTCTGTGTGTTTGTTCCGGGTAATCTCCGAAACGGCTGGACCGATTTCGACGGGACTTTCACTGGCAGATAGCTGATTTTATAAGGAGTAACTTAGGCTACTTTTATTTTAGAAAAACTTAAAAAAATGGGTCCTGTCGCGCGGGCTCAGAACGCGGGAGCGGGCTTTTTTGTTAAGTTAAATTCCACGCGGACGAAGTCGCGGGGTTAGCTAGTGTGATATAAATATTGTACTTACGGATTATCTTTTTATTTGTATAAAAAAGTCGGAAACTATAAGATGGTGTTAAGCAGTTACAGTCGCCTGCAATACCAAAGGCATTGCTCGTACGTTGTCGACGTGAGACAGATAGTGGAGAACGAAAGGGTGGGTTTGGTTTTTCGGCTTCTTCACTTATCGTACAAAGCGCAGCTATAATAGCTACTTTACGCCGATTTTTTGTGTGAGAGTGGTACTACCACAGTCGAGGCAGCCCGTATATGAGCCGTAGACAACTGGGTAGAGACATTATTCTAATACGATTCCTTATAAAAACTCTACATAGTTAAATTATAATAATGCAGTCGTTAAATTACAATTCTCTTAACGACATTCAAAAACATTTTGCGAACACGAGTGGAATAAGAAATGGCGCGACGTCCTTGAGATTTGAGTTCCGTTCGCAGTTTAGTTTGTGACATTCATGGTACTATGACGTCACTGTCAAAGAACGCGGTGACGGGCTGGATATTGATTGGTGCTAGAGGTTTGAAGAACAAAGCGGGGATGCTTTGGACAGCAAACAGATGACGGTCTATTATAGGCGTTTCTACAAATGTTTGCACTGGAATCTACGGCACCTAGAACAGGCCACGTCTAATTATCAAACTAGAAAGAAAGAAAGAAAGAAAGAAAAGAAAAGAAAGAAACATTTATTCGACACACATCGCAGGGCACAAAACATAAACATAGGAAACTTAAAATATATGGGTCAGCGGGAACTGTGCCGAAAGGTAATTGGCTCAGCATGTGCTGGAGAAGAACGAGACTCTCCCAGCGCCGATTTTCAGCCAAACACTCCTCAGTTTTTATTCATGTAAGCCAATAAAGTATTTATGAATAGTCAGAATCTAACACCGGTTCGGAATGCTGCTTCCAATGAGAAGATCCGGAAAGAAACTCAATGGTTACTCTTTTCAATGAATAAAATATGGTTTACATTCTCAGGAACAGCAACACAATGCGAGCAGGCAACACATTTGTCACTAAATATGTTAATAGTAATCAAATCTGACTCAGATTCAGGTATTTAAATAAAATGAGAAAGCTAGTTTAGTGAAGTGTGCATACCTACCTACTATCAACTGTTCATCAAAATTTATATATATAAAAAAGTCATTACACAAGCGTGCGAACCGCCTGATATTAAGCAGTTATTGTAAAATTTTACTTCCTATGAATATCTTTGTAGTTGACCTGATTTGTAACCTGTTTTGTGCAAAATAAATTAAAAAGAGGAACGCTCACTTTTGTTTTCATTACTTTATCTGAATACAGTATTATACTCCGTTACCTGGTATAATAATGTTACCTTAGTTCTTTGGACTGTTGAAAGGCTGGATTAATAAAAGCTAGACTAGCCAAGGAAAAAAAGTTTGCGGTGTATAATATTAGAAAAATAATGCCTTAGAACTGCAGTTTTATGTGTAAGGAATAGTAACAGCCACAGAAATACCAATTAAAGAGCAGACCAAAAAATTGGCGTCAGTTCCACTAAAAACCGATACGCTGAGCAAAGCAAAAGTGACTCTATGCATCTCAGTCACTCGAGTAAAAGGTAAATGCGTGTATCTCGTATTCGCTTTCAAAATGGTAACAACGCCTCCTACTTGACCAAAAACAATCTTCCTCTGTGGTGGAGTTAATAGATCGAAAAATCAAAGTACTGCTTTCATTTGAAATAATAAACACATAGCCACTAATCGTAATTCAAAGCTTTCTATCACACGTTTATTGGTAAGAGATTTCACCTGCATTGTTCATTAGTGTTGGAGTACACCATGTGGCCATCACAATTGGACCACCAATTAATGGGATACCGACAGCCCCAAACCTGTCTTTTGCTTAACCGGCCAAGGCTCCGTTGCAGAAAAAACACCTTTTATAACCAAGGTCACGGCTGGTCCCCACATCGAGTGCATTCAAATTGCAACAGATGTTTCGAAACCCAACCACGAGAGCCGAAAATGCGCATGCGACACATTCAGGATAGTGGTCAGTGATCGGCAAATATTATGTTTTGTATGCACGCTACTGATTTTGGTTGGTAGGTAGGTAGATATATATAGCTAGGTATTTTTTTTGTAAAATATATTAATATATTATAACTAGCTGTGCCCGCGACTTCGTCCGCGTGGAATTTCATTGACAAAGTTTCACCAAATTTCATCCCCTATTTTATCCCCTTGGGGGTAGAATGAATCAAAATCCTTTCTTAGCGGATGCCTACGTCATAACATCTACCTGCATGCCAAATTTCATCCCGATCCGTCCAGTGGTTTGGGCTGTCCGTTGATAGATCACTATGTCAGTCAGTCAGTCAGTCACCTTTGAGTTATATATATTTAGATAAGGGGCATCGTTATGAAAACTGATATAATGGATTCAACTAGTGATTCTGGAACCACCATAGTTGGAATTTTCCGTCGATATTTTCATGAATTATGCTAAAAAAATAACATTTTAAAATAGATTTTGGCATGAAATGCGCGTTCAAGCGTATTGAGTTTTTATTTTCATTTCAGTTTATGTATATAAAAGTAGTTATTGATTGATTTATGTAAAATCACTTGATATGTATAGATTTGTATGATGATTTCATGCTGAAATCAATTTATAAATGAAAATTTCAGAATAATTCATGATAATATCGACGGAAAATTTTAACTCTGGGGGTCCAGAATCATGAGTTGAATCCATGGTATAAATGTTCGTTACGATGCGCCTTACACTCTGTACATGTGTAATCAGTGGTCAACTCCGCTGAATACTCTGATATCTTAATTCAACTCAAATTTGAGAACTGATTAATTTAGATTAAAATTGCAGATATCGACGTCTCAAAGTAGTGTTTCCGACTCAAAGAGCTAGGTGGGGCTTTAACATTTGATATCATTTCAGTAGTCAGCAGTGTTA
The DNA here is from genome assembly GCA_905147325.1 of Notodonta dromedarius. Taxonomy (NCBI): domain Eukaryota; kingdom Metazoa; phylum Arthropoda; class Insecta; order Lepidoptera; family Notodontidae; genus Notodonta; species Notodonta dromedarius. Next base: position 10,568,238 of record LR990165.1, on the reverse strand, counting down.
TTTAACTAGAATAGTGCTATAGTTAATCTTTTTTCTTCGTGACGGCTGAATTCTCAACAGTTTCTCGAATATAGGATTGCCATTCGAGAAGTCTCGTTATTTTGTATTTATTTGTAGGCATAACGCGTTATATGTCGCAGCGAGCATGTTATCGGCACTGAATGACGTAATGATGGAGCGGCCAGCGAGATGCATCCCAACCCAATCAGACCAGAGAAAAATATAATGATATTCTATTAATCACTAGCTTCTGCCCGCGACTTCGTCGGCGTAGATTTAAGAAAAGTATCCTATGCGTTATTCCAGTTTATAAACTATCTGTGTACCAAATTTCATCCAAAACAGTTCTGTCGTTTTAGCATGATTGAGAATACAAACTTTCACTACAAATAAAAACTATTTGTAAAATAATTATTCTAAATAATTAATAATGCTACCCAAAAACACTATTCCACGCGGACGAAGTCGCAGGCACTAGTTTTGAAATAAAAACATACTGAACAAGCCTGCAACCCACCTGTAGCTAAGCAGTTATTGTAAAATCTTACTTCCTATGGATATACTTTCACTACAAATATTAGTTGGAATTTGAAAATGCCTAATAATAATTAAAAAAAACTAATACCTATATAAAAAATATTTTAAATTAATCTACCACCTGTACAAATAACAATCTTTTTAACATAATAACGACAAATGTGACTTATTTTATTGCGTAACCAAAGCCATTGGATAAGTCAACAAAAGGTGACTTCTATTTGTAACTCGAATCTTAGGTCATTTGATACTTGCGCCGCCATACTGGTTTGGGATTGACACCCGCGCTGGGTCTTAGGGCGTATAGAATATATTTCTTTTTTGTCTACTAAACTTTGGACTAAAATCCAAAATAATCATTTAGGTACACATATGGTACCTAGCGTAAACACCCTGTATAAGGTCTTAATTAATAATGCACGATATTATATTAAATGACGCTTTAGTAATTGTCAAAAAAGATGTACCAACCACAAAAAATACCTGACGGTATAATTCTTTCCGGTTGGTTGGTAGCGGGTGATTCAATCAAAGGTCAGAAAACCATATTTTTTGTGGTAGGTACTTACTTACCTACATCATCTTTAGCAATTAAAGATGATTATAATAATAAGAGATTGTTACCATTTCTTTCTTCAATAAGAAGTGATTGTTACCTAATCGGGCCCACGGCTAATAAATACGAGTAGGTATATATATAAAGAAATTCTATAGGTACCTACAAAGATATTTAAGTACTTACATCAGTAACATTGCTCCTTATGTAATGGCCGCTGTGTACCAAATAGTCGATATCATTCAGTGTTTCGTCTCCACTGAACGTCACCTGCAGCGACGCTAAACAGTACTTCCCTCGCACCGCGCCATCTATGCTGAGGCACTCGTCGAAGTCCCCAAACTGATTGCCATTGCCGCTCAGAATACCGGACGGTGGTTTGGCTGTCGCGTCGAACACTGAAAATAAGAGAAATTTCATGTTATTGGTGTATACAACTCGGATCGTCATCCCCTAAGAGGTGATCAGAACCACTCCAAACAGTTAAACAGATTTCGAAATTAGTATATATTGCCACAGAGACAAGTAGTTCGTTTGATCGCCTCTTACAAAACATACAAAATTATACTCAACGGTATTGGTCCTAGAATCATTTTCCTATGGGATCTGTGTCTGTCTTAATAAATTATTATCAAAATTATATTAAATACACAACCCTATTAGAATGGTTCGTGTAGTAAAGAAAAATAATTCCAAACTTCAGCGACTACATAAAACCATACAACCCTTCCATCGCCGCGGGCTTTTCTTCGTTCTCAAACGGGGTTCAATTCAAACGAAACGTCAATCTGGTCCGTTGAACCTTGTGTGTCAAATGTCACCGGTGAAATGAACGTGGCCAGTGAATACCAATGGCCCAGCCAGCGGACATTCAAGGATGACATTGGCGTGACCAGAATGAGCATGTGCAGGCCAGAGGAGAAATACGTCATGGTAATCTGACAGACGATGCTTCGTGAGATTTTTTTGGACGATAAATTTGTGATTTGTTTGAACAAAATATTTTGTTAATTCCATTCTTTATGAACTGATCAAAATAGTGCTGAAACTTAAGTATAAATAGGGTCCATTATTGATAATGACCCACAGACGCTTTGCTGCTGCTGCAAGATTTTTACTCTTTGGTTTTTCTTTAGTAACTTAATGTATTTCTTTATTTTTTCTAGTAATTTATTTCACGTATTCTCATTATAATTTTATTTTTGTTCACGACATGAGGACCGTATCTACAATAATAGGATAATTATTTTATTTACAACGTCGAGTTGCACTGTACATTGAGCACATGATAATACATATCTACAACATTAACAAGATTAAAATCAAACCACTGAGTGCTTATTTAAATAATAAACGTTTATCTTGAAAACATTACGAATAGAAAAATCCAGGTAATTAAGGAATTCAAGGACATGGACCTTCCATTCAATTTTTGAATTTGCGTGTAAGTACTCCCCTAATTATTATTTATTAATTAAAAAGATTCGATGTTAATGTTTAATATATAACTTATACCTGACATTTTCACGTGCCCTATCTTATCCATGGTGTTACATCTTAAGTTATACTACGCAAATCTTTTTATGAGGCGACTACAGATTTTTAGTATTCGACCAGTATTTGGGCGATTTATATCGTGGTTTACCTTAAAGATACATTCGTTTGTAGTCGGAATGCGCGTGAGTCGGTGTCATAGACTACTGATCAGTGCTACGGTGTGTCAATGACATGTGATCTAATCTCACTTATCTCATGATGATTGCAACTTTAAATCATTAAAAACGGTTAAGGTTCTATTAGTAGGATATGGTTGTTTTAACTTTGAACTTATGTCCTGAATAAAGACAGGTCGAAATGACTGACACAAAGATATACCTAAAGCTATTTATTTACTAACCAATGTCAATTTATTTTTATTTGTTTCCATACTCGGACTATATTTCAGATTCAAATTCGAAAAAAATTACTTAGCACATTGAGCACCACCGGCACTAAAACCACATTAACGATGTAAAAAATAATTTGCCACTTTTTCAACAACGCCATTGAATGTTTATATTGCAAACAAGAAAGCATATGTGCTATGATACAACAAAGTCATGTCTTAAACGTGAATCCGGGGCTGAAATTATTTTTTTTGGGATTGGACATTTCATTCCTTCACGCGTAAGAATTGCACTGCCGAGCAGTTTTCTATGCTTGAAGGATGAAGGTGACATTTGCGTGGTCAGAAAGTGGTCAGGATATGAGTCCTCCTCATCCAGTCCATTGAAATCCCACGATTCTTATAAAGCAAGCGACGCATCATTTACGATCATACAATTGGTGTGTTTGTTGGGATATATTTTATAAGTAATATTTAATAATTATTGCAATTATTAATTTGAAGGGAGAATGTTGCAGTCATGTTGAATGACCTCACAATGTCTGACTAATCACTATGCAATTTGCTAATGAAAGTAATTATGACCATGATATTCGATAGTTTGCAATTTATTAATTAGTGCAACTAAATGCATCGTGCCGGCTTCTGTGAAGTTCAATGAACTTTAGATTTATTAACAAATCAGACTTTGAGGAAATAATTCTATAACGTTCGATATTTTTTAAAAATTTGGTATATACTTAAAGTTATCGCACTATAGTCACTAGCAAGCCAGTTAGCTCCTTCAACTAAACTAAACGCATTTGCTAGGAGCTCATGTTAATATTTGAATGGACAGAATGGGGATTTAACCCGAAATCTCAGTCCTCTATCCGTTTAAAGTTACAAAAAAAACATACGCATTTTATAATTCTTATTTTTATCCTTCTTATCTTATTTCTTTTTCCAAATAGTACAGTTTTACGAGCTGTGTACCTACCGCCTTTTAAAATCTGTTATTCGTCCAGGATATAAGATATTATATTGCCTAATTTCATGAATACAGTAGGACCCTCTACTGTACTATAATACCTACAAATGGAGTGGTACTATTTTATATATATTTATATATACCTAGTTGTGCTAATATATAGGTATCTGTACAGACAGTAGTGTCTCAAAAAAAAAGTCAGCGTTCCGATCCGGTGGTAGATTTACCCTCGCCACCTCTCCTGGCAGCGGCCCAAGCCGAGGTCGTGTCCCTTGTGGCGCCCTTGAGCTAGCTGCCCCCCTGCCCCTCTAGCTGGGCCCTCTGTCCGGGTGAAGTTGTTATGGCCACTCTGGCCAACAACATATAGTCAAATAAAAAAAAAAAGTCTCCAAAATGTAGGCAAAAAAAACCTCTGTATCGATGATAATCGCACATGTTTATATAGGTCTATATTAACAAACAAATTTACATCGTAATAAAATGAGTAGGTATGTCTTTTCATCGTTTCCTAGTTAATTAATTTCAATTTGCAATTTTAATAAATGTTTAGTTTTTAGACAAATGGCTCTATTTAACATAAATGCCTACTTTAGTTAGAATTGTTTTTTCGAGATAATTTGTATACTTATAGCATGTTATATTTAAATAACAATTTCGGCATATCGTTCATTAATAAACAAGAAATAGTCACCTGTCTTGCGGATTTTTTTATTTTATGTATGATATAATGTACCTGATATGTAACCTTCAGACAATATTGTTATAAACGAACTCACGTCATACCATATAGCAAACATTATCAAAAAAACAAATAGCCCCCTAAACCGGCCGGCGTTTGCAGCCAATCGACCTAGACATTCAAAGTGTTAACGAAATCAAATATGCAGTGCATTTTTACGAAATAAAAAAAAACTTTCATATTTAAATTAAGCATCCTTGAAACATTAGTGTGCATTAAATTTGTAGCAAAAGTTGTAAGACTTAAGTGTGCACAAAATGCAGACACGATCGTTACAACTCAATCTACGGCGGTTGTTTTGTAACTTTTTAATGCTGTTGCTTTAATTGCCTTAAAAGTTTCTGAGTGCGCACAGTCTGTACATACATATATAGTATACGTAGACAATAACATAACAATAATAACTCGAGGGTTATTTAAAAGTGACAGGTGGCGAGCCCGCCGTTCCTTTAGTAGTTACTACCTACAACAAACAATCAGTTTGGTTTTGCTTTAACTCAAACTCGGCCCTTTGGGGAAGCCTGGGAGACGTAATTCTAACTCGACACCACATCAAATAAACTACTTAATTACCTAGTTGTCATAATATTCTTTAAAATTACTAATTAATTTCGTAATTTTCCAACTGGAATCGAACCTGCAACCACCAGGCGTGGTTAGCCGAGCGGTCCATATTTGCAAGCCAAGACTGTCGTCAAAGTAATGACAATTGCAGTATCGCTAAAAACCCTCAGGCGAAAATTGAGGCCGAATAAAAGCCGCATTGTAAGAGCTACCATAATTTCATGTAAGTGTAGAATTAACAAAACATTAAGAACAATATCACACAGGTAGGCACTGACGTCAAACAAAAAAATGCACACTTATTAAAATGATAGAAATATTACGACTACCCGTAGTCGGTACCCTACCACAAAAAAAAAATATTATTTACTTTTTAACGCCCACAACTCGAGACGGTCCAAGCTGTCCAGATATAGCTGGCTGTCCCTTCTGCACTGCTCGCTGGTTCCATTCCTGGGCACGACAACCTTTGGGAACCGCTCCCACAACTCCACAACATTAAACCGTCCACTGTCATCGTAAGATTCGTTTTTCGCTGCCAATTTTAATATAGTCCCATTCAAAATACTGTCCGTTAACAAACTTTTCTCGGGCAGTGTTAACTCAATGCACTCCCGCGCAGCGGCGGTTGACAACGCGAGGAGCAACAGGGCGCATGCGCGCGACGCCATGATGTTTCACGCAATGACGCCCGCCAGACATGCCGCGGGTATATCTGTTCTGATGTGATACGCACTCGAGCCGTAGCCCTAGACACAATAGTGTTGGGAAATCACGTTATTTTTCAAAAGGATCGATAAGGTCATTAGGTTTAATTGATTCCGTTTAAATAATTGTTGGAATCGAGAAGTGATAGATTTTTTTTGAATTTTTGAAATCTTACATTTACATTGTATAACGATTTTTGCTACAATTTGAATGAAATGAGGAAACACATTATCGCTAGTGCGTATATGTGACGTATCCGAAGGTCGTTGGTGATGTGAAATTATTTGCTAAAAATGTAGTTTTCGAAAGGGCTTTTAGAATTTAATCAATTGAAAGGTTATGACGGGTTCTGTGACGTGACAACAAATTAAGTACTTTTAAGAAGCAAGTATTATAAGAAGCAAGGACTGGACAAAGCCGAGTCCATTTTAATTATTCCTCATTTAACTAGCCTCTTCACAATTTTGGTAATTTAGGTAAGAGGGTGGCCCAAAATAACGTTGAAAACTAAGTTTACATATAAATAACTTTAGTGCTTATATATACTTTCGATATTAAGCTACAAATAGAATTACTTACGATTATTTTTGATTATTAAAATTTATTAATAACTTCCTTTTAGCATTGATATATAATGTCAAACTCTGTAGTTACTTGAGTTATATTATGTAAGATTAATTTTCTTTCCTTATTTTGAACCAACTGTGTATTGGTGTCAGATTTCGGTCTATTCCATTTGATTGGGAAACACCATGTAGGTAACCGTTGTAATCAGGCAAAATGCACTCACAGTATTAAGCTGTATCTAATTGACGAACGACAGCTCATACTAGGTGAAACAAAAAGGGTATACTATTTTTTTCGCAACTTAACTTTGTAAATCTCAAACTATCGGCTTTGTGGGACAGTTGAAGTACTAAAGGTTTTGTAGACTTGTGAAATATGTCAATAGCTGTATTCCTATAACACCTTTTGTTTTTCAAGTTTTCTCCAAAGCTGATGGTTTTAGAAATCGAAGTTAATATTTGAAAAAAAAAGTATACCCATTATGTGTCACCTTGTATATGGGCAAGCTCGATCGGGGTAGTAAGTGCCCCCCACTCCCAATCAGTGGGTCAGGTCGGCAACGTGCGAGCAATGTCATTGGTATTGCAAGCATCTATAGGCTGCGGTGACTGCTTAACATCAGGCGGATTAAACGCATGTGTGCCGACTTTCATATAAAAAAAACCGGGAAACAGGAGGTATCTCATACCTGCTGGTAACCTTTTCGGGCTAGTGGTATTTCGAACCTGTGGCCAGCAATTTCGAAATTATCGTACCGGTATTCGTCCTATAGTGTGGCAAAAAAATAAAAGACCAGAAAACTGCAGAAAGTGGTCCTAGCTGCATTGTTCGGGGACTAAATTAATCCTTGCCCTTCAAATTGGAAAGAAAAAGTCACGATACGTACTTGAATCATGCCGGTAGTAAATATGGCGTAATGATATTGATTCTTTGCTTACCTACATACTGAATTTATATATTTTTTATTTATTTATTTATTTACCACAAAACCAACAGCACTTATGAATTCATATTAATTACATATTTTTATACATTGCCAACTGCCAATAACAGGTTTCTTCCACATAGTTGGATCTTATATTAGTTACTAAGATCAATTACATTCATTCAGTAGGTACAGAACATTGTTTTTCTTATTTATTTTTTAATCTAATTCATAATCTAATTGTATCAAAGATATATTACTTCAATTTATACAAGTACTCGTTAAATGTGTAGTGTATGTAGGTATATCAATAATAAATAATAATTTTTCCTTTTTTTAACGTCCTACTCCTGCAGCCACGGGCCTCTCCTCAATACGAGGGGGATTCAGGACAAAATCCACCACCCTGGCATCAATGCTGGTTGGCGGATTACACATGTTTTTCGAAACTTGGTTAGATTTCCTAAGACATGCAGGTTTTTCTTAACTATAATTTATACTTAAAGATTTTTACTTTGTTAACCTGAAAGGCACATTTATTTTTTGCCCAGATCACACACACACACTTTATCTGCATCCATCCATTATCATCCAATGCCAGCAGTGATCCTATAAATCCAACATCCAAATATAGGCATTTTCCTATATTACCACGAATGTCCACCAATTACAGCCCTCTGCAACCCGCATCAATTGGTTTCTGGTCATGATGTCATTGGCCCACTTTGGGGTCGTTCCATCAATATGGTATCATTGTCTGATATTTTTTTTGATTTCAGGTTATTTAAATTTTCTTCAACTTTAGCAATTATATTTGGGGTGTAAACCAATATTGTACAATCGTCTCGTAACTGAACTGCCTACAATGTCAGCATAGGTGTCCTTAATTATACTTTAAATAGGGGTAAAATAAACAGAAATATTCTCGTCTGTGATTAGGAACCTTTACACGCTAACGATATCTGCAAAGTAATAAAGGAGGGTAATGGATGTTACTTAGAAACTATTACATCAAGGTGGAATTAAAATTATCGCTAAACTAATTTATTTTTATACTGGTTTCGTTTCATGAACAGTCAGTAATATATTTAAATATAAAAAATAAAAACCTGGTCCTACCGTTATTTATTTATTTATCATTACTGTCGTAAGGAAACCGTATTTCGAAGGACATGTGAAGTTAACTAACCCGCAGCGAGCTAGGGTGGAATACAGTCCAAATACCCAATGCATTGAGTGGAAGTGCCTCGCGATAGAATAATAGAATAATGGTCTCGCCTTGAATTGAATAGGGTTCAAAATACCATAGCAAACTGCGGCTGCACTGCAGTGCACCTCTGCTCATCCTTCGAGGTGGCAGGCGTAATGGTGTTTATTAATTGTTAATTTTTAAACAATTGGTAATTATTAATGGTGATTTCTTTGAAAAATCTACTGTTTTATGCACGAACGTGGTTTTGTATTGTAGCATAAAATATATATATCTAATAATACAAATAACTAAATTCATACATGATTAACACATAGGTATTTCCAGTTCGTGGAGTATATCTAAATACTTGAATAAACTGAAACGGTCCACGTTTATAAAATTTGATTCAGACTTTAATGTACAGCCTGTAGTGACGTAAAATAATAATAATAATAATTTAGCCCTTTTGACGTCCCACTGCTGGGCACGGGCCTCCCCTCAACATGAGGGGGATTCAAGCCATAATCCACCACGCTAGCCCAGTGCGGGTTGACGGATTTCACATGTCTTTCGAAAATTGGTTAGATCTTCTAAGACATGCAGGTTTCCTCACGATGTTTTCCTTCACCGTAAGCAAGTGATCATAATAGAAATTATGATTCGCACATAGATTTCGAAAAATCCACAGGTGCGAGCCGGGATCTGAACCCAAGACCTGGTGCCCGCAAGACGCGTGCTTTTAACCAATCGGCTATCACTGCTATCCCCCGCTACTACACTACTATACTATAGCTACTGCTATGCTATCTGCTGTAGTGACGTAAACATTGTAAACGCCAATCGATAAGGAGGTGCTAATTTTTGCGAAATGGTTTAAATGTATTTGCGAGAGTTAAATTCTCATATTTTATAATTCATAATATTATGATTTAGCTGAATTTCAATGAAATTTCACATAGCAGTATCTTTTAACGCTGAAGATTATAAGGTGAAGATTTTCATCCTTATAGTAATCATGATCTAGGTGAACGGAGTTGAAGACATAGCTAAGATAGCTGGTACTTAATAAGCTTTGGTGTCAGATTCGATGCACTACTCAGATTTTCTGTGTGCCTACATCGTGAAAGGCGCCTAAAGAAATGAGAACTAAAAAGGCGAATGGTGATATTAATCCAATTTCTTAAGTAAAACTTGATGCGGGTGATCGTTGCGACTTCAAAGGAAATCGAAGTCTTAAACGCAATGTGTCCTTTATAGATAGTCATTTTCCCGAGAATAGAATCTATATAGAGGCAGTTACGATACGGCCAGAAAGAGCTTAGCGGTTATGAGCTAGGGATGGGAAACACATATTGTCGATTATCGAACACTTGAAAATGAAATAGTAACTAGATGAATGATGTTTTGTCGTATGAGCGGCAGCTCGGCAGGGTTGTGAGTGGGATTATCTGCGGATTAAATTTCAGAAATGGCCTTACTTGACTGGTCTGGGTGTTACTGGGTTCGCACCAAGTCCATTGTATGGTACTTATAATACGTGCTACACGATTGGTGTGTTGTATGGCGTTATTTATACAATGGACTTGTGTCAGAAGTATCCCAGAAAATACAATAAAGGATACATAGTTGGTTAAAAATTTGGCAAAGTATTTATTATAGTGCCATACTTACTTATACATATTAAAACGTATAATGTATATTGATGAAGTCAAATTGGTCGTCTTGATAAACTATTATAAATTATTACTATTAGGATAAGACCGAAAAATGTTGCTTGGAAAAACCAACCCAAAATGTATGATCAGGTAGACTATTCAAGTAATGCGACGTATTTGTATCGAATTATCGATAGACCAGACGGTAACACCCCTGCTAGAGGCGACCCTAATATTTTTGGCTTTTGTGACGACAAATATTAAGGGGTTGATATTATCGTGGCCCATAAAAATATATTTTTATATCCGTTGTTAATATTATTCGACGTATTTTAGTAATGGATACTAATTAATATTTCTATTGCACTTATAAGTCTTAATACGATTAAATCGATTATTTAATCGAGTATTAAGTTATCGATTCGTTTATTTGTCATTAGGGTTAACACGTGAAGGTAAAGTTTTTTTTTTTTATAATATGGCGACTATTTTTTATCGAGCAATGAAGTAAACAGATACTATACCTAGCGAACTTTCCATCCTAGACTTGAATCGTTGGGTCTGGCTAAATACGAGTATTTACACTAATTTCTATTGTTCTCTCTATTTTATGATGTCAAAAAATAGAGATAAGAACATAAATCGGTGTAAATGTATCATCAGTGTAAATGAGGTGCACCATAAAATAAGAGATAAAAAAGGTTATTGGAAAAACACAAACAACCTTGCAGGCCTATATCACTAACATCATAAACTAAAACATGTGTTCTGTTACTTCTTACAGAACATAAATTAATATTGTATTTACCAAAAACAAACTTTCAAGATTTCGTAGTTTTATCATTTAATTTTAAGTCTTTACGTCCGCATTGCCGAATATCGCTACAAGGCCACGTACCTGACGCGACGCGGGCGTAGAGTTCGTAACATAGAGAGCGTTGAATTTAAATATAATTATTTTTGTTTGAAAGTCCGATAAATGTTTAAAAGCCATAGAGCAAAGGTTGTTGTTTATGATAAAAGTAATAAGTATTAAATAAAGTCCTCAGAGGTTGGGAGTGTTTTACCAATAACCCTGTATTTCTAGTATAAATGTAGATACCTAAATATTATTATGGCAGACCTCTAGACTCTACCCTACTTTTTTTTGGGAATCATCCCGCCACACAGAGGGGGGAGCCCCTCGGTTACTCCTATAAGCCAGGATTGACAATGGTGACCAATGATGACGATGAGTTTCGAGGTTCGTCGAGATTCACGTACCTACCTATGTACCTACTATTCGATATTCTAAGCTTGTTTAAAAGTTTAATCTTGCATAATTCGCATTAGTTGAAACAGATCAAATGACAATCAGTAAGTATTTTCATTGTTTTCAGCACCGGCCAAAAGCCAAAGTTCAAGTATCTCATGACAATTGCTTCGGCATTGGACATCAGCTGTTTCGTAACACAAGTAAACATAGCGAGTGAGTGATTGTGCGCTTATCTGTGAAAATAATATTTGGACGAGAAATAAACTAAGGCTAGTCCCACGGACACTCAGTATAACGAAAGCGTTTTATGTACCTACTACCTATACATAGGTATAACATTAACACTAGTTTCTGCCCGCGACTTCGTCCGCGTAGACTTAAGTAAAGTATTCTATGTGTTAATCCAGGATATAAACTATCTGTGTTCCAAATTTCATCCAAATCCGTTTAGTAGTTTTTGCGTGAAAGAGTAACAAACATACATCCATGCTCACAAACTTTCGCATTTATAATATCCTACTAATATTATAAATGCGAAAGTTTGTGAGTGTGGATGTATGTATGTATGTATGTATGTATGTATGTATGTATGTTTGTTACTCCTTCACGCAAAAACTACTGAACGGATTTGGATGAAATTTGGAACACAGATAGATTATAACCGGGATTAACATATAGGATACTTTTTAACCCAATAATCCAACACTACGCGCATGAAGTCGCGGGGCGCAGCTAGTTAGTAGGATATTAGTAGGATGCTGTCCGTACACGCGACAGTAGGTATGTAAAACGTTAGGGCTGTGAGCGCAGAGTACCTAAAACGAACAGATACTGCATTCCCCAAAGGCATTGTAACTATATAACTAAAATTGAAAATTTAGAAAACCCCCTATGCGACGACTTTTTAAACTACAAAAGTACTGATAATTTTCAAACGGCTGAACCGATATTCACGAAACATAGCTAAGAACACTCTCGATCAGAATACCTATCTAACATACAACTAAATTGAAATCGGTTCATCCGCTTGGACGCTACGATGCCACAAACAGTCACACATATATATAACACCCCTCTTTTTTTGTCGGGGGTTAATAAATAGCGACTCTTGCGACAACGCAATAATTGGCAATTCAGCACGAACAGCGCTGCGTGCCTAAAATTATATTCACCTACAAGGGTATCTCTGTTGATCGCGTAATCATTATCTTTTATGACACTCTGGAACAAATTGAGTGAGCCTGCCAAGGCAGGTTCCTGTAGCTTCGCCCTGTGATGACCGCGCGACCCAAACATGAATGTATTTATTAACACCTAAATATTAATGATAGAGTACGCGTCTTTATAAATAAAATGTTCGGGTGTAAATAGTAAAGTGCAAAGTCACAACTATAATAGAATCAACCCTTGTTCAGTGCCCATGATCTGCGCCTACGAAGTGCGGGGCGGGGTGGGGTAGCTCGTATAGGCGGCGGGAGGCGGAAGGTGTCCGTTCTGTATACGAGTACTTATAATTTTAATTATTCTGTGCTCAGCCCAAATTTTTAATGTGTTTAAAAAACTAATTTTGTTTTAATGTTGTTGCTTGAATAACAAAGTAGAATGAAGTCACACTGTGTTTCTACAATTATGGGGAAATCCCTGAGGTCTATTAGTATGTCGTGTTTAGTTTTTTTTGCCTAGTACGTACTAGATGCATAAGCACCGACACTAATCTTAAATTTCTGAAAAAAAAACGAATTTAAGCGTACTTTTAAGATTCAAATTCACAAAGTCAGTAATAATCAATTGTGTATGTTGCCTATAATTACGAGTACATACGCACTTGAAAATGTTTATAATTTAAGGAATTGTAGTGTAGTGTTCTCTTTACTCGTACATCTAGACACGCGGAGCGCCATAATCACACTTTTCACATTCTGAATTATAATTTTTAAGAAGAATGCTTTTCCTCGGTGATAGTTGTCACTGGCAGAACGATTCGGGTTTTTCATGTAGAACATTCTTTGAATAACATTTACGAAGAATAATTTTAACACATAACAAAAACATTCTAAGAATATTTTTAATGTATTTCTCTGTATTTTAATTAACCTATTTTAGCTTTAATGCTTCTCATACAGGAGCTTATTTATTTTCCCTAAGGAGGGAGTATTTATTTCGAACATAATAGGTATCACTTTTATTTATAAATTTACCTATTAATAAAATATTTTCTTTGCAAAAATTATGTGATAAATTTTAATGTATTATAATTTTAATTAATTGTTATGATTGCATTCAATGAACTGAAGGTTTATTGTATCGTAATTGTAGGTGTTCGGTTGTAACTTGTTGCATAGTCGCATCTCGCATATTACAGACGAGACAGAACTACTTATCATATATAATAATGTTTTTTTTTCAGAGTTTAACACCATGTTAATGGTTGTCTTTATTTTACGAGCCCGCCGGAAGTCACCGGTAGCGCGTGTATTAATATAAGATGTCGAAGTAGTGTTGGTGATCAAAGATAACTGTTACACACAGATATACCAGCTAGATCAGTGGTTCCCAAACTTATTTTGTATACTGCCCACTTTAAGAATAAATTATTTTTTGCGCCCCCATTTTTTCACCTACTTAAAAACACTATAACGTCAAATTAAATTAATTGATTTTTCTGGGTCTCTTACCGCCCCCTTTAGGCCTGCAGCGCCCACAAGGGGGCGTTATCGCCCACTTTGGGAAAGGATGAGCTAGATCACTAGATAGGCGGATAGACGCACAGACATGGCGAAGCTATAAGAGTTCGTTTGACATTAGTACCCTTGAAACGTATGGTAGGTAGTATATAGTATATTAGTAATGTTGCATGCAGTGGTAGAGCCAATCTGTAGCCAGTTGACTCAACCAGGGTAGTACCACTCTCTCACAAAAGATGTAGCTATTATAGGTGCGTTTCGTACGATGAGTGAGAAAGCCAGAAGCCCTTCATTAGGCGAGTCATATGCATGTTGCAGACTTTTTTAAATTAAAATAATGTTTTTTTATCATTTCAGAATCACAAAGTAGAACGCATACCTATTTTGCGCTCGCTAGTCGCTAGCATCTGAGTAGCTCATTTATATGGTGAATTGAATAGTGATGTTTTTTATCAATCTTCATTAACACATGAGAAGATTTACCAGTGACCGACTAACAAACCGACATGCGGATGCTACCTTACTGAATTAATGATGATAACTTCATTAAAATTAGTAAGAGCATCGCATCGGCCACTTATAATTGATTAATTAGCGATATTGACATTTAATTAAATGGTCATGGGACGGCCAATATGGAGTAGGCGCGATTTCGAAATGATTTTCCAACAGGTTTATGATGTCCGAAATACCTTCTTAGTTTAGTTCTTTTTTAATCTCAGCCTGAAAACTTGACGTTTTATATGTTTAACATTATGTATCTGTGGCTCGTATTAATGATAATCTCATTTCAAGTCTGAGAGGTACTCTTATGAGATGTCATTTTGTACTGATTTGACATAAGATTACATTTCCAAGATCGCTCTCAGACTTGAGATCGATTTATTAGTATGGACCTTACCCTATTATTATTAAACGTGGTATAGCGGGGGAATAGTTACACACCGAATTATCTCTTTCTGTCATCAGTGATTTGAAATTCGAAGTAAGAAAACAAAGCATGGCGTAACTATACAACCGCTAAGCCATGTTTATTAATAAGGGCGTTAGTGTCTGCGGTGCGTGCGCTCAGCGTGCGATGACTTTGCGATAAAAAATAAGAGAATAAAGTAAATATCGCCAGACGAACACACCAACTGTATGGTCCCAAATTAAGCAACGCTTGTACTATGGGTACCGTACAATGGACTGGGGGCGATCCCAGTGTCACCTAAAATTACGAAAGGCCATTTCCGAAATTTACCCTGACGGGAATCGATTCGCAACGACCCGTTGTAGTGAGCGGAGCGGCCTACGCTCGAACCACTGCGCCAAGCGGTCGATGGTCGCAACAATCAAGTGAGTCCTTTAAAACCAGTACCTATATAAAACTAGTTCTTACTGTCTAGGTCTTACTATAATAATGCACGATATTTAGCATGGCGCCTTTGTTAATGCTAATGATGGTAAACTTAATACAAAAGATGTCTAATGGGTTTCTTTCTCACAACTGACCTTTGATTAAATCACTTGCTATCAACCAATACAAAACCAAAATATTTATACCATCAGATTTTTTTTGTGGTAGATAAGTACTTACATCATCTTTTTTGCACCGGTGCGTTAGGCAGCCACAAGGGAGTTTTGGTAGGAAAGAATCACACAAATCTCAGGCCTCTCCCACACCAGGCTGGGCATCTTTAGCATTTACTAAGAATCCATGCAATATATCGTGCAGTGTTCAAATAAGACCTTATATAGAGGCCATTCAAAGTTCATTCCGCCGGGACAGTGGCTATCCTTGGGAATATAACCCCGAGAGCCATCAGAGAACCGGGTTTTTCTAGAAAATGCAGCGAGAAGTTATGTTTTATTTCTACCTAGTTCATGTTATGCGCATTTTATAAAGCGTCATTGTATAAAGGTGCAACCAAACTGTTGTCAATCGATACAGTCAAACGATATAAGAACTTCGGTCGAACGATGTCACGTTACGTTCCTTTTAATTCAACCCGAATTATATTTTTCGTTTGATCCTTTCACCACTGGATGAATATGGGAAAGTATTTAGTTGAAACTGAAGTTTTTCTCTTCATTGAAGTACTTACCTACCTACTTCATTTTTATTTTATTTATTTACTAGCGGCCTGCCCCGGCTTCGCACGGGAACATTGCGGTTACATAATTCGAGTTTTAGTAAGGATCCCTAATTTTTTTTTTTTAATATTATAGCCTATGTCACCCGGTGATAGTGTAGCTTCCCAACAATGAAATAATTTTTCAAATCGGTTCAGTAGTTTCGGAGCCTATTCATTACAATCAAACAAACAAAGTTTTCCTCTTTATAATATTAGTATGATTACCTTATTTATTGTTCAACTTAATTCATTGCTACATGTAGAAAAGTTCAAATAAAGTTTTGCAATAATTGATTGACTCAGGCGTTACTTGGCGGAAATCCATTGTAAAACAATTTAGGATAAGGACCCACCACTCACCCTTGGCTTGTTAATAATGTGCAATTTTCCGCGGAACAAAGCGAATTAAAAATAAAATAGAATTTTATTTTTAATTCGCTTTGTTCCGCGGAAAATTGCACATTATTAGGGTCCCTGACACTCATGACTGACAAACTCGACCGACGGAGTTAAGTTTTGTTGACCTCTTCCATTATCGATCAACCTATTTGATTTATAATTTTGGAGGTTAACAAGCCAAGGGTGAGTGGTGGGTCCTTATCCTAAATTGTTTTAAAGTTTTGCAGTAAAGGTCCAACCCGCATATACCCCTTCAAACTGAAACCAACCGGCAACCCTCGCTCTAGGGATGGTATTGGCTTGCAGCAGTGCAGGTGGGACGCTATATTTTGCAAAACTATATTAAATTGTCTCGTGTTACGTATATTGCCTAATATTTTACATCGGCTGTTTGTTTTCCTTAAAATAAATAAACTGTTCCTCTCCCTCTTCCGAAGCATTCGCCTTTAATATAACAGTTCTGGATCCGAGTATTACCTAGGTAGGTTCCTCATTACATCAGTGAGTAAGAAGAACCTATTCTAATGCTTAAATAATAATGCTCTAAATCGAATCTTTGATTGTTAGTTAGCTGCGCCTTAAGTGAGAATCGGTGTGCACTGTAATTATTTAAAAAACCAAAAACACTATTATAATTGCACTTAATTTGTAGGTACGCAAATAAAAAAACCTTTTTCAATGATGCTGATAATCAAATTGAAAGACTTATGATTAAGAAGTTAAGGTATATGTTTCCGTAACCGGTTGTAAAAGTTTGTTTTATTATCTTATCCAAGGACCATTACCTAAAACAATACGAGTATTTTTTTGTTTGTGTTGAAATCCACATTCGCATTCAAATTTGGACCTAAACACGTGACACAATAAGGAAGTTTGACGTCATGCTCGCCAAAATATTAGCTATTTTATCGTTCCACTACGTTAGAACTTAGGTACCTACCCCTGTTTACTTGAATTGGGACCGGCTCCAAAACGAAATAAATTTTAAGCTGTTTAGTGCTCCCAGGTTTTTATGAAGGTGAAGGCGCCTGTCCAGCTCGCGAAATTCTAAATTTTCGAGTATTTTTATAGTTTATCCAAAATCTGAAAACATTTAAGACAACATTTTGTGATTTGCGAGAAACACAGTATGCAGTGCGTTTATTAATACATTTATTTTACTCTAAATATTATCACGGTGGATATGATACTAGTAAATCACTAAATATACAAAAATAGCCAGATTATCTGGATAGCTGTCGTTCTTGAAATGTTTTAGAGTAAGTTGGATATATTAATAAATGCACTGCACACGGTCTTTTTCGCGAATTACAAAATGTGCCTTTTATTATTGTCGGATTTTGAAAAATTTCTAAAAAACCTCAAAAAATTTGAACTTCGCGGGCTAGGTGGGCGCTTTAGCCTTAAGTCGGTTTATTTATTGGTAATCTATGTTGCAAGGTACAAAGGCTATTGCTCGCACGTTGTCAACCCGAAGGGGAGTGGAACAGAGGGAAGGTGAAGGTATGGGGGGGGGGGGGGGGGTTCCGGCTCGCTCACTCATCATACAAAACGCAGCTATATAAGTTACTTTACGCCTTATTTCTGTGAGTGGGTGATACTACCCGGTCAAATCAGCCTATATATGGGCTGTAGTCAATTGCCTACAGCTTGACTCTACCACCGCTACTATAATACTCAAACTCTCTTTAACTAATACTTATTCTGTGAGAGGATGGTCCTAGGGATGGTCGTAATACGGAACCAAACGCAAACGAATTCGTGAACTAAGATATCGACAAAAACTAGGAAGCTATTAGAACAAAAATAATTCAAAAATATAACTCATAAATGTATTTAATTATTTCCTTTTACCTAATTTGCTGACCTACGTTTCAATAAACAGGCGGTTGTGTGTGGACAGACAACTTGTGACAACAATTTTATTAATAACATGAATAGTTTGAAACAATAAACTAAGTCGCAATAATAATTAATTTAAATACTAATACTACTAGTATATTAGTATAATCCTACTAATATTATAAATGCGAAAGTTTGTGAGTATGGATGTATGTTTGTTACTCTTTCACGCAAAAACTATTGAACGGATTTGTAAGAAATTGGGAACACAGATATTTTATAACCAGGATTAACATAGAATACTCTATTAAGTCTACGCGGACGAAGTCGCGGGCAGCAACTAGTACTAAATAATACTATTACTATAATTACGAATAGTTCGTACTTTGGATCAGTACCGGTTTCAGTAGCTTCCATGTTATCAATGCCTTTAGTAAAATAAGATTAAGCTAACGTAATTTTTTAAAATAAAAAAAACCGTCATGTGTCTGTGGTCATGAATTTTTGGAGCTTGGGTGAACTTGGGAACGTTTATATTTGTCTGTAATACTAAATATCGATATTTAGTCTTACAGACAAATATTCTTTATTGATAATTATATTATGAAATCATTTTTCAGAATATATTTAAAGAAATTCTCCTTTAAAGTTGACTAAAAATATAAGTTATCGTCATGCATTAGAAGTTAGTACTGCTCTCGAATCTTCAAACGACTGAATTTTTTGTAATTTTGAAGTTTTATCGTTAACTAGCTGTGCCCCGCGACTTCATCCGCGTAGTATTGGATTATTGGGTTAAAAAGTATCCCTTTTAGTTTAATCCCGGTTATAATCTATCTGTGTTCCAAATTTCATCCAAATCCGTTCAGTAGTTTTTGCGTGAAGGAGTAACAAACATACATACATACATCCACACTCACAAACTTTCGCATTTATAATATTAGTAGGATTATTTCATACTTGATTAATTAGCCATTAAAAACTTTCATAAAATATTATTATTATTGCAAAAAAATGTGTTCAATTTTTTATCAAATATTTACACCATTTCTTTGTATACTCGTATATAATATACTTATCCAAACCCCCAAGTATGTATTATTACGGAATTTTGGAACATCCTGTATACAATATTTTCATTGCCATTTTTGACGTAGTAACCTATGCTGAGTCACTGTTTATTTAATCCTTTGGAAAAGAAAAACCACAAAATTATAAGCAGTTTTTTTATTTCCTACATATAATATCGATATTAAGCGACACTTGGTGTTATTTGAAACGATAAAATACAAATTTGTTTTCGTAATTTCTGATATTATTTAGGAGTTCCTCATTTCGTAGAAATTACTTTGACCCTGGTGTCTTTACCCTTTTGACCGGTTGGTTTTGTTTTATTTGGCGTTATACTATCGCCCTTCCCATTATGGTGCGACGAATACTGTGGCCAACGTGTAGGTAATTACGTTCTAATTATTTTCTTACGGCTAATGCCTAATTATTCTTGGTGAAAATGTAAAAAACGTGCAAACAAACACACTTTCATTTTTGAATAATTAGAACGTGTATATTATATGATGACCGACAGATACAGCACGCCGAAAAATCATTTTGTTATTGAACCCTACATTGTATGTCACGAGACAGACTTGGCCAGTTACTTATGATTCACACAATCATCACGAGGCTTTGTAAATAATAGGAGTTCCGTTTGACAGGTTAATGTTTCATTCATATCGATCTTCTTCAGCATGTCATTATAGAAAAAAAAACGTGACTTTCGTAAAAAATCTACATGACCCGTCTTAATCACGTGTTTAGCTTTTTTTTATTAACACCGTTAATATTTAAATATCGATACTTTATCGTAGTACATAGGTTGTTCAAGAGAAAACCAGTTCATTGGTCCATGGCCCCTATATAATTAATTAATAAGCTCACATAAAACACATGGCCAACTCACATTATAAACCTGTCGTAGTTTATCGGAAATTCAAGGACATTTTTGATGTACCTCGGAGGACATTGCCACATGGTAGCTTTTTATACGCTGATGTACGCAACCAAATAAAAAATAATAATAATTATATCTAGTACTAGCTGTGCCCCGCGACTCCGTCCGCGTGGAATGTGGACCAACCTTAACATTTAGGGGTATGAAAAATAGATAGTAGCCGATTCTCAGACCACCCGATATGCACACAAAATTTCATGAAAATCGGTCGAGCCGTTTCGGAGGAGTATGGTAACTAACATTGTGACACGAGAATTTTATATAAATGATTATTAACTAGATTATAAATAAAGTAAACTGCAATACCAAAGGCATTGCTCGCGCGTTGCCGACCTAAAGGGGAGTGGGACAGAGGGAGGGGCTACTGGCACTCCCACTCATTGTACAAAACGCAGCTACAATAGCTATTTTGCGCTGATCTTCTGTGACAGGGTGGTACTACCCCGGTACTACCCCGGTCAAGGCAGCTGTCTGTGGTCAATTGGTTAAGTACAGCTCGGCTCAACTACCTTAAAACAGTAGTAACAGTATACAACAAACCTATCAATATCCCATCGAACACACCGGATCACAAACAGATTTGTGTCATGGTGTCGATAATTGGGTCTCAGCAAATATTGGGCTATGTGCGAGACTATTTGTTTGGGCTACATGCGTGCTTGGGCTACCGTACTTTGTGTACAAACAAGTTTATTGGACGCTCTCCCTTGTAGTTGCTTACTTTTGGGGGATACGCGGACTCTATCTATACATACAAATAAATAAAATTGGAGTGTCTGTTTGTATTATCAAAATAACACCCTTTCACTAAATGCATATGAAAGTACATACGACACCTATAGCAAAGACGCGATTTTTAAATTTTTTGTCTGTCTGTCTGTCTGTGTGTTTGTTCCGGGTAATGTCCGAAACGGCTGGACCTATTTTGACGGGACTTTCACTGGCAGATAGCTGTTGTAATAGGGAGTAACTTAGGCTACTTTAATTTTTGAAAAACAATTAGGGTTCCGCGTAAAAAAATAAAAACATATGAAATCAAAGAGTATCTCCGAAACGGGGGGACCGATTTTGACGGGACTTTCACTGGTAGATAGCTGATGTTATAAGCAGTAACTTCTATTTCAGAAAAACAAAATTTAAAAAAATGATAAAATGGGTTCTGTCGTGCGGGCTCAGAACGCGGGAGCGGGCTTTTTTGTTAAGTTAAATTCCACGCGGACGAAGTCGCGGGCTCAGCTAGTCAACAATATATACCAAGTATGTACACTTTTCTGAAGTCCTTACATTGCACTACAACATGGGGTTCTACAAGAAACAAGTCTACAGGCGCCCAACTCTGTAACCACTGGCATCTCGATCGACTCGCAATACGTCAATAATGACGGATCGCGTATCTGAATACGTCAGTTTTGAAAGATAGATAGATAGATAGATAGATAACTCTTTATTAATCCACCACTAGAAAACAAAACATAACAAACTAGCTGTGCCCCGCGACTCCGTCCGCGTTCTGTTGAAATTTTTCCTGAATTTTCTTTGCTATAAACCTCACGGAGCCCGAGACCTTTCCAAGGAATGCAAAACCGTGGAAATCGGTTCGTGCGTTCTGGAGTTATAGCGTCAGGAAGGAAAACCCGACTTATTTTTATATAGTAGATTATTACATAATTTACACAGAAAGTGGAAAATGGGCGGCCTTATCACTAAAAGTGATCTCTACCAGACAACCTTAGGATGGAGAGGATCTAAAGAAAAATAATATGGCGTGTACTTACATAAATTAACTTAAACATATACATTACATTAATAAACAAGAAAATAATATGACATATACTTATACCTACTACATAATGGCTAAATGAATATAATACACGCAACAGTTTAGACACAAACAAAATAAGTAAGAAGCAGTAATTATGGAGAAAGAAAGAATGGAGAAGAAGATGTTCTATAGGAAAACGGACGTATCGCCAGATCCGCGATACGTCTCTTATGACGTATTGCGAGTCAATCGAGATGCCAGCGGTGGGCCCCTGGGCCCTAAAGATCGGCACTGCGTCTACTCTGACCACAAGGCTTTTGACGATTAATAGTGTGATCTTTTATTATTAATGGAAGCTGTAAGCTAGAATTGATAATTGTGTCCAAATATCCTCAAATAGCCCCGAAGAAAAGCTAATTTGTTTTGGCACACGAGTTATTAAAAAAAGTAATAACAGAAGTAGTTGGAAGAAGATTATCCACTACATATCTAGGTATATTGACCTATACCTAACACACTACTGAAACTAAAATTTGAACGGTATCAGTCATAGTGTGCTTTCTATAGGCTGTTAGGCAGGTAACTACCCAAAAGCCCTTTCGTAACTTTAGATGTTTCAAAATGTTTATTTATTTAGCCGTAACTGAGACAACGAAAGTCGCTTAAGGGTACTTACTAAGTCATTTCCTGGCGAATTTCGTCATGAAAATTTGGCCTGTTTATGTGTAGGTAGATACAGAATACCTACAAATGTTGAAATGAATTTGTTTTAAGTACTTTAGCAATCTTTAGGTGCTTTAGGTAGGTAGGCACATACGGTTTACTCGGTTCGAATATTGATAGAAGATACTAAAATTAAGTCTTCTATGCCGAGAAAGTGATATAAGTAGATATTTTTCACCACTGTAGCTCCGGTAAGCCAGGATCGACAATCATGTCCAATGATGACGCCGTGATATAAGTAAGTCATCACTACATAGTATAGAACAAAGTCGCTTCCCGCTGTCTGTCCCTATGTACCTATGCTTAGATCTTTAAAACTACGCAACGGATTTTGATGCAGTTTTTTTAATTGATAGAGTGATTCAAGTGGGAGGTTTATATATATAAGACATGCAAAATATAGTAGACAAACATAATTTTAGAGCCGTGCGAAGCCGGGGCGGGTCGCTAGTAAAATAAATAAGTACGATTTTAGATTTAAGACTCACAAAAGTCACCTTAGGTCGCGCTACTGTGTAGTGAGATAAAATTGAAGTGCATATTACTGCCTTCATCGGTTAATGAACTCAGCATTGTATGTACTTGCACGAAACGATGCATCCTGCTATTATGTGCGTTAAATAGCAACCAACTAAAGGTGCAGACATTACTTTACGGCCGGGCGCCCATTACATGCGCTGGGTTGAAATGAATTTTGCAATTTTCCGTGCCCAGGTCACGGGAATTAAGTGGAGATCTTTGCCCAGGATTCAGGTATTTATTCAGTGGTTTACAAAACAGCCATCACGCGTGTTTTACTCGAAAGAGTAGGGAGAGTTGTACTGCAGAGCACGCTTACATTTCACAAGGTAAGGGGGTGAGTCTATAGCCATTAAATCAGGTACATTCCTCTTGTATATGAAAGGCCATAGTCAACCACACTGGTCCAGAGCGGATTTCCACTTTTCACACGATGTGTTCTTTCAGCGTTCGGAATGTTAAAATCTCAGTTGGAAATGAAATTCATTCAAGAAATCCTAAAATACGAGAATCTCAAACACTATCACACCAATATACCCTCTACCACTATACTATACTCAATTTTTGCGAAATAATTATCTATTATTAAGAGTTATTTATTTTATTCATTTCAAATCTAAATAATTAATTTACAAAATGTAAAAATAGTTTCCCACCGGCCCGATGCCGGTCCAAGTAACCGGAGGTCAAGGCTCCAGGGAGAGGAACCTATTATTATACGAGCCGTTCACTGAAAAAGTGCCTTTTGGATAGTATTCGAACCCGTGTTCCAGCTGCCTAGCTATTATTATTATATTATTCTCTGAAGGGGTAAGTTGTGGTGCACTACAGTGCAGACATATTTCGTCAAAGGTGTTTTCAATCCTGTTGTAAATTGTAGTGTGTGTCCTGTAAATTTTAGAAAAATATAACCCGACCGGGTGTTAATTTAATAACATAAAATTAGCTTAAGTTACGTCTAATAATATCAGCTATCTGTAAGTGAAAGTCCCGTCAGAATCGGTCCAGCCGCTTTGGAGATTTTCCCGAACAAACAGACAGGCAGACGAACAATATAAGTACCGTATAAGACCACCGTATAAGTAGATATTACAATTTCATATGCATTAACTAAAAAGTTATTATTTTGATATTATAAACAGACACTACAATTTTATTTATCGATATACATAAATAGGTATTTGATTAGCTCCAAAACAAAGGTCTGGTTCATGTTTGTATCTTTGTATTCTGTGCGCCGCGATCGCATTTTAATACAATGCGATGGCATGTGTGTTTGTATGTCTAATGCCAAATGTTAATTGTGATTCAGGGTTGCGTTGCGTAAAGCGTGCACTTCAATAATACAATTGAACGTTTGACATTGGTCATCGGTTTGTTACAGGCCTATTATTTATCTGAAAATAATAATGACTTGAGCGAGTCCGGCTCTGTTAATGTATAACCCAGTTATTAATATTCACATAAAGGTGAAAAATAGCCCTTTTAACATCCCACTCCTGGGCACGGGCCTACTCTCAATACGAGGAGGATTCAGGCCATAATCCACCACTCTGGCCCAGTGCGGATGTCACATGTCGTTCGAAAAATTGATAGTTTTTTTAAGACATGCAGGTTTCCTCACGACGTTTTGCTTCACCGTAAACAAGTGATAATCATATAGAAATTATGAATAGATTACTAAAAACCCAGAGGTGCGAGCCGGGGTTTGAACTCAGGACCTTGTGTCCGCAAGACGCTTGCTTATCCAATCAGCTATAACTGCTTGCTTCTTCGGCTGCTTTTGCTTATAAAGACAATAATATAAAATATTTCCTCGAGAACGCGTGCGCGCAGAGTAAATCCTTTAGAAGCGAGTTCCGTAGACGCTGATAATTCCGTAGGCTAAGGATGTAACCACATCAATCGATAGTCGATCGGCAGTCGATCGGCAGTCGATCGTTCTATCAATCGATGGTAGAAAGAAATGAGTCAAATTCGAACGACTGTTTCTACATAGAGACACTTTTGATCGAACCGTCATAGATTCGGAGATAATAAGACAAGTAAGTCTGTGACTCTTACGGTGGTAGAGACAAATTTTTGTAAATTGACTACGGCTCATATAAGGGCTGGCTTGACCGGGATACCACCCTCTCACAGAACATCGGCGTTAAGTAGCTATTATAGCTGCGTTTCGCCCGATGAGTGCGACTGGAAGCCCACCATCCGGTCCTATCCCTAGCCCTATCCTTACCCACAGTAAATCCATTAAATAGGTAATAAAGTTCCCCTACTCTCAATATTTTTTAAAATAACATTATACATAATTTAAGTATTATCCAATAGGTTCATGATCTACACATAATTATATATTATATGCTACAATTTTGACTTTAGATAATCATCAAGTTGTGATATTGCCTAATATATTAAATCATAAGAGTCAAGCGTACGCGCACTCCATCAACGGAGCGTCTGACGCAACAAACAACACCACGCTAGGAGCTCAGAGCCGGTTCCAGTGGAGTCGTGAGCTTCGTGACTATTCGTTTATCATTGGTCAGCTGCCTTGTAGCCCGATGTTATTATACGTGAACCACGGATTAAAGATGTGGATGATCTATTTAAATAAATCCGACTATCTTTCGTCACGATACCGTGAGTAGGTACTGTCCCTTAGTAGGGCCTACTCAAGTATCTATTTATCATTCACTAAAACGTATCTCCAAGCAACTATGACAGTATTATGGAAAACTATAAAAGCAAGTTAAATATTTACCTCTATAATGTTTGTTAAATGTAAAGTGTACTTATAACATAGCTATTTTACTAGGACGCCTGATTAAATATGTATAGCAACGAGTAGTGTTCACTCCACTTTGTGAAGAGTTTACCAGGAGCGGATAATATGCTAGCAGTTTCATAAAAACTTTATGCGCATAAAGATAATTGGGATTTTAGGCTTTCATGATCCTGGCTTTAGTACAACATATTTTAGAGGCGGTGTCTCTATATTGGATGTGGTAAAAAAATTGTGTAGGTGATTCAGCGACATGGATATATTTTATTTTATGATTTTTTTTTTCTTAGTCCGATATGGCAATTATGTTTTAATAACGCCGTAAGTTTTGTTGTTTGTTTCCTGAAATTTATGATTAATGATTAATTCAAGGTATATTTACTACTGGGTAAATAACGTGTATTATGCTCTTAAGTAGGTATAATTGTAAGTTGCCGATATTTAAAAACTATATAGACCGTGATAACAAAGCAAATGTATTTTGAGAAGCAGCTTATTTATTAGATACGCTTTCGATAAAAAATCAATAAATCCATAAAGAAAAAACAGATTTTCTGAATTTTATGATTAAATATAAAATAAATTTAAAATTATTATGTACTTAATGGTTATTCAAAATCTTGCTCATTAAACAAAACTATTAACATTTAACTTGTTGTTATACTACATATATTACAATGCAGTCAATATTATCATGAGGCGGCAACTCGTCCGGCCACACTGCTCGCAATAAGATTGACTTTGCAACACTATTTTTACACTGATTTTGGACGGTTGCCATCCGAGCTACGCCAGTACACATTAACCCTTGGTGACTAACGCACCTGATCCCTCTAAATTTTACCAAAACCCATCACCTCGGCCGAGAACTATCAATGACAATCAAAGATACTACCATACATATATCCACTTCCAGGCTGGTGAAATAGTTTCAGTGAGAATGGCGATGTGAGCGCCCGCCGCGACCATGGCGCACAAATGGACGCTAGCTCTAATTTTAATCTGTCTACCAATACTACCCACAGTGATAACCGCATTCCGTGTCCGTGATTTACCGAAAACCCCTCTAGACAGTGTGAAGAAGCAAAAGTGTGATGATTGTGATGTGGGTAGTAAGCTTAGTGGTAAAGAAAATGATAGGAGCGCGCACGAAGAGCTGAAGAAGGTGGTGCGGGAGAAACAACAGCTTATCAATCAAAAGGTTGGCGAGAAATCTCCGTATAAGTATGACGTCAGAAGTGACGAAAGTAAAGATGACGACGAAATGGATTTCTTGGACACTAAAACAGGGTTTAGTCAGGAACGTGTCGTTGTTAACAAGGTAAAATCGGAAGCAGGTAAGAAATTTTTAATTTTCGGCTCTGATGACGACGATGATGACGACGATGACGATGACGATGGTGTGATATCAAGCATAAAAAAGAAGCTTATAAAAAATGACGACATACCGAAACCAGTTGTTAAGAGTCACGAAGGCAAAGGCTTTTTTTCAAAAGATAAATCTGATAATTCTGATGAGGGCGATAGTGATGATGACGATGATGAAGGTGAAGACGATGATATATTTGTTTTTAAAAAAAGCAAAATCATGGACTTGTTGAAAACACAACCAAGCGCTAAGAGCTCTGACGCTGGAACAGATTTAAAATCATATAAAAAATCAACAAAATCCGTAGAAAAAGATGATGACGATAACGATGGTAAGACAAAAACTAACCAACAAAAGGTAAAAGTTGTTGATGTTAACAAAAGTCCGCCAACATTAAAACCACTTCTTAAAACTGCACCTGTTAAGCAACCAATACTAAAGAATAAGCTTTTAAAGGATGATAACGATGATGACGATGAAAACGACGAGGACGATGATTACAATATTGGCAAAAGCAAAACAAAATTTTTACCTAAAGTTGAGACTAAAAGTAAAGTTGAACTAAAGTCAAAACCTGTGGTCCAGGAAGCAAAAAAAGATCAAACTAAATCTGATACCAAAGAAAATAATGATAAAGATGATGACCATAATGAAGACGCTAGTGTTGAAGATGATGCCGATGATAGTTTAGTTGTAAAAGCTCAACCTAAAACTGAATCAAACATTCAGAATTCCCAAAAAAAAATCGCAATTGACAAAAAGGAAACATTAAAAGAACCATCTTCCAAAAAAGAGGAAAAAGTCAAAATAGATAAAAAACCTGAAACGAATGTTAAACCAGCTGAATCTAAAAAGGTAGAAACAAAGAAAGAGCCAAAATCTAAAGATAGTTTGATTAGAGAAAATTACCACCAAAATGATAAATCTCTTAATAGGGATCAACCTAAACTTGAAACAGTAGATAAATCAACGCAAGCAAAGGAAGAAAAGAAAGTAAATAAAGAATCTAAAACTATTACAGTCGACAAACCAAGGAAAGACATTCCAAAGAAGGAGACTGTAAAATTAAAATCTAGCACTGAAAAGGGCGAAAAATTTACGTCTCAAGAAGATTTGAAAAAAGTCGAAAAGAAATTTATTTATGAGCCAAAGAAAATAGACGACCTCCGGGACGGTTTTAAACCATACAATTATAAGAAGGACACTAAAGCCGAACTTGATAAAAAGCGGTCTGACGACAAAAAAATAGATAAAACCTCAAAAGAAAAACCAGTTGATAGCCAAGAAATGTTTTCAACGACCGAAAGTCATTTAAAACACGTTACGGACGCTTTGCAGAGACGGAATTTGCTCAAAAGTGAATTTGAAGACTTCTATGCATTCTTTCCTACTTTTGCACCAAATTTCTCTCGCATCCACAATCCTGAGTGCAGGCGTCACGGCCAGATAGTGCTGAGACAATTGCGAGGATCAAAAATATGGGCTCTGAATAGTAAGTCGTCACCTGTACAAATAAATTGAAGTGTCTGCTTGTCATGTCAAAATAACAACTTTTTACTAAATACTAATGAAATTATATAAGTTATTTATAAGAAAAAAAAATATATATCTGTTTGTCTGTTTTTTTCGACTAATCTCCGAAACGGCTGGACGGATTTTACCACGATTTGGAGATTTTTATTCAAATTTTAAATATTCAATACTCGTTTTATTAGATTTATATCCGCTGGCAGAAACAATGATTTTACACATCGACTATTTATATTGGCAACGTTTCAGAGATTTCGATAACAGACGTTGGTTTTAAAAAACATTGAATAACCATGTGTTGCAGTTAATCAAGGGTCCTAATAACAATTACTTAATTTTGTAAATTCATTTATTTTAATCTTAGTTAGTGACTTTCAATCTTAGCACAGAGCACAACGCGTGCTGAGAAAATAATCATTTATAAACAGAATGTATTTTGTATCTATTGGTAATCGTCGGGCAGGCGACTGAAATATTTGATTCGATTTCCACTACTGGCTTTTAACACTAACGTGACTTACTATATCTTTATTTATAAACCGTTTCTATTTTATTATTTTCACAGCGGCAGTTTTGATATTCTTATTCAATAAAATAGACAAAGGAGCTTATATTATGATTCCATTACCCAAACTGAAATCATATTATAACTGGATATTTATGTTTATAATGGAAATAGTTTAGTATTAAGGCCTCATGGGAATAAAGCGACTATTCCAGTTAAAATACACAGAACAATAATAAAGAATAACAAACATTTCTACAACCTTGACACGTTGCGTGTTGCTTCTATTAATGTCCCAAGGGACTGCATAGTTGAAACAAGAATTTTTCATTACAGTGCTCGACGCCACGGCAAAGATTCCCTCAGGGGTACTCCGAGGAAATGGAATCCAGCTTGGCGATTTCGACCAGTGTCTGGAAAGTCGGGCACGCGTGCAGTTGGATAGTGGCAGCGTGGTCAAGGTGCAGGGCCAGTACTGCTTGGTTCGATTGGAAGTGAAAGCGGAACACCCAGAACTGGAGAGTGCGGTGTATTTGGCTCAGGCCAAGAACTTGATCAGGAGTCGGATTGATGATGTGAGTTACGTTTGATTATAATGATTATTATTATTAATCCCTCTCTCGGGTTTGTGACATAATTTTTATAGCAATAATAGTTTAAATTATGTCGATTAACAACACAGTCACTTACTTATTAGAAACTAGCTGTGCCCGTGACTTCGTCCGCGTGGAATTTAACTTAACAAAAAATGTTCGTCATTTCTCTTTTTTGCGAGTGATGATTCGTGTTTTTTATACCTATCGCAAAAGCCCGCTCGCGCGTTCTGAGCCCGCGCGACAGGCAGCATTTGTGATATTATTTTTTGTTTTTAAAAATAAGAGTAGCCTAAGTTACTCCTTATAAGATCAGCTATCTGCCAGTGAAAGTCTCGTCGAAACCGGTCCAGCCGTTTCGGAGATTACCCGGAACAAGCACACAGACAGACAAACATACCAGCTGTGACAAGGACGGGGGAGGGGTCAAAAAATTATGAAATTTGTGTGACGTAATTTATCGATGGCCCCTAAGTTGTCTTTTCTAGTTGGACTTCTTATATATTTGAATATTTTTTCCAAAATTAGAGTGATTATCATATCTTTAGGTACGTTTTAGGTTTCTGAGACCCAGGCCGAAGGTTCAATTCCAGTTACGGTTACGGCTGATGATCCTATTTCGGTCGGACACTACAAATAATATTTTATTTAAATCGGTAGGTAGGTACTTAGGTAACTCGGTGTACCAGGTAAAAACAGGACCGCCTTAATTAGCGTTTCCTAAGCCACATCCTGTTTATTCAAACGTTTGCCTAATGTAACCTATAGGTGTTAATTAATATAGAAAATGATAATTGGGGTGTCTTGTTTTTTCCTGGTACACTGTAATCAAAAACCAAGTCTTTATTTAAGTAATATATTTAAATAAAATATTGTTTTTCCCAAAATTTAATTTTTATCAACAATCAACATTATTAGGTAGAACATACCAATGCAACTCCCTTCTTTAAAATAATTCCACTTATATTTATTTACTAGCTGTGCCCGCATGGAATTGAACTAAACAAAAATTTAATTTGACATTTACGAGTCGATGTTTCGTGTTTTTTATACCTATTATCGCAAAAGCCTGCTCGCGCGTTTTGAGCCCGCGTGACAGCATTTGGGCTATATATTTGTCTTATTTTTCTCAAATAAGGTGCCTAATTTACTGCTTATAACATCAGTTATCTGCCAGTGAAAATCCCGTCAAAATCGGTCCAGCCGTTTCGGAGATTACCCGGAACAAACATACAGGCAGAAAGACAGACAAAAAATTTTTAAATCGCGTTTTTGTTATATTTATCCTATGTACTTTCATATGCATTTAGTGAAAAGGTGTTATTTTGATATTAAAAACAGACACACCAATTTTATTTATTTGTATAGATTACTAGCTGAGCCCGCGACTTCGTCCGCGTGGAATTTAACTTAACAAAAAAGCCCGCTCCCGCGTTCTGAGCCCGCGCGACAGGACAATTTTTTTTGTTTTTCTAAAATAAAAGTAACATAAGTTACTGCTTATAAGAACAGCTATCTACCAGTGAAAGTCCCGTCAAAATCGGTCCAGCCGCTTCGGAGATACTCTTTGATTTTTTTTATTTTTTTTACGCGGAACCCTAATTGTTTTTCTAAAATTAAAGTAGCCTAAGTTACTCCTTAAAACATCAGCTATCTGCCAGTGAAAGTCCCGTCAACATCGGTCCAGCCGTTTCGGAGATTACCCGGAACAAACACACAGACAGACAGACAGACAGACAGACAGACAGACAGATAAAACATTTTAAAATCGCGTTTTTGTTATAGGTGTCGTATGTACTTTCATATTCATTTAGTGAAGAGGTGTTATTTTGATATTACAAACAGACACTCCAATTTTATTTATTTGTATAGATGTATTGATGTCAAAATAAAATATTCAAGACGGGTGCTGAAAAACCTCTCCGAATAATTTGAAATCATAACTATCCTCCGTTCCTCGTATCTGGTATCCACCGGCTACTAGCATCGTTTCTGAATTCATCAGTCTACCTTGTAAGAGGCCTATTACAGGTTGTCCTGTATAACATCTTTTGAATCACGATCGCTATGCTAGAACCATTCTGCCCCAATGGCTCCATCGGTTTCGCAAGTGTTTTGCCTCGCTGCCACATAATCATTACCATCTAAAGCTACTATATAATGTCTCCCATGTAAGTTAACATTTTTTCTAACTTCAAACACTAAGCGTAACCATGATTTGTTTAGCCAGGTCACTTCCTGCCACGTTTTTCCACGCTGAGCTGGGGCGTATGTGTGCCAGCCGCTTGCAACCCTGAAGACGTGGAAGTGATCATCAAAGATGCGATCAAACACTACCAGCATACCAGTGGAGTGGTGTTACGGGTTAAAGTCGACGAAGAGGACTGCCACGTGGAGGAAGGAGCTGAGTGGTGGAAGGATTGGGTCGAGTGGCCGACTATCTTGACACTGTAAGCTTAGTTTCACTTTTTTATGTAAAAAAAAATACTGAAGAAAGAGGGAAACCAATGACACTGCTACCTAATAGGTACTACGAAGGTATCAGATAATGGTCATTTATGAATATTTTTCTTGAAAATCAGACAGTTTATACTTAGGTACTGGCGCGAATTACTTGAATACAAAAAAACTAAACGTGATTAAACTTACTTTATTTTATTGGCATTCGTCTAGTGGTCTTAAACTATGAGTAAGACAGCGATATTACAAGTTGTTTCAAATTTTCGGCATTCTTGTAAATATTTTATATTTCCAGATCGTTCTATGGTATCATCATTATGTTGGTACTTGTGGCGACGGTTCAAGACTTTTTTGCTCGAGGAACAGATAGTCAGAGTGAAGAAGCTGATGAAAAGGCAGAGTGCGATCAGAAGAAATCGAAAGGAGACGAGAAAGAAGCGAGGAAACGACCAGGTAAACCACCCAACACGATCAAAGAGTTTTGAATGATACTATTGACTGACGCTTTTGCCAAAAAATGCTGTATTTTAATAATAAACATTAAGGAACATAATTATGTGTTGCAGCCCTGATTCATCGATTCATAACTGTCTCTATATTCCCTACAGATGGTTTCCTAGGCGCTTTCTCACTCTACCATACGGTGAGCAAGCTGGTAGCTCCGGGTGATAAGGACGAAATCTCCTGCATTCACGGCATTCGAGGACTAGCGACCATCGCTGTGCTAATCACCCACAAGTTCCTGCCAATCGCTGCATTACCTTACACCAATAGATTGAAGTTAACTGAGGTGAGAAGAATTTGAGTTAGGCACTTTTACACTCCTGCTTTTTCATTACAGAGGTTAAGTAATCTGGCATTACTCTTTCTTTCCAAAGATAGCGGAGCTAATTGGTTAGTAAACAAATTAAATTTTCGTTCATCCAATAGCCGGAAAAAGTCCACTACTGAATAATTAGGCCACTGCTTACGGTAATAGAGCAAGATATTGCAAGCATTCATAGTGTCCGGACCGTAACTGAGTCTGCTTACCATCAGGCGGGACGTCCGCTTGGTGGCCGACTTAGATGGAGGAAAAAAAAAACAATTATTAATACTGACAGAGGTTGATGCGGGCAGATAAGTCCTTCCATACCGGAATATCGCCCCACTAAACCATATATTTCTCCTAACAATGACCCAAAATGCTTAAACTGTGGCCAGCTAATGACGCCGTGTTTGCACGTGTCGGGTTAACCTTAGCCGTGGAGTTTTATCGGGAACATCTGTGTAAAAGCGTGCTGTAAAATAAATAGCCTTAGTGATGTGCACGTCTGTAACGATACTTGTAAAATTTAATCGCATTTTTTCTAGATACCTGTAGGACTATTATAAGCGATTAGTGCCTTAAAATTGCATCAGCCCCTAGGCCACAATTTTCTATCGAGAAATCATGCTGTCACTGTCATTCTTATTTATGAAATCTGTCAAGTGAGTGGGACGAAAAGCGCTTGACCGTAATGTAACCCTATATAAAAAGATCCCTTTCCTTTATACCACTTCCCCTTCAGGTCGGCAGCGTGCGAGTAATGCCATTGGTATAATAACGGTAAATGCTTAACATCGGGCGGGTCGTGGCCTTGTTCGCCGACTTTGTTATAATAAATTGTGTTTAAGATGCTAGAGTTGATTTTCCATTCAAGTTATTGATTACGATAATCGAACGTTTCACGTTGCACGATAATCGAACCTGTAACCAATTATGTATGTAGTCTTTGAACCATTAAGCCAATCGGTCAAAGTTCAATAACACCATTATCGATTACATATCCAACTATACAATTAATTAATCAATTATCGATATCGACCATCGCTCATGAATCAACCACTATTCATATATTTTACGAGACTCGTATTGCAAGGGCATACAGTTCAATTTGGCGTGACATCTGTCTGCAAAGTGATGATTTTGGCACGTTGCCATATTTGTAGCATGGTCAATTCTTGTGATGATGTAGGTATGAAAGGTATTCATAGAGTAAACTAAGATGACGTATTTTCAGAGACAAAGCTATGCGCGAGGTTGGTTGGGTAACTTTACGCCGATCTTCTGTGAGAAGGTGGTACTACCCTGTTTGTGCCTAAACCACCTACCTGTAGGTATATATGATACTAGCTGTGCCCCGCGACTTCATCCGCGTAGTATTGGATTATTGGGTTAAAAAGTATTCTATATGTTAATCCCGGTTATAATCTATCTGTGTTCCAAATTTCATCCAAATCCGTTCAGTAGTTTTTGCGTGAAGGAGTAACAAACATACATACATACATCCACACTCACAAACTTTCGCATTTATAATATTAGTAGGATAACCGAGCAGTTACAATAGTACTACCTACTCTAATATAATGCCAGTACGGCAACTGCTGTTATTATTGGCCAGTTGCCAAGCGACGGTGCGTTGTTGCGCACGCGCAGCCCAACCATACCGCACTTTACTACTACGGTCATCTCGTTTCGAAATGATAGACATTGACACATTGAACTATAGACATCGCACCTAGATATAACATAGTTATAGCGAATAAAGATAAAGTATACTGCAGGCATTAGAGCTCAATTTTGTGCTTTAGTGCGTACGAAATAAAGGTGTTGGTGTTAAAGCAACTTTTTGCTTCAGAGGATTGCAATTCAGCAGTTGCCAATTTTATCTCAACAATGACATAGATCAATAGTTTCCGTGTCTATAGTGGGTAGAAAGAAACAAATGACTCATTGTCTCTCGGCTTTCAAATATTCATTCATCCTCGAGCTTCCGTTGTGAGCAATGAATCGTCATGTGGATTAACCCGTCTATTCGCAAGAGTTACTGCCGTTGAGTCATTCGGTTCGTTTCCGTGATCTCCGCTAATAGATTCTTATGCAACAAAAATATATGTCGTTATAAGTATAAAGTGATTATGCTTGAAATCCTCTTGCATTGAGAGAAACCCGACATAAACCCACGTTATTAAGGTTGAATATTAGTTGACATAACCAGAAAAATAAATTCAATCTTAAACATTGGATATGTTTATAGGAGTTCCTAACTCTTTAATAGGAAAGAGTTACTTTCGTCGTTCCTCGTCTTTTCATCGATACTTTGACACAATGAATAAATATATTATTGTCTTGGCTGATGTTCTACCATAGGGAAATTACTCTAAATTTTAAATTTCCAAAACCCCCGATGCGACGTCTTTTTAAACTACAAAATAGCTAATCATTTTCAAACGGCTGAACCGATTTTCATGAAACATAGCTAAGAACACTCTCGATCAGAATACCTTTCTAACAAAAACAAACAAAATTAAAATCGGTTCATACGCTTGGGCGCTCCGATGCCACAGACAGGTACACAGATAGATGCACAGATAAACAGATACACATGTTAAACTTTTAACACTCCTCTATTTTAGTCGGCGTTAAAGCAGCAATAATATTATTATTTAGTCAATTCTAGTTTTTGTATCAATACAATCAAGGTTGATAATTGCCATTGTCTTTTTCCAGACTGTAAGCTCACCGATATGGTCATGGTGTCGAGCTGGCTGGATATTCACGGACTGCTTCATACTGCTCAGCGGCGCCCTCACTGCGCACAGAATATCTGCTGAGAAAGATTCCGGGGCACTGAGGAGGCTCTTCTCAAAATACCTGAGGTTCTTCTTTCCATGTTTTATCGACTTAGTTGTGCAAAAAACGGTGTGAACTTATTAAAAAAACATTGCCAGACTAATGCACCAACTGTATGAACCCAAACTAAGCAATGCTTGTACTATGGGTACCGTACAATGGACTGGGGATCTCAGTGACACCCAGACTGGGAAATATAACGAAATTCCCATTTCGGAAATTTGCCCCGGTGGAAATCAAACACGCAACCATGTGCAGTGAGCCAAGCAGCCTACGCTCGAACCGCTGCGCCAAGCGGTTGTCAATATTGGCTGCCAAATTATAAATAACAGAAAAAATGGGTAACGAAGACCCCATTGGTATGCTGGCTGCTGGGTAATACTAAACGCCTGTCACACTAATGATACTTTAAACTAAACTTGAATCTGTTGCTAAAGCAAAATATCAGGCATCCACCAAAGAACGTATGTTCGTAAATCCTCCATGAAATGTTACTGGAAAGAATGATCCACTGACGACCGCTTGGCGCAGTGGTTCGAGCGTAGGCCGCTCGGCTCACTGCATCGGGTAGTTGCGGGTTCGATTCCCGTCAGGGTAAATTTCGGAAATGGCCTTTTCGTAATTTTCCCTGGTCTGAGTGTCACTGGGATCGCCCCCAGTCCATTGTACGGTATCCATAGTACAAGCGTTGCTTAGTTTGGGACCATACAGTTGGTCTGTTCATCTGGCGATATTTATATTTTTTATACTTCCCTCCGTTGCAAAGTTGAAGACAAAAACATCTGTATAAGCGGATTATCATAGAAGCAAGACTGTACAGCTGATTAAAGACTAGTTGAATCATAATTTTAGATTAATACTAGCTGAGCCCCCGACTTCGTCCGCGTGGAATTTAACTTAACAAAAAAGCCCGCTCCCGCATTCTGAGTCCGCGCGACAGGACCCATTTTTTAACTTTGTTTTTCTAAAATAAAAGTAGCGTAAGTTACTGCCTATAACAGCAGCTATCTACCAGTGAAAGTCCCGTCAAAATCGGTCTAGCCGTTTCGGAGATATTCTTTGATTTAATGTGTTTTTATTTTTTTACGCGTAACCCTAATTGTTTTTCTAAAATTAAAGCAGCCTAAGTTACTCCTTAAAACATCAGCTATCTGGCAGTGAAAGTCCCATCATAATCGATCCAGCCGTTTAGGAGATTACCCGGAACAAACACACAGACAGACAGACAGACAGACAGACAAAAAAATTTTAAATCGCGTTTTTGTTATAGGTGTCGTATGTACTTTCATATGCATTTAGTGAAAAGGTGTTATTTTGATATTACAAACAGACACTCCAATTTTATTTATTTGTATAGATATAGATGGATCTTAACTAGTGAGCGGAAGGGTAGTAGATAGGATGGAGTAGGCCACCCTGCTCACTGCACAGCTGGTCTGTACACTGTATTAATAGAGAGACACAGAATTAACCACGAATTTATAAAATGTTGGCGAATGTTGGCGATCCCAGCGGTGACTGACTTGAACTCGTACATCATATACCATTTCGCATCGCTTCTCGTTCTCCGTGGTATTGTTAAAATTTGTATTATAGGATTTATAGGTGAATATAGATAGGTTTATTTATGATAGAAAGGTATGTTAATTACTTAAATGCAAACGGTTTTTAGGATATTTTCATATTATCATTATGAAATAGTAGACAATGATATGCCATACATGATTATTGGGTAATTGGCTTCATCCACTGTTGGCCTAAATACAATAACACACAATGCCGTATAGACATAGACATCCCAAATATTTTTAATATTTATATTTTAACCTGTATCAGTTACCTGAGCTATAAAAGTAAATCCAAATATTTGGGAAAAACTTCTTTGTCTGCATTTGTGTGGCTGTCTACGAGCTCTATTTGTAGAGCACCTACGTGATAATTAGAGGACGATTTATCAAGTCCCATGTCTGACATGTAGCTTGATAAAACTATCCATTGTAGGCCCTTCCGTCCTATTGTATTGTCTTTGTACGTGATTAGTTAGGTACCAAATCCTACCAATATTATAAATGCGAAAGTTTGTGAGTGTGGATGTATGTATGTATGTATGTTTGTTACTCCTTCACGCAAAAACTACTGCACGGATTTGGATGAAATTTGGAACACAGATAGATTATAACCGGGATTAACATATAGGATAGGACTTTTTAACCCAATAATCCAATACTACGCGGATGAAGTCGCGGGGCACAGCTAGTAAAAAATATGGGACAAATAATATTGAAAATATTTACATACATCGACGCTCTGTTTGCAATGACCCAAAGGTACCTACTCTGTGATAATTATAACAGAATAATAAATAAAAAAACCAAACGATTCATCTGTTCGTCAATCACAACAATCTTCAACTATCCTAGTCATAATTTGCTATAATAATTAATTTCAGCGTATTATAAAACTGCATGATATTTCGTTTCAAACATTTTCTAAAAATCAATCATTATTTTAGTTATCTGCTTTATTTTGTTTACTTTAGTATTAACTACCTTTTGGATACCGCATTTTTTTTTTAAACGCTCTCCTTTTATGTTTACAATCTGAGCAACTCTTGTACTATGTAAACCGTACAATGGCCTGGGGTCGATTCCATTGACGCTCTGACCAGGACAAATCACGAAAAGGTCATTTCAGAAGTTTGCCCTGGCGGGAGTCGCGCCCGTCAGACCCTCGGTGCAGTAAACCGAGTGGCCTACGCATTAGCACCACGCAAATCAGCCATAAAACAGCTGTCTAACAATACATTGTTGTTTTGCAGATTATCCCCAGCTCTTTTGGCGCTGGTCCTCTTCTACGCCTACGTGTGGGACAACATCTCCAGCGGACCGATGTGGGGGACCTTCGTCACGAAGAACGCGCAAGTCTGCCAGGAGGGGTGGTGGTGGAACCTGCTGTACGTGCAGAACTACTTTGGGTTCGAAGAAATGGTGAGTGTGGCGTAGGGTTGGCTTGAACCGATTTTGCAAATAAACATGGCCGTTTGCAAGGAAGTACAGAGAAAGAGAAGAGAAAGTAGTTAATATTATTATCTAATAGAAATGATATCTATATATATATATATAACTCAAAGGTGACTGACTGACTGACTGACTGACTGACTGACTGACTGACTGACATAGTGATCTATCAACGCACAGCCCAAACCACTGTACGGATCGGGTTGAAATTTGGCATGCAGGTAGATGTTATGACGTAGGCATCTGCTAAGAAAGGATTTTGATTAATTCTACCCCCAAGGGGATAAATAATAGGGGATGAAAGTCTGTATGAAACTTTGTCAATTAAATTCCACGCGGACGAAGTCGCGGGCACAGCTAGTAATATATAAAGTCTCAGGCGAAATAACAAGGCCTAGATATTTCATCCAGAAGTTTCTCGAGTGGCCACCTCGAACCGAAAGACGCAGAGTTGGAAGGCCCCCCACTAGATGGACCGACGATCTGGTGAGAGTCGCGGGGAGCTGTGTTGAATGCAGCCGTCCATTGTGGCGGCGTTCTATGGGGGGCCTATGTTCAGCAGTGGACGTCTTCCGGCTGATGCGGTCAAAGCTAGATAACGACAAACATGTCGACATCTTAACAATAATGTGACTTTAAAGTGACGTCATTGATTTAAAGCTTTCATGAATATTGTAATAGTGACGTCATATTCTCTTTCAGTGCGCACCACAAACGCACCAACTTGCATTGGACATGCAGCTTACAATCCTCGGCGGGATGCTAGTGTGGGCGATGCAAGCGAAGGCTGGGCTCGCCAAGATCCTCCTGCCGAGTCTACATTTCATAGCCACCTACTCTAGATACACCACTGTCAGGGACCACAGACTGACTATGCTGGTTTACCATGGAGTAAGGTAATGACAAAAGTAAATTTCAATCACAGAACACACTTATCATTGGACCTCAAACTAGGCGCGCAGGGCAAGCCTATATCTTAAGACCAAAGAACATAGAATTGCTGAGTAAACCTATTCGGTAAGGGGCGTATGGGTTTACATATTAATAATAATAATAATATTTATTTACTTTGCAAACAATGAGCCGTCTCTAAAGGTTGCAGCCAGCACTCATAATAGTATTAAACTGTGCTATGAGTGCTGGCTTCCATCAAGATATTGTTACGTACTAGGGGTAGGTACAAATAATGCCGACTACGTGTATAAAGGTTTAATTCGCTCTCCACAAACTTGACAAATACACAGTACTACACTAGTTCACTATCACTAGTTACATACAACAAACACTGTTCCGAATCACTTAGCAGTCACACAGTATTCCAATATAATCGCCTAGGTCACTGGTATATCACTCTTCGTTCGCTTACTTAAGTTCCGTACACTGTCGCTTCCAAGAAGTAACTAACTCGCTGCCCGTCGTCAACACCTTATATACGGAATAAAAATGCGAGCTGGTATTTTCCTGAACATTCTCGGTAGGTATGTAGGTAATAATAATCCCAATCGAATGATCTCGAGACCCATTGTCGGCTTCCCTTTGTATTCGTTCGCGAGTAGGTATTTGCCGCCGCCGTCGCGCCGATCACGCGTTCACTTTATACCTACATACCTACAGTCTCGAACATTCAACTTTTAGAGATCCTTCGTAATTATTCGATGGGGTTCGTCTAGAATAACAATGCGTTTTTGTATCAAGCTGATAAAATAAGGATCCTTCGAGGTATTTCACCAAATAGTTTCTAGGTCGCAACATTACCCCCCTCTTAGTCATGCTCGTCCCGAGCATCATTTGTTCCATGATACCGAGCCAATCTGTCCACATGGACTACCTTTGGCTTTCCACGAAGTCCCTTCTTAATGCGATAGGTCACATCGTTGATCCTCGTAATAACTGTATAAGGTCCTTCCCAGCGAGCCCGAAGTTTCGGGGACTTCCTTTTTCTGCGAAGAGGATTGTGGAGCCACACCAGTGTTCCTTCTTCAAAACCGTTGGTGCACACACTTCGGTCGTACCGGCTCTCCATCTTTCCCCTGCTCGTTGTCTGCCGTCCTTTCACTGACGCACATACAGTGCATTTACGGCACCAGTCCTCGACTTCTTTCCGATAACACAGCCAATAAAACCGCTGTCGCACCTTAACCAGGGTTTTCTTGATTCCAAGGTGCCCACGAGAAACACCATCGTGAATGTACCGTAGAAGAGGGGTCACCTTACTCCGCGGCACTATCACCTGCATGGTTATTTCTTTGCCATCGTTCGATTCCCATTTCCTATACAGCACTTCATCTTCCAGAGCCAAACTGTCCCATTGAGCCCAATAACCTTTCGTAGTTGAACTATATGCGGACACGTCACTCCATTGGGGCCTGTTTCCCCTCCGTTTCCAGTGCATTATAGGTTGTAGATCATCATCTGCTTCCTGTGCCTTCTTCATGCTGCTTCCGGTCCATTCGTCGTCAGTTCCCTGAGTCCTTATGAGCTTAACCTCTTCCCGGACTTCCTTCCTCTGACGATAAATATTACACGGGCGCGATCCTCGTAAACAGACTTCTTGATCAGGAAATCTTAGCACCTCTTTGGCTACATCCAATACACACTTCTGATTCTTCAAGAAATCCAGTCCCAAAATGCAATCATTAGTAATACTTGCAATCAACACTGACTGACGGTATACCCGGTTGCCAATTCTTAACTTGACATCTGTCTCACCGAGGACGGAAACTGGCTGACCAGTAGCTGTCTGCAGATGACACGATGGCGATCGCTTTTCCCACATTATAGTGCGTTTCAGTAGCTCTGGTTTCACAATTGTACGCGATGCTCCTGTATCCACAGTGAAGCCGCAAGGTTGGTCGTTCAAGTTGGCCTCGACGATCAGACTATTCTCATTGCAAACTTGGGTTATGGTAACGGTTGGCGCCATAACTTGACCTTGGGTTTCAAACTCGTCTGTGACCCTTCTCTTCTTCGAAGGACATTCCAGGCGAATATGTCCCCTACCACCACAACCATAGCAAGTTGGGACAAACCGAGGCTTCTTTTCCTCTTTAATTACCTCCTTAACTTCCCTGACCTTATTTAGTTTCGTGTCCTGCCGAACAGCTTCCACCTCGAGAGCATGAGCCAGTGCGTTCTTCATGGTTTGGTGGTGTCCCAGCCGTACAAAGGTCCTGACTTCCGTTTCTCGAATGCCATTTATGAAAGCATCCAGCAGAGTCTTCTCAATCATTTCTGGTGCCGATAGGTAAGCACGACGTACCAGCCTTTCCACTTCCTGTGCCCACTGTTGGAGACTTTCATTAGACTTTTGTTTTCTTTCGTGGAGCTGCGCTCTATAAACATATTCCAGGTGTTTTTCACCGTAGCGTGTATCCAGTGCGTCCATCAGAGTCTCCAGCGTCCTTCCTTCAGGCGGCAAATTTTCCAAGACCATTA
This sequence comes from Notodonta dromedarius, assembly GCA_905147325.1. NCBI lineage: Eukaryota > Metazoa > Arthropoda > Insecta > Lepidoptera > Notodontidae > Notodonta > Notodonta dromedarius. The sequence goes on along the minus strand of LR990165.1, from coordinate 10,525,282 downwards.
AGGCATCTCCGCGTAAGGCAAGCGCCAGGGCTGCAAAGGACTGCTCACTGCTCCAAGAATTTCCAATTGCAAGTATTTCAAACTGGTACTTGAAAGCTGTCCACGAAGAAGTCCCATCAAAGCGCGGGAGATCGAGCTTTGTGGCTGATGGTGAAGCTACTGAAATAGGTCCTTGAGTCTTCAGCCTTATCATTTCCTTATTTATTACCTCCAAACGGCTTTCGACGGTCTCATTCTGGGTTACCATATGGGTTACCTCCTTATTAAGCACATGCAGGCGGTCTTCCAGAGTTCCTGTCTTTTGATTAACCTCCTCGTTCAGCACCTGCATGCGGTCTTCTAATGTCTTCACTTTCTCACCAAGAATAGTGATTCCAGCGTCGATTTTACCCAAGACCGCTTCCTGATTGGCTTGCATCATTCCCTTGAACTCCTGATTGGCCTCCCTTAGTTCTCTAATCTCTTGCCGGCTAGCCTCCTGGTTGGACTGCATCATCTCCTTGAACTCCTGCCGGGTAGCCTCTTGGTTGGCCTGGATCATTCGCTCGCTGGCCTCTTGATTGGCCTGGATCATTCGCTCGCTGGCCTCTTGATTGGCCTTGAGCATTTGCTGCATAGAGGCCATCAACGCTGCCAAGTTCAGTTCCGAAGAACTACCTGTTGATGCTGCCTCAGCTCCCGCCGAAACACCGGCATCAACTTGACGCTCTTCTTCTTCACGGCTACGTTGACGTGCGGCATCCATCTCGACTTGACGTCTGGTTCGTGGAGTACGCCCTTCTTCGTCTCGCGGTAGTAACGGCATTCCGCTTCTGACACCAATTGTTACGTACTAGGGGTAGGTACAAATAATGCCGACTACGTGTATAAAGGTTTAATTCGCTCTCCACAAACTTGACAAATACACAGTACTACACTAGTTCACTATCACTAGTTACATACAACAAACACTGTTCCGAATCACTTAGCAGTCACACAGTATTCCAATATAATCGCCTAGGTCACTGGTATATCACTCTTCGTTCGCTTACTTAAGTTCCGTACACTGTCGCTTCCAAGAAGTAACTAACTCGCTGCCCGTCGTCAACACCTTATATACGGAATAAAAATGCGAGCTGGTATTTTCCTGAACATTCTCGGTAGGTATGTAGGTAATAATAATCCCAATCGAATGATCTCGAGACCCATTGTCGGCTTCCCTTTGTATTCGTTCGCGAGTAGGTATTTGCCGCCGCCGTCGCGCCGATCACGCGTTCACTTTATACCTACATACCTACAGTCTCGAACATTCAACGTCTAGAATAACAATGCGTTTTTGTATCAAGCTGATAAAATAAGGATCCTTCGAGGTATTTCACCAAATAGTTTCTAGGTCGCAACAATATAATACAGGTTTTATATTCTAAGAAATGATAACTAATATAAATTAAGTTATATAATTAAATGAATCAATAAAATTAATGATAATGGGTAATAACAATTGTGTGTTAAATTAATGGGTGAAGTAAATTTTCTGTATATTCATAAGATAATTGAAGGAGCCATTCACTAAGGGTTTTTTTGCATGTATAATGAGTCATTTTATGGATGTGTAAGGTAAGATGAGTTGATGAGTTGTTGTTGTTGTTGATGTTTGGTAATAATTATTTATAGGGGAAAACGAGGCAGTGGTTGTCTAGAACTGTTGTAAAGTGTGTGTGGCGTGTTTGTGTGTTGTGAAATGTATGTGGGATGTCATGAGTGTGTTGGGGTGCGTGGTGGGGTGTGTTTGTGTATTAGGTACGGTCAGAGAGGTTAACTAACTAGGTCTAAGGGTACGGTAGATGATGAGTTTTCAATAGGTAAATACTATAAAACAAAGTCGCTATTCACGTCTGTCCTTTTGTTTGCTTAGTTCATCTAAACAACTCAACGAATTTCGGTGCAGTTTTGCTATCATTTAGAATTAATTTTATTTATTTTCATCAATCTATTTCGTGGTAAATATTCCTGGACGATATTGGTAACGGCTTAGAAGCCAACCTAATTCTTGTTTTTATCCAAACTAGTGTATCATTTAATGTCGCAATTCCAAATAATTTGTAAATTCATTGCGTAATTCATTACGTCGAGTTTTTGTAGAATGAAATGATAAATAGATTAATTTGTGTACCTGGTCCTAACTGCTACACTAATCAAATCCACTTTACGATATTATGTAGCAGTACAACCTAATACATCTGCAGACGATATTGACGGGAATATAATGTTATTTTAAAGTTGAAGATGGTTTTTATAGCTTTCTATTTTAAGAAACAAATACTGTGAGTTTTTGCAATGTAATGCAATGACCTTTAAAACGGCCGGCCAAAAAATGTTACGGTCTTTATTTACGATAAAAAATAATAATATTATACTTTTTTATGATAGGTAATTATAATTGGTATTAGGGAAATCTCGACCGCTATAAAGTTCTGTAATATAGAAAAGTACTACCAAATTCGTCACTTTGCTATTGTGAACGTAGCTCTACCTATACTTATAGGTTATCTTACTGGCCACCAACGAGGCCGGACCGGACTCGATTGAAATGACGATCAGATGACACGGCAGAATAGGTCTGTAAGCATTTATTGTAATTGATTAATATCAGGCGGGTAGTAGGCTTGGTTAATGACTTTAATCTATACAAAATGCGTATAATATGCAGTCTCCAAGTTTTCCAGCAAACTTCATCGATACGATATCGGTACGTTGGAATTCTAAACTTGTTCAGCTTAACGACTTTAAGTTCATAATATCTTTATACTTTAACACGAGTACTTTCTAACTTAAAGTTGTGTTGACAGCTTAGAATTTTATTTTTTTAAACCCCGCCATTAAAGAGGGGTGTTTGGGTCCTTTTTATCATTAAGTAGCGATCAGCCCTGGCTTTGCAAGGCTTTTTTCTATTTATAATGTAAGTATATCTAACCTTTTCATACATATAAACCTGCCGGAAATAATTACCTAACTGATGGTGAAAACCGTACCGAAATCGGTTGCGTAGTTTAAAAGCGCTTATCATACACTTTCCTTCAGATCAGCAACGTACGAGCAATGTTTTTGGAATTGCAAGAATTTATATGCTACGACAATTGCTTAACATAAGGCGGGTCGTACGCTCGTTTGTCGACTTTGTTATATTATAAAAGATTGAGTAAAAATATCACAAACGGGTTAAGAATGTAATGCGCTTCGTTTGGGACCATACAGTTGGTGTGTCAGTCTGGCGATATTTATTTATTTTTTACTTTTTTTCACAGCGGCAGCCAGCTCTTCAGGACGGCTCGTTTGAGTTATATGTCAACCCTACACCGATCGACGCCGTACTTAGTAGGGTTAAGTTTGGGTTTAGCGTTGAAAAACACCGCCGGACATAACAAGGTGAGATTTTCCAGATTGAATCGGTATTTTCTATTTTTCATTCCTTTTCAGAAACAATTGTGATTAGCAGTGTTAGCAACATGATTTTTTGTGGGTATCTATCAACATTGGTATGTTGTTAAATGCCAGCATTTTAATAATATCGCCAGACTGACACACCAACTGTATGGTCCCAAACTAACCATCGCTTGTACTATGGGTACCGTACAATAGACTGGGGGCGTATAAATAAAACGTAATTATGGAAGTAACAAGTCAGCATTTAGCGTTCAAATTGTAGGTATATCAATGGGTTGGTAAATAACAAAATATTGAAAAGTACGAGTGTTGATTATAGACCCATACTAAAAAATCGATTTCAAATCTGAGAACGATCTTGAGTAGACTTTCGACATGTAATATTGTACTTGTATGTTATAAGAATTATATTTCGATCCTTATTATTGACCCTTTGGAAACAACTTGTTCTATCTCGCATTGTGATCTCTTTGCTCTCCTCCAGATACTCTTAGCCCTCGGCTGGCTGTCCAGTGGCGCCCTCTGGTGCCTAGTCTGGTGGGCCGGCATCGACTCTGGGTCAACTCAGTACCGATACAATGCAACGTTCGCCGCTCAGTACGCTGCGCTCGCTCCGATCGCTTCGGCCCTTGCTATCGCTTGGGTGATTTATGCTGTTCATAGTGGTAGTTGCAGTGAGTGGATTTTTTTTATTAAATTGCTAGCGAAGTTATCAAATCTCTTCTTCAACTTTTCGGGATATCACTTTTACGAAGAAATGTATAAGACCTTCATAATCACCACCATTTTGAGCATCCAAAAATGTTTGTTAGTCCCATTTCCGGATTTTATTTCTCTCCTTGACAAAAGTTACACATAAAGCTACACACGGCATACATAACAAATAAAGAATTGACAAATTATTTTACCAATTACAGATTTCCTGTCTCGCTTCCTCTGCTGCCGACCACTGGTGCTGATCAGCCGTCTGTCTTATGCGCTCTACCTTTGCCAGTTCATTGTCCTGATCACGAACGTCGCTACCGTTAAGACATCGAGCGAATTCACTTTGATGTCTTTGGTAAGAATTTTAATTTACAAGTACCTACTTAAATTTTCTACTTTGGAAACCTGTAATGAATAGCGCTTGTAGGGTGCGTAAAACTCATGGTAGAGTTATCCGCTTAGTGGTTAGTAGTGTCTTCTCAAAATATTTTCATGGAAAGTCGTAGAGTCCCCGGTCGCCTGAGGAACGAACAATGTGCCATACAAATATTTTACTAGTGTCTAGGACACTAGCGAATCTAATAAACGTATATACTGCCTATCCATTTTATTTAATTTTTTAAATTTAAATGATGGTTTTTTTTAACTTTGTTGGATCTGACTAATTTAAGAACGTCCGAGAAGTGAATGTAAAAAAAAATGATGGGCTTGAGTTAATTTATTAATGTTATAGGGTAATTTCATAAATTGAATTTATATTCAGAGATTCTAGAGATCCGGTTCAACGGTGATAGCTGCAGTCTATTAATAGATATCTTGTTTATGATTTAGAATACTCAGTTTTAATAACAGGATAATATGCTGCCTTACATTATTCCAATGTCTATTTTCTTTTCAGATTGATGTTAAAGAAATATCTGCAATACTCCTACTATCAACAATTCTAACATTAACTCTTGTCATACCCATTCAATCACTTCACAAAGTATTAAATTTCTCGTTCAAGCCTACTTCAGATGATAAACAAGAAGATAAAGAAATAGAACAGAACCAAAAACAAGAAAACCATGTAACTGAGAAGGAAGAAGTAAAAGAGGTACCAACAAGAAGGCATCTGATAGCCCATAGAGAAGTATTGGAAGAAATTCCTGAAACAGAAGTGGAATATGAATCACAAAGAGCCAATGGCCAACTTGGAGAGATATTAGAAGAGGAAGAAGACGAAGATATTGGTGAAGAATCTCACATGCAAATGGACGATGATTTAGAGATTATTGAGGAAGAAGATGGGGGGGAAGAGGAATGGATGGAACGAGAGGAATACGCGCCAAGGAGGTCGTACTCCAACGAAGAGGATCAGGACCTTGATGAGTGGGAGTGGACAGCGAACGGCACGCGCAATGGAGCTCAATTATACCGATACTCAAGGTAGCAATGTTGTGCATGTTACATTAAATCTTATTGAGTTTTATTTATTGGTTTTATTTCTGGATGATGTTGGTAAGAAGAGGAGAAAATTTTATGGAATCTCTACTTGTAGGTAACTTGTACTTGTACTTGTAGGTAACAAATTTAATATCAACATAATATAACAAAAAATCATATGACGTTGCTCAATATTGATATTAATATTTCCATATGATCTAGATAATGACACGAGCAGTTATATGTTTCAAACAGTCTTGTATTTAATTTATAAAAAGCCAATTATAATATATTTTATTTAACATAACTAAAATAGACTGTTAAAATCTGAATTACAAATTTGTACAGCGAAATTATTAAACTTGATTATTTATATTCGAAGCGTATGGAATATTTTGCGGATCATCCATAATTTAAATGCTTTGAATGAAAAAAAAACATGGCAAAGGAATCGTATAAGTTATTGAATGGGCCACGGCTTTGGCTACTCAGTCTGTTGTTGGAAGCGGCGCGAGCGCGCGTGTCCGCAATGTACGTTGCAACGCTCCTCACGATCGCGTGCGCAGCCGCGGCCGCCATAGATCCGAAATCATTGAACGACACTGTAATAAGTAAAGCAGTGCTAGAAAAACTATCGCCAATATTAAACTCAAATAAAACATTAGATAGCAAACATTTAGCGGTGCTTAACAGGACAGCTCACAGTTTGGGAATCGATAGGGAGTTGATCGCAAAGTTGACTGGTTTCATCAATGGCAACAGTACAGATGTAGTTTCCAAGCTATCCGGAGAGGCGAAAGCATCAACGTACAATGCTTATGAAGATGAAGTCGGTAGAGATGTGGGGCCGATCGAGTCGCCAGATTACGCATCTTCAGTGGTACTGGCGAGTGATCTGCTGTCTCTGTCGAGTGCTGTAGCAAATGTTAAGGAGACAGTATGCAGGGAGCAAGGGTATAAGTTCCTGGATGGACTGATCATGAACAAGAGATGGGCGTTGAAAAGTAAGTAACATTGTACTTAAGTCGTTTTCTTTTTAATATTTTTTTAAGACTGACGATTACCAGTGGTTTCCCTAATCCAGCTAAAATTCGTCTATGAGAAGGCTCAAAACAAAGGTTTGGTGGGACTAAGATCTTTGTATTGATAATTGTATTTTCGCTTTGTAAGATTCGGAAACTGAATATAACAATAATATTAGACTAAATGACTCCTCCTTTCAATGGAAATAAAATTTCAATATTAATTAGATTCAATGCAATGGTTGTCTTGTTGCTTTATTTACTAAATAGTCACGTTTGATATGTTGTGTTTACCGTCGCCGGTGCATTTGCATCAATAAATAAGTGCAAAAGTTAATGTTTAATGTTGGATGCACACATTATATTTCCGTTAAACACTTATGATACCCACTAGTATTTCTAATAGCAGTTACCTCTTTAATAATCGATTTAAAAGTGCCCCCATAGTGGTGAAAAAACGAGGAACTTGAGTTATACTAGTCTTCTTTGTAATTCTTACTCACTTAAACCTCTCCGGTGGCCGCTTTCAGTACGCCGGACTTCGGGATTTTGAAACGAAACGATGTAAAGATATTTGGATCCATTTCCCTCGTACATTATGAATCAGAATCATCGATTGGACCCCAATAATTTATAATAATGAGTTGATTGGACCGCATTAAATCCTACACACCGTGCGATTTTCCGGCCGGAAAACAATGGTGTAAAATAAGAATTTGTCACCTGTGATTGATACTTAGACTTCAGAAACAGGCGAACTTGACCTAACCTGTGCGTTAAGAGAGAAAGTCATTAAATGAAGAAATTTAATATGACACAAGGTTAAAATGTTGATTCTTAATTTAATATTCGTCTTCTGCCTCAAATGCTACTAGAATATAGTTCGTGGTCAAACTAAGCGGTGTGGATTAATTTATACAAGGTATATTTACGATAGCTGATAGGTATGTAGATGTCAAATGAGGGCGGACTCTAAGTAATTAAACTATTTTGTATATTCCCTAATGGGTACTTAAATGTTTGTCACAACTTTCGTGTTGTGTTCTAAGAGCACATCACATGGCCTAGAAAATAGTGCAAGCTGCATCTACGAATTGCAGCTATAAGTATTCTAAATAAAGATTGTATGACATAAAAAAAATTGAAAAAAGTGTTCGAATTTCAATCAAATTTTTATACTATTTAATTTTATACCTGAAACTAATCCAAACCTCCCAGAACTATTTCGGACTTTTTAAACAAGCTGTACTTATACACTTGTAGAGTCGTTATTAAAGAACATGACATTTTGCACATGTTTCGGTATAAAAGCTCATTTTAAACACCTTGTAGGTTTAGTAATAGTACTTACTTATAATATTTGTGGCCTTAAACATCACAATAATAGTGTTTTTAAACACACATTGTTTTAATATACCTCTTTTTAAATCCTTGTGATATGAATCAGACTTCAATCCATATTTCAAGGCAAACATTAACCTGCAGTAAATAAGTAATTTTGTTGGCAAATGTTCCAGCTAAAAATATTATATTTAGTCTACAATTTATAGACGTCAATACAATGTAATGTTGTCTACGTACCTTTTTGATGATTGAATTGGAACATTTTAGTGATCACTCCCACAGAAGATCATCTGCGTGATTTCATCTGCTGCATTTCGTACGATAAGTGCCTTAAAGACCAGCATCCCGTCCCTTCTCCTCTTTCTGACACACTCCCTTTCAAGTTGGCAACGGGCGAGCAAAGCCTTTTGTTTTGCGAGTATCCATAGGCTACGATAGATAACTGCTTAATATTAGGCGGGTCGTACGTTTGTATACCGACTTTATTATACAAAAAAATATAGTGATATATAAAAAAACATCTTTAGAGTAAAGTTATTTTTTACATAAGCCGAGGCATACTACGTCACACATTTAATTATAAAAAAAATATCAAGTGCTCTTTTCAAAATCAATATTAAATCGGAGCCTGAATATTTGCAGTTATAGGTACATGTTATATCACACAACACATCAAATATTGACCATATTTAGAGGTTACTGAATATATTATTACACATTACTGCTCGTATTGTATTCTTTTCACGTGTAGTAAGCCTTCACATATTTTGTGGCATACATTTTTATGTACTTCCGTGTAATGTTTCACTTCCTTACCGCACTATTTGATGTAGGTACGATATATTTTTATTACATAATGTAAAGCGTTTCATAAAGTCTGCCAAATGTCTGATTGACTCGAATTCCAACGGATTTTTATCATGAAAAAAATTTCGCGGTAAACGCTAACACAACCTGAGCTTACAAGTTTTCAAAAATTGCGGGCAAAAAAATATTGGAAAAGATGTGTCCAAATTTCGCTTAAAAATGTATACCATTCGGACCTATAGGTTCATGCAAACTCCCAAGATTTTAATTCGGACTTTTGAGACACCTGTATAATATTTAATACCTACATCAAATTTGCTTTGGGCATTACTTTTATTTCAATCCACCTCCTTTTGCTTGAAATCAGGTCATAGTCAGTGAATCATTCGTGACATTGCCGACGGAAGCGTTTCTGATTACGTCTCGACGTTTCCTTTGTATTTTTCATTGTTTCCGATAATTAAGTGACCTAGTGTTTATTTAACAGGATAATATCGAGATAATTACACAATTATCTAATTACATTTATCTGGTGGAGCCACTATAGTTAGATATACGCCTGACTATACTAATAAATGCAGACACCCAGACTTGGGCAAATTACGAAAAGGCCATTTCCGAAATGTTCCTCAGCGGGGATCGAACCCGCAACCACCATCTGCAGTGAGCCAAGCGGCCTACGCTCGAACCACTGCGCCAAGCGGTCGTCAATAAATTGATACTTCTGTATTTGAGTGGAGTGTTAGCGTCGCCATATTTTTTAAATTAAGGTTGATACCTAATAAACCTTTGATAAATTACTTCTTTTATCAATGGTATCTGCTCACCCCGGTGTCCGCGAACGTGCCAAATCACCCCGAGTCCAGCCACTTGCCACTGTTTGTGTTTTAATTACTTATTGTGTCGTTCCTCAAACTGTGAAAGTAAACAATGGGAACAAGTTATGCGACTTGTTGAATGGACCTCTTTGTTGTGTAACTAGAAAACCCTGTTACTAGCATCTATTGGATCTAGACAATGGTTTCAAAATTATACCGTATTTGCTAACATATATATTGTATTATTGCATAATTACACAGATTGAAACAGAAAGGGTATACTTTTTTTTCAAAAAGTAACTTTGTAAATCTAAAACTATCAGCTTTGGAGGAAACTTGAAAAACAAAAGGTGTTATAGGGATACAGTTGTTAACAAATTTCATAAGGCTACAAAACCTTTAATACTTCTACTGTCCCACAAAGCCTATAGTTTTAGATTTACAAAGTTAAGTTGCAAAAAAAATACTACCTTTTCTGTTTCACCTTATACATTATGTGTAAGGATTATTATTAACACTGGGATAATTTTTAAAATTACTTCAAAATTGTCGAAAATACAGAAGCGAATATGGATTAGCGGTTGTATTGTGACACCATGCTTAGTCTTCTTCTTTCGAATGTTAAATTACTGATGCCAGAAAGAGATACTTCGGTGTGTAACTATTCGTCCGCTAATCCACGTTTATTGGAAAGGGGGTTAAAGTTTCGAAAAGATTACGTTTAAAAGCGTATGTATTGTTTAAGGTGGAGGCGCCTGTCTGGCCCGCGAAATTCAAAATTTTCGAGTATTTTTATAGTTTATCCAAAATCTGAAAACATTTAAGGCAACATTTTGTGATTTGCGTAAAGCACAGTATGCAGTGCGTGTATTAATACATTTATTTTACTCTAAATATTATCACGGTGGATATGATACTCGTAAATCACTAAATATACAAAAATTGCCAGATTATCTGGATAGCTGTCGTTCTTGAAATGTTTTAGAGTAAGTTGGATATATTAATAAATGCACTGCACGCGGTCTTTTTCGCGAATTACAAAATGTGCCTTTTATTATTGTCAGATTTTGAAAAATTTCTGAAAAACCTCAAAAAATTTGAACTTCGCAGGCTAGATGGGCGCTTTAGCCTTAACATACAATAGTTTGGTTTTAATTCTAAAATACCAATAAAGATCTGGTATGTATGAATTAATACAAAATAATATTAAATTCGATATTAGTGTAATACATACTTCTTGTAAGACTAAAAAAAAGTACCAATAGGACTAATCCTACGGCTGACTGAAACGCAGCCCAAATTCTTAAGCCTCATTTAGTTGTTAACGTCGTCGTTATCTTACATTTGTATCATCATCATCATCAGCCTGTTTCAGTCCACTGCTGGACATAGGATCGGAACGCGACCTCGACTGAGAAGATCTGGCAAGAAACTCAGCGGGCTCGTCTTTTTACTTTTGTATTGTTTTAAAAATCGCCAGTCATCATCATCATCATCATCAGCCTATACTTGTCCACTGCTGGACATAGGCCTCCCCTATTGAGCGCCATAGCGCCCTGTCTTCAGCTTGCCGCATCCAGCACCTGCCTGCAGTCTTTCGCAGATCGTCATCACAGCTGGTCGGAAGGCGTCCTATACTACGTTTACTAAGTCGAGTTCTCCACTCAAGAGCATGTTTACACCAGCGGTTGCCGGTTCTTCGCGAAATATGGCCGGCCCACTGCCGCTTCAGCTTGCTAATTCTTTGAGCTATGTCGATAACTTTGGTGCTTACACGTGCGTAAACGTGTTTTTGAGTGAAGACCTCGATTCGGCAAGCGTAGTGTAAGACGCCCTCCGACCAGGTGGGATGACGATCTGCGAAAGACTGCAGGCATATGCTGGATGCGGCAAGCTGAAGACAGGGCGCTATTGCGCTCATTAGGGGAAGGCATATGTCCATTAGGCAGTGGACAAGTATAGGCTGATGATGATGATGATGATGACTGGCGATTTTTAAAACAATACAAAAGTAAAAAGACAAGCCCGCTGTGTTTCTTGCCAGATCTTCTCAGTCGAGTTCGCGTTCCGATCCAGTTATAGATTTAAGAAAATTATGGCAAAAACACTATTTCTGTGTCCCCCCATAGGCCTAAACAAAACAAACTTTGTCTTTGACTAGGTACTATATGATTATGGTAGAATTTAACCAGTTATTATCTTCCCGTGTAAGCTAGGCCGCATGATTTGGCCAAGACTACGTCATCGGCTCATAATGCTCCTTATCTGTAGATAGCATGAGTAAGATGACAATCAATGACAATACTAATCGTGAAGTAGTCTTGGACCAACTTTGGAGTAGAATACCTGGTGTAGCATTAGGTATTATTGTACTGTGGGTGATTTTAAAATGTCCCATTGTAGAGGAAAGGCCCTTTCGCCTCCACAGGTCTTTGTTGTTGCCACGCTTTACCCGCAAAGGTGTTCAAACCGTCGCACCATCTTCGCCTTGCTTGTCATATGGTTCTCAGGTAACATTCAAGTTCCAAATACGAATACCAACCCTAGGAGTAAACATCGCCTTTTCATCGGTCACACGTCACTCTAGAACATTCCCAGCGGCGCACAATGAAGGCGCGCTACGAACCTTGCATACTAACTGAATTGCACATACCTAAAATATCGACGCGCCCCATACGCGATGCATATCAGTCTAAGGTTATAGTGTTACTTCAAAATCATTATAATGAGGGGATAACCTTGGTATTGTGGACCTGGAGTTACTGTTCATTGTTTTGATAATGAATAAGCAATATCGCCAGACTGGCACACCAACTGTATGGTCCCAAACTAAGCAGAACTTGTACTATGGGTACGTACAATGGACGGCGATCCCAGTGACACCCAGACCAGAGCAAATTACGAAAAGGTCATTTCCGGTATTTACCCTAGCGGGAATTGAACTCGCAACCACTATGTGCAGTGAGACGAGTGGCCTACGCTCGAACCACTGCGCCAAGCGGTCGTCAAACCGGTTTTGATAACGAATAATCAATATCGCCAGACAACACACACTGTTCAGTTATCACTAAGCTACGCTTGTATGGGAAAGGTAATATGAGCATGCTCAACCCTTTTCTACGTGGGAAAACTCTTTAGTCCCTTTTCGCCTCGAGGGAGGCGGGAAGGGTATGTGGGAGTGCCCATATGGTGTACTCCACCACGTGTCTTGACACCCCGGAGAGCATTCTCAACCTACCTCAGGTATCTGCCGTAGAAAAAGCCTGGCGGATGAAAAAATATATCTGGTCTGGGTATGAGTGAGATCATCCTTGTTCATTGGAAACTTTGATATCCTGTGTTAGTGGAACAATGTGACTTCGGGTTTTGCCAGAACATTGTGGTCATATTAACATTTTATGGGATACGTTTGTGGAATAAAATGGTGTTTGTATTCTTGATATTGTGTCCAATAACTACTATTACAAGGCTTGCTCTGAGGCCTGATTGAGAAAGATAGAGCAATATAATAAAAAAACAGATGAAATTGAATCTGTGCTTAGTGCTTTTAGGAAGGAACATTGAACCAATGAATAATGGTGATATATGAATAAACGTGCCGCACTTTTCTGTGTGAATAAGGCGTAACTCTACTTAGGTACTCTTTATAGTATTGAATTGTTTATTCTTATCAGCTACAATGGTGCGTCCCATACAACGCGATCTCTACTTCCAGGCATTTTTCCCATTTCAACTTATCTCATAAGCTTATTACTTGATTATTTTTGTACTTTGGTCAGTTACTAGTCTTGATTTGACTAATGACACTTGCCATCCGCTTTCTAAGATGACTAGGGGGATCATCTTGTTAAATTTTTACGGCTTTTGTTTGGCTTCCTAAGATGGTATAATGTTGGAGTATTTGAAGCTCTATATTAAGGTACATTTTGCAAGTGATACATGAACCTCGTTGCGTTACATTTAACGCAGCTATCAAAGTTCCTCGTAAAATTACACAATTCAGGTCAATATCACAGTGCAAGAGGCGCTCGTTGAGAATGCTAGCGGCGACATCGACATGACTCAGTTTCTTGAGCTCCCAAACGTATGTTTAGCCATTCGTGAGCTGCCTCAAGGTCGGGCGAGGTGGGAATGCTAATTGGTTTAGGATTACTCGCTTTTGGTGAGTTACAAATTAATATAAGGGTGGTTTGGTGAGATGCAGATGAATAATAATGAAATGGGTGTGGAAATATTTAAACCAGTTGAAGACTTTTCTTACTTAAAATCTTCAATAGTCAAACATCGTAGCCTGAGTATCTTTATGAAATTCATCATCCTAATTTCAACAGGTACGACCCCTCGCTTGATAAAGCTAAGGAAGCCTCACTTCATTTGGAAGCACAAAGGAGATTAGGGTGACCGTCCACTTGGCTGTGCTATGAAGCGGGTCGGTCCGCTTCGACCAATAAATAGGATGACTTCATTTCCTGCCAACTTGAGCTTAGTCACGTGAAGCTGAGGAAATGGGTAGGCCTGCTTCATAGCACAGCCTATTGGACGGTCACCCTAAGCTCTGCTACTTCTAAACATCCTCTATTACAAGCTGAAAAATAAAGTATACTTCTATTTTCAGCTCATAAAAGGACTGATGAATGTTTTTATTTTAGTTTTCAGACAAAAATAAGAACGCTAGTATTTTTTTCCATTCGTCTGTACATAAATAGAATCATTAAGTAGTTGTGACTTATTTTAAATACAAAGAAGTCTAAATAATTTACCGTAAATTTATTATTTTAAACTCAACCAAATGCGACCCAACTACAAGTATATTATATAAAATAACATGTAAATTGCTGAATATAAATTGACTTATTACAGGGTAATAAAGACTTTTAGTGGTTTCTACAACCGCTGGTGTCCATCCCAAAATCGACATAACCGTCATATTTCGTTGGTTGAAGTTTCGCTAACATATTCTGACTCTCCTTCTAAATATTTTTTTAGTGGTTGAGACAAATACATGTGTTTCGTTCATCGCTTATGTTGCTACCTATCTCCTAAAAGTATCGTACAATGGACTGCGGTCCCAGTGACACCCAGCCTAAACCAAAATACGACACCACTTTTTCGGAAATTTGTCCCAAATGTTCAGTAATATCTTTCAATGTACCTAATAATAGACCAATAGGTTCCAATATGATAAACCGGTTGTGTTTATTATGTTTATAGATCAAACAGACTGATGTAGGACCTACAGTACCTTAGCCCTTTGGACCAATCGTGGACAAACATTGGATCCAACTCATTCCAATCGCATTGACATGCCGACTAAGCAGCTGCTTTGTAATTACAATCAGTTTACGCGTAAACGCTGAATAGTAACCATAAAACAAACAACATCTCTTTGTTTGCAAAGCATTCACATGTTAGGTACATGCGTAGAATAATACATTTCATAACTTAATCCATAAAAACGTTTGCATAAAGTCGACTTTTGGACGTTGACTGGGAAATTTATAAAAAAACTAGCTGTGCCCCGCGACTCCGTCCGCGTTCTGTTGAAACTTTTCCTGAATTTTCTTTGCTATAAACTTCACGGAGCCCGAGACCTTTCCAACGAATGCAAAACCGTGGAAATCGGTTCGTGCGTTCTGGAGTTATAGCGTCAGGAAGAAAAACCCGACTTATTTTTATATAGTAGATATATATTTAAAAGTGTAATGCTGAAGAACTGGTTTTCACAATTAATGGTGCTAATTAGTTAAGTTCACAAACTAAATTTAATAAAACCCAAAATATCGCAGTTTTTCGCATTGTTGAAATATATTAAAGAGAAAAGATTTATAGCATCAGATTATTTTTTGTAAATAATCTAAGGCGCAATGCAAAATTATTGTGCATGAAGACCTTAAATAATAATTATAAGTATCCCTTTTAATGCCGCACTCCTGGGCACGGGCAAGGGGAGCCTCAAAGCTGCCCAGTGGAGGTTGGCAGATTATACAAATCTTTCGAAAATTGTTTAGATTTTCAGACAAATACAGTTTTATCGCGATGTTTTCTTTCACCGTAAATAACATCTTATGTGAATCAAATCGTTTAAATAGAAAATTATAACCTACTCAATACCATAATTGAACATCGCGTATAGAATTCTAATGTTATTTGATGACAAACGAACGACCGCTCGTAATGTAGAGGCACACAATGTGTGTTGACGCTTCTGCCGTCACGCCTGACGTCAAGCGGCAGAAAAGTTTAATTAAAACATGCCTAACATTACATTGTTGGCGAAACTTTATACTGTGACTATGATCATTATGTAATGCTAAGACAATTTGGCTTTTTCCCGGGACTCGTCAAGGAGGGTCGTCCGAGGGTCAAACCTCGGCGTCACCGTTGGAGTAGCTCGTGGTTTACAGAAGTTACAGTGGTGGGAGTGTGTGGGGATTCTAGTTCCATAATAAATCAGTTTATTAGATGACCGTATTATCTAATACTGTCAAAAGGTATTGAACAATCTTCTTTGCAGTGTTATTTTACTGAGCCCTAGAAAAGGCTCGATTGTCTAATTATCGTAAAGCCTCCAAAAAAATTAACGCATCCAAAAGAAGGGGGAATTTTATCCACTTCCCTCTATTGCAAAGCAAGCAACCATAGAATGTATAGGCTGATTGCCACAGAAACCAGATTCTTATAAATGCCGGAGACTCAACTAGCACCACATATAGTATTAAGAACACGTCCTATGCCGTAACCGACATAGTTTTTACAACATTTAATCTGCTTTCTAGCACTACAGACTACACCGATTGATGTTGTCATAGTTATTGGAAAGACTAAGAATGAATATTTACTTCTACGCACAGGATCACAGTCTCTCAAGAGTAATCACACGCGCAGACTATTAATCTGAAAATATTCAAAATGTAAACAACCCCTGGAGAATGATTGATGATACGGTTTTTTCACAAGTGCATTGTAAAGGAGATAAGACGATGAATCATGCCTTCGCTCATTGTTGCTTGCGGGATGAACAAACAATGAAAATGTGTATCAAAGAGATTTTCATGCAATCACTTAAGTCTTATATTTAAAAGATGAGAAGTATATATCTGAATTGATCATTGAAAATGTCTGTGGATTCTTTATCATGTCGTCTTGGTTTTTATTCATAGAGTGTGCTAGTAGCAGATTACAGTCGTGAAACTGTGCCTGAAACAGAATTGATATCATTTACAAGTTTTTGATGTTGGCTTTATCTTTGTCATAAACCTTTAAGCTATTTTCACTGCGAGTTTCCTTTTGTGAAATTACTGTATTTAAATATAATACATGCATATTTACGGTAGCCTTTGTAATGTCATCGACGGTCGTTGTCGGGTAGCTGGTTTCCTACTCCTATTTCTTATGTGCCTCCTCCAACAAAGTCTATCTTAATCCTTTAAATGCGAAGCAGTCATAGTTATGCGGAATCTTGGGTTGCCGTGACCTTGAAAGTTTTGTTCATGAATAGAAAAGGGCGTCGGTCTAACGCTTTCCTGAATGGGGTACTTATATTTAGTAACCCCCAGCTCGAGGTATCTAGAAATCCTTTCATTAAGTCTTCCAACTAAGCCGGTATGATTTATTTATGTAAACATGTGCTTTACGTTTATGGAAAACATCGCATGTCTTTCGAAAGACGTGAATTTTACCAAGCCGCGTAGTCGATTATGGCCCGTATACCCCTGGCATTGAGGGAGAATGTGCCCGGGCGAATAGGTCCGCCCCCTTTAACATTGGGACTAAAATACCGTCTGCAAAATTTCCCATATCTCCTCTTTAGTATTAAGCTAGCGTGCCTGCAATAAAACAGCACCGAGAGTGAATTTTTCATTGCAGCTACCTTATCTTGACTTTATCTGCACATTCATTACTACGAGCCGTTTCTAAAACGAATGAATAAGTTGTATTTTTTAATTTTTAATGAATTTTGCTGCAATGAAATAACAGTCTTAATAACATTAGTAGTAAAGTAAAATGTTGATTGACTCCCAACCAATTATCAACATTAGGTAACATTACTATAATCCGGTGATTTTCCATATTTATCTGTAGATGTGTAATAGAACGTAACATCAATATAATAATAATAATATAATAGAAATGTGTTGATAAGTATTCATTAAAGTAAATTATACAAATACTTCCTCAATAAATTACTCAGTAATAATATATTATGCTTACTTGCAATTTTTTGCACTATTGATGTCAGTGACACACCTGGTACAGGCATTTTTAGTTTCGTTGAATAAATTAACGTGACTAATAATGTGATAACTCCACATCATAGAATAATCTCAAAATCTTTAAATAAGACTTAAAATATTGGGTCTCTAAATAATTCTCCTTCCTCTTTTCCCTCATTATGAGGATCACGGCGAGCTCTACCATGAGTTTTAATACGACTTTAGACTCTACGTAAAATATTTGTACAGCGAGCCCATCGATCAGACGATAGACGATAGCGTGCAGCGATTCTTTAGCAAAAGTAATAAATGAGCTGTCATAGTAGAGCTACTGAATGATTCTTAATGACAATGCGTAGATAAACACATATTGATCGACGCTACGTATTAAGTACAGGTAGAAACAACAAGGAAATAATCCATAATTAGCCATTTATATGCACACCTGGGAATTAAATGTCCCCGACAGTTTAGGGCAAAACGGGTATGGTGGCCAAACGCACTTTTGTTATAGATGCGTCATTTGCAAAGCCATTAGCTAAATAACATTACTTTAAGGGCTATGTTATATTTTTAAAGTTCATAATACATGGAGGCAAGATCTGTGATATGATTGCTTGTTTTAATGCCACAAGGGTGGCGTCAGGTTGCACTGGAGTGACATTGACACTTGACAGTTATATCTCTCGCTCTTTCCGAACTCACGACCACATCACATCACTTCGATAAAAAAAAACTTTTATCACGTAGTAGCACAGACTTTCAAATACGTCTCTATGCGTAGTAGATGATTTTGCCAACAGAAGAGTTTCATAAACTCACGATTATTAATATTTGCAGTGACACTGACAGAAGTGAAGTGACAGTTGTGACAGATCAATTAAAGTCATCACAGTTTAATTAAGCGACATCTGGTGAGCTGAAAATGTTTTTCGCCCATTGGCTGTCACTTCCAGCTACACGGTATCACGACATGTTCAGAAAATGGTGGGTTGAGTTAGACTTGAACTCCAAACATAGTCATGCATCGGGACGAGTGAAGGACGAAATGCAAGATTTGGTAAAAAAAAATTGCTTAAGGCTAAAGCGCCCATCTAGCCCGCGAAGTTCAAATTTTTTGAGGATTTTTAGTTTTTTTTCAAAATCTGACAATCATAAAAGGCACATTTTGTAATTCGCGAAAAAGACCGTGTGCATTGCATTTATTATTATATCCAACTTACTCTAAAACATTTCAAGAACGACAGCTATCCAGATAATTTGGAAATTTTTGTATATTTAGTGATTTACTAGTATCATATCCACCGTGATAATATTTAGAGTAAAATAAATGTATTAATAAACGCACTGCATACTGTGATTTTCGCAAATCACAAAATGTTGTCTTAAATGTTAAAAATACTCGAAAATTTTGAATTTCGCGGGCTAGACAGGCGCCTTCACCTTAAACATTATCTTGATTTAGATAATCAGTTCAGCATGCTATGTCAATGACATGCCAATATCTAATAGGACAGGTAGGTAAATTATCATAGATTTATTCCTGTATCAGAGGTCTGGTCAGAGGTTATATAAGGGGTCTAATTGTCTAGCAGTGAGACAATCGAGGACTGCTAAAAAAATATTTCGACAAACAAACACACCTATAATATGAATCCTAGTATTAAGCACCTAGGTATATTACTTGTATCTTGTATCATACATGTAGGTAGATATTGTAAATAATATTGGTCGCCAAAGTTAGGTGAAAATCCACGAAAAACACACTACAGAGATTTCTCAAATCCCTTTGTTCCAAGATAAAGGAGCGTTGTGGGTGTTGCGGAAAAACAACGGTCCTTGCGACCGTCCTCACGAACCGATAATAGTTTACCGGTAACATTGACAGTGGCTTGGACAGTAATTATAAAACGTTATCCAATTTGATACCACTATATTTAAGTTATAAACTGTGTCATTGCTATAAAATTTCATTTTCCATGACTGAAAATAGATTTATTTTAGATTTTTAAATTTGTACTGTAATAAATCTATAATAGATTGGTAACTTTAAATTACGACAGAGATAAATTATAGGCATCTATTTTAAAAACTTCTATATTTTTTTTATTTCAGTGTTCGACGCTTCGGCGAAGTCACCCCAAGGTCTGCTCTTCGGGTCTTCGTACCACCTCGGCAACTTCGACGAGTGTGTGGCCATCGAAGACCCTGGGGACAGCGGGGTGCCTATCCAGGGGCGGTACTGCCTCGCCACTATCAAGTGGAGGCAGAAACATGAAACTAAGAAGGTACTTCGATTATTTATACTCTCCTGGGGCTCAACTCGGTTAACCGCTGGCGTCTCGATCGAATTTGAATAGGTCCATTTTTACAGATTTTCTTAAGAAAAACTGACAAAACTGACCTATTAAGATACGCGATACGTCCGTTTTCCTATTGCACATTTTTCAAAACTGACGTATTCAAATACGCGATACGTCGGTTTTGACGTACCTATTGCGAATCGATCGAGATGCCAGTAATCAACAGCTAGGGCCCCTGGCAATTTGCTGAATTCTGTGTGTGAATGATTAAAACTAATCTGTTACTGTCATTAGTATGGCGGCAGTTATAGTTCAGAGGTCGGGCGGACTCCCGCTAAGGATTACAAGGGATGTAGGTTTGAATCACGGTTCGCACCTCACAGGCTTTTCAGATTTTATCAGCGAATCTTGAAATTATACTATTTGGAAATCCCATAAGAAGTACACCACGATTGCACATAAAAGATATTTTTATCGCACAGCTCATATTTTATTCGTCACTGTTTCTTGTGAATAGGATTAGGAATTCCCCTATAACCTTTTTAAACTGAACTCTGGGACGAATGTGTTCACTTAAAATCAACAGACCACATGTCCGGGTACAGTCCGTAGTAATAAAAAGTTCTCAAATCTGAGAGCGATGAGCATGCTCTTGAAATGCCATTTTGTACTGGCAGGACATAAGAGTGGGTTGTGTCGTCAAATAAAATTGTTGTTGCTAGTTTTATAAGTCCCAAAAAAATGAAATTTTAAAGTTCGCTCTCAGATTTGAGATAGATTCACTAACATTTTGAGTAAAATCTGAATTTTAGTTTAATTGAACTTCGGCCGTTTTAGTTATTTAATAATAATACCAAGCTTTTGGTTGTACTAACTGATAATGCTGACTTCTCAACAATATTGAGTCACAACCTCAACATTATCCCAGATAGCTTAGTAAAGCTAAAGTGAGTTAGTAGTGAAGCGATAACATCATATACAAATAGATATACAAATATATTAATATTTATACTGTTTTGCACACAAATCACAGATTATCTATACAAATAAATACAATTGGAGTGTCTGTTTGTAATATCAAAATAACACCTTTTCACTAAATGCATATGAAAGTACATACGACACCTATAGCAAAAACGCGATTTAAAATTTTTTTGTCTGTCTGTCTGTCTGTCTGTGTGTTTGTTCCGGGTAATCTCCGAAACGGCTGGACCGATTTTGACGGGACTTTCGCTGGTAGATAGCTGATGTTATAAGCAGTACTTTAAGATACTTTTATTTTAGAAAAACAAAAAAAAAAAAAAAATGGGTCCTGTCGTGCGGGCGCAGAACGCGGGATCGGGCTTTTTTGTTAACTTAAATTCCACGCGGCCGAAGTCGCGGGCTCAGCTAGTTATATTATAAAAGGCTAAAAGAATATAAATTATAATTTAGTGCGTATTATGGGGTCTTATCTTGGGTCGCGGTTTCCTCCATGCAACCCTTGGATGGAGGGTTTCGGACAAAACTAGTCTGTGACAGTGAAACTAGTAGATAAGGTGTTTGGGCGACCGCTTGGTTCGAGCGTAGGCCGCTCGGCTTACTGCACATGGTGGTTGCGGGTTCGATTCCCGCTGGGGTAAATTTCGAAAATGGCCTTTTTGTTATTTGCCTAGGTCTGGGTGTCACTGGGATCGCCCCCAGTCCATTGTACGGTACGCATAGTACAAGCGTTGCTTAGTTTGGGACCATACAGTTGGAACGAACACATCGTTTGGCGTCATTTATATATTTATTTAAATATATATAACTCAAAGGTGATTGACTGACTGACTGAATGACTGACTTACATAGTGATCTATCAATGTACAGCCCAAACCACTGGACGGATCGGGCTGAAATTTGGCATGCAGGTAGATCTAATAACGTAGGCATCCGCTAAAAAAGGATTTTGATTAATTCTACCCCCAAGGGGATAAAATAGGGGATAAAAGTTTGTATGAAACTTTGTCAATTAAATTCCACGCGGACGAAGTCGCGGGCACAGCTAGTGCAATCTATAATTTTGCAATCAGCTAGCATTCCGAATGAGCTCGTCTGAATAGACCCTAAGATAGTGTTCCATATTCATACTATAAAACACGGAATTAAATTTTAAGTTGCTATACGTACACGCACTAATGTAAGTAGATGTAAGAATGCCTATTCATCTTATTTGTACGTGTTTTTTTAAGAATTATGTATATGTGTACAATTATGATACTATAGTTTGCCTAAATCATTTTGGTTAAACCAGTAGTGTTTGAAAACAAACAGTATGCGGTCATATTAGTAATCATATTTGCATGGGAATCATACATTTCGGAAAATTAGCGTATCATTGTCAATCTAGGGATTTTGAAGTGACGCTCTCACTACATCCGTGTGTGAAAGGAAGTGATGACGAGTATTTCAGAGATAGGTAAAGCAAATAACCATTATTCTAAGTATGATCACGTTATTTATACTTCAGTGTTAAGTGTTGTGGACACAAGGAGAAGTCAATAATAATTTATTAACTCGCACCTCTGGGTTTTACGAAATGTATGTGCGAATCATAATTGATCAATGATTATAACTTGCTTACGGTGAAGGAAAACATCGTGAGGAAACCTGCATGTTTTAGAATATCTAACCAATTTTCGACAAGACATGTGAAATCCGCCAACCCGCACTGGGCTAGCGTGGTGGATTACGGCCTGAATCCCCCTCGTAGTGAGGGGAGGCTCGTGCCCAGGATTATTATAATTATTATTATCGAATGCATATTTGCAACTCCATCAAAATCAAAGGGAAAATACATGGTATGAGGTAAAGTCCTTCTTTGGAAGGTTTAAATAAGTACTGAATGGATGTAGATATCTGGGTGCCACTGGGATCGCCCCGGTCCATTGGTAGGTACCCATTCAAGCCTTTATATGTATATTTTAGCCTAGCTAGGTTTTGTCGGTTATCAAAGAAACCCAAGCAACACAAGTAGGTAGGTTACTTACTTGAGTGGTTCTGTGAGGCTAGGATATTTGGGTTATATTGGGTAATTTTAATCATTTACTAAAGCGCAAATAAAATAAGACCTTATATGATTAACGGAACTTCTTCAGAGATGCCATTCTTCTACGACTGGGTCTCTATCTATATGAAAGTATCTATCTGATATTTTTCTTATTAACGTTCCAGTTACGAACCGGCCGTGGAGAGACCCTACGCTGGGCGGTCTGCGTGCCCAGCGCCTGCCACGCCACCTCCGTGGCTAGCTTCGTGAGTAGCGTCCTAGCTCATACTGTGAGCAACACTACCACAGTTGAAGTCAACGAGCGAGACTGCTACAAGAGGCGGCCACTGTCTATTAGTCGTCTGGATGTCGCTTATCTGTAAGTACTGGATGTCGCTTACCTATCAAAATGTTTACATCATACAAATATTATGAGAAAAAAGGTTAGCGGGAATCGTATGTCAGGTTAGCTTACTCATAGCCGTATAAAACATAAACTATTTGTATGGGATCAACACTATAGAAAGATTGACATTTCTCAATGCACGTTGCATTCCCGCACACTGTGAGAACTCATAGTAACGTTTGTGAACACGGGGCGTAGTTTCACTCACTCACTCCTAAAGTGAGCGTTAAACTTGACAGGTAGTGCCAGAAATGGCTAAACACATTAGATGGACTCTAGGATGGACTATAATATTAGAGTAAAAAAATATATCGTCTAATTATACACTTAGCGGCCATTAACACTATGAAGATGACAGTTTCTGTTGACAGATAAATAGTCATATTTGACACTAAAATTTATAGAAAATATTGGTGTCGTGTAAACCGTGTGAATGACCGCCTATGAGCAAAATTTCACCGTCATAAAAACGAAGTTAATCCTCTTTATGTTATTTAATTCTTAAAGTAAGCAAGTAATAATAAGTTGTCAGAACCAGGCTGTTGTCTGAGAGCTGCGTTTAAAATACGGTACTACCAACCTCTCGGTCAGTTAAAACAATAGCAGCGTTTGTTTTTATTGCTCTGCTAAGGTTATTTAAAATATTAAGAGACCTAATGAAAACAATGTCTATCCGGATAACGAGTGCGGAGGCTTTTATTAAAACAACTCTTGCATTAGTATGGTTTATTATTAATCAGGGAGAACACGAAAACCAAAAGCCAGAAGCGTAAGTCATCCGCTATAAAAACCACCGGACTTCGCACAAAGAAAGTAGAGATGATATTTTTTTCTTTAAAAACAATATTTCACAGCACGCCGCAGATTGTAAATCAAGCAGGTTACACCCCACCACTATATTTCTTCCATTTTCCTATGATTTAAGACCAGGCCGCCGGGATGGTATTGGGTGACATAATCGAGTAGAGTTTATGTGCGGGGCGAGGCACCAAATTATCAGTTTTTTTTGTAGTTGAAAAATATTTTATGAGCCAATCATGTTACTTATTGGGGTTAATTAACCGTAAATGCGGGATTGAAACCTCATATTGAAGCTGAACAATGTATTAATGAGATAGACTGACGAAGAGGAACGAGATCTCATGGAATTATTATGGGCTGCATTAATAAATCCATCTTAATTGAGACAGGAGCGAACTTGGAAATATCATTTTAACGTCATTCCAGTACAAAATGACACGTCAAAAGCGTAGGTACTCAAGATCGCTTTCAGACTTCAGATCGATTACGGTACAAGCCTTAATGCACGGAAGAGATGTAGCAGAAAATCTAAAAAGAACACAAAACTGCGAAATGTGGTTTCAAAAATTGCAAATATCAAATATATTATTTTAAGTTATTTCAATATGTAATTTACTTATCAGAAAATTTAAATAAATTTATTATACCTTGATGATTATAAATCAGCATACACCATTTGCAATAATTTCAGATGACATAACGCGTAATTAGGTCTAAGACTAGAAATTAACCCGGAGAGTGTCTTGATTATGATGAACGACGTTAATTAATGCCTAGCACCTTTATTAGTTAAGTTAGAGTTAAGCACTTAAAATTTTTGATTGCCGACATTTTGATGGCCACCTTCACTATGACAAATGAGCTGGTAGTTAAGGGTTAATCGATGTTTTTTTGTTAAAGCTGAAAACTAAGTGGTGCAGTCTGTGGTAAAGGGAATATATAAAATTTTGCATCCAGTGATGCTATTTTTTATAAACCTCAACTAACTTTTATTCTACGACCGCTTGGCGCAGTGGAAATTTTGGAAATGGGTTTTTTGTTATTTTCCCTAGTCTGTCTGTCACTGGGATCGCCCCCAATCCATTGCATGGTACCCATAGTACAAGCGTTACTTAGATTGGGAGTTGGGACCATAATTGGTGTGTTCGTTTGGCGATATTTATTTATTAGGTAAGCAAGTAATTTAGGGCACAAACATATTCTCCCCAATTACAGTATCATTATTTGTTCCTCCCAGCAAGAATAAGTACACATATCTTTTCCCCTTCCACCGAGTAGACGTACCTTCGGAAAACTTCTGACGTATTAAGATGGATCACATACGGGGAAGATAATATTGCCTTCCGTTTTCATTAATACTTGATCATAACGTTCTTCGGCAAAAAAATATTTGCGCTGTAGCTACTATTATTGATTTGCTCCCACCATCTTGGTGAATAGAAAAGGGGTTGGATTCGCTGGCGTATGAAATGCTGCATGACATATAGATGAAGTACCTATTTGTGGTTTTTTTAGGGCCCTTTGACCCAGGCCAAAGGGTTATTTATTTTAATTTTAATCACGATTATGGTTTTCAGTTACGATTATTTTGAGGATTATCGTTGCATTAATTTGTTGCTCCTCTGCTAGTGGATACAGAGGAGATTTTCTTGGTTAATGATTTTTATGATAATGATTTGGGGTTAAGAGTAGTTGAGGTGTATTATAATGACGGTGGTAGACCCAAACTGTAGCTCATTGGCTACAGGGCATATAGCTCGCACGAACGGAGTAGTACCACCTTCTTACAAAAAATCGGCGTTAAGTAGTTTCGAACAGTGAGTGAGACCGCCGGAAAACCAACTACCTGTCCATTCCCCGCCTTCTGTCGCAACGTACGAGCAATGCCTTTGGTATTGCAAGCATCTATAGGTTACGGTAACTGCTTAACATCAGGCGAATCGTACGCTTGTTTGCCGTTTATATATATCGAAAAGTATTTTATTATTATTATTATTTATTTTCGCTAGATTGACACACCAACTGTACGATCCCATACTAAGCAATGCTTCTATGGGTACCTACTATGGGTACCGTATAATGGACTGGGGGAGATCCCAGTCCCCCCGACCATGGCAAAATACGAAAAGGCCATTTCCGAAATTTGCCCCGACGGGAATAGTACCGGCAACCACCATGTGCAGTGAGCCGAACGGCCTACGCTCGAACCACTGCGCCAAGCGGTCGTCAAAATATAGAAAAGTATTAATCATTATTTATACATAATGTGTGCAATTTGCGAGAAAACAGGTTGAGTGTCGCCATTATTCTCGGTTTTTTAACCTCCAAAATTATCGGACAAATTTGACGACCAATGAGCGCAGTGGTTTGTTCGTACTAAGTTATGTTTCTATCTTTACCGTAATTAAGTAATATTTTCCTTTACTTCCAGATCTCTGATCCTCCTTTTCGCAACCATTCTGTTCTTCAGCACCCTCTACGAAACCTATACAATATACTTCGGCAAAAACAAAGAGTCAACCGTCCAGAGTCTCATTCTCTCCTTCTCTATCATCAACAATATGAAGAAGATCCTCTCAACTAAGCAGCATAATACTCTAGGTTTGGAGTGCATCAGCGGGATCAAAGCTTTGGCGATGGTGTTTATAATAGCTGGTCATGCGTGCATGTTCATCGCCAGCGGTCCAGTTATGGATGCTGATGCTTGGGACCGAGTGAGTACCGAGGTTCACTATTTGATTGCACAGTATATACCTTAAAAGCTTGATGATAAGGTGGGGATTCCTTTGCGCATTACTGGAGTTCAAGGGATCCGTGATCATCCAGGAATGGCACCTGCTCGCTAAACAGTGTCAGATTTCACTTCTGCGCTAACATACAAATTACATAAACCTTTATATAAAACTCTTAAAATTATAATAATAATAATAATAATAAATATCGCCAGACGAACTCACCAACTGTATGGTCCCAAACTTAGCAACGCTTGTACTATGGATACCGTACAATGGACTGGGGGCGATCCCAGTGACACCCAGACCAGGGAAAATTACGAAAAGGCCATTTCCGAAATTTACCCTGACGGGAATCGAACCCGCAACTACCCGATGCAGTGAGCCGAGCGGCCTACGCTCGAACCACTGCGCCAAGCGGTCGTCAAACTCTCTTTACTATCTCTTCTAAGAGGAATTGCTCCTGAGGAAAACTAACAAGCAGTTAATATTGAATCAGTGCAATTGTACTCAATAATATTCTGATTCGACCTTAATGATAATTCGGGCGTCAATAGTCTAGTGGTTAGAGGGGCTTGTAGCTGAGAGGTTCCGGATTCGCCCCAACTTGGCCATTAAACTATTAACATGACCCTAACTAACAGCATAGTGTGAGTGACTTTTGCTTAGCTGGAGGAGCTAACGGGAATACTATAAATGTGATAAACTCACATTGAGTGTAATCTTAAAAAAAAAACGATTAATAAATGATTAAGTTTCATGAAAATTCAATTTCTATTGCAGTTAGTGCGCCAGCCGGCGAATGCTTTCATGCTGAATAGTACGTTGTTAGTGGATACTTTCTTGATGCTAAGCGCTTTCCTGTTCTCAAGACTGATGCTCGTGGAGCTGGACAAGAGGAGAGGCCGGATGAATGTGCTGCCTATACTCATATTCCGGTATATCAGGTAAGCGTTACTAATATCGTCGTAATTACTTTCCAGAAAGTAGGGTACCTAAAGGACCAATCAGCAAAGGTTTGCCTGTTGGTGTATTGGTGGATGAGCTCATTAGGTTAACCCAAGCTAGTTCAGTTGACGACTGACCCTAAGCAGACACTACTGTTCATATTTTTGTAAATATACACCCATCTGTATATAGAACGCGCTATCTAGGTGCCTTTTATTGCAATATTTCACATGAATTCCTGTATGTATAGAGTTAATCTATCCTTTTCCATAGTCTTGCCATATGTCCCTACATCTCATTTTTATTTAGAAATTATTAGCCCCCCCGTCACTAAGATTTTATTCGGTGTTATAAAAATTGAATATGTGCTGAATATGCATACTATCGATCCCCCTGTGCATGCTTAGCTGGTAAAATTGTAGATAAAGCAGTATTGCCAATTTATTCAATTATCCAATTAAGCAGAGCTCCTATAATTCATTTTGCGACTATTTACTCAAAGCAAATAACGAGCTCCCGACCAATACACAAGGGTACACAATAACCGACGCTCCCTTTGTACGGAATAAGCCTTATTAACCCGGGACCGCGTCTCTATGATCATATTCATGAAAGGCCGCAACGCGCTTACAGCAGTCACTCCTAAAACGTATTCGTAATAAGCGTAGATTCTCGGCGTTGAAGGTTAAGATTCAATTAGAAATTCACGATTTAATAATAATAATAAATATAATTTAGGGGCCCACCTAGTGAGTGGCAAGTCACCACCTGCCGAAGATAGTTGAATAATACTGATTATGGCAGGTGTCCAATTCCTTTGCAATAGCCCAATTCCCAGTCCATCAAAATTCCATCAATATAACCATTTTTCTAATTCCATATTTGCAATAGTTCCTGCACCTGTGGGGGTCAAGTTGCTTTATATCCATTATTTGCAGCGGTTGAGCTCAACATCTGCTTTACATGACAATAAAATTCCCACAAAGGGCCTCTACATGTTGGACCCATGCATCCATGTACCTATGCAAGCCTTCCAAAGGACTGGGCAGAGCCCGTGAGACAGAGAAACATAATAATTAACAATAATAATGCATCACAACGCCAGTTTATTAGTTTCTCACAAATATTTTTCTTCACCGCTCATGATGTATTTAATAAATGCACAATATAATTTATTTTTTGTTAAAAAGTGTCGTTTCACAATTACACAGCTTAACTAGTAACATACAACATCAAAGCCACCCTGATCCTGATTGATAAACGTTCGCGACGAAATTGGATTCGGTTTTTCCTTTTGCATCGCGGCTGTCAGGTATTGGATACTGCTATATGAATTGGCATACTCGTAGTAACGACGTTTGGGACCTTTCTCACCATCGTAGGTCGAGAATTAACCACTGAATATTCAATCGTAACTCATATTTGATAAGCTTAATTTGATAGACGACCGCTTGGCGCAGTGGTTCGAGCGTAGGCCGCTCGGGTCACTGCACATGGTGGTTGCGGGTTCGATTCCCGCCCGGGGCAAATTTCGGAAATGGCCTTTTCGTAATTTGCCCAGGTCTGGGTGTCACTGGGATCGCCCCCAGTCCATTGTAAGGTTACCCATAGTACAAGCTTTGCTTAGTTTGGGACCGTACAGTTGGTGTGTCTGTCTGGCGATATTTATTTATATTTATTCGCCATTTAGAGAAAAGGGCAGCCAAAGATTTATAACAGTGTTTTTGAAGAAATAGCTATGAACGTAATAAGGTTATCTCTAAGGTTCATCTCTGACTAACCTTACCAAGCGTTGCTTAGCCACCGATCAGTGATTACAACACGCTATGAGCGCATGGTACAACAATATGCATGGTAATTTTATTATTATTACCTAGAGTAACATCCAAACACTTGGATTTTTTACCACTTATGTGACATTAGAATATTTTCCAGTGATATTTTTAGTGATCCGAATATTCTGCGAAGAGTGATACTCGCCTCAATGACGACAAGGACTGACTGTTTTGTTTCTCTCACAGGGTAACACCAGCCTACCTAGTAGTGATAATGTTCTACATGACCTGGCTGCCCAAGATCGGGGAAGGTCCTCTATGGGAGGATCGATTATTGCTAGAGCAAGAACGCTGCATGACCTCTTGGTGGACTAATATACTCTACATCAACAACTACGTTAATACTGATGAAATGGTAAGTGCAGGAGGAGAATAAGCATTTTCTTCACGGATTTATGAAGCGCCCTTTTGCAAGACGCAAGTGACTCTATTTCTGCTATCTTGAAAACTGCTGCAAAAGCTTTGTGACTTTTTCGTGTGAGCTAATGATCTAATCTTGGACTATCTTGGTTTCATTGCTGTAATAGCTAGGCCCGACAGATTAATGTGCCCTCCAAAGCACGAACGAAACGCTTAATTATAATTGCCACTAGCGGTTACCTATCCACGTGTCTACCGCATACACCACAAAATTGGACCGCTATACCCACTGCCTAACTCAGTGAAGATTGTGTGTATCTGTCTTCTATGTATATACTTTTGTTTTCATCTCTTTTGCCCTTTAGCTAAATCTACGCTTACAATAATGAGGCCTTAAAAGAAGTTATATTTTATCCATTGTTTCAGTGTATGTTCCAATCCTGGTATCTATCCGTCGATACACAGCTGTTCTTCATAGCACCCATCTTTATATACAGTCTATGGAGATGGCGGAAATTTGGCCCAGTACTATTGGCTGTAGCCATTGTTATATCCTTAATAATACCAGCTGTGATCACTTTCAAAGATAATTTGGATCCAACGTTGTTGTTCTATGCCAAGTGAGTTATTTTTGTATCCATATTTTGATTCCATTTGATAAATTGAATGTAGCTTATTTAAGTTTAAATTATTTTTCAGAGAATTTACAGACATCATCTCAAACTTCTATTTCAAAGAAGCCTACATGAAAACCCACATGAAGATGCTCGTTTATTTCATGGGAATTTTAACTGGTTACGTACTTCATCAAATTCAAACTGAAAAGTAAGTTAATAAGAATAGTAATACTTCCAAAGTCAGTCTACTGCATTTACAACGAACGATATTATCTTCCAAAAAATTTTTCTCATCATTTTCTTCTTTTCCATCAGCTATCAATTCTCCCGTGTATTGAAGATCTTTGGTTGGACGACAAGCATTATCCTCGGTACCATCGCCACCTTCTCCGTCAGTGTGTTCTACCAAGACTGGTACCAGTACAGTAGCATCGAGGCCGCGGCGTACAACCCCTTGCACAAACTAGCCTATGGCATTGCTAATGGGTGGCTGATTATTGCATGCGCTACAGGCAATGGAGGTGAGCCACTTTCCAATATTATTATCACCATGACCCCAGCCATGGCCACTTTAATATTAATAATAATAAATATCGCCAGACTGACACACCAACTACGAGTATATAGTCCCAAATGAAGCAACGCTTGTACCATGGGTACCGTACAGTGGACTGGGGGTGATCCCAGTGACACCCCGACCTGGGCAAATTACGAACAGGCCATTTCCGAAATTTGCCCCGGTCCTCAACTTTGTGATGTTACGTCGGATAGTGCTGTGCCAATACTTTCTAGACCCTCTGCTACAGTCAACCTGAACTTAGACCTACTTAAGGTATATATCTAGAATCGAAAAGCTGGGACTATATCTAATATTTTTTCAATAACTTCCTTCAACTCATACTGAATAAATCATCTTGGAATCAGTCAGATATACCCTATTTCAGTTCAACAGCTTCAATGATATCAATCATAAACTATTTCAGGTATATTCGGCAAACTATTGACATGGAAATTCCTCGCTCCGTTCTCAAGACTGACGTTTTGCGCTTACTTAGTGAACGGGATTGTGGAGTTGTACTACGTTGGCGAGCTGAGGCATCCAGTGCATATCACCTTCTTTACAGTGGTGAGTGTCACCTTCTTGTATCTGTCAAGCGATTACTGTAAGTAAAGTAACCATTTCTTCTATTATATTGTGATTCTGGCTTATATAATATTCTATAAGGCGCAAGACCGGTAATTGTGGCGAACCTTGGGGAGGCCTATGTCTAGCAGTGGACGTCTTTCGGCTGAGATCGAGTATATTCTATATGAAATATCTTATTTTTAATAATTTACAATATTTTGCATGGCGCCTTAGTAAATGATAAAGATGATGTGTCTACCACATAAAATAATCTGTTGCTATTAATATTTCTTGTTGGTTGGTACAGCTGTTCGGTAGCTACAAGCGAGTTATTTAATCAAAGGTCAGCTTTTAGAATAGAAACTCATTATTGCGCATTATAATTTTCTCAGGCGCCATGCAAAATGTCGTGCATTATTAAAATAAACGTATATAATCGAAATAAAGGAATATTTTCATGATAAAATGTCCAATACGTATGTATCAGGGTTCTATGTAATTTCAAGTATTCTGCGTTGGATTATTTTAGGAATAATAATTTTGCTTTAATTCTCCGCAGAATGACAAAATACGTTTTTATATTTTGTATGTAACCCAAGGTACATTGAAAAAAATCCTTAAGATTGTTCGCGGTAAACATAATCTAATATGATGATTAGTCCTCCAATTTATTTTATTTCTCGGAATATATCCAAAGATATGAATGTTTCTTTATTCAGAGATAATAATCTGAGTCATATAGCCCGGTAGAATTTTCGCTACAAACTCAAGGTAATTTTTATTTCCGTCAAAGAATGTTTAACCTCGACGAACGGGGGGAGAGACCGGAAAATCGAATGTAATTAGGATCTTTGATAAATCTTCATAGAGATTGTACTTTGAGGTGTATCTTGGTGAAGCCGTGGAGGTTCACAAACTCTTTGTTTTCCCCTCGTAAATAAAACGTTTGCAGGCATTCCCGGCGCGAATACGTCATGTATATTTGATAAAGCTACTCTATATCTTAAGAATAAGAATCCAATGGTGCTATTTTTACTAGACTACGGCAAAGCCAAAAGGAAGGGAAATGTCTTTACCAGTCTGTATATATTATTTCATTTTTCAGCTTGCGAACGCGACCTCTCATATAATGCTGACATTCGTCCTTGCCCTAATTCTATGCCTCACCTTCGAGTCTCCCTTGCACGGCATAGAAAAAGTTCTCCTGAAAATGTTCGGTAAGTATCTAAGAAAACCTTTGTCTGTTACAATCATTTTTATTATTAAAAACAGTTTGAAATAGAAACATGAAATTTGGCATTAAGCTATTTACTCATCCATGCTTCAGCCGGAAGGCGTATCTCCTTCCTCCTCCAATGACCACGTTCCCTGCTTTTTGCATCCGTGTCCGCTTCCTTTCCTACGTCATGTGTAATGGCTTCGTTCCATCTTTTTTTTTTTGGAGAGTGGAGAGCCGTCTATGCTAAATATTATAGCTTGTGGTTGGTCTAAAACTTTCTTTCCTAGCAATGACTATTGGATCTCAGCTATTTCTAAATTGATTCTTATATAAGGACACACATTTACAACCAAAATATGAACTACTTAACTAATACACTCATTTTTACAGATCGGCCAAAACTGAGCGACAACGTGAGGAGGACTGAATCCCTTGAATCATCGAGAAACACTAGTCAATCTAGATTAGATTCGTAGCTTAGTGTTTTTATTATTAATTAGTTCAATTTATATACTAATAATTGATTTCGACTAGCTAGCATATGAGTTAATGAGTTTGAATATAATGGCCTAATATGAGATATTCAGTGCTTGAAAAAACTATTCGAACTTTGATATTTGGTATTATAACAATGCGTCCTCAAATTGCAGATGCATTCGAGTATTACTCTTAACAAACGGTGTATCAGTTTTTATAAAAGCATTTTACGGTTGTGTGAATAGAGTCGAAAATAATGAAATTTAGGGTTTATTATAAGACATGTTAAGTTTATCATTTTTATACCAAAACGGGCGGAGTTTTATCCCTTTCCTGTTATTAGGTATACGTAGATCATAATTTGTACATAACTATTTTAGCAGGTAGGTAGGAATATACGTTTGTATGATGAGGGATTAAGGTAATGTGAGACACTTAAGGACAACTGTATAAGCTTTTAAACTTTATATTTTTCGCTTTTGAATGACTAAATACTTTTTGTCACACTTCTGTCCTGTAAAAATATATATTTCGCTATAAACATATGGATGAAAATTCCATATCTCCAAATGGCGTTGATCGTAAATTGCTGTTTTTATTACAATAACATCAGAATACTTTGTTACATTCAATAACATTTCTCATTAATCAGTAATCCAATTCATAACTGTCAATAATCAATATTTATGATAACATATTGGATACTTATATAAATGTTATAGTGCGTACTTTAAACGAATGGAACTCAATTAAATTGAAATACCTATTTAACATTATATTATAGTATAGAGTAAAAATATCTACAGATTGTGTAGAAATTCTGATCTTTACATTTTTTGTCGACAACCCTAAAAGAAGATGCTTACAACTTTCTATTATTTGTTTTATTATAATATCGTAAGTGACCAAAATGTAAGGATTTCGACTAAGAAGTAGGTACATTTAGTTTATGAAAATTATGTGCTACCACTAGTAATTGGGCGTTGGAGATTACACTGTGGATCATGTCTTCCAGTAGGTACAGTGGCTGCACTCTCTCAATGCACCAAATCTTTATCAAACTTTATCTTATACCAGCTTTATTATTTTTAAGTTCTTTATAACGATGTGGTTAAGACACATGATTGTTAAGGTTTTAGTGCAAACCGAATTGCTCAATGTATTCTCTCTTTATATACCTCAATGACACGTATGAAAAGATTTTGATATTATAATATTTTTATAAAGCGTTTGTTTTTATACAGTTGAGCCAAACATTGCGAACTGGACAAATAATTTGGCCTGATAAATATTTAAGAGTGTACTCATGTAAACTCTTAGATTTCAGATGGATTTATTAATACCAGAATTGTCTCCAGGTCGATAACGAACATCCTACTAATCCTACTAATATTATAAATGCGAAAGTTTGTGATGTATGTATGTATGTTTGTTACTCCTGCACGCAAAAACTACTGAACGGATTTGGATGAAATTTGGAACACAGATAGATTATAACCGGGATTAACATATAAGATACTTTTTAACCCGATAATCCCGAATTTTTTGCTAAGTTAAAATACTACGCAGATGAAGTCGCGGGGCACAGCTAGTGACATCATATACATATAAGCCATCATGGAGGCTCACCCCAATTTGAACCCATATAAATTTTGACACCAATAAATACGGATTGAGTGATCGAATCGTTCCGTACATTGCACAGCAGCGCTCCTAGCGGAAACGTGCAGCTTTACTGGTGACGGAGAAATTCAACTCATACTAACCACCCCGGGACTTTTAGTCTATGGTAATAATATAATCATCCGATCCCCAGTAACGTAGACGTTGAAACTTAACTAATAAAATCATTTAATCGGATTCCATGCGGGTTGAGGTCGTAATTCACACAACTTGGTTAATCCCGACCTAAACGTCACATAGATTTACGAATGATTTGAGAATAACGAGCCGGGACAAAGACTTACACCCGTATCTATAGACTGGACATTACTTACTCTCAACTAAGCTTAGTCATACTTTCAGTTTAGAATTCTTACAAAATTGAATCGAATCCTATCCTAAATCGAAATCGAATATATCCTAAAGGCAACACAATTTTTTTTTTATTTATCAAAAAACTGTGAAAACGAAAGTCAAAAATATTTCTTAATTACAGTTTTTAACAAAAATGGCGACTATTACTATTATCTACTTGGCAAAGAATTCTAACTTTTGATAGTACTCACTTATGGTAATTTCTGAAATCAGTATGTTCTCTCACTCAAAGAAAATTTACCTATCTAAGGGGCGTATCAATACCTATACCTATCAATCTCAAGACTGAGAGCGATGTTGGAAATATCATTATATCCGGTAAAAAATGACAAGTACATAGCGTACTCAAGGTCTCTCTCCTACCCGTATCCAAATTCTGTTTTCGAGTTAATACTTGTTTCTAAGTAGCTACTTAAGACACTAATTTATTTTTTAGTTTTAAAATTCGTAGACAAGTAAAAATCGCCATACGTCCAGTTACGACCAACTTAAGTAATAATTTTGATTCTCGCTTTAACAGTTGCATTACTTGTCTATAGAATACGATTTAAATATTTAAGAATTCCGAAAACTATGTAACAAATAACAGATACTTATCGAGAAATGACTTAAGAACTTGACTTGTTTTTAAATACCTACGGGCGCAGAGACTTGAGATGCTTCACCACTTTTACTTGACTATAGATACGGGGGTTAAGGGCTCTACTTTATTGATAGCGAGGAGCGGGAATCCTACGTATACTTAGGGAGGAGTCATTATTATCATACCAGTACAAAATTACACGTCTAAAGGGTACTCAAGAGCGCTCTCGGACTTAAGAGCAATTTATTAATACAGGCCAAAGATATAGAAGATTTTCAACTATGGATGCACATTTCATATTAGTAGGAGACTTTTAACAGTTCACGAAATGCCTGAGCAGTGGTCGCCAAGTGGTCAAATGCACTCTTTGAAACTCGCGCCGCGATATGTTTTTCATATAGCTTCATTTCACTGTATTAGTAATTCACCTTTATTTTCATAGGAACCGGAAGCTTGCCCTTATTTTGTGGATAATAAAGTTGATCTGGTCGATTTTTCATTCAACAGAACGGATTTGGATATAATAAAATGATAATAAACATCGCGAGACTTGCACACCAAAAATATAGTCCCAAACAAAGCAATCTTGTACTTAGACTAGGGGCGATAATAGTGATTGCCATTTCCGTAAGTCGCTCCATCGGTTATCGAACCCGCGGCCATTCGGTGCATTGGTCCGAGCGGCCTACGCTCACGAGATGAAGCGGTCGCAAATAGTGAATACATAGTAAAGGAAAACGCTCCCCGCTCGCATTAAAGCAGTGTACCTTTCCTACGAGATAGCACGGGAAACTTATATTGGGTCGGCAGAGAGCCGCGTAAAGCGTTATCGCGGCGAAACAACCGGCTTACAAGTTCTACGCTAGGTTATCTTTTATCTTTCGTCTAAACAACGTGTACGTAATAAAGGCTAATACAGAAGTGTAACTTGTATTTGTCTACCAATTTGTCAAAATCAAAATCTGTGATTTCTTGGTCAGTAGCGTCATCTGTTGTCAGCGGCACGTAGCACCGATGATTCCCAATTATCAGGACTTAAAGTGCTACGGTCTGCCGGCAACAGATGGCACCCGGTTTTCTACTTATGATCAGGTGTGGGTCTTCTGTAATATCGGTCTTGAGGCGGCATCCTTTTGTTTATGTAGAACCACGGTTCAACTTGCGGAAACTCGCCGTTCGTTAAATTAAAACGATTCTTTTGATTTGCTCGTATCGTGTTTTATGAGATTGTTGTTTTGAGATCACTCGCTTGGTCATCGAACGCTATGTAAGCATAAAAAGTGTGAAAGCATGTAACCACTATGAAACCCACAAAGACTAAGGCTGAGCGCATGCTGAGACGCAGGCGACGTAGCACAGCATAGTACAACATTGGGAGGGCAATCATTTTGCAGCAGACATAAGTCACAGGTCACAGAAATAAGTAACCTTAATTTCTAACTAGATAAGTCAGTGTCATTTGTCATAAAAACATTATGGTAACTCACTCTTAAGGATGTTATAAGTATCTCTCTCATGCAAGTACATGCGTCCCGCTGAAATTTGTGTCATCAAGCCACTGACGAGACAGACATTATGTCTGTAGTTCACATGCCTATGTTGCACCGTGCGCAGCTCTGTGATTGATCGAACGTTATAAAATCTGCTCTGTGCTGCATGAACAGCATCGCCCGCATGACAGAATACGCCCTGTTTCTTGCATTATGTGTTCCGTCCTAGGAATCATTCTAGTTTCCGCAATTTGTTCCGTCATAAATCCATTGTTTTACGAACGAATGTACCCCTTCGTTTCTTTACAAGGCTCAGCTGTAATTCTGAATATTATTGAAAAAGCTAGTGCTTCTTAAATTCCCCTGGCCTGGGTGTCGCTGGGTTGCCCCTAGTTCGTTATTCCCATAAAATTAGTATTCGATTTTTTTAACCGAGTAGCTCGTTTGTGATTGCTTTAAGAAGAACTCACGTGGCCTGTCATACTTTTCATAGCATATTTGCTATAAGTTTATTGTATTGAAACGAATCGTATGTTTATGGAGGTGCCGCCGTCACGCCGTCATGTTGGTACAGCTGATTACCGCTGTGTTATGCCGTATCTACCTAAGTATCTCCTTAATTAGTTATTCTTTTTATTCATGTTCTCCTCCCTGGCAAGCGAAGGCTAGCATAATTCGATTAGTTGATTCTGTTACTTATCACCACAGTAATGTAATGAGGTATTTGATGGTAGGAATTTTTGTCATCCCTATTTAAGGTAGAATCAACGAGTATCAACATTTGTTGTTACTTTTAATTTTTTTATTGGGATTTAGTATTAAAAAAATATATTGTTGCTCAATAATAGATTTCCAGAAGTCATTAAATTGTCGCCTCTTGATACTTCACGATTCCAGCTCGTATGGGCGTCTACTTTATTATTGACATCTCCCAAACGGGTAACGCAAAGCATTCAATTTAACTCTATAAAAAAATTAACTTAAATAAACATGTCTACTCAGTACTCGCATATGAGCCAGCTAAATAACTCTACGTCAAAGACCCTTGAACTAGAACGGCACCTAATTTTTTCACCCTTTTTGAGACGCCTCGTCGAAACACCTGCGCTGCTTCAATTATGTAAATTCTTGTAGCCTGTAGAGAAATCTAGCGAAAATTTCGCAGCAGATTTTTTTTAGGTTTTTATATTTCAAAGTCAGCAAACGAGCCTACGACCCGCCTGATGTTAGGCAGTTACTGTAGCCTACAGATGCTTGCAATACCAGTGGCATTGCTCGGACGTTGCCAACCTGCAGAGTGGGAGTAGGAATTGGGATTGAGGAAGGGGAGGGGCTGGGCTTCTTGTTCTAGCATTAAGCATTCATAGTACGCAGCTATTATAGCTATTTTACGCTGATCTTATGTGAGAGTGTGATACGACTCCGGTCGAGCTAGCCCGTATATGAGTACTCTACCACCGTATCGACACCGGCACAATTTCGAAAGCCGAATATCACTTATTTTGAGTCAAAGCATTGAATAAAGCATGAAATAAAATGTTGTTAGATGAATAAAGCGGAATGAGTCGA
This sequence comes from Notodonta dromedarius, assembly GCA_905147325.1. Classification (NCBI taxonomy): domain Eukaryota; kingdom Metazoa; phylum Arthropoda; class Insecta; order Lepidoptera; family Notodontidae; genus Notodonta; species Notodonta dromedarius. Next base: position 10,486,012 of record LR990165.1, on the reverse strand, counting down.
CGCATGGAAGCGCATTTAAAAAATGCGGTGAAGAATATTGACCGTATTAACAGTGATTAAATCTCATATTATCATGGATGATGGCCTGAATCCCCCTCGCGTTGACGGGAGGCCCATGGCAGGAGCTTTTTATTATAGTCATGAACCTTATGGGTCTTGGAATACGGGTGATTCTGTGCGCATTCGGCGGCAACCACAAAATATGTGAGTATCTACTGCGCTGCGCTGAGATGCACTTTAGTGATATTTGATTTTGCCTAATTAAAAAAAAAGTCCTTGCTATCATCTTTCGTTAGCGTTCCGACCCTAGATGAGTTCCGGGGAAAAGCTAAGTAGTCTAATTACGACCCGTGGTGCCATACAAATGGTCTTCAATCAGATGTAACAGTCTTAGTTCTCATATTGTTTTCTTATATTTACGCGAATACTACGCGAAGATGGCTGGGTGCTACCACCAACTTGGAATCCAGTAATTAATATAATTAAATCCAAAACCAAGTGTACCATTGCAAGACCTCGAGACACTGTGAGCACTTTCTGCGTGGATCGGACCGCAAACAACAACTAAATATGAGGGTACCCAGTTACTAACTATAACATCAGGAAGTCTAACACCTCAGTCCCCCCGTGACCATGGCTGCTGTAAAGCAACCGAAACGTCGGGAACATAAAGTTAATAAACGCGATAAAATCCGAAAAATAGTTTTATTTCAGTCTTAGTTCTGTCGCAATCAGCCCATACTAGTATTTTGTCTTCTGCTTTGAAATGGAAGTAGATATTTTATTCCAACTCTTCCGATTGTTTCTTTAAATTAAATTCGTGTGAGTTCCGAGACTACAAACAAGTATCAACATAACAAATAATATTGTACAAAATTGAAAAGGTATTGAAACAAAAGGCGATCTTTGAACATCTTTATATATATAACTATGCGACTTTGTCCGCGTGGAGTTTAACTTAACAAACTTTCATCCCCTATTTTATCCCCTTGGGGGTAGAATTAATCAAAATCCTTTCTTAGCGGATGCCTACGTCATAACATCTACCTGCATGCCAAATTTCAGCCCGATCCGTCCAGTGGTTTGGGCTGTGCGTTGATAGATCACTATGTCAGTCAGTCAGTCACCTTTGAGTTATACTAGGTGAAACAAAAAGGGTATACTATTTTTTATGCAACTTAAGTTTGTAAATCTCAAACTATCGGCTTTGTGGGACAGTTGAAGTACTAAAGGTTTTGTAGACTTGTGAAGTCTGTCAACAGCTGTATTCCTATAACACCTTTTGTTTTTCAAGTTTCCTCCAAAGCTGAAAGTTTTAGATTTACAAAGTTAAGTTTTGAAAAAAAAAGGATACCCATTATGTTTCACCTTGTACATATTTAGAAGTTCCGGTGTGCGTGTTTGTAATTATTTTCCTCCGAAATGGCTTGACCGAATCTGATGATTTTTGTTTTGTAATTATGGAATCATATGGATGGGTCTTATCTATAGGTGGAGCTTTTGTCGACATCCAAAAAGTAAAAACTGCGGATGCGAAGTTGCGGGCAAAGCCAATATATTGTTTATGTGCAAAAAAAACACATTTTCAGTCACGTGTCAGGTCACATGCAGATTATGTACTCTCTTATGTACTCATGTAGATTATGTACTCAGTTAAATCATCACCTGAGCTAATATATAAAGCTGTGGTGTATTATTTCCTCACAATCATCTCGTATTTTTGTGATAAAGGTACTACTTCTGTGATACATAATAATTAATAAATGTGAGTATGTTACTTTTTCTACGTGACTTTATATTGTTATTAATTATTAACACTATTAAAAAATACCCTGATAAAATATCCTGAACTAATTTAATTTGGGGTCATTGATTCCTTGTCTAGGTATATACGGAGGAGCCGTTCTAATTTTCATCAACTGTTTATTGTTTAGAGGTGATTTCCAAGGAAGCTGCGAGCGTTGAACCTAAACTTTTTTGAGGATGTTCTGAAAACATAATAAAAAAAAATTATACCAGACCAAACCATTTCAAATTCAAACATTTCGTACTATAGCCGTTGTAACTTTTAAATCACAATTATTTTTTAATATTTACCATACAACTCTTTAGCAATTAATTCTAATTATTGGTTATTTTCTTGCAGATGTTGAGGCAAATTATATTGGCTCTTGTGGTAATTCTTGCATTCATGCAAATGTCTTGCAATGCGCAGCACGGTAAGTTTGTTTTCTTGCCATAATACAGGTTGAAACAGAAAGGGTATACAATTTTTTTCAAAACTTAACTTTGAAATTCTAAAACTATCAGCTTTGGGGAAACTTGAAAAACAAAAGGTGTTACAGGGATACAGCTGTTGACAGCTGTCATAAGTCCACGAAACCTGTAGTACTTCAACTGCCCCACAAAGCCGATAGTTTTAGATTTACAAAGTAAGCTTGTAACAAAAATAGTATTATACCCTTTCTGTTTCACCTAGTATAAAGACCACACATTCTAAGGTACTCGTAGTCTAGCTATATTCACGCTGGTAGAGCTAAACTCAAGCCAATTGGGTACAGTTCAGGCTGGCTCTGAGCTGTTCCAGCCTCTCTCAGAATATCGGGGTAAAGTAGCTTTACAGCTGTATTTCGTACGAGGGCCGGAAGCCCAAACCTCCGCTCCCATAGCCCAAGTATATTTTCGGGCGTTTGAGACATGCTATATAAAAACGTATGACTTTTGTTTGCATTTTAATTCTTTACTCATTCACCCATTGAGTATTATTTCGGACTTCTTCTTTAGCAATCTGCATGTAAATAATAATTGTCTCTATACTATAATAATAATAAAAATCGCCAGACGAACACACCAACTGTATGGTCCCAAACTAAGCAACGCTTGTACTATGGGTACCGCACAATGGACTGGGGGCGATCCCAGTGACACCCAGACCAGGGAAAATTACAAAAAGGCCATTTCTGAAATTTACCCTGACGGGAATCGAACCCGCAACCACCCGATGCAGTGAGCCGAGCGGCCTACGCTCAAACATAAAATTTATTTTTCTTTACAGGGGGAAGCAATTCAACCAACAACTTCACTTCGTACGATGATTACGTCGAGACGGACCCATACGACTTTACTACATAGAAGATTGTTAAAGATGCTGTTTGAAAATGTTTGCCATATTTTAGCAATAACTACCTACTAACTGTATACTAGCAATGTAAAGTTTACTACTAGAAGTCAATTTACTAATACTACTAGTAAATTGAGTTCAATTACTTCTTCCCCAAAATAGTTTTAATTTGTAAGACACATTTCATTTGTCTAAAACATTATTCTGTTACTTATTAATATATCACCTCTTTTACCTTTAGTCTTTTTTTGTGTAAATCCAAGTTATGTTTCAATTTAATAGACGATTAATTAACTGAAGTATTATCTTTTTAAGAGTTTTAAGATTCCTAACAAACCGGTTGTATGAATACTAAAATGATTGAAACATATATTTATATATTTACAAAGTTTGGGAATATCTGTATTTTGGTGGGGTTAAAATCTGGGTAAGGCGATGGTTTTAATATTCATCGTATCCCGTTAAATTTTGTTCGTTATAAATACGAAAGATTGAAAGGCAATGTAGGTATGTATAGCCAAAGACTTCAACGGACGTTTTCACATCGGATTACAGCGATATCAAAATAATCTATACATACAAATAAATAAAATTGGAGTGTCTGTTTGTAATATCAAAATAACATATTTTCACTAAATTCATATGAAAGTACATACAACACCTATAGCAAAAACGCGATTTAAAACTTTTTGTCTGTCTGTCTGTCTGTCTGTCTGTGTGTTTCCTCTTAATCTCCGAAACGGCTGGACCGATTTTGACGGGACTTTCACTGGCAGATAGCTGATGTTATTAGGAATAACTTAGGCTACTTTAATTTTAGAAAAACAATTAGGGTTCCGCGTAAAAAAATAAAAACACATGAAATCAAAGAGTATCTCCGAAACGGCTGGACCGATTTCGATGGGACTTTCACTGGTAGATAGCTGTTGTTATAAGCAGTAACTTATGCTACTTTTATTTTAGAAAAACAAAATTTAAAACAATGGGTCATGTCGCGCGGGCGCAGAACGCGGGAGCGGCGGGCTTTTTTGTTAAGTTAAATTCCACGCGGACGAAGTCGCGGGCTCAGCTAGTAATTATTATAATCGCCAGACTGACACACCAACTGTATGGTCCCAAACTAAGCAACGCTTGTACTATGGGTACTGTACAATTGACTGGGGGCGATCCCAGTGACACCCCGACCTGGGCAAGTTACAAAAAGGCCATTTCCGAAATTTGCCGCGGCGAGAATCGAACCCGCAACCACCATGTGCAGTGACCCGAGCGGGCAACGCTCGACTCACTGCGGTCGTAATAAAAACCGCATTTCAATAATCCACGCCAATCGGCGCTATGGACGATTTTTACTAAACTTACCATACACATAGTTTTATGGTTATTTAATTTAGTTACGCATCATGCCGGTATTATCTTAAAAACTGGTTGTGAGCAATTAACAGTTTTGATGCCAAAGGTCAACAACAAAAAATATTGCGAGTTTAACATCGGTGTTTTGTGTATAAGCAAACCGAATATTAAACTAAAAACCTGTTACTTTGTGATCTTACTTTGATAACTTTGGTAATTTTTCAATGATCAATTTTATATGAGAATGTACACCATCCATCTTTCATTAATTGAAAAGAGTTACCATTGAGTTTCTTGCCGGCTCTTCTTAGTGGAAGCAGCATTCCGAACCGGTGGTAGATTCTGACTATTCATAAATGCTTTGTTGGCTTACATGAATAAAAACAATTTTGAATTTTGAATTTTATATGCTTTGTGCGTGTGATCATACGTAGCAATTTCTTATTAGTCTTTGAACTCATTTATCAAAAAATCTAACTAACTCTATGATTATCTATAAATTTGCTTAGCCTTGACTGGAGTAGTTGTTCTTCTTTATAGAACCAGTTTGCCAGTATTGCCAGTTTTAAAGAGTAGGTGATGAATTCTACCAAATTTAATTTTAGCAATTAAATTTGGTAGAATTCATCACCTACTCTTTAAAACTGGCAATACTGGCAAACTGGTTCTACTCGTCTACTCGCTCGACCCGGGGTAATACCACTCTGTCACAGAAATTGGCATAGAGTAGCTGCGTTTCGTACAATGAGTGGGAGAGCCGGATGCTGCCCCACCACCCGTGCATTCCCCTCCCTCTGTACCACTCCCCTTTAGGTCAGCAACGTGCGAGTAATGACTTAAGTATTTCAACCATCATAGGATATAGTTACCGCTTAACATCAGGCGGGTCGTACGAATGTATGCCGATTTGATTTTATAAGAAGAAAAACCTATAATATTGGCTACCCGGGAACAAAAAATTTGCCATAGGTCCAAATATTTGATCTACTTAATCGTATAAACTCTACTACCTACTAAAAAAATGACAGATTTTTGTGTATGGCAACGCACAGAAATGACCGCGAAACAGGCTATCTACTTACCTATTCAAAGACATCTAAAACACGAACATCTCTGCAGTACATAATACAAGATCAACAACTAAGTTACATTGATGACGTTACTTAAGTATAAAATCAATGTGAGATATTGTTTTTGTAGTTTTAAAACAAAACGACCAATAAATTTCCATCACCCAGTAAATAAGTTTTTATAATGTTTATCATTTGGTTGTTTTAGCAGTTCTCGCCATTTCAATATGTGTGCGAGTGTAAAAATGTATGTGTTGGTGACTTTATTCATTGTATTTGTTAATGGTAAGGTTTTTAAAAGTATCAGCATTTATGAACTGATGTTGCGTGACGTCTATGTGGGGGAAACCTAGAAGCTTTCTATGTATTGAATACGTCATGCTGTATATCCAAAATACAGAGTGTTTCAAAATTCTGAAATAATACTTGGGAAGTATTATTCAGTATCGGGTTTGGAGTCGGTGCCACTATCTTTACACTATGTTAGGACTACTTCTTAGGTAGGTAACTACCTACCTCTACTTGAATTGGCACCTTGGAAATGAAAGAAATTCAAGGTCCCTAGTTATTTCTAGCTTTTTAGTGCACTCAAGTTTTTTTGAAGTCGGTTTAACTTATTTTATTTTTGTCTAAAATATTATTCTCGGCAATTTAATAAAAAAATGCAAATATTATAAATTTATTTATAGACAAAGAAACGATCAATTACCAGAGAACAATAATTGATATTCTCAAAGAATTGGCAAAGAGTAAACCCAGAAAAAAAACAAATATGAAATTAAAATAAAACCTGTGAATAAAACCTATTTTATTTATATACAAACACTGGGAAGTGAGAGCAGTCAAGCTTCCAGCTCGCTCACCTTATGAAACGCAGCTATAATACCTACTTTATGCCAAGCTTCTGTCAGAGGGTGGTCCTACCTCGAGTAGACTGTAACTCATTGCGTACAGCTTTGCTATACCACTATGGTCATGTCATAAATATCTCCTCTGTTTTCTCATAGTTGAAGACGCTAGGAGTGAAGATTTCTGCAAACTTGAAAGCAATTTGGGGGTACAGTATTGTTTCGATCCCAGTTTCGCCTATGGTCTGCGTCGCTGCAACTCCTATGAGCCCACTGACGTCATCCTCAGGCCCGGGTGCAATGCGCCGAAACATTACTCCAACGACTCTCTACCAATTCCTAAGAGATGCAACAACGGAAAGTGGGAGGACCTCGCCACTTGCTCACAAGGTTTGGATAACTGACGACATAGTTTCATAATTATTTTAACATTCTCACTTTTAACATTCTCTCATTCTCATTCTCTCTTAAATTAAATAAAGTAAGTAAAATATAATATACTTATTGCCTCCAAATACACAACCACGCACAAAATAATAAAAAAAACTGGCCAATTGCGTGTCGGATCACGCTTACTATAGGGTTCCGTAGACAAAAAACGCGAAAGAAAGACGATAAATTTTCAAAGACATTGTAAAATGATTTTAGAATACTTATTCAACTACACCCCACTCTAGGGGGTGAGTAAATGTTTTTTTCACCCCCGCTCCCAAGTATGGTAGATGATTTCGCGTTCAATAAAGTTTTGTAGCGGTACCAAACAATCAATTTTTGTGCCAATTTGGCAGCCTTCTAGCCTTAATAGTATCTAACTAGGAGGACTGTGACCTAGGCCGGACGGACAGACAGACAGACAGATAGACGGACAGTTTGACTACTGAACTTTGAAAAGTAATATACCTAAGTAACATGACAAACACAACACTCCAAAAGAGTTTCTGCTTCGTGCACAACGGCAACCAACAAATGTGTATTCTCGATTGTGGTGTAGCGAGTAATAGCCGATTGGTTAAGCACGCGTCTTGCGGGCACAAGGTCCTGAGTTCAAACCCAGCTTGCACCTCACTTATCACTTGCTTACGGTGAAGGAAAACATCGTGAGGAAACCTGCATGTCGTAGGAAATCTGACCAATTTTCGAAAGACATGTGAAATCCGCCAACCCTCACTGGGCCAGCGTGGTGGCTTATGGCCCGAATCCTCCTTGTATCGAGGGGAGGCCTGTGGCCCGGAGTGGGCTGTTAAAAATATCTAAACTATTTATTTATATTTTTTTATTCTTGATTGTAGGACGGCAGTGCACTTGGAAAGGTGTAACAGGCAAATGTGTAAATATTTACAGATGTCTGAGCGCAGAAAACATTTTTGAGAAGAAAAAACCTCCTGTACGTATTACTCTTCCTTTCTTATGTAACGGGGGGAGGGGGAAAGGGTTCGGGCTTCCGGCTCTCTCACTCATCGAACGAAACGCAGCTATGATAGCTACATTACGTCGACATTCTGTGAGAAGGTAGTACTATCCCGATCGAGCCAGCCCATATAGGAGTACTAAATTGGCTAGAGTTTGTCTCAATCTCTGTAACTTAGACCAGATTTATACCCAGGAGTTGCACCCGTATTCTAAGTTTTACACCATCTGCTGTTGTTATCATTTAATAATCATCAATAGTGTTGAAGCGAAACTTCTCAATGGACGTTCGGGGCGCTCGCCGCGCGGCCACTCTATCCGCGCGAAGCGTCAGTAGCGTTACACGATATATATAGGTATACAGGGTAGCGCGCGCCGCATCTGTTTTAAACGCTTAGTTCCTAAGCTTTATACTATAAAGCTTCGCTTCTTTCGGGCGTCCATACCCGGCACTGTTTTTTTAAAACCTACCTACTCTATTGTTTTATTATATTTACGCGGATACTGCACATTGAAATAAAAAATAAAAAATATTTTACGGATTCTATCGCGTTAATATAATTAAATCCAAAACCAAGTTGCAAGACCTCGAGACACTGTGAGCTTACGATCAACGAGTCAGTTGAATAATAGGATTGTAATTTTAAAATAAATTTCCACAGGTATGTGGCTATCAAGGAAATGACCCTATGGTATGTTGCACGGATTGCTCACTTGTTGATGATTCAAGGTAAATAATTAATTTCTAACTTAACTGCACCAGTACTTAGAACTGAAATAAATATAAATAAATTATCGCACCTTAATCTCCGAAGGGCTAGGCTGTAAAATACGCACATTTTGCTGATGGTATTTTGACCCTAATGTGATAGGGGGCGCTGGGCGTGCCTATGGTCATCCCCTCTCGATGCGAGAAGAAGGAAGGTCAGTCTCGCAAGCTTATCCAGCCTGGATTAGCGAACATCGCGCGTCTTATTGAAAGACGTGCAGGTTTCTTCACGATGTTTTCCTTCATCGCATAGCAAGTGGTAATCTTTGTTCGGAATTGAATTCACACAAGTGAATTTTATATATATGTATGTGTGTTTTTTAATAATATGAACGTTTTTAAGTTTATAATTATAATTATTACGTTAGTAGTGTATGTTCTTGTTTATATTTTGTACATCTATACAAAGTGTCTGTTTTTAACATCAAAATAACACCTTTTCACCAAATGCATATGAAAGTACATACGACACCTATAACAAAAACGCGATTAAAAAAAAATTGTCTGTCTGTCTGTCTGTCTGTCTGTGTGTTTGTTCCGGGTAATCTTCGAAACGGCTGGACCGATTTTGACAGGACTTTCACTGGCAGATAGCTGATATTTTAAGGAGTAACTTAGGCTATTTTAATTTTAGAAAAACAATTAGGGGTACGCGTAAAAAAATAAAAACACATGAAATCAAAGAGTATCTTCGAAACGGCTGGACCAATTTTGACGCGACTTTCACTGGTATATAGCTGATGTTATAAGCAGTAACTTAGGCTACTTTTTTTAGAAAAACAAAATTAAAAAAAATGGGTTCCGCGCGCGGGCTCAGAACGCGCTGCGGGCTTTTTTGTTAAGTTAAATCCCACGCGGACGAAGTCGCGGGCTCAGCTAGTAGTATATTATAATTATATGTATTATTTACATATTATGAATCCGAAAACCCTAGAGATGCGAGCCATGATGTGAATCTGCACACCTTGTGTTCGAAAGCATGCTTTTACATCAGCTGTGTTTTATTATTAGAAGAAACTAATTTATAAGAAAATAGTATCTTGATTCGTTCTAGAAACATGTGGCGTTAAGTACAAGCAGTTATTCACATGGATAAACCGACACTGTTCTGTCTATATATTTTTACAGAAAGTGGCATAAAAAAATGTATAGAAATTATCCGTGCCCGGTTAACCGTGTGAAAAACCGCTTAGCAATATATTGCTTTGAGGGTGGTTCTCTTGCCAAAGAATCTATAAAAAATAATAACATTTCATTTTCAGACAAATAATTTTCAACAAAAGACTTGGATTTCTTTACAAAAATGGTAGAAAAGCTCACGACAGTAAGAAAACTTTGAAATATTTTTTTCTATATTATTTTTGTAAACGTTAATATTACTAATTTTTTTTTGTAATTATTCAATTTCAGAATGTATCGACTTTGTCAATGAGCTGGATTATGCGTGCTCCATTAAAGGGGAGAAAAGGGTCGAGTGGATGTTGGATGACAAGAAAAAATGCTTTAATCCTGTTGAATTTGACATTGGTGGTAACCAGATGCCATTAGAAGCTCCATCTGCGTATAGAAGCGAATTTCCACATGTGGTACAACAATTGATCTGCCAACTAAAACATAAAGCGTCAATTCAAAAATATTAATAACCATTCAGGAGTGTTTTCCTGAGAGCATAATCAACAACGTTATTTCAACGACTTTTTAGAGAACTGAACAACATTTACAAACTAAATGATTTTATTTTACTGATATTTGTCTTACTCTGTATTTTGTAGTGAACAACTTTCATGTTTGCATATCCCTTTTTTTACTTGAGCAAACAATTTGATTTTTTTGCCCTACGATCTGTTAGAACTGAAGCAGTCACTGTGTCTCACTTTCTTTTACTACTTCATCGCTCTCTACTGGGTGGCTGAATTATGTGTTGATGTTTTAAAATGTATCGAAGTGAAGTCCGATTTATGATGAGAATGTGTCCCTAATGACTCTGGGTGTGAGCAAAAGTTGTTTTCTTTCAGGCATTGGTAGGGTTCGGATCTGATTGGGCCTCGCAGAAGTGGCTGTGCAGTGGTTCGCTGATTACGCACAATTTCATATTGACTGCAGCGCACTGTGCTGATTCTAAAATTGAGTGAGTGATAATAGAAAAAAAATTGGTAGACCAGGAAATTGCATCATCTTTTACTACGATTTCTTGTAGACTAGGAGGAAATCCTCCAAAGATCCCCAGACCTCTTGTAGGAGAGGGTGGGTATGTGGGATTATTACCTACTAAAACCTCTCCAGTGGTCGTCTTCAGTACATGGGGGGGGGGTTGTTTTTTTGTATGTATGTTCACCGATTTCTTCGTCAATTGTGGACTGAAAATTACTTTGTGCCATTTCAAGGCGAAGAAGTAGTAGAAGTAGTTCCTAACGTAGTGTACAGGTAGTGGCACCGTCTCCAAATGAAGGGAATTACAAGGTCCCAAGTCATTTCTATATTTTTAGTGCATCCGGATTTTTTTGAAGTCCCTTCATTTTTTTTATTAAAATATTATTTCTAAGCTGTGTCTTTATATTTTCACACAGTGGGCCGGCAACATACGTGGCTCTTGGAATAACGAAATTGACAGACCCACCTGAACAGTGGCAGCTGTATAAGGTGAACGCTGTCATAAAGCACCCTAACTACAGCCCACCTTCAAAATACAACGATATCGCGCTGCTCAAAACTGTCAGACCGTAAGTAGTGTGTATACAGCACAGCACCCACACTTTTTTTATACAAATTTACATACATAGTCATCAGACTGGGTTCAAATCTCCTCGCACCGCTGGGTTTTCTATGATCTACGTGCGAATCATAATTTATATATGATTATTACTTGCTTATGGTGAAGGAACACATCGTGAGGAAACCTGCATGTCTTAGAAAAATCTAACCAATTTTCGAAAGACATGTCAAATCCGCCAGCCCGCACTGGGTCAGCGTGGTGGATTACGGCCTGAATTCCCACATATTGAGAGGAGGCTCGTGCCCAGGAGTGGGGCTTTAAAAAAGGTTAAATTATAACCCTTACTAAACTACCCCATTACTGAAAACATAACCCTTACTTTTGGCTTTGCCATGTGGGGTAGATAACCCTTCCTTTTGGCTTTGCCGTAGTGGGGTAAATAACACTTCCTTTTGACTTGTCATAGTGGGGTAAATAACCCATTCCTTTCCTGTTCAATCTAGAGTGCAGCCTGTCAAAATAAAATCCCGTTATTTCAGAGTATTATTTAATGTGAACATGCGCCCAGCGTGCCTCCACGTAGATGGGGACCTGGATGACGACGCGACCGCAGTGGCCTCGGGATCTGTTTTGAATAAATTAAATTTGGGCGATACTCTACTACCTGTGAGTTCTTTAGCTAGTCACACTATAGAGTCTCTGGTAAAACGAACGGATCACTATGTTTAATAGCTTGAAACTGGAGCAGTTTATTACACAGACCTTGTGGAAACCAGGGAAAATTTGCCTTGCCTTCAGGCGCTTTTGCCATGCCTATTTTAGGAAACCAGTATAATCAGCTCAAGAGTTTAGGCCCTTTTAGACTAATTACGATCCGTGGTGCCTTATAATTGGTCTTCAAACCGCTGTAACAGTCTTGCTTCTGGGGCAATCAGCCCATACAGTTATTTTAGTCATAAAGCTTTAACGGAAGGAAGTGGATAATTTTCTTCAACTCGTCCTATTCTTTCTTTTCGATTAAATTCGTGCGGGTACCAAGACAGTTCAGCTTTTCCTCGGGACTCATCGAAGGTCGAATCTCGGTGTCATAGTTGGACACCATTGTCGATCCTGGCTTACAGGAGGAACCGTGGTGGAGGTGTGTGGCGGTACTAAACCCATTTTTGTTTTTTATTTATTAGTCCTATTATTATAAATTTCCTTACTTTGGTGACATTTGGACATAGTTCTGCATAATATAACCAATGCACACATACCTACATCTGCAGACCAAAAGCAAGCCTAGTGCATGTGATTATAGATATGGTTTCAATAAGCAACAAGGAAGGAAATTTATAATAATACGCCAAAAAAATGGGACTAGTCCTTAACTGAATTTTACTTACATTTCAGATTAAACAGAATAAGTTTAGTAATGATGAGTGTATCTTGAAATTTCCACCGGTATTTACTATAAAAAATGGCTATGACAATACCACACAGCTATGTTATGGTGATCGAATGGGTATTCAGGATACTTGTATAGTAAGTATTGTAGATTGATATTTCAAGGTGTTCTTCGACGATGGAATAATGGATTTGACTGCCAATACACCCTATTATAATGAAAAGTTGTTTGTTTGTGCCTTCTCTTAAGAATATTATGAATTATGCGTTTATCTCAAAAGTTACATTGACGGAGTTAATATACTTTGATCTGTTACTCCTCACATGTGGGAGTGATATCGTCTGCAGTCTTTCTTGAATCACTTTGCTTTACATTTCTCTTTAGGCACTTTATAATTTTTCATATTTAATTTTAACTGTTTTTAATATTTTAATGTTCATATCAGAATCGTTCAATCCACATAACCATCTTTCACTCGCCATGTTTTTTAAACGATGGTGATCGAACCCTAATCCACCTTATGTAGTGAGTCGAGCAGCTTATACTTAACCAAATCTTGCAAGCAGTCACAAAAAATCTGTAATAGTTTTTCGATTGGATCCCCATTAAGTAATTCATTAATACAGGCCTTAGAGTGCGGAGTCCAAAGGGTGTTTAGTCTCGGTCCGTGGTTACAAATAATGTAAGTTCTTCATCTTAATTTGAGAAAGTTGTTTAAATATATTGTTTTGTTGTTATTAGGGTGACAGCGGTGGACCTCTTAACAGTAGAGAGCACTTCCCCGGACGTTGCGTGTTCACACTCTTAGGGGTCCTCTCATTCAGCAGAGGATGCAGAAGTAAAGACAACCCCGAGAGCATATACACACGAGTACAGTTCTATGTACCCTGGATAGAGAGTATAGTTTGGCCATGATTAATACTTATTTATTGTATTTTATAAAATTAATGATCATAAAAAACCATAGCTCATGCTGTTTTATTTTGTTGGAGAATTAGAAGGAGTCAAGGTCTGGATGAGCGTCCTAGTGGACGTCAGCTTCACCCGGCTAAGCTCGCGTTGACAGGAAATGAAGCAATCCTATTGGTTGACGCGGGTTGGTCCGCATCATAACTCAGCCGAATGGACGGTCACCCTCATGGTGGCACTCATAGACTTACACCCAAAACAGAAGGTTTAAAATCGATTTCCATTACTTTGCGTTTTTGTTGTTAAAAATTCTTTAGAAAGCCGTGTAATATACTATTTTTTTATATTACACTAGCTGAGCCCGCGACTTCGTCCGCGTGTAATTTAACTTCACAATAACTCTAAATTTAAAATTTAAAAACCCCCGATGCGACGACTTTTTCATCAAATGTATACAATAATCAACAGAAAATCTGCGTAAAAGTATGAGTCATTATTTTGTTATGACATTATAATAATTGACATTAGAATAGACAACGAATCTAAATATTGATGCCACGGAGGTTTAATTCCTAGTAAAAGATTTATCAATTATGATTCAATTTCATGTAATAACTCTGGTTGAGGTGGATGGGAGCAGCCCAGGGGAAGAATTTTCAATAACGCTAAAATTGTTTTAAATTAGATTTGATTTCTTATATTTTTTCTCAATGGCGGAGCAGCGCCCTCTAGAATTATTATAACGTAATATTCCATGACCATTAACAAAACAAACAAAGTTTAACGCATGCGCGTATCCCTCATTTGACACGTGACTTATGGAACGTCTTTAGTTCATACACAAATCTCATATAAAAATTGATAAAATATATTTTATTTCCAGAATCAGGGAAACTTTTCATATTTATAATATTGTAAAAAGCCAGTTCAGACTATTACGATCATTTAAAGATATAATAAATCTAAATCCAATAATCTCAAATTTCGATTGGATTCGAGCCGTGGAAGTTGGTTTTGACCGTGAATGTGTCTTTTTAACCTACAAAAGAGCTGATGATCTTCAAACGGCTGAACCGATTTTCATGAAACATAGCTAAGAACACTCTCGATTAGAATACCTATCTAACAAAAGAAACACAATTGAAATCGGTTCATCAGCTTGGGCGCTACGTTGCCACAGACAGACACACAGATACACAGATACACAGATACACAGATACACAGATACACAGACACACAGATACACATGTTAAACTTATAACACCCCTCTTTTTTCGTCGGGGGTTAAAAAAGCCCGCTCACGCGTCAGAACGCGTGAGCGCGACAGGACCCATTTTTTTATTTTATTTTTCTAAAATAAATGTAGCCTAAGTTAGTGGAAGCTTGTAATTGGCATTTGCTTAAACATATTCTTATTCACTCTGTAAAATTAGCCGTAAGCTCCCCAAACAAAATAAAATAAAATAAGTTACTCCTTATAACATCAGCTATCTGCCAGTGAAAGTCCCGTCAAAATCGGTCAAGCCGTTTCGGAGATTACTCGAAACAAACACACAGACAGACAGAGAGACAGACATTTTTTTTTTAAATCGCGTTTTTGTTATAGGTGTCGTATGTAATTTCATATGCATTTACTGAAAATGTGTTATTTTGATATTACAAACAGACACTCCAATTTTATTTATTTGTATAGATTATGTCTCTCTGCATTAAAATTAAGTACTTAGGTATAATGAAGTTGGCAGAACATCTGTTCGTGGCAAGAAGTAAAGATAAATATGCGGATTTGATAGCTGATTCGTAAACACGCGTTTTGCGTGCACAGGGTTCTACTTCCAAAACCAGCCTCTGAGTTTTTCGGAATCTATCTGTGAATCATTTTTTTTTTATTGCGTTATAGGCAAGTTTTTGACCACAATCTCACCTGATGGTAAGTGACGATGTGGTCTACGGTGGTGCATACTAGCCTAAAAAGTACCTTTTCACTCTCGACTAGAAAATATCCAGGTAATAGTCAACCGGGAACAAAGACGCCGGCAAGGTGTTCCATTCCTTGGCAGTTCGCACAGTAAAAGTAGAAGCGAAACGCTTGGTAGGAACCGAAGGAATGTCCACGGTGTATAGATGCATTGTATCCGTGTGTCTTGTCGTCCGATGGTAGAATGGAGATGGGGGAATTAACTCGTGTAATTCCATCACACACTCCTCGAAATGTATTCTGTAGAAAACTTATCAGTTTAGGGTTGCCAGCCTTTAGGCTGCTGCTGCGATAGGCAGCTGCTGCTGCGTCAGTGTTCCAGGCTCTGTAACTTAGCCTGCACTAGGGTTTCGCTGCCAATGAGCCTTCTTGACCGCTTATCTATTGAGTCCAGAGCCTTCAGCTGATACTTAGCAGAACCATCCCAGAGATCATCTATACTAATCTATATCTATACTAATGTCTATACTAATAAATAAAATTGGAGTGTCTGTTTGTAATATCAAAATAACACCTTTTCACTAAATGCATATGAAAGTACATACGACATTTATAGCAAATACGCGATTAAAAATTTTGTCTGTCTGTCTGTATGTTTGTTCCGGGTAATCTCCAAAACGGCTGGACCAATTTTGACGAGACGTTCACTGGCAGATAGCTGATGTTATAAGGAGTAATTTAGGCTACTTTAATTTTAGAAAAACAATTAGGGTTCCGCGTAAAAAATTAAAACACATGAAATTAAAGAGTATCTCCAAAACGGCTGGACCGATTTTGACGGGACTTTCACTGGTTGATAGCTGATGTCATAAGCAGTAACTTAGGCTAATTTTATTTTAGAAAAAATGGGTCCTGTCGCGCGGGCTCAGAACGCCTTTTTTTTTAAGTTAAATTCCACGCTAACGAAGACGCGGCCTCAGCTAGTTATTTAAATATGATTGTCACTATGGCTTACGATGATGGAAAACAACTAGAATAATGTTGTACATATTAGAAAATGTGATCAATTTTCGAAAGACATGTGAAATCTACCAACCCGCACCGGACTAATGTGACAGAACTTAACTAACACCACGAAATATTGTGTCCTAGTTTAATTTACATACTTTCTGGTGTCATATTATTATGACGTGTTCAGAAATGTGATTCTTTTGGATACTTCAGTCACCAATAAGTATTGGAGTAGGCGATTCGACTAAAAATCAAAGCTGCGGAAGATCCGTTCCCTGCTCATGCTAAGCCAAACACCTTTCGGCACAGGTCACATCGAGGTCAAAATTACTTCATCTTACTTTTCCTTATATTATACTACCTATAACACCTGTCTTGTTTATCCCTATAAGTAATTATATCTATGTCGAATACATGTTTAATTTTATACGAAGCTACTTTTGACCTTGACGTTACAAGGAGATCAGGGTTATTGTTTCTAATACAGAAACAAGTTTTTGTAACAACTGAGCGAATCAGTATTAGCTAAGTATTCTCCGGGGAAGACTGTGTATAAACAACTTTATTTTATTTTATTGTATGTAAAACAATGATGCCAAGCGTGTTAAAACAGTTTTTTTGTTCATTAATTTATTTTATTTCTGTTCATTGTGAATATTTAACTCTGCCAGAAGGTATGTAGAATTACTATTTATCATTAGTATTTTATAAGATATAACTAAGCTTTTTCCCGTGACTTCGTCCACGAAGAGTTTGAAACAAAAATATCGTAAGCACCTTTTAAATAAACTTAGGAATACAATCTCCACTTAATACTGAATTCGGTATTCAGAACACAATGCAGTAGATTCCTCTCCTGGGTTCCACAAGGGTGAATTAAATGAGTCTACTTTTATCGGCAGTTTCTATATAGTTACCGTTTGACGTACGACAGTCGATCGTTTTGTCTTAACACTCGCCCCTGTTAAAACATTACTCACCTTTGTTTAAGCCGTGGTGTAATGGGGATGTTATACTTATGTTTAACTTTTGGGAGTTTAGGTTCGGCGTGCGAATGGAAAGGTGTGTCAGGCAAGTGTGCGCAGGTCCACAGATGCCTGAGCGCAGAATGGGACATTTTCAAGTATAAGGATCCTCCTCCTGTGTGTATGAACTCAATTAAATTTAATAATAATAATAAATATCGCCAAACAAACACACTAACTGTATGGTCCCAAACTAAGCAAAGATTATACTATACGGGTATCGTACAATGGACTGGGGGCGATCCCAGTGACACCCAGACCAGGGCAAAATTTTCTTCTTCAAAAAGGCCATTTCCGAAATTCACCCTTACGGGAATCGAACCAGCCGGTGCAGTGAACCAAGCGTCCTACGCTCGTACCAAGCGCCCTGCGCCAAGCGGTCGTCAATTAATGTTGTTTTTTTTATTCCAAAGTCAAATATATTAAAATATATGATATCAAAGTCGGCAAATAGGCGTACGACCCGCCCGATGTTATGCAGTTACCATATAGCCTAATGGATGCTTGCAATACCAAAGGCATCGGTCGCACGTTGCCGGCCTGAAGTGGAGTGGGGCAGAGGGGCAGAGGGGGGGGGTGGGGGTGGGGGGGGGCTGGTTGGACTTCCGGCTCACTCTGTGAGACGATATTACTAACCCGTACATGACTTATAGCTTGGCTATACAACCCAGAAATGACTAAATTTTCAATCAGAATGTAATACAGAATAAGTGACTCTGTCTTCTTTAACAAAGTAAAGTTACAACGTATGGAAACCGGCAAGCAAAACCGGTTTTGGAATAAACTATAAACAAAGGTTATACTGCTTATAATTATTTCATTTTTTTCTGAGTAGTTCTGAGTCACGGAATATAGGTGTTTTTTCCTACTCTGTTACGATGTCAGTATCAATTATAAAATTCCACAGATATGCGAGTATCAAGGCGTGGAGCCAATTATATGTTGCACTGACTGCTCCCTCGTTAACGACACCAGGTACATAATTATAATTATGAAGTGAATAACTAGAAATGTTTCCTGTTTATAATTTTTTTATAAATGTTCTCAAGGTTCAGCTCAAGTTTGTCACTGCAAATTAGAGTCGTCAAGCAATAGACATTTTTATTTTTTCTTTGTTATTCAAAAAATAAGTATTTTTCAGACAAATTATATTTCACTACAATCTTGGATTAATCTACAAAAATGGTGGAAAAGCTCACGACAGTAAGTCATTTAAATGAATATTTTGCACGACTGAATTCAGAATTCGTAAAGAATTGCTACGGAGTTCACTAAGATCACTAAGATTTTTTTTATTGTGAAAAAATAAATACCACACAAAGTAATTGAAAAAGTACGAGGAAGATTCAAGATGTTTTTGTAAGACGCTAATTATACTAACCATTACGTATTTTTGTTTATTCATTATAAGGTTGTTTGTCCAGAAAAGTTTATAGAGGATCAAGCCATGATGTATTTTTCTTAAAAATATTTCGTGTAATTGTGTTTTTTTGCCTTTATATTTTTTTAAATATGTACTCAATATTGGCCTCATAAGTGCCAATACTTGTTGTTTTAAATATTTGTTTAATATTAAACAAATGCAAAGATATTTTAAATGAAATTTTGTTGAAAACACGCTGTTATGACGTCATACTACATTAGCTAGATAAGTTTATCTTAAAAAATTCAATTGTCTGCATTTTTTTACTGCGGAACTGGTTTTATTTTCCATGGGGCTTGTGCTTTCAGATTGCATCGACTTTATCAATGAGCTGAATTATCCATGTTCAAATAATAAAGTGGCAAGAATTAATTGGTTTTTGGATGAGGAAAAGAACTGCTATAATCCTAAGGAACGTACTTTGGGGTTGAGTCCCTCGGGCGGGGTGCCTGTCCGTAGAAACGAATATCCACATATGGTATGTTAAAATTATATTATATATATCATTATATTATTATCTATACAAATAAATAAAATTGGAGTGTCTGTTTGTAATATAAAAATAACACCTTTTCACTAAATGCATATGAAAGTACATACGACACCTATAACAAAAACGCGATTAAAAAAATTTTTGTCTGTCTGTCTGTCTGTCTGTGTGTTTGTTCCGGGTAATCTCCGAAACGGCTGGACCGATTTTGACGGGACTTTCACTGGCAGATAGCTGATGTTTCAAGGAGTAACTTAGGCTACTTTACTTTTAGAAGAACAATTAGGGTTCCGCATAAAAAAATAAAAACGCATGACATCAAAGAGTATCTCCGAAACGGCCGGACCGATTTTGACGGGACTTTCACTGGTAGACAGCTGTTGTTATAAGCAGTAACTTAGGCTACTTTTATTTTAGAAAAACTAAAAAAAAATGGGTCCTGTCGCGCGGGCTCAGAACGCGGGAGCGGGCTTTTTTGCTAAGTTAAATTCCACGCGGACGAAGTCGCGGGCTCAGCTAGTATTATATATATCGTATATATTATTTAGGGTATGGCTGAAAACCAGCGCTGGGGGAGTCTCGTTCATCTCCAGCACATGCTGAGCCATTACCTTTCGTCACAGTTCGCGCTGAATGTGTGTGTGTGTGTCGAATAAATGTTTGTTTCTTTCTTTCTCGCATTTAGAATGGGGCATTCTAGTCTTGATGAGCTGAGCCCTCGACTTCGTCCGCGTGGAATTTAACTTAACAAAAAAGCCCGAATCCCGCGGTCTGAGACCACGCGATAGGACCCATTATTTTAATTTTGTTTTTCTTAAATAAAAGTAGCCTAAGTTACTGCTTATAACACATCTACCAGTGATAGTCCCGTCAAAATCGGTCCAGCCGTTTCGGAGATACACTTTGATTTCATTTGTTTTTATTTTTTTACGCGGAACCCTATTTTTTTTTTCTAAAATTTAAGTAGCCTAAATTACTCCTCAAAACATCAGCTATCTGCCAGTGAAAGTCCCATCAAAATCGGTCCAGCCGTTTCAGAGATTACCCGGAACAAACACACAGACAGACAGACAAAATATTTTTAAATCGCGTTTTTGTTATAGGTGTCGTATGTACTTTCATATGCATTTAGTGAAAAGGTGTTATTTTGATATCACAAACAGACACTCCAATTTGATTTATTTATATAGATACAATGCGAGGGTAATCTAGCGAGGGTAAATAGGGATAAAACTACTCGAGTAATGTACGGGAAGGCGTACTAGCGACTTCGCCTTACCTAGTCCTATGTCTCGAAAACTGTAGGACATATCGAAATAATTTAAACATAGTTTTCTTTTCATTTAAATATGAGCTATGGTGAGCTAAAAATAAAATATATCTTGCATTGGTGGTATATACGAATTTGCATATTATTATTTTAATTTTGAAAATGGTTTTGGTTTGGTGTGTGTATGAAATATAGGTAATGTGTTTCCTTACAGGCGTTACTAGGATATGGATCGAATTTGACCTCACTGCAGTGGCTGTGCGGCGGGTCACTAATCAGCCGCAACTTCATTCTTACAGCTGCACATTGTATATCAACTCCAATCCTGTAAGTACCCAGACTAATAGAGGAAGCGTTCAGGGCACGTCACCGCATCAGTATTAAGCCGGCATGTAATCCATCTTCTGTACATATACCACTATTTGTTCATTAAAAATAAAATGATCGGAATTATATGAAAAAAAAGAAAATGAGAAAAAAAATCTAAATAGAATACGAAATATTAGTCATACATTCGAATTGCACACGCACTGAGAACCTAATGAATTCATTAATAAAACATTAATGAAGTTCAAACTGTGCCAAACCGCGCCCTTCCTTGCCATTCGGTGTGATAAGCAGTCCACATAGTAGTCATAGTATTTGTAGTACTACAGAATTTGTGTCGGTACATTGATGTGTTTTTATTTAATAAAATAAACGTTGATAACTTTTTAGACCATAATAAAGTCAAAAACGGGTTCCACAGTTGACGTTGCTCAATAATTTTGATGGTGAATTAAATTTATTAGTATACTAGCTGAGCCCGCGACTTTGTCCGCGTGGAATTTAACTTAACAAAAAAGCCCGCTCCCGCGTCTGAGCCCGCGCGACCGGAACCATTTTTAAAATTTTGTTTTTCTTAAATAAAATTAGCCTTAGTTACTGCTTATAACAACAGCTATGTACCAGTGAAAGTCCCGTCAAAATCGGTCCAGCCGTTTCGGAGATTACCCGGAACAAAAACACAGACAGACAGACAGACCGACAGACAGACAAAAATTAAAATCGCGTTTTTGTTATAGGTGTCGTATGTACTTTCATATGCATTTAGTAAATGGTGTTATTTTGGTATTACAAACAGACACTCCAATTTTATTTATTTGTATAGATAAAAAGAGAAAATTACTGATTGAATGCAAACATTCGGCCTATACTGAAGGTCTACTGGATATATGAAGTCAATGATCTTAAAATGAATGGTGATATTATTTAACAGGGGTCCAGTAACTTACGTAGCACTTGGAATACTGCAACGGTCAGACCCTCCTGAACTGTGGCGTCGGTATAAAGTGAAAACTATCATCCCACACCCGGACTACGAACCGCCATCAAAGTACCATGATATTGCACTGCTTGAAACTGAAACACCGTAAGTAGAGCATTTCGTTGTACACTATGGGCATAGGCACACACACCCTCAGCTTTCTGATTCATGTTATAATATTAATAATAATAACTTAGCGTGACGTCCCGCTCCTGGGCACGGGCCTCCCCTCACAATATGTGAGATTCAGGCCATAATCCACCACGTTGGCCCAGTACGGGTTGGCAGATTTCACATGTCTTTCGAAAATTGTTCAGATTTTCTAAGAAACGTGCATGGTTTCCGCACGATGTTTTCCTTCACCGAAGTAAGTGATAATCATAATAATATAGTTATTATGATTCGCACATAGATATCGAAATATCCAGAGGTGCGTTCCGGGGTTTCAACCTAGGACCTGGTGCAAGACGCGTGCTTAACCTAGTGCTATCACTGCTTATTCATGTATTAAAAACAATGTAAAAGTTGAAACTTCGATTCATTTACCAACGGATGATTTGAAACTCTGACGTTGTGGGCTTAAGTATTTTATTATATTATAACTGTGAAAAACGGTATTGGCTCCGCTCACGCTTCAATGCGTTAATAGTACATTGTTACACGAGTGGTGAAAGTGACTTATTTAGTCCCGAGACGGGGTTTGGCGCCCGAGCGTAGCCAGGGCGCTAATAGTTCAAGGGACTAAAATAAGCCCTTCACCCGAGGCAAACACTGTGCTTTTCATTACGAATACAAGGAAAGTCAAAATAAAAACAGGAATTGGCTAAAGAAATAATACAAGGAAGTATGAACAATACTCTACAACTCGAAAAAATAAATAAAGATCGGATTGCCGCCTATTTTGTTTTTTTTTCGTTGGCCGGCCAACTTCATTATTTAGCCATTATTTTTCATTTTCATCTTTAAATATTTTGCCCAAATCTATGTTATTTGAAAGAAATTCTTGAAACTAAATTATAATTAAGTCATTTAAAAATATATATTCTTTAATTAATACTTATCTTTATGTTATTTTAATTTTACGTCGTGCTGTAATTGAGTGACTGTAGAAAAAGTTTGAACATGGTTCCATAGAAATGTGAAAACTAGTTTTTTTTATATAATTTGACAGCTGTCAGTTGAAAGCGATTCTCCCGGGCCGGAAAAGTATTACTTTCAACCCGCTCCTCAGGCAACTTCAGACCTACTTTCAGAGTATGAGTAATGAAAATTTATATTGAATTTTTGTCAAGGACGCACCTTTCTGAGGACCAAATATATAAACCCTTGAGTTGAGAGAAATAAAAACACATTTTTACTTAAACTTGGATCAAGTTGTTTGTACCACAGAACTTTGCTGAACACGTTTCATCAGAACAGATGGCACTTATTTATTTCCAAATGGATACATGGTGAATATTTGTTATGATTGTACCAAACACATCCTCCAGGAAACCAACCAAATCAAGTTTATACTGAATGGCCTATAGAAGTGACAGAAACGATGTGGCAAAGAAAGGATCAATCACATTTATACGTAGAGCTGAAAATCGTGTGGTTGATTATGTCTAACCGTTTCAGAATATCATTCGAGACTCAGAAAACCGAAACAACCATCACGAAAGTTCGGCCTGCGTGTCTTCACGTCGATGGGAATCTGGATGAGAACGCCACCGCCACTGGGTGGGGAGCTGTAGGCTATAAGAAAGACTTGGCAGACACTCTTCTCGCTGTGAGTTTAGTTTCTAGATAGTCTCATACTGAATAGCCGTCTAATGGATGTAAACGAGATTAAAATTATTATTATGTAACTGCTTATCAACAAGTCGCTCATACGCTTGTATATAGTATAGTGAGTTCATTATTAAAAAATAATAGAGTTTGTCCTCAATTTGACCCGTATTTTTATATACGAGTATGTTATATAGTTCCAGGTTAATTTTGTTTATCGTTTTCAGGTCAATCTGGAAAAATTCACTGATGACGAATGTATGGAGAAGTACCAGCCGCACAGACACCTTCGTAACGGCTTCAATAGCACCACGCAAGTGTGCTATGGCGACCGAGTGGGCATTCAGGATACCTGTGAAGTAAGTGTCATAGAGAAATACAAGGTGTTTCAAACGCTTAGTTTATTATGACGACCGCTTGGCGCAGTGGTTCGAGCGTAGGCCGCTTGGCTCACTGCACATGGTGGTTGTGGGTTCGATTCCCGCTGGGCAAATTTCGGAAATGGCCTTCGTAGTTTGCCCAGGTCTGGGTGTCATTGAGATCGCCCCCAGTCCATTGTACGGTACCCATAGTACAAGCGCTGCTTAGTTTGGGACCATATAGTTGGTGTGACAGTCTGACGATATTATTATATTATTTTCCTGCCAATTTAAATACTCAAATTTCAAGTTGGTGCCTTTAGGTAACGGTACTGGTGAGTACGGTGACGGAAAACATCGTGAGGAAACCAGCATGTCTTAGAAAATGTAACCAATTTTCGAAAGACAATATGTGAAATACGCCAACCCGCACTGGGCCAGAGTGTAGGATTATGGCCTGAATCCCCTTCGTGTTGAGGGGAAGCCTGTGCCCAGGAGTGGGACGTTAAACGGGATTAAGTATTTTATTTATATTTTTACCTTTAGATACTATGCAAAACGTTTACAATTGTTTTCTTAAATATCGGTGGTTGCTACTCATTATACAATTAAAATATTATACTATTGACCGCTGCCGCTCGACTCCACTCACAACACGTTCAAACTGACGTATCACGTATCGGAATACTTTTGACAGTTTTCCTATAGAACAACTGTCAAAACTGACGTATTCATTTACGCGAATCGAGCGACAGTGGTTAACAGAGTAGAGCCCCACCCAGGTCACACTGTTTTCTGAGCCAATGGAAACATTCTACAGTCGCAATACAAATGTCTCGACTAATATTAGTACGCTAGCTTGCCTACTTTGATACAAAAAAAAATATACTGCAACGGCTCTTGTATAAATTGTTTTGCTTTATAAGAACCTTTAGGTCTGGCTTGAATAACTGGTGTCTGGTTTTTGTTATCAGGGTGATAGCGGTGGACCCCTTCAGAGCAAAGAGCACTATCCCAGAGGTTGCGTGTTCACGATCTTAGGTGTTACGTCCTATGGGAGAGCGTGCGAGGTCGTCGGCAACTCCGGAATGTATACCAAGGTGCAATACTATGTTCCGTGGATAGAGAGCGTCGTTTGGCCATAATGGCGATTAAATTAGATAGGCCCTGTGTAATAATAATTATGGTAAAACATTAAATGACATATGTAGACGCCTAGTGAGGACAGATTCTACGTGACCATCATATTTTATGAATTTTGGTTCTAGAATTGGGATTCAATTATTACATCGAATTAATTGGTATGGAATAAATTGTTTGTTTTTGAGCATTTGCTTCCATTTATTTGAACAATTATCATTAGGGGTTTCACCATAAAATGAACTTGGAATTTCTAAAACAGTGACCAACTTCAACATGATTTTTTAAGCATTTCTTAGCGCTTCTCGTTGGCCGTGGTATTCATAGTGCATTTTTTTCACTATGAATTCGCAAAAACGTAGCAATGCTCATAATACTTTTGTTCTGGCATTAAAGCGCCCTCTCTTGATATTAAGCGCATCACACAAATACCGTCCCTCGGAAAATATTCAGAGTTTCCACTTAATATCGCTAGGAAGGTCACATGGGCGAAATTCGTGTGTACCAGCTTTATTATAAACATAACGCAGAATTGCGTCATTTTATTTGCACAGGTGAATGGAGGACGAGGAATGTAATATTTTTCGGAGAGTTTAGGATTGAAGACAGTGGAAGCTGACAATACATGGAGTAAGGGGCATCGTAACGAAAACTGGTATCATGGATTCAACTCATGATTCTGGACACCCCAGAGTAGGAATTTTCAGTTGAAATTTCATGAATTAAATTAAAATTTTTCATGCAAAAGCGATTTTGAGTCATCAACGGAGATAAGGTATATTTGAATACATAAAAGCATGACCTAAGTAATGTTAAAGACTGATAGATTGCCGTTAAAAAATGATACAGCTTATCAGATAGTCCGATAAAATATTTATAGGGCGAAGCTATTTTTGTTAGCTTTAAAATCAAGAGGACGACAGTCATAAGCAATCGAATACACGTTAAAATAGTTTCCATTTGGAACGTTAGATGGGCTGACGTTTCGATGTTTCTTCCGATTCGAAGTTTGGATGAATAAAACATCGAAGTGGCGACGAGTTCGTAGATATTAGACAATAGGTAATGTAGGTATAGGTTGTTATGGTTGGTATGGTATGCTATGTTAGAATGGGATAAATTTTCGCAGGAAGGTTTTCGGAATTTAAAATTTGACAGGTACTTCTAAATAGATCTATGGTTTATACGTTCGCTAACGTCAAGGGCCTCAGATGCCTCCCTCGAAGATGACCTTGAGAGGGACGGCGCAGCGGCGGCAGCCGTGGCTCTCCCGCCGTGCACTGCAAGGGTGCAGGGGGGAGGGTCCATCTGCTCCCCGGGACGAGCTCTCACAGGGAGCACGGAAGAGGCTCCGGTACGTTCCGTCAGGAGATTTTGAAGCCCCTAAGACGTGCTGAAGTCGCTTTCATCGGCTGAGCTTAGGATCACTAGGGTAGATACCCATTGCCGATTGGTAGGTAACAACCGGCATGTCAACAGGCAAGGTGGGCCCCTCGATTGACACATCGCCAGATCGACCCAATCGATTGGTCTTTTCGATTGTTACTATATTGTGCCGTCTGGATGCTACTTAAGCCAGCCTCGCATCAATTTATTGAAGACAACACCATATTTTTCACATTAATTTATTCAAGCAAATACGTTCTTATTCTATTACCATAATCTATACAAATAAATAAAATTGGAATGTCTGTTTGTAATATCAAAATAACACCTTTTCACTAAATGCATATGAAAGTACATACAACACCTATAGCAAAAACGTTATTTTAATTTTTCTTGTCTGTCTGTCTGTATGTTTGTTCCGGGTAATCTCCGAAACGGCTGGATCGATTTTGACGAGACTTTTACTGGCAGATAGCCGATGTTATAAGCAGTAATTTAAGCTACTTTTATTTAAAAAAAAAAACAAAAAAAATGGGTCCTGTTGCGCGGGCTCAGAACGCGGGAGCGGGCTTTTTTGTTAAGTTAAATTCCACGCGGACGAAGTCGCGGGCTCAGCTAGTATCTACTAAGTTCTAAGACCAAGTAATTTAGTTTGAATTTTTTTTTTAAATCTTACCTTGAAATGTTTATTAAGTACTTACCCTGAATTAAGGTACCTTACCGTATAAGGTCGATATTAGGATAATCATGAATTACTTATCTATACAAATAAATAAAATTGGAGTGTCTGTAAATATTACAAATATCAAAATAACACCTTTTCAATAAATGCATTTATGTAGGTACATACGGCACCTATAGCAAAAAAGCGATTTAAACATTTTTTGTCTGTCTGTCTGTCTGTCTGTATGTTTGTTCCGGCTAATCTCCGAAACGGCTTTATCGATTTTGACGGGACTTTCACTGGCAGATAGCTGATATTAAAAGCAGTAACTTAGGCTTTTATTTTAGAAAAAAAAAAACAAATGTGTCGCGCGGGCTCTGAACGCGGGAGCGGGAGCGGTTAAGTTAAATTCCACGCGGACGAAGTCGCGGGCTCAGCTAGTACAATATAAAAACGAATCTTTATTTCCTTGGTGATCGCATCACGCGTGAACGGATGGAACGATGTCGCTAATTCTTTTTTTGTTGTGTTTATTATTGTCAGGAAAAGGTTCTTATGAAAGATAAAAAAATAAGAAAGTTGAGCGGAACAATTTGAATTCAATATTCAAAGTTAAGACAAGACAACGTCTGTCGGGTGAGCTAGTACTAAATAAGTAAGATTAGAATCGATCGCAGTCACATTTGTCGTGGACGCAGGCTCCCCCCGGCAGACCCAGCTGGCGGCACCAACGGTCGCAGGAATTGAAGGCGCAGTTTTCACGACGAGCCCGGAACAGTATTTCTGCATCATCCTCTTCTAGAAGAAGTAATGGATGCAATTTAAGCAAACAATGACCTTAATTCTGCTTATTAGACAAACTAAACTAGAGTAAACTAAATATATTGATATCCTTATCATGGTCGTAATTTATGAGCGACACTGAAATAATTATTATAAACATGTCAAATTTTGTTTCATCGTTATATGGTACGATAGAATTAGGTCCGAAATCATAAAGCATGTGCACTAAAAATAAATAAATAAATATTGCCAGACTGACACGGCTAATATATTTTTTTGTTCCTAGTATCGTAGTTTTGTAATTACGGCATATATTTATGAAAACTAACTTTTACATAAATTACATAATGTTTAGTACCTAAAAATACAAACGTAATTTGGTATCGCATTTTTTTTTCTCAGTGTTCTATAAAATGTATTATAGTTTGTAAAGTGTGCATTATATTATGTAAATAGATACACTGTTTTGTACTAGCTTTAACGATTAGCGATTAATCGTTACAGGACTAAATAAGGCCTAGAAAGGAAAAATATGTGATTCAAAATTATAATATAAAACACTTACTATAAGGCAGAGATTCCGAAAACACAACGGCTACGAGAGCCAACATTACAGCAAATACCAATAAATAACCTTTCATCTTGTCACTCTAACTTTCAGGCTATATGTGCACTTTTCTGGTTTAAAAACCCCTTATATACGTATTACAAATGCGACAATTACAAATAAAAAGTTATTTAAAAAAAATAAAACGTTTTCATATTCCAATCTGAAAATGGTTTGCCAATGGATTTCTGACTTTAAATGATCGATGTTAAGTGTTAAGTGTTCAGAGCGACTTGTGAGTGTTTGTATTATTAAATTATACATGTAAGTGATAAATTAAGGTATGTTGTACATATCGCCCTAAATATTTGCATGCTGTTGACATTTTTTTTTGGAAACGTCTGTTTAGCTTTGCCTAAGCCTGTCATACTAATATTATAAAGAGGAAAACTTTGTTTGTTTGATTGTAATGAATAGGCTCCGAAACTACTGAACCGATTTGAAAAATTATTTCACTGATGGGAAGCTACACTATCCCCTGGTGACATAGGCTATAATATATTTCAAAAAAATTGGGGATCCTTACTAAAACTCGAATAATGTAACCGCAATGTACCCGTGCGAAGCCGGGGCGGGCCGCTATACAAGATAAAAATAAAGTCGCCTACTCAAACTAACACACCATTAACTGTAGACCCGTACCTATATAGGCACTTGAGTTTGAACCTATACATGGTACTTTAAGTATTGCACACAGAACTATTGGTATTATTGTCAAGCGATATCTCGCGTGCCGTGTTTCAAGCAATGCTATAAAATATATTATTCAGCTTTAGTGTACAACTTATCGTTTCGGGTAAGTACCTACTTAATAGGAGATAAAGTGGGTGATGCAGAGCAATATTTATATTACAATTATTGACAATATTTTATCAATTTATCTCTGCAAACTGCAGATAAATTTGTGTGATGTTTTCTTGCAATGGTCATAATTGTATAGAATGTCTTGTAAGTATTATGTAATTTTATTTTTTACTAGCGGCCCGCCTCGGCTTCGCACGGGTTACATTATTAGAGTTTTAGTAAGGATCCCTAATTTTTTTGAAAATATTATATAGCCTATGTTACCCGGGGATAGTGTAGCTTCCCAGCAGTGAAAGAATTTTTCAAATCGGTTCAGTAGTTTCGGAGCCTATTCATTACAATCAAACAAACAAAGTTTTCCTCTTTATAATATTAGTATGATATATTATTCCCCCACAATCTACCTACCTATTTTACCTAATAGGGGAATCACTATTATTATATTTAAGGATATTGAATTAGTTCACACTAGATATTTAGTAAATAGATCTAGTTTCTTGATCTTAGAAAGGTCTTAGGGTCTCTCTGGGTTATGGATTAAATTTTGCACTAATCCTACTAATATTATAAATGCGAAAGTTTGTTTGTTAGTCTTTCAGGCAAAAACTACAGAACTAATTTGGATGAAATTTGGAACACAGATAGTTTATAACCGGGATTAACACATAGCATACTTTTTATCCCGATAATCCCGAATTTTTTGGTAAGTTAAATACTACGCGGAAGAAGTCGCGGGCATAAACTAGTAAGTAATAAGTGCAAACTTCATACAAGCATAATGATAGTATGTAATGCGAAAACTCGTGATATTGAAATTCTATTCTAAGTTACGCTTTATATTGAATTGACTGCGTGCCTGGCTCGTGTTTGGAATATAAATGTGAATAGAGCGCCATATATTGTGAATTATGAATAACGATATTTTATGGAGATTCTGCCATTTTTATTAACTGGACGAAACGATTGATTTCTGGGTAAATATCGTTGAAAACGAATTTAGTTTACAATTTAGTTGTTCCAAAATAATTCCGGTGCTTCGAACTATATTATTACTAGCTGTGCCCCGCGACTTCATCCGCGTAGTATTGGATTATTGGGTTAAAAAGTATCTTATATGTCAATCCCGGTTATAATCTATCTGTGTTCCAAATTTCATCCAAATCCGTTCAGTAGTTTTTGCGTGAAGGAGTAACAAACATACATACATACATACATACATACATACATCCACACTCACAAACTTTCGCATTTATAATATTAGTAGGATGTAATTCAGATCGATTATGATTGTTATTATTATTGATATTGATTATTGTTGATCGATTATTATTATTACCTACCTAGTGTTTAATGTTTAATTATAAATATAATAATATCGCCCGACTGACACACCAACTGTATGGTCCCAAACTAAGCAACGCTTGTGCTATGGGTACCGTACAATGGACTGGGAGCGATCCCAGTGACAACCAGACCCTGGAAAATTACGAAAAGGCCATATCCGAAATTTGCCCCGGTGGGAATCGAACCCGCAACCACCATGTGCAGTGAGCCGAGCCGCTGCGCCAAGCGGTCGCCAAATGTTGATATTTTTTTAATTAACTAGAACGGCATATCAATAACTAATCCCGGCGTTCGTAATTCTTTTCTTCGTAAATGGCTTGACAATTATTTTTTTGTACTTATGGGGAATCAATTCTTATTTTTGGAGATACGATAACTAATCACAATACTGAAAAAGCTCACGGTCTCATCCACAACACTGTAAAACTCGCGTTGAAATCTATCTCACTATCCGTCTATACTACATATATATACTATGTGTAACATCATCATGTTAACTTTTATTAGACTAGGCGTGATCTGTGATGTGAACATACCATTTTTATTTTGACGTTTCCATTTTGTGAGTCTGAGAGCGCCATTAGAAATGTCATACCAGTACAAAATGACATGTCATAAGCATAGGTACTCATGATCGCTCTCAGACTTGAGATCGATTTATTAATATCGGCCTTCATTATCATGATTCATGAGCTCCCAACCAAAATATAATTTTCTTTGACATCCTACTTCCTACTAATATTATAAATGCGAAAGTTTGTGTGTGTGGATGTATGTTTGTTACTCTTTCACGAAAAAACTACTGAACGAATTCGGATGAAATTTGGAACACATATAGTTTATAACCTGGATTAACACATAGAATACTTTACTTAAGTCTACGCAGACGAAGTCGCGGGCAGAAACTAGTAGTTTATAATGTACACAGACCGGTATATCTATAGCAACGGACAGAAAAGGTACACGGTGATAATGTAGTAATGAGAACACAGGCGTTTACCCGCAAAATGACCACATACTATGTAGTACTTTCATCAGACTACATTCTCGAAATAATGGCACTGTATTATGTCGACGGTACCTGTTCAACTAATTTGCATAAACCTTTTTTCATGGATATAAAAATGGACTGGAAGTGATGATTGTTTACTCAATGTATGACGACCGCATGGCGCAGTGCTTTGAGCGTAGGCCGCTCGACTCACTACACCAGGTCGTTGCAGGTTCGATTCCCGTCAGGGTACATTTCGGAAATGGCCTTTTCATTTGCCCTGGTCTGGGTGTCGCTGGGATCGCCCGAGTCCATTGTACCAGTGTACCCATAGTACAAGCGTTGCTTAGTTTGGGACCGTACATTTGGTATGTTCGTCTGGCGATATTTATTTAGTGATAGCCGATTGGTTAAAGCACGCGTCTTGCGGGCACCAGGTCTTGGGTTCAAATCCCGGCTCGCACCTCTGGATTTTTCGAAATCTATGTGCGATTCATAATTTCTATATGATTATCACTTGCTTACGGTGAAGGAAAACATCGTGAGGAAACCTGCATGTCTTAGAAGGTCTAACCAATTTTCGAAAGACATGTGAAATCCGCCAACCCGCACTGGGCCAGCGTGGTGGATTATGGCCTGAATCCCCCCTCATGTTGAGGGGAGGCCCGTGCCCAGCAGTGGGACGTCAAAAGGGCTAAATTATTATTATATTATTATTATATTTAATGTGAGAATGAGACGATAAACATACTTAATTTTATGTAATTTGCTAAGGTATGAGTCGAGAAATAACCCGTGTCATAGGCTAGGGAACAATCAAGGTGCCCGTCTACTTGAGCCAGCGGCCTGGCTGGGCTAGCTTTCAACCAATAGGATTGCATCATTTTAATGAGCTACCTATGTAAAACGATCCTATTGGTCAAGAACTAGGCCAGCTAAGCCAGCTAGCCCGCTAAGTTCATCGTTATTTTTATATAACAAATTCGGCAAACGAGCGTACGATCCTGATCTTAAGTAATTGTAGTAGCCTGTATGATTGCAATGTGAAAGGCATTACTTGCACGTCGCTGTCCTTAAGTAGGTTTTGAATGTCTTTTAAATTTTGAAAGTTTCACAAACCTGACTTATACCTGAAAAAAAATGGACCTACATAATAAACACACGTATTTATCTACTTATTATTTGCACATACCACTAAACTAACTTAAACATACTCTAAAAAATAATATAATTATTATGGATGAATTGTATTGGGTAAATATATACCCAAAAATAATATTCTATATTATAGAAGATATTTCCTTCTAGTGTTTTAATTCCCTATTGTCCCGGACACTCGAGCACAGATAATAAATTCCCGCCCCACCTGCCGCTGGAGCCGTTTCTCTTGAGAAACAAAACCTGCTGAAAAACGCACCTTTTATATAAATATATTGTCATCTCTCTCCTTCATTATATAACAGCCATCTGTCGTCAGCAGGTACCAACGATAAAATACTGGACTTTATCTATTTATGTAATAACTAGCTTATGCCCGCGACTTCGTCCGCGTAGTATTTAACTTAACAAAAATTTCGGGATTATCGGGGTAAAAAGTATCCCGGTGATAAACTATCTGCGTTCCAAATTTTATCCAAATCCGTTCAGTAGTTTTTGCCTGAAAGAGTAACAAACATCCACAAACTCACAAACTTTCGCATTTATAATATTAGTAGGATATTCCGGTGTATGTGTGTTCGTAATTCCTCTCGTCCTAAACGTCTAGACCGATGTTGATGTTTTTGTTTCTACTGATAAGGTCACCTGAATGGTTCCTATAGTTGAATCCGGTAGGTGGCGCTGATGTCATCGTCCAGAAATCACGCTAGCCCAGTTCTGCGGGAAAATGTAGTTTCTCTATATTTTTGTACATTTTCATTGAAAGATTCTATTTTGTCGGTGCTATGTATATTATTCTGTGTTATTTTCAATTGTATGGGTTTTTTATTCAGTGGCATAACTTATTGTTTTTACAAATCATCTATACATCTATACAAATAAATAAAATTGGAGTGACTGTTTGTAATATCAAAATAACACCTTCTCACTAAATGCATATGAAAGTACATACGACACCAATAACAAAAAAGCGATTTAATTTTTTTTTGTCTGTCTGTCTGTCTGTCTATCTGTCTGTCTGTCTGTCTGTCTGTCTGTGTGTTTGTTCCGGGTAATCTCCGAAACGGCTGGACCGATTTTGACGGAACTTTCACTGGCAGATAGCTAATTATTTAAGGAGTAACTTGGCTACTTTAATTTTAGAAAAACAATTAGGGTTCCGCGTAAAAAAATAAAAACACATGAAATTAAAGAGTATCTCCGAAACGGCTGGACCGATTTTGACGGGAATTTCACTGGTAGATAGCTGTTGTTATAAGCAGTAACTGGGGATACATTTATTTTAGAAAAACTAAATTTAAAAAAATGGGTGCTGTCGCGCGGGCTCAGAGCGCGGGAGCGGGCTTTTTTGTTAAGTTAAATTCCACGCGGGCGAAGTCGCGGGCTCAGCTAGTAGTGAATATAATAAGGACCATCTTTGTAGGCCTTCAATCAAATTGCTTTACATTAATATGTAGAGTAGAGTAGCAAGACGTGATCTTGTATGTCCACAATATGCCATCGATATTAGGTCCTAAAGGGGGTGAAGCCTTTTATAGTGTATCGGTAACATATTGTAGAATGTTCTCTGAAAAGCAGAAAATGCTTGCAACCATCAGAATATTAATATTAATGTTTTCCTTTACTCACATAAATAATATTACTTGTTTATTTACCTCAAATAATAAACTTATTTAATGAGCTGTTAAAGCAAAACAGTATTTGTTACCTAAACACTTAGGTCCTAAAAACTTTTATGTTTATTTTATACAGCCATCGCAAGAGGAAACTCCGAATTACTCTCAAACAAGAGCGATAAAGTATTTACGATAACAGAATAAGTTCCACAAACAGCAAGCGGGAAGTTTTTCCTGTATCTTAATGTTACCATACATGTTAAAAGGCGTCAATATACTTGTGGTTAGAAGGGCCGTCCTCGTTGCCGAGAGGATCCGGGTTCGATCCCCATCCAGGCCATTAAACTATTGACGTGAGCCCACTCCTAACACAAGCAATAGCTTAGTTGGAGGGGCTAACGGGAGTACTAGCAATGTGATAAACTCATATTGCTAGTAATATTTTTAAAGAAAAAAAAAATTATAATTCTCTATGTGACAAATATTATAAACGGGAAACATTTTCTGTATTTGCTAGACGTTTAGTAGAAAAAAAAAATGGGAACGCCAAAAGTAGTTATTTGATATAGTATTTTTTCTCAGTGAATGACTGATTGATGGTAAGTACATACTTTGGATGGT
Organism: Notodonta dromedarius; assembly: GCA_905147325.1. Taxonomy (NCBI): domain Eukaryota; kingdom Metazoa; phylum Arthropoda; class Insecta; order Lepidoptera; family Notodontidae; genus Notodonta; species Notodonta dromedarius. The sequence continues at coordinate 10,450,752 of LR990165.1, read as the reverse complement.
CGGGAACTGTACTATTTACCATAGAAATATTCCCGTAAATCCTAAAGACAAGCAAGCGCATAAATTTGTAAACGCCATGCTAGCCAGCTACTGCTTGAGCCCTTGAAGTAAGACTAGAGCAATTCGGACCTTAATGAAAAGTCTCAGGACCTTCTCCAGTTTAACATTCTGAAATTCAATAACTACCTTAATTAGTTAGTGGAGTTACTCGCGAAGTACCTAAAGCACCCCTTGTAGTGGGGGGTGCTGAAGCTGCTGAATAAAGTCAACATTGTTTCATTAAATTCGAAAGGACTTCAGTACTGAAGTGTTTGGTAATTCAAGGCGAGTCGTTGCGTCATTTTATAGTGACGTCACGTCATTTGAATACTGACAACTAAAGAGGGTTCTAATAAGGGAGGAGGACTATTGCTACACTATTCTAACATGTAGCGCTGTCACTGTGCTATCTATATATTAATACGTGAAGCAAAAAACTTTGTACCGCTTTTTACGAAAATTGCGCGGACGGAGGAGTATGAATTTTCCCACACTTATAGTTTATATCGGAAAGGAGGCTAAAATGCTAATATTTTTTTTAAATTAAGCATAAAAATACATTAAACTAATAAATAAATAATTATACACACTACCATGCGTTTGGCGCACACACATTTGTAACCACACTGACTGACTGACAAACGGTGACAGTTTTTGGAGGACGGGACTTCCATTGTGCATTCTGCGTGCCAGTTTCAAATAGTCTTTGACAATAAAACTTTAATGACGTTTAAAAATCAAATTTAAATGAATTATTGTCGAAATTTGACACAATAACGGGAATACTGGTACTTATTAGTCTGCCACAGCGTTTCAGTGGCAGACTAACAACGTAGTGTAACAACGACCAATGTTGATGGGTGCGTGGCTAGCGGGGTATACATGGGAAAGGCGCGTCCAGAGGTTTTATTGTCATAGATCTATTTCGCATATGAAGTCCCGTAGAGGCGCTGTAGTCGCGTGTCGGCAATACAATTGACACTGTGTACACAGTGTAAATTGTATTGTATTGTTGTTGTTAAATTGTATTGTGTAAATTTAGTTCCGTATTTTTCCTCGGAACGTTTTTTTTACATGGAATTGACTTTAGTGACGTTACATCGAGAGATTAGTCTGTGGTTGCCTCGCGAGGCTTTTATGCCTGGCTCAATCGAAGAGTGGCATCTCGTGTAAGGTAAGTTATGCTTAAGCTGACTCCCCCGAGCTGTCATATTTCATTTCCTAGCTGTCAGTCTATCAGCTGTCACGTGACTATTTCACATGAACTAACTAGAAGTGGTATCTGCTCATGCCCGTGAAGCAGGTGGAAGCTGTAGAATTAGGAAGTATGTAGCTAAATAGCTGCGTCTGAATTATATCAATCAGCTCTGTAAAGTAGCAACTTTTAGTTTAAGTATGACAATTTAAGAGACTCGCACGACTGTTCGATTAAATTTAGACCCTTCTATTCATTTGCTTAGTATCGAATTTCCTGTCTATCTTATTTCGCCCGCATGGCTGTGCCAAGGTCATCCTCATTCGCCTTCAATACCTCCATTGATAGGTATTCTGTCCTCAGCGATTTTTTTCCTCTCCTACTCATAGGCGCCAAGATTGTCACACCATCTCTATCCGGAACCCACTCGATTCAAATTTAAGCCCATTTCTCTGGGTCCATTCTGTTTGCACGTCCCACCCATCTCGACTTACATATGGCAGTTATCAGTGACAGACTGACTGACAAGTCTCTGGTGACAGATATTAATAAAATATATCTAATAGCGAAAGCGAAAATGTCTAAAAGATGTTTGCTAATTCTAAGACGCAGCAAAATTGTTTAACTTAAAAGTTTGTTAAATCAATAACAAGTCCCCTGCACTCAATTCCGTTTATCTGCTCCTCCAACGGTCACATTAATTCAGTCAACCGCATAATCCGAACGTACAAAGCTTCATGGCGAAACGTTTGAACCATTTCGTCGGGATTAAACTTTGTCAACGTCTGTGAACGTTGAAATGCAATGCATAATGCACAAGTATTAAAATATTAAAGAATTTAGTAATGGTTGCGGCGGGCGGGCTTGCTGCCAACTGCGGTTTCCACACTTTAGAGTTTTAAACCTCACGTGACGATCTACCATTCACTTCATAGATTAATGTCGTGATTTGTAGACGAGTGGGAGTTTTATGCCTACGTGTTTGAGACTTCGATGAGGTAGCACTTATACGTTCAATGGATAAATAATTATTTATTTACAAAGTGCTATCTCATGGAGTCTCAAACTCGTCGGTGCAAATTAAAATTACGTTGATTCAGATAAGATTTAACTATGTCCTGAAATAAATCATTTCTAACGAGACTACAGATTACAGAAAAGCAGTAATTTTCACAGAACCCGAATGTGACCCGGTTGAAATGTATACCACGAGTACTGTAAGTAAACCTAAACTTACAAATTTGAATGCTTTAAAAACATTATGGCATTATAAAACATTGGTGACCGCTTGGCGCAGTGGTTCGAGCGTAGGCCGCTCGGCTCACTGCAAATAGTGGTTGCGGGTTCGATTCCCACCGGGGCAAATTTTGGAAATGGCCTTTTCGTAATTTTCCCTGGTCTGGGTGTCACTGGGATCGCCCCCGGTCCATTGTACGGTACCCATAGTACAAGCGTTGCTTAGTATGAGACCATACAGTTGGTGTGCCAATCTGGCGATATTTATTATTATTATTATAATATGTAGGTACAGGGTCCTTTAGGTCTACCTAAGCTATATGTCTATACCTACTTCGTTGTCTCATCTGCGTATACTAAGAGAATCACTACTCTGTGCACCTCTCATGTTTTTAATACTCGTACATTATGAACGAAGATACCTAGCTCGACATTAATTTAACTGAGTGCTCAGTGCTCAGCCCGTCTGGGTTCACAATATGACGTCTGGCCTCAAAATTCACAGTTCCATGATTAATTTCACAAGTTTTGGTATAGATAAGTTTGCTGATGGAATGAGTATGAACTCTCGAGTCGTAATTATGTTCTTTGTGCGAGTGTGTATGAATAATTTGCTAGCTATAGTTTAATATTGGAGGTCGAGATGTGTCTGCGCTTGTGATTTGTTGGGCTTTACTTCAACTATCCTATGGGTTGGCACTTGCCGAAATACTTACCTCTGGTTTGCACAAACGAAATACATAGGTATAAACATCGATTTAAATAGTTTTCCATATATTGTGCCGTCTTTTAATTCATTTGTGATCCTTAATGACCTACCTACCTACAATTTTACTTAACATAAATTGAGTTAAAAAGAGAATGTAAAACTAAATAAAATAATAGTATTCTGAAATGTCTAAGAAGTCATGTCGATGCCCCCAAGCAATAACTCGGTAATCGAAAAATCCAAATTTTACAGGAAAAATCTTTTACTGATTTTTTCGAATATTTCTTCAACGAGTGGGACTATTAGAGTCATTTATGTATCAAATTAAACCTAATTTTTAGTCAAATATGACTGTACCATTACTAAAAAAATCCTTTTATTAATTACCCTGTAATTAAACAAAATAAATAATACACTACATTCTATACATTAAATATAACAGTTTTAGTACTTACAAGATTATTGCAGTAAATTTATCAAATAAAATATTTCGTAACATTTTGTTATGGACTTCTAAAGTGTTATTTTTTATCGTAGGAATGATGCATAACGTCTTTTACAGAGTTATTGCGGTAATATTCAATAATTTTACATACGGTATTGATATATTACATTGTTATTACGACTTAATTTTGAAAACCATTGTTATAGGTAACAGTAAATACAGATTTTTATCGAAGTATTTAAAAATGAAATTAGAAGGGTTTAAACGAAAAAATACACAAATTTCTTTAATTTTGAAGTAATATTTATTGCACCATGACATGTGGACAATTATTAATAATCAAATAAATCAAACAAAGTCAACAATTACATAAAATTTTATCTAATTCTTCATCAGAAATATTTTTTTTTTTACATCTGTGTCAGCAGTGAAGTGTTTAAGTGATCGATTAGTTGCGATAAGAGTTATAATATTGAGTGTATAATTATACTGGGTGATTTTAATGCCAATCCTGGCTCACGGTTTTTTAGTGAACTTATTTCTGTTTGTAATGAGCAGACTTGGTTTTGCACCGACTATGAGCTTCTGCCGAAGGACACACATACGTTTGTTTGTCAGGCTAGCTGCTCGCGACGCTGGCTAGATCATTGTTTGACAACTAGCGCAGCCAAAAGTCTCCCTGCGAGTGTGTCGGGTCTGAGTGAACCAAAAGATATTGCCAACCTCTTTCAAAGACATTTTAAAGTTCAGTCTTCCTTGCTAACGGGGCAGCGGGAGTTCGATGAAGGGGAATCTTCGGGTTCTGGTGAGCTTGCCGTAATGATTACAGCTAAACAGATTTCAACACTAATAAATAAGTCGCCAGGCCACGATGGCCTTAGCGTCAAGTACCTGAAGCGCGCAGGGCCACATTTGTATAGGGTCCTTGCGTTACTTTTTAATTTGTGTCTCAATCACCGCTATTTGCCGCAGGACCATAAGCATACAGTGGTAGTACCACGGTAGTACCAATAATTAAGGACAGGACTGGGGACGCCTCTGACGTGTCCAATTACAGGCCTATTTCGTTAGCCACAATACTCGCGAAGGTCTTGGATAGTTTGCTTGATCAACAGTTGGCGAAACACATCGAACTGCATGACGCGCAATTTGGCTTCAATCCCGGGCTAGCCACGGAAAGTGCCATTCTGCGCTTCAAGCAAACTATTCAATATTATACCTCCCGAAAAACACCTGTATTTGCTTGTTTTTTGGACCTGTCAAAGGCGTTCGACCTGGTGTCCTATGATAAACTATGGAATAAAGTGCGGAGTGATACAATACTACCGAAGGAAATTACATCCCTGTTTCGCTTCTGGTACTACAACCAGAGGAACAGTGTCAGATGGGGGCAAGCTCAATCGGATGTGTATAGGCTGGATTGCGGGGTGAGGTAGGGGGGATTAAGTTCACCCCGCCTGTTTAATTTATACATGAACCGGCTGATCGGTGAGCTTAGCTACACCAAAATTAGAGGCCATATTGATGGCGTTTGTTTGAATAATATTAGTTACGCCAATGATATGGTGCTGCTGAGCCCATCGATTGGCGCTTTGAGAACACTTGTAGATATTTGTGAATCCTATGCAGTGGCCGATGGGCTAAAGTACAATGTTAAAAAGAGTGAACTCATTATGTTTAAAGCGAGTGCCACAAGTTATTCTGATATCCCCGGTGTCTCGCTCGGTGGCACTCCTTTAGCATGGGTGACTAAATTGAAGTACTTGGCTCACTGGGTCACTGATGATCTCAAGGATAATTTGGATATAGAGAGGGAGCGCAGGTCGCCTAAAGCCTTCTGTCAATCTTTCTACACGTTCAGTCTTTGGACCCGTTTTACTCAAAGGACATACAGCGACCTTCTTATCCAATATAATAACGCGTTCAGAATACTGTTGGGGCTGTCGTGGCGTTGTAGTGCATCCGGTAAGTTTGCGGAGGCGCACACTGACGATTTCTACGCCATAATAAGAAAGAGGACCGCATCTATGGCAGGCCGCCTGCGCACCGCCACTAATAGTCTCCTGAGCGTGTTCTCAGATCGGTGGGACGCCCCTCTGCTGCGTCACTGGGTAACGACCCATACCATTTGTAAGATAGGTAGCCTTTTTACTAACATTATTAATTAATTTATCTTGTATACTAATACTATGGACTCAGGTCTGAAATAAAGAATTTGAGTTAATGAGCCTATATCAAACTTAAAAAACGTTGTAAATATATATTATGGAATACGAATATTTAAATAAGCTCAATAAAAACCCCGTTCTGACGTTTACCAAAAACTCCTTGAAAATTATTTACGCCAATAACCCAGTAACCGCAGCTTACCAAATTATATTCTACAAATATATTTTGTACAGACCTTTAACAGTTTTATTGCCGAAATATTTTTGTTTTAAACTTCCCAACAATAAACCTGTGTGTCATGATATCTTTGTAAATATCATTAGAAAAAATCTGAAAAAAAATGGTAAGGTGTATTCTAGTCCGTAGATGCCAAATTTGATATAACAGCATAAACCCCATAATAGGACATTACCGAGTTATTGCTTGGGGGCGTCGATGTAATCTAAGCTTAATACCACGAGATGCCCTTTGTGAATTGTTAAATTGATAAAAACACATGGATTAAATTCTGCATTGCGGTAGCCAATTCGTGTAGACACTCATGTTCATAATTATATACATTTGCTGACTGGACTGGAACCAAACCACAGATGCTCCTGCAGACCAAAATCAACCTCAGCTCATGTGGTTGTAGGTTGGTTTCAGTTTGGAGAAGTATGGGTGGGTTACATCCATTCTGCATAACAAAACACAATCTTAATGTTTTTTTTAAATGGGTGTAATCTAAGCTAAATATATAACCGTTAGGTATATATTACTTTTAATGGTAGCAAATTGTATTAGGTAAGTTTAGCTTTCCAATCATGTTCCTTAAGTTAAGTAGCGTCAACCAAACCGTGACTCATGGTTTCACTAACCTTAAAAGTACTTCAGTGTAAGTATAGTCTTTATTTCGGTTCTATAAGGCACATTGTTGTATTTCCAATCTTCTTCTTGTTGTCTTATGAGCTAGTGACCAATTTTTGTGTCGGAGTTTTTAGGTCATCTGAAGGCGACCGGGATCGACAGCTTAACGAAGCACACTCACTTGAAAATGCCACTAGCTGTCACGGTAAAGTCCACTGGTGGTCGTCTCTTACCAGGATTTGAACCCACGACTTTCGGAACACAAGCCGGGCTCATTCCCACTGGGCTACCAAGACCAGTACCACATGACTACTAAAAATCAACCTATTGAAATAACAAAAGCATTTTAAATGTAAGGTTTACACTGTACGGTATGAAGGTAATATGCTACAAAGTTTACAATGTAACAAGCATGTGTAGTGTGTAATGTAAATCATAACCGGCGTAACAAGTACCGAACAAGGCTGTGTCCAACTTCGTCGGCGCGGGTGGAAAATGTTCCCAATACTGGTTGTTCTGTGTTGCGAGGAGTTAATTTGTATGTCTTTTGTTTGGTTCATAGCTTCGAAATGATAAAGAGTAAGACTATGATACGAAATAGGTAATGTTACGGTATTGGTGGATATTAAATTCCAATGGCGAGCAAATCAACGCATTTATATGGAAAAAGAAAGCTCAAAACTCGTTCAAATGTTTTGAACTTCGGCTCTTGTGTCCGGATCTCAGCGTAACCTAATGTTTGAAAAATAATAGATACAAAAAACATACTATAAATAAATTATTGAATGCTGCGGAAATTGTTGCTGAATTCTTAGCATAACTTTTGATGATATTTATCTCCATAGTTTCAATCTGACAACACTGTATATGGGGATATCCCTATAGTGATGTTAAAAACTTGCCCTACTAAGTCCGAATAGTTAATTTATTGACTGGTAATCTTGAAAGACAACTTACTGGAGCTATCTTATACATAAAATGTCTGGGAATTATATTAGCATTGTAGAAATTTTTAAATCTTTAGCTCGTCATTTAAAAAATACTACCTACCTCAAAAAAATGCTAGCCCGCTGAGTTTCATGCCGGATCTTCTCAGTCGAGGTCGCGTTTCAATCTGGTTGTAAACTGCCTGATGAAACTTTTCAAAATGGTGTTATTATTATCAATTGTCAATATCCTCTTTAAATTACCATACTTGGTCACTTAAATAATTATTAACTGAAAACTTCCTCCTAACTTTCAAACACAAAACTTTGTGTTTGCGCAGTTAATTATTTATTGATATAGGATAAGAAAGTTGGCGATCCAAATGAAGTTTGGAGTTCCATATAATGTGAAACTCTGCAGTGATTGACGGGCTCTTAATTGATAGATACACTGGATTAAGGTAATTATATAATAAATTTCATCTGATGTTTGGTTCAAAATGTATAGTTGATTGGTCATTCACACAAAGATAATTGCCGTATTTGACATGAGAATACAGTTAAATATATTTTAATTATCGGTGCTAAGTTAACCGTGTAAGTTAATCGCCACAGTATTATATGGTGCTAGTTTTATGATATAATTTACTAGTTTATTCTTCAAATCTTCATATTTTAACCCCCGACAATAAAAGACGGGTTTTCGTAATTATACTCCTCCTAAACTGCAAGCAGTATTACAAAAAAAACAATCAAAGTCTGTCAAAACAGATTTTGATTGTTTTTTTTGTACTTAGGGGGTCACCTGGATGGTTCTTAGTTAAAGTTAGACCCAGTAGATGGCGCTGCTGTCGACATCGAGAAAATACGCTATCGAAGCTGTAAGCAAAACGTAGTAGTAAAATACAATTTCTCAGATAAGATCTAAAAACACGTAAAACCGACATTATTTTGTAATACATTTTAACAGCAGGAGGAGGCTCGTTCAACTTAGTTTATAGCGGAGACCTCGTAAACGGTTCGATTCCCGACCCAGAAAGGTGTAATAAAAACGCGATAAACAGTGTAGTTAAAAATCTAAAATGTATTTATAGTTCAATGTTAACATTGCTTAGAATGAGTACTTAAAGCCGGTACGATCGAATGTCATTCTTATGTCAAACCAGTACAAAATTACTTGTGCTACTTAAGATCGCTCTCAGACTTGAGATAATAATACAAAATAATTTAGGCTTTTTGACGTCCCACTCCTGGGACAATGGGGGATCCAGGACGTAATCCACTACGCTGGCCCAGCGCGGGTTGGCGGTTTTCACATGTCTTACGAAAATTGGTTAGATTTTCTAAAACATGCAGGTTTCCTCGCGATGTTTTCGTTCACCGTAAGCGAGTGATAATCACAATAGCAATTATGATTTGCATATGTATTTTGAAAAACCTAGAGGTGCGAGCCGGGGTTTGAACCCAATACCTAGTGCCCTCAAGACGCGTGCTTAGCCAATCGATCGAATCGAAGTGATATGTATATTTATTAATACAGGCTTCAGATGAATCATTGCGATATAATGAGAAGTAGTTTATAATATTAGTACAGTGTAAGCCTACCCAATTTCTACGGTAGTAGAACCGAGCTGTTTCCAACTGACTACAACTCATATGAGAGCCGGCTCGATTGGCATAGTACCACCCCTTTCAAAGAAAATCAGCGTAAAGTAACTATTATAGCCGCGTTTCGTACCATAAGTGAGAGCCGGAAGCCCAACAACTAATCCAATGACGCAATCCAAATAATTCTTAGAGTGCCCGTCCACTTGAGCCGGGCGGGCTGGCCGGGCTAGCTTTCGACCAATAGAACCGCATTTCATTGCACAGTTCATTAAAATATAACCACGATCAGCCGCTAGTCAGCTAGCCCGGCTTATGAGAACGGGCTCCCTAAAGTAAAATTAATAGGAACTCCGATAATGTCCTTTCAATATCTTGTAACGGTGTTGAACAGAGGAAGCGCACTCAAGTTGGCAATATCGTTATATTAGCTACGTGCGCAACTTGCAACGTTTCACAACTAGTAATTGCAACGGCTGCAACTTCACCGTTGCTAGGCAATTGTTAACAAGTCGTAAGTCTAAGTCACACAGTTATAGTCTTGCGGGCACCTGGTCTTGGGTTCAAGCCGTGGCTCGCACCTCTGGGTTTACCGATATCTATGTGCGAATCATAATTTCTATATGATTAGCACTTGCTTAAGGTGAAGGAATACATCGTGAGCCTGCATGTCTTAGAAAATCTAACCAAATTTCGAAAGATATGTGAAATCGGCCAACCAGTTCTGGGCCAGCGTGGTGTCTTACGGCCCAAATCACCTTCGCAGTGAGGGTAGGCCCATGCCCAGGAGTAGAACGTCAAAAGAGCTCAATAATTCATGTGACTGAAACTCTTACAGTGGTAGAGCCAAGCGGTAGCCACTTGACTACAGCTCATATACGGGCTGAATCGGCGTAAAGTAGCATATATGGACTGGCTTGGAATAGTACCGGGGTAGTGGCTATCTGTAATCAATATAAAACATACAAATTCCATAGAAAGAGAAAGAAACTAAATGGGAAAGATATAGAGGCTGTGAGAAATGTTCCAGCTGCGGAAAATAGATACACGCGCTTTGCGTTCGAGTAATGGGCTGCAAAAGAGTGTCTCATGTATTTTCTTAGCGTATTGGTTTTTGTTTCAACAAACACCAATTTTTATTTTGATTATTAACATAATAATAACCAGAATGAAGTATGTAACATCGACATTCGATTCTATCCTGTAAAAGACGTTAAAAAAATTGAAGCTTTGCTTAAATTGTATTTCTGTGTGCTATTGATGTCCTTACGGGGTACACAATATTACGTTTCTATGGCATCTTAGTTCAATGCTTTCGTATAAATAAATAATTATGAGAATTTTTTTTTATGGCCGTTAAGCTATGATATGATATTCATTATTTTGTTTAAAATAAGCTATCAATTATTACTTAACTATTAGGTCGCTTTTAATAAATCGATCTCAACTCAGAGAGGGGTTTTAGAAATGTTATTCTGGTACAAAATAACATGTCACCTAACTCAAATTCGATTTGTGAGGGCCAGTGTGTCACAGGTATATTTGTTGGATAGATTATAGAACAATAACCCGAAGAGAAACTAATCAGAAACTTATTATTAACTCCACAATTTTCTAGTCGCTCAAAACAATGGCGGATTAAAGTTAGGCGCGTACTATGCTAGGCTAAACGTCAGTTCCACTTAGTTCCCAGTTTACCAACTACCGTTCAAGTTTCATACATCGGGCGGCCGAAAGTTGAGCTCATACGAGTTTCAGCCCGGACTTTGTCTTGTTTCAGTCTTCGTTGGTCCAACACTGGTACTGAACTTATTAACAGTGTTATTGAGACAAATTTCATGTATCCCGAAGTTTGGCTTGGCATTGCGGAAGGGTATTTCAGGGTGTTATGATGTCATATTGAGAAGGGGGATGATGAGTATTATTTTTATTGCAAAATTATTAAAGTATGTCCTACGATTACTAGATACCGGTTAAATCATTCTCAAACTTACTTTAAAAATTAAAAAAACACAGACTTTTAAACTTTCGAACACTACCTGGTGAAATATGGCGACATAAATGATTTGCCGCAGAAAACTTTAATATTTGTATTTTTTTTAACTCAGTATCTTAACAAATTTAAACAATAAATTGGTACCTGCTATAAGAAAAATACTAAAATTGTTATAGGTGAAATTTCAATTCCATCAGTTGTCATAATTAGCAATATAATTAAGTTTTCTTGACTAAGCCAACTTCTTAATCAATAAATCTGAATACATACTTGATGTCACCATTCAATAGCGGCAACAAACCACAATACCTACATAATGTTAGCATCATATTTTAATTTATATCCAAATTAATGACGAAGGCTTCAAAATATGCGTTAAAAGTAATTATAAAGTATACATTCGATTTCACTTTTGATATATTGAAACGAGTTTTGACGTAAAACCGATATATCGGAAATTCAGCGCTGCCCGTCCATTGTTTGTTCACGGTTGCTGCTAGTTTAAATCTATTCCATTATTTAGAAAGACAAAATTTTAAAACCAGCCATCAGCCAGACTATCTTTCCAGGTCATGAATGTTGAAAATAGAGACGATATTAATACATATAGAGAGAAACGTTGTAGATTAAGGAAGTAGAGTCGCGCTCGATCTTATTTTTTTATTTGGCCCCACCATCTCAACTAAATGCTAGAGATAGTGCTCACGTTAAATGCCTAGTATTGGAATCAAACCCGTAACCTGTTAGTTTGAAGTGTGGCCACTCTAGGACACTGGACGGTTAAAGCTTTGGTATCGCTCTAGCAATAGTCCAACGAGATAAAATTCAGACGCTCTACGCTAAAGAAAAAAAAATACAACAAATGTTTTTTGTAGTTCCTAGTATTTTTTTACGTATTCCTAATTTTATTGTTGAATGTAAATACAAAACTTTTTTCTCAGTGTATCGATTATCATCTAATTGTATCTAGGAGAATGAGACTCTATGTAGACTCTAGAGCGACTGGCGAGTGTAAAAATGCTTAAACTAATCCTGCGGTTGAACAACAGCAGCTCTACAAAATATTCAATGTATAGTGTAGTGACCCGGGTCAATGAAGCCATGTAAAAACTTTCAGGAAATACTCCGCATACCAAAACAAAAGCTGCCTTAATAATGTTAAACAACCTCTTTACATACCTCGTGTGAAAAGGACGTCAGAGGAATCCAGTTAAATGCTCACAAAGGTTCAGCACTTACTTTTAAGGGCAATTTTATTGTAACCCTAATGAAATCATTCAAGGTCGTTCGAGCAATGTGTTGTAATTGGGACTGTAATTATGTCCTCCAATAAATTTTGTGTTAATGTGTATTGTAACTTGTACTTGAATGGTTCTGTACCCTGTTTTTGAGTGACGTGTGATGCTAAATAAAAAATGCTTATGAAGTAAGTAGTAGGCAACTTATTCGAGGACTTATATACTGGCTGACACGATCGGGTAATACCGGGCGCTCACAGAAAATCTGTGCAAAGTAGCTATTATAGCTGCGTTTCGAACGACATGTGAGAGAGCTGGTTGAACAACAATCCCTCCGTGCTGCTCCCTCTGTCACATTCCATTCCAGTTCAGCAAAGTGCGAGCAATGCCTTTGGCATTGCAAGCATCTATAAGCTAAGGTAACTGCTCGGTCATAGGCTTGTTTGCCAACGTATTAATAAAAAGAAGAAAATAATCGGTTTTTATCATTGTTTGGTTAAACTGAGCGTCGGGGACATTAAATTACATAGCCTAAAATTATGCAGCATACAAATCTGTTAAACAATTCAATATAAACCTAATGGTAGTAGAAAATACATTTTTATTCACTTGAGTCTTCATAATAATATTAGGTATAGGTACAGTGCAGAAATGGCTTCAAACATCCGCCCTATTAACGACACAGGTTGCTTTTATGATCACACGGAATGTTTAAGTATACTGTAAGCTGTTTTGTTTATTTACATTTTATACCTTAAGTCCCAGAATTTTCACGGAATTTCGTACTACTGTGTGCAAGTAGTATAATGTTATAATTTGGATAATCTGAGAGCAATATCACATAGCAAAATATTTGAAGCTAGCTGTAAATAATAAAATCATGGCTATAATTACAATAATATTGTCACACTAGCTGTGCCCCGCGACTTCATCCGCGTAGTATTGGATTATTGGGTTAAAAAGTATCCTATATGTTAATCTCGGTTATAATCTATCTGTGTTCCAAATTTCATCCAAATCCGTTCAGTAGTTTTTGCGTGAAGGAGTAACAAACATACATACATACATACATACATACATACATACATCCACACTCACAAACTTTCGCATTTATAATATTAGTAGGATCGATAGTCTTGCAATTTCGCGTCCAACGCAGCATATCTGCACAACAATTAATCATGTTATAAATACAGTCAATAAATCTAAATTAGGTCACGGAATATCCTACTATTCACATCATAACTGGTTCAGTTAATTGCAAATCCTTTTACCCCAAAGACATTTTAGATATTTTCGCTGTTTTACCCAGTTAAATTTAACAAAGTATTCAAACACATTTTGCCCTAAAACATTAAACACGGTATTCATGAGCCAATATTTTCATCTATTAAAGGAGTCCTCACACCGGCACTAAGTTGTTAGCTGACAACGAAAATACAAACAAATTACCCGGATTACGGACGAAACCTGCCTAAATGTAGTAAAGCATGCATTACCGGATTGAAGCACTTTATCATAGCAAGAACCGCCCGGATATTTTGTTGTTACCCATTTTTGGCTGCATAATGGAACAGGATTTCAATATATTAATATTTATAAGCAATTCATTTGTTATTGGGCCGGTCGGGCGGTGCAAAGCGCTATTTTTTTAAACAACTCCAGGATTTTCAAGGGATTTTTGTAAGGAAAATTCGCGGATCTCACGGCGCTATTTGCATTTGAATTAATTTTGGGGTGGCATCATCAAAAGGACATTATCTTAAATAGAAACAAAGCTGGTTTGGGCATCGAACAAGCTATAAAAAACTTATCTCAGTAAAAATACACCTTAAATTCATATTGGGTTTGTTCCAAAAGGTATTCTAAAGACGTTTTGTAGCATCCTACTAATATTATAAATGCGAAAGTTTGTGAGTGTGGATGTATGTATGTTTGTTACTCCTTCACGCAAAAACCACTGAACGGATTTGGGTGAAATTTGGAACACAGATAGATTATAACGGGGATTAACATATAGGATACTTTTTAACCCGATAATCCCGAAATTTTTGCTAAGTTAAAATACTACGCGGATGAAGTCGCGGGGCACAGCTAGTTATACATATATTTTATTTCAACTCAAACTAGGTACTACCCATTGTAATGAAAATTGACCTTTACGGTAACTTAGGTATGTATTGAGAACTGAAACTCTACTATGATTTTGACAAGTTAGTAATTAAGAAGACCTAAATCAAAATATTGATAGAGTTACAGTTATATTTACGTACCGACGTTACCGTGAAGGATCATTTTCGAAAGTATTCAGTACTAAACTAAACTAAAATTGAACTATAACAAACAACTACAGCCCGTGCCATCGCCGCTAATTCATTAACCCTTTACATAGATCTCATTGTACAGACGCACAAATCATGCTGATAGCCGGCTTCCACCGTTATATGCTTAATTTACCCGTGTACAGTAATTAATAGGCCCGGTGCTGTAATATCTCCCTTGATGAGTGATGTACATTGCGGGGGGAGGGGGGGAGACACCGATGCACTCGACCGACAAAATCAGACTATTATTTCGAGATCCGACTTATCGTCGAGAATAGGACATTTCCGACAGCATTTTGTTTCACTGTGAAAGTCAAATCGTTTATTTTGTTAAGGCCTACGGGGACACTTAGAAATTGTAATTTTTACATATTTTTCTCAAATCTACAACCGGATCGAAACGCGAGTTTTGTGTAGCAGTTATCTAAAACCAGCGGCATATAAATGTAGGTGTCGGAAAAATTACTGGTTACTATAAAGTAGGTACTTGTCAGATAAATGACTGACGGCTTGAAGATGCCAGTAATTTGGTGCGTTTACATATTATAGAGAAGTGATACTGGAACAATCAATTTGACGCTATCCGGAGCGGTACAGAGCATTTGCTTCGGCGGGTGCTCGGTATATGCGGGCGTTCCATAGGACGTTGAATGCGTTGAATGCTACGATTACCACTGGTGAAATAATTTTAAATAAATGACTTTTAAATTGGTTTAAATACAGAAGTTTAAAGTTTCATTATCATCTAATGGATCATCGGCATCGCTCGTCGTCGACTTCATCGTATTTTGTAGGTATTTATTTGAGCTAATATGGGTCCATCTGAGGCATTGAAGTGGTCCTATTGGTCGAAGGGGGCGGGCCTGCTTTACAGCACAGCCAAGTAGACGGTTACTCTAAAAAGGAGAACCCAGTCGGGAAGAAGCGACAAAAAGTCGTCCGTCTGCGTCCATTGCTATGCTACCACATGTTACACTCACGCACATATAATTTTGTACACATGAACCGCCTCTGAAAATGTTTGATAAACTAATTTACGAGGGTAGGTAACCATATTCGATAATTCAGATATGAAAAACTTATGTAGTGTGAGCCCTGGCGTGAGCAGTGGCTCAATCATTCAATTAATTTATTTAATTAATTTAATACGGCATGGTCAAACCTACTTGGGCCAGATAGTTTCGTCTGAAAACCGGCAAGAGAAAGAAGTCTTAAGACGTATTGAAAACGCCTGGAAGAGCTACTGGTCCATGAAGGGTCTTATGAAGGGCAACCTCCCGATATCCTTAAAGCGTAAACTCGTCGACATGTGTATATTGCCTGTCCTAACCTATGGTGCACAAACATGGTCATTGACGAAACAACAAAAGTCCAAACTCATTGTCTGCCAGAGAGCTATGGAACGCAGCATACTAGGTGTTAAACGGACCGATCGAGTCAGAAACACCATTCTGCGCGATAAAACTCGCATCTCGGACGTGGGAAAAAAGGCTGCAAAGCTGAAGTGGGAATGGGCCGGTCACGTCGCGCGCATGGACCCGCGGAGGTGGGCCAATATCTGCACTAGCTGGATACCTGCCAATAACCGCCGCCGTCGGGGTAGACCAAGAAGACGGTGGCGCGATGACTTGGACACCTTTGCGGGAAAGACGTGGCCGGAAATTGCCCTGGACAGAGCCGCGTGGAAGATAAAAGGGGAGGCCTTTGCCCAGGAGTGGGACAGTCTTACAGGCTAATAATAATAATAATGGTCAAAATAGATTTGTTTAATTAGAACATTTTCTCACCGGACATAGAAGAGAACGTCATAAGTGGCAATAGTGTTGTGAGCAATAGAGTTCGGATCGACAATGTAGCGTCATCATTGGACACAACTGCCGATCCCGACTTACAGGATTAACAGTGGTGTGAGTTTGTGGCGGGACTTATCCCAATTAAAAAAAAATTGGGCCGGACGAGGTTATCACGTACACTAAAACAAAACAAATTAAACACCAATTTTTTTTAGTCTGTTTTTCATAACACAACTAGCTGTGCCCCGCGACTTCATCCGCGTAGTAATGGATTATTGGGTTAAAAAGTATCGTATATGTTAATCCCGGTTATAATCTATCTGTGTTCCAAATTTCATCCAAATCCGTTGAGCAGTTTTTGCGTGAAGGAGTAACAAACATACATACATACATACATACATACATACATCCACACTCACAAACTTTCGCATTTATAATATTAGTAGGATAAATGATAGGTATTATCTCTGACATTCAAAAAATGTCTAACCTGCCTACGAGAATACATGTGGGTACTAAATTACTCACCAGTTTTTAATGGGCCCCAATCACGGCTTTGTACAACTGTATGTAATCTCTGGGTCGGTTTGAACCAATATGTGTTAATTGAACACCGCCTCGTTCATACAAACAGTGAATGGTTTTGGTCCCCGATTACTTCAGATTCGGGGTTCAATTCAATAGTGGAACAGTATACTGAATAATAGAATTGTGGGGTCCAAACAAACTTAAATACTTATGACTTGTGTAAACAAATAGAACGGACAGAAAGTTGAAACTCTTCGTCGGCTTACAAACATTTGCTTTACAACAAAAATAAAAGGCGCAGAAACACAAATGTGAAAAGTTTTCACGTAACAAAAACTATTTGGACATTTATTTTTGGGACTGTTTATTATATATTTTTATCTTCTTTGTTCCTTTTTTGAAGAACATTATCTACGTACATCTCTACCTGTTCTAAGAACGAATCAATAGGAGAATGTATCCATAAAATAATCTAACCCAATTAAGGGAAGATCACATAAAATGTTCAGTACTTCCGCTGAAGGTCATTCACCTATCGATGAAAGTGTCGTAAAAAGAACCTAATAAAATTCTTCTTTACTTAAAATATCTCAACAATCTTCTTAGAAGCGAGCTTGAGGAGCTATTAAAATAACAATCTATTGCAGATAACAAAAGAATTGAGGAAAAAATTTAATAAGGGCGATGTCCTTTTAACAAAGTGGTTACGGATTACAAAGGAAAGAAGTACGAATTAAAGACAAAACGTTTCAGAATAGTTATTTTTTATTCGGAGGAACAGGTCACCGGATTCTCAAGTCTAAATACCTAATCATAGAAGTCGGCAATCAGGCCAAGTCAGTGACCGACTTTGCACTTGAGAAAAGGAGATAGGGACGCTCCGTTCGACACACAGCCTACAAAAATGTGTCTCGTTTTTATAATAATAACTAGCTGTGCCCCGCGACTTCATCCGCGTAGTATTGGATTATTGGGTTAAAATAAAAAAAAATATCCTATATGTTAATCCCGGTTATAATCTATCTGTGTTCCAAATTTCATCCAAATCCGTTCAGTAGTTTTTGCGTGAAGGAGTAATGAACATACATACATACATACATACATACATACATACATACTCACAAACTTTCGCATTTATAATATTAGTAGGATATGGATGACCAATATTTGTTGAACATCATTTCTTCATCAGTGCGTTAAGCTTTAATATAATCACATAATACTAATACTCTATTCACATCCACAAAAACTACAGTATGTTAAGCAAAATTTCCCGGTTCGTCGACCCCCAAAAAATTTTGAAGTTATTTTTATGAACATTTTGTTCTCGCATCTACCGACGGACACAACTCGTCGGAATTTGGGGGGTACGCTCAAAACGCTTGTGGCTGACAGCGCCATACATATTGCTGTTCATGATATCCGTAACAATGCTTCCGGATTTTTGCTTAACTTTGTTTTTTTCCTGTTATTTCACTTATGTGGTATATTTTTTTCGTCTGATTTTTAAAAGGGGTTCAATTTGGTATTATTTACCCAATCGCAAGTGTGATAAATTATTAAGTATATAAGACGCATACATTTAGAAAAATCAGGTGAAGAACATGATTGTGTGACCCTAGTGTGAGTGGTTGCAGGTGGGTTTCAGTTTGCAGAAGTATGTGCGAGTTGGTTTCATTCTGCAAAAAATTGTCTAATTTACGCTAATTCCGTTATAGTCAAATCTATACAGATAAATAAAATTGGAGTGTCTGTTTGTAATATCAAAATAACACCTTTTCACTAAATGCACATGGAAGTACATACGACACCTATAGCAAAAACGCGATTAAAAAAATTTTTGTCTGTCTGTCTGTCTGTCTGTGTGTTTGTTCCGGGTAATCTCCGAAACGGCTGGACCGATTTTGACGGGACTTTCACTGGCAGATAGCTGATTGAATAGGAAGTAACTTAGGTACTTTTATTTGAGAAAAACAAAATTTAAAAAAATGAAAAAATAGGTTCTGTCGTGCGGGCTCAGAACTCGGGAGCGGGCTTTTAGGTTAAGTTAAATTCCACGCGGACGAAGTCGCGGGCTCAGCTAGTCATTACTAAACTAAACTGGACGCATCTAAAAGTATGTTTGTCTTGTTCTAATGGATGATGGAACAATTCGGTTTGACAAGTACAGTTGTTTACTACCAAAATTAGCACCATTGTGTTGTGTACTTATATTCGCAATCTACTTCAGGTGTGATTAAATCATATTTATTTAGTTAAGTACAATGAAATCATATATTATGAATATTGTGTGGCTAAATGAATCACCTACAACATTATATTATTAATAACTGGATGATCATGCAATTATATTATTAACTAGCTGAGCCCGCGACTTCGTCCGCGTGGAATTTAACTTAACAAAAAAGCCCGCACCCGCGTTCTGAGCCCGCGCGACAGGACCCATTTTATTTAATTTGTTTTTCTAAAATAAAAGAAGTTTAAGTTACTGCTTATAACAACAGCTATCCACCAGTGAAATTCCCGTCAAAATCGGTCCAGCCGTTTCCGAGATACTCTTTGATTTAATGTGTTTTTATTTTGTTACGCGGAACCCTAAATGTTTTTTCTAAAATTAAAGTAGATAAGTTACTTCTTAAAACATCAGCTATCTGCCAGTGAAAGTCCCATCAAAATCGGTTCAGCCGTTTCGGAGATTACCCGGAACAAACATACAGACAGACAGACAGACAAAAATTTTTTAAATCGCGTTTTTTTATAGGTGTCGTATGTACTTTCATATGCATTTAGTGAAAAGGTGTTATTTTGATATTACAAACAGACACTCCAATTTTATTTATTTGTATAGATAACTTGATGATCATGCAATTATATTATTAATAACTTGATGATCATGCAATTATAATTCAATTTTTACCCAGCAGGGTAAAAGTAATGTAAATTATACACAACAAAATTAATTAAATACACATTTCAATCGTAATTATAATTACCCACTTTTCCAGTCGACTTAATTTACTTTGGGAGTTTCGCAAAGTTACCATAAAGTGATGTTCGCCTTTGATCTCGTCTCCGAACTTGTGTTTGTATTAGATAATTAGTATTAATTCAGATTAAATTGAGAACATTTACAAAGTTTGTTTACAAATATTTTGGGGTTTATTTACTTGTTGTATGACATTAAATAGCACTCCATGTTTCTTGTTATAGGAACTCAATCAAAATTCACTCAATTTTATATTTTAACTAGTATCAATATTTGAAATTTCAGCGGTTAAAACAAGAAAATGTATTCTAATGTAAAAAATCGCCATGCCTTCAATGCCAATATTTAGTTTCAAGGCATCTTAATACAATTAAACTTTGCTATCAATCTTGCATTAATTACCTTGAACTCTCTTTCTTTCTCATGTGTTCTTTACTGTAGGTAGATTTAGAAATTACTACCCCAATTGTATATTTCCGCAATTATTGTGTTTATATGCTGTTGTCTCCTATTTAGAACCGACAAAAATAGAGACAACCAAATAAATCAATACTACTGACTGAACCCGGTTCAGTCAGTAGCAGTTTTTCGCGGGTCGCGCTGATAAGCGTGACAACACTCGTACGAGTTTCATGTGTGGCATAAGGCGCGCCTATACACGCCTTCCCGCACCTGAAAAAGGAATATACGCACCGAGAAAACGATAATCTGAAAGCACCCTAAGTAAACTTGACAAAACTCATTTTTCGCATGGCCATAATCTGAAACTCAGATGAAATCAAGCGAAATCTGAAACAAGCGCAACACTTGTTCACAGTTATTGGGAGTAGCAGCCAGCGTCTGGTAACTTGATCTGCCGGGCCGGCGGTATGTCATATATTATATGCATAAGCTGTAAAGGGCGGCTGCGTCCAGTTGTATCTACTGTATAATGTGTTGTATTCGCCAACATGTTCAATAAAGAAGTTTTTAGTGGGTTATATTGGAAATACAAATGCCTTTTGAGAATGAGAAAGGATATAAGATTATGTTGGGTTTTTAGAGCCCAGGGATAGGGTAAGACGGGAATAAAAGATTCAATAGATATATGTAATGCGATACAGTAATATTGTAAAGTGGATTGTAAACTACACTAAATCTATACAAATAAATAAAATTGGAGTGTCTGTTTGTAATATCAAAATAACACCTTTTCACTAAATGCATATGAAAGTACATACGACACCTATAGCAAAAACGCGATTTAACATTTTTTTGTCTGTCTGTCTTTCTGTCTGTCTGTCTGTGTGTTTGTTCCGGGTAATCTCCGAAACGGCTGGACTGTTGTTATAAGCAATAACGTATGCTACTTTTATTTTAGAAAAACAAAATATTAAAAAATGGGTCCTGTCGCGCGGGCTCAGGACGCGGGAGCGGGCTTTTTTGTTAAGTTAAATTCCACGCGGACGAAGTCGCGGGCTCAGCTAGTAATTGAATAAAAATATGAAGCTATTACTAAAATGTAGTTGAAACGGATGAAATAAGGAATTAATCGTAGTAACAACATGTCTGCAAAATCATTTTCATATTAACATCTGCCTGCGTTTTCATTTTATTCTGTCGTATTATGACAGCTGTAGGATAGACTGGGGATTAAAAGCTCTATTCAAATATTGTAGGTATTCGCTATAAATGCTGGCGGACGCCGATGGCAGTGTTGTGGGCGAAATTTTTGGACAGAATAATATTCAATTTCATCTTATAATCTGTTGGATTGTCAATAAAACATTTCCTGTGTTGAAGGAAGGGTAGCTTTGAAATTAATAATTTTTTTTTTAAATTTATTTGGAGCAAAATACAATTACACTTCCTTATTACTAGTTAGTTTACAGGTACATCTTACTTTAAGTGTAATCAGCCCCGCTGCCCTCAGATTAATACTTTGTAACGATGAGTACCTACGAGTATTATGTAAGCGAGTATTTGAGCCAATCGCCTGAAAAAATGAAGAAAATATCAGTATTATAAGCAGTGCTTTGATAAAGAAGGAAAATGTGAAGAAAGAGTTTGAGGATCATTAACAATAAATAACAAAGCGTCATTGGGCTAGTGGTTAGAGTGACCGCCCTCGTAGCTGAAAGGATCCGGGTTCGATCCCCATCCTGGCCATCAAACTATTGACGTGAGACCACTCCTAACACAAGCATTAGCTTAGCTCGAGGGGATACGGCAATACTTGTAATGTAATAAAATCACAGTAACCTTTTTAAAAATTAAATTAAATGTTGATTTGGCTATTATAATGGTAATGGGGAAGCCAATATACTGTTTCATCCCCATATGAATATACTAGCTGTGCCCCGCGACTTCATCCGCGTAGTATTGGATTATTGGGTTAAAAAGTATCCTATATGTTAATCCCGGTTATAATCTATCTGTGTTCCAAATTTGATCCAAATCCGTTCAGTAGTTTTTGCGTGAAGGAGTAACAAACATACATACATACATACATACATCCACACTCACAAACTTTCGCATTTATAATATTAGTAGGATGTATATCAAACTTGTCTACAACCTATATCTTAAAGGCAAAGTAGAGACTATTTTATGAACCCCATCTGAAACACTCGAAGCTGGTGTGTTCTCGACCTAATCAGTATGTGCGGAAACCGCATGAGATATGGCCTTGCCCCCGGGCCTGCACCTGCACGGTGATCATAAATCCGCTTCACTCGATGGACGTTCGATTTGCGAATAGCGATGAGTCGGTGCGACTGTTCCTCGCCGATTTAGAATACTTGATGCGAGAATATTCAGAGTACATTTCAACAGAGGTATATGATTCATACTTTTAATACTGTCGCATGACAGAGGGAAACTGGGCAAGAATAACTACGGAATGTGCCTTTGAAAATGCCAGACACGACATCGCGGGTGGCCCAAAAGAAAGCGGGCTGAAGGAAGGATTTTTTTGTGATATCTCTAATGTCACGCCTATATTAACGTCGTGATGTTATAATGTTATTATGATTCGCAACAAAAAATAACTAATAAATGTAATAAAATGAGAACATGTCACATAAAACCGCCACTCTTTTTGTAACGTTCACGATTGGATTAAATTTTGCAGAATGGATCTTACTCACACATCTTTTTCAAACGGAAACCAATCTACGACCAGTGGTACTAGGGATGGTTTTGGTCTGCAGAAGTGCGTGTGGGTTGGTTCCATTATGCTTAAATGCATCCGATTTTATTACGGATGTCTCCCTACACGAGGAACGGGGTTATGCAATAAACAGTTTTGTTTAATTCACATAAACTTCGGTGGCAAAATCTTTTAGCAAATAAACAAATTATTCTACATTTTAAAGGATGACGCTAAACGAAATAGCAGTCAGTAATTTTATAATTGTAAAAACATAAGTAGTCATTGCTTAAAATAAACAAGTGTGTAACAATAAATATGCTAAATAATTAATTAAAATAAACAACCAAAATTGGTACAAAGCCATATCATGTTATGACGTAGGTATTAAACCAATAGGAATATAGCAAAATAATAAAATGCACGGAAAATTACTCAAACAATTAAATACGTAGGTACTTACTCAAAATTATTACACCGCTTAAATTTTAAAATGAAATAGGCAAATTTCATAATAATAATTGAAAAGACTGTGCAACTTCTATAAAATATAAATTTCCACAAAAGCTTGTGATTGTTTTGCGGCGCACGCGATACAAACTTTCTATTTCACTGCATAAAGGTGAAACGGGTCGCGTTTCATTCATCTTTTCACTCTTCTGTCCACAGAATGAGCTTGGTTCACTTTGAAAATGACGCTCCCAGCGAAAATACGCTTGCTTTGGCATCCCGCAAAAGTGGGTGCCCACTCGACGCAAGTGGCGGGACCAGACCTTATAGATTCGGTAAGATCTTCGCTCGGTGGAATGGTTTTGACATTTATTTCGTTCAAATAAATCAAATAAATAAATCAATGTTTGTGTACAAATTTAATCATTGAAAATTACATTAGTTTTTGCTCATTAGGGCGGTGTCCCACTAGCCGTTTGCGAGCATATTTCCAGTGCTGGGACGAGATGTAGGTACTCGATAAACTTTGACAACATGTTCAACTAACTTATGAGAGCGGAGAAGACTATTTTTACACCTTTCTACCATGAAGCGTATTCGCTGTCTTATATTATTGACGACCGCTTGGTGCAGTGGTTCGAGCGTAGGCCGATCGGCTCACAGCACCGGGTGGTTGCGGGTTCGATTCCCGTCAGGGTAAATTTCGGAAATGGCCTTTTCGTAATTTTCCCTGGTCTGGGTGTCACTGGGATCGCCCCCAGTCCATTGTATGGTACCCATAGTACAAGCTTTGCTTAGTTTGGGACCATACGGTTGGTGTGTTTGTATGGCGATATTTATTTATTTATTTTATTTATTTATAAGTATTAGACAATGACAGCGCTGTAGGTAGCATAGCAACGACCAAGGCTAATATTTCTCGGTGCGTAGCTATCGGAGTATATGTGAGAAAGGCAGGTCCTAGATGAACTGTTGAACGCGCGTTGCGTGATTGCTGTGGGACCATACACGTATGCGGGTATTCATGTATGTATGCACTTATTTAATGACCGCTTGGTCTAAAAGTTCAAGCGTAGGCCGCTTGACCTACAGCAACGGTTAGTGGCGGTGTTGATTCCTGTTCAAGAAAATTTCGGAAACGGCTTATTCTTTATTTGCCCCGGTCTGGGTGTTACTGGAATTACCTCCAATCCGTTAAGTAAGTTACCCATATCATTGTACAGTAGTTTGGGATTATGCAGATAATGTGTTAGAATGGCGTTTTTTTATGAAGGTAAGTAAGTAGATATACTTTTTTTTTTCTACACTAAAATAAATCTATTTTAATATTAAATGTGTGTCTTTTGGGCTTCTAAATTGATGTTAAAAGATGTTTTGAAAACACTGGACGGATTGCGAAAAAGATTAAAAACAAACATTCATTTTAAAAGCTAATAAACGCCTCAAACATCTGCTGGGGGATTTAAGATCTAGTTTAAAGGCGCGTTTTCACTAGACACCAATTTGTTATTTACACAATTTGTATTAGTTTTTTTTTGCGCAAAAATAAATTTAAATTGGTGTTTAAAATTATAGCATCACTAGCTGTGCCCCGCGACTTCGTCCGCGTAGTATTTAACTTAACAAAAATTTCGGGATTATCGGGGTAAAAAGTATCCTATGTGTTAATCCCGGTTATAAACTATCTGTATCCAAGTTTTTGCCTGAAAGAGTAACAAACATCCACACTCACAAACTTTCGCATTTATAATATTAGTAGGATTACCTACGTGAGTTGGGGTATAATAGGCACTAAAAAGTATTTATTTCTAGTAATGGTCTGCGTGCGTGCATGCAAATGCACAGTTATGGAAAATTACATAGTACCACATAGGTATAAAATCTCAATAGAAACGTCAACACGCAACTTTTGAAGAAAAATGTTTTTCAAATTTTGACGCAAACGAAAAAAATATTGTGTAACTAGCTGTGCCCCGCGACTTCATCCGCGTAGTATTGGATTATTGGGTTAAAAAGTATCCTATATGTTAATCCCGGTTATAATCTATCTGTGTTCCAAATTTCATCCAAATCCGTTCAGTAGTTTTTGCGTGAAGGAGTAACAAACATACATACATACATACATACATACATACATACATACATCCACACTCACAAACTTTCGCATTTATAATATTAGAAGGATTTGTGTAGGAGTGAAAGATATAGAGAGAGAGGTATGATAAATTTGACGACCGCTTGGCGCAGTGGTTCGAGCGTAGGCCTCTCGGCTCACTGCACATGGTGGTTGCGGGTTCGATTCCCGCGGGGGAAAATTTCGGAAATGGCCTTTTCGTAATTTGCCCTGGTATCGTTATCACTGGAATCGCCTTCGGCCTATTGTACGGTACCCATAGTACAAGCGTTGCTTAGTTTGGGACCATGCAGTTGGTGTGTCAGTCGGGCGATATTTATTTATTATTTAAATGACGTAGTGAGGTTTTAGGATGTGAGTGATGGATGAATTGTAAGAGAGAGAGATACAGAAGTCGGATTAGGGCTCTGAAGACAAGCAGTCGCGTACAGAAGACGATGGCAAGGAAATAAACTGAACATATTTGTAAGTACTGACTAACTTGAGCAAATTAAGTATTGCGCAAATCTATGTACTTAGGCAGTGTAAAGCGCGCTTTAATTTGCTCAGTTGCTATTTACAAGACTTTGCGAGTCTGTGTAAATATTGTGAGTTAAAAAAAAACAGTTTAAAATTGCAAACTAATTTCGGCTAATGACGCCTGAGCTAAACCAAGATAGGTATTTTACGGACCTCTAAAAAAACTAGTTCTTTAGTCAGTCGTAATAAAAGTTTTAATGGTATTTGATGAAACATGTTTATTTTCGGTCTATATATCTTAGATTTCTTTTAAATATCAAGAAAGACCATGCTAGAAAGTTATATGTCGGAGAAAGGTGGGTCAGTTATCTACTTTTTCGTGCAATGGGCGTTGGTCAAATGATCTTTATATAGTTCGAGCAGTCAGGTTCCATTTCGTGTTGAGCGCTCGGCGATGCAATTCGTAATGACCCCATACCGCAAATGCTGACGCAAGTGGACTCTGCCGAACGCCTCGAGATGGCGCTGTTGTTCCAAACTGACAGTTTCAGTTTTTTGTTTTTTTTTATTATTATTATTTCGATGTTACCGTCACGCATGAATCTTTACAGAACCTTACTTATGAATCGTCAATAAGAATGATTGCATAAGACTACGAGAAACGGAACGCAAAAACTATGAAATGATGATGTTGAAATGATCTGAAAAGCTTTAAGATGTACACACAGTGGATTTACGCTTGAACTATGCCCCTACTTTAGGGTAATCTTCTATCTTAGTCATAAACTGTAGCGTCTATGAACTATAGATACTTTAGTTCTTTTGTTAGGTGAAATAATTTTATTCATGATCTGATTTATTTTTAGAGCAACACATTAAGAAATGTAAGAAAATGTAAGAAACATTTAGTAGAACACTTTTTTTTTTATAAATTCTGTAACTTGGCAATCTGTGTTAACACAATAAGCCATTCATATGAGGTATCTCGAACTATGTCTTGTTAGCAGAAGGAGTTCCTATGAGTTCCTTTCATCTCTTGTCACCATAGAAGAACACTTAACATTATTGTGTTTGTAAATAATTTATTCATATACATTTTGAGTACCTATATTTGTAGTTAAAGTAAAGTATTTGGACTTGTGATGCCTGAGGTTAATAATCAAAAATTAAATGAAGTTAGTGTCCGTTCCATCACATCTACAATTATAGCAGCATATTTATATATTCACCATTACTTAAATTGTTGGCAGCAACGGCATTTTCCGTCAAAAAGATACTCCTGTCCGGTCGTTTGAAGCAGCCTCGATTATCTCGGACACACGGACGCGAAGTTTAACCATCTATTAATTAAAAATAAGGACCAACAAAATAAAAACCCCCATACCGCATATTGTATTGAAAAGGGCTTGAAACTTTATACTTAATAAACAAGATAAATTTAGCATCAACAAATTTCAATAAATAATAAAACTTTTTTCAGACTTTTGGAGCTGTGATGCAATAGAAAATGCGTCACTAAGGCTCGTATTAATAGATCGATCTCAAGTCTGAAAGTGTCACTCTTATGCCATACCAGTACAACAGCGTACTCAAGACTGCTCGCAGACTTGAGAACGATTTATTATAACGGCCATAATAACTGAGTAAATGCGATACAAAAAATTAAATTAAATTGATGTAACGACGAAGCTGTGTAACTTAATAAAACATTTGTTTATGCAATTTGTAGTAATAGCAATAACTCAAGTATCTGCCAAAAAAACAAATAATGTCTGAATCGCACTTACTACAAAACCTATTACATCTAAAACATTGTATTTACTAACAACCTTCCTACAAAATATTGGGGATTAAATCGATTTCCGTTTATTGGTAACACATTTGCCCAAAACGTTCAAGGAAAAGGAAGTAAAATTATTTACTAAATAAGCTTTCATAACAATATTACTCGATGTTTATACGACCTGTGTATCCACAACGTAAAGGCTTAAATTTCACGCTTTACGACGGCATCGGCGCTATAAGAGCGTTATATAAAATTCTTATACAGCAAAATTGCCACCAGCCAACGTAATTTTTTTACAACACAGCCTTGCGATTCTGGGAATAGGCACTTAATAACAAATTCAACGTGACGACAGCACAATCGCTGCTTTTATTACTATGACATACATTAATTCTGTTAGTATTTGAACTAACATTTACAACACTAAATGTATTATTATCCTGTCTTATAGTTAACCTGTCTCAATGTAAGACCAAGTCAGCAATAATTTAAAGACAACATAATTTCCGACAGGGGAGACAATTCTGTTGTCTTGACTACTAAACTAAATTTGACACTACCGACAAATATTGTCGTCCCGGTCATACATCACGACCGTAAGAAAGATACTACAATACTTTTAGTCTGTTCATATAAAGCTTATGGTCCAACAGAACTTGTTCCATCTAGGTATAGATAGCGATTGCTCAAAACTGAGATTTTTACCTTTATCAGGTTGATGTTTGACGACAAGTTGGCTACAGGCGAAACCGCAAAATGAAATTATACAGGATGTAACAACTAAGTTATAGCTTTTGTTTTAATTTAAAGTGTGTTACGAGTTGTCACGACGGGAACATAAGTATGCTTAGGGCTGGCACTCGTAAGCTCAAGGTTTTTAAGTTTTTGTGGGAGTGTGTCCTTATTTCACACACACCAACATTTGTTTGACCTTTTAAGTTCTTATCAATGCGTAAAGAAAATTTGCTGATTTTGAAACGGACGCTATCAGACCAAAGTGATTAACTGAAGGCTGTAAGTTTTTAACCTAATAAGTAGGTTATATATAATTATGGTGTTTTTTACAAACGAATCTTGACTTAACTAAATTAAATGCCACCCTTATAATGGGCGTAATGCATGACGTCGACAGCTATATTATTAGTCGTGACAAATTTTATTCCGTCTTAGTTTGATTTGAGGTCAACAGAATTAGCACTACTGTGTAGAGAGAAAACGTAAGAATGCCATCAAAATTTTTAACAAAATAAATGTCCCATGATAAAGTCTCTTCAGCTGTATAAAAGTGCTTTATGGATTATTCAGCAGCTAAATAATGCCACCCCTATCATTTGTAGTCATGTAAGTTAATGCATATTAACTTCCACACAACATATACGTCACTTTGGCGTGTCACTGTCGTGTTACGACGCGGCCTTGTAACGAAGATGTATTAGCTCGGTGTAGGGTGTTTCCTTTACATATCAATGCTTTTGTTGGCGAGACGGCTCGTTTACACTTATCAAGTTGAGCTAAACAGTGATGTAGTGAGATAATTTGTGTCAAACAAGTAATTTGAATTCGCCCAAATGTAATTAAAAATAAAATAAAATAGATTTTCAGTACAATTTTTTTTTTTACTCATAACAGAGTTGGCAAGCGTATTACTTACACGTTTGATGTTAAGCAGTTACCGTAGCCTATAAGTGCTTGCAATACCAAAGACATTGCTCGCACGTTGCCGACCTAAATATTAGTGGGTCAGAGGGGCCATCCGACTCTATAATAGTTATTTTCGCCGATCTTCTATGACAGGGTGGTACTACCCCGGTCCAGCCAGCCCGTATATGAGCTGAGTCAATTAGCTTCAGCTTGGCTCTACCACCTTTGCTAATATTAGCTAATTCCGTAAATATGCTTTTGCTAATATTAGCTAATTCCGTAAATATGCTTTTGCTAATTAATGCAGTGAACTAAGCTGATCGGCTACTGCTACCTATACAGCTGCTGTGAGTTTTAAACTCGTATATACAGCTTTCATAATGTAACCTCAATTCTCGTAGTACAAATATAAGTGTCACTTATCTTCTACGTAGAGGCGCCGGGTGTTAGTAATAAGCGGCACGTGGCTAGTTGTTCGCATATAGAATCACTTAGTAGTGAGAGCCAAAACAGTATGAAATCCTACTAATATTATAAATGCGAAAGTTTGTGAGTGTGGATGTATGTATCTTTGTTACTCCTTCACGCAAAAACTACTGCACGGATTGGGATGAAATTTGGAACACAGATAGATTATAACCGCGATTAACATATAGGATACTTTTGAACCCGATAATCCCGAAATGTTTGCTAAGTTAAAATACTACGCGCATGAAGTCGCGGGGCACAGCTAGTTTTAAATATAACATTTATGCGAAAGTTGCACTAGATCAACGAACATTTTATTCATTAAATTGACTCTGTATTTCCATCATTTAACAAGCAACGTTTTGAATTTTACAAGCAAGTTTTAATTAGACAACTTGATCTAATGGCTTTTCAGCTGGTTTAAGGTATCAACAATGTTTAATTTTATGGAAATACTAGCTGTGCCCCACCCGCGACTTCGTCCGCGTATTATTTAACTTAACAAAAATTTCGGGATTATCGGGATAAAAAGTATCCTATGTCTTAATCCCGGTTATAAACTATCTGATTTCCAAATTTCATCCAAATCCGTTCAGTAGTTTTTTCCTGAAAGAGTAACAAACACCCACACTCACAAACTTTCGCATTTATAATATTAGTAGGATAGGTGTAGCTTTTGTCCGCTGCTTCGCTGGCGTATTTTCGCGTATTCTAAATGTCGCCGATATCGCCACCTATTGGGTCATATTATAGCTTAGAACCATACAGAGGACCCATAAGTACAAAAATAAGATTTCATTAAATCGGTCAAGCCATTTAGGAGTAGTAGAATTAGGAACACATGAACCGTGGAATGTTATACAGCCTGGCGCTACCATGGCGACTTTAAATTAACACACGTATTAGGCATCGCATTTTCAGACCTGCCATTGATTTTTTTTCATAGCCTCAATATTTCTATACTTATGCCCGTATTAATAAATCAATCTCAAATCTGAGAGTGGTCTTGAGTAAGCGTTTGACGTATTATTTTGTACTAGAATGACATAAGAAATACATTTCCAAGATCGCTCTCAGACTTGAGTATAACTAATTAATTAATACGGGCCTTACACAATCAAATAAAAGTCGAGAAAATTTGTAGTCCATGACCTTATATTTGCCAAAAAAAAACTATCTACTTATCGGTAAACCAAAAACAATTGTCAAAATAACCCGTCCAAGTCTTGGTAGGCGCGATAATAACATCTGCCGACGCCGTACGCCCCCGGGGAGCGTGGATAGCTCAACTTTATTTTTCGCCCCAACGGGTAGAGCAATCAATGAGTGTCGGCCATCAGGCCCGTACAACGGAAATATTGACAAACTTTATATTGGACTTGCTACAGTTGCTGAAACTTGAGACGTCGGTAGAGGAAATACGGCCGAATAGAGTGCAGTATTTTGTGAAGAAAGCAGAAATAAACTTTATGAATAGAAGTGACAGGCAAAGTCTCAGCTTGGAGTCATATGCATGGTTCTTGGTTATGCGGGTTAGAGGGATGCTAAAGTAAGTGGAAGCAAGATAAAACACAAAATTCTAGTGATATGGGGGACAAATAATTATTTTCAAAGGTTGGTCAGTAGGTCCCAGTATTCATTTTCATAAGACAAATCTAACGCAACACAATTCCTGTTCTGCAACAAGTATCTTTAATCTTGAGGCAATTATTGTTATCCACACTGTCGCGTTATTTATCCAACAGTACTCATGTAATAAAACATTATCTAACTTTACCTTTAACGTGTTCAAAGATCTTCGGTCGCCCTCACATTGAGTGAACGAACTAATTCCGGAGTATTTTTCCGTGCCGGCCAGTTCAGACGTCTATTGAACGTTCCAATGTAGCGCCCTATGATTGCTACACACTGGGACAAAGGATGGCCAACGGAGCCTGGTGTTAGTCACGACGCGTCCCGTCACACCTACATTTCAAGACACGAGTGAAGATTTTGCTCACCTAGACTGTTATACTATCTGACGTGTGCATATTTGGATACATATTTATAAGGCTTTGAACTCAGAAAGGACAAGAGTTACAAAATGTACCTGATGTGTATGCATGCTTGTGTATGTGGGAATCGATTGCAAATGACAGCTCCCCAAGAAACTTATATGTACATCGTCAATTGGACCATATATTTTTGTTTCCATGGACATAGGTAATAAACGGACTATGGAATCACATCTTGTCAGGTCTCTACCAAGAATTAGTTTTCTTTGCTCTCATTTGGCCAAGTCCTTTAGCCAACTCAATTATTCACCGCTCTGAGCAACCCTGTGTACTGGCACCGTTCGTAACTTGAGACGTACTTCGCTAACGACTGCGCTGTTTGTCCCGACCTCACTTCCAATCTATATAACGATTATCTGCGCAACTGTACGGGATCATTTGTGAAAAGTTCCGGCGAATAGATGAGTTTCATTAAAGACCACTTGCGAAGAGAAGTGTTATGGTTTTTCGAATAAACTTTGTAATTAGAATTGACAGTTTTTTTTTTGTATATAAAAAATAAGTTAGAGAATATCAGGTATCTTCTAAATAGCTCCAATCAGGTTATATGTCGATACAGGCGGCCTCTGGTACTAATAAAAATATGAAAATGTCGTTAGTTTCAATTGTTGAAAAAAAAATAGAGGGAAAACGGATTTTATCGTTTTTTTACTACAGATTTTTTTATAAAATTCGAGTAAAGAAGTAAGGTAAATACTTCCTCCAGAAAATAAATGTCTCTTCTAACCCTTATAATATCTCTTATTGATCAGGACGTACCCTCAATATGCCAGCTGCAAACATTCAATAATCTACCATAACACTAATACTCTTCAACTGGTTTTTACTTGTTACGGAACTAGGCAGTGTGGTATCCAGTTAACTTCAACTGGGGTAAGTTTGATGCGCCTCGCGTGTCTGTGGACTAGACAGCAGCTGACTTTTAGACGTACAGTGTGTTGTGCAGCGATTTGGCACAGGATAAACTGGGCCAACGGTTACTTGTGGATACTTTAGAATGTAATTGTTTTGTTTCGTATGTTCAGTATGCGTTCAGAATGTTTATTAACCTTCATCCGGATTTTAACATTAAACATCTTACGTAAAAATAGAAACTATTTATTTATTAGTTTTAGAACAAATAGTCAAGAAAGAAGTTGTCTGTTAAGTGATTTTCATGCACAAAATTTTATGTTGATGTATTTTTGAATAACTCACTTACACCATCTAGTGGATTTTGAGAGTACTTTATTCACCGGACGTTACAACGTTACATAACGCTTTTCGAACGTGACGATTTCGGTCGTTTAACTCCTACCGCAAGCCGCGTAAAGGAACTGGGTTCCAATATCACATTGTGTCAAGTGTCTTTCATACCTTATTTGGAAGTCAAATTTCACATATTTGCTATTTAGGATGTTACTAACATGAGATGTTATCGGAGAGTAATAAACTTCGAAATGACCCATAACTCAGTAATATAAAATAATAATATGCCATGCATAAAGAACGTCATAAAACCTTAATCAATGATTATAAAATTTATACTAAAAATAAACAAAATGGCCGCCTCCAGCACCCCACCGTGGCCGTAAATTAATTCAGAAAATGCTCATTAAATCCATTGGCAGAGCGCTATGAAAACCTTTTACTGCACAGGTTTATTGTAATCCCGGATTAAGAGCTGCCAGTTTAATTAACTGCGTTTTATATATAAAAAACAGAATGATGAAGTAGAAATTGCTTTGAACTAAGCATTGTTTAACGTAATTAGATATTATGAAGTTATTCAAAGACGTGTGTACTTTACCAACCCGCATTGGGACAGCGCGGTGGACTTTGACATGAATCCCCCTTGCATTAAGAGGGGTGTACCCGTTATAAAGGCAATAGGGACTGAAATAATGGTATTTAGCAAGCACACATTAAGTGTTTATAATCGTAAAGTTTGCCGATAAAGGAGTAATGTGTTCCCACCACAGCACCTAATCTACACTATTCTCACAAGTGAGCGAGATAAGTGGAATTAATAAAGCGGCCTAGAGTAAAATAAATAATATAAAGGTAAGCGTTTGCTGTCACGCAGGCGACGCATTTCACGTGACGCAGGGCAGAGCAGATTTTGTAACGTATGAATGAGCACAGAGCTACGTACGCTGCGACATAGGCACGTGCCACGCAGACGTGTGTCTATCCTGCCCTGCGGCACTGTAGTCACGGCAAAGATTCTGCGTGACATGTGCACGTCGAGATAACAACGGTTACGTAACAACATATTATGTTTTTATGAAAAGTGAAACTGGCATTTGTCTAGTTGGAAAAAAACCTAGTTAAGTATATCTGTGTTATTAAGCTGCGTGACCTAACTCTGCAACAACATGGCGGCCTTTTCAGTTCTGCGTGATGCTGCGCAGCCTCGGGCTGTCAGCATAAATCCGACACAATCTCCTCTGGTGATATTAAAATCACCCTTCAAAAGATTATAAGTTACACTAAACTCCGCCTTTATCTCAGTCTTAATGACACTTTCAGTTACAATCTCAAAGTTACAAGGACATTTCAAGTAATTAAAACAAATTACAAGTGTTTCTGGTTTCCCAAGTTGGTACAGACGGTAAAACCACTACAAATGAATAGTTTACTTCGCACCTCTGTTTACATTTCACGCTTAATCGCTTCGTACACAAAACAAAAAGGTCACAAGGAGGCGTGTCCTTACACTAGTATACTTAAGGCCGTATTTACCAAAAAAACTGAGGTTGAAGAGTGAAGCTGTAGTTAATTGACTACAATTCATATATGAGCTGGCTCGACCGGACTAGTACCACTCTCTTCCAGAAAATAAATAAATAGACGAACACACGAACGGTATGGTCCCAAACTAAGCAACGCTTGTACTATGGTACCATACAATGGACTGGGGGCGATCCCAGTGACACCCTGACGGGACGGGCGAAATTTACCCTGACGGGAATCGAACCCGCAACCACCCGATGCAGTGAGCCGAGTGGCCTACGCTCGAGCCACTGCGCCAAGCGGTTGTCATCAGGGTAAAGTTACTTTTATGCTACGTTTCATACGATAAGCCAGAGCGCCAGATCACAACCTTTTCTTTCCCTTGTCTGCGTCCCATTGTGACAGTGACATTCCATAGCCACCGTGTGGTATGTACCCATGTAAATTATTCCATTTCTGATGACTAAACACACTTCATAGCATATACAAAAAAAACCAAAACGGCAGTTAAAAGGAACGACACTTGCAACGAACGTGTTCCAAAGACAAGCAGTTTTAACAAAAATACGCTCCGAATCCCACCATTATGTGATAAAAGCCGTTTTAAGCGAACACGCGGTACGTTAACTGGGTTTCAATTACCCTAATAATGGGCAGTAATGGTGTGGTTGGGGTAATTTTGGCCCGAGTCGCATTGTACGGTTAGGCAAGTCCGATTCGGTCAGAGTAATCCTATTACGCATGCCGTGTGCGCGCCTGCAGGTAAAGGGTTGTATGATGCATGCGGATCCCTATAAGGGTGCGATTACGTACGATTACGTAATAAACTAGCTGAGCCCGCGACTTCGTCCGCGTGGAATTTAACTTAACAAAAAAGCCCGCTCCCGCGTTCTGAGCCCGCACGACAGAACCCATTTTTTTCATTTTTTAAAACTTTTGTTTTTCTAAAATAGAAGTTACTGCGTATAACATCAGCTATCTACCAGTGAAAGTCCCGTCAAAATTGGTCCCCCCGTTTCGGAGATACTCTTTGATTTCATGTGTTTTAATTTTTTTACGCGGAAACCTAATTGTTTTTCAAAAATTAAAGTATCCTAAGTTACTCCCTATTACAACAACTATCTGCCAGTGAAAATCCCGTCAAAATCGGTCCAGCCGTTTCGGAGATTACCCGGAACAAACACACAGACAGACAGACAGACAGACAGACAATTTTTTTTTAAATCGCGTTTTTGCTATAGTTGTCGTATGTAGTTTCATATGCATTTAGTGAAAAGGTGTTATTTTGATATTACAAACAGACACTCCAATTTTATTTATTTGTATAGAAAAGTATGCCCTTCGTTATACCGGTAACACGCTTGCTATACGCGAGTAGGTGGTAGAGTCAAGAGCGTAGCCGTTATACAGTTAATATAAGGGCTAGCTCGACCAGGGTAGTACGAGGACTTCTCACGTCAAAAAAGCGTAATATAGCTATTGATTGATTTTTGATTTTTCAAGTACTTTATTTTTAAACATATTAGTTACTTACATAGTAATACAATTGATCTTATTCTAAATGTATACAAGTCATGTTTGAGAAAAGTAATTCAGGCTAGGAAATAGCTGTTATAGCGTTTCCTACGGTGATTGGGAGAGCCGGAACACTCCTCTAAAAGTAGATTTTTTTATTTGTGAAGGTAATTGGTAACCGTCATCTAGGATATGTGCAACTTAAGGAGAGCCGACACGGTATCCACCTTTAGGGACTCAAAGACTTTCCTTTTATTATTTATTTTTTCGATTTTTTTCAAATCTTCTATTTTTTAAAGATTTTTAGGTCGTGTACTTATTCAAAATACTAATCCTATTTCTTCCCCCAATTTAATTTGCGTCAAATTTAGATCAAGAGTAACTTGAAGTGTAATCTAAAATGACAAAAGACTTCAATGAAACTTATTTAAATCATTATTATTTGGAACAGTTTCGTGTTGCGAAGTAAAAACGAGTCTCTCAATAAATATTAAGCTCGGGAGAGGTATTTCAATTCTCTTCAACAATAGTTTGGGTAATGTTACATTGAAGTAAGATATTTATTTAATCACTTAGCAGTGAATTGCGTGACTTGTACTTGTTTAACTTATTCAATTATTTTCGATAAAATCTGTAAGCGCTGGAGAAACTGACTGAATAATCGGACTATCAACGCACATCTTAATCCTTTGAGGTGAGAAACTTGATTTTTTGACGGAAAGCACCGTTATGTGTCGTAGTTAATACAATAAGGAAGGATTTGTAATAAATTTAAATAAAAATGAAATGAAAAATGTTTATTAAGCACAGACATATTTGAAAATTCCACACCTAACTCTAATACCTAGTAGTACTTCAAACTACCTAGTTACATAGTAGGTAACTTAGAACTAATTGAATGGAAATTCAAAGTGAACCAACCTCTATTGTCAAGTGTGAGCCAGTAAGTGTGAACATAGGCTACCTATTTTCGATAGGAAGAGAGGCTTTTATCGATGTCTGGGAAACTGGGTCGACATTTAGCCTCCCAACGTCTGACCTGACTGTATCTACCTATGTAGATATATATGTAGATGCTATGTAAATTGTATTTAGATTTGGGGATTGGAAATTTTAATGAATGTATGTATTTATGTAGTGGTTTGAGAAGCTTGTAATTTTGTTGAAAGGAATAGGGATTGGTTTTATAAATATTTGACGGAAATTAGTTTAAATTTTTTCACAACAGTAACAATAACTTATCTTAATATTAATAAATCTCAATATGTAAAGTGAATAGCTCAGTTTCAAACGAAAAGATGATCTGAAAAGCTATTTTATTTTTAACTAGCTGTGCCCGCGACTTCGTCCGCGTGGAATTTAATTGACAAAGTTTCATACAAACTTTCATCCCCTATTTTATCCCCTTGGGAGTAGAATTAATCAAAACCCTTTCTTAGCGGATGCCTACGTCATAACATCTACCCGCATGCCAAATTTCAGCCCAAATTTCATCCGTCCAGTGGTTTGGGCTGTGCGTTGATAGATCACTATGTCAGTCAGTCAGTCAGTCAGTCACCTTTGAGTTATATATAAGTATATTATAGATTATGATACCTGAAAATAAATATGACAAATAAAGAAGGATTTATTGGTCAAATTATTTTACAATTAAAACTTATGAATAACCACTAACTAACTCAAACCACTTAGAATGGGTATAAAAATGGAACAGAATAAGGAAAGGAAAGTGTTTGTCTTCACTTTGCCGTTTCATTGGTCGCGTCGCTTCGGAACAAATGAAATTCAACATTTCTCCATTAAAACGTACCTAAGAGTTGTTTATTTTTTTTTTTATTATAATATATCAATATTTTAAACAGAAAGTAACGGTGAATATAAATACCAGAAGGGAATTGCTGTCAAAATAAAAATTGGATATTGAAAATTATGGGGATGAAGGGATTATAGATGAATACTTTCCACAGCATTTGTGCTGTGGCCTTTGGTAAACTAAAAAATAATAAAATAACACATTAGAACTGAAAAAAAAATAGTATTTAATGTGTAATGAGTAAATCGTGTTTTTTTTGACAAAAATACACCATATGTTTATAAATGACAAATAATAAGAAATAATATTTATATCGACACTGCAAGCACTCAAAATACATAATAAGATCACAAAATACACAGCAAACTGTACTTACTGTAAACGTAAACTGATACTGTCACTGTAAACATTCTCTTTCAGTAAATATATCCTCCGTAGTCTTTACAGTCGGAACCTACTAAATATTACCTTCTATTCCATGACCGAGTGGAGGAAATCAATAACACCGTGTATGGGGACCTACCGTCTAAGGGGGGTTATATCGAACGTGAAGACATTTCTATTGAGAAGATGGCACTCCTAGGCTCTATATAAGAATTGAAGAGAACTCAATGGCACGTACAGCTGAGCTACGTTTGGTTCGCTATTTAAGGATCTGTGCATTTGATCGGTTTGGTGTTAAGCAGGTATCGTAGCCTATAGATGTAGCAATGCCTTCTG
Organism: Notodonta dromedarius; assembly: GCA_905147325.1. Lineage (NCBI taxonomy): Eukaryota > Metazoa > Arthropoda > Insecta > Lepidoptera > Notodontidae > Notodonta > Notodonta dromedarius. The sequence continues at coordinate 10,411,832 of LR990165.1, read as the reverse complement.
TGTGAGGGTAGTATTACCCAGTCGAGCCAGCCCGTATATGAGCGGTAGTCAATTGCCTACAGCTCGGCTCTACCACCTTAATAGGTAATAAGTAGTAAGCCAATTGTAAATATACCGTGCACACCCCTCAATGCCAGAGGGATTCGGTTCCATAGTACACCAAGTCGCTCCATATCATATAGACAATCCAAAAAAAATACGATACGAAAAAAAAATAATTCTGAAATGACTGACCCAGTAAGGATTAAAAAACTCTTTCTTTTCCCCCTTATTTTATTAATGAACGTGGTATAACAGGTAAATAGTTACACACCGAATTATCTCGTTCTGTCATCTGTAATTTGACACTCGACAGAAGAAGACAAAGCATGGTATAACTATACAACCGCTAAACCACGTTTATTAATAAGCGGCATATGTTATGCTTAAGGTGAAGGCGCCTGTCTAGCCCGCGAAATTCAAAATTTTCGAGTAATTTTATAGTTTATCCAAAATCTGAAAACATTTAAGACAACATTTTGTGATTTGCGAAAAACACAGTATGCAGTGCGTTTATTAATACATTTATTTTACTCTAAATATTATCACGGTGGATATGATACTAGTAAATCACAAAATATACAAAAATTGCCAGATTATCCGGATAGCTGTCGTTCTTGACATGTTTTAGAGTAAGTTGGATATATTAATAAATGCACTGCACACGGTCTTTTTCGCGAATTACAAAATGTGCCTTTTATTATTGTCAGATTTTGAAAAATTTCTAAAAAACCTCAAAAAATTTGAACTTCGCGGGCTAGATGGGCGCGTGCATGTTTTCTGAAAATGATCTTACCTCCTTGTCGGTGCCATAGCCTCCATCGACCTCCGCGGAGGTCGATGATCATTAGCTTTAGGGATAATTTCCCAAAATATGTAGATAGATATATAGATACCGGTGACTACCGCTTGGCGCAGTGGTTCGAGTGTAGACCGCTCGGCTCACTGCACCAGGTGGTTGCAGGTTCGATTCCCGGCGGGTCTTCTCGTAATTTGCCCTGGTCTGGATGTCACTGGGATTCCATTGTACGGTACCCATAGGACAAGCATTGCTTAGTTTAGGACCATACAGTTGGTGTGTCAGTCCGGCGATATTTATTTTTTTAAAGATTACTAGCAATGTGTGTTTATCACATTACTAGTATTCCCTTTAGCCCCTCCAACTAAGCTAATGCTTGTGCTAGGAGTGGGCTCACGTCAATAGTTTAATGGCCAGGATGGGGATCGATCCCGGAACCTCTCAGCTACGAGGACGGCCCCTCTAACCACTAGGCTATTGACGCTTCAAAAAAAATTATTTACATACTTTTTATTGAACATAAATCATAAGCTTTTATTATGGAAGGATAAAAAAAATATACATAATAATTTACTGTGCATAGGCAGCTTTATCATGACAGATATAGATAGTTAGTGTACATCTTGGTCCCTATTATATAGTAGTAAGTATAAATATTAATACAGGGTGTCCACAGAATGCCAGGGTTTATGTTAAGTAGCAATTCAGTCAAGCCGCGAATACAGAAATGACGATAATTGCGTAGGTAGGTACCTAAGTAATGTAAAAAGTACAATTTTCTTTTGTGTTCGCAAGACGGGATTTCCTACGTGCGATGTGAAAGTGCTTCAGTAATTTACTCCGACGATAAATGGGAGTTTCCGAATATTGCCGAAATGTTTTTCATTCTAAATTGTATGTTTAATTTGTGGGTGGGATGGTAAATGTTTTTGAATAAGAATTTGAATAAGATTTTTGGAAGCGGAATGTAAATATTGAGTATATTTTATATACAAATAATATATCATACATGGATAGTACACAAATACACGCCCACATAGAAGATCGATACGAAGCAGCTATTGTAGCTGGGTTTCGTACGATGCCACCGCTGGAAGCCCAAACCCTCTCCCTTACCCTCCATCTTTACGTGCGATTATAACTGCTTAACATCAGCCGATTCGGTGGTTTGTTGGCCGACTTTGCTATATAAATAATACACACAGTCGTACTACGCCAGACCTTTAATAAAATAATAATAATGTAACGAGACATAATCTAATAAATGAAATGCTTAGACAATAAACGCTTAACATAACTTGTACAAATTGAATGACTTTCTTTATGTAAATGTACCTACACACTAAAGATATTTAATCTACACTTTAGAGTTTGCTTGGCAATTTGAATAATTAGCCACATTGTCTCGAATGCATTTTGAATTAAAATTAGATAAGCCTGGCTTGTTACGAGACTAGTTTTGGCCGTCTGCATTATCTACAAGTTAAATGTTTTAAAACGGCTCTATTTACATTGCCTTTACATGCGATTTGCTTCAAATCTTACAATGGATCTTTCGACCGCTAATACACATTTTTACAAAGGTTGATTTCATTACAATGGAGTACCTATAAAAATTGTAACATAGTAGTCTGGTACAAAGTAGTTTTTGATAAAAAAATGACGGACGGACGGAATGAATATAACATTTTCATTCCGTCCTATATTTTTTTTGTATTCGCTACAAAATTTTCAGTTAACCTAACTAGACGTGGGTGGTAGAGCCATCCAGATTCTATTTTCCGTGTAAAATTTTGATAATTTCTTAAAAATAAATCTCTAAGTCACACAAACAGACATGTCCCAACACTTTAGTATTGAACAAAAATATTTAACGAAATTTAGAAACATAATATTTATATATACAAATAATGATAATGTTTGTATGGCCGTTGAATGTGTAATGCTCCATTATGCTAAAGAGCTTAATACATTTGAATTTTCGTTTTTATTGTCCCAAACACAGCATGCGTATTATGTGGGCTTAATCTATTTGTGCTTTGGAACTTATTTTTATTTTCTACGTCGGTAAAAACAATCGTTTTTGCTAGATATTACCCGCGACTTCACTCGCGTGGAATTTAGATTACGGAATTTTCTGTAAAATATCTAAAACTTAAATTTTCCATAATACAATGTACTTAGATATTATTTTATATATACCTAAAAATTCTAAATTGAATGTAATATTATTATTTATGTAGTCCACAAATCAGTTATGAATAGTCAGAATCTTGCACCGGTTTGGAAAAATATTGCTGAATATAAGTTCAGTGCAAGCAGTGATAGCCGATTGGTTAAAGCACGCGTCTTGCGGGCACCAGGTCTTGGGTTCAAATCCCGGCTCGCACCTCTGTATTTTTCAAAATCTATGTGCGAATCATAATTTCTATATGATTATCACTTGCTTACGGTGAAGGAAAACATCGTGAGGAAAGCTGCATGTCTTAGAAGATCTAACCAATTTTCGAAAGACATGTGAAATCCGCCAACCCGCACTGGGCCAGCGTGGTGGATTATGGCCTGAATCCCCCTCATGTTGAGGGGAGGCCCGTGCCCAGCAGTGGGACGTCAAAAGGGCTAAATTAATTAATTAATATAAGTTCAGTGACGGACAATGAGTTCTTTTGTAGGTACGTTTGCCATGTATGTATATGTCATGTACATGTCAAGGACTAACGATCCTCTGCCATTTCTCTCTATAAAGACGTCCAAAAACATTAATGTGAATGATAAAAAGGACCCCTGAACGCCAATCCGATTCATCTTCAGAGAATTCAGATCGGAATACCTATCTTTCTACCCATATCTAATCTTCAAACGATATCTAAATGTTGCTACCTATTTTCCCAGATAAACCGCTAAATTGGGAAATAAATAAGCAAAAATATCTAAGGATACTGTTTCACAAGTCTGAAATAGAAATTTCACATTTAACATGCGAGGATATAAATTGATCATAAAAAATTATCAAATTTCTTTCAGTTGTTTGGCTGCAAATTAAAAAAGAAACTTTGTACTATATTGAATTCTATGTTATTTTATTGTACCGTTTATAATGTACCGCTTATAATATAGTAGGTACATAAATTATTGTTATTTCGGACTTCGGATACACCCAATAATATAAAAGGTATAATAACAAGTTCCCATTTCACCGAAACCGAATAGGTTTACTTACAAAAGTTTGCGGTATTCAGCAGTTCTCAAATTGAATTTGATAAGGGGTAAAATTTTGTACGAAAGTAATTTTCGTTCGGGGAAACTTCTGTACAACCTGGCTTTAGGGATAGACGAAGCGAAGCGCCCAACCGTGCGATAGCCGTAGATCGGTACTGTAATACGAAAGTATTACTAAAATCTATTTTCTTTATTTGAGATCACAAACATTATGATATATCTGTACGAACGAGTTTTTTTATAAAGTATACCTAGCAATATTAAGAGCCGCGCTCACACAAGAGTTCCGGCGACGTTGCGGCGCCACACTGTGCAATACAATGTATTAAACCTAATGAGAAAATGACGGCGGCGTTAAGGCTTCGAGACTCACACAAACCTAAAGAAAACGTAGGCGCAGCGCGTCCTTTGCGCGCCTGTACTTTAACGCCGCTTCCAATCTGCGCGTGTGAGCGAGGCCCCTAAGTTTAAATTGCTACTATTAGTAGTTCGGGTCTATACCGGTTAGCCTCTCTAACTATGCTAAATTATTGTGCTAGAAATCTGATCAAAGCTGTAGACAGTGAGCTCTATATTGACAACTACGGGATAGTAGTTTAAGCACGTAGCTGGGATAAATAATTCGTGTAGTCTCCAGTTCGATTCCTGTTGTAGACGCGATAATTAGACAACATCTTTGTAATCACTCGTAATTTGTAAAAATAATCACAATGAATCATAATTATACTATGAATGCTTAAAACTGATTTTGGAGAGTAGAGAGCCGGGGTAATTCGTACTAAAAACTTAGCCGGATTCAGAAAAAAAGTTCTCAATTTCTGCAACACAAAAAATAACACCTTCATAAACTATAAAAAGTGTTACCGAAGAGTCAAGTAAAGAGTTTTTATACGAGCCAACGGAGCATCTTCTGATTCACGAGTGGATACACGAGGCAGGATGATTCCCGCTAGAGACTGATAAGTCGTGCACGTGTCCAGGAATAAATCATGGGTGACGCCGTGATCGGAATATCGCACACGCCGCATTATGTAGGTACTCCAAGAATTTATTTAACATCCTGTAGATTGCGTTCACATTTGAATACATAAATAAATATGAATATCGCCACACTGATACACCAACTGTATGGTTCCAAACTAAGCAACGCTTGTACTATGGGTACCGTACATTGGACTGGGGACGATCCCAGTGACACCCAGACTAGGGAACATTACGAAAAGGCCATTTCAGAAATTTGCCCCAGCGGGAATCGAACCCGCAACCACCATGTGCAGTGAGCCGAGCGGTCTACGCTCGAACCACTGCGCCAAGCGGTCATCAATTTGAATACCTAGGGAGCCTTATTTTTTTGAACCGACTTCAATAAAGGCGAAGTTTCAATGTTCGACTGTGTATTTTTTTATGTATGTTCACCGATTTATCGGTCAATTGTGAACCGATTTCGTTTTTTTCGATGTTTCTACCGAAATCAATTATAAGGTCCACAGTTATTTCTAGCTTTCCAGTGCTCCCAGGGTTTTTTTTGTGTAATAATTTCGGAACATAAACAGCAAACAAACCTGATGGCACTGTAAAAACACAACGTTTCAAAATCTGAAGTAATACTAGTAATACGAGTACTAGGGGTTCCGAATGTGTATTGGGTACTAAATTAAATGGTATAAAAAGAACGCCTTTTTCAAATATTTTTTCCAGCCCGAAAAAAAAGTCCTATATCAATAATCTACTATTAAAAAAAAACACAAAATGTTTCTTAAATATTAGTGAACCTTACATTGTTTTCTACACCATTGGATGTGTTCGTATGATGATGATGAGGGATGAAAATAGTTGAATTTATTCATAGCCCACATAAGCACCTCCTCTGGAAATTAAGTGTCACTCCTCGGGACTTTATTATGTTATAGGGATCAAGGAAATTGGAACGTCAACACTGAATACAGAGTTTTTAAAGTTGCTGACGCAAGCAGTTATAAATAGAAAGGATATTTTCACGAACAAAAAAGCTATTTTGTAAATTGCGCCGATTTAATGAAGTTTTTGTACGGGTAAAGTTATGAAAGTCATTCCGGTGAGCCCATGTGAATAACGCAATATTTTTCACTGATATATGATAACCGTTTCATTTTCGCTTCGGTATATTGTAATTTTAGAATATTCTCTCTCACAGTTTTTATTAGCTAGGTAACCAAATTGGAAGGCTCGTGTGCTGAGTACTGTGGAGTTACATATCTACTTGTTTTTTTTTCTTAATCGGTAGAAAAATCGTTTTAGCAAACTATATTTTCATCCGCCTACGACAAAGCCAAAAAGGAAGGGTTATGTTTTTAGCAGTCTATGTATGTATCATTTTTATATTCCACGAGCCTAAACCACCAATTCTATTTGAATGAATGGGTGTCAATCGATTTTTTATCATGGTCTGGGTGACATAGGTTTCATTTTATACGAACAAATTAAATATGGACGGATGTTACATCTGCAAAAGTGGGGAGTCCCAGAAAATTTTTTTGCTGGTCTAATCGAATATAATGTCTAATGAAATAATAGGAAATTCTGAGTTCATATAAATATTTTACATTATAAAATATACAAGGCGACAGAAAAAAACAATTTATACTATTTAGTAGCGTTGTCTATCGGGAGTTCTAAATAGGTGTAATTCGTGTATCTAAAAATGACATAATTTTCCGTAGACGGGTTATAGTTTTTAAACGTTTTTACTTGTTTAATAGGTATTAACATACTTAGATATTCATTGGGTATTATAAAATTCCAGAGAAACCTTCGCCTTATTGCTAAAACAATTGCTAAATCAACTTACCTATCAAACAATATCAGATAGGCACAAAAGTAATTAATAATTTTAATTGTAACAAGGAATTATTAATTCAAATATTCATTAATGCCGAATCTGTATTCGTATTACGCGATGGTGTACGACAGATGTCCAGAATTTAATTTAATATAAGACTCGTTTCACTTTCTTTTAATAAAACATCTTGAAGGCCGTCCGAGATCTCATTTCTGTAGACAATTCGATGTAAATTCAATCTAATATCGGGCTGTGCGATCCCTACAGTTCGGAGCGGAATATTATTTGGGATTTTATAGCAATAAACAATTTATCTTTGACAGTGCCCAATACACATCGATATTTTTTCGTGATGTGTAGAATAAATAATGCTTCAAATAAACACTAGGCGTGATACAAAGAAGAAAGAAACCTTTATTGAGTACAAGTTAGTTACATTATTGATGTAGTAAGTTTAACATTGAAGCATATTGTCTTTGGAATAACTGACTTTGAAACTGAGTCATATCCTACTAATATTATAAATGCGAAAGTTTGTGAGTGTGGATGTATGTATGTTTGTTACTCCTTCACGCAAAAACTACTGAACGGATTTGGATGAAATTTCGAACACAGATAGATTATAACCGGGATTAACATATAGAATACTTTTTAACCCGAAATTATTGCTAAGTTAAAATACTACGCGGATGAAGTCGCACAGCTAGTAAGTTATATAAATCTATTCCCATTAATATAATTGGAGACTTTTATTGATATATTAAAGTCCACAGATGATATTATTGTGTCAGGCGCATTTTGACCCAGCGTATCTCGACCGATAACTTGTTTTTTAAATAAAACCAATAGGTAGCTAATAGTTCAATATCAAAACAAAATAATTATGCACATTGTTTCTTAAATGAAACTTGTTTCAAAACCTTTGGAAATCTATATTATTTAGTGTTTACTAACCACAGAAGTTACTATCGGCGCTCTGGCAATGCTGATCTCTATATTGCCCTTAGTACCGTCTACCCAACTCCCCCAACTTTACACAGGCTCTACCGTAGAGAAGCCGTTATAAATCCGTCAGATATTACCCCCAATTCAAACATTCCCGCCCCATGCACCGCGAAAGATAAATTCCTATTTTAAAGTTGAAGGGAAACCGTTGGATGTCTTGTCACAGGCACGAAATTTCCGCGGTTACATACACATTTGGGTTGATAAACCTTAAACTTTGTTTCTCCCTCGATTTGTTTCCAGATTTCCGTAGACCTGTGCATGACGCGGACGTATTTGTTTGTGTTATTGAAGGGTAGTTTTGAATATTTCACTTTTTGGCCGGCCAAGTAAATATACAGTAAAAGCGACCAACCTTGGAACTACAGCATAAAATGTTTCCGTAATTATAATTCTCAGTGTAGGTGTTTTGTTAAAAGTGCTTGATGCGGCCTTTGCTAACATTAGATTTACGTGTGACGTACCTACATTAGATTTAGTTTTTAGGGTTCCGGACCTTGAAACGAAAAACGGAACTAAGCAACGCTTATACTAGGGGTACCATACAATGGACGAGAGGCGATCCCAGTGACACCCAGACCTGGGCAAATTACGAAAAGGCCATTTTCGAAATTTACCCCGACGGGAATCAAACCTGCAACTGCAACCACGCGGTGTAGTGAGCCGAGCGGCCTACGCTCGTACCACTTCGCCAAGCGGTCGTCAAAAACTGTTTCAAATACAAATACAATTTATTTGTATTTGAAACAGGTTTTGTTTCAAATCCTGTGATCCCAATCCCGATTTTGTATTGGGAGATATGCCAGCAGCTCTGCTGCAGACTATATCGCCGCTCTGACAGACATAAGTTATTGGAACACACGAAATGCATGAAATATTGAAAACTTATTCGTAGTTTTCATAGACGCCCGGTGTAGGCGGAGAAATGGGTTCTATAAACAATGTGTTTAAGGTGAAGGCGCCTGTCTAGCCCGCGAAATTCAAAATTTTCGAGTATTTTTATAGTTTATCAAAAATCAGAAACATTTAAGACAACATTTTGTGGTTTGCGACAAACACAGTATGCAGTACGTTTATTAATACATTTATCTACTATATAAAAATAAGTCGGGTTTTCCTTCCTGACGCTATAACTCCAGAACGCACGAACCGATTTCCACGGTTTTGCATTCGTTGGAAAGGTCTCGGGCTCCGTGAGGTTTATAGCAAAGAAAATTCAGGAAAAATTTCAACAGAACGCGGACGGAGTCGCGGGGCACAGCTAGTTTTACTCTAAATATTATCACGGTGGATATGATACTAGTAAATCACTAAATATACAAAAATTGCCAGATTATCTGGATAGCTGTCGTTCTTGAAATGTTTTAGAGTAAGTTGGATATATTAATAAATACACTGCACACGGTCTTTGTCGCGAATTACAAAATGTGCCTTTTATTATTGTCAGATTTCGAAAAAAATCTAAAAAACCTCGAAAAAATTGAACTTCGCGGGCTAGATGGGCGCCTTAAGTACATAATATTATATGCAATGATTGTTCTATTGAATACTTTTAAAATATAACAGAGTCGATAAACAAGCATATTATGCGGTTTGACCTTCCTGATGTTAAGCAGTTACCGTAGTCTATAGATAAGTACTTGTATAAAGGCATTGATTGCTTGATGTTGAACTGAAGGGGAGTGGGAGGGGAAGGGAGTGGCTTCCGACTCTGTCAGTCATTGTACGAAACGCAGCAATAATGGCTGATCTTCTATCAGACGGTGATACTACCCTGATCGAGTCAGCCCGTGGGTATATATATGAACAGTAGTGATGGCTTGGCTTAACCACCGTAAAAACATATGTACGAGTACTAACTCTGGTTTCCCTTCAAAACGTATAAAGCTTTCGAGTTTTACTTAAAAAAATACAGTGTCGTCTAGGGACGCCCGAAAGAAGTGAAGCTTTATAGTATAAAGCGTAGGGCGTCGCAGCTGCTACTCTGTATACATTATATAATTATATAATATATATCGTGTAACGTTACTGACGTTTGACGTTTAGCATGGATAGACTGGCCGCCCGGTGAGCGCCCCGAACGTCCGTATAGAAGCTTCGCTACAAAAATAACCATGTATTACAGCGTCTTTGAATAAGTAACCTAAAAATGTTTATTGAGACGGTCAGCCCGATTATTTCCATACATAATAACTATGACATCATTCATAACCATCATCTGTTCAACATCTATCTATACATAAAACAGTACGTCTTCATTGTGTGAATGACGACGGCTCGGGGTGAACTTTTGTTTGGAAATAGCCGCATATGATAGCACATTCGAAATAAAAAAAACATGGTTTTTAGGGTTCCGTAGTCCCTACGAAGAAGCCTTATAAGATCATCCAGTCCGTCTGTCCGTCCGTCCGTCCGTCCGTCTGTCTGTCCCGACCTGTCACAGGGTCATAACTTCTACAATTTCTGACGGAAGTTGATGTAATTTGGTACAAAAATACTTCAAGAATATAACTCACTTTTAAAAATGTGATTGTGTACCAAAATTACTTTTTTGAGGTACCTCCCCGAACATCGAAAGAAGGGATATTTATTATTTTTTAGTTATCCCATCATATGGGGTATCGTTGAAAAGGTATTTTCAAATAAAATGGTACTTTCATACAACATTTTATCATCAAAAATTCCGTTTGCGAGATTTTTACGTAATGAATTCCGACACTTCTTACATTATTCTATTACAAAAACATTAAGAAGATTATGCAGTCGAAAATGGATACATTGTTCACCAATTTCAATGAAATAACAGCAATCAATTTATATTTTATGTTAATTCGTGTATTTCCGAAGTGTTCATGTACGTGTATAGATGTCGGTAGTAGTACCTATGTAAACAACATTGGGTAAGATTTATACGTAATAAATATCGACGCATGCACATTTTTATGTTGCAGAAATATGAATAAGATTATGCAGACGAAATTGGATACATTACAATTAATTACAATTAATTAACAGCAATAAGTAAATGTATGTTTTATGTTCATTAGTCTATTTCTTAGTATTTAATGGTGTCGATAGATGTCGGTAGTAGTATGTATACAACTTTAGTACCTATTTCAACCTGGGGTGAATTTTTAAACAGACTACCTTCAATGACTCGGAACCCTTCATTGTGCATGGCTCGACATGGCACTTGGCGATTTTTTAATAATGTAACGGAGAAGAGGAAAGCAGTTTTAAGCGTTGTTTTATTTATATTTAGATCTATTTAGAATTGTGTAGGTAAAATGTTGGTGAATACATCATTGTTTAGAGAGTTTATATATGAGAAGAATGTTTCAGAAATGTCTTAATATTTTGACGGAAAATGAGCGAGCGGCGTTAGGTTGATTTAGGTACTAAGCCCTCTTAAATTTCGAGATTTGTTATAATAACATTTATTAAGGGTATAAGGACTAAAGTATGGTGAAGGGTAGAATGCATTCAGCTTAATCAAAAATATCCATCTTTGTATAAAAACCATGAAGTGTTGTAGATAATGCATAATTCGATTCGATCCAGAAGCTCTTCAAAATAGCGTCCGAACGCTATTTCTTGAGGGCTTCTGAACACACCAATCCCTTAATCGTCGCCGCCGCCGACTATGCACCTACACCCGCGCCAGATGCATGCCGCCGCAGGCCGCGGCATGTGTTACTGGACCCCCCCGACCAACTCACCGCTCTCCTAGACTCAGATGTCGAAGAGAACGACACACGCACACTCCGCACCAGACACCGACCTCGCCGGCGAGGTCGACGTACCCCCGCTTCCGCTAGAAGGTTAGCACCCGACAAGCCCGCTGAGTTTCTTGCCGGATCTTCTCAGTCGAGGTTGCGTTCCGATCCGGTGGTAGATTTATCCTCGCCACCTCTTCTGGCAGCGGCCCAAGCCGAGGTCGTGTCCCTTGTGGCGCCCTTGAGCTAGCTGCCCCCCTGCCCCTCTGGCTGGAGCGCACTTGCGCTCGCCCTCTGTCTGGGTGAAGTTGTTATGGCCACTCTGGCCAACAACATATAGTCAATAAAAAAAAAAAAAAAAGATAATGCATAAAACACTTCATGGTTTTTAGACAGGGATGGAATCCAGAGGGAGAAGATAATGTTATCCAAAATTTATTACCACAGGCAACGTTGCATCCTTTGAGTATAAAAAGTGGTTTTGACTTTTTTAATTGATATTTTACTCGTAACACGGCAACGTCGGTCTGGTTGGCTAGTACTCTAAAGCCCGTATTAATAATTTAATCTCATCCAGTCTCAAAGCGGTATTGAGTACGTTTTTGAAATGTCATTTTATACTGGATTGACATTAGAAAGACATTTCCACGATCGCTCTGACACCTGAGAACAATTAATTAATACGGGACATCTATTTGAAAATGTATATTTACAACTTAACGATATGAGTGTAAATGAATCGATACATTAGATTGCAACATGAGAATTAGGATAATCGAGTTAGAGGAAAAGTTTTTTTTTTATGATCCTGCTTCATGGCAACCTGTTTACCAACAATAAGCCACTTCTTTGTCTGATTTTGAGTTCCTCAAGAGCCATACTTGTATGAAAATTATTTTCACACGACTCTCTTGATGTCAAGTGGTAAATCTTTTATGTAGGCTCGGTATGTCACTTCTTTTTAGCCGAGTATGTTGTAGAGCGCCTTCTCCACTCAGAGCGTGTGCCAGATTGTTTACATGGACGGCCAGTTTCTTCTGGTATTTCAGTCTGCTTCGAGCTACTTACTGTCAAACTGTTTTTAGGCCTAGGTCGAGGTATATGTATCTATTACTTATACAATAAGGGATGCAAAACATTGTTCTGAGAGCTTTGGTCTGGAATCTCTCCAGGATATCTATGTAACTGTTGCTGGCCGTTCCCCACAGTTGTAGTCCGTAAGTCCAAATTGGTTTTATGATAGTTTTGTACACTAACATCTTGCTGTTAGGGTACCCAAATAAATAAAACATTTTATTTCAACATGTATATTTCCAAACATAATATGCACTTCTTAACTAAATTACCGAGATTCGTCATTTAATTTGACCATCAAACAAACGCATGATGGAAATGCTATTATGTCAGTATACTCTGGATGTTTGAAACAATGGGAGGTACTAGTTTGTGCAGTATTAGTCATAGGTGCAGTGGCATCGGCCGTCTAAGCAACGTCCGAACGGGTAGCCCACGCGGGCGCATTCCTGGACGCAGGCTGCTTCTTCGCACGCTGCCTGGAACGTCGGCATGACCAGGGCGTGTTTCACTGCCGGTGCGCTGCCTCCTAAAAGAAATAAAACATAAATAAATATCGCCAGACTGACACACCAGCTGCATAGTCCCAAACTAAGCAACGCTTGTACTATGGGTACCGTACAATGACTGGCGGTGCTCCCAATGACATCCAGACGAGCGCAAATGACGAAAAGGCAATTTCCTAAATTGTACCCCTGCGGGAATGGAACCCGCAACCACCATGTGCAGTTAGCCGAGCGGCCTACGCTCGGACCACTGCCCCAAGCGGTCGTCAAACAAAACAAACGAAGTTGTACATTAGACTATGTAAAAATGATGGGGCTTGACTTCTGCCCAGGATTTAATCCAGGATATTCAAATTCAGGACTTCAAAGGCGTCAAGCTATATTTTATGAAGTATATTTATGTGAATTTTGTTATCCCAAGTTGCGGACTTAAAAATTTGGGACAAGGCATATGGGTATAATTTTCTAGGTTTTTGGCGTGCCGATTACGATTAAGACGTAAATTTTGGAATCTAAGATGACAGACGACCGAACTTACCATCGGAAGTTCATAATATAGCTTACTACCAAATTTAAGAAAAATAAAATTGGTCGGCATGATTCAATTTGCAACTACCTTTATGTTAAAAGACTCCCAAAACCGGTTTTTTTAAAACCGAACATCTTTAATTCGACTACGCCGCCGCGAGCACATGGAATCAGTATACTAGACGCCCAATTTTTTGGTGTAATGGGGTCGCCCATTACTCCAAAGAAATGATAAAACAAAATTGAACGGACTTCAATAAAACCTGGGTGCATTAAAAAGCTAGAAATAACTTATAATTTATTTCATATGGAGTCGCTGTAGTGTTGCAATCTTTACTCTACGTTAGGACAACTTCTTAGGTACCTACCTACTCCTAATTACTTGAATTGAAACTGACTCCAAATTAGGGACCTCCAAATTTCAACTTTTTATTTAGAGCACCTAGTTTTTTTTGGAGTCGGTTAAATTTTTTGTACATCGCGTTGTCATGTTTTTAGTGGTAAACTACGTATTGAATTGCTGATAAGCCTAAATAGTACATCTCTCAAACTACTGAACCGATTTTGGTGAAATTTCTATGGGTCCTATAAGTATCAATAAATAATAATATAAATAATAAAAAATATCAAATAAAAAAAAAATCTTTCACATCGATAATAAATGACGTAGATCTGAGGTAACATACATAAAAAACAACTGAACTGAGAACTTCCTCCTTATTTTTAAATCTGTTAAAAAATATCAACTACTTGGACTGCTTCATAGTTTTCCGTAGTGCCGACGCGGCTAGCGAACGCGAGTGTCAGATGGCCCAAAATCGAGTTTCATTTTTCTGCTTGTAGCCCCTGAAGTGGTCACCTACCTACCTCTACTTGAATTGGCACCGACTCAAAATGTAGGGGGTAATCTCTAGAACTACTGTTCCGATCCTGGAAATACATTCACTGATAGAAAGTTACAGAAGAAATCCCAGGGTGACATGTGGTATGGCGTAGCTAGTCTCAAATATAAGGCCCACGCGCATAGAGGTTATTATTGGAACAGAATTTACTGAAGTACCTTCTTATAATAAATCTATACATACAGATGTAAAGTTTGTACCAAATATGCTCACCGTTTTCGTTTGCTTTTTGGGAAGCTGTAGCGTTCACCGCAAGGATGACAGCGAAGAGAACGATGATCATGAACTTCATGGTGGTAATAGAACGCGACTGTTCTTCACAAAAGCTACTCGGAGAATAATAAATGTAACATCGGGAACTATGCTTTTATAGTGATAATGCACGTTAGTCATTCGTTAACTCAAGTGGTCTGATCGGGTTCTGACATCTGTCAGATTATAATTTATTTCGTATCAAAATATCATCTGTTGCTACGGGATAAAGTTTCTTATTGCTTGGTAGAGTTATTGGTGTGCAATTTATCATTTCAATAAATCGAAATTATTTATTTTATTTCACGATACCCCACTTGAGAATGTGAGTAAACATTTTTTTACTCCTACTTCCTACGTAGGTACGGGAGGTATCCCAAATTATTTTTTTTTATTTTTGTGCCAATAATCAGCCTTCTAGCCCTAAAAGTCTTTGAATAATATTACTGTGTCGTCAGATAGATGGACTAACGGACTACTAAGGGTTCCTAGTTTGACCACGGAGCCCTAAAACTGTTTTTCCTGCCAATAAACAGCGATTCCATGAATTGCAGCGGACAGCGATAACGATAACTGTCTGATCTCATGTGTGCGCACTGAGCGAATTCCAAGAAGGCAATATCTCTCCGACTTTTGAGAATATAATTTAAGAATGCAGTCATATATTTGAAACTCAAAATAACGACTTTCTTTAGATGTAGGTTAAATAATTACCTTAGGATTTAAAATATCCCTATTTAAAAAGAAATCTTTAAACGATGCGAGTGATTTTTTAGTTACCTATGTATGTTATGTTATGTATTATTAACTCTTGAAATTATTATTAACCCCCGACGAAAAAAGAGGGGTGTTATAATTTTAACGTGTGTATTTGTGTATCTGTGTGTCTGTCTGTGGCATCGTAGCGCCCAAGCGGATGAACCGATTTTAATCTTGTTTCTTTTGTTAGATTTGTATTCAGATCGAGAGTGTTCTTAGCTATGTTTCATGAAAAGAGGTTCAGCCGTTTGAAGATTATCAGCTCTTTTGTAGGTTAAAAAAGCCATATTAACAGCTAAAGCCAACTTCCTTGGCTCAAATAAAATCAATTCCAAATTTTTGCTTATTGAAATGTCTATATAATAATAACTCTAAATTGAAAATTTAAAAACCCCCGATGCGACGTCTTTTTCATCAAATGTATGCAATAATCAACAGAAAATCTGCGTAAAAGTATGAGTCATTATTTTGTTATGACATTATAATAATTGACATTAGAATAGACAACGAATCTAAATATTGATGCCACGGTGGTTTAATTCCTTGTAAAATATTGATTCATTTTCATGTAATAACTCTGGTTGAGATGGATGGGAGCAGCCCAGGGGAAGAATTTTCAATAACGCTAAAATTATTTTAAATTAGATTTGTTTTTTTATATTTTTTCTCAATGGCGGAGCAGCGCCCTCTAGAATTATTATAACGTAATATTCCATGACCATTAAAAAACAAACCAAGTTTAACGCATGCGCGTATCCCTCATTTGACACGTGTCTTATGGAACGTCTTTAGTTCATACACAAATCTCATATAAAAATTGTAAAATATATTTTTTTTTTTCCAGAATCAGGGAAACTTTTCATATTTATAATATTGTAAAAAGCCAGTTCAGACTATTACGATCATTTAAAAATATAATAAATCTAAATATAATTATCACAAATTTCGATTGGATTCGAGCCGTGGAAGTTGGTTTTGGCCGTGAATGTGGCTTTTTAACCTACAAAAGAGCTGATGATCTTCAAACGGCTGAACCGATTTTCATGAAACATAGCTAAGAACACTCTCGATCAGAATACCTATCTAAAAAAAGAAACACAATAGAAATTGGTTCATCAGCTTGGGCGCTACGTTGCCACAGACAGACACACAGATACACAGATACACAGATACACAGATACACAGATACACAGACACACAGATACACATGTTAAACTTATAACTCCCCTCTTTTTTCGTCGGGGGTTAAAAATGAAATACTTTAGATATGTATTCAGATCGAGAGTGTTCTTAGCTATGTTTCATGAAAAGAGGTTCAGCCGTTTGAAGATTATCAGCTCTTTTGTAGGTTAAAAAAGCCATATTAACGGCTAAAGCCAACTTCCACGGCTCAAATCAAATCAATTCCAAATTTTTGCTCATTGGAATGTCTATATAATAAAAATGAAATGCTGTTTGTTGCTAATTGCATCACTCGAGAACGGCTGAACCATTTGAGATTTTTATTGTTTTTTCATTACTCATACTCTGAAAGTAGGTCTGAAGTTGCCTGAGGAGCGGGTTGAAAGTAATACTTTTCCGGCCCGGGAGAATCGCTTTCAACTGACAGCTGTCAAATTATAAAAAAAACTAGTTCCATTTTCACATTTCTATGGAACCATGTTCAAACTTTTTCTACAGTCACTCAATTACAGCACGATTTAAAATTGAAATAACATAAAGTTAAGTATTAATTAAAGAATATATATTTTTAAATGACTTCATTATTAAATTTAGTTTCAACAATTTCTTTAAAATAAGATAGATTTTGGCAAAATATTTAAAGATGAAAATGAAAAATAATGGCTAAATAATGAAGTTGGCCGCCCAACGAAAAAAAAACAAAATAGGCGGCAATCCGATCTTTATTTTTTTTTTCGAGTTGTAGAGTATTGTTCATACTTCCTTGTATTATTTCTTTAGCCAATTCCTGTTTTTATTTTTACTTTCCTTGTATTCGTAATGAAAAGCACAGTGTTTACCTCGGGTGAAAGACTTATTTAGTCACTTTCACCACTCGTGTAACATGGGTTGTTACGATATTATAGATTTGAAAAATATCCCGGATACGGGAAAAACTTGAGAGGTGTCAAGGAACACCCGGATGGAACGAAGTTGCTTTGCAATATCCGGAGCTTGTGCAGATAATAACTTTACTCAAGTGGGTTGATTTATAGGTAGTTTTAAATTAAATGTTAGAAGTAAACATTCGAACTCTATTGATTGGTTGTTTCTTTTTAACAAATCTATATTAAAGTCTCCTGTCATTATAATATTCTGATAGCACTTTTTTGTGAGTTCTTGTAGTGGTATTTGTAATTTATCCATACATACATTATAATTAATAATACACATACACTTTAGAACTCTGTAAACACAAACAATAACTAATTAACTCTATAGCACAACATTGAAATACACCGGTTATAGATAATTTAGTTATTTGTTTCAGCTCCCTATACTGATGTCGGTTCTTGATAAGTATACACGCACCGTCTCTCTTACTTTCCTTTCTTGAAAAACGCGCCGCAGGTTCGTAATTAGGAATGTTTTGGTTTATTATTTATTATGTACAAAAAACCTGTATACACTCAACAAAAATAATCGTCGCGACACCACACTGCTAAATGCGAAATGGAAAGACGAAACGAAAATAACTGGCTTGCTTTCTATAAGAGAGAGAGAGACAGACAGAGAAACACGCGCACGCCGCACATATAGCGAAAAATGTGTCGTTACAGTCTTAATTTTTCCGTCTAGCCCCCTTTGGCAACGCGCGTTAAGGAACTTCGTTCCAAAAACACGCGAGTGAAACATCGTGGCGCAGCTCGTTTCAAATATAAGGTCCACGCGCATAAGGGTTATTCTCGGGTACAAAACAAAATTTACTCATGGAAATATGAGAAATCTATACATACAGATGTAGGAGTTGAACAAAATATGCTTACCGATTGCGTTTGTTTGTTCGTAAGCTTTCAGCATGTCGACCAGCGTGATGACTTTAGCGTTCGCCGCAAGGACGACAGCGAAGAGCAGGACGATCATGAACTTCATGGTGGTAGTAGAACGCGACTGTTCTTCACAACAACTACTCGGAGAATAATTAATGTAACATCGGGAACTGTTATTTTATAGCAAAAATGCACGTTAGTTATTAGTTATCTCAAGTGGTTGGCAACATATTATGCATTAAATTGTATTATACAATGGGACTTGTTTCCTCGGAATAAAGTTTGTTATTGGTTGGTGGAGTTATGGTTTATTTATAAAAGTTACCAACCTAAAGTTACGTAACCTACCTATGCGCGGTTTTGATAATTCAATCGTCATGTTTAAGCTACTGTTTATTACAAATGGATAATTTTCATCGGTGAACCTTTGCTATTTGTGTTGTCTTCGTTTGGGAATGGTAAACGATACTTAAGATTACTTAGAGCTACGATGCTACAGAGAGATACACATATATCTACATGTTTTAGGGGGTTACAAATTTGAATATAGGTACTATTATCAAAAGAATCGAACCAGCTTTCAAACCAAAGAAAAGCTGACAATCTATCTTTATCTCCAAAAAAAAACATCCAATAATATGAAAGGGTGAAAGTTGTCTTAGTACCAAGATCTTTGAAGGCAACTATCAAATTACAAGTGTAGCTTTACATAATGTTGAGGTCTTATCCAGGATTTTGTACCCTAAAGAGCAAAGAACAAGAACCTTTGAATATCGATCACATGGCACTGTTTCAGCCATTCTTCTTAAAGTTTGGCACAGGCAATGCTTCACCTACCGTCTTTCACATACGAAGTGTCGTAGGGGCGGCGCTGTGGTCACTTGTCGGCCATACAATTTACACTGTGTTGTTCCTTATCTTTCCGCGAGACTCCCTATGTGTAATGGAAAGTAAGACCTAACATCGGCGAACTAAGAGTATAAGAAAACTATACCTCTGCCAATCCCTTAGTGGATAGTGCATCATGACATTATTGGGTTTTATAATACTCTTTTATACCGTTATATTTTGAAACACATGGGGCCGCAGTTCGATCAATAGGTATCGCTTCATTTCCTGTCAACTTGAGTTAAGCCGAGTGAAGCTGAGGTAATGAAGTGATCCTATTGGTCCAAGCAAAATGGACGGTAACCCTTGAGCAACGAGAATCTTAAACACAGGTTCACAGTGCACAAGCTAACGAGCCGTGGACGTTCTAAGCGCGCCACTTAAGAATTCTGGTTCGCCTTTTATATTTCGCTAATAGCTTACGGACGGCGATGCTCAGCCACAATGTATGAGAGATGAGATTAATTCGAAATACGTGGCAGTAGGGTAGTGGTGACCTATTTAGCGCTCTGAGGTTCCTTTGTATCATATATGTTAGGTAGCTTATATTATCGGTATATTGTTTGTTGTTTTATTATTGTATAAATAAGGAATATGCAAGCCTGGAAAAAAAAGTGTATTCAAATCTAATACTTATATTAGAAATAAAACATTACAGCTATACGCCCGTCTTATACTATCTTATATGACGACCGCTTGGCGCAGTAGTTTGAGCTTAGGCCGCTCGGCTCACTGCTCCGGGTGTCACTGGGATCGCCCCCAGTCCATTGTACGGTACCCAAAGTGCATGCGTTGCTTAGTTTGTGACCATACAGTTGGTCTGTCAGCCTGGCGATATTTATTTATATTGATTATTATTACAGGCCAAGTTAATCCGTATCGCAAATATTGCAGATAAAAATATCGAACCTATCAAGCCAAACGAACATTGTATTTGTTTTAACATCGTCAAGACCAAACAAAACCAACGCTGTATTTCTTTCAGGCAAACATAAATAGCTTTCGTTACCCTTTGCGTACCGAGTACGGTCTCTGAAAAACAACGAAATATTTGTCCAGACTGTTCAAAGTATTATTTCCGTGTTTACGTTTACCGCTCCGTAAATAGTTGTCGCAATGCAGCTCCGGTTTTTCACATCCGAGTATTAAAGTGAAATAATTCTGACTTTATAATGTTACAAGTTTGTGTAAACTGCTGAAATTAGTTGCTTGTACGACTTTATTAGTTTGAGGCAATGTTTTGTTACGGTTTTCACGAGTTTGTGGACTTAATTTCGCACAAAAGTTATCATACAGTTAATATATTACATGTTTATTAGATTTTTCAGTCTGATTGTGTATTAAAACTCAGTTTTCAGACTATTTTCATTTAGCTAGTTACAGATTGCTCCAGTTTGATCCTTTACACATAATTTAATTAAGACGTTATAGTTTGAACTCTATCAAGAATACCTACAAACACTAATTTTCCTCAACGAGATTCAGGCTCCCGGTTTTTGTTTAATTATAGAATAGAGATGTTTGTTAGTATTCTTATTTTATTGAATCTCATAAATAGGTCAGTAAACATCTAATGAAACGAGTCTGAAGTTTAAGAATCTATCATCTCCCCACAATTCTAAACCCAGTTCAAATTGACAACTCTGGTAAAACTCTGTATCTTTTACCTTCTCAGGGGCCACACATGATAGAGTAATATATACTTTCTTAGCTGTAGTTTTTTAAGTACCTTTTAAAGGATGGAGCCATCGGATAGAACAATAGTAGTAGAACACCTTACTTGTGCCACACACAAGCTGCGCCGTTGTTTTCCTTTCATTCCAGATCGGTATTGAAACATAAGTGAGTCGGGAAATATTTATTTTTGTGCAATCTGCCGGGAGGCGGCTTTTTATATATTGCCCTTATTTCAGTTCGATTGTGTATTGAATGACTCGTTTGATTGTCAGATTATTTGCGCGGTACTGTTATTTTTTACTGTGTCTTTGCTTGAGATGTGGTGTTGAAAAAATTATAATTATATTGAAGTATTTGCAACTTCTGGTTTCAGAATAATTACAATGATATCACCATCTCAGCCGAAAGACATCCACTGCTGGACACAGGCCTCCCCTAAGGTTCGCCACAATGGCGGGTCTTGCGCTGCCAGGTCGTCGGTCCACCAATATCAAATCTCATAATTATATCATTATGATATCTAGATAATTGTTTTGTATAGGTCCGCCATGGTTCAGATAAATGTTTTTTCTTTCTTTCTTTAAATCAATGGCCTGAGATTTATACGCCATATCTTGTTCCTATTTTAGCGCCGGCACCAATTCTGAGGCGTCAAATCGCGACTAAACTTAAATTAATGCATTATACAGTTATTCCTGTGTAATTCAATGTTGAGCCAAGGGAAGGTTAGCAATGAATAGTTTAGTTTTGTTTGTAAACTTACAGCATTCCTATCTTACTAATGTAGAGATTGCTTAAATGTGCCGTAATAGTACCAATTCTAGTTATGATACAGAGACTATGTAATACTATGTAACATCTCCAATTAATATAAAAAGGAAATAGGCCATCCTTTCTTCAGTCTTTCCTTCCATTTTCTATATTGGTTTTGAAGATTACTCGCAATGTGAGTTTATTCTTGTTAGCCCGTTAAGCTAATGCTTGTGATTGAAGTGGTCACACGTTAATCATTTTATAGCTAGGATAGGGATCGAACTCGGAACCGCTCAGATACAAGAGCCGCCCCTAACCTGCAACGTAACCTAACCAGTAGGCTATTTTAACTTTAAACTCTTCCTTTGAGTAATAATATAAAATATGTATTTTGTTTATTATATTAATTGTGCATATTTATAATACGTATTTCCAAAACCCTTCATCATGTAGGCGAACCTTTAAATAATGGAACGCAAATGTAACCAAAACGTCCCACAATTTAACCGGGAAGATCTCCACAAAGTAGATTTCGTTAGCCATAATGGTACACTTTGAAATATAAAGAGACGAATAATCAACACCAGTTTCGGACATCTGTTACCTACTCGGGCCGAGGCTGTCCTTAATTAAAATTAAAATTGAATTACGAGCGATACGAGACCTCAATATCTAATTAATTTTAATATTACACTTCGGGAACTATTTTTGGGGGTGTTATTTAGTGATTTAAATGTTATTCGAGGGGAATTTTCATGGCTTAAGCGGTTTAGGAATATTCTAAAACTTGTACAGGCTTATTATAAACCTATTTTTGTATTCCGAAACCATGTGTTATATTTTTTTTTATTGCCTAGGTAGAAACACAGTCGGACTATCAGATGGTAAGTGGTAACTGTGGCCCACGTCATATGCAACTCAGTAGTAGACAGGAATAGACGGTTAAGGCCTTGTGAACTAGCCTTTTTAAGAACACCGTACTGGCGGAAATCGAACCCGCAACCAACTAGTGCATTGAGCCGAGTATCCTACTATTATACCTAGTAATTATTTTAATTTCCATTAAATCATATTTTAGAGTCTCTTACTGAATTTACATTTACACGCAAAAAATAATCATCATTCCCATAGACATAACAAAGTCCTACACAGCCATCGTACCATAAAATGAAGGAAACTTATTAATAATGTTCTTAATGAGCCGTAGTGTCGCGTCTATACGGCATTCTGTGCCGGTATCGGCGCCCTGTGTTAATTAGCGAACTACGGCAAAGACACCGGAGACCCTACCTCGTCTTTAGTTCCAAAGACTCTCATTAAAATGGCAGTTAGTATAAGATGATGTAACATGCTACGCTCTTAGGGAAATGTTTCAACAAATAAATGAAGAAGATCCAACGCTACAATACAACTAAAAAGATTTGGAAAAAGTTGTGACCTCGATTTGTTGGTACATCTAACACTAAGGGTTACCGTGCACTTGGCTGTGCTATGAAGCTGGCCCGCCTGCTGCGATCAGTAGGATTGCTTTGTTTCCTGTCAACTTGAGCTGGAAGTAGCTGTATGAAGCTGGATGAAGCTGATATTGTCGTTTGTTTACGGTGAGTTGGTAAATGACACGCTTGCGGCATTGACAGCTAAGCGCTTGGTTAAGTTACACGTTAAGCGGCCCCGGCTATCACAGTCGTTAAGCCATGTCGGAGGCCTTCGGGCGGGCCTAAAAACTTCGACACTAGAGGTTGGCCACTAACTTATAAGATAAGAAAAAAGAAGAAAGTCGGTGACTTGTTACTATTAGGTACCTGTGTATCATAGATTTTCGTTTTTAGTTTTGTTAAAGGTATTATAATATAACTAGCTGTGCTCGCGACTTCGTCCGCGTGTAATTTAACTTAACAAAAACTTCGGGATTATTCATCCCCTATTTTATCCCCTTGGGGGTATAATTAATCAAAATCCTTTCTTAGCGGATGCCTACGTCATAACATCTACCTGCATGCCAAATTTCAGCCCGATCCGTCCAGTGGTTTGGGCTGTGCGTTGATAGATCACTATGTCAGTCACCTTTGAGTTATATATATATAGATTAAGTTGGTATTAATTAAGTCTTTCTTGAGTTCGTTCGTTTAATTTACTGGGCGTATTAACTGTAATATTATACGTAATAAATGAAGTGAGTATAGGTAGGTATGTTATTTTCTAACTTCATATAAAACTTTGGATTTCAATTTGAAAGAGCTAACAATAAAAAAACGAGTAAAGAATATCCAACGTTTAAATGAAATATATATTTCGCTTGAAACTTAAGCGGATTCACATCTGCTGCACGACGAAACACGAATATTTTTTACCTTAAAACTTGAAGCATCTTACGACAAAATATATAAAGTAGGTCTGGACAAAAAGGACCACATTGCTGTTTGAAAATAGGCTAAAAAACTTACTTAAGATCCTCTACTTACACTTGAAAAGAGCTTAGTGTTCTTTCCGAGACTTAAAAACTGAGTTTTTAAGCTTGAAAAATGTAGGGAAGGTAATGAATTGATAAGTTTCTTGTCGAAGAGATTAGAGTGACTTTGCCCGAAGAAGAATATTTTATGATTACGTTATGAAGATTATTATTATTGGCTGTATTTACTGGAGCGATTTTTTTCATTACATACAAAGAAATTAGCCTTGGGCCATCAATTAATAAATATTATTTAATAAATTGCCATGCATATTCAATTCAACAGATCAAGCAATCATACCCAGGTTGGCAATAAGCAATCTTGTATTGGCTGACAATACAGCGTCTGAATCCTATCTCTAGGCTAGAACATGCCAGATATATAGTGTGGCTTATCAATGAGAGTCAACTCATAGACATTCATATAAATATCTAAAAGAAATAACAGTTCAAAATTCACGATTATTGAACCAAGGAATGAATGCCGGTGCTCACTGTATCTCGCTTCTAACGAGATAAAATTCAGCTACACATTGGAACTACTTCAGATTCAATAAATATTTGCTTGGCGGCTCCTTACCAAATGATTTTCTTTTTATGTTGCAATAAAATAAATAATTAAATAATGGCTTTTAGTCATTTCAAGATAATTACCATTAATTTGACGATGTCAAAAGAATTCATGCAGCAAAAAAAAAATTAAATAAGTCCAATAGAACCATTATTTAAATTCAATGTTGAATTAATAGATGAAATGCCGCCGGATACCGACGGCGCCGCGGGGGCGTTAATTTTTTTTTTATTAAGTGCCTTTTTATTTCGTGAGTAATGACAATTCAAATTATTAATTTACCCTCCAAGACCCTTTGTTATACTGACACCTTTATAACCCAAAAATAAAAAAAACTAATTAAACCATTTTGAAATTCCAAAGTCAACGATAACGAAATGTTATTGAAATTTTATCACAGGAAAATTCAACTATTTTACCTTGTTTCCACTTTGATGTAGGTATACCAATTTATTTAATCAAGTTATTACTACAATAATATAAATCATTTCAAACTTCAGTTTTCTTAAACCCTACGCTTGCGTAAACAAAATTATCCGAACCCAGCCCTTAAAACGGGCCGATATGAAAATTAAATTTTCATCTATGTAAAGAACGGTGCTGGATCTAAAATGAAAATCTCCCATATTAAGTTCAGGTAAACAGGGGTGCTCATTTATTTCGGGGTCCCGGATACTACCTTATTATTGGATGCCATAAATCATAACGCCTAACGCCCTCCTGCTAGAAATTGAATTTCGGCACGTGAGTCGTGTTTTGTTTATAATAATGATTTTTGAAGTTTTACCATGTTTGGTATGTTTTTAACCCCCGACAAAAAGAGGGGTGTTATTAGTTTAACATGTGTATCTGTGTATCTGTGTATCTGTGTGTCTGTGTATCTGTGTATCTGTATATCTGTGTATCTGTGTGTCTGTCTGTGGCAACGTAGCACCCAAGCTGATGAACCGATTTAAATTTTGTTTCTTTTGTTAGATAGGTATTCTGATCGAGAGTGTTCTTAGCTATGTTTCATGAAAATCGGTTCAGCCGTTTGAAAATTATTAGCTCTTTTGTATTTTAAAAAGTCGTCGCATCGGGGGTGTTCTAAATTTTCAATTTTAGTTATTGTTATAACAACAAGTGCGCCCATTACTTTCAGATGTTTATCAGGTTATCGTCTGTTTAGACGTAATAATATTTTGAGAGAGCCAAAAGCCCAACTCCCCTCCCTCCCCCCCCCCCCCCCTATACCACTCCCCTTCAAGTGTATTCAATTGGTTACAGCTTACGTCTACCACTTTAGAGTTGCGCAATCATTATTGTTTATAATTTCTGAATTTCCATTCATGATCATCCGCCAGCTATAGGTAACTCCTTGTTAAAATATAATATGTCGATTGTACTCGTATTTTTACAACAGTTTCGGTAATTGATGTTGGATTAAGCTCTACACCTACCCATGTTTTAATCACCCAATCAACTCACTGTTATGATTTACATGAGTGTGACAAATTATTTGATTAAAACTGTGAGAAAGCGCGTATAGTTGTCTAAATTAACAAGTTGTCGCTCGTTCTCGCTTGCCACACGAAGTGCTTGTTAATTTGGATGGGTACTTGTAAGTTGTCTTTTCTAGTTCGACTTCTTATATCCTACTAATATTATAAATGCGAAAGTTTGTGAGTGTGGATGTATGTTTGTTACTCTTTCACGCAAAAACTACTGACCGGATTTGGATGAAATTTGGAACACAGATAGTTTATAACCTGGATTAACACATGGAATACTTTAATTAAGTCTACGCGGATGAAGTCGCGGGCACAAACTAGTACTTGAATATTTTTTCAAAATTTAGAGCGATTAGGTACGTTTTTGAGACCCAGGCCGAAGGTTTAATCCCAGTTACGGTTGCGGCTGATAATCCTATTTCGGTCGGACAATACAAATAATATTTTATTTAAATCGGTAGGTAGGTACTTAGATAATTCGGTGTACCAGGTAAAAACAGGACCGCCTTAATTAGCGTTTCCTTAGCCACATCCTGTTTGTTCAAACGTATGCCTAATGTAACCTATAGGTGCACCTAATTAAAATTAATTAATATATTAAATTATGTTTAGGACTGTCTTGTTTTTTTCCTGGAACACTGAAATCAATAACCAAGTCATTATTTAACTCGTATATTAAAATAAAATATTGTTTTTCCCTAAATAAAATAATTAACAACAATCAACATTATTAGGTAGGACCAAAGAATTTGTAATAATGTCTTATCATTACAAATTATTTGGGTAGAACATACTAATGCAACTCTCTTCTTTAAAATAATTCCACTTATATTTATTTCATTCGGGGATTGTGACCATATCAATAATATAATTAAATCCAAAACCAAGCGTACCATTGCAAGACCTCAAGACACAGTGAGCACTTTCTGCGTGGATCGGACCGCAAACACCAACTAAATAATTCCACTTATATTTATTTCATTCGGGGATTGTGACCATATCAATAATATAATTAAATCCAAAACCAAGCGTACCATTGCAAGACCTCAAGACACAGTGAGCACTTTCTGCGTGGATCGGACCGCAAACACCAACTAAATTTTGAGGGTTTTGAGGGTACCCAGTTTTTAACTATGACATCAGGACGTCTAACACCTCAGTCCCTCCGTGACCACGGTTGCTGTAAAGCAACCGAAACGTCGGGAACATAAAAAGTAAATAAACGCGATATAATCCGTAAAAATAGTTTTATTTCAATGTGTAGTATTCGCGTAAATATAAGAAAACTATCGTTCTATTTCTGTTGGTCATTGGCCTTGTCTGCGGTGGCTTTGTGGAGTGGGTCACCCTCTGCACCCTATCATGGTTGAGGAGAGTGATGTCACTGTTTAAGTCACGCCCGTGCGCGGGCGCTGCTTGCGGGGATTGGTCCACTTGTCTCTTAACAACATTGTTCTTAAACTCTATTCATTTATTTAGAATGGAAGGCATCACACCAAACAATTATTTTATTAACTAACTCTGTTTTATTATTATTTTTAGCCCCCGTCGAAAAAAGAGGGGTGTTATAAGTTTAGATGGTGTATCTGTGTGTCTGTCTGTGGCATCGTAGCGCCCAAGCGGATGAACCGATATTTTGTTTTTTATTGTTAGGTATTCTGATCGAGAGTGTTCTTAGCTAAGTGCCATGAAAATCGTTTCAGCCGTTTGAAAATTATCAGCTCTTTTGCAGGTTAAAAAGCCATATTCACGGCCAAAGCCAACTTCCACGGCTCAAATCAATTCGAAATTTGGGCTCATTGGAATATCTATATAAATAAAAATTAAATGCTGTATGTTGCTAATTGCATTACTTGAGAACGGCTGAACCAATTTGGCTTTTTATTGTTTGAAAATGATCGGAATATTCCGGGTATTTAGGATATTAAAAAGTAGAAAACTTTCCCGGATTCGGGAAAAATCGAACATTAATTTTGTATGGGATATTTATATGAGCTAACGACGTTCGATAAAGCACGATTCAAATGATTTGCGCATGCGTAACTCTTTTTTTGGTTTATTTATGGGCATGTAATATTATTAAACAAAAATTATATTAAACAAAACAGTAAAAAAGCTAATTAAAAAAAAATCTGCCATTTTGAATATACATTCATGCTGCTCCCGTCCACCTGAGCCAGATTTATTACATTAAATTCTTGGGTAATTAATTGATCATCTTTTGCTAGGAATTAAACCTCCGTGGAATCAATATTTAGATTCATTGTCTATTCTAATGCCAATAATTATAATTACATAACAAAATAAAGTTAAAAGTTGCCATTAATAAAAAAAAAATGTTAAATACTTACACAGATTTTCTGTTCATTAATGTACATTGCTCTGGTTATCTTACATTATAAATGAGGGAGCCAAAACGAATAATCTAAATGGCGCTTTCATGACCTGGTATCGAAACTAGACGTACCAGAAGAATTTTTGAGATGAGCTATGAATTCTGAGCTACGGGAGCTACGCAAATCGCGCTAACTTATTTTTCTTTCCCTACGGGCATTTCGTTGGATTATTTGGAAGAAATAGGTAAAGTATAATTTTGATAAAAGAGTAGTCGCATCGGGGGTTTTAAATTTTCAATTGAGATTTATCTACTATATAAAAATAAGTCGGGTTTTCCTTCCTGACGTTATAACTCCAGAACGCACGAACCGATTTCCACGGTTTTGCATTCGTTGGAAAGGTCTCGGGCTCCGTGAGGTTTATAGCAAAGAAAATTCAGGAAAAATTTCAACAGAACGCGGACGGAGTCGCGGGGCACAGCTAGTTGTTTATAAACATTGAAATGCATCAAATTAGCTTTCCAATTTAAATGCCTAAATCTGAGTGAGATTTCATTACTATTCACTAATTTAGTGACAATGGTGTTGCCTGCTCACACATTCTGTTGCTGTTCCTAACAATGTACACCATCTTTTATTCATTGAAAAGAGTAACCATTGAGTTCCTTGCCAAATCTTCTGTGGAAGCAGCATTCCGAACCGGTGGTGGATTCTGACTCATTTATAAATACTTTGTTGACTTACATGAATAAAAACAATTTTGAGTTTGAGTTTTGAATTTGAGTTTGTCAGCCTTCTCAAAATTTCTAGAGCGTATTTTAAATATTCGGCTCATGAAATAAGTCTTCTTTTTCATCTGAAACGAACTCATTAGTAAGTATTCCTATAAACTATGAACTACATATGTATATTAATGTATTATTATTATTATAATACCTATATATTGCATGTTATACTTAAACATGCAATATATAGGTATTATAAAGGTAAATATTACCTATGTAGGTTAAATAAACAGCTCAGTATAAGAGCAGGAATGTATTTATTGCGAAAGAAACAGTCTTTGAACTGATTTTCGAACAAGTATATGAACAGAAAGTGCATGTCTCATAGAGACAGGCAGTGAGTTCTATTCGGAGTGAATAAATTTTCTACGAAGCATATGTTAAACCTTAATAAATGACAATAGACATCTACCCATTAGTATAACACGTATAAACATCGCTTCCTATCCCTTCAACAAATTATACATTAAAATTTGTAAGTACATATACAGGTAAACAGAAAGAGTATACTGTTTTTTCAAAACTTAACTTTGTAATTCTAAAACTATCAGCTTCGGAGGAAACTTGAAAAATAAAAGGTGTTATAGGAATACAGCTGTTGACAGATTTCACAAGTATACAAAACCTTTAGTACTTCAACTGTCCCACAAAGCCGATAGTTTTAGAATTACAAAGTAAAGTTGCAAAAAAAATAGTATACCCTTTCTGTTTCACCTAGTATATAAACAGTAGCTTAAACATGACGATTGAATTATCTAAACCGCGCATAATATTAGATTTTATGAATAAACACTAACTCCACCAAACAATAACAAACTGTATTCGGAAGAAACATGCCACATTTTATCATTAATTTTGTAGCTTTGCGTATGTTGGGAACCACTTCAGATGAGGAAAGACTAACGCGCATTATTACTATAAATGTATAGCTCCCGATGGTACATTTATTCTTCTCCGAGTAGTTGTTGTGAAGAACAGTCGCGCTCTACTACCACCATGAAGTTCATGATCGTCGTGCTCTTCGCTGTCATCCTTGCAGCGAACGCTAGAAGGCCCATGCTGTCTGACATTGTGAAAGCTTACGAAGAAACAATGGGTGAGTATATTTTGTACAAACTCTGTATGCACAGATTGATAAAGTATAAATGAATTTATTATGTTTAATACTAACCTTTATGCGTGTGGACCTTCTATTTGAGACTAGTTATACCACACGATTTCACCCACATAGAAATTCAAAACATAGCCCATGAGACCCAGGGATTCTGTAGTATTATATATATGAAAGTATTTTCAGAATCGGAGTTGTAGTTCTAGAGATTACCTCCCACAAAAATATTAACTACCAGTCAAACAAACAAATCAATTCACCTTTTATACAGTAGGAACGTGGTACCTTATAGTGTAGCCCAAAATCGGTCTAAGTCTTGTATTTATTACGCCAAGCCCACCTATTATAACACGAACATGAAATATTTTACGGATCCCAAGTCTTTCAGAACTAGTTTTTTTATTCTAGTCTTGGTTTGGTTTTTGCAATGTACTACTCCAGGACCAAATTAACAAACCCTACTAATGAAAAATGTAGGTACGCACTTTTCCCAAAGCGTTTTAGCGCCCTTTGGGATCCACATTACTTTGATCTGATCATTTCATATTCTGGGTCATAAACTAAGAGATACTTTATTATAATCCATAATTACACCGGAGAATCAGGTTCCAATGCCCGTTAATTTGGAGATGATTTGATCACACCAGTGTGCCCATGACGCGAGAATGATTGGGCTACCCTGACCCAGGGCGCTGTTTAAACTTCCTGTGTATACAGACTGGAAGATGCTCCAGACCAGACGTAGGCAGTCGAGAGTTAGTTCAGTTATTATAACAATATTTTATATTTCATTTAAGTATTGTGCTTTATAAAACACTTTGAATGCCTGTACACGAATGAAACCATAAAAACTACAAATGTAAGCCATGCATGTCATACAACAACCTGCATATTTAAAACTTGTCTCGTGCAATATCCCTCGGACATGGCTATAGAATACCGAACCACGGGCAGACGTCATAAAAAATGCATGAAAAACTGATTACACAATAGTACATTGTTACACGAGTGGTGAAAGTGACTTATTTAGTCCCGAGACGGGGTTTGGCGCCCGAGCGTAGTGAGGGCGCTAATAGTTCGAGGGACAAAAGAAGTCTTTCACCCGAGGTAAACACTGAGCTTTACATTACGAATACAGGGAAAGTAAAAATAAAAACAGGAATTGGCTAAAGAAATAATACAAGGAAGTATGAACAATACTCTACAACTCGAAAAAACAAATAATGATCGGATTGCCGCCTATTTTGTTTTTTTTCGTTGACCGGCCAACTTCATAATTTAGCCATTATTTTTCATTTTCATCTTTAAATATTTTGCCCAAATCTATGTTATTTTAAAGAAATTGTTGAAACTAAATTATAATTAAGTCATTTAAAAATATATATTATTTAATTAATACTTAACTTTATGTTATTTCAATTTTACATCGTGCTGTAATTGAGTGACTGTAGAAAAAGTTTGAACATGGTTCCATAAAAATGGAACTAGTTTTTTTTATAATTTGACAGCTGTCAGTTGAAAGCGATTCTCCCGTGCCGGAAAAGTATTACTTTCAACCCGCTCCTCAGGCAACTTCAGACCTACTTTCAGAGTATGAGTAATGAAAAGTACTTTATCCTACTAATATGATAAACGTGAAATTTTATATGTTTGTTACACAATCACGCAAAAACGGCTGAATAGATTTGGATTAAATTCACTACACAGATATTTATAAACCCAAATTAACACATAGGATACTTTAATTAAGTCCACGCCGACGAAATCGTGGGCAGGAACTAGTACGTATATCGTATTAAAATGTTCTAATGTACAACTTCGTTTGTTCTAGGAGACAGCGCACCGGTAGAGAAACAAGTCATGTATGTCATGATGACTCTGAAGACCTGCGTCGAAGCGCCCTGCAGGGTACTCTGTCAGCAAAAAGGCTTCGCGACCGGCCATTGCGTCGGAGAAGACGATTGCTTGTGCACAAATTAGAACCTCCCATTGTTTAAAATAAAGCTTTAAAATAAAAGTTTTTTTTTATTTGGTTCGAAATTAAATGATGTATTTTTCTCCAACTCGATTAACCTAACTTTCGTCATGTCGAGATTAAATGTATCTATCGATGTATCTACATTCATGTTTAAAAGTTTTAAATATAAATTCAAACTTTTTTCTGATTTTTTTTTACTTAAAAAAAAATTAAAACATTTATAGTAAGTGTACTAGCCGATCCGACTGACGTTGTCGTGTCCTAATATCAATAAGAAATCATAAGCACTTTTTATACTCAAGAAATGTAAAGTTACCTTGGTAAAAAACTTTGGATAAAATCGTTCTCCCTCTGGTTTCCACCCGCGTGAAATACCAAGCACTGTTGTAAAACGTGTTGATTAATCCAAATATCCTATCTAAATCCCTACTAAATGCCTTCTACACTTCACCTTGTACTTTAATCCAAGTACTATTCATTCACACATGAAGCTAAACTAAATCTTTACGTACACGAGGGCTTACTAAAACTACCCCTGACCCCGCTCGGCCCTTTTCTGTCAAACTATTAGAAAATGCTAAATTACCTTCTGAAAGTTTTAAATAAACAATATACCTATTTACCAAATTCTAGTATATTAAACAACTCCTATATTTCCACCGCTCTGCTCTTGCCCGTCAACACATTATTAAGAACTTTTGTTATTGGTTATTATTATATTTCTGTATACCGACCGTTTTGTGGACCGTATTACTAAAGTATTCTTTGAAGTTAATTTGCTTCAAACAATCGCAAATATTCCTCTTGCCAGAACCCCGCGTGTCGCGATTTTATAGTCAAATGTCAGTCGAAAATGCAAGTGTTAGTTTTATGGACACAGTGGATGCTTACTGGAGGGAATTAGTTATTGATGGGGGGGCTGATTCAATGGAAAGGGTTAAGTTAAAAATATTTTGTGAGAAACACTGCCAGTTCTTATTTGATGACATGATTTAAATTATATCAATTTTAATAGCCACAAATCTCCATAAAAAAAATAATTGGTGAAATTATTTTTTACCTACCAGGCATTACCAAGCCATGTTTTAGTCTAATTTATAGAAACAACTAGCCTTTTCCCGCAGCTTCGGAAACTTAGATCTTATTATCTGGATGTTAATATCAGCGCCACCAATAGGGTCCAAATATATATCTGACAACTATCCAGGTGAACAAGATACCTATGAAGGTAAGTACAAAAATGCAATATCAATCAGTCAAGCCGTTTAGGAGGAAAATATTTACAAACACACCGAATCATAATTCCTGCCAGGGCAAACTTCAGAAAAGGCCAATCGGAATTCGGAAATTTGCCAAGGTCTGTGTGTCACTGGGATCGCTCTCAGTCCATTGTACGGTATCCATAGTACAAGCATTGTGTGTCAGTCTGGCGATATTGTTATTATATTTGAGAAGGACGTTGTTTCAGAATTGTCTAATATTTTGACGGAAAAGGAGCGAGCGGGGTCAGGTTGATATACTAAGCGCTCTTAAGTATATCTCGAGATTTGTTATAATAACATTTATGAAGGCTATATGGATTTAAGCAAGGTGTAGGGTAGAAGGCATTTTGTTTGATCAAAAATGTATTACCTACAACACTTTTTGGACAGGGATAGCATCCAGAGGGAGAAGAGAATGTTATACAAAGTTTATTACCACAAGTAACGTCGTATCTTTTGAGTATAAAAAGTGGTTTTGGCTTTTTATATCTGTTATTTTGACACGATAACGTAGAGTACACCAAGGCTCGTATTAATAAATCAATCTCAAGTCTGAGATTCAAATACCAACCGTTTATTTTGTTTAAGCCTACGGGGCCACTTACAAATTGACAATTTTAATTTTTTTTTCTTATATCTACAACCGGATCGGAACGCGACCTTGACTGAGATGATCCGTCAAGAAACTCAGCGGGCTTGTCTTTTTACATTTTGTTATATTTAATTTTTTTTAATTGCCAATTACTTATGTTGTTAATAATCACAAAGTAGATATTAATATAAATATAATAGCTCCAGCCTTTTAAGATTACCAGGGAGTACATAAGTAATTAGGACTATTAGGGCAAGACACGCTACGCTTTGACATTATTATTGATTGTCGAGATTTGAGCTGCTCAGTCCCAAGCTGATCTATTATCCAAATAATCCGCAATGATGTAAGAACCCTTTGTATAGAGTTTAGTTTTAAGTATGGTTTTAAGAGCAGTCTTGAGTTCACTGTTGAAATGACATTTTACACTGGAATGACATTTCCACGATCGCTCTCAGACCTGATATCGATTAGTTAATACGGGCCACAATAAAAAAAAATTACAACTTTACGATTTGAGCGTAAATAAATCGATACATTAGAATTGGGATAGGCAAGTTAGAGGAAAAGGGTTTATTTTATGCCTACCCAAATAAAATAAAAGTTTTTAATTTGAAAAGGTATATTTCCAAACATCATATTATGCACGTATTAACTAAATTACCGAGATTCGTCATTTAATTTGAAAATTAAACACACGCATGATTTAAATGCTATTTTATTATATTGGTATATACTGGACGTTTTAAACAACTGGACGTTTTAAACAACGGGAGGTACTAATAGTCCGCGCAGACGCATTTGTCGTTTTCGCAATCTCCGTTCTTGAAGCCAAAGTCCTGGCAGGTCATGACGCAGAGTGTTGAGTCGCACGCCTTCAGGGGCGACGGCATGTGCAGGGCGTGTTTCACCACCGGTGCGCTGACTCCTTAAACAAACAAAGTTTTACATTATCCTACTAATATTATAAATGCGGAAGTTTGTGAGTGTGGATGTATGTATGTATGTATGTATGTTTGTTACTCCTTCACGCAAAAACTACTAAACGGATTTGGATGAAATTTGGAACACAGATAGATTATAATCGGGATTAACATATAGGATACTTTTTAACCCAATAATCCAATACTACGCGGATGAAGTCGCGGGGCACAGCTAGTATTATAAATGCGAAAGTTTGTGAGTGTGGATGTATGTATGTATGTATGTATGTATGTATGTATGTATGTATGTATGTATGTATGTATGTATGTATCTATGTATGTATGTATGTATGTTTGTTACTCCTTCACGCAAAAACTACTGAACGGATTTTGATGAAATTTAGTACACAGATAGATTATAACCGGGATTAACATATAGGATACTTTTTAACTCGATAATCCCGAAATTTTACGCGGTTAAAATACTACGCGGATGAAGTCGCGGGGCACAGCTAGTACAATGTAAATATGACATGGGCTTCTTCCCAAGATTTCATCCTTGTGGACTAAGCAAAAGCGTTTTATTGTCACTAGAATCAAACCAAATCTACAATAAAACTAGTTCTGGGAGACCTTTCGATCTGTATAATCAGTCTTGTTCGTGTTATAAGGTGGTTTTGCGAAAAGATGAGACCAAGCATCAAGACTAAGACCGATTTTGAGCCACACTAAAAGGTATATACGCGAGATATAGTCTGAAATAAATCGATTTGACATTTTGTTTGTTTGATTGTGTCAAATCAATCATCACATACTCATATGTTTAAATCTTTGGAACTACTGTTCGAATAAATAAATAAATATCGCCAGACTATCACACTAATTTGTATGGTCCTAAACTGAGCAACGATTGTAATATGGGGGGCGATCCTAAAGCCAGACCGCGGAAAATTACGAAAAGGCCATTTCTGAAGTTTTCCCCGAGGGGAATCGAACCCACAACCACCCGGTGCAGTGAGCCGAGAGCCTACGCACAAACCACTGCGCCAAGCGGTCGTCAAAGATTCTGAAAATACTTTCAATAATAAGCTTCAGTATCCATGTGTAACATGGGCATTTAAAATTAAAAAACCCGCGGGAGAAACCGCGTGGCGCAGCTAGTTACAAATATAAGGTCCACGCGCATAAGGGTCATTATTGGGTACAAAACAAAATTTACTTACGGAAATATAAGAAATCTATACATACAGATGTAGGAATTGAACAAAATATGCTCACCGATTGCGCCTGTTTGTTCGTAAGCTTTCAGCATGTCGACCAGCGTGATGACTTTAGCGTTCACCGCAAGGATGACAGCGAAGAGCACGACGATCATGAACTTCATGGTGGTAATAGAACGCGACTGTTCTTCACAACAGCTACTCGGAGAATAATTAATGTAACATCGGCAACTGTGCTTTTATAGTAATAATGCACGTTAGTCATTTGTTATCTCAAGTGTTTGGTAACATATTTTGCATTTAATTTTACGATACAATGGGACCTGTTTCCTAGGAATAAAGTTTGTTATTGGTTGGTCGGACTTATTGTTCATTTATAAAAGTTACCAACCTATGAGCAGTTTTGATTACTCAATCGTCATGTTTAAGCTACTGTTTATCACAAATGCATAATTTTCATCGGTGGTGTCTTTGCTATTTGTATTATCTTCTTTTGGGAATGATAAACGATACAGTAAACAATAAAAGCTAAATTACAATTTTTCATTTTAGAGCTACGATGCCACAGACAGATATACAGATCAACAGAAACAGTGCCTTCTAGGGACGCTTGAAAGAAGCGAAGCTTTATAGTGTAAAGCGTAGGGCGCCGCAGCTGCCACTTTGTATACCTATATATATCGTGTAACGCTACTGACGACTGACGCTTAGCACGGATAGAGTGTCCGCACGGCGAGCGCCCCGAAAGTCTGTATAGAAGTTTCACTTCAAAACGGATATTCTGTATTGAAGCGAAACTAGTACACA
Source organism: Notodonta dromedarius (assembly GCA_905147325.1). Classification (NCBI taxonomy): domain Eukaryota; kingdom Metazoa; phylum Arthropoda; class Insecta; order Lepidoptera; family Notodontidae; genus Notodonta; species Notodonta dromedarius. Next base: position 10,374,383 of record LR990165.1, on the reverse strand, counting down.
CATAACAATACACACATCAATCTGGTAACACCCGTCGAGAGGTTACAAATCTGAATATACTATTATCAAAAGACTCAAACCAGCTTTCAAACCAAAGAAAAGCTGACAATCTATCTTTATCTCCAAAAAAACATCCAATAATATGAAAGGGTGAAAGTTGTCTTAGTACCAAGATCTTTGAAGGCATCTATCAAATTACAAATGTAGCTTTACATCATTTTGAGATCTTATCCAGGATTTTGTACCCTAAATAGAAAACAATAAGAACCTTCAAATATCGATTGCATGTAACTGCTTCGGCCATTCTTCTTAAAATTTGGCACAGGCAATAGCCTCACCTACCGTCTTTCACATACGAAGTGTCGTAGTGGCGGCGCTGTGGTCACGTGACGGCCAAACAATTTACACAGTGCACAATTTAGTTCTGAATTTTTCCACGGGACGAATTTACTCTTAGTTTTTAGTTTATTTTGGTGTACCAGGTAAAAACAAAACCGACTCCTTAACCGCATCCTGTTTGTTCAAACATATGCCTAATTAAAATTAATTAATATAGTAAAAGATAATTAGGACTGTCTTGTTTTTTTCCTGGAGCACTGTAGTCAATTACTAAGTCCCTATAGTAATGTATTTAAATAAAATATTGTTTGTCCCTTAAGCTAAATTATTAACAACAATCAACATTATTAGGTAGAACTTACCAATGCAACTGACTTTTTAAAAATAATTCCACTTATATTGAGACCATAATTATCAATAACTACCGTCCTATTTCTGTTGGTCATGCTGTCTTCAATGTCTTTGTGGAGCGGGTCACCCTCTTCGCCCTATTATGGTTGAGGAGAGTGATGCCACTCTTCAAGTCATGCCCGTGCGCGGGCGCTGCTTGAGGGGATTGGTACACTCACTTTCCTCATAACAACATTGTCTTAAACTCTATCCGTTTATTGAGCATGGAAGGCATCACACCCAAAGCTATTATTTTCTTATCCATCTTTGTTTTTTAGCACGTTCTACGATTGAGACGAGATATTCCCTCTCTGAAATCTGCGTATTCTGACAAAAGTTGTATTTTTTGCTTCGAATCCCTCACCATTTTATCCCCATTTCTCTTTCCTGCTCCATCACCCAACCCTGATCATTATATCTGTATCCTATTTATAGAGACCATTCCAATGACCTCTGCTGTAAGTAGGTAAGGAGGTGGGTATCCTGCAGATCCCAGGTGACGCTGCAGCAACAGGTTAAGGTCACCATGTCTTTGCAATATTTTTGAGGACACCCTCGATCAAGAAGAGTTAAAAAACATAATATATGGATTCATTCGTTTGAGAGCTACGATGCCATATATACTTTACTAGCTGTGCCCGCGACTTCGTCCGCGTGGAATTTAATTGACAAAGTTTCATACAAACTTTCATCCCCTACGTCATAACATCTACATGCATGCCAAATTTCAGCCCGATCCGTCCAGTGGTTTGGGCTGTACGTTGATAGATCACTATGTCAGTCACCTTTGAGTTATATATATATATAGATAACGCCCGTCTTTTTCCGTTGGGGGTCAAAAATTTGGCAATGTTGGCCTAATTGCCCAATTATAATTAAAAATAAATATCTAAGGGAACCGTCAGTTAGTATTTGCATTTAGATAAGAACAAAAGTCAATGATGCATTATCGAAAAGCAGGTTCTAAAAAGTGCCTAACTTTGCCGAAGATAGTCTACCACAAACCGTCGAATTTGGGATCAAACAAAAAACAAAACAGTTATCTTAATATTTCTGTATACCGACCGTTTTGTGGACCGTATTACTAAAGTATTCGTGGAAGTTAAATTGCTTCAAACAATCCCAAATATTCGTCTAGCCGGAACCCCGCGTGTCGCGAGTTCATTACTTAAAGGTGAAGGCGCCTGTCTAGCCCGCGAAATCCAAAATTTTTTCGAGTATTTTTATAGTTTATCCAAAATCTGAAAACATTTAAGACAACATTTTGTGATTTGCGAAAAACACAGAATGCAGTGCGTTTATTAATACATTTATTTTACTCTAAATATTATCACGGTGAATATGATACTAGTAAATCACAAAATATACAAAAAATTCCAGATTATCTGGATAGCTGTCGTTCTTGAAATGTTTTAGAGTAAGTTGGATATATTAATAAATGCACTGCACACGGTCTTTTTCGCGAATTACAAAATGTGCCGTTTATTATTGTCAGATTTTGAAAAATTTCTAAAAAACCCCAAAAAATTTGAACTTCGCGGGCTAGGTGGGCGCTTTAGCCTTAAAGGGCTTAAAGTAAAGTGTCAGTCGAACTGCAAGTGCTAGTGTTGTTGGCGCATTGGATGCTTACTGGAGGGAATTAATTTCACTTTCTTGAAGTACCTATTTCAGTAAAATTCTTTGGAGGAACACTGCTATTTTTTATGTAACGACAGAGATTAAAATTATAACAATTTTAATGGCGGCAAAAATCCATTAAAAAAAACATATTTGTTATGAAATTATTTTCTACCTACCAGCCATTACTAAGCTATGCTTTGGTCTGTTTTATAGAAAATACTAGCTTTTACCCGTAACTTCGCAATCGTATCTTATTATCTGGATGTTAACTTGAGCGCCGCGCCACCTATCGGATCCAACTAGCTAAGAAACATCTAGATGACCGCATAGGTAAGTAGATAAATTCAATATCAGTCAGTCAAGCAGTTTAGGAGGAAAATAATTACAAACACATCTAATAGTAATTTTATTTATTTTAAGAAGATATAAAAAACCAATGTCTTTCTACAAAAAATAGTATCTTATGGACCTTCTACACGACTATACCAACTTAAACTATGCATATATACATTATATATTATATTCAAGCCAAATGGAGATATCACGGCAACTCTGCAACAACTAACAACATAAAATAATAAATAAATATCACCAGACTGACACACCAACTGTATGGTCCCAAACTAAGCTATGCTTGTACTATGGGTACCGTACAATGGACTGGGGGCCATCTTAGTGACAACCAGACCAGGGCAAATTACGAAAAGGCCATTTCCGAAGTTTGCCCCGGCGGGAATTGAACCCGCAACTACCATGTGCAGTGAGCCGAGCGGCTTGCGCTCGTACCACTGCGCCAAGCGGTCGTGAACTATTCATATTTTACGCCACTAAATCGCAACTTGCAACCAGGCTGAAATTGGGCCACCCCATGTATATAAGGTCAGCGAAATCGCGGTCGGACTTGGCATACATTCAAGAATTAGTTCGGATCAACGTTATATATGGCTGGTGCTGGTGGGCCAGTGCTTTTTGTTTTAAACGACGACGTTGTGGCCGACACTTGCAAGCGGGTTTCAGTTTTGAGTGTATTTGAGTTAAAATAAGTATAATGTACTCAATGAAACTTCTTGATAAATCCGTTGAGGGCCTTATATTAAACTTCAGTCATATCTAAAACAAGATGGTAAAAAAACTATAAGCTTAAGGTCCAATAAGTGGAAAAGTAAAAAAAAAAATGCTGCACATTAGATAAGATTGATGACCGCTTGGCGCAGTGGTTTAAGCGTAGGTTGCTTGGCTCACTGGAGTGAGTGGTTCCGGGTTCGATACCGTCGGGACGAAATTCTGAAATAGCATTTGGTAATTTGCCCAGCTCTGGGTGACATTAGGATCAGCTCCAGTCCATTGTATTGTACGGTACCTATAGTACAAGCGATGCTTAGTTTGGGATCATACTGTTACGTACTAGGGGTAGGTACAAATAATGCCGACTACGTGTATAAAGGTTTAATTCGCTCTCCACAAACTTGACAAATACACAGTACTACACTAGTTCACTATCACTAGTTACATACAACAAACACTGTTCCGAATCACTTAGCAGTCACACAGTATTCCAATATAATCGCCTAGGTCACTGGTATACTCGTATCACTCTTCGTTCGCTTACTTAAGTTCCGTACACTGTCGCTCCCAAGAAGTAACTAACTCGCTGCCCGTCGTCAACACCTTATATACGGAATAAAGATGCGAGCTGGTATTTTCCTGAACATTCTCGGTAGGTATGTAGGTAATAATAATCGGAATCGAACGATCTCGAGACCCATTGTCGGCTTCCCTTTGTATTCGTTCGCGAGTAGGTATTCACAGCCGTCGCCGCGCGGATAACGCGTTCACTTTATACCTACATACCTACAGTCTCGAACATTCAACTTTTAGAGATCCTTCGTAATTATTCGATGGGGTTCATCTAGAATAACAATGCGTTTTTGTATCAAGCTGATAAAAATAAGGATCCTTCGAGCTATTTGACCAAATAGTTTCTAGGTCGCAACAATACTGTAGGTGTATCAGTCTGGCGATATTGATTATTTATTAATATTATTAATCTTGCAACAAAAACTGACCGTTCTTTGTCTACTTCAAAAAAGCAAGCGTACCTCCAACAAACCTGGCGTCATCAAAAATGAATCCAGTACCACAGAAAGCGTCACTAATTGGTGAATTGATGATAGCAATTCAGAGCACACAGGTGTAATGTATTCCGTATGCCAGCTTCGTGTGTGATGTTGGCAAACTCGACAGGTAGGCAATGTTAATACGGAACTGGGATTAGTTTACTAGTATTTAGCTACTTTGTAGTATGTTTTTGTTTATTTATGCGAAAGTGCTAAGTAGGTGATAAGGGTCACAATTAAATAACAATTGGTAGCTAAGTACATAATTATGCTGAATGATTAAAATCTTAATTCGTATCCACATAGAAGTTATAAAGGTAAAAAATGCGGTGAATTGCGTCCCGGTAAATATTTTACGGGGCCTACTTTGTTTGACTAGTACCGCGCCTCCACATAAAATCTGTTAACTAAGTGATAGACTAAGTATTTGAATTATTTTGGTATTAGATTTTTATTTGAAATAAAAAGTACATAACATTATTAATTTAGTTAGGTAGTATTTAAAAAATAAAATAAAAATCCAAAAAATATACTCGTGCCAGACCGCCGTCGCTCGGCAAAGTGCCGCGAAGGCTGGCGACATTGCCACGTTGAATAGCAATGCTAATTCTCTATGCGGCTTTCCTAAATCGCTAAAAATGCGATGGGCATCCAGGCCCCACGGTCCCTTAGCCCACCTTTTGGTATATATTTACCAAAGAAAAGGACGACAAAGGTACAACGATATACAACTGCAGAGATGTCACTGTTTTATTATTATTTTTAAAGGCCTCTTCGGATAGGTACCTATATAAATATCTATGTTGGTAAATCAACCAATCACTTTAGATGTCTGATATGGCTAAATAGGTACTTACTTACTTACTAACAATAAAAGATGTCCCAGTTCGTTCAATAGGTCGGTACAATAGCCTAACACATGAAAATCTGAAATAAGCTAGCGAGCATCAATTCAAGGTACCTACCCACGTAGGTAGGTACCTATACCTAATTTAATTTATTTTATGTTATACTCTGTATATCCTTTTTCAAAACCCTATGCACGCCACTTACAATATATCTACTCATAATATATCTAATATCTACTTTATAGTAGAAGCTATATAGCTTCGCTTTCTTCGGGCGTTTCTAGACGGCACTGCTTTTGTGTTATTTTTTATATTTTCTTGTACCTTTGAAATGTTTGAGTGTATTGGTCATTAAGTATCCGGATTTTTTACGCGTTTTCTGTTTCTACTTAATTTGGCCAATATTCTTTATTGTTATTACATAAATATAATAATATTTTAGTAATTACACATATATTTATATAAGCATTAATATAAGGCCGATTATAAAATATTAATATAAAATTCGCACATAGATTCGAAAAATCCAGAAGTTTGAGCCAGGGTTTGAACCCGGACCTGGAGCCGAAACGGGTGCTTTAACCAATCGGCTATCACTACTTCTTATTCTTACATTTCAGGCACAAGTGTTCCTAATATAATCAATAATATGAAAAATTATAACATAATGATACAAATTCACTAGTTTCTGATTTTTGCCTCTGTATTCACCCAACTACCTATCTGGATGCCAAATTTGAAATTTCTAGGTTATCTAGAACTGGGTTAGATTTTTGATCTATAGGTCAGTCAGTGATAATAATGACGATTTTTGGGCGTTAATATCTAAATAACCGTTTGAGGTGTGGTTATGAAATTTGGAGCACATTTGTATCTCGCAAGTCTCAATATATCAGCCAAATTTGACATGTTGATGCGAAATAGTTTTTGAGCTACCTCAGTTTGAATTAAAAGTGGCTCAAAATGGTTCGTGTAATATTACACACGGTGCTGCTCGCCAGTTCTGTTAGCTTGAACTTGGCTTGACACGCTACCACGTGGCTTGAACGTGGCTTCATCTCGGTCATCGACGCGGCGACGGTAGCACGCGCAGGTGCCACGCTCGGTACCTTACGGATGGCAGACTTGCTGGCGGCAATAGTGGCAAAATAAATCAGTTTATTGGTCCATCAGCTACTCGGTAAACGCGTACATCAAGGGTTCGTAAAATAGAAATAGGTAGGTACTTGCTTAGTATAGTCATATACTTAATTATAAAACCGAATAAATAAAAACAAAAATGCTAGTATTAGTTTGCCCGCCGCACGTAGCTGCCACCAACAAATTGACTCCCATCATTAAGTCGGGAGGTTTTAGGTTTCTAACACCAATAGTTAGGGCTGCACTATGAGTCGATTCTTTGGATTTGAAGAGTGAGCTCTGCGCCAATTGTCAAAATATATGATGTAAATGGCCGTATCTTTGATTTTCATACACCAACCATGGACCATAACGTTTGATATTTCTCTGAGAAAAAGGGTCTTGACAGACAAACAGACATACATACAACAGTGCTTATGATTTAATTTTTTTATTTATAGCTTATCAATATGATAGATAAATCGATAGATACATTTGACCAGAGCGCTTAATAGGAAAGAAAACGCTCGCATTGAGCGTTTGAAAGCTAATTTGCTTTCAAACGTGAGCGTACAAAGGCGAATCAGCTTTTTACACAAGAAAATTAGCTTTCCTAGACACGAGGACTAGGTTAACTGAGTAAGAGGAAAAGGCTATTTCATTTCTACCCAAATAAAAAAATTGAATTATTTTAAAATATATATTTCAGACAATGTATACAGATATATACAAAACATAATATGCACTTATGAACAAAATTAACGAGCTTCGTCATTTAATAGGCCATCAAACAAATGCATGATGGCAATGCTATCAAGTCAGTATATACTGGATGTTTTAAACAAAGGGAAGTACTAGTTTGTGCAGATGCATCTGCCGTCTTTGCAATTTCCGTACGCGAAGTCCACGTCGTTGCAGCTAGAGACGCAGGTTGCAGGGACGCACGTCTTCAAGGCCTCCGCCACGGGCAGGGATTCCACCACCGGCGCGCTGCCTCCTAAAACAAACGAAGTTCTACATTACAAAAATACTAGCTTCTGCCCACAATTTCGCCCGCATAGACTTAATAAAAGTATCCTATGTGATAATCCGGGTTATAAACATGCCTACTTTCACCCAGCCGTTTGTGTGGTTGAGTAACAAACGTCTTAACATACAAATATTCGCATTTATCATGATTAGTAGAATAACGTGCGTGGTTCATTCCGCCGTTTGGGGCAAATTCGAACGTTTCGCTATTTAGTTTTATTTATAGCTAATAGTTTTCATATATTTTTTGCTCTTAATCGAATTTAAATCGTCACTTGAGTCATAAAAACTGGGAGGTACTTCTGTCATTTATTTAATTACTAGCAACCCGCCCCGGCTTCGCACGGGTGCAACCGCTGTGTCCCTACATTTGAAATCTGTCATATATTCGACAATATTAATTTAAATTAAATGCAGTAAAGGGCCATATATCTATATTAAATGCAAAATGTATTTAAGGTAGTTAATTGGAAAAGGATTATTGCTGTATAGCTTAAAATCGCTTCGTAAATAAGCCATTATCTCTCGTAAAAAGTAAATGATAAATAATGGTTATTGTGGGTTATCCCAGAGATAGACATAATATACTATCACAGACTTTTTTGTAGACCTTTTTGAGGTGTACACTACTATAGTACATTATTTTGATATATCTCGTAGGGTTCAGCACGCGTTTGCAATGTAAGCGCAAATTTATACATATAAACCTTCCTCTTGAATCACTCTATCTATTAAAAACCGCATCAAAATCCGTTGCGTAGTTTTAAAGATCTAAGCATGCATAGGGACATACAGACAGTGGGAAGCGACTTTGTTTTATACTCTGTAGTGATGAGATATTTGCACTTGAAAATTTACGCGTGGATGGTGATGAAAAGTGTAAGAGATTGTAATGATTTAGGACGGGATTAATACACCAAACAAGTTAAGAAATAGGTAGGAATTATAAGTTTGATAATTATGTTTTTATTTATTGATCAGATGCTTATTTGGCAGAAGCTGGAAAACGGATTAGAAATAAAAAATTATGGTAAGGCTATGAAAATTAATTTTAGTACTTGTGCCATATTTAAAAAATAAGTATTAGTATAGGGCATAAGTGAGTCTAATTCCCTATCTGCAAAGTTCCTCTCAATCTTTTTTTGTCAATTTTTATACTTAGTTATCTTGCAGATTTCGTGAAATGTTTAGGTTATGGTGGTTCACTAAGAGTTGTAACAGTTTATTACACAGACAAGGTCTGTGACCAGGTACAATTTTCGTGCGTTCAAGCGTTTTTGCTCTACCCATTATTGGGTCAAGTTTAATCAGTTCTGCTTCAATTAAGTAGTCTAACTACGATTCGTGGTGCCTTACAACTGGTCTTCAATCAGCTGTAATAGTCTCGCTTCTGTGGCAATCAACCCATACAGTTATTTCTGTCTCCCGCATTGCAACAGACGGAAATTGATATTTTCTTCCAACTCCTCCTATATTTATTATGATAAAATTCATGCGGGTTCTATGACAATTTTATTAGTCGAGGGTCTAACCTATATAGGGTTAATTTTCTCGTTTTCGTAGATTTACGTAGAGCCAATCTTTTACTAGTGATTCTTCATTTGTTAAGAAAATTATAAGTCTTTGATTTCAATACTGATAAAAATAATAACAAATTCATTATTAAAATATTAACTAAAGACTGTACCTACATATTTAGTCCACCCAAAAATACAAATCTCATAAAATGTAAATAATACATTTAAAATTAATATTATGAAGACAATAAGGAAATCGTTCTAAATAAAATAATAATTCATTTCCTTCCAAAACAGTTCATTACTTTCCCGATAAAAATTGTAATTTTTCCTTGATGACACTCTTTTCTTGATCTCATCTATTAGCAAATATTAATAAAACAGAAACAAAATTAATTAAAATGGTATACATTTGCAGAAAAAATATAATTATTTGTAATTACAGTAGCTTGTGAAATCCATGAAATGCAATGACACGGTTTAGGACGACACACTATAAACAATCCGATGATCAATAATATTTTTAACAGGGATTGATATAACATCCACCTCTCCCCGTCGCCATGGCAGGCTGATAAATAGAAACAGATTGTAACCTGAACTGTGGTCGGGCACTACGGATTAAATCTAAAATTATCAAGTTCCTGAGTACGGATGGTAATAAAGTTTTGTTGTGACAAAAGGAAAAATATCTTTTTCTTCCATTATTATTTAGTGTTTATAATTTTTTTTAAAACACTCAGTCAATACCTCATGATATAGGCTTCAATATTAAATTTTAATTTAAATTGGCAATTTAAATTTAAACAAATGAACATTTAAAAATTAACACGCGGGTGCTACCGCATAGCGCAGCTGGTTTCAAATATAAGGTCCACACGCTCAACGGTTGTTATTGGATACAAAACAAAATATACAAATGTAAATATAATAAATCTGTACATACAGATGTAGGAATTGAACAAAATTAGCTCACCGTTTGTTTCTTGGGAAGGTTTAGCGTTCGCCGCAAGGACGACAGCGAAGAGCACGACGATCATGAACTTCATGGTGGTAGTAGAACGAGCCTGTTCTTCACAATAGCTACTCGGAGAATAATTAATGTCACATCGGGGACTATACATTTATAGTAATAGCCCTTATCTGATGTGGTTCGCAACATACGCAAACCTATAACATTTATGTTATAATGCGGTCTGTTTCTTCGGAATAAAGTTTGTTATTGCTTGGTGGACTTGTTGTGTATTAACACAAGTTACCAACCTAATATTTGGTACCTACCTATGTCCGGTTTTGATAATTTAATTGTCATGTTTAAGATACTGTTATTACATTGTATAATTTTCATAATTGCGTCGTTATTATGTATTCATGTGGTAACGTTAAACGGTAAAGCGTAAGTACTAGACCTAGTTACTGGAACAAGCCACTTACCTGTGATAAAAGAAGTCTTTTATCAAGACCACTTACAATAAAAAAAAATAAAAAATCAATTTCCGAATTTGAAATAGAACTGTCTAGGAACATGTTACTTTTGAATTCGAAATAGAACTGTCTAGGAACATGTTCCTTTTGAATTTGAAATAGAACTGTCTAGGAACATGTTACTTTTGAATTTGAAAGTCCGTCATTTGTGTTCTAATTGTATCGACCTTTAAATATTGTGTGCCGTTATAACAATGAATTAAACTCGTAAAAATTTACGCTCAATTAGGTATATTTTTTATTTTTTGCAGCGGCTTATGTCTAGAGTCGGCTTATGAGAGTTGCCAGAGACTTCAATGGGCATTTGGTGATGAAGCACCCTGTCATAACTCTGAGCATTCGTGGATTGGACAATTAAGACGATAATCGTAGGTGTTTGAAGGCCTCAAATGTGGAACTCATGGCGTATCTGCCTTACAGCCTGGACTTCACGCCTTGCGACTACTTTTTATTTTCGAAAAAAAAAAAATTCGCTTCGAGGTTTAAAATTCGAAATCAAATCTTTTGAAAACGACCAAAGAAATATCTTCAGTGATCTGTATCAAGACTTCGTTTCATTGAACGCCAACCATCCGGCCAATTACAATGAGTGGCTCATTATGAACAACTTTGGTATATTGCCGGACACTCAGGAGTCCTTGTTGCAAAGGAAAATTATTAATCGGAATACGGCGGACACTAGGAGGACCTTTATTAATACGGTTCAGAAAGGTGATATTTTGATGTCGAGGGTTGGTCGGCCATAATGACGTCAGATAACTGGGTTCTAAAAATGCCTGGCGGTGTGAGTAGACTGGGCAAACAACAACAGATGGGTGCCAAAAGGCTGGTTCGATATGCAAGCGTCTGATTGGACGACGGTGTACCGATGCCCGGATAATCCCGCCGCAACATCTATAGTCATTAATAAAGTCAAAGCCCAACGTGTCTTACAATATACTAGTCCGAATTACTTTATTTAATTCTTGGTGTTCTCATAAGGGAACACACTGGAGCTATTCTATTGACAATAAGATCTTCTATTTGTACCTATTAATTATAAGCAATTGGAGATTTAAAAATATAATAAACAATGCAAAAAGACACTCAAACGTAGTCCTTGTCAAACGTAGACACAGACAGACGGACAGACAAAAAAAAATTAATCGCGTTTTTGTTATAGGTGTCGTATGTACTTTCATATGCATTTAATGAAAAGGTGTTATTTTGATATTACAAACAGACACTCCAATTTTATTTATTTGTATAGATGTGGTTAAAATGATGAACTAATGAACTAATGAGTTCATCTCAAGAAGTTTCACTTAATGCACATGAAAGTACATTCGACACCTATGGCAAAAAATGCGATTTAAAAAAATTTTGTCTGTCTGTCTGTGTGTTTGTTCCGGGTAAGCTCCGAAACGGCTGGACCGATTTTGACGGGACTTTCACTGGCAGATAGCTGATGTAATAGGGAGTAACTTAGGCTACTTTAATTTTTGAAAAACAATTAGGGTTCCGCGTCAAAAAATTAAAACACATGAAATCAAAGAGTATCTCCGAGACGGGTGGACCGATTTTGACGGGACTTTCACTGGTAGATAGCTGATGTTATAAGCAGTAACTTAGGTAACTTTTATTTTAGAAAAACAAAATTTAAAAAAATGAAAAAATGGGTTCTGTCGTGCGGGCTCAGAACGCGGGAGCGGGCTTTTTTGTTAAGTTAAATTCCACGCGGACGAAGTCGCGGGCTCAGCTAGTTTTGAATATAGTCATTTTGAAACGAGGTATATTGAATTTTTAAAGGCATTTTAATGGCGGCATTCAATTTCACATAGAGCTCCTAAATATTAGCTATACAAAGATATATTGGATAGTTTTCACCCTGAAAATAAATATTGTCACCGAAGTACATGAGAATAGTCAAAATCTTCCACCGGTTCTGAATGATACTTCCGCTCTAGAAAATCTGCCAAGAAACTCAATGGTTATACCCTTTTCAATTGAATAAAAGTTGGTGTACATTCACAGGAACGGTAACAAATTGTGCGCAGAGAACACCATTGCCACTAAAAAGTAATAGAAAATAATACACTAGTAATTGAATATTACCTAGCTAATTAAGTCTCAATCAGAGTTAGGGAAAAAACTTTATAAATCTAGTTAATGAGGTTTGCATTGGTACCTACTCCGTTTTATTTAATCACTAGTTTCTGCCCGCGACTTAAGTAAAGTATTCTATGTGTTAATCCAGGTTATAAAATCTCTGTGTTCCAAATTTCATCCGAATCCGTTCGGTTGTTTTTGCGTGAAAGAGTAACAAACATACATCCACGCTCACAAGCTTTCACATTTATAATATTAGTAGGATACATATCCCATCTTTCATCATCACGACGATGAATCATATACCCGTCAATATATATAATGTACTATATTTTAAAAAAAAAAAAAAAAGATTACTAGCTATGTGTGTTTATCACATTACTAGTATTCCCTTTAGCCCCTCCAACTAAGCTAATGCTTGTGCTAGGAGTGGGCTCACGTCAATAGTTTAATGGCCAGGATGGGGATCGAACCCGGAACTTCTCAGCTACGAGGACGGCCCCTCTAACCACTAGGCTATTGACGCTTGGCTATTTACTTAGACATACTACAATTTTTGTTGAGGAGAAGTCAATGACGAACTGACTCTTACGGTGAGATTTTTATCATTTCCATTGACAATTTAGGCCACCGAATCAACCGAAATGAGAACACTGAAATTAAAACTGGGGTCCAAAAATAGTATTACAATAAAACTTTTTATTATAGGATGTAGTGAATACTGCACAAGTAAACGTAGTATAATAAGCTTTCTCATGAATACTGAATTAAATGTACTAGCTCATTGGATGACAAGTTATACGTATAAAAAGAAATGATAAGAAATTTGTCCCGTGACACCGATATGAAATACTTTCGTATTTTTCGGGAATACGCAGGCAAGCTGCGGACGTCTTCTGACAATAAGCACTTAGGCGGCATTAGTACGTAACTTCTAAGGGCATCAAGGGGGAGCTAGGGTAGTTCTAAACAAAAATATTCTTAAAAAATTTTTTAGGTCACCGAAATGAAAGGACTTTCTGGGACACATGCATTTTCACTTACCAGTTATTAAATTGGGGAGATATTATTATAAAACTACTTTATGATAATACTATCACTATTAACGATTAAAATAAAAGTTGCCATACATCTGAATAACCATTAGTTTTTGTTGTACGAGGGAAATTACACTGAACAATGTAATGAGGACAGGTACCGAAATAAAAAAATCAGGGCTTTAGCATTTTTTTCCTAATTAACTGCCAACCTTATCAATAAATAATATTATTTCCTCGTATAGATAACCCCCACACTACTGATTTCATCCAAGCCGCGTAAATTTTGCTGTTGGGAAAAACCACCCATTAATTTGATATTTTTTTCCTGCTGATAAGAGTTAGCGCTTCATTGGAATTTTGAAGCAAATGTTTTGGTTGCGTCGTCTTAGTTAACTGATAATGTGTTAATTGGCATATTGTATAGCCATCAGCTATTCACACCACTATCACGCTTGTATCCCATAAAGGAGTAGGCAGAGTTACACTGTAGTGTACCCACATTTCGACAATGGTGTTTTTCGGTGTGAGTGAGTCATTTGAGCGTAGGCCGCTCGGCTCACTGCACATGATGGTTGCGGGTTCCATTCCCGCCGGCGCAAATCTCGGAAATGGCCTTTTAGTAATTTGTCCCGGTCCGGGTGCCACTGAGATCGGCCCCAGTCCATTGTACGGTACCTATAGTACAAGCGTTGCTTAGTTTGGGACCATACAGTTGGTGTGTCAGTCTGGGGATATTTATTTATTTTATATTGCCCATTATACCGGGTAAATTCCCCCTCAATGCAAGGGGGATTCGGACCATAGTCCACCAAGCACGCGCATTACGCGCAAGCTTCCAATTTTCCATATTAATAATACACGTAGGATAAGTTACCTTTACTAACATTCTCGCTCAAAGTGTACTAGTATCCAGACAAATATTTTTTTTTTGTATAAAAGAAAGTGTGCTTTATCCCTCATACAATAAATGTTAAAATAAAACAAAACCATTTAACTTAGACGCTATGACAAGCGACTACTATACAGAACGTATAAACGAATGGTAGAGCAACATTATGTCCATAAACAGAGCGAGGTTATTCATCAGCGAGATAACTAGAAAACTGTCGGTACATCCCCGGAATAACTAATCAGTTGGTACGGTTTAAATTTAAAACGATACCTAGATAACAGCGATATTCTTTTAACGATATTGTGTAACGGTACATACTCGTACATGTAGCCGATACCAATCTTACTTTAAAATGTATTTAAATTCAATTAAATAGTAGGCAAGGTCTATTTTAGGTCAATATTTTAATTTTAGTTACAAACGATGCAATTGTTTCAAGATCTGGAATAAACTTTGTGTTCTACATACCTATAGTTAAAATTGCAATTTAGCTACGGTTCACAGCTATGCAAGATACCTTGTTTAACCGGTTAAATAAAACTGGTAATCGGGTCGGTGTGTATGGAGCACCATACACACTGACCCGATTACCAGTTTTATTTAAGTTTAATTGCATAGCAAAGCAATTGATGTTATTATCCACACTATATGGCCTAGGCTCTACAGCTGTTATTTCAATTGCGAGGTAACAAACTTTACTTTTTGTAAAACTGGGAGAGTCATCACCGATTAGAGAACTAATTTCAAACTAAACAACTTGCGGTGGTAGATCCAATCTGAGTAATGGCATTCGTATTACAAGCATCTATAGGCTACGGTAACTGCTTAAGATCAGGCGGGAAGAACAATATTTTCCAACTTTGTTATATAAAAATAAAACTACTTCCTAAGTTGAAAGGATGATTTTTAGTATTGCTAGGTTATCTCATTACTACACAGCACAACTCCTTAGTAGCCCTTCTATTAAATGATAGACTAGGAGGAGACCCACGTCAATAGTTTAACAGCTAGGATGGGGGACAGAACCCGGAACCTCTGGTGATGATTCAAGACGATACCCAAAGCAATTCCCACGTGATATCATTACCGTGTACTATCATAGACAAATTTGACATTGTTGTTTCAGGTCGAATTAACTGCAATGAGTTGTGTAACATGCGGGGGAAGAGTCTCGGCACCTGCATGAAGTCAGTAAATGTTCTACGGCAGTGGGTCTTAGTTTTACAGAGAATAGTACAGCTACGCCCAAACATAACATAGTTAGACCCATATGCCAGTGACATAGCACATAGCACGCATCAAATCGAAATGGAGTGCTAGACGTACACATACACTGGACGTAGTTTTGCAAAATGGATCCAACCTACACACACTTCTGCAATCTGAAACTCAGCTAGTTTACATAACAATGACTAAATCAGTCACCCAGTGACCGATGACAGATCTTAATATTTTTTTCTATCACTTAAAGATTAAGTGTTTAAGATTGATTGATTTTAACATATAATATGAAGAAGATAAACTTAAGAATGAGCGCCACGGGTCATTGATTGCAAGGTTAAGGGTAACCATCCACCTAGCTATGCTATGAAGTGGGCCCACCCGCATCGACCAATAGGATCGCATCATTTCCTCAACTTCCTCCAGCTCAGCTCAAGTTGACAGGAAATTAAGCGATCGTATTGTTCGAAGCAGGCGGGCCTGCTTCATAGCGCAGCCAAGAGGATAGTCACCCTATGTAATGATACATACATAAAAAATTAAGGCTGATGGATGAGGAGCCATTTTCGACCGTTTCAGGTTGCAATTTTGTTAAGTCCTATCAGAATATTAGAATGGGATCAGAATAGTTGATTTTGCCATAAACAACAAATGAAGAATACCAAACGTATCAACGTTGATTCCATTTAAACATTATTTCGAGATTTGGTTCATAAACTGTTTGATCAAATTATAAATTAGGCGTAGGTTGGTAGCAAGATAAAATGGGCCGTTCGTTTCATGAAGATGACGTCATTCACTGCAAAATATTTTGGTGAACTTGGAAAACACGCTTGGTTATCAAGCGGTGTTTATACCCCGGTGGGTCAAAATACCAAGATAACAACTAAATAAATATGTATTTCTTGTGATACCGAATACACACAATGTACCTCTTAATACCTATTAATGATAATTTTAGTAAATGTGTTGTTGGCTTCTAGCTATCTCTCTTGTAATATCCATATGATCCCACTGCACTTACCAATTCTAAGCACAGACCCAAGACCGTTGAAATGAGACGTGATTGGCCGCTCGAACGCAACGACGCATTGCGATTGGCTCGTGACGCACAGGTGCATAACACCGTACGTGCAATATCCATTACCCTCCATTTAGTTTCTGTGAATAATTTGCATAAGACAACGGCACTGCCTCAGCAGTGTACACATGGTGTTTGACGTGCTCTGTGCACCTTCGCACGTGTGTAATGTAATGATTAATACAATTATTATTAACTAGCTGAGCCCGCGACTTCGTCCGCGTGGAAATTAATTTAACAAAAATTTTTTTTTTAATTTTGTTTTTCTAAAATAAAAGTAGCCTAAGTTACTGCTTATAACATCAGCTATCTACCAGTGAAAGTCCCGTCAAAATCGGTCCACCCGTTTCGGAGATACTCTTTGATTTCATGTGTTTTTATTTTAATACGCGGAAACCTAATTGTTTTTCAAAAAATAAAGTAGCCTAAGTTACTCCCTATTACATCAGCTATCTGCCAGTGAAAGTCCCGCCAAAATCGGTCCAGCCGTTTCGGAGATTACCCGGAACAAACACACAGACAGACAGACAGACAGACAGACAATTTTTTTTTAAATCGCGTTTTTGCTATAGGTGTTGTATGTACTTTCATATGCATTTAGTGAAAAGGTGTTATTTTGATATTACAAACAGACACTCCAATTTTATTTATTTGTATAGATTGTATAGATGTCTCCTACCTAAGTTTCCTTGCGTTGTGGATTTTATGTGCCCACATAAAATTGTTTAGTGGCAATTATTTTGCTAGATGTGTGTTTATTGTTCATTTTAAGCCCTAGACTTAATGTTCCAATAGGTATGGGGAAGGGTAATTGATGAAAACTGGTTGGAAACAATTGACGGATTTTTGACTACCTATATTTTATAAGAATTTCAAGGGCTAATAAAAGTAAAAAACCACTCGCATCGTAAGAAGAATATTTTTTTTAATTGAGTTTTTTTTCATCATAATGTAAAGGTTGTAATTTTGAATACAAACTATATGACTGCATTCTTAAATTATATTCTCAAAAAAAGTCATTGGTACAATGTTATTGTGATTTAATAACCTCACTGAATCCTTTTCTCTACAGCATAAATAAATTCCAGGTGTAGTCGTAGTAATATTCAGTTGTCTTTAGTGCCTTATATCGCTTCTCGTTGGCCGCGGCAAGTTCACGGTAAGATACATTCAATCGCACCAAGCAAGCCACTTCGAACTAAAGAACCTTAGAACTAAAACAAAGTAATTAACAACACCACCTATGAGTATCCTGTCCAAGTCTCCCGAAGAATATTAAAGAGAGGCTCACTAAGCGACCGAATGCTTAACTAGGGGCCGATCCGCCTAGGGGCTGGCACAACTTACCGGGGCTAGGGGTACCATGTAACAACTGAAAAATCCTATTTAAAACGGGAATTGTATAAAAAAATGGTGTCGACATTATGTCGCATTATTCTATCACAAGTGTTTGGACCCGACGCAACTTGTGCGATGTTTTTATTTTTTAAAGTAAAATCGTAATACGAGTTGCGACCCTAGGTGCTAATCTAATCCGGAGGTAGCACTTTAAATAATTTACGGACGCATCGCATCTTATCCGTTCCCTATATAACGTGAACGTACGGTTTTTTGTAATGATATTTTTTGTGTATCTATGTTAAAAATATTAAATTAAAATACTTCTACAATTTTACTGCATAATCGAAAGTCCTGATATTTCCGAATAGCAGCTGGAATCATGTAAACAGTCATCCTGATCATCATCATACTAATCATACTATAATTATAAAGAGGAAAACTCTGTTTGTTTGATTGTGATGAATAGGCTCCGAAACTACTGAACTGATTTGAAAAAATATTTCACTGTTGGGAAGCTACACTATCCCCGGGTGACATAGGCTATAATATATTTTAAAAAAAAATTAGGGATCCTTACTAAAACTCGAATTATGTAACCGCAACGTTCCCGTGCGAAGCCGGGCGGGCCGCTAGTATTAAATATAATCCCGATATTACAGGAAAATTGCTAAGGTTTGGGTACCCTACAATTAGTTCCTCTCTCTTCCTACATTTATTTAGCTAAAGTTTCGGGACCGTTGCGAATATTTATATCCCTCGGCTTAATTTATTTGTTCGACACGCACCTAACACAACTTGGTACTTTAGATAAAAACACTTGAGTACGTGAGTGTTGATTGTGTTACGTTAATTAGTTTCTTCGAGAAACTATGGTTCTATTGTGACTAGAGGTAGGGGGGAGTTTCAGAAATAAATATGCAAAACTGTTTACAAACATTTAAAACTTTGTGTCCGTCTATAAGGAGACTCTCCTCACTTCGTACGGCGATAAGGTAGAGATAAAATAGTTATTTTTATCCAACTATCTCGGAAAGAGTATTTTTGCTCTTCCATATCTGAGTGCAAAAGCAGTTTTTATCTGCTAGAGGCTAAGTAAATTGAATTAAGAAAATCGTGTGCACTAAATTTGTGATTTGAGGCCGTATGCGTGTGTGTGTGCGCGGGGCAGGGTAGGAGGGACGCGATAGCCTTCGCCGCCGGTGGAAAACCACCCAATTGCCACCTTATTCATCAATATCGCATGGGTAGTTAAGGCTAGGGTGGAACATAAAAATGATACAAACATACAATACATAATACGTAAACTTACTCTAAAAACATAATGACCCTTCCTTTGGCCGTAGTCGGTTAAAAGATAGCTAGTTCGTCCGGTCGGGGCGATATTGCCTTCTTGGAATTCGCTCAGTGCGCACACATGAGATCACACAGGTATCGTTATCGCTGCCTGCTGCAATTCATGGAATCGCTATTTATCGGCTAAAAAATAATTTTAGGGTTCCGAAGTCAAACTAGGAACACTTAGTAGTCCGTTTGTCCGTCTATCTGACGACACAGTAATATTATTCAAAGGCTTTTAGGGCTAGAAGGCTGCAAATTGGCATAAAAATAAAGAAATTTATTCTGGTGTACATGGTAAGTAGGTGTAAAATAGTACATTGTTACACGAGTGGTGAAAGTGACTTATTTTTCCCGAGACGGGGTTTGGCGCCCGAGCGTAACGAGGGCGCTAATAGTTCGAGGGACAAAATAAGTCTTTCACCCGAGGTAAACACTGTGCTTTTCATTACGAATACAAGGAAAGTAAAAATAAAAACAGGAATTGGCTAAAGAAATAATACAAGGAAGCATGAACAATACTCTACAACTCGAAAAAAAAAAAGATCGGATTGCTGCCTATTTTGTTTTTTTTTCGTTGGCCGGCCAACTTCATTATTTAGCCAGTATTTTTAATTTTCATTTTTAAATATTTTGACCAAATCTATGTTATTTTAAAGAAATTGTTGAAACTAAATTATAATTAAGTCATTTGAAAATATATATTCTTTAATTAATACTTAACTTTATGTTATTTCAATTTTACATCGTGCTGTCATTGAGTGACTGTAGAAAAAGTTTGAACATGGTTCCATAGAAATGGAACTAGTTTTTTTTTTTTATAATTTGACAGCTGTCAGTTGAAAGTGATTCTCCCGGGCCAGAAAAGTATTACTTTCAACCCGCTCCTCAGGCAACTTCAGACCTACTTTCAGTGTATGAGTAATGAAAAAAATGTTTACTCAACTTCTCAAGATAAAATAAATAAATAAATCATCATTTTTATCATTATCAATTATCGAAATCGCGAATACTTGCGTACTTAACTTTTGGTTGGTAAGTATCTTTTCAACCCACTTCAAAAACGAGGAGGTTATCAATTCGGTTGTATGTTTTTTTTAATGTTTCTTACCTCAAAACTCCGTCATTTATAAACCGATTTGAAACATTATTTTTTATTCAAAAGGTTGTTCCCACTAACATTTCATAAAAATATGTTCAGTAGTTTGAGAGAATTGGAGTCGGTGCCCATTCAAGTAAGTGGGGGTAGGCAGGAACCTAAGAAGTCCTAGGGTAAAGATAGTGGCACTGAATCCAAATTAAAGTAATTATGTAATCTCTAGTAATTTCTAGTTTATTTCGTGCAACTAGGTTTTTGAAGTCGGTTAATCTTTTTTTATTTATTTTTTCCGAATTATGTAGCGGTCGCACGGTCCAATATAATCGCTTAGGCTGCTGCTATACTCCTCTTCGTTCGCATACTTGATAACTGTTAACTAATAATGTTCAATAGTAATAAACCGCCTACATTCTGGCTTCAATCTTCTATCTTGTTGCATGTCCATGCCAATTGAAGTAAGTAGGGGTAAGTACCCTAGAAGTTGCTCTCACGTAGCGGCAAGATAGAGGCACAGACCCCAAAAAACAAATTTTAAGTTCTCTAGTTATTTCTAGCCTTTTGTATGCAGCAGTGATAGCCGATTGGTTAAAGCACGCGTCTTGCGGGCACCAGGTTTGGGGTTCAAATCCCGGCTCGCACCTCTGGATTTTTCGAAATCTATGTGCGAATCATAATTTCTATATGATTATCACTTGCTTACGGTGAAGGAAAACATCGTGAGGAAACCTGCATATCTTAGAAGATCTAACCAATTTTCGAAAGACATGTGAAATCCGCCAACCCGCACTGGGCCAGCGTGGTGGATTATGGCTTGAATCCCCCTCATGTTGAGGGGAGGCCCGTGCCCAGTAGTGGGACGTCAAAAGGGCTAAATTATTATTATTATTTTGTATGCAGGTTTTTTTTAAGTCAGTTCAATTACTTTTATTTAACATTTCGTACTATCGAAACTGCGATTACACAAAAAAGACTCTACCAAGCAAAAATAAACTTTATTCCGTAGCAACAGATATAATATAATATCATCGCGTAGGTATGTGTCAGGTCCCGATCAGACCATTTGAGATAACGAATGTGCATTATTACTATAAAAGCATAGTTCCCGAAGTTACATTTATTATTCTCCGAGTAGCTTTTGTGAAGAACAGTCGCGTTCTGTTACCAACCACCATGAAATTCATGATCATCGTTCTCTTCGCTGTCATCCTTGCGGTGAACGCTACAGCTTCCCAAAACGCAAACGGAAACGGTGAGCATATTTTGTACAAACTTTACATCTGTATGTAAAGATTTATTATAAGAAGGTACTTCAGTAAATTCTGTTCCAATAATAACCGCTATGCGCGTAGGCCTTATATTTGAGACTGCTCTCTTACACTTTTTATAACCATCCACGCGTAAAATTTGAAGTGTAAATATCTCAGTAATTAAATAAATTACAAGAGTACCACCCAGAGCCGTTTTTATGACCCAGGTGACGATTTAAATTTGATTATGAGCAAAAAAGACATGAAAACTATTTTTTTTTTATTCCGCGGCACGTTCGAATTTGCCCGAAACGGCAGAATGAACCACGCACGTTACTACTAATCATGATAAATGCGAATGTTTGTATGTTAAGACGTTTGTTACTCCACCACACAAACGGCTGGGTGAAATTAGGCATGTTTATTACCTGGGTTAATACATAGGATACTTTAATTAAGTCCATGCGGACGAAATCGTGGGCAGAAGCTAGTATTTTTGTAATGTACAACTTCGTTTGTTCTAGGAGGCAGCGCGCCGGCGGTGAAACAAACCCTGGTCCTGCCGATGTCTGCGAAGTCGTGCGACCCTACAACCTGCGTCTCCGACTGCCAGGATGTGGGCTTCGCGTACGGAAATTGCGAAGGCGGCAGATGCATCTGTACAAACTAGTACCTCCCATTGTTTCAAACATGCAGTATATGCTGACATAATATTTAGCATTTCCATCATGCGTTTGTTTGATGGCCAATTAAATGACGAAGCTCTTTAATTTAGTTCATAAGTGCATATTATGTTTTGTATACGTCTGTTGAAATATATGTTTTAAAGAAAAACAATTTTTTTATTTATAATTATAATAATTTAGCCCTTTTGACGTCCCACTCCTGGGCACAGGCCTCCCGTCAACACGAGGGGGATTCAGGCCATAATCCACCACGCTGGCCCAGTGCGGGTTGGCGGATTTCACATATCTTTCGAAAATTTGTTAGATCTTCTAAGACATTCAGGTTTCCTCACGATGTTTTCCTTCACCGTAAGCAAGTCATAATCATATAGAAATTATGATTTGCACATAGATTTTGAAAAATCCAGATGTGCGAGCCGGGGTTTGAAACCAAAACCTGGTGCCACAAGACGCGTGCTATAACCAATCGGCTATCACAGCTTATTATTTGGGTAGAAATAAAACATGGCCTTTTCCTCTTACTCAGTAAACCTAGTTATCATGTCCTGATCAAATGTAATTCACGAATTATCTTCACTCATATCGTTGAACTATTAATATAAATTCAAAATCATAAGCACCGTTGTCTGTCTGTTTGCCTTTCAAGACATAGCCGATATAGACATTAAACTCACACTTAAGTTAAAGAGACATGCAATTACACATAACAAGCAGGCAGAATAAAATATACAAGTGGTCACAGAAGTCCTTACACGAAGGGCACCTTGCTGATCTCAGCCAAACACATGTCGACAGAGAGGCGTCGAACGAGTGGCTGAGGCGAGGAGAGCTCTTTCCGGAGACCGAGGCTTTTATGATTGCTATTCAGGATCAAGTAATGGACACCCGTAACTATCAAAAGCACATCATCAGAGTATAAAACCTCCCAACTGATTTATGTAGACGTTGCCATAGTAGTTCTGAATGGATCCAACATATTTCCGGTGCTTGAAAAATCTATAATCCAAAACGGTTATAAACAAATAGACATGACCAAGTAGCAGCAATAGTACATCAAAACATAGCCCACAAATTATCAATCATTCCAAAAAAAGTTGCGTATTATAAATATCAGCCGAGCACAATTTTTGAGAACACTTTATACAAAGTTTATTGGGTTACGACCATAATAACATATATAACTATTCACTTTAACAGACCAGATATAACAATTTTAGACAAAGCTAACAAAGTAGTATTTATTATAGACATAGCACTATGCAACACCCATAACCTCCCCACTACACACACCGAGATAATTACAAAATATATAGACCTAGCTACAAAAATAAAGAGACGATGGCAAGTAGATACAGTAAAAAATATAACCTTGGTTATCTCCACAACAGGTGTCATCCCAAGTACCCTCCATACTAGCCTCAACAAACTTCAAATGCCCAAATCAACTTTCTCACTCATGCAGAAAGCAGTTATCCTGAATATCTGGCGTCTCACACGCAAATTCCTCCAAAGCTCTTCATCATCTTAGACCCTAAGACCCTAACTATAGCTGCTAGCCAGCACACTTGGTCAATGCCCGTAAGTCAGTTGTTTAACCCGTCAGGCACATATAAAAATATAAACAAAAAACACATAATAAAAATAAAAATAATTTCTGGCAAAAATAATAGTTAGCTCTGTATTCTTCCCTCGCTGATTGTTACTATTTTATGTGTTTTCTTTTAGTTTTAAAATATAATTACATGCTACAGTATCGTATGTGACTTTACTTTTCTCCTCGGCAACACGTGGCTCCCGACACCCACACGACCTAGCCGGACAACACGTCATAATATCCATTTTTTCCCGTATGCGGGATACTTTTCAAATCTATAATATCGTAACAACCCAGTTCAGACTATTACGATCATTTAAAAACAATAAAAATCTCAATTGGTTCAGCCGTTCTCGATTGATGCAATTAGCAACAAACAGCATTTCATTTTTATTATATATACATTCCAATGAGCAAAAATTTGAAATTGATTTGAGCCGTGGGAGTTGGCTTTAGCCGTTAATATTGCTTTATAACCTACAAAAGAGCTGACAATCTTCAAACTGCTGAACCTCTTTTCATGAAACATAGCTAAGAACACTCTCGATCAGAATACATATCTAACAAAAGAAACAAGATTCAAATCGGTTCATCCGCTTGGGCGCTACGATGCCACAGACAGACACAAAGATACATACGTTAAATGATAACACCCCTCTTTTTTCGTCGGGGGTAAATAAGAATTTCAAGGGTTAATAATACATAACTTAACATGCAAATGTTACTTAAAAAATCACTCGCATCGTTTAAAGATTTTTTTAAAAAAATGGGATCTTTTAAATGTAAGGTAATTAATCTACACTAAGGAAAGTCGGTATTTTGAGTTTTAAATATAGGTATGAATGCATTCTTAAATTATATTCTCAAAAGTCGGAGAGATATTGCCTTCTTGGAATTCGCTCAGAGCGCACACATGAGATCAGACAGTTATCGTTATCGCTGGCCGCTGCAATTCATGGAATCGCTGTTTATCGGCAGGAAAAACAGTTTTAGGGCTCCGTGGTCAAACTAGGAACCCTTAGTAGTCCGTTTGTCCGTCTATCTGACGACACAGTAATATTATTCAAAGTCTTTTAGGGCTAGAAGGCTAAAACTTGGTACAAAAATAAAGTTTTAGTAGGTACCGCTACAAACCTGTGTACGAAGCAAAATTAATTTGGGGTACCCCCCGTACCTACATGGGAAGTAGGAGTAAAAAAATGTTTACTCACATTCTCAAGTGGGGTATCGTTAAATAGAATAAATAAATCATTATTTTTATAATTCCGAATTATTGAAATGATAAATTGCACACCAATAACTCTACCAAGCAATAAGAAACTTTATCCCGTAGCAACAGATGATATTTTGATACGAAATAAAGTATAATCTGACAGATGTCTGAACCCGATCAGACCACTTGAGTTAACGAATGACTAACGTGCATTATCACTATAAAAGCATAGTTCCCGAAGTTCCATTTATTATTCTCCGAGCAGCTTTTGTGAAGAACAGACGCGTTCTATTACCACCATGAAGTTCATGATCATCGTTCTCTTCGCTGCCATCCTTGCGATGAACGCTACAGCTACCCAAAAAGGAAACGAAAACGGTGAGCATATTTGGTACAAACTTTACATCTGTATGTAAAGATTTATTATAAGAAGGTACTTCAGTAAATTCTGTTCCAAAAATAACCTCTGTGCGCGTGGGCCTTATATTTGAGACTAGCTACGCCATGCGGTTTCACCCAAGTAGAATGTTTAAATATAGCACATGTCATCCTGGGATTCCTTCTGTAACTTTCTATCAGTGAATTACTTCCAGGATCGGAGCAGTAGCTCTAGAGATTACCTCAATCATTTGGAGTCAGTGCCAATTCAAGTAGGGGTAGATTACTACTTAAGACGTAGTCCTAACGTAGTATTAAGATAGTGGCACCGACTCGAAATGAAAGAAGTTACAAGGACACAAGTAATTTCTAGCTTTTTAGTGCACCCAGGATTTTTAAGTTTTTTTTATATATTTTTTTCATGATTGTACATACAACTTCGTTTGTTTTAGGAGGCAGCGCACCGGTGGTGAAACAAACCCTGGTCCTGCCGATGTCTGCGAAGTCGTGCGACCCTACAACCTGCGTCTCCGACTGTCAGGACGTGGGCTTCGCGTACGGAAATTGCGAAAACGGCAGATGCATCTGCACAAACTAGTACCTTCCATTGTTTAAAACATCCAGTATATACTGACATAATATTTAGCATTTCCATCATGCGTTTGTTTGATATGGCCACTTTAATGACGAAGCTCGTCAATTTAGTTCATAAGTGCATATTATGTTTTGTATACGTCTGTTGAAATATATGTTTTAAAATAAAACTATTTTTTATTTGGATCTACTAGTGAAAGTCCCGTCAAAATCGGTCCAGCCGTTTCGGAGATACTCTTTGATTACATGTGTTTTTATTTTTTTACGCGGAATCCTAATTGTTTTTCTAAAATTAAAGTAGCCTTAGTTACTCCTTAAAACATCAGCTATCTGCCAGTGAAAGTCCCGTCAAAATCGGTCCAGCAGTTTCGGAGATTACCCGGAACAAACACACAGACAGACAGACAGACAGACAAAAAATTTTTAAATCGCTTTTTTGCTATAGGTGTCGCATGTTCTTTCATATGCATTTAGTAAGCAGGTGTTATTTTGATATTACAAACAGACACTCCAATTTTATTTATTGGACTCACAAAACTAGCAGACATCACACAATCATTATCTACAGACATGCAGATGCAATTTGGAGCAGATAAATGCAAAATACATTATATCAACCGCGGGAAATCACTACACAACACATACACACTCGATACAGGTGAACAAATAGAGCCCACGGATGAACACTCCACCTACAAATACCTAGGTTTCCATCAATGCAAACAAAAACAGCAGAAACAAGCACAAATTGAACTAACTAGAAAATTTAAGTTCAGACTCAACCAGATTTTAAGAACTCAAATAAACTCGCGCAATATTATAAAAGCCAAAAATACTTACGCAATACCCATCCTCACATACTCCTTTGGAATAATAAACTGGTCTCAGACAGACATAGTCAAACTCAAACGTATGATCGACACCCACATGACTACCCATAGAAAACATCATCCCAGATCATGCGTCCACCGTCTTACACTACCACGCCGAGAGGGAGGAAGAGGTCTCATTGACATACAAAATATACACAATAGTATAAAAACAAAACTCCGAAGTTATTTCTACGCCAAAGCTAAACACAGTCCTCTATAAATACATAGCCGATATAGACATTAAACTCACACCACTTAACTTAAGTTACAGAGACATGCAATTAAACATAACAAGCAGGCAGAATAAAATAGACAAGTGGTCACAGAAGTCCTTACACGGGAGGCACCTTACTGATCTCAGCCAAACACATGTCGACAGAGAGGCGTGGAACGAGTGGCTGAGGCGAGGAGAGCTCTTTCCGGAGACCGAGGCTTTTATGATTGCTATTCAGGATCAAGTAATGGACACCCGTAACTATCAAAAGCACATCATCAGAGTATAAAACCTCCCAACTGATTTATGTAGACGATGCCATAGTAGTTCTGAAACGATCCAACATATTTCCGGTGCTTGAAAAATCTATAATCCAAAACGGTTATAAACAAATAGACATGACCAAGTAGCAGCAATAGTACATCAAAACATAGCCCACAAATAATCAATCATTCCAAAAAAAGTTACGTATTATAAATATCATCCGAGCACAATTTTAGAGAACACTTTATACAAAGTTTATTGGGATACGACCATAATAACAGATATAACTATTCACTTTAACAGACCAGATATAACAATTTTAGACAAAGCTAACAAAGAAGTATTTATTATAGACATAGCTACAGAAATAAAGAGACGATGGCAAGTAGATACAGTAAAAATTATAACCATAGTTATCTTCACAACAGGTGTCATCCCAAGTACCCTCTATACTAGCCTCAACACACTTTAAATGCCCAAATCAACTTTCTCACTCATGCAGAAAGCAGTTATCCTAAATACCTGTCGTCTCACACGCAAATTCCTCCAAAGCTCTTCATCATCTTAGACCTAAGACCCTAACTATAGCTGCCAGCCAGCACATTGGTCAATGCCCGTAAGTCAGTTGTTTAACCCGTCAAGCACATATAAAAATATAAACAAAAAACACATAATAAAAATAAAAATAATTTCTGGCAAAAATAATAGTTAGCTCTGTATTCTTCCCTCGCTGATTGTTACTATTTTATGTGTTTTCTTTTAGTTTTAAAATATAATTACATGCTACAGTATCGTATGTGACTTTACTTTTCTCCTCGGCAACACGTGGCTCCCGACACCCACACGACCTAGCCGGACAACACGTCATAATATCCATTTTTTCCCGTATGCGGGATACTTTTCAAATCTATAATATCGTAACAACCCAGTTCAGACTATTACGATCATTTAAAAACAATAAAATTCTCAATTGGTTCAGCCGTTCTCGATTGATGCAATTAGCAACAAACAGCATTTCATTTTTATTATATATACATTCCAATGAGCAAAAATTTGAAATTGATTTGAGCCGTGGGAGTTGGCTTTAGCCGTTAATATTGCTTTATAACCTACAAAAGAGCTGACAATCTTCAAACTGCTGAACCTCTTTTCATGAAACATAGCTAAGAACACTCTCGATCAGAATACATATCTAACAAAAGAAACAAGATTAAAATCGGTTCATCCGCTTAGGCGCTACGATGCTACAGACAGACACACAGATACACAAATACACACGTTAAATGATAACACCCCTCTTTTTTCGTCGGCGGTAAATAAGAATTTCAAGGGTTAATAATACATAACTTAACATGCATAGGTAACTAAAAAATCACTCGCATCGTTTAAAGATTAAAAAAAAAATAGGGATCTTTTAAGTCATAAAGTAATTAATCCACACTAAGGAAAGTCGGTATTTTGAGTTTCAAATATAGGTACGAGGCTTATTCTCAAAAGTCGGAGAGATATTGCCTTCTTGGAATTCGCTCAGTCCGTACACATGAGATCAGACAGTTATCGTTATCGCTGCCTGCTGCAATTCATGGAATCGCTGTTTACCGGCAGAACATTTTTAGGGCTCCGTGGTCAAACTAGGAACCCTTAGCAGTCCGTTTGACGTCTATCTGACGAAACAGTAATATTATTCAAAGACTTTTAGGGCTAGAAGGCTGAAATTTGGCACAAAAATAAAGTTTTAGTAGGTACCGCTACAAACCTGTGTACGAAGCAAAATTAATTTGGGGTACCTCCCGTACCTACATGAGAAGTAGGAGTAAAAAAATTTTTACTCACATTCTCAAGTGGGGTATCGTTAAATAAAACAAATAAATCATTATTTTTATAATTCCGAATTATCGAAATGATAAATTAAATTGCACACCAATAACTCTAACAAGAAACTTTATCCCGTAGCAACAGATGATATTTTGATACGAAATAAAGTATAATCTGACAGTTGTCAGAACCCGATCAGACCACTTGAGTTAACGAATGACTAACGTGCCTTATCACTATAAAAGCATAGTGCCCGATGTTACATTTATTATTCTCCGAGCAGCTTTTGTGAAGAACAGTCGCGTTCTATTACCACCATGAAGTTCATGATGATCGTTCTTTTCGCTGTCATCCTTGCGGTGAACGCTATAGCTTCCCAAAAAGCAAACGAAAACGGTGAGCATATTTGGTACAAAATTTACATCTGTATGTAAAGATTTATTATAAGAAGGTACTTCAGTAAATTCTGTTCCAATAATAACCTCTATGCGCGTGGGCCTTATATTTGAAACTACCTACGCCATACGGTTTCACCCAAGTAGAATGTTTAAACAAAGCACATGTGATCCTGGGATTCCTTCTGTAACTTTCTATCAGTGTATGTATTTCCAGGATCAGAGCAGTCAGTAGGTCTAGGGTTTACCTCAATCATTTGGAGTCAGTGCCAATTCAAGTAGGGGTAGATTACTACTTAAGACGTAGTCTTAACGTAGTATAAAGATAGTGGCACCGACTCGAAATGAAAGAAGTTACAAGGACCCTAGTAATTTCTAGCTTTTTAGTGCACCCAGGATTATAAAGTTTTTTTTTTATATTTTTTTTCATGATTGTACAACTTCGTTTGTTTTAGGAGGCAGCGCACCGGTGGTGAAACAAACTCTGGTCCTGCCGATGTCTGCGAAGTCGTGCGACCCTACAACCTGCGTCTCCGACTGCCAGGACGTGGGCTTCGCGTACGGAAATTGCGAAAACGGCAGATGCATCTGCACAAACTAGTACCTCCCATTGTTTCAAACGTTTGTTCCATCATGCGTTTGTTTGATGGCCAATTAAATTACGAAGCTCGTCAATTTAGTTTATAAGTGCATATTATGTTTTGTATACGTCTGTTGAAATATATGTTTTAAAAAAAGACTATTTTTTATTTGGTTATAAATAAAACATGGCCTTTTCCTCTTACTCAGTAAACCTACTTGTCATGTCCTGTTCAAAATGTATCTATCGAATAATCTACACTCATATCGTTGAACTATAAATATAAATTCAAAATCATAGGCTGTCTGTTTGTCTATCAAGACCCTTTTTGTCAGAGAAATATCAAACGTTATGATCCCTTGTTGGTGTATGAAAATCAAAATATACGAGCATTTACGTCACATATTTTGATACTTGTCGCAGCTCACTCTTCAAATCCAAATTATCCACGCACAGTGAAGCCCAAACCATTGCTTTTAGAAACATTAAATGTCGTAGACTTGTTGGTGGCAGCTACGTACGGCGGGAAACCAATACTTGTATCTGTGTTTTATTATATTAGTTTTTATTATTATATGACTATTCTAAGCATATACCTATTTTACGAACCCTTGATGTACACCTTGCCTGAGTAGCTGATTGACCAATAAACTTGCCGCCAGCAAGCCCGCTGTCCTGCGGCCTTCCATCCGTAAGGTACCGAGCGTGGCCCCTGCGCGTGCAACCGTCGATGACCGAGATGAAGAGTGCTTCATCACGGTGCAGAAGAAGAGACGCACGCAGCGGGCTTACAGAAATCACTGCGGCACGGTGGCAACAGGGTCCAACTTCCTGTTGCGTGTAGCAGTACCCACCACCCCGGTCTACCTGTTTCGCCTCCACTATGCCAGCAAGGCGAGGGACAATGCGGAATACATCCGAGTGAAGAGCGATGTTTCATTGTCACTCACTCACATATTCTCTCTAGTCACAACGGCGCTAGTTTCAAGGCCTTTGTGGTTCGGGTCCCCACTGAAAGGCTGTCAACTTTCATGCAGAGCGCCTACTGGGATCGAAGGTTGTGGTGTTCAGGCGTTTTCGGGGAGATTGTCGCCGTCACCACTTATAGTTTAGTGTTAGTTTTATTATAAATATGTATGATAGTATACAAGGTACCTACATATATATATCTACGGGCCTGAGGTGTCTGAATATATAAATATATAACTATTTTTATAATACGGTCAAGTAGAATGTCAACTTTGGATATTCCCGTATATATGTATTCTCAAAAACCAAAAGAAGTGGGAACAGACACGTTGATAGAGACCAACACAATCCAACATGAAGTACCAAACAACACTAAACTCTAAAATATATTATCTCACCTGCGTCCACCCAAACAAAAGCCCAACTCGCTTGGTCACACAAGGTACCGTAGTGCAGTGCTAGTCCCATTTGCATAGTAATGGTCCAGACTGCAGCCCTTAATAATGTTTAACCTATGTACAGCACCGATACTGGTAACCAGCCAGCGTAACTATAGCGACGCCGATAAAATGACTCTCATGAATATTAAAACTTTTGTGGCAGTCATCCACCGCGTGCTGTATTTTTTTGTAGACACTGGTGCGATGGTTTGATGGCCAGTTACCTATCAAATGGCTGCTAGGTACAATAATAACGTAATGTCTCATAGAGAACAAATTTTTCAAATCAATTTTCTCTGAGTTGATGTTAATAAAATACGTGTATTGGTGGTAATTATATTCTTTATTGCCGTCTTTCTCTTCCCTTAGTCGTTTTAAGATAGTATATATGGGTGACCTCAAATCCTCAAGAGCAGACCTCAAGTCAAATTGCTTATTTATTACATTTCTAAAATAAAAATAAATGGGGGTTGCTTCAATTTAAGGCCAGATGTTTAGAAATATAGATTTAAATTTGATGCGGATGCTGTACGGATGTTTATAAAATGAAGCTTAAAATCTACAAGACAAAATACACATATCACAATACTCATACAATATCTTTTTAATAAGAGGTGGTGGGACATTTTATTACTGACCCCAAAAGTTTTATCTTCATCTAGCTACTTACAAATATTGAAATATCAAACTTTTGGTGCGGATACCGAAAGCCACTGGATTGCACCAATTTTTAAGACCGTTGCACTTTTTATATTTTATGTCACTCAGCTGTTTATGGAGTGCCGGCTAGAGGGCCGTTGTCGCTGAAAGCATTAAAAGTAAAAGAGAAAACAAAATAGTGCGGGGACGGAGTGAAAACTCGTGATAGAAATAGTCTGCGGCTTAAATGACTGCGGTTGAATGAACTCGTTGTTCCTGAGACGGTGTTAAGATGAGGTGGGGATTATAATTCTAACAAGTACTTATGCAGAAAGAAAATAAAAATAAATTGTGCGTCTTTAATTAAAATGTAAATGGAATTTGACGACCGCTTGGCGCACTGGTTCGAGCGTAGGCCGCTCGGCTCACTGCACATGGTGGTTGCGGGTTCGATTACCGCCGGGGTAAATTTCGGAAATGGGCTTTTCGTAATTCGCCATGGTCTGCGTGTCACTGGGATCGCCCCCAGTCCATTGTACGGTACCCATAGTACAAGCGTTGCTTAGTTTGAGACCATACAGTTGGTGTGTTCGTCTGGCGATATTTATTTATTTTATTTTAATGGGGTACGTCTTTTTATGACATCAGTATTTTACAAAGTACTTAGTTATATAATTCACAAACCTATTTATAACCTACGTACATCAAATCAACTAGGACCAACAAAGAGAGTGAGAAAGATAATGTACTTAAATAAATATCGCCAGACAGACACGCCAACTGTACGGTCCCAAACTAAGCAAAGCTTGTACTATGGGTACCGTTCAATGGACTGGGGGCGATCCCCGTGACACCCAGACCTGATCAAATTACGAGAAGGCCATTTTGCCCAGGCCAATTTGCCCTGGCGGGAATCGAACCCGCAACCACCATATGCAGTGAGCCGAGCGGCCTACGCTCGAACCACTGCGCCAAGCGGTCGTCGTACTTGTAGTTGATTTTGTAAAAAAATATTAAGTCTGAGAGATTTTCAGCATATTAAACAAAACGTAAATATGCATAAACAAATACGTCATAATAAATTAGTCACATGGGTTAATATTACCTATCCAAATCCATTTCAAGCTGTGCCCGCAAACCATCTGATTCAAATTCTAACATAGTCATTGATAAACCTAATTTGACCGCTACCAATGCATTAACGCGATACTAATTCCCGCCTAATAATCGTCCCATTCATTGAGCTAGTGTGAATGACATCAATTGGCGATTATCTCTTCGTGAATAGAGATTCAATATTGGTACAGGGCGGCGATGCATACAGTAGTAGGGTCCTTTAGAAGCCCGCCTAATGGCTGTGAGTTCGCGTGATACCTATCTAGGACCTCGCATTGATTAGGAAACGGCATCTTTGTAATTGTGATCTTAGTTGCAGCTATGTTTTAGGGTTTAATTTCGGTCAGCAATCATATCAAGAGGCTTCAAATTGGATTGACAATTAACATGATTGTGAAAATCATTATCATTATAATGCACTGTATTTTGAATGGCGCCTTAGCAAAAGCTTTATATGATGTACCAAGCATACAACCCGTTTTATATTAAGCAGCTACCACAGCCTAGATGCTTGCAATAACAAAGGCATTGCATGCGCGTTGCTGAACTAAAGGGGAGTAGAGCAAAAACAAGGAGAAGGAAGGAGTTGTTGGGCTTCCGGTTCTCCCACACTCATCTTATGATGTTCAGCTATAATTACAGTACATTACAGCAAAATATTGGCATAGATGCCAATATTTTGTGAGAGGATGGTACTAGGGTCAAGTCAGCTCGTATATTAGCTACAGTTAGCTCGTAACAGCTTGCCTCTACCACTGAGCTCTAGGTTTCTAAGCGCCAACGCACTCCCTACTTTACCATGTACTTCCATTCCCGGCAAACTTGCGAGAGTTTAATAATTCTAATCCCGAATATACTTAACATAAACCTTATTAATAGACCCTTAAACAAGAAATCCTATCAACATTAACATCACGTTTCCAATATCTCGACATTGTATGTTATTCGGATCATAAATTCCACCGGCCCTGAGTAATAGAGTCGCCTCAGTGTCAGGTTTGCCGACAGCATACATTATGTGGGGTCTGCAGTGATATACTCCGTGAGATAATACATATCTGTACAATAGGAATACAAGGTTTTACTTGCTATCATATTGAACCTTAACATCGGGTTGTAGAGTTCACTATTGAAAATATCAATGTTTTTTTGTAAAGTTGTGAATATGGTTACATGCAAGTACTCAGTGA
This sequence comes from Notodonta dromedarius, assembly GCA_905147325.1. Taxonomy (NCBI): domain Eukaryota; kingdom Metazoa; phylum Arthropoda; class Insecta; order Lepidoptera; family Notodontidae; genus Notodonta; species Notodonta dromedarius. Next base: position 10,339,616 of record LR990165.1, on the reverse strand, counting down.
CGTAGATAATAACTACAGTGCTGGCTGTAAGTTTAGTTTGTTTCGTGAAATGACTACAAAATTTATTTGGGTAAGTATGGACTACTTTATTTATTATGATTACTAATTAAACAAAATAATTTCTGACAGTGGGAGAGCCAACTTCGATGAAGAGGTCTCTCGACGAATCCAACTCGGCTGGGCAGCGTTCGGGAAGTTACGTAATATCTTCACGTCCGAAATTCCGCAGAGCTTGAAGACTAAGGTCTTCAATCAGTGTGTGTTGCCAGTGATGACCTACGGAAGCGAAACTTGGTCCCTTACAGTTGGCCTACTGCATAAGCTCCAAATCACGCAGCGAGCTATGGAGAGAGCTATGCTCGGAGTTTCTTTGCGTGATAAGATCCGGAACCAGGATATCCGCAAAAGAACCAAAGTCACCGACATAGCTCACAGAATCAGCAAGCTGAAGTGGCAATGGGTAGGCCACATCGCTCGTAGAACCGACAACCGTTGGGGAAGAAAGGTTCTCGAGTGGCGACCTCGAACCGGAAGACGCAGAGTTGGACGGCCCCCCACTAGATGGATCGACGATCTGGTGAGAGTCGCGGGGAGCCATTGGATGCGGATAACGGGCAACCGTCCATTGTGGCGTTCCATGGGGGAGGCCTATGTCCAGCAGTGGACGCCTTCCGGCTGATGATGATGATGATGATGAGAGCCAAGCTGTGACCAGCTGACTGCTTATCATATACGGGCCAGCTTTAGAGGGGTAGTACCACCTTGTCATAAAAGATCGGCGTAAAGTAGCTGTTATAACAGCGTTACGTACGAAGAGTAAACTTAATCCCCCTCCCTTCCTCTACCTCTGTCCTCCCCTTCAGGATCGCAACGTGCGAGCAATTCCTTTGGTATTGGAAGCATCTCTAGGCTAGAGTAACTGCGATACTATACAATATAAGGCGGGTTTTACGCTTGTGACTTTGTTATACAAATAATATTGTATACCACATTCCTTGAATTAGAGCATATAATACAACGCATTGAACGACCCCTTGGCACAGTGGTTCGAGCGTAGGCCGCTCGGCTCACTGCACATGGTGGTGGCGGATTCGATTCCCGCCAGGGCAAATTTCGGAAATGGCCTGTTCGTAATTTGCCCAGGTCTGGGTGGCACTGGGATCGCCGCCAGTCCATTCTACGGTACTCATAGTTCAAGCGTTGCTTAGTTTGGGACCATACAGTTGGCGTGTCAGCCTGGCGATGTTTAAGACTGTTAAAAATGCTTATCCGAATCCTAAGAATGAAAGTGTTTAAAAACTTAACTGCGATGTCCTCTAAAACAAAATTCAAAACGAAAAGTAATCGGAAAAGTAATAATTTCTACGTTTTTACGTATCAGTAAAAAGTATTTTCTCCGAATACATAATTGTGATATTCGATAAACTCTAAATTGGCCCTCGAACGATGTCGACAATAATGAGCCCGCTTGTTGCCGCCGGAGCCAGTTCCCAAGAACGTATTGAGATGTATAATTGAAAAATTTTCAATGAAATTCTATTTCGTGAAATATTTTCTAATTTACGCGTAAAAACTTATTTTTCTAAGAAATAACTGAATGAGTTTCCATTTATTGCTCATTGCAAAAATTACCAATTTATGAAAGAAACACTACACCATTTAACCCGAAGCGATCAATCACACGGTTACCCCGAGACCGAAATTTTATTTCTTACATTTCAGTGTTTTCAGATTCACTGTGTATTCGTCAAACATGTAAGACATAACAGTGTCATCTTCTTCGCAAGAATTACTGCTAAAACTAATGTTTGTTATGATTTTTTGGCTCAAATATTTGTACTTTTACGTACATCTTAAGGTATATGCACAATAACCAAACGTTTCTACAATCTAGACCGAGCTCTAACGACATCTTAATGAGTACCATTTAGGAAACTGTAAATAGTCCGCCCGTAATGATGCCCGTTGTATCAGCGGTGCCGTATCTCACCCTTGATTACGTTTAAGGAAAACATCTTCGCGGGATTGCGGTTGGATTTTATTAAAATCTCGTCTCTGTTGTGTAAGGGACTGTACACACTGGATGTGGTATTAGATGTTGAGTAGAAATACCAGAAATTGTAGACCATTTAATCGTACCACGTCATCATCCACCAAAGAGGGTTTGACGAGATGCTGAAGACGGAATAACCGGTACAGGATAGAAGCATTGCTCTCCACTCCGATTAAGTTTTTAAAGCCCTATTAATAAATCGATCTCAAGTCTGAGAGCGATCTTGGAAATGTCATTCTTATGTCATGCCAGTACAAAATGATATGTCGAAAGCGTACTCGAGACCGCTCTCAGACTTGAGATAGATTCATTAATACGGGCCTAAGTTTAATAACTATAAACACTTTAGTAACAAAGTGAAACAGATAGGGCTTTTTTATAACTTAACTGTGGAGCTGTAGAAAAGCCGACGAACAAATACTCTTGTAGACAGCTATTCAAAGATTTTGCCTTTGTTCCTTAAACTTTCTCGCAACGCCGATAGCTTTAGAGTGTCAAAAAAAAGTAATAGGTAGCCTTTCTGTTTCACCTTGTATAATTTGACAAGCTTTTATTTCACTTGCAATGTATGCTTGTCCCGGTGGAATCATGCAACTGAATAAATAAATATATAATAAATAATATATAAAGTTATCTCTAACCGATTCAGCTGAAATTTGGTTATTATCAGCGTATTTTGGACTAGCGGCCCGCCCCGGCTTCGCACGGGTACATTGCGGTTACATTATTCGAGTTTTAGCAAGGATCCCTAATTTTTTTGAAAATATATTATAGCCTATGTCGCCCGGGGATAGTGTAGCTTCCCAACAATGAAATAATTTTTCAAATCGGTTCAGTACTTTCGGAGCCTATTCATTACAATCAAACAAACAAAGTTTTCCTCTTTATAATATTAGTATGAAGTATGATGGCAATGCATGCTTAGCTATGGGACGTCATTCTAATTCCAATATGGCAGTTCATCCAAGATGGCGTACTAGTTATTTTTCCTGCACTACCACAGTATGGGTATCAAATGAAAGGGCTTGCTGAGGAGAACACGAATACTAATAGAACGTCACATTTAATTCAAAAAGCTTGTTTTTGAAAAGTTTTTTTACCATTAATTTATTTATAAATATACTTTTTATGCAAAATACTAAGTGAGACCTTTTGATTAGCTAATTTGTTTAGGCAGTCTATACAAGTCTATTCTGTACCAACTCCGTACCGGTTTAGTGTGAACGATATATTAGGTTCAACGAACATTTTGGATTCAAATTGAATGAACCATTTTATAACAAGTAAAATACATAATATACTCGTATTTTTGCTTTTTGTTAAAGCCGGTTGATTTATTTATTGGCTCCACTTTCATAATGCTATTATTGCGGTTCCTCTATTAATACCAATAAAAATTGTAAGTACAATGTTCAGTAGAGTCTGCTATTTACATAAATATTTTTTATGTCTTCTTATCATTCTTATCAACCTGTGTCAACTGTCTGTCCGACCTTTCATCCACGCTACTAGATGTCAAATATAAATGGTTATTTTCAAAATAAATTCAATAAAATAAAACTGATTATGTTGAGTGTCCATACAATTCAGTTCATCAATTTATTTACAAAAACTTTCAGTCAGTCAAGTCCACACAAACTCATCAGGCTTTAAGTTCTTGAATGCTAAACGAAAAGTAAAATCTACATAATTCACAAGTTCCCAACTAAAATTACCTCTTCGTGGACTTAACTCAGTTTACGAGTTGGCGGTTATCATTAGGTGATTATTTTGTTTGTTCAAAATTTGTCTTTCAAGTTTCGGGCCTCTTAGATAAGTGGTCCCTTTGAGTAAGGTTATCTTTAATGGCAAGGTGTAACACGAGAATTTTTTTGAAAATGTACTTGAAAGCGGTCTATAATATTGAACATTTTGAGCATTAAGACAATATACATTTTTAAGAGTATAGAACGGGGTGAAGCAGTTTTAAATAAAATCCAATCCAGTAATTTTCAACTCGTCGGTGGTATATTTTTCCAATTGTAGGTAGCAGTGACAAAACTAGGACTCAGGAAGCGTGTGGCGAGCGTGCGAATATCTAATAGACTGGTTTGACAGACGGTGGTGGTGCAGGGCGTGAACCCCTCCCCTCAATGCGTTCCCCGCGCGCTTCCTCTTACAATATACACATTTAAAAATAGGTTACGTAGGTGTAATTTTATGAACTTAAATATCAGTTGATATAATATCGATAATGCGTCGCTAACAAAGAGGGTGGTAAGACTGGGTTTGTACTACCCTCTCACAGAAGGTCGGTGTAAAGTAGCTATTATAGTAGCTGCGTTTCGTACTATGAGTGATGGAGCCGTAAGCCCAATCCTCCCTCCTTCTGTCCCACTGCCCTTCGGGTTGACAATGTGCGAGCGATTTCTTTGCTATTGCAATTGTCTATATATAAGCTACGGTCTAGACTACGGTTGCTGCTTAATAACACCCGTCATACAGTATTTAGCCGACTTAGTTTTATATAAAAAAATGGCCAAGTGCATTACAGGCTTTGCACAATTAAGGGTTCCGTAGCCATTTCGATTAGGAAATTATATTTTTTATTTTTGGCTAGCTAGGTTTTTCCGGTTATCAGAAAAATATAAGTAGATATCCTACCTACTTACTTGAATTGTTAACGTAGTAATTTGGGAAGCTGGGGTCCTTGTTATGATAATGTACTCGTATAGTAGACTATTTCACACACTTATCAATATTCTACAATAATGATGTATCCTATTTCGTGATGAGTATAACAATATATTGTATGGTCCTTTCAACTCTTGTTTATATCATGCTCGTTTGAATTTCATTTTTATCGTGACAACGCGATGAAACCTAATTACAACGACGTCGCCTTTTGGTGTGCGGTTTTTATTCGTGATAAAAAAAATTCACTGTTGATCTCTGAATAAAAAATAGACTTTATTTGTAAAAAGAATTAGATCTACATTTCATTCTGTAATTTGAACTTTGTTGGTGTTGCATAATGATAGGAGCCTTTCTCATTCCGTGCCGAAAAAAGTGTCCCTTGACGCATCAGAAGAAAAATAAAGACAAAAAAATCTGTTTCTCCGAACCAACGGAAGGAAGCGGCGTATTTTTATAGTTGATTGTACAAAGTAATAGTCAGGGAGTTGGGGGGAAATTCCTAAATATATCGGGTTGCACTTTAATGTAAACATCAAAAGCAATTTGCGCACCTTTTTTAAAAAAATACCTTTATTACTTACAAGCTGTGCCCCGCGACTTCATCCACGTAGTATTGGATTATTGGTTTAAAAAGTATCCTATATGTTAATCCCGGTTATAATCTATCTGTGTTTCAAATTTCATCCAAATCCGTTCAGTAGTTTTTGCGTGAAGGAGTAACAAACATACATACATACATACATACATCCACACTCACAAACTTTCGCATTTATAATATTAGTACGATTATATTACTATGGACACAGGTCCGTTAAAGTGTTACCTGATCAATCGTAGTATCAAAGGTGAAATAAATTGGTAGGGAAGTAAATTTCTGCGAACAGGTGAACAATTTTGCATCTTCAGGTCCGATCCAGATATACTTACTTTCATTTTTTTTAATCGCAATTTTATCAATAAATTTAAATCAATTTTAAATAATAATTATTTAGCCTTTCTTACGTCCCACTCCTGGGCACAGGCCTCTCCTCACTACGAGAGGGATTTAGGCCGTAATCCACCACGCTGGCCCAGTGCGGGTTGGCGGATTTCACATGTCTTTCGAAAATTGGTTATATTTTCTAAGACATGCAGGTTTACTCACGACGTTTTCCTTCACCGTAAGCGAGTGATAATCATATAGAAATTATGATTCGCACATAGTTTTCGAAAAACCCAGAGGTGCAGGCCGGGGTTTGAACACAAGACCTGGTGCCCGCAAGACGCGTGCTTAACCAATCGGCTATCACTGCTATCAATTTTATCACATAATTTCATCACCTCCTGTACTACGCAACACTTGTCAAAACAAAAGTGACGAATCGCCGCGCTGACCTCCTTCCACTGTTATTCCAAGCAGCCATTTGTGCGTTGTTTACGTGAAAAGCGGAAAGCTGCTATCAGAACAAGAATTCGGTATAAATCAACTCTAATCTTGTTTGTCAGTAGCGATCGAACGACGGTTTCTGCATGTAAGTATATTGTAGACCACAGAATAAACAATTATAAATAACTAGAAAGGCCATGAAATGAGCTACGCAAAGAACAATGATTAATTGCGAAGCGAATCATTCTTCTGAGAGACCACGCGTTGTCTGAGTTACGAAAAGACTTACCGACCATCAATTACAAGACTTGGTAAGAAACTATAAATACATACATGTCAACGCTTTTAAGTCGTTGCCATACTAAAAAGCGGCGTAGCTGTGTAAACAAAAATATTAGGGACTAACAAAAAGCCCATTATTCAGCAATGTTTGAAAAAAGGCGACACCGGTTTTAGAATAAACTGCGAACGAAGGCCATTCTATTAATTTCGGTGTTCCGTGTGTTAGATAGCTCCTAAAGACGACACGGGGAAGTCACCGTATTTGAGAAGTCGTAATTTTTTTGATGTCCGGCCCGGCCGTGTTCGCTCATCCGATTTCGTACCTGTTTTCGTGTATTTTCGACCTAGTTTCCTATTGAAATAAATCATATCGGATTTGAATTGTTATGCAAATGCTGAGGTTTTTGGGGATTTATGCTGTTAGGTTGTGTATTTTTGGGTAGTTTGGGGGATATGGTGATGGTCGAATAACAATTTTGTAGGTTAGTAGCACTAACTTTAAAGAATATAATTTATTCGTGTATCAAACCTCGCCTTCAAGTTCAAGGGACATGTGATATGCACTAACCCTTTACATTATTATGACATGAATCCCCCTCACACTGAGGGGAGAGCCAGGAGTGAGATATTAAAACTTCTAATTATTATTGTTATCTACTTTTTTACTATTATTCTTTAGTAGCTATCCATAATAAGTAAAAGCTTAACAGTAACACACACAGACCCACAATAGGAAAATATGCCAATATATTTTCTTCTAAAAAGTTACTTAAACTACATATAAAGTTTACAAAAGCATACAATAAACATGTTAACTGTACATATAGGGCCACGTGTTACGGGCAATTCACACTTGCCCGTACAACTTTAGTGGTTCGTAAAACATAAATAGTGCGTACCAACTTGACGGAACCAATTTGATGTGGGCCGTGCGAATGTGTGCGTATTTTTACGATCCAAGTTTGCGCTTACGCGCGTAAAATGTGATGTTGTTTGTATGATGTTAGATTTTTATTTTTATTGTGCCATAGAGTTCTGATCATAGACAGTGTCTTGAACCAAATATTTTTTTTTGGTACGGGGTAAATAGGATAGTGATGTGGCTATGTCGTCAAACCATAACTGGAATTGTTATTACAAATTATTTTTATATAGTTATATAACTATTGACCATAAAGAAGAAGAAGTATAAGAGTTAGTACTTTTTCTTAAAATTCCTTACGCTTCAAATACAGATGTCAATTAATTATTTTATTTCCGTAACAGAGCCGGAAAATTTTCGTATGACTTTTATGATATTAAGCAGCTACCGCTGCCCATAGATGCTTGCAATAACAAAGGCATGGCTCGCACGTTGCCGTCTTGAAAAAGTTGAGCTTCCGGCTCTCTCGTTCATCGTTCGACACGCAGCTATGATGGCTACTTTACACCGATTTTCTGTGCGAAGGTGGTACTACCCTGAGCGAACCAGGTTGTATATGTGGTGTCGTCAGTAGGCTATAGCATGGCTCTACAGCCGGTGATTAAACCGAAAGATTATTAAGCACTTACGTAATTAAAATTTATTCGTCTTACAAAAGGCCTCTTCTCCCCAGCAGTGGGATAGTTGCTAGAACAAAAGCCATCAGGCATTCCTTGCCGTAACTCTCAATATAAATCCGACTCAGGTAATTCCGCACGAACAATTAAAAGCGTAAAAAACGGTCCGCTAATTATTCACCATTTGCTTGACAATGCATTAAGGAAAGTGGGATGAAGAATTTCGTGGACAATTATAAATCTTTGGGGAACACGGAAAAATAATTTCTGTGACGATAATCCAGAACATTTTTGTGGCCAAATAAGCATTTTGAAATAAAATTCAGGTTCACATATTGTTTTCTTATATTTACGCGAATACTACACATTGAAACAAACTAAATAAACGCGATAAAATCCGTAAAATAGTTTTATTTAAATAAAATACAGGTTGTTATAACAGTCCGAAATATTAATTTAGATAGCCATATGGTAGCTGATAATGTAAATATTCTATATTTTTTTTAAGTTACGGCCCTCTGAATATTTGTGTAGGTTCTTTTGTGTTGTTGACCTTGGAACAATATGTTGTAGCCTAGAAATTTTTGCATAGCCCTTGAGATACTTATAACATGTTTTGAATATAACTAAATACAATTTGACGACCGTTTGGCGCAGTGGTTCGAGCGTAGGCCGCGCCTCACTGCACATGGTGGTTGCCGGTTCGATTCCCGCCGAGGAAAATTTCGGAAATGCCCTTTTGGAACTCATACTCCCTGCTTTATAATATCTTCTTATTGCGCTTTTGCGAGAGGTACTTCTCGCACGCCAAGCCTCCACCAGTGTGACACCGGGGTTTCAATAATAAAATCTTATTCCTTGGTAATACTTTAATTTATTATATTTATATATTTTTACTATATAAAAATAAGTCGGGTTTTCCTTCCTGACGCTATAACTCCAGAACGCACGAACCGATTTCCACGGTTTTGCATTCGTTGGAAAGGTCTCGGGCTCCGTGAGGTTTATAGCAAAGAAAATTCAGGAAAAATTTCAACAGAACGCGGACGGAGTCGCGGGGCACAGCTAGTTTCTTTATATTTAAATACGTCTTATTACATCGGTTCCCGGGTTGTCACTGCCAGCGCACCGCAGAGCTTTCAATTTCAAAACAATCATGTTTTCTTAAATTTATTATTTTCTCGTCAGCCAGGAACTCCTATCGCTAGTAGCCAGTGCGCCGACATGGACCTTACAGTACCTATAGTACAAGCGTTGCGTAGTTTGGGACCATACAGTTAGTGTGTCAGTCTGGCGATTTGTATTATTATTATTATTATATATACTCCCTTACACCTGCCTACGCATAAAAGGAAAATTTACAAACAACAGACGCGAACCTCCTAAATAAGTCTTAAAGTTACATATCTCTTAACGATCAGTATATTTCACTAATACCAACGTTACAATATACAACTGTTATCTTAAAGTTTGGGAACCGTGGAATTTTCCTCCGAAAGGTATAAATTTCCTTTATCAATTCTGTGGGTGAAGTTTACTATCTAAGGTTTGTTTTACGGGGGTGGGTGACCGCGTAAATTAAAAAATAAGAGCAATCACGGGTCGGGCGCTGTAATATTGGTACCATTGTGAGATGTACATGTTCTTTGCTACATTGTAAAACAGAGAGAGAGAGAATACAGATGTATAAAAGAGAGCAACGACAACCCTTTAAAACTAAATTTAAGAACGAAGGCCTTTCTATTTTATTTAGTTATCTGTGACGAAATGCATTAATTTAAAACAAACAAAAAAATCTAAGCTTTTATACAAAAACTAAATTTACTTTCAAACAAATAAGCCGAAATATTTTAAGCATCCAATGACCATGCCGACACTTGTGTTATAATAGGTATAAGTGAAATACTTTAGTTAAAAACTGGCTGAGATTTGAAATATCCTAGTAATAATAGTTATTGCGATTGCGATTTCATTGAGATTTCAGCCTTTGCTTTTATATTTGCTGATAAAATTGTACTAAATGTTTTAGCCATTTAAGTAAGATAGTAGGTTGTCATAATATTATTGCACTTATTGTGTAAAATTTTAATACAATCTAAAATACATTATAATTAGAAAATTTTACACGCATGAGCAAAGAACGAATAATGTAAAAGTAAATAAAAAAATACAATTGAAAATAGGTAGGTACCTATAATTTTACAACGGGCAAAAATGTATGATATAAAACACGATTTAAAAAAAATAAGAAAACCTTTATAAAGTCCAGCCCACAGATTACCAACGGAATAATAAAATTAAACATTAGTAAACAAAAAAAAATACTGCCAAAAAGATTATTTACACACCAGAGCAATGAATATAGTCCGCAACAAAAGATTCACAATTTATTTAACCACATTGAATTTCCAGACTCGGATGCCGGAATAAATATTTTGCACTTAGCCGCACGGAATAGTGGAGGATGCACAAAGGCGACTTTCGTTTGTATTATACTGGAGATTTGCGTGTGTTTTGCTTCGTGTGTGCAACAGAATTGGATGCGACAATGGTGATTATTAGTCGAACTTAAGTACTACTACGATGTACATGCTTACATATAACCACTTAGTAACAGGACTACCAAATTTTAGATAAGTCTAAAATGGGAAATTTAACTTTCTATGAGATCATGATAGCGATATAATAATATAAGTACATATTGTATTTTTAGGATAATCAATAAATAGATTTCGAGTTGCATTAGACGACATTACATTTATACATTGGAGAGAAGTAAAATGAAAATGAAACTAAGGAATGTACAAATGACCCGAGAAATAAAGTGGACATCTCGGGAGAAGTTAAACTGGTGACCTCACACGCGTCGCAGGATTGATGTGAATGCGATCTATTAGAAGACAAAATGTGGGAACTATATCCCAACGCTTAATGTTTAGCAATGTAGGTACGTCTTCTGCATGATAGGATAAGATATATGCGTGCCGCTTGACCAGTATACGAGTACTAATCACCAAAATCTATACAAACAAATAAAACTGTCTCTACTTGTAATATACTAAATGCATTTTGAAAGTACATACGGTACCTACACATAACAAATAACAAATAACCAAAAACAATTTTAAGATTTTTGTCTCTGTCTGTCTGTTTGTTCCGGCCAATCTCCGAAACAGCTGGAACGACTTTAACGTGACTTTCACTGGCAGTTAGCTGTTGTTATAAAAAGTTAAGTAGGCTACTTTTGTTTAATCTAAATACCACGTCGGCGGAGCCGCGGGGAACAGCTAGTGAAATATAAAACAAAACACATAAAGATCAAAATCCAGGAAATATCAATAAACCAGCAGCTAGATAAAAGGAAAAAGTAAAATAGCTTCAAGCCGTGCGCAGACCCGCCTTATCTCTGCTCGTAAACAAAAGATGCCGATGATTTACGTTACAGAAACTTCGTTTGCTACTGTTACCAGTAAATACTCGATTCATGGCCATTTTATACTAATGAGTAGTATTGGAAGACCTTATTAAAACTCTACGTTATGTACTTTTCTTTGGCATCAAAAGAGTTTCAGCTCTACAATGACACACACACAATGTTTTACTCCAGCAAAGATTTTAACATTTAAATATCTATTGTTCATCTCTCGCTATAAATAGAGACGCTCACATCTCTCAGATAACTAACCTTCGCCATTTGTAAATAATTCAGAACGAATGTATTGTACCGTGATACAGAAATTCTGGGTACATTATATCCTTTGAACTTCGGCCTTTCACTCAACAACAATGGTTTCGGCTGTGGAGCCGTTCTTGTGAACAACGGTGTGTCGGACTTGGTGTTAGTTGGGACTTTCCTAGTTCGACAATGTGCGGATAAAATTGGGTCTTTGTGTTCCCGTGTTTGTTAAGGATCTTGTAATTAATTTGTTTGGATTACTTCGCAATTGAGGTACAAACTCGGACGTCAAGAAAACCAGCAAAAGTAATACCAAATAGTATAATTTAGTTTCCTTTGTTAGATTGGCTGTACTATTAAAATCTGTGATTGGCTGATTTCTTTCAATTTGTTTACGACACACTGCATATAAATGCAATTTTGATTGTTTGTTTAGACATCACGGGTCACGAACAGCGTTCGGAAAGTCTTAAATAAAAATCTGATTGATCAGATGGGTAGTTTAGGCGGTACGGTGGAACATAAAAATGATAACTACATAACTAGTCTGCTAAAAACATAATCATTCATTTTGGCTTTGCCGTAATCGGGTAAATAGAACCTACCTACCCTTTGTATTTTTATAAGTCCTCTAGTCTACAGTAGGTAGGTATAAGTTATAAGTTTCACAGGCCAACTGGCAGTTGGAGAACGGCACTAAATTAATAAAGTTAATGTCGCAGGTGGTGCAATTCTCACAGAACTGTACAACTTTAACATAAACATAACTGCGATGAAAGCTTTCACATAGTTGGGCGAAGCGATCCAGTTCGCAGCGCTGATAAATATTGCCGAAGCGTACCTTGTGATTTACGTTGTTTAATTAAATTGTTATTTGATATCTAGTTGTTACTAAATCTGTGGTTTCCAATATTCAACAATAATGCTATTTCTGTAAGATACATTTTAAAAAAAAAGCTATTATCACTGCTAATATTGTTACATATTTGCAACAATGACAGTCTTTACTCTATATTTTTATTTTCAAACTATATGAGCCCGCGACTTCGTCCGCGTGGAATTTAACTTAGCAAAAAAGCCCGCTCCCGCGTTCTGAGCCCGCGCGACCGGATCCATTTTTTTTTTCTAATATGAAAGTAGCCTAAGTTACTCCCTACAACATCAGCTATCTGCCAGTGAAAGTCCCGTCAAAATCGGTCCAGCCGTTTCGGAGATTACCCGGAACAAACACACAGACAGATAGACAGACAGACAGACAGACAGACAGACAGACAAAAAATTTTTAAATCGCGTTTTTGTTATAGGTGTCGTATTTACTTTCATATGCATTTAGTGAAAAGGTGTTATTTTGATATTACAAACAGACACTCCAATTTTATTTATTTGTATAAATTGTTTATTTATTTTAAGTTAAAATAGAACGGCCAGAGGCCATTTACACTAATTAACTAACTATAGATACAGTATATAAATGCAATGCAAACATCATCCAGCTTTCTCACAAAACCTCAAATATACAGAGATGGTGACTATAGTAAAGCATGGAAAATTGTATTGTGAAATTCCAAATAATTCCGGGGAAAAGTTAAATTGTCTGTAAACTCGCATGAATTTCATCAAAAGAAAAAAATTGAGAAATTGAAAGAAAAGTATCACCTTATTTCCGTTGCAAAATGGCATACAGAAATTAGATAGAAAATAATGTAGGCTGATTTCCGCAGAAGCAAGACAGCTGATTAAAGACCAGTTTTAAGGCATCATGGATCGAAATTAGACTTACTGGACCTAAACTCGTGAGTTTATATATATATCTTCTATTATTGTAGAATATAATACTTTATTCATATTCTCCATTAAATTTGTTTTCAGCGCCGTTGTAAGCAAAGCTGCATTCACAAAGGACATTGAGAAAGTAACACTGAAATATTCACTTCATTGTATTCGTCTTCGAGTTACGAGCTTTAAGCGACACATTCACGGTACGACAGATCCGCATTTAGATTTCAAAATATTAACTTTATTTTTTGCGGCATTGGCGCTAGGTACTTATAAATATGCTATGCACAATAAAATAATAATCTACTTTCGTAATTTAAAACACCAAAGAAATCTAGTACAAATATTATGTAAGGTATGGATATTTTTGTAATTACTGGATTTTTTCAGAACTGAGATTTTATATACTGCCGATTAACTGAAAAAAAAATACCACAGCAATAAACATTTTCTGTAGTACCTTGTATTTTTAACAAACTTTTTGTACCTATAGCAAATATTTATGTAACCCTTCGTATTCACGAAAACAATGTTTTTCCGTACCTTTTTCTAAATCCATGGAAAAATCTCTGACGTATTAGCAGTGTGAATTGTACCTTATATTTTCTTACAAAGATTTTATTGTTTGGACATTGTTTCGAGCAGGTGTGGTAGTAGCCACCATGGCACGCTTTATCACAGGAAAGGCAAGCTCAATGCGTTTAGCGGAGTAAATAGCACTGGCGCTGCGAACACTATCTCGCTACCGTAAACACACCGAGCGAGAACGGTATTTACTATCAACCGAACACAATAAGTACCATCAAGGCTGTATATCTACCCCAAAGGGAAAGGCAGAAATGCACTGCTGGACACAAATTTAGTGGTATATACGTAGGGCGCAATGTCTGCTGTGTTCAGCCTGTGGCCTGCTTTGTGGCCTGTCATAGGCTGGGCTGCATAAAATGTTCATTTATTTTCTGCATTACTGCCTCCCTCCGTATTGAGAAAAAAAAATACGACGAAATACGACTTCTGTGATTCCATGTATTATTTTTACCCAACTACATCAAAACCAAAAGGAAGGGCTATGTTTTTAGCAGACTATTTATGATGTACTTATGTATGTATAATTGTTATGTTCCACCATAACGACTAAACTACTTATACGATTTTGATGACTAAGGTGTCAATCGATTGGTTATTATGGACTTGGCTACATTCCATACGAAGAAAATCATTATGTTGGATGTTACAACCAAAAAGTAGGGTTATAATAGTGTCGTGATTACAGTGATCATCACTACCAACACAGCAGAAATAAACATTCATTCCACATGTTTTTATAACATGCTGACCCGACAGACGTTGTCCTGTTTAACTTTGAATATTGAATTCGAATTGTTCCGCTCAACTTTCTTATTTTTTTCTTTCATAAGAATCTTCTTCTAACAATAATAAACACAACAAAAAAAGAATTAGCGAAGTCGTTCCATCCGTTCACGCGTGATAGGATAAACATAAAAAATATTCTGATTTTGTTACGGTTAGAACTAACACACTAGCAGACATTCATAATTACATCTTGAATTTTGATCGAAACTAGTGCAATAAAAATCCATGGATCAAAGCGTACAAAACAATAACAAGGTAGGCGTCGATGAACCTACGCCTATTACCTAACCTAATTTATTCCTAATGAATAAAGGAATTTCTATAACTTTTTTTTCTTTTCGTGTTAGAACCTTGTCAGCCCAAGTCCATTGTCAAACTTCTATATCAATTAAAAATTCAGCTCATCAGCATGTCTACGGGAATTTGCATAATTTTTAAGAGAAACACAACCTGTCCCAAACGAGTTTGACCTAGAAACATAATTTTTAAACTTCCGTACGAAAGGAACGAAGATTTCATTTAACGGTTGGGTTATTTTAATTTCCTGACAAAAATACGAGTGTATGCTTGGCTTAAATAAAGTAAGTAGCTTTTATCCATAAACTGACACATGGAACAGGGTTGGCATGAAAAAGAAAACTGTCATAAACACTTTATAAACAGTGTTTAAAGTAGGTACATAAACACACACACACAACATAAAAACTGATTCTAATTTATTTTTTTCAATTAAAATTATAAATACACCTACAGCAGTTATGTTTAGACCCAGACATACAAAATACATTGTTTTTTAAATCTCTATCTCTATAGGTATAGTTGAATAAATGTACTTAAGTACCTACTTACTGTAAAGAAGGACTGAACGATCTAAGCATCGGAGTCAACTAAACTATTTCAATACCGAAGTCTTTCCAATATACTTGCAAAAGGATGTTAGGAACGAATAGTATGTGCCTAAGAAATTTGAACCATACGTTCACACTGGACGAACCATGTTCACGAAACCTGTCTATTTTATAACAACACTAGCGACCCGCCCCGGCTTCGCACGGGTAATTTTTATCAGTGTTTCTCTACTATAATTATGCATGTATCTATATATATATATAACTCAAAGGTGACTGACTGACATAGGGATCTATCAACGCACAGCCCAAACCACTGGACGGATCGGGCTCAAATTTGGCATGCAGGTAGATATTATGACGTAGGCATCCGCTAAGAAAGGATTTTGATTAATTCTACCCCCAAGGGGATAAAATAGGGGATGAAAGTTTGTATGAAACTTTGTCAATTTTAAACCGAGCGGGCTGAGACTTTGCATGCATAAAGCTACTATGACGTAGACATCTCCAAAGAAAGGATTTTGATTAATTCCACCCTCAAGGGGATAAAATAGGGGATGAAAGTTTGTATGAAACTTTGTCAATTTTAAACCGATCGGGCTGAGACTTTGCATGCATAAAGCTACTATGACGTAGACCTCCCCTAAGAAAGGATCAAAATTCCACGCGGACGAAGTCGCGGGCTCAGCTAGTTATACATATAAACCACCTTCTTAACTCACTCTATTTATTAAAAAACCGCTTCAAAATCCGTTGCGTAGTTTTAAAGATCTAATCATACATAGGGATAGACAGCGGGAAGCGATTTTGTTTTATACTATGTAGTGAAAAGACAGAGACGACAACATGCCTCGTTCAGTGCGAACGTAGGGTAACCAACGGTAACAAAAAACGTTCTCGTAACGATTCCAAAACTATAATATCTCTTACAGGAAAACATGAAAACAATATTCTAGCCACCTGTCAAAGGGCTCCATGCCACGGTTGAGGTATTATAACATTTTTATTTAGCTTCTTTCTATCGGTATGTAATAAAACCCAATCGAAAATACGTCAAAGCATAGCGACGTTGGTTCGCAAGCGACAACAAAGAAACTGTCAAACGCAGAGCGCTTGAGTCAATGATGTAAAATAAAACTTTTTTTGGCGCAATAAGTATGCGACGAAGGATTTTCCATTTTATTGCCAGCGATATATTGCCAGGTTCAAACAGAAAGGGTATACTTTTTTTTTCAAAACTTAACTTTGTAATCCTAAAACTATCAGCTTTGAAGGAAACTTGAAAAACAAAAGGTGTTACATGTTGACAGATTTCACAAGTCTACAAAACCTTTAGTACTTCAACTGTCCCACAAAGCCGATAGTTTTAGATTTACAAAGTAAAGTTGCAAAAAAAATAGTATACCTACCCTTTCTGTTTCACCTAGTATATGTATGCTATTGGTGCAGTGATGCAAAATGTGTTTAATCAAGGTTGTACGTAAGTACATAGAACGCAAAATATTTCAATAGTTCAATGTTATTAATTCTGCACCCAAAACAATACACAAGTAATTTTCAAACACATGAGATTGGATAATCGGTTTTTCTTTTACTTTTAGAGGGTTGATATGTGTCAAGGTTCTTTAAATTTTTGGTTATGAGTTATTCTAAACTAAGCTCGCAGTTTCTGAAAATACTTTAAAGGAAGGGCGGGCGTTATTCAATTTGCTTTTATTGTTTAAAAGAAAACTGAGAGGCGTTGGTTCACGATCTCTGCGCTGTGCTCAGGAATAAACCGGAATTTCTTATAGCGGAATTAATATAGTGAACGAGACTACCAATTTCGGACGGAATTCGCTCTTTTTTCGGCTGGACTGCTTTATTTTCAATCTCGGTGTCTATTTGATTTGGTGCGGTTATACTTGGTACTAGCCTCTTATAGGTTAAATTCCGAAGCTATGATGGTCAATTTGGTCGCCGAAAAATGCCGACAAAAGAAATCAAAACGTGAAAACTACTAATCGTTATTTTATTTTTTTGTAATATGTAACCAATTGCCTACGGCTCATATATGGTTGGTTGGATTGGGGTAGTACCATCCTCTCACAGAAGATCAGAAAAAACTCATGAGTTCAAACTTCAGTGATTTTAACACAACATTGACTCAGGTAAGAATAAGCTATTAGTATGTTCTGACAGGCTTTGATATTTCGTTTAAAAACCGTAGACTCGGTCCCGAGCGCAGAGCACAACAACAGAGTTGATTGATGATAGTTGTTAGCCGGCGAGTGACGGCCTATAATGTTTTTCTGTGTGTCCTAATTGCGTATTGCAAACATCCCTTGCTCGTTTGAGGCTCTTGCTGATTTTGCCCTTCACCGAATAGCATAAAATTTAAATAAATACTAGGTGAAACAGAAAGGGTATACTATTTTTTTTTTAACTTAACATTGTAAATCTAAAACCATCGGCTCTGTGGGACAGTTGAAGTACTGAAGGTTTTGTAGACTCATGAAATCTGTCAACCGCTGTATCCCTGTAACACCTTTTGTTTTCAAGTTTCCTCCAAAGCTGATAGTTTTAGAATTACAAAGTTAAGTTTTGAAAAAAAAAAGTATACGCTTTCTGTTTCAACCTGTATAAAAATATAGTTATTTAGTAATCTATATATATATAACTCAAAGGTGACTGACTGACTGACTGACTGGCATAGTGATCTATCAACGCACAGCCCAAACCACTGGACGGATCGGGCTGAAATTTGGCATGCAGGTAGATGTTATGACGTAGGCATCCGCTAAGAAAGGATTTTGATTAATTCTACCCCCAAGGGGATAAAATAGGGGGTGAAAGTTTGTCAATTAAATTCCACGCGGACGAAGTCGCGGGCACAGCTAGTATTTGATTAAAATACCAAATTCAAATAGGTACTCAATTATTACGGTACACCAGGAAAAAAACAAGACTACCTTAATTAGTGTTCCATAACATGTATCCTTATTATGAAAATACATACTTTAGTTAGGTCTTAACTATCAAGACCGTATTAATTTTAATTAGGTACACATGTACCTAAATTATTATATTCCTAATTAAGGCTGTCATGTTTTTTCCTGGAGTACTATAATCAAAAACTAAGTACCTATTTAAGTGATACCTATATTTAAATAAAATATTAAACAATCAAAAATTGTCAATGCAAAGATATGTACCCTTTAAAAAACACTTATACTTAATTTCATTTTTCTCGGTCGGTACCTACTCCACAAATACTTACCATTGCACGGTACTCAAAGTACAAGCGTGGATTTGTTTGGGACCATACAGTTGGTGTGTTAATCTGGTTATACACTTACATTGTTAATACGTCGGGGCCGGTACTTAAAAATAAGTGAAAACGACTGTAAATAGATTTCGATGAACGTAGAAACACGTCTGTCGCTTAGTCATAGAAAGATCTACATGGATCTACTATGTGCCGATCATAATTTCTATAAATGATTATCACTTGCTTTAGTGAAGGAAAAACATTGTGAGGAAACCTGCATGTCAGAAGATTTAACCAATTTTCGAAAGACATGTGACATCCGCCAACCCGCACTAGGCCAGCGTGCTGGATTATGGCCTAAATCCCCCTCATGTTGAGGGGAGGCCCGTGCCCAGGAGTGGGAAGATAAAAGTGCTAAATAATAATAATAAGATTTTTATCATACCACTAGGGTCGTTAGTCGTAACAAAAGGCTAGCAAAAACAACAGCGTGTCGCATACGCCATATTGCACACGCGCTAGGTGCACCTTACACTGATGAGAATAGCGATGAAACGAACGTGACCGCAGATAGGCACCCAAAATTGAAACAATAAATCTATATTTCTTATAACTGGCTGTTATTATAAGTTTTGAGCGTATAAAAATACAACCTACACAAAGGTAAAACGTGTACTAACCTAACTATGCATTTGGATTTTATCCGACAATGGTGCTGATTCTGTACACATACTAAACTTTATTTTAATAACTAGGTATGGGATTTTTATCTTGTAAACGTATTTTTCCGTTTGAGCTATAGGTATTTATATATTTTAGACGAGTCTAATTATACATGTTAGGTTAGTTTATAAATTGGTTATTATAAAATTGTAAATAGATGTCTATGTCATAAATAAATATTTGTGAATAATACATTTGTAAGTACGTACTTAAGTATAAGTAGCCCAAACATGACGATCGAATTATAAAACCGCAGAAAATAAGGTACCCAACTTCAGCATGGTAGTATTTTATAAATAAACAATCAATAGCAAACTTTATTTCAATGCACTGTTGCATCATACATTTTAATGATTTGCGTATGTTTTATATGGGTATAGGTATGTTGCTATAAACGCACAGTTCGCGATGCTTTATTAATTAGTCTGCGAGTAGCTGTTGTGCAGAACAGACGCGTTCTATTACCACCATGAAGTTCATGATCGTCGTGCTCTTCGCTGTCATCCTCGCGGCGAACGCTAAAAGGCCCAAGCTGTCCGACATTGTGAAAGCTTACGAAGAAACAAACGAAATCGGTGAGCATACTTTGTACAAACTTTACATCTGTAAGTACACAATATGCATCATGTGTGCTAAAGTTATATTTTTTCTGTACCCAATAATAATCTTTATGGCCGTTGGACCTTCTATTTGAGACTAGTTACGCCCGTGGTTTCACCCGCGTACAAATTTAAAACATAGCTCATGTCACACAAGGATACTGTAGCTTTCTATCAGTGAAAGTATTTCCACAATTGAAGCAGTAGTTCCAGAGATTACTTCCTACATACATACGTACTTACTTAAAATGAAACAAATAAAACACTTTAACCGAGTAATCGATTTTAAACTATCCCGTGAGAACATGGTATCTTTTAGTGTGTCCCGAATTCACCTTAGTCTTTTAGTCTTCTCACCTTCAAGACCACCTTTTATAACACTAACAAGACTGACTTCAGATTTTTCAGATCGCAAGTCCATTTTTAGTGTAATCTTGGTTTGTTTATTGCAAAAACGCACCACCAAGACTGATTTTTAGCAACAACAAAGCCTTCCATGCTGTACCTATAGCTAAAAAATGACCACAGGGTAAAGTCTCCGCACCGTTTCCTCAAAACGTTTCGGCTCTCTTTCGATGCCCCATTACTTAGGTCCGAGTATTCCATATTCTGAGTCACAAACATACATATCTCCTATGATCCTTCATCGTCTTTAAATTTTGGTTTTATTTATCTCTATTCATACCGTAAGCAGTTAGCTCCTGAAGAGGGTTTTCTCATTAAAACAAAATAAAAACATTTTTTTATTTAAGTACGTACCTATTATGCAACTATTATAAAACTCTCTGATTAACTGTAAACTGATGAAATCATAAAAACAACAAATGTATACCATGTTTATTTTGTAGGATTATTAAAAACTTGTCATGTGCAATATTTATCACCTGGATTCACACATAAGATACATTATTTAAATCCACACAGACGAAATTGTGGGCAGAAGCCAGGACCTATATCGTATTTATTTGCATTTTCTAATGTACAACTTCGTTTGTTCTAGGGGAGAGCGCACCGGTAGCGAAACACGCCCTTTACATTCCGATGTCTCGGAAGCGCTGCAGCAATTCATATTGCAAGAAGTACTGCATAGAACTAGGCGCCAGGACCGGCCGTTGCGGCGGCATTAGAAAGGATTGTGTCTGCACATTCTATAATCATTAATACAACAACATTTTAAAAGGCTACAACTTTTTAAAAGACTTCAAGAAGGACAAAGTTTTCAATTCGGTTGTTTTCTGTTTAATATCTCAGAACTCCGTAATTAATAAACCGTTTGAATTGGAGTTGGTGACAATTCTAAAAAAAACTAGGTACCTAAGAAGTTGACCTACATAGAGTAAAGGTAGTGGCAGTGACTCCAAATGAAATAAATTATTAGGTCCCAGTTATTTCTGGCTTTTTAGTGCACACAGGTTTAGTGCAGTCGCCTCAATTTTTTGTTACGATTTTCCACTGTCGCGGATCCGCGGGACACAGAGCTTTCTTAATATGAATTCAAAGAATAAAGAAAAAATCCCGGTGCCCGGGACTTTTCCCGGAGATCGCGGGATCCTGAAATGTCGTCAGTCGTCGATCACCACCCGCGGCCATTATTCAGCGGGGAGATAAGTCCGAAACGTACCTGCGAGTCGACACCTCGGAGTAGATATCACCCCTCGAAGTGCGTGTGGCCTAAGAGGAGAGCAGTTCTATTCACGAGGTGTAAGTAATTTATTTTTTGACAATACCCGTACCCGTATAAATAAATCTATCTCAAGTCTGGGATTGGTCTTGAGTACGCGTCTGACAAGTCATTTTGTACTGGGATGTTAGGATGACATTTCCAAGTTTTATTAATACGGGCCCCAGTGTTGAAATATGAGATATTTGAACAAACCTACTGTAATTATTAAAAAAATAAACCGACTTCAAAAACCCAGACGCACTATAAAGCTACAACTAACATAACAATTTCTTAGATTTGATTAAAAAAAATGGTACTTATAGACGAACATAACCTCCTCCTTCGTTTGAAGTCGGTTAGAAAGACACCGTGAAACGGAGAATGTCCTCCTATTTTAAAACGGTTAATAAAGGAACGATAATCTACAGTACGTTCTACTAAACTCCCTTGTTACCATGGTCAAAGAACTGATAATCCTCTGTACATCCCGGATTCTGGTTGGCACTCAAGGATTTTTTTGACCCCATGTATTTTACGGCCACTTTACCTACTACAATTTTTCAACCGTTTTAATAAATTACTACATTGTCCTTTGTTGTATTTTGTTCTATCACACCTCAAGTATTATGCAAAATTCCTTCCCTCTATCCAACTTTCCTTTATGTCAGCAACGGGAGAACAATACCTGTGCTATTGCAAGCATCTACATGGTAAGGTAACTGCTTGACATCAGGCGGGTCGTAGGATTGGTAGCCGACTTATTTTACCAAAAAAAAAGATATCAGGATACTATGGAAATTTTGGAGAACCGACAACCGTTGGGGAAGAAAGGTTCTCGAGTGGCGACCTCGAACTGGAAGACGCAGAGTTGGACGGCCCCCCACTAGATGGACCGACGATCTGGTGAGAGTCGCGGGGAGCCGTTGGATGCGGATAGCGGGCAACCGTCCATTGTGGCGTTCCATGGGGGAGGCCTATGTCCAGCAGTGGACGTCTTCCGGCTGATGATGATGATGATGGAAATTTTAAAGTACTTCAACGCTAACAGCTTCTAACTTGCAATATCCACAAGAAATATCTAAGGGTGAATCGAGAAGCGACTGTGAATGCGAGATTGGGGTATAAATCGACCTTTGAGCTCTATGTTATACCTCGACTCTATTATAATTACTTTTACGAACTATTCCTTTTATATATTTCTGTGTTACCTTCTTTAATATTTGGGTTATAACTTTAAATTATTTTTCTACAATACTGGCCTGAGTTTTTTTCCATTTATAAAACAAAGTCGGCCAAGAAGCGTACGAACCGCCAGATACTAAGCAGTCACCGTGGCCCCTCCTATCCCAATCATCTTCAGGTCGGCAACGTGCGAGCAATGCTTTTGGTATTACAAGCATCTATAGGCTGCGGTAACTGCTTAACATCAGGCCGGTCGTACGCTTGATTGCCGACTTTGATAAAATATTATACCTATTACATTAGGATCACCAAGGACTTGATAGAATTATACTCTTTATGATATCGAAAAACCACTCTACTAACTGCTTAGCTCCATAAAAATAAGTGTTGAAAAATCATAAATGCTCCATATTTTAAGTGATGATTTTTGTCCATATTTTATGACCATTACGATCGGAGTTTGTTTTATGAGATCATAAATTTATGATAAACGCTCATTTTTTGTGCTCAACCGGCGGAAAAGTGATTCAATCCTTGACGATCAATGCGATTTAGTGCAGGCTGGACGGTTGGTATTTATAGTGTAAATTGGGTCAGAGTTTCCCAAAAAGAAGTTGATACTGTAGTTGTGTAACAGATAGTCTATAGTACCTATTTCTTTTTGTAAAATTCTATGAATTCTTGACTACTTCATACCGAAGAAAGGTCGGTGATCATTATAAACAAAGTTCAAAATATGATTATGTATGTCTTCTTCCAAATCCCTGAAAACCTTGGAAACAGCCTAAATTAAATTGTCTAAAATGATTTAATTTTCAGGCTCACACCATCTCTTTCACAAGAAACTGTTCCCCCTGAAACTGTTAGTCTAATGATTGTACATCTAGAACAAAGAAAATAAATGGAAATTGTTATAAACTAACATAATGGTACCTATATAAATTTCTTCCAAGCCGTCTTTATTAATATTTATGAATAAACTGTGTCGGTCTGTTACCTACATAAGAGTTAGACTGGACATTTTAATATCGGAATTTGTGTCTTAAACAATATGATAATATAGGTTGCTAATCATTTAGAGGTACTCGTAATACTTTTTAGTATAAGTAGTAGTAGATATGAATAAATAGCGCTCTGTCTCCTGTTATTCTTTATCCATGCTACAAACGATACTAAGTAAAATACTATAAAAATTTGAAATAACGTTAGGCTAAGTCACACGCACAAACTAGTTGAGCAGCATGTTCATACGAAGGCGTAACTTAGATAATTCTGACCAAACCAGTCGTTATGCGTGTTCGTTCATTAGGTATTCGGCTAGCGTACTTGACACACAATTTACGCAAGTTACGCCCATACGCAATATTCATTCTGGGCTTTTTCTAACGTTGCCAATTTCTTGGAAGAAATGAGACTATTTTTGGATGGCTAGTATTTATTTATGTTAATGTTATGTTCACTGTGGGCGGCAGGCAAGGAAAAAAGTTTCAAGTTTAGTTTAGTTATGTTTGTTTAAGTCCCGAGTTTTATTTCCTGTCATATCATAAGTACTTGACTAAAATAATGTTATATAATATACTTAGAATAATTTAACTGCAATATATAGGTACTTGGCCGATTGCTATAGGTCGGAAATCTAAGGTCACGCCGTTACTTGGATCAATCGGCTGTAATGTAACCTAGGATGACTGAATCTAGAATGTAACAATTCAGATCCGAGTATTACTTCATTATAATAATATCGCCAGACGACCACACCAACTGTATGGACCAAAACTAAACAACGCTTGTACATTGTACAACAGTACAATGGACTGGGGGCAATCCCAGTGACACCCAGATCAGGGCAAATTACGGAAAGGCCATTTCCGAAATTTACACTGACAGGTATGGAACCCCCAACCACCCGGTGCAGTGAGCCACTGCGACAAGCGGTGGTCACTCATTGAGTAAGTAGAATCTATTATAATGCTCAAAATCGAATCTTGCATTGTTTCTCCCCAGGCGAATGCTCCCGGTTGGGAGCGCCATAATAAGGGTGTGCCATCTCCTTATAACGGGGTGTTATTACAGGCCAAAGACCTCCTCACTGGCCTAGCTAACATTCTTTGACATTACATCTAAAGCTACTGGGAGACTAGAAAATTCGCATAGAATATTCGTTGTCCCGCTAGTAGTTCGGCTTAAGCCTGTCAGCGGCTTAAAGCCAAGCTTAAGGCACAACTGGATTTCAAAAACAAGCGGCGCGTAAAATTATTCTTATTTGCACACTTTTAAAATGTAAATCTGCCTTGAAATATGCGGACTAGGGGTCACAATGGTCGGGTTACCGAACTGTAGGAAGGAAAATTAAAAAATATTTTCGGGCCACCACTAACGAGGGAGGCGGCGCTGGCCTATCTGCATTTTTGTACCGACAAAATTGGATTTACTTTTACCCTTGTTTTTTCGAATCATCCCTTTTTGTTAGCGGCGACGGGAGCGTCATTTTTGATGTTCATTGCTTAAATTTTGATAAAGTAGACGCGAATTTATGATAATCGCAACGAATAGCCGCGGTAGTTTCACTACTGATTACTGTTCCAGATAGTGAAGTGACTCGTTATCGACAATATTGGAAAATTATTAGGAATATTTTCAATATTCCCATGAGCATCATAATCAGTATGTTAAATATGTCTGAGGTTGAAAATATCAGCGCTAAGCAATTGTCCCCAGCATCTACCTGATCTATAATAGTACATTGTTACACGAGTGGTGAAAGTGACTTATTTAGTCCCGAGACGGGGTTTGGCGCCCGAGCGTAGCGAGGGCGCTAATAGCTCGAGGGACAAAATAAGTCTTTCACCCGAGGTAAACACTGTGCTTTTCATTACGAATACAAGGAAAGTAAAAATAAAAACAGGAATTGGCTAAAGAAATAATACAAGGAAGTATGAACAATACTCTACCACTCAAAAAAAAATTAATATCAGATTGCCGCCTATTTTGTTTTTTTTTCGTTGGCCGGCCAACTTCATTATTTAGCCATTATTTTTCATTTTCATCTTTAAATATTTTGCACAAATCTATGTTATTTTAAAGAAACTGTTGAAAATAAATTATAATTAAGTTATTTAAAAATATATATCCTGTAATTAATACTTAACTTACGTAACGTACTTTCAGAGTATGAGTAATGAAAATATATTTTATTCAGTCGTGCGTGAGACACATTCACTAGTGTTTGATAAGTAAGCGTAAAGTACTAATGTAAATACTTTGTTTCTTGTTCTATTTAGTTTATATTCCGTCTCACTTACATATTATCAGATGTCACAAATAAAAATGACAGTGACAGCATGCTGTTTCGAAACCATACTTAAAATAAAATAAAATAAAATTGCCTTTATTTCCTCTACTACAAGTCTTAGGTAACGTAAACTTACATACTACATAGTTGTTAGGGTTTTGTAGAAGTCGCCTCTTCAGCGTAGGCCTCCCCCATGTCTTTCCATTTACCTCTGTCTCTAACTTGTCTCATCCAATCCCGTCCGCATCTCTGAGTGAATACGTCATCCCAGCGTTTATGTGGCCTCCCTTTCTTCCTTTTTCCCACGCGAGGTACCCATTCAGTTACTTTCCTCGTCCAACAGTTGGACGACGAAACCATACTTAGACATAAGAAAATCGCGTTGAAACGGCAGTACTTTCTCCCTGGGCCTCCATTTTGGTTTTTCAATCTGGCTAATCGCGTTTTTGTTTTGTATCATTATTTAATGTGTTTGTTATTTCGAACTAACGAAATACCTAATCGGGACGAGAAACGTCTCCACTCTGCTGAGATACCCATGTTGAGAATGATAATGAGGAGTGACGCGAATGGATGAGGTGGATAATGTTTATATAAGGGGTGGAGTCAAGGTAGCGCCAATAACAGATAAAGTAAGAGGTAGGAGGTTGGAATGGTTTGGGCACGTGATGAGAAGGGATGAGAAGCATGTGACTAAAAGAGTGATGAATATGAATGTGGATGGATACAGTGCGAGCGGAAGGCCCAAGAAGCGAGGATGGTTGTATTAAGAGTGATATGGGTGAGGTTGGAGTGGATGAGAGTATGACGGGAAAGCGCGATGAGATGAAGGAAAAGATATACAGAGCCGACTCCAGATAATGGGAAAAGGATGACTAACGAATTAGCTATTAAAATGTGAGCTCACTGGAATCAACAATGAGGTACCATAACGCATCTCTTCTATTAAGTTATTCCCTAAAACGGCACTCAGGTTCTCTCGTACAATGGGGAGCAATATTTGCGGTCCCGCATATTGCCGCATTTGTGGCCCGCTGCTGCTCACAAATCAGCACCCATTGTTGTGGTGTTAACGGCTATTGGGTAACGCCGATTGGTCATACGTCACTGTTTGAATAGGCGTTTGGTTTACCTTTGAAAGTTATTAGGGCGTTGGGTAGGCGTTGTTAAATAATATCAAGTTTCAGTTGCGGAACTTAGAAAATCGAGAAATTTAACATTCTCTTTAATCCTAATTACCTTAATTTAAGAGTCAGGGACGCATAAATTAATATCGCCAGACTGACACACCAACTGTATGGTCCCAAACTAAGCAACGCTTGTACTATGGGTGCCGTACAATGGACTGGGGGCGATCCTAGTGACACCCAGACCAGGGCAAATTACGTAAAGGCCATTTCCGAAAAGGCCATTTCCCGGTGGGAATCGAACCGCAACCATCCGCTGGAGTGAGCCGAGTGGCCTACACTCAAACCACTGCGCCATTCGGTCGTCAAAAATGAATGGTTAATATAGTTATATATTAGGTATATAGGTCTGTATATCAACGTGAGCGTGCAATTCTGAATTTAAATTTCAGCAATTTTAACAGTATGTTAAACTTATAACTGCGACCCAGATGATTAGCTAGATAAAACATATATTATATGTATTATGACTGGCTTTAATATTTCGATTAAAAACCATAGACTCGGCCCCGAGCGTAGAGCACAACAACAGAGTTGATTGATGATAGTTAATAGTTATTAGCCGGCGAGTGCCGGCCTATAATGTTTTTTCTTCGCCCTAATTGCGCATTGTCAAATCTCTTTTAGAAGCCCTTACTGGCGTTTTTTCATTACCGATTAGTATTAAACTATCATAAATACGTAAATAATATCAAATATTTACACAACTAGTGCGATCACCAGGAAAATAGCAGGACCGCCTTAATTAGCGTTCCTAAATTATTATCCTGTCTATTCAAACGTATGCCTGATGCAACTATTGACCTATTATATAGGAGTACCGAATTATGTATTCAAATAAAATATTGGTTGTCCCTAAAATTAAAGCATTCATTAAACCAACCTCAGATAACCTGGGTGGATTAAAAGCTAGAAATAAGTGGGGACCCTGTAATTTATTTCATTTGCAGTTGGTACCACTATCTTTGCACTACGTTAGGACTACTTCTTAAATAGGAAGGTACTTAGCCCTACTTATTTGAAGTCGAATAAAAATATATATGCATCTTCTTCTAAGTCGTAGCACTCTTGTCAGAGCGGTCGTGGTCATGTTTCGGTCGGTTCTTGTGCCACCGCTGCTCGTACGATATGTCGCCATGTGGGTCTATGTTTGGCTAAGTGAGAGCAGTCGTTCACGGTTGAGTGTGTCACGGATTTTATGAGGTCTGTCCACCGTGTTGGATAGCGCCCACGCGGTCTCCTGCCACATCACATGTAGGTATGCATCACAAGTAGGTATACCTACAAATGCAGCTACCTATTTTTACAAGCTAACTTATTGTTATTTATTTCTTCTATCTTCTCTTCTTTAGGTATACTTAACATAAGGATATGGAATGAAACCTGTGGTACTTAACTTTACCAAGCAATGACAAACTTTATTCCGAAGCAATAGATCATTGTATCATAAATTTTAATAGTTTGCGTATGTGTCAGACCTCTTGTATTACTATAAAACCTCTATTATTACTATAAAAGCACAGTTCCCGATGTTACATTAATTATTCTCCGAGTAGCTGTTGTGAGGAACAGACGCGTTCTACTACCACCATGAAGTTCATGATCGTCGTGCTCTTCGCTGTCGTCCTTGCGGCCAACGCTAAAAGGCCCAAGCTGTCCGACATTGTGCAAGCTTACGAAGAAACGAACACAATCGGTGAGCATACTTTGTACAAACTCTACATCTGCATGTAGGTACAGATTTATTATAACTAGGTGGGTAAGTATGATAGTCAATTTTATTGTGTACCCAATAACAACCTTTATTTTATTTTATTTATTTATTTATTTATAATCAGGCATCGCAGGCCCATAGATAAATACCTTATAAACTAACATACATATTTATAAAAAAACTAAACTGTGGGTGGTGACGGCGGCAATCTCCCCCGAAAGCGCCTGAACACCACACCCTTCGGCCAGTAGTCTTCCTGCATGAAAGTTGACAGCCTGTCCGTGGGGACCCTAACCACAAACGCCTTGAAACTAGCGTTGTGACTAGAGTCCAACGGCTGAACTCTCAATGAGACATTGCTCTTTATTCTGATATACTCAGCAATGTCCCCCGCCGTTTATGTGCGTGGACCTTATATTTGAGACTAGTTACGCGACGCGGTTTCACCCTCGGTCTTAGTCTTTTAATCTAGGTCTAACCATTTCTCAACAACACCATTTTACATGAATAAGATTGATTTTTCAGTTCGCAAGTCTTGCAGTACTAGTATAAATTATAGTATTGCTTTGTTTCCTGCAAAATGTAACTACAAGATCGATTTTCAGCAACAATGAACCCTTTCATATTGTTTGATTATACATTTTACGCTCGTCCTACAACACACACCACACACTCAAATAATTGGAACCGTCATAATTTCAGTCTGATTATTCCATATTCTAAGTCAAATTGCCTTCTTTTTTTATCAGAGTTTCGTTTTCTAATGTACGACTTCGTTTGTTTTAGGGAAAATGCATCAGTAGCGAACCAAGACCTGTTCATCCAGATGACTCCGCAGGAATGCGCAGAATGCAACAAAGGGTGCAACTTCGCCTGCCAGACTGCTGGCTACAGTTACGGTACCTGCATTGCTCCGAAAAAAAAAGAATGCAAATGCTACAGTAAGTTCCTCCCATTGTTTAAAACCTTCAGTTCATCCTGACATAAGTACCTACAGCATTTTATGAGACCTTTCATCAAGCGTTTATTCGATTGTCAAACTAGATCATAATTCTCATTAATTACGTTAATGAGTGCATATTTTGTACTTCAATAGGTACTACATGATCGTGTATTTTGTATGCGTGTGTTGAAATATAAATAGCTTTTAAATTAAAACTTTATGTGGGTAGGAATAAAACGAAGCCTTTACCTTAATTCTCTTACTCGATTAACCTAATTCTCATGTCCTGATCAAATGTATATATTATACCTATCGATTTCCTTCTATTTGAGACTAGCTACGCTACGCGGTTTCACCCGCGTGGTAATTTAATCGGTCTCTGTCTTGTACTCTAGGTCCAAACTTTTCTCAACACCGCCATATTACAAGAATAAGACTGAATATGCAGTTCGCAAGTCTTGCAGTAGATACTAGCTTAAATTATAGTTTTGCTTTGGTTACTACAAAATGTAACGACAAGATCGGTTTTCAGGAACAATGAACCCTTTGGCGACGACCGCTTGGCGCAGTGGTTCGAGCGTAGGCCGCTCGGCTCACTGCACATGGTGGTTGCGGATTCGATTCCCGCCGGGGCAAATTTCGGAAATGGCCTTTTCGTAATTTGCCCGCGTCTGGGTGTCACTGGGATCGCCCCCAGTCCATTGTACGGTAACCCATAGTACAAGCTTTGCTTAGTTTGGGACCGTGCAGTTGGTGTGTCAGTCTGGCGATATTTATTTATTTATTTATTTTGATGTTGTATGAAAATAAATTTTACGCACGCCCCACAATACACACCATACACTTAAATCGTTGGAACCCTCATAATATCAGTCTGATTATGCCATATTCTGAGTCAGAGTACCTTATTTATTTATAATATTGTCGTTGTCTAATTTACGACTTCGTTCGTTTTAGGAGAAAAGACATCAGTAGCGAACCATGTCCTGTACATCCCGATGACTCTGGAGGACTGCGAAGAGTGCATCAAAAAGTGCAAAACTAGCTGCCAGAAAGATGGCTTCAAACACGGTATTTGCGTTTCTACCATTGAACCGTGCCAGTGCAGATAATCTGTTTAAAAC
Source organism: Notodonta dromedarius (assembly GCA_905147325.1). Taxonomy (NCBI): domain Eukaryota; kingdom Metazoa; phylum Arthropoda; class Insecta; order Lepidoptera; family Notodontidae; genus Notodonta; species Notodonta dromedarius. The sequence continues at coordinate 10,308,349 of LR990165.1, read as the reverse complement.
TTTAAACATAATTACCTACAGCATTTTATGGGACCTTTCATCAAGCATTTATTTGAATGTCAAATTAAATTATGAATCTCTTTAATTATGTTAAGGTGAAGGCGCCTGTCTAGCCCGCGAAATTCAAAATTTTCGAGTATTTTTATAGTTTATCCAAAATCTGAAAACATTTAAGACAACATTTTGTAATTTTCGAAAAACACAGTATGCAGTGCGTTTATTCATACATTTATTTTACTCTAAATATTATCACGGTGGATATGATACTAGTAAATCACTAAATATTTAAAATTGCCAGATTACTTGTATAGCTGTCGTTCTTGAAATGTTTTAGAGTAAGTTGGATATATTAATAAATGCACTGCACACGGTCTTTTTCGCGAATTACAAAATGTGCCTTTTATTATTGTCAGATTTTGAAAAAAATCTAAAAAAATCTTAAAAAATTTGAACTTCGCGGGCTATATGGGCGCTTTAGCCTTAATGAGTGTTTGTTACATTATCAACTCCAACAACCTAAAAATTATTACTTACTACAGTTGGGCCGTAGTTCAATAATGAACTCATTATTTAAGATTAATCAAGTGTGATTTGATTTGTTTGTTTCGATTTTTAGAAGTATTGAGTATTCAGTAACTCCATACAAATCGATGGTTTCTCATTAACAATTATTGTAATTTATTAGCAGGATTATTAAGCAATAAGGAATGTGTTTACATCAAGATTACCACGCAATTAAATTCTGAATGTGATTATATACAGTTGGAAAAAGTACACAGTGCTTGTTGATATTGACCTAAGTGGAATGTTTAGCCACAATCTATTTCGCTTTTGAGTGCCTATTTGTGGTTTTGAAGTCGGTTTAATATTTTATTTAAAATATTTCTATACACATTTTATAGATTAAAGGAAGCCACATAGGTACACATTCTCATACAATCCACCATGGTCGACCTTGGCTTATAGAGGTAACAGTGGTAGGAAGGAATTAGACCCATCTATATTAATAATTCCGTTCAGGGGTACGGTAGACTCGATTGAAACCTTACCAGAATGATAAAACATAAAAAATAATGATTTCGAGTCGACAACATATATCCGCAAAATTCGGATTGTCGTGATAAACAATGTTATAATTATTATATTCGGCACAGTACCGCCATATTTTCTATGTACGCATCCCTGTCAGTCAGTGTCAGTGATAACACAGTGTTCTCAGTGTGTAAACGAGTCTTTATTCAACGCCACTAACAAAGAAGAAGAAGAAGAGCTTTTATTCGAAAAAGCTTTTAAACTGGGTAGGCCATATTTTTAAAGAAAGAAGAAGAAGATTGAGCTGTGAGAACAAACAAATTCAGTCTTTATGATTTTTCCGTAGGTATTCATTACATTTAGTTTTGCTTTGCGTAGTGATTTACTTTGATTGGATTAAGTACACACATCGTGTCGAAAATCGTAAGTATTTCATAAAATGAATGCCTTTTTTGTATTTCATCAGTCAGTAAAGAAAAAGTCTGAGTGCTGAAAAGAGGGAGGTTTACAGAGAATAAACATTGAAAGCTCTTTATTTTGTTAATTTATGTTAGTTTGTTTTGAAAGTTGATATCAAATTTAAAAAAAAATGTAAAAACTTTTGCAGTTTTATTGTATTATACTTATTAAACACAATGAACGATGCTATACTAATATATGCCTTGCCTAATATTCCTTGAAAACAGATAACTACAAAATATTTAGATGCATTTTGTAAAAGATTGTGTATTATGAGTCTCATTTCACCCGAGCGAAGCCGGGTTTTCATCTAGTATACAAATAATAATGATTACACCATTTATTATCTAAATTATTATAGGTCCCATAGGTATTGATAGACAACAAAATACCTAAACATTAGAACATGCAGAAAAGCGCTTGGGATTAGTTAGTAATAAAAATTACGATCTAAGTATCTCCCCTGTACCTATATGCTTTAAACATTCGAAACCAATATTGAAAGTAAAAAAATACTATTTTTGTGACCAAGAACACAATTGCAAGCTTCCACTATGTCAAACATACCTGAATGTATAAAAGTTTTATTATCAATAAATTCCCATTAGTTGCAGACACTGCTGCGATAACTCATCGGGGCACAGTTGCGGTGGCTTTTACCCAGTCATTATTGGTTTTAGGGCGATAACCATGAAAATATAAACCATTTTCGCTATCGCGGTTTTCGACGGTCGGTTCGAAGTTGTGAACAAGTCTACACCGTATATTTTATACTATAAAGGTGCTTTTAGAGATTACGACATTGGCGTTAATTCTATCGTCGTGAAATCACAAATTTTGTTAGGTATATAAAAATGTCGTCTAACAAGCGTTCTACCCGCTTGATGTTAAGCAATTACCGTAGCCAGATGCTTGCAATACCAAAGGCATTGCTCGCACGTTTCCGACCTGAAGTGGAGGACAGAGGTAGAGGAAGGGAGGGTGGTTAGGCTTCCGGTTCTCCCACTTACTTTTTACCGATCTCTAAGAACAGGCATTTAGCGGTAGGTGTAATAATAATAATAATAATTTAGCCCTTTTGAGGTCCCACTGCTGGGCACGGGCCTCCCCTCAACATGAGGGGGATTCAGGCCATAATCCACCACGCTGGCCCAGTGCGGGTTGGCGGATTTCACATGTCTCTCGAAAATTGGTTAGATCTTCTAAGACATGCAGGTTTCCTCACGATGTTTTCCTTCACCGTAAGCAAGTGATAATCATATAGAAATTATGATTCGCACATAGATTTCGAAAAATCCAGAGGTGCAAGCCGGGATTTGAACCCAAATACCTGGTGCCCGCAAGACGCGTGCTTTAACCAATCGGCTATCACTGCTTTTTAGCGGTAGGTGTACTTAATAAAATTAACATACGCATAGATGACAACGCATGCTTGCGGGGATTGGTCCACTCACTTTCCTCTTAACAACATTGTCGTTAAATCCTATTAATTTACTTAGCATGGAAGGCATCACACCAAGCAATAATCTTATTATCCACCTCTGTTTTATTAATTATTATTTTGGTTTGTAAACGTTTAATTTGATGTAAGTATGAGTAGGTATGCACACCGCACTAAACTAGCTTTCTCATTTTAGTTAAATACCTAAATCTGAGTGAGATTTGATTATTATTTCCTATTATTTATTAAGTAACAATGGTGTTGCCTGCTCATATTTTGTATGCTGTTCCTGAGAATGTACACCATCTTTAATTCATTGAAAAGTGTAACTATTGAATTTCTTTCCGGATCTTCTCAGTGGAAGCAGCATTCCGAACCGGTGGTAGATTCTGACTATTCATAAATGCTTTGTTGGCTTACGTGAATAAAAACAATTTTGAGTTTGAGTCATGTGAAGGTAGGTAAATAATGAAATTATTAAATTTTATTAAGTAGTTTTTCACTTTGTTTAGATTGTTTTAATCTATATACATACAAATAAATAAAATTGGAGTGTCTGTTTGTAATATCAAAATATCACCTTTTCACTAAAAGCATATGAAAGTACATACGACACCTATACCAAAAACGAGATTTTAAATTTTTTTGTCTGTCTGTCTGTCTGTGTGTTTGTTCCGGGTAATCTCCGAAACGGCTGGACCGATTTTGACGGGACTGTCACTGGCAGATAGCTGATGTTATAAGCAGTAACTTTGGCTACTTTAATTTTAGAAAAACAATTAGGGTTCTGCGTAAAAAAATAAAAACACATTAAATCAAAGAGTATCTCTGAAACGGCTGGATCGATTTTAACGGGACTTTCACTGGCAGATAGCTGATGTTATAAGCAGTAACTTTGGCTACTTTTATTTTAGAAAAACAAAAAAAAAAACCAATGGGTTCTGTCGCGCGGGCTCAGAACGCGGGAGCGGGAGCGGTTAAGTTAAATTCCACGCGGACGAAGTCGCGGGCTCAGCTAGTGTTATCATAAATTGTCAATACCTATTTTTCTCCTATAAAGCAACTTAGCAATGTGTATTCCTATACCTAAGTAGATGTGAGCAGTATATTAAAAGAAAATGTTTCGTTTTAAAAAAATGTGACCCACTCGACATCAAATGTACCCAATTTGCTAACGAGATTTCAATTCAGTATTTTTGATGCTACATAACATTTTTATTTTTTCACTCACCAAATGAATGTTGTTCATTTTAGGTTTTATAAGGCTTTTGCACTTTGAATTTTTATCGCAATCCGAATGGTAACCGCATTTTTCGGCTGAAATGTCTTTTAATCACTTTGAAGTGTGCTAAGTTCAATGTGACATTTAAACAATGCCACGCTTTTAAAGAAATACTAGTTTTCATTCTTACAATTACTTTAAATATCACAAATTGGAAGAATTAAGCTAATAACGAGTCAAATTAAACAATAATAAAATTGACGACTGCTTGGCGCAGTGGTTCGATTCCCGCCCGGGGCAAATTTCGGAAATGGCCTTTTCGGAATTTGCCCAGGTCTGGGTGTCACTGGGATCGCCCCCAGTCCATTGTACGGTTACCCATAGTACAAGCTTTGCTTAGTTTGGGACCGTACAGTTGGTGTGTCTGTCTGGCGATATTTATTTATTTATTTATTTATTATTTTAATTAATTAATTACCTACTAGATAATTGTCCTAACTCTCAAGTTACACAAACCAAAATACTCTGCACTAAATCTAATATTATCATACTCGTAATCATTCAATGACCAAAAAGTTTACAGAGTTTACAATTGCTATAATTACCGTTGTAAATTTTTTGAACAAATCATAATGTTTTTGGTTTAATTTAATTTAGTTTAGTCGTGATAGTAACAACAGGATTATTTCCAATATTTCACCATTATAACACACTTTCCAATGAAGTCCAGTATTAAACTCTACACGAATATACAAGAATGAACCAAATACAAACAATATAAATATTAACGAAAATCTCACTGCATAAAAATATTTTACTATCCACGGAAGTCCCATGGAAAATGTTTTTACCCATTCATCTCTAATTAAATCCCGGGATAAACGCGGGAAGTGGGTCGCCGCCGCGTGCGATCCGCCACCCCGGGAATGGACTAGATTACCGGAGTTTTATAGAAAACGTGGACACCTCTAGAGAGCATAATCGGGAACGAAGCACTTTAATTAATTATTTGTTGTATAGTAATATACCCACTTATAACTAGAGTGTTAAAAAACATAGGTATACCTACCTATATAGGAGAATATATTTATTATTAGGAGTTTCAATTTAGAAATTCTAATGAGTATATTCGTGAAAATTTGGCAAATTTTAATTTTACTACCCTAGAATCCGCTTTGAATACATAGTCACAAACTATTTCCTCAAGTTAATATCAAAACACCTGGTAATAAATATTTAGGTTCGGAAACAATAATCGCAGTGGGTAGAATGGGCGCTCCTTACTAGCTACCGCAAATTTTTCGTGAAATAAAATTCTTAAGCTAACATATTTCGCGAACTATGATATATGTGTGTGTGTATGATAACTATAGTCACAGGTGTAGTTAGAAAATAATAAATCATAATAATATATGTGTTCTGTAGTTACTAAGCTTTCAAAATAACTTTTTTTTTGGTGTAGCTATTTTTCCGGATGACCGCTCAACTACAACAAGTAGGTAGGAACCTTTATCCACTGGTGGGCCCACAGATATAGATTTACATAGATAACGCAAATGCATGTACTTCGCGTGTACGAAACTCCGACCAAGCGTCAAGGTTGGTCGCCGCTAACTTACAGTCCGCGCAACTACAGATATAACAAATATGAGTATGAGCGAGATAATCACTCGAGAGACGGCAACGGCGGCATCGGTGTCTTTGAATCGGTTTGGATTTCCCATCACCAATGACGTCACAGTAGGTGTTAAAAATTGGGCACGCTTGGTTTCAATACAAATCGTGATACTTACGTTATCTATGTAAATCTAAATCTGTGGGTGGGCCTAACACATATACCCTGAGAGAACAAATTGGGTTTTATTATTAATTACTTTTATATTTACCGCTTTTGGAAGCAAAATGCTTTGAGCTTAAATTCTTTAGCAAACAATTCGGGCTGTGTAAATAAGAGCTAGTTTCGTGAACGTATATGAGAAAGTTTGGTCGTATCTCTGTGACGCTAGAATAAGCTACGGAGGATGGACTGTGGGATACGCTTTAGAGTCAAAACCTAATTTAATCTTATACAATCCTAAGACTCTAAATTGTTGCATAATTGTTTTGTTCGTTAGTGTAGAAAATACGTGAGTCTAATAACTCTACATTGAAAGATAAAAAATCCCGGATGCGACGACTTTTTAAACTACAAAAGAGCTGATAATTTTCAAACGGCTGAACCGATTTCCATGAAAGATAGCTAAGAACACTCTCGATCAGAATACCTTTCTACAAAAAAAAAAACAAAATTCAAATCGGTTCATCCATGGGCGCTACGATGCCACCGATAGACACACAGATACACAGATACATGTTAAATTTATAACACCCCACTTTTTTTCGGGGTTTAAAATAACAAATCACAGCGCTTCAATTCTCTCGGTATAAAAAAGTTTGAGATTATCACAATGATTTCTATTAAATAATAATCGAGTGTGTTACCTTAATTTGTTTACTTAGGTACATGTGAACAAAAGAATAAAATAATCCAGATGTCAATAAAAATATCACCAACCATACAAGCATCCATTCTTCATAACCCTATAAATGCCGTGACGTATTCAGAGGCAATAAAATATGAATTCGTCTCGCGTCGGAATGTTATAGAATTAACTATCTCCCCGGCATCCTTGGATCCCGGGGAATGTGACCCTTTTCCCGCGAACACACACCTCTTCGCATTCTTGAAAGATACGTGAAGTTATGTGGTCTCAATCGAGTTATACATATATCGTTAACTTATGATAGTTAGTGATAAGATATTTTTTTGCCTTATGTTCAGCTCGCGCAGTTAATAAGGTGTGCTTTACTAGTTTACAATCAAGTATATAGGGCTCGTATTAATAAATCGATCTCAAGTTTGAGAGCGATCTTGGAAAAGTGATGTTTATGTCATACCAGTAAAAATGACAATAACATGTATTCCATTTTGGTTTTCCAAAATGGACGGTCACATTTTTGTATTGTACTGTTATTAATTAAGTTTGTTATTGCAATTCGTTACTCGACATTGGCAGAATCATATTGGGCTTGAAACAATTGTAAGAGGCCAATAATATAAAAAAATGACATGTAAAAAGCGTATACATTTATACTTAAGACCGCTCTCAAACTTGAGATCGATTTATTAATACCACCCCCAGTAATGGATTTTATGCCAGTTTTGTATTTGAAAAAAAAAATTGATTTCAACATATTTTGAATAGCTGGGTGCAATAACAAGTCAAAATTGGTTCGGATTTTCCATAGTTTGCGTTCGCGAGTTAATTTTGACTTATCTGCTTGTGACTTGCGCCATATAATAACCATATTTTGGGCATGCCGCAGTGCATCTGGTTGAGCTCATCTAACTTATTATATTCCAGCGTTGGCTACTGTTTGCATCGTAAATTACGGTCATAAAGAGGTTCGCATGTATTATTAGTGGGATAGGTTATATCAGAACTCGGTTATGTATGACTTGGTCAACACTGATGTTGATGGAACCTTATCACCTAACCACTTATATAACAGAAGCATTAATAAAAGGCTGTTTAAATAAAGGGTTAATACTTATTTTTTACGTATGAGGCTTGACAGTCGTGGTCCATACAAGCAGACATCAGAGAAACTGGCGATAAAAAAATAACAATTTTATAAAGACAAGCCCGCTGAGTTTCTTGCCGGATCGCCTCAGTCGAGGTCGCGTTCCGATCCCGTTGTAAATGTAAGAAAAAAAGGAAAATTGAAAATTTGCAAGTGCCCCCGTAGGCCTAAACAAAACAAACGTTTTGGATTTGAATTTTGAATTTGAGAGCGGGCCAAGACGCGGTCATCAATACAGAAAGGAATGCAGTTTTACAGAATTGAGAATTAACCTACGTTTACGCTGATTTAACGCAACCCTTAAGCAAACAAGTGCTCCACCGAGTGTTTAAAAAGCTCTTCTAATACCTACCTAATAACCTACTCTTCTAATAACCTATATTTCTCTGTTCTGATGATAAATAAAAACTTCCAACAACTTTATCCAATATTACCTTCGAGAACTTTCCAAGTATACGTTCAGTAGCCACCTACCTCCTAACTTTCCTAGGTAGGGCGTTAAATCAAGACTTGCGATACCAGAACAGCGTCCAGGAAAGTCCGAAACATATTAATTTCGAATTGCGCGAAGGCAATTAAAACTCGAGACGGAAGAACGTGAGTACACTCTTGATTCGTTTTCATTTAACTTTATTATTCGAGTGGTAAGGAATATTTCTTCAATGTAACTAATTAGGCGATACTTAAGAAAAGTGTAGATTTTTTTTAGTTTTGTTATATACAGGTTGAAACAGAAAGGGTATGCTTTTTTTTCAAAACTTAAATTTCCAATTCTAAAAGTATCAGCTTTGGAGGAAACTTGAAAAACAAAAGGTGTTATAGGAATACAGCTGTTGACATATTTCACAAGTCTACAAAACCTTTAGTACTTCAACTGTCCCACAAAGCCGGTAGTTTGAGATTTACAAAGTTAAGTTGCAAAAAAAATAGTATACGCTTTTTGTTTCACACTAGTATATAGTATATTCTAACGTAGGTAAGTACTTATGCACAATTCATAGGATCACCATCACCATGGGTACCAAGGGAGGCACCCATAATACAAGCCTTGCTTATTTTGGGACCATACATTTGGTGTGTCAGTCTGGCGATATTTATTATAATTATTAATTCATAGCAGAAAAAAAATATTTACATTAGATCCATATTTACGTTGGTAGAGCCAAGCTGTAGCCAATTGGTCACAGCTTATATACAAGCTGATTCTACCGGGGTAGAACCATCCTCTCACAGACGATTCACGTAAAGTAGCTATTAAAGCTACGTTTCGTACGAACAGTGTGAGACCCAGAAGAAGAACCTCTCTCTGTCACATTCCCCTTCAGGTTGGCAACGTGCGAGCATTGCCTTTGGTATCGCAAGCATTCATAGGCTTTAATAACTGCTTAACATCTGGGCCCTAACCACGCCTGCTACTCAAATCGTAATAGAAAAGCAAACGCTCGCGATTACGTTTCAAACGCTCCGCTTTTGACGTTTTGCTGACACCATACCATATCAATGTCAGTAGAAATCGTGAAGCTCGTGTCAGCAAAACGTTGAAACGTTTGAAACGTAATCGCTAGCTTTTGCCTTTCTATTACGATTTGAGTAGCTAGCGTGGTTGGGGCCCAGGTGGGTCGGACGCTTATGGTATGCCTTATCATTATTATATCCTACTAATATTATAAATGCGAAAGTTTGTGAGTGTGGATGTATGTATGTATGTATGTATGTATGTATGTATGTATGTACGTTTGTTACTCCTTCACGCAAAAACTACTGAACGGATTTGGATGAAATTTGGAACACAGATAGATTATAACCGGGATTAACATATAGGATACTTTTTAACCCAATAATCCAATACTACGCGGATGAAGTCGCGGGGCACAGCTAGTCTAATAATATCCTTCCCTATACCATCATGTTAAATAAATTAAGCAAAGAATATAGGTTCTGTAGTATGTATTACAATTATAAAACATAAAATAATTTGCGCCCGCAGTAAAAATAAAATAACTCAAAGGTTGTGTATCCCCTAAAATAGCTTCTTTGCAAAATGTCAAAGGTTACACGCGTAACGGAATTTTATTGCTCATTCTGGTGTATACAGTGGTTTACAGAAGCATGATACTAAACTTTGTAATCGTTTGGCTTTAGTTGATCTGCTGTTTACGAATTTGACGAATTTGTTGGGATCTTACCGTTTTTAAAAACTCTACCAAAATGTTTGTGATTCGCCGGGTCAATAGTGAAAAAAAAACATATGTTCTTATCGCATAGAAAAGAGGGGTTTTTCCTTATAACCCACCCCTCTCCCTCAAGTAGGTAGGTACTTCAAAAAACTTTTTGCAAATATCTAGAAAATTCATATCTGCCTACACGAATTTCAGCTAACATTTTTCCGAAGTGGAAAAGTGGGTTACGGGGAAAACCACCGATCCATCAATGTGAAAATCTAACTTTGACCTAAATTAGTTTTCAGCGAGGGCAAAAAAACGACACTAGCAAAAACATGTCTAGGTCTAACCTTGTCTTTGTTGACGTGGAGGAAATCTTCCATAAATCCCCAGACCTCATATAGGTAACCAGCCAGGGGCTCAATTCTGTTTACCGATGCACCGGTGAACTTCGTGTAAGTTCCCGGGGGAGGAGATGGTCACGCCCCCCGCAACCTCACAGTGCACGGTGGTGGGGACCAACGCCCGCTGATAAACAACCGCAATTAAAAACTAACTGTTACCCGAGGCTCTGCCCGCGCAGTAACTGCTTATAACATCAGCTATCGTTCAGTTAAAATCCTATCAAAATCGGTCCAGCCGTTTCGGAGATTAGCCGAAACAAACAGATAGACAGACACAGAAAAATACAATAAAAAATTGTTATAGTTATGTCCCGTATAGGCACATATATTTTAACTAGCTGTGCCCGCGAGTTCGTCCGCGTGGAATTTAACTTAACAATCATCCCCTATTTTAACCCCTTGGGGGTAGGCTTAATCAAAATCCTTTCTTAGCGGATGCCTACGTCATAACATCTACCCGAATGCCAAATATCAGCCCGATCCGTCCAGTGGTTTGGGCTGTGCGTTGATAGATCACTATGTCAGTCAGTCAGTCAGTCAGTCAGTCAGTCAGGCAGTCAGTCAGGCAGTCAGTCAGTCACCTTTGAGTTACATATATTTAGATAGGCATTTACTTAAAAGCTATTATTATGCTATTACAAAAAGACATTTTAATTTTATTTATTTTTATGAGTAAGTAGATTAGGTATGTTATGTCAATACATAACATACTTAATCTACTAAAGGTAATTTAAAGGTACAGTAAAACTAGATTCGTGTCAAAACACGAATCTAGTTTTACTGTACCTTTAAATATATAACTTATACCCAGACTTACGTATTTGAACTGCGTATTTTTAAGATCCAAATTGAAATATCACTCGAGCTCTCAAAGAATATTCACCAAATATTATTTATTCACATGTAATAGTAGGGCTCACATTCTGAACGGCACGAATCGTTTACTTATTCTACCAGCATACACCCTCTGTGCCATTTGTTTGAAATCTCTTCGACCTAGGACTCAAGCTCGGTCAATGGATTCTGGCTATAAAATGGAATATTTATCGTAAGACTAGGGGATGCCGTGATATTATAGGACTAAGGTGAAGAGAGTCTTCTATTGCTGTTTCGTTCCTTGAAAAGGCTTTACATAAGTATTTTCTGTAAGTAAATACGATTAGTAAAATTATTTATTAAGTACAGAAATCTGATTTTGTCATCCTTATTTTCTAAGTGATGGATGTTCGGTTTAAAGAATATATTTCTCAAAAAGAACATACAAAGTTCACTTAAATATGAGAAACTTAAACAATACATAAGCCTAAAGTTAGCAAATAACGTCTGTCGGAGGTACATACATGCTATAAATCAGGTTTATCTAATAAGTACATCTTCAATCTCTTTTTAAATGTAAAAATCGACGTAGACTCCTTTATATTTTTAGGCAACTTATTATACAGTTGAGCTCCCTCGTATTGTATGCTTTTCCTACCGTAATTTAAGGTTCTGGTCATTGGGAGTTCTATATTATCTTTACGCCTGATGCAATAACGATGTGTTTTAGGTTTAAATGTGACTTGTGTGTGTATAGTTTTTGTTAGTATCTTTTTTATTAACATGCATGTGTGATATATATATAGTGTTTATAAGTTGAATAATTTAGTATGATTGTAAATTTCTTTTGTTGGCGTTAAGTAATTGAAGTTAAACAGTGTTTTAATCACTTTGTTTTGTGTTCTTTGTAGGTCTTGTAAATTGTTTTTTGCAGCTTGGCCCCAAATTTGAATCAAGTACTCAAGGTGCGGCTTAGCCAGCGTGTTGTATATAGTATAACGCAATTTAAAGGGTACACATTTGACAATATTACGTAAAGCTCCAGATAGTGGAATTAGCTTTGATCTTACGTATTCGATATGTGCTCTAAACGTGAATCTACTCTCTAAGACCAGGCCCAGATATTTCTCTTGGTTTGTTCTTTTTAACTGTTGGGAGTCTATCGTTAGTGGAGGAAAGTTTGAAATATTTTTGTTTTTGGCAGAGAAAACTACGTATGATGTTTTATTTATATTTATTGTTAATAGGTTAAGCTTTAGCCATGAATTTAAAACATTGAGGTCTTGCTGAGCTTCAGCGATGATTTGATTTTTTGAATTTCCGAAATAGAAGAGACATGTATCGTCTGCGTAAAGTGTTATATGTCCTATCAGTCCAGCCTTGCTTATATCGTTGATATATACTAAGAAAAGCAATGGTCCCAAAACAGATCCCTGTGGTACTCCGCACACTATTTCAGCACGCTTACTTTCATATTTTTTGATTTTTATAACCTGCTGTCTTCTTGTAAGATAATATTTAAAAATTTCATAGGCTTTAGCAGTGATACCAATACTTTTTAGCTTTCCAAAAGTATACTATGACTCACTGTATCGAAAGTTTTTTTTAAGTCTATAAAAACTCCTAAAGCTATTTGTTTTCTATCGATATTGTTTTTAACTTTAACTATTAAGTCGGTTGTTGCTGAAAGTGTGTTGGAGTGGGGGCGGAACCCATATTAATTTTTATAAAGGAAATCTATTTTGGTTAAGTGTTGAGATAGTCGGTTATATAATATCATCTCGAAAATTTTAGATATTACAGGCAAAACTGAAATAAAATGCTCTTTATTTCTTCTGTTTTCTGTTACGCATTTTTTTATTATTGTGACTAGGATTTCTCTAATCTCTGTATTTTTTATTAGAAAAGAACGTACACGCGCGTTAGGCGAATCCTGTTTCTCGCACAATTTAACAGTAGTAATACAAGCACTCAAACATTTAGGTACACTGGCCTACATAACATATTGTCATCTCCTTTGGTTAATACCCAAAATCTGCTGTCCGATTACTAAAAGACTAATACACGTCTTTTCGCAAAATTTAAATTAATATGTAATACTTGAAAGCGCTATTTATTCTCAATTGCCCAGCCTGGGTCAAAATGGGTTTCCTTGGAGGGCAGAAATGGACTTTGGTATACATCGGCCTGTCGCTGTCTATTGTTGGACATAGGCCTCCCCTTAGTTGCGTCACTCATCCCAATCCTCCGGTTTCCTCATCCAGCCTTCTCCGGTAACTCCACGCAAGCCATCTGTCCAGCGGACCGGAGGGCGTCCTACTCTACGTTTACCGGTGCGCGGTCTCCAATCCAGGTGCAAAACTCTGTCAACGACTATTGCTCGATACAACTCGCAATACGTCAAAACTGACATCACTACGTCATTTTGGACAGTTTTTATACCTATAGAAAAGTGACGTATCCAGATATGCAATACGTCAGTTTTGACGTATTGCGAGTCGAATCGAGCAACAGTCGTTGCACAGTTGGGCTCCAGGACTCGTCTGCTTCAATGGCTATCGGTCCTGCGAAATTCAGCCCGATACGCGGGTTGAAATTTTGAAAATCTTTTTAGCTCACTTAAAAACCAAGTAAACGTATGCCTCTAATTTGTGTATAGGTACTTCTGAAGTCCTAATTAGTGTTATCGATTATAAGATAACCGTCTTAAACTTTGATCTAACACAATCGAGGATCCAACTACGAGATTCAGTTCATCATAGTCCTTGTATCAGATTATAGGGGGATTAGTTGACGTCCGCTGTGAGATGAAGATACATTGCGTAGAATCGACAGGTGGTTACTTGGACATGATTGATGTCAGCCGTCTTCGTGTTTGCGACTAGGAGGGTCACAGATCAAGATACAAGGAGATGTGATACACGCAACCAGATACAAAAAAAATATGGAACACATTTTTGTCTATGGCAAAAAATAAGGTGGAGACCAACCACAATATCAGTGTTTCTGGCCTTTTAAACGGGAGATATTAACTGTATTGTTACGTGTACCTAACCACAATTCAGCGATTTCATTTGGTACTAATATAACAAGTGCTGAGTCTTTACTTATTACCTATCAGAAGACCAATATGATACTTTAGCGGAAAAGGGAGGATCTTCCAGCCAGGCGGGTGTTATGCCTGGCGGGGCAGCCGCTATGCCCCGCTGGTTATTCTCGGGGTCTTGTATATATAGTCACGATGCTTGCGAGAGTTAATATCGTGATTCAGTTTTTCTATGAAGAATCCGTACATTGTATTGAGGCGCTGCATTTAGCGCCATCTGTCCGCTTCTGTCGGCGACGTGAATGTGAGGTCGCCACAGGACTCCCCTCCAAGACCGGAGGTCGATAGTCTTTGTAAGTTGCTGCGTCTGCTCGAGGTGCGTTTGCTTGCAAGGTGGAATGCTAGAATATGCTCGTGGTCTACGGTGAGTCGAGACCAAGGAGTGCGAGTGCCCTTGCAGGGATGCCAGAAAGCTCGTGTGGTCTGCGGTGAGTCGAGACTGATGGAGCGTGTGTTGTAGAACCAAACCTGGCACGGTGAGTCGGCTGTCGTGTAGTCCTAGGTGACACTTGCTGGCGTGCTGTGTGCGTTGCAGAACTGGCAGCGCGGTGAGTCGGCTGTAGTAGTCCTGGGTGGCACTGGATTGTTTGTGTGAGCGTGACTGCAGGTGCTGACCATCGAATGTAGGGCGGTGATGTGATGTCCGTGCTTGAGTTGTCTTCTTCGCCACAATACTACAAGATAGAACCTGGATTTATATGATGGGTTGAAAGCCTTCTGGCTAAATTAAATATCCCCTTGTCACTTCTACTTAAACTTAATCTACTTCATTGGATTGTAAACAGGCGAATGCTTTGTACCAATTAGGTGTTACTCGACTATGATACCAACTATATTGATCTGATCCCAGTTTGGTTTGTATTATTATTAACATTTGATTGAATTAATATCAGATGCTAAGACTAAATCCCGTAGGTGTTTATAAAACGGTCTGAAATCTGAGAGCGATCTTGGAAATGCCATTCTTATGAAATAGTTACAAGAGCAAAATGGCATGTCAAAAACGTACTTAAAAGCGCTCTCAGACTTGAGACTTATTAATGCAGGTTTTAATAAATTCCAACTTATATTGAAGGCTGTGAAGATTTAAGGCTGACAATGATAATTAAGCTTATCATGTCCTACTATATTAATAGGCATAAGCCTCCCCTTACCTAATGCAAGAGAAATATGTGAAATTTTTATTTTTGGATGAAACACTACCTAATGCATCTGTAGACTAGAAATTCTACTATTTGCTTTCACTGTCAAACCAGCAAGTTTTCATATAAAAATAAATAGTGTTTACATTCACACCTATCGGACCATACGCCATTACATCGGACGTGAGTTCCGACTGGCGGCGCCGCCGATCGCCGATAGATAGCCGCAAGTGAATATGCACTCAGTTTCTACTTCCACGAATGTAGTAATACCTCTATGGGGACTGGTGACATATGGAAAATCTGTTTAATAAATAATAATAAATTCACATATTGATTCTAATTTAACACACATTCTAATTCCAATATGGCGGTGTATCCAAGATGGCGGACCAGTTATTTTTTCTGCATTACCACAGTATGGGTATCAAATTAAAGGGCTTGCTGAGGAGAACACGAATACTAATACAACGTCAAGTAAAATCCAAAAAATCATAACTAAAAATAAAAAATAAATTATTGGTAAAACAACCTTTTTCAATGAAGCTTTTATAAATAAGAAAAATAAGAAAATAAACTTTAAATTAAATCAAACTAAGTAATAAATTTAGTACATGTTTCCTATAAAATATGCAAATCTCGCGACAAGCTTTTATATCATTTAATAATTTGTGTAATACATGTACTAAAATTATTGGTTTGATTTAATTTAAAGTTTATTTTCTTCTTTTTAGGGCAATTAAATAAAAGTTTGTTTGTAAAAAGTTTTGTTTTACCATTTATTTATTTTACAATTTCCTATAGATATGTCCCTTTCAAGACTCAGTTATAGACAGACAGTCATAATATGGGGATTGTACAACCAACATCAAGGATTAATTGACACTAGTGAAAGTGACGGCGAATAAAAATACCCAATGCATTGGAAGGGAACTACACTCAGCATCAGATATAGGCTTAAAGAAAAAAAAACGATGAATGCTGTGCGTTACAAGACTATCGCAGAATTAAAGGGCCAAAGCGGCAATACCAATACATCGCTGCACCGCAATACATTACACTTTGTAATTCGCCATTAGCCGGCTTTGGTACGCGTTATATTGAAACCACATCGCAATGGGAATATAAAGGAGCTATTTGAGCGGTAATGTCCAATTCTGGAGGTGAGGCAGGTAGACCCCGATCCTCGGCGGAATACTTAAAGCGTTCGATGTAGTGGTGTTTGTGTTACTTCGATTTAATGATTTTATGGTTAGTTTATTTTTGTACTGGAGCTGCACGATTTGTAGAGACAATTATCTAATAGCGAGTAAAATTTACGAATTTTTGCGTATTCTTGGATACTTGAAAAGTTTAATACTTATTGGCCTCATAGCCAATAAAAAAATCTGTGTCCTAATTACAGGAGTAAAAGGTGCACGATGCTCACAGTTTTCTATACAATTTGACGAGCGAGGAATAGCAAGAACAAATAAAAATATACGCGTGTCAATTTATAAAATAAGAAGTTATATTTATTTAAAAAAATATTTTTTTCATTTTTGGATAAACTTTTGTGAGGTACTTTCTCGCTCTACTCTGTCTCGCATCATCGCTATGCCATAACAATTATATTTGTGTTTGTCATTCATAATTATGGAAATCACAATATATTTTTATCTCAAATGAAAGCGGGGGTAGTAAGCAAGTTAGAATCCAGTTGGCAAATTATAAGTTGGCAGCGTTCTCAACTTGCATCGTATTTCCAGAGCAAAACGGCATTTTGGTGCACCAACTCTCAATTTTAATGGTACTTAAGTTTTACGAAGCGAATATATGAAATTTAAATTCAATTGTTGTAGTGTTTCCGGCTATTTGTAGACAGACATAATGCCAAACAGTAGTCTGGGAATATACAATTTTACATTTACCAAGCAAAAGCCAAGCAGGTATAATTTTGTTTTTTTATTCAGGTTCTACAGTAAGTAGTTTTTTAATGGTTACTCTAGATTGGGATCAGAAACCTCTAGTTTGGGATGATTACCTACAGTACAAGCATTGCTTAATTTGGGACCCTTGAGTTGGTGTGTTAGTCTGGCAACATTTATTTATTTATAATGTAACATTTTTGAAATATGTAATGAGATAGATGATGGCTTTTGTTAATTAGTATCTGTCTGGGAATGTCTATTACTAGCATAATGTCTATTGCTGAATTCAGAATATAGAGACATGATTTTAATGAGAGCAATAAATAGTTATAGTGACACTGACAGTTGTGAAGTGACAGGTGACAGGCCAGTCTAATCGAGCAACATCTGGTGAGCTGAAAGTTGTTTCCTTCATTGTGCATCCGCGATCGTAAGGCGAGGGTTACATCATATAACCCTTCTACAATAAGACATCAAGGTTATATTTAGCAGCCTCATACGACACAGTAATATATTTTACTTAGCTCGGAAATACTGAATACCCCTGCGGTCGTCCCTTTATTATCTGTATAGTGTAGGGATGCTTTTGATTAATTTATTTAGTAACCTGACCTTTCGCGCTCAATAGTGCGGGGCGGATTTGCGTTGGGAAATAATTGGTGTGATTAAAGCTTTATAAAGTAGAGATTTTAATATACCGTATCATGTTTTGATGATAATTAATTTGGTTGTTGAGTCCTTAGTTTACTTATGTACCTACTACTACGTATTACTTGTTTTGAAGATAAATTGGCAGATTAGGATATTTTAATAAAACTATTGACACACCAGTTTGTATACTCTATGATATAAGAATGACATTTCCAAGGTCCGTAGTAATAAATCTATCTCAAATCTAAGAGCGGGCTTGAGTATGCTTTTGGCAAGTTATTTTGAACTGGTATGAGAGCGATCTTTGATCTTGGATCGCACTCAGATTTGACATTGATTTATGAATAAGGACCCAAGATTGATCTCAGACTTGAGAGAGTTTTATTAATACGGGCCTCAGTATACACATTATTCTGAAATAGATCCAGCCGTTTCCGAGATAAAGGAAACAGCTGCACAAACATTCTACCACAATTGCGTCTCCTTTGCATTGCATACGAAACAAATTGCCTTTAAAACCCATACAGCTAGTGACTAAATTTATTCATGACTCCGATTCTAGTCGTCCATTCTTGCTAGTTTTTCTTACAATATTGAATCTTCGATATAAGTAATACTGATGGTTGATGAAGTAATGAGCTTTGAGCACGTAATACGAACGGAATAAATGTTAGAAATTCACTAGACCTAGCTGGTTCAAGGGCAAGTAATTTAAGCTCTATTGTCAGAAGTAATGATAAAATATATTTGTTATGTTACGTTATTTCTGAGAATTATTTCATGAACCTACTAGCGACATGTATTAAGTCTCTACATCGGTTGGCCACCGCTTGGCGCAGTGGTTTGAGCGTAGGCCGCTTGGCTCACTGCACCTGGTGGCTGCGGGTTCGATTCCCGCCGGGGCAAATTTCGGAAATGGCCTAGTCGTAATTTGCTTAGGTCTGGGTGACACTGGGACCACGCCAGTGTTCACCATTTTACGGTACCCATAGTACAAGGGTTGCTTGGTTTAGGACCATACAGTTGGTGTGTGAGTCTGGCGATATTTATTTATTTAATATACATTATCAACAATCATTACGTTACTTGCTTCCAATATATATTCATACAATCCGCACTGGGACAGAGTGGGAGGCGAATTTGTGTTTATCCAGTATTCGTGAACCATTAGGTTTAATTGAAAGAAATCTCAGGAGATAATTCGTAGTACGTATCTGATAAACTACCATTTATAATTCAGACAATGTTTTAATTAATGTAAACCTTTTCAGGAATCATTAGAAAGTTATAAAATGTTGTTATATTATTAAGACTCTGCCGGAAGCTGTTATTATAAGTTTCCTCGTTGTTAAAATCGTGTTGCGAATCCCATCAGTATTTTTATGAACGTTGGTAGAGCTAAGATGTCGCTAACTGACTGCAGCTCATATACGGATTGGCTCGATCGGGGTAGTACCACCCTCTTACAGAAGATCGGCGTAAAGTAGTTATAATAACTACGTTTCGTACTATGAGTAAGAGAGCCAGAAGTCTAACCCATCTCCACCTACCCCGTCTCTATCCCCATTCCCATTCCTTAAATAGTTGCTAGCAATTCCAGTGGTATTGCTCGCCGGCCTGAAGGGGCAGAGCCTGCCTATAGAGGCAACATCATCTACTGTAACTGCTTCACATTTAGCACCTCGAACGCTTGCTAACAAAGTCGTACTTGTTATACACACAAAAATATATATAGTGGCCCTGTGTGAATCAATAATTAGTTATTGTATAAATGTATGGGGTGGAATGGGCATCACAACTTTGCTACAAATCGAGCGGTCTCAACGCTAGGTGTTGAAAATTATGTACCTATAAAAAACCATTCAGGTATTCTACAGATCGCTGCGCCTTCTCCGAAGATACTCGCGGCGTGCCCTTTAACACTTCCACTCCGAGAGCATATAGCTCTAATGCCCCTTCCCTGGACAGCCAACGAACGCATGCAAGAGTTGAGAGTCCTGCGGGCCCCTGTTGGACTCCATTCGGCCGAGGAAGACACGCCGAAGCCCACTTCAGCGTGTCTTTCTTCTTCCCCAGAGAGTTGATCAGTGCCCCAAGCCCTGGCTATAGTGTTGCTATTCACGAACAGCTCGCCACAAGCCGCCCTATATAATTAATATTATTATTAACACCAATAATGAGTTGTAGAGAGGTTGAAGCAAAGATAATACGCTATTAAGATCGTAATACAGCCATAAATTGACTTATTTTATAATGGAATAAATAGTTTCAAAAATTTACACAATAATAAACCTAGGTGCCCTCATATCCCGTTTAATGAAAAAGTAAATTTATGTAAAGAACATTCGTTGGCCGTGTCTTTAATAGCTTTAAGTGCTGAAAATAAAATACACTAGGTATTTGGAATTTAAATAAAAATACAATTTAGTTAAAAGCTTTCTACGGAGTCTCAGTGTAAACGTTTAGTTTTATAAGTAGAAGTGTACTTTGCAAAGAATCACGTATCCAGCGCCGTATAATATTACAATATTGGTTCTTCTATGTGCACTATTCTGTATCCTATTGTGATATTAACATTTACATAGTGAATTACTATCTTACTATCTAACTGCATTTTCTTGTGGGCCCCATTTAGTATGAATTTTTAGTTCTGAGCTGTCCCTATTCCAAGCCTGGACTGACCCCCAACGAAAATTATAAGGAGATATAGAGGGCTTCAGTGACGTCACCGCCGTAATCAACGCGAGTGCGACAGAGAAAAAAGAAACAAAAACAAGTAGAAAAGAGTAGTAAGTATGTAAACATACAAGCTATGTTTGATACAAGGAAGTGTTATAGGTTTAGTTAAATTGCGAATATCCTACTAATATTATAAATGCGAAAGTTTATGAGTGTGGATGTTTGTTACTCTTTCAGGCATAAACTACTGAACGGATTTGGATGAAATTTGAAACACAGATAGCTTATAACCGGGATTAACACATAGGATACTTTTTATCCCGATAATCCCGACATTTTTGTTGAGTTAAATACTACGCGGACGAAGTCGCTGGCACAGCTAGTAATCATTATATTTAAAACTAGCTGAGCCCGCGACTTCGTCCGCGTGGAATTTAACCTAACAAAAAAGACCAATCCCGCGTTATGAGCCCGCGCCACAGGACCCATTAAAAAAAAAATGATTTTCTAAAATAAAAGTAGCCTAAGCTACTGCTTATAACATCAGCTATCTACAAGTGAAAGTCCCGTCAAAATCTGTCCAGCCGTTTCGGAGATACTCTTTGATTTCATGTGTTTTTATTTTTTTACGCGGAACCCAAGTTGTTTTTCTAAAATTAAACTAGCCTAAGTTACTCCCTATAACATCAGCTATCTGCCAGTGAAAGTCCCGTCAAAATCGGTCCAGCCGTTTCGGAGATTACCCGGAACAAACACACAGACAGACAGACAAATTTTTTTTAAATCGCGTTTTTGCTGTAGGTGTCGTTTGTACTTTCATATGCATTTAGTGAAAAGGTGTTATTTTGATATTACAAACAGACACTCCAATTTTATTTATTTGTATAGAAAATCTTCCACAGTACTTATGGTAATAGAAGAATGTGTGTTGTTGAATGTGAGTGTGTTATTTTATGTAACAAAGTCGGCAAACAAGCGTGCGATCCCCCTGATCTTAATCAGTTATCGTAGCTAATACATGCTTGCATGTAGCTTTAAAAAAAGCTGTGATAGCCGATTGGTTAAAGCACGCGTCTTGCGGGCACCAGGTCTTGGGTTTAAACCCCGGCTCGCTCCTCTGGATTTTTCGAAATCTATGTGCGAATCATGATTTCTATATGATTATCACTAGCTTACGGTGAAGGAAAACATCGTGAGGAAACCTGCATGTCTTAGAAGATCTAACCAATTTTCGAAAGACATGTGAAATTCAACAGTACCTATTTAATCTATACAAATAAATAAAATTGGAGTGTCTGTTTATAATATCAAAATAACACCTTTTTACTAAATGCATACGAAAGTACATACGGCACCTATAGCAAAAACGCAATTTATTTATTTTTTGTCTGTCTGTCTGTCTGTATGTTTGTTCCGGGTAATCTCAGAAACGGCTGGACCGAGATTGACGGGTATTTCCCTGGCAGATAGCTGATGTTATAAGGAGTAACTTAGGCTACTTTTATTTAAAAAAACAATTAGAGTTCCGCGTAAAAAAATAAAAACACGTGAAATCAAAGAGTATCTCCGAAACGGCTGGACCGATTATGACGGGATTTTCACTGGCTCATGTTATTAGCAGTAACTTAGGCTACCTCAAAACACGCGAGTGGACTTTTGCGATAGTAAAACACGAAACATCGACTCGCGAATGTTAAATTAGATTTTGTTAAGTTAAATTCCTCGCGGACGATGTCGCGGGTACAGCTAGTTCTAACTAAATAAAGACCCTATTATTCAGAGATAGGACCCATTCCAATCATATTGATCCATTCCTATCTCATTATCCCCCAAAAGCGTTCCCACTTAAAAGCCACACGTCCATTGCGGCCACTATTAAATGGACGCGGCAATTATCGGAAGCATCGAACGATTAACCCAGATAAAAGGCTCGGCCATTGATTCGAAACCAGAAAACTGACACCCACCACTATACTGCAATACAAGTTTAATATACATTACCTCATTCCTACATTTCGAACATACAAGGCACCATTGAAAATCAGCAATGGATGTTGGTGCAATCAGTGTCATCTGTTGTATACGTTTTCTGAGTATCGTTAATTCTTATTGCCTCGTATTGTTCGAATAACTGAATGGAATCAATCAATTTTGGTGTTTATTAAGTTTATTGAAAAATGTTTTATTTTATAGTGCTCAATATTACGTTACACGTCAACGCCAGTTATGTACTATGCCATCATAGGTCTAGGTTATGTGAAGTCGTCAGTACACACTGCCGTACATTTCTCGAGAAGTTTTAGACAAAACTCTTATAATTGATATTATAATCCATGATCTATAAAATTGCTCCATCTGATGCAACGATCTCAAATGCAACGAAATATTTATTTTTCGAATGTTTATAAGTTCTTGATTGCATTGGATGCAACAAAACCATAATTACGTATTTATATTCGTGAAAACTTTATTTTTTGATAATTTTCCAGCGGTTCCACGACCCATCATGTTCCCCATTTAACACTGTCGGCCTCCGAAACTCCACACAACACAATCACATATACCAAAACCAACTAATTTCGTCCCAAATTCGATTCGAAACCCATCTAACGCCAGTAATCTAACGGGGAGTACGCATGAAGGATTTATTTAGGTCGAGTCAGCGCAAGACTGGCCCCGATGTGATTTGCGGACGAGAGTAAGCAGGATTTGATTGGGCGGCCAACTGCTGACAGAGGTTCCGGTTGCTTCATAGACATAGCTCCAACAATTCAATTCCTATGTTATGATGGGGATGTATGATTGGGGTTTCTTGTCGAGATTGTATTGTTTTAAAATCAACAGTTGGTTAGTAACTATGACCAATATATTTATAGGATTTGGGTCCTTCTAGAAATTCTAGAATTAATGCTTTACAAAGTGCTTTTCAAGACATAAGTGCCGCTGTAAATGTATGTGTATGATATAAACTCTCTTCGGTTACGAGTAGTAAAAAAAAGAAGAATCAGTGTTTGTCTTTTTATTGGAGTAGGTGCCAATCTACCATCTCGGAAAACTCAAATTAGCGCCGAATCCAACAAAAAAGGCTCCAAACTGAAAACTTCCTCTTTTTTGAAGTCACTCATAAATAAGGAATCCTCTTTTCCAGTTAAAAATATACCATAAATAAGCTTTAAATTCAAATTAATGTACTTAGTTGATTGCTTAAGAAAATAACTGTATCTTTGTAACGATGAGGTGTACAAAGAGCAGTTTATTTTTTAATACATCTCCCTATTATAAGAAATCGGCAATCTCAGGATTAACTTAGATATTGTTCATCATACTAATATTATAAAGAGGAAAACTTTGTTTGTTTGATTGTAATGAATAGGCTCCGAAACTACTGAACTGATTTGAAAAATTATTTCACTGTTGGGAAGCTACACTATCCCCGGATGACATAGGCTGTATTATATTTAAAAAAAAATAGGGATCCTTACTAAAACTCCAATAATGTAACCGTAATGTACCCGTGCGAAGCCGGGGCGGGCCCCGGTAGTGCGTTATAAAAACACATACAAAATAAATGTCAGCATACCTGTTACTAGTTTTCTTACATCTCTACGAGAGGGGAACGAAACAATTCGCCCTATATCTGTCTCGGGGTGAGAATAAAACTGCCCAACAATACCCAGTTGGGCGGAATATGCTACAGTACAATTCCCACCAAATTAATGTTTGCTACTCTACATGTTGACATTACTAGTAAATTTCTTCCATCTCTCCTTAGAGGGTTGAACTCTAGGTTGAACGGTATTGTTCTGTTTTTGTTCAAATCACGAGGAAATAAATATTGTGATTGGAAAACGTTTATAATTTGTTCAAACACACGGTGGTAGAGCGAAGTTGTAGCCGATTGTTTACAGCCCATACACGGGCTAGCTCTACCGGGGAGTACCACCCTCTCACAGAAAATATGCTTATAGTAGCGTTTCATACGGTAAGTGAGAAAGCTGCTCAAAAGCTGATACCCTTCCTTCCCCTATCTCTGTCCCAACTGCTCTTCAGGTCGGCAACGTGAAAGCAATGCCTTTGGTATCATGCAAGCATCTATAGGCTAGCTGCTCAAAATCAATCGGTTCGTACGGTTGTTTGTCAACATCTATACAAATAAATAAAATTGGAGTGTGTTTGTAATATCAAAATAACACCTTTTCACTAAATGCATATGAAAGTACATACGACACCTATAGCAAAAACGCGATTTAATTTTTTTTTCCGTCTGTCTGTCTGTCTGTGTGTTTGTTCCGAGTAATCTCCGAAACGGCTGGACCGATTTTGACGGGACTTTCACTGGCAGATAGCTGATGTTTTAAGGAGTAACTTAGGCTAATTTTATTTTAGAAAAACAAAATTAAAAAAATGGGTCCTGTAGCGCGGGCTCAGAACGCGGGAGCGGGCTTTTTTTGTGAAGTTAAATTCCACGCGGACGAAGTCGCGGGCTCAGTTGTTCTATAAAATAAATCAAAATTCCAAATCCGTCACCCTGTCACTGTCTACGATGGTAAAACACAAACTGGTACGAATAAATTGTAAATTTTTGGTATGTTAATGTAACCCCCGACCACTAGACGTTTGTAAACACGATTCCCCCGCGCAGTTGCAGATCGGAACTTTACGTGCGGAATGCAATTTCCTTTCGGATTCAATTACACGCATACCGGGCGATTCGACGTTTGGTACGTACCGTTATTGGTCTGCGGGGTCGTTTGCATGCTTATGTCTCTGTTGTGATTGTACGAGCGTGTTTTCTTTGGTATTTTTATGGTTTTATCTATGTTTTTGTGGTTCGATAGAGTCAAAATAGCGATGTAAAAAATGAGTGTAAAAAATAAATTAATATGCGGCCAATGCGCTATCTTGAGTATATCAACAACTGCTCTACCATGATACTACTCGGAATTCTACATAAAATAATTGTATTATATTAAATTGTTAATTCCTCGGTGGCTGATAGGGACGCTATACTGGATTTTCCATAATATCCCCGCTAGAAGGTCGCTACCTTATACCTATAGACTCTAACAAACACGTAAACTTGTAGAGCTTAGTAATTTGGATATCATTAGCTATGGCCCGCAATATCGACAGCGCAGATCTTATTTTCTGGGTGTTGATAACAGCACTACCTACTATAAGAACAATCCAGGAGATAAAAGAGAAAAAAAATCTTCGAAATCGTTCAAGCCGTGTAGAAGGAGAAGAATTTGCGAACACACGCACAGCTGAATTTTATATATAAAGAAGATATACAGGGTGTATGGGATGTCGTAACGGAAACTGATACCATGGACTCAACTCATGATTCTGGACCTACCAGAGTTGGAACTTTCCGTTAATATTTTAATGAATTATTACTATTGATTTATTTATGTAAAATCACTTGAGAAAAAATGAAAATTTGAGCATAATTTATGACGATTTTGACGGAAATTCCAACTCCAGAATCATGAGTTGAATCCATAGTATCACTTTTCGTTACGATGCCCCTTACACCCTGTATACTAAATATTAGCTCTTCAAAATACCGTTCACACATGAAAAGGCATTTTCGATTTTTTTTCCTAAATGTAATACGTTGCATCGATAAACAATATTACTCTGAAATTCCAATAAAATACCTCATACCTTAATTTCAATTACATCTAGTTCCACGTTAATGGGGCCACATCAGTGGGATTGCTCGTTACGGCCTCGAGGCATGACGTCACGTATCGCCTCGTTGATCAACTGAGGATTATGTCGACTCACATCGGCTGCGGTTATAGTGCTGGGAATTTTTAATGCCGATGCAAGGGAAATTGAAGTTTATATTTAGCAGGTGTAGAGCTTTATTAGCGCTGCATCGCTAAGATTGGCATTTCGCGTGTTTAGGCATCCTAGTTGCTACATTAATATATTTACTGAAATGTGCGAACGTAAGTATAACCTCCTTTTTCTTCCTCAAACATCATGGGCGATTTAGCGGATAAAAAACTAGTACATTTGCTGAAAAAAATGCTTATTTATATTTGGGTGTTCAGTCATTCACAAGATGAAGATGACACCGTTTTTGGAGCGGAGCTTCTATATGAAAGTTAGAGGCGTTCTCCGCGCGGCCACACTATCCTTGCTAAGCGTCAGTAGCGTTACAGATATATATAGGTATACAGAGTGGCAGTTGCGGCGCTCTTCGCTTTATACTATAAAGCTTCGTTTTTTTCGGGCGTCCCTAAACGTCACTGTTTTTTTTTATACATTTTTAAGAAATAATGGTAGAATAAAATGTATGGAAACTATTGGTGTGGAGTTAACTGATTTGATTTCAAATCCCATCCCATTTCATTTTAATTCAGTTGGAGCGGCCAACTCAAATGTTTGCTTGTATACTCTCTCAAAAAAGATCAGTTCCTATAACAGCTTTACCACCAGCGTATACGATCACCAGTCATTGTGTACTATGTGCATGGCAATTTGTTAGTTCTTAAGTCAGCCCATAGCCCATTGGAGCACTGCTATATTTTCCAAACAAATATTTTCGTTAGACGATAGTAATTGTGACTCTAACAAACATATAAAGGCAAGGTAGAGCAATGGTTCTAGATATTGCAGCTACCAACATCGAACTCTACAAACCGTCCCTCACACATACAACCAATTACTTACCATTCAAATCGCCTCCCGCTCCGCCTGGTTCGGATCACGTGCCCCCCATCCCCCCACGAGCCCGAGACACGTGCGAATAACGGCAACAGTTCGAGCTGCTGGTACATAATCATTAGTTTAATGGCGGAGCCCCGGCCTGGGGTAGTTTGGCGGCGGACACCGGAGCGTGACCGGCTCTACTTGCTATACTTTATTGAATACTGGATTGAATCGAGAATTGGAAAGATCAGGATTTGGGTTATGATGTCTGGAGATTGTTTACTACAAAGTTATGACAGAATAGTAGGACCGTCCGTTCCTAGTAGGCTTACTAAATAATAAATGAGAATCAATCTGTAGCGAATTCAATACAGCTCAAACGCGCGCTGGCGCAACTGAAGTAGTAACACCGTCTTGTAGAAGATCGGGACGTAAACTAGTTATTATAGCTGCTTTTTGTACGATGAGTGAGAGGGCTGGAAGCCTAGCTCCTCCCTACCTTCCCCTACCTCTGTTGCACTCCCCTCCAGGGCGGCAATGTGTGAGCAATGCCTTTTATTTCAAATAACTATAGGCTACGGTAATTGTTTAAAATTATGTCGTATATGTGTTACGACTTTGTGAATTGAAGAAATAAAATAGGTATATAAAGTATAGCGGCCCGCCCCGGCTTCGCACGGGTACATTACGGTTTCATTATTGGAGTTTTAGTAAGGATCCCTAATTTTTTTTTAATATAATATAGCCTATGTCACCCGGGGATAGTGTAGCTTCCCAACAGTGAAATAATTTTTCAAATCGATTCAGTATTTTTGGGGCCTATTCATTACAATCAAACAAACAAAGTTTTCCTCTTTATAATATTAGTAAGATAACTATAGGCTACGGTAATTGTTTAAAATTAGGCAGGTCGTATATGTTTTCCGACTTAGTGACTTAAATATGAAATAAAATAGGTATATAAAGTATTATAGAGAGCCTTTTATATCATTATTACTCTAAATTCCTAACGTAAATGATAAGATATTATGTTGTACACATGATCTTCAACATTATTATTTTGTCTTGGAATATCTAGACGTCTTTCTATACTTATATTTATTTACTACAGAGGGTCACATAAAACCGAATAAACTTTTAGACTAAACACATTAAGAAAGTTGTCGTCTCGTAAGCCATACATCAGGTCTAAACATCAACAAATGGTTATGGTTTTTCGCACTTTAGAACAATACTTGTCGTACGTTCTTGTAACCATGTCAAAACTTCGCTGAACTTTGGGGGACAACTGAATAAAAAATGGGGATAAAATATAATTAGTCGCGCTCTTCAAGTTTCAATGTGGGTATAAAAGTGGAAATATGGACTCCACTCTGTTTGTGTGTTTATAAAAATCTCTATTTAGCTACTAATGTTCAAGCTAATGGTTTCTCAAGCAAGATATATCTTATGGGATGAGTTCTTTCCTTATCACCTACTGTATGTGCAAAAGGAAGATCCACAGTGTACCTTGTATCTACTTTCGTGCCAATTTTCCGAATATACGAGTTTCAAATTCACAATTCGACACACATACAATGTTTGTGAGCTGGTCGTGATTGTACTTTGTTTCTTCCGATTCTATACAAAATATTCTTCATGACAACTCAAACAATTTCAAATCCAAAGGTCATGTGTCAAGGTTGAATATTGTGTTTTCTTTTGATAAACATGTCAGAAATAATAATGGGATATAGTGACAACATATTGTAATAATAATATTACAATTTCTTTGGGTTAAACATATTTTTCTGACATTTGGTAGAAGGCTTGTTTGGTCAACAAAAATATTTTTCTTGCAAAAACGCAGCAAGGTTAGGTAGATACTACAAAAAACTCATATATAGACTAATCCTAATCATTTATAGGAACGGCTACTGCTTAGGAGAGTACCTGGCTTTTATTTAGTGATTGACCTAATACCTGTCTAAATAGTTTGATAAATATAATTTTACTCTTTTTCATAATGTTTTATAAAGAAGCCAAAGATTGAGGACATTTACAAAATTAAGGAAATACCTTAAATAAAAAAACAAATCACTTCTTAAGGCATAAAAGGCCAAAAACATGCGATAGCACTAGGTATAATATTCGGGATCCGCAAAGCGAACTCCTCAAACTCTTGATCCCCGTTATTTCCAGTCAAACGGCAGTTTGACACGGACCCCTGTCATCCGGCTGACAGTCAGGGAACATCTTCATTGTGCTTCGGCATAATTGAAATTTCAAGGAGATTTTCTTCGCGTAATATACTCAGTTTTTTGGATGCCGCAAAGATTATCACGTATTGCGAGTCGATCGAGATGCCATTGGTTAACGGAGTCGAGCCCCCGGTAAGTAGTTTTTAATTACAAAGTAGTTAACAAGTTGACGACCGCTTGGCGCAGTGGTTTGAGCGTAGGCTGCTCGGCTCACAGCACCGGGTGGTTGCGGGTTCGATTCCCGCCGGGCCAAATTTCGGAAATGGCTTTTCGTAATTTGGCCAGGTCTGGTTGTCGCTAGGATCGTCCCCAGTCCATTGTACGGTACCCATAGTACAAACGTTGCTTAGTTTGGGACCATATAGTTGGTGTGTCAGTCTGGCGATACTTATTATTTATATTATATATTATTATTAAGTAAATTAATAAGTATAATAAGGAATAGGGTTTGTGCCGTCGGGCTGCCGATCCCGGTGTGCTTACAATACAGAAGCGATGGACTAACCATACCACATCACCTCTCGAAGTTCTAAGAGCGGTTGCATAAACAAACTAGTTGCCTTACAGTTTCCATTAACTACGGTAAGGTTTCTTGGGCCCTGTATTACTTTTCATTGTATTTATTCGTGCGTGGGGTTGCCAGGCGGTGTCACTTTTCATTAGTTTAGTAGAAGTTTAGAAGTCTTTTTTTAATTAATTTTAGAGGAGTCTGGCCTATACGTGGTAAATATTCTTTGCTCGGAGAGAAATAAATACATTTCTGAATAATTTTTACTTCCTAGAGGTTATTATAAAACGTCAATCTATTTGCAATATCGACTGTTTCTGGCCTATATTTAAAGAGATTGAATTAACTGTGATGAAAATGGATAAGACAACTAAATAAAGCCGCCAAACAAGCGTACGAGTCACCCGATGTTAAGCAGTTACCAAAGCCTATAGATGCTTGCAATATACCAATGGCATTTCTCGCACATTTAAGACCTGTAGGAGTGCAGTGGAAGTGGGCTTCCGGCTCTCTCACTCACCGTACGAAACGCAGCTATACAGTTACTTTACGCCGATCTTCTGTGAGAGGGTGGTACTACCACGGTCGAACCAGCCCGTAAGTATATACGCTGTAGTCTAGCTTCAACTTGCCTCTTATATTGTGCACCGCACTGCGCCGTATTCCTGGCAACACTAAGCGCAGGTTATCCGTTCGAGGCCAAAAAGGCTTGTAACCAGGGCCCTAACCACGCTAGCTACTCAAATCGTAATAGAAAACCAAACGCTCGCGATTACGCTCCGCTTTTGACGTTTTGCTGACACCAGCTTCACGATTTCTACTGACATTGATATGGTATGGTGTCAGCAAAACGTCAAAAGCGGAGCGTTTGCTTTTCTATTACGATTTGAGTAGCTAGCGTGGTTTGGGCCCAGGGCCGTTAAACCAACTATAATATAATATAAAACAAACCCGTCTGTATTGAAACATGCTTTGATGAAATGGTTATGTGTTAGACGTGTCTAGGGAAATATTTTATTCCGAACTGGAATTGCTTTTATCAAAACATTATAATGAGTTTGGTAATATTCCACCAACTTTAAAGTTTCTAATGCGAATAATATTATAGTGATTGATATTTTATAAAAAGTTTTAGAGAGGATGGATTTTATAACATATTAGATTCTTGTACTAGCCTATTCGCTGTACGAAATGTTTTCGTTTAAGCAAGGCTACAAACGGAGTACGCTACCACACATTTTACTGGTACCTCTAAAAATACCAGCTTAATGTATATTTTGCAGCCAACAATTAACAGCCTAGGCACTTTACTAAACAGCGCCGTTCAACTAGTGGCCTGAATGCTTTGATAAATTCTTTTATCACAAGGGGTGGGGAGGGGACCCAATTTTTGTGACGTCACATTTTTTCAAAATATAATATTTTATATATATCTAAGTATTACAACACTAAATTTAAACTACATGCCTACTAAAGAATAACATACAAATAGTTTCAACTTTGTCTGCATGACTATAAATTTTTATATTTTTATGTTTTGTTAATTTTCATGCCTATGTTTGATTTGAAGTTCATTTTATTGAAAAATAATTTAAATGGAAAAAAAATATTTCGGAACTGCTGTTTTCATTTCATCAATTTTTTAAATGTAAAATTGCAAACTATGTGACATCACACTAGGTAGGGTGGGGGGGTCTTACAAATGTGACCAGATGTGACGAGGACGGGGGAGGGGTCAAAATATCATGGAATTCGTGTGACGTAATTTATGGATGGCCCCTTAGCTACAGCTAGGCTCTACCGACTCGACCATCAGATTTGATAAGGCGTGATATTTTATGTAAAATAGATTTAATTTAAAAAAGTCAATACAAATCCCCCTTAACAACCTTCGCATTATACATTCATACAATGAAAATTAAATGAACCCTCACAAACTCCGTCTGAACACTCAAAAACGAGTGTGATGTAAGCTTAAATACAAAGTACCTACTTAATAAGTCAAAACCAAAAGGTTTCTCCTAGGCCTCTATAAAGGTTTGCTAATGGAGGCTTAACAAGCGAAGTTTTTTCGCATAAGTCAACATTGTATCAACTTTAAAGATGATAATAATTGGTAATTTTGAAATAAAAAATTTCGCCAGACTGACACACCAACTGGGCCCTAACCACGCTAGCTACTCAAATCGTAATAGAAAAGCAAACGCTCGCGATTACGTTTCAAACGCTCCGCTTTTGACGTTTTGCTGACACCATACCATATCAATGTCAGTAGAAATCGTGAAGCTCGTGAAGCGTTGCAAATTACGAAAACGATATTTCCGAAAATTGCAACCACCATGTGCAGTGAGCCGAGCGGCCTACGCTTGAATCAGTGCGCCAAGCGATCGTCAAATACCTATATAGGTACTAATGATTATATATTGTGGGTTTTATGATTGTTAATTAAACTGTATATATGTCGCAGCCAGCTAGCTTATTTCGCCGTTCAATTAAAGCCTAGGCACTTTACTAAACAGCGCCGTTCAACTAGCGGCCTTAATGATATTCAGCCGTATCGTCTGTTACAACATTTAATAAGCTGGCTAATGCTTAGGCAACTGGTTGATATTTAAGTTCTACAAAACTTTTTCAAAATACTGCCCAAGCAGAGCGACCGGGATGGGTTTAGGTTGTCTCAATGTCACACTTCGTCGACCCCCTCCCACCCCTCCCTTAACGTGTGACGTACTTTATGGATGGCCCCTAAAGGACTATTTATCTTATACACAGGCTGGCACGACCGAGGTAACACGTCCGTTTCATACGATGAGTGAGAGAGCCGGAAGAACAACCCCCTCTCCCTCCTCTGCCTCTGTCCCACTCTTCTTGAGGTTCGCAACGTGCAAGCAATCCCATTGGTAGTGCAAGCATCTAACAGGCTATGATAATGCGGGTAGTAAGTACGCTTGTTTGCAGACTTTGTTATTTAAGTAAGTACCTACTTATACAGCCTGGCGCTACCATGGCGACTTTAATTTAACACACAGGTAGGGCTAGTGGTCAATAATCATAAAAGTAATAAAAAGAAGTAAAGTCAGTAAATAGAAAAAAAATTTTTTTCGAACATAATAGATACTTAATAAAGTAATCAAATTGGCATCACCCTTGAAATCCGATTCATTCAGCTACTCTTACGCTCTTACCTACTACTCAGAGCGGGGCGAGCTAAGAGTAATATTATTATTTATTTTACGTTTTAATTTCATTGCAGAAATGGTACTATCCGTGACCTCGGCAGGTGACCTCTGCGCTAGAGTTATTTACGTACAGGCTGCTCCAAAATGGTATTTCAGAAAATGTTGAATAATCCAATGAATAATAATGTTTAATAAAATTTAAATATTTCGAAAAATAGACAATGCGAAGCCTAATACGTGTGTTAATTTACGGTCGCTAAGGTAGCGCCAGGCTGTATAGCGAAAATTTTGGGTAATGGTTACACTTAATGACTTTAATAAAATTATAGAAATCAATTATGTCGAAAGTCATACAAATTTTAAGCAGGCCATCTATCGTTAACAACGTGATCACACACAACACAGCACTGCGCGATACCTACCCGACTCGCGGTCGGCGAATGGAAGCGTGTGCCTACTAAATACCTAAAGAGCTCATTTGTTATTATATCTATAGATAGGTATAAGGATTACTTTAAAAATAAATTATTTGTTGTCTACTTACCTAACTACTGTATAGGATAATTTACTGACCTTCTCTCCCACTTTTAATAAGATTGGCCATGTTTCACTGCGCAGAAAATCTGGAAAAAATGAGGACACTAGCATCTGACATGACATTG
The DNA here is from genome assembly GCA_905147325.1 of Notodonta dromedarius. Lineage (NCBI taxonomy): Eukaryota > Metazoa > Arthropoda > Insecta > Lepidoptera > Notodontidae > Notodonta > Notodonta dromedarius. Next base: position 10,274,446 of record LR990165.1, on the reverse strand, counting down.
CAATTAAAATTGTAACAGGAGAAATGGGTTCACTAAATCACGAGCTACAGCTGACCAAGTTAAAGCTAAGTTCATTCCCCGTGCGTTTCACTACTTTTTTTTTAAAGATTAAGTAGCAATGTTTGTTCATCACATTACTAGTATTCACTTAAGCCCCTCCAACTAAGCTAATGCTTGTGCTAGGAGTGGTGTGCTCACGTCAATAGTTTAATGGCCAGGATGGGGATCGAACCCGGAACCTCTCAGCTACGAGGACAGCCCCTCTAACCACTAGGCTATTGACGCTACCGAACATACGATACAATTTCGCTATTGAAATGGGTGCGGAAACCTTCATCGTGCATGTCCTGCCTAACGTGCACTTGTCCGGTTTTTTTTCTATGAAATCACGATTTCATGCAAAAATCTAAAAATGCTTTAAAATGCTGAAAAATTTGAGCCTAATTCATTAAAATATCGAAGGAAAATTCCAAATCTGAGGGTCCAGAATCATGAGTTGAATCCAAAAAAAATGTAATAATATGTGTTATTTTTACAAATTCTTTGGTTGAATCCATGGTATCAGTTTTCGTTATGACGCCCTTTACACCATAAAAATTACACATTGTTTGAAATTCAACAAATAAATAATAATAATTGCATATCATCCAATTGAATTCTAAGATAGCTAGCTATAATAAACATGAAGATTATTAGATCTTGCTGAATTAAAAGTAAGGTACATTGATATTATGTTTGCCATCCGCTTTTTGTGCGACTACCGTCGTTTAAGCAATGGAAGAGCGAGGCTCTCGCTCGACGCGTCATCTGCCGGGAGTTTATTTGTTTGAAACTGAATATTGATTACTCCGTGAATAGAGTAAATAACTACAATTTATACACTGCCGTGCATTATTGTGAGACGTTCTCAGAGTGATTTGTGTCAATTTCGACCGTGTTGAAGCATCGAACTATTTCCCATCACATCTCCTGGACTAGAATAGCTGTGCTGAGCTGGCCATCGCAAGGAACTTCGTGTGGAAGTACAGAGGTAGGTGTTCCTTATTTCCTTTTACACTGTGTATGTTTAGCAAACATCTTCATCCAAACCGCTTCGGTACAGTTTTAGCAATTCCGGGTCATTCGATATTCTTCTATTTGATAGCCAGTACCCTCAACAAATATAAATATCATAAATAGGATGCGTCTATCTTGCAGCCGTGCTTAGCTAATTCTGTTGTTGGCTTTCATCCGGTTTTATGACTTGAAAATCCTCCCATCCAGATTTAGAATTCTAATCTGCAGTTTGCGAGACGTCTGGAAGGTAGTAAAAAATAAGGGTTTTTATACGAGTTAACTGTATTTTTACTAGTAAGTATATAGTTATATGTATAGAGTACATGCACCATATATACTAATTTGAGTGTCTAGACATTTTATATAAGAAATAGGGGACAATAATCTTATGATATAAAGTGTCTGCGCACAGATATGTACTGGCTAGTCAAATAGATAGTTATTCAAATGTGTTCGGAAGTTGATCGGATACTCTATGTATCATTATGGAACTCTTTATATGAACTCTTTGATCCATTAATTGATGAACAAAATGAGTCGAAATCGATCGACAGCTTCTGCATACTCGTAGAACAACGGTTGGTCGTTAGGTGTGATAGCAAATTTATTAGCCTCTTGACAAAAACTTTGAGAATAATTTCAAACGATTTTAGTGGTCGATGTAAGCGGGTTACTTGCTCTGCCAGTCCGCCCCGCTCAAATGGACTTGCACCCTGACTCAAACTAAAGTCTCAAGTCTCTGTATAAACCAGCAAAATGACGTCATTACATTTGTTTACAGCCAAAGAGTTGTTATATAAATAATTTGTACAAGCCGGTGGACGGCGGTAGATGATTTATTTTGGCAATAAGTGTCGTGTTAAGACTTACCATTATCGGCGCGGCGCGGCGCTAGACGGACCGGTCGCGAGTTTTGAGTTTCAAGCGTCTTAGGCCCGTATTCATAAATCTATCTCAAGTCTGAGAGCGATCTTGGAAATGTCATTTTTATGTCATACAGGTACAAAATGACATGTCAAAAGCGTACTCAAGACCGCTCTCAGACTTGAGATCGATTTATTAATACGGGGCTAAAATATTTGATCACACAAATATTATTTAATCACACCAAAAACGACCCTCAGTTTAAATGTTCGGCATTTTTTAAATATATTTTAATCTGTCTTTTCCGTAATCCATGTTAAATTGATTTTCGTCTTAAAGTTCGTTGTAGCGTTTTAATGTCAACCCCAATGAAGATCGCCATTATGAGGCGTCCACAAAGTGGTAATACTCACCCATCTCTCTGGTGGTAGATAATCAACTAATTACCTTGTTTTAGGTAACAAAGTCGGCAAACAAGCGTAGTATCCGTCTAATGTTAAGTAGTTACCATAGCCTATAGATGCTTGCAATACCAATGGCATTGCTTGTACGTGGCCGAACTGAAAGTTATTTTGATATACGGAAGGGAAAGGAGGGTTGAGCTTCCCGCTCTGTCAATCGCATCTATCCTACTAATATTATAAATGCGAAAGATTGTGAGTGTGGATGTATGTTTGTTACTCTTTCACGCAAAAACTACTGAACGGATTTGGATTTAATTTCGAACACAGATTGTATATAACCCGGATTAACACATAGGATACTTTACTTAAGTCTACGCGGACAAAGTCGCGGGCATAAACTAGTACTATTATAAAGAAGCTATCTGCTTCATTTTCTGTGTGAGGGTCGTACTACCCCAGTCGTGCCAGCCCGTATGTGGTTATCGGCTTCTCTTAACTTATTGTTTTGGGTTCTCATTAATTGATCCATATTTTGTCGCTTATAACTTAAACCCAACTGAAAAGGAAAGTCAAGAGAAACGATGTTTATAGCATTTATTAAACAAGCAGCCGTGATTGACGTCTGTTTAATAAAACCGAGAAAGATGTCGCGGTTGTTTTTGTTTACTGATCGCTCAAGGCGCGGCCGGGATTAGTGGTTTTATTTGTTTAATCCCAAAACAACTAAGGATTCTTATTTGGTAGTATCAAATAAAAAGTTGTAGCAATAAATAGATTAAGTCAGAATCGATATTAGCCAGATGTGACCAAAATTGTTACATGTGCTAAAATTCATCAAAATTGAGCCAGCGGTTTAGGCGTATGTAACAATCAGACAGACATAGTTACTTTCGCATTTGTGTCACGAGTTAACTTACAGATAATCAGTTAACTTACAAAAAGCATCAATACTACCAGACAACCTAAAGCTTTTACCTCGAAGAAAATTTAACAAAGAATCCAATCTAACCGCCAATCGAATAAAATACATTCTGAAAGAACGTTACATCAATTCCGAGACCACAATCTCAGAATCGAGAGAAATTGCTTCGTTTTATCAACAATGTGCTAATGTGTTAGCACATAGCGAAGCCTCGCTGATTACACTTCGCACTTCATTGACGCGCCAAGCTTCATTTGCGTCTACCCACCTTCCGAACATACCTTGCCACCACCTTCAATGACCCCCACATCATCTATGCCCTCTTGCTCAGCGGGAGACGGGGCAGCTCAACTTACACAGGTCCCTCATTCGTGCCTTTTCGAATTAATTCAATGTCCTACTTTTTATGCTGACTCATGAATCGAATTTGGAATGAAATTGGGTTTTGTTTCGGAACATACAATTAGAATTTCCAATGTACGCGTCCTTGAAACGAGGGTGCTTAAAATATAAGGACGATTGGAAGGGACATGACTTATATAGGTCAGTGTAATTAATGGATTCTATGCGTCATCAGTCACTCACTGAAGGTATTGTAGGGACAGAAAAAGGGCTGAAGAATGATTCCCGAGACACTACTAATAAAAGTTCCCTCTATTTACTTACTAATAAATAAATATCGCCAGACTGACACACTAACTGTATGGTCCCAAAACTAAGCAATGCTTGTACTATGGGTACTGTAAAATGGACTGGGGCGATCCCTATGACACCCAAGCCAGTGCAAAGTACGAAAAGGCCATTTCCGAAATTTGCCCCGGCAAGTATCGAACCCGCAACCAACATGTGCAGTGAGCCGAGCGGCCTACGCTTGACCCACTGCGCTAAGCGGTTTTCACTACGGTCTAACAATGATATTGTAAAATACGTATAGTAATACTTTAACGCTACATTTATACGCCTTAGTGGCAAATAAAGCATGCTAAATAAACTCTTCAACGTGCGAGTTTACTACTCTTTGAAATTGCTAGAAGTTACCTTCCCCAAAAGATAATGAAACTTTACAACCGCAGTGCGTATAGCACGGTCAACTAGAACTCTCGGGGAACATTTCCAGTCTGAGCTGGGATTTTTCTATCACGGAAGTCTATAATAAAGGGAGCTCATCTTACGCTGGAAATGATCCCTGAGATGAAGCCGACTGTACAGAATCGATGTTGCAAATTTCGATAAATTTTATGTTTTACGGAAATTGATCTTTATAGCCATTGTTCTTTATGTATAGGCACTTCTCACCAATTACCTTATGTAAGTAAATATCTATAAGTTTAATTTTACAATGTGCAGAATTCACATTCCGGCATGCATTGTGCATATGTCATAAATGTCTATTACGTAGTACAATACCAAAAGCCAATCCCACCTTCGGATAATAGTAAACATTTTCATTTCTGATACCTATTTTAAATTCAGTTGGATTCAATCGAAAGGAAATGGAATAAATTCCACACTTCCGTGCAGTTCACGTGAAAAGTTCAAATATATTTTTCGATGTTTATAAAGCCGATATTGAAAATGTTCAATGCGTAGTAGATGATCTAGGAATATACTCTGTTTTATAGAAAGTAGATATATACAATATAATTAGTTTAGTATGTTGATTTCCTTTTAATGTCCTTGTTTGCGATGCCTTTGTGGAGCGGGTAACCCTCTTCCCTCTATTATGGTCGAGGAGTGATGCCGCTTTTAAAGTCGTGCCCGTGCGCAGGCGCTGCTTACGGGGATTGGTCAACAGACTTTCCTCTTAACAACATTATTCATTTACTTGGCATTTCTCTATGTCTTTGTGTATTTTTTTGTAAACATTGAAATTGATGTGAAGTTTGAGTAGGCATGTACACCTTACTAAACAAGTTTTCTAATTTAAAAACCTAAATCGGAGTGAGATTTGACTAATAATATTAAAACTATTAACTACTAACTGGAGCTATAATATTTATATTAATATCTACTACCCTCTGTAATTATTGATTATGAGCAACTGGCGATAAAAAAATATAATGACATGTAAAAAGACAAGCCCGCTGAATTTCTTGCCGGATCTTCTCAGTCGAGGTCGCGTCCCGATCCGGCTGTAGATATAAGACAAAAATAATGTAAAATTGACAATTTGTAAGTGCCCCCGTAAGCCTAAACAAAATAAACGATTTGAATTTGAATACCGATTACTTACTTATTGATATAAAACAAATTTGGTTTAAGTTTTTGAGATTTCCCGTTGTACGTTAATGTTACCAAAGTCATATAGTGAGTACTCGCTGAGAGCTGTGCTGCAGCAAGCCGACTGTTGTTGGTTTATGCCGCTCCGAACCATTTTCACTTCGAGATACTTCGCCCGACATCCTAGAACTCTAAACGAACACAGCACATTGGCCGGCTTTCTGTTTTTGTTTTATATGCAAAGCCGGTAAACAAGCACACGCTCCGACTGATGTTAAGCAAGAATACATCAATGAATTACAATATTAATATTAATTACTTATTGTGTGAGTTTAGTGGTGGTTGTATGGAAATTTTATTTGTTATTGATTTCCCTTTTTAATCCCACTACGGCAAAGCCAAAAGGAAGGGTCAGGTTTTTAGCATCCACGCACTTCTGTACTTATGAGAATTAGGTTAATCGAGTTAGAGAATTAAGGTAAAAGGCTTCATTTTATTCCTACCCAAATAAGAAAAAGTTTAAATTTGAAAGATATATTTCAACATACGCATACGCAATACACGATCATATAGTACTGAAATATTGTATTAAACAAAATAAGCACTCATTGACATAATCAAAGAGATTCATAATTTAATATGACACACAAATAAATGCTTGATGAAAGGTTCCATAAAATGCTGTAGTTACTTATGTATAGTTATATACCTACTGAAAGTTGTAACCAGTGGGAAGCTCATTGAGGCAGGAGCACGGTGCCGTGGTAGCAGTGCAAATACCATATTTGAAGCCAAGTCTCTCGCAGCCTTCCTGGCACTTTATGACGCACTCTGTGCAAGTCCTCCCAGCTGTTGGGATGTACAGGATATGGTTCGCTGCTGATGTATTTTCTCCTAAAACAAACGAAGTCGCTCATTAGAAAACGAAGACATGATAAACAAAGAAGGCACTCTGACTCAGAATATGGAATAATCAGACTGATATTATGAGGGTTCCAACGATTTGAGTGTATGGTGCGTGTTGTGGAGCGTGCGTAATAGTACATTGTTACACGAGTGGTGAAAGTGACTTATTTTTCCCGAGACGGGGTTTGGCGCCCGAGCGTAGCGAGGGCGCTAATAGTTCGAGGGACAAAATAAGTCTTTCACCCGAGGTAAACACTGTGCTTTTCATTACGAATACAAGGAAAGTAAAAATACAAACAGGAATTGGCTAAAGAAATAATACAAGGAAGCATGAACATTACTCTACAACTCGAAAAAAAAAAGATCGGATTGCCGCCTATTTTGATTTTTTTTTCGTTGGCCGGCCAACTTCATTATTTAGCCAATATTTTTAATTTTCATTTTTAAATATTTTGACCAAATCTATGTTATTTTAAAGAAATTGTTGAAACTAAATTATAATTAAGTCATTTAAAAGTATATATTCTTTAATTAATACTCAACTTTATGTTATTTCAATTTTACATCGTGCTGTAATTGAGTGACTGTAGAAAAAGTTTGAACATGGTTCCATAGAAATGGAACTAGTTTTTTTTTTATAATTTGACAGCTGTCAGTTGAAAGTGATTCCCCGGGCCAGAAAAGTATTACTTTCAACCCGCTCCTCAGGCAACTTCAGACCTACTTTCAGTGTATGAGTAATGAAAAATTTATTTTCATACAACATGAAAGGGTTGACTGGTGCTGAAAATCGATCTTGTCGTTACATTTTGCAAGAACCAAAGCAATACTATAATTTTTACTAATACTGCAAGACTTGCGAACTGCAAAATCAGTCTTATTCTTGTAATATGGTGGTCTTGAGAAAAGTTTAGACCTAGATTATATGACGAAGACCGCATAAATTTCCACGCGAATGAAACCGCGTGGCGTAACAATTCTCAAATTGGGTACAAAAAAAATACTATAATACATACCTACTTATATATACTAAATCTGTACCTATGTACATACCGACACATGTAGAGTTTAAATAAATAAATATCGCCAGACGAACACACCAACTGTATGGTCCCAAACTAAGCAACTCTTGTACTATGGGCACCGTACAATGGACTGGGGGCGATCCCAGTGACACCCAGACCTAGGAAAATTACGAACAGGCCATTTCCTAAATTTGCCCCGGCGGGAATCGAACCCGCAACCACCACGTGCAGTGAGCCGAGTGGCCTACGCTCAAATCACTGCGCCAAGCGGTCGTCAAAGCGGTCGTCAGTTTGTACAAAGTATGCTCACCGATTGTGTTCGTTTCTTCGTAAGCTTTCACAATGTCGGACAGCTTGGTCCTTTTAGCGTTGGCCGCAAGTATGACAGCGAAGAGCACGATGATCATGAACTTCATGGTGGTAGTAGAACGCGTCTGTTCCTCACAACAGCTACTCGCAGACTAATTAATGTAACATCGGGACCTGTGCTTTTATAGTAATAATGCACGTTAGTCATTCGTTATCTCAAGGTCTGACACATACGCAAACTATTAAAAATTATGAGACAATGATCTGTTACTTCGGAATAATATTTATTATTGCTAGGTAAAGTTAGGTACCACAGGTTTCATTCTAAATCCTTATGGTAAGTATTCGTAAATACTTACCTAACGAGATAGAGGATATACATAAGAATAAGTCGACTTGTTTAGAAATGGGTAGCTGCATTAGTGGGTATGCAAATTGGTAGGTAAATATGGACTATTTATGTTTAGCAGTACGTAGGTAAAAACTAAAAATCGTGAAAAAAAAAATATAAAAATATTGAACCGACTTCAAAAAACCTGGGTGAACTAAAAATCTAGAAATAAATAGGGACCTTATAATTTATTTCATTTGGAGTCGCTGCCATTATCTTTACACAACGTTAAGACAACTTCTTGAATTGGCACCGACTCCAAATGAAAGAAATGATATTATAAGGTCGCTAGTTATTTCTTGCTTTTTAGTACACCCAAGTTTTTTGCGGTCGGTTTCATTAATACTATAGTTTTAGGGACAACTATTATATTATTTTAATACATAATAAAATTCGATACCCCTATATAATATATAGTTGCATTAGGCATACATTTGAATAAACAGGATAATAATTCAGGAACTCTAATTAAGGCGGTCGTGCTTTTTTACTGTTGTACCTACCGTAGTAGTTATGTTAGTATTTAATATTATTTGATATTATTTATAACTAATCCATAATGAAATAACTCTAAATTGAAAATTTAAACACTCCCGCTTTGACGACCCTGCGACCAAATTTATACTCGTACAATACCTATTTCTTCTAAATAATGCGACGAAATGTCCGTAAGGAAAGAAAATTAAGTTAGCGCGATTTGCGTGGTCCCGTAGCTCAGTATTTATAGCTCAGCTCGAAAATTCTTCTGGTATGTCTAGTTTCGATACCAGATCATGAAAGCGCCATTTACATTATTAGTTTTGGCTCCCTCATTTATAATCTTAAGATAACCAATGCAATGTTATAACCAGAGACATGTTATATATTTTTATTTTTATATTAATGGGCTCTTTCCATTGGGTCAAGCCCAATATGATTCTGTCAATGTCGAGTAACGAATAGCAAAATATTTAGCGTTTTATTATTTTAAAACTAGCTGAGCCCGCGACTTCGTCGGCGTGGAATTTAACTTAACAAAAAAGCCCGCTCCCGCGTTCTGATCCCGTGCGAAAGGACCCATTTTTATTTGTTTTTCTAAAACAAAAGTAGCCTAAGTTACTGCTTATAACATCAGCTATCTACCAGTGAAAGTCCCGTCAAAATCGGTCCAGCCGTTTCGGAGATACTCTTTGATTTCATGTGTTTCTATTTTTTTACGCGGAACCCTAATTGTCGTTCTCAAAATTAAAGTAGCCTAAGTTACTCCTTATAACTTCAGCTACCTGCCAGTGAAAGTCCCGTCAAAATCGGTCCAGCCGTTTCGGAGATACGCTTTGATTTCATGTGTTTTAATTTTTTTACGCGGAACCCTAATAGTTTTTTCTAAAATTAAATTAGCCTAAGTTACTCCTTATAATATTTGCTATCTGCCAGTGAAAGTCCCGTCAAAATCGGTCCAGCCGTTTCGGAGATTACCCGGAACAAACACACAGACAGACAATTTTTTTTTATCACGATTTTGCTATAGGTGTCGTATGTACTTTCATAATATTGCATTTAGTGAAAAGGTGTTATTTTGATATTACAAACAGACACTCCAATTTTATTTATTTGCATAGATGATCGGAATAGTCCGAACTGGGTTTTTAGGATATATAAAATGGAAAAGTTTCCCAGATTCGGGAAAAATTTAACATAAATGTTCTATGGGATTTTGTATGAACTAAAGTCGTTCGATAAGTCACGTTTGAAATCATGGATATGCGCATGCGTAATTCTTTTTTGGTCTGGATATAGTCATGGATTATTGCGCACTTATAATAATAGAGGACGCTACTCGCCATAACGTGTATAAAACTGAAAAAAATAAAATTTAATTAAGGCTGAAGCGCCCATCTAGCCCGCGAAGTTCAAATTTTTTGAGGTTTTTTAGATTTTTTTCAAAATCTGACAATAATAAAAGGCACATTTTGTAATTCGCGAGAAAGGCCATGTGCAGTGCATTTATTAATATATCCAACTTACTCTAAAACATTTCAAGAACGACAGCTATCCAGATAATCTGGCAATTTTTGTATATTTAGTGATTTACTAGTATCATATCCACCGTGATAATATTTAGAGTACAATAAATGTATTAATAAACGCGCAGTGCGTTTATTATACTGTGTTTGTCGCAAATCACAAAATGTTGTCCTAAATGTTTTCAGATTTTGGATAAACTATAAAAATACTCGAAAATTTTGAATTTCGCGGGCTAGATAGGCGCCTTCATCTTAAAAGAATATTAGCGTTTTTGAAAATTCAACCCCTCGGCTTCTCCCGCCCTCCTGAGCCGGAGCTATTAGATTAAATTGTAGCATAATTGTGAAACTATTTCTAGGAATAATACCTCCTTGGAATCAATATTAAGATTCATACAAGATGATGTCAACACAGACTACACAGATTTCTTTTTGATTATTGTACATTGCATTCACGTTTTTGTATTGTATGTTTGTAATTCCTATTTATTACTTGACACTGGCGAAATAACTATTAACCTGGGTGGGCCATATTTTTAAAGAAAGACGAAGAAGTACATTGCATTGGTTATCTTAGATTATAAATTAGTGAGTTTAAACTAATTAAGTAAAGGGCGCTTACATGATATGGTATCGAAACTAGACGTACAAGAAGAATTTTCGAGATGAGCTATGAATACTGAGCTACGGGAGCTATATACGCAAATCGCGCTAAATTTTTCGTCATTTACGGATTATTAGGAAGAAACAGGTAAAATTATGATTATAAATTCTATAAATGGGTCGTCGCATCGGAGGTTTTTAAATTTTCAAGTTTGAGTTATTTTATTTCCCAAAATAAAACTCATATATTTTTCCGAAGTTGTATATATTACAGTTTCTTAAATGTTTTTTTTTATTCGATTAATGAATCGATAGATACTTTTAATTTTGATCAGGACATGAGAATTAAGTTAGCAAGAGAATTTAGGTAAAAGGCTTCATTTTATTCCTACCCAAATAAAAGAAGTTTTAATTTGGAAGCTATATTTCAACATACGCATATAAAATACAAAATCATATACTGATATATTATATTAAACAACATAAGCACTCATTAACATAATTAAAGAGATCCATAATTTAATTGGACAATCACATAAATGCTCGTGAAAGGTTCCATAAAAAGTTGTAGGTAGTTACTTATGTATAATTATATACTGAAAGTTTTAAACAGTGGGAGACTTATTGGTGCAGGAGCACGGTTCCATGGCAGAAGTGCAAATACCGTATTTATAGCCGAATTCCTGGCATCGTTCTTTGCACCTTGTGATGCACTCTTCGCAGTCCTTCAGAGTCGTCGGGATGTACAGGACATGGTTCGCTACTGATGGCTTTACTCCTGAAACAAACGAAGTCGAACATTAGAAAACGAAAATATGATAAACAAAGAAGGCACTCTGACTCAGAATATGGAATAATCAGACTGATATTATGAGGGTTCCAACGATTTGAGTGTATGGTGCGTGTTGTGGAGCGTGCGTAAAATTTCTAATCATATAATATAAAAGTGTTAATTGTTGCTGAAAATCGATCGTTTCATTACATTTTGCAGAAACCAAAGCAATACTATAATTTAAACTAATTCTGCAAGACTTGCGAACTGCAAAATCAGTCTTATTCTTGTTCAATTTCGATTCAATTTCAATTCAACTTCCACGCGGGTCTAACCTCGTCGCGTAACTAGTCTCAATTAGAAGAAAATGGATAGATACATTTGATCAGGACATGAGAATTAGGTTATTCGAGTAAGAGAATTAAGGTAAAGGGCTTTTAAAGCACCTACTAGCTGTGCCCGCGACTGCGTCCGCGTGGCATAGTGTCTTTGGGTAGCATTTTTAATTATTTAGCCGCCGTACCACGCCGCCTCCCCCTCTCCCCTTTGTCATGACTCCGTAAGTGTTAAATATTTTGTCTGTTGTCGCAAACTTATAAAAACATTCACATAAACCTTACATATTTCTATACAAACTTTAATTCCCTATTGTTATTGTACACCCTTGGGGGTAAAAAGTTTACAAACTTTGAATGTCATATTTATCTCTTTCAACCCTTTACAACCCTTGTTTCGCATTAAAAAGTAGCTTATGTCTTTTTTCAGGCTCTTGACTACCTGTGTACCAAATTTCATTTAAATCGGTTCAGTAGTTTTGCCGTGTAAGCGCGACAGACAGACAGAGTTACTTTCTCATTTATTATATTAGTAAGTTAAATTTGCACTCATTTACATTATTAACGAGAATTATGATCTAGTATGACAATCAAATAAATTCGTGATGAAAGGTCCCATCAAATGCTGTAAGTACTTATGTCAGGATGAACTGAAGGTTTTAAACAATGGGAGGCACTTACTGTAGCAGTTGCACGGTGCATTGGGAGCAGTGCAAGTTCCGTATTTGAAGCCATCAGCCTGGCAGTTGGTGTTGCACGCGTGGTTGCAATCTGCGCATTCCTGCGGAGTCATCTGGATGAACAGGTCTTGGTTCGCTACTGATGCCTTTTCTCCTAAAACAAACGAAGTCGTACATTAGAAAACGAAAAAATAATAAACAAAGAAGGCAATCTGACTCAGAATATGGAATAATCAGACTGATATTATGAGGGTTCCAACGATTTGAGTGTACGGTGTGTGTTTTGGGGCGTGCGTAAAATGTATGTATAATCATACAATATTCGAAGGGTTCATTGTTGCTGAAAATGGATCTTATTGTTAAATTTTCCAGGAACCAAAGCAACACTATAATTTAAACTAAGTAGTACTGCAAGACTTACGAACTGCAAAATCAGTCTTATTCTTGTAATATGGTGGTATTGAGAAAAGGTTAGACCTAGATTACAAGCCCAAGACCGCATAAATTTCCACGCGGGTGAAACCGCGTCGCGTAACTAGTCTCAAATAGAAGGTCCACGCGCATAAAGATTGTTATTGGGTACACAAAAAATTTACTATAATACTTCCCAGCCGACTTATAAAATAAATCTGTATCTACATATCTACCTACAGATGTAGAGTTTGTACAAAGTATGCTCACCGATTGTGTTCGTTTCTTCGTAAGCTTTCACAATGTCGGACAGCTTGGGCCTTTTAGCGTTCGCCGCAAGGATGACAGCGAAGAGCACGACGATCATGAACTTCATGGTGGAACGCGTCTGTTCTTCACAACAGCTACTCGGATAATAATTAATGTAACATCGGGAACTATGCTTTTATAGTAATAATGCATGTTAGTCATTTGTTATCTCAAGGCGTCTGCCCTAGAGGCAGACATACGCAAACTATTAAAATTTTTCATTCAATAACCTGTTGCTTCGGAATAAAGTTTGTTATTGCTTGGAAAAGTTAAGTACCACGGCTTTCATTACAAATCCTTATGGTAATTATACCTACCTAGATAAAAGAAAGAAATAAGAATTAGTCGTCGTGTTTAAAAATAGGTAGCATTAGTACTTATGACGCATATATATTTAAACCGACTTCAAAAAACGAGGACGTTCTATGATCGTTTGTATTTTTTTTTCAGGTATATTCACCGATTACTTCTTCAATTGTGTGCTGATTTTGTAAATTATTTTGTTTCTCTTTTGATTGAAAATGGTGTTCTCTCCAGGTGGTCCCATTGAAATTGTATCAAAATCGGTCCAGAAGTTTGAGAGATATGAACGAATTTATCACCAGAAATTGTTCATACCTAGTTTAGTATCTACTAAACATATGAAAAAAAAACAGAATTATTATTAGGCGATGCCACAATATTTGGGCTACGTTAGGACTACTTCTTAGATAGGTAGGTACCTAGCCCTAATTATTTGAATTAGCACCGACTCAAAATGAAATAAGTTACAGTGTCCCTAGTTATTTCTAGCTTTTAGTACACCCAGGGTTAATTGAGGTTGGTTTAATTAATACTTAAATTTTAGGGACAACCAATATTTTATTTGAATACATAATTCTGTACATACTCGTAATAGGTATATAGTTGCATTAGGCATACGTTTGAATAAACAGGATAATAATTAAGGAACGCTAATTAAGGCGGTCCTGGTTTTATCCTGGTGTACCGTAGTAGTTGTGTAAATATTTGATATTATTTACGTATTAATGTTCCTTTAATACTAATCGGTAAAGAAAAAACGTTAGCAAGTGCTTCAAAAAGAGGTGTTGACAATACGCAATAAGGGAGAAGAAAATAACATTATAGGCCGTCACTCGCCGGCTAATAACTATCATCAATCAACCCTGGGCCCTAACCACGCTAGCTACTCAAATCGTAATAGAAAAGCAAACGCTCGCGATTACGTTTCAAACGCTCCGCTTTTGACGTTTTGCTGACACCATACCATATCAATATCAGTAGAAATCGTGAAGCTCGTGTCAGCAAAACGTTAAAAGCGGAGCGTTTGAAACGTAATCGCGAGCGTTTGCTTTTCTATTACGATTTGAGTAGCTAGCGTGGTTAGGGCCCTGTTGTTGTGCTCTGCGCTCGGGAACGAGTCTTCGGTTTTTAAACGAAATATTCAAGACAGACTCATAGTATTATACCTAAAGCTAATTATCTAGGTCGGAGTTATAATTTTAACATACTGTTAAAATTGCTGTAATTTAAATTCATAAACGCACGCTGACGTTGTTATACAGACCTATATAGCTAATATATATATAAGTAGATAACCATTCATTTTTGACGACCGCTTGGCGCAGCGGTTTGAGCATAGGCCGCTCGGCTCACTGCACCGGGTGGTTGCGGTTCGATTCCCGCCGGGGCAAATTTAGGAGATGCTTAGTTTGGGATCATACAGTTGGTGTGTCAGTCTGGCGATATTTATTTATTGAATTACCTTAGACCTTATTGTTATTGTGTACATTAGGTACCACATTTAATACTACATCTTGTAAAACTACAATCTTATCAGACGCATGTTTTTTTTTATTCATCCCGCCACTCACTCTTTCACCACTGTTACTCCTGTAAGCCTAAGGTGGCTTTGGAGAATGGTGACCAATGATGGCACCAGGATTATACCCTCGTCGATTATCGGGGAAAAGCATTCTTTTTCGTAACCCGCACGCATTTATTCGAAAGAAAGAATAGGAGAAGTTGGAAGAAAATTATAAATTCTTCGTCCTATAAATATTTTTTTTTCTGATATTTAAACAGCACACATTGTGAACAAAAAGGGGGCACACACGGCGAGCTGGGTATAAAACTAGAGCTATTAAGGAGGCCATTGAAGTAGTGAGACGCAGCCACAAAGGGAGCAAGCCACTTAGAAGCCACTTACTTGTTCGCTTTCTTGGCATTCTTTCAGCTCTATTTGATGCCGCCTGCTTGTAAACCGTTTTTATATAATGTGTAATTATAGTTAATCTCTTTGATGTGGTAGACTTTGAGAGGTATGAATTATTAACGTTTCATTTAAGAATGCAATACAATAAAATATTCGTACTACATTTTTTTATATAAATAGGACGTCAAACAAGCGTACGAACCCCGTGATATTAAGCAAGCTAGTTTCGTAGCCTCTGGCAGCTTGCATTTACATAGGGGGTGCAACTGTCAGGAAACATTTCCAGCTTAAGCTGGAATTCTTTTATCATGGAAGTCAATAATAAACGGAGCTCAACTTACTGCTGGAAATAAACCCTGAGATGTGCAGCCGACTGTACAAAATCGATGTTACAAATTTCGATCAATTTTATGTTTTATGGAAATTGATTTTTATAGCCGTTGTTCTATAATAAAAGGCACGTCTCACCAATTACCTTAAGTAAGTACATACCTATAATTTCAATTTTGCAATGTTCTGAATTCACATTCCTGCATTTATTGTGTACTAGCTGAGCCCGCGACTTCGTCCGCGTGGAATTTAACTTAACAAAAAAGCCCGCTCCCGCGTTCTGAGCCCGCGCGACAGGACCCATTTCTTCACGTTTTGTTTTTATAAAATATAAGTAGCCTAAGTTACTCCTTAAAACATCAGCTATCTGCCAGTGAAAGTCCCGTCAAAATCGGTCCAGCCGTTTCGGAGATTACCCGGAACAAACACGCAGACAGACAGACAGACAGACAGACAGACAGACAGACAACATTTTTTTAAATCGCTTTTTTGTCATAGGTGTCGTATGTACTTTCATATGCATTTAGTGAAAAGGTGTTATTTTGATATTACAAACAGACACTCCAATTTTATTTATTTGAATAGATCTTTGATAAAATTTATCAAAGGTATAGATACCTACGTCAAAAATGTCTATTACGTAATACAATACCAAAAGCCACTCCCACCTTCGGATAATAGTAAACATTTTCATTTCTGATACCTATTTTAAATTCAGTTGGATTCAATCGAAAGGAAATTGAATAAATTCCACACTTCCGTGCAGTTGACGTGAAAAGTTCAAATATATTTTTCGATGTTTATAATGCCGATATTGAAAATGTTCAATGCGTAGTAGATCATCTGGGAATAGACTCTGTTTTATAGCAAGTAGATATACGACTATAAAATATGATTAGTTTAGTATATTGATTTGCTTTTAATGTCCTTGTTTGCGATGCCTTTGTGCCACTTAACAACATCTATATAATATATATAACTCAAAGGTGACTGACTGACTGACTGATTGACTGACTGACATAGTGATCTACCAACGTACAGCCCAAACCACTGGACGGAACGGGCTGAAATTTGGCATGCAGGTAGATGTTATAACGTAGGCATCCGCTAAGAAAAGGATTTTGATTAATTCTACCCCTAAGGGGATATAATAGGGGATGAAAGTTTGTATGAAACTTTGTCAATTAAATTCCACGCAGACGAAGTCGTGGGCACAGCTAGTCATTCATAAACTTTATTCATTTACTTGGCATGGAAGGCATCACACCAAAGCATTTTTTTACGAGTATCTACCTCTATCTGTTTTATGTAAACATTTTAATTGATGTAAAGTGTTAGTAGGTATGCACACCTCACTAAACTGGCTTTCTTATTTAAAAACCTAAATCTGAGTCAGATTTGGCTACTAATTACGTCATATTGAAATAAAATCTATATTGAGTTTAAGTTTTTGAGCTTACCCGTTATACGTTAATGTTACCAAAGTCATATAGTGGGTACTCGCTAAGAGCTGTGCTAGCACCAAGCTAACTATTGTAGGTTTATGCCGCTGAGAACCATTCGCACATGCGAGAGACACTTCGTCCGACATCTGGGAACTCTAAACGAACATTGCAGATTGGTCGGTTCTCTGTTTTTGTTTTATATGACAAAGTCGGCAAAGAAGTGCACGATCCACCTGATGTTAAGCAGTTACCGTAACCTATAGTTGCTTGCAATACCAAAGGCATTGCTCGCACTTTGCTGAACTGAAAGATAGGGAGAAGAGTGGACGGGGGGTCGGGCTTCAAGCTCTCTCACTCATCGTACGAATCGCAGCTATAATAGTTACTTTACTGATCTTCTGTGAGTAGGTGGTATTACACTGTTCGAGCCAGTCCGTTATGAGTTGTCGTCGATTGCCTGCAGAATTGCACTAACACCTGTTCCTTTGTATTCTATTTCGTTTACAGTGAAACCCATTTACTGTAACTGCAACGGTTACAGCTACGCTCGCGTACGAGTTGCCGGCTACACAGACATCCTTGCATTCCAAGTTTCAATTAGTAGCCCTATCAGCCAATCGTGAGCAGAGACGGGCATCGGAAATTGCTTTTCTAACTATGCAAGACGCTCCGAAAGCCGAGCGTTGTAATTTGTATCCGCGATAACGGGTTAACCGGTGATGGGCTCATCAGCCCAAGAATACGTCAACGAATTACAATATTAATAATTAACTAGCTGAGCCCGCGACTTCGTCCGCGTGGAATTTAACTTAACAAAAAAGCCCGCACGACAGAACCCATTTTTTCATTTTTTTAAATTTAGTTTTTCTAAAATAAAAGCCTAAGTTACTGCTTATAACATCAGCTATCTACCAGTGAAAGTCCCGTCAAAATTGGTCCACCCGTTTCGGAGATACTCTTTGATTTCATGTGTTTTTATTTTTTTACGCGGAACCCTAATTGTTTTTCAAAAATTAAAGTAGCCTAAGTTACTCCCTATTACATCAGCTATCTGCCAGTGAAAGTCCCGTCAAAATCGGTCCAGCCGTTTCGGAGATTACCCGGAACAAACACACAGACAGACAGACAGACAGACAAACGGACAAATTTTTTTTAAATCGCGTTTTTGCTATAGGTGTCGTATGTACTTTCATATGCATTTAGTGAAAAGGTGTTATTTTCATATTACAAACGGACACTCCAATTTTATTTATTTGTATAGATTGACGACCGCTTTTCGAGCGTAGGCCGCCCGGCTCACTGCTCATGGTGGTTGCGGGTTCTATTCCCGCCGGGGCAAATTACGGAAATGGCTTTTTCGTCATTTGTGCAGGTCTGGGTGTCACTGGGATCGCCCCCAGTCCATTGTACGGTACCCAAAGTACAAGCGTTGCTTAGTTTGGGACCATACAGATAGTGTGTCAGTCAGGCGATAATTAAAAAAAAAGCTAGTTATGAGAGTTGAGGGACGATGATGGTTGTATGGAAATTTGATTTGTTATTGTTTTCCCTTTTTACCCGACTACGGCAAAGCCAAAAAGAATGGTTATATTCTAAGCATCTATGTATGTGTGTTTGTATCGTTTTTATGTTCCACCGGAGCGCCTCATAATAATGGTACCTAGTCCGATTTTACTGATTGAGATGTCAATCGATTAGTTATTATGGTTTGAATGACACAGGCCACATTTTATGCGAACAAAATCAATATGACGGATGTTACTTCCAAAGAACTGAGGGTCCCTGAAGTTGTTTTTTGGCTATCACTAGTGTGATGTCAAATAAATAAGGAGAATTTTAATTCATACAATTAAACACGGTAGTTAAAATATTTCATGTAAATAAAATTTCCTTTAATTAAACTCAGTTATGTTTTTCCCGCAGTCGTGATCCAGTTAGTTAAATATTTTTTTACTCGTTGAATTTATATTTAGAACTTCACGATTGATAAATTGATCGATACATTTGATATGTGAATAAGGTTAATCGAGCTATTGAATTAGGGTTTCATTTAATTCAACCCAAACGAAAATGGGTAAATTTAAAAGCTATACGAGTATTTCAACACACGCATACAAAATTTAATCATATAGTATTACAATATTATATTAAACAAAATATGCACTAATTAATATAATTAACGAGAGTGAA
This sequence comes from Notodonta dromedarius, assembly GCA_905147325.1. Lineage (NCBI taxonomy): Eukaryota > Metazoa > Arthropoda > Insecta > Lepidoptera > Notodontidae > Notodonta > Notodonta dromedarius. Next base: position 10,255,056 of record LR990165.1, on the reverse strand, counting down.
TTTTATTTTATTATTCTTATTTCTAATTTTATTTAATATAATTTGTATATATTATGTATAAATAATGTAAATACTCAGTCCCGATTAATAAATCGATCTCAGATAGGAAATACATAATGTAATACAAGAGTGATAATTTAGTCGAATTAATTCAAATAAATGCTTGATGGAAGGTCCCATAAAATGCTGTAGGTAGTTATGTAAGTATATTCTGAAAGTTTTAAACAATGGGAGGGACTAGTAGTGGCAGTGGCACACTCCCTCGGGGGTAGGGCAAGTACCGGAGCCGAAGCCATAACCCTGACACTTAGTGTTGCAGTCTGAGACATCGCACGGAATCTGGATATTCGGGTCTTGGTTGGCTACCGATGCCTTTTCTCCTGAAACAAACGAAGTCGTACATTAAAAAACGAAATTTGATACATAAAGTAGGCAGTCATACTCAGAATAAGATTTAAGTTTATGGTGTGTGTTGTAGGGACATGTGTACATTTTTTTAACCCGACAAAAAAGAGGGGTGTTTTAAGTTTAACATGTGTTTTGTGTATCTGTGTGTCTGTCTGTGGCATCGTAGCGTCCAAGCGGATGAACCGATTTCAATTTTGTTTGCTTTTGTTAGATAGGTATTCTGATCGAGACTGTTCTTAGCCATTTTTCATGAAAATCAGTTCGGCCGTTTGAAAATTATGAGCTCTTTTGTAGTTTAAAAACTCGCCGCATTGGGGGTTTTCTAAATTTTAGTTATTCATACAATATGAAAGGGTTGATTGGTGCTGAAAATCGATCTTGTCGTGGTATTTTTGCAAGAATTAAACCAATGCTATAATAAAACTAGTTCCTTAAGACTTGCGATACGCAAAATCTGTCTTATTGTTGTAATAATTGGTGGTCTTGCGAAAAAATTTAGACTTACTTTACAAGACTAAGATTAAATTTCCACGCGGGTGTAACCGCGTCGCGTAACTAGTCTCAAATAGAAGGTCCACGCACATAAAGGTTGTTATTGGGTACAAAATAAAATTGACTATAATACCTATACCTATAAATTGACTATAAGTATTGACTATTGACTACCTACCTACTTATCCTACCTATTAAATATGTACCTACATACCTACAGATGTAGTGTTTGTACAAAATATGCTCACCGATTTCGTTTGTTTTTTGGGAACCTGTAGCGTTCGCCGCAAGGACGACAGCGAAGAGTACGACGATCATGAACTTCATGGTGGTAATAGAACGAGACTGTTATTCACAACAGCTACTCGGAGAATAATTAATTGAACATCGGGAACTATGCTTTTATAGTGATAATGCATGTTAGTCATTCGTTAACTCAAGTGGTCTGATCGGGATCTGACATGTGTCAGATTATACTTTATTTCGTATCAAAATATCATCTGTTGCTACAGGATAAAGTTTCTTATTGCTTGGTAGAGTTATTGGTGTACAATTTATCATTTCGATAATTCGAAATTATAAAAATAATGATTTATTTATTTTATTTACCGACTAGCTGTGCCCGCGACTTCGTCCGCGTGGAAACGAACTAAAAAAATATATTCACAAAATGTTCGTTCAGTTCGCAGAGTTTATGAAAAGTTTTTAACTATTTTAATAAAGAATGAAGTTAATAAATAAATACCTATGCTCAGTTTTATCTAATATTTTTTTTGCTTGTCGATGTTTCGTGTTATATATTCCTACTTATCGCAAAAGTCCGCTCGCGCGTTCTGAGCCCGCGCGACAGACAGCATTTGTAATCTATGCTTTTTGTTTTTTCTGCTCATACTGCTCATAATTACTGCTATCTGCCAGTCGTAATCCCGTCAAAATCGGTCCAGCCATACTCTTGGATTTCATGTGTTTTTATTTTTTTACGCGGAAACCTAATGATTTTCTAAAATTAAAGTAGCCTAAGTTACTCCTTTTAATATCAGCTATCTGCCAGTGGAAGTCCCGTCAAAATCATTCCAGCCGTTTTGGAGATTACCCGGAACAAACACACAGACAGACAGTCAGACAAAAAAAAATCGCGTTTTTGTTATAAGTATTGTATGTACTTTCATATGCATTTAGTGAAAAGGTGTTATTTTGATATTACAAACACACACTCAAATTTTATTTATTTGTAACTTGAGAATGTGAGTAAACATTTATACTCCTACTTCCCATGTAGGTACGGGAGGTACCCCAGAATAATTTCGCTTCGTACACAGGTTTGTAGCGGTACCTACTAAAACTTTATTTTTGTGCCAAGTTTCAGCCTTCTAGCCCTAAAAGTCTTTGAATAATATTACTGTGTCGACAGATAGACGGACAAACGGACTACTAAGGGTTCCTAGTTTGACCACGGAGCCCTAAAACTGTTTTTCCTGCTGATAAACAGCGATTACACGAATTGCAGCGGGCAGCGATAACGATAACTGACTGATCTCAGGTGTGCGCACTGAGCGAATTCTAAGAAGGCGATATCTCTCCGACTTTTTAGAATATAACTAGCTGAGCCCGCGACTTCATCCGCGTGGAATTTAACTTAACAAAAATTTTATTTAACATAATGTTCGTTCAGTTCGCAGAGTTTACGAAAAGTTAGTAATTCTGTTAATAAATAATGAAGTTAATAAAGAAATATCTATGCTAAGTTAAATCTCATTTTTCATTATTAACCTATCGCAATAGCCCACTCGCGCTTTCTGAGCCCGCGTGACTTTTCGAAAATAAAAGTAGCCTATGTTAGTGCTTATAACATCAGCTATCTGCCAGTGGAAGTCCCGTCAAAATCATTCCAGCCGTTTTGGAGATTACCCGGAACAAACACACAGACAGACAGTCAGACAAAAAAATGTTAAATCGCCCTTTTGCTGTAGGTGTCGTATGTACTTTCATATGCATTTAGTAAAAAAGGTGTTATTCCGATATTACAAACACACACTCAAATTTTATTGATTTGTATGTATAGATATAAGAATGCAGTCATATATTTGAAACTCAAAATAACGGAAATTGGTGAACAATGTATCCATTTTCGACTGCATAATCTTACTAATATTTTTGCAATAGAAAAATGTAAGAAGTGTCGGAATTCTTTACGAAAATTTTGATTTAATCTTCAAAAGTTAAAAATCTCGCAAACGGAATTTTTGATGATAAAATATTGTATCAGAACACAATTTCATTTGAAAAGACCTTTTTCATGATACCCACATGATGGGGTAACTAAAAAAAAAATATCCTCTCTTTCGATGTTCGGGGAGGTACCTCAAAAAAAGTAATTTTTCTACATTTTATAGTTTCGAAAGTGAGATCTACTCTTAAAGTATGTTTGTACCAAATTACATTAACTTTCGTCAGAAACAAGTTATGACCCTGTGGAGGATCGTGACAGACGGACGGACGGACGGACGGATGGACGGACGGACGGACTGGATGATCTTATAAGGGTTCCTCGTAGGGTTCCGTAGTAACCCTAAAAAGGGGTCGCATATTCAACACTAACAAAGAACCTCCTCGTGTTTTAGAAGTCGGTTAAAAAGTTAAATACATATCCGGTTTCGATATTTCGAGATTATTTCGATCGTTATGTTTGAGCTACATTATACTTGTGAATATACGAGTATAATGTTCATCAATTCATCGTTATTTAAGTCTGCATAAAGAAATATTATACGATAAAGGTTCAGTAAGTAGTAGGTAGGACCCGGACCTACTTATGAGACCCAGTCGTATATTAGCATCATCACATCGGCGTTCCCTGAAGGGGTAGCAGCAAACTACCTACCCATGTTTTGCCAATAGATAAATGTCTTCAATGTCCTTGTTTGCGGTGGCTTTGTGGAGCGGGTCACCCTCTTCCCTCTATTATGGTTGAGGAGAGTGATGCCGCTTTTCAAGTCATGCTCGTGCGCGGGCGCTGCTTGCGGGGATTGGTCCACTCACTTTCCTCTTAACAACATTGTCGTTAAATACTATTTATTTACTTAGCATGGAAGGCATCACACCAAAGCAATTATCATATTATCCACCCCTGTTTTATTAATTATTATTTTGGTTCGTAAACGTTTAATTTGATGTAAGTATGAGTAGGTATGCACATCACACTAAACTACCATTCTCATTTTATTTACATTATTACATATATGATTATTATTTACTATTTAGTGGCAATGGTGTTGCCTGCTCATATTATTTTTTTATGCTGTTCCTGAGAATGTACACCATCTTTCATTTATTGAAAAGAGTAACCATTGAGTTTCTTGCCGGCTCTTCTCAGTGGAAGCAGCATTCCGAACCGGTGGTAGATTCTGACTATTCATAAATGCTCTGTTGGCTTACATGAATAAAAACAATTTTGAATTGAATTTGAATTGAATTTTTAAATCTATTATCACTTATTACTGCTTCTGTCAACACCAGCTTAGTATAAATCTATAAACGACATTGCACGATACGGAAATCGAATGCAGTACGATAATAGTGTCGATCATAAGAATCTGCTCAGTAACATAATATATAGTACTCGTGCCTATGAAGTGAGAGGCAGTATGAGTTAATGTAATCTTATCTGACAGATAGACCCCAAATAACGGAAGTAACTAGAATTAATCTAATTACTTCCTCAGAAGACACTTATGCGTCTCACGCTCGAGATGCTCAGTGTAGTGTACCGCAGAGTAGCGCACCAGGTCCTCTATTTTTAACCCCCAAAGAAAAAAGGAGGGGTGTTTGAGGGTACCCAGTTTTTAACTATGACATCAGGACGTCTAACACCCCAGTCCCCCCGTGACCACGGTTGCTGTAAAGCAACCGAAACGTCGGGAACATAAAAATTAAATAAACGCGATATAATCCGTAAAAATAGTTTTATTTTAATGTGTAGTATTCGCGTAAATATAAGAAAACAATATGGGTATCTAAGTATATGTGTGTCAGTCAGTGGAATCGTAGAGCCCAAGCGGTTGAACCGAATATTATTTGCGTTTTTTATTAATTTAAACCAATGAGCTACCCAAGATTACTGACTATGAAATGACACTGTTTGCTGACGACAGCACAATTCTGTTTACTGGAGATGATTGGGCAATTTGGAAAAAATATTTTTTTTTTATCAGCAAATTTACGATGACTAGCGATCAATAACTTATAAATTTTAAGTAGAAATGGAAATAAAAGTAGACACAAAATAGTTATTTAGATACCATATTTGATTACCATGAAGGGAACTTGAATTATCCCTATTTATGGGTTGTAAAATGACTGTCTGACTCCAATAATCTTGAAAGTTTCTTTATTATAGTAGAATAACGTTTTTTTACAATGTGTGTGAAAATAAATGTTGTCGCTGTCTTATTATATTTTTTTCGCAATGGCCGCCGACTAGAGATGTCCATTCCGTAGTGATGTGACTCCTTAACGGTATTATACTTTATAACTTCTTTAGACAGAAAAATCAGCCGAAGGAGAAGGTAGGGTAGTGTGGTAAGGTTGTGTCCCTCTCACTCCTAGTTGCCATGCCTAAATACTCATAATTTTCTATTGTAATGGTTAATTTAATTACATTGGTAAGTTAATCTTACTTAGTTATTAAAGTGATCCAGGAAAAAACAAGACGGTCTTATTATCAGGAAGGTATGAATTATAATTTGGTACACCTATTTATAGGTGGTTACATGAGGCATGCTTTAATAAACATAATGCATATTAGATTAAGCTAATTAAGGCAGCCCTGTTTTTTCCTGGTACACAGTAATAACGGTGTATTTAAATAAAATATCGTGTTTAAGGTAACAAAGTATGTACGGCTGTGGGTATTCCCGAAACTGTAGGCAATTATAGATAAACTCTTTAACAACAAAAACAACTTCTAAAAGTTAAAAATAAATATATGTATATGTATCGGCCCTTTAAGTTTAATCATATTTTATAAAAGCTTTGTCGCGTCGTCCGTATGAAAACTACGATGCCACAGCCAGACACATAGATATACATGTTAAACTTATAACCCTCGTTTTCCGTCGGTGGTTAATAATAGGTACGTTAGTCTGTCAGACAGTGAAATAAGACGGCCATCCTCACGAATATTTTACACCATAGAGTTAAAATGTGCACTGACTTGTCTCTATGTTGTGTTGTCCAAAGATTAATCATACAAATCGATGCAAATGTTTCGCAACTACAAGTAAAGCCTTGTTAAGGTAATATAAATGGTAATATATGGAAGCGTACTGCAAGCTCCCATAGGCTTCAAAAGCATTTCATCTTACCTTGCTGACCTGAAGTGGATTGTGCCAAGGGGAAGGGAGGGGTAGATTGGCTTCCGGCTTTCCCACTCGTCTTAAAAATAAATAATAAATAAATAAATATCGCCAGACAGACACACCAACTGTACGGTCCCAAACTAAGCAAATCTTGTACTATGGGTACCGTACAATGGACTGGGGCCATCCCAGTGACACCCAGACCTGGGCAAATTACGAAAAGGCCATTTCCGAAATTTGCCCTGGCGGGAATCGAACCCGCAACCACCATGTGCAGTGAGCCGAGCGGCCTACGCCCGAACCACTGGGCCAAGCGGTCGTCAAATCGCAGCTATAATGGCTACTTAACGGCGATCATATCTAAGAGTGTGGTGCTGACACTCTCACAGATCATTTCATCGCTTATCTTGATTTTAATATATACACCTTGAAGTAATATTCTGAAAAGATAACGTTACGTAGGTGAATTCTAAAAATAGCTAAACTAATGCAATTTGCCTCAAGTCTCGCTATCCAGATAAGAGTGCATCCCGGCCCCTTGCAATTAGATTGTTTTCCATTGTTCCAACAAAGTATTCATTTTAAATTTAAAGCTTACACAAATCACGAAATGAGAAATACGAAATATCTTCTCTTATGTTATGCTAAAATTAATTAGTGTTCCCAAATAAAATATTCACGAATATTTAACAGCCAGATGTTACCGAATATTATTTTTGGTTTTTAACTAATTACAAAAATTGATAGGTTGGTATAGACGCCTCAAATCGCTCTTTGTTTTATCAACGTTTAGCGCTGCGTTTATAAACAATTTTCAAATTACTCTACTCTATTGTAGCAAGTTTTCAGTCAGTAGTTAATTAACGCTAACCGCAAACCCTCTATGTTGTCTAGTTTAGGGTTTTGACACAAGTTTTTGAGCGCAGCGTTTTAACGGCAAAAGTTGCGCCGTACTCTTACGCTCTTTTGATTATTGTTCCTAAGGCGCATCTATATATCAATATATAACCACAGATTACATAATGATTAAATACTTTACTCAGATAATACAGTTAATTATACCTATATGTAACCACTGTAACACAGTGCAACTCAGCTTGCACAGAGCGGAATACTTTGCTCAAGTTGACAGAAAATAGAGGGATCCTATTGGTCGAAGCAAGCGGGCTGGGTAGCCCAGCCAGCCCGCATGTCTTAAGTGGGCGGGGACGCTTAGGCACTGTCGTTTTGAGGGTAAGAAGCCTCGCGAGGGTGTTCGCTACAACTTATTATTTTTATCGATACAGTTATTTTTCTATGTGAAACGCGTCTAAGTATTAATTAAATTGTTAATAACACCCCTCTTTTTCATCAGGGGTTAAAACTAGACTCTACCTGTAATCAAAATATTATATTGTTTTTATGAGCATAACGCGAAACTTGCACCAAACGAAGCAATGAGCTTTCGCGCGGGAGAACACTACGGCTCACAAACAACTCGCCTAGCAAAGGGTATATAGAGACCGCTGTAACGGTGCACACAGCGTAACGTTAACATCAACCAAATAGGGTTTACAATACAATGATTGAATGGCAAATCAAATTGTCATAATAATGACTCGAATATGTCGAGATCGAGTGATAACCTTCCGTTGATTGTAGCGAGCTTGACAATTGTGTTTCCGCTCAGCGAAGATTTATAACTATGTATGTTTCATAAAATTGATATTTTATTTACGAAAATTATTTAGATTTTCTAAGATATTTACAGATTTCTATATCCAGTTTTCCTCCCGATTTTTTCCTTCACCGTAAGCAAGTGATTATCATATTGTAATTATGATTAGCACATAGATTTCGAAAAACCCAGAGGTGCGAGCCGGGGTTTGAACCCACAACCTAGTGCCGCGCAAGATGCGTGCTTAACCAATAGGCTATCACTGCTTTTTATAGAGATCTGTCTAAATATTTTCTAGAAGGAAAGGTCTAACCCGTAGATTTAGAGCTAGAAGCTTGAAACTAATTTTTTTGGCTGTTGATTCGATATAAATAAATATGACATTCAAAGTTTGTAAAAGTTTTACCCTCAAGGGTGTAAAATAACAATAGGGAATAGGGGATGAAAGTTTGTATGGAAATATAGCTCTTTGCAGTGAAACACTGCAAATAGCTCATTAAAGTATTTATACGTATGTGTCTTATTTAAAAAAGCCGGAAAAGTGCGAGTAGAACTCGCGCCCTGAGGGTTCCGTACAACATTTTATTATGATTTTAGATAGTGTTTCCATTCCTGGATTCCAATATAGATACCGGCAAGATATTTTAATAATAAATAGTTCCCAAAAATGCTTAAACAAATTCGGGAACCCAATACAAACTGCAACCAAACTGAATACAAACTACAATACAAACCCTTGTTTTACACACTTAGGGGTGGAATTTTACAAAACGCTGAAATTAATATTTTTTATTTGTAATAAGTAGCCTCAATACTTATTTACATGTCTCTAGGTTCATTTATTTTTTTTACCCCATACAAACTTTCACCCCCTATTTTATGCACTTAGGGGTGGAATTTTCCAAAATCGTTTCTTAGTGGATACTTGCGGTATATAAGGTACTTACTGTCCAAATTTCATGATTCTAACACCAGTGGTTTGGGCTGTGTGTTGATTCCTTTGTATTGATAAGTGAATTTGCGAAAAGTATAAAAATATGTGACATAAATCACTGTATAGTTTTGATTGCGTTGCCTTAGAAGCCAAATTTTTTTACACCTGTACGGGACTATAGCATTTGATATTTGGTATTAATTTCAACTTGATAACTTAACCCGTTTCTGAGAAAAAAGGTCTTGACAGACAGACAGACGGACAACAAAGTGATCCTATAAGGGTTCCGGTTTTTCCTTTTAAACAATTAAAAATGCTTCCCAAAGACACTATTCCACGCGGACGAAGTCGCGGGCATAGCTAGTCATTTATATAACTTGTTTCAATATATAATACTTTAGAACTCTCAGAACCCTTTTCCTCTATATCGTTTATGTTAACTATAATAAAGAATAATCAAGGATTAAACAGTAATAAAGTTAAATTATTCGCATTTCCTTTAAAATACAAATCTAAGCAATCAGATACATTGATTATAGTTTTCGCGAAGTTTATATTACTTTCAAAGTTCAAATATCAATGAACGTACATAGGTCCTATTAAAATCTGTGTTCTCAATATACAAATATTGAGATATTGTAGTAAATTTAACTGAAACGTCTTGAAGGTTCATCTTATTACAATTTTGTTGACACTTATTAAGAGTACCTACATTTCATAAAATACGCAAATGTATTTTATTTAAGATTTAAAAGTATTTGTTACTCGTTACCATTAAATTAATTTATTTCTAAATTTTACATTGAAATATGGTTTCATGTAAATAGTACTTATTCTCAGTAAACTGCTTACTGTGACACAAATCCATTTTTAAATCCTTATTTATTTTGTTGTCAAAAAGCATCACCTAAATTAATTTTCTGCAAGAAAATATTTACGCTCCTAAAGTGTTTGGGAAAACATTCAAAAGCACATTCAAGGGAGTATAAACTGATCATCTCCTTTAGAAAACACATTCCCATACGTTTCTATACTCTACTCTGTTACCCCAATGTATCAAAGGGTCCATACCAATTTGTTCGTGTCGCAAAATAGAAAATTTACCTAAATTCGCCTAGAAAGCAGCGGGTCCCACTCAAAAACGTATTCCGTTTATTCACTCGACATTCGCATTGCTATTGGAATTGTACCTTTAAAACCCTTTCTCGTATCGAATACCCTTCATATGTATGCCTATAGGTACTATTCCTTTGTGTTTGACACGTGACGTTCTGTACTAGCCCTTTTTATACTCTTTCATCGACTATTTACTGAGGCCTTACAGTATACCTACGTAAATGTACTGCCGTATTTTTATTTGAGTACGGAAAATAAGGTTTACTTTGGAGAAAATATCTTGGGATAAATCTTGTACTTTAATGTGCCTATATAGTACGGTTAGGTAGTGCCTGTTGAAAAAATTGTTCTTTCAATACAAGGTCTCATTTTTAACAGAATTCAAACGGACGAGGAAATCAATTCGGTTTTTTTATATTTGTTATAGTAATGTAAGATATTTTGTATGGCACCTACACGAATTATGTTCAAACCCCAGCACGCATCTCTGAGTTTTTCAAAATGTATGAGCCAATCATAATTTCATATGATTCCTTGTGTTTATTTGAAGAGTTAACTGCGACGAGTATCAAAATATGTTACGTAAATGGCGGTATCTTTTAATTTTCTTACGCCAACAAGGTTCCATAACATTTGATATTTGATACTAATTTCATATCGATAACTGTGCCTATGCCTGTGTCTGAGAAAAAGGGTCTTGTCACACAGATAGAGAGACAACAGTGATTATTATTATATTTACAACTTTACGAAATGAGTGTAGACAAAACGAAATCTACATTTATAGAAATAGGTTTACCGAGGTTAGAGTTAGAGGAAAAGCCTATATTATATTTCTACCCAAATAAAAAATTAAAATCTTTTGAAACATATATTTCAACAGACGTATACAATACATAATATGCACTATAACGAGCTTCGTCATTTAATTGGCCATCAAACAAACGCATGATGGAAATGCTATTATGTCAGTATATACTGGATGTTTGAAACAATGGGAGGTACTAGTTTGTGCATATGCATCTGCCGCCTTCGCAATTGCCGTACGCGAAGCCCACGTCCTGGCAGTCGGAGACGCAGGTTGTAGAGTCGCACGCCTTCAGGGACTTCGGCATGTGCATGGCGTGTTTCACCACCACCGGTGCCCTGACTCCTAAAACAAAGGAAGTTGCACTTTACAAAATAATAGCTTCTGACCACGACTTCGTCCGCGTGGACATAATAAAAGTATCCTATGTGTTAACTCAGGTTATAAACTATATGTGTGCCTAATTTCATTCTGCCGTTTTATGTGTTTCAGTAATGAACAAACGTCTTAACATAACGTGCGTACTCTGTCGACTCACTCTGTGGCAACGGCTATGTTAAAAAACGCAAAATCAAGGCGTCCATACCCATTTCAAAAGCGAATATTGATCGAATCTATAACCAAAGTAGTGAAATATAAGAAAAAAAGTAGTTTTTGCGGTTGATTTTTTACTATCAGTATTGAGTTTATTCAGAAACGACGGGGAATCAACTTTGCTTTAACTTGGTCGGATGTATCTCGTGATTTAGTGAACCCATTTGTCTGTTATATTTTCAATTGCAATTTCGTATCATGTGCAAAAATCCCGTTTTTTCCAGATTTTCTGCACTATGTTTCAAGTTTTTACAGCAAGTTCTACATAAGGCCAAGTTTTTTATCTTTAACAAATTGTGGACCCCAATACAAACTGTTTTCCCTTATTTCAGACACTTAGGGGTGGAATTTAGTAAAGCGCTGAAAATCATATTTTTTATTTGTAGCCTTAATACAATTTTTCAAGGCTCTGAGTTGAGATATTTTTTTATCCATACTAACTTTCACCCCCTATTTTATACACTTAGGGGTGCACCTTAGCAAGCCACCAAATCATTTGATGTTTGATATTAATTTCAACTTGATAGCTCTATTCGTTTCCTAGAAAAAGGGTCTTGACCTACAGACAGACAGACAGACGGACAACAAAGTGATCCTATAAGGATTTCGTTTTTTTTCTTTTGAGGTACAATAACCTAAAAATAACACGCGGGTGAAACCGTGTGGCGCAGCTAGTTTCAAATTTAAGGTCCACGCGCATAAAAGGGTTATTATTGGGTACAAAACAAAATTTATATGTACAGATGTAGGAATTGTACAAAATATACTCACCGATTGCGTCTGTTTGTTCGTAAGCTTTCAGCATGTCGACCAGCGTGATGACTTTAGCGTTCACCGCAAGGACGACAGCGAAGAGCACGACGATCATGAATTTCATGGTGGGAGTAGAACGCGACTGTTCTATACAACAGCTACTCGAAGAATAATTAATGTCATATCGAAAACTGCTTTTATAGTAATAATGTTCATTATCTCAAGCGCTCCGCAACATACACAAATCATTAATTTTTATGATGAAATGTACCCTTTTGCTTCGTAATAAAGTTTTTTCTTGCTTGGTGAAGTTATTGTTTATGAACACAAGTTACCAACCTAAAATTGCGTACCTACCTATGCACGGTTTTGATAATTCAATGGATGACCATTGAATTATCAAAACCGACATGAGTTTAAGCTACTGTTTTTACATTAATGTATTATTTTCATAATTGCGTCGTTGACTATGTCTTCATGTGTGAATGTTAAACGATACGGTAAGGTAAGGACCTCCCTACAAACTAGACCCAGATGGATACGTAGAGCATGTAAAAAGTTACTAGAACAAGCCACATAAAATAAATAAGTACTTACGGAATTCGAAATAGAACTCCATTGGGAACACATTACTTTAGAATTTGCGAGTTTGTCATTTGTGTTGTAATTGTAGCGTCCTTTAAAAAATGGTATGTCGCAATTGCTGTGAATTTAACTCGTGAAAATTCACCCTCAATGATTTTTTTTATATACTTTCTGTGGGGTTATGCCAACATGAGAGTTGCCAGATACTTCATTTGGTGATGAAGCACCCTGCCGCAGCTCTGAATATTCGTGGTTTAGAGAATTTAAACGAGAATCGTAGGTATTTGAAGGCCTCAAACGTGAAACTGATAACGCATCTGCCGCACAGCCGGGACCCCGCACCTTGCGACTTCTTTTTAACAGACTTCAAAAAATGAGGAGTTTTTCAATTAGGTTTCATTATTGTTTATGCTTCTAAGTGACTATTCACTAGAATAGTCTCAATTAACCGCCTACCTTCCGGTTTCATTATCAAATGATGACGAGACCGGAAGATAGGCACTGGAACTCCGTAATAAAATAATGTTTGTAACCTAGTCGTGTTTGGGCATAGTGGAATTCTCATGAGATGCGTTCTGGCTATAAGAGCCGTATATTGGTTTATATCGTAAATTATGTATGGCCTTGATTATCAGAAGACATAATATATAAATGATAATAGTAAATAATAAATATCGCCAGACTGACACACCAACTGTATGGTCCCAAACTAAGCGACGCTTGTACTATAGGACTGGGGCGATCCCTGTGACACCAAGACCAGAGCAAATTTTGAAAAGGCCATTTCCGATATTTGCCCTGACGGGAATCGAACCCGCAACCACCATGTCGTGCAGTGAGCCCAGCGGCCTACGCTCGAACCACTGCGCCAAGCGGTCGTCATATATAATTATATTTATATTTTTTGTTTGATATTTTTATTTGTTTATCAGCCTCTCATCACTCGGCTCGTTTTTTGTGCAACCCATTTTGTTAGAATAAAGCTTCATGCATTCAAGCTCAGAGTTAAAACATCGATTTACGCAGGTTTTGATTTTGTACCCTTATGGTAAGTATTCGCTTAGTAGGCACCAACCGAAATAAAGGACATAAGTAATTATAAGTGCAATTATGTGCATTGCCACGTATGTCCCTAATAATGTAAATAATAATAATGTAATAATTTAACTCTTTTAACGTCCCACTCCTGCGCACGAGCCTCCCCTCAATACGAGGTGGGTGCAGGCCATAGCCCAACACGCTGGCCCAGTGCGGGTTGGCAGATATGGTTGAGGAGAGTAATGCCGCTTTTCAAGTATTGCCCGTGCGCGGACGCTGCTTGCGGGGATTGCTCCACTCACTTTCCTCTTAACCCTTTTGTTAAACCCTATTCATTTATTTATTTATTTATTAGCATGGAAGGCATCACACCAAAGCTATTATCTTCTTATACACCTGTGTTTTATTAATTATTATTTGGGTTGGTGAACGTTTAAATTGACGTAAAGTGTGCTAAACTAACTTTCTCATATTATTTAAATACCTAAATCTGAGTGAGATTTGATTACTATTTAAGTATTTAGTGACAATGGTGATGCCTGCTCATATTCTGTTGCTGTTCCTGAGAATGTACTGTTTGGTTCCTAACCGTGCTCTAAATAAAACAGTGGACTGTAGTTGTAACTGGTTATTATAATTATCGGTACAGAACAGGACATAAAGAATAAAATTATACAAAATAAGACGCGCGAGTGGTGTCGTCGGTGGCTTGGTCTGAAGTGCCGGGTCGATGACCCGTCAGCTGGCCGTTGCGTCCCGCGCCCCGCTTCTCCTCTGCCTGCCCCTGCGCTGGTGCGCCGCGCCGGGGCCCGATCAGTACACCATCTTTTATCCATTGAAAAGAGTAACCGTTGAGTTTCTAGCCCGATCTTCTCAGTGGAAGCAGCATTTCTAACCGGTAGAAGATACTGACTATTCATAAATGCTTTGTTGGCTTACATGAATAAAAACAATTTTCAGTTTGTGTTTAACTTTTCACATATCTTGCGAATTGGTTAGATTTGCTAAGACATGCAGGTTTCCTCACTCTGTTTGGCTTCACCGTAAGCAAGTGATAATCATAGTAATAATATATAAATTATGATTCCCACATAAATTTCGAAAAACCCAGAGGTGCGAGCCGGAGTTTGAACCCAGGAACTGGTGCCGCGCAAGATGCGTACTTAACCAATAGGCTATCACTGCTTTTATGAAGATCTATCTGAATCTTTTTTAGAAGGAAAGTTCTAAGAACCCGTAGATTGAAGCTCCGGTCACGTTCGTAGATTATTAGAGCGCTTATTACGAGTATTTTACCTCGCTAAGTAATCAGGTGCTTTTATCTGCGCCTACATAAATTACTAAGGCCCTGTAATGAGGTGGAGTGTATAATAATGAGATACCGTATGTATGACGGGTGCTTTAAATATTTATAAACGTAACAAAAGTGAATTGATAGTGCATAGCTTTTAGTGGATTGAAAACCTTTTTTACCCGACTACCGCAAAGCCAAAGGGAAAGGTTATGTTTTTAACAGGCTATGTATGTTGCATCGTTGCCGTAAACCACCTATCTGATTTTGATGAATGAGTTGGCAATCGATTTTTTGTATACATCCATTGAATTGAATAATCTGTGCTTTATTTTACGAACAATTAATATTTTATTTAAACAATTAAGATACAACGGTGTAACAGGTAAAAACAGAACCACCTTAATTAGCCTATAATATTATTCCTGTTTATTCAAACGTATGCCTAATGCGCCTAATTAAAATTAATTATAAAAGGAAAATATAACGAAGACGGTCTTGTTTTTTCCTGGAGTACCTATTATTAATAACAATAAATTAAAATTAATGTTTGTGCCTAAAACTACAGTATTAACAACAAATACATTATTAGGTAAGCAGTAGGTATAGTGGAGCAGTGATAGCCGATTGATTGAGTGATTAGTTAAGCGCGCGTCTTGCTGGACAGGGTCCTGGGTTCAAACCCCGGCTCGCACCTCTGGGTTTTTCTAAATTCATGTGGGAGTCATAATTTACATATTATTATTATGATTATCACTTGCTAACGGTGAAGCCAAACAGAGTGAGGAAACCTGCATATCTTAGCAAATCTAATCAATTTTCGAAAAATATGTGAAAACTTAAAAACAAACTGAAAATTGATTATATTCATGTAAGCCAGCCAACAAAGCATTTATGAATAGTCAGTATCTTCCACCGGTTAGAAATACTGCTTCCACTGAGAAGATCGGGCATGAAACTCAACGGTTACTCTTTTCAATGGATAACAGATGGTGCACATTCTCAGGAACAGCAACAGAATATGAGCAGGCATCACCATTGTCACTAAATACTTAAATAGTAATCAAATCTCACTCAGATTTAGGTATTTAAATAATATGAGAAAGTTAGTTTAGCACACTTTACATCAATTTAAACGTTTACCAACCTAAATAATAATTAATAAAACACAGGTGTATAAGAAGATAATAGCTTTAAGGGTTAAGAGGAAAGTGAGTGGACCAATCCCCGCAAGCAGCGCCCGCGCACGGGCAATACTTGAAAAGCGGCATCACACTCGTCAACCATATCTGCCAACCCGCACGGCCAGCGTGTTGGACTATGGCCTACACCCCCCTCGTATTGAGGGGAGGCTCGTGCGCAGGAGTGGGACGTTAAAAAGGTTAAATTATTACATTATTATTATTTACATTATTAGGGACATACTTGGCAATGCACATAATTGCACTTATAATTACTTATGTCCTTTATCTCGGTTGGTCCCTACTAAGCGAATAATTACCATAAGGGTGCAAATTGAAACCTGCGTAAATCGATGTTTTAACTCTGAGCTTGGATGCATGAAGCTTTATTGTATCAAAATGGGTTGCACAAAAAACGAGTCGAGTGATGAGAGGCTGATAAACCAATAAAAATATCAAACAAAAAATATAAATAATATAATTGTATATGACGACCGCTTGGCGCAGTGGTTCGAGCGTAGGCCTCGGCTCACTGCAACTGGTGGTTGCGGCTTCGATTCCCGTCGGGGCAAATATCGGAAATGGCCTTTTCATTTGCTCTGGTCTGGGTGTCACTGGGATCGCCCCCAGTCCATTGTAAGGTACCCATAGTACAAGCGTCGATTAGTTTGGGACCATACAGTTGGTGTGTCAGTCTGGCGACATTTATTATTGTTTTCTTATATTTACGCGAATACTTCACATTGAAATAAAACTATTTTTCGGATTTTATCGCGTTTATTAACTTTATGTTCCCGACGTTTCGGTTGCTTTACAGCAGCCATGGTCACGGGGGGACTGAGGTGTAAGACGTCCTGATGTCATAGTTAGTAACTGGGTACCCTCATATTTAGTTGTTGTTTGCGGTCCGATCCACGCAGAAAGTGCTCACAGTGTCTCGAGGTCTTGCAATGGTACACTTGGTTTTGGATTTAATTATATTAATTACTGGATCCCAAGTTGGTGGTAGCACCCAGTCATCTTCCCTATTGAAATTAGGATGTTTTTTAATTTCAATGGCCTCACGTATCATCCTTGGTCGGAATCGGTGTTCTTTTGCGAGGATCTGTGGTTTATCAATGTGGTTTATTTGATAAACCACAGAAGCATAAACAATAATGAAACCTAATTGAAAAACTCCTCATTTTTTGAAGTCTGTTAAAAAGAAGTCGCAAGGTGCAAGGTCCCGGCTCTGCGGCAGATGCGTTATCAGTTTCACATTTGCTACTATTCTCGTTTAAATTCTCTAAACCACGAATATTCAGAGCTGCGGCAGGGTGCTTCATCACCAAATGAAGTATCTGGCAACTCTCATGTTGGCATAACCCACAGAAAGTATATAAAAAAAAATCATTAAGAGTGAATTTTCACGAGTTAAATTCACAGTAATTGCGACATACCATTTTTTTAAAGGACGCTACAATTACAACACAAATGACAAACTCGCAAATTCCAAAGTAATGTGTTCCCAATGGAGTTCTATTTCGAATTCCGTAGTTACTTTTTTATTTTCTTTATTGTAAGTGGCTTGTTCTAGTAACTTTTTACATGCTCCACGTATCCATCTGGGTCTAGTTTGTAGGGAGGTCCTTACCTTACCGTATCGTTTAACATTCACACATGAAGACATAGTCAACGACGCAATTATGAAAATAATACATTAATGAAAAAACAGTAGCTTAAACATGACAATTGAATTATCAAAACCGCGCATAAGTAGGTTCGTAATTTTAGGTTGGTAACTTGTGTTCATAAACAATAACTTCACCAAGCAAGAACAAACGTTATTACGACGCAAAAGGGTACATTTCATCATAAAAATTAATGCTTTGTGTATGTTGCGGAGCGCTTGAGATAATGAACATTATTACTATAAAAGCACAGTTCTCGGTGTGACATTAATTATTCTCCGAGTAGCTGTTGTGAAGAACAGTCGCGTTCTACTACCACCATGAAGTTCATGATCGTCGTACTCTTCGCTGTCGTCCTTGCGGCGAACGCTAAAGTCATCACGCTGGTCGACATGCTGAAAGCTTACGAACAAACAGACGCAATCGGTGAGCATATTTTGCACATATCCTACATCTGTATGGATAGATTTTTTTATAATTACATTTGTAAATATTGTTTCATACCCAATAATAACCCTTTTATGCGCGTGAACCTTAAATTTGAAAGCTGCGCCACACGGCTTCACCCGCGTGTTATTTTAGGCTATTGTACCTCAAAAAAAAAACGAAACCCTTATAGGATCACTTTGTTGTCCGTCTGTCTGTCTGTCTGTAGGTCAAGACCCTTTTTCTAGGAAACGAATAGAGCTTACAAGTTGAAATTAATATCAAACATCAAATGCTTTGGTGGCTTGCTAAGGTGCACCCCTAAGTGTATAAAATAGGGGGTGAAAGTTAGTATGGATAAAAAAATATCTCAACTCAGAGCCTTGAAAAATTGTATTAAGGCTACAAATAAAAAATATGATTTTTAGCGCTTTACTAAATTCCACCCCTAAGTGTCTGAAATAAGGGAAAACAGTTTGTATTGGGGTCCCCAATTTGTTAAAGATAAAAACTTGGCCTTAAGTAGAACTTGCTGTAAAAACTTGATACATCGTGCAGAAAATCTGGAAAAAATCAGGATTCTAGCACATGATACGAAATTGCAATTGAAATTATAACAGACAAATGGGTTCACTAAATAACGAGCTAAATCCGACCAAGTTAAAGCAAAGTTGATTCCCCGTCGTTTCTGAATAAACTCAATACTGATAGTATAAAATCAACCGCTAAAACTACTTTGTTTCTTATATTTCACTACTTTGGTTATAGATTCGATCAATATTCGCTTTTGAAATGGGTATGGACGCCTTCATTTTGCGTTTTGTAACATAGCCGTTGCCACATAGTGAGTCCACCGAGTAAACACGTTATGTTAAGACGTTTGTTCATTACTCAAACACATAAAACGGCAGGATGAAATTAGGCACACATATAGTTTATAACCTGAATTAACACATAGGATACTTTTATTATGTCCACGCGGACGAAGTCGTGGGCAGAAGCTAGTATTTTGTAAAGTACAACTTCCTTTGTTTTAGGAGTCAGGGCACCGGTGGTGGTGAAACACGCCATGCACATGCCGAAGTCCCTGAAGGCGTGCGACTCTACAACCTGCGTCTCCGACTGCCAGGACGTGGGCTTCGCGTACGGCAATTGCGAAGGCGGCAGATGCATCTGCACAAACTAGTACCTCCCATTGTTTCAAACATCCAGTATATACTGACATAATAGCATTTCCATCACGCGTTTGTTTGATGGCCACTTTAATGACGAAGCTCGTTATAGTGCATATTATGTTTTGTATACGTCTGTTGAATTATATATTTTAAAAGATTTTAATTTTTTATTTGGGTAGAAATATAATATAGCTTTTCCTCTAACTCTAACCTCGGTAAACCTATTTCTCATGTCCTGATCAAATGTAGGTTTCGTTTTGTCTACACTCACCAAGTAGGAAATATAATACAAAATCATAATCACTGTTGTCTGTCTGTCAAGGCTCTTTTTATTAGACACAGGCATAGGCACAGTTATCGATATGAAATTAGTATCAAATATCAAATGTTACGGAACCTTGTTGGTGTAAGAAAATTAAGAGATACCGCCATTTACGTCACATATTTTGATACTTGTCGCAGTTCACTCTTCAAATAAACACAAGTAATCATATGAAATTATGATTTGCTCAAACATTTTGAAAAATTCAGAAATGCGTGCCGGGGATTGAATATAATTCGTGTAGGTGCCATACAAAATATCTTACTTTACTATAACAAATATAAAAAAACCGAATTGAGTTCCTCCTCCTTTTTGAATTCTGTTACAAATTAGACCTTGTATTGAAAGAACAATTTTTTCAACAGTCACTACCAAACCGTACTATATAGGCACATTAAAGTACAAGATTTATCCAAAGATATTTTGCCCAAAGTAAACCTTATTTTCCGTACTCAAATAAAAATACGGCAATACATTTACGTAGGTATACTGTTAGGCCTCGGTAAATAGTCGATGAAAGAGTATAAAAAGGGCTAGTACAAAACGTCACGTGTCAAACACAAAGGAATAGTACCTATAGGCATACATATGAAGGGTATTCGATACGAGAAAGGGTTTTAAAGGTACAATTCCAATAGCAATGCGAATGTCGAGTGAATAAACGGAATACGTTTTTGAGTGGGACCCGCTGCTTTCTAGGCGAATTTAGGTAAATTTTCTATTTTGCGACACGAACAAATTGGTATGGACCCTTTGATACATTGGGGTAACAGAGTAGAGTATAGAAACGTATGGGAATGTGTTTTCTAAAGGAGATGATCAGTTTATACTCCTTTGAATGTGCTTTTGAATGTTTTCCCAAACACTTTAGGAGCGTAAATAGTTTCTTGCAGAAAAATAATTTATTTGATGCTTCTTGAGAAAAAAATAAATAAGGATTTAAAAATTTGTTTTGATTCACAGTAAGCAGTTTACTGAGAATAAGTACTATTTACATGAAACCATATTTCAATGTAACATTTAGAAATAAATTAATTTAATGGTAACGAGTAACAGATACTTATAAATCTTAAATAAAATACATTTGCGTATTTTATGAAATGTAGGTACTCTTAATAAGTGTCAACAAAATTGTAATAAGATGAACCTTCAAGACGTTTCAGTTAAATTTACTACAATAACTCAATATTTGTATATTGAGAACACAGATTTTAATAGGACCTATGTACGTTCATTGATATTTGAACTTTGAAAGTAATATAAACTTCGCGAAAACTGTAATCAATGTATCTGATTTCTTAGATTTGTATTTTAAATGAAAAGCGAATAATTTAACTTTATTATTGTTTAATCCTTGATTTTTCTTTATTATAGTTAACAAAAAGGATTTAGAAGAAAAGGGTTCTGAGAGTTCTAAAGTATTGAAACAAGTTGTATAAATTATTTATCCGTTAACAATATTCCCATGTCAATAATTGACATAGTACCTACCTACTTACAATAAAATGAGAATAAAACTGAGATCAATCTCAAATTAAAGACTGATTTATAATGTCGTTTTGCGGACATAAGGTTCAATTTTGGTTTCCGTTTTGGCGGAAAATCCAATTTCGGTCGGACACTACAAATAATGAATAGGTTCGGTGTACGAGTATATAGGTATCCTTTAGAATCAGTCAGCAAACAAACATACCTTCAAAATAAGCAATACGTTTCGCCAATTTCCTGTGACGGCCCGACGTTCAGCGGGACGGAAACGGATAGGACATTATTCAAATAAAAATAGGTACCTATATTTACCGTGGCAATCACATGTGTACGATATATCGCCCTTCAAAATAGGGGTGTTTCATGAGCGCGTATTTCATGTATTATGGGGTCCTGAAACTAATAAAACGGTTCGCTTCTAGTTCTACCGTCACGATTCATCATTAACTATGTAGAACAATTAAAAAAGATTAGACTTATAAGAGAAGACACTGCTTATACGTTCACTATTGTATGATAATTTAACCGTTCAAAGTTGGCGGGGTATCGGGTAAGACGGCGAATTGTGATTGGTCCGTTCTAGGTCCACCTGTGAATGGACCAATCAAAATGTTAGAGGTGGTCATAGATTTGCAATGGCAATGGGTATGTGAGGCGCGCAGGGGTGCCTGGCTCTACAACGTCTATGGCTTATTGGTCTGTGTCAATTTCTATCAAACATGTTGGCGCGATGGTTGTGAGCATAGACATCTGTGTTGGTTATAATTTACATTTTCATAAAAACAATTAATTTAATTAATTATATAAATTATTATAAATTTTCAGCTCGCCGTAATCTCATTACAGAGTCTTAAAAAATCGGGGTCCAACTCCAGAAAAGGCGGAACGATATTTTATAACGTTATAAAATTTCAAGAGTTGAATTTTATGCGTCGTCAAAAGTACACGAGTAAGGGGAGTTTTAGATTTTTTTATTTGGGGTCGTCGCGCTTGTCTTTGTAATATTACTAAAATGTTGCTGTAGGGTGAGAGAGCCAAATGATAGAACAAAGATATGAAAGTATTTTTTTTTCAACTTTATTTCATGCTATACAGATAAAAAAGTAAATACAGCTATACGAAATGTACATTTTCATCCGCTAGTTCCGCATTTCATTGACATCCGCTAGTTTTTGACGTCATCCGATCATGCTCTATAATTTTGCGTTAAACCAGTAGTAAACAGAAAAAAAAAAACAGCAGCCAATTTCAATTAAAATGGAAAACAATAAACGCTTACGTTTTTATTACAAGTACATAGGTACAGTGTAATTAAGCAGAGACATTGGAAAGTACACACATGGTTAGACTATAAAAACATTTTATTGAACACGTAAACTGTGGAGAGTTCACCCAGGGTGGTAGTGACTGTTTATTACGCTGTTTAACAACTTTAATGCCCGAATTTAGAATTAAAATTGCGAAAAAAATAATTAAGAAAAATTTAACGTGGTATACATAGTTTTCTTGAATATTCTGTAAAACCCTTTAAATGGTCTGGGATAATTACGGCTTTATATGTCTATACTAGATACGAAGTGAAGATGGGTTTTAGCTTTTATAAGAAATTCTAATTAAATACACAATTTGTGGTACAATTTCGATATTGTACACTCTTGCTTTTCTGAAAACAAAAAGTTAAAAATCATATTTATTACACTCAGCGACCTAATTTACATTATATCTCTACGCGGTCCATCGAGCCCAAAAAATTAAATACAAAAGGGAAGACCGGTAATTGGTTGTTGTACCCTACCTAAAAGGTGGAATGCCGAGAAGACAATGGTGGACCACTCACATTTTTTTACGATAAAGCCGTTTTATATTTTACTATGGACACTTTTGTAAAAAGTAATGTGAAAATATAAAAATCTTTTTGTGTGGGACGGGTTATTATTTGGAGATTAGTGTTTACGGCAGTACGAGGTCTAGGACGGAGTTAAGTGTCATATTTTCAAGGTGATGTTTGTTTATTATCATTGTCAAAACATAAAAAATTACAAGGCAGACATTCTTGTGAAGACATCTAGTTTTCGAGCGCTTCTATATGTAGTTAACCACAAATTAATTATTCTACTTCCCAGAGGTTTCATGTTGCTTACGGAGACCAAGACAACTATAATGAAAACAGAAATGAGTTCGGATTTACTATTTGAGTGCGGCACTTGTTGCAATCTGCGATTGAGTCTCCCAATTATCTTCAGGCATAAAAGTTTTTTTATGTACAAGTTAGAGTTACCGTTAATATTTTGACGGATGCGGAAACGAGATACACGCATATGTCTTTGCATTCCAGTGAATGGGATGCATAAACCATATTTTATCTTTCTCGGCGCAACGATTTTTTGATCAACCGGCACCATTTTTTTTTAGTCTATCAAATTTAATATCTATGGTTATGGCAGATTATTTGCATTATATTAAGTAGAGAAGTGTAACGTTAATAACCGTAACTGTAAAAGTCCTTCAAAAATGCTTGGTATTGTAGATACTATTGCTGTCCCTTACGGTTATCCACATAAGTGCACTTCTATTGTATTATTTTTCCTTGTCTCCTGGCGACATGCATCTCCACCCATCTATTTCGTCGCAGTATATGCAATACTAACATAAAAAAACTAACCAATGTATTTCGCGAATTATTTTCCAAAGTTATAACGAATTCTATTTTAAAAATGTTGTAACGTTTTCTACGAATAATGCAGGAACAAAAACCCGCATTGTACATCCTAAATACAGTTTTGCGTGACTTGGATATTAGCTGGTGCACTGCCGGTGGAGAATTATAAGAATACGGATATCATTATGCAATTTCGTTTTAATACTAGAATATTAATTCTTTGTATTTTAATTTTACCCAGGAAAAGATGGCGTATAAATTATTATCTGAATATCGACTTGGTTACTGATAAATTAATCAATGTTAAAAAAAGTCATCAACATTAGCGAAATCAATAATAGAAAACAAATATAATCCTAAAGCATTCCTGTTTTGGAATTTCCACTTAATTTTGTCAACGTTATTAAGGCCTGTTTTATATTTTTTTAAGAATATTATTAACCTTAATAAAATAGTTTCTATTAGATTTATAGGGTCTTATAATAAACATGCATGGTTACTTAGAAAATGCTACTTACCTTCCACAAAAAAACGAATGGTATTAATATTTTCTAATAGTTAACTGGTTAGTAGCGAGTGTTTTAATATAGAGTCAAGGAAGAAACCCATAAGATATCGGGCATTATCGAAATAAGACTTTATTTATACCTGATTGATAGCTATTGTAATTTTAATAAAAAGCGTATCGATCCTCCTTAGAAAGTTAGTAAAGATACGCAGGGTGAAATCTTTTGTGCGGCTCTTGCTTTCATTATTGATGAATTAGGTAGAAATTGATTGACGTACACATTCAATGTTGAAACATCATTTACTAGAGTAAGGTTATTGTGTTCAAGGTACTTCAACCTTCGGTGGAAGGACGATGAACTATTTCACACGTGTTCATTGCTTGCCACTGATGGTACCTATTTTAAAGTTCACATCTGCGAACCAAGATATTACTTTAATTTTACTTCAGTAAGAAAAAAACTAAATTTAGTTAGTATAAAAATACTTAGTCATGATCACAGTTGTAGGGGAAAATGATTGGATTCCATAAAAAGTTATTAGAATCTTGAGTTGTCTCAGTGAAAAGCAATAGGCGACTTATTTACGACTATGCTGACATAATGCGAACTGAAAATTATGCCTTCGTCTTGCGAAATGGATACAAATAATGGTGCCTCATGAAAACCAAAACAAAAGCACCACTTCACTCTTTTCAGCTGAAATTACTTACGCACTATAGCTATTTAAGTATACCAAATTATACTCTCCATATTACTCTCAAGAGTTACACTAGAGTGTGCAATAGAAATACTAACGAATACACAACAGCTCCTATACCCTATTTGATGTAAACAACCAAATCCAACATCAAGCCTAGAGTAACAGTCAGTAAAACTCATGAATTCCACAAGAAATGCTCTATACAGAAGGAAAATAAACCGGCTTCATACTTACACTATGTAATTTCAAGTCGAAGTTACAATTTGTTTGCTGGCCGAGTTCCCATTGACCACGCGTACGATCACGCAAAGCGTCACTTAAGATTTCTTCGCCATTCGCTACGTAGTGTACAGTTTGGGGCTATGAAAACGGCGGAAAGTTAAAGACCCGTATTAATAAATCTATCTCAAGTCTGAAAGCGATCTTGAGTACGCTTTTTACCTGTCATTTTGTACTGGTATGACGTTAGAATGAAATCGCCGCGATCGCTTTCAGTCTTGAGATAGAGTTATTAATACAGCCCTAAGTTATGATTGAAAATCAGTAAACCATAGTGGAAAAATGTTTTTGGTATCAAACATTTTGCACTGAAATGCTAAGCGTATTATGACAGGCAGTAGGTACATCATAGTTCGGAATTGGCAGGGCCGTTATGTTGACGCAGAAATGAGTCACGTGCGTATGCTGTTACGCAGGTTGACGCAGATATAACTCAATTTTCCCGACAGATAAAATATATCAGTGTCACCTTTCATAAAAAAAAAAAATTATACACATGCTCACGTAGCGGGTCGTTCAGAAAAGTATCATCTTATTATTACCTGTGTATGAAATAAATGTCATTCATTCATCCTTGGATTGGGAATTCATGTTGAAGATTACTCACATTTAAAATTCGATTTATATGCTTATGGTTCCGTTATAATATTTTTCATAGCCCATTGCTAAAAACTGTATTTCCACCGCACATTTTATGGAATTCCTTTGACATGGCATCTGACCATTACTTTGTAGTTGATTGCTACGAATTCGTAGAGGGCTACGGCGTAGCGCTACGTGCGTAAACGATGCTTTTGTTTTTTTTATGGGAAATAGATTAAGTTTGGTTTGTTACGAACGTTAAAGAATTCTTTAAATTGGTTCAAGCTTTCTTACACACAAGGAAATAAAGGTGACTTTCCTGTGACACTTCTAATAATTCGATGCATGCATTGGCATGTTTTCCTTGGCGTAGGTGTTTTTATACATGAAACCCCTCTTCAACTATTATGTTCTTATTCGACAAGTTATTCTTGGTTCCGTTTGTTTCTTGAAAAACATATCGATGAACAGATCTTTTAACAAACTAGGTAATTATGTAATTTGTAACGTAACGTTCTCATCTACCGAAAACCCTGAAAAAAACCGTGAAAGCAAAACATTCGTTCGCTTCACACAAATTATAATCTCATTATCGTTCCTGTTTTATGTAAAGTAACAAAAGCCTGTTAAAATAACAAAGGCGGATTATCGACATTCAATCGTGACGTTTGATCCCTCCGATTAACCTGACAATCGATTATGTCTCTGACGATAAAATATTAAAATAAGTGTCAGATTATGACCCATTTTAGTTGTATAATTTTAAAATAATATTCTTTGTGTGGCAATAATTATCAGGTTGTTAAAACATTGATTTGTTTAAATCGTTATTAGATCATGGCGATAAAGAAGAAAGTATTTGAAGTACTAAAGGTATTTCTCAATATTAAATGAGTTTTCAAAAATGCCACATTTTATTTAATTGTTTAACAAATAACAGGCTTCAAAATGACGGATTTAAAAGAAAATATAATTCATAAAAATCTTTTATTATTTTACGGTATTATACATTGAATCCAGATTATGAAAGAATTAGCCAATTGTCAGAGATTAACATTTCATTCATTCGTTTTGATTTTAGGATTACAGAACCGCGTACATTCAATTTAAAACTTTCAGAACCAAATCTGATTATATAATAAGGATAAACGCATGCTGACAGGCAGTTGACGCAGCACAGTATATAACTGCAGGACTGCCATGTTGACGTAGACTAGGTAAAAACCGACTGCTACAACGCAGCTAAATGACTCATATATTATAAATATGTTTTTCAACTAGCCCAATGGCAGTGTCAATTTACATTAAAAAATCGTCGCACAGTATCGCAGAATCACTGCAATGAGCCGCAGAGCAGGACAGACATATGTCTGGGTTTCACATGCCTACCTCGTCGCAGCATATCCAGCTCTAAACGCGTGTATATGTTATATATAATCTACTCTGCCTTGATCTGCGTAAACTGCGTCACCTGCGTATCAGCTCAGCATACTCTTACACTAAAACACTGATACCGTCAGTCAATCGAGGCTGTGTTCTTAATTAAAAATTAAATTCAGGAACTCATCGCGATGATAAGGATCTTCTAACGATTGCGCGAGGGGGATCGAACTGGTGATTTCTTTTTGTCACGCAACCAACGTTACTTTCAAGCGATGGTATACTTTGTATTTTTATAGCTGTGGATTATTAGGTGTATTTTTTTGCTAAACTTTAAGAACATTTTAGTTCTAATATCACCATTACTGTAGTATGTAATGGACATGATTATTATTGTTGAAGACAGGGCGCTATGGCGCTCATTAGGGGAGGCCTATGTCCAGCAGTGGACAAATACAGGCTGATGATGATGATGATGATTGTTATGCATTTATGGCATATTTATATAAGGTATGTCTTAAGATTACTTTACAACTGGCAAACATATAGACATTTTAAGGATCAAAAACAATAATAAATTAGCCTACTAATTACCTACTTAAGACTGCAATTCAATCAAATAAATTATTGTTTTCAATTCCTTTGAATGCATTAGTACAAACATACGACATAACATACTCCTCAAACGTTTACGGTGGTATTACCGCTATTTTAAACCCAATGTATGTGAAATATTGCTTGTGCAATCAGACATAAAAACGGGTTTATCAATTGTTTAACTTTTTTAGTTTAACACGGTTTATTACACACCAAACTGAGAGAGGTAGAAAAATTGTGGTAGCTACTGTAGTCCAACTGATATCTGCTAGCTAATATAACTCTAAATTGAACATTTAAAAGACCCCCGATGCGAAAACTTTTTAAACTACAAAAGAGCTGATAATTTTCAAATGGTTGAACTGATTTTAATCAAACATAGCTAAGAAAACTCTCGATCAGACTACCTTTCTACCAAATAAAATATATAATAATAATTTTGCCCTTTTGACGTCCCACTCCTGAGCACGGGCCTCCCCTCAACACGAGGGGGATTCAGGCCATAATCCACCACGCTGGTCCAGTGTGGGTTGGCGGATTTCACATGTCTTTCGAAAATTGGTTAGATCTTCTAAAACATGCAGGTTTCCTCACGATGTTTTCCTTCACCGTAAGCAAGTGATAATCATATATAAATTATGATTCACACATAGATTTCGAAAAATTCAGAGGTGCCAGCCGGGGTTTGAACCCAAGACCTGGTGCCCGCAAGACGTGTGCTTTAACCACTCGGCTATCACAGCTTTATATAAACCATTTAACTCAACTTTATATTCACCAAATATAAACAATACTAAAATCGGTTCATCCACTTGGGCGCTACGATGCCAACAGACAGACACACAGATACACATATTAAACTTACAATATATCTCTCTGTTTTCGTCAGGAGTTGAAAATACTTATGTATAGGTGACCTGAAACTGTCAGGTACAAGGTAAATAAATGTAGATCTACTCGAGGTTAGCTGTAAATAGCCCTTGAAAGTATGGACAAGTGAACACACATTATAAATCAAAATTATCATAATAACTACTATCAATAAAGTTCTCTGCGGATAATGTTTGAACAGCGGAGTGCAAACATAATACATTAGCCTCATTGGCCGATATAAAATACTAGCCGCTCCAGTTAATGGAGTGTAGGAGCTCCAAATGGATTTGTTCAATTTGTGTCAAACACGTCATATATTACCTATATTATTAGCTCGCCTCACAAATGTAGATAATAAATAAATTTATTTCTGTTTCTATTTTAATCAATCACATTTTCCAAATCAATTAATTATTCCATCGATTGTCGATGATAAATATATTTTATAAAATAAAAACTGATTTAAAATTCGAGATAATTATTTTTTAGAGATTGCAGTTAGTTCGGACCAAATAATTTGTAATCTTTATTACAATTTTTTTGACAGGGACGTAAGTTAAAGCTGTATTCATCGATGTTAGTAGACATTACTAGTATTTTCTATATAAAAAAGGCTGCAAACAAGCTTAAGACCCGCCTGATGTTAAGCAGTTTCCATAGCCTATAGATGCATGCAATAACAAAGGCATTTCTCGCTCGTTGCTGACCTGATGGGGACAGGGGTAGGGGAAGGGAGTTGGGATTGGGCTCCCGGCCTCATTACTCATTATGTGAAGCGAAGCTGTAATAGCTGTGTCGATCTTCTGTGAGAGAGAGTCACTACCCCGGTCGAGCAACCCCTTTTAAAAATATGGGTTATAGCAAATTACCCCAACTATATAATACTACTAGCTGTGCCCTCGACTTCGTCCGCGTGGAATTTAATTGACAAAGTTTCATACGAATTTCATCCCCTATTTTATCACCTTGGGGGTAGAATTAATCAAAATCCTTTCTTAGCGGATGCCTACGTCATAACATCTACCTGCATGCCAAATTTCAGCCCGATCCGTCCAGTGGTTTGGGCTGTGCGTTGATAGATCACTATGTCAGTCAGTCAGTCACCTTTGATTTATATATATATAGATTAGAAAAACATAAGTGTACTGCAGTGGTTTCCGAGCTTATTTTGTATACTGCCCACTTCGAGAATAAATTATTTTTTAGCGCCCCCATTTTTTCACCTACTTAAAAACCACTATAACGTCAAATTATATTATTTGATTATTGTGAGCTGCACAACGACCACTTTTTTTCTGGGTCTCCTAGCGCTCCCCTTTAGGCCTGCATCGCCCACAAGGGGGCGTTATCGCCCACTTTAGGAAAGGATGGTGTTCAGTGACGAAATATGACGTCACTAGTAATTAACATTCAAGAAGTCGATACTACTTTTCTTTCACGGCGCCTAATGAAGCCAAACCATTATCAATACGGCTCTTTAGTTTTTGTCGCCTAATCCAGACGACCCGATTACGAAGCGTACGTGCGATTCTAGTCTCTATGCAAATGCAATTATGAATGCCGCGCGACTACTGTCGGTTGAACTGGCGGTAATCGATTTACCCTTTGGAGTGAAAAATGTCTCGGGGACCGTTCCGTAACTCTATTTTGGGGAATCGGAAGGGGCGTCACTCATTGCATAATGGATATATAGCGGGCTCATGGTATTTTATATTTTGAATGAAAGGAAATAGAGCATATATTGTTATAACTAAATGAAATCAAATTCAAAATAAATTATGGTGGACCGAGAAAATAATAATATAAATTACCAGACTGACTCACCAACTATGGTCCCAAACTAAGCAACGCTTGTACTATAGGTAGGTACCGTACAGTGGACTGGAGGCGATCCCAATGACACCCAGACCCGGGCAAATTACAAGAAGGCCATTTCCGAAATGTGCCCCGGCGGAAATCGAACCCGCCACCACCATGTGCAGAGCGGGCTACGCTCGAACCACTGCGCCAAGAATTGAATTTTATTTTATAACCAGCCGCCCTAGGCCTTAATCACGCTAGCTACTCAAATCGTAATAGAAAAGCAAACGCTCGCGAATACGTTTCAAACGCTCCGCTTTTGACGTTTTGCTGACACCATACCATATCAATGTCAGTAGAAATCGTGAAGCTCGTGTCAGCAAAACGTCAAAAGCGGAGCGTTTGAAACGTAATCGCGAGCGTTTGCTTTTCTATTACGATTTGAGTAGCTAGCGTGGTTAGGGCCCTGTTCATTTGACGGTAATTGTCATTGCGAATAGAGCTCAAATGTTACCAGTTCAAATGTTTATTTTGAGTGAGTCGAATAACAATCGGTCAGTATTTCCGTGGGTTGTTTCAGCGAGCCAGCCGCGTTAATTATTCAGGCATAGAGTACGGTATAGCGGGTGTGCTCTTACTTAGGTAGCAGGCACTGTTATTATCACAAAGGATGTTTTACTATCTTTTTTGAATCCTCTACTAGTAAATTTTACTAAAACTCATTGAGCTTGAGCAGCTCTATTAGAGGAGTTTCAGCGGTGATAGAGCCTGTAGCCAATAAACTATAGAGCTTATGCGGGCTGGCTGAGTGTAGTACCACTCTCTCACAGAACATCGGCTTGCCGTAGCTATTACAGCTGTGTTTCGTACGATGAGTCAGACAGCCGGAAGTCCAACCCCTCCCATCCCGTCCCTTTTTCCTCCTCCCCTTTAGGTCAGCAACGTGCAAGTAATGCCTTGTATCACTAGCATCTAGAGGCTACGGTAACATCTTAACATTAGGCGGTCCTTAAAAATCTAATATAATGCACGAAAGCTGACAGTATTTTTCATGATGTTCTTAAATAAGGCTCTTCTCAGTAGAAGCAGCATTCCGAACCGGTGGTAGATTCTGACTATTCATAAATGTTTTGTTGGCTTTCATGAATAAAAAAAAAATACTAAGTGAATATAGAAAGCACAGGTGAAATACCAAAGACTTCTAAAGTCCTAATACCCACAATAAACTCAGTCTCTCTACTGACAATTATAAACGTGTACCTACCTAGTGGAATTGAACGCGAATAAAATTTAAATTTCACATCGAGACAATCGAAAGAACTTCACGAAGCCGTAATTACATTAAATATTTAATGACCACTCGAAAAATTACAATGCAGATTCTCTTGGTTTTTTTTCCGTTCGCTACTTTGCAAGCGAATTCAAATTATATGTAAATACAGTCCTCCTTGTGTAGAGACATCATTCGGTATTATGCAAATGCTGTTACGAGACGCCTTCGTGTAGCTGTGTGCAAGATGAACAGTAGATCAACTTAATTTGACCCTTGAAATTATTGTGATCAATAGGTAGGTAATTGGGAGTAATAAAAATAAACGAAATAAGAATGTATAAAATAAATAAAAATCAGAAATGATTACACCAAATGAAATAGTCTTAAGTTAAGCAACACTTGCGCAGTGGCAGTTACTCATTAAAACTTACATACCTAATTAATAACAAATATGTTATATCTTACAATCAAAATAAGTAAATAATAATAATAATAGGTATGTAATAAATTTGCCCTTTTGAGTTCTCACTCCTGCGCACTGACCTTCCCTCATTACAAGGGGGTTTCAAGCCTGGACGCTGAATGCGGGCAGCGCAAAACCGGTTATTGCGGCGAACCTTGGGGGAGGCCTATCTCTAGCAGTGGACGTCTTTCGGCTGAGATGATGATGATGGTAAAGAATCTTGTCATACTGTTTACATTTCACTATTTATGTTTCAATGTTTCATCGAGACACACTCGTGTTTACAGAACGCTCATATCGGAACTGATCGTAATAGGATTCGATGTGTTTATCGCGAGTACGAAAAACGTAACTGGCGTTTGTTTATCAAGATGTCACCGCGAATTATCGTTGCATTTGCTTCTTTACGATCAACGATGGTATCTTTGTATGACATACGACACTGAAAAGTCTTAGCATCACTCATAAAAAAATATAGACACGAATTACTTACTTCCATAAGACCCAAGTCCTCCTGATAGAAGTGTTTTTATGAGGATTATCTTTGTATATTTTTACCCGACTACGGCAAAGCCAAAAGGAAGGGATATCTTATGACCTCGGCATTGGAATTTAATTGTAATGTTATTGATGTGAAACTGCCAGAAAAAATCAATATAACTAAATAAACTGGCATATCCTACTAATATTATAAATGCGAAAGTTTGTGAGTGTGGATGTATGTATGTATGTATGTATGTATGTATGTATGTTTGTTACTCCTTCACGCAAAAACTACTGAACGGATTTGGATGAAACTTGGAACACAGATAGATTATAACCGGGATTAACATATAGGATACTTTTTAACCCAATAATCCAATACTACGCGGATGAAGTCGCGGGGCACAGCTAGTCAAACATATAAAAAGACTTACCTTCCGCAATAAGATGATAATAGCCTATAGATGATTGCAATAACCAAAGGTATTGCTCTGACGTTACCGACCTCAAGGGGAGTGAGACAGAGGGAGGGGAAATTTTTTAAGACTACCCTACTTCCTTCTAAAAATAAAGTCACAACATATTTTGACCTAAAGACAACCTGATCCGTATCGTTGTATACCTATCTCTTTTTTCTTAAGATGTTTTCTGTCGAGTATGAAGAGTGAAGAATATACCTTTAAAATTAATTAAATACCCGGACTCTACATGATATCTCCCCTCTGTTTTTAGTACAAAAACAACACCATACCATATACAGACACTTTACAAACATTTAAAACCGAGGGGGTAAGAAAATGGTTATTCATAGCTATTCCATACAAACCCTAATATTTTTGTGTGCGACCCGCTGTTGAGGACCTCTCGCGATATTGCATATCTCCTACAATAACGCTCTCCGGATGCCTCTCGACCCTCCGTTTGCAGTAATTTTACGAGGGCACGCCAGGGCATAATCTAAGATTTGATTTCGGGGCCCGTAACTTGATAGTGTCAAGGCCTCGATAAAGATTCAGACGTTTTACTGTGAATCACAGTGCTGATGTGTACTAGAACAGATTCGTGATATAGTTATGTGAATATTGATTCACATAATAAAGGGGGTATCCCCTTTCGTGGATATATTTTTTTTTTTGTATACTTGTCGTTTATTAATATAATATTGACGACCGTTTGGCGCAGTGGTTCGAACGTAGGCCGCTCCGCTCACTGCACACGGTGGTTGCGGGATCGATTCCTGCCCGGGCAAATTTGGGTAATATCTTTTTCGTAATTTTCCCTAGTCTGGGTGTCACTGGGATCGCCCCCAGTCCATTATACGATACCCATAGTACAAGCGATGCATAGTTCGGCACCATACAGTTGGTGTGTCAGGCTGGCGATATTTATTTATTTCTTACGAGCTGTGCCCCGCGACTTCATCCGCGTAGTATTTTAACTTAGCAAAAATTTCGGGATTATCGGGTTAAAAAGTATCCTATATGTTAATCCCGGTTATAATCTATCTGTGTTCCAAATTTCATCCAAATCAATAGTTTTTGCGTGAAGGAGTAACAAACATACATACATACATCCACACTCACAAACTTTCGCATTTATAATATTAGTAGGATATACGAATCGTGTTCTGCACATAATATAGAATGTTATGTTTGTATGTTGCCACAAGTCTGGGGTGGCAAAGCAAACTGCGTCTACTTACGACAGCGTTGATAGAACCCTATATTATGTTTGTTGGGGGGTTAACTCAGACTGCTTAATGGCTGGAGTTTTTTGGTGCGAACATGATTTTTAACTTTATCATAAACAGCATAAGTTCTTCAGTAGATTTTTATTGTGTTAATATGTTTGACCGGATTTGTAAATGAATTACTGATTTCAAGGACAAGGATTTAAACCTAATTCATGCTCGAGAGTAATAGAATTCGGGAAATCAAATAAAAAAATGTTTTCTTGCTTTAAAAAAATAATACCCTTATTACTATATTATGTAGGTACAAAATAACTGAATTCATTTTACAATTTCCTCTCTGAGCCCCGTTCTCGCAAACATCCAAATATTACAACCACGCATCAGAAACACAAATTTCAAATGAAATCCCACCCTTTGCTCGATGCCCCTACAACTTGTAACCGGATATACGCCGCGAGCGCCACGTGACCTCAGACTTCCGGCTGCGATCCGCCAAAACTGACGTGCTGTATCTACACCAGCGAAAACAGACCCCTGACCCCTCTCTTGCTACCTTCAAATTGGTACAAATAGGGGACAGAAAGGAGTACACCAGGGGTCTAGTTATGCTAGACAATTGGGGTACAGACAGCCAATCCATCTGCCGGAGCAAATAAATCGACAGTTTAATTTCGAGGGGAGGTTGGTTTTCTGCTGAGACACGATATGTTCAAGGAGGTCACAGTTTATTTAGTTGGGTGTGTCGTTTGATTAGAGGCCGTACTAACGTTCTTTCGCACAAACTTTCGCACATTTATACTTTGGCCTAACATTCGTTCGCTTTAATGTGCGAGTGTAGTGGCCAAAATAAGTGTCGGAAATTTTAGGTCGATCGAAAGCTATCGATGTGGCTCGACTGCGATAGCCGGGTCCGTGCCTTCCGAAACACTGACAGAAGAACTCATCCGGGGCCCCAATTCTGCTAATTGAAAATCAATTAATAAACATCGGTCATCCTACTAATATTATAAATGCGAAAGTTGGTGAGTGTGGATGTATGTTTCTTACTCTTTCACGCAAAAACTACAGAACGGATTTGGATGAAATTTGAAACACAGATAGTTTATAACCTGGATTAACATATAGAATACTTTACTAAAGCCTACGCGGACGAAGTCGCGGGCAGAAACTAGTTAATAATAATATCGCCAGACTGACGCAAAAACTGTATCGTCCCAAACTAAGCAAAACTTGTACTATGGGTACCGTACAATGGACTGGGGGCAATCCTAGTGACACCCACACCTGGGCAAATTTCCGAAATTTGCCCCGGCGGGAATCTCTCTTGGAACAGATGGCCGACAAAAGAATTGGGCCCACGTGTTTACCGCCACGCATTAAGGCCTAGGCGTTTACGGTACTTCTGTTTTTGGGATGCGCACATAGACTTATAAAATCCAATTGGTACACGCCTTCTACCGCCGGTATATGCCCACATGTGAGTTTCATCAGCTCACGTGGATGATGATTTTTACTGATACTGATACGGTTTTACTGATACGAATAATATTACTGATAGTGTAATTTTCTCGTTGGCCAGAGAAAAAAAAATCCATCGTTACGGCCAGTTAATAACCTCATTTATCAAAACACACATAGGGGTTATTATTCCTCTCTCGAGTTTATACTCTCATAACCCTCAATCGTAACCATACAAACGCTACAAGTTATTATTATTTACTTTTATTTAACCTTCATTCCGGTCACGTAGCGAAATATCCCAAGGGAACAAGGGCTTTATATTGTTTTCGAAAGTTTTTTCGTTTAATTAGTTGTAGGTCGTGGCGTTAGGAAATATTTAAGTGAATTTCTTGGTGATGTTTCCGCGGGGTATTCGATGTTTCAGTTTTGTGATAAAAACTTTTTGGACAGTTTTTTTATCCCGGGGCTTCTCTCCACAGTTAATAAATTAGAACCTACTAGTTATATTAGTTTATTTGAGCCAAATATTTGTTATATGTATATAACATAATAGAATATTTTTATATCAGCTCCTTTAAGCAAACACACCCTTATGTATGTGGAAATTATGAGGATAAAAATATAGGATAATGAAGGATAAAGTAGGTAGGTAGTAGGCAGGTTGGTAGTACTTGAATCCGCCCTAAAGTGATCTCTCATAGGTAGTTCTTTAAAAAATACCTATATGTACAAGAGATAGTGCTAGAAAGATACTAAAATAGATAGATGGACGGAAGAACGGACGATGGAACAGTTGAACGGACGGACTAGATGATCTTATAAGCATTCCTCGTAGAGACTAAAAGAGACCCATTTAAAATAACATAATAAGGTCCAATGAAAGAAATTATAATTATTACAATATCTTTTGTGCAATTGTCAGCCAAAATAAGAGAAAGGACTAAATAAGCAATAAAATAAAATTTACTACTCTCAGTAACTATTTCTTTCCCCGTCATAAAACAATAAAAATGCAACTGCAGTTTATGTAAATCACTCCTGTGAGCGGAGTTCAACAAAAAATAATAAACTTTGAACCCCAGCGTTTCTCCCCTAAATAAAAATGCTATGTGAGGGGTTGTTTCTGTGTGGTAAACTTTCATGGTGTTTCTGAAGCCATAGGCCGTCCCCAGACACCCTTTTGTTAAGATTGCAACGAATTGATGTTAATCTTATTGAGGGTCAATATCCTGAACGGGAATCTAAGGAAGTTTATAAAAGAGTTCCTTACACGTACTAACTAGAAGAAAAGGGATTAAATGTATGTGATACCTATATCATCCAGTTTCGCCGGAGTGGCTATTGCAATACCCACACTCTGGGCTGGGTCTGTCCTGGGTTACAATCCTGTAAACGAAAGGATTATTACAATGAAACTCGACGCTTCACCGTGCGCACTCAATATTATCCAGGTATACGCCCCCACAAGTGCCGCCAGCGAGGAAAAAATTGAGGAGTTATATAACCAACTTGAGGCTTGTATCAACACCATCCCCAGTAGAGAGGTCCTAATGATCATGGGCGACTTTAACGCAAAGGTAGGGACCACAGATCTTGATGTGGGTCTGAGAAATATCGTAGGTCATTACGGTCTTGGCTGCAGGAACAATAGAGGTGAACGCTTAATTCAGTTTGCAGCGGACAACAACTTTACTGTAATGAATACAGTCTTCAAACAACATCCTAGAAGATTATATACTTGGACGTCTCCAAACGGAGAACACCGCAATCAGATCGACTACATTCTGATCAAAACAAGATGGAGAAGCTCTATAACGAACGCACATACATAACCAGGAGCCGACGTCATGTCCGACCACCAGCTACTTGTTTGTAATATGAGAATTAGATTGCGCAGACCCATAATCAAGAAACTGACCAAACGCATTGAAGTTCTCGATAAAGATTCTTTTGTACGATCGCTTCAAGATAAAGAGCAGTGCTGGCATGCAAACTGTAGCAAAGAAGGGAACGTCGACCATCTCTGGACGTCCACCGTGCAACTTATTAAAGACGCCGTGCACGAATCGCAACCTAACGCAAGACCTAAAAAGAGGCAGCACTGGATGTCAACTGATACCTGTAGCTTGATTGAGACACGTAGAGAACTAAAAGCTAACGGCGCCACGATACAAAAACTAAATGCCATGAGTTCGGTTATACAAGCCGCTTGCCGCCGAGACCGTAGTACAGCGCTACAATCGATATGTGAGGAACTTGAACGACATTCTCAAAAGTTTGAAACTAAGGATCTGCATATGAAGATCAGGCTTATAACCCGTCAGTTCAAACCTAAGACTTGGGCTATTGAGAACGCATCAGGGATCACTATCACAGAAATAAGAGAAATTGTTAGCGTTTGGAAAGACTACTGTCTCTATTTATCGATACGACAACAGCCATCGCAACGACCTATGATGAAACACCAGCGCAAGAGCCAGTGCCACTTAAAGATGAAGTGCGTGCAGCCATCAGACACCTCAAGAGGAATAAGGCCGTAGGTTTCGACGAAATCCCGATTGAGACAGTAAAGGCCATGGGGGAAATCGGAGTAAATATACTGCATACCATCTGTTGCCGAATATGGGTTACCGGAATGTGGCCAAGCGATTGGTCACATTCTATATTCATTCCCTTACATAAGAAAGGATCAACAAAAAAGTGCAGTAACTACAGACTAATCTCCCTCATATCTCACGCCAGTAAGGTCATGCTGCATATTCTTAACACGAGGCTTCAAGTCTATCTGACCCGCGAGATCGCCTCTGAGCAAGCTGGTTTTGTCAAGGGCCGAGGCACAAGAGAACAGCTCCTCATAATGCGGCAAATAGTGGAAAAAGCTAGAGAATTCAACATCGCCCTCTATGTATGTTTCGTTGACTTCAAGAAAGCCTTCGACACCGTCAAGTGGTGGAAACTGTGGCTGGTCCTGACCGAAATGGGTGTACCACAACACCTTGTATACCTTATTAGACGTCTGTACGAAGATGGCACAGCCGCTGTACGTGTTGACGGTAGTGAGTCCGACCGCTTTAAAACCCAAGCTGGTGTTAGACAGGGCTGTATACTATCTCCCCTACTATTCAACATATATACAGAGTACATCATGCGGATAGTTCTTGAGGATTGGGATAAGGGAATATCTGTGGGAGGTCGAAAAGTATCAAACCTAAGATACGCAGATGACACTACCCTCCTAGCGTCAAAACAACGCGAGATCGAAATTCTTCTTCGACGACTAGAAACCACAGCGTTGGATTTTGGACTTGCAATTAACCGTGATAAAACCAAAATGATGATTGTAGATCGTGCCAACAATAACCACCCGGACGTTACAGCCATAGCAGGATGCGAGGTAGTCACGAGCTACGTATATCTCGGCTCCACTATCACCAACGCTGGAGGCTGCGAGGAGGAAATTCGGAGACGCTGCGCGGTGACTAGATCCTCAGTGGAAAAACTCACAAAGATTTGGAAAGACCACAGAATTACCAGAAACACAAAAATTCGACTGATGAGGTGCTTGGTATTTCCTATCTTTCTGTACGGAGCTGAGACGTGGACACTGAGGATGCAAGACCGTCGAAAGATTGACGCCCTGGAAATGTGGTGTTGGAGACGCATGCTCCGAATCCCATGGACCGCGTACCGCACTAACGTTTCAATCCTAAAAGAACTCAACATCAAAGAGAGATTATCGTCGACTGTGCAAATACGAATCCTCAAGTTCTTTGGGCACATCACCCGCAACAAAAACTCAATGGAACGATTGGTGGTGCAAGGGAAAGTTGAAGGCAGGAGACCACGTGGGCGCTATCCAACACGGTGGACAGACCTCATAAAATCCGTGACACACTCAACCGTGAACGACTGCTCTCACTTAGCCAAACATAGACCCACATGGCGACATATCGTACGAGCAGCGGTGGCACAAGAACCGACCGAAACATGACCACGACCGCTCTGACAAGAGTGCTACGACTTAGAAGAAGAAGATACCTATATGCATTTTTCCCGTACTGGGGCAGCGTGATAGAAAAGAGTCTATTATCCTCTTAAGACAGTGTTTCCGGAGTATAATGTCAATAGACTCGTCCTTATCACATTTGGATTCAAACACCATCAGTGAAGAGAACACTGCAGCGGTATACCTATTATTGACGGGCGCTTGGCGCAGTGTTTCGAGCGTACGCTGCTCGGGTTACTGCACATCGTGGTTGCAAGTTCCATTCCCGCCGGGGAAAATTTCGGAGATTACCTTTTCGTAATTTGCTTAGGTATGTTTGCTAGATCTCAGAACGAAATTAACATAAAAAATTTCATCCTTTATTTTTTACCCCCTTAGCGGGCATTCGCACGGTGGAAAATGACTTCGTTTTACACATTTTTAACAGATTATTGCCATATTTGGAACCTGGATACAGTAAAATATATCTATGGAAACTATCGGTGTCGGGTTTACCGTGTGAATGTGCGCTTAGCGGTGGAATTTTCCAGAATACTTCCTTAGTGGATGCCTACGGTATAAAACGTAAACCCAGCAGTTTGGCTGTACGTCGATAAATCAGTCAGTTAAACAGTCTGTTTAACCTACTAGAGGTGCAGGTACTATTGATAATAATGAGAGTATTTTAGTATCTGAACACCTTCTAAATAATATACTTTGGTTCTACGGTTATTACCTCATCATCTACAAAGATACCGAGGTCTAGTTCCGCCACACACTCCCACCACTGTAACTCCTGTAAGCCAGGATCGACAATGGTGACCAAAAATGACGTCGAGGTTTGACCCTCGACGAGTCCCGGGGAAGAGTTAAATAAAGATACCGAGGTCACACAGACATTATATACCGATCTTCTAGCACTATAAAATCAAACTTACCACCCGAATCGCATCCCAATCAGGATAACTGCCAAACAACGACACCTACAAACTTAAAACGGCTCAAAACTTAAAGCAATCAACATGGGCTTAATACCCAGTTGTTAGAAATTGGCCGATAGAAAGTTGGGCTAATCCCTTGTGGATCAACTCGCTGTACGTGAGGGTCGATTGGGCCATGGGCCGGTATACTACGTGATTTACTTAATCACTCTGCGGTAATCAAACGTGAACGTAATCCGGCTGATTACTTTTGAGATAGTCGAGCGGAATCGAGGAGGTTAACGAGTCATTATCGATTTTGTGGTAGGTATCGATTTGCTGAATCGATTATTGGTAATTCTGGATAGGCTATTGAAATAGATGGTTGGTATAGGTCTTCCTAAATGGTAATATAGCTATCGATCACACCGCAAGGTGCTCATCAACCATTTTAATCGCTATTTAGACTCATCTTGGCGTCCTGGCCGTCTAGCCAAGTGGCTTTGTCTACATTCGTTTCAACAAAACGCTACGCTTCATGTATGGAAATGACATAAGTCACGTGATCTACGATAAGTAGATCACGTGGTCACGATTGTATACGAAGCAACTTGGTTAGGGGGGCGGCTCCCACATTCTGAAAATTACATCCTCCTTCTGAAAGGGCCATGCCATATTGGGTCGTTAAAAGGGCGCTGCCACACAATACGCACTAATTACTATCGCTAGTGTTAAATTGTCCAAACCTCCGGTGGACTCGTTACTGTTCATTTGATTGCCCAGGGGATGGTATTCCAAACGATTTAGTTAAATACTCTATGGGGTTCTGATTAGATGGTAATTGTTCATCATTATGTGTGGATAGAGAGCGAATTTTATCAGGTAGATTCATAAATGTCAAATTTCTGACGACCGCTTGGCGCAGTGGTTCGAGCGTAGGCCGCTCGGCTCACTGCACATGGTGGTTCCGGGTCCGATTCCCGCCGGGGCAAATTTCGGAAATGGCCTTTTTGTAATTTGCCCAGGTCTGGGTGTCACTGGGATCGCCCCCAGACCATTGTAAGGTACCCAAAGTACAAGCGTTGCTTAGTTTAGGACCATACAGTTAGTGTGTCAGTCTGGCGATATTATTTTATTTATATATATTTATTTACATATTGTTTTCTTATATTTACGCGAATACTACACATTGAAATAAAACTATTTTTACGGATTATATCGCGTTTATAAATAAAAATTAAATAAACGCGATATAATCCGTAAAAATAGTTTTATTTCAATATATTTATTTATTTATAAACACTTTGAACAAAGTCATTTTTTTATGGAAAATTTAATTGTACTTCGTCAACAGGAGTTAGGGCGCTTTTAGACTAGCGTTCTATCGGTGCGTATAAGCTCGCAAATGTAGGCATGCCTTTTGCCTGACGTGCGACTCCGTTTGCGCGCATATAAGCGCTATTGAAGAGAGACACCTTCCCACGCGCCGCTTTTTGAGCAAACTCGCTGGAATAAGTGTCAAACGCCCAAAAAACACTGATCTGAAAGACCCCGTGGTGAAAATTCATTTGAAAATCAGCGATTAACAAAGAGTCGCATATAAGTTAGTTAAAGATATTAGTTATATCTTAAGTTTAACATGTTCAATATTATAATATAAATGGGTAATAAAAAAAAAGTTGCTTGTTAGATAAATCATAATCAAAGTAAATTTAAACTTCAAACCAACATTGCAAACAACTTCCGACGAGGAATTGAGACTCCAAACAAAAATAGGGGTCACACAATTAAAAGAGCATGAAATTGTTACCGTCACGAGGACGGTTAAACAACAATTAGTTTTAAACCAAACTCCCATTGCTTTTATTGTATAAATGTTAATTATACGAAGTAAGCTTTGGGGCCACGAGATATTTAGACTAATGCGAAATTCGCGAAATGCTTCAACTATGCGGCTGATGAAATGTGAAACAATCATATTTATTATCGAGACCATAAATATTTGATGTTTATTTTTTCAAATAGTATCAGTGGTTGTTATCTGTTGTGTTGAAAAAACGAAGTAGAAACCCTTATTAAATTTATTTTTAAGGCTTCAGAGTAGAGAAAATTATTTTACATTGGTTTGATAATATAACATTAGTCCATGTTATGGTTATTTCGTCACTGAACTCATTATTTTGCTTATCACCCTAAGTGTGTAAGCATCAAGTGATCTCATCCACCCTGCGTAGTTACAGCAGGTAAGTTTGATATTTAAGGTTGCAATCAGATAGCCTTTTTTATTTCTACGGTGTTTAATTAATATTATCAATATTTTTTCTGTGCTGCAAATCTGAGAAGATTATTTTGAATTGTGAATTTTAATTGTATGGAGTCTACCTATTCCTACATACTTATTTCGCAGTGCCGATCGACATCGCTCGCTCACAGCTTTCTCGTGGCCCCACGGTTACTTTTGTGAATTGTATGTCGGAATGACAGGCCCGAACAGGCATACTTTGTAAAGTTTCCGAGAAAATTAACATGAAAATTATTAATGCTGAAGGAAAATTGTGTACTTTTGTTATAATTAAAGATATTTGTTGCTAGATACAACTACTCTACTAGTCATAATTGCTCGCCT
This sequence comes from Notodonta dromedarius, assembly GCA_905147325.1. Classification (NCBI taxonomy): domain Eukaryota; kingdom Metazoa; phylum Arthropoda; class Insecta; order Lepidoptera; family Notodontidae; genus Notodonta; species Notodonta dromedarius. The sequence continues at coordinate 10,211,478 of LR990165.1, read as the reverse complement.
TTCACGTGTAAGCAGTTTATGTTTCTAATTACTTTAGTTAAAAACTAAGAAAATACTAAATTTAGTTTCCGGTCTTAAGTCGTAGGTTGAAATTTGCGTAATATGGAATAAAATATTTTGCGACGTAGCAGCTTGAGACCAAGTTCCCAAATCTTTAGATTTATTAATGATTTAGCATTAAAAAAATATTATAATTTGGAATTGTTAAAATCTAGACAGTTGGTATTTTAAATATTACCCAGACATTATAGTGGGGATGATGATTTTTTTATACAAAAAAAACAAAATTCTAAGCGTTTATTTTGTTTAGGATTTCGGGGGCACTTACAAATTGTCAATTTTACTATTTTTTTCTTATATACGTACAACCGGATCGGAACGCGACCTCGACTGAGAAGATCCGGCAAGAAACTCAGCGGGCTGATCTTTTAACATTTTGTTATATTTCTTTTTTTTTTTATCGCCAGTTGCTTATGTTAATAATTGCATAATTATATACTTAAGTATGCCTTGGCAATGACCACTAGTGAAATTACTTTTGAATTGGCAAAACTTTAGACCGGTAAAGTTAATAAAACAGTATGAGCAAGTGAAGTTTAATGTAATTTCTGTATAGTTGTAACAAACTTTTAATAGCGAATATCTTTATAATTATGGCATATTTTTTAAGTATGTCAATAATAAATTAGTACTTTTGAGTTTATATAAAGTAGAAACTTAACTAAACTCAATACTAGTCATCATCCCTATCCGTACTTAATAAAAAAATTGTGTGAATAAACAGACACTACCTACTCCAAAATTTAAGAATAAATTACTCAGCAGTCAGCACAGTACACCACGTAAAACATCATACTACCCGTAATATTTACACACACGCAAAAATGTTTGCATGATTTATACCCAGCTCGCCGCTTCACCTAATATATCACGTTATGACGTCACTGAGGCCACAAAAATAGAGAGTCCCAACTTTCGGCAAGGGAAAAACTTTTCGCACCCATCGTTCGCTACGTGTTGATAATTAAATAAATAAATATCGCCAGACAGACACACCAACTGTAGGGTCCCAAACTAAGCAAAGCTTGTACTATGGATAACCATACAATGGACTGGTGGCAATCCCAGTGACACCCAGACCTGGCCAAATTACGAAAGGGCCATTTCCGAAATTTGCCCCGGGCGGGAATCGAACCCGCAACCACCATGTGCAGTGAGCCGAGCGGCCTACGCTCGAACCACTGCGCCAAGCGGTCGTCGATAAATTCATTGGAGCATTCATCTTGGTTAAGCTTGTTGTCAGGTGGAAGTTTTTCGATTATCTTCACTAGGTAATCTTGGAGTGAAGATTTATTTTGTTGTAGGTCTGGTTGTGGGTTGTGGTGATAAATTCAACACAATTGAATCGTCATCGAGAAACTGTAGTAACCTTCTGCAACCACTATCAAAATGGTGGTAGAGCCAAGCTGTAACTAATTGACTCTAGCTCATATGCGAGCGGTTCGTTTTAGGTAGTACCACCCTCTCACAGAAGACCGATCTAAGGTAGCTATAATAGTTGCGTTTCGTACCAATTGAAATATAACACTATAGCTACAAAATATTTAAAAACAGATAATATAATACTAATAATAAATTAGCCCTTTTAACGTCCCACTCCTGGGCACGGCCCTCCTCTCACTACGAGGGGGATTCAGGCCGTAATCCACCACGCCGGCCCAGTGCGGGTTGGCGTATTTCACATGTCTTGAAAATTGGTTAGATTTCCTAAGAGATGCAGGTTTCCTCACGATGTTTTCCTTCACCGAAAGCGAGTGATAATCATATAGAAATTATGATTCTCACATAGATTTCGAAAAACCCAGAGGCTCCTCTGGCTCGCACGAGCTGGGGTTTGAACCCAGGATCTCGTGCCCACAAGACGCGTGTTTTACTTATCGGCTATCACTGCTGTTCGATAATACTTAAACTGACATAATACTTAACCCCAAAAAATATAATAGAAATTTGAAAAATCGTCGCGGCTGATGGAGAATTTTAAACTAACAACATACCGACCGGGTCGGGCGGCTTCTATCGGTTCTCGTTATTACTCTGACCTCGAGTCGTTTACTTACACTCGGGCACAGCGGGAGGAAGCATTTTTTTATAGAAAAATATTTTGAAGCTGAAGTAGGTCGTCTGTAGTTTTAGGCGAGGTCACAATATGATTGAGTGTTTGTCAGGACTTCAAAGGGCGCGTATATTGTGGTTGTTTTAATCGGGTTAAGTGGTTGGTTTTTCTTGGATACCATTTTTGTAAGGTGTGTTGTAACCATTTATGTAATGACTTACGAATTAGAAATTTTTGGTATTAATTTTGTTCTTAACGCAGTATATATTCTAACTTAAACGTGTTACTTAAAAACCCAATTTTATTGGCTTGGTATGTGTTTTTATTAACATATCACTTACCTCTTAAAATATTATACTTACGCTAGTTTGAACTTCCCGGATCTTAAAACTTAGAACACATAAGATGGCCAAGAAAACCATGTGACCTGCTATTCAAGAGTAGCAGCTACCAATATTCAGGAAAAAAATATGTTAACAAATTGCACACTTTCGATATTACGTTTTTGTTAAATTGGCAGGAGCACAAATATTAAAAAAGTGTTCTTATTACAATGAAATACTATTTAAGATTTTTAAAATACTGTGTTTATTCTTTCACAAAACAACTTTCACCACCCTGGTGGCATATCTATACAAAAATAAAAAAAAAGTGTCTGTTCGTTACTTCAAAATTAAAGTTTGTTACTAGGTAACAACTGCATAATAAGAAATTATAACAAAAATATTTTTTATGTTTTTTGTCTGCCTGGCGGCCTATTTGGTCTGACTAATCTCCCAAATGGCTGGATCGACTTTTAGGGACTTTTACAGGCAGATAACCGATTTCATAAGGAGTAACTTAGGCAACTTTTATTTTATTGAAATACCACGCGGGCGGAGCCGCAGGCAACAACTAGTCGCTAATAAAGTGCCTAGAATAGCAAGTCACGCGAGCCAATTTTGTGAAACGCTCATGGCCATAAGGAAATAGGCTCGCACCGAGTCCAAGGGTCGTTATCACCTCCGACGGTGGAATTCATATGACTTACATCGTATGGACGACTAGCTGTGCCCCGCGACGTCATCCACGTAGTATTGGATTATTGGGTTAAAAAGTATCCTATATGTTAATCCCGGTTATAATCTATCTGTGTTCCAAATTTCATCCAAATCCGTTCAGTAGTTTTTTGCGTGAAGGAGTAACAAACATACATACATCCACACTCACAAACTTTCGCATTTATAATATTATTAGTAGGATTAAGAGGAAATCATAAACCGGCGGAAGAAATCGGTAAGATAGAGAGAATTCGGAGAGAAGAGTTCATGGGACTAGGCCTACCATATCGTTGGTACATGTTACGAGAATATTACCTTCTTTTTACTCCACCGAGTGTTTGCTGGCAAAGTTACCAGTTAGGTAACTGTATCGAAAGTGAACAACATAATTACGCAAGTAACTTGATACTAGGCTTAATTATTTCATGAGCCGAATCAGTATTCATGAGGGATTCAATGCGTATCTAGTTACGAAAGCAATCACCAACTGGAGAGTACAATCAACCCATCACAATACGTGATTTTCTTGAGAGGTGGGTTAATGAAGGCAGGCCGAGAGGTGCTCATGTGCCGTACCTTTTAGACTGGTAATGGAAAGCGAACATGGGAGTTACCCTTGTTTGATTGTTTATTTAACTCAGGGAACAAGTTGGATGGAATGAATTAACTATAATTAGTATGTTTGTGTTAAAATTCAAGTCTACTTCACACATAATCACTACGGTAGAGGTGAAATAAAAGTTATAACGTTCCGGCAGTGTCATGGAGAAAATGATCTACGCCCATTTGGAAGGCAACCGTGCAATAGGATTGCTTTTTGAGTGTCTCTCTTGTGTTACATATTTAATATTGCTGCTAATTACATACAATTTGAAATGGATGGGAACATAGACTGAGTTATTTACTGACCCGATGAATTTAAACATTAATAACTAATGATTAAAGTTGATATTGTCGTGACGTAGTTCCGACAACCATTTGTACGTAACTACAGAGCACTAGAAACCACAGACGAGGTAGGGATCGCGAATTAAGTGTATAACGAAGTATTTTTATTTTTGGGACTACTCCCGCCTCACACTCCGGCCAATGTTACTGCTGTAAGCCAGGATCGGCAATGGTGACCAATGGTGACGCTAAGGTTTGACCCTCGACGAGTCCTGGGAAAATTTCTTAGCACCCGCACGAATTTAATCGAAAGAAACAATAGGACGAGTTGTAAGGAAATTACCTACTACCCTCCGTTGCAAAGAGGAGACAAAAATAACTGTATGGGCTGATTGCCATAGAAGCAATACATACAGCTGATTGAAGACCAAGGTACCATGAATCGTAATTAGACTAATTGTGTAATGAAATAAATAAATAAATATCGCCAGACTAACACACCAACTGTATAGTTCCAAACTAAGCAACGCTTGTACTATGGGTACCTTACAATGGGCTGAGGGCGATCCCAGTGACACCCAGACCAGGGCAAATTACGAAAAGGCTATTTCCGAAATTTACCCTGACGGGAATCGAACCCGCAACCACCGGGTGTAGTGAGCCGAGCGGCCTACGCTTGAGCCACTGCGCCGAGCGGTCGTCAACTGTTATTTTTATTACTGCCGTGCTCTCACGTAAATTAGAATACCTACTTATACTTCAGTTATACAAAGGTACAGTTTGCCTACAGTTTGATGGAGGCATTTCTCGCCCCTCCGTGTCGTGTGGCACTTGGTAATTTCAAAGCTTGTAGACGTGGTGCGTGTCGGTAACTTTGCAATCAATAATGGAATGTTCGTTTTTACATCGACTCGATTTTTTTACAAACCAAATGTATTTTACGTAATCATCTACGGAGTAGTAGTAGTTTTTTTTATTTTACTAGCCTTTTTGTGTGTTCCACTTTTGAACAAAGGTCTCTGAATTCTCCACTGAATACGGTTTTGTGCTGTTTCGGGCCACGTATCTCCCGGAAGGGTGACCAAATCGTCCCACCATCTTCTCTAGGGTAGTACGGAGCTTAAAGCTTATGGTATTCCTCAATAGTTTTACTCGTTAGTGACTAAAAATCAACGTGTGGATCGCAAAATTCAAAGTTTGAAGGCTCGCATCGAGCCAGCTCGATGGAATTAAATAAATGCAATTTCCTTCGCACTTTACTCGAAGCGAGCATACTCCGAACCGGTGACTACTATACGTAACGCGTTGCTCGATATATAACTGCTAAATGTGTGTACATAGAGCCAAGGCCGTTTTTATTCCCGAGATGTATGCTCGAGTAATACCGTATGTGAGTACGGAGCTTTATATATTTATTTTGGTTATTAGACTTTACTTTGTCAACACTGGGAAAATATTTGACTGTACTATTAATTAAACCCGGCCTACGCTAGAACCAAAACGCCAGGCAGTCATATAATTGACTATAAATCATTCAAATTCAAATCGTTTATTTTGTTTAGGCCTACGGGGGCACTTACAAATTGTCAATTTTAAATTTTTTGTCTTATATCTACAACCGGATTGGAACGCGACCTCGACTGAGAAGATCCGGCAAGAACAAAGGGTATTATTTTTGCAACTTTACTTTGTAGTTGTTGTTGTAGTAGTAGTACCAAAGAATTTGTAATAATAAAACATTATTATTACAAATTCTTTGAGTAGTACAGTTGAAGTACTAAAGGTTTTGTAGAGTTGTGAAATCTTTCTACAGCTGCATTCCTATAACACCTTTTGTTTTTCAAGTTTCCTCCAAAGCTGATAGTTTTGGAATTACAAAGTTAAGTTTTGAAAATAATAGTATACCCTTTCTGTTTGAACCTGTATAAGTAGTTAATAATTTACAAAGTAGATATTAATATAAATATAATAGCTCATTGCACATTACATAACATATCTAATAATAAATAAATAATCTATTTTAAAGCCCTTTTCACGAACCCGTCTCTGTTACCCCATTACTGTCAATAGCTGAACAAATGTCCCCAGTTTATCAACTCTGCCTCTGTGATCGACTGTAGTATTATAGGGGCCCCGTGACAGAGTAATCATTCCAAACAGAGTACATTTGATATTGTTTTTGTAGATAACGACAAACGTTTGAAAGTAAAGCGCTCAAAATAAATAAAATAAAATACAAAGTCTCTGTGTTTTTTTGTCTTTGCTTTTATTATCTCGACGAAATAAGCGGAAGAGCACACTAATCGTAAGCTTTCAAACTAAAGCGCTGTACTCACCCATGTGGCATGACTCATGACGTCACTATATTATAGTACCAACCAACTACGTCACTACAAATATTTATAGGTACTAATATCATAAAAAGGTAAAGTTATTTGTTTGTAAAAAAGGTAATGTTTTTAAAATTCAACGCAGTTAAAACTGCGTTGCGTTGCTATCGGTACCCCGTGCAATCGGCATGACTTCCTTTGATCAGTTGACATGATATTATTGCTTTTCCATTGCCCATATTCATAAATCGATCTCAAGTCTGAAAGTGATGTTGGAAATGTCATTCCAGTACAAAATTATATGTCAAATGCGTACCTACTTCAGACAGCTTCAACTCTTATGCCATTCCAGTACAAACTTACATGTCAAATGCGCACTTAAGATCGCTTTCAGAATTGAGATAGATTTATTAATACAAGCCTGAGATTTCCAGTCCTCAGGGTCTACATGTTTACAACTTAAATATTAAATACAAATAACTAATATAGAAAGACTTTAAAACATTAAAATAAACCTTGGCCGCGTGAGATGGTGCCAAGAATGCTGGCTGCATTTCAGGTGAGTGATAAGGCGCGTGTCAAATCACGTTGTATTAGGTAAGTATAAGCAAGTTGTGTTAGCATCCATGTATTAAGTATACAGTTACATTTGACGGCTTGGCGCAGTGGTTCGAGCGTAGGCCGGTTGGCTCACTGCACATGGTGGTTGTGGGTTCGATTCCCACCGGGGCAAATTTCGGAAATGGCCTTTTCGTAATTTGCCTAGGTCTGGGTTTCACTTAGATCGCCCCCAGTCCATTGTACGGTACCCATAGTACAAGCGTTGCTTAGTTTGGGACCATACAGTTGGTGTATTCGTCTGGCGATATTATTTATTATTATTATTTATTTACAGTTCGTACAAAAAATGTATCCTGTTTTATCAACCTAGATTAGTCACAATCATTTATGCACAGATTTAGCCGTATCGACCTTACATAAATGTGCCTTAGGTAGTAACGCCCAAGCCCATACCTAGAAATTTAATTATATTAATTTACACCAAAAGTGTATTCAGTTTAATACTTTATTTCCAAAACCGGTTGCCCTAACGGCTATTTAATTAACTTGGCCATAATAATTTCGTTTCAAAGAAAATTATATTTCAGGATAACGCAGCAATTTTACATAGCAACAACCTTTAATATCCAAACGGCGATGATCAAACGAATTTCCTTGGCTATCTGGATACCAGGGAATTACTTTTGTATGATTGAAAAAATAATTATTATGATCTACAAAAATAAATCATGACCCATCTTCACGATATTTCGTTTCTGCCACCGTAAATAAATTTGTTACCACGGAAAAAATAGAGAAATTCGACCGATACTTTTATCAGAATTGCCACGCAAAATTAGCTCTATGGTGGATATTTGACTGTACCTGCGTACCTACTAGTTAATTCGTAATATTATTATCTACTAGGTGAGCCCGCGACTTCGTCCGCGTGGAATTTCATTTAACAAAAAAGCCCGCTCCCGCGTTCTGAGCCCGCGCGACATAACCCATTTTTAAAATTTTGTTTTTCTAAAATAAAAGTAGTCTAAGTCACTAATTATAACATCAGCTATCGACCAGTGAAAGTCCCATCAAAATCGGTCCAGCCGTTTTGGAAATACTCTTTGATTTCATGTGTTTTTATTTTTTTACGCGGAACCCTAGTTGTTTTTCAAAAATTAAAGTAGCCTAAGTTACTCCCTATTACATCAGCTATCTGCCAGTGAAAGTCCTGTCAAAATCGGTCTAGCCGTTTCGGAGATTACCCGGAACAAGCACAAAGACAGACAGACAGACACAGACAAAAAAAAATTAAATCGCGTTTTTGCTATAGGTGTCGTATGTACTTTCATATGCATTTAGTGAAAAGGTGTTATTTTGATATTACAAACAGACACTCCAATTTTATTTATTTGTATATAGATAAACAATATCAATACCACAATATCGCCGTAGCATGTAAATCATCTTTCATCTCGGTTAGTTACGATTAGATATTGGACGCTTTCGACCGTTCGCTGTCCCTTGATCCTCTCGCCCAACAAACATTTTCTTTGTTTTCTAATTTATTTTTGCGTGTAAAAGTTTTACCGCTTATAAGTAAGATGAATCTATAATACGATGCGGACCAGAGTTTTCTTTTCGAAAAATGCTTTGTGTGTTTACGGATTAGAGGGGTTTTTGCTTTATTTGTATGTCTACGCGGAATATTTTTTTTTTAATTTTTAACCATTTTGGTACAATACTATTTTGGAAGGTTTTATTTCAACCGACGATATCCCTGTATTAAATACAAAAAATACATGCATTTCATAAAACAAGAATTAAATAAAATAGTTTTCTTTTTAAGAGCGTCAATGATTTTGGGAAAGTCGCATAAATTGCCACATTTATGAAATCTATAAAAGTTGGAAATTAAAATGTAAAAAAACTAACAATGTGTCACGGAACCGTATATTCAAAGACCTTGAAATTTTCACTTCGGTGTAATTAGTTCACAGCGGAGGAAAAGAAAACGCAAATATTTTTTTAAAACTTTATTTTTTTTGTTTATAATGTTTATTACACATGTAATTATACCGCGCGCGCACCGCACTGTCAGGTATCATAATACATACAACAAGTTATTTAATACTATTGTTACTTGTATACAATAATAAACTTCTGACATAATAATAACTGGTTATATTTTATCGAGATCTGTCAATATCCTAATCCGAGAAAAAACATTTTTTTTTTCATTATTTTACATCGAAATAGCTGGATTCAGCGGAATTGGACAGCTTGTTTTATGTACAAGGAAAATAATTATTTTTTTAATGACAGCATCTGTCAACAAAGCACTTGTTTTTTCCGTATAACGAACTCTTTAAATAAACTTAATTAGGGACGGGGAATGACTACGAAGGTTTTACATTATACATTTAAAAAATAAATATTATACATCAGCAAATTATAACAACACTGAAGATTTTTACGTATGTTAGTTTGTTACATCAATGGAAATGTCTTTCATAGGAAGAACATGAAGTACAAAATAATGTTCAATTTGAAATCAGAATTGTTTTCTAACTAATCTGTAAAATATCTTCTAATTTACGCTTACACCTAACTACTTCTATGTTATTATTTATTTAAATAATAATGTATTTATACATTATGACATTATTTCAAAGGGGTCTTATTATCTGGATACTGTATTTTAAACCATTACAAGCATTATATATCGAATAGTTAAAGACGTAAATCAGTTAAACCAAAAAAAAAACATGACAGTAGAAACATTTTTTTTTATTTCATTTTTTATTATTAAGACCTCTATGCAATAAGTCCCTTATTTAATAATATTTACAACATCATGAAATTCACCAAGGGTACTAAAACTTATAATTATAGAATTTACATCACTTATTACAGACCCAGTAAAGCTAGATAGAGTGACTCGTATAACATACTTCGTTAATATTTACATTTATTTTTTTCGTCTCTAAACATTTCGTATTGTCAGCTGTTTTTACATTCCTGTGTCCACTATCTTTATGTTCTCTCAACTGATTATTAATTCGCAATTTTTTACACACCTATAAATAAAGAAGATTACTCCCAAATATTATAAGCCGATAAATGCAAATCACCCAATACACACCTGTCATTTATAATCTGTTTGTTCCAAAGGATTATGTGTTCAATCATAAAGTCACAGGGTTCGTTTTTTCGTGTTCGAAATTATTATGTATTAACTAGAGGTAATAATATGTTCTTACGAAAATAGTACTTAAGTGCTCAGCATTAAATAAACTTGATGTGTTAAAAATAAAGTCTAAATTACATACTCACATAAGGGTGGTAGAGCCAAGCTATAGCCAGTTGACTACAGCTCATATACTGGCTTACTCCATCGGAGTAAAGTAACTACCGACTACTTCCCATTCCTCGGTCCACTCCATTCCCTACTGTCCACTCTATCAAAGAAATTGGCTTTACGTAATTTATTATAGACTAGCTGAGCCCGCGACTTCGTCCGCTTGGAATTTAACTTAACAAAAAAGCCCGCTCCCGCGTTCTGAGCCCGCGCGACAGGACCTATTTTTTCAAATTTTATTTTTCTAAAATAAAAGTATCCTAAGTTACTGCTTATGACATCAGCTATCAACCAGTGAAAGTCCCGTCAAAATCGGTCCAGCCGTTTTGGAGATACTCTTTAATTTCATGTGTTTTTATTTTTTTACGCAGAATCCTAATTGTTTTTCTAAAATTAAAGTAGCTTAAGTTACTCCTTATAACATCAGCTATCTGCCAGTGAACGTCTCGTCAAAATTGGTCCAGCCATTTTGGAGATTACCCGGAACAAACATACAGACAGACAGACAAACAGACAATAAAATTTTTAATCGCGTTTTTGCTATAGTTGTCGTATGTACTTTCATATGCATTTAGTGAAAAGGTGTTATTTTGATATTACAAACAGACACTCCAATTTTATTTATTTGTATAGATGCCTTTCGTATGATGAGTGAGAGAGCCGAAAGCCAGCCCCCTCCCTTCCCCTCCCTCTGTCCCGCTCCTTTTCAGGTCGGTAACGTGCGAGCAATGCCTTTGATACTGCAAGCACCTATAGGCTACGGTAACTGCTTAACATCAGGCAGGTTATTCGCTTGTTTGCCGATTTTGTTATTTAAAAAAAAAAACATAGGATAAGTTTATACTAAAAAGGTTTTGTTTATTGCCATGATGTGAAAAGACCGTTGCTAGTTACTATTTTCGTAAGACTATAATCTCCCTTATGGCAATAAATATTAGGTACATAAATCATTACTAGTAATACGTTATTTTACACTATATACAAAAATTGTACGATACAAGCGTTTCCACTACTTGCACGGGGAATTATTTTATATTGTACATAACACAACCCACACTATAAAATAGAAATTTATTTCAGATCATTACATCGACATCCGTGACAAATAAAAACTAGTAACTGAACGAATTTCAGAGAATGTATTTCTAATATTCTCATTATTTATTAGAAACGTTGGATGTTCTTGGGAGTTTTCCAAGCAGAATACAAAGTCTAGGACCAACAACTTCTGAAAAACATTTAATGTTCAAAAAATGCGTCCGTTTTTATTATCACGGTAATCGATATAACAAGCTAAAATCGTTAAAACTCTTCGATATTTACATTCAACGATGCATCCCTATGTGTCAAGAGAGTGACAGGAACAGACAAGTGGCGAGCACGAGGCAGTGCGTGGGCGACGTGGGGGCGAAGGCCTGGCCCCCCCGCTGCATGGCGGCAGGGTACTCACCTGATAAAGGAAAAATCGAGTTTGCTTCTTTGGCAAAAATTAAAACTGTTCTCGACAATACTGTGTTGAACGTTTTGCTAGGACACCGTTCTGGGGCAAAAACATTTTCTTAATAAAATGAAAATATAAGTACCTATTAACGATTTTATAACAAATGAATTTAGAACTTAAACTCACACTAATTTACATGTCACTGTAATTTAAATTCATACCATTGGGATTAATCGATTTTATTGATGTATTTATATTTCTACAAGTAAGTATAATTTTGTAGGTAAGTTTTAGTGGAATTTCAATCATAAATTCATTGTGTGTGAGTGGAAATCGTTGTAGGTAGTACGATATTATTTGAATTGGAGAATTTGACCCTGATTCTGTAGGTTGGTTTTCCGCCTTATAAAGCTTTAGATACATTTAGCTTAGTCATAGTTGTCAGACACTTAGAGGAGTGACATTTTTAAAAAAAATAATCCAGCGAATTAATTAATATCAATTGATTACAGCATTTATTAATTCGTTTCGTCGAAATAATTGTAGATATACGATAAATTTATTAGCTTTTTTACATAATAATAATAATAAAATATCAATCTATTCATTTAAAAGGAACGTTTATTTTCGTTGATTCATTGCTTTAAATCACAATTTTTTGCCTTAATTTTTGTTCTGGCCGGGGATTATAAATGAATTGTATTTCCTTTCTAAATTTTATCAAATAATATGTAAATTTTAATAGTTTTACCGAAGAATATAGTAGACGAAATAATTTTGTACATAAGTAATAGAGTTTTATAAGACAATTTTGTGTATTATTAGAAGTTAAAAATCCAAAAATCATTTTATGAAATCTATACTAAAAGCTACCTTATAATTTAATAAAATCAGTAAATTAAATGCCAGTGAGTAACACAACAGAGAACCCTAAAATAATGTTGTTCTAAAATCTATTCTATAAAAGTTCGCCCAAGGCTCTTGAAATTTTATTCTTTATTACTCTCTTCATAATTTTAAAACAATAAAATACGTTCTCAATTAAATAATTTAATGGCTATAAAAATTAAAATTAAAATATGAAAAATAACTCACCATTCAGTACGTGGACCACAATACTCTTGGACTGGGCGTTACTCGGGTTGCACTGATAGGTCCCCGAGTCTGAGGGTCTCGCCTGCTGGATGAGGAGGAACGAGGTAGTCGTCTCCCCCTTCTCGGTCACCACCGACACCCCCCCTCGTGGGGAGTCGTAGCTTATTATCTGCACACATTTTATTCACAGCGTGTTTTATGGAAATTGGATTGATGCTATTTACCAGATTGGATACGTTTTCCTGTTCCAGTTTTTGTGTTGTAAAACTGTTGGATTGGATAACTTATGGGATTACAAGATTGAAATTCTGTAAACGGAATATCTCATTGAGCTTTGAAGGGTTAATAAAATAAATAATGGGTTAATATATTTACCAAATAAACATTATAAAATATATATATTTATATGCCATTGGTAGTTTTTCGACCCGAGTATACTCGTACACTTCTCGTACACCCTTGTAATATGTACACAGCACACATGCAGTTTTGCCGGCCGGCACATACAATTTCATACATTTTTGCTTCCCAAGCAGCTGGGCCAGTGCCGTCTTCGGCGCTGGTAAGTGGAAAAACATGGCATACAATGTCATACATTTTTGTTTCCCCGGCAGCCGGTGCCGGTGAGCGGAAAAAGCACACATTATGTATTGTAAAATGTATTTGACTTGGCGGGAGCACTGCCGAGCCCCGATACATTAGGCGAACTCACCGCATCATTATGGTTCCAGAATATGTACGCCGGCGGCTCCGGTGAGTAGAGAACCACGCAAGTCAGGTTGATAGTGCTGCCCCGATCTATGTAGAGGTCTGGACCACCTATTATTTCTGTCGTTGGTTCTGTAACAAAGAGAAAAAAAAACAATTTTAATTTATTTTTATTTTAAAGAATTTTGTAGTGTTCGTTCGTTTATCGTGATAAAAAGACAATATTTAACTTTTCTCAATATTAACAAGCATCACGAGACTTGGCTTTATTTTTATTGCAACCATTATTGGTGGGATCTAAAGAGAAAGAGCCATTTCATTGACAAATGTTGCGATCCATTATCGGTTATTTTAACATTATTAGTTTTCAATGTATATTCTCGTAAAGAATGATAGGTAGGTACCTACAAAATTCGGTAGGTATAGATTTATTAAAAATAAAAAAAGCTAAGTCAGGCAGACCAGGGTAGTAGGTACCATCCTCTCACAGAAGATTGGCGTAAAGTAGCTATTATAGCTGTGTTTCATTCAATGAGTGAGAGAGCCGGAAGACCAATCCCCCTGTTTATTCCCCTCCTGTCCGTCTTCTCTTCAGGCCAGTAACGTGCGAGCAATCCCTTAGATATTACAAGCATCTGTAGGTTACAATAACTGCTTAACATCAGGCATACATGGACAGCGAGAAACGTGATACCTTCCTAAGCTATTGCACGAAGGTAGCGACCAGCGTGATTAATAGAAATAAGACCTAAGCAGAAAGAGGCCAGCTGTCCACTTATTGTGTCAATAAGCCCCAACAGCAACTTAGACAACACTGCGCTATTAATCGCGCCGGCTGACATATTCGTGCAATAGAATGGGAGGGAATCCTGTTTATTTTATCACGTTTATAACTATTGTTATTTATTCCGCTGTCCCATTTTTGTTATATATATTTGAAAAAAAATAATAAAAAAAACATCAGGCATATCGAACGCTTGTTTGCCGACTTAGTAACATAACTAAAAGGAGAGCCTATTACTTAAGTAGATTACTTATCTATGTAAAGTTATCATTACTTCCCATTGCCTATTGGAACCTTGGCATAGTTTGAGGGACAATCAAATACCATTGCTTATTAACGAGGCGCCGTCGAGTTTTTGTTTTTCTTATACGACCCCCCCATAAGTTGCGTGCGTGCCCATACACTCCGCAAGTAATTAACTGACTTGGCCACACACGAACATAAACATTTTGTGTTAAGTCCACTGGCGGTATGACGTACACCGTATAAAACGTTCGCGTGAAACTCAAACAACCGAATTGTTTGACTAAAGTATATCGAATTTTGTATTGTTTTTTTATTGACGTACTAGCTGAGCCCGCGACTTCGTCCGCGTGGAATTTAACTAAACAAAAAAGCCCGCTCCCGCGTTCTGAGCCCGCGCGACAGGACCCATTTTTTTGTTTTTCTAAAATAAAAGCTTAATTTACTGCTTATAACATCAGCTATCTACCAGTGAAAGTCCCGTCAAAATCGGTCCAGCCGTTTCGGAGATTACCCGGAACAAACATAAAGACAGACAGACAGACAATTTTTTTTTAAATCGCGTGTTTGTTATAGTTGTCGTATGTACCTACCTAGTTCCATATGCATTAAGTGAAAAGGTGTTATTTTGATATTACAAAGAGACACTCCAATTTTATTTATTTGTATAGATATGTATAGATATAAGTAGCAATTATTGTTTATGCATATTGTAAAATAATGTTTTAAAAATATTGAATGATTGCAAATATATTCCCTCTTAAAGTTAGCTATACGACTGAGTTGTGTCATACGTCAGTTAGTATGTTTAGAAACTTTTAACGGCTGTATTTTTGCCAATCTTGGAGTTACTTTAAGAATTATTTAAGTGTTAGCAACCCTGAGATATACATAGGTAATTTATATTTATGATGATTGATATTTATATCAAATGTCAATTCTTTTTGTTTTTTTTTGGGTTATAATTTAAGAATAATAGAAAGTTGCGCTATATTTGAGTAAAGTTATGTCTGCCTACCCATACTTATGCCTAACAGCATGCTTGAATAAAAACGATGGTGTCAATTCACTCAGAATATCAAATAAGTATATTAATCATTTTATGTTACTAACTCAGTAAGAAACAGGCTGGAGATATTATATTTACATTCATATCTACTACTCGTTGTAATTATCAATTATATAAGCAACTGGCGCTTTTAAAAATTAATAATATTACAAAATATAAAACGACCAGCCCGCAGTGTTTCTCGCCGGATCTTCTCAGTCGAGGTCGCGTTCCGATCCGGTTGTAGACATAAGAAAAATATGTAAAAATGACGATTTGTAAGTGCCCCCGTAGGCCTAAACAAAATAAACGCTTTGACTTTGAAAAAATGATTTTGTGTCCTATCTGAAAGATTCGCTTCTTTATATTAGGCGTTAAATAATATTCAGCTCAATTTATACATATTTCCCAATTTTATAGAAATTTGCTGCCAGTCTACCCCAACTCGATTGAATAGAAAACATAAACAGATTTTATATCCATACAGTTTCCAGTTAAATTACACTTACCAACGACGTTCAGATGTATGAAATGGCTCATATGAGGAGTCGTTGATATTTGACACTCGTAGATCCCAGAATCCCTGTGTTGTGGGTACTTTATCTGGAACAAAACATCGAAAATAAATATTCCATTAAACACAGCCACGGGACCAACAATCATTTGGACGAGTGCGGACACTCTAGGTCAAAAGATTCCGAAACACATACGCTTAATAAGGTATATAAGTTTTACGATCGACCAATCACAACCCATTATTATTTAGACCAATCACAATGCGTAGCCTCCGCGCCCACCGTCCAACTTTAGTCATGATTATTTTAATGAAAGTTATTATTAGTGCGGAATCTAAAGAGTAACCACCGTGAACTAGCATCTCGACGATTCTATCGATAAAAAAAAAACACGTGCTTTATTATTTTACTCATTCTGGAGCTACAATGCCGCAGACAGAGAGAGGCAAGAGCGTCAACTAATAACACCCCTTTTAACGTTGCGTGAGGGGTTGGAAATATATTGTAAATGTCTCCCTTTGAGCCGAAACACACGTCGAAATTACTTTACACACTCTTTATATTTAGCAGAAAATTTCATTTGGCATCCCCGGGGTTGTATTTCATCAGACTCTTGATTAAGAACAAAAAGACGTCGTCGACCTCTTCGGTTTTCAAATCATTGAAATCTAAAATGAAGAGGGAAGGTCCTTTACCCCAATCAGTGATTTGGAAACTTCAAAGAATTTGCGAAACGAGAAAATGCAATGTTTAACTCAATTTTCTGGTCTGGTGATCCTGTGAAATGTGTCTCAGAACTTTATGTCCTTGCGCTCGTTACATTATATTGAAGACAACATTTTATTTTGTGTCAATATTGGAAAATGCAATAGAGTAGACCATTTTATGGCTGGAATGCTTAGGAATGAGCTATTTTAAATGCTTAAGTGGGTGGAGATAGTTTTATTAGTGTCTGTTGGCTGACTTTGATGGTTAAGCATTTTTGTTGGCCATTGATTTTATAAAAGGATGGTTAAAATGACAGATTTTTTTATTTGATCTCTCCCAATAGTTCTCCAGAAGCGGCAGTGTCAAAAGCACCTATTTCATTTCAATCGCATTTCAAATGGTTAAGAGCAAAAAGGACAATAACCGGTTTTGTCTCCAAATTTTACTGTACATTACTTCGGAGATAATCGTTTCGCATTAGGACTTAATCTTGCGTCGTAGTCGTAGTAGTAATGTAATTTTATCCACTTATATTTTAAGTAGGCCATAACATTAAGAAATAAGGTCGGGATTATGACACAAACATTATCTTGAGACTTGAACTCCAGTGATTTCCAAGTTCAATTAATTTAATTTGACGCCGTGGTTCATTTGAATTGTAATATTATCACGTCTTACGCTAATGTAACTCAAATATTTGAGCCCTCCCAGCTACGTCTGTATTTAATGTGGTGTGAATTATGAGCTCTATAATAATGGATCCTATTTCGGGGTAAGATTTATTTGTACTGTTTATTTACATAAAATTGTTTCATTTATTTATATTTAGTATGTATAGAAACTCCTCAAGTTTCTAGCTTTGCTATTATCAAAGAGTTGAACTGATATAACAATTCAGTTTTTATAGTTAATCTTGCATTTGAGATCTTGTATCATTGTTTTTGCTAAAGAGAACAATATTGAGTGATAGGTACCCTTTGATAAAAGACTTCCTTTATCAAAGTAGGTACCTAATTAATTTGTATAATAATAATAAAGTTTAATTTCAATAATACACATAAGTAAATACTAGAGACAGTGTCCCAACTACACAAAAATAATCTGATGTGTTTCTTTCTAAAAAGCTGACCTTATATTATATCACTCGCTCGCACCCAGCAGTACCAACCAACAGAAAAAAATATATAATCAGACTGTTGGTTTTCTGGTAGATACCTTCATATTAAGCATTTACTTAGAAGCCTTGCAAAGAATCGTGCAGTATTAAAATAAAAACTCATGAAAAGTATAATTAATATTTAACGTCAAGCCGAATTTTGTCAAAAAATTTAGGAACAAAAATGTATTATTTTAATTAGTTACCTAACTTAGGTTATGCTTGCTTAGTTATAATTAATGGTCTCATTCCCAAAGACCTAATTGTATTCTATAGGTAGCATGCCGTCATTTGAGACACTAATGGCTGTTGTTGTTGTTTGTAAGTTTGACGGAGCGTCACACAAAATAGGATGTTCAAATTTAAATGAAATTTCACAAATACTAATTGTCTAAGAGACCAACTGTATAAAAAGTTTTTTAAGTATTTCTCAATGAGCTATGCGTTTGCGTACACTATGAGACCTCATAGTAATGTTTGTGTATACGCCCTTTAGACTACTTTCTCATTTTTATCTCTAAATCCTCGGGTGTGGCTTTGGATATTCACCCACTAGCTAGTAATGATCAAAGTAGGAACATCGTATCTAAGCTGAATTTAAGAGGTTAGTGATATTTATTAGCACCTCTTCGATGCATTCAATTCAAGTCTGAATGCAGACTGACTCACCAACTGTAGGGTCCCAAACTAAGAAGCGTTTCTATTGTACTATGGGTGCCGTACAATTGACTGGGGGCGATCCCAGTGACATCCAGACCATGGAAAATTACGAAAAGGCCATTTCCGAAATTTTCCCCGGCGGGAATCGCATCCGCAACCACCATGTGCAGTGAGCCGAGTGGCCTACACTCAAACCACTGCGGCAAGCGGTCGTCGACATAAACAAAGGCTTTACCTGCAAGGTCCAATCTTCTGTGTGCGGCAGATGTATCGCTCTGAATCTCTGGTCGCTTGTGTAGGTGTACCTGCCGACTGTCAGAAGATGGATGTCTCTGTGTCGCACCCAGGATACTTGCATGTTCAGCTGTAACAAGGATACGTTTTTACTTCATAAGGATGGGCAGAAAGCAATAAGGTACGTATTTGACTATTTTTTATTGCATACTTTTAATATACTATTGTATGAATGATGTCCTGGGATTGCTAACGGTGATATATATTTAAAATAACTTTGAAGTTGGCAACAATACAAACGTTTAAAGTTTCCTATAAGAAAAATCGGAAATAGTAGACATAATGATGTGACGTCAGCGCCATAGGTCAGCGCGTGCAACAGAAAATGA
This sequence comes from Notodonta dromedarius, assembly GCA_905147325.1. Taxonomy (NCBI): domain Eukaryota; kingdom Metazoa; phylum Arthropoda; class Insecta; order Lepidoptera; family Notodontidae; genus Notodonta; species Notodonta dromedarius. The sequence continues at coordinate 10,192,225 of LR990165.1, read as the reverse complement.
GCGCGATCCCACTTTTGTTTTTAGCAAATTTTCATAGCAATTGAATTATATCACAAATGTGTCAAAAAAGTAGTCAAACACCCTATAGGTACTCTAGAACACTACAGCTACTTACTATATAACTTTTTTTGTCAGTACGCAGACCCTATTCTAAAGGCTTAACGGTTATATTAGCGTTTCAAGCATCAATACCATCTCCTCCCATTCCGTAAATCCTAGTACCGTCAGAATTCCTCTGAATTATTGTCCTTGTTACCGAGATAAATGTAGTTACTTTATCACTGACGTCATATGGTAATTCAGCCGACTTCACCAAGGCCTAAGCATAATATTAGTTCAGTAATAGATGTACGAAATGAATAAAGATGACACGACTTTATTTTTCGTGTTTACAGACTTGTTTAGCCTAACTCAAGGGCGTGGCCTTCGTAATAGATGTACTAAGTAAGGTAAGTATAGGTTTACGTCGAAACTGGATTTGGCACGCGTAAGACTTGGGCTTGAGTAGTCTTTTATGTTTCATTGTTGCAAAATACAGTTATTACAAAAATGTCATGGAATATTATTCAATGGGAAATTATTGAACCCGTCCAGGCATTGCATATCATCCAATAATCTAATATTCAAGGATAACCTCTGAAAATTTCTTGGCACCCGGATATTTGGCTGGCGTTTGATACTTTAAAATGGAATGAGGCATTTAGGGGAAATCTATTTCGTTTGACTTGAAGGAGAAAAAAATACTAGCTTTATAAAAAAAAATGAACTGCATTATTCAGTAGATGACATTTTATATTTTCCGGATATTATGAAGTCAGTTAACTTTTTTTTCTTAAGTGATTATTTTTTATTATCAACATTCTCGTTCACAGGTCAAGGAAAACATTAAATTATATTATCATGCTACTAGCTTTGCCCCTTCGTCCGTGCAGATTTCGGAATAGAATTCAAAAACAATCTTCCGATCCCTCATTATAGCAGGAGAATTTTCCAGAATTTGAAGGTACTTACGTACTAACCAAATTTAATATTTTTCATCCGGTTTAGGATGTACACCGTTGATAGACCAGCCAGTCAGTGAATCTGTCCGTCTATATCGAATCGATATCGTTATCGATCAATGTAAAAACGTCCATAGTCGCAAACCTCAGAATTTAGGGGTACGAGAGAAAGAAAATGGAATGCAAAAAAGGACTCTATGTCTAAATACAAAATTGATTGAAAAACTAAATAGTGTTAGACAAAATCTATGTAGGAACCTGCATGATAAAAAAACTGACTTTCAAGAAAAAGTCTCCATTTTTCAAACCTATTAAAAACCTAAGTCGCCGTTTATCTCGAACAGATTACTCTCCAGAACGTAAATTAAAAAAAGTTGATAGCGTAGCTTTTTAAAGCGCCGTGCGAAGGCACAGCCATCTCGTTAGTCAGGCTTGTTATTTATGTGGTCGGGAAGTGGCGACTGCGCCTAAAAAGAGTTTTATATATAAAGTTGTGCACACAATAGGTACTGACTTTAAAGTTTCATTGTGCTATTGTTACGTTTCATTTTAAACGAGGAGTTGGTACACCGCTATGTAAATTGGACGTGGCTTGTTGAAATAAGGGGACTCGTTAGGACGAGTGTGTGTGTACGTGTTGTGGAAATGTCTGTAGTGAAGGCATGGTGCGTCTGTGCGGTATTTAGAAAGTGAAATTTCATTTGGGCTGATTTTATGGGATTATTATGGAGGTTTTATCAAATCTTTATGACATAATTGTTGATAAATGAGTTGTTGATAAACCTACCTTGGAAACTATTTGCTGCTTTGCTTTGCGATTTACAACTTGTTTTAAAGGACATTATTGTTCTCTAAAGAACCAATACTCAAATATTATTGATACATATTTTACTTATTTTTGTACGTTGTCCCACTGCAAGGCAAACTTCTTTCCGACTTACTGATACATAATTTTAAATCATCACCATCTTTACTCATGCTCATTCATACAATATAGGTAGTGTAGGCACTATTGAAATTATTTCATCCCAAATTAATTTCTAACCGCTTAAACCATAGAACTAAATTTTGTATCAGTTATATCACAAATTCTGCAAGACAGCAACGCTCAGAATGCCAAGATGTTATCCCAGCCTTTTCAGTTCAGCATCGCTTCGCGTGAGTCGTAAACTTAAGTAAACTTGGCGAATGAAACGTGCACTCCTTTTGTTATAGGAAAGGCAGTGAATTAAGTTCAGGAACATTGTGAGACTGATTCGTATATAAAGGTAAGGCAATTTAGACTTTGTTGACTTGAAAAGGTCTTTAAAGTTACCTGAGAAGAATTATTATTTATTTATTATTGTTTATTTATTATCATTTAAACACGTGTAATATTGTCTAAGTACATAACATACAGGAAACCAGGAAGGTGGTTTAGAAATGATGTTATTACATCTACATCAAGAATAGTTAAGTGTAGGTTGCTATAACTATATAATATAATGCGTAGGTGTAACAATAAATAGTTTTTTTTTAAAGTAGTATTAATTAGTATTCATATTAATAATAGGTACCGAATTGGTTCGAGGAATGAATACTAAACCTCCTTTTTTGTTTGAATCGACGAGGTGGTGGAGTTATTGGCGCACCAGATGTAAAAATGAATCTTGATGTATTTATGGTATATCTCAAAGCATTTTTCTTTACGACACACGTGTTGGTCATCATTTTTTTGCATGAAGTTGTGGTGTTAGCGTATTTGAGAGCGATATAAATTGAAAATGGCCCAAGACTAGGCGTGGACCGTACACGGCGTATGATTGAATCACGTTGTCTGCTCAAGCATTCCTATAACGTATCCACTTACCGTTTTATTCCCTAGATTCTTGACGCGGCAGTTCAAATACGCCGTCTTGCCCAGTAACGCAGTGACGTTCTTGGACCAAAGCAGGTCGAAGTACGGGCCAGTGCGCGCCGTGGGGCGGGGGCTGTCGAGGGCGGCGCCCGCCCGGATGGCGTTGTCCGCTGACCCGGCCGGCGGCGCGGTGGCCGACGCATTTGTGGGCGACCCTTTTCCGAGTTCCCGTTGCGCTGATGATACTGCGAACAAGATAATATACCCAATAAATATCGCCAGATCGACATACCAAATGTATGGTCCCAAACTAAGCAACGCTTGTACTACCGGTACCGTACAATGGACTGGGGCGATCCGAGTGACACCCAGGCCTGGGCAAATTACGAAAATGCCATTTCCGTAATTTGCCCCGACGGGAATCGAACGCGCAACCACCCAGTGCAGTGAGCCGAGAGGCCTATGCTCAAACCACTGCGCCAAGCGGTCATCAGATATGTATACAAATTAAAGAAGTACCTATTCTTCGAATCTAATATGGTGGTGGTTATTGGTGGTAGAGGCTAGAATGATTGCGTAGCTAACTGACTACATATACAGGCTTGCTCGATCGGGGTAGTAGACTATCTCACAGAAGATCGGTGTAAAGTAGCCATAATAGTTACGTTACGTACGATGAGACGATGAGCGAGAGAGTCGGAAGCTGAACCCTCCTTCTGCCTCCCTACCTCTCCCTATACCACACTCGAGTCAGCAACGTGCGAGCGATGCCTTTGGTATTGCAAGAATCGATACGCTATGGTAACTGCTTAATATCAGCCGGGTCGTAGGCTTATTTGATAACTATTTTATATAAAAAAAACTTTCATGGACGCTTTTAGATTTCGACTCTTTGCGGCGTAGCTCTTAAACTATAAAATCGCGCAACGACGGTAGACTACAAAGTACGAGTATATAGTAAATATCTGTATTGTAGTATAAATAGTTCAAATATTGCTAGTTATTATTTTCATTAAAATTATCTGTAGTACACATTCATACTACCCACGTCTCCATGAGAAATCGTAAATGAGTTCATTCGCTTACGACTTTTAGTTTTTACAATACATCTCAATGAATCTCTATTTATTTGGTCATCACATCACGCGTGAACGGATGGAACGATTTCGCTAATATTTTTTTGGTTGTGTTTATTATTTTGTCAGGAGAAGATTCTTATGAAATATAAAAAGATGAAAGATGACCGGAACAATTCGAATTCATATTCAAAGTCAACAGTACAACGTCAGTCGGGTCAGCTAGTACATTATATTTCCATTTTATTGATAAATTTAATCAATTCTAAAAGATGTCAAAACTAGCATTTCTACCCTAAACAACAAAATTTTCTCTCTTAACGGTCGAGTAACTTCACCCCTTTTAACCCCGACAAATAAATATAGTCCAGCAAAGTACTGGAATAGATTACCGCGCCACAACTTTATTATCCGTGTCTGGTCTCGTGGAAACTCTGTCGAAGCGATCGTGTGTGTGAACATCACTTGAGCGCGTGTGACGTCACTATGGACACTCAGTTCGATGAGATAGTTACACTGGAAGCGGTATAATAATATAATACTTGACAACTTTTATAACTAGGTCCTGGGAGTCGCATATTCGCGTTTTATACAACGTAAACGATTATTGAATTATTTATTTGAACGACACTCGTAGAAAGAGATAAGTCATAGTGCTATAACGGACGGACGGACGGATGGACGGATGGGCTGTATATTATTGTAAGGGTTTCTAGTAGGGACCACGGAACCCTGAAAGCAAGACAATTAAACCATGTTGAATTAAAATAAACAAAAACTTTATTTATCTACTAGTATCTACTTGCGGCCGCGTAGATACCAAATATGAAAAGTATCTAGCTAACCTATATGTTATCAGAGCTTAGCTTACCTCTTTACCAAATTTCATTCTCATCTGTTCAGCCGTTTTTGCGTGATCTTCAGCCAAACTTACAAACAAACAAATTCGTATGTACTTGACCTAATTTTTCACATACTACTTTGTTTTCTTATACGAAATTTATACCCCTATAAAAAGCATGTCATATAAAACATTGAATACTTATTTCAAAGCAGAACACAACTCAAGGCTCTTTACCAACATTTTAGTGGCTGATATTTGTTCTGCACCGTCTCCTCCGTGCCCCAGGTTCAGGAACATGAACACGCTAATGTTATTTTAATGTACAAGCACTGTTTTAGAGGTCTTGTGAGATTTTATTATTCGAATATTAAACAGAATTTAACGTGTGATGGAATTTGGTATTGCATTTGCATCGCGGCATAATTATGGAACAATTTAGGTGGAATATTTTATCTTATCAATTTCAATCGTTTAGCTTTGCATGGGCTAACGAGATTACCTGGATGTGTGTTTTAGTACATATACAAGGTGACACATAATGGGTATACTATTTTTTTTAAACTTAACTTTGTAATTCTAAAACCATCAGCTTTGGAGGGAACTTGAAAAACAAAAGTTGTTATAGGAATACAGCTGTTGACCGATTTCACAAGTCTACAAAACCTTTAGTACTTCAACTGTCTCACAAAGCCGATAGTTTGAGATTTACAAAGATAAGTTGCAAAAAAAATAGTATACCCATTTTGTATCACCTAGTATACTACATAATATACCTCGTAATCTCACATTGGTAGTATTCGCAAAACAAACATCTTTTGAGGATTTGCTGTTGGGAATTCTAGGTGATAGAACAAAGCTTTAGAAACCTACTCATATCTCAGAATAGAACGACTCAGTATACACACTGAGAAAGAAACAATGACAGCAAATTATTTTTCGACCTTCTAGCACCGCTGCATACGAAATATGGGCCATGAAAACTAGGCATTACTTATATCATTGCTGTAATTGCAAGGCGTTTAGTAAAGACACTTAAAAATCTCATTAATTTGTTTATCAGTGAAATAGTATTATTACAGCAGTAAGCACAAGATAAATATACATCTGAATTGACAGTGCAAAGCGATGTTAATACTCGTAAGCAGTCCCAAAAGATTTTCGCAAAATATAAATATACCTACTAGCTGTGCCCCCGCGACTTCGTCCGCGTAGTATTTAACTTTACAAAAAATTCGGGATTATCGGGATAATAAGTATCCTATGTGTTAATCCCGGTTATAAACTATCTGTGTTCCAAATTTCATCCAAATCCGTTCAGTAGTTTTTGCCTGATAGAGTAACAAACATCCACATTTTCGCATTATAATACTAGCTGTGCCCACCGACTTCGTCCGCGTAGTATTTAACTTAGCAAAAATTTCAGGATTATCGGGATAAAAATTATCCTATGTGTTAATCCCGGTTATAAACTATCTGTGTTCCAAATTTCATCCAAATACGTTCAGTAGTTTTTGCGTGAAAGAGTAACAAACATACATCCACACTCACAAACTTTCGCATTCATAATATTAGTAGGATTTCTATTTTCTGATTCTAAACAGTACCTACTAAGGGAACCGAATCAAAGGTGACGCCGCAGGGTCTGTCTGCCCTTAAAATGACACAATCTGAATGAAAAGCATTTTCACCTCTATCAGTTATTATCCTGTCATTTAGAATAGCACCTGCTCCCGTGGGGTCCGCGAGATAATATCTACGTTTTCTTTTAATTCTCATAAGCATTGTGTTGGGACAACCGTCGGGTACATTTTGTGTTTAATTTGACAGCGCTCGGTGATTTATCACTTCATTGGGATCTTTATTGAAACGCGAATGGTTTGAAAGATCAAAGAACATTGGATAAATACTATATTAATTTAAAGTAGTCTCAACTATTGTGAGAACGAAATACTAATACTTAATTAAGAGTTTGTGTGGACCACAATATTCTATAGACTTTTGTGCCAATTTTATATTTTTCAGTCAACGAAATAAAAAAATGTGTCGTATATTTGAAATTTTGTTCGCGGAAATGTCGCCACTGTATGGAAAAAGGTCAACATTAAATTGAAAGCAACGGATAACAGCTAACGAACCAAATTGAGCACATAAATACGAATATCGAACAGAACGAGTTGTGAACAAAACTTGGTTCTCAAAAATTCGCCAACAAAATTTCGAACTGAAGATTTTTTCTTGCTTCCCCGATTGTTCCGTACGCTGAATGCTAATAACATACATGATAATAAACCAGAAGGCCTCGCCATTGTTATTGCGTTGGTATTGAATATCACAAAATGGCCGAACACAAGGGGTCGAGCGGAACAAAACACGAACCGAACGAAGAAGGGGTCGCTGGTAATTTTATAGCGGAAGCCCTAACATATTTTTTTTTGTAAAAACTTGTTTGAGGGGAAAATATTTGGAGTTAGCTTGAAAAGAGTATTTTTAAGGCTTCACTTGACCTCAAAGGTGGTAGAGCCGAGCTGTAGCCAATTGACATAGCTCATACACTGGTTCGACCGGGTAGTACCATCCTCTTACATAAGTCATTATTATACCTGCGTTTTGTACAATTAGTGAGAGAGCCGGAAGCTCAAACCCCTCTCACACCCTTCCCCTCTATCCTACTATAAGGATTCTACTTATCTTCTTCGGCAACGTGAGAGCAATAAATATCTTTGGTATTTCAAATATCTATAGACTACAGTAACTCCTTAACATCAAGCGAGTCGTACGCTTGTTTGTCGACTTTTTTGTATAAAGAAACTCGTTACCGTGTCGCCACTGTCATTATTTTATATGAAATGTAATATAATAAAATTCATATATAAGAATGACCTAGGAAAGAAAAGGAGAGACAATAACAATGATAATAACATTAAAAGGTTTATGTGTTTAAGTACTTAGTTATTTCGGGAAAATATTAGTTCTGGAACAAAAATAATGTTTTTTTTATTCCAATAATAGTAATATTTAAGCCTTAATCAAGAACGCATTTTTAATATATAATCTAATAGACAATTTCTTCTGAGGTAAAGTGATAAGATTTTAGTTCATTCGTGATAACTTATCTTTGATCTACCACGTTGAACTACGTATATACGAAGTCGCTTTATAAGAATATGCTTAAAGTTAAGTAATACGCATTGCAGATGCCGCAACGAAATGGCTTCTAGCTGTCTAGATTCTGCAGTGTCTGGAATTATGTCGTGGATAAGGTCTGTGGAGAACTGACTGGATTTTTGGTATAAAATGTTTTATTTAAGACAAAAAAATCCTTGATTCTTACATGGTACATAATTTAGTGTCTCTACCGATCAGTAGTCAGATATTAAATATGTAGACTTGACTGCATTCTTTAAAAAATATTAAATTAAAATTAAATATAAATGATTACATGCGTACGCGAAAGTAGAGTTCTTGTTGCAAATCGCTACACGAGTAGAAAACATAAAAGGATCGGATATTATAGAAAAATGATGTCAAGGATGTCCTTGGATTGAACTGGCTACAAAACACATGGAAAACAGACAGAAACGTGGAAAATATAAAAGGTTTATGAAAATACGAAAACATAAAAGAAAAAAAAACAGTCATTCATACATCCCAATACTAATAATTTCCATACATTTTACTGTAGTATCAGAGTGTCAAATACGACCATCACACAGTGTGAATGATCTCTTAATACGAAAGAGAATTAGTAAAATTTACTAAAGAACAATGAAAAAGACAAGAAAGTTACCCACAAAGTTGCTTCACGAAAAATTCGATACAAGCAAACTAATAATTTACGCGAAAAGAAAAATCAAGATTTTAGCCGTAAAATGATAACCCCATAACATTTAATGCCCGTTAATCCAAATACGCAACTAAACATAACAATCCAATGGCCGTCGTCCATAAAACCGGCCATTACTGGAGTAAACAATATTAGAGAAAGACTCGCAACCATAAATCTCTGTGGAAATGCCTAGACAGCGATAGCCGACCAAATTGTGGCCGAACAGAGCACAATATACGCAATACATAAGTTAGATTACGTTGTTTCTTGTCGTCGCGAGATTTTCTTTAGATAGTAAAATGGGAGTCGCCTTTTGTGTGGAAATTCCCTTTTTTTCGGGATGCTAAGTGAATTATTTGTACGTTCTTTTGGCTTGTTTGTCTCACTTGAAACTCTTGTACGTCTGGACATAACACAAAATATATTATTATATTATATTGTTTTACCAATATGAACTTTAAAAGTACTAGGAATACACTTCAATGTCTTTTACTACATTGTAAACGTTTTGCGCTGGTCTCAGCTCAATGTAACGACAATCTTTACTCTTGGAAAGTCGAGAGAATTGTAGAGTCGGATTACTTGAACAATGCTAGCGTATAAGCTGCGAATTGATTTTTTTTACAATAAAGTCGGAAATATCGTACGATCTGCATGATATTAAGCAAAGCAGTTACCATAGCCTATTGCTCGTACGTTGCCGAACTGAAGGGGAGTAGGAATTGAAATAGAGCGAGGGGAAGTGTAGGAGAATGGTTTCCGGTTCTCTCATTCATCGTGTGAAACGCAGCTATCCACTTTACGACGATCTTCTGTGAGAAGGTGGTACTACCCTAGTGAACCCCTATATGAGCTGCATATTACATCACTACATACTATAAAACCAAGTCGCTTCCCGCTTTCTGTATGTCCCTATGTATGCTTAGATCTTTTAAACTACGCAAGGGATTTTGATGCAGTTTTTTTAATAGATAGATAAATTCAAGAGGAAGGTTTATAAGTTTAATACATACATAATATAGTAGAGAAACACTGATAATTTTAGAACCGTGCGAAGCCGGGGCTGGTCGCTAGTAATTTATAAAAAGATCACGCTTGCCACTTAAAACGCGCGAAATACAAAACACTCTAAATATAATTGATAGGGATCAACTTTTAATTATAACGCCAATACCAAAATGTTGAAAACCAAGCCCCCGATATTTACAAATAGTAAAATAAATCCCAATTTATTACTCCTAAAGTAGTCGGTATACAGTCCACAGAAGCAATTAGAAATCAACAACAAATCCGTTCCCTAATAGGATTTCTGAACAAACACCAAACGTATTGATTTACACTTCAGACTGTTTGGTATCATTCTGAATATTGTAAACAAACCTTTAACTGGTTTCAGTAATAAATTCTCAATATTCTCGGTATAATATCTCGGGTTTGAAAACAAACTTCAGTAATTCTCGGTAGCTCTAACATAAAATTTACGCTTGCTAAACGCGTGGCGTATTCGTTAAATATTTGTATATCAAATTATACGGAACCCGGTAATTTAATAACTAATAATTGTACATACAAATTATTTCAGTCATAGTGATAACACAATAGTACATTGTTACACGAGTGGTGAAAGTGCCTTATTCAGTCCCGAGACGGGGTTTGGCGCCCGAGCGTAGCGAGGGCGCTAATAGTTCGAGGGACAAAATAAGTCTTTCACCCGAGGTAAACACTGTGCTTTTCATTACGAATACAAGGAAAGTAAAAATAAAAACAGGAATTGGCTAAAGAAATAATACAAGGAAGTATGAACAATACTCTACAACCCGAAAATTTATTTTATTATTTAGCCATTATTTTTCATTTTCATCTTTAAATATTTTGCCCAAATCTATGTTATTTTAAAGAAATTGTTGAAACTAAATTATAATTAAGTCATTTAAAAATATATATTCTTTAATTAATACTTAACTTTATGTTATTTCAATTTTACATCGTGCTGTAATTGAGTGACAGTAGAAAAAGTTAGAACATGGTACCATAGAAATGTGAAAATGGAACTAGCTTTTTTTTTATAATTTGACAGCTGTCAGTTGAAAGCGATTCTCCCGGGCCGGAAAAGTATTACTTTCAACCCGCTCCTCAGGCAACTTCAGACCTACTTTCAGAGTATGAGTAGTTAAAATGTAATTTATTTATCTACTGTACTCTTGTCAAACTAATGAAGACACAGTAATGTATAATAGGTTTAAATGCAATACAATTTTTATTTAAAATAAAGTTTCAAAGGTTCCTCTTGTCATAAATGTTAACATATTTTTAAAGTAAATAACTTTATAAACTTATTCGTTTCTAAGACACCCTATTCTATTACAGACATATATATTTATAATTATGTTTAAAATGATCGATGTATTTTTATATGCTAACACAGTATTTAGTTTAACAAGTAGTTTTGTTTAAAAAAGGTATATAAAACTAAAGTACTTTATTTGCTCACTGATAAAATTAGCAGCTATTTCTTTCAGCTGGAAAAAGTATCCCTCCTACGCGTCCTAGTTGTTCTATTTTCTAGCTCCGAACGTTATTTCAAAATAGAACCGGCACTCCACAATCCCCTTAGTCCCTATTTAATTCCGTTTGGTTGATTACGTAACTCATCTTTTGTGGTTCCACTTTTAACCTCAATCCTCGAAGACGCCATTCAACTTGAGATTTATGACGTTAAACGTTCGCGGTTGAGGTTTAATTATGTGAAAATTTCGGATTAATTAATCATAGCTGCTGTGCGGTTCGTATTGATCGTGTAACTGTGTATCTGCGGAGTCATTGGTACAGAGGAATTTGAGGCCAAGGATTCTCGGGTCAATATTCTAGGAAATACTTGGTTTTAGATATTACCCACTAAGATTTGGTGAACATTTGATTTTGGAATCGAATGGATGTACCGAATAAGACCCGACTACAACACTTATCCAGGAATGCTTTGTAAAAACGATTTCTACTTCATTTCAAAAAGTTACAAGAACACTGAAGCGTTCTTAAACTCTTTTCTTGCCCTTTCTTGCACGTAATTTATAACAATAAAATATTTTTCATTACTCATACTCTGAAAGTAGGTCTGAAGTCCCTGAGGAGCGGGTTGAAAGTAATACTTTTCCGGCTCGGGAGAATCGCTTTCAACTGACAGCTGTCAAATTATTAAAAAAAAAACTAGTTCCATTATCACATTTCTATGGAACCATGTTCAAACTTTTTCTACAGTCACTCAATTACAGCACGATGTAAAATTGAAATAACATAAAGTTAAGTATTAATTAAAGAATATATATTTTTAAATGACTTAATTATAATTTAGTTTCAACAATTTCTTTAAAATAACATAGATTTGGGCAAAATATTTAAAGCTGAAAATGAAAAATAATGGCTAAATAATGATGTTGGCCGGCCAATGAAAAAAAAAAAATAGGCGGCAATCCGATCTAAATTTTTTTTTCGAGTTGTAGAGTATTGTTTATACTTCCTTTTATTATTTCTTTAGCCAATTCCTGTTTTTATTTTTACTTTCCTTGTATTCGTAATGAAAAGCACAGTGTTTACCTCGGGTGAAAGACTTATTTTGTCCCTCGAACTATTAGCGCCCTCGCTACTCTCGGGCGCCAAACCCCGTCTCGGGACCAAAAATAAGTCACTTTCACCACTCGTGTAACAATGTACTATTAGATAGCCTTTCTAAGAAATACAAGCTCTCCCGTTATCGCTTCCACCTGCGTTTAGTATACCCAATACATTAAAAGGAAATCAAAACGACAATAAATTGTAATAATCACCCATTACAAATCCGAATCGCGATTTCTCGCCGATGAAAATAAACGTTCTAAATCCTTTTGGTTCAAGCGATCGAACTTCACTCATTTATTAAGTAGTAAATTCAAACAATTGGAGTTCATTCGTTCGTCGAAGAAGAACGATATAATTGGGTGTTTCCCGTCCATTGTGCTCACATCTTTTCAGTACATTGACAGCAAACAATAGAGTGACGTCACGTTGCGGAGATCGGCGGTAATTAATGAACGTTAAAATCTAGAATGTTCTAATTGATGAACGCAATGTATGATTAAGACCCGATTTATAATTTATGTAAAATAAAAATCTTTTCTAAAATGTGTGTTCCATACAGATTATTCAATAAATTATTGGAGTAGTATTATCATTTTTTTTTTTTTTTTTTTTTTTTTTTGATATGACTATACGTTGTTGGCCAGAGTGGCCATAACAACTTCACCCGGACAGAGGGCGAGCGCGAGTGCGCTCCAGCCAGAGGGGCAGGGGGGCAGCTAGCTCAAGGGCGCCACAAGGGACACGACCTCGGCTTGGGCCGCTGCCAGAAGAGGTGGCGAGGGTAAATCTACCACCGGATCGGAACGCGACCTCGACTGAGAAGATCCGGCAAGAAACTCAGCGGGCTTGTCGGGTGCCAAGGTGCGTCTAGGTAAGTAGACGCACCTTCTAGCGGAAGCGGGGGTACGTCGACCTCGCCGGCGAGGTCGGTGTCTGGTGGGGAGTGTGCGTGTGTCGTTCTCTTCGACATCTGAGTCTAGGAGAACGGTGAGTGGGTCGGGTGGGTCCAGCAACACATGCCGCGGCCTGCGGCGGCATGTATCTGGCGCGGGTGTAGGTGCATAATCGGCGGCGGCGACGATTAAGGGATTGGTGTGCTCAGAAGCCCTCAAGAAATAGCGTTCGGACGCTATTTTGAAGTGCTTCTGGATCGAATCGAGGCGTAAGTCAGAATGAAGGTCTACGTTCCTTACGAACCACGGGGCTCCGACGGCTTTGCGAAGGAAGCGGGACTGAATGGCCTGGAGGCTATTAATGTGCCAGTTGGCCGCGTGGGCGAACACAACGCTCGCATAGGACATGATGGGACGTATGCAAGCTTTGTATAGTGTCACCTTATTTCTAAGGGACATTTTACTCCGCTTGCATAAGAGATAATGAAGGCGACCGAGCACAAAGGCGGCTCGATTGCGGACGTTTCTAATGTGAGGACCGAAGGTCATGGAGCCATCGAGAGTGACCCCGAGATATTTAACTGACTTGGACCAGGGGATAGGTTGCTTGTACAGAGAGACAGTACCTAAGTTGGAGCGAGTGTGGCGTTTGGAGGGGCGTCGAGAGGTGGACCTGGCAAAAAGCACGGCAGCGCTTTTGTCCGGGTTCACCTCTATTCGCCATTTCCTAAACCACTCTCCGAGAGAAGTGACAGCGCGTTGGAGAACGCGTGTGATTTGGGCCTTGTTTCGGTGGGAGAAATAAAGCGCGGTATCGTCCGCGTAAAGAGCGAGTTGCACGTTATTCGTGCGGGGAATGTCGTTTGTGAACAGACTGTACAGGAGGGGGGAGAGCACGGAGCCCTGAGGGACTCCTGCCCTAATGGGGTGGGGTGGGGAAAGCGTGCCCTCGACTCGATATCGAAAGGTACGGTTTGACAAGAAGTCTCGCAAGATGAGCACGAGACTGTCCGGCACGCCTAAGAGATACAGCTTGTAAATCAAGCCGTTGTGCCAGACTTTGTCAAACGCCTTAGCGACGTCAAAGAAGAGAGCTCCCGTGGAAACGGGGCGACCGGGGAAGTGGAGACCTTTGAGAACGTACTCCGTGATGCGGTGTACTTGGTGGACACAAGAGTGGCCGGCCCGAAAGCCGAACTGCTCGTCTATAAGGAGATGATTAGAATAGATATACTCTTTGAGTCTTGCTAATAGCAGGCGCTCATAGAGTTTGGCAATGGACTTGAGGAGGCTAATGGGACGGTAGCTCGCAGGAACATTGCGGGGCTTACCGGGCTTATGAATGCCGATGACTATTGCCTCCTTCCACGCATTGGGAAAGATGCAGTTCGTCATAGCGGCATTGAAGATAGTTACTAAGAGACAGATAAGTTGGGCGGGCAAGAGTTTGAGAACTCTGTTGCTAATGCCGTCGGATCCCGGGGCCTTCTTGGGGTTGAGACCCTTAATCAAATCCTTCACCTCGGATTCGGTTACCGGAGTGATAGTGGTAGTGAGGGGAAGGGAAACCCTGCGCTCGACTTCCCTATCAACGAGTTCCAGGTGGTCGGGATCAGAGGATAGGGTGCTAGGGGAGCACTGGTTCTCGAGAGCGGAGGCTAGAAACTCGGCCTTTTCGTCGTCATCGAAAGCAGGGGGGTCGCCTGAAGGGCGTAATAGGGGGGGCATTGTGGCAGTGGAATCGGACTTTAAGGCTCTCGCCAGCTTCCAGAAAGCTAGATGCGAAGGCGAGATTCCTTCGAGAAGGTCACCCCACCGCGCATCCCTAAGCTCGGCGATGCGACACTTTACATCACGCTGTAAAGCGCGCATGCGAACACGGTTAGCTTCGGTGGGGTAAGAATCATAGGCTCTGATGGAGGCATTCTTAGCTCGGACCAGTGCTTTGATATCGTCCGGCAGGACGAGGCGATGGGAATCACCTACCTCTACCTGCTTAGACGAGTGGCTGATGGCCGACTGGAGATGGTTGGAGAAGGCATCTACAGCCTGAGACGTGTCCTGAGGGGACATGAGGGGTTCAGGGATGTTGGCGAGGTGTGGAGAAGAGACATCCGCTAAGGAAGTACTTAGCTTTTGCCAATCCATCCCAGAACGCGTGGTCGGTTGAGATAGAGGGGAAGGTCCGAGCTGCATGAGGACGGGACGATGGTCGGAGTCGAGCTCTTGGAGAACTTCCAAGGAGCGCAACCGTAGGGTAATACCCTTGAGGAGGGCAATGTCTAGGACATCAGGGCGATGTGCTAGGTTGGTCGGGAAGTGAGTGGGGTGCATGGGGGCGATGACGTCAAAGTCGAGCTGATCGACTAGGGCGTCAAGGCGCCTCCCATTTGGGGTGGTAAGGAGACTATTCCACCTGACATGCTTACAGTTGAAGTCGCCAGCCAGTATGACTGCGCTTCCCAGATCAAGGAGTGCTTCGATGTCACTCCTAAGCAGAAGCTTGTTAGGTGGAAGGTAGATGGAGGCTATGACCACGGCAGGATGGCCAGTGAGGGAAAGACGGCAGACCGAGGCTTCTATGTTGGTGAGCGCAGGGGGGTCGAGGGGGATGCAGTGGAGGGACCTCCTGTAATAAATGGCAGTCCCACCCCCGCGGGCGGTGAGCCTGTCATTCCTTACAAGGTTATAGTTTGCGATTTTGGGATCGCGACGGGACGGCTTAAGCAGGGTCTCCTGCACCAGCAAGAGATCAACCTGATGTTCCCGAAGGAATTCACCAACCTGATCCCTCTGCTGGGAAAGGCCGAAAGCGTTGAAGAACGCTAGGGATAGGTGATGGGGTTTGGTCCGTTGGATGTGTAAATCCATTACGGGTGCAGGTGGGAGTCAAAGGTGGAGAGCGAGTCGTACACGTCCATGTACGACTGCATGACGCCAACCCTCTCAAAGGGAGTGGAGACGTTACGAAGTTCATGCGCCAGCGAGCGAATCCGTTCAACGTTAACAACGTTGAAAAAATCGTTCACTAGCGCGAGGTCGTTAGCCCAGCTGGTGGCGGAGGCAGGCGCAGAGGGCGCGGGGCGAGGGCGGGGGGCAAGAGGGCGCGCAGGGGCAGTCTGCACCGGGAGGGAGGCGGTGGCCGTGTATGGGAGCGGTTTGCTCCATACATTAGCGTGTGGGGAGGGGCGCGCTGGGAGCGCAGGCTTTAGCGCAGAGGGCGCGGGGGCGGGGGGTGCCGAAGGCAGAGAGGGGCGGGGCGCAGAGGGCGCAGTGGGGATCGGTGCGAACACCGGGGGAGGCGCAGAGGGCGCAGAGGGCTGAGAGGCAGCCCGTGCCGACGCACGAGGGCGTCCACGCCTCGCCACCCCGCTGCTCCCCTTTGGGGCCTTGGGGCAACCGCGATAATTCGCGGTGTGCCCCTGAGTCCCGCAGAGGACACAGCTCGGCGGCTCGGTCGCGGTCTCCCTTGAGCGCGAGCACTCACTAGTGGGGTGATCCCCGATGCATTTGACGCATCGGGGACGGGCGTTACAATTACGGGCAGAGTGCCCGTAAAGTTGACAGTTGTGGCACTGTGTAGGAGTGCCACTTTTGTGAGGGGCCTCAATTGAGAGCCCCGAAATTAGGCATACGGCCTTTAAAGAGAAGACTTTCCGACCTTCGTCGGAGCGGTCCAGCACAACCAGGACCATATCGTATGGTTCCCGGGTGCGGGCCTTGTACATCCGGTGCACCTCTTGCACCGGGAGGGACTGCGACTTAAGGTCGCTCTTAATGAGCTCCGTATTGAGCTCTTTGGGGAGGCCGCGGATGACGGCACGAAGGACGCGCTCTTCTTCGAGCGCGTAGGTGTGGTATTGGATTTTATTGTCCCGCAGGAACTTTGAAAGGGCACGGTGGCAGTCCGAGGTCTGCACCTTGACCATAATTCCCTGCGAGGTGGACCTCGCAGAGAGGAAATGGATATGACGCTCGTGGAGCGCCTTAGAAATGCGCTCCCAGGAGCCCTTGTCATGGATGACAAGGGGAGGGGGCGGGGGTGACTTGCGCACGGGGCGCGGGGAGGGCGAGGCCCGCTGCGAGGCAGACGGGCTACTGCCAGATTGGCGGGGAGTAGGGGATGCGGGGGTAGGGGAGGGGGCAGGGGACCCCAGGGCGGGAGCGGCTTTGCTCACCTTCGGGGGAGGGAGGTCGCGCAGTTTGTTGCGCGCCCTCTTGCCTCCGCCAACGCGGATAAAATCATCCTCTGAGGAGGGTGAGGCAGGAAGGGGGGGGGGAGGGGGGCGCAAGGGCCTCCACCTCCATGTCGATTTCCGACTGAGTGTCGGAATCGCTCTCAGAGGGAGGGGTAGGAGCTGGCGGGGAGGAGGGAGGCGAGGGGTCAGGGGACGCGGGGGAGTCCGCGGCAAGGCGGCGGGCAAGAGTGTCCAATATTGCCGGGCATTGGGCTTTAACTAGAGCGAGGAGCTCCCGAAGGATCTCCTCGGTGATATTGGATAGGTCCATAGTAGATGGACCTATGAGACTGGATCGTCCCGCCCCACCTGCCGGCAGGGAGGGGTAGGGTGAGTGCCTAGGTGTGTCAGTATTATCATACCTAAATCCCATTATTTTATGTGAAATTCTCTTCAGAGGTGCCAGTCGAAAGGTCAACTATTAAGTATTATAATAGTTTGGTTTAAAAGTCACACAAACACTTGCGTACGAATATTTTTCAAGCAGTCTTTAATTTTAATTGCATAACATGTTGCCCAACTCGTTGTGCGACTTGCTACCCCACAAATTTATCCCAAGAGATGATACAAGTAGTGTAAAGTATTAGAATACATCCAACGTTCGGATAAGCGTTAATCTAACTTCTCAAGTTAATATAACTTTCCTTGTTTCGTGTACGCAGGAAAATATTTTTGGGAAGCTTCACGTAATCATTTTATGGTAATGTTGTATGCCTTTATCATTACCTATTACTCGGTAACGGATATTAGTTTTTGGTTATCTTTCATATTTATTTAAAACAACATTTAATGGCAGTAAAGCCAAGCTAATAGCCAACTGACTATCGCTCGTATATGGCCTGCCTCGGCCGGGGTTGTATCACCTTATAATAGAAGTCGTTGTAAAGTAGCTATTATAACTGCGTTTCGTACGATTACTGAGAGAGCCGTTAGCCAAACCCTCATTTTGTCCCACTCCTTTTCAGATCGGCAACGTGCGACCCATGCCTTTGGCATTGCATGCGTCTTTGGAGTACGGCAACTGCTTAACATCAGGCGGGCGTTGGCTCGATTGCCGACTTTGGTAGGTATCTATCAAAATAAATTTAACATTCGCAGTTCCAAAATTGTCTACAACTGCTTAACTGACGGCCTAATCAAAGTGTTTAAAACTAATTAATAGTTGTGTACGTGTTAAACTCTTATTCTCTTTAAATTTAATCGTCCAACGACACGAAGTTAATTATTTAAAACCGCAAACCGACTATTTGACAAAACTTCGTTCTTTACAATTGTTTGCCGCATAATTTCAACGTTCTAGAATAATTTATCGCACGCACCCGGCATTGGATACGTTAAATAAATTGTGACCACAATTGTGTCAATTTAGATGATAAATATCTTTAATGTTTTATTATGAGAGATTATGTCCTGTGTTTGGAACAGGATACCTAACATGTGAGTTATTATGCTCATTTATGTCGGCGTTAATTGTACATGTAAATTCTTTTTCATTGTTGTTTTATTTACAGTCATATATTCGGTTAAACATGTGTGCCTTAATCAGGTACATTATCTATGTTACATAGGAATGAGTTGTTAAATTTTAGATGATACAGCGATTATTCCACTCAAATAAATAAATGTTATCATCTTTTTCGTGTGAATATAGCTTAACCTCAGTTTGGGATATAGTTTCCAATATAATTTTCGACTTAAAGGCCATCGTTCTATCTAATAAGCAACTTTAACCCTCTATATAAACAAATATTTCTTTAGTAGCCTATTGAAGTTAATCTTCTATACGGACGTTCGGGGCGCTCGCCGCGCGGCATCTATCCGTGCTACGTCAGTAGCATTACACGATGACGTTAGTAGCGTTAAACGATATAAATAGGTATAAAGAGTGGCAGCTGCGGCGCCCTACGCTTTATACTATAAAGCTTCGCTTCTTTCTGGAGGCCCTAGGCGGCACTGTTTTTTCTTTGTCCCAATCCAGACCAAAGGCTCTCCTTTATAGCTTTCCTCTCGTCTTATGAGGTTTCGGCCACGTAATTTCCTCATCGGTTTTAAGGTTACCACAGCTTTAGTGGCCACCGCTAGGTATCCAATTTGTCATAGCGTTGGCCTACCTTTGCAACAGCTGCGTCTCACTTCAGATTTACAGTCTTCGTACCCACATCAGTGATGTGAATAACGTTCCACAAAAAGTGTGCCAAACGCGGTTCGTCCGCAGATTTTTTTATTAATGATAGTGGTTATTAGCCTTTCTTTATTTCCCGGTCTTGGACACGAGCCTCCCTTGAATGCGAGGTAAGATTCAAGCCGCAATCTAAACCGCTGCCTCAGTACAAGTTAGCGGATATCACGTGTCTTTCGAAAATTGGTTGGATGTTCTAAGATAATCAGGTTCCTTCACGCTGTCTTCCTTCAACGTAAGCAAGTGATAATTATATTGAAATTATGATTAGTACATAGATTTGGAAACACCCGGTTCGACCCGGATAACCTGGACCTTCTGCACACAAGACGTGTGCTTAACCAATCGGCTATGACCGCTTTTGTATTATTTATTAACTACCTATTCTCGATGAGTAGGAGAGCCGGAAGCTTAACCCCCCCCCCCCCCTTATCTCATCCCCCTGTCTTACTCTCCTTCGGGTCGGCCACGTGCAAGAAATGCCTTTGGTATTGCAAATATCTATGGGCTAAGATAACAGCTGCACTAATCTACTAATAATACCCAAATATAACACCTGCATCTCCAATGCGTGGAAACCGCTGTCATTAGTAGCGACTAAGTAGGTAAAGTGCCGCAGTGCCGGGAACCATTCCATACAATTTGGTTAATCGCCTCGCACGAACACGGGCGTGGGGCGGGAGGGGCAGGACAATAAGGGGGCTGCGTGACTTCGTGCAAACTGGGCTGTTTCACATTCGTGAGGCGGGGGCGAGAACGGGTGTGTATTACTTATTTTATCCGACTACGCGACGCAAAAGAGGGATTCATAATCTGGACCAACTCAAATCTTCCTCATAATGGCTTCTGACTGTTAAAGATATATTACTTAACAGAATTCTAGACTACTAGACTTGTTTTTTTTCCTTTCAGCTTATATTTTAAGTTCAGTTTTAAAACTGGCGGGTTTTTGCTTTTTAAATTTACTTTTTTCGACGAAGAAAATGCCAGAGCGATGACTGGAATATTTCGCTGCCTAAGCTAAATCCTATTACTATTATACCAAGCATATTACCCCCATTGCAAATCCAGAATAGTGCATCAAACAGTCCCAGTGTGGGCTGCTGAAATTCACAACCCTTTTGAGAGACTTGCAGGTTTTCTGTTGATTAGCGTTATAGTTTAAAAAATATTAAAATTGTAAATGTTAGTCATGAAAAACTATATCCTAAGGTTGCCATCTTTGAACCCTAAAGTTATTTGAGATAGATTGTACACGCATAGCAAAGATAAAAGAGTAATTCATCGAAAAGTAAGGATAAAACCTATTTTTATAAAAACGTCTTTATATTGATCTTTGATACTCAAATCGCTTCGTAGCCCGCTACTCTCCTGGTTTACTCCACAAACTGAATAACACTGTGTACGAGCCGACGACGCCACTGCCTAAGGTGTAAATAATTTGTGAAGCACTTAAAAATTTCCGCTCGCACGTACAAAAAGCGTTGCCATATATTTCATGTCGACTAAGAGATTATAAGCTTAGAAGTTCGGATGATAATGTTGCCAGACTGAGGAGGAGTTAGTGTTAAATTAGATTGGTAATTACTTGGGGACTTTCATACTTGGCTGGGTTTTATTGATCCGATGGAACTAAGGATTGTTCTTAGATTTCTACTTCGTTTAATTATGATTGCCTTAGTACAAAATATAGAGGTAACGAATAGAGAGCAAGACAATACCCACCATAATTATTTATTTACCCACATTATTTTGCGTAACAATTCTGAAACCAATAAGGTTGAATTTACTCTACCGTGTTTCCTCGGTAGCAAACTTAGTTTACAGAATCAGTTTAAAAAGGAAGGTAGTGTGTTTCATAATTTAGCCGGCCGTACGCACGTTTATATTTATGAACTAGCTGAGCCCGCGACTTCGTCCGCGTGGAATTTAACTTAACAAAAAAGCCCGCTCCCGCGTTCTGAGCCCGCACGACAGGACCCATTTTTTTATTTTTTAAATTGAGTTTTTCTAATATAAAAGTAGCCTAAGTTACTGCTTATAACATCAGCTATCTACCAGTGAAAGTCCCGTCAAAATAGGTCCACCCGTTTCGGAGATACTCTTTGATTTCAAGTGTTTTTATTTTTTTACGCGGAACCCTAATTGTTTTTCTAAAATTAAAGTAGCCTAAGTTACTCCCTATAACATCAGCTATCTGCCAGTGAAAGTCCCGTCAAAATCGGTCCAGCCGTTTCGGAGATTACCCGGAACAAACACACAGACAGACAGACAGACAGACAGACAAAAAAAAATTAAATCGCGTTTTTGTTATAGGTGTCGTATGTACTTTCATATGCATTTAGTGAAAAGGTGTTATTTTGATATTACAAACAGACACTCCAATTTTATTTATTTGTATAGATCAAGTTTGTTCAATCTTTTTGTACCTTATTTTTCACTTAATGATGGGAGGGATAAAGCTCACCAACCCGGCTAAGATCAAAAGGTACATGTAAAGAATAACATATTATTTAATTTAAATATTTTACTATAGGTAATTAATACAAACATAACTCATACTTTTGTATGTTTCAATTGATGTATCAAAAAGGAAGTACCTAATTCATAATATGACAATTTTAAACATAATCCAACTTTTACAATCTCAAATAATGTCATGAACGCTTTCTTTACAATTTACAGTCACCCTTTAAAATTATAAAGCAGAATATAACCCACGTAGCGTTCATAAAGGTATGAGGCTCAAAGCAATTTCAACTGTATATGAAAGTTCTGATCCGTTGATATTCTAACAGCAATTACCTGTTTCCACACAAAGGCCAATAGCTCGTTAGAGCGAATATACCTTGAAGGCAATGGATTGCGAGTTGCGACCTAGTTAAGTTTCATGTACACTGTGCTTTGACTTAATCAAATTTTAAGTTTAACCATAACGAAAGCTAGAGGTAAATTTTAGGGTGACTGTCCACTTGGATGTGCTATAAAGCGGCCCCACTTCGACCAATAGGATCGATTCATTTCCTGTCAACTTAAGCTAAGCTGAGTGAAGCCGACGGTCACCATTTTAGTTGTCAAACATAGATAAGGTGGTAAATCATTCGTTAACGCATATTAATCATGTTCTACAAAAAGTATGTCCATTTTTTTATATTAATTATAATTGTAGACTTAAACAAAGTATTCTATGTGTTAATCCCGGTTATAAACTATCTGTGTTCCAAATTTCATCCCAATCCGTTCAGTAGTTTTTGCGTGAAGGAGTAACAAACATACATCCACACTCAAGAAGTAAGTAATAATAATATATATATACTTCTTCTTACTTACTTACATTATTATTTTATTATATTACTAGCTGAGCCCGCGACTTCGTCCGCGTGGAATTTAACTTAACAAAAAAGCCCGCTCCCGCGTTCTGAGCCCGCACGACAGAACCCATTTTTGCATTAAAAAAAAAGGTTTTCTAAAATAAAAGTAGTAGTTTCGTCAAAATCGGCCCACCCGTTTCGGAGATACTCTTTGATTTCATGTGTTTTTATTTTTTTACGCGGAACCCTAATTGTTTTTCAAAAATTAAAGTAGCCTAAGTTACTCCCTATTACATCCGCTATCTGCCGGCGAAAGTCCCGTCAAAATCGGTCCAGCCTTTTCGGAGATTACCCGGAACAAACACACAGACAGACAGACAGACAAAACAATTTAAATCGCGTTTTTGCTATAGGTGTCGTATGTACTTTCATATGCATTCAGTGAAAAGGTGTTATTTTGATATTACAAACAGACACGCCAATTTTATTTATTTGTATAGATAGTAAGAAGTAAGATGAGTGTGGATTGTTTTTTTTTGTAAGTTCATTAGGTATAATCTAAGACTTGGGACTTTTAAGCGCGCGTTTTGTTTCTCATTACTTTTATGGCATGTCTACGCAATTCCTTTGCGGATTACAATTGTGTAGTTTAGGTATATTTATGTTTCAATGTCTTCGAAAGCGCCTTGTGTTTACTGCCGTATGTCGTGTCACCAACGACTTAACCTCTCCTTGTGCTATTACAAAAGAATTAGTTACCGCACTACGAGTAGCCACATAAAACCATGGTTAACGAACTACCAAGTAGTATATTGTAATTTCGAATGGTAATTCCGTCGGAAGACGCCGGACTAATTCGGTATTAAACTAGTTGTTTTTGTTCGCAAATTATAGTGTAAATGTCGTTGTGTTCTAAGCAATACCTACTTAAAGTTATGTTGTATTATTCTCATGGTGTGTGTTCGTACGGATTTTTATTACTGGTATTAGTTTCGCCCCACATTTCCACCACTGTGACTCCTGTAAGTCAGGATCGACAATGGTGTCCAATGATGACGACGAAGTTTGACCCTCGACGAATGCCGGGGAAAAGCTAAATTATCTTGGAACAAAAGAACGAAAATTATCCACTTGCCTCCGTTGCAAATTGACATAAATAACAGTACCTATATATAGGCTAATTGCCACAGAAGCACGACAGTAAATAAATATCGCCAGAATAACACACCAACAGTATTGTAATCTTGCACAATGGGTACCGTACAATGAACTGGGGGCGATTCTAGTGAGACCCAGACAAAGTAAAATTACGAAAAGGCAATTTCAAAAATTTACCTGACGGGAATTGAACGCCCGACCACTCAGTGCAGTGAGCTAAGTAACCTACACTTGAACTACTACGCTGCTGATGTCATAGTGACTCTACGTATAAGCTAGGCTTGAAGCCTAATACCTACTTAATATACGGACATTAAAAGGGTTAAATACTACCATGATAATTGTAATTTCACAGTAAAGTTTTTAAGCGAAGCTATCGCCTTTCGCATAACCCAATTTCTACGAAATAAGATGCCTCAGCTGTTTTTGTTTCCGCGCTCCGAAGCCAGCTGAGGGGAACAGATTACCTCGGAGTTTGGAATAGATGAGCTTGCATGTGTGTAATGAACCTTTACATAACCTACTAACCTACCCTGCAATATACAAGAGTAAGGTTCCTAAAACATGGAAATAAATATGATGTAGTAATATTAACTTTTTTCTGGAGATTCTATAGTGTAGATCACAGATATAGATTTACATAGATAACGCAAATGCCAAGCGTTAAGGTTGGTCGCCGCTAACTTGCAGTCCGCCCGACTACAGATATAAAAAATATGAGTATGAGCGAGATAATCACTCGAGAGACTCGTAGCGGGCGGATGGGCATCGGCGGTATCGGTGTCTTTGAATCGGTCTGGATTTCCCGTCACTAATGACGTCACAGTAGGTGTTAAAAATTCGGCACGCTTGGTTTCAATACAAATCGTGATACTTGCGTTATCTATGTAAATCTATCTCTGTGGTGAAGAATTTATTTTCTGGATTTCGACAACAGTGCCACCTACCGGCTCCAACAATAGCTAAGAGCCATCCAAATGACCCCATAAAAATATCTTCAAAACCGGACAAGCTATTTATGAGAGGAAGAATTGCGAACCCACGCACACCGGAATTTTATACTATAAAGATGAATATTTGAGGTTCATATTACAATGGCAGCTGTTTAGCTGTTGCGTCTAGAAACTGGCCGTAGATCACCTTATTTCACACATACAAGCATCACAAAAAATTAAAGGTCAGGTACGCAATCCTTTTTTTTATAGTAGCCTATTTTATGTCCCAATGCTGGGCAAAGTCCTCCCCTTTTTTACGCCACGGGTCCCTATCTTCGGCTTGTTGTGGATCAATCAATTGTTGTACGCAATGATCAAATAACTCAAACCTTTTATGATGTGTGTCAGTAATTTATCCCAGCCAATTTAATACATTGTCATAGTTGCATACAAGGTCGCCGCAAGCTTTTAATCTGCGTTGAAACACAGCACCGGGAAACTGATCCGACTAACTAGACTAATGAGCCAGTTATACCGCATATATGCAAACTAATGCTTGCAGTTAGCAGTCAAACCGCAGACTAAATGTGGTTTAGTATCGCAACTTGACTATTATAATATAGCGTGTGTATCTTTGTTTTTTCTTAATGGTATAGTGGGAGTAGGTATGCACGCCTCACTAAGCTAGCTTTTTAATTTAAATACCTTAATGTGAGAGGAAGCAGTAATAGGTTATTGGTTCTTGAGTGATAGACGCGCCTTGTCCTTGAACAAAGTCCTGGGACAAACACCGGTTCGCACCTCTGGGTTTTTCAAAATCTATGCGCGAAACAAAATTTCAAAGACGATCACTCGCTTACGGTGAAGGAAAACATCGTGAGGAAACCTGCATGTCTTAGCATTTATGTTTTTAGATATATTCGGAACTTTAGTCAATTTTCGAAAGACATATGAAAGCCACCAGCCAGCTCTGGGCCAGCGTGGTGGATTTTGGCCTGAATCCTTCCGTATAAAGGCCAGGAGTGAGACGTTAAAAGGGATTAATTATTATTAGTTATATAAATCTGAGTGGGACTTAAATAGCTTGGTAATATTTAATCTCTAGTACTTTCTAGTGGCTTTGGTGTTGCCTGCTCATGATATTATTATCCCAGCTCAGAGAATGGGTACTTACAACAAAGTGTATATATACAAAAAAAAACAGTAATATACGGAATCTGTTACCTACGAAGCAATAATGAGAACCGCAAATAGAATATTTATTTTTATACTTCATGTGTAAATATTTTGTTTTCATGTAAGTAGGGGCCTAACCACGCTAGCTACTCAAATCGTAATAGAAAGGCAAAAGCTAGCGATTACGTTTCAAACGCTCCGCTTTTGAAGTTTTGCTGACAACAGCTTCACGATTTATACTGACATTGATTTGGTACCACACTCGCGATTCTTAGCGTTTGTCCTTGAGCTTGCGACTGACTTCGTTTTTTTTAAAGTAAAGTTTATTTGCGATGATTTGCTTTACGCATTTAGCCAATGTCGAGTAAATATAATTTTCAAGTTTTATATGAAGGTCTTTGTCTAGGCGTAATATTACCAGACTTATTGGGGGAACTCGAATAATCATGTTTCACTACTATTCATCCAATTGCCCCCACTCACAGATATTTTTTTATGAACATTGTCATAAGGCCAAACGTCATTACCAACGCAGATCCAAATAAAAAAAACTACAAAGCGTTCGATGACATAAGCCACTCGCAAATGAGATGCTAGCGTGGTACCAAATATTGGCCAAGCATTTGAAACGTAATCGCTAGCTTTTGCCTTTCTATTACGATTTGAGTAGCTAGCGTGGTTAGGGCCCAGGTACGTGTAGATTCTAAAACTGCGATTCGTTTCATATTTTAATAAATGAGCGGAATATATACTTACCAAAAAATATTTTCACATTGTTTACAGAAGTAACTCTTCATGCATCGGCCCTTACCAACGGTAAGTACCACCACATACTTACAACATTATTTTCAACTGTACTCACACGAATAACTAAGAATAAATTAGTTGTAGGTATAACAAGCAAATTACATACATTCTCGCGGAGTAAAGTTTGATAACATATTCAAAGCAAGTTGGGGGCAAAACTCAATTATCTCTTATAATCCGACCCAACTCACTTGTTACAAGTGTACAAGGCACTGACCGTTATATATACCCTCCCTTGTGGCGCCCTTGAGCTAGCTGCCCCCCTGCCCCTCTGGCTGGAGCGCACTTGCGCTCGCCCTCTGTCCGGGTGAAGTTGTTATGGCCACTCTGGCCAACAACATATAGTCATATCAAAAAAAAAAAAAACCGTTTTATATATACCTTTTATATCATGGTGCAATGGTGACCGTCCACTTGGCTGCGGCCCGCCCGCTTCCACCAATGGGATCGCTTAATTACTTGTCAACTTGAGCTAAGCCGAGCGAAGCTGAGGAAATGAATCGATCCTGTTGGTCTAAGCGGGCGGCCCGCTTCATAGCATAGCCAAGTGGACTGTCACCCTAATACAGGGTTTAAAAAGTCAGAAATAATAATTTAGGTATATATACGGGATATACGAAAATAAACTACACCTATATAATATTATTATTTTCTGAGCTACTGACCTTTTGAATATTTGTCATAAATTTTGTGTTGCGTTAGAATACATCCAACTACCTATAATACAGTGTAAACTTCATTAATATGTAGCAGCCACTAATATTCAAGAAAAAATTGTAATGTTTTATTATAGTATGACAATTATTTACAATTGTCAGGAAAATTAATTGAAAAACGTGTTGAAAAAAAAAAAACAAAAGTCGGTCTCTGAATTTGTGAAAATTCTCGCCGTTTGGCAAGCGACAATATTGACTAAGGTGGACTCAATCACATTTACTTTGTGCACACATTCGCCGGTCGCCATTAGGCGCGTTTAATCGTACAGAGCGGGCATCGAGCAAATAAGTGGGCAAGCAAACTGAGCAAGTTGGAACGTTTTGCTAGGCGACCCTAATGGGGTCCTTCAGGTGTTGTGTAACCATCCTCGCATGTATATTTTGGAACTTTCCTAAATTATAATTAATGATGTGTCCGCCAAAGTATGATCCAATCCACTACACATGTCAAGCATGTTTTGAAATAAGTTACTTAAACAATAACCGCTGAAAAAGTATAGTTAATAAATGGTAACATGATGGACTTATTATTATCTAAGTTTAACAAACAGTTTTATCGAAATTTCCATTTGTGTAAAAGAAGAGGGAATAAATGAGGCCATGAGAACCATAGTGGCCTAACTCATTTTTTTACAATATTGAGTTTATGATTTTTTCCAGTTCAAATTGATCATTTTGATAGAACCAGAGTGGCCTAAAAGTGATACAACGAATTTTCACTAGATGGCAGCATAATCATTGTTATGGTTTTAAGTCTGTGCTCTAAATTTGAGGTGCCATACTGGCCTAAGTAAGATAGGCCACTATGGTTTAAGCCCTCTTTAACTTCACTGTCATGATGACATTAGTTAGGCTACTTTTTGACAGTCTGTGGATGACAAACGTCATTATTTTCGCGCCCATACGTGCTTGCTTTATCGTTCAGTAAATTATTATTAATTGTTAATAAGTGGCTATTTGACAATATGGAAAACGACCGACAAGAAAACAATGTGGCTAACGAACTTCGAGGTATGTATTACAATATTCCATTGTATTGTATTGCAATAAACATGACGTGTTATTTGTTAATAGTCTTCTAAGAGTTTTCATTGTCTACAGAAATCTTTGGGTCTGAAGCAGAAGATCCATTTCAAGACTCTGGTTCAGAATACCAGCCATCTGGACGTAATTCGACAGCATCTACTACTGATTTAATTGAGATTTTAGGTGACGAAAACCAATCCCCAAATAATGTAACTTCTGAAATTACTCCAGTTCAATGTAAACCTAGAAAAAGAGTGAGACAACCTAGCAAATGGAAGAAGAATGTGAGAAAGGAAAAGCGTTCAAGAGGTGAGGAATATATTAATGTTAAAGGTGTTCTAGTGCCACCAAAACAAATTGATACTGCTCGTGAGTGTAATTGCCAACATAAGTGTCATGATAAGATTCTGCCTGCTCAGCAAATAATTCTGTTCAACAGCTTTTATGCTTTGGGAAATTATAACTTGCAGACATCTTACCTTTTTTCTTTAATTAAGGTGATACCAAAAAAGACATGCACTGCTTCTGCTGAATCTAGGCGTTCAAATTCAAGGGTGTATCAAGTTCTTAATGGTGATGGCTTGTATGTTACTGTATGCAAAACATTTTTTAAAAAGCTTTTTGGTGTCAGTGATGGCAGATTGTCTAGAGTTTTAAAAGATAAACTAGTTATTCCCACACCTCCCACGGATCAAAGAGGAAACCATGTGCCTTCAAATAAAACTCCAGAGAACAAAATACAAATTGTTAAAAACTTTATCAATAAATTTCCCAAATATGAGTCACATTATACCCTACACAAGAGCACAAACCGAATGTATTTAGCACCTGACTTGGGCTTGCCTAAACTGATTTCTTTATATAAAGAAGAAACACCACCTTCTGAACAAGTGTCAAATTTTATGTTTAGAAAAGTTTTTAATCAGCAATTCAACCTATCTTTTCATGCACCAATTACTGATTCCTGTAAAAAATGTGATATATTTAAAATAAAAATAGAAGCTGAAGAATCATCTGTCAAAAAGGATGAACTTGATTCTCAAAGGAAACTACATCTCTTAAAGGCTGAATCTGCAAGAAATCATTTTAAGATAGATAAGAATAGAGCTGCAGATGATTCTGATTTAACAGTTATAGTATTTGATCTAATGAAAACGTTACCTACTCCTGTTATTTCTACAGGAATTTGCTATTATAAAAGACAGCTTTGGACTTACTGCCTGGGAATTCATAATGCTAATAATGATGAAGTAACCATGTATGTGTGGGATGAAACTATAGCTTCTAGAGGTCCTCAGGAGATTGGTTCCTGCTTGTTGCGTTTCATCAAAGAGAAAGTCAAGACTAAAAAGTTAATTATGTACTCAGACCAGTGCGGTGGTCAAAACAGAAATATTAAAATGGCTACTCTTTGCCAGTATATTGTTGCCCATCCAGATTACACAGTAGATAACATAGACCATAAGTTCTATGTCAGTGGGCACTCATACTTAGCATGTGACCAAGATTTTGGATTAGTGGAGAAAAAGAAAAAGTTTTTCAAAAATATTTACTTACCGGATGACTGGACTACTGTTATTAAGGCAGCTAGGGACAGGAACCCATTTGATGTCATAAAAATGACAAAAGATGACTTTATTTCAACAAAAAAGCTGGAGAATAACATTACCAACAGGAAGATAACTGCTGAAAAATCAAAGGTACAGTGGCTCAGCATGCAGTGGCTTTTGTTTAATAAAATGCATCCATTTAAATTATTTTTTAAATATTCTAATAATGAAGATGTTTTATTTGAAAATGTAGATTTAAAGAAAAGGGGCTCTACAGATTTGACTGGTATTAAGCTGGATCCTTTATACCCTGATGGAAAACCCATAAGTTGTGAGAAAAAAAAGGACTTATTAGATCTTTTGCCTTTTATACCTCCAGTGCATCACAGCTTTTATACTAGTATCAAAGATAATGTGTCAGTAAGAAATGTCATAGATGTTGAGGATGACATTGATAGTGACTAAGAATACCTTTATTGTTATTGCTGTTGATGTTGCTTTTTTTATTAAGTGTTTTTTAATAAACAATTGGCCTAACAACCATTTTTTTTCTAACCTTTTTATAAAAACCTACTGCCAAAGTGGCCTATCTGTGTATAAAATGTAGAAAAATAGCAAAAAAGCTATTTTCTCACTATTCAAATCATAAATTGGAACATTAATAGGTCAAATAAAACATAAAAGTAATAAAAAGTATGTATTCTTAAGAGTGCTAGTTGATTAAAAAAATACTGTTTCTATTTTATATGGTACTCAAAAAGCTTGTCTATTGAATTAGGCCACTATGGTTCTCATGGCCTCAAATATATTTTTCTTATCAATATACTTAAATGTTACCTATACTATTAATAACATTGGACTTCATAAAACAATCACAATCTTTCACAACCAATTAATGATTGCACATGCATCACAGTAATGGAAATTAGGTAGATCCCGTAAGATAATCGAAGATGATTACTCAGAGATTTAGTGCGGCTTATCCCTTGTCGTTCACAACTCATGGTGACCCCAGCTCGCCCTAGTTTCTTTGTTTATCTTCAATAAATGAACCGAGCGCTATGTGAGTTTACTTTCGATCGGAAAGTGTTTTTTTTTACTAGAATTACAGGTAAATCCTTATGGCACGTTAGCGGTTCAATAAAGTATGGGGTTTAGTTATCTTTTTCTATTGGAGAAGAAGTGGTTCAAGTTAAGATAAAATGGTAGGTACCTATATAACTTCAATGGTATATAACTTCAGATACTTACGTGCAGGGCGAGTAAATTATGATTGATTTAAAGGATGAATATTGTATGCATTATAGAAACATTTCACCAATGTTATAACTTCACAAGACTAGTATTTTTAATGGTGAGTTGAGTACTTATGTTTCTGTACATTTGTAGTCGTTGTGCATTTAAGCTGGCATGTAAAGGCGCATTTTATCCGTGTAATGTAACAAGTTAAAAAAACAAAAAACCTTTTAAAACAGTCAGTTGAGCCGGAAACAGCCAGAAGATTCCATTGTATGCGGCAATATACTAACAAGCCTTTCCTGAATATTGTACAGAAAATAATTTAAAGACCAAAAACTGATAAACTAAGTCGCGTATTAATTAATGGGTCACATGTACTACATCAATCTTGAGTACGCTTTTGATATGACATAAAAATTACCGTTTGAAGATCGCCCTCAGATTTGAGATCGATTTATTAATACGGGCCTGAGATATTTACTTACGTAAACAGTCTGTCTACACTGAGCATTTAATTAGCAGCAGAATTGTATGTACCTAAAACATTATTTCTTATTTCTAATACAAAGTATACATATTACACAGTAAAATACATTATAAAACCGAAAAGCACTCCCAAATCATACATTTCGTTCTGAGCGGCGGCGTAATCGCGGAATTGCGTGCGCTTATTGGGTCGTATATTTGGTATAGCCTTAATTATATTTATGGAGCGATGTGTGGCCCGGCTGCGGGATTAAGTTTACTGATTAAACATTTTTATGGGATTCGTAGGAACTTTTGATTTTTATGCGATTCATGGTTCAATGGACTGGAAAATAAAAGGTGGGACGGTTCAGATAAATTAGCATGGAATTGGAATAGGCTGGGAATTTCCCGCTGTAAAAACGGTTTTGATGGTAGAGCCAAGCTGTAGCCAGTTGACTACAGCCGAGGTAGTGCCACCCTATCACAGAAGATCGGCGTAAAGTAGCTATTACAGCTAATGAGAGGCGAAAATCCAATCACCGGCATTTCCGACCCTCATTCCCAATCCCCCACAGGACGGCAATGTGTGAGGAATGCCTCTGGTATGACAAGCGTTCTATAGAGAACGGTAACGGCTTAACATCAGGCGGATTGTACTATGGTTTGCCGACTTTGTTGTATTAAAAAATGAGACAATTTTATGTATCAGTTAATTTGAGTATGTGTAATTAGGCTTTCAATTATAGGACTAGTCAAAAGTGGTTATTCAGCTACAGTTTTACTAAAACTATTTATAATATTCTTAGAAACTACACGGGTAATTTCTTAAACAAATAATTAACAACAATTAACCTAACATAATAATTAATTATAACAATGAACTTTACTCGTACAATTTAACTGTGACCGTTTAAATTAACTTTAACAATAACAATAAATAAACATTCCCATCACAACAAATACGTCGGTCGTGTCCGAAAGCCAAGCGCAGAGTGACCTTTCACGCGCTGTTTTGTACTCTTCCACTCGGTGCGGGTAGGTTGATAGGAGAATTTTCTAACAATAGGTATGATAAAGTAATCGCAATAAAGTAATTAATTTATATTTAATTCATGAGTGTAATACCAGACTTCTGCCGACCCTTTTCGAGACTAAAATGCGTGATGGCATATTTGAAACCTATCTAGCCGCGTCAATTTAAAGTTCATCAAAACCGAACACAAAAATAATTGGCATTCATTTTATTTTATATAGAACAAGATAAAACTAAGATTAGGTCGTTACTAAAAAGTCATTGTACCCTCTATTTCAAGGGCGTAGGGGCGGTAATTACGTATGCCCTTTGAGACAGATTACGGACTGGCGGGGTACATCCATTTATGCCCCTTTAGGACCCTTAAGTCACAGAGATTATATTCCTTCTGGTAGACTAACTTCGCTTGAACCCTTGAGATGTAATCATTATGCCCGTAAGGGTTAGGTTTGAGAGAAAATTTAAAGAGGTTTTGGTCGCACTATGTCACTTATATTAAGAACAATAGCTTGGGTTTAAAAACAATAACTGGAACCATGAAGAGAGGATCACACAATCTTTTTCAGTAGAGTTTATGTCGGCATAGAATAATAATATTAGAAGGAAATATCAGATATGTATTTACAATTTATTTTTAAGCATTTAGCTACCTTAATAAAATGGAAACATATGACTATGTTTCCATTTTGTTCATATTAGGTTGTAGATATTAAACATGATCAATATCATGGCTAATATCTCTCCATAAGAAATAAATTACAATAAATATTAGTGAAAATTAAGAAGTCAGTATCTACTGTAATCTAGCTGTAATGCATACGGCATACGTAATGTAATTACTGAAATATACTAAAATGCTGAAATGTTTACAAGATTTTTTATTTATCATACAACAATTTGGCTATCGATTTGGTGACATCGATTGATACGGATAAACAAGCGTACGACTCGCCTTAGTTACTGTAGCCTATAGATGCTTGTAATACCAATGACATTACTCGCATTTTGCTGACCTCGAGAGGAGTCGGATTGAGGGAGGGAAAAGGTGAGGGATTGGGCTTTCGGATCTTTCACTCATCGTAGGTAACGCAGTTATAATTGCTATATAAGGCCGATCTTATGTGAGAGGGTGGTACTACCCCGGCCGAGCCAGCTCGTGACACCTTTAGTCAATAGGCAACAGCTTGGCTTTACCACGGCAGAATATAGCCTATTGAGAATCTCCCCTCACTACTCCCAAGATCAATAACAAACGCCCACCGCGAAAACATCGCGGAGTTTTCTTGTCAATAGGTAACAGCTTGGCTTTACCACGGCAGAATATAGCCTATTGAGGAACTCCCCTCACTGCTCCCAAGATCAATAACAAACGCCCACCGCGCCATCACCGCGGAGTTTTCTTTTAATTTTTCAAGACAGAGCTTAGGTACCGATCCCTGGTGCTTATTTGAGCGCATCGCACGTGCCCGCTTCGGCGAATGGCCAGCCTCCCGGAGGAACCGTAATCCGGGGTATACTAGGTAATGCAGGGAATTTTATATCTTGAGTCGTTGGGATTTAGATCCGCGCTCCAGTTTATACCGGGTGTTTCTCAAGTTCAAAATAATCATTGAGGTAGGTAACATATACGGAAGCTAATATGTAGCTAGTGAAGACAGACTATCCATACCTATGATATTTTCTGAGTTTCAGGCCTTTGAATACATCCATAAGCTTATAAAACAGTGTAAATATCCAAGATTTTTTTTAGTTAAAATATTACCTAGTACTACAGTAACAATATGTTTCAATTGGTGGGAAGATAAATGTTCAAGTGAATCTACATTCAATTGTCCACCGTCTTGGGGTTAAAATCCAATTTCAAAAAACCTTCCAAGAATTTCGTAGCAATATTGGTAAATAGATTATTTTAACCGTGGGTAATATTCTTAGAAAATACAACCGAATTGAGAACCTCCTCCTTTTTGAATGCAGTTGAAAACAGGCAATATGGGCTTCTGTGGCAACACCCATGCCATTTGCTCACTGTTCTTTTCGGACTTTACAGTTTTGGTGTTCTGAATTTTACATTTCACCCGCGGATTCACGCGTGAGACAAATATGAATTTGTAGCCCAGCTAAAGTTGGCTGTAACAGTCATGCTTCTGTGGCAATGTTCATACAGTTATTTTTGTCTCCGCTTTGCAGAGAGGGAAGTGATTCCTAGATAATTTTGCTTTTTCCCAGGACTCGTCGAAGGTCAAAACAGCGACGTCATTATCTGACACCATTGTTGATCCGGTCTTATAGGATATATATATAGTATCTTATAGGATCTTATATCTTATAGGATATATATAGGTCAGTGGTGGGAGCACAAGGTGGGATCACTCCCATAAAAAAAAAATGGAATTGTCTCTAACGCACATCGTCTATTACGTCAATAACTTTAGCACAAGCTGTGTTATTTTGTGGTTAGACTTGACCCATAAAGATGGATTACCGCCAATAACGGCAACGTTTTCCTGAACGAAACTCCCGAGGTTTTACAATATCAAGAGATTTAGGGATCTCTTTACAAAATAAATTCGGTTTAATAAGAATTTTGTTGTTGAAATTTGACTTTCATTAGTTACTGTGTTCCGTTAGAAATCACCCAATTTTATTTCAGATAATC
Source organism: Notodonta dromedarius (assembly GCA_905147325.1). Lineage (NCBI taxonomy): Eukaryota > Metazoa > Arthropoda > Insecta > Lepidoptera > Notodontidae > Notodonta > Notodonta dromedarius. Next base: position 10,156,644 of record LR990165.1, on the reverse strand, counting down.
TATGTAAATATAAGGCAAAGAAGAGTGGGAAATTTCACATTTAAAGGGATTTTTTACCATATTTTCTCATAGCCCCGTGCCGGTTTTGTGTAAATGTAAGTAAACACTTAAATATAAAATACAAAACAGCTCGTATACTGACTGGCAAATACTGTTCAAAAGGTTAATTAAACTCACTCCTTTTGCTTCAGTACTTCCTTACATGTCAAGGTTATGTCGGGGCTACCCAATTAACACTGTTTGACCTGGTTTCCTTGCAATCCAAGACGCCAAATAGCAATACCTCCCCATTACTAAGCTTTACAAGATATTCGCATGAATACACTAGCAAAGAGGTCTATTTTAACTGTCTTTTTAAGGAGATAATACACAGGAGACGCTGCTTATGTCATTGGACAAGTACTAACAGGCTAAGAATGCGCCTAGCCTCGCTCAGTCAGGATGTGGTTCGCCCAATGCCAACCCGCGCGCTACTTATCTGAGTGCAGCTAATTGTGATTTGCCTCGTTGTAAACGTGCCTGTGTATATATTTCTCCTGAACTGATTGCTCGAGTCAAACTCGAGGCTGTCGTATGGTGGCATGTGGTTAAGTCTGCCTCGCGAGCCTTTGGAACATAAACATATACCAAAAGAAAAAAAAATGCATTTATTTAACACAGCTCAAAAGGCACAATATCTACAAAAAGATAAAATAAAAACCCTGTTTATTGAATTAGGACTACAAAACAAGATGAAGAATTTTAACAAATAAAGGATGACCCAATGGTGTATGTATCTCACGGAAGGGCCAAATAGGTTTCCAGATCAATCTGATGCCACGCGTAAGCTTGAGCTTCATACACGTAACGGCAGAACAATTCTCTTTACAACAACAGAAATTACTTTTTCAAGCTCTGAATAAAATTGTTTGAATACGAATGCTAACTAAACCGCATTGTAATGTTACCCACACTGAACAAACTGTTTTCGTATGTTAAGTATACTGTAACATTGGGTCTAATTGTGTTTCAGAACAATTAAGTGGCTAGACGTTTCAGTTTTGTCGTGGGTACAAACAAGCTGGCTAGTTTTTAATTAATTATTTATGGTGAACGTCGAGAACTAAGGTTTGGGTTGAAAGCTAAGTAGTTAATTCGTGTGTTTATGTTTAGTTTCCGTGTTGATTTTGTTACGGGTCATTGTTGGCGGGGTTAGTTTACATTTGTGTTGTTACGCACTGGGTACGTGTCACTCTTCATTTGAACTTGGCCCGCCTAACGCAGTATATTCTTTAATTTAGCGCCATCTTTTGTTGGAGGGCGATGATTGTTACAACTATCTTAACTTTAGAGATGCCTTTTTTATAACAAAGTCGGCAAGCAAGCGTACGATTAGCCTGATGTTAAGGCTAAAGCGACCATCTAGCCCGCGAAGTTCAAATTTTTTGCGTTTTTTAGAATTTTTTCAAAATCTGACAATAATAAAAGGCACATTTTGTAATTCGCGAAAAAGACCGTGTGCAGTGCATTTATTAATATATCCAACTTACTCTAAAAAATTTCAAGAACGACAGCTATCCAGATAATCTGGCAATTTTTGTATATTTAGTGATTTACTAGTATCATATCCACCGTGATAATATTTAGAGTAAAATAAATGTTTTAATAAACGCACTTCATACTGTGTTTGTCGCAAATCACAAAATGTTGACTTAAATGTTTTCAGATTTTGGATAAACTATAAAAATACTCGAAAATTTCGCGGGCTAGACAGGCGCCTTCACCTTAAGTACTTATCGTAGGCTCAAATGCTTTAATCCTCATCATTATATCGTCAGTTTACGTATCTATCATATTTTACTGAAGTCTGAGTTAAGAAACTGTGTTATCTTAATTTAAGGTCCGTATTAATAAATCTATCTCAAGTCTGGGAGTGGTCTTGAGTACGCGTTCGACATGTCATTTTGTATTGGGATGACGTTAGGATGATATTGCCAAGATCGCTCTCAGACTTGAGATCGATTTATTAATACGGGCAAGAGAATCAGCCATACTAATATCTAACATAAAATTTCTTAATTCTTTAGGTTATTTTTTAAGGCTACAAAAATATACAATAATATTATAAATTATAATACAAGTATATAGTACTATCCAATTCTTTACTCGACACTCATGCGTATGTAAAAGGATCATATCGTACTTCTGAAATACCCTGTTTATTCATACATAACAAGGGTTGGATACTTACAATACATAGAACCCGGATCGCGGGTCGCTTACACCAAAATAAAAGAATCAAATAACACCAAGCGACAAATTTGTGTTTCCTAGAAGCGCAAACTACCCGTGGCGGTGGCGGTTACAAAACTGAAATAGTGTTGAATAAGATATAACATTATTTGACCGTCGCGTTGGCAGGGTTGAAGTGAATTACCGTTGACGTAAACGGTCATAAATAAAATATTACACGATGCGAGGCTGGAAGCTGAATCGATATTTATTTCGCATTAAAATTTACGGGTTTACGGAAGTTGTTAAAAACTCTTAAACGGTGATAGAGCGAAGATAAAGTTTAAGGCTAAAGCGCCCATCTAGCCCGCGAAGTTCAAATTTTTTGAGGTTTATTAGAAATTATTCAAAATCTGACAATAATAAAAGGCACATTTTGTAATTCGCGAAAAAGACCGTGTGCAGTGCATTTATTAATATATCCAACTTACTCTAAAACATTTCAAGAGCGATAGCTATCCAGATAATCTGGCAATTTTTGTATATTTAGTGATTTACTAGTATCATATCCACCGTGATAATATTTAGAGTAAAGTAAATGTATTTATAAACGCACTGCATACTGTGTTTGTCGCAAATCACAAAATGTTGCCTTAAATGTTTTCAGATTTTGGATAAACTATGAGAATACTCGAAAATTTTGAATTTCGCGGCCTAGACAGGCGCCTTCACCTTAAGATATGCTTAAAGTAGCTATTATAGCTGCGTTTCATATGATGAGTGTGAGAACCAGAAGCTCAACCCCCCCCCCTTCCTCCCCCTCAATCCCTCTCCTACATAGGGCAAACTAAAAGATCAGTAAAAACCCGCGTAAAAGAACATATAGCTGACGTGAAACACCGGCGCTCCATGAAGTCTGCAATCTGTGAACATGTACAGGACCGCACCCGCCATTATATCAGATTTGATAGACCACAGATCCTCGCAAAAGAACACCGATTCCGACCAAGGATGATACGTGAGGCCATTGAAATTAAAAAACATCCTAATTTCAATAGGGAAGATGGCTGGGTGCTACCACCAACTTGGGATCCAGTAATTAATATAATTTAATCTAAAACCAAGTGTACCATTGCAAGACCTCAAGACACTGTGAGCACTTTCTGCGTGGATCGGACCGCAAACAACAACTAAATATGAGGGTACCCAGTTACTAACTATGACATCAGGACGTCTAACACCTCAGTCCCCCCGTGACCATGGCTGCTGTAAAGCAACCGAAACGTCGGGAACATAAAGTTAATAAACGCGATAAAATCCGAAAAATAGTTTTATTTCAATGTGTAGTATTCGCGTAAATATAAGAAAACAATAGGCATTTAAAAATCGGACAGGTAAGTCTGAATATTCCTTGTTCTGTTTATATTCCGGGCCCTTTTACAGGCATTGGACACACTCAACCTTGACTCTACCAGTCCTCAATTTTGTATAATAGCCCTTATTTACCTTCTTTTTAGGTGGAATCTTGCTCTGTCGGGTAAAAATGTCCCTTCCTAGTCCTTGTCGTTGTCAAGAGCCCGCATTCCCTTTATCAAGGTTAATGGGCCCTCTATCACAAACGAAGGGCTTCATCTAATGAAATATAATGGTGGTAAAGCTAAACTGTAGAGAATTCTAGCTTCCGGTTGTTTCACTCACTGTAGGAAAAACAGCAATAATAGCTACTTTACGCCGATCTTCTGTAAGAGGATGGTACTACCCTAGTTGAGCCAGCCAGCTACAGTCTTGATCTTGCCTTTACCACCTTGAAATCTACTATCTTCTATGGGTACATTTTCTTATACATATTTTCAGGAACATTTGGAAGTATTAACCACTCTTAACTATTACGTGTTTTTAAAATTGGGAATGTAAATACAGGACAATACCGTTACATTTGTTTGAAACACCTAAGAACATACTTTTTACCATTTTTTATTTGTTGATAGGCTGCGATAGCCACTTGGTTAAAGCACGCGTCTTGCGGGCACTAGGCCTTGGGTTCAAAGCCCGGCTTGCACCTCTGGATTTTTCGAAATCTATGTGCGATAAATAATTTCTATGATTATCACTTGCTTACGGTGAAGGAAAATATCGTGAGGAAACCTGCATGTCTTACAATATCTAACCAATTTTCGAAAGACATGTGAAATTCACCAACCCGCACTGGGCCAGCGTGGTGGATTATGGCCTGAATCTCCCTTGTGTTGAGGGGAGGCCCGTCCCCACGAGTTGGACGTCAAAGGGGCTAAATTATTATTTTTATACTTTTTTTTTATTTGTTTGACACATTTATATAATTGTAATAAACTTTATAAGAATTCCTATAATTTTAAATCAAATTTAAGAAAATCTATATAAAAATATTATTTATAGGTACTTACTTCCATTACCGTAACTACATCCCAGGAACAGTAACATTCCCTCGAGGGGTAAAATTAATAATAATGTAATTATATTTAAAATATCTGCTGTCAAACTTTACAGTACCGTTGATTCAAAGAACAAAGCACTTATAATAAGTCGTAACACCAATAAAGAGTAATTTTACTTTGGTATTGCAGATATTATGTTTTTGGATTAGGCAAGTTCTTGTTATATTAATTTAATGGAGAGGAAAAGTTCCTTTGTTCCAAATTATGTCAGATATTACACGGTGAACGGGTAAGTCTGACGTTACCCGTGTTTGTTTATTACACAATTACGATAAGTTTATTAATTAAATGTAGGTAAAATTGGGAATTTGTTTGCTGTTTTGATAGCTTATTTGATGTTGAGAGCGCCCGTAATATTAAAAGGTTATAGTCGTTTTGTTAAGGGAGGCCTGCTCACAGCTTATGTCACGTGTTATTTTTATTCACTGTAATAAGCAATATCGTTCTCTGCCCCTTAGCCGAATTTGGCACCTAAGTTACCCAAATTAGTATAGGGATATTACCCATTACCCAAATTAGAATAGGATACCAAAATAGTGGTAAGGCTAGGGTTTATATGACTACAGTATCATATAATAATGTGATAGCTGAACTATAGCCAGTTTCAAGAAATTTAACACCTATCTACTTATAATCTTCTTTGTTCATTTAGTGATGGCTCGTAATATTTCATGACCCTAGAGACTTACTTCATAAAACAGAAATTAGAATGAAGAATGCCGTTGCTGAACGTTACTGCTCGACATTTTGCTATTCTGCTGTCCGATTCGGTACTGAAGTGCTATTTTGGCAATTTTTATTTATATATACTGCGTGAAAGCGGAAAATTTTCTACAAATGCCGACTTTCCTAAAATTTGTACTTATTGATCCAACCAAAAATTCCGTATATCTTCACAATTTCTAGACACATCATAATTTTTTTATCTTATTTTGCTTATAACTTAATTATGTATTTACTCACTTAACGGCTTCTGAGTAATTCGATGGCAGTATTCTATACAAAACATTTGTACTCAAAGAAATTGTAAATTGCAATTTCTTTGTACGAACCAGATCAACCCAACAAAACATACCTATATACAAAATAATAAACAAAAGCCACCGTATTTTTTTTGTAGCTGAACCCAAACCCGATTTCGCAATTAATTTATCAGATAACAGAACGATAGCAGGCATACCTGTGTTGGGTATAAAGCGACGTCAAAATACAATACTAGTTTTGTCTCGGTTACGTAAATTTGTTAAGGGTAACTTTGGAAACTTGGCGGGGCTCGCAAAATTCCGTGTTGAACCCACCTTAATTGGGTTCGGGAACAATTTTCGGCGCTGGCTAGTCTTTGCGGACGTGGGGATACCGCGCCCATATTTGTTGTTTTATTGTTTGGATCTTGTTATTGGAACGTTTTAATAAAACGGATTATGGGTATGTTATTTCGGGGAAAGACCGCTGCCGCTTTGAAACAAAAAATGTTTAGTGCCGCAATGGTGCTGATTTTGTTGCCTATAGATGATGATAAAACTAAATATGATTGAAATAAAATTATTGCTGTCTGACTTACGCGGCACGACCATGAGAAGGACGGTGATACATTTAGTTTAGTGCGTGTATCAACATTGGATGTGAATGGATATAGTCGCGGACAAAAGCACTTCTCTGCTGTTTTATACGAAAGTACTTTTGTACACGACTGTGCATGAGTACACATTAGGTATGACGCACACTATAATATTCCACGAATTTTGGGCTGAGCGGTTTTAGTACTTATTACTATAAATATTGAACTGGAATATGTACTAAATATTACAAGTTAGTGACTTACAGGAGTAACAATAATGGCAACAAAGTTTTCCATTTTATCTTCGTCGCCTATTCCCTAACTTGTTTTATTGTCTATTCAGGTCGGCATTCAGACTATGGTTTGATTTATTAGGCACTATTTATAGGATACGATTTTTATCTGCCTTCTGTTGCTTTGTTGTATGAGGGTTACACGTGTAGGTACTTACCTACCTAATATTAATATGGCAACTTATTCTTAAGCTTTTCACATTACCTACGTTGCTATTATCATATATATATACAGGTTGAAACAGAAAGGGTGTACATTTTTTTTCAAAACTTAACTTTCTAATTCTAAAACTATCAGCTTTGAAGGAAACTTGAAAAACAAAAGGTGTTATAGGAATACAGCTGTTGACAGATTTCACAAGTCTACAAAACCTTTTGTACTTGAACTGTCCCACAAAGCCGATAGTTTTAGATTTACAAAGTTGCAAAAAAAATAGTATACCCATTTTGTTTCACCTAGTATAGAAATAACAAACAAGACTGCCATCGTTTCAAATATCGTTTTAAATCAAGTCCATCGCTTCATTCATCTGCTCTGATATAAATTCAAAACAATTTATCGTAACTCGTAAATATTTTAATGCCGAAAATGCAATGCTTTTATTACTGAACTTTGAATATTCATTTTACATTAACTGATACCTATTAAATATTGATGCACCTGTTCAAATGAGTTAATTTTACAATTAATGCATTAATTGAATTTCGATTTTTTTATTAACGTAGGTATCATATAGATAATTAGCAACATACGATAAAGAATCTGCTAAGAATTGGTCGGAGAAGTGAAATTTCTAATAAATTTAACTTTTTCAACGAACGTAGACACTAATGTTTTAATTGACCATGGGATAACTTTTTGACTCGTTTTATAAACAACCATATGTATAAAAGATCACTGTGTCTACTTCAGGTCGCTTGTTAGGTGTAATATGTCGGATTAGAACAATACCACCAGCACTATCTCACTAGAGTCAAGTTTTACAGTAAGTTAAACTGTCATTATAGTATAATCTAGAGTATATTAGTTCCACAAAAAGAAGATACGACTTAAATAACGAATGAGTAGTAATGTTTATTAAAATTCATGTCACGATATTTCCTTGCAACTGCGGGCATCGGATAACCTCAGAACACAAAGTAAATGTTTTCACAAGCGATGCCGTTCTTTGGTATGACAACGGTACGGACTATGGGCAACGGGATAGCGCCGGAAATAAAGAGGATGTGGGCTCGTAATACTCTTATCGCTTTTGATCTTCAGTGTACATAGGGATGGTCCTTTCATGCCAACAGTATTTTAATCTCTTCTTAAGAACGATGAGCTTGTAAAGGCGTTTATCGGGAATATTGGTCTTGTTTGGAACTCACATACTTTACTTATCATCTTTTTGCAGGTATAAACCGGGAGACAGAAATAACTGTATGGGCTTATTGCCTCAGAAGCAAGAGTGTTCAAGTAGGTTACTATAAATGTAGACAGGGATTCTTGGCACAATATAAAAGTCTGACTTAATTTCAGACGCGGCAACCAATCAGCCAATCTTATAGACGTATATAATGTAATAAATATCACCAGACTGACACACCAACTGTATGGTCCCAATCTAAGCAACGCTTGTATTATGGGTACCATACACTGGACTGGGGGCGATCCCAGTGACACCCAGATCTGGGAAAATTACGAAAGACAATTTCTGATATTTTCTCCAGCGGGAATCGAACACACAACCGCCATGTGCAGTGAGCCGAGCGGCCTACGCTCGAGCCACTGCGCCAAGCGGTCGTTTGGCAATCTCAACGAATTGGCCAAACGCAGGATATATTATAGTGCAGAAGTGTGTGCACAAGCACAAGTGTAGTCTCTCTTCCCACACTCTCATAGTCTGCCCTGTCTTATTGACATTCTTGCTTGTCATCAGTCAGCTGTCATCATGACAGTTCGTGTACGTTCGGAATCGTATAAGAGATCAGGGCCCCAACCACGCTAGCTACTCAAATCGTAATAGAAAGGCAAAAGCTAGCGATTGCGTTTCAAACGCTCCGCTTTTGACGTTTTGCCGACTCCATTGATATGGTATGGTGTCAGCAAAATGTCAAAAGCGGAGCGTATGAAACGTAATCGCGAGCGTTTGCTTTTCTATTACGCTTTGAGTAGCTAGCGTGGTTAGTGCTCAGGTGCCTCACCGACGGCTTTAACTTAACATAGGTATGATACGGTTTACGGTGGTAAAGCCAAGCAGAAGCCAATTAACTACATCTCATATGGACCTACTTTTGCAAAATGGAACCAACCCGCATGCACTACTGTAGACCAAAACCAACCTTGTGCTAGTGGTTCTAGGTTGGTTTCAGTTTGCAAAAGTGTGTGTGGGTAGGTTCCATTTTGCAAAAGTAGGTCCATATACGGACTGGCTCGTTCGGGGTAGTACCACCCTCTCACAGAATATTGTCGGAAAGTAGTTATTACAGTTGTGTTTCGTAAGTTGAGTGAGAGTGCAGGAAGCCAAACTAAATCCTCTTCCTTCCCCTTCCCCTATCCCACTCCCCTTTAGGTGATTGGTATTGGTATATTTTATGCAGCTAAATAATAAATACAAATATTGCGTTAGTGTAAACGAGAACGAGTTTTTTTTTTTTTTTGATATGACTATATGTTGTTGGCCAGAGTGGCCATAACAACTTCACCCGGACAGAGGGCGAGCGCAAGTGCGCTCCAGCCAGAGGGGTAGGGGGGCAGCTAGCTCAAGGGCGCCACAAGGGACACGACCTCGGCTTGGGCCGCTGCCAGGAGAGGTGGCGAGGGTAAATCTACCACCGGATCGGAACGCGACCTCGACTGAGAAGATCCGGCAAGAAACTCAGCGGGCTTGTCGGGTGCCAAGGTGCGTCTGGGTAAGTAGACGCACCTTCTAGCGGAAGCGGGGGCTCGTCGACCTTGCCGGGAGAACGAGATCCGAATAGAAAACATACTGCCAACAATTCAATGTTGGAGGTAGATTTAAATAAAATCTACCCTGCGTTTTTTTATTATTTTATACGGCCCGCCGGGTCGTCTCGTGCATTGTTCTCAAGTTATTTTGGCTACAGCGCCCGCGCGTATTATTGTTAATATTGAACGTTTCGTGTGTTTTGGTGCGCGTAGCTCGCGAGTGCATTGAGGACATTCTTTATCGGCTCGAATAAGACTTAGTTGAGGTGGTTTCAACAACTATTTAGGGGTCCTTTCCCCAAATCTAGTGTAGACTGAACTTCGGTGCCGCTATAACCTAAAGATCTACACCAAGCTAGAACCAGGTAAGCTATTTTTAAGTATAATCGTACAGGGTTTGCCGTCAGGCCACCCGATCCCGGTGTGTTTACGATACACATAGGTACCGTAAAGAAATGTTTTACTACATACAATTTGTTACATTGCTTATCCGTTTGGCGCAGTGGGCTGTAAGTTAAGAGGTAATCTGTGGGCTAGGAGGGCGTAAACTATGCGTCGACCTCACACTATTTGAATTCGTCTTTAAATAGCATCTAAATAGAATACCAATTCCACAATTTCATCTCTTCTCTATCGGATTATGCAAAAATATTCCTTTTGAAATCAATAATAAAGTGCATTTTCAAACAACTCACCATATTCCGGACACACGATGCAAAACGCCACAGCCAGGAAAAAGCCGATCGCCTCCCCGCAGTTCCCTCTCCCAGCCATTTTTCCCCCTTTTCCTTTAACCGACGCTGGCTGGTACCGACATCTTTATTCTATTTCGTTTTACCCACTAAGAACCCATCGGAGCACTAATTGTGAAATATTTAGGTTAGTGGCCAACATGCTTCAACGGGCAGAATTTTGTGGTTTCTTTCTGATATGCTGTCAGCCCTGGATTAGGTCCATCTGGAAAAGAAGAAATATATAAGTCAAATAAAAGAAACAAATCACTGATTCGGAACGTTGACACACTGAGAACAAGATACGAGTAAGACAGCAAATGATTTCTATAGTTTCCAGTATTGTCCATAGTATTTTTAATGTTTTTTTTTGTAATTACAGCAAATATTGATGCCATGCCTCGCAGAATAGATCTACTGTAATTACAAAATGTTAAGTAAAAATACTAAAAGGGAGAGTAGTTTTTTTTCTCAGAGCATCACTAAGATTTTGTGAAATTTTCTCTTTTTTTTCTCTCACATAAAATGCATACAATTCGAGTTTGCATAGCAAATATTATACTCATATCTACATCAGTTAAAACTAGCGTTAAACTTTACTGCGACCTAACTGAATAACAGTGCAATGGCCCGTTGCCGTCGGAACGTATAAGACTTCATAACTAACCGAGGATTACTTCACCAAGTTATTCCTTCGCGCTGTACCTATAGCGCCCTGCGCTGCCCACGCGAGTTAAACATGATAATATTTAGTTTAACATTCTCATTTAAATTTCTGACTTTAGGCATTTACTTCATCTTAATCTGTAAGGACCTTGTCTAGTCTATTTCGATTTAAACTTTTGACCTTCGACTTTATGATTTTCATTTACCTAAATATTTGTTCAATATTTCATATTGCTAAAATATCAGGTAGATTAATGCTAGTTAAACGCACGTCCAACCTCTGTTAAGTCTATGATATTCTTCAACCCTCAATTCTGAGAGCGATCTTGAGTACGGAATGTCATAAGAATGACATTTCCAAAATCGCACTCAGACTTGAGATTGATTTATAAATACGGCCTAAATGATATCTGATAATCCTTACCCATTGTTTTATGATTGTTATTTCCCGTTTATTTGTTTTCCGAGAATTTGCAGCGAATCTTTTTAAGAACCCTAATTAAAGTCAAAAGCATCTAACCAGACCAAAGAAAAAGCACCATATCCGATCAACCCATTCACAACACACGGTGTCCAACAAACCTCCAACAATACACTTCGCATAATTATTTGTTGAACACGTTACAACTGGAAGTGACCTGAAAAGGACGACGTGTTGTACAAAGGCGTCCAACACAGAAATTGTATTGTGTTCCAACGCTTTATGTGCCACAGACGCTTCTGTTCGCGCTACCTATGTCTGGTCTTTGTCGGCGTCAACTATATTATGGCTTCTTATGTTCTGTTTGTTTAGTGGCAAGTAGCGGAAGCAGTAGGTGCAGTGATATCTCAGTGGTCGAATGATAGGAATGCAAACGACGGCTCGGACCTCAGGGATTATAGGATTTCATGCGCAAATCTCATTTCCAACTAAGATTATACTTGCTGAAAGGTGAAGGAAAACATCGCGATTGGCACAGCATGAGCTGGGGTGGAAATAATATATCATTTAAAGAGGACCTATATCGGTCAAAGCTGTTCCCCGCGACTGGGTTCGCGCACAGTACAAACCTTTCTTAGCGAGTACATAATATACGAAGAGTCCAATTTCAAATGACATAATTAAAATCCGAATATCTTGTAGTTTCGAAGATTTCGTCGTGACATAGGATCTCGGAAAACACCCACAAACTACCCAAAAACCCTTTTGTTTCTAAGCGTGGATAAAAATACCTCACAAGCGTATTCACTGGAATACGTTTGAATTAAAATAACGATGCCGTTTGTTCGAGCAAAACTATCCTCTTACATGTCAAAATTTCTTGGTAATCATTTTCAGATAAATATATTGTTAGAAACGGCATTATATCCCGCCTTTCGCCCTAAGCTAAATACATTACGCAATGTAAGGATAACATGAATAGGATTTATCACAGCCACGGAGCCACAAATGTATTTACTGAAATACCGATACGTTTTAGGAACTGTTTATTTTAAAAAAGATTTTGCAATATAACTAATCCCAATGAAGTAATAAAAATAATTCCGAGAAAGGTCTGTGATTACTCAAAGAGGCCGCTAAATCCTATCATTTCTTCGGCCTGCAATCTTTTTTTCAATTTGTCTTAATGTTAATGGCTAAGAAATAAGAATTCCTTCAGACTGTCGTTTAATGTTTGTACAATATCGAAATGAAAACGGGATTTCAATTATATACACATGATACTTAAGGTTTCCCTGTAGAGTTCCATTAATAATATAAGGGTTTCTAGTTTGACTAACCCTTAAAATTAAATGATGTAATAAACCCAATTATACAAAACTAAACCAAATAGTTCACGCCGCAGCATTGACCAAAAATCGTCAATAAAAAAATCCATAAATTACATTTTACCTACTATAAACAGGAGATTACCGGCTTCCTTCCATAAACCCATCCATTCTTTACCCGGCCCATATAAACATACCATAAAAATAAGTTTTGTATTGACAATAAAAACCGTTTTATGTGAAGCAAGAACGTTTTCTGTCGAACGATATGTAAAGCTACGTATTGATTGAAGCGGCACTATTGAGTTGTATCTATATATGTATGTAAGAACTAGCTGTGCCCGCGACTTCGTCCGCGTGGAATTTAATTGACAAAGTTTCATACAAACTTTCATCCCCTATTTTATCCCCTTGGGGGTACAATTAATCAAAATCCTTTCTTAGCGGATGCCTACGTCATAACATCTACCTGCATTCCAAATTTCAGCTTGATCCGTCCAGTGGTTTGGGCTGTGCGTTGATAGATCACTATGTTAGTCAGTCAGTCAGTCAGTCACCTTTGAGTTATATATATTTTTATATATGTATATAAATGAATCTCTATTTCCTTGGTCATCGCATCACGCGTGAACGGATGGAACGATTTCGCTATTTTTAGGGTTCCGGACCTTAAAAGGAAAAACCGGAACCCTTATAGGATCACTTTGTTGTCCGTCTGTCTGTCTGTCTGTCTATCTGTCTGTCTGTCTGTCTGTCTGTCTGTCTGTCTATCTGTCAAGACCTTTTTTCTCAGAAACGGGTAGAGTTATCAAGTTGAAATTAATACCAAATATCAAATGCTATGGTCTCTTGTAGGTTTAAAAAAATTAGGCTTCTAACTCAACGCAATTAAAAGATACGGTGATTTATGTCACATATTTTGATACTTTTCGCAAATTCACTTATCAATACAAAGGAATCAACGCACAGCCCAAACCGCTAGTGTTAGAATCATGAAATTTTGACAGTAGGTACCTTATATACCGCAAGTATCCACTAAGAAAGGATTTTGGAAAATTCCACCCCTAAGTGCATAAAATAGGGGGTGAAAGTTTGTATAGGGTAAAAAAAATAAATGAACCTAGAGACATGAAAATAAATATTGAGGCTACTTATAACAAATAAAAAATATTAATTTCAGCGTTTTGTGAAATTCCACCCCTAAGTGCATAAAATAGGGGGTGAAAGTTTGTATAGGGTAAAAAAAATAAATGAACCTAGAGACATGAAAATAAGTATTGAGGCTACTTATAACAAATAAAAAATATTAATTTCAGCGTTTTGTAAAATTCCACCCCTAAGTGTGTAAAATAGGAATTTGTATTGTAGTTTGGTTGCAGTTTGTATTGGGTTCCCGAATTTGTTTTAGCTATTTATTATTAAAATATCTTGCCGGTATCGATATTGGAATCCAGGAATGGAAAACTATCTAAAATCATAATAAAATGTTGGACGGAACCCTCAGGGCGCGAGTTCTACTCGCACTTGTCCGGTTTTATTTTTTGTTGTGTTTATTAATGTCAGCAAGTTTTTATGAAAAAATTAAGAAAGTTGCGCGGAACAAATCGAATTCTATATTCAAAGTTAAGACAGGACAACGTCTGTCGGGTCAGCTAGTTTTTTTTATAAAACTAAAAAAGCTTACGACTCACAGTAGTACATAACTATGTAGATGCTTGCAATACTAAAGGCACTGCTCGCACGTTGCTGACCTAAAGGGGAGTGGAAAGTGAAGGAAAGGAGAGGGGTGGTATTCCGGTTCTATCATTCATCGTACGAAACGCATATACATATTATAAGCTATGGTAACTGCTTAGCACTAGGCGGGTCGAACGCTTTGTGTCGACTTTGCTATAAATGAAAAAGAAACTTAAATAAATTGATAAACCAGCACGGTAGCTACAATATCGTCAGGACGAATATCCACACCATTCTTCTTAACAACTTAAGTGTCGATATCCCGATATTGATTGATTGCCAGCTAATTGTAACAAAATGGGCGTTCGAGCGCGGCGCTGACGTGACAAATAGTTTCTTTACGGTACTCTCGTGAATTTTCACACTTTTTTGGCTGAAAAAAAGCGCTATGTCAAGCAGATATCTTCAGACTAGGCAGAGACAAGTTCTAATTTTTTTTCTCTCAATAAGCAATTGTTGTTTTATTACCCTATTAGGGTAACCATTACTGATAGATTTGTTACTGAAAAAAAAAAGAATTCGAATAGTCACAATTTAAGGATCTATAAGTAGAACCTACAGAGAAACTAGACATTTTTTGGTAGAGCCAAGCTGTAGCCAGTTGACTATAGGGCTTAAACGGGCTGGCTCGCCCGGGTAGTACCACCCTCTCATAAAAGATCAGAGTAAAGTAGCTATTATAGTGGCGTTTCGTACGATGTGTCGGAAGCCCAACTAGTCCATCAATTGCCCACTCCTCTTCAGGTCGGCAATGTGTGAGCAATGCCTTTGGTACCTATAAGCTAAGATAACTGCTTAACATAAGGTGGATCTTGGGCTTGTTTGCTGTCTTTGTTATGTATAAAAAACAACATTAACATGAAAGTCAATCGTGTAGACCGGACCTAAGACTCAAATTTGTTGGTGTAAAATTTGACATAAAAATTATTTAATTTCCGAATCATTTACATTTAGGCGAGTATTCGTGGCTTTAAATTGGCTTTAAGGAAAAGAATCTCTTTCTTTCATCCCCATTAAAATTACACATTTCTATAGACTTGAGGGTGCTTTCGCCCTCAAGGAGGCTACGTTCGCGCAACATTATTTTAAAAAAAAGCTATTTTATACAATCGTCTTTTAAAACTTTTTATCTTAAAATTTTAATTAATTTTATCTGACATCAGAAAACTTTTGTTTTTCTATTATCTTATTACTATAATGTTACCATAATGGGTTTTTCAGATTAAGGGTAATGGACAAAAGCTGCCTAGAACTATACTGGCTGTATGGCCTTGAAAAAAACTGATAAGTGTTAATGTCAAAAGAAAAAAATGTATTACTACAGCGAATGAGTCAGCAAGCAAATATTTTTGAATATACTCACTACAAAAAGCTTTTACACTCATAATCCTCAAATAACTTGTAATAAGAAATAAATAAGTAATGCAAAACTTTCTGTATTGCATTAAAATATATAAGTTTGCATTTTAAAGTCACAGAGATTATGATGTCTCCATTTAGATTAAATAACTGTCTTGTTAAACAATATTTATGCGTATAACCACACATTATTTACAAGTTTTCCCTCGATTGCGATCGCCAAGATTAAAGCTGTCACGTCTGGGACAAAGCGGCGAAGATTTAAGGACAACGTAGTTACAGAACTTCTTTGCATCTTATCGTTGTGTTTTGGATTATGGCCTGAATCCCCCTCGTATTGAGGGGAGGCCCGTGCCCAGGAGTGGGACGTCTTATATTAACGTTGTGTGTTAAAACTTTATATGCACCAACTGTAGATTTTCATGCGCCCCCTTTCAGGGATAATCGTTGGAAACTGTTTCAGGTATTCCCCAAATCATATTTATGTTTATCCTGTACTTAACTTTTTTTGGATAACATTTTGTAAGACCTCGGAATCCAGTACATTTTTATTTTTATTATTTTTGATTTTGGTGCTTCCCCTTTGGTGACCTCAAATGCTTAATATTGATAAAATTTAAATATTTGGGATTCTGCGCTTCCATCAATACAGTTTGAGCCATCTTGAATTGCGCTCGGTCATCCGGTGGTTAGATCCCAGTTAACTAACTCTACAGAACTCTAGCTCTACAAAAGCTTGATATAACTCATTATAACTTTGCCTATACGTAAACACGTACTAAGGTATGTTTGATAAGCACTTGAGGCTCTTCTTTAAGGTACTAACTTGATGCTTTTATTACTTTAAGACGTGTATTAAAGTAACGAGACGGGCGCCTTATTAAGTCGTTAACACTAAAACAATGTCGAAGTAATGGTTCAAGATATGAGTTACAAGGTAATTTAGGTTTTAATGTCACATCGTTTTAAAGGGATGTGTAGTAATTAAATTCGCATTAATTATTAAAATTGTAAGACATAGTATTGAAGGAAGAATTTTTAGTTAGTTTGGAGATTTCAAAAGCTATCGCATTTAATTTACACCTCAGAATTTTCAACTGCTACATTATTTTTTAATCATATAATTATATGTAGTACGTTCATATTAGCCTAACGGATGATATTAGAAACTAATTCGTATTTATTTTTTTAAATTATAATGTACCTAATAAGAATTTTGTCCCGACAACAGTAGATACTAACCGATTCTAATTATATGCAGCCACCACTGTACTTATCAGCAAATATAATTCAAACCTTGGTTACTCTTCCCACGCTCACAAATCTTTATATTTGTTCTATTTAATTTAGAACTCAGCTGTTCCCCTTGAGAGCAAAGCTAACAAAAGCCTAGTAACCTTAGGTCTTTTCAAGGGCACTTTTTTCGCATGAATTTCGGCGTGGGGCAGACTTGGCGCTTACAAAATCAAATTTCAGAAATGATTGGTATAAAAATAAAAGAAAGTTAGTTTATATAAAATGTTCAACGAAATGGTGGTTGACGGACAATATGACCTACATAATATAAACTTGGTACGTATAAGTTTTTGTGACTGTCTTACTAAAATTAGCGTTTAAAGAAGTTCATTATACGGAACAGTGAATCCATAGCAATTTCCCAACCAAAAAGCTTTCACGCAAATCAGTCCAATACATATTCGCCGCAACATGTATTGGCAAAGGTAGGATACAACAATGACAGAACACGAGCGAAACGCCACAATAGGAAGGAAATTGTGCCGTGAAAAAGTACATTTAAACAGGAAATATGTCAAGACGTGTCGTGTCACGTGTGCCAGTGGAAGCTTCGCGTGAACGTGACGAGGCAATCCTTATACACGAATCAGCCGAACAACATACACAGAATATCAAACGATATCTGGCTGCGAACGCTGAATATTTTCATGCGACGCTAAAGTTACGTATCGAAGACGAAAATGTTTTATTTGCAAAGGAGTTCGAGGAATATCTAATGTTTAGTGGGTCTGTGCCAATACGCGATAAGATATATTGACAGAATAAATCCTTGTATGTATTGTTTCCGGATAAGATGTAGCCTGTTATGACAGAGGACCCCAATTAACGCAGGGCTTCCTTCATTGTGGGCGGAAAATATGTTTGTTTTTTTTTAAAAAAAACCAAGTCGTCTAACATGCGTCAGCGTTCGAAAAAATCCGATTTTTATAATAAATATCAAAAATCGGATTTTTTGATATATATCCGATATATATCCAGGCTAAGAAAAAGAAGCGAATTTCATTCTGCAAGGGGATTTAACACTTAAAAATGTGAAATAATATAAGTGTAAAATTACCACATTATTTAACTAACTAAAAAAAGTAATAAAATAATTAGATTAGATTGTTTATTTGAGAAAGATTTTTTTAATGAACACTTAAAAAAACAAGTACCTATTATTATTATAATCTTCATTTGTTTGTGTTTTTTTTTTATATACACTTTCCTTCAGGTCAGCAACGTGCGATAGAGGGAGGTGAAGGGTCTTCCAGTTCTCTCACTCATCCTTCTTTATTTCAATTATATGTGAGTGGGTACTACTACAAGATGTAGTTAATTGGCTACTATGGGTACAGGTTGGTAACTGGGCGATCCCAGACCAGAACAAATTACGAAAAGGCCATTTCCGAAATTTACCACGGTGGGAATCGAACCCGTAACCACCCGGTGCAGTGAGCCGAGCGGCCGACGCTCAAACCACTGCGCCAAGCGGTCATCAAAATAAACACGAAATATCAAGTTACAAAAGCTAGCCAATAAAATAATAAAGTTTATTTTTATAAATAACGATAAACTTTGTTTACTTATTACATAATTAACGAGAATCATCAAGATAAAAGCGTTCCCTGAAAACATAACAGTGGATATGTATTATGATAACAACGTCACATGATATGAAAGGCCGCGACGTCTTGGATCATATTAACGGGATGTGATGAGAGATACAGAATAATGATTACGTTTCAGTTGTTTTGTGTTGCGTAATTTCGAGCTGAATTATTAAAGACAGCAAGGATTACATTGGATCCTTAATTTATCTGGAGACATTTTGAATTACATTACGAGGAGGCTGAAAATAGGAGGCCTTGGCTGAAAATCAGCGCTGGAGGAGATCTCGTTCCCCTCCAGCACATGCTGAGCCTAAATGCCTTTCGGTACAGCTCACACTGTAGGAAATGCAGCTTTCTTACCTTATGTCTATCTATTTTACTTCCTTTAGAATTATGTGCAGTTATTTTCATATGTGTGCACTGCTGTGCTGATTAAAAATTGTTCATTTCATTTTTAATTACTTTTCTTTTGACGACGGTTTGAGCGCAGCAGATGAGAGATGAGAGAGCAGTTCGATTCCCGCCAGGGTAAATTTTGGAAATGGCCTTTTCGTAATTTTCCCTGGTCTGGGTGTCACTGGGATCGCCCCCAGTCCATTGTACGGTACCCATAATACAAGCGTTGCTTAGTTTGGGACCATACAGTTGGTGTGTTTGTCTGGCGATATTTTTTTTTATTTTTTTTTTTTTTTTTTACGGTGGTAGAGACAAGCTGTAGGCAATTGATTACAGCTCATATATGGGCGGGTTTGACCGGGGTAGTACCACCCTCTTACAGAATAGCGGCGTACAGTAGTTATTATAGTTGTGAGAGTGTCTGAAGGGGAGTGCCCGTTCCGGGGCCCAACTATGTTAACCGCTGTGATCTCGATTGACTCGCAATCGACATGCAATACGTCAAAAAATATCTGAATATGTCAGTTTTGACAGGTTTTCTATAGGAAAACAGTCAAAACTGACGTACTGACGGTGATTCGAGTGTAAGTCGATTGAGATGCCAGCGGTTGACTGAGTTGAACAATGCCGTTGGTGTCGCAAGTGTATCTATCTAGGCTAAGGTAATATAAGATGGTAGTGCGCTAATAAAAAAAAAACAGTGCCGTCTAGGGACCGCAGCATACACTATGTATTCAAATTCAAATATTTGTATTTCAAATAGGCCAGATTAACTGGCACTTTTAAAAAGTCAAGAGCTAGGTGCATGTTCCAAAAAAATATCCTATGGAGAAGAACGTGCAAGAAACTCCATGGATACATCTTTTCTTTTCTCGTTTTTAAATTATGTTTACAATAGGTATATCTATAAACATCATGTATGACGTCATCGTGTAACGCTACTGAGCTACTGATTCTTAACACGGCTAGAGCGGCCGCGCGGCTTGCGCCCCGAACGTCCGTATAGAAGCTACGCTTCAAAAGCAGACAACTTTTCCTCGCTACACGCTCCCATATTTATTATTCCCTTCTAATCTCCCATTCTTATGCAAACGAAATTGTCATAGCAACAACAACTAGAACTAATTTCGTAGCGAAACCCCCAGACCGCCTCATTATGCTGAAATATTCCCATGTTTATTTTACTCGTTAATTCTAACGCAATAACCCGAAGATTACACCCGGAGGGGTGTCGAGCCGCCTGCGGAATGACTGCGATTATTCAAAAAGACCCGTTTTTTCAAGGCAGATTACCAGTATTGCATAATTCGTCGATTCCATCTGTCCGTACGGCTGACACTGATGAGTGTACATTTATTTTGAAAAATACACGCTGAGAGAGTATTTTCTTTGCAATTTCAATTAGGTAGTTAGGCACGTGAGGCTAAGTTTGCTTGAGGTCATTTTCTTTTTAACATTTTAATTGTGATGCCTCTTGAACGCATACACTAATTGGATTCATTATTTTATATTCAAATTAGTATAATATTTAATGACTAGCTGAGCCCGCGACTTCGTCCGCGTGGAATTTAACTTAACAAAAAAGCCCGCTCCCGCTGCCCGCGCGACAGGACCCATTTTTTTAAATTTTGTTTTTCTGAAATAAAAGTAGCCAAGTTACTGCTTATAACAACAGCATCTACCAGTGAAAGTCCCGTCAAAATCGGTTTAGCCGTTTCGGAGATACTCTTCGATTTCACGTGTTTTTATTTTTTTACGCGGAACCCTAATTTTTTTTCTAAAATTAAAGTAGCCTAAGTCACTCCTTAAAACATCAGCTAACTGCCAGTGAAAGTCCCGTCAAAATCGGTCCAGCCGTTTTGGAGATTACCCGGAACAAACGCACAGACAGACACACAGACAGACAATTTTTTTTTAAATCGCGTTTTTGTTATAGGTGTCGTATGTACTTTCATATGCATTTAGTGAAAAGGTGTTATTTTGATATTACAAACAGACACTCCAATTTTATTTATTTGTATAGATATGAACTTATAACAATCCGCAATGCGACATCGCCATTTGTTGGAATTAGAAACAAGGAAACAATCTACCTAAAACTTGTTTTGTTCGACGTGTCCACTAAACTTGAATATTCATTCACATACAGTTACTTTTTACATTAATGTAAAATCTTGAATGAATGGACAAAATTAAAAGCTACCACTTGAGACACAAGGACCAATTTAAGGTCCATTTTCCTGCTCCCATCATTGAAATCACACCCGCATAAAAGCTACCGATTAAAGAGAATAATTACTTAAAGAACCCAAAACACTCACGGAACCCCATTCATTCCGCAGGATAAACGTATTCAGACATTCTTTCCCTTTTACCAATGTACTGGCGTTTTATCCAAGATTTATTTGAAATTTGAAGATCTGTACCGAGAGCGAGACTAATGCGCCGTGAGCCAGTCAAATAACCTTGTTAATTAAAGAGATACAAAAAGCCAGCCGAATTAAATTAACCGAAATGAGTTCAAAGCAAAATTTAGTAACTTCATAATGTTTTGATGCACTGAAAGGTCAGTGTTGTTTGAAAAGGTTTAGCTTTTGTTATTGTATATTTTGTAGATTTGTTTTGTTTTTGTTAGTACATTAAGATATCATTTTTTAAATATTAAATTTGAGAAGAGAACCTTCAAGTTACCTACATGTTAAAACAACATAGCATGAAATTCACCAAACAAATAAAAAAAATACACGGGTGATAACAGAAGCAAGTATGTACCATAAATCAGAGCGAAAACAAAGGCTTTTCCACGCGGATATCATAAAACAAGTGTAGGTATCATAATAATAGTGAAAACAACACAATTTGCTATGATCTACTGTTGTCTAGTTACTACAATCGGTCCCCGAACACCGACTTGAACCAAAACTAACGTAAATTCCCAGCTATTAATATAAATTACTTAGGATTTACAATCCCTTTGGGGTGGTAAATTACAGTTATTTCCTTCCACTGTGTACAAAGGCCTTATCATAACGAGTCTGTAGGCCCTAACGTGTCAACATCAATTTTAATTATTTATTATCGTTCATTATAATTGACTCGGGCGTTGGTTTTAAATGGGTTCAGATTAATTAGACTACAATAGACTTGGTAACACGTTTTTGAGCGTCGTTTAATTTGCGTATGTAACTGTGAAGTCCTACTAATATTATAAATGCGAAAGTTTGTGAGTGTGGACGTATGTTTGTTACTCTTTTAAAACTAATGAACGGATTTGGATAAAATTTGGAACACAGATAGTTTATAACCTGGATTAACATATAGAAAACTTTATTTAAGTCTACGCGGACGAAGTCGCGGGCAGAAACTAGTATTATAATAATTATTACCAGCGCTCTACTAAAATGTAGAGTTCATTAATTGTTAGACAACATTCTAACATAGTATGAGGTGTCACATTATGTAGACGTCTTCCCTGAGATGGTTTGAATACCTTTAGTGGCGTTATTTATAATTAGTTTATTAAGTGGTTATATAAATTTGAACTCCTAGCAGTAGAGATTTGATCTCCTATGCCATTGGCTACAGCTCATATACGGACCAGCTCGACCGGGATAAACCCCGTCAAGTATAATCAGTTCACGAGTTTTGGTCCAATTAATTTAATTACGATCCGTGGTGCCTTACAACTAGGCCCTAACCACGCTAGCTACTCAAATCGTAATAGAAAAGCAAACGCTCGCGATTACGTTTCAAACGCTCCGGTTTTTGCGTTTTGCTGACATCATACCATATCAATGTCAGTAGAAATCGTGAAGCTCGTGTCAGCAAAACGTCAAAAGCGGAGCGTTTGAAACGCCCATACCAGCTATTTTTGTCTCCCGCTTTGCACCGGAGGCAAGTGTATTTTTTTTCTTCCAACTCCTATTATTTCTTTCGATTGATTTCGTGCGGATTCCAAGACAATTTAACTTTTCCCCGGGACTCGTCGAGGGTCAATCCTCGATGTCATCTTTGGTCACCATTGTCGATCCTGGTTTACAGGAGTAACAGTGGTGGGAGTGAGTGGCGTGACCAGTACCCCCTCAAGATTATCGTAAAGTAACTATAATAGACGCGTTTCGCACGATGACTGAGAGAACCGGAAGTCCATTCTTACTGCCACTCCCCTTCAGGTTGGCGACATGCGAGCAATGCCATTGGTGTTACAAGTATCTATAGGTTATGGTAACTGCTTAAAATTAGGCGAGTCGTATGCTTATTTGCAGACTTTATTTTATAAAATAAACAAAGATAAGGTGATTCAGCAAAAAAAATAAATCAAACCAATCATATCCCGAGCAACATACGTTAGCTTATGCCTAACCATTCTTTCAATAAAGGAGGTCATCGCACTGATGACCTAACATTGGTGTTCGGGCGGAGAGCCAACGATAGGGAGATTTAGACTCGTCCCAATTGGGTAGCTACTGAAATATGGTGCCCACCCGTTTCCCAAATCGTATCTATTTTTGGTAACGGCACGAAACTCGGAGAAAACAAACCTGTAAAATAAAAGTTTTGAAGCGGAACGGAATGCAGAATGACCGTCCGATAGTTGTAAATCATTGAGGGAAAATGTGTGTTCGATTGCTTTTTCGAGTATCAGAAGCGTTTGAGGTTTCGTTAGGATAGAAGTCTCGCTTGTAATATGAAAGGCTTGTTTGTTATGGGCTACGTAAAAAGAGATGTTACCTTCACTTGCATATAATCTTTTCAAGATTCGTGTTCATTCTTGGATGTCTTTAGCTCACATTAAAAAAAAACTATCTTAAATCTGAAAACGATGTTGAGAACGGCTTTGACCTGGGCCCTAACCACGCTAGCTACTCAAATCATAATAGAAAAGCAAACGCTCGCGATTACGTTTCAAACGCTCCGCTTTTGACGTCCGCTTTTCACGATTTCTATTGACATTGGTATGGTATGGTGTCAGAAAAACGTCAAAAGCGGAGCGTTTGAAACGTAATCGCGAGCGTTTGCCTTTCTATTGCGATTTGAGTAGCTAGCGTGGTTAGGGCCCTGTAATTTTGTCCTTCATTTGACATTTCCAATATCGCTCTCAGACTTGAAATAAATGTTTTAATACTGGCCTTAATGACTTCATTGCATTTGGATCGAGAACTGAAGTTGAGCACACAATTATAAACGAACAAGCTTACAATAATGCTATTCCAATTAAAAACTTAGCTCGTCATATAATTTTCAACCTTATTGACCTTTTAACTTTTGCAAAGTAACGTGAACACGGAAATCGCACAACTATGTACGCAAAAACTTCGTTAGCAGGAAAATAAGTGCAGTAACTTAAGTAGATACGGAATTACTTGGATAAAAGAACGCAAAAAGCGCTTACTCTTAGAGATACCGACTACAAAAGCACCTGTGATGGTTAAACTACGGGGATTGGTAATTTAGGACCATGCATTAGAAGATGAATGTATGTAGATTTGGAGACGTAGAGATACTAGTACAAAGTTGTATGGTGGTAGAGACAAGCTCTATCCAATTAACTACAGCTGATATATACGGGCAGGCTTTACCGTAGTAGCACCACCCACTCAAAGAAGATGGGCCTAAAGTAGCTACTATAGCTGTCCTTCCTATGATAAGTGAGAAAGCCGGAATAACATCCCCCCCTTACTTTCTCTCTCTCTGCCACACTTCCCTTCTGGTTGGTAACGTGTGGGCAAAGCCTTTGGCATTGCAAGTATTAAGACTTAACTAATTGCTTAACATCAGGTGGTTCGTACGCTGGTGTAGCGACTTTGTTTCAAAAAAAGCAGTTTACTAAGTATTGGAATAATTTCGTAGAGTGATAATTGGATTAGATTGTACTTACATCAACCCATTAATGCCACGTGTATCTTGCTATAAGTGCGTACTAAAAGTGTCAATAGCTTAGTGGTATAGTACATACATAGGCCACGGTTATTGCCTAACATCAGACGGATCGCACGCGTGTGGGCCGACTTTTTGTTTTATGTAAAAAGGAAAATACTTCTCTTTAGTCGACGCCCAACGTCTTTGACTAAAATTTCAGCTCTAGACTGTCTGAATTTAAAACAAGTTTGACAAGAGCCCTCGCAATGTATAAATATTTCAAAGTAAGTATGCAAGAAACATGCCAACCAAGTTTCTCACATATGCGATTTGCTTTGAGCGAGCGCTCCTTGGCAAAAATATTTGAGAGCCAAGTCCGCGGCAGGATTCATGAAACATTTCTACTTTAAAATAATGAGTGTTTTACGGCGTATAATGGTTTCAGGACAAGTGTTGCCTTATATTTGACGGCCACTCGGCTAACTGCACATGGTGGTTGCGGGTTAGAATTCCGCCGGGGCAAATTTTGGAAATGGTATTTTCCTAATTTGCCTAGGTCTGGGTGTCACTGGGATCGCCATTCATTGTACGGTGCCCATAGTACAAGCGTTGCTTAGTTTGGGACCATGCTGTTGGTGAGTCAGTCTGGCGATATTTATTATTTATTAAGATCTTTAATTACAATTTTTAAGCAGAGTAAAATAAACAAACAAGTATACCTATACATATAAATAAAATTGGAGTGTCTGTTTGTAATATCAAAATAACACATTTTCACTAAATGCATATGAAACTACAAGCGACACCTATAACAAAAACGCGATAAAAAAAAAATTGTCTGTCTGTCTGTCTGTCTGTGTGTTTGTTCCGGGTAATCTCCGAAACAGCTGGACTGATTTTGACGGGACTTTCACTGGCAGATAACTGATGTTTTAAGGAGTAACTCAGGCTACTTTTATTTTAGAAAAACAAACTTTAAAAAAATGGGTCCAGTCGCGCGGGCTTAGAACGCGGGAGCGGGCTTTTTTGTTAAGTTAAATTCCACGCGGACGAAGTCGCCGGCTCAGCTAGTGATAATTATTATAGATTGTTGCAGTACTAAAGGCATTGCTCGCACGTTGCTGTCCTGAAGAGTAATGGGGCAAAGGCAAAAAAAAAACTGTCTTAAATCTGAAAACGATGTTGAGAACGGCTTTGACCTGGGCTCTAACCACGCTAGCTACTCAAATCGTAATAGAAAAGCAAACGCTCGCGATTACGTTTCAAACGTCCGCTTTTGACGTCCGCTTTTCACGATTTCTATTGACATTGGTATGGTATGGTGTCAGAAAAACGTCAAAAGCGGAGCGTTTGAAACGTAATCGCGAGCGTTTGCCTTTCTATTACGATTTGAGTAGCTAGCGTGGTTAGGGCCCTGTAATTTGCACGGCTACATTAAGCTTCTGTGAGGGAGTGTGAGAGTGTACTACTCTGGTCAAACCAGTTCGTATATGAGCTGTAGTCATTTGGCCACAGCTTGCCTCTCATCCACTTTTCTAATATAATCTGGCAGTATCTATCTATCTATATAAAACTCAAAGGTGACTGACTGATATAGTGATCTATCAACGCACAGCCTAAACCACTGGACCGATCGGGCTGAAATTTTGCATGCAGGTAGATGTTATGACGTAGGCATCCGCTAAGAAAGGATTTTGATTAATTCTACCCCCAAGGGGATAAAATAGTGGATGAAAGTTTGTATGAAACTTTGTCAATTAAATTCCACGCGGACGAAGTCGCGGGCACAGCTAGTCTTATATAATTCTTTGGGTGTAAATTACTTTGTACTTAAATTTTTTGATACAAATATCTTTTTAATTAAGTTAAACAGAACACCAGAAGAAATAATTGAGTAGTGTGCTTTGTTCGCTAGGTTGCTTTAAAAACTCAACTTTTAAATTCAGTGGACAGTGTACACTCGCGTTTGTAACTTATTTAAACTTTATATAATACTTGTGAGTCTTACCTAGTCATACTTTTCTTTCTTGCTTGTTACTGTTTTCTTTTGTGACAATTTTACATAACTTTGTCGCTAGGGAAATGAATCTGTGATTTATTTCAAAAAGTTTGTTGTAATTTTTCTTTGTAATGTATCTCCGGTAATAAGGGTGACCGCCCACTTGGCTGTGCTATGAAGTGAGCCCGCTCCCTCCGAACAATAAGATCGCTTGATTTCCTGTCAACTTGAGCTAAGCCGAATGAAGCTGAGGAAATGATGCGACCCTATTGGCCACGCTTCATAGCACAGCCTAGTGGACGCCGACCCTTATTCTATTTATTTAGACTACTATTAAAATATTCTTCAAGAACTGGCGACAGTGCTCGGTCGGCTCTACACGGGCCTCTGTCAACTCATCTCATAGCAAATATTTACTTTGTACTGTAAACGCGCCCTAGTTGAACAGTTTATAAAGGTTTCTTTCCTTTCAAAGCAAATCCACTCAGAAGTCGCCTTTAAAGTCCTCTATTAAATTTATTTTATTCAACTATAACCTTTATCGCTATATCGATAACGGGCTTGTTTCTCTGACTCCGTATTTACTGGTATTATTTTAAAGTTTTAGAATTTATCTTAGCGAAATTTCTCCTGTGCCTTAATTTGAATATAAATTTTATGTCACCAAACCAAAACTTAGTTTGGAGTACATTTTATAAAGTTTATAACTAGGTAAATAGCATATTTTATGAAGTTCTGCGTCTCGTCTATCTTGCGATAAGCTTATTTCATTATAATAAACTTATTTACCTTTTAGACTTTACATCACAAATACCAAGAATACTGACTTAAAACTTAGTGAAATACTTTCTTCAGATAAAGCGATCACAATGCTTGTGGTATCGTTCGAATTTCAGTTGAAGAGAAAATTTATTAATACCCTTTTCGGGATGACAGTTAAGTGAACAGATTTTGTCCCGCCCTCCTTACTTATGTAACTTACTTAGGCGGAATGAAAGTCAACGAACCGTACTTGATCTTGCTACGGGATTCCATCAAATAAGCGCCATGGCCCCAAGATTCGTTATTTATGGATTAAGTTACGTCTTCGTTACTTGCGTTACGGATATTGATTATATTTTTACATATTCAATTAAAGGTTAATTTGGTTTGTGATGAATGACAATTATAAAAATAGTAAATATTAAGTATTGTTTGCGTTATATGATGACAATGTTTTGGAACCAAGGGAACCCTCAATAATTAGTGGTTTACAAACGGCAAAAAATAAAATTAAACATTTATTTATTTATTTTCTCAATACATACAAATATCTTTACAGGCTAGACCCAATGCGATATTGTTGCAAACTTAAAAATTAAAAATAATTTAACTGTTTTTATTTAACATAGCAAATTCTATATGTAGCTGTTCTTGTAAATTCACTCAAAGTGCAACAGAATAAGTCCAATGAAAGAACATGAAAAAATTAATAAGAATAAACTAACTGACAACACAATAAAGTTATAAATTTTAAGAGAGGGGAAGGGGGAGGGCGTAACGAAACGAATAGGGAAGAGTACAGAAATATAGATAGACAAGTAACCCTCATTTAAAATTTTAAAATATAAATGTCTCTGCCAAAAAACATTTCAACACTGCATAGGTAGATGTATATTTTTTAAAGAGAGCGATTATTCCCGGTCGTATAAATTGCCAGGAACAATTGCCAAGATCAATAATTATGACACGACACTACAAGAAGAAGAAGGCTATAAAGTTATCACATGAGTCTCTTCAGGTATTTGACATACTTTCTCTTCAATATGGTTACAGATTTGAACCAAGATCTTATAACGAATGCCACATTCCGTTTCGCTTAGGCTACGCTTCGTTTCATCTAACATTTCACGAAACAACCCTGCCACGGTAGGCGGAATTTATGGAATGGGGCTTTTGAATATCGCTACAAACATGACAATCCAAAAGTAAACGTATAATCAACGATGCGATAACATAAACATTTCTGGCCCAATTCTACTCTCTACCCCAAAATAGGTAATAGTACCCTGTAATTAACATGTACATATGACAAACACGAAATATCAACCTTTCATTACATCGCGGACATTTAATTTTCCACTGGTAGCCTTCAATTCTACCGAAATATTCCATCAACAGTGATTAGTAATCAGAGTTAATGGATGTCGTGTATGGCACGTCGTGTTGTGTCATGTCATGTGCCCGTAATTACGTAAGGCATTGTATTCAAACAAGTGCCTATATTGTAATTACACTTTTAACATGCGTCTTTTATTTTCGTAGATAAATAAACGGTTTTGTGTACTCTGCATATGCTGTTCCACCATATTCATAGACGTCTAACGCAAGTTGAAAATGCATATAAAATGTCCGGCGTTTCAAAATGAAATAGGTAAATCCTACTAATATTATAAATGCGAAAGTTTGTGAGTGTGGATGTATGTATGTATGTATGTTTGTTACTCCTTCACGCAAAAACTACTGAACGGATTTGGATGAAATTTGGAACACAGATAGATTATAACCGGGATTAACATATAGGATACTTATAGACCCGATAATCCCGAAATTTTTGCTAATTTAAAATACTACGCGGATGAAGTCGCGGGGCACAGCTAGTGTTTATATAATTAACTAGCTGTGCCCCGCGACTTCATCCGCGTAGTATTGGATTATTGGGATAAAAAGTATCCTATATGTTAATCCCGGTTATAATCTATCAGTGTTCCAAATTTCATGCAAATCCGTTCAGTAGTTTTTGCGTGAAGGAGTAACAAACATACATACATACATACATACATACATACATACATACATACATCCACACTCACAAACTTTCGCATTTATAATATTAGTAGGATAAATTTTTGATTAATTTCAAATTTAAAAATAGAATAACCTATTGAACTACAATTCACGCAGGATTAATTAACCCTGTAATACTCCATTATTATTACAACAAGAAGCCTTTTCCTTTAAAAAATGCCTTACAAAAATATTAACAGTTTTTTTTATTATATTGTCTATCAGAAAAATAAACCACCCACTATCCCAGCAAGATCCGCCGCACCCACGGCACAATCTCTGAGAACAGAAAATCGTAAAAAACATTTTTCTTTTACCTTTAAAAATATTTAGCGTCATCACTCCCGTGCTTGCGCTATCAAAGCTATAAGCTATCAAATTTTCCCCTCTGAAGGGTTCCTTCAAGGAGAAGCAATTTCCTTAAGCTGAATTTCATGAGCATTATACCTACTTCACATATCACATTGTTTCTGCTAACGGGTGAACGTGTTAGGTCATTTTCTTTTTAGGAGAGTGCTTATCGATTACGTGGTCGGATAAAACGGCACGTGGTAGAGCTAAATTTAGATTGTTACCAACGGTTTTTTCGCAAGTCAGGTCGGTAGAGTTGTCGATTTAGAATTAACGTGTTGGTTTTATTCACGGTTACAGCTTAAACCTTGGTAATTACTTTTATTATTTATCAGTACAATGATGGAAGAGCAATTGTAGAGCTCATTGGTGTAACAAATTGAGAAATTCATTAATGTTACAGCATGTTGGTTTATGGTTGTAGAGCCACAATGTTACTTATTTTCATGTTTATAATACACAGGTTGATGTATATAAATTAGTAAGCCAGCTTTATTAGGTATTTTAATCTACTCTCACTTAACAGATCAATCAATGTTCAAAACAAAAAGGGTATATATGAAAAAAAAAACGCTGTGTTATAACACCTACTGTGCTTAATAAATGAACAGAACTGTTTTCTTATATTTACGCGAATACTACACATTGAAATAAAACTATTTTTACGATAAATATAAATTCTAAAACGCGATATAATCCGTAAAAATAGTTTTATTTCAAATGAACAGAACGTTGAAGAATAATGTTGTCAATAGAGAAGCGGGCTGCCAAGAAACTAAATACTCAAAACCACACTAATCCCAACTAAACCAACCATTAAAACCTCATTCAAATTCCGATCCCACGAACACCCCTAAATCGTGTCATTACATAATTCTAAGACGTCATTCGAGCACCATTTAATCTATTTTAACACTACGCATATACCGTGCTTAGGTTATTCCCGCTACGGTCGTCTGATTCGCCTTGAGCTTCGTAATTGGCACTTAAACAAAATGTGTCACATAACGGCCCCGCATTACTATTGCAGTCGCTTCGCTTGTGATGCCTCGCTGAATATATTATGACTTATTTAGTCATATTTTATGCGGCATTATACTGGATACCGTTGAATTGATAATTTATGTTTTGATTACGTATTTGGACGTAATCGTTACGTTTTATTGCGGTGTGTTGACGTATCTACATTTATGAAACGACATTAATGACTGAAGGCGGTATTGCCAAACTGTATCCAATTGAGTACAGATCATAAACGGGCTGCCTCGACCACCCTCTCACGGAATATCGGGGTATTTGGACGATGAGTGAGAGAGCTGGAAGCTCAATCTCTCTCCCTTCCCCCCCTCTGTCCCACTCCTCCTTAGGTTGGCAACGTGTAAGCAATAACTTTGGTATTGCAAGCATCTATCTATATGTTACGGTTGACGACCGCTTGGCGCAGCGGTTCGAGCGTAGGTCGCTCGGCTCACTACACCGGGTGGTTGCGGGCTGAAATCCTGTCAGGGTAAATTTCGGAAATGGCCTTTTCGTAATTTTCCCAGGTCTGGGTGTCACTGGGATCGCCCCCAGTCCATTGTACGGTACCGATAGTACAAGCGATGCTCCGTTTGGGACCATACAGTCGGTGTGTTCGTCAGGCGATATTTATTTGTTTATTTTAACTGCTGTAAATTACGCTTATTTGCTGACGTCGTTATATTATATGAAACACACTTAACGAATAGATCGAATTGGTGAAATGGATGGCTGATACGCCAGAGGCATCTAAATGGTTCGATAGCATCTGGATTTCTTAAGTAGCATTTAAGGCGATATCCCATATTCCTAAATAGTTTAGTCATCCTCAGAATCGAGGTAAAGAGGGGTAAGAAACAGATAAATCTCTACTATGTATACTGGGCTCAACGTTCTCATGGGCTTCTAGTGTAAGGGTGGAATCATCGAAGTAATTTTAATAATAAGTGTAATAAATGTAGGAACTCCATACAAATATGCAAAGATAATGTTGTTCCATGTTTCGTGTTCTGTTAACATTTTCTGACTCTAGACCTTGGTATAGTAACAGAGGTGGGTTAGGATTTCAATGGCGAATATAATCATTTCATTTATGTTACAAAATCCATATTCCAATGCAGAGAGAGACCATTACTATTCAATACTAATAAATACGTGTTTACTTGTATGAAAAGTTAGTACAAATTAAAGAGTCACAGGGAACGGAAGTTTGTTTTTATCTACGAAATCACATCGATCTGCTGAGCCATACTGAACCTTAACACGGTAAACAATTACTGAATTAATTCGCACCCTTATCAAATACTAAACCAATCGACCGAAAAATGCCATCACAAATTATATCCCGTTGAACATTCCCGATTACACAGCATTTGGCGGGTGACACAACACCTTGCCGGAAACTTCCGAAATAATCCGCCCTCCTACCCTCGGGTAGGGGGTTATAGATAAATAACATGGTGGAAGCGAATCTTTCGATTGATCTAATTGCGTACGGGAGAGGGCTGAGTTCTAGAAGGGAAAAGAGAATGTTCAGAAATAAATTCTTACTGTATAGGTATGAAATCGAGGAGTATACAGGGTTACCTACTTGAAATTCGTCGTATTTCTTGCAAGATGCGATAGAGGAAATAAAATGAAACAAATCTGAGCCACCTGTATGTTCCGCGAAACATAGTTATTTCTGTATTTGTGTTATTTTTTATGCAAACGCAATTAACGGAAATTAATAACATATAGAAAAGGAAAATGTTTTATTTATATTTTTCTGTGTATTAATGGCCTCTTACAATTGGGTCAAGCCAAATATGATTCTTCCAATGTCGAGTAACGAATTGAAATACCAAACACAATTAATAACAATACAATACAAAAATGTGACCGTCCATTTTGGAAAACCAAAATGGAGGAGCAAGGAAAAAGTTATTGAATGAGTTTTTATTCAATAACAACTAATTACTAACACAATAAAATGTCAAATAAAATGTTTAATCAAATTAAATAAGTTGATTGTGAATTTTTTAAAATTATTCCATCACTTATTAAATTATTACTAAAATATTGAATTTCGTATAACAAAGTGGTGGTGCAGATGATGTTGCATTTTACGAAATGCAGCTATGACAGCTACTTTAGCTGATCCTTTTTGAGTGGGTGGTCTAACCAGCCCGTATATACCTCGGCTCTGCCACCTTTATAACCAAAGTAATAAATTAGGTGCCTACAAAATAAACCATTAAATATTATTTCCTGGGCCCTAACCACGCTAGCTACTCAAATTGTAATAGAAAAGCAAACGCTCGCGATTACGTTTCAAACGCTCCGCTTTTGACGTTTTGCTGACACCTCAATGTCAGTAGAATTCGTGAAGCTCGTGTCAGAAAAACGTCACAAGCGGAGCGTTCGAAACGTAATCGCGAGCGTTTGCTTTTCTATTACGATTTGAGTAGCTAGCGTGGTTAGGTCCCTGGTATGGTGTCAGCAAAACGTCAAAGGCGGAGCGTTTGAGACGTAATCGCGAGCGTTTGCATTTCTATTACGATTTTTTTATTATTTGAGTAGCTAGCGTGGTTAGGGCCCAGGTATCTATAAAAAATCGAAAGCCCTAATTTATTAAATAGAAATCGTTGGCAAGTACAGAAAACATAATAAGTTATACCTCAGTAGAAATAAGTTCAAACGAGTTACGTATTCATAATTGTTGTAATAAAGGTCATATTATAATGGTTATTATACGCTGGAAAGTTACAAGTCGTGTTCTCTTGCGGTAATCTAATCAACATGTTTGCTGTGCAGTGAACTGAAACCGACGCGAAGACTGTAACGTAAATTGTCTTGAGAGAGTTTCTGAAATATGGGGGAATTATTAATACTGTCACGAACGTATCGTGAAGGATAATTAGAAAACCTTTAGGCATTATTCACATGTTGTTAATGTGCATTTTTGTTTCTCTCTAGATCTACGTGGTTTTCTATTTGTATTTTTTTGCTACCTACTATATTATCTGCTTGAAGTAGAATTTTTAAATGATTTTCAGGACTTAAAAAAATGTTTTAGAAATATAGCTTTGGTTGACTGAAAGATAATCATAGACAATGAGTGGTTTATTATTTAAACGAAAAATTATAACGACTCTCTGTCCAGTCGCCTTTGCCATAGTCGGGTAAAAACAAAGTTTTTATCGTAGCTTACAGTAATTTTTTTTTTTAAATGCCGGTAGCATTATTTCATCAAAAAGATTTGCATTATGATAAAGTTTTAATAGGTCACATAAAAGTTTTATAGCGGTATCTACAATCAACATTACGTGAGCTTATCTAGGAATCTAGGCGTTATTATTAAGCTGAAAAGGCACTTTATTCCTTGCTTACCTGTCCCCGTTGCCTAATCACATTACGCATTATCTACATCTAACTTAGTACTCAATTTAATTGCCGTCACGGGAATGCCACGACGGAAAAAAACTCCTTTAGTATAAAAGGGTGACTTTGCATTTCCACATCGCTTTCAGTAGGGTTTACGGAACGAAAATGCTTTGTCAGCTTTGAGTTATCGAACTGGTGTTGTCGGCATTCCACTGGGTGTAACTGGGAATCAGTGGGTAAGTAGGGTGGGATTTGATACCGTAACACATAAGTACACAGAACATACACATACATACACACACTGTACTCAGTACAGGCAATAGTTTACGCACGTTTCCCACTCGCCAATCGCTACCGGTTACATAAAATATTTATATTTGACGACCGCTTGGCGCATTGGTTTGAGCGTAGGCTGGTCGGCTCAGTACACCGGGTGGTTACGGGTTCGATGCCCGTTAGAGAAAATTTCGGAAATGGCCTTTTCGTCCAGGTTTCACTGGAAGCGCCACTAGTCCATTGTACGGTACCCATAGTACAAGCGTTGCTTAGTTTGGGACCATACAGTTGGTGTGTCAGTATGATGATATTTATTTATTATTACATTTATTTTATAGCAAACCAAGGAACTGACTCACATTCACACATTTTATTTAGAAACATTCTAGCAAATGCAAAAATGTATGGTAGATCTACATGTCAAATTATCAGGTACCTAGTCAAAAACATTATACTGAAGTCATGTACTGCAGTGCACCCAAATTTCGCCGTTGGTAATTTAGTACCAATTTGAGTATATCTATTCCTAAAAACCCAAAAGTCTGAGCCGGAATTTGAAACTAATGTGGGCACATCAAGGGCAAGACGCATGCCCAAGGGACAACACCACTTTCGGCTATAAAAAAAATAAATTTTAAATTTAACCTCAACCTTAAATCTCGCGTACAAGAATTCGGAGCGTTGATTTACTGCCAAAAAGTTTAATTATGTTAATTTTATTTGTTCATGCTCTGTTACTTGAAGATTAACTCTTAGGAATCCCTCTGAAATAAAGGCGTTTTCTTTGCAACCGTTGTTTTCCTTTACTTTGAAATATTAAAGACTTTATTGAGGAAAATATTCTCTAAATAGAGATTTTTGATGCTTATAATAGTCTGTTTTTATGTTTATAAGTTATTGAGGTACTTTAGTGCCTAAATAACTCATCATCTGAGTAGAAAAAAGAATTAACTCAATAATTATTACATTCTAGATAACAAAAATAATCATAATGCTTGTTAACGCCAAGCAGTATAGAAATTCTTTTGACGACAATACATTTATTCTGATTTATTTTATATCTGAGTAAATCAATATTTTACCTTTTTTATCTTGAATTAAATTGCACAAACATAATTTCTATTAAGAGAATAATGCAACGCAACAATGGCCTGGGTAATTTCGTCACAGACAGATTTTCAAGACCGGAAATATATAAAATACGGAATAAAAATTGAACAATTTGTCTACCTGTTCCTCAACAAAAACCCCTTTTACCGTGCGGGATAATTCAAGCACAACTAAAACAATTTTCCGTAAACAAACAGAATGATTAAGGAGGCCCACCGTGATTCATTACAGTGAGTTGACATAAACGCCTGCACGCTCCTATAATGACGCAAACTAATTTATACATCAAGATGTTATCTTACGTCGCGGTGGGTAATGTTAGTTGATCACTATTACGTAATTACGTTTGGTTAATTCAAATTTCGCAACTAGATGCCGCTGTGCGGTGACATAGATCACGCTATAGAGTATTACATGTCGAAAGTCACCTTTGTTCGTGATTCCACAATCACGCACAAAGGTGACTGCAATATAAGAACGCATGTTGACTGCAATATAAGAAGTTTGGTCACGCAATTTGATAAGATAATAAAAAATCTATGGTTTTTGTTTATGATTGATCGTTTCTTGTTAGTGGTGTTAGTTTTAAATGATATATCTATAACTTACGATTAAATATTTTTACATTTCATTTCTAAAATAACTCATTAAGAGTACTTACGTACTACGTACTTACTTAACTTTAGTTTGGGGTTCATTAGGGTTTATATTAGGTAAACTAATTAATTTTACAAAAAAGATTTAAAAGTGTACTTTTATTTGATTATTGAAGTAAAATTTTACATGCATCTTTTAGTATAACGAGGTGAATTTTGTTGTTAAACTTATTTTCTAATCCTAGTCTTGCATGCAAGGTGTGGTTATTATACACACGAACTGGTTCGTTGTTTGAAGGAAAGCTTGTACTAAAACTAAATCAGTACCCTATCGTTCATTCGGGTTGAAACTATTACTGAAACTATTTAGATTTGTAACGTGTTTGAAATTATAGTCACTATTGTCACGCTTTTTATTTTCATTCTTTTCAGTTTTACTTCAAATTGTTGACTAGTTGAGTGAATTTTTATTACAAATTCTTTGAGGGAACTCAAGTTTGACCTATATTTTATTTTGATTGAACGCTATTCAAAACTTAACTTTATTTCAACCAGCTGAGTGGGACTTGAACATTTAAGTATGCTACCTAATCTGCACCATTTTTTTAAGAAAAACCCAAGATGTAATAAAAATAAAAATAATAAGATGAGAATAAAGACTACCTAATCTCTATATAGATTAATAATAATGAGCTCTTTTTATGTCCAAAACCTGGGCACGAGCCTCCCCTTAATGTGAGGGGCAGGCCATAATCGACCTCGCTTTCCCAGTACGGGTTGGTAGACTTCTCAAGTCTTACGAAAATTTGTTGGACTTTATAGACATGAAGGTTTCCTCATGCTATTTGTCTTCGACGTAGGCATAAGATAATTATTTTAATATATTGATTCGCACATGTATGTGGGAGTCAGTATTGGAACCCTGGACCTAAAGCACGTAAAGCCCATAATAATCAATCGGCTATCATTGCTAGCACTGCATACAACCAAATTTATCTTCGTATAGTCCCCTGAATACAGCGTGTCTCTGATAGACTTATTAACGATGCCGAATCAATATAATTGCGTCATCAAATATTCCAAGGTTTCTTCAGAAGTTTCCGACTTTTAATTAACGAGGAGCTTGTTCTAGCTGATTACCTTCCCTCCCTTCGTTTGTAATTGTACTTTCAAAATTGTTATTGTCTTACAACTGAATAACCTTGAGTGTGTTGTATAAAATTATTAAAAGGTTTTGATAAAAAGTTTTGTTTTGAATATTATCTTTACACTAAAAAAATAATAAATTAAAAATAATTATGGACTCTATACGTATAGAGTTATACACTAATCGTTTCACATAATACGCTATAATAAAACAAAAATAGGTGAGAAATTTACTTTACTGACGATTTCTGAAAGCAACCTTGACAGCAAACTTTATTTACCATTTACAGCAATCAGCAATGTGCGTGAATCTAAGGGTGATTAATTGTTCGCACATATAATCATCCAGTAGGTACTGAACTCTCCCTGATATTGATCCGTTGTTAAAGCCAGACCATTTATAGCTGTACATACAGAATACAGTTTACTAAAAGTGTTACTCTTGAGTATCTCTTTACTTTACTCTTACAGTTGCTTTTTTATTGCAGCAATCGGCTCAACCTTTATAGTCGGATGTAAACGTGAATTCAATATCTTGGGAGAGAATTCAATCATTGGAAATCGAAGCATTTTTATAAAGTTTCCCGTGACGATCCAACATTTTGTGACACGTCTGTGGCAAATAAATAAATATAAATATCGCCAGACTGACACACCAACTCTATGGTCCCAAACTAAGCAACGCTTGTACTATGGGTAACGTACAATAGACTGGGGGCGATCCCAGTGACACCCAGACCTGGGCAAATTACAAAAAGGCTATTTCCGAAATTTACCCGGGGGGATCGAACCCGCAATCACCATGTGCAGTGAGCCGAGCGGCCTACGCTCGAACCACTGCGCCGAGCGGTCGCGGTATAACTATCTATATTAATAATTCCGTTCAGGGGTACGGTGACTAGATTAAAACCTTACCAGAATAATATATCCGCAAAATTCGAGTTGTCGAGTATTTTGTCTAATATTCCTTCAAAACCGATAACTACAAAAATATCTACCTGCATTTTGTAAAAGATTATGTATTATGAGTCACATTTCACCCGAGCGAAGCCAGGTTTTCATCTAGTAAATATTAATTTTAAAATTAAAATGGAGAATGTTTAACATATAAGTTGAATTCGTAAACGTATATCAATCAAATCCGATCGCCGCAGTTTATTTAATAAAAGGATTTCTTAATCATTAATATATTTCAGCAGTGTGAAATATTACTGTCTTCCTCTAAATACTTGTAAGTACTAGTTTATTAAGCTTTTTCAAAAATTAATGTTCGATTCTTATCCACACGGTATAGAGCACGATTCTTATCTAGGCAGATAACAACTATAAATAATACATGCATGGATACCATAAGACCTCTCTGACTCTGACCGGAAGACCAACCATCTCCTACCTTCCCCTCACTCTGTGCCATATCCCGTCAGTTCAGCAGCGTGCTATCAATGCCTTTGGTATTGCAAGTATCTTTAGGCTACGATAACTGCTTAACATCAGGCTGGTCGTAACTGTGTTCTATAAAAAATCAGTAAGTCTTCCAATCATCTTACAAACCCAGCTATGATAGCTATGTTACACTGATCTTCTTTAAGAGAATGGTACTACCCGGCTTATTTCAGCACGTACGAGTATATGAACTGCAGTAGTCAATTATCTAGAGCTTGTCTCTACCACCTTAATGTAAAAAACAGGCACTTTCACGCGTACAATGTCAGTGTTTAGCCTTCATGTACCAGAGCAGCAGACCGCGCTAGGAAGTCGTAAATACGGTTTTATTTGAAACGTGCTGGAACACAAGCATTGTGTGAAAGTAATGGCGCCCGGGGGTCATGTAACTCGCACGATTCTAGCACATTTTATTCGCGAACGTCGGCCATAGCCCCAGCTGTTTAGTACCCGTATAGACAGTTTATTGCGTCTTGTGCGTTTAATATTTTATATTCGATTCTCGCTCAAGAGTATTTCGGAAATTGACTTTTTATAATTTGTCCTAGTCTGGGTTTCACTGGGATCGCTCCAAGTCAATACGGTACCCAAAGTACAAGCGTCACTTAGTTTGGGACTATACAGTTGGTGTGGTAGGCTGCGATATTTTATTCATTTATCACAAATCATATTCCAAGATTTATATCATGGAAACCATCAAACGGTTATGAAAACATTTGAACTAGGCTGAGCAAGTATTTGAATACTGGATGTATGTCACATCCGTGCCTAAGGTATGAAAAAATGTTGGACACAACGTTCCAACAAAAATGGGACAACTACATCTTGATAAAGTGGACATTAATTTATTACTTGCGGCCAGAATACGTAATAACATTGTATATATACTAGCTGTGCCCCGCGACTCCGTCCGCGTGGAATGTGGACCACCCTTAACATTTAGGGGTATGAAAAACAAATAGTAGCCGATTCTCAGACCTACCCGATGGGCACACAAAATTTCATGAAAATCGGTCGAGCCGTTTCGGAGGAGTATGTTGACTAACATTGTGACACGAGAATTTTATATATAAGACTAGCTGTGCCCGCGACTTCGTCCGCGTGGAATTTAATTGACTAAGTTTCATACAAACTTTCATCCCCTATTTTATCCCCTTGGGGGTAGAACTAATCAAAATCCTTTCTTAGCGGATGCCTACGTCATAACATCTACCTGCATGCCAAATTTCAGCCCGATCCGTCCAGTGGTTTGGGCTGTGCGTTGATAGATCACTATGTCAGTCAGTCAGTCAGTCACCTTTGAGTTATATCGCCATAAATAATAATATGTAGATATCGCTGTTCTGTTATTATCTGTAAGGAGGTCGGGGGTTAAGTTGGTTAGACACAAGTTGGTATATGTATAAGGCTATGTGTATCTATATCAGTGTTATTGACACCTTAAAATGAGGTTAATTATGATACTGAAGGCTGCCTTTAACCTCTCATTTACACTGAGCAAAGATTGTATTGATTTATGGAGCTGTCTATATTTTTGTACTGATAAAAATAGAAACAACAGTCAAAATAATGGCACAAATTATTTTTGCAGTTGTTAGTAGCCTTTTAATAAGCTTCACAATTTTTTTTGTAATTGCAGCAAAAACATTATTAATACGATCTTTGTCGTGATTTAAAGAAAAATCTTGGGGTCTACAAAAATATTTTTTTGTCGTATTCTTTTTCGCAGTGTAGTACATAATTGCTTTATACTGATAAAGAGACAGCCGCATAAATCAATATGAGCATTGCGTTAGTGTAAACGAAGGGCTAAAATAACATCCAAATATCCCAAAAAAAGCTGTTGAATAAATCGCCTTTTTAAATAGTCATTTCTTATATTATTTGTCGTTAATAGTCTTGATAGGTGGTTAGAGGTTCTGGGAATCCAAGTATTATTGATCCCACAATAGCAATAATTATTATTAATCCTAAATGGGGGATAAACGGGACCACTAGTAATCTCGTTGTAAAAAACCTTTTTTACGTAAAATAATGTTACTGAGAAATCAAATTAGCAAAAGGTTATTCAAATAGCGTTATTAGGTTAGTAAAATGGAATTATCCGTAATTAGGTTATATAAAATAGCGTCTCAAGACAACGTAATACGGTTATTGTTTGCGTGACATGACGCGGCATCGATATTGTAATTCTGCTGCCTCACGGCACGGCCAAACAGTGCGAATACCTGTTCCATTTTTCCAATTTGCCTCTTTATTAGAATTCTCTGGGCGTTCGGAACGGGCGGCAGTTTGTCGGCGGTGACTGTTTGGCAATTTCGACTCTTTTCACCCGTGTTTTCTTTTAATTCGGCACAACGGGTTGGGAACTATAAGGTTGTTCATACACTTGAGCTGGGCGGGTTAGCTAGGCTAGCTGGCCCATTACCTTAGACCTATTGATCGCTTCATTTGAATAAGCTGAGAAGAATGAAGAGATGCTATTGTTTGAAGCGAGCAAGCCAGCTAGCCCAGTTGGCCCGCCGAGCTTAAGTGGACGGATGCCCTAATGGGGCTATATGCATATTGAACTTAGCCTGGGACCAGCAAGGCGATAACGATGCGATAGTGATTTATTAACAAATATTTGCTTAAGTGACGCTTTCCTATCATATAATAATATTAGTTTGTTTTTACTACATTGTAGAATTGCAATCGCCTTACAAGTGCGATACCAGCCTTATTAATATGACTAATGTATTGGCGTTATTTTAGTCTTGTTGTATTGTAAATTAATTATAAGTTTTTTAGTTTCATCTCTACCATCTTCATCAGAAGCAAGCCCAGTTAATACTAATTTGTTTTTAATAACAATTTTATTACCCAACAGAATAATATTCGTAAAAGGGAATAATAATATAAATTAGTGACTACGCTCGATTCGGTAAAAATAATTTGAAGGGAAGGTAGAGCTCTCACAAAACAATTTGGCCTGCCATCAATTATTACTGGGCTTGTTTTATAAATTTCCTTTCGAACTAGGAAATTATGTACCTATTGAAGATAAAATATCGTTGTATGTATTGAAACACTAGTTTCTGCCCGCGACTTCGTCCGCGTAGACTTAAGTAAAGTAACCTATGTGTTAATTCAGGTTATAAACTATATGTGTTCCGAATTTCATCCAAATCCGTTCGGTAGTTTTTGCGTGAAAGAGTAACAAACATACATCCACACTCACAAACTTTCGCATTTATAATATTAGTAGGATTGAGAGATTTATTGTGGTAAAGCCAAGTTGTAGCTTTGTACAGGCTAGCTCGACTGGGGTAGTACCACCCTCTCATAGAAGATTGGTGTAATGTCGCTGTGATAGCTGCGTTTCCTACGATAATTAATAGAGCCAGAAGCCCAAGCCTCCCCATTCATCCCTATCTGTCCCATTCCTCTTCAGTTCAGCAACGTGTGAACCATGCCTTTGGTATTGCAAGCATCTATACAAACTAGACACAACGTATTATCTACTAATATTTATCGGCATGAAGCGTAACCGTACTTAATCATTCAAATTTAAACACGAATCCATGACTTTACAAAATTCAAAGCAAGTCTGTAAGTAAATTATATTCTTCATACATTCGGTTCCAAAACCATAATTCTCTTCATGTTTATAAAACTTTCTGCTCACAATTGCTTGTATCTCTACGTTCGAGGTTCTAAAGACCACCTCGAGGCAATAACTCCCACAATTGGCATAACGCCCATGGTAGCGAGCCAACATAAGCTTTGTACCGCAGGCGTTAGGCGTGTACCTACGATAACTGAATGGACATCGTGTATTTGCAGTTTATCTGGATGTTGTTTGCAAGAAACAAGGCCTATGGAAAGGTTAAAATGGTCCATTAAATAAGTGGTAGTATCACGGATATTACATATTAGAATAATCAGTAAAAAAATTCAGAAAAAATTGTATTTATATCGAAAAATTCAGACGTTTACTGTTTATAAAATAGTACCTACAAGCTAGCCTAAAGTTAATAAAAGTTTAATAAAAAATATCTTAGAATTTAGTTTCGAATTTAGGTACGTATGATTTCATATAACATAAAAAATCTATACAATATAATATATTATCAAATTATGTCTCAGATAAAGTGAAAAAGTCCACATTTATGTTAGATACACGACTAAATTAAATTGCTATCTAAATGAAATGTATTTTACCCTTCGTAAAATTTAACGTAAACCACAATCACACAGTATAGAACATAATTTAGTGTCTTCCAAGAATATCATGGTCGGATTACCCGCCAATAAATTACACAACCAAACGGTGTACCGCCGACAGTAATTGGCGAAGAAAATTAATCACGTTCCTTTTCCAAAAAAATACCATAATTACGTAGCTAATTATAGAGACCTCGGGGAGGCAATAAAGCACGGCGCAAAGGTTTTCCCACACGAAGGCCTTTCAAAGGTCTGCCGAATTAAATGTTTCTTTGTACGACAAATGTGTTAGTCGACCTAGATTCTACTCGTAAGCTGTGCTTATTCTTAAGTTCTGAATTTAAATACCTAATAGAGCTGTTAATATTAGAATTACGTTATTCTACACTGAGATATTACGAAAGCAAATTACTTTTTGTAGTTCCTAGTATTCTTTTTAGTATTTTTACTTAACGTTTTGTATTCATCGATTATA
This sequence comes from Notodonta dromedarius, assembly GCA_905147325.1. NCBI lineage: Eukaryota > Metazoa > Arthropoda > Insecta > Lepidoptera > Notodontidae > Notodonta > Notodonta dromedarius. Next base: position 10,112,980 of record LR990165.1, on the reverse strand, counting down.
GCTGTAATAACAAAACAATTACGAACTAGAAAATCATTCCTAACACAAAATAATTAACTAATTTCATAAAACTAATAATCTATGACGATTAACTTCTGTAAATCGTTTTATATGATACGGAACTTCCGTTCAATTAAAAGCTTTAAACTGTGACACTCGAATTCTATTAAAACTCAATAAAAATTCACAAACCGCAAAAGTAACAAGATGAAAATAAAAATGAATGGGTCATTAACGTAACCATTACGGGAATATAATTTGCATCTCTGTATTAATTCAGTTTTCTTGCTGTTCATTTGCCATTGAATATTCTCTACCTATTTTATTTGTTTAATTCGGTCTAGAATAAGGCGAGGGAAGTAACTTTTCTTTTGTAGACCAGGAATCAGTAATATAATTTAGCCCTTTTGACGTCCCACTGCTGGGCACGGGCCTCCCCTCAACATGAGGGGGATTCAGGCTATAATCCACCACGCTGGCCAAGTGCGGGTTGGCGGATTACACATGTCTTTCGAAAATTGGTTAGACCTTCTAAGACATGCAGGTTTCCTCACGATGTTTTCCTTCACCGTAAGCAAGTGATAATCATAATATATAAATTATGAATCGCACATACATTTCGAAAAATCCAGAGGTGCGAGCCGGGATTTGAACCCAAGACCTGGTGCCCGCAAGACGCGTGCTTTAACCAAACGGCTATCACTGCTAATTATATTATTATTATAGACCAGGAATAGGTAAGAGAAAAAAAAGTGTTCAAAAATGCCTTCCGTATTGCCAGTATCCAGAGGCTACGGTAACTGATTCACGTTAGGCTAGTCGCACGCCTGTTTGCCTTTGTTATATGCATAATATCATGTATGCTTGTTATTTTTTTTTCATTACTAGCAATGTGTTTTTATCACATTACTAGTATTCCCGTTAGAACGTGCAGCTAAGCATTAGCATTAGCATTAGCTTGTGTTAGGAGTAGGCTCACGTCAATAAGTTTAATGGCCAGGACGGGGAGCGAACTCGGAACCTCTCAGCTACGAGGGCGGCCCCTCTAACCACTGTGTTATTGACGCTTATAAGGAATTAATGTATATTTGGTTCTATAACTTTTGCATACGTGGTTTAAGTCCCTCGCCTACACTTGCATTGACATAGTTAACATATTAAGCAAGCAAGCAGCTAAACCTTAAGTTCTTCCAATAATTTCTGGTTTATATTTTCCTTGAATAGGTAATTAGTTCTGGTATCCCTAGGTGATGTGTGCTATTAAGTGTTTGCATAAGACTCTATTGTACTTCTCTACTGCTATACGTGAAAACCTCTAATTGGCTTTCTGTTACTAGACTTAAATGCTTATTATTTTGTATATAGCCGTTGGTTTTCCATAAGTTAAATAAATAAATTATAGGCATAATTATTTTAATACTGGCGTTGCTAAAGCAAATTCCCAGTTGCTAAAAAAATAGAGTTAACACAGAAGTAATACATTTTCAATATGTTTTACTGTCCTGAATGTAACCTACGAATTTAAAACGAATAGGGTATATAAAATGCCTGAATACTGATAACCTATTCCATGAACAAAATTGCCTAAGAGTCTTTCAGTAGTGCTAAAAGCGTACTGACAATTTGAACGAACGGCATTAAAATTTACATAGACACAAAAGATCTGAACATAGATAGGAAAATGTTCGGTCGCGTTCCCTTGAGCATTTTTGTTCGATTCTTTTCTGTTCGCTCATTACTCTATGCATTTTTACATACTTAACGTGTCGTGGTTACCTTTTTTAGTTCAAAGCTACATTTTTTTGTACTACGGTATTGATTTCAAGCTGGAATCATTGTTGGCTTTGACTATGCCGGTTTAGGTAGAGAATGTTTGAAGGCAAAAATATATAACAATAAACGTATTTGTTTCAAGCGGCACTACCTTTGATCTTAACAAAAAAAGGAATTGTACGCAAATAAAAAAAGAATGAGATAACTATTAAAATTATTTGCTGTCGTAATTTATTCCTCAGTATGTACATGAATGAACTTGGAAGAAAGAAAATCTCCATTATTTTCCTTTCAATTCCTTTTCATTTATTTGAGAATAGTAAGTAAGTTCTTGTGAACTCAATAATCTTAGCGCTTATTTCTAAAGTCATCCGCAATCATCGGAATTGTTTGGTATGATCAGATTTAGTTTAAATTAATACCGTCGCGACCACGCACTAATTTACTTTCCAAACGATTCCTTGTATCGACACGACCTTGTCCAAAGTAGATTTGGGTAAACCATTTCAATACAAGTCCTAAATCGTTTGAATGTCGATTCTCCAGAAGTGTGACTCAAGCCTCGGAAGCCCACACCCAACCACAACACAATACTAACAAGTATTGTGGCTTCAGCAAGCTTTGACTATTTCCATACATAAAGCGCCTCTCGGCAATCAAATTTGCCCTCAATTCGTGAGTGGTTTGCGGATTACTCACACATAAGAGGTAGTATTTTTTTTAACCTTATGAGTCACACTCTGTGTTAAATTTTCCTTTAAGAAATTTCAGTTTGTTGAAATACAATTTGTTTGGAGTGAAATAAACGTTTCGTTTTGTTAATTACGCAATAGGGCAATATGAAACTGAAAACAATAATAAATCCTTTCATGGGCAATAACTGTATTATTAGGAAAAATTATGTTTTTATAACAAATTAAAATTGAATTACATGTAATTATATTGCTCAATTATTTAGTGGGCAATTTCAGTCGCAAGTAATGACAAAAATTATACCACAAATACCCGTTGGCAAATATACCCAGTTACTGGTAACACTATTTTTGATGTTTGCATTTGTTAGAATGTTTTGTAAACTACACATAGTAACTTTATATTTTCTGATATAATACATTTTTTTGGTACTTAAAGTAAGTCACGCAATTATTTCTTAACAAGTTCGTATCTTTCAGAATAACACTACGATATAAACCAAATCCTCAAGCTCAATATAGCCCGAGCTCGGTAATCTAGACTCCTCCCATTCCCCCAACCATAACGGGTTTTACGCTTTACGATAGGTGGCGCGGGAGCGATGCACTGCGGTTATATTACTTCTCATCCCTTCCTGATTAAAGATCTTGTTACTGAGATGGTTTTGGAGTAAAAAGGAAAGTAGATGTGAGCAACAAACAAGGCTAAGAAGAAGAATGAGGTGGATATAGGATTGTGAGCTCTCTTTCAACCCTGACTCGATGATGCAGCGTCACTACTGTTTTAGTTACTTTCCGTGTTTTTTATGAGGTTTCTCAGAATTAATTTGTGTTATATGACATTGTTTTTGGATAGTTTTTGGTCCTTTGTCATCGTATGATTCACTACCTATTGTTATCGAAAGAAAATTTTACGGCAATTATTAAATATTTAGGTGCATTTTTTTGCGTTTTCAGCCCGTAATTTAATCAGCTATAAATTGTTATTTATTTTAAAATTATAAACGTCCACCTATGCCTGTTTCTAATGAATGTTGTTTTCTTTTTTAAAGTTACTGGCAATGTGAGTTTATCACATTACTAGTAACAAGTATTCCCGTTAACCCCTCGAGCTAAGCTAATGCTTGTGTTAGGAGTGGACTCACGTCAATACTTTAATGGCCAAGATGGGGATTGAACCCGGAACCTTTCAGCTACGAAGGTGGCCCCTCTAACCACTAGACTATTGACGCCTTGAATAAATAACATAATGCCCCATGTTATTTTTATACAGAATCAATACTTTCCAACTCCCGAACCTAACGGTTTCGTGCGTAAATTTAAATTATTCAGACTCTCTGATCGATTCGTGTTCACAGTTCAAAGAATTTGATAAAAGTCAACGTAACTCAACGGAGAATTTAGACGCACCGTTGGAAAAAAATAAGATTACCGACGTCTCAAGCAGGTCGTTTATACACCCGGATGTATGTCGTACAATATATTATACATTATGTCTGCTTACAGTCGATGGTTAGGTAAACTCAATCGCTTCATTTCAAATCGCAACGTTTTCTACTACTACAGAAAGGCACAATGTATGTTCAATCTTGGAAAGGATGGCTTTTTACCATATTAAACAAACTCAACTTACTAATAGCAGAATCACACAAAATATAGTATTGCATACGTGCTAGAGGCGCTACTTTTTTGTCTATCTGTTCGTTTCAGTTAATCTCAGAAACGGCTGGACCTATTTTGACAGCACTTTCATGATGTTATTAGTAACGTAGGCTACTATTATTTTATTGAAGTACAAAAACATCTAGTAAATATTAAGAAAGCCATGATTGTGATGATGGGCTCACCATATGTCACATTTCTCATCAACTCTTCAACGCTACAGATAATTGAAATGAAGTATGTTTTGTTAAAGAGTTACATGTTCCTTTTAAATTGTCTAATCATTTTTACGATGGTTAGGTACCCCACTATTATCTGTACAAGATAGCTTGATCTCTGCGACAGCTGTCAGTAAAATCACGCCTATGAAGTCCTGAATTTCATAATAGAACATAGATAAATGGTCTAAGAACAGATGTCAATGTCACACTTTATGGGCATGCCGACCTAATTAGTGATGGGCGATGAATCATCGTGACCACAGACGATATTTTAAAGAAAGCTTAATTTATATTTTAATGTTATTGTTTATTTTAATATCATAACATTATTTACATTTGTACATACTTGATCTAAAATAATAGTGAGTAAATGAAATCCAATTTCTGGAGCGGGACGTCCGATTTGATAATATTTGCGAACAAGAGTTTATAATAAATTTATAAGATTGTTCTAGCGATTCAGAAACTGATCCAGATATGGATTTGGGGTGTATTCCTTTAAGAGAATAAATGTCATTTTATATTAAAATAATCGTTTTAGCATCGATGATATCATGAAATCTCGATAATTTCTATCGAAATTTTTTTATATCCTGACCCTATAAATGTCAGTTTTCCGTCTGTCAAAACGATAAAGCTAACTTGTACAGAATATAGTATAAAAATCTATTTATTTTATAAAAAAAAACAAATTAAAAAAAGATTTCTAAAAATAAGCCCGTCGGCAAACTAAAGCTTAAAAACAAATTTCAAAGAAATATAGTGACTGAAAACAGATCATTTAAATTTTCCTCCTCTATTTATAAACTGACTTCTGTTTTTTTATAATCCTAGTGGTTATTGGAAAAATCGAAACGTCTGATTCTGTTATTCGTTCCAATGCGCAAAGTCTGTGACGTCATTCGCGAGTATTGCTGAGAGGAACTCCGGTTGATTGCCGTCGGTTCTGTGTTTATATTTTGCATTTATTTTTTATGCGTTCCTTAGACGTTTGCATTAGATATGCATTCGGTAAGATTAGGTAGATACCCGGCCAAATTGGATCAAAGTTATTTATAAAGCTGTTTATATTTCAGTTTTATCCAATTTGGCCGGCTTTATGTAACGTTTGACAATTTATTGAAATTCACACGTCTTCTAAAAACTGCTCAGATATTTGCCAAGATATTATCAATTCTCAATACGTTAAATCTAGAAGTATTCATAAAATCGTTCCACTGTGAACTGATCCATTTTGTGTTTATAATCAACGTCACCTATGGATATTTTAGTTGGCTTCACACTATTGGGCAGAGAAAGGATACGGTGTTATTATCCGGTCACCCATCCAATTGGGTAACTCAATGAAGCAGTGAATTAACAAAGCTTTATCGCGATCATCGAATGATCCGCTTGCACGCACATAGTTTATTACCTCGCTGTTATAATTATTATAATAAAATTATAAGTCTATTTTATTTTCATTGATTATAATAGTTATTGCTGAAAAATATATTATTTCATTTTCTATTAAAATTAACAAACTATATCAAAACACTTCAGCGGACATTTATTTTGTATAAATTTAATTTTTAAATGCAATTATGTAATGTTTCCATGTAATTTTAATTAAACGTTTTTTTTTGCTGTCAAAAACTCACAGTCACATTTATAAACCACGTTGCACAAAACTGTCCATTCAGTAGCTCACAGTCGTTATTTTTAAATACTTTCTGCTACATATTCCGCGCACGGCCCAGCACGTTACGTCTCACGCACTCTCGAACGTTTCCCATCAAACATTCAGGAATACGGTACAGCTATGTAAGAGTTAACAACGTAATTTATTAGGCAGCGAACAAACGCTCCAAAACCGTAGCATGAATTAAATATGATTAATTATCGTGTGTATGGCGCGGTCGGCTTACGCGACCCGGCGTAGGCCGCAAGCACCTCAATCGTACCAACGCCGTTCCTATGCTAATTTTATTGCACAAAACACGACTACTTACCGACACCTATTGCATTGCAACTACCGCATGAACTCGCATCAAACTCACTCACGGAATCACTGTATCACAAGTCACAGATCGTCACGATCGTTTGGATGGCCGTTCCGTTGCACGCATCAATCACTTCACGACACTGACACTTAGGGTAGGTTACCAGGGTCTGTATTGGGTGGCGCGCAGCGACAGCCGTCCAGTCGGTCGTCGCAGCCTCAACTGGCTGGGGCGTCGCTACCGCGCGTGCCTGGCCCCTCATCCCGCGACCCACCCCCGTTTACCTCGCGGTATAGCCAAATAGAAATAAAGTATGCTCTGTAAGGACAGAACGTGGAAGAAAAAGCGGATCTAGAAGCCTGCAGGGTGAGTTAGTTAGATCGGTTTCAACGAGTCGACTCTTTTGATCGTGTTCTCTTATACTAACAACGTATAGGGGTATCTGATTAAAATTGTGACGTCAAAGGGTCTTTTGTATGCGAATGTTAGGTACCTTATTTATTTTACTTGTTATTGTATTAGCCGTATATATAAGTACAGAGAGACTTGTTATTTGACGTATTACTAGCGAGGTATGATAGAGGACCTAAAATGCAACAAAGTTTACTCGACCACTTTGTTTTACGTTCAGTATCTTTCAATATTTTCAGTATTTTGTGATCCAATTTATCGAAAAAATAATAGACATACAGGGGGGTTATATTTGTTACCTTATAGCTCTTTTATCGCGCTTCGTAAGGATACGACAAATTACCGGTAACCCTGTATATGAGGCGTAGGTGTTATGACGCAAGCTTATTATGATTATTGCGTATGAATGTGACAGAATGTGACAGAATTTCAGAGTATAAGAACCATTCATTATTCAATCGCAATCTAATTTCCAACACATATTTTCACTTGCTGAAGGGCGAAGGAAAACATGCTGAGAAAACGTACTTTTTTCGGCACGTGCTTAGTTTGCCAACCCGTAATGGGCCAGGGTGGTGAACTTGGATCCGTATCCCCCTTGAATTAAGGGGGACGTGCCCAGCAGTAGACTCGCCCCCTATAACATTGGGACCAAAACACTGTCGGTAAAATTTGAATGGCACTAAGGTGTGCCTTTGCCTACCTTGTCGATGGATACACGAGTTGTGGTGGATTTTTTTTATAAATAAAAAAAAAACTTATATAAATAATACATAAGGTACATTTTTCACATCATACAAACTGATCGTTCATTTTTCTCATCCCCTCCAGTTGGCACCTGTGCTCGATGGGAGATATATTGGAATTCATAAAGGTACCATTCTTTAACATTTCTGCGATTTCGTATATACAGGTATCTCTATTGTCCCTACGTAATTTAACTTTCCTTTAATACGTACGACTTTCAGCGAGATTATTTTTATACGTCCTTTTACAATGTTGTTAAAAACATTGGGTTCCCTGTACATAACCGTACCTATCTAAATTAAAATTTCTACAGCTTCTTGGTAACTTATTTTTATTCTAACTACTAGCTGTGCCCCGCGACTTCATCCGCGTAGTATTTTAACTTAGCAAAAATTTCGGGATCGGGTTAAAAAGTATCCTATATGTTAATCCCGGTTATAATCTATCTGTGTTCCAAATTTCATCCAAATCCGTTCAGTAGTTTTTGCGTGAAGGAGTAACAAACATACATACATCCACACTCACAAACTTTCGCATTTATAATATTAGTAGGATAAGGTGTTCAGAATATTTCAGTGTCATAAACTTATCTGAACCGGTGGCTGAAGGAGGAACTAACATTTTCAATAAAGAAATTTCATGATTTTGACAGTCTTGTAGCGACACTCTTAACGGGCCAGATAAGTTTGTTAAACTGGACAAACTATTACCCGCAGTCTGATCAACGTGGATTACAAAGATTGTTTTATTTCAGCATCTCTCATATCACAGTTCTAAATATATTAGAAATATATAATAGCATTAACACTTAATTCTACCTATACTTACCAGAAGAAATAAGTGCATTTAAAACCACTAATCTCCACTTTGGTAGAGATTAAGGTGTCTGTCCACTTGACTGAGCTGTGGATGGAGCGAGCGCGCCCGCTTCGACCAATGGGATCGCTTCCTTTCCTCAGCTTCAATCGGCTTAGTTAAGTTGACAGGAAATGAAACGATTCTTTTGGTCAAAGCAGGCGGGCCCACTTCAAAGCACAGCCAAGTGGACGGTCACCCTAATTGTACCAGTAAGATGATATGACCAGAGGGCCAACAACAATTTGTAATCCTTAAATCTATTTGGTTATGTAGAGCAAAGGTCATGCCATTTATTCGTAGCCTCAACGAAATATGACCGAGTATTGATCGTATGCCCGAAGCGAGTTAACATATTATTATTTTGTAACCTTTCATTCCAACATTGACCTTGAAAGTATTAGTGCCTTTCTTCCAAGTTGGTCGGTATAACTGAGTGGACACTCAAACATAGAATTATTTTGTAACCTTTAATTCCAACATTGACCTTGAAAATATTAGTGCTTTCCATTCCCGGTGGTCGGTATAACTGATGGGACACTCAACGCGACGCGTAAACTTCAACGAAGTTGCGTAAATTGGAAATAATTTAAGATAAATTAGATTAGTTGGTTTTGAGATGGATTGTGATATTTACTCTTTAGTATTTATTAACGGTAAAATCAGTCAAATTGTTATTTGTAATAATGTATATTTTTATAAGAGTTTCGTTAAGTTTCATGATGACTAGAGATTCTACCTACACTTTAGCCATCTTATTAATAAATGTGGTATAGCGGGTGAATAGTTACATACCGAATTATCTCCTTCTGTCACCAAGCATTGTGTAACTATACCACGGCTAAGCCAGCTTTATTAATAAGGGGATAAGGGAATAAAAAAATAAATATCGCCCGACTGACACACCAACTGTCAATAGCCTAGTGGTTAGAGGGGCTCCTCGTAGCTGAGAGGTTCCGGGTTCGATCCCCATCCTGGCCATTAAATTATTGACGAAAGCCCACTCCTAGCACAAGCATTAGCTTAGTTGGAGGGGCTAAAGGGAATACTAGTAATGTGATAAACACACATTGCTAGTAATCTTTTAAAAAAATAATAATAATAAAAAACTGTACTGTCGCAAACTAAGCAACGCTTACTATAGCTACCGTACAATGGATTGGGGGTGATTCCAGTGACACCCAGACATGGGCAAGTTACGAAAAGGCCATTTCAGAAATTTGGCCCGAAGGGAATCGAACCCGCAACCACCCGGTGCCGGGAACCGAGCGGCCTACGCTCAAACCACTGCGCTTAACGTTCGTTAAGTACATAATATTAAGTATTGTAGTAGATAACTTGTTTTTTTTTTCTTTAAAGTTATGTTTGCGAGTTTTCTTTTCATTGTATACGAATTTAAAAAATATATTCCTCAACCTGTCTTCTTTTAGATTCTTTACAATTTCTTAACACGAACTTGCCAGTTTTATATACAAATTATGAAATATATACCTAACATTAAAGTGTCACTAAGTAAGGCTAATTAAAACAAAGTACCTCAATACCACTTGAAGAATCGGTCAACGTCTACGACTACGAACCGTAGCCGGTTGCTACGCGGCTACGAAACGTCGTAGGCGTAAATTGCCGTAAATAGCCGTTAACTAATAGCCCAATTTCCGGGAAACACTATTGTTTATGTATTGTTCTAGTATTGACACATACACAATACTGTTTTATTTATTTTATTACTAAGAAACAGATGGAATATTAAAATAATAATAGATTCTATGATCACCAGGTAATGACAAAAAAATCTCAACTAAAATTATAACTTGCTGAACTGTATAGGAGTTCATTGAACCTATTGACTATAGCTCATATCTGGACTGACTCCAACGGGGTAGTACTACCCTCTCACAGAAGATATGCGTGAAGAAGCCCAACTCCTCCCTCTGTCCCACTTCCCTTAAGTCAGCCACGCGTGAGCAATGCCTTCAGTATAACAAGCATCTATAGATTGCGGTAGTTAAATCCTTTGCTTAACATATATTTATAACCCTGAAAATGTCTCAAGGAATCGTATAGGCTTTGAATATAAATGTAGTAGCATATCCCTGTCGCTCGTGCCTTTACTAATGTGATTACGTTTGGATGTGTGGAGCGTATCTAACGTTTTTCCCAATGTGCTAATGAGGCCCGAGACATGGCCTTCAATTAAGTAAGGGCGGTTTTAGATTACCGTGTGTTTGGCGCGTATAAACTCCTTTTTTTAAACCTTTTGCGTCACGCATATCTAGTGCGAGCACTGGTGCACTTGTAAGCGCGTATAAGCGCGCGCGGCGAAAGACGTATACGTGTGAGCGCGTTCCGTTTTTGAAGCGAAAAATGTGGCGCGCGTATAAGCAATTTAGCCGGTACGGGCTTATACGCGCAAAAATATGCTGGTCTAAAACCGCCCTAAGTACCTCTACAAGTTTATTGCGTTAGCTTGCGATAACTCGGCTTGCGGTTGGTATCTTCGTATGGGTTCGAATCTTGATGATAATTGATTTTGCAATATTTTTTTTGTTTATTGATTTTAGAAATGACGACAATATAATGATACCAGTCAGGTAAAGGTGCTTATAATTAAGGTTTATATTGCTCAAAATTTGCTGATATTTCTGTTCTGTAATCTGACAACAAATATCTTGATTTAGACAAATATAATCGATACCTAGCTGGCTGGATAATATCAAAAATGAATACACGTTAATTATATTAAAAATATCTTCGGTCAAGAGGGCGACCGTGTGCAGAATTTGGGCACTGCGTGGTAAAACGGGTCAAGTATTGAAAATATATTAATCCAATGTTTCAATTTCTAATGTCTCTAGTTTAGCGTTTCTATTACAGTAATAGCCTTTTCGGACTTTGAATTGGTAAAACCTACAATATATTCTACCTCAAAATAATAAAAGTATACCTAGCCAATATTTCAGTAATAAAAACATTATAAAATGCTGTTTGGGATTTATTTATGTTTGAAATTAAAATAATAATTTATGTTAATGTTTATTGAACGTATTCTACAATCTAGATTGTTTAGTGTAATGTAATAGTCGAAATATATTTTTTTTATGGATAAAAATTGTCGGCAAACTACGTACGACTCGCCTTATGTTAAGCTGTTACTGTGGCGTATAGATGCTTACAATCCTAAAGGCATTGTTCGCACTTTGCCTGTCTGAAGGGTAGTGGAAGACAGGGAGAGTAAGTGAAAGGGAGTTAGGCTTCCGGTTCTATTACTGATCGTACGAGACGAAGTTATAATAGCTATTTTATAGCTTCGTCTCGAAACTCGAACTCCAATCTTTTGTGAGAGGGTTGGTTTACCCAGGTCGAGACAGCCCATATATGAGCTGTAGCCAATACGTATTGGTTATAGCTTGGCTCTATCATCAAAATAAGTCACAGAAATAAAAAATAAGCACGTCATTAAATGTAATTAAATAAAACGTTTTAAATAATCAAATTATCAAATCAAAATATCAATACCCCACCGAACAGATTGCAAGACTCAACGTCTAATAAATTGGCTGAGTTTTGTAAGCCGCGTTATTGTCGACTTACACTAAGATCTTCGCGTTTAATAAGCTCGGTTAGACGCCCCGTGGTTTGATTTCACCAAATTGAACGTAGGTATTTTCTAGGCGGAGAGCGGGCGATGTAAATGGTAGAAAATTTTGATGGTAACTTCTATTTATGAAAATTGTGTAGGCACCATATTCCGCAGTAGCTTTGTGCATTATACTAAAAGTCTTTACTGAGTCGTGACGTCATTGAACGCAGTTTTGTTGCGGTATTCTACGGAAAATATGATCATATAACATGGAAAAAGTCCCAGACAAACCTTCCTTTGAAATCCGCACTCTAGGACAAAAGTTTCAAACACAGATACACTTAATAAGTGTGTAAAATAGTGGTAAGTGGTGTATAAGATTTACAATCGACTTATTTTTTACGGTGGTTGAGCCAATCTGTATCCAACTGACTACAGCCTATAGACTGGCTCGATCAGGGTAGTACCCTCACTCACAGAAGATTGGTGTTAAGTAGCTATTATAACTGCGTTTCGCACCATCAGTGAGAGAGACGTAGGCCCTACCCACTACCTTTCCCTCCTTCTATCCCACTCCCCTTTGGTTGGCAACGTGCGAGCAATGCCATTAGTACTGCAAGCTAGTATAGGCTACGGTAACTGCTTAGCATCAGGCGGTCCGCATGCTTGTTTGCCGACTTTGTTACGTGAAAAAAGAAAAAATCCAATTATATTTTCGATAGATCAATCACAAGGCATTGCCTCCGCTTTCTACTCGCAACTTTTTACGCCAATATTTTGACGCAAGTTATTCCTCCCACGTAGTCAAAAGATCCTTTCTTAGAACCCAGAACCTCTTGGTTTCAACTGCAGCCCCGCAAACCACTTAACTATTGGTATTAAATAAATAAATAAATATCGCTAGACTGACACACCAACTGTATGGTCCCAAACTAAGCAACGCTTGTACTATCGGTACCGTACAATGGACTCGGGGCCATCCCAGTGACTCCCAGACCAGGGCAAATTACGAAAAGGCCATTTCCGAAATTTGTCCCACCGGGAATCGAATCTGCAACTACCATGTGCAGTGAGCCGAGCGGCCTGCGCTCGAACCAATGCGCCAGGCAGTAGCCAGTCATGCTTCCATAGTGAACTCAATTGAAAGTAACAAGCACAATAAAGGTGTATCTTTAGCTTTATCTCTTAGCCTCCAGGCATTTGACTGTGATACCTACTATGACTGGTGTAATTGAGTAACAGTTTGCGTTTAATTTCCTGGAACATGAGTGTCATTGGATAAGAAAATTTGTCTTTGATTAAATTTGGTCTAGAGGCAGTCGGATTGCCAGCGGGAACATTTTATAGCACTTGAGAATTAAGTAACTTGGTATATTTTGGGAAAGGTTTAATTACTATTTCGCTGTAAACTAATATACTTATAATTAGGATTTTTATGATTTTAGCTAGTACAGTAACCTAATTATCTATCTTAATTTTAAATAACCACATATGTACTTAATACCCACATAAAATGTGTATTAGATTATGAAAACGTATAATTAAAATTCAAACGCAATATACCTAACTTTCCTTTATTTCTTACTGAGCACCACATTTCTGTAAACATATTATAATAATTCGGTTATTTTAAAACACCATTAAGCGTACTTCAATACCAGCGCGGAAGTGGGTATATATCTAAAATTAATTAAAATCTCTCGCGGACCGCCCTCCGCTGCGAGCGCCGCCCGCCTTCGCCGCCGCCCTCACCACCGACAATTTTTATTGACTTTCAGACAACACGCTCTTTGATCTAACCCTCCTTTTACAGATATACAGTTAATTAATTCTACATACACAATGTTATTACCGCAATCTGAAAGGGTTAGTGAAGACAATCAAAATTAGTAAACAGATTTAGAATATATTTTCCTGAAAATTTCAGGAGAACCACAAACGTGGGTCGTTGAAATTCTAATTCTGAAGAAATTTCATTAAAATAAGAAACACCAATAACACCAGTCTATGTGGTCTGTATTTTGTGATATGAAAAATAGAGACCACAACTAAAATCAATTCGAATGTTTTTTTAGTGTAAACGAGCATAGATGTACTACCTACTCAGGTCTCTATGATAGAGCGAACTTTTTCCTCTAAAAAATCTCTACATAGCACGAAGTTCCTCGAAGTAAGAGTCAAGGTTAACTTTATTAGTGCTTACCACATTGGACCTTCATGGCATAACGTCTAAACTATAATTTTGTGCCGGATAATCTCGGTATAACTTCAGTTTACCCTTGGAAGTACACCGATATGCTTATACAAATCAAGTGGTAGATATATAAATTCAAGGATTATAATAATGTAGAGTCGGGTTATATACATGGAATTTATACTCTCACTCTCTCAGAGCCAGGTTATCTTTTGTAACTATTTCAATAAGCATTGTGATTGCTTAATCGCAGTCAAATATACTATAAACAAACAGGACATAACAAATTATTGTGTGAATAAATGATGGGTTATGGGCTAAATTATTGAAAGATTATTTAACTTAGCAGAGATATATATTTTCTTTGTTTATATTGAAAACTCTTTCAACAATGTCACTAAAGTCAACTTATAATTTTTATTTTATTGTTTTTGGTTTATATATAACAGTTTATTTTCTTTTAAAAACTAAAAGCAATAAAATATGAATAATTAGAAATGGCGTACGGGGTACGGTATGCATATTTAACACCTTCTAATGCTGGTTTCTAATAATGTCAAAGTCGTCCATGGAATTAATAACTAATTAATCACACAGTACAAATCGCAGCATCCTCACTTTCTTAATTGGGGTTTCCGCTAAACTGCACCGGGCCTAACAAATAGCTCGTCATTGTCTCAAATAAGACAAATACAATCCGGGTGTAAACGGATGTAGAGCAAGATTGATGTTTCCACAAAGGGATTTTAAACTTCTTGATCGCAACGCTGCGTTTTGTTTGGTATAAGTAACAAACTTAGTAGGCACACAATTTTATTCTCCTGCATATTAGTTTGAAGCCAGCCAAGCGGCTACGGACAATATGAATAGAATTCAGAAGTCCGTGAATTGTATTGTATTTTATTTTCAATTTTTTATATTACCAAATGTTATATTTTTAAACGGATCTTTTTCCAATAAACATTATTTTATCTATAACTGTGGCAAACATAATAATATATTCTTTTTAGTGTTTTAAACATGTTGTCTGTGATGATAACCTTTAGAATTTGTCAGGGAATCCGACCTGAAGGCAAATGTCTAATGGATCTTACCGACCAAATAATTAAAATCCATTAATAAACCTTGCTTATATCAGAATTTTGAAATCAAGCCTCTCAAGTCTATACATCAGACCGAATCTTATAAGTCAGGTAGAATAAAGTTGTAAGAAAGATGGACGCCCACAAAATCGGATTCAGTGGAGCAATGGTAACACCTATTGTGTCTAAGGTTTTTTTTAAAAAAAAGATTACTTGCAATGTGATTTTATCACATTACTACTATTCTCGTTAGCCCCTCCAGCTAAGCTAATGCTTGTGTTAGAAGTGGGCTAACTATTTTATTCAATAGTTTAATGGCCAGGATGGGGATCGAACCCGGAACCTCTCAACCACTAGGCTATTGACGTCTTAACTATCATTCAATTACAGGCCTTATACTGATTTCACTATGAACAACCACAACAAAATATATATCGATATGCTATAGTATACTGTAACTGTTATTAATAGGCGTGGATTAGCGGGTTAATAGTTACACACCGAGCAATCTCTTTCTGGCATCAGTAATTTGACATTCGAAAGAAGAAAACGAAGTATGGTGTAACTACACAACCGCTAATTTATTAATAAGGGGTGTAAGTATTACTTAGTATTCGATACTGAAATTATGAAAAGTAAACGAATTAATAAATATTTTGAGCACATGAGTATTCAACACCGCGTACGAATCATAAAACACCGTTTCCAACGCGAATCCATCAATAAAAGCACAAATAGAACGTCAAACCTAAAACGGGAACACTAATGGAACTAGGTAAATATTGAAACAATCGGAAAAATGGTAGGAAACGATATTAATGGGCGCGAATCGAGAATCGATTTAAACGGCGGATGGCGGCTCTATTCGATATCGGCTTCAGATATTCGAAGATGAATCGAGATTGCTCGAATTGACAATTTGTATTCGTTATTCACAGTAATTTAGTTTGTTTCCTCTCGATCTTTTTGTTGGAACGATGATTGGACACTATTTACTGAGTAATTTAATTAATATTTTTATTCTTTGGTATTCAAATAATGTAAGGTCGCTGTTCCACTTTGGTTTGTTTCAAAAGTCCGAAATTATACTACTTTTCAAATTTATTTCCCGCATATTAACTGGGCAAACATTTTAAATACATTTTGTAAAAAAATATCTAGACCATTTGATGTGTTCTAAAGCACACGATAGTTGTGACAAACATTCAAATGCCCGTAACCATCGATCAGGACCTTTCTTTATCAAAGCCCATAACTCAGAAAATTATGATGGTTACATTAAGCTGCCTTCACTACATCGCCAGTACCTACAGCGGTAGATACATAGAGATGCATCGTAAGATTTAACAACAAACGTACATATGTACACAGAATTACATATATATATGATCCAAAACATCTGTGTCATTTCCTCAATATCCAACCAGTGCGGCCTATGAACGTTAGATAAACGCCGTGGTATATTACATAGGAGGAGCGACGAGCGATTTAAGATATACATAAGTTGTTTTATGATGCAGTAAAGAAAATAATTATAACTTTAGTGAATATTACTTACAAAATCACAAATTTAAACTTGTTTTTTAAAATGCAAGTGATAATCTAGGAGTGGTAAATTAGGCCACGTTTTATCCTGGATCTCCACGGAGGCAGAATAAACCACAGATTTTTCTTCAACGAACTGTAAATAAACAGAAGCGCTCGTGGGGGCAAACATTGGAAACACTGAGGCCACTAGTGTCAGTTACAACTGAGCACTTCCGCTCGCGCTTCGGAGGACAAGTTAAGCTGTCAGCCTTCGCCAACACAGTTGTTAAGCCATGTCAAAGGAATCCGGGTGACTAGAGTTGGCTACTAGCTCATGCGAGCGTATATATAAAAGTGATGTCTTGTTTTAATTTATATTTGGTAGTAAAAAAGCTGCTATTTAGTAACCAGCTATTCGCTTCTCCTATGCCCTGTATCGGCAACCTAATGAATGTTACGTAACAGGTCACAAACTGCTAGCAAGGCGTAATAATACACCCGACGCTCAGCCGATACAAGCTAGCGGAAATTAACAGCTTGTAGCTAGCTGAGCGAAGCGGGAGCGGAGCGGTGCGGAGAGGGCTAGGTATGAATATCGATGTTGTGCTTATCAAACTGCTGTTGCCTGTATTGACCGCGACCGTGGCTTATTTCTTGTGTATGCGCTTTATAAGCTTTATGTCGTTTGACATTTAAATCTGTTTTAAATCTAAGAAGCTAATAAAGAATTATCACAAAAATGTTTTATTGAAAAATCAAAATATTTTTTTTATGTGAAGGATCATACATTAGGATCTCTAACGTTGGTTATATCTTCCGTGAATAGAGGCGTGGTGGTGGTACCTTTTGTTTAGGGAGCACCTTGGTTTTTATAAAATTATGTATGTTATGATGTTGCCTTAATTGAAACCTTATATTTGTGGCATTCAAAAATATGTTTTACTTTAAGTGTTTTAGAAAATCTAGCCAAAATAAAGGTATCTTTACAAGATCTTATTCCAAAATAACTAATTAAAATCTAAAGATTTTAATTACAGTAAAGCTTTAGCGCTGTAAACTAGTCTAAAATATAATATTTGATAAACCTATGAAAATAATACCTACCAATTTTGTCTAACTGAAACCACTTAAAGCAATAATTTCAAAATTAATTGCAATTGAAATTGCTGAACTGCATATTCAACTTATGTGCGCAGCACAACTTTAACTAGACAAGGGATATTAAACGAAACGAAGCAGTGAGAGGCGACAGAAACACCTGCACGAGTGAACTTAATTTCGCTTATAATTTCTAGTGTTGTGCCCGCTTCGATATTTTAAAAATAGTCGATTCTTGATACCGGTGTTTTATTTTCTTTTCTAATGTTAATTACAGCTTAGTGATGCATCATTCATACGGCAAATAAGGTGTAATTTTTCTTTATCTAGAAACTAAATATTTTAATATACTTAGGTCAGCTTGTTGATAATAAATAAGTAATTTAAAATAAAAATTTGGAAGGTTCATCATGTTTTTTATGTGTATGTAATTTGTATTCGTCTTTTTATGGGATTATTCTAAATGTTAATATTCGACTAATATAATCGATATCTTCAGTCGATTATCTGTAACTCGATATTAGGGACGTAACTAGCACTCAACGCCGGTGTCGCTCTACAACTTCATTATCGCGGACCAATCACAGCGAGGTGTAATATACGTTAACACTTGACCGGATTCCGAGCGAGGAATCGACTATATGCACATATCATAGGGGAAAGTCGTTAATATCGTACCAATTATATTCGATCCAGGTTTTAAATGAAACTGTTGATAATAATCGGAGTCGGTTGTATTCAGAACACACTTTAGATATTTAACTTCAATACGCTTAAGGCTGTATTAGGCTTAACCTTCACTGTTCTTCACTAATGAAGTTTTAAAAAAGTTCCTAACGGTACAATTTAGAGACCAGTTGTTTAAATCGTACCATGTGGTTCCTAAATCGTATTTAGGAGCGTAATATATAAACATTACCGTACCGAAAATTCAATGGTGTTAATTTTAACCCAAAACAAATGTTACCCGTTTATTTAACGTTTAAATAATCAGCTAAACCGTATTGTAAGACATAGTTAGTTTTCTTATCAAAGTGTGTTATAGTATAATTAGTGTTATTTGAACATTGTCTACGCTTTAACAATGGTACGACTTAAAAACCCGGGACCGGTACAATTTGCCGAACTACCTATATTTTGTAAAAACAACCTTATCATTTTAACGCCTCAAAAATTGTCGACAGTTTTTTTCTTCAGATAAAACAGACGTTAACATGGATGCAATTTAGTACTTGAAAAATTGCTTCAAGCACTACAAGAAAACGATTTTAAATATTTTATTTAACACTAGCTGTGCCCCGCGACTGCATCCGCATAGTATTGGATTATTGGGTTAAAAAGTATCCTATATGTTAATCCCGGTTATAATCTATCTGTGTTCCAAATTTCATCCAAATCCGTTCAGTAGTTTTTGCGTGAAGGAGTAACAAACATACATACATACATACATACATACATACATACATACATACATACATCCACACTCACAAACTTTCGCATTTATAATATTAGTAGGATGTACCAATCGGAGTATAGTAACACACTGACAGTGCCTACTGTATGTTGGCAGCATTGCGATGGTGTAGTCAAAGTGAATAAATAAACGCATTTAGTAGGAATTATGCATGTGGTACGATAAAACAGCCGGTACAAGTATCATCCTCTCCCCTACATAAGGCGTCAGCCTAGTGGTTAGAGGATTCGCCCTCGAAGCTGAGAGGTTCCGGGTTTGATCCTCATCCTGACCAATAAACTATTGACGTGGGTCCACTCCTAAAACTAGCATTAGCTTAGCTGGAGGGGTTAATGGGAATACTAGTAGTGTGATAAACTCACATTGCTAGTAATAAAAAAAAACTCATGTCTATTGATGCATATCAAATACGTATTTGCGATTACGTTACGTTAATTAGTGATGAAAATGTTATAGATATACATACTGCATGAGTACAGCAAGACGTAGATAGGGACGGTTATCACAAGCGAGACCTTTATCGTCTGTAACATTACTTAACATTACGTGACACTTATGACATTCCATTACATTACATTACTTTTCATAACACGTTAAATTCTTATCACGACTGACTTTTAGATCACAAAATAATCTTTATATTTCTTTTAATACATTTTAGAATTTTGCAAATAAGTCAATTTAAAAAACAAATAAGACCTTAATTTTTAAAAGAAAGGGACATTGCAAATAATAAAATCTTGCACTATGTAAATTTCGTCTGCTTTATTATGATTCGAGCGCGACCCAGCTCGGTAGCAGTGGAATGGTTGAAGATTTACCGTCACACTAAAATACGCTCAAGTGTACAATGAAACTTAAGCCAGTCCAATCCTAGGCCACTCTTACATAATACTTTCATTCACACCGACAGGAACATTCGATATAAATACAAAAAATCTCCAGTAATAAAAAAAATCTTCATTAGTATTAATCCCACAGCATTGATAGCCGATTGGTTAAGCACGCGTCTGGCGGGCACCAGTGTTCAAATCCCGACTCGTACCTCTGGGTGTTTCGAAATCTATGTGCGAATCATAATTTCTAATGATTATCACTTGCTTACGGTCAAGGAAAACATCGTGAAGAAACCTGCATGTCTTAGAAAATCTAACCAATTTTAGAAAGACATGTGAAATCCGCCAACCAGCACTGGGCCAGCGTGGTGGATTACGGCCCGAATCCCCCTCGCAGTGAGAGGAGGCCCATGCCAGGAGTCGGACGTCAAAAGGGCTAAATTATAATTGTTATGATTACCATACACTGGACTAAGGGTCGAGTTTACAAACAAATTAACAGACTGTTACTTAGAGCAGTAGCCGATTGGTTGATATTCCTCCTATTGGTAACAAATGTTTACTGTTCTAACCGTCCGTTAGTTCTCGACCCAGTGAGCCAAGTGGTCTAAGCTCAGACTATTAGATCACGAACGAAGAAGCATACGAAGCAACAGTGGTCTTATGTTTGCCCACAACTGACTCGTCCATACTAAAAGATAAAAAAATACGTTATCTCCATCTCATCTATCTTCTATTTCGTGTATATACAAAAACTAGCTCTCGCCCGTTTTGTCAATTTTTTTTTATGTCGACCACAGCGCCATCTACCGGCTCTAACTATAGCCAAGAACAATTCAATTAAGCTGACAGTTGCAAAAAAGTAATCCTAAAATCGATTAAGTCGTTTAGGAGGAGAATAATTACAAACACACGTACACCGGAATTCTATATTATACTAGCTGGCCCGGCAAACGTTGTTCTGCCATAGAAAAAAAACAATATAAGTAGGTTTCAAATATAATTTATGACCTATTCTCAGACCTACCCGATATGCACACAAAATTTCATGAAAATCGGTCTAGCCGTTTCGGAGGAGTATGGTAACTAACATTGTGAACACGATAATTTTGTATACAGCCTGGCGCTATTATGGCGACTTTAATTTAACACACAGGTAGGGCTAGTGGTCAATAATCATAATAGTAATAAAAAAAAGAAAAGTCCGTAAATAGAAAAAATAAAATTTTCGAATAAAATAGATACTAAATGAAGTAATCAAATTGGCATCATCCTTAAAATTCGATTCATTCAGCTAATAGTATTATTATTATTTCTACGTTTTAATTTCATTGCAGAAATGTTATTATCCGTGACCTCGGCAGGTGACCTCTGCGCTAGAGTTATTAACATACATGCTGCTCCAAAATGGTATTTCAGAAAATGTTGAATAATTAAATGAATAATAATGTTTAATAAAATTTAAATATCTCGAAAATCAGACAATGCTCAGCCTGATACGTGTGTTAATTTACGGTCGCCATGGTAGCGCCAGGCTGTATATTATATACAAATTATTATAATGTACGCCTTCTGTGTAAACGAAGCCGTTGCCCATAAAGATGATACCGCCTCTTCCTCAAGCGGTATTCAATTTAGTTTCCAGTCTGGGCTGCGATGTGTACTGAAAAGCGGCGCCGGCCACTGCTGCGGGCAAACCAAGATTTACTGTCTTATTAACTGAATCAGGATTAATTGTGAACTTGTAGGTACTTGTAACAATTGAGATTTGTGGTGTCTGGCTTTTTATGTAGGTACTTGCTATAGAATTTTAAGTAAAGGCTCTCTCCCAATAGTTATTTTAGATTACGATTTGGAAAATAATTATATAGAGAAAATTCTAAATTCGAAATCTTATCCTACTAATATTATAAATGCGAAAGTTTGTGAGTGTGGATGTATGTTTGTTACTCTTTCACGTAAAAACTACTGAATGGATTTGGATGAAATTTGGACCACAGATAGTTTAAAACCTGAATTAACACATAGAATACTTCACTTAAGTCTACGCGGACGAAGTCGCGGGCAAAAACTAGTAAATTATATACCTTAGTAACCTGTTTTGTAATAGTTGGAAATATAAAACCAATTATTATGTTCCCACACAGTATTCTACTCATTCATATTATTATATTCTTAAAACACACTCAGAAAATAATAATAATATAGAGTATACTATTAATAACACCAACCTTATTTAGCATTACTAATTGTAGTTTCTATTCTATTAGAAGCACCTAAAAATATTAGGTTAGAACCTTAGAAAAAACTCTACCCACATTCTCTCATGCAAAATACCCTGTTATAATTTAATATAAGGAACATGTTTTTTGTCACACGCAAATATACGTTTAAAAACGTGTGTGAAAGAATTCATTTTTCTTTGAAGCGTCGTCATCTCATCACTTTCTAGGGAGCCTTTGTATGCGGCTCTCCTCGCTAAGTACATTATGTAAATGTAATACCGGAGGCAGGACTGGATGGTCCTCGTACATTACAGATAACCACACCCATATTATTTAATATAGTGTAAAAGAAGATGAACATTTTCCATGTTCAAAACACCAGTTAGCCAATAGCGTTTAGGGAATTATTTTATACTGTGGCCCTGATTATTGTACTGGTGCCATGTGTGTAGAGAAGCAAGCGCAGTGGGCAGCCCGTCGTGTGAACAAACAGGGTTATTTCAAAGTATTTTGTTATATTATAATATTTATAAATATGCGGCGTATGTTTTATAACTTTAATAATTTTGCGAAAGTTTAAGAGACACTAGGGACTCAAGGTCTTAATTTACGCAACTACTCAAAAGAGATGCTTATGTATCATATGGATTTGTTTCAAAACTTACCTATTTATATAATAAATTTTGAAATGTCAATAAGCTTGTTTACTTACTTCCAAAAAACCAATAACATCAGCAGCTTTTCTTCAACGAACACCAGGTATGCCTTACAATCGGCATTTAAAATTGAACCAAATTAGTAATCCAGTAAGAACTAAAGTAATGAATGGTGTATCTCTCCTAAGTTACTGATATTCGTTTATACTATCGTTTACTTGAATCTCAACAATTCCTTAAACAGAACGCGTCCGTAGTTTTAATTTATAGATATTTAAAGGACGATTACCGAGACTTTGGAATGATTAAGACACGTCGCAAAAGTATTGATGCCTTTTCTATATTTTAACAAGTTTAAGGTGTAGGCGCCTGTCTAGCCCGCGCCTTCACCTTAATAAGAAATGTGCTTATAGGAGTTTATAAGAGCGATATACAAATCGTTTAGTTTGATGATAAAATACTAATTAGTCTTGCTTATGGTTGGTTAATATGGTAGTAGGGAAAATAAATGGAATAGATATCTCATCTGCGTCATAGTTATTTTTTATTTATCAAAGTCGGCAAAAAATATACGACCCGTCTTATGTACCATACCTACCATAGCGTATAAATGATAGCAATACCAAAGACATTACTCGCACGATGCTCAGCTAAAGAAGAGAGGGAGGGAGGGGGTTGGGTTTTCGGTTCACTCACTCATCGTACGAAATACAGCGATAAATTAGCTACTTAACGCCGATGATCTTAATTATTTGTTGTATACAGGCAGATTGGACAATGTATTGAAATACTTGCTTAATAATTCGTAAACTTTCAAACTGCTATTACTCTTAACAAACACCCATTGATCATAGAATTTCTTCAAGAAATAAGAAACATTTTTGATATACGATCTTAATATTTCTAACTCTATTATGAATTTATGAACAGCAAAAAACCGTCGCATTCAGCACTTCAACTCAAAAACTATGATGTACGACGTATACAGCTGACTAAGCCCAACCTTTTTATGCCAGACAAATGATAGTAAATCTATAGTAGAACTCGTTCAATGCACTTTGGATTTATGCGATGGGCACCTCTATTTTATTTGAATTTTAAAATTCGTTTGATGCACGACCAGGTAAGCTGGCAGTATGTAAATGAGGGTTCTTAGCAGCTATTGTATCTCCTCTATAGAAGGCATAGATAAAGTGATAAGTCTGACAGCAGGTGCAAGGAATTAAATTATTATTTTTCTCTTTTTAAATTTGTGTAATCTATTAAAAAATATTTAATGTGCCGAGAATTCTTGACAACTTCGAGAACAGTGCCCTCTGTATAATGAAGCAAGAATAATGAGTGTCTTCGCTCTAGTTCTCGGCTCGTCTAGTACAATTTCGATGAGGTTATGCGAGGCAAAATAATTGTTGAGTTCTGTTATCGCAGAATTAATTTTCAGTCATTAAAGTAAGCAAATAAGAAGTAGCAACAGTGAAATTAAAAATAAATCCAAATCCACCAAAGTTTTAGTTACAAAGTTCTTTATTTGCTTTACTCTGAACTTGATTTCAGGTACTGCCGATACATCTCGAGGAAGTTTTAATCCGCGCCGCCGACGGCAATCGTGCGGTAAGTCGTTTTAAATTAAAACTTTTCGTTGATCCCGATTCAAGGGACTTATATGGAAAGTTGGGGCATCGATCCTTAGTAGCCCTCCTACATACGTAATTTCGGGTTGGAAAACATTTGCCTATACTACATTTACGTTTAGCTACGTTTTCAATGTTGTTTCCTGTATAAACTTCAGATAGCATGTAGTCGTGTTTTTCTTTTTCTTCCTATCGTGTGAGCTATTGGCCAACGCCGGAGCCAGAGTATTCAGTTCACCCGAAGGCTTCCGAAATGGCTTAACCACTATAATAGCCGGCTGACCGGACAGACAGCTTAACGTGCTCTCCGAAGCACGGACGGAAGCGCTCAGTTGTAAATGCCACTAGCGCCACCCTTCCAGGGGCTCAACTCTTTTAACCGCTGGCATCACACACGACTCGCAATATTACAAAACTGACGTATCGCGTATCTGAATAAAGTCTATCTCACGAAAGAAGACCGACGGCAATAAGTGGAACTAATTGTCGCTACGACGTCTATCTATTATATTTTTCTGTTTTCATTTATATCAACTTTAATAAATTACTGTAATAATAAAATTGGATTCATCCTACAGTGATAAAACATTGAGTTTTTAGGGAGTCTAAAACAATCGAGGTGAACAAATTTTCGTCGCTTGACTGTGGCGCCGCGTCTGCAGGACTTATTTCGTGAGACGGACTTTACGACCGTTTTTTTCCATAGAAAGTCTGTCAAAACTGACGTATTCAGATAAGTGATACGTCAGTTTTGCCGTATTGCGGGTCGATCGAGATGCCAGCGGTCCACAGAATTGGGACCCGGGTGTTTACCGCCCCGAGCGCTTTTGTTTTGGAAACGTGGTAATCGCACATAGATGTTTTTCATGAGGAATTCATTGGTGCAGACTTGTTGGTGGTATTCTATTATCGATACACAAATTCAGTTCATAATTTTACATGTTGACAAGTTTGATATTGAGTGGTGGGTGCTTATCCTAAATTATTTCACAATAGATTGACAACTTACATGTGTACTTACTAGCTGTGCCCCGCGACTTCATCCGCGTAGTATTGGATTATTGGGTTAAAAAGTATCCTATATGTTAATCCCGGTTATAATCTATCTGTGTTCCAAAGTTCATCCAAATCCGTTCAGTAGTTCTTGCGTGAAGGAGTAACAAACATACATACATCCACACTCACAAACATTCGCATTTATAATAGTAGTAGGATTAGTATGATAATGCCGGATAATGTTTATGTTAATTTTACCGACTTTTGCCTGCGGAGCTGAGTTTGTTATAACCACCTACTTGGCTTTAATTTTTTGCTACTTCTTCATCTGCCATGCTTGGAGACCTTTAATTTGCTTTCTGACATTTTATTTATATCTACAATGGGTATTTCTATTCCGGATAATGTCTAGGCAGAGTTTACAATAAACTATATATATATAACTCAAAGGTGACTGACATAGTGATCTATCAACGCACAGCCCAAACTACTGGACGGATCTGGCTGAAATTTGGGATGCAGGTAGATGTTATGACGTAGGCATCCGCTAAGAAAGGATTTTGATTAATTCTACCCCCAAGGGGATAAAATAGGGGATGAAAGTTTGTATGAAACTTTGTCAATTTTAAACCGAGCGGGCTGAGACTTTGCATGCATAAAGCTACTATGACGTAGACATCCCCTAAGAAAGGATCAAAATTCCACGCGGACGAAGTCGCGGGCTCAGCTAGTATCTCATATAGGTGAATTCCAAATAACTCCATCAGAGTAGGTAGATGGCTCCGTAGTCGCAAGTTGCAATGAACACTGTAATTACATTAGCGTCGACACTCACAGAATTTTTAATTAGATCCAGTAACACTAGTGTGGCGTGAGTTATTTTTTTGCTTAAAATGTTATTTCTGCGGACATGGGAAATGGAAAATAATATTTTACTAATTAATTTCGTCGACCGCTTGGCGCAGTTGTTCGAGCGTAAGCCGCTCGGCTTACTGCACATGGTGGTTGCGGGTTCGATTCCCGCCGGGGCAAATTTTGGAATTGACATTTTCGTAATTTGCCCTGGTCTGGGTGTCACTTGGATCGCCCCCAGTTCGTTGTACGGTACCCATAGTACAAGCGCTGGTTAGTTTGGGACCATACAGTTGGTGTGTCAGTCTGGCGATATTTATTTATTTAATTAGGACTGAGTTACATGTATACTCTAATAGTGCCTTTGCAAACGGTGGCTTTTACAAACGAAAAAGGCGGTATGGGTGCTTATTATTTTTGTCTACTACAAACCTAGATAAAACTAAGTACATTGCTGTCCTTTTATGTGAACAAGAAAACAATATTTGAGTTAATTCAATTTAAGTGCATTATTTAATAAAGGTTATTAAATACTCAAACATATATAACTCCAATATTATAATTTTCTTTAGGTTAGTCAACATACTTACTCACATTTCGCTCAAGAAATACCTACTCAAAGTCGCGAGCTAGGACAAAAAAAACACTTGCATTTTTATGATGTTGTTTGATTCTTGTTTGTCCTCTTTTATGGCTGTAGCATATATGCAGCTATATCTAAATATTTTATTAAACCAGCAAGCTTTACGACACATTTTACGAACTCTTAATTTGACGGGTATAATGCTGCTAAGGTTACTCGCAAACGGATAACAATAATCCCGAATGCCCCACAGTTGGGCATGGATTCTTAAGTTACATTATTAGAGCAACATACATAGGTCAGAAAGTAAAAACATAAAACAGCAGTTTATTAGAATGGCCTTATCGCAAGCTACCATATTTTCTACCACCCTCGGATGGAGGGGATCTTTCGTACAAGGTGATAATCAGTCATGAAAACTTTTCGAAAACCTAATGAGTAATTCTACCTAGATATAATTTTGTTTTGCATAATAGAACAAGTTTTTTTTAACGTCATATACAAATTATAATAAATATGTTTGGGAAAGGAAGGATGAATCGTCTCCTTTCCCGTGTTGTGGGCGTTTTTAGGCGACCTGAATGGCAAAATGACAATTCCAAAAGCGTGTAATCTGTTTGACGGTACAAAGCGTAATGTGCTCACATCCGATCATAGCTAACGCAGGTGGACTGATCCAACGCCTACAGATGGCGGTGTCGTTCTATTTCGATCGTTTCAATACTTTTAAAGCTTTTTAGATTATTGTTAGTCTACATAGGTCACAAACTATGGTTACAAAACCTTCAAGGTGATGGTGTTAGACAGAAGACATCGCGACAGAAATGTCAATCTACTCTTCGTACTATTTCGCACTGAATGGTGGTATCCGTGGTTATTCTCCTCCGATGACGCAAGGGATGTATCGAATGAATCGTACGCGAGCTGCCTAAGCTTTAGCGTACACTAATCGGTTTTTGTGGTCCAGACGGGATGATTGCTTTTATATTGTCAGACAATCTATCACGTTGCCTTCTTCGACCTGGTCGCGAATATGCGCCAGCTCTTTTGCACTTTATTCGAAAGGTGACCGGGACAATTTAGTGCAAATTAAGATTTTGACGGTCAAGTTCAAATTAAGCGTCCATTTTAGTTCAGAAGATTTACTTCATGTTAATAAAGGCAAACAATTTTAAGCTCACCAGATGGCGCTCGATTGGACTGGTCTGTCGTTATGTGCTCTGTGGTTATCTGTTACTTAACTTCTCTCAGTTTCACTATAAATGCGCCACGGAAAATGGTTCTTATGAATGATTGCGGAGGCTGACAAAATATTTTACTTTGTAGTAATTTTAAACATTTTAACGCAACACAAAATAAACTAGTCTAACTTTAATATTCTTGGTTAATAAAATATGTAGACAGCACTAACGTTTTAATTATACCGTTCTTAATTTAAGAGTAATGTATTATAACATAAAACAAGTCTAATTATATTTAAAATATATGTGTTTCTAAAAGCTTTCAATGCTAGACGTAGTGATATAAGCGTAGGTACTTTGTCTGTATGTATCCTCGCTGTAATTTTAGCTAAAATCTTTCATTTCCCAAAGTAATTAAGCCTTGAGTTTGTCAGTAAATAGCTTTAAGAAGTAATGTCAAACTAGACTACGATATTTATTTGTGTTAAGACATTTTGTTCAAATAGGTACCTTTAGAGTTCACTCGAACAAATTTTCTAGATTTATAATTAAATGGATAATTAGAAGGAAAGAAAGAAAGAAAAAACTTTATTGGATAAATGTATATCGCCTGACGATCACACCAACTGTATGGTCCCAAACTAAGCAACGCTTGTACTATGGGTACCGCACCATGGACTGGGGGCTATCCCAGTGACACCCAGACCAGGGCAAATTACGAAAAGGCCATTTCCGAAATTTACCCTGACTGGAATCGAACCAGCTCACCACAACCGGCTCACTACATCGGGTGGTTACCCGATGTAGTGAGCCGAGCAGCCAACACTCGAACCACTGCACCAAGCGGTCGTCTACAGCAAAAATTCATGTAATACCTCGTATTTATAAATTATTTGCTGTAATAACGAAAATAAAGTTAAACCTAGCTAGCCAAAAATATAATTTAGTTATTGAAATGCCTACGGAACCCTACATTCTGCATGGCCCGAGACGCGTTTGGCCGGTTACAATTAATACAATACAATTTCGTTTATTCTCAACATAACTCGTGTTTTACGGTTAAAACTGAGCGGTTAACTTTCGTGATTATTAATTATTCATGAAAGTAATTTAATGACTAGAATACATTTTGCCCTATTATTCAGTCTAATATTCTTAATACCCGTGTTGACAGGCTTTGTGTCGTCAACTTTTTTTGACTGAATAATTAACCTAAATTTCGGGCTTGTCGAGTGTTTTGCATATTTTTTAAATCATATTACCGAAAGTAGTGATCTACATTATGGATTTAATTATCTTTTATTTTAGTTTACCCAATACTGTCAATAAAATTGACGCAATGCGTACACCTGTCAGTAGAGTTATCCAGCGAGTAAGCAAATCGATATCTATAAGCAACGGTAACTGCTTAATATAACGGGCAGGTCGTACGATTGTTTGCGATCATTGTTACAAAAATAAATAACTAGCACCAGACTGACACACCGACTGTATGGTCCCAAACTAAGTAACGCTTGTACTATGGGTACCGTACAATGGACTGGGTGTGTCCCAGTGACACCCAGACTAGAGCAAATTACGAAAAGGCCATTTCGGAAATTTACCCCAGCGGAAATCGAACCCGCAATGTACACACAGTGACTTTGTCTTGACACATACACCCTTATTAATAAACGTGTATAAGCTGGGCCCTAACCACGCTAGCTACTCAAATCGTAATAGAAAGGCAAAAGCTAGCGATTGCGTTTCAAACGCTCCGCTTTTGACGTTTTGCTGACCCCATACCATATAAATGGTGTCAGCAAAACGTCAAAAGCGGAGCGTTTGAAACGCAATCGCTAGCTTTTGTCTTTCTATTACGATTTGAGTAGCTAGCGTGGTAAGGGCCCTGTTGTTGTGTAGTTTGTCTTGTCTTTCGAATGTCAAATTACTAATAACAGAAAGAGATATTTCGGTGTGTAATTATTCGCCTGCTAATCCAAGTTTATTAATAAGGGTGGGTAACAGTTTTGCCTCCCCTTTTTTGTGATTTAATTAATTAAGGCCAGCACACCCGATAAAACCTATTTATACTCAGGGCCCAGCATTTTGCCCGCGACATCTACTCACCTAGAAACACCTCGGATTTGAATAGTAGGTACCCTCAAAGTAGACTTGAAGCCTTATCACACAGAGCAAAACAAACAAAAAATAATATTTGAAAATAAGTTAAGTAGTGATTGACGATAACAAAATTAATACCAATAACTCTACACAAACACTATTTTGATATTAAAATATTAAATTTGCAATAAAAATATTGAAATAAACCATTAAGGCTAATGCCTACCATATGTCTAATATAACTTGCGAGGGACGAAAATTTATTATTTAAATTAAGGTATTCAAACAAAGGGCCCGTATATACTGCCACAGCGGGTGTTGAATATAATGCACCCCTAATAAAACAGCAAGGGAGGTCTAATGTACACAGTTTAGGAGCTCGTCTTCAGAACCTGTAGGGGAGAGCCACGTAAACAGTGAAACTAATTATAAGACGCCGGACGAGGTAGGTGTGTAAATATTTTCTTCTCCGTTCTAAGGCTCTGCAAGATTATTAACGGACTGAGTTATGTAGGCGAGCTTGTTATATAGGCCAAGGTATTCAAGATTAAAATGTTGTTAAACTGTCCAAAAAAACTGATAATGATTTAAATTAAAAAAGGTTTTTCGCCCTCACTTTCTGTTATGGAGGAGCTCTCTTGTTTTTTATTTATTTTCTGTCCTAGGATGTGTACAAAATGTATGAGATTATCGATGAGACATCGAATGATTGGTACCTACGACTAGTGTGGTACTATCGATCACAACAATAGACTAAATAATACAAAATCACACAGAATCCAAAAAGACAATATCAGCGGCACAGCTTCCTTAAAAAGTTCATAATAATCATTCGCTTTTCTCTTTCACTCATAAAATCTAGACTCCATAGTCGAGTATTTGAGCCGGGTGACGGTAGACAAAGTTCAAATAACGTCAGCCTTTTGAAGCTTAGTCGCGGTATAAGCGCAATTTTCATCGCTTAAAAATTGTCGCCAGTGTTTTAAGCGACGTCTTTTGAAAGTGACTTTATAGTAGAGTGTGCAAGTGATGTGCAAGGCATTATGCTTGGATAAGTAGAGACTTATTTGTGTAAGGACGTCTTTTGTGAAGTAAAGTTCTTCTTAGATTTTAGCGCAGATATTGGCCGTTTTCGCGTTGGCCAGAAATAACGCCGCCAACAATTCCCACATCTGCGACGGTCGCACTTAACGCAAATGGTGGAGCTCGCTATCGTCTGCGCTATGAACTATTGGGCTGCGTGACGCTGACGCTGCACGATAGCTTTAGCTATGTAGGAGCATTTTTCTGCGCCACTATCGCGCTAGCTTAGCGCGCTAAGTAGCAGTATCGACGTGACGCTAATATGGGAGCCGCTTAAAATATATATTCGCTGATATCATGTCAGAATCAAAAATGCCCATTGCCTATCGGCACATTGTAAAAAAGTATTTTTGAGTCCAGGTTTCCTCACACCGTTTTCCTTTACCGTTAGAACTTATTTATTTATCTTGATCTTCAAGTTTGATAATCTTTTATTAAGCCATCAAATACCAAGCATTATCTCATAATCGGCAAAACTAATAACTGAAAAGTTTGTGCCGTGGCAGGTACAATTCAATGGTGCCTGTTCGTTTCCCAACATTCAGCGAAGTTCACAGCACGCAATTTAAACTTGGCAAAATAGCTTTTCATTTAATCACCGTCATTTAGCTGAGCACCTCTCTCGAATTTGGTCTGATGATATTTTAGAGGAGTTGGTTTGTACGATTTCGAGTTTATGCCGTTTTGATTCGATGTAGGTATGTTTGGTTCAAGTATTCATTTAGACATTATTTTGTTTTCTCAAGACTGCACACATAATCTGCCTTTTAAGTATTACTACTATTGTATACATTTTAAGATAAAATAAAAAAAAACTTTAATTCAATTATTTTTTTCCTAGGAATGGATGTTTGACTAATATCGAGTTAAGTTAATTTTTATATTAACTCGTAAATACCAATTCATTATTGATATATTGCGAACATATTTTTCAGAACGTTGGACTGATTAAAAATATATTTCCTATAAAGTTTGCTAATACTACTTAGCTATGACATCAAACTTCAGTATAGCAACTGTGTTCGATACTTTAGTCTGGATCTTTTTTTTTTAGTAATATAGATAGTAATCCTGAGACATCATTGTATACAATTAAACAAAAAAAGTGTCAAGTACTGTATAATACTGATTTTATTCAAGTAAGTATTTTATGTCTTTTTTGTGACATTAAACATGAAGAATCGTTTTTCTCAACACAACAGATAGTGTTTTGAAGGATTGGTTAGTGATGAATTAAAATTACAGCTAGCTTAATCTTTTTAACCGACTTCCAAAAATGAGGAGGTTCTATGTTCGTCTGTATATTTTTTTTTTTATGACTACGTAATTGTTTTATTCACCAACACGTCTATATCCCCGAAGGGGTAAGTCATAGGATATTTTGCCTTTATTATTTTAATCTCAATGTAATAGGGGTGAACCTATTGCAATTGCCCGCTCCCTCATTGCGAGGGAATTCAGCCCAGTACCGGTTTAGCGATCTACATAAGTCTCTCAAGAGGTGCAAGCTTCCTCGTGTTTATGCTCGACGTTCATCAAAAGATCATGTTTATTAGATATCTAACTTTTTTATGATTTGGTTAATTATGTTTTTTCATGTGTGCCAGTAATGAGTTTTTGAAGTGTGGTGATCATATATTTAAATTATTATTAGTATACAGTTCTATTTGACTTTCGATACAGCTTCACCTTAAAATCAACTTGTAAAATATTGTATTTTCTTATAAAACCACCCGCGTGTAGATAATGACGGCTCACAAAGACGCGCTCCAATCGTTCCCAAATGAATATTGTAAATCAGCCCTTATGTTTGACTGCGTATCTCGTTACTCGTAACTCAGTACAATTCCAGCCTTATTGTTATAACCTCCGTGTGCTCACGCCCTTTGTTTTCCTGGCAAGAGACGCACCTTTGAAAAGGAAAGCCAGTGTTATGTAAATTAGAAACGGAACAGACTCTTCACGTGGCGCGGTGACGTACACTGTTAGAAGGGTTCTCTCTGATGACTCTTTAGACCGCCCGACGGCCTGCGACATGGCTTAACGACTGTGATATTCGGGATCGACGGCTTAACGAGCCCTCAGAAGGACGAAGAAGGAAAAATAATTGGGGAAACCTGCACATCATTTTACTTTTTATTATAAACTTAACTTAATGGGCTCCAACTTATAAGTTTGAAGGCCAATTTGCGATAATGGGGTTTTATTTTAGACAAGCCCCGCTACTCGACACTCCCACCAATGATACTGCTGGAAGTCAACATTGACAGTAGTGGCAAACAAAGACGCCGAGGTTTGACCCTCGATGAGTCCCAGGAAAAGGATGAGCTGTCCATTTATCTGCACAAGTTTATTTATAGATGATCGGTTTCCTACTATTTTCCCTCTTCACTGATTATAAATAGGTGCAAATTTTACATAAACGCTTACAGGCTGGCTGTTGATTGTAAATATTTCCTAGAACTGCATGCGCCAGATTGAAATCTTTTATGTGCAAGCACCTAGAAGCTGCTAGGAAAAAGTATGATAAATTTAAAGCCTGAAGTGCCCCGTGGGTCTCGTAGTTTTAAAAATTTCGAACTTAAGTAGCGTTTCAGCGTATTCCATTGCATTGTTTTTGTAAATAGATTATTCCATCACTTAGACTGTAGTTATACCTAAGATATAATATGAGGACCAATACAGCTATGAACGTCAATGAAGAATCCCAAAGAAACTCTGTTTTTTTGTATTTGATTTGCAGAACTCAGTATTTTAATGGAATATGAAGATAGAAAATCACTTTTAGTACCGTCTAAATCAAATAAACCGTCCATTAACATTATTTTGCATCTCCAAAACCACACGAATCGCTTTAAAACCCACTTCGTTCAATATTTACGATGAAGTAAGCAAACAAATTCTAACAGCTACTTACATCAAAGCGTCCTGTGTGTGCATAACAAAGCATTTCGGTTGCTGTTATATTATAAAGAGCGCTCAATTTTGACTGACTCGTAAAAGGCTTAATCATTTATTTTTATTGTTATACAATTTTATTAGGGTCGCAGAGCGGCTTCTGATATCATGTTGTCTTTCCTTATACCTACCTACTTCTCGTTTTCCATGTCAAGAAATGGCAGTGCTACTCACAGAGTTATGCAATTACATTGTCTTAGAATTGTATCTCCTTTGGTTTTACCACATATCATAGTGTCAGTTAAATTTTGCATACTGACATTTCTCCGTCAGTAACATAAGTTTTCCTGACATTATTATAATACTTTTCTTCAAGGCTGGCCCCTGAACTTTAATACTTGAATTTTAATCTACTATTTACTATAGAAATAATTATTTCAAACAAAATTACCTTTTCGATACCAATTCTGAATCACAACTTTATATTTTATAAATAAAAACTATTTTCCACATTGTACCATAATAACTTTTCTTATCATCATTTGCTCCAACACTGAATCCTGCAAAATGCGAACGATAATTTTAAAAATATTTTTCCCGCGTCAGGTAAAAATGATGTATTATAAAAATATGGGAAAGGTAAAGTCGAAGGCTTAGCTCTAATGCTTAGGTAACCCTCGGTCCTGATACAGATCATAAATACCGTTGAATCCTGATAAGCTCTGGTAAAAGAAAAGACGAGTTCTTACCCGCCCACGCGAAAGAGAAAAGTTACAGGCCATTGCAGACACCATATTGAATGCGAAAAATATTGGGACTATGAGAATCGTTGGCAAAAGTGAAAAATCGCAAACATATATAGTTTTCTGTAGTCCACTTATCATTTGCCCACCCGTATCGACTGTATCTCGACTCGACTCGAGAATCCTCCATTAGCGGACATTTAAGTTTTTAGCTCAATCGTAAATGTCAAAACCGACGTATTGAGAGTCAAATGCTGTTCAAGGGTTATTGGAACGGTTAACAGACTTGGCTCCCAGGTTCCCTGACCAGTTGTTATCAAAATATCACACACATAGTTATAATAATACTTCAAGATTCTGACTGCGAGCAATAACACAAAAATAAAACTTCATTGGAAAGCTTCATTCAAACTCATTACTAAAACTTCATTCACCTCATTTGGAAAGTAGTGTGCACGTAAGAGTTCTACTGTATTTTAAGAAGTAATAAAAATATCAGCTTCGAGGATTGTCCGGAATAAATTGTATACT
Organism: Notodonta dromedarius; assembly: GCA_905147325.1. Classification (NCBI taxonomy): domain Eukaryota; kingdom Metazoa; phylum Arthropoda; class Insecta; order Lepidoptera; family Notodontidae; genus Notodonta; species Notodonta dromedarius. Next base: position 10,077,361 of record LR990165.1, on the reverse strand, counting down.
TGGTCATCATAGTCTCCTCTCGAATTCAACGTCGGCTTTTGTTTGAAAGTTGATCGGCCCCTAATTTTCTTTGTCCAAAGAAAAAACAACTAAGTTTGTTTACTTTACTTTCAAAAGGGTGTCAGCGTCTCCAGTTCATTTTAAACATGAAATTTCTATGTAATTTAATTAAAACTGTTAGTATGAGTGTATTTTAGTGAAATATTTATTTTCATAGGAATCTATTGTTTTTGTTTTGTCTGCAAATAACTTCAAGTTTAGGTAGCTAATTACAGGAATAGCCCTTAAGTTATTTTGCCTGTAACATAATTATTTTCTTTTCGTGTACCGTTTTTACTTATTTATTACTTTCAATAACATCGTCTTTAGATATCTAAACGAAGTTGACATTGCTTGTCTCTTACAGTTTATTATCGATGATGGAAAGAGGTGTATGGAATGCCTTTCTGACTTTTCAAGAACTTTACGATTTATTTTTTATCGGTGCTTTTATTAGCAGATTATTGGCAACAGTAGCGGGCGGGATTGATTCTCGTAGAAACCAACCATTTCAAAATCTTGGCCCAGTAAGTCTTAACTATGCTAGGCTATGGTAACAACCTGCTTATAAAATCAAGGCTGCTTTTCTTTGAAACATTAAGTAATAATTTTGTTTCAATAATTAGTCACCTTCCGCTTGTGTGAGATTTTTTCCTCAAGTCAAATTTGAACCTAATTATAAAAAAAATAATTAACTACCTGATTTTAGTCAAGGTCGCGACAGCTAGACAGTTTTGCTATGTTATCTTTCTGATTCAATCTACTAAGTTGGTAGACGGTGTACTGGTACTATATGATTAGGCATATTATTTTGCAGTTTAACCGGGTTTGATGATAAACACACCCGAAAATAGTTTTTTTGTGTACAGAATTCAAGAGCTATCGATGTCATGTACAAATAATTAAATAGTATGTAATAATAAATAGGTAAGTAAGTACAATTTAATTACTAATTACAAAACGTTAAGTAAAAAATACTAAATTAAACAGTAAATATTAACCAGTTAAATTATTTTTAATTTTTAAGTTTGCAACAATATCGCATTGGGTCTAGCCTGTAAAGATATTTGTATGTATTGAGAAAATAAATAAATAAATAAACAGAATATTATAGGAACAATAAACACAATTAAAGTAGCAAGTTAGCACAAGTTAAAAAAGTAGCTTTAGACCAGTATGTAGATATCGCCTCTTTCCTTTCCCAGATTGGGGCAATATGACCAAGCACCACACGCATACGCAAACAAATCATACAATGAACCATAAACCAACCTACAAAAACCCCGGGACATAAGGTTCACTTTGGAATATTCTGTCTCGTTTTCAACCCACACAATAAACAGTATTTAATCACGAATCAGATTAACAAACGTACCTAACCGTGTTTATTAATACCCATTTGCCTTAATCAAGCCGGCTGTCAGACGCTTAACCCGTGCAAAGCGAAAATATGATCGACATTCGATCGACGTCCGATATATTGTATGTAAATATTCCTGTTACAATGTAAATATGTTTACATAAACGACATAGTTCCCAACCCTTCTCAATATGTGGTAAACCGGAGGAATAAATAGGACGGGCCTTATGGACCTGTGACGAGGCTAGGGGTTTCGGTATTGTGGACTAGAAATTAATGATTAATATTTGTATATACAAGGTGAATTTTTCAACCACCGTGTGTAATTACTTCCCAGAATTTGATCCCCATTAGCGACAGTTTTGAAGAGTGTAATAAAATAATGTGTGTTCTCAAATTCAATGGGTTCGATTAAAAGCTAGTACTTAATATTGATTTTTCAAAAATCCAATGATGCAGTTTCCGTTTAAAATCGGCCGCGAGACTCCTTTGAGTATTTTTGCTATTCCTCATAGTGTCGGATTTGACCATTAACGCCCACCTGAAAAACTCACTGTGTAGACATTTTTAACAAGACCATAGAGAATTGTAGACTAAACCAAGCAATCTTAAAACGGGAGAACCTTTTTAATCATAGCGTTGTCGCAAATCAGCAAAAACCACGTAAGCCCAATTATTTTCGAGAATTAAAATTTCTTGTTATGTTTCATAAACTCATAAGCCATGTATTAATCATTCCCTATGTAAGATTTTGTGTTATTAACACATTTACACATTCTCGTTGACGGGTGAAAAGATGTGGAAAAAATAATACTCAGAATATATATTTTTTATTTCTGCATGCTGAAATTTAAATTGTCAAACAAACATACTCTTTCATTTAATTTAAAATATATTGTAAACTAGGTACATACAGGTGCTAACATTTTAACCTCAATTTTTTAGGAAATTTGAAGAAAAATAATCTTATTTTTACACAAGTCATAATCACCGGATTGTCTCGGATTAACGTTCAATTTTGACGCAGACGCCAATCCTAAAAGCCTTCCTTTGCCTTTTTCACCTTTTGTGAATTTACTCAGGGTAACGTAAAGAAACGTTATTCCTCGTGGCAACTTTTATTCTTGTTTTAAGTAATCATACAAAAAATTACTTACTGACTTATTTTAATAAGAGTTTTGTTTTTTTTTTTTTTTTTTTTCGAAATAGGCAAGTATTTGACCACATATTACCTCTTAACATGTGTTTCTACGTAATTATGTCGACAAGGAAGCGCACGATCTGGCTTATATTAAGCGGCTACTGTAGCCTATAGATGCTTGCAATACCAAAGGCATTGCTTGCACATATCTGAACTTAATTGGATTCCGATGGAGGAAAAGAAAAGGGGGAGGGGTGGCTTCTGGCTCTCTAACTGGGCCCTAACCACGCTAGCTACTCAAATCGTAATATAAAATAGATTAGGTTTCAAACGCTCCGCTTTTAACGTTTTGCTGACACAAGCCTCACGATTTATACTGACATTGATTCGGTACCACACTCGCGATTCTTAGCGTTTGACGTTGAGCTTGCGACTGACTTCGTTTTTTTTAAAGTAAAGTTTATTTGCGATGATTCGCTTTACGCATTTAGCCAATGTCGAGTAAATATAATTTTCAAGTTTTATATGAAGGTCTTTGTCTAGGCCTAATATTACCAGACTTATTGGGGGAACTCGAATAATCATGTTTCACTACTATTCATCCAATTGCCTCCACTCACAGAGATTTTTTTTATGAACATTGGTATAAAGCCAAACGTAGTTACAAATAAAAAATACTACAAAGCGTTCGATGACATAAGCCACTCGCGAATGAGACGCTAGCGTGGTACCAAATATTGGCCAAGCGTTTGAAACGTAATCGCTAGCTTTTGCCTTTCTATTACGATTTGAGTAGCTAGCGTGGTTAGGGTCCTGATCGTACGAAACACAGTTGTGATAGCTACTTTACGCCGATCTTCTTTGTGGGGGTGGTACATACTACCCTGGTCAAGTCTGCTCGTATATGATCAGTAGTCAATTGGGGCCAGCTTGGCTCGTCACTTTATGTGTCATAAAACATTTCAGTAGCCTTTTATTTTTGGGCTTAAGCACAACATTTATTTTCATCACAAACCCGAATTCCTGGAAATAAATTTACTGACAACGTGTACAATTTTATTTATATGTCATAGTCGATTTTCCTCCGGCTATTTTCCTTTTCATATAGCGTTATCAATCGGGCAATTTCAAGACTGTACACTAGGTTTGTGGGCAGACTAAGGGAAAAGGAAAATTGATTAATACTCTGGTGACTTCGACACAAATAAAAGTCTCGTCACGGAAACAATTTCGTTCCAACGTGTTTTCATGGTTTGATGTGTTATTTTATATTTTCTTTTCCGGAACATTACATTGCTAGCAAATAAAAAATGTCATTAGGAAATGTCAAACGATTTTCTTGAAATTCTCTTGATGTGGGCCAAATAATAATAAATCAATTCAACTAGAATCTTTAAAGAAAAAGCGAGGGAGTTACGAGTATGGTTAAAAACTGCATTGATGTTGAAGCACTGACTCGCGGCCAGTTTCTTTACTGCAAGTAATAGCCAAAGTAACAGCCGAAGCGGATATTTTTTTTCACATTTTTAGCGAATTTTTACCGTTGCTTTGACTGATTACTTTAGTTGTGTATATGACCAGCTAAAGTATAACAATATAGGTTGATACAGAAAGGGTATACTTTTTTTTTAAATCTAAACTTGGTAATTCTAAAACTATCAGCTATGGAGGAAACTTGAAAAACAAAAGGTGTTATATGGATACAGCTGTTGACAGGTTTCATAAGTCTACAAAACCTTTAGTACTTCAACTGTCCCACAAAGCCAATAGTTTTAGATTTACAAAGTAAAGTTAGAAAAAAAAATATACCTACCCTTTCTGTTTCACCTAGTATTTAAATAGAGTACTAAAATAAATTTAAAATGGGATTAGACGTCATAAATATTAAATGAATAAAGAATACCCCTTTGGAATGTGTTTATTTGACTTTGTGCATTGATGACTGATGACCAGGGTCACCGAGTGCCCAGAACATTGTTTTTTTATTATTGTCTCAGTTTACCAAAGAAATATCATAATTATCAAAACAAGCTAGTTCTTATTCAACATGAACATTATCTGCCATCAGACAGGCGAGTTTTGTGTCCAACATTACCCAAATTGCGAACTGGCTGACAAAGATTGATTGTGATTTATGACGGCCCGCATCGCCGGCCTAATTAACTTTCACCTGCAGTTGGAAAATCGCCATTAAAAGTTTTCGCAGCGCAAGTAAATATAAAACTACATAATTTAATATACATGGCTTCATAATTTTGTCGGGTTATCAAAACTTTAAATTGTGTTAGCTTCACAAAAGGGAGGATTTTAATTCTGTTTTCTCTCATAGTTTGTATGAATAAGAACAATGGCGCTGTCACACCTCCGAATATTAAATACTAGTTGGTGCCCACGACTTCGTCTGCGTAGTATTTAACTTAACAAAAATTTCGCGATTATCGGGATAAAAAGTATCTTATGTGTTAATCCCAGTTATAAACTATCTGTGTTCCAAATTTCATCCAAATACATTCAGTAGTTTTTGCGTGAAGGAGTAACAAACATACATACACACTCACAAACTTTCGCATTTATAATATTAGTAGGATGTTGCAGCTTTCCTCTAGCCACCATCACAATTTTTTACGGAATTATAATATTATTCTATATTTTTAAATACCTTTTAGATAGTTGGGATGGATGGTCGGACATTAAAATTATTTTAAACTAGCTGTGCCCCGCGACTTCATCCGCGTAGTATTGGATTATTGGGTTAAAAAGTATCCTATATGTTAATCCCGGTTATAATCTATCTGTGTTCCAAATTTCATCCAAATCCGTTCAGTAGTTTTTGCGTGAAGGAGTACATACATACATACATACATACATACATCCACACTCACAAACTTTCGCATTTATAATATTAGTAGGATACAAGCTTTTTATACAGATTTTTTTGATGTCGACCTTAAGTCGACCTTCCAAAGCACCACCATCCAACTATTCAGGTGAATCCATAAGTACAAATAAATATTCATCAAAACCAATGAAGTCGTTAAGTGGAGAAAATTACGAACACGTGCACACCAGAAAGTTAACATTAAATTTTATATTAATTATGTATACTTATCTTATTTTAGAGCTTATATACTAATAAAGTAAATCAATAAATAAATATCGCCAGACTGACACACTAACTGTAATGGTCCCAAACTAAGCAACGCTTGTACTATGGGTACCCTACAATGGACTGTGGGCGATCCCAGTGACACCCAGATCAGGACAAATTACAAAAAGGCTCTTTCCGAAATTATCCCACGAAAGCGGCCCACGCTCGAACCACTATGGTCGAAAGTACTGTGACAACGGGGTTTTATATTAATAACTCAAATCACTTGGTCATATTTATTATTGTTACATTAATTTTCATAAATACACGTCTTATCACAATGGTCCCCGGTTGTCACTGCCAGCGCACCGCAGAGCTTTAAATTTTCAAAATAATAATGTTTTCTATAATTTAAATATTTTCTTGTCGGCTAGGAACTCCTATCTCTAGTGGCCAGTGCGCTGACATGGACCTTACAGTACTTTATACCTACTCTATTATACCTTGTATTCTATTATATTATTTTCTCTCATCCCCATTTTGGTATGGTATTCGCAAATTTTCGAGGCCGAAATAGCTTGCCAATATAAAACATGCAGTAAACACGCTGTTGAGGACACAGCCGCCAAACCGTTAAATGTATCAAAATGTACCTAATCAGCTGCAAGTTGTAAATAAAATAAATAATGTGTTTAGGACACAGCCGCCGTAGCAGCAAATTTATGTATATTGTAAAGTTAGCTATGCATTATGAATAAAACAAATTAGGTGTGTTGCTTTATTTATCCAAAGTAGCTACATACATAATCCTTCAGGGGCCAGACAATAACCCTTCAGGACGAAATAAGCCTTCAGGTAGTATTTTTCTAAGGCTGAAATACAATTTGAGGCGAGGGTGGAACCCCGGTCGACGAGGGTAGATGGGAGACGACTGGCCCAGATATCCTCCGTCCCTGTCTACAAGCAAGGGCCTCCCTGTCGCACGATGGCGGCGATAGGGCTGACGACCGACCGGGGCTCACTCAGGCAGCGCGAGTACCCACCCTCAAATTAGCATAGAGGGGCGATCATATCATCGCCGGGACGGAGAAAAACTGAACGCACCAACATCTGAATTAGAAGAAAGTAGGGAAGACTGAAGACGCTGCACGAACACGGAGACAGGAAGGCGGGAAGACGACCTGGGAAGCAAGCCCCCAGCAAGCCCCGTAGCAAAACCTGAAACAAGCGACACATGTAAACACGAAGAATTGATAAAGAAATACAGTCCACTAACAACCGAAGAAGCGTTTCAATAAATCCCTCTGTAGAGACCCCACAAATTGGTCCTACGGAGCCGGATCGGAAGCCAGCAAGAAGCAAGAAGGCAAGACCACGAACAGTTGAAGAACCCTTACAGAAGAAAGAAGATTCATTACAGAAGATCGTCCGTATCGAAGATCGTCGGGTCGACGGGTGAACGTGTCGTCGGGCCGCTGGGAGGCGCCGCCGACCGCCGCCGACCGCCGTCTTCGAGTCTACGGTGGTACGAGTCTTCGTGCAGCGAGTCTTCACTTCTACGGGTCGCTCATCGTGCGAGCCTTCGTGCCAGTCTTCGTGCCAGTCTTCGTGCCAGTCTTCGTGCCAGTCGCCGTGCTACGTCATCGTGCAACGGCTTCACAGTTTTCAGCCAATACGCGGTTTACCGCGGCCCTTGTTTGCCTGCCACCTAACGGTGCCAAACGGTAGGCAACCTCGGGTTAACGCCTCACGGCGGTGTGGTGCCTCGTGCGGCATCGCCAGTCCATCAAGAAGCGCACAAGCGCGCGGACTGAAGTTGCACGTCTGTGCTGGTAAGCCTCTGCCAGCTCAGGACCCCCCCTTCCGATCCCGCACGAATCCATCCCTGAGGGAGCACATCCCGGCTCAACTGGGCTCTCCCGAAGGACTGATAGGGCCGGTTAGGGAGGTAGGGAGGCGTGCAAGTGCCGAAGATGCCAGCCACAAGGACACCAGCGAAGCGCCAAGGAGCCGAGGAGAGGACGCCGCGAGTACATGAAGAACCGCCAGCGTCGCCGTCCGCACAAGCATCCGCGTCAGCACCTACGTCTACAATCACAGCAAGACCAACAAGATCTGCCCGGGCCGCCGCCGCCGCTGCCGCCGCCGCCGCTATCGCCGAGGCCGCCGCAGCACAGGGAAACCGACAACAGTTGCAGTTGAACGAACCGCGACAGAACCAGTGCCGCCTAAAACTATGGACCGGACCATTGCCGCCGCCGCCACCGCCGCCGCGACAAGGGAAGGAAGGCCGCACGCCCCGTCGGTGCGATCCGAACGATCGACCATGAGTGTGGCTGCACGGATCAGACAGGCCGAGCTACGAGCAGAGGAACAGTTGGCGGAGATTAGACGACACGAGCTACAGCTACAAGCGGATCTAGTGCGAAAGAAACTCGCCGCAGACATTGCTACTCTGCGGGAGGAGACGGATCAAGAAAGCAACGGAGTCCAGGAGACTACCGACGTCGAGGTGCGCATCAACGATTGGCTAGAGCGTGCCAATGTACGGGGGGAGCGCGCGGAGCGCCATCCCGTACAACCGAGAGCCCACTTCGAACGGGACCCGCTCACGAGCCGAGACCGCGTCGCAGAGGAGACGCAACGAGCGAGGTCACCGACGCCGACCCGTACAGGAGACCGTGGAGTTGACAGATTAGCGGACACCTTGGAACGCATGGCACGCCGCAGAGTCCCGCCTAGGCAGACGCAGGATTTGCCGATATTTAGCGGTGCCGCCGGAGAGTGGTTACCGTTCAAGGCCGCCATGAGGGACTCTACTGATCTACACGGATTCTCGTCGGCAGAGAACTTAGCGCGTCTACGGACGTGCTTGCGCGGAGAAGCCCGCGAATCAGTGACTGCGTTATTATACACCGCGACCGAGCCTGAAGTGATAATGCGCACGCTGGAACAATGTTACGGTCGACCGGAGATTATTATCGACAAAACATTGAGTGACATAAGGAAGCTACCACGCCCTGGAGGAGGCGCGGGCGAGTTGAACACGTTCGCGATAAAGCTCCAGAACGTAGTGAGCGTGTTGTCGTGCGTAGACAACAAAGGTTACCTGCACAACCCGATGTTGGCGCGGCAGGTAACGGAGAAGCTAAGCCCACACCTAAGAGCACGGTGGTGCGATTACGCGGAGGAGCACGACGGTCGGAGTGACGCCGAGATCGTGTTGTTGTCACGATTCCTCATGCGTGAGGCGGACCGCGCTGTAAGATACGCGTACACAGCAGCGGCCGTGACGTCACCAGCGACGGCGAGCAAGACGACACCGCCGAATAAGCACGGAGGAGCGAGAAAGAGCGCCGCCGTCTACGTCGCCACCAAGGAGGCGAAGGCCACCGAGGCGAAAGCCACCGACGCGAAAACCACCAATGCAAAGAAAGCAAGGAGAGACCAGGCCAAGAAGGCGTGTCTATGCTGTGGCGGGGAACATGCCGCCCCGCAGTGTAAGCGCGTAGAAGCCATGACGGTCCCTCAGAGGTGGGCGTGGGTGAAGGAAACGGGAACATGCTTCAAATGTATGGATAGTCGTCACCGACGGCTAGATTGTAAGGCCAAGAAATGTGGCAAAGGTGAATGTCGCCAGGCGCATCACGCGCTGTTACACGTGGAACCCCGAGGGCCCGACAGGAGTGACGGGTCACGGGACGAGGAAGCGGTAGTGACCGCTGTGGCAAACGACGCGTCGCAGGGGGATTTGGTGCTACTGAAAGTCTGCCCGGTAGTGGTCCGAGGACCGCACGGACTGGAGGTACACACCCACGCGTTGCTCGACGAGGGATCAACGATCACGCTCGTGGACGAGGGATTGGCTACAGCAGTTGGCGCGCACGGCCCGAAGCGGCCGTTACGAATCCACGGAGTAACAACGGCGCAACACGAACCGGACAGTAGGCGTGTAGAAATCAAAATACGTGGGTCGCGAACAGATTACCACACGATTGAAGCGCGTACTGTCAAGAATCTGGACATCACGAGCCAGACAATAACGGCGGACCTCCTGAAGCACGGTCATCTGGAAGGACTAGAACTACGGGACGTCTGCTACGAGGACGCCAACCCGAGGATATTGATCGGGGCGGATAATTGGCATTTAATTGTGTCTCGCCGGCTGTTAGCCGGGCACAAGAACCAACCGGCCGCGTCGCTCACGCGGCTGGGATGGGTGGTGCACGGTATGAGACCACGCACCACCAACACGATCGTGGAATGTCAGGACGACGGAACCGTCCTGCACATCGGATCGAACGAATGTCGGGAGCGACCGGAGAGCGAGAGGCTGGACGAGCTTATCACCTCGCACTTCGCGGTCGACGCGCTCGGGATATCGCAAAGGATCAAGCCGGTAAAGGAGGATGAACGAGCCATTGAAATGTTCGAACGATCAGTACGACGTATCGACGGACACTACGAGGTGGGACTGCCGTGGCGCACGGACGAGCCGTGTCTGCCACCCAGTTATGACATGGCCGTGAAGAGGTTACGAACAATGGAACGAAAGATGGACAAGTCGGTCGAGTTCAAGAAGGCATACACCGCGCAGATGGACAATTTGTTCGACAAAGGATACGCTGCGCCAGTGGAAAGCGATGACAACGACCGGAGCCCTCCGAACGAGTGGTACTTACCGCATTTCGCCGTAACCAATCCCAACAAACCGGGCAAGATAAGGCTCGTGTTCGACGCCGCGGCGCGAGCGAGCGGGCGATGTCTCAACGACGAGCTGCTAACGGGACCCGACATGTTACGTACACTGCATGGTGTGCTATTCCGGTTCAGAGAAAGACCCGTGGCGGTCACTGCGGATATCAGAGAGATGTTTCTGCGCATAAGAATACGGTCGGAGGACCGGGTTGCGCAGCGATTTGTATGGCGCGGCGACGACCGCCGCCAGCCCCCGCGTAAATACGAAATGCGATCGATGATATTCGGGGCGAGAAGCTCGCCGTTCTTAGCACACAGCGTGCGTAACAAAAACGCGGAGGAGTGCGCAACCACGCATCCGCTCGCGTTGATTTCCATCACAAGGAATCATTATATGGACGATTGGCTGGAGAGCTTCGTTGACGAACGAAGCGCTTACGAGACGATCAACCAGGTGCGGCACGTGCACGCGCGTGCCAGTTTCGAGTTAGCAGGATGGTGTACAAACAAACCCGAGCTGCTCGAACGCACCGAGCGCGAGGCCTGCGACGACTCGCCGAGGGAGTTGGGCGCGGGCGCGCTACCGTATGAGAAGATCCTAGGCCTCGTGTGGATGTCAGGGACAGATGAACTGGCATTTAACACAAACATGAGTCGCGTACCAGAGGAGGTGCGCGCCCGGACAAGGACCCCGACCAAGAGGGAAATGCTCAGTGCGGTGATGTCAATATTCGACCCGCTCGGTATAGTAAGTCCGTACACTATTACGGCAAAGATCGCGTTACAAGAGCTGTGGCGGAAGAAAACCGGCTGGGACGAGCCGCTGCCGATCGAGGAAGCTACCGCCTTCGACGAGTGGCTCGGCGACCTCGCGCACATTGCCGCGTTGAGAATGCCGCGATGCTACGCGAGGGAGGAGGCCGACAAGCGCACATTGCATGTCTTCACTGACGCCAGCGGCCAGGCTTACGCTGCTGTCGCGTATTGGCGAATTACCAACCGCGAAGGGAAAGTCGAGCTCGCGTTGGTCGCAGGAAAGGCAAAGGTATCGCCATTAAAAGCACAGAGTATACCCCGAATGGAACTCCAAGCATGCCTGATGGGCGCGCGGCTAGCCGCCGCCATCACGGAAGAGCACACATGGGCGGGCGACGTGGTATATTGGAGCGACTCAAGGACAGCGCTCCATTGGATCCGGAATGACTCCGCGAAATACACACCGTTTGTGGCGCACCGGCTCGGCGAGCTAGCCGAGCGCACCCGCGCCGAACAATGGCGCTGGGTACCGACCGCCCACAACGTGGCCGACGACGCGACACGGCCGGGATCGACGCGTATGAAAGAAAAAGCTTGATTGACATAGCGCGTTTCTCAAAGTACGAACGATTGTTGCGCGCGGTAGCGCACGTGCACTTGTTCATGGATAAATGTAGAAAGCGCGCCCGAGAGCTCGGAGCGGCGCATATAAAGCGAGCAGAGGAAACATTGATTCGCCAAGCGCAAGGCGAAAGCTTCCCCGCCGAGATTCAGCGGCTGGAGAGGGGGCAAGGCGTGGACCGTACGAGCCGCCTTTATAGGCTAGACCCGAAGTTCGACTCGAACGGAGACCGGTTGCTGCGCTTGAACGGACGAATCAACGCTGCTACAGTGCCAGTGTCGATGAAGGAACCACCGATACTGGACGGAGGACACGAACTCGCGCGCCTACTCATAAAATATGAGCACCAAAACCGTAATCACGGCGGAAGGGAAATGATAGTCAATAACTTAAGACAGAGATATTGGATATTACGCGTGCGGCCTAACGTACGCAAGGTACTATGGAATTGTACGTGGTGCAAGGCGCGGCGAGGACGCCCCCGCACCCCGGTGAAGGGAGACCTGCCCGCGGAAAGAATAAGCGCGTTCACACGGCCATTTTCGCGCTGCGGAGTCGACTGTTTCGGCCCCATGTGGGTAACCATCGGGAGGCGACGGGAAAAGAGATGGGGCATGTTGTTTACATGTCTCGTGGTACGAGCGGTTCATATTGAGCTGCTATCAAGCCTGAGTACGGACTCCGCGATAATGGCGATGCGGCGAATGGCCGCGCGGCGGGGATGGCCGGAAGTTATCATTTCCGACAACGGAACCAACTTTCGCGGAGCGGACACCGAACTACAGGAGGCGTATAAGGCGTGGCTCCCTCAGCTACGCGAATACGCAACCATGAAACGAACCGAATGGCGGTTCACGGACCCCGGCGCGCCGAACCAAGGCGGGGCGTGGGAACGCCTTATCAAAAGTGTAAAGCTATCGCTCGCGGTGACACTGAATGAACGCGCGCCCAAGGAAGAGGCGTTGCGAACACTGATGGCAGAGGTGGAAAACACGTTGAATGGACGTCCTCTGACACACGTGCCAGTGACCGCTGACGACCCCGAGGCGCTTACCCCCAACCACTTCCTACTGGGAACGCCCACAGGAGCGCCTTACGTCGGTGAGTGCGACGTGGCCGACCGACAACAGTGGCGGGCGGCACAGGCCTTGGCAGACATATTCTGGAGGCGGTGGGTAAGCGAGTACCTACCCACGCTTAATCCGCGCGGCGATCATCGTGGCAAGCAGGAGAACCTGCGACGCGGCGACATCGTAGTAATCGCAGACGGACTACTACCGCGTAACATCTGGCCCAAGGGACGGGTCGAAGAGGTGTACACCGGACCGGACGGAGTGGCCCGGAGTGCGGACGTGCGGACGCGCGGCGGAATATTCCGGCGACCCGTGAGGCGACTGGTGGTCCTCCCCGGCAGAGAAGAGGCTGCGCAAGCTACGCCGGGGGGAGACTGTTGAGGACACAGCCGCCAAACCGTTAAATGTATCAAAATGTACCTAATCAGCTGCAAGTTGTAAATAAAATAAATAATGTGTTTAGGACACAGCCGCCGTAGCAGCAAATTTATGTATATTGTAAAGTTAGCTATGCATTATGAATAAAACAAATTAGGTGTGTTGCTTTATTTATCCAAAGTAGCTACATACATAATCCTTCAGGGGCCAGACAATAACCCTTCAGGACGAAATAAGCCTTCAGGTAGTATTTTTCTAAGGCTGAAATACAATTTGAGGCGAGGGTGGAACCCCGGTCGACGAGGGTAGATGGGAGACGACTGGCCCAGATATCCTCCGTCCCTGTCTACAAGCAAGGGCCTCCCTGTCGCACGATGGCGGCGATAGGGCTGACGACCGACCGGGGCTCACTCAGGCAGCGCGAGTACCCACCCTCAAATTAGCATAGAGGGGCGATCATATCATCGCCGGGACGGAGAAAAACTGAACGCACCAACATCTGAATTAGAAGAAAGTAGGGAAGACTGAAGACGCTGCACGAACACGGAGACAGGAAGGCGGGAAGACGACCTGGGAAGCAAGCCCCCAGCAAGCCCCGTAGCAAAACCTGAAACAAGCGACACATGTAAACACGAAGAATTGATAAAGAAATACAGTCCACTAACAACCGAAGAAGCGTTTCAATAAATCCCTCTGTAGAGACCCCACAAATTGGTCCTACGGAGCCGGATCGGAAGCCAGCAAGAAGCAAGAAGGCAAGACCACGAACAGTTGAAGAACCCTTACAGAAGAAAGAAGATTCATTACAGAAGATCGTCCGTATCGAAGATCGTCGGGTCGACGGGTGAACGTGTCGTCGGGCCGCTGGGAGGCGCCGCCGACCGCCGCCGACCGCCGTCTTCGAGTCTACGGTGGTACGAGTCTTCGTGCAGCGAGTCTTCACTTCTACGGGTCGCTCATCGTGCGAGCCTTCGTGCCAGTCTTCGTGCCAGTCTTCGTGCCAGTCTTCGTGCCAGTCGCCGTGCTACGTCATCGTGCAACGGCTTCACAGTTTTCAGCCAATACGCGGTTTACCGCGGCCCTTGTTTGCCTGCCACCTAACGGTGCCAAACGGTAGGCAACCTCGGGTTAACGCCTCACGGCGGTGTGGTGCCTCGTGCGGCATCGCCAGTCCATCAAGAAGCGCACAAGCGCGCGGACTGAAGTTGCACGTCTGTGCTGGTAAGCCTCTGCCAGCTCAGGACCCCCCCTTCCGATCCCGCACGAATCCATCCCTGAGGGAGCACATCCCGGCTCAACTGGGCTCTCCCGAAGGACTGATAGGGCCGGTTAGGGAGGTAGGGAGGCGTGCAAGTGCCGAAGATGCCAGCCACAAGGACACCAGCGAAGCGCCAAGGAGCCGAGGAGAGGACGCCGCGAGTACATGAAGAACCGCCAGCGTCGCCGTCCGCACAAGCATCCGCGTCAGCACCTACGTCTACAATCACAGCAAGACCAACAAGATCTGCCCGGGCCGCCGCCGCCGCTGCCGCCGCCGCCGCTATCGCCGAGGCCGCCGCAGCACAGGGAAACCGACAACAGTTGCAGTTGAACGAACCGCGACAGAACCAGTGCCGCCTAAAACTATGGACCGGACCATTGCCGCCGCCGCCACCGCCGCCGCGACAAGGGAAGGAAGGCCGCACGCCCCGTCGGTGCGATCCGAACGATCGACCATGAGTGTGGCTGCACGGATCAGACAGGCCGAGCTACGAGCAGAGGAACAGTTGGCGGAGATTAGACGACACGAGCTACAGCTACAAGCGGATCTAGTGCGAAAGAAACTCGCCGCAGACATTGCTACTCTGCGGGAGGAGACGGATCAAGAAAGCAACGGAGTCCAGGAGACTACCGACGTCGAGGTGCGCATCAACGATTGGCTAGAGCGTGCCAATGTACGGGGGGAGCGCGCGGAGCGCCATCCCGTACAACCGAGAGCCCACTTCGAACGGGACCCGCTCACGAGCCGAGACCGCGTCGCAGAGGAGACGCAACGAGCGAGGTCACCGACGCCGACCCGTACAGGAGACCGTGGAGTTGACAGATTAGCGGACACCTTGGAACGCATGGCACGCCGCAGAGTCCCGCCTAGGCAGACGCAGGATTTGCCGATATTTAGCGGTGCCGCCGGAGAGTGGTTACCGTTCAAGGCCGCCATGAGGGACTCTACTGATCTACACGGATTCTCGTCGGCAGAGAACTTAGCGCGTCTACGGACGTGCTTGCGCGGAGAAGCCCGCGAATCAGTGACTGCGTTATTATACACCGCGACCGAGCCTGAAGTGATAATGCGCACGCTGGAACAATGTTACGGTCGACCGGAGATTATTATCGACAAAACATTGAGTGACATAAGGAAGCTACCACGCCCTGGAGGAGGCGCGGGCGAGTTGAACACGTTCGCGATAAAGCTCCAGAACGTAGTGAGCGTGTTGTCGTGCGTAGACAACAAAGGTTACCTGCACAACCCGATGTTGGCGCGGCAGGTAACGGAGAAGCTAAGCCCACACCTAAGAGCACGGTGGTGCGATTACGCGGAGGAGCACGACGGTCGGAGTGACGCCGAGATCGTGTTGTTGTCACGATTCCTCATGCGTGAGGCGGACCGCGCTGTAAGATACGCGTACACAGCAGCGGCCGTGACGTCACCAGCGACGGCGAGCAAGACGACACCGCCGAATAAGCACGGAGGAGCGAGAAAGAGCGCCGCCGTCTACGTCGCCACCAAGGAGGCGAAGGCCACCGAGGCGAAAGCCACCGACGCGAAAACCACCAATGCAAAGAAAGCAAGGAGAGACCAGGCCAAGAAGGCGTGTCTATGCTGTGGCGGGGAACATGCCGCCCCGCAGTGTAAGCGCGTAGAAGCCATGACGGTCCCTCAGAGGTGGGCGTGGGTGAAGGAAACGGGAACATGCTTCAAATGTATGGATAGTCGTCACCGACGGCTAGATTGTAAGGCCAAGAAATGTGGCAAAGGTGAATGTCGCCAGGCGCATCACGCGCTGTTACACGTGGAACCCCGAGGGCCCGACAGGAGTGACGGGTCACGGGACGAGGAAGCGGTAGTGACCGCTGTGGCAAACGACGCGTCGCAGGGGGATTTGGTGCTACTGAAAGTCTGCCCGGTAGTGGTCCGAGGACCGCACGGACTGGAGGTACACACCCACGCGTTGCTCGACGAGGGATCAACGATCACGCTCGTGGACGAGGGATTGGCTACAGCAGTTGGCGCGCACGGCCCGAAGCGGCCGTTACGAATCCACGGAGTAACAACGGCGCAACACGAACCGGACAGTAGGCGTGTAGAAATCAAAATACGTGGGTCGCGAACAGATTACCACACGATTGAAGCGCGTACTGTCAAGAATCTGGACATCACGAGCCAGACAATAACGGCGGACCTCCTGAAGCACGGTCATCTGGAAGGACTAGAACTACGGGACGTCTGCTACGAGGACGCCAACCCGAGGATATTGATCGGGGCGGATAATTGGCATTTAATTGTGTCTCGCCGGCTGTTAGCCGGGCACAAGAACCAACCGGCCGCGTCGCTCACGCGGCTGGGATGGGTGGTGCACGGTATGAGACCACGCACCACCAACACGATCGTGGAATGTCAGGACGACGGAACCGTCCTGCACATCGGATCGAACGAATGTCGGGAGCGACCGGAGAGCGAGAGGCTGGACGAGCTTATCACCTCGCACTTCGCGGTCGACGCGCTCGGGATATCGCAAAGGATCAAGCCGGTAAAGGAGGATGAACGAGCCATTGAAATGTTCGAACGATCAGTACGACGTATCGACGGACACTACGAGGTGGGACTGCCGTGGCGCACGGACGAGCCGTGTCTGCCACCCAGTTATGACATGGCCGTGAAGAGGTTACGAACAATGGAACGAAAGATGGACAAGTCGGTCGAGTTCAAGAAGGCATACACCGCGCAGATGGACAATTTGTTCGACAAAGGATACGCTGCGCCAGTGGAAAGCGATGACAACGACCGGAGCCCTCCGAACGAGTGGTACTTACCGCATTTCGCCGTAACCAATCCCAACAAACCGGGCAAGATAAGGCTCGTGTTCGACGCCGCGGCGCGAGCGAGCGGGCGATGTCTCAACGACGAGCTGCTAACGGGACCCGACATGTTACGTACACTGCATGGTGTGCTATTCCGGTTCAGAGAAAGACCCGTGGCGGTCACTGCGGATATCAGAGAGATGTTTCTGCGCATAAGAATACGGTCGGAGGACCGGGTTGCGCAGCGATTTGTATGGCGCGGCGACGACCGCCGCCAGCCCCCGCGTAAATACGAAATGCGATCGATGATATTCGGGGCGAGAAGCTCGCCGTTCTTAGCACACAGCGTGCGTAACAAAAACGCGGAGGAGTGCGCAACCACGCATCCGCTCGCGTTGATTTCCATCACAAGGAATCATTATATGGACGATTGGCTGGAGAGCTTCGTTGACGAACGAAGCGCTTACGAGACGATCAACCAGGTGCGGCACGTGCACGCGCGTGCCAGTTTCGAGTTAGCAGGATGGTGTACAAACAAACCCGAGCTGCTCGAACGCACCGAGCGCGAGGCCTGCGACGACTCGCCGAGGGAGTTGGGCGCGGGCGCGCTACCGTATGAGAAGATCCTAGGCCTCGTGTGGATGTCAGGGACAGATGAACTGGCATTTAACACAAACATGAGTCGCGTACCAGAGGAGGTGCGCGCCCGGACAAGGACCCCGACCAAGAGGGAAATGCTCAGTGCGGTGATGTCAATATTCGACCCGCTCGGTATAGTAAGTCCGTACACTATTACGGCAAAGATCGCGTTACAAGAGCTGTGGCGGAAGAAAACCGGCTGGGACGAGCCGCTGCCGATCGAGGAAGCTACCGCCTTCGACGAGTGGCTCGGCGACCTCGCGCACATTGCCGCGTTGAGAATGCCGCGATGCTACGCGAGGGAGGAGGCCGACAAGCGCACATTGCATGTCTTCACTGACGCCAGCGGCCAGGCTTACGCTGCTGTCGCGTATTGGCGAATTACCAACCGCGAAGGGAAAGTCGAGCTCGCGTTGGTCGCAGGAAAGGCAAAGGTATCGCCATTAAAAGCACAGAGTATACCCCGAATGGAACTCCAAGCATGCCTGATGGGCGCGCGGCTAGCCGCCGCCATCACGGAAGAGCACACATGGGCGGGCGACGTGGTATATTGGAGCGACTCAAGGACAGCGCTCCATTGGATCCGGAATGACTCCGCGAAATACACACCGTTTGTGGCGCACCGGCTCGGCGAGCTAGCCGAGCGCACCCGCGCCGAACAATGGCGCTGGGTACCGACCGCCCACAACGTGGCCGACGACGCGACACGGCCGGGATCGACGCGTATGAAAGAAAAAGCTTGATTGACATAGCGCGTTTCTCAAAGTACGAACGATTGTTGCGCGCGGTAGCGCACGTGCACTTGTTCATGGATAAATGTAGAAAGCGCGCCCGAGAGCTCGGAGCGGCGCATATAAAGCGAGCAGAGGAAACATTGATTCGCCAAGCGCAAGGCGAAAGCTTCCCCGCCGAGATTCAGCGGCTGGAGAGGGGGCAAGGCGTGGACCGTACGAGCCGCCTTTATAGGCTAGACCCGAAGTTCGACTCGAACGGAGACCGGTTGCTGCGCTTGAACGGACGAATCAACGCTGCTACAGTGCCAGTGTCGATGAAGGAACCACCGATACTGGACGGAGGACACGAACTCGCGCGCCTACTCATAAAATATGAGCACCAAAACCGTAATCACGGCGGAAGGGAAATGATAGTCAATAACTTAAGACAGAGATATTGGATATTACGCGTGCGGCCTAACGTACGCAAGGTACTATGGAATTGTACGTGGTGCAAGGCGCGGCGAGGACGCCCCCGCACCCCGGTGAAGGGAGACCTGCCCGCGGAAAGAATAAGCGCGTTCACACGGCCATTTTCGCGCTGCGGAGTCGACTGTTTCGGCCCCATGTGGGTAACCATCGGGAGGCGACGGGAAAAGAGATGGGGCATGTTGTTTACATGTCTCGTGGTACGAGCGGTTCATATTGAGCTGCTATCAAGCCTGAGTACGGACTCCGCGATAATGGCGATGCGGCGAATGGCCGCGCGGCGGGGATGGCCGGAAGTTATCATTTCCGACAACGGAACCAACTTTCGCGGAGCGGACACCGAACTACAGGAGGCGTATAAGGCGTGGCTCCCTCAGCTACGCGAATACGCAACCATGAAACGAACCGAATGGCGGTTCACGGACCCCGGCGCGCCGAACCAAGGCGGGGCGTGGGAACGCCTTATCAAAAGTGTAAAGCTATCGCTCGCGGTGACACTGAATGAACGCGCGCCCAAGGAAGAGGCGTTGCGAACACTGATGGCAGAGGTGGAAAACACGTTGAATGGACGTCCTCTGACACACGTGCCAGTGACCGCTGACGACCCCGAGGCGCTTACCCCCAACCACTTCCTACTGGGAACGCCCACAGGAGCGCCTTACGTCGGTGAGTGCGACGTGGCCGACCGACAACAGTGGCGGGCGGCACAGGCCTTGGCAGACATATTCTGGAGGCGGTGGGTAAGCGAGTACCTACCCACGCTTAATCCGCGCGGCGATCATCGTGGCAAGCAGGAGAACCTGCGACGCGGCGACATCGTAGTAATCGCAGACGGACTACTACCGCGTAACATCTGGCCCAAGGGACGGGTCGAAGAGGTGTACACCGGACCGGACGGAGTGGCCCGGAGTGCGGACGTGCGGACGCGCGGCGGAATATTCCGGCGACCCGTGAGGCGACTGGTGGTCCTCCCCGGCAGAGAAGAGGCTGCGCAAGCTACGCCGGGGGGAGACTGTTGAGGACACAGCCGCCAAACCGTTAAATGTATCAAAATGTACCTAATCAGCTGCAAGTTGTAAATAAAATAAATAATGTGTTTAGGACACAGCCGCCGTAGCAGCAAATTTATGTATATTGTAAAGTTAGCTATGCATTATGAATAAAACAAATTAGGTGTGTTGCTTTATTTATCCAAAGTAGCTACATACATAATCCTTCAGGGGCCAGACAATAACCCTTCAGGACGAAATAAGCCTTCAGGTAGTATTTTTCTAAGGCTGAAATACAATTTGAGGCGAGGGTGGAACCCCGGTCGACGAGGGTAGATGGGAGACGACTGGCCCAGATATCCTCCGTCCCTGTCTACAAGCAAGGGCCTCCCTGTCGCACGATGGCGGCGATAGGGCTGACGACCGACCGGGGCTCACTCAGGCAGCGCGAGTACCCACCCTCAAATTAGCATAGAGGGGCGATCATATCATCGCCGGGACGGAGAAAAACTGAACGCACCAACATCTGAATTAGAAGAAAGTAGGGAAGACTGAAGACGCTGCACGAACACGGAGACAGGAAGGCGGGAAGACGACCTGGGAAGCAAGCCCCCAGCAAGCCCCGTAGCAAAACCTGAAACAAGCGACACATGTAAACACGAAGAATTGATAAAGAAATACAGTCCACTAACAACCGAAGAAGCGTTTCAATAAATCCCTCTGTAGAGACCCCATACACGCTGAGATGAAAAATGAAACTGTGCGAGGGGCGCGAGCTGCGTGGCCCGCCGTTAGATGCTCGACTGCTAATTTATTTATGTGTGCCCGGTACGGGAGGCGATATCTCAACGACCCGCCACACCGGTGTTGCCAGCTACTTCCCCCTTCAAAATACTTATGCTATGAGTGTTGCCAGGTGAAGGATCCTAATTTAAAACATGGTAAAATGTTTCATGATTCACAATTACACAAATCTGACGAATGGGCGTTTTTGCCAATGATATTAAAGTTTTATTACATTGATACAATTTGTGTTGCAGCATTTTCTTAAAATTATATAGTTTATTATTCTTTTATGAAACGAATTCAGCTGTTTCAATAACCAAACACCCAAAAATTATAGTTGTAGAGCCAAGCTGTAGCCAATTTACTACAGCTTTTATACGGGCTGGCTCGATCGGAGTAGTACCAACCTGTCACAAAAGATTGGTATTAAGTAGCTATTATAAATGCGTTTCGTACGATGACTCAAAGAGCTGGAAGCTTAATACCTCCAGCCTTCTGCACGCTCTGTCCCACTCCTTCAATTCAGCGACGTGCGGGCAACACCTTTAAAATAAGGCCACGGTAACTGCTTAACATCAGGCAGTTTGTACGCGTGTTTGCCGACTTTGATATAAAAAAATACCTTTACCAATTGCCATTTTCAATGACCTCCAAATTACTAACAATGTGACCCCACTATTAGTTTACTGACAATTACCTGGGAATGTTTGCTGACCGCTCGGAGAAAATGGTCTGCTCTTACTACAAACTCACCTCAGCTTGATTAACACTTCAGAATATATTTAAACTAGTCAGATTAATATCAGTATTTCAACAGAATCTGATGTAACTCAAATGCTAAATAAATTTTTAATCACAATTGATAGATCATTAATGATGATGAATTATTTGATGTATGTCTTATGGGATGTTAATTTTAATGAATAATTATTTGAAGATATAGGTACTGATAATTAAATACTATGTTTTGCAACAAGGCGAATTTAATTATGATTTTTTTAAGTATGTTTTTTTGTAAATTCATTTTAATTACGAAAAGCCTTGTTTCCGAATTTGATTTAGGTATGTAAGTAGTTCCAAAGATATCAGGAAGATTTATAAACTGGCAACACTGAGATACATGTACTAAATATACTCTCACTTTTTCTATGTCGGCGTAATATATGATATTCTGTGGGTTGCATGTTTGTATATTATCGCGAGCACTGAACTGGTAGTTTGATTTACTTGGTACAACTTGGTATAACATAGACAACTACAAAAGAAACCGGAAGCAAAACAAGTTTATTTTTCCTGAAAGCCAAAACATGACTTGTTACTCTAGTATTCATAACGAAATTGAGTTTCTTTAAAATTTATAAATTATTATATAAAATATTGATTTTCATAATAATATCTGTACATACAATTCTTAAGACAGTCTAACCGCGAGTTCACACTGGACGAAACATGTACACGAAACATGTTGTTGTCTCTATTTTTTACTGTCATAAAATGGAGGCAACTATATCTTTCGTGAACATGTTTCGTCCAGTGCGAACACACATTTATAAGTTATTAACTGCATGTGAGTATTGAAGATTGCTTCATATTTCTATATTAATGAGGTATATAAATCAATATCAGAGGCTCTACAAAAATAAAACCTTTGTAGAGCAAAGGTCAGAGTCGCACTCTCCTCGTATCATCAATCTATGTTCATTTATTAACCATTCATCTATAACTTTATCTCTGATGAGAGCACTTAATAGAATTTGTTCGAATAGACTAGTTTCTTAGACTGTCTTCTTCTATCTTTATAGTCGACAGTAACACAAAACGCAAACAAAATTCCATTGTTGATTATATAAATTTAAACTCAAGATTCACGATGTTTAAATTATTTTTGCCATAGCCGTTTGATATAACAGACAAACAAACATTTAGATAAGTACTTAAATTTGTATGCAGTCTCGATATCCAATTTAGCTTACTGATTCTGTTCTGCACAGAATATAAATGGATAACTTAAATTATTTGGCGATTAAGATAATAAACTAGTAATATGCTGAGTCGTTTTAATCATTGAAGATTGCGGACAGGGGTCGCATTTTGAGTACACTCTATTCAAATAACCAAATAGTTTAATCTTACAATCGATGAAAACGAAATCGATCGAAATTATCAAAGTAAGTGACGTGGGACTAAGGACCATTATTTAGCCAAATACCGCAGTAAAAATGGTAAGAGTGTTATCAATCGACCGTCGATCGATCATCGAATGTTACGAACTGTATATATATAGAAACTGTCAATTGACGTTGACTCATCTCATTCTACTATCAATCGATGGATCGTTCGAACTTTGCTAGCTCTATGTAGGAACTGTAAATGCACGTTGACTCATCTCATTCTACCATCGGTCAACAGATCAATCGATCGATTGGTGTGGTTACCATTATGCGTTTATCATAACTAATATTCCCATTGCAATGGTCGTAAATCGACCATAAATCTATTAAATTTTAATTTTAAACGTCATCAAGGTTTGATTGTCAAAGACTATTTGAAACTGGCACGCAGAATGCACTATCGAAGTCCCTCCGAAATGAAGAAAAATAACACTGTCACCGTTTGTCAGTAAGACAGTCAGTCAGGTACCAAGTGGAAGTTACAAATGTGTCCTTGGGGGTCCATTTTGGTTTTCCAAAATGGACGGTCACGTTTTTGTATTGTATTGTTATTAACTGTTTGTAATTGCTATTTATTACTTGACACTGGCGAAATATCTATTAACCTGGGTGGGCCCCATATTTTTAAAGAAAGAAGAAGAAGAAATGTGTCCTTCTCTATATAAACTTAAGTACACTTAAGTGTGCCAAATTTCACACTCCTCCGTCCGCGCAATTTTTGTAAAAAGTGGTATAAAGTTTTTGCTTCACGTATTAATATATTGTTACGTACTAAGGGGTAGGTACAAATAATGCCGACTACGTGTATAAAGGGTTTATTCCGCTCTCCACAAACTTGACAAATACACAATACTACACTAGTTGACTATCACTAGTTACTCACAACAAACACTGTTCCGAATCACTTAGCAGTCACACAGTATTCCAATATAATCGCCTAGGTCACTGGTATAACACTCTTCGTTCGCTTACTTAAGTTCCGTACACTGTCGCTTCCAAGAAGTAACTAACTCGCTGCCCGTCGTCAACACCTTATATACGGAATAAAGATGCGAGCTGGTATTTTCCTGAACATTCTCGGTAGGTATGTAGGTAATAATAATCCCAATCGAATGATCTCGAGACCCATTGTCGGTTTCCCTTTGTATTCGTTCGCGAGTAGGTATTTGCCCGCCGCCGTCGCGCCGATCACGCGTTCACTTTATACCTACATACCTACAGTCTCGAACATTCAACTTTTAGAGATCCTTCGTAATTCGATGGGGTTCATAACAATGCGTTTTTGTATCAAGCTGATAAAATAAGGATCCTTCGAGGTATTTGACCAAATAGTTTCTAGGTCGCAACAATATATAAATACTTAGCGCGTGTATCAGCTGTTACAATGTATCCTCCTTAACCACATACATTTATACTGAGGAGCATAAAATCTGCGAGCCGTGTTTATTTGGGATAATCTTGATATCCATTGCGCGGATTTCGGTGCGGTTTTTATTGTAGTATAAAACTTTGATAGAGGAAGGTTTAAGTTTATTAATTATTGTGATTACAGATTTGGTTGGTAAAAAGTGTATTTTTATATAACTAAGTCGGCAAACAAGCGTACGACCTGCTTGATGTTAAGCGATTACCGCAGCCTATAAATGCTTTCAAAAAAAAGGCATTTCTGGTAGAAAGACAGGAGGCATGGGCTCCTCGTAAGAAACGCTGCTATATTTGCTGCTTTACGTTGATCTTCTGTGAGAGGGCGGTGCTACCCCTGTTGAGCCAGCCCATATATGAACTGTGGTATATAGGCTACAGTATGGCTCTACCACCATTAATTTGGTACAGCTACATTTCACTTCACACCTATTATCCGTGGTAAGTGAGTGACAGAGTTATACAATTTATTTTGTCTTTACATTACCGGGAAACTTAAACAGGATACTAGTATTCAGATCAGTACTTATATTCGTTATGTAAAACGTTACACCCTACTCTATTCCTTGCCATAACTAACCTAACATAATGAAACAGGACGTCTTGCCATTGACGTATTAGGTATATCAGGAACTGCTATACCTAATACATACCAAATATTTTTAATCTGTGAACGGAAATAAACGCCCGAAATAAAAATAAAACGTTATAAAAATTGCCATATTTTGCTGACTCGCGTCTATATCAGAACTGACGCGCGTCGATAGCCCAGTGGTAAGAGAATCTGATTTCGTAACCAAGGAGTTCCGGGTTTGTACCCTATCCTGGCCATTACACTATTGACGTCCATTGCGAATGCATTTAGCTTAGCGCGAATGACTAACGAGACCGCTAGTAATGTTAGTGAGCTTAAAAATCAAAACGTATCCATTTTCATCAATCAAAGTCGAAAATAATTCGCATTAAATATGCTACGATCCATTTATGACGTTTATACAAGACTAGCTTTTACTTGCATCTTTGCTTGCGTAGATTTTGTTTTCTCAATGCCAACTAACGAGTCCAACTATAAATAGCTAAGAACCATGTACGTGAACCTATAAGTTCAAAAAAACATCAAAATTGTTCAAGCTGTTTAGGAGGAAAATTACGAACACATGCGTTGGTATTTTATATATAACTCAATAAAGATCGAGACTAATACGAGTACACCAACTGTATCGTCCCAAACTAGGCAACGCGTATACTCACCCAGACCTAGGTAAATTACGAAAATGCCCCGGCAGGAATCGAACCACTGCGCCAAGCGGCGGTCAAAACACAACCTAAAGACTGCTTTCGAATCGAATCTAAATGGAAAATCGAAACGGTGTATGTAAGCTACCTAAAAAAAAAAAAAAAAAAATATTTATTTATCTCTAAGTCTACATGTTTGCATGTTAATTCGTTTACAAATGATGTCTGTAGACTTGAGGAACAGAAAAATAAATTATGTAAGAGTGCTTAGCTTGTGACCCTTAAACTAGGCATTGCCTGTATCTTAAGGGCCAGAACCTACCTGCCGATTCGACGTAAGATTCAAAGCGTAAGTCGCAGCGAAACGCAATTTACGCAATGAGTGAAAAGGTACGAGAGCCAAATAGGATCCTCTCAAGTTATGAGGGTACCATGCGTCACAATCACTCTCTGTCTGCGTACTGTGTCCCGTCTCTAAATATTGTTTTTAGACTGTTAGGCGGGCAA
Organism: Notodonta dromedarius; assembly: GCA_905147325.1. NCBI lineage: Eukaryota > Metazoa > Arthropoda > Insecta > Lepidoptera > Notodontidae > Notodonta > Notodonta dromedarius. The sequence goes on along the minus strand of LR990165.1, from coordinate 10,051,195 downwards.
AATATTTCATCACAAAATCCAACTTTACCACGCTAAGTTGAAGGTCGAAGTTTCAATAGAGTTGCGCTAATACGTCCCCCCGAAATTGGTTCAGCAAGTTTCTTTAGGTATTTGACGTTTCCGTAATATAAGTAAGTAGGTAGATATAAGATAAGCGGGAAAAATATTTTCGTCTTGTTACGTGAAATATGAATTGTTGAATTGGCGGAACAGTTTTTGGAGTCGGGAGTATAAAAAGGTACAATTTGCGGTAAAGTACCTTAGGGTGTGACTTCACCAATCTGTCGTTTAGCCCGCATGATAATTTGCCTAAAGACACTAAGGGGTAGTTTAGCTTTATATCAGTGCAATAATTTTAAAAATCTGTAGTTCCAGAGATTACATCAAACAAACATCCACACACACAAGCAACTATAAAGATTTTCGATAGGCCTCCATTTACTGGCCCCATGTGTTGCAAGCCCTTACTAAAAGACCCAACTTCAACCCGAATAAGGTCACACACAGTGTAATATCCTACTAATATTATAAATGCGAAAGTTTGTAAGTGTGGATGTATGTATGTATGTATGTATGTTTGTTACTCCTTCACGCAAAAACTACTGAACGGATTTGGATGAAATTTGGAACACAGATAGATTATAACCGGGATTAACATATAGTATACTTTTTAACCCAATAATCCAATACTACGCGGATGAAGTCACGGGGCACAGCTAGTTATATATACATTGTAATTTTTTTTACTCCATTTTTTTTCTTTTGATTTAATTCGTACGGGTTTCAAGACCGTTCAACTTTTACCCGTCAAGGTTTTTGAACCTTGAGGTTTGCCTTAGTGTCATCGATTGCCACCATTGTCGATCCAAGCTTACAAGGGTAACAGTTGGTTTGTTCTTATTACGTGGTGTAGCAATATTCCCAAAAGCATTTTTAAAAATGGAAGAAATAAACGCCTATTTAGTTCAGTAGATATTCATAAAAAGCAAATTCTATTGCACCCGACGGCCGCGAACCTATGCAGTTGCGCAAGTTCGGAATAACTTCACGAGTACGCTCTATTTACTTAGCTCTCGAACCGCGACTGGCGTTCAAACTGCTCTACGTCACAGATTAAGTTTATTGAATCAGATGGGATGCATTAAAATAAATATCGCCAGATGAATAAACCAACTGTATGGTCCCAAACTAAGCAACGCTTGTACTATGGGTACCGTACAATGGACTGGGGGCGATCCCAGTGACACCCAGACCAGGGCAAATTACGAAAAGGTGTAGTGAGCCGAGCGGCCTACGCCCAAACCACTGCGCCAAGCGGTCGTCAATTAATTTCACTTGAATTTTTAAGACCCGTATTTGTAAATCGATCTCAAGTCAGAGAGAGATCATGAGTACGCTTTTGACGTGTCATTTTTTACTGGTATGTTTTAAGTATGACATTTGAGATATCACTTTCAGACTCTTATTAATACGGGCCTAAGTTCACTGTAATATTTTGGTACTTCATCTTACTGTCGAGATACAATTCACTTTGAACCGATTCAGTTATACAATATGCCTACAGACTTATGTCTTCCTTGCTTTTATTAGTCTTGGAAAAACTGATGGGGCTTTTAATTTTTGTTAAATTTCTCATAGAGTATTATTAAAATGAGTTACAGTAAATGTACATAATATTGACTGTACAGTATAATCAGTGTATAGTATTACAGTCAAGGTTTATTAATCTCAGCCGTCATTTACACGAATTAGCTGACACAGCGTGTCTTGAAATCAGTATACAGTAAAATGTATATAAATTATCGGTGCTGGGTTACCCGTGTAATTGACCGCATAATTCATAGGTCCCCAAACAATTCTCTCAACATGCATAACATCGTCACATCTATGTTGTTTATTTATCCATAATCTATGACTAAAACGATTTCTTTTATAAGGAACCGCTCCAAAGCTGCGAATATGAAATTGGTTCATCCTTGCAACAGACATTCCTTCCTTATTTATGCCAACAGAAAACTGCCGTTTTCAGAACTTGCCATACCAGCGTTACCGAGTGGAAAGATTTTATATTATTTGTAAACAAACTTTCGTAATGATCTTACGACGAAACTCTGTTTGCAAGGAATCTTTTGTGCTAAGAGTTCGCAAGAATATTCCTAAGTACGTATTGGTGCTTTGGGAATTGTCAAATTCATAATTTTGTTTGTCTCTGATTTGCGAAACAAATTTTTTGCTCAATTAAGGGCTCTCTATGTAATATTTTAACTATTATATCAGGTCATTGATAGATCAGGTAACGAACTCGATTCCGGTTATCGCTCAAAATATTGTGCGTTTATTCGAGTAATATATGTATGCGCCTAATTTAGGCGCCTAATCTTGGTTGGTTTCTTACTTAGTTACTTGGAAAAACATCTTATCTATAGAAATAAATAAAATTGGAGTGTCTGTTTGTAATATCAAAATAACACCTTTTCACGAAATGCATATGAAAGTACATACGACACCAATAGCAAAAACGCGATTTTTAAAAAAATTGTCTGTCTGTCTGTCTGTCTGTTTGTTCCGGGTAATCTCCGAAACGGCTGGACCGATTTTGACGGGACATTCACTGGCAGATAGCTGATGTTATAAGGAGTAACTTAGGCTACTTCAATTTTAGAAAAACAATTAGAACACAGAACGCGGGAGCGTGCTTTTTGTTAAGTTAAATTCCACGCGGACGAAGTCGCGGGCTCAGCTAGTTATTTATATGTTTACTAGCTGAGCCCGTGACTTCGTCCGCGTGGAATTTAACTTAACAAAAAAGCCCGCTCCCGCGTTCTGAGCCCGCGCTACAGGCCCCTTTTTTTCTAAAATAAAAGAAGCCTAAGTTACTCCTTATAATATCAGCTATCTGCCAGTGAAAGTCCCGTCAAAATCGGTCCAGCTGTTTCGGAGATTACCCGGAACAAACACACAGACAGACAGACAGACAGACAGACAGAAAGACAGACAATTTTTTTTTTATTGCGTTTTTGCTATAGGTGTCGTATGTACTTTCATGTGCATTTAGTGAAAAGGTGTTATTTTGATATTACAAACAGACACTCCAATTTTATTTATTTGTATAGATATGTCATTTTTGTTTTTTATTATATAATAAGTACAAAATACTTTTATTGTTATGGCGAAATAAGCATTGAAGGGAAAATGTGTAATCTGCCAACCTACACTGGGGCAGCGAGGTGGATTATTGCCTGAATCACCTTCGTATTGTAGGTTGGTCTGTGACCAGCAGTGGGATGTCAAAATGGCTAAATGATTTTTATTTATTTTATTCTTCTTAAATTTACTTTAAAAGGCACAGAGACATTAAACTCTCCTGCTTGATCACAGCTTAACAATTTGACAAATTGAAAAATGTATCCCGCCCGAAAGGAAACGACTTAATAACTTACCAGTGTATTTGAGCGTCAAACAAAAATGAAATAATCAACTGGCAAAACTCCGGGTCTATATTAAAATCATTTTCGTTGGAACTCAAAAAGGTCCGATGTGGCTTTCATTAACAAGTTCGAGGGCGAAACGTTTATTTGCCAACCATCTTTTGATGGTAACAGTATCAACTTTAACAATTTCACGCACTTTGCTAACTTGCGGTAGGAATGTTTTAAAATTTTCGTTGACGGTATTGTGCGATGGCGGCGGACTTTGAGCCGACTCGCTGGCGCGCGTACAGATATTCGATTTTGTTCGGAGTTCAAACTGTTTTAAATTCGCTGATGTCTGGTGTTTATAGATTGAGAGGAGAGTAGCGTTTGATCCATTCGGCTACTGAATGGCTGACAGGATTCGGAATCCAATTAAAGCGTTTGATATTTTTTCAACAAATTTAATGAACCGAACATTATAATATTAGGTACGCGTACATACAGGCTGAAACAGAAAGGGTATAACTGTTATTTTCAAAACTTAACTTTGTAATTCTAAAACTATCAGCTTTAACTTGAAAAACAAAAGGTGTTATAGGAATACAGCTGTTGACATATTTGACAAGTCTACTAAACCTTTAGTACTTCAACTGTCCCACAAAGTCGATAGTTTGAGATTTACAAACTTAAGTTGCAAAAAAAATAGTATACCCTTTTTGTTTCACCTAGTATATAACAATATTCTCTATCTACTCACTGTCTACAGTAACTGAAAGTAATAAATAACAACAGAAGAGCAACCGCCCTAAAATTATATCTACAATCATTTCTATGTCTCGAAGCAATAAATTATTAATAAATCAAACTATTAATAGGGACAGCTATTTCAATCCCGTTTGTCATAAAATCTGACCGCAATCGGAACAGTGAAATTCCAGGGAAAATGCAACCGCGATCGTAAATCTTAACTGAATGCGAAACAATTAAAGCCACGAATGGAGTTGTAAGTAATTTATTGGATAGAAATTAGATAAGGGTATCCATCAGATGGGGTCTGCGTCCGGTCGCTGCGGTGGCGGTGACGTCATTCACTATGATTGGCTGCTGCGGCGCGCACTCGTCTATGTAGTAACTAAATGTGAACTCTATGTGGAATTGAAATAAGAATCTTAGCGTGTTTTTTTTTAAAAAAAGGAAACTATGCCTCCTTTTCTTGGAATAGAGAGGTTCAATTTTTATTCTTACTCGCATATATTTAAGTATAGCGCACATGCTTTACTTACGATATGGGCATTTACCTTCAAACAAACAAATTGGTGACGGTCGTAGACTTGCAGTCAAAGCGGGTAGATATATCCACTCATCAAAGTATAAGGTTTGCAATAATAAATCTCAAATCTGAGATCGATCTTGTCCCTAAATGTAATTATAATGTTACACCACTACGAAATGGCATGTCAAAAGCGTACTCAAGATCGCTCTCAGACTTGAGATTGATTCATTTATACAGGCCTTAATTATTACTAGTATAAAATAACATCTGAAATACCAAAGACTGCATTTCTGGTGATTTTTATTTTATAACCAACGTCAGTTGGACTACGTTGAACATAAAATTCATATTGAAAAACTTATACCTATAGGTATTCAAATCGAGTGAGACATACCACAGTGCGCTTTTGAATTTGATTTGGTTTTCAGCAATCGTTTCAGTAAAGGCCCGCTTACACTCAGATTAAAAAAACTTCACAATATTTTGTGCCAAAAAGGCAAGGCATATTGCGCCTTATCAGGGCCCTAACCACGCTAGCTACTCAAATCGTAATAGAAAAGCAAACGCTCGCGATTACGTTTCAAACGCTCCGCTTTTGACGTTTGGCTGACACGAGCTTCACGATTTCTACTGACATTGATATGGTATGGTGTCAGCAAAACGTCATAAGCGGAGCGTTTGAAACGTAATCGCGAGCGTTTGCTTTTCTATTACGATTTGAGTAGCTAGCGTGGTTAGGGCCCAGATTGTACTACGGCTACACAAAAACCTTTAGATGTGGAAGTCCTGCCACGCACCTCTAGTTCTTTTACTATAGTACTGCATCGATCTCTCTCCTTTTAAATCCTCAAAAGAGTATGAGACAAAGTCGATATTTCTCACATTTTGTCTTGTTTCTATCTTCCCTCGATGCCTTCTATTTTATCTATGGATCTTTCCTATCGTTCGGGTTAAACAAAATGTGGGTAATTTGAGGAACAACATTTTGCCATTATTTCTAATAATAAGGTTTACTGCAAACTAATCTGAGTATAAGTACCTACGTAAAACTTGTTAAGAGGATTATTTTACCAGATTACATTAGCCGGTACATTAACCTATTATATATTTATATGATGTATAACTCAAACAATGATCCGGATCAGATAGAGGAGGCGGATAAAGGATGATATTATGTAGTTTCCTTATTAGGAACGTTTCTGTTTATTCTGCTATGTAAGGAAACTTCCGTGAAAATATTGTCAAGCTTCTTCTTAATAGGGTACATTGTTCATATTTTGAATAACATCAGCCCAAGAAGGAGTATAGATTAATAAGTCAAACAATTTTAATGAAAGATAATGTATAGAAATCGTCTGATTCACACTGGTTTACGCTAGCCCAAACTGGCTTACGCTAGACCACGCTGACTCACGCTGGCCCGCGCTGGCTCACGCTAACCCACACTGGCCGTCACTAATACTTGGCTGTATAAGATCTTTAATGTATCTACGTATTCACCTTGGCAAACGATAAGCGATACAAAATGGTAACCATGTTCGATTTCAAGTCGGTCACCGCTGGGTCGCTAATATTCGGACGGCCATTTTATAAATTTGTGGTACATCCTGCGTCGTAATACTATTAATTGAAAGTAAATAAAAGCGAAACGTCAAAAGAAACTACTTTTATAAAATTATCTAAGTACTTAGTCGTTTTCGAACTGCTTGTCGTTGTTGTGGACTAATATAAAATATATACCTATTAGCTTCAAATTTAAATCCAATCAATACCGCAACAAAGGTAACAAAACAGCCTTCACCTTAGAAACCGTAATCGTAAATCGGACCCGTGAATCGGCACCGAGTTACCGGTTTATTGCGAGCATGTGGTCACATCCTTAGCGGCAGCCGCGGTACGATTCAGTACCGACCGACCGGCGCGAGTTTTATGGCGGAGGTTTCTTTGAATAATGTAGCAGACGGCGTGCGAAGAGACGCGCTGCAGAACTAGTGCTATGGGCGGCGAGGTGTGAGCGAGAGCGAGCTTCAATTTAAATGAGTTTATTATGCTTTTAACAGCAATAGACGTACCTAAACGGGCTGGCTCAACCTAGGTAGTACCTACCACCCTTTCACAGACGATAATAATAAAAATATAATAATAATATTTATTTATTTCACGATCAGCGAGAAGTAGCCCTTGAAGATGCGTTTCTTACCATAAATGGGAGATCCGGACGACCTTCCCCTCCATGTGTACCACTCTCCTTCAGGTCGGCAAGATGTGAAAGATGCTGCAAATATCTATAGGCCACGGTAACTGCTTAACATCAGGCGGGTTGTACGCTTTTTACCGACTTTGTTAATAATATAATAATTTAGCCCTTTTGACGTCCCACTGCTGGGCATGGGCCTCCCCTCAACATGAGGGGTATTCAGGCCATAATCCACCACGCTGGCCCAGTGCGGGTTGGCGGATTTCACATGTCTTTCGAAAATTGGTTAGATCATCTAAGACATGCTTGTTTCTTCACGATGTTTTCCTTCACCGTAAGCAATTGATGATCATATAGAAATTATGATTCGCACATAGATTTCGAAAAATCCAGAGGTGCGAGCCGGGATTAGAACCCAAGACCTGGTGCCCGCAAGACGCGTGCTTTAACCAGTCGGCTATCACTGCTATCGCAATCGGCTGTCACTGCGACTTTGTTAAGTATGTAAAAATAATAAAAATAAGTCAGTTGTTAGTCGCGTTAATTCCATCACTTGTACCATATTCGGAATTGTCAGCATACGATTTAATACTAAGCATCGGAGAATTTAAAATGGCCGTTTCATCCATTTACAGAAGCACATTATGTTGCCAATATATTTTCTTAAATTGCAATTAAATTCTGAAAAAAATAGTAGAAAATAATAATTTAAATGTTTCGACGAATATATGCCATCACATCATACTGTTTTAGCCGTAACTTTTAAAACTGACTGTGCAAGCTGGTCCTTATAATATATTAAACTCACACAAATCGTTAAAATAGGGGACTATAACTACCTATCTATACAAATAAATAAAATTGGAGTGTCTGTTTGTAATATCAAAATAACACCTTTTCACTTAATGCATATGAAAGTACATACGACTGCTATAACAAAAACGCGATAAAAAAATTTTTTGTCTCTCTGTCTGTCTTTCTGTCTGTCTGTCTGTGTGTTTGTTCCGGGTAATCTCCGAAACGGCTGGACCGATTTTGACTGGACTTTCACTGGCAGATAGCTGTTGTTATAAGCAGTAACTTAGGCTACTTTTATTTTAGAAAAACAAAATTAAAAAAAATGGGTCCTGTCGCGCAGGCTCAGAACGCGGCAGCGGGCTTTTTTGTTAAGTTAAATTCCACGCGGACGAAGTCGCGGGCTCAGCTAGTTTAATATATTACCTTAAAATAATCAAGAGAAGCTAACTACTGCGTCCGAACCGCCCGTGAATATAAGAGTGACTGACTGAATGATCGTGGTTGCGGGTCGGATTCCTGTCGGTGAAAAATTCGGTTATGGCCGTTCCGTAATTTGCCCCCGTGTAGGTGTCATTGGGATCGCCCTCAGTACGCCCTCGGTACAATGTACGGTACCTATAGTACAAGTGTTGCTCTTAGTAAGTTGCCGTATAGTTGGTGTGTCAGTCTGGCAATATATATTTAAATCTATGGTTTGTTTAGGAACAAACACTGAGGGCATTATAATATTGCACACCTCACTTCCGTATAACACACTTTTCAAACTACATCCAGTATTCTGTAGACGCAACCTTATTAGGTCGAAAGTTTCAGAACAAGTGACAATTTTACAGTAGAGTAACAACATTTCAAAGTTAGCTCGAGATACGAGTGTGACTCGGTTGGGAATGAGGCACTGCAGTACGTGTGATTACTATCTACATAGTTGTTTTTTAATCGGTACCTTAGCTACTTTTTAATAGTTATAACCACAGAATTATTTTGTGGGTATAGGGGCCCATTCAGAAAAATGTGAACCCACTTTTAATCATGGGGTTAAATATTCATAAGCGCAGAAACATGTAATTTTTTAAATGTAATGTATTCATTTATATACCTACGGAACAATCGGGACCCCATATAAACTTTAACCATTTATTTCATACTAGCTGAGCCCGCGACTTCGTCCGCGTGGAATTTTGATCCTTTCTTAGGGGATGTATACGTCATAGTAGCTTTATGCATGCAAAGTCTCAGCCCGATCGGTTTAAAATTGACAAAGTTTCATACAAACTTTCATCCCCTGTTTTATCCCCTTGGGGGTAGAATTAATCAAAATCCTTTCTTAGCGGATGCCTGCGTCATAACAACTACCTGCATGCCAAATTTCAGCCCGATCCGTCCAGTGGTTTGGGCTGTGCGTTGATAGATCACTATGTCAGTCAGTCAGCTTTGAGTTATATATACGAGTATATAGATTCTTTGGAGTAATATTTAATAAATCGTTGATACTGACCACATTTCATGTTTTTAACTTTAGTGTTGAGTCAGCCAATCGAGATTTATCTCTTTATCGTATCGATATACCTAAGATTTATTTTCACGCATATTTCCTAGCCACAATGTGAGATCGAGTTAATTACGGTAACTTCAGAGGGAATCAGAAATGCAATTAGTTTGGTGCGTGAGGCGTGACGAGCTTGGCTTTTTACTGCCCACACGAGCGGCGGGTCTATGCTCCTAACAAATGTCGCCTCGTTGTCGTTACGTGTCCGCTTCGTGTAACAACCCCGTTTTTACAGTCACTGGTCAAAAACGACAATATTGCAAACTAGGTTAAACGGATTTTTTGGATTAACTTTATTTAGGGCTCTGAGGCGATCTGACTCATCGGCATCAACAAACACAGCTCCTTCACGCCGATCTTTTATGAGAACGTGGTTCTACCCTGGGCGGATTCAGACAGGGAATTGGGTTTGGATAAACAAAACCGTTCAAATATTTCCACGTCTATCTGAAACTTCTAACATGACAAAAGCTCAACATACTTATGTCAGACAAAGGGGACATTAATCCTAAAACAAACGGTAACCATCCACAAAGGAGGACAAAGAAAATATTAATCCTAACAATTTTTCTACGGGAAAGTGACCTATTCTACGTAATGGCCTACGTAATCCTTCTCAATCAAGATAGGGTTGCCTCGCTCCGAGAGATGGCGGCTCCGTTGCGTATTCATTAGGGAATCGTAGCGACAAATGTCCCGGAATTATGGTTCCGGGATTATTCGCTTACTCAAGAAAACAAGATGTGACACTCTTATCCTTTGGAGAGGAAACATGTTGACGTACCTTGTACTGTGATTGTTCCAAACTCGGTCTTTTTCCACTTTATTTACTTTCATTTGGACTTCATTCTAAAATATTATCTAATAACTAGCTGATCCGACAGACGTTGTCCTGTGACTTTGAATATTGAATTTGAATTGTTCCGCTTTACTTTCTTATATTTTTCTTTTATAAGAACCTCCTCCTGATAATAATAAACACATCAAAAAAAGAATTTGCGAAATCGTTCCATCCGTTCACGCGTGATGCGATGACCAAGGAAATAGAGATTATTTTTTATATAATTATGTACAGGTACCCTTAGATATATCTGGTGTAAATTATTCATATAAGTGAGATACAGCCGCCGGCCGGCAGCACATATCAGGGAATATTTCCAATATATGCTGAGCGCTCTTTATCTAGGCGACAATAATAAAGAGGGCTCAGATTATGCTGGATTTTTTCCGTGAGAAGTGCAGCCAACCGTACTTTTATAATCATCTTCATATTTAAAATTCCGGTGTGCGTGTGTTCATAATCTTAATTCTTCTCCTCCTAAACAGCTTAATCGATTTTGATGATAATATTTTTTTGAACTTATTGGTTCACCTACACGATTTTGAGTTAGAGCCGATAGGTAGCGCTGTTATCAATATCCAGAAAATAAAATCTACGATAGTGCGGCCAAAAGGTAGCGTTAACCGATAACGCATTTAGTTAGTTAAACATTGGGAATTAAGACATTTCCTTGAGTATCTACCCAAGAAAACCTATAATCTTGAATACCATCCAAAATAATCGCCAACAATCGTAACTGGAGTTAACACGATTACACCGATTCTAAACCTTATCAAACCTTTTCATCCAGCCCAATCAACCTTTTTAGGGTTGCGTAGGCTCATTATTAAGCACAGCCTGAATAATTCTGTCCATTCCGCCCGCAGATAACCCTAATTTCATGGGTGAGTCCACACGCGCTTGGCCGGTTCTTTTCCGTGATTGGTTTCAACTCTCGTATCCAGACTGTGTAATGTTCATGAGATAAACTGGATCATAGACCGTCATCATTTTAATTTACACCACTGCCAACGAGAAGTAATAAGAAGTACTGGGTATAAAAAGGGTTCACTAAATCACGAAGTACAGCCGACCAAGTTAATGCTAAGTTGATTCCCCGTCTTTTCTGAATAAATCAATACTGTGAGTCAAAAATCAACCGCAAATACAACTTTTTTTCTTGTATTTCACTACTTTGGTTATAGATACGATAAATGTTCGCTATTGAAATGGGTACGGAAACCTTCGTTATGCATGGCCCGATGTGCACTTATCCGGTTTTTATTTCCTTTAAGTGTCGATTGTGATGAGAAAACGGTGAGGATAAGGCGCTTTTCGACCCGACTCATCTCGCCTTGATCTGTAATCTTTTTTTTTCAACTATGGTTATGGTTTAGGGTACCCGTCCACTTGCATGCGCTCTGGAGCGGCCTGCCCGCTTCCACCAATAGGATCGCTTCATTTCGTGTAAACTTAAGCTAGATCGAGCGATACTGAGGAAAGAAAGCGACCTTATTTGACGAAGCAGGCGAGCCTGCTTCATAGCTCAGTCAAGTGGACGGTCACCCTTACAGTAATAGAGCAGCCTTCGTAAATAAACAAAGTATTTAATAAACGAAAGAAAAATTGCGTTAGTTCAACGCCTGGCAAACAAGCGGAAAGATAAAAATGTGCCATTATTTAGTATTATTTCGCGAATAACGACCTACCCACATCGTTAGAGGGGCTCATTCGTCACACATAACAAAGGATGTGCGGTCGGGTGTGTCTTTTTATAATTCACAGTTACTACCTTCTCTCTGGTCGGCCAGTTGTATCTACCTTAATACCTAGCTGGCTCAGCTTCTTTTGGTACAGACTTCTTCTATTGGAAGTTGCGGCACTCAACTCCAATTAATCCAAAACACTGAGTAAGTGAGTATTAAGTAGTTCGTTCATTTCACGGAGACTTGCTGTGACGCTTATGACACTGGCACATGGTTCAATTTGCAATAACTCACGCGTTTTCTTGAAATGATTAGACCATAATGAGTATATCCCATACTACCATGCAAAAAATCACAATATCCATTGAGTCTGTAAAAGGCTACTAACACAAGTGATAGGTTCATATTACGTGTTTGTGACGATAATGGGGTTACAAAATGTAATGTCAACGTTTTTAACCAACTAATAAAATTACAAAACACTTTGTACTACCACTCAGATCATTATGTATTACTAGCTGTGTCCCGCGACTTCATCCGCGTAGTATTGGATTATTGGGTTAAAAAGTATCCTATATGTTAATCCCGGTTATAATCTATCTGTGTTCCAAATTTCATCCAAATCCGTTCAGTAGTTTTTGCGTGAAGGAGTAACAAACATACATACATACATCCACACTCACAAACTTTCGCATTTATAATATTAGTAGGATTTACGACACACTAAGAATAATAGATAGATAGATAGCTCTATATTAATCCACCACTAGAAAACAAAAATTTACAAATTATTACATAATTTACACAGAAAGTGGAAAATGGGTGGCCTTATTACTAAAAGTGATCCCTACCAGGCAACCTTAGGATGGAGAGGATCTAAAAATAATAATACGGGGGTGTCCACGTCATACGGGGTACACCTTTTCACTAAATGCATATGAAAGTACATACGACACCTATAGCAAAAACGCGATTTAATTTTTTTTTGTCTGTCTGTCTGTCTGTCTGTCTGTATGTCTGTCTGTCTGTCTGTGTGTTTGTTCCGGGTAATCTCCGAAACGGCTGGACCGATTTTGACGGGACTTTCGCCGGCAGATAGCGGATGTAATAGGGAGTAACTTAGGCTACTTCAATTTTTGAAAAACAATTAGGGTTCCGCGTAAAAAAATAAAAACACATGAAATCAAAGAGTATCTCCGAAACGGGTGGACCGATTTTGACGGGACTTTCACTGGTAGATAGCTGATGTTATAAGCAGTAACTTAGGCTACTTTTATTTTAGAAAAACATTTTTTTTTTAAATGCAAAAATGGGTTCTGTCGTGCGGGCCCAGAACGCGGGAGCGGGCTTTTTTGTTAAGTTAAATTCCACGCGGACGAAGTCGCGGGCTCAGCTAGTCTACTATATAAAAATAAGTCGGGTTTTCCTTCCTGACGCTATAACTCCAGAACGCACGAACCGATTTCCACGGTTTTGCATTCGTTGGAAAGGTCTCGGGCTCCGTGAGGTTTATAGCAAAGAAAATTCTGGAAAAATTTCAACAGAGCGCGGACGGAGTCGCGGGCCACAGCTAGTTAACTTATAAATATAATTATACATTACATTAAATAAACAAGAAAATAATATGACATATACTTATACCTACTACATAATGGCTAAATGAATATAATAGCACGCAACAGTTTAGACACAATCAAATAAATAATAAACAAATAAATAAGAAGCAGTAATTAATAATAATATCATCTAGATAAAACAAACTTCCCTAAAACTTGCCCTCCATTCAATTTCAATAGAAAACAAAAAGTCCTTATCTGTACACAAAACATGAGGAGCTGGAACAATGCTATCTACCAATCAGGAAGTTGTGATATTGCGTCAGTCAGTTCCCGAAGTTCCGAGCACAATGAAGAGTTACGGCCGTTTGTTGTTTACTCTGTTATAAGAATATATTGCCAAGTGCGCGAACTTCGGAGTGTAGACTTATAATGAGTACGTACCTATTTGTGAGGGATTTTAATTTGGGTCTAAGAAATTACAAAACTTCTCCAAAATGAAGGAGTTTAGTCGATAAGTAGTGGGCAGGATGGCTCATTTTTATTGCATCATTATACAAGGCATGTCTTGCAAGGTGGTCAGTCGTCTCAAGGGAAGCCAGTTCCGCCAAGCTAGTCTAAGTTGGTGGTCATTCACATGTACCCATTGTGGTAAACAAAGGTTGAATTGAAACAAGTAATGAGTAAAACAAGGCATGTCTTACGATAACTACCAGATAAATATTTTTATTTAAACTACAGACTTTAACGAAATCGAATACAGTACTATATACTTAGTAAAGAACCACGTTAGTTCGTTTTAGCAAGCTTTAATGCCCTGTTGCCCCCCGCCCTCGCCCCACGCCTTCTGCGCCTACCACCGCCACCAACTTGGCTAGCGACTTCGCGCTGGTGATCGAATTTTTTAACGTCGTCAACGTTGACCGAATTCGCTCACTAGCGCACCACCTCCGTAACGTCACCAATCCCTTTGAGAGGATTGGCGTCATCGAGTCGTACATGGATGTGTACGACTCCCTCTCCATTTTTGACTCCCTCTTGCACCCGTAATGGATTTACACATCCAACGGACCAAACCCCATCACCTATCCCTAGCGTTTTTCAACGCTTTCGGCCTTTCCCAGCAGAGGGATCAGGTTGGTCAATTCCTTCGGGATCATCAGGTTGATCTCTTGCTGGTGCAGGAGACCCTGCTTAAGCCGTCCCGTCGCGATCCCAAAATCGCAAACTATAATCTTGTAAGGAATGACAGGCTCACAGCCCGCGGAGGTGGGACTGCCATTTATTACAGGGGGTCCCTCCACTGCATCCCCCTCGACCCCCCTGCGCTCACGAATATAGAAGCCTCGGTCTGTCGTCTTTCCCTCACTGGCCATCCTGCCGTGGTCATAGCCTCCATCTACCTTCCACCTAACAAGCTTCTGCTTAGGAGTGACATCGAAGCACTCCTTGATCTGGGAAGCGCAGTCATACTGGCTGGCGACTTCAACTGCAAGCATGTCAGGTGGAATAGTCTCCTTACCACCCCTAATGGGAGGCGTCTTGACGCCCTAGTCGATCAGCTCGACTTTGACGTCATCGCCCCCATGCATCCCACTCACTTCCCGAACAACCTAGCACATCGCCCTGATGTCCTAGACATTGCCCTCCTCAAGGGCATAACCTTACGGTTGCGCTCCTTGGAAGTTCTCCAAGAGCTCGACTCCGACCATCGTCCCGTTCTCATGCAGCTCGGACCTCCCCCTCCATCTCAACCGACCACGCGTTCTATGATGGATTGGCAAAAGCTAAGTACTTCCTTAGCGGATGTCTCTTCTCCACACCTCGCTAACATCCCTGAACCCCTCACGTCCCCTCAGGACACGTCTCAGGCTGTAGATGCCTTCTCCAACCATCTCCAGTCGGCCATCAGCCACTCGTCTAAGCAGGTCGAGGTAGGTGACTCGCACCGCTTCGTCCTGCCGGACGATATCAAAGAACTAGTCCGAGCTAAGAATGCCTCCATCAGAGCTTACGATTCTTACCCCACCGAAGCTAACCGTGTTCGCATACGCGCTTTACAGCGTGATGTAAAGCGTCGCATCGCCGAGCTTAGGGACGCGCCGTGGGGTGACCTTCTCGAAGGAATCTCTCCATCGCATCTAGCTTACTGGAAGTTGGCGAGAGCCTTAAAGTCCGACTCCATTGTCACAATGCCTAGGGGAGGTGACTTACGCCCTTCAGATGACCCCCCTGCTTTCGATGACAACGAAAAGGCCGAGCTTCTAGCCTCCGCTCTCGAGAACCAGTGCTCCCCTAGCACCCAATCCTCTGATCCCGACCACCTGGAACTCGTTGATAGGGAATTCGAGCGCAGGGTTTCCTTACCCCTCACTACCACTCTCACACCGGTAACCGAATCCGAGGTGAAGGACTTGATTAAAGGTCTCAATCCCAAAAAGGCCCCGGGCTCTGACGGCATTAGCAACAGAGTTCTCAAACTCTTACCCGTCCAACTTATCTGTCTCCTAGTAGCTATTTTCAATGCCGCTATGACGAACTGCATCTTTCCCAATGCGTGGAAGGAGGCAATAGTCATCGGCATTCATAAACCCGGTAAGCCCCGCAACGTCCCTGCGAGCTACCGTCCCATTAGCCTCCTCAAGGCCATTGCCAAACTCTATGAGCGCCTGCTATTAGCAAGACTCAAAGGGTATATCTTTTCAAATCATCTTCTCATAGACGAGCAGTTCGGCTTTCGGGCCGGCCACTCTTGTGTCCACCAAGTACACCGCATCACGGAGTACGTTCTCAAAGGTCTCAACTCCTCCCCCGGTCGCCCCCTATCCACGGGAGCTCTCTTCTTTGACGTCGCTAAGGCGTTTGACAAAGTCTGGCACAACAGCTTGATTTACAAGCTGTACCTCTTAGGCGTGCCGGACAGTCTCGTGCTCATCTTACGAGACTTCTTGTCAAACCGTACCTTTCGATATCGAGTCGAGAGCACGCTCTCCTCACCCCACCCCATCAGGGCAGGAGTCCCGCAGGGCTCCGTGCTCTCCCCCCTCTTGTACAGTCTGTACACCAATAACATTCCCCGCACGAACAATGTGCAACTCGCCCTTTACGCGGATGATACCGCGCTTTATTTCTCCCATCGTAACAAGGCTCAAATCACACGCGTTCTCCAACGCGCTGTCAATTCTCTCGGAGAGTGGTTTAGGAAATGGCGAATAGAGGTGAACCCGGACAAAAGCGCAGCCGTGCTTTTTGCCAGGACCACCTCTCGACGCCCCTCCAAACGCCACACTCGCTCCAACTTAGGTACTGTCTCTTTGTACAAGCAGCCTATCCCTTGATCCAAATCAGTTAAATATCTCGGGGTCACTCTCGATGGCTCCATGACCTTCGGTCCTCACATTAGAAACGTCTGCAATCAAGCCGCCTTTGTGCTCGGTCGCCTTCATTATCTCTTATGCAAGCGGAGTAAAATGTCCCTTAGAAATAAGGTGACACTATACAAAGCTTGCATACGCCCTATCATGTCCTATACGAGCGTTGTGTTCGCTCACGCGGCCAACTCGCACATTAGTCGCCTCCAGGCCATTCAGCCCCGCTTCCTTCGCCAAGCCGTCGGAGCCCCGTGGTTCGTAAGGAACGTAGACCTTCATTCTGACTTACGCCTCGATTCTATCCAGAAGCACTTCAAAATAGCGTCGGAACGCTATTTCAAGAAGGCTTCTGAACACACCAATGCCTTAATCGTCGCCGCCGCCGATTATGCACCTACACACGCGCTAGTTGCATGCCACCGCAGGCCGCGGCATGTGTTGCTGGACCCCCCCGACCCACTCACCGCTCTCCTAGACTCAGATGTTGAGGAGAACGACACACGCACACTCCCCACCAGACACCGACCTCGCCGGCGAGGTCGACGAACCCCCGCTTCCGCTAGAAGGTGCGTCTACTTACCTAGACGCACCTTGGCACCCGTCAAGCCCGCTGAGTTTCTTGCCGGATCTTCTCAGTCGAGGTCGCGTTCCGATCCGGTGGTAGATTTACCCTCGCCACCTCTCCTGGCAGCGGCCCAAGCCGAGGTCGTGTCCCTTGTGGCGCCCTTGAGCTAGCTGCCCCCCTGCCCCTCTGGCTGGAGCGCACTTGCGCTCGCCCTCTGTCCGGGTGAAGTTGTTATGGCCACTCTGGCCAACAACATATAGTCAATTCAAAAAAAAAAAAAAAAGCAAGCTTTTATAAAAGTCTCTAATATTAAAAAAAAAATGTACAATATGTCCAAACAGAATTGGTAGGTACTATCAGTAAATATAAAAAATAGGTATGAGTCATAATCTCTATTAGAAGCATTAGTTTTTTAACATTTTAAAACTTCCCTTGAATGTAAAACAGTATTATGATCATGGAAAGGTCCAGGATATTTATTTTTAGGCCTTAAACTACTAATTCAATTTGTTTATATCTCCTCCTTTTTACGCTCGTTTTGGCGAATACTAAATCTCACCCTTAACTTACAAATAATATTCATATCCCTTAACTGAGATTTTGTCATTATAAGTGCAAGAAAATAACTAAACAAAAGGAATGGTTGCAGACGCAAACCAATCTCGCGCGCGTTTTTCAAATAACAATACCTAACAGGTACAATTTACTTTGTCAGTTCAAAACAAATGTCTCTAATGCTATCCTTGCGTGTTCAAAATTGCGTGAAAACAACCGGAGAGCTCACAAATGTAGGTCAATACTTGGTTCATTGCAGACATCAATAAAAACGGATACAAATATGTCGGCCTCAGCAAATTGGATCCACATTTTTTGTACACGTCAACGAAATTGGAAGAGAATTTTTTTCGGTACAATTAGGCCTGTCAAGTTTGAAGTGATGTTTCCCGGTAACATCATTTGAGAGGAGACAATTATGACATATTGGAACTTATGTTGATTTAGGTCGGACCCTAAACAAATTTCGTCGAGGTTTTAATGCGGGTGGGTGGATAATTGATGTTCCAGTTTACTTTATTTATATGGTAACTAGCTGTGCCCCGCGACTCCGTCCGCGTTCTGTTGAATTTTTTCCAGAATTTTCTTTGCTATAAACCTCACGGAGCCCGAGACCTTTCCAACGAATGCAAAACCGTGGAAATCGGTTCGTGCGTTCTGGAGTTATAGCGTCAGGAAGGAAAACCCGACTTATTTTTATATAGTAGATTAAAAGCTGGCACTAAGTGTTATGTTCATTTAATTAAGTTTCATCTTATATCATAGTTTGACAATTTTAATAGGTTCGGTTCCCAGGGCACCAGACATGACTGATGGCACGTATGCCGTCTGCCTTCTGTGACCAAAGTACTGAGAGTACCTGAATCTATACAAATAAATAAAATTGGAGTGTCTGTTTGTAATATCAAAATAACACCTTTTCACTTAATGCATATGAAAGTACATACGACACCTATAACAAAAACGCGATTTAAAAAAAAATTGTCTGTCTGTCTTTCTGTCTGTCTGTCTGTGTCTGTCTGTCTGTCTCTCTGTCTGTCTGTGTGTTTGTTCCGGGTAATCTCCGAAACGGCTGGACCGGTTTTGACGGGACTTTCACTAGCAGATAGCTGATATTTTAGGAGTAACTTAGGCTACTATAATTAAAAAAAAAACAATTAGGGTTACGCGTAAAAAATAAAAACACATAAAATTAAAGATTATCTCCGAAACGGCTGGACCGATTTTGACGGGACTTTCACTGGTAGATAGCTGTTGTTATAAGCAATAACTTAGGCTACTTTTATTTTAGAAAATCAAAATTTAAAAAAACGGTCCTGTCGCGCGGGCTCAGAACGCGAGAGCGGGCTTTTTTGTTAAGTTAAATTCCACGCGGACGAAGTCGCGGGCTCAGCTAGTTGGTAATATAAGGGGAGACCGGTTTTTTGTCTGACCGCTTGTTGAAAAAGGCAATCAGGTAGCGTATTATAATAATTTGACGACTGCTTGGCGCAGTGGTACGAGCGTAGGCCGCTCGGCTCACTGCACATGGTGGTTGCGGGTTCGATTCCTGCCGGGGCAAATTTCGGGAAAAACCTTTTCATAGTTTTCCTTGGTCTGGGTGTCACTGGGTTCGCCCCCAATCCATTGTTCGGTACCCATAGTACAAGCGTTGCTTAGTTTGGGACCATACAGTTGGTTTTTTTTTTTTTTTTTTTGATATGACTATACGTTGTTGGCCAGAGTGGCCATAACAACTTCACCCGGACAGAGGGCGAGCGCGAGTGCGCTCCAGCCAGAGAGGCAGGGGGGCAGCTAGCTCAAGGGCGCCACAAGGGACACGACCTCGGCTTGGGCCGCTGCCAGAAGAGGTGGCGAGGGTAAATCTACCACCGGATCGGTGTGTCAGTTTGGCGATATTTATCTTCAGCATCTAGCACCAGGTATCTTTCGAACTAAATGTAACGTTATGTAAATAATACTGGACAATACACTACTCACAGAAGATGCGCGTAAACTAGCTCTTATAGCTGTCTTTCGTACGATGAGTGAGAGAACCGGAAGTTCAACCCCCCTCCTTCTGACCCATACCCTTTCAGGTAGACACCGTGAGCAATGTCTTTAGTCATAGTCAGCATCTTATAGACTACGGCAACGGCTTAACATCGGGCGGCTCTTAAGCTTGTATGCTGATTCTGTTATTGAAAACATGGGTTCTTTAGACAAGAATGTAGCTACGGGACAAAGATCTCTATCCTCACGAAGTACGAGTAAGACATGAAATACAACCTGAATGTAATGAAGCGTAAAATAGAGTTCCTTCCAGAGATTAGTTCCTTTTGTCGTGCGGCGATGGTGCTCTCCGGAAATCGCTAGGAAATTGCCTCGTGCCTGCCCGCTTAACTTGCTGATTCCATAATCAGTAATTCAAAAAGACTTCACATGATCCAGGAATATACCTATAGGAATATTTTGAAATTTTTGTCAGCCTATGTTTTGGCAGAAATAATATTACTAGAATTAGGCGTTCTCTAAATCCCAGGTTATGGTAAATTACGAAAAAATACCTACTTCTTAATTTTCTCGGTTGGTATCTCATTTCTACCCATTGTTCCTTGCATATAGTAAAGTACGAGTATAACACTTTTTCTTTAGAAAGCATTTATGAATAGGCCGTTACTTGACCGGTTGACGAGGTGTAGTCAAAAGTGGAGCATGTTTCCCTGGGAGGCACTTACTAGCTTCAAAGGCACGAGCTGGACTGATAACCAGGACACTGGGAAATAATTTCACTATACCAACGTTTATTAAAGATGTCTAACTTTTTATATGGTAAAATGGGTTGATTGTCTAACAGTTTATATTTTATTTATTTATTTGTTGTGATAGCAGTGATAGCCGATTGGTTAAAGCACGCGTCTTGCGGGCACCAGGTCTTGGGTTCAAATCCCGGCTCGCACCTCTGGATTTTTCGAAATCTATGTGCGAATCATAATTTCTATATGATTATCACTTGCTTACGGTGAAGGAAAACATCGTGAGGAAACCTGCATGTCTTAGAAGATGTAACCAATTTTCGAAAGATATGTGAAATCCGCCAACCCGCACTGGGCCAGCGTGGTGGATTATGGCCTGAATCCCCCTCATATTGAGGGGAGGCCCGTGCCCAGCAGTGGGACGTCAAAAGGGCTAAATTATTATTATTATTTATTTATTGTGACTGATGTTATTAGGTGTTGACAAAAAACTTTGCTGGCAATGCATTTAATTCAGTGAGGTTTGGTTTGTGTATAGAATTAGCACCTTTGTGAAATTACAATACGGACCCATCGATATAGTACATTATTATTGACACGCCTACAAAATTTAAAATAGCAACGTCTGACCTTTTATGCCTATTAATTATTAACTCATTTGAAATGTTAATGGATGGACATGATCAATAAATCGCTCACGCAATGAAAGTCAATACAATGAATTGCATCCGACAAACTTAAAATACAGTTTCACTCAATTTAAATGTTCCCGTTGTTACAATTAAAGTTTTCAACAATGAAATACGTTCCGAGCAGCGCGTAGGGATGATCAACGTTCGTATTTCTACGATGCATCGATATCTCAACATCTTTTATAATCGAAAATAGAGTTAAGTGTAGTTATGACTGCAATTATAATGCTTACTTACCCACGCCTAAGTGTGTGTTTCATTATACTTTATTACCTACATGGAAGCTAAAATAAAAACGGACCAATCGTGTAGGGCGTGAATGAATACTTATAATTATATTGATTTCTATGCGATCCATATAATAATAATAGGTAGGTATCGACTATTCGTAAATGTCGATTATATTGCAGGTACATCCCTAACACATAGTAATCGCATAGTGGTCCATGCAGGTCCACACATAACACTTTCAGCGTCAACTCCGAACAATACAGCTTTTACGAAAACTAACCAACGAGCTGGTGGAGCCATTAAACCTTGAGGAAATATCACTTTAATGCCACGTCATTCAATTTCGGTCATGGAAGTTGTCATTGAGATATAATTTGGGAGAAGTTGATACTAGAACTTATTAAATAACGACTATAAATCAAAATTAAATAACATATTATCACGGTATGGCTAAATCTTTGGCACTAAATAAGCACCGTTCGTGAATATTCTAGGCTACAAATACCAAAGAATCGATGATCTACAAGCAACAAATACTAGATTTAAAAAGTTTTCCAAGGGGATTGCATTTACTATTGACTCATGCCAACATCTGAATGTATAAAACAGGTTTACCTACATGGCCGAATATCATTTGCGAAAAGTAATCTTGGCACGTCATTGCCAAGGCTGACGTCATATCAAGTTATTGGTGAGTTCCGCGTAAGCTCCTCGTAAGTATTCATTACAAAGACAATCCCATTAAAAAAGAATGTGACATTAAAAACGTATCAGATTGTCAGGCGGACCCTTTTGACGGGATTACCCCTATTCTACGCGATAAAAGGGAAATGCCATGATGATAGCGTATAAGAAAGTTGCTGAGATTGTTTTCTATAAGGAGGGTCGACTACGACACCTGATGGTAAGGGATGTCTTTGATCTAACAATTTCCGCATGCCGTTTCGCTATATTCAGCAAATGATTTGAAGAACGCCGCACGCGCTTCTAAATAAAATAAACTAATATTTTTTTCTGCAGTTTCATGCAGACTTGTCGGTACGCACAAAACCTACGCACATTTTGTGTACCGACAAATTCATGCTTACCTTTCTTTTTTGGCGTATTGGCTTCGAATACAAACTATTTGTATAGCTAGTGTGAGAAAAGTCGTTATTTTCTTTTTATTTAATCATGCTAGACCGTAAATTGAAAATTAACTAAAATCTAGATATTTTAGTTAGATATCTAGGTTCTTAATAATGTATATTTATCAAACACAATTTGGTAAATAATAAACTATTCACAATTTCAGTACCTTGTCCAAATATTAGGGAACATTTTTATAAAGTCGAATAACTGTGCAAACGTACTTTCAACGGCTCACAAAGTAAATAGATAGGTACCGAAATATTATGAAAATAAATGAAAACGCGAGCAAACAATATTTCGTTCCAAATCACACAGTGCAAAATAAAATATTGCGTAAAACGGTATTATTTGCAGGGGCCGCCTGACTCAGGGTAAGCAAACTTCATCTATAGTAAAAAAGTAGCAAACGTTACAAAAATATTTTATTAACGTTTTTACATATTTTATCCTAGGCGCCCGGTACCACTGTGTCACGTTTCAACACATCATATTGACGTACCCACTAAGCGACAAAAATATTTGCTATTGGCTTGTGCAACTATATACCCAATAGTTATTGTTTTTTCAGACAATCCGGCAGTATGAGATATCACTATTTTCAATTATATTTGTCGCTTAGTGAACTTAGCCTTAAAGTTTGGTTTAGTCTACTGGTTCCTCTAGTTTGGTCTATTGCGTCTTCTTCTCTTCAGTCTCATCGTCGCTGTATTTATTAGGAGTCTCTCCTGGCTTCAGGAGACGGCCCACAACGTCATATTTTTCTGTAATGGAAAATAAAAAATGTTAGGTCTGTGCTTTAAATAATAATTTCTAGAAGAGGGATGAAGACTATTTTAAAAACGCATGCTTACATAAGGTATGTTGACATTTAAAAGATACTAGCGATACAAAATAAGAGATTTGATTGTAAACTATAACTTGGTTAAATCATTCTTTGAAACACAATGTAACGCCAGGTGATTTATATGATCATTGTGTGTTATAATGATTATATAAGTCATCTGACTAAAGGCATATGACCACAAATCAGCTGATTTATATGAAGACGGAACAAAATCATAATAAATTAATATTGTTTATCCACATGAGCATGTACAGCATTATAGGCAGCAAGCGGTTGCGGCGCATAATATCCTATTTCATATATGCGAAATATCCTTAACGCCAAATGTCATCTCCCAATAGCTTCTGCCTGATTACTAGACACCATTCTCTATACTGACTTACAGGATTAACAGTAGTGGAAGTGAGTAGCGGGGCTAGAACCATTAAAAAAAGCCAAGTCTCCTAAACGATGTACAGTGGCGCCCCCATTAAAATAATTACTACATAACCGACCGCTTGGCGCAGTGGTTCGAGCGTAGACCGCTCGGCTCACTGCACATGATGGTTGCGGGTTCGATTACTGCCGGGGCATATTATGGAAATTGCCTTCTCGTAATTTCCCCAGGTCTGGGTGTCATTGAGATCGCCCCCAGTCCATTTTACGGTACCTATAGTACAAGCTTTACTTAGTTTAGGACCGTACAGTTGGTGTGTCAGTCTGGCGATATTTAATTATTTATTTATTATAAATGCGGACCTTTAAACTGTTCCTCCCATTCTTTGGCAGACGCTACTTCATCTGGGGAAAGATCACTGACGTCATCATACTCTTTGTCGGACGCTGCCACTTGTCCTGTGGCGAGGCCGCGAGTCGCATCTTTACCGGCGAACGCTGAATAAGGGCCCCCTGGAAAAACAATTTTGAGTAAAAAATGCGTAATTTCTTTGTTTTCAAAGCGATATAAGATTATCGCATCACTAGTAATCCCGTTAGCTTCTGTAACTCAGCTAAAAGCTTAGAGCTGTACTAGGAATACTCATACTAAAGGTGAACTACTAATTGGCTATACTGTGCAACGAACCTGCCGGCTTCTACCAATAGGAGCACTTCATTTTCTTAGCTTCACCCAGATTAGCCCAGTTAATAGCCACAGTTGACAAGAAATCAAGTGATCCTATTGGTCGAAGTGGGTGGATCGGTCACCCTAGTAGTTCATACCTATTTCATATACAGTTCGAGTTAAAATTCCTGACCTGACCTGAAAATACATTGTTAGCAACAAAATAAATAGTCCTTTACAAAGTACAAAAGAAATAAAAATATTGAAAATCCAAAGCACCTAGCATCTCTATTTATTCGTGAAACTTCAACAGATTTCGTACGAGTGTATTGTTTCAGGCAGATTACGGAAAACTATTTCGTCGTTGTGGCCAGAAAATAATATGCCTCGTACCGAGGAGGAATACTAATGGCGCGTTCAAACTCGAATGTTGGTAAACTTTGATTACAGTGAACGCTTTTGTTTCGGATTTGTCCGGTAAAAGGACATATTCTTGCAGCATGGGTGCAATTACAATATGATCTATGTGCCATGGCCAGCAAAAGTGATACGAAATTATGATAATAGTCACGGAGTTAGGTTGCCAATATTATCGTGACCTTGAAAACTAGTCACAATATCGATAGTGTCGATACAGTTGATGACGAGCAATAGTATCGATATTATTCGAGTATTGACTCATACTCATATTGACTCGAACGTATCGTCGATGGATCTATTGATAATATTAGTACTCGATAGTATCGATAATATTGCTCGTCATCAACAGTATTGATACAATCGATAGCCTTATCGATATCATGGCTGGTTTTCAAGGTCAACTAACATGAACTCTCGATAGGCAACGCTAACGTCTACTTTGTGAACATCATACCTATTTAAGGTAAATGGCGACAAGGTAAACTCAGGGAACAAGGCAAGGTTAAGTAAAGGGAACCCTTTAACATGGCCTTTAATTTCCAAGGGCTCATTTTTCACATCGTAATGATTACATTCTCTTAGGTTCACGCTAACACTGACGTATATTTTTTTATTTTTAAATTTAGAAAGGAACAAAAAATCAGTGACAAAGGCAATTTAAAACAATTGTAATTCAAACGACTGCTGCTACTTTAACAGAGGTCAAATAACAGAGGTCTTTGTTTATAAAATCAGAGACTACGTTGATGTAACACGATTGAAATTTGACTTTAACTGTACATGTTTAAAGCATTTTTTTGTTTGTACATTAAGCATGATGACATATTCTGAGTGTATTGGGTAACCGGTAAGTAGCTTCTATTATTATTATTGTTTTTAATGTACCAAATTGATAACAATAGGGAAGAAAACTATAATTTAGGTTTTTACATGGGAAAATAAAAATGAAATTTGTAGCCTTAAGGAAAATATTTACATTGTATTTTTTTTTTCTCTCGGGAAAAGGAATTGCTGATTTTATACCAAGCGTAAATCGCGTTTAGGTAATCCCTAAAAAATATTACTTAATTACCGTACGCGTACGTAAGTAACAATTACAACCAGGTAGAGTCGTGTAGAGTCTGCTTTACCTAGAGTTATGATAAAATATTACCTATACTCTACATTTCCGTTATCACATCGCGTTCCCGTGTCGTAGGTATCTGACTGATAGAATGATAATAATATAATCACAAATACATATTTGTAGGCTATATAGCCTGTAGTGTGTTTTGTGTCTTATTTAGGAAATAAATACCCATTCTTTAAACATTTTCTGATTGTTTCACAGGTTTATATACCTACATAATATATATGTGTGTATATTATCATTTAAATTGATTCAATAATAATCATTATGACTTGCACTTTTGTTGTGTAGGTTATTTTGCGTTAAGTACATACCTCTATCCGTCCTATTCAAGCATGGAAATGATTGCTGCTGTAAATTTATTTTCATTACGTGAAATTATATTTTTCCTTCACTGTTATTTCACATGTGATTTTTCACAGTAAATGATTTGTTTCATTGTGTATTTTCACTATGAGACGTAATCCTATGAGACACTGGTCAATGATTTATCATAAAAACCGTGACAATACCGAACGCTTTGCGATTTCATTGCAATGATTGCAATGATTTTTAACAGTTTCTATCTAGGTCAGTAGCAGATGCTACTTATGAAAACCTATATAATATGATTTTTACAAGCTACCTGTGAAATGTTCCATCACTAGTTCTATTCCCTTCAGGTTGGCAACATGCGAGCAATGCATTTGGTATTGCTAGCATCTATAGGCTACGGTAACTGCTTAACATCAAGCGGGACTTGCGCTTGTTTGCCGAATTTATTACATAAACACAAGAGCTACCCATTTGAATGATTCACTTTCACATTAGTTAATGATGACGATTATAACCTATAACAATATTATAGAAATAGGCGCTATTGTCATTATTATAATTAAGTAAGTAATTAGGTTCAAATTCAAATATTATGAAATGTAGATAAGTAAGTAGGTACCTAGTCCATCTATAATTGATAATATGACTGAAGTAGGTAATCACGTAATGAAATACTAGTCATACAAAAATAAATTTAATTTAATCCTAATAAAGTTAAATGCAATACCTATAGTTATTGACAAAACAGTTTATAAACAAAGAATGTCTAAAATTATTTTGTATATTTCATATTTGAAAACAATTCCTCCTCTACAAAACTAGCTACCTATATACCATCTTGTTTTACAAGGGTACGACTAAAATCTATTAATATCACCAAATAGAATTGAATACAAAATAGTTCACAACTGCGCACGATCATGACCTCCATTCATACCTCATAACAAGTTCTGTAACCCTACCAAATACGATAGACACTCACCGGGGCCATAAAACCTCTTCCCTAGAGTTACATCGAAAATGATTCCGTTCACAGCCAGCAACACTCTTCCATCAGCCTGAGTGCCATCATAGTTCTTCAACTCAACCACTGTCAAGTCTTTCCTCAACTTCGGGAGCCTCGGCGGCGGTGGGGGCACACTCACTTCCGACTCGAAATTCGACTTTACGATCTTATAAATAAGGTACACGATAACGCCGATCAGCGCGATGTTTAACGGGCTCATGAGCTCGTCCCATATCGTGGGAGATGTGGTATCTGCCATTTTGACGTCTGCGACGTTCGAACGCGATTACAACACTGAGTATCGTTACGTTATCAAGCCGTCATTGTAAGGTCATCGCGTGCGGCGACCAGCGAGGCCGCTGTATGCTTGACGCGATGTTATAAAATTCTACAGGATATTTACTCGTTCTGCAGTGGTGTGTGCCAGATTGTTATGACCACGGTATTACATTTTTTGTTTGTTCAACTATGTTGTGGTTCCATGGACTTTATTGGTGATAGGATTGTGGATTGCAGATTTTATTCAAATAGCACGTTCGTACTAAATTTTAAATTAATTCTAAAGCGCTGCAGCGCTTTTTTGTAAAGACAATAATTATTATCTGTACGGTAGGTACTTCGTATGGGTCTACGTCTATTCGAAGACAAAATGTGCTTAAAGGTGGCACAGAGAGTTTTAAAAGGAATAATAATGAACACTTAAAACTATTTCCAGATGTTTAAGCAAAAAAAAACGTTAATCATTTTACCCAAATGCGTCATAAGTACATTAATAAGTAATTGTTTATTTTTAAACACTTATTGAGGTCAAGGGCAAATTTAATTGTATAAATTGTACCCAATATCTATCTTATTTGATATGTTTTTTAAATTACTTACAATTAAAACATCGAACGGCTGGACACCTGTCATATTCGTTTTATTTAATATTAAATAGTTTTTGCCGCTATTTTGCGTGTCAAAGTGCTCCACATCATTGGTAGGCGCCCGCCCAATCAGTGCTCGTATGGGCGGATGATTATAACGTGGCCGCGGGCATCCTCATCAGCTGATTTTATTGTTTACATTTTTGATATGTTGACATTTTGTTTGTGTTGCCGTGGTTTCGCTCTCCCAATGGGAGCCGAGCACGGGTGTGGTGATACCAGGTCACCAAGGCAACCAACGTTCCACGCAGGCGTAGTCGCTGTCTGCGTGCCGGCTGCTGCGGTTCTTGACACAATATCTGTCACCTAAACAGACTGTTTTGTGTCATTTTGGCTGATAAGTTTTTGTATTTTGTATGATATTTTTAATTTGTGTTTTAGTTCTTATAGCAATAATATTCTGTGTCTATATGCATGCTGGTGCCTCGCAGCAGGAGCTCCTGGAATGCCCCCATTGCAGAAACGGTAGACTCTTCAAAGGTCGCAGGGGTCTCAACATACACATCTCTCGTTGTCATTTAAAACCGTTATCATTATCACACCCCCAGACTCCACAGATATCTGTTCCTGATGACCACACTCAACTTCCCTTTGAAACACTAGTCTCTCGGCTTTATCATTCCACTCCTTTAGTGAAACGTATTCCAAGGGGGGCGAGAATCCAGTTAGCAAGATCCCTAGCTAATTACGTAGACAATTGTCTAACTAATTCGGAAAAATCCTGGCAAGACCTTTTCACATTTGCTTACAAACATTTTCATGCCCCTAAAACTCGCAACTCCTCTCTGACACAATCTTTGAAATAAAACTGCTTTAATACTCTAAATTTTACCTCCCAACCACCTGGGCCCATTTCTAATTTTAAAACATTTAATCTGGCCCGTGCGATAGAAGCCAAAGTCCAAGACGGAGATATCAGAAACGCAGCCCGTCTCCTCTTCTCAAATGACACTATCGCTCCTGCTAACGATATAACGCTAGAAGCCCTCCGCAGCAAGCATCCTTCACCCATCTCGGTCTCACAGTTACCAAATCCACCTACTCCAACTCAAAATTTTCAGTTCAAAGAAGAAGATGTTCGTGCAGCAATTTTCTCTTTCCCAAGTGGCTCTGCTGGCGGTATCGACGGAATCACGCCTCAACATTTTAAAGATTTGGTTGGTGTGTCCGCTGGTGATGCAGGCGGGGCCCTTTTGAGTAGCTTGACCAAATTATGCAATTTCATGCTCACTGGTAAGGTCAACCAATCTTTTTTACCCTTTCTGTATGGTGCCAGACTATGTGCCTTCAATAAAAAAGATGGGGGCATTCGGCCGATCGCAATAGGTTGTACACTTAGACGGCTGACCTCCAAATTAGCCTGCAAATACATAATTTCAGATTTAAGTTCCAAATTTAAACCCCTCCAATTAGGTTTTGGTTGCAAAGGTGGTTGTGAGGCCGCAGTACACGCCACTAGAACGTTTATTGAATCTGGTGATATGGAAGTTCTGCTGAAGGTCGACGTAAAGAATGCCTTTAATTCTTTAGATAGGGCAGCTTTACTAATTGAGGTAGCTTCACAAGCACCTGAAATTTATCCATATGTTTGGCAATGTTACAATTCACCTTCAAAATTGTTGTATGGCGAATTTTCTATCGATTCCGCAGTCGGCGTTCAGCAGGGTGATCCACTCGGACCTGCTTTATTCAGTTTAGGTATCCACCGTTTTATTTCATCTCTAAATTCAAAATTGAACGTGTGGTACCTTGATGACGGTACTCTAGGAGGCACAGCGGATACTGTTTTGAGGGACCTTGTTCAAATAAATAGAGATTTTCAAACAATAGGACTTGAGCTAAACCCATCCAAATGTGAAATTTTTGTTTCCGATACTCTTCCTCCGGACCGTCTTAATTTTATAATGGATAGTTTTAACAAAATTACCCCCAATATTAAGACTCTCCATAAAGATACGCTCTGCCTCTTGGGTGCACCTCTACTCGACGACGGAGTGAGACCTTTTTTGGACAATAAAATTAAATATTTTTCGGAAAACTCGGACAGATTGGGCATTCTAAATTCCCATACAGCCTACACAATCATGAAATACTGTCTTTTTGTCCCAAAGCTCACCTACTCGCTCCGTGCCAGCCCAATCTGGAAATTTTCGGCCCAGCTCGAACAAATGGATGCCACCCTTAAGGACACTCTAGAGAAAATTCTAAATTTATCTTTAAATCATTTTTCCTGGACGCAGGCAACTTTGCCAATAAAGAATGGTGGCATCGGCGTGAGAAAAATTTCAAGTGTAGCCCTTCCAGCATTTCTCGCCTCTGTGCACAGTGTAAGTGACCTGTGCTCTAGGATTTTAAAAGTCAACACGGTCCTAGTCTCTGGTGCCGCAGAGGCCATAGAAACCTGGAAACGAATTTGTCCCAATGACGATATCCCGAAGGAACTAAACCTGCAAATACTTTGGGACGGGCCATTGGTACAAATTACCCAAAAAATTCTGTTCGCAAATTTAATCAGTGACCGTGACCACGCACGGCTTTTAGCGTTATGCGAAAAGGAGTCCGGACATTGGCTTCACGCAATTCCTTCATCCAATCTCGGCACCTTCCTCGACAACGAGAGTTTTAGAGTGGCTGTTGGCATTCGCCTAGGGGCTCCTGTATGCACTGGACACAAATGTCCGTGTGGAGTGGAGGTCGACCAGTCTGGTCTCCATGGGCTCTCATGCCAAAGAAGCGGAGGCAGGTTTTCTCGCCATGGCTCCCTAAACGACATAATCAAAAGGGCTCTTACCACTATCAGCGTCCCATCGATCCTTGAACCCTCCGGGGTTTTTAGGGATGATGGTAAGAGACCCGATGGCATGACGCTGGTTCCCTGGGAGCGGGGTCGTCCACTTGTGTGGGATGCCACGTGTGTGGACACTCTGGCCCCGTCCCATCTCAGGGAATCTGCGTCTGCAGTGGGAGCTGCGGCTGAGAAGGCGGACCTCGGCAAGCGGCGCAAATATGCTTTGTTAAATAGCAATTATGTGTTCGTGCCGTTTGCCGTGGAGACGCTTGGCCCATGGAGTCATAGTGCTAAAGTGCTATTCAACAAAATCACCCCCAGACTGGTTACCGCCACAGGTGACAAGAGGGCTGGCTCTTTCCTCGCTCAAAAAATTAGCTTGGCAATACAGCGAGGAAATGCAGCCAGTATTCTTGCCACCATCCCACGCGGACGGGATTTTTTTGATTAGGGGTAGGTTTTTATTTTATTATTCTTATTTCTAATTTTATTTAATATAGTTTGTATAAATAATGTAAATACTCAGTTTATAAATAAATGATACTCTGGTTAGGTTTAGTAAAAAAAAAAAAAAAAAAATTGCTTTACCACTGATTGTTTATAGTAGGTACCTACAGACCTACCTATACGCTAAGGAAGATAAGTAGGTATTATGGATTATTTAATCTTACTTCCCATTATTTAATCGTCAAAGCTCGCGTCTTTGTGCAACTAAAGAACTACCAAAAATGTAATTTTCTAGCGAAATGAGGAAATTCGGATCGGATGGTTTTTTTAATGGATTTCGCCAGTATCAAGTAACAAATAGCATTTAAAAACACATTTAACAACAATACAAATAAAAAATCCCCACTGGTAGGGCTAGTTGAAAATGAAGCGCTCATTTATAGCTGGTTTCCTAGTGCTTTATGTTTCACGCTTGGTGAACGTCTTATGTCAAGCTAGCTCGAATATAACCCAGAATTTTCTCACATAATTGTACCAAATTATATCTAAGCATACAATTCTGGGAACCGGATTTATTCAAAACCTTTATTCTATACTAGTTTTTGCCCACGACTTCGTCCGCGTATTATATGTGTTAATCCAGGTTATAAACTATCTGTGTTCTAAATTTAATCCAAATCCGTTCAGTAGTTTTTGCGTGAAAGAGTAACAAACATACATCCACACTCACAAACTTTCGCATTTATAATATTAGTAGGATGGCTTTGTCCAGCGCTGTTATAAGCTGACAGGTGTTAGAATCAGCAACATTGTGTATGTGCACGCTTCCTTTAGGTATATTTTGTAATTTTCGGTTGGCATCAAGATAGGTATGCTAGGAAGAAATCTTGCTTGATCTCCATTTGACACTTCACAGGTGAGAGGGAACCAGTAGCGCGAGTCAAAAAAGTGACGTAGGAAAAAGTTGTGGTTATTAATTGTTGTGATTCAACTTCGAGTAGGTAACAACAATATATCTTTTCAACAAATATTTGCGACGTGCAAAGTCCAACAATTATAACCACATACTATAGCACTATTAACTAGAAATAACTAGGTAATATAATAGGTACCTATGTATAGTAACAGGTTTTTAATTACAATACACGGGCAGCGTTGCGGAAACTTGAATTCGTTTGCGAGGAACTTTGGACCTGCCACTACATATTCGCTTACGTAAAATTCATGCCTTATACCTACTTGATGTACCTTCTTAATGATGAAATAACCACTCTGAGATACATTTATTTTGCGTTGACGCCAGCTACACGTAAGTACTTAAATCCCATGGCAAAGAAAATGCAGATGATAATTCTTGCTCTTGGTTGCGTACGAATATGTAGTATATGACATCTTATGGTACCAACTGTTAGGGATTCATGTATGCATGGTATAGACACGGTACCGGGCTGGGGGAGTCTGAGTGAGTCTACATGTTGATAGGGTCCCAGTTACATAAGTACCAATTTAATTACCATTCGCGTTCGGCATAAGTAGTCGATAAATAAAAACATGACCAGTCAAAAAGCAGTCTGTATTTGAATTTATACAAATAAAGGGCGACCGCTTGGCGCAGTGGTTCGAGCGTCGGCTCACATGGTGGTGCGGGTTCGATTCCCGCCGGGGCAAATTTCGGAAATGGCCTTTTCGTAATTTACCCAGGTTTGGGTGTCACTGAGATCGCCCCCAATAGCTTATTGTCTAAGCCCCCAGTCCATTGAACGGTACCCATGGTACAAGCGTTACTTAGTTTGGGACCATACAGTTGGTGTGTCAGTCTAGCGATATTTAAAAAACCTTTTCATTACTCATACTCGGAAAGTAGGTCTGAAGTTGCCTGAGGAGCGGGTTGAAAGTAATACTTTTCCGCCCTAGGGAGAATCGCTTTCAACTGACAGCTATAGGACAGCAATCCGAGCGTACTTCTACGTCTATTTCCACTTCCACTTCCAGTCGGTCGGTCAAGTCAAGTAAAAATATGATGGTTACTTGTTACAGCCCAATCCCAAACTAAGCGACGCTTTATGGGTACCGTACAATGGACGGCAAAATAGGCGGCAGTCCGATCTTCATTTGTTTTTTCGAGTTGTAGAATATTGTTCATACTTCCTTGTATTATTTCTTTAGCTAATTCCTGTTTTTATTTTTACTTTCCTTGTATTCGTAATGAAAAGCACAGTGTTTACCTCGGGTGAAGGACTAATTTTTTTACTCACCCCTAGGGTAACAATGTGCTATTTATAACTTGCACAAAATTGGTAGAGTACTTCATACATAGTAGTGGATAATATGAATTTTAAATTGTAGCTTTCATTCTCCCGGAACATAAACAATACAAACTTTTGCATCAGTATTTTATACCGGGAACGGGAAGCATAAACAAGGTAATTTAATTAAAAAGGCCACGAATTTAAATTCAACCGAAACCGGATCCGTCTGCACTGATTTCAAGTTACGCGGAGCGAACCGATTAAAATATTTTAAACTTTATTTAACCTTATCACTCATTTTAAATTCCGATACCGTATTATTTCGTAGGTATTTCCTGTGATTGTGATTGGATCCCGAGCCTTTCAATTAACTTTAATTATTTTTGATTCGGTCAATGAGCGGACAATATATGTGTAATCTTTAGTTGGATTTATTGATACACAGGCTCGATTTGACACACGCACGCATGACATACAACGGATTTTAGTTCCTATGTCTAGAGGTAAGCTATGATTGACAATGGTATCCAACGAAGTTGCTGGGGTTTGACTGTAGACAAGTTCGAGGTTGAAGCTTAATTGTTTAGTTCAGGTGTGTACACGATTAAAACAATATTTCAATAAAAAAATTAAACCGACTTCAAAAACCCCTGGGTGCACTAAAAAGCTAAAAATAACTAGGGACCTTATAATTTATTTCATTTGGAGTCGGTGCCAATTCAAGTAGGAATATGTAGGTCTACCTACGAAGTAGTCTTAAACGTAGTGTAAAGATAGTGGCACCGACTATTCAAAATCGGTTCACAATTATTGACGGAGTTCTTAATCGGTGAATATACTGTAAAAAAATATACAGATGAACATAGAATCTCCTCGTTCTTTGGAGGTCGGTAAAAAAAATGTTATCCTCTATCGAAAACGTAAGAAGGTAGATTCAATTCAGTGAACCCCAGAAACTTTAATAAAAGGTAAGTGTCTACCTATATCTATTGCTTATTTGTTTTGCTTATCATTTCAATAACAACTCTTATCTTTCAACCGTCACTATAGTATCTACAATGACTAGAAATAATGATAGCACCTTCAATAAGTACTAAAAACCCGACTTTCTAGCAACAAAGTAACACTTCATAAATATTTACGAACGACGTAAAGTTCAACACATTACCATAACCACTCGCCGTTTGACGTCTGCATTACAATTTAAATATTTTGTAATTCATTATTTCCAACTGAAAAATAACTTAAACGATTCGTTTGGTCAGTAGTTAATCATAATAAATGTCCCTACGTACGTAATTTAAGGAACCAATACTTATTGCAAAAAAAAAAATACTGCAATGTTTTTTTTACTAAATAAATCAATAAATAAATATCGCCAGACGAACACACCAACTGTATGGTCCCAAACTAAGCAACGCTTGTACTATGGGTACCGTACAATGGACTGGGGGCGATCCCAGTGACACCCAGACCTGGGCAAATTACGAAAAGGCCATTTCCGAAATTTGCCCCGGTGGGAATCGAACCCGCAACCACCATGTGCAGTGAGCCGAGCGGCCTACGCTTGAACCACTGCGCCAAGCGGTCGTTACTGGATTTATTTTGTACCTAACCTGGGCCGTAGCACGTTAGCTGCTTAAAACGCAATAGAATAGCAAACGGCATCCAACGCTTGGCCAAATATTTGGTACTCCTCTCGCGTCCGATTTGCGAGTGGCTCATATGCCTTTGTACGCTTGTTAGTTTTTTTTATTATGTTTTATATCCGCTATCGTACTCCGTATACCTATACCAACCCCATGCAAACTTTAAAATACGAAATGACTCCAATGGCATAATGCACAGGCCCTCAAAATTAACTAAAAAAATACGAAGTCAAGCTCGCGGTCAAACGATAACAATCGCTTACGTGGTATCAAATCAATGTCGGTAAAAATCGTGAAGCTCGTGTGAATCGGTGGTTAGTAGGTTATGGAAAAACGTCATTTATAAGCGGAGCGTTTGCTTTTCTATTGCGTTTTAAGTAGCTAACGTGGTTTGTTGCCTGACCTTATTTGCGTGGTAAATAACACAGAGGACAAATGTTCAGTGTGACAGTAGGCTCAAAACAACTATTTACCTTCCTGATCGTCTCCATTCGCAAATGATCTCACTAAATTGGTCGGTACAATCATTATCAAAAGTTACTTCATATCTGGGCCCTAACCACGCTAGCTACTCAAATCGTAATAGAAATGCAAACGCTCGCGATTACGTTTCAAACGCTCCGCTTTTGACGTTTTGCTGACACCATACCATATCAATGTCAGTAGAAATCGTGAAGCTCGTGTCAGCAAAACGTCAAAAGCGGAGCGTTTGAAACGTAATCGCGAGCGTTTGCTTTTCTATTACGATTTGAGTAGCTAGCGTGGTTAAGGCCCAGGGCTCTACTCTGTTAACACTGTTGCTCGACTTGACTCAAACTTGACTCGCTATACGTCAAAACTGACGTATTCAGATACGCGATACGTCAGTTTTTACTAATTGCCAGTCAAGTGCGAATCGATCGAAATGTCAGCGGTTAACAGAATTGGGCCCTAGGGCGACAAGTCTGCCAACAATGTAAATGGTAATCGAGTTTCAGTTGCTCGGTTTAGACAGTTTTCCGTACTCCACTATCCACTGGCCCACCCGCACCGACCAAGTGCCTAACCACTTTAACTGACATAAATTTCGTCGTCTACTAGGTAGTCACTGAACTTCTGATTGCGCTGTCAATTTGGCAGTCTAATATTTTTGACGTTTCCATCAACCGATTGCAATTGACTTGACAAAATTTTAACTGACTATGTAAGTACCAAGTTTTTGGTATGATGATGATGTATTGGGCAAAAACCGAGCAACTGAAACTCGATTGCCATTTAGATTGATGGCAGACTAGGCCCCCAGATTGTCTATTAGGTATATGATCACAAAATATTTGGAATCGTGATCAATATTCTTCAGAGACATTCTTGTGTCATACTATTATGCCGTATTTATGATAGTATGACACAACTTTTCGATATTTTATATTCCAAGATACTTTTGATGTTGACTGTACTTAGTTCCAATTAAGAAGATGACGTAATTATATTTGACGTTCGAAAATAAAGCAAGTATTGCAATGCAATATCGGTCTGCGAGTCAGATGCGATGAAATACTTTCCAGAGATTCAATATCGGAGCATGGGTAGGTATTTTTTTATTAATTGAATGAGCGTAGTGCTCTTCAGTGTCCGCCAGTTATAAAATGTACATGGTGCGAAGATCTTGGATTGAAGTAATGTGGATAGTTAAGTTTTATGCATTAATCCAACTAAAGAAGCTCAATAGTCTCGTTATGTTCGTCTGTCCGTGCATGGAAAGTGGGCATACTATCACTATTTAATTAGTTTAGTTTTAGTTACCCCATCATCTTTGAAAAGATCGTATCAAATTAAAAATAGTGTTTCAATACGTCACATTTTGGTATCAGCCGTGTCGTTTGCGAGCTTTTTACCCCTAAAGATGTAAAAGATGTGTACATGTAAGGTTTTGGTTGTGATTTTTGACCACCTAGAAAGCTAAACAAAAATTTGTTCGTGTTCTTTAAATCTAAATTCGCGCTAATTATAATCCATATAATCTGTGGTACCTATTCGGCCCACTATTCGCACTCTCCTCCTGTGACTCGCGTAAAGATGGTTTGCTTATATAAAATCTGAAGCCGCTTGACAATTTAGGCGTTGATTCGAGACTGTTTTGGATACACCTAAGTATTTAAGTACCAAAACCAATTTTAGTTCAGTAACCAATACTTCTGATGGTATTTTCCATTCCAGTATTTTACGTTCTCTGCTGCGTGGCTGTTATCGACCCAGCTCTCAGCGCCGAGCGGCCGGTCTCAAATCGTCCGTGTTGTTTTATTGATAGCGCGAAGCCTACATACATCCACTTGACTATGTATATCGTATGTATCAGAACGAGGGGATTTAAAATTCAGTGACTCTGAAATATTTTTCATTGAAAAAACGGTCTAATTCTAGACGACCATTATAGATGTGACTGAATGTATGTGCCTACCTACTTATTTGGTTTGTTAAGTTTTGTTAGGTTATTGTGCAGCTTAAGCGAATAATTTGATGTCAATATGATTTTTATCTAGACATAGACCTAAACTGTGGCTGAATCTCTGCCCAATGTGATATTTTGCTACAAAAAAGTATGCCTTTCTAACGCGCATACCTACAAAGAAATAGAGTAAACTCTACCGTATTTACTTAACCAAAAACACTGTACTAACTTAAAGCAAGATGTACCTAATGCAAAAGAGAATCCGTCGAAAATTAAATAGCCCGCTCCTATTTCTTCCCAAATCCTCTAAGGAGATTGCACGGTTCAAAAATGTCGTTTAACTAAGCTGTGTCATATTTCTTAAGTGCATTAGATGGTATAAGCCAGCGTAGCTGTAGGTATGTGGATTGAACAGTCGTGAAGTTAGACTAAGTTCCAAATCCGTAATGTTTTAATGCACTCCGTCTGGTGGTTAAATAAGCGCGAGTTTCCGTTGCTCCACGTTAATATAAAGACGTGAATACATAACGAAACAACAAGACGGTACTCAGTCTTCGTACATTCGACAAAATGGAATCATGACCCTATTTTTTTACCGAAATTTTAACGCCATAAGGTCGAATTTCTCTCTCCTTCTCGACAAACTTTGTTGAGACAAAATAAGTAATTCTGCTCATACTCCGAAAAATTTGGTCGAAAACATTAACAATTGAACGATACATTTTGAATCTCCACTATTCAGTGAAAGTATCCATATAAAAGATCTTTATATATCCAGCAGACAAAGGTATAGAAAATGGTTCTATTTTAATCCGACAATACATTTGAAGACCAAGTGGAACTGTACCTATAATTTTCTTCCAACTCTTCCTATCCTTTCTTTCGATTAAATTCGTGCGCACTGTAAGTCAATTTAGCTTTTCCTCGTCTTCATTGGACATCATTGTCGACTTTGGTTTACAGGAGTATCAGTGGAGCGAGTGTGGGCGGGACTGGTCCCAAAAAAATGTGGAGACCACTATTAACAACAGCTATTTTTTTATTTATGCCATCATTTTCCTGGACCATGCCTATATTCGACGTGTACTCGTAAACATGGTGTTATTTTCGATAAAGTAATAATATGGTCCATTTGGTACTCGGAAATCGGGAAAATTCCGCCATCTATCGTTATATCATAACACTTTTACTGGTATGAAATTGTGATTAGTTTATATTTTCTGTTTATTTCTACAATATAGGTAACTAAACGCCTTACACTTTTTAGATATCGATTTGGTTATTACGTGGTTATGATTATCTTGAAACAAAACCAATAAAAAACAGCGAATGTAACGCTTTACATCTCAGTTCTTAGGTACTGCAATTAAATAAATACCGTAAGTACATGTAAATATCGTATGAAATGCAATGGAAACGAACCTACCGAGTAGAAATACGTCTGTGCACTAATCGCACGAGTTCCAGAACTGTTTGCATTCTAGATAGCGCCGAGGTGTTATGACTGTCGCCCGTCATGTGGGATCGCAGCGACGCTCAGACCACAATGTCGTTTTAGTTTAATTTAAATTTAAAAGAGGACGGGACGGGAATATCCCTTAAATTTATTATAACAAATTCGGAAAACAAACGCACGACCCTCTGATGTTAGGAAGTTACTGTAGCCTAGAGATGCTTACGATACCAAAGGCATCCTTACCATACTTTACGCTAACGCTAGTGACTGGCTGACAAGTAGGCAACATTTATAAACCAATGGTAGAGCTACAGTTCTAGTTTCGACTTTTTTCTTTACAGATAGACAGAGACATAGCGAGAGTCTAGATACTAAAGTTAGAACTTAACCCACCTTTTTCGAATCCTTACTCTTTAAGCATCCCCTCTCAATATCGCCAGGGTGTTCGATGATAATAAAGTCAGGATAGCGTGGATAATGTTTGAGAAAGCCATAATTTAGTTGAATGCGCTCTACCTCCACAGGTAGAGTTAGTAGTTACCGGAAAGTTGGGATAAATGGTGGATTTCGCAGTTCATGTCGGTCGATTAGCTCAGCGGTTTGTGTTAGTTGGCTGTTTTCAGTGTTTGTTCCAATGATCGACCAATAATAGTTCAAGTAGTTCCTTTGCAACATAAATTTTGTAAAGAAAATTCAATTTTTGAAATTAGCCCCGTTGAAAATCGAATCCACGACCTCCCGGTGCAGTGAGCCAAACCGCCTGTAGTCGAACTACTAAGCTAGGTGGTCGTCAAATTAACATTTTTTATTTTTTTTCTTTACAATCAAGGTGTAGCTAGCTAGTTCAGTCATCATCAAAAATTGGTTGATATCTGAAATGTTCAAAATAATAAAATTATAAAAGAGGTTATAATAGCATGACACCAGAATTAAAGTATATCTCCACACAATATTTCTTATTGTGATCATAAACTTTAGAGACCTTCTGACGTCATACTAAAGGTTCTC
This sequence comes from Notodonta dromedarius, assembly GCA_905147325.1. Lineage (NCBI taxonomy): Eukaryota > Metazoa > Arthropoda > Insecta > Lepidoptera > Notodontidae > Notodonta > Notodonta dromedarius. The sequence goes on along the minus strand of LR990165.1, from coordinate 10,010,899 downwards.
GAGTGGCGACCTCGAACCGGAAGACGCAGAGTTGGACGGCCCCCCACTAGATGGACCGACGATCTGGTGAGAGTCGCGGGGAGCCGTTGGATGCGGATAGCGGGCAACCGTCCATTGTGGCGTTCCATGGGGGAGGCCTATGTCCAGCAGTGGACGTCTTCCGGCTGATGATGATGATGATGATGACGTCATACTATTATACCGTGTTCAACAATGTTATTCTATTGGACAATTCAAATACCAAGCTATTTTTGATGTTGACTGTACGTACTCAGGGTAAACATTTAATTCAGAAAACAGAAATCTTAAGCTACGATCCAAGACAATTGTTTCAGAAATAATTCCATGAAAAATCAGAACAATCGCAATAGAAATTTCTCTAGTGGCCAAGCTGGCGTGAAAACGAGAGTGTAATTTGCCGTGCCTATATTAAGAACCTCACGAAGAGCAGTAGAGTCCCGACGAAACATTCAATGGAGGTAATTAACTGTATTACAACGGAGTGTTAACGAAATGAAATACATTGTTACGTAGAACGACTCAAGAAACATACCTATATACAAATGTTTATTTTTAAGATCAACATCAAAAGTATCTTGGTGTCTGACATGCCCAAATGATTCCCATTATGTATGACATATACTACTATATACGAAAATATACTACTTTAGAGGCTATATGTGGACCCAGGCTGTGAAAAACCTTTAAATTAAAAAGCGCCTGCCTGGTATAATGAGATCTTAAGAAGGCAGTAAAACAGTATCTAAATCACATCCAAATTTCTACCGAGCAATCCAACTTACCTCGTAAAAGAATCTCCAAACAAAAACATTAAACCATAGCTGCATTCATAACAGAAATAATAAACGGCCTTTTAATTCGCGAAGTAAATAAAAGAACTCTTAACTTTCCTTATCAAATAAAAATTTCGCGGAACTTCGCACATCCACGTTGAATAAGGCTCCGGAATAATTTAACGTCGCGACTGTCCAAGTGTGCTGCGCGAATACTCAATTACCACTTTTTGTCTCGGTAGTACACTTTGTTTCTTGTTTTTTTTTTATTAAACTTCTCCCTCCACTCCCATTGGGGAAAAAGAAACACGGTTTGCGTTAGTTTGTCGTATTGGTTTGGTTCAAAATCCCTTATCTATTACAAAATGTTGTATACCGTGAGATTGATATTAGGGAATCAGGTAACACCAAATTCTCTACTAGAGATTTCTACTAGAAATAAGATCTCTATGGATCTGTAGACCAGATATTAGCTGCTTTACTAGTAGAGCAGAGACATTATATCAGCAAAGACTTCCCAAATTACATTAGGATCAATGGTGGTGGTATACCTTGTAGAGCATTTTGTTATAGAGCTTACAATTGTTGAACGTGATTGCACTCTCAAAGTAAACAGCTGTAACACTCTACAATTACGTAACGTAAACTCCAAACCCGCTATCACTAGGCGGAGTGCGGTTAGCATCTGGCAAACTAACGTTTTCAGGAATATTCCACCTCAAATGTGCACTAAAACCGTGTTAGCCTCAACCGTTTCAGCCTGTTACCTCTACACTTGGGTGTTTTGTTTACAACAACTTTTACAACTGAAGGACAGAGAGGATTACTGAAGCATACATATAATTGTAGAGAAAGATAGCTAAGCACTGTAGTACTTTTAATTATATATATTATCCTCAAGATTTTTTCCACGTACATAGGCGTTATTAAAGAGGAGTGGACTCACTTTTTCAAACTATAAATTTGAGCGTCCTGAGTGAATTTCGGTCACGGCGGCCAACCTCAGTGAAGACTAGCCAGGAGTTTAAAACTACGCAGACGATATTATAGTGGACATGAGTGCATGTGCGCAATCACAGGTGCACTCTTCTCTTCCGTCACTCCCATAGTCCGATGGGATGTGACGGCAATCCGACACGACCGGAGAGAGGTCAGGCGTAGGACCGACGGATTAACCTGCTCTGTGGAGCACGGAGATGCTCAGTTCAATTTGACACTAAATAGTCACCCATCTCTGACTGTCCTTACTAAGCTTTGCTTAACCTCCGATCGAAAAGCGATCAGTGATAACAAAGGACAAGACTATTAATAAAACTAGTATGCAAAACATAGCTACTATTAAACTCAATAATGATTTCGTTTGTAAGTGTCCTCATTTGTCACAGGTAGTGTTCCATATTCACAACGTGACATCCCTATACACTTATATTTCTCCAACGCTAGTGTACAAAAGAAAACTTATTCCAAGATAATTTCACCATTTATTTTCGCACGTTAGCGCTCCGCGCTGCAAGAACAGACTCCGACATTATTCACTAGAGATTTTTTAAGAAAGACCTTTATTTGCACAATGCAAATGTGACTAGCTAAAGTGAATAAAAAAGTGGGAAATGGGGGGTGCAAACTATCGTCTCTTTCATTTATTTCTTTGATAAAGATAGAGAGGGCGCAGCTGCGGCCAATTGTTACTTCACTTGGTTGGCTGGATTTGCATGCTTCGTGGTAATGCTTTATCCCTTTGTGTGAAAAGAGGTCGAATGAACGGATGTTTGTCAGTAAGAACTCGGTTTTATAATACTTGTTACAGCTACTGAAAGTAATGGATCTGTGTGACGCCTTTCTAAATTATTACTCTAATTGAGTTTCCCCAGAAAACATTTCATCAAACGTACAAACAATACTAATAAAACAAAAATATTTATTTATGTATATGTTCCACTCAATGATTTTGATGAAGAACAATGAATAAATCAACGGGGCTTTGCGAAACCCACTCTCCCCGCCCGTAGGCTACTGCTGTCAAAATAATGAGAACAATATTTTCGCCGTAATCCCTTTAGAGTTTGAGAACAAAACGTTAATTTCTCAGTTTAAATTGAAATAATAGAGTGTGTGTTGTCTGTGTATAATTGTGTTTGTTGAACTTTGTTGTTGGGAGTTCATCAAGAATTTCAATTTGGAAATCGATTGGGGAAATTGTTAATGTAATTAAGAGTTCTATTGGTATTGTGCTGTGCTGTCTAATGGAATTAAGAAAGTTTATTATTAAAATAAACGGAGATGACTTACAAATTGCTGTTAAATTTATTTGTTTGACTGTGAATAACTAGACTAAAGTAATCTATACAAATAAATAAAATTGGAGTGTCTGTTTGTGATATCAAAATAACACCTTTTCACTAAATGCATATGAAAGTACATACGACACCTATAACAAAAACGATTTAATTTTTTTTTGTCTGTCTGTCTGTCTGTCTGTCTGTGTGTTTGTTCCGGGTAATCTCCGAAACGGGTGGACCGATTTTGACGGGACTTTCACTGGTAGATAGCTGATGTTATAAGCAGTAACTTAAGCTTTATTTTAGAAAAACATTTTTTTTTTAAATGGGTCCTGTCGCGCGGGCTCAGAACGCGGGAGCGGGCTTTTTTGTTAAGTTAAATTCCACGCGGACGAAGTCGCGGGCTCAGCTAGTAAGTATAATATAATAAGATGGTAGTACATAAAAATACTTGACTAAACGCCATGTGTGATACCACAAAACCGTTCGACGTCTCACATCGTTTAAACTATACATCTATACAAATAAATAAAATTGGAGTGTCTGTTTGTATTATGACAATAACACCTTTTCACTTAATGCATATGAAAGTAAATAAGACACCTATAGCAAAACGCGATTTAATCTTTTTTTGTCTGTCTGTCTGTATGTCTGTCTGTCTGTCTGTCTGTTTGTTTGTTCCGGGTAATCTCGGAAACGGCCGGACCGATTTTGACGGGACTTTCACTGGCAGATAGCTGATGTTATAAGGAGTAACTTAGGCTAATTTAATTTTAGAAAAACAATTAGGGTTCCGCGTAAAAAAATTAAAACACATGAAATCAAAGAGTATCTCCGAAACGGCTGGACCGATTTTGACGGGACTTTTCATTGGTAGATAGCTGATGTTATAAGCAGTAATGGGTCCTGGCGCGCGGGCTGAGAACGCGGGAGCGGGCTTTTATGTTAAATTAAATTTTTGTTAAGTTAAATTCCACGCGGACGAAGTCGCGGGCTCAGCTAGTATAACATAAATTTTAACTTAACTATTACAAGTGTTTCCTCATTTAGTCCTCGATAGACGATGGAAGCCATAGTTAATGTAAATAAACAGTTACAGTTTACATTTTTACGGTTTCCAGCACATAATGTTTTATACTTATTATGTAAAAAAATTAAAAAATCGGCAAACAACCGTACCACCCTCCTGCTGTGCAATTACCGCATAGCGTATAGATGACTAGGTATTATACCAAAGGCAATTCCGGCAACATTGCCGGCTTGAAGGCGAGTGAGAAAAAGGGAGTCTTTGGTCTTCCGGTTCTCTCACTCATCACACGAAACACAAATAAAGATGTTCTTCTTTCTTAAAAAATATGGCCCAAACACATTTAATAAGAATACAATACAAAAATGTGACCGTCCACTTTGGAAAACCAAAAAGGAGGCTAGATAAAGATCTGTAATAGGATGGTTAGTACCACCTCGACCATGCCAGCCCGTATTTATTTATTCATTTAAACTCTATGCACAAGTAAAAACACAATGTACACAGGCGGACTTAATGCCTTAGGCATTATCTACCAGTCGACCTTAGGGTGGTGCAGAAACAACATGGCGGGTGCAACTTATACGAGAGAAATAGAGAGGAATTTATACCTATATACATATATTGATAAATACATAGATACATACATACATATAAAACAAAAGAGAAAAAAAAAAGTCCAACGAATTACCGCTGTGACGATTCTACCAACTTCTTGCGAATGTGCTCTCGTGCCTTCACCTTAAAAGACAACCGACTTTGTATTTCAGAAATTTAACACATGAATGATTACTAACATTCCTCAAGAATAACTTCTACTTACTAAGCTTAAATAAAAATGAAAAAACAAAGCGAGTCTGCATAGATAAGTCCGCACAAAGTGTCGGCGCACTTAGTGACAGTATCATTTCGCACCGCTTTTGTCGAGAACTGTAAAATAACCATGAAGCACATCTCCCAAGAACTAAGCTATAAAAAATCGCTGCGAGACTCGGAAACATTTAACTTTGCTCAAACTTTTTGCGGACTAACGCTCCTTTTTGCACTTTTCACTCAACTCCCATTGACCATAATACAGTGAGGTTTGAAAGTTTCCCAACTCTCAAGTTAGGGTTTTAACTATTTACGGCTGAAGTGTGGTGGAAAAAAATGGAAGTAGATAAATTTTCCTTTAGTGTGCGCGCAATAGAATATTGATGAGGCTGATTATTCTCTGTTCAGGTTGCAGTGCGGTGTTGTGTGCTGGAAATAGAAGTCTGTATTAAAACGCAATGTTTATACCTAGACGAATAAGATATTCTCTTCTCTATAACACTCCAAGTTTATTCACAGAAAACAACATGCGATATTCTCAAAAAAATCAGGGCATCCAATTTCAAGATTCTGCAGTACGTACCTAACTTAATTTGCATTCAAAACATGTCATATCATAACGCTTTATTCCTGGATGCATTTAGTGTTTAGCTTACAGCAATGACAGTAGTCCACGGTTTGACAGAGTAGGTGACAGATAGGGACAGTCCGCGACAGGTAAAGATGAGAAATTGCATGGTGATTGGAGGACAGCACGGATCTGCGCAGCGCCTGGGTCACCCAACTCTTAACACCTTGTTAGCAGTCATTCACACAACAACATACAAGACAAGTCAAATACAAGAACGGCGTCGTATTGCTCATGTGAATGACTTATAATTTCATACAAAAATAAAATCTCAACGTTTCGCGATCTTTAGATATCTATTCTCAATTTCGTAGAGTCAGTCACTAATCCTCGATCTTGATTCTAATTCTGGACTTCAAGGCAATACTAGTTATATCCCACTTTACACACTAAGTTTAAGTACATCGGTAGTTTATCACGTCAGGTTAAAATGGCGGCGGTATGTACCACGGAGTACCTAGTTGTACACTGAAAGGAATGCTGAATGCTGAAACTTAGCTTACGGAACACGTTTGTAGAATATTTAAAGCATCTTCAGATCTGGTTTTTCACAGATTTGCTAGAATATACTAAGAAATGTATTAAAGTATGTGAATGAAGTAAGACCTACTGCTGTAGATTAAAATTCGTCGAAAAGTTGAAAATTGTGAAAATTATGATTGCTACAAACCATATCTGAAATTATGTCGGTCTCGCTCATGCGAGACAGGCGACTATGAGAGAGGCGGCAATATGCAGCTAAGGCAAGTTTCATTATATACCTAAAAGAGGTAATAGAAACGTTTGATTCTTAAAATGTAAAATAGTATAAGCGACTGATATTAGAAATTACCAATTTAACAAATGGCTTCCCGATTACGATCATGATTTAATGTTATAATTTATTTCAGATAGTTAATATTATGATAAATGAATTTTAAGCTTTCATTTTAATTACCTAAGTAGGTACCTATCTTCTTAAAAAACACGACCGCTGGGTGTAACCAGTGGCAAAAGACCACTGTTGTCGCGAGAGTACATTTATTTCATTCCCACTTTTTGCATCAAGGGTTGTTATGTAAGAGTGATTTACGGATGCACAATTCGCTGTAAAAGCGACAGTGAAAAATGTTGTACTTTATATTGACTTCGGAAAGCGATTGTTTTAAACCGTAATGGTGCTATCGGAATGCAGGACGTCCGCCCCCTCCGACGGTCTTACCAGAAATTAAAATTGAGTGTTCAGTGTAGCGGTGAGATCTCAGGATCTCTTTTTTTGGGATAAAAATAAACCAAGTTGTAGTAAAGAGTGAAACGTTTTAGCATTTAGAATGTTAACAAAGTATTGTAATTACTCTTCTTATATTTAAGTAATTACTTAAAGCAAATTAAAATATTATGTTGATAGTGTACATACTCCATTAGTTTCTGAAATAAAATAAGATCTTTTTCATAGTCTCGGTACAAAAATGCAAGTCAATGATACCCAGTCTGCAAATGAGGGGTTTTGACGTAATTTATATGATGCATGTAACCTAAGACTAATAATAACAAATCTTAAATCAAAATAGTGATACATTTGAAAACAAAAGGAATACAACCATATTAAACCGCACTAAGCCATATAATCCCGTGTCCGCGCTACAAACGGGAGTCAGTGCATCGTCACACGGAATTGATCAATGCCACATCTACCGCAGCGCTGACCGCAACCACAGATTCATTTGTGCACCTGTCTATATCTCTTGATGCTAGTCATGGAACATTTCATAGGTAGCATGTGAAAAATCATATTATATAGGTTTTCATAAGTAGCACCTGCTACAGACCTAGATAGAAACTGTTAAAATCATTGCAATAATTGCAATGAAATCGCAAAGCGTTCGGTATTGTCACGGTTTTTATGATAAATCATTGACCAGTGTCTTTATAGGATTACGTCTCATAGTGAAAATTCACGCTGAAAAAAATCATTGACTAAGAAAAATCACAAGGGAAATAACAGTGAAATAAATTCATTTCACGTCATGAAAATGAATAGAAAGTAGCAATCATTTACATGCCTACTTGATGTATAACCCTAGTAGGTATTACCTTGTATACAGGATGAAATGTTGAAATAGGCATGGATGGCGAAATCCGAAACTATGTAGAATAACAAAAAAATGTCAAAGGAGTGTTAGGCCTGATTTAGGTAGGTACTCGTAAAAAATAAAACTGCATCGTTGAATTTTTTGATATTCAATATTCCTTACCAAGAATCGAACCCGTTGTATGAAAAAGACACTCACACTGTATTATTACACTATTCGATAGTATAACTAATAAGGATAAATTTCTGGGAATTAATTAATGAAAATGAAATTTCATCCTGTATATGCACAAATTTTGGTTTGGTTAATCTTTGTTATTGAGTTTCCCGCCGGATCTTCTCAGTAGAAGCAGCATTCCGAACCGTTTTGGTAGATTCTGACTATTCACAAGTGCTTTGTTCGTTTACATTAATACAATATTTTTATTTTTATTCAATATAAAGTAGGTTGGTATACATTTAATACTTTGTATCTTGGTATGGTATGAACTGTACCTAAGGAATCTCAATAAGATTAACTGATATTCAATATAAATTGCTAGGTCAGACCGTTTGGTCTGATCCTTATTAGGGAGCAGATTACATTAGGCTTTCCTTAGAATGAGTAGGTTTACTAGTAAATGTATGGTCACATTTATTTACTTAATAGACATTTCGATACATATCGAAGGCCAGATGTTGGTTGTTTACAAATAAATAAAATGGAAGTATAACCGTTTGAAACGTTACAATAAAATATTTTTAATAAATGCATATGTCACTATAAATACGGTAGGTACCTACTTATAACAAAAAAAAAACACTTTTTATAATTTTTATCCGGCAGATCTCCGAAACGGCTGGACCGATTGTGACGGGACTTTCACTGATGTATTTATTATATCAAAGTACAACGCAGGCGGGACCGCGGACAACATCTAGTCACATATTAATAAGTATACTAAATTGCGTCTTTACGGACAGACAGATTGCGCACCCACAAATCCTTTGTTCACATTGACTATAGGTCTACGTTACACATTGTCATGGAGTTAGTGCAGTGTACCAGAGAATTGATAGATGCCTTGCACGCCGCAAGACTGACCTCGGTCTTTGATTTATTTACACACCTGGCCCCGCGAGGGACGGAGAGTAAAGGTAGTTATAGGATTTGCTCTTTGTATGTTCCTTCCTAGCATTGTACTTGTGAAGTAAATACCGTTAGTATTTGCAAAACTTAAAAAAAAACGACTTTAAGCTGAAATAGGACTGAGCCTGCATGTCCTAAATTGCCACTCTTTCAAAATGCTCACTGTAACAATGTAACCACTTTCCCATAATGACCACTTTTCTAGGTTAAAACTCAGATTCATTAAGTATAGCATCCGTAAGCTGTTTGCTGACTGTGTTACATCTGAAAAACTAAGCTACACTTTATAATATTTTAGTAAGTACTAGCTGAGCCCGCGACTTCGTCCGCGTGAAATTTAACTTAACTTAAAAGCCCGCTCCCGCGTTCTGAGCCCGCGCGACAGGACCCATTTTTTAAAATTTGTTTTTCTATAATAATAGTAGCCTAAGTTACTGCTTATAACATCAGCTATCTACCAGTGAAACTCCCGTCAAAATCGGTCCAGCCGTTTCGGAGATACTCTTTGATTTCATGTGTTATTATTTTTTTACACGGAACCCTAATTGTTTTAATAAATTTAAGTGGCCTAAGTTACTCCTTATAACATCAGCTATCTGCCAGTGAAAGTCCCGTCAAAATCGGTCCAGCCGTTTCGTAGATACCCGGAACAAACACACAGACAGATAGACAGACAGACAAAAAATTTTTAAATCGCGTTTTTCTATAGTTGTCGTATGTACTTCCATATGCATTTAGTGAAAAGGTGTTATTTTGATATTACAAACCGACACTCGAATTTTATTTATTTGTATAGATATTTTGAAGACAAGCCCAGACATTATTATTCAAACTATTAATATTGGATTTCATTTAAAGAAAAAAAATATCATTATCTACATGCACCAGAACTAGCTTCCAAATATATATATTAAAGTTTAACAAAATATATTCCAAAGCAGAACTCACAAGACAATTGAATCTTTAGCGGATCTGCAGTTAATATTTATGTCCATTAACATTTGAGAAGGGTCACCGATGGCCCCACATCTGGAAGATTTGAATTTTTTATTGAATCTTCTGGAATAGCCAAGTGAATACCTCATTGTTGTCTGTGGTACCTTATAAATCATCTTAGCGCCGCTCACCAACAGCTATAACTTATTACTTAACACTGCGGAAATGTTAAATGATGTGACCAAGAATTTTTTTCTCGTTATGATATATATACTTAAAAAGTTGAACGGAAATAAGTTTATAAACTGAGCAAAATTTTTCACATAAATAATCCTTCCAGCCATGAAGGGCGTATAGTAAATGCACGTACGTAACATGCCCATAGTTTACTAAAAGAAAGGTGCGTTATAATAAATGATGATGGATCCTTCTGTGAAAAGGAAACACGGGTAACAAAGGAAATGTATTATACATCCGGTAATGATAGAATCTTAGGAGCTGACAGTCTTTTCGTTGGAACAATTCAACCGTGAACAAACTTAGTTCTCATTAGGTAAATTGTTTGAAACCTAGGCGTCTACTGTGAAACGAAACACAAAGCTGCGCGTATCTCACGGTCCATTGCGCATTCGGTAGCGATTCGTCTGTAAAATTTTTGGAACTGCTTTTAGAAAAACGCATTGGAATGTGAAAGGAGCGTGAAATCTTTTTTTTGCGTGTATTTTCCTTTACATTGAACTGGATTCAGAGGCCGACGGGCTAGAATTCGAGACTTATGTAGTACAATAAAAAATGTTAGTGATGTATGTTCGTGGAAATTAACCAGATAATATAGGTATGTTTTTAATAATTATATTTAAATTCTCTCAACAGTAAGGTATTCATTTGGTTACATACGAAATGGCTCTGCTCTCTGTGTGTTTGTCTAGTTGACGTGAGCCAGTCTGTCGAGGCAAATAGCTAGCTGTGGTTTCAGTTCCACAGTCTGAGCTCAATGCTGTTTGCTTTCGATCAAAGTAACCTATGTAAATGTGGACATTCGCTTGACTTATGTATGTAAATCTATCCAGTTTTTATCGGAAACTGCGTTTTAGAATTTATATGTTTTATGTAAAGAAGCTTGAATGCTTTATATTGCTGTCCATTAAATTGATTTGATTAACATAACGGTATTGCGTATTTGAAAAATCTAATAATATATTTATTTATTTACATACTTAAATAAACAACATTATGAAATTAAGTTATTTCTTTGCAGTTAAATAAAATCTCCGAAAATGGAAATGTTACAATAGCATTTAACGGATAATGCTTGAAAAAATTAATGTTCTTGGTCATAAAATCTTTAATCCCACAAAATTACGGAGCGGAGGACTTAAAACATGACATTTACGAAATACAATTTGCAAACAAGCCTACAGTTCATGAAAGTTGATTGTTATAATTGCCACAGGCAAATTACGTCATTTTACCAACCTACTTTTACAGATCAGTGTTCCAAAATCGACTCATATTGCAAAAGTCGTAAAGTACACATTCGGCTGAGAAGATGTATTTGGAGTGAAAAAACAAGTTTGTCAGCTTGCACGGATTGTTCACAACTGTGGTGAAGTTGGTATAATGTGTGACGTATCCCAACGCTTAACATTTGCTCGCCACAAAGTCTTATCTTTTGTTGAATTTCGTGATATTATATCAGTTCAAATTACGTCAGTTAAAAGTTTAATGGAGTAACCAGTTATGGGTAGGGATCGGAATAAATCAAATTGTGCTGAAATTTCGAGCAAGCAGCTGAGAAAATGACTACTACTAGGGTATGTATGTACATGAATGAAAGTATTGGCCAAGTGTACAAAAAACCATAATACACAGACATTGTGTATGATGATAATTTGTATGCCGGATCTAAATGACACTTAAATCTCGAGTTACCACGCAGTAGGTACTCATTTCCATTCAATGACTGTCTGTAGCAATACTCTTAATAAGTACTCAATACAATGAATCAACCATAAAAATCCGGAGAAACAAAATTTGGCACGAGAGATCCTTATCCATCGAAGGATGTCTACTCCCCAAAATATTTGATTCCAAAACATGAATGGGGTAGAGCGTACTAGAGTGGGGATGAACGTGACTCCGAAGGCTCACTGCGAATAATGGTGTCGCCCAAATTAGATTGCATTGCATTCCCCCGGAATCCTTTTCGACGGTACCGAATATTTGCGTTTTATCAATGTCCCGTATCTCCAACAGAATATATATTTCAAATGCATTTTATTTTGGACTCCAACTTAGTATTCTTTCTTTAAACATAATGGCAGTAGTTTTAAAATGTCTTTAGTTACAGGCAAACCTTCAAATTGGTTTTCCTCATTTATTTGAACTTAATTAATAGTAACTAGCTCATCATTAATTCAAACTCTGTTCTTTGGACAAATTTCTAAAATGATTTTGATTTTAAAGATTATAACAGATCACTATATCCATTTTAAATTGCATTATTGAATATGATTTGATAGTGTAATCTTATCCCTGAAAGCCCCTCTACGTCGTCCTTTTCAAATTCTGAGACGCCTTTTGTTAGGACGAGAGATACCCAACAGATATCAAACATAATCTAACGTTAACATTTCGACTAAAATGTTAAGCTTTAAATTAAAGGTTTCACGAAGGTCTATAATTTCGTAATTTCAACCTTTATCGATTTCATATAGCTGGGTGTTATTTCAAACTCAAAACTTGTTAAAATGCTAGTAGTCATGATATAGATAGACATGAAATAGCGAAAGTCACGATTGGAAATACATGCCGTAAATCTATAATGAATTGGGATTAATTTAGTTTATCAATGTTTTTCTATTAGCTTCTTGTTATTAATCACTATGATCCGTCCCATGTTTTGGTACAGTATAACCTTTATTGTGATTTTCATTATGATGAATTTATGTTTTTTAAAAGATTTTACAAATAAAATTTCAAGGTTATTAAGTAGAGATCTATAAAAATAAATAAAATTGGAGTGTCTGTTTGTAATATCAAAATAACACCTTTTTACTAAATGCATACGAAAGTACATACGGTACTTATAACAAAAACGCGATTTAAAAATGTTTTGTCTGTCTGTCTTTCTGTCTGTCTGTCTGTCTGTCTGTCTGTCTGTCTGTCTGTCTGTCTGTCTGTATGTTTGTTCCGGGTAATCTCCGAAACGGCTGGACCGATTTTGACGGGACTTTCACTGGCAGATAGCCGATGTTATAAGGAGTAACTTAGGCTACTTTAATTTTATGAAAACAATTAGGGTTCCGTGAAAAAAAAAACACATGATATCAAAGAGTATCTCCGAAACGGCTGGGCCGATTTTGACGGGACTTTCACTGGTAGATAGCTGATATCATAAGCAGTAACTTAGGCTTCTTTTATTTTAGAAAAACAAAATTTAAAAAATGGGTCCTGTCGCGCGTGCTCAGAACGCGGGAGCGGGCTTATTTGTTAAGTTAAATTCCACGCGGACGAAGTCGCGGGCTCAGCTAGTTATAAATAAGCAAGCGTTGGTGTAGGGTGGCCTGCGGTTGCAGATAAATTGACAACCTACTGAAAGGGGCTGGTATAAACTGAATGCAGAGAGCGTAAGACCAAACTCAGTGGCGTGCATTGTAGATTGGCTTATAGTAGTGTGGACACCAAGAGGCTAAAGATGATGAGAGTGAAACCAGTATGTTGTGGAGCGGCTCACCCTCTTCCCTCAAATAGGGTTAAATAGAGTGTGAACACTCCTCAAGTGATGCTCGTCTTTGAGCGCTGTTGCTATGGACTAGTCCGCCTATTTTCCTCTTTACATTCTTCTGTTCCGTGTTCATGGTATCCAATCTGTCTGTACTTATTCAGCAGTCTGGTTGGTTCTAAGACCAATGATTTATAGAAAGCAAATTCTAAATGGCTACTACTAATACTCCGCGAAGAAAAATGGATCCATATTAACTCGTCGAGTCGATAACACAAGCTCGAGGATGCACGATTAATGGTTGTAGACCAAACGAAATGGGAATGTCTTGGGCGTGATAAGTTATCCGGGACACTCCTCGAAGATGTGGTGAATGCATCTATATACATTTTATTCTTGTAGAATATTTATACATATTTTAAACTTAGCATTAATTTGGACCGCCGCAAGTGGGTCTTTATTATTTAGAAGCATTGAATATGAATAGGGGTTAATTTTCTTTTTTTATTTTATGTTATTGACGTTCTTAAAGAGAAAAACACTAAATAATTTAAAGAAGAAGCTTATTATTTCAGTTCTGCTTTAATTTCGTCGTACTTTTTATATATTTCGAATAAACACTATACATTACCTCGTTTATATTAAATAAGTTTGAGCGGTATAGGTTCAGGGCTTCAGGGTAAAGCAAAATAAATGCTAATTAAAAATGACCTTCAAAGTGTACAGGCAACAATTTAAGAATTAAGTAAAAAAGTTAGTTAAGTACCTAATTAAGTAGGTACTACAAGAGACTTTTTAAGCTTTGTGCTCCAATAACATGTCGAAGTAGACCTAATTTCCTCTCCAGCATTATCCCATAAAATCAGGTGGACACCAGAAGCTAAGCAACACGTGATTGGCATTCACATCAATAAAAGGTTTCACCTTCGAAATTCAATCCTAACATTTATGTCATAAAGTTCAATATCGTTCTTTAAAAAAATGTAGATACTTTTGATACAATACGGAATGGCCGGGTGAAACTAATGACCGTAATTGAATTTTGTGCAGCGCTTTGTTCCGTGCTACGAATTCAGCTAATTCTGTGAGCCGTTTTAGTTGTTAACTAACGCTTTTGTTTTCCCCATGAGTGTAATTACTGTGCAGATTTACGTGAGTTCCGTGTAATCGAGCGTTGATACTTTATGGGAATTTACACCGTAAGAAGCTGTTGATAATGTTCTTATTGAATTAGGTAAAATATTTACCACGTGGTGAAATTAAAAAAAAACTCGCAGAAAATCGAATCTATACAAATAAATAAAATTGGAGTGTCTGTTTGTAATATCAAAATAACTCCTTTTCACTAAATGCATATGAAAGGACATGCGACACCTATAGCAAAAACGCGATTTAATTTTTTTTTGTCTGTCTGTCTGTCTGTCTGTCTGTGTTTGTTCCGGGTAATCTCCGAAACGGCTGGACCGATTTTGACGGGACTTTCACTGGTAGATAGCTGTTGTTATAAGCAGTAACTTATGCTACTTTTATTTTAGAAGAACAACATTTTAAAAAATGGGTCCTGTCGCGCGGGCTCAGAACGCGGGAGCGGGCTTTTTTGTTAAGTTAAATTCCACGCGGACGAAGTCGCGGGCTCAGCTAGTCAAATATAAATATGGATATAAATGATTGATTAATATCAATACTGCTATAAATGTGGTTCTGTTATTGAAGTGTCTGTTTGTAAGGTAAAAATAAATTAATGGTTTAAAAAAACTTTTAAAAACAAGCTTTTAAACTTTTTTTAACAATACATTTGTTTTTTAGTTTTCGTGTTCTCCTCAGCAATCCCTTTCATTTGATACCCATCCTGTGGTATTGCAGAAAAAATAACTAGTCCGCCATCTTGGATGATCCTCCATATTGGAATTAGACGGACGTCACACAGCTAAACGTGCATTGTTATCCAAAATAAGCGTGTATACTAAATTTCAGCTCAATCGGTTAAAGATAACTGACTTAAAATTCAGTTGCAAGATTCCACCCGGACAAACATACATTGCATGTTAAATAAAAGCTTGTAATAACAGCTTTGTATTAACAACAAAACAATTTTTAATTATATATCCGCCGGTCTGTCTGTACGTCTATTTGTTTCGGCTTATCTCCAAAACGGCTGGAACAAAGGACTATTTAATTTATGTATGAACAGAATTAGCGTCGTTGTTTTATTGGTTTTTAGATAATTTTGTTTCAAGTAGGTGGTAAGTCAGTTATTTGAATTATTGCAAATTGACCCATATACTCGAGTCATAAGCGTCACAGATCGTGTCTTTGTGAAATTACCAAACTATCTTCCTACACTAGATTTCCGTCCCGTCCCCGTCCCCCCCCGACCCACTCACCGCTCTCCTAGACTCAGATGTCGAGGAGAACGACACACGCACACTCCCCACCAGACACCGACCTCGCCGGCGAGGTCGACGAACCCCCGCTTCCGCTAGAAGGTGCGTCTACTTACCTAGACGCACCTTGGCACCCGACAAGCCCGCTGAGTTTCTTGCCGGATCTTCTCAGTCGAGGTCGCGTGTCGATGGTGGTAGATTTACCCTCGCCACCTCTCCTGGCAGCGGCCCAAAACGATGTCGTGTCAATTGTGGCGCCCTTGAGCTAGCTGCCCCCCTGCCCCTCTTGCTGGAGCGCATTTGCGCTCGCCCTGTGTCCGGGTGAAGTTGTTATGGCCACACTGGCCAACAACATATAGTCATATCAAAAAAAAAAACTACATTTCCGTTACTAAGGCCCGTATTCATAAATTGATCTCAAGTCTGAGAGCGATCTTGGAAATGTCATTCTTATGTCATAAGAGCGTACTCAAGATCGTTCTCAGACTTGAGACCGATTTATTAATACGTCCCTAATGCGTACGCGTCAAAGGTACGCATAGAGTAAGGAATAATCATTTCTAAGCAGGCATATAGAGGTAAAAATGTAATTTACCTACTCGTACTACCTACCACATATAATTTTATACTATATTTTCCCAAAAATAAATTATATTAAACAGATAAAGTACTCTGGTAGGTATATATTTTTATAATCTCCGCTCCTAGTATTTCTTGACGCGAGATTTTAATAAAAACCTAGGAGCTGCCGCTTCCTTCGAAATTGTAAGCGAAATTAATTTTGGCCTTGTTTTAATATCTCGTTGGGAGGAAAGGCTTATAAACCTTCTAAGCCACATAATAAAGTTGAAAAAGTATCCTGATATTAAATATAATACTCGCGGTTTCTTCGCAATAAAACTGTGTTAATTAAATTCTTTTTTTGTGTCGTGAAATATTTTTATTGTTGAAACTACCGTCGTTTTAATATTTTTTGTTGAGTTGAAGGTTTTTATGAGCTCGGACTTTTGAATTTTCTCGTTCTCTGTTTAAAATTATTAAGTAGTAAGTATATTTGATCAGGGCCAGCGTGGTGGATTATGACCTGAATCTCCCTCGTATTGAGGGGAGGCTCGGGACCAGTAGTGGGCGTTAAATAGGGTTTAGTTGTTATTAATTTTGTTTTAAATTGTAATTAGTTTTTTTTTAAATATATTTGAAGCGTCTATAGGGGCGCCCCTCCTAACCGTGAGGTTACCGTTGCGATCTCATTTGAGCCCACCTCTAGTACAAGAAACCCAGCTTCCTTGGATATCCTAAAGCAACTTATAGTAATGTACATCTTAGTTAGCTAGTAATCTTATATAAGCCAATAAATAGCTAAGTTTTTGTCATTTCTCTATTACACCTCCATTAAACTGACGCAATACCTGTATTAATGATATAGCTGTCTCTATTTTTAACAGCTCAAAAATAAAGACAACAGCTTCTCGACCTGTGTACTATTTACAAGATCATATGTCCAAACATAATATTATTTAACATTGGCTTCTTATTATTCCACAACAAACCAACGCTGAGTATAATATGCTAAAATCTAATCCATATTAGCTGTGCTCTCGAATAAATAATGAATAAGTCGAAACTGTGACTGGACTGAGATAAATGACACGCCACTCCTTGAATACTAATGTGCGAGCGGACGCCCTAGATGTGCTA
The DNA here is from genome assembly GCA_905147325.1 of Notodonta dromedarius. NCBI lineage: Eukaryota > Metazoa > Arthropoda > Insecta > Lepidoptera > Notodontidae > Notodonta > Notodonta dromedarius. Next base: position 9,993,416 of record LR990165.1, on the reverse strand, counting down.
ATGACGATTGATTTTATGCGATTTTATACGACGCTGATTCTTTTCTACTAACTAAACTTAACTAAACTAATTGTATTGCCATTCTTGTCATACTCATAATGTATGAGCAATACATTACAGATGTATTTCGTTTATTTTCTTGAGCTCCGGCTGCCTCATTTAGACCGCAGTTCATCCCAATTTAAAAAAAAAATCACCCAACATTTATCTTGAAATTGGGTTACGAATAGTCATGATTGGGTGAGAAATATGCAAAATTGGGTGACAGCTAAAGTTGAGATATATTTTGGGATCCCTTAGGGCCATCTATATCTTTAGATGTAAAGATCTTGATTTTTTTTGGCTTATCTATGGTTAGAAGTGTCAAATTTCATTCAGTCCCGATTTGACGGCAACGGAATTGGCAACAATACTGAATCATGGTTATGTATTACGGTAAGAGAGATTGGATTAAAAGGCTTTCAGAGGTGTGATCATTTGTATAGAGTTGCCAAGTTGTTTGTTACGGTTGAGGAAAAACAAACGCACTTTGTTGATATTAATTGATTATTTAAAAATAATTAAATAAATGGCATTTTGGCCTGAATCCCCCTCATGTTGAGGGCAGGTCCGTGCCCAGGAGTGGGTCAAAAGGGCTAAATTATAAATTAAATAAATAAACATATCACCAAGCATGCACGAAAATGATATGAACAATTACGGTAGGACTTGACTTAATAACAATTATAAACAATAATATCTAATAAAAAGTAAAAATAAATTTAATGAATAAATCTTCCTATAAATTTGCATCAGACGCACTTTTGATGCAAAACTTTTTAATTAATAAAAATAGGCTGATAAACTTAAAAACAAAATATTCTGGATTGCAGCCCAGAATGAAACATTCATCTTAGTGAACAACTGACACTGTCAAGTGTACATTCTCTTGTTTCACGTGGATTAACGAAAATTGAAAAATGGATATACGATTATAAATTTATAAAATAATCTGTTATAAATTATAATATGATATTATGTATTGTTATAATGTAATGTTCGGTTGGCTGAACAGCTGAGTGAAAATTTCCAGTATAAACTGAAATCTGTTTATGAGGGGTTTTAATAATAAAAACAGCTCAGCTCATGCTTGCAATACTGAAGGCATAGCTCCTATGATGCTGACCTGTAGAGGATTGGTAGTGAGGGGGGTTGAGTTTCCATATGTATCACTCATCGTATGAAACGCAAGTATAATCGCTTCTTTACGCCTATCTTCTGTGTGAGGGTGGTATTACCTCGATCGACCCAGCCCGTATATAAATTATTTTAAATTGGTTATAGATTGACTCTACCACCGTATATTTTTTATGTGATACCACATCCATGTAATAGGATTCATGTTCACCGCGACGAAGCATCTATAAATCCGGCAACGACGGAGTGAGACATCCAATTTTCTCTAAAGCTACAGTCCACTCAAGATCTTTGTCGTGATGAATAGAACGCTCAGGAAACAAATCTCTTTTGTGAGTTATTCCACACCGTCTGGAGATGACCCTTCCAATGTTATTTACTTAATGGAAGCATCTACTTTGTCACTGCAAAAGTATTGTATATTATTTTAAAGATGGCTTTGTTTTGTTTATGAATAGTACTGCAAAAAGTTGAATGGATGTTTAAAAGGATAACATGGCCAGTCTAGGTGTAAGACGCTCGTATTAATAAATCTAACTCAAGTCTGAAAGCTCGCGCTGAGTCGCTCTCAGACTTGAGATTGATTGATTAATACGGCCCAGAGTATATAAGGGGAAAGGGGGTGTTGACCAACAAACACTATATTTTTTGTTATTTTATATCTAGCTTGCAATCATAATTAAATTTAAAAAAAATCTCTCTCGCCGCGGACCGCCATTGTGAATTACAACCATATCGATATTAAAAATATTTTATATTTTAAATTAAATAGATTTACTTGGTAATCGCACTAAACTAAACTAAATACATTGTGTTTTCATGCGATGTCCAAGTCAATCTATTAAAATTAAAACATATTTTTTTTAATATTGTTTTTTTGATGTTGGCCACAATAAGATGTTGTTAGGTTAGCAAGTTACGTAATACGTAATACTGAATGAAAACAGAAGGTCCCTTAAGTAGAGACTTAATAAAGTAACCGACTTGGTATTACATATATCTCACCTCTTTTTACGGTAGAGAACTGAGTTGCGAGACTTGGGTTTTTTTACAAGTTTTGTTTTTGATGGTTTATTTGACTGCAATGTACAATCTCTTTAATTAAAATTCCAGTGACCTAAAAATTATCTACACTAGAGTTTTACATACATTTACAATTTTAGACAGGGGGTTGAGATTCTGACTCTCTCGCTCATTCAGAACGCAGCTATAACAGCTACTTTACGCCGGATTTCTGTGAGAGGTGGTACTACCCCGGTCGAACCAAACCGTGTATGAGCTATAGACAATTGACAACAATTACTCTCTACCACACATGAATGAATACGTAACTACAAAATTAGACAACGGTGCAAATTTTTTAATTTCAGGAAACTGAAGCCGTCATCTGAAATCGCAACCGGTTGCAACCGAACGGAAAATTTAACGATATCAAAGTAATAAAACAGTTATGGCAACGATAAGACATTTAACGATGCCATGACGAATTAATTTGGCCGGCATTCCCGATTTAATTGGCAAGATCCATCGTGTTCCTTAACTATATAAAATTTCCGTTATCATTAAACGCACTGGGCTACTTATTAAAGTCGAATTATCTATAACAAAATATAAGTCAAGGTGTTTTTGTTATATAACAACGACGGCAAACGAGCGCACGACAAGGCTAAAGCGCCCATCTAGCCCGCGAAGTTCAAATTTTTGTGGTTTTTTAGAAATTATTCAAAATCTGACAATAATAAAAGGCAAATTTTGTAATTCGCGAAAAAGACCGTGTGCAGTGCATTTATTAATATATCCAACTTACTCTAAAACATTTCAAGAACGACAGCTATCCAGATAATCTGGCAATTTTTGTATATTTAGTGATTTACTAGTATCATATCCACCGTGATAATATTTAGAGTAAAATAAATGAATGAATAAACGCACTGTTTGTCGCAAATCATAAAATGTTGTCTTAAATGTTTTCAGATTTTGGATATACTATAAAAATACTCGAAATTTTTGAATTTCGCGCGCTAGGCAGGCGCGGTCACCTTAGGCTTATAAAATAGATGCTTGCAATACTAAAAGGATTGCTGGCACGTTGTCAACCTGAAAGGGAGTGGGACAGAGGAAGGGGGAAGGCAGGGGGGTTGGGCTTCCAGTTCTCTCAATAACCGTACGAACCGCAGCTATAATAGCTACTTAAGGTTGATCTTCTGTGAGAGGGTGATGGTCCCGATTGAGCTACCCCGTATAAGAGTTGTAGTCAAATGGCTACACTTGACTTTAGAACAGTAAAAAAGTGTTTTAAACATTTTTATATAACAGGCATTACATTTTTTACAATACAAAACAATAATAAAATTACTCACACTTGAAGGGTAATTAGGTATATATGCTACGCATGTGCAAAGGAAATTGGCCTTTGTAAGTGTCATCGATATATCATGACGTATCCAGAAGGTACCTGTCTCTAGCCAGATGACTTGACCGAGTGACCATATAAACGTACCTAGTGTTTCAATAGAACCTTATTTTTAAAATATATAAAAAAAAACTTACAAAAAACTTTTTGAAATAAGAAATAGAGCAGCAATATAAATATAAATATCGCCAGACTGACACAGCAACGTATGGTCCCAAACTAAGCATTGCTTGTACTATAGGTACCGTACAATAGACTCAGAGACATCTAGACTAGGGCAAATTACGAAAAGGCCATTTCCGAAATTTGTTCCGAATCGAACCCGCAACCACCATGTGCAATGAGCCGAGCGGTCTACGCTAGAAACACTGCAAGAAGCGGTCGTCAAGAGAAGTAAAAAGCGCGACTTACAGCACTTCCCAGTCAATATAATCCCATCACTAAAGCACTCGTTTTAAGCAGCAGATCCTATGGGCGAATCTATCGAATATCGATAAAATTCTTTCTAAAACAAAACACTGCACGGCACGATGTCGCTGTACTCGTATAGTTAATACTGCTATATGGTAGGGTTTATACCGTGGTAGTCAGTGAATCACGATGAGTAAAGGCAGTGGCACACTATGCTCCTTTTTTACCCGACTACGACAAAGCCAAAAGGAAGGGTTATGTCTAAGCCTATGTATGTATGTGTCATTATTATGTTCCACCGTAGCGCCTAAACTAGGTACCCATCCGATTTTGATGAATAAGGTGTCAATCGATTTGTTACTATAGTCTGGGTGACATTAGCCAAATTAGATATTTACGATTAAAATGAATATGACGGATGTTACATCCAAAAAAGTGGTGGTCTCTGAAATTTTATTTGAGTGGTAATGTCTTAAGAAGGAAGAGTAAAGTTATTGTTCAAATATATAAATAGTTTAAAAATAGCTTAAAATTATTACACATATTCCCGTGTATTTTGGAGATTTAATATTTGAAACGCAAGCGACATTTTTTAACGGCGAAATGCTTCAGAAAGGCACCATAGCTAGATAGTGTAAGCTGCACTGCATTCTGTTATTCTATGTCGTAGTTGATTCCAATGGCAAGGAAGCATAAATGAAAACCCAGACTGCTTAGTCCTTCGGGATATAATAATATACTATATACTTAGTCTACAGGTTGAAACAGAAAAGGTATACTATATTTTTTTAAACTTAACTTTGTAATTCTAAAACTATCAGCTTTGGAGGAAACTTGATAAACAAAAGGTGTTATAGGAATATAGCTATTGACATATTTCACAAGTCTACAAAACCTTTAGTACTTCAACTGTCCCACAAAGCCGATAGCATGAGATTTACAAAGTTAAGTTGCGAAAACAATAGTATACCCTTTTTGTTTCACCTAGTATAGTAATCTTTATGTAAAGCAGATTTATTTTCCTCGTCTCTAGTACTTCTCGTGTCGTCTTGTTGTATCTTTCCCTGTAACGACGACTCTCGGGTCCATTAAAGTGATATACCTACAACTTAAATAGTTGCATCTCCAAATAAATGTCCGAAACAACATTTAATAAAATCACTCACCCCAAAAAAGTTGCGTCCAAACAATATTAACCTTCGGAATTCACCGCGAAAATGCTGTGTATGCACCTCTATAAAAGTTAAAAGCTTTTGTCGGAAAAAAAGGTGGTGGGAATAAAATAAAAGTGAATGCAGTTCCTAAAAGCGGGCGCCAAACGCGAGGGCATATTCTGCAGCGAACAGTTGTCGCATCCCACGGGACTTCTGACCCGGGAAAATATTCCCCGGCCTGGATACTTTTTGAGCGTGTAATGTGAATAGTTTTTTTTGTACAAATGTGGTGCTAGTTCGTTGTCACTGCGTGGAACTTGCTTTTGTGAGGATGAACTAGATATTCTGATTTTGTGGTTTCAATAATTTGTTAACATAGATATAAGAATCATGCAATATGGACTTGCTGCTGCATATACAAAATAATTGATGAACTACTTACCTACTAGTATCACTATTCTTAACCAATTATGCAGGACTTTCCGTGTTAAAGAACATAGTACCTCCTTAAATGATTATGTTCATTAATTATTAATTACCAAATGGTATGACGTATGACGTCACGTGCATAAACAAATCTATACAAATAAATAAAATTGGAGTGTCTGTTTGTAATATCAAAATAACACCTTTTCACTAAATGCATATGAAAGTACATACGACACCTATAACAAAAACGCGATTTAAAAAAAATTTGTCTGTCTGTCTGTCTGTCTGTCTGTCTGTGTGTTTGTTCCGGGTAATCTCTGAAACGGCTGGATCGATTTTGACGGGACTTTCACTGGTAGATAGCTGTTGTTATAAGCAGTAACTTAGGCTACTTTTATTTTAAAAAAACTAATTTAAAAAAAATGGGTCCTGTCGCGCGAGCTCAGAACGCGGGAGCGGGCTTTTTTGTTAAGTTAAATTCCACGCGGACGAAGTCGCGGGCTCAGCTAGTACTGAATAAGATTTTGACAATCGAGTAATTTTTTCGCACGTGTGAATTTCAATCTTAAAATATTGTAAAAATCGTCACTAAGTATTTAGGTATTACTGAAGTAAGCACCAAATTATCGAGAATGATGGAAACCCCAATACCTTCCTCGTTTCTAGCAATAGGCCGAAATTAATCATGTAAGCTAAATTAATGTATTCATAGGTTATCTCGAATCCCTGGTAATAACCTCTACATATACAGTTACGCATGTACCATTATTCGTAATACGTCCTGGAGCGGATTCAGGTCTGATTGTAATAGTAATTTTGCTAACAATAGTGGTATCATAACATTTTATAAAACCACAGGGCTCTGTTGAAACGTTGTTATTTTATAATTTTACTAGCTGAGCCCGCGACTTCGTCCGCGTGGAATTTAACTTAACAATAAAGCCCCCTCCCGCGTTCTGAGCCCGCGCGACAGGACCCATTTCTTTAAATGTTGTTTTTCTAAAATATAAGCCTAAGTTACTGCTTATATCATCAGCTATCTGCCAGTGAAAGTCCCGTCAAAATCGGTCCAGCCGTTTCGGAGATTACCCGGAACAAACACACAGACAGACAGACAGACAAATTTTTTTTAAAACGCGTTTTTGTTATAGGTGTCGTATGTACTTTCATATGCATTTAGTGAAAAGGTGTTATTTTGATATTACAAACAGACACTCCAATTTTATTTATTTGTATAGATTGGTTAGTGATAGATGAAAAAGGTCATTGTGTATGATGGAATAAAAATTACAACTATTTAATTGCTATAAGCTGCAGTACGACAGTAATGTCTCCTAAATCCAATAAATGTGTCCGTCTGGCATCCTAACCGGCGCGGGATTATTATATAATAGCTTTCCAATACAACCAATGCGGGCAATAAGTCTGCCAGACGGAAGCAGGATTGGGCGGAACACATTTTAGAGACTGCACCAGAATAAATGGGTGTGACGACATACAAGAACAGATGGGAAAATGTGAGATGGAAAATGCGCAAGGATTTGGGAGCGTCTTAGCCAAACAAAGTAGGTACAGATCAGTGCTCTATTTGTTTTTGCGAAAGAATCGGCACTTACTCCTCATAACGAGCTTTATAAATATACCTGAGTACCTTTAAACATAGAATCCATCAGCGTTTGCATTTACAGTCAGGTAAATATTGCGAGTAGCTCGAAATATACCTGTTCCAAATTTAAAAAATCCTCCAATCACAACACGACACTGATACGTCAATCCGCATTGACGGTGCCCGGTTCAGTACACCGGTAGAATAAAAACGTCACGAGTGATTACGTACAACAAAAGCAGATTTGGCGGCACGATAATGGTATTCAGTTAATCCGTGATTAATCCGGCCGCAGATGCGTGTGATGAGGGTCGGGCTGGTGTGACAGAGCGATAATTGTGATGTTATGATATCGCGCCGTGTGGAATAAGCTTTATTCTAGGATGTTTAGGACCGATGGGTATAAATAAGACGATGAAGCGTAAAACACTTCATCTCCCACATTGTGTCAAGTCTATAATCATATAACTAAGTAAATTCCGGTAAAGTTTTTGTAAAAAAAAAGTCAATCAAGGGTAACTAAGTAGAATCCAATTGATAGTCGTAATGATCTTAACAAATACTACAATTACCTAAGATAACAATGCATTAAATATGTCAGTTTGCAAATTTTGAACCGGCACACAGTGCTCCAAGTGTCGCAATATTTCGGAAGTATGAAATTTTTTTTTTGTTTTTTTTTCCGTGCTGGTTAGTACCTAACTTTTTACAAGAATCGATACTATAACACATAGACTTTGATATAATCAATCTATGAAACCCTAGATGAAACCCTATTATCGTTGACGTATTACTAAACGTAGCAAATAAATTACCGCGTGTGTCTTATACCAACCCATAGGGGAACGCGACACTTGGAGCATTCAAATCTTATACACCAACGTAGGTGCTCGTCACACTCTGGGGGTTAATAACCTTGCTAGTCAGTGGCATTAGGTATATAAAATGAAAGTGGAGAATCTGAAGAAATTCCTATAAATATTCATGCCGCATCTGTTTATCACTTACACCACAGACTCAAGGATCACGGCACGGGTCAAATACGTTAACATAGGCCTAGCAGTAGGCAGAAACTAAATGTACGAATTCCTTGCTCAACATAACAGTTACTGACATTGACTTAAACTGATTTCGCTATAATACAGAGAAATGTTCTAAATTGTGTTATTATACTAATATGATATATGTGAAAGTTTGTGTTTGGACGTATGTTACTCAGGCGCGTATTAATAAATCTATCTCGAGTCTGGGAGTTGTCTTGAGTACACACACAGAAATATATTCTTGAACCAAGTAAATATTTATTGGTCAAGAATAATATTGATTCATATATGGGGAAAACGATATTTTCTTGGATGTAGCATATATTTGTTTTGGATTTTATTCTTAGATTAACAATAATTAGCTTGAATTAAGAGTAAGATATCTATTGGTGAGAGAAATGAACACTTTTTGAAATCAAGACCGATACATTACTCGGGGTTCAAGACATGCATTTTTCTTGAACAAAAACAAATAACTTGAATTTTCAATTAAATTTTTATTTTCAAACTAAGAGCGAGGATATTCAAACAGAATCAATATTTTCTTGAAATTTTATGTTTCCATTGTTGAATTAAAATAATAGTGATTAAATGGAAGTATTTTTTATTCGATTAAAAAATAAAGAGGCTCCTATAGAGAATATTGAGTTTTGAAGTGATTTAAAATATTTTTTAACTTAAGAAAGTAGATGTTTTAAACTAAAACGGATTTATCTTGATTCAATATTTTCTACATTTTATTTCAATGATACAATTCACTTGTCTTGATAATTGTTAATCTTAACTGAAGAACATTGTAGTATTAGATTAAGAAAATAGTTCTTGAACTTGAGTCTTTTATTATTATTATTATTATTTTTTTTGGTGTATATCGTCGTGAGCGGGCGTTTTTGTCGTGATTTAGTGCTTGCTTTTATATTTGGTACCTATACATTTATTTGTCTTTCAAATTTTATCGGTGCCTCTCTTACTATCTTGTGGAGTGAGTGGCCCATAAGACCCAGTCGCCATATTGGATTCTCGTCGGACCTCTCTCCTTCTACTGGGATTTGTGGCGGACCCATTGGATTTGACAGCGGGCGGCGGCGTCAGCGGTGGAAGTTGGCGGTGGTAACATTGCACCCGGAACTTGCGAACTTATATTTGTTTGATATTTTGCATTGAGACCTCTGCCTGCGGTAGGGTTTGAACCCGCGTCCTGGGCACGTTCGGTCGGTGTGGGCGGGCTGTTTGCGCGACGCACCACCGTAACTTAGCTTTTCGAGGTAAAAATTGCCGTCACTATCACAGCAACTCCTAGAGGCGGCTTAAACTGGACTATTGTTTTTAACTGTCGGTCAATTGCATTATAATACACTCTGTTTTGTGTGGTCTTATATAATTAGAAGCTGGCTTTAAAGATTTATTTAAAAATGAAATGCCTAGCATGTAATATGGAAATAGAACGGGGAAACGAACTTTGTTGTAAAACCTATTGGTCTCAAGATTTTTTTTATTAGACTGAATATTATTCTTTCTTTAAACAAAACGCTAGTTCATCTCATATAGAAACAAAAAAATCTTAGGTGGACGCAATAACTGACTCTCACAAAACTACAAAAGTATTGTACTAACTCATCGGAGTATCTTATTTTAAATTATTCAGTTTCTTACATCAATACTCACGTTTATTAGTCTCAATTAAAATATTATTGAACTGAATATTATATTTTCTTTATATAAAACGCTGGTTTATCTTTTTTGCAAACACTACGAGTCTTCGTTTAACTCCATTATTTATTAACACAAAATATTCAAATTTATTGTTTACGCTCATTGAGCATCTTGTTTTAAATTAATTATTTTCTTGAATTGATACCACATTTTTCTCAGGCCAAGAATATAAGGTTATAATCCAAATATTTTTATTTTTATTTGAATAGAAATTTTTCTCGTTTGTATTCGATTTCATATAATTAATTCAAGTATATTACTATTTTAAATAAAAACCATTATTCTTGATACGACACACATTTTTCTTGGGCGAAAGCATTCATCGTTTACAGTTTATGAGAATCACACCTTTTTTGAAGGAAGAATATAATGTTTTATTCTAAAACAAAAAATCTTCATCTAACATATTTGATTCATGAAAATTGTTACAGGTTTTGATCCAATTAATTATGGTTCTTGGATATAAACAATGCGGTTTCATATCAAGACATATAAATTTTAATATCCAAAACTAATTTATTATTTGGTCAAGATTGATATATTCTCGAAGAGACACTAATTGTTTTAATTCTAGTAAATTTATCGAGAATAATATTGGTTTACGCAAAGAAAATCGTTTTTGTTAAACTAAGACATTATTGTCAGTTCAAGCATATATTTACTTGTTATTAAACAATATTTCTGAGAATAAAATTATTCTTGACTGAAAACAAATTTTGGGCGCCTTTTTTTGTGTGTACGCATTTGACGGGATGACGTTAGGATGACATTTCCAAGATCGATCTCAGACTTGAGATCGATTTATTAATACGAGCCTCAATCACGCAAAAACCGCAATCACACCTCTTCTTAGTCGAGGCGTTTTTGGCCTGTTTTTCTATCTAGAAATGCCAATACTAACGCATTATACTCCGGGGTTTGGTAGTTGTGGCACAGGTAAGCATCACATAAGTGTATTTGAACGTACAACACTATTTTTAGACATTTCACATAAGTACGTACTTAGTTTGTATTTTTACCCTTACACTGTTTGTGCCATGTGTGTTGGACAACTTCGTTCACTTTTATAACCGTATTTCTCATACGCAAACACTTTATACCGCTCTTGTTTTTGTTCAACATCTGGCGTAGGTAGGTACTCCTTCCATCGACGGGGTTTCAAAAATTCCCAAATTAATTCCATAAAAACTACAAAGAAAACGTTGTTCCGCGTCCGTGTTCTGTAATAATTCCAAATTCTGGTTGCCAAACGTTGTGATTCAGGTGGACAAGTCCTATTTTCAGTTTGAAAATTATGTTGCCCATTTATTAGGGCACACAGCGCATTATGTCTAAGTCATTGGTAAGCCAAAGACTAACTCAATCGTAATACAGGTGAGTACAAGCAAATAAAACAGTTGATATAGTATTTCCCGAAGAAGTAGAGTAGGCAAAAATTAGAGTTTTCTTTTTGTGATAACAATTGTTAATAAACAAGTACCTCAAGCCTAGAAGGCGCGACGGTAGCAACGCCGGCGCCATCTTACTTCTCTTTCTTATCCTATGACACACGCGGAACGGGTGTCTCTGTATTTTAATCTTTAACATTGGTTAAACTTATCTAAACAGCCGGCAAGGTTCTTATTTATTGACGGTAATCCCCAATAAAGACGTCATCCTCATCAACTACACTTAGTATTTTCTTGATTTATGAACTTTAATGAACTCTTTATTAGCAGACAGTTCCTTACATGTCAATCTTTAGAGATTCCTCACAATAATTAGTTAATATTTGCTTAGACAACCGTTTGATTCTATTTTTCCAGAAGACACTTTTACTTCCAGTCCCGTTTTATCAAAATTACATGGAAGCCCTACTCCCACTCAAAAGGTAGGCGCGTCAGGCCAGTACACTCGCTTAGCTGAATAATTCAAAAATTCGCGTCGGCCACTTGCGAAAACAAGTTGAGTAAACGCCACTGTGCAGTTCGCGAAAAAATACGACCGGCCGGAGAGAGCGATGTTCATTATTCTCTTTGAGTGTACTTACTTGCTTTGGATGAATGAGAATTAGGGTGTTCTGTGGAACGAGACTTTCCCGACCCTGGAACTAGGGTGCCCTGGAAACGTAATATTGTGAGAAACTCATCTTACTTTTCTTATAATGTATATAAGTACTTTCCTTCTGTCGCGTTAGTTTCATATACTAAGGCCAGTATTAGTATTCGATCTCAAGTCTGAGACTGATCTTGGAAATGTAATTCTTATGTCATACCAGTACAAAATGACTTATCAAAGCATACTTAAGATCGTACTCAGACTTGCGATGTTTCCATTAATACGAGCCTCAGTAATTACGTCCGTTAAATTTACCTTCATTTTGTCTGTGTCGAATAAATGTTTTACTTAATTTCAAACAGCAAAGATCTAATGACGTTCAGAATCAAATATCAATGATTCACACACTTCAGTCTCGTTATTATTATGCAAATAATCCACCATAACCACTGAAACTAATTTTGCTTAGTACGAAAAACTGATTCTGGTTGAACTAAAAACCGATACGCTGAATACATCCCATTTTCTCGAGCGCAAAGTTATATGCGTACCTCTATGTCGTCATTGCAGGTGTCAAAATGATCGCAGCGTCTTTTTCACCTTTTTTCTTCTTCATGTTCTTGGCAGATTGATGGGAGACGAATGAATGAATTCGTGAATACGTAAAATGCCCGCCCGAATATTGGCGAGCCCGAGATCGATATTTCTATCGCTTCTCGTTGGCCATGCCCATAACTTAACTTCTTCATGTTTAATCAATCTAACAAGGTCGACCCCACATCTCTCTTAATTAACTTTATAAAATAAAAACTAGCTCTCTAATTAGTTATCCCGTTTTAAGTACAACATAATTATTTATGTTTAGTCTGCAAATCTTTCTATAAGTTAAATAAATTAACATTTTAAAACATCGATTCCTTTCTAAACGAACAATTCGCAGAAGTTGCGAAGATAAAGGCGCATAATGGGATCATGTTGCTGGTAATTAAACAGGCAACAACGGCACAAAGTTCCGACATGGCTCCCGGCGGTATAATAAGGTAATGACTTTGAAAAAGAGCGAAACCTCATCCCGTTAAACTTTGTTTACGAAACTAGCTCGCTCATTCAAAAATTACCACACAAAGCTACATTGTGTGGGCTCATACAATTTGGAACATTATTTTTAAAGTAAAACAATGGTGAAAAAGCAGTGACATACTTGATTGTTTGAGAACGCATTTTGAAACGTTTTTCCAAGTAGTTTTTTTTTATTGCCAGACTGACACACCAACTGCATGGTCCCAATCTAAGCAACGCTTGTACTAAGGGTACTGTACAATGGACTGGGGTCGATCCAAGCGACACCCAGAACTGGGAAATATAGGAAAAGGCCATTTCCGAAATTTTCCCCGGCGGGAATCGAACCCGCGACTACCAAGTGCAGTGAGCCGAGCAGCCTACGCTCAAACAACTGTGCCAAGCAGTCGTCAATCTATCTAATTATAATATAAATATGATAATTACTCGCTGAGTGAAACCTTCATATCCTAACCAATTTTCGTAAGACATGTGAAATGCGCCAACCCGCACTGAGTGCGGATGGTGAATTATGTTCTGTATCCCCCTCGCATTAAGGGGGATACATAATGAACCGATGATACTTTATAGGATTAAATCTTCCAAAATAATCTATTCCACTGTTTTCGATCAATCTTCTTGTTTAGCTACTTATTTAAATATATTCTTGTCGGGGCGTTTCGCAAGACCGGCTACCTAGCACTTTCATTCGCAATTAGCCTATACTGTTATTTTTGTCTTTGATTTCGTCCAACTCTCTATTCTTTCCTTCAATTAAATTTATGTCTTGGCACCCAAGACAATTTCGCTCTTCCCCGCGACTTATCAAGGGTCAAACTTTGGCGGCATCGTTAGCTTATAGGTGTAACAGTGGTGGGAGTATGTCGCGGGCGTTCCCATAAAAAGCTTCGATAATTTGCATGGTTGAAGATGCGTGGACAAGAATAAGGGCAAGCTCTTTTAACTTTCGCCTACATTGTCGACATATCTGCATAGTTTGTTGGCAGGTGCGGGAAGTCGCGTGCTGCGATACCGCCCTTGTCTGCAACCGAGGAATGCCGGAAGTCGGTACGCGCCCCGACCCGCCTCCCTGGAGATACATTGTAGCTGGAAAAATTTTTATACTTTGTAGTAATAAATAAACTTGAGTGAGACACTAGTTTCTTTTTCTAATTTAATGTAGGAAAAGATGTTTACAAGCTCCAGGATTTCTAGAAGCTGTTTAGTAAGCCAACTTGTGACCGATGACATATCAAATTCTGATTCATATGAATATGATATGAATGTAGATGAAATTTTGATAACATACTAAACTCATCACCATTATTATGCTACCTATATCTACTATAGTATCATCAACATGAAAGGTGAAAAAATTCCGGAAAATTTACTCTTGGTGTCCAAAAATTGCACCGCAAATTTTTGACCAAACCAGCCAAGATGCAATAGAAACAAAACGTTCCAAAACAATAGTACCTAAAGTGAACAGATAATTGTTATCAATTGAATTTCGATTCTAAGTCAACTGAAACAAAGTACAAAATAGTGAAGTCGTTGCACGAAACGAAACTTGCACTCAAATTACTACTATGTTTATTTTGAGAACGGTCCCTAATTCAAAAAGTGCTCAGCGGGAAGTTTTTTATTCGCTTATTTGAGACTGAAAATGTACAAGATTCTGTAATTTGTGGAGCTCTCGTGATGGTTCGTTTTTTAAATTGGTTTTTGTCTATTTCTTTATGCAGTTACGTAGACAGTGTTGGGAAGCGTGAAAATGTAAAATGGTACCTTTTGTTAGGCAGCGAAGTTTAAGAAGAAAGTCATAAATCTTGAGCGGGAGAAAAGTTTATTCAGTCACTTAAAAGTAGGTTTTATTTCAGGATAAGTTTAAACGGAAGGCGGGCTGGGCTATTCCTTGATAAGAGTTTTGAAATTGTTGGATTTAATTCAATTGAGATTTAATTTTAGTCCACACGTTTTTACAATCAACGGAAAAAAATAATAAAACTTTAAAAGCAGAATAATTTAAAACTTAACACGCCATTATGTAACTTGTGCTCTCATTGGAAGACCGATATTTTGTAACAAAGCTTACGAATTCATTTACACGCAAAAGTATTAAAAATGTCCGCAATAAATTCACGAATTACAAAGTTTGTTGGTTGTAAAAGTCGGGAATTCAAGCTTAGTACGATTACATGTCGAGAGTCGTCACGGGACTTTATTACATAACATCGCTATGCGAAGCACTTTGCTTCGTTCAAACCCGACTACTGAAAAATTACGTTAAAATATATATTTTAGAGCGTAATTTTTCAGTATTCTGACAATTTCAGATGAAAATATTTTCATATGAGACATTTGAAATAGTCATGCACATACTAATTTAATATTTATCGTCCATTAAAGGTGATATTTTTAGTTTATTTAATACACATTCAGAGTAGAGTGATGTTCAGTCAGAGGATAGTCGTGGTCATATACCACTTTACCCAAGAGCTTATGATTGCTTATGTAATTTTTTGCTAGGGTAGGCCGTCACAGAGTATCATAATTAGGTAATTATATAAGAATATCTGTATCCGGTTACTCTGTGTACGCGAATCTAAATCCTTTAATGAACGGATAGAGCCTAGTTTCAGAAACTATGTGATGAGTCAATAAATAAATATCTCTAGCCGAACACACCAACAGTATGGTCCCAACTACGCAATGCTTGTACTATGGGTGCAATGGACTGGACGCGATCACAGTGACACCCAGATCAGGGCAAATTACGAAAAGGTCATTACCGAAATTTACCCCGACGGGAATCGAACCCGCAACCACCCGGTGCAGTGAGCTTAGGTGCCTACGCATGAACCACTGCGCCAAGCGGTAGTCAATGGTGTTTTTTAATTATAGTTTCACAAAGAGCCTCTCCGTTTTGTATCAATATCCCCACAAGCTAGTCGTATACATTCATAATAACGTTAGTTTTAATGATCATAAACTCCAGTTAGTACATCCAGTATATTCACACTTATTTGCGCCTTTGATTTCTGTTTTGAACTAAGTAGATCTATTATCATTAATCAATTTTAACCTCATTAGTTCAACGCCTCAGATCCCTGTGTTCATTGGCCTTGATAGCTCCTGAATGCGTATCCGTGACGATCAATAGAACCTTACTTCTATGCTTGCCATTATACAGACAGAGTAGAGAAGTTCAACGCCAGATCTTGGTTATTTTCTGAAAGAGAAGTAAAAACTCGGTGGTTCTACACAGGTCGAACCGATCCTTTTTTTATAGAATAAAGTCAGCAAAGAAGCGTATGACCTGTCTGATGTTAAGCAGTTAACTTACCCTATAGATACGTGCAATACCAAAGGAAAAGACAAAGGGGGGCAATGGAGGTAGGGGTTAGGCATCCGGCTCTTTCTTCCGGATCTTTTGTCAGAGGGTGGTATTAACCCGGCCAAGTCAACCCGTGTGTGAACTGTCGTCAACTGTCCACAGGTTGGCTCTACCACCGAATAAAATAAAATTAGACAGATCGACTTTACTCAATGTAAGTTACCTACTAATATATTTTTATCTTTATTTCAGGTAAGTACCTCCCTGTAAAATAGAAAACATCTGTAAAACTACGAGCAGGTACGAGAAAAGTCAATGTTTCCGATGAAAAATGATGGTACAGTGTTGCAATATAATACAATCGCGCTCGTAAAGAAAGTACTGCGACACAAGTGCACGCCGCACCTAATATAGACAACATTTTATAAGGTGTCGAGATTTATGTAAGGGCGCGGGTTGGCTGACGTGAAATATTCAAGGAACACGTCGGCCGGTTGTCCCGTGAACGAAGATCCTCCCTGCGGATGATTTATTCGGAGGCCGAGGTAAAGGTCACCGAAGGCCTTGTTGTGCTATTCGCGTAAATTATATAGGTAAGTTGCTATGTAGCTATGCATACATTATCTAGACGCCGAAACGATAGAACTTGTTTGAAAACGATATTTTGGTGAGGATCGTGATAACGTCGGTCGTACAATGACTTATCATAAGGCACATTTTGCGTAACAATTAAAATACCATAAGAGTGAATTTCCCTTAAATGTTATTTTGATATCAAATAGTGACAGCAGTTGTGTAGGTTGGTCATGCTTCAGTTTGATAGTCCATAAATCGAATTCTGAAACATGGGTTAGTACCTCTACTGTGAAAAGGTTGTGATGGACATAATCTCCTTTAACTTCAACTCCGATTTAAGATTGATATACTAGGTTGTGATCAGTCTACTTGCGTCTTAGTAATAAATCCAGCAAATTCATATTTAACAAATAGTAAAAAGGAAGATAAATTGTTTTTTTTTTGTCTTTTGAAAATCACATTCAGCGCTTTTAAAGCAGAAACAACCCGATTTTTCGGACGGAATTTATCCTCCATGAACACAGCTAAAACTTATCTTACAGCAAAAGTGTATGTCACTGTATTACGCGGCCTGTAACAAAAGAAAATTTGGAAGGCATTATGATTCGAGACACGAACAGAGCGTCGAGAATTTGGCCTCAGGGTCTCTGTGTAACTATGTTAGTCGTACCATGGAGTCCATTGGGTCAATGGCGCGCGTGAAATAAATAAGATGCGCACTGAACATTGACTCTATTTACATGTGGAGGAAAAACTCGAAAGACTTCTTGGCGCAGTGGTCCGAGCGTAGGCCGCTCGGCTCACTACACCGGATGGTTGCGGGTTCGATTCCCGTCAGGGTAAATTTCGTAATTTGCCCTGGTCTGGGTGTCACCGGGATCGCCCCCAGTACATTGTACGGTACCCATAGTACAAGCGTTGCTTAGTTTGGGTCCATACAGTTGGTGTGTTCGTCTGGCGATATTTATTTATTTTAACTAAGAGTATTTTGGAGTTAAGAATAATTCTGGGAGTATGTGGACGAGCACCCTTAGTCTCTAACATATCAAAATATCACCGTTCCCTTAGAAAAGCGGGATTTTAAAATTCTAACAATAACTTTTCAACACTTGAAAATATTGGAAAACGAATAGAATCACTTTGAGTGTAATAATCCCAGGCTTAAGAGCGCAAACCCTTTATACAGCGTTCATACTTTCTCTTTATTTGAGTTAAGTCGTAAAACGAAATCGTTTTCGATATTTGAGGCAGGTACAATGTCGACGAAATAAGTATAGAGTTTATAAATTATTGTGCACCACAGACAAGCAGGCTTATAAATCTTTGAGGGTGGAAAGTCGTTTCTTATATATCTCTTTGTATGCATCCTATTATTATTAGTTTTGGGGGTAAATACCAAATTCAAATTTATTTATCAAGGTATAATCTGTAAGTATGGTAATTATATTAAAAATGGTATCGACTAACATTGTGAAAAAATATTTTTATACTATAAAATATACTCATATAATAAGTAATCTATAATAAAACTATTTTTCGGATTTTATCGTGTTTATTAACCTTATGTTCCCGACGTTTCGATTGCTTTACAGCAGCCATGGTCACGGGGGGACTGAGGTGTTAGACGTCCTGATGTCATAGTTAGTAACTGGGTACCCTCATATTTAGTTGTTGTTTGCGGTCCGATCCACGCAGAAAGTGCTCACAGTGTCTCGAGGTATTGCAATGGTACACTTGGTTTTGGATTTAATTATATTAATTACTGGATCCCAAGTTGGTGGTAGCACCCAGCCATCTTCCCTATTGAACGTTGAAACGTCGGGAACATAAAGTTAATAAACGCGATAAAATCCGAAAAATAGTTTTATTTCAAAATCAATAATAAGTTAAGCAGTAACTGTAGCTGATTCTTGCAATACTAAAGGCATTGCTGGCATGTGGCTGACTAGAATGGAGGGGAATTGAGCTCGAGCTCAATTCCTAACACACATAAATGTTACCTAATTTCGTTTCTTCTAGTGGTTCCTAAAAAAGAAACGTCTTACAAAACATCTAAAGCAAAAAAGGAAAAGCCTTAACTTACCACTCGGTATTGTTTTCTACTTAAAAAGCTTTCAGGGATTACTTAGAAAGTTAAAGAAAGGAATTGAGTTGAATTAATTATTGATGCGTTTTCGCGTTGGGTTCCGTGGCTTATGTGGGCGGGCGTTTTATAAGAACAACATCGCGGAGATTACTGTAAACATCGTATTTAATTTATTGTTTACCTTGACAAGTTTCCTTGTGAGTGATTTTCTAGGAAATCAGTTATTTTAGCTGAAAAGAAAATATTTTATATTCATATCTTAGTTTACTTTGCTAGAGAGTATATCTCCCGGGTGTTTCCTTTTAATTGTGGTATGGTGGTATGGGCCCAAACTAAGCATCGCTTCTACTATAGGTACCATACAAATGAAGTGGCGAACCCACTGACACCCTGACCAGAGCAAACTATGAAAATGCCTTATCTGAAATTTACTCTGATGGGAATCGAACCTGCAACCACTCAGTGCAGTGACCCGAGCGGTCCACGATCGAACCACAACGCCAAGCGGTCGTCAAATTTGATTTGAAATTGTTTAGATTTTCTAAGACAAGCAGGTTTCTTCACGATGTTTTCCTTCACCGTAAGCATAATTTATTATTGAAATTATAATTGACACATAGATTAAAAGAGCAGTGATAGCCGATTGGTTAAAGCACGCGTCTTGCGGGCACCAGGTCTTGGGTTCAAATCCCGGCTCGCACCTCTGAATTTTTCGAAATCTATGTGCGAATCATAATTTCTATATGATTATCACTTGCTTACGGTGAAGGAAAACATCGTGAGGAAACCTGCATGTCTTAGAAGATCTAACCAATTTTCGAAAGACATGTGAAATCCGCCAACCCACACTGGGCCAGCGTGGTGGATTATGGCCTGAATCCCCCTCATGTTGAGGGGAGGCCCGTGCCCAGCAGTGGGACGTCAAAAGGGCTAAATTATTATTATTATATATATATATATTAGATTAAAAAAACCCAGAAGTGTGAGCCGGGTTTTGAACCCAGGACCTTGTACATGCAAGTCACGTGCTTAACCGATCTGCTATCACTGCTTTTTAAAATACCCGTACTCTTCAAAAACATTTTTACTAATTTATGTTACTGTACTCCTCTCTCTACAGCTACCCCGCTAGAATTACCCAACGCTTTTAATTATAGGGGAGTACACAGTGCTTGTAGCGTTTGTCGCAGCCTTCATTACAGTTAGTGTTACAAAGAAAATACCCTCCGAGAGGCCGTACTGTTTTAACTAGGAGGGTAAACTCCACAGTTAATGGCATGCTGATTTGAAAGCTTCAATATTTTCTTTTTTTCGTGCGAGATATCTTATTTTGCTTGTGAAAAATATGTGTTATTACTCGTTGATTATGTTCTCGAATTACAGTTGATTGTTTCGTGATGATTTGATTGGATAAACGGTTTCATTTTATAGAAGGGTCCGAACATGGCTAAGTGACAACTCAGGTCCGCCAATTTAAAAAAAAACTAAATTAAAATCGGTTCATCCGTTTGAGAGCTACGATACCACACACAAATATACAGATACACAGTCATGTTAAGCTTATAAAACCCCTCTATTTCCCTCCGTGTTTATTAAAAGTCCAGCAACATTTTGTCGATATACTTAAATAAAAGTTCAAATGAATTAGACTTTATGTAAGTTAGTATTTAATAAAATAGTAAAACAACCAATCTCTCTACACGATGTCACACCCCAATATTACAAACTTCAATATAGTCCATGACTCAACTGATGTGTACTTTGATCTTAAGCCAAGAGACGGGCCACATCAAGATAACCCATATACAGTCAAACATTAAACCGTAACACACTTCTGGCAGGGGATCAAATTGGAAACATTAAGTTGGTAGCCGTTTGAGTGTACCAACCTATGTAAATAAATAAATATCGCCAGACTGACACACCAACTGTATGGTCCCAAACTAAGCAAAGCTTGTACTATGGCTACCGTACAATGGACTTGGAGCGAACCCAGTGACACCCAGACCAGGGCAAATTACGAAAAGGCCATTTCCGAAATTTACCCCAGCGGGAATCGAACCCGCAACCACCATATGCAGCGAGCCGAGCGGCTTACGCTCGAACCACTGTGCCAAGCGGTGTTGTTTATTGTTCTACTAGTTACAGAGGTTTCACACGATAAGTGTTTAGTCTTGTTTGTTTAAGGTCATGTTTAGTCTGTCCTCTGTATAGCACCTTGTGTCCTTAATTTAAGGCCTCTTTTGGGTTTTGTTCCACCACATCGCGCTATGTCGTCCTATCTTCGGCTGATTTCTTTGCATATTGTGATAGTGCGTGTGCTGTTAAAAACAGTGCCGATTGGTTAAGTACTTGCGTGTACAAGGTCCTGGGTTCAAGCACCGACTCACACTTCTGGGTTTATAGACAACTATGTGTTGAATTATAAGCTAAATTATGGTTATTATGGTGAAGGAAAACATCGTGAAGAAACCCGCTTGTCTTAGAAAATGTAAACAATTCCAAATCAAATTTGACGACCGCTTGGCGTAGAGGTTCTAGCGTAGGCCGCTCGGGTCACTGCACTGAGTTCTTGCGGGTTCGATTACCGTTAGGGTAAATTACAGAGATGTATTTTTTTGTTTTGTGATGTTGTCAAACCAGCGGATCAGAGGCCGTGTCCTCAGCCTTCGTCCTTTAGTTTGCCCATCACTAGTTTTCAGGGTTGCCCTTGTACTTTCCTTGCAACCGTGACCGGCCAACGAACTCCAAAATTCTTCGAAGCCATAATATTATGATGGAAGTGCGTCATAAATACTGCGATTGTTTTTTGTTTACTCTGGGCCGATTGGTGTTTGTCTGACGATATTAATCTAATTGCCGTCATCGCCTGTTGCCAATAACAGCGGTCCGCACCTTAAAATATTGAACTCTTTGAAACAAAAGATGCAACGAGGTGGCTATTAATAAAAGCTCCTTCCCGGAACTGGACTGTTCAAATGAACTTTGAAGTTTTTAAATTAGTTCATCAGCTACGATTTTATTTATTCTGCTTTGAAATACAAAGGGCAGCCGTGTATAAATATGGAACCTATACTGTTTAGTTATGATTCTTTATATTATATAAATTATAGCAAAATTTCATTAACTCAAGTAAAATTGTAATTGTAACTGTATTATACAAAAGTCCGAATCACTTTACGCATTATAAATGATTCCATGTTACTATTCATTAAAGCAAAACCTATGATTCATATGGGTAAATAATTTAAACGAAGTCTGAGCTAACTTCAGTTTAAATGTGCGTATTAAATTAATAAATTTAATGTAATTACGCAGACGTTCTTCGTTATTGGAATTTAAAGTGACTTTAGTAGCTATTATTCTGTGAGACCTTATAGTAATGTTTTTGAAAACTGCCGTCATGTATTTATATTATTTATTGGATACCTTGGTACAAATTAATTCTTAAATAAGTCGATAGAAAACAGTGCCGCCTAAGGACGCCCGAAAGAAGCAAGGTTTATAGTACTATAAAGCGTAGGGCGCCGCAGCTGCCACTCTGTATACCTACATATATCGTGTAACGCTACTGACACTCAGCACGGATAGAGCGGCCGCGCGGCGAGCGCCCCGAATGTCCGTATAGAAGCTTCGCATGATCAAGTGCTTATGAAATATCACGAAAATCAATCGAACTATTCACGAGTGATAGATTAACCTACCAGAAAACCTACTTTAGAATTTATAAATTTTCATGATATCGAATGATGTAAAGAAATTCCCACACGTGAAACCTGTAATTAATCATATTATTATTATAATAATGTGAGTATCTTTTATAAACCCTGAGCAGACTGGCAACAAATAGTTGGAAGCATTGTGGTAATACTGTTGGGCGATACATTTCACCGGCAAAAAATATACAAAGCAGGTAATAACGTATTATTCTTATAATATTAATATATATGATAATATTCTTATAATTATTTATCTATAAAATATCCCACTAAGAATGATGTACCATATAATAAGTTTTTTTTTATATATACTGAAGTATTCTTAAATATAAACATTATATTTCGTTAAAAAAATATTAACAAATTAATTTATATTTCATAGATATACCATAAGTACTTGCCGATTTGAATTTATAATGTTCTGTTACCTACGCCTTCCAAGGGAAAGTTGTGCGTCTACACGGTATCATACTGTTTGACCAAGCGTAGGCGGCGTACAAACCAGGTTCCCAGGAATATACATATAAAAAATTCATCGCGCAAATATAACGTGGGCGTGTGTACTCTCCCTAATATAGAGAGGGTATAGTGCCAGACCATAAATAAACCTATTTGGACAAAAGCTAGTTAATTATTAGCCTTATATAATTACGCATTCTAAGTTCAGGCTATTCTTAGCAACGAATATTTCAGCAAGGTATAAGTGGAAACGTCAAATTAGATAATTGATTAAATATTTTATATAGCTATCAGCACAGAAATAACGTTATTCTATTCTCAACCTTATATGTGACGCATATAGGGGCGTCATAAGTTTCCATGTCTGTATTTGAACCATGAGGCTTTATACTGAACAGGAGGAATCACCGCTTACACTAGGCATGGCAATGACTGTTACTCTAAATTCATTAACATTGCGTGAAATTATGTTTTGTGTTTCATTTCACTGTTATTTCATCTGTGTTTTTTACGGTTAATGATTTTATTCATGGTAAATATTTACTATGTCACTTAATTCTATGACGTCCCTTGCGTCACTGGTTTTTTCATGAAAGCCGGGATAGACGCTTTGCGGTTTAATTGCAATGATTTGTAACGGATTCTGCCTATGTCGGTAGCAGTTGCTACTTATAAAAACCTCGTTTTTCACACGCTACCTATGAAATGTTCCAACACTAGTTTGCAGTGAGAGACAGACTCTTGGTAGGACGAGATAGACGTAGACGATAGAGGGGGGGGGGGGGGTATCGTAATAGGAGGGAGAGGGACACTGTCCTACCAGTGACTATCGCAGTCAGCTCGTTATTCTGACTACAGAAGTGTTAAAGCATAATAGACTTTAAACTAAGTTAATAAACTTAATTTTTATGTGATGCATATGGTATTCTTTTCATATTCATAAATATTTTTAAGATATCCATGGCTCAAATGTACTCATACAATGCACAAATTTATTCAAAAATGTTGCGGTATTATGGATTATTCTTCTTCGGTTTTGGTCGATTTTAAAAATATTCTCTAGAACAATAAATCATAACGAAACGATCTGGTACCCAGCACAAAATATGTTGGCCGTCGCGTCTGGTAAGCAATTGTGTGGATTCGATATTATATAGTTGGATTCCATCCGTACTAAAGGGTTAAGGCCTCCAACACGCGCCCGTCTGACCTCCTTATGTTTAATACAATTCCTCTGAGCTAGCGGATACTTAAGAACAGTAAATTCTCACAGCAAATAGTATAGTGATTTCATTTCATGAAGATGCGTAAATTATTGCAAATTGACCCATATGCTGGTGTACCAAGACTCACAGCACGCGTCTTGAGGAAATTAACGAGACCGTTTATGTTACTTACGGTTGTATTCACAAACTATACTTGACTGAGTAAGGGACTGACTCTATTGAAAGTTAAACTTTTTTATGTAACAAAGTCGTCAAACATAAGATCTGAATGATTTTAAGCTGTCACCGTAGCCTATAGAGGCTTGCAATGACAATTTTATTGCTCGCGCGTTGCTGACCTGAAGGTGAGGGGACCTGACGGGGGGAAGGGGAAAGGAGGGGGAGTTGGCTTCCGGCCCTGGCACTCATCTTACGGAACAGCTATAATAGCTGCTTTACGCTGATATTTTAGCTAGTAATGTTCAAAAACGTAGATCTTACGAAGTGTGTTTGGTACAAAAATCAAGAACAACTTTTGCTCATAGATTTTACAACAAAATTGGGAGTCATCTTTATAATAGAATAAACAGACTCTACCCAATCTATAACCTAAATAGACACGAATGCAAACTCACATTATGTAAATGGTTACAAAACCAAAATTACGATGAGACGGAAGCTCTATTGAAGATATCATTTTTGTAATTAGTTGATTCACTCAAACATCTACTCAAAATTTCACCATAATATCTCATTCACACTCTCTCACACAACTCCTACATCCCCACACACACACACGCACGCACACACACACACACACTCACACACACACTCACTCACACACACACACACACACACACACACACACACGCGCGCGCGCACACACACACACACACACACACTCACACACACACACACACACACACACACACACACACACACACACACACACGCGCGCGCGCACGCACACGCACACACACACACACAAAGCATGCACATTTAACCAACAGTTAACAAATTTCCAAATTTTCCCTTGCGCGTCTCCTTTTTTAAGATTGATTGATTGATTGATTGATTGATTGTGAGAGCACTGGTTCCCATAACACAAGTTAAATCTTACCATGAGAGTTCATCACACTGCAACTTTTAAGCGGCTAAAAAAAAAAAAAAAGTGATGGGGTAGTAATACCTTGGTCCATCCAGCCCGTATATAAACTAAACTAAACTAAAGTAATTGTATTGTCGTCTGCATTGGCGTAAGATATTTATATATTGAGACGTGTCAAAATTAGCTGTTTCGGGATTTGGCGATAACAGTAATGGCACCAATTTTAACATCGATTGTAGTAAGTGAAGTCATATAAAAGCTGTATAAGTGTGTTAGTAGCGACTGGTACTGTTCTATTGGCACAGAATCCATTTATCTCAACAGTGATATTCATTACAGGCGCTCGGTTTTAAATTGTGCGTAAACATAATGACGGTTGTAACTGGGTGGGCCATGAAAACGTCTATTTGATTAACTTATTTATTTTATTAGGTAACGTCTAACTTTAATATAAAAAAGTTCAGTGAACCATGGTTCTTTCAGTAGTATTGTATTGTCTTCAAGAAGTATTGTATATTATAGTTGACTCCACTAGATGAAGGTTAAAAAATATATTTTCATTACTCATTCTCGGAAAGTAGGTCTGAAGTTGCCTGTGGAGCGGGTTGAAAGTGATGCTTTTCCGCCCTAGGGAGAATCGCTTTCAACGGACAGCTGTGAAATTATTAAAAAGAAACTAGTTCTATTTTGATATTTCTATTGATACAGGCCGGCCAACGGAAAAAAACCAAATAGGCGGAAATCCGACTTTCATTTGTTTTTTCGAGTTGTAGAGTATTGTTCATACTTCCTTGTATTATTTCTTTAGCTAATTCCTGTTTTTATTTTTACTTTCCTTATATTCGTAATGAAAAGCACAGTGTTTACCTCGGGTGAAAAACTTATTTTGTCCCTTCTTACCTTCACCCCTTGGGTAACAATGTACTATTCAAATTTAAAATAAAAAAATATTAGATAATAATGTACTCCTTTAGGACGAAATGGCCACTAATTGCTCAATTGGACCAATTTCAGAAAGTGATCACTTTCCCAAAATACAGTACTTAGTTGAAATAATAGAAAACACTGCCATTTCTTGTGTACACAAATAAATGTAAAAAAAAGATAAGTATTTACGTGAAAGTTCTTCCAAATATGTAATTAAATTGAAACAAATTACCATACCCATAATATGCTCCCCTTACCTGAAATCCCACAGCTCCCTTTCCACAATCTCGTCACAAACCAGAAACTATTACACATTCGCTAAAATATTTATTCCTGTTTCCCGCCCCGCTTATTCCCCGCCGCATATTTATGGCCCCAATATAAGTCCGAGAGGAGCGGCGGGTGGGTGTACATTTAATTCATCCATTCCCTTGAGGTTTTTCTTCCATCGAGTACTACATTATGAGGGAATGAAGGTTTTATGTACTCGCTCCTCTGGTCGTAGCCTTGTGGCTTGGAGTTCAATTATTAAGTTTTTTATGTAACAAAGTCGGCAAACAAGCGTACGACCCGCCTGATGTTAAGCAGTTACTGTAGCCTTTAGATGCTTTCAATGTCATTTTTCGCACGTTGCCGATCTTAAGGAGTTTGGGATACAGGGAGGAGTCGAGAGGAGGTCACTCATCGAACGAAATGCCGCTATAATAGCTACTTTATGCAGATCTTCTGTGAGAGGGCGGTACTACCCCGGTCGACCAAGCCCTTATATGAGCTGTAGTCAGTTGGTTACAGCCTGGACGGCCAAGCGCATGCCTGCTAGCCCTAATAGTCTTTGAATAAAATAACTGTTACGTCGGACTGACGGACAGACGGACGTGGCGAAATTATAAGTATTCCTACTTTGACTACGGAACCCTAAAAAGTGATGGACGCTCTAACTTATTTCCAACATAGCCTCTAGCGTAACTTTACATCTAACTAAATCGCAAACAAAACGATACACCGACCATAAAATACCAGCCCAATACATAAATCATCGTCTTTACTTAAAACTCTACAAAAAGTACGTACAAAAATATGATAGAGGTTGTTATTACTTATCTTGGCGCCGTGTTCCCTCCCACCCTTGGGACCAGTAAATCAGAACCCTCTTCCAGACTTCAAAGATCACAGCAATCTTGGGTAGCCGATATCTTGAGCCTGAAAAATTACATCGCATTGGTAAATGTTTATTTGTTGAATGTCGTTGAGATAGAGTCGGTAATAGAATAGTCTCTAGCTTATTGCTTGTGGCTACTATTTTTGTACCTATGCTATATAGGTGTTAATATATTTTCCGCCTTTAGGTAGCCTAGAATTAGGGATTAGAAAAAATAAAAAAAATACGTTCTTCATCTCGTCAGGCGTAGGTTTTATCAGAAAAGGTTCGCGGGTTAGGTTGATAAATGAATATTTTTACTATTATTCAGTTTACAATTGGACTAGCGCGGGGCAATAGCTGCGGTATGAAATCGATCTCAAGTCTGGGAGCGATCTTGTAAATGTCATTCAAACTCAAAATTGATTTTATTCACTTAAGCCAACAAAGCATTTATGAATAGTCAGAATCTACCACCGGTTCGGAATGCTGCTTCTACTGAGAAGATCCAGCAAGAAACTCAATGGTTATTATATTCTTATGTCATACTGGTATAAAATGACATGTCAGAAGCGTACTCAAGATCGCTCAGAGACTTGAGATCGATTTATTAATACGGGCCTTACCATAAAATATTACGCTTCCGCACCGTATCCATAGATCTGGATTCACAATCGGCAAAATATTTTTTATCTTAATTTATACAGCGATTACTGCTTTTGACTAACATGACCTATAATAAAATAATAATTTAGCCCTTTTGACGTCCCACTGCTGGGCACGAGCCTCCCCTCAACATGAGGGGGATTCAGGCCATAATCCACACAGTGCGGGTTGGCCCAGTGCGGGTTGGCGGATTTCACATGTCTTTCGAAAAATGGTTAGATCTTCTAAGACATGCAGGTTTCCTCACGATGTTTTCCTTCACCGTAAGCAAGTGATAATCATATAGAAATTACTAGCTGTGCCCCGCGACTTCATCCGCGTAGTATTGGATTATTGGGTTAAAAAGTATCCTATATGTTAATCCCGGTTATAATCTATGTGTGTTCCAAATTTCATCCAAATCCGTTCAGTAGTTTTTACGTGAAGGAGTAACAAACATACATACATACATACATACGTCCACACTCACAAACTTTCGCATTTATAATATTAGTAGGATGATTATAACATGACCTAGAATATAATATTAAAACAACTTTCTTGTAACTTCAAAGAACAACAATTACAAGAACATTAATATTTCAAAAACATAATAGATCCCGATGTTCACAACTCAAAGGTAAACGGTGATCATTCACTCTGGTCACGTTTCAGGGCACTTATCGCGAGTTGCTCTGCTAAAATGAATTGCGTACAAGAATCGTGACCCCGACGCATGCTGTGGGGTCACGGGGACCCCACGGTCACGGCAATCGCCCGTGTAGCTGTCGAAATTTTGTCGGTTTGTTCAAATAATTGTCTGCGCTCCTTGGAAGAGTTCAATGTAGCCCTTATACGCAATTATAATGGTGTTACCACATAGTTTATCCATTGGTGTGGCAACACGTAGGATTATTGGTTAAATCGTCCTAGGGCAACACCCTTACATCTTAAAATAATTCTAAGAATTTATTTTTGAAAATTATGCAACCGATATTTCTAGGATAAAATTTAAAATCATGTCTCGTTATTTTGCTTGTTACTGGGATTACCTCCAGTCCTTTTTATGTTACCCATAATATCAGTTAATATCGCCCATTCCTTAGTATTTTTAACCCCCGACGAAAAACGAGGGGTGTTATAAGTTTAACATGTGTATCTGTGTATCTGTGTATATGTGTATCTGTGTATCTGTGTATCTGTGTATCTGTGTATCTGTGTATCTGTGTATCTGTGTATCTGTGTGTCTGTCTGTAGCCACGTAGCGCCCAAGCTGATGATCCGATTTCAATTTTGTTTCTTTTGTTAGATAGTTATTCTGATCGAGAGTGTTCTTAGCTATGTTTCATGAAAATCGGTTCAGCCGTTTGAAGATCATCAGCTCTTTTGTAGGTAAAAAAAGCCACATTCACGGCCAAAACCAATTCCCACGGCTCGAATCCATTCGAAATTTGTGATTATTGGATTTCAATTTATTATATTTTTAAATGATCGTAATAGTCTGAACTGGCTTTTTACAATATTATAAATTTGAAAAGTTTCCCTGATTCTGGAAAAAATGTATATTTTATCAATTTTTATTTGAGATTTGTGTATGAACTAAAGACGTTCCATAAGTCACGTTTCAAATGATGGATACGCGCATGCGTAAAATATTGTTTGTTTTGTTAATGGTCATGGAATATTACGCTATAATAATTCTAGAGGGCGCTGCTGCGCCATTGAGAAAAAATATAAAAAAAACAAATCTAATTTAAAATAATTTTAGCGTTATTGAAAATTCTTCCCCTGGGCTGCTCCCGTCCGCCTCAACCAGAGTTATTACATCAAATTGAATCATAATTGATAATATTTTACTAGGAATTAAACCTCCGTGGCATCAATATTTAGATTCGTTGTCTATTCTAATGTCATAACAAAATAATGTCTCATACTTTTACACAGATTTTCTGTTGATTATTGTACATCAGATTATAAATGAGGAAGCCAAAACAAATTATGTAAACGGCGCTTTCATAATCTGGCATCGAAACTAGTTGTACCAGATGAATTTGCGAGATGAGTTATGGATACTGAGCTACGGGAGCTACGCAAATCGCGCTAACTTCATTATTTGGAAGAACTAGGTAAATTATACATTTGATGAATAGGTCGTCGCATCGGGGGTTTTTAAATTTTCAATTTAGAGTTATTATAATCAAAACACAGTCATAATAAATATTTACAAATAAACATCCACTTCAATAAACCTAAAACAAAACTTCGAATATTTCAAATACAACACGAATCTAGTTATTTGAATATTGAATAAGACCTATTCGACGATATGAAATTAATACAAGAACCTGACATAGACTTAATAAATAACATTAGTCAGTTATAAGTCGAGGGATCGTCCCATGGGGCGACCCAATTCGATGTGGCAAATAAAGAAAATATGTCACGGTACGATAAATGTCACATTTCGTGGACACTCCGTTTGTCTTCGCGTGCCGGTCTCCGTGACAGTTTAAGGGCTGTATTCGTTTAAATAAAGTTATGTCGTGAGATATTTTGTATATTGTGACAAGGACAGACAAAGATTGAATATCTGTTAAAGCTTTTAAACATCGATTTGTCCAGAATCAAATAAATGGGCCAAATACCAACCCTCTATTCCTGATTGTACCTAATTTAAAAGGCTGTGACTAACAGATTACAGATGGATAGGCGAAACTATTTCTAAGTTTGAAGACGGAATTGTATAAAAAGAAACACTTTAATTTTGTTTTCGGGGAGAAAATATCTCAAAGTTTTTCTTTATGTTACAAAGTCGGCAAACATGCGACCCGTCTGATGTTAAGCAGTTACCGTAGCCTATAGATGCGTGCTATACCAATAGGATTGCTCGAACGTTACCCACCTGAAGAGTAGTGGGATCGACGGGGGGAAATGGAGAGGGGTTGGTACCAGAAAGAATCAGATAGTCAGAAAAAGACAGATATAGGACATTTTTATTCAAACAACCTATATTGATATGGAATAAAGGTGAAATAGCGTAACCCGGTATTGAAACATTTAATCTTGTACGTCGAGGATGTTAAGACGATAAAAACGAAGACAGCTGAGGCTGTAGGAGCATGATTTACGCCATTCCATGTCCATTGTAACTTCGGTACGCTTTGTTTCATGTAGGAAATATAGCAGTATGATTGGTGAGGCGGAATGAATTACGCGACTATATTTGCGCGCCGTAAATTTACACCTGGCTGCCTACCCTATAGTTGCTGTTTAATTTATTATATTGTATGTTGATAATGCCGAGATCATCAAATATATGCAGGTCCAACCTACCTACACGTTCACTTGACCATCCAAATTATGGAGCTGTAATTGCACCAAACCACTGCTGATTACATGGCACGGCATGTGGACCTAATCTCTGTACGGAATTTAATAGTATGTAACGTATTATATATGCAATACGATTTGTACATTAATCGATTCGGTGTGAGCAAATTTTCCGCTCGTATGCTTGCGCTGAGAAAATGACGCTCGCTCGCTTACACTGATAAGCTGACGCTCGCTCAGGTACGCTGAGAATTTGGCGCTCATGTGCTTGCGCTGATAAGCCGGCGCTCGCTCGCTTACGCTGAGAATTTGTTGCGCACTTGCTTGGGCTGAAAAGCTGTCGCTTGCTCACTTACGCTGAGAATTTGTCGCTCGCTTGCTTGCACTGAAAAGCTGACTCTCGCTCACTTGCGCTAACCATAAATTAAGGAAATTATTAAATTAAATACCGTCATTAAAATACACAGATGCGGTTTTATTCAGAAAACATTAAAACTTTATTTTTAGGCATTGATTCATACTTTTATTAATTTGTCACTTTTGCGTGCCATTGCATATTGAAGGGCTCAAAGCAATTAGTGAGGAATGTTCGCGAATATCTGACGACCATTTCGTTGAATCATCTCGGATGGGAGGCTATTCAGTATAATATTTATTCGAATATCGAATGTCGGTTTTCAAATAATCTACCTATTGATAAATTATAATTGAAGCATAGGGCCATAAGTCTGACGAGTAAAATTCATTTTTTTATAGTTACTATAAAAGAAAAATAAAATTGTAAAGGTATCGTGTTCAACATGGTGATAAATATCAGTTACGTTAAATTATACCGTGTATTTTTTACTTTTAAATAATTATTGGACTATGCGCTGAATACTCCAACGTATTTCAACTTTAAGAGCTATTAACTAGACGTGCCATACAAAAAATGACAAATAAAGAACCCTTAAATCATGACCATGAATATAAAGACTAAAATTATAATTATTACAAACTAAACCCGGGAATTAAACAATAAATCTAAGAGCGAACTCGAATAGGTTGGCTTTTCATAGTATTATATTTTTGACGATATTCGTATTGGCATTTCCAAGATCATCCAGACTTGTAATCGATTCATTAATTAATATTGATATATTTAATAATGTCTAAGATATTTTCTAGCAATTTCAGTGACTTGATAGGACTTTATCATATTTTCTCTCCTGGTGCAATCTCAAAACTCAACTCTTTCGATAGTGAAAAAAAATATCGCGTGTTATCATAATTGACCCCTCTACATAAATGATGCAGGTGTGTGCGTGTGCAAGTGAATCGCTCTCCTCTTCATTCACTCAGTAATGCATATGAATGTTATTCGCAAATGCGCTGCGTGGCGTATTCTGCGCAAATGTGAATTTGATGCTACATTCAAAATTCTGGTCTACTAGTATTGCTATAAATAGCAATTAATATGTAATGAATATTTTAAATAAAATAATTTAAAAATGAATGTGACAATTATTTAGTAATAAATATTAATTAAATAATTATTCGTATAGTGACGGGTCAGATTACCACAACTTCTAGCCCCTTTTGGATGTAATAAATTTTACAAAAGGGAGTCAGAAATACTACATCCACTGTTAGAGCCTCTACATATTGTTTTTTTTGTTAATAATACAACTTTACCGTTAAAGAACATGATTTATGTATGTACAACGCTTTCGATGTGCCATAACCGCTTTTGATGTAGGTACTCGCCAGGATACCTCCTTTAATAATAGGTTAAAGATCAATGACCCCAAAGGTCAATGGCCTCGGACAGAGGGTCTTACCTGTTAGTTAAGCATGTCGGCGCGTCCCTGGGGTCCAAGATTTAGTTGGGTTATTTGTAGAGATAATATTAACTGGGTGTTTTATTTGTGATAGCGTCACTGCGAGAATAGGAATCCAGATGGAGTTAGCCTTAACCTGCGAAATTCAAATAAAGAATTTGAAACAAACAGATTTATTTGCTCTCGAGTGTATTTATTTATTTTTACTATACGCGAATAACTTTCAATCCTTGAAGATAACGACTGATGTCCCGCAATTTCAGATACAATATAAACGTGGTACAATAGTTATGTAAAAAAACATAAATTAATTTAATAGTGCATTGTCAACATTTTTAAGATAAGAAGACAATCAAGCAATAGGGTTGCTACCCCTACATAATAATGAACTGCCACTAGTATACCTATCAGCTTTTCAAACAGATCTTGGGCGAACGCACTCTTTATGTAGACACAGACGGAGAGACGACTCTCTGACAACCACAACTGCTCTATTTTGGATTTCCAAAGTGAATGGTCACGTTTTGGCTTTGTGTTGTTATTAATTGTGTTTGTTAATACTATTTATTACTTGACGCTCGCGAAACATGAAACTGAGTGGGCCTTGTTTTGAAATAAAGAAGAAGAAAAGTATAACGGCAAAGAAGGGAAATAAAGCGTAGGAAACATTAAAAAGGCAATCGGGTCTTAATTATTGTACTCTTTACATATTATAATAAATTAATTCCCAAACTAAAGCATTGTTCAGTCATCACAGACAAACCAGCCTTTGAATCCCACATTGTAAGACAAAAGTTTCCGTAACAGAAACACTTATATAAGACTAGCTGTGCCCCGCGACTTCATCCGCGTAGTATTGGATTATTGGGTTAAAAAGTATCCTATATGTTAATCCCGGTTATAATCTATCTGTGTTCCAAATTTCATCCAAATCCATTCAGTAGTTTTTGCGTGAAGGAGTAACAAACATACATACATACATACATACATACATCCACACTCACAAACTTTCCCATTTATAATATTAGTAGGATTTATGATCGACCAATCACAATGCGTTGCCTCCGCTCCCACCTGGCGACCATCGCAATTATTAACCGACTTCCAAAAAAGGAGGTTCTATATTCGTCTGCATGTATGTATTTTGTTATGCAAGTTATTTCAAGTGCGTAATGCGAAGAGTAGTAAGTCCATGCCAGTGATACATCTTAAAACAATGGGGTCAGTCGCCTCCAGAGGAAACAGTTCCGTTAAGCTGGTCTAAATTGGCGGTCATTCAGATGTGCTCGTGCCCAGTGCAGTAAACAGTTGAACTCAGTAACGGACAAACGGTAACATCTTAAAACAATTTGAACAATAGGCTACAGCCCTACGGAGGAAAGTGGGTCGCATCAGATAGCTTTATCTCTGGTGAACTTGCGAATACTTTGGATGGTCGCGGGCCAACGCTCATTTATATATGTGCCGCTTTGCGTGCTCGTCTGTAATTTCGTCGAGATTGTATTGTTCCGCTAAATAATACGGACAACACGACGTAGGCCGTTGCTAATACAATTTAGCCGGTTTTTATGTATTACTAGCTGAGCCCGCGACTTCGTCCGCGTGGAATTTAACTTAACAAAAAAGCCCGCTCCCGCGTTATGAGCCCGCGCCACAGGACCCATTTTTTTTTATATAAATAAAAGTAGCCTAAGTTACTCCTTATAACATCAGCTATCTGCCAGTGAAAGTCCCGTCAAAATCGGTCCAGCCGTTTCGGAGATTACCCGCAACAAACACACAGACAGACAGACAGACCGACAGATAGACAGGCAGACAAAAAAATTTTAAATCGCGTTTTTATTATAGATGTCGTATGTACTTTCATATGCATTTAGTGGAAAGGTGTTATTTTGATATTACAAACAGACACTCCAATTTTATTTATTTGTATAGATATAGATGTACCTACATACAAGGGAGGGGGTTGAGTGGGGGGGCAATAACGCAATTGTGAAAACCCTACCCGTTTGCGGAATTCTAGGGGTGTTTTCTATTTCCATATATAATGGTCATCAAGCGAAAGCATATCTAGTATGTTGTCTAGATGGATAGGTAAGTTTTGATGATTCAACTCGTATTTAAAGCTTCATTAGATTATATCGCATAGAAAACAAAACAAGTTACATTTTCAAATTTCCCTTGCGGACAAGACGTGTTTAACGTTTTTTTAATAACACCGAAATCATCATAGATTGAGATAAACATAATGCACTATCATCTGACTGAAATCGCTCCACTTTTTAGACAGACTTTATCAAAAATAAAAAAAGCACCATTAGAGAAACCTGAACGCTACGTTTTGGTACAAACAGACACTCGCTTGTTTAAGCAAAGCATAACGCTTTAACAGTAAAACTCAACGTGTAAATGAGGTGTGTGAAGGACCTTTTAGAAGTACACTGTTGCCGAGAGCCGAGTGCATACAGTGTGGCCTTCGTTATGAAGGTTTAACATTTCATTCTAGGGAGGTCGTCGGTGGTTTTATTTTGTCTTTTGAAAAGTACACCCCAACATTTAGTGTGACTTGTTAAATAGAGAAACTAACGAGACACTAATTCATTTTTAACCGACTTCAAAAATGAGGAGGTTCTCAATTCGGTTGCATATTTTTTTTAAGCTTGTTGTTACCTCAGAACTCCGTCATTTATAAACCGAATTGAAAATATCTTTGCCACTATCTTTACACTACGTTATGACAACTTCTTAGGTGACTAACCTACCCCTACTAACTTGAATTGGCTCCGACTTATATTAACACGTTAAGTGCGAAGCGAGGCCTAAATCACCCCTGATGCAACTTCCCTGTGGTGCGGCAAGCAAAAAAGTGAATTTCTCTGTCGTGCGAATGGCATAGCTTTGGTTTGGTCCAGTGTAGGAAAGAGATAAATATATATTTGAGATCACTAATGGTTCCGGACTCGGTGGTGTACCTACCTTGGTACCGGATGTCTTAGGCCTCGTGCCGCACTGAATTAATATAATTTTAATGCAGTGCGGAACGAGGCTAAAACGTCCCATATCCCCCCTGACCTCGTACCGCACTCAACGCGAGCTTCCCGCGACCAGTGTTGTGCATCATATACAAATAGAAAGATAAACCTTATGCATAAACCGTAATCCATTATTTTCCAATAATAAGTCTGTAATAGGTGCCTCTTAATGGTATAGAATGGAACGCTTCGTGCGCGAGTCCGACTCGCACTTGGCCGGTTTTTTTTTCTTTATGGCGCCTTCAAGCACAATTTAGATTATTAAAAAAAAAAAACCGGACAAGTGCGAGTAGAACTCGCGCCCTGAGGGTTCCGTCCAACATTTTATTATGATTTTAGATAGTTTTTCCATTCCTGGATTCCAATATCGATACCGGCAAGATATTTTAATAACAAATAGCTTAAACAAATTCGGGAACCCAATACAAACTGCAACCAAACTACAATACAAATTCTTATTTTACACACTTAGGGGTGGAATTTTACAAAACGCTGAAATTAATATTTTTTATTTGTTATAAGTAGCCTCAATACTTATTTTCATGTCTCTAGGTTCATTTATTTTTTTTACCCTATACAAACTTTCACCCCCTATTTTATGCACTTAGGGGTGGAATTTTACAAATCGCTGAAATTAATATTTTTTATTTGTTATAAGTATTCTCAATATTTATTTTCATGTCTCTAGGTTAATTTATTTTTTTTACCCTATACAAACTTTCACCCCCTATTTTATGCACTTAGGGGTGGAATTTTACAAATCGCTGAAATTAATATTTTTTATTTGTTATAAGTATTCTCAATATTTATTTTCATGTCTCTAGGTTAATTTATTTATTTTACCCTATACAAACTTTCACCCCCTATTTTATGCACTTAGGGGTGGAATTTTCCAAAATCCTTTCTTAGTGGATACTTGCGGTATATAAAGTACCTACTGTCAAAATTTCATGATTCTAACACCAGCGGTTTGGGCTATGCGTTGATTCCTTTGTATTGATAAGTGAATTTGCGAAAAGTATCAAAATATGTGACATAAATCACCGTATCTTTTAATTGCGTTGACTAATAAGCCTAATTTTTTTACACCTACAAGGGACTATAGCATTTGATATTTGGTATTAATTTCAACTTGATAACTCTACCCGTTTCTGAGAAAAAAGGTCTTGACAGACAGACAGACAGACAGACAGACAGACAGACAGACAGACAGACAGACAGACAGACGGACAACAAAGTGATCCTATAAGGGTTCCGGTTTTCCCTTTTAAGGTCCGGAACCCTAAAAATGTATCCTTTGATAGCTTTGTGTTGTTTTGCCAGGTTTTGCCCTTAAAACGATCTAATGAGATATAATTGATCAAAATCGGTCAAGTCGTTGCGTAGTTAAGACAGTTTAAAAACGTCGATATTATTTTTCCCATCACTAATCGCAGCGAAAATTTGCCCTATTTCAGTGCGTTACGAGGTGTATAAGATCCCATATTTTGTTTTGCTAATAATTCCTAAACTAGCCATCAGATCCCGGGGCGACGGTGGATTAGGGTTCATCAATTCACTGTCTATATCAATAAGGACCAAAATTCTCATTTATCTTTGATTTCGCGCCAGAAAATGGATTTTAGTCTGTAAAAGGAGGTGGGGTCTAATAGACCGCGTGTCGCCCTAACGTCTGGTCACGGTACGGGCCGATTATACCTCGTGCCGCAGGAACGGAAAGTATGCAAAAATTGGTGCCGCAGCTAACGTGTTAATAAATAATTAGATTATAAGGTTCCTAGTTATTTCTAGCTCTTTTGTGCACCCACCTTTTTTTTGAAGTCGGTTAAATTATAATATTATTTTTTTTCGACAGACTTCTCATGCTGCAAAACTCTGCTCTGATTGCAGTTTTTTTTATACATAACATAGTTGTCTAAAAACTTACAACCCGCCTGATGTTAAGCGGAAAAAGGGTAGAGACGGGAGGGGAGTTGAGTATCCTTCTCCTTACTTATCGTACGAAACGCAGCTATAATAGCTACTTTACGCTAATCTTCTCTGAGTCGAGCCTACAATGCTGGCCTACCCAGAAACCCTTTCAAATACAAACACCAAAATAAACTTTCAAACCTTAAAGCATGTAAATTTAGTTGTAAATAAGCTCGCAGTGGGCGACCAGCCAGATATGCTGCAAGGAGGATGTTTTAATAAATCAGGACTTTCCTTGTTTTTCCGGGGCGGCCAGACGGCGAGCCCGCCTCGAGTTTGACCCTATAAAGATATTCATGTAACGTGTGTTTTTGTGTGTTTATGTGTTTCTGTTCAACAAAGTTGGACCGTCTGACAGTGCACTTAAAAGCGAAACTTAAATACTTTGTTTACATAAAAGAAAAACGAAGTAAGCAGTACTTTAATTGTCACGTGAAGTAATACTGTTTTTCGTTGATTGCACAAAGACGCGTGCTGTGACTCCTATGACACTGGCATATGGGTCAGTTTGCAATAAATCACGCGTCTTTGTGGAATTAGCTGCCTATACACCAGTGAGGTCGACAACAATCTTTAATTAGTATAAAAACATTATTAAATTTTCTATGAAACGACGTTATAACATTACTCAATACGGCAGATTTCTTTTTTTTGTCGGGTTATGATTAACAAAATTAACTCCATTAGCATCAGTATCAGAATCAGTGCCGATTCTGTTGTTCATCAAACTTGACTAAACTAATTGACCTCCCCTCCCTCGCAGGTTGGAAACAACGTAGAGGTAGACAACAGAATTAAAATAAATAAATAAATATCGCCAGACGAACACACCAACTGTATGGTCCCAAACTAAGCAACGCTTGTACTATGGGTACCGTACAATGAACTGGGGGCGATC
This sequence comes from Notodonta dromedarius, assembly GCA_905147325.1. Classification (NCBI taxonomy): domain Eukaryota; kingdom Metazoa; phylum Arthropoda; class Insecta; order Lepidoptera; family Notodontidae; genus Notodonta; species Notodonta dromedarius. The sequence goes on along the minus strand of LR990165.1, from coordinate 9,954,124 downwards.
CCAGTGACACCCAGACCAGGGCAAATTACGAAAGGGCCATTTCCGAAATTTACCCTGACGGGAATCGAACCTGTAACCACCCGGTGTAATGACCCGAGCGGCCTACGCTCGAACCACGGCGCCAAGCGGTCGTCAATTAGCACCGTTGATGTTATGTTAGCATGATAACCTATGTTTTTTTTCAAATTATGATTAAACTAAACCAAATCTAATAAAAATAAAAATAATAATTTAGCCCTTTTGACGTCCCACTCCTGGGCACGGGCCTCCCCTCAACATGAGGGGGATTCAGGCCATAATCCCAAATCTGACACAATTAAAATTACTTTTGTATTGCTCATACATATTACCATGGGAAGACAGATATCACAGTGTCGTCAAGTTTGTTAGGTACAGTCAACATCAAAACTAGCTTGGCATACGTCTAGTATGACACTAGAAGGGCTCTAAAATAAACCATTGATCCGGGAATCTTATACCAAGCTAGTAATTTGATGTTAAATGAACTACTTACAGAAACTGTTTCATCTCGATAAACTGCTCTCCAAAATTTAATATGAGATGTCCGTAGATTCTGAAGGAAATAAGAAATTCATAGTGAAAATGAACAACCGACGGTGAAGTCCGGGGATGAAGTTGAACGCTCGCAACTTTCTCATTAAAAAATCGGTTTGGAACTTGCAGCGGTTAATGGAATTTTAACCGCGGTAATGATAAACTTGGTGTGCAGTATCACGCTCTATCATGTCTGGCTTTTTATAGTTTTTCAATAGAGGGAACTATGTTTTAAAGATTCTCTGTATACTAAGATACATAGAAGTCTCTATTGTCTTGATGTACATATGTTGCCAAACTACATCTCGGCTATAAAATCATTATATAATTTACTAGCGGCCCGCCCCGGCTTCACACGGGTACATTACGGTTACATTATTGGAGTTTTAGTAAGGATCCCAATTTTTTTAAAAAATATAATATAGCCTATGTCACCCGGGGATAGTGTACCTTCCCAACAGTGAAAGAATTGCTCAAATCGGTTCAGTAGTTTCGGAGCCTATTCATTACAATCAAACAAACAAAGTTTTCCTCTTTATAATATTAGTATGAAAAACAAATAAGTTTGCAAGTTGCGCTAACCCGCGCTAGGCCATCGTGGAAGATTATGGTCTGAATCCGCCTGATATTAAGGGGAGGCCCAGGACTTGGACGTTAAAAGGACTTAATTTTTTATGTATATTTTTATTATTATGGACATGTTTACACGGCACAGTGATAAAGAGACCTTCAAGTTATACTGAAAAGGTTCCATGAGATGTGAAGCGAGCCATACCAACTAAATATAAGACCTCTTCAAAATTGCAATAGACCTCTTCAATAGATTGTTCATATAAAATAATTAGAAGGCTGTTTCATATTCGTATTTTGACGGGAAAAAGAAGAGCGGGGTCCGGGGTTGTTTTACTAAGCCCTTTGTATAATTACTATTGCCAAGGCCACCGATAGATGTCGCTAATATTTACATAGCGCGCGGTGTTAAGGCGGTCGTGGCATTTCATAAAGCTCATGAGGTTTTTGTGTCGTGTGGGTTAGCAATTATCCAGCACCCTAGTGTTATATATTGTGAAACCTAGAGGTAGGACACCTTGGGACCTGCAGCGGCCGTGTACACTCTCTTATGTTTCGCTATTGGATAACATTAACAATAATATAGGATATGGACATGGAAAGCAGTGATAGCCGATTGGTTAAGCACGCGTCTTGCGGGTACCAGGTCCTGGGTTCCAACCGCGGTTCGCGCCTCTGGGTTTTTCAAAATACATATGCGAATCATAATTTATATATGAATATCACTCGCTGATGGTGAACGTTATAACGTTACGTTATGAGTGTAGATAAATCGATACATTTAATCGGGACATAAGAATTAGGCAAATCGAGCTAAGAAGGCCTCAGTTTATTACTAGCCAAAGAAAAACTAGTTTTTATTTTAATTGCTATATTTTAACACACGTATACAAAATACACGATCATAGACTTAAGTTGTTTTATAATATTTTAAACAAAATATGCATTTAATAATTAACGGGATTCGTTGTTCAATTGGACAATCAAAGAAATGCATGATGGAAATGCCACTATGTCAATGTATACTAAGTGTTTTAAGCAATGGGAGGTCCTAGTTCGTGCAGATGCATCTGCCGTTTTCGCAATTTCCGTACGCGAAGCCCACGTCCTGGCAGTCGGAGACGCAGGTCGTAGGGTCACACCCCTTCAGGGACATCGGCATGTGCAGGGCGTGTTTCACCACCGGTACGCCGACTTCTAGAACAAACGAAGTTGCACATTAGAAAATATAAATACAATACAAGGTATATTAGCTTTTGCACACAATTAAGTCCAAGTAGCCCTAATCAAATATTTTAATAAAAAATTGAACCGACTTCAGAAAACCTGGGTGCACCAAAAGGCTAGAAATAACTAGGACCCTTATAATTTATTTTATTTGGAGTCGGTGCCAATTCACGTGAGTAGGGGAGGTACCTAAGAGGCTGTCCTAACGTAGTGTAAAGATAGTACGTAGTACGACGAAAGCACATTTTTTTAGGTATACAACATGAGAGGGTTTATTTTTTTCATCCATTTTTGCAAGAACCAAACCAAGACTACCATGAATCTAGTTCTGCAAGACTTGTGATCTGAAAAACCTTAAAACAGTCGGGTCATAAAAGGTGGTCTTGCGAAAAAGTGAGACCAAAGCTACGAGACTCAGACTGATTTTGACGATTGAATCTGACGTTATCACACAGAATAATTTAATATCTATTATTAATACGTGACGCAAAAACTTTGTACCACTTTTTATGAAAAACACGCAAACGATGGAGTATGAAATTTGGCACACTTATAGTTTATATAGAGAAGGAGTGCAGAATGCTATTTTTTTTAATTAGGCATAAAAGTACATTAAATCAATAAATAAAGCATTACACACACTACCATGCGTTCGACACACACATATTTGTAACTTCTACTTGGTAAACTGACTGACTGTTTGACTGACAAACGGTGACAGTTTTTTTTTGTTGTTTCGTACGGCGGGACTTCCATGGTGCATTCTGCATGCCATCAAATAGTATTTGACAATAGAGCCTTAATGACGTTTAACATTAAAATTTAAATGAATTATGGTCGAATTTCGACCACGGGCGACCAGTAGTTATTATAAATGGTCAAGTGGTTTGTTTTTTTATTGTAAGAATATTTGTATCTTTGAAAATACTGCTCCAAATTGGAGTTACTTTCATTGATAGTAATTCACCATATCCCTGAGTGACATGGGCTATGTTTTATATTGATATGCGGGTGAAACCGCGTGGCATAGCTAGTCTCAAATAGAAGGTCTACGTGCATAAATGTTATTATGGGGTAAAAAACAAAATTCACTATAGAAAATTTAGTACTTAATAATTAATTCTAACATACAGATGTAGAGTTTGTAGAAAATATGCTCACCGATTCCGTTTGTTTGTTCGTAAGCTTTCAGCATGTCGACCAGCGTGATGACTTTAGCGTTCGCCGCAAGGATGACAGCGAAAAGTACGATGATCATGAACTTCATGGTGGTAGTAAAACGCGTCTGTTCTTCACAAAAGCTACTCAGAGAATAACTAATGTAGCATCGGGAACTATGCTTTTATAGTAATAATGCGCGTTGTTCCTTATCTCAAAATGGTATGTAACATACACATAGCAATCAAATTTATGCTACAATGTGATCTGTTGCTTGGGAATAAGGGTTTTATTGCTGGGTGTAGTATTTAGTGATGAAAAAAAAATTACCGACTTCAAAAAAGCCTGGTTACACTAGAAGTAACTAGGGACCTTATATTTTTTTTGATTTAGAGTCGGTGCCACTATCTTTACACTACGTTAGGACTACTTACTTACCTAACTATCCCTACTAACTTTAATTGGCAGACTCCAAATTAAAGAAATCAGTCCCTAGTTATTTCTAGCTTTTTAGTCCACCCAGGTTTTTTGAAGTCGGTACACTTTTTTAACGATTTTTGGTTGTCATATACGTATTGAATTGCTGTTAACCGTCAATAGCATAGAGGTATAAGGATAGAGGGGGGGGGGCTCTCATACAAGTGGAAATGTCGCCCCGCGAGAAAGAGAGACGAGATGAAAGCCGGGCACCTTTCTCTCTCTAGCGCCGAAGCCGCGTAGTATCATTTAAAGAAAAGCGCGCGACTGCGCATGCACCAATGCGCCCATACAGAGAGAAATGTACCCGGCTTTCATCTCCTCTCTCTTTCTACTACGGCGACACTCTCAGCGCCGTCTTCCCTTCTCTATTCTTATACCTCTATGGTCAATAGTCAATACCTCTCAAACTACCATACGTCCATAACTCCCTCTGACAATCAAGGCCACATATAGTGTACGACTTATACTAATATAATATGACACTTACAGCTAGAATGTATCTCATGTCAATTCTACTAAACCCAAACACGACTAGGTTACATTGTTTTATTAGGGAGTTCTGGTCCTACCTTCCAGTTTAATAATCATCAGATGATGATGAAGCAGGAAGGTAGGCATTTTATTGAGACTATTCTAGTGACCGCAATCATCACTGAAAAGTCACAGGAAAGCAAATTTGTTTACAGTTATTTTTATTTAAATACAAAATTACTAAACCGATTTTGATGATTTTTTTATAAGACCAATCTGAAAGAACATCCTAGGTATCAAATGAAAACATTTTTTTTCAAATCGGTTCACAAATTAAGGATTTCTGAGGTAACAAACATTTTAAAAAATACAACCGAATTGATAACCTCTTCCGTTTTGAAGTCGGTTAGAAACAAAAACATTTTAAAACTTCAAGCGACTTCAAGAATACCTGCGTTCACTAAAAACCTAGAAATAACTAGAGGCTTTATCATTTTGGAGACTGTCACTATCTTTACACTACTTAGGACTTCAACTTTTTAGGTACCTACCCCTACTTACTTTAATTGGCGCCGACGCCAAATGAAATATATTTAAAGGAAAAAAACATTGGTACATTTGTTAAGAAGTCTACGTAGACTTACATAAGTGTACATTATGTATTTTTAACAAAGTTATATACATACACGTCAACTTGATAACCTCCTTCTTTCTTTAAGTCGGTTAACAAACCTTACTAACCTAAAGTTATGTACCTAGGTACCAAACGCGATTTTGATAATTCGACATTCGTTGCCACGGCTAAACACCCCTACTGTCCCTATTACTGTCGTCCCCCTTGGACACCCTAGTAGTAAGGGACACAGTCCCACCAGGAGCCTCTCACTCGGCTCGTTTTTCATGCAACAGTGACCCCTCCTTACAGCAATCAGAATAAAGCTTCATACATTATCGAATTTCACAGTGAAAAACATCGATTTACGCAGGTTTACTTCAAATTCATTATGGTAAGTATGCGCTTGGTAAGTATACCCACCGAGATAAAGAAAACAAATGATTGTAGGAATGTAGAATGATTTTAAAGTAAGTAATTGCACTGGTAGGTACCTAATAAAGTAATAATGTTTATTGTTGTTACCTAATACCTTAGTTACATACATAAAACTATATTGTTTTAATACATTACTCAAATTACTTCGACGACCGCTTGGCGCAGTGGTTCGAGCGTAGGGTGGGCGCACAAGGTGGTTGCGGGTTCCATTCCCGCTAGGGCAAATTTCGGAAATGGCCTTTTCGTAATTTGCCCTGGTCTGGGTATCACTGGGATTGCCCCAGTCCATTGTACGGTACCCATAGAACAAGTATTGCTTAGTTTGGGACCATACAGTTGGTGTGTCAGTCTGGCGATATTTATTTATTTATTTATAATGTCATAACAAGATAACGTCAAATATTTACACAGATTTTCTGTTGATTATTGAACATTACATTGGTTATCTTAGATTATAAATGAGGGAGCCAAAACTAATAATGTAAATGGCGCTTTCATGATCTGGTATCGAAACTAGACGTACCAGAAGAATTTTCGAGATGAGCTATAAATACTGAGCTACGGGAGCTACGCAAATCGCGCAAACTTATGTTTCTTTCCCTACGGACATTTCGTCAGATTATCTATACAAATAAATAACATTGGAGTGTCTGTTTGTAATATCAAAATAACACCTTTTCACTAAATGCATATGAGAGTACATACGACACCTATAGCAAACACGCGATTTTTTTTTTTTTTGTCTGTCTGTCTGTCTGTCTGTCTGTCTGTCTGTGTGTTTGTTCCGGGTAATCTCCGAAACGGCTGGACCGATTTTGACGGGACTTTCACTGGTAGATAGCTGATGTTATAAGCAGTAACTTAGGCTACTTTTATTTTAGAAAAACAAAATTAAAAAAATGGGTTCTGTCGCGCAGGCTCAGAACGCGGGAGCGGGCTTTTTTGTTAAATTAAATTCCACGCGGACGAAGTCGCGGGCTCAGCTAGTTTGGAATAAATTCGATAAAAGGGTCGTCGCATCGGGGGTTTTTTAAACTTTCAATTTAGATTTATTATTAAGTATTTATTTTGAAACAAGTAGGTACTTCGTTGTTTATTACAGCACTCCAGGAAAAACAGGACGGTCTTGATTATATTTTCCTTTTATAATAAATTTTAATTTTAATTAGGTAGGTACACCTATAGGTTACCACATTAGGCATACATTTGAATAAACAGGATATCTATTTGGCTAAAACTAATTAAGGCGGTTCTGTTTTTTTCCTGGTGCGCGTTAATTCTGAGTACATAATAAATATTTAGTTTTGTATTTTAATGAAATATTAATTGTTATTAAAATAAAACAAACTGTTGGTATTCCCCAAGCGGTAGGTTTTTATACTATTGGGGTCACGACGGTTGGATGTTGGATGGTCGTGAGTTCTACTATGCTATGGTACCTACCTACTACATAGATATGTGTGTTATATCTAATACCACATTAAAGGGTATGACCTCATATAACGTAACTGAAAAGTATAACAACAAATGGTAACTTTTGTAACTTAAAACCTAATTTATTTTCAAAAGATTCTCGAATCGACGGCACTTTATGAATAATGAACAACGTTCGTTTCAGCTTAGAACTCTTATTTAAAAATTAAATTAACTTAATAATATTTGAAATATTACCTTCAAATCGGATTAAACTGCTCAATTGTTCAATGATAGTAAAATTATGATACTTACGAGTAACTTAAAAGCAGAAAAACAGTGACGTGATGTTATAATATAATTTAGCCGTTTTGACGTCCCACTCCTGGGCACGGTCCTCCCCTCAACTCGAGGGGGGTTCAGGCCATTATCCACCACGCTGGCCCACTGCGGGTTGGCGGATTTCACATGTCTTTCGAAAATTGGTTAGATCTTCTAAGACATGCAGGTTTCCTCGCGATGTTTTCCTTCACCGTAAGCAAGTGATAATCATATAGAAATTGTTATTTGCACATAGATTTTGAAAAATCCAGAGGTGCGAGCCGGGGTTTGAACCCAAGACCTGGTGCCCGCAAAACGCGTGCTTTAACCAATCCGCTATCACAGATATCGTGATATTACATAATAATAATTAAATTATTACATAATGTTATAACTACACCAGTTATTACGTACATGCCTATGTTTTTAAATCAATCATGAAGAAGTTACTACTTTTAATATAAATTCCCTTGTGCTTTGTAGTCGCTATGTCTGGCCGCGGCGATTTATCATTAGACCGAGTGGCTATCAACTTGCAACTCTACATTTTCTACAAAAAACAAGTACTGTAAATAGATAGTCTTGGCTAGCGGTGAACGCTTAACGCTTCCTAGAACGAAACAGCGTTGCTTATTCGATTTATCCGCAGCATAAATCTTGGCTAATGGGGGCTCCGTGAGCATACACATGGGAGCTAATTAGAACTTTATGTATTATGTTAATTACACGCCGACGTGTAAAAAGTTAAATATTGTGTTTGAAAGTGGTAAATAATTGAATAAGATACCTAAGAGACTCAGTATCCGTAATTATCTTTTCACTGTCATTTAAAATTATATAACAATTACAAATCTTTAATATTTTTGTCGAAAATTTAACAGGAAAAAACAGGAAATGATATGAAGGAACCAGCACTGTTTTTTATAAATTTTTCAAAATCTGACAATAATAAAAGGCACATTTTGTAATTCGCGAATAAGACCGTGTGCAGTGCATTTATTAATATATCCAACTTACTCTAAAACATTTCAAGAACGACAGCTATCCAGATAATCTGGCAATTTTTGTATATTTAGTGATTTACTAGTATCATATCCACCGTGATAATATTTAGACTAAAATAAATGTATTAATAAACGCACTGCATACTGTGTTTTTCGCAAATCACAAAATGTTGTCTTAAATGTTTTCAGATTTTGGATAAACTATAAAAATACTCGAAACTTTTGAATTTCGCGGGCTAGACAGGCGCCTTCACCTTAATCATAAGATCCTCTTTAGAGTGATAACGTAAATCTCTATTTTGAAAGAAGGAAAAAAAATAAAATATTATGTTTATTTATTCCCCTAACAACTTTAATACACACGGGTGGCAACAAGACAATGCAAGCGGAATGTGGGAACAAACAGGAACAAACTTCAGCGTATTGCTGCTCCATATGGTGCAGAGCTGTTGGTATTCTGACTTTGCCTTATTGGCGAGTGACGTGATGTCTAGAAATATAATATAAACTAGCTGAGCCCGCGACTTCGTCCGCGTGGAATTTTGATCCTTTCTTAGGGGATGTCTACGTCATAGTAGCTTCATGCATGCAAAGTATCAGCCCGATCGGTTTAAAATTGACAAAGTTTCATACAAACTTTCATCCCCTATTTTATCCCCTTGGGGGTAGAATTGATCAAAATCCTTTCTTAGCGGATGCCTACGTCATAACATCTACCTGCATGCCAAATTTCAGCCCGTTCCGTCCAGTGGTTTGGGCTGTGCGTTGATAGATCACTATGTCAGTCAGTTACCTTTGAGTTATATATATATAGATAGATATATAGAGAAACTAGCTGTGCTCCGCGACTTCATCCGCGTAGTATTTTAACTTAGCAAAAATTTCGGGATTATCGGGTTAAAAAGTATCCTATATGTTAATCCCGGTTATAATATATCTGTGTTCCAAATTTCATCCAAATCCGTTCAGTAGTTTTTGCGTGAAGGAGTAACAAACATACATACATACATCCACACTCACAAACTTTCGCATTTATAATATTAGTAGGATACATATAAACTACCTACTAAATTATTAACAGAATTAATAACTTGTGTTGCTTTTCTGATGAGCTGGTTAAAAAAAAGTCCGAATAGGACAGGAATGAATGACGTCAACGTAATGTTTACAGCCAAACAACGCGTTGTTGCAACAAAACAATATTTACACACCATTAACACCCATTTTACACGTGATTAAATAAAGGATACAACAGTGTTTTTGTAATCTTATAAAAATCCTGGATATCTGCCCAAGTAGCACAAAATGTAGAAAACTTCTGTCCACGTATACCTACACCTACCTTGCTACCTAGAATTTTCCCGGTACATCATATCATGCACACACGCCAGTTAGAATAAAATTTCTAGAAATTTACATTGAATTAGCCGAAGGTAGCCTCACTGTACTTTGTTCTGTGTAGCTTTCTGTCGAGATACAAACCAATAGCTTAGGTGTCAATAGTCTAGTGGTTAGAGGGGCTGCCTTCGTAGTTGAGAGGTTTCGGGTTCGATCCCCATCCTGGCCATTAAACTATTGACGTGATCCCACTCCTAACACAAGCATAAGCTTAGCTGGAGGGACTAACGGGAATACTAGTAATGTGATAAACTCATATTACCATTAATCTTGAAAAACAAACTAAAATATCACTTAATTTACTTTGTTTGCCGCAATATTAGAAAAGGAGTTTGAAACATCGAGATTTAACCTGTATGTCTTTTGAAATAGACGAGAGAACTCCGGCAACCCACACTGGTCCAGCGTGGTGGACTATGGCCCACATTGTTCCCTCTCGTAAGCCAGACCGAACCAAAATTATGAGGACGATAATTTTCTTGAAAAACAATACAATTTTGACGTGGAAATGCGATAATTTCTACTTTTGAATCCGGCTACACTGTATCTTTCAGCAAAAGTTGGCGATCAACAGAGCAATCTTCGTAAAAGATGACTACCGGAATTAGGATTACTCCGCTCGCACCAGTCTCTACCATTAATAAGCCAGGATATGCGTCTCTAGCCAGATGGTCTAAGATCTGCAGCCTTGTATGTAAATTACAAACGCTACCACCAGTGAATAAACTTGAACACCCAACACCGCCGCGCTGCACGAAAAATAAAGTGTTCAAAGTTTAAGCCCGCTCACCTATCTAAGTATGCAAAGTGAATATTTAAGGGGGGGCACCGTTGCGTTGCATCTGCAACCCGCGATAAAACTGAACAAGTTGCTCGTAATTCTTATACTTAAGTGCTCCCGGAGAATAAGAATGGGTGTTCGGTGTAAAGGTTGGAACATACGTTATTTTCTGTGAAAAAAAACGTTGATTTTATTTTAGTATATTCGGCTAAGCGTACTGTTACTATTATGTGATGAAATAATCCCTTTTTGAGAGCTTTCTATGTAACAAGTCAAGTGATTTGGGTTTTTGCGCTAAGACGCACCTCTTTTTATGGCTTTGTCTTTTAATTTTCGTGCAGAAAATCCAATTCTCTACACTTATTAGCCTTCGTGTGCATTGACGAAACATATACTAAACTATTTTGTGCCGCAAAAAATTGAGAAATCAACATAAATCGGTGTAAATGCTCCAGCAGTGTAAGCTCATGCTTTGCCAGACGTATAAAAATAGAAAGACTAAGCTATTGACAATTGGTAATAAGGAATTCTTCTTGAATTCCTTACTGCGTTTACTGTTTCAGAACCGTACTTTTTATCGCTAAGAACTACGGTGTGTACTACTCGTAATATTGTTCCGCCAACAGTGTCCCAAGGATCACAGTTTGATCCTTGAAACTTTCCGCCTGTTTTGTCAACAAGAGATCAATGCGGTTCGAAGGAGTTTATAGCATGAATATAAGGAAGGAATAAGGTAAGATCTTACGTACTTTTTCCAATCTGTATTTAATTTTTAAGAGCCTACCAGGGTCCTGTGACCTAATTAATTAATTCTAATATTATCTTAACTTAGTAACCTAATTTAATTAAAAATGATTGAAATCTATAGGTGGTCTCCCAAACATTTAAATTCTGTAAAGGTCTCTATATTGTCAAACAATCCAGTCGACAGGTTTTCATTTTTCTCTACACATTTTGTCATGACAACACGGAAAAAAATATATTTTACAATACTACCAGAATGTGTAGTAAACGAAAATTCGTTCCCAGTACCAGTTTTTAGTACACCTAATCATTTTTTTCGTACAGCTAACAATTTCATGTTTAACGGCTACAATATGATCGTAATGTGTACTATTCAATTCTAGTAATTGGGAATCTGGTAGGGATTACAATATAGATCTTTACGCAAACAATAACATTGTAATATTTCAATAATTACGAATAACATTGTTCCTGCAATAATAAAGTCGATTGCAGTTACATTCCTTAGTTTGTGGTTACAATGTGTAAAGTAGCGAGGTGTATTGACAGGTCGGCAGTGTTGCCGTTCTAGAGACTTTGTCGCTAGATCTAGCGGAATTCATGAGTGGTTAGCGGGGAAAAAAATTGAGTTGGCGACAAAAAAAGATTTAGACTTCTAGCGAATTTTGAGCCGTCGCATATGCGACTTTTTTTCCGAAAATATTTGAAGAATAATGTGTTTTTTAAGACCACCTGACTACACCTGAACAACCATAAACATCCGTCCTGGCACAAAATATAGCCACAACCCCAAAGTTTGTCTCGTTCACAATCTTTTTATAAACAAAAACCAATGCCCAAAGTAGCTGGTGTAGGCATTGGAGAAGCCTCCGCTTCCAGTGCCAGTGATGCTGAATACCCGGTTGACATATGTTTAGATTTTGAAATATAGGTAGTAAATTATGTAATTCTTAGAAAACGTAACAGTTTCAGTTTTTTATCATCCAGAACATTTGTTGTGATTTTTTGAATAAATAGTATGTTGATTTTGTTTTTTTTTTTTGCGAAAAATGAAAATATTTGCCAACAACAACGATCGGCGTCAAGATTAGACTTGAGCGTCAGCGATACGGTTTAGCGACTTCTAGCGGATTAAAAAAAATATTTACCAATATCTAGCGGATTTTTTCTTATTACTAGGGACTTTTAATTTTGTAGAACGGCAACACTGCAGGTCGGTTCCCGCTTCTTTCATTGCACTAGCGCCGCGCATTCGATCGAAGTGTTCTGTTCGTCGTTGCCACAGAGTACCTGTCGTTGCATTGCATCTACTTACTAAAAAAATTAAACAGTGTTCCCAATGGATGAAGACACGAGATCATTTCTGTTGCAATGGTCGATGGCCGACTACATTCACGTATTCAAAGGTTAGTTTGGTTCTTTGGTTACATACTTTATCTCCTAGAAGTAATCTTTTCCGCGATTCACATTAATTAAAACAGTGTAGGTACCTTACCTTTTTGTTTTTTTATTGCTTTTACGTCAATAAGAAAAGTAGGTAAGTGATTGTAGGTAGTCTTTCGGGAGGTTGCATATCTAACTAGGTACCTACTCATAACCAACTCTTTTCGGTACCTAGGTTTAACAAAATTATTCTATCTGGATTACTAGGTCGGTACCTATATAATGGCAAAAGAAACTGTAAATTGACCGTAAATTACCTACTTCTTAAATTATTAGGCATTGGTTTGTTTACAGGAAACAGGATTGATATCCATACATTGGGAATTCTTGATTCGGATATGATCAAAGAATTAGTGAAGCCGATCGGAGATCGAGCGAAATTGCTGCAAAATCTGAATCTGTGGCGGCAAATTTCAGACTATGAACCTATAATGCCACAAGTAAGTGCTAAACTTAGTTATGAACTTGGGTACCTCGGTAGGTACATTTAGTATTAGTTGTCAATTAGGTCGGTACCTACCTAACATAAGGAGTAAATAATCAAAACTCATAACAATAATTGGGTCAATGTATGTATACACAACTCCTTAGGGGCTTAATCCTTATGTAGCTGAATAGTTCTATTAGGTATAATATAAAAATTATAAAAATAGTAATTGATGTTTGTGTTGCAGAACAAAGATTTTGAATATGATGATTGTGAACAAGAGTATGCTGAAAATCATAAACAAAAGAAGAATGACAAAGATTATGATGGTGAGAAAAATAATTCTTCAAATACATTATAATACATCTAATTTATTCGTTTATTATATTTATGTATAATAATTATAAATTAATTATGTTTCAGACATACAACAAGACATAATCTGGCTTCAGAAGTCAACAGAACCATGGCAAATGATTGAAGAAAAATGGCGAAAAACAGCCACTGCAAGATTAGAGAGTCTTAACACCAGTGACAAAACAATCGCACAGTATATGATTGAATTTCCCGCCTTAAAAAAGCCAGTTGGCTATAGTCTGCTGCTTGAAGATTTCAAAACAATTTACCCAGACAAAGAAAAGCTGCGCCATGAAAAATTTGCTTTATTCAAGAATAAAATTTTAGACTACGCAAGGCAAAAAGCCATTCGCGATGATGCAGTGAAAATAATGATTTAACCACTCGAAACTCTTTCTGAAGGTTAGTAGTGTACTTCATTGTAACTTCACTTCACGTGTAATTATCTCTTGTCCAATCGAAAATACTGGCTAGTCTCCACCACTACAATATTACTATTTTATCTGATATGCTTTATTTCATAGTATAGCAGTGATAGCCGATTGGTTAAGCACGCGTCTTGCGGGCTACCAGGCCTCAGGTTCAAACCCCGGCTCGAACCTCTGGATTTTTCGAAATCTATGTGCGAATCATAATTTCTATATGATTATCACTTGCTTACGGTGAAGGAAAACATCGTGAGGAAACCTGCATGTCTTAGGAGATTTAACCAATTTTCGAAAGACTGTGAAATCCGCCAACCAGCACTGGGCCAGCGTGGTGGATTATGGCCTGAATCCTTGAGGGTAGGCCCGTGCTCAGGATTGGGACGTAAAAAAAGGGCTAAAATTATTTTTTATGCTTTATTTCAGAAGCAGCTGATATCGTCAAAGCTGCGGAAGCCAAATCAATAATAGCATTCAGGGTACTGTGAAACAGGAAACGGCCGAGGGATTTATAACTCACATAACTACTGCATTGGAGCTACACACAACTGTTTCCAGCAGACTAGAGAAATTCTCCAAACTAAATGTAACGTTGCAACCTTTTATTATAATTGTCGGAGAAAACTGTTACAAAATTTCCAAATATTATGTTATTGTAAATGACACATTTTATGTGCTCCATACAATAGAGGACGCGGTTGACGTTTGCTTCAATTTTCATGTATTGAATTGTAGATACCCTATTGAATGTTCCACTACTTGGCAATTTATTCAAAATGGTCTCTATGACTTGAAGACCCCTTACGACAAGCAGTATATTTCAGTCAATTCTTTGTTAACCGACCTTGGGGTTGAAATTTATTGATATGCCTGAATGTTTTTTTGTAATTTGATTTTACCAACTGTAAAATACCAGTGTGGTCATATTAAAATAATTCATAGAAATATTCAAATTGATTATTACCAGTGTGCTGAATCAGGTTGTAATCGGAAATATTATTTGCTTAATTCTTTTAAAAAACATTTGGCAACACATAATATTTTAGAAGATAATGTTACAATAACAAATCTAATACTTAATATAGCTTCTAATAATTGTACCACTCCAAATAATACTACTTTACACGAAGTAATACCAAACCCTGCATCAAATTTAAGTCATAGTAATATTTCCAATGTTTCATTTCCAATAGAACGAGAGATATCAAATCTACATCCGAGGGTTCAATTAAAAATAAATTTGCCATTGAAATAAAACTATTTTTACGGATTATATCGCGTTTATTTACTTTTTATAATCCGTAAAATAGTTATATTTCAATGTGTAGTATTCGCGTAAATATAAGAAAACAATAAATTTGCCAGTTTCACGGCCAGTTTATATGCGAATCCATTGATACCAAGAAATGTTATTCAAGTTGTTATGTCTAATTTAGAAAATCTTATAAACAATTCTGTAGTGAATCCTATCACTTCTATATTATCAAAATCTGTTCAGAATCAATCTCCAGAATCCTGTTTACCTAAACTATATAATCACTTGGAGTCCATACAAGGTAGTCTAAAACATTTTAATTCTGAGTATTCACGTTTTAATTTTTTCAAAATAGCGGTACCTATATTTAACCTATTGAATATACATTAGGACATAGAATGGAATCAGTGTCTGCTAATAACGTTATAAATTGTGTAACTGGCCAATATATACCTCTAAGACATGTATTAAAAAAATTCTTTGAATTAAATAACGTGCTCAGTGCTACTCTTGAATATTACAAAGAAATGATAAAAACGTCAAATTTTATAATAAATAAAAGACTGGTTTTATATTAACTTATCTTTTTGTGTATTTCTTATTTATTAAGTGAGAACAGTTTGTTATATCTTACGAAGTCCATCCCGCAAAATTAAACTTTCGAAGATTGGTTCTACTGAATGTCTTCGTGAAATAGAACAACTGTAAACTAACCCTGCCCACCATACTAAACTAAGTTGTACTGTAGGAATTTGTTTGTCTAATAATGTTAATTGTAATTGTAAAATTTCTGATAGTAATATGTACTACCTACTTATAGGAATGTGTACACTATAAAAAGTGGTTTTGATCAGTTACTCAAATGGTGTTACTGCCAACACAAAAAGTTACATGTGATTTTATCAAAAGCTTTGACTAGCAAATATAAATTGTTTGTCAATTGTGAGTTCACAAGTCACTTTTTTGTGTAAGCAATAACAACATTTGAGTGACTGATTAACAGACTACTTTTTTCTGTGTACAAATTCCTATAGTATATGCTACAATCAGAATCTTTACAATTACAATTTCCATTGGTAGACGCTACAAATTCCTATAGTATATGCTACAATCAGAATCTTTACAGTTACAATTTCCATTGGTAGACGCTACAAATTCCTATAGTATATGCTACAATCAGAATCTTTACAATTACAATTTTCATTGGTAGACGCTACAAATTCCTATAGTATATGCTACAATCAGAATCTTTACAATTACAATTTCCATTGGTAGACGCTACAAATTCCTATAGTATATGCAACAATCAGAATTATATTAACAACAAGTCGTTTGATAAAGGGCACAAAAAACTAGTAGTAGTTGGAAATCAGTCTAGTAGGATTAACAATAATATATTGTAATATAAACTATTCATATAGTATCGTACAGTATGCACCTTGTTGTACGTACTAAACGATTATTTGTCCCTACAAACACTTTTTACAAGAACTGACTAGTAGCGATTACAATGTGTAGAGTTGTCACATATACTACTAAAAAAATTGTATGCACTACCAAATTCTGGTTATAGTTACCAGTTTTTTTTTTCCGTGAAAGAAGACCTTTATTGGACTTCTTTGTTTTACTTCAAATATACTTAAAAGTTAATTAACTTACACGTACATTTTATTCATTATCAATCTTCACGAGTCTCCCTTGAACACCGAAGATGCTTTAATTTGCGATTCTTTTCGTCGGTTTATTTATATTGCTTCAGTGTTTTAATTAAGTGAAATGCTTCTAATTGCGGCTGATTTGAATTCCAGACGAAACCCCGCAATGGATGCAAAATGGAAAGTAATTAAAACTCGAACAATTGTGACTGATTTTAGATTCAAATTGATATCTTAAATAAGAATTAATTATGTATTGCTTGCTTGAAAAAGAAGCCAATGCTTAATATTAAGTAGAAAGCATGCGGAGTTCAAAATGCATCATCTGACCTTTTTTTTCTTCTCTATACTATATTTTCTGTCTTTTCAACTTACCTTGATTGTGTCCGTGACGAAATATTTTTTTTTCATTTTTTTATTTCATTTTGGTTTTTAATTTTCATCCAAACTTAAAAGTATTATCACAAATACCCATAGGTTTATGAATTCAGTGTAGAAGATCAGTAAGTATATACGATTATTCTGGGGACAAATTTCGAGTAGGTACTTACGTAAACTTACCAATGTACCCCTAAAGTTAAAGGAGTTATAGCCTCAGAGAACCCTAACTCCTATTTTCTCTGAACAATGATCTATCGACGTCTCTCCTGGCGTACCTATTTACATCATATACTTTGTAAACTTTGCTTATCGGTTATGTCTTATTGGGAAAATGTTTTGCGTGCATTTATGAGCTTCAGACTTTGAAAGTTAGAGGCCTTTTCGTGTCGATCGGTCAAATAGAACGAATATATTCTCCTTTTTTTGGAACATTGAATGAGTCGAAAAAATATTCTTGAGCTAAATTTTTAGGGATATATAAACGATACCATTGATGTATTATTTGTGTTGTAGGTTATAATCCTAGAAAGTGTATATTATGTATTTATAAAAATTGTCTATGATTATATATAATTACTAGCGGCCCGCCCCGGCTTCGCACGGGTACATTACGGTTACATTATTCGAGTTTTAGTAAGGATCCCTAATGTTTTTAAAAATATAATGTAGCCTATGTCACCCGGGGTATAGTGTAGCTTCCCAACAGTGAAATATTTTTTCAAATCGGTTCAGTAGTTTCGGAGCCTATTCATTACAATCAAACAAACAAAGTTTTCCTCTTTATAATATTAGTATGATATATTCATAAGAAATCAGCAAACTAGCGCACGCCTGATATGAAGCAGTAGCAATAGCTATAGATGCTTACAATACCTAAGAGATCTACTCCCTCCTTTTTTTAAGTCGGGTAAAATGGTGGGCGTTAATGAAGGCTTCTCCCATCTTTTATGCCAGACAAATCCTTCGCTATAATATTCAGTTTGTCATCCCATCTCCATCGAGTCTTGATGCTTAGCCATTTCATTTTTTCAATTTTGTCTCAAAAGATATTACTTAGATATTTAAGTACTCTTCCAATTATTTTAATAGTGAACTAGATTTAGCCATTAGTTTCGTTATCGTAGATATTATTATCAGGATGTCGACAACAGTACCACCTACCGGCTCTAACTAAAACAAAGAACCAACCAGGTGACCCTATAAGTAGCTCCCGTTATGTAGAAGAAGAATTATGGACAGGCGTACACTGGAATTTTGTATAAATAAATAATAAATCTCGCCAGACTGACACACCGACTGTATGGTCCCAAACTAAGCCAGTGACACCCAGACCAGGGTAAATTACGAAAAGACAATTTCCGAAAATTTCCCCGGCGGGAATCGAACCCGCAACCAACATGTACAGTGAGCCGAGCGGCCTACGCTCGAACCACTGCGCCAAGCGGTAATCAAACAATTAGAAGTTTAATGAAATACTTGCTTTATAGAATGACCCATGGTCTATGATAAATAATCCCCGTAAACAGAAATACGCGTAGTAATCCGTCACCTCAACTCGCATTTGTCCACACCACATGACTAAACATGCTTTTGAAATATTACGCACTAACACTCGTGTCTCGATACGAAACGTTTTCTCAGCTCACGCTCGACCGAACCGTCCTTTGATTTATCGGGATCTTGGCATACATTATTGGGGACAACATAGCTACGGTGCTTATACCTACCGATGCGATTATTTATTTTTAAATTGATCAAAAACACGGACTTAAAGATTGTTATAATAACATACAAGTTAAATCAACAATCTCCCCCAGTTATATAATAATAATAATTAAGCCTTTTTTGACGTCCCACTCCTGGGCACGGGCCTCCCCTCCCTACGACCCCTCGTATCCTCTAAATTCCCCGATTTAAGCCATAATCCACCACCCTGGCCCAGTGCGGGTTCGCGGATTTCACATGTATTTCAATAATTGGTTAGATTTTCTAAGACACGCAGGTTATCTCACGATGTTATCCTTCACCGTAAGCAAGTGATAATCATAATAGAAATTATGATTCGCACACAGATTTCGAAAAACCCAGAGGTGCTAGCCGGAGTTTGAACCCGAGACCTTGTGCCCGCAAGACGCATGCTTAACCAATTGGCTATCATTGCTAACCAATCTTCCACTTATTTTATTTAAAATAGAGTAAGTAAGTACCTACTACCAATTTTCTAAATCCTTACAATCCTCGGCCTGTCTGTTAACATAATGTATTACGTTAAAACTATACTAACTAAACTTGGTGATAAATTGCCAGGAGTTAAGCGAAACTTGTAACATAGGCCTGGTCTGAAGGTTAGACTAGGGTCCAGATAATACTTGAACTAATTGACCTAACTACTAAAGCTTGTTATGTTCCTAAAATAATGATAAACAAAGAGAAACACTCTTCATTGTCCACTAATCTACTCTAATATTTGATACCATATACTTTTTTTATAAATACTTTATCTTGCTCGCAATCATCATGGGAGATAATTGATCTCTTCGAGAGTAGCAGACATCATAATATACCATACCACCACCATTACCAGATCATAATCCACTACCCAGTGAGGGTGTGTAGATTTCACATACCTTTTGAATACTGGTTTGATTTCATAAGACATGCAGGTTTTCTCGAGATTTTTTTCTACTGTAGCAAGTAATAATTAACGAAAATGCCTCAATATTTTTTTAAAGTGCCAAGAAAACACTGGATTAATATAGATTTATGGGGTATTTATTTATAAAGTAGCTGTGCCCCCCGACTTCGTCCGCGTATTATTTAACGTAACACAAATTTCGGGATTATCGGGATAAAAAGTATCCTATATGTTAATCCCCGTTATAAACTATCTGTGTTCCAAATTTCATCCAAATCCGTTCAGTAGTTTTTGCGTGAAGGAGTAACAAACATACATACATCCACACTCACAAACTTAAAATTAGTAGGATTTATAGGTTTATGGGAATTTACCTAAGAGCTTATTAAATAAATCTATCTTGAATTCAGCATTCTTCTCAAAGTAGTACTTTGTTTACATTTCTAAATGACAGTGCCTTACATACGATACCGTGATTTAGGGCGCCTGAATAATCGATGATTAAAAACTCATTAAAACTGAATAGACAGTAATGTTAGTCTTAAAGCATGTTTTCAGTATTTTCTTTGCTTGAACCGTGACCTGAAAACGTTGTGCAATAACATCGTGTACTGCAAGGCTGTACTTTGCTTGAATACGTAACAACTTGCAGTGCAGTAGCGCTGATAACAAGCAAAATATATCTATTTAAAAAAGTAAGTTGCGAGCTATCATTTTATTGGATTGGATTTTTTCATTGTAAGAACTGCAATTTGGAGAAGAATTTAAACTTTTTTTGATGAAGAATCATAATTTAGTATATGTATAGGTTTGCTACATTACCTATGTAGAGTGGTTGAATAATAAATAAATATCGCCAGACGCAACGCTTGTACTATGGGTACCGTACAATGGACTGATACCTAGACCCGGGAAAATTACTAAAAGGCCATTTCCGAAATTATCCTCCGCGAGAATCGAACCCTCTACCAATCGGTGCAGTGAGTCGAGCGGCCTACGCTCAAACCACTGCACCAAGCGTTTTCTTTTTTTAATAAGACGGTAATACATTGATGTTATCTAGTCCATTCTTTAGAATATAATAGAATAACTCTATATTGTACCTACCCCAGATTTTGGTATAGCAAGGTTAATAGGAAATAAACAATAAATATTTCCCACTAAACGAACCGAGTGAACCCTGCGAAAGGCACTTGAAAAAATCACTACCGCATGAATATAGCGGACAAAAACTTCCATCACTTATTTCCCTCGTTCTCTTAATGACGTCATTATCTCTAGGGGCCGGCACGCGGTCACGTCCCCCCTTAATTCTGACTGTGACACAGCGTGAGTGACGCGAGGCGATGATAAATGATGCGAACACACCGCCAACAGTTTTATGTGACCGCTGATATAAAGATGTTGGGGTCGCGTGTACCGAATATTAATTGGTGCAGGGTTGCAATTAATTAGCTTTAATTTGTGCGACTCATTTTCCGTGTATTTTGTACCTATTTAATTTTAAGATCGTGCGTGTTATACAGTTTGAAGCAGAAAGGGTATACTTTTTTCAAAACTTAACTTTGTAATTCTAAAACTATCAACTTTGGAGGAAAACTGTAAATCAAAAGGTGTTACAGGGATGCAGCTGTTGACAGATTTCATAAGTCTACAAAACCTTTAGTACTTCAACTATCCCACAAAGTCGATAGTTTTATATTAACAAAGTAAAGTTGCAAAAAATAGTATACCCTTTCTGTTTCACCTAGTATGTAATATGAGGTTTCAAAAATCTATACACACAAAATAACCCGAGCACTTAAAGAATAGTTCACTTAAATGTCTACAGCGGAATCTAAAAACTTTTTATCAAAGGTGGTATGACAAATGGGTCGCCTGAGCCGCGAAGGGCTTACGTTTTCCTGAAGAGTTATGGCCAAAGCTCTCGCGCGTGACAGGTGAATAACTACACAGAGGGAATTACAATACACAATGGCTGAACTGGAAAAAAATATATAAGTTATACGAATATTCAATGTCCGGGCGATGACCTTTTCCGAGTGCTTTGTTGTGTGAAGATACGTATCGTTCGGGGAAATAGACCAAATGTCTGTAACGGCGAAAAATCGTTGAGATTTTAGTGCCCGAATCAACTTATCGTAGGTATAGCACAGCAAGCCTGTCGTAGAAAATCTGTAAACAAATTATAGTGACTGACAAGGCTACCACAAGCGCAATGGATAATCTATTATCGCTATATACCCGGTTGTATAAACAAAACGGCACGGATTAAGAATTACAAAATTGAAGTTTGATTGGGCGGGGCACATAGCGCGCAGAATTGATAGCCTTTGGGGTTGATAGGTTCTAAAATAGCAAATGAATGCAATTGGATGACCCTTATGTATGAAAAATATTAGGAAAGGCCTTTGTTCAGCAGTGGACTGGCCAAATAAAAACATGGACTGGCCCCGGAGAGCCTGCGAGCCACCGGTTCGAGATAATCGAGATTTACGACTAATAATAATAATAATTTAGCCCTTTTGTCATCCCACTCCTGGACACGGGCCTCCCCTCACTACGAGGGGAATTCAGACCGTAATCCACCACGCTGGCCCAGTGCGGGTCGACGTATTTCACATGTCTTTCGAAAATTGATTAAATTTTCTAAGACATGCAGGTTTCCTCACGATGTTTTCTCTCACCGCAAGCAAGTAATAATCATATAGACATTACGATTCGCATATAGATTTCGAAAAACCCAGAGGTGCTAGCCAGGGTTTGGTAAACTGTTTATCATAAGACATGATACCTACCAGATGGCCAGAACTAAAAAGGGCTTCCATCAATTAAAGTACATCTTATGTGGACATAAGGGGCAACTTTGCCATCCATAGCAAAGGCGGAAATATCAGCAGACAGCATTGCAATAAAATTATTTCGACCCTTTATTTAAAGAATAGCCCCCGCTCCATAAATTCGTTAAACGCTGAAGCAGTTTCAGTGCTCAGTTCAGCAATACCAATTTTATGCCCCGTTATGCGTTGAAATTGCGACGCGACGGAGTACGTTCGGTATTTTTTGACTTATGACAGTAATATGTACGTCATTTTGGGCGCTCTATCGGATCAACGGAGGGTTGCATATTCGCGCGTTTAGGAAAGGTTGTGTGTTAAGATAACAAATAACGTTGTATGTTATCCCTTAAGATTGATGTGGGTTGATGTATAAAATGCCAAGGAAGTGGGTTCTGTGGAGACAATGTTTGATGTTTCTTACTTATTGATAACGATCTCTCGGTCTAATGGCTTGAGCGGACGGCCGTTAGCACGGTGCATCTGGTGCGTGTTCCTGTCAGGAGAATTCGAAGGTCTTCAGGTAATTAGCTCTGGTCTGGGCATAAGGGTCACATCTACTTGAGTGTGCTATAATTGCTTCATAGTCCCAGCTCTTTGACTGTTCCCAGCTCCACCCGGTCTAGCTCAAGTTGACAGGAAATGAAGTGATCGTATTGGTCGAAGCGTGGCAGCCCGCTTCATAGCACAGCAATATGGACTGCCACCCTAAAGATTGCCCCCACTCCATCGCACAGTAACCATTTTAGAAGCGTTGCTTTGTTTGGCGATATTCTGGAGTAAAACTCACAATGAACAAATTTACTTTCAGCAAATTTATCCCAAAATAATCCACCGACTACAGTCAAGCTGAGAAGCACATAAGATATTTACAAGCTGATATGCCTTCGCCGAGGGGTGTTGTGTTGCTGGGCGTGTAATTTTGATGATTAGAACGACGCCCACGCACCTGCCGAGTACCAACTTCTCCTCATTCGTTATTTATCTAAATCCCATGTTGATTCCGTGCCTAATGGATTACAAAGGTAATAAAAATAACTGTATCAACAATTTTGCCGTCTTAAGTTCTTTTGCATTAAAAAATAAGAATGATAAAAGCAATTTCCAATAATTTCATGCGATCTTAATTTGTTTTTTTTTTCAGATAATTAGCAACGATAATATCTGCGCCTAAAATTCCGGCCCTTTTAATACAAGAAAGTTTTTCCATTTCCTAATCGAGACACGCCAAAGTCACTACCCACGTAATTTTAAAAGATAAACTAAAGCATAGCTAATAGCTAAGCGCCCGAAGAGTCTGTCAGCTCAAATTTCTGAATTAATTAAAGAGGTGGGTTCGAGCCCGGGCGCCGCACTGTAATTATCGAAAAACACTCGCCGGCTCATATTCAGGTCTTTTGTTTCGCGGCAATTAATTAAAATCACGACGAAAATATTTTCGACGTGGAGACCAAGTCTGTTAACCGCTCGCACCTCGCTCGACTCGCAACACGTCAGTTTTGACACTTCTCCAATAGAATAACTGTCAAAACTGACGTATTCAGATATGAGATACGTCAGTTTTCAAAGGTTTTCCATAAATTGACTGATTTCTCTGTTGATAACTAAGATTATTTATTTTAGTACCTTGGTGCACTAGTATAATAAT
Source organism: Notodonta dromedarius (assembly GCA_905147325.1). Taxonomy (NCBI): domain Eukaryota; kingdom Metazoa; phylum Arthropoda; class Insecta; order Lepidoptera; family Notodontidae; genus Notodonta; species Notodonta dromedarius. Next base: position 9,929,888 of record LR990165.1, on the reverse strand, counting down.
ATAATGCAATATACCTAATAATTATATTATAGATCGTTACACAAATTGTCGATTGTTGATTGAATATGGTGCAACTTAATGTGACCTAATGTAATTGGATTTTTTTTTTTTATTTAATGCTATTATAATTTAATTTTCGTTTTTATTTTTTATTTATTTGTTATTGTGTTTTGTAAAAAAATTGTATGTAATATTAATTTAATATGGGTATTTGCCTGAAATAAATTGATTATTATTATTATTATAAAAAACCTGTCAAAACTGACGTATTGCTAGTTTAGTGTGAGTCGAGTGAAAAGCGAGCGATTAACAAACTTGGGCTCCTGAAATATTGTAGTTTGAAGAATTTCAGAAATTTGGGCCTGCGTACACAGTGAAATTAAAAACTTGTTTACATTATCCCGACACTGTGGTATGTAACATTATCATAATCTCCTCACACGAATTTGACCTCTCTTCATGGCTGTTGACAAGGGGGTACCGGGCGGGAGGGGTACGGGGGAGGACCATGAATATTAGACAAAATGAAGTAGGTACCTTTATAGGTATTCATGGGGTTTTAGCCCGATTACGGTAAAACCAATAGGAAAGATTATATTTTTAGCAGTCCATGTACCTACCTATGTATTTTCGTATCATCTTTATGTTCTACCATAGTGCCTAAATCACTCATCCGGTTGGGGTGCGTGAGGTGTGAATCGATTCATTATAATAATCCGGGTGACATAGGTTACATTTTCTATTAACAAAATTAATATGACAGATTTAACATTAAAATAAGTGGGGGACCCTGATTTTTTTTTGGCTGCCATATCGTCTTGGTTGTCTAATGAAAGAAGAGAAAAGTTTGAGTTCATAAATATAAACATAGCATATAAAATAGATGAAGTAACGTAAAAAAAAACATTTTATTCCTACTATATTTCAGCATTTATGTATACTACGTACTAGCGCCATCTATCGGCAGTTCTGAATATAATTTGTGTAACTAAAAGGACATACTGTTTTTCCTTATTTTGTATTGTTATTAAATGTCTTTGTTATCGCTGTTTATTACTTGCCACTGGTGAAATATCGGGTGGGCCGTATTTTTAAAAAAAGAAGATAAAGAAAAGGTATTATTTGACAAATCTAGATATGTATGATTTTTTCAGCTTCTTTTGATAATAATATGTAGGTACCTACTTCTGGAGGCTATTTGAAAATTATTTTAATTCACACCCTAGCACATTGCTTCCTTTAACTGGTACATAAAGTCGCAATTGTCTAAGTGGCCACGCTTTAACTCTCCATAAACAGGGGCTATTAAAATACACTCTACATTGATTGGATCACTTAAAACATACTTGCGAAAAGAACGCGACGCTCTTCGAAGTATAGTACGTTCATTTCACGAAGACGCGTGTGTGACTATAATGACACTGACATTTAGGTTAATTTGCAATAACTCCCCGCGAAGTAATAGTCCAATTTTTTTTTTACTTTTTCCTTTGTTAGCTGTAAAGCCTCACCTAGCGACCTAGTGTCCCATTAAACTACAGAGTTGATGTTGATGATTTTTCCAACAACAGTGTTGGCAAAATCATCGTCTAACTATGCGATGATGACATGCAGTTTTTTTTTAAGTGAAGTGAATTTTCACGATTTGAACTGACTAGGTGCAAGATAATCCTAAATGGTAACTTTTATACTAGCGAAGATTGATATATATCATATATCTGAGAACGGTCTGGAGATATCATTTATTACTAGTGCCATTTAGGTAAAACATAAAACTTATCACCTACTTACCTATATTAATATTACAAATTTTATAAATTTTTTTTTACAAATTTTTTTGTTGGTCTCCTTTATTTATTTTAGAACAAAGTCGGAAAACAAGCGTACGATCTGCCTACTTTTAAGCAGTTGAAAGATAGCAGCCTATAGATGCTTGAAATACCAAAAGCATTGCTCGCACGTTGCTGAGCTGAAGATGAGTGGGGCAGAGGGCTGGAAAGGAAGGGGGGATTTGGCAGCCGCCTTTCTCACTTATCGTACGAAACGGAGCTATAATTACTACTTTACGCTTTTCTTCTGTGATAGGGTGATCTTCTTCTTCTTCTTCTTCTTCTGCGGGCAGTTTCCACAAATCGACGACTGTTGCGCCTGTTTTGTGTGTTGGAGGGTGGTGAGCCGGTCACTCCAGCCATCCAAGCTCAGCCAGGAAGTTCCCCAGCTTCCTAATGTCACTGAAGACTTCCTGAAGGCTACCCGGTGTGCCCAGGTAGCTTGCCCGGTATGTGGCTACTCCGTTGCATTCCAGCAGAACGTGAGCAGCTGTTTCTTCTGCCTCCATGCAGGCTCGGCATAGGGGGCTGTCCGTGATACCTAAGTTATAAAGGTGTCTGTTAAAGTTGCCATGTCCTGTCAGTGCACTTGTAACGAGTCGTAGGCGAGGTCTACTTAGCTGTAAGATTGCCTTGGTGAGCCGGCGGTTGACCCGCGGTAAAGCAAGTCTCGCTTGTCTGCAGTCTGTCAGGCTGTTCCAGTAGTTCTCATGTAGCTTCTCGGTGCGCTGTCGCATGCGCCTTCTGAACCAGCTGTTAGGGAGTGGTATGATGGGCTCTGGGCCGTATGGTGCGAGCTCAGATCCCTTTCTAGCAAGTTCATCGGCTGCATCGTTGCCCCGAGCTCCGCTGTGTCCCTTAATCCATTGAAGGATGATTTGGTTGGTCTGGTTTCCTACCTCATTCAGTGCAAGGTGGCACTCGTGGATCAGGCTGGATGTCATGACTCTGCTGTTTAGTGCCTGTAGAACCGCCACGCTGTCAGAGAGTATCCTTATCTTCTCTCCCTTTACTCTCCTGGTGGTGATCGCCTTTGCGGCTAGAAGTATCCCCATGCACTCTGCTTGGAAAACTGTATTGTACTTACCCAAGGACATTGAATGGTGTATGTTTAAGTCTTCAGAGAAAACCCCCGTACTATAAAACGTGATAGGGTGATACTACCCCGGGCAAGCCAGCCTGTCTATGAGCTGTAGTAAATTAGCTACAGCTTGGCTCTACCACCAAAGAGGCTGTTAATCTGTAAAGAATAAGATTGAGATGATATCGCCATGATCGTTTTGGGAGTTGAGAAAGATTTATTATATTGAAATGAAATGAAAAATATTTAATCAGAACAGGGAACACATAAGGAAAGATTAAGCTCATCCCATCATTTATCATGCAGACTTTCGGTTTGCGGTCAAAATGTGTGGGAAACCTCCGGCCGCCATTGCATCCGTATTTCCCAATTGTGACAGAGAAAATATTTACTATCTTTCACCGGCAACGGGATTTCAAAACAAGAGTTCGTTTGAAAAGTCACATGCCACGTTTTGTAGGATCTTCGAAAACATCGCTTCCACACTCTAAATACATTAGGGATCTGCATAAGAAAAAAAAAAACAGTGCCATCTATTGACGCGAAGTGAAGCTTTATAGGTTAAAGCGTAGGGCGCTACAGATGCTACTCTGTAATACCTAAATATATCGTGTAACGCTACTAACGCTTAGCACGGATAGAGGCCGCGCGGCGAGCCCCCCGTACGTCGGTATAGAAGCCTCGCTTAAAATCTCAAGCTTTTTAAAATTACGAAAATAAATAAATTATTCTATTACCCAGTATTAAATTGATGAAAATGTTAAGACAAGCATTTATAATACCTATTCTTGGCATGAAAAATTAAATTTGAAAATGTCCCATTATTCCACAAAAGCTCAGCAGCTTATTTGCTTTATGAAAAGAAGATGGAAATTAATATTAAAGACTCATTTATCTCAACGGGTTTTTAATATTTATAGACGTGTGATCTTATATTTCATGAGATCTATTTGATAGAGATATTTCAATATGATGCAGGTTTATTGCAAATAGTGAGGCTCCCAAAAGTGATTTCATATATTATTATATTTCAAGTTTATACAGCGAATGTCATAATAGAAAAGTTTTCGGCTTGAGTTATGTTATATTTTCATTTCATATACCTACCTAATATTTCATCTTAATAACTTTCATCTATGTACAAATTTTATTGAAGTTTTTATGACGAACTTTTCGGGCCTTAATTATTTTCCATATACCTACTGTCTGAACTCAAAGTCGATTCTATCGAAATTTATTTCGTTTAGGCAAACGGGGAACACTTACAAATAGTATTTTTTACAAATTTTCCTTTTTTCTTCAACTGGATCTGAACGACTGAGAAGATCCGGCAAGAATTCATCAATCAAGGTCATTTTAAATTTTTTTTTGTTTTAATTCGTCTCGTACAAAATTAGGTGCAAAAAGTAATATTATTGTAAACAGAATAGCTCCAGTGTGTTGCCTTTCGTGATGACCAATAATTAAATAAAGTAATTCGGAATGAAATCTGCTTTATTTAACCATCATTGTTTTTATAATAATATCACCCATATTTGGTATAAATAATAATCATCCTCTATTGGCCTACAGTTTTAAGTTCTATATGATAGGGTACAGCTGTTAATTTGCGAATGGGGGGTTCGCTATTTATACCAATCTATGCTAGTACATAATTGTTTTATAAATTTATTTTTTATATGTATATACGATCTAAAGCTGATGAAACTATATTATAGTTAACAGCAGCCCCTAGTGTGAGTCTCGATTTTGGTTCAAAGTTAAGTTGCGGCTTAAAATTCCGCCCAACCGTCCGCGGTCAGTTCTGTAACTGAAAAGTAATCCAGAGAACGCTGAAAACGTTAAACCACAAAACAACATTGGAAAAGTTACGTTTCATTCACAAAACCACCGCCACTTTGTTTTGATATTCGCGTGGTGCGCTACAAACAATTTTGATAGGTTATAGAATATGCCTCATGGTATGTGGTACATCTATACAGGGTGAAAATGTATTATATTTTGTTATTGATCATTCGTATTATATTATTATAGCTTGAACATTTTATGGGAGAATATATTGCTAACTATCACTTATCTGTTTAGAATTGTTTTCAGGGACATTTTATTGCAGTGTTTTCTTAGAATGACGGGCTAGATATTTTTGGGAGTAGTATATAGGTAAGTACTTATAAATATTCCAGAATTCTGCAACATTGCGAAAACGTTCGCTGTGCATAATTAATTTGTTTATTATTGCACGCAACAAAAATTGAATTCCACTCATGCGGTTTTGTAATTTAAAATTTATAGAATAATTTCGAATTTATGATTTAAAATCGTTGGGGGTAGGTAAGTACTAAAATATGATGCCTTCATGAATTACGGGTGTATGATAGCTTTAATCGCAATTGTTTTTGAATAATTACATCTTATACTTATATTTGTTAAATAATGTGAATTAAATTTATATTTATGTGACCAGACATGGGCTCATAAGTAATTAAAAAGAACAATGTTTCATATAATATTAGCTTGTGTGTTTCTGATTCCTGTTATTGAACGGAAAAATAAACCGCTTACTTATTCACATTGCACGGTTAAGTTATTTCAGAAAAATATAAGAAAAATTTACATACATTCCACTAAAGTTGTAATATAGTGCGACATCAAATTGAAAAGTTCCGGCATAAAGCGGTAATATCTGAAAGTTTATGACTGAAACTGGGACAAACATTGATTGTGTAAAAGCTAAGGATCGACTGAGTAGGAACTTCTAACTGTTTATACAATAATGTTGTACATGATATTTTTAGTAACGAAATATATTGGTATTATTTGGTATTAGTTGGAAACAACGTAGAGGTAGACAACAGAATTAGCACCGTTGATGTTATGTCAGCATGATAGCCTATGTTGTTCTCAAATTATAATTAAACTAAACCAAATCTGACACATTTCAAATTGCTTTTGTATGAGCAATACTCATACATATTACCATGGGAAGAAAGGCATCACAGTTGGTGTAGTCAAGATTGTTAGGTACAGTCAACATTAAAACTAGCTTGGTATACGTCTAGTATGACACTAGAAGAGCTCTCAAATAAACCAGGCATCCAGGGATCTTATACCAAGCTACTTTGGATTTTGAATGTACTACTTACTGAAACTGTTTCATCTCGATAAATTGCTCTCCAAAATTTAATATGAGATGTTCGTAGATTCTGAACGAAATAAGAAATTCATAGTGTAAATGAACAACCGACGGTGAAGTCCGCGGATGAAGTTGAACGCTCGCAACTTTCTCATTAAAAATCGGTTCGGAAACTTGCAGCGGTTAATGGAATTTTAACTGCGGTAATGATAAACTTGGTGTGCAGCATCACGCTCTATCATGTCTGGCTTTTTATAGTTTTTCAATAGAGGGAACTATGTTTTAAAGATTCTCTGTATAAGAATAGAAGCAAATCGAGCCAAAAAGGGTTAAGTTTATTACTAGCCAAATAAATATAAGTTTTTATTTCAAATGCTATATTTTAACACACGTATACAAAATACACGATCATATATTTAGGTTGTTTTGAAATATTTTAAACAAAATATGCATTAGATAATTAACGAGATGCGTTGTTTAATTGGCCATCAAACAAACGTATGATGGAAATGCCACTATGCCAATGTATACTAAGTGTTTTAAACAATGGGAGGTACTAGTTCTTGCAGATGCATTTGCCTTTTTTGCAATTTCCGTATTTGAAGCCCACGTCCTGGCAGCGCGAGATGCAGTTTGCATGATCGCACCCGTTCAGGGACGTCGGCGTGTGCAGAGCGTGCTTCACCACCGGTACGCCGACTTCTGTAACAAACGAAGTTGCACATTAGAAAATATAAATACGATATAAGGTATACTAGCTTTTGCACACAATGAAGTCCAAGTAGCCGTAATCAAATATTTTAATAAAAAAAATTAACCGTCTTCTAAAACACCTAGGTGCACTAAAAATCAAAAAATAACTAGGGACCTTATTCGGGTAGGAGGCTTATTCCGGTTACATCGTCGTCTGATGATGAAACCTGAAGGTAGGCAGTTTATTGAAACTAATCTAGTTACCACAAACAACACTGAACAGTCACAGGAAAGCATAATATGCAATTTCGTTTACTCGAATTACGTATTTTTTTCCAGTTATTTGATTGAAATGCCAAACTACGGGATCGATTTTGATGAAAATTTTATGGGACAAATCTGGAAGCACATTCTATCAAATCAGTTTATAAATGACGGATATCTGAGATAAAAACATGAAAAAATAAACATACAACCAAAATGAGAACCTCCTCCTTTCCTTTTTAAAGTCGGTTAAAATGAAAAGACACGGTGATGAAGTGAATACATTAAAGGTTCTTTCTATGTATGTTTATGAATCAAAATATGGAATACTCAGACCGAAGTAATGGGGATTCCAAAGAGAGCCAAAACGCTTTGATAAAATGGTGCGGAGACGTTACCGTGCGCTCCATTTTGTTAGATATAATACAACTTGAGGGAGTTTTTTTTTCATCCATTATCACAAAAACCAACCAAGACTACATACAATTAGTCTAATTAGTTCTGTAAGACTAGCGATCTGAAAACCCGTAAACAGGTCGTGTCAGGAAAGGTAGTAAGTCACAGCGTTCCTGGGTGACATGGGCTATGTTTTAAATTTATATGCGGGTGAAACCGCGTGGCGTAGCTAGTCTCAAATAGAAGGTCTACGTGCATTATGGGGTACAAAACAAAATTCACTATATAAAAGTGTCGTACTTAATAATTAATTCTAACATACAGATGTAGAGTTTGTAGAAAATTTGCTCACCGATTCCGTTTGTTTGTTCGTAAGCTTTCAGCATGTCGACCAGCGTGATGACTTTAGCGTTAGCCGCAAAGATGACGGCGAAAAGTACGACGATCATGAACTTCATGGTGGTAGTAGAACGCGTCTGTTCTTCACAAAAGCTACTCAGAGAATAACTAATGTCACATCGGGAACTACGCTTTTATAGTTAAATAATGCGCGTTGTTCCTTATCTCAAAATGGTATGTAACATACACATACCAATCAAATTTATGCTACAATGTGATCTGTTGCTTTGGAATAAGGTTTTTATTGCTGGGTGTAGTATTTACTACTATAAACCTGGGTGCATTAGAAGTACCTAGGGACCTTATAATTTACTAGCTGAGCCCGCGACTTCGTCCGCGTGGAATTTTGATCCTTTCTTAGGGGATGTCTACGTCATAGTAGCTTTATGGATGCAAAGTCTCAGCCCGATCGGTTTAAAATTGACAAAGTTTCATACAAACTTTCATCCCCTATGTTATCCCCTTGTGGGTACAATTCATCAAAACCCATTTTAGCGGATGCCTACGTCATAACATCTACCTGCATGCCAAATTTCAGCCTGATCGGACCAGTGGTTTGGGCTGGGCGTTGATAGATCACTATGTCAGTCAAGTCACCTTTGAGTTGTATATATTTAGATTTCATTTAGAGTCGGTGCCACTATCTTTACACTACGTCAGGACTTCTTACTTACCTAACTATCCCTACTTACTTGAATTGGCAAAGACTCCAAGAAAGAAAATTAAGTTTGTTCAAGAAACAAAGAAATTAGTCCCTAGATTCTAGTGACCACAATCACCACTGAAAAGTCACAGCAAAGCAAATCACGCAATTTCGTTTACTTGAATGACGTATTTTTCCAGTTATTTTGATTCAAATACCAAACTACTAAACCGATTTGAAAAAAACACCCTTTCAACCCAAAAAAGATTTTTCAAATCGGTTTACAAATGAGGAGTTCTGAGGTAACTAACATTTAAAAAGGTACAACCGAATTTATAACCTCTTCCGTTTTTAAGTCGGTAGTAAACAAAACCATTTTAAAATATCAGGCGACTTCAAGAATATGCGTTCACTATAAACCTAGAAATAACTAGAGGCCTTATAATTTCATTTTGGAGTCGGTAACTATTTTAACACTACTTAGGACTACTTCTTAGGTACCTACCCCTACTTACGTGAATTGGCATCGACTCCAAATGAAAAAAATATTGGTCCATTTGTTATGAAGTCTAAGTAGACTTACATAAGTGAATATTATACATTTTTAACAAAGTTACGTACATACGCATCAACTTGAGAACCTTCTTCTTTCTTTAAGTCGGTTAACAAACCTTACTAACCTAAAGTTAGGTACTAGGTACCAATGCGCGGTTTTGATAATTCGACATTCGTTGCCATGACTAAACACCCCTACTGTCCCTATTACTGTCGTCCCCCGTGGACACCCTAGTAGAAAGGGACACAGTATCACCAGGAGCCTCTCACTCGACTCGTACAACAGTAACCCCTCCTTACAGCAATCAGAATAAAGCTTCATACATCATCGAATTTCACAGTTAAAAACATCGTTTTACGCAGGTTTACTTCTAATTCATTATGGTAAGTATTCGCTTGGTAAGTATACCCACCGAGATATAGAAAACAAATGAGAGTATGTATGTAGAATGATTTTAAAGTAAGTAATTGCATTGGTTGAATTGAATTGGTAGGTACCTAATAAAGTAATAATGTTTATTGTAGCTTCCTAATACCTTAGTAACATAAATAAAACTATATTTTTTTAAACATTACTTAAATTATAGGTAGGTACCTAATAATGTTTATTGCTGTTACCTAATACCATAGTAACATACATAAAACTATATTATTTTAATACATTACTCAAAATACTTGGATGACCACTTGGCGCAGTGGTTTGAGCGCAGGCTCACTGCACATGGTGGTTGCGGGTTCCATTCCAGCTAGGGCAAATTTCGGAAATGGCCTTCTCGTGATTTGCCTTGGTCTGGGTACAATGGATTGGAATCGCCCCCAGTCCATTGGACGGTACCTATAGTACACGCGTTGCTTAGTTTGGGACAATACAGTTGGTGTGTCAGTCTGGCGATAATTATTTTTAAACCCCCGACAAACATGGGTGGAAAATTTTACAATTATCCCGAATTCAGGAACAATCGGACGTAAGTTTAATATGGGATTTTTGTATCAACTATAGACGTTCAATAAGTCACGTTTCAAATGACAGATTTGCGCATGCCTTTTTTTTTTTATTTGTTTATGGTTATGGAATATTACGCAATAATCATTCTAGATGGTACTACTGCGCCATTACGTACACTAAACAGAAAAAAAACAATTTTAAAAGAATTTTAGCGTTTTTGAAAAATCATCTCCTGGGCTGCTCCCGTCCACCTGAGCCAGAGTTATTGCATTAAATCTTTTACTAGGGATTAAACCTCCTTGGAATCAATATTTAGATTTGCTGTCTATTCTGATGTCAATAATTATAATTATCTATACAAATAAATAAAATTAGAGTGTCTGTTTGTAATATCAAAATAACACCTTTTCACTAAAGCCATATGAAAGTACATACGACACCTAAAACAAAAACGCGATTTAAAAAAAAAATGTCTGTCTGTCTGTGTGTTTGTTCCGGGTAATCTTCGAAACGGCTGGACCGATGTTGACGGGACTTTCACTGGCAGATAGCTGATGATTTAAGAAGTAACTTAGGCTAAGTTTATTTTAGAAAAACAAAATTTTTAAAAATGGGTCCTTTTGCACGGGCTCATAACGCTGGAGCCGGTTTTGTGCTAAGCTAATTCCACGCGGACGAAGTCGCGGGCTCAGCTAGTATTATAATTAAATCGACAACCGCTTGGCACAGTGATTCGAGCGTAGGCCGCTCGGCTCACTGCCCATGGTGTTTGCGGGTTTGGTTCCCGCCGGGCCAAATTTCGGAATTGGCCTTTTCGTAATTTGCCCTGGTCTGGGTGTCACTGAGATTGCCCCCAGTCTATTGTACGGTACCCATAGAACAAGTATTGCTTAGTTTGGGACCATACAGTTGGTGTGTCAGTCTGGCGATATTTATTTATAATGTCATAACAAGATAATGTCGAATATTTACACAGATTTTCTGTTGATTATTGTACATTGCATTGGTTATCTTAGATTATAAATGAGGGAGCCATAACTAATAATGTAAATGGCGCTTTCATGATCTGGTATCGAAACTAGACGTACCAGAAGAACTTTTGAGATGAGCTACGAGTATGAATACTGAGCTACGGGAGCTACGCAAATCGCGCTAACTTAAGTTTCTTTCCCTACGGACATTTCGTCAGATAATTTGGAAGAAATAGGTAACATTATAATTATAAATTCGATAAAAGGCTCGTCGCATCGGTATTTTTTTTAATTTTTAATTTAGAGATATTATTATTTATTTTTAAATAAGTAGGTACTTCCTTATTTATTACAGCGCTCCAGAAAAATAACAGTACGGTCTTATTTATATTTTCCTTTTATAATAAATTTAAATTTTAGTTAGGTAGGTACACCTATAGGTAGTAACATTAGGCATAAGTTTGAATAAACAGGATATCTATATGGCTTAAGCTAATTAAGGCGGATCTGTTTTTTCCTGGTGCGCGGTAATTCTGAGTACATAATAAATATTTAGTTTTTGTATTTTAATGAAATATTAATTGTTATTAAAATAAAACAAAATATAATTTATGTAACGGCTGCTGGTATTCCCGGAGTGGTAGGTTCTTAAACTATTGGGGTCACGAGGATTGGATGTTGGATGGTCGTGAGTTCGACTATGCTATGGTACCTACTAGATATGTATGTTACCTATATCTAATACAACATTAAACGGTAACGCCGTTGGCCTTATATAACGTAAGTGAAAAGTATGACAACAAATGGTAACTTAAAACCTAATTTATTTTCAAAAGATTCTCGAATATACGGCACTTTATGAATAACTAGCTGAGCCCGCGACTTCGTCCGCGTAGAATTTTGATCCTTTCTTAGGGGATGTCTACGTCACAGTAGCTTTATGCATGCAAAGTCTCAGCCCGATCGGTTTAAAATTGGCAAAGTTTCATACAAAGTTTCATCCCCTATTTTATCCCCTTTGGGGTTAGAATTAATCTTTCTTAGCGGATGCTTACGTCATAACATCTACCTTCATGCCAAATTTCTGCCCGATCCGTCCAGTGGTTTGGCCTGTACGTTGATAGATCACTATGTCAGTCATATACCTTTGAGTTATATATATTTAGATATATGAACAACGTTCGTCTCAGCTTAGAACTCTCACTTAAAAATAACATTTTAACAAAATAATCTTTTGATTTGAACAAAAGGATACAATATTACCTTCAAATCGGATTAAACTGCTCAATTGTTCAATGATAGTAAAATTATGATACTTAACTTAAAATTAGGAACAAAAGCAGAAACTACAGTGACGTGATGTTACATAATAATAATTAAATAAGAACATAATATTATGACTGCACCAGGTAAAACTTATTACTTACAGGCCTATGTTTTTAATCAAGCATGAAAAAGTTACCTATTACTTTTAATATAAACTCCCTTGTGCTTTAAAGTCGCTATGTCTGGCCGCGTCCATTTATCATTAGACCGAGTAGTCATCAACTTTCAACTCTACGTTTTCTATAAAAACAAGTACTGTAAATAGATAGTCTTGGCTAGCGGCGAACGCTTAACGCTTCCTAGAACGAAACAGCGCAGCTTATTCGATTTATCGGGGCTCCGTGAGCGTACACATGGGACCTAATTAGAACTTTATGTCTTATGTTAATTACACGCCGACGTATAAAAAGTAAAATATTGTGTTCTTGGCTGTTTGAAAGTGGTTAATAATTGAATACGATTAACCTAACCTAACAGACTAAGTATGCGTAATTATCTTTTAAATGATATTACAATTATATAACAATTACTTTACTTTAATATTTTTGTCGGGAACTTAACAGGAAAAAAACAGGAAATGATACGAAAGGTACCACTACCACCACTAGTTTCTACATTTAAAAAAATCAGATTCACTTTAATTATAAGATCCTCTAAAGATTCATAACGTAAATGTCTTTAAGGAAAGAAAATAAATAATAGTACATTGTTACACGAGTGGTGAAAGTGATTTATTTAGTCCTGAGACGGGGTTTGGCGCCCTCGCTACGCTCGGGCGCTAATAGTTCGAGGGCCAAAATAAGTCTTTCACCCGAGGTAAACACTGTGCTTTTCATTACGAATACAAGGAAAGTAAAAATAAAAACAGGAATTTGCAAAATAAATAATACAAGGAAGTATGAACCATAATCTACAACTCGAAAAAAAAAATCGGATTGCCACCTAATTTGTTTTTTTTTCGTTGGCTGGCCAACTTAATTATTTAGCCATTATTTTTCATTTTCATCTTTAAATATTTTGCCCAAATCCATGTTGTTTTAAAGAAATTGTTGAAACTTAATTATAATTAAGTCATTTAAAAATATATTCTTTAATTAATACTTAACTTTATGTTATTTCAATTTTACATCGTGCTGTAATTGAGTGACTGTAGAAAAAGTTTGAACGGGGTTCCATAGAAATGTGAAAATGGAACTAGTTTTTTTTTATAATTTGACAGATGTCAGTTGAAAGCGATCCTCGCGGGCTGGAAAAGTATTACTTTCAACCCGCTCCTCAGGCAACTTCAGACCTACTTTCAGAGTATGAGTAATGAAAAATATGTTTATTTATTCCCCTAACAACTTTAATACACACGGGTGGCAACAAGACAATGCAAGCGGAATATAGGAACAAACAGGAACAAACTTCAGCGTATTGCTGCTCCATATGGTGCAGCGCTGCTATTCTAACTTTGCCATATTTTGAACGACGTGATGTCAAGAACGATAATATAAATATAGAAATACATATAAAATACCTACTAAATTATTAACAGAATTAATTACTTGTGTTACTTATCTGATGAGCTGACTGGATGAAAAAATGTCCGAATAAGATAGGAATGAATGACGTCAACGTGATGTTTACAGCCAAACAACGCGTTGTTTCAACAATAGTACATTGTTACATGAGTGGTGAAAGTGACTTATTTTGTCCCGAGACGGGGTTTGGCGCCCGAGCGTAGCGAGGGCGCTAATAGTTCGAGGGACAAAATAAGTCTTTCACCCGAGGTAAACACTGTGCTTTTCATTACGAATACAAGAAAAGTAAATAAAACAGGAAGCTAAATAAAAAATAGTGGTTTTTATTTGACATGTACAACAACTTTGGTGAGATATTTATTTAAAGTTTATGGTAAAATGAGAGCAATTACTTATTACCAATATCAACGCTACCTGAAAAGTAGATTGGTGCTCTTAATTGGTGTATAAAATTTATAAAGTTACACATTGATACAAATTTCTTATATGCGAATAACAATAAAAGATTTGCTTACCTTCATTACTAGGTATATTTCATCAGGAGCTTGGTTTAAGAAGGTTTCTACCTCTTGAGAAGTGAAAACTTTGGATTTTTTCGATTGAAATCCATCAGATTGCCTTTTGAGAAACGCTGTTAGTCTCTCGAAATTCTTTAAATGGACATTGTTTTCAGAACTTAATGTTGCCTTTAACATAGAATACACGCTCCACATTGTTAAAGGTTTGTAAATCTTTGATAATTCGTTGAAATATACTTATTAGCGAAACGTTTTATGATAACGATTTCACTTTTTTCTCAGCGCGCCATTTCATAAAATCATCGTATGATTTTAGGTATCTGTCTTTTGATTTAGGTGGTAAAAGGTTTTCCACTACTACTTTAGCCTCTTCTCTCATGAAATTAGGCGTTAAATTCATATCGGAATCAGATGAACTCATTTTTTTAATACAAGGAAGTACAATACTTTGACAATACTCTACAACTAGAAAAAAATTCAGACGCCTTGAAACTTTTTAACCCGGTAAACCCGAAATTTTTGCTAAGTTAAAATACTACGCGGATGAAGTCGCGGGGCACAGCTAGTCTGTAAATAATGAGATTTTGATGTATCGCCAAGATCGCTTTGGGAGTTGAGAAATATTTATTATACTCTCTACTTACTGGTGGTAGAGTTCTCTTAGCTTACATACAATGGAATCTGTCATGATATTCTCACTAACCGGCCGGGCTGGAAAACCCAACAAAAGAGCAATAATCAAACATACCTACAAAAGTATTTCATTCAACGAGAACGGTAAATTCATTGTTATTTTTCGTAACAAATGTAGGGACCCTCGTCAAAAAATCATTAGTGAAGCAAAAATAATTTGTCGCCGTTCAATTAATTGTCGAGCTAGGAGACTGATGGAAAAATAATTTGATTAACAGCAACGTGGGAAGCGAATGGCTGCGCTATTTATTTCTATCATATTTAGGTTAGAAGCGGCGATAGTCTTGGCGGGACGAGGTCAGGACGGTTAATAGAAAACGTTTGAGGCAAATATTTTCTTGCCTAACTTACGAAAACTATCGTACCTATATAATATTCTGTTCCTCAACAAAGCCATCTCAAGAATCGCCACGTATTCTCTTCGCGGTCATTCACACGAAGAAGATAACACCGTTCTGCCTATACATTTATGACAAATAACAGCTGTATGCAACATCAGGATACGGTAAAATGTATAAAAAATATCAGTGCCGGGTTGTCCGTGTGAATAACCACTTACACTTCTACTAGGCTTCATTAGATCACACAACTTTTTACCGCTGTACTATCACAAGGCTGGGACTATTTTTACAAAAACTTTCAGTAGCGTCATCTGTCGTCAGCGTTGCGTAGTACACATGATTTCCGATAATCAGGAAGCAAGGCGCTATAGCGCTACACCGCTAAGGCGCTGTGGCGCTACGGCGCTACGGCGCTACGGACTGCTGACAACAGGTGGCACTACAGCCAACACACTACTACTTTATTACTACAATCAAAGCGTTAAACGAACGATACGAAAAAAAATATTACCTTTTTATTTCATTATACTTACACTTAAGATAGTGTTTAATTTTATCATGAGAACAACGACCAAAGAACAAAACCTGAATAGATACTAACGATTTTTTTTTCTATAGATATATTTACTAGTACGTCATATTATATGCATAGAACAAGGAATGTATTTCTCAAATCCCTGCGGATTACCCGCCTGCAAATCTGATACGTTATTTAATTTGCATATTAAAGCATGTTTTAAAGTACTTTCGACGGCACTGAAGCTTAAAATCAAATGTGTTCAGACACAAACTCAACCATAATGTCGACGAACCTGTTAAAGTTAAAGCCCAAGTAACTTGCTACATCTATTCAATTTGTTGATTTCGTTTTCAAAGTGTAAAACCCTCTGAAGTTTCTCAATCCAATCAGAAAACTAATAAAATTAAAGTTTGCCCATGTTTTAGGTTGTAAATATCATCAGACGCTCCAGTTTTATCTTCGGTGTATAATGTTTAAATATTTATTTAGTTAAGTAGGTACACAATCACGCCATTATGACGACCGCTTAGCGCAGAGGTTCGAGCGTAGGCCGCTCGGCTCACTGCACATGGTGGTTGGGGTTCGATTTCCACCAGCTCAAATTTCGGAAATTACCTTTTCGTTATTTGCCTAGGGCTGGGTGTCACTGGGATCTTAGTGCTTTGTTATGAACCTTACAGTTAGTATGTCAGTCTGGCGATATTATTATTATGTCTATCTGTATCACGGGCTCTGCCCGGTCCTTTGGAAGGCTCGCATGGGGACATGGATTTAACATGTAGAGGCCCTTTGTGAGAAGTTTATTGCCATGTAAGGCATATGTTGAGGTCAACCGCCACAAATGATGGAACATATAGAGCGACCTGACCCCAACAAGTGCAGGAACTATTGCAAATATGGAAAGAGAAAAAAGGAGTTTGGATGGACTGGGTCCAAATATATCTTCAACAGGTGGTGACTTGCAGCTCACTAGATGGGCCCCTAAAATTACCGTCATAAGACGGCTAGGGGCAATACGGGCGTGGGTAGTCAGGGGTGTAGAGAGGTGTGCTGCGCTTTCTCCAAAGTTACTCGCGACGTTATGCCCTTTAACACTTCTACCCCGAGAGCATATGCTAGCTATATAGCTCTAACGTCCCTCTCTGGACAGCCAACTAAGGCAAGCCTTAGCTTCTCAGCTCTCGTCCCGCGGGCCCCCGTCGATCTCCATTCGGACGAGGAAGATAGGCCGAAGTGGGGGCTCTGACCAACTATGGGGTACTCGGGTCCGTGGTGTCGCTACTCACCAAAAGCTCGCCACAAGCTGCCCTGCGGTATTTTGATCCCAATGTAATATGGAGCGAGTTCATACCGGACACATTCCTCCTCAATGCGAAAATAATTTGAGCCAAATTCTACCACGCAAGACGAGTACAGGGCGGTCTTCACGCGTTTTATCACAGACGTGAAGGGAACGATGTTTTTCTTCACCGACCACCAAGTGTGAAAAACAAAGATCATTCCATCTGTGTTGGAACCTATACACCTTCCCCTCTATTAGCAAACGCGGATTAGCGGTTGTATAGTTTCACCACGCTTAGTCTTATCCTTTCGAATGTCAAATTACTGATGACAGAAAGAGATAGTTCGGTGTATTACTATTCGCCCACTACACCACGTTTATTGATAAGGGGGCTTCTGTTCCAAACCGAACGTTTGGTCACTACTGCTTACCACAAATGACTGTGTAACTGACTTTAAATATTTATCGTGCCCTGCAGTTTTTGTAAACTAAAATACTCGTACACAACATCCTCCCAACATTTTAAACTTTATAACGGTTTATTTCATGTCTGAATTTAACGCCAGCGAAGCGCCAGAGCGTAAGAGAGATACGGCCACGATAGCCGACGTAATAAACAATGATTTGTTACAATATTTATCATTTATATTAACCGTTCGTTCATTATTTACTCGTTTAAAATTGATTCGGCTGTAATGAGACGATGTATCATTGCTACGGAAATTGTGGTGCTTTATGAACGACTGAAACTCCGGAAGTGTCCTTCTCATATGAACTTATCTTGGAGGAGTTGCAGAAAATGTTTTTATTAGTTTACCAATGCCAACGAAGGTTATTACGAAGACGAATAAGTATTAATGCAACTTAATCTCAAGTGTCACCTAAGCTAAAAAAAAAATTTGAAAAAAATGTTACCAAAGTTATTTTGTGTCACGTTGTATAATAAAATGCTGTCATGTATAATAAAATCACTGTAATGCACATAGCATGCAGCCGACAATATTTTGTAGGTTACACATTTTGTCAGCAATTGGTTTCACATGAGCGGACAGAGGCGCCTATTATGTGATCGCTCTATATTTCTAAAGTATACTCAATACACATGCCCCATACCCAATACTACAATTTGTGAAGGTATTTTGTATAAAATGTTGTTGATATACAGCGTGTTTCCGGCTGGGTCGTATGAGCAGGGCCCTAACCACGCCAGCTACTCAAATCGTAATAGAAAAGCAAACGCTCCCGATTACGTTTCAAACGCTCCGCTTTTGACGTTTTGCTGACACGAGCTTTACGATTTCTACTGACATTGATATGGTATGGTGTCAGCAAAACGTCAAAAGCGGAGCGTTTGAAACCTAATCGCGAGCGTTTGCTTTTCTATTACGATTTGAGTAGCTAGCGTGGTTAGGACCCAGGGCACTTCCGCAGTTGCGTCGGGGACGTGCGGAAGTCACGGGCGTTAAAAAACATTATAGTCCACTTCTTGTGTGTCTTTTAAAATAAAAGTCGATATGTATCTTGTTTTCATTTATATTCATAAAACAAACTTGACAAAATAAACTTGTTTCCCAATTAAACATGAAGACGCAATTAACAAGTGTATTTATTTACCTTAGATTTAGACGTAAATATTCAGTTTCTATACCCAGTTTCTACCCTCGATTTATTTAATTCCATTCCATTTTATTCCAAATCCTTTCCAAATTCCAACCGCGTGCAGTCGATAGAAATAATAATTTGAAAAGAGTGTGATGTAAGAATAGGACCTCCCCGCCCCACTTGCGTTGTGGCACACACCGTGATATGACCGGGCGGCCATTTTAGGGCAATGGGCCACGTGCTCAATATCACCGGAAAATTCACTTTATAACCTGCACATAGAGATTCATTCTCTTTACAGTTCTCGTGTGAAAGCCTTTTGTAATACAGTCAGGAACATAAATCGATACATTCACATTTTTAAAACCTGATGATTATGAACCCCAGTTGTTTTCGGCTTTGCTTTGGAACCTACTCTTGACGATCTCTTCCATGACTGCTTGTCCCCTTGAGCCGTGCGGGCTGGTTGGGCTAGCTTTCGACCAATAGGATCGCTTTGTTTTCCATAGCTTATTTAAATTAAGGCTAAAGCGCCCATCTAGCCCGCGAAATTCAAATTTTTTGAGATTTTTCAAAATCGGACATTAATAAAAGGCACATTTTGTAATTCGCGAAAAAGACCGTGTGCAGTGCATTTATTAATATATCCAACTTACTCTAAAACATTTCAAGAACGACAGCTATCCAGATAATCTGGCAATTTTTGTATATTTAGTGATTTACTAGTATCATATCCACCGTGATAATATTTAGAATAAAATAAATGTATTAATAAACACACTGCATACTGTGTTTGTCGCAAATGACAAAATGTTGTCTTAAATGTTTTCAGACTTTGGATAAATTATAAAAATACTCGAAAATTTTGAATTTCGCGGGCTAGACAGGCGCCTTCACCTTAAGCCATCATATTAGTAGAAGGCTAGCCCAGCCAGCTCGCCCAGTGGGCAAGTGGACGGGCACTCTTATAACTAAACTTGACTAAACAAAGTGTATTTTCGTCCTTTTCACGTATCGTAATACATGAGCAAGATAATCATATTTATAGTTTTCGCGTAATTTGTTGAAAACATAATTAGCACTAATATCTCCAGAGGTTTACCCTTTGCAGAAGTGAATAAGTAAGTAGTGGTATATATCCTACTAATATCATAAATGCGAAAGTTTATGAGTGTGGATGTATGTTTGTTACTCTTTCACGCAAAAACGGATTTGGATGAAATTTGGAACACAGATAGTTTATAACCTGGATTAACACATAGAATACTTTATTTAGTCTACGCGGACGAAGTCGTGGGCAGAAACTAGTATATAATATATATATTGTGTTCCATAAATTTACAGAAGGTAACAGGTACACTAAACCTACACTAAAGTTTAGAGAAACAAAGTACTACCACACATATACTTTATGTGTATTTTCACGCTTTCACATTTCATTGTTATTCTTATTTTGTACAGTCACGAGACATATCCCAATATAAACCGTAACAAATAAGAGATTACACAATAAAACATTTTTATATCGAAAAAGAAAAGCATAAAACTTCAGATCAGAATTCTGAACCATTATTTGACTAAACTAAGATATCATCTTATAATATCATCTTGGACGACACCGCCTGAAGGCCCAGACACGCACAACACAACTTAAATAAAGAAGTTTGCATTCAGATAATTGAAATAAAGTATGAAGATGCATATAAAGTAGTATTCTCATTGTATTTTATCAGCCGAAAGATATCCACTGCGTTACCGCCGGAGCGGTGTCGGTAAACCGATTGCGATGCAAAAGCGATGTCTGAGAAAACCTAGCATGTACCCAAGTCTGTTAGTAAAAGTGTATCATCTTTATGCAGACGACCTTCAAATTTATTCACAGGCTTCACTGGACAGATTGTCAGACTGTGTGAATGATATTAATACCAATCTGATTCGTATCACAGTGTGGAGCAATAATTTTGGCTTGAAAGTTAATCCCACTAAGACACAGGCTGTGATCGTTGGAAGCTCACGCTTAATATCAAGAATTGATTGGTCTTCACTCCCTCAAATTATTTTTGATGGAGTGTCGATCCCATACAGTGATTCTGTGAAGAATTTGGGTGTGGTTGTGGATCGGTGCTTGAGCTGGGCTCCTCAGCTACAAGTCACCAGTCGTAAATTATATGCTGCAGCAGCCTCGTTAAAGAGGTTACGCAATTTTCTCCCTACTACCACTAAAATTGCGCTAGCACAATCTTTGTTGCTTCCCATTTTAGACTATGCTGATGTCTGTTATCTTGACCTCACGGAGGAGCAGCTTATTAAGCTTGAGCGCCTCCAAAACCTTTGCATTCGATTTATCTTTGGGTTGCGTAAATATGATCATGTGTCTCCCTTTCGGACTACGCTTAAATGTATTCCTATTCGTCTTCGCCGTAACGCTCACATCCTATCCCTTCTATACACCATACTGTTTAATCCTTCTTCCCCACGCTATCTCAAGGAACGCTTTCAATTCCTTCACACCTCCAATCTGTATTCCTTAAGGTCAACCGATAACCTCTCGCTTGTTATGCCTTCCCACACCAGTTCCTTCTATGATGGTTCCTTCACTGTCGAAGCTGTCCGCCTCTGGAATTCTTTACCGGTCTCCATCAGAAACGCTCCCTCCTTACACATTTTCAAAGACCAGGTAAAGAAATTCTTTCTTTTTCCATAATTACTGCTTCTTACTTATTTTGTTTGTGTCTAAACTATTGCGTGCTATTATATTCAGTTAGCCATTATGTAGTAGGTATAAGTATATGTCATATTATTTTCTTGTTTATTTAATGTAATGTATATGTATAAGTTAATTTATGTAAGTACACCCCATATTATTTTTCTTTAGATCCTCTCCATCCTAAGGTTGCCAGGTAGAGATCACTTTTAGTGATAAGGCCGCCCATTTTCCACTTTCTGTGTAAACTATGTAATATTTTGTTATGTTTTGTTTTCTAGTGGTGGATGAATAAAGAGTTATCTATCTATCTATCTATCTAAAAATAGCTCGAACACCCTCTCACAAAAGATCGGCGTACAATTTTTTTATTTTTTTGCTGCGTTTCGTACGATGGGTAAGAGAGCCAAAGCGCGACCCCTACCCTCCGCCCTTCCCCTCCCTCAGTCCCACTCCCGTTTGGACCGGCAACGTGCGAGCAATGACTTTGGTATTGCAAGCGTCTATAGGCTATGTAACTTAACATCAGGCGGAAGTTTGCCGACTTTGTTATAAAAAAAAACATTTTTTTTTATTATGCACAGATTTGGTGGTCACAATATGTCAATAAAGAATTTGGTACGTATGAGTTGATTGAAATAATGAACTAAATACGATATTATCATAATACTAGCTGTGCCCCGCGACTTCATCCGCGTAGTATTTTAACTTAGCAAAAATTTCGGGATTATCGGGTTAAAAAGTATCCTCTATTTTAATCCCGGTTATAATCTATCTGTGTTCCAAATTTCATCCAAATCCGTTCAGTAGTTTTTGCGTGAAGGAGTAACAAACATACATAAATCCACACTCACAAACTTTCGCATTTATAATATTAGTAGGATACTCATACACCCGATTGACTAAATATATTATAATCATTAACTTTTGAAAAGTTATAAGCTTAAATAGCTACATTATTAAACGGGCGTCTAATAACTCATATTTGAGATGCGGCAACAACCAGCTACTTATTCCTTGGCTTGCCTCTTCACGCGTTTTTGTAATCCTTAAAAAATTGTGATACTTTTTTCGTCAAATTTCTGAGTGGAAATCACGACGTCTTTGGCAAAGATGTCGATGGCCACTTAATATGATTAATTGTGCCCAAGTTTTTCGAGTCGGGGGACACTTTATAACATCCTTTGTTGGGGACGAGTCTCGAGACAACTTCGGGGAACTTCACAGTGTTTGCGACAGTAGAAATTATTCTATTAGGAACTTTTTGATGGTCGAGATTTTCTATCATATTTCACGGCGAGACAGTCTTTATCGCAGGCGATTTAAGTAAATTATCTTTAATAGTAAGTATACGGGTTTATTCAGTTTCGAGCTGGATTTTTTTAAATTTATCATAAGAAAACTTTTGCCATTTATCACTTTTATTGACCAGTTTAATTTACATGCCCTAAATAAATCTGGTGATACCCATAAGCCATGCCCTGAAATGGTTACCTTCTACACTTAACCTAGACATGGCTTGAGCAGAGAGCTTTGGCAATGAAGGCAATTTGTCAAGACTAACTGATTTATGTGAAGTTCTCCTCCTCTGCTATCTCAGCTAAGTAAATTATAGGCTAACTAAATCATTTCTAAGAAATAATGAATACCCGTTAATTGTCATCATCAACTGTCTGTTCTGTAAAAAACGCTCTTTGCACAAACTGCAGTAAAGACTACAACAGCATAACAAATACCTCAAACGACGACAGTGCGCTTAAAATAAATAATATATTCAGAAGTACACGCGAACATGGCACTTAAAAACACCGGCGCGGCGCGGCGTCTCAGAGCGCGAGAAGCGCCGAAAACTCGTGCAACTTTCCGCATGCAAAATGGATTTGCGCCGTCAGAATTATGACCCTAGAGTGCACCGCTTTAGATAATTGCCGCTAAACTCGTCCCCTAATGAGCGGCGGGGAGTTTTGTTAGTGGCTCGTGTGATTCGCGCATGTTCCTACTTTGAGTTGGAACGTAGTTCTTGTTAATTGTTGTTAATTAGGCACACAGTATTACATTTACCAATTAGGTATGTAACAAAGGTATACCTTGTACATTTGATGTATGGTCGTTAATTTAATTAGATGTGATGTTACTCTTAGCATAGTAATTACCACGCATTATGACATGACACCTAGACAAACAACCCTTTACATTCACAATATCCTAATAAGAAAACACCAAACTGTTACCAATAAATGCTGATATACACTAAAACAAATTGTACGCAGCGGTAACGACCAACCTCATCGTTCTCTGTTAGTTTGGATGGCTCGAGAGTCGAGACATTACGGGCGGCGACGTTTATATGCCGTAACACGATATATTCTGTTAACAATGCTTATCGAGTGCCCAACAAGAGTCCGTTATCGGTGTTTCCTTCACCCGTTAGTGGCATACGAATGCGTGGACATGGAGACTATGACAGTCAAGCATATACTGTCAGGTTGGTCGAACATGCTTCAATGAATGTGTATCAAGTGGGATAATTGACCAATTATCCGAGCTTATAATATTTCCACTCAACGTGAAGTGGTTTTAAATCATAATAAAGTTGCTTTACATCACACTTCTCTCAAATAATTATCAGGTATCTTACAATGGAAAATTACGATAAAAAAATGGTCCAAAATGTAATGAGGTGATCCGTTTTTTTTTAATTTGAACATTGGATGTGGCATGATTTCTTTATTCAAGATTGGTTGCCGTAACTGCGGGCTAGGCGCAATTAGTCCTATGTAGATACTATTCCTTTCAGAATACAGAAATAACGACCTGCGCAGGCCTTCTCAAAAAAATAGAATTAATACACTCGCGCTCTATTTCCAAAGGGAGCATTGTAATTATGGTTATTACGACTCGTCTAGCTAAATGGCTGCTTCCATTATGCATACAACGCTATGCGAACTTTGTTGCAAAGATTTTCCTACAGCGCAGATGTACGCATTTGACCTTTGGCAATCAATCCGAACTACAAACACAGTGACCCGTTTTATCTTGAACTATAAATCTGGGGTTGATAGTCACAGTTCTGCTCATCAAACTCCCCTCCCGTATGTCCCCTAACGTTAAAGCGTCACATAACCAAGTAATTCGCCGGGCGCGCCGCGCCGCCCGCGCGCCGCCCGCCCCCGTTGTCAACGCTAAAGACTTCCGGTGCACTATAAACAAGAGATGTCGCCTTATCTCACGCTATAAATAGTTTAGCCGTTTGCTGTGCAACTTTCAGTATAAATTGCTGAATTCAAATTGGCGACGTACTTACGTTTTAAGAGTGATTAATGTATTCACCTCAGGTACTTCTGGGTTCAGGTAATGTTAATACAAGGTGTAATTATGTTTTAAATGCCTCGTTATCATGATTTAATTGACGCAGGGCATTATTTTATTAAGAGCAATCAATAATTTGATAAAACGTAGTTAATCTTTATTTCGGTGGGCGTGTTCGTTATTCTCCTCCTCCTTAAGGCTAGACTGATTTTGATGTTTTTTTGTACTTATAGGGACACTTTGATGGTTCTTAGCTATATTTGGATCCAATATATGAAGCTGTTGTCGACATCTACAAAATAAAATCTACGCCAGTGAATCAGCGGGCAAAATCTAATTACTTATAAAATTGGCGATCAAAGTGTCGATTGATTTGTTTTTTTTATGTGCAATAAAATTGAAAACATTTATAAAATATATTATATTTATAGTAGGCTTTCAATTCGTTTATCCTTCAATAATATTCAGAAACAAAGTTTTCTTGTAACATTTTATAAGAGTCCAATAATAAATTAACTCCGCTTAAATATAATTCCCAAAGTTGTAGGCTTTATCCGAGTTAGTCCATTTAGTACATTCTTAGGATCGACCCCTGTAGCGATAGGAGTTAGAAAGGTCGCCTCAGCAATTTATTAGGACAATCATCTATGAAAATATTGCCTCGAGTACCTATATTTTATTGGCTGGATTGCCTTATGAAATACCACTCTTGGAATTAACCAAAAAGCGTTAAATTAAACAGATTATCGACCGGAGCCTCGTCGAGGTTTAAACCTCGGCGTCACCATCCGTCACCATTGTCGATCCTAGCTTATAGGAGTAAAAGTGGTGGGAGTGTGTGCCGGGACTATTCTCATAAACTTGATTATAGACTTATTAAAAGTCATTCATTGTCGTATTAATTCTTTCTCCGTGAACTTTTTCACTGTAAACACGATAAGAGATAAAACTAATCAAGACGAAATAAAACTTTCCATAAAACTGAATATACACGAACTAGGATCCAATCCAACCTTGCATTCCCTAGCGTCCACAGCAAGGCAAATGCCAGTTAATTACTGTAGCCATTTTCCTTTGCCCCTCAAGCGACCGTTCACTGCACTACAGAAATCGACTGTTAGATTAGAACTAACATGTTCAAACGAAACTCCGAATCCGATAGAATCACAAAAGTGATGTCATTAGAGATCACAGCGGGTCTTATGTAAGCTGCTGTTAGATAAGGCGCCTGGGACGCCGCTGCACTCAGTACAGTACGTTTGCTCACAGAGATAGAATATATTGTGTAAGTTGTATCTACAAAGCGAAAGATTGTGTAGCTAAACCGTGAGGGCAGTTTGTTAATTTCTTTAAAATTTTAATACAACGCAGAGATAGCTTAGTTGTCTAACGCACGATTTGGAACATAATATGTTCAAAGATTTTCGAATTTTTTGTGCGAATTTCATTTTCTACTGAGATTTTCACTTTCTAAACGGTGACGTGTCGTGAGGAAACCTGCACGTCTTTCCAAAGACGTATGAAGTTCACCGATCCGCAGTGGGCCAGTGTGGTAGACTATGGTCCGAATTCCGCTCGCATTGAGGGGGAAGTACCCGGTGTAATGATAATAGGCTCGCTCCCCCCCTATTACGTTGGGACCTTACATACCATTGGTGAAATGTGGGTACCTCTGCCTACCCCCTCGCGAACTACGGGCGTTATGATGTATAATTTAAATTCGTTAGAAGTTAGAGTTTGATCTGTCGTTAGAATTCTCTGGTCGCTAGTGATCTATATTATTTATAGCAAAAGTGTTTTTAATGAAGTGTTATTAATGATGATAAAATTCTGAGTTCAAATACTTATATAAATATGGCACGACATAAAATATATCAAGCGACAGAAAATTATTTTTTGACTATAATATTTCAGTGCTTATGAATACTACCTAATGGCGCAATCTATCGGCAGTTCTGAACATAATTCGTCTTATTCCGTAGTCGGGTTCTTTTAACGTGTGTACTTATTACACCAGACAATTTGACTTAAACCAACCTCCGGCCGCCATAGCATCCGTATTTGCCAATTGTGACAGAGAAAATACTTACTATCTTTCACTGGCAACGGGATTTCAAAACAAGACTTCGTTTGAAAAGTCACGCGTCACGTTTTGTGGGATCTTCGAAAACACCGGTTCCACACTCTAAATACATTAGGGATCTGCATAAGAAAAAAAAACAGTGCCATTAGTGACGCGAAGCGAAGCTTTATAGGTTAAAGCGTAGGGCGCTACAGCTGCCACTCTGTATCCTACTAATATTATAAATGCGAAAGTTTGTGAGTGTGGATGTATGTATGTATGTATGTATGTTTGTTACTCCTTCACGCAAAAACTACTGAACGGATTTGGATGAAATTTGGAACACAGATAGATTATAATCGGGATTAACATATAGGATACTTTTTAACCCAATAATCCAATACTACGCGGATGAAGTCGCGGGGCACAGCTAGTACCTAAATATATCGTATAACGCTACTAACGCTTAGTACGGATAGTGGCCGCGCGGCGAACGCCCCGAACGTCGAAGCCTCGCTTCAAAACTCAAGCGTTTTTAAGATTACGAAAATAAATAAATTATTCTATTACCCAGTATTAAATTTATGAAAATATTAAGACAAACATTTATAATACCTAATCTTGGCATGAAAAATTAAATTTAAAATTTTCCCATTATGCCACAAAAGCTCAGCAGCCTATTTGCTTTATGAATAGAATATGGAAATTAATATTAAAGACTCATTTATCTCAACGGGTTTTTAATATTAATAGACGTGCGATCATATATTTCATGAGATCTATTTGATGGAGCTATTTCAATATGATGCAGGTTTATTGCAAATAGCGAGGCCCCGAAATTAAATTTCATATTATATTTCAAGTTTATTCTGCGAATGTCATAATAGAAAAGTTTTAGGCTTGAGCTATGTTATGTTTTCTTCATTTCATATACTTAAAATTCCATCTTAATAACTTTCATCAATGTACTCGTACACATTTTATTGAAGACATTATGACGAACTTTTCAAGCCTTCATTATTTTCCGCATACTTTCTGAATTCTGAAGTCAAAGTCTATTATATCGAAATTTATTTTGTTAAGACATTCGGGAGACACTTAAAAATTTTACTTTTTACAATTTTTTCTCAAGTCTTCAACCGGATCGGAATGCGATCTCGACTGAGAAGATCTGGCAAGAAACACAGCGGGCTTGTCTTTTTTCTTTTTTTTAACATGCCTTGTACAAAATTAATAGGTGGAAAAAGTAAATATTATTGTAAATAGAATAGCTTCAGGGTTGCCTTTCGTGATTACCAAGAATTAAATAAAGTGAAACCTACTTTACTTAACTATCATTGGTTTTTTTAATTACATCACCCATAAGCGGTATAAATTATAATCAACCTCTATTGGCCAACAGTTTTAAGTTCGATATGATAGGGTCACAGCTATTAATCTGTAATTGTGGTTTGCTTTTTATACCAATCCATGCTAATACATAATTGTTTTATTAATTTATTTTTATATACGACTAGCTGTGCCCGCCACTTTGTCCGCGTGGAAATTAACGTAACCGCGCCCGCTCCTGCGTTCTGAGCCCGCGCGACAGAACACATTTGTTTTTTTTTTCTAAAATTAAAGTAGCCTAAG
This sequence comes from Notodonta dromedarius, assembly GCA_905147325.1. Classification (NCBI taxonomy): domain Eukaryota; kingdom Metazoa; phylum Arthropoda; class Insecta; order Lepidoptera; family Notodontidae; genus Notodonta; species Notodonta dromedarius. Next base: position 9,901,466 of record LR990165.1, on the reverse strand, counting down.
TTACTCCTTATAACATCAGCTATCTGCCAGCGAAAGTCCCGTCAAAATCGGTCCAGTCGTTTCGGAGATTACCCGGTACAAACATACATACAGACAATTTTTTTTAAATCTCGTTTTTGCTATATATAGGTGTCGTATGTACTTTCATATGCATTTAGTGAAAAGGTGTTATTTTGATATTACAAACAGACACTCCAATTTTATTTATTTGTATAGAAGATGTAAAGCCCATGACACTATAATTATTATTGTTAACAGCGGCCCCTAGTGTGATTCTCGATTTCGGCTCAAAGTTAAGTTGCGGCTTAAAATTCCGTCCAACCATCCGCGGTCAGTTCTGTAACTGAAAAGTAATCCAGAGAACGCTGAAAACGTTAAACCACAAAACAACATTGGAAAAGTTACGTTTTATTCATAAACCGCGGCCACTTTGTTTTGATATTCGCGTGGTGCGCTACAAACAATTTTGGTAGGATATATAATATACCTGGTATACCATGTATATGTGGTACATCTATACAGGGTGAAAATCCTACTAATGTTATAAATGAGAAAGTTTGTGAGTGTGGATATGTTTGTTACTCCTTCACGCAAAAACTACTGAACGGATTTGGATGAAATTTGGAATACAGATAGTTTATAACCGGGATTAACACATAGAATACTTTTTATCCCGATAATCCCGAAATGTTTGTTAAGTTAAATACTACGCGGACGAAGTCGTGGGCAGCAACTAGTGTATTATATTTTATCAACCCTATTTATTATGATTTTCTTATTGATTACGGACGGACTACTTACTACTTATAAGGACATAAAGGACGAACATTTTATGGGAGTATATATTTCAATCCATCCCTTGTCTGTGTAGAAATGTTTATGTGTACACACATGTGTACATAGAAATGTATCCTCAAGTATTTCTGCAATACAAATCTCAACTTTATTTTAGCAATTTGTGGTGTAACTATCTGGTTGGTCATAAATTTCAAATTCCATTACAATAATTTTGCAATAAAATTAATATTCCAATATTTCTAGTATTGAGTGTTTATTGTTATGGCTGACTGGCTGCGATCTGAATTAACTATTATTGGTCAGCGCGGGGGTGACGTTGTGTGTGACGGACAAATATGGATCGCGCTCGGATTTATTGCGCTCTACACGAGCCAATCGAGCTAACACGTTCAAATATCATTCACTTTTATCATAATATATTATCGGTTATTAGCTATGATGCCATCAGACCATGATACTAAATAAGTTTGATGTCGAAAAATTCTCAATTATGAACATAAAGTGCGGGTTTTTTTAATCCTACAAAATTATCATTGGTGGTCCATGCACCCCAAAAATCATCCGGTATAATATCAACTTTGCTATAATATTGTTTATATATAGGTACTAGGTGAAACAAAAAGGGTATACTATTTTTTTTGCAACTTAACTTTGTAAATGTCAAACTATCGGTTTTGTGGGACAGTTGAAGTACTAAAGGTTTTGTAGACTTGTGAAATCGGTCAACAGCTGTATTCCTATAACACCTTTTGTTTTTCAAGTTCCCTCCAAAGCTGATGGTTTTAGAATTACAAAGTTAAGTTTTGAAAGTATACCCATTATGTTTCACCTTGTATATATATATATATATATATATATATAAATAACTCGTAATCTCTGCAATGTAATGTAACTCTAATCAAGAGTCTTCCACATTCGCCTAATAATATCATTCGCTGAATCATGTTTGCCTATTGTAATGTTTGTGATATCTTCAGAGAAACTCCTACGCTTATTATACATTCTGGTAGCATTTCCCGGCTGGCTAAATTATTCAAAGAGAAATCCTAGTGTAAGATTATGGAATCAGATCGAAATAATAATAAAAAGATCAAATTATATTATACTCTGAAAATTGAAAATAAAACTAGTATAATATTGCTGCTTATTCTGTTGCTACAAAATAAATTTGACACATCTGAAAATATTGCTGTGTGCCCCACGTAGGTAATCAGGATAAAGACAGCAGTGTGATACATTAGTTTAGTTAACGTTTAGTTAATGAACAATAATTAAAGTCAGCTGGACGTTATAAGGGCTAATGTAGTATATTCTATATAGTAATACCTTACTCGATAATTAATTAACTAAAGCAAAACCGAAGCCGCTAACTAACACCAGTAAACTGAGGGTAATCATTCATCTCAGCGAGCACAAAGCTCCAGGGGCTCGTTGTGACTGAGTTATTAATGTCACAGCGAAACGGCCCACGCTGGCATACTGCCCACCGCTGTCGCTAATCTTAGGTACAGGCTGGAAAAAGATAGGCTTTATACTTCTTGTTTAAATAGATTCCTAAATCTTAAAAGCCGACGGTTTGTATTTGTATATCACATGGCAAAAGTTTCACCCCGTATTACATTGACAGTTACCGTCTTAAAAATGTGGTTGAACTACAATCTACCTCATGCTATTCCTTTGTGACTTATTAATATGAATGATTAATATTTGATTATAGCAAAAAAAAAAAACAAAATAAAAATATTTTTCCGTGACTTTTTGTTGCAGTGTTTCATTATAATGACGTGTGTGATATTTTTGGGAGTAGTATATAGGTAGTTGTTCAGTAATATTCAAAATTTCTGCAACATAGCGAGAACATTCGCAGTGCATGATTAATTGTTTATTATTGCACGCAACAAAAATGGATTTTCACTCATGTGGTTTTGTAATTAAAAATTTATTGAATAATTTCGAATTTATGATTTAAAATCGTTGGGAGTAGGTAAGTACTAAAATATTATGCCTTCATAAATTACGGGTGTATGAATGCTTTAATCGCAATTGTATTTAATTACTTACATCGAATACCATTTTTTTTTAAATATGTGTATTCAATTTATATTTATGTGATCAGATATATGGGCTCTTAAGTCATTAATAAGAACAATGTATCGTATAATGTTAGTTTGTGTGTTTCTGGAAAAATAAACCACTAACTTTTTCACATTGCTCGGTTAAGTTATTTCAGAAAAATATAAGAAAATTTTACATACATTTCACTAAAGTTATAATATAGTGCGACATCAAATTGAAAAGTTCCGGCATAAAGCGGTAATATCTGAAAGTTTATGACTGAAACTGGGACAAACATTGATTGTGTAAAAGCTAAGGATCGACCGTGTAGGAAATTCTAACTGTTTTAAGAATAATTTTGAACATGAAATTTTCAGTAACGAAATATATTATTTAAAACTACCTTGCTTTTAAAAACTTGCTAGTCTCTCGATTACAAAACTGAACAGGGAAAATATTATGCTGTATTTAAGAGTAAAATATTATCAAGACTTGTCTCCTTCTTACAGAACTATTTTCAAAGAAATAAACATAGGTTCACGAGATGCAAATACCAACACTATGTAATAAATAAAAAAGAAAATTTCCTAGTAATACGAGGATCATAAAAATAAATATAAACTCCACTTCACACGTGAATCGTAAACATTTCTAGTGCCGCGTCTAAGATTTCAAATACACCTCTTTTTTCCCGACGACTCGTACCAATAAATCGCTACGAATCGCGGCAATATATCGTAAGGTTTGCTTACTACGTGGGGTAGATTCTAAAATATGTGTAAAGAAAATTTACCCTTACGCGAGATCGTAGATGTACGTGGAATAATCGCTTGCTTAAGATTTATTTCAGGTTCGGTTTTGTTTAACGCATAAATATTGCTTATTCGTCAGATTTACATATCTTTGAGGGGCTTTTTACAAAGCAATAGCGAATGAATGCCCTTTTTCTGTTAGGGACAAAGAAGGACTCTATCCTACTAATATTATAAATGCGAAAGTTTGTGAGTATGAATGTATGATTCTTACTCTTTCACGCAAAAACTACTGAACGGATTTAGATTAAATTTGGAACACAGATAGTTTATAACCTGGATTAACACATAGAATACTTTACTTAAGTCTACGCGAACGAAGTCGCGAGCAAAAACTAGTAACTGAAACTGAATACTGTAACTGTAGGTAATAGAAACTGTATCTTAGACCAAATTCTAATAAACAAAATAATAAACAATGGCGTGAATATTATTTGAATATGCAAAACGCATCTATACCGTCTAATCTCTAAAGAATTAAGACCCGTTGACACATCTCAGATATATCAACGTAAAAACTGTAAAATTCCCCGTCCTTTACAGTCCCTTATTTGTGACGTCAGCAGAGCCCCGGCGACAAGGGTTGACGTTCATGAGGAGTGCCGATCCTCAAGGGACTCAGCAGATTATGCTGAGACGTTCAGGTCACGGCCTCGATATCACCGGTTGTCACAGCCTTGATTGGTCCCTATATCGATAATGTTATTAGGCACGTATTAATAAATCGATCTCAAATCTGCGAGTGATCTTAAGCACATGTTTGAATTGTCAATTTGGTACTGGGATGATGTTAGAAAAACATTTCCAAAATCACCAATATTATAGTTACGTATTAGTCTGTCTTCACTAGGGATCTACATACCAGCTACCAAATTATGTAACTTCATTATTATTTCGGACGTTTGAAACAACCTGTGTACAACAAATATCTTTTATGGCCCAAAACATGCGTGGGTGTCGACAAATATAGCTGCAAATGTAATGAATATTTCATTGGGCCATGAATAAAATAATTATCACTGTCGGACCTTTTATTGTCTGTCACAGACCCCCACTCAAGACTAGCGGGGTTTAGGTTGTAATATATTAAACACCGTGATTTTATAATGGTCCTGTTGAGTACTACCTGAAATAAGTGATTTTCAGTAAAATACCATTTTAAGCTATTTATGCTGTTTTAAAAATATAATTAGGTATATTTGTTCTTGAATGGCCTTAGCGCCATCGGAACTTATTTTTGGTTTAAATTCTAAACTGCCACTTCACGAGACCCTTTTTTTTTTGTAAAAATATAGTCTTGGTTGTCATTATTATAATAAATTGTGTTTATTCATTCTTGAAATATTTTAAATTTTCAAGAGCCGTTTGTCGCGATTGAATTATTGTTTTCACGATTGAATATTGAGTAGATAAATACATGAAAGTAACCGAAAATTTATGATAACTAAGGCGACTGACATCTGCTACAATAATAACACCAAAACAAACCTTAGGTGGTAGATATAAGGTTTCTAATCTTTGGTTATTATTTTGGAGGGTTTTGAACTGAACAATTTGTAACAAAGTTTGACAACTTTTGTAAAGATATCGACCAGAAAGACTGGCTGATGACATTAAACCAATTAATCTATAATTAAATTATTCCTTGGATATAACAATTTCATGATAGCTACACGAGTTTCCTTATACTCATCCATTATCCTACTAATATTATAAATGCGAAAGTTTTTGAGTGTGGATGTATGTTTGTTACTCTTTCACGCAAAAACGACTTAATGGATTTGGATGAAATTTGGAACACAGATAGTTTATAATGGATTAACTCATAGAATACGTTACTTAAGTCTACGCGGACGAAGTCGCGGGCAGAAACTAGTAAAATATAAACCTCTGTATCACAATATTCATAGTCATAAGTCGTAAAGAAATGCGACGCAATAACTCAATGTTATCTTGAAAGAGACATAAAAACTAATAACATAGGGCCAGTCAAATTAAGTCAAAAAATATGCTTTGTGTCGTCGCCGGGTAATTTCTATGAATTTATGAGTACAGTCTGCGAATGAATAGCATTAAATGAATTCATTTCATTGTAGGATGCCTTATTAAAATATGTAAGTGATCATCCCAACTGTATGGATGTGTATTTACTTATCTAAAAATACGTGGATGATAATATTTTTTGTTCAAACTGCAAGCTTATATTGTTGTATTTTATAATTTATAATTCAAAAACAGTCGGATTCCAACCATAAAGCTTGAAATATTAAAGTTCAAATTGTCACGCTATTGACCGTTACGAGCTACAAAACTTCTAAAGCTAAGGAACAAATATTATAGGTTAGTTATCTGTCATTTTTATATGGCGCATCAATATTAATCAGCTCTCGAATTTGAGTTGCGTTCTCATATACCTATGAGGATTTTTATAAACCTATTTAAGCACCCGTAATTATTTGCCGCCAATTATTCACAGAACCATTTCAACTCCTATTTCCTAGGCAACCCTAACATACGCTTTTTTATTACAAAACCTTTCAAAGTCAAGGCAAAATAAAGCGTTTTTCACACTACACTGCGATTTGTGTGACAAATGCCCGCTTGTTAGCACAGGCCGAGCCGCTCCCTGTTATTTATAGACGCACTAACAAGATAAGGCCCAGTAATGAGAGCCGTCGAAGCATCCTCTTCGCATTACGCTGCCGGTTGTTTTTTCAATATCTTTACAGAAACGGGTGCTTCCTAATAGAAAGCGGGTTTAAATAGCTCAGGGTTTTATTGTAAGGCAATCTACTAGTTTTTATTTGTAATTTCAATATCGTTTTTATAGTATTATGTATTGTATTTTTTAAACAGCGATTAAGAATAAAAAATATTTTAGTACAAAAATTAAACAGACTTCTTATAAACCTGGATGCAATAGAAAGCTAACAATAACTAGGGACCTTATAATTTATTTAATTTGGAGTCAAACCTGTTTACGCAATCCTGTATCATGTTTCTATGAAAAATGATACTTTAATATACCTACTGTACATTGCACCCTGTATATCGGTGCATTTCAACTGTTCTCACATCGCAAAATTACAAAACAGGCAAACCTACACGCTCTAGTGTCGTAATTTAAAGAAATCCCGCGTTTAAATAATTAATATTAAGGCTAAAGCGCCCATCTAGCCCGCAAAGTTCAAATTTTTTGAGGTTTTTTAGAAATTTTTCAAAATCTGACAATAATAAAAGGCACATTTTGTAATTCGCGAAAAATACCGTGTGCAGTGCATATCACAAATTGTTGTCTTAAATGTTTTCAGATTTTGGATAATCTATAAAAATACTCGAAAATTTTGAATTTCGCGGGCTAGACAGGCGCCTCCACCTTAAGTAAACAATACAGCTTGATAAGTTTTCATCTCGCAAAGAAACGCGGAAGCAATCAGCAACGGGCGCTCAGCAGCAAATATGAAACTTTAATATTCTCAAAGGGAAATTGTAAAGATATTTCCTTGTCTCTGGTACCTAGACGCGGAACGTCGTGTGCTGGTAAGAGGATTATTCTGTTTCGATAGCGAAGATGTTTGAACCGGGTTTTAATAAATAATAATAATTATTCATCCCTTTTAACGACCCACTCCTGGGCACGGGCACCTCAATACGAGGGGGAATCAGGACATAATCCACTGCGCTGGCGAATTTCACATGTATTACGAAAATTGGTTAGATTTTCGAAATCATGCAGGTTTGCTCACGATGTTTTCCTGTACCGTGAGTGAGTGATAAATAAAATCATTGAAATATTGATTCTCACACAGATTCCGAGAATCCCACAGGTGCGAGCGCCCTCCTTGGTTCAATAGGTAGACCCAAATCATAACACTTGCAACATAAAGACAACAGAAAAGTTACAACTCTTCAGAATGTCTCTCACACCCCCACGAGGTATTGCAAGCACCTATAGGCTGCGGTAACTGCTTAATGTCAGGTGGGTTGTACGCTAGTTTGTCGACGTAGTTAGGTACATAAAATAATAATGCACTACAGTGTTCCTCTGCCTACCCCTTCACGAAAAACAGGCGTGATGGTGTATTTTCAAAAGCACATATTTAATTCGTTCTTTGCATACACATGCATAGAAACAAGCTTATATTTTCGCATAAAGACAAGCTTGCCTACAGTACTAAATGAAACCACTTTACCGCAGCGACTGTGGCTTCTATATACAATTTTCTTAGTATCTTATGCTTTGCATACAGATCAATGAGACAAGATAGAGCTTACATCCACAATTGTATGATAATGCAAATGTCAAAAGTTTGCGGGGTATCGGGGAAAACGGCGGATTTTGATTGGTCCGTTCAAGGTCGAGCCGTGAATGGACCAATCAACATGTCAGGTGCGGTCAAACATATGCAGTGGCAATGCATTTGTTAGGCGAGCGGAGGTGCCTGGATATGCAGCGTCTATGGCTTATTGGTCTGTGGCTTTGCATAACAGTACTATTAGTATAAGTATTCACTGGAACGCTGAATATAAATTAAATAAATTGAAACATTGGTATACTCATATTTTAGAGGAGATAAAGTCCAACGATCCTAGACGTAATCTTGTAACACACATACTTGTTCCGTTATTTCTTTATTCTTAAAACGATTTGTCAGGAAAGCTAACATTTATCTGTCATGAAAATTGAAATTTACGTTTTACAGAATAACGCTCCAACACATATTGTGAGCTTAAGCGCCAATAAAATTATTTTTTATGGTCTCAAAGGCATAAAGTTCAAAATCAAATAAAAGTAGGTTCCCCGGCGCGGCGTATTACCCCTATGTATATACGTTTAATTTCCCCATTTGTGTGGAGTTTACCCCGCCAGGAGTGGCATTATTGCGGCCGTACAGGGCTTTTATATGAAAAAATCAGCCATTCCCATTTGAAATTGCCACTTGCGAACGTCGTACTAACTTGGAAGGAATCGCAAGGAAAAAAATAATGTAATACAAACAAGAAGCACTCGATTTATATAAGTATTTAAGTAAGTACCTATATGTTATTTTGTTACATAGGAAAAGCTGTAAATAATTTATGCAATAAAGATTTTATTCTGATGAATAATATTGATAGCATCAATGAATTTGGGATTCAATTATCACTGTGAACCTACGGTTCTACGGTGATAGAGCCAATTTTTTTTTAATTACAGCGCATGTGTGAGCTGGCTTTACCGAGGTAGTACAACCCTCTCACAGAATTATTGCTGCATTTGGTACGATGAATAAGAGAACGGGAAGCCCCGCCCCCAGTCCCTTCCCTTCTTTCCATCCCACTCCCCTTCAGGATGACAACGTGCGAGCAATGCCAGTGGTATTAAAAGCATCTATGGGCTACGGTACTTAACATCAAGCGGATCGTACGCTCGTTTGCTGACTGTGTTAAATAAAAACGAACCGTCTGTGAGGAACTGAAGGAGTTCAATAAGTCACAGATAAGACTCTATTATACCTACACAAATACTGTCTCTAGTAGTCTCAACCCCAGCGCGATAGAGAAGATTACACCAAACCAACATTAGCGACGATATCGCGATCCATATAAACTGCCGTCGGAAAGTAACGGCGCCACATAATTTACTTATAATCCGTACATTTTCCTTTAGAACTCTCGTATAATCGCGGTAAGAGGTGCGGTTTTAATATATTGTTTTAACTTAATAATAAGTTTCTAACCTCTTAAGGTGGAGGCGCCTGCCTAGCCCGCGAAATTCAATTTTTTTGTGGTATTTTAGAAATTTTTCAAAATCTGCCAATAATAAAAGGCACATTTTGTAATTCGCGACAAAGACCGTGTGCAGTGCATTTATTAATATATCCAACTTACTCTAAAACATTTCAAGAACGACAGCTATCCAGATAATCTGGTAATTTTTGTATATTTAGTGATTTACTAGTATCATATCCACCGTGATAATATTTAGAGCAAAATAAATGTATTAATAAACGCACTGCATACTGTGTTTGTCGCAAATCACAAAATGTTGTCTGAAATGTTTTTAGATTTTGGATAAACTATAAAAATACTCGAAAATTTTGAATTTCGCGGGCTAGGCAGGCGCTTTCACCTTAAAGGACTTCTGTTTATTGCGTTTTGTAAGTACGTGTCCAGAGTCTAAACCTATGGTTTAAATGTTGATGAACATTACCTACATGACATACATAGTATATAACAAAGTCGCTTCCCGCTGTCCGTCCCTATGTATGCTTAGATCTTTAAAACTACGCAACGGATTTTGATACGGTTTTTTTAATAGATAGAGTGTTTTAAGAGGAAGGTTTATATCTATAATACATGCATAATATAGTAGAGAAACACTATAGTATCAGCATTGCACCTGTGCGAAGCCGGGACGGGTTGCTAGTAACCTATAAGTAATCAAGGAAACACGTATATTATAATCGTTTCTACTTAGCGCCGCTTTCTAAATGAAAGGGGTTAACACTAGACAGGCGATTTGCGATGTGTCAGCGATTTGTTAAAAAAAAACTGTATAAGGATGACCGTCCAACTGGCCGTGCTATGAAGCGGCCCTTCTAAAAAGATCTCGCTTCATTTCCTGTCAACTTAAGCTAAGCTTGGTGAAGCTGTGGAAATTAAGCGTCTATTGTTCGAAGTGGGTGAGCCTGCTTCATTGCGGCCGCATCACATAAGCGAGAAACTGTGTGTAAATCGCCATTGCATCGCAATCGCCTTACCTATGCGACCCTGGCCTGACTCTTGACAGAGCAGCTAATGAGATCTTAATTGATTATCCCTTTAGAAGTTCGAGGTTTAAAACTAAAAGACCGATAAAGCTTCTGTATTCAAATTTTTAACTCTATATAAACCCTCCAGATAACATACACGTATATTTTCAAGGGAACAAACAGATTTGCGTTAAAATCCAGCTCAGCTAGGGGTAGCAGGGAAGTGTATGAAAAATTCAAGTTGATCTTTGCTTAGCGAGGCCGCTCACTGCCGCGCTCACGTAGCTATATAAAAAATGACAGCATGTGCTCACATCATAATACAAGTATTATACTAAAATAAAACATTATTAAAATATATCATTAAAACATTAATAATCTCATATATATCACAATATTTAATAACTTCATTCCCGACATGAAGGTTCATAATTGGCCACTTTAGTTGCCTAAGTCTCGTTGCAACCAGTGCCTCGATAGAGGCTTATTTCCCGGTGCCACCATTTTTCCCTCATAAGGGGCTTAAATATGGGAATGTAATGAGATGCGTTTTGCATTCATTTGGTTTCAACAGAATTTCTCAATTCAAAAAATACTGCTTAGCTATTTGTTATCCAAGGTACTTAAGTGTGTCTGCGAAATGTTTATAGACAAATTAGGCAAAGGATAGAAAAATTTCAAAAATGGTCGTATCTTTTTTTTCTTATCTGTGCTTCTACCCTAGTCCACCCCAGTCCATTATAAATTGTATGTATATGTCGCAGCCAACTAGCTTAATTCAACGTTCAATTAACAGCCTAGGCACTCTACTAAACAGCGCCGTAAATGATATGCAGCCGTATCGTCTGTTACAACATTTAATAAACTGGCTGGCTAATGCTTAGGCAACTGGTTGACATTTAAGTACTACAAAACTTTTTCAAAATACTACCCAAGCAGGACGACCTGGATGGGTGTAGGTTAGGGTAATTTTTTTTATGACCCCACAGAAATCCCACCCGGCAAGTAGATTCGGTGGATCTAAAAAAAATCGTAAAATACCTAAGTACCTAATAAAATTATTCCATCAAAGTTGTTTTTTTCCGACGCCATATTGACCAAAGATAATATAGAATATAGAGATATTGACAGTTTGGTGAGTTCCGGCGCTAGGTGGCAGAAAGTAGAACTAAATTGAAATTATCAGGCTGGGCAGGTAATTAAACGGCTAGGCAAGTAGTTAAACGTCATCGATCCAAGTCATTTGCCTAGCTGTTTGATCAAATGGCTGAATATCATTCAGGCCACTAGTTGAACGGCGCTGTTTAGTAAAGTGCCTAGGCTGTTCATTGAACGGCGAATTAAGTTATTTGGCTGCGACATATACATAACATGTTTGGCACATCAATTGGTGTGTTTAATACTCGTTAGCAGGTTATTACATATACCTAAGCAACCCTGTTCGCTCGTTACTGGCTTGTATCATTTACACCGAACATATAACGGCGTACCTCCATCACTTTTAACCCTTTAAAAAGCGTTGTCCACAAGTGTCGTACACTGGAACATTCTAAAAATGTTAAACAACGTAAGAGCGGCTGACAACAGGTGTTACGTGATAATGACTAAACAGCCTTTGAATTTGTAATGAAGGCACTGAGTGAGAGCGGGGAGACGGGCTATGGGGGCTCCGTGACGTCACACGAGCTCGTGTGCCCTGATAGAGTTTAATTTGTTGAGTACATTGAAGTGTGCGCTTTATAGAGTTTCGTTAACTATGAAATAGAGAACGAGGTTTGCTTGCATTTTAAATGTGCCTTTGCTATGCCGTACCTAACCATGGAAGAACTGAACAAAAAGAAGATTATAAACAACTTATGATCCAAGCACTCGTTTATGTTCACTCAACGTTAGATAGACAGTTAGACTGTATCTTAAATTAGGTGCCAACCAAAACTGAAATATTCTGAATTATCAAAAGGAAAAAAATCGCATAGTTAACTTCACCCCGAACAGGGTAACTCCACACGAAAAACTCAATTAAAAATTATTAAACCCAAATGAACAACACGAGAGACGCGAGCAAACTCCGCCGCGAAATAAAGGTATTACAAAGTTGACGTTTCACATATTTTAATTTGCATATTTGATGCTTAGATACGGCAAGCGTGTCATATGTAAATGGGATGAGCTAACACCCACGCGGGTATGAAGAAATAAGCCGTTACTCATAAAGAACAACTTTTTCCGTTTCCTGTAATAGCGCGGTTGGAGTTATACCTCAACTATACCCAATGGAATCCAACGAGCCCCAGGGGCGGATTAGAAACGATTTAGTTTTTGCAAGAGCTGGCTGAATGCGTAAGGAATATAGATGAGGCTACGCAAATTCGAGCAAAGTGGCACAATTCAGGAAAACCAAACTCATTTAAGTTATATTCGACAAAAATACTAATAATAATCGACAAATCTATATTATTTTATGAATTAAAGTACCTATCTATCTAGTTATTAATTCAAATTATTTTGATTAGTTTCTAGGAACTACGCTACGTCTGAACCAATCAGGACTAAGTAAAAAATAATATTTGCAATGTTGTAATACAATTTGTTGGAATGCAATAGTTATCGATTTAAAGCGTAACCGATACCTATCAAACGGTATTTAACCGACAATAAACTGATTCGCAACGGGAGTAATCGCATTACCGTGTACACTAATTTTAAATTATTCAATTTAAGTAAACCAAATATTTGCATTCATGCGTTGTTATGTATTTGCAGGTTTTATTTCACACAACGGTAAGTTTTTATAGTTTTAATGCCTTTCGCTTTAATTTAAGCTTACAAAATACAAGGATACGGAATCGTTAAAAATACGTTCTTTAGATTTAGTACTTTTATATAAAGCCAGTATGAAATTTTATTTTTTTAAATATTTTTTTTATATTAATGTTCATATTGTAATCATTTAAATAAGTAATTTTAGCGAAAGTAAAATAAAAAGTCTTAAAAAAAATTTGAGATGAACATGCTTTGAATCCGCCTCTGAATACCATACCACCATATCAAATATCGAATACCAATATCAAATATACCATAGAAAGTCACGGGCTTATCAAGTCGTGCCCTTTGGGCGATACCGAACTCATTTTACTACGAACTAACACACAATTTCATTATAATTTTTATAAACTTTAATATATAAAGAACACAAACTGGAAAGGAGACTATCTTTCTTAATTAAGAGAAAAATTGGTAAAAAATGTAATTAACACTAAGTATTAGGTGCCAAAGGGATCGCAAATTGATTTTTTTTAAGTGAGACTATTAATTTTTAATGGCCATTGTTTCAATATTAATTAACTTCTTTAAATTAGGTTTTTCAATTCTATTTTCATGATGTAATTCTGTTAATTAAAATGACATTGGTCTGACCTAAATTATTAAGTACTGTAATTTCATTTGATGTCTAACACTATTAAGAGATTGTCTGGAGTCGCGACTTGGTATTGTTAAGTAGTCCAGGGTCTTTAGCTTTTAATAAACTTGAGAGTTGTCAAGGGATGGAACGAAGTTGCAATATCCGGAACATCCGGACTTGTGCAGAAACACTGTCAGGATTCATTATTGTTATTATTTTTTATTATGTATTATGTACAAAAAACCTGTATACACTCGATACACCGACCGACCGACTGACCCACCGACCGACCGACCGACTGACTGCAGAGAAACACGCGCACGCCGCACGGCTTACAACTACAGCAAAAAAGTGTCGCAAAATGTGACGTTAGTCATTACACACAAAATGTGTCGGTACACACTTATTTTTTTCCGTCTAGCCCCCTTTCGCAACGCGCGATAAGGAACTTCGTTCCAATAACCACTATCCCCAAATGCTCACTTTCTCAAAATATACACTTCTGCTAAAAAATTAGATCTTTAGAATCACGGGTGAACTAAATTATTCTTCATAAGCTCAAATTATATATAGGATAATGTCAAAGTAAATTTAAAAATTTCATTCCATATTATGTTCAAAATATTTTACTCTTCAGGAGTCCCAATCGTACCGTCCAGTATCGATTAGGTCCACTCAGGGGAGGCTGCCTGGCGTCTTGTTGGCAATTTATTTTATTTGCCGAGAGCAACTCGCGATAAATGGCTGCGCGCGTGACCGGACTGACGTATGTTTACCAACAAAGACAGTGACTTGGACTAAGAATGATATTGAGTCTGTCAAAATACAGTGGACAAAATAATGACGATTATTAATTTAATGGGAATTTGCGGGTTCATTCAAAGAGACAAGAACCTAGGACCTAATAACAGGTCACGCTTGTGGCTGATAAGCGAGACCAATTGCTAAATCAGACCAACTGCTAAACGAGACCAACTGCTAAGAAAGACCACATTCTAAACGAGAGGAACTGCTAATTCAGACCAACTGCTAAGCTAACAGAGACTAAATCATAATCATCATCAGTGGTTCTTCACGCGCCCCCTCCAAGTGTTGGGGGGAAGTGGGGATATTGTTTCAGGTCTTTGCCCTTTTCCAATGGTGTCTTCACGCCACCCACATCTGTGGGCGGGTCATTTATTAACGGCGTAAGATGGTCTTTCTTCTCCTTTCTGGTTTGTGTAATCGGTGGTGGTGGTGGTGTTCGCTCAGCAGATCAGGCTTCTCGCGAACGGGTAGCGTGTGGCGGAAAGTGGGCGGGTATGGAGCGGCCAGAGACTAAACGTTGCCATGGAGCTATTTATATTCTAAGTACGTACTCAAACGGGTGCTATATATACATGCCTGCGACTACATACCCACTCTCGCAAATTGTTGGTATATAGACTCACTGTCAAGTTTCATCCACCGTCAGGGAGCGGCATTTATTTTTTATTCAGCCCCGAGAGTTTGCCTCGCGCGTTTGTATTCAATTTTCTGTAACATCGAGTGCCGATGTGACAAATATACGGGGAACAAATAATACCTATGTAGTATATGAAATGTTCCGCAATATCGGAAGCTGCTAGCTAAATTTTTCAACAAGATGTTAGTGAAAGCTTCTGACAGGCAAGTGTCGCTTTTCAAATATTTTTATATTGTGATTGAATTAGTCAAACTCTCAGTTATAAACATATTATCAAGAAAATTTATTTCATGGCGTGAATAGCTACAATAAGCCACTAAACTACTACACTGATTCAGTTTTATATTATAACCAGCCTTTAAGTATCTCAGGCAAGTATGCTTTATGTAGGTACTTTTCGGCCCTACTTTGAGCAATACCCAAAGTATTCTTGACCTTCTTCAAATATCAAAGGAGAGACTAATTATGGAACGCTATTTAAAGTTCAAAGGAACTACCGAACCCCGTTCAAAGTTCGTAAAAGGTTTAGCGTGTACTAATCTATAGCTTGAGTAGGCGAACAAGACATTTGTTTAAAAAATATTAAAATAGGTCTAACGAACTAACTCTAAACTACTCTTCTTAACGCACTGTGATACCTCATAGTCATGTTTGTGAATACGGTGGTAAATTAACTTTGCATAAGGAGGGAGCAGAAACCTGATGACGTCACTTTAGTCTGTCGTTTATACACCGTCACCTGTTATCCCTTAAGGAGTAGGTAGAGGTACATGGTGTTGTTTTTATAACAAATACCTAGTTTAGCTTCCGAAATAAAAATAAAAATCTAGCTGCCCCAACAGTTTCACACTTGTTCAATTTTTTTAATTCATCGACCGTGTCACAAGTCGATTTGGGCCAAAGGAAACGTGGGCATTATATGCTTTTTCACTTTATCAGGTTTAATTCAGTTTTGCCGTGACTCTTGAATAACTTCGCCCGACGAAATCCATTACTGGTCGAACTAAAAGTTGGCTGTTCGCGACGGACGGAACGCGCCCACACTTCATTTGAAATTCTTATTGGTTCACACATTTGCGAATTAGATTCTGTTCGTAATTCGAATACGCTGACGAATTTTTTGGTAAAGACTTTTTTAAGATAAGCGCTTTTAGATTTAGCTTCGCAGGCGTCGTGGAATGCTAATGGCACGATTCTGTCTGTGATCTCCATAATTGTTTGGTAATTTGAGAAAGAGTGTAGTTTAGAGAATGAGAATGTGTAGTACTCCAAGAATGTTTAAAAGAGATTAGCCGAACGTTCATCTGATAAAGTGTGGTTGAATGTTTGACGCATAAATACTTTTCTTTTCTAAGTGTTGTACTTGTATTTAAATGTAAGTATTTGTTTAAAATTCCATAGAACAAATTGCTTGGTAATTATAAATATAATATCGCCAGACAGGCACACCAACTGTACGGTCCCAAACTAAGCAAAGCTTGTACTATGGGTAACCTTACAATGGACTGGGGGCGATCCCAGTGACACCCAGACCTGGGCAAATTACGAAAAGGCCATTTCCGAAATTTGCCCCGGGCGGGAATCGAACCCGCAACCACCATGTGCAGTGAGCCGAGCGGCCTACGCTCGAACCACTGCACCAAGCGGTCGTCAAACCACGTCAAACCACGTATTACTGTGAAATGACGTCACGCTCAGAGACACGAGGAATAATTATCTATTAGTAGGTAGCATATGAAAGTACGTTTTAAATTGTATAACTAGGTATGGCCACACTAGTGGACAGTCCACTGGATGGCAAGGGGTAACCGTCTCCTAGGTTGATTTCTAAATAAGCAAAGCAGTATCGATGCTCACTGCAAAAATAAATTTGAAAAATTTGAAACAAATAAATTTGAATAAGGAAGCGATGCTCATTCTTTAATAGAATACACGGAATAAGCACAAGCTATCCGTACATGGAACTCGTCTCCACAGAATAACTCATTAATTTATGGGGCAATGAATACGCTTTTACAATAAGCTTCCCAATGAAATCCAAGAGATTACCTATCAATAAGTTTAAAACCATAATTAAAACTAAACTCTGCGCAAAGGGTTACTACAGAATTTCGGATTATTTGAATGATAAATCAGCTTAAGACTGAGCAGCTCGAATATCTACAGTCAATAATAATGTCAAAGGGTCGGGTGTCTTGCCCTAGTAGTCCGAATTACTTCATGTAATTTTTGGTAAAAATGTCAATTTGTACGTGCCCCTGCAGGCTTAAACAATATAATCGCTTTGACTTTGATTAGTTCTGCAAATAGCTTTTTAGATCAAACGATTAGAATACTCACAAAAAACATTCTTACGTTTACTTTTGTCTCTTCCAACTAGCCTCGAAATACATCGACCGTGACAATTTGAGGGCTTCTTGAACAGCTAAAGAGCAATTGATCACGCGCCCCCCTCACTCACCGCTGGTTGTAGTGTTCTCAGTCGCTGCCAGTGACTCAGCAAGGTCAGCCATCAGAAACACAGATGTGCTGAAGCAGGCAAAATTGATTAAAACAAAAAAGATGATAGAACAGCTGTACAGGGAGACTTTGAAACCATCTGCATTATTTTAAGCTATGACCTACATCCACTTGAATCGGGTGCGCTGGTGGGACTAGCTAGCTTGCTCGCTTCGACCAATAGGACTACTTCATTTTAATGAGCTTAGAAAAATGAAGCGATCCTATTGGTCGAAGCGAGTGAGCTAGCTGGAAAGTTGAGGGGCACCTTAACAGCATACAGTGGGAATGTCGACCGTGTGTTTTGAATACTAGAAAAATAATGATCTTATAAAATCATGGTATTTTTTTTAGAAACTAGGAGCTATGGATGATTGACAAAAAATGCAAAGTTTTTTGTGTAAATATGGTTGGACAAATGCTTTAAAAGTCTCCAAATCTCAATAGGTATACGCTACAAAGATACCTGTACACTGATATAAAATACCATACACCGTAGGTACTTACATAAGCAAATTCATAAACGGGAAGCAATGTAATGAAATCAATACGAACACTCCCTAATGAGTGCCGGAGTGGGGGAGCGGCGGCGCGACAAAGCGATTGATCACGCTCCCGACTACCACCGGCTAGAGGGCCCTCGGCGACCTCACAATTAGAACCAGCTCTGAGGTTGAGAAGACCTCACGTTATGTATTTATAGACATGTCTTTCAAGTACTTGAATACGACACGAATTTTATAGTTATAGACCAACAGCTAAGTTTATATCAATAAATCATAATAATTAGCTATTTGGATGTTCCATATGGCCATCCAACTGGCCTACTCTCAATGCGTGGGAAATTCGGGCCACTACACTGGCCCAGAGCGGGATGGCAGATTTTACATGTCTTCCGAAAATTGGTTACATTTTTTGTTTCAATTTGAGCCTAAGTAGGATTTAAATCCACCACACTCGGCACCTCCGTCTACGATGCCATGCAGGTCGCCATCGATAGGAACAAATGGCGAGCCTTCATAAAAGAAAAGGTAGTGGGAGGCGGTCACGACCCTCAGAATTGAGGAATACGACGCCAGGAGGAGGAGGATTTAAATATTTGACAAGCGTTTTAGTAGTCTGCTGAGATTACAAAGATATATATTTTTTGTTTTCTTCATTGGCAGGTATTGTTGCCTTAAATATACATAGGTACTAAATGCAAAAAAATGCATTCATAGATAAAACGTTATAGCAATTAAGCCACACCTCCCAAGAGATCCCTTTAAGTTGCAGATGTCCTGGGGTGACAGTTACCACTTACCATCAGATGGACCTGGTCTGGCAGTGTGCTTTCCTAGGCAATAAAAACAAAAATAATAATAACGTGAATTCATATTTCAAGCGCGTCGCCGAAACAAAAGTAGGCACTCCGAATGTGTCACTGCGTATCTCGAAAGTAATTAATCAGTGACAGGTTTATGCACATCCGGGGAGGGCCATCCGGCATTGACTGGTTAAATAAAGTTGTTCCAGCAATATAAGGGGGTTTCACATTGGCCAATAACGACACCGACACGATATTGATCGGCGGATGGATAATCTAAAGCTACTTCCACATTAGTAAACCGAAGCTTCTACTACTTAGCGCGCTAGTGCCCGTATTAATAAATCTATCTCAAGTCTGAGAGCGATCTTAAGTACGCTTTTGACTTGTCATTTTGTACTGGTGTGTCATAAGTATCAGACTTGAGATCGATTTATTAATACGGGTCTAAAACAAGCGCGATACAGGTGCAGCAACACGCTCCGACATCAGACTAAGATCAGACTTACATCAGACTAAGCCATCGTGCTGCGTCTCACAGCCCGATAGTTCATAACCCCGACGATAGCGACCCCCCACATCTGGGGTGCTACTCTTAGCAACGATAGTCGATATATCGTTACATTCGTATTGTCGAATCTTACTCAATATACCATCTCTTTGCCGTCACATATCGTCTGAACGAACGATAATTTTGTATTGTTCAGTAATCGATACGACGGCAATAAAGAAGGAATTTAGAGTAGAATTAGATAATACGAATGTCACGATATATCGATTATCGTTGCTAAGAGTAGCACCCCTGCGTTAAGCGCGACCGTAGGCGAAGCTTCGTGGCGGTAGACACAATACGTGGAAATAGCTTTGGATTATCTGTGCGCGCCTTTGTGAAATATCTTATACGCAGTGTATGTTAATTGGGATATATATTTTATCTCAGAAAATTTATTGATATTGAAGTTCATAAGTAACATGAAATTTACCATCAGTCTCGTACTCCCCGAGGGAGTACTTATGCAGAGCGTTGCAATGCATTCGCTGATGCTATGATCACAATATAATATAGGGGGCAAGCCTGTTGCCATTATACCGGTCATGTTCCCTCTCAATGCAAGGAAAATTGGGGCCAGAGTGAAGTCCATGACACTGGCCCAGCAAGGGCTGATGACCTACAAACGTCTTTATTGTAAAATTAGCAGTTGGAATTTGTTTCGGGCAGAAGGCAGAAGGAAAATAGCAATATTATGTACATCCATTATACATATATCAGGCGTACGGAAGGCATACAGAAGTCGCTTTTTAAAATTGGCCAAATCAAGGGTCACGTGGCATATGGAAGCCGACTCTACTACAAAACTGATAAATAAATTAAAAAAGGACATCCAACCGACGCAACTGATATGATTGAGTAGAGTTTTAAACAGTGAAAACAAATCTATTATGAAGTTTTCCCGCAATTATTTTTATTCCATCATTATTTCGACGAACATAATATGGGAAATTAACTTAGATATAAATATATTTTACATCAATCCCTACAAATCATGTTCACATTAAGCGAACATAAAATGAAAACGTTCCGGTCTCCAGAGTCAAATACTTCCACGGAACCCTCGACCAGTGATTAATTTCCCAAAAGAACTGCTGGCTAATTATTAAGGTACCGAAATAAGGCCATCCTCACATGCTGCGACTCTCCGCAATCAATATGCGACTGTGAAAACATTTTGACACGGCGAAGCCTGACGAATCGATAGCTTACGCATTGCATGAGTGCATGCATAGTGTTACAAATTTTAATAAAATATTTCGAGCTTGGTTACTTATCACATAAGTTCTACGTAGCATCGTCACGCCCAGCTACTAAAACGCTTGACCTTTATAATCTTACTTACTAGGTAATGAGTGTTTGAATGAAACCTGCGACTTTTTCGCATTATGACGGTGACAGTCTTGAGCCGAAATATGACGAGAACAAAAAATAATTAATTCCAACATTTTGCTAATTTTCATATTATGTTTTTCAGTGAAATTATTAGTAACTTTTTGCAGATTCTGATATCTTCAACTTTTCAAAAACCAGTTTCTGCAACTGCATTAATGCATCAATAAAATTAAGCATGCATAAATCGTTAAGTCGCAAATCGTAGCATCGAGCAATGTAGATAGGTATGTAACCCGCCTAACGGTCCCACCGGAGACTACATTCAGCCGCCGTGTTCATTCCCTTCGAATATTTCTTTTTAATTTTCATTACAGTTGTAATAAATTTCGTTCTTCGTAAACGGCGAATTTAACTTAATATTCAGAAGATTGAATTCCTTTTAAGTTTATTATTAGAGTTTGTAATAATAACTTTATTATACGTTTCCTAGCTTTTATAATATTTTTTTTATTACTTATTCGGAGTGGGAAGTAATAATTACACTTCTCGGGATTACTAGCTAGTAATCCTAGTAAGAGGTACTCTACTAGGATTAGTAGACTACCTGTAAATACAGGCAGAATAGTTTATTTTTATCTATCTTTCGGCAATACAAATTTGAGACAACATTACAAATCGATGTGTCTTCAATACTCACATACGAGCGCGGTATAACTAAATACGGAACCCTAACAAAAAAAACCTGTGACGAACCCCTAGCGAGTACAAAAAATCTTTCTCAATTATGTATAAATTTGAGTAAGTATGCAAGTACATGATAAACGGTAGATACCCGGTTCGTGTGTTTAGAATGAATCATCTACCTCGTATAAGGAAAATTATGTACATTAGAGTCAATGAGACAGCAGATGGCCAGGTGACAGCCAGTAAGGTTCTTCCCCATACCCGTTAGGTTTATACATAGCTATTGCATCCGTCATAATAATAATATGTACTCTCTTATGACTCAATCCACGTTCATAAAAAGGCTTGATTTGACATGAAAGCCTACATTGTTTTCCCATTTCGTACGACGAGAATGAAAGCCGAAAGCCGGATCTCAGCGTTACGTTGGGGGTTATCAAACGTTGTTTTAAGTCTACAGCCCAACGATCGTATTTTTTTTAGATGTGAGTTGCAAAAATTTCGCTGCATTTGGTTTCATACAAATGTCTCACACGGCGACGCAAAATGAGTTGTAAGAATTACGAATACTTGAATTACGCTCGTTTGGCCTCACCCTTAGTCTTTACTATGATATAAAAGAAGTAACCTCGGTATTTTTATAGTTATACTCTCCGTATAGGATTGACAATGGGTCTGGCAGATATTCGACCTTAATGACCTACATCACCCCATAAGCTATTTATCATTACCTACTTGCCGATTCCTCATATATCCAGGGGGCCAACTCTGTTATTTGACTTCCAGTAGCGGTCGACTTGCAATCTACAATCGACTTGCAATCTTGCAATACGTCGGTTTTGACACTTACAATCGAGCCAAATATTACGCAGACCGCTAACGACAGCATACCAAGTCGAATGAGTCGGGAATCGGTCAGCACGGGTGGTCGAGTGGTTAGCGGACTACGGATAACTGTCAAACTTGTTATTGGAACGGTTAACAAAGTTGACCCCCAGGTCTTGAGCTTTTCTCACGCAGCCATTATGGAATTCTTGAGATCCATTATCGCAGGTAACTCGACCCACGTTGCGATCAGTTATAGGTCACATTACCCAAATAGGTTTGAGGCAATAACGGCTAACCCGGCTCCGAAGGAATCAAGTCAATTTAACGTGTCTGAAGGTTGCCCCACATCAAAATATTTTCAATACTAACTCATGTTACGAAGCAACCGCAACAAACAGAAGGTGTAAAATATTTGAGTATCGATTGATTGGTTGATTGGTTTCTTTGTTCA
The DNA here is from genome assembly GCA_905147325.1 of Notodonta dromedarius. Classification (NCBI taxonomy): domain Eukaryota; kingdom Metazoa; phylum Arthropoda; class Insecta; order Lepidoptera; family Notodontidae; genus Notodonta; species Notodonta dromedarius. The sequence goes on along the minus strand of LR990165.1, from coordinate 9,878,567 downwards.
TTTTCCTTGTTCTTATTTGCGCAATGTATGCGCCGATGTATCTTCAAACTTTGTGAAGCCTTTTTAACGATAAAATTCACTAATGAACGACCTATCAAAAAACAGGCTATATTCAATTTGTCTCCCGCACAAGCCGCGGTGAGTTATCTCCGGATCTATTTGAAGACATTCATGCTTATTGTTTCCTTGACAAAAGGGCGTCGTGTCAGTGGCAATTGATCACGTAACCACCCATCCCTGCGTCCGCTCCGATAATGTAATGTGCCGAACACAAACGACGTGGAACACGCAACGATTTATAAATCTAACGAGTGCGGCGCAGGTGTATTGATGTTTTTTTTGTGTTGTACAAAATATATTACCTATGTACCTTGCTTTTCATTTTGAAAATAGAATGAAATGATAAAAGAAATAGGGTAACAAAGAAGTGTTAACCACATTGCAACACGCGATCGCTTTAGGTTTTATTTATTTTTAGAACATTTATAAAAAATATTACCTACTCAAAGTTGTTCTGTGCCTTGTAATCTTCTGCTTGTGTTATAAATATAGGGGATATTACGAAGATATTTCTTGTGAGGCTAAAAATAATACATTTCTACCAACTCAGTGATAAAAGTTTATTTGCTTAGAATAGCGTTACACCTTACAGTTTATTAGCAGCTTTTATCGCGATAAATAAAACCCTGATTAGACAGTAGCTAATTTACTGAAGACAACAAACATACACACATATATACTTAATACACAGAGAAGGTCAGGATCAGACCTTGTTTCCACCACGCCACATAAACTAGCTCATGATTCCTATAAAATCTGCGTTACGCTGCATTTTATAGGGGTCAGTGTAAACGGTCCATGTGAGTAGGTCCCTGTTAGGACGCCCGTCAATTACCCGGAGTCGGCTCTGGTATGGATTGAATTAACTTCAGGAAAAAACCGTCTGGTATAACACCCGAAATTAGACCGAATTGTTCTGATCACAAGAAATATTTTACTAGGCTGCTACTGATTTCATTGTTATTCCCGGAAGATAAGAGCTTAATCGCCGAATACTCGAATGTCTCTACAAAACTGTTTAAAAGTCCGCTGTTGACGTCCGTCTGGCGCAGTGGTTTGAGGGTAGGCCACTCGGCTCACTGCACATGGTGGTTGCAAGCTCGATTCCCGCCGGGCTAATTTTGGAAATGGTCTTTTCACCTTCTCACTGAGATCGCCCCAGTCCGTTGTACGGTACCCATAGTACAAGCGTTGCTTAGTTTTGGACCATACAGTTGGTGTCTCAGTCTGGCAATATTTATTATTATTTAATACTATATACAACATAATTACAGCAGCATATGTATCTAACATTTAGCATTTTTGAAGAACTGCCCTCACAACATTTAATGTTTTTTTTGACATGTTGTTTGTCAGTATATACAGATACACTTTCTTTTTTTATCCGACATCTTAAATAAGTTTCCCGAACAGGTGGTGTTTATGAGAAATAAATAACAGGCTGTCACTTACCAAAGTGCAGAAACAAAGCAACTGCAAAATCAAGTGGAATACCCTGTAGCGTAGCGAGTACTAAAACAATAGCAACACAACAGTTACTCTTTCACAACTAATAGTACAAATGTTTGGCCTCAGTGCCCTCAGGAAATAGAAGTTGGGAGCCGCCCGCCCGCGAGAACTTGTTATGTTACTAAACTTGCCACACGCTTGCCTTTTGTGTTTCATACTTAGGTAATGGCCATGATAAGAATATAATATATAATTGATCTTTTTTAATGTTAATTAATAAGTAGTTACCAATTATTTGGCATAATTGTAAAATAAATTGTTAAAATTTAATATATCTACAAAATGATATTAGCTATTAAACTAAAACTTCTCAGTTATAACACCATACTTCCTTTGGCTAGTACTTACTGTTTTAGTTTTTTTTACATATAATATTTATACTGGTAAAAATCCTAGAACAAAACTTACTTATAACCATCAAGCTCACTGTCGTCTCTTTCTTCATCTCTTACCATAATTTATATACTTTATTCATAGGTGTGGAATGACAGACTAATACAACAAAATTTAAAACCATATTCAGTCATTTCATGGACATTTTTATGGTGAAGCTTCTTGAAACATGTATAATATTATTATGGTCTTTTAAAAGAGTATATTATAATTCGTTTATCTTCACCATTTATTTCAGACCACGTAAGTTTTTTTCTCTTAACATTGATTCATTTTTGCAGTAAATAGGTAAGACGTGTTTGGTATTTATTTGATTTCTTTCTCACGTTTTCGATTGCGTCTCAGTTAAGTTCATTTCATTCATCAAACACCACGAAATGAGAATGTAAAATGCCCACACCAAAAGGGTTACGGTTTCGCTCCCGCAGATTTGTGTACACTTTGTACTGTCCAATGTAATACAAAACAGGACTTTGTGAAGAACAAATGGCTGGGACCGGCCGAACAAATTGTATTTTTTCTCACCCACACCTGCTATAAAAAGGATCTATATTTATCAATGTTTTCTAAACGTTTGAGTACAACCTTTGGATATCCTTTTCAAACAACCGACTTGGTCTAATTCAGAAGCAAGAATAATAAATACCTTTTGCTAGATTTAAGATAACTCTAAAAATATTTTTATGTTATTCCAGAAGAGCAATTGTGTACAAAAATATTCTCGTTTAAGGACAGGTAAGATTTTTCTTAGACCAGAGCTTTGATAAAAATGATCGCGTTTACTCCCCATAAATTTTACGAGTGTCATACGAGTACGCTCTCTAGTCGGTAGACTCTGCATAAAATACTTATACAGAAAATTGCACCCGAGAAAGTAACAATTTGCTAAACAAATGTTTTATGTAGATGCTAGTGAAAAGCGTCTTTTAGCACGGGTAATAGACTCATGGTAGAGCTCCTGATGCCATTCATCACAAAAGGAAACAAGACAAGGCACACTCTCGGGTCGGGTGTCTACGAACCATTTAATGGGCAAAAGAAAGCCGAATATAAAATTGAATGAAGTGCAATTCCGTGTCGAGGCTCGATCTAGTTCAGGGTGCGGATAGCCTTCAAGACATTCAATAATTGATTCTGGAACAGTTTCAATGGAATTATTACTATTCGGCTGTTGAATGAGAGAAGACGAATTTCATTTATGATTCCATTTCAGAAGCGCGCTTTGAAACGTACAAAGGAGGACTCGACGGAGCGTGTCATCTGGATAAACGGATTATGAACTTGATAAATAATTCTCAATGTTGCTTTGAATAATGTTTATAAAAAAATTGAGTATCCAGTAGCTTCATAAGCACTTAACTTATAATGGTAGTGCTAAACTAAATTGATCTCATCTGATAAATTATCATTAACACTACTACTTTTAGATCCTATAAATGTTCGCTATTGAACCATTTCATCTGGTAGCCATCTACCGAACCCTTGATTATGTATGGCCCGACATGCACTGTCCTTTTTTAAAAGGAGGTTCTTATTTTTTACCATCAACTCGTAAATAATAAAATAAATTAGTTTCGAAACCGAAACAATCTCATGTTCAGTTTCGCGTGAGTGCGGCGAGAGTAGGTGCCTCGTTCCATTAATCAGAGTGATCCCAACTCGGGCTAATTGACGCGCCACTGATGCCTCGTAACGACTGACTCGCCCCGTATCCACTGATAGCTAATCTACTGCTAACTTGAACACTCTGCCGTCCTATAGCTAAAAGAGCGTTAAGTAAAATTTTGACAAATTTTAGTCATATTATCTACTTACATGAAAGCAAATTATTTTCTCAACAGGCCAGTCTGGGTCATATTTCCTAGTATTTATAATTACTAATTGATGTAACAAAACAAAATTTACGTCGTGACAATTTCTAGGGACCACATTTCGTATTTTTATTATATGTAACTCACAATTGGGTTTACTCGTCAGCTTTTTAGTGATCGGATGACAACTGAAGGAAGGTAGGTAGTGAAGAAATCGAAAGTAATCAATTATTTCCATTCTTTAGTTAAGTTAGTACAGCTTATAATCAGAGTTAGACTATTTCTGGATCGGTTTAATTGATGCAGTAGATAATACAGTTGTTTGGGATACATTAAAAGCTTTATAATTATTTTTTTATGTTTGCTTTAGTTGGTTACAGCTTAGCCAAACTGTATCCAATTGTAAAAACTGAAAAAATTGTTAAAATATAGAGTCCCACCACCTCTACTGTGAAACCTATTAAACTAGCACTTTTTGTCGTAATACAAATTTTGTTTAACTACTGAATTGGAATATCGATGTTCATATTCGTTGATGAACACGAGACGTTAAATAAATATCTACTGTAAATGCTGTCAAAAATTACTAAACTACAAAAATCACTTCTTTTTTTTTCACGGTGGATGGAGTAGAAGTTTGTAAAACAAGTAAAATTTTAAACCTTTCGATTGAAAAATTCAGCAATCACATCATGATATTTCATTGCAATCTTAGACTATTGTGAATATTTGTCGCGTGGGTGTCCTGAGCCAGTGAATGGAAGCTTGATTAATGAGCCGAGGCGATAGGAAATTCAGCCTGAATCAATTGAGAACAATTGGATATGGTTATGTCGAATGGATCCAATCCACACATACTACTGCAGACGAAATTCGACCCTAGCGAAAGTACCAGTAGGTTGGTTTCATATTGCAAGAGTAAGGGTGCGTTAGATCTTTTTTGCATAACTATATCCAATTTATAACTCTCTCGATTCCATTAAATTATAATTGTTGTTTTACATTGTTCCAAACTGAAGAAGTTTAAGAAACGTCTTGTTTTTAATTGCCTATGAATAATTTATTTTAAAGTCTATGCTATATGTTTTATCGACATATTTAGACAACACGTTTAACTTTTATTTTATTATATCTATGACGGCTCCTCGACAATTTACATCGTGATTTTCTATTATTTCAAATCGGAAAAATTCGTATCTATCCGGAAAGTCGATCGCCGTTTTTTCTTCTATGTATATGTAGCGTGTGTTCGTTATTCTTCTGCTCCTAAAATGCCTGCCCGATTTTGATTAAACAAACTACTTATAGGGTCATCTGAATAGTGCTTAGCTATTTTGTACCCGATAGATGGCAATATTGTCGACATCCACAAAATAACATATACGCTACTAACACTTAACTATGCGACGCTTGTACAATAAGCCCCGTACAATGTACTGGGGAACGAGGCAGTCGATGGACACCCAGACCGGGACGGATTACCAAAATAACATTTACGAAATTGACCCCGGCAGGAATCGAACCCTCAACCACAGGTGCAATGAGCTAAGCGGTCTACTCTCGAACATCCGCGCCAATGTCGTTCTTTATCTTTTCATTATAGTTCAGGTGATTAGTGTACCTACTTAGGTACCTCAGAATTGCTGCTGTATTATATTCTGAATCATTAAGTTGGTATAACAAATATCATAGGTACTAGCTGAGCCCGCCACTTCGTCCGCGTGGAATTTAACGTTCTGAGCCCGCGCGACGGAACCCATTTTTTTAATTTTGTTTTTCGAAAATAAAAGTAGCCTAAGTTACCAGTGAAAGTCCCGTCAAAATCGGTCCAGCCGTTTCGGAGATACTCTTTGATTTCATGTGTTTTATTTTTTTACGCGGAACCCTGATTGTTTTTCTAAAATTAAAGTAGCCTAAGGTACTCTTTAAAACATCAGCTATTTGTCAGTGAAAGTCCCGTCAAAATCGGTCCAGCCGTTTCGGAGATTACCCGGAACAAACACACAGACAGACAGACAATTTTTTTTTTAATTCGCGTGTTTGTTATAGGTGTCGTATGTACTTCCATATGCATTTAGTGAAAAGGTGTTATTTTGATATTACAAACAGACACTCCAATTTTATTTATTTGTATAGATTAAACAAGTTAAAGACCGGCTGAGCTGCCTCACGAATTAATTTCTATAGCTCATCTGTTCGCCTATAGGCATCTTAAGAACGATGGACAGAAGATTATAAATAGGTCTTCATCAAAATGATTATTCTAGTACAAACATAATTGTTTTTCATCTTATTAATGTATCAACATATAATAAAGGTGGGCGGGCTTCAGTCGACGGCCACCCTTAAGCCCTTATTGAGCAAATCAAAATGTATTTATATTTTGAACTTGGTTTATTCTGAAACGGTTCATCAACATTTGAATATATTTAATGTGGGCATAAAAAATGCATAGATTTTAAGATTGCACTTAAGTGCTATTTGAGATGAAATTCACAAAATGTTTAATGGAGAATCATGTATTTGGTGAAATTAGCTTAGGTCTATTATCGTGACAACGCAGGATTTAAGTAGTAAAGTTTTGCGAAAATTTTGTGCTATTTTCATAATTTGTTAGTTTGCTAAGCTTTGTAATTTGCTACAGGTTCGCACAAGTGTTTATTTTTATATCTAACAAAGTCGGCAAACAAGTGTACCTATGTTAAACAGTTACCGTATTCTATCGATGCTTACAATTGCAATACCGACAAAGTAAGCCGTTCGTTAACGAAAAAACACTTGAGCACGCAAATCCAGTGAATCCGTTCATCCACACATTCCCCTGATTATGCATAGTATGAACTCGTACAAAAACGGCATTACACGCTGATAACAAACGCTATCGCCGAGAAATATTACACCAATATCGCAGGAACCATTACCTGGAACGGGAAACAGGAGAGCAGACGAAACGAATCGCGAAAAATGTTGCTTTCATGCCTACGTGGAAGCCGCGCAATTGAATACCAACCATACAGAAACAAGGATAGAGTGGAATTTGGATTGCCTTGAGAAACACGTCAGTACTCAAAGCGTATCACGCTTAGGATTGTCCAGGTGGAAATGCGTGATAGATTGCCTCCTCGTCGACATTGCTGGATACATTTCTACTTGTCACAGCGTCCTTTAGCTTTTGATGAGTGTTACTGTTTCGATATATTGTTTCTACGGCAACAAAAATTAATGGGCATTTAATTTGAACTGATCCCAGTTGTAAATAATTTACAAATCTGCGTAAAGTAAGTGGTCATTCTCACGAAGAAAACGACACCTTTTTGTCTATATATTTTTAAAATAGATAGTGGCCGTAAAATTGTATAATATCATCGGTGTTGGGTTAACCGTGTAAATGTAACCTACCTAACGTAACATCTCTGCTTTGTTCTCCCGCTATTTTTATCTGTTCTGTGGTTGGTACTCTTCCTCAATTTTTATCTTTTCTATGGTTGGTTGTAATTGAACGTGGCTTGAATACTTAAGAATAATTATTTAAGGCTAAAGCGCCCATATAGCCCGCGAAGTTCAATTTTTTTGAGTTCTTTTAGATTTTTTTCAAAATCTGACAATAATAAAAGATAAATTTTGTAATTCGCGAAAAAGACCGTGTGCAGTGCATTTATTAATATATCCAACTTACTCTAAAACATTTCAAGAACGACAGCTATCCAGATAATCTGGCAGTTTTTGTATATTTAGTGATTTACTAGTATCATATCCACCGTGATAATATTTAGAGTAAAATAAAATGTATTAATAAATGCACTGCACACGGTCTTTTCGCGAATTACAAAATTTGTCTTTTATTATTGTCAGATTTTGAAAAATTTCTAAAAGAACTCAAAAAATTTTAACTTCGCGGGCTAGACAGGCGCCTTCACCTTAAATACGCTGAATATGTACATCTGAAAATCACTAGTACAAAATAACTATGCTAGAACTATCAATAACTCCAACATTTAAATATAAATGTAACGTACGTCATAAATAACATGGCTGAATAAATAAACTGTATCGCAGTTTCGAATTTAATCGGTAATAATGTATTATTCGAATGCGTTATTCGAACAAATCAGCCGACGAATGCAATACTAATTTAATTAACCATGCGATTATGTGACGTCATGTTGGTTACTGGTTTGATTTTAAACCCTACTCCGCACTCTTTAAGATGGCAAATTGGTAAAACAGACAGGACATCAGCTTGGCAAATGAGAGACGTCTGACGTCTATTCAACAACCTCGGTTAAGGTTCAATTCTGGCTCTATCTTTTTGTTAATATCTTCTAGGTAAATGGTACCTATAGTAATCCTTATGAAAACGACTCACCTTCCATTATGTTCTCCATTATTGTAACACTAACTTCCTAACGTTCAAAACGATTCAGCAATTCCTAACATTGAGCGATCAAGACCCTACCCGTAAGAAAAAAACCCAGCGGATCTCTATTAGACGCTTCCCTTAAAAGCCGGCCACATTACGCGCAGACCTTCGCTTCACTCATTTGCTGAAGAAGGAAACTGTGATGAGGTCGTCACAACTTGTTCGAGCCCACCCCTCCCTACCTCCCCTAAATCCCCCTCTTTAATAGACATCGTTTAGAAAATCACTGGTGTTCTCTTTAATTACGCATTCCAATCTTTCTTTTAAACTTCGCTCGTATTTTTGGGTAACCTGTAAAGGCAGCTCTTATCCATAATTTTCCGGATCCAGATTAAAGTAATTGGATTTTGTAATGTTGCAATAATAACTTTATTAACATTGTGATAGATACGTTTTAAAAATTGCATTCTCGCGAGGACTAATCAGAAGGTGCATTGTAGTATATTTGGACGATATCATCCTTGTATGTGATATTTTCTAGTTCATTCATAGTAATCACTGCCCGCTGACCTAATATTTCTTCTTTAAGTTAAATAAGTCAGAAAATTAAATAAACTCCTTATTTGTATCCTAGTTTACAAAACCAACAAATGATGGGAGTATGCCATCGTGAGTCATGCCCCATTTAAATAGCGACCAATTTCATCTGGCACAACTATCAAGTCAATCAGTTTAACCAGGTAGGTCATAATAACTGGGTAGCTTAATTTTGCTTTGCTTTGATCAAGCTACTCAGGAACGCCTCAGGCTTTGTAGGAATCCCAAGATGTACCTTATTACTACAGTGATTATGTTTCAAAGACTCAATTGTTTCAGTCAAACCAGATTGTTCATAGTTAATTTCAAATTGATTTGCGTACTACCTAATTCAACAAACTTGGTAGTTGGAGTCATTGGACCGATTCGCTCCTATATAAATAAGTTGTGCCTTGAAACCACTGCCACAGAAACCCGCTGTTGACGAACTTAAATTGTGTTTCCGTACCGACTGGCTGTTTGCCTTCGAGATGGGACCCCGAAATAGATATTCCCAAAATATTTGTGCAAAATAAATGTTGTTGGCGGTGAATTATTCACGTTTGTCCGTGGCCGCGTTTTTAATTGGTTTCTAAGAAGTGTGGGTTGGGTTCGGGGAGTATTGATACTGGTTTACCCTTGGGGCGACAACAAAATACTGCGCCTCATTTTACAAATATTTTTATAAGTTTTACTAAACATTATACCTATAGGCAAAATATCAGTAATATTTTTGTTGCCGATTCTGTTGATGTCAAATCAGTACTAATCTAAATTTAACGAATCTAAAAAATATATTATGGCTTGCTCATACGATTCGTAATGACAATGAAATCAAAGAAATTAATAAATCATTATTATTACCATTTCTTTGGTCCCAACAGGACCAGCACCTATATATTCCAAATAAACTATTAGTAGTAGGTATAAACAGGGTACTTCAAAAGTCCGAAATAATAATTTAGTTACATATAGGTACGGTCCCTTGTTGATTGTAAACGTCCATTGAAGAAATACTGTAAGTACCTATACTTTATCAAAAGATCAAATCTTTTACCAAGATTTTGTACAGGGAAATAATCCTAATATTCTACAGAAAAGTCTTTGAGCCCTTATACTTGTCACCCCCTTTTATCTGACCCCTATAATCTTCTTCGTCATGTTATTATTTAGGAAAGTCACAGCACATTAAACATCAGATGCTTGCCCTCGGCACCATTTAGGGTGGGTTTTCCAAAAATAAAGAATGTCAACCTCAGTCCGCCTCTTGAATACGTTAGGTGAAACGTGAAATGAAATTATTTAGATACCTCTCACCTCGCATTCGGATTCTTTGCGACTTATCTCCGGGTTTTATGTTCGGGGAGTTTACCCGTTCTGCGTGTTGCAAATTAACTTTCCCCACGTTTCAACAGCGTCGCAAATGTGGGAGTTTTTTTTTTGTTGAACGCTTAACAGCGGAATGTTTTTTAAACGAATTTAGATTGTATAGCTAACAGTATAAGCATTAACGACGTTACTTTTGCCGTATTATATGGAGATACATTTTCATTGCTACCGGTGAATTATATCCAGGTCCTAAACAAAAATGCCAGTAGACTGGGGTGCTATACTAAATAATATAATAATAAATAATAATTTAGCTGTTTTGACGTCCCACTCCTGGGCACGTGCCTCCCCTTACTACGAGGGGATTCAGGCCGTAATCCACCACGCTCGTCCAGTGCGGGTTGGAGCATTTGACATGTCTTTCGAAAATTTGTAATTTTCTAGGACATGCAGGTTTCCTCACGATATTTTCCTTCACCGTAAGCACGTGATAATCATTAGGTATATAAATTATGATTGCTCATAGATTTCGAAAAATCCAAAGTTGCGAGCAGGGGTGAACCCAGGACCTGGTGCCAGCAAGACGCGTGCTTAACCAATCGGCTATCACTGCTGCACTAAAATATAAGAAATACTTACTCCTTAGTAAACATGAATACTATATATTTCCTGTAAATATATTATGCATAGTTATATACCCACATTTTGCCAAATAACTAAAAGCGAGGGAGCTTATTGACATTGGTCGAAAATTTCGTTTATCCAACAACAAGGAGTCACGAAAGCCTTCCATGCAATTTCCCGCACGATCGTAACTGAAACCGACAATTTCATTACATAACACAGCGAGCGTAACTGCGAGGCGACATCTCTCCACTAAACCGTCTCAGCGGACACCAGTAAGTCCAAGCTGTTGATAAATTAAGTTGTACACAGTTGGACGGCAGGGCGGGACTGGGTTGCTACTCTTAGCAACGATAACCGATACATGGTCTGAACGAACGATAATTTTTTATCGTTCGTTCAGTAATCGATACGACGGCAAAAAGATGGAATTTAGAGTAGGATTCGGCAATACAAATGTAACGATATAATCTATTATCGTTGCTAATAGGTAACTCCCCTGGTAACACTAAGAAATGTCGACAGACGAAAACGCTGTATTAAAATCGAACAGGTTATAATTTTTTAATTGAAAGCCGCATTATGCTTATTCATACTAAAATTCCTGGCCCGAATTTTTAGCCAAAACTTTGAAAGGGGCCGGCTCCTCTCCCATTAAATAACACAAATACAATTAAACATTGACCCCTCAAATTTCGATGGATTTTATGCTGACTTTGATTCAAGATTTTTTTATTTATACACTTAAAGTATCAATTTCAATCTCAATCCATCCCTGGACTCTTTCCCAAGTTGCGATGTTTCGCAAGCCGCATCCCGGATATTGTTCCCCGCCGCGAGCCACTTAGAAAAATTACAATCACTCCCAAGATTTGATATCGCTAGAGTACCTATTTTCTTTTTACTGAACCTCCTTTGATAGGAAATTACCTTGTGCTTTCTCAACTGGTTTAGTATGGAGTGTTGACGCAATATGAGATGAGGAAAATTACAGGCTACGGTAACAAGGCGAGCGTTAACCCCATCATTGGTCGAACATAGCTTCTTTTTATATTTATAAAATTCTCGTTTCACTATGTTAGTTACCATACGGCTCGACCGATTTTTGCGAAATTTTGTGTGCATATCGGGTAGGTCTGAGAATCGGTTACTATCTATTTTTCATACCCCTAAATGTTAAGGGTGGTCCACATTCCACGCGGACGGAATCACGGGGCAAAGCTAGTAATTTATAAAGGTAGTATTTTGTTTTCTTTTTTTGCAAGAATGGCTTACATAATTTACAGGAGAGGCTTGAAATGATACTAGGGGCCATTTATTCCCTAAAATCACATTTTCTTGTACGCAAAAATCATCCTTATAGCATCTAGGCATTTCATGTAATATCCTTCCAGGATATCCTTCCGAGTGGGGTCCCCCCTATCCAGGTAGCGGTTCAGGTCTGAATTGCTAGACGCACTCACTGGAATGCGGCCATTTCAGGAGGCGCGTACTCACCGTACGTGATTATTGGGTATGATTATGTCCGCTTTTAGAGAGGATGTAGGTAGTTACTAAAAATAGGTAAGCTATATAGTTTTTGTAATTATAAAAGGTTTAAGGTGAAGGCGCCTGTCTAGCCCGCGAAATTCAAAATTTTCGAGTATTTTTATAGTTTATCCAAAATCTGAAAACATTTAAGACAACATTTTGTGATTTGCGAAAAACACAGTATGCAGTGCGTTTATTAATACATTTATTTTACTCTAAATATTATCACGGTGGATATGATACTAGAAAATCTCTAAATATACAAAATTGCCAGATTATCTGGATAGCTGTCGTTCTTGAAATGTTTTAGAGTAAGTTGGATATATTAATAAATGCACTGCACACGGTCTTTTTCGCGAATTACAAAATTTGTCTTTTATTATTGTCAGATTTTGAAAAAAAATCTAAAAGAACTCAAAAAATTTGAACTTCGCGGGCTAGATGGGCGCTTCAGCCTTAAGCGATAATTTTTCTACAATATGAGGGTCGCAACAATATGTATAGGCCGCTTTGCAAAATAAGGAAGAAAGATAAACAAAATATCATACCAACAAATTAAAATAATCAAACATTGAAAATCCTACTAATATTATAAATGCGAAAGTTTGTGAGTGGGGATGTTTGTTACTCTTTCAGGCAAAAACTACTGAACGGATTTGGATGAAATTTGGAACACAGAGAGTTTATAATCGGGATTAATACATAGGATACTTTTTATCCCCATAATCCCGAAATTTTTGTTAAGTTAAATACTACGCGGACGAAGTCGGTGGGCACAGCTAGTTGTGTCATATTTTTAAATGTTTGGGGCAGTTTTTTAAGACCTAAAACTTACGCAAAGTATACATTATTGAATGTACTATAATCATAGTTGTTTAGAGATACTTATAAAACAATGCATTTATTATGTATATTCTAAATACTGCATAGAAAATGTCGTTTATAAGAACGTAGATAATAAATCCATGGCAAAATGTTATAAGCGGACCAACAATACAACGGTAGCGAGTAACAGATAAATCTCGCTTTGTACCAGATGCCCTATTTTACAATTAACTGTAAAGGATCTGAGTTGAGGCTGCATTTTCCAAGGATTCATTTAATACATGCGCTGATAAAAACTTCTCTAACTACAGGCAAAGATGAATAAATAATCTCTCGACGCAATGTTTAAGCTAACCTTAAATAAAAAAAATGGAGTCAACAATTAGTCTGAAAAAAGTCATTCAATGACCTATTGCTGTTGGTATAGGAACTAAAATTGACTAAACTAATTTTACTAATACGATCCTGCTCATGGTCGTAGGTGTGAGCAAGAGGGAAACACTTAATATTTTTATTATTTTTTATCATACAATAGACATGCCAGCTATTTTCGTCTGTAATCTAAGTTTTTCTAGTTCAGGCAAATGTGCTACATATAATACCGAAATAAACCATTCTACTGTAAGTATGTGTGTTTGAATGTGGTACCTTAATGGTTTAGATGATTAATTAGAGCCGATAGGTGGCGGTGCAATCGGGTTTTAGGTAGAGCAAGACAATGTCCGCCGGGCCCGCTAGTTCATTATTAAGAAATTTTAAATAAATTTAAATTATAAAAAATCTTATTTCTAGATTTATCAAAAATTTTTTTTACTCATGATTTTTAGAACAGAATGGAATTATGATAAGGAGATAGATACCTACAAAACATACTTTCCATAAGGATAAGTAAACAGGAAAACGGTCATAATCACAAGAAGAAATGACTCTACCACTCAAACTATTCCGCAAAACTAAGACAAGCAAATACGCATACAATGATAAGCATACCTAACAATATCAATTAAATATTTTAGCGATACCGTCAACACATAAAAACCAACCTTAACACCAACTAATACAGTCTTCAATCGAATATATACGAGTACTTAAGTTTAATATATCACTTGCAATGGTATGCCGGAGGAATTGACTCAGGGTATTCCCTCCGCATCCAATATTTACATCTTGAGTAATGCAGCATTTTACTGTACATTGCGCTCTTAACACATTTATTATTCAATGCGATTAGTAGAAATGCAGCAATGGAAGCGAGGACATATGTTATGGAAACTGTATTTGAGGAGTTCATCGGTGCAGGTTGTATGCGGGACTGGATTGTATAAATAACATGAGGTTGTGGAACGCTTCACAGAGTCTCTGATACCTTTCATCATGAAGCTGTATTTCACTCTGGCCGTGTTCTTCGTTGCCATGCGACGGTGTCGTCGGCCGCGGTGGAGACGAGTGGTGGGTTGATGTTTTACTTCAAATGTACTTAACACGAATTGGGGGAACTCCCAACTGGCTATTTATACAGGGTTAATTTAAAATGTTTAATAAACTGTAAAAGGAAACCTCTTTAGATCATACATAAGAAGGTAAATTCTACGAATAATTAATAAACATTCCTTTTAAGTTCATCTTTATTTTGCAAAAGTCAAGTTCTGTATGTTTGTGTCTACATAACTCTTCAAAAAGTAGTCAATGGTTTGACTTTATTTTTTTACACTAGAGGTATATATGTTATAAGAGTGTTTTTATGTAATTTTATCACCAAGTTCCCACGGGAAGGGGAATTCATTAATTTTAAGTCACAGCGAAGCGTGGCCGGGTTTAGCTAGTACAAAAATTAAACAGTTCTATTTGGTAGCTCTAAATGGAGAAAATTCTAGGCGGTACCAAAAAAATCGAGGTAAATAAACAGTGTAGTGCGAAACGTAAGGGTTGTGCTATTTTGTTTACGACATAATGCTTAATATAATACAAGACCAAAAACTTTGATAATACTTTTTGTTAAGAAATGGAGCAAGAAAAAAAAAATCTTAGAACTAAATTGGTTTGTTTTGATATCAGTAATCAAGGTTATTGTTGTTTTCAAATTAACCCTGTATAGTAATATGTTTGTGCTATTTGACTGCCTTGTTAGTCTAGTGGTTATAATCATGGCCTACTGAACAAAAGGTCCTGAGTTCGATCCTCGGGCTGTAAAACTTTATATTGCTTTCAATTTTAATTACTTACTATCCAGTTTCTTATTGTGATTGCAACCATTTAATTGATGAATTTTTCTCTTGCACAGAGTCGTCTCATGTGATACAAACGAGGGAGACAATCTGAGGTCCTACGTTCCCCAACGCGTGCGTATTTTACGAGTGCATCGCTAGTTGCAGGCAGAGAGGCTACAAGTCCGGTGGATACTGCACCATTAATGGATGCCAATGCTTGCGATAAGCACGTAACTAACGTGACTTTTCATGAACATGTCAACTATTGAAAATTCTTTACGCAAAATTAAACTATATTACATCGCTTCACAAATTCCAAATTCAAATATTCATTCGATCTGAATGACACATTATTAAATATTATTGTGATCCAACTATAGAGTGTTTTACATTTTTTTGGTAACTTTATGTAATTAATGTTATGTAAATCGTACTTTTTTATCTGCAAATATTTTCTAAAATTTTGTTTTAGAATAAAACTTAAAGTCTTTCTGATTAATTTATTTGCTTTTCTTTTAAACCATGATATGCCTATTATGAATCTAATCATATGGCTGAGTATAGGGAGACACATGTAGAGTAAGCAAAGAGCCTAATGATTAGAGGGTCTGCTTCCGTAACCGAAGGGTTCCAGGATCGATCCCCATACTGGTCAATAACTATATAGCTTAGTTGGAGGAGCTAACGGGAATACTAGTAATGAGATAACCCTTACATTACTTTAGCATTATCTTTGTAAGTGATTAGCTTTTGCCCACAGCTTCCCTAGCGTAGATTTTCTTTTCTTGATGTCTCCAACAGCGCCATCTACAGAGTCCAACTATAACTAAGAACCATCCACTTGACCTAGTAAGTACAAAAAGTCTTGAAGCCATTCAGGAGGAGATGAATTACGAACACGATACAAGATATAATAACTAAATTAAAACAAATCCAACTCAAATCTGAGAGCTAGTCATACAAAAAGTGACAGATAGCGACGTGTCAAACATTTGTGGGAGAAGCATTTGAGTGGCATTTCATTATAGGTACAGCAACCAGTCTTTGTTCACTAATTTGTACGGACTCAGAAAATAAGATGGTATCGTAAAGGATACAATCACACGGCCAATTAAAGACAGATCTTTAATGACCTTCTTTGAGCCTGTTCCAAAGTAATAAGCTGAATTTGCAAAGTCAAAGTAAAATCTTTTATTTTGTTAAGACCTACGAAAGCACTTGCAAACTGAAACCTTTGCATGTTTTTCTTAAGGTTACAACTAGATTGGAACGCGACCTCGACTGAAAAAATCCGCAAGAAACTCAGCGGACTTGCCTTTTACAATTGTATTAATTATATTTAAATCTTCAATTGCTTATAATTAATAGGCACAAATAGTAGTTATTATTGTAAATAGAATAGTTCCAGTTTGTTCCCTTATGAGATTACCAAGAATTAAATTAATAAAGCCCGCGACTTCGTCCGCGTGGAATTTAAGACCGCGCGACAGGACCCATTTGTTTTTATGTTTTTCTAAAATAAAAGTAGCCTAAGTTACTGCTTATAACATCAGCTACCTACCAGTGAAAGTCCCATCAAAATCGATCCAGCCGTTTCGGAGATACTCTTTGATTTCATGTGTTTTTATTTTTTTATGCAGAACCCTAATTGTTTTCTAAAATTAAAGTAGCCTAAGTTACTCCTTATAACATCAGCTATCTGCCAGTGAAAAACCCGTCAAAATCGGTCCAGCCGTTTTGGAGATTACCCGGAACAAACACACAGACAGACAAAAAAAAATTAAATCGCGTTTTTGCTATAGGTGTCGTATGTACTTTCATATGCATTTAGTGAAAAGGTGTTATTTTGATATTACAAACAGACACTCCAATTTTATTTATTTGTATAGATAGATGTTGCGGCGGGATTATCCGAGAAACGGTACACCGTCGTCCAATCAGACGCTTGCATATTGCACCAGTCATTCGTCACCTGTCTGTTCTTGTTTGCCCAGTCTACTCACACCGCCAGGCATTTCCTGAACCCAGTTATCTGACGTCATTATCGCCGTGTCGCTGACAACCCCCCGATATCAAAATATCACCTTTCTGAACCGTATTAATAAAGGTCCTCCTAGTGTCCGCCGTACTCCAATTAATAATTTTCCTTTGGAACAAAGACTCCTGAGTGTCCGGCAATATACCATAGTTGTTCATAATGAGCCACTCATTGTAATTGACCGGATGGTTGGCGTTCAATGAAACGTAGTCTTGATACAGATCACTGAAGATATTTCTTTGGCCGTTTTCTAAAGATTCGAGGTTGTATTTTGCGCGATTGATTATTCCCATGTCGACGCCGGTGTTGTAAGCATCTGTTGTATGGCTCGATACGTTTTTGCTTGTAAACAATAAATTATTTGAACGTTATTTTATCGCTCGTTCTGTCTCGTTTTTGGCACAAAAAGAGAAAAGATTAGCGTGGCTGTGGCAGTATATCATTGCGGTGGACAGGTATGCAGATGGTCGCCGGCTTGTAATGTGACACACCAATAGTTTATGCCGCACTTTACTAGAACACATATATCATTATCCTATTTATATTTGATGTTTTCTGTACGTACTTAACTATTAACATTTTAATAGGACTAGGCCCGCCATAACTGCCACCACTGTTACCTACTCATAGGAGTAGGATAAAATAGTAGTAGTAGTATAGAAGCCAGGATCGACAATGATGATGCCAAGGTTTGACGTACCTATACCTTCGACGAGTACCGGGGAAAAAAATAAATTGTTTAATCTAAACACAGAATAAAAGGAGTTGGAAGAAAATTATCCACTTCCGTACTCGTATAAGGCCCGTCCACTTGGCCGGCAATGAAGCGGACCTCGGCTTCACTCGGCTTGGCTCAAGTTGACAGGAAATGAAGCGATCCCATTGTTTGAAGCGGGTGGACCTGCTGCTTAGTACAACCAAGTGCACGGTCACCTGTATTACACACTAGCGGCCCGCCCCCGGTCTTACACAAATACCTTTAATAAGGTTTCATCCCCTATTTTACACCTTTGGAAAAAAAATGTTATTGCTTGTCTTCGCTATCTGACGAATCTTTGATAGTTTCAGCCATGCATTGATGAATCCAGCCATATATATAGTGGCTTTAAGACAAACAGATGAACACACCAAGTGTATGGCCCCAAACTAAGCAACGCTTGTACTGTACCGTACAATGGACTGAGGGTTAACCTAGTGACATCCCGACGGGAGTAAATTACGAAAAGGCTATTTCCAAAATTTACCCTGAAGGGAATCGAACCCGCAACCACCCGGTACAATAAGCCGAACAGACTAGGGTCGAAGCGCCAAGCGATCGTCATTTATTTATTAACATTTTATAAGAACGGTCCACAACCAATTATAGTAATATAAACAACACCATAATAATGTTATTAAAATTAGAAAGTGATCAGGCATCAAACATACCAACAGAATCTTCTTCCATTCATCCGCAAACAAATCTAAATTACATACCTACAGCAGGAGTATGCACTTATCTGCGTTGAAGTTTTCGAAATTCTTAAGTGTAAAACTAATTCAGGTAAGTATTTAAAAATGTCTACAAATACTTCACAAACTGTGTAACTTTGATAAAATTCTTATAAACTCGCTTCGACAATTTTCACAGCTGAACGCCGTTCGGGACTCGCTATCATTGGATTCGCCAATCTGGTTTAAAAGTCTAAAAGTTAAATTGAAAGCGACTTTACTTTTTACGCTGCTCTTCTTTTTAACCCCCGACGAAAAAAGAGGGGTGTTATAAGTTTAACATTTGTATCTGTGTATCATAGGGTACACAGATGTGTATCCTGTGTATCTGTGTATCTGTGTATCTGTCTGTGACATCATAGCGCCCAAGCGGATGAACCGATTTTTTTTTTGTTAGAAAGGTATTTAAATCGAGAGTGTTCTTAGCTATGTTTAATGGAAATCGGTTCAGCCATTTTAAGATTATCAGCTCTTTTGTAGTTTAAAAAGCCATATTCACGACAATAGAGAAGTGAAGGCCGGCTCTCGTAACAAGGATTACGAGAGCGGCACTAACTACCAAGACTCTTGGGCACCAAGAGTTTGGGTGGAAGGGCAAAGCTGTAGGGGTGTGTGTGGAGGCTCATCATAGGGAGCGCAGGGTTCTGCTGGGGTGCTCAGGAATAAGAGGAGGAACAAAACAGGGTACATTATACCGTAAGAGAGTACGGCTCCTAAACTAAGTGGTACTTAGATGTAAAGATAAAGAATTAATAGTAAAGTTAAAGCACGTGATTTACATGGCGGCTGACTTTGATACCTACTTAACTATTGTATTGTTTGTTTAAACCCTTATTTAAACAAAACAGGCGCGACAACTGTCCACGGGCCTTGTACTTACAGTACTGTTAGGAAACTCTACTACCCACCGAACTCGACCGAATAGAAAAGTATAAAACGACCAGCTAGTCACTCTGCGCTTGGCATTTGGAAACGACGAACGCATTTGTTGTGATAGGAATTTTTCCTTATAATTATTGTCAAAGTGAATTTAAACGCTGTCAGTAAATTTTAGTTAGGTTGATTGTTTTCATATATTTTTTAAATAAATTGTTTGAATAGCTCAGAAGTGGAATCCTGGAGGTCAAATACAGGCTTAGCCTAACTTAAATTATTTGGTAATTTTCGGTCTTACATGTATTACTTTATTAACTTGTGAACCTACACATTATATATATGCGAGGAAAATAAACACTTTTTATTATTATTATTATTATATTGAACATAATTTGCACTTATTAACCAAATTACATTGAGCACTGGCAAAAGCCAGCGCCAGAGCCATTGACGCAATGGCCAGTGTTGTAGCCTCCTTCTAGGCAGTTTGCGATGCACTCAGCATCATCGCACGAACTCAGAGGCATCGGCGAGCCTTGTTCCACGACCGGTGCGCTGCCTCCTGGGACAAACGAAGTGGTACATTAGAAAATATAAATAAGAAATACTAGCTGCTGTCCACGATTTCGTCTGCGTGGGCTTAAATAAAGTATTTTATATGTTAATACAGGTTATGAGGTATATGCGTGCTGAATTTCATCCAAACTCGTTCAGCCGTTTTTGCGTGATTGAGGAATAGACTTACAAACATTCACATTTATCATATTACTTAGATAAAATACTGTGTACTGACAGACTTTTATTTATTTGTTGTGACGTCTGACCTCTGGATCGTCATGTATATCCAGGCCTGAGGGACTGCGTGACAAGATGACAAGATGCACGTGGAATTTTTTTATGCATGTTCACCGATTACTCCGTCACTTGTGAACCGATTTTAAAAAAACTCTCATTTTGTTTGAAAGTGTATATACAGGTTGAAACAGAAAGGGTAATATTTTTTTTCAAAACTTAACTTTGTAATTCTAAAACTATCAGCTTTGGAGGAAACTTGAAAAACAAAAGGTGTTACAGGGATACAGCTGTTGACAGATTTCATAAGTCTACAAAACCTTTAGTACTTCAACTGTCCCACAAAGCCGATAGTATTAGATTTAGAAAGTAAAGTTGCAAAAAAAATAGTATACCATTTCTGTTTCACCTAGTAGATACTAGGTAAAATACAAAGGTATATTAATTATTAAATTATACCATATAAATTTTAACAAAATCGGTCTAGTTGTGTGAGTGACGGTCACCAGTAATACCATACGTACTTATATAAGCCGAAAAAATATCAACAAAATAATTATTACAAAAAAAATAAACTGATTTAAAAACCTGAGTGCACTAAAACGCTATAAATAGCTAGGGTTCTTGTAATTTCTCTCATTTGAGTCTCTGACTACTTCTTAAGTAGTTATCTACCTACCCCTACTTGAATTGGCACTGACTCCAAATGTGGGAGGGTACCTAATATCTAAAACTACTGCTCCGATCCTGGAAATACATTCACTGATACAAAGTTATAGAAGCAATCCCTGGGTGACATGTGCTATGTTAAAATATTCTACTTGGGTGAACCCGTGCGTAGGTAGCTAGTCTCAAATATAAGGCCCACGAGCATAGAGGTTATTATTGGAACAGAATTTACTAAAGCACCTACTTATAATAAATCTGTACATACAGTTGTAAAGTTTGTACAAAAATTTCTCACCGATTCCGTTTGTTTTTTGGGAAGCTGTAGCGTTCACCGCAAGGATGAGAGCGAAGAGAACGACGATCATGAACTTCATGGTGGTAATAGAACGCGTCTGTTCTTCACAATAGCTACTCGGAGAATAATTAATATAACATCGGGAACTATGTTTTTATAGTGATAATGCATGTTAGTCATTCGTTAACTCAAGTGGTCTGATCGGGATTTGACATGTGTCAGATTATATTTTATTTCGTATTAAAATATCATCTATTGCTACGGGATAAAGTTTATTATTGCTTGGTAGAGTTATTGGTGTGCAATTTATCATTTCGATAATACGCAAGAATAAAAATAATGATTTATTTATTATATTTATTTAACGATACCCCACTTGAGAATAATAATATAATAAATATATAATATAAATATCAATATCACCAGACTCACACACCAACTGTATGGTCCCAAACTAAGCAACACTTGTATGGGTATCGTACAATGGACTGGGGGCAATCCCAGTAACACCCAGACCATGGCAAATTACACACAGGTTTGTAGCGGTACCTACTAAAACTGTATTTTTGTGCCAAGTTTCAGCCTTCTAGCCCTAAAAGTCTTTGAGTAATATTTCTGTGTCGTCAGATAGACGGACAAACGGACTACTAAGGGTTCCTAGTTTGACCACGGAGCCCTAAAACTGTTTTTCCTGCCGATAAACAGCGATTCTATGAATTGCAGCGGGCAGCGATAACGATAACTGTCTGATCTCATGTGTGCGCACTGAGCGAATTCTAAGAAGGCAATATCTCTCCGACTTTTGAGAATATAATTTACGAATGCAGTCATGTATTTGAACTCAAAATAATTACATTCTTTAGATGTCTTTCGAAAATTGGTTAGATTATCTAAGACATGCAGGTTTCCTCACAATGATTTCCTTCACCGTAAGCGAGTGATAATCATATAGAAATTATGATTCGTACATAGATTTCGAAAAACTCAGAGGTACGAGCCGGGGTTTGAACCTGGACCTGGTGCCCGCGAGACGCCGGCTTTACCAATAATAATCAATAGTAATCACTGCTTATCACTGTACCTCACGTTATTTGTTAATTTTAGGGTCTTACAATTATGTTACCTTATCAACTTGTTAGCAGAAATAAACACAGTACTTATTATTATTATTATATTGAACGTAATTTGCACTTATTAACCAAATTACATTGCGCACCGGCAAAAGCTATCGCGAGGGCCTTTGACGCAATAGCCGGTCTTGCAGCCTAACTTTTGACAGGATGCCTTGCAGTCAGCTTCATTGCACGACATCAGAGGCGTCGGCGAGCCTTGTTTCACTACCGGTGCGTTGCCTTCTGGGACAAATGAAGTTGTACATCTATACTCTATACAAATAAATAAAATTGGAGTGTCTGTTTGTAATATCAAAATAACACCTTTTTACTAAATGCATATGAAAGTACATACATACGACACCTATAGCAAAAACGCGATTTAAAAATGTTTTGTCTGTCTGTCTGTCTGTCTGTCTGTCTGTATGTTTATTCCGGGTAATCTCCGAAACGGCTGGACCGATTTTGACCGGACTTTCCCTGGCAGATAGCTGATGTTATAAGGAGTAACTTAGGCTACTTTTATTTTAGAAAAAATAAATAAAAACTAATGGGTCTATCGCGCGGGCTCAGAACGCGGGAGCGGGCTTTTGCGATAGGTAAATAAAGAAAAATGAGATTAAACTTAGCATAGATATTTCTTTATTAATTTTATTATTATTTTATTAACAGAATTATTAACTTTTCGTAAACTCTGCGAACTGAAGGAATTTGCTTTTAACATAAAGTCATTTGGATTCGGTTGTGTAGTTTTATTTATGGAAAATGTTATATATTTTGTTTTGTTAACATTCAATGTCAGGAGATTTTTATTTAACCACAATGATGTCTGATGAAGTCCTTTTTCGGCATAATGTCGAGCCTCAGCCCAGGTATTTCCTTGAAATATGAGTGCTGTGTCATCTGCATATGAAAATATTTTACCTTTTGATGGTTCGTACTGGCAGAGCTCGTTTATATAAATCAGAAAAGACTAGGGCCAAGAACACTTCCTTGGGGAATTCCACAGGTGATAGGGAGAGGGGAGCTAATGTTACTACCTATTTTCACGGATTGGTATCTATTGCTAAGAAAATTCTTGATGAGTTCTAGGGGCAGACCGCGTATACCCACCGCCTCAAGCTTTGTAAGAAGAATGTTGGTTGAGATTGTGTCAAAGGCCCTAGCCAGATCCAGAAAAATTCCAATACATTTCCGGCCATGGTCCAAGTTACTCGCAACAAAATTTGTGAGCTGTATCGCTGCATCTTCTGCGGATTTATTTGATTGGAAACCAAATTGAGAGTCAGATAAAATGTGTTCTTTTTTTAGAAAATTCATTAGGCGTATGTTGATGAGCTTTTCAAGTATCTTGGACATGCAACACTGAAATTGGACGAAAATTCTCCACACAGCTTTTTGGACCAGTTTTATGTACGGGATGTATCAGTGATCGCTTGAAACAGTTTGGGAAAATACCTTTGTTCAGACATAGGTTGAAGATGTATGTATGTCAGTATAGGGCTTATAAGATTTTTTATACGTTTTATTTTTACGTGATTGTAAGGGAAGTATGTTGTAAATACTTTCATTGATAGAAAGGTACAGTATCCTCGGATGATTTGTGGCCTATTTTTTAAATTTCTACGTGGGAAAGCCGCGTGGGGTCGCTAGTCACAAACAGTAGGTCCGCGCCGAAGAAATAATAATTTCTTTATAATAAGTAATAATTTCTTTGGTCCATGCGCTTAAGATTATTATTGGGTGAAAAACAAAATGTACTAAAATATATGCTTATAATCATCAATAAATAATCTGCAGATACAGATGTAGAGTTTGTAGAAAATGTGCTCACCGATTGCGTTTGTTTGTTCGTAAGCTTTCAGCATGTCGACCAGCGTGATGACTTTAGCGTTCGCCGCAAGGACGACAGCGAAGAGAACGACGATCATGAACTTCATGGTGGTAATAGAACGCGTCTGATCTTCACAACAGCTATTTGCAGAATAATTAATGTAACATCAGAAACTGTGCTTTTATAGTAACAATGCACGTGAGTCATTAATTATCTCAAGTGTTCAGTAACATATCCATAGCATTCAAATTTATGATACAATGAGACCTGTTTATCCGGAATAAAGTTTGTTATGGTTTGGTAGAGTTATTGTTTATTTATAAAAATTGCTAATTAAAATATTTCAATAATTAAATTAAAGTGACTTTATAAAAACTTGGGTGCACTAAAAAGTTATAATAATAAAAAGCGAGTTCTAGAGTCGATTATTATTTTTTTATATGGTTATTTTTGTAAACAATGTACGTTTTGAACTCGCGGTGACCGTAAATCGTCCATATATCTCTTAAAGTACTGAATTGGTTTTGATAACATTTTGGAGGACCATCTGGAAAGTATACCCTTTCAAACAAAATAACAGTTTTTAAAATCGGTCTACAATTGACGGAGTAATCGGTGAACACATATATATATATATATATTTAAAAAAAATGCATACCAACCTCCCCCTTTTTTCGATCTTCAATATCTATCTGTTCGCGGTTTCGATATTTCGATCGTTGTGCTTAAGCTACATTATACTTCTAAATATAATATTATTTTCATCAATTCGTCGTTGTTTAAGTCTTCATATGAAATGTTAAACGATTAAGTTTCAGTAAGTAGTTGGTAAGAACCTACTTACTTACGAGACCCAGTCGGATATTAGTATCATCACACCTACGTTCCCTGGAGGAGTAGCTGCGATGTCTTGCCGATAGATAAATGTCTCATCATCATCATCGTCAGCCTGTATCAGTCCACTGCTGGACATAAGCCTCCCCTAATGAGCGCCATAGCGCCCTGTCTTCAGCTTGCCGCATCGAGCAACTGCCTGCAGTCTTTCGCAGATCATCATCCCACCTGGTCGGAGGGCGTCCTACACTACGTTTGCTGAGTCGAGGTCTCCACTCAAGAACACGTTTACCCCAGCGGTTGTCGGTTCTTCGCGAGATATGGCCAGCCCACTGCCACTTCAGCTTGCTAATTCTTTGAGCTATGTCGATAACTTTGGTTCTCACGATATTGCAAGACACGGGAATCGAATGCAAGACCCGATGACCGTGTTGATCATAAGAACCTGCTCAATAACATATACACATACGGAGTGATAAGCCGTGTGTATGAGCAAATAAAATCTTATTTCACAGATAGACCCTAAATAACGGAAGTAACTAGAATTAATCCAATTATTTTCTCAGAAAACACTTATGCATCTCACGCTCGAGTTGCTCAGTGTAGTGTACCGCAGAGTAGCGTACTAGGTCCTCTATTTTTAACCCCCAACGATAAACGAGGGGTGTTAGAAGTTTAACATGTGTATCTGTGTGTCAGTCTGTGGCATCGTAGAGACCAAGCGGATGAACCGATTATAATTTTGTTTTTTATTAATTTAAACCAATGAGCTACCGAAGATTACTGACTATAAAATGACACTGTTTGCTGACGACAGCACAATGCTGTTTATAAGAGATGATTTGGGCAATTTGGAAACAAAAATGTATTTTTTTTATCAGCAAATTTATTATGGCTATGTAGTAGTCAATAACTTATGAATTTTAAGTAGAAATGGAAATAAAAGTAGCCACAAAATAGTTATTTAGATACCAAAAGGTATAGGTATTATACTTTACTACTTCTTTAGACAGAAAAATCTGCCGAGGGAGATGGTAGGGTAGTGTGGTAGGGCTGTGTCCCTCTCACTCCTAGTTGCAATGCCTAAACACTCCAAATTTTATAATATAATGTTCAATTTAAATACATGATCGAATTAGGTACTTGGTAATCCAGGAAAAAACAAGACGGTCTTATTATGAGGAAGGTAATTAATAATAAAATTAATTAATAACATTAGGCATATGTTTCAATAAACAGGATGCTTATTAAGTAGAATAAGCTAATTTAGGCAGTCCTGTTTTTTCCTGGTACACAGTGATAAATCAGAATTTTAATAACATATTGTATTCTCGAAACGGTAGACAAATATAGATAGATGGATAAACTCAACAAACTAAACAAGCAAAACAAATTCTAAAAGTGGAAAAAAAATTATATACCTATATATGTATTGGCCGTTTAAGTTTAATATAAGTAGGTACTAATATTTGGATCAAAGCTTCGCCAGATACACAGAAACACATGTTAAACTTATAACACCCCTCGTTTTTCGTCGGGGGTTAAAAATACGATAGCTCGTCAAACAGTGAAATAAAATGGCCATCCTCACGAACATTTTAAACCTTAGAGTTAAAATGTACACTGACTTATAATTTGTCTCTACTTTGTGTTATCCAAAGATACAGATTACAGATCCTACTAATATTATAAATGCGAAAGTTTGTGAGTGTGGATGTATGTATGTATGTATGTATGTTTGTTACTCCTTCACGCAAAAACTACTGAACGGATTTGGATGAAATTTGGAACACACATAGATTATAACCGGGATTAACATATAGGATACTTTTTAATCCAATACTACGCGGATGAAGTCGCGGGGCACAGCTAGTAATGATATAAATCGATGCAAATGTTTCGCAACTTACAGTTAAGCTTTGTTGAAGTAAAATAAACCCATTCACTTTACATCAGCAAAAGCAGTGATAGCCGATTATTTAAGCACGCGTCTTGCGGGCTCCAGGGCCTGGGTTCAAACCCGGGCTCGCACCTATGGGTTTTTCTAAATCAAGATAGGAATGCCTCATGCTTCAGCGCTTCCGCACGTCTGCATTCAGCTCCAAAACATGGGCGAGCTTTGCCGGACAGCTGTGCGTCAGTATATGGGATAAAATATTCCATAGCCTGACGCACAACTTCTGTAACGGCACCCGCAGAGACTGAGGGGTCGCCAGAAGAAAAGCATATTTGCTGCCAAGGATAAGATGCCAGGAATGATCGCATCTCATTCCAATCTGCTGAACAGTATTTCCATATACGACGGTTGCCTCTCGGGCTTAGGTCGGGTGGAGAATATGTAGATACTAACTTCACTAGACAGTGGTCGGAGCTACCCATTGGTGATGATACCGACACTGAATATCGGTCTGGATCAGTGGTCAGCAGAAGGTCTAGGCAATTGGCTGTGTGGCCCTCGATATCGGGCACCCTAGTCGCGTCATGGACCAGCTGGCTGAGATTCAATGTCAGGGAAAACTCATAAAGTTGCCTACCAGCGTGGTCAGTGTTCTGGTATGGGAAGAGCCACTCTTGGTGGTGAGCATTGAAGTCCCCCAGAAACACGAGTTGCGCGGAAGGGTCGGTACCCTTCAGGGTCGGTACCCTAAGAGCGGTCTCTTGGGCCACGCCTGCCGTCTCACTTAAGTAGTCCATTAGCCTACATGTCTTCTGGTCTCCGCTGTGCAATCGGTAGACACCGGCGTAGATGATCTGCTCTCCACTGGTGTCCACCATTACCCATATGACGGAGAACCTGGTGTTTTTAAGGTTACGGAGACGCCGAAAATATAGGTCATACTTCCTCGTTCACTCATTTTTTCTTCAGCTAATTCCTATCTTTATTTTTACTTTCCTCGTTTCGTAATGAAAGTACTTACCACGGGTGAACTAGGTTACTTTCATCCCTAGGGTAACAATGTACTATTAAATCATGTCGCCATGTACTTATGGCGACAGACTGACGGACGGACGGACGGACTGGATGATCTTATAAGGGTTCCTCGTAGGGACTACGGAACCCTAAAAATATACATTTATTGGCCCATTTAGTTGTATGTAACTATAATTAGCTTGTTGTGTATTATTACCTTATTAGCTTGTTGTGCGTCTTGGCATTGCTGTAAGCACAACAAGCATTCTATAATAAATTAATAAATAAATAATCATTTTGAACGGGACATGGGAATTAGGTCTATCGAGTTAGAGAAAAGGGCTTCATTTTAATCCTACACAAATAAAAAAAGGTTTATTTTAAAATCTATATTTAAACACATATGCAAAGGTAGTATTAAAATAATGATATATTTGTAACTTGTAAGATAATAATATCTATACAGTATCCATGGGGTGGAGCCCTGGTGATCCGATACACACAGGCTAAGCCTAACTCAGACACATGCTCCTTACATTATTTGTATAATTTACAATTATTTGAAATAAACACTTGATTGTTATTATTATATAAAACATAATTTGCACTTTTTAACCAAATTATGTGCAGTGGCAAAACGTAGTGTTATCGTCATCGACGCACACGCCAGTGGTGAAGCCTCCTTGTAGGCAGACTTCTTCGCAGTAGTCTTCGCACTTCGACACAGCCATCTTGAAGTTCAGGGTTTGTTTCGCTACCGGTGCTTTATCTCCTGGGACAAACGAAGTAATACATTAGAACATTTAAATACGATATACTTGCTTCTGTCCACGATTTCGTTCGCGTGGACTTAAATAAAGCATCCTATGTGTTCATCCAGGTCATGAACTATATGTTTGTTGCATTTCATTCAAATCCGTCCAGCCGTATTTGCATGTTTGAGTAACAGACATCCGAAAATACAAACTTTCACATAGATAATATTACTTATTAGTATGGCTTAAATGTTCAAAAATCGTTTCTTATTGCTAACCTAAGTCATAAAATATAACTATAGTCCAAATTTCGTGTTTAAAAATAAAGAGGGCTTATATATTAGTAGGTACCTACAGATTTGTCACTTAACCGGAGACAGGAACTACGAGTATCCAGCATGACAACTTTGAATTTTTGGCTATCAAATTATACGGGGGATAAACGAAAATATATAATATCAGGAAAAATGTCTTCAATTAAAAAAAAAAAGATTAAACCTGTTCCTAATCTGTTTTTTGCCCCTAATCGGTTATATATTTTTGGTCATATTATACAGTGGTTATATAAAAGTAATATTATCATGAAAAAATACACAGTAAAACGTCTAATTCTTAACTCCATAGCGCCTTCAGCATTTAGATTAACATTCAAACTACTCCAGGGTCGATACATTAGTGGTAGATGCCGGAAGAACTGATAACATTGTACAATCGATGCTAAACTTTTACATTTGTAAATAAATATTACCTAAGATAAGATCATCAAAAATTATATTTGCATTGCGAATTGTTACCAAACTTACAAACGTATGCAAAATTTCAGCGCAATCGGAAACCAGGAAGTGGGACAAAATTATCTTCTAAGATTTTATTATATTGTTAGTTAGTTTTTCCTCGATATCTTTGAGATTCCATCATCAGATCCTGACTTGATGATAATGGGTCCACTTCGGGAGTATACACTTCAGAACTATTTTTTATTTTAATCGGTTCACACTTGGCGAAAATATCGATGAACATACACAAACAACAAAACATACAGCCGAACATACAACCTCCTCTTTTTTGGAAGTCGGTTAATAATGTGTGTACTGCATTTCAATTAATAGGTCTGCGCCAAAGAAATTGTAAGTAATAATTTATTTGGTCCACGAGCTTAAGATTATTATAGGGTGCAAAACAAAATGTACTAAAATTTACTGATACTCCTCAATAAATCTGAACATACAGATGTAGAAAATTTTCTCACCGATTGCGTTCGTTTGTTCGTAAGCGTTCATGTCGACCAGCGTGACGACTTTAGCGTTCGCCGCAAGGACGACAGCGAAGAGTACGACGATCATGAACTTCATGGTGGTAATAGAACGCGTCTGTTCTTCACAACAGCTACTCGGAGAATAATTAATGTAACATCGGGAACTATGCTTTTATAGTGATAATGCATGTTAATCATTCGTTAACTCAAGTGGTCTGATCGGGATTTGACATGTGTCAGATTATACTTTATTTCGTATCAAAATATCATCTATTGCTACGGGATAAAGTTTGTTATTGCTTGGTAGAGTTATTGGTGTGCAATTTATCATTTCGATAATTCGAAATTATAAAAATAATGATTTATTTATTTTATTTACCGGCTAGCTGCCCGCGAATTCGTCTGCGTGGAAATTAATTAACAAAATGAAAATAATTTCACAAAATGTTCGTTCAGTTCAAAGAGTTTATGAAAAGTTTTTAATTATGTTAATAAAGAATGAAGTTAATTAAGAAATAGAGTGTTTTGTATACCTACTTATCGCAAAAGCCCGCTCGCGCGTTCTGAGCCCGCGCGACAGACAGCATTTGTAATACATAATGCTTTTTGTTTTTTCTGCTCATACTCCTCATAGTATCAGCTATCTGCCAGTCAAAATCCCGTCAAAATCGGTCTAGCCGTTTCGGAGATACTCTTAGATTTCATGTGTTTTTATTTTTTTACGCGGAAACCTAATTGATTTTCTAAAATTAAAGTAGCCTAAGTTTCTCCTTTTCATATCAGCTATCTTCCAGTGAAAGTCCCGTCAAAATCATTCCAGCCGTTTCGGAGTTTACCCGGAACAAACACACAGACAGACAGACAAAAAAAAAATTATCGCCTTTTTGTTATAAATATTGTATGTACTTTCATATGCATTTAGTGAAAAGTTATTATTTTTATATAACAAACACACTCAAATTTTATTTATTTGTGACCTACCTGTTTATTTCTACTTGAGAATGTGAGTAAACATTTTTTTACTCCTACTTCCCATGTAGGTACGGGAGGTACCCCATAATAATTTTGCTTCGTACACAGGTTTGTAGCGGTACCTACTAAAACTTTATTTTTGTGCCAAGTTTTAGCCTTCTAGCCTTAAAAGTCTTTGAATAATATTACTGTGTCGTCAGATAAACGGACAAACGGACTACTAAGGGTTCCTAGTTTGACCACGGAGCCCTAAAACTGTTCTGCCGATAAACAGCGATTACATGAATTGCAGCAGCCAGCGATAACGATAACTGTCTGATCTCAGGTGTGCGCACTGAGCGAATTCCACGAAGGCAATATCTCTACGACTTTTGAGAATATAATTTAAGAATGCAGTCATTGTTCGGTACGGGAACATAAGGAAAAATAGGCGACTCAAACACAATAGATTTTTCGACCAATTTATTATTTATTGTAAATTTGGTAAATGGGTCTTAACTTGGGGGCAATCTAATGACGAGTGCGCCTCGCATGGCGGGGTTAATCCAGCTGCGTGCGTGGAAGGGGTAGGTAGGGATGATGACAGTATGTATTCATTAGGCTCTCCGCACGCGTACATCCTAATAAACATGAGGCGCCAACATATTCCCGGCCCTGGAAAGCTGACGGCTTTCAAGCACTCATTTCCTCTGGAGAATCTGGTCTAGGCAACGTGCATACTCTATTGATGGCGCGACGCACCACGCCTTTGACGGTGTCGATATCCACAACGCGCGTTACGCCGTCGGGACCCGGGAACAGCTTCCTGACTCGTCCGAGACGCCAGTAAAGTGGTGGGGCGTTGTCCTCCTTTAGCACGACTAGGTCGTCGATCTGCAGCTCCTTGCACCTGGCAAGCTACTTTGTCCTCGTCTGCAGCTCCTCGATGTACTCGTTGCTCCAACGATTCCAAAAATGCTGCTTCATTTGCTCTAAGCGCTGGAACCTGTCGTGACGATTGACGTTAATATTGTCCAAACATGGCGGTGGCAATGCGTTGAGTGGTCTACCAATTAAAAAGTGGCCCGGAGTCAAGGGAGAATAGTCATCGGGTAAGGAACTTAGCGGACATAGGGGGCGACTATTTGGAATTAATTCTATTTGGGCGAATAATTTGCGCGACTTCGTCCGCGTGGAATAATGTCTTTGGGTAGCATTTTTAATTATTTATGCATTTTTTTACAAATAAGCCACATACGTATAAATACTTACTTTAATGAGCTATTTGCAGTGTTTCACTGCAAAGAGCTATATTTCCATACAAACTTTCATCCCCTATTGTTATTTTACACCCTTGAGGGTAAAACTTTTACAAACTTTGAATGTCATATTTAATTATATCGAATCAACAGCCTAACAAAATAAGATTCAAGCTTCTAGCTCTACAAATGACGATACCTCCATACAACTTTTCATTCCCCCTTTCAACCCCTTAAAACTCTTTTTTCGCATTAAAAAGTAGCCTATGTCCTTTCTCAGACTCTAGACTATCTGTGTATCAAATTACATTGAAATCGGTTCAGTAGTTTTGGCGTGAAAGAGCGACAGACAGACAGACAGAGTTACTTTCGCATTTATATTAATATATTTATAAATGCGAAAGTATTAATATACATATTATATACATATACATACATAATATACATATATATATATATATATTATATATATCTATATATAATAATATAATATTAGTAAATAGTAATTAGTAAATTACTAAGGATCCCTTTGACCAAGATCCCTAAAACTGTTTTTCCTGCCGATAAACAGCGATTCCATGAATTGCAGCAGGCAGCGATAACGATAACTGTCTGATCTCATGTGTGCGCACTGAGCGAATTCCAAGAAAGCAATATCTTTTCGGCTTTAGAGAATATAATTTAAGAATGGAGTCATATATTTAAAACTCAAACTAACGACTTTCTTTAGATGTAGGTTAATTAATTACCTTATGATGAAAAAGATCTCTATTTAAAAAAAAATCTTTAAACGATGCGAGTGATTTTTTGTTACCTATGTATGTTATGTTATGTATTATTAACCCTTGAAATTCTTATTAACTCCCGACGAAAAAAGAGGGGTGTTATAAGTTTAACGTGTGTATTTGTGTATCTGTGTGTCTGTCTGTAGCATCGTAGCGCCCAGGTAGATGAACCGATTTTAATCTTGTTTCTTTTGTTAGATAGGTATTCTGATCGAGAGTGTCCTTAGCTATGTTTCATGAAAGGAGGCTCAGCCGTTTGAAGATTATCAGCTCTTTTGTAGGTTAATAAAGCCATATTAACGGCTAAAGCCAACTTCCACGGCTCAAATCAATTCGAAATATTTGCTCATTGGAATGTCTATATAGTAAAAATGAAATGCTGTTTGTTGCTAATTGCATCACTCGCGAACGGCTGAACCAATTGGGATTTTTATTGTTTTTAAATGATCGTAATAGTCTGAACTGGATTGTTACGATATTATAGATTTGAAAAGTTTCCCGGATTCAGGAAAAAATGGATATTATGACGTGTTATCATCCGGCTAGGTCGTGTAGGTGTCGGGAGCCACGTGTTGCCGAGGAGAAAAGTAAAGTCACACACGATACTGTAACAGGTAATTATATTTTAAAAGTAAGAGAAAACACATAAAACAGTTACAATCAGCGAGAGAAGAATACAGAGCTAACTATTATATTTAGCCGGCCGCTTGCGTTGTCGCCAGGGTCGTGCGGACGTCACGCGCGTTCGAGAACCTTCTGACGTGGAGGGGCGCGAGGCGGACGCGGCGGCGGGAGCGGTAGGGTGCGTTCAGAAATACGGTCCCGTTATAATTGATAGCAGAGTAGGTTTTTCATAAATATACGAATTAGCAAGAAAAATATATTAGAGAGATATACAAGAGAAAATAAAAGAGAGTGAGGTGACAGATGTCCAAAATAATAAAAAAACTATATTAATCAGTTCTAAAGACTATGGATACGCGCGTAGACAAGATATAGATGGATATAGTCTATACTAGCTGAGCCCGCGACTTCGTCTGCGTGGAATTTAACTTAACAAAAAATCCCGCTCCCGCGTTCTGAGCCCGCGCGACAGGACCCATTTTTTAAATATTGTTTTTTCTAAAATAAAAGTAGCCTAAGTTACTGTTTATAACATCAGCTATCTACCAGTGAAAGTCCCGTCAAAATCGGTCCACCCGTTTCGGAGATTACCCGGAACAAACACACAGACAGACAGACAGACAAAAAATTTTTAAATCGCGTTTTTGCTATAGGTGTCGTATGTACTTTCATATGCATTTAGTGAACAGGAGTTATTTTGATAATACAAACAGACACTCCAATTTTATTTATTTGTATAGATATACAAGATATATATAGACAATAAAGACACGATACGAAATTTTGTTTGTTTTGTTAATGGTCATGGAACATTCCGCAGTAATAATTCTGGAGGGCGCTACTCCGCCATCACGTAAACAAAACACAAAAAAATGCAATTTAAAAGAATATTAGCGTTTTTGAAAATTCAACCCCAGGACTTCTCCCGTCCACCAGAGCCGGAGCTATTACTTACATTAAATTGTAGCATAATTGAGAAACTTTTGATAGGTATTAAACCTCCGTGTAATCAATATTTAGATTCGTTGATTCCTTGTCTATTCTAATGTCAATCATCATAATGTCATAACAAAATTATGTTAATACTTAGGTACACAATTTTTAGATTAACTTAAAAAAAAAAAAAATTGCCTCACCTAGACCTACCGACCATCAGTCACATAAAACTCTGTTGTTGGCAAAATCATCGACTAACTAACGATGAAAGCCATATTTTTAAAAAAAAAAGAAGAAGAAGGTACACATATTTTCTGTTGATTATTGTACATTGCATTGGTTATCTTCGATTATAAATGAGAGAGCTAAAACTGATAATGTAAATGGCGCTTTCATGATCTGGTATCGAAACTAGACGTATCAGAAGAATTTTCGAGATGAGCAATGAATATTGAGCTACAGGAGCTACGCAAATCGCGCTTACTTAATTATTTGGAATAAATAGCAGTGGCGTGCACTCCATAGAGGCATAAAGGCACTGCCTACCCTGGGATTTTATGATAAAATAATAATAAATAATAAAATCAAACAGAAAAAACCATTCGAAAGTAAAATCATTTTAATTAGATATTTGAAAAAGCGCGCGCATAATGCTGTCATGTGGAGACCACTGACCGAGTCCCGATCCGGCCGCCGTCAGCGACGCACGCTCCGCGCCAGTCCGCCTCACCGCATCACGCGCTCGCACTCGCTCGACGCTCCGCCATCTCAGGGCTTTTTTCCTCGTATCTTGTGTTTTAGTCTGTTGTTTTTACGGCAGGCTAAACACATTTTGCCTGGGTTTAATCCTTGTTTGTGTGTTGTGTGTTTTTCAGCCGCAGTCGCCCCCACTTCGCCGCGCGCGCCGCCGCGCCACGGCGCCGGCCGCCACCCGCTCGCGGCCCCTTGCCGCCTCCGCCCACCTCGCCCCGTGCGCTCCGCTTGAACTGTCGTTTTCACGACAATCACTGTTTCTTTCGACAGAAATTATTTTTCCGTCAAGTTTTGCACCTATCCACGGGAATACCTAACGGTGGCAACAAGTGGATAGGGAGCGTGACCCAAGCGCTCGCCGTCCCCTCCTGGGGTAGGCAAACTTGGTTGGGCCTGGCACCACCGGCCTTGGGGTCTCCCCTAGTCGACGCCAGGTAGCTCCCGCCCACCCTACCCTATCCCTAGTCCCATTCTCTGGGTGCTGTTTGGTGCGCAGTCGATTTATTGGCTACGTACCTCTGCCCCGGGGCTGTTAGACACAGTTAGGTGCTTAGGTACGCCGGTAGGCGTAGTTAGGTACTCACCCAACACAACCTTTGCCATTGCACATAGGTAAAGGGACACCATAGGTCTAGGTCACACCTAGGTACACACCCTACCCCTCCCTGCCGGCAGGTGGGGCGGGACGCTCTCACCACTTAGGTCCACTATGGACGTAACTTGTAACTTCACCGAGGAGCTCTTTCGAGAGCTCCTCGTCCTAGTCAAGGCGCAGTGTCCAGCCCTGCTGGATACCCTAGCCCGCCGACATGCCGCGGACTCCCCCGCGTCCCCCGACCCCTCGCCTCTCTCCTCCCCTCTTGCCCCTACCCCTCCCTCCGAGTGCGACTCCGACGTCCAGTTGGAGATCGACATGGAGGTGGAGGCCCTTGCCCCCCCCTCCTCCCCCCTTCCCGCCTCATCCTCATCGGAGGATGATTTCATTCTTGTTGGCAACAAGAGGGCGCGCAAACAGCGCGACCTCCCTCCCCCTAAGGTGAGCAAAGCTGCTCCCTCCCTGGGGTCCCCTGCCCCCTCCCCTACCCCCGCGTCCCCTACCCTCCGCCAATCTGGCAATAGCCCGTCTGCCTCGCAGCGGGCTTCGCCCTCCCCGCGCCCCGCGCGCAAGTCTCCCCCGCCCCCCCCTCTTGTCATCCATGACAAGAGCGCCTGGGAGCAAATTTCCAAGGCGCTTCATGAGCGTCATATCCACTTTCTCTCTGCGAGGTCCACCTCGCAGGGAATAATGGTC
This sequence comes from Notodonta dromedarius, assembly GCA_905147325.1. NCBI lineage: Eukaryota > Metazoa > Arthropoda > Insecta > Lepidoptera > Notodontidae > Notodonta > Notodonta dromedarius. The sequence continues at coordinate 9,841,882 of LR990165.1, read as the reverse complement.
AAGGTGCAGACCTCGGATTCTCACCGCGCCCTATCCAAATTTCTAAGGGATAATAAAATCCCATATCACACTTACGCGCTCGAAGAGGAGCGCGTACTTCGTGCCGTTATCCGCGGCCTCCCAAAGGAGCTCGACACCGAGCTCATAAAGAGTGACCTTAAGTCACAGTCCGTCCCGGTGCACGAGGTGCACCGGATGTACAAGGCCCGCACCCGGGAGCCATATGATATGGTCCTGGTGGTGCTGGACCGCTCCGACGAAGGTCGGAAAATCTTTTCCACAAAGGCCGTATGCCTAATTTCGGGGCTCTCAATTGAGGCCCCTCACAAAAGTGGCACTCCTACGCAGTGCCACAACTGCCAACTTTACGGGCACTCTGCCCGTAATTGTAACGCCCGTCCCCGATGCGTCAAATGCATCGGGGATCACCCGACTAGTGAGTGCTCGCGCTCGAGGGAGACCGCGACCGAGCCGCCGAGCTGTGTCCTCTGCGGGACTCAGGGGCACACCGCGAATTATCGCGGTTGCCCCAAGGCCCCAAAGGGGAGCAGCGGGGTGGCGAGGCGTGGACGCCCTCGTGCGTCGGCACGGGCTGCCTCTCAGCCCTCTGCGCCCTCTGCGCCTCCCCCGGTGTTCGCACCTATCCCCACTGCGCCCTCTGCGCCCCGCCCCTCTCTGCCTTCAGCACCCCCCGCCCCCGCGCCCTCTGCGCCAAAGCCTGCGCTCCCAGCGCGCCCCTCCCCACACGCTAATGTATGGAGCAAACCGCTCCCATACACGGCCACCGCCTCCCTCCCGGTGCAGACTGCCCCTGCGCGCCCTCTTGCCCCCCGCCCTCGCCCCGCGCCCTCTGCGCCTACCTCCGCCACCAGCTGGGCTAACGACCTCGCGCTGGTGAGCGATTTTTTCAACGTCGTCAACGTTGAACGGATTCGCTCACTAGCGCACGAGCTGCGAAACGTCTCCTCTCCCTTTGAGAGATTAGGCGTCATGCAGTCGTACATGGATATGTACGACTCCCTCTCCATTTTTGACTCCCGCTTAAACCCGTAATGGATTTACATATCCAACGAACCAAACCCCATCACCTATCCCTAGCGTTCTTCAACGCTTTCGGCCTTTCCCAGCAGAGGGATCAGGTTGGTGAATTCCTTCGGGATCATCAGGTTGATCTCTTGCTGGTGCAGGAGACCCTGCTTAAGCCGTCCCGTCGCGATCCCAAAATCGCAAACTATAATCTTGTAAGGAATGACAGGCTCACAGCCCGCGGGGGTGGGACTGCCATTTATTACAGGAGGTCCCTCCACTGCATCCCCCTCGACCCCCCTGCGCTCACGAACATAGAAGCCTCGGTCTGTCGTCTTTCCCTCACTGGCCATCCTGCCGTGGTCATAGCCTCCATCTACCTTCCACCTAACAAGCTTCTGCTTAGGAGTGACATCGAAGCACTCCTTGATCTGGGAAGCGCAGTCATACTGGCTGGCGACTTCAACTGCAAGCATGTCAGGTGGAATAGCCTCCTTACCACCCCTAATGGGAGGCGTCTTGACGCCCTAGTCGATCAGCTCGACTTTGACGTCATCGCCCCCATGCACCCCACTCACTTCCCGACCAACCTAGCACATCGCCCTGATGTCCTAGACATTGCCCTCCTCAAGGGTATTACCCTACGGTTGCGCTCCTTGGAAGTTCTCCAAGAGCTCGACTCCGACCATCGTCCCGTCCTCATGCAGCTCGGACCTTCCCCTCTATCTCAACCGACCACGCGTTCTGTGATGGATTGGCAAAAGCTAAGTACTTCCTTAGCGGATGTCTCTTCTCCACACCTCGCCAACATCCCTGAACCCCTCATGTCCCCTCAGGACACGTCTCAGGCTGTAGATGCCTTCTCCAACCATCTCCAGTCGGCCATCAGCCACTCGTCTAAGCAGGTCGAGGTAGGTGACTCGCACCACTTCGTCCTGCCGGACGATATCAAAGAACTGGTCCGAGCTAAGAATGCCTCCATCAGAGCTTACGATTCTTACCCCACCGAAGCTAACCGTGTTCGCATGCGCGCTTTACAGCGTGATGTAAAGCGTCGCATCGCCGAGCTTAGGAACGCGCGGTGGGGTGACCTTCTCGAAGGAATCTCTCCATCGCATCTAGCTTACTGGAAGTTGGCGAGAGCCTTAAAGTCCGACTCCATTGTCACAATGCCTCCCCTATTACGCCCTTCAGGAGACCCCCCTGCTTTCGATGACGACGAAAAGGCCGAGCTTCTAGCCTCCGCTCTCGAGAACCAGTGCTCCCCTAGCACCCAATCCTCTGATCCCGACCACCTGGAACTCGTTGATAGGGAAGTCGAGCGCAGGATTTCCTTACCCCTCACTACCACTCTCACACCGGTAACCGAATCCGAGGTAAAGGACTTGATTAAAGGTCTCAATCCCAAAAAGGCCCCGGGCTCTGACGGCATTAGCAACAGAGTTCTCAAACTCTTACCCGCCCAACTTATCTGTCTCCTAGTAGCTATTTTCAATGCCGCTATGACGAATTGCATCTTTCCCAATGCGTGGAAGGAGGCAATAGTCATCGGCATTCATAAACCCGGTAAGCCCCGCAACGTCCCTGCGAGCTACCGTCCCATTAGCCTCCTCAAGGCCATTGCCAAACTCTATGAGCGCCTGCTATTAGCAAGACTCAAAGAGTATATCTTTTCAAATCATCTTCTCATAGACGAGCAGTTCGGCTTTCGGGCTGGCCACTCTTGTGTCCACCAAGTACACCGCATCACGGAGTACGTTCTCAAAGGTCTCAACTCCTCCCCCGGTCGCCCCCTATCCACGGGAGCTCTCTTCTTTGACGTCGCTAAGGCGTTTGACAAAGTCTGGCACAACGGCTTGATTTACAAGCTGTACCTCTTAGGCGTGCCGGACAGTCTCGTGCTCATCTTACGAGACTTCTTGTCAAACCGTACCTTTCGATATCGAGTCGAGGGCACGCTCTCCTCACCCCACCCCATCAGGGCAGGAGTCCCGCAGGGCTCCGTGCTCTCCCCCCTCTTGTACAGTCTGTACACCAATGACATTCCCCGCACGAACAATGTGCAACTCGCCCTTTACGCGGATGATACCGCGCTTTATTTCTCCCATCGTAACAAGGCTCAAATCACACGCGTTCTCCAACGCGCTGTCAATTCTCTCGGAGAGTGGTTTAGGAAATGGCGAATAGAGGTGAACCCGGACAAAAGCGCAGCCGTGCTTTTTGCCAGGACCACCTCTCGACGCCCCTCCAAACGCCACACTCGCTCCAACTTAGGTACTGTCTCTTTGTACAAGCAGCCTATCCCTTGGTCCAAATCAGTTAAATATCTCGGGGTCACTCTTGATGGCTCCATGACCTTCGGTCCTCACATTAGAAACGTCCGCAATCGAGCCGCCTTTGTGCTCGGTCGCCTTCATTATCTCTTATGCAAGCGGAGTAAAATGTCCCTTAGAAATAAGGTGACACTATACAAAGCTTGCATACGCCCTATCATGTCTTATGCGAGCGTTGTGTTCGCTCACGCGGCCAACTCGCACATTAGTCGCCTCCAGGCCATTCAGTCCCGCTTCCTTCGCCAAGCCGTCGGAGCCCCGTGGTTCGTAAGGAACGTAGACCTTCATTCTGACTTACGCCTCGATTCTATCCAGAAGCACTTCAAAATAGCGTCCGAACGCTATTTCAAGAAGGCTTCTGAACACACCAATGCCTTAATCGTCGCCGCCGCCGATTATGCACCTACACACGCGCCAGTTGCATGCCGCCGCAGGCCGCGGCATGTGTTGCTGGACCCCCCCGACCCACTCACCGCTCTCCTAGACTCAGATGTCGAGGAGAACGACACACGCACACTCCCCACCAGACACCGACCTCGCCGGCGAGGTCGACGAACCCCCGCTTCCGCTAGAAGGTGCGTCTACTTACCTAGACGCACCTTGGCACCCGACAAGCCCGCTGAGTTTCTTGCCGGATCTTCTCAGTCGAGGTCGCGTTCCGATCCGGTGGTAGATTTACCCTCGCCACCTCTCCTGGCAGCGGCCCAAGCCGAGGTCGTGTCCCTTGTGGCGCCCTTGAGCTAGCTGCCCCCCTGCCCCTCTGGCTGGAGCGCACTTGCGCTCGCCCTCTGTCCGGGTGAAGTTGTTATGGCCACTCTGGCCAACAACATATAGTCAATTCAAAAAAAAAAAAAAAAAAAAAAAAACCACTGACCGCTCCTTTCGCGCCGCCTGGTGGCAAAGGCACGTACTAAATGTGCCTCATTCTTCGTGTAAGAAACGTTGATTCCTTGAACGATATACGCACACAGACGCACAATTTACTACATTTCTATTCTATGAATGAAAATATACGTGACTCAGGCACTGCTTACTTTGGTAACCCGACGAAATCTAGTAGTTTGAATCGCAATTTAATTTGTTGGTTTAAAGTATACAATGCGTTTTTGTTACTTAATATTTAGTATTAAATTTGATTTGTTTGGTGGATTTTATTGATGTTCTGTGTTTGTTTGGTTTGTTTACATGCGTGCTAAATAATTTGAATAATTATTAAATCCTCGTTGTTATGGATAAATATTACTTGTGAAATTTGTGGCGTGTGTGATAAGCAAGTCCTTAAATTAAAAATAAAAGTGTTTTCTCATTTGCCCTATGCGGAAAAAGTGAACTTTATTTTAAACTTTCGATGCGTAATAAACTTGAATTTGTCCCAGAAGAAAGGTACGTAATATCACGAGGCAATTAATGAAAAATTTTATGAATCATTTCCTTGGATGATGAAATTTTATGAATCATTTCCTTGGATGATGAAATTTTATGAATAATTTCCTTGGATGATGAAATTTTATGAATCATTTCCTTCGATGATGAAATTTTATGAATCATTTCCTTGGATGATGAAATTTTATGAATCACTTACATCATTTGGATGACAGACATACTGGGATCTTTTTCAGCGCTAAAGCGTATACCAACATAGGTACGTAGACTACGTAGGCGTAGGTAGGTATTTACGAAATACGCAATGACAACAGCGCGAGCGCCTTGCCGAGTTGTCTAAAATTTAGATTGAAAATAAAACTACTTACGGATTTAAAACAAACGGGATCTTTTTACGATATCGTAAGTAGGTAGGTATTCAATTCTTATTTTAAAAAGTTTAGGCGCTTAGATTTCATTTATAAATTAGTAAACAAATTTGATAATTTTATTTAGTTTGGGTAGGTACTTTTATTAATCTACCTAGGTATCTGTCCTTGTGAATAACTGCATGAATATATCTAGGTACTTAACTAACGGGCAGGGACCCATGCAGAGACTGACTTGTCATAAAATCTATATAGGTACCTATATCAATGTCTATGAACATCAACCAATCACCTTAGATATCGTAGGCTAAATACCCACTTACTCGCAACAAAAGACGTCTAACACATGCAAACCTGGACTAAGCTCACGAGTAATAATTCAAGGTACCTTCCTAGGCAGGTAGGTACCTTGAATTATTACTTATGCCTAATTTAATTTATTTTTATGCAAAACTCTGCCTACCCTGTTTCAAAACCCTATGCACGCCACTGATAAATAGGTAGAGTATACATTTCATGAAAGGGTCGTCGCATCGGGGGTTTTATAAATTTTCAATTTAGAGTTATAAAATATAGGTAGCCGGAATTCTGTCAATTTTCTGCAACCAGTTTTCATCAATTAACCACGTGTTCTGAAGAGAGTGAACACTTAACGACCAACATGGCGATCATGCGATTCAAGTTAATTTTTACTAGAGTCACTATAGAGAAGTGAGGGCCGGCTCTCATAACGAGGTCTCGAGAGGAGCACTAAGTACCAAGAATCCAGGGCACCAAGAGTTCGTAGGGATGTGTGTGTGGAGGCTCTTCATAGGGACCGGAGGGTCCTGCTGGGGTGCTCAGGAATAAGAGGAGGAACAAAACAGGGTACATTGTACCGTAAGGGAGTACGACTCCTAAAATCAGTGGTACTTAGATGTAGAGATAAAGAATTAATAGTAACGTTAAAGCGCATGATTTACATGTCGGCTTACTTGGGACCTTTGGGTTTAAACCCCAGTTTAAACAGTATCCACGAGTCTTGTATTTACAGTACACTATCCTAATGATCTAATACAGGCTTAGCCTAACTCGCATTATTTGTTAATTATACGGTCTTACATGATTTTTGTTTTTTTTTGTTATAGCCAAGTATTTGAACACAATCTCACCTGATGTGTTACCTTATTGACTCGAGAACCTATATATATATATGGGAGGAGAAATAAACCCCTTTTTATTATTATTTTTATATTAAACATAATTTGCACTAATTAACCACATTACTATGTGCACTGGCAAAAGCCAGCGCCAGCGCCATCGACGCAATAGCCAGAGTTGTAGCCTCCTTGTTGGCAGGATGCCCTGCAGTAAGCTTCATCGCACGAAAGCCCAGCAGGTATCGGCGAGCCTTGTTCCAGTACCGGTGCGTTGCCTCCTGGGACAAAGGAAGTTGTACATTAGAAAATATAAATAAGATAGATATAAGTACTAGCTACTGTCCACGATTTCGTCCGCGTGGACGTTAATAAAGTATTTTATGTGTTAATCCAGGTTATGAGGTATATGCGTGCTGAATTTCATCCAAATCCGTTCAGCCGTTTTTGCGTGATTGAGGAACAAACTTACAAACATTCACATTTATCATATTAGTTTGATAAAGTACTGTGTATTGACAGACGTTTTTTATTTTTTGTGACGTCTGACCTCTGGATCGTCATGTATAACCATGCCTGAGGGACCGCGTGACAAGATGCATGTGACAAGTTTTTAACCGACGTTTTTATGTATTTTAACCGATTACTCCGTCAATTGTGGACCGATTTTAAAAACTCTTTTGTTGTTTGTATAGGTACTAGGTAAATCTAAGTGGGCGCATATAAATTTTAACAAAATTGTTTTAGTCATTTGAGTGATTTGGATGATTTACTGTCACCAAGAATTCAATATGTACGTAGTTTACCCCAAAAATCATGAAAAAATATATTTTAATAGGAAAAAAAACTGACTAAAAAAACCTGGGTGCACTAAAAAGCTAGACATAACTAAGGTCCTCGTAATTTCTTTCATTTCGAGTCGGTGCCACTATCTTTATACTACGTTAGGACTACTTCTTAAGTAGTAACCTACCCCTACTTGAATTGGCGCTGACTCCAAATGATGGAGGTAATCTCTAGACCTACTGCTCCGATCCTGGAAATACATTCACTGATACAAAGTTATAAAAGGAATCCCTGGGTGACATGTGCTATGTTAAAACATTCTACTTGGGTGAAACCGTGCGTAGCTAGTCTCAAATATAAGACCCACGCCCATAGAGGTTATTATTGGAACAGAACTTACTAAAGTAGCTTCTTATAATAAATCTATACATACAGTTGTAAAGTTTGTACAAAATATGCTCACCGTTTCCGTCTGTATTTTGGGCAGCTGTAGCGTTCACCGCAAGGATGACAGCGAAGAGAACGACGATAATGAACTTCATGGTGGTAATAGAACGCGACTGTTCTTCACAATAGCTACTCGGAGAATAATACATATAACATCGAGAACTATGCTTTTATATAGTGATAATGCACGTTAGTTATTCGTTAACTCAAGTGGTCTGATCGGGATTTGACATGTGTCAGATTATACTTTATTTCGTATCAAAATATCATCTGTTGCTACGGGATAAAGTTTGTTATTGCTTGGTAGAGTTATTGGTGTGCAATTTATCATTTCGATAATTCTAAATTGTAAAAGTAATGATTTATATATTTTATTTAATGACTAGCGGTGCCCGCGACTTCGTCCGCGTGGAAATTAAATAAAAAAAATAATTTCACAAAATATTCGTTCAGTTCGCAAAGTTTATGAAAGTTAGTTATTATGTTAATAAAGAATGAAGTTAATAAAGAAATACTTATGCTCAGTTTTATCTCATTTTTTTTTGCGTGTTGATGTTTCGTGTTTTATATACCTACCCATCGCAAAAGTCCGCTCGCGCGTTCTGAGCCCGCGCGACAGACAGCATTTGTAATCTATGCTTTCTGTTTTTTTCTAAAATAAAAGTAGCTTAAGTTACGGCTCATAACATCAGTTATCTGCCTGTCAAAATCCCGTCAAAATAGGTCCAGCCGTTTCGAAGATACTCTTGGATTTCATGTGTTTTGATTTGTTTACGTGGAACCCTAATTGTTTTTCTAAAATTAACGAAGCCTAAGTTACTCCTTTTAATATCAGCTATCTGCCAGTGAAAGTCCAGCCGTTTTGGAGATTACCCCGAACGAACACACAGACAGACAGACAAATAAATTTTAAATCGCGTTTTTGTTATAAGTATCGTATGTACTTTCATATGCATTTAGTGAAAAGGTGTTATTTTGATATTACAAACAGACACTCCAATTTTATTTATTTGTATAGTGGTGTATAGATACCCCACAATGTGAGTAAACATTTTTGACTCCTAATTCCCATGTAGGTACGGGAGGTACCCCAGAATAATTTTGCTTTATTTTTGTGCCAAGTTTCAGTCTTCTAGCCCTAAAAGTCTTTGAATAATATTACTGTGTCGTCAGATAGAAGGACAAACGGACTACTAAGGGTTCCTAGTTTGACCACGGAGCCCTTAAACTGTTTTCCTGCCGATAAACAGCGATTCCATGAAGTGCAGCATGCAGCGATAACGATAACTGTCTGATCTCAATTCCAAGAAGGCAATATCTCCCCGACCGGCCGAACTATCTAGATTTTACCCAACTTCGGCAAAGCCATAGGAAGGGTTATTAAGTTGTCGTATTATGTATTGTATGTTTGTATCATTTTTATGTTCCACCGAAACGCCCTAACTACCCATCCTATTTTGGTGAATGAGGTTGCAATTGGGTGTTTTTCCACCGGCGTCAGTTATCGCGTCCCTCCTACCCTGCCTCCCTCACACCTACACGCACACGACCTCAATACACATGCAGTTTTACCGGCCGGCACCGAGCGGGAAGCTTGCTGGCCCGGTCCCGGTCGGCGGACCGAACGAAGTTTTCTGTTAAGTTTTTCGCATGCACCACATTTTAAGATTTTCGATGTCACACTATCCAGTCACCTACATAACTCACTCACGCCATCTTCTTGATTTTCAGGGAACTTTTTCACAGTGGACCTAACAAAGTTACGTATTTCACGCGTGACGATTTCGGCCATTTACCACCAACCGCAAACCGCGTATAGGAACTTCGCTCCAATAAGCACTTGTCAAGACAAATGTAACGAGCTTAAACACGATTTGGCTGCTGTAAGCTGATGAAGAGCTGGGTGGTCTGCAGGTGGCCCTAGCAGCGCCATCCCTTCCGGCTCACCACAATATTAGCATTAGCATTGATATCAGATTTATGCATGCATACCAATTTTCATAACTCGGGCAACAACAACTGGTTTAAAATTTTACCTTATCAAACAACATACAAACAATCATTGCGAGGTCCATAATAGCTTAAGTATATACAATTAAATTATTTTTAAAAGGATCAAAAAATTAAAAATAATGTATTGGCCCTTTTAGTACTTTACTTTTTGAGTCGATTTTGTCGGGGTTTTTTAAATTTTAATTTATTTTTTATCTATACCTTTTCGCCGTACGCAGTGAGGAGAGTCTCCTATACAGACGGACACAAAGTTTGAAATGTTTGTAAACTATTTTACATATTTATTTCTGAAACTCCCCCCTACCTCTAGTCACAATAAAACCATAGTTTCTCGAAGAAACTAATTAACGTAACACAATCAACACTCACGTACTCAAGTGTTTTTATCTAAAGTACCAAGTTGTGTTAGGTGCGTGTCGAACAAATAAATTAAGCCGAGGGATATAAATATTCGCAACCGTCCCGAATCATGTTGCGGTTGCACAGTATTCCAATATAATCGCTTAGGCTGCTGCTATATTCCTCTTCGTTAGCTTACTTGAGATCTGTTCACTGTAATAAACCGCCTATCTTCGGGCTTAAATCGTCTATCTTGTTGTTTGTCCGTGCCAATTGAAGTAAGTAGGGGTAAGTTGACCTCACGTAGCGTCAAAGTAGATGCACCGACTCCAAAAAACAAATCATAAGTTCCCTAGTTATTTCTAGCTTTTTGTATACCTAGCCAGTTTTTTTAAGTCGGTTCAATTACTTTTGTTTAAAATTTCGAATTATCGGAACTGCGATTGCGCAAAAATAACCCTACCAAGCAATAATGAACTTTATTCCGTAGCAACAGATGATATTTTGATACGAAATTAAGTTCATAAAAATATCCGTTTATATAAAATGTTGTTTAAGAATTATCAAAATATCATCGCGTATGTGTCAGATCCCGATCGGACCACTTGAGTTAACGAATGACTAACGTGCATTATCACTATAAAAGCATAGTTCCCGATGATATATTAATTATTCCCCGAGTAGCTGTTGTGAAGAAAAGTTGCGTTCTATTACAACCATGAAGTTCATGATCGTCGTTCTCTTCGCTGTCATCCTTGCTGTGAACGCTACAGCTTCCCAAAAAACAACCGGAATCGGTGAGCATATTTTGTACAAACTTTACATCTGTATGTAACTACAGATTTATTATAAGAAGGTACTATAGTAAATATTGTTCCAATAATAACCTCTATGCGCGTGGGCCTTATATTTGAGACTACTCTCTTACACTTTTCATCACCATCCACGTGTAAAATTTCAAGTGTAAATATCTCAGTAATTAAATAAATAACAAGAGTGCCACCCAGTGCCGTTTTTATGACTCAGGTGACGATTTAAATTCAATTATGAGCAAAAAAGACATGAAAACTATTTTTATTTTCCGCGGCACGTTCGAATTTGCCCGAAACGGCAGAATGAACCACGCGCGTTACTACTAATCATGTTAAATGCGAAAGTTTGTATGTTAAGACGCTTGTTACTCAACCACACAAACGGCTGAAATTAGGCATTTTTATAACCTGGGTTAATACATAGGATACTTTAATTAAGTCCATGCAGACGAAATCGTAGGCAGAAGCTAGTATTTTTGTAATGTACAACTTCGTTTTTTTTAGGAGGCAGCGCACCGGCGGTGAAACAAACCCTGGTCCTGCCGATGTCTGCGAAGTCGTGCGACCCTACAACCTGCGTCTCCGACTGCCAGGATGTGGGCTTCGCGTACGGAAATTGCGAAAACGGCAGATGCATCTGCACAAACTAGTACCTTCCATTGTTTAAAACATGCAGTATATGCTGACATAATATTTAGCATTTCCATCATGCGTTTGTTTGATGACCAATTAAATGACGAAGCTCGTCAATTTAGTTCATAAGTGCATATTATATTTTGTATAAGTCTATTGAAATATATGTTTTAAAATAAAACTATTTTTTTATTTGGGTAGAAATAATCATGCTCTTTTCCTCTTACTCAGTAAACCTAGTTGGCATGTCCTGATCAAATGTATCTATCGATTTATCTACATTCATATCGTTAAGTTATAAATATAAATTAAGAATCATAAGAACAGTAGTCTGTCTGTCTGTTTGTCTGACAAGACCCATTTTTCTCAGAAATGTCAAACGTTATGGCCCCTTGTTGGTGGATGAAAATCAAAAGATACGACCACAGATTAACTCAATACACCTGTGACCGAACATAGAAAAGTCTATAGATAAGACGATGGATAAAGTGAAACGGCGCTATACAAAAAACAGCGAGCGTGAAAGAGCTAGCGAGTCTTATGTATACATATTAGTTACTTTATCTATATTTGTGTCTCTGCCCCACACATAAAACAAATGAGGCCTAGAGAATATTCAGGTTTTTAACAAACTTTGCATTTATTATTCGTATCATTCACTCCGAAGATAGTCTATGGATACGATACACGACAAGGAATTCGAACATTTGTTAGAGTAGGGTAAGATCGATATATTCGAAGTAATGTCGTATTGTTTCGAATGTATCGTTGTCGATTTCAAGAGTAGCGCCCCTGGGTTGTTACGATATTATAAATTTGAAAAGTTTCCCGGAATTGGGAAAAAATGGATATCCATTTTCTATGGGATTTGTGTATAAACTAAAGACGTTCTATAAGACATGTTACAAATGATGGATACGCGCATGCGTTAAATTTTGTTTGTTTTGTTAATGGTCATGGAACATTCCGCAATAATAATTCTAGAGGGCGCTACTCCGCCATCATGTAATCAAAACACAAAAAAATGCAATTTAAAAGAATATTAGCGTTTTTGAAAATTCAAACCCAGGACTTCTCCCGTCCACCAGAGCCGGAGCTATTACTTACATTAAATTGTAGCATAATTGAGAAACTTTTGATAGGAATTAAACCTCCGTGTAATCAATATTTAGATTCGTTGATTCCTTGTCTATTCTAATGTCAATCATCATAATGTCATATCTTACGTAGTATTGTATTATCTTTGATGTCATAACAAAATTATGTCCATACTTACACATATTTTCTGTTGATCATTGTACATTGCATTGGTTATCTTAAATTATAAATGAGGGAGCTAAAACTAATAATGTAAATGGCGTTTTCATGATCTGGTATCGAAACTAGACGTACAGAAGAATTTTCTAGATGAGCAATGAATATTGAGCTACGGGAGCTACGCAAATCGCGCTAACTTAATTATTTGGAAGAAATATAAATAGGTGAAGTATACATTTGATGAAAGGGTCGTCGCATCGGGGGTTTTATAAATTTTCAATTTATAAAATATAGGTAGCCGGAAATCTGTCAATTGTCTGCAACCAGTTGTCTTCAATTAACCACGTGTTTTGAAGAGAGTGAACACTGAACGACCAACATGGCGATCATGCGATCCAAGTTAAGTTTTACTAGAGTCACTATAGAGAAGTGAAGGCCGGCTCTCATAACGAGGTCACGAGAGGGGCACTAAGTACCAAGAATCCAGGGCACCAAGAGTTCGTAGGGATGTGTGTGTGGAGGCTCTTCATAGGGACCGGAGGGTCCCGCTGGGGTGCTCAGGAATAAGAGGAGGAAAAAACAGGGTACATTGTACCGTAAGGGAGTACGACTCCTAAAATCAGTGGTACTTAGATGTAGACATAAAGAATTAATAGTAACGTTAAAGCGCATGATTTACATGTCGGCTTACTTGGGCACCTTTGGGCTTAAACCCCAGTTTAAACAATATCCACGAGTCTTGTATTTACAGTACACTATCCTAATGATCTAATACAGGCTTAGCCTAACTCGCATTATTTGTTAATTATACGGTCTTACATAATTTTTGTTTTTTTTTTGTTATAGCCAAGTATTTGAACACAATCTCACCTGATGTGTTACCTTATTGACTTGAGAACCTATATATATATAATAGTAATATGCTTTGGTGAAATAAAGACACAATTGCGTTTTCTGAAATAACAAAAATTACTTTTATTCACTACACAATTAAATACAAGGGTTTAATACAATGTACCTATTATAAACAGAGTAACTTACCTGAAATAACAAAAAACAACATTTAAAGCCTTTACTTCTAGTTTAGTTTATATTATTTATACAGGTGAGTATTTACTGTTCACGTTTTATCAAAAAGCCTAACCTCACTTTTTCAATCCGAAAATTCCCTCCATAGTGACAGCCGGTGTCACTGACATGACACTGACATCTATTAGAGTAGTGAAGTGATATTCTTTACATCTCCCACCCTCGGAGAGAACAACATCATAATGATTGTTCGATTAATAGCTAACTATTACTGGAGATAATTTTGTAACATGGTAGAAATTTGACTCCGCCTTCTTATGTCCCGTATCAACCTCAAAGATTGAGTTTGAAATCTTTTTTAGGATTTTGTAAGGTCCAATCCTTAACTCGTCCATCTTCTTCCTGTTTAGCCGGTTTCCGTTTTCTACATATACTCTATCGCCCACTTCGAATTTATATTCTTCTCTGTTTAGATCATATTTTTTTTTATTGTAGTTGTGAGATTTTATTGTATTTTCAAATGCTAGTTCTCTGTCTCTTTTGAGATCTTCTATTGTGCATCTTGATTTCAATTCCTGTGGCAAAATATCAATTTTCTCTCCTTCTAACAAGTATTTTGGAGTAAACTTAGTTACTGTATGTTCTGTCTCGTTGTATTTCTGTACACATTTTTGTGCAATAGTTGTCCATGCTTGTTTCTTGTCTCCTTCGTTTATTTTGCACCTTATCCTATTGACTAAAGTTTGGTTTAGTCTCTCATTCAGTCCATTCGAAAATGGTGCATCCACAGCAGTGAATACCATTGTTATGTTTTCCTTTTTCAGGAAGTCTTTAAATTCTTTGGAATTTATTCCGGGGTATTGGTCTGTTAATACCATGCCAATAGGATTGTTTTGTGTCACACTTTTAATCAACTTGATAAAATCATTGGAGTTTTGATTTTTTGATGTCAAAATGTAAGCGTATCGTGTAAAATGATCAACCAGGAGATGTAAGTATTTTTTTGTAGACCTTGAACCTCCGAAGCCTCCAATTGTATCAATTGATATAATTTCAAATGGGCGTGTTGCTGGGCCTAAATGGGACATCAAACCAAATTTTGAATTCCTTCTTGATTTGTTTTTTATACAAATGTCACATTCATCACAAATTTTCTTAATATTTGCGATGATATTCTTTGCTGTATAGAAAGGAGTTATTTTATTTATCATCTGGGTTCTCCCAATATGACAGTAGGTATTGTGGATATCTCTAATTAGTGTTTGGCTAAATGCTTCTGATAGTATAATTTTTTTTCTTCTTTTATTCTTTTTGAAATAAATGTTATTCTCTAGTATAAACTTTGATTTTCCATCTTGTAGATTTAGGTTTGTATCTTGATCCTTTTTTATATCTTCCATGTTTATTAGGTTTACAACTTTTAAAAAATCTTCAGTATTGTCATGAGGTTCTAATACTGGATTTCTGCTTAAGCAGTCTGCTTCTTGATTTGACTGTCCCGGGTTATATTTTATTTTAAAATTGTATTGGGATAAATAATATGTCAAATCACCCAGCTCCTCATCAGTCCTAGACTTGATGTTCAGATTTTCCAGTGGTTTATGATCTGAATATACTATAAATTCTTTATTCATAAGCCAGTGTTGCCAATATTTTACAGCTTCCTTAATTGCCAGGCATTCTAAATATATTGCCTTCTTTTTCTTTTGAGTGTCTGTCAATTTTCTTGAAAAGTAAGCTACAGGTTTATCTACTCCATTTCCATCTTCCTGCTTTAACACAGCTCCCACTCCTTTAATACTGGCATCAGTGTAAATTTTTATTTGTTGTTCTGGGTCAAATATTTTTAGAATTGGTTTCGAGCATAGTAATTCTTTTATTTCATCAAATGATTTCTGGCATTCTTTAGTCCATATGAATTTTACATCTTTCCGTAATAAATTGTGTAATGGTTCCAGGATAATTGCATTGTGTGGTACAAATTTATGATAAAAGTTCACTTTCCCAAGGAACTGGCGTATATTTTTCCTTGTTTCTGGAATGGGGAAGTTCCTGACAGCTGTTAAATAATCTTTGAGAGGTCTAACTGAATTATTTTCTATTATATGTCCCAAATACTTGGCATGATTGTTTGCAAAAGTGCATTTCGAAAATTTCAGTCTAAATCCTTCTGTTTGTATTGCGTCAAGTAGTTTTGATATATGTATTATGTGTTCCTCGAAACTTTTAGAAAAAACTAGGATATCGTCGATAAAATTCACTGCAAAATCGGAGAGCTTATATTTTCTTATAATGTTTCTCAATATGCGTTGGGAAATAGCCGGAGCTGTCTTTAAACCAAATGGAAGACATGTCCACTGGAAATGGCCTTCTTGCGTGACAAATGCCGTCTTATATCTATCTTCAATTTTCAATGGAATGGACCAAAATGCTGAATTTATATCAAAAGTGGAATAATACTCACAGTTTACAGTCTTTATCATCAAGTCTTCAATCAAGGGGAATGGCTGTGATTGAGGGACAACAATTTTATTCAATTCCCGGAAATCTATACACAGTCTTGATCTTTTCCCATCTTCTTTCTTATACGCCAGGGTAACCGGAGCAGCAAAAGGGCTATATGATTCCTCTATCAAGTTTTTCTTCAATAGTTTTGATATTTGATTTTCAATTTCTTTTCTATCATCAGCTGTACACCTGTATGGGCGTTTGTAGCAATATTGATCCACTATCAAGTCTATGTGAGCTTCATAACCCTGTACCGTACCAACATCGTATTTGTCCTTAGCGAAGACTGGTTTGTATTTTTCTAATAACTTATCAATTTCAGTTTGTTTACATAAATTTAGGTGGTTCACTGTAATTTCAAATTCACTGTAGTTAATGTGTTCATTGAAATTTACTTCACGGTTTATATGGTTAATTTCTTGTTTCCGTACCTCAGAGTATAGAGAAACATCTTGTTCATTTTTGTCACCTAGTACATCAGGAATTTCGACATTCATTAAATCCAAAATATTTGTTTCGGAGTCTTTATTTCTGCTATCCTCTTCATCTTGAATCTTATTCTCTTTTTGTGGATCATTACCTTGTATGATATTCAATTCTTCATCTTGGAACAATTTAAATTTTTTTATACAATCCAAACCAATGAGAAAATCATAGTGGAAATTTTCATTATCTATCACAAAAATATTCATGTTACTTTCAATGTTATATATTTTTATTTTCAATGTTACCATACCTTTTGTTTTCTTTTCACCATTAATAGTTTTCAAGTTTGCCGTCTGTTTATTAATTGTGTCTTCTTCTTTTTCATGTATTTTCAATAATTTTGCGTTAATTAACGACACATTTGAACCAGAATCATAAATTGCGGTAACTTTTAAAGTGTCATTTAACAATAACTTTACTTTTATTAATGGTGGTACTTCTAGTTTTTTGGATTCTCCTTATTCAGTTCAATTTCTAATTCAGAGTTATTCACACTTTTCACAACAGATTTTTTGTTTTTCACATTGAACCAGCAGGTATCCTCAGGATGAAAACGTTTCCCTTTTTTCTCAGTGATACAAATTTGGCAAGGAGTCTTTTCTTCATTTTTTGTCTTTATGTCAGAGTATGTGTAGTTCCTTTTTTCATATTTGTTCCTCCCAACAAGATGTTCTAATTTGCCTATCTCATTGTAGAGATCTTCGGTTTCTTGTAATGTCTCTCGGTCAATTTTATCACTTAGGTAATTAGGCAGGCCTGCGGCTATAAGGTCTATAAGAGTACCAGTATCAATCGTCTTCCTAACCTCCAATAATAATTTTTCTTTTTTTAATGCGTACTCAAGCAATGTTCCCGTTTGATATTTAAATCCAAGAGCATATCTGATCGGCGACCATCCCTTGTTCCCAAATGTTTCACAGAAGTTTTTTTCCCATTTAATCCACTCTGATTCTACTGTAAATTTCATTAACATACAACTGTACCAATTCACACTTGAATATTCTAAAAATTGTTTTAAGATTTCAATCTTTTTTCTGTCTTCATCAATATGGAAACGTTCACATTCTTTGTTGAAATCCTTAATCCATTGGTGAGCATTTGCATTTTTACCAGTGAATTTTTCAATCACAAAATCTTTTGAAATTTTCCCCAAATTTTGAGTTTCCGATTTTTTTTGCTTTTCTTCGAGTAATTTCTCTAATAGTTTCTCCAATGTTTCATTTGAGCTTCCAGTTAAAGATTTTTGATCATTTATGTTTTCCATAATCTCTTCAAGGTAAAAATCATTAAACTGTATATTTTGTTCTCCGTCTAAATATATCTTTGATATCTCATTAGTTAAAGTTATCCATATTTTCCGTGTCTGATGTCTTTTATTTAATGTTTTTCTTATCTTGGCATAGTTAGGTGTATTTGTTATTAATTGATGTAAACTTGCAGGTTGATATTCTGCTGGTATGCCAAAAGTCTGACCATCAGGTGTTCCTATTGAGGTTATGCAAATAATGTTCGACTTTCCATCTGGTGCAGTCTTCACACAAAAATCAAATCTTAACTTCTCCATATCTCTTGTAGTAACTTGCAGAAAATGTTGTTTTATAATAGTAATATGCTTTGGTGAAATAAAGACACAATTGCGTTTTCTGAAATAACAAAAATTACTTTTATTCACTACACAATTAAATACAAGGGTTTAATACAATGTACCTATTATAAACAGAGTAACTTACCTGAAATAACAAAAAACAACATTTAAAGCCTTTACTTCTAGTTTAGTTTATATTATTTATACAGGTGAGTATTTACTGTTCACGTTTTATCAAAAAGCCTAACCTCACTTTTTCAATCCGAAAATTCCCTCCATAGTGACAGCCGGTGTCACTGACATGACACTGACATCTATTAGAGTAGTGAAGTGATATTCTTTACATATATATATGGGAGGAGAAATAAACCCCTTTTTATTATTATTTTTATATTAAACATAATTTGCACTAATTAACCACATTACTATGTGCACTGGCAAAAGCCAGCGCCAGCGCCATCGACGCAATAGCCAGAGTTGTAGCCTCCTTGTTGGCAGGATGCCCTGCAGTAAGCTTCATCGCACGAAAGCCCAGCAGGTATCGGCGAGCCTTGTTCCACTACCGGTGCATGGCCTCCTGGGACAAAGGAAGTTGTACATTAGAAAATATAAATAAGATAGATATAAGTACTAACTACTGTCCACGATTTCGTCCGCGTGGACGTTAATAAAGTATATTATGTGTTAATCCAGGTTATGAGGTATATGCGTGCTGAATTTCATCCAAATCCGTTCAGCCGTTTTTGCGTGATTGAGGAACAAACTTACAAACATTCACATTTATCATATTAGTTTGATAAAGTACTGTGTATTGACAGACGTTTTTTATTTTTTGTGACGTCTGACCTCTGGATCGTCATGTATAACCATGCCTGAGGGACCGCGTGACAAGATGCATGTGACACGTTTTTGACCGACGTTTTGATGTATTTTAACCGATTACTCCGTCAATTGTGGACCGATTTTAAAAACTCTTTTGTTGTTTGTATAGGTACTAGGTAAATCTAAGTGGACCCATATAAATTTTAACAAAATTGGTTTCGTAGTTTGAGTGATTTGGATGATTTACTGTCACCAGCAATTCAATATGTACGTAGTTTACCCTAAAAATCATGAAAAAATATATTTTAATAAGAATTAAAAAAACAGACTTAAAAAACCTGGGTGCACTAAAAAGCTAGAAATAACTAAGGTCCTCGTAATTTCTTTCATTTCGAGTCGGTGCCACTATCTTTATACTACGTTAGGTTAGGACTACTTCTTAAGTAGTAACCTACCCCTACTTGAATTGGCACTGACTCCAAATGATGGAGGTAATCTCTAGACCTACTGCTCCGATCCTGGAAATACATTCACTGATACAAAGTTATAGAAGGAATCCCTGGGTGACATGTGCTACGTTAAAACATTATACTTGACTGAAACCGTGCGTAGCTAGGTCTCAAATATAAGACCCACGCCCATAGAGGTTATTATTGGAACAGAACTCACTAAAGTAGCTTCTTATAATAAATCTATACATACAGTTGTAAAGTTTGTACAAAATATGCTCACCGTTTCCGTCTGTATTTTGGGAAGCTGTAGCGTTCACCGCAAGGATGACAGCGAAGAGCACGACGATAATGAACTTCATGGTGGTAATAGAACGCGACTGTTCTTCACAATAGCTGCTCGGAGAATAATACATATAACATCGAGAACTATGCTTTTATATAGTGATAATGCACTTCGTTAACTCAAGTGGTCTGATCGGGATCTGACATGTGTCAGATTATACTTTATTTCGTATCAAAATATCATCTGTTGCTACGGGATAAAGTTTGTTATTGCTTGGTAGTGTTATTGATGTGCAATTTATCATTTCGATAATTCTAAATTGTAAAAGTAATCCTACTAATATTATAAATGCGAAAGTTTGTGAGTGTGGATGTATGTATGTATGTATGTTTGTTACTCCTTCACGCAAAAACTACTGAACGGATTTGGATGAAATTTGGAACACAGATAGATTATAACCGGGATTAACATATAGGATACTTTTTAACCCAATAATCCAATACTACGCGGGTGAATTCGCGGGGCACAGCTATGATTTATATATTTTATTTAACGACCAGCTGTGCCCGCGACTTCGTCAGCATGGAGAATAACTAAAAAAAAATTCACAAAATGTTCGTTCAGTTCGCAGAGTTTATGAAAGATAATAATTATGTTAATTAAGAATGAAGTTAATAGAGAAATACCTATGCATATGCTCAGTTTTATCTCAATTTTTTTTTGCGTGTCGATGTTTCCTGTTTTTAACCCCCGACGAAAAACGAGGGGTGTTATAAGTTTAACATGTGTATCTGTGTATCTGTGTATCTGTGTATCTGTGTATCTGTGTGTCTGTCTGTAGCCACGTAGCGCCCAAGCTGATGAACCGATTTCAATTTTGTTTCTTTTGTTAGATAGGTATTCTGATCGAGAGTGTTCTTAGCTATGTTTCATGAAAATCGGTTCAGCCGTTTGAAGATCTTTTTTGTAGGTAAAAAAGCCACATTCGCGGCCAAAACGAACTTCCACTGCTCGAATCCGTTCGAAATTTGGGCTCATTGGAATATTATCTTTGCATCGCTTGAGAACGGCTGAAACGATTTCGCTTTATTATAGTTTTAAATGATCGTAATAGTCTGAACTAGCTTTTTAAAATATTATAAATTTGAAAAGTTTCCCGGATTCTGGAAAAAAATGATATTTTATAAATTTTTATATGAGATTTGTGTATGAACTAAAGACGTTCCATTAGGTCACGTTTCAAATGATGGATACGCGCATGCGTTAATTTAGTTTGTTTTGTTAATGGTCATGGAATATTACGCAATAATAATTCTAGAGGTCGCTGCTCCGCCATTGAGAAAAAATACAGAAAAACAAATCTAATTTAAAATAATTTAAGCGTTAATGAAAATTCTTCCCCTGGGCTGCTCCCGTCCACCTCAACCAGAGTTATTACATCAAATTCAATCATAATTGATAATCTTTTACTAGGAATTAAACCTCCGTGGCATCAATATTTAGAATCGTTGTCTATTCTAATGTCAATGAAAATTATGTCATACCAAGATAATGTCTCATACTTTTACACAGATTTTCTGTTGACTATTGTACATTGCATTAGTTATCTTAGATTATAAATGAGAAAGCCAAAACGACTGATGCGATGTAAATGGCGCTTTCATAATCTGGCATCGAAACTAGTTGTACCAGATGAATTTGCGACGTGAGCTATGAATACTGAGCTACGGGAGCTACGCAAATCTCGCTCACTTAATTATTTGGAAGAACTACTAGGTAAAGTATACATTTGATGAAAAAGTCGTCGCATCGGGGGTTTTTAAATTTTCAATTTAGAGTTATATATACCTACCTATCGCAAAAGCCCGCTCGCGCGTTCTGAGCCCGCGCGACGGACAGCATTTGTAATCTATGTTTTTTGTGTTTTCTATAATAAAAGTAGCTTATAAGTTACTGCTCATAACTTCAGTTATCTGCCAGTCAAAATCCCGTAAAAATCGGTCCAGCCGTTTCGGAGATATTCTTGGATTTCATGTGTTTTGATTTGTTTACGTGAATCCCTAATTGTTTTTCTCAAATTAAAGTAGCCTATCAGCCAGTAGCCTATCATCTATCTGCCAAAGAAAGTCCATTCAAAATCGGTCCAGCCGTTTCAGAAATTACCCGGAACGAACACACAGACAGACAGACAGACAGACAGACTGACAGACAGACAGAAAAATAAATTTTAATTCGCGTTTTTGTTATAAGTATCGTATGTACTTTCATATGCATTTAGTTAAAGGTGTTATTTTGATTTTACAAACAGACACTCAATTTTGTTTTTTTTGTATAGATACCCCACTTGACAATGTGAGTAAACATTTTTTTACTCCTACTTCCCATGTAGGTACGGGAGGTACCCCAGAATAATTTTGCTTCGTACACAGGTTTGTAGCGGTACCTACTAAAACTTTATTTTTGTACCAAGTTTTAGCCTTCTAGCCCTAAAAGACTTTGAATAATATTACTGTGTCGTCAGATAGACGGACAAACGGACTACTAAGGGTTCCTAGTTTGACCACGGAGCCCTAAAACTGTTTTTCCTGCCGATAAACAGCGATTCCATGAATTGCAGCGGCCAGCGATAACGATAACTGTCTGATCTCATGTGTGCGCACTGAGCGAATTCCAAGAAGGCAATATCTCTCCGACTTTTGAGAATATAATTTAAGAATGCAGTCATTGTTCGGTACGGGAACATAAGGAAAAATAGGCGACTCAAACACAATAGATTTTTCGACCAATTTATTATTTATTGTAAATTTGGTAAATGGGTCTTAACTTGGAGGCAATCTAATGGCGAGTGCGCCTCGCATGGCGGGGTTAATCCAGCTGCGTGCGTGGAAGGGCTAGGTAGGGATGATGACAGTATGTATTCATTAGGCTCTCCGCACGCGTATATCCTAATAAACATGAGGCGCCAACATATTCCCGGCCCTGGAAAGCTGACGGCTTTCAAGCACTCATTTCCTCTGGAGAATCTGGTCTGGGCAATGTGCATACTCTATTGATGGCGCGACGCACCACGCCTTTGACGGTGTCGATATCCACAACGCGCGTTACGCCGTCGGGACCCGGGAACAGCTTCCTGACTCGTCCGAGACGCCAGTAGTGGTGGGGCGTTGTCCTCCTTTAGCACGACTAGGTCGTCGATCTGCAGCTCCTTGCACCTGGCACGCTACTTTGTCCTCGTCTGCAGCTCCTCGATGTACTCGTTGCTCCAACAATTCCAAAAATGCTGCTTCATTTGCTCTAAGCGCTGGAACCTGTCGAGACGATTGACGTTAATATTGTCCAAACATGGCTGTTTACTTTAGAATTTTGTATGTAGGTAGATAGTTAAAATGTACCCGTCTACCGTCATCTGCCTACCCCCCGATTAATGAGATATTTGTGCTGTCGTCCCTTTCCCCCCTTCATGACACTGTACTGACCGACTTGCGTGTAATATAGACGTCTTCGCGCGTGCTCCTGTGCCTAAAACTTTTAATCGTGTGATATCCCCCGAATCTGCTGTGTATTTTGTGTGGTGTGAACTCCAAAATCATTGTGAGCGCTCCAGTGCTGTGCCTGTGCAGAAGAACCCAGGGATCCAGATGCACCACCCGAGGAATGCACCCGCCTCCATCGTGCCGGTAACGTACACGTAGACATTGACCTGACCCTTACGTTTCTGCCTCCCCCTTATATTTGTATTATTGAATTTGGCCTAGCATAGCCTAATCAGGACCCAGCACTTTTCCCGCGACACGTTTTGGTAGCAGAGCGTGGTTGCAAAATCCACTAGGTTAAATTTTCTACTGTGACAGTACGTACATCTTCGTGATTTTCCCCGATAGTTTGTCCCCCCGATAATTAGATTGTTTTACCTATTGTTTTTCCCCATTAATTTGTTGTCTATCCCCTTAGTTCCTAGCGGAAATTATCCATCCGTTAAAAATTATCGACACAAATTGGTTACTATCGCCGCGCTTCGCGCGACCCACCTGTGCCGTCCCTTTGTCTCTGAGCGAGCGACGGAATTTGCCTACACTCGGACCGGTTCCTTATCTGTGATTGCAACTTTGTTGCGCGGCCTATTGTTTACAAATTATAGTAGTTTACTATTTATTCTCGATCGAAAACCCAATCGAGTTTGTTTATTTTACCTGTGCACCTTATATTTGTTTTGTGATTCACCATGACGGATAGCAATAACGACACAATTAAACATGCTTTATATACGGATACGGCTGAGTACCGTGAAGCTATAGGAGCCTTAAAGTTCGTAAGTGAGTGGATTGATGACACGCATCAGCAGTTAGATACCCTATCCCTCGCCAAGTCGCGTGTTCGTCTCGCCGAAGTTCGTACCTATGAAGACAAGTTTACCTCTGCGTGCTCACGGTTACTAGGCGGTCTCGATCCTACTATTTACGTACAGGAATATGATTACGTGAAAGAGCAGATGCGCGCCCTAAGAACAAAACTGGACGATTTAAAGTGCGTTACGACGAGTTAATTCCTACCCCGATCCCCGCGCAAGACCCGGTAGCTGCCAGTACCCCGGTAAGGCATGCTGCTGTCCCCGGTAGACCCTTTTTAGATCCGTGCATTAGTAAACTCCCCGACCTACCCATACCCTACTTCGATGGTCGTCCTGACTCGTGGATTAGCTTCCTAGACCAGTTTGATAGTGTTGTCGATTCCCACCGCGACCTAACACCTATAATGAAACTACATTATTTAGTAGGGGACCTCGCGGATGAACCCCGTCGTTTAATACAGCATTTAAAAATAGAAGGCGGCAATTATTGCTTGGCCCGTGATCTTTTAAAACGGAGATACCATAACCTCCGTGTGCTTGCGGATACACATATCGCGCAGATCCTATCCCTTCCCATTATCTGCCATAGTTTCGCTGGTCTTCGTATTTCCTTTCTTAATCCCCTCCTATCGTCATATCGGTGTTTAGAAAGATTAGAGCTCCCCGTCACTCACTGGTCGTATATATTAGTGCATATATGCCTTGGTAAACTGCCCGCGGAATTAAAGTCGCGCTTTGAGCGACGGTGTTGTGACAACCCTAAGAAACTCCCTACCTTTGACCAGCTAATTACCTTCCTAGAAGACGAGTGTCGTCATCACGATAATGTCGGAAGTGCCTTCGTCATCGACACGTCCGATAATATAATTGTTCGCCCTAATCCTGCTAATAATAAATTTAAATCACGGTCCCCACCCCCCGCTCCGAGAGCATACGTCACAACGACACCTCCCGCTAGACCCAAGTGTTTTTTGTGTAATGATTGTCATCATTATGTCCGCGAATGCCCGGAATTCCTACAAATGTCCCCGAAGGATCGATCCATATTTGTGAGGGACAATAAGTTATGTTATAGGTGCCTCGACAGACATCCTATAGCCTCCTGCCAACGTGAGTATCGCTGTAACTACTGTCGCCGTACCTCCCACCATACGTTGCTGTGTTTCAATGCGCCCGGCCGCTCGTCCCCACAGCCGCGTGAGCGCGCCGTTACGTTTGCTAATGCTCCCGACCGCGCGTACTCCCCACCTCCCCGCACGGGCGGGCAAGCCTCTCCGCGTTATCATCATACTAGTCGCCGCTCCCCGCCGCCACGCGCATCTCCCACGCATTACCAAGATGTTTCCCCCGCGCCTCGAGACCAATATTACGATCGCCATTCCCATCCTACCCGTGGACGATACCATCACCCTTCCAGAACTCCTAGTCCTAACCAATAGCTAAATACTGCCACCTCCCCCTCCCCTCGTTCTGTGAATATTCCCCCTACGTCCCTAGTGCTTTTACCTACTGCAGTTATTCATGTTAAAACTCCCTTCGGATATTTTGTAGAAGCGCGCGCCTTAATTGATACCGGTTCCCAAGGCTGTATGCTTACCACTGATATAGTGTCTACGCGTATGAATGCTACGATGTACCCCTCCCCGGCCCCTGTTGTTGGTATAGGTAATGTTGAAACGGTAACCTCCCGCGGTGCTGTCCCCCTCTGTTTTAAATCACTAAGCTTTAATTGTCCCGAAGTGACGACTACCGCGATCGTTGTTGACGTCATCGCTGGTCCTCATCCTGAAGTCGACGTTCCTAAACTCGTTGTTTCCTCAATGCCTCGTCTGCCCCTAGCCGACCCGTCATTCCACACACCTGGACCTATCGATGTCCTCCTCGGTGCGGATGTTATTGGACTTCTCCTTAGCCGCGATCTCCGTGTTTTGCCCAATGGCCTTTCGGCCTTGTCTACC
Organism: Notodonta dromedarius; assembly: GCA_905147325.1. Lineage (NCBI taxonomy): Eukaryota > Metazoa > Arthropoda > Insecta > Lepidoptera > Notodontidae > Notodonta > Notodonta dromedarius. Next base: position 9,815,878 of record LR990165.1, on the reverse strand, counting down.
ATATTCGGGTATATTATTTTCGGCCCTGTCCCTGGTAAGTTTCCCACCCTTTTCCCCCCACTGACCGGAGTGTCCCTGTCCCAAATAGTTGAGAAATTTTGGAAGGTCGAGGAGGCCCCTCAACTTCCTCAACCTAACCCCTTAGACCAAGAGTGTGAAGACCTTTTCAACGCCACCACTACTCGTGGAAGTGACGGTAAATTTACTGTGAGGCTCCCCTTCTTAAGCAATCGTCCCCCTTTAGGTGATTCGAGATCGACAGCCATTAGATGTTTTTATAACATGGAAAAGCGTTTCCAAACCAGACCCGAGTTTCGTGAGAAATATATAGCCTTTATGAGAGAATACATCGACCTACATCACATGTCCTTGTCTTCTGCTAGCCCCGATACTGAACATTACTTCATCCCCCACCATGGTGTGTTTAAAAGTGGCGGAGATAAAATTAGAGTTGTGTTTAACGGCAGTAGTCCTACCTCTTCCGGTGCGTCTCTCAACCAGTGCTTACACTCAGGCCCGAAGTTGCAACGTGACATTACTCACATCCTATTAAATTTCCGTAGACATGAGATCGTGTTTGTAACCGATGTCCGAATGATGTACCGTATGAGTTGGGTGCATCCCGAGGACCGACGTTACCAATTAGTGTTATGGCGCGAAACTCCCTCACAACCCGTCCTCACCTACGAATTAAATACCACAACCTATGGTCTTCGTTCCAGTCCCTATATAGCAATTCGTGCTCTCCTTGAACTCAAGGAGAGCACGAACTGCTACCAGCTAACTAGCTGACCAAGAGCGTGCCACCTTCCCTAGAGCTGCAGCAGTACTCTACACTGATGTGTTTGTCGATGATTGCCTCACTGGGGCTGATTCCCTTGAGTCTGCTCGCCTCCTTAAAACTGAGCTTGAAGGTATTATGGCCTCTGGTGGTTATGAACTCCGAAAATGGATCAGTAACAAACCTGAGCTTCTTGAAGGCCTACCCGCTGACCATCTCCAACTACCCCATCTGTTCCAAGATACCACCAACCCCCAAACCATTGCGGTTCTAGGTATTCAGTATAGCCCTACTAGTGATTCATTTACCTATAGTTTTACCTTTAAACCGCCAATGAATATTACCAAACGCCAAGTCCTCTCCCTGATTGCTCGTATGTATGACCCCTGCGGATGGATAGCCCCCGTCGTGTTTAAAGCCAAGGAATTTATTCAGCGCCTGTGGCTTTCTGGCCTCACCTGGGACGAACCCTTAGACAGTGCCCTTGCGGAGGAATGGGAATCCTTTACCCAAGACCTTAGTCGCGTTAGTGAAATATCTATCCCTCGCCATATAATTCCCATTGGCTTCTCCTCTCTTTCCCTTCACGGTTTCTGTGATGCTTCTGAAGCCGGCTATGCCGCTGCTGTTTACCTACGTGCCGCACATCCTTCAGGACCCTGCTCTGTTCACCTCGTTATGGCCAAAACTAAAGTTGCTCCCGTTCGGACGCGCTTAACAATTCCCAAGTTGGAGTTGTTGGGAGCTACGCTCCTTTCAAAATTAACCCATCACGTCGCCTTCTGTCTGCAGAAATCGGTTGTGCTGGAATCTATCCATAGTTGGACAGACAGTAGGATCGTCCTTTCCTGGATAACTACCCCCCCGCATCACCTTCAAACGTTTGAAGCCAATCGTGTTTCCCAGATTATCAATTCTGGAACCCCTACTCAGTGGAGACACGTTCCCGGCCACATTAATCCTAGTGACTGCGCTTCCCGTGGTCTTACCATGTCCCGATTAATCGATCATCCTCTTTGGTTGTCACCCACCTGGTTAACACAACCCCCTGTCCGTTGGCCTCCCACTACACATTCATCTCCTCCCGCTGATATACCTGGCCTGCGTTGCTTCTTGACAACCTCCACCGTGCCCAATGCTGATGCATCTTTCCTTATCGAGCGGTATAGTTCCTTCAATAAATTAATAAATGTTACTGCCTACCTACTTAGATTTGCCTATAACTCGCGGAACCCTAATTCCCCTAACAAATCACCTTTTGTAACTCCCGACGAGCGACGACAGTCCCTCCTACTGCTAGTCAAACTTATTCAGTCCTACTCCTTCCCCGATGAGTTAGATCGCCTCCATCGTGGCGCGGTGATTACCAACCCCTTGAGACGTCTGAGTCTATTCATAGATGACCAAGGCCTCATAAGAGTAGGTGGTCGTTTACGACACTCCCTCCTCCCCTACGATGCACGCCATCCCCTCCTCCTACCTAAGAACGGACATTTTGTTTACCTTCTCATATCCCACTACCATCGAGAAAATTCCCATGCCGGTGCTAACTCACTCCTTGCGCTGTTAAATCGTGAGTTTTGGATCTTATCCGCTCGCCGAGCTATCCAACATGTAATTTTCAAATGTCTCCCGTGCTATCGGTTGAAGGCAGCTGTTTGCCAGCCTCCTATGGGTGATCTACCTAGAGATCGTGTGACCGCTGCTCGACCGTTCGATGGTGTAGGTACTGACTTCGTTGGCCCCTTTTTAACGAAGGTTCGAGCCTTTCGTAACCGGAAACTTGTTAAAAGTTACCTTTGCGTGTTTGTGTGCCTCTCCACTAAAGCCGTACACCTCGAAGTGGTGTCTGACCTAACTACTGAAGCGTTCATCGCGACCTTTACCCGTTTTGTTTCCCGTCGTGGTTTACCTAGCCTTATACGTTCTGACTGCGGTAGAAATTATGTTGGTGCAAATAATTACCTAAGAGAACTAGAATCCTTTCTTAAGCAAAATTCACCTTCTATAGGCTCAGAGCTATCGAAGCGTAATATTAATTGGGTTTTCGATCCTCCCGTGTGCCCCCATTGGGGTGGCCTTTTCGAAGCCGCTGTTAAATCAGCGAAGTCACACCTTAAGCGTGTTGTTGGAGAAACCCCCCTTTCTTTTGAAGAATTAACCACAGTTTTTAACAAAATAGAGGCCGTATTAAATTCTCGTCCCTTGTGCTCCGTCTCCTCAGACCCGAATGACCTTGAGATTCTGACACCTGGCCACTTCCTGATAGGCCAGCCTCTTACGGCTCTTCCCGAATACCCTTATAAGGATGTGAAGATGAACCGTCTATCCCGGTTTCAAATGCTCTAACAACTCACCCAATATTTTTGGTCCCGTTGGCACTTAGAGTACCTAAGTACCTTACAGGCTAGACAAAAGTGGACGTCCCCTACGAACCCTCCTAGTGTAGGCGAATTAGTGCTCCTCAAGGAAGACAACCTGCCTCCCTTGCAGTGGCGTCGTGGACGCATTGTTCGTTTATACCCAGGCCAAGACAACGTTGTCCGTATAGTGGATGTTCAAACCCCTACAGGTATCCTTAAGCGGTCCCTTACCAAGTTAGTACGCCTCCCTATAGATTAATCCCTTTCACATAAACATTAGGCCATGTTTAGGACGGGCAATATGTTTACTTTAGAATTTTGTATGTAGGTAGATAGTTAAAATGTACCCGTCTACCGTCATCTGCCTACCCCCCGATTAATGAGATATTTGTGCTGTCGTCCCTTTCCCCCCTTCATGACACTGTACTGACCGACTTGCGTGTAATATAGACGTCTTCGCGCGTGCTCCTGTGCCTAAAACTTTTAATCGTGTGATATCCCCCGAATCTGCTGTGTATTTTGTGTGGTGTGAACTCCAAAATCATTGTGAGCGCTCCAGTGCTGTGCCTGTGCAGAAGAACCCAGGGATCCAGATGCACCACCCGAGGAATGCACCCGCCTCCATCGTGCCGGTAACGTACACGTAGACATTGACCTGACCCTTACGTTTCTGCCTCCCCCTTATATTTGTATTATTGAATTTGGCCTAGCATAGCCTAATCAGGACCCAGCACTTTTCCCGCGACAATGACGATGGCAATGCGTTGAGTGGTCTACCAATTAAAAAGTGGCCCGGAGTCAAGGGAGAATAGTCATCGGGTAAGGAACTTAGCGGACATAGGGGGCGACTATTTAGAATTAATTATATTTGGGCGAACAAGGACGAGAATTCCTCGAACGTTAAGTGCGTAGTCCCTAAAATCCTAGTGAGGTGGAATTTGGCAGAGTTAACCCCGGCTTCCATCAACCCATTGAAGTGTGGAGCGTATGCAGGGGAAAAACGAAATTCGACGCCTTCACCGGCGGCAAAATTGAGGATAGTGTTGGCGTTAGAGATAAAAAACTCTTTAATTTCTTTAGAAGCAGCGACAAAGTTTCCACCATTGTCGCAATATATTTGCTTCGGCAGTCTTCTGCGAGGCGTCTTTCGACGGCTCGCTGACTGCTTCTAAATGAATACACTTATACCGAAAACAAACAAAAATACATAAGTAACATTTAGAGATTTTGCAGATACGTCCCTTACGATCTGTGATCATGAAGGGACCTGCAAAATCTGTGCCGACTGTAATGAATGGGAAGTCTGGCATTAATCTTTCAGCAGGGCCCTAACCACGCTAGCTAGCGTTTGAAGCGCAATCGCTAGCTTTTGCCTTTCTATTACGATTTGAGTAGCTAGCGTGGTTAGGGCCCAGGTAGGTTGCCCATTATATTTTTCATAGCCAGACCCTTGAAACGCCTACAGATATTACAATTGTGTGCAGTACGTCGGGCTAAGTCTCTGCCGCCGATAGGCCAAAATTTGGTTCGAACTGAAGCGAGTAGAGCCTAAGGACCTGCATGCAACAATCCTTTGGTGTTCCTGTCGGAATATTAGCTTGGTTAACTGATGATCGGCCTTCAACAGCATCGGATGTTTTTAATTTATTTTAAACTAGCTGTGCCCCGCGACTTCATCCGCGTAGTATTGGATTATTGGGTTAAAAAGTATCCTATATGTTAATCCCGGTTATAATCTATCTGTGTTCCAAATTTCATCCAAATCAGTTCAGTAGTTTTTACGTGAAGGAGTAACAAACATACATACATACATACATCCACACTCACAAACTTTCGCATTTATAATATTAGTAGGATGTTAAATTTTAATTTATTTTTTATCTCTACCTTTTCGCCGTACGCAGTGAGGAGAGTCTCCTATACAGACGGACACAAAGTTTTAAATGTTTGTAAACTATTTTACATATTTCTTTCTGAAACTCCCCCCTACCTCTAGTCACAATAGAACCATAGTTTCTCGAAGAAACTAATTAACGTAACACAATCAACACTCACGTACTCAAGTGTTTTTATCTAAAGTACCAAGTTGTGTTAGGTGCGTGTCGAACAAATAAATTAAGCCGAGGGATATAAATATTCGCAACGGTTCCGAATCATGTAGCGGTTGCACAGTATTCCAATATAATCGCTTAGGCTGCTGCTATATTCCTCTTCGTTAGCTTACTTGAGATCTGTTCACTGTAATAAACCGCCTATCTTCCGGCTTAAATCGTCTATCTTGTTGTTTGTCCATGCCAATTGAAGTAAGTAGGGGTAAGTTGACCTCACGTAGCGTCAAAGTAGAGGCACCGACTCCAAAAAACAAATCATAAGTTCCCTAGTTATTTCTAACTTTTTGTATACCTAGCCAGTTTTTTTAAGTCGGTTCAATTAATTTTGTTTAAAATTTCGAATTATCGGAACTGCTATTGCGCAAAAATAACCCTACCAAGCAATAATAAACTTTATTCCGTAGCAACAGATGATATTTTGACACGAAATTAAGTTCATATAAATATCTGTTTATATAAAATGTTGTTCAAGAATTATCAAAATATCATCGCGTATGTGTCAGATCCCGATCGGACCACTTGAGTTAACGAATGACTAACGTGCATTATCACTATATAAAAGCATAGTTCCCGATGATATATTAATTATTCTCCGAGTAGCTGTTGTGAAGAACAGTCGCGTTCTATTACCACCATGAAGTTCATGATCGTCGTTCTCTTCGCTGTCATCCTTGCTGTGAACGCTACAGCTTCCCAAAAAACAACCGGAATCGGTGAGCATATTTTGTACAAACTTTACATCTGGATGTACAGATTTATTATAAGAAGGTACTATAGTAAATATTGTTCCAATAATAACCTCTACTATGCGCGTGGGCCTTATATTTGAGACTACTCTCTTAGACTTTTCATCACCATCCACGTGTAAAATTTCAAGTGTAAATATCTCAGTAATTAAATAAATTACAAGAGTGCCACCCAGTGCCGTTTTTATGACTCAGGTGACGATTTAAATTCAATTATGAGCAAAAAAGACATGAAAACAATTTTTTTTTCCGCGGCACGTTCGAATTTGCCCGAAACGGCAGAATGAACCACGCGCGTTACTACTAATCATGTTAAATGCGAAAGTTTGTATGTTAAGACGCTTGTTACTCAACCACACAAACGGCTGAAATTAGGCATTTTTATAACCTGGGTTAATACATAGGATACTTTAATTAAGTCCATGCGGACGAAATCGTAGGCAGAAGCTAGTATTTTTGTAATGTACAACTTCGTTTTTTTTAGGAGGCAGCGCGCCGGCGTTGAAACAAACCCTGGTCCTGCCGATGTCTGCGAAGTCGTGCGACCCTACAACCTGCGTCTCCGACTGCCAGGACGTGGGCTTCGCGTACGGAAATTGCGAAAACGGCAGATGCATCTGCACAAACTAGTTCCTTCCATTGTTTACAACATGCAGTATATGCTGACATAATATTTAGCATTTCCATCATACGTTTGTTTGATGGCCAATTAAATGACGAAGCTCGTCAATTTAGTTCAGAAGTGCATATTATATTTTGTATACGTCTGTTGAAATATATGTTTTAAAATAAAACTATTTTTTTATTTGGGTACAAATAATCATGCTCTTTTCCTCTTACTCAGTAAACCTAGTTGGCATGTCCTGATCAAATGTATCTATCGATTTATCTACATTCATATCATTAAGCTATAAATATAAATTCAGAATCATAAGCACAGTAGTCTGTCTGTCTGTTTGTCTGACAAGACCCATTTTTCTCAGAAATGTCAAACGTTATGGTCACTTCTTCTTCTTCTTTTTTCAGTTTTGGCAATTATCCTTTTATCCAAAGATATCGCTGCCGATGTCGAGTGCTTGACGTGTGGTTGACTGAACTTGACAACTTCTTAGTGTTGAGCGCTGAAAAAATTACCCAGGAGTAGGGAATATTTGGACAAAGCGACCGGCATAGGATATGGTTATGGTCACTTGTTGGTGGATGAAAATCAAAAGATACGACCACAGATTAACTCAATACGCCTGTGACCGTACATAGAAAAGTTTATAGATAATACGATGGATAAAGTGAAACGGCGCTATACAAAAAACAGCGAGCGTGAAAGAGCTAGCGAGTCTTATGTATACATATTAGTTACTTTATCTATGTTTGTGTCTCTGCCCCACACATAAAACAAATGAGGCCATAGAGAATATTCAGGTTTTCAACAAACTTTGCATTTATTATTCGTATCATTCACTCAGAAGATAGCCTATGGATACGATACACGACAAGGAATTCGAACATTTGTTAGAGTAGGGTAAAATCGATATATCGAATGTATCGTTGTCAATTTCAAGAGTAGCACCCCTGGGTTGTTACGATATTATAAATTTGAAAAGTTTCCCGGAATTGGGAAAAAATGGATATCCATTTTCTATGGGATTTGTGTATAAACTAAAGACGTTCTATAAGACACGTTACAAATGATGGATACGCGCATGCGTTAAATTTGGTTGTTTTGTTAATGGTCATGGAACATTCCGCAGTAATAATTCTAGAGGGCGCTACTCCGCCATCACGTAAACAAAACACAAAAAAATGCAATTTAAAAGAATATTAGCGTTTTTGAAAATTCAACCCCAGGGCTTCTCCCGTCCACCAGAACCGGAGCTATTACTTACATTAAATTGTAGCATAATTGAGAAACTTTTGATAGTAATTAAACCTCCGTGTAATCAATATTTAGATTCGTTGATTCCTTGTCTATTCTAATGTCAATCATCATAATGTCATAACAAAATTATGTTAATACTTAGGTACACAATTTTTAGATTAACTTTAAAAAAAAAAAAATTGCCTCACCTAGACCTACCGACCATCAGTCACATAAAACTCTGTTGTTGGCAAAATCATCGACTACCTAACGATGAAAGCCATATTTAAAAAAAAAAGAAGAAGAAGGTACACATATTTTCTGTTGATTATTGTACATTGCATTGGTTATCTTCGATTATAAATGAGAGAGCTAAAACTGATAATGTAAATGGCGCTTTCATGATCTGGTATCGAAACTAGACGTATCAGAAGAATTTTCGAGATGAGCAATGAATATTGAGCTACAGGAGCTACGCAAATCGCGCTTACTTAATTATTTGGAATAAATAGCAGTGGCGTGCACTCCATAGAGGCATAAAGGCACTGCCTACCCTGGGATTTTATGATAAAATAATAATAAATAATAAAATCAAACAGAAAAAACCATTCGAAAGTAAAATCATTTTAATTAGATATTTGAAAAAGCGCGCGCATAATGCTGTCATGTGGAGACCACTGACCGCTCCTTTCGCGCCGCCTGGTGGCAAAGGCACGTACTAAATGTGCCTCATTCTTCGTGTAAGAAACGTTGATTCCTTGAACGATATACGCACACAGACGCACAATTTACTACATTTCTATTCTATGAATGAAAATATACGTGACTCAGGCACTGCTTACTTTGGTAACCCGACGAAATCTAGTAGTTTGAATCGCAATTTAATTTGTTGGTTTAAAGTATACAATGCGTTTTTGTTACTTAATATTTAGTATTAAATTTGATTTGTTTGGTGGATTTTATTGATGTTCTGTGTTTGTTTGGTTTGTTTACATGCGTGCTAAATAATTTGAATAATTATTAAATCCTCGTTGTTATGGATAAATATTACTTGTGAAATTTGTGGCGTGTGTGATAAGCAAGTCCTTAAATTAAAAATAAAAGTGTTTTCTCATTTGCCCTATGCGGAAAAAGTGAACTTTATTTTAAACTTTCGATGCGTAATAAACTTGAATTTGTCCCAGAAGAAAGGTACGTAATATCACGAGGCAATTAATGAAAAATTTTATGAATCATTTCCTTGGATGATGAAATTTTATGAATCATTTCCTTGGATGATGAAATTTTATGAATAATTTCCTTGAATGATGAAATTTTATGAATCATTTCCTTCGATGATGAAATTTTATGAATCATTTCCTTGGATGATGAAATTTTATGAATCACTCACATCATTTGGATGACAGACATACTGGGATCTTTTTCAGCGCTAAAGCGTATACCAACATAGGTACGTAGACTACGTAGGCGTAGGTAGGTATTTACGAAATACGCAATGACAACAGCGCGAGCGCCTTGCCGAGTTGTCTAAAATTTAGATTGAAAATAAAACTACTTACGGATTTAAAACAAACGGGATCTTTTTACGATATCGTAAGTAGGTAGGTATTCAATTCTTATTTTAAAAAGTTTAGGCGCTTAGATTTCATTTATAAATTAGTAAACAAATTTGATAATTTTATTTAGTTTGGGTAGGTACTTTTATTAATCTACCTAGGTATCTGTCCTTGTGAATAACTGCATGAATATATCTAGGTACTTAACTAACGGGCAGGGACCCATGCAGAGACTGACTTGTCATAAAATCTATATAGGTACCTATATCAATGTCTATGAACATCAACCAATCACCTTAGATATCGTAGGCTAAATACCCACTTACTCGCAACAAAAGACGTCTAACACATGCAAACCTGGACTAAGCTCACGAGTAATAATTCAAGGTACCTTCCTAGGCAGGTAGGTACCTTGAATTATTACTTATGCCTAATTTAATTTATTTTTATGCAAAACTCTGCCTACCCTGTTTCAAAACCCTATGCACGCCACTGATAAATAGGTAGAGTATACATTTCATGAAAGGGTCGTCGCATCGGGGGTTTTATAAATTTTCAATTTAGAGTTATAAAATATAGGTAGCCGGAATTCTGTCAATTTTCTGCAACCAGTTTTCATCAATTAACCACGTGTTCTGAAGAGAGTGAACACTTAACGACCAACATGGCGATCATGCGATTCAAGTTAATTTTTACTAGAGTCACTATAGAGAAGTGAGGGCCGGCTCTCATAACGAGGTCTCGAGAGGAGCACTAAGTACCAAGAATCCAGGGCACCAAGAGTTCGTAGGGATGTGTGTGTGGAGGCTCTTCATAGGGACCGGAGGGTCCTGCTGGGGTGCTCAGGAATAAGAGGAGGAACAAAACAGGGTACATTGTACCGTAAGGGAGTACGACTCCTAAAATCAGTGGTACTTAGATGTAGAGATAAAGAATTAATAGTAACGTTAAAGCGCATGATTTACATGTCGGCTTACTTGGGACCTTTGGGTTTAAACCCCAGTTTAAACAGTATCCACGAGTCTTGTATTTACAGTACACTATCCTAATGATCTAATACAGGCTTAGCCTAACTCGCATTATTAGTTAATTATACGGTCTTACATGATTTTTGTTTATTTTTTGTTATAGCCAAGTATACACAACACATTCTCATCTGATGTGTTACCTTATTGACTTGAAAACCTATATATATATATGTATATATATATATATGGGAGGAGAAATAAACCCCGTTTTATTATTATTTTTATATTAAACATAATTTGCACTTATTAACCACATTACTATGTGCACTGGCAAAAGCCAGCGCCCGCGCCATCGACGCAATAGCCAGAGTTGTAGCCTCCTTGTTGGCAGGATGCCCTGCAGTAAGCTTCATCGCACGAAAGCCCAGCAGGTATCGGCGAGCCTTGTTCCAGTACCGGTGCGTTGCCTCCTGGGACAAAGGAAGTTGTACATTAGAAAATATAAATAAGATAGATATAAGTACTAGCTACTGTCCACGATTTCGTCCGCTTGGACGTTAATAAAGTATTTTATGTGTTAATCCAGGTTATGAGGTATATGCGTGCTGAATTTCATCCAAATCCGTTCAGCCGTTTTTGCGTGATTGAGGAACAAACTTACAAACATTCACATTTATCATATTAGTTTGATAAAGTACTGTGTATTGACAGACGTTTTTTATTTTTTGTGACGTCTGACCTCTGGATCTTCATGTATAACCATGCCTGAGGGACCGCGTGACAAGATGCATGTGACAAGTTTTTAACTGACGTTTTTATGTATTTTAACCGATTACTCCGTCAATTGTGGACCGATTTTAAAAACTCTTTTGTTGTTTGTATAGGTACTAGGTAAATCTAAGTGGACCCATATAAATTTTAACAAAATTGGTTTAGTAGTTTGAGTGATTTGGATGATTTACTGTCACCAAGAATTCAATATGTACGTAGTTTACCCCAAAAATTATGAAAAAAAATATTTTAATACGAAAAAATACTGACTAAAAAACCATGGGTGCACTAAAAAGCGAGAAATAACTAAGGTCCTCGTAATTTCTTTAATTTCGAGTCGGTGCCACTATCTTTATACTACGTTAGGACTACTTCTTAAGTAGTAACCTACCCCTACTTGAATTGGCACTGACTCCAAATGATGGAGGTAATCTCTAAACCTACTGCTCCGATCCTGGAAATACATTCACTGATACAAAGTTATAAAAGGAATCCCTGGGTGACATGTGCTATGTTAAAACATTCTACTTGGGTGAAACCGTGCGTAGCTAGTCTCAAATATAAGACCCACGCCCATAGAGGTTATTATTGGAACAGAACTTACTAAAGTAGCTTCTTATAATAAATCTATACATACAGTTGTAAAGTTTGTACAAAATATGCTCACCGTTTCCGTCTGTATTTTGGGCAGCTGTAGCGTTCACCGCAAGGATGACAGCGAAGAGAACGACGATAATGAACTTCATGGTGGTAATAGAACGCGACTGTTCTTCACAATAGCTACTCGGAGAATAATACATATAACATCGAGAACTATGCTTTTATATAGTGATAATGCACCTTAGTCAATCGTTAACTCAAGTGGTCTGATCGGGATCTGACATGTGTCAGATTATACTTTATTTCGTATCAAAATATCATCTGTTGCTACGGGATAAAGTTTGTTATTGCTTGGTAGAGTTATTGGTGTGCAATTTATCATTTCGATAATTCTAAATTGTAAAAGTAATGATTTATATATTTTATTTAACGACCAGCTGTGCCCGCGACTTCGTCAGCGTGGAGAATAACTAAAAAAAAATTCACAAAATGTTCGTTCAGTTCGCAGAGTTTATGAAAGATAATAATTATGTTAATTAAGAATGAAGTTAATAAAGAAATACCTATGCTCAGTTTTATCTCAATTTTTTTTTGCCTGTCGAGTTTCCTGTTTTATATACCTACCTATCGCAAAAGCCCGCTCGCGCGTTCTGAGCCCGCGCGACGGACAGCATTTGTAATCTATGCTTTTTGTGTTTTCTATAATAAAAGTAGCTTATAAGTTACTGCTCATAACTTCAGTTATCTGCCAGTCAAAATCCCGTAAAAATCGGTCCAGCCGTTTCGGAGATACTCTTGGATTTCATGTGTTTTGATTTGTTTACGTGAATCCCTAATTGTTTTTCTCAAATTAAAGTAGCCCATCAGCCAGTAGCCTATCATCTATCTGCCAAAGAAAGTCCATTCAAAATCGGTCCAGCCGTTTCAGAGATTACCCGGAACGAACACACAGACAGACAGACAGACAGACTGACAGACAGACAGAAAAATAAATTTTAATACGCGTTTTTGTTATAAGTATCGTATGTACTTTCATATGCATTTAGTTAAAAGGTGTTATTTTGATTTTACAAACAGACACTCAATTTTGTTTTTTTTGTATAGATACCCCACTTGAGAATGTGAGTAAACATTTTTTTACTCCTACTTCCCATGTAGGTACGGGAGGTACCCCATAATAATTTTGCTTCGTACACAGGTTTGTAGCGGTACCTACTAAAACTTTATTTTTGTGCCAAGTTTCAGCCTTCTAGCTCTAAAAGACTTTGAATAATATTACTGTGTCGTCAGATAGAAGGACAAACGGACTACTAAGGGTTCCTAGTTTGACCACGGAGCCCTAAAACTGTTTTTCCTGCCGATAAACAGCGATTCCATGAATTGCAGCAGCCAGCGATAACGATAACTGTCTGATCTCATGTGTGCGCACTGAGCGAATTCCAAGAAGGCAATATCTCTCCGACTTTTGAGAATATAATTTAAGAATGCAGTCATTGTTCGGTACGGAAACATAAGGAAAAAAAGGCGACTCAAACACAATAGATTTTTCGACCAATTTATTATTTATTGTAAATTTGGTAAATGGGTCTTAACTTGGAGGCAATCTAATGGCGAGTGCGCCTCGCATGGCGGGGTTAATCCAGCTGCGTGCGTGGAAGGGGTAGGTAGGGATGATGACAGTATGTATTCATTAGGCTCTCCGCACGCGTATATCCTAATAAACATGAGGCGCCAACATATTCCCGGCCCTGGAAAGCTGTCGGCTTTCAAGCACTCATTTCCTCTGGAGAATCTGGTCTGGGCAACGTGCATACTCTATTGATGGCGCGACGCACCACGCCTTTGACGGTGTCAATATCCACAACGCGCGTTACGCCGTCGGGTCCCGGGAACAGCTTTATGACTCGTCCGAGACGCCAGTAAAGTGGTGGGGCGTTGTTCTCCTTTAGCACGACTAGGTCGTCGATCTGCAGCTCCTTACACCTGGCACGCTACTTTGTCCTCGTCTGCAGCTCCTCGATGTACTCGTTGCTCCAACGATTCTAAAAATGCTGCTTCATTTGCTCTAAGCGCTGGAACCTGTCGAGACGATTGACGTTAATATTGTCCAAACATGGCGATGGCAATGCGTTGAGTGGTCTACCAATTAAAAAGTGGCCCGGAGTCAAGGGAGAATAGTCATCGGGTAAGGAACTTAGCGGACATAGGGGGCGACTATTTAGAATTAATTATATTTGGGCGAACAAGGACGAGAATTCCTCGAACGTTAAGTGCGTAGTCCCTAAAATCCTAGTGAGGTGGAATTTGGCCGAGTTAACCCCGGCTTCCATCAACCCATTGAAGTGTGGAGCGTATGCAGGGGAAAAATGAAATTCGACGCCTTCGCCGGCGGCAAAATTGAGGATAGTGTTGGCGTTAGAGATAAAAAACTCTTTAATTTCTTTAGAAGCAGCGACAAAGTTTCCACCATTGTCGCAATATATTGGCTTCGGCAGTATTCTGCGAGGCGTCTTTCGACGGCTCGCTGACTGCTTCTAAATGAATACACTTATACCGAAAACAAACAAAAATACATAAGTAACATTTAGAGATTTTGCAGCCACGTCCCTTACGATCTGTGATCATGAAGGGACCTGCAAAATCTCTGCCGACTGTAATGAATGGGAAGTCTGGCATTAACCTTTCAGCAGGGCCCTAACCACGCTAGCTACTCAAATCATAATAGAAAGGCAAAAGCTAGCGATTGCGTTTCAAACGCTCCGCTTTTGACGTTTTGCTGACACCATACCATATCAATGTTGTCAGCAAAACGTCAAAAGCGGAGCGTATATATATAAGGCTATATTCCTATATTCGTCTTCCTTAGCTATATTCGTCTTCCTTAGCTTACTTGAGATCTGTTCACCGACTACAAAAAACATATCATAAGTTCCCTAGTTATTTCTAGCTTTTTGTATACCTAGACAGTTTTTTTTAAGTTGGTTCAATTACTTATGTTTAAAATTTCGAATTATCGGAACTGCGATTGCGCAAAAATACCCTACCAAGCAATAATAAACTTTATTCCGTAGCAACAGATGATATTTTGATACGAAATTAAGTTCATAAAAATATCTGTTTATATAAAATGTTGTTTAAGAATTATCAAAATATCATCGCGTATGTGTCAGATCCCGATCGGACCACTTGAGTTAACGAATGACTAACGTGCATTATGTAACGGAACAGACTTGCCCGTGGTTCCGTCTCATGCACAAATATAAATATAACTATACATTTATATATGCTTTTAAATAAATAAAGGAAATAATTAAATATTACTTTAAATTTAAGCAAATAATCTGTTAATTAATTTTATTATTCTGAAACAACTAGTTAGACTGACATATTAAATGATAGCGTAAAACTCCCCTTTAGTAGTATTGAGCATGGCGTACTCCTCATTGTTAAGTTTAAAGAAATGCATTCTGCGTGATGCTAGGCAAACATGCGTATGAAATTAGGTATAATGTTAGGCTTGGAGCAGGTCGAAACTTGTCCAAGAGAGCTCAAGCATTACCATATTTGGTTCGGCGCCACGGTGTCGGCGTCTATTTTTAGCTCTCATCGGACGATAATTAAATATATTTGAGGGTAGTTTGAGAAGAATGCAGGAACAAGCTAGAGATGAGGTGAGCCGCTAATTTACGTTTTCGATATTGAGATTCGGTAAACGATCGGACATTTATATTATAATCGATGTAAATTACTTCCATACAGGTAAGATCTAAAACAAACTAGAAGCAGTTCGACAAACAGATTCACTCTAGTGGAGGAGTTAGAAATAGTCTATATATTTTAGGCACAATTCACTTAGTAGTTTTGATAATTAGAATATTGTTTATATCCAGGATATTAGCCAAAGTCTGAGGAAACACTACCAGTAAGAATACCTTATTATTAGACGTATACCTTCCTATATAAAGATTGATCGAATTACGTTCGGTATTGTGAGATTGAATTCGTAGAAATTCTGACTTTGCGCGTCTCTAGTTTATAAAAATATTGAAGGTAGGAAATATACATGATAGCGTCAGGTGGCGAGATTATAAAAGGCCTTGCACAGCTAATTTCGTGGTCATTCATTTAGAGCTCCCAAGCTAAACACAAGTATCAAGTTTATAGTTAGTCGCGTTCATAGATTTAATTTATATTAATATATACCATCTGAATGTACTCAATGTTTAATAAAGCAAGCCTTATGGGCTGGTTTTGTTGAATATTGTAGGTGTATTTTCTAATGGTATCGTTGTAGTTAAACGGGGATTCTCGGTCGGTCATAGTGTTTATTCTAGCCATTTTTATCTAATAAAATACCATCCGGAAGTGCTCAATGTTTGATAAAGCAGGTCTTCATGGGCTCGTTTTATTGAATGTTGTAGGTGTGTTTTCTGGTGGTATAATGTAGATATACGGGGATTCGCGGTCGGTAATTTGATACTTGTGTGCGGCTTACTTTGATCCATGGTCATGGTTCCATGGGGTGTAATGGCGCTGGTACGCTGGTGTTCATTGCATCGTCCTCTCATTGGTTAGGTCTGGGTCAGTTGGTGCGCTCCAGAAGTCGTTTTTCCCTTGCATTGGGCTCGGCTAAGCACCCCGTTCTGGTGTATTCTATGTACGTGGGGTGAGGTTCCCGTCGAAGTGGGAGCAGGCTTAGGCAACTCACTACCTGTGCTTAGAGTCATCCGTTCGGTCTATCTATATATATTTATATTTATACACATTTATTGTCCTTGGTCCGTTGGAAGTCCACACCCCAGTCAGCCCGGCTTCGGCCACGTGGATAACCGACACGTAGGGAACGTTAGAGGTTATAGAATTCCCCTCGAGCCTAACCACCTCAATCCCACAGAAGCTATTAGTTAGGTGTCCATCATTGCACCGTGATGGACAGCTCAAGTAAATGTAAATGTGAGTCGCGAACTCTAGTGTTGCTTGATTTACACACAAAGATCGAAGGTAGTTAGATGTCTTGGTTAGAGGTTATAGTTTCCCATCGAGCCTAACCACCTCAATTCCCAGAAGCTGTTAGTTAGGTGTCCTTCATTACACCGTGATGGACAGCAAGCACAATTAAAAGTAAATGTGAGCTCCGAGCTCTAGACCTGCTTAAATTACACACAAAGATCAAAGTTAGGTTCCTTGGTTAGGTGCTACTATTAGGGAATTCCATTAAGATAGGTACAATACATCGGACTTTATGAATAGGTGGTTAGGTAAAACTAAATAACGACGTTAGGTAGGTAGAAGTATAATATTTAAAACGTGGCAGGTATTTTTATTATGTATGCTAGTATTGTACACGGATTCATAGGAATTTATAATTTATGTAGGTAGGTATAGCCTTAAGTATAAAGACGCGGTATGTAGAACAGAATACTTAGGTATTAAGTAGGCGGATAGATAGGTAGATCGGAATATATTTAAGCCTCAATTTAAATATAGGCAGGGTATAAATCAGGCAGGGCCTTTGCTTCATCCATGGAGTTTCTTGCCCGTTCTTCTCCATGAGATTAATCTTGTGAATGGGTGGTAAATTCTTGAAGTTTTGAAATTCACATTGCTGATAAATATATTTACTTTCATTGAATGTAGTATTTAATCAATATTTCATTGAATCTTGTACTTTTGAATAATATAACCGTGTCGTTTGTTCAGTAATAAGATTCTGGATGGATGGAAACTGACTGATAAGTCTATTTATTTTACTTAATGTTTTCCTCATGTAAAGCTTGATAGTTTTGGTTACACTAGGGGCGGTAGACCCTGTTGGCAATCACTAAACAGTAGATGATAGAGTTGCTAACCTGCAGTCACTGACTAGACTTAATAGCTAACACATTGATCGGAACTCATTAGTTTGATTTCGCCCAGGCAGTAGCCTTTTAGTATTCTCATCACAGTAGATGATTGAGATGCTAATCATCACAACAGAAATCAAACTTACTTCGTTTGACTTTGACTCAGTGATATCCTGAAGATCTCTTGCTGTCCAGATGATTCGATTCTTATTTGTTGAGTTAATGGATTTACTACAATGATACTATTGATGATACAGTTATTCAATGTGTACTCTTAATATAACAAATAATTGTTATTCATGATTTATCAAAATGTTCACTCATATTAAATAAGACAAGTCAAGGAGGGAATACAGATATGAGACGTTATCCCACAGTACAGGGCGGGGAGGGGCCCTGTACCTTGTCATAAACAAATAATTATTGTAATTATAATCTTTTAACTATTGAAATGTAATGTAGAATTGATCTTATCGCCACAAAGCAATTATATTTAACTCTCGGAATAACCAACTTATTACATCCATATCTTCATTAATTACTTATTTAATAATGAAACTCGTTTAGTTATGTAAGTTCATTATTGAAGATTTAGGCTTAATTAATCAGGGTATTTTAAGTAGGTATTGTAACTACATACGTCTTAAGAATACAAATCTTTCACTAAAAGAATTTAGGTTACTATTCAGGGTTTCACTACGTTAGGTCCTATAACCACTAGACAATACAGATCACATGGCCATATCAATATTCAAACCCAGATCACAACCAAACTAGTTATAGATAACTATTCACATATTGAATTCTTAGGTGCTTAATTTGGTTAGGGTATTTAGTTATATTAATAGGTTTATTTATAGTTAATTATTAATTTCATTACTTCTTTATATTTATATCATTATATTTAGCATATTTATATTCATATATTTAATTAGAGAGAGATGAGAGAGAGTGGGTGGTTACAATTTGGTGCCGTGACCAGGATGCTATGAATCTTAGATTACTACGGTATTCTGTTCGGTTTACATAATCAGAATAAGTTTCTGGATTACTGAGGTATTTGCTTTAGTTGTCTTGTTTGGTTTGATCTGGTAAAGTGACTTTAAAGTCACAATTTGTTGTTCGTGAAATGGAAAGTGATTAAGATTGGTATTCAGTATGTTAGATAGATGAAACACTGAAAGGTAGAAATTACGTCATTTGGTTCCGATAGTTGTGTAAGTTTGCGAATCCATTGTAAGTAGGTAACGCGCGATAAAGACTATTCTTGGCAATAGGTCGTAGGATTTCATATTAAATAGTTAGACCTGATAGCGCACTACTAGTTCCTTAGTCGATCAATAAATTTAGCCATTAACTGAGAAATTATAACAGAAATTTTCATAATAATATCCTTTTCTATTTTAGGTTATAAAACTTAATTGTCGGTAGGAGTAAGCGATAAGTAGTTGATTGGATTAAATCGATTAAAAAAAATGTTTTGATTAGAGTATGGTTTATGGTAAATCAATAGGTACATAAATAGTAAATAGTTTCACAATAGGCAAGCTAAGGTAGCAAGAGTAGGAAATTATAAAAAAAAATTGTCGGTAGATCATGTTTATGGTAATGTTTCTTAGGTATGTCTTTTGTAGGGCGGAAATCTTTCAAACATAGTAATTAGTAGAATTTATTTATAGCACGAACTTCGTATAACGACTCGTATGACGTAGGTTAGTAGTTTAGTAGTTTCTGTTGTAGTAGGTAGTAGATTAGTAGTTTCTAAGATTCGTGTGTGGATGTTCGTAGGGATACTAAACCAATGTTTAATTTCTACGCGGCGGTAAATTTTAACTAATCTGTAGTTAAGTTAAGGAAATTGATCCGTATTTCAGAGTCTGGGGGTTGCTAATAAAAAATAATTTGCCGAGTAGTATTAGGTAGGACAATACTCTTAGGTCTATTATTAATTAAGGGAAGGTTTATTATTATAAGTCTAGAATAAGTTCAGTCGCAAAATTTAGTGGTAAAACAAGCTAGGTAGGTTAGTACATATTTACGAATTTTGGAAACTTATCAGGAACACTGCGGTGATTGATGATCGTTTTGCGTAATGGTTTAGGCGTAGGCCGCTCGGCGCTGTGTCCTGGTTGGTTGCGGGTTCGATTCCCGTCGGGAATTTCAGAAATGGTTTTTTGATGAAAGTACTAGTTCGGGATAGTACGGTTGGTGTATTAGTCTGGTGCAATTTATTACGACTATCAAATATAAATTTGTGTAGGTAGGTAGGAGTTATTTGTATGATGGTTGATTGCGGGTGCGATTCCCGTTGGAAATTTCAGTAATTATCTTTTCATGAAAGTACTAGTTCAAGATCGTACGGATGGTGTGTTAGTCTAGCGATATTTATTATTACTATCAAATATAAATTTGTACAGGTAGGGAGATGGTATTTGTATGATGGTTGGTAGCGGGTTCGATTCCCGTCGGGAATTTCAGAAATTGTATTTTGGAATCTTACGGTTGGTGTTAGTCTGGCCATATTTATTATTACATCAGATATAAATTTGTGCAGGTAGATAGATATTATTAATATTATTATGATGCTTGGTTGCGGGTACGATTCCCGTCGGTAATTTCGGAAATGCTATTCTATGAAAGTGCTAGTTCAAGATCGTAAGGTAGGTGTGTTAGTCTGGCGATATTTATTATTACTATCAAGTATAAATTTGTGTAGGTAGGTAGATATTATTTGTATGATGTGCGAATTAAGTAAAAGCAAGTAGGTAAGTACCTTTAGAACGGATCATCTTAACTATAATTCGTAGTATATTTTTAATAACTAGGATTAAACGTGGTTTTCTAAAGTAGGTTAGTACCTGTTAGATATGATAACAAATAATTAGGTCAGAACAGAACGTCTTAAAATCATAAGTGGATACAGGACTCGTTTATTATTAAAGTTCATTCTATAATAATTATAACATCCTACACATTCAGGTAGCTCGGTGATATGAGATATACGTCTTACGCAATTCAGGTAGAAAGGACCTAGGTAGCAAAGGTAATAAGTAAATCATAGATTAGGTATTATTTGATTAGTAAATTGCTAGGATAATCAAGAGCGATTAATGAACATTGATATTTCACTGCTAGTTAGTTGGTTACGGACTTCGCGTCTAATTAGGTAAAGCTGTTAAAATTTTAGGAAAGGTTTCCAATTCTTGTCGTTCAATTCAAGATTTTTGTACTGAATTGCTATATAATTTAAGTCCATTGCTTGATAGAAAATATAACAAAAAAAAAAGATAAGGGTGGCGGCTCTGAATACACAAACGGAGATTTTTATGAGAAATCACATATGTATTAAGAGTTTAATAGTAGAAAAGTAGGAATC
The DNA here is from genome assembly GCA_905147325.1 of Notodonta dromedarius. Classification (NCBI taxonomy): domain Eukaryota; kingdom Metazoa; phylum Arthropoda; class Insecta; order Lepidoptera; family Notodontidae; genus Notodonta; species Notodonta dromedarius. The sequence continues at coordinate 9,794,908 of LR990165.1, read as the reverse complement.
TTATTAAATCTATAGGTACAAATAAATAAAATTGGAGTGTCTGTTTGTAATGTTAAAATAGCACCTTTTCACTAAATGCATGTGAGGGTACGTACGGAACCTATGGCGCGGGGGCGCGATTTAGAAAAAAAATGTCTGTATGTTTGGTTTGGGTAGTCTCCGAAACTGGACCTATTTTGACGGGATTTTCACTGACAGATGGCTCATGTTATAGGGGGCGATTTGGGCTGCTTTTATTTTAGAAAAAAAAATACACAAATGGGTCCTGTCGCGCGGGCTCGGAGCGCAGGAGCGGGCTTTTGCGATAGGTGTATAAAAGGAAAATTTGATTAAATTTAGCATAGGTGTTTCTTTATTATCTTCATTATTTTAGTAAACTCTGTTTTGTATAAACGTTTTGTTAAGTAACACTTCATGCGGTCGAAGTCGGGGGCTCAGCTAGTTTAATAATTTAGTACAGATAGGGGGTTGAACGAAAATAAAACACAAAGTTGATATTGGTTACATAAATTGGTAGATATCTTTTCTCTCATCAACTGCCTAATTCAGCGAAATAGAATAACAAGTTCTAGGTACGATTAGAATCGCATTGATATTTGATATGAAATACATAATGTTGATATCTACTTAGGTAAGTAGGAAATTAAGTTAGTGCGTATCAATTACATCGAATTATTATTATAGATAGCGGAAAATAGGATAAAATCTTTAGGTTTGGTTTGGGAAATAAATAGATATAAATAGAAACCAGTTCTTGTACCTACTTTGGTAAGAATAGCTTAATAATATTAGATCTATAATGAAATAAAACAATTTACGAAGCAAGTTCAAATAAGTTAGAACGTTATGTAGGGATCTAGATGGAAATAATGATCGAATAATGATCAATACCAGCGAGGTAATAAGTATATAGAAAACAATTTTGTTATATAAGGTTAGTTTTATACAATAAGTAGATAGGTAGATCGGATAGTTAGGTATGATACGTTTAAGTTAGAAAAGTAGTAGGGAGGATTTAATTTAGAATCTGTACCAACTCGATCTCGCTAGCAAAGCCCAGAATTTTAGCAAATGAGTAGTGCATTTTATGGTGTAAGATTTTGCAGGTAGGGAGATGTTTTAGCCTTACTTAGAATATATTTAAAGATATAGTTACTTTGCGTTACTTTACTGTCACTTAGGAACATAAATAATGGCGATGTTGACTTGTAAAGTATGTAAAGTTTTGTTCAATAAAGAAAGCTGGTTGATATAGGTAGGAAATTCCATTGTAGTTAGGTATGTGTGTATTATAATACTGCGACGATTTTACAAATAAGAGATATGTAATAATAATTAAAATGTGTGTTCAGACATTAGTTTAATTTCATTTTCTTGCATAGCTGTTATTTACGATTTTATTATAGGTATTGCGTAACTGTCATTTTCTTAAGATATTTTGCTTAGCTGCTACTTCACGTATTCGCATGTTGCGTATCTTTTATTTAGCGTTTCTATCTTTTTAAATTTCGGTCATTTTGCGTAACTATTATTTTAAATTTCTGGCGTTTGGCGTAAGCGTTTATAATTGTGCAGTTCGTAGTGCGTATCTATCTGTAATTACGTAGTCTAGCTATTGCGTAACAGTCATGTCATGTCTAACTAGTATTTATGTGTATAAACTGTTTTGTTGCATCCAATCGGGGGGTTGTGCAGTGATGATTAGGTATCTACTTAGATTTCATGTGCAAAATTATTCGTAGCTTCGTGCCGAGTATGTTGTTGGGTTATTTAGGTGGCGTGAATCGCTATGAACGTAGAAGCTTTGTAAGCATGTTGTGTTTTATAGGATAGGATTGATGATGTATGAATTAGTTATGTAATATGACTCCTCATAGTTTTCTTGAAGGGCCTAAGTGATTCAACAGTGTCTCGGTACGGAACGGTTTATCAATGTTTGAAGTTCAGAAAATCATTCACACAATCAAAGGACCTTTTATGATGGAGCTTTGGTGTTAGGATAGGTCAGTAGACATGCATCAGTATTAACTGATTTCATAAAAGGTCCGTACTCTACCGGCAGCAAATAACATGACTTGGTACACTCTACAAGCTCCGAATTGTGAATAAGTTGTTGTTGTGGGCTTAGGTCCTGGTGGGGCGTTGCAGTCATGGGGAATTATCACTTGTTAGCATTGGAAGGTCCAAACTTTGATAGGATAGTGTACCCGGTTCACACCATACGTAAGATGGGTTTGCTGTGAAAGGCTTACACTAAATCATTAGGATTGACCTCCTCACAACGGGTTTCCTTCCGGAGTTTGGACTGACCTGAGAGCGGTTATTTTTTGTTCATGATTGCTACGTTAGTAAACTTTGACTTGGGTCCATACAGCAATTATTACCAATTCGGTGTAAATACACTGTTCATTGTAGGTTTACACACATTTAACATACATGCATTACCACAATTTTCTGAGTCGGATATTGATAAATTAGAATTTGCACTAGTTCGTTCTTTTGGGGTTATTTAAAATTATTTGAGCATATTTGTGCATTTATTTTGGTTCATGAAAAATTTACTTCGGTTATATATTCATTCACCTGCATAATAAAATCGTAATACGAGTTGCGGCCTTAGGTGCTAATCTCATCCCGAGCTTGCTCTTCAAATAAATTACGGACGCATCGTATCTTATCCGGTCCCTTTATAACGTCTACGGTTTTGTGTAACGATATTTTTTGTGTAACTATGTTAAAAATATTAAATTAAAATACTTTTACAATTTTACTGTATAATCGAAATCCTGATATTTCCGAATTACAGCTGGAATCGTGTCCACAGTCATCCTGATATTTCAGGCAAATTGCTGAGGTTTGGTTACCCTAAAATTAGCTCCTCTCTCTTCCTACATTTATTTAGCTAAAGTTTCGGGACCGTTGCGAATATTTATATCCCTCGGCTTAATTTATTTGTTCGACACGCACCTAACACAACTTGGTACTTTTGATAAAAACACTTGAGTACGTGAGTGTTGATTGTGTTACGTTAATTAGTTTATTTGAGAAAGTATGGTTCTATTGTGACTAGAGGTAGGGGGGAGTTTCAGAAATAAATATGTAAAATAGTTTACAAACACTTAAAACTTTGTGTCCGTCTATATAGGAGACGCTCCTCACTGCGTATGGTGATAAGGTAGAAATAAAAAATAATTAAAAATTAATAAACTTCATACCGGTGGCTTTTTTTGAGAATATAATTTAAGAACGCAGTCATATAGGTTATGCTCAAAATTACAACCTTCTGTAGGTTAATATCCTCTCTAAAAAAGATCACTATTAAAAAATAATATATTCTTCTTACGATGCAAGATATTTTTGACTATTAATAGCCCTTGAAATTCTTATAAAATATAGGTAGTCGGAAATCCGTCAATTGTCTGCAACCAGTTTTCATCAATTAACACCCCCTTTCCATTTCCCACATTGAAGCATAAAATCTAACACTTAAAATGAACAATAAACACACTACTCGCAAAATAATTGCCACTAAACAATTTTATGTGGGCACATAAAATCCACAGCGTAAGGAAACTTACGTAGGAGACATTAATAATAATTGCATTAATCACTACATTACACACGTGCACAGGTGCCCAGAGCACGTCAAACACCATGTGTACACTGCTGAGGCAGTGCCGTTGTCTTATGCAAATTATTCACAGAAACTAAATGGAGGGTAATGGATATTGCACGTACGGTGTTATGCACCTGTGCGACACGAGCCAATCGCAATGCGTCGTTGCGTTCGACCGGCCAATCACGTCTCATTTCAACGGTCTTGGGTCTGTGCTTAGAATTGGTAGGTGCATAACTAGGAGTGTGATCGTATGGATATTACAAGAGAGATAGCTAGAAGCCGGCAAGACATTTACTAAAATTATCAATAACAGGTAGTAAGAGGTACATTGTGTGTATTCGGTATCACAAGAAATATATATTTATTTAGTTGTTGTCTTGGTATTTTGACCCACCGGGGTATAAACACCGCTTGATAACCAAGCGTGTTTTCCAATTTCACCAAAATATTTTACAGTCAATGACGTCATCTTCATAAAACGAACGGCCCATTCTATCTTTTCGTTTATGAACCAAATCTCGAAATAATGTTTAAATAGATGGAATCAAAGTTGATGCGTTTGGTATTCTTCATTTGTTGTTCATGGCAAAATCAACTATTCTGATCCCATTCTAATATTCTGATAGGACTTAACAAAATTGCAACTTGAAACTATCACCCTCATCCATCAGCCTTAATTTTGTATATGTACGTATCATAACATAGGGTGACTATCCTCTTGGCTGCGCTATGAAGCAGGCCCGTCTGCTTCGAACAATATGATCGCTTCATTTCCTGTCAACTTGAGCTGGGGGAAGTTGAAGAAATTATGCGATTCTATTGGTTGAAGCGGGTGGGCCCGCTTCATAGGCAACCAAGTGGACGGTCACCCTTAACCTCGCAATCAATGACCCGTGGCGTTCATTATTGAGTTTATCTTCCTCATATTTTATGTTAAAATCAATCAATCAAAAGATCGGGTTTGGGAAAAAAGACTTAAGCTTTAAGTGATTGAAAAATTTATTAAGATCTGAATTAACAAAGCCAGTACCTACCTATTTACAATGGTTGGTTAATTTATAACCAGTGACTGATTTAGTAATTGCTATGTGAACTAACTGAGTTTCAGATTGCAGAAGTGTGTGTAGGTTGGATCCATTTAGCAAAACTACGTCCGGTTTATGTGTTCGTGTAGCACTCCATTTCGATTTGATGCGTGCTATGTCACTGGCATATGGGTATAACTATGTTATGTATGGGAGTATCTGTAGATACTATTCTCTGTAAAACTAAGGCCCCACTGCCGTAGAACATTTACACATTCTGGCTTTCTTCATGCAGGTGCCGAGACTCTTCCCCCGCATGTTACACATCTCATTGCAGTCCATTCGACACATATTTCTAATGTTCATTATCGCCGCGATGGTTCCTGAAACAAGAATTTGTAATTTGTATATGATAGTACACGGATTGCTTTGCGTATCGTCTTGAATCATCACTAGAGGTTCCGGGTTCTATCCCCCATCCTAGCTGTTAAACTATTGACGTGGGTCTTCTCCTAGTCTATCATTTATGGAAGGGCTACCTAAGGACAACTAGTAATGAGTTAACCTAGCAATACTAAAAATCCTCATTTCAACTTAGGAAGTAGTTTTATTTTTATATAACAAAGTCGGAAACAATTGTTCAACCCGCCTGATGTTAAGCAGTAACCGTAGCATATAGATGCTTGTAATACGAATTCCATTGCTCAGATTGGCTCTACCGCCGCAAGTTGTTTAGTTAGAAATTCGTTCTGTAATCGGTGACAACTCTCCCAGTTTTACAAAAAGTAAAGTTTGTTACCTCGCAATTTTAATAACAGCTGTAGAGCCTAGGCCATGTAGTGTGGATAATAGCTTCAATTGCTTATCACCATACAAACCGTTTACCAGTTTTATTTAACCGGTTAAACAAGGTCTCTTGCATAGCTGTGAACCGTAACTAAATTGCAATTTTAACTATAGGTATATAAAACACAAAGTTAATTCCAGATCATGAAACAATTGCATCGTCTGTAACTAAAATTAAAATATTGACCTAAAATACCATTTAAATACAATTTCAAAGAAAGATTGGTCTCAGCTATATGTTTGTACCGTTACACAATATCGTTAAAAGAATATCACTGTTTTCTAGGTATTTTTTAAAATTTATATTTATTTATATTTCCATTTAAACCGTACCAACTGATTAGTTGTTCCGGGGATGTACCGACAGTCTTCTAGTTATCTCGCGGATGAATAACCTCGCTCTGTTTATGGACATAATGTTGCTCTACCATTCGTTTATACCATCTATATAGTAGAGTCGTCATAGCGTCTAAGTATAATGATGTTTTGTTTTATTTTAACATTTATTTTATACAAAAAATATTTAGATTTATCTGGATACTAGTACACATTGGGCGAGAATGTTAGTAAAGGTAACTAATCATACGTGTATTATTAATATGGAAAATTTTAAGCTTGCACGTACTGCGCGTACTTGGTGGACTATGGTCCGAATCCCCCTTGCATTGAGGGGGAATTTACCCGGTATAAATAGGTACCGTACCATTGTACGGTTCTGAGAGTACGGCACTGAGATCGCCCCCAGTCCATTGACTGGGGGCGATCTCAGTGGCACCCAGACCGGGACAAATTACTAAAAGTCCATTTCCGAAATTTGTGCCGGCGGGAATCGAACCCGCAACCACCCGGTGCAGTGAGCCGAACGGCCTACGCTCGAACCACTGCGCCAAGCTGTCGACAAAAAGGTAGGTAGGCGCGCTCCTTTTAGGACAAAAATCACAATTGGTGAAATGTGGGTGCACTACAGTGTAACTCTGCCTACTCCTTTGGGGTATACGGGCGTGATAGTGTTGTGGATAGCTGGGTGCCATACTATAGTATATACCAATTAACACATTATCAGTTCATTACGATGACGCAATCGAAACATTCGCTTCAACACATTCCAATTAACTAGGCATTAACTCTTATCAGCAGGTAAAAAATAACACATTAATACTAGGTTATTTCATTAATACCAGGAATAATATATTCTATATACTTAATAGCACATTGTTACCCTAGGGTTGAAGGTAACTTATTTAGCCATACTTATTTGCTTATTTAGAAAAAATAAGTCTTTCACCCGAGGTAAACACTGTATTTTTCATTACGAATACAAGGAAAGTAAAAATAAACACAGAAATTAGCTAAATAAATAATACAAGGAAGTATGAATAATGCTCTACAACTCGAAAAAAACAAATGAAGATCGGATTGCCGCCTATTTTGTTTTTTTTCCGTTGGCCGGCCTGGTTCAATAGAAATGTGAAAATAGAACTAGTCTTTTTAATAATTTGACAGCTGTTAGTTGAAAGCGATTCTCCCTAGGGCTGAAAAGTATTACTTTCAACCCCCTCCTTAGGCAACTTCAGACCTACTTTCCGAGTATGAGTAATGAAAAAGTACTTTAACTACACCTTGACAAGTCTCATTTTCGTTTAATATACTTGATAACTCGTGTACATATTTATGTGTAAGATCCTACTAATATTATAAATGCGAAAGTTTGTGAGTGTGGATGTATGTATGTATGTATGAATGTATGTATGAATGTATGTATGTATGTATGTTTGTTACTCCTTCACGCAAAAACTACTGAACGGATTTAGATGAAATTTGGAACACAGATAGATTATAACCGGGATTAACATATAGGATACTTTTTAACCCAATAATCCAATACTACGCGGATGAAGTCGCGGGGCACAGCTAGTATATAATAAAAACAAGAGTTCAAAGAACTAACGACATTTTCTTGTATCTGAAACCTCGTCATATTATTATTAGTGAGTCAGTTCGACATTGACTTTTCCAGACTTCTCCTCAACAAAACTATGTAGTGTGTCTAAGTAAATAAAGTATATTATGTTTATTTACGGGTAAATGATTCATCGTCGTGGTGATGAAAGATGTGATATGTATGTTTAAATAAAACGGAGTAGGTACACACCTTTAAACTAGTTTTCTAATTGGTAATCCCTAAATCTGAGTCAGGCTTAATTATGGTAATACTAGTTTCTGCCCGCCACTTCGTCCGCGTAGACTTAAGTAAAGTGTATTCTATGTGTTAATCCAGGTTATAATCTATCTGTGTTCCAAATTTCATCCAAATCCGTTCAGTAGTTTTTGCGTGAAAGAGTAACAAACATACATCCACACTCACAAACTTTCGCATTTATAATATTAGTAGGAAGGATTGAATTGCTTATGTATTATTTTCTAGTACTTTTTAGTGACAATGGTGTCCCTGCTCAAAATTTGTTGCCATTCCTGAGAACCATCTCAGAATAATAGTTGGTGTTGGTACACCAACTATTATTCTATTGAAAAGGGTATAACCATTTAGTTTCTTGGTGGATTTTCTCAGCAAAAGTAGCATTTCGAACCGGTGGAAGATTTTGACTATTGCATTGCTTGTTGGCCTACATAATTAAAAAAAAATTCTATTTAAGAGGAGTTCTATGTGAAATAGAATGCCGCCATTAAAATTCGTTTAAATAAATGAAGTATAAATTACCCCGTTGCAAAATGATTATTTTTCTAAAAAGATTGTATGCACAGAGGTTCACTAAACATTGTCCACTTGATCGTCTCTACTTCTGTCTACTTCTGTCTCGTGAATACTTTTTTGTCCTACAAGTTCTTTAGCAAATTATTACTTAGTTGTTACATATACTGAGTTGTTCTATAACAAAGTATACCTATGAAAAACAACTATTTAATTAACAATAACATTTAAATTCACCTATGACACGTTTATCAGGGTCGACCATTTCAGAGAAATTTTATCAAAATAAATAATGCAAAAAAGTTTATAGGTTCTAAGTAAATTAAACAGCGAGACGATAACGGCTGATAAACTTCTTGAGATAAACTCATTAGTTTATTTTGTTAAACCACATTTATTTGAACATTAAAATTACAACATTTCCACTAACCTTGCGCACTTATGCTAAATATCACAATTAATAAAATGAATAGTCTAGTTGTATTCATTTTAACACTCCCTTGTAGGCAAAACTTGTATTTTCGCACAATACTCAACACACCTAATGCTGCAAAACCATGTTCTTTATATTTATTTATTTACACGCGTCGTTTATGCAGCTGTAAAGTTGTAATTGAGCGAACATTGGATGAGATGCGCTCGTGTTCTGTGGCGACAACTGCACTTTGTTGAGAGCGCCATCTGACGGACAGTATGTGTACTAAATAAACAAGTGTTGATCGCTTGTCAGTTAATTCTATGAGTCACAACTTTATTGGAAACTACAGCAGCCGTTCGTCGGCGCGTAACAAATTTTCACCAGCCATTGTTTGGTAATAAACTTGGCTGTTCATTTCCCACAGAACTGTAACTCCTGAAAGCCAAGTTATTCTTCGGGGAGTAGGGATAGGCTAACTTGGCAGCGCTAAATTGTCAGCAAAATCCAATTTGGTATTTCCTTTTATTCCTCTACATTTCCCTTATATTGTTTAGCAATGCCTTTTAAACGTAGTCTACTTGCACTACAGTTTCATTTGTGTTTGTGCTGCCTAAAACCATAGCCACTGTTTCTAATATTCACAACCTTCTCCATCGGCTCTCGTAGACTTCGGATATAATGAGGACTCTGTGTTATTCAAGACTTATTCCTCCTACGTTCACGTCTATTCTTCCAGCTGTTTATGTGTGATGTAACAAACTGAGTTGACAAAAACATTGAGTTAAATAATGTAAACATCACCGATTCGATTCCCGACAGGCGTCTGGGTAGATTTATGGAATTTGCCTTCTTCATGGTCTGGGTGTTATCGAGACGGCTCGTGACTATTGTACGGTACCCATAGTACAAGCATAGCTTAGTTAGGGAGCATACAGTTGGTGTGTTAGTCTGGCGTATTTATTTACTTATTTTATTGACACTATAATAATATGTCGATACGGACTAACACGCACTTTTACATTTTAAATGGATAAAGAGGAATGGTGTAGGAAACAATGATTAGCTTTATTTTTTATCACTATCACAAAGACATACCGTTCAGCCACTTGTTATCTTCATTCTAACACTATATCCATTGTATGGCAGAACAATTAGTAGTGGATAACTCAGTTACTGCACCGCCCTGACGAGAGGTGAAGCCCCGAGGCTTCCCTATAAGAACCAGCGCCAGGACCCCGCTGGTAGTATTGTCGGCAGTACTAGAGCGGCATCATGTCTCCTAAAATGTTTGTGCTAGTTGCTACGTTGTGTGTTGTTAAAGCGTCTGTTATCCACATCAACTTCTTTAACGGTAAGTATTGAACGGTCAAATCAAAAAATTGTTCAACTTTGTACAATCTGTTAATCCATCGCTAGTTTGTTTTGCTTACACACAAAGCTAATAAATTTACGTCAGGCGTTTCTTTTTCATTTTTGAAGTCGGATTAATGTAGGCTGTTTATAATATAATAATAATTTAGCCTTTTTGAGGTCACACTCCTGGGCTCGGGCCTCCCCTCGCTATGAGGGGTATAAAAGCCGTAATCCACCACACTGGCCCAGTGCGCGTTAGATTTCACATGTCTTTCGAAAATTGTTTAGATTTCCTAAGACATGCAGGTTTCCTTCCGATGTATTCCTTCACCGTAAGCAAGTGATAATCATATAGAAATTATGATTCATTCACACATCGATTTAGAAAAACCCCAAATGTGAGGCAGGTTGTTTAAGTATCAAAATTTGTCATTATAAAATAAATAAAACTACATTTTGTAACGAAAATTCCAAATGTTTAATCACACCTGTTACCTACTATAAAAGTTATATTAAGATTATACCACAGATGATGATGAAACCCTTCGTTGCGTGATTGTACAACCACTTCTTTCTTCGTTCTTGTACTAAGGGTCAGTCAAATGCGACAGCATGCATTGAGATCTAGACGTACAATGAAAATAACGGGAAAACAGATAATTATTTAAACTTTGGACACATGGACGTCGACAAGTAATTCGTTCGAAGCTTAAACTATGTTACACTAGCTGTGCCCCGCGACTTCATCCACGTAGTATTGGATTATTGGGTTAAAAAGTATCCTATATGTTAATCCCGGTTATAATCTATCTGTGTTCCAAATTTCATCCAAATCCGTTCAGTAGTTTTTGCGTGAAGGAGTAACAAACATACATACATACATACATACATTCATACATCCACACTCACAAACTTTCGCATTTATAATATTAGTAGGATGCTAGCGTAGGATTTAAGTGTTAACTGCAAACAATTGTTTTTACAGAAGAATCTGAAACTAGTGTCGACCCACAATCAGTGAGCGGTTGTTACTACCGAGAGTGTCAGCGGCACTGTCAGAGGCTTGGATATTCAGGCGGTGCTTGCGTCAATGGTCGCTGCAAATGCGACAACCTTCTGAGCCTGGAATATAGTTCAGGAGGTGACACTATTTTATACTGATAAATTACCCAAATAAATTTATTGCATAAAAAGTATTATTAAAGACAAGCTTTTAAAATATTTTCTACCCTCGGCAAACCCTTTCATTTGATACCCATACTGCCGTAGTGCAGAAATAATAACAAGTCCGCCATCTTGGATGATCCGCCATATTGGAATTAGAATGACGTCACATAGCATGCATTGTCATCCAAAATAAGCATGTATACAACATTTCAGCTCAATCGGTTAAAGATAACTGATTTAAAATTCAGTTGCAAGATTCCACCCGGACAAACATACATTGCAAGTGAAATGAAAGCTTTAAAACAAAACACTGCATCAGTAGTACATTTTTTATTTAAGTTTATTGTGCCATTAAGGTAACGAATTCATGGTAGGCAATTCATGTTTTTAATGCAGTAATTGATATTTGTTTATAGGAGAATTGAAAACGTTTGCGCCCATGCCTGTGCGCAATTGTTACTTCCGGGAATGTGAGCAGCGTTGTCGCAGATTTGGATATCCAGGCGGTGCTTGCGTCGACGGTCGCTGCAAATGCGACGACTTTCTGAACGCAGAATACAGTACATCAGGTAATGGATACTACACCGTAGAAATTATAACTGTAACCCCGATGTGACGACTTTATAAACTATAAAAGAGGTGATAAGTTTCATACGGCTGAACCGATTTTCATGAAACACAGCTAAGAACACTCTCAATCAGTAAACCTTTCTACCAAAAAAAATAATTAAAATAGGCTCTTCCGCTTGGGCGCTATGATGCCACAGACAGACACACAGATACACAGACACACATGTTAAACTTACAACACCCCTCTTTTTTGTCCAGGGTTAAAAATAAATAATAATTATTGATACTATATATTGCAAAATTTGTTCTAATTATCTTTGGCAGCAGCTGAAATCCCGGAACTGCTCTCATCAGGACGTTGTTACCGAAGGGAATGCATCTACCGCTGTCGCCAACAAGGTTATAAGAGAGGTATTTGCATCAACGACCACTGCCAATGCAACAATTACGAAAGTACAGAGCATTCAGAAGGTAACTGGGTAACTTTATTACTTTTATTCGTTTTCTTGTTATGATCCCAAAGATTATATGACATCTAATGAAGGATTTCTTGGCAAAATATTGAAATACTTACCATGGACATTTTCAGAAATATATTTGCACTATCGTAATTAGTAGTTTAGCTCCCAGAATTCTAATACAATTGTATTTGAGAAATTTAAGATGGGGTTAGGCTATGCTCATAATTAATAAATACAATTACAAAAGAATCTGAAGTTGTAATGTCGTAGTTGGTGCATAGCTGTCACAATATAACGGAAAGAATTTCTTTATTTTTCTAAGATTACAATAAATCACTTACGAGAAATTGTAATTAGTTAGTTACATAAAATAACACAGTTATAATCTAGGTGTCCAAACCGAAAAAATTATAGCATAAAACACTCAACAATGCAAAAATATAAATAATCAATAGAAAAGACGATAGTTAGTTACAACAGTTGTTGACTCGCTGCGGCTAAAGCATTCTAATGTGGAGTTTACACTACATGCCGTCGTTATTTTAATTATTTTTTTATAACTCTTTATAATGAAGCCTTACAAATGTGCGTTTTTAGTAGTTTTTTAAACAAGACTAATATATAACTGGCGATCATGGCTGTCACTGTCTCGGGTTTACTGGTTTTACTGGCGGCGCCTGTAGCAATAGTCCGTGCAAATGCGACATGAGACAAACCACTGTGAAACTTGTTGAAGGTACCATCGTTTACCCGTTAGCTTGGAACCCGACGAAACGTATGAAGTAGAAATGTCTGCCACTTGCTGCTAATCATAATTTCCCAGTACCTACAAAACCAAGAACCCCAAATTGATGTTACTATCAAAGCGTCAGCCGAGTTGCGACTCGCCATAGAATTTACGAAGCCGTAATCGTTATTAAAATTTCAGATTCGTCTTCCGTTACCGCTACACCAAGTGGGGAAACTACAGATAACGAAATCGACCCATCACCCAAGAAGGAAAAAGAAGGTAACATTGTTAAGGTCTTATATTCTTCAGCAGTCTCTGATATTCCTCTACTATATCCGTTTATACTGTATTGCAATGTAATGTGAACATTACAATACAATACATGTTGTTATTTTCAACCGAATTCAAAAAGGAGGAGGTTATCAATTCGGTTGTTTTTTTTTAATGTTTGTTACCTCAGTACTCCGTCATTTATAAACCGATTTGAAAAATCGATTCAGTAGTTTGAAAGATATGGACTATTTACGGTTACCAGCAATTCAATTAGTAGATTACCACTAATAAATAGTGTAATTTTTTTTTTATAAAAAATTGAACTGACTTCAAAACATAGATGCACTAAAAAGCTAGAAATAACTAGGGACCTTATAATTTCTTTCATTTAGAGTCGGTGCCACTATTTTTACACTACCTACGTTAGGACTTCTAAGGTACCTACCTACCCCTACTTACTTACATGAATTGGCACCGACTCCAAATTAAATAAATTATAAGGTCCCTAGTTATTTCTAGCTTTTTTATGTCACAGGCGTGTTGACGGCTCCGCGCACCTGCGACGCTGGGCTGTGCAGCCATATGTGTCACAGCATCTGGCAGGCCGGTGGCTGGTGCAGGGGTGGCCTGTGCCAATGTTACTAACTGCATACCTACAGCATTAACACCTGCATCGCATATACCTACACCCAGGTGTATAAAAAATAATATGCTTGTAGTCACCCGTTAGGTTATATTTTCAATATTCATATCATAGCCCACATATTAGTAAGTAATGATTTATTATTGGAAAGTGTGGAACTCATAATTCACAATAATAATATTTATGTTTACTATGATGTAGTCGATTATATTATGTACCTACTGTACTATGTATGTTATAAAATAATGTTAGTTACCTGTATTATATTATAATAAAGAAAGTTATATCTGTGATTCCTCTACTCAATCCATTTTGATGTACAAGCATTGCAGAGTTTGGGACAATACATTGACGTTTGTCTGGCGGACCGTAAAACAATTAAAGGATCTGACAATACAATAGTGTGCCATTTAAATTAAAGTTTAATTACCAGGTTAATCAATGGGTTACCAAGATTATGGGTTACCATTCTCATGTAAAAGTCATATTAATATAAGGTTGACTTGAGCTAAACCCATCCAAATGTGAAATTTTTGTTTCCGATACTCTTCCTCCGGACCGTCTTAATTTTATAATGGATAGTTTTAACAAAATTACCCCCAATATTAAGACTCTCCATAAAGATACGCTCTGCCTCTTGGGTGCACCTCTACTCGACGACGGAGTGAGACCTTTTTTGGACAATAAAATTAAAATTTTTCGGAAAACTCGGACAGATTGGGCATTCTAAATTCCCATACAGCCTACACAATCATGAAATATTGTCTTTTTGTCCCAAAGCTCACCTACTCGCTCCGTGCCAGCCCAATCTGGAAATTTTCGGCCCAGCTCGAACAAATGGATGCCACCCTTAAGGACACTCTAGAGAAAATTCTAAATTTATCTTTAAATCATTTTTCCTGGACGCAGGCAACTTTGCCAATAAAGAATGGTGGCATCGGCGTGAGAAAAATTTCAAGTGTAGCCCTTCCAGCATTTCTCGCCTCTGTGCACAGTGTAAGTGACCTGTGCTCTAGGATTTTAAAAGTCAACACGGTCTTAGTCTCTGGTGCCGCAGAGGCCATAGAAACCTGGAAACGAATTTGTCCCAATGACGATATCCCGAAGGAACTAAACCTGCAAATACTTTGGGACGGGCCATTGGTACAAATTACCCAAAAATTTCTGTTCGCAAATTTAATCAGTGACCGTGACCACGCACGGCTTTTAGCGTTATGCGAAAAGGAGTCCGGACATTGGCTTCACGCAATTCCTTCATCCAATCTCGGCACCTTCCTCGACAACGAGAGTTTTAGAGTGGCTGTTGGCATTCGCCTAGGGGCTCCTGTATGCACTGGACACAAATGTCCGTGTGGAGTGGAGGTCGACCAGTCTGGTCTCCATGGGCTCTCATGCCAAAGAAGCGGAGGCAGGTTTTCTCGCCATGGCTCCCTAAACGACATAATCAAAAGGGCTCTTACCACTATCAGCGTCCCATCGATCCTTGAACCCTCCGGGGTTTTTAGGGATGATGGTAAGAGACCCGATGGCATGACGCTGGTTCCCTGGGAGCGGGGTCGTTCACTTGTGTGGGATGCCACGTGTGTGGACACTCTGGCCCCGTCCCATCTCAGGGAATCTGCGTCTGCAGTGGGAGCTGCGGCTGAGAAGGCGGACCTCGGCAAGCGGCGCAAATATGCTTTGTTAAATAGCAATTATGTGTTCGTGCCGTTTGCCGTGGAGACGCTTGGCCCATGGAGTCATAGTGCTAAAGTGCTATTCAACAAAATCACCCCCAGACTGGTTACCGCCACAGGTGACAAGAGGGCTGGCTCTTTCCTCGCTCAAAAAATTAGCTTGGCAATACAGCGAGGAAATGCAGCCAGTATTCTTGCCACCATCCCACGCGGACGGGATTTTTTTGATTAGGGGTAGGTTTTTATTATTCTTATTTCTAATTTTATTTAATATAATTTGTATATAGTATGTATAAATAATGTAAATACTCAGTTCATATTTATTAAAAAAAATATATATATATATATATATAAGGTTTATAACAATATTTGTTTCTACCAGATGCATTATGATTTTTTGTAACCTTGCATTAAATAATGTATATAGAGTTGTTTGATACATCTCAAAAGCGCCAATAGCCCAGCTAGTGATTGAACGGCCGTCTCGTAACCGAAACGTTCCTGGTTCGATCCCAACCCCGGCCATTGAACTATTGATTGGAGCCCACTCCTATAAACTCATTTAGCTTGGTTGGATTGGAGAAACTTACAAAAACAAATACGTTTTACGACACTCTAAGGTAAATAGGAGTTTGAAGCAGTGGCAGATTTACCAGCAGGCTGAGTAGCCTAGGGCGGCAAATTTGAGGGGCGGCAAATTTGGGGACAAAGTGATACAGACTGGCGGCAAACAAGCGCGACAGAGATTATTGAACTACGTTTACCGAATGTAGATTATTGTGTAAACGTAGTTTAACCCCGCCTCATTACTTGTACCTACATGATCGAACTTCAATTAACTCCGAAATATAGGTACCCCAAAAGCTGGGGAGCCACGCCCAGTACAGTCCTCCCTAGGGTCGTCGTCGACAGTGGGCATCCGGGGCCCACACCCTGGAAGCCCAACGCCTTCTTCAGCTAGTGGGCTCTCCCCGCTCCCGATCGATGGACTGCTTCTGGGGAAAATGACTCACATGACTCACAGACGGAAAATAATCCTCCACTTTGCTTTACAGGACAGCATAGCCAATACTAACTACGCTGCCCAGGGAGAAGTTCGAACCTGTGGAGAAGTCTGAACCTGTGGACACACCTCAAGCGTCCGTAATACGTACCTCTTTTTTGTTAACCGGGAGGAAATCCTCGAAATAAGCCCTCTGGTGGGAGAGGCCTGGACTAGGTATATAGGAAGGATCCTAATGCACTATAACCTCCCCGGGGCAGCCTTCGCTCCGGGATCTCCAAACATAACGCACCTCTCATGAGCCGCGCTCCTAATGGGGACTCGTCTCATCGACATGTAAATCTAGTAAATTTCAAAAACAATTTTAGATTATGTATCTGGTGCCCTCTGTTGCGAATATCACTTAATACAAGTTGCTAAAGTCAATAATGGTATCTGTCTTCAAGTGTTTATGTGCCAATACTTTATTGACAAAATTTACGCAACGCTGATTATCATTTAATAAATATTACTACAAGTCTCCTTAGATCAACATCATTGGTTATCTTCGTCCTAACACTACAGGGTGTATCAAATAGGTTCAAATAATATGCTAGGTAGTTACAAATAAGGTAACTTAGCTAGCTCATTGGAAAAAAAATACGTAATTATCTTGGTTTTTTTAGTAACAAGGCATTTAATATTTATCGCATCTTAAAGTCGCGGCAAAGAAATTCTAATAACACAAAGTTGTCTATGCCTATGAAACGCTTAGGTCCAATATGTCGTCTTTCCTAAATCGGCCACTTTCCCAAAACGGTCACTGTCCCAAAATGGTCACTCTCCTCGAAACCACTGTGGCGGCCACTTATACCAATTTTGTAAAAATTTGGTAGTTATTTAATTTGCGCAGGACTACCAAAACATATTAGAAAAATAAAAACACTTTTCAACCGACTTCAAAAAGTAGGAGGTTATCAATTCGTGTGTATGTTTTTTTTAATGTTTGTTACCTCAGAACTCCGTCATTTATAAACCGATTCGAAAAATTATTTTTGCATTTGAAAGGACGTCCGTGTAGATTGGTCCCATAAAAATTTCATCAAAATCGGTTCAGTAGTTTGGCTTTAAAATCAAAATAACTGAAAAAAATACAGCATCCAAGTAAACGAAATTGCGTGATTTGCTTTCCTGCGACTTTTCAGTGGTGGTTGCGGTCACTAAAATAGTCTCTGTCAACTGCCTACCTACCTACCGGCTTCATCTTCAGATGATGAAGAAATTGGAATGTAGGCGCCGGAACTCCGTAATAACACAATGTAACCTAGTCGTGTTTGGGCTCGGTGGAATTGTCATGAGATGCATTCTGGCTATAAGTGCCATATATTGGTATAAGTGGTATACTATGTGTGGTCTTGATTTTCAGGATCCCTTGGTGATACCATAGAAATTTCATAAAAGTAGGTTCAGTAGTTTGAGAGATATGGGCTGTTTGTTTACGGTTGCCAGCAATTCGATAAGTAGTTTACCACTAAAAATCGTGAAACAAAAAAAATAAAATAAAAAAATTAAACCGACTTAAAAAAAACCTAGATGTATCTAGGTATCTAGGTATTTCTAGCTTTTGAGTGCATCTAGGTTTTTTGAAGTCGGTTTAATTTTTTTATTAAAATTTTTGATTTATTTTACTATTTCTTTGTCTGCGAGATACTCATTCAGACGTGTATTTTATTTTTTAATTCTGATACACCCTGTGCATCACTCGGTTTCATACCTCCCGAACAAAGGGCGAATCCTTGGGGTTCCCTTTAAAAACCAGCGGCCGGCACTGGCTAGCATCAGTGTCGTCAGTACTGGAGCAGCAACATGGCTCCAAAGATAATTGTGTTCCTCGCTGCACTGTGTGTTGTGAAGGCTTCTGTGATTAATGTCAACTCCTTGTATGGTAAGTAGTATATTTTCTTTTAATGTCCTTAATTAATAATTATATCAAAGGATATTTTAGTTGGTTGAGTTGTAGTTAAGGGTATTTTGGGTAACTATTTATTAAAACATAATATATTATATAACAAGCTATTTTTATGTCCTGCTCCTGGATACATTTTTTTTATTAGTATAGTATATTTAACGTTTCCCTATAACCTTCAAATCCATCAGAATTTAATTGAATCTTCGTGTTTGTATACAATATTAGTCTTTGGTTTGTATTATAGCAAATGTTCGTTCAAGTGGTACCATAAGGGTGCTCGTCCACCTGAGCCGGGTGGGCTGTCTGGGCTAGTTAGCCCGTTCGCTTTAACCAATAAGAGCGCTTAATTTTCATCCGCTCATTAAAATGAAGCGTACCTCTTGGTCGAAGTGAGCGGGCTAGGTAACCTAACAAGCCCGCCCAGACATCCTTATAAAAACGTAGCTTATTTGGGAACATACAGATATTATATATATATATATTAGTATATATATATATTAGTCTCATATTGTTTTGATTTAATTAAACATGTTTTCTACTGATGAATCCAATAATAACAAATGCTTTTTTTATTGTATAGATATTTAAATCATGTCTTAGGATTACTAACAGAGACCTAATTTTCAAATACTTAACTACAACATTGACAGAACTGGAGACATTTAAAGTTTCGAAAACAGTACTAGTAACAACACCTCCTGATGAACGACGTAATAACTTAGTAATTTCATCACACTATAATAGCGAACATCGTTCCAATCATTCAATATTTTTGAATGAATATTACGTCAAGAAATTCAATACTTCAATTTTTAAATATATATTACTAGAAGACCTGGCAAACGTTGCTCTGCCATATAAATTATACAATATTATGCATGTATTATACATATAAACCTTCCTCTTAAATCATTCTATCTATTAAAAAACCCACATCAAAATCCGTTGCGTAGTTTTAAAGATCTGAGCATACATAGGGACAGACAGACAGCGGGAGGAGACTTTGTTTTACACTATGTAGTGATTGAAACACTCAATTTAACGAACCTAGATGAAGGAGAACAAGGAATAGCAGAGCCGCAGACAACGCGTTGTTGTGACTACCACGAGTGCCAGCGATATTGCCGCGGGATTGGATACGAAGATGGCACCTGCACCAAAGAACGATGCAGATGCATCAATCCTCATAATTCAGGAGGTAACTAACTTTGTCAGCCACACGCCTAGCTCGACACGGATATTTTCTACACATTTTATCCAGATAGAAAATTATTACTCAAACCGCCGTTTGACGACCGCTTGGCGCAGTGGTTTGAGCGTAGGCCGCTCGGCTTACTACAGCGGGTTGAATTCCCGCGAGGACAAATTTCGGAAATGGCCTTTTCATAATTTGCCCTGGGTGTCACTGGGATCGCCACCAGTCCATTGTACGGTACCCAAAGTACAAGCGTTGCTTAGTTTAGAACCATACAGTTGGTGTGTCAGTCTGGCGATATTTATTTATTATTTAAAAGTGTAAAAATATAACGGAGTAGTGGTAACTAATGATTTTTTTGAAGTAGTTAGATGTTTTTCATGATTGTGCAGATTCAGTTTTAAAATTTAGTTTTAGAAACTAATAGCCACTTTTTCTACAAAAAAATCTTAATTATTAATCACACTCCTGTTACCACCTTTTATAGAAACTACATCACGTTAGTGTACTACTTTATAATGTTATTAAAATGTTAACCACACATGAAACTGAAATCCAGCTCGTTGCGTGATTGCAACGCCGTTGCAGATTTCCCAATGGTTTTGTACCAACGCATGGTCAGTGCAAATACAAAGAGATCTGAACTTTGGGCAGATGGACAGAATAATTTGTCCACTTAAGCCAGAGCTACGTTACATGCTAGCTTAGGATTTAGAAGTTAACTACAAAAAAAATATTTTACAGAATATTATTTAGAAGTAAACTACAAAAAAATGGTTTTACAGAAAAAATGGAAGCTAACGTCGATCCACAGTTAGTGCACAATTGTCACTCACAAGAATGTGAGCGGCACTGTCACAGGTTTGGATATTCAAGCGGTACTTGCGTCAACAATCGCTGCCAATGCGACCACATTCCGAGCGAGGAAAATAGTTCAGAAGGTGACACTATAAAATATTATTAATTTCTTGGTCAAGCTGAAATTAAAGGTTCCTTGACTTTATTTTGACAGTCAGAAAAAAAATATCTACCAGTACCTACATCTCTTAACCAGTTTATTACGTCATGGAGGCAACGTAAGGTAGGTCAATCTCATTAATATGTTTTGATAGTAATTTATGTTTTGTTTAAAGGAGAACTAAATACTCTCGAGCCGCAGTCAGAACGCAATTGTCACTCCAAGAATTGTGAGTGGCACTGTCAGAGACTTGGATATTCAGGCGGTGCTTGCGTCAACAATCGCTGCCAATGCGACCACATTCCGAGCGAGGAATATAGTTCAGAAGGTGACACTATAAAATATTATTTATTTCTTGGTCAAGCTGAAATGAAAGGTTCCTTAACGTTATTTTGACAGTCTGAAAAAAAATATTCTACCAGTACCTACATCTCTTAACCAGTTTATTACGTCATGGAGGCAACGTGAGGTAGGTAAATCTCATTGATATGTTTGATAGTAATTTATGTTTTGTTTTAAGGAGAACTAAATACTCTTGAGCCGCAGTCAGAACGCAATTGCCACTCCCAAAACTGTGAGCGCTACTGTCAGAGAATTGGATATTCAGGCGGTGCTTGTGTTAACGGTCGCTGCCAATGCAACAACATTCGAGGCGGGGAATACAGTTCAGAAGGTGATACTAAAATAATATTATTTATTTAAGGGTCTAGCTTAAATAAAAGATTCCATAACGATATTTTGATAGCCCAAAAAAAATATCTATCGGTACTTATTTTAACCAGTTAATTAGGTCATTGAAGAACCGTAAGGTACATAGGTAAATCTAATTACTATGGTCGACAGTAATTTATGTTTTGTTTAAAGGAGAACTAAATACTTTTGAGCCGCAGTCAGACCACAATTGTCACTCCCAAAATTGTGAGCGACACTGTCATAGACTTGGATATTCAGGCGGTGCTTGCGTTAACAATCACTGCCAATGCAACAACATTCGAAGCGGGGAATACAGTTCAGAAGGTGATACTAAAATAATATTATTTATTTAAGGGTCTAGCTTAAATAAAAGATTCCATAACGATATTTTGATAGCCCAAAAAAAATATCTATCGGTACTTATTTTAACCAGTTAATTAGGTCATTGAAGAACCGTAAGGTACATAGGTAAATCTAATTACTATGGTCGACAGTAATTTATGTTTTGTTTAAAGGAGAACTAAATACTTTTGAGCCGCAGTCAGACCACAATTGTCACTCCCAAAATTGTGAGCGACACTGTCATAGACTTGGATATTCAGGCGGTGCTTGCGTTAACAATCACTGCCAATGCAACAACATTCGAAGCGGGGAATATAGTTCAGAAGGTGACAATATAATAATGTTATATATTTCTTGGTCAAACTGAAATGAAAGATTTGTTAACGTCATTTAAGGAGTCCAAAGAATATTCTACCATCTCTTAACCAGTTTATTTGGTAGTAATTTATGTTTTGTTTAAAGGAGAACTAAATACTCTCGAGCCGCAGTCAGAACGCAATTGTCACTCCAAGAATTGTGAGTGGCACT
Organism: Notodonta dromedarius; assembly: GCA_905147325.1. Classification (NCBI taxonomy): domain Eukaryota; kingdom Metazoa; phylum Arthropoda; class Insecta; order Lepidoptera; family Notodontidae; genus Notodonta; species Notodonta dromedarius. The sequence goes on along the minus strand of LR990165.1, from coordinate 9,772,750 downwards.
GTCAGAGACTTGGATATTCAGGCGGTGCTTGCGTCAACAATCGCTGCCAATGCGACCACATTCCGAGCGAGGAATATAGTTCAGAAGGTGACACTATAAAATATTATTTATTTCTTGGTGAAGCTGAAATGAAAGGTTCCTTATCATTATTTTGACAGTCCGAATAAAATATTCTAGCAGTACCTACATCTCTTAACCAGTTTATTACGTCATGGAGGCAACGTAAGGTAGGTCAATCTCATTAATATGTTTTGATAGTAATTTATTTTTTGTTTAAAGGAGAACTAAATACCCTCGAGCCGGAGTCAGAACGCAATTGTCACTCCAAGAATTGTGAGTGGCACTGTCAGAGACTTGGATATTCAGGCGGTGCTTGCGTCAACAATCGCTGCCAATGCGACCACATTCCGAGCGAGGAATATAGTTCAGAAGGTGACACTATAAAATATTATTTATTTCTTGGTGAAGCTGAAATGAAAGGTTCCTTATCATTATTTTGACAGTCCGAATAAAATATTCTAGCAGTACCTACATCTCTTAACTAGTTTATTACGTCATGGAGGCAACGTAAGGTAGGTCAATCTCATTAATATGTTTTGATAGTAATTTATTTTTTGTTTAAAGGAGAACTAAATACCCTCGAGCCGGAGTCAGAACGCAATTGTCACTCCAAGAATTGTGAGTGGCACTGTCAGAGACTTGGATATTCAGGCGGTGCTTGCGTCAACAATCGCTGCCAATGCGACCACATTCCGAGCGAGGAATATAGTTCAGAAGGTGACACTATAAAATATTATTTATTTAAGGGTCTAGCTTAAATAAAAGATTCCGTAACGATATTTTGATAGCCCAAAAAAAATATCTATCGGTACTTATTTTAACCAGTTAATTAGGTCATTGAAGAACCGTAAGGTACATAGGTAAATCTAATTACTATGGTCGACAGTAATTTATGTTTTGTTTAAAGGAGAACTAAATACTTTTGAGCCGCAGTCAGACCACAATTGTCACTCCCAAAATTGTGAGCGACACTGTCATAGACTTGGATATTCAGGCGGTGCTTGCGTTAACAATCACTGCCAATGCAACAACATTCGAAGCGGGGAATATAGTTCAGAAGGTGACAATATAATAATGTTATATATTTCTTGGTCAAACTGAAATGAAAGATTTGTTAACGTCATTTAAGGAGTCCAAAGAATATTCTACCATCTCTTAACCAGTTTATTTGGTAGTAATTTATCTTTTGTTTAAAGCAGAACTAAATACTCTTGAGCCACAGTCAGAACGCAATTGTCACTCCAAGAATTGTGAGTGGCACTGTCAGAGACTTGGATATTCAGGCGGTGCTTGCGTCAACAATCACTGCCAATGCAACAACATTCAGAGCGGGGAATATAGTTCAGAAGGTGACAATATAATAATATTATATATTTATTGATTAAACTGAAATGAAAGATTTGTTAACGTCATTAAGGGAGTCCAAAAAATATTCTAGCATCTCTTAACCAGTTTATTAGATAATAATTTATATTTTGTTTAAAGGAGAACTAAATACTCTTGAGCCGCAGTCAGAGCGCAATTGTCACTTGCAACAATGTGAGCGACACTGTCAGAGACTTGGATATTTCAGTGGTACTTGCGTTAACAATCGCTGCCAATGTGACAACATTCAGAGCGGGGAATACAGTTCAGAAGGTGACACTATAATAATATTATTTATTGCTTGATCCAGCTTAAATATAAGATTCCGTAACGTTATTTTGATAGGCCAAAAGAAATATCTACCAGTACATCTCTTAATTAGTTTATTAGCTCATTGATACACCGTAAGGTAGGTTAATCTGATTATAATGGGCGATAGTAATTTATGTTTTGTTTAAAGGAGAACTAAATACTTTTGAGACGCAGTCAGAGCGCAATTGTCACTCCGAAAATTGTGAGCGGCATTGTCACAGACTTGGATATTCAGGCGGTTTTTGCATCAACAATCGCTGCCAATGCAACAACATTCAGAGCGGGGAATATAGTTCAGAAGGTGACACTATAAAATATTATTTATTTCTTGGTCAAGCTGAAATGAAAGCTTCCTTAACGTTATTTTGACAGTCCGAAAAAAATACTCTACCAGTACCGACATCTCTTAACCAGTTTATTACGTCATGGAGGCAACGTATGGTAGGTAAATCTCATTAATATGTTTGATAGTAATTTATGTTTTGTTTAAAGGGGAACTAAATACTCTTGAGCCGCAGTCAGAGCACAATTGCCACTCCCAAAATTGTGAGCGTCACTGTCAGAGAATTGGATATTCAGGCGGCGCTTGCGTCAACGGTCGCTGCCAATGTGAACACATTGTGAGCGGCGAATATAGTTCAGAAGGTGACTCTATAATAAATTTTTTTTGGTCTAGCTTAAATAATAGATTCCGTAACATAATTTTGACAGTACAAGAATACTCAACTAGCACTTATCTTAATCATTATATTAAGTCTTCAAGGTAGGCAGACCTGATTATTATGGTCCAAAATAATTTATATTTTGTTTAAAGGAGAACTAAATACCTTTGAGCCGCAGACAGTGCGCTGTTGTGAATTGCAAGAGTGTGATCATCGTTGTCGTAGAAATGGATATACAAGCGGTGCTTGCGTCAACGGCCGCTGCAAATGCAATAACATTCTGAGCGGAGAATATAATTTTGAGGGTGACACTATAATAATATTATATATTTCTTGGTCAAGCTCAAATAAAAGATTCCTTAACATCATCTTGATAGTCCAAAAAATATTCCACCAGTAGATCCCTTAACAAGTTTATTAAGTCACAGAGGCAACGTAAATTACGTTACTTTTATTAATATGTTTGATATTAATTCATCTTTTGTTTGAAGGTGAACTAAATACTCTTGAGCCGCAGTCAGAGCGCACTTGTCACTCCCAAAATTGTGAGCGACACTGTCAGAGAATTGGATATTCAGGCGGTGCTTGCGTCAACAATCACTGCCAATGCAACAACATTCGGAGTGGGGAATACAGTTCAGAAGGTGACACTATATTTATTTTATTTATTTCTTGGTCTATTTTTAATAAATTATTGCGTAACGTCATATTGATAGTCCAAATACTCCACCAGTTCATCTATTAACAAGTTTATTAAGTCATGGAAGCAACGTAAGTTAGGTAACTCGAATTGATGTTTGTTATTAATTTATGTTTTGTTTAAAGGTGAACTAAATACTTTTGATCCGGAGTCAGAGCGCAATTGTCTCTCCCAAAATTGTGAGCGACACTGTCAGAGACTTGGATATTCAGGAGGTGTTTGCGTCAACGGTCGCTGCCAATGCGACAATATTCTGAGCGAGGAATTTAGTTCAGAAGGTGAGGCTATATATATATTCCTTAGGCTTAAATAAAATATTCCGTAACTTTTTGATAGTCCAAAAAATACTCTACCAGTACATCTCTTAACAAGTTTATTAAGTCATTAAAGCAACTTAAGGTAGGTAAATCTGATTATTATGGTTGATAGTAATTTATCTATGTTTTTAGGTGAACCGAAAACATTTGAGTCGCAGTCATCACGCATCAGTTGCTACTTTCTGGTGTGTGAGCGGCGCTGTCGCAGACTTGGATTTACAGGCGGCTCTTGCGCCCACAGTCGCTGCACATGCGACAACGGTTTCCGCGCAGAATTCACAGCAGAATGTAATAAACATTATGTGACCATTTATTAACTTTAATACTTTAATACCTGCCGTGGATATGTTCAGAAATGTACTTATTAGAACGATCGCAATTTCTAGTTTAGCTTCAAGCATTCCAATACGATTGTGTTTGATAAATGTAAGGTGGGTTTAACCTATGCATGTAATTATTACAGTTATAGAAGAATCTGAAGCTGTAATTCCGGAGTTTGAGCACAGATGTTACAACACAGTTTGCGATCAGCACTGTCGCAGGCTCGGGTACAGTGGTGGTGCCTGTAGCAACGGCCAATGCAAATGTGATGCGGCAGAAACCACTGTGAAACATGTTGAAGGTACCATCGTTTACCCGTAAGCTCGAACTAGAAGAAACATAGAAAGAATAAATGTCTGATAATCAAAACGTCCTAATAATTTCAAAACCAATTACCCCAAATTGATATGACTATCCAAGCGTCAGTGGAATTGCGACTTGCCAGAAAATCTACGAAGCAGTAATTGTTATTATAATTTCAGATTCATCTTCAGTCATCCCTGCACCGAGCGTGGAAGCTGCAGATAAAGAAGTCGTCCCATCACTCGAGAAGGAAAAAGAAGGTAACATTATTTAAAGGTTTTATATTCCTGAGCAGTTACCTAAATGTTCTTAAATTAAGGGATATTTCATCCATTTAAACTGTATCGCAATATTATTATTAAATTAAGACCAAAATATATTCTGTGAAAAATGGGTGTACTAAGAGCGCCTCTGCCTACCCTTTTGGAAAATACAGTGGGAGAGTTTCTGGGTATAAAACCCAGTTGGGATGATTCGGAAGAGAACAAGCCTAGATCAGGTGCCTTCCAGGACTAAATGTTTGAAATGAAGGTGTCAAATATATTTTCCTGACGCGCACGCGCAGTATTTTTAAAAACGCACCTGTTGATATTTTGTCATAGGCGTGTTGAACGCATCGCACGACTGCGACGCTGGGCAGTGCACCACTGTCTGTCACAGCATCGGGTACGCCGGTGGCTTGTGCAGAGGCGGCAAGTGCCTGTGTTACTAACTGAATACCTACTGCATTGACACCTGCATCATACATCCCTACACCCCGGTGGATATCAAACAATACTTATATTCATATTCGAACAAATATTTTAACATTTATATATAAAGGTTACGAATTTATAATTTTGGAACATTATGTTTGTTTAGTGTGACGTAGCCGATTATATAAACTATAAACTACTGTTTCTGCTTAAATAAATGTAAAAGTTACCCATATTATAATAACGTCTTTTATTAGGCATGTAAATCCCCTTAATCTATAGTTAGGTACCTATATAGTAAAATCGTTGCTTAGTTTGGGACAATACATTTGAATGGCGATAACAGTGTAAAAGATATACTTACGCGGTCTAAAAATGCAATCCAATAGTGTGAAATATTTTATGAGATCATCCAGGGTCCTAACCATGCTAGCTACTCAAATCGTAATAGAAAAGCAAACGCTCGCGATTACGTTTCAAACGCTCCGCTTTTGACGTTTTGCTGACACGAGCTTCACGATTTCTACTGACATTGATATGGTATGGTGTCAGCAAAACGTCAAAAGCGGAGCGTTTGAAACGTAATCGCGAGCGTTTGCTTTTCTATTACGATTTGAGTAGCTAGCGTGGTTAGAGCCCAGGTCATATTCCCGTTAAAAGAAACAAATTATAAGAGATGTGTTTGTTTGTACTATCCGCATTATGTACAGAACATGCTGTTCTATATTTGTAATAATTTAAAATGTTATTCGTATTTCAAAAAGGTCGTAGTTTTGCGACTTATAAATCTAATGTAATTCCATTAGGTACGAACTCACTGTAGGCATATCTGTTGCCTAATCTTTGATCTATCCGAACCGCTTCCACTGAGTTTGGAGATAACAATCAGCCGAAGTCTCAAGACGCTGTCCTTCAAGTTAATTGTAAGAACTTATACAAAGGCCGAGCCCTGAATAAGTAGGCACTCAACGCCTCCCCACCGTTCATTTTATTCTTTGACGTTCTCAACACGAATTTCTTTGATTCAGATCTTACTGCGAGTTGGTCTCTACTTAACTTTTATTTCTTTAACTAGCTGTGCCCGCGACTTCGTCAAAGTTTCATACAAACTTTCATCCCCTATTTTATCCCCTTGGGGGTAGAATTAATCAAAATCCTTTCTTAGCGGATGCCTACGTCATAACATCTACCTAAATGCCAAATTTCAGCCCGATCCGTCCAGTGGTTTGGGCTGTGCGTTGATAGATCACTATGTCAGTCAGTCAGTCACCTTTGAGTTATAATATATAATAATATATATAGATGTTTCATTGACTATAATTTGATCAAGCCGTTTAATAGTTACATGTACCTACATTTATAACTTCGTCTAATTTAATTTTTTTGTGTACGTTTTCGCACTTTTTATCACAACATATAATTTTCTAGTTCATAGTTTAGTTTAAGTTGGGAAAAAAAATCATTAAAGTGGAGATCGCTATCTTATATATTTTATCTACTATTTTCAAAATTGAGATGCTTGTGACAAGAATTTGAGAACCTACAAGAGACTCGAGATATAGAAACTCAGCTGAGGTAGCTTCAAGGAATTCCTTAAAGTTTCTATGTCCGAGAAGTTAGCATGGCCATTTTGATTTTGAATGAAACTAAGCTTTGTGCTGACTTGTGCTAGGCTTGTGCTGCGTTGACCGCCGGGGCGTCTCGGAGCATTTCTGTGGACCCGCGGCGCCCCACTGCATGGCGGAGGGTGGTACACCGTTTGTTTTTAGTGGGTATACTGCGCCCTTTTAGCGCAGGGACTCCCACATACCCCTCTCGTCTCCCCAGAGGCGTGAGTGGACCCATAAAGGGTTTCCCAACGAAAAAAAAAAAAAGGCTTGTGCTGCGTTGTGCCGCAAATTGCGACTCACGATCTCCAAAAACAAAGCGGCTATCAGATAAAAACCATTACAGCACCAGAATGGCAATTTTGTTTTTTCGAAAATCTTATGCTTGTGCCAGAATGTGCTAGACTTGATCTGCTATGTGCCAGTGCCACAAACCATTTTTTATAATCTCAATAAACGTAGCAGTAATCGTCAAAAAACTATAACGTTACGTCGCCATGTTAACATAGTGGCGTCGCCACGCCACTATGTTAACGTCAAGTCATGAAATTCTACCATGATCAGTTTTGACCAAAAATAGATGCTCAAATTTGCGCTACTAGGCCCTGATTGAATGTCTCAACTCACGCCTCAGCGATATTGACTTACATTTTATGAAACTCACAATTTCAGGGCCGATTAGGGAAATTTTGTAATGCTCTGGGAATGAAGAACGAAAGAAAAACAAAATTACATTTGCTAGTATTTAATTAAACACACATAATCAAAATAAGTAATTACATATTCCCGTATAAATTCCTGATTACATTGTAAATGGAAGATGTTGTGCCAAACCACCCAGATATGGTAAGAAGCATAGTAGTACAAAGAACGTTCAGGTAATGTTAGTAGGGTGTTAATTGTAGCACTGGCAAGTGGTGGAGGAGACGCAGGTGCCGTGGTTGAAGCCCAGCACCCAGCAGATGTAGTCGCAGTGTGCGTTGGTGCACGCGCGCTGGCTTAACGGGATGTTCTGGACATCCGCCGGGACCGGTGCACCCACGCCTGGGAAAATAACATACCTTAGTAATACACCTTTCCTGTATTCCCTTACCATCCACTTGGTTTAATTATGAAGCGGGCTCGCTCGCTTCAGCCAATAGAATCGCTTCATTTCCTCAGCTTCACCCGGTTTAGCTCAAGTCGACAGGAACCCTAGATGAAAAGGTGCAGCCACGTTCCGCCAATTTAAGAAAAATTGCCTTTTCATTGACTACAGACTCTCACTCATTACGAGGTTAATTTAGGCCTTAGGCAGGGGCCGCACTGGTAAGGCGATTGCGACGCAACAGCGATTTATAAACAAATTTTCGCTTGTGTGATGAGGCCACCGCCTTATGTCGGGGGTTTGTTTTAACAAAATCGCGTCGCATTCGCGTCCGCTGCTTTATTATTAAATAATAGTATTTAAAAGTTCGAAAAATTATATAAATGTAGGTACGCTATAATTATGAAAATGTGAACTACACAGTCTTACGTGAAAACAGAAATCAAAGCATTAATCCAGGAGGCATCGGCGTCGCTAGGTAAGTTTTTAGCTGTCGAGTTTTTGACTTGTGTAAGAGCCGGCTGGCCCAGCACAGCTTCTACTTTACTTACCTTTTGAAAACCCAGTAGGTACGTACCTACATAGGTATTGTTAAAATAAAATAAAATCTTACGTTCTTCGCTGCTCTGCGCTGGCTCGTCAGACCTCGCCAACTCGTTCAGATAATCCATTTTCGCATTCACCACAAGGACGATAGCGAACAGCGCGATAATCACTAACTTCATCTTGGATATGGAGCGTGTTTCCTTCACAACAGCTACTCGGGGAGCGATCGATGAATACATCTGGGAACTGTTGAAAACTTATATACTACTGCAGAACTTAGCCACTCATTTTCACAAGTGTCCGAAACACTCATAATGTAAATTATTTCATCATAATTTAAACTCTATTGCTTACCCAGAATATTATAAACTGGCTAAACTATTGTTTCAACTTGAATTGTTGAAGTGTCTTTGATAAGCTTTGTCATTGTTTAGATAATAGAATAGAATCATCAAGTGTGTTTGATTACGGAACTGCCGAAGCAATCTATAGCAGCTTGTGACAACCATTTGTCGGTAAAACACTTTACGGAAGAAGAGGTAAGTGAATATACGCAAAATATTTATGAAACAAATAACAAAAGTTTCTGAACAACCTCAGAAGTCAGAACATGCATTCGCGATGCACATTAATTTAAGTTTTAACGAATAGCACAAATTCTAGCAGCACTTGCGATCGAGTTAATTAAGTTTCTCCGTGAAGTCGCTGTTTTAACATAACGCGAGAGTGATGATGTCAAATTTTGAGAACTTCGCACTACGAGAAGTGCCGCTGTCGAATTCATAAATTTGCTGGCCAACTTTCAACCCACAGTGTTTAAGGTAAGAATCTAAATCGACATTTCCGTCACTAATGTATAAATAGTCCCGTTGTAAGATTTGTTGGTGGGTCGTGATGAGTGATGACCACCTATGTCCAGCAGTGGACATCCCTGAACACACACTACACTTTTCTAAATAGTATGACTGAAATCCTCTAAGAACTTTAGCTATTGTGAACTTAGCCATGCCCTTTGAAAATATAGTATAGTCAGCTACAAATCAAATTAATTTTCAAGAGTACAGTATTGAGTAGGTAGTATATATGTTTAATAAAGTAGGGGTAGCAAACCTATTTGATACGTAGTTGCCCTAAAAAGAAACGAATTCTCATACAACTATTTCAATATTCACCTATATAAAGGGGAAACTCGTAAAAATATGTGAAACACGAATCGTGGCCCCCGTTGCCCCTTGAAATAGAATCGTCGCCGTCGCAAAGGCCCGTCTCATGAATATTGATGCTTTGTAAAAACCTACTTTCAGTTGAAAGCTTCGTTGTGTCTGCAGCGGTGATAAACACAGCACAAGATACCATTGTTATGTTAAAATGTGTGCTACGTTTTAAAATGTTCTGTTCTATTTCTATCTGAGGACCGCTGGGTTGCGCATGTTTTGCACATTTTAATGTTTTAACTTGCAATACAATTCTGCAGGTGGTGGTGCTTCGTTAAAAAAGGTTTAAAAAAGATTTTTCATTACTCATACTCTGAAAGTAGGTCTGAAGTTGCCTAAGAAGCGGGTTGAAAGTAATACTTTTCCGGCCCGGGAGAATCGCTTTCAACTGACAGATGTCAAATTATAAAAAAAAAAACTAGTTCCATTTTCACATTTCTATGGAACCATGTTCAAACTTTTTCTATAGTCACTCAATTAAAGCACGATGTAAAATTGAAATAACATAAAGTTAAGTATTAATTCAAGAATATATATTTTTAAATGACTTAGTAACAATTTCTTTAAAATAACATAGATTTGGGCAAAATATTAAAAGATGAAAATGAAAAATAATGGCTAAATAATGAAGTTGGCCGGCCAACGAAAAAAAAAAAAATTGGCGGCAATCCGATTTTTTTTTTTCGAGTTTTAGAGTATTGTTTATACTTCCTTGTATTATTTCTTTAGCCAATTCCTGTTTTTATTTTTATTTTCCTTGTATTCGTAATGAAAAGCACAGTGTTTACCTCGGGTGAAAGACTTATTTTGTCCCTCGAACTATTAGCGCCCTCGCTACGCTCGGGCGCCAAACCCCGTCTCGGGACAAAATAAGTCGCTTTCACCACTCGTGTAACAATGTACTATTATCTATACCATTATAAAAATATATGAAAAGTTACAAAAATAACTGAAACGTGTACGGTCGGATATCTGTCGGAGAATAATGAAGAAAACATCAACCAATTCCGGCACACTATGAAAAAATATATTAATAGAAAACAGACTTCTGAATTGCACCAGCTCGTGGACCAACCTGATTTCCTGATCCGTCCTCTTGTTACGGTGTAACCCTACATTGCGTCATGAATAATTATACCTCACTAAATGTAATTACCGTCCCGCTGTTGCGGTTTGTTCATTACACACGGTCGCCCATGGGAACATCCCTAATCCTGTTGTAAAAGAGATATTATTTCCTTTCTATATTTCTATGACATTTATCCAATAATGCTACTTCACTTATATCTTCTGCATAATCATTATTGTATCAGCCAATGGCTATCCACCATTCATGCTGATAATGAGGCTTCTTTTGATACCGTCCGCCATAGTTTTTTTTAACTACATCACAGTCTTGGCTCTATAGAAGACGGACAAAATCTTCTGTGACGTATCCATTGACGCGTGTAACAAGAAAACAACTACCTAGTTTACTTGTCTAACCGCAAACGACGTACAAATATCAACTGTTAATTTATTTTATATGCCGCTATCTAGTATTCCAAAAGTTATAATGAAATACGCAGATGGAAGAAAAAATAATTGTAACTACTTATATTTCAATTCAATAAAAATGTAATCATAGGGATACCAGGGCAACATAAATCAGTGCAGTGTTCCAGAAAGTTGCGAATCCGACGAAACCCAAAGCGTACCACCTGTGACCAAACAAAGTTATTAAGGCAGCCCGTTAGCCATACCGAATATGACGACTAGTTCACTTGCCATATTTATACAAAGCAAACTGTGCGCTCCGTATGTCGGCGTTGTGTCTGAGAACATGGGCCCCAACTATTCACAGTGCAGATGAAAGTTCTGTTTGGATGAAGACCGTCTCACAAGTAAGTACATACATTATAAATTATATTGTAACCTGACTAGCTGAATATGATTTGTACTTGTAATATTGAATGTCGCCAAAAACAATAGATCATCAATTATTTTTAGCAGACATGTACACGGAGGCTTTTGTTACTAAAATATAAATAAGTAGTCGAATTATGTACAAATGGCAGTCTGAAGCTTTTGAAATAAATAATTTCTCAAAATAGGCACTATATTTTTCTAAAATGTTTTTCCAGAATAGCTTCCAATTTAAAGTAAAAAAATAAGAATTAAAATGAAAAATTGTTAACTGAAAACAAAAAATTTGGGAATGTGCCCATTTTTGGAAAGTGGCCATGCTGGGAGGGTAACCATTTTGAACCCAAAGGTGGTGCAAATGATGGCGCAATCGGAACCGTACACATTGCTCAGTAGTTCGTCTGAGTAACTGGAGCTACAAAATCTTAGATACTCCCGATCTGTCTCTATCCTCCACGGCAAATAGCAATCTACGAGCAAATATTTCAATTTCATTCGAACACCGAACGTGCAGTCAGGGTTATTTTCTTTTACGAGTATCTCTTTTAATCTATACTCTAATACACTTTGGTGATTCACCTTAGTGTTGTAATGAGTTTTGTGTTTTATTAAATTCTAGAAAATCCGTCAAAATTTCTTCGGAAGCCTGGAATCTGATGGGAGGAGAGTTTCTCTTTCTACTATTGCTTGTCTCTAGTGATTTTTCATAACAAAAGTTCATTAAAAGTTTCATTTATTTCACAATAATTTGATCACTAATTTCAATTTAATTAGGTATCGGTCAATAGAGAATACTAGATTCGATTTTAATTGATTGTGACGAGGTATTTTCAAACACCCCCCACGGGACCGGCCAATTAGACACTCGTGTTTGTTAACACAGCTCACCTAATGATCAAACCATTTAATTACTAAATTAGTTTTATATTGAAGTGCAGAAATAATAATAATTGAAAATACTGAGCACTAATACAAGGTAGGTAGGTAGGTACCAACCACGCTTTGGACGCTGCACTCTAGGTCAAAAGTTTCCGAAACACATACGCTTAAATAAGATACGCGTATAAGATTTACGATCGACCAATTAGAAATTATGATTATTTTCGATAGATAAGTAGATTAGAATGCATTGCCTTAGCTCTCGCCTCGTAACTTTTCTCGGAATTGTTTTGTTACAAGCTGTTCCAACAGATACTTATTTTATCTGCGAAAATAAATTATTATCAATGAACAAATATATTTATTTACCTATGAAAATAACCACTTTCCAAATGTGCACTAAATATATTTTCCGAAATATACAGACAAATAATGTTACCTTTTTAAACTATATCCCCTTAGTAATAAACATGTATAGCGAGCGAATAGTTGCAAACCGAATTATCTCTTTCTGTCATCAGTAATCATCAGTGTCTGTCTGTCTGTCTATCTGTGTGTTTGTTCCGGGTAATCTCCGAAACGGCTGGACTGATTTTGACGGGACTTTCACTGGTAGATAGCTGATATTATAGGGAGTAACTTAGGCTACTTTTATTTTAGAAAAACAAAAAGAAAATCAAACGCGTTCTGTCGCGCGGGCTGAGAACGCGGGAGCGGGAGTGGTTAAGTTAAATTCCACGCGGACGAAGTCGCGGGCTGAGCTAGCTATAGTACAATTATAAAATAAGTAAAATGTATAGACCTAAGGTAAGTAACCTGCATTTCCTACAGAGTGAGCTGTACCGAAAGGCATTTGGCTCAGCATGTGCTGGAGGGGAACGAAATCTCCTTATAGTTACTTTAGTATTGATATACTGAATTTTGAAATCTTTGCTATGAACCCTAAGCAGGGGCGTCCCCCTCGAGCACCACTCATATCCAATCATCGCCTCATTTCTTACAAACACACTCAAAACTCGAGTTTTACGTGTAATTATAACTTCAAAACGTCTCAACAACACTTGTAATAATCTTGAGTGATTGGTTTACTACGCAAACATGAGTTGAGTTTAATTTTTCATTCAGGTGCCGTTGTTAAAAATAAGGTACTGAATAAGTTGGCATATTTTATTTACAGATTATGTTTTATCACAAAATGATTAAAATATAATTAAGTAGTTCTGACAGGGATGAAAACTATTTAGTGAGAGAACAAACAGTAGCTCTACCATGAATGTTACACTGAGGAGTCGCTAGTGTATGCGTAAAATGAATCAGAGTGCTATAGAGCTATAGAGCTTTTGGTAGGTAATCAAGATAGACTTTGTCATCGTTAGTTATTATTTTATGTACTCTACTATCTTAATGTTGTTGGATGGAACAATTTAGTAATTACCACTCGCAGTAGCCAATCACACCTAACATATTTAATGACGTAGGATCACGGCATACAGGAAGAAAACTCAAACATTTCCCATCACATCTCTACTGATGAGCCAAGCGATGAGATTTGTCATATATACCAATAAGTAATAGACGCCGCACTGCATACATTTATGACCGCTCCTGACATTTTGATTGGTCCATTCACGGCTCTACCTTGAACACATTCTCATACAATAGACGCAAGCAGTGTCTTGTCTTATTAGTGTGTGGATTTTGTGAACAACGAATGTCAGTAAACATATTCAAATATTCGTCACTCATAGTTCGGCTCTTGTCTGTCACTGCCATTAGATGTTTCCGGGGTCGTCGACTTATAACCATAATCCCCGAGTTATACTATATCTACATTATTTTGTTCCTGGTACAGATTTTGTCTCCCAGCCGCAATTAACGCGGGGAAATAATTAATTTGCGGTGCCGCGACGCCGGTTAATGAGTCCCGACCCGACCCGGCTAGAGTTGGAGCACTGCTGGAATGCCTAGATATAATACCGCATACCTATAGTACTCGTATAGTAGAGCTATACCAAAATATCTCGATTTTTAGAGTTTTAGTAGGGTAGAAGTTAATATAGCTGCGTTTCGTACGATCTGTGAGAGAGCCGGAGGCCCGACCCCCCTCCCTTCCCCTCTGTCCCACTCCCCTTCAGGTCGGCAACATGCGGGCAATGCCTTTGGTATTGCAAGCATCTATAAACCGTAGTGGCTGCGTAACATCAGGCGGATCGTACGCTTGAATTTAAATTAATAATTAAAAACAGAAATTTCAGACGCATTAGCCTGCACTTGTTTTCTATAGCCGTATGGAACTCCGTGCCCTTCTGCCAAAGGTAGATGGGCAATGACCATAAGCGCTTTTAACAATACCGACGAGGAATGCTGTTGAAAGAAACGTTACTTATTTCGGTCACACCGTTCCACTTTAAACGGGATCCACCAACACTTTGGAAAATAAATAAATAAAAAAACGTTTTTCCTCGAACCGTCTTTTTTCCGGTCTATGGATGCTCACCTCGAGAATGTAAGCCGAGGAATTGTAGATAAAATTACGCTTTCGTATCTCCAATAACCGTTACCATTTACCGATAACGTTATAGAGTTGTTAAAAGAAGTTATTGGCGGTTTGGAACTGGATGAATGCTACGTTACTGGTGTACTCTTGGTGGTAGAGTTCGTGAATCGAATTATATCATCATCACCTTGCCCTTATCCCACACTAGGTGGGGTTGGCACAGCACGTACTCTTCTTCCATTCAAGACTATCATCCGGCATCTCTGCACTCACTCCCTTTTCGCTCATACCCTCTTCCACGCAGTCCATCCACGTATTTTTAGGACGTCCCCTACCCCGACTACCGCTCACTCTCATACCCATCGTCTTTTTGACGGCATGATCATCCTCTCTTCGCATAACATGTCCATACCACGCTAACTTTCCGCTCTTTATTTTCTTAGTCACCGGCGCTACTTGCAGGCTTCCCCTTATATATATAAATATAGTAGCTGTGCCCCGCGACTGCATCCGCTTAGTATTTTATCTAAGCAAAAAATTAACTTTAGGGATTATCGGGTTAAAAGTATCCTATATGTTAATCCCGGTTATAATCTATCTGTGTTCCAAATTTCATCCAAATCCGTTCAGTAGTTTTTGCGTGAAGGAGTAACAAACATACATACATACATCCACACTCACAAACTTTCGCATTTATAATATTAGTAGGATTACATATTATATAAATATATATATGTAATAAAGTCGGCAAACACGCGTAAGACTCACCTTATGTAGCCTGCAGATGCTTGCAATACCATGGCATTACTCGCACGTTTTTTTTTAAATAACGATTACTAGCAATGTACGTTTATCACATTCATGTTAGCCCCTCCAGCTAAGCCAATGCTTGTGTTAAGAGTGGGCTCACGTAAACAGTTTAATGGCGAGGATGGGGATCGATTCCGGAACCTCTCACCTACGAAGGCGGGCCTCTAACCACTATGCTATTGGCGTCTGACGTTGCTAGTTGAAGGGGAGTTGTAATTATGAAAGAGGGAGTGGGAGTCGGTTTAAGCTTCCGACTCTCTCATTCATCTAAACAGCTACAATAGCTACTATACGCCGATCTTTCTTCTGTGAGTGGGCAGTACTACCCCGGTTGAGCCAGCCCATATATGAGCTGTAGCCAATTGACTACAGCTTCACTCTACCACCGGTACTTGGCTCTACCACCGGTGCTTCGCTCTACCACCGGTGCTTCGCTCTACGACCGTACTATAATTCTACTTGGAACTTCTTCTATACAAATGTGTCTGTTTGTAATATCAAAATAACACCTTTTCACTAAATGCATGTGAAAGTACATACGACACCTATAGCAAAAACGCGATTTAAAAATTTTTTGTCTGTCTGTCTGTCTGTGTGTTTGTTCCGGGTAATCTCCGAAACGGCTGGACCGATTTTGGCGGGACTTTCACTGGCAGATAGCTGATGTTATAGGAAGTAACTTAGGCTACTTTAATTTTAGAAAAACAATTAGGGTTCCGCGTAAAAAAATAAAAACACATGGAATCAAAGAGTATCTCCGAAACGGGTGGACCGATTTTGACGGGACTTTCACTGGTAGATAGCTGATGTTATAATCAGTAATTTAGGATACTCTTATTTTAGACAAAAAATATGAAAAAAAATGAAAAAAGGGTCCTGTCGTGCGGGCTCAGAACGCGGGATCGGGCTTTTTTGTTAAGTTAAATTCCACGCGGACGAAGTCGCGGGCTCAGCTAGTTTTTAATAAAACAATTTCATATTATGAATGTGTCCTACAAATAATTGTGCACTTGTGAACTCTGAGTGTTGCGCAAGTGTTTTGCGCACATTTTAATTTAACCCTATTTTGACTTTGGTATCGTTTCAGCTGCACCTACTTAGGTATTCAATCTTAATGAATATGTATACATCAAATGAAGTCGTTTACAATAGCTGGAATAATTCATAAATTGACATGCTAATGGAACGATATTGTATGCATATTAAAATTTATTGTATGCAATTTAATTATAAGAGAAAATATTATTTAATTTGGAACGTAATTCGAGAGATATTATGAATAAAAATATACCTATTTTAACGAGACTGAAATTTGAATTTACCTAAATGCATTGCTTATAAACATACTGAAATCTAATTATTAAATTGTGTAATAACCTAAGGGTGCTCGTCCATTTGAGGCAGGCCGGCTGGCGAAGCTACACAGCTCATTTCAATGAAGTGATCCTATTAGTCGAAAGCAAGCCTGGCCAACCCGCACATTAAAATTTAATAACTCTAAATTTCAACATTTACAAAAACCCCTGATGTGACGACTTTTTAACCTCCAAAAAGAACTCATAATTTTCAAACGGCTGAACCGATTTCCTTGAAACATAGCTAAGAACACTCTCGAAAAGAATACCTTTCTAACAAAAAAAAAACAAAATTAAAATCGGTTCATCCGCTTGGACGCTACGATGTCCCAGGCAAACACACAGATACATAATATGTTAAACTTATAACACCCCTATTTTCGTAGGGGGCTTAAAACAAGATAGTTTGGACAAAAATCGTCCCTATTTCAAAAAATATTTAAAAAGGTATTAGTTACATCAGTCATCCGATTCGATTCATTTTAGTTTTTTAGTTTTGCAGTAAATTAGATAATTTACTTGCGACAAAACATGGAGACCACGACGGACAAAGCGAACGTGGCTGGAATATCATGGACCATTCTTAATTCAGCAGTCGTCCCGTAGTTGATAATTACGTTTAAATAATTAACTTATATTGTGATTATTTCAGAGAGGGAATGAACTTGCATTATTTTTAAACTGACTGCCTGAAATGTATATGTATACGGCAGAGTATTTAAACGTTGCTCAGATGGCCCATTTTTCTCTTTGAGACGTCATTATCTGTCATTTTTGTACTCAACAAAATTAACCAGCTCTCAAATGTACGCTCAATTCGACTAGGTATATATATAAGCAGTGATAGCCGATTGGTTAAAGCATGCGTCTTGCGGGCACCAGGTCTTGGGTTCTAACCCTACCTCGCACCTCTGGATTTTTCGAAATCTATGTGCTAATCATAATTTCTATATGATTAT
Organism: Notodonta dromedarius; assembly: GCA_905147325.1. NCBI lineage: Eukaryota > Metazoa > Arthropoda > Insecta > Lepidoptera > Notodontidae > Notodonta > Notodonta dromedarius. Next base: position 9,755,156 of record LR990165.1, on the reverse strand, counting down.
CACTTGCTTACGGTGCACGAAAACATCGTGAGGAAACCTGCATGTCTTAGAAGATCTAACCAATTTTCGAAAGACATGTGAAATCCGCCAACCCGCACTGGGCCAGCGTGGTGGATTATGGCCTGAATCCCCTCGTGTTGAGGGGAGGCCGGTGCCCAGGAGTGGGACGTCAAAAGGGCTAAATTATTATTATTTATATATATTTGGAACATTGTGAGATTTATTATAGGTCCAAACAAAATCATGAAAGTACTGAGTTTCTAATCCTTTTTTTTAAGCGTTCGTACTATCTGATGTTATGCAGTTAACGTGTTCTATATATTATGCTTGTATGTCTTAGACCTAAGACATTTTAGAAAGACATGTGATAGCCATCGTAGGGATAACGAATTCCCCTTCAAAGTGATATTCGCGTGAAACTCGTAAACATAAGGTATCGGGTTACCAGACACAAAAGGGACACCATCTCGTATGTCAATACTTATTTCCTGTGACGTAGGCGATGCATTCGCGCGAAAGGATCGGAACCCACGATATATCTCACATTTTATTTAAGAGGGTCTTGTCTTGATCTCGATAGTTTGTGTAAGATTCTCATCATACTAATATTATAAAGAGGAAAACTTTGTTTGTTTGATTGTAATGAATAGGCTCCGAAACTACTGAACCGATTTGAAAAATTCTTTCACTGTTGGGAAGCTACGCTATCCCCGGGTAACATAGGCTATAATATATTTTCAAAAAAAATTTGATGAAGCCTTTAATACCTTTTAGTAGGAACACATACATCATTATGATTAAAAACAGGGACAAAAAAAATATTTATACAAAACACTTAACCGACTTTTAAAAAACTTCAGTGCACAAAAAATATAGAAATAATTAGGGACCTTATAATTTCTATCATTTAGAGTCGATGCCAATTCAAGAATGTAGAGGTAGGTACCTAAAAAGTTGTCCTAACGTAGTGTAAAGTAGTTAGTAATAATTTTAATATTTTTTTCACAATTCACGGAGAAATCCGTGAACCTACATAAAAAAAACATACCTACCAACGAACATAGAACTTCCTCCTTATTTTGAAGACGGTTAGGAACACGGTCGTCAGTTGTGTACATTGGGCGGTCTTATCGCAGGTCTTATCTCTTCCAGACAACCTTTGAGTGGAGAGGATTTTGTCACGGTAGTGAATACAACTATACATAGGTATAGGTACCTACCTATTTTTAAAATTTTTATTGGTTTTATAGGCTACAGATTGTTGAATAAACTGATGAGATAGGTAATGATGTCTGAGCCACGTGAAATATTGAGCGATCACCGGGCGGGCGGCGCGGCGGGCGGCGGCGGGCGGCGCAATATCGGAATACCTACGCCGCGGCATCCGCTCAATAGTTCTATATTAATATCCCCGTTAATTGCTGCCGGGTCACACTAGTGCGAGCGAGGGCATGCCTCTGTTAGGTACTGTTAGGTACTTATTGAAAATGGAACAATTATAAATATCGCCGGACTGACACGCCAACTGTATGCTCCCAAACTAAGCAAAGCTAGTACTATGGGTACCGTACAATGGACTGGGGGCGATCCCAGTGACACCCAGGCCTGGGCGAATTACGAAAAGGTCATTTCCGAAATTTGCCCCGGCGGGAATCGAACCCGCAACCACCCGGTGCGGTGAGCCGAGCTTACGCTCAACCACTGCGCCAAGCGGTCGATTAAAAAGGTTAGTACTTAGTTTTTGATATGATTTTTATGTTTTTTTTTCGGTAGTAGAGCGAAGCTATATCTAACTGACTACAGCTCATATACGTACGTGCTGACTTTATAGCTCACTAGCTGTGCCCCGCGACTTCATCCGCGTAGTATTTTAACTTAGCAAAAATTTCGGGATTATCGGGTTAAAAATTATCCTATATGTTAATCCCGGTTATAATCTATCTGTGTTCCAAATTTCATCCAAATCCGTTCAGTAGTTTTTGCGTGAAGGAGTAACAAACATACATACATACATACATCCACACTCACAAAATTTCGCATTTATAATATTAGTAGGATTATACGAGTAGCTGCCTTTCGTACGATGAGTGAAAGAGCCGGAAACCCAACCCCCTCTTGGGAGAGAGGGAAGGGTTCCTACCTTCTATCTCCTTCCCCTTCAAGTCAACAACGTAGGAGCAATGCCAGTGGCATTAAAAGTACCAATAGGCTACAGTAACCGCTTAATATAATACGAATCGCAGCTGTAATAGCTACTTTACGCCGTTTTTCTGTGTGAGGGTGGCACTACCACCGTCAAGCCAGTCCGTAAATCTGAGCTGCAGTCTATATCCTACTAATATTATAAATGCGAAAGTTTGTGAGTAGATGTACGAGTATGTATGTATGTTTGTTACTCCTTCACGCAAAAACCACTGAACGGATTTGGATGAAATTTGGAACACAGATAGATTATAACCGGGATTAACATATAGGATACTTTTTAACCCGATAATCCCTAAATTTTTGCTAAGTTACAATACTACGCGGATGAAGTCGCGGGGCACAGCTAGTACATTATATATACGAGTATATACCGGTTGAAACAGAAATGGTATACTTTATTTTTCAAAACTGAACTTTGTAATTCTAAATCTATGAGGTTTGGAGGAAACTTGAAAAACAAAAGGTGTTACAGGAATACAGCTGTTGACATATTTCACAAGTCTACAAAACCTTTAGTACTTCAACTGTCCAACAAAGCCGATAGTATTAGATTTACAAAGTAAATTTGCAAAAAAAATAGTATACCCTTTTTGTTTCACCTAGTATGCTATAGCTGTATTTTGGCTTTAATAATACGAAAAACAGACATACTACCTATACGAGTATATACTACTAGCTGTGCCCGCGACTTCGTCCGTGTGGAATTTAATTGACAAAGTTTCATACAAACTTTCATCCCCTATTTTATCCCCTTGGGGGTAGAATTAATCAAAACCCTTTCTTAGCGGATGCCTACGTCATAACATCTACCTGCATGCCAAATTTCAGCCCGATCCGTCCAGTGGTTTAGGCTGTGCGTTGATAGATCACTATATCAGTCAGTCACCTTTGAGTTTTATATATATAGATAGATAGATAGATTAATGTAATTCCAATCAGTCCAGTCTCAACTTTAGATTCTACAAAGATCTCTGATAAATACTTACCTACGTAGATAAAAATCCAAATTAATAATTATTTATCTTGTAAATCTAATGCAAACTTTTATATTTCTTTGCGTTTGTTTTAACAGAAGTTAGTAAATAAATAAATATTTCAAATTAATTGGGACTAAAATTCGCAGCCCATTGAGTTTTAATTAAAAATCATCTGAGTGGAAATAGATAAAATATTTACTGTTGATATCTGAGAGAGTTGACGCGGTGTTTATCTTCCAAAACAAACAGATAAGGATGGGTGCTTTGCACTGAAGTAAGTAACTGTAGGTAGGTATAACAAATTGTTGAAAATTACTTGACGAATAAGAGCAGAAGTAGAGATATACAGAATGTAAGGCGCATCCTAATATAAACGTATACCATGGATTGAACTCAAGATCCGTCGATATTTTCATGAATTAAGCTAAAATTTTTCAGCTTTTTAAAATAGATTTTATCATGAAATCATTATTGAAATCTAACTTAAGTGATTTTATATAAATAAATCAATAATTATACACATAAACTGCTATGTAAATTAAGACTTAATAAGCTCGAGTGCGCATTACCTACATGTAAAATCAATTTTAAAATGCCGAAAGTTTTTAGGATAATTATTTATGTTACGAAGCCCTGTATACTACCAATACTACTGTATACTGTGTCAAGAACTGTTGATTCATTTATAGCCGGTATCCCATAAATTTCATCACAGACGAACATGATTTCCCCGTCTACATTTTATTCATAACTCTCCATGAATATCTCAAAAAATTGTAGGTACATAACGAAATGCTTGACCTCACACACGCCAATAGCCATTGAACACATTTAACGGTTAACCTTTAAATTTTTGTTCTCATAACACTCTAATGCAGGTCTTAAAGCCATATACTTATCTATTGCCCATCCCTACGCCAGACGCCTCAAATCGAATCGTTTTAAATGAATTCCACTTCATCAGCCGTTGGCCGCCTGTACACTAATTAATGTTCCTAATGGAGAACAAATATCCGCTGGGAAGGGTTGGGAACATTTGGGAACAGCCCCGTGTTTGTACCGATTTAGGTAATTGATAACCTGGGCCCTCCCTCGGCTCACCCATTCTCGGCATGGATTATCTCCAGATTTAGTGGGATTAATAAATATAGTAATTATTTAATAATGAAATACCACCATGGCTTTACCAACCTGAAGGGATGAGCTCACTCGCTAACGATTATCGGTCCAGTGCAATAGAGGAAGAGACTACTATAATAAAATATAATAATATAATATCGCCAGACTGACACACCAAAAGTATGGTCCCAAACTAAGCAACGCTTGTAGGTACTAAGGGGACCGTACAATGGACAGGGGGCAATCTCAGTGACACCCAGAGCTGGGCAAATTACGAAAAGGTCATTTCCGAAATTTGCCCCGGCGGGAATCGAACCCGCAACCACCATATGCAGTGAGCCGAGCGGCCTACGCTCGAACCACTGCGCCAAGCGATAGTCCCAAACTAAGCAACATATATTATTAGTGTACTGTGTAATGGCCTGGGGCCTGTCACAGTAACAGCTAGTCCTAAAATGTAACAGTACATTGTTACACGAGTGGTGAAAGTGACTTTCACCCGAGGTTAACACTGTGCTTTTCATTACGAATACAAGGAAGTATGAACAATACTCTACAACTCGAAAAAGAAAAAATAAAAATCGGATTGCCGCCTATTTTGTTTTTTTTTCGTTAGCCGGCCAACTTCATTATTTAGCCATTATTTTTCATTTTCATCTTTAAATATTTTGCCCAAATCTATGTTATTTTAAAGAAATTGTTGAAACTGAATTATAATTAAGGCATTTAAAAATATATATTCTTTAATTAATACTTAACTTAATGTTATTTCAATTTTACATCGTGCTGTAATTGAGTGACTGTAGAAAAAGTTTGAACATGGTTCCATAGAAATGTGAAAATGGAACTAGTTTTTTTTTTATAATTTGACAGCTGTCAGTTGAAAGCGATTCTCCCGGGCCGGAAAAGTATTACTTTCAACCCGCTCCTCAAGCAACTTCAGACCTACTTTCAGAGTATGAGTAATGAAAAAATACCTATAAACCTACCTATTGAATGTGTCAAATAAGTAGCTTAAAAGGACAACGAAAAATTGTTTGCTATATTAATCATGTTCTCATGTAAGTGATGATTTCTGTATTTTTTTGAGACTTAACCCAACTGTCGATCTACGTAGATCCATCTTATTTTACCATCAATTCGATGTTTGATCGACGTTTGATCTATTGAAGTGGTCAACCCTCACTGAACCTGATGGTTGCGGGTTTGCCCATGCGGACAACAGAAATGAGCTTTTAAGTATTTTAGGTTTCACCATCTCGTCGAACTATTAAAATAAACCAAATGGCCGTCAAAATAAAACTTATTTTAAATTTACTAAAATGCACATAAAAGAAACAAGTCTGAATAAACTGGTAGAACGGGGTGTCACCTTCGATTACAGCCGCGCGACAAGTCTGAAAACTTTTTTGAATAATGGACATTGGCTCTCATGTTTGACATATTCCACATAAATTTTAATCTTGTTTAGTTTTGACTAATTATTTAAAAATAATCAAACCTGTGCTTTGCAGTATCTTATTGTTTTCTTATATTTACGCGAATACTACACATTGAAATAAAACTATTTTTCGGGAACATAAAGTTAATAAACGCGATAAAATCCGAAAAATAGTTTTATTTCAATGTTGCAGTATCTTTTTTTTTTTGGTAATTACACTAAGATACAGTTTCAATTACGTTAATAGTAACAGATACCTAGTGATATTGTACAGTATTGTATTAAATCGTTTCAACAGTAGATAAGTACCTACTTAATAAGATTATCCAAGATAAATCCTACTAATATTATAAATGCAAAAGTTTGTGAGTGTGGATGTATGTATGTTTGTTACTCCTTCACGCAAAAACTACTGAACGGATTTGGATGAAATTTGGAACACAGATAGATTATAACCGGGATTAACATATAGGATACTTTTTAACCCGATAATCCCGAAATTTTTGCTAAGTTAAAATACTACGCGGATGAAGTCGCCGGGCACAGCTAGTATGCGATATTAATAAAACCATTACAACCATGAGAGCGATCTTGGAAATATCACTCTTATGACATACGAATACACAATGACATGCCAAAAGCGTACTCAAGATCGCTTTCGCATTTTAAATCGATTTATGAATACGAGGCGCAACTGTGTTTACCGCTGCCAACTCGATCGAATTGCAATACGTCAAAACTGACGTACCGCATACGTCAAAACTGACGTACCGCATACGTCAAAACTGACGTACCGCATACGTCAAAACTGACGTACCGCATACGTCAAAACTGACGTGCCGCATACGTCAGTTTTGACAGTTTTACTATTGAAACTCCGTAAAAACTGACGTATTCGATCGATTCTTCGATCGAGATGCCAGCGTTTGACAGAGTGTGTGCTACTCCATTTTGTTTTTCCAAATGGACAATCACATCTTTGTATTGTACTGTTATTAGGTAATTGTGTTTGTTATTGGTATTAATTACTCGACATTGGCAGAATCATATTGGGCTTGACCCCATTGGAAGAGGACATTAATATAATAATAAAATAAACAGAGTGTGGCCCCAACTAAGTGAATTCGCCGTCCAACCGCAGCAACAACGAATTGAATCGGTGCGTTATTGTAATAACATTATTACAGATAACGGACAAGTATCTGTTTATTTGCAACTCGCTGGGAACCACGCCAATGTGGTTCCATTGAAAACGCAGCGCTGGCTTGCACGCCACTGATAACACGCTGTTGTGACTACAGATCGTATTATTCAGTGCATATGCACTTATTAATCATTACCTACCTACGTGTGTATAAGTATCTAAGTATAAGTAGACTGACAAACCAATTGTATAGTCCCAAACTAAGCAACGCTTTTACTATGGGTACCGTACAATAGACTGGGGGTGATCGCAGTGACACCCAAACCTGGGCAAATTACGACAAGGCCATTTCTGAAATTTTCCCCGGTGGGAATCGAACCCGCAACCACCATGTGCAGTGAGCCGAGCGGCCTACACTCGAACCACAGCGCCAAGCGGTCATCACTTATAAGCACTTATATGCACTTATTAATCACTACCTACCTACGTATGTATAACTAGCTGAGCCCGCGACTTCGTCCGCGTGGAATTTAACTTAACAAAAAAGCCCGCTCCCGCGTTCTGAGCCCGCGCGACAGGACCCATTTTTTAAATTTTGTTTTTCTAGAATAAAAGTAGCCTAAGTTACTGCTTATAACAACAGCTATCTACCAGTGAAAGTCCCGTCAAAATCGGTCCGGCCGTTTCGGAGATACTCTTTGATTTAATGAGTTTTTATTTTTTTACGCGGAACCCTAATTCTTTTTCTAAAATCAAAGTAGCCTATGTTACTCGTTATAACATCAGCTATCTGCCAGTGAAAGTCCCGTCAAAATCGGTCCAGCCGTTTCGGAGATTACCCGGAACAAACACACAGACAGACAGACAGACAGACAGACAAAAAATGTTTAAATCGCGTTTTTGTTATAGGTGTCGTATGTACTTTCATATGCATTTAGAGAAAAGGTGTAATTTTGATATTACAAACAGACACTCCAATTTTATTTATTTGTATTGTATAGATTGTATACCTATTACCTTCATACTTACATGTTTGTAATGAGATATGTAAATAAGTATGCACCATACTTCTACACTATTGAAGGCGTCAATAGGCTAGTGGTTAGAGGGGCCACCCTCGTAGCCGAGAGGTTCCGGATTCGATCCCCATCCTGGCCATTCAACTGTTGACGTGGGCCCACTCCTAATACAAGCATTAGCTTAGCTGGAGGGGCTAACAGGAATACTAGTCATGTGATATACTCACATTGCTAGTAATCTTTTTGCTTTAGCTGATTGACTACAGCTCATACACGGGCTGGCTCGAACGGAGTAGTACCATCCACTCACAGGAGATCGGCGTAAAGTAGTTAATGTAGCTGCATTTCGTCCGTGAGAGAGCTGGAAGCCCGACCCCCCTCCCTCTATCACACTCCCCTTCAGTTCGGCAACGTGCGAGCAATGCATTTGGTATTGCAAGTATCTATAGGCTACGATAACTGCTTAAGGCTAAAGCGCCCATCTAGCCCGCGAGGTTCGAATTTATTGAGGTTTTTTAGATTTTTTTCCAAATCTGACAATAATAAAAGGCACATTTTGTAATTCGCGAAAAAGACCGTGTGCAGTGCATTTATTAATATATCCAACTTACTCTAAAACATTTCAAGAACGACAGCTATCCAGATAATCTGGCAATTTTTGTATACTTAGTGATTTACTAGTATCATATCCACCGTGATAATATTTAGAGTAAAATAAATGTATTAATAAACGCACTGCATACTGTGTTTGTCGCAAATCACAAAATGTTGTCTTAAATGTTTTCAGATTTTGGATAAACTATAAAAGTACTCGAAAATTTTGAATTTCGCGGGCTAGACAGGCGCCTTCACCTCCGACACGTCGTACCGACTTTGCTCTAGGTATATAAAAATGAAACTTAATCATGCTTATAAATAGTACCCTAGCGTTCAGCTCTTATCTTTGCTTGTTTTGTTGTTATATTGAAATACTTCGTAAGTACCTACACGGCATGGCATGAACACAAAACATGATAAAGTTCAACTGAAGTATAAAATACAATATTATTTTATAAAAAAAAAATATTATCAATGTTATATGTTATATTATATTAATAGTATTTGCGGTTAATTTCTGAGTTTCTGACTCTTACTAGGTATACTGAGTTTGTTCGGAAACGACTTTACCTACATCCACTATATAGCTCGTGATCTATACAGGGGTGCTAATGTTAGCAACGATAATCGATATATCGTGACATTCGTATTGTCGAATCCTACTCTAAATTCAATCTTTTTTGCCGTCGTACTGAACGAACAATACAAAATTATCGTTCGATCAGACGACAGGTAGGTATACGACGGCAAAAATATGGAATTTAGAGTAGGATTCGACAATACGAATGTCACGATATATCTGTCGCCGCCAACTGGCTTAATCCGCCGTTCAATTAACAGCCTAGGCACTTTACTAAACAGCGCCGTTCAACTAACGGCCTAAATGATATTCAGCCGTATAGTCTATTACAACATTTAATAAATTGGCTGGCTAATGCTTAGGCAACTGGTTGAAATTTAAGTACTACAAAACTTTTTCAAAATACTACCCAAGCAGAACGACCTGGATGGGTTTAGGTTAGGGTTATTTTTTTTATGACCCCACAGAAACCCCACCCGGCAAATAGATTCGGTGGATCTAAAAAAAAACGTAAAAAACCTAAGTAACTAATAAAATGATTCCATCAAAGTTGTTTTTTTCCGACGCCATATTGACCATAGAGAATATAGAATATAGAGATATTGACAGTTTGGTGAGTTTCGGCGCTAGGTGGCAGAAAGTAAAACTAAATAGAAATGAACAGTCTAGGCAGGTAATTAAACGGCTAGGCAAGTAGTTAAACGTCATCGATCCAAGTCATTTGCCTAGCTGTTTGATCAAATGGCTGAATATCATTTAGGCCGTTAGTTGAACGGCGCTGTTTAGTAAAGTGCCTAGGCTGTTAATTGAACGGCGGATTAAGCTATTTGGCTGCGACATATCGATTATCGTTGCTAACATTAGCACCCCTGTATAGATCACGAGATATATAGTGGATGTATAGTCGTTTCCGAACAAACTCAGTCACGATATATCGATTATCGTTGCTAAGAGTAGCACCCCGGGGCAGTAACTGTAATGATATTTTTGAAGGTCACTCATATTATCTGCTTGTTTCCTGATGTATTCGACATATTTGAAGAGTGATTTAGCTATTTAAGTGGGTACCTACCAGTTGAAAAAGATCCGCAAGTCACGCAAAAAGCCACTTTAGAGCTCGTCATTTTGTAAACAAAGCCTCATTTCGAAAAACTGACAAAGAAACCACATAATGATTAAAAAAATACTTATTCATCAATACCGCTTTGCGGTAGTAGGTATTTTTTTCACCCATCACTTTACAATCTCAAACATCAATGGTGGCTCACAAAATTTGAGTAAGTAAGTAAATAAGTGGGTACATTATCTTGTAGGGTTAACTAATATTTTTGTGTCCCAAATTTGAACTATACTATACTAGTCTTATGGTCTCTCAATAAACGAAACTATAAGTGCTCCTTAATTTGACTACGAATCCCAAAAAAATTTTATAAATAATCATAATACATAAGTACCTACCTAAGTATAGCTCAAACATGACATTCGAATTATCAAACCGCACATAGGTACCTAATTTTTACTTCGACCAAGTAATAACAATTATTGCGAAGCGACAGACCACATTGTTTACGTACCACTTGAGATAATTAATGGATAACGTGCAATATTATTATAAAAATATAGCTCCCAATATGTTAGTTAGTTGTACCCCGAGTTTCTGCGGAGTACACGTTATATTACCACCATGAAGTTCCTGATCATCGTGCTTTTCGCTGTCATCCTTGCGTCGAACGCTGAACAAATCTCGCTGGCGGACATGCTGAAAGCCTACAAAGAAACAAATGAAATCGGTGAGCATATTATGTACAAACTCTACATCACATAAACAGATTTATACCTGCAACTTATACTTAGTAAATTTTGTTTCGTACCCAATAATAACCTTTATGTGGACCTAATATTTGAGACTAGCTACGCCATACGGTTTCACCGGCGTGGAAATTTAAAACAGTACTACTATACTGTAGCTTTGTAAAAGTGAAAATGTTTTTCAGAATCGGATCACTAGTACCAGAGGCGACCTTCTTCAAACATACTTACTTATACTCAAACAAGCAAACCACTTTATGTTCTAGATTGCAACACGCAGGTAGCGAAACAAGCCCTGTACATCCCGATGACTCTGAAGGCGTGCGAAAACTCAGCCTGCAACAGCATCTGCCAGGCTTTAGGCTTCAAGCACGGCACTTGCATTTCTTCAATCTCATGCAAATGCTACAATTAATACCTACCATTGTATAAACCAATCAGTATATACCTACTGATATTACAGCATTTTCATCATGCGTTTGTTTCATTATCATATTAAATAATGAATGTTAACTTAGTTTATAAGTGCATTGATGCTTTATATATTTTAATACTACTTATATGATTGTGTCATTTGTATACGTATGTTAAAATGAAGCTTATAAAATAAACGGTTTTTTATTTGGTAGGAATAAAATAATTCCGGTTTAGGGTTCCGTAGTCCCTACGAAAAACCCTTATTAGATCATCCATATAGGCCCAATACTTATCTAAGCTCCAAGTATTATTTCAGATTAAATTAATTATTTAAAACACTCTGTATAGTGACCCTGACGCGCGCATACGCGGCTGAACCCATCAGGGTGCATTATTTTAATTAAAATAGGTACCTATTACATGAGTGTTCTAAAAACCGCCTTCTAAATAACTGCATTCGATTTGTCTTCAACCTCCGTAAATATGATCACGTCTCTGCGCATCGATCGCAATTAAAATGGTTGCCCATTCGGGAGCGCAGAGCACTAAGGGCATTGACTACTCTGTTCTCTTTTCTAAACAATCCTTCTTCTCCCCCCTATCTAACTTCACAAATTCAATTTATTTGCTCTGCCCATAGTAAAAATCTGCGCTCGACAAATAATCTTCTCTTACGATGTCCCTCACACCGCTCTGGGTTTATTCACTCCTCTTTCTTTGGCCAGGCGATCTTCCTTTGGAACGCGCTCCCTCTGAATATCAGGACGGCAAAAAGTCGGTTGTGTTTTAAGGTGAAGGCACGAGAGCACATTCGCAAGAAGTTGGTAAAATCGTCACAGCGGTAATTCGTTGGACTTTTTTTTTTCTTTACAATTTTGTTTTATATGTATGCATGTATCTATGTATTTATGAATATATGTATATTGCTATAAATTCCTCTATTTATCTCGTTTTAGTTGCACCTGCCATTGTTTCTGCACCACCCTAAGGTCGACTGGTAGATAATGCGTAAGGCATTAAGTCCGCCTGTGTACATAGTGTTTTTTACTTGTGCATAAAGTTTTAATAAATAAATTAATTAATTAATAAAAAAGGTGTATGAAACTACAAATATCTAGGTATTAAAACACTCCTATGAAAGTTTGCACCTGCCCCTGCGGTTTTGTAAAAAACTGGCACTCGTGTTTTAATTACCTCTCCTATGCAACAGTTCCGCCACAGACGTGGTAATCAGGATTTCATTAACAATCTTCTATTCTATAAATGATTACCTCGATCATCGTTGTTATAAAAAAACTGGACAAGTGCACATCAGGACATGCACAATGAAGGCTTCCGGACCCATTTCAATAGCGAAGATTTATCGTATCTATAAACAAAGTAGTGAAACACAAGAAACAAAGTTGTATTTGCGGTTGATTTTTGAATTTCAGTATTGAGTTTATTCAGAAACGACGGGGAATTAACCTAACTCTTGGTCGGCTCTAGCTCGTGATCTAGTGAACCCATTTATCCTGTTATCAATTTAATTGCAATGTCGTGTAATGTGCTAGTGTCCTCATTTTTTCTAGATTTTCTGCACAGTGTTTCAAGTTTTTACAGCAAGATCTACCTAAAGTCACGTTTACAGCTTAAACAAATTAGACCCCAATATAAACTGTGTTCCCTTATTTCACACACGTAGGGGTGGATTTGAATAAAACGCTGAAAAGTATATTTTTTATTTGTAATGAGTACCTAACCTTAATACTAATTTTTATGGCTCTTAAGATGAGTTTTTTTTACACATATAAACTTTCACCCCCTATTTTATACACTTAGGGGTATAATTTTGAAAATCTTTCCTTGGTGGATATTTACGGTATAAAAGGTACCTCCACAGCGGTTTGGGCTGATCGTTGATTCCTTTGTTTTGATAAGTAAATTTGCAAAAAGTATCAAAATATGCTACATAAATGACCGTATCTTTGGATGGCGTTATCTTAGAAGCCAAATTATTATACACCTCCAAGTAGGGATTGCAATCCGGAAAACCGGATCCGGTAATCCGGTGGATCCGGCATCATTTTACGTCGACCGGATCCGGCTAAATTTGCCGGATCCGGTGACCGGATCCGGCGTATTTCACCCTTATCCTTAGACCAGAATATACAGATTATATAAATAAAATTGAACTAGTTACACTACATACTAGATTTTCATTGTTGATTTTTATATAATTGTTGCTTATGTTGAGATAAAATATCAATATATAGGATTATATAATCATACTAATCATACTTTCGCCCTTATAATTTCACAATTTTCGCCTGTCCTTCCGTCCGACCTCATTGTAATTTATGCGGAGACTACTCTTATGAGGGACTCTTCAAATTGGCACTAAAATAGATTTTAAGTAAAACTACAAAACTGTGAATTTGAATATTGAAAGACAATTATTTCAGGGTACCTCCCGCCCTTAAGAAAGGGGAGTGAAAATAAATGTTTACTTACCCCCTCGAGTGGTTACCCCACTACACATATTCAAGAATACCTCGTTGAATTGGTATTTAAATAAATTTTGAGGTTTCTTTGACAATGTTTCAAAATTAATTCCCGTGAACGAAATATTGAGCTCAAAAGTGGTATTTTTGCGTGTTGCCTATGGACCCCTTTAGTATGCGTGGTCCAACACGCACTTGGCCGCTTTTTATGATCTTTATGATACACTTAAACATGTTTTAAACAATTAATTTTGGAAGGGAAAGTACCACTATGTACCACAAGTACCATGTGACCAATCCGGCCGGATCCGACCGGATCCGGCCGGATTGATGAAAAATCGGCCAGATCTGACCAGATTGAAATTGGTGCCGGATTGCAATCCGTACCTCCAAGGGACCGAAGCGTTTGATATTAATTTCAACTTGATAACTCTATCCGGTTCTGAGAAAAAGGGTCTTGACAGACAGACAGACCGACGGACAGACAGACGGACAACAAAGTGATCCTAGAAGGGTTCCGTTTTTCCTTTTAAGGTCCGGAACCCTAAAAACAGACGCCGAAAGAAGCGAAGCTTTATATTATAAAGCGTAGGGCACAGCAGCTGCCACTCTGTATACCTATATACTTATATCGTGTAAAGCTACTGACGTTATCGTATAACGCTACTGATGCTTAGCACGGATATAGTGGCGACGCGGCGAGCCCCCCGAACGTCCGTATAGAAGCTTCGCTTCAACAAACATTTTGAAGCACATGATGAAACAGTGTTTTAAATATCGTTTTCTAACCTTTACCGCTGTCATCCAGGTCCTGGGTTCGATTCCCGTGACGTGCAATGTGGTGAATATAAATTTAATCAAGCATGTGTTAACAGTAGCCGCAATCAATGGCAATATACGTTTTTCCATCGGCGAAATACGGGTAGGTACATCGCTGCCTACCCCTCCTGGGAATGTAGGTGTGATGATACTAATATATGTCTGGGTCTAGTAAGTAGGCAGGTTCTCACATGAAGACATAAACAATGACACATGAAAACAATACATTTCAATTTGTATTTGTACTGACGATCGAATTATCAAAACCGCGCATAGGTACCTTACTTTAGGTTGGTGACTTTTATAAATCAACAATAACTCTACAATGCAATAACAAACTTTATTCCGAAGAATCAGATCACAATTTATCAAAAATTTATTGCTTTGCGTATGTGTCAGACCTCTTCAGATAATGAAATTCTGCAATGTGCATTGTGCATTCTTACTATAAGAGCATATTCCCTTTGATAGTTTTTTATTCTCTGAGTAGTTGTTGTGAAGAACAGTCGCATTTCATTACCACCATGAAGTTCATGATCATCGTGCTTTTCGCTGTCATCCTTGTGGCGAACGCTAAAGTGGTTAAGCTGGTCGACGTGCTGAACGCTTACGAAGAAACAAACGAAATCAGTGAGCACATTTTGTTTAAACTCTACATCTATACTAGATATTTTATTATAAGTAGGTATTGTAGTAAATTTTGTGTTGTGCCCAATAATAACCTATATGCGCGTGAGTTTTATTTTTGAGAATAGGTGTCACCGGCGTGGAATTTAAAACATAGCCCATACCACTCAGAGATACTGTAGCTTTCCAGAGATTACCTCCTATGTACAAACATAATTACTTCAACAATCAAACAAATAAACCACTTAACTCTTTACAATATTAGTAAAGTAAGGTATCGGTTTAAGACTATACCGTGGGAACGTGGTACCTTTCAGTGTGGTCCAAAATAGGTCTTAGGCCTGTATTAATAAATCGATCTCAAATCTGAGATTGATCTTGGAAATGTCATTCTTATGTCATACCAGTTCAAAATGTCACATGAATGTGACATGTCTATTAAGCGTACTGGTCCCTAGTCTAGTAGCGTTGGTCTCATATTTTCGCAAGGACACCTATTATAACACAAACAAAACTGATTTTGCTGATCGCAAGTCTTGCAGAACTAGTTTTATTGTAGTCTTGGTATGGTTCTTGCAAAAATGAATGTCATACAATGTACCTATGTCATTGAAAACTTGTATTTTTGTCAGATTGTGAAAACCTTGCCATGTTTTATCGTACCTAATAATATTATGAATTTGAAAGTTTGTATATTGGATGTTTTTCACTTAATCACGCACACGGCTAAATGGATTTAGATGACATGTGGCACACAGATTGTTTATAACCTAGATTGACACATAGGATATTTTAATAAGCCACGCGAATGAAATCACGGGCTGGAACTTTTATATTGCATTTACATTTTCTAATGTACAACTTCGCTTGCTCTAGGAGACAACGCACCGGTAGCGACCCAGGCACTATACATCCCGATGTCTCTGAAGGCGTGCGTCAACTCTATCTGCAACAGCATCTGCCAGTCTCTAGGCTACCACCACGGCAATTGCGACTCTTGCAACTCATGTCGCTGCTCCAATTAGCACTATACTGATATGAGTATTTACTTACAGCATTTTATGGGAAAACCCTTTCATTATGCGTTTGTTTGATTGACAAATTGAGGAGCCTCATTAAATTTAGTTAACAAGTGCATTAATATACTTTATAATATAATATGCTGTTTTTCGTTTACAAATAAAAATACATACTTAATAAAGGTGCCTACTTAGTTATTATTTTATCTATGAATTATTTTAATGGTAAGTAGATATATATGTATTTATATATGGTAGACGCATTTATTTATGTATAGAGGCGAATATGCGGTACACTGATGGGTTTGGACGCCATTTTCATGTTTTAATAACCCCTCCCATATACAATTTCACCACAGACTTATAAGTCAAGAGTTTCATTAATTTCTATCATTGATTGCCTCGATCATCATTGCTATAAAAAACATTTTAAAGCACATCTTTTGAACAGTGTTTTAACCCGATAAACCGGTATTCATATCGGTTTACCCTTTATCACGATCACCAGGTCTGGCAATGTGGTAAATAGATTTTCTACTAAACATCTGTTTACAGTAGCCGCCATCAATGGCAATAGACGTTTATCTATCTAAACATAGGTAGGTAGGTACATCGCTGCGTACCCCTCCTGAGAACGTAGGTGTGATGCTACTATTATCTGTCTGGGTCTGGTAAGTAAGTAAGTTCTTACCTAGATACTAAAACATTATCGTTCTACATTCCAACATGAAGACATACACAGTGACACATTGATGAAAACAATACATTTGTATTTGTACTGACGATCGAATTATCAAAACCGTGCATAGGTATCTTTAGGTTGGTAACTTGTACAAATTAAGCATAACTCCAAAAAGCTATAATAAACTTTATTCCCAAGCATCAGATCACATTTCATCATAAAATTTATTGCTTTACGTATGTATCAGACCACTTGAGATAAGGAATGGCTAACTAGCATTCTTACTATGAGAGCATTTATCCCCGTTGTGACTCACAATAGGGATAAATGCGTTCAGCATTTATCCCTACACACAACTTGTGAGTTAGTTATTTTCCGAGTGGCTGTTGTGAAGAACAGACGCGTTCTATTACCACCATGAAGTTCTTGATCATCGTACTCTTCGCTGTCGTCCTTGCGGCGAACGCTAAAGTCATCAGGCTGGTCGACATGCTGAAAGCTTACGAACAAACAAACGAATTCGGTGAGAAAAGACCCCCGTCGAAAAAGAGGGGTGTTATAAGTTTAACATATTGTGTTTCTGTGTGTCTGTCTGTGCCATCGTGGCGCCCAAGGGGATGAAACGATTTTAATTAAGTTTTTTTTTTGTTAGAAAGGTATTTATTCTGATTGAGAGTGTTCTTAGTTGTGTTTCATGAAAATCGGTTCAGCCGCTTGAAAATAATCAGCTCTTTTGTAGTTTAAAAAGTCGTCGCAGCGGGGGTTTTATTAATTTTCAATTTAAAGTTATGTACAAACTCAACATCTGTACGTACAGTTATTTTATTATATCTATAGTAAGTTTTGTGTTGTGCCCTATTATTATAGGGCAAGGTACCTGATTTTCCAGATCGCTAGTCTTGCAGAATAAGATTGAACCCCCGACGAACAAAGAGGGGTGTTATAAGTTTAACATGTGTATCTGTGTGTCTGTCTGTAGCATCGTAGCCCCTAAGCGGATGAACCGATTTAAATTTGTTTGAAAGTTTTTTTGAATGAGAGTGTTCTTAGCTATTTTTCAAGGAAACCTGTTCAGTTGTTTGACATTTTCAATTAAGAGTTATATTCTACAACAAGCTGAGCCCGTGACTTCGTCCGCGTGGTATTTAACTTAACAAAAAAGACCGCTGCCGCGTACTGAGCGCGCACTACAGGACCCATTTTTAAAAAAACTGTTTGTCTGTCTAAAATTAAAATAGCCTAAGTTACTGCTTATAATATCAGCTATCTACCAGTGAAAGTCCCGTCAAAATTGGTCGTTTCGGAGATACTCTTTGATTTCATGTGTTTTTATTTTTTTACGTGGAACCCTAATTGTTTTTCTAAAATTAAAGTAGCCTAAGTTACTTCTTAAAACATCAGCTGTCTGCCAGTGAAGGTCCCGTCAAAATCGGTCCAGCCGTTTCAAGATTACCCGGAACAAGCACACAGACAGACAGACAGACTGACAAAAAAAATTTTAATCGCATTTTTGTTATATGTGTCGTATGTACTTTCATATGCATTTAGTGAAAAGGTGTTATTTTGATATTACAAACAGACACTCCAATTGAAATAAAACTATTTTTACGGATTATATCGCGTTTATTTACTTTTTATGTTCCCGACGTTTTACGTTTTAGTTTTATTTCAATGTGTAGTATTCGCGTAAATATAAGAAAACAATATGAGACACTCCAATTTTATTTATTTGTATAGAAATCGGTTGTCTTCAAAGACTCTTGCTTTTCTTCTTGCGAAAATGCTAGTCATATGACCACCTAGATGTTTGTCAGATTGTTAAAAACTTGTCATGTGCTACCCTACTAATATTATCAATGTGAAAGTTTGTATGGTTGACGCTTCGATTTATTTTTTACTCGATCACGAAAGCGGCTGTGCGGATTGACACATAGGATACTTTAAAAGTCCACGCGGACGAAATCGCGGGCTGAGGCCAGTATATTATTATTAACATTTTCAATTGTAACATTTTTTTCTTCTAAAAATGATTAGTAGCTATGTGTGTTTATCACATTACTAGTATTCCCTTTAGCCCATCCAACTAAGCCAATGTGCTAGGAGTGGGCTGACATCAATAGTTTACTGGCCAGGATGGGGATCAAACCCGGAACCTCTCAGCTACGAGGACGGCCCCTCTAACCACTAGGCTATTGACGCTTATAATAATTTACCTGCTTACAACTTTGTTTATTCCAGGGGACAACGCAATGGTAGCGACCCAAGCCCTGTACATCCCGATGTCACTGAAGGCGTGCAGCAACACAGTCTGCAACAGCATCTGCCAGGCTATCGGCTTCCACCACGGCAGCTGCGTCTCTTCCACCACATGCCACTGCTACAATTAGTACCTCCCGTTAAATCAAATATTCAACAATATCTACAACATTTTATGAGACAAACCTTTCACCATGCTCTTGTTAAGTTAAATGATGAATCTCGTTAATAAGTGTATATTCGGCGGTCGTCGTATAAGCGGTCGTCTTATACAATAGTATAAGACGACCGCTTGGCGCAGTAGTTTGAGCGTAGGCCGCTCGGATCACTGCACCCGGTGGATGCAGGCTCGATTCCCGCCGGGGCAAATTCCGGAAATGGCATTTTCGTAATGAGCTAAGGTCTGGGTGTCACTGGGATCGCTCCCAACCCATAGTACAAGCGTTCCTTAGTTTGAGATCATACATGGTGTGTCATAAAATAAATTGAGTAGTTATATGTAATTACAATAAAATTAAAAGTTAAATAAATTTATTTAAATGATTCATGTATTTTTACTATTTTAATAAACACAGTTTAGTTATTGATGAAATATTTACAATTTTCAGGACATAAAAACTCTTTCGTCGCCATGCAATATCTAGCGCCCTGTGGTTCGGGGTACCAATAACACAAGTCTTGCGGTTGTAAAATTTAGTGTTCATTAGGCAAATAAACGAAAAGACTAGGCATCCATGACCGAGGGAAGCGAACTCGGGAATTCGGGGCACTCGACTTGGCTAGGTTAGGATTTAAATCATCCTAGGTTTGGATAGAAGGGAATGACGGGGGTTAGTGAGCGAGCAAACTAAGCCCCCTTTATTACCTTCTGGTTACGTAACTGGTTACCCTAAAACCTGAAATAGGAGTCCCGCGAAGCGGAGCTCCATTGACCTAGTCACAGGGAAAATGGCTGACGAGGTCGAGGTCAAAGGTCACCTGAAGTTATTGTCAAATTAAGGCCACATAACCTATTTAGGTTATGTGGCCTTAATTTTAGGCCTTTATGCCATATTTCGGCCCTTTTTTGTGTACGTCAATGTTCGGAACCCTCATGTGCAAGTCCGACATGCACTTGACCAGTGTCGTTATTTTTCTAGGTGAAGTGGATAAAGATCAATTGCCACATTTCTCATTATGTTTAATTTACCACTGAAAGGTTTAAGGGTGAAATCCCGAAATGCGCCGGAACTTCAACTACAATTCCGTAAAAAATAAAATACTTTTCAGTTATTGCAAATGACATAAGAACACTATTTATTCATTAGTGCAATCAAATACCTAGTTCTCGCTATTAGGACACTAAAAATAATAAATCTTAGCGGGGACTTCCCGGTCAACGACTAAAGACCTTATATGATAAGTTGATAACCCGTTATTGCTAGAAGATAATTATTTAAAATAAATGTTTTAATAATGAGAGATAATTACTGGCCGCCTTCATGCGCATGATCTTTTTGTTTTAGACTATCCCTTGGAATCCTTGTGGAATCCTTGCATATCCCGGTATACCTACCCTACATTGTACAGTGCAGTACAAACAACAGCCACAGTTACAGTATAAAAAACAATGCATCTAAAAATTTACAATATCTTTTCAGATATTTAGATGTTGTTCAGTGAATGTTTGTTATTTCACTCGGGGTTCGGATGAAAAACACCAGGTACACATGACAGCTAGGTCACGTAGATAATTGGGCCCAAGACTACGTCATCAGATAATGAATAACTTCATTTGTATTGAGGATGACAACGAATGCTAGACATAGCTTGGGCCATCAAGGGCTGAGAATGACTGATTTAGCATTATTATTGTACCTACATAGTAATCTCCTTGTCTTGCTCGCGATCGCAACGTTTTCAGCAATATCAATACGGGTGTCATTTTCGAGGTATTCAGGGATGATGATTATGAAAATTGCACTTATTTATGGATCCAAGATGGCTGACGCGACTTTTCAACATTATCAATAAATCGTTTTCTAGCCTTTACCAAGATCATCACAAACAAATAATAAAAAATATATAATATAAATGTTCTACTAAACATGTGTTAACAGTAGCCACAATAAATGGCAATATCGGCGCAACATGGGTAGGTACATCGCTGCCTACCCCTCCAGGGAACGCAGGTATAAGTAATGCTACTAATATCTGTCTGGGTCTGGTTATTACCTAGTTCTACCTACTGAAACTTTATCGTTTAACATTCTAACATGAGGACATAAACAATGACACATGAAAACAAAACATTTCTATTTATATTTGTACTGACGATCGAATTATCAAAACCGCGCATAGGTACCTTACTTTAGGTTGGTAACTTTTATAAATCAACAATAACTCTACAATGCAATAACAAACTTTATTCCGAAGAATCAGATCACAATTTATCAAAAATTTATTGCTTTGCGTATGTGTCAGACCTCTTCAGATAATGAAATTCTGCGTTGTGCATTGTGCATTCTTACTATAAGAGCATATTCCCTTTGATAGTTTTTTATTCTCTGAGTAGTTGTTGTGAAGAACAGTCGCATTTAATCACCACCATGAAGTTCATGATCATCGTGCTTTTCGCTATCATCCTTGCGGCGAACGCTAAAGTGATCTCTCTGGCCGAAATGCTGAAAGCTTATGAAGAAACAAACGAAATGAGTGAGTGATTATTACTATTTTGTACAAACTCAACATCTGTACGTACAGATATTTTATATAAGTAGGAACTAGACATGGTAAAAATAATTAATAATTTAGCCCTTTTGATGTCCCACTGCTGGGCACGGGCCTCCCCTCAACATGAGGGGGATTCAGGCCATAATCCACCACGCTGGCCCAGTGCGGGTTGGCGGATTTCACATGTCTTTCGAAAATTGGTTAGATCTTCTAAGACATGCAGGTTTCCTCACGATGTTTTCCTTCACCGTAAGCCAGTGATAATCATATAGAAATTATGATTCGCACATAGATTTCGAAATATCCAGAGGTGCGAGCCGGAATTAGAACCCAAGACCTGGTGCCCGCAAGACGCGTGCTTTAACCAATCGGCTATCACTGCATGGTAACTCGGTTTAAATTCCTGGGACACGTACTCACTACCGACCTTGAAGAAAACGCGGACATTGAGCGGGAGCGAAGGTTGCTGTCAATTAGAGTTAATATGATAGCCCGCAGATTTGCGCGATGTTCACAGGAGATAAAGGTTACGCTTTTTGGAGCCTTCTTTACATCACGTTATACCTGCAGCCTGTAGGCGGGCTATACTAAGCGAAGTTACAGCGATATCCGCACCCTGTACAATAATGCGTTCAGGGTGATATTGGGGCTGCCCCGTTTCCCCTGCGCCTCAGGCATGTTTCGCGGAGGGGCGCTCCGCCTGCTTCCACGCGACCATGTGCAAGCGAACCGCGAACTTTATGTGCAGAGTGTAGGGCAGCTGTAATAACATTCTAAAAATGATAGCAAACAGACTGGACTGCTCCTTCATTCGGCATTGCTGCGACAAACATGGCACAGTAGCGATGCAAGTGAGAGGGTGTCAGCTATACAGGTGTCGGCTATTTAATTTAATTATATTAATTTATCCGAATGAAAAAAATACAATAAAATAAAACTACATGTATCATATTTTTAATTAAAATAAGTGTAAATTGTGCAATAAGTATCCCTCGGGCATGGATATAAAGACCCGGGGGACAGACATCACAAAAAATAAACGAAACGCTCTGACTACACCGAGTACATTATCCTATCATAAGTTTGGATGTTTGTTGCTCAATCACGCAAAAATGGTTTTGCGGATTTGGATGAAATTTAGCACACAACTAGTTTATAATCAAGATTAACACATAGGATACTTTAAAAGTCCACGCGGACGAAATCGCGGGCAGAAGCTTATATCTTGTATTTAAATTTGTACTTTACTGTACTTTGTAATTTACAACTTCGTTTGTGCTAGGTGACAACGCACCGGTAGCGACCCAAGAACTATACATCCCGATGTCTCTGAAGCAGTGCGTCAACTCTATCTGCAACAGCGCCTGCCAGTCTCTAGGCTTCAACCACGGGCAATGTGTCTCTTGCAACTCATGCCACTGCTACAATAATTAAGTACCTCTCTTTTTAAAACATTCGGTATATATACTGACTGATAATAGTACTTACCTGCAGCATTTTATGGGACAAACCTTTCAACATGCGTTTGTTTGATTGTCAAAATGATGAATCTCATTAAATTTAGTTAATAAGTGCATTAATATATTTTATATGCTGTTTATTACATTTTTGAATTTACAATATGACCGTGTATTTTGTACGCGTGTGTTGAACATTTGAAATATAGCTTTTAAATTATTATGATTTTTTATTTGGGTAGGAATAAAATGAAGCCTTTTTCTCCGACTCGATTAACCTAATTCTCATGTCCCGATCAATTGTATCCATCGATGTATCGAGTAATTAAGTCATAATTCAATGATGCATCTACATTCATATCGTAAAATTACAAGGCTTATGTATTTTGTTCGTACGTGCATCTATACTTGATACTTAAATAATATTACAAAGAGGAAGTATTTGTATTTTTGTATGTTTGTAGCGAATAAACTCAAAAACTACTGGACCGATTTCAAAAAATATTTCACTATTAGAATGCTACATTATCCCTGAGAAACATAGGCTATATTTATTACTAGAAAATTAGGGATCCATACTAAAACTTAAATAATGTAACCCAAGGTGTGAAAAAAATGCCGTAAAACGTCTTTCATCGCATGCGCTACGGAAACTATTGATGATAGAATAAAAAAATGCTCTACAATATTAAAGAACATATCAATATCTACAAAAAACTTAGCGATACCATATGCCCAATTATAACAAATTTTTACATTTAAAGAGTTGATTTAAATGCCGACCAAAATCAGACCATGTTATCCATACCTTAGTATTACTCCTAATCCAAATAAATAATTGGAGACTATTTTTAACCCCCGACGAAAAAAGAGGGGGTTTATAAGTTTAACATGTGTATTTGCGTATCTGTGTGTCTGTCTGTGGCACCGTAGCGCCCAAGCGGATGAACCGATTTTAATTTTGTATTTTTTGTTGGAGAGGTGTTCTGATGGAAACTGTTCATAGCTATGTATCATGAAAATCAGTTCAGCCGTTTCAAGATTATCATCACTTTTGTACATAAAAAAGCCATCATCATCATCATCAGCCTATATCAGTCCACTGTTGGACATAGGCCTCCCCTAATGAGCGCCATAGCGCCCTGTCTTTAGCTTAAAAGCCATATTCACGGCCAAAGCCAACTTCCACGGCTCAAATCAATTCGAAATTTGGGTTAATTGGAATATCTGTCTGTATAAATAAAATAGAAATAATGTTTGTTGCTAATTGCATCACTTGAGAACGGCTGAACCGATGTGGCATTTTATTGTTTCAAAATGATCGGAGTAGTCCGAACTGGGTTTATAGGATATCAAAAATGGGAAAAATATCTCGGATTCGGGAAAAATTGAACATAAATTTTCCATGGGATTTTAAATGAACTAAAGAAGCATGCTGAAGTGGCAGTGGGCCGGCCATATCTCGCGAAGAACCGACAACCGACAACCACTCAAGAACACGTGTACATGTGTTCTTGACCTCGACTCGGAAAACTTAAGAGTAGGACGCCCTCCGACCAGGTGGCATGACGATCTGCGAAAGACTGCAGGCAGATGCTGGATGCGGCAAGCTGAAGACTTACCAAAATAAAAGGAATCAACGCACAGCCCAAACCGCTATGAGAAGCATGAATTTTTTACAGTAGGTAACTTTTATACCGTAAATAACCACTAAGGAAGGATTTTGGAAATTACACCCCTAAGTGTATACATTAGAGGTTGAAAGTTTGTATGGGTAAAAAAATCTCAACTTAGATCGTTGATAACTAATATTAAAGTTAAAATCTATCGCTAATCGCTCTAAATTATAAATTTTAAAAAATATAATTCAGAGCGTTTTATTAAATTCGCCCCTAAGTGTCTGAAATAAGGGAAAACAGTTTATAATGGGGTCCGGAATTTGTTTAAGCTGAAAACGTGGCTTTTGGTAGATCTAGCTGTAAAAACATGAAACAATGTGCAGAAAATCTGAAAAAATCATGATACTGGCACATGATACGATATTTCAATTAAAATTATAACAGGAGGAATGGGCTCACTAAATCAAGAGCTTCAGCTAACCAAGTTAAAGCTAAGTTGATTCCCCGTAGTTTCTGAATAAACTCAATACTGAGAGCCAAAAATCAACCGTAAATACAACTTTGTTTCTTGATTTCACTACTTTGCTTATAGACGCGATAAATGCCCACTATTGAAATGGGTACGGAAGCCTTCATGGTGCATGGCCCAACGTGCACTTGTCCTGGTTTTTTTCTATTAAAGTACACATGGGTGGTTGGACCCAAGCAGGTTTAATTACAATTTAACATGGACCTAGCAAAAACTAAAATTTTGTCCGTGCAGATTAGGTAGGTGCGTCCGTAGAAATAGTGTAGTAGGTACTTACTTACTTATTATTTCGTGTACGAAATATTTTGATGGTATGTCTATAGTTACTAGCGCTCGCATATAAGGTAGACTGATGGGCTTGGGCGCCATATTCATATTTAAATAACCCCTCGCATGCAACAGTTTCACCACAGACTTGTGAGTCAGAGTTTAATTAACTACCTTCTATTCTATCAATGATAAAAACAAACATTTTGAAACCCATTTATTAAACAGTGTTTTGAATATCGGTTTCTACCCTTTACCACGATCATCAAGTCTTGCAATGTGATAAATAGATTTTCTACTAAACATGTGTTTACAGTAGCCGCAATCAATGGCAATAGACGTTTCTCCATCGGCGAAACATGGGTAGGTACATCGCTGCCTACCCCTCCTGGGAACGTACATGTGATGATACCAATATCTGTCTGGGTCTGGTAAGTAGGTAGGTTCTTACCTAGGGACTAAAACTTTATTGTTCAAGATTGCAACATGAAGACATACCTACTTACACAGTGACACATTGATGAAAACAATGCATTTCTAATTGCATTTGTACTGACGATCGAATTATCAAAACCGCGAATAGGTACCTAACTTTAGGTTGGTAACTTTTATGAAAAACAAAACAAGAACTCTACCAAGCAATAATTAACTTTATTTCGATGCATCAGATCCCATTGTATCACAAAGCTCTGCGTATAAAGAATGGCTGAAGTGCATTCATCCTATAAGAGTATATTCCCGATGGTAGTTAGTCATTCTCCTAGTAGCTCTTGTGAAGAACAGACGCATTTTATTACCACCATGAAGTTCATGATCATCGTGCTTTTCGCTGTCATCCTTGCGGCGAACGCTAAAGTGATCTCTCTGGCCGACATGCTGAAAGCTTATGAAGAAACAAACGAAATGAGTGAGTGAGCACTACTGTTTTGTACAAACTCAACATCTGTACGTAGGTACAGATATTTTATTATTATACTTAAGTACCATAGTAAATGTTGTTTCGTACCCAATAAGAACCTTTTGAAAACACTTGTTCGTAAAGTGGCGCTTATTACAACGATTTTAAGATCATAATGTAGCTTTACTTTATATTATCGCACTACAAACTTTATTTGCCCGGTGGTCGAAAGAGGAACTAAACTATTAATTAGAAAAAGGTACTACAGTGCAACCTCGATACAACAAATCGGAGGGGAACAAGAAAATATTCGTAATATCAAGTAATTCGTTGAACTGAGGTTTGTTATGTTGAGGTTAGATTGGTCTAAAATTCGTTATAAAGAGGTAAAAGAATAGTTTTATTCACCTTTACAAACAAAAGCGTGTCGAAACATGTCGAGACATGAATCACATTATAAGATTAAGAGTTATATTATTGGTGGAAAATTTATATAAAGGTTTTGGGTTGGAAAAATTCGTTAATTAGAGGTATGAATACTTTTTCTTGATAGTTGAAAATTCGTTATTAAGAGGTTGTACGCAAAGAATGTTCGCAATGTAAAGGTATATTTTATATTGACTCTTATGGACAATTCAAGGGGATTACGAAGAATTTGTTAAATCGAGGAAGTCGTTATATTGAGGTACGTTATATTAAGGTTGCACTGTATTTTGACAGTCTTGTATCGAAAGTCGACACTAGCGACACTCTCAGTGAGCCAAATAAGTTTTTGGGACCCCGTAGTGCTTACTTGTTTTCATTCATTTTTTAATTCCCCCCAGCTATTATTTGACTAAACAACGTTGTGGATTGTGATTGGTTTATAAAATAAGATTATTAAATTTATATAGTTTTTCCTAGCAAGTGTGTTGAACAACGTCGTAAGACACGCGTGAGCATTGTTCATTAATGAGATCACAAATCTTGTATTATAAAGTGCTACCTATTTATACGCGTGAGATTTAAAACAAAATAGACCATATCACCCAGGGATACTGTATCTTTCTATTAGTGAAAGCATTTCCAGAATCGGATCACTTCCTTCTAAAAACAAACTTCCCTATATTACCATCAAACAATTCAACTGCGTTACCCTTTATAATTTAAGTAAAGTGAATGGTTTTATACTATCCCGTGGAAATTAACGTGGTACCTACCGTTTAGTGGGGCCAAAAATCGCTCTTATTCCTGTAGTCTTGGTTTCACCTTTTCGCAAGATCAACTCTCATAACTCGAACAAGACTGATTTTGCAGATCGCAAGTCTTGCAAACCTAGTTTTATTGTAGTCTTGGTTTGTTTGTCATATAACAAACTGTATCCTATTTTTGATGAAAACTTGTCATGTGCATTATGTATCCCTCGGGCATGGATACAACTACCCAATAAACGAAAGACTGTGACTACACAGAGTACCTACATTATCCTATTATATGTTTGTATGTTTGCTACTCAATCACGCAAAAAGGGCTGAGCGGATTTCGATGCAATTCAGCACACCGCTAGTTTATAACCTACATTAACATATGCGATACTTTTAAAGTCCACGCGGATGAAATAGCGGGCAGAATCAGTATATTGTATTTACAAGTTCGTTTGTTCTAGGTGACAACGCACCGGTAGCGACCCAAGAACTATACATCCCGATGTCTCTGAAGCAGTGCGTCAACTCTATCTGCAACAGAACCTGCCAGTCGAAAGGCTACAACCACGGCAAATGCGTATCTTGTTCCGCATGCTACTGCTACAATGATTGAGTACCTCCCTATTTAAAACATTCAGTATATACTGATTACTGACATAAGTAGGTACCTAAAGCATTTTATGGGACAAACCTTTCATCATGCGGTTGATTGATTGTCAAATCAAATGATGAATCTCATTGATTTAGTTAATAAGTGCATTAATATAAATGTTGTTGAATATATTTTGTTATCTACAATATGATCGTGTAGTTTGTACTTACGCGTGTGTTTAAATAAAGCTATTAAATTATAACTTTTTTTATTTGGGTAGGGATAAAAGGAAGCTTTTTTAACCGACTTCCTAAAAGGAGGAGGTTCTGAGTTCACCTGTATACCTATATGTTTTTTATATACAATGTTCACCGATTCCTCCTTCAAATGTGGACTGATTATGATAATTATTTTTTTGTCTGAAATGGGTGTAGTCACCTACTGTACAGGTGTGGTCCCATACAAATCAAGCCACTGTCTTTACACTACGTTACGACTAGGTACCCACTTCATAGGGACCTACTCCTACATACTTAAGAGTCCTGAGAAAAATCTGAGTAAATTTTTTAAATTTAAAACAACTTTGACATTTATCGACATTAATAATACTTGTTCGGGCACAGCACTATCGCATCCTTCTCTCCGCATTCACATCATTTAGTTATTCTCCGAGTAACTGTTGTGAAGGTCAGACGCGTTCTATAACCACCATGAAGTGTATGATTGTTGTGCTTTGCGCTATCATTCTTGCGGTGACCGCTAAAGAGATTTCGCTAGCCGACATGCTGAAAGCTTACGAAGAAACCAACCAAATTGGTGAGCATATTTTGTACAAAGTAAATTTATCGAAGCTTCAATATGATGTACCTACTTAAAATATTACTTTTCTAACCGATCTCACAAAAAGGAAGAGTTGCTATGTTCGTCTAAATGTTTCCTAGTTCTTAGTTGTGGACTGATTTTGTTGCGAGGGTAGGTATCTAGGCCGATTTGGTGCAATCATCCTAGGTAGGTATATTCTCCAAGTGGTCCCATACAATTTCTTAAAAATCGGTTCAGTAGTTTGAGAGTTGGACTTCTGTAACCTTGTAATTTCTTCATTCGGAGTCGATGCCAACTCCAGTTGGTAGCGGTTTAGTGAGCCCAGGGTTTTTGAAGTCAGTTTGGTCATTGTGTAGCCTTAGGGGCGCTATGACTTAGGTTAGGTTTAGGTTTAGGTTAGGTTAAGTTAGAATAATGATCAAAACGAAAAAAAAAAATTCTCGAAAATTCGTCTAAGTCCTGGCTCCATAGCCCCCCTAACTGGGAACTAACATAACCTAATGACAAATTCAGATTCTGGCGCTTCGCCGGCCGCTGCCGCGGCACGCTCGCTTCGCTCGCTCGGCTCGCGCGTTTTGGTCACTGTTCTAACCTAACCTAACCTAAACCTAAACCTAAGTCATAGCGCCCCTAAGGCTACACTCCAACCGTCAGTTTTACTAAAATATATTTTTACTTTTGAAACAACCAACAGCCGGTATACTCTAACTAACTTCAGACTTTGTGAGACGTGTACTCACCATTTTACGTTTCCTGAAACTTCGTGTGTTCTAGGAAGCGACACGCCGGTAGCGAATCAAGCCCTGTACATCACGATGTCTGTGAAGGAGTGCTCCATCGCAATCTGCAACATCATCTGCCAGAACCGAGGCTTCGTTCACGGCACTTGCGACCGTTATGGCGAATGCCACTGCTACAATTAACACCTTTCATTTTTAAATAATTTGTATGTAGTAGTACCTAAGTTCCAGCATAAGCTGAACTCTCTTAATCACGGGTGTTAGTAATAGGTAAAGAGGGCTCAGCTTCATGCTGGAAGTTATCCCTGAGATTTGCAGCCAACTATGCCTATGCATACATATTGGTTTTTTATGAGTCAATCCAAATCGTCATCAAATGTCTGTTCCACTTCCGTTGTTAAATTAAGTATCTAATGACGAGTCTCGTTAAAAATGTAACGTATCTAACGTATTTTAATCATGCTAATCTTGTATAAGTGTATTGAATTGAATTACAGCTTCTTATATTAAAACTTTTTTTATTTGTAACATCATGTTCACATTTTTAACCGACTTCGAAAAAAGTAGGAGATTCTATGATCGTCTCTATTATTTACCAAATGAAAAAAAAAAAATATTGTCCCTAGTTATTATTTCTAGCTTTTTAATGCACCAAGGTTTTTTCTATTTCTATCTTGATTGTCCTGTCCTGATCAAATTGGCTGCACACTTTGTTTCGTGAATGTAAACTATTTACAGTTGAAAAATATGTAGTTTTTACAAATAGGTCTTACAAAGGCTTGTGCGTAAAATAAAGAGTACTTATCTATACAAATAAATAAAATTGGAGTGTCTGTTTGTAATATCAAAATAACACCTATTCACTAAATGCATATGAAAGTAAATACGGTACTTATAACGAATCCGCGATTTAAAAAAAAATGTGTCTGTCTGTCTGTCTGCCTGTCTGTCTGTCTGCCTGTCTGTCTGTCTGTCTGTCTGTCTGTCTGTCTGTCTGTCTGTCTGTGTGTTTGTTCCGGGTAATCTCCAAATCAGCTGGAGCTAGTCTACAATAAGTACTTACCTGGGTCTGGAATGTAGGCACTTAGGTACTATAACTTTTACGTTTGACATACCTACACAATGTCGCAGCTATAGTTCGCACTCTTCGCACTTGGCACCCACTTATCAAACCGCACATAGCTAAGCACCTATGGGTACCCCTCAACTGGTAAGCGACATAAGTAAACAACCATTCAATTGCCAACTTTACTACAACGGAACAGATCATGTTTCGCCATATAAACTGTGGCTGGACTCAAAGCAATTCGAGATAATGAATTGAACACGTCATCCCAAGACGCAATTGTGAATTTGTGCAAGCGAGACGTGTCAAACATGAGGATTATTATTGTTGTGCTTTTCGCTATGTCCCTTGCGGTAAACGCTAAACTGGAATTTAACGATTTTCTACAACCCTTCGAGGAAACAAACAATATTGGTGAGTAGGATATCTTTTTAACTACGAAATTCATCGCTACTAAAGTGGAGTAAGTACCACCTTGCTTGAAGTTAATCCGATAGACAAAAATTCACAGGCGCCTAGAAAGGTACCTAGAACCATCGTTATCTCACCTATACCTATATTCTGAATAGTTTCGATGTTTGGCAATGATCGAGATAGCGTAAGTGTTAAGGAAAAATTACGATATTCGGGACTTACCTACATTCATCTTCAACAAATTAATTAGAAGAAGAATGGAAGCTGTAATTTCCGACATCGAAAACTTTCCCATAACTGCCTTCTCCCAATGATCCCTTGATTTAACTAGTATATTCATTTATATGTTCCAGAAGAGGGCGAGCCGGTGTCTCGTCCATCCCTCCCAATGGACCTGGGCCGGTGTAGCCAGCCGATGTGCGAGCAGAGTTGCTGGCGGAACGGCTGGCAGCATGGCATGTGCATCTCCTCTACTAGATGCCACTGCTACAATGACTACGACGTCACATTTAAGTAGTTCCGTCATCTCTTTAAAACCTACGTACTGTTGACTTTCACATTTTTCACGTCGTGATAATTTTGTTTATAATCACAGGATTTCAATAACCTTTAACGCAAAATGTATTACCTATTTTATTACCTATACTTCCTATATTTAGTCCTTTCGTCTTAAATAACAGCATGTAATCTACCTAGGTAGAATTCTAACTTTTGCAAGAATGTTTTAACTTTTTCGATGTAATTAGTCATAGTTAGGATAATAGTTTCGTGGTCACAGAGCAAAAACTTGAACATTCAAAAGGAATTTCTTAGATTTGGGATTTTAAGGACTGTGATTTTAAGAAAAAGTATATAAAGTTCTAATAAATACTTTTTAAGTAGCGCTCTTTTATTATTTTTGTCTATATGGAATTGTAGCGTACCCCGAAGTGTTATATTATTTGTATAAGCTTTTATTTACCTTGCAATGATTGTTTGTGTGTATGTATGTATGTTCGATAAGGTCAAATTTTAAACCTGTTCTCGTTGCCCGAATTATGAAAATTGGTATGTATGCATAAACCTGATATCAATGCAACATTGTGGTGAGCCGGAAGGGATGCTGCTGCTAGGGCCACCTGCAGATCACCCAGCTCTTTAACAGCTTACAGCAGCCAAATCGTGTTTAGGCTCGTTATATTTGTCTTGACAAGTGCTTTTTAGAACGAAGTTCCTTTACGCGGTTTGTGGTTAGAGATAAATGGTCGAAATCCTCATTCATCAAAATCGGATGGGTAGTTAAGGCGCTACCGTGGAACATAAAATGATACAAACATACATTGACATACATAATAGGTACGTAAATTTACTCTAAAATCATAATAACCCTTCCTTTTGGCTTTGCCGTGGTCGGGTAAAAGCTAGCTAGTTCGTCCGGTCGGGGCGATATTGCCTTCTTGGAATTCGCTCAGCGCGCACACATGAGGTCAGAGAGTCAGCGCTATCGCTGCCTGCTGCCATTAATGTAATCGATATTTATCAGCAGAAATATATCCACCGTCGGGTTAAAGTATTAAAACTGTTGGTAAAAAATAAACGTACTTACTTTTTAGGCGTTGACGAGAATATCTACGGCGACTTGGGAACTTTCCTTTAATACGCTAATTATATATACGGGGCTGCATGTGCTACGGCGCACCGGTGTGGGCCGACAGGGCCACTATAGGGGCGGCACGGCGTAAATTACTACAAAGCCAACGTTTGGCGTTAATATTCCCATGTAAAGCATATGCCTCGGTTAGTACCGAGGCCCTGCCAGTCCTCGCTGGTGTGCTCCGAGTAGACCTGGAGGTCCAGAGACGCGCGGCAATGTACCTACTGTTCTACTCGAAAGAGCATGAACTCCGAGTTCCTTAAACCGCGAGACCGCTCTAGAATCGCTAGATTATTTAGTCCGATATCTGTCGTTTACGAAGATCTTCTGACCGAATGGCAATCCAGATGGGATACAACAACTAAGGGCCGCCACCTCCACCAATTCTTCTTATACGTTCGTGAACGTCTGTGTGGCTCAATTTCTGACTGGGCATGGCAAATTATTCTACTTTACATTGGTTCCTTCGCAATTTCTGTCAATGTTCGACGCCGCAAAACGATCATGAACAATCTGCACATCACATCCTGTGGGAATGCAGTCTCTGGCAAAACGAACGGACTCTATGTTAAATAGCCTGTAAGTGACATCTGGAGCAGTTTATTAGACCTTGTGGAAACCAGGGAGAATTTCCGTGCGTTCAAAAGCGTCATACCTAGGTATTATTGGAATCAAGTACAATCAGCTCACGAGTTTAGGTCCACTTAGTCTTATTACGATCCGTGATGCCTTACAACTGGTCTTCAATAAGCTGTAACAGTCTTGCTTCTATGGAAATCAGCAGATACCAGCTATTTTTGTCTCCGGCTTTGCACCGGAGGGAAGTGGATTTCTTTTCTTCCAACTCCTCCTATTATTTGTTTCACACCGGGCGGGTTCCAAGACAATTTAACTTTTCAGCGGAACTCGTCGAGGGTCAAAGCTCGACGTCATTATTGGTCACCATTGTCGATCCTGGTTTACAGGAGTAACAGTGGTGGGAGTGTGTGGCGGGACCAGTCCCATAAATAAAACAAAATTCATGTTAAGGTGGAGGCGCCTGTCTAGCCCGCGAAATTCAAAATTTTCGAGTATTTTTATCGTATATCCAAAATCAGAAAACATTTAAGACAACATTTTGTGATTTGCGACAAACACAGTATGCAGTGCGTTTATTAATACATTTATTTTACTCTAAATCAGGGTTCGAAAAAATCCAATTTTTATAATAAATATCAAAAATCCGTTTTTTTTATATATATCCGATATATATCGGATATATATCCAGGCTAAGAAAAAGAAGCGAATTTCATTTTGTAAGGGAATTAAACACTTAAAAATGTGAAAGGAATTTGTAAAGTAATATCAGTGTCAAATTGCCACATTTATAATTTAAAAAAAAACTTAAAAAACTAACAAAATAATTAGTGTTTATTTGAGAAATAATTTTTAAATGAACACTTAAAAAAACAAGTACCTATTATTATAATCTTTAATTGTTTGTGAGATTTGGATTCCATAGAAAATTTTGAATACCTCGTAAAATAAACCTTATTATGATATGAAGTTAAGGTTTGAATTTCAATAAAAAGTTAGCTGTACTGGTGAGTTAAAGGGGATTTCCCCAACCTTAAATGAGGTTGCCATTTTGGGAAACAATCAAAATTATTCTGAATATATATCGGCGAACCCTGCTCTAAATATTATCACGGTGGATATGACACTAGTAAATCACAAAATATACAAAAATTGCCAGTTTTCTGGTTATCTGTCGTTGTTGTAATGTTTTAGAGTAAGTTGGATATATTAATAAATTCATTGAATACGGTCTTTGTCGCCAATTACAAAATATTGCCGCAATTTTTTTCAGATTTTGGATAAACTATAAAAATACTCGAAAATTTTGAATTTCGCGGGCTAGACAGGCGCCTCCACCTTAAAAAGTGGGTTATACTCGTACATTTTTAGGGTTTCGTAGTCAAACTAGGAACCCTTATTAGTCCGTTTGTACGTCTATCTGCCGACACAGTATTACTATTCAAAGACTTTTAGGGCTAGTAGGCTGCAAATTAATAATTATTTTTATCAATTCAAACTATCGTAACCGTGAATACATATTTGGGTACCTAAGTACTTAACTTTTATTGATAACTTTTATAAATCAACAATAACTCCACCAAGCAATAACAAACTTTATTCCGTAGCAACAGGTGATTTTTTGCTACGAAATTAAGTATATGTAATTGTATCATAAATTTTAATGTTTTGCGTATGTGTCAGACCACTTGAGTTAACGAATAGCAAACGTGCATTATTATTACTATAAAAGCATAGTTCCCGTTGTTAGTTTGTTATTCTCCGAGTAGATTTTGTTAAGAACAGACGCGTTCTATTACAACCATGAAGTTCATGATCATCTTTCTCTTCGCTGTCATCCTTGTGGTGAACGCTACAGCTTCCCAAAAACCAAGCGGAGTCGGTGAGCATATTTTGTACAAACTTTACAACTGTATGTATAGATTTATTATAATAAGGTACTTTAGTAATTTCTGTTCCAATACCTTAATGCGCGTGGGCCTTATATTTGAGACTAGCGGCCCGCCCCGGCTTCGCACGGGTACATTGCGGTTACATTATTGGAGTTTTAGTAAGGATCCCTAATTTTTTTTTAGTATAGTATACCCTATGTCACCCGGTGATAGTGTAGCTTCCCAACAGTGAAATAATTTTTCAAATCGGTTCAGTAGTTTCGGAGCCTATTCATTACAATCAAACAAACAAAGTTTTCCTCTTTATAATATTAGTAGGTATGACTAGCTACGCCATGCGGTTTCACCCAAGTGGTATGATACTGGAAATATCAATTAACGTAAGGGACAAACCCCTATTTTTCAGGAGGGCGAAAATATTTTTTTATTTAGACATAATATGCCGGTATCTTTATTAGTGGTGATG
This sequence comes from Notodonta dromedarius, assembly GCA_905147325.1. Taxonomy (NCBI): domain Eukaryota; kingdom Metazoa; phylum Arthropoda; class Insecta; order Lepidoptera; family Notodontidae; genus Notodonta; species Notodonta dromedarius. Next base: position 9,719,095 of record LR990165.1, on the reverse strand, counting down.
CTATTTAAATGCCTCACAGGGCAAAGTTTCTTAGAATTATTGTGTCTTTTGAACTACTTCAGCTAGAATAAGGTCATTCTAACGGTTTCAGAAATAGCACGTCCCTTACGTTAAAAAAATGAGAAAAATAGTGCCCTACATTACTCAATTTATAGATTAACACTATCTATGATGACGTAAGTGCCATTTATGAAAATGAAATAATACATTCTGTTAATGTAAGATGTCGGGGAACCTAATTAACATTATTTTGGAAAATATTGAAGTGTTTTAAATGTTGTATTCATAAGATACTTACATATTATAAGTTAACTACTCTATAGCCAAAAATATCAACATGATTATGGAATGAATTGAAGTTTTTAATCAATTTTAATAGTTTAATTTTAAAGCTGACATTATTTATCATCATTACCAAGTTGTGAACACTCATACAATACACATAAGGAAGGAAATACTTTACTGAAATGTGTTTATTTACATTAAATGCAATACACACAAAGACTCTTACATTAACATAATTCATTACTTTAATTTCATAAATGGCACAATGGACAATGAGTTAGATTAAACTAAAATATTCGTAACGTATAGCCAAATTTCTTTGACAATGGGGACTTACTGTATTTTGTATAAAGTAACAACTTATATTGTACGTTACACCAAGATTTTCAAAGAAGATTGTCTTAGACTATATGAAAATGTATAAAGTAAAGGACATTTTTTTTGAAGATATTTATATTTTGAATATTCCAATTGATAGATCTCGAAATTCTGAATCCAACGAAATATATAACAATTTTTTGTCAATTTGTCCCTTACTTTAATTGATATTTGCGGTATCGACATGTCACCCTGGGATTCCTTATGTAACTTTCTATCAGTGAAAGTATTTTCAGAATCGGAGCAGTAGTTCCAGAGATTACTCCCTACATTTGGAGTTTGCCAATTCAAGTAGTAGGGTAGGTAGGTACCTACTGAAGAAGTAGTCCTAACGTAGTGTAAAGATATTGGCATTGACATCAAATAAAAAAAAATACAAGGACCCTAGCTAGTTATTTTAGTGCACCCAGGTTTTTTTTAGTCTTTTTAGTTACTTTTTACTTGTTACTTTTTTTAAGTATGTACTTTTTTATTTTAAAAAAATCATGATATTTAGTGGAAAACTAGTTGCGGATTGAATTCCTAAATCATCCATATCACTCAAACTTCTGGACTGATTATCTTAAAATGTATATAGGATTCCAGGATATACCTAGACCGTTCAAACAAAAAAACGGTCTGCAATTGACGGAGTAATCGGTGAACATACATAAAATAGTCGGTTAAAAACAATTCACTTGCAATATCCTTCGGGCATAGATAAACATGTCTACCCTACCCAGGTGTCAGACGTCACAAAAAATAAACAAAGATCCGTCAGTACCTACTTTATCCTACTAATATGATAAATGTGAATGTTTGTATGTTTGGATGTTTGTTACTCAATCACGCAAAAACGGCTAAACGGATTTAGATGAAATTCAGTACCCATATACCTCATAACCTGTATTAACATATAGGATACTTTATTGAAGTCCACGCGGATGAAATCGTGGACAGACACTATATATTATATATATCTTATTTACGTTTTCTAATGTACAACTTCGTTTGTCCTAGGAGGCAGCGCACCGGTAGTGAAAAAAACCTTGCCGCTTCGTGCTGGGCTTTCGTGCGATGAACCTTACTGCAGAGCGTCCTGCCAACAAGCAGGCTACAGCTCTGGCTATTGTGTCACCGGGTCTGGCGCTGACTTTTGCCAGTGTACATAAGACGAGGAATCGGAAAATATAATCATTTTCAATTCGTCATATTACTTTCATTTTAAAGATTATGCACCTTATTCTCCGATAAGATTTATTATTCAAGACCATTATCTATGATTTTATAAAAGGAAAACACGATTAAATAAAAATCAAAAGTTGGCTCTTATTGTTTTTTTATTTTCGTTGCATCCACGATATTATTAGGAATTAGATCATGTTTTTTTCTAAAACATAGTAAGTACCTTTATAATATCTAAGATCGCTAAAATATGTACCTAATCAATTTGATAAAAACCAAAGTAATATTGTTTAGCGCTGTGGTTTACTTCCGAGCGCGCGGTCACTAGATCATCTCATCACTACATAGTATAAAACAAAGTCGCTTCCCGCTGTCTGTATGTCCCTATGTATGCTTAGATCTTTAAACCTTCGCAACGGATTTTAATGCGGTTTTTTTTAGTAGATAGAGTGATTCAAGAGGAAGGTTTATATGTACATATGTTTCTAATGTGATGTCGTAAATAAATACATTATTTTACGCTTACATTGCAAATGCTGGCTGAACCCTACGAGTTGTATCAAAATAATGTACTACAGTTTTGTACACCTTAAAAAGGTCTACAAAAACGTCCGGGATGGTATATATCTATGACTTAGGGATAACCCACAAAACCATTTTTTATCCTTATTATGGCTTAAATTATGACTTATTTACGAAGCGATTTTAAGCAATATAGCATTAATCCTTATCCAATTAACTACTTTAAATACATTGTGCATATAATATAGGTAGATCAATATGGCCCAATACAGCATGTAATTTAAAAGAATATTTTAGAAGATATCACAGATTTAAAATGCAGGGACATAGCGGTTGTGGCGGTACCGGCCGGCGACATTCTGTTGTATATTTAGTATCAACATTGCACCCATGCGAAGCCGGGGCGGGTCGCTAGTACTTTATATACATGAACTAAGTGTATCACTGTCATATACTCACTAGCTCAGTCGTCCAAGTATTGTATTCTCCTTCCAGTCGTCTGCGGACTTCGTTGAGGTCGGAACTATGCCGATTTTTTTCCGATCCGGAATTAAATAACTCTAAATTGAACATCTTAAAAATCCCTGATGCGACGACACTTTGTTCAAATTAATACAATACTTATTCCAAATAATCCGACGAAATGTCCGTAGATTAAGAAAATTAAGTTAGCGCAATTTGCGTAGCTCCCGTAGCTCAATATTCATAGCTCATCTCGAAAATTCTTCTGGTACGTCTAGTTACGATACGAGATCATGAAAGCACCATTGACATTAGGCATTAGTTTTGGTTCCCTCATTTATAATCTAAGATTACCAATGCAATGTACAATAATCAACGGAAAATCTGTGTTAATATTTGACATTATCTTGATATGACATTATAATGACTAAAATTAGAATAGACAATAAATCTAAATATTGATTGCCCCAGGGGATGAATTTTCAAAAACGCTGTTTCTGGTTTGTTTACGTAATGGCTGAGTAGCGCCCTCTAGAATTATTATTGCATAATATTCAATAGCCATAAAAAAAACAAAATAAAAGAATTACGCATGTGCAAATATTGAACGTTTTTAGATTCATACAAAAATCCCATATAAAATTTACGTTCGATTTTTCCCGAATCAGGGAAACTTTTCCAATTTTTAATATCCTAAACAGGCACCCAGTTTTGTCGGGGGTTAAAAACCCGATACACGAAAAAGCTAGAAATAACTAGAGAACTTATAATTTCTTTAATTTGGAGTTTATGAAGTTCGTTCAATGTTTTTATAATAAAAATATCATGTTTTTAGTGGTAGGTAAACTACGTATTGAGTTTCTGGTAACCTGGTGACCTAGTCCATATCTCTGAAATTACTTAACCGATTTTGATGAAATTTCACCACCGATTTGGACTAGGTACTAGAGTATAGGTACTCTTTCAAACAAATATAAAAATCAAACCACTTCTGACAATCATGGCCACACATAATATTATTTACGACTAGCTGAGCCCGCGACTTAACAAAAAATAAAATAATTCTGCTGATTATTGTACATTGCATTGGTTATCTTAGATTATAAATGAGAGAGCCAAAACTAATAATGTAAATGGCGCTTTCATAATCTGGTATCGAAACTAGACGTACAGAAGAATTTTCGAGATTAGCCATGAATACTGAGCTACGGGAGCTACGCAAATGGCGAGCTACGGGAGCTACGCAAACTTATTTTTCTTTCTCTACGGACATTTCGTCAGATTATTTAGAAGAAATAGGTAAAATTTAAATTATAAATTTGACTAGCTGAGCCCGCGACTTCGTCCGCGTGGAATTTAACTTAACATTGACCATGTTATTTTATATAAAATTTGTCACAATAATTATGACTGTAACGAACTCATTAACCAAATCTACATTCGTATACCTAGTCGTTCACAACGTATCCGTAATAATTATAATCATTGCTTATTTGCTCCTAAGTTATGCAGAACTAACGCAGGTGAACGTGCTCCTTTACGACGACTGATGAAATCTCATAACGATAATTTTGCTGAATTTGACCTATTTTCCTTTAAACTGCCTGAATTCAAAAAAATGATTGTTTCTAAAATTGCAATTATTGATAAGTAAACAACCAAACTTGTTATATTGTATAAAACCTACTATCTACTTAAATATGTGAACTATATTTACATACTATGTTACTATTTCTGTTGTATTATATTCTGTGCCACTAATAACATTATTTTGTGGATAACGGTGCTGGTTGCGTAATCACTCCTGATGTGTTACTAAATTATTTATACTTAAGCTTTTATTATGCAATTGTTTGTTGTCCTGAATAAATAAAAAAAAATAAAAAAAACATAAAAGCCCGATCCCGCGTTCTGAGCCCGCACGACAGGACCCATTTTTTCATTTTTTTTTCTAAAATAAAAGTATCCTAAATTACTGCTTATAACATCAGCTATCTAACAGTGAAAGTCCCGTCAAAATCGGTCCACCCGTTTCGAAGATACTCTTTGATTTCATGTGTTTTTATTTTTTTACGCGGAACCCTAATTGTTTTTCTAAAATTAAAGTAGCCTAAGTTACTCCCTATAAAATCAGCTATCTGCCAGTGAAAGTCCCGTCAAAATCGGTCCAGCCGTTTCGGAGATTACCCGGAACAAACACACAGACAGACAGACAGACAGACAAAAAAAAATTATATCGCGTTTTTGCTATAGGTGTCGTATGTACTTTCATATGCATTGAGTGAAAAGGTGTTATTTTGATTTTACAAACAGACACTCCAATTTTATTTATTTGTATAGATAAAAGGGTTGTTGAATGGGGGGCTTTCAAAGTTTCAGTTTAGAGTTATTTTGAAGTCTGTTCAATTATTTTTAACAATTCGAATTATCTAAACCGCGATTAAATAGGTGCCTAGGTACTTAACTTTTAGTAGATAACTTTTATAAATCAACAATAATCTATATCAAGCAATTATAGACTTTATGGCGTTGCAACAGGTGTTCTTTTGCTCCGAATTTAAATATAATTGTATCAGAAATTTTAATGTTTTGCGTACGTATCAGACCACTTGAGTTAACGAATGGCTAACGTGCATGATTACTATAAAACCATAATTCCCGTTGTTAGTTAGTTTTTCTCCGAGTAGCTGTTGTGAAGAACAGACGCGTTCTATTACCACCATGAAGTTCATGATCGTCGTGCTTTTCGCTGTCATCCTTGCGGTGAACGCTACAGCTTCCCAAAACACAAACGGAGCCGGTGAGCATAATTTGTACAAACTCTACACCTGTATGTACTGATTTATATTTTTTTTATTTATTTACTAGCTGAGCCCGCGACTTCGTACGCGTGGAATTTAACTTAACAAAAAAACCCGCTCCCGCGTTTTGAGCCCGCGCGACAGGACCCAATTTTTAAATTTTGTTTTTCTAAAATTAAGGTAGCCTAAGTTACTATAACAACAGCTATCTACAAGTGAAAGTCCCGTCAAAATCGGTCCAGCCGTTTCGGAGATAATCTTTGATTACGCGGAACCCTAATTGTTTTTCTAAAATTAAAGTAGCCTAAGAGCCTAAGTTACTCCTTAAGACATCAGCTATCTACCAGTGAAAGTCCCGTCAAAATCAGTCCAGCCGTTTCGGAGATTACCCTGAACAAACACACAGACAGACAGACAGACAGACAGACAGACAGACAGATTGACAGACAGACAGACAGACAGACAGATAGACAGACAGACAAAAAATGTTTAAATCGCGTTTTTGTTATAGGTGTCGTATGTACTTTCATATGCATTTAGTGAAATGTAGTTATTTTGATATTACAAACAGACACTCCAATTTTATTTATTTGTATGTATAGAGTATAGATTTGCAACCAGTAAGTACCTATTTGGCTAACAGCTCACGCCAAAACGTCAAAGGAAATATACTTATTAATTATTAATATTTACATTCAAATACAAGTATAAAAGTCCATTAAATGTCCCTAATTTGTCAGCAAATGCATGAATTTCAATAAGGAGAACGCTAGCAGGGTTTTACTGAATTATTTTCCAATAATAACCTCTATGCGCGTTGGCCTTATATTTTAGACTAGCTACGCCATGCGGTTGCACCTGCGTAGAATTTTTAAACACAGCCCATATCACCCAAGGATACCATTTGTAACTTTCTGTCAGTTGAATTAAGTAGGTACCTATTTTCAGAATCGGAGCAGTAGTTCCAAATTCCAAAGATCCTACAAACATGCTTCCAATTACAATCAAACCACTTTACCCTTTGTATACCTACCTACTAGCGACCCGCCCCGGCTTCGCACGGGTGCAATAAATTATCAGTGTTTCTTTACTAAATTATGCATGTAAACATATAAACCTTCCTCTTGAATCACTCTATCTATTTAAAAAAACCCCATCGAAATCCGTTGCGTAGTTTTAAAGATTTAAGCATACTTACATAGAGACATACAGACAGCGGGAAACGACTTTGTTTTATACCATGTAATTATATACCCTCCATATATCCGTGGGAACGTGGTATCTTTTAGCGTGACTCAAAATCAGTCTTAGTCTTGTAGTCCTGGTTGAGACCAGTCAAAAGATGAGTCTTTTCGCAAGACCACCTATTATAACAAACAAAACAAGTCTGAATTGCAGTTCGCAAGGTTTTCTAAAATACTTAGTTTTAAAGACTGAAGACTGGTTTGGTGTGAAACTGCATCACCAGGATCGATTTTCAGCAACACTAAGCCCTTTCATGTTGTAATAGCTAAAAAAATACACATAGGTAGGTACATCCTACTAATATTATAAATGCGAAAGTTTGTTAGGGTGGAAGTATGTTTGTTACTCTTTCACGCAAAAACTACTGAACGGATTTTGATGAAATTTGGAACACAGATAGTTTATAACCAGGATTAACACATGGGATACTTTTTATCCCGATAATCCCGAATTTTTTGTTATGTTAAATACTACGCGGACGAAGTCGCGGGCATAAACTAGTTTTTAATAAAGCTCTGCATAAAACTCCCTGTAAAACAGTTTGCTCTATTTTCGAGAGCCTATACCTTTTTTTAACCGACCCTCAGGCAAAAAAATAAACAAAAGTAAAAAACATAAATACAAAAGTCTGCCAGTTCACAGAGTACCTACTTTATCCTACAAATATTATAAAATTTGAAAGTTTGGTAGATTATTACACAATCACGCAAAACGGCTGAACGGATTTGGATGAAATACAACACAAATACTTTATAACCTGAATGAACGAAAAATACTTTACTTAAGTCCACGCGGACGAAATTGTGGACAGAAGCTAGTACCTACATATATCCGAATTAAATTTTCTAATGTAGATTTTCGTTTTTTCTAGGAAAAAGCGCACCGGTAGCGAAACCACCTCTGTGCGTCGACGCAGCCTGCAAAGCACTATGCCAGCAAATGGGCCACAAACACGGCTATTGCGCCAATTCCTACGATTGCAGGTGCAGCGGCTAGTGCCTCCCATTTCTTACAACATTCAGTATATTATACTAACATTAAAGCATGTCCATCATGTGTTTGTATAAAATTCTCAAATTAAATGACGACTCTCGTTAATTTTGTTATCTAATAGATGCATTTTATGTTTAATTATATTGAATACTACCTACCTATTTGAACGTGTATTTTGTATATGTGTTTTGAAATAAAGCTTTTTTGTATTTGGGCAGAATGAAAGTAAGCCTTTTTCTCATACTATCTCGATTAACCTAATTATTTCGTCCCTATCATCATATTCATTAATGTATTTAGTAATTAAAATAATACCATATTTTTTCTACTAGGTATTTATCTTACACGAAAATCGTCAGGTACTTTATTCACGTGCCCATCGACCAGTGTGCAGCGTGATGACCAATAACTTTATACATTAATCCAAGCTTCTTGGTGATGACTTTACCAAAGAGAATACAGTAAGCGTTCGCCGCAAGGACGACAGCGAAGAGTACGACGATCATGAACTTCATGGTGGTAATATAACGCGTCTGTTCTTCACAACAGCTACTCGGAGAATAACTACCTAAAATGGAGAACTGCTTTTATAGTAACGTTATCTCAAATGGTCTAGACTCTAGAAAATACGCTAAACATTGAAATTGGTAATACAATGTCTATATATGTATATCTGCTAGCTATGCCTTCTCGTAGGTCGTGATTTGACAACAGAATTTACACTATTATATTACTTTGCCCGTGCGTGCCCATTTATGAAAAAATGAGACATCACGTAGCCTATCCAGCGGACGGTCAAGACGCTTCCAATGATACCGCATCTGACAAATTAAAATAAATAGTTTAGACTAGCTGAGCCCGCGACTTCGTCCGCGTGGAATTTAACTGAACAAAAAAGCCCGCTCCCGCGTTCTGACCCTGCGCGACAGCACTAATTTTTAAACATTTTGTGTTTCTAAAATAAAAGTAGCATAAGTTACTGCTTATAACAACAGCTATCTACCAGTGAAAATCCCGTCAAAATCGGTCCAGCCGTTTCAGAGATACTCTTTGATTTCATGTGTTTTTATTTTTTTACGCGGAACCCTAATTGTTTTTCTAAAATTAAAGTAGCCTAAGTTACTCCTTAAAACATCAGCTATATGCCAGTGAAAGTCCCGTCAAAATCAGTCCAGCCGTTTCGGAGATTACCCGGAACAAACACACAGACAGACAGACAAAAAAAAATTAAATCGCGTTTTTGCTATAGGTGTCGTATGTACTTCCATATTCATTTAGTGAAAAGGTGTCATTTTGATATTACAAACAGACACTCCAATTTTATTTATTTGTATAGATGTTACGAGGGAATAGATGAACATACATACCGGTACAAACCGGTCAAAATCATAACCCTTCTTTAGCTTCGCCGTAGTCGGTCAAAATAGGTTTGATTAATCGGGGCTAACCGGATAACTGAAAAAATTATGTCTCTTAACCTAATAGAGCAATACTAGTGAATAATTTACTTCAGTCATAAATAAAATACATTTTAAACATTATGATCATTGTTTTATTTTCTTCCTAGAAACACTAGCGACAGATTCCGTCTCATACTCTATTTCAACGCGCGGCTTCTTCCTCTTCACCATAGTTTCAGCGATATCCTGAAAAATATGAAAGTTTATGAATTTTGTGCCTTATTTTTTATCATAAAGTAGTATTTTGTTTGATGTCAAAAATACCTCAATATCTGACGTTTCCGACTCAAAGTTACTCTCGACGTTAACGTTTTCTTTCTGACCGGAGTCGCTATCCTGTAAATAAATGAAATATCTGTTAATTTATTTCTTACGCTAGACAGTTTATACGTTCGCTAGACCCGTAAAATATGTATATAATATTATATTCCATAGCATAACTTACTTCTGTACCAAATCTCATTAAAATCTTGAAATAAAACTATTTTTCGGATTTTATCGCGTTTATTAACTTTATGTTCCCGACGTTTCGGTTGCTTTACAGCAGCCATGGTCACGGGGGACTGAGGTGTTAGACGTCCTGATGTCATAGTTAGTAACTGGGTACCCTCATATTTAATTGTTGTTCGCGGTCCGATCCACGCAGAAAATGCTCAAAGTGTCTCGAGGTCTTGCAATGGTACACTTGAAACGTCGGGAACATAAAGTTAATAAACGCGATAAAATCCGAAAAATGGTTTAATTCAATGTGTAGTATTCGCGTAAATATGAGAAAACAATATCATTAAAATCTGTTCAGCCATTTTTGCATGGTGCTCAGTCAAACTGCCTTTCCGATTCACTTTCGCCTTCAAATGAGTAAGCTTTTTATGCCTCTATGAATAAGGGAAGGCAATCTATGAGATGTAGATAATGTGTAAAGGATAGTTGCAGGGCAAACTTGGATTAGAAAAGAATTACTAGCAGAAAAAGATTAGGGGACGCGTATGTATCTAATGACTCACTAACAAACTAAACAAACACCCATTAACTTTAACTATGTCAAAAACAAATTTTGTTAGCAATAAAGGGCTCAAGAACAATAAGGATTATGGATGGATCTTCTTTGCCACCAGGATGGCGGCGTCATTGAAATGTACCGACATTGACACTTGACGGTTGTCGCTCTCTCTGACATTTGTAGTAACACTGACAGCAGTGAAGTGACGCACATGAGCCCTGTATCTGTTGTTGGCAAAATCATCGACTACCTAACGATGAAAGCCATATTTTAAAAAAAGAAGAAGAAGAAGAGCCCTGTATAAACAGGGGTACTACTCTTAGCAACGACAATCGGTACATAAAGATTTTTTGTAATATTTGTTGACAAACAAAGCCATAAAATTATAATTAAAATAACCTAAATAAAGGACGGTCACATTTTTGTATTGTATTGTTATTCATTGTGTTTGTTATTGCTATTTGTTACTCGACATTGGCAGAATCACATTGGGCCTGACCCAATGGAAAGAGGCCAAAGATATTTTTAAAAAAATCGGTACATCGTGACATTCGTATTGTCGAATCCTACTCTAAATTCAATTTTTCTGGCCTGAATGAACGATAATTTTGTATTGTTCGTTCTGTAACCGATATGACGGCAAAAAATAAGGAATTTAGGGTAGGATTCGACAATAAGAATGTCACGATATATCGATTATCGTTGCTAAGAGCAGCACCCCAGGCGACATCTGGTGCGCGGAAAATGTATTGCTCTCATTGTTTGTCTCACCGCATCGCTGTCCATATCGCTGTCTGCTTCAACGAACTCGTCAGCTTCGTCCACGGTTCTCTGGAGCTCCCTCTCCAGCTCCGGCTCCATCTCCCGCTCCACTTCCTCCTCGTCTTCCTTCTCGCTCTCACTCTCGCTGGAGATCTCCTCTGCTTTGAGCGCCGCGTCGAACGCCATTTGCGGGAAGTTGTAGATGTCGTTGTACTGACAATTCAAATAATGGCGTTAATTATTATTATTATTTTTAATAATAAACCTAACTTATCGTACGAAACACAGACATAATAGCTAGTTTATGTCGATCTTCTGTGAGAGGGTTGTACTTGGTACTACCCCGGTCAAGGCTGCCCTTAATACATATATAACCTGTAGTCAATTGGCACCACCTTGGCATTACCACAATTTTGGTTTGGTCTAGTTCAGGGGTCGGCAACCTGCGGCTCGCAAGCTACATGCGACTCCTTTGATGTGAAGCTGCGGTTCTTTAGTTCCATATGCAAATATTATTTATTAACGAAAAAAACATTTAAAAATCGTTCTGAATCGATTAACGAGGATTAGGCCCCATTTCTATCTCTCTGCCAAAAAAAACTTTATTTATGCAATTACTATTTATTGTTGGAATAAAATAAATAAATAAAAATCGCCAGACAGACACACCAACTGTACGGTCCCAAACTAAGCAAAGCTTGTACTATGGGTACCGTACAATGGACTGGGGGCGATCCCAGTGACATCCAGATCTGGGCAAATTACGAAAAGGCCATTTCCGAAATTTGCCCTGGCGGGAATCGAACCCGCAACCACCATGTGCAGTGAGCCGAGCGGCCTACGCTCAAACCACTGCGCAAAATTTGTGGCCCGTTAATAACTTTGAAATTTTGTAAATTGTAATTTTTTACTCTTTCAACTCAAAAGGTTGCCTACCCCTGGTCTAGTTACAATGCCACCACTGTGCTTTATAAATTATATTTTAAACTATGTTACAAATGGTTGTAAAATAATGGTCACTCACAGTGCCCTTCTTCAGTCTATCCAGCAGTTGCTTCTCAATAGCGTTGTCTATTCTGGCGGCAACTAATGCCTTCTCCTCCCTTCTCCTCTCGCGTCGTTCTATCTTACGCTGTATTGGCACCAGTTCTTTACTGGAAGATTAAAAACAAATTCATTTACAGACTATAAATGTTCTCTATGTAGTATATACTAGGTGAAACAGCAAGGATATTCTATTTGTTTTGCAACTTTACTTTGTAAATCTAAAACTATCGGCTTTGTGGGACAATTGAAGTACTAAAGGTTTTGTAGACTTATGAAAACAGCTGTATCCCTATAACACCTTTTGCTTTCAAGTTTCCTCCAAAGCTGATAGTTTTATAATTACAAAGTTAAGTTTTGAATAAAAAAGTATACCCATTCTCTTTGCTGAAAGCTGTTTGTTTGAAAGTGATTGCAACTGTTATTCATCTATTAAATTATATCAGAGAATCAACTTAAATAATAATGTATTATAACATTTATCTATTTACATATAATGGAAGCCAGTGTTTGCAAGTGACAAAAAAGTGTCATTTGTGAAAGTTGTATAGGCCTATGGCCAGCAGTGCCATCCAATTACGAAAAAGCTGTTTTGTGGTTAAACTCCAATTAGTGTCACACCAATTAGTAACTATAAATGATAGGAAAATATAACATACTTAAGGAAAAAAATATAATATGACATATTAAAGGAAAAAATTATATAAGTAACTCAAATTTGGCCAAATGCCACTTAATGGTCTTTCTGTAATTGGAGCAGCAGAACATGGTGGCTGATGGATCATCACTTACAGAGATAAGTACTTACACTCTCCTTAATTTAAGTTTCCTCATCCGTATAAGGTACTGTGTTATCTTCACGAATCTCTGCTTGCATTTAGCTTTGATGAAGCCTGGCCAGTATAAAAGGTTCTCATTGATTTGATATATCGCCTTTTCAAAGTTCCTTGATAACTTCACTTTCTCCCATTGTTTGGCTGGGAACATCACCCTGGAAACATAGTTTTGTGTATTATGTATTAAAATAAATAAATAAGTTAGCCCTTTTGATGTCCCACTCCTGGGCACAGGCCTCCTCTCACTACGAGGGGGATTCAGGTTGTAATCCGCCACGTTAGTGGATTTCACATGTCTTTCGAAAATTGTTTAGATTTTCTAAGAAATGCAGGTTTCCACACAATGTTTTCCTTCACCATAAGCAAGTGATAATCATATTGCAATTATGATTCGCACATAGATTTCGAAAAACATGGAGGTGCGAGCCGGGGTTTGAACCCAGGACCTGATGCCGGCATGATGTGTGCTTAAGCAAATGGCTATCACTGCTCTATGGCTATTATGTATTACTCCAACTGACATGGAATAAGGACACTATCATTGTTTGATCCTATAGGTTGATTCTATAGGGATTCTATGTGGGTTATACAATGGATTTGTCTAGTTGTTCACTATATGGATCAAAACAAACTTCAGCCTAGAAATCCTATAAGTTAAGGTGCTTTCTTTTTACCACCCATTGGTGGTTTACTGTTTACAGCTAGTAAGAGGCACATATTATAGCAAAATTAAGTTAAGACAATATTATAAACAGTAAATGCAGTTACATCATTATAATAAAGTATACAGATACAAAAATCGGTTCACAATTGGCGAAAATATCGATGAACAAACACAAAAAAAACATACAGAAGAACATAGTAACCTCCTCCTTTTTGGAAGTTAGTTAAAAACAGAATATTATGAATTAAATACTTTTTTATATCATATCTACCTCTCAGCAGTCTTCATGTACAAGTATATAATACCATTTTCCTCTCGAATTGTCGCGTATTTACTGTTGGCGAGGGGACACGAAGCCCGACTGCATAAGCCAGTAAGGTTGTATTCATTTCTACAAAAGTGCTGGGTTTTCGTCCTGGAAAACAATATTATAGCTTTTACGAAATTTATACATGTATAATGTATAGATAAATCACAGAAATTTACAAATAAACTTACGTTACTTTATGAGAACAGTGCGTCTTGTTGATGATAGCCCAAACAACCTAAGGAACGAAAATTGAGTTCAGTACAATGTGTTTGGGTTAAATTGCAATAAATCATGGCACACTGATTAACTTACATCGTCGTGCTGCATCTTGGATTATTGTTTCGAAGAGAAACTGTTAAACTATACAAATATCACATGTATAAAACAACATAACCTCACAATTAATTCATATGACGTACGGACGTCATAGAGAAAGAATTTGGCTGGCTGTTCAATCAGTGACCATAAAAAAGTCAATAACGTTTAAAAATAAAACATCCACGACAACATCAATGATGACGAGTAAATTGAGCGAAAAAATTCTAATGATAATAAAAACATTCTTAGCAAAAAATATTAATTATTTCCCGAATTATGTTATTCAAACAAAAATAAATTAATATATAAATATTATATTATTGTTTTTGTTTCCGAACTTGTGCTTTAGTGATGTATTCATAGATGATAACGTGGATAACGTGATGTCTATCGACTCCACCATGTAAAAATGTTAGTATGGTCACGTCGTTGCCAGAATGTCGCGTTTATCACATATTTCTTACGTAATTAAAAAATATCGTATTAACAATGTAACATCGACTTTTAACTTCCGTATTACATAGTTTAAATAACTCAAAAACTATCTTCACGTCACTTTTCGATACTGATGTAATATAATTTCTAGCATCTAGCTTACCACTGACTTTTCACGCGCTTTTACTTTTATCTTTCGTACCCATGTCTTGGCTTTCTCTTCTGCATTAAATGTAAAAAAAATGTGCATGCATGAGTGAGTACCTACATAACATAATTTTTGCTTGAGGCTTTGACTATTTACATGAGGTAACGACTAAAATGCACGCTCACTAACGCCTACATATCTCTAATCTGTGACTAACGCTCGACTCTCACTTTGCTTGAAAAACTATCGATACGATGATCAGGAATTTACACCACTAAAATTATTTCCGCCGAACGAACCATTCTATCACAGAGTACTTTGTATATATATGAAATAGAGGTATATTTTCGTTTCATAATGAGAAACGATGATAGTGCTGCCTCTGGACACGAGATCGGGAACTACTATCAATATATATATATATATAACTAGCAAAAGTAGTTACAGCAGGTGTATAGTAGCTGTAGCTACTGTTGCTAGTTATAAATAGGTACTTATATTGATAGTAGTTCAGAAACATACATATATATAGGCATGTATGTATATGGACCTATACCACCGTCACGTCACTGAAATAATGAATAAGGTAGGATCTTTTTCGTTAGCATGCTTGAAAATCAAAGCTTGCTGGCAAAAAAGTACCTACCTTATTCATTATGATAATATTAAATGTAGATAAGATCGCTGAATTTGAGAAAAATAAGAAATACCGAAGTGTAAGTTTAAGGGCATGATTAAATAAAAATAAACACAACTAAATTCCTTTTAGTATGTATATTTGTACGTACAGACTTTAAGGATGTATCGTATAGTAACCATTTTCACTGTTTGAACATCGCAGGGATACAACATTTTCTGTTCGACATGATGGTAAATAAACACTGACCAACACAATCACAAAATGAGTTCTAAGTTCTTTAAATCCAACCGCACAAAAGCACAAACACAACTGGAGGAGCGAAATTTTACCCAACAGACTTTAGGGGGGAAAAAGGACTATTTAACTATATAAAATAAAAACAAGATAAAATAGCAACGAGCTTGCTCGCATGGAGTACCGGCGGCCATATTTTATTTATTAGCAAATTTTGTTTATGGTCATAAGGTGCAGTGTTGCCAGATCCAAAAGTTGTAGTAATCGTAAATCACCGTTAGAATTATCGTTTTTCAAGAAAATTATCGTACAGCGTCATATTTTGGTTTCTCAACTCCAGACAGCACCCCCAGAATAAATTAAATTTAGGAAACAATATTCATTACGATAAATGTAATTGAGAAAATGTTTCGCTGTTCTGCAAACAGTACACTTTTGGCAAATACTAACATGAACCATAACTATAAGAGCTCATAGTTGAGACTGAAAGCAGTCTATTTAAAGGTTTTTTTTTTGGCTGCCAAACAAATGTCCATGCGTATGCATATGCGAGAGGGACGCAAAGAGAGACTTGTTGTTGTTTCATTTTTCCAGATGACAAAATATGTTTTGCTTAGGCGTTGCTCAAAATTATCATACTTTTTACATAATTTAGCTACCCGCTATCGTAATACCGTACGTTTTAAATATTAATTCATTATGTAACGTACGATAATTTTGAGCAACGCCTAAGCAAAACATATTTTTAAATTTGGAAAAATTAAACAACAACAAGTCTATCTTTGCGCCCCTCACTCATATGCATAAGTACACATGGACGTTTGTTTGGCAGCCAAAAAACCTTAAAACAGACTGGAAGTCATAGTTTTGATTTATGTCCGTATTTGCCAGAAGTATACTGTTTGGAGAACGGTGAAACATTTTCTCAATTTCATATTTCTTACCTAATAATTTTTCTCAAATTTCATTTATCCTGGGGGGTACTGTCTGGAGTTGAGAAGCCAAAATTTGACGCAGCACTATAATTCTAACGGTGACTTACGATTATTACAACTTCTGGGTCTGGTGGCACTGCAACCTAATTACCATAAACAAAACGCCTCCCATAATCATCGTACGGTGTGGCAACTCTGTTAGAAAATAAAAAAGCACCATCTTACGTTTTATAAGATAACTATATTCTGACCAAGTTCACAAGTAATTCAACATTGCCATCTCTCACCTTAATCGGAACATACATGATTATAAGAATACAAAATTATAAAACGCTTGACACTATGAAAAGGCTATTTGTTTGATGTACTTCTTAATTTAATACACTTATACGAAGCCTATTTCCCCATGTGCGGAACTAAGATTGTAAGCCCTGCATTCTATTTCTGCGTTTGAAATCGTACGTCGGTTATTTTATTTTATTGTTTGTCTGTTTACGTTTGCTGCTGAGCTTTATAATCGTAGGTAGTGAAAATTGGTGAAAATGTTGATTCTGCTTAATTTCCATCCTCACCTTTACTAACATTCATGCCGTATTAGGAAGTGATTGCAAAATAATGAAAGAAAATGAGTGACAATATAAAAGTGGTTGTCAAAGTTAGACCTTTAATTTCTCGTGAAATAGAAGAGAAACTATCGTATCAGTGGCGGGTGAAGAATAATACGCTGTATCAGCTCGATCAGAATGGAAAAGACTTCGGTCAGGCTTTCACATTCGGTGAGTTAAACATTAGGGTTATGTAGCATCTACGTGCGTAGCTATTGTAATTCTAATGAGCGTTGGAATACGTCACAGAATCGAAGGCTGCGGATCAATAGCGATTTCTCGATATTTCAGACCAAGTTTATGATAAGGACACGAAGACTAAGGATGTGTACAATGATATTGCGAAGCCGATCGTGGAGGCCGCCACGGCGGGGTTCAACGGCACTATATTCGCTTACGGCCAGACCTCGTCCGGCAAGACCTATACCATGACTGGGACGGACGACTCGCCTGGAATCATACCTTTGGCGGTGCTCAACTTATTTGAGATCATCAAAAATGCACCAGACCGAGATTTCCTTCTAAGGTAACGTAATTACAATAAGTTTACCTCGTTTCCTATTTATGGTTCTAGCATGCTGCATGCCATATAATTTTATCATTTGTGTGAGCTCAGACATTAATTATTACTTACCACATTTTGTAAATATCTTTACACTTGTCTCCCCCCCCCCGTCTCTCTTACTCTCATTATTGCATAAACTATTCCATACAGACTGAGCTGTAAGAGTGACAGGAGGCTGATCCAACCATGTAGAATGGCATGCTACAGGGATGTGGATCATCAGTGTGGGGGTTTCCCTAAAATAAAGCAAAACTTCTCCATTACAACTAATTTTTATAATTCTAGTACTAAATAACATAACATATTTTTTGTGCATTGGAACTATTATGGAAATGTGTTTTTAAACTGAACAAAAACTTGGGTCACCTTGAAATGATTATAATTGCTGAATGATCATAAAACTGCATTAAATAGGTATTACACATACTACATACCTAATTGGAGACTGCAGTGATTTACACAAAGGGATTGCATGTTTGTCTAATTGTTTGGAATATCTTGCATCAATCATTCAGGGTTCCTAGTAATGAGCTCTACAACAAGTTTAATTCAAAAACTTCTAGCTGGTTACATACACTCATTATATAATACTATTCAATTTACAAACACACATTAACGCGCACAGGGTATTTTGAAAGTCTGAAAAACGAATACTAATAAAAACTAATAATTGGTGGTTTTGGATGTAATTAGGCAAATTATTGATTGGTTTTTAAATTTGTTCAAAATTAGAACACTTATTTTTGAATAAATTAAAAAAAAAAGCAGTAAACTTTAATATTGTTGGATCCTACACAGTTAATACTGTCTTCTAGTCCACTGGATGTGTTGTAAGGTCGCAGCACAAAGTTGTGACATATCAAAGGGTTAAAACTCAGAATATAATAATAAATACACATAGTTTGCATTCCTTAGGCATCTACATATACCTCATTTATTATTTCAATCTTTAGCAACACCTAGTATTTTAGAGATACTACATAAAATTAACACTTTATCAAAGAGATATGATTACCACACTGAAATCTGTGTTACATAATTTTAGTACACTGTACTTCATTGTCAATGTTTGCTGCAATCATGTAACAGTGAATATAACAAAATATTACAGAAACATCGCAAATAATGTTAGTATGTCTTTGTGTTTTTTACGTAATTGAACAAGTGATTGTATTCTTGAAAGTATGAAATATACTGTTACATAAATCTACCAAACCGTTGCTATTGTAGTGTAGGATTTCTCTGATCACTCCAGTTTACAATGCTAGTTCAGATGGCAGCAACGTCGTGAGGAGGTCTCAACCTATCTTTAATTTATATTCTATACTAGCTGTGCCCGCGACTTCGTCCGCGTGGAAATTAACTAAAAAAAAAATATTTTCCCAAAAATGTTCGTTCAGTTCGCTGAGTTTATGAAAAGTTGATAATTATGTTAATAAAGAATGAAGTTAATAAAGAATACCTATGTTCAGTTTGATCTCATTTTTCTTTTTTGCGTGTCGATATTTCGTGTTTTATATACTTACCTACTAGTGATGTAACGAATATTCGCATTCGCATTCGCATTCGCGAATATTCGCATTCGCGAATATTCGCATATTTTTTGACATTCGCATTCGCATTCGCAAGAATCTATGCGAATGTTTGGCGAATGTTTTTTTAATACAAAAAGGAAATTATGTATAGCTGGAAATTGAATTTTAATACAACTAGTAAGAATTATATATTTTTTCAACAAACTTGCTCGTGGGGTGGCCCTTATTGCACTGCTTTTAGGTTCATAAAGCAACTTATTAGTGCTTTAGACTTTACATTTTTTATATCTTAGTGAAGAATCCTAAAAATAGTAAACTTTTTATAATATAAATAATTTTTATTAAAATATTATAAAAAAATATATCTGGCTTTGACCGACCCATAGATAAATATAACTGGCCAAATGCATGTCGCACTACGCATACTATATGTATAGGGTTCCGTAGACGTCCCGCCACTTTTCGATAAAATGGAACCCTAAAAATAAAAGTGATGTATTTTTTATTGATATGAATACGTCGGCTCTCGTAACCTATCAATTTCTGCGATATTAATAAACTATTGGCTACCGTATAAATAAAATAGTAAGAAATTCTGTTACTAAATTTATTAAACCGGCATTCAGAGACATCTTAAGCAAAAGTGACATAAACCTTTATTAAATTTTTGGACTGATGAAAAGTTCTTATTAGGAGTTTTAATTCAAATAATTAAATCGTGATTAGACTGGGTGCATAAGCAGTGGTGCGTGGGTTTGAGACTCAGTCCAAACTTTAGATTTTTTTAAATTAATTATATATTTATTTCCTATAATAAACCATTTATAATGTTGTTCTAAGTCAAAGGATGAATCTTGTTACTCACGTAAAAAGGCCACTTTGAAGCTCTATTTCATAGAAGGGAATCAATATTGAAAGACTGTCAAAGAAACCTTCGAATTATTTTAAAATACCTACTAAACAATGCCTCACTTGAGGGGGTGAGTAAAAATATTTTTGACTCCCCTTTCTTAAGTACAGGAGGTACAATGGAATAACTTTGCTTTCAAAATATAAACGCACAGTTTTGTAGCGATACATAAACTATTTTTTTTTGCCAATTTGCAGTAATTTATCCCTAATAGTCTCTAAATAAAATAAATAATACTAAACTACCCTCATAGCAAAACAAATCTCCTCGAATTAACTTTATGCGACTAACTTCGTTTTTTCAACCTGTATGGGTTCGGCTATGTTCGGCCGAAACGAAATGTCAAACCAGTCTAACATTTTGCGCCCTCTTTATTAACCCTGGACGAAAAAAGAGGGGTGTTATAAGTTTAACATGTGTATCTGTGTGTCTTTCTGTGGCATCGTAGCCCCCAAGCGGATGATCCGATATTAATTTAGCTTTTTTTGTTAGAAAGGTATTTCTGATCGAGAGTGTTCGTAGCTATGTTTCATGAAAATCGGTTCAGCCGTTTGAAAATTATCTGCTCTTTTGTAGTTTAAAAAGTAGTCGCATCGGGGGTTTTTAAAATTTTAAATTTAAAGTTATTTGAAAGTCAACATTCGCATTCGCATTCGCATTCGCGAATGTCGGAGCCAAATATTCGCATTCGCATTCGCATTCGCGAATGTTAAAAATCCAACATTCGTTACATCACTATTACCTACCTATCGCAAAAGCCCGCTCGTGCGTTTTGAGCCCGCGCGATAGACAGCATTTACACAGGAGCAAATCTTTTTGTTTTTCTAAAATAAAAGTAGCCTAAGTTACTGCTCATAACATCGGCTATCTTCCAGTCAAAATCGGTCCAGCCGTTTCGGAGATACTCTTGGATTTCATGTGTTTTTTTTTTATGCGGAAACCTAATTGTTATTCTAATATTAAAGTAGCCTAAGTTACTCCTTTTAACATCAGCTATCTGCCAGTAAAAGTCGCGTCAAAATCGGTCTAGCCGTTTCGGAGATTACCCGGAACAAACACAGACAGACATTTTTTTTTTTAATCGCGTTTTTGTTATAAGTATCGTATGTACTTTCATATGCATTGCGTGAAAAGGTGTTATTTTGATATTACAAATAGACACTCCAATTTTATTTATTTGTATAGATTTTATATTTAACCAGATGACCCGAGAGACATTTTCTTGTCTTAACTTTGAATATTGAGATCTAAATTGTTCTGCTCAACGTCCATTTTTTTTTATTTCATAAGAACCTGACCATAATAAACACAACAAAAAAGAATTAGTGAAATGTTTGTACCGTTAACATGTGATGTGATGACCAAGGAAATAGAGATTCATTTTACAAGCTTTTATTTATATTGTATAGATTGAAATGTATCCAATTTCATGCCAAGTATTATTATTACTTGCTGGATAGTCAAAGATAACATTGACTTGTGTAGAAACACAGTCCAAAGCCATAGATGCCGCATTGCCAGCAACCCCACTCGCATAACAATGCATTGCCTGCCACTGCATACACTTTGATTGCTTACATTTTGATTGGCCCATTCACAGCTCTACCATGAACAGGCCAATCGAAAAGTCTTCCACAAAACACTGGTAACTTTTGACAATTGCATTTTCAAACAATAGAGGATGTCTCTCTTGTCTTCTTCTTCTGCGGGTAGTTTCCACAAATCGACGACTGTTGCGCCTGTTTTGTGTGTTGGAGGGTTGTGAGCCGGTCACTCCAGCCATCCAAGCTCAGCCAGGAAGTTCCCCAGCTTCTTAATGTCACTGAAGACTTCCTGAAGGCTACCCGGTGTGCCCAGGTAGCTTGCCCGGTATGTGGCTACTCCGTTGCATTCCAGCAGGATGTGAGCAGCTGTTTCTTCCGCCTCCATGTAGGCTCTGCATAGGGGGCTGTCCGTGATACCTAATAAAGGTGTCTGTTAAAGTTGCCGTGCCCTGTCAGTGCACTTGTAACGAGTCAAAGGCGAGGTCTCTCTTGTCTTATTGTTCTTTCCAATCACTTGTGAAGTTCGCCAACCGTGGTATACTATGGTCCAAAGCCCTGTTTAATTTAAACGGAATGTGTCTAGTACCCTTCTACATTAGAAACAAAATACCATGTCCTAAATGTGGTTCACTGGAATACACCCCTGCTTACCTATTAGAGAAGTATAGGTGTGATGGTGTCTTTATATTACAGAGTATCCTACTTGGAAATCTACAATGACACAGTAAAAGACCTGCTGGATCCGGAGAAGAAAGATATCAAGATCCATGAAAAATTAACTGGTGGTATAAAAGTGGATGTAACAGAGGAAGTTACCTCCACGCCCGAGGAAGTTCTGGAGGCGATGAAAAGGGTATAGATAAAACCTAAAAATGATGTACTTACAATTACATACACAAATATGGCCAAAGACCATAAATACAAACACTCTTCATGCAGATTCAGACCATCAGATAAAACCATTGCTGTCTATGATTATATTGTGGCCTAATGCTGATAATAAAATATGCCTATAATTGAATGATATTGTGTGCATTATTGTTTTTATTTTTCTTTTTTTTTGTCCAGGGTGAAGCTAACAGACAAAAAGGCGCCACTAATATGAACGAATCGAGTAGCAGATCACATTCCATATTTCAAATTGTAAGTAGTTTGTTGCATAGACTTATTTTATTTTATTCAGTTTGTAGTAGATGTTACCCATATTTTCCCATTATATATTTCAACTCGTCCACAACTCGTATGATTCCATTTTTCTAAGCACTTGTTGTTACTATGATAGTCTCTCCAAAACGTATTTTTTTGTTGTAAAATGTTTCTTATTTGGATGAGCGTGGGTTTAATTATCTGCGAGTGTGGTAATAGCTATTTGATGTAGATACGCCTACATATTAGACGATTTATTTAAATTGTAAGAGTTTTTGTGTGCCTTAAACCAATAAGGAACGCATTTTGTGAGACGCATGGTGACGCGGATGTACGTATTCCAGGATAGATAAGTTGCGCTACGCAGAGGTCAATGTGAATCATTATTTTACGTATGATGCATATTCCCCCTTCGCAATATTGATTTAAGGCACACATTTCTGACGACCGCTTGGCGCAGTGGTTTGAGCGAAGGCAGCTCGGCTCATTGCACCGGGTGGTTGCGGGTTCGATTCGCGTCAGGGTAAATTTCGGAAATGGCCTTTCGTAATTTGCCCCGGTCTGGGTGTCACTGGTATCGCCCCCAGTCCATTGTACGGTACCCATAGTACAAGCGTTGCTTAGTTTGGTACCATACAGTTAGTGTGTTCGTCTGGCGATTATTATTATTATTTCCAGACGATAGAATCTCGTGAGCATATCGAGGGGTCGGAGGAAACTGGGTGCGTGAACGTGTCGCAGCTGAACCTGGTGGACCTGGCGGGCTCGGAGCGCGCGGGCCAGACCGGCACCACGGGCCTGCGCTTCAAGGAAGGCACGCACATCAACAAATCTCTGTCCTCGCTCGCGCTCGTCATCAAACAGCTGTCCGAGGATAATAAAAAGTATGATACGTCATTTGTAATTAGCTTTACTCGAAACTTTGAAACGTCGCTTCGATAGATGGCGCTGAACCGTTATTTTAAACGCTTCTTGAGGAATGTGGCGATTTTCAATACAATTCTGAATCGCGGTATTGAAGTTTACTATCATAAATATTATATATAGTGTTCTTATTATGTGTAGAATTAAATGTAAAACCACTGGCCGAACCTAATTACAATATTTTCGCATTTAATAAGTAACGTCAAAGATGCGTCGTTAATAAATAATAGTTACATTAAGGTGAAGGCGCCTGTCTAGCCCGCGAAGTTCAAATTTTTTAGTTCTTTTAGAAATTTTTCGAAATCTGACAATAATAAAAGACAACATTTTGTGATTTGCGAAAAACACAGTATGCAGTGCGTTTATTAATACATTTATTTTACTCTAAATATTATCACGGTGGATATGATACTAGTAAATCACTAAATATACAAAAATTGCCAGATTATCTGGATAGCTGTCGTTCTTGAAATGGTTTAGAGTAAGTTGGATATATTAATAAATGCACTTCACACGGTCTTTTTCGCGAATTACAAAATTTGTCTTTTATTATTGTCAGATTTTGAAAAAATTCTAAAAGAACTCAAAAAATTTGAACTTCGCGGGCTAGATGGGCGCTTTAGCCTTAAAGGTACATATTAAAAAGGAATCTGGGGGTTTTTGCAACTATTCCGAAGACAGACAGGAAGAGGATAATTGGAAGAGTGTCTTCCATAATTGGAAGAGTTATTGTATATTGGTTGTTGTTCTCGTGGTTCGGCTCATGTCTATCACTGCCATAAGGTGCAAGGAGTCAATACATTTCCTATTGTATGAGTGTATTCATTTATTATTATTATTACATCATTGCTTCAGGTTCGCGAACTACCGCGACAGCAAATTGACCCGTATATTGCAGAATTCGCTCGGCGGTAATGCGAAAACCAGTATTATATGCGCCGTCACACCCGTAGCCGTCGAAGAAACCATATCCACGTTACAGTGAGTCAGTGATATAATACTTTTTTATAAAGATTACTAGCAATGTGATTTTCTCACATTACTAGTAATCCCGTTAGCCCCTCCAACTAAGCTAATGCTTGTGTTAGGAGAGCGCTCACGTCAATAGTTTAATGGCCATGATGGGGTTCGAACCCGAAACCTCTCAGCTACGAGGGCGTCCCCTCTAACCACTAGGCTATTGACGCTTATAATAACGTACCTGCTTACAACTTTGTTTATTCTAGGGGACAACGCAATGGTAGGAATCACTTGCGATTAGTTCCTGGTCACTTTGCCAACATCGACTTTCTGTCCTGAGTTTAGGTAATAATTTTAAATGTACGTGATGGTTGCTCTAGGTTCGCAAATCGGGCCAAAGCTATAAAGAACAAGCCGGAAGTGAACGCAGTCACGACAGACGCCACCATGATCCAATCGCTCACAAAACAAATGTCCAGGTTACAAGCACAGTTGGAGAACAAGAAGAGCATAGAGGTATGTTGCACACACACACCCCCTTCCCCTATATACTTCCCCCATCTGTAGAAAAATACATTAAATCAAAACAGCGGATGAAGGCAGGTATCCAATTGTGAACTTTATAGTGGTTTTATTATGGTAATATTCACATTACATAAAACATTACATTGCCTGTTGAATTTTGTCAAATGTAGATGAAGGTATCAGGCTAGATACAGACAACCATGATAAGAAAAATGTTGGGTTAAATCGATTTTGTCTCCATTCCTATCATGAATTAACAGATAGAAGGAGAGGCATCCGGGATGCTACTCTAAGCAACGACAATAGATATGTCCTGACATTCGTATTTTAGAATCCTACTAATATTATAAATGCGAAAGTTTGTGAGTGTGGATGTATGTATGTATGTATGTATGTTTGTTACTCCTTCACGCAAAAACTACTGAACGGATTTGGATGAAATTTGGAACACAGATAGATTATAACCGGGATTAACATATAGGATACTTTTTAACCCAATAATCCAATACTACGCGGATGAAGTCGCGGGGCACAGCTAGTCCTACTATAAATTGGAAAGATAATTAAAAAAAAATATCGTTCATGCAGACGATATACGACGGCAAATATATGGAACATCGATTAGGCCAAATATGGCCAGGCTGACACATCAATTGTATGGCCCCCAAACTGAGCAATGCTTGTACTATTGGTACCGTAAAATGGACAGGTAGCGATCCCAGTGACACCCAGACCAGGGAAAATTATGGATAGGCCATTTCCGAAATTTGCCCCGGCGGGAATCGAACCCGCAACCAACTACGCTCGAACCAAAGCGCCAAGCGGTCGTGAATGTCACGATATATCGATTATCGTTGCTTAGAGTAGCACCCCTTGAATAGTTCGCGATATAAGTACTTTCTGCTCCTATTCCCATGCTAATTGCTGGTGACCATTCGAAATTTAATTCATTATTTGGACATACTTGTGCAAACTAAAACCAACCTAGAACCACTAACACAAGGTTGGTTTTGGTGCACATTAGTGCATGTGGGTTGATTCCGTTCTGCTAAACGTTATCCATTTATAATTTATTTTTACAGCAAGACAACTATAAGCTGCAAAAGCAGATAGCATCGCTACAAAAGCTCATTATAAACGGTTTCGGCCAACGGCGTAACATTGAAGTCATCGCCGGGAATCGACGGAAGCTGCAGCAGCCGAGAAGGATAACAATATCCGCTTTCCACACGACGGAGAGAGATGACGATCTTGTCGCCCCCATACCCAAGTTCTGTACGCCCAGTTTGAAATATAAGTGAGTTTTTTTGTAATAATTAACTAGCCTTCTCTAAGCTAACACTAGCTTTTTGTATCCGCGTGCAAATTATTTATCACTGTTAGAACAAAAAGATTACCTTAGACTATTTAAATTTATTTGATTTTAACCAAATATCTTCGGAAGCTTTATCAGTACTTTTTCACAAAAACTTACTTCCGTCCTAGGTCCGTATTAATCAAACGATCTCAAGTCTGAGATCAGTCTTGAGTATGCTTTTGACATGTCATTTTGTACTGGATTGACATAAGAATTACATTTCCAAGATCAGTCTCAGACTTAAAACGATCTATTAATACGAGCGTAACCTAAGATTTATTTGGCTGCAAATATACCATATTTATTATAAGTGAATAAACATTGGAGGGTTACTTAGATAGCGGGTGTTAACATATTCCAGTCCGAATGTAGTCCCGTTTCCGTCGGAGCCGCTGGATGGCGCGGGTGGGGAGGGGGCGGGGGGGGCGGGGGCGGGGCGGCTGGCGAGCGTGCCGGAAGAGCCGGCGCGGCTGGTGACGCCGCCCCCCGACGACCGCCGCGTCTACTTCAACGATGAAGTCATTGAAATTGGTCAGTATCTTTGAATTTTTTTTCAAATTAAGCACTGGTTCCTCGAAATTAACTAAATGCTTGTGCTAGGAGTGGGCTCAAGGCACTAGTTTAATTGCCAGCGTGGGCGTCGAACCCGGAATCACTCGATTACGATGCCGGCTCCTCGCACTAAGCTAGACTTGATGTTTATGCACGACGAAAGAATAGCTTTAACAATAAATTTATTAACTCTGCTTTACGACGTCATTTTATCGATCCGATGCCAAATACTATCTTAATTATAAGCAGCTCAAATCTCGACAGTCAATAATAATGTCAAGGCGTAGCGTGTATTGCCCTACTAGTCCGAATTATTTGTGTAATTCTTGGTAACACCAAAAGGCAACACACTGGAGCTATTATAATATTTATGTTAATATCTACTACCCTTTGTAATTATTGAATATAAGCAACTGGCGATAAAAAAAAAAATATGACATGTAAAAAGACAAGCCCGCTGAGTTTCTTGCCGGATCTTCTTAGTCGAGGTCGCGTTCCGATCCGGTTGTAGATATAAGAAAAAAAAATGAAAAATTGACAATTTGTAAGTGCCCCCGTAGGCCTACACAAAATAAACGATTTGAATTTGAATTTGAATTATGTGCCAAAAACACAGCCGAAACAAAAATTGGGACACTGATACTTGATTAATGTGGTTCTATAGATTACTTCACAGATTATTTCATTATTTTGTACAAAAATGTGTAATTAAATTTTATTTTCCACAGACAGTGATGACGATTCAACGGAAGGGGATGGCGAAGGGCCGTGCTCGCCTTACCACACGTGTCAAGGTAATTTGACTCTTTAACTGTTTCACTTAAAGCCCGGGCATTTAGACAGTCCGAAACAGTATTAGGTCTTCGGAATAGGGTGCAAATTATGGTATATTCAGTCTACACGTTCTATATTTTCAGATGCATCGAAAACTCCCCCATGTGTACTAAGAAAGAATGCTAAGTTAGCTGAAAAACAAATGAAAGATATTCTTCTGCTGACCGAAAGAGAGAAAATATACAAACCTAGCGAAGTAAGTTAAAGTTGTATCTAGAAATGAATATGTGTAGTACATCAACAAGTTTATCTAAATTATGTTTAACATTTTTCAGATTGAATTGATAGAAAAATTAGAACACAGCATCTCTATGAAAGCCAAATTGGAAGATGAAGTTGACGTCCTAAGGAAACAGGGACAAGAGAAAGATTTAGAATTAGAGCAACTCAAGAACAAAATTAGGAAGACTGAGGAAGAAGTGAAAGCTGTCACCTCTGCAAACGTGAGTGTTAAGCGAGTCTCTAAATCATCGTAGTGTGAACTTTATCATGATGTAATTAGATTTGAAGTTATGTCCAGCCAGACGTTTCGCCGTCGACTAAAAACTAAACCAGCCCAACCCAATACAATCTTATTTCCAAGAGCATAGGTTACATTTTTACAGGCTCAAAGATAAATTCCCGTTGCTTTTACTAAAAGTAGTCTCTCGTGTACGCCTCTGGATGTGTGCGTCTCTTTTACAATTATTCTTATGTCATAAGAGAATCTTTCTACTGTACTTATCTTGATATGTCTTCTGCAGATGGAGTTAAAGGAGAAATGTGCAAACTACGACACTAAAATGACTGATATGGAGGTGAGTTTGGAAACCCTGAAAAGGAAAGCGAAACTTAGAGAAGAGGAACTTCTCTCTCTGTTAGAAGAATTGAGAGTCAAGAAAGTCGAAAGTATTGGTAAGTAAAATTAATTTACCTTCGCTCCCATTTACACTAGTCAAGGAGTTCCATATTAATACTGACGAATGTATAAAATCAAACGGTAATATTTTTTTACAATTTTTTTTTCTTAATCATAGGTAAACAACTATCACGAACAATAGACAAGGATACACCTTTTATGGACATGTCCAAAGACATTTCGTTAGTCAATAGCGACAATGAAAACAGCATTGTCAACGACGAGCCCTCTGAACAAATGTGTGACCTTGTCACGGACACCCAAACACAGTCTAGTCTAAAAAATCAAACTATCATTGAATTAGAAGCTAAACTGTTCTCTCACAAACAAGAAATAGCGTCCCTAGAAAATGCCAGCCAAGACCTTAAGGACACAGTCAACATTTTCAAAGAAAAACTCGCCCTGACGGAAAATGAGAATTCAGTACTCAAATCGACTATAGATAATTTAAATTGCACAATAAACGGGCAAAAAGAAAATTTGGAAAGCGCTCGTAGTGATATCGAATCGTATAATAGTGTAATCCAAGAGTTGCAGATTAAACTAACGCAAAAAGAAACCGCGCCAAATATTAATGTTAATGATAGTGTTTTAGAAAGTATGATTGCAAATGAAGAAAAGTTTATAGCCAATAACGAAAACATGAAAAATATAATACAATGTCTTAGAAATGTCCTCGATAACCGTAACAAGGAAATTAGCCAATTAAAATCGACATTACAAAATAATAATTCGAATGATGATAAAACTTTACTAGAAGAACTGGAAACTAAAAATAAACAAATTGACAACCTACACTTGGAAGTAAACAATTTAAAGAAACAAGTTAATGAAAATATAGCAATGATAAATAAATTGATGCATGAGAATAATGATCTGAAAGTATTAGAACAGGAATTGACAACTAAACTGGCTGATATAGAATTAAATAAAGCTAAGCTAGACCTAAATAATAAGGACAACGCAATTTCCATAGATAATTTAAAACAGGAAAATGAGAAATTGTCACGTGAACTTGCTGATAATAATAAAAATCAATTAGAAATAAACAATGTTAATCGCGATTTAACAAAGCAAATTGTTGAACTGTCTAATCAAATTACTGATTTAGAAAAAGATGTTAAAGACAAAGTTGACCTTATATCGTGTCTTAGTCAAGAAGGTACACAATCAAAAGACAATATACAAACAGCAAAAGCAGCTATACACAAGGTACAAGCTATTCTTAGCGTTCTGACTGGCGAAATCCAAGAAGTTCCAGAACTTATCGACAACTTTGTCAACTTATTTAATATTTTTAGTGAGAACTTAAATACTTTAGAAGCTTTAGCTACGGATATTGTTGAACAAAAAAAGGAAGCTATTGAAAATAGTACCAGCTTGAAAGATACTCTAGAAAAAATATTAGAGACTCATAAATCTGAAATATCTGTATTACAACATCAAATAGACGAACTGAACGAAACCAAGGACGATTTCGGTCGAGATAACGATATGTTAAGTCAAAAAATTAATAAACTAAAAGAAGAACTAGAGAGAAGTAATAATGAATTACAAAATAAGGTAACTGAAAATGACGCATTGAAAACAGAGCTGAGTGAGACAATTCGAGGCACCGAAACACTCCGCCAACAATTCACGTCTTTAGAAAATACGATAATTGTTCTAAAAGCGAAAGAAGAAGAATTGAAAGCTGCTTTAGAGTCTAAACAAAGTTCTTTCGATAACGAGTTACGTGACAAAAACGATGCGATTACTATTCTTTCATCGAGATTGAAAGAAATAGAGTGTACATTAAAAGATAAATCGCATGAACTTCTAGTTACCGCTACAAAACTAGATGACGTCCAGAATGGAAGAGATGAGCTCTTGACTAACATCTTAAAAAAAGCTTCAAATTTAATAGACAGTTGTAACATAGAAAACTACTTGTCTTGTGAATTTGAGGATAATGACGTAAATATTTATGAACGCATTCTCCTAACATTGGATAAAATTTCAAATCACGTCACATTTATCGATATGAAAAACGTTGATTGTGAACAAGAAAACATCAGAGATATTCTATCTGAAGCTAAAAGAGAAATAAAACATCTAACAGAACGGAATCTCAAACTAACTAACGACCTGTTTCACCTCGGTAACAAAAACAGTGAAATCACATTTGAATTAGAAAAAATTCAAAGTAACGATAAGAATTTGAATGAACATTTAGAGAGTAGCCAAGAGATCTTACAAAGTGTGAAGAGGGAATTAAAAATAAAAGCCAACGAGCTCGCATCCATGGAGGACAAAGTAAAGGAATGGAAAGAACAATTTGTAAACTTAGATATATTGATGAAACAACAGATGCACGAACTACATCTGGAAAACGAATACCTGAAATCTCAGTGTTCAAGCTCTGATCTTAAAATGGATTTTAACCTATCTAGAGTAAGTTCCGAAGAAATAGAAATTTTAAAGGATTGCAGTCATGAAATGAAAAATAAAATACGGCTATCTAGTGCAAATAAAAGTGCAGAAATGATTTCGCCACCCAGTCTTCTAACAATTTGTTGCAATAAAATAGTCGATTCCATCAATTCGAATAGTGATAGCAAAACGAATTCTTCTAATTCAGATACAGTTATTGAAGTTGACAATGATGATGCTGGAATGAGTTGTCGATGCAGTCACCTTACTGTTGAACTGGAAAATTCCAAGGATGAAAACGTAAAAATTATGGAAGCTCTAGAAGAATCCCAATTATTGAATCAATATCTAGTCAAAGAACAGGAAGACGCACGCCGCGAGGTACAACTTCTTCTTGAACTCCAGCAAGAGTTACAAAAGAAATTAGTCAACCATAGGACAAATCTTTCGATTCTAACTGCTACCACGTACGCGGAAAACAAATCTTTGAAATCTCAAGTAAAAGTATTGCAACATCACCACACTCGTTTCCATATTGTATGCCAAAGAGATATACCGGATTTCAAAGAGCAACTGCGTGAATTAATGTCATTGTTAAATGGCGAAACTTCTACCGGCGATGCACAAAATATCAGTTTGAAAAGATATTCCTTGCCTGATGTATTAGACAGCAGTACAGCCGTACCTAACTTCAGAAATGAATCTACGTTAGATGGAGACCTATTAATGTTAGACACGAATGTGACTCTAACTACCGCTGCTGATAACACTTTGCTTGGGCCTGACCAAACATGTTTAGATATAACACAAGCATTTTACAATGAAGCATGTGTTCAAACTAATGACACGATTCAAATATGTGACCAAAACATTACTTCGCAAATGGAAATTCTAAGTAATGATAATCAAGTTATGTTTGAAAAATTACAATTAATGAGAGATGAAAATTTAAAACTTCGTGAACATGTCGACAAGTGTTTAGGCACAAAGGACTCCATGATTGATGCGCAAAGTAGTCCCATAAAAGTGCCACCTCACCTTTTAAAGGACAGTAGTGACTGTGATAATATTAGGCCTATGAATGACTGTAGCGATTGTAAGAATAGAAATGAATCGAACTCCCTTTTAAAAATAGAGGCTGATTTAAAATCGCTCACCCAAGAGCTACTTGAGGTAAAATCTGAAAAGTCTGAACTTGAGCAAAAATACAACAACCTCATTCTTGAAACACCTTCAACCGAAGCGTTAGTGCGAAAACTCAATAACTTGGAAAAGGACCACACTAATAAAGCACAGGAGATAGCTAAACTCACCAAATCCCTCGATAATAAGAACAAAGAACTTAAACGTTTGCAAGATGAAAACGACAATCTCTCCACACAGGTGATGGATAATATAACTGAAGCAGACGACTTATCTAAACAGCTGGAAAGCTTTAAACTCAAGAATAGTGAACTAACTGACAAATGTATGAGATTGGAAAAATCTGAAAAAGAGTGCAATAACGACGATAAGTCCGACAGTTTAATTTGCTCAGAATGCTTGTCGAAAGACGAGTTAATTCAGTCGATGCGTTTACAAATTACGAAAACAAAATTAAATAGGAGCTTCAGTGATTCGGACACGTCTTCGAGATATAACAAGATTTGTACTTTGCAAAGCGAATTGCACGCGGGCCGAGAAGATTGCAAAGAGTTAACAGAAGATGTAGTCACCATAAAAAATCATTTGGATCGCAGCAATCTCTCGATGGATTTAGATGAGAGTATGGACTCTAACGTGTTTACATTCGCAGAAGACTTTGTGCCTGCAAGCCCTCAATCTAAGAAGTGCAATATGCCGGACATCCCCGAAGAACGGCACTTGGATATGTACATGATGGACAAAATAGACTGTTACAATTATTGCAGGGAAAAAACAGGTTTAATAACAAATAATTTTAATGCAGATATGAAAATTATAGATATTATGAAAATTCTGTATGAAAATGTAATTATCAACCATGGTAGTGAAGTAGAACATTTAACTAACACACTCAGGGAATATGATGATGCGAAAAAACAATTACAAAAACAAATTGACGATGCCAAACAAGAATATTGTAAATTCACAAAAGACAAACAAGAAACTGACAAACGTTATTCATCTATTTCAAGTGTTCTATCGCATATTAAAAATAATATAAGCACTATAAATCAACAAATGATCAACGAATCCGATGCTGATAAAAACACAAATTTAGCCAGCATATACAAAGACAACTTCTTAAAATTGTTGGACAAAGAATTTGGACTGTCTAGTGTTAGTATTTTCGAGTTCCTCATAGACAATATTGTCAATAAACATCAAGCTGATCTTGCTGGAATTATGGGTCAATACACGAAGATGCAGAATCACATGGAAAATGTGACTAAAGAGCTTAACTCGGTTAATGACAATTTATCTCAATTGAAATGTCAATTATGTGATAAAGAAGATGAGTACAACTTACTTAAGGCTCAAAAGGAAAGAATACAAGAAATAAGTACTGCAGTGACGCTAGATATTGTGAAGAGAGAGAAAGAATTGAATGATACTATGACAAAAGGTTATCATAGACTTCTTGAGCATAATATTCTAGCGCCAAATAATGTTGACTTAACATTACCTCTAAATGTGAATATTAATCTTCTATTTGAACAGTTGATAACGCAAAGGGGAAACCGCGAGAGTGCACTTTTATTAAAAGAGAAAGAAGGTATCGAAACAGAACTGGATACTTTAAAATCAAACTTAAAAGATAAAGAACAAGAATTAGCCTTGATTAAAGTGAATAATGATAAATTGCAAGAAATTAATAACAGGGTTACACTCGATTTGAATGAAAAAGAAAACAAAATACTAACACTTAAAAATCTGCATGAAGAACTCAATCAAGTTTACGAAAGCAAAGTTGATGAAAATAAAAATAACATCGATCTTATAGAGAAAATCACTGACGAAGTAAATATGTTAAAAACAACGATTGAGAGTAAAGAGAAAGAAATCGAATCACTGCAAGGCGATTTGAATGTTCTGAAACAATGCAAAGAACGAGACGATGCTATTATAGAGCTTATGGAAAATATCAAAGACGAAAATGTACATTTGAAGGCACTCAATGAGATGGTTATCAAAGAAAAAGAAGCCTACGCTTCAGAACTCCAAAAGTCTGGAGAAACGATTAGGCAGAACACTATGGCGCTAGATAAAATGGCATCAGACATATTGGTGCTGAGAGAATCTGTAAATGATAATATAACTGTGATTGAGAACTTTAAAGTTGAGGCTAAAACATTAATCAAGGACAATGTAGAGTTGAAAGAAAAGCTGGAAGAGAAATGTCTCGAATGTTCTAGGTTGGAGACTAACATTAAAACACACGAGAAAACAGCTCAGATACAAACCAGGATCATAAATAGGTAAGTCAAATTTTATGTAAAACAAAACAATCGGTTTTATTATAAGTTATTTGCGTGTCTTGACTTATTTAACAAGGGAAAAATTATGAGACACGCGTTTAACTCTTTTGTAGGAACGCCTTGTTACTTGCTTAATAATATTGTAATGAATCGAATATGAATGAATTGGCTAATTTACAAATCTTTAAGTTAGAATGGAATGAAGCCCCTATCCTT
Source organism: Notodonta dromedarius (assembly GCA_905147325.1). Lineage (NCBI taxonomy): Eukaryota > Metazoa > Arthropoda > Insecta > Lepidoptera > Notodontidae > Notodonta > Notodonta dromedarius. Next base: position 9,684,036 of record LR990165.1, on the reverse strand, counting down.
CTCAGCTACAGAACACGAAAAATACAGAGATAATCTTAAATTACAGACTTATTGTAAGACGAAGTCGCCTATTTTCAAAACGAATTAATTTATTTAGAGAACAAAGATAACTTTTCCACATTGTACACAAGTGAGACTAGGTACTTACTACTTCCAATTATACATATTTTTTTGTTACTTCTTAGACTAGAAAAGCAGAAGATCGAAGATGATAACACTGTTATAGAGAAAAACAAACAGCTTGAAGAATTAGCCAAAAAATGTGACGCGCTACAAAATGACATCAAGATTTGCAAAGACGAAAATGAGGACCTGATAAAAACAAAAGAATCTCTTGAGGTATGTAGGATTTTAAGAAATATCGGTGCTAATACTGTTATTACACAAACTAAAGTTGACTTTACTAGACAAGAAGAGACACCAATATTTTATTTGTGAAATTTAGTTTAGTCTTAATTCACATTAGCTCAGACTGGTAGTTTTGCAAACTGGCACCAACCTACACGTATTCCTGCAAACAAAAACCAACCATAATGAGAGTAGTGTAACATAGGTTTTCAGTTTATAGAAATACGCGTGGGTTACGTTACAAATCTATGTATATTATTCTAGACCCGTATCTTGGATTTGGAGACGGCTGTAGACAACCATAAACCTCGTACATCTATGGAGGCTATCGCGGATTCGTCTAGGCGCCGTCGGCAGAGCATTCACGACTCTAAACGTTTGTTCTCTGAAAGCAAAAACACTGGTGACGGTGAGTGAAGAATTCTAACCAACAATAAGGAACTTATTACGTGACCAATTTTTGGCCCCCTCACCTCCTTGGTGACCACGCGTAGTATATGCCAATACTACGTGAAAACTAGAGGGAGGCCCTCTAGTTTTCACGTAGTAATTCATAGATACGGTTTTCAATCATTTTTTGCAAACGCTGCGCGAGATTTCCTTAGATGATATTGACTACGTGACGAAACCTAAGGCACTGTGACCAAGGGTGGATATATTTTGAAGACCTCCCTCCTCCTCTTGAACGGGTCACGTAGTATGGGTTTTATGACCATAGAACTGTTCCAATAATGTCTAGTCCCGTTTCAGACCACAGCCACATGGATTCCGTGTTCGGGTCTCGTTCGAAGCCCGACGACCTCTTCATGGACGTCGACGACGATTTCTCCGATAGAAGCACTCCCATTAGATTGAGCAAGGGGTAAGCATTACTATTGAGTAATGGTTGTTTATAGAAATATTATTGTTTAATCGGTTTGTAATTTATAAATGTATTATTTGGTTTCAGCCATGAAAGCTTGTCTGCCTCCAGAACTGATCAGGTATGTCACATTGGCAAGCTAAGATATTAAAATCAATGGAACTTTTGTATTCTTTACTATTTAATATTTTATATTAAAGTAGCTTTAAAAGATACTAAAAATTTTCCGTCCAGAATGTCTGAATGTTCTTTATGAATCGACAAAAATGATCGGAATTCGACAAATTGTATTCGGAATGTAGTCTAGGAGCTAAATAAATACATTGATCTCATGTTTGAGAGCAATCTTATGTATGCTTTTGACTTCATTTTGTACTAGTATGACATTTCCAAGATCGCTTTCAGACTTGAGATTAATTAATACGGGCGTGAGACGGGAATCGAACACGCAACCACCCAGCGCTGTGAGCGGAGTTGCCACAGATAGTAATAGAGGTCGCGGCTATGATGTTCCATATGTGTACAGAGTGCTTTTGCCATACCTATTATTGGAATCAAGTGTAATCTGCTCACAAATTTAGGTCCAATTAGTCTTCAATCACAGTCTAACTAGTCTTCAGTAACAGTCTTGCTTCTATGGCAATCAGCCTGTACCAGCTATTCGCTTTGCACGGGAGGGAAGTGTACATTTTTGCTTCCATCTCCTATTATTTCTTTTGATTAAATTCGTGCGGGTTCAAAGACTATTTAACTTTTTCCCGGGACTAATCAAGGGTCAAACCTCGACGTCATCTTTAGTGACCATTGTCGATCCTGGTTTACAGGAGTAACAGTGGAACCAGTCCCATAAAATAATAATAATAATGTTTACAGAGTGCAACGGACGAGCCCGGCGGGTCGCGGCCCAGCAGCGTGGCGGCGGCGCGGCGCCGGCGCCAGAGCTCGCACGACCTGCGCCGCGCCGTGCCGCGCCACACGCCCTCCCCACACGGTCAGATAACACACTCATCATACTTACACACATTTTCGGTTTAAAGATAATTTATTCGTCTCATAACAACAGACTTCTCTGACATGAGATTGTATCTAAACAATTTGCTTACGTAACTTATTAGTTTGTTAGTGCCAGTGGTTAGCAGACATGTTGTTGATGACTTATCATTTACAATAGTAGGTCTACTACAATGTGTTAGCAAGAGATATACATTTTTGCTTAAACAGACCCAAATTATTACTTCTGTGAGTTTCTACTGAACATACTCCCAGAATCTAGTACATTAAAAGTAAGCGTAATCTTAATCGAAGCGTTATCTATACAAATTAATAAAATTGGAGTGTCTGTTTGTAATATCAAAATAACACCTTTTCACTGAATGCATATGAAAGTACATACGACACCTATAGCAAAAACGCGATTAAAAAAAAAATTGTCTGTCTGTCTGTCTGTATGTTTGTTCCGGGTAATCTCCGAAACGGCTGGACCGATTTTGACGGGACTTTCACTGGCAGATAGCTGATGTTATAGGGAGTAACTTAGGCTTTTATTTTAGAAAAACTAAACTTAAAAAATGAAAAAAATGGGTCCCTGTCGCGCGGGCTCAGAACGCGGGAGCGGGCTTTTTTGTTAAGTTAAATTCCACGCGGACGAAGTCGCGGGCTCAGCTAGTCTTATATATAAAATTCTCGTGTCACAATGTTAGTTACCATACTCCTCCGAAACGGCTTGACCGATTTTCATGAAATTTTGTGTGCATATCGGTTAGGTCTGAAAATCGGCTACTATCAATTTTTCATACCCCTAAATGTTAAGGGTGGACCACATTCCACGCGGACGGAGTCGCGGGGCACAGCTAGTAATTATATACAATTCTGTCGAACCCCTCTGCTACCGCTCCTTCTCGGTATTTTGGTCACTAAGTCTAAATAAAATATTTCGCTTCCAGATTTTCATCCTGGTATACTCATAGAGGAGCTCAACAATCTGAAGACGACTCAAAGATCAACCAGTCACAGCGAGGATAGGTAATTTCCGTTCAACAAATGTAAATTCATCAATATTGAATGACAAATTTCACTTTATTTTAATAATTATGTGAGTACTTATTGACATACTAATAGTAAGTATTTATGCGTATTTCGTAGTCTTCAATATAAAAAGAAAGTGCCACTAGAATTTGAATGAGGGTGTAATTTGACGCCGCTATAAAGCATATGGCAACGGGACTTGGCACGCATCTGTAAGGTTAATCTGGCATAAATTAGGACGGCTAAAGGCATCCATAGGTAATACGGTACATTGTTACCCAAGGGGTGAAGGTAACTTATTTAGGCCCGAGACGGGCGAGGGCGCCAATAGTTCGAGGGACTAAATAAGTCTCACCCGAGGTAAACACTGTGCTTTTCATTACGAATACGAGAAAAGTAAAAATAAAAACAGGAATTAGCTAAAGAATTAATACAAAGAAGTATGAACAATACTCTACAACTCGAAAAAACAACTGAAGATCGGATTGCCGCCTATTTGGTTTTTTTTACGTTGGCCGGCCTGGTTCAATAGAAATGTGAAAATAGAACTAGTTTGTTTTTAATAATTTGACAGCTGTGAGTTGAAAGCGATTCTCCCTAGGGCTGAAAAGTATTAATTTCAACCCGCTCCTCAGGCAACTTCAGACCTACTTTCCGAGTACGAGTAATGAAAAATATAATAACCTCCTCGTGGCCGGATCCCGTTAACCTGTATATTACCGTTCAACAGCGATGTACCGGAGATGAAGCGCCAGCTGGCGGCGTGCCAGCAGGAGCTGGCCGAGCTGCAGGACAAGTACCGCGAGCTGGACGAGGAGTGCGACACGTGCGCGCAGTACCTGCAAGAGCGGGACGCGCAGTGCGCGCGCTACAGGAAGGACAACACGGCTCTACAGGTACTGCTCTACTCTAGCCATAGACCCCGTATTCATAAATTTATCCTCAAGTCTGAGAACGATCTTGGAAATGTCATTCTTATGTCAATGCAGTACAAAATTACACGTCAAGATCTCTCCCAAACTTAAGATCGATGAATTAATTAATACGACCCATAGATTCTTAAAGGATATCGTCACTTTACGTTTTCAATCTCGTATGGCAACAGCAAGATTTTTCAGAAGTATAAAAACTTTTAATATTTTTTCTATTATTTATTTATTTATTTATTTATGGAAAACCAACAGCTACATACAAATTATTAAGCATTAATTCTAGTAATAGAAAGCCAATTAAAGGTTTTCACGTATAGCAGTAGAGAAGTACAATAGAGTCTTAAGCAAACACTTAATAGCACACATCACCTAGAGATACCAGAACTAATTAGAGAAAATATAAGAACATTACATAATTTATTGGAAGAACTTAAGGTTTAGCTGCTTTCTTGCTTGTTTACTACTAGTAACAAAGGGATCAAAAGAGCAGTCCTTGCACAGTTTATTAAAGTCTCTGCTTGCTCGCACCAGATATGAATTTTGCCTATAGTTAGAGGAAGAAAAAGGGATTGAGATCGGTGGATTATGTCTAATTGATCTATTCGGGACATTAAAGTATAATTTGTGAATTATATTATTAATTTCTTTAATTTAAATCTGATTTCTGAAATAAATACGTATTGCTTATGGCAAGCAATCGGATATGAAATTGTTGTAGAAACTAAATTATTGTTTTTTTTTCTTACAGCTTGTGGTAACTGAGCTAAAAGAAAAACTGCAATCATGCAGTCCAAATGAAAGCCAACAGGTCATTTCACAACGCAGCGTCGCTCACGCAGCCGTGAACACGGATGAAGGTACAATTTACCACTTTATTTATATATTTTGTACATTTCTGGCAAAATTAACCTCAATGTGTTCTATATTCAAACAATAATAAAGTTGTAGCATGACATTAGACTTATAAATAAGTTTTTTTATTGCAGACTGGGCCAACTTACATGCAGTCGTCGTTGACCGAATGTCTTACGACGCGGAAGTCGAGAAGAACAAGAAGCTAACTAAAACTATCGAAGAACTCCGCTTCACTAAACAAGACCTCAAGAACACTCTCGCTAAAATGCAGAAGGCGTTAGAAAAGAATAGCGGAAATGTGTATGTTGCAGTATTTTATTTCATACGATTTTATTATTGGTTCTGGTCCGTTATCAGAAAAGGATGCGTTTTAAATATTTTCAAATTACCAGTATTGCCACAACGCACTTGGTTAACGTAAATTATTCGTTAAGAAAGTAAATAGTTTTGTAAACTGTCAATTCGTACTAAATTCCTCTCATTTGTATATTAAACAAAAACTTTAAATTCAATTCTTTAATTACGAAGATGATTACGATTGCCAATACAATTCTGAATCGCGGTACTGAAGTTTACATGTAGCATTTGTATAGAAATCTCTGGGCCCAATGCCTACACATTTCTGATCCAGAGACAGATGAATGTGGCCCCCCAAATTCATCTGTCTCTGTAGGAGGGTTGAGTGATGAATGTCGATTCTGCTAAATCAAGGGAATTATTCAATAAGCCCTTGTTGAGTATGGCCGGTGTTCAGTAAATGTTATCTTCTCGCAGGGAACTAGAAGCGACAAAACAGGAGCTCGAAGCGTGCAAGGAAGAGTTGCAAGAGCTCCGAGAGAGATACAAAGAGCTGGACGAGGAGTGCGAGACTTGCGCGCAGTACTTGCGGGAGAAGGAGGACCAGTGCCGGAAGCTGAAGGAGGCCAAGATGGCGCTGGAGGTACCACATTCATGTTTTAATTTACCCATGAAGGCCCGTATTAATCAAATCAATCTCAAGTCTGAGAGAGTACGCTTTTGACATGTAATTTTGTACTGGTATGATATAAGAATGACATTGCGAAATTTGCTCTCAAACTTGAGATCGATTTATTAAAAACGGACCTTAGTGACGAGTTGGTTCATCACAATGCCCGCTTTGCGTAGTGTTTTTAATAAATCGGCGATTCAAACTGCAGAACAAAATCAAAAAATCTGCGCTAACGAAGTTGGGAAAATGCTAATTTTGTGATTTGGTCGTGTGTGACAGTAGTATATTATTATTGGTGGTGTCATTGGCAGGCCAAGCTGCAAGAGTACCAGGGCGAGGCGAGCAGCGTGCCGCTGTCCAGCCGCAAGAAGCGGCAGTCGGCGCACGACCAGCGCCGCGGCGCCGCGCTGCACGTCACGCACGCCGCCACCGAGACCGCCGGTAACTAACCACCGCTACTACAGTCGGCGCACGACCAGCGCCGCGGCGCCGCGCTGCACGTCACGCACGCCGCCACCGAGACCGCCGGTAACTAACCACCGCTACTACAGTCGGCGCACGACCAGCGCCGCGGCGCCGCGCTGCACGTCACGCACGCCGCCACCGAGACCGCCGGTAACTAACCACCGCTACTACAGTCGGCGCACGACCAGCGCCGCGGCGCCGCGCTGCACGTCACGCACGCCGCCACCGAGACCGCCGGTAACTAACCACCGCTACTACAGTCGGCGCACGACCAGCGCCGCGGCGCCGCGCTGCACGTCACGCACGCCGCCACCGAGACCGCCGGTAACTAACCACCGCTACTACAGTCGGCGCACGACCAGCGCCGCGGCGCCGCGCTGCACGTCACGCACGCCGCCACCGAGACCGCCGGTAACTAACCACCGCTACTACAGTCGGCGCACGACCAGCGCCGCGGCGCCGCGCTGCACGTCACGCACGCCGCCACCGAGACCGCCGGTAACTAACCACCGCTACTACAGTCGGCGCACGACCAGCGCCGCGGCGCCGCGCTGCACGTCACGCACGCCGCCACCGAGACCGCCGGTAACTAACCACCGCTACTACAGTCGGCGCACGACCAGCGCCGCGGCGCCGCGCTGCACGTCACGCACGCCGCCACCGAGACCGCCGGTAACTAACCACCGCTACTACAGTCGGCGCACGACCAGCGCCGCGGCGCCGCGCTGCACGTCACGCACGCCGCCACCGAGACCGCCGGTAACTAACCACCGCTACTACAGTCGGCGCACGACCAGCGCCGCGGCGCCGCGCTGCACGTCACGCACGCCGCCACCGAGACCGCCGGTAACTAACCACCGCTACTACAGTCGGCGCACGACCAGCGCCGCGGCGCCGCGCTGCACGTCACGCACGCCGCCACCGAGACCGCCGGTAACTAACCACCGCTACTACAGTCGGCGCACGACCAGCGCCGCGGCGCCGCGCTGCACGTCACGCACGCCGCCACCGAGACCGCCGGTAACTAACCACCGCTACTACAGTCGGCGCACGACCAGCGCCGCGGCGCCGCGCTGCACGTCACGCACGCCGCCACCGAGACCGCCGGTAACTAACCACCGCTACTACAGTCGGCGCACGACCAGCGCCGCGGCGCCGCGCTGCACGTCACGCACGCCGCCACCGAGACCGCCGGTAACTAACCACCGCTACTACAGTCGGCGCACGACCAGCGCCGCGGCGCCGCGCTGCACGTCACGCACGCCGCCACCGAGACCGCCGGTAACTAACCACCGCTACTACAGTCGGCGCACGACCAGCGCCGCGGCGCCGCGCTGCACGTCACGCACGCCGCCACCGAGACCGCCGGTAACTAACCACCGCTACTACAGTCGGCGCACGACCAGCGCCGCGGCGCCGCGCTGCACGTCACGCACGCCGCCACCGAGACCGCCGGTAACTAACCACCGCTACTACAGTCGGCGCACGACCAGCGCCGCGGCGCCGCGCTGCACGTCACGCACGCCGCCACCGAGACCGCCGGTAACTAACCACCGCTACTACAGTCGGCGCACGACCAGCGCCGCGGCGATGTTAGCGATACATTATGTTCAGCAATTCGACAATAACATCATATTCATTTGTGTGCATCTCTTGATGGTTGGCAATCTGTATAGCTGTTTCTACTTGGGGACTACATCTTGAAACACTTGGCACTTGAGGCGATGAAACCAAAACAGTACTAAACCACAATTCCTGTCATAATTGAGATAATGATTTGGCAAAATTACACTTATGTTCTCGCCGCCTCAGTAATAGTTTTATCTTTTGTATCTCGCTATTAATTTCCATTGTCCTTAAACAAGTCCTCTAATATCTATGGTGTGATTTACAGATTTCCTAAGCTATCAAGTAGAACGCGACGATAGCGCTCGTGCGCAGGACGAACAGGAAGCTAAAGAAACAAAGCGGCTGAAAATGGTTTGTAGAAATGTTTGATTTTATCCTTTTGTGTTGATTTATTTATAAACAATAATAATTAACATAATTTGACGAGCGCTTGGCGCAGTGATTTGTGCGGGCCGCTCGACTCACTGCCCCGGGTGTTTCCGAGTTCGATTCCCGTCAGTGCAAATTTTGGAAATGGCCTTTTCGTAATTTTCTCAGGTCTGGGTGACATTGGGTTTGCCCCTGTCCATTATACGGTACCCATAATACAAGCGTTGCTTAGTTTGGAACCATACAGATGGTGTGTCAGTCGATATATATATTTTTAATTATAATGTTTGTTCTCGCAGGTGGTGGAGAAGTTGTCCTAGCAGAAGGCCATGTTGGAACAGCAGCTGGCGTCCGCCAAGACAGCGCCGACACCCGTATACGTGGCTACGGGTAGCGCTATTGTACAGGTACCTTCATTAAATTAATGAATTGTCTATTAAAACAACATTTATTGCACGAGTCACGATGCTTTCAGGTTTGAAACTTTCCACTTGCAACTCAATAAAACGGGTTGGAAATCGCCTTTGTCCACCAGAGGACATGTCGGCTGATGGATAGATTGTTTTTTATAAAGGATTTCGCGGAACTTTCGTCTTTGTGCCATATAGTTGTCAAAACTAATTATTACTGTTCCCAGAACCAACAAATAACAGACGTGATGAAAGAAAACCAGAAGTTAAAGAAGATAAACGCCAAACTTATCAATATTTGCAAGAAGAGAGGCAAAGACTCGAACCGGGAGAACGAGGACCCGGCCATACAGGGTTGAACAATATTCGCGTATATTTTGAACAAATCAAATTATTGACGAGTGCACGATCGAAACGGGTATCGATAAAGCGGGACTTGATTACGAATACTCAACGTGACGAAATTATAAAATAATTAGCGTAATTTCTGTACTTATTTGGCACAAAATTGTAAGTGTTAAATATATATAATGCACGTATTGATTATGAATGTGTATGTATATTAAACTAATTAAGTATGTGTACTAATTAAAACAATAGTGCAATTTTTGTTTACATAATAATTATATTATCTGAATGGGGGCAAAAAATGTCGCTGGGCGGCGCCACGTTGGCGTGGGTTGGAGTGACACTGACAGATAACACAGGTAGATGACAGGCCAGTCCAACGAAGCGACATCTGGTGAGCTGGTTTTTATTTTGTCCTCATTAGATTACGTTCAGGTCGTGATATGCTCGACCATACTGTTTGATTAGTCGTTCTATTATTGGCTATGAATAAATACGTGCGTATAAGAAACCTTTGTGCTTGTATACGGCAAATTCTAGACTGAATGTTTTAATCGACATTCCATGACGCATTTATAAGCGGAATATAATGGGAAACGTGATTTTTGTTTCTAAAGTAAATGTTGTGAGTATGGTGCCATTGTAGATAATTAATAACGATTCCTAACTCTCATAGATCGATATGGTACAACACATAGTATTATTAGATTGTACTGTAAATGTTTGTGCCTAAACATTATTATCGATATTATAGTAGATGTAATATTTATTCTAACAGTTGTATTGTTTTTTTTTTCTGTAAATACATAACGCGCACATTGTTTTTGGTTAGGCGAATTGAGGCTTATATTGGTTATCTAGCAGTCACTATTTGTGACCACTCCCTAGCATGGAGCCTGTATCGCAAGCTGTTTTATTTTATCTGCGCTAATTTTATTGTTACATTTACAGAATATAATTCGTCCATTTTTATTAATTATTAATTGCACAATACTGATTATTGAAACTTAATTATTGTATTCTTGGAGTACTTCCAACACTTAATTTAATTAACAGTTTAATATTCATGGTACCAATACTGAGTAGTGGAATAAATGTTTTGATTTATATTTATGTGTTTTATTGATTTGGACAGTTCAACAAATAACCTATTGGAGACTTTACTAAGTGACTTGTGTGAAAGTATTGTGTAATTTTTTACACCATGGGAATTTGTTACTTTGGCACGATCTTGAATTTTCGGCGATTCTGACGCTCACAACACCAGGAGTGCATGAGATACGAGCTTAGTCACTTGTGAAAAGGAAACCATCGCCATCAATCGTAGAGTAGGCAAGGATTAAAAAATTGGTGCACTAGTCTTGTGCTTAGGTGTTAGTTATGTTATTCGGAATTATTTGCCCATGTGGATTTCTAAAATTGCTTCCAATTCTTCAACTTTGGCTTCTAGACATCTATAATTCAAAATATCCCCACATTATTTTTAATTACAGGCTCGAGTTCTGCTCGATAGAATTCATCAATCCGAGTTTTAAAAACTATTGTAAATTGAATTTAGATGGACAGGCTAAACCACATAAATATATATTTTTTATAGATCTACTATATAAAAATAAGTCGGGTTTTCCTTCCTGACGCTATAACTCCAGAACGCACGAACCGATTGCCACGGTTTTGCATTCGTTGGAAAGGTCTCGGGCTCCATGAGGTTTATAGCAAAGAAAATTCAGGAAAAATTTCAACAGAACGCGGACGGAGTCGCGGGGCACAGCTAGTTTTGGTATATATATACAATTTTTTAAGCATAATTATGGGTAGAATGAAGTAAAAGTTGAATTAGTTAACATTAAATGTTAAATCACGTTTATTACTCGATTACATTTCCATCGCTTACACTATCAATATCGGTATTCTCATTAGTGGCTTCGCCATTTACAGTCTTCTTCTCTTTCATAAGAAGGTCTATTCTTGAAGGCAGTTGTTCCAACAGCTGTTCGGTGGTTTCTGCTGCTTCGCTCTGTTTGATTTGTGCTTTCTTCTCAACGTGATCCGCGAATGTTGTTTGTCCGGCGACTTTGGCAATATCAGCTGCTAGACTAAGAGATTCTTGGTTGTTGGATTTCGCGAGAAATGACGCGGCTTGCGAGAGTTCGCCGAGAGCTAAGTAACTGAAAAAAAAAGTATTTTAAAGGTGTCCCCATATTTATCGACGCAGACCCGACTTGGCTTTTAAGATTATATAATAGAAAAGAGGCAAGTTATCTTACCAGAGAGCAGCGATATTCCACAATCCTGAAGTCTTGCAATATTCCACCCATTGTCTCAAAATGTCTTCGGCTACACTGTCCATATACCTGTAATGTTGCGATAAAGTTTATTGAGGGTGAAATAAAACAATACAAATAATTTGTAGCAACACTTACAGAGTAAACATCTAATATTTTTTTTCCTGATATATTATGAATTTTGAGCATGAGAAATAGGTATTTACGGCAGATTAGTCCGTGTGCAAACAGAATAGGGGTCAATTTAGGATACCCAAGGATAGAGTTACCTAGTCCGGCATAAGATGTACGCCTCCTTGTATAGATTCGCTTCAGCCAGCGCTGCGACGGCGCCCTTCAAGTCGTGCGTGGCGAGCAGCGTCGCCGCCTTGCGGTACACCGGCCCGCCGTACATTCTGCTTTCTAAACATTACAAGTACAAGGTGTAAGAGTAATAGCGTAGGATATTTTAATATTTCATTTGGTCACAAAGATAAAATTCTACAACAAATCTACAGGTTGAAACAGAAAGGGTATACTTTTCGTATCAAACTTAACATTGTAATATTCTAAAACTATCAGCTTTGGAGGGCACTTGAAAAAAAAGGTGTTATAGGAATACAGCTGTTGACAGGTTTCACAAGTCTACAAAACCTTTAGTACTTCAACTGTCCCACAAAGCCGATGGTTTTAGATTTACAAAGTAAAGTTGCAAAAAAAAATTGTATACCCTTTTTGTTTCACCAGTATAGCAATTTTAAAGTATTTCTTTACTTTGACATAATAACGTAGGCAGCATTAGGCTGGAACACAGAACACAGAATTTGTATATAAAAAACAATTACAAATACATACCATATAACTTTTCCTCTTCACCTTTAGCGACGAGACGATCTATTTGTGCCACGTATAACTGTGTTACGTCTTTCCAATATCTGTAAAACATTTTTTTTTTAATATTTTTTTAAAGCATGAAAATTCGTATGGTCATCCCTTCGGGTACTCAGCTAATAATTAGCCGTACTTTTGCAAACTGGAACCAAGCCACACACACATACTTCTGCGAACTGAAACCAACCAACCACTCACACAATAGGGTTGGATTTGGTTTGCTGCAGTACATGTGGGTTGATTCCATTTTGCAAAACTACATCCATTTGGTATATACATACTTGAACGAGACGCATGGCGCTATACTGACGAGGTACGGGCACAGCAAGTCCCTTTGGTTCGCGAATTGTATCATCGAGTCGATGTGTCCGCGGAATATGGACAACATTATCCAGTTCTCCACGTTGCTCGCTTGTAGGTGCCGGTCCACTGTGGCAGAAGATATTAAAGTTATATATTAGACTAGCGACCCGCCCCGGCTTCGCACGGGTATTTGTTATCAGTGTTTCTCTACTATATTATGCATGTATGATACACATAAAACTTCCTCTTAAAAAAAACCGCATCAAAATCCGTTGCGTAGTATTAAAGATCTAAGCGACTTTGTTTTTAAACGGTTTTATTTAGCTCGACCCGTACGGAATTTATTTGTTTATTTATTTGGGTCAAAATTAGAAATTGAAATTTAAGCACCTTCCCGTTGTCAGATTGATCTGAAATTTGGTACACACATTTAATTTAGATGACAATACAATATAATAAAATCAATAACATTATAAATCTAAGATGGCCGCCGATACAAAATGGCGGATTGCATATTTTTCCTTAACCCCCTCAATATGGGTATCAAATGAAAGGACTACACTAGTAAAACACGATGATTATGTCAAAATTTAAAATTCAAAACCACCACAATAGGGGTATCAAATAATAGGACTACACTAGCAGAATACTGTCATTATGTCAACATTTCAAACTCAAGATGGACGCTGTTACAAAATGGCGTATTAGGTGGGGGCATGATTAGTCGTGTCGAGAACAGTTGCGTCCAAGATTGTGTGACGTTAGAGGGGCAGATAAAAAAAAAGGTAATTAGATGCCTCGTTAGTAAGCGGTAGCTGTACCACCCAAGTTAAGGTAATAGGTTAAAACGTACCGAGGACTGTATGGCATTAGGGTGGATAAAAATGTAATGTCGTAAGCGCTTCCCCCTCAAGATTGGGCGCATTTTGTTGTATATTAAGCCTTGCCCCTTTACTGGACCTCAACAGACAAAGCGTTAAGGGTATACCCCACTAATCAGCAAGTAAACAATCATAACGCTGCGGTTTTAAATCTGTTCCGAAGCAAGGGATCTCGAATTTATACCATAAAAGCACAGGATCAAATAATTGACGCCACACGAAATAAAGATAATCTAAATTTAGCAAATATAATACCAACAGATATAAATAAGACTGGAGGCTTACCATCAGTACTTGAAATATTTGTAGGTGCAAAAGTAATGTTGCGGTCCAACATTGACGTTACAAAAGGATTGGTAAATGGCGCTATAGGCCACATTACAGAAATTATTTGGCCACAGTTCCGTAGAACACAAATGTAAGAAACATATATACCATCAGTTCAAATTGACTTTGGCAGAGACGGCATTCACGTTATTTACCCTAAAGCCATACAGTTTCCAGCAAAATTCAATTATGGTACGGCTGAAAGAAGGATGTTGCCCTTAGTTTTGTCATGGGCATCCACCGTCCATAAAATGCAGGGCAGCACCGTCGACCATGCAGTAGTATATTTGGGCTCAAAATTGTTTGAGGAAGGACAAGCATACGTGGCTTTAAGTCGAGTCAAGTCTCTGGAAGGGCTATGTATTGAGGAATTAGATTGTACTAAATTATCAGGTAAGAAACCATGTATAGGTCTACCAGAATCTCATGGCATTAAAAAAATATAAAAAAATGTGATTTTCATATGGCAATGTCAATTGTCACCTGCCAAATCAAAGTACAAGGTTTGTCAACCGCTGTTGAGATTTTGTGATATCTTCTTGGCAATTTATTGTTTTTGTGAAAATGTCGAAAAAGCCACTTTGATCTCAAGCGAGAAATATTGTTTTCAATGTGTATCGTAAAATAAGGGAAGAAGAAGGCGTAAATCAAACTCAATCTTTGATTTTAAAGCGCGTCGTAGAGTTGACCGGTAAGTTGGACTGAGTTGTTTTGATACTTTTAGTTTATTTTATATTTATCTTACTTAATTATAGCTTCTTTATAGGGTTTTTCAGTACTACTATACGGCGAATCATAGGTGAGGGCACATCGAACGATGGTGTATTTTCCACGCCTGGTAAAAAGAGGAGAGCGGGGAAGAAGAAAATCAACTTGGACAGTTTCGATTTACAGTTGATAAGGAATAAAGTAAATGAATTTTATACAGTTCGGAAGGAAATTCCAACAGTAATGAAACTGTTAAAAATTCTTCGACAAGGAATTGATTTCAATGGAGGGAGAGAATCTCTGAGGTAAGAAAAATATTAAGTAATAATCCTTCTCACTCGTAAGACGAGGCCTGTGCCCTGCAGTGGGACGTACGAGTATTTAGACTGATGTTGATGTTGATGATTGACTAAGCTATCGTTTCAGTAACATGATAAATTTTATTATTTTTTACAGACATATACTTAAGGAGACAGGTTTTGAATATTTTAAATGCCAATCAAAAAGGATCATTTTGATCATTTTGTGTACGGAACTCAAGTAAGCGAACGAAAAGCAATTATACCAGTGACCTGAGCGATAATATTGGAATACTGCGAGTCTGCTAAGTGATTCGGAACGGTGCTTGTTGTGTGTAACTAGTCTTAGTGAACTAGTGTACTAGTAGTGAACTAGTACTGTGTATTTGTCGAGTTTGTGGAGAGCGAAATAAACCCTTTTTACACGTTTAACGGCATTAATTGTACCTACCCCTGTACGTGTACGTAACATTATAATAAATTAGTACATAAAGTAATATATGATTGGATTTATTTTTTTTGTCATATTTTCCTATGTTAAGAACCCGATGCATAACAACAATTTCATACACATACCTAGTATACTTTATGTTAATTAATGACTAAATATATAAATAAAAATTAAACAGTATCAAGATCGTTTAATCCAATTTCCCCAGTATTGCACACAACAAATTTTTATTTCCCCATTTGCCATGAGATTCTGGTAGACCTATAATAATGATGCACTGAATGAATTAAATAGAATGAGGAATATTCGGTAGACAATTTCACTAAATACTAAAAACAATAAAATAAAAATCGGTAAAAAAACTTTTAAGTTAAACGGTTTTATTTTATGTGCACTGAAAACTACAAAATAAATAAATAGTTACTTACCTATCAACCTACGTAGGTGATCTCGGTCATTAATATCTCTGATGGTAGTGATTGTCATAACATGAACCATGTCAGCGGCCGAAAGGCAGTTCATGAAATAACACTAACACCAGGGTTTGCTTGGTAGGTAAACTAAGCAGCCCACACTATAACAAGTAGGTATTTTGACCTTCTAGTTCAGAAATATTTTAGTACTAGGCAGAATAGCTTTTAGGCATATTAGACTAAAATAAAAACGTGGGGCCCCTCTGAAATCATACCTATGGCGCATATCTTATACTTTGGTAGATCATGAGCTCGGCGTTCGCTGGTGAAGCCTTAACGGCTGGTTATTGATGGTCAAAACCTCCAGTTACGATTATAGTAAGTCGATTCAACGGACCCTGGACTCCGGAGCTATGAGGTTTCGGATGCGACCGGGATAAACCGCTAGGATGATGATGATGACGATTATAATAAGTCGATGCAATCCACACTTAGTATAGTAGAAAGTAATACAGAAATAGTTAATGGGCCCCACGTTTTTATTTTAGTCTAATATGCCTAAAAGCTATTCTGCCTAGTACTAAAATATTTCTGAACTAGAAGGTCAAAATACCTACTTGTTATAGTGTGGGCTGCTTAGTTTACCTACCAAGCAAACCCTGGTGTTAGTGTTATTTCATGAACTGCCTTTCGGCCGCTGACATGGTTCATGTTATGACAATCACTAACTACCATCAGAGATATTAATGACCGAGATCACCTACGTAGGTTGATAGGTAAGTAACTATTTATTTATTTTGTAGTTTTCAGTGCACATAAAATAAAACCGTTTAACTTAAAAGTTTTTTTACCGATTTTTTATACTATGTAGTGATGTTGCCCGCGTGGTGCTTCGATAAAATAGATGAAGCCTAAGTTACTCCTTCTAACAACAGCTATCTACCAGTAACCCCCTTAATAAACGTGGATTAGCGGTTGAATAGTTAAACCACGCTTAGTCTTATTCTTTCGAATGTCAAATTACAGATGACAGAAAGAGTTAGTATGGTGTGTAACTATTCGCCCACGTTTATTAATAAGGGTTAAAAGTCCAGAAAGTCAAGAATACAGGAGTATTGCTGATTTTATTGATAACACTCCTATAGTGTATCCAATCGTTTATTTAACTTTTGACAGATCACGCACATAATGTTTTGTAATAATTTTTGATGCAATGTACTACAGGGAATACTGTACTTCATGGACGGGCTCCGCCCACTTAGAGATGTGTCATTCGTAATGAATGACCACAGACTATAAAACGGTTTTGAAATAAATCGATTATAATTATAAAATATACAATAAAATTATTGTGATTTTGATGATTTTTTGGCATTTTGACAGTAACGAAGGGAGGAACGCTACGCTCAACTCAACCAAACGTGAGAATTCACAAATAAATCAATACGGAGGAATATAAATTCTCCACTCGACGTATGAAAATGTGGATTAACAATGACAACAAAATGGCGTCTCGCGTCGCCGCCGCGTCCAGTGTTGCTGTTTAATAATCGATAAAATTACGAAATTATCGATAAAATAATGAGTGTGTTAAATCGATTAAAACTTCTTCATGAATAAAATCGATCGATAAAAGAAATCGAATCGGTAACGGGTCAGGGTATCACTATTTGATTAAGTATTAGAGCTGTAAAACTTAAATAAACCATTGGAAAGGCTATAGAATAAGAGTAAGAACACTCACTCTCTTTATCCAAAAGTTCATTAACGTCGTTGATACTGCCGAACATCTTGATATAATCTGCATCGGACTTCGCATCGCCGTCGGCCTGCGGTCCGTTCGTCTCAGAACTCTTCTCCACATGCATCTGCAGCATCTTCCTCAGCCCGTGTATGGCGCACGGGTGGAACTGTTTGGTCGTTATTGGCAGCAGAAACCGCTTAGACGCTTTGATTTTGGTCTCCATGCTGGAAGCTATTTGTTCGTCCCCTGTCACCGGCTCGCTCTCGGACTTCTTGGTATCCTTTTTGTCTTTCTTCTTTTTCTTCGTGATCGCTTCGTGTTTCGTTTCTGTAAGATATTTTATCATCAATACAGTTCACGGGCCTTGTAACCATATATCGGAGGATACGAAAATGTACGTTTACATAATGTTATATGATCTTGCGCTTCTGATCTTTGAGGCCATTTTATAATATTCACGCATTTTTTCGTAACTATTGAAACTTGTCCTTTCGTTAAGTTTGCCGTTAGATGTTACTTTCTAGAACTTGATCATTAAAAGCGATACCAACGGTTGGCGCAATTGTTTTTTTTTTTTCAAAATCAAAGGTACCAAATCACAGCCTGGATATTATTTCAAAAATCTATTGGAATTTAGAGTAGGGTTCGACAATACGAGTGTCACGATGTATCGATTATCGTCGCTAAGTAGCAACACCAGACGTCTTCGGACTGTCCTAATCAGTTACGCGTCATCGCGCGATATTAAGTGACCTGCTGAACTATGGCGCGACGAAATCGCACCGTTTGCTCGTACGAGGACCTACTTATGCAAAATGGAACCAACCCACATGCACTACTGTAGACCAAAACCAACCTTGTGTTAGTGGTTCTAGGTTGGTATCAGTTTGCAGAAGTAGGTCCGATTGACCATCAATCAGGACGATGCACGAGAGTAGCTCACCGACGTAGTCCGCGGCGGGGTGTCGGGCGGCCGCCCACAGCCGCAGGCTGGCGTCGGCGCCGCCCGACAGCACGCGGCCCGCCAGCCGCGGCCGCGCCGCCCACGCCGCGCCCAGCGCCGCGCCCGCGCCGTGCCCGCCGAACACCGACACGCACTGTCCCGTAGACACCTCCCATATCTACCACGACACCACAGCGCTTGTACAAAGTCTCATAATAATAATTATTATTTTATAAATATTAAAAATAATTTTATCAGCTGATGCTTAAGGTGATGGGGGCGATCGTGTTCTCCATACATATTTCATTCCGAATTTATACGAGACACACAAAGTTTTTCCTTAAAACAATGGATTTTATCACTTCTAAATAAATTATTGTATTCGCATCTAATGATTTCAGGCATTTAAAAATAGATTAACATAATTAAAATCGATCGTAAAATTTGTTAAAATTTACGCCTGTGTGTGTGAATTTGTCAGCGCCATCTGACTAAATTAGGCCATTATTAACATAAAATTTGTACTTTGATTAAACTGCGTGCTAATAGTGTACTAGTTGAAATTACAGATGGTGGTGACCAAATTATTATTGCAAATATGTATATCCCTATATTGCGCCATCTATATTAATAATTCCGTCAAGGGGTACGGTAGACTCGATTGAAACGTTACCAGAATAATAAAACTTAAAAAAATAATGATTTTGAGTCGACAACATATATCCGCAAAATTCGGATTGTCGTGATAAACAATGTTATAATTTTAATATTCGGCACAGTACCGCCATATTTTCTATGAACGCATGTCAGTCAGTGTCAGTGATGACAGTGCCAGTGTTCTTAGTTGGTGGGCCATATTTTTAAAGAAAGAAGAAGAAATGCATTTATTGATTGAGCTGTCAGAACAAACAAATTCAGTTTTCAATGTTCATGATGTTTCCGTACGACATTTCATTTAGTTTTGCTTTGCATAGTGATTAACTTTCATCATCATCATCATCAGTCTATGCTTGTCCACTGCTGGACATAGGCCTCCCCTAATGAGCGCCATAGCGCCCAGTCTTCAGCTTGCCGCATCCAGCATCTGCCTGCAGTCTTTCGCAGATCGTCATCCCACCTGGTCGGAGGGCGTCCTACACTACGCTTGCCGTGTCGAGGTCTCCACTCAAGAACACGTTTAACCCAGCGGTTGTCGGTTCTTCGCGAGATATGGCCAGCCCACTGCCACTTCAGCTGGCTAATTCTTTGAGCTATGTCGATAACTTTGGTTCTCTGTCGGATGTATTTGTATTTCTATTGTTGCGACCTAGAAACTATTTGGTCAAATACCTCGAAGGATCCTTATTTTATCAGCTTGATACAAAAACGCATTGTTATTCTAGATGGACCCCATCGAATAATTACGAAGGATCTCTAAAAGTTGAATGTTCGAGACTGTAGGTATGTAGGTATAAAGTGAACGCGTGATCGGCGCGACGACGCACGGCGGCGGCAAATACCTACTCGCGAACGAATACAAAGGGAAGCCGACAATGGGTCTCGAGATCATTCGATTGGGATTATTATTACCTACATACCTACCGAGAATGTTCAGGAAAATACCAGCTCGCATTTTTATTCAGTATATAAGGTGTTGACGACGGGCAGCGAGTGAGTTACTTCTTGGAAGCGACAGTGTACGGAACTTAAGTAAGCGAACGAAGAGTGATATACCAGTGACCTAGGCGATTATATTGGAATACTGTGTGACTGCTAAGTGATTCGGAACAGTGTTTGTTGTATGTAACTAGTGATAGTGAACTAGTGTAGTACTGTGTATTTGTCAAGTTTGTGGAGAGCGGAATAAACCTTTATACACGTAGTCGGCATTATTTGTACCTACCCCTAGTACGTAACAATTGGTGTCAGAAGTGGGATGCCGTTACTACCGCGAGACGAAGAAGGGCGTACTCCACGAACCAGACGTCAAGTCGAGATGGATGCCGCACGTCAACGTAGCCGTGAAGAAGAAGAGCGTCAAGTTGATGCCGGTGTTTCGGCGGGAGCTGAGGCAGCATCAACAGGTAGTTCTTCGGAACTGAACTTGGCAGCGTTGATGGCCTCTATGCAGCAAATGCTCAAGGCCAATCAAGAGGCCAGCGAGCGAATGATCCAGGCCAATCAAGAGGCCAGCGAGCGAATGATCCAGGCCAACCAAGAGGCTACCCGGCAGGAGTTCAAGGAGATGATGCAGTCCAACCAGGAGGCTAGCCGGCAAGAGATTAGAGAACTAAGGGAGGCCAATCAGGAGTTCAAGGGAATGATGCAAGCCAATCAGGAAGCGGTCTTGGGTAAAATCGACGCTGGAATCACTATTCTTGGTGAGAAAGTGAAGACATTAGAAGACCGCATGCAGGTGCTGAACGAGGAGGTTAATCAAAAGACAGGAACTCTGGAAGACCGCCTGCATGTGCTTAATAAGGAGGTAACCCATATGGTAACCCAGAATGAGACCGTCGAAAGCCGTTTGGAGGTAATAAATAAGGAAATGATAAGGCTGAAGACTCAAGGACCTATTTCAGTAGCTTCACCATCAGCCACAAAGCTCGATCTCCCGCGCTTTGATGGGACTTCTTCGTGGACAGCTTTCAAGTACCAGTTTGAAATACTTGCAATTGGAAATTCTTGGAGCAGTGAGCAGTCCTTTGCAGCCCTGGCGCTTGCCTTACGCGGAGATGCCTTAATGGTCTTGGAAAATTTGCCGCCTGAAGGAAGGACGCTGGAGACTCTGATGGACGCACTGGATACACGCTACGGTGAAAAACACCTGGAATATGTTTATAGAGCGCAGCTCCACGAAAGAAAACAAAAGTCTAATGAAAGTCTCCAACAGTGGGCACAGGAAGTGGAAAGGCTGGTACGTCGTGCTTACCTATCGGCACCAGAAATGATTGAGAAGACTCTGCTGGATGCTTTCATCAATGGCATAAGAGAAACTGAAGTTAGGACCTTTGTACGGCTGGGTCACCACCAAACTTTGAAGAACGCGCTGGCACATGCTCTTGAAGTGGAGGCTGTTCGGCAGGACTCTAAATTAAATAAGGTCAGAGAGGTTAAGGAGGTTGTAAAAGAAGAAAGGAAGCCTCGGTTTATCCCAACTTGTTATGGCTGTGGTGGTAAGGGACATATTCGCCTAGAATGTCCTTCAAAGAAGAGAAAGGTCGTGGACGAGTCCGAGACCCAAGCAGAACAAAATGTCCCGATTAAACTAAATGTCGCCAGGGCCGCGGGGCGGGCGCTGGCTGGTCAAGTTGAGGCCCCAACAGTCACTATAACTCAAGTTTGCAATGGAAATAGTCTGATCATCGAAGCCACCTTAGACAACCAAACTTGCAGTTTAACTGTTGATACTGGAGCATCGCGTACAATTGTGAGGCCGGAACTACTGAAACGCACCATAATGTGGGAAAGGCGATCACCGTCATGTCGTCTGCAAACAGCCACTGGCCAGCCAGTCTCCGTCCTCGGTGAAACAGATGTCAAGTTAAGAATTGGCGACCGTGTTTATCACCAGTCAGTATTGTTTGCTAATATTACTGATGATTGCATTTTGGGACTGGATTTCTTGAAGAAACAACAGTGTGTTTTGGATGTAGCAAAAGGAGTACTAAGGTTTTCTGATCAGGAAGTCTGTTTACAAGGATCGCGCCCGTGTACTCTTTATTGTTTGAGGGATACCACTTTAGAGCCGAAATCGGAAACCTTGGTCAGAGTGAAATTCTCTGCGAAGACTGAGAACAGAAGATGTCTTATTGTTGAAGATGCTGGCAATCACCCGAGCTTAATTACAGCAAGGACGCTTCTGATGTCGAACGGAATTACTAGGGTAAGAATCCTTAACCTCAGTAATGAAGAAGTACAGCTGAAGAAGAATAGTGTGGTCGGAAAATGCGAGGAAGTACAGTACCTGAGAAAATTAAGTGCTCCAGATAAACAGGAAGGTACGCAGATTGCGGAGGATCACATCTGGAAACTTCTGGAAGCTTCTAAGGAAAATTTATCGGCATCGGAACTACAACAGGCCAAGAAGCTGTTGCTAGAATTCAGAGACATTTTCGCAACCGGAAACGATTGTGGAAAGACAGGACTCGTCAAACATCGGATCGACACAGGCGATGCCAGGCCTATTAAACAAAGACCTCGAAGATTACCATGGGCAAGAGAAAAGGAAGTGACAGAGATGATTAATGACATGGCTGATAACGGAATAATTGAACCTTCTACGAGTCCATGGTCTTCACCCGTGGTGCTGGTTAAGAAGAAGGATGGCAGTACAAGGTTCTGCGTGGATTACCGAATGCTGAATAATGTCACGAAGAAAGACAGTTACCCCTTACCTCGAATTGACGACACGCTGGATATGCTCAGTGGTATGAAGTGGTTCTCAACCATCGATCTTAAAAGTGGCTATTGGCAGGTCGAGCTCAGCCCAGAGGACAAGGAGAAGACTGCTTTTAGTACAGGAATCGGGAACGGATTGTGGCAGTTCAACGTTATGCCATTCGGTTTATGTAATGCTCCTGCCACGTTCGAACGCCTTATGGAGAGAGTAATGGTGGGTTTACTCGGGGACGTTTGCCTGGTTTACCTTGACGATGTAATTGTTATGGGTCGCAGCTTCGAGGAAAATCTGAAGAACTTGGAAAAAGTTTTCACTCGAATCCGTGAGGCTAATCTAAAACTTAGTCCTAAGAAGTGTGCGCTGTTTAAAAAGGAGGTCAGTTATCTTGGACACGTTATCTCAACCGATGGAGTAAAGACCGACCCCGAGAAGATAAAATCTGTTCAAGAATGGCCTTCTCCAAAGAACAAAACAGAAGTACGAGCGTTCCTTGGACTATGTGCATACTACAGACGATTTATCAAGAATTTTTCAGATATTGCGAAACCTTTACATCGGCTAACGGAAGATAAACGGGATTTCGTTTGGGACCTGGAATGTGAGAAAGCTTTCATTGAGCTGAAACAACGATTGTGTGAGGGCCCAATATTAGGTTACCCAACGAGAGAAGGAAGATTCATCGTGGATACTGACGCTAGTAACACCGGAATAGGTGGTGTTTTGTCACAACTACAGGGAGATCACAACGTTGTCATAGCGTACTTCAGTAAATCCCTTTCCAAGCCAGAGAGAAATTACTGTGTGACTCGCCGTGAATTGCTAGCTGTGGTGAAGACCTTACAACATTTTAACAAATATCTTATAGGAAGGGAGTTTACACTAAGGACAGATCACGCTGCATTACAATGGTTACTACAATTTAAAAACCCAGAGGGCCAAGTAGCACGATGGATCGAGCAACTACAGGAATTTTCCTTCGTAATAGAACACCGCAGAGGAAAAGGGCACGGTAATGCTGACGCTTTGTCACGGAGACCGTGTGCCGAAGACTGCAAACATTGCCTAAGGAATGAAGTCCGGGAAGAGGTCAAGCTCATAGGGACACATGGAATCGACGACGAATGGACCGGAGCTAGTATGAAGAAAGCGCAGGAGGAGGATAATGACCTACAACCTATACTGCAATGGAAACAGAGCGGAAACAGACCCCAATGGAGCGATGTGTCTATCTACAGCTCAACTACGAAGAGTTATTGGGCTCAGTGGGACAGTTTGGCTCTGGTAGATGAAGTGCTGTATAGGAGATGGGAATCAAACGACGGTAAGGAAATCACCATGCAAGTGATAGTGCCGCGGAGTAAGGTGGTTTCTCTTCTACGGCACATTCATGATGGTGTTTCTGGTGGGCACCTAGGAGTCAAGAAAACCCTGGTTAAGGTGCGACAGCGGTTTTATTGGCTGCGCTGCCGAGAAGACGTCGAGGATTGGTGTCGCAGATGCACTGCGTGTGCGTCAGTGAAAGGCCCGCAGACAAGAAGCAGGGGAAAACTGAAGTTGTACAACGTTGGAGCCCCGTGGGAGCGCATCGCCATTGATGTTGCTGGACCGTTTCCGATGACTGAGGATGGGAATAAATACATCATAGTAGTGCAAGATTACTTCACTAAGTGGCCAGAAGTATTTGCAACACCCAACCAGGAAGCAGTCACCGTAGCGAAGAAATTGGTCCAGGAAGTAGTCTGTCGGTATGGCGTACCTATGGAGATCCATTCTGATCAAGGAAGGAATTTCGAGTCTGCGCTGTTTCAAGAGATGTGCAAGTTACTCGGAATGAATAAAACTCGTACGACTCCAGCGCATCCGCAGTCAGACGGAATGGTCGAGAGGTTTAACCAGACATTGGAAAACCACCTGGCCAAGGTCGTAGACGAACATCAGCGAGACTGGGACCAATACATTCCGCTGTTTCTGATGTCCTATCGGTCTGCAGTACATGACAGTACGGGTCACACTCCAGCCAAAGTAAAATTTGGTCGAGAAATGAGGCTCCCAGTGGATGCGATAACAGGCACGCCACCCGACAGTCCTAAGGCCGTTACGGACTATGTGAGTGAACTTCAAAACCAACTGGACGAAGTGCATCGAATGGTACGGGAAAACAACTTGAAGTCAAGTACGAAGATGAAGACCCGGTACGACCGAAGTGCAAACACCAATGGTTTTGAAGAAGGAACACTGGTGTGGCTCCACAACCCTCTTCGCAGAAAAGGGAAGTCCCCGAAACTTCAGGCTCGCTGGGAAGGACCTTATACAGTTATTACGAGGATCAACGATGTGACCTATCGCATTAAGAAGGGACTTCGAGGAAAGCCAAAGGTAGTCCATGTGGACAGATTGGCTCGGTATCATGGAACAAATGATGCTCGGGACGAGCATGACTAAGAGGGGGGTAATGTTGCGACCTAGAAACTATTTGGTCAAATACCTCGAAGGATCCTTATTTTATCAGCTTGATACAAAAACGCATTGTTATTCTAGATGGACCCCATCGAATAATTACGAAGGATCTCTAAAAGTTGAATGTTCGAGACTGTAGGTATGTAGGTATAAAGTGAACGCGTGATCGGCGCGACGACGCACGGCGGCGGCAAATACCTACTCGCGAACGAATACAAAGGGAAGCCGACAATGGGTCTCGAGATCATTCGATTGGGATTATTATTACCTACATACCTACCGAGAATGTTCAGGAAAATACCAGCTCGCATTTTTATTCAGTATATAAGGTGTTGACGACGGGCAGCGAGTGAGTTACTTCTTGGAAGCGACAGTGTACGGAACTTAAGTAAGCGAACGAAGAGTGATATACCAGTGACCTAGGCGATTATATTGGAATACTGTGTGACTGCTAAGTGATTCGGAACAGTGTTTGTTGTATGTAACTAGTGATAGTGAACTAGTGTAGTACTGTGTATTTGTCAAGTTTGTGGAGAGCGAATTAAACCTTTATACACGTAGTCGGCATTATTTGTACCTACCCCTAGTACGTAACACTATTAACTTTATTTGGATGTAAACACATCATGCCGAAAATTGTAATGAGTCACATTTCACCCGAGCGAAGCCGGGTTTTCATCTTTTATTATCATAATAATAACATTCAATAAAAAAATGAAGTAACGAGCTAAGTATTTTCAATATTTTCCGGACATAATACAATACTAAGTTTCTAATAAATAAATAAATATCGCCAGACTTACTCAGCAACTATATGGTGCCAAACTAAGCAACGCTTGTACTATGGCTACCATACATTAAACTGGTGGCGATCTCAGTGACACCCAGACCTGGGCAAATTACGAAAAGGCCGTTTCAGAAAATTTCCTTTGTCGGGAATCGAACCCGCAACCATTCGACGCAGTGAGCCGAGCGGCCAACGCTCAAACTACAGCGCCAAGCGGACGTCAATTCGCCACACGAGGTACTACGTTGTTGCAGACGCGACGTTGCCAATTGGTAGAGAGCGGTGACTTGACAACGTCGGATGTCTATTATAAAAGCGTTTGTTGTCGGAAATATTTTTTTCGTTTAGTGTATTATAGGTAGGATCACAGATATAGATTTACATAGATAACACAAGTATCACGATTTGTATTGAAACCAAGCGTGCCAAATTTTTAACACTTACTGTGACGTCACAGATGGCGGGAAATCCAAACCGATTCAAAGACACCGATGCCGCCGATGCCCCTCCGCCCGCTACGATTCTCTCGAGTGATTATCTCGCTCATACTCATATTTTTATATCTGTAGTCGCGAAGGACTGTAAGTTATCGGCGACCAACCTTGACGCTTGGTCGGGGTTTTCGGAGACGCTAAGTACATACATTTGCGTTATCTATGTAAATCCATATATGTGGGTAGGATAGTGTTGCCGCTGGCATAGGATTACCGTATAGGTACATAAAAATGAAAATTTACTGTATTTGCCAAATAAATACCGAACCTGGTATATACAAACCATAGATACTGCTGTACTATCTACCTATACAAATAAATAAAATTGGAGTGTCTGTTTGTAATATCAAAATAACACCTTTTCACTAAGTGCATATCAAAGTACATACGACACCTATAGCAAAAACACGATTAATTTTTTTTTGTCTGTCTGTCTGTGTGTTTGTTCCGGGTAATCTCCGAAACGGCTGGACCGATTTTGACGGGACTTTCACTGGCAGATAGCTGATGTTATAAGCAGTAACTTAGGCTACTTTTATTTTAGAAAAACAAAATTTAAAAAAATGAGTCCTGTCGCGCGGGCTCAGAACGCGGGAGCGGGCTTTTTTGTTAAGTTAAATTCCACGCGGACGAAGTCGCGGGCTCAGCTAGTATTATATATGTACACAGGTACTAGGTAAGTATGTAATAAATATTGGAACGAAGTTCCTTATCGCGCGTTGCGAAAGGGGGCTAGACGGAAAAAATTAGGACCACAAAATGTGTAACGACACTTTTTTCGCTATATGTGCGGCGTGCGCCTGTTTCTCTGTCTGCCTCTCTCTCTCCCTTATAGAAAGCAAGCCAGTTATTATTTTTTTCGTATCGTCTTTCTATTTCGCATTGAACAGTGTGGTGTCGCGACTAACTTTTCCTTTTCCTTTCCTTTTACTTTTACTTTTACTTTTACTTTTACTTTTACTTTTACTACCATCGACGATTGACGACCGCTTGGCGCAGTGGTTTGAGCGTAGGCCGCTCGGCTCACTACACCGGGTGGTGGCGGGTTTGAGTCCCTTCAGGGTAAATTTCGGAATTGGACTTTCCGTAATTTGCCCTGGTCTTGGTGTCACTGGCATCGCCCCCAGTCCATTGTACGGTATCCGTTGTCCAAGCCTTGCTTAGTTTGGAACCATACAGTTGGTATGTTTGTCTGGCGATATTTGTTTATTTATTAGTATTACTAGATGAGCCCGCGACTTCGTCCGCGTGGAATTTAACTTAACAAAAAAGCCCGCTCCCGCGTTCTGAGCCCGCACGACAGAACCCATCTTGTCATTTTTTAAAATTTTGTTTTTCTAAAATAGAAGTTACTGCTTATAACATCACCTATCTACCAGTGAAAGTCCCATCAAAATCGGTCCCCCCGTTTCGGAGATACTCTTTGATTTCATGTGTTTTTATTTTTTTACGCGGAACCCTAATTGTTTTTCAAAAATTAAAGTAGCCTAAGTTACTCCCTATTACAACAGCTATCTGCCAGTGAAAATCCCGTCAAAATCGGTCCAGCCGTTTCGGAGATTACCCGGAACAAACACACAGACCGACAGACAGACAGACAGACAAAAAATTTTTAAATCGCGTTTTTGCTATAGGTGTCGTATGTACTTTCATATGCATTTAGTGAAAAGGTGTTATTTTGATATTACAAACAGACACTCGTTATTTTATTTATTTGTATAGATTTTGATTGAGCTGAATCTGTGATAGCCGATTGCTTAAAGCACGCGTCTTGCGGGCACCAGGTATTGGGTTCAAACCCCGGCTCGCACATCTGGATTTTTCGAAATCTATGTGTGACTCATAATTTCTATATGATTATCACTAGCTTACGGTGAAGGAAAAAATCGTGAGGAAACCTGCATGTCTTAGAAGATCTAACCAATTTTCGAAAGACATGTGAAATCCGCCAACCCACACTGGGCCAGCGTGGTGAATCCTCCTCGTGTTGAGGGGAGGCCCGTGCCCAGGAGTGGGACGTCAAAAGGGCTAAATTAATATAATTATCATTATTTTTGTTGCAACCTACGTAGTGGAAATCATCAAAGCACTGGCGTGTTAATAATTAGTTTTTAAATTCCGTGTAATTTATATTGACATTTGTTTTTACATAGAATGTATTCTCTTTGCATAGAATTCTATTCTGTCTGTCAAAATACGCTGTACATTAAATATCTTGTCTGGCCTCCGTATATGTTTTTATTTAATCTGCTACTCAGAACAGTCGTCGTCAAAGGTACAACCACAGCAAACTGTCGTTAGTAGCTCTTCAACAGCAGTGGGTGCCAACACAACTTTGAGCTTCGCAAAATTAAAGGGAAGCGTCAACTACGCGGCTTGGAGCTTCGCCATGAAGATGTACTTGATCGACAGCGAACTATGGGACTGCGTCATGAAGCCTGCGGAGGAAGTTGACGACTTTCAACGCAAAGATGCCAAAGATCCAAGATTTGCCTGAGTCTAAGCGAACATCTATATCTTATCGTCATGACAGCTGAAACTTCGAAGGAAACATGGAAGCGACTTCGGGAAGCCTACGCTGACAGCGCGCTTGCTCGACGCTTACAACTTATGAAGAAATAGCTTGGTACTAAACTTAAAACGTATTGTACTCGAACATAGAAGCCTATGTGAATGACATACGTGCAACAACAACTGATTGCCAATCAAGCTGGTCTAGAAGATGAACTTGTTGGTGTGATTATGCTGGCAGGACTCAAGGACAGCTACAGCCAATGGTGATGGCAATAGAGCATTCCGGCACCTCGATATCTACAGACTCGGTTGCATCGATCCTGCTGAAGGAAGAACGCCGAGATGCCTCTGCTACATCTAGTGCCTTTTCGTCGTCTAGTGTAAATAGTGTGCCTAAGGTGTCGTGTACATATTGCAAAAAAGTAGGCCATGTAGTGTCTCAATGTAGGAAACACTACTAACGCTACTCTGTATAGGACTCTAGGTCCTATAATTTTGATAGAGACGATTTTTATGTTGATTTCTTGTAATTATTGTTGTTGTTATAAATAAAAATATGTTCACATGGAAAACCACATCTATTTCTCAGTAACGTATCTCATACGTTAGAAAAGTGGAATACACCAACAAGTGTATTACAGTTATATTTTCACTATATTTAGTAACATCTAAATATATATAACTCAAAGGTGACTGACTGACTGACATACTGATCTATCAACGCACAGCCCAAACCACTGGACGGATCGGGCTGAAATTTGGCATGCAGATATTATGACGTAGGCATCCGCTAAGAAAGGATTTTGATTAATTCTACCCCAAGGGGATAAAATAGGGGATGAATAATCCCGAAATTTTACACGCGGACTAAGTCGCGGGCACAGCTAGTCAGACAATAAAATTATTCTATAACAGATGTATATTTTTTATCGGTTTTTTAGAATGATGAATACACATACAATAATGAATTTTACAATAGCAAAAATATAATATATTCGCTATTTATTCTAAAATAAAAAGGCCGCAATAAATATAAAAGTACGCCCTCTAGTGGCTAGTGGCTAAAATACACCTTTTGTCAATGTGTGCGTGTATGTATTACAATAAAAAGTGACAGAAGTTTTTTATCGGAAAACGCTTAGATTATGAATGATTTTAGGTTGATATTATTGCATATGTCAATGCAGTATAATAAGTCTTATTCGCAAACAATAGTATTATATCTTAGAAATGCTCAAATTTTGCGTAAAAAATAAATAAGTAGAATCTGTTGACTACAGCGTCATCTTGAGAGAAACTGCAATAAACCCGACCGACGCTTCAACCTTAAAGGTGAAAAAAATAGGTACTTGTTTTTTTTAAGGTTACTAGGAATTTGAGTTAATCACATTGCCAGTATTCCCGTTAGCCCTTCCAGCTGAGCTAATGCTTGTGTTAGGAATGGACCCACGTCATAAATTTAATGGCCAGGATGGAGATCGAACTCGGCACAGTTGGTGTCTGTGCCGAGTTCGATCCCCTCGTCTGGCGATATTTATATCGAAAAACATTTTTTTTTATAAATGATTAAGGCCCGCATAAATCTATCTTAAGTCTGGGAGTGGTCTTGAGTACGCGTGTTACTGGGATTTTGTACTGGGATGACGTTAGGATGACATTTCCAAGATCGCTCTCAGACTTGAGATCGATTTATTAAGACGGGTCTAGGTGAGGTTGATTTGCTTGAACAGTTGGGTGTCGTACCCGAACGGTGGTATCCTGGGAGGTGGAGAGCAGCAGCGCGTCGCGGTGCGGGCTCCACGCCAGCTGCGACACCGGCCCGGAGTGGCCCGACAGCGTCTTCCACGGACACAGCTGCTTGGTGCCGTCTGACAAAAAAAAAACAATTACTTACAGTATAAAGAATTATGCAGGAGATTCTTCAAAAGGCCCCTTACAGAACCGCACTGTGCACTGGCCTTAAGTTGCAAATTTCCTGGACGACGATAACCGTGCCTATCTAGGCAATAAAAAATAAGACATCAAAAGGTATTGAATAATTCTTCGTAATATAAAAAAAGTATGTAATATTTATTTGTGAGATAGTATGGCCCGTATTAATAAATCGATCTCAAGTTTGAGAGCTTTCTTGGAAAAGTAATTCTTATGCCATATCAGTACAAATGACATGACAAAAGCGTACTCAAAATCGTTCTTAGATTTGAGATCGATTGATTAATACGGCCCTATGACTGGGGCCTTGCCCTATGCCTTATGAAAATAATAAACAAATACAGTACGCGCCTTGTAAATTGGCCGGCCTGAAGTGAGCTCTACCGGCGTCGCAATAGATATTTCGTATGATAAACAAATATTGCGAGGCAATTTGAACCAATTTCACGCCGAAAAACTTACTGCGAGGGTAACGGTGTAATCATAGCATTATGCTTGGATTAAGGTATAAAAAAAGAAATTGAAGGTGTGTGTGTATATTTGGAACAGTTCTTGATGTATTGAAATAAAACTATTTTACGGATTTTATCGCGTTTATTTAGTTTGTTATTCTCCCGACGTTTCGGCCGCTTTACAGCAACCATGGTCACGGGGGGACCATGGTTGCTGTAAAGCGGCCGAAACGTCGGGAAAATAACAAACTAAATAAACGCGATAAAATCCGTAATAGTACATTGTTACACGAGTGGTGAAAGTGACTTATTTAGTCCCGAGACCCGCTAATAGTTCGAGGGACAAAATAAGTATTTCACCCGAGGTAAACACTGTGCTTTTCATTACGAATACAAGGAAAGTAAAAATAATAACAGGAATTGGGTAAATAAATAATACAAGGAAGTATGAACAATACTCTACAACTCGAAAAAAAAAAGATCGGATTGCCGCCCATTTTGTTTTTTTTCGTTGGCCGGCCAACTTCATTATTAGCCATTATTTTTCATTTTCATCTTTAAATCTTTTGCCCAAATCTATGTTATTTTAAAGAAATTGTTGAAACTAAATTATAATTAAGTCATTTAAAAATATATATTCTTTAATTAATACTTTATGTTATTTCAATTTTACATCGTGGTGTAATTGAGTGACTGTAGAAAAAGTTTGAACATGGTTCCATAGAAATGTGAAAATGGAACTAGTTTTTTTTTTTATAAATTGACAGCTGTCAGTTGAAAGCGATTCTCCCGGGCCGGAAAAGTATAACTTTCAACCCGCTCCTCAGGCAACTTCAGACGTACTTTCAGAGTATGAGTAATGAAAAATAGTTTTATTTCAATGTGTAGTATGCGCGTAAATATAAGAAAACAATAAGTTCTTGATGTAATTTTTTCAATACTGTAAATAACAACATATTACTGAAATACTCATTGTTTTACCTTCCTTTTCTCCATATTCCAATATAGCAATAGTGCTTTCCTTGTCCAGGGCGCACACGGCGATCAGATTCTTGTACTGAGATTCTTCACTTGAACTGGACGTTTCTTGGGGATGCCACTCTATTGAATGGATCATTTTACTGCAATTGAAACACAAGAATAGATGCATCAATAGTTTAGTGGTTATACGGGCAGGCGTCGTAGTCGAGAGATTCCGGGTTCGATCCCATAGCCATTGACCTATTGACACGACCTATTATACGGTATCTATAGCACGAGCGGTCTTAGTTTAGGGTATAGCTACGTCGGTGGTAGGTGAAGGATACATTTGTAGTCGTAGGTTGGTATTCATAAATCGGTCTCAATTCTGAAAGCGATCTTGAGAACGCTTTCGACATTATATTTTGTACTGGTATGGCATACTACTAGGTGAAACAGAAAGGGTATACTATTTTTTTTGCAACTTTACTTTGTAAATTTAAAACTATCGGCTTTGCGGGACAGTTGAAATACTAAAGGTCTTTTAGACTTATGAAATCTGTCAACAGCTGTATCCCTGTAACACCTTTTGCTTTTCAAGTTTCCTCCAAAGCTGATAATAATAGAATAACAAAGTTATGTTTTGAAAAAAATAAGTATACCCTTTCTGTTTCAACCTGTATAAGAATGAAATTTCCAAGATCGCTCTCAGACTTTAGATAGGTATAAATACGGGCCGCAGAGTGAATACCGCAGATATATATTCACATAGATAACGCAAGTATCACGATTTGTATTGAAATCTAGCGTGCCGAATTTGTAACACCTACTGTGACGTCACAGCCGAAATTTAGTGACGGGAAATCCAAACCGATTCAAAGACACCGATGCCGCCGATGCCCCTCCGCCCGCTACGATTCTCTCGAGTGATTATCTCGCTCATACTCATATTTTTTATATCTGCAGTCGCGCGGACTGTAAGTTAGCGGCGACCAACCTTGACGCTTGGTCGGGGTTTCGTACACGCGAGGTACATGCATTTGCGTTATCTATGTAAATCTATATCTGTGGTGAATACTAACGTGAACACGAAGGCGACGGCGAGCGTGCAGTGCGGCGGTCTCGGCGCCAGCAGCGCGACGGCCCCGGCGCAGCTGCCCGCCAGCAGCCCGCGCGGCGTCCACCGCGCCGCCGACACGCGCCACGCCGCGCCCTCCAGCTGCACCGGCACCGGCGCCGGCGCTGCCGACAGACACATCACACGTCACACCACGCATTCAAGACAACATCCCCGACCAATATAAAACCTCATGGCCATAGGTCTTTCGAAAGTTTTGATACATATTCAGTAGCTGATAATTATGTAGATACTTCTTGAATTTCACGCCTTTGAATATTTTTCACGTATTGCGGGTGGGTGTGTCCAGGTACTATGCTTTTTTCTATCACATCTCTTGTTGTAGCGTTTTATTGTTATAAGATTTTATCTTTAAGTAATAGATAGTTTAAAGATCTTTTTTTCAAACTAATCAAATAGTGTCATAGAAAAAAAAACAAAGTATCTGGACGAACGGCACACCTACCCTCAATACAAGATTCGACTTATACATGGAATATTTATAACAAGAACTCACCACATTTAATCCATTTGTAGAGATAAAAAAATGTATGAGTAAATGACGACTTGTAGTGTCTTCATAGGCTTACACAAAATAAACAATTTATTTAATTCGACGAACGCTTGGCGCAGTGGTTAGAGCGTAAGCCGGTCGGCTCACTGCACATGGTGGTTGCGGGTTCGATACCCGTCGGGGCAATTTGGGAAATGGCCTTTTCGTAATTTGCCTTGGTCTGGGTGTCACTGGGATCGCCCCCAGTCCATTGTTCGGTACTCATAGTACAAGCGTTGCTTAGTTAGGGACCATAACGTTGGTGTGTCAGTTTGGCATTATTATTATTATTATGTTTTTTGTTTATATTTTTCTCCCTGCTTGAGGGGTTAAACACACGGAGCTTGACCAAGTGTGCCAGGAGCAGCTACAGTTAGGGTATAAGATGATAAAGAGCTTTGGAGGAATTTGCGCGTGAGACGACAAGTATTAAGGATAACTGCTTTCTGCATGAGTGAGAAAGTGGATTTGGGCATTTGAAGTGTGTTGAGGCTAGTATAGAGGGTACTTGGGATGACACCTGTTGTGGAGATAACTATGGGTATAATTTTTACTGTAACTATAATTAATTGAAGCTTGTTCATGTAATACCATGTCTCGTTATAGTTTACCTTCGTCTGGTTTGTCGGTGTTGTACTTGACGAGGTCGCCGCCGCCGCAGGCGAACAGCTCGGCGGAGTCGCCCCAGCACAGCGAGTACACGGCGCCGCTGAGCGCCGGCACCAGCACGCGCGCCGGCTTCTCCGACTTACCGCTCGTGTCGATCAGACCGACCTACACAATATATCATTACTAGCTGTGCCCGCGCCTTCGGACGCGTGGAATAGTCTCTATGGGTAGCATTTTTATTAATTATTTAGGCTAATTATTTTATAAATTAGACAATTACGTATAAATACTTTAATGAGCTATTTGCAGTGTTTCACCGCAAAGAGCTATATTGCCATACAAACAGTAACGGATTTAAAAAATTCCAAGGTATAGGCTGTAAAGTTTTTGCCGCCCTTGCCTCTACAGCTGTCAAATTTCATTGAAATAGGTTCAGTAGTTTTGGCGTGAAAGCGCGACAGACTTTCGCATTTATAATATTAGTAAGGATTCACATCGGGCACATTGGGTTTCGTTGGTTTACACTGGGTTTACTCTCTACGGTGGTAGGACCAAGCTGTCGCCAATTGACGCTCATATAGCTCATTATAGCTCACCTGCGAGCTCGACCTGATTAGTATCACCCTCTCGACGAACATCGGTGAAAAGTACCTAATATAGCTGGTATAGTACGATGCATGAGACGGCCGGAAGCCAAACCCCTCTCTTCCCCTTTATGTCAACATCGTGCGAGTATTGGAGCGTTTTCACATTATCCGATCCGATATCGGTGTCGGACGCCGATCCGATATCGGGGTAAGTAAAATGTATGAAATATGTACCTGTCTTTCATATTGTCCGGCCCGATATCGGATATAGACAGGTACATATTTCATACATTTTACTTACCCCGATATAGGATCGGCGTCCGACACCGATATCGGATCGGATAATGTGAAAACGCTCTTATAGACTACGATAACTGCTCAACATCTATCGGATCGTACGATTGTTTGTCGAATTAGTTACATAAAAAATGTATCATGTAATAAGGCGTCAATAGCCTAGTGGTTAGAGGGCCCCCCCCCTTGTAGCTGAGAGGATCCGGGTTCGATCCCCATACTGGCCATTAAACTATTCAAGTCGAGCCCACTCCTAACACAAAGATTAGCTTAGCTGGAGCGGCTAGCAGGAATACTAGAAAAATGAAACTGACATTGCTAATAATGTTTAAAAAAATAATCATAATAATAGAAACCTTACCCTATATTCGGCCGTAGCGAAAGCGAGCAAGTTCTCCCGGGTGGGGTGCCAGGCGACGGTGAGGACCTTGCCCTGAACATTTTGCCAGTAGGAGTGTACACTACCAGCCGTCAGGTGGCTGTCGTCGTCGGCCGCGGCGCTCGACGACCACACGCGGACGGCGCCATCGCCTACGCTCACTGCGACCCTGGTAGTACGTCATTATTTTTTCATGACTCATACTCTGAAAGTAGCTCTGAAGTTGCCTAAGGAGCGGGTTAAAAGTAATACTTTTCCGGCCCGGGAGAATCGCTTTCAACTGACAGCTGTCAAATTATAAAAAAAAAACTAGTTCCATTTTCACATTTCTATGGAACCATGTTCAAACTTTTTCTACAGTCACTCAATTACAGCACAAAAATATGGATGAAAATGAAAAATAATGGCTAAATAATGAAGTTGGCCGGCCAACGAAAAAAAAACAAAATAGGGGCAATCCGATTTTTTTTTTTCGAGTTGTAGAGTATTGTTCATACTTCCTTGTATTATTTCTTTAGCCAACTCCTGTTTTTATTTTTACTTTCCTTGTATTCGTAATGAAAAGCACAGTGTTTACCTCGGGTGAAAGACTTATTTTTTCCCTCGAACTATTAGCGCCCTCGCTACGCTCGGGTGCCAAACCCCGTCTCGGGACTAAATAAGTCACTTTCACCACTCGTGTAACAATGTACTATTAATGCTAGGCAAGTGGTTCTTTTGCCCCATCCCTCTCTAGGTGTCGGGGAAGCGGGAACATTGCTTCAGGGCCCTTTTTCAATGGATTTATTACTATAATAATAATAAACTGCCTACACTCACTGCGGTCCTGATAGATATGTCCGTTATTATTTTTCGAAACCACAAGTTATGTAGTCAAATGTGATTAGTAGAATACTTACTTCCCGGCATCATAAGGGCATGTCTGCACAGTGTACAGGAAGCCGCCGCAAGTGGCGTATGTAGCCACCTTCTCCTTCTTCTCCACATCATATCTGATCATGTTGCGGTCTTGGGATACCGTCCACACGGCCCAGTGCTCCGGCGCGTGCGTGTCGGCTTGCACGCGCGGCGCGTTCGACGCGATACAGTATAGGCCGCGCTTGTGGTAAGTGTGGACGATACGCCATTCCAGTTTGTTCTTACTGTTTGGGTGATAAGGTTTACTTTAACGTAAAGTTATTTGGTTTTAATTAAAGTGGTGCGGGTTCCCTAGACAATTTAGGTTTTCCCCAAGGCTCGTCTGGTCAAACCTCGGCGTCATAGTAACAGTGGTGGGAGTGTGTGGCGGGTCTAGTGGCAAAAATACCTAAATAATATAATAATAATTCAGCCTTTTTGACATCCCACTCCTGGGTACGAGTCTCCCCCCACTAAGAAGGGGATTTAGGCTGTAAACTACCATGCTGACCCAGTGCGAAAATTAGTAACGATTTTATAAGACATTCAGGTTCCCTCACGATGTTTTCCTTCACCGTAAGAGAGTGATAATCAACTCAATTATGTCCTGCACATAGATTTCGAAAAACCCAGGGTTTGAAACCAGGACCTGGTGTCCGCAAGACGCGTGCTTAACCAATCGGCTATCAATCACTGCTTCCTAAAAGACAAAAAAACCTACCTAATTAAAAACAATTATACATTACCAGTCTATCTGCAGTGGATTACACTCCAGGAGCTGACTCTTCCCATCTGCAATTAGCAAGACGTTCGGTTTGTACCACAGCAGTGTGGGCCACACCGGCACCTTGCTCCTCTGGTTCTTGATGCTGGGTACCGCACAGGACCCCACCAGCTTACCTGACTTTGACCATATTCGCACCCCACTGAAAGAGGATTATATACACTGTATTTTTGGGTTACCTCGACCCTGCGAAGGACCCTTATAAGATCATACAGTCCATCTGTCCATAACTTCTACAGTTTTAAGATTTATCATGGTACTTACAGTTTTTTTGCCCTTAATGCTAAAGGGTATGGAGAAGCGGTGAGCTTAGTATGACAGATTTTTACGAAAAGGTTCCTATAAAGGTTCCTACTTGTGAACACACAAGCTATAGTATCCCTTGTGAGTCTTGGTTTAATTTCACTGCTAGACTACAATAAGACTTGTAGCAGACAAGCTCATAAGGCCCATTTAATGTGTGAGCAAGAACCTGAAGTCAGCCATTTGGGGTAAAAAGAAATCTGCTCATCAGATGCCACTAGATTGTACTGGGGTGTCATTATTTGTCACTTAACTTTTTTTTGATTGCCTAGTGATGCATGTTGGCACACATTCCACCTGATGGTTAGTAGTTATCATCGCCCAGGACATCTCCAACTTAAGAAGAGCAGGCACTGTGCCAGCATTTAAGTATTTTTTTTTTAATTCATTGAAAAGATTGACCATTGAGTTTCTTGTCGGATCTTCTCAGTGGAAGCAGCATTACGAACCGGTGGTAGATTCTGACTATACATAAATGCTTTGTTGGCTTATGTTAATAAAAACAATTTTGATTTTTTTTTTTAGTTTAAGGGGCCTACACACTTGTGTTTTAAGGAACTATTTTTATTTATTTTTACTTCTGTCAGTGCGACCATAAATACCAATTGGAAAGAGCAAAGAGCTTTAAGAAATCTTCACTTCACTGACACTCCTCAATCTATAGGAAAGAGATACTATCTCAACTGTCAATGTCATCCCACTGGAAGGTAACAACACCCTGGGGGCTAAAATAAACTGGATTAATTAATGATGTTTTCAATAAGTTTTAATATGAAACTTACCCAAATTTACCAATTGTGGCTAAGAGATGCTTATGAGGATGACTACTTGATTGGTTGACGTCTTTTGTTTTTTCTGGTTCTTTTGCTGAACTTGTACTACTCCCACTTTGCACATCACTATCAACATGTGTTTTATCTAACGTATCCACCAATGACTCTATGGAAGGTTCAGTTTCATTCTTTCTTTTTAATATGTCATCCTTCAACTTCTTACATTCAGCTAAGTAGTCTGTTTCCTTTGAACTTTCCTCTTTGACTTTTACTACAATTTCTTCTGGTTCATACTTTTTATGACCAAATTCATCAGACTCATGATCTTTATAGATATCAAACATATCGTCTTCCTCGACTACAGACTCATCGAAACTGTCTTCCGGAAGCTTCTTGACAGTTCCAGAAACTTCTAGAACATTTTCCGGTTCTGGTTCATTCCGTATTGCATTTAATCGGTCAGTAAGGAATGATCGCTTTTCTGATTCTTTGAGTGTTTTCTTCACTTCAACTTCGTATTGAGGACACCAACTTATGTTCATTACTTCATCATCTTGACCTCTCACCTTGTAGATAATTTTTCCAGATCCTGGTTGCAAAGTAGTTTAATTGTTACTGGGTATTATCAAATTATAACAATAACTAAATTGAAGTAAGTTATCAATTTAAAGAAATGTTAAAACTCACCATTTAAATCTAAAACAAATATAACACCCTGTTTTGTGCCCACCGCTACGTTCAATGGTGCATGATGAGAGCATGACATGCAGACCGGCTTGAAGTTCTTCATGAAACTGTTGTATGACTTCACAACATTGGAGTTCAGGTCCCATTTTACAATGTTACCGTAACAGCCAACTGTTATTGCATACACTTCGTTACTGTACCCCACTCCTACAACATCCTGTGAACAAGAAAAATTAAAAATAATAAGTGTTATTCTTACGTATAGTATGATGGTGGTGTGCAAAGTCAGGTTCTAGCCATATGAAGTTAGTTGAGTTAAAAACATGCATATAAACAGAATTTATAGGAAACACCTAGGCTGCGTTGTTAGCAAATTGCTTTGAATTCAATGGATGTTTGGGGTAATAATGTGTTTCTATCTTGTTTTTTTATTTTAAGTTTGCACACTTGCAATGCAGCCATTAATTATTTTAATCATCTTAAAAGTTGTAGGTTCATAAAAATAATGTACTACTTAAGTTAGTATGAAAACATTTCATAGAATCACTAAATATTGTAGATACAGCAATGCTTGAAAACTCTCCACACCACTAGATTAAAGTAAATGTATATTATTTATTGTAATAAAAACATGCAGTATACCTCTCTTTTATAGAAATATTATTAACTTAAATACCTCTTTTTCCTGATGATGTATTTCATGAGTGTGGGTAGACTTAATTTTTATTTTTTTGTCAACTCTATCTAAGGCCCATTGTTTGACAAAGCCATCCGCGCTGCCTGTGAGAAATGACCGCTTCTCCGACCATTCAGGTGATATATCCACGCTGACAATCCTGAAAATAATAATAACGTTATAAATTTATACTGACAATGAAGCTGAGCCCACCATGCGCTTAGTTTTTATGAAATTAAACAAAGAAAATTTACTTACTTTTCGGAATGTGCCCTGTTCACAACATGTGCTTGATATCCCTGGGTTCCCGAAACAACGAGATTTAAATTTGAATCAAGAGGCTCCAAAACACAAAGGCTTTTACTTGGACCTCCGTAAATCAACCACCCATCTTTGCTTACGGCTAAATTGGAAACGAGGAACCAATTGGGTGACGGGAATAATATTGTTTCGTCCATTATTAGGAAACTGAGTAGTATTTGCAATTAATTCAAAACAGAACGATAGCCGAATAATGCAAAAATATCTATTTGAATTCAATCAGCCCGGCCGGCACCACAGATTAGAGATATGTAGCAAGCTCCGGCACACAGAATGACAGTTAGGCATGGGCAAAAAATATCGGTATATTAAAATATCGATATTTTTCCATACAATTATCGATATATATCGTCGATATTTTTAACCACGATATATATTTTAGAGTATCGAATTTGTATCAATTCCAATTTTTTTTCAACAAATCAATTACAAAAAAAAAAATATGTACATGTAGACTAGTGATGTAACGAATGTTGGATTTTTGACATTCGCGAATGCGAATGCGAATGCGAATATTTGGCTTCAACATTCGCGAATGCGAATGCGAATGCGAATGTTGACTTTCAAATAACTAAAATTGAAAATTTAAAGAAATCCCGATGCGACGACTTTTTAAACTAAAAAAGAGCTCATAATTTTTAAACGGCTGAACCGATTTTCATGAAGCATAGCTAAGAACACTCTCGATCAGAAAACTTATCAAACAACAAAAAAATAATAATATCGGATCGTCTGCTTGAGCGCTACGATGCCACAGACAGACACACAGATACACATGTTAAACTTATAACACCCCTCTTTTTTCGTCGGGGGTTAATATAGGGCGCGCAAAATGTTAGAATGGTTTGACATTTCGTGTCGGCTGAACATAGCCAAACCCATATAGGTTGAAAAAACGAAGTGAGTCACATAAAGTTAATATGAAGAGATATGTTTTGATTTCAGGGTAGCTTAGTATTATTGCATAAATCAAATTTAATTGATATTCAAATTTTATTGAGTTTGTTAATATTTAAATTAGACTAACCAGAACAATAGGGAAAGATCCTATTCATAATTTAGTTGCCTACCTCAAGACAGTTCCATATTTTGTTTTATTCAAATATAAGTAAATAAGTGAATAAGTGCATTATGTACAGGTGAGCTAAGTTGATAATCACATTACGATCGAAGCTAATTTGCAGCCCAAGACTAACGCCAGGGCTGTGATGGAGCCAAAGTGTGTAATGAACAATGCTCACGCGTTTCATACGACATTTTACAACTCGCGAGTAAAAAATATTTAAAATATTACAATCTTAATTGAAAAAAAACACAGTTCATGAATTTGTTTAAGACCTAGAGAATTGCAGGATGAATGAAAATTCAAAGAAAATGGCGTGCCGTAAGTTTTTAAGAGTTCCGTAGTCAAACTCGGAACCCTTATCGTTTCGCCACGTCCGTCTGTCCGTCTACCCGTCCCTCTGACATCGCAGTAATTTTATTCAGGGACTGTTATACTGCAAATTGGCAAAAAAAATAGTGTTTCTGTACCGCTACATAACTGTGTATATCAATTTTGAAAGCAAAGTTATTTAATTATACCTCACGTACATAAGAAAGGGGAGTGAAAAAATGTTTACTCATCCTCTCGAGTGAGGTATTGTTCAGTAGGTTTTTTAAAATAATTTGAAGGTTTTCTACAGTTTTTTAAATATTAATTCCCGTTTATGAAATTTTGAGCTCCAAAGTGGTTTTTTTTCGTGACTAGCGAGATTCATCGTTTAACTTAGAACCACATTATAAATGGTTTATTATAGGAAATAAATAGTTCTATTCTTTTAAAATGAAAATTAATTAATTTTATACAAAAAAATATCGATAGTTTGGACTGAGTCTCAAACCCACGCGCCACTGATTGTGCAACTAGTCTAATCACAACTTAATTATTTGAATTAAAACTCTTATAAGAACTTTACATCAGCCCAAAAAGAAAATAAAGGTTTATGTCACTTTGCTTAAGATGTCTTTGAATGCCGGTTTAATAAATTTAGTAACAGAAAATCTTACTATTTTATTCATACGGTTGCCAATAGTTTATTTATTTCGCAGAAATTAATCGGTTGAGATGTTTCATATCAATAAAAAAGACATTACTTTATTTTTAGGGTTCCATATTATCGAAAAGTGGCGGGATGTCTACGGAACCCTATAGTATGCGTAGTCTGACTTGCATTTGGCCAGTTATATTTATCTATGGGTCTGGCAAGGCCCCTAACAATTATTATATTATTTGAAATATAATAAATCGAATGTTTATAATAATAAAATTAAGAAATAAATGTATTTAAATAATTAATGTATCGATGTATAATATTTTAATAAACATTGTTTATTTATTTTATAAACATGCTTACTATTTTTAGGATAACTCTTTACTAAGATTTAAAAAAATGTTAATTCAAAATCACTAGTGTGTAATAAACTGCTTTATGAACCTAAAAGCGGTGCAACAAGGGCCACTCTACAAGCAAGTTTGTTGAAAAAATATATAATTCTTACTAGTTGTATTAAAACCATATCCATCTATACACAAATTCCTATTTGTTTTTAAAAAAACATTCGCCAAACATTCGCATAGATTCTTGCGAATGCGAATGCGAATGCGAATGTCAAAAAATATGCGAATATTCGCGAATGCGAATGCGAATATTCGTTACATCACTAATGTAGACACATCAAACAGAGGGTGCTCCTAATCTCCATATCTGATGACTCCTGGTTTGATTAAATTGTATGTAATTGTTTTGGCTCGAGAATTAATATAAATACTATTTTCGTCTATTCTTTTTTATGAAGTTTAAATAATCATGCAAAAACTGACCATATATCGATTTTTTCCACTCGATAATTATCGATACTTTTTAAAAATATCGATACGATAAATATCGATATATTTTTTTCATTTGCCCATCCCTAATGACAGTTTTAGTGGTGTGCACCACAGATTAGAGATATGTAGCAAGCTAGTTTGCACTGGTGGTGTGGTGAAGAAGCTATCGATCGTTTACGATACGGAAACTTTTCGACTATGTATGGGTGTGCACCCATACATACCTGTACCTGTGCAGGTATGGGTGGTATTTCTTTCCCCCATATTCACAATTGACAGAAAGTTACCGATGTCTAAAACGACAGCTTGTATCCTTCTTTTAGCAATTAAGCTGGATGGATGGAAGCTGTTGTTCCCGACATCGGAAACTTTCCGTCAACTGTGAATTAATACCCCCCTATGAGAACAATTTAACTTTGACAAAACATCGGATGGAACGCAATTTTTCTGTTGTCATTTTAAAAGGTTTGCAAGCTGTAAGATTTTATTTATACACATCTCTCAAAAAATAAGCATTTTATTAGTTTTCAGTTATACGTCAAGTAAAGACTGAAGATTTATATTCGTCGTTGAGTAGTTTCAAAATACATATGTTCAAAATACATAAAAGTCATAAAAACAAATTACGAAAACCCAAAA
This sequence comes from Notodonta dromedarius, assembly GCA_905147325.1. NCBI lineage: Eukaryota > Metazoa > Arthropoda > Insecta > Lepidoptera > Notodontidae > Notodonta > Notodonta dromedarius. The sequence continues at coordinate 9,640,131 of LR990165.1, read as the reverse complement.
TAATAGCCGCTATATTATTAAAAAAATCTATATTGGAAATTTTGTATGAGAAATCAACTAACGAAGTTCATCTAGTTTTAAAATTCTAGAAAAAAACACTATTTATTTATTTTGGCATATTGTATATTTGAGTAATTTTTATTCATATTTTATTTATTTATATAGGTGTATCTTGCATAGGTGGGACAGGATCGCTAAATTGGAGTTGGTCACACTGCATCTGATTGAAGTAAGGTGGGGCTCAAAAGGGCTTGCACCCAGGGCCGTTAAACTATAAAACACAGAGTACCTTGTATGCTATAAAAAAACTGAAGTAATGTAGGTAGTGACAGTGAAGTTTCTGCTTTGGTTTCTGCTTTCTGGATTTGTTTCTGGGAAAGCTGTTTACTTTGCTGTTGTTATTATTTGTAATTTTTGTAAATTACAGAATAACAATTCAATTTCCACTACAATTTAAGTGAAACAGCCCAACCATGGCACACTACAAGGGGGCAGCGTCTGAGGCTGGCAGAGCCATGCACCTCATGAAGAAAAGGGAGAAGGCCCAGCAAGAAATAGAACTTCGCAAGAAGAAAATAGAAGAGGATTTGAAGATACACAACATTGAAAGCAAGTTTGCTACTCATTACGATGCGGTTGAACAACAGTTGAAGAGTTCCACTATCGGTTTGGTTACACTGGATGAGATGAAAGCAAAACAAGAACACATAGTTAAGGAAAGGGAGAAAAAATTGGCGCAGAAGAAAGCAGAGAAGGAGAAAGAGAGACAGAAAGAAATAGAAGCTAAACAGGCACAGAAAAATAAGCAGAAACGTCAGGTAAAACATTTGGTTTACTGTCTGTTTACTGGACAAATTATTAAATAATTATTCATCTGAACACCAGATTACAATTGGTTTATAAACTATTATTCTGGAAAATACACCAATGCAAAATTCATACTTACCCCCAAGTCATCAAGAAAGAAGGTTAACAAGCCCAGGTCTTAATTTCATCATACTAATATTATAAAGAGGAAAACTTTGTTTGTTTGATTGTAATGAATAGGCTCCAAAACTACTGAACCGATTTGAAAAATTCTTTCAATGTTGGGAAGCTACACTATCCCCGGGTGACATAGGCTATAATATATTTTCAAAAAAATTAGGGATCCTTACTAAAACTCCAATAATGTAACCGCAATGTACCCGTGTGAAGCCCGGGCGGTCCGCTAGTAAGAAATATTCTTATAATTCCAGATCCAAGCTTTGTCATTTGATATGAATGAAGAAGAAGAGGAAGTAGATGACGAGGACGGGTCGGCTGATGAGAAACCAGATAAGAATTGGAGGGAAGAGGAACCAGTATGTGTAAAAATTTGAATAATATACTCTTCACCAAAAGCCGTGGATAAACTTACCACCTGTGACATATGAATTTGTACTGAACCTTCTGGGGAATATGGTTGCGACTTCCAATCAGGGACATTACTGTCTGCAAATGTAAAGTTATTCTCGCATATAAATACTTGAAAGAAAATGCAATAGCTTAATGGTTATATTCACAAACAATACTTGCCTATGTCTGCGAGTAACAATATAGAATGTTTGAAATGTGTGTTTACGTGCGCTGGGAGACCTCATATTAATGTTTGCCAATACTAGCAAATTGTCAGATGGTTAAGTGGATTCTGCAAATACATTTCTCATTTTGCCTGTTTGTCCATAGAATATTTTAAATATCAAAGCTTTCAAATTAAATGGATTATTAACTTTATCTTAGAATTTTCAACTAGGTCATTAGTGTTAAGGCTAACTGCCCTGCACCCCAGCCATATGCATAATTAAAGTGACAAGATCAGATAAACTTCCTCAATTTACAGACATTAAAAAAAATCAGAAAGAACCCAGATGTGGACACATCATTCCTGCCCGACAGAGAGAGAGAGGAGGCTGATCTGAAATTACGAGAAGAGCTTCGACTAGAGTGGGTGATGACACAAGCTAGCCTGAAGGACGAGCCTATTACGGTCACATTCAGTTACTGGGATGGATCTGGGCATAGAAGAAATGTTACGTTGAAAAAAGGTTAAAAGATACTGCTCATAAATAAAACTGAGTTTTGTGATGCATCCAATGCCACAGTGCCGCACATTAGAGGTTATTTATTGAGGTGAGAAAAAAGGTTATTTATTTTTGTTCCAGGGAACTCCATATACCAATTCCTACAGAGATGTCTGGACACACTGAGGCCGGAGTTTAGTGAACTGAAGACAGTATCCGCAGATCAGCTCATGTACGTGAAGGAAGATCTTATATTACCACATCATTACACATTCTACGATTTTATTGTTACCAAGGTATGTTTCTGCATTGGATGTTAATGGTGCTGGCCCATTACGTTATCACAATCTGGACTAAAATTTAATTTAGTTCTAAGAGTAAAATGACTGAATTATCATAACTTAATTTTAGTCTAGTTTTTGTAATGTTAGTCCATGACAAAATTTGTTTGATGATGCCTTTCGCTGCTCCTATTACATGGGAAAGAAAACCTACCAACATTGCACCATTATATTATTATTTTTATAATTAATTAATAAAGTAACTGTTTCAGGCAAGAGGCAAAAGCGGTCCTCTATTCCAGTTTGACGCCTCAGACGATGTTCGATTGGTGAATGACGCCTCTCAAGAGAAGCAAGACTCGCACGCCGGTAAAGTACTCTTGAGGTATGTTATTATAATTTAAATTAATTACGTCATTCTCCATGATCTTTATTCGAGTTGATTAAAACCTGCCCATCAGTTAGTGTGAGAATATCTATTTCAAAAATTGTTTTTCCAGGTCCTGGTACGAAAGAAACAAACATATCTTCCCAGCTTCAAGATGGGAGCCTTACGACCCAACAAAGATATATTCTAAATACACAATTAAAGGGAAATGAAGAAATATTATTATGGTTACTTTATCAAAGCAATCATCAAGACAATTATAGCAATTCATGCAATAATACAATACCAATTAGTGTAATTATAATTTTAATTTTAGAACAAAACATTTTTTTTACATATTTCTCTATGACAATATTTACACCTTTTCAAATAAAATCTATACAGTTTCTATCTACTGTTAGCAACTAACAATTTTTTCCAACTCCTGCCATCTCTGGTCTTCCAGTTTATCAAGGAACTGCTGTTTCGTGTCGCTGATTGGATTATCTTCTTTGGGGGGTGGGGCATATCTTTGGAAATGTATAATTGCAGCCAATAGGTTCCATATTGTAAATTCAGGCCACAGTACTTCAGTAAAGTATAGCACCGTGTTGGATACCTGTAAAAGTCAAAAGTACAGCATGACATCACAAACTTATCACAATGTTATCTATATTTATGGTTTATATGGACAATTTCTGGCAATATTGGGAATCGATACAATTTGAATTTTGTAATCTCCAAGTATCAGTTTTAAATACAAATGAAAAGTATATACGGTACTTATAACAAAAAACAATCAATTTTTGTATGTCTGCCTGTACTAGGTGAAACAGAAAGGGTATACTATTTTTTTTGCAACTTAACTTTGTAAATCTAAAACTATCGGCTTTGTGGGACAGTTGAAGTACTAAAGGTTTTGTAGACTTATGAAATCTGTCAACAGCTGTATCCCTGTAACACCTTTTGTTTTTCATGTTTCGTCCAAAGCTGATAGTTTTAGTTTTACAAAGTTAAGTTTTGAAAAAAAAAGTATACCCTTTCTGTTTCAACCTGTATATTCTGGCCTGCAAAACGGCCGGACTGATTTTGACGGGACTGTCAATGGCAGATAGCTGATGCTATAAGGCGTAACTCAGGCTACTTTTATTTTGTCGAAGTACCCCGCGGGCGGTGCCGCGGGCCATAGCTAATTTTGACTATGAAGGACACCATAGAAATGGGAATATACGTGGCACATCATAATTGGACGTAGTTTAGCAAAATAGAGCCAACCCACACACACTTCTGCAAACTAAAATCAACCTAGAACCACTAACTCAAGGTTGGTTTTGGTCTACAGTGTATGTGGGTTGATTCTGGTCTGCAATATGATGTCCAATTAAAAAAAATAAAGATGCACGTTGGAATACACACCTGCCACAACATAAAATCGGACAGCCTGACTTCCCCAGAAGTTCTGACTAGAAGTTCAGCTTCTCCTAGTTCCAATGTCTGCGACACAAGGTCAGCATCAATGTCTTGTGGTGATATTTCATTGTTCTTCACTCCATCCACTATGTGCGATGCTGCTCTGCTGATTTCATCTCTACCTGTGAAAAACTACTGTAAGTTTTCGCATTCACATTGAATAGATAATAATCAGGAAATGAATAATAATAAAGCCTATATTCTAGAGGTACAGAGACAGAAATGAAATATATTTACAATAAAGTTATGATCTAAAATTGATGTTGGTTGGAATCAGTAACTGTAACCTCTCCTAGCTTGTTCTGAGACAAAGGCCTCCTTCAGAGTCCTCCATTGTGCTCTATCTTTAGCTAATCTGGTCCATAGTGCGCCAGCTACAGCCTTTAAATCTGTTACTCAGCATTTGTCAGGTCTTCCCCATTTCCTTTTCCCTGTTCTAGGTTACCATTCTGTAATATTTGTACAATATTTCTTATAATAGGTTTAGTTTTACCTGTGTAAGCATATGCTATGTTCAGTCGCAATTTATTATTTTCCCGCGTCGCCAACATCGCGCGCGACACCAGCGACCTCAGGTCCTCAGGAAGCAGACACAATCTACCAGCTACATGTACACGGACTCCCCAATCATTTATTTGGTCACTGTGAAAAAATATTCATTATTCACAGACAAAAAAGATTCTCCTTCGTGTTTTTTTTTATTTTATGTTTTTTTTTATATAATTATTGATCTTATAATATAGTACAGTGAAAGCATTGGTTTCTTTTACATACAGTTCCTCCAACAGCCTCTGGAATTTGTCTCTGGCCAAGTTCATGAGTCCATCCACCTCTTCCTTGCTTCGTTTAAAGTTTTCAATGCTGAATGCATAGACTGTCACCTCAGGAATCCCAAGATCTAGGCACCACTGAAAGAAACATCAATTAAATTTAATTAATTACACTAACTAATTCATCATTGCTTGATTAATTGGCACAGTGGATTTTGTCTGTGAAATCTATCAATAGTGGACATAAATAACCCTTCCTTTTGGCTTTGTGTTAGTTGGGTATAAAATAAACCAAACCTAAACCACCTATGTTGTTCAACTGGGCTAGGCTTTCTGGGCGGAAGCAACTAGACATTTCCAGAATAAAAACATGTTAACGTGGAGTAGCGACGAACCTTGAGAGTCTCGGATAGTTTGTCAAAGCCCTTGTAGTGACCAGCACTGCTGTCGACACAGTTCTTCTTCGCGTACCGACGATTCCCGTCCATTATGAACGCTATGTGCTGCGGAACGCGACCGGTCTTCACCACTTTTATGCAGAACAGTTGGAAGAATGAAACACAGTTCTCTTTTACCCACGACATGGTGATCTTGGTTTTCTTGGTAATATATTTCGCGGTGAAGTATTTTAACACGTCAACGTTAGAGGTAGTAATTTGGATTAAACAAAGAAAAACGAGGGCATTCTGTTCAAAGAACCGTGACAATTATTGACCGTGAAATTATACTCTCATTATACATTTTATTTGTTCATGTAAATTATAAACAGAACATCTTATAGGTACAATAATTAAAATGTAATTGTAAAGTTCAGGACGAAATCAACCTGTCAATTTGATTATTTTGAACTGACAGTTGACTGGCACGGCATATGTGTTGACAGAACAGAATTGCTACCAACCTAACGATATCTAAGAAAAGAATTACAGTTTTTTTAATTTACGAGGTATATAACTGGAACGCGTTTTGTTTTCTGTTGCCAATTTAAAATTACTTTGGCGATGTCACTCGCTGTCATCCGTTGTTGATTTTATTTGACAGTTGGTTGGGTTTGCTGAATGAATTTATTTGGTTAGATTTTCCAATAATTTATCGAAAGATATAAATAACCATTACTATGAGTAAAATATTCAGGTTGAAATTAACCGCTTTGGGTCACCCTAATCCAGAAGCCTTCAACTGTGACGGTAAGTGTAATAATTCTTGAGGAATCACTGCCTACGCGTAAGTGGTATAACATACCCATATTTTGCAGACGAAAAGGAATATAGGAGTGTGATTCTTTGGCTAGAGGATCAGAAAATTAGACACTACAAGATTGAAGAGCGGGAAGGGCTGAGACAAATAGAGAGCAACAGTTGGAAGGAGGCCTATGATACATATCAAAAGGACTTGGTGAGCCCGGCTTCCGAGGGCACGCTGAATGAACAACTAAACTGGCTCTTATCGTACGCTGTGCGATTAGAATATGCGGATAATGGTGAGTTTACTGTGCCTTAAGAATACAGCCCAATCAGTTTAACTCTTAATCTTATTTTCAATAAATAAAGAGGAAGAGTTGTGAACAAACTTCTACCACTCTACAAATCGTATAGGTTATCAATCAATAATAATTTCGGATAATTTATATATTTATAATCTGGTCAGCAAATGGCTAGGCAACAGGTAAACTTTGTACTATCTATAATGATTTGTTGCACAATTCTATTTCAGTTGAAAAATACAAGAAAGCTAAAGTTGAGGAGCCTAAGCAAGCTGCCCCTAATGTAGTCTCGTCCAATCCTTTGGACAACCTTGATTGTAAGTACATTTTCTGAATTTATTTTATTATTTAGAAACTAATAAAAATTATTGTAAAATGATTTTTTTTACAGTTGCTAGTCCAGCTTTCAAATCAGGCGTAGACAGAGTATCAACCCTTGGTGGGGTTGGACCACACCCTGATCCAAAGTTCCGGTTGGCAGCCTTAGCTAAGATTCTGAAGACAGCGCCCCATCCTGAACCTCCTAAAACAGAAGTGAATCTAGTCCAACAACCGGCTGATGTACTGAAGCTACTGTTTGTCCAAGACCTCAGAGACTTACAGACTAAGATAAATGAGGCCCTGGTGGCCGTTCAGACAGTAACGGCGGACCCACGCACTGACACTAAGCTTGGCAAAGTCGGAAGATAATTTTTCAGTTAACTACGGCATCTTTAGTCTAATCATTCATAACACTAAATAACTCATTTGAGATGCCTACCATAAGATAATTAGCTGTTCATTAATATTTTATAATGGAAGCATTAAGGTAACTGATAAGGACAAATACTTACCCAAAAAAGATATTGCCGTTCCTCATAAACCTGTCTAGTGAGGTGTTCTATGCAATGAGACAATAGTCCCAAAAGAACTGATCTGTAATTTATATTTTACAAATAAAATTAAAAACAAAATGTCACTTACATTTTTATTTAAAAGTCAACAAAAATTTATTTCTAATCCTGAGATAACTAGCTACTAGAATGAATGAATTGCACCATCATTGTAGAACTTAAAATTAAGAATTTGTTGAATAAACTTTATTGTAGACTGGTTTGCACATCAACCTTTGCCAAGGTTAAAAACAAATTAAAAATAATGTATATCTTCTCTTCAGTTCATGCCACCTCCTTTCTCCAGCATCTGTGCAAATCTATTTGTGATGAGCAAAGAAACGTCTATGAATCTTTCTACACAGTTGGTGATGCAGGTTTCGGTGCGGGAGTCCAGTTTGGCTCCTGGTTTGTCCACACACTTGTCCCAGCAGAAGTCATTGAACTCGTGAATCTAAAAGAGAAGTAAATAAACATTTAACAACCTAATCCAATCATTCAGGCATATCCGACTGAACTAAAGGTCTAAAACTATATTTGTTTATGAAAAAAGGCACTTAAAGTTGCATAGGACATAGATGGCAATGAAGTAAATCTTTAGTATAGACCCATACCAGTAAGCAAGTAGGATAAGGAGGCAGGTGGTAGGCTTTACTCATAGATAGGTATACCTAATATAAATATCTACTCACACAATAAGGATCCAGTATTTAGGCAGAGTGTAAATTCTATGATTATTGATCTTAGTATAAATCATATAACAATGTAAGTAAACCAATGATGCAAGAATATATATTTACCTGTGCATGGAATTGAGCTTTCTGTTTCTCCGCTAATAGGAAATCTTGTAGTTCAGAGTCTGCACCTTTCGGACTTGCAAAATCTGATAAGTCAGTCATATTGCTGATTTAATTATTTATTTTCAAAAGAGTTGAATAATTTTTCACTTCTCATTAAATTTTTGGTTATATTTTCTACGTTTCAAGGCCTGCAATCTGCGATTCAGCCATATATTTAACATGAACAATTTGACATTTATGAGATACTCTTTCTCCCTCTTTCAACATTTTGTTTGTAAAAGAGAGCACTGAACAGTTGTGCCGAGACATGAACGAAAATTGTTTCAGGTTATTATAAGTATAAAAATAAAAATATAATAAATAAATAATAAATAATAATATAATAAATTATAAACAGAAATTGAACGTACTGAACAATATTTTATAATATCTACTATATAAAAATAAGTCGGGTTTTCCTTCCTGACGCTATAACTCCAGAACGCACGAACCGATTTCCATGGTTTTGCATTCGTTGGAAAGGTCTCGGGCTCCGTGAGGTTTATAGCAAAGAAAATTCAGGAAAATTGTTAAGGGTGGTCCACATTCCACGCGGACGGAGTCGCGGGGCACAGCTAGTACTATATAAAAATAAGTCGGGTTTTCCTTCCTGACGCTATAACTCCGGAACGCACGAACCGATTTCCACGGTTTTGCATTCGTTGGAAAGGTCTCGGGCTCCGTGAGGTTTATAGCAAAGAAAATTCAGGAAAAAAATTAACAGAACGCGGACGGAGTCGCGGGGCACAGCTAGTTAAATTCATAAAATACACAATATTTTATGCACGCATGAGTGATGATAATATAAACTGTAACGCAATCAATTTGTTTTTTTTTACTGAGATCAAGGCTTTTGATATTGCAATGTGTGCGACTTTACTCGGGTAGATGGCGCTAGTGTGCCTAGGAATTCGATCAACAAAATTAAAACACGTTACTTTTTTGCATTTTTGTACTTTTTATTTAAATAGAACTAAATATCTTAACGTAGACGGAATTAATACCATCGAGGTTATTATCATAGATATAAATAAAATTCACAATTCGTTTTTGTCAATGAAATTTAGCAACTTGGCGTTCAACATTTTACGGGCGGATTCGGCAAACACAAACTGACACGCATTTAAAGATAATCTAGCTAATTGTGATTGACTGAGGTTGAATGTTTCAGCACATAGTCTGTATTCTTGAGAGAGGGATGTTGCAAACATACCCTTATCGTCCGTCTGAAAAATAAATGACACTTGGTTTAATAAAATGGGAACTGCAATAGCCTACAATAATACAGCACCTACTTACACATATTATTACGGGTACTTCAGCATCATACAAGTACTTGAAATGATGAGAATCATAATCTGGAGTTGACTTTGTGTTAACATTGCTTGTGAGACACACCTCTGAAAAAATATTTCAAATGGACTTATAATCAAAATCGAACACACATAATACCAGTTTAATTATAAACCAGTTATAGGACCTCGACCGTATCAATATATCGCGTTTCAGGTTTCAATCAAGATTTCAACAATGTATTAAACGTTGCATTCAGCGCCATCTGTTATCAGGTATCGTGAATGATTTCACTAGTAGACCTTTATGTTAGATATTTCTGAGCAATGATAACAGTAATAAAGCTTCGCATTTACTAATGATTATTGAAGTCGACTTACCAACAGGTATTTTGGATTTACACAATGCGGTCCATGTTTGCTCTGTGCCGCCAAAGCTTGGATGTACGCAGACACCGTGTCCGATCCTGTCTGGCGTGAACTGTAACATTTCCATCACCTCTGCTGGGTTGCACACCTCGCCGCAATGCAATGATACCTGAAATTAAGGATATGGTCGTCTTATTTGCAGTGACACTTAGAATGAGTGCCAGCCATACTCAAAGTCAAATCAGCTCAAATGCTGAACAATTCAATTTTATGTTTATATTTACAGGAAAAAATGTGAGTGGAGATATCTGTCGTGACATTTTATTCAGTTACGGTCCTCAGATAATTTCAATCTTAGATAATAATTATTTCAGGCCATACTAATATATAGGTGGTTTTGCAGAATGGAACAAATCCATATTTAATTCTCCAAACTGAAACCAACCCACAACCACTTGCACTAGGCTTGATTTTGGTCTGCAAAAGTATGCGTGGGTTGTTTCATTCTGAAAAACTATTACTATCCAATGGATATGTATTACAGATCTGCCAACCCTCATAGAAAGTAGTTAGAAACAATTGTAACTGACGACTATAATGACGACCGCTTGGCGCAGTGGTTCGAGCGTAGGCCGCTCGGCTCACTGCACATGGTGGTTGCGGGTTCGATTCCCGCCGGGGCAAATTTCGGAAATGGCCTTTTCGTAATTTGCCAAGGTCTGGGTGTCACTGGGATCGCCCCCAGTCCATTGTATGGTACCCATAGTACAAGCTTTGCTTAGTTTGGGACCGTACAGTTGGTGTGTCTGTCTGGCGATATTTATTATTATTTATTATTATTAAACTAACCTTCAAGCCAGCGTCCTTTGCTCTTTTGAGAGCGGGCACAAAAGTCTGGAACTCTCCCATAGTTGGGTCACCACTCAGTTCAATGCCCACCACAACATCTGGGTATTTCTTGTTGAAGTTTATTGCTATGTCAGCTATTTCTTCTGCTTCAGAAGCTGTTGAGTTCCTGTTTATTGACACTATGAGGCATGACACCATTGTTAGATGAATTGAAGACTTCCTGAAATATTACAGAACATTTCAAGCAAGGTGTAAAAAGTTTTTACACGGTCCGCAACTTTAACTGCTTAACGTCAGGCGATGTTGATACTCCCTTTATTAATATAAATTAATAATTTAGCCCTTTTTGACGTCCCACTCCTGGGCACGGGCCTCCCCTCAACATGAGGGGGATTCAGGCCATAATCCACCACGCTGGCCCAGTGCGGGTTGGCGGATTTCACATGTCTTTCGAAAATTGGTTAGATCTTCTAAGACATGCAGGTTTCCTCACGATGTTTTCCTTCACCGTAAGCAAGTGATAATCATATAGGAATTATGATTCGCACATAGATTTCGAAAAATCCAGAGGTGCGAGCCGGGATTTGAACCCAAGACCTGGTGCCCGCAAGACGCGTGCTTTTACCAATCGGCTATCACTGCTGCTTTTATTAATATTTTAATCAAATATATAAAATTCCACAACATTAGATTATAACATTTGAATAGTATGTAATAATATATCCTTGTGTTGTGTGTTCCCTTTTGTATGTGTATTTTGTGTTGTTCAACATTAACCGGCCAATCTCAACAAAAAGTCCGCTTTGGAATAAACACCGATTGTTCAGTTCATCTCCATCGTGTCTCCTCTACGATGTCGACATTCGCAGAATCACATTGGGCCTGACTCAATGGAAAGACGCCATTAATATAAAAAATATAAAAAAAGAAACATCAGGCAAGCTGTACGCGTGTTTGCCATCTTTAAAAAAATACAAAAAGACAAGGTATAAGAAGTGTGAACGTATAATTTATGGGTCAATGAATGATTGAATAATGTGTGAATATTTATACTGTAAAATATTTTGCAATTATTTAATAATGCACTGGCCCAGCTTAGTTGATTAAGGCTTGACTCCCTTCGCATTGGGGAGGTAATGTGGTCAGTATAATAGAAATAAGCTTTCTGAAATATTAAAATTGACACCAACATAATTATCAAAGAAATGTAGCTGCACCAACTGCATCGGACCACTCTCTACCCTTTCAGAGAATATTTGGGTGTAATTGTAATTATTGATAAATGTTTGTAAAAATAATTTGCATGGAACTGTTAAAATTATATCAACTCACTGTACAGCTTGTATAATAGTTTCAATATACAGTTCTTTGGTCATGTGTGGTGTGTCTCGAGGTGTGCTTCTCAGCTCCAAGTAGCAGCATCCATCATCTTGGAACTCCTGCAGCGTCAGCGTGGTGGCCATAGAGAGGGCTTTGGGAGTATTTGTTAGGGAATGCGCGATGCTGAATACTTGAAAGCAACTGAAATATGTATTTTCATTAATATTGCATTATTTTGTTATTATAAAAAAAACATACTTCATAAGTTTTATAAGGAACTCCCACACAACATAATTATTATGCTTTTAGGTCCACCGGTTTAGGCAGTTCATTGTCTATCAGTCAGACTAGATTAGATAAAACAGATAGTTTACACTTACATCAAGATGAGCACCTGACTGCTATAGATATAAATATTCCAAGGGAACTTTTAAGTAAGTACTCACTCTGCTAAGTTCCTGGAGTCGCCGGATCCTATTTGGAACTCGTCAATGAAAGCATTTGTTTTATCCACAAGACCTGAATCCGCATGAAACCTCTTTAATTGTAACATCGTAGCACGACTCAAAGAACCATTTAAATGAGCGTGTAGTTCCTATAAAATGTACAATTAAGTTTGAGAAATTAGGAATTTAAGATTAATGGATATTTTGGGGAGATGAAATTGGTCTTAATCTGGTTAACTAATAAACTCACAACTTTCGGCAATTCACGGCAAAATGTATCCAAATCCATCGCAAATAACTCGCTAAAATAATTGTTTCAATCACAAAACTTCCTTTATCAAAGCAAAAAGGATAAACTAATGAATACCAATCAATGAACGAAAAGAAATGAGGAAATTAAATTGTCAATTTGTCAAAACAAAACAAATCACAACAATAATAAATCTTATCTCATTCTTCTGTGTAACCAATCACTGTGAAAAACCTTATCAGACCGTTCTGCAATTGGTTGTAGTTTTTTTTCTTTGTTTTGGTGTGACCAGTTTAATGGGCTTAGTGCGCTTAAAAGACTCATATTGTAATCTTTGAGACTCATACTCTCAAGAAAAATATAGAATAATGTCTTTGAAAATTGATAAGATAACGCACTTTGTTATCAGTCATTATTTTTAATTCTTATTTGAAAAACTATGAGAAACGATCAAAATATGTTGAACTTATTATTCGCTGTTATAGTTTACAGCTCTCACTTTATCTACGTGAAAAGTGAATCTAATATTCCTATTGTAATAACTACATGGAGATTTACAAATTCTACCATAAGAGGTAGGTAAGGTAATTTATTTATAAAATAAAAATATACTAGAGTGCAGCAAGCCGTAAGTATGAATAAAATAATTAAAGGAATTTGTGCGCTGTAACTACTTACTTAAGGCTCTTTACACAGCCAGGTACTTAAGCTAGGTACTACATTAAACAAAACATGATAACACTGATAGGTTATAAGAATTAATACATTGTCTGCAGCCTGGGAAGTCCTGAAGGAGGGTGGGCAGGCTCTAGACGCAATAGAGCAAGGGGCGTCAGTATGCGAGGCCCAGCAGTGTGACGGCACCGTAGGCTATGGAGGCAGTCCTGATGAAAACAGTGAGACTACTCTGGATGCGCTTATTATGGATGGGTAAGACTATAAGCATAATCATCAGCTTGTTCCTCTCCACCGCTAGACAAAGCCCTCTATAGAAAGAATATTACATCGAAATTATCTGTTGGTATTATAAAGATATTTTTTTAACCAACTTCAAAAAGGATGAGGTTCTATGAGCGACTGACCTACCTATGTATTTTTTAAATTATTTTAAATATTTACACAATAGTAAACTTTATTTTTATTATATATTATTACTTTTCTATTTCAAAATGCAATAAGTATATAGACAGACTACATACCTATGTAATAAAAAATATTGTTATCACTATCATATGAATGGCAAGTATCTATGCATTTATATGTATGTCATAGGTATAACTAAATATTGATAATATGTATATGTAAAAATAATTATTCATATTACTAGCTGTGCCCCGCGACTTCATCCGCGTAGTATTGGATTATTGGGTTAAAAAGTATCCTATATGTTAATCCCGGTTATAATCTATCTGTGTTCATTTCACCCAAATCCGTTCAGTAGTTTTTGCGTGAAGGAGTAACAAACATACATACATCCACACTCACAAACTTTCGCATTTATAATATTAGTAGGATAAAATAAAACTATGCTTCAGTTTGAATTATATTTATTTCATGTACTGATGCAGCAATTCGCTTTAGTTACCCTAATATAGGGTCTAAAACTCACTAAAAGCCAACCAATAATTGCTATGGAACTTGCTTCATATTATTATTTTATAATTCCATAAAATTGTTAGTCATATTTTCCAGGAGAACCATGAATGTGGGAGCAGTCGGTGCATTACGTCGAATAAAAAGAGCTATATCAGTCGCTCGTCATGTATTAGAGCACACAAAACATTCATTCCTGGTTGGGGAGCTGGCTACCCAGTTTGCTGTGGAAATGGGCTTCCATGAAGAGTCACTCAGTACTCCCGAGTCCAAACAATTGTGGATGAAATGGCGTAACGAAAACCAGTGCCAACCTAATTTCTGGATGGTAAAATTTTAATTAACTCTTGAATATTTTTGTTAGCGGTGGAGATGTCAAGATAGAATAAGCAGCATTACTTTTAGTCAAAATTGTGCTAATTATTACTTGATGATGCAGCTTGGTTCTAATATTCTAGCTTTGCTATCTTCGTATATATGTTATGTATATGTATCATTCTTCTGTATGTTGGTTTGTCCCTGAAATCCTCCAAAACGGCTGGATCGATTTTTATGAATTTTTTGTTTGTTTGAGTGGGTCCCTTAATAGTTTAGATTCACAACTGAACCCACTAGGTGGCGCGCTTATCATAAGAACGGATATCGTGATTGAAGATACCATAGACACAAGACTCCAGTTAAAGAAATTATATGATAAATAAGTAGGGGTTAATAGTTACTCATCACACAACCACAGAACTTATACATTTTATGTATGTTACAGAATCTCAATTGGATTGATAATACAATATCACTTTATTTCCACCAATCTTATCCCAGGATGTCAAGCCAGATCCAAGTAAATCCTGCGGGCCTTACCACATAATAAAGAAGACAAGTCATCACCAACCAGAGGCGATGATGGTGGACAGATATAACCATGATACTATTGGAATGGTCGCCGTTGATAAGAATGGCGACGTAGCGGCCGGTACTTCTACGAATGGCGCTAAATATAAAATACCTGGGTAAATTATTCAAAATACAATTACATTATCCCATTGATTGATCAATAGGCATTGATTAATCTATTTGTATTTACGAATGGCCAGTGTTAATAATACACACTTCAAATTACGTCTCAAGGCTTTTACCATTCCAAAAATAAATCGATTATTATATTTTTTTTCATTTAAGTATACCTCATTTGTAATTTACTCTGATTCACAGAAGAATTGGTGACTCTCCTATACCAGGGGCAGGGGCATACGCAGACAACGCTGTCGGTGGTGCTTCGGCGACAGGAGATGGTGACGTCATGCTTAGGTTTCTCCCAAGGTAGGTGTAGGTACTTACTACATAATTGGAAAAGTTTCTAAAAAAAAAATACATATTGTACATCAGTAGCTGCATAAATTTACCAATTAGTAAGGTAGTCTCATTATATTTTTTGTTACAGCTTTCTAGCTGTAGAAGAAATGCGTCGAGGTGCAACACCCAAAGAGGCGGCCCGAACAGCTGTTAATAGGATAGCGGTGCATTATCCAGACTTCATGGGAGCCGTGGTGGCTTTGTCTAAAACTGGTCAGCATGGTGCAGCTTGTCATGGCATACCAGTCTTCCCATATGTTGTATACGATGCTACGAGTAATAATTATGAAGTTGTTAGTGTTGATTGTTGATAAATAAATACAAATACCGTACGTACAAAAAAGTTGTTTTCAGCATAGAAAAGTTCATAAAAAGACACTCAGTTATGGTTAAATCTGAGAAATACTTTTGTCCTCGGTGCAACATTTAGTAAGCATAGAGTAAAGATACCAAAGGATCATGTTCCAAATTTAAAAATTATTTCCCCTTCCTCTTTATGTCAGTCAGCGTGTGACGCGCAATAATAAATTCCGACTCGGCCATTTTGTAATTGACTGTTTCCCTGCGCTCACTGTTCAACGTAAGTTGTGATTTTATTTTTATTTTACTTGTATTCTTCAAGTTTCTGATAGTTTTAATCTTATAATTAGTAACATTTGATTCTGAAATACTAGATTTTTAAGAATTGTGTTAATTTTATAGTTTCTAACCTTTATTTTATTTGAACCCCACGTGGTTATACTTTCATGATGACACCAAAATTTCATTTCATTCGTGGTATCTACCATAGTGTACACACAGTGATGGCCTTAACGCGTCTGATTTTACCTAAACTTCATCCAACCTCCACTACATATTCGCCATGTGACTAATTCGAGGCATTATCTTAATAGAATGGCGGACGCTGCTCCAGCCGGTGGACGTGGCGGTTTCCGCGGTGGTTTTGGTTCTCGCGGCGGCGACCGAGGTCGCGGCGGCCCTCGTGGTCGCGGACGCGGTCGCGGTCGCGGCCGTGGACGCGGAAAGGAGGACCAGAAAGAGTGGGTGCCCGTAACCAAGCTCGGGCGCCTCGTCCGCGAGGGAAAAATCGACAAACTCGAGAGCATCTACCTATTCTCGTTGCCTATCAAAGAATTCGAGATCATCGACTTCTTCCTTGGGCCGTCCCTCAATGATGAGGTGCTGAAGATCATGCCCGTGCAGAAGCAGACCCGTGCCGGTCAGCGTACGCGTTTCAAGGCGTTCGTTGCCATTGGAGACAACAATGGCCACATTGGTCTTGGCGTGAAGTGCAGCAAGGAAGTTGCCACTGCCATCCGTGGGGCTATCATTCTCGCCAAGCTGTCTGTCCTCCCTGTGCGCAGAGGATACTGGGGTAACAAGATCGGAAAGCCCCACACCGTGCCTTGCAAGGTAATTATCTTATATCTGCAATATCACATTTTGTTTGTGTTAACTTTAATTGAATGATGAAAACTGATAATCATTTCATTCGTGGTATCCTCTGAGGAATTCCAGTGAAGTTCGTTAACGCGTCTGATTATATAATTCAAATTTTCAGCTGAAATTGTAGTTGTATTCCGTGATAACAATTTTTTATCTTCTCACTTACAGGTCACCGGTAAGTGTGGTTCAGTCACCGTGAGATTGATCCCTGCTCCTCGTGGTACCGGCATTGTGTCAGCCCCGGTCCCCAAGAAGCTGCTTCAGATGGCTGGTGTCCAGGACTGCTACACATCTGCCCGTGGCTCCACTGGTACCCTTGGCAACTTCGCTAAGGCCACTTATGCGGCTATTGCCAAGACTTACGCCTACCTCACACCAGACTTGTGGAGGGATATCCCACTCACAAAGTCGCCTTATTCTGAATTCAAGGCTTAAACAGTTATTCTGTACAACTTCAAAATAAATGACTTGGCCAACTTATTTGCAGACTTTTTATTTTCCACTTGACTACCTATTTTAGAGCTTGGAAGTGCAAAGGATATCAGCAGTGGAATCTGCCTGAGATGTGACCTGTGCTATTTTGGTTTGGTACACAACTATGATCTAACTGAACAATGCTATTGTAGAGCCAAACTGAAATATTCTTATCTAATTGCAATTAATGGCATACAATATAATTTGAGATTTAAATTAACTTTTATTTAATTTTGCAAATTACATATTTTCGATCTAGTAGGCTGACCTATTACTTGTCTCTGTAATATATTCCTAGTTGCTATTTCCATTAGTTACATTAAAGTCATATATGTAGATAAAGTATAGGTAGATTAAGATCACAAATCTACATGCACTTCAATGTTGAAATTAAACACCATTTTAAGATTTGCTGAATTCTTTTACTTCTTTTTCAAATAAATGTATAGTATGATCGCAAACTTTCTCCAAGTCTGTGAGTCCTCTTTTCAATATTTCTAATGCTGGAGTTTCTTTTGCTTGTATCCTAAAGTGCATCTTGGCCTCGGCGGGATGTGGCACGGTGTAGCCACAGAAATCAACATCATCACTGCAACAAACCACACTTTTTAAGGTCAAGAAAGAAAGCTTATCACTCCAGCAGAGGATAGTGATGCTATATCAAGGTATATTGTAGATGATGATACATGAATAGGGTGAAATATTGTAGGGTATCTATTAGATTTCGGTATGTCTGTTTCAGAGGTGGTTGTTCAGACAATTTGGAGGATTTATGTATTTCTACACAATGCTTGACATTCTCTACAAGATTTCCATTAGTTTCCAGGATTGCTCAATGGAAATGATTTGCTGCCAAATAGGTACTTACTATCTATTTATAATACATTCCAAAGCATTTCCTAATGTGTGACTTTCATTTTGGAAGACATAAGTCCGGCATGTTGGGCCAGTGTCCTCATCACCAGGAAGCTGGAATGAAAGAATATAAAGTTATAGTAGGTTATAGTACCATCTACTTATGATGATTGTAAATGAATGACATAAATTAATAGGTAGGTACCTAATTTATTTTACTGTGGGCTCAGCTTAATAGCCTAAGGCTCTGAACAATCTGAGACTATAGGTAAATAAAATGAGGTTATGTTGTCATGTGTATTTTGAATAGGCTTGTGCGATGTCGTTAAGATTATAAAATAAACGATATACCTCGGATATCTTCATCTCTTCATAAATTGAATTGCTGGAATCTGTAATATCTTGTCAGACAGCGAGGCGACGTGAATATCAATGTGCGAATTTTAACCACGACGATGGTACGACAATAAGTAAATTATGAAAGTTTTAACGTTCTACAGGTTTAAAATATGTTATGAAGAATTAAATCAACAATTTAAATTTGGTTATTTATTTTACTTTAAACTTAATCCACACCAAAAAAGCAAACTACATATCTGTAATCTGTGAAAGACACCACAATAACAAAAACAACGACATTGACTATTGACAATCATACAATGACATTGACACTGACAGCGAGACTAGGGTCAAAATCAAGAAGCCTAGAGTTATGTATAAAGTTCTTGGTCAAAATCTTAGGAATATAATGCCCAAGAAGGTTAGAATACCACTGGAGATATCACGTAGAACTATGGAGTGAAGACAGGTTTTTTTACATACATACATATGCTCTGACCCTCTCACACTTCATCTGAAATTGCCATGATAAACACAAAAAAATACCCAAACTAACGTGTAATGAGCCAAGATTTCGCAAGTCCATTGTTTTCGTGTCTGTTTTTTTATGGATTTTATTTACATATTACATATGCTCAATTTGAGAATCCTCTTTTGACTTCAGTATTTATTTTTATATAGAAAACCAAAAAATATATAAACCGTTCACTTTCCTGATTGTCGGTAGCTGTTATTTTAATAATTTAGCAACACTGATAGAACACTCAATTTGACACTATGGCCAAACTGTCAAAGATTTACAAGCACTTCGCATTTTTTAATTAGTTTGATGCTTAAATAAAAGTGTATTCTTGTAATTTAAACGATGTATTGTGTTGTGCAAAATTGCAGAAGTGTATGGATACCAAACTCAAACATTAAGTTACACGGGTAATTGTATTTTACGCTAATCACCGTATTTAACCATATTTATATTATTTTTATGGGAGACGTAATAAAACATCAATAAATGATTATTATTAGTATTGTGTGGCTATTGATTAATGATATAACAGTTTATGTTGTACTTTTCGTACTATATTCATTTAGTTTTTACATGAACATTTGACCTAAGAAGGGTGACCATCATCTCACTGTATTTAGCAGATTTTCTGAGTAAGGAAGGATACATAAGTATTATACTAATCATATGTTCCAAAGTCAATCATCTTATTACACTTATATGTGTTCGGTCCCGAAGCCTGCTCCAATGGGTTATTGATAAAGTAAAAATGCTGTAGAAAATGTGCTAATGAAAATCTATATTGTTATTGTTGCTAGGCTACAAACACCATAAAGTCAAAAGAGAAACTATATACCAAAAAGGTTGTTCAAGCCTTAAAAATATGAGTACCCACCATATATTGTGATTGTGCTAAGTTTATAAGTACCACAATCACAATGGGTACCTATTTTATGACGGGTGCGTATACCTCACTTTGCCCCCTGCACAATTCGACCCTAGGCAGGTGCCGAGCCGGCGCGGCGTTCGGCTCGCATACGTGCTCGCGCTGGTACCGCGCTGTGAGTTAGTGACAGTTAGACCGTCACGCAGAGAACGCGCGTAAGCTCGAATGCCGGTTGGGTTATTTATGCAAACAAATAAAATTTGAGTGCCTGTTTGAAATATCAAAATAACACCTTTTCACTAAATCCATATGCAAGTAGATACTCGTACAATACATAGGTAACAAAAAAGCGGGTTGAAGCGGTTTGTTCCGGGTAATCTCCGAAACGGCTGGACCAATTTTGACGGGACTTCCACAGATAGCTGAAATATATTAGCTGATACATACCGCATATTTATATTTTTAAATTTTAAGTAATTTTGGAAGTGGTTTCACTGGCTTGTCTCATTTTTTTTTACTTGTTTATGATGAGTGAGTTTGTAACGCGTATCAACATATGTGATGTGACTTAAATGGTTGTATCTTTTGATTGCGGTGACCTGGAAGCTTTATAAATTATTGATTCTTCTTCTTTCTTTAAAAATATGTCCCAGTAATAGCAATAACAAACACATTTAATAACAATACAATACAAAAAACAGGTGTGATGTGATTAAGATTAGAAAAGTCACGATGACATGACTATTCATTATCATCAAACAATCTATTTACTATTCTAATAAATTTTGTGGTAGCTTAACTTCCACTGAAATTGGGATCACCACTGTTGCACAAGAAATCAATCGCATCAGCGACAGAAGAACTGAGCGTCTGCGCTGCAAGACGTACATATATGTATTTATTTTTATACTATGATAGTTGACATGTCCACCTGTAACTTTTTGGACAATTTTAACCCTTCTTTCAATTGCACCATGTGAAGTTCTTTAATAAATTTAAATGACATTTCCGTCCGGCGTTGTTAATGTACCTATAATCAGACATTTCTAGTAAGCTTTAAAATATGCGTAGCATCTAATAAGCAGTGTACATTGTTAACACATAAGTCTTGTAACGATCGTGACTGCGCTTTTGATATGTCATTTTGTATTGGTATGACATAAGAAACATTGACATTTCTAAGATCGCTCTCTCAGACTTGAGATCGATTTATTAATATGGGCCCGAAACCGTCAGTCCTAAACTTGAGATCCGATGTTGTCACCCTAAAGAGAGAAGCAACAAACACGTGACGTTATTCAAGGTCATATTTTTTTGCTTCAACACATTGTTCGTGTTAAAACATCCAGTGTTATGTATAAAGTTCTTGATAATGCCATAGCATTGTAGTGATGCGTAAACCTGTAAGATATAGCAAGGGTATATAGAGATACTAATTGAAACAAAGCCAACTAATTCGGTATTAGTTCAACAGTGCAAAATTAAATATTATCGTCGTAGGACACACCGAACTCAATAAGAGTTATGCAAATAATCATGAAATCAAAAAATTATCATAATTATGCAAATAATCTGCCACAACCACTGCTTCTAATAATGCCACGGCAATAATATCTTAACCGGTGGATAAGATGCATTGCGATTTTATGATTTCATTTTATAAAATAAAGTCAATTTTCTAAAGAGCACATATAAAAGCTTGAGATGGAAATGTTGAAACACGTCAATCAACTAGTTTCGTGCGGTCTCTTCATGAAAATTCCGTGCAGTAACCCACGGTACTTAATGTACATATACGTTTTAATTTATTCGGTAACATAGTCGCTTAATCAAGTAGTAAGTACTTACCTACTTAATTACGAGAGACGTAGGGAGCTCGAGTTATCTCTTAAATGATAACCGCACCCGATACACAGCCCGGCTTAAATAAGTCGTTAGGGTGTTGATTATTTTAATAAACGTATAACTTACGTACATACATTTTACAATCCCAACAGTTTTTATAGGCTATCAGCATTACGAAGGGGATTCTTAGCCATTCTTTCGGTAAGCTAGGTATATATAGGTAGGTATAGGATATACCTACGTTCTTCTTTCTTTAAAAATATGGCTCACCCAGGTTAATAGGTATTTCGCCAGTGTTAGGTATGTAACAAATAGCAATACAAACACATTTAATAACAATAATAAAATAATAAAAAATCAGTGCCGTCTAGGGACGCCCGAAAGAAGCGAAGCTTTGCAGTAGATATTAGATATATTATAAGTGGCGTGCATAGGGTTTTGAAACAGGGTAGGCAGAGTGTAACATAAAAATACCTTGAATTATGTCTCGCTAGCTTATTATAGATTTTCATTTAGGCTATCGTACCTATTGAACGAAATGGGACATCTTTTGTTGTTAGTAAGTAAGTACCTATTTAGCCATATCAGACATCTAAAGTGATTGGTTGATGTACCTATCTGCAGTTGTATATCGTTGTACCTTTTTCGTCCTTTTCTATGGTAAATTAAACCATTATACGTTGGTGTTCAATTAATTATATTAAAATAATATAAATTGCAAATATAAATAGAAATTGCAAAATTTCTACAGGACAATATTTAAATCTCATATAAAGCTTGAACCCACGTCTTATCTTTTTTCGAAAAATAGAGGGCGCTGGTCACAACACGAAGAACCCCGCCGATACTATTTTTTTTTTTATGTTATCATTATTATATTATGTAAATGAGGGTTATCTATAATGTATTGAGTGAATTGTATTGTTATTTCAACTATTATTTAGCCGGATAATGTGAGGATCCACGTCTTATCTTATTTCGAAAAATAGAGGGCGCTGGTCACAACACGAAGAACCCCGCCGATACTATTTTTTTATGTTACCATTATTATATTATGTAAATGAGGGTTATCTATAATGTATTGAGTGAATTATATTGTTATTTCAACTATTATTTAGCCGGATAATGTGAGGATTTATAAAATATGTGTACGTGAAGACCGAAATACGCGTAAGTTGATGTTACTGTTTTGTCCGTATTTGGTTGATTTTAGGTGTTAATTATATGTAAAAATAACTGTATAAGTAAAAATAAATATTATATAATAAAAATATAATCTAAAATAGGGCAACTAAAACATAATATGTTTTAAATAAATATGTATTTGAGAACTTGGTCAGTATATAGTTATCAGATTTAACGTAAGATGGCGCTTAACCCAAATTATGTAATTGTAGATATGGGTTACTTTATTCAGAACCTTTATTAACAAAGACCGTAGCACGTTGGGTGCATCGGTCCTCGTCCGATCACCGAAGTTAAGCAACGTCGGGCGCGGTCAGTACTAAGATGGGTGAACGCTTGATGGACACGCGAAATTGTGAAGAAATCTTAATTTTTAGATATATTTAAATTATTACCAATGTTCTATCTAACCTTCAAGCGATATTTAGTATAAAGCTTAGGGCGCCGCAGCTCTGACGTCATCGTGTAACGCGTAACGCGTAACGCTTTTCACCGTTTTAGTGCCTGGGCAGCGAGCGCTCCGAACGTCCGTAAAGAAGCTTCGCTTCAATAATACTATAATAATTTAGCCCTTTTGACGTCCCACTCCTGGGCACGGGCCTCCCCTCAATACGAGGGGGATTCAATCCATAATCCACCACGCTTGCCCTGTGCGGGTTGGCGGATTTCACATGTCTTTCGAAAATTGTTTAGATTTTCTAAAACATGCAAGTTCATTTCAAAACAAATAAATAGTAAATAAATTAAAATAGGTAAGTAAGTACCTACGTATGAGCTGCCAGAATTTGATTCCAGCGTCGTGTCCATCGCGCGCTCTGACTGAATCAGTGGCCACAGAGCGATGACCAGCCCGCCGTGAATTATTCATCGTGTGCTTTGTACTTTCACCCTCACGGTCGCGGGGAGATAAAAACTTTTTAATATTATTTTCCAGCTTCAAGTCTAAGAATCATGCGTGCACAAACCATCTCATAACATTTGAGAGATTTCCATTAATATAGAACTAACCTAGTAGACATTATTTATAAATTGAAACGTCTGATGGTGACGATCTCGTAAGAAAATTCTGCCTATAAATATTAATTAAGTAAGTAGGTACAGTTTAAGTTGATGAAATTTGAAAATATCCAGACTATGACCTAAGGTAGAGTAGTAAGACTAGTACAGATATAAATCAGGCCAAATTACCACCTACTACTTATAATATGACTTATGGTTCCAAAAGTATAATAAAAAATTGAATAAGTACCTAAGTAAGTAACATCTTTAAAAATCCCATTTCACCATAATTAATTGCTCAGCAATCAGACCTTGACAAATTCCATACAAAGTTGAATGTATTTATTAAAAAATGTATAAGCTTCTTGAGCGAGCAGTAGTAATTACTTAATTATTCTCCTGTAATTTAGCTTGTTGTGCGTCTTGGCTAAGCTGTAAGCGCAACAAGCATCTGATAATAAATAAATAAATAATGAAGAGACACACACCCACATGTTTTGGCGATTTTTCTCTTAAAATTTGCGAGCTCGGGGCACATTCTCTAAACTTCAGCAGTTAATCAGGAGTAAATTTAAACTTGATTTGTATTCAGAACAAGTCATACGTGAGGTGGGAAGATGAAACATGACATAACAATCATGTTTTGCATGCAACATGATGCCACAGCATGTTTAAAACACGCATGTAATGGAAAATGCAACCTCTGTAGGTTACACAATATACAAATAAACATTAGGTACTTATTTCAGGCAAAAAGCCAGCGTATTTGTGTGTTTATTACCTAATGCGTAGGACACTTATATGCTTGCGTAGGTATTATTTAGAAATTGTACCCCATTCACAAGTTAATAAGGGTTGTTTTTACTTTGGCATAGAGCCAGCCTTAATACTTTGACAGAAACTGGATCAGTCGGTATCCCAACCTTTCCCTTTTCATTGATAAACCTTAGTTTTGAAACAAAGAATCGATGGCTTGTGCATAAATAACCGTATTTTCCTTAGGCTTCCTCCGCTTGGAAGGCAACTTAAGAGGATTTGTCACGGAGAGGGTAGCTCCTTTAATTTAATTATTCAGTATTGGGTCCTGTATCTTACTCAAGAAGATTAGAAAGATGTTACTAAGAATCACTATGTCCGTCCGTCATATAAAATTATAGTAAGTAGTTCTTTCTGGAACTAACCTTAATTTATGTAATATGGTAGCTGATAAAAATGTTAAAATTGATGCCAAGCGAATACAAACTATACGTAACTATAATAGTTTTTGAGTAAATAATAATTTATTTATTTATTTATTCACAAACTCCTTAAGGTCAAGGCGCCTGTCTAGCCCGCGAAATTCAAAATTTTCGAGTATTTTTATAGTTTATCCAAAATCTGAAAACATTTAAGACAACATTTTGTGATTTGCGAAAAACACAGTATGCAGTGCGTTTATTAATACATTTATTTTACTCTAAATATTATCACGGTGGATATGATACTAGTAAATCACTAAATATACAAAAATTGCCAGATTATCTGGATAGCTGTCGTTCTTGAAATGTTTTAGAGTAAGTTGGATATATTAATAAATGCACTGCACACGGTCTTTTTCGCGAATTACAAAATTTGTCTTTTATTATTGTCGGATTTTGAAAACTTTCTAAAAGAACTCAAAAAATTTGAACTTCGCGGGCTAGATGGACGCTTTAGCCTTAAACTATCATTACAGGTGGGTACCTAATGCAATAGAAGGGCCATAAAATTATCATATAAACACTAATTCAATTTCAATAAAACATACATCACACAAAATATACAATCTACATTATATAACACACAACTAATATATACAAGAATACAGGTAATGTGAAATTGGCAAGCAAAAATATTCATAAATTGTGTTAGATTTTTTTTTATACAATTTAATTATTTGCCTCATCCTCTCCACCATGTATTATTTTGGACTTAAGAAATACTCTTTATAAAAATCGTGGTAATCGGAACCGCATTCGTGCTATTTTATGCAGAACCTAATACGCGATAGATTTCAATGACAAATAGCTGTATTATCCCAATAGTTATACAAGGTGACACATAATGGGTATACTTTTTTTTTCAAAACTTAACTTCGTAATTCTAAAACCATCAGCTTTGGAGGGAACTTGAAAAACAAAAGGTGTTATAGGAATACAGCTGATGACCGATTTCACAAGTCTACAAAACCTTTAGTACTTCAACTGTCCCACAAAGCCGATAGTTTGAGATTTACAAAGTTAAGTTGCAAAAAAAAATAGTAGGGGAGACCGGGTACAAAAGTAACACTTTGTACATTTACCTTGATTTCTTGCTGGGTGTGATTATTGTCATTAAATTTATATAACCACATATAAATTCAGTGTATGTTCTTTACACTGATAACTCGATTAATTTTATTATGGTGTGTTTTATATGAATAACAGAGACTTAAAAAAAATCGTCAGTTGTTACTTTCGACCACGTAAGCAGGTCGAAAGTAACACGTGGTGGGTCAAAAGTAACAAGACAAAGGGGTTGCTAATTAAAACAATATTACATGTTAAATCAACAAATTATTTATTTTAAAACTTTGTATTAATAACACAAACAAACTTCAGCATTTTAAATGCTGAAAAATTATATATTTTAAGAAACCAAATCAATATAAGTTATTCTTAGTTTAAGTAATGAGATCAATGAATATATGTTAATTATTCTTTTATAATCAGACTATTCAGTATTATTCTACTACTCAGACTCAATTATGGCACACATAATTCTTATGATTGACCACGCATTCTGCATGGGACCACATTCTACATTCGATACATTGTATCCATTGTTAATTTGGTCGACTATTGCTAAAAGTTTCTAAACAGACAAGGCAGAAGCAATCGTCGTCGTCAGATTTATTTTCCTTGTCTTTAGGTGCATTCTTTGTCTTTCTCCCTTTTCCCTTTCCTTTTGTAGGTATAAATTTCCTCTTACATGTATAATGTTACATGGCAAACATTATATTTTTTTGCCAGGGCTCTTATTTTTTCACCATCTTTGAAATGCTCTTCAGCCGCTTTTCGATACACTTCCGTATCGGTAGTTTCTCGTGCAGTAGTTCTTATGCGTCATGACGGCATTCTGTTGAAGTAGAAAAATATGATGACAAAATTAACATGTTACTTTCGTACCCATAGGGCTATGTTACTTTTGTACCCATCCTCATTTTTGTTAAAACGTGTAATATAACCTTAAAACGGAAAGTGCTAGACAAAAACGAATTTAAACAATGAAAAATCAATCTAATCAAGAATTGATATGCAAACATTCAGATTACTATAATCCCTTTACGACTACGTAAATATTAAACAAAAAAAAGTCAAAAAACTTACTTTTAAGTTGTGAAAACACATTGCGTCCTGTCACACAACCTACCAGCGCGCGGCGCACGCAGCGATTTAATGCGAGTAAGAGGGCCGCTTCTGGCTATCACCTGACGTCGGCGAAGCGGTGTTCGCCCATTGGGTAAACCTAGAGAGCATTTGTTACTTTCGACCCGCCGTTACTTTTGTACCCGGTCTCCCCTATACCCATTTTGTATCACCTAGTATAGCTACGTGTCTTGATATTCCACACGCGGGCCTTCAGGCGGCGTTACAATCCAAGCTGAAGTCTGTCTCAGAAGGAAGGTACCTGCTTCAGTGAGAACATAAAGTTATTAATGTCAAGCAATAGAGGCGGTCGTTCAAGCGTGTTAGAGGGCAATAAAGCACCTTAATAACTCTGATATAACGAGTAGTTTTGATTTAATAGTTACTTTGGTATGGTCTACCTATGAGGTAATAGGTACGTAAATTAGGTATACGTAGGCACCTACTTGATTATTTGAAAGTATTACATAGACCAAACGATTGTTGTACGAATGGGTTTGGATTTTAAAAGCTTTTTCTAAGCATGCATAGTTTTAAATAAATTCTCAAAAATAATACACTAAAATTGTGTGAAATGTTTTCCAAAGCAGGCGACACTAAACATTTGCAAGCTGGCTATTTCCAACTGCCTTCAAGGAGATTTACAATCTCTCCGACATCGACCAGAGAAAGCCGATAAAAGACGAACGGATTTGCACCCTTTGCACGGTTAAATTAATAACGACGAGGCATTGTACAGTGTCTAGAGGCGTTGAGCCTATTGCCGCACTTTGAAAGCTTAGTGTGATCATTTATATTTTATAGCAACAGCGACTGCTTGCAACTCCACAGAATTTGGGACTAGATTTAAGCGGTGTTTGCACTGGGCGACATTTTTCCTGCGACTTTGTAGCCCGACATGAATTCTACTTATCGGGCGACGTCGCGCGAGACATCGCCCGACACGACTTCGAGCGACATCGCATCCCCGCGACAGTCACCAGACAGCATTTGTGTAGTGAGGACGCGTGTCGCTTTGTGTTCCGCGAAATGGCAGTGGTGGTCCAACGAGAGCATATTGACTACCTCCTCGGGCGTCATACGAATCATCACGGAGTAGTGTGATAACGGATAAGGCAAATGTCGGACTACTTTGTCCCACAAAAAACAAGCCCGAAAGAAGTGAAGCTTTATAGTATAAAGCGTAGGGCGCCGCAGCTGCCACTCTGTATACCTATATATATCGTGTAACGCTTCTGACGTCATCGTATACGCTACTGACGCTTAGCACGGATAGACGGGCCGCGCGGCGAGCGCCCGATCGTCTGTATAGAAGCTTCGCTTTAAAACTAGCATAGACCACGTACATGTCGGCTGATATGTCTCTGCGACATGTCCCCTAGCGAAAATGCGGCTTTAAAGTTGAAGTAGGCTATAGCGGCTTTAAAAAGCATATATAGAGGGTGTTATTACAAAATAAAGTATCCTTCTGAAGTTATCACATTACTGGTAGGTATCTCCAACTAAGCTAACGCAAAGAATAATGTAGACTGAGCGAATAGAGTGAGCGAAGCCATCAAAAGTACCTAATACCAAAGAGTGTGTTTTCACATTTTTTACGAGGCTATTATTATTATTTACTAGCTGAGCCCGCGACTTCGTCCGCGCCGCGCGACAGGACCCATTTTTTATTTTATTCTTCTAAAATAAAAGTAGCCTAAGTTACTGCTTATAACATCAGCTATCTACCAGTCAAAGTCCCGTCAAAATCGGTCCACCCGTTTCGGAGATAAGTACTCTTTGATTTCATGTGTTTTTATTTTTTCACGCGGAACCCTAATTATTTTTCAAAAATTAAAGTAGCCTAAGTTACTCCTTATAACATCAGCTATCTGCCAGTGAAAGTCCCGTAAAAATCGGTCTCAGACAGACAGACAGACAAAACATTTTTAAATCGCTTTTTTGCTATAGGTGTCGTATGTACTTTCATATGCATTTAGTGAAAAGGTGTTATTTTTATACTACAAACAGACACTCCAATTTTATTTATTTGTATAGATACTTAATAAAAAAAAACCTGCTATCATTTGTGGACCTACAGAACCCCTGTGGGTCCTGAAGTCCCGGTGTGTAGTCAATTTTCCTTTTCCAATCAAGCTAGGTATTAACCTGTTGTGATACTTTATTGTCAGACTTTGAAATGAAGGAATAGAATTCATGAGGTGAAGTTAGGATGGATAAGTTGGAAGCAATCGAAGTTGTGAGCGATATAAGTAGGATGCGAGCAGTCTGGTGTACAAAACGTTCCATCTCCGTGCTAGGTTGGAATTGATATTGAACTAAGTTGTCTATCAGAACTTTGAACAATAGTTGGTCTTAAGTCTGTAGAGTTTTAATAGTAGATAAGATTCTAGCTCTAAGAGCTCTCCTTTAAGGTACGACTATCTTAGCCTATGTCGGCTTAGGCTATCAGAGACTTTAGGGTAAAGATACAAATTGAAAAATACTTACTTCAAGGGTCAAAATATTCGGGAAAAAAGTATATGCAATGAAATAAAATATTTTTTTCAGTTCAAAGCTATATCGTAGGAAATAGTTACAAGTGCTTCCCTCTCAGTACTTCGCCTTCAAATATTTTTGTGAGCTAACTCACATTCAGAAGCCGTTCTATCTAAGAATATATTTTGGTCTTATAGTGGCCGTCTTTGACATCGTGATACCGTAGAATGTTTAGATATTATCGGTGCCGGG
Organism: Notodonta dromedarius; assembly: GCA_905147325.1. Lineage (NCBI taxonomy): Eukaryota > Metazoa > Arthropoda > Insecta > Lepidoptera > Notodontidae > Notodonta > Notodonta dromedarius. The sequence goes on along the minus strand of LR990165.1, from coordinate 9,609,852 downwards.
TTAATCGTGTGAATATATAGGCATAGGAAAGGCTGAGGAGACATTTTTTTTGGGTTTTATTAAATGTTCAGTATTTGACGACCGCTTGGCGCAGTGGTTTGAGCGTAGGCAGCTCAGCTCCACTGCACATAGTGGTTGCGGGTTCGATTCCCGCCGGGGCAAATTTCGGAAATGGCCTTTTCGTAATTTGCCCAAGTCTGGGTGTCACTGAGATCGCCCCCGGTCCATTGTACAGTACCCATAGTCCAAGCGTTGCTTAGTTTGGGATTTATTATTTACTAGCTGAGCCAACGTCTTCATCCGCGTGGAATTTAACTTAACAAAAAAGTCCGCTCCCGTTCAGAGCCCGCGCGACAGGACCCATTTTTTTATTTTTGTTTTTCTAAAATAAAAGTAGCCTAAGTTACTGCTTATAACAACAGTTATCTACCAGTGAAAGTCCCGTCAAAATCGGTCCAGCCGTTTCGGAGATTACCCGGAACAAACACACTGACAGACAGACAGACAAAACAATTTTAAATCGCGTATTTGTTATAGGTGTCGTATGTACTTTCATATGCATTAAGTGAAAAGGTGTTATTTTGATATTACAAACAGACACTCCAATTTTATTTATTTGTATAGATTCCCACGTAATCCCTCAATAAATAAAATTAGTGCTTTATCAAGAACAGCGGCAACAAATTTACTTATTAACTGGATAAGCTTAAACCCTTTGATTAAAACAGCCGATTCGTTTGATTCGTTCAGCGATAGTTTTATACGATGACTGCACTCGGGAGCTGCTTTATCGAGCGGAAAAGCGCTTTAAGCCATCGTAAAATATGCAGCTAACGTTGGCTAGTGTAAAAAAGTCTGGCCGTTTGTCTTGGGGTCCTGTTTCAATAAATCCTGGGGACAGCTATTTGCGCCGGCACCTACATTATATACCAATCCCATTATTCTGTTGCACTTTGGGTGAATTTACAAGAACAGCTACATATAGAATTTGTTATGTTAAATAAAAACAGTTAAATTATTTTTAATTTTTAAGTTTGCAACAATATCGCATTGGGTCTAGCCTGTAAATATATTTGTATGAATTGAGAAAATAAATAAATAAATAATGTATTGGACCCTTCTGTTTGATTAGGGACTTACTGAGCTACAGGTAGGCCGGTAATTATAATTATTAATATACTTTTTACCATACACAGGTCCCGAATACGGCCATGTCATCTGCATCGTTTGTCAAATTTTAATAATTACAACAATTTGTTTTTTATTTTATATTTTAGGGAATAAACCTACTCTCACTGAACTGGGTTTTATCATGTGAGCTCGCGTCCGCATGGCCTCAGCGTGAGCTCCACATCATCTGATAAAAGATTTTCACTTGACCTGTTTCAAGCGCGTGATAAGATCTTTGTGAAAATAGGTTGATCACGTTTTATTTAAATTCCTTCGACACTGTAATACACACTTTAAAGACAACAATCTCAAAGAAGTCTGTCATATAATAGCAGGCTTGTAATTAATCAACAAACAAATGAGAAAACTTAAGAACGCTTTTGAAACAGTTACAAGACGTAATTTCCTTTTCTCAGAATCTTTCTGTGAGAATTCTAGATTTGCATGAGAGAACGTTATCAATTTGGAACAACATTTGAAAAATTTAGAAAATGAGACAATATAATCCACGTATTCTATGGTGAAGTGAAGCTGTTATGAAATATATTGGCCTGCAAAGGTTGGCTAAAATCAGGCTTCCCGCTATATGGTGGTCGCCGACTTAGAAACCAACCGAGGAAGAGATGCCGAGATGATTTTATACATCTACGGGATAAATGTATAGGAGGCCTTTCCCCTGGAGTGGTAACGGCAAACCAAAGTGTGCCTAACTGTGACCGTCCACTTGGCTGTGCTATGAAGCAGGCCCGTCCGCTTTAACCAATAGGATCGCTTCATTTCCTGTCAACTCGAGCTAAGCCGAGTGAACCTGACGAAATTATGCAATCCTATTGGTCATAGCGAGCGGTCCCGCGACCCGCTTCATAGCACGCTAAGTGGACAGTCACCCTGACACCTTAAAAGCCTAGAAAACACAAATATTTCTACGTTTGCCCCGACATATTTATTGCGTCCTAAACACCCTTCACAAAAACTTAATTAAAGTTCTCTCATTATTTACTTTAATCGCAACACGATCGAGTAAAACATTAGGGCCGAAACGAACTTTAATAAGTATGCAAATACAATTTGTGTTACCTTTTCACCGGGCCTAACTTTAAATGAAAACAAAGTGCCTAAGTTGGAATGCCAGAAAAAATTAAACTTGAAAGCGTACCCTATAAAAGCAGATTGCATTCATTTATTTAGAAGATTGATTAAACAACTTAATGGCGGCAACTTTTCTCATTAACTTGTGGGAATTTATGGCGGAGACGGATATGAAAATGTGTTTCATAGGAGTTACAATCACAGTACAGCGTTTGGAATTTCAGCCAATCCATGAATTTGTGTTTATGTCGCTTCTTTAAGAGTTAAGTTACTGTTTCTTAACCGTGTTTAAGTTGTTATTATTATCACAATTTATTTGCCATGGTACAACCGGCTCACTGGTGTAACTAGAGGCGGCCTAACCTCACGTTAGATTAGAATATTGGTGAAACATTACTTTTTTTTTTTTTTTTTGATATGACTATACGTTGTTGGCCAGAGTGGCCATAACAACTTCACCCGGACAGAGGGCGAGCGCGAGTGCGCTCCAGCCAGAGGGGCAGGGGGGCAGCTAGCTCAAGGGCGCCACAAGGGAGATGAAACATTACATAAGAATTTAGTTTAGTTAATAAAGACAATAGTCTTACCTACCGAATTAGTCCCAAGGCATATTTATACAAACAATTCTTACGACTGTGTGTTTAGAATACCACTAGCTGTGCAATGGCTTAACACTGAAGCAATAATGATAAAATAAATAGTCCATTAAGTTTTATTAAAGGAAAAGGTTAACCTCGGTACAGTTTGCTCGTCGTAAAATTGGGTTAGCAGGAACCAGGAACTCTATCTATGTAAGCGAGAGGAAGATTTTCCACGAGGTCTGTTTTACGATGCAATAACATTTTGAAAATTTCTCTCTCATAATTGATCTACACGTAGGAAATTTCATTATCTAGTTATGCATAATTACCTAAGTACTTATAGAAAAGCGAAAAAGTTATATCTATAAAATTATATTAGTTATATTATATAATAGTTATATTAGTTATGCCGATTTAAAATTTCGCTTCTAAGGCGTCACTAGACTTAACATTGCGTGCACGCAAAGACAAAAATAAAAAGTGTGAAATTGTAAAATGTATAAATACTTAATTAAATTATTTCACAAGAAATCGTAATGCAAATTGATTCAGACGTTATAAAATGTATTAAATATAAAATTTTAAAGATCTCACCTATATTTAGTGTGCAATGTTTCTTTTTCATCGCTATAGATAGTTTTTTCTTTTTTTATTATTTATTTATTATCATTTAAACACATGTAACTTGTCTAAGTACATAACTTACAAAAACCACTGAGGTTTAGAATTGATGTTATAAATCTACATCAAGAAGAATAGTTAAGTGTAGGTAGGTATAACTAGATAACACCGGTCAACACGATTCTTTACTTAGTAGGTACTTACTTATAAGGTGGAATTCTTCTTAAATTCGAGCGGTCCAGTAATAGTCTATTCTGAATTTTTCGCCGACAGTTTTATGGCGCCCGTAATTAAGTAACAACTACTATTGAAATTGATTTCAGGCCGTTTCAGAGCCGATTGTCGTTCAGACCGCTCGTAAAATGTTGGCAAGGCCGAATGTACAGCGTAGGGTTACCAGCTTTTATGGTTGTGGATAATAATAAATTCTTGAGGGGTTTTCTATTTTTATAGAAAAGAAACAAACAATTCACCTTTTTTATCATAGACATTTTGTTAAGTTTTTATTATTAAGGCTTGAGGACTTGAAGGCCTGTATTTATAAAATAAAAGTTGAAAATAAATGTAGTAGAAGAGATAGAAGTAGTCACTTTTCCCAAAGTCGGAAAAGTGGCTGGTAGAAGAGCTGTTGGGCGCAGGAGGAAATCGTGGCTGCGAAATATCCGAGAATGGCCGGGAGTCTCAAGTGCAGCGGAGCTTTTCAACCTCGCCAAAGACCTAGAGATATATGCGGAGCTGACTGCTAACCTTGACTAGTTGGAGAGGCACTATGAGAAGAAGAAGAAGAAGTAGAAGTAGTATTTGTGAAAAGCACGCCTGTGTTTGCATTAATTCTATAAACGATTTAGTAGCTACTTAATGATTTAGAGAAAATGTTTTCTTCTTATATTTCCCAATTTATGATAGTTAGTGGGTGACCGTACCATGGGCTATAAAACAGCTGGACCGTACACAATATGACGTTTTTTTATCCTTTGTAAATCACCTTGAAGCGCTACGTCCCTTATACTGGGCGTTACGACTTAATGGACACTTACTGAAAGGCTCTTTCGACACTCAAGTGTTTTTGCACAAAATATTACATAGATAAACAGAGGCTGTAAAATTTTTAGATGTCACGTTTACGGTTCTTGTGCTGAATGTTAAATACCGTCGTTACTTCATGTTGAATAAACTTTTATTTTCGCATTTTCTTCCAAAATGGTATTAATTCGTGTAGAATAGTAGAAATTTAAATTTTGTTAGGCACTCATTACATATAAAAGATGACGTTCAGATGGTGAACAACAGATAACATCAAATATAAACTCACTTTTATTATTTTGGGACCCATTTCGTATTTTAGAAAACAAAATAGGCAAAGTTTATCGTTAATTTGGGCTATATTTTCCACGACTTAAATATTAAAATTAGTTAAAAACAAATTTCAAATATTTCTCATTGTTCTCTAATTAAGTTAAATTAATGACTCGATAAACAAGCAATGTACTTGGTAGGGTGACCATTAGTTCGCATTAGGCAAATGTGGTGAAACAGCGACAAAGAACCGCCCCGGCCGCCTTCTGCGCCTTTATTGCGAAATATGGGAGTTTCCCTTGAATTATTTTTATGGGGACTAAACAATTTTGGTCGCACTGTACGCGTGTTAATGAAAACGAATGGCTGAACGTTTCTGTAACTCACATTGTTATGTAAAGGTGTTGTTGGTTGGTTGATTTTCAGAGCCAATACATGGATCAGTAATTTACAGATGGTAGCGAAGCAAAATCCGTCTAAAAATAAACGCAAATTTATTACTAAGAAAAGGCACTGACATTGGGACTGAAATAGTAGAGTAATTGCATGGCATCATGAATCCAATTTATTCATGGAAAAGAGTTAGATAGTTAGATAAATTTGTAAATCACCTTGAAGCGCTACGTCCCTTATACTGGGCGTTACGACTTAATGGACACTTAAACACTAACCATCGAGTTTTTTGCCGGATCTTCTCAGTGGAAGCAGCGTTCCGAACCCGCGGTAGATTCTGACTACTCATAAATGCTTTGTTGGCACATTGCGGCGGTTGGTACATTGATTAAAACAATTTTGAGTTTGAGTTTGATATCTATTTTCGTTTCAACATACATAATATAATGGGAAGTTTTAGTGATCACAAAATGTTTTAACTTATATATCTTACGTTTAATCTAATAAATTGACTGAACTGAATTTAACTGAACACAAATACCAATAAAACTAACTTATTGTGTTAAACCCTTAACGCACTGGCTCGGGATCTTTTATTACCGTTCCTAAATAACCCCAGTTGACACCAGACCCTTTCAACAATAAAGTACACCTATTCCATCAGCAAACTTTTGACTCCAACAACTGAACACCGAACAAACTTTCCACAAAGATTGATCACCGCTATGTAACTACGAATCGAATCACAAAGTTTTTAGGGATCCGTAGTCGATACACATAAAACAGTAGCATAAGATTTTTAAGACCATGTAAGTAGTTGAATATCAGACGTGTCTGCAGTAGTATACGGCACACACAACTCACACACTTATAAACATTTAAAAGCAATAAAACATTTCTCAAGAAATAAATATTACAATGGCAATAAATCTGTACAAAGGCGGTGACCAACAAAATCAGAGAAGACCTGCAATACGATGGTAGAGGCAAGTTGTGGCTAATTGACTACAGTTTGTACAGAGATTTAGAACGGCGTAGTACCATCCTCTCACAAAAAGACGGCGTAAAGTAGCTATTATAGCTGCGTTTCGTACAATAAGTGGGAGAGCCGGAAGCCCAACTCCGCTTCACTATCCTCCTTCTGTCCCCTGCAAGTCAGCAATGTGCCAGCAATTCCTTTGGTATGGCGAGAATCTATATAGGCTATGGTAATTGTTTGACGTCAGGCAGGTCGTACGCTAGTTTTCTGACTTTGTTAGTTAAGGAAAAAAAACTACAAAAGTAAAAGCCATAGATAAGAATAATAGAATTAAACTTTTTTTGTTACATGCTAAGGAAACATAATTTCAAAGTGCTACGGAACTATACAAAGTTACTTCACGCATTTACTTGGCTGATTTTTGGGTTCCAAAACAAATCCACAGGGAGAGGTGGTCTCGAACACAACCGGCATTGTATTGTAAAGGGTTTACCTACATTCGCTAGCAGGCTGGCTTATTTCTGTATTGTTGAGGACCTAAGCTTGTTTGTATGAACGCGTCTTTGCGAATAAAATTTAAGATTGCTTCTACAGCAAATATTTTATTTTGAATAAATGTATTCTAAAAATGTTCAGCTTTCTTGTTTCGGGTCTTTCTCTAAAATCTGCAACTATCTGCCTTGGTGTAGAAAAGTTTCCATACTGAGTTATGTTTGCAATTCACTTGATAGCCAGTAAGAGCCAGGTACCAATGAGACGTAATTTTTTATAATGAACGGACAAATTATTCAGTAGTTATTAAACTCGACAAGTTTAAAGTGTAGTATTTCACGAATCCCGAAAATTTCTCTAAACAACTTTTCTCTTTCATCTGTAAAAAACGTTTCCCTTTTAGCCCGTTTCATTTTGAAAAGATAAAACCAAGATTGCTGCATCATTTCTTGGATAATAGAAAGAAATAAGATTTCGTCCCGTCCTTTACAAGTCATTAATCCTTTCGCTGAACTGAGCTATAAATCAACTCATTCCCGCTTTTATTTGTGGTTTCTTTTCAGGGTACCATTAATGAGGTCCAGCTGATAACCCTTTTTTATATTGAGGCAGAGGTAAAATAGACGCTAGCTTATACAAATTAAAGCCTATTTTCAATTGATGAACATTGTGTCAGATTTAAGAAATAAATAAAATTGCTATCTTGCTCATACTTTGTAGCCATGAGAAGGATGGTTGAGTGAGGTTTATTTAAGTTTGTTCAATTCACGAAGTGAATTATTGCAAATTGACCCATATACCAGTGTCATAAGAGTAACAGTATGCGTTATCATGAAATTAACGAATATACATACACCAGACGCCAAACATACACCACACATACCATACACCAAACCTCTACCAAAATATTAAATAGGTACTAGCTTTTCCCACGACTTGCACGTCGCAATTAAAAAAAAAAAAACGAATTGAGAACCTCCTCTTTTTTGAAGTCGGTTGAAAATATAATCAAGCGTGCAACGTCACTCGTGCTAATTAAATACCTCCCGACCTCCCTCTGGGTTCCACCCTGTCAAAATGCGTATTTGATCTATACACATAAATAAAATTGGAGTGTCTCTTTGTAATATCAATATAACACCTTTTCATTAAATGCACATGACAGTACATACGGTATCTATAACAAAAAGGCGATTCAAAAAAAAATTGTCTATCTGTCTGTCTGTTTGTTCCGGGTAATCTCCGGAACGGCTGGACCGATTTTGACGGGCAGATAGCTGACTTTATAAGGAGTAACTTAGGCTATCTTATTTTAGACAAACAAAAAAAAAATAGATCACAAATGCTGCCTGTCGCGCGGGCCAAAACGCGCGAGCGGGCTTTTGCGATAGTAGGCATATAAAACACGAAACATCGACTCGCCAATGTTAAATTATTATTTTTTTAAGTTAAATTCCACGCGTACGGAGTCGCGGGCTCAGCAGTTATTTAATATGTCTCAAAGTAGTCTACATAATAATAATAAAGGTACCACCCAGTGATAACATTTACCTCATATAATTAGACCGGATACATGGCATAGGTAATATCATCTCGACGATAGACGAACTTAAGTGCTTTCGAGACCCTGATAACATTTCGGTAGAGTGCTCACTGCTCACCCGAGCGACCGAGCGAACTGTTTACACCGAATGTGCTCATTTATTTCTACCGTATCTACTTGAAATAAGTAGTTCCAGGTCGTTTAATACGTTCTTAAAATGATATCAGTTTATGAATAAAACCCATCATCATCATCATCATCAGCCGGAAGACGTCCACTGCTGAACATAGGCCTCCCCATAGAACTTGTGCCTTTCATGGGGGAGGTTTTGCCATAATCACCGCGCTTGGCAGGCGTCTTATGGTGATGGCAGTAGCTGGTCGTAGGTACATATATAAAGAACGCTGCTGCCCATTCCCTGTATACCCTTTGCCAGTTCGCACGGCACCCGCGGGAGGAAATGGGATTATTAATCAAAACATTTTACGTTTATCGGCAAGTAAAATTATTATTTTTAGTAAAACTGCCTCTTATTAAATAAGAGTTACAAAGATAGTGAAACAAAAACACATATTTTTAAACAGTTCTTTTTTGTATTGTTGCATTTTAAAATCGCAATAAAAGTATACGCTGGTATCAATTTTGAATGTAACTAACTACATATTAATACCATGAATTATTAAACGAACCATATTTTGCATGGCGATAAGTATACAGTCAAAAAGTTCAACTGAAGCTGATAAGCCCTCATTAGTTCTCTGGAGACTCCCGAGCGGACCATACGTCACTATGAATTATTTAACTCTTTTATTATTAAGTACTTGTTGTGTTGTGAATTCTAGTGTAATAATTAATAGTTACAACAATGATGATGAGTGTGTGTTAGAATCTAATTTGGTGGAAGAAATAGCATCGTACAGGAATGTAACACGGCGTATTATGGAGGAAATAACCTCGAGGGGTCTGGGAGAGGCGATGTATGAAGAGTAAGGATCATTATATTATTATGTTATTAGTGTCAAGGGCATGGTACTGGAGTTGTTAAAATGTAAATATTATATACTAGCTGAGCCCGCGACTTCGTCCACGTGGAATTTAACTTAACAAAAAAGCCCGCTCCCGCGTTCTGAGCCCGCACGACAGAACCCATTTTTTTATTTTTTTAAATTTGGTTTTCTAAAATAAAAGTAGCCTAAGTTACTGCTTATAACATCAGCTATCTACCAGTGAAAGTCCCGTCAAAATCGGTCCAGCCGTTTCGGAGATTACCCGGAACAAACACACAGACAGACAGACTGACAAAAAATTTTTAAATCGCGTTTTTGCTATAGGTATCGTATGTACTTTCATATGCATTTAGTGAAAAGGTGGTATTTTGATATTACAAACAGACACTCCAATTTTATTTATTTGTATAGATAAGATACCCTAGATACTATATTTATATTTACGTACGTTAATATTGCTTTGTATATGTGAACTAGGTAACGTAAAGAAATTGCACGGAAAGAAAAATATACTAGTCAAATATATAAATGTAATAAAATAACAACGGACTTATATTTAGTGGGTATGTCATTTGTAACAAGTAACATATTTTCAGATACACGAAGTTTATCGACACCTTTGGTGCTCGGCCGTCGGGGAGCGATGTGTTAGAACGATCAATAGACCACATGATAAATCTCACAATGAATAATAGTCTAACCGATATTACTACTGAGGAATTGGAGGTAAGCACTGTTTAATCATACAAAGGTATTGCGTAGTGTCTAATAATCTACTACGCCTTCTACAATAACCCATAATAATTAAAGCTCTCAAGAATTCAAGAGGCTCAAATATAAGGTCAAAATATAATCCCAAAAATAGGTCAAAGTCCCCTTTACGACTTGATGCCCACAGATACAATATTCCCGCAAATTCCATAGAATTAGAGATTCATCGATTAATTTTGGAAAATACAAGACGATTCTCAGAATCCCAGCAAATTATTTAAATTAATATAAATAACTTTTCAAACTATAGAAAGGTGTGACCGTCATCCTTGAATGAAATATGACTACAAGACTCAAAGAAGATAATTTCAACTAATCAAAATTGAGAGTAACGGTAAAATTTAACACACAAGTATGATGCGATTAAATTCCTGTTTGCAGGTTCCTCATTGGGTTCGGGGTCATGAGTCTGCAGTCATGCTGCAACCTCGAGTTAAGAATATAGCTATTCTAGGATTTGGCTCCAGCGTCAGTACACCACCCGAAGGAATAACCGCCGAAGTTATAGTAATAAACAGCTTTGATGAACTCGATAAAATAGACAAAGCACTTATTAAAAACAAAATTGTTGTATTCGATTGTCATTATGTGTCGTATGGAGATACTGTCATTTACAGAAGTGAAGGTGCAGCTCGAGCTTCTAAAAAGGGTGCAGTTGCAACCTTAGTTAGAAGTATAACACCATTCTCTATATACTCTCCTCATACAGGAGCCCAATATTATGATGACAACTTTCCGAAAATACCAACAGCAGCAATCACTCACGAAGACGCAGATTTATTCAGAAGACTACAAAATGAGGAAAAAAAGATTGTACTAAACATAAGTATGTCTAGTACATTTGACATAAAGAAATCTAGAAATACAATAATTGATCTTAAAGGTTCTGATCAACCTGAGAAACTTGTTATTGTATCTGGGCATATTGATAGTTGGGATGTAGGCCAGGGGGCAATGGATGACGGCGGAGGTATGATGATTAGCTGGTTTGTACCTGTTGTTTTGAATCTACTAGAACTGAAACCAAAAAGGACTGTTCGTGCAATACTATGGACATCAGAAGAGCCTGGTCTGGTCGGTGCACAGGCGTATCTTAAAAGACATGAAGATGAATTGTCCAATATTAATTTCATAATGGAATCCGATGAAGGGACATTCAAACCGTTAGGTTTAGATGTGGCCGGATCTCAGAGAGCACGTTGCATTGTTAAAGAAGTTTTGAAACATTTCGCTCCAGTGAACAAGATGACTAACAGCGGTAGTCCAGGGTCGGATATCACGATGTTTATAAAGAAAGGGGTTCCTGGAGCGTCTTTGTTGAATAAAAATGAGCGTTACTTTTGGTTCCATCACAGCGAGGGTGATACTATGAATGTACAAAATCAGAGTGATGTTATTGACTGTGCTGCGTTTTGGGCGGCATTTTCTTATGCCATAGCTAATTTATCTGTTGATATTCCTCGCGATTAATTCAGAAGTAGTCATGATTACTTTAAGAAGTATTATGTGCTGTAAAGAAAAGTTAAGTTACGGTAATATGAACTGAACAAACAAATGAATAAATAGAAGCGGGCTTTTAAAATAATGTACACATACACAAACAAAGCAGAAAAACCCTACTCTGAAGTTGAAATCGGAACATTTTGACGAGAGACTGTCTGAAAGGGGGCATAACGAAGTCGTGCTTATACTTAATTCGAGAAAAAAACTTCCCATTGTGTTATTTCAAAGGGCGGCAAACGTACTTCGCTTCAATCTCTTAGAATTGTTAGATCGTTTCAGAATGTTTTCTCGTGAATAATTTTACCTGCAAAGGTGTATATTTCGGGAGAATGTTGTAAAAAGTCGTTGCTTTCATGGTAACGAATATGTTTGTCAGCGTCAGGTGCTTGAGTTTGAGAATTTGTTTGCCGGTTATCGAATGTTGTATTCGTTTGATGTACAGCTGGTTTACGCTAAATTGAACATTGTGGAGTAAAACATAAGAGGCTTATAAATGAAAAGTAATTTAATAACACATAGTTGCATCTCTGCAGTCTAGCATAAGCTAGATGTAATTACGTTTTTATGTGAAAAGTTAACGTTCAGCTCGTATGGGAGCGATCCTTCACGAGTTATCTGATTTGTAGTTCAGACTGCTTTAATGTTGCACCATTTGTTTCAACGTGTGTCGTAGACAAAGTCCAATTTCCCACGGGAATAAACGTTATTTATGAAGCTTAAGTGAGCAATTACAGTAAGTGAAATTTTATTGGAGACGGTAACAAGGTTGAAGTTAGTTCTATAAAGAGCGTCAATGTTTTATTATTAAGTAAATAAACTTCAAATACTGTAATATTTTGAGAACATTAGAAAATATGATGGCTTTGATGCTTGAAATTTAAATCGACTTTTCACTGAAATTGGTTGCGCTTTCTCCCCCCCCCCCCCATAGGCCATTGAAAGAGGATTTAAAAAATTGAAAATCCATCATAACTTTCTATGCAGGAATGTGTAACTGTAACATTCCGTTTTTGATTGGATTTCAAATCAAAACTGAAACTGAAATTTAAACTGAAAAACCAAGTAAACCTGGTTTTGTATAGACCAATTTCACGAACGATCTTGTAAAATTCTATACTTGACCTTTTCACATAATATGAAACACTTGCATAGGTTTCTTTTATTTATATTACAACATAACTATAAGTTATATGAATGATATTGTATTTGATAATATGAAACCAATTTCGTTACATCGCTCCAATGGTTCGCTTTATCTCAATAGAAAACTTATTTTCCAAGACACAATATTGTTTTAATATAGAAAATATCAGAATGTTCTGAATATTTTGAAAATAAATAAAGTCAAAGGTAGTTTTAGTAACTTTATAAAATAAATTGATCCTTGTTAACGAACGTTGTTAAACAAGATAGACGGATTCTTTCTTATCTCTTAAATAAGTTTTAAATTTCTTGCTTTTCCAAGTAGAGCATATACTCTACTTATAAAAGTTTTATAGGATAAGTTCTCACATTACCAACATTATATGGCGGTTCTTTGATATGTTTTCTAAGTATCTTGTTCAGCGTTAATGCCTGGTTTTGTGTGTACGTCGCTTTTATCTCAAGCTTAGTGCAATTTTCCCTTTTGCGTAGTTTTTGTCTTCAGATTTCTGGAATTATAGAAAAAACTTTGCACGATAAATTTTAACCCGTTATAAGAATTACTTAAATCACACCGAACAATTAAATCTTGCTGATAATCTTATATATAAAATTCTCGTTACCATACTCTTCTGAAATGGCTCGACCGATTTTCATGAAATTTTGTGTGCATATCGGGTAGGTCTGAGAATCGGCTACTATCTATTTTCATACCCCTAAATGTTAAGGGTGGTCCACATTCCACGCGGACGGAGTCGCGGGGCACAGCTAGTATAATATAAAATGGCGCGAGCAAATCAACTCTCCTCCTAAAATATTTCGTAAAGCAAATTTAAATGAAACCGTGAGCATTTAGGAGAACACCTGCTGAAATATTGCACACATCCGCTTATTAGAAAGATTAATATTCCATCACGGTCGCTTCCGGAATGGGGCATGTTCAATATTGTTGGAACGCGGCACCACCGTAGGGCTGGCAAACAGCCGGAATTCTGATGAGGAAATTCGTATTTATGACGCTACCACATGTAGTTGTAGAGTTCCCGAGTTACAGTCCTCTGAGTTAATGTGTTTAGGTTTGTATGTATCTGATGTAAATGAAGTTATGGTTTATGTTTGGGTTTATGAGTATGTATCAGATGTAAATGAAGCATATGTGTTTTAGGGTGTAAATTAGTTCCGGAAGTAACAAATGTGCTATATTGGTAAACTTTTATCATCAACATCCCTGAATGGCACTTGCATATGGCAACGAATATAACAAGTGCCTCATCGACCCATTTATTATAACTTCAACTCTAAGGACCTCGAAATAAATCTAAATAAAGTCTTCAAACATGACAATATGTTTTGCAACCTTCAACCCTAAGCGCGAAGGGCGCGTGCCAACGCATACAGCGCGAGTCTTATCGACCCGGCGTTATTGCTTCATAACACCATGCATCGGTTGACTTAGGGAAAACAATCAATGGAGCGTCTGCTATTGAGATGTTAATAATATCTTGAATACCAACCGAAATAAGTAAAATTTCGTCTGCTTGACTGTAACTGAAAGCAGAAACTCTATCTCTCCGAATTAATAATTCTTCACTCTTGTCGGTGGAGTCGGTCTCTTGAAGGGCGGGAAGTGGCTGGGCATCCGGCTGTCTCATTCATTGTACGAAACGCAGCTATTTTAGCTACTTTACGCCCATCTTCTCTAAGCGGGCTATTGTAATTATGGGTAGACACTCAAACGATAGAAAAAATCCTGCGCACAATACAAGGTTCGCTTCACAACAAGTTGTGAAAACTCTCACGACGCCTATAGTGATTTATGGGCCTCAAGCCGTCCAAATAAAAAAGCAGCCATACATCATTCAGACTGATAGGATTTATTGCTTATTTCACTCGTGTACCGATAGCGTAGTATGTTCTTATTTAACGCCACTATTTTGTAAGGTTTTATTATGATCGATGGCAGTTTGTTACGAGTTTTCAGACACATCTGCCAAATTACCTTAAGCTATCTCTTTCTTAGGCATATCTCTCCTAGCTGAGCTGATTGCTTATTACGATTAGCGGCATGTACTTAGACAATCGTTGGAAGTCGGAATGTGTCGAGTAGTTTAGTAGATAGGTGTCTTTGTCCAGTATAGGGTGCGTAATATACAGGATGTTCAAAAAGTCCGAAACAATACGTGGAGGTTTGGATACTTAAGTATTGGACATACGAGTATAATTGAATAGCATACAAGGTTGTCTGAAATTCGGACACATTTAAAAATAAATCCCGCTATATAAATAAATATCATATAAGTCTGAAGTATATTATACTTACAATATATGTATTAAGAAAAATGTATACAAAATCTTTTAAATATGGTGTCTGCTTCTCGTAAATGCAGAGTACACTGTTTTCTAAGCCAGTGGATGTGTTATGAGGCAGCAAGGTGAAAATTGTGAAAAATATTCAAAAGCCCGTAATACAGAAAATTTTATAGTTACCTATAGTCTGCCTTCACTAGGTACCTACATATCCAGCAAGCGTAATGTACCAAAATTATTATTACAGATTTTTGAGGCATTCTATATACCGAACTATACATTATCGTGTCTGCCTCGCTTGTTAGGTTAAAAGCCCAATCAGTTAGCTTTTTAAAAGTAACCGGATCAATGAGAAAATATAAAAATAAACACCAGCTGCGAAGCGGATCATCCGACCACTCCGCATTCATAGCCGCGAATGGTATTCAGCTTGAAAAGCCGGTCCGAGTCCGAATACCGTCCGCAAAATGTTCACTATTCAATATTACCTCTTTGGCGTGATCATAATGCGTTTGAGGCTGATGTGAACAGTAAGTGTAGGTTTTGCCCTGTCGACAATGTTACATATTAATGGCATAAAAAAGAGTGTAAACTGCATATAGGAGTAGTAGCCACCAATATTCAAAAAGAGCTTTTAAAAAAATCTATAGTCACAACTTTATATTTATTATTTAAAAATGTGTTACAAATTACTATACAATGTTATACCATTTAATTATATGCCCGATACTGATTCAAACCCTCAAGTATTATTTCGGACTCTTCTTTGAGACGCCCTGTAGGTATATAGGTTCGTCGCGTCACGGGTTATTTATACAAGTAAAGAAAACCGTAAGTATACAACTTGTGTTTGAAGGAACCACCACCAAGGACGGCCCGTCACAAGGTGGACCAATGGCATTACACGCGTCACAGGAAACCGGTGGCTGCAAGGGGCGGAAGATAACACTCTACACCGAGAGGTGTGGAAGTCATTGGTGGAAGCCTGTGGCCAGTAGTGGACGTCTTTCGGTTGAATAAGCATCTTTGTAACATTTATTTTCCACCACTAAAAGCGACTTTATCTATAAACCAATTCTTTTTTCATGCTTCTCTCTTTAAAAGGAATTTAAATAAAACCAACCGATTTAGGTATAAATCCTAAAGAAAATTTATTTTCCGTGTCCCAAAGTTATTTATTGCCCTTATTTACCGTTGCAGCTAACATCACCATTTCAATTTATCTTGAGCAACGTTTTAAAAGGTTTCAAGCACTAGGTTAGGGGGAAGCTCGTCTAATTTGTAATGCTAATCCCGTACATTTGCCACGCTAAGCGCGCTGTAAATCTCGACACGTGCCGCCTGTTACTCCCGACTTCGGGCTGATTTGTGCGGATTTCATTTGACACTTTCTGGGGATACGAGTATATCAAATTCCAAGTTCCATAACTAGGTATGTAAACATTGAGTATTATTTCCAAAGGTAAATACTAATGGTGGTACAGTCAATCTGTAGCCAGCCAAATATGTCTTATACGGCTGGCTCGACTAGAGTAGTACCAATCTCTCACAGAAGATCGGCGTAAAGTAGCTACTTATTATAGCTGCGGTTTGCACGATTTGTAAAAGGGTCGGAAGTCCAACCGCCCCTGTCTTTCCTTCCCTCTGTCTTACTCCCCTTCAGGTCGGAAACTCGCGAGCAATGGCTTCCGTATTGCAGGCATCTATAGACTTCAGTGAATAGATACTGGTTTATTATTAAGAGATCACTGTCAAATAATCACAGTGAATTCTTGTCAAATTTTACTCTCTCTATTTGTCATGCAGAATAATGTGCAATTGCCTTCTAACTACCACACAAAATAGGTAAGTAGCAGCTGTTAATTTGCTGCATCAACAAAACGTGAAGCTTAACGGGTGAAGGTTGCGGCAATGACCGTGGATCACGCGGCGGAAACAAAAGTTACGCTTGTTACTGTCAGAGAGTTACAGAGCTAGTTATAACTCGATCTCTACTCGACTATTAGCGTAAAAGCTTACGTCATATTCGGAAGTTCATAGTGCTTGACTATAGAAATAATAAAGAGTACCGCGCTGTCTGAGCTTGCATCCGCCTCAAGCGTTTGTTACGCTACATTCTTCCACTCTCAGCCTAATTTTTCTAGATCATAAACTTGGTGTATGCAGTAGGTATTTTATTAAAGCAATGCAATCAGCTGTAACAGTCTTGCTTCTGTGACAAAATGCCCATACAGTTATATTTGTCTCCCGCTTTGCAACGGATGAAAGTAGAGGATTTTCTTCCAACTATTCAATGCGGTTTCCATGACAATGCAGCCTTTTCTTGGGACTCCTCGAGGATCGAACCTCGGCGTCATCACTGGACACCATTGTCGGCCCTGGCTTACAGGAGTGACAGCGGTGGGAGTGTGTGGCAGGACTACGTAGTAGGTATTTTATTGTGAAAACACAAGATAAAACCCAAAATAACCGTTACATTTCCAATATGAATTCTTCAGTTAATGCTTATCAACGGCACTTAAAGTTTGACTTAAGCTATTACAGTAAACTCATTTTATAGCAAATGAAAAAGTTTTGCAACGATAATTGGTAAGATTCTCAAAGTAGTAATAGTTTGCATGCAGCGGGGAGATAGCACAGTGAAGTCGTTATTTTAATCGTCGCTACGAGCAGAACTGCTAACTATTTTTATACAGTATCCGTGGCCAAGACATAGGGACAGACGCAATATGAATCTATACAAATAAATAATATTGGAGAGTCTGTTTGTAATATCAAAATAACACTTTTTCACTAAATGCATATGAAAGTACATACGACATCTATAACAAAAACGCGATTTAAAAAATTTTGTCTGTCTGTCTGTCTGTCTGTCTGCCCGTCCGTCTGTCTGTCTGTCTGACTGTGTGTTTGTTCCGGGTAATCTCCGAAACGGCTCGACCGATTTTGACGGGACTTTCACTGGTAGATAGCTGTTGTTATAAGCAGTAACCACTAGCTACTTTTATTTTAGAAAAACAAAATTAAAAAAATGGATTCTGTCGCGCGGGCTCAGAACGCGGGAGCGGGATCACGCGGACGAAGTCGCGGGCTCAGCTAGTTCGTAATATAACTAGCTGTGCCCCGCGAATTCATCCGCGTAGTATTAGATTATTGGGTTAAAAAGTATCCTATTATGTTAATCCCGGTTATAATCTATCTGTGTTCCAAATTTCATCCAAATCCGTTCAGTAGTTTTTGCGTGAAGGAGTAACATACATACATACATACATACATCCACACTCACAAACTTTCGCATTTATAATATTAGTAGGATGGTTACAGACTACCCCGCAAATTTAAAGAAATTTGTATTTTTTTATAATGGCTTTAAAAGCATTTTCCAGGGCAACATCGCTTTGTCATGCATTAAATTTGCAAGTCGATAGTGTAATCACCTGTTTACAATGAATAAAGGCGCATAGGTACGAGTATCACCTGTTGTAAAGTAATAAAGGCACAGATCATGAAAACATTCGGGTGAGTTAACAACTAATACCACTTTCAAAATATTAATTCTGGGAACCTGTGGGCTGATACATTTTGTTTTCATTTTTCAATCTGGTAATACCAGAATACCTTTGTTTAAGGATTATTTGACCTTTTTGTGAGTGTATATTTTCATTCATAATATATTAAAACTCCTTAGTTCATATATTAAGCAAGGAGTTACTAAGTAAGAATATATACCTAAAGATTTCAAAGTTTGAAATTTAATTTCAGTTTGAACAAAAATATTTACCTACTGATCTCACACATTTACTACAGAATTCAGAGCACATTTTCGTCTATATATAATGACGTCTACAGTGAAAATCAAAAGCAAGTTTATTTTATGTCAGTTTCGTGAACGTCCCAGGCGACAGGGAAAGTTTTTAACGAACTGTGTACACAGATAACGAGTGTGAGCGGACGATAAAAATGTTCCCAACTCCCAACGTGTTACATAGTTAGGGAACACTTTATGGAAAGGCTAGGGGAAAATATAACGAGGACGTAAGCTCCAACGACGTCCGCTATACTTGTGCGCTAGAAAACAAAATCGTTTAGTAATAAAACTGGCCAAGTGCGTGTCGTGCCACGCGCAATTTAGGGTTCCGTAGCCATTACAATAACGAAATGATATTTTTGGCTAACTAGATTCGTCGATTATCATAAAAATGTAAGAAGTGTCGGAATTCATTACGTAAATTTTTATTGATTTTTTAAATGTTGAAACTCTCGCATACGGAATCACTGGTAATAAAATGTTGTATGAAAACATTATTTTATTTGAAAATACCTTTTTAAAGATACCCCACATGATGAGGTAACTAAAAAATATATAACCTCTTTCCATGTACGGGGAGGTAGGTACCACAAAAAAGTAAATTTGATATTTTTTTTATTTTTGAAAGCGAGATCTATTCTTTAGGTACCAAATTACGTCAAGTTCCGACAAAAAACTGTTGAAGTTATGGTAGCTACTGTGACAGACTAGGACGGACAGGCGGACGCGACGGACTGAGTTTATAAGGGTTCATCGTAAGGACTACGGCACCCTAAAAAGTTACCGCACGGACTTTAGCCAGGATTAGTTGCCTACAAATCATATTTTCCACCGGTAATAGATTGGAATATAAAATGAAGAAATATCAAACAATAAACCTACTTATTGAAAGTTGAAACTAACCAAGCCCCTGCGCGCGCCGTTCTTCATTATTCATTACGCTAATTTAGAAGCTAAATAACACAACAAGGGTTTGTTTGCGACTGGAATATTCCACAAACAAACGTTTCCAGTTGCGTATCTTGAATAAATCCCCTTTGGCGTTGTTTCTATTACCCAACGAAACTGCTGTCCAGGGGTTTTACTTATTCATATTGTACACCTGCTTTATGTAATGAAAATGAGTAGGAGGTAATCTGAAAAACAGAAAATTTGGAAGGTTAAATATATTTGTACTTTTTTGCCATATGAAATGGGATCAGTCGCAACTACAATTAAAATAAATGTCGGTTGTCATGATGAATGGTACGAAAAAACATTTTCAGGACAAAGTTAAATTTACATAATGAATAGCTCATAAACATATTTTCAAACATTGTGATACTCAATTGTATGCGTTAAGTAATAATAATAAAGTTGAAACTCGTATGAGAACTAATAATTGTCTCGTGATTGCAAAACATGGACATGTTTATTACATATGAATCCTGAAAATACACAAAGCAACACTATGCTGAAAAGAAGAGGATTTCGCGGAAGTATACTTAATTTGCGTTCCAAGCATTTGTACCTATGGGAGCTTAGACCCTGCCTCATACGAAAGCCTGCAGAAATGTAGTTAAAACCAAAATAATAAAAATAAACGCTTGTTCAGTGACAAACACTGAAACAAAATTTCCTCAAACTGCAACACAATACGGATATTATTGTGAAATATTACATTTGTCTTAGGTATACAATTCAAACAGTAAAATAATGTTAAAATACAAAAAATTTAATCGAAAACAGTAAGTTAGCAGCATAGCGAGTATCATTGTTAGTAATTGATATTTCATAGTTCAAAAAAACATTAATTATGTCAAAAAGAATTGGTACTTTGTGTGCTCATAAATACAGAATTCAATATTAGACCAACGGTCACAAGCCTAAATTAATATAAATTTGTGTATTCAAAGTTTAAGGTTTTGGCGCTACTAAAATAACCTGTTATGTGATTATGCAAGAATTCTCTTGTGAATATTTTGCTACTACAAATTAATTTTTATTCCCTTCAAATCTGGGATCTTATATCAACTAACGTATCTGAATCTACAATGTTATTATATGTAAAATCAATGTGTACCTATGTCGCGCTCAGCTAAATCTCTGTGTTGCTCTATATTCAAGCCGTGTAGATCCATGTTATGAATATAAACTGGTCGATTGCGCTCCAAGTTTAAGATCTCATGAATTTTCCGAGAACTAATCTAAGAGTAGGCAGTTATGACAGAGATAATGTTATCTACCTACTCCTCAATATTTTTTCTTATAAATTGAATTACTCCTGCAGATAACAAACAAAGTGTAACTGCGAACTTATAGAAATACATAATCTATAAACGCACTTTTGTTTTGAATATTAATTAAAGAAATCTATTTAAAATTATATAAGGTTACGGAAAATTGTTTATATAATTGAATGTATTGTGTAAAATAAACATCGCGACCAAACATGTATGTCCTTGCAACTTACTTACCCTTCAATTTAACAGTGCATCAGCATCTTAGTAAACGAAGACAGTAGGTAAGTAGTTAGATACAAGAAAGAAAATAAACTGAAACCCAATCGACTAATGAACATACAAACTCCCACGAAGAAGCTTTGCATTCATAGTGGGTCCGCGGGGTCACCGCTTTTTATTCATTTTGTCCACTACGAAAGAAGGTGCAATCTGAATTGTAAATGGGGATCCAGGAGTCGCACCTAGCCCAGACAAATAAGCTTTGTAGCTCAGGTTTTGCATATAAATCAGTGGCATTGCATTATTCTTGCATAAATAAAAGATGTGATTCGGTGAAGTTATTGTGTCCGATAGAATTCTGAATTGTTAACCGTTGACCGCTCATTGGTTGATGGCCGATGTTACGGAATGTTTCTTGAATGGTGACCATGTACCCGAGGACAAAGCGTGGGTTAAGAGACGACCAGGTGAAATTTATGAATGGCCTTTTTAGGTCCGCCACTCTCTACCTGTTATACCGAAGCTAGGATCGACAATGATGTACAACTACTAACCAAGACCCTGAGGTTTAACCCTTAGAAAGGCCTATGTCCAGTGTGTTGATGATGATAAATTAGTTATAAACGAGATTAAATTTGAAAAATCGGTGCCTATAAAATGAGCAACTTCTTTTTCTAACTCTCGTCTTTTTTAAATCGCTTGAACAAGTATTTTAAACTGAATCTTAGCTTTGAAAGTCTGAAGCTCATTTACATCAATCTTATTTAGATGTAATATTTGGGGCCCGTGGATTTAAATCGTAGCGAGAATTTGCTTAAATTCCAAAATACGAACGTATTTTGAATTTGAATGCCTGCAACTAGGATCAACGTCTCGAATAATTGAATTGGAAATGATAATATTTACGGGGCCCTCTAACAATATTACAGCGGAGAGCTATTTCAATTATCTCAGTAATTGGCCTTCGGCTTTATTAGAGGTGGCCAACATGCTGGATTGATTCGGTGTTGAGGTGAATTAATATCGAAATGTTATTCGTATTAGTGAGAAAAGGATTAGGTATAGAAAATGTTACTTAGGCAAAATGTTAAATGATAAGTGTAGACAAATGAAATTACTAATAAAAATTCAAAAAACTATGTTAATATCTTTTTCGAAATTCGAGGTAGTGTTTTTATATATTTATTTTTTCTCTGGGTTCCTCTAAGCCCAGCATAAATGCGACATGTTGATAAAGGACACCATTATTTGCTGGTACGAGGTATCTGAGATCTTCAATATATATTTTTGTTAACCTTTTCCAAGTGTCATTATATTTTAACTGGAATTTAGACTACATTTCGACATGTTTCTTCAGAATGACGAAGGCGCATTCAGCCGATATTAAACGCAACCCGTGTATAAGGATGAATAACGTATCTATCCCCGAGTCCCGAGGGCAATTTTCCAATACAAGAAACAATATTTCAGGCCGGCCGATGCGTACGTGAGTGCCAAAGGTTTTCGCTGGAAAAATCGTTGGAGTAATTCATCCTCGGTCCGATGGGCGGTCAGTCATTTCTCTCTGCCAATCACACCTCTGCGGTTCGTTTTTTTTGGGCAACGGAATTGCCACATAGGATGATATGCATGGTTAAATATTAAAGGACAATGTGATCGAATGGAATGAGAGAGAATTTAGTAGAGATAAATATTTTTAAGCGCATTATAATTAATAAGTCATTATTTAATGGGTTTTATTATGTTATTTGTTTGTATAGGGAGTAAATAAGATAGGGTTATTTACGTATCAGGTATTTTTGTGATAAGACTTTGACGGTTTGAAGAATGACCTGAGATTAAGTAAATAAGACACTAATTACCTAATTGCAATTGCGTAGAACTACAAATTGTTGTTCAAGTTAGCTTCTCCGTGGATTTTAAGTTTGTCGGATAATTAATATTAAATTATTGTTTATAAGACATTATCGCTCGATATCAAAGGCATAAGTATAAGTTAAGATTATGGCGAAGATTACTTATTTAAGTGAGATTATCACTGGTAGATAAACTCGTCATTCCCTCCAAGTAAGTTTGTGCTAACAGTGAGCTTACAATAGTTTAACCAATCCATTCCTTCTAGTCCATACCTCTAACTTTAGCTGGAAAGGGAAGATTTTCCAGCCAGGCGAGTATTATGCCTGCCTGGCCTCATTGGTTGCTGTTGGGGTCTAGTCTATATGTATATGTCTATATGTATCTAGTTACGTGACTCGTAAATCTTGATATCAACTTTCAGGTTTCTATATAGATTCGTCAAATGGATAGAGCGTTGCATTGAGCGCCATCTATTGACAAGCGTCGTGAATGTGTTTGCACTGCAGCGAGATGTGATGTCGCTACAGACTTTTTATCGAAAACTCCGTCCACTAATGACACAACATGAATTCCACACATTAAGCGAACTGGAAACTTCGCTAATGGCTAAAGTGTGTGCCTAGTGGGGTCTGAGAAGTTTTGCGGTTCGTACAGCACGCCATGTGTCGCTAGTCTAAGTTGGCCCACTCGGGTCACATCTTGGTCACATCTTGTCGATTATATATGAGAGGAACATAGTTACGAGGGGGACAGAGCTTAATGGTTCTTTAACGACCCTTTTTCTTGTTTTATTGTTATAACACCCCCGCTCGTCAAATCTAAAGTGGTCAAACATTCTAAAAACGTGAAACTCTTTTTGAACATATTTTCGCCACCGACATACAGATCATATTTATGGTCTTTGTACGACATTTTCCATGGGAGTTTCGTAAATGATAAACTAATGTTCTATCATGTTTACCATTTACAAAAGTAAATATACGCGATAAAATCCGTATAATAGTTTTATTTCAATGTATAGTATTCGCGTAAATATGAGAAAACAATATGATGTTTTATCATCAAAAATAATCTATGTCAGGTATACATACTTTCAGTTGGTTGGTACTTGGTAGTGAGTGCATGGGATTGTTGATATAAAAGGTCAATACCTTCATAAATTACGTAACTTATTTCTAAAACAACCGCCAATAATAATGGAGACAGAAGCGAAAAAGTGTTGTACCTAAAAATATAGTTTAAAACTTCGATGTCGACATAAATCCTTTTCAATGTTATGACATGAAGACACGAAGTGGAGAGGACGGTCGAGCGCCTCTTGGAAAAATTGTCGCCTCTTGACAATATTGTTCAGTGGTTAAACAATTTTCACGTCTAGTGTAATGCTTACAGAGGCGGATATCCTGTGATTTCCTTCAATATCTAGTATTTTAGATACTATTTTCAATTTCATTCTTGATAAATTGACCTCTATCAAACGGTCAACTCTACCTAAATAGTGACAATGTTGAACTTTATTAAGTATTACCATTTTTTTTCTGCCCGCTATAATGTCAATAGGCTCATCTCCTATTACCTAATTTGGGACCAAAATGTCTAAGCGAAATGTGGATGCCCTGGATGCATAGCTGTGTACCACAGGTGCACAGTTAATATATTCTTTCTTTTAAAAAAAATGTCAAGTCTTACTTTAATAGGCAGTTAGATTTTATTTTTAGCCAGTTCTAGTATATTAAGTGTTATTTTAATAATGCACGATATCCCGCATAGCCCTTGAGTAAATAATAAAGATGATGCACCTTTAAAATCACTCGCTACCAACCAGTTGTACTAACCGACGGAAAATATTTACACCATAACATCATTTATTTTGCATCTTTACCTTTTATTAAGGTGGCATGCGAAATATCGTGCATTATTAAAATAATACCTTTTTTCTAAAGGTCGAACCATTTGTACCTACGATAGGTGCAATTATGCGCATGCAACTGCGTCAGGGCAACCGCGCAGTAATATAGGTGGGTAATAAATACTTCTGTTGACATTGAACGTTGTCCAAGGCTATCGTCATTATGGGAAGCACGCATGTCTTTATGTCGTCACAAGACCATTGCGACCAAAACTGGAATAACCTTTGTGAGTATTATAATAAGTTTGTTTTTGTTGTGGCCTGGAGCTATATGAAGATACACAATGACAATGCATCTTCCTTTTTCAAATCAGACCGTATCCGGCTGGTGTAAACATAGTAGTATCGGAGCCTTCAACTGAACAGATAAATTGGCCCTACAATTACAATAATTATCAGCGGGTTCAACAGGTTCCTCAGAAGAATAACGTAGTATCTCTAGTTTGTAGACAATTATTATGTTTTCAAGTTCAATGGCAACACTAAATAGAGCAGTGACTTTACAATAAATATTAATGAGTACTTTGTTTAATAATGATTACTTTCTTAGAATTGTTATATCTTAGGTATTAACATCGTCGTAGGGTTGCTTTTCTGTCTGTGTTTTATTAGATACATTCTGAATATTGCGCCCAGGAACAACACTATTTAATTCCGTCATTTCCCTTGACTTGATTGAAAACGAAGATTGAAAACTTCTAATTTCTAATTTTGACGACCGCTTGGCGCAGTGGTTCGAGCGTAGGCCCCTCGGCTCACTGCACATGGTGGTTGCGGGTTCGATTCCCGCCGGGGCAAATTTTGGAAATGGCCTTTTCGTAATTTGCCCAGGTCTGGGTGTCATTGGGATTGCCCCCAGTCCATTGTACGGTACCCATAGTTCAAGCTTTGCTTAGTTTAGGACCGTACAGTTGGTTTGTCAGTCTGGCGATATTTATTTAATTAAATGTTTTTCCTACCATGTCATTATGCCGCATCATTATTATATTCAAACCGAGTAATCTATATCTAAAAACATGGGGTATTCAGATGCTAAGGGGACCGAATATGTTAACCGCTGGCATCTCGATTGACTCGCACTCGACAACACTAGCAAAACGTCAAAACTGACGTATTGCAAGACGTTTGACAAGTTTTCTATAAGAAAACTGTCAAAATTGACGTGTTCGATGACGTTTTCGATCGAGATGCCAGCGGTTTACAGAGTTAGGCCCCTAGCCCTGGCATCTGATCACTTATCACTTACAGTATCAAGTACCATTCTAATGTGTTGAACATTTATGGAACCTATCGTAATACTCAAATGCGAATAAAAAGTTTATATATATTTAGAGTCCCTCGCACGCGATCCCTTGCACGAGTGCACCAGGATGACGTCCAATAGGGAGAGATGGCGAGACATCGTGAGGCAAACAACATCTGCCCCGGAAAACAATACATGACGACCACGACCGCTCTGTCAAGAGCGTAACGACTTAGAAGATATATTTAGAGTAGATATCTTGGACCAGAGCGTGACAGTGGTCCATGATGGAGGCTTTTAGCGATATCGCCGTTACATGTTTGTTTACTAGAAACCCTACTATTGGCCGCCGTTTGTTTGCTGTATTTAATTGGTCCATTGTTTTGGAATCGTTGCGTATATTTGTTTCGGTTTTACTCTTGAAAGCTTTTTATTTTAAGTGTTATTAGATTCTTTGTCACCCATTGTTTATGATGTTGTCTCTATTTTTTGCTCTCAAAATATAAACACTATTTATAATCACAAAAGATATTTTTTTTTGAAGTTACAATCAAATTTTATAACGCCTATCTGTAGCAAAAATATACTCGTAACTCCAAACAATATGGAATATTTCAAAGTTAATTATTAATTATTAAACATTTTACATTTATAGTGTCGTGTTATTACTCTCGTTGTGGAATGTGTCGTTAATTTAAGTTAGTAAAACTTAACTTAAACTTAAGTACCTTACTTAATAAAGTTATTCAGCAGCCCAAAGTTATAATTGCATGAGTGCAAGGAGGTGGCGTCCGATGATATCGCGATAAAACAGCCACGGAGTTGATAACTAGATTTTATTAACTTCACTTTCATAACTAGTCACGTTATCACAACTTGACGTTGAAAAACATTCTAAGTACCGTATTAATAAACCTATCTCAAGTCTGAGATCGATCTTGAGAATGTCATTGTTATGTCATTCTAGTACATAACAATATAATATCGCCAGACTGACACACCAACTGGTATGCTCCCAAACTAAGCAACGCTTGTACTATGGGTACCTTACAATGGACTGGGGGCGATCCCAGTGACACCCAGACCAGGGCAAATTATGAAAAGGCCATTTCCTAAATTTGCCCCGGCGGGATTCGAACCTGCAACCACCATGTGCAGTGAGCCGAGCACCCTACGCTCGTACCACTGCGCCAAGCGGTCGGCAACATGACACGTCAAAAGCGCACTCAAGATCGCTCTCAGTCTTGAGATCGAATTAATAATACGGACGTTTCCAATTTTAATTAGAAAATTATTCTTTGACCTCGGGAGTCATATACCCTATAGTCATGTACCCTTAGAAAAATAATGTCATTGAACTGCAGTTACACGTCAGAGAATGAGCTACAAAAGTAAAGTAAAGTCGGTTGTCTTTTAATGTGAAGGCACGAGAGCACTTCGCAAGAAGTTGGTAGAATCGTCACAGCGGTAATTCGTTGGACATTTTTTTTTTCTTTACAATTTTGTTTTATATGTATGTATGTAATAGTATGTATCTATGTATTTATGAATATATGTATATTGCTATAAATTCCTCTTATTTATCTCGTTTTAGTTGCACCCGCCATGTTGTTTCTGCACCACCCTAAGGTCGACTGGTAGATAATGCCTAAGGCATTAAGTCCGCCTTTGTACATAGTGTTTTTTACTTGTGCATAAAGTTTAAATAAATAAATAAAAGTCATGGAGTAATTTTAGCAGTACCTCTACTCATCATCATCTTAGTTCATACGTTTAGGACTCGCTAGTCGCTAGCGTCTACGTTTTTATTTGGCAAATTGTTAGTTCCTCTGGTGGCCGATGATAGCGTCGTACGATATAAATATTTTACGTAGCAACAAGCGAGCAACTCATGGTAGAGGCACTGATAGGTACGTTTTTATCGGTAGGTAATGGCGTATCATATAAAGTCCGTCATAGTGAAAGGGGTAATATTCCCCCTATAATGGGGTACGCAGTAAATCTGATGGATCCTCCTCGCGGTAATGTATTCCGCCTAGAAAAGATCCATTTCCTACGTCACTAAAGCTCGGATTACATTATAAGATTTGATAACAAAATTTGTGTCTCTTCCTTGCGAGATATGTAAACTGAATAGATAGAAGAGGTGCCTCTTGTTTTAATTACTAGCAATTACTAGCAATGTGTGTTTCTACATTACTAGTATTCCCTTTAGCCCCTCTAAATAAGCTAATGCTTGTGATAGGAGTGGGCTCACATCAAAGGTTTAATGGGTAGGGTGGGGATTGAACCCGGAACCTCTCTGCTACGAGGACGGCCCCTCTAACCACCAGGCTATTGACGCTTCATATGTAATGTATATTGGTATTATTATGTACTACATTTTCATTGATGGATAATATATCGCGTAGGACATTTGGTATTTGGTAATAATAATTACCTCATTTACTTCTCACACGATGAATTATGGGTCTACCTACATCATTTATGAATATATCTAATACGGTGGTAGAGCCATGCATACGGTGGTAGAGCCATGCATACGGTGGTAGAGCCATGCATACGGTGGTAGAGCCATGCATACGATGGTAGAGCCATGCATACGGTGGTAGAGCCATGCATACGATGGTAGAGCCATGCATATGGTGGTAGAGCCATGCTATAGCACATTGACTGCAGCTTAAATACAGGCTGGCTCGACAAGGGCAGTACCACCGTCTCACAGAAGATCGGCGTAAAGTAGCTATTATAGCTGCGGTTCGTACAATGAGTAAGAGAGCCGGAAGTCCAACCCCCTGTCCGTTCTCCTCTCTGACCCCCCTTTTTCAGGTCAGTATTGCAAGCATCTATGTGTATCCTACGATACTGCTTAACATCAGGCGGAACATACGCATGTTTGTCGACACTGTTAAATAATAAAAAAAAAACAATCAACTTATTTTAGACTATTTAAAAGAAATCATAATCATGTATGAATGAATTTAATTTGCCAATGTTATTCAATAATGTTCCGTATAACTAAAACAGTTAGGTACTCAAGGCATTCATATAATATGGCCTACCTAGCCAAGGTACCTCACTTATACCTACCTGTTCTTATAAGGTCAACAACAGCCGTTGGATATTTATTCAATCCAAACGCGGCGTAATAATATAACAAGTTGATAACAAGATTAAACTAAGCTCACAGATATAGCACACAAATAACTCTGTGTTCACGCTTTATTTAAAGTTACAGGAATAAGTAACAGTGAGCTTGCACTGGCGAAAGTTGCGTCGATGTTTATCGTTGTCTTTATTTTAAGCTGTCAAACAATAGAGACAACAACATTGTGTTGTGTGTGTTTTTTACCAGTTCAAACGTAGGGTTAGACAATGGCTTCAAGTGAGCGGTTAAGATGGTATGTTTTGTTGGATAATGTACCTACTTAAGGCTAAAGCGCCCATCTAGCCCGCGAAGTTCAAATTTTTTGAGTTCTTTTAGAATTTTTTCAAAATCTGACAACAATAAAAGACAAATTTTGTAATTCGCGAAAAAGACCGTGTGCAGTGCATTTATTAATATATCCAACTTACTCTAAAACATTTCAAGAACGACAGCTATCCAGATAATCTGGCAATTTTTGTATATTTAGTGATTTACTAGTATCATATCCACCGTGATAATATTTGGAGTAAAATAAATGTATTAATAAACGGACTGCATACTGTGTTTTTCGCAAATCACAACATGTTGTCTTAAATGTTTTCAGATTTTGGATAAACTATAAAAATACTCGAAAATTTTGAATTTCGCGGGCTAGACAGGCGCCTTCACCTTAATTAAAATGGAAATGATTTGTAATAAAAAAAATCCAAATGAAACCATCGTGTAAAAAATGTTTAACACCACTTCTGGCTGCATAAATGTTTTTATTTCGTTTTAATTAAAACTGAACTGAGATTACAGTAAGTATTAGGTCTCTATATATTTTTTAAATATCTACTAATATTATTAAGAGGTGAGATTGTTTGTTTATGTGATAGTCTCTGAAACTAAGTACTGATCAGATTCAGAAAATTCTTCCACTGATAGAAAGCTAGAAAGCTGGAAAGCTACAATATCCCTGAGAAAGGCTATATTTTAAAATTTCACGCTGGTCAAAGCCGACGCGGGGGGGCAGCACGTTAAATTTTAATTTTTAATGTTCCAATACATGAAATGGTTCTTCGTCGAGTTACAAAATTCACGCTACCACTGTTTGTGGATAATAAATAAATAATAATAATAAATATCGCCAGACAGACACACCAACTGTACGGTCCCAAACTAAGCAAAGCTTGTACTATGGGTAACCGTACAATGGACTGGGGGCGATCCCAGTGACACCCAGACCTGGGCAAATTACGAAAAGGCCATTTCCGAAATTTGCCCCGGGCGGGAATCGAACCCGCAACCACCATGTGCAGTGACCCGAGCGGCCTACGCTCGAACCACTGCGCCAAGCGGTCGTCAAATGTTATGTTAGATGTTAGTTATTTTCGTACTATTCCGAAATCCGTGGTCACATTTCACCTCTATTGTCCGAGATTGAAAGATATTAGGCCGGCGACCCTCCAAACATTCTCCAGAATTTGTGCCAAGGGTTGCTCTACCCCGCAACCACAGGCCGTTGTGCCTACATACAAACTGCGTTAAGGCGTCGATATACGATATAGCCACCTGGTTATGGCTCTAGTATGCCCCGTAATTGAATAGACCCTAATAAACGGGCATTGGGGCAACATAACGTGTAACACACATTGGAAATATTATGTATGCCTACACTATATAGAGTGGGAACTTGTTATAAAATTGGTTGTAATATTGTATGTTTTAATAAGAGAATTTAGATTATTAACACCAATATGATTAAGAAGTTTATATATGAAGCATGGTTAAAAATAGATTACCAATTTTATAGAAATGTTAATTACTTAATTTACGATTTACAAACCATTTTTCAGATCAAAACGACCTTGTAATGCTATTTAAAATAGATTGTAACTTTATATAGGTACATATATGGTGCATAATATTGAATTGAACTGACCGGTATATTTAAACTAGTAAAAGTTCAATGAAATCTGCATATCATAATAGACTGATCAATTTAAGCTCACAATCCCAGTCTAGTCTAAGTCATCGGACCGCATTATGCAAATACGCTTAATTAATATAAGTTCAAAAGTAATTTAACTTGGATTCGCTGTTCAGGTGTTCTAATAGCAGACGTCAAATAAAATAATACCTTTTGTTTTATTAGTTAGAAGTGGAATTCTGAATATTTAATAAGTAGCCATTTAAAACTGCTTTTGATCTTAAGATAACTTACAATGTAGTGTAGTATTTCGAAACTGCTTGAGTATTTAAAAAATATGCAGAATTAGACACCCTTTTAACCAAAACTACTGCAATGATTACTATTTTTTTTAGAAATTTTAATCCACTTAAAACGTTGCAAAGCTTTATACGGTACTAGCTGTGCCCCGCGACTTCATCCGCGTAGTATTGGATTATTGGGTTAAAAATCTTATATGTTAATCCCGGTTATAATCTATCTGTGTTCCAAATTTCATCTAAATCCGTTCAGTAGTTTTTGCGTGAAGGAGTAACAAACATACATACATACATACATACATACATCCACACTCACAAACTTTCGCATTTATAATATTAGTAGGATAAAAGTGCTTCGTTACCGTTGTAAATACGTAGTTTATAATTTCCTATTAGTGTAAGTGTTAGTATAAGTCAAATCAAATCTAATTAAAAATACTAAGGAGAGATTGGTCAGAATTCCTAGTTGTCTTGTAGCAGAAATGGTAGAGCTATGTTTCTTACTTTTTAAACCATCGCGGCATCGTTCTCTGTCACCTGGCTCCCGTCCCGAGCATTTCAGTAGAGTCTGAATTAAATAATGCTGGGTAGAAGTCTGCAAACACACTGCCGCTTTGTTCTCCTTAAAAATTACATTTTTGCACGCTCATTGGACTTATGGAACGCTACCCGCCGAGAAAACTGTTTTATTTTTATATGGAGTTTTGAAGAACGGCTTAACGGAACATCGGTGGAGAAAATAAACATTATGTGAGCTTTTAGTATAACTCATAAATATTTATTAATGAAATAAGTTAATGAACAGAAATAAAAACGAGATTATAACAAAACCCTTTGTAAATATTATTGAAAGTTATCCAACAAAGGAGCCGGTATTGAAAAGCTTCAATTGTGATCATCATAATCTGGCTTTATTTCTTCGGGCAGCGGAGTTGGGAAGGAATTGGCGGTACAATAGGACATTGTTTTGTTCATTTCATTGTGAGCACTTAATTGAGTAAGCAGCAATCGGCTTTGTATACCTCTATAATATGACTGTAATAATTAAAACAGAACATAATTAATTATGACAAACAAAATAAATACTTCCTTGAAAATTTTTGTTGTAAAATCAGGCAAAACTGTTATTAGCCATATAATTTATATTTTAATGCTGTTATATAAGTTATTTTTGTTCGTAGCTGGTTTCCATAAAAACATGGATTAAAAATAAATACTCGTAAGTACTTATAAAAAAGTTAGGTATGAATACGCGCTTCTAAAAATAAACGCATTTTTCTTTTTAATAAAGTTAAGAGTTTTTAAAAAATTCGTGCGCGAAAATCACATCTGCCAAAACTAGATAAATTCCTTGGACTTAATGTTAATACTCCTTTATGGTCTCAGTAACGCAGTCCTTAAATTTAAATGTTAATAATAATGGAGAGTGTTTAAGAAACGCGATAAAATTTGAATAAACCTTAAACTTTATTGAATGTAAGAAATTTAAGGCGGGATTTGCGGGCTCCACAATTCAAAAGTACGATTATGGGCTCTTGACAGAAATTCATTTGACAAAATGTTGAATTTGATAGAAGTTACTGTGCGCTGGAATTTGAAAGATTTCTTTAGGCGAAAATGTATGTAATGTAACGTAAGAGTATATCGACTGCAGCCATTGCTGAAATACAATTTTAATTATGTTTATGGACTTTTATTTATGAAAGTGCAGTTCTTTTTTCAAATTACCTATCTTATATCTGAAAAGAAGGAAAAAAATATCTATAAACAATGTTTTGACGATCGCCTGGCGCAGTGGTTCGAGCATAGGCCGCTCGGCTTACTGCACACGGTGGGTGCGGGCTCGATTTCCGCCGGGGAAAATTTCGGAAATGACCTTTTCGTAATTTGCCCAGGTCTGGGTGTCACTGGGATCGCCCCCAGTCTATTGTACGGTACTCATAGTACAGGCTTTGCTTAGTTTGGGACCATACAGTTGGTGGGTCAGTCTGGAGATATTTATTATTAATTGAGTATGTAACTACTATATAATTTGGTATGAATATAACGGAAATTGCTACTAAGATTAGTTTACCCTTATCGCGGCTGGGCGGCGCGGGCCGGTCTCGGTCCAATCAAAGTTTAGTCTTCCCGTCTTATCCGTGTCATCGCATCGGTGTTTGCAACCACTATTACTCAACTTAAATGTAAACGCCTCGGATTATTAATGGCTATTTGAGGTACGATGCCCACCAGGGACCACGGGATTAACTTACCTACTTCATAAGAATGCTATACAGGATCTAAGGGGCATGGTAACGAAAACTGACACCATGGATTCAACTTATGATTCTGGACCCCCAAAGTTGGAATTTTCCGTCTTTATTTTCATGGATTATGCTCAAATTTTTCACTATGGTAAAATTATTTTAGCATAAAATGCGCGTTCTAGCGTATTCAGTCTTAATTTACATTGCAGTTTATGTCTAGAATAATAATTATTGATTTATTTGTGTAAAATCCCTTACGATATGTTTGTATAATGATCCTATACTGAAATCAATTTTAAGAAATGCAGAAAAATTTGTGCATAATTCATGAATATACCTATCGACGGAAAATTCCAACTCTGGGTGTCCAGAATCATGAGTTGAATCCATGGTATCACTTTTCGTTACGATGCCCCTTACACCCTGTATACTTTTGACTGAAATCATCAACAAAATCTTCGATGACCAATCACAGATCCTGGTCCACCGTGCTTCTCTATTGTCCTCGTGGTTCGGCCCAAGTCCGTCACCGCCAAGGTAGGCTCCATAAATGTTGTCCGTCGAAAACAAGGGTCAGATTTAATTCCACATAACCCGTGTCACGCGACGTGACTGTGTAGGCAAATTTCGATCGCGAGGGAAGCCATTTGCAAATTAGTCACGATTGGACCGCTCGGAGATAATTTGATTGGATCTGGACTACGTCCGGGATGGCGGCCTCGCATTATCAAAGATAATCGGCCGCCGTGCTCCCGGGAATCCCTAAATTGCTTCTGGATTGCACTATTTAAGTACTTTAAGGTAGATGTTTGCCTTGTGCAATTTTATTGATTAATTATAAAATAATAATAATTTAGCCCTTTTGACGTCCCACTCTTGGGCACGGGCCTTCCCTCAACACGAGGGGGATTCAGGCCATAATCCACAACGCTGGCCCAGTGCGGGTTGGCGGATTTCACATGTCTTACGAAAATTGGTTAGATCTTTTAAGACAAGCAAGTTTCCTCACGATGTTTTCCTTCACCGTAAGCAAGTGATAATCTCATATATAAATTATGATTCGTACATAGATTTTGAAAAATCCAGAGGTGCGAGCCGGGGTTTGAACCCAAGACCTGGTGCCCGCAAGACGCGGGCTTTAACCAATCGGCTATCACAGTTTTTTAATAGATTAATTATATAAGGTCCTATTTTAATAAAATGCACGATATTTTGCCTGGGTGATGGGCCTTAGTAAATAGTACGTAAATAGTGGGTGATGACAAGATAATGCATTTTCCGCGAATAAAAATAATAATGGATTTATAAACTGCTGAGCTCACCGGCTGACCAAAAAAACAGATAAGTTATATTTATACCATCACAAGATTTTTGGTAGGTGTTTATCATTAGGCGTTATGTAAAATAATATTGACGTTTGAAATGTTTCGATCGACCCGTGATGCAACCACAGCCAATAAACTGACTGATTGATTATGTCATAAAACAATTAATAACCACTTATAAAACAAACAAAAATAAAAATGTACTTCTTATGTTTTTTACTTATCACATACTTTATTTTAATCAGAGATTTTTTGGGCATTGGTCGTCATGGTTTATTTAACTGCAGACTTTTCTAATTTCCCATGGGATTATTCTTCATGCGTGCGTTTTTTGTAAGTGTTTTCCTTATGTTGCTGCCTAAATAATAAAAAATATACTTCTTAAGCTATGCACCTCTTTCATTATCAACCTCTAAAAATCAGACGTCTCTTTTAAGGCTAAAGCGCCCATCTAGCCCGCGAAGTTGAAATTTTTTGAGTTCTTTTAGATTTTTTTCAAAATCTGATAAAATATGATAAATGCACTGCACACGGTCTTTTTCGCGAATTACAAAATTTGTCTTTTATTATTGTCAGTTTTTGAAAAAATTCTAAAAGAACTCAAAAAATTTGAACTTCGCGGGCTAGACAGGCGCCTTCACCTTAATCCCACTAATTTAGATTATTATTGTTGAGTGATAGCTCATTGGATGCAAGCTTTGGAACACAAGGTGTGCTGGTTTTTGAACCAGCACACCTGCATTGTTCTACTCTGAGGGAAGACATCACGAAAAAACCTGCAGATCTATCCACAGCCGTGTGAAGTTGAACATACTGAATTATGGCCCTCGATTCTCCCGCTATGTACACTTTGACTAAAACGCGAACCTCTGCCTATACACCCCTTCGGGAAGTACAGTAGCCCGATTCACGTAATCAAAACCGTAGCGATGTCGCTGCGACTTAGTCGTTGAAACCGTTTTCGTATTCACATCTGTCAATCGGAACGATTTAGAAGTCGTCCTATTGAAAAATCGTTGAACCGTATTCACATACGATCATTGGGTGAGAATCGTTCCAAAACGTCGGCTAAACGATATTCACATAACAAAACGATTTTTCGATAGGTCGGCCGCCAACGACTTAATGTCAAATTTCACAATTCAAGTATCGTTGAGCAAACGTTACAAAATTGCGACGCTTTTGAGAACATTTCGGTGCTTTTTTCTATGACGGGAGTGTTTAGACTGTTTGTGTGGTGATTGAAAGTTCGAAATAAGTCTCGGGCTTGCATATTTGTTAGATGCAGCCAAAGAATTTGTAATAATGATGCAGCCGAGAGAGAAGATCGTCGAAGAGAGCGGATAAGGATAATATATTGAAGTGTGCACGGTGGGACGCTTTTGAAATGCTAGAAAGGGACTTCATAAAGACAATTTGACTCTCTGAAGTGCTTGCACAGAGTCTCCTTGACGATATCTTTGCCATCGGCATTACTGCCTGGTACCAATGAAGAAGAGTTTCAGAGATGAAACAATGAATGTTGTATCTGCTAGGGGTACTCAAGGACGCAATATAGAGTTGCAGCAAGACAGACTGGCCCAGCAAGCACTCATTTAAAGGCTGTGGATCACTGACAAACCCATCAAAAGGTAGGAACTTACATATTTAATAATCAAATAGGGAAAAGTATTTTTTTTTATTAAAAATACTAAACATGACAAGTGGACTAACATTACTATAATAATAATAATAATTTAGCCCTTTTAACGGCACGGGCCTCCCCTCACTACGAGGGGGATTCAGGCTGTAATCCACCACGCTGGCCCATTGTGGGTTGGCGGCTTTCACATATCTTTCGAGTATTGGTTAGATTTTCTAAGTCATGCAGGTTTGCTCACAATGTTTTCCTTCACCATAAGCAAGTGATAACCATATAGAAATTATGATTTGCATTATAGATTTCGAGAACCCAGAGGTGCGAGCCAGGATTTGAACCTAGGAACTGGTGCCCGCAAGACGCGTGCTTAATCAATCGGCTATCACTGCTATAAACATAATTAACTAAAGTAATAAAAATTGCATTTTTGTCGTTTTGAGGTATTTAATAATATTATACTTTATAATATAACATAAAAAACTTAGACTCATAACAACAATGTAAATAACAGACAAAAAATTTCTAGCATTGTAGCCTTTTAAATTATATAATCGAGATCACACAGCGAAGTATAGCATCAGTCTTTAGTGTGTTAACAACTTCTTGTTTTGTTTCAGTTTTCCGGACACTGTGGCTGAATCACCTTGCTCGCCGCACAAACTAATCCTCATCACTGCTGCTGGGAATTTGTGCACACTTTCATTTCTGTAACAATAATGTAATAAATACAGTAAATAAATTTTAATATAAAGATAAAATATTGATGATTTACTGCTTCTCAGTTTAACTACTAATAAACTTATAACTTGCATTGATTAGATTTATTTATAATATTATACTAGCGACCCGCCCCGGCTTCGCACTGGTGCAATAAATAATTAGTGTTTCTCTACTACATTATGCATATATTATACATATAAACCTTCCTCATGATACACTCTATCTATTAAAAAAAACAGCATCAAGATCCGTTGTGTAGTTTTAAAGATCTAAGCATACATACGGACAGACAGCGGGAGGCGACTTTGTTTTATACTATGTAGTGAATTTCAGATTACTTACTTTGTTAACTCTTCTTTCGGTTTTAACAAGTCAACTAGGGCCCAAACTGACTTTATTTTTATGAGGCTAGGTCCCTGTACCTGCCCATGAACTCCACCAGCAACTCTTGTTGCCGAAAGCAAAACTGTTTCTTCTTCTTGCGTTAAAAATATGGTCCATCCAGTTTAATAGGTATTTCGCGTGTCAACAAATAGCAATTACATTAAAAATAACAATACAATACAAATTTTCAATTTGTTTACCATTGACTGACACTAGAGTTGTGTAGCTCGCGAGCTTATGACAAAAAGATATATATCGGTACCAAAGAGCTAATCTCTTTAGCTCACATGATTTCGAATTATATCTCTATATCTTTAGTGATATGGTTTCAATTTGAGTTACTGAACTAGGTGATTGACATGTAGTAGACAACTAGACAGGTGAAATAGCTCACTAGCTCTTTGGCTCAGATGAGATAGAAAGCACACGACGTAAAAAGAAAATCGCCCTTTAAGTCAAATGAATAGAGTACATATTATGAGACTTTATTTTTTTGTCGTGCGGGCTCCGAACGCGGGAGCGGGCTTTTTTGTTAAGTTAAATTCCACGCGGACGAAGTCGCGGGCTCAGCTAGTTAGAATATATACGCGTGCGGAGAGCCTAATGAAAACATACTGTCATCCTACACGACCCTACCTATCCCTTCCACGCACGCAGCTGGATTAACCCCGCCATGCGAGGCGCACTCGCCATTAGATTGCCTCCAAGTTAAGACCCATTTACCAAATTTACAATAAATAATAAATTGGTCGAAAAATCTAGTGTGTTTGAGTCGCCTTTTTTTTCCTTGTGTTCCCGTACCGAACAGCTTGTATTATTTCAAACCGTTTTGTTTTAGTTACTTTACTTACGGATTACGCCTAGTTATGACTGAACTGAGTAATAGTAATTTTGTTTTGGTATGTAGTGTATCGGATTGTCATATATTTTAGGTAGATAAATACTGTTAGTAATATATACGTGATCTGTTGCTGCGTAAAAGAAAGGCAAACCAATAAGCACGCTTTCGCATTTTATGACCTTATTCTGAGCTATAGCTATAGTTGTAAAAAACAAATCGCTAGTTCGCTCAGTCTTCAAACAAATCTTTATATCACTAGTGAGCTTCTGATATACAAGAGTGATATATATCACTGAGTTGAAAAGATATATATATATCGGTTCAGCTCAGTGATACTGTTTGCGCATCTCTAACTGACACTTCATTTGACAGTTCTCAAAGACAGTTCTCTTTTTTTTCATATTTTTTTTGCCTTGGACTCATTATATTTTGCCGTGTATGAAAAAAAAACATAATTTATATTGATATTTGCGTGATAATGCCTATTTATATGTTTATAATCAAATTAACTTGAGTTATAAGACCCATATCACTGTAATTTCAGTAAAAAAAGTGTTTTGATAACTTGGTAGAATACATAAATATGATAATGGCAATGAAGTCGTTCAAGTCGTTGAGAAATCGTTTAGCTCCGATCCTATTGAGTTGTCGTCCTATTGATCGACGATCAAGGAAGACGTGAATAGCTAACTTGGATAGGACGATAACCGAACGACTTCTGAACGCCAACGATTTTTGGATAGTGTGTATTTACGTGAATCGGGCTACAGGTGTGGGGTGAATATATTATTATTTATAAGATTTTTCCAGCAAAACTCATTCTAAAAAATAAAAACCATTGAGTCTCCTTTTGTTTATAATCAAGTCATTTTACAAGCACGGTGGGCGTTAAGGGCGCCTCATTACATTTAGCACTATCATGAAAGCGTTCATTAGGCGGGCGTCGAATAATGATGCGCTCCAGACTCCTATTAAACTTGTGGAGTGGTACAGACGCTGCTTCGTGGAGTATTTTAATAACAGCCACGAATGTTCCATCCGTTGCGGTGCTATTGCTCCCACTAGCCGCTCCAAAATTGTCACTGCACTCGAGTGACTATTGAAAAGGATCACATACTTACTGCAATAAAATGAAATGATTGAGCAACGGCTAGTCCATTCTATATACCTACTCAAAGTTTGACCTGACACTTTTAATGTTATAGGTACTTTTGTTATCTCGATACTCAAAAACCTATCCAAATTCTTAGAGTACATTTTTAACTCCCGACGAAAAAAGAGGGGTGTTATAAGTTTAACATTTGTATCAGTGTTATCGTTTGTCTGTCTGTGACATCTTAGCGCTTAAGCGGCTGAACCGATTTTCTTTTGTTTTTTTTTGTTAGAAAGGTATTCTGATCGAGAGTGTTCTTAGCTATGTTTCATGAAAACCGGTTCAGCCGTTTGAAAATCATCAGCTCTTTTGTAGTTTAAAAGTCGACGCATCGGGGGTTTTTAAAATGTTCAATTTAGAGTTATTTAAACATGTTTAATACATTCTTGAGAATTTGGTAAAATCGAATTTTTAATCTCGATAAATTATTTAAAAAAAAAAATGTTTTTTTTTTTAAATGAAATTCATGTGGGTCACCGTCGTCAGGGTCCCGGAAGAAAGTAGCGAGATGATTTGGACATTTGCGTGGGAAAGACGTGGCCGGAAATTGCCCAGGACAGAGTGGTGTGGAAGGGAAAAGGGAAGGCATTTGACGCAATGATTTATTTAATGCCTCGTATTCATAAACTATTTGCTGTTATAGCAAAACGATTAGTCAAATATACTAAAAGAGGATACCAACTGGGAAACTACAATAATGATTTTTCTGAAAACAATGCAATAATGCTTCTTAGATAGGCTATGCTAGTAAAGCATTTCCCAAGGAGTAGGTACTGTAAGGTC
Source organism: Notodonta dromedarius (assembly GCA_905147325.1). NCBI lineage: Eukaryota > Metazoa > Arthropoda > Insecta > Lepidoptera > Notodontidae > Notodonta > Notodonta dromedarius. Next base: position 9,569,246 of record LR990165.1, on the reverse strand, counting down.
CATGTCGGCGCACTGGCCACTAGCGATAGACGTTCCTGGCTGATGATAAAATAGTAAATTCAAGAAAAGAGTTTTTTTTTGAAAGTAGAAGCATTGCGGTGCCCTGGCAGTGACAAGCGGGATACGAGTGTATAAACATGTGTTTTATGTAATATTATAATAAAATATATAACATTAATAATAATGTTTTAATTACTAATACAATAAACCCTACACCTGGTTGTCACAGTACCTAAAGCTTGCTTAATTCCATAACAACTACCAAAACTATTTTAAATATTTGCACCGTTAAACTTCTAATCGCTAACTACAGTGCAGAAGGCCTTCCAAAACGGTCCGCAAAATGTGCCCAGCCACTTGGAAATTATTAGGGTCCGGTTGAATTAATTAAAATTACTCTAAACACTGTGCTTCAGAGACCCGATCTGACGGAACGGAAGCGGTGGCCGGTTCTATGTCGGGGTTAATTACAATTAGCAGCAGTGTCAGGGACAGCCCAACTCTGGGTGCTAATTCTGCTGGCCTTCAATTACAACTGAACTGAACAATGAGAATATTGCTGACTTTATTTTATTTTATTGAGAAAATACAGTTCCGTGTTGTTTATTCCTAAACTTATAGTTATTTAAAAATAATAAAGTGCGGTGAGCCGAGCGTAGGCCGCTCGGCTCACCGCACATGGTGGTTGCGGGTTCGATCACCGCCGGGGAAAATTTCGGAAATGGCCTCTTCGTAATTTGCCCCGGTCTGGGTGCCAGTGGGATCGCCCCCAGTCCATTGTACGGTACCCATAGTACAAGCGTTGCTTAGTCTGGGACCATACAGTTGGTGTGTCAGTCTGGCGATATTTATTATTATTTATAATAACAAAAGATTGGCGTTAAGTAGGTATTATAGCTGTGTTTCGTACGATGAGAGAGAGAGCTCGAATCCCAACCTTCCACTCACTCGGTCCCACTCAATGTCAGGTCGGCAAAGTGCGAGCAATGCCTTTGGTACTCTAAGCCGCTAGTCCATTCTTTTGAAGAAAGACGGTGCATCGAATTTGATGCCAAGCGTGATGCACTGAACGCCCGACCACCTGCGGTTATTCATTATAATTATGTGAACGATGTGCTCACATGCCCGCAATGTGCGAGAGCCCGAATATACTAGTTTAATTATTAAATGAATCCCATCATCACAATTATTTACATTTCCTCTTTTCCGTTCCAATCAATCTGACCATCCACTCTTTGCATTATAATTAAAAAGTAAAAGGACAGTAGTCGATGTTTTAAAAAAAATAAATAAATGGATGGTCAGATTGATTGGAACGGAAAAGAGGAAATGTAAATAATTGGCTACATTAGCCACATGCGAGCGCACGAACGACAAATCTTGCAAAGGAGTTGAAGTTGTCGCCATGACCGAAATCGGTCGGATCACATCACTCTAAGCATCTAATAGGCTACATACGCTTGTTTACCAATTTTGTTATACAAGAGAAATAAAAAAAAAATGAGAATATTTTCTACTATAAATAATGAAACTCGGCATTTGTGTACCGCGATAAATAAAATTGCTGCAAATCCGGGTAAGACAAGCCGAATAATAACAATTTGTATAAATTTTACACAAAACAGAAAGAAATCTTAAGGTCGCACGTAAGCAAATATTCTACGTGAATTTATGGGTTATTCTTTCAACGAGACGCGGCGGGTTCCGCGGGCAATAAATTCAGCGGGTTTTGTGGAAATGTGTTGAATACGCCTCCGGCCGACGACGTTGATATTTGCACGTGGTTTGTTAACGCCTAGGTATATGAATCGGTATTAGAATGATAATATATGTCGCATAAATTACCTGTTCGTAAAGATACACAAACTATTTTATAATTTATTAACCGTTTCATTATATATATTTTTTAGGAATAATAGTTTAATATTTAATGAACACAAATTAAGAGTTATTAATCAGATATTAAATTGAAGGAGACTGTAGTATCTATGCGATATTTAGGGTGACCGTCCACTTGGCTGTGCTATGAAGTAAGTCTGCCCGCTTCGACCAATAGGATCGCTTCATTTTCTGCCAAATTAAGTCCAGTGAAGCTGAGAAAATGAAGCGATCAATAGGTCGGAGCGGGCGGACCCGGATCCTATTGGATGGTCACCCTTAACGTTGCCACTTGTTTTTATTATCTTTCGGTATCCACATAAAAGGTGAGAAAAACTAATTTCGACTTTCAGTAAATATTTTATGGCTTTTAATTCTGCTGTGTCAACGTGTTTGGACCCAGTCGTAAAACACAAGTGATCTTCATCAGAAAATGTATTAAAGCACAAACGATGTAAAACCTAAGCAAGATAGCTGTCATAAAGGAACCCTTATGCCTTTACGACTTGGGCGCTTAAAATAATATCCTTTAGATTTTATGGAACGTGATAAGAACTGTAAATAGAAAAAGCACTTACATTTTTATGGCTATAGTTTCAGTAGATCCCGTTTGTTAGATTTTTATGTCGATCCTGGCTTACAGGAGTAACAATGGTGTGAGTGCGTGGCAGACCTAGTCCCATAAAAAAAAAAAATTAAATAATTTTTATAGATATTCTATGCAGTTTGAATCAAGAACTTAAAAAAATTGTGGGTAGTGTTTAATTAGATGTGGTGTCTTATTTTCAACTGCGAATAAACACTTGCTGAACGGTGAAGGAAATCCACACGACATGTGAAGTAAGCCAGCCCGTATTAGGCCAGCGTGGTGGAGTATGGCACGAGTCCCTCTCGCATTGTGGAGGAATACACCCGGTATATTGGCATTAGACTCTCCCCCTACCGACCGACATACATCACTGGCGCAATATAGGTGGACTGTAAGGGTAGGTTAAAGAATACAAGTTTTTTTTTTTTTTTTTGAGTTGACTACATGTTGTTGGCCAGAGTGGCCATAACAACTTCACCCGGACAGAGGGCGAGCGCAAGTGCGCTCCAGCCAGAGGGGCAGGGGGGCAGCTAGCTCAAGGGCGCCACAAGGGACACGACCTCGGCTTGGGCCGCTGCCAGGAGAGGTGGCGAGGGTAAATCTACCACCGGATCGGAACGCGACCTCGACTGAGAAGATCCGGCAAGAAACTCAGCGGGCTTGTCGGGTGCCAAGGTGCGTCTAGGTAAGTAGACGCACCTTCTAGCGGAAGCGGGGGTTCGTCGACCTCGCCGGCGAGGTCGGTGTCTGGTGGGGAGTGTGCGTGTGTCGTTCTCCTCAAGAATACAAGTGCGACGGTGAAGTAGGTATTATTGTGACCTTGGCCGTACTATGAAACATGAGCTAAGCCGGGTGAAGCTGAGAAAATGAAGCGATCCTATTGGTCGAAGCGGGCGGGCCCGCTTCATACCAGCGAAGTGGACGGTCACCCTTAGCGTAGCGCTTTATAAAAAATAATTGGTAAACACGTGAAATACAAAAAAAGTTATTTAAGTAATCTTTAATACCTGGACGAGGCATATAAAAAAACCACTAACTTATCATGATTATATTTCCAATATAACAAAGCATTTTTTCTATCCATGACTTCTAACAATATATAATATAAAAATATTAAATAATATAAAAAGGTTTTAATATGCAATAGGTATAAAAATGTTTTCAGGTTTTTTAACTTCATCAAGCTAATTTGTGTGGTGAACGAAATATTTTTTTTGAGCCACTTTGCAAGTGGCTTTTTTATATTACTTGTCAGTGTATATAGTTTTTTTTTATATAAGGTAGGTACATGGCACGCAGCTCCGCGTTTTCCGCATAAATGTACCTATTCAAATCCAAGTTAGCAACCAGTCACGCCAGAAATTGTTTATAGGTTCTTTTTGCGGCATATTGAATTCCAATTTGATCGAATATATTAAAAAATCTTTGTTTTTATTAATGTAAGCGATCAAAGCATTTATGAACAGTCAGAATCTACCACGGGTTAGGAATGCTGCTTCCATTAAGACGATCCGGCAAGAAGGATCCGGTACATTCTTAATAAAAGCAACGTGGGGGCATCACCATTCTGTTACTAAAAAGTATCTACCTACTAGATAATCATAATATTTTTAATATTGTACGAAATGGACAAATAATTATTAAGAACTAGCTGTGCCCCGCGACTCCGTCCGCGTTCTGTTGAAATTTTTCCTGAATTTTCTTTGCTATAAACCTCACGGAGCCCGAGACCTTTCCAACGAATGCAAAACCGTGGAAATCGGTTCGTGCGTTCTGGAGTTATAGCGTCAGGAAGGAAAACCCGACTTATTTTCATATAGTAGATTACTTACTTGGTACTTGTAATAGGCATAGTTTTTCCATAGTATATAACACACAACTACGATACAATACCTATCTATTTCAATTTAAGTTGTCAGATTTGTAGATTGAAAATATGAATTAATGGGCTGGTGAAGCCAGACCAAGTTTGACGTCGATAAAACTCATATTTTGCATGTTAAAATATGAAAATATATTCCATAGGATTTCGTAACTGTATTCGAACTTTTGAGCTGGGATTTATGTGAAACGTTGAGAGTTGTTTCTATTTTGTAATATCATTTTTTGCAGCAACATAAAACATTCCTTGCACCTCAATCATGAAAGTGCTCATTAACAATATGCAAACGAAACCGTTTTTTCTATACATTTGTGATAATAGTTGCAGACGTCTTATTAGGTATTATTTACTTACTTAATACGATTAAACCGCAATATATAAGGATACTAGCGGGCTTGCAGACGTTGATCTGCTCCACCATCATTGTGAAGCAATAACTCCAGGAACCCACTCATATTCACAAAAATCAGTCCATCCGTTTAGGAGTTCAGAGATAAACACACGTACAGTAGAATTATACCTATATACCAAGAGATTACCGCGTGTTGCTATAGGTATACAGCATTTTAACGCTCCCATTTCTTTGTAGTGTGGTTAAACACTGCAGTGCTTCCAAACTTCGACAATGATTCCAGTGGTTCAGTGGATCAGGTTCCAATGTAATAGGGGGAGCCACATTCCCCCTCAATGCGAGGGGATTCGGGCCATAGTCCACCATGCTTGCCCAGTGCGGATTGGCGAACTTCACACGTCTTTCGATAGACATGCAGGTTTCCTCAAAATGGTTTCCTTCACCGTTAGTTTGGATACTTATTATCAGAAAGTAGAAATGTCGATCAGTAGATATCTGATGGATGTAATATATTCGCATAATGTTTTTACATCGTTGACACGTCGTTGTCACGCCATCTGAATATAAATTTTGGCTTGTTCAGATGGTGGCTTGTTCAAATCAAATTTACGTAGGACTTCGTGTGCGGACTGGGCTAAAATAATCCCTTAGGCTAACAGTATTATTGATATAGGTACCTATTTACTGCGTGTGTAAGAAGCTACTAAATCAAGAAAGCAGTTTCAGTAGTAAATGTATTAAAACTTTGAATCTGCACTAAACCTTTGATACGCAACAAAGAGTTTTCATAAGTATATTTTTTATAATTAATTACATTACTAAAATAAATTCAGTGGTCCTAAACTAGTTGTGAGCTGGATGACTATTTTAGGCTCACTGAGTAGATTTGCAAGATAAATCACACATCAATTTACAAGCATTTCATATTTCCGGAATAACCACCATATCCCATTTGGCCCACATATCTTCCCTTCTTCTACGCCTTATTCCAATGTGACCTTCTTAGGCAATAAGCTGATACCTATACCCCGGTATTATGTAAGCTGGCAATGGATGTAGTTTTGCAGAATGGAACCAACCACTATTCTGCAGACCAAAACCAACCTTAGTGCAAATGCTGGAAGGTCGTTTTCGGTTGGTTACTTTCTGCAACAATACATCCGATTATGATTACAATGGCGACAAGGGTTAGGTAAAAAGGCTGGCTTCGAAATATCTTAAACAAACCAGCCGTATCTGAACCTAAAGTGTTCCACTGATTCGCTTGTGCAAAGTGGATCGAAATTAGTTTGAGGGCGGGTTATTTGATGGAACAAACAATTTTGGTGTCAACAGCGTTAGTAAATAAATGTTTCCCCGTAATGCGGGGGTTTGCTTAGCCGAGGACGGAAATTAAGAGTATAGGTAATCTGAAACGTGCCTAAGCTTTCGATTTCCTTGTGACAACAAAGCTGACGTCACAGAGGAAATTTAAGTAGAACATAGTCTTCATTCTGCCATGGTCATTTGTTGGTTGATCTAAGTTTATATAATATAATATAGATAAGTGTTAGGCAGCAACTGTATTCGCCCAAAAGAAGACATTTGCGGCTTTAAAAAAGTGCAAAGAAACTAGATTTGGAAGATTTGGAGGAAAACCTGGAAAGTATTTTCATTCCAAAGTACTTATTTAATATTCAATCGAAAAATGAAATGCGTCAAATTTTGCATCAATGCCGGCGCCGTAATTGGTCGAGAGAGGCTTCGTTCAATACAAGGCTATAGATAAAGGTCAAGGCAGTTATAAAAAAAAATATTGCCTTCATTTAATAATAATATCACCACCTTAATCACATATATTACATAACACGTTGTATACTTCAGTCTCTCCGAATAAGTTTAACATTGACTCCGTTTTTGGATCGCAGAATGAGGTTCGCGGCTAGCTGAGGCTCCACGTATGACGGTAATAGTATAAAATTTTTGATTATCGATGACACTGTCACTTTCAGTTCCATCATTGCGAATTTTTGCCCTAAAACGAAGAAAAAAAACCCAGTTAAATAAACTCCTGTTAAAGCCAGATCGGGAGATCCAGATCAGCCAGAACAGCCAGAGGAAACGTTAAATTGTTTTGGAACCAGCAGGAATAACTAACTACAGGGACTTCTATATATAAACTATGAAGTTATAGCCTCATGTTGCTAATAAGTAAACTTATTATTTAAGATTATGCAGGTTTCCTCACGATATCTTCCTTCACCGTAAGCCAGTGATAATCATCTTGAAATTATGATTTAAACTAATATGGGTTTATTTAATTGCCTTCACCTCCACTTACATCATTAATATGAACAGGTATTCAAGATTTTATATTATTACTAGCTGTGCCCGCGACTTCGTCCGCGTGGAATTTAATTGACAAAGTTTCATACAAACTTTAATCCCCTATTTTATCCCCTAGGGGGTAGAATTAATCAAAATCCTTTCTTAGCGGATACCGACGTCATAACATCTACCGTCCAGTGGTTTGGGCTGTGCGTTGATAGATCACTATGTCAGTCAGTCAGTCAGTCACCTTTGAGTTATATATATATTTAGATTAGGTATTATTATAAGCCAGATAAAATCCGATCTCACGCTAGTAGTTCTTACCTATACAGTTTCTGGGGCCGGCACTGAAAGCAAGCCAACTAAACGGATTCTTCAGTGGCATCTCGAAACGTTCCGGTCGGAATTCCAAGGGATCTTCGAAGACATCCGGGTGCCTTTGACTTTGATATATATTTAGAACGAGCGATGTACCCTTTATGAGTTTAAGTTCACCAATCTCTGTAATAAAATATTGTGATATGCTTTAGAGTATACGTTTTCTGGTAGTACTCGTATTATATTATAAATAAATAAATAAATATCGCCAGACGAACACACCAACTGTATGGTCCCAAACTAAGCAACGCTTGTACTATGGGTACCGTACGATGGACTGGGGGCGACCCCAGTGACAAACCGGTGACAGACCGGGGCAAATTACGAAAAGGCCATTTCCGAAATTTGTCCCGGCGGGAATCGAATCCACAACCACCATGTGCAGTGAGCCGAGCGGCCTACGTTCGAACCACTGCGCCAAGCGGTCGTCATCATATATAGTGTTATACGTTTTTTTATTAGAGTAAAGTATTGCTTTATTCTCTTGGGTTACCGTCCACTTAGCTGTCCTGTGAAGCTACTGGCCCGCATCCACCAATAGGATCGTCGCATTTCCTCAGCTTCACCCAGTTTAGCCCATGTTGCCAGGAAATGAAGGGATCTTATTTGTTGAAGCGTCGGGCCCACTTCATAGCACAGCTAGGTGGACCCTTGCAGTGTATTTTTATTGAGTTGTTAGACCCAGCTTGGATCCAATTGACTACAACCCTTAACCCATCTACGGGATGGTTGTCTATAGCTTATGGTAACGGCTTCACATCAAGCGGATCGTAGGTTGTTTTCTGACTTGGTTATAAAAAAAGATTACTTTTATTTTTGTTGACAAGGGTTCCATATTAATCTTATTGAGTACAATATACGAGTATGTACTATTGAGGTTAAAATCGTTGTGGTTTCATTGAAATAATTTGTAACAATATATTTTTTCTTTGAGGTTCATTTTTTATTTCTTTGGTTCCATTATATTTTAGCCTTTTAATAAGTAAGTAGTAGGTTGTGCAACTTGTGCACTCGGCATTGCAAGAAACTGGTTTAGTATATCATGTGCAGTTGCATATCAAATCTCATGTGTAAATGTGTATCAATGACTCATATGTACACACTTACCGCAATCCTTCATCACCATGCGTTCTATAAGAGGTACAGGCGGGTACAATCTCATTGATTCCTTGATGACCATCTCTAAATACTTCATTTGTTGAAGTTCACTGGAAATATACAAATTATAAGTATATTCATGATGTCATATTCGTAACACAGTGGTATACTTAGTTCTTTCATTTCACGAAGACGCGTGCTGTGGCTCTTATGACACTGGCATATGGATCAATTTGCAATAATTCACGCTTGTTTGTGAATTGAACTGACCATACGTAGAAAAGCATAATATCAACAATCGGTTGATGATCGACTGGCCGTCGATCAAAGACCGACCGAACATTGCTGTATGTAGGAACTGTTGATAGACGTTTCGACTCATCTCATTCTACGATCGATTGACAGTCGATAGATTGGTAAGATAACGTTAATGACAATGTCGGTCCACTGCAGTGTACCTCAGCCTATCGTTGCAGGTAATAAGGAATGATAGTATAGTTTATATGCACTGAAGCAGTAATATATATTATGCCTGAGCTGTTTGAGGTATGCTCAAGAGATTAAATTACAATTAAATTAACCTTCACACTGCGGTCAATTACACTTTGCGCAGCTAACAGACACTATACCCTTTATGTTTTGACTCTATTTTTATTTTTAAACATCGACGTGTTTCGTCATCGCTAAGGGTAAGGTTATCTAAAAGTGAGGTTCAAACAGTTGTTGTTCTTGAAAAAAGTGATATGACACGAAAATAATAATGCCAGTGTTGTGTATAGAGTGGCATAACCTTGGTGCATTGATACCATGTTATATTCTAATTCTATTAAGTAGTTATGTCAGGCGTTATTCCGACGTTAAACACGACGATATTTCCATAATTTTGGCTGTATACGAGTGCCGGTGAAGGTGTTTTTTTGCATGTGGATGGTTTTAGCTAGGTATTTAGTAAGAACCGGTAGCTGGCGCGGTTGTTGACATCTATACATACAAATAATACATACAAATAAATAAAATTGGAGTGTCTGTTTGTAATATCAAAATAACACCTTTTCACTAAATGCATATGAAAGTACATACGACACCTATAGCAAAAACGTGATTTTAAAAATTTTTGTCTGTCTGTCTGTCTGTCTGTCTGTGTGTCTGTGTGTTTGTTCCGGGTAATCTCCGAAACGGCTTGACTGATTTTGACGGGACTTTCACTGGTAGATAGCTGATGTAATAAGCAGCAACTTAGGCTACTATTATTTTAGAAAAACATAATTTAAAAAATAAAAAAATGGGTTCTGTCGTGCGGGCTCAGAACGCGGGAGCGGGCTTTTTTGTTAAGTTAAATTCCACGCGGACGAAGTCGCGGGCTCAGCTAGTCTAGAAAATAAAATCGACGCAAGCGACTTTGCGAACAAAAGATAATTTAAAAACAAAATACAATTCGAATTCCAATTAAACTTTATGACCTCATCGATTTTATCGATAAAATGCAATTAGTTACTTACTTATAGGTGGGATGTCTGTTAACGTCATCTCCGAAGATAGTCTTTTGTTCTTCATAAATTTTGTCCTGCACGTCTCTATGTTTCGACAAACAGAAAATGGTGTACGCGAGGCCAGAAGTTGTTGTGTCGTGGCCCTAAAACAAAAAAAAATACATCTTAATTGTGAACCTCATCCTTTTTGAAGTCGGTTAAATTCAATGATAACGTTTTATATATTTTATGTGAAGTAGAGCTGTTGATGTTGCTGTTGATTGAATGACTTTTGACATGACTTCGATGAACGCTTAAGGTGTAAGCCACATTGGACTTGGCGCGGGCGTTACCGTGATACGGGCGTATTTCTATTCCATCCAAATCTCGTACAAAATGCGTGGAAATAGAGTCGCAATTTAAACACACCGTATGGTAATGATGATGTCCGTGCGCCGTGTGATGTCCACCCCCGCGCCGGATTCAATGTGGTTTGCTCCTAACATTTGGGTCGGCGGTCATTCCAGAAAAAAGGTGACACCAAAACATGTACTTGTTTATAAAAGCTTCATGCTACGAAAGTTAATGGGTTACAAAATGTATAGTAAGGTTTTTTTTTTTTAAGTGATTATGCTCTATATGACCACAATCTGCTGCTTCTCCTCCAACATGGTGGTCGGAGACCTTTTTATTACGCTTAGTTATTTATTGATATTCTTTATTTTTATAATAAGATTCAGTTTTCTTTGTACCAATTTTAGGTGAGTTGTATTATATATTATTTGCATTTTGATATTATTATAATATCTTCTAAGCATTGCAGCAAAATATTTAAGTTATGTTTTTTAAATCAGCCTTTTTTGAATTACAATTAAGTTGCTATAATTTAAGACAAGTATAATAAAATGATTGTTAATTATTATCAAGTTTTTAGGATTGTAAAGTAAATTGTGATTTGAAAATAAATTGTAAAATGTATAGTAAGGTTACATCCATCCGGCCACTTTGATTTCGCGTCCGTACTATAACCATTGTTAATCATGTTACACGATTGATAGTTTGTGAGTCTCACCTCAAACATGAATGTGTCCACCTCCTCTCTCACGCTCTCATCGTCGATTCTCTTACCATCGATCTCCGACAGTAAGAGTAGATCCAGAAACGCATGCTTATTCTTGATACCTTTCAGGTCAACAATTACGGTGTTATTTACAATCACGTTAAAATGTATCGTATTAAGTACTAGCTGTGCTCGCGACTTCGTCTGCGTGGGATAGTGTCTTTGGGTAGCATTTTTAATTATTTAGGCTAAACGTTTTAAGCTTCTAGCTCTAAAAATGATGAATGTAATTCCATACCACTTTTCATGCCCCCCTTTCAACCCCTTACAACTTTTTTTTCGCTTAAAAAGTAGCCTATGTCCTTTCTCAAACTCTGGACTAGATGTGTACCAAATTCCATTTAAATCGGTTCAGTAATTTTGGCGTGAAAACGCTACAGACAGACAGACAGACAGAGTCGCATTTATAATATTAGGTAGTAGGGATTGCAAATGAACAAGAAAGTCAAGGAAATTCAAATATCATGTGTAAGTCTACGCGAACTGCCAGATTCTTCTTGGGCTGATGCCTATGTTGTCTTGCTCTGTAGGTTGCGTTTCATCAAAACTCATCATCTACTTTCTGCATTATTATTAAGGGTTGACACAAATTAAATCCTCTGCGGTTCACAATAAACATCTCACCTTTCCTCGGATTTTATCAGCAGCTTTCTAATAACAATATGTTTTTAATGTTACACTTACCGAGGTCACTATTCCCATTAATACTAGTAATGTTGGCTTTTATTAACTGAGCACGTCTCGTCTCTATCACTTTCATGGTCTGTGAGTGTAATATCTTCAGCGCTTTATCTTGTCTGGTCTTGTATGGCAGCATATTGAAGATAGGATCTTCGCCAATGATTGGTATCTGCATTCTCATCGACAATATTGTGGATAAACTGGAAATTTAGAACAATATATACTGGGTTGTTTTAAATTTTACAAATGCCCATGCCTATTCTTTTGGAATACATACTCTTCAATAGATTTCACATATTCAGACTCGCTGTCTTTCTGTACCTCCAGTGAGACTCCCATTACAGATTCTGGAATAAAATGATGCTAGTCTTCGTACATTTTTAAATATTTCTATTATGTCTATGGAAGAACGAATTTAGAATTTGGACTCAATTGACGTGAATTTACAATTTGAAATCAGACTGTTACTTTGGTTGGCGTTACCTGTCACGTTGTCAAGAGCCGCCAAAGCAATAATAGGAAACACGTCCACCGTCCTCCCGTCAGCGAGGGTCTTCAGTTTCTCCGTCAAGACGTCCTGGTTTTTACAGAACACCGGTAGGAAGTTCTGCAGTATATTGAAGTGGAACGCTGGCGTTAGGAATTTGCGATGGGTTTTCCATCGCTGTCCTAAAATGTTTCAATTAAATTTATCTTTAATTATATTAGTATAGATTACAAGTTGCATCGAACAAATTTAAGCTCAACAATTTTTTATTAGATACTCACGTGTTTCTAAAGCAGTACAAATAAAAAAAGATTTAACTTTGTATGTAATTAGTTAATTACCTGATGCGGTGAGCAGACCTTGGCCCAGCCAACACGTTAGGAAGCTGTATGATCTACCTTTTGTTATTAATTCCATACTCGATACTACTGGCTGAAATGTTTAATATTCTGAAGTATTTACAACCTTACCGAGGGCCCGTTGTAGGCGAAACGAACATTCATATGACATACATGATTATATGGATAAAAAATACGTACCTCAATATATTTTGGATGGCTCAAAGCAACATATGGTGACGAGAACAGATGCACCTGGAAGGCGTCTCCATATTTGGTACTCAGTTTGTATAAAAGATTCAAAAATTCTGTGACAAAAAACACAATATATAGGCGAAGTTTACTACAGATGCAAAGTAAGAATATACTATACATATATATATATATAATTAAAACTGAAGTGTCTGTGTGTAATTATAAATAACAGATTTTTAATAAATAAATAAATAGTAAAAAAATATTCTTATAAACATGCCTTTATTTCAATGCTCTAAACTAAGAAAATTAAATTTAAATTAAATAAATATCACCAGACGAACACACCAACTGTATGGTCCCAAACTAAGTAACGCTTGTACTATGGGCACCGTACAATGGACTGGGGGCGAACCCAGTGACACCCAGACCTGGGCAAATTACGAAAAGGCCATTTCCGAAATTTGCCCCGGCGGGAATCGAACCCGCAACCACCATGTGCAGTGAGCCGAGCGGCCTACGCTTGAACCACTGCGCCAAGCGGTCGTCAATGAGCCATCAATTCATTTAATAGTAACCGCCCGCCCCGGATTCGTAAAGTATCGGAAGTAGTTCTGAAAATAACTTTTAACTGGAACAAAAAATATGCCATGAAAAAAGTCAAAATATTAATTTTTTTTATTTTTTTTTGAATTGACTATATGTTGTTGGCCAGAGTGGCCATAACAACTTCACCCGAACAGAGGGCGAGCGCGAGTGCGCTCCAGCCAGAGGGGCAGGGGGGCAGCTAGCTCAAGGGCGCCACAAGGGACACGACCTCGGCTTGGGCCGCTGCCAGAAGAGGTGGCGAGGGTAAATCTACCACCGGATCGGAACGCGACCTCGACTGCGAAGATCGTCAAAATATTCAATGTTGGTTGCGTCCGCTGCGTAGGGACTATTTCATATATGTGCACGCCCCTCTCCCGTACTTCAGTGCCCCGTCCCTCGCCGCGTTTATTTTTAACCCCCGACAAAAAAGAGGGGTGTTATAAGTTTAACATGTGTATTTATGTATCTGTGTGTCTGTCTGTGGCATCGTAGCGCCCAAGCGGAAGAACCGATTTCAATCTTGTTTTTTTTGTTAGATAGGTATTCTGATCGAGATTGTTCTTAGCTATGTTTCATGAAATTCGGTTCAGCCGTTTGAAAATTATCAGCTCTTTTGTAGTTTTAAAAGTTGTCGCATCGGGGGTTTTCTAAATTTTAAATTTTAGTTATTCTATTAGGTAATATTTGTTTAGATTTACATTTTTAAATTCATAATATCTTTTGTATTCCCGAAGGGGCAAAAGTGTTTATTTTAGTTTGTACGTACTCGCGGATAATACCTATTTACTTCGACAATTATATTTGTATAGATTTTTACGTGAGTAAGTATTTAAATTTATTATTATACTTATACGGAACTGAATAGCATTCCCTACTATTAGTTGTCCTGTGAAGGTTGAAACGCTCGTAATAACCGACTATAGGAATTATGCAATGAGTCTTGGACCTGCCTTTTTGTAGCGATAGTCTCTACTTGGACTAATACAGTTTTCATATTCATGTAGTTTTTATAAAGAGTTTTCAAACCTGTCTGTCCGGAATGCCTGACCCTGATTGTGGTGTTTTTATGTAGATAAGTAGCGTAGTAATAAACGAATTTTGATAACATGTATTTGAAAAGAGTCCGGCTACCCTGATAACGTATATTAAAAATTATCTAGATCCCGTTAAACACGAGTTATTTCGCATTGAAATAACTAAGTATGCTGTTATACAGAGATAAATTGTGTGTGATTTTATGTCTAGTACCTACAGTCTAGTATAAAGTAGGTAGTAAATGTTAAAACGAATTTACAGGGTCAAAATATACTGTGATTGCCACGTTTTGTGATTCGAGGCCAGTTCTAGACTCAAAACCAGTCATTCTGAAAGGTAAATTGCGAAAAGGCCTTTTGAGAAATTTACCCTGACGGGAATCGAACACGCAGTTACAATGTAAATTTTCGCAAGAATCAATTGTCAACAATCAATAGGGGAATATGGTATGAATCACTCTCGCTTTGAGAGACCATGTGTACCCCTAAGCCTCAATCGCATAGTGGTAAGCGGGACTGCCTTCGTAACCAAAAAGCTCCGGGATCGGTCTCGCCAATAAACTATTGACTTGAGTCCACTCGTAATGGCTATCGAGATTAGGCACTTACAAGTAATGTATCATATTGATAATAATCTTACAAAAAATAATCTCAAAGTAAGTTCCTTCGTTATATATATTATTTTTCTGTATAGGTGCAGATAAGTACCACATGATACATCCTCTTTCGAGACCCTCATAAAATACCTACACAAAATTGGTTTTTCGTAAACTTAATCCTCATACATTCGGTAAACCATACATTTACCGCCTTGTCACATTAAAATAAACAAACTGGTTTAAAATAAACAAAAAACATAGGTACCGACCTGTAGTTTTAACAACAAATAAGTGTGCATCCCCCAATATTGGCAGAGGCACGGGTCCCGGTATGTTATATCTCGCGCGATTCTTCATCAGACTTATCCAGGACATCACTAAAACTAGCACAAGGGCCACGAGAACTAATAACAAAATCATATTTTTTTAAAGCGCGCACTAGTCCGGAGAGTACGATGTTTATAATCAGAGTGCGGTTAGTGCGTTGTATTATTTCACTTGATTGTTGAGTAAATCGGATTGGTGGGGACAATCAGACGGCACGATTTGGCTTACGATCGTCAGGGTGAGCGACCGTCACGGTCGCCCTGTTTGACTTGTCTAAGGACATACTGATTGGTAGGGGGCACTACTTTAGTAGGGAGCTACTACTTTTTGAGACAGGTACCTACTTCATTTACCCCGCTTACCTATTGACAAGCCGATTGGTAGGACCGTACCGATTACTGACCCGACCTTACCGATTGTGAGTCAAATAGTGCCGTCTGGCTGGCTCTACTAACAACATAGCATCTATAGTACAATTACTGGCGACTGAGTCCGGTCATTTTTCCCACGTTGATCACGTGCTCTATCAAATGAGAAAAAACTGTACTTTTTTCACCTTGGATTCATATTACCTAGATAATTATACAATACTAGTGATATTCGAACTGTAGATACCAACTTCGATGTAGCTGGCAGAATGCAATTTTAAGGCAAGCGCACATTTGGGCAGGGTGGGCCGCGTCGCGACGAAATAGCGCGAGCTTATATGGGCCACAATATAAGAGCTTCTAGTCCTAATGCCAGCACTTCACATTGCGAGTTTCGTTTCCAATATTGGCGGCATTCCTTCCTTCGTGATTAATATGGGTTGTCTTGATTCGGCAAGATATCTAAATATTGGTGCAAATACGACATATGAAGTGGTAACATTTGGAATGACCATCAAATTTATAGAAGTTTTATAAATTTCTTCGCTTTTAATAGCATTTTTCGGAACAAAACTACATTGCAACGAAACACACCGTAAAAAATGTCACAGAAAATTGTTGGCCGCTTGAATTAATGTATTACAGTTCGTACAATGGCGCCTGTTATATTATATACATCAATTATAGAGGCAGGGTATTTGTCCCAAATAAAACTATCAGGCGTTTTAGTATAGCTTATAATGATCACGGTTCCCGAACGCAAAGAACAAGGAGGTTCACCGCGACCTAAAGTGTGCACCCTAAAACGGGCTAACATTACTCTAGTCATTACGTGTATGTAACAAAAAAAAGTAAACTAAACTAAGTAAACTAATTAACTGAAGTACTAAAAGTTACGACACGTGTAGCTATATCCCTTCTTTTCCACTGACAAAACATTCAAATAATCATTAACCCTTTGGCATCCGTGACGTTCAATTCGCGCACATCCGTCAAGTCCCGCGGTCATATGCCGTATCGCGGCGTCAAATTACAAGTGTCGTAAAAAACCCTCTCATTCAAATTCTATTGGCACTATCGCCTTTCTGATGACTGTTTTAGTTTCTTGAATAAAGGGGCCGTATGTTATAATCCCAAATAAGAATAACATTACTTCAAGCAAAAATATACCATAGCTTTTTAGAAAAACGGTTTTAATTAGCCTGCGTCCTGCAAACACAGTAATGTGCCACCGGGACTTGCCGGTATTAGCTAATAAAACTAGCATTAATGTGCCACCAGGAATCCAAGTGTTAAATACGACAACAGAATAGGTATAAGGGCCAATTCTGCTAATCTTCTTGACGATTAAGCCAATTAAAAATCAATGATAATTTATTATGATCACCGTGTATTGATTGTTCATCGTAAATTGTTAACTCTTGACGTTTGACATGTTCTCGGCTAGAGGACTGCTAACAGATGGCGGTCAATATGACGACAGCCAAGAATTTACGATTTATGATTAAGGTGAAGGCGCCTGTCTAGCCCGCGAATTTCAACATTTTCGAGTACTTTTATAGTTTATCCAAAATCTGAAAACATTTAAGACAACATTTTGTGATTTGCGACAAACACAGTATGTAGTGCGTTTATTAATACATTTATTTTACTCTAAATATTATCACGGTGGATATGATACTAGTAAATCACAAAATATACAAAAATTGCCAGATTACCTGGATAGCTGTCCTTCTTGAAATGTTTTAGAGTAAGTTGGATATATTAATAAATGCACTGCACACGGTCTTTTTCGCGAATTACAAAATGTGCCTTTTATTATTGTCAGATTTTGAATAATTTCTAAAAAACCTCAAAAAATTTGAACGTCGCGGGTTAGATGGGCGCTTTAGCCTTAAGAAATCACGTAGATTATTCATCATTCGTTTTTATTTGGCTTGAACGTCAATTTAATTAGCACTAGCAGACTTGGCCTCAGGGTCTCATTTTAACAATGCACAATATTTTTCAGGGCCCCATAATACATTTTAAGGATTATAATAAGTACCTAACACAAAATAATCTGATCTCGCCCTGTTGGGTGGTAAACAAAACCCAAAAATCTGACTTTTTTTTTTTTTTTTTGAATTGACTATATGTTGTTGGCCAGAGTGGCCATAACAACTTCAAATCGGACTAATGTGTAAAACGGCCTTTAATTATGCGAAACTGGTTTGCCCCACTAAATATCGGTAGAGTAGGTACCTACCTAACCTGTTTATATTCGACACAGTCTGACTCAGTCTGTTTTGTTAGTTGTTGTGAATAACGTATTGCTCAACGGCGGTGTGTGCTTAAAATGATTTTACTCATTATTTCCATCATTTTAGTGTTAATATTTATACGATCATGGATTAATATGCTCAATAATAAAAGGAGGATCAACCTTAATGGGCCCATGCCTGTGCCTATATTGGGAAACGCTCATCAATTTGTTGTCAAGTCGACAGGTTAGTTACATAATACATTTATTTATGAGATTAATTGAGGAAAACAATGATGTTTGAAAATAATTCGTAGGTAGGTACTTATAAATATTTTTTTCTGAGCGGTTGATTCTGATTTGGTTAGGTTTAATGACTTGGTTATTTAGGTATGCAGTAGGTTATCTATTACGGACGTTCACATAATAATGTTGATAATAATTATCTCGTTTATATTTCGATTGGTCCATCAAGTAAACCACAAATTCAGATGAATTTAATTGAATACAGTATTATCACAATAAAACAAACAGATTTTGTACGTGATATTATAGTTAGGTATACCTTGTCATGTTATTTTTTATTGATTTGTTCAACTTATGTACTTACCTACTTAACGTCTAGGGTTCCGTAGTCACTACGAAGAACCATTATAAGATCGTCCAGTCCGTCCGTTCCAGTGCCATAATTTTTACTGGATTTTGTTTAATGGAGAATGATTAGCTATTGAATGTAAATTGAATATATGTATAACTAGCTGTGCCCCGCGACTTCATCCACGTAGTATTGGATTATTGGGTTAAAAAGTATCCTATATGTTAATCCTGGTTATAATCTATCTGTGTTCCAAATTTCATCCAAATCCGTTCAGTAGTTTTTGCGTGAAGGAGTAACAAACATACATACATACATCCACATTCACAAACTTTCGCATTTATAATATTAGTAGGATTATTTTTAGGCAATATTTTTCAGAAGAGTAGGAAGAAATTTATATTTAATATAAATTGTAGACGTATTCGTGCCTCATGAAACTTCGGCTATTACAATTCAATTAATTTTAATCTTTGTTTGTTACCAATTATAATATATGTATATGTTATTTTTACAGAGTTCCTGAACCTAGTATCGCGAATATCCCTGGAGTATGGGGACGCCTTCTTGGTACATTTCTTATCGGACCCTTTCGTCTTTCTAAATCATCCGAAGTATATTGAGGTTCGTACGTTCGTCTTTCCGTAAGTAAAAACCGGTTATCAAACCAATCAATACTCACCTAATAATATGATCGAAACGGCCAAGTTAACTAATTGCATACGTTCCAAAAGCAATTGCAGTGTTATTAAACCGCAATGAATGCGTATCTTGTCAAATCTCCGTAAAATTTATGAAGACACTCGGTTTTTTATTGTAAACTCTGTTAATGATTTATTATCTGTGCCAAAAACCAGTACGGCACGGTCGCTGATCACGAAGAAATTCGTACAATGACCTGTTATTACCTGTCTCTGTCCGCCCGCGTAAATCTAATACGTCTCGCTCACACAGTTTCCGTGAACTGCGTGAGCACGGCTCTGCACGGCAACTGTGTGAGCGAGACGTATTAGATTTACGCGGGAGTGACAGAGACATGTAATAACAGGTCATTGTACGAATTTCTTCGTTATCAGCGACCGTACCATAGTAGGTATGTTTGGTGCTGGACCTGTAGTCGGCCATGGCATGGCAAGCTGAAGGTTGGCTTGTTTCCTGGGCTGTTAACAGATTATTTTTTGATCAATTCAACGGCTTTATTGTTAATATACTAACAAAGCTGTCCAAAGTTTTTTTTTCTAATTTTATTATGCAATGTTGAATGGAAAATGGGTTACCTACTGAATTAATAAGTAAGTAATTTGTCAATTTTCCGCTAGGTCCTGTCAAGATTTCTTCGTAAACATGTCCCAAATGTATCTGTTATTAGAAGAAAAAAAACAAAACGTTACATATCAGACATCGTGTTATATGAACGCAATTTTATCATGCAGATGTGAACTTTCTAGACATATCAAATAGTAGTACGGACCCTCATAATGTGAGCCCGACTCACGCTTAGAAGGTTTATTTCCATTACAGCCACTGGTATCCAGTTCGGAATTATTAACGAAAGGTTTGTCGTACAACTTTTTGGAACGCTGGCTGGGTCAGGGTCTACTTACTGCAGCAGGTAAGTGGTGTTTTTAGTTTTATGATCGTTCGGTTGACTAGATTAAACAGTTAAATTGTAAAGTCAAAGTAAAGTCAAAGCATTTATTTTGTTTAGGCCTACGGGGGCACTTACAAATTGTGCATTTTACATTTTTTTTCGAACGCGACCTTGATAGTAGATCCTGCTAGAAACTCAGCAGGCTTGTCCTTTTACATTTTCTCATATTTATTTTTGTCTTAATCGCCGTTTGCTTATATAGTTAATAATTACCAAGGGTAGTAGATATTAATATAAATTTAATAGCTCCAGTGTGTTGTCTTGTGAGATTACCAAGAATGTACCACTTGCCAAGCTAATGAATCATCCAAATAATTATAAATTTTGTAATAACCCTTTGAGCAGAGTTTAGTTTTAATTATGGTATAAATTTATTGATATGTAAATCTCGGATTTCATTGGGAAGCTTATTGTCAAAACGTATCCATTGCCCCATAAAATAGTGACTTATTCTGTGGAGACGAGTAATGTGAGGCAAATTTGGGACATTTTCAAAATTTGACATGTTTTGGATGTTAGGTACTGGAGTAGTCATTAGTCTGGTCATGCGATGATCGAAGATGGAGTGCTATCGATGAGCCACTACACCGCGGTAAGGGTGCCCCTACACTTAAGCCGCCAGTCGAGGTGGATGGGAAGCCCTAAGCTCGGATGTTCTCAGTGGAAGCAGTATTCCGAACCGGTGGTCTGACTATTCATAAGTGCTTTGTTGGCTTACGTGAATAAAAACAATTTTGAGTTTGCTCGCCCATAGTCTGGCAACACTATTTCGTAGTATACTCATTTGTTGACCTGGAAAATTATAATTACTTACGTTTTACAACATAACAAATAGACGCCTGATTGTAAGCACCACCAGTTATTCACCACAGTGTTGTACTTAGGTCAGCGATGGAAAATTCACCGCAAACTATTAACGCCAGCGTTCCACTTCAACATACTGCAGAACTTCTTGCCTGTGTTCTGCAAGAACCAGGATATACTGACGAAGAAACTGCGGACCCTCGCCGACGGGAAACCGGTCGACTTGTTCCCCATAGTCGCTCGGACTGCTCTGGACAATGTGACTGGTATAATTTCTTGCAACTCTTTTGTCTTGCATTATAATCTTCTGTTACGTTTGCCGTGATATGGACATAATTCAATAAGAATGAAATAATATAATAACACACCTATTATATTTGCAATAACATGATAATTATTCGTCTATAATACTTTGTGTCTCGTATTTAAATATTTACCAATAAAACGCTATCGTGGTTATGAATGTATCATCATAAGCCTGATTTATTTTTCTAGAATCAATAATGGGAGTGTCAGTAAATGCGCAAGAGCATAGCGAGTCAGAATATGTGCAGTCTACTGAAATGTAAGTAATTTGCGCTATCAAGAAAATAATTAGGATTGAATATTTTTGTGATGAGCACAAAGGCCTACCCTATCCTAAGACTAAAATTGCTACAAATTAACTTCTTCTGGCTTCACTCAATAGTTATATATGTTATGTTTCATTTATAATCCCACTGAGACTACAAGGGTAAGAAAAACCCTTATAGATATTTTAATTTTCAAATATTAGGCAAAGTAAATTTAAAATACTTGTTAAACATTTCAGTTTAACATCAATAATGGCAATGAGAATACAGATCCCGATACTAGGCAACGACGCGATATTCAACTTGTTGCCGTACAAAGCGAAGCAGGAAAAAGCACTAAAGATCTTGCATGACCAAACCAAGTCGGTGATCGAGGCGAGGCGAGCCGAGCTGAACAAAGCTAATATCACCAGTCTCGACGGAAACAGTGATATTGGTGAGGACAAACTTTCCACTCTTTATTATAAATTTAATTGAGTTAGCAATATAGAAATCATCAATATAGTTCTCAAAGATCATGATTAATATAATATCTATAATCATTACATTTTGTTTCAAGGCATAAAGAATAAGCATGCATTCTTGGATCTGTTGTTGTTGTCTGAAGTTGACGGCAAACGAATCGACGATGAGAGCGTGAGAGAGGAAGTGGACACATTCATGTTTGAGGTAAGTAATGTCTATTGCTGAAGAGTTCTGTGAATAGCTTGTAACTAATGGTAAGTAGATTCATTAGGAACCATTTTCTACGAAAGAGACGCTATTAAACCGTACTGGACTAGCGTGTTGGGTTATGGCCTCAATATGAGGGGGTCTCGCATTGTCGGAAGGACCATTTCCTGGAGCGGTACATTTAATAAAAGGCTAGATATAATTACAAGAATTTTGATTTCTCAATTTCAGGGCCACGATACCACGACATCGGGAATTGTGTATTCGCTTTTCTGTTTATCAAAACACAGAACTGTACAAGAGAAGATTTATGAGGAACAAGAGAGAATTTTGGCCGACGATTTTACCAGGCATCCCACTTATAAGTAATGGTTTAAAGTAAATGCATATACTTCATATAGCGTTATGATTTTCATCAGATTATTGAATGGTTTGCTTTTTCCAGTGAACTTAAAGATATGAAGTATTTGGACACGGTGATTAGAGAATGCATGCGTCTGTACCCGCCCGTGCCGATGATACAACGACAAATTACCAAAGACTGCGGTAAGGTCAATGTGCTATTACAATAAAAGTGTGTAATAGTAATTACATCACACAGTTTACAAATTGTTGACTTAAATTCCAATTATAGAAAGTAGTTTGACTTTCTAGGCTCTGATTTCACGTATTGAAACGGCTGTGCCCTGTTCAAACTCAGAAGAGAAGAAACATTTATAACTGATGTATGTCACTTATGCGAAATTTATAATAGTCTTTTCATTTCAGAGTTGGGCGAATTGAAGTTGATAAAAGGAACAGCAGTAACAGTGAATATATTCCAAAGTCAACGCCATCCTGATGTGTTTGAGGATCCCTTAGAATTCCGGCCGGAGCGTCACGACCAGCAGCTGAAGAACCCGTTCAGTTGGCTCGCGTTCAGTGCCGGCCCCAGGAATTGTATCGGTTGGAAACATTTCACACAATATGCAAATGTAAAAAAGAAAATATTGGGTAGTATGAGGTCACCGCCATTTTATAGCGACCGCTTAATATTCCTACCTACATAAAGAGTTTACCACGTAATTGGTAGATGGCGCTGAATACATAGCTCTATACTGTTTACGAATCTCCATACAAGTCTGAAACGCGTTAGAGAATTTTGTAGTGGTGTGACGACACAAGAGATATTTGTGTACCCAAGTGTGTATAGGGTGGCGGATATATTTGTAGGCCACACCTGGTTGACACATTTCACTTTATTCACAAATTGTTTGTTAATAGTATTTTTCTTTTTCAGGTCAAAAATTCGCAATGATGGAGCTAAAAGTGAGCCTGTCCGCAATTGTCAGAAACTTCACCCTGCTGCCGTGTGATATAGAGCCCCAGCCCTGCGCTGATATTATTTTGAGATCCAAAAATGGTGTTCACATACGACTCTTACCCAGAAATTAAATTGTTTACGACGTGACTATATCTGTACTTATCCCCTAGATAGGATCAATATAGCTACCTATCTAAAGTGTACGCCTAGGATATAAAGTTGATTTTCTTTTGACTTGAAGTAAATGGTAATAGATACGATGTGACAAAGTAGCAGTATTTAAATAAATGATAGTACTAACTTGGTTAGGCAATGTCCTTTTAAGGTGACTGTCCACTTGACCACTATCAGCTCACATTCATCGCGAACTGCTCTCCATGCGGTAGAAATATATTGCCTATCCGGTTAAATGGACAATCAAATTGTATATTGTGGAAGCACCTTTAAATGATCTCCCTTTCTACCTAACATACGTCTTCACCGCAGTTTAATTTTCATCAAGAAAGATTATTCGTGGTGCGACGCGCGCTCAACGGCGGGGTAAATACCAGCGCCGAGGCAGACGGTTATAAAGGGAAATTACTCGGGATGTTATAAGCACTTCATTAAACCTAGGGTTACGGTGCGGTTGACGCGCCCCTATTACTAATAACGGCGTGAAACTTTGAAAGGGTATGATCTCCTAATTTACATTTTTTATTAAATCCAAGTTTCGCGATCTGGTTTTATGGTAATTATAGCTTAAGATTCAAGATATAAATAAGTACTTAGTTTACAGGTCAACTGTATTTTTTCAGTTGTGAGTCGGCTGCATTCGGTTGCATATAACAATGAATTTATTGAATTACGCGTAACGCGACTCACAACTCATAAAATACGCTTGTTTGGCTGAGCCCTAAAGGTAAACTTTACGTAGGTAATTATTTCATACAATATACCTATTCACTGGTGAATAAGTATTATTATCTTACCTACTATCATAGAACCGCAACTGACCTGTTTGAAGATTTTTTATGAAAATTGATGCCAGGGTATTTTAAGGTCTCGAGTCCGTGTGTGAGGTATACACGGTGTATGTAAATTGAACGCTGTCGGTTATTTTTAAGGTCCATAATTGATTGTATAGCATGTATGCTTTGATAAAAGAACATGTATGTCATTCTATTGATGTGCGAGAGTCTCGCGACGAAAGGTGTCAGCGGGCAGGTTTTGGAACAAAATATCCGCTATTTATTTTATAAATCTTTGCCGATTATAGCTGATACACAGGTCACGTTAGTCGGTGCGCTTAAAAAATATTGTATTATTTGTTTTAGTTTATAATTATGTGCTGTTATTTCCTTATGTGTTCTCTGTGCTGAATAAATATTTTTCATTTTCATTTTCATTTTCATTTTTTCATTTTTTTTATGCATTTTGGTATTATCTTGGATTAATTTGATCAGTAATAAAATAAGAATTAACTTAAGAGGTCCGATGCCTGTGCCGCTACTGGGGAACGCGCATCGGTTTGTGGTTAAATCTACCCGTAAGTTGTTTTTTTTCTTAACACTGGAAATTGCCATCTATAACAGCAATCCCGACCATTAACCCCGTGTTTATAGACGAGTGATTACTAGTTAATATTAATGGCAAAGATAAGAAAAGTTCATAATTTTTTAAATTATCTTTCTCTCCCATTTAGACCCTAGTTTTGCTATGACATTATAAATAAATTACTTATGTATTTATTTTACTTATGTTTTTATTTATCTACTATATAAAAATATCGTCTTCCTGACGCTATAACTCCTAAACGCACGAACCGATTTCCACGGTTTTGCATTCGTTGGAAAGGTCTCGGGCTCCGTGAGGTTTATAGCAAAGAAAATTCAGGAAAAATTTCAACAGAACGCGGACGGAGTCGCGGGGCACAGCTAGTTACTAATAAATACTATAGATATAATAGATCAGGGTCGTTACAAAAAAAACATTTTGTTTTAATCACCTTGTTTAAAACATGTTTTAATCATTAATTAAACATGACAAAAATAAAATAAAATTATGATTGACTTAAATTGGGGTTCCATAAAATCATAATGATTTAATGTAATCATACGATAGTTGTCTTTTTCCAGTGAACTTAAAGATATGAAGTATTTGGACACGGTGATTAGAGAATGCATGCGCCTGTACCCGCCCGTGCCGATGATACAACGACAAATTACCAAAGACTGCGATGAGTTCAATGTGACACGTGACTTTAAAAGACTTGTCTTACTCATTGAGACAATGAAAACAATTCGCACTTTAGTTTTATTTATTTTATATTTATCCGTAGTCAGGTTATTGTTTTTTTATTTATTTTTACACATCTGTAGGTAGGTAGGTAGTCTTCACAATTAACTATGTTTACCTATTGTCTGTTGTTTGAAAAGAAACTG
Organism: Notodonta dromedarius; assembly: GCA_905147325.1. Taxonomy (NCBI): domain Eukaryota; kingdom Metazoa; phylum Arthropoda; class Insecta; order Lepidoptera; family Notodontidae; genus Notodonta; species Notodonta dromedarius. Next base: position 9,543,288 of record LR990165.1, on the reverse strand, counting down.
AAGTTACTTTAAATGGAGGAGCTTAGCCAAACCTCTCCTCAAAATATTGTGCTTTATTTTATAAACCGTAAGTACCTATATCCTAGGCCTTTCTATGCGATACGAGGGTCAATCTTTTCAATGAAAACACTCAGCTCGTTTGGGTTTGAGATATTTGAGGGTTCTCATGTGAAACCCTTTTGTTACTGGATAAGCCAGTTTACATTTACTTGGATTCACTTGAGGAGGCAAACTAAGTGGTCTTTTATATTTTACTAGCTGTGCCCGCGACTTCGTCCGCGTGGAATATAATTGACAAAGTTTCATACAAAGTTTCATCCCCTATTTATCCCCTTGCGGGTAGAATTAATCAAAATCCTTTCTTAACGGATGCCTACGTCATGACATCTACCTGCATGCCAAATTTCAGGCCGATCCGTCCAGTGGTTTGGGCTGTGCGTTGATAGATCACTATGTCAGTCAGTCAGTCACCTTTGAGTTATATATATTTAGATACTTGCGCGAATAATGCCCCTAGCTTGAGAGAATGAAGCGATATTTCCGCTTTTTATGTTTGATATGCCAATTGTCTACCGATTGCCATTACGTACACCTAGGTAGTTTCTGTGCAGTAATTAGATAAATTAATATTTTTGGGACTCCTTTATACTAGGTATAGGTATATAAATCGTTGACCGAGACAGGGCAAGGTGGGGAGGATTTGGCTTCCGGCAGACGCACGCGTCGTACGCTACGCAGTTATACCTGATTACTATTTTACGACAATCTTTTGTGGAAGCGTAGTACTACTACCTTGATCGAGCCACCCTGTGTATGAGCTGTCAATCGGCTACAGCTCTTGTCTCTACTACCGAAACATTATCAAGTAATTAAAATTACAGAAAGACCGAGAGTGATATTTTTTTATAAATAGTGCGTAGTTCATGGTTCGGTGTTAATTGTTAATTAAAATCTTCTGAAATCACGCCTCTATTCCTCGAATGGTTAGACAGAAGTGGAGTGTGGTGTACTCACATTTTATTACACTTAGGTAATTAATAATCACAAGCGCATAGCTCAATTTAATGTTGAATTTGATCTTGCAATATCAGAGAAAATGGTTAGCTTGCGCTTGTCACCGCTTAACCACGGAGATAATTCATATTACTAGTCAGTTAAAACAAAGTTTTGCCGTATAAAGCCTCCCCGAAAAGTTTCAGTAGGGTTGTTATGAAATCCTGGGGAATGTTTAATACTTTCTCGAGCGAAATACGAGTTTTATTAGGGTCAAACTTGGCTGGGATTCACGCGGGTTGTATTAAAATTTAATAGGTTTTATACATTCATGAGGTACCTGTTCCTTTATTTTAACCGCACTCAAATGACACTAGTATTTTACATCTGGAACGGCCGGGGAGAAACAGATATAATGGTAAATATACTCTCAAGATAATGATTCAATTCTTTTTGAACGCTTGAGTGATTAAATTCATGATCAGACATAGAGGAAGAAACATTTTTTGTGAAGTTAGAGTTGCTGCAATCATTTTGGAAAAAGGAGATACACGTATACCTTTGCATTAGGGTGAATGGGATCCATAGAGCACATTTTATCTTGTTCATCTTATTGGTTTTTGTCGACCAGGTACCAGTTTTTTGTCCACCATTTAAATGTCCGCTATTTGTGTGGGGATTCGTGTAATATTTTAGTAATAGAAAGTCTTACATCGTTGTCAGCTCACACGTAATTACTCCACAACTCTTTGTACCTACTATAGTAGTAACAATAGTCCTACAAAACCCTTTGCCTAACTTCTAAAACGTCCCCAACATTTACTAGCGCACCAATTAGCCAATTGTATGCCTCCAATTAATTTATTTTGAAATTGTCGTAACGAAAATTATTGGGGTAAAGGGTCCCGATTGTTACAAAACTTCTTCGCTTTTACTTGCGGTTTGGTCTGTGTCTGGTTTCAGAATTGCACAGAAATTCGTGATTTGCTAGGTTGTCTGCTGATATGGTGCGCTCCTTTGCACCAACGACACATATACACCGATTTATGACGCAGTGGTTCGAGCGTGGGCTCACTGCACATGGAGCTTGCGGGTTCGATTTCGGTCGGGGCAAGTTTCGAAAATGGCATTTTCGTAATTTGCCCTGGTTTGGGTGTCACTGGGATCGCCCTCAGTCCATTGCACGGTACCCATAGTACAAGCGTTGCTTAGTTTGGGACCATACAGTTGGTGTGTCAGTTAAGCGATATTTATTTATTTTTATTTACCTATTAATTAATGTTTGGACATGCTTTTATTTTATTACGCAATAATACAACTATAATTACGAATACATCAAAATCGGTCAAGCCGTTTAGAAGTAAAATAATAACGAACACACGCAAACCGGAATTTTACATCGGTATAGGTAGATAAACATGAAAGGTATAAACAGCAAATAGTCGTTAAAAAATACTAGCAACCAGCCTATTTTTATGGAACTCTTTTGTCTGCCGTTCCATTTGATGAACCATAAACAAACACGTACACGAACGTATTTTACGTAAACGCTTCGTAGGTAACCCATTCCTGAATTTCCGTAAAGCCATATCAATGTTGACAGTTTCCGTGATATATTCAGAGGCGAGACTCACTTTCGGGTGTCGGGTTAGTAAATATTTTCTGAACTGATTCTTTATTTACTTATAGAATTCTAATGACTTTTGAGTATGAGTTATAGATTTTTAACTGACTTCCAAAAAAGGAGGAGGTTCTATGTGCGTCTGTATGTATTTTTTTATTTGTTAGTTTGAATGTGTATGTTCAACGATATTTTCGTGGTGAACCAATGGTGAACCGATTAAAAAAAAAATGTTCTAAAGGGTATACTCCCGATGTGGTCGCATTAATCAAGTCTGGATCTGATGATGGAATCTCAAGGAAATCGAGATAAAAACTAACTAACAATGTAATAAAATCTTAGAGGTCGATTTTGACCCACTTCCCGGTTTCGGATTGAGTTGAAATTTTAATGAGAGAGAAGCAGTCAGAGTAATGACTCTGAGAGAAATGACCTCAGAGGTAATACCTCTGAAGATTAATCGGATTGGTGTTATCTGAGCACTGAGCACAAAAAATGAGTACTTACGGAAAATATTTTTTGTAGTTCCCATGTTTTTTTTTTTTTGACTAAACGCTTTGTAATTACGGCAACGATTGTGTAGTGCCTCGTATCCAATAATAATTATATTATTAAGCGCTTGAGGTGGTTGAACGCTTGGATGGGTGACCGCTAGTGACATTTACAACTTAGCGCTTCTGTCCGTGCTTCAGAGGGCACGTTAAGCTGGCGGTCCCGTTCATCACAATCGTTAAGCCATGTTGGAGGCCTTCGGTCGGACTTCAAACTCCGACACCAGAGTTAGCGACTGGCTCATACGATAAAAAGTATAAATAGGTAATAGGTACCTACCTAAATATCCTTACAAAATTATGAATATTCATGACACTAATTATCAAAACCATGTATTTTATTATTTAATTAAAAACATTTTTAATTAGTTAATTAGATACCTGCCTCTGCATATTCAGAGGATGGTTTTTACTTAGATATGTATTATACAAACTGTACATCTTATGAACTTCCGTTGTGTGTGTGTTCTTAATTCCTCTCCTCCTAAACAGCTTGACCTATTTGAATGTTTTTTTACATACTTATAGGTCCACTTAGATGACTCTTAGCTAGATATAGACCCGGTAGATGGCGCTCTTGTCGTAATCCGGAAAATAAAATATACGCTATTACAGTAGCTGCGAGCAAAAGCAATTAATTAATATATTGACGCTTTGACGGCTTCTAATTGCGAATCATATAATTACCTAATAAGCTATTTAACCAGTTGATGGGATGTCGAGCCTCAGCGTCTTGTAATATTATGTCCCTAATCTGATTAAACATTAAACATGCGTCAGTTACATCTTAAATAACTAATTATAAATTAAACATTGCTTAACATTTGTGTCGTTCCGAATGAATAATATCACCAGACTCAAACACAAACTGTAATTAATATACATTACACATACTAGGTATGGGTATCGCATATGAACTGGGACGATCACAGTGACATCTAGACCAAGGACAATTACGAAAAGGACATTCCCAAAACCTGCCCCCGACAAGAGAGGAACCTGCAACCTATACCCTGTACCGTCGGTACAGTGATTAGAGTTGTAAGTACGATTTTTGTTAGCATCAAATACAAATTCATGATCGATTCTATCCATACGTTTTAACAACAGCGCCCCTAGCGGGAACGTGCAGCTTTACTCTCGTTCGGTATTTGAATACGTTCAAAACTCAAGCTACCGCCTTTGAGCCGCCTATGTGGGCATCCACGGGGACTCCATTTTGATTCGCTCCATATTATTCCAACAACAAAACGTGATTGTTAGGATTGATTGGCACCGTTGCGACAGTTGGTTTGCAAAACGGAAGTGTATTCAAATCATACAATTAATTATCCTATTTGGCCTTTTATTGGGGCACTCAATATTTTTTAGGCAGATAGGTACTTCGTAGGTACTTGGTACCTAATTATTACTTGCAAGCGTCAGACGTGATGTCGCAAGACAACAAATTTCATTGTTTGAACATTTCCCACAGTGTCCAATTATCGTTGTCATCTTGGTTACTCATAACCAGGGCCCTAACCACGCTAGCTACTCAAATCGTAACAGAAAAGCAAACGCTCGCGATTACGATTCAAACGCTCCGCTTTTGACGTTTTGCTGACACCATACCATATCAATGTCAGTAGAAAAACGTCAAAAGCGGAGCGTTTGAAACGTAATCGCGAGCGTTTGCTTTTCTATTACGATTTGAGTAGCTAGCGTGGTTAGGGCCCAGATCTAATGAAAACAGTAAGTAGTAGGTACAAGCGATATAAGTAGACCTATCTACTTGCGTTTATTTGTTTCTTCCCAAAGCAAAATTTGTAAGCAATCTCAAATTAAACTAGAATGTCAAGCGAATTTCGCACGTAATTTCGGCACGTGATGTGTGAACACGCGTTAGACGGAGAGATCCCGCAAGATATTTCCATGAGGGTGGTGAATTTATTATCGCGGTGCCGACACCGCTTTTGAAAAGCAGAAGCCATAAATTGCGTTGAGTTTCGCGTCGTGTTTTAGCCGAACAAGTTCCGAATTCAATTAGATTAGGCAGCGTTTAGTGGTGTTCTCTTTTGTATTTAGCTAATAATACGTTTATATCGGCAAAGCGATACCTTTTGTTAATTAAATACCCAACAATGTAGTCCGTTAATTAAAGTCATCTGCGTAGATTTGCTTCAATTAAGGATTGTTTCCAATACGGTGCCTCTAGAAAAGCGCTTAATTTTTTTTTGTCGTACAAATAAAGCTTAATTTCATCGATATTTTCTATCACCCGAGAGTGTGATATTTGAAAGGTGGATCAATAAATATGCTGTTATGATGTCAGAATTCTGTTCTTTTGGTTTTGTAAGCAGTAATACTATCAAAATTATAGCTATTAATGAAGCATCCAACCAAATTTTCTTGCCATAAATAATTCATTAATTGGGTACCTACTTATGCAATATAAGCTCCTATTAATAATGCGATCAAAAGTCTGAGAGCGATCTTCTTATAATAATACTCGTCAAAAGCGTACTCAAGTGAGCTCTCGGATTTGAGATTGATCTTTTAATACGGGCCTTAGTCACGAATGTCAATTGAGGAAGTGAAGTGAAGAAAAATAATCATGTCGTGAGAGGCATTGAATTATTAATTGCCTATATCTGACAATTTAATGTTTATTTTTTTATATTTGTTAGAACGTTACGTAGCTGTATAACTTTAGTAAATGTTCACTCCACATACTAGGTGATACAAAATGGGTATACTATTTTTTTTGCAACTTAACTTTGTAAATCTCAAACTATCGGCTTTGTGGGACAGTTGAAGTACTAAAGGTTTTGTAGACTTGTGAAATCGGTCAACAGCTGTATTCCTATTACACCTTTTGTTTTTCAAGTTCCCTCCAGAGCTGACGGTTTTAGAATTACAAAGTTAAGTATACCCATTATGTGTCACCTTTTATAGGCAAGGTCTATTTGCATTAGATCTCTGAGTAGAAACTAGGTGGGCCTTTAGTTCTGTGCCCTATGAGTAAACATTGTTCCGTATTCCTGTAGTTACCTGTATAAAGGCCCTTGAGCGTTCTAAACAAACTAAGCCAGCATAGTCTCTAGTGTAAACATTCAGCGACTATTATTAATATTAGAAACGTGTTGCAAATTAGTTAACCAGTTACTGCTAAACCCATATTCTATAGAATATGCAAACTGTGTTCCTTTGCAACAAGTATTACTGTGACTCATATCCACTCATATCCCGGGTAGTACCAATCTCTTACAGAAGATTGGAAAACCCCTCCTCCCTTCCCTTCTGCCCTGTGGGGCAGACCTTTTAGGTCGGCAACACGCGAGCAATGCCTTTGGTATTGCTCGCATCTATATAGGCTACCATAACTGCTTAACTTCAACGGGGTTTAAGCTTGTTTGCCGACTTTGATCTATAAAAAAACAGACACGCACGTGTTATCTTAATAAATAAATAAATATCGCCAGACGAACACACAAACGGAATGGTACCAAACTAAGCAACGCTTGTACTATGGGTACAGTACAATTTTTTTTTTTTTTTTTTTTTTTCGAAATAGGCAAGTATTTGACCACAATCTCACCTGATGGTAAGTGACGATGTGGTCTACGGTGGTGCATACTTGCCTAGACAATGGACAAGTGGCGATCCCAGAGACACCCAGACCAGGGGAAATTATGAAAAGGTCATTTATTTCGCATTATCATCAAATTTAACATGACATTTTTATTTTACACGTTCATATTTAAAGCACAAAGTATAATTTTTATCCAATTTTGTTTCGATCAAGAAAATACGTGCCTGTTTTATTGTGTAAGCACTTTTGGAGAAATTAGTTTTATTTCATTACCTACTTTAAGTGTTTGAGACTAGAGGTGAAAAGTGAAATTGGCTTCAACATGCATTGCTTTTGACTCTAGAGTTATTGCTAACTAAATAAATCGCTAATGGACGTGTCTGGATTCACCCACTACCTATATAACTTTTGCATTAATATCAATCTTAAGAATGTACCTTCGAGGTTTGTAGTGGCTCCTGATTTTGACAGGGGTTTTCCTTGAATAAGTTGTACGAACTTCAATATTATCCACAACTGATAATGAAGTTAGTAACTAAATCCGAATCTCAATATTTTCCTGACATCTCTCAATTGTACACAGCGCCTGTATTATTTAGAGATTATTCTTTAGATAAGTTGTAATATCCAGTTACTAAAGTAGATTAAGCGTGGCTTTAGCATAAATAAGTAATCGACCACTGTCTGGCGGGATGTACAGAATTATCATGTATAGGCAAACAAGTGTACGACCGGCGTTATGTTAAGCAGACACTATAGCCTATAGTTACTTGCTATAACAAAGACACATTGCCGATGTGCCGATGGGAGAGAAAATGTTTGGTTTACAGCACTCTGTCATCGTAAAAAAGGCAGGTTATAATAGTTACTTTGTGCCGATATTCTGTGAGAGGCTGGTACTATCCCGGACGATCCAGTCGGTATATGAGCTGTAGTCGGAATACAGCGTGGTTCTAACACCGTCAAACGTCTCTATCATAAGTTTTGAGTTCGCCTGTCGCTATCGGCTTGCAATACAAACATTTTGTAGAGCAAATGTTTTATGTTGATGTTATGGATCGAAGATAACGTCTGCATCAATTTATTATCCCTTATTTACAGGACATTAAAGCGTAAAGTAGCTCGAAGTTACCGAAGCGGGGTATCGCTGAGCCCGGTCTAATCTCGTTATTAATTCGTGAATTTTATTAGTAAGTTACGCAGTATCGGGTCTCACAATTTGAATATTCAGAGTAAAGACATTGAGAATTTCATACACATTTACCTACTTCCAAAAAGAAAATATGAAATGTAGTCCTTGTATTTATACGGTTTTTTATAACGGTACACCACAAAACTATTTATTTTTATTCGGAAAATAATAATAATAATATGAGGTAATAAATTAACTTCCTCAGTCCTAGGACAGGAGGAACAACTAAAATAACAATAATCCTAATGGGGCAGAATAGACCTTCAATTTTATTATTTTCATCGCCTAAATGATTTGGGGGATTATTTATGTGAACGATTATAAGCTTTTCATTTCTTTAGGTGTCGTAAAACAGCGGGCCATTCCACTATGTGACTGAGTTATATTCTCTGGAGGCGTAGTGGTGACCAAAGATAAATAGTTTTCCTGTGTTCCCTCAGTAGAAGACAACTTAACGCTGGATAAGAGAAATAAAATATATTTTGGTCTCTCTTGAAAGTAAGATTGATTTGAACCTTCACACCTTGCGTTCCAAGCGCGCGTACCACCACAGAGCTATCACTGCTAGTAGCAAATAAGAGCATGAAAAATGTTCTGGGTATTTTGATTAAAGTGGGATCCTGCTACATATTGGAATCCGCGGTTTGATTTATCGAATACTTCGGGATTGGATTGCTTTTATGAGGGTAGTTGAAATTAAAAAGTTCCCATTCGGGTTTGTTGTTTGCTTTAGTATTTGACTTCTGTGCTTATTTCAGAATGATGATAATTAACTGTATTTTATAGGTGTCTTGCCTTGATGTTCTTCTATTAAGTACAACAAGGAAGCTATGACCGAAAAAAATAGTTTTTTTTAAACAAGTGTTTTAGGTTAGTTGTTTACGTGCGATGCCAGCAGTATAGTGTATGGGAGCCATTGGGTTCATTAGGTCCCAATACCAACGCCTAGATGTAGTGCAATCAGGTAAGGCCAAGACAAGTGTTCTTAAATTTTTTTTTTGGACTTCATCTAACTGAAAATGTTATAACAAAGTTACAATAACAAGCTTAGAACTGGCAACTAATGAAGCAGAAGTTTTGTTTGGAATCAATTTAACGTTCCCAGACGGGACGTATTAATAATCTGGCACTTATACTACTACTTATAGCTACTTATTAAATATAATAAACTTTCAAAAGTTCAACAATATTTAGGTACATTTCTTTAAAAGTTTCACTAAGGACTGCGTGGCTCAATATCTGACTGGACATTGCAACTCTAGGAGCAGATTATTCTACTTGAAATTAAAGGCATATTGCTTAAATGAGCAGGTTCTTGCGGTAGTGTAGCAGTGCGGAAGAGGTCTGCGCTATATAGTTATGATATAAGAATTATATTTCTTAGATCGCTCCTGGGAGCGATCGAGTCTGGACTCGAGAACAATTTATTAACTGACCCATAACCAGGGACAATGCGTTCGTGCGCTTTTGCCATACCTATTATTTAGCTGGGGCTTAGGTCATGGGCTTAGGTCAAATTAGTATATTTACGATACGTGGTGCTTGCTTTGCAACGGAGGGAAGTAGATAATTTTCTACGAACTCCTCCTATTATTTATTTTCATTAAATGTATGCGGGCTCCCAGGACTCGTCAAGGGTCACACCTCAGCATCATGGCTTTCTTACAAGAGTACCAGTGGTACTTTCAGTTTAGTTGGTATATCATTCAGAGATAATATAATACTTACAATACCTATCAGCAATAATATTGGAATTAATGTGTTTATTGAAAAGAAGTAAGAAATTACAAATATATACACTACTAGCTGTGCCCCGCGACTTCATCCGCGTAGTATTGGATTATTGGGTTAAAAGTATCCTATATGTTAATCCCGGTTATAATCTATCTGCATTCCAAATTTCATCCAAATCTGTTCAGTAGTTTTTGCGTGAAGGAGTAACAAACATACATACATACATACATACATACATACATCCACACTCACAAACTTTCGCATTTATAATATTAGTAGGATGTACAGATATAAAAAAGCTTAGGTCTATTTAATTACAATTTCACAAAAAAAAACTTTTGCCAGACGGCCGTCGCTTGGCAAAGTGCCCAGAAGACTGGCAGCATTGCCACGTTGAATAGCAATGCTAATTCTCTGTGCGAAATATGTGCCAGCCCTCGGGTCACCAGTTGCCTCGACCAGCCGCTTTCCCAAATCGCAAAAAATGCGATGGGCGCCCGCGCCCCACGATCCCAGGGTCTCTACCCCAAACGGCTCAAACATATAACCTGGATCAAGGTTGCTATATTTGCGCCGTTTGAGGGATTCCGCGTAGGCGGCGGCACCACCAGCCCTAATGCTGGACTCCCGAAGGTGGGACGGTGCTAAGGTATCGACGCATGTTGCGTCCCATACCAAAGGCCGTCCCACCTTCCAAGGGAATTTAAATGCGCTATAAGGTATCTTGTCACCATTTTATACTTGTAAATTTGACTTGGGTGGACGACGCATGTAGCATTGAGGTCGCGAGGCTTATTTGTCTCAAGAGTCATTTACAATTCAAATGCCACCTTCTGCGGTGGACAAATGAATAAAAAGTACTCGTCCCGATGTCTGTGGAATAACAAGTGATAACTCTAGCCGCTGTAATATTGGAAAGAGGAACTACTTATGGATTTATTTTGTTGATTATATGTTATAAAGCATAGTCCTTAACTGAGCAGGATCCTGCGGTAATGAAGCGGTATAAGGAGTGGGCGTCTAAAGCGATTCGGGTAAGGTTATCTCCAGGGTTTTTTTCGTTTAAGACGACCGTTGGAATTAAAGCGAAAAATGTTTCAGGTGGACACCCCACCTCATTACATATACAGGATTTTTTGTCAATTATTTAATTATTTTCTACAAATAAACCCAATGTGACCAGCAAATCATTAGTTTGAAATTATATTTAAAAGAAAAAAAAAATAAAAAAATTGAAGAGTATTCTACACATCTGTTCAATTCAACAGTCGCTTTGCGTTTTTCGAATGTCTATATTATGTGTTGAAATATTTCAAATGCTATTGTTTTATTGCAATTGATAAGATAAAAGATAATACATACCTATACCTACTTAAGAAGATAAACCTCTACCTTAATACGTCTACTTTTCCCAAAGAGTCAGACAGCAGTAATTCATTAGCTCCAAATCCGTACAAACAATCCGATAGCCGGTATAGTCCATTTCACTGTAACCGATCTCGGGAGGATTTAGCTAAGGGTATTCACAGACGACTAACAAAACTGTCACCAACAAAGGAAGATAGTTCCGCCACTAATCCACGACGTCGTCACGTGGTCGTTCTAGTATAAAAAGTCCGTCGATTTCCGCCTAATGATCTTCTCAGTCGAGGTCGCGTTCCGATCCGGTGGTAGATTTACCCTCGCCACCTCTTCTGGCAGCGGCCCAAGCCGAGGTCGTGTCCCTTGTGGCGCCCTTGAGCTAGCTGCCCCCCTGCCCCTCTGGCTGGAGCGCACTCGCGCTCGCCCTCTGTCCGGGTGAAGTTGTTATGGCCACTCTGGCCAACAACGTATAGTCATATCAAAAAAAAAAAAAAAAAAAAAAGCCTCGAAAATGTCCGTCGCTTGTGTTAGCTTAAGCAGGGCTTTAATTAAATGCCTTGAAAGCCGATTAGACTCCAGAAAAATACACTCTTTAACGCCATAAGCTGTTTAAGAAATGTGGTTTATTATCCGAGTTTGTGTTTAATAGAGCCATGTCTTTTTTCCTCGATACGTTTTTATTTTAAAATGTATGTCCATTATCCTTATCCATGCTTTTATTCCTGGTGAGGTGTGACCGATCAATAAGTGAGATTTAGCAGACCCAGAAACAATTACTAAAAAGTATTCCACAAATACCGTCCAATAAGCCTTTATTTTAAAATATTAACAAAATGTTGCTCTACAATTTTAGTAACATTGAGTTCTTGGAAATATAAAAATGTAATAACATTAAATAACAAATAAAAATTAGTTAATTAACCTATTAAATATTAAAATGAATTTAGACATCCTTGAATATATAATTGAACGGGCCCTTCACGTATATAAGTGCTGTTTGAACCACTTTAGGCGGGGGACCGATCCATTCCACACGGAAGTTCTCTATTATCCTGGCCAAAAACGTTTCTACTTCCAGCTCAGCAATGCGACGACCTGCGAACGAATAAAGCTCATTTTAGCACATCATTACTGATATAAGATCATTTAGAATCATGCAGCTCAGAATAAATATTTAAAAATTGCTGTCCTCGTTCGGCTTTCGTCCGACGAAGATTTGCCGAAACTGAGGACCGGATTGACTCTCGTACAGCACCCATGTCAGCGGCATCGCTACTCAAAACGGTTGACTGCACAACGGCTGTTAGTGGTTAAGGCTAAAGCGCCCATCTAGCCCGCGAAGTTCAAATTGTTTGAGGTTTTTTTAGAAAATTTTCAAAATCTGACAATAATAAAAGGCACATTTTGTAATTCGCGAAAAAGACCGTGTGCAGTGCATTTATTAATATATCCAACTTACTCTAAAACATTTCAAGAACGACAGCTATCCAGATAATCTGGCATATTTTGTATATTTAGTGATTTACTAGTATCATATCCACCGTGATAATATTTAGAGTAAAATAAATGTATTAATAAACGCACTGCACCTTAAGGTGAAGGCGCCTGTCTAGCCCGCGAAATTCAAAATTTTCGAGTATTTTTAACGTTTATCCAAAATCTGAAAACATTTAAGACAACTTTTTGTGATTCGCGAAAAACACAGTATGCAGTGCGTTTATTAATACACTTATTTTACTCTAAATATTATCACGGTGGATATGATACTAGTAAGTCACTAAATATACAAAAAAATCCAGATTATCTGGATAGCTGTCGTTCTTGAAATGTTTTAGAGTAAGTTGGATATATTAATAAATGCACTGCATACGGTCTTTTTCGCGAATTACAAAATGTGCCTTTTATTATTGTCAGTTTTTGAAAAATTTCTAAAAAACATCATAAAATTTGAACTTCGCGGGCTAGATGGGCGCTTTAGCCTTAAGAAACTAATCGCTGTGTTAACTCTGCTATTAGTACCTAGTTACACTTTACAAGTTTACCGATATATAATGATCAATTAGTCGTTTACCGATAATAATCTGAGACAGAAATAAGATAGGTAGGTAATATTCACGATATGCAGCCTATTCACTCTTACACGGTTGCCATAACTATGCGAAGTAGCTCATATGCCGTGAGCCCAACAGCTTAACATAAGTTTCTCATCGCCATAATTACCTATGCAAGACCGAACGCCGAAACCAAAAGGTGCGTTCGCAAATGGATGGGCATTTTTGTAGTAGAGTGGATCGTTTACATCCGCTATCCATCTCTCTGGTATAAACTCTTTCGCCCTTGGGTACTGGCTGTCCATCAGTGACATGTCACGATGAGAGAATATTACACTCATCTGAAAATTAAAATAATAAGAGTTTTTTGTATATGTCGGCACGTTCTATAGATTAGCGGCACGCTCGTCATCAGAAGGTAGGAGCTTCTGGTACAGGGTCGATGGCGTAGGTCTCAGGCAATTAAACCACAAAGTTACAGAATGATAAATCTCGTATTCTATGTAGGTAAATCGGAAATCACAAATAACAAAGTAGGTAATTTAATTATCGGACTTTAGTGAACCAACGGTCCCGTTTGGAAGGTCCGAACTGTATCGCTCTCTCTAATCAAATGCGTTCCGGACTTTTTTTTTTTTGGAATGACTATACGTTGTTGGCCAGAGTGTCCATAACAACTTCACCCGGACAGAGGGCGAGCGCAAGTGCGCTCCAGTCAGAGGGGCAGGGGGGCAGCTAGCTCAAGGGCGCCACAAGGGACACGACCTCGGCTTGGGCCGCTGCCAGAGGTGGCGAGGGTAAATCTACCACCGGATCGGAACGCGACCTCGACTGAGAAGATCCGGCAAGAAACTCAGGGGGCTTGTCGGGTGCCAAGGTGCATCTAGGTAAGTAGACGCACCTTATAGCGGAAGCGGGAGTACGTCGACCTCGCCGGCGAGGTCGGTGTCTGGTGGGGAGTGTGCGTGTGTCGTTCTCCTCGACATCTGAGTCTAGGAGAGCGGTGAGTGGGTCGGGGGGGAACGCGTTCCGGACTCACCGGTCTCCGATATTTAAACAGTTGCCCCCTCCAAACGATTCCGATCACGTGACTCGTTACGTCACGGCGTTCACTACCCACCGTACAACAATATCAATTGAGTTAAATTATCGTAATCGACGACAAATTATTGTTATATTGTCGTAATCCACGACATATTATACATATTACAAAGTCGACAAACAAGCGTACGTTTCGCCTGATGTTAAGCCGTTATTGTAGCCTATAGATAGGTTACACGTTGCCGACCGGATGAGCAGCGGGACAGAGGGGGGGAGGGGGAAAGGGAGGAAGGGGGAAGGGGGGAAGCCTCAGGTACTCACGTCTTTAGGTATCCTGTACCCCATTAAATTGTATTCCTTCGTGGTCTTTCTCATGTTTCCGGAGACAACTGGCATTAATCTCATTGATTCTTTGACACAAGCCTTAAGGTATGGCTTCCGTTCAGACTTTGATAATATTTCTTCTCTCAACTTTTCTTGCTTTTCGGGATTAGTAGCTAGCAAATAAAGAATTCCTGACATTGTATTCGCTGCCTGGAATAATAAAAATAGTATTTTTCACAGGATTTAATGGTTAGCAAATTTCATACTCTGTGCTTCAGTTGTTATGGTTTAAAATAAGGTTTGTTTGATCTCACCGTATCTACACCAGCAAACAACATATCACTCGCCATTATAACTGCTACTTCTTCATCAATTTCCACCAGTTTTGCTAGCACTCCCTTCTCGTTAGCACTATTTTTATCAAGTTCTTTCATACCTTTTCTGATAAAATGTCTGGTTAGTCTGAAAAAGTTTATACTCAAATGAAACTCTCTGAGGGGGGGGGGGGGGGGGGGTTTTCCGTGTTGTAACATTCCGTCAACTGTAAATACACCTCTCAGATTTTTTCTAGCTACCTAGACTAGAAGCTTGTTTTCTGAAGGCATTCAATCACAATTTCAAGATACTTACTCCTCTTGACGTTCGTAAAGTTTCATGGCTTTCCTGTACATCGGAGTCGTAACAAACTTCCAAATGCCCGGCTTATAGTCCAGTTTGTCTGCCATCAAGAACAAATCGTGGATGCACTGGATCAGCTGTCTCTCAGGCGAGTCCACTGCCAGGTTGGGGTCGAAACAGTTCAGACGGATGCCTAAGGCCACTGTGCCTATCGATTCTAATGCCCATAGGTTCATTTGTATGTCGAAGTCTTGTTGTATCATGTTCTTCTCGTCGCGGATGGATTTCATTCTGTATTTTGAATAGAAAATAAGGCAAAATACTGGTATTGCCCAATAAAACGCATAACCATGTTATTATGCGTTTTATTAGGCGCCACAGTTAGAACACTAACTGCGCCTGCGCCATCTTAATATCTGATGTACCATTAACAAAGTTGACGCTTGATCAGTTTTTAAACTTTTCGCTTGCAGGCAGTAATCATAGGATGCTTCGCCCATTATGTACTCGTCCAATGAGACGAAAAGCGTCCGATGAGACAGCCCTTTTTTTGGAAAGCCATATGTTTTAATTATTTTTATGATCATTCTAGCCGCAGCTGGCTGCTGGTCACTGCACACAAAATGCAACCTTAAGGTGATCAAGCGTCGAGTTTGTTGACTGTACAATGCTCATATTTTACTCATTCAACCATATTTTTCTATTCATCCATAGATTGCCTTAGAAATAATTTACGCTATATTTAATACTAATGTGTGGCCTCAAAGCATAAGAGACATACCTACTTACGGAAATTCAATTACTACCCAAGCAAGGGGAATGAAACAGTCTCTAATAAACGCTGCTATTTCGCTGAATCTTGTTCCCTTTTGATTAATCTGAACGAAGGTTGGATTCAATTAGGTTCATTATGTTTTGTGAGGAGATAAGAGTTAATCATTTTCGCTTGTTACTTCCTGTTGAATGAGACTTCGTTTATAATTTTTGAAAGAAACACTGCAAACGAAATTGTGGCGTGATGTTCTACTGTAGAAGACACCACAATGCCAAAAAGCAGCGTTAAAGCACACAGAATTGATTATTTACAAGACAGGTAGGGTGTAAATAGGAAGCCTCATTAGTTAAGTACATATACCGCCTGCTGCTGCTTTCAAAGATGTTCCGTGTGCATTCCATTTAATACTCCATTGTTTAGTACCTCTCAATCATATCCTGGGCCACTTCATCAAGAACATTGCTATAGAGTTTAATGGTCTTCGGTTGTAACATCACAGGGTTGACTGTCGATCTGAACTCTTTCCATACCTCACCGTGGCTGAAAAAAGACATGATAAAAACTCATTTACTAAACTGGTGGTAGTATAGAATTATATTATGATTTAGCTCTTTTGACGTCCCACTCCTGGGCACGGGCCTCCCCTTAAAACTAGGGGGATTCAGGCCATAATCCGCCACGCTGACCCAGTGCGGGCTGCGGATTTCACGTGTCTTTCGAGAATTGGTTAGATTTTATAATACATTCGGGTTTTCCTCATGAGGTTATCCTTCACCGTAAGAGAGTGATAATCATTGAAACTATAATTTGCTCATAGATTTCGAAAAACCCAGAGGTGCGAGCCGGGGTCTGAACCCAGGACCTTGTGGGCAAGACGCGTGCTTAAGCAATCGGCTATCACTGGTCTAGAAACTGGTTGTCACATTGCTGAAATGCTGTTTGGTGACAGAGGACTTGCTGGACTTGGATTGTTTGCTACGTTAATCGTCTCCCCGCTAGTTCTGTGTTTGATGCAGACATACTATGGGATTTGGTGTAAATGGGTACCCTAATGCTCTACCCTAGTACCCTAATACTCTACTACTGCGGCACCGGTACGTTCCGTTCGGAGATCCCAGAGCCCCTTCGACATGCTGAAGGCAGCCACCGAGAAGGTTTTAGTGGGAAATAATCCCACATACCCCAGGCCTCTCCCACAAGAATTTTGGTCATCATTTAAAGATTTCCTTACACAAAAAAAAAAGAATAGGGAACCCTGTTAATCACAGCTGGCTCGTATAATTTACAATCGACATAGGTTTGTTGTTTGCTACTAGTTCTGCGTGTTTCCTGAGTGGTCCACCGCGCATTGTTGATAGCCCTATAGCAACATGCATAGACGGAAATGAATAGTTACAGTAACTGGGTTTGTTCGTTTCCGATTATTTGTTGTTAGACCAAATGGCGCGATAAAACGTATAGTGCTCCCAGAGTCATTTTATTAGTAGATGTGTGGAAAACTAAATAACTCACTCGGTAATTATTCCCGTAGCTTTATAAGTATTTCCCTTCTTCTTCTTGTACACTTTTCTGTAATACTCCAGCGACGGGAATCCAGGTCGTAAAGGCATCCAGTTTTCTCCTCGCAAGACCTTTGAAAGATAATCGTAAAATCTTTAAAAATTGTTACCAATTTTTAAACCATAATGCCTATAATTCTGTACTTACCTGTTCAGTGGTTTCAGGATCTCCAAGCAGTATCATAGGGGGCATTCCTAGGGGCCCCTCAAGTCTTACAATAAGCCCAAACTTATCGTACAATTTTTGTGTTGCATCCAGATCATTAACTATATTTATACCTGCATAAGTAATGTTATATTACATGTGAAGTATTGTAACAACATCTATACATACAAATAAATAAAATTGGAGTGTCTGTTTGTAATATCAAAATAACACCTTTTCACTAAATGCATATGAAAGTACATACGAAACCTATAACAAAAACGCGATCAAAATTATTTTTGTCTGTCTGTCTGTCTATCTGTCTGTCTGTCTGTCTGTCGGTCTGTCTGTCTGTGTGTTTGTTCCGGGTAATCTCCGAAACGGCTGGACCGATTTTGACGGGACTTTCACTGGCAGATAGAATTTAATTTTAGAAAAACAATTAGGGTTCCGCGTACAAAAATATAAACACATGAAATCAAAGAGTATATCGGAAACGGCTGGACCGATTTTGACGGAACTTTCACTGGTAGATAGCTGTTGTTATAAGCAGTAACTTATGCTACTTTTATTTTAGAAAAACAAAATAAAAAAATGGTTCCTGTCGCGCGGGCTCAGAACGCGGCAGCGGGCTTTTTTGATAAGTTAAATTCCACGCGGACGAAGTCGCGGGCTCAGCTAGTCTATACATATAATATATCATATTATATAATTTGTTGATTTGACCTGAAGAATATCTTAAGTTTTAAAAGTTGTTTTTTTTTATAATTAAGTTGTTAAACAGGTGTAACAACCGCCTATTATGCAGTTCCCGAAGCCTTAGATGCTTGAAATACCAAAGTTATTGCTCGTACGTTGTTGAAATTTACTGCATTCTGCCAACATGGCCACTTTCGACATATCAAGAGCTCACTCTAGTTCGATCTCAGACTCAAGATCGATTTATACATGCCAAATTAATATCCAAACACTCAAAGCCTTTTATTATTGAGTATATGTTAAACTAACTTCCTGTGAGAAAGTGGTGCAGCGTCCCAATGATGGGCAGGGAAGACGGGCCAGGAATGTCTTTCCATGATTTCAGATTTGCTGTTTCTGTGGGTGACTTTACAGCCGCACTGGCTACAGCTGCAGATCTATAAAATAATTTGAAGGATCGTGATAATGCATTTTAATCTGTTTACATCAAGCGAAATAAGACCCCTTAAATACCCCTTTTTGAATTAAGGGTATCCTGGCCATTCAGCATACAATTACGAGCTGTTTAAGTGGATCTACAACTACATACTTATGTCGATAGAAATCGACCCCGTATATGATTTTGGTTAAATTTAGCCTGCTAATAACTCAAGGATATAAATTTTCAAAATTTTCGTTAGTATTATGTTTCTGCTTAAATGTAAATATTGAAAAATAAAACTGTTCAAAAATCATTCCAAAATGTACAAACGAATGTTACCAAAATAAATATAACCATATATTTTCGACGATGGGATTCAATTATGAAGCCGATGTTTGACCTTCGACCAGTATGCATGAGTACTTACTCAACGAAAATAATGTTACATGACTAATAATCAATTTAATAGGAGTTTTTTATCGTAGTTCCTTAGAACACTTCTTAATTAAAGTACTAAATCTATTTGATTAATTTTAAACATAAAACTAATCGGTTTCTCTATGGAATACAGCACAATATCCCCTATCAAAAACACATTACATCATTAAGTATTATAAAATACTGAACTACCTTTTATTGTTAACAACTAGTACTTATCATCAAAGTAATCGGGTTTACCTCACAAACTCCTTATTATAAGAAACCAATTTAAAAATTGGTCTCAGCATCTGTGTCTGCATGTTTCTTGATTTGATCTAAATACAGCAGGTCTCCAATATCACTTATCACTTTATCATATCACATCGGACGCATAACGTCTATGACTCCGTCAATAACAATAGCGGTTAATGACTCGTAATAAAACTCTATAATAGAGAGTGCTGTCGCGTAAAACAATGACGATTTGTCAAACTACAATAAATAATTCGCACACAAATATGGACTGGACCGCCCGACACGGAACCGCGAATGTTTTAAACGATATTTAACCTTGGTGTTTCTATTTAACCTACGTCGCACAATAACACCGTTTGATATAGTAACATCGATCAAATATCATGCTTAAGGCGCTGATGTAGAGTTGATTTTTAGTTTTCCATGTGTGACTTTGTTTGGAGTCAATGATTATCTCGGTAAATGCGGTTATCAAAAGTACGTATATTCGAAAATAGGTACGATACTCATATCAGATAATAATAGTAAGGTTGTCGCTTTCCGAAAATCATCATCATCGTCTCAGCCGAAAGACGTCCACTGCTGGACATAGGCCTCCCTAAAGGTTCCCCACAATTACCGGTCTTGCGCTGCCCGCATCTAGCGGATTCTCGCGACCTTCACCAGGTCGTCGGTCCATCTTGTGGGAGGCCTACGCACAAGGTGGACCGACGCTTTCCGGTGCGCGGCCGAAGACTTATTAGATAAATAAAATTCCCGAAAATGATGCCAAATCATTTTGAAACTACTTTGAGTGAATTGTAACTATAACATAAAATAAAATTTAAAATCTATCAAATGAAGTAAAAAGAAGACGGCAAAAATAAGCAGACAGTCGACAAAAACAAATAAACAGAGTGTTTTAAAGAGTGTACCTTCCGGCTCTCTCATTCATCGTACAAAACGCAACTATAATAAACTTTACCCCGTTTTTCTTTAAGGTGAAGGCGCCTGTCTAGCCCGCGAAATTCAAAATTTTCGATAATTTTTATAGTTTATCCAAAATCTGAAAACATTTAAGACAACATTTTGTGATTTGCGACAAACACAGTATGCAGTGCGTTTATTAATACATTTATTTTACTCTAAATATTATCACGGTGGATATGATACTAGTAAATCACAAAATATACAAAAATTGCCAGATTATCTGGATAGCTGTCGTTCTTGAAATGTTTTAGAGTAAGTTGCACACGGTCTTTTTCGTGAATTACAAAACGTGCCTTTTATTATTGTCAGATTTTGAAAAAATTCTAAAAAACCTCAAAAAATTTGAACATCGCGGGCTAGATGGGCGCTTTAGCCTTAAGGGTAATTACACTTGTAGAGCCAACCCGTGAATGAGCTGGTTGTCAGTTGGCTAGAGCTTGGCTCTACCACCGTATAACTTTATATTGGTTCAGCTTGCCATAACAACTTCACCCGGAGAGAGGACGAGAGCAAAGTGCGCTCCAGCAAGAGGGGCAGGGAGGCAGCTAGCTCAAGAGCGCCACATAGAGCACGGCCTCGGCTTGGGCTGCTGCCCAGTGAGATAACGGGGTCGGATCTACTACTGGATTGGAACGCGACCTCTACTGAGAAGAAACTCAGCGAACTTGTCGAGAACCAAGATGCGTCTAGGTGTGTAGACGCACCTGTTGGCGGAAGCAGGGATTTGTCAACCACACCGGTGAGATCGGTGACTGATAAGGGGCATGAGCGTGTCGGTCTCCTGTTAGCTAAGTGCACTGCGTACACGAATTGCAATTCATTATTTTTGAATATGTTTCGATCGTCATATAAAATGTTCCAGCCCTGAGAAGGTGAGTATTAAAACATACCTACAGAGATATGATAAGTATGTTTTTTATATCCACCAATCATCATGAGGTCATAGTCAATAAAATAATTGCAAACAAGTAATAAAAACATTTAAAAAATGTGGTTGGTTCGTGGATCATAATCTCTTACAACCTACTCACTTATAAAAATGGAATTCCCCGTCTTTTTTTATTAAATAAAACAAATTTAAAAACTCCTGCCTATTGAACATGAATGCACCTATATCTGTAAGCGTCTTCAAGCCTCAGTAGATGGCAACAATATGCTCTTAATAAAGTGTTAGGCACTGCATTCTTAGTACATTTTCGTATAGATGTCGCAGCCAACTAGCTTAATTAGCCGTTCAATCAACAGCCTAGCCTCTTTACTAAACAGCGCCGTTCAACTAGCGGCCGTAACGTCTGTTACAACATTTAATAAACTGACTAGCTAATGCTTAGGCCCCTGCACTGGTGAATGTCGACATTTAAGTACTACAAAACTTTTTCAAAATACTACCCAAGCCCCGAGCGACCCGGGTTTAGGTTAGGGTTATTTTTTATGACCCCACAGAAATCCCACCTGGCAAGTAGGTTCTTCGGTGGATCTAAACAATTTCGTAAAATACCTACCTAATAAAATTATTCCATCAAAATTGTTGTTTGCCGACGCCATATTGACAGTTTGGTGAGTTTCGGCGCTAGGTGGCAGAAAGTGGTACTAAATTGAAATGAATAGGTTAGGCAAGTAATTAAACGTCATCGATCCAAGTCATTTGCCTAGCTGTTTAATCAATGGCTGAATATCATTCAGGCCACTAGTTGAACGGCGCTGTTTAGTAAAGAGGCTAGCCTGTTGATTGAACGGCTAATTAAGCTGCGACATAGATACAAAAATAGCTAGAACACTATTGCATGTAAACGTGATAAAGTGCCATTGAAATAATGTGCTAGGTGTATTAACGGAACGTAACTATGTGACAGCTGTCAGTTGACTTTGACATATGTTATTACAAGACCTAAGATGGAGTGAATGCACATAGTTTGTGACTAAAATTAAAATAAATAATTACTACGATAAATAAGTCAACTGAAGATATAATAAACCAACTAACTAATAATTTTCATTCGCACTAGTAATGTTTATCACACTGGTGGAAAGATATCTAGATAATTTTTGAATTGGTATCAAAAACACTTGCGTACTTAGTTACATATTTAAAATTTATCTATCGGCGACGACAAGCAAACACAGTTGAAAACTTATTGTTCAATAGGTATATATACGAAGCAATACGATTTAATAGAAAAACACCATTAATCAAAAATATTTTTCAGCTAATTTATATAAAACTTTACAAACATGTAAAACGCCGCCTGAATAAATTAGTTTGATTTGTGGCTTGTTTTTGACCAAGAAAATTGAGTTAGAACTTGGTAGAGCGGCCTTATTGGCAGGTTTGCCCCGCGTCGAGCATACTTTCGATTGCTCCCAAAATTGTATTAGGAACTTAACTTAAAATTCATTAATCATGAGAAATAGTAAGGACTTTCTTATTTTTAATATTAATAATGATATAAAGAGTACTTACAATGTTATTAATAGAGTCCGCACTTCAGTATCTGCTCTAAACTTGTATGAAAGTGGGTACAATACACTACATTATGTGTAGGATTTTTAATGATTGAAGAAATAGTTTTATTTTTGATTCAGTATTTTAATAAATAAATATCGCCAGACAGACACACCAACTGTACGGTCCCAAAATAAGCAAAGCTTGTACTATGGGTACCATACAATGGACTGGGGGCGATCCCAGTAACACCCAGACCTGGGCAAGTTACGAAAAGGCCATTTCCGAAATTTGCCGAGCGGCCTACGCTCGAACCACTGCGCCAAGCGGCCGTCAAAATTTTAACAAGATTTTTTATTTGTTTTTTTTTATTTTATTTTTTTGAGAAAGATTACTTGCAATGTGTGATTATCACATTACTAGTATTCCCTTTAGCCCCTCCAACTAAGCTAATGCTTGTGCTAGGAGTGGGCTCACGTCATTAGTTTAATGGCCAGGACGGGGATCGAACCCGGAACCTCTCAGCTACTAGGACGGCCCCTAAACCACTAGGCTATTGACGCTATTTGATATACGTGAAGAAGAGCCAGTGGATCCGACAGGAAACAAAAATATCCATTGGATCTTTTAATGTATCAGAGGATCTATTTAGTGGATCAAATCGGAATAAATCACGGGAACGTGGGGTAAGAAAAGTAGACTCAAATTGGGTCTTTATACTATTTGGTAGAAAAAGGTATTTTTAATGTCAATACACAGCACATCGAAGCCATTAAAAAATTTAGCCGCTATTTTACATCGTTATTACTTTTTTAAACCACATGCAGCAAGGATTGTCGACTTGATGAATACTGTTTTGTACTGTTACATGATATACAGCAAGGGGATGCTGTATACCAGTCTGAATAGTCCTTAGGCAGTAGTCTAAGGTACTCTTCAGACTCGCTGCATCCGAACTGCTGTCTGAATAGTCCTTTAGTCAGTAGGGGATGTACCTACCAAGGACTATGGAGTAAATAAATACCTTTTTTACTACTCATACTCGGAAAGTAGATCTGCAGTTGCCTGAGGAGCGGGTTGAAACTAATACTTTTCAGCCCTAGGGGAATCGCTTTCAACTGACAGCTGTTAAATTATAACCAAAAACTAGTTCTAAACTAGGTCTAAACCCCGTCTCGGGACTAAGTAAGGTACCTTCACCCCTAGGGTAACAATGTACTATTAAAAAGTAATGTAAATCGTTATAGAGTTTTTTTTTAAAGTAGACGTTTTAGAAAAGTGGTCGCATTAGACCTGAACTATATACTTCGTGGTATTATTTTGAAAATAACTGCTATATAATCGTGCAAACCAAAATGAAATAAAAAAGCCTCAGTGTGGGAAATAAAATAAATTTAGAACGATCTCTTTATTTTTAATATAATTTATTTAAATAAAATATAGCAAACAAATATCAAACGCAACAACAATTTATGAAGACCTTTAAATAGGATATATACATATATTATATTTTCATTAATAATCGTATAAAATATAATGCATACTTATAGTATAGTGCAGAGGTTCCCAATGGAGGCGGTCCCGCCCAACAGTTGGCACTGAAACCTTTTAAGATTGCGGGCCTAAATATGGAACTTTTTATAGTACCTAAGTAACTATTAAGGAAGAGGGGGCTTGGAATAATTTTTGTTACGGAGGCGGATGTCCAAAAAAGCTTGTAAACCTCTGATATCACATCTTGACGTCATTCAGCACAAAACACAATCCTTGCAAAACGTTCAAATGGGTACGTTTTACAACAGGCGGTGGGCCATTCCATTCTACAGAGAGATTCTCTATAAGATGATACAAAATCGTCTCCAACTCCAGTTCGGCAATACGTCGACCTGTGAAAATAATATAAAATAATAAAAGATACATAACCTACCACCGATTCAGTGCCAGGCCAGTAGTACCGACTTAGAGAATACTTACTTGAGAAGATTCAACTTTGGAACACTTTATTCTTCCTTACTTATCATCCCGGCATGACTTTTTATGTACTTTATTGTATTTTCATTTGTTTATTTTTAATTATTAGGGCAATATTTGCTAGAATATTGTTTCAAATTGAGGCTGCCGTAATACCTATTTAACTGGGTGAGCCATATTTTAAACAATTTAAGAAGAACAATGATTATGCTTAACGCGAAATCACAAGATTGGGCATTGAAGCTACCTCAGTGCTCCTTGACGCTGCTCAAGCGGATATCAAACGGTTTGATCAAACGTGATGTTTTTTTAAAACATTTGACCATGTTTAGGGACCTTAAGTGAACCCTAAGTTGAACAGGAGGTCGACAGAAGGATCACAAATTCATGGAAAAGGTTTTGGTCCTTAAAAGAAATCATGAAAGATAACACATACTCTATGAAGGTAAAAAAGAAAGTGTTTAACATATGCATACTTCCAATTTTAACATACGCGTGCCAAATATGGGCAATGACACAAAAAATCATAAAAAAACAAAAACTACGAACCTGCCAAAGAAGTATGGAGAGGGCCGCTGAACTTAGAAAGATAACAAAAATAGAGGATATCAACCGAAAAACCAAAGAACTAAGATGACGATGGACCGGCCACATGCTTAGGGAGGCAGGGGAGAAGTGATCAAAAACTATAACAGATTGGACCCCGAGATACAATGCAAATAGAAGAGGAAGGCAGCTTAAGCGATAGGCTGACGATCTAAAAAACGTAACCGGCCCACTTTGGCCAAGAATGGCCAAAGACCGGGTACTGTGGAAGGAGTTGGAGGAGGCCTATGTGTCGACAGGGTACGCTGACTAGGGATAACGGATGTGCATCCAATACATAAAACTTTTTATTTTACTTTGTATAACTTGTCAGTAATAAAGGCTTTTTTATTTTATTAGGGACCCTAAGTACTAACCTATACATGAGCGAACTCCAAAACCAAATGGAAGGGACGCAAACGGATGAGCGTTGCCATGATGCAGGGGGTCTTCCTTCCCAACTATCCACCTCTCCGGGATGAACTTGCCGGGCCGAGGGTACTGATTCTCGTCTGATATTAGCTTATTATGGTAGTTTATTATAACTGCCTGTAATAAATATTACTAATTATAACTACGATAATTATACCAAAAGCAATTTCTAATAAGTATTATTTGTCATGGTATCTTATTGCTCGCGTTCGCGCCCGTCCATTTCGGGGCAATCCTACATGACACACTGTTGTAGCTTTTAGAATATGTGCCCATTGCGGATGTTTGTTTTCAAATACCTTGGCAAAGATACCACATGTATTTTACGCGCGTGTTGGTGGAGCCCTATTTCTCAATCAGTACCAACTTACATCTTTAGGCACTTTATACCCTAAAATGTTATGATCCTTAGTTAATATTCTTGAATTTTCAGTAGATAATGGCAGCAATCTCAAAGCTTCTTTAATACACGCCTTCAAATATATTTTAGGTTCATTCGATGTTAAGCTTTCTCTGAGTTTTTGTTGCTTGTCTTGATTGATCGCTAGTTGGTATAAAATCGATATGAGTGTGTGGGATACCTGAAAATAAAATTTATATTACCTAATTAGAAGAGACTCACATCTAGGTACTTTTCTTCGTATAATTTTGCGCCAAGTAAACCTTTACTCTGGTAGAAGTGTGAAGTGTCTTTTCCAGTATACCTACTTATTCACTTTTGTATGAAACTAGTCCACTTTGCATGAAGAAATGAATGGGCGTGCAGATAGTAGTTTATTCGGCTAAGTTAAGAAAGGCCAGTACCCTGTTCCAAAATAACCCACCGAATGAGAGCCACCCACGATCATATCAGATGTCATAACAAGAGCCACCTCTTCATCTTTATTGAGCAGTTTTTCGAGGACACTTTTCTCACCGTCGTTTATGTCGCCATTTTTTTTTAATTCTTCTATTCCCAAACTGATGAAATGTTCAATTATTCTGAAATAATTTAGCACTTTTAAGAATTTCTCGCATGTTTTGATCTTCTACCATTTTGAAACCATAATATACCAAGAGCCAGCGATAGCCAGACGTTCCATATTTTATAAAGGCTCTCAATTTCTCAGACCATGTCCCCAACACAGGTAAGAACGATCATCGAGTATGGAGTTTGGATTGTGGTTACTTGGGCAGTTAACAGGTAGTAAAGGTGTATAAAATAGTACCTCAAATTCGTTATAGTATAAAGCTTAATTTTTATATATTTCCTTCGGAATAACATTACAAATCACGCCATCCATTGCCGGACACTTAGTGCGGTTTCAACCCCCTGCCAGACACCCCTAAACTTTAATAAATTATGAGTATACTTTCGTCATAGTATAAAAGCTGGGTTTTACATATGTTACTTGGGAACCCATAAAAAAATATTACTTCAACAGCCGGACAGTTTTAATGGTTTTAACATCTTGCCAGACACATTTAAATAGTTATTAAATCATCCAAGTATGAACGCAATAAAACTATTTTTCATTGGGTTTCTTGAACAATTTCGATACACTAAACTCCCTATCTTACTTACTGATAAGTCAATTTGCAAAATATCACCATAATATCTGACATAAATGCCCGTATCTTTTGATTGCGTTGAATAGAAGCCTATTTTTTTACATCTCCAAGGGATCATAGCATTTGATAATTGATATAAATTTTTACTTGATAACTTTATCCGTTTCCGAGAAAAAGGGTCTTGACTCTTGATAAACAGACAGACGGACAACAAAGTGATCTTATAAGGGTTCCGTGTTTTCCTTTTGAGGTGCGGAACCCTAAAACTATATCCTGTACTGTAACTACATCCTGTGGGAGTGCAGTCGCTGGCACAACGAACGGACTACTATGCTAAATAGCCTGTATTTCCTTCAGAATAACATTAGAAATCACGTCATCCATTGCCGGACACTTAGTGCAGTTTCAACCCCCTGCCAGACACCCCTAACTTTAATAAATTATGAGTATACTTTCGTAATAGTATAAAAGCTGGGTTTTACATATGTTACTTGGGGACCTCTAAAAAAATATTACTTCATCAGCCGGACAGTTTTAATGGCTTTTACATCTTGCCAGACACATTTAAAGTCTGTAGGTGCGAGCGCGTTTTTTCTACGCCATCTATTACTGCGTATCATCTGACGGTATTATATTATGACGCTCATCCTGTGCAACAAAGTCACAATTGCATTTTTTGCAATTTTAAGGTAATAATAGCAAAATGCCCCCAATGCGTAGATGTGTCTAGTTCACTTGTCAGAATTCTAACTAACGTATTTAAGCTAGACGGTGGCAATATCGTTGTTGCATTAGCGCCTTTTTTTCGCCGCCTAGTACCATCAATGACCGAATAGTCACTTGTGCCGCAGCCTAGGATCGTATCCAGGTATCACAACAACGTTAAAAGTAAGTTATGACATTAAATTGCTCTTGGTAACAAATTTGATATTGTGCGTCCGCTCGTACCTTCAATGACACAAATGTATTTTATTTATTTTTTTCGTCTCATAACATTTAATTTTTAAAATCTTCCCTGAAGTATATATGCAGCTTAGTTGCTTACTTAAGCACAAATAAACTTAATTAAGATAAGATATTGCGTAGATCTATGTGAACCCTTACAACTTACTATAAAGCGTTTGAAAGCTAATTAGCGTTCACGCGCTTGCATTTGCTTTTCTATTGCAATTGAAGTAGCTTACGTAATAAGGGCCCAGTTGTAAGGCACCACGGATCGTAATATGACTAATTGGACCTAACTTCCTGAGCTGAATATACTTGATTCCAATAATAGGTCTGGCTAAAGCGCTTGAACGCACGGAAATTGTCCCTGGTTTCCACAAGGTCTGTGTAATAAGCTCCAGATGTCATTTGCAGGCTATTTAGCATAGTAGTCCGTTCGTTGTGCCAGCGACTGCACTCCCACAGGATGTAGTTACAGTACAGGATATAGTTTTAGGGTTCCGCACCTCAAAAGGAAAACACGGAACCCTTATAAGATCACTTTGTTGTCCGTCTGTCTGTTTATCAAGACCCTTTTTCTCGGAAACGGATAAAGTTATCAAGTAAAAATTAATATCAATTATCAAATGCTTTGATCCCTTGGAGATGTAAAAAAATCAGCTTCTATTCAACGCAATCAAAATATAGGGCCCTTTATGTCAGATATTATGGTGATATTTTGCAAATTGACTTATCAGTAAGTAGATAGATTAGTGTATCGAAATTGTTCAAGAAACCCAATGAAAAATAGTTTTATTGCGTTCATACTTGGATGATTTAATAACTATTTAAATGTGTCTGGCAAGATGTTAAAACCATTAAAACTGTCCGGCTGTTGAAGTAATATTTTTTTATGGGTTCCCAAGTAACATATGTAAAACCCAGCTTTTATACTATGACGAAAGTATACTCATAATTTATTAAAGTTTAGGGGTGTCTGGCAGGGGGTTGAAACCGCACTAAGTGTCCGGCAATGTATGGCGTGATTTCTAATGTTATTCCGAAGGAAATATATAAAAATTTAGCTTTATACTATAACGAATTTGAGGTACTATTTTATACACCTTTCCTACCTGTTAACTGCCTAAGTAACCACAATCCAAACTCCATACTCGATGATCGTTCTTACCTGTGTTGGGGACATGCTCTGAGAAATTGACAGCCTTTATAAAATATGGAACGTCTGGCTATCGCTGGCTATTGCTCTATAAGGGAGTTCCATCATTGGACTGGTTTAATCTAGGGGGTAATGAAATCATGAATGGTAAAAAGACGAGGTGAACTCAAGTATAAGTTTTGAAAAAGGGGTGGCAGTCTAGTCCCTCTGTCTCTGGTAATTAGTAACACTTCATTAGTAACTGGTCAACATACCAGCTATTTCTGTCTTCCGCTTTGCACCGGAGGGAAGCGGAATTTTTTATCTTCCAATTCCTCCTATTATTTCTTTCGATTAAATTCAAGCGGGTGCCAAGACAATTTAACTTTTACCCGGGACTCGTCGAGGGTCAAACCTTGACGTAATTTTTGGTCACCATTGTTGATCCTGGTTTAAAGGAGTAACAGTGGTGGGAGTGTGTGGCGGGACCAGTCCTATAAACTTTTAAAAATTGGTCTCGAGATAGTAGAAGTTCCTAAGATTGCAAGCCTTTGTTTAAAGAGTGCGTACTATGAATCTATAATACTATAACTGCTATTGGGTATTTCGCTCGATACTCAGTATTATATCAGACTTCTGAAATACACTGCATGATATTAATGGATTGGAAAAAAAAATACGCACCGATCCATGTCTTCGTAAATTTTCATGGTCTGCTTATAAACACCATTGGGAAGGTACTTCCAGACAAAAGGCATTACAAAATCAATAAATATCGTTTCTTCACCAAGCACCTCATCCAATAATTTAGGGAGTCTTCTCGCTAGCGAGTTTTCTTTTTCATTTTCGTCATAACATTTGATATGGCAACCCGTTGCTATAAAAGCTATGGATTCTAATGCCCATAATTTTATGTGCGAGTCAAAATCTTGGATCATGTTGTTTTCGTTACGTAATGATTTTAATCTGAAAGGAAAATGTAAGGAAAAACACTTATAATGGGTCGTAATCTTGCAAACTGAAACCAACCTGCTAGCACTCGCACTTGGGTTGATTTTGGTTTGAAGCATTGCATGCGAATTGGTCTCAAGGCGTTATACATAATCTTATAAACTTATGAGGTCGATTCACTACTTAATTTGTCTTTATTTATGTTTTATTTGGCGACCGCTTGGTGTCGTGGTCCATTGCTCGCCCGCTCGGCTCACTGCAACAAGTGATTACGGGTTCGGGTTCCCGCCAGGGATGGTGATTATATTGGCCCTGGTAGTCATTTACTGTGCTTATAGTCCAAGTTCCATTTTACGGCGCTTATAGCTTAGTTTGAGACCATGCAGTTGGTTGCATTCTCGCGTTATTTATTTATTACTAGCTGAGCCCGGGACTTCGTCCGCGTGGAATTTAACTTAACAAAAAAGCCCGCTCCGGCGTTCTGAGCCCGCGCGACAGGACCCATTTTTAAAAATGTTGTTTTTCTAAAATAAAAGTAGCCTAAGTTACTGCTTATAACAACAGCTATCTACCAGTGAAAGTCCCGTCAAAATCGGTCCAGCCGTTTCGGAGATACTCTTTTATTGATTAATTTATGACCTACCGTTGAACCATATCTCGAGCGATATCATTTACGGCATTGCTGTAGCTTATTATTACATTTGGCTGAAGCAGTATTGGATTTACCATAGACCGTAAATTTTTCCATTGTTCTCCGTAACTGAAAATGAAACAAGCATGGTATAATGCCAGCCGTTAACGCGTTTCCGCCGCGACCGCAATGCCCCCACATCTGCGCACGCATTTTGTCCGGCGACATGTTCGTTCAGCTCAATATTGACATTGATTGTATTTTCTGAAAAACTAGGACCATTTAATAAATTGGTATTGAAATTTATAAGTACCTCAGTAATTCATTAAGTATTAAGTAGCTTTAGTAAAATCACGTATTGGTGTTTTGACGCAAGCTGTGAGTCATATACTGAGTGATTTAATAAATCCTACTAATATTATAAATGCGTATAAGTTTGTGAGTGTGGATGTATGTATGTATGTATGTATGTTTGTTACTCCTTCACGCAAAAACCACTGAACGGATTTGGATGAAATTTGGAACACAGATAGATTATAACCGGGATTAACATATAGGATACTTTTTAACCCAATAATCCAATACTACGCGGATGAAGTCGCGGGGCACAGCTAGTAAACAATAAATAAATAATGAAACTTCTCCCCGTGACAGAAAGGTCGCATAGCATTGGGCCCAAGACGACTATGTCATCGGTTGTGGTGCGGTTAATAATGTTCCTTATTCGTATTGAAGATGTCAACCAATGACAACACTGATCGTGACGTAGTCTTGGGCCGTCGTGGAAAGAGAATACTTAGGCCCGTATTAATTAATCTATCTCAAGTCTGAGAGCGATCTTAAGTACGCATTCGACGAGTCATTTTGTATTGGTACTTTTCCAAGATCGGTCTCAGACTTAAGATTGATTTATTAATACGGACCTTAGCTTAGCATAATTACTGTACCATGGGAATGTGCAAGCGACAATTTCACAAATAATAGGATTGTTATTAAAAAGCAAATCATGCTACCTACACATACTATATGACGAATAAACTAGCGGATAAAGTATTAATTACGTACAACCCAAAATGATTGTTTATGTAGGCTTGTCAATCTTGCAGTTACGTGTGTAGCCGCCTTTGAAGGAACCTAGATAGAGCCTAGGTTCCCGTAGAGGCGGCTACATAGATTGTGCTTACTCAGTGACTAAGCCTACAAGTGGCGGTTCCCGCTTGGTCTTCTTGTAATGTCTTCTATAGTAATCTATCGAAAAAAATCCCGCTCGTCGTGGCATACTGTTTTCCGCGTGATAGACCTGAACGAGAAATGTAATTTGTTTGAGAAACCTATTTTATCTATATATTAATACGTGAAGCAAAAACTTTGTACCGATTTTTACGAAAATTGCGTGGACGGAGAAGTATGAAATTTGGCACACTTATAGTTTATATAGAGAAGGAGTGCAGAATGCTAATATTTTTTTTAAATTCATTAAATCAATACATAAAACATACAATAAATCAATAAATAAAACATTACACACACTATGCGTTTGACACACACATACATTTGTAACTTCTACTTGGTAACTGTCTGACAAACGGTGACAGTTTTTTTCTTTATTTCGGAGGGCGGGACTTCCATAGTGCATTCTGCGTGCTAGTAGTAATAGTCTTGTACAATAGAACTTGAATGACGTTAAAATTAAAATTTTAATAAATTATGGTCGAATTTTGACCATAGACATTAGTAATTATAATGATACCACCCTCGGGGTACTCAGTAGGTAGGTAAAATAAAAAATCTTCCGCTTTCTATGTAGGGGCAATTTTGTTCATGCTCATGATTTTAGTGTAATGTTTTTGTAGTATGCCAAATTTCAGCCACATAGTCTTAATGGTCTCCAAATGAAATGCAGATAGACGAACAGACGGAATATCAGACAGTCGGACATGACTAACATATAGGGGTTCCTTCGTTTAATTACGGAACCCTAAAAAGACAAGCCCAAGTTTCTTGCCGGATCTTGCCAGGCGTGAATCGAAGGTTTAGTTTCTTGCCAGGCGTGAATCGAAGGTTTAGTTACGAGAAAAAAATGTTAATCTGACAATTTGCAGTCGCACCCGTAGTCCGAAACAAAATAGATTTTTCATTTGATATTTGTTATTTTGTGGATAACGGTGCTGGTTGCGTAATCACTCCTGATGTGTTACTACATTATCTATACTTAAGCTTTTATTATGCAATTGTTTGTTGTCCTGAATAAAAAAAAAAAAGATTTTGAGGGTAGTTGAAGAAATGTTCACCACGCATTTGTAAACGCTTGACATTCATTTATTCTATTACGTGACCGCCGTCTGCGTTAGACCGTCCGAGACGATCACGCGACTGAATCCAGTGATATATCAAAGACACAAATAAATAAGTTACCTCTGTAAGTGCATTATTATAATTAGTGATTTACCTGCTGTATAATATCAGGATCTGTGAGCAGTATCGTTGGTGGTGTTAACGCGAGTTGAAATTTAGATATGGGTCCATATTTCTCGTACATTTTTTCCCAAATGTTATTCATTGATAAATTATGGAACTCTCCTGAAAATAAGAGACTTTATATCTGATTAGAAAAAAAATATGAATGTATCAATTTTAATATCTTTACCTCCTGGTAAAAAGTGGTGTGCTTGTCCTATCAGCGGTAGAGTTGAAGGCCCAGGAATGTCCCTCCACGATTTGAGGTGAGTCATATCTTTATCTATCTTTGCCGATGGGCTGGTGGCGGATATTTTTCTAAAAATTGAGAATATTTCTGAAAGACGTGCATGACAAATGCTCTTAAATAATACGATTTAAATACGTTGTCGGAGTGTAAGTACTATGATTATTGAAGTGTCGTTGTTTTTTTAGTAGATTTTATGAAATTCTAGATTTGCTTGCGTTGATTTTATTTTTCTCGATGTCGACAACACTGCCATCTACCGGGTCCAACTATAGATGACCCAGTAGATGGATATTTTGTCCACATATATAACTAAGACCCTCAAAGTGTAACGGTGTCAAGGAGTTAAGGAAGATAAGAATTGCGAACACATGCACACCGGAATTTTATATAAATAGTAGCGGCCCGTCCCGGCTTTGCACACCCCTCTCCCGTAATTCGGTGCCGGCGCGACGGCGTTTATTTTTCTACTAGCTGAGCCCGCGACTTCGTCCGCGTGGAATTTAACTTAACATAAAGCCCGCTCCAGCGTTCGGAGCCCGCGCGACAGGATTAAAAAAAAATATATTTTTAGTTTTCTAAAATAAAAGTAGCCTAAGTTACTGCTTATAACATCAGCTATCTACCAGTGAAAGTCCCGTCAAAATCGATCCAGCCGTTTCGGAGATACTCTTTGATTTCAAGTGTTTTTATTTTTTTACGCGGTAACCTAATTGTTTTTCTCAAATTAAAGTAGCCTAAGTTACTCCTTAAAACATCAGCTATCTGCCAGTGAAAGTCCCGTCAAAATCGGTCCAGCCGTTTCAGAGATTACCCGGAACAAACACACAGACAGACAGACAGAAAAAAATAATTAAATCGCGATTTCGTTATAGGTGTCGTATGTACTTTTATATGCATTTAGTGAAAAGGTGTTATTTTGATATTACAAACAGACACTCCAATTTTATTTATTTGTATAGATTACTTAGTATTTGTATAGATTGACTTTTTTAATTCGTAATATCTTTTGATTGGAATGTCCGATTTAAATAATTTAAAAGTAATCTACAGGTATGAATTGACTCAAATACGAAATGATTTATATTTGAATAAGAATTAATACTAAGTGTTCACGACGCCTCCCACGCCACCTAGCGGCGAGCACCGGAAACAAGCGGTCCGGAGAAACTATATAAGGCGCCGGACCCGTCGGACCGACCCCTGTCCAAGCAAGACTCGCCTAACACAAATTTGTTAATTTTAATAAGAAATATACTTGTTTTAAACGTTAAATAAAATAATTATTGAAGCCAGCCCTTACCACGTCAATCGATCCGATCAAGACACGGAAGAAAGAAGCTATCGTTTCATCAGCAAAACCAACATTTGGTCCTTCGAGCCGGATCAAGAATCAGCATTAAATCAACGTGGCATCAGAGGGTTTGGCCAATCAATCGTTCATTTTTATCCTATCCTTGTATTTGCATTTGTACTAATACCGTTCTCAATTATAGCGCCGGCCGGCACGCGAGCCCGAGCGTCCACCCACGCACGGAAAAATTGTGAGTACCCTTGTTTCACATAGACTGCCATAATGACTACCGAAAGTGAATTTAGTGAATGTTTATCCGAAAAATCTACCGGTTTAGCTCGTGAGTTAGTCAGAAAAAGAGGAACAGTCAAGGGTAGACTGACTTTGTTCTCAAAGTTTGTAAATTCTCTTGGGAAAACAGCTTTGTCAGATCCACGTAAATCGGAATTAAAAATACGTAAGCAGGCAGCCATGACATTACTAGTAGAATTTAACGAAATTCAAACTGCGATGGAAACATCTGCATCAGAAAGCGAATTCGAGCAACATCTGGCTGCTCGTGAATCATTCGAAGATTTGTATTTTAAAGTCATGGCTACAGCTGATTGTTTGGTAAATGAGAATGAATTAGAGAACGGATCCAAATGCAATGCTTCAAAATCGTACGTAAAATTGCCCACTATCACACTACCCACATTTGACGGTTCTTATGATCAGTGGCTAGAATTTAGGGATATTTATTCTTCGGTTATTCATGGGTCAAAAGAACTGGATAATATACAAAAATTCCACTATCTGCGTTCGTCACTTAAAGGAAGTGCTTCACAAGTGATTAAATCTCTCGAGTTTTCTTACGATAATTACGAAGTGGCATGGGAATTATTACAAAATAGATACAATAATAACAAATTACTAGTGCATAATCATGTTAAATCATTATTTTCCATGCCATCAATAGGTAAAGAGACTCCAAGTACGATTAGGAAGTTAATCGACACAGTCTTGAAAAACTTACGAACGTTACAGTTATTAGGCGAGCCCACAGAGCAATGGGATACGTTCATCATTTATTTAATTGTCTCCAAGTTAGATGCAGCTATTGAGAAAGAGTGGGAAACACATAAAAATACCCTCATTTCCAATAAACCAGAATGGAAACTGCAATTGAGTGAATTGATAAAATTCTTGAGGGACAGGGCAGATACGCTAGAAATGATAAAAGTTAGTCATCCTAGTCAGAAACCCACACAAAATGAAACCAGTATAACAACTCGGAGTTGTGTTGCTACTCAAGCAAAAAAGGTACCTTCGAAAGCAAAGCGTACCTACACATGCACTTTGTGTAAAAATCATCATCCACTGTATGCTTGTCCCCAGTTTCTTAGTTTAACTAAAGAAGATAGGGCCAGCTTAGTGCAATCTAAAAACGTTTGTAGTAATTGTTTACGCGCAGGGCACACGGATAATGATTGTTATTCAGGACCGTGTAAACGATGCAATCAAAAACACAATAGCCTTCTATGCAAAGAGAACGAGTATGAAGTGAACGGCAAAAATGAGCCCACGGTTCAAGGTTCGATTCCGACCGAGAAGCTCGACGTCCACGCTAACTTCTCAACCTCACTACACGCCACGACATGCAACCCTACTATACACAGCGGTGAGATAGCGAGCCACACAAGCACACAATCATTAAATGATCAGGTTTTGTTATCCACAGCATTGGTAGAAATTGCAGATAGTGACAACAAATATCACACGGCTCGTGCACTACTCGACAATGGTAGCCAGCATTCATTTATAACACAATCATTATGTAATAAATTAAACACAAAAAGCTTACAGTCCACTTATCAAGTCATAGGTGTAGGTAAGTCAGTCACACAGACTACGCACTCATGTGTTATCAATCTTAAATCGCTAGCGAGCGATTATTCCGCACGTATTAATTGTTTAGTTCTACCTAACATATGTACGAACTTACCCTCTTTAAATATAAAACCACACAATATTAATTTACCGGGGAATATAGTTCTTGCAGACCCAGAATATTTTATATCTACTCAGATAGATATACTGATAGGGGCTGATCTGTTCTGGGACTTGTTGAAACGTGATAGGATTCATTTAGCTAGTGGACCTTATCTATACAATACACAACTAGGTTGGATAATATCCGGTCCTATCTACTCTAATTAGTTGCAGTCTAACAGTCAGACTCGTTGTAATTTTACACAATCATTAGACACACAGTTAAGAAAGTTTTGGGAGATCGAAGAAATCACGCAACATAAACCATATTTATCAGCTGACGAGCAAGCCTGTGAGGAACTTTTTATAAACACAACAGAGCGGGTAGATGGAAATCGTTTCTCCGTTAGGATTCCATTGACTGAGTCGGCCGAGGCGCTCGGCGATAGTTATAAAGTAGCAAAAAACAGGTTCTTGTCACTTGAACGTAGATTAGACAAATCACCACAGTATAAAGAAATGTACAGTAGTTTCATGCGCGAATATTTAGCCTTAGGGCACATGACGCGCATAGAAGATTACACAAGTCCTCATTATTTTCTTCCACACCATGGAGTCTTTCGTGAGGAAAGCACCACCACAAAATTACGCATAGTATTTAACGCTAGTGAGAAAACATCGTCAGGAAAATCTTTGAATGATATTCAGTCGCCCGGTCCAGTACTTTAAACGATTTATTTTCAATTTTATTACGATTTAGGCAATATCGGTATGTCGTATGCGCTGACATTGAGAAAATGTTCAGGCAAATACTCATACAACCACATCAAAGAAATTTACAGTTAATTCTATGGCGCGAAAATAATACAGGGCCAATCGATATGTACCAGCTTAATACCGTAACCTACGGTACTGTTTCTGCACCATATTTAAGCATACGTTGTATTCGACAGTTAGGGTTGGAATGTAACGATAAACAAGTTTCGCGAACGATGTTAGAAGACATATACATGGACGACTTGATTTTTGGAAATGATGATGAAGTACACTTATCACACATTTGTAAAAGGTTATCGGATGAATGTTTGTCAGCCTGTTTTCCCTTACACAAGTGGATATCAAATTCACAAAATGTTCTACATTCTGTGGTGAAGGGTAATAGCACGTCAAAACATCTATCACTAGGCGATAACTGTCAAAGCAAAACGCTAGGGCTTGGTTGGTTAAATGGTAGTGATGAGTTTAACTTTACCTCAAAGGTAAATACGAATGCATCCAAGCTAACTAAACGGTTTATTTTATCCACGGTCTCACAAATCTATGACCCCCTGGGTCTGTTAGCTCCTATTGTTATTATAGCCAAGATATTATTACAAAGTTTATGGTTATGTAAAATAGGATGGGATGATATAGTGCCCCAAGATATAAAACAAAAATGGGAACTTTTCATTACCTCATCAAAAAATTTGCACGAAATTCGCGTACCTAGGCATGTTACATGTGTTAATCCTCACTTAATAGAACTTCACATATTTACGGACGCATGTCAGAAAGGTTTCGGTGCGTGCGCATACATAAAAACAATAAAAAATAACAATATCACAGTGAAGCTACTTTGTGCCAAGAGCAGAGTATCGCCGTTAAAACCGGTTAGTATTCCGCGGCTTGAGTTGTGTGGCGCATTAACGGGTGCTAGGTTATACGAGAAAATAATAAAATCACTTCGTTTGCGATTCCATAATATCGTATTTTGGACGGATTCCACTATTGTATTAGGATGGCTTAAAATGTCTCCTCATTTACTAAAGACATTTGTTCAGAATCGAGTGGTGGAAATAAACGATATAACAAGTGAATCATTGTGGTTACATGTGAGCACTAAGGATAATCCCGCAGATTTAGTTTCGCGTGGTATGTACCTAGATGAGCTCCGTTCATCCTCGTTATGGTGGACAGGACCCAGATTTTTACATGATAAGGTAAATAATTGGTCGCAAAATAATCATAACATCACGAACACTGATTTGCCAGAACTAAAAGCACATACACATATAGTTAGCACAGCGCACAGTGTTGTTTTGACAAACCAGAATGCACAAAGTAAAACTGTAGAATCACAACTATTTCCATTTAGCAGGTTTTCACAGTTTAATAGAATGCACCGTGCCTGTGCATATATGTTTAGATTTGTATACAATATTCATCCCAAAACAAAGGCTAACCGTCTTTCATGTCCATTAACAGTGGAAGAATTAAATAAAGCACTAACATGGCTTGTAAACATAGTACAACGCCAATCATTTTCGACAGAAATTCGCGCATTAATAAACAGAAAACCAATAAAAGGTAATCGTAATGTCTCCGGTCTGAACTTGTTTATGGATGAATGTAGTACTATTCGAGTAGGTGGGAGAATACAAAATTCGACAGATTTTTCATACTGTAAGAAACACCCTATTCTACTGTGTAGTAAACATTATTTTACTGTACTACTTTTCAGATATGAACATAGGCAGTTGCTACACGCTGGACCTCAGTTACTTCTGTCACACATCAAAGATAACTGGTGGCCACTAAGCGGTAGAAACTTGTCAAGAAGGGTTGTGCATCAGTGTGTCACCTGCAGCCGAGTGAGAGGAAAAACGGTACAACCTATAATGGGTAATTTACCAAGGGAAAGATTACAGATAGGTTTTCCTTTCACAAACGTTGGGGTTGACTATGCTGGGCCTATGTTTATATTAAATAAAAAGGGCCGCGGGTCTAGATTAGAGAAATGTTATCTCTGTATTTTTATTTGCTTTTCAACACGCGCATTGCATTTGGAGCTAGTTACTAGTCTCTCTTCGGAAGGGTATCTGTTGGCCTTAAAAAGGTTTATAGGTCGCAGAGGAAAACCTTACCAGATTTTTTCCGATCACGGAAGAAATTTTGTAGGTGCCCAAAAGGAATTTGCAGATTTTTTGAACAAAGAATCTCGGAATATTATTGACTGTATGTCTAACAATAATATTATTTTCAGATTTATTCCACCGTATGCACCTCACTTTGGTGGTCTATGGGAGGCAGGGGTAAAGTCGTGTAAATATCACATAAAACGCGTAGTCGGTAACGCCAACTTAACTTACGAGGAGTTCAGCACGGTATTGGTACAAATCGAAGCCGTCCTGAACTCCCGTCCCATGTGTCCAATGTCCACAGACCCTAACGACTTTAATCCGCTGACACCTTCACACTTCCTGATTGGCCGGCCTCTGACTTCTCCCGGCTGCGATGACGTCACCAAGAAAGCTGCACATCAGCTGTCACGCTACCAGCGTGTCGAGCAAATGCGGCAACACTTCTGGCAGCGCTGGTCCCGAGAGTACATAGCTGAGCTACAGACGCGGACCAAGTGGAAGACAAACCACGATGATCTGGCATTACACACACTTGTGCTGGTAAAGGATGATAACCTGCCTCCGTTAAAATGGCGGATGGGCAGGATTTTAAGTATTTTCACAGGAAAAGATGGCGTTTCCCGTGTGGCCAACATCAGCACGGCCACGGGAACGATTCAGCGGGCCTTTTCGAAGATCTGCCCGCTGCCCTCATCATCAGAGGACATCAATATCACAGATGGCTGAGCACAGATGGCTGAGCACTTTTACGTTGAAAGCTGAAGCTTTCAAGGCGGGCGGCATGTTCACGACGCCTCCCACGCCACCTAGCGGCGAGCACCGGAAACAAGCGGTCCGGAGAAACTATATAAGGCGCCGGACCCGTCGGACCGACCCCTGTCCAAGCAAGACTCGCCTAACACAAATTTGTTAATTTTAATAAGAAATATACTTGTTTTAAACGTTAAATAAAATAATTATTGAAGCCAGCCCTTACCACGTCAATCGATCCGATCAAGACACGGAAGAAAGAAGCTATCGTTTCATCAGCAAAACCAACACTAAGGTATAGATAACATGACCTAATTTTGGTCGGCATTTTTATCAACTCTTAAAATGTAAATAAGTAGTTATAGTAACGTAACTATAATAGTTGGACATTTGGTATCGCGAAGTTTTTTGTAGGTATTTTTGTTTTTTATATGTTCTTATCATCAATAGTTTCCGTACCGCAAGCTATGAAACACATTTTATGGCATTTTTTACACCTTGGGTTACATTATTCGAGTTTTGGTAGAGATCCCTAATTTATCTAGTAATAAATATAGCCTATGTTACTCAAGGATAATGTAGCTTTCTACCAGTGAAATAGTTTTTGAAATCGGTCCAGGACATTTTGAGTTTACTCGTTACAAACATACAAGAATACAAATCTTTTCGCTTTATAATATTAGTGTAGATAACTAGGCACATATAAACTCACCTGATTAAGTTATATTTGACTGAATTTACGTTCAGGAAAATTTGCAGTTTTGACGGATGCATAGTGCAGTACGGTATTGAATTAATTACTGTTTACTGTCTTTTGAGCTGTCGAATGCATTTATAAAGATCGTAAGTAATAAAATATGAGTATTTTAGTATTACGACTTAATTAGTAAGCTGGTACCACACGAACATGTTATATTAAAACGACAGTCGTGAATCGTGAGTCGTATATAATTTTATTTTTATTCGATACTAGCTGAGCCCGCGACTTCGTCCGCGTGGAATTTAACTTAACAAAAAAGCCCGCTCCCGCGTTCTGAGGCCGCACGACAGAACCCATTTTTTCATTTTTTATAATTTTGTTTTTCTATAATAAAAGTAGACTAAGATACTGCTTATAACATCAGCTATCTACCAGTGAAAGTCCCGTCAAAATCGGTCCACCCGTTTCAGAGATACTCTTTGATTTCATGTGTTTTTATTATTTTACGCAAAACCCTAATTGTTTTTCAAAAATTTAAGTAGCCCAAGTTGATCCCTATTACATCAGCTATCTGCCAGTAAAAGTCCCGTCAAAATCGGTACAGCCGTTTCGGAGATTACCCGGAACAAACACACAGACAGACAGACAGACAATTTTTTTTAAATCGCGTTTTTGCTATAGGTGTCGTATGTACTTTCATATGCATTTAGTGAAAAGGTGTTATTTTGATATTACAAACAGACACTCCAATTTTATTTATTTGTATAGATTTTTTATTACTTACATAAATGTAAACAAGTAGCTAGCTATAGAGCTGTGCCCGCGACTTCGTCCGCGTGGAATTTAACTTAACAACATTTTCGGGATTATTCATCCCCTATTTTATCCCTTGGGGGTATAATTAATCAAAATCCTTTCTTAGCGGATGCCTACGTCATAACATCTACCTGCATGCCTAATTTCAGCCCGATCCGTCCAGTGGTTTGGGCTGTGCGTTGATAGATCACTATGTCAGTCAGTCAGTCAGTCACCTTTGAGTTATATATATATAGATTACAATTTATTTTAGTTTCACCTTGATTGTGTTGAGTGTATAAACACTAATTGTATTCTAAATTAGAAGCTTCTATCTCTGCTAGAAGTGCCTTAGAGTTTTGATGATCGGTCAGTCAGTCAGTCAGTGAGTGAGATAATTAAGAAATTTTAACTCGCTATAATTCTAAAACTACTAGTTTAAATTGAATGAAATTTGAAATATACCGTGTTTATGCAATGCCTGCTTGATTACTGAACTGAATTCAGGTTTCTAGTTTTATCTACAACGAAGTTATATGGGGTCGAAAATAGCCTGAACTGCTACGAGAAAAGGATGGTACGGCCGGAGCGCTTTTTTGCTGGCTCGACTTGGCGGGAGCACTGCTGTGCCTCCAGAAAAACAATATATTTTCCAATTTTTTTTTTATAATGACGACCGCTTGGTGCAGTGGTTCGAGCGTAGGCCGCTCGGCTCACTGCACATGGTGGTTGCGGGTTCGATTCCCGCCGGGGAAAATTTCGGAAATGGCCTTTTCGTAATTTGGCCTGGTCTGGGTGTCACTGGGATCGTCCCCAGTCCATTGTACCCATAGTACAAGCGTTGCTTAGTTTGGGACCATACAGTAGGTGTGTCAGTCTGGCGATATTTATTTATTATAATATTCATGTATTATCTATTATTTATTTATTTATTTATTTATTTATGGAAAACCAACAGCTACATACAAATTATTAAGCATTAATTCTAGCAATAGAAAGCCAATTAAAGGTTTTCACGTATAGCAGTAGAGAAGTACAATAGAGTCTTAAGCAAACACTTAATAGCACACATCACCTAGAGATACCAGAACTAATTAGAGAAAATATAAGAACATTACAGAATTTATTGGAAGAACTTAAGGTTTAGCTGCTTTCTTGCTTGTTTACTACTAGTAACAAAGGGATCAAAAGAGCAGTCCTTGCACAGTTTATTAAAGTCTCTGCTTGCTCGCACCAAATATGAATTTTGCCTATAGTTAGAGGAAGAAAAAGGGATTGAGATCGGTGGATTATGTCTAATTGATCTATTCGGTACATTAAAGTATAATTTGTGAAGTATATCAGGACAATCAATTTCATTTGCTAGAATCTTAAACATGAGAGTACAATCTGCAATTTGACGACGATTCATAAGTGGCTGAATATGAAATTTCTTACACAGGGAAAGGTATCTATCAGAGCTATAAGGAATTTTAA
This sequence comes from Notodonta dromedarius, assembly GCA_905147325.1. Classification (NCBI taxonomy): domain Eukaryota; kingdom Metazoa; phylum Arthropoda; class Insecta; order Lepidoptera; family Notodontidae; genus Notodonta; species Notodonta dromedarius. Next base: position 9,499,753 of record LR990165.1, on the reverse strand, counting down.
GTTTATAGCAAAGGAAACGTAGGAATCGTTTTTGAATGTTTTCAAGCCTGTTTGTATATTTATCGTAGCACGGATTCCAGATCTGAGAGGCGTACTCTAAGTGGCTCCTCACATACGTACAATAGAGAATCTTAAAAGTTTTGGCTTGTTTAAAGCAGCAAGACATTCTCATAATAAAGCCAAGCGACTTAGACGCCTTAGCCACTATTTTGTCAATATGAGCGTTGAATAAAAGTTTGGAATCATGATAAACACCCAAATCACGCACAACGTCGCACCTTGGAATTGCTTGGTTTATAAGGCTATAAGTGGCTACCATCGGATTAATTTTCCTGCTAAACGAAATAACCGAGCACTTATTAGGATTAAGATCAAGCTTATTACTTCGACAGTAATGATCAAGACGCGCCAAATCAGACCGCAATGACTCCACGTCCTCGGACGACGATACTGAAGAATAAATCTTCATATCGTCGGCAAAGCATAGTAGATGTGAATTTTGAACGCAGGTGCCGATGTCATTTACATAGATAATAAACAGCAGGGGACCCATCAGAGAACCCTGCGGGACGCCACTTGGGATTGGAACCCAACTAGATATATAATTACTAACAACAACTGCCTGTGATCTGTTATCAAGATATGAAGAAAACCACCTGAAGAGATTGCCCCTAATACCACTATCATGCAGCTTAATTTTGAGTATTTCATGATCAATACGGTCAAAGGCTTTACTATAGTCCGTATACACGACATCAACCTGGGCACCATTATCCATTTCACGTGTTAAATAATCGTTTAGAAGCAGTAAGTTGGTAACAGTAGATCTACCTTTAAGAAAACCGTGTTGTGAGGAGCTAAATGAACTCTTTAATGCGGCGTAGACCTGGTCATACACTATTCTTTCAAATATTTTGGCTAAAATACATAATTTGGATATGGGCCTATAATTTTCAATTTCAGTTTTTATACCTTTCTTGTGGACTGGGGTTACAAAGGCGGATTTCCAGACTGGAGGCACCGTGCACGTAGAGATAGATTTTTTGAACAGTAAAGTGATTGGTAAGGCTATAGTCTTAGCACATCTGATGAGAAACTTGGGCGATAAATGGTCAGGTCCTGCTGATTTGTACGGGTCTAGGTGACTCAATAGTTTTTCTACTGATTCCAAATTTACCTCAATTGAATGAATGTGTGATGACCAATTTGAAGTAGCACTACTAGATGCACAATTAGCCTGATTACTAGAGGATACGTTAATAGTATTATGTGAATTTAAAAAAGCAGTTTGAAAGTGCATAGAAAAAGCATTACAAATGGTTTCACCAGTAGTTAGGGTTGCCCCACTATAGTTAAAGTTATTAGGTATCATATTAGATTTTAAACGATGTTTTACAAAGCCCCAAAATCGCTTTGGATCATTTTCAATAGCTAGTTCAGTACCTGCTAGATAATTTATGTAGCAATCAGCTTCAACAGCCTTAACCCTATCCCGTAGAAGCTTAAAAGTAGCTTGGTCAGAAAGTCTGCCATACGTTCTGAATTTACGTAAATATTTAAACTTTTCCTTTATTAAACGTTTGAGGTCCGAAGAATACCAGATTGGATAAGTGTTGAGCTTAGTCTTTCTAGATGGAATATACTTCGTTTGAATGTCAGCTATTGTAGAATAAAAGTAATCAACGGCATCATTCAATGAACGCGAATCAAATTCCCTACACCAATCAACGGATAAAATTTCATTGTTGATAGTAGTATAATCACCTAGATAGTAGTTAAATTGGGTAAAAGACGCTGGTTTTAAGTAATTATATATGGAAAAATCAGTCACAATAGCGAGGGCAGGATGGTAGCTGTCAACGGGAATTAATGGATCGAAACACTCAGATACGGAAACCTTTTCATTGCATAAGACAAGGTCTAAGAGTTTATCTTGTTTGTTTAATATTCCGTTATACTGGCTAAGGTTTAAAAGGCGAAGTTCGTCAATCAACAAATACTCATCTGTGCTGCAATTGTCAGAAGGTTGATAAGTACCGTCAATAGTGTTAAAAAGCCAATTTATTCCGCTCATATTAAAGTCTCCGATTATCAAAAATTTATCATTCGGATATTTTAACACTGTCTCACTTAACTTCGACAAAAAATTTGACAATTGATTTGAAAATGAACCACCTAGGTTTTGTTTACATAAATAAATAGCACAAATGTGCAATTTAATTGAATGGCAACCATTATTATGAGGCATACATACAGTCAACCATAAGTCCTCAGCTGAAGAGTAGAACAATGGCTGAGCAGTAGCTGATAAGGGCTTACGAACAGCAATCAATACACCTCCTCCTCGGAGCTGACCAGTCAAGCAATAGTTTCGATCACGACGCCACACAATATAATTATCATCAAACAATTCCGAATTAGAGAAGTCATCGCTTAGCCATGTTTCCGTTAATATGATTATATCATATGAATTTAAACATATTTGACGGTAAAAAACATCCGTTTTAGTACGAAGTCCACGTACATTTTGATAGTAGATATTAAGTTTTTTATTATTATCATTGCTATCCATGGTTACTTAAAGCAGCAATTATTGAATACATATATAAGTATAATTGATTTATAATTAGCCACACTAAAATATACCTATAGAAATATAATTTACTAAAGCATAATACATTATTCAAAATGTAGGTAGGACTTGGAAAAATTGTCAGTAAAAGATAGTCGTCGTAAAGAATAAACGAACAAATGAACGTGAGAAAAGGAAAGGAATAGGTTAAAATCCCCGTAGGTGCGAGCAAGTTAGACATAATTTTATGCATTGCGCGATCACAGCTGCAGTATAGAACAATAGTGCGTACAATAATACAATAGCGAGGTGTTAATGCTTCGTGCAAGAAAGCGGAGCTAAACCTTGGGCACATTTTTAAACAGGTAAAAATTATTAATAATAAATGAACAGGCCATGTTAAATCAATATAAGAACTACGCATATGGGCAAACATAGTCTTCTGAAAAATACAATTGACTATGCTAAGATGTTTAAATCTTTTTCACTACCAATTAGAAAAACATGAGATCCGTCCTGCTTACGGACGTGAATCTTGCCATGCTTCACCCAAACATATTTGAAGTCCTTATCTTTAGCCAGGGACTTGGTTTTATTTAGTAGCTTTTTGGAATCCGGGCTTAGATGGTCGTTGATGAACACTCGATGCATTGGACCCTGGATTCCTATATCATGGGTAGATAACGTCTTGAATGAACGCGCAGCCGCTACAAAATCTTCTTTAACATATCTATTAAGGAAGCTCACAATAATAGATTTATCGTTCGAGTTAAACAGGGGAATTCTGGATAGATAATTTATTTGGGTTTTAGGGAATGAAAAATTTACTTTTGTGCTTATGGCCTCCAAAATCGAAAAAAGGTTTTCATCTTTTTTAACAGGAACTCCTTTTATTTCCACATTGTTCAGTCTGGACCTCTGATCACTAGCCAGCAATTCCGTCTTGACTGTGTCAATTTCAGTCTGGAGAGAGCAAACGGTTTCCTTGAGACGATCAAATCCCACAATCTTAGATTCGAAGCCAGCGAGCTTTTTTGAAAAATCTTCCATTTGGGCACTATTGAACTCACAGGCATTTTTTAGATCTTTCAGCTCCTCTTTAATACATCGAATATCTTCAGTAAGAGCCGGCAAACCTGTCAACTTATCCTTGATTTCCCGAATCTCGTTGAGAACTAGCTCCAGGGAGACGGGGTCTGGTAATGGTGATCGGCAGGGAGACTGAGGGATAACTCGGCAAGGTGGACATTTCCATAGGGCTCTTCTGTCAGTTCCCAGTTTTCTCCATCCAGCCTCAGAAATATTTGCACAAGCAAAATCAAGGTGTTTCTTGCATGCACCACATTGGACACCGTCATTGAAACTATCATTACAGATGGCACACTTCATTTTAATTAAATAAAAGACGTCGCTTAAAATTTTAGAAAAGGTTTAGGACCACTGGTCTAAGGGTCAAGCGTGACTGCGTGCTACTTTGTCGAGCGTATGCGCGTAACTGTATAATCAACTGTATAATCAATAGAATCGATGATACAGATTAATGTTTATTTATTATTTTATATCATTCAATACAAAATGAAGTCCCGTCAGATGGTTGACGTGAGAGTATCTGATCACCGGCGGTGGACCGCGCCACTCCAAAGAAAATGTATCTAAAAGATTGATCAACATCGTCTCCAGCTCCAATGCGGCGATACGTCGACCTGTGACGACAAGCGTGGCCATGATGCAGGGGATCCTTCTTCCCAACTATCCATCTCTCCGGGATGAACTCGCCGGGCCGAGGGTACTGATTCTCATCCAAGGACAACAACATATGGTTGAATGTTACAATTGCCTGGAAGAAATGACACGCAACAATAACTATAACCAGTCCATATAATTTCCCCGGCCTGGGTGCGATCCTTCTCACAATATCAAAGAGATTCTGGCCATAATCCACCACGCTGCCTTGTGCAGTTAGCTTAAAATCACACGCTATTCCTCGTATCAATATACATCTATACAAATAAATAAAATTGGAGTGTCTGTTTGAAATATCAAAATAACACCTTTTCACTAACTGCATATGAAAGTACATACGACACCTGTAGCAAAAACGCGATTTAAAAATTTTTTGTCTGTCTGTCTGTCTGTCTGTCTGTGTGTTTGTTCCGGGTAATCTCCGAAACGCCTGGACCGATTTTGACGGGACTTTCACTGGCAGATAGCTGATGTTATAAGGAGTAACTTAAGTTACTTTTATTTTAGAAAAACCAAATTTAAAAAAATGGGTCCTGTCGCGCGGGCTCATAACGCGGGAGCGGGCTTTTTTGTGAAGTTATATGCCACGCGGACGAAGTCGCGGGCTCAGCTAGTTTCCTCATAAAATTTTACCCTCAAAATCTCGATCGAACTACTTTTGGTTTCATTACCACCAACATTATGTTTATCATCAGTGGAGAGACGCACTTACTAGATAGTTAATACCTACGTTTATACGTATTTACAGTTAAACACTTACATCTTTAGGTATCCTATAACCCCAAATACTATGTTCTCTAGTTGTTATCCTGGCGTTTGCGTTAACTACCGGCATCATTCTCATTGACTCTCTGATGCAGGCCTTCAAATATTTATGTTCGTGTAACACTAAACGTTCTCTTAGCTTTTGTTGTTTATCTTGATTCTTCGCTAAAAGGAATAGTGTCGATAACAGTGTATTCGATACCTGAAAATAAGTTGTGGAATGGTTGAAGATCTTCGTCATTTTGAAGAGTACTTTATTGGCACAAAAATATTCTGTATACATATTAATAATAAAGAAAGATATAAAAAAATACTGCGGCCACAAATATGAGAGATACAATATTTATTGAACAATATTTGGTAAGTCGCTCATAGTAAAATATACCCGAGGGCATCAATACACAGGTAATAGGCTAGTAGCCTAGTGGCTGACAGCGTCTGGAAGTGTGGATGTCGATTGTCTGGTTTTAAACTCACCGTATCAATACCACCCAACAACAAATCGCAAGCCATAATAACAGCGAAATTTTCATCACTTTCAAGCAATTTCTCCAATATACTCCTTTCATGATCAAATTTATTATTATTTCATTCCTCCTTAGCTATGCGGACGAAGTGTAGAGTTGTCCTGTGTAACAAAAATGCAAGGTGATCTGAAACGATCTCAAACTGTAAATAACTTTTTTATATTTGCGTTTTATCTGCCTACTTACATTTTAGCTGAATACCACTACACATTCATTCGAACTTTTGGTGACAAAATTTGTCTGTTTGCTCTCTGAATTATAATAAGGTACCTAATTGACAAAGCGCCAGTTATGAGAAGTGCTCATAGAGTCCCTAAAACAGAGGAAAACAAATTTGGATGGTCAAGTTAGTCGCTGCTAACATGTTAACAGGTGCGGAAATGAAATACACGCATTTACCTATTTTTTATCTACCCACTCTACTTAAGAGTGATGAATAGGAGGCGTAGAGCATTTTTTTATAATTTTTTAATTTAATCTGCACAAATTGGTTTTTTTAGCAATCTAAATTAGTTTCAGTTGTCGTGGCAGATTGCTTGAATAATTGTAATTATAGCGAGACACACCTCGCCTCATGAGACACATATAATGTCGATATTTGATTATGTGATGTAAAAGTCATTCAAATATGGCTTGCTTTGTTTTAATTGGAATTTCTGTCTACTGTTAGTGACCCTTACGGGTGTACGCATCACTCCACGTCTGTGGCATTCTCGCACTAAGGTATTTTATAACTACAATAGATGGTAGACCGATAGATGCAACCACCAACTTTTATGTAGATATTAATAAAGAAATTATCATACGACGTTAGTTGTACTCCCTAGTCCGGAGTAAAGAATATACGTACGTTTCTAACCCTGCGTAAGTCTCCATGGCTTTCTTGAAAGTCTTAGTCGGATAATACTTCCAGAAAGGCGGCTTTATGTCCAAGGTGTCAGCTATATTGATTACCTCAATCGAATAACCTATCAGTTTTTTTGCATGAGAGTTCTCTTTCAAATCTTTATCTAAGCAGTTAATTCGGCAACCCAGTGCTATGGGAGAGATTGTTTCCAGGGCCCATAGTTTGATTTCGGCTTGAATATTTGGTACCATGTTATTTTGGTCACGTAGTGATTTCAATCTGCGAAATAATTTGTAGTTTTCAATATATTTTTAACAAGAAGGAGTCTTTAAAAGTACGCTGAATTACTGAAATGTTAAGGAGTATGTGAAGGCTTCTAAACTCTTCTGTGAATAATCAAAAGAGATCTGTAATGGGTTTACCTTAACATCATATCCCTGGCCACCTCATCAATGGCATTACTGTATTTTTCACCATGTTCGGTTGCATAATTACTGGATTGACAATATTCCGAAATGATTTCCATTTTTCACCTTGCCTGTGAAAAAATCAAGTCTCACATATCTTGAGTACCTACCATGCAATTTTTTCTTCATTTGATATTGGAAACTACTGCTCTTCAATGCAGTTCCCAATTTTTTCCAGGTCATTGGAAGTTTTCTAAGGCAGCAACACAAAATATCGTGGCGATTCCGGCGTTTGCTCTTGTGTCTCTATACCAAAGAAATTGTAAAAAAATAAATTGTTAAAACTCTTATGATTATAATCTTTGCTCTATATTATGCCTCGGTTTTGCAACTCAAAGACGCCGCGGCTGCGCGGCTGGTTGCGCTACATATAACAAGTCAATGGAATAGGGCGCGTACTCTAACTTGCTCAGTGACTAATCCTAAGTGTCCAGAAGGTTGATCTTTGGTTTTCTTATAGTGTCTCCGGTAGTAATCCAGGGTTATAAAACCCGGGCGATGTGGAGCACTATTTTCTGCTCTGTGTACCTAAAAATGTATATTTTTTTATATACCAAGATAGAATCCGCAAAATAGTTTTATTTCAATGATCTGTCAATAAACAATACAAATAAATAAAATTGGAGTGTCTGTTCGTAATATCAAAATAACACATTTTCACTAAATATATACATTATGTGTGTTTGTATCGGGTAATGTCCGAAACGGCTGGACCGATTTCGACGGGATTTTCACTGGCATATAGATGTTATAATGAGTAACTTAGGCTACCTTATTATAGAAAAAACAAATCACAAAAAATTGATCACAAATGCTGCCTGTCGTGCGGGCTCAAAACGCGCGTGCGGGCTTTTGCGATAGTAGGTATATAAACCACGAAACATCGACTCGCAAATGTTAAATAAAATTTTTGTTAAGTTAAATTCCACGCGGACGAAGTCGCGGGCACAGCTAGTGTATATATAAAACTGTGTCTTCGGTGGCTCCTTCATATAAATGACCTCTAAGTGAGGGTTATATTTCAGTAGCGTCACAGTATTCAACCCTTGACCATTTAATTCCTCAACTTAGCGATATTGCATCTAAGTGGATTCAGATTTAAATAAGTCCGCAACTTCGATAGATGCATGCTTTGCACTTTCAACATACAAAATAAATGATTTGAACAGAACACGAACAACGAATTTAAAGGGAGTTTTGTTACCTTTTTATGGCCTAATGTGATTCTCGCAGAACGTGAGCCGTGAGACTGATAGTGACTTTATTAACTTCGGACTCGTAATTTTATGTTATGCGTCGTTATAGCTATAATAAAAATAAAATGAATAGTTGAAAATGTTATTTTTCCAGTACATTACTGAGCAAAGTCCATACAGTTTAATATGAAGTTGGAACTGAGCTGAGCTTTCCAGATAATATTTTCTATCCCCATTTGTCAGTCTGATTTAGGTATACGGAACACGCAAATTTTGTCCATGCATAAAAACTTAACGGGGTATTATTTAAACGATAAAGTCGGCAAACAAGTATATATATTGTGTTTTTCTAAAATAAGATAAGCCTAAGATACTGCTTATAACATCAGCTATCTACAAATGAAAACCCCGTCAAAATCGGTTCAGCCGTTTCGGAGATTACCTGGAACAAACACATAGACAGACAGACAAAAAAAAATTAAATCGCGTTTTTGTTATAAGTACCGTATGTACTTTCGTGAAACTGTGTTATTTTAATATTACAAACAGACACTCCAATTTTATTTATCTGTATAGATATCCAAAAAAATCTATACATTTAATCAGACTTACATTATTCAGTCAAAATGTATGGAAAATCGTTGTCTCCACGACAATTTTGCATGACTTAGTTACATCGAAATAAAGCAGCATTTAAGCGGCTTACTCACTTGCAATATTAACGTTCTGTGACGTATAAAGTCAGTAAATATGGTCCCAGTTAATGTCCCCAGTCCATTTCCAGTAGCTAAGTTCCCCTTTGCGCCGCGACAAGACAAATAGCTGGTACGTCGCTACTCTCCAGCTAATTGCACCATTTGGACACGACGGCTTTCAGAACCATGGAAGCTGGTATCATTTGTAAGCTGTTAGTGGTCATGTTGAGTGGAAAATGGTTGCTAGAAACACATCTAAGAATGTATTCTGTGAACTTGTATGTTACAAATTGCAATAATGCTTGGCTTAAAATTACATGATAATGCCGGTAGAATACCAATAAAAATAGATAATTAATCAGACATCAAATAGCATTACTGCAAATTCTCCCTAACAAAAATAAAAAATGTTTCTTTTGCTAGATGATATGTAATAGCCGTATTTCAGTCAGGAACAGTCAGTTCAACCGTGAGAATGACCGCAAAGTCCTCCTTTCCGCATCCAATAGCTTGGTTTCCTCCTCTCCCAATCTAGTGCCTTTGTTGTTCAACGTTGCAATCACACATGCATTGTCACTACCAACAATAATATAGTCAGTATCAACCCAATTGCAACTCCATTCTGCACCATTACGTACGGCGCTCGTATCAGCCACATTTTCAATGCATGGTCACGTGACACGGTGAAGTGCACGGAAATGATAGCACTTGTAGCTGAATGGGCGCACTTACCCGAATGCCGAGCGAGCGGGTGGCTGGGTACTCGGTACGTGCTCAACACACGTATTGGGAATTCTCCACGGTGACACCTTTTCAATTCGAATGCCGGCTTAATGTTATCTGTTGCGACGCGAGATTTCTAAAGTATCCACCTCTATTGGTAATGGCGTTTTGTAGCGGAACGCAGGGGATCTAAAGGGCTGTAAGCATATAGCCATTAATTTGGCTATTTTTCTTTTGCCACTGCAACTTTGTACTTACAGATTTTAGTTTGTAGTTTGTATTTTGGGCAAGATAAAAAGCCACAACTGCTGATTTAAACTGCATGAGAAGCTAATTAAACACAAAAGTTAAATAACAAATTGAGATTAGAATGTTCTCAAATATACACTATATTATTAGCACTGATTATTTTTATACGTGTAATCGCGTAAATAAACGACTAAACTAGTGATACAGTTATAGAAAAGTCTTGAAATTCAATGTTGAAATAAGCGTCCTCTTTTAGTCCTACTAATATTATAAATGCGAAAGTTTGTGAGTGTGGATGTTTGTTACTCTTTCAGGCAAAAAGTAATGAACGGATTTGGATGAAATTAGGAACACAGATAGTTTATACTTTTTATCTCGATAATCCCGAATTTTTGTTAAGTTAAATACTTCCATATAGCCTACTACTCCCACTATTCACAACCTATAACCCTACCACTATTCATTCGCAAGCGGAAATAAATCGCAGTTCACTGTCGGTGTACAAGCGATAAATCCTTTGAATGATGTACGGTTTTTGATTTAAAAAGCTGTGCCTTTCATAAATCACTATTTATGTTCACTTGTTATGAGAACCTGGTACAAGCATTGTCTAACTTTTACAATAAGTAGGCACCTTATCTATCTTGATCTCAGCACTGACGTCTTTGAGGCCCGTGTTAATATATCGATCTCAAGTCTGAGAGCGATCTTGGAAATGTCATTCTTATCTCATACCAGTATAAAATGATTTGTCAAAAGCATACTTAAGATTGCTCTCAGATTTGAGATCGATTTTAATGTATACGGGTCTTAGTTATATTTTCTATCAGTTAAAAGTTGCAGTTACTATTCAGAAGAACTATAGAAAACCCAATATAAAATAAATCTACCTAAAAATATGTTCTGAAATAGAATAAATGTCATTTACTGGATATGAGATTATTAATTTTCATATTAAGTAACGTACCTAAACAAATAAAATAATATTTGATCCGTGACTTTCAGTATCCTTACCAATAATTGAATCCTATTCAACCCTTTGGGGTTTGGCAAATGAATCTTGGTATTTATTAGGATATGTCCTGGAGTAAGACCAGCATTAGCTTTTAGGTATACAGTAATAGGTGTCATATTGAATTGCTAACTGATTTTCGCCTAACTTTTGTAACTTCTTTATTTAAATTAGCAATCATTTCAGATAATTCTCAATACGTAGGTTGCACGTGCAACCTAAAAATGTATGCAAATTATAATATTATAAAGTACCAAAGTTAGTTCGTTATCGGTCATTAAGCAAACCGTACGTACGAGTTCAAAAACCTGGGTGCACTAAAAAGCTAGAAATAACTAGGAACCTTATAATTTCTTTCATTTGGAGTCGGTGCCACTATCTTTACACAACGATATAGGACAACTTCTTAGGCACCTAACCCTACTTGCTTGAATTGGCACCGACTCCATATTCTTCTCAGTCGAGGTCGTGTTCCGATCCGTGTAGCATATAATTACAAGTTGTCAATACCCATATATTACTTTTGTATTTGTAAATTTTCACACATAAAAATATTAAAAGATAATTAATAGCTACACTATTATGTTTAGCGAACAATCTATTTATATTTCATCCATACATAAAGATGTCTCATAAAATAATACCCAACTCCCAGTAGCTAATTAAATAAGGCACCTTATCACATAATAAATGTAATAAGGACAATGTCGGAGTGTCTTGGGGGTGTAAGCAGAATTAATTGCTCGCCGGCAGATGTAGCCCCTTGATTTATTCGCGCTACAGACAAGATTGCCGGCCAACTAATTACTTTTGATGTTACATGCCATTAGTATGGTGCTCATCCTGTTGGTGCATAACTGACTTACTAAAGTGTATTGACGACCTGCCCTTGGTTTGAATTTATAGTCAGTAAATTTCATGAAGACGCGTGAATTATAGCAAGTTAACTCATATGCCGGTGTCATAAGAGTCACAGCCCGATAAGTATACGTCATATCAATGAAAGAGTACTGCATACATTTTTTTAAAAGATAGAGTCGATACCACGTAAGAAGCACGAAAGAAAATCAAGAGAAGAAGTTCCTTTGTTTTAATAAACAAAGGAACTTCTTTTATAGGCAAATAGTGTACAGAGGTTTTAATAGGAGAGAGGAGGTTTTAATAGGCAAATAGTGTACAGCCCACATAAAGTTAAGCAATTACCATAGCCTATAGATATTTCAAAGCAGTGATAGCCGATTGGTTAAGCACGCGTCTTGCGGGCTACCAGGTCTCGGGTTCAAACCCCGGCTCGCACCTCTGGATTTTTCGTAATCTATGTGCGAATCATAATTTCTATATGATTATCACTTGCTTACGGTGAAGGAAAACATCGTGATGAATCCTGCATGTCTTAGAAGATTTAACCAATTTTCGAAAGACATGTGAAATCCGCCAACCCGCACTGGGCCAGCGTGGTGGATTATGGCCCGAATCCCCCTCGTGTTGAGGGGAGGCCCGTGCCCAGGAGTGGGACGACGGTAAGAGAAGGGTATCTGTCAACTACACTCAACGAGATTCCACCTCAGTAATGTAGATACATTTATAGTTGATCTTAAAAGGTCAAAGCGCGAGGAAAACATGAAAGCGCTATTCCTAAAAGAAAATGCGACGCACGTTCACTGCTTTTCAATAACACAATGGAAGGTTAATCCACGGTTAACTGAATAACTTCGTTATGCTATTGCTAACGAGTGAACTGAAAATGGTCGTGTTTTTAAACTCGCGTGGGTCTTGTTTTGAAGAGGTGTTTTATTCTGGAATAATTCAACTTTTTTCTTTTAATTCTTTTTTTCGTTTTCTCGCGTATTTTTTACCAGTTTGGTGGAGTATTTTGAAAGAAAAAGGTATGTGTAAATCATCGTTATAGCTTTTACATCCACCGTAGTTAAAATAACGGAAGTCTTAATTGAAGTAGGTACTGACGTAAATTTTTCCAGCGCCTCTACTTGCTAACACTGTTTTCACAAGTTAGGGTCGTGGTGCCGAACAACTGGTCTTCAATCAGATGTAACAGTCTGGCTACTATGGTAATCAGCCGATACAGTAATTTATGTCTCCTGGTTTGCAGCGAAGGGAAGTGGATAATTTTCATCTAACTTCTATTCTTTCTTGTAATAAAATCGTACGGGTTCTAAGGCACTGTAGCATTTCTTCGGACTCATCGAGGGTCAAACTTGGCGTTATCATTGAACATCATTATCGATTCTGGCTTACCGGAGCAAAATTGTGGCGGTGTTAGTTCCAAAAAAATTCTTAATAATAATCTTACTGATTCCTCCCAAATTCTCTATTTACTTAACGTCCGTTTATCGCAAATGTCAAGGAATTCAGCACACAAACAAAACAAATATGTTTCATTTTAAGGGAGCAAATACAAAGCGTATGTTAGAAAATAGTCCCGATAGTAACTCTCTATTGGATTTCAAAGGATTGTGACAGCGCAATTTGCTCCACGCGACAGTACAAAGAATGTCGCTGACTGAGGCTTAGGATGTTTGATTGTAACACTGGATGTACACAGAAACGGGATAGATATTGATTGTAACGGGTATCAGATATATCTTAAACCCGTTACATGGAGTATTTCTAAGTTAACAAAAATACCTGGGGGTTAGGAGGAGTTTCAGTCATATATTCGAGCATAGCTGATATCATACCGTACAAAATAAAATTGTTCATTGTAATCTATGCGCAGATTATAACGAGTACTTCGATCGAACAAAATCATTCCGCGACACTCATTCACTTAACGCAAACGTTGGTTCCAAGCCTGTTGGTATGTTGGATACAATATTGGCCGCAAGTGTATATGTTATTCGTCGTATGATAGTAGGTACTTGTTAGAATTTTTCTTACATATTCATAGAGATTTGGGATGCTAATGTTATAAGCATAATATCTTTGCGGTTGTTTTTCTCTATTCTACGTCTTGTTACTTATGATTCTTCTTTCGATTTAATTAGAAATATTTCTTGTTAATTTTCTTATTTTTGTTAGGTACTATGTATATACCGACTGTAGGAGATTTGGTCAAGTAATGAGCGTTGTGGTTATTTTTCATGTAAAATTCATTTTTAAAATTGACTGTATTATATCAATAAATAAAACCCAGATATACTTCTGTGTGACTCGCGATCCTTGTAAGTTGTAAGCCAGGCAGTATAGACAGCTGTAAAAGCAGACTTATTTCTGCATAGCATGTAAAATAGACATAAAAAGTAAGTCCCCGCGGCTGAGTCGCATCGAAAGGCGACGCGACGTGCTTGCACGAAATGAAGTTAATAAATGTTGTAATCTCGTAGGTACCGTTCTAGTAGATATTGACGAGTCAGCCTGGGATGAAAGAGATTTGATTGTTGATTGCTTATAGGCAAGCATAAATACCTCTTATCAAAGCAAAATGTCAGTACCTTAGTTTTACGCTGGCTCAAAATCGGTGTTGTGTTTAACTGAAAGATGTTTTTTAGACGATACCCTTCATGTTTTCTCACAATTACATCGCCCAAGACTCATATTTAAAGTTTTAATAAACCAAAATTATTAATGAAATTCAAGGAAAAATACTTGAAAGTTCTCGTCTGGGAGGAATCTTGGCGAAATTCCACAGAGCAAATATTAATACGAAAATTACCTCACTGAAGTCAAGATAAGTTTGTTTACAAATTTGAAAGTTCGAAAATTTATCTCATTAGGAAGGCTAGATTTAAAAATTATATTACTACATAGTATAAAACCAAGTCGTTTCCCGCTGTCTGTCTGTCTGTCCCTATGTATGCTTAGATCATTAAAACAACGCAACAGATTTTGATGCGGTTATTTTATAATAGATATAGTGATTCAAGAGGAAGGTTTATAAGTATAATATATGCATAATATAGTAGAGAAACACTGATAAAAAATACCCGTGCGAAGCCGGGGCGGGTCGCTACATAACCTATAAAAAAGTGTTATTTGGTAGTTGAACAGCATGCTTTGAAAACAATGTGGACAAATTTAATACCTTGATTCCGCACCTCTGAGATTTCATGAGTGAATCCCATTTTTAATAAGACATCGTTCGTTGGATGGTGAAGGAAATCATCGCGAGTAAACCCACATGTCTTTTATGTAAAAGACGTGTGAAATAACGCACTGAGCCAGCGTGGTGGACTAATGTGCCAATTTCCCCTCGCTTTTAGGGGCAATGTGTCTGGTATAATAGCTAGGTTCGCCGCCTAGGTATTAGCAAAATATTCCATGCTCGTTGAAACTAGAATTGAACCTGTCATTAACATATAAGGTAGGTAAAGAAACTTCGTGTTGTCTAACAAGCGTGTAAGTAAACTCTTTACTAAAACAGTGTCAATTTGTTTGTTGTCGAACAAAAAACTTTGTGATCCATTCCTCGTAATGGGTATACAACGGTAATCAATCTCGGTGAAAACTTTGTTTTGTAATCCGAAATGAAGGTGATGTTCGTTGAGGGAATAACGGGTACTTAATTAAGGAACGGGTTCGAAATCGAATCCTGTTATTTTTACAGTTTCAAAAGAAGTAAAGTATCTACATGTGAACTCGCAAGTCGCAATATACTTTTCATTACTCATACACTGAAAGTAGGTCTGAAGTTGCCTGAGGAGCGGGTTGAAAGTAATACTTTTCTGGCCCGGGAGAATCACTTTCAACTGACAGCTGTCAAATTATAAAAAAAAAACTAGTTCCATTTCTATGGAACCATGTTCAAACTTTTTCTACAGTCACTCAATTACAGCACGATGTAAAATTGAAATAACATAAAGTTGAGTATTAATTAAAGAATATATACTTTTAAATGACTTAATTATAATTTAGTTTCAACAATTTCTTTAAAATAACATAGATTTGGTCAAAATATTTAAAAATGAAAATTAAAAATACTGGCTAAATAATGAAGTTGGCCGGCCAACGAAAAAAAAACAAAATAGGCGGCAATCCGATCTTTTTTTTTTTCGAGTTGTAGAGTATTGTTCATGCTTCCTTGTATTATTTCTTTAGCCAATTCCTGTTTTTATTTTTACTTTCCTTGTATTCGTAATGAAAAGCACAGTGTTTACCTCGGGTGAAAGACTTATTTTGTCCCTCGAACTATTAGCGCCCTCGCTACGCTCGGGCGCCAAACCCCTTCTCGGGAAAAATAAGTCACTTTCACCACTCGTGTAACAATGTACTATTGATCGAAATGTACGCTAGGTTCAAAGAATTTGTAATAATAATCTAATACACTTCTTATTATTACAAATTCTTTGAACCTACCGTACATTTCGATCAAAGTATATTGCGACTTGCGAGGTCACATGTAGATACTTTACTTCTTTTGAAACTCTAAAAATAGGTAGGTCATATAGAGTTAGGCTTCGGAAATTGTTGCTGGGGATTCAGGCGAAATTGAACGACTGATATCGAATTGAGTATGTTTTTATATTAACTTTGCTAAAACTACTATGTCATGAAGTCATAAGTCCGCTAGAACTGTTTTCGTAACTTTAAACATCGGTATTTTTGCCAATTTGTAGTTATTTTGAAAATGATTTCACTGTTAGTAATGGTGAGACTTAGTTTAATACGTATGCGTTAAAAAATAGCTATACGTCTACTTCATGTTTATTCACTTCGTTGTTTCGTTCACAAGGATGATTATACTTCGATACAGGCACATTTGGGTTCCTCAGATAATAAAAAAAGTCAAACAGGGGTTGAAAAATAAATCAATAAAAACTTTAAGAGATTACTTCATTTCCAATATTACTTTCCAACAACACTTACCCGAAAAATATAACGACATAATATGTTACATATGTAGGTCACAACCTGCGGGAATCAAAAAAGATTTTGCCGCAAATACGAAAGGATCGCTGAAAATACCAAGATGGATTTAGCAAATCAATGTTGGCTATTATTCTTGAACACAATGCGTTCTCGGAGTGACCCTTTGGCCCTCGATATTGAATCTCGGCGCGGCATTTTAGGAATTTTTCGATATATTTGGGGAAACATTCAACAAAAGATACGAGGGTTTTCTATGTAAGGGGTCCGGTTCAGTGTCAATATGTTAGAATTTATGGGTGTGCGTATTGCGAGTGGTAAGTGTTCGGTTTATGTGCACGTAATAAATACCAAGAGACAAAAAAAGGAAAAAAGGAAGACCACAGACAAGATGGAGAGACGAGATTGAGGCTTATGAAGGAGCACTATGGACCCGCACCGCCTATAACAAGAAAGAGTGGAAGAGGAAGGGGGAGGCCTTCGCCCAGCAGTGGGATGAAATATAAATTAAATATATTAAGTGTAACCTTAGATAAGTTAATGTAAAATAAAAGGCTTAAATAAATAAATAAATAAAATAAATACGGTATAGTGTCACCGCGGTCTTACGTGGGCTCTGACTGCTCAAAGGCGGGGGTCGTAAATACGTCGGTAAATAAATAACACGTTCATGAATTTTAATTGAATATACAAGTTGCCAGCTTTGAAAAGCCGGTTTATATTATATTATTACTAGCTGACCCGACAGACGATGTCCTGTCTTTTAGGGGTATGAAAAATAAATAGTAGCCGTTTCTCAGACCTACCCGATATGCACACAAAATTTCATGAAAATCGGTCGAGCCGTTTCGGAGGAGTATGGTAACTAACATTGTGACACGAGAATTTTATATATAAGACTAGCTGTGCCCCGCGACTCCGTCCGCGTTCTGTTGAAATTTTTCCTAATTTTCTTTGCTATAAACATCACGGAGCCCGAGACCTTTCCAACGAATGCAAAACCGTGGAAATCGGTTCGTGCGTTCTGGAGTTATAGCGTCAGGAAGGAAAACCCGACTTTATTTATTTATTTATTTATTTATTTATTTTACTATAGTAGACTTATTTTTATATAGTAGATAAACAGTCAATTGTATTAAAATACTAGCTTTCGTCCGGATTTTCTAAATAAAAGAAAGAAATAAAGAAAAACTTTATTGCGACTAGCAGAAAAATAGAATATAATAATTCGAACTAAAAAAAATTAATCACATATTCTGCTCGCCGCAAACGGACCCAATTCAGCATGTCGTGGTATTCCATTGGGCCCGTTTGGCGATTTCACGGACGCCAACCA
This sequence comes from Notodonta dromedarius, assembly GCA_905147325.1. Taxonomy (NCBI): domain Eukaryota; kingdom Metazoa; phylum Arthropoda; class Insecta; order Lepidoptera; family Notodontidae; genus Notodonta; species Notodonta dromedarius. The sequence goes on along the minus strand of LR990165.1, from coordinate 9,481,798 downwards.
CAAAAAATAACTAAATTAAAGTAAACTAAATTAAGACCAAAAGGGCTCGTACCCAAAACTATAAACAAACATAAAATTCAAACAAAAAAAAAACAAAATCATAGGTAGTCTGTGCTGTACGACACATAAAAGAACAGAGTACTTTATATGACGATACCAGCACGGCTGCCAGGTCCAACTGTCGCACTTTGACCGGATCAACTATTTCGCACTTTGACCGGATTGACTGTTTTGCATTTTGACCGGATTGACAGTTTCGGACTTTGACCGAATTTACTATTTCGCACTTTGATCGGATCAACTATACCTATCGCACTTTGATCGGATTGACTATATCGCACTTTGACCGGATTGACTTTGTCGCACTTTGCCTATTGTGCACTAACTTTGATGATAACATTCACTTACGTAACTGGGTTACATTTATTTGAATCTGTCTTATTTTCATATAAAAAGTTAATTCTACTAACTTTAGTCTACCGCTCTATGAGCAGGTAATTCTTTAAATTTAATTTCTAATAGCCCGTTGCTTACAAACTTACCTCCAACTGTCGTTAGTTCAAAAGATAAAGAATCATCCCAGCAGCGGTCCAGTACTTTTATTACCACGAAGACAGCCGTTTCCAACATCTTTATGATCGAGTTAAATGTTAGTGCTCCAGAAACGGTCTGGAATCGATATAAATTGGACAACTTACGCAATTATGATAGCGATAAACCTTTTAACGGAGACATTGGAAATATGGTTGAGTTTTAAGATAGCCGCATGGAGCTTTGAACGGTATCTAAGTAAGCCGAGGCAAGATAAGTAGTTATGTTTTATCTTATTTCTTGCTGCTGTGCTAACTTGCTCTGCTAGCGAGCCCGCACGCTTCGTGTTAGACTAATAAGACCGCTTCATTTTCCCAGATTCACTCGGCTAAGTTCAAGTTGACAGGAAATTAAGCGTTCCTATTGGTCGAAGAGGGCGGGCCCGTAGACGCTAAGTAGACGGTCACCTTTAACGAAGCAAAGGAAGGAGAAAAGCAACGGCAATTAGATTTGCAATACTTTGCTTCACGCTGTTTGGTCTTATTTCACTAGATCGCGTAGCAATTAGAATAAAACATTAAATACGTTTTTGGAGACGGCTAACTCAAAAGGGCTGAGACAAGCCCTTTTAATGGTTTCCATAGAATTGTTATTTCAGATTCAAGAAAGTAGGACGGACGGATTATCTTTCACCTTGTTGTGAAAACCATTTCCGAATTATTTTTTATCAATTACTTGTAAGACAAAGAAGTTGAATACAAGATGAAATAAACATTTCAGCAAGTATCAATAGCCTGGTTTCAAGTGCAATAGCCTTTTTAAAAAGCCCGTCCTCGTAGCTGAGAGGGTCCAGGTTCGATCCCTATCCTCCGACTCCAAACATTAGCTTAGTTAGAGGGGCTAAAGGGAATACTAGTAATTTGATAAATATATTTGCTAGAAATTTAAAAAAATAAATAACAATGTATATCCAATCAACGGCTTACTCAATTTATGTATATTATAAGTCTAAGGGTGACTAACGCTTTGTGATTCTCAGGTAGATCTGCTTTTACCTATGCTCCAGTAGTTATCGGAAAACATTTAGCACTTCCCACACGCCGCTCACGTCTCTATGAGCTTAATGTGCTTGGGGCGTGTCACACCGAAGCGAGCGGAGAGCGTAATAAAGTCGATGAAGTCACGAAGGCAGGACAAGGCCTTTGAAGTTATTATTAATCATCCACTGAGTTTCAAATACGGTGTTTAGATCAGTTTAGATTTATTTTCATAGGTGTCCCTGTTCTCAGTCCTGAATAAAAAGGGTTTAATTTAGAATAAGTTTCTTATATGAGTTACATTTTGCGTCAGCGGGTTATTCCTTAATCAAAGTCAGATACCTCGTTCAATAATCTCCTCTTGAAATATTTGAGAAATGTGGACAGTTCTATGATTTTAGTGGCCGTGATGTTATATTACAGGCACCTAAAAATCTGAGGGCTTATGTCCTTGGAATTGTGTAAGCAATCTGAATACCCAAACAGACAATGTTGGTACAGTACGGTGTGATGAGGGGTTAAGAAGTATCAAAGGATAACGGTAATGGCATTGCTTATTATTTGGAGACATTCCCTGGGGAGGATATCTCAGAATCACGATATCCTGATTTCGATATGTCCAAATGCCTATCTTTTATATATTAAACTAGCTGAGCCCGCGACTTTGTCCGCGTGGAATTTAACTTAACAAAAAAGCCCGCTACCGCGTTCATAGCCCGCGCTACAGAACCCATTTTTTTAAATTTTGTTTTTCTAAAATAAAAGTAGCCTAAGTTACTGCTTATAACAACAGCTATCTACCAGTGGAAGTCCCGTCAAAATCGGTCCAGCCGTTTCGGAGATACTCTTTGATTTCATGTGTTTTTATTTTTTTACGCGGAACCCTAATTGTTTTTCTAAAATTCAAGTAGCCTAAGTTATTTCCTAAAACATCAGCTATCTGCCAGTGAAAGTCCCGTCCAAATCGGTCGAGCCGTTTCGCAGATTACCCGGAACAAACACACAGACAGACAGACAGACAGACATACAGACAAAAATTTTTTAAATCGCGTTTTTGTTATAGGTGTCGTATGTACTTTCATATGCATTTAGTGAAAATGTGTTATTTTGATATTACAAACAGACACTCCAATTTTATTTATTTGTATAGATTCTGGTGTGCGTAGGATCGTAATTCTTCTCCTCCTAAAATGCTTGACCGAATTTGATGAATTGTTTATACTTATGGAGTCACCTTGATTCTTAGCTATAGTTGGAACCGATGAGTGGCGCTGTTGTCGACATTTAGAAAATAAAACCTACACTGGGGAGAGTGCGGGCGAAACGGGCGGTTTTTTTATAAACTTTTGGAATCAACGTGTTCGTATCACGGGCAAACCTTTACATGCGCGCACGTATTATAACAGTAGAGTTACTAGGTTTAAGGTAGAGCTACCTTGACTTTACAGGGTTACTAGAGGTAAAAAAACTGGTAAAATCAGGTAAAAATATCTGTATGATAATTTTTTAGTTTTTTCCGTTTATTTGCATTGACGATAGCGACTAGCGAGCGTAAAACTCTTTGTATACCTATAGTGCGACAGTTTTTGTTGTAACTAAGCTTTTAGTACAACAAAGTTCGCCTATCCCAGTACCGGCTAATGCTAGTGTAAATTCCAGTGTCCATGAGGCTTATCGAAACAATTCGGGTCGCTCGGTCGGGCGTAGCTAACGATGCATAGACCGACATTTGTACAATATTGAGAACTTTACCATTCGAGTAAAGTATTCGTATGGTTATGGGTTACCTAAACATGTTTTAACATTATTTGCGCTAAATGACCACAAGCAGACACATTGGGTAATCTATTACTCGGTATACTGTTTGACGACCGCTTGGCGCAGTGGTTCAAGCATAGGCCGCTCGGCTCACTGCACATGGTGGTTGCGGGTTTGATTCCCGCCGGGGCAAATTTCGGAAATGGCCTTTTCGTAATTTGCCCAGGTCTGGGTGTCACTGGGGCCGCCCCCAGTCCATTGTACGGTACCCATAGTATAAGCGTTGCTTAGTTTGGGACCATACAGTTGGTGTGTTCGTCTGGAGATATTTATTTATATGTATATAAGGTCTTTGTTACGGATTAACAAAGCTTTCATATTTTGTTAAAGGTATCTCGCAGTCTTGCCTCATGTTCTTAAAGCGACTGGCATCAAATTTCTGGCCCTCCTAGTTCCAGCCCTACTGTTGGTGAGTACTTTTTAATGACCTTTATTAATTATACAGCTACTAATATTATTTTTAGAGTTGTTATGTTTTTAATGGCTAAATCACGCTTATCATCAGGCGCCTTAAACACTCTTGTCTAAAGGATTCTGACAGAAATTGGCGTACAATCAAATTACATGAAAGGCTAGCTATTGCTCGTTTATCTGAAAAATTATCGTGAAACTAATGGATCGGCTGTTTAATCAAAGGGCTTAAGCTTTTCCAATTAAGTTTGTAATTCGCCGTGACGGCGCAGTGTTAGGTAAATTGATTTAGTAAGCCGATTCTATTCGTAATTTGTTTTGTGTTATATGATTTATATTTAGATATAGCGGGTGTTACAGATACATTATAACGTTAATAATAAACCGTTTGCCGTGTTATTAATAAGCCGTTATGGCAAATATATTTAAAAAGATCATACCTACATTTTAAGGGTGACATTCCACATGTCTGTGCTATGAAGCAGGGGCACCCGTTTCAACCTATAGAACCCTTTATGTCCTCAACTTCACACGGAAAATGAAGCGATCCTATTGGTCGAAGCGGGCTGGCCTGTTTCATAGCACAATCTTATGGGGTCACCCTAAAAATGTATGTTTTTTATTATTATTATGCCATAATAAGCATATAAGAAATAATATTACCTTAACATTGTATTCAGACAATATATGCGCTTGATTCGGGTGTTAACATTGCTTTTGTTCAGCAACGGATCCCAAACTTGTGCATTTAACACCACTCCTCCACCACACCTCATGATATACCACTACGGCCTTTCAAGGGGGGGTATATAGAGAGAGGGTCGTTTCGTCCCGCACTGGTGTCAAAACACAATACGGAGCGATTGGAACACTACAATTACTTTTATTACGTTGCGGCTTTAGCAATAGGGGCTTTTGGAATTGGCCATTTAAAACCTTCGCTTATAAAAGCAATTTGGGTAGAGTGGCCGCTATTGCTATTTTTTATTTATTTTCGATACTTCTAGTCATAAAGGTAATTGGGGACATTTGAATAACCTAAACGAAGGTAGGTTTTTTAGAACCAAATCTTTTTGCTGTAGTTAGTGAATACGCGCTTCAGTTCAAAGGACTTAATTGCCTTAATTTAGATCCGCCAAGATTTTTAAATGACTTTTTTGTGAATGTCGGTAAACTAGCGTACGACCAGCCTGATGCTAAGCGGTTACCGTAGCCTATTCAAGGTGACACATAATGGGTATACTTTTTTTCCAAAACCTAACTTTGTAATTCTAAAACCATCAGCTTTGGTGTTATAGGAATACAGCTGTTGACAGATTTCACAAGTCTACAAAACCTTTAGTACTTCAACTGTCCCACAAAGTCTATAGTTTGAGATTTACAAAGTTAAGTTGCAAAAAAAATAGTATACCCTTTTTTGTTTCACCTAGTATATCCTTGCATTACCAAATACATTACTCGCACGTGGTCAATCTGAAGGGGGATCGGTCAGGGGGAGGGAAAGGGAGAAGGGAGTTGAGGGGGTTTGGGCTTCCGGCCCTCACATTCAATGTACAAAACGCAGTTATAATAGCTGCTTAGCGCCGAACTTCAACGAAAGGTTGGTATCACTACTATGTAGTACTACAACAGGCCTCTACCACCCTTAATTTTTCTTTAATTACCAAAGGAACAAAGGAAATAACCCTTACCTTCCATTACCTTATATGTCACAAGAGTTCTTGACTTTTATTAACACGGCAAATGATCCTCGTGAAAATATAACCAGGCAAACACGTCGTCACATAATACGTGGGGTCGAATAACTATTTGTTTTATTAGTAGGCACGTGCGTGGTTGCGACCGAATTTCCTTGCGGTTTCCGTCAACCGCACAAGGGTCGTAAAGGTCAGTCATAAAGGTTGGATTTCATGGCCTCGTTAGGTTACCAGAGGGTACATTGAAAATATGAAAGTACCATAGCTGCATAGAGTGTGTTTTAAGAAATCTCTTCTATCTGCAATTTATATTTTTTTGTATATAATAATAATATAATAATAATTTAGCCCTTTTGACGTCCCACTCCTGGGCACGGGCCTACCCTCATTACGAGGGGGATTCAGGCCATAATCCACCACGCTGGCCCAGTACGGGTTTTTGGTTAGATCTTCTAAGACATGCAGGTTTCCTCACGAGGTTTTCCTTCACCGTAAGCAAGTGATAATCATATATAGATTTCGAGATCCAGAGGTGCGAGCCGGGATTTGAACCCAAGACCTGGTGCCCGCAAGACGCGTGCTTTAACCAATCGGCTATCACTGCTTATTATTTTTTTGTAGATGGCGGATTTAATATAGTCAGGTAGGTATGTTTTATATTACATTTCTTCTCTAAAACGTGGCCATCGACGTGGAAACGTGAACATAAAACCTTTAGTATGATGTTCTTATTAATTTATTTATTTAAACTCTATGCACAAGTAAAAACACAATGTACAAAGGCGGACTTAATGCCTTAGGCATTATCTACCAGTCGACCTTAGGGTGGTGCAGAAACAACATGGCCGGTGCAACTTATACGAGAGAAATAGAGAGGAATTTATACCTATATACATATATTGATAAATACATAGATACATACATACATATAAAACAAAATTGTTAAGAGAAAAAAAAGTCCAACGAATTACCGCTGTGACGATTCTACCAACTTCTTGCGAATGTGTTCTCGTGCCTTCACCTTAAAAGACAACCGACTAGACATTTACTAGCTTTTATCCGTTTTCGTTCGCTTCTTCTGCGTTAATATAATAAGAGAGTGCTGCCATATATGGGGTAATGTAGGGTCGTTAGTACTACGGAGAGGCCAAGCTGTATCTCTGCTTCATCGTACCGAAATTCGATTAAACGTGGCTTAGACTTTAATTTGGACCCCAAGCTACCAAACTGTGTAAACCCCATCAAAATCCATTCAGTAGTTTCTGCGCGCGCACAAACATACAAACAGACAAAAAATATAAAATAACATTTTGAGCATTATTACGTCCCAGTACCCTAGCCCGGCTGTTTTCTTCTTCTAGAAATACTTTAATATACAGCTTTTTTAAAGTTGTATAATAATGTTTTCTCTATGATTGTATCTAGTACTCCTTGTCAGAACAGTATTTTAAGGGTACCTTCACTTACGATCTCCCTTTCTCATTAGGAGTACTCGTAACCTAGGCTTTTAACCCCACATTGTCATACGTCATTAGTGACGTCATCGGCTCACTAAACATAGCCGTTCGGCACCTCCCTTTCATCTTCTGTAATCGGAGCCGTGACGTGCACCCATTGTGCTCTGAAGGCCAAGGTTCGCTCTCTAATAATTCTAATGGACGTGCCCTACTATTGGTTCGGTTTTTAATATCGATTCTCACATTTTATTCGAATACTTTGTGAACATAACGGTGGTATAGCCAACTTGAAACCAATGGACTACAGCTCATAATCGACCGGGGTAGTACCATACTCTCACAGAAGATCGACGTAAAGTTGCTATAAGAGCTGCATGTCTTCGTACGATGAGTGAGAGAACAGGCAGCCCAAATTTACTTACCCTTTGTCCCACTCCCGTCAGGTCCGCAACGTGCGACCAATGCCTTTGGTATCGCAAGCTTCTATAGGCTACGGTTACTGCTTATTATCAGGCGGTTGTTTGATGACTTTGTATTAATAAATCGAACTCAATAGTCTTGGGAGCGATCTTGGAATGTCGTTCTTATGTCACATGAATCCTCCTACTAATAATATTATAAATGCGAAAGTTTGTGAGTGTGGAAGTATGTATGTATGTATGTTTGTTACTCCTTCACGCAAAAACTGCTGAACGGATTTGGATGAAATTTGGAACACAGATAGATTACAACCGGGATTAACATATAGAATACTTTTTAACCCGATAATCCCGAAATTTTTGCTAAGTTAAATACTACGCGGATGAAGTCGCGGGGCACAGCTAGTAAGAAATAAAATGATAAAAGCTTACTAAGGGCCGCTTTCAGACTTGAAATCGATTTATTAATACGGGCCAATTAGTCGTTCCCGATCACTCTAACTTGTCCTTAATGCGTAAATATCCTTAATTCCGTGCAATGTAATGCTCCAGAAAATTGTGCGCTATTTCTCAAAAGTTAAAATTGATTTTGATAAAACTATTGAAACCAGTAGTAGAGGTGAAGAGTGATCGCATGTGTACACTCAAGGCTAGTTTCTTAACAAATTACCCTTATCGTGATGAGATCGACAATAAAGCTAATTCACTAGGATACATTCAAGTATATTCAACAATAATAATTGCGATAAATCGCTAACAGGCGCATTCACAAATGATACTTGTCTAAATAAGGAAGCAACTCAATAGAAAGTTTGACGTTTCTCAAAGGCGTTCGCAAGCACTGCGAGACCATAAGGTCTTATTTACTTTGACAATTCCTATGAAGGTAAGTATTGGTTGGGTGTTGCACTTATCGTTATACATGTAATTCTTCTGTACGTGTGTTTTTTTCACTGAACTTCTTCTAAACGGATGGACCGATATTGATGATTTTTTTGTGTGTTTGAGTGGGCCCCTTCATAGTTTCCATTCATAATTTGACCCAGTAGCTGCAATTGGGGTCGCAGCATTTTACTGTATCCGATTTCCGGCCAAATATAGTGACCTTATTAATTAACTGGTTCAGCTCTCCAGTTTAATTAGCAGTTAACTACGATGACTTTACTTCCTAAGTACCAACCAAATCGTGTCCAAGTCTTCTAGCTCCTGTGTGATGTTTTAATCGACTTCAAAAAAAGAAGGAGGTCTGTATGTTTTTTTATGTATTTCCACCGATTTCACCGTAAATTCTGGACTGATTTTTAAAAATTTGCTACGATAGAAAAAAAAACTTCTCATACTACTTGTTGATGAGTGATTACCATTAATATAATAGTTTAGGAACCCTAGTTCAAGGGTGCCGGTTGCGTGTGGCTCAATCAGCCCCTTTATCGTATACACCATCAGATCAGGGCCATTTTACTATACTTAATTAAATGCAACAAAGGACGAAAATAAACTAACGTAAGGTCTACCTGTGAGTTATTTATGTATGGCCCCATTAGTTCTACGAGGTTGGAGAAAAGGGTTCGCAAGGTTGGTACGCCCTGCGAAGCGTGAGTGAGTCAGGTGCTTTAAATCAGGAATCTATCCTAAATCCAGACTTTTTCATTTTGTCTGAAGATACATGATGTAATGACCATCTGACATGTGACCTAAGAGACCGCCGGCGAAGTACTGTAACGAGTGATCTTGGGAAGGCTTGTGTCCAATAGTATTCACTGTTCTTGCTGATGGATGGATAGGAGATTACTTGCTTTCAAGTGAAATACAGGGTATTTCAAAAGTATTAATAAATAATTATTTAGGAACGTCATATTAATTATACAGCAGTTGATATTTAGATGTGTAGTGAAGATAGAAGATATACGTATTTTTTACATATTCTGACTTATGGGCATTTGAATATTTGTCACAACTGTAGTATTGCACACTTATACCATATCCAATGCCCTGGTAACAGCGTTAACTATATCAAGGAGTAGCTGCTACTAATATTTAAGAAAAAAAATAATATATTAATGTTTCATAGTACTTGAGATATATTACTTTGCGGGTTCATCTAAATATATATAACTCAAAGGTGACTGACTGACTGACATAGTGATCTATCAACGCACAGCCCAAACCACTGGACGGATCGGGCTGAAATTTGGCATGCAGATTGATTTTATGACGTAGGCATCCGCTAAGAAAGGATTTCGATTAATTCTACCCCCAAGTGGATAAAATAGGGGATGAAAGTTTTTATGAAACTTTGTCAATCAAATTCCACGCGGACGAAGTCGCGGGCACAGCTAGTACCATATAAGTATGCCAGATACTCATCCAAATCCTCAATTGTTATTTCTAACTTTTGGCACAGCCTGTGTACTCCATTAGGCCGTAAGGGCCATGCTAATTCCTTAAATCTCACTACAAAAGCTGCGTATAAGTTCACAAAGAAAAACAACCCTATAGGATAATGGAGTCCCCTCACTTATTACATAAACTCCCTTAACCCTGAGCTTGAATGAGTGACCTTCGCGTGACCCCAGTGAGGGCCCCGACCCCTGCCCTTGCGCCCATTAATGAATAATGAATCAGATGAGAAAATTATACCTTATACTAACCTTGTACTACAAAAAAATTATAAGTAATCAAAACTAATGATTCGTGCTTATAATATATCAAATTAGTACCACATAACACATCATTTGGTTTGTAGTAAATAAGCATTGTATATACTTAAAGATGCATTGAGTTGTAGTAAAATCAAAACAACGTAAGTGGTTTAAATTTGAACCATATTCCAAACAAATTACGAGGCATATTGCACAAAGGGACCCATTTTGAGATCATGTTTACTGCGCCTAACTTACAAACAGAGATCTAGAATACTGAGCATCGTAGAAATTGAGTCAGACAGTACAGAGAAAATACTCGAAAATGAGTCTTTATAAAAATCTGAGCACTCAGTTTTGAGATATATTTTATACTCTAGTATAGGATGATTTTGGAAAATTCCACCTAGCCATAAGCGGCCATTCACACGGTTAAACCGACAGCGATAATTTCCATACATTTTACTGTATTGAGTGTCAAATATGGCCACTATCTGACAAAAATGTATAGAAGAGACGGTGGCGGCTTCAAAGTGTGATTGACCGCAAAGGGGGTGAAATGGGGATGGATGTTTGTATGTAAACTCCGTATCGAGATCCACTCGAACAAATTACACCGATTACTTGTCGTCCCGATGAAACACAAAGAACTAGTGATGACGTCACAAAAGCAGACCTATTTTCTATTATCGAAGGTTACGATCATAAATGCGTCCAGTCCGTCGCACAAACATTTGGCAAACGCGACCACGCCTCATCGATTGTTTAGTGCCTACGGAATCGGTTTGTTTTGCTAATGAACCCTGTATAAACTAAGTCTATCTACTTTGTGGTAATAACGTTAGGATAATGTCAATCAAGCTCAGCTTTGTAGGTTAGCATTTTCCAGATGCCTCAGAAACTTTTAAAATAGTCTGTTGAGCTTCAGAACTTCGTGGATATGTTTTATCTACATTACAGTATCTAAGCTTTGATAAAAGATATCTGAGTAATACTATTTGACATTTTATATTTTTCTTTTGTTCATTGAAAAGAGACCATTGAGTTTCCTGCCGGATTTTCTCAGTGGAAGCAGCATTCCGAACCGGTGGTACATTCGGACTATTCATAAATGCTTTTTTGGCTTACATGAATTAAAACAATTTTGAGTTGAGTTTTGAGTTTATATTACAACATGTATTATGCATCTATATTTGATGAACATGCGTAGTCTAATAAAACTGACAACTATCAAAATATTTTCACTAGATTTGGTAGTACTGTAATAGAAGGTACACATTCATATTTCATTACCACTTCATTTTTTTAAGTCTGTCAGACTAGTTATTTGGTGCAAAGCAATTCGATTACGTATTATCTGTCGTATTTTTTATAATTCTTCTTAAAACTGAACCCATCCTTATGTTACGGCATTCGTCTCCTTATCGAATTAGCTAGCGGTCAACTCTAAAGCCATTACTGAGCTGATCTGTTCCGAGTGGCCAGTACAGTAAAAGTCACTTCCCTGTATAATATAATATATAATAACCATAACGTATTAAAATTTCATCCAGAACTGCCCGAACAATAATAATACTCACATAACATGGGAACAGGAAGCGGCATTAACATAAATTATCATACTACCGGCAGAAGCTTGCCCATGTTGATTCTACAAAAGCTACATAACGGACTATCGGCTGACTACTGAAATGCTACTTAAGTTTAAGTGCTACCTAGCTGAAATATTTTTACAAAAAGTTACTTTATTACATGGTATAGTGGTTGGTATGTTAGCTTAGCTATAGATACTGTTTGATCGAAATTTGATTTGATAGTCGATGATTTTATAAATGTCTTCTATGATTTTTTAAATTGTGTTCTTCGGCGAACAAAAGCATGTATACCTTTTATATAAGGTACTGTCCACCTTCTACCTTGAAAATATTTCGTTATTTACCTCCCTGCGGCCGTGGGAGGCAAAAGTACAAAACACACGATGAATAATTCACGCGACGGCTGCCCGTCGCTCTGTGGCCGCTGATCCAGTTAGGGCGCGCGACGGACACAAGACACTCGAATTTACATTGTACTGGTAGCTTTTGTGTGTCACTAATTACCGTGTTAAAAGGCACAGGGTTATACTACGTGTCCGGTGTTGGGAAACACATGAGTGACTCTTTTCATTTCACGGGTATCTACTTTTAGGGGCGCCACTTTTACCTCGTTCAAATTAATTAATTAATTCAAATTAATTCAATTAATTAATTCAAATATTTTTATTTCAAATAGGCCAGATTAACTGGCACTTTTAAAAAGTCAAGAACTAGGTGCATGTTCCAAAACAAAGTCCTATGGAGAAGAACATGCGTTAAAAAATAAACATGAAATTTCTGCGAGAAAGACAGTCAGAATTCCACGTGGACTATTCGGTTATCATTTTATGTGTTACCTAAATTGTAATTTTATCAATGAATAATTAGATATTCTAATTGAAAAATGTCCCGTGTAGTAGCGAGCGGGTATTGGGAGCCAGCACAAGCAATAGATTACCTTGCCTGCCATTACCCCTCCGATTACACAAGCCGAGCGGCGCTCGGTCAGCATAATGTGTAGTTGCAATCAAAGAGGATAATAATTAATCACTACGTTTTCGCAATTTTACCGACACCTGGGAACACGCGCGTGTTGTGTGTATTGGCTTGTTTCCCGCTTTGTCTTTTTATCCATATACTGAGTTTCGTTACTTTCATTACGTCATATTTTTTCCTAAAATATAACACAAATGTGGATGTATTTATAAGTATATTTTGTCTACAGTTAAATTTAAATTCCAATAACGTGTTTACCCGTACGATTGTAAAGGTCTAGAGGCTTATCTACATCACCCATCAATGCCAAATATGCCCTGAATGCGGACGAATTTAGCCCGAAATCTGCCTTTCGATTTCAACACCCCTTTATTAGCATTGGACATCTCTGGGACCGACGTGAATAGCCAATCATAAAATGCAAAGCTGCGGTGGGTTATCGCCTCTTGAAGACCCGTAAACCTAATATTACTTCGACTTAGTAGAGGTACCTATACTTATTTGAAATGGTACTTATCTGCTAGATTTATATCTCACCGATAAAAAGTAATCCTAGGATAATCCTAATCTATCATTACATTTTATACATATACTTGGTTTTTCGTTAGTTCTTTAAGACACGCAAAGAATCCGTGGAAATAGGTTGCTGTACAACTACAATTTGATATTTTAATCAGTTATTGACGACCGCTTGGCGCAGTGGTTCGAGCGTAGGCCGCTCGGCTCACTGCACATGGTGGTTGCGGGTTCGATTCCCGCCAGGGCAAATTTCGTAAATGGCCTTTTCGTAATTTGCCCAGGTCTGGGTGTCACTGGGATCGCCCCCAGTCCATTGTACGGTACCCATAGTACAAGCTTTGCTTAGTTTGGGACCGTACAGTTGGTGTGTCTGTCTGGCGATATTATTATTATTATTATTAGTTATACAATTTCTAAAATAAGTTTATGCTTGGCTAAAGTTACCTCAAAATTAACATTACAATGTTCTTGAACCTTGTAATTGATGATGCGAAACTCGTGTATTTGACGGTAACATCAAGTTTAGTCGAGGCTACCTGATTGGAGAGAAAAGTTGCTTTCAACAGTAGCTTGAAGCATTGTTCAGTAACTATTTAATGTTTTACAATTTCCTCCATTGGTATTTCTGTACATTGATATTTCGATCCAATATCTGAAATTGTAGTTTGTCTTAAAAACTGCAATATTGGAAGCCGAACCAATATTGCGACTTGCGACGAGCAATCGCTGGAAATACCGGCGTACAATTTCGAATGTACATCACGTACCCCACCACGTCACTGCACTCTAACTAGTGAGTGTTTTTAACACTCACAAACCTAATATAATGGAAGGGATGAAAAAGGGATAATATTATTATATGCGCTCTGAAAACCAGCGTTGGGAAATTCTCTGCGTCGCCTTAACAAATTCTGAAAGTGGATTCTGTTGGTTGCACTCTAACGTAGTGGTTATATTCTCTTAGCTTCTTTATTCCTTTCTTCCAAATCGAACCCTTCCCATTTTTCTTTTGATTATTATATTATACTCAATACGTCCGAAAATGTTGCTATTTTCCTGGCATTTTTTCACTATAATCATAATACTCGATAAAGTTGTAGATTGGTTCAATGTAAATAATCTTCTACTTAATGAGAATAAAACGAAATGTATAAAGTTCTCAACGCCAAATGTGAGACAAGTAGGAACCAATATACGACTAAATGGAGCAGAATTGGACCTTGTGGAGGAAACTGTCTTTCTAGGGATCTCTATAGATGCTAAATTGCAATGGGGTCCTCATATCAAAAAATTGTCGGGTAAACTCAGCTCTGCGGCATATGCTGTTAAAAAAATCAGGCATTTAACCGACGTTGAAACAGCTAGAATTGTTTATTTTAGTTATTTCCATAGCGTTATGTCATATGGCATACTGCTCTGGGGATGCTCTGCTGACTTAAACTCCATTTTTGTTCTGCAGAAAAGAGCCATACGAGCTATTTACAATCTAGCTCCAAGAATCTCCCTCAGAGAAAAATTTAAAGAAATAAATATTCTAACTGTTGTGTCACAATTTATCTATGAAAATCTCATGTACGTTAAAAAAAATGTTAATAATTTTGAGAAAAGGAGCGACGCTCATTCTATAAATACACGGAATAAGCACAAGCTATCCGTACATGTAACTCGTCTCCACAGAATAAGTCATTCTTTTATGGGCCAATGTATACGTTTTTACAATAAGCTTCCCAATGAAATCCGAGATTTACCTATCAATAAGTTTAAAACCCTAATTAAAACTAAACTCAGTGCAAAGGGTTATTACAAAATCTCGGATTATTTGGATGATAAATCAGCTTGGGACTGAGCAGCTCAAATCTCGACAGTCAATAATAATGTCAAAGCGTAGCGTGTCTTGCCCTACTTGTCCGAATTATTTGTGTAATTCTTAGTAATATCAGAAGGCAGCACACTGGAGCTATTATAATATTTATATTAATATCTACTACCCTTTGTAATTATTGAATATAAGCAACTGGCGATAAAAAAAAAATATAAAAAAAATGACATGTAAAAAGACAAGCCCGCTGAGTTTCTTGCCGGATCTTCTCAGTCGAGGTCGCGTTCCGATCCGGTTGTAGATATAAGAAAAAAAATAATAATGTAAAATTGACAATTTGTAAGTGCCCCCGTAGGCCTAAACAAAATAAACGCTTTGAATTTGAATTTGAATTTGAATGATGGCTACTATTGTACTGAAATGCAATGTCGTGCACGGAAAAGTATACATTTTATTACACGGAGTTTCAGCTTCCAAACTCCCGAAGTTTGATTAGTTGGTGGTATTTCAAAGAAAATAGCCCCGCTACTCTTAATTAAAACAGTTTCGGACTCTGTATTTATAAGAGTAGGTACCTGTACAAGAAATTGGATCTAAAAAGTTTATGAAGCTTCAGTTGAACTTACAAGTTCTGCGTTAAGGAATTGTGAGAGAGAAATCCTACTAATATTATAAATGCGAAAGTTTGTGAGTGTGGATGTATGTATGTATGTATGTATGTTTGTTACTCCTTCACGCAAAAACTACTGAACAGATTTGGATGAAAATTGGAACACAGATAGATTATAACCGGGATTAACATATAGGATACTTTTTAGCCCGATAATCCCGAATTTTTTGCTAAGTTTAAATACTACGCGGATGAAGTCGCGGGGCACAGCTAGTAATTGTATATTTCCTGCTAGCAAAGATCGGATCTTTTATCATGATACTATTGTGTATCAGACATACATACAATGTATTGTCCCACGATGTTTTATAATCTACAGTAGAATAAACATGTGTGATTATTTTGGCCCTACCTGATTTTTTTCTGCTTCACTTTTACAGGATCTTAAGCATCCTCAGAAGTTCTTTGTCTGTTTATTAACTTGTTTTCTCTGACGTTTGTGTAATATCTGAATAATAATAATTATACTCAGAAGGGACACCAATTATAATTCATCCTTTATGCTGTAAGTATGTTAAGAAGAAAAAGTTATTGTACTTACGAATGACCTGTCCATACTCTGAACTGTAAAATAAATAAAATACAATTTTTATACACGTTTCTAAAATGATATTATTTAATTTCTCAGCAATCTCATCTTGAATCTTCAAGCTTTAGTTGTTTCACAAGAACATACAAGCTTCTGATTCAATAACAGGATTTTGTCTAGCTTAAGTTCGAGCCAATGCTTCGTAGTTTGGTACGGAACAACATTTGACATTACAGACTTGGACACCTTTTATTTATATATGTGTATGTCTAACTAGCTGTGCCCCGCGACTTCATCCGCGTAGTATTTTAACTTAGCAAAAATTTCGGGATTATCGGGATTAAAAGTATCCTATGTGTTAATCCCGGTTATAAACTGTGTTCCAAATTTCATCCAAATGCGTTCAGTAGTTTTTGCCTGAAAGAGTAACAAACATCCACACTTACAAACTTTCGCATTTATAATATTTGTAGGATTAATGCACCAAACGGAAAATGTAGAGTTAATCTGTAGAGGATGTTTCCATCAAAAAGAAAATAGGATCAAACAAAATTCTTGACCGACAATTTATTCTATTACTTTGACATAACATTAAATTTTCCCAAAAAACTACTCATCTGTAACAATAAGGAAACTTTCAAAATAAGACGTGACATTTATTGATAACATTCTCACAGAACATATTCCCAAGGCGATGGATGAACGATGAAAACGTTGGTATGAATTTTTTATATTCCCCGCCGTGAATGATTCGATTCAGTCCTGTAACTCACTCAATTCTTCCTTTATAAATGCAAATTGATCTATGTATTGGAAAGTATTTCATATTTCGCTATTTTTGCTGTGTTAACCTTGGAAAAATGCGGTTGTGTTCGGAGAAAAAGCTAACATTTCTTCAGGATAAAATTCGGCTCTACCGGAAGTAAATTATATAGCTTTTAGTTTGTGATTACGAATATTTGAAAATCAAATACTGTACCTACATGGACGTACCAAATTTTTACACTTGGGGGAAGAAATCTGGGTTTTTGGCCTTAGGGGAGCAAATCTGAAATATACTGTAGGTAAGACTCATTACGAGTTCTGAAAAAAAATACTTTAAGATAGCAGTGATTTTTCCAGTGGTAGGTAGGGTGAAGCTGTAGCCACTTGACTTCAGTTCAAATACGGCCTGGGTTGACCAGGGTAGTACCAGGGTGGTCTCCCAGAAGATCGGCGTAAAGGAGCTACTAAAGCTGTGTTTCGTACGATGGGTAAGAGAGCTGGAAGCCCAACCTTCCTACCTTCCCCTCCTAAACTATCCCAATTCCCTTCAGGTAGGCAACGTGCGAGCAATGCCTTTGGTATAACAAGCATCTATAGACTAGGTCGTACGCTTGAGGCCGACTTGGTTTAATATAAAAAATAAATCTAGTCCGCATTAGCAATTCTTGGTAATCTTAAAAGGCAACACACTGGAGCTATTAAATTTATATTAATATCTACGTTGTAATTATTAATTAGATAAGCAACTGGCGATTAAAATAAATAAATATAACAAAATGTAAAAAGACAAGCCCGCTGAGTTTCTTGCTGGATCTACTCAGTCGAGGTCGCGTTCCGAACCGGTTGTAGATATAAGAAAAAAATATGTAAAATTAACAATTTGTAAGTGCCCCCGTAGGCCTAAACAAAACAAACGATTTTAATTTGAATTTGAAATAGCTACATATTGTCTACTATACAGCCATTACCAACCTGCATTGTCAAGCCACTTTTGCGTGAATGAGCGTATTTATATTCGGGCAACGATATGGAAAATGTTAATTTAAAGATAAATTATTAATCTGTCCAGAGAATTGCGCTAATTTTAAAATCCTTAAATTCAATGAAATAAAATTCGGGGTCAGTAAAATTACAGTCATTAAAGGAAACTTGGAATCCTCATTGAAAATTAACGGCAATAATCGTAAATGTCACTGAGGAATTTTCTTCGTTGTAATTCATTAGCTCGTTAGCAGTTTATAAAAGAAAATGCTTTAATTTGTCACGGAAGTAATTAAGTACCTACCTAGATTTTGCAAAGAAAATCCAGAGTCACAAGCTCCAGTTTTGGATGATTAATTGTTATTAACGCAACGAGCGACTATAAGGGTAAACGCCCACTTAGCTATGCTCTATGAAGAAGCGGGCCACTCCGTTTACACAAATTGGATCGCTTCATTTCCTGTTGAAGTTGCGGAAATGAATCTATCCTTTGGTAAAAGCAGGTCACTCATAGCACAGCTAAGTGGACGGTCACCCTAAACAGATACAATAGACAATCCATTGTTCGATATGCACGCGATATATAGAGCCCGTTATGGGTTAATACAATTAACTATGATGCATCTGAAACCTAGAAACATTGTAAATTAAAAAGTCTCATATTTTCTCCTACTCAGTAATTTCTTATTTATAAATACAGCAACATAAATTTAAATAAAAACAAAGTACTTACCACAACATACGGTGTTAGTGTTTTATAAGCCCTATTCACCTCGCGTTCGCTTATTGCGGGCGTAACACTAAAACACGCCATTCCATTAATAAACGACGGGCCTTTTAATATGTTAATGTTGCCATTCGCGCGCGTTAGCGAAATGAGCCATTGTTTGCGTAGAGATCAGTGCAAAATAATACATACAATAAGCCATATCGTACGACCATGTATACCACGAAACGCCGAAATGTATTTCGTCGAATCACGTTTCATCGAAGCACCAATACAATTTATTTGCTATTGACCAATGATACATTATGAAGAATGAACTCATGATGACAAAATACATGTTAGCCATGTACCTACAGTAAGTACAGTTACAATACAGCTTAGTTAAGTTTAGTTTGTGGTACAACGGAATTAGCACCGTTGCTCGCTGCGGAAAACGAACATTCGTAGAGATGGGACACTGCGATCGTATTCGACTTTAGTATTTAAATTCCAAAGATAATCTACAATCCAAAGACAATGGCCACCATTTTGGTTTTCCAAAGTAGACGGTCACCATTTTGTGTTTATTTTTCTTATTCGTTAATTGACACTGCCGAAATACCTATTAAACTGGGTGGGCCATATTTTTAAAGAATGAATTGAATTGATGATCCACTTCAATCCTGGGCAAAACTGATACCATGGATTCAACTCATGATTCTGGACGCCCCACATTTAGAATTATCCGTCCAAATTATAATTAATAATGGTATTGAGCTTATTTATATTGCAGTCTATTTCAAAAATAGTAATTATTGATTTATTTATGTAAAATCACTTGAGATATATTTGTATAAAGAATTCATGTTTAAAACTGTTTAAAAATTGAGAAAAATTTGGGCATAATTCAGTTCAATATTATATTCACGTATAAATTTTACGTATCACTTATACCTTGTATTTAAGATGCGTATACGGAAAGATATACTCATCTTTTTAGATTCCATTGTTCAAGAGCTAATGATTGTCTTCTGGTAATAACCTTTAAATAACGCTTCAAGACAATAAAGATAATGAATGGATTCAAGTTACGGATATATACGCCATCTGGTTTTTACTGTTCGAAGCTGTGTTTATATTAAAGCGATTTGAAAGTAGATCAAGTATTATAATTTTCCAGTAGTAGAAACCAATAAAACCTTTAATAATGACTTTTAGGAAACACTCAAAACTTCGCGTAAGTCAATCAAAATAAAATCGAGGATATTTCGAATTTCGATTTAAAATAATTCAATTTTGTTCTATACCTGATACTCATTTTAAGCCTGTAGACATAAGTACCTCTAGAGCAGTGGTTCCCAAACTTATTTTGTATACTGCCCACTTTGAGAATAAATTATTTTTTTGCGCCCCCATTTTTTCACCTACTTAAAAACACTGTAACGTCAAATTCAATTAATTGATTTTTCTGGGTCTCTTACCGCCTTTAGGCCTGCAGCGCCCACAAGGGGGCGTTATCGCCCACTTTGGGAAACGATGCTCTAGAGTTTCCATTCCATTGATTGCGTATCCATGGATAGTTAGAAGGATGAACCCAAGCGATTTCGAACTTTCCGCACCGCTAGCCACATACAAACACAGCCTTAGAACTGGCTGGCTTCACTTAATAGGCTTTAATCCTCCCAAATTAAAGAGCACGTGTCGCCATCACGATACCTAATGAAATGTGATGTTTGTTTTGTGTCGCTTCATACGACCGTTAACTTTTATTTCCCGATATATAGGCTACAATGGAATGATTTTATGATTTCTGTTTTATTTTTGCCTATTTAGTAGGTATTTTGGCTTTGTGACCCATACATGACTTAGCATGTTGTCTTACGATTTCTTTTACACAAAACAAAAACAATATTTGGTTGTTCATAAAAATAACTACCAGGGTAATACCACCTTCTCACAGGAGATCGGCGTAAAGTATCTGTTATAGCTGCGTACCGCACCTCCCTCTGTCCCTCTCCCCTTCAGATTGGCAACGTACGATCAATGCCTTAAGCATTGTAATCATCTTTAAGCTACGGTAACAGCTTAAAATCAGGCCAGCAGTACGATTGTTTGCCGATTTATCATTCAAGAAAAAACTAATTTAGTCCTACTAATCCTTACTAATATTATAAATGCGAAAGTAACTCTGTCTGTCTGTCTGTCTGTCTGTCTGTCTGTCTGTCTGTCTGTCGCTCTTTCACACCAAAACTACTGAACCGATTTCAATGAAATTTGAAACACAGATAGTCTAGAGCATGAGAAAGGACATAGGCTACTTTTATCCCGAATAATTTTATCCCGTATGCTGCCGTGGGACAATTATCGATCCTACTGAACGGATTTGGATGAAATTTGGAAACCACATAGTTCAAAACCTGTATTACGACATAGGATACTTTTAATCCCGAATACTTTGTATCCCGATAGTATGTTCCCGTGGGACAATTATCGACACTACTGAACGGATTTGGATGAAATTTGGAAACCAGATAGTTCTAAACCTGAATTAAAACATGGGATACTTTTTATCCCGAATACAATTTATCCGGAAAGTATGTTCCCGTGGGACAATGATCCATCCTGCTGAACGGATTTGGATGAAATTTGGAACACAGATAGTTCGAAACCTGGATTAAAACATGGGATACTTTTTATCCCGATATTATGTTCCCGTGGGACAATTATCGATCCTACTGAACGGATTTGGATGAAATTTGGAAACCAGATAGTTCAAAACCTGTATTAAAACATGGGATACTTTTTACCCCGAATACTTTTTATCCCGTATGCTCCCGTGGGACAACTATCCATCCTGCTGAACGGATTTGGATGAAATTTGGAACACAGATAGTTCAAAACCTGGATTAAAACATGAGATACTTTTTATCCCGATAGTATGTTCCCGTGGGACAATTATCGATCCTACTGAACGGATTTGGATGAAATTTGGAAACCAGATAGTTCAAAACCTGTATTAAAACATGGGATACTTTTTATCCCGAATAATTTTTATCCCGTATGCTCCCGTGGGACAATTATTGATCCTACTGAACGGATTTGGATAAAATTTGGAACACAGATAGTTCAAAATCTGTATTACAACATAGGATACTTTTATCCCGAATACTTTGTATCCTGATAGTGTGTTCCCGTGGGACAATTATCGACACTACTGAACGGATTTGGATGAAATTTGGAAACCAGATAGTTCTAAACCTGTATTAAAACATGGGATACTTTTTATCCCGATAGCATGTTCCCGTGGGACAATTATCGATCCTTCTGAACGGATTTGGATGAAATTTGGAAACCAGATAGTTCAAAACCTGTATTAAAACATGGTATACGTTTAATCCCGAATACTTTTTATCCCGATAGTATGCTCCCGTGGGACAATTATCGATCATACAGAACGGATTTGGATGAAATTTGGAAACCAGATAGTTCTAAACCTGTATTAAAACATGGGATACTTTTTACCCCGAATACTTTTTATCCCGTATGCTCCCGTGGGACAATTATCCATCCTGCTGAACGGATTTGGATGAAATTTGGAACACAGATAGTTCAAAACCTGGATTTAAACATGAGATACTTTTTATCCCGATAGTATGTTCCCGTGGGACAATTATCGATCCTACTGAACGGATTTGGATGAAATTTGGAAACCAGATAGTTCAAAACCTGTATTAAAACATGGGATACTTTTTACCCCGAATACTTTTTATCCCGTATGCTCCCGTGGGACAACTATCCATCCTGCTGAACGGATTTGGATGAAATTTGGAACACAGATAGTTCAAAACCTGGATTAAAACATGAGATACTTTTTATCCCGATAGTATGTTCCCGTGGGACAATTATCGATCCTACTGAACGGATTTGGATGAAATTTGGAAACCAGATAGTTCAAAACCTGTATTAAAACATGGGATACTTTTTATCCGAATAATTTTTATCCCGTATGCTCCCGTGGGACAATTATTGATCCTACTGAACGGATTTGGATAAAATTTGGAACACAGATAGTTCAAAATCTGTATTACAACATAGGATACTTTTATCCCGAATACTTTGTATCCTGATAGTGTGTTCCCGTGGGACAATTATCGATCCTACTGAACGGATTTGGATGAAATTTGGAAACCAGATAGTTCTAAACCTGTATTAAAACATGGGATACTTTTTATCCCGTATGCTCCCGTGGGACAATTATCCATCCTGCTGAACGGATTTGGATGAAATTTGGAACACAGATAGTTCAAAACCTGGATTTAAACATGAGATACTTTTTATCCCGATAGTATGTTCCCGTGGGACAATTATCGATCCTACTGAACGGATTTGGATGAAATTTGGAAACCAGATAGTTCAAAACCTGTATTAAAACATGGGATACTTTTTATCCCGAATAATTTTTATCCCGTATGCTCCCGTGGGACAATGATTGATCCTACTGAACGGATTTGGATAAAATTTGGAACACAGATAGTTCAAAATCTGTATTACAACATAGGATACTTTTATCCCGAATACTTTGTATCCTGATAGTGTGTTCCCGTGGGACAATTATCGACACTACTGAACGGATTTGGATGAAATTTGGAAACCAGATAGTTCTAAACCTGTATTAAAACATGGGATACTTTTTATCCCGATAGCATGTTCCCGTGGGACAATTATCGATCCTTCTGAACGGATTTGGATGAAATTTGGAAACCAGATAGTTCAAAACCTGTATTAAAACATGGTATACGTTTAATCCCGAATACTTTTTATCCCGATAGTATGCTCCCGTGGGACAATTATCGATCATACAGAACGGATTTGGATGAAATTTGGAAACCAGATAGATCAAAACCTGTATTAAAACATGGGATACTTTTTATCCCGAATACTTTTTATCACGTATGCTCCCGTGGGACAATTATCGATCCTACTGAACGGATTTGGATGAAATTTGGAACACATATAGTTCAAAACCTGGATTAAAACATGGGATACTTTTTATCCCGAATTCTTTTTATCCCGTATGCTCCCGTGGGACAATTATCGATCCTACTGAACGGATTTGGATGAAATTTGGAACACAGATAGTTCCAAACCTGGATTAAAACATGGGATACTTTTTATCCCGATAGTATGTTCCCGTGGGACAATTATCGATCCAACTGAATGGATTTGGATGAAATTTGGAACACAGATAGTTCAAAACCTGGATTAAAACATGGGATACTTTTTATCCGGAATACTTTTAATCCCGTATGCTCCCGTGGGACAATTATCGATCCTGCTGAACGGATTTGGATGAAATTTGGAACACAGATAGTTCAAAACCTGGATTAAAACATGAGATACTTTTTATCCTGATAGTATGTTCCCGTGGGACAATTATCGATCCTACTGAACGGATTTGGATGAAATTTGGAAACCAGATAGTTCAAAACCTGTATTAAAACATGGGATACTTTTTATCCCGAATACTTTTTATCCCGTATGCTCCCGTGGGACAATTATTGATCCTACTGAACGGATTTGGATAAAATTTGGAACACAGATAGTTCAAAATCTGTATTACAACATAGGATACTTTTTATCCCGAATACTTTGTATCCTGATAGTATGTTCCCGTGGGACAATTATCGATCCTACTGATCGGATTTGGATGAAATTTGGAAATCAGATAGTTCTAAACCTGTATTAAAACATGGGACACTTTATATCCTGATAGATAGTTTAAAACCTGTAAACGACTTTGACGGGAATTTCACTGGCTGATAGCTTATGTTATAAGAAGTAACGTGAGCTACTTTTATAAAAAAAAATACTTTCCGTAAACTCTGCGAACTAGACAAATATTTTTTGTTAAATAAAATTTTTGTTAAGTTAAATTCAACGCGGACGAAGTCGCGGGCACAGCTAGTATAAATATAAATGCGAAAGTTTGTGAGTGTGGATGTATGTTTGTTACTCTTTCACGCAAAAACTACTGAACGGATTTGGATAAAATTTGGAGCACAGATAGTTTATAACCTGGATTAACACATATAATACTTTACTTAAGACTACGCGGACGCAGTCGCGGGCAGAAACTATTATTTATAAAAATAACTTCAACCAACACAAATTACGCGCGATGTTTGAAATTACATTGTGAATAACTCAAAGACTTGTTGTTTAAACCAAACAGCGTTTCTTTTTACATTGTTTTTTAAGACACCAGCTATTTTATCTTGCAAGTAAATTTAGTTTGATACCTGTAGTCGAGCGCAATCGGTCCCAGAGGAAATCAGAGTGGTGCATCTATACCTGTTTAAAAGTCCAACATCAGGGGCCCAATTCTGTTAACCACTGGCTTCTCGATCGACTCGCACCCGCCTCGCAATACGTCAAAACTGACGTATCGCTTATCTGTATACGTCAATTATGACAGTTTTCCTCCGAGTGCGAGTCCAGCTTTGTTGTTGGTATCGTAGTATAGTATTACCGGTGGTAGAGCTAAGTTGCAGAGAATTTACTACAAGCTCATATACGGATTGGTTCGGCCGGGGTAGTACCAAACTGTCACATAATATTTAGTTGCTATTAAGACTATTAATATTATTTAGGTTACTAAAGCGACGGCCATATGAAGAGCGACTTGAGGCACTCAAGCTTACAACGCTAAAGGACCGTAGGGATCGTGGAGACTTAATTGAGACATATAAGATCTTAAATGGACATTATGATCTACAGAATTTCCAAAACTTATTTGAGCGTGACAACTATGACCGTCTAAGAGGCCATCACTTAAAATTGAGGACCAGTTTCTCAAAAAACAATCCTCACAAGCACTTCCTGAGCAACAGAGTGGTTAGAGCGTGGAATAAGCTCCCAGTAGACGTTGTATCAGCTCAAAATGTAAACCAGTTTAAGAATCGACTCGATAAACACCTGAAAGAGAAAAGCTAGAAGAGAACAACAGGATACAGGCACCTATCAGTTGAATCAACTGCCTGCCTGATACTAAATAATAATAATAATAATATTTAGAAGCTATTAAGTATAGTTGCGTTTCGTACGATGATTTAGGGAGCCGGAAGCCAAACATCTCCCATTCCCTTCCCCTTCCTCTGTCCCACTCCTCTTAAGGTCGGTGACGTGCGAGCAATGCCTTTGGTATTGTAAGCATTTTTTAAGCTATTAAGATTTTACTATAGGAATGCGCTTACGTCAATTTGATGGCCTGAGTGGCATTCGAATCCAGATCCTTTCTGTTCTGTTACCATCTAACCAGTTGGTCATTAACGCCATATTCCGCAAACAAATATGTAATCATTTAGCCCTTTTGACGTCCCACTCTTGAGCTCGGGCTTCCCCTCACTACGAGGGGGATTCAGGCCGTAATCCACCACGCGGGCCCAGTGCGGGTTGGCATATTTAACATGTCTTTCGAAAATTGGTTGGAATCCCTAAGATATGCAGGTTTCCTCACGATGTTTTCCTTCACCGTAAGCAAGTGATAATCATAATAGAAATAATGAAATTCTGCAATCAAAACTGATGTATTATGCCAATTCACGGTTTATAACACCGATTTGTTCATGTCTTACAAATATTAGGTAATAGCAAAATTGCGTGCTCTACCGTAATATTCTAACCTAACTATGTCAAACGATTTCCTGTTCTACGTCGTTAGACGTAGAGTGTGGGCGGGAAAATCCAATATCACAATTATTGTTTTACTAGCTGTGCCCGCGACTTCGTCCGCGTTGAATTTAACTTAACAAAAATTTTATTTAACAAAAAATATTTGTCTAGTTCGCAGAGTTTACGGAAAGTATTTTTTTTTATAAAAGTAGCTCACGTTACTTCTTATAACATAAGCTATCAGCCAGTGAAATTCCCGTCAAAGTCGTTTACAGGTTTTAAACTATCTATCAGGATATAAAGTGTCCCATGTTTTAATACAGGTTTAGAACTATCTGTGTTCCAAATTTCATCCAAATCCATTCAGTTGGATCGATAATTGTCCCACGGGAACATACTATCGGGATAAAAAGTATCCCATGTTTTAATCCAGGTTTGGAACTATCTGTGTTCCAAATTTCATCCAAATCCGTTCAGTAGGATCGATAATTGTCCCACGGGAGCATACGGGATAAAAAGAATTCGGGATAAAAAGTATCCCATGTTTTAATCCAGGTTTTGAACTATATGTGTTCCAAATTTCATCCAAATCCGTTCAGTAGGATCGATAATTGTCCCACGGGAGCATACGTGATAAAAAGTATTCGGGATAAAAAGTATCCCATGTTTTAATACAGGTTTTGATCTATCTGGTTTCCAAATTTCATCCAAATCCGTTCTGTATGATCGATAATTGTCCCACGGGAGCATACTATCGGGATAAAAAGTATTCGGGATTAAACGTATACCATGTTTTAATACAGGTTTTGAACTATCTGGTTTCCAAATTTCATCCAAATCCGTTCAGAAGGATCGATAATTGTCCCACGGGAACATGCTATCGGGATAAAAAGTATCCCATGTTTTAATACAGGTTTAGAACTATCTGGTTTCCAAATTTCATCCAAATCCGTTCAGTAGTGTCGATAATTGTCCCACGGGAACACACTATCAGGATACAAAGTATTCGGGATAAAAGTATCCTATGTTGTAATACAGATTTTGAACTATCTGTGTTCCAAATTTTATCCAAATCCGTTCAGTAGGATCAATAATTGTCCCACGGGAGCATACGGGATAAAAATTATTCGGGATAAAAAGTATCCCATGTTTTAATACAGGTTTTGAACTATCTGGTTTCCAAATTTCATCCAAATCCGTTCAGTAGGATCGATAATTGTCCCACGGGAACATACTATCGGGATAAAAAGTATCTCATGTTTTAATCCAGGTTTTGAACTATCTGTGTTCCAAATTTCATCCAAATCCGTTCAGCAGGATGGATAGTTGTCCCACGGGAGCATACGGGATAAAAAGTATTCGGGGTAAAAAGTATCCCATGTTTTAATACAGGTTTTGAACTATCTGGTTTCCAAATTTCATCCAAATCCGTTCAGTAGGATCGATAATTGTCCCACGGGAACATAATATCGGGATAAAAAGTATCCCATGTTTTAATCCAGGTTTCGAACTATCTGTGTTCCAAATTTCATCCAAATCCGTTCAGCAGGATGGATCATTGTCCCACGGGAACATACTTTCCGGATAAATTGTATTCGGGATAAAAAGTATCCCATGTTTTAATTCAGGTTTAGAACTATCTGGTTTCCAAATTTCATCCAAATCCGTTCAGTAGTGTCGATAATTGTCCCACGGGAACATACTATCGGGATACAAAGTATTCGGGATTAAAAGTATCCTATGTCGTAATACAGGTTTTGAACTATGTGGTTTCCAAATTTCATCCAAATCCGTTCAGTAGGATCGATAATTGTCCCACGGCAGCATACGGGATAAAATTATTCGGGATAAAAGTAGCCTATGTCCTTTCTCATGCTCTAGACTATCTGTGTTTCAAATTTCATTGAAATCGGTTCAGTAGTTTTGGTGTGAAAGAGCGACAGACAGACAGACAGACAGACAGACAGACAGACAGAGTTACTTTCGCATTTATAATATTAGAAAGGATTGTAATTTTCCGACTGTTTTCACCGTTAATAATTAAAGCAAAAATGTATCTGTAATTAATTAACTACTTCAAATAATGCATGGTATAATCATTTGCTTTAAAAATGTATTTAGGATTCATTGGATTGTCTAAAGATCAACAGATTATTTTATCATTATTATTACTTAAATTAACGGCAGTAGAACCAAGCTTTTGTTAAAAGACTATATTATCATACTAGCTGAGCCCGCGACTTCGTCCGCGTGGAAATTAACTTAACAAAAAAGCCCGCTCCCGCCTTCTCAGCCCGCGCGACAGGGCCCATATTTTAAAATTTTGTTTTTAAATATAAAAGTAGCCTAAGTTACTATCATATACGGGCTGGCTCGCCCGGGATAGTACGGCTGTCTCACAGAAGTGGCGTCAAGTATTATAACTGTGTGAAGTAAAGAGCCGGAAGCCCAACCCGTCACATCAGCCGACTCGTCGTCGTCGTCATCTGGCTGGGTCGACCGGGCTATACCACCCACACACAGAAGGTTGATTTTAAGTAGCTATTATGACCGCGTTTCGTTCGATGCGTGCCCCCTCCCTGTTTCCCATTCCCTTTAAGGTGGGCAACGTGCGAGCAATGCCTTTGGTATTGCAAGCATCTGTCGACTCGACGTCGTCGTCATGGCCGCAACAAATCCAAAACCGACCTGTGGAGACTATGGGTTGGCCAAAGAAATTGTAATAATTTATTTATTACAATTTCTCTGCGATAGACCTTTACTGTGAAGTACTTGGTACTTTTACATGTACTTTAGAAGTGGGACATGAAACAAAGTATAAATCTTATAGTTAACAATAACTCCTTCTCATATTAACCAGGATTCAATTACCACATCACCTAGGGGTCTTATATGTGGTAATTGAAACCTGGTTACTAAGAAAGGGATTTAAAGTTTTCTATCTCATAGAGACTGTGAAGATAGGAAACTTTAAATCCCTTTCTAAGCCTCGACCTTCTTGTACCTTGCCAAGTACTTGAACGATAGATTGGCCTAACTTTTCTTTGAAAATGTAACCTAGTTTAGTTTATCCGAATAGTTAAAGTTTGGCCGCTCGTCAAACTATCGTTTAGTTTTGTTGATGGAGGCCGCAGCTTGAGACGACAAGTTAAATTACACCGTGTAAAATAATTATGAAGTTCAATTATGTGTGGTGCTGGTGTTACTTCAAAATAACTGTCTTTTGAAACATTACTTGGGGGTTTTAATGGGTATCGGGATTAAAATTAAATAGTTTGTTCGAAATTTGAATGCTAAATTTCGATAATTATATTTTTTCCGCCAAATCAAAAAAAAGTCATATTATTTACAAGTTACTAAATATGCAAGTTCTTGAATATTGGGGGTTACTCTTAAATGCAGTTTAGGTACACAGTTATTTATGCCATCAGATTATCTAAAACCGCAACATGAAAGATGATATAAAATCGTATGTCTTTCTTTTAATTAAAAAGTCATTGTTGCAAAGTTTTAGGCGATTTTATAGACCATCGGTATTCGATTTCCGCCACGCTATATGCTCCGTACCACGTGTGAGACTATTGTTGTTCGCCTGTAAACACATTAGCGAATGGAAAAGTAAGAGCGAGATTGATTCGCTTCGTTAACTGTTAAGTGCTGGGATTAATTCCGATGACTGTGTTACCAAGGACCCATTGATGGGCGCTTTCTGTGTTGTTTACTGCGCCTAATATATTTGTGTTACGATAATGATCTTTAAAGGGATTTGTAGAAAATTGTGTTAGATTACTTCATCTGACACAATTCATAATGTTTTTTGTACATGAACATTAAATAAAATAAAAAACTATTCCATGAAAGGGGAAACATAATATACGAAAGGTTCAGTAACTGCAACATAATCATAATTTAATTTAAGTTGTAAAAAATAATAGTACCTACTGATTTTAGTATGTACTCAGTAGTAACACTTATCGTGTGCTTTTCTTATACATTCGTAAAATAATAAGGAGTACTTAAGTACCTAGTTAGAAATATACGTTGATTAAGGTTTTTGATACTCATATTTTCTTTGATCATTGTAATACCTATCACAGAGTTTAATTTATATTATTTAGTCACATGCTCTGAAATTTTTTTGGTACACAAAGTATCTCTCGTCGAAGATTGGCTAATGAATTCCATTTCACCCTGTATAATCCACACTTTATGTCACTAAGCATGTACTTCAGTGAATTAGAAAAAATAAACGCAATGTAAAAAAATAAAAATAGTCGGTATTCGGTACTCATAAGCAAATTATTAGTAGTGTAGGACGCCCTCCGACCAGGGCCCTAACCACGCTAGCTACTCAAATCGTAATAGAAAAGCAAATGCTCGCGATTACGTTTCAAACGCTCCGCTTTAGACGTTTCGCTGACACGAGCTTCACCATTTCTACTGACATTGATATGGTATGGTGTCAGCAAAACGTCAAAAGCGGAGCGTTTGAAACGTAATCGCGAGCATTTGCTTTTCTATTACGATTTGAGTAGATAGCGTGGTTAGGGCCCAGGTGGGTTGACGATCTGCGAAAGACTGCAGGCAGATCCTGGATGCGGCAAGCTGAAGACAGGGCGCTATGGCGCTCATTAGGGGAGGCCTATGTCCAGCAGTGGACAAGTATAGGCTGATTATGATGATGATGATGATGAAGCAAATTATTTATTTCCTTCGTCAGTCATTCAAATTCATTCATTTGTCACGTTTACCTTGGGTTGGCACCAATTTAAGGTACATCAAAGAAATGTGACTTGTCTTCCACGTTTATCTTAAAATATCCAAATTTCAGGGCCCTCATTAAATACTTTTTTCTTGAATTTCTCCATCTAGATTTTTCCCTAACAGTAAAATATTCTGAATTCAGTAACAAGGTCGCCGAAAGTTGGTAAAAGTTCCCGATAGCCATTTTTGTATTAAACTTATTGTCATAAATCATAAAGTTACGCCGCTCACTGCGATCTGCTCGATAGGCACTTAAAGTTAGTTTAATGTAGGTAGTATTCAGTGCAAGTCGGGGCAAGTTAGTTGCCAGTTACGTAGGGCTGTCCCACTTTGTTGACACTTTGCCAGATTTATAGGTACACCATAACTGGCAATCATAGTTATTATTAACCTAATAAGCGACCATTATCAGACGCCATACATAATCGAGTCCCGTATCAATAAATCGCTATCGATATATATTCAATCGCATGTCAGAAGTGTACTTAAAATCGTCCTCAGACTTGTATACACGCTATATATTTTAACTTGTCATGCTATTACTGTAAGTCAAACCAAATTCAAAGGTAATTATGAAGTCAAAATAAGCAAAGCTTATCCAATTTATGAAAGCAATCATTACTATTATATATTTATCGTCTTATTTGAATAAATTACTTGTTAATAGTAAATCACTAATAGTAGACAATTGTTTGAAAAGCGCACCCCTATCCTAGAGTGAGATAAAGGTCTGCGCAGCAGAATGTGGACAAGTTCGAGTCAAGTAGTTCCTGTGCTTTAGAATCCTCACTAATAGCTGTTCCGTATACAGTGGTAGAGCACTTGTTAGCTCTGTTTACTGAACCTTTCTTCTGAGTTGAATAGTTTTAATGGCCTCAAGAAAAATGTTATCGCGGTCTTTCATGACGTTCATATTCTTTTTTATAATTCAGAGTCGGCTTGCGTCCTGACTGATATTGAGCAGTTACCATAGCCTATAGATGCTCGCAGTGCCAATGGCATTGCTTGCACTTTGCTGACCTGAAGAGGAGCGGGCATTAGCTTCCGGTTCTGTCACTCATCGTACCACACGCAGCTATCATAGCTACTTACGCCGATCTTCTGTGAGGTGGCGGTACTACCTCCGTCAAGTCTGTACTCAATTGCCTATTGTTTGGCTCTATGACATAAAATATGAGCTTTGAAGTCGCGTCAATTGCTGCCGCACAAGGCAAACTGGCTAGTTCATGCCTTGCCAGAGGAAAACATACCTGCTATCACGGCCAAGGTTGTGTCTCACTCTCTACTACTTATAAATGGATGGCTCTATGTGTCACCTGCACGTGAAAATGTTTGTTCGAGCTTGGTATAACCCTCGCGTCGTACATACCTGAATCCCTTTATGTAGAGTCCAGTTTACGATATCAATTATGTATCAACTCTACCACGGGCTTGACGCTCTTCAGTCACTACGTAACATTTGTACGACAAATACTCTTCAGTCACCCAAAGAACTAACAATTCTCCACACAAATAGTCTACGTAGATGCTAGCGTAATAATTCAGGGTACAGGTATAGAACATAATTTAAGCCGTATAAATGATTAGATCACACTCTTTTGATGGAAAAATAACAATATATTTGCGCCACAAAAACGCTCCGGTATGTATTTACAAAGACGAAATTAAAGGCTGAGAGAAAGAGATGTGGGGATATGGGCTAATGGCATCGATGTAGACATGGAAAGATTGAATTTCACGCACAAAGTATTACGCCGTGAGGTTTTTTATTATGTAAAACCTTTTAAAAGTATCGTAAAGGGTGGATATTTATGTCTCCGCTTGATGTTAACAAAATACAGTTCGGGGAAAATAGACGTTTCTGTTGAATAAATAGAGTCCATTTTGTACGAGTAATACCGGTTATCTAATTTCTATACATCTTACTGTATTCTAGTGCCAAATACGGACTTGAAAAACGTATAGAACTTTCGTCGTCGTCTTGTGTGAATGATGGCCAACTCTGGCCCGTATTAATAAATCTATCTCAAGTCTGAGAGCGATTTCAAGTACACTTTTGACATATAATTTTGTACTAGGATGACGTTACGATGACACTTCCAAGATCACTGTGACTTAACTGTGACTGAAGAGGGGACTTAACGACTGTGATCTGGGAATGTGTGTGATATCTGGGAATAAATAAAATATAAAAACTAATTTTGCTACAAAGCCCTTCTCACTTTAAGGGTGACAGTGTACTTGGCTGTATTATAAAACGGGCCCGCCCGCTTTGATAGTTAGGATCGCTTCATTTCCTCAGCTTCACCCAGATTAGCTCAAGTTCACAGGAAATAAAGCGATCTTATTGGTCGAAGCGGGTGGCATAA
The DNA here is from genome assembly GCA_905147325.1 of Notodonta dromedarius. Lineage (NCBI taxonomy): Eukaryota > Metazoa > Arthropoda > Insecta > Lepidoptera > Notodontidae > Notodonta > Notodonta dromedarius. The sequence goes on along the minus strand of LR990165.1, from coordinate 9,448,423 downwards.
CACAGCCAGCCAAGTGGACCCTCTATTTCATAGTGAGACAGATTGTGGCTATGGTCCACCATGCTGATCCAATGCTTATAAGACTTTATTTAGCACACAGACAGTTTGTAACCTGTATTGACATATAGAATGCTTTGAAGTCTGCGCGGACGAAAACGCGGGTTGAAGCCAGTACAAAATATATGAAGAAATCTCTACAAGACTTTTTTACATCTTGTGATACACAAAACTGATCTTTAATATTATGGCACAAGTCACTGTTTAGTCAGATTTTAACTTAACATCGTAAACGGGAGTGTGGGAGTCACAGCGGGTGCTTCTAATGAGACGCTCTTGGCTACGGCGTCCGCGCCATTTGTCACGGCGTTTCCTTTCGACGCTCCAGTAAATATTTGCTAAGATATCGCAGAAACTCTACATTGCAATTTCGACTTACACAAAAGGAGGTAAAGCTTTAATTTGTTTCAGCAACCGTTATGTTAGTCCCACACGTATTAGCGAAAGTAAGTATAAATGTGAAGTTGTGAATTTCAATTTTCGTATTTCTTTTTTGCAGTCTTTTTATGTGGTTATCAATTTATGGATGGGATGCCTTTTATCACTTAAGGCGCCATAATAATTATGATTTACATCATCCTCAGTAGCTCTATATTTAATAAGGTTGCCGATCTATAAGATTTTTCTGTTATGCTGGTTCGTGCAATGACGAGCATATAAATTCAAATTCAATTCAAATTTTTTTTATTCATGTAAGTCAACAAAGTATTTATGAATAGTCAGAATCTACCACCGGTTCGGAATGCTGCTTCCACTGAGAAGAGCGAATTATATATTACATACATTCAACCATGCATGTATGGTTTGATAATCACTATGATTGTTAATGCCTAAACACCTATGGCCATCACATGTTGTAATTTTGTACCATTTCCAACACTCATTATATTTTTGAAATTGAGATCGACTCCTAAGGTATATCTGTACCGAATTTCATCAACCTCCGACAAAAACTGTAGAAGTTATGGCACTGTGATATACTGAGACGGACGAAAGGGCTGGGTGACCTTATAAGGATTCTTCGTAGGAACTACGGAATCCTAACAAGCCATGTAGGTACACATGACCAATACTTTATTGCATTTACAATAAAGTAAGGTATTAAATAAGTAGGTACTATAATTTTATAAGCAGCGCCGCGACACTTACTGTTAATTAATTTAAAATCTCATTACCCACACGACTGCGATTCAGTTGCAATGCTTCTGAAAACCCGCTCTGATATAGTTGCAGTAACGTTTGTGGAAACTAATTAGAATAATTAATGCTAAGCGTACAAGCGGAGAGGTCTGTTTTGTGAGCAGAGGAGGAAATATTATTTACTGTACTTACATTTACATACTAAGTAGATGGGTCGGTTTATGTAATGTCATAGCTTATGTGCATAGCTAGGTTCACTTTTCGTATCTTCTCGCAACACTACCGCTTGGTGCAGTGGTTCGAGAGTACGCTCGAGTCAATGCACGTGATAATTGCGGGTTCGATTCCCGCCAATTTCGGAAATGGCCTTTTCGTAATTTTGTCACTGGGATCGCCCTCAGTCTATTGTACGGTACCCATAGTACAAGCGTTGCTTAGTTTGTAACCATACAGTTGGTGTGTCAGTATCGCCATACTGACAAGTAAAGAGCTAAGTTAAGTAAAGAGCAGTTGGTGTGTCAGTATCACCATACTGACACACCAACTGCTCTTTACTTAACTTAACTTAGCTCTTTACTTAACATTATACTCGAAGCCCAAATGCCAAATATTTCAGCGATTCGATTACATGAGGGCGACATCAATCACTCGAATATTTCAAACATTGAATGAAACCTACTTTTCCAACAATTCCGTCTAAAAGCCTGACCTCGTCGTGGACTCTTTGACACGTCAAAGGTACCTTTTAATTTCAAGTAATGAACACATTCCTGACTTCGGCCTTAAGTTTCAAAGTTAGGTCGCATTATTAGCCTCTTTTTGGGCGTAAAAAGGTCGCAGATTGTTCGAGCTGAATTATCGATGACAGCAGCAGGGGTGGAATATTTCGGATATTAAGGCTCGATCTAGACTTGCTACTTTATTTCTTCAACAAAGTCGCTAAACAAGCGTACTACTCGCCTGATATGAAGCAGTTACCGTAGCCTATAGATGCTTGTAATACCAATGGCATTGTTTGCCACACTGCTGGCCTGAAAGGCCCTGAAGAAAAACTGACGTATTCAGATATACGATACGTCTGTTTTAACGTATTGCGAGTCTATCAAGATGCGAGCGGTTAACAGAGTTAGGCTCTAGGGAAAATAATGAAAAGATAATTTTCAAAATGTATCGTTACGGGTGATCACCCATAACCACCCTGTGTAGTGAGCCGAGTGGACTATGTTCGAACCACTACGCCAAGCGGTCGTTAATACACACTTCTCGATATTACTGCTGTAAGCTAACAAAAATGTCCGAGATATGATAACAGCGAGCTCTGGGGAACAAAGAAAAGGTCTAGTCTGACGGACTTAGAAGGTGGGTAATAAGTACCTACATTCATCTTATTAACAAATCAATTAAAACAATTCACTTACAAGTTCAACATTCAATTTTATTAGACGTTAATTATAATATTGAAATTTCATTATAACGTATTTTCAACTTGATTTTTTTCTATAGTTTTTACAGCGTTTACATTAAAAGGCGACTTATGACGCCCAATACAAAGTCGTCTCCATTTATTTACAAGCGTAAAACAAGCGTTATTCCAGCGTCTATAAATATACATTTTATTTTATCGTATGTACAAAATATCGTTAACACTAGCATTATTTACAGATACTTAAAGTTTGCAATCGAATGATAAAGTATTTAGTTGGTACACCAAGGATATAGAAAGTTTCGCTTTGTTCTCAACCGCTCGGTTTTGAAATCATCACATTTTATCTTTGATATTTGCATAAATAAATTATAAGTATAGATTATTCATACCGCAGTTGCTGCACCCCGTTTATTTCGCCACAGAAGACTGCAAACTTTAAAAATTGAGTTTAATAAATAATAATAGGTATGTTCCATTTTAAAACAAAATATAAAAATGTTCACTTGGTTTTTGCAATAAATTAAATTTATTGTTTTGGTAAATGGGTTTAACGTAATATCGAAAATATATAACTTTAGTAGTCCGTAGGTATGCTGATAGATTATGACGACAAATTATATTGGAACCCATGTGTAATGAAATCTAAATTACGGACTATACTGTTTCTTAAACGATAGGAACACCATTATACCAACTGTATTTTTTATAAACATCGAGGATAACATCGTTTAGCGACACTGCATATACACACATTTCCTATTTTGATCTCTATCTATAGTGTCATAAAAGTCGTAGACAAAAATCTACCAACAGCTGGTAAACATTAAGGACGAACTTATGCTTCATTTTCTTTTACGCGTTCAGTGCTCTATTCAGATCTGTACACAGTTTTTGTATATAATAGCTGGTGAACTTTGTAAGCTTCTTCGAGTGTTTTGATTTTATAATATATTGCAAAAATAATGACAGTTCTGTTCTTACAGAAGTTAAATTTAAATTCTTATTTAACAGCAGTTATTGCGTGAACAGTATGTAAATGACTAAAATGTAATCAAAGATATACAAAAGCTCCCACTAAGGCGTCTTCCAAACTAACGCCAGCAAGCGACCTGGGCCCTAACCACGCTAGCTTGCTTTTCTATTACGATTTGAGTAGCTAGCGTGGTTAGGGCCCTGTACTCGTTTGCACCAGCCTAAAACATACGTTGGACTAGTTGGAAAAGTCGTGCCAATTTCCATACAATACGTCATGTAATCGAATTAGACGCTCGCTCTAGTCGGTTTTGCAACCCCGAAGAAATAACAAACTGAAAAACTACTAACTGAATAGCTGAGAACTAAGCCACTAAATACACGTCGTCATAGTTCATGTAGGCTTGCGTCAGTGTCGCTCTCGGCCCCCCCGAGGAGGAGCGTCGACTCACAGGGCTGCTGGCGCGGAAGGTCATGCTCCGAGGGTTGGAGAGGCGGTAGTAGTCACAGCTCGATGGGCGCTGCGCCCTTCCAGGTCACGCCGGCGCGGAGTAGGTGGTATAGTCGGAGCACGCACCACATACAGAGGCACTGTTGAAGAAATGAAATGGCTAGAATATTTGAGATGCTACATATACGGCTTTGGAAGTCTAGTGCTAAATGAATAACGCGTTCAAAATTCAAAAAATTCAACATTCAAATAGTTTATTTTGTGTAGGCCTACGGGGGCACTTACAAATTGTCAATTTTACATATTTTTTTTTCTTATATCTACAACCAGATCGGAACGCGACCTCGTTATAGATTGTCTTTTTGTTACTTTTATCAGTTTCAGTAGTCTGCTACCAACGTTGACTTTTCTTAATATTATGAAGCGGAAGGGAACGAGAGGAAGAAGAGATGATTTCCAAAGTTTATTACCACGGGTAAGGTCAATCATTGAGTGTAATTTTAAAAATGCTTACTGTATTTTTATGTTAAATTATTCGCGTGCAAAAGCTTGTCAAAATTTTATCTAAACAATCTACTGGGTGACAAAATGCCGACCGCTTAGGATTTAAAGGACTAGGTACAGATTTTTGGCAAGCTTTGCGATGGTGTAAAAACATATTAAATTAGCAGACTTGGAGAGCAATCTGAACAGAGACGGAGCTATGTGAAGAATAAGACATTTGCCATCTACTGTATACAGTAGTAACCTATACTATAGTATAGGTTGGTATAGGCAGATCTATTTCATGAAAAATGTCTTAAGGAAAATATAAGTTACTAGAATATTACTACGAATTAAGAGTAGGCACGAATTCCAATATAATTATATCATTAGGAGAAAGAACAAATAATTTTATTTCTACCTTTAACAGTATGTACCTTTAATAGACCTTGCATTGTTAGGCCGATACTAACAACTTTAACGATACTCAATAATGTGTTTTGAACGTTACAACAATGTTTCCAACGGTCCATTAATGCCCAACTGACACCTAAACTTTCCCATCATTATAGTTGTTAACTTAAATGGACTAATAGAACATAATGGCCCGACATGCGGTCATCTGATATGAAAGACAAAAGAGTGCTGATACGAAAAACTGTGTTAAACGCAACCGCGTTATCCAAAGGTATATCGACCATATTGCGTTTGTGCTAAGGTTGAAATTCTGAATATTTTTGTATGTACGCTTAGGAGTTTCTGTTGTCATAGAGGCTAATATAATTACGTGCCTGTCTGGTGTCGAAGGTCGAAGAAATGTCTTTTGTACCTCGCCCCTCGACTTACATTACTAAGGTCTAGTGTGTCAATATTTAAGCGACTAAATGCTTTTGTAGTTCCTATAGCATGGGTACTATTTTTAGTGCTTATGGCGTATGCTAATTTAGTGCTCAGAAGATCTGGGTTCGGTACGCAGGTTCAAGTCTTCATTACTTAGTAGTCATTACTTGTTTTAGATTAGGCTACAATTTTACCACAATATTTATTGTAAAGATCTTAAACACAGCGTTGTTTTTCATAAAATTCTCGTTCGCTCGAAGTTAAATATCTTCAAAGTTAAACAAAGGTGTCTGAAGTCGGATGAAAAGCGCAACAGCAATTTGGAAAGCGTATTTTTCAGCTGGAAAATTTTAGTACAAACACAATAGGAACGTTGTTTTCGGGTCATGTAGCCCGTTGTTGTACCGTGTGCACCAACGAAAAGAAAAAAAAACTTGAATGCCACACGAGCGGAAAATATGGTACGGTATGGTGGCTCGAAGGAAGAGTCACGCTTTTTCTCAAATTTCAAAGGTGAATCAGGGGTGTGTGTTTTGTTTTTAGTTATGTAAATGGTGTTCCGTGTGAGTTAGAAATTGCAAGTACCTACTATAAGCAGCGGTTTTTTTTATCATTATAATAAAATATAATAGATATTTTGCAGAGAATTACGAAATAAGGAAATCCCTATTTTATTAGTCGATTTTTTTATGAGTTATGAAAATTATGTGAAATGTGTTTCGAAGTGGCGTAGGTACAAATATATCTTAATAAATTAAAATATATTTATATTAAGTAATTGTCATTTTTGCTCTTGGAATTTGCACCTACAGGTCGATACTTACATTTAGCAGTATCCTTGGTATTAGAAATGATATTTCAGCTTTGCACATTGAGTCGAATTGCTGAAACAAATACAATAATCTTATGTTAAGTTGTTGACCAGCCTTGTGAGCGACCATTAATTAAATGCCGGAAGTTTGAGGATTGTCACGTGACGTCCGGTGGTAAGTTAGTGTAAATGCCAACGCTTTATATAAAACGTTGACATTTACATAAGTAATATACCTAGTGTAAATAAAATAAATGAATACCTAATGTAATACCCATTAATTTCCTTTGAGTTTTGTGAATATGTCAGACGAAGGAATGTTTACGAAAAATTTGAATAAATTTTTGAAGAAGTCAAATGAATGTATCGATTTTGTTTGTTTTTTGAATCTTCTTCAAAATTATGTTTTTATGTGTGATATTTAAAACGTGGTCATCAGCACCTGAGCAGGATTATCACAATTATTAAACAACATTATTTTCTTCAGTTCGTTGTTGTTGTAATGGACATGTGGGGTACGGTATTTTAATTACGCCTACACACAAGTACGGCGTACGTGTACTTTAACGTTAATAATAAATTACGGTTCGATGTTAAATTGCTTGTCGAATTCAGGATGTTTTCGCTTCCTGAATATTTCACGCTGGATTTAAAAGACGGTGGAACGTAACTTCAAGGTAGACATTTTTGTTTTACATCTAAAGCTGAATGGTTTTTATACTGCAAAAAATAATAATATTTGGATCATTAGAACTGTTATTACTGTAATGATATGAAATATGTTACGGGAGGCGTGTAAAAAGCACGTCTCTTCTTAGAGACAGGGAGTTTCAAAACATAGACCAAGCTCAATTTTTTATGTAAGAACAATCATTAATTTATTTTAGGTATAGAAATACATCCTCAACAAATCAAATTATTTTTATCAGGGACTATAGTAATTACAAAATTAATTCACTATTAGTAATTACAACTAGCCATTTTAGAGCTAGCCGTGCATGTATCGCTTGCCTTTGTCACGTTAACCTGTGACGACGGAGCGGGTCGCAGAACAAACAGATGACGAGCGAGACCTTTATCTTTTAATCTTTTGTTATGACAGCCCTACAGGAAAGGTCCGGTTTACATTATTCAAGTTGACAAGTGGCCAATCAACTCGAATCGGTCGCTGTGAGCTCGCAAGTTGACAAGTACCTAAGCAAGTCGCAGTAGGTACTTAGTTGTTTTTATTTTTTTGTAAAGACACGATTCTTCCTTCTTTCTCTCCGACATATATGTCTCTTTATTTTAATTTCGTGTGAACATTGGGAATGTAACCTGTGATTCCTGTGATTCCATCCACACAACCATTGAATAGAAAGAATTTTCTTGAAAAAAAAACGAATTTGAAGATTAATAGTGTTACGTACTAAGGGGGTAGGTACACTAAATGCCGTTCCGGTGTATAAAGGGTTTAATTCGCTCTCCACAAACTTGACAAATACACAGTACTACACTAGTTGACTATCACTAGTTACTCACAATTAACACTGTTCCGAATCACTTAGCAGTCACACAGTATTCCAATATAATCGCCTAGGTCACTGGTATAACACTCTTCGTTCGCTTACTTAAGTTCCGTACACTGTCGCTTCCAAGAAGTAACTAACTCGCTGCCCGTCGTCAACACCTTATATACGGAATAAAAATGCGAGCTGGTATTTTCCTGAACATTCTCGGTAGGTATGTAGGTAATAATAATCCCAATCGAATGATCTCGAGACCCATTGTCGGCTTCCCTTTGTATTCGTTCGCGAGTAGGTATTTGCCGCCGCCGTCGCGCCGATCACGCGTTCACTTTATACCTACATACCTACAGTCTCGAACATTCAACTTTTAGAGATCCTTCGTAATTATTCGATGGGGTTCGTCTAGAATAACAATGCATTTTTGTATCAAGCTGATAAAATAAGGATCCTTCGAGGTATTTGACCAAATGGTTTCTAGGTCGCAACATTACCCCCCTCTTAGTCATGCTCGTCCCGAGCATCATTTGTTCCATGATACCGAGCCAATCTGTCCACATGGACTACCTTTGGCTTTCCTCGAAGTCCCTTCTTAATGCGATAGGTCACATCGTTGATCCTCGTAATAACTGTATAAGGTCCTTCCCAGCGAGCCTGAAGTTTCGGGGACTTCCTTTTTCTGCGAAGAGGATTGTGGAGCCACACCAGTGTTCCTTCTTCAAACCCGTTGGTGTACACACTTCGGTCGTACCGGCTCTCCATCTTTCCCCTGCTCGTTGTCTGCCGTCCTTTCACTGACGCACATACAGTGCATTTACGGCACCAGTCCTCGACTTCTTTCCGATAACACAGCCAATAAAACCGCTGTCGCACCTTAACCAGGGTTTTCTTGAATCCAAGATGCCCACCAGAAACACCATCGTGTATGTGCCGTAGAAGAGGGGTCACCTTACTCCGCGGCACTATCACCTGCATGGTTATTTCTTTGCCGTCCTTCGATTCCCATTTCCTATACAGTACTTCATCTTCCAGAGCCAAACTGTCCCATTGAGCCCAATAACCTTTTGTAGTTGAACTATAGGCGGACACGTCACTCCATTGGGGCCTGTTTCCCCTCCGTTTCCAGTGCAGTATAGGTTGTAGATCATCATCTGCTTCCTGCGCCTTCTTCATACTGACTCCGGTCCATTCATCGTCAGTTCTATGAGTCCTTATGAGCTTGACCTCTTCCCGGACTTCCTTCCTCTGACGATAAATATTACACGGGCGCGATCCTCGTAAACAGACTTCTTGATCAGGAAATCTTAGCACCTCTTTGGCTACATCCAATACACACTTCTGATTCTTCAAGAAATCCAGTCCCAAAATGCAATCATTAGTAATACTTGCAATTAACACTGACTGACGGTATACCCGGTTGCCAATTCTTAACTTGACATCTGTCTCACCGAGGATGGAAACTGGCTGACCAGTGGCTGTCTGCAGACGAGACGATGGCGATCGCTTTTCCCACATTATAGTGCGTTTCAGTAGCTCTGGTTTCACAATTGTACGCGATGCTCCCGTATCCACAGTTAAGCCGCAAGGTTGGTCGTTCAAGGTGGCCTCGACGATCAGACTATTCCCATTGCAAACTTGCGTGATGGTAACGGTCGGCGCCATAACTTGACCTTGGGTTTCAGACTCGTCTGTGACCCTTCTCTTCTTCGAAGGACATTCCAGGCGAATATGTCCCTTACCACCACAACCATAGCAAGTTGGGACAAACCGAGGCTTCCTTTCCTCTTTCACAACCTCCTTAACCTCTCTGACCTCATTTAATTTCGTATCCTGCCGAACAGCTTCCACCTCGAGAGCATGAGCCAGTGCGTTCTTCATGGTTTGGTGGTGTCCCAGCCGTACAAAGGTCCTGACTTCCGTTTCTCGAATGCCATTTATAAATAACTCCAGCAGGTTCTCTTCAATCATGACTGGTTTGGATGAGTATGCACGTCGCACCAGCCTCTCCACTTCCAATGCCCATTGTTGTAGAATTTCACCAGGCTTTTGTTTTCTCTCGTGGAGTTGCGCTCGATAAACATGTTCCAGGTGTTTCTCACCGTAGCGTGTATCCAGTGCCTCCATGAGAGTTTCCAGGGTCCTTCCTTCCAGCGGCAGATTTTCCAAAACCATTAAAGCATCTCCCCGTAAGGCCAGCGCCAGAGCCGCAAAGGACTGCTCGCTGCTCCAGGAATTTCCCAACGAAAGTATTTCAAACTGGTACTTAAAGGCCATCCACGAAGAAGTTCCGTCGAAGCGCGGGAGGTCGAGCTTTGTGGACGATGGCGAGGCTACTGTCACAGGTCCATGTATTTTCAGCTTCAAAACCTCCTTATCTAGCGCCTCTAAGTGGTCCTTGACTGAATTATTGTCTTTATTTAACACTTCCACGCGGTCTTCTAGGGTCTTCACTTTTTCACCCAGGACCGTGATGCCTGCGTCGATTTTCCCAAGGACCGTCTCCTGATTGCCCTCCATTGCATGCATCAGTTCCTTAAATTCCTGACGGGTAGCCTCTTGGTTGGCCTGGATCATTCGCTCGCTGGCCTCTTGATTGGCCTGGATCATTCGCTCGCTGGCCTCTTGATTGGCCTGGATCATTCGCTCGCTGGCCTCTTGATTGGCCTTGAGCATTTGCTGCATAGAGGCCATCAACGCTGCCAAGTTCAGTTCCGAAGAACTACCTGTTGATGCTGCCTCAGCTCCCGCCGAAACACCGGCATCAACTTGACGCTCTTCTTCTTCACGGCTACGTTGACGTGCGGCATCCATCTCGACTTGACGTCTGGTTCGTGGAGTACGCCCTTCTTCGTCTCGCGGTAGTAACGGCATTCCGCTTCTGACACCAATTGTTACGTACTAAGGGGGTAGGTACACTAAATGCCGTTCCGGTGTATAAAGGGTTTAATTCGCTCTCCACAAACTTGACAAATACACAGTACTACACTAGTTGACTATCACTAGTTACTCACAATTAACACTGTTCCGAATCACTTAGCAGTCACACAGTATTCCAATATAATCGCCTAGGTCACTGGTATAACACTCTTCGTTCGCTTACTTAAGTTCCGTACACTGTCGCTTCCAAGAAGTAACTAACTCGCTGCCCGTCGTCAACACCTTATATACGGAATAAAAATGCGAGCTGGTATTTTCCTGAACATTCTCGGTAGGTATGTAGGTAATAATAATCCCAATCGAATGATCTCGAGACCCATTGTCGGCTTCCCTTTGTATTCGTTCGCGAGTAGGTATTTGCCGCCGCCGTCGCGCCGATCACGCGTTCACTTTATACCTACATACCTACAGTCTCGAACATTCAACTTTTAGAGATCCTTCGTAATTATTCGATGGGGTTCGTCTAGAATAACAATGCATTTTTGTATCAAGCTGATAAAATAAGGATCCTTCGAGGTATTTGACCAAATGGTTTCTAGGTCGCAACAATAGGTATATCTGAGGACTTTTTTACTGTGATTTACTTAAGTTGTACCTATACCCTTTATGATAAGGTATATATTACCTTGTTCACGTGATCTCTTAGTATATTGGAGTACACGATCGCCATGGCTTCCAGCGCCATGAACGTCATGCAGCCGACCACCCACGGCACTAGGAACGCGACGTTTTCCTGAAACAAACATATTACTTCAGGAATTATATAATTAGGTACCTACCTACTTCATTATACATTGCTCCCAATTATACTAGTCTTCAAATCACTATTAAATTACATTTGACTACTAAATTCCAAAGTATTTCCGTCTTGCTCATACGTTAGTGCCATGAGAAGGATGGCAACAGTTACTCTATCCCCTCCTCGTCAGGCTGGCAACGTACGAGCAATGGCTTTAGTATAGCTCAGCTTAGGCCAGACGTACGTTTTTTTTGCCAACTTTGTTATTGTTAAAAAATAATAAAAATTTTGAACCGACTTTAAGAAAACCCGGGTGCACAAAAAAGCTAGAAGTAACTAGGGACCTTAAAAATCGAAACCGGAAACCATAATACAATCGAGGCGAAATACATATACTCGTACCTAAACATAGAAATTATTAACCCTTTGAACAAGGTCAAAGGGCCCAAAAAAAAAACTAGGGACCTTATAATTTCTTTTATTTGGAGTCGGCCCATTATGGAAAGACATCCTTTCAAATGCAAAAATATTTTTTCAAAGTGGTTTATAAGTGACGGAGTTCTGAGGTACAATAACATACATTAAAAAAAAATACAGAGGAATTGAGAACCTCCTCCTTTTTGAAGACAGTTAAAATCGTCAATATTCCCAAAGCTCTAAAATTACTACATTTTGACGACCGCTTGGCGCAGTGGTTCGAGCGTAGGCCGCTCGGCTCACTGCACATGGTGGTTGCGGGTTCGATTCCCGTCAGGGTAAATTTCGGAAATGGCCTTTTCGTAATTTTCCCTGGTCTAAGTGAGACTGGGATCGCCCACAGTCCATTGTACGGTACCCATAGTACAAGCGTTGCTTAGTTTGGGACCATATAGTTGGTGTGTTCGTCTGGCGATATTCATTTAATTTTAATGTAATTACTGAAAACGACACATTAAGTAATTAGGAATACGCTTGCATTATTTTTATTGTAGACTAGATATCCTGTCTATCTTATGTCGGAGCCTAGAAGCATAGCAGAGAATAAGACAACCCCGAATATGATGATCTGTCAAAGTTCTCGTTGGGTTTTGTGTGGATTATTTATTTCCATTTGACTACTCACTGTATAAAAGTATACAAAATTTCGGTACATTCTCTTTTATAAACGGTAGTACCTATACACAAAAGAAAAATACTTTATTATCTGTCCTAAATATTCATGTACTTTCATATCCAAATGAAAAGTATTTGGTAAAGGGAACAATTTCTAGGCAAACAAATGTTTTTACAGACATAGAAATGTATTATTTTATTTGTTGTCACAAGGTTTACGTTCATGAGCAAAAACAAAGGCGAGTCTCCTTTAAGGTTTGAAAAAGCTTCTTTAAAAATGTATTCTAATGTCACAGCTTTTTGTACTCTCTTTGTTTGTATTATTTTATCGCAGTTACAAACATTTTAATATAGAATGGACGGGATTAGAAAACATGCAATATTAACTCTAAATAGAAAATTTAAAAAACCCCCGATGCGATGGCTTTTTAAATTACAAAAAAGCTGATAATTTTCAAACGGCTGAACTGATTTTCATGAAATATTGCTAAGAATACTTTCGACCAGAATACCTTTCTAGCAAAACTAAGCGAACTAAATAAAATCGGTTCATCCGCTTGGGCGCTACTATGCCACACAGACACACAGATAGATACACATGTTAAACTTATAACACCCATCTTTTTCGTCGGGGGTTAAAAATATGCATTATCTACGGCATGATGTGCCAAAATACATATTTTATAACAACACTAGGATTACGATAAGGTTTACGGTCGTAGAGCCACGTTGTAGCCAATTGCTTACAGCTCATATACGATCTGGTTCGATTGGGGCAGTACCACCCTCACACAGAATGTTAGCCTAAAGATTAGTGTAACGAGTTAGAAAGCCTTCCCCTCCCTCAGTCCCACGTCCCTTCAGGTCAGCGTGCGAGCAATGCCACTGGTATTGAAAGCATATATAGGCTTCAGTAACTGCTTAATATCAGACGGCTCGGACGATTATTTACCGACTTTATCATAAATATGACAAAAAAACACAATTTTATTACGATACTGTTTTTCTATATGTAAATAAATTATAAGTAAATAAATATCGGTAGACTGAAACACCAACTGTATGGTCCCAAACTAAGCAACACTTGTACTATGGGTACCGTACAATGGACTGGGGGCAATCCCAGTGACACCCAGATCTGGGCAAATTACGAAAAGGCCATTTCCGAAATTTTCCCCGGCCGAACCCGAACCCACCATGTGCAGTGAGCCGGGCGGCCCACGCTCGAACCACTGCGCCAAGCGGTCGTCATTGTATTTTTTTCGATTCATTTGCAAGCTTTTAAAAGCTAAGAAAATATATTTTTTTGGCTTTATCTATATCGTCTCTAATGTAAGTAGGTAGAGTAGGTAATGGTACATCATTTCCCCTTTTTACGAGCGGCAAACCTTTGAGAGCGGAATTTTAAGGGCACATAAAATTATCTGAAGAGTCGTGAAGGTCATTCTGGAATGGGTTCGAACACATTTATTCCGATAAAAAGGCTTGGATTCGGGACTAGGGTCCGGATTTGTATGTCATCTATTTAAGTACTAGAGGCCATTTCTAGAATTATACTTATTGGCCCCTTTTTATTATTAACCTCCTTAAATCGTCTATTTACATACACGACGAGTTTAGAGTTGATTTTCGATGTCCATATTACATGGTGGCCATTTTGGGAAAGTGCCGATTTGGGCAAGTGGCCATTTTGAGAAAATATTGTGCTCACTCTGATTAAGTGCCCATTTGTGGAAAGTGGTCCTTTTGGGAAAGGGTCAGAGTGGGAAACCTACGATAAGTGTGAGAGCTGCAAGGTCAATCCCCTGCCTTCTTCTCCTTCTATCCCCGCTATCCCCCCACTTACCTTCAGTTCGGTAACGTGCGAACAATGCCTTTGGTATTGCAAGCAAGCATAATAAGCTCCGTTAACTGCTTAACAGCCGGAAGGTCGAGCCCTTGTTACTCACTTTTTACACACAAAAAACTCTAAACTTATATAGAAGAAAATAAGTACTTACTTTATAAATCCCGTAAAACAGGAATATACTTAACAAGATCATAAACATCTGTGTTCCTATTATTGCAAAATATGCTATCTGTACACCTGAAACAAAAGAAATTGCGACGTTAATTAACTGTAACTGCTCAGGCGTAACGGCCTAAAGCAAAATAAAATTATGCGGTTGGGGGACAATATTTTAGGTTTTTAGATGTCTCGCTTTCCAGTCACCTGTTTCACTCACTTACGCCATCTCGTTGATTTTTGAGGGAACTTTTTCACAGTGGACGTTACGGAGTAATTGACTGACGTAGGCGTTACTTTGCGGAAATCCATTGTAAAACAATTTAGAAGAAGGACCCACCACTCACCCTTGGCTTGTTAACCTCCAAATTATAAATCAAATAGGTTGATCTATAATGGAAGAGGTCAACAAAACCTAACTCCGTCGGTCGAGTCTGTCAGTCATGAGTGTCAGGGACCCTAATAATTTGCAATTTTCCGTGGAACAAAGTGAATTAAAAGTAAAATTCGACACGTGTTTCGCTTCTGAACGAAGTGTAAAGGAACGTAAAGGAACTTCGTTCCAATAATATCCGTATACATATTTCCCTTGCACCAAATAAATCAATATGGCGGTCCTCAATAACTTCGGGATAACGTTTCCGTTTACACGGTGTCATTCCTTTAGGTGGCAACCCTAAGTATGACAGATATTGATCGATATTTCAGCCCTAAACTCCCATCATTTTGCGGAGTTCAAACCGCGAACTGACGCATCAGTCGCTAAAAAAGGATGGCACGCACCTTTTCGCGAATTTCTAAAGGAGAGTCGTTTACATGAATATTTTCAGAGAGTGGAATATGAAAGTTTATTCTGTTAGATTGAAAAAAGGTTTGAAAAGATTGACAATGAATAAAAAGTGTTAAGTAAAAACATCACGTAGATGAAAAACAGTTTAACCACAGTTCGTATTTCATTATTTATAAGTAGCACTTTTATTTTACCTTTGCGTAATTTTAAAGGGTTATTGCCAACCCTATGTCAAGTTTTATAAAACGATATATGTAAGAATACACACAATTTTGCCAATATAAACTGATCCTTATTGTGCGACATATACTTAATCTTGTAAGATGTCATGAGTTAAGGATATCCCATTTAGTTATATCATTATAGGTATTTACATTATCCAGTAGGAGTTGAAGATTCGCGAATCAGTGTGATTTGCCACCTCAAGGTTTTTATGCAATGTTGACGTTAGCTTTGCTGCAACTTCAGAATATTGGATGTTGGTATTTAAAAAAACATACTTGCTATTTGTAGAATGAAAACTATTTTTTTTTGTATTTAAGTAATATGTTTTCTTTCTGTTGCCCCGTTTCCAAAGTGTGGTCCAATACAACAAGCTTTTCTGGAATTACATTTTCTATTTGCCACCGTTACCTGGTAAAATTTATGGTAGCCCACGATGGATTTAAAAAAAATTCTATGTTATTCAACTCAACCCTGCCGTAGGTACTGAAAATTTAATTTGTCATACAAAGTATACATAAGAGAATACATTTTATTTTACCTGTGTTTTATTTTACCTATCTCAGTGACTAAATTAAGGAGGCCGCTCAATGGCTCCTTTAATCTTCATAAAAAAACATCTAGCCAAGTAAGTGTCCCTCACAAACACATCATAACGTATTAGGCTAGACCTAGTAGCGGCCAAAGTAATGGAATCGCGTCCGACAATCGTCACGTAATCGATTTTGAAGTGAACAAACAAAATCTGGGGAAAATCGATTAAGTCGATAACCCCGGGGGTGTTTGCTCGATACTACTAGTGCGAGCTGTATCCAACAAATCGAGAATTGGGTCCCAATCCCTGGACGATATCATTCAATGTGGATAATAGGGTAATGCCAAGTAGGTACCGGAGCAGTGGCGGCCCTTAGAGCATTGTTCGACTAAAAGCACTCATGATCTATGTTACTGTAGAAATGCGGCACAAAGGTGGGTACTGTGTAAAAACGTTCAGTCTTCACGGTAAGTGCACATATTTATTATTAGCTATAGGTATTTTGGACGTGGGACGTATGTGTTATTATTTTCGCTTCAGCGGTAACAGAAACGAGCTGATCCACCAGCAGCAGTGCTATTCAGTAACGACAAACTCATATCTAAACGCGTGATTCCGCGGGTGAAATGTCAAATTTTGATTTGTAAACCGCAGCTTTAAAAAAACCAAAATACTCAGGGTTCTGAGTAGGTATTTAAACATTTAACTCCTGATTTTCAGATGTTCTTTGTTTTGCTCGTGCTTCGGCTCAGGTCTGTCGCCACCAATATGTCGCGGGTACAATAAGCGTTTTTGGTAACTGGCTATGTGACCTCTTATTAGCTTAAGCTAAAATGCTCGAGTCAATAGCTTCATAGACAGCTATCAAACCCTGTTACTAACTAGGCTATAGATGAAATTAATAATATGAATAGGTACAAATTTGTATTTTATCCACCAGACATTTTTTCTTCTATATACTTTCCGACGTAATTACTGTAATGATTCTAATCAAAGAATCTGTACGCATCACCGAGTGTCCCTAAAAATCTTACACAAAATGTTTCTTTGTAACGGGGCCTTTATGTCAAGTATTTCGGTAAATAAACCCCAAGAGTATTTATAAGCGTGTCTGAAAATGTTTTCAGTACAATATCTCAGATTGTCTTTCAAGTTTATTTTATTCTGTGAGCCTTTCCAACCCGTATCCTGTGGCTTTTATTCGAAAGCTGTATGAGAGAGACTCATTTATTTTGATTGACGGCCACACTTTTTTCTTGTATATTTTTAACCGACTTCAAATAGAAGGATATTATCCATTCGATCCATTGTTGTCTTTCCTTTTATTTCTATCCTTATTTTTAATGCCTCTGAATTGTGTCAGTTCTATTACACGTTCGTAGTGATAGTATGTGGAGACGAAAACTTAGATACTATTAAGCTCTCGTCCAAACTCCGTGGCATACATAGTTACATACCACGACAAGTGTTTTATACCTTCTAGAACTGTGAAAACTTCCAGACAATATTTTCCTAACTCAACGGATACTTATACGGATCACATAAGTACCACAAAGAGCGCTTCAAACGTTAAGGTATTTGCTCCTCATTAAAGGAATCGTTCGAATGACTGCTAGCAAAGCCTTAATGAGAATTCTTCACCATACAGAGGTGGTAGGTGACCGGCGCTCTTTTTATTTGGTTAAGTATTGTTCTAAATTTAATTTCCTTTTATGAATGTGACCATCAGTTACGGACAGCGATGATTATCAACATTCTGCGTTAATGACTTGGCAGGTTTTATTAGACATATATGAAGCTACTGGCATAAGTATGGCAATGATGCAGTGAGGGCGAAACTAGCAACGTAGGTACCTTTTTATAAATTTTACAGTTTTATATACGTATATGAAAATGTAAAATTAATAACACCTGCCGTGATCTTTATCTGCGGATCTTGGTTTACAATTTTTGATGAACATTTTGTCAAAAATTGTAATATACATATCGGCTTAATCGCAGTTCAAACGTAATTAATTAACATTTTAATTAACAACGCAGGATTTCACACAAACCATTTTAAAACACTCGCGAAACGGCTTTCACTATGAAACTTAAAGTCTAAAGTTTCCTTAATTTGCGACGCTACGACGAAATGACAGTCTTTGCCAGGAATGAGCCAGTGTTATACAGGGGGTGTACGTGCCGTACAATAAGTAGGTACATGAAATATTTCTAGAACATTATGTCTGTGAATGATGCTGCTTTTTTAATTAACACTAGACTATATCATAATAATTAAAATAATAATAATTTTGCCCTTTTTTGACGTCCCACTCCTGGGCACGGGCCTCCCCTCAACATGAGGGGGATTCAGGCCATAATCCACCACGCTGGCCCAGTGCGGGTTGGCGGATTTCACATGTCTTTCGAAAATTGGTTAGATCTTCTAAGACATGCAGGTTTCCTCACGATGTTTTCCTTCACCGTAAGCAAGTGATAATCATTTAGAAATTATGATTCGCACATAGATTTCGAAAAATTCAGAGGTGCGAGCCGAGATTTGAACCCAAGACCTGGTGCCCGCAAGACGCGTGCTTTAACCAATCGGCTATCACTGCTTATAACTACTATATCATCGACTATATCATAATTGTGTATAATAATAATAGGAATAATAACAGTATATAACCTACAACTAAGTAAAACGTAGTTAGAATTAGGAAGTAGCTCAGTGAATCCATTTTTTGTGGGCGACCACTAGTGGCTTTTAAAACTGAACGCTTCCGTTCACAATTGATTGACTCGGACGTTGCTATGCGAAAATTCATCGCGGAAAATTGCATATAATTAAGGTCCCCGCCATTCATGATGGATAGACTCCTATCTAATGGAGTTCAGTCTTGTTGGCCCCTTCTGTTATCGATAAACTTATTCGGTTTATAATTTTGGAGGGTCACAAGCCGTGGATGAGTGATGGGTTCTTCTCCCAAATCGCTTCCGTTTATGCTTCGGAGGGCACGGTGAACTTTCGACCCTAACTAATTCAGACATAAAGTCGTAAAGCCATTGTCGCAGGCTTTCAGGTGGCCTGTGTAAAAATATAACTTTTTTAGTCGTTTTATTCACCCATATGTTCATCTGTGTACATCTGTTCCCTATCTTTAATTCACTAACTCGTTATTCTAAAGCTTTATCTTATAGTTTTAAAATTACTAGAGACGCGTTCCAAACCTTACACCTGAATATTCGACACCAGAGTCGGCCGAACATACGAAGAAACGAATGAAATCTTTTCTGTAACTCGCCCGAATTTAGTAAAGAAAACTCTGAATAGTCACACAATAGTTCGCTCTACAATGCGACATCCGAACTTCGAAATAAGTCTTGTTGGCGAATGATCATCTATTATGGGGGCACCACTTTTTCAAGACGTAATATAGTTTCACTGTTTATTACAGGAACACAGTGAGATAGACACTATAGTTACCCAGATCTGAGTCATTTTCATTACTTTTATTTATTTTTTCAAATTTATATCACAGGTTTCAGGGGGCTAGTAAGAACTCAACACTGTAAAATGAGTGCTCACTGAAAAATCTGAAAGTTTCTTACATAACGTTGTAAGAAACAAATTCAAATGTACCAGAAATGGTGTGGAGCCATTTTTACGAGGCGAAACTGTTTCATTACGCGGGCACTGTGTTTTATTATGCGTGATTCAAGCGGGTACAGTGACATCCTAAGCTTTTCTAAGGGGACATTTATTTTTCACACACATTCTGAAAGGTCACGTTATCGTGTATTTCCCAATGACTTGCAGTTAATATAACTGTTGGGGACTCCCAGTAGTTATTTGGGACGAGACGCCATGCCTCGCCGGTGTAGACTTATTCAGACGAGCCATGGCATTTGTAACGAGCTCATGTGCGGCTCTTGCTTCACATGTTTTCAAGCAAGTAAATTTTCTGGGGCCCGCTTGTGGAAATAATACTTCTTATATGTATAAAGCTGTTTCGGAGATACTCTTTCATTTATTTTTTTACGCGGAACCCTAATTGTTTTTCAAAAATTAAAGTAGCCCAAGTTAAACTCCTCCTTAAAACAACAGCTATCTGCCAGTGAAAGTCCCGTCAAAATCGGTCCAGCCGTTTCGGAGATTACCCGAAACAAACATACAGACAGACAGACAATTTTTTTTTAAATCGCGTTTTTTACTTTTTACTTTCGTATGTACTTTCATATGCATTTAGTGAAAAGGTGTTATTTTGATATTACCAACAGACACTCCAATTTTATTTATTTGTATAGATATAATTCAGCCCTGTGGACGTCCTACTGAGCACGGGCCTCCCCTCACTACGAGGGGGATTCAGGCCGTAATCCACCACGCTGGTCCAGTGCGGGATGGCGGACTTCACATGTCTTTCGAAAATTGGTTAGATTTTCTAAGACATGTAGGTTTCTTTAAGATGTTTTGCTTCACCAAAAGCAAGTGATAATCATATAGAAATTATGATTCGACTAAGATTTCGAAAAACCCAGAGGTGCGAGCCGGGGTTGGACCTGTTGGCCGCAAGACGCGAGCTTAACCAATCGGCTATCACTGCTTATATGACTTCTTATAATTATGGCGATTATATATACACACATCTTACTACACGTCACTATATTTTTGACTTGCTTATTATAGGCGCATAATTAATAAATCACCCCATACAGTAAGACCACTCGTATCCATAAACAAGTTATTGCTTGTTCATTAGTAGGCAATTTCTTTAAAATTGATTAGTTAGGTAAGTCATAACGACAGATCCGAATGCAGATTTTTTACTGTTCTTACTTTTTTCATTCTCCGAACTATAATAATAAAATTAGTGACTTAAGTAGTCAAAGTAAATAACTTGTATATACTTACAGGACTAAATGTGCACCTAATGAATTTAGAAATACATATATTGTAAAATTCATTTAGACCGTGATTTCTCCGTCTGGTATGAATGAATATGAAAAACGAGTCAGTAAAACCAGGCGTACAAAAATGTAAGAGCTGTTTACACGAAGAAGCGAGAGGTGGAATAGAAAGGAGATGAATAAGAAATCCCCTCGTCTCCCCGCCTTTGTATAATTCATTTGCGGAACATAAGCACTGGGCGGGCGGTGCATAAGTAGGGTCAGAATGTTTGCTACGAACGGTGCTCTTCTAAAAACGTATTAGGTTTTATGTGCGTTGAGTAGCGATGTGCTAATGGATGTGTTTAAGATTGCTTTTTATGTGCGACTGTTACTTTTATTATGATAATAATCTAGTAGGTATATGATAAGAAAAATGGTATGATAATTTTGCTACCTCTTTAGTCGTATTTGGTACTAGCTTTTGTACGTAATTTCTTCTGCGTGGATATCAGAATGGAATTTATTCACATAAAATTTTCGACTTCCTATTTTAACCACTTAGGGGTAGAACTTTCCGCAACTCTTTCTTTTTTATTATTTTTTAATAAACATTACTATTCGTGTACCTATTACCTATTAGTATTCCCGTGGCAGATCCAGCTTGGGTAATTCGTATGTTAGAATGGGGATCGAACCTGGATCTCTAACCACTAGGCTATTGACAATCTCCATGCTAACTTGTTACCTGTTTACCTGTGGATAACAGAATTTTCTATACGTATGCAGCCGTGACTGAAGGTTTGTTCAAGTGTACGATTAAAAAGAACGAAAATTAAATCATTACATTTCTGCCTACTTGACTACGAAAATCTATACAAATAAATAAAATTGGAGTGTCTGTTTGTAATATCAAAATATCACCTTTTCACTAAATGCTTTTGAAAGTACATACGACAATTATAGCAAAAAACGCGATAAAAAAAATTTTTGTCTGTCTGTCTGTCTGTGTGTTTGTTCCGGGTAATCTCCGAAACGGCTGGACCGATTTTGACGGGACTTTCACTGGTAGATAGCTGATGTTATAAGCAGTAACTTAGATTACTTTAATATTAGAAAAACAAAATTTAAAAAAATGAAAAAATGGGTCCTGTCGCGCGGGCTCAGAGCGCGGGAGCGGGCTTTTTTGTTAAGTTAAATTCCACGCGGACGAAGTCCCGGGCTCAGCTAGTTCTAAATAGATTTATTTTGTTAACATACCCTTATTCCGCAAAAAACATCATTAAAATCCCATTACACAAAAGAGTCCAACAAAAACCATAAGAGCTGGAAAAAATCTTTCCAAGTTTGAAAATTTTTCCTACTTTCAGTTGAATATTTTTCACCGTCAAGTAAGGTGCACAATTTCATAAATTTTTCGCAAGCCGAGCGGCTGTGGAGCAAGTGGCATCGCCAGGCGGTCCCTTAGGCTATTTACTTCACTTGAAAGTGCTCTTTTGAAAAGGAGATCGATGTCGTTATATCTTAAAACTGTTCTATATAAAACAAGCGCTCCAAAACTGTGTTCTTTCTAGATTTTATTTGACTAAATTACTGTGAGTTTGCATTCGCGATACTGTAACACCGATTTATGATTTTGACTCTATAATTTGCTATAAAAATACTAGAGTCGACAGTACACCTAATTTGTCAGTGCAATCCAGGGGTTACAACATAGAGTGGCTGTCTCATTAAAGATAAACACAGGTAGAGCTCCATGAAATATAAGGAATATAAATTATCGAAACAAGTTCTCATGATGAAAACTTACTCAGTTGGAAAAAGAGATTTTGCTGTGCTATTAAATCAATATAGTATCGTGGATTAGAGTCATATATAATTCTATCACTAATTTATAGGTGAAGGTTAGCGTCGTGTCGTCTTAATTTAGCAAGGCGAGACCTCACACCTCACAAATCTGATACTTTAGAGAGCCACAGAGAGACGTCCCAAACTTGATTACTAAAGCAAGACCTTCGGAGGGTTAATAAGGCCTGTACCTGAAAACTTTGTGCTACAAACATAAAGCCTGTAATGGGAGTTTATTGTGAAAGATGGGAGACTAGGCTTAGTGACTTAGGTATTGAATTAATAATGTTACTAGTATTAAGATGTATTTGGTGATGCTTGTGAGGTTAAAAAAAATGTAATCTTGAGATTGCGATGATTAATGTGTTCAGGAATGGCGGCCACCAGCCGGAAGATGTAGTGACAGGGCACCTAATGAGTTGGAGCGCATACTAGGTGATACAAAAAGGGTATACTATTTTTTTTTGCAACTTAACTTTGTAAATCTCAAACTATCGGCTTTGTGGGACAGTTGAAGTACTAAAGGTTTTGTAGACTTGTGAAATCGGTCAACAGCTGTATTCCTATAACACCTTTTGTTTTTCAAGTTCCCTCCAAAGCTGATGGTTTTAGAATTACAAAGTTAAGTTTTGAAAAAAAAGTATACCTTGTATAGGCAGAAATCCGAACATGGTTTATGCATTAACAATAGCGTCTTAACTATTTTTTAGGCTTGTTCACTATCATCTTAGATATGTTGAAGGTATTTTTCTAATTAAATTTTCAATTTTTCAAGGAAAAAATACCAATTATATTTTGCATAGTCATACTTAACAAGTGTGAGCACAATTATGAATTTTATCCATATCGTGTACTAACATCGTACATAAGTCGAAGGCCTGATCAAACCGCGGGAGGCGATAAGGCTCATTATAAGTACACTCCGCCCCAAAAGTACACGACAACTCGAAAAAATTTCAATTTCCCGCAGAAATCGGGAAAATTTGAACACGGCGCGTACCGGGAACCTCTATACGTAATATGTATTAGTGTATGTATCTACATAAATTCTGTATAAACTGGATTCCCGATGGGATGAGGTTAATTTTAAAATTTCCATCCGACGCCTTCCTCGGTTGCCAGATGCAAATTAGGACTGGGGTTTCTATCAGTGGCCTATCTCAAACGTGTAATATATTTATTTAATCGGTTCTGAAACTGAAAATTTCAAACAAATCCAAATGGCCACAGAAATTGCACAATACCGACAATATTTCCTGAAAACACGAATGCTCACACAATTCAGATGAGCACAATAGTTAAAAAATAAGTCATCTCAATCCCTAAAACATCGCCTTATAACTATTATTATTGCTGTGCATTTAATATATCACGCTAAGCTACCAACGATTTGCATAAACGTGTAAGTTTCGCAAGTATAAGTTATTACTTCGCTAACTTTTGTTTGTTTTGTCTTGGAAGCAGTAAATAATGAATGTTTAGCCGCAGCCAACTGAATATAATTTAAAATTGTTGTATAACCTACCTACTCTCCTCTCCAGCAAGCAAGGTAGGAAGAGCTCATTCTAAACCTCTGAACTGGACAACTAAAATACCTGACTCACAACAAAACGTAAAAAATCTATAAGCGAATATTGAAAGAAGCTGTGCCTCTTCTGTCTACACAAATTTCCTATACACAGGTATCCGAAGAGTAACGATGTCATTTCACTAGAGGTAGGTATACTTTCGGCGTCCCGTTCCCAGAATAAACGAGTAAGCGAAAATATTGGTAGGAATTTATAACAACACTAGCTGTGCCCGCGACTTCGTCCGCGTAGAATTTAATTGACAAAGTTTCATACAAACTTTCATCCACTATTTTATCCCCTTGGGGGTAGAATTATTCAAAATCCTTTCTTAGCGGATGCCTATGTCATAACATCTACCTGGCTGCCAAATTTCAGCCCGATCCGTCCAGTGGTTTGGGCTGTGTGTTGATAGATCACTATGTCAGACAGTCAGTCAGTCAGTCACCTTTGAGTTATATATATAACAACATATGGGAATTCATCAATACAAAAGTGATACGCTCATAACTTTTTATTTATTTCGGGTTAGCGACCTCAGTGTGAACGTTTGTATTAAAGGGTGTTCACCTGAAATAATAAGACATATATGACGACCGGTTGCCGCAGTAAATTGAGCGTAGGCCGCTCGTCTCACTACACCGGGTGGTTGCGGGTTCGATAACCGTCGGGGCAAATTTCGGAAATGGCTTTTTGTAATTTGCACAGATCAGGGTGTCACTGGGATTGCCCACAGTCCATTGTATGGTACCCATAGTACAAGCGTTGCTTAGTTTGGGACCATACGTTATCATTATTAAAACAGTGATATGATGGGTATACATATACTAACCCCACAGGCCTTTTGGACACCCGCAAGTAATTTCCTTTACTTTTAAAAGAATACTGGGTAACAAAAGTCCATTAAACTCTGCACCTATTAAGTATTTCTCAGCTCATAATGACTCCTTTTAATACCCTCTTATAAGGGATTCCGAGATCACCCAATAATTACGAGCGGTACATGGTAATTGCCTCCGTTTTGCCAGTCCCCTTCATTTCTTTTTCACGAAATTGTTTCCCTTTGTGTTGGATGAGCGAGGGACCTCGTTTCGCTCGTCGCAACCCAGATAATGTGCAGAAGTTTTATTTGTATGTACCTTTATATTTACAGCGTTTAATCCTAAAAGGCTTACAAAACTATGAAATAGGTATAATAGATGTCCCCACTGGCACACCTGTTCGGTTTATTTTAATTATTTTCTAGTTAAATTAATAGTCCCGTTAATTTAAAATTGTGCGCTGAGAATGCCCACGTTAATCGTTTAATGACTATCAAATATTATTTAACTAATAACTATCAATATTGTCTAATAATATTACGATGGTAGAGCGAAACTTAAGCCAATTGATTGCAGCCCATATGCAGGATCGCTCGACCGGTGTAGTAGAGTCTTCTCACAGAAAATGCGTGTACAGTTGTTATTATAGCTGCTACGATGAGTGAGAGAGCTGGATGAACAAACCCAACCCCCCCTACCCCTTCCCCTGTCCCACTTCCCTCCTCCCTACCAGGTTGGTAACGTGCGAGCAATGCCTTTGATATTGCAAGCATCTATTGCTGTGGTAACTCCCTAACATCAGACGTACGCTTTCTTGCAGACTTTGTTATATAAACTAATATAAACAATATATTAAAAGATGGCAATTGAACCCAGAACCTATCAGTTACAGAGGCAGCCTCTCTTAATATTAATTTATTAACAATAAAAACATCAGCCTTTTCAAAAGAACTTAATGTGAATATAATAATATTATATTATGAGGGAAAATACATTTTTAAAAGTTATCATCGAAAGGAAATAGTAGAATTTCTGAGAGTTTTATGAGTATTGACGTGGAATGCCCAATATTGCCCAAAATCCTTGTATTGGCACTTTACTTGAATATCCATCGTCGGAATACAGTCAGAATATTGATAAAGGAGATTACGAAGGAGATGGTTTTGATTACTTTCCACTAAGTTGCAAGACTATTTGTTGAATTACTGAATTGGATACAGATTATTATCAGTCGATGGTAAAATAATACCTATTCGTGAATACATAAGTACCATTATCGTTCTTGTAGAAAATGTTTCTGCTACGAACATAACTACATAACATACCTTAGAATCCCATACGATCGGGAGGGTGAAATTAGCTCTAGAACTATAAGGGTGCCCGTCGACTTAAGCCGGGCGGGATAGCTAGCATAGCCAGGCTGCCCAGCTCAAGTTGACGATGCCCCTTAATCTGGCTGATGAGCCTTTGCGTAGGCGGTCTCAAACATAAGTCCAGGACCAGAATTTTTGAAATTATAAACCCAGAGGAACCATTTCAGGACGTACCTATCAATTGTAAGAACCAGTATATACAGTTACATTTCTCGAGCCTGATGTTTTTATTACACCTAGATAAAATATGGGCTCTTGGAAACACGCCTTACCTTTATTTTTCAGACGAGTGGGCTGGAAAATCTACAATAAAGTCATAAGTGTGTTGGCCTATGAATAATGAAGGTAAAATATATCGTGTTCAGATGTTGAGATAACGTGTTCAACAGTTCCAATGTGGTTAAGGCAAAAAATGATAATTATTTCCAATGTGTTAGGTATATAAAGGTATTTTTACAATATTTACAATTCTTCGGTTGATTATGTTTTATTAAATATTCTGGATGACGCCAACGGCACTACCTACCGGGACCAATTATAGCTGAAAACCATCCCGGACCCCATAAGTGAGAAAAAGTATCATCGAAATCTGTCAAGCCGTTTAGGAGACAAAGCGAGTAATATGTTTATCGAATCGGTGCGTCCACGTACCGAGAAGCGCGTCCGAGCGACCAGTTTTGACGTCTAACCACGTAGACAGATTATCATAACTGATTGCTCAGGCGCAGCTGCTCGGTATATGAGGACTCTCCTCATGATTAATATCAAACAGCTTTTAACAACGGCCCTTTTTGTTCTGAATTTACGTGAGATCATTAACAATAATTTAATAAGCTTTAAGAAAATTGTCTGATATTACAAAAAGTTGTCTAGACAGTGTGATAGATTGCTGTTTAGCTAAACTTTAGCAAGGCAGCGACAGCTGGTCATATTGTTAAGAAGAGTTCGGGAAAATATGGAAAATCAAAAAACAACCCCAAATCTGACACAAAAAGTCCTACAAGATAGAGCAAAATAAATAATAATAATAAATATAGTCAGACGAACACACCAACTGTATGGCCCCAAACTAAGCAGCGCTTGTACTATGGAATGGACAATGGACCGTAAAATGGAATGGCGGTGATCCTAGTGACACCCAAACCAGGGAAAGTTAGGAAAAGGCCATTTCCGAAATATACCCTGACGGGAATCGAACCCGCAACCACCCGGTGCAGTGAGCCGAGCGGCCTACACTCGAACCGCTGCGCCACGCGGTCGTCGAATATACTCACACGTATATTTTCTTTCTTTATATGTTGTTGTATAAGCAAGAAATACACTGCTTAATTAATATTATCCTTACATAAACATTTATACCTACACACGAAATTAATATCCCCGAGCTGTTACAATATATACCTTGTCCTAATGAGAGGAAATGTTACAGTACTAAGGGAAATTCTGCAAAAACATTGCCTACCTACGTACTGATATGATGTTAGAATATATATATGTATTATTTATAGAGTTATCCACTAGTAAGCACACGTTATTCGCAGCAATGAATTGCGAGTTTCATACAAAGATACTTTTTCAGTGATTTATTCGAACGTTTTTGTAAATGTGGTAACTATAGACTGTTTTGTGCGACATAATTTATTACTTACACAGTTTTTTGCCGCTCGGTGTACAATATTGTGTATTAATGATATTATTGCCTCTACCATTTATTATCTGCGTAAACATAATGTCGATTCCCGTCTTCACCAAAGTCTTTTAATGTGGCTGTTGGGAAATAATCTTCAAAGGACTCTTAAATATTAATTTAAACGGAACTGACGGAAAAGCCAGACAAATAATAGAGACAAAAATATGAAATATAACTACTCATGTGAATCGAAATAAAACTAAAGTTACCAAAGAATAAAATAATACTTATTCGGTTCTATTAATTCGCATTGTCCATTCAACGACTCTACAATTATTTTTTTTATATTTCGGTGCTCTTTGTGGCTTTATAAAAGCGATATATACCATTCGCACTCTCCTTTAATTGAAGGCTCGGACGGCATTTTTTCATGGCGCGCTACAACGGGTACACTGTGTCATCAATCATTTTATTGTATTGGCTTATGAATTGTACAGCCCAGGCTGAGCCAGCTTAAAATTGGGTTTTCATCCCCCTATCTCGGAAAGAGTATTTTTGCTCTTCGATATCTGAGTGCAAAAGCCGTTTTTATCCGCTAGAGGATAAAGTAAAATTGAATTTAGAACATCGTTTGTGTGAATTCAAAACATCATTAAACCTATTTACTTCTACCTCCATGGTGCCGAATTGATCATACAACCTTTTTTAATTTGTTAAAAACTCAGACTCGGAACCTTCTTGGTGTACTTTTTTTTAATTTTCTTTGCACGCGCCATTTTCTTTTCACTTGTAAATGTTTTATTTTTGCATTTAGTCATTTCCTCGCTAAGGTGGGATGAAAAGTTACGTGTTGCACTCGAGTGCAAAGATTTTTCACCTCGGGCTCTTTTGATTCCCTCGCTAACGCTCAGGATTCTAATTTTTTAATTACGAGCGCAGCGGGTGATTCAATTTTAGAGCCCTTCGCTTGATCGGTCATCCAAATTGCACACGCGGATAAAAAGCAACTTTGCACTCTTGTATAACAAATAACTATTATCATTCTTCTTTACACCTCAAACGTAAATAATAACATACACGGAGAGTGTAGCTCTAGTGAGTAAACCCGGCAAAAGTAATATTTTTAGAATACCTCATGTAATTTACGACGGAATACGGCATTAATACAATAACATTTTTTTTGTATCTTATTAAGCATACGATCCGTTCGCGGATAGTGAACAGCGATCAGCAAATCTTTAAAAAAAACTGGTTTGAGGTAATTTTGTATTATTTTTGCTGGCTTCACTCACTTGTTATACACGCTCTGTCTACGTATTTTTTTTCATCTGAGCTTTTTTTATGAGTTGTGGATAATGAAGCGATCCTATTAGTCGAAAGATAGCCCAGCCAGTCTGGCTCAAGTGGACGGTGCACCTTTGCACACTACAATAGCCTTAACCTAAACATAGTTATTTTACAAGGTCCACCTATAATGTTTGAGACAGAAAATGGAATTCACTTATTATTTTTATTCTAATCTTAATTAATATTCAGATCCGTGTTACAAACAACTGATGACAACATTTTTGTGTTAATTATTCTGTTGTTTAGTGAATACAGTTCCATTAGTATATTGAATTGGAACCATTCAGTCTAAATAATTGGCGATTCGGTAATTGGTCCTCGACACGGATCTTTGAGCCGTCCATTTGATGTAGACCCATTGTTATAAGTTTCGGCTGAACTTTTTCACTTATCGGATGGGTTTCCTTTGAAGTATGTTCGGCATTCTTTTGTTCAAAGCTAAGTTGTTGAAAAGGTCTTGCGTGCGTGGGCATCAAATTTTAATTGGGACCATGTGAAGATTGTTATGACGGTGGTAGAGCCAAGCTACAGCAGATATATTACAGCTTACCTATATACGGGCTGGTCGGGTAGTACCACCCTCACACAGAAGATCGGTAGAGTAACTATTCCTGGTGCGTTTTGTACGTCAGTGCGAGAGCCGGAAGCCCAATCCCACCGTCCATTCTCCTCCTTCTGTCCCCTTCCCATTAGGTCAACGACGTGCAAGCAATGCTTTTGGTATAGCAAGCATCTATAGGCTACGATATACGCTTGTTTGCCAGCAGTGATAGCCGATTGGTTAAGCACGCGTCTTGCGGGCATCACGTCCTGGGCTCAAACCCCGGCTCGCATATCTGGGTTTTTGAAATCTATGTGCGAATCATAATTTATATATGATTATCACTCGTTTTCGGTGAAACAAAACATCGTGAGGAATCCTGCATGTCTTAGAAAATGTAATCAATTTTGGAAAGACATGTGAAATTCGCCAACCCGCACTCGGCCAGCGTGGTGGATTACGGCCTTAATCCCCCTCGTAGGAAGGGGAGGCCCCTGCCCAGGAGTGGGACATCTAAAGGGCTAATTAATTAATTATGAAGTTTATATTATATACAAAAAAAACTTACCATAATAAACATCGTCAAGTTCTTTATACCTCTTCGCATTGACACCGATCCGCCAACTGTACAACAGTACCACCAGTATTGAAATATTCTGAAACAAAACAATATCACACTTTTTACAAATTCAAATACCACGCTGCTCTACTTTCCGGCACTAGGTACTCCCAGACACTGCACCACGGCCAACGAGTAGCAATACGAAAACAAATGGATAATTTCCTTCATTTATTTTAAACTAGCTGAGCCCGCGACTTCGTCCGCTTGGCGCAGTGGTTCGATCGTAGGCCGCTCAGTTCATTGGACATAGTGGTTGCGGGTTCAATTCCCGCCGGCGCAAATTTCGGTAATGGCCTTTTCGTAATGTACCCATTTCTGGGTGTAACTGGGGTCGCCCCAGTCCATTGTACGACACCCATAGTACAAGCGTTGCTTAGTTTGGGACCATACAGTTGGTATTTCAGCCTGGCGATATTTATTTTTATTAATTTAAAAATAATGTTCTATAATCCTATCCTGAAACACACGGAGATAATACAATAATCACCATGGGCAAATTCCTAACGGAGCATTTAAATATTAATTCAAATTAAATTAGTTTCATTATATCTTTTAATCTCAATGGGAATATGATACCGAACGGGATAATCTCCTAACTGAATTAATTATTTTATAATAGTTCTCTCTTTAGCCTTTATTATAAATTCCACAAGGACGGGTATAATAAAATTATTTAGTCTGAATCCCACTGGGTGTTGAAAATTAATTTGATTACCTTTATAGATAATGATTTATATTTTTTCTCTATGTTACATTGAGTAAATTTGATATTTTTTTCATAGAACAAAGTCGGCAAATAAGCAGACGACCTACCTGATGTTAAGCAGTAAGCTTTGGATGCTTGCAAGACCAAAGGCATTGCTTGCACGTAGCCGACTTGAAGGGGGGTTGTTCAGAGGGAGAGTGAGGTAGGGGGGTTGTGCTACAGGCTCTTTCACTTATCGTTGTTACCATAAAAATGTTACGGTCTTTACTTCTTATTATTTATTATAATTTAGCCCTTTTCACGTCCCACTGCTGGGCACGGGCCTCCCCTCAACATGAGGGGGATTCAGGCCATAATCCACCACGCTGGCCTAGTGCGGGTTGGCGGATTTCACATGTCTTTCGAAAATTGGTTAGACCTTCTAAGACATGCAGGTTTCCTCACGATGTTTTCATTCACCGTAAGCAAGTGATAATCATATAGAAATTATGATTCGCACATAGATTTCGAAAAATCCAGAGGTGCGAGCCGGGATTTGAACCCAAGACCTGGTGCCCGCAAGACGCGTGCTTTAACCAATCGGCTATCACTGCTATAGCAGTATTATTTATTAATCATGAATATATCTAGTTAGTTAAATAGTGCCTACATACCTAATACAGTCTACGTCACAGTCAGTAATACAAGTCTACTAGTCTACAAGAAGCTGTGGAATTAAAGCGATCCTATTGGTCGAAGCTGCGGGCCCGCTTCATAGCACAGCCGAGTGGACGGTAATCCTAATTATCATTAAGTATCGCTTCTCGTTGGCCGCGGTAGTGCGACGTCGCAGTAATATAATAAGGTGTACACCCAACTAATTTTGTTACAGAAAATGATAACAAACAGGAATGACTCAATCAACGGTAACGCAGACTAAGATAAATTGCTTTCTGAGCTCAAACTTCCCTAATAAGTTGTTTGCACGAACTCCCAAAACAAGCTTAATGAGATAAAATATGCCTAGGTTACCGCCCTAAAAATATGGTAGAAATTCTATTACGGTGTAGGTATTATGTCTACAAAAGTATTTTGTTGATCAATCTCTGTAGCAAAACCGCTCAATTTTGCTCTAATTACGTTAGGTAAACTATAAATAATGAGATAAAGACAGAATTTTATAAATCTATATGTATATAACTCAAAGGCTTCAAAGGTGACTGACATAGTGATCTATCAACGCACAGCCCAAACCACTGGACGGATCGGGCTGAAATTTGGCATGCAGGTAGATGTTATGACGTAGGCATCCGCTAAGAAAGGATTTTGATTAATTCTACCCCCAAGGGGATAAAATAGGGGATGAAAGTTTGTATGAAACTTTGTCAATTAAATTCCACGCGGACGACGTCGCGGGCACAGCTAGTGTTACTATATTTAGTACGTGACGACAAATTTCACGCCTCAAATCAAATGTTTCTAAGGTTCCATGTTCCAACAAAGGGATGTTTAGTCATATAATAAATAATATAAATAATAAATATCACCAGACTGACACACCAACTGTATGGTTCCAAACTAAGCTACGCTTGTACTATGGATACCATACAATGGATTTGGGGCGATCCTAGTGACACCTAGCCCTGGTCATATTACGTAAAGGTCAATTCCGAAACTTGCCCCGGCGGCGGCGGGTATCAAACCCACAACCTCCTGGTATAGGGAACTGAGCTGATATTCCTAAAGAGATAACAGAACCGTCCGTAATATAAAATATTTGAGGATGAAACATAAATTTAGATAATTTAATTAGATTGAAGATTAATAAATTTAGATTTGTTAATTCTATGGAAAAGGGCGAGTAAACTATTATGTGATAGCATGGGCTAACTTTTGGGGTATTATAATTATATTGTTCTAAGTTGAAATGGTATTATACGGGACGGTGATAATTGTTAATGGTTTCCGGTTTAGATGGAACAGAGTAATAATATTTTATAAACCAGCTGTGCCCGCGACTTCGTCCGCGTTAACTTAACGAAAATTTAATTTAACATTTGTGAGTCGATGTTTCGGGTTTTATATACCTACTATCGCAAAAGCCCGCTCGCGCGTTTTGAGCCCGCGCGACAGGCAGCATTTTTTTTTCTAAAATAAGGTAGCCCAAGTTACTGCTTACAACATCAGCTATCTGCCAGTGAAAATCCCGTCATAATCGGTCCAGCCGTTTCGGAGATTACCCGGAACAAACATACAGACAGATAATTGATTGACTCCGGCGTTAATAGGCGGAAATACATTGTAAAACAATTTAGGATAAGGACCCACCACTCACCCTTGGCTTGCTAACCTCCAAAATTATAAATCAAATAGGTTGGTCGATAATGGAAGAGGTTAACAAAACCTAACTCCGTCGGTCGAGTTTGTCAGTCATGAGTGTCAGGGACCCTAATAATGTGCAATTTTCCGCGGAACAAAGCGAATTAAAAATAAAATTTGACACGTGTTTCGCCTCTGAACGAGACATCCTCAGGAAAGTTAGGCTACAAATGAGCCGGTTTTGCTAACCTCTTGGAAGAGGAACCATTATCACCATGGAACCATTATCGATCAACCTATTTGATTTATAATTTTGGAGGTTAGCAAGCCAAAGGTGAGTGGTGGGTCCTTATCCTAAATTGTTATACAGACAGACAAATCAACACGACAATTTTTTAAATCGCGTTTTTGCTAAAGCTGTTGTATGTACTTTCATATGCGTTTAGTGAAAAGGTGTTATTTTTAATATTAAAAACAGACACTCCAGTTTTATTTATTTGTATAGATAGATTATTATAAGCGACAAGCTGAGGTTAACGGATGATATGCTGACATTTTAACATATAAAATGGTGTACTTTTCAATGCAAAATAATGGAGCGAGTTCCGTACTCCGTCATTCAAGATTCTGTAGGTACTTATGTCATCACATGCCAAGTCATATCTCTTCTCTAACGACGCTCGCGCTCGGTCGTGTTGACCTCTTCTATTATCGATCATGTTATTTAGATAATAATTTTGGAGGTTGCCAAGCCTAGCGTGAGTGGTGGGTCCTTCTCCTAAATCATTTCACAATGAATTTCCGCAAAGTAACACTTGAGTCAATTAATTTAACTAAATACACTTTGACCCGAAACTGTAAAAATAATGAATTCCCACATTCTCACTCACTACCTAACTCCACTTTAAACCTTATTACGTTTGACACCGAGTTGGAATCGAAATGCAAGTTTGGAACACTGCCAGTTCGGTTGTATATTCCGCCCATCTTTCCTCCTTAACATTATTCCGGTAGAAGTTTCCGTTCTGGATACCGGATATTCCTGAAATGGAATAGTCTCGATAATAGAAGTTGAGATTATTTAATTCAATTATACAAATAGTGCACATAAAATTAAATTATTTTGATAAGCTATTGTAGACTTATTTAGGTCAGGCGAATTTCGACCACACGCATCTCATCTGATTTATTCATAGACCTAACGAATTTTCGCTATTTATGGATGTCTTGTATAGATAGGGTCTAATTTTTATAATTTCACAATTTTACAACACCAAATTGATATACCTTCGTTTTTTTAACAGCATCACTCGTTACTAACCAGCTGTACCTACCAACCAACCAACAGAAAATATTTATACGATCAAATTATTATTATTAGGTACTATTTGTGATAGGTATGTACATCATCTTTGATTTACTGAGGCGCTGTGCGAAATATCGAGCATTATTGAAATACCTAATCATATTAATATTATAACGAGGCAAACTTTGTTTGTTTGATTGTAATGAATAGGCTCCGAAACTACTGAACCGAGTTGAAAAATTCTGTCATTTTTGGGAAGCTACACTATCCCCGGGTGACATAGGCTATATTATATTTAAAAAAAAATATCATACTAATATTATAAAGAGGAAAACTTTGTTTGTTTGATTGTAATGAATAGGCTCCGAAACTACTGAACCGATTTGAAAAATTATTTCACTGTTGGGAAGCTACATTATCCCCGGGTGACATAGGCTATATTATTTTTTTTTTTAAATAGGGATCCTTACTAAAACTCCAATAATGTAACCGCAATGTACCCGTGCGTAGCCGGGGTGGGCCGCTATATTTTATATAGACGCATCTCGTCCTTTGCTTGTTATTTCTTTTATCAGGTCTCATGAAAGGAACCGCGAATGTGGACCAACCGTGTCATAGCCTGGACGGTAAAAGAAAAATATGTAAGTACACATTACTCGGAAAATATGGACACGAGTGGAGAAACGAACAAAGAAAAACAAAAACATCAAAGGCATTTTCGTGAAACGAATTTTGGATCCAAATATTAGACAGCACCTTATTGCTAACATATTTAGGTACATTTCGTATAAACGTTACTTTGTTTAAAACTAATTGTAAACGGTTCAATAGAAGAGATAAATTGGCCATTACCTAATTTCATCCGGAGTATTTGGAGCATGAAAACCACTAACAATCATCATCAATAATACATTTAGATATGGAAATTGCAATTTCACCGCAACGTTCATTTTATGTTAATAACTAGTTGGTGTGCCCATCCACTTGTGCCGGACAGCATAGCTAGGCTACCATTTAACCAAAAGGATCGCTTCATTTTAATGAGCTGTGGAAAATTAAGCGATCCTATTGGTCGAAAGCTAGCCTAGCCAGCCCGGCCGGCTCAAGTGGACGCGGGCACCTTTAAAGGAGATGTACGAATTCATTTTATAATAATATTCTGAAGAATTAATAGAATTAGGTTTTAAGGGGCTGTTCCACTATTTACATCAGATAAAGTCTGCCTACTCTCAAAAAAATCGTTTTGGTACATCATTTATTTACTGTCAAAACGTGAATTGATAAGGGGGATAAACTTTATCTGATGAATTCTCGCAAATTAAAAACACAGCTCGTTGACGTCACACCGTGACGCAAATGTTTAGCATATGGAAATTACTGCGATACTAATTAATTAATGCGTGCTTCATGGTTTTTAATTTTTTATAAAACGGCAAAACGCCGCCCGCTGGGCGGTTTACTTTTCAGTGAAGTTAAATACATATAAATATGTATGTTAATAGTCGTATTTTTTACATTTACGGAGCGTGCAGCGCCAACTGTTATTACCTAAGTGTAAATAAGGTTTATCTGATTGTATTTATTTATTTATTTAAACTCTATGCACAAGTAAAAACACAATGTACAAAGGCGGACTTAATACCTTAGGCATTATCTACCAGTCGACCTTAGGGTGGTGCAGAAACAACATGGCGGGTGCAACTTAAACGAGAGAAATAGAGAGTAATTTATACCTATATAGATAAGTACATAGATACATACATACATATAAAACAAAATTGTTAAGAGAAAAAAAAAGTCCAACGAATTACCGCTGTGACGATTCTACCAACTTCTTGCGAATGTGCTCTCGTGCCTTTACCTTAAAAGACAACCGACTTTTTGATTTTTATTGTTACCTTTTAAACATTATAGGTGCGGCTGGTGACGCCCAATTCCATTCCACAAAGCACACCCGCAGAGAACTCATAACCAAACACGATATAGATAGAGATACAGTAAGAAACCCCACAGTTTTTCTGTTGTTTATTTCAGTTCTTTTAAACTGCAAGCTAAGTTATAACCAACGGTTCAAGTTGAACATTAATCCAAGTTTTAATATTCACAGCAGCATCTCTTGAAGCCTGGCAAGCGGCCAACGATAAGCCCGAGCAAGGAGTTGGTACTAACGATATTTTTACGGTACCTACTGACGTAACATCACATCTATTACGCATTTTGACGATACGTTAATGAGATACCGTTTCCGTGGAGGATCAACGATTTGTGGATACACAGATGTGATGTCTTATACGATAGTACCGTAAAAATATCGTTAGTACCAACTCTTTGCTCGGGGTTATCCTTGGCCGCTTGCCATGCTTCACGAGTAACTATCCACTTATTTGTGGGCAAATGTAAAATGACGACCGCTTGGGGCAGTGGTTCGAGCATGCAGGCCGCTCGGCTCAATACACATGATGGTTGCTGGTTCGATTCCCACCAGGGCAAATTTCGTAAATCGCCTTTTCGTAATTGGCCCTGGTCTGGGTGTCACTGGGATTGCACCCAGTCCATTGTACAGTACCCATAGTACAAGCGTTGCTTAGTAAAGTCCCTTGTACAATTAGCTGATATCTACTTAAGTTAACACCTGTTGTCATCCCGCAGGTAAAGCTGTACAAAATGTACTAAACTAACAACTTCTCATACCCTTTTTATCTCCTGAACCTTTTCCGTGTTCAGTTAAAAAAGTTAAACGCCAGTTATATATAATTTACATCAAAATAATAATAGGTAAGGTGACATTTGGAATAAGTAGCTTATGTTACGTTCCTAACTTTTTTGTAATAACACGACTTGTTTGACATGCGATAAGTGTGATAATGTATTATGATAATTATTAATGTATATCCTGTTTTACAAAGCGCTGAAAGATATGACTTTAACACGACGTTCATATTCATCGTTCCAATAAACAAGCACGCGCGGCCGAATTGTTCAGTCCGTGAAAGCAACAGGCAGATTGTAGGTAATTGCTTGAGATTACCAAATGGGACTAAGACTTAGTTCTGACGGCTAGTACTTTAATTACCTATATAAGTATATAAGTTAGTAAGGTAGTTAGACTACCTATATAAGTGCCTGCTGTAAATTTTTTGACTTGAAGTTTTAGAGGTCCCTTTACTCGGTTAACACGACACCCATATTTTACATAGGTACATGTTACTATATCCAGAAGCCAATACTAGGCCTAGCCAAAGGCCTTTATGTGCTTGACGAATAAATAAGACTTGAAAATATAATTTTATATAACACTGGCTAAATGCGAAAAGCAAAGCCAAAACGAAAGAAAAAAGTACCTAACTGTTTATTCGGAGCGTCCCGTCGCCATGGTACAAAACCTTTTATTTCAAAATGATACCAAAATTACAACAAGTAACAATATGTGCTGACAATTTTGATAACTGTCCGTAAATCTGTATAATCAGGACAACGATTATGGAAGACCGCTTTACCGTTGGGAATTTATTCACAATAAAGAGGGGAAGAACGACGAGGTTAGGGGAAATTGTCGACTTGTCTTTTATTTTGTATACAGGGTTGCTTGTAATTCAACTTATTCCTGACAGATTGTGATTGAGCTAGACTATGAGTCTGAGTATCCGGATGTTCCGCAAGACCCAAAAAATTAAAGTTATGATTAATGGAAAGGAAGAAAACTTACAAAATGAGTTTCAGTTGAACAGGAACTTATTATTGACATAAAAAAGCGGTATTAATCATGGAATGAAAATGACCTGTAACTTTAAGGTTATTTTAAAATTCCTTTGGTGATCAATTGGATAAGTAACAAAAATTGTAAACATCTATATAATATTGAAATTTGTATAATAAAGTAGAGGAGCAAAATTTTGTTGCATTTTAGCTCCTCTATCATTATCATACCCTGCAAGGAATAAGTTGAATTACCAGTAACCCTGTATGATTGCCCCGTCGGGACAAGGCTACGGTGGGCGGATTTGTCGACAGATTGACTCACTTTTTCAACGATTACTTTTAAAGTTACGTTTGAAATTAAATATTAAAATTTTCTTTGTATCCGAATAAACGTAATGAAGAAATATTAATATAAGATTTAACAAACATAAGTGCGTCCCGTTAATGACAAAGATATCGCATTTTTTGCAGATAGATATATTTTTATCTTCTCTCCTTACAGTTTATTTTTCTTATCACTAACACTCCTTCGTTTTAACTCTAATTATATTGCTCTATGTAACATTGTAATTTATCACAGAAGTTAATTAACTTTCTGGTATCACAATAAAAATCTTAATGTATCTTAGATCATTGGTGTAGTTGGAAAATTGACATATTTTTTCCCAAAGAGATTATACAACAATAATGTTATAGAATTTAAAAAAAAATCTATAGAATTGATACGCATTTTGTCAGTTAAGTTTTGAATAAATTGGTGAGTACCTTAATTATAAAAATGTAATGTACTGCGATTGTTGGGGTTCCCTACTCCCTACGAGGAGCCCTAATATTTTTTGTCAAGGGCTCCTTGCTCTGAAAAATATTGATGTATCTTTATAGATTGTATCTATAAGCAGTGATAGCCGACTGGTTAAGCACGTGTCTTGCGGGCACCAGGTCCTGGGTTCAAACCCCGGCCCGGTTCAACGCCCGGGTTTTTCGAAATCTATGTGCGAATCAGACTTTCTATATGATTATCACTTGCTTACGGTGATGGAAAAACATCGTGAGGATACCTGCATGTCTTAGAAGGTCTAACCTATTTCCACCAGCCCGCACTGGGCCAGCGTGTTGGATTATGGAATGAATCCCCCTCGTGTTGAGGGGAGGCCCGTGCCTAGGAGTGGAACGTCAAAAGAGCTAAATTATTATAGAGATTGGAGCGAGGAAATAAGTACGTAGAAAGGAAGGAGAATAACATAAGATAATAATAGGCGTTATATCATAAAAGCAGTGACTACTCTGGATCCAAACAGGTAAGTATAATTACTTGATATATTGACAAGGACCATAGAGTTAGGTTGAAGAATAGATATGTCTAATTTACTTACCAACGTATAGAGGGCACTTGCATAAGCGGCGTGTTTGACGTGCAGCGTCCGGCAGCACGGCAGTGTTGTGTCTTGCTCGTGCGCTGTCCACGCCTTCATCTGTAGGCAAAGTGTAATAACTCTATTATTTATACTTTTCCATTCTAGTCACTTAAGAAATTCTAATCCAATATTTTTTATAAGTATGTTACAATGTTATAATGCTTGAAGAATATTGAAACAAAAATACCATCGATAACATGTTAGTGCACTACTGAACACCTCTACCTATCTCTACAAGAAGTACAGAAGTGTAATAGTGTATTTTCTAATTCTAATAATGTTTGATCGAAGACCAAAAAATATTACTTTTATCCAACGCCTGTTCGAAATTATCGGGTGTGGGTATTGTCATCATTTTTCAAATATCGCAAGTATTTTAGATCATAAAATGTGGAGGCATAATGCCAAATCTTCTTCACCCCTCCCCCGCTCCCCAGAGTTATTTTCAATCTGACACATAGTTGTGAGCGCAGGCGGTACGGAGCCATTTTAATCAAATCTTGGAATAACTCAAGGTATTACATTCTAATCATATTTAAGTTTCGTTTCGTTACCAACCCTTTTTTACTGTCCTGAATAGGTATGTATTTTTTTCAATCAGCAATGAAAATGTTGTATTTCCATTTTCCAAAAAAATATTGATTTGTTTCCTAAGATTGATAAATTTATTTGTTACTACTTACCTATTCAATCTTGTAGAGGCGCTGTACAATGTTTTATACAAATAGTTATCTGTTCGAGCATCACGTAAAACCTACCAATCATATTTTACTTTTGACAGCACATATTTTGAAGTTACATCATGTGGGATCCTTATTATCATGGTAATTTGCGGCGTCCACATGTACCGAACCTCAGCGTCCGAGCAATCATTATGAAGTCTGACCATGTAACTAACGTCATATCTGATTACTTGAGCGTGGCTGCTCGGTGCATGCTCATGTCGCTGTTGGGTTTAGTCTGCATATTTGGGAGTAGAATTGCGATATACCTTTTTAAGTGGGCTATTTAAGAGTCTTAAAAGTGAGACCATAACTAGGGGAAAAGCTATTCTGAACAAACCTGTTTCTTTCCTGAATCATAAATCCGTTTG
This sequence comes from Notodonta dromedarius, assembly GCA_905147325.1. Taxonomy (NCBI): domain Eukaryota; kingdom Metazoa; phylum Arthropoda; class Insecta; order Lepidoptera; family Notodontidae; genus Notodonta; species Notodonta dromedarius. Next base: position 9,407,279 of record LR990165.1, on the reverse strand, counting down.
GAAGGCAAACTGGAAAACTTTTTGTTCGGGAAATTGTTTACTCACTCCTGGTTTAAGGCTTCCTGTTTCACTCATAAATTCTTATTTGCTTTACAATATTTTTTATTTACTATCTTACTTACTTACTTTTGACTGTAGGGTGCGTTCATATATAAATGGGATGTTATTTGTATTTTTTATTTGGGTAGGATTTGTGGTATATTTTCACCATTGTCATAAATGGGGACTCGTTTGCTTCAAAATAGTTTTATAGTGAAGCGTAGGTATTTTTAAACTGTACGTTCCCGCTAAGATTCAAAAATGTCTAATAACAGGCTACAGGCTGTTATTTGCAGTTAATTAAAAATACCAATTGCGAACTGGTCTGTTCCATTATATGTTGTCAAAAGTAAAGTTAAAAATACATTTTTATCGAGCTTTTTATATTGTTAATAAAAAGATGAAAACGTGGTCGACAAATTATACTAATCCCAAGGGACTGGTACGGGCTGATAGCTTGTTAAAAATTTCATCCCTAAACGCCATGCAAAAGTTTGAATGAAAAAGTATAAAACTCCTAACATATTAATGTGTCGTGTCGCGCCACAGATGCATACGTTAAGGTCTGTATTCCCAAACAATACTTGAAGGTCTCACAGTGTGCGCGACCGCACAGACCCATTGAGATATGTCAAACTTTATTTACTTTGTGTTTTTATTGTTTCTGAATTTTGTCCTACACTTCTTCACACATCCCTGTTCTGTGACATTACGTGCTAAGATGCTCCTGTGAAGCATTTACATAAAATCATTTCATTGAAATTAGTGCTGGCTCCAAGGTAATTTAGCTTTACCCTGGGACTCATCGAGGGTCAAACCTTGGCGTCATCATTCGATACCATCATCGATTCTGGCCTACAGGAGTACCAGTGGTGGGATTGTGTGGCGGGACTAGGCCACATTTATCACATTTTACGGTCAAGTGTAAAACTCGAGTAAAACCATTTACAATCCCAGAATGTGGGTCAGAATAACTACAGACTATAGGTGTTTCACTATACTCCAATGAAACCTAATCTTTTCAATTTTACCTGTATTTCGTTCTGAGATTACCTTTTCTAAAATTCAAACAACAAAAGCTTAGCGCTATAAAGGTGCGATAACAAGATATCTCGAATAAAACGCGTCTCTCTATTGAAGTGGGACATTTTTAGGGTACCTTTGACACCCACTTAAAATGTTTTCGCTGTACAATTTAAAACAGAATTCAACTTTACTTAAAAAAATATCCTTTTTAGGAAAATGTGTTTACCTTCATTATCTAGGTATTTTTTTTGGACTGGTTACTATATAAAAGTGGACCTCTTGTGGAGACAGTAACTAAAGTCATCACATGCTTTTACAAAACATTTGTTGATCTTATCTTACACGTAAGTGACTCAAAAAGGGATAAACATTGGCATACATAATAAATTAAGTATAATCAACACAATATACTTGTCCTTTTGAAGAACAAACAGATTTAGTATACTTTTTTGCTAAAATACGAATGCTTTGATGATGATGATGATGATAATAAGGACATCACTGTATATCATTTCAGCAAACAATACCAAACAAAAACACAGTTTTAATGACTGCTAATATAAATTATCTACAAGTTAGAATGTCGTAATGAAAATTACAAAGTAGCTTTATTAAATTAATATTAATTATTGTGACAAAGTACCTATACAATAACTTCCCTAGGGTAATATTTACAATGGCGTCTTTACAAATATCAAAAGTCGTCCTGAATCTTTAGAAAACACTTATTGTCTTTGAAATTACAAAGCATTTAATGAAAAGATAAATAAGAGCCGCGAAAGATTCATAATGTCACTCTTGAAATATCTGGAGCAATTACTCGGAGACATCTTGGAAATAAAGGTCAAATTATGATGCTTCAGAAGTACTTACTACCTACTTTTTTGTGATCTATTTGTCTATCTATTTTAACGAACGTTTGAACTTGCCTATAATTGAAATAAAAGTAAGTATACTAAAATAAGAGTACATATTCTGTTATTTTAGGTACAGAAAATAAAGGCCACAATTCACAATACAATATAATTGTTTTCTACTTCTCTGTCATACTACTACATATTTGTGAAAATAATAACAATTCAAAATAGTCAACTCTACTTCAATGGCAAAAATAACTCATTATTTTTAGCATTATCAGCAAAATGTAAATAAGTATCTTTTCTTTTTAAAACGTGTAATACTCGCCTACGAAAAAACTATTATTCGTTCCTCATCATAAATAAGATATTAATTTATTTTATGGAAAAGCGGAACCACAAATGCTGTGTTCAAAAGCCATTTCCCATTTTGTTTGGGCCTATGCGTATCCAAGCCACGTGTCGCATGATTTTCAATTGGGTAATATCTATCCAAACAATATTTTTGCAGAATTGACACATACTTCTGTGAACTGTAACCAAACTAAAATCACTAGCACTACGGTTGGTTTTGTTCTGCAGAAATTAGTGTAGTTACGTACCATTTTACGCTCAAATTTGGTATGTTCTCGTTTTCAGTAAATGGTTTTGGAATCTCGAATAAAACCTAGAAATGTTATACGCAATAATACATATATTATTACTACTGTATTTTTAACCATTCAAGTTCACAGTTTAGCATTAAAATGTTTTTTTATAAGTAGTTTCACTAAACATTTATACAAAATTTTCTTTTTAAAATATAAATTCATTTTCATCTTCGTCATTTAAATACGTCCTTCAACAAGCTTGTCAAAGCTGTCTAAATAGTTACACATCTTGGTATAAAGATCCCCAAAAAGTAATTCTTCTAAACTTGTTCATAGTTTAACTTGTAGTGTAGTTATTATAAAGATAAAAAAGGAAAATTAATTGGTTTTTTTCTTAAAGTTTTGTATTTTAAAATACAAGTAGGTACACGATTATTTTACAATGACCTTTCAACAAAAGGCACGTATTCCTTGGAGTGGTAGGCAGATATACATAAACTATACCTAACCACCTGGGACATTAAACAGATATTCCATTATTCGATAAAATAGATCGACTAGTTGTGGTTCATCGTACTTATACGTTTTCGCTTTTAAACGAACGTTCATACGCCATTGTAATTTCAACCAATCATCTGATTAATTATTAAGAATGTAAAGGATTTGTAAAGGTACCTTAAAATGTTATATTTAAAATACGTTTGAAACTTTTAATTGTCATGTTCGTTCCTAACCATAATAATTAGGTACTTACTAGAAAACATATAATTGCACAGGAGTAACATAATTTGAGCCTATGAAAGATTATTTTATAATATGAAATTAGTTTAGTACTTGTATTAGATTAGTTCTATAAATGTATGGTATTTTAAAATAAATGACAAAAATGTAAATTGTAAAAATGGATCGGGAATCGGTTACCTAAAATTTAAGACACTATAGACAAAGTTATACTTAAGTGATCCATGTATCCCTATAAAATTTAGTTCCTACTTACCCTAATATGTCATACCCAAGAATTTCACACCTCAAACGACAAAAAGTTTATACGTATAAGCCAATCGGGCACATCAAACATTACCTTTATCCGCTAAATATGTTTCTTCAACAGTTTCAAAGTCACATAACATGTTAAAACTATGTTCCAATAATCACATTGTATTTGTTTACTTTCGTGTTTGGTAGACTGGTGAGAGGTCGATGCGACGTGTGCTCTGTAGCAAGCTCGCGCGGTAACTGAAGCCGAACCAGGTTTTGCGCGCTCTGAAACTCGTAGCGTCTCGTAGCGCCGTAGCCGATAATGTAGGCATCGCTACGAAGTTATGGCACAGACGTGTTTTAAGAAAAGTAATTTACATTTCCTGTAAAAAAAAGTAAAATTCTTAATTAATGATATGGTATTGTCTGTATATTTTATTGATATGGTATTGTCTGTACACTAAATATTATAATAATCTATATTCGCAATAAAATTACAAATCATTGATCGACTTATGCGGAAGAAATAAAAATCAAGACTTTTATTTTACTTACTAAAGAATCAACATCAATAATTTATTTCACTTTCGAAGCTTAACTTTTTTTAAAGTAAAGGAACACCCGTTTAAATTTCAAGCCATTACTTACCTCTTAACTCAGCTTATCTGCATTTTGAATATTAAGTACGTCTCAAGGCGGGCGAACTTAGAATATCCTTAAAATCGGCAACAGTGTTGCCTATTCACTTTACATAAATTACCTAAAAAGAAGTGGAGCATCAGGTAATGAATTTAAAGGACTATTTCCATCTGAATAGAGATTAAAGCAATTTGGTTCATAATGCATCAATTAACTTATGATTACAGTGAGGTAGGCACCTACTTTTTCTTGGGAATATTTGAACGTAAAACTAAAAATAAGTCCCCTTTATAACAAACAAGAAAACAAAATTCTTCCCTACATTGCGAATACTCGCGGGAGATCACATTTTAATTTATCTTTCGAATACGCATTTGCACACAAACCCACCAACTCGCGTCTACTGCCACGTTGTCTTCACAGAAATATCAACCTTACAATGAAATTTTACAGCCTAAAATACTGTAAAGTGTGCCGTCAATCTGAGGATATTTACTAGGCGTACTGTACAAACATTCGCACTTGACTAAATTACTGAGACATGCTGAGGTTGAGGCTTGTTCAGAATACAGCTACATTTCGCGCAAAGCCGTGTTCACACACGAAGGAGTCAAGAATTAGGTACACGATTAATGCGATAACTTTTGTTTCCACTTTTGGCGTGTGGGGTTCCAAGACAATTTAGCTTTCCCGTCGCCTCTCGTCGAGGGTCAAGCCTCGGCGTCATTGTTGGACACCATTGTCGATCCTAGCTTAAAGGAGTAACAGTGGAGTATGTGGTGTGCCTAGTTCCATAAAAAATGTCTTGCGCGCAGCTGGATACCGCTACGGAAATAAAATCCATGTCCCTAATCTTCTATCTAAATTAAATTAAAGTATCTGTTAATAGTGTCAAAATAACTGCTTATAAAAGTATGTAAGTAACCTAAGTAGTAAGTTACCTACCTACTTATAAAAAAAAAAATTGTCGCTCGGTCTATTTCTTCCGGCTAATCTACGAAACGGCTGGACGGATTTTGACGGGACTTCCACTGGCAGATAGCTGATTTTATCAGAAGTAACTAAAAGTTACTTTTATTTTATTGAAGTATCACGCGGGCTGAGCCGCGGGCAATAGCTAGCCTATGGTTAATAAGCCTGCGCATTTTCAAGGTACTTATTGAAGCGATTGTTCGCGACTGCTGTACAAACGTGTTTTGCCCATTAGAATAAGTAAATTGGAATTGAGGTATCGGTAGGTCGTACATATTTAAAGGAAATTATTCAAATTGAAAATTCATTTTGAAATGAAGACACCACGCCGCTCTAGAACGTGTGATATATCTATGTACAGTCGACTACACTGAGTAGTGTATTTACTCGATTGTGGGTCACGATTCCTATTTGTTGACTGTACCTACGTGCTTATTTTAGATGAACACAAACTTATAAGAAGAACAATATAAAATAGACACAAGCTCATTTTGAATAGAGTTTAAATTCCATAAATACCTGAGTACTTTATTCATAAGACATTCGATTTCAACATACCTATCGACTTAAGTGGTTACTCTAATCGAGATTTCCCTAACCATCCCATCTTGTGAATATATATGCAAGAGAATCGGATTTGATTCTCTCTGCGAATTCGATTAATATATATAAGATGGTAGATACTGTACTCGTATGATAGAAACGCAGATACTTGTATCTGATATCTCATTACACTCGTGTAGAGAAATCTGAATTTAAGTTATAATGCCAGGTGGAGAAAGCCTATTTGATTATACTAGGTGAAACAAAAAGGGTATACAATTTTTTTGCAACTTAACTTTGTAAATCAAAAACTATCGGCTTTCTGGGACAGTAGAAGTACTAAAGGTTTTGTAGACTTGTGAAATCTGTCAACAGCTGTAGTCCTATAACACCTTTTGTTTTTCAAGTTTCCTCCAAAGCTGATAGTTTTAGAATTACAAACATCAGTTTTGAAAAAAAAAGTATACCCTTTATGTTTCAACCTGTATAGTAAGTAGCTGGTTTTAAAAAAAAAATCTGTAAATAATTTATTTATTTGACGGCCGCTTGGCGCAGTGGTTCCAGCGAAGGCCGCTAGGCTCACTGCCCCGGGTGGTTGCGGGTTCGATTCCCGCCGCGGCAAATTTCGGAAATGGCCTTTTTGTAATTTGCCCAGGTCTGGGTGTCACTGTGATCGCCCCTAGTCCATTGTACGGTACCCAAAGAATTTGTAATAGTAGGTACAAGCGTTGCTTAGTTTGGGACCATACAGTTGGTGTCAGTCTGGCGATATTTATTTTTTTATTATTATTATTTAAATAAGAACTACTATTACTATGATATACTACTATTATTTATTATCATATACAATTATAATACCACTACTTGTTTTAAAAACAAATATATTTTCAATACTCATACACTGAAAGTAGGTCTGAAGTTGCCTGAGGAGCGGGTTGAAAGTAATACTTTTCTGGCCCGGGAGAATCACTTTCAACTGACAGCTGTCAAATTATAAAAAGAACTAGTTCCATTTCTATGGAACCATGTTCAAACTTTTTCTACAGTCACTCAAATACAGCACGATGTAAAATTGAAATAACATAAAGTTGAGTATTAAATAAATAATATATACTTTTAAATGACTTAATTATAATTTAGTTTCAACAATTTCTTTAAAATAACATAGATTTGGTCAAATATTTAAAAATGAAAATTAAAAATACTGGCTAAATAATGAAGTTGGCCGGCCAACGACAAAAAACAAAATAGGCGGCAATCCGATCTTTTTTTTTTTTTCGAGTTGTAGAGTATTGTTCATGCTTCCTTGTATTATTTCTTTAGCCAATTCCTGTTTTTATTTTTATTTTCCTTGTATTCGTAATGAAACGCACAGTGTTTACCTCGGGTGAAAGACTTATTTTGTCCCTCGAACTATTAGCGCCCTCGCTACGCTCGGGCGCCAAACCCCGTCTCGGGAAAAATAAGTCACTTTCACCACTCGTGTAACAATGTACTATTATTCATATTATAGTTCTTATTTTAAGTGGTTCTATTTCTGTTTGTACCCTAACAAAATTTTACCACCCTAAAATATGGGTGTCCTTTCAAGAAAGAGAGTATTTTTTTATCGTCCAATAGAAAAATACTTATCTGTACCAACCTCTAAGAAAAATCAATTTCAACACCTCACGCGCAGGAAAAGGCATTTTGTCGAGAAGCTTGTTTTATTTTTATTACAACGGGCGAGACGCGATAACATAATTTAAGACTTTTATCGAAAGCATCGCGCTTGCCAAAGGAAACTGTCCCCTATTTCAATATCGTATAGAATATTATGGAATATAATATTCGCCATTTCGTTTACCGACCCCCGGGGTACGGCCCTAAAACAAAATGAACGGAGATAAAGGGTTCCCGGTAAAAGATTCAAGGATTTTCTAAAACAGTAACGTGAATAGTTTTGGCAAAATAGAAATTGATTACGTAATCTCTGGATAGACCCATTTTTAGGGGGGTTATTTTCTTTCAATTTATTTTAAACATTTTGGTAATAAAAAAGTCGATTTTTACACCCTATTATATATTACTAGTGGTTTATATATTAGCACCAATGCGCCAGTCCCCAATTAACTTCAAGTATTAAGAATAACCGTTTTATTTTTTCAACCTGTGTACCCAAACCGAGGAAGGAGAAAATTCAGAACAAATTGCTTGGCGTGTATCGGTATGCGGAAGAACACGCTCGACTTGACGATCTAATTTATCGTTTGAATACGTATCTATAAGTAGGTATATAATACTACCAATAACATGTGGCTTTTACAGAAATTGTACGTCCTGTATTTACGCGTCGTGTAAACAGGGTGAAATTGAAATCATTGGCCAAACTTCGATGTGTGATCCTTCGTGTATACGAAATAATTTTGTATTAAGCCACAAGATATTATTAAATAATCAAGCAAAATAAAAGTTTCATATTTTAATTATGAATTAATAAAAATCATTTAACCATGTGGGATTTTGTACCACGGTACTGTACTATGCACTATCGCCCTTATTAATAAACATGGTATAGGGGGAGAATAGTTATATCTCTTTCTGTCATCAGTAATTTGATATTTGCAAGAAGAAGACAAAGAATGGTGTAACTATACAACCGCTAAACCACGTTTATTAGTAATGGGGTACAACAGGTATAAATTTTGATTATACACAAGTACTTTTTATTATTATTACAGTGGGAAATCAATAAACAATATCAGTAAGGTTATTATTATAAACTAGCTGAGCGCGCGACTTCGTCCGCGTGGAATTTAACTTGACAAAAAAGCCCGCTCCCGCGTTCTGAGCCCGCACGACAGAACCCATTTTTTATTTTTTTTTATTTTTTTTTTCTAAAATAAAAGTAGCCTAAGTTACTCCCTATTACAACAGCTATCTGCCAGTGAAAGTCCCGTCAAAATCTGTCCAGCCGTTTCGGAGATTACCCGGAACAAACACACAGACAGACAGACAGACAAACATTTTTTAAATCGCGTTTTTGCTATAGGTGTCGTAAGTACTTTCATATGCATTTAGTGAAAAGGTGTTATTTTGATATTACAAACAGACACTCCAATTTTATTTATTTGTATAGATAATTGCATACCCAACTGCTGCAAAGTCATTGAAAATATTTCATTACACGATGTTAATTGGTTTCACTGATGAATTTCAATCAAATAAGTATGACGCTTTAATAATGGAAGCTCGACTCAGAGGCTATGAATAATTTAAAAAGAGAAGTGAAAATATAATTGAAAGACTAACACGAAGACAATGCAAGCAAGATTATGGATATTTTATTAAAGTTAACATTCTATCTCGTGGTGTTCTTCTCTACAACACAATATAGGCAGTATCAAACACCTGCTTACTTTTTAAACAATATAAAATATGAGCTAGTTTCTGCATTTAATTTTAGGCGCTGGGAACACGGTGTAAAGTTTATTTTTCCTAATCTGTAGGTATTAAGTCCAACAATCCAGCCCCCCTAGCCAAGTGGCTTCGTCTACAAGCGTTTCTACAAAACGCTACGCTTAAGGTGAAGGCGCCTGTCTAGCCCGCGAAGTTCAAATTTTTTGAGTTCTTTTAGAAATTTTTCAAAATCTGACAATAATAAAAGACAAATTTTGTAATTCGCGAAACAGACCGTGTGCAGTGCATTTATTAATCCATTTATTTTACTCTAAATATTATCACGGTGGATATGATACTAGTAAATCACTAAATATACAAAAATTGCCAGATTATCTGGATAGCTGTCGTTCTTGAAATGTTTTAGAGTAAGTTGGATATATTAACAAATACACTGCACACGGTCTTTTTCGCGAATTACAAAATTTGTCTTTTATTATTGTCAGATTTTGAATAATTTCTAAAAGAACTCAAAAAATTTGAATTTGGCGGGCTAGATGGGCGCTTTAGCCTTAATTGTATGGAAATGACATTACAAGTCGATAAGTAGATCACGTGACTTATGTCATTGCGACATAAGTCACGTAGCGATATGTAGAAACGAATGTAGACGAAGCCACTTGGCTGGAGGGGCTGGCATTTTATTTTAAACAATTGCAAAATAGATTAAAGTTATTGTTTGGTGTCATGCGATTTTAATTTTGTTCGTAATACCGGAACACAAGCTGTTATCAGTTGACTACATCTCGTATACAGCCGTATCGAGCCAGCTGGCTCGAGCGGGTAGTACCACCCTCTCATGGAAGATTGGCGTAAAAAAACTATTATAGCTGAATTTCATCCAATGAGTGAGAGAGGAAGGCCCTAAGGGAGAGATCTTCTTCTCCCTCTGTCCTATTCTCCTCCAAGTCGACAAATTGCGAGATATGTCCTTAATATTGCAAGCATTAATATAATACGTATTGTAAGCATCTACTTTATACTCTTTTATATTCTTTTTATGTATTTATAAAAATTCTTCAGCGAACTCATACAAAGTTTGGTGGCATCCGTATCCAATAGCGGATACCACCATATCTTCTCACTCACAACTCAAATAAAACTGTGATCCAAAATCAATTTCACCTTGAAACAACTAAAAATTAATAAAAAAAAAAGCATCTGCTTCACATCACGCGGGCCGGTATGCCTGTATGCCCACTTTGTTATTTATATAAACAAACAATTCTCACAAATATAATTTACGCAAACAAAACCCATTATGATTTCAATTTAAATATTCTTAGTGAAACACAAAGACTACTGAATAATGGGAAGCCTTCCTGACGACATTTTATTGTTCGCAATAAAAGTAGCAATTAAAATAAAAACAACTCTCCTTTAATGTAAAAAGGAATAAGCTTTTTTTAACCTCCGGCGAAAAAAGAGGGGTGTTATAAGTTTAACATGTGTATCTGTGTGGCTGTCTGTGGCATCGTAGCGCCCAAGTGGATGAGCCGATTTTTTTTTGTTAGAAAGATATTCTGATCGAGTGTGTTCTTAGCTATGTTTCATGAAAATCAGTTCAGCCGTGTTTGTAGTTTAAAAAGTCGTCCCATCGGGAGTTTTTAAAATTTTCAATTTCGAGATATTCCATGAGCTGAGCACTAGCGATGTTCTTGAGATTCTATTTTAACCTATTTTAATTAGGCTGGTACTTGTTATGCCTATTTGAGAGTTCCCCTTATAATGTCAATATCTGTCCGAAGGGGATATAATTCTAATTTTATTTTTATATATTTTTTTTATTATCACAGGGAACACATAAAAAAACGAACAGCCCATAATTATAAAATAAGTAAAATAGATAGGTAAACCTAAGGTAAAAGCTGAATTTCCTACAGTGTGAGCTGTACCGAAAGGCATTTGGCTCAGCATGTGCTGGAGGGGAACGAGATCTCCTCCAACGCTGATTTTCAGCCAAAGCCTCCTCATATCCTCTCTTACATACACCATTTGCTACCCAAACCACTAAGCTATTACAACAAAATAAGTACTTACACATAATAATAAATATAATACATATTTAAATAAAATGTACCTACAGAGAAGATGTACACTATCAGATATTTAGTTTTAGTGTTCAATATTAAAATAAATGCTTATATTCTCAGCTCAGAACGATTAATTCTCTGAAAAAAAAACCCGTCATGGATACACATTTTATATGAAAGGGTCATGTTTTGTCCGAGCTTGACAATTACGTACAAGGCAAAAATTAAAAATTGTACAACAACAATTGGAAGTACCATAGTAAAATTTCGAATGTTGCAATCCGGGATCATTTCGACAGACTAATCCTAGACTGGAAACTTTAGTGGCGCACGTTAATTAGACCGAGGATCCACAGAGCGGGCTTTTCGGTTTTAAGCACGGTTTAACCTTTGTTTACTCTGAAAACCACTTTGCTTTAATTTTTCAGAGAGTCTCTAAGTTTGTGACGTCTTGATTTGTCTTCATAACTTGAAATATTCCTGTGGCGCAATTCTGGTAAATTTTGGGAGTTATAGACAAAGAAAATAAGGTCCACTAAACAAGGCTTACTTACCTACTGATAGACAAATTTATTTACTAGTGTTATCGACGACCGCTTGGCGCAGTGGTTCGAGCTTAGGCCGCTCGGCTCACTGCACATGGTGGTTGCGGTTTCGATTCCCGCCGGGGCAAATTTCGAAAATGGCCTTTTCGTAATTTTCCCAGGTCTGGGTGTCACTGGGATCGCCCCTAGTCCATTGTACGGTACCCATAGTACAAGCGTTGCTTAGTTTGGGACCATACAGTTGGTGTGTTCGTCTGGCGTTATTTATTATTATTATTTATTTATTCCTACTCTCACAAAAGGACAGGTTGATTACTAAGGCCCGTATTAATAAATCGATCTCAAGTCTGAGAGTGATCTTGGAAATGTCATCCTAACGTCATCCCAGTACAAAATTACAAGTCAAAAGCGTACTCAAGATCGCTGTCAGGCTTGAGATTAATTTATTAATACGGACCCAAAATACCCATAAGTGACATTTTGCCAAATCGAGTTAAGTGGAAGCGCAACATTTTCTCAATAAGCATGTCTGTCATTTTACCACCATTCCACATGTTACAGTGGAACAGGGCCCTAACCACGCTAGCTACTCAAATCGTAATAGAAAGGCAAAAGCTAGCGATAACGTTTCAAACGCTCCGCTTTTGACGTTTTGCTGACACCATTGATATGGTATGGTGTCAGGTATGGTACAATACGGAACAGATTAATCAACTGATCTATCAACATAGCCAAAACCGCTGGGGTTAGAAGCATGACATATTTACAGTAACGTACCTTTTATTCCGAAGGTATCCACTAAGGAACGATTTTTGATAATTCCACCCCTAAGGGGTCAAATAGGGACTGGAAAACATATATTTTGCAAGCTATATATATCCTACTAATATTATAAATGCGAAAGTTTGTGAGTGTGGATGTATGTTTGTTACTCTTTCACGCAAAAACTACTAAACGGATTTAGATGAAATTTGGAACATAGATAGTTTATAACCTGGATTAACACCTAGAATACTTTACTAAAGTCTACGAGGACGAATCCGCGGGCAGAAACTAGTTATATGTAAAAGCTTGCAAGTCAGATAAGTTCTCTACGACATTTACTTACATACTTTCAAACCAACATTTTATTCCAACCGCACCGTCGCACAAACATATTATTTTCAATACAAAACAGAAATTCGCAGCATATTCTCGCGAACTCAAAGGTCTTTTGTCAGTGGAAATTTTTCGCTTATTCAAAAGCCACAACTGGTAGTTGCCACTTGTTATAAGCAGCTCAGGGATGTCGGGAGCCCGCGGCGATAAATTTTACTCAAATATGAAAATGTTTTCTCTTTAAGAACGAGTTTCATCCATGAATTTATATTTATGTAAATGGATTGCGCGTTTTTTTTATTGTCTAATATTTTATTGTAATCATAATGAAATTACTTGCTTACGGTGAAGGAAAAACATCGTGAGGATACTTGCATGTCTTAGAGAATCTCACCAATTTTTGAAAGACAAGTGAAATGCGTCAACCCGTACGGGGCAGTGATGGATGCCTGAATCCAAAAAGATTTGGAGGAGGATGTAAGAGTTTTGAGGAGAGGCCTGTGCCCACGAGTGGGAGAACAGTGAGAAAAGAGGCTAATTAATTCACATTAAAGTTTATTATAGTTAAACGCTTCTAAAGACAGGAACTGACCTGCGGGAGATAGTCCCTGGTGGGACAGTGTCCCTTTCCCCTACAGTTCCCGAGCCTACTCTCCCCCGTGAGTACCCTATAAAGGGACACAGTTGTCTACTTATTCGTGATCGCACCTGTGAGAATAAAGCTTCAAGGTTTCATCTGATTATTCTCGTGCGGTTACGGATTTGTGTTTTGTTGTCTTTAGTTTGAATTTAGAAGCTCTAAGTAAAATGGGTAATAGCAATAATAGACTATGTTTATTTTATACTTACTGACTTTTATAACTCATATCGCAGACCACCTAAGCCGCAGGGACGACACCAGATGGGCGAGAAAACCCGATGTCCGACCTAAGCCAACGAAAACTGAAGACAAAAGTTGCAATTGAGTTCGCATGCAAACACCATTCCAGTTGGAGTGCTCGGTAAACTTACCTACAATCAGCTTGAACCACGCCACACACGCAAGCGAATATGTATGTTGAATCCTCACCGTGTAGGTATGTTTTCATTTGCTAACTGAGGAGCTAGGCAGACGAAATACTTGATTTGTTTGCAAGCATGGATTCGAGGATAAATAGTACCCTACATTATTATAGGTATAAGTACTCCATATCATATCTTACCTCTGAACCAAATTCAATTCAAATCCGTTCAGTCGTTTTTGTGCAATGCTTAGTTAAACTCAAAAACAAACAGACTTTCACAATTTTGTATATTTTGACGACCGCTTGGCGCAGTGGTTCGAGCGTAGGCCGCTCGGCTCACTGCACATGGTGGTTGCGGGTTCGATTCCCGCTGAGGTAAATTTTGGAAATAGCCTGTTCGTAATTTGCCCTATTCTGGGTGTCACCGGGATCGCCCCCAGTCCATTGTACGGTACCCATAGTATATTCAAGCGTTGCTTGGTTTGGGATCATACAATTAGTGTGTCAGTCTGGCGATAAGGAGTTAATATACATAGATGTAGAAAATAGATTATTTTAAATTAATAACTTTGAATGAATAACTTCTTCCAATATTACGAGTATCTATCTATGTTAGTGAATCTCGTAATAGTGAGTAGATAGACTTCTGACTGTGAGACCTCATAGTGAAATATTAATATGAATACATCTCAGCCGCGAAACCCCTGGTCGTCAGCGCTCCCTTGGTCACCGCACCATCCGCGGTCGTTACTGCGACCAGCTCGCAGTACTACGACCGCTTCAGCAGCGGCCTGGCCGCGTACGTCGCTGCGCCTGCTGCCTATGCCGCTGCGCCTTTGGTTGCTGCTTCGCCATACATAGCTTCTCCTTACGTGGCCGCTTCGGCCCCTTATATCGCTGTTTAGACTACGGGACTTGGAATATTAAGCCTATGTATACGGGCGTTAGTGTTTGTAAAATGTCGCCCGTCTGTCCATACCACATCACGCACACGATCTACACTGGTACAATCAAATACGGAAATGGTTGTAGGCACCGAGCATTTTCGTATTACAGCCGGGAAATAACTTCGAAGCGAACAGCAATTTTGAAATAACATCTATGCAAATAAATAAAATTGGAGTGTCTGTTTGTAATATCAAAATAACACCTTGAAAGTACTACGGTACTTATAAAAAACGCGTTTGAAAAATTGTTTGTCTGTCTGTCTGTATGTTTGTTCCGGATAATCTCCAAAACGGCTGGACCGATTTTGGCGGGACTTTCTCTGGCAGATAGCTGATGTTATAATGAGTAACTTAGGCTCCTTTTATTTTGCTTGCTCGTTACACATTCTTTATTAACAGAGTTATTATCTTTTTGTAAACTCTGCGAACTAAACGAACATTTTTTGGTAAATTAAATGTTTGCTAAGTTAAATTCCCTGCGGACGAATTCGCGGGCACAGCTAGTTGTAACTATGAATTAACATTTCGTAAGCATGAACACCTGGTGGCTAAATCTGTTATCCGCTGGCATCTTGATCGACTCGCAATACGTCACAACTGACGCATCGTGTCAGTTTTCCTCGAGAAAATCCCTCAAAACTGACGTATTCAGATACACGATACGTCCGTTTTGACGTATTGCGACGCGATCGAGATGCCAGCGGTTAACAGAATTGGGTCCCTGGGAAATTGTAAGATTCCGTAAACTATCTCTTCACTGTTTTGTTTGTGTTTGTCTATTCAAACTACTATTTTATACTAGACTAGCTGTGCCCGCGACTTCGTCCGCGTGGAATTTAATTGACAAAGTTTCATACAAACTTTCATCCCCTATTTTAGAATTAATCAAAATCCTTTCTTAGCGGATGCCTACGTCATAACATCTACCTGCATGCCAAATTTCAGCCCGATCCGTCCAGTGGTTTCGGCTGTGCGTTGATAGATCACTATGTCCGTCAGTCAGTCACTCAGTCAGTCACCTTTGAGTTATATATATTTAGATTATGGGATTTATGGCAGAATCCCATAATCTTATAAATGTTGGCGATTGCGTTCGTTCTGATGTAGGTATCGAGGGCGTCGCGCGTCGCAATACCTACACAATTTTAGTACAAGACGCATACCGACATCGCATATTACGACAACTTCAGAGCGGTTATTAACATCGGCGAGCCCTTTTATGATGAAGCAAAACAAATAGAGGTGCGGGAAACCGACGATTGTACATTTATGTCGACAATAAGCCTACCCATTTCTTACCTTTGACAGTCTTATGACTTCCAACGTGTACTCATTGCTGAAAATCAGCACAGTCTTCGATCCCTGGTTCAAGCTGAGCTGGCGGGGGTATTCACAATCAACGGAAAGTTTCCGTGTCGGAAACAAGCTTTTATCCTTCTTCTAATTAATTTGTAAAAGATCCATCAATTGTTAATAGGTACCCCCCTCCATGGAGACATGTTTTGCGCACCCATTAGACACACATGAGAAGCCTACTGCAGCTGACACACTATTACTGTTAAGTTAGGTACTATAGTAATAGTTAAGCATGAACCTATAGTTATAACTTCCTTGGTAGGTACCTAGTATATCTAATCTCGACTCGTTTTACATGGCTGTAGCTAAGTAAATGATTTTTCTTTGTCCTACTCGCGCATAATATACACGCGAATACGCGGTGGCTGATTTGCCAATATAAAAACAATGTTTATTTATTTTGGCAATGGACACATTTTCTAAAAAGTAAGAAAGAGTACTAACACGTTTTTGCCAGAAATAGGTTCAGCTAATCTTTATTAATTAATAATGTGCAGAGTGTATTTTCCAAAGAATTTGTAATAATAATGTCTTATTATTACAAATTCTTTGGTATTTTCCGTTTACGTTGTCCATTGACGCCTTTATGCGGCTTTCCGTGGTTCACAATATTTATTTGGACCTATTTTTCTAGATTATTCGTAATTAACCTCTTCCAAGACCTTTAATATAATACCTTTAAAGCAAAGAAGAAAAAATAACAAGCAGTTCACTCATTTCGTATGTGGAAGGATGGTTATTACACCCAAGCTACGTATTTGTGGTGTTTAAAGCATCAAGAAAGTTTTCCGACCAAATATCAGACTCATTGAATGGCTGGAGGTGCTTTGTACATAAGATACGTTTCTTTTGTTCGCCGAAGTCGGGCGCCGAATGATAAGGAGTTATACGAGTGTGCCGTTCACGTTTTAATTGATATCGTTAAGCCGAAAGCCGAGCCCCGAAAGCCGAGTGCCGAGTTGGCAACGTTTAAACTCTGAAATTTAAAAATATATTTTATCTTCAAGACTCCAGGTTAAGCGTATCGCGATCGCCAAAGAATTTGAAATTCAGAGTTTATAAATTTAATAGAACTGCGAATATAGCTTGCCAATAATAATATACAAGGTGACACATAATGGGTATACTTTTTTTTTCAAAACTTAACTTTGAATTCTAAAATCATCAGCTTTGGAGGGAACTTGAAAAACAAAAGGTGTTATAGGAATACAGCTGTTGACCGATTTCACAAGTCTACAAAACCTTTAGTACTTCAACTGTCCCACAAAGCCGATAGTTTGAGATTTACAAAGTTAACTTGCAAAAAAAATAGTATACCCATTTTGTATCACCTAGTATATATCAATCAATATAAATAAAATTAAAACTACGTTGAAGGCTGGCATCATAAAATGGCTCGCCGATGGAAACTTTGGTTAAAAAACTAATTGAAACCATTGTTTTCTGGGTATAACAACAAAAGTCTAGGCTTTTATTCTATTACTAGGTACGCACCTTTTCATTATAAGAACCTTATTAAAATTCAAAGACGGCCCTCTTAGTAACAGTAATTAAAATTAAAATTGATTTACCGACTACAGCCAAATGGAAGCCATTATTTCAAGACCTACTTACAGATGGTTTTCAACAGTAATTGTTAATTACCGGTAAGCTTGTTTTATTTTTATGACAATGAGCAGGACCATCGAGAATTCGGGTCACGATAAAATAATTTAAAAATATTATCGGAAGGTGGATCGCATTGGCCAACGATTTTTCTATTTTTTATGGAAAATCCTTATGATATTCGCTATCCCCGTTACTGGTCCCGAGAGATAAAGGATCCATACTTATAGATATAAAAACACTTCTAGGAAAATGGAGCGCAAAAAAATATAAATTGATTACGAAATCCCTCAGAAAATATTTTGTATGGTATTTCAGCTTTCAATATTCTTTCTCTGCTAAAATCTCTTTAAATAATCCAATGAAGATACTGCGAAAATAAAATTCCATGTAAATAATATTGTTTTCTCTATTGCAAATTCATTATTCTTAACGAGGTATGTCAGCAGAAATGTCGGCAATAATGTAAGCAACTGCTGTCCAAAAAGCTGCTCCTATATCTAATTCTTCAGGGCTTTCCACATTCAAAGTATCACCCTCCGTATGATGGAACCAAAAATACCTTTCGTTGGCGTTCAAAAGACTTGCTCCAGGTATACCAAGGGAGGTCAACACAGCTATATCCGAACCGGGACTGTCTTCTTCTACTAAGGTTGAGGCATTTATTGATTGGAAAAGTTTTAAGACCTCAGCTACAATACAACGGGCTTTTTGAGTGCCACCGACGGCTAATCCTTGAGGGGCAAATGTACCTTCATCAGATTCCATAATGAAGTTAATATTATCACTTTCATTCCTATGAGCCTTTTCATATGCGTATGCTCCAACTAAGCCCAGTTCTTCAGCTGTCCAAAAAATGGTCCTAATCGTCCTTTTAGGCACCAGTTTTAATCGTTTCAGGATGACTGGAGCTGCCCAGCTGATGAACAGGCCACCACCATCATCCATGGCTCCTTGGCCGACATCCCAACTGTCTATGTGTCCAGATACGATGACCAATTTTTCAGGGTGCTCAGTTCCTTTCAGATCAATTAAGGTATTTCTTGACATCTTTGTATCATATGTTGAGAACATTCTAATGTTGAGTACAACTTTTTCTCCTCTATCATACATTCTTCTGATTAGATCCGTATCTTCTAACGTAATGGCTGCAGTTGGAATTTTAGCTACACCCTCTTCGTAAGTTTGCGAGCCAGTGTGAGGAGAATTGATTGAGAAGGGTGCGATTGACTTTACTAAAGAAGCCACAGCACCTTTAGCAGATGCTTTGTTCGCTCCTCCAGTTCTATACTTCACAGTATCACTATAAGTTGTAAATACAGGATCATAGAGAACAATTTTGCCTTCAATTTTTTCATAGGGTGTATTTTCTAAAGTTTCAAAGTCACGAATAACAATAACTTCAGCCGTGATACCCTCTGGACGGGTGCTTACACTGCGTCCTAGACCCAAAACTGAAATATCTTTCAATCGCGGTTCAAGCATTGTTACTTCTTCTCGACCTCGGACCCAGTGTGGTACCTGAAAAGGGATTTAACCGTTACGTTAACCTATTTAGTTACAAAATATTTACAAAACTATGAGTTTGCACTGGAGATCCATATTGATGTCTCTATTATTTGCAAAGTAGAGACAATATCACAATAAACTATTTTCTTCGTTATGTGAAATATTACAATAAAATTTTCACATAACTGACTTACCTCTACAGGTTCAGTAGTGATATCGCTGACATCTTCTTCGCGAGTTAAATTAATCATGTAATCAATTGAATCCTCCAGTACCTGAGAGCCCGATGGCCGAGCTCCAAATTTATCCACAAATTTCGCCAATCTGAAAACCATTAATACCAAAATTAATCTACATTTTTATACTTACGTTCGTGCGAGGGCAAGAACTGATTATTTTTGATCTTAAACAGTATCATATAAATTATTTACGCAATAAAATTAACACTCACTCATCAAACGTTTTTCCTTTAAATTCACCCTCTAGAACATATTGCAATATCTGATTGCTTACATCTTCGTACGATCGTATCTCTTCAATCAATTCATCCCCCAAAATATCTTGGCAAGTATCAGAATTTTTCAGCAAAACCTTTGCTTCGTTCGCGGCGATAATAAAAAGGGTTACCGATATGATACCCGAAGAATTCATTGTGCTCCCAGTGTCTTTGAGATATTGAGATATTCCGATAAGGAGTGAGCTCTTTTGTACTGAATCTATCTTATCGGGAATTATCGTCAGCTGTCTAACATTTACTCGCGTTTGATAGACTTTGTAATTCCTACGAGAGTTTTGTGGATATTGCTGATATCTTATCAATTTGTGTGTGAAATTTCAATTGTACGATTATTCCACTTCACGGTTTCTATATTACTATACAGATACAGCTAGGTACATCAATTTTAAATACAGCGTAAATAAATAAAGACAATGTCATGTTAAAATGTTATAAGTACCATACAAGATTCTAAATTGGTATATTTTTGAACAAACCTACTCTTACAATAAATGCGAAATATATTATAATAATAATGGAAAATTTCTAGTACTTTAAACCAATATCTATCAAATATAAGTTCTAACTTAATATTATTATTATTTTGTGTTTTGCTCTAAGAAAATATTCGAAACCTCCATAAATAATGTTACTTACTTCGAAAGCCTTATCATGGATTATTCAAGTACCTACAACTAATTAGATTTAATTACATTACAATACTCACTGATCATAAGTCTTCCTCTTGAAAGGTCCTGATACTGTAAAGTCTATTATGTCTCGAACAATTGTATCGTAAGACTCGATTTCTTTGACAAGAGGGCCGATATCACATGATTTTAATTCAGAATAACTTTTCTTATTTTCCACACAATAAGATTCCATTATAAAGGTGACTATAAAGAAAGTTATGAGTTTGATAAACATGATATTGTTACGTCTCACCGCGGTCCCAGTTGATATACAAATGTGTCGAATGAATATGGTAGATGAACAGCAATTTGAACAAGAACCAATTTAAAATGTAGTCAACTGTACTATGATGATCATACTCGTACAGTATTGGTGTTTGAGTATTCACTAACTAACTTAATTTAAATTCTGTACTAGGTGTAAGTATAAATATTGCTTGCAATACGTCAGTATATTTTTCTATAATTGGTCATGCGAATAATTATCGAATGCTTAGGTATATTTTAATTTGAATTGAATATTTAAATTGAACATATCTACTCCTAAACTTTATAAAGCACTGAGCATAATTAAATTTTTAGGTATTATTTTTATTTGCAATGTATTTGAATGGTCTCAAAAATCATAATTAACCAACCCAAGTTTGTTAGTTTGCAAATGACTTGCTCCGTTTTTAATCAGGGCATAATGTAGCGCTATTGATAGTTATTACATCGACCAAGGTCTTTGTTTAATAATAGACTATTATACTAGATTGAAGAGCGAGAGAGAATCATCGATCAGCTCTATAACAATCCTAGGTTCCAGTATTATTTGGGAATACAATGAAAGGGACAAAACATCGTTAGGCCTGATCTATTGATGATAATAGAACTATCATTCGCAGAACAATGGTTTTGTTGTGAAAGGTATGAGCTCCGGAAAATTTATTTGCAAATTCTGATACAGGCTTTTTATCATATTGGCCTTAGAAACTATTGTGAGATGGTTATTTCAGGAATTCTCGAAACCAGTGTTTGATTGAAAGGCTGACTAGGGAATACCACTTTGTTTATAATTACTTACACGTATCATTTTTTTTAATTTTCCCATTAAATTATATATAGATAAGATTATTGTAGATTATTTGAGGTGTTTTTGGTTTTGTCAGATTATGCGTTTTTAAAAAGCCAAACAAAATAACATTTTTAAAATTGATTTTAATGTATCGTCTGCAGCATTATTCGTCTAACTGCACATATAAGTTATTTGCATGCTAATAATGTTCACCTTGCTGTTAGGACCACAATAAGATGCATCGCTGGTCTATTGTGTGGGTTGATTGAAGCACTGCCGCTCGTTGAGATTCAATCTATCATGATGATCACATTGTCAATGTTACTTTGCAGACCTCTTTTAGTAATCGTATAAGTAATATAGTTTATTGCATCTACAATTGGTACATACAACTGGAAAGGAAGAAAAATAAAGTTAGTAGGTAGAGAGTAATGCTGTATATAAACATTCTATAGACAAAATGTTAATTGTACTATACTTAGAGAAATGAATACGGGACTCAGACCGATACCTCAAGTTAATTACCCGCAATTAATCATGTTAGTAATCGGATCCACGCAATGTGTAGGCACGCTTACATGCGCAGTACAGTAAACAAATTGATTAAATGACTTAGTGCCACACATTCCCAGATTTGTATGGAGCTATTGATTTATTATTCATAAGCAAACCTACAGATAATTGATTGAGTGAGTACGCTTCAGCAAATCTGAAAATTTAATTTTATATTTTCTGTTCTAAATATCCATAAAATCAGTATATGGATGACTATTTTAGTGATTTCGCCTTGTATTATTTGGGATACCCCAAGGTAGTGTCATGGGGCCACACATCTTCTATCATGTTTTAATTACAATACTTTATTTTATATGATGAAGTACTTATTATCTATAGTAATTTAGAATATGAAGTAGGCATAGAACCATACAGTAAGACGACGTTCAACCTTCAGTTAATTATCGGTCATTAATCATGCACGTAATCGGATCGTACAAGGCGTAGGCACACTTACATGCCGCTAAGTACGTGCTCCAAATTGATTTACTAACTTACTGCCATTGGAAATTCTATATTGGATATTAGCAAATAATAATATATAACAAAACATAGATATGGAAGTCATAATAAAATCAAACTTAATGCGTTTATTTTGTTTAGGCCTACGGGGGCATATGCAAATTATAATTTTTACATTATTTTTCTTATAACTACAACCGGATCGGAACGCGACCTCGATTGAGAAGATCCGGCAAGGAACTCAGCGGGCTTGTCTTTTTACATTTTGTTAAATTATTATTTTTTTAATTGCCAGCTTACATAATTTCTCATTACAAAGAGTAGTAGGTGGTAAATAAGGTAGATCGAGAAGATTATAATTACCTTTTAAAATTTTCACTTCGTCATGTTGTGAAACTAATTTCTGATCCTTAGCCTGCATCAGATAACATTTAAGTCTACTTACGAAATTAAAATAATTAAACAATGTAATTAATATTACCTCTAGGTTGTCCGGAATCTATGTACGAATCATAATTTCGATAACCTGCTTACAGAATAGAAAGAAAATCGAGAGGATATCTGAATGTAAAAAAAAATTTAACTCATTTTGGAAATATATGTGAAATTCGCCATCCGGCACTGGCCAAGCACAGTAGATTATGATGGAGACGAGGCCCGTGCCCAAGAGTGGGACATTAAAAGGGCGCTTTTTATTACTTAGTTATAGACAATTAATCTTGCTATTTCTGAAGATTGTTAACCACAAAATATTCAACTCGTGAGTAATTATCTACAAGCGTTCTCTGGTAAATGTACAAAGTCGTGAAGGTCCAAAGTGGAGCAAGAAAATCACACAAGTTAACGACAGTTTTACGTCCTCTGAAACCGTAAAGGGTGAGAACTAATCTCTCCATGCGTAATTAGCTGTTGGAACCTACTTCACGCTAGACCTTAGGTATACCTACGATAGAGTTCATTTTCGAGCTAACTTTGTGAAATGCCTTACACATAAAACTATCCCTTACTTACAGCCATTAACAAGTTAACACGCTGTAAAAATAATATGTAGCTCTACTACTAGTACTGTAGCTCTACCAAATGTAGTTCGCTAAAAATCCCTGGTCGCTAGAGCCTAAAATTGTTAGTTCTATGGATGGTCGATACTCTATGTAATTTGATATAAGTGCGTTTTTTGTGTGGACTCTAGCCACTAACGTGATAATACTCATCATAGAGCTCCAGTTTCGTAGTAGGGCCTCTCTCCGCTAATCCCCAAAACTCCGGACAAGCCTCATTACCTCCAAACTTGTTGTTCAAAGAAAAATAACGCGTACGAAATGTTTTTGGAGATGTAACTTTTTTATGGTCATCGCAAATATGGAGAAAGAGGAGAAATATTTCAAAGGTTCTTTCGGAACTTTGAGAGGCTGCAAAACTCGAGGGGCTTCAAAGGAATTATTTTTAAATGATTTTCCTCAAACTATATTTTTTTACTTTGACCAGAGTGGTATGGTTCAATAAGTTTAAGATTATTTGTATATTAGAAAGTCGGCAAACAAGCGTACGACTTGCATGTTAAGCATTTCCCGTAGCCTACAGATGCTTTCACTATCAAAGGTATTGCTCGCACGTTGCCGACATGAACGGGAGTGGAGCAGAGGGAGGGGAAGAGAAGGGGAAGTATTATTTAAGCACTAGCTGTGCCCCGCGACTTCATCCGCGTAGTATTGGATTATTGGGTTAAAAAGTATCCTATATGTTAATCCCGGTTATAATCTATCTGTGTTCAAAATTTCATCCAAATCCGTTCAGTAGTTTTTGCGTGAAGGAGTAACAAACATACATACATACATCCACACTCACAAACTTTCGCATTTATAATATTAGTAGGATTTACGATTGCCGGTCTGTTTGAAACGTGTCACACATTTTAGTAATAAAGTTCACCAGCCTTCATGTAGACTGTCGATTACTACTAGACATAGGCCTCCTCCAAGTCTTCATTCCACTCCACTCCACTCCACTTCTACACAAAACAGTCCTCTAGACTATCAACTCTAGCTTGTTCGTCGCCTACACTATCTATACATATACATACAAATAAATAAAATTGGAGTGTCTGTTTGTAATATCAAAATAACACCTTTTCACTAAATGCATATGAAAGTACATACGACACCTATAGCAAAAACGCGATTTAAAAAATTTTTGTCTGTCTGTCTGTCTGTGTGTTTGCTCCGGGTAATCTCCGAAACGGCTGGACCGATTTTGACGCGACTTTCACTGGCAGATAGCTGATGTAATAGGGAGTAACTTAGGCTACTTTAATTTTTTAAAAACAATTAGGGTTCCGTGTAAAAAAAATAAAAACACATGAAATCAAAGAGTATTTCCGAAACGGCTTGACCGATTTTGACGGGACTTTTACTGGTAGATAGCTGATGTTATAAGCAGTAACTTAGGCTACTTTTATTTTAGGAAAACAAAATTAAAAAAAATGGGTTCTGGCGCGCGGTCTCAGAACGCGGGAGCGGGCTTTTTTGTTAAATTAAATTCCAGGCGGACGAAGTCGCGGTCTCAGCTAGTTATAAATAAATAAAATATCGCCAGACAGACACACCAACTGTACGGTCCCAAACTAAGCAAAGCTTGTACTATGGGTAACCGTACAATGGACTGGGGGCGATCCCAGTGACACCCAGACCTGGGCGAATTACGAAAAGGCCATTTCCGAAATTTGCCCCGGGCGGGAATCGAACCCACAACCACCATGTGCAGTGAGCCGAGCGGCCTACGCTCGAACCACTGCGCCAAGCGGTCGTCATATATATAAGGTTAGAAACCCTTCCGCATTGAGGGAAGCTACGTATCGTATCTCAGCTTATTAAATTAATCAGACGCTGCCAGAACACCAACGTTGCATCCATACCTCACTATAATATTAACAGTAATATATTGACCCAGAGACCTTGACTTCACATTCCGCTTGCACTGTCTTCTTGCCACGGGCTCAACTCTGCTAACGACTGTTGAGCGTTTCGACTCGAATTACGTCACAACTCACGTATTTCGTAAATGAATACGTCAGATTTGACAGTTTCGGTATAGGACAACTGTTAAAAGTGACGTATTCATATACGCGATATGTCAGTTGTGACATACTGCGAGTCGAATCGAGCGTTCGGCCCCTGTTTGAATGTAATAAGGGAACAAATACTTATATTTTATTTTGTGGTATGCCATGTTGACATAGATATTATTTTACTAGGGAAGAAAGACACTTCAGTATATACAAATGATTCTAACATACTACGTAGAAATTAACTGAGGTATAATTTCGAGCTGAACGCGTTGCCAAAATTTACATTGCTACATTTTCCTGTTGTGGTTACTGAGTCACGAAATTGCCATTCCTAATACTATCGTAGAATTTACGAGGTATGGGCATAGATAATTGTACGCAGTACGCAGTACGCAATTATCCGGAAATTCAAACTGAAGTAAGTACGTGATATTATTTCGAAGTATGGGTAGGTATTTGGTACTTCTAATATTGAGTTATCTTCACTCGAAAATCAATTGCGATTATCATGTCTGCATTTTTCCAAACGTTACTTTATTTTTACAAGCCCATTGATGCAAATTTTGTTCTCGTTTTTATATCATGACTGTATCACGGCCAAAGAGAAGCGATGCGAAAATGAATAGTATTTTTTATTTGATATAAAAAATCACTATTATACTTACTTAGTTTGCTAAAACTACTAAGCTTCATACGAGTACTACACTGTTTTCGAAACGAAACGTAGGTAACTACTTTTGCCGTGTTAAAATTTTTTGAAAATTATTTCCCTGGTAGTATTCGTAAGCCATATCTTAAATCATTTTGCACCTTAAAAAGTATTCTTCATGCCCACTATATTAACTGAATTATTGAAATTCCAAGCTCTAAATCTCAATAAAAATATTTTCATAAAGATTTATTAACATTAATAACATTCCCCAAGTGTTTTCAGGTAGCTCAAACATCTCGTTAAAGTTAAAGTTTAACAAGAGCTAAAGTTCAAGACAACTTTAATTACTATTTCAGTTCCCAGGTACCTGGTAATAATTACGGACCACCGTTAGGTATTATGAAAGCTGTAACCTGAACCTAACGAGGTTCTGCACAGCAATCTAGAGACGTACCAACCGTACTTTCATTTACATGACAGGAAGATTAAAATCAATGACGTGATCATTAATGCAGTCGTAATAAAACGCAAATCGCCTTGATCAGCTCATGAAAAAAATAAGTTGATATTTGACACTGTAGTTATTATTAGGTAGACATACGAATCGTATGTAATGCTAGTTTTTACCAGGTGTTCTAGTAATGTACAGATCATGTTTGGGTGACCGTCCAATTGGCTGTGGTAAGAAGCGGGCCCGCCCGCTTCGACCAATAGGATCGCTGCATTTCCTCAGCTTAGCTCAAGTTGACAGGAAATGAAGCGATCCTATTGGTCGAAGCGGTAGAACCCGCTTCATAGCTCAGCTAATTGCAAGGTCGCTTTCTATGTCATGGAGTTGGGTTTCTAGGTACTTATCTTACGAATTTACAGTTTTCAGGTGAATTTTGTCATAAGCTAATCGCATAAGTACTTTGTGACTATAGTCCCACTTTGTACGGATAGTTAAATGTTTCGGGTATCACCCGCTAGGGGCGCTGCTCAATTTTCCATACAATATGGAGACAATAAAGTTAAGGTTTCGTGACGAAACTCAAGCCCTACCAGAGTTACAATTCCTTAAAAATCACAATGTTACGTCCTGCGCTCACAATCGCTTACGTTTATATATACGCTTACCATATAGTCTAAGCGCTTACCAAATCAATGTCAGTAGAAATCGTGAAGCTCGTGTCAGCTGGTGGTTAGTAGGTTACAGAAAAACGTCAAAATCCGAGCTTTTGCTTTTCTATTGCGTTTTAAATAGCTAAAGTGGTTGGGGCCCTCTTCCTACAGCGATCGCAATCATCTCCTTATGTCGTCTGTACTCCGAGTAAATATTAGCTCGCTCCTTCCATTTGTGTACCGCTATTTGCCACACCTGGGCCTAATGTACTGGCCTAGTTACTGTACAAATCGCCTGTTTGCCTAAGTGTTTCTATATTTAAAAAGAAACTGAATAAAGGAAGCTTTTAACGGTGGTAGAGCCCAGCTCTAACAAATTGAATACACGCAGGGTAATACCACCCTCTCACAGAAGATCGGCGTTAAGTAGCTATAATAGCTGCGTTTCGTACGATGTGTGCGAGAGCCGGAAGCCTAATTCCCCTCCCTTCCACTCTCTCTGCCCCCCTCCCTTTCGTATGTTACTTGAGTCGTGTTAAGTAACACGACTCAAGTAATTACCGTTGAATACTCAAATATTTACCCGGGGAGGGCTATCACCCAAATCACTCTTGCATTGAGTGGGAGTGTGCCCAATAATAGGTAATGGCACCAGCTTTGCCACCTACTCTACGAAAAAAATAAAAAAATCAATGCCGTCTAGGGACGCCCGAAAGAAGCGAAGCTTTGCAGTAGATATTAGATATATTATATTAACGCGTAACGCGTTACGCGTTAAGCGTTACGCTTTTCACCGTTTGAGTGCCCGGGTAGCGAGCGCCCCGAACGTCCGTAAAGAAGCTTCGCTTCAATACAACATCAAACTTTTGAAGCGAAGTTTCCATACGGACGTTTGAGGCGCTTGCCGCGTGGCCATTCTATCCGTGCTAAGCGTCAGTAGCGTTACACGGTGACGTCAGCGTTTCACGATATATATAGGTATACAGAGTGGCAGCTGCGACGCCCTACGCTTTTTTTTCGGGCGTCCCTAGACGGAACTGTTTTTTATATTCCCTTATATTATTTTTAGTATTTTAAGTAATCATTTTGTAATTACAGCAAGGATTTATTTAATGCCTCGTATTCATAATGTATCTTATTATAAAACGTTTAGAAAACAATATTAAAAGGTAGATATTTTTTAATATTGTAGTAATACAATTGGGATCAAAATACTATCGACCAAATGTTCGTGTTATGCATTGCACCCTTGCCCACCCTTTCAGGGAATCGAGGAGGGAAAGTGTTTTCTATTACATTAAATTGAATATCGCCCGCAAACCCGAGAATAATTCTCTAATTCTCTTTAACCCACAAGCTTAATTAATAATTATGTTAAAATTATTAGACCGTGAATTGGTTTCAGTGTAAGGGTTAAATGGAATAGGATTATGTTC
Source organism: Notodonta dromedarius (assembly GCA_905147325.1). Lineage (NCBI taxonomy): Eukaryota > Metazoa > Arthropoda > Insecta > Lepidoptera > Notodontidae > Notodonta > Notodonta dromedarius. The sequence continues at coordinate 9,378,585 of LR990165.1, read as the reverse complement.
TTATCTAAACAATGGTGGTTCATTAATATTGTTTGTTTATTGACTGAAAACGTAGTTCCATTGTTTTTTATTCTGGTTACAGATTAGAGTAATGTTACAGATTAGGTATTGGTGACGGTACACCAAACGTAATAAAGGGATTTTAGGATTTGAGGCATCAATCTATATAGTATAACAATGAATGTTTGTCTGTATGCCCTTTATAGAATCGTAAACTATGCATTTGATAATGTCATGACCTTCAGAAAAGTGTTGTAATAATAATAATAATATCTTTATTTCAAGGTAAAAACCCAATGTACAATCTACAGTCAAAATTACAATATTATAGTTAAAATACGACAATATGTTATAACATAACATAAAATAACATAAAATGCAAAAATGCTAAGTAGTGTCTTAATTGCACTCCTTTTACACATATTTGTAAGGGAGTATGTACATGTAAAAAATCACAGTAATTATGCTCTCTTGAGACTACTTTTTATTTGGAGCAAGATGCACTGTACGCCAGAACTTATAAATAGAGCACTGTGAGTCTGTGTACTCGGCAAGTGTGGACATGATCGTGTTCTCGGAGGAACGTAAGCAACTCCAAAAATTCGCTACGCGAGATCTTATGATAGCAAAAAAGTCGGGAACCCTGGCTTCGGCAAACATGCTCGACGCACTGCAGTATCTTGGCAATTTCATTAGGATCCTGTACGCGTCATTGTATTGAACCCTAATGGTGTGAACTGCGCGCCTAGTGAGATTTACCCATAGTTGACATGTGTAGAAACATAAACAATATTCAAATTCAAATTCAAAGCGTTTATTTTGTTTAGGCCTACGGGGGCACTTACAAATTGTCAATTTTACAATTTTTTTCTTATATCTACAACCGGATCGGAACGCGACCTCGACTAAGAAGATCCGGCAAGAAACTGAGCGGGCTTCTCTTTTTACATGTCATTTTTTTTATTTATTTTTTATCGCCAGTTGCTTATGTTCAATAATGACAAAGTGTAGTAGATATTTATATAAATATTATAATAGCTCCAGTGTGTTGCCTTCTGATATTACTAAGAATTACACAAATATGCTCTAAACAGTGTCACCTTGACATTGTCACTACACTTGGCGAAACGACGTGCAAGCATATTGTATCTTACCGCCAGAGCCCGACGTTCACGCTCAATATCATCATCATGGACCATGTTCTCATTTACGATATGCCCGAGATATCTGAAACGTTCCACCCTCTCAATACACTCATCGTTGAGATAAACCGGCGGAACACTCTCCGGACCTCTGCCTGCACGAAAAACAATGGTTACTGTTTTTTTAACATTGTATTTTAGCCCGTGCTCAGCAGTGTACCTCTCACACACTGCTAACAACTTACGAAAGCCCTTTATTGACGGGCAGAGCACCACCGTGTCGTCTGCGTAGCTGAAATTATTCATACATGTGGAACCGACATGACAACCGATCTTGGTGCCCCTCAGCTCGCCAATCAAGTCATTCATGTATAGGCTAAAGAGGTCGGGTGATGTCAACCCGCCCTGGCGAACACCGCATTCTAGCTTATATTTGCTAGAAGTCGCGTCACCCCAACGCACGCTATTTGTTTGGCCTCCATACCAGTATCTCAACAGTTTCTGAGTTGGTACGACCAATCTTTGACAGCGTAGCAACGCGCGCAGGGTACAGCTAGTTTGAAATAAAAATAACAGCGTTTGGTTACGCCGACTGCGGTGACTTCAGTTTCAGTGGTACTTTAATAGTGGATGCTTGAAAGTGTTAGACTAGTTTATTATAGAGGTAATTTCACGGTAGGAACACTAAATATATCTACTAGCACGGTTCCGTCCCTACCAATTACCAAATAAACATGAACATTTCCGAGTAGGGTTTACTTAGTCTGTTTCCAACTAATAAACTCCTTAAACATTTATCTTCGCATATTTGCAGTTTGAATAGGCGTCTTGCGACGATGGAATGTATTGGACAGCCCTAATTATCCCTTTACAATAATTAACTCATTAACAGCCTTCCAAATTCACTGCGAGGCTTTCCCTGGAGTTTTGTAAGTTTGGTCACGTTTTAGAACACTCTATTTCAAATTTATATTTAAAATTCAATGAGCATGTTGCTATAATATTCTATCTATAATATTAAAAGTAAGTATACTTCTCTAAATAGTATTAAACATAGTCACGATCGACGTCTGTCTGTTTGTCCACTTTGTTATTCGAAACAACGGAACTGATTTTAATGTAGTTTCCAATATTATTTTCAGTTATTTTTTTCAAAAAAGATTGCTAGCAATGTGAGTTTATCACATTACTAGTATTCCCGTTAGCCCCTTCAGCTAAGATAATGCTTGTGAGAAGAGTGGGCCCCCGTCAATAGCTTAATGGCAAGGATGGGGATCGAACTCGGAACCTCTTGGCCACGAGGGTGAGCCCTCTATCCACTAGGTTATTGACGCCTTAAGATAAGTCCTTCCGGAATTCCTAATAGATTTTGATATTTTTTTCGGAAGGTTTATATGGAATATAATTCATTTTAATTAAATTAATACATAGTAGATCAAAAGCCGTGCAAGTCGACAGTTCATAATAATATGAACCTCAAAATGAAAAAGCTCCCATGTTATCACGCTTGTTATTAGGATAGAAATCAAGGATTGACAATTTTCTATGTATGTACTTACATAAGATTTATCATTCATGCTACAAGTAACAAATATAGTATATCCACAAAATTTTTGTTTTGTTCATCATTATTTCGCACAATAATCATACGTTCGTTTACCAACAAACACGCATAAACAGTTGTGATAATTAATGATTGTCGGTAACAAATGTTTGCACTTACACTAATGATCGGAGTTGCAGCTTAACAACGCCAAACTAACTGTAGTTTATCGTATATCCAACTATAGTTATGCCACCTGTGACACAATGTATGCTACTACAAGTTAAAAATCACTTCATAAAAATGTCGTGAGCATAGACATTATTTTAGATTCATGTTCATAAGTCTATAATTTGTGCGTATAATTTTTTATTTTATTTGAGCTTGGAGGAAAATTCTCCATTTTTTACACCTTAAAGGTGTTCAGTGCCGGGCGGTGTGATATTGTTTTTTTAATATTATCTCGTAGCGGAACCCCAACCATTAGCTGTTTAAAATCTCCAATTTAGCCGCGAACAACCTTCCTCAACATAAACACAAAATAATTATGTGTTCATTCCTGCTAGCGTGAATGGGCTATGAATTTTGATAAATGAGGTGCCATACGATTCATCATGATTGAGCACCTCCAAGGTTGCGTGTGGCAAAAATGTTGTTTATTTTCGCGAAATTAGTGAAATACGTGGGTGTAGGTAGTAGAGGTAAAGTTATTATAGTTGGGTCACTTTATTTTGGTACTTATTAGTAACATGTGCTAACCTAAGAGTTTTATATTGAATTAATTAATAAACTGAATTGAAAATATTGCTGAGGGCTGATGCTTTGAATGCGATTTCAACCCTTTTTAGACTTCCGCAGTCCCTAAGAGGAACTTCAATCCGTCCGTCCGACCGTCCTAGCGTCACACAATGCTATTAAATAATGGAGCCTTTTGCATTTTCACATAGTGTCGTGTTGACCGTTAGTTTCACGTTAATTTCTATTATAATGACGTTAATATGCTTCGTCTCAATACAGCTTTGTACAAAACAATACGTTGAACCAATTATGTAAATGTGATATGACAGTGGGAACTGTAGATTGGAAAATTAGAGTAGAAACCTTAAATTGATATCATTTTAGCAATATCCTAACGATGTAATTTAATTTAATCGAAAAGGTATTCTTTTTTATAGAATATTAATTTATTTTCAATTTTATTGGATCAGCCGTAACGCCCGAGCTTTATCCAGCCAATCAGAGCGCGCTACGTAGGTGCCACAAAGAACACGAGTGCCAGTAAATCCAGTCCTGCCGTGGAGCACTCTAAAGTTGTCCATAACCATTACCGTTCCTAAAACAAGAATAGATATTTATTAAATACATTACAGAGCTAATATTTTGCTTTTATTTTAGTTTTTTTGTTTTTATTTGTTTAATTTTCTATTATTCTCGACATCGTGCAATTGTTTTGGCAATATATCTGTCCCTTAAGATACAGGCAATGCCTAGTTTAACGGTCACAAGTTAAGCACTCTTACATAATTTATTTTTAAATAGGACAATTTATCATTCTACCATCGATCGAGGGTCAATTGATTGGTGTGACAACACCCTTAGATTTAATTTAAAAATAATAATAACAATAATATGGCTTTCATTGCGTAGATAGTCGGTAATTTAGGCAGCAACAGAGTTTGATGGGACACTTTATAGGTAGGCGAAGCTTTACAGCTAACAAAATAAGAAACACACAATTTTGAAATGGGAGTACTGTTAAGGATGCCTAATTTAATTAAGTATAAAGGATAAATAATAAATGATGAATCCTAGCTTGTCACATACAATGCAGCAGCGCATGTACCATGACATTTGCTTTCTAAGATTCAGACAGGTGACGAGACACGAGCTAGATCACGGTCACGTTACTTAGTTCAGTGCCGTAATGTTGAAAATACAAATTTTAGAACGAAATTGTGCCCTATATAAAGTACTAATGATACACAATTAGGAAGGCACTTTGTTATTTAACAATGGGAAGGAACGATGCGACCGACGTTACAAATGTCAAGTACCTATATCCTCTAATTGTCTACCTAAATTTGTCAGATCCAGGTTTAAACATCCTGTTTAAAGTCCTGAGGGTCTCGACCCTAATTACCCATGAATTGTACCTAATTTAGGCAACTTAATTAAGTAAAATTACGAATGAATTTCCAAATATGTCCCTAATGTGTCAAATAAATAGGATGGGTACACACACATTAAATATACATTTTAATGCAAATATACATTTTCCACTAAATACCTATATGAACCACTTTTCCAATGAAAGTTTATCCAGCTTAGAATATCAGAGAAACTCTGCATACGTCTATCAAGTGAAACAAAAAAATAAAACAAATTTTAAAAATAAAATTAGGTGCAACGGACATTCGCGTCAAGTATCAACAAAACAATGGCGATTCCATAATTTTGGGAACAAACGAGTTTGCGAAGTAACTTGGTCTGTAGTTGTCCGGACTCTACTTATACATACCTACTAATATGAAAAATCTTAAAGTACATTACAATTTTACTTCAATGTCACCATTTCATCGCTTTTAGACAGTGAAAGCCGTCCCAAGTTATTGTACCTACCTGGTTTCAATTTGAATCTCCACTGATTATCGGGGTCCTGGTAATATCGCGCCAGATTTCTCAGGGAACGGTAGTAGATCCGGCAAACCTCACTGCTGCTGAAAGCCATTGGAGAGCGGTCGTATACGTTGAACCTGAAATTAACATTCAGAAATAACTCGCGTAAACCAACCTTAGAAGAACACAATATGTTTTTCTTCAATTATTTTGTGCGGATAAAAAGCCTGTAACGCTTAGTACGCTTTCGTTGTCTGTAACAATAGTTACCCCCCTTAAACTTGGCCTTGAGCCTATTACTAAATTTCTTGTGATGCCTTATGCATTAACCTACATTGTCCTCACACCTCTAATTATACCTACAGTAGACGCAAATACAATTTAAAAAAAGAGAAAAGAAAAAATGTATCCATGGAGTTTCTTGCATGTTCTTCTCCATAGGATTTTGTTTTGGAACATGCACCTAGCTCTTGACTTTTTAAAAGTGCCAGTTAATCTGGCCTATTTGAAATAAAAATATAATAATTTGAATTTGAAACCCCCATTCGGCCTCCCCTCAAAATGAGGGGATTCAAGCCATAATTCACCACACTGGCCCTGTACAGGTTGGCGGATTTCACATGTCTTTCGCAAATTTATAATATTTTCTAAGACATGCAGGTTTCCCCCTTGTGCTTGACCAATTGTAACCAATGTTTACCCGATGCTAATCAATGCTTAACTCTAAGGTAGGTAGGTAGTAGCATTGGTAAAGTATTGGTGAGCATTGGTTAGTACTGATTAAGCATTGGTTTCCTGATTTATTATTAGTTACCTGATCTGTATTAAATCCTGTGTCTTACTATCGACCCTTATAACAGGGCCCGAGAAAGCGTAGTGGTGTCCTTCTTCGATGAATTCTGCCTCGACGTCAAATGTTGTAAGGAAGTCAAAGTCCTCTGGGAAATTACCCTTAAGCTGCAGAGCCCCATAGAATCCATCAACTAGGATAGTTTCGCCGCCAGTTCCGTTTGTATGCTCTAAGCAATGGAGAATCTGGAGACTTAAAGAAAAATAAATAGGGTATTTTTTGTTCTGTCCACGTCATAGTATTATTATGATACTTAGTTCCATAAATGCAATGTTTTAGAACTTTTATTAATGTTTCAACGCAATTGTTCATCACATAAAGTACCCTGAATACCTTTTTACGAATCCAATTTAAAATACTCATTTGTAATACCAAATATGAATTAAATTGAACCGCAGTGGCAGTAGGCCGCTCGGCTCACTGCACCGGGTGGGTGCGGGTTCGATTCCCGCCGGGGTTAATTTCGTAAATGTCCTTTCCGTACTTTGCCCTGGTCTGAGTGTCACTAGGATCACCCCCAGTCCATTGTACGGTACCCATAGTACAAGGGTTGCTTAGTTTGGGACCATAGAGTTGGTGTGTCAGTCTGGCGATATTTATTTATGTAATTGGTGATATTCCTTTCGTGATCATAACATGACAGCAACTCTGTCTATTTAAACTATGTGTGCCTAGCAGCAACGCCTGGCGTAAACGTATGGTCATCGAGAAAGCTTTCATTCTTATTTATGAAAACTCTTATTTATGGAGTGGGGCAGAGGAAAGGGAATGAAGATGGGTTTGACTTCTGGCTCTCTTGCTTATCGTACTAAACGCAGCTTTAATAGTCACTTAACGCCGATAGTTAGTAAGAAGAACTACCCCGGTCGAGCTAGCCCGTATACAGGTTGAAACAGAAAGGGTATACTTTATTTTTCAAAGCATAACTTTGTAAATATAAAACTATCAGCTTTGGAGGAAACTTGAAAAACAAAAGGTGTTATAGGGATGCAGCTGTTGACAGATTTCTACAAAACCTTTAGTACTTCAACTGTTCCACAGAGCTTATAGCTTTAGATTTACAAAGTAAAGTTGCAAAAAAATAGTATTCCCTTTCTGTTTCACCTAGTATACAGTCAAGGCTCTACCAGTACTTTGTGACTGTATGGTCCCGAAATCCAATCTAATCAAGTCTTGTATCACGGCTACCCCAGTGGTGTGTTGTTACATACTGAGTAAGACCCAGACCAGCCCCCCTAGCCAATTGGCTTCGTCTACAAGCGTTTCTACAAAACGCTACGCTTGAATGTATGGAAATGACATTACAAGTCGATAAGTAAATCACGTGACTTATGTCATTCCCATACATGAAGCGTAGCGATTTGTAGAAACGAAGGCAGGCGAAGCAACTTGGCTAGAGGGGCAGGGCAACTTTAATTTACATTCTTCCGAAATTGTGCCGTGATGGCATTGTAACAATATTAGTCAGAGTAACTAGCCTATTGCCAGAGAAACCGTAAACAAAATGTTGAAACAGAATATAAATGCGTCCACGGAAACCTTTTTCAAATAGTCCCTGAAACAGTAATGACGGTAAGGAAAGACCTGAAATGGGTCACGGATAGGCCCTGGCCAGAATAACTAGTGGGCTTCATTATTTGTGTAAAAGCCATTAATGTTTTCATCTGATTCTTTTTGTGAATATCAAATCAAAAGACATCCATTGTTTCCACGATTTCAATTAATTTTTGAAGATTGAATATGTAACAGTATATTTTTATGGGTAAATAGGTTTTTGTGTGCCTGTTTTTTTCTTTTGCTTTAACACTTGCATCCATTTGGAAAAGTGGATATTTTGGGGAAGGTGGCCATTTTGGACGTAAAGTTTTCACACTGCTCTACTAAAATGGAATATTAAGTACCTAGGGCCCGTATTAATAAATCGATCTCAAGTCTGAAAGCGGTCTTGGAAATGACATTTTTATGTCATACCAGTACAAAATGATATGTTAAAAGCGAACTTAAGCCCGCTCTCAAACTAAAGATTGATTTATTAATTCGAGCCTAACCCCCTTATTAATAAACCTGGTTTAGCGGTTGTATAGTTACGCCATGCTTTTTATTCTTCCTTCGAATTTCAAATTACTGATGACAGAAAAAGGTAATTCGGTGTGTAACTATCCCCCCTGCTATACCAAGTTTCTTACTCAGAGGGCAAGAGATTATCATTAGATGCTTACCCAGCAGCTTCAGTGAAATAGGTATTGTCATTATGAGCTGCCAACGGTAGGTTAGTATACGCGGTGTCAGCATGTTCAGCCTTAGTAGTGAACTTCCACATGCCACCGAAGAATGTATACTGAATGCCACCGAGTGCCTTGCATACTGCCTGTGTGGCTTCTACGGAAACACCAACCTGTGAAATAAAGATAAAAGGCCTTAAGTTGGCAGATAATTTGAACAAATTCAAGGCCAAGTGCACAAACACATTAACGGAACACATTAGCGGATCGCTTACTGCGTTAACGGTCCGTTTGTGTGTTAGCGAACGCGGTCAATACAATATCTTCTGAGAATATTCAATATTTAGTTTCAAACCGCACGAGGAAACGGGAAATAACTTTGACAATTAATCACCCCTTCGATCAATGCCACGCCGAAGTCAAGAAGAGACTGGAACACGCGTTTGGCACCCTCCACAGACTTCAGAAACTCATCGACGTGTATATTTGCAACTCTATTTGTGATGTCTCCGTGCCAAAGTACTGGTTTCAGTCTCCGACTCTCCATCCATGTTTTATAATCGAATTGTGACAGGAATTCTGAGGAGAAAGTTGATTCATGTTCGTCGTCCCCTGAAATTAAGGTTATTTTATGGATAATGTGTTTCAAAATTGTGTTTCTATCACATAAAAATATTTGTAATAAGAACTTATTATAAAATAACTTTTTCTTTGCAGATACTCACAGGTAATTGTAATTTTTAACTCATCATACGTGAAGTCAACAATTTTCGAATCGGGTATGTCTAGAATGTGATTAGCTCTCTGAAACGTGTAAGCGTGGTAACATGACGGACATCTGAAACAATTTTCATTTTGTAATGAATATTAAGTATTTGAACTGCTATTTGAATTTCGGATCTAATTATAATACTGTAAAATTTAAATAATCAATCTAACCTAGGGAAGCATGCTCCGAAATTTTGGTACGAACGTTTATTACCAAATAATTCTTATATTTCCCGCTAAGTTACAACGCCTGAATTGTAAAGGCAATCTTTCTAAAATATCCTATTTAATAAGTATCCCAGCACATACAGTATACTTAGAAAACCATTTATAATGTAACAAAGATATTACGTTACATCCGCGTCATGTACAAGATAACGATATACCTAATTAAAACTAACTGAAGTGTAAGTACGCACGAATGAGATGATAAAACTTACTAGGTACCTAGTTACCTACCTACAATGATCTCTCAACCAACAGTCCTCGAAGGTTGTGGAGACTCCGTTCTCAAAGTCAACACGGAGGGCTCTGTCCGCTATGTTGACAAACGCGATGACTGTGTAAACATAACTTTTTTAGTGAAACGGCCACCGGATGGAAATTAAATTTTCGTATTTTTTTTATAAATATAGGCAGTGCTTGTGCCGAAAGTAAATACTAAAATTATACCTGGGTAATTGCTTGCCCCACTCATTCCAAAATTGGGATTATGAATTTATTTCACTAATTAAATATCACCACTAAATAATAGACTTATCACAACGACTAATACTTCAAGTATGATCTTTGTACGCATTCGTTATCATTATCAAACCGGCCCGTGCATGGTCAAAGTTGACTAGTGATATGAACATGAACGGTGTTTCAATAGTCCGAAATAAATATTGGGGTTTCGATGAGTGGCAACTTATTTGGATTATATTTTTTTTTCTTGAATATGGCTGACTACTGCTCCTTAATGCAGAAGGAAATTTCGTTGACTACCTACTTTGTAACGTGCACTTTGACGAAGTTGTCTAAAAAATCAAGGCAACGGCGTGAGCGAGTCATTCAGGTGTCTGCGAAATCTATTGAACATTTGTAATATAAACAAATATGGAGTTAGAGCTTAATTAAAAACCTACATGAAAACACTTTTTATTACATATTTTTAGTATTATAACCGGAAATTTCATTAATATATTTTTACCAACATAATTTAAAATTTTGTGCGTGCAAAACAATTAAAACAGAGAAATTCGTTCCTGACGGGGGTTCCCGGACCGCACATTTTAAAAAAAATAAAGATATTTTAACCATTTCTCACAAAGAATTCTCAAAATTCCATAAAAATATGTATACACGCCTACTTTGGACACAATGCAAAACAGTTTAGTATAATAATATTATTATGAATCTGTTACAAAGTTTTGTTATAGGGCAAGTGGTTAGCAAACACACAAAAGGCCGTGAAGTAAAAGTTGCTTCCAGGCATTTAGGCCAAACATCTGGCGTGCCAACTTCAACATACGTATTCGCCAAGAAATATACCTATGTATACAAATCTACTCATAGCATACCTATAGATATATTGCATATATATAGCATATAGATAGCATAGAATTCAACAATAAATTGTTGAACCGTGCGCATTTTTTATGTTATCGTATTTTGGCAATATAACACAATATGTACTTCCATGAGTTCTCAACATTTTTCATTATATTTTATATACCTACTTTATCCGAGTAAAGCACGTAACAGGTATAATACGGTAAATTCGCATCTCTTAATTAAATTAATTAAATCGACGGTCAGTGACCGCGCTGCGCTATCGGTCCGGTGCGCAGCCGCGTCTTGCGTAGAGCGCCTTACAGCTAATAAGTCGGCTAGTAACCATAAAAATAAAAAACTTGTTTTTTAGGGTTCGGACCTTAAAAGGAAAAACGGAACCCTTATAGGATCACTTTGTTGTCAGTCTGTCTGTCTGTCAAGAATTTTTTTCTCAGTAACGGATAGAGATATCAAGTTGAAATTGATTTCAAATATCAAACGCTATGGTCCCATGTAGATGTAAAAAATTAGGCTTCTAAGACAACGCTATCAAAAGATACGGCCATTTATGTCGCATATTTTGGTACTTTTTGCAAATTCACTAATCAAAACAAAGGAATCAACGCACAGCCGAAACCGCTGGTGTTAGAATCATGAAATTTGGGCGGTAGGTACCTGTCATACCTTAAATATCCACTAAGAAAGGATTTTGTAAAACTCCACCCCTAGGTGTGTGAAATAAGGGTAAACAGTTTGTATTGGGGACCCGAATTTGTTTAAGCTGAAAACGTGGCTTTAGGTAGATCTTGTTGTAAAAACTTGAAACACTGTGCAGAAAATCTAGAAAAATTAGGACACTAGCACATGACACTATATTGCAATTAAAATTATAACCGGAGAAATTGGTTTACTAAATCACGAGCTACAGCCGACCAAGTTAAAGTGAAGTCAATTCCCCATCGTTTCTGAATAAACTCAATACTGAGATTCAAAAGACAACCGCAAATACAACTTTGTTTCTTGTGTTTCACTACTTTGGATATAGATACGAGAAATCTTCGCTATTGAAATGGGTCCGGAAGCCTTCATTTGTGCATGTCCTGATGTGCACTTGCCCGGTGTTTTTTTATTTCTTTTGTGAACTTTTATTTTAATTTGCACCCCGCTAAATAATAAATATCGCCAGACAGACACACCAACTGTACGGTCCCAAACTAAGCAAAGCTTGTACTATGGGTGCCGTACAATGGACTGGGGGCGATCCCAGTGACACACAGACCTGGGCAAATTACGAAATTTGCCCCGGCGGGAATCGAATCCGCAAACACCATGTGCAGTGAGCCGAGCGGCCTACGCTCGTACCACTGCGCCAAGCGGTCGTCAAATAAAATCCGTATCCTATGGTCGGCATGAAACTTGAAGCCCGTGAAAATGTAGGGTTGGCTTCAGGATGTGGAATTTTACATAATTTTCGAATGCCATCGATCGATTCGATTGGACGATGGTCCACGTGTTGCGTGATGACGCAACACGCTAGATGCGGGAAGGTATCCCCACACTATTGCTTTATAGAAACCACCTTGTGACTAGCAAGACGAATGTAGGAACTCAAAGGCTGATGACTAAGTACGTAAAAATAGTAAAAGTGGTTTAGCGGTTGTATAGTTCAACCATGCTTTGTCTTCTTCTTTCCAATGGCAAATTACTGGTGACAGAACGAGATAATTCGGTGTGTTTATTAATAAGTGTGATAATGTATATCTAATGTTTATTATTATGGTTGCAACTACATTGTGAATTTAATCATTTTCAATAAGACACAAACCCTCACTCACAAGGGGATTTCATAAGCACTTGTTTACAGTAGTGTAGCTAACACTTACACAAAAACATGTCACATTCCACAACAAAAGAAAACCAGCACGCACAGTAAACAATCTTTTACCGTAAAAAGCCGATAAAATATCCGCAGCCGTTCGCCCGCCACTAATCGTGTTTAACGAAAGAAGGGGTCAGGAGACACCTGCCGTCCTATTTGTCAAGATGTCACACTATCTGGACCTCGGAGACTCGCGAAAAATGGCAAAAAAATGCACTATTCTGTACTCCTGTGAAGTTGCCAAGGACTGAGAAAGGATGTGGGCGAGCCCTCGAGAGATCCGAAAATATACTTAAATAATAAAGTGGTCGAAAAGCCTGCGAAGATTAAGTTTTAAAGAATATTTTTTTCTGTTGGTAAGCTAAATTAAACCCTTTGATTAAATTTTATAAGTCTATGATTAAACCTTTACAAATTCTATCTATCATCTTGTCATTGGCTTGCGACTCCTTTGTGTAAGTCTTGTAGTAATCCGCATATTGGAGCGCATTTCTAGCTGTAATATTCGGTTCGGGATTTCGCAAAACACGCCTGCCAGCAATTTAAAATTGTAGTTACTGAACTAATATTTACTTTAGTAGACCTATTGTTGGGATTTGTCTCGACAATAGAACTACTACGCTTTATATACTAGAAAATGTCTCTGCCTATATAGATTATTTTGCTACGGTAGACGGAAAAATGTCAATGACGCTATACAATATGTTAGCGTTACAAAAATGAGTCCTTTCCTTCTCTATCATTGACGCTTTTTACTGCGCTTTAATATTAGGCGAAGTGAGCAACGCGTTCGGTAAGCATCGACGAAGAGCGGCACGCATTTCAAATAAGGTTGAGGTCATTGACCATCTTCCGTCTGCTGTAGAAACCAACACATACATCATTTCTATAAAATAGATTACACATAAGCACATCTATAAAGATGACCTATAAACCCCAGAGGCGAAAGCAAATACACATTCAGAAAAAGAGAATAAAAAGAGTAACCAGAAACCATAATGGAATCCATTATATATCAACTCGTTTAGTGTACAAATTTAGGACAGAAGATGATTTATTATATTGGCGGGTAACCGATAGCCGGAAGCTTTTGCTTGATTGGTCATCTGAAATCAGTACTCAAAAGAAACTCATAAATATTAATAAGTATTCAAACCAAAAGCATTTTTCACTACACGAATTTAAAATGTATAAACCAGAAATTGAAAAGATTAAATAAAACCCACAGTAATCAGTCGTCTAATAAATAATTTCTAAAATGTCCCTATATCAATGCTATGTAATTTTATTTTTGTATTAAGTATTTGTTGTGAAGGCCTCGCCTCGAGGGAGGTGGCGGGATTTTGCAATATAATATATTCAGGAAAATATTATCATGTTCCCGGTACTGCTTCTGATTTTCATTTGTCTTGTTTTTATTTGAGTTACTGATATGAGCTTTGGACAAAATAATACGAGAGCAACGTTTGTCCCTTCCCTTCCTCGTTTGATTATAATTTATTGTCACAGTAGTACCTACTTATGGCTTTATATCTAGTTGCCATCAGGCTATAATATACTTACATAATTCTTTTGCATTGTATCCAAGCATCTTCCGATATTAAAAGTCAGTTTTATCCTACTAATATTATAAATGCGAAAGTTTGTGAGTGTGGATGTATGTATGTCTGTATGTATGTTTGTTACTCCTTCACGCAAAAACTACTGAACGGATTTGGATGAAATTTGGAACACAGATAGATTATAACCGGGATTAACATATAGGATACTTTTTAACCCAATAATCCAATACTACGCGGATGAAGTCGCGGGGCACAGCTAGTGTTAATATATAGCGCGTTTGGTGATGTCTATAAATATTATTTGCAACCCCTTACGTCGAGGCAACTCCCAAATCGATCATCTCCCGACCGTACTGTCAATTACCTACTTATAATAAAAATGTTCTTTCAAAGTCGGTAGCTGAACGATGTTTCATAAAGTTATCGAATTATAGACACCTGCCGCTGGAATTTCCGTTACGTTTCAGTGATCACAGTGTTCCGGGCCGCACCCAGATCATTGAGGACGGTACGGCGGAGATACTTTGTGGACAAGCTCTTTTAAGAGGAATTGCTTGTTTGGAAACAGTACCTTCTTGTTTTTTATATTTTAAAATTTGAATAATTCTTTAGAGGTCGTGTTGTCTGTATAATTTTGAAGTATTGCAATTACATTGAGATAAAAAATACGGCGTCTAATGAATTTTATAGAAGTATTGTCTTTTTATATTTTTATTAAAGTTTTGTAATTACAGCAAAGACATATGATTACGTGGCAGTATATAAATGTTTGTTGTTACAAAACGTTTAGTAAATTATACAAAAAATATATTTTAATACAACAATTAAACCGACTTCAAAAAACCCGGTTACACTAAAAACCTGGAAATAACTAGGGGCCTAGTAAATTCTTTCATTTTGTGCCAATTCAAGTAAGTAGAGGTAGGTTAGACCTAAGAAGTAGTCCTAACGTAGTAGTGTAAATATAGTGGCACCGATTTCAAATGTGAGAATAATAACAACGACCGCTTGGTGCAGTGGTTCGAGCGAAGGCCGCTCGGCTCACAGCACCGGGTGGTTGCGGGTTCGATTCCCGTCAGGGTAAATTTCGGAAATGGCCTTTTCGTAATTTTCCCTGGTCTGCGTGTCACTGGGATCGCCCCCAGTCCATTGTACGGTACCCATAGTACAAGCTTTGCTTAGTTTGGGACCACACAGTTGGTGTGTTTGTCTGGCGATATTCATTATTCATTCATAAAATGAAGAATTTTCAAAATCGGTTCACAATTGTCAGAGAAATCGGTGAACATACATAAAAAAACATACAGACGAACATAGAATCCCCTTATTTTTAGAAGTCGGTTAAAATAATATTAAGAACTGCAAAAAATATTTGTTGTCGTATTTTTTTCTCTATGTATACTTTCAAGTATATTATTTCACTAGCTGTGCCCCGCGACTTCATCCGTGTAGTATTGGATTATTGGGTTAAAAAGTATCCTATATGTTAATCCCGGTTATAATCTATCTGTGTTCCAAATTTCATCCAAATCCGTTCAGTAGTTTTTGCGTGAAGGAGTAACAAACATACATACATACATCCACACTCACAAACTTTCGCATTTATAATATTAGTAGGATTTCCTTTGTCTTATTCGTGGCTGAAATAAGATAAGTAGGTTTTCCTTCCAGTAAAAATAAGTCACCGTAGTATGGATTATTTTCTTTATGCGCCGCAACGAAACAATTTAACATGGCTTACAGACTGGAATTCTATTATACGAAATCAATTTTCAAGGGACTATCGACCCACGGGATGGTTAGAACACGTGTCCGGTTCCCACAGCACGCTACTTCAACATTTTGAGGGTGGATATCAATTACAATTTTGAACTCTGGTGTAGGTACAATGAAGAGTTATTCTATTCTACAGGTTGAAACGGAAAGGGTATACGTTTTTTTGTAATTCTAAAACTATCAGCTTTGGAGGAAACTTGAAAAACAAAAGGTGTTGACAGATTTCCGAAGTCTACAAAACCTTTAGTACTTCAACTGTCCTACAAAGCCGTTTCAGCTGTTTCAGCCGTAATCAGTTTTAGATTTACAAAGTTAAGTTCCACAAAAAAATTGTATACCCTTTCTGTTTCACCTAGTATATTAATTTGTTTGTACAATAACGTCGGCAAACCATTCTCACAGAACTCGCAAGCATTAGCACCTAGAATAACGGCAACGAACAAGGCGAGAACAGAAGGGAAACCTTCGTTAATTAATTCCAGTGTTTTTGTGGTGGAGCCTGTTTAAGGAGCACCATCTATCTTCATCTACGAAAAAAGCAAACTGTGGAGACGGACAGCCTTAATGAAGGAACGTTTTATGCTGAATTAGGAAGCGGGGGTGGACAATGAATGGACAGATTTTTTGGATAAACAAACAATATTGACACCTAAGTTAAACTTTCCTAGACTTGATATAAATAATATTAAAAAATAATACCTAGGTAGGTTTTCATTTTTAGAAAGTGGTTATTGTGGAAAGGGTTAATTTTGGGAAAGTGACCATTTTGACCCAAAGGAAATTAAGTCGTATAAATTTTACTGGTTATATTAACCCTACGTTCTTTTTCAATTTAGGTACTAACTTTTAGTTATATTTTTGAAACCGAAGCGATCATGGGTTCTCCATTGTATAGAATGTCAGCATGTCTGTTATATTTTCTAGAAATTTCGATGAAATTCGATGAGCCCCACCGAGGATACAATCACACGAAATTCCTGGAACGTCTGATAGAAATGTATCGACATAAATAAATAAATAATAAATAAATATCGCCAGACAGACACACCAACTGTACGGTCCCAAACTAAGCAAAGCTTGTACTATGGGTACTGTACAATGGACTGGGGGCGATCCCAGTGACACCCAAACCTGGGCAAATTACGAAAAGGCCATTTCCGAAATTTGCCCTGGCGGGAATCGAACCCGCAACCACCATGTGCAGTGAGCCGAGCGGCTTACGCTCGAACCACTGCGCCAAGCGGTCGTCAAATGGTATCTAATATGTCGTTTTGGTCAACTTTCTGTTATGTTCTAATATTGAATATTCAACCGATGGTGAATAAATTTGAATAAGTATGCTTATTTGACATTTTCAACATAGATGAAAAGTTGAGAAAATTTATCAGTCCGGCCTCAGCAGTAATAACATGGCTTTTGGAAAGATTTGTATTTAAGTATAATTGTCGTTTTATTTTATATCAAGTTTTACCGCCTTATTAATAAACTTCGTTGAGGCTGGCCGTTGTCACCGAAATTCGGTCAGGAGAAACTTTAAGTCCTACTAAGCATGAGTGGTTTAGTACTAGCCCAGTTCTGGCATTGAATTTATTTTTGGCAAAAACTCCGAACAATTAACACCAAACTAATTCATCTGCTAGCCTCGTATTCCAAAATAGACTAGTAGTTAAACATGACCGCAATTTTAATTCGAGGGTTCTAAAAATTGAATTTCGAGTGGAGTCCGCGTGTAATTTTTATTTTGTGGGTACAAAGCGTAGTTAAAGCGTTCGCCCAAAGATAAATTTAAAAGTCGAAACGAATTGAAAACGGTGGAAAATTTCTACCACAACTGTTTGTGTACATTTTTTAAGGAAACATACTCACTGCTTTCTTTGATAGTATGGTAAAAACTGTTTACATTTACTCAGACTGTGATTTTCAATAGTTTTTATTTAATAACAGCTCAACGTTACAGTTTTGCCTCTTTTTAGATGGCTTTCTAGTATTGCCTCTTATAAGATGCCTGCAAGAATCTTTGGATAGTGACCATTGTTCTATAATAAGAATATCGACAAATTAATCTGTATCAGCTGAATAGCATTCGTATTTTTATATCTCTGCCGTTTCCAGCTCCCACTTACCTTTATTGTTAATTGGAAAGCTCTTTGGGCGTCGTTCCAAAGTCATCAAATTTTTCAATACGCCAGCTAAATGATGGGCTATTAAAATAAATTTGATTGGATATTACCGTTGACATGGACATAATTTAAGTCGTTTTATCATAATAATATGTTATATACGCACCACTTAAGTTTAACGCATGTTGTCGTTGTTGCAACTGTTGCCAGGTTGCAAGGTGGATTAGTTAAATGTTCCGTTTATAATCCTTATTTTCTACCCTCGATCTAGCTAGAGTCATTTTTATTTACTTACCTATATCTTTAGTTTAACCATGTATTTACTTCGTATAGTACTTCTATCATAATGTCCTCTAGGTTAAACAAACCATTTTACATATAGGTAGGTAGAGAGGCACATCAATCTTACGGTTCAGTAATTATTCATTTGGGCAACGTTGACATTAGTCAGAGAAAGGATAGCATTTGCATCGCATTGTTGCTGAATGATGACATTTACAATTCAGATGGCGGAGGGCCGACCGCCATTTCATTACAAATCCTCTAGTGATGTAAGAGCGGAGAGTTATCTTGTCAAAGAGTTCCTCACGTAGATAATAGAGGTATTTATGTAGATATAGGTATCTCTACCATGAGGTTATAAGTTAGCTAGATTAATAGTTTTTCAGCTATAGGACCTGTACTGTACAATTAGTGACTACCAATTGTAGAGTCAGTGTGTAGCCCTTGGTAGAGTTTTTTTCTTGACTTCGAGCTCGAAGGATATCAAATGATGAAACCTTTATTGAAATCATGAGATCAGAGCAAAACATAAATAAATATAAACATAAAAAAATAAATATTACATATTTTTTTTCTATCATTTAATTTTTTCTGAGTCAAATGTTGACAGAACGTTTACTTCGAACTCCATTTTCCTAAACCACAACCTTAAAACTGAATTGTTATAAAATCATACGAATGCGCTACCGTCTGAGAGATTGCGTTTCATGAAATAAAACTCACTTTTTAATCACATTTTTTTCGCGCAGTGATTATTTTTCAGCGGGCAACAAATGATGAAACCTCGGTTCCTTTTAATCCAATTTGGCAAAAGAGAACGGAGAAAAATACAGTCATGTTGGGACCAGAATTAATTTATATTTTGTTTCAAAACGCATTTGTGTTACTACTGTTACTTTTGACCATAAAACACAGACCACACACTTAAAAAAAAACATAATAATATATTTTGAAAATAAATGTTTAAGCCCCTCTATTTGAGGTATTTTAATAGTCCAATAAATATTATCTCTACATAATGTGAATCTATAAAAGTTCGAACAATAATATCACTAAGAAATCTAGCTCAATAAAAACCCATTACAAGATGTCAATACCCGACAATGAAATACAATAGCCTCGTATGGATAACCGCTAAGGACGGGATAAAATTGGCAAACGTGCCCCAATACTAGCATATTAGTATGGATGGAGGAATGGGGATGATAACACGGGAGCGTGGCGGAATTTAGGGGTGGCCGGTAATGTAAGACTTCCTGCCTACAAGACTAGTAAGATAGCTTTAAAAAACCTTAGGTCGTCATGGTTAAGGTGAAGGCGCCTGTCTAGCCCGCGAAGTTCAATTTTTTTGAGTTCTTTTATAAATTTTTCAAAATCTGACAATAATAAAAGACAAATTTTGTAATTCGCGAGAAAGACCGTGTGCAGTGCATTTATTAATACATTTATTTTACTCTAAATATTATCACGGTGGATATGATACTAGTAAATCACTAAATATACAAAAATTGCCAGATTATCTGGATAGCTGTCGTTCTTGAAATGTTTTAGAGTAAGTTGGATATATTAATAAATGCACTGCACACGGTCTTTTTCGCGAATTACAAAATTTGTCTTTTATTATTGTCAGATTTTGAAAAATTTCTAAAAGAACTCAAAAAATTTGAACTTCGCGGGCTAGATGGGCGCTTTAGCCTTAAGGTTCGATTTGGGATACCAAAACGTGATGAAACATTGCTTTTCAGTTTATTTTAAATGAGTGAGCCAAATAAACTGCCTAATAACCAGACTTCAATGCTACTCACACAATGCAGTCCTTCATATATATTTTTACAACTGCTCGGCGTAGCTTGGTTTACTCCACCGGATGATTTCGGGTTCAATTCCTGTCAGGGAAAATTTTGGTAATGGTTTTTTTGTAATTGGATGACATTGTGTTCGGCTCCAGTTCATGCAGTAGGTACCAATAGTACAAGCGTTGTAGAGTTTGGGACCATACAATTGGTGTGTTAGTCTGGCGATATTATCATTATTATTGTTGGTATTGATTCCTACAATCAGTTACAAAATCTGTGCGAGTAAGACAGTAAAGTACTTCAATACTGTCGGAAATATTTTGTCAATTGTCTTGAAAATATGATGCCAAAAAACCCACTGTTTTCTTCCTTAGTTTTCTACAAAAAAAAAGAAAAAGACGGTATTTTTCTGAAGCCGGCAAGTCGATACGAGTAAGTGCACCCCATCACTAAGAGAGCGGGCGGGAAATAGTATGTGGGCTGTGAGTGCCAGCCTTGCTATCATATTTCCGGCGTCCATAACGAGAGGGGATAGACGGGTGGGACACACGGACAAAAAAAATTGTAACAATAAATAAGTAGCAAAAAAGTTTCATTTTTCTTTTATATAATTACTAGCTGAGCCCGCGACTTCGTCCGCGTGGAATTTAACTTAACAAAAAAGCCCGCACCCGCGTTCTGAGCCCGCGCGACAAGACCCATTTTTTTAAATTTTGTTTTTCTAAAATAAAATTAGCCTAAGTTACTGCTTATATCATCAGCTATGTACCAGTGAAAGTCCCGTCAAAATCAGTCCAGCCGTTTCGGAGATTACCCGGAACAAACACACAGACAGACAGACAGACATACAGACAGACAGACAGACAAAAAAAAAATTAATCGCGTTTTTGTCATAGGTGTCGTATGTACTTTCATATGCATTTAGTGACATGGTGTTATTTTGATATTACAAACAGACACTCCAGTTTTATTTATTTGTATAGATGTTGTCAAGTCGGTTAGCAAGCGAATGATCCGCCTGATGTTAAACACTTGCTGCAGCCTACAGATACTTGCAATACCAAAGGCATTGCTCGCACGTTGCCCGACTTGAAGGAGTGTGGGACATAAGGTGGGGAATGGCGGGGGGGTTGGTTCTTCCGGCTCTCTCATTAATCGTACGGACAGACTTATAATAACTATAATAGTTTCAAATGTGTGACGGTTTTGAGTTATTGTTTTGCTACAAGATTAATTACTATCCAATCATAATTTCTATATGATTATCACTTGCTTACGGTGAAGGAAAACATCGTGAGGAAACCTGCATGTCTTAGAAGATCTAACCAATTTTCGAAAGACATGTGAAATCCGCCAACCCGCACTGGGCCAGCGTGGTGGATAATGGCCTGAATCCCCCTCATGTTGAGGGGAGGCCCGTGCCCAGCAGTGGGACGTCAAAAGTGCTAAATTATTATTATTATATTATTAATATCCACGTAGATGACACTGATTTCGTTGGGTAATTGTCGTCTCCACATTTATCATGGATATGCTTGTATCATTGCATAATGCACATCACTCAGCCTATTGATTATCAGTTAGCTCCATCACTCCCGTGCATGATCATTTTATACAGACGATAAAATGTATCGTGGAAATGGAATAAGGATGGACAAATATAAATATAATCTGTTATCCAAGCATTATACCAGTGTGTATCGCAAATGCTTGAGCCCAAGATATATTTACGTGAAATGTTTCCAAAGGGTCGGTTTACGTTGACATTATTGTGTCGATCGTCGGCTCGGCTGGACAATGGTAATGGGCGTGCTTGACATAATAAATAATAATAAATATCGCCAGACGAACACACCAACTGTATGGTCCCAAACTAAGCAACGCTTTTACTATGGGTACCGTACAATGGACTGGGGGCGATCCCAGTGACACCCAGACCTGGGCAAATTACGAAAAGGCCATTTCTGAAATTTGCCCCGGCGGGAATCGAACCCGCAACCACCATGTGCAGTGAGCCTAGCGGCCTACGCCCGAACCGCTGCGCCAAGCGGTCGTCAAATCATGTCCAATATCTTGCGATTAGCGTCCAGTTATGCTTTGATTTATACAAGGTTTAGCTGGGCTTAGGAAATAGCTTTTTATTTATTGTTATTCGCCCAACTCCTTTAAATAATGACTGTCATTGCAGCATTTCTGATTTTTTAATTCTGTAATGGACCCACCCATCAGTGAATCATTTTACCATTATATTTTAGCGGAACTATTTATAGATAGATAATTTTTTTTTAAATATACTCCTTGTCTACAAGGGCAGGTCTGGGTATCACTGGGACCACTGCTAGTCAGTGAGTATTTCCACCCACACGTTCCGAGCATTCAGTTATGACATCTGCCCACGCAGATATAAAGTCAAAATCTGATTGTTCAGGCGAGGATGTTGCTAGTCAAGTGTTGCTTAGTTTGCACAAGTGTGCTATTTATTAGCGATGTCGTCTCGGACGCACCAAAAGACTTATGAACGTGAAGTTCAAACAAGTCGAAATTAATTATGTGATGACGTGTTTCATTACGTTATGAACCCCTCGGGGGAAATGTCGAAGTAATCAGAGTAATAGCTTGATTTCATCATTTCATGTTACAATTGTGGGATTAACTAGAGATTTGAGATTGTATCTACTTCCGTCAGAAACTGTGAAATTTATGACCCTGTGACAGGCCGGGACGGACGGACGGACTTTCGGACGGACTGGATGATCTTATAACGGTTCTTCGTAGGGACTACGGAACCCTAAAAACATAATATATTTTCAAAATTAATCAGTTATAGCAGAATAAGGTCGTAATTGAAATTCATTTGAAAATCCCATAATAACAATTGGTTTTTATATGATACCTGCCAATTTCTTCATTACAAGTAGCAATCAAACTACCTACCTAATATCTAAAAGTAGAAGTAATGGTGAAATTGGCTTATTTTCTTCACAATTTTCGCTGTTTTATCCGTTACTTTTAGTTTAGCTGTTCATGAAGATACTGGCCACTAAATTAGGTTGGTTGATGACCCAGTTGTCAATTCCTGACTCGTCCTTGTACAATAGCCACAACGGGACTTTGCACTAAACATACCAGCACTTGCAATTTATATAAAGGTATAGTTTATGACCCCTATCTCTCATACCAACAAAATGTAAACTCGATTTTTATCTTATTTTAATTAAAGCCAAGGTTTCATATCTGTCATAGTGTTTTCAAAAGGATGTAGATGCCGACAATGGCACGGATTAGGTTCGCTTCTCCCGCTGATTAACGTAACTCGGATAAAGGTAAATATTTTGTGACGCTCCTCGCTTTATATCGAGGAAATTAAGTGTCAGGAATGATGCCCTTTTAGTACAAATACACGCTCGTATTTCAGGAAATGAATACCTATCTGTGTATTATAACAATTTTGAGTAAGTTAATACTTCATTCACCCTTTGTATATTTCCTGTCTAAATTCTTATTCATACTTCGATGTACGTTTTTTTACATGTGAAAGATGAACAGTGAAAATATTGTTCTTTGTGGGTGGTAGGTCTCTCTACATTCAACGTCATAGATATGGGAGAGCTATGTTATACATACCTGATAAGTATTTTTCTATCATTAAGAAACTGTATTGTGACAACAACCTTTTAGGAAACTAGGATGCTATGTTTTTGACCAACCAACAGCAGTAAAAGAAAATCAATGCATCTATTGGAGTACACACATCACGTTCAAAGGATTTAGGCTTAATCCCTCCTCCAGGGATTTTTTAGATGAGTCTTATCGAGGATCAAAATGAGCCCAAACCCAACCCATTGTTGTAAGCTCATAACATCTGTGAATATTATACTAATATGCAAGGTGTTTTGGAACTAAAGAACATTTGAATACGAATACCCACAAGATATTATGAAGAGGAATTGGCTCTGGATGTAAGGACACTTTTAGGGTGACCGTCCACTTGGATGTGCTGTGGAGCGGGCACGCCCACTAGGACTAATTGGATCGCTTCATTTCCTCAGCTTTACCCGACTTAGCTCAAGTGAAAAGGAAATGAAGCGATCCTTATGTTTGAAGCGGGCGGGCCCGCTTCATAGCACAGTCAAGTGGACAGTCACCCTTAAGCTTACCGCCATACGTGGGCTATTACATAGATGCCACATGCAGGCGGTTGTGAACATAGATTGATAGTACCTAAATTATCATTATCATGTGTAGCTAACCCTGGTTGTTCCAACTCCTCCACTGTAGAGATTGTAACGATAAAAATAATATGCGATAAAAGGAGTGAATTAATAATCGGATTAATAAAAAAATATCTGCACATGAGTCGTACACTTTGCCTGGTGATTTGAAACCAAAGTGATGCATACGCAAACAGATCCGCTCCACTGTCCTCCAACGGTCTTGTTAACTCTACGAACAATATAGATATATGTAACTTACCTTTAGGTCCAAGATGGCCACTCTCCCGAAATGGCTACCTTCTCACACTGAACACTTCCCCAAAATATACTAACCTATAATGTTCATGTCATTTTCACAAAAGGAACACTATATTTTCTCAAAACGGACACTATATTTTTCCAAAATGCCAAATTAAAAAAAAATTAAATTCGCATTCTAGGTAAGTAAGTAAGGACCTGGTATCGGGTGTTTTTTAGTAACCTACCTACCTCTATAATATATTACCTACGTCGCCTACTTACAGCATTTTGGGTAATGTACACTCACAGACTTCATAAAAAGAGGGACCTTAAAATGTCAAACATAAAATAGTGGATGTGCCGTCTTTACGACTGAAGATAGGGCGGGGAAAGCCATATGGAGATCCTCCAGGAGCACATTTACGAAGACTGTTCAACATTTACGTTCATTAACTCTAATTTAGGTACCTACGGTAATAAGGTCGTATTTGAATAATGTACAATATATTGCATAGAGTCTAGTAAATGCTAAAGATTGCGTACTTACCTAAAAATATACTGATGAGATTGCTTTTAACAGCTGACATATTATTATATCACTCGCTACTGACCATCATAATAATTTATGGCATCTTTTTTTTGATCCTAAACTGCACTTAGTTTGGGATCATACAGTTTGGTGTTTGAAGGTGAGGCATTAGACATAGCTTCTTTACACCAATCTTATTTCAGAGGGTGAGCCAGCACGCTACAATTAAGCCCTACCACCGTATCCGTAGTAAAGTTAATTTAGAACATGCAACTGATAGTGTAAAGCTTGGTGTTGCAACTAACGGTCTCCAGGGCCCTTAAGAGTTACCTAGTTACTTGAACTTGCATTAAAACAGATTCCAGAATACACAGCATTATATGCACATAATAATTATTCCCAGATCCATTCTATGCAAGCTTTTTATTCAACATTCTATGATAAAATATTCTATCTAAGTATCTATTTTTTAAGTTAACGAAAGACCGCAACTAGACAGATAATCCATTGTTGTATATACACTTCTATATCTATCTATGTAGCAATCATTCTTTGTTTGCTATATGAGTACGATGAACCGATATTTTCATAAGAAAAAATCTAGGTCAGCACTATAGTAACTATGTAATTTTCTCAGACAGCTTGAGCAGAAAATAAATTGAAAACGTAATAAACATTTCCTTCCCAGTACTAAAATAGCGCCGGGAAAACCACTCTGGAACCTGTCATTTCGCCCCATCTGCAGCCGACTGCAATACTATAATGGCTCGAATAAAAATAAGATCATCTCTGAAATTTTCCGCGCCGCGAGGTTTGCAATAAAACAGTCGTTAGGGAAAAATAAAGTCACCTCGAGAACTGGATGTTTGGATGGGATACCCAATGTTGCGTTCTCTTCGGTAGTTGGGTTATGAATGGGTTTTAAAATGATTGTCGGTGCTAATTAAGTGGGAATGGCACTCGTGTTAGAAGTTCCTTAGCTGCAACTGAGGACTCCACGGTAACGCCCGGCAGGTGGAAAATGTGTAGTTTAGGTGTGCACACACACGCAAGGGAGTCGAGAGCGGTGTGACGTAGAGAGGGTATGACGGCATGAGCGAGCGTCATGCCTTTTGCCGTGACTACAAACTGGACGATTTTACTGCCAAAGTGCGTCAATAGATATTCCAAAAATATCTTAGGAAGTTATAATTCATACAGCGGGTCCTCATTTACCGAACAGCGTGCCCGAGCGTTCAATTTTGACCTTTGACCACGTAGACATAACGTCATAACTGATTTCTCGGGCGCGGCTGTTCGACACCTACATGTAGACGCGCCTATGTATAGTGGTACATAGGTGTACATGCCACTGCTTTACAAAGTACCTACTTTTATTCTAAAAGATGTTTCTAAAGCCATTATAAATTGATTCAGATTAAATTTCCATGAATGTAGAGGTAATTTTCCTACTTTATTATTTATTCCTAGCAACGATAATAATTAATGATTATAGTATGCTAAAATAATCACAATTTTCAGCTCCAGCGCACAGCAACTGACTTGATACCACGCTTTCATTATCGGGAAATCATGAATACGGTATAATGTTATTAATATCAACGGTAAACACAGTCAGGCATGAGCACAAAAGGCCGGTAGATTGAACGCGGCGCCGAGGGAGGACCCGTCGCGATTGCTTTAAACCGATAACAATAGTGCACAATTCTTTATTCATGCGTTCAGATGTGATTTATTGAAGTGGTTCTTTGTTGGACTGAGTCCTTTAGGGAATAGGCACTCAATTAATAACATTATAATATGTGTTTTTTTTTAGGGTTCCGTACCTCAAAAGGAAAAAAACGGAGCTTTTACAGGATCACTTTGTTGTTCGTCTGTCTGTCTGTCAAGATCCTTTTTCTCGAAAACGGATAGTGTTATCAAGTTGAAATTAATATCGAATATCAAATGCTCTGGTCCCTTGGATGTGTAAAAAAATAGGCTTCTAAGTCAACGCATTAAAAATATACGGCCATTTATGTCGCATATTTTGATACTTTTTGCAAAAGTACTTATTAAAACAAAGGAATCAACGCATAGCCCAAACCGCTGGTGTTAGAAGCATGAATTTTTTTGAGTACGTACCTTTATACCGTTGCTATCAGTTAAAGAAGAATTTTGGAAAAAAAATCCTTTTTATATAACCAAAGTCGGTAACAAGTGTATGACCCGCCTGATGTTATGCAGTTATAATACCTTAGCCTATGTAGATGCTTCCAATAGCAATAGCATTGCTCGCATGTTATGGAATGAGAGTGGGAATCGAGATAGAGGAAGGGAAAGCGAGGTTGGTTGAGAAAAAAAAATTTGATAAGTTGAAAACATTTACATACATTTTTGTTACGCAAATTAATATTTGCTACTCGTGCAATGCTGATTTGTTTCTATGAGGACACAACTAATTATGACTAAACTGTACTGCTGTCCTTGCCATTCTTATAATGAGTGAACAAGACATATATATTTACAGACATTTCAAAGTCGTGATTGATCGAATGATCATTGTGCCTCTCAACAGGGTTAACAGAGTACCTTAAAAAGTATATAAATCACGAGAGTCTTGCAATTAAAGATAAGATATCCAAATTTAAGTCGAGGTTGAATTTAAACCCAGTATTTTCCTCAGAGCGCTCGTAAATTACCGCGTCGGCGAAGCAAGGGTTTTACCCGTAAATTGCCTTTAATTAGAGACGTCAGCCCGACGATCTTTTACCTCTTTTCGTATGAAGATATCTAAGTAAACGGCCATGGCACTAGATCCTGAGGGAAAAAATACAACAATAAAATAAAACTACCTATTACAGCTAGTAATAATAGCAGTGATAGCTGATTGGTTAAGCACGCGTCTTGCGGGCACCAGGTTCTGGGTTCAAAGCCTGCCTCTACCTCTGAGTTTTTCTAAATCTATGTGCGAATCATAGTTTCTATATGGTTATCACTTGCTTACGGTGAAGGAAAATATTGTAAGGAAACTCGCCATATCTTAGAAAATTTAACCAATTTTCGAAAGACATGTGAAATCCGCCAACCCGCACTGGGCCAGCGTGGTGCAATACGGCCTGAATCCCCTCATAGTGAGGGGAGGCCCGTGCCCAGGAGTGGGACGTCAAAAGGGCTAAATTATTAATAATACCGGTAATAATTTTCATTGACATGTAGCGTCAACATAAAATGTGAGCAGTAGTACCTAAAGGTAAGCTGTAGCCTCAATAGGCTTCTCAATAGGCTAGTCTATACTACAGCTCATAGACGCGCTAATTCGACCAGGGCCCTAACCACGCTAGCTACTCAAATCGTATTAGAAAGGCAAAAGCTGGCGATTACGTTTCAAACGCTCCGCTTTTGACGTTTTGCTGACACAAGCTTCACGATTTATACTGACATTGATTTGGTACCACACTCGCGATTCTTAGCGTTTGACCTTAAGCTTGCGAATGACTTCGTTTTTTTTAAAGTAAAGTTTATTTGCGATGATTTGCTTTACGCATTTAGCCAATGTCGAGTAAATATAATTTTCAAGTTTTATATGAAGGTCTTTGTCTAGGCCTAATAAATGTTATTCTATTCTATTCTATTCTAATATTACCAGACTTGTTGGGGGAACTCGAATAATCATGCTTCACGACTATTCATCCAATTGCCCCCACTCACAGAGATTTTTTTTATGAACATTGTCATAAAGCCAAACGTAGTTAACAACGCAGATCCAAATAAAAAAAACTGCAAAGCGTTCGATGACATAAGCCACTCGCAAATGAGACGCTAGCGTGGTACCAAATATTGGCCAAGCGTTTGAAACGTAATCGCTAGCTTTTGACTTTCTATTACGATTTGAGTAGCTAGCGTGGTTAGGGCCCAGAGTAGTACTAACCTCTCACAGAAGATCAGCGTAAAGTAGCCGTTAAAGCTGCTTTTCGTACGATGAGTGACAGAGCCGAAAGCCCTTGCTCTCCCTCTACCACTCCCCTTCATGTCGGTAACAAGTGAACAATGCAAGCAATTTGGCAATGTATGCATCTATCATTAGAGGTTTGATTTCAGAAATTGTATAAAAATGAAATTCAAAGCGTTTATTTTGTTTAGGCCAACGGGGACACAATTTTTCTTATATCTACTACCGATTCGGAACGCGACCTCAACTGAGAAGATCTGGCCAGAAACTCAGCAGGCTTGTCTTTTTTACATTTTGTTATTTTTTTTAATCGCCAGTTTCTTATATAGTTAAAAATTACAAAGGGTAGTAGATATTAATATGAATATAATAGCTCCAGTGTGTTGCCTTTTGAGATTACCAAGAATTACATATGTGATTCGGACTAATAGGGACTGATAGCAATATAATAGGTAGGGTACACTGTGGTAGACGGTCCACGTGAGGGTAAGTGGTAACCATCGTCCAGACAATCGGTAACTAAATGGGAACAGACGCGGACCTGGCCTTTAATGGACCCGTACACTAGCCTTTTGAAGAAGCCCCATGTTTGTAGTACAATAGAAAGTCTTCAGGAGGGAGTCATTCTACAACCGCACGAGCGCGGAAGGTAGGCTCGCGATGCATGTGCTAACAGAAATCCAAGTGGCCTGGATAAAATCTCTCCCTGCGTCTTAGGTGTGTGATGGCGGAAAAGAAACGGTTGCGCTAAACTTAACAGTTCATTAAAAACATCAGAACATTAATAAATAATAGTAATAAGAATTATAATAAATATCGCCAGACGAACAGAACAACTGTATGGTCCCAAACTAAGCAACGCTTGTACTATGGGTACCGTACAATGGACTGGGGCGATCCCAGTGACACCCAGACCAGGGCAAATTACGAAAAGGCCATTTTCGAAATTTACTCTGACGGGAATCGTACCCGCAACCACCCGGTGTAGTGACCCGAGCGGCCTACGCTCGAACCACAGCGCCAAGCGGTCGTCAAATCACTCACGGGGAGTCTAAATCTCTCCTAAACCGTATAAATATAGTACAAGCTAATTAAATGATAAATCCATAAACATCTGACAAATAATAAACAGTGATAGGATGAAAGCATTATAAATTAGAGCCTTCGGTACGGAGCGGAGGGAAGCCAGGATGCCGCTAAGTGATTTTATATTTTTTACGTTCGCCGCCAGACGGAGACGAATAGGCTTTTAACTTATAAAGTGTGAAGCGAAATTTAACTGACATACGCCGCAATAGGAATGATAAATATTTTTTAACAGTGATTGTTTTTTTAATTAGCCTGTATTGCTGTCCCACTCCTGGCCAAAGGCCTCCCCTTTTACCTTCCATGCTGCTCTGTCCAGGGCAATTTCCGGCCACGTCTTTCCCGCAAAGTTTCCACGTCATCTCGCCACCGTCTTCTTGGTTTACCCCGACGGCGGCAGGTATTGGCAGGTATCCAGCTAGTGCTGATATTGGCCCACCTCCGCGGGTCCATGCGCGCGACGTGACCGGCCCACACCCACTTCAGCTTTGCAGCCTTTTTCCCAAACTAAGTGTTAAAAATAAAACAAGTGAAATGTAGAAAACACATTTATTACATATTTATTTGTACTTAGAGTACTTAAAATATTTACAAACAAAAATAATAATAATCATCCACTTTCAACTGAAACTATGCATACAGCAATATATTAACAATAGATATTTAAAACAGGTGCAATACATAAATACTATGTCATCTACATAACCACTGAAAACCCTGTATCATACAAATGTTGGCAACATTAAGTAACATTACAATACTAAAAAAATCAGTTAAAATATTTACATGACTCGTAAAACATATTTTTATTAAATAGTTATTGCACTACAGGTAACTATGATATAACTCGATTTGTATTTTTACTTCAAGTAAGTAAAAGCCTCAATAATTTTACAGCATCATGTATCTGAATAGAGATTTTACGTGAATGTTAAGCAATAATATTTCAACCACCTTAATTGTGTCATTTTAATTTAATCTTGAAATCATTAAATTAGAATTCATTTTCCATAAAAAGTTATTCGTGGCTATCGATTTCATTATTGAGGTATACTTTGTTCTGTATAACATTAAAATGATAAAATTACTTTTACGTAGACTTGATTATCAAGATCACTGTCATTTAGAAAAATGCTCCTTGGCTAATAGAAGTTGTGCAAAACCTTAATAGTTTGTGTTTCATGCTCAGACGGTCACTGAGCAAATAGTTACAATCAAGTGTGTTAAAACATGTTTTCTTGCAGGAACTTCTCTAGCCCGTGGTAGACGTGAGGCCGAACAGCTATTAAAGCATGATCCTCGTCCGTGTAGCTCTGTGGATGAGAAATAATTATGGTCATAGATTTAATATATTTCAAATAGCTAAGAATTATATATTTCCATAAACAAAAAATTATTAGGAAATCAGTTCATTCCTCTAACACTAAAAATCTTGAAATAGTATTAAAATATTTCGTGAAACCGATCCTACGTTCAGCTAAAAAATAACACACCAATTATATCGTCCTAAACTATGGATACGCTAAAATTACAATACACTGGAGGCGATCCCAGTGACACCCAGACCAGGGCAAATTTCGAAAAGGCCATTTATAGTCACGAAGAGCTGAGCGACCTACGCTCTACGCCAAGCTATAATAAATTTTGATACCATAAATTGTAAAAAGTTTTAATGTTGAAAACAATAAGTATATTCATATTATGTGTTTCTACTCTAACGTATTAAATATTACAGAACTGCATTACTAGCGATTCCAAATGAGGCTAAAACTTGCTTGCACAAAAAACAGTGCCGTCTAGGGACGCCCGAAAGAAGTGAAGTTTTATAGTATAAAGCGTAGGGCGCTGCAGCTGCTACTCTGGTTACCTATATATATCGTCATCTGATGTCATCGTGTAACGTTACTGACGCTTAGCACGGATAGAGTGGCCGCGCGGCGAGCGCCCCGAACATCCGTATAGGAGCTTCGCTTCAAAATATTTTCATCTACTTTCCACCACATGGTATATTACAACATTATCTCAAGGCGGTAACCCGTGGCCTACCTTGCGGTATATCAAACGGCGCTCACTAAGCGTGTTCTCGGGGGTGCTATCTGCTGAACTAGCTAATGTTCTAGAGGCCCATCATTTATATAAACGAGCGGCCGTTCCGACGGACGTCTCCCAACGTTTCGCAGCAAATAAAATGTAAGATTCTAGACTTATGTTAGTTTCAAACAAGGGTCAGGGTCTGGAAAGTGATTTATTGTTATGAAATTCTTGAGTTTGTTAGAGAAGAATACTATTTTCCTAGTTGAAATTCGATCAAAACTATAATAGAACTGTGCATTCGGATTTTATTACAGATAGTAAAAATGTGAATATCTACCTTAGTTATTAAAATTAACAAATAAGGTTAGTTTTGAATATTTTTAGATTGAAATCATAGAAATCGAAATTCTATCGGGTCTTTCCTAACTGGATTGTAGCCTATTCGACAAAATATGTCCATGTATAAGCATGACAGCCCAGAGCTATGCCATAAAACAACGAAAATTCACGGAAAAAAATCCAAAAATTTGATAATGTTAGTGGCTTTATTGACTGTTATGCTGTTGGAGCGAACAGCGAGACGATATCCTAGAACTGATTGCTTACCATCTGTCTGAAGTAGACGTCCCTTCTCTGCAGCAGTCTAGACAGCAACATAGCATGTTGATAGTGCACATTGTCGTCAGCGGTGCCGTGGATCAGGAAGTAGCTCTTGTTACGGTACGATTCAACCTGAAGTGAAAAATAAAATTAGCAAATTATTACATAATGTCAGTTTTTTTATGTTCTGTGTTCGCATGCAGGTTGTTTATACGGCAAATGAAATAAATTATGAGATCCCTAGGTTTTTCTAACTTTTTAGTGTGCCCAGGTTTTTTAAGTCGGTTTAATTTGTTTATTAAAATATTTTTATTTTCTTTCGTTCTGGCTTCGCTTCGCGTTCAGCAAATGTCAAGTAAAATAACTAGGGATTTTACATTTTCCTTC
Organism: Notodonta dromedarius; assembly: GCA_905147325.1. Classification (NCBI taxonomy): domain Eukaryota; kingdom Metazoa; phylum Arthropoda; class Insecta; order Lepidoptera; family Notodontidae; genus Notodonta; species Notodonta dromedarius. Next base: position 9,345,472 of record LR990165.1, on the reverse strand, counting down.
ATTTGCAGTAAAAACCATACAAACGAACATAGAAGAAATAAAAAAATAGTAACAGTAACATACCTATAAAAAATAAGTAATATTTTCATTTATGCTTTGAGCACTGCAGATGTAGATATCTACCTATGCCTAATTTTCACCCAATACTACACTCACAAATCACCCATCTTCTTACGGGAACCGAAAGAATCATGTTGAATTGCCCAAACTAAACACCTTTATGATTAATATTATTTCCACATTATAATTCAAAGAAATACAAGGTTTGAAAAGGAAACAAATATGATATCACTTTTTCATTTTCCTCCAATATCCCAAATTAGTGTTGTTTTTTAAAACAAGAAAATTATTTGGGAAATGGGTAGTCTTATTGCTCGAGGCTCACCAGTTGGTCAGTAAGAAGCGACGACACTGCGTAGCCCTCGGTATTGTTTGTCGGTACATCCATGTAGCGCTCCGTGTATATCGTATCTGCACATAAAAATATATTCCGCTTGTATAATTTGTCCATCTCACGAAGACACGCCCTGAGACTCTTATAACACTTGCATTTGGGCCAATTTTAAATAGTTCAATCGTCTTCGTGAAGTGCGTCCTTAATAAAATATTGAAATTTTACCTCTTAACTACATATAGGCTCTCGCAAGACCGCCAAACAGGCTCATAAAAGCTATGAGAGAGAGCCCTTAACTCTAAACTTCTGGCTCAACGATACCATTCAACAGATAATGAAAGGCCCCATAATTAACTATACAGTAAAAAGTTTTTCTTGTGGTACGTTGGTAGGCACATCATCTTCCGCAATTTTGTCGCTTCTATTTTCATTATAAAATACGACGTTAAACGGGGCGTCTTAATGTCTCGAAATAACACTTGGGGATAAGTATCTGATATCTAGAATTAAACAATATAGGTAAATATTTAATCCAAATTCAAACACCTAATTTTTTTACAGCCCATTTTTAAAAATCGCCTTTAGATAAAATACTTACCTACCATGCAATTTCTTTTTGTGTTTTAAGTATAATTTAATTCTCATAAATGCAGATAACTCTTTGAGTGGTAATAACCATTGGGTGTGTTCTAAGTTCGCAACACAAAGTTGTGACAAATATTCAAAGACCCGTAACACAGAAAATATGATAGTCTTCACGAGGCATATAATAATATCTACCGTATAATATGTACCTAAGTTATGATTTCGGGCTTTGAGACAATATCACCAATAGCACTGTCTTCCTTACCATAAAATTTCCAGTCAACGACAGGCGCAACGGCAGCGGCGCAGCGGAAAACAGATCCTCCTTCGGCGAGGGCTTTGCTGGCCGCGTAGCCACCGTACGACCAACCCCAGATACAAGTGCGGTTGCTGTCTATGTAGGAGAGGTTTTCTTGAAGGTACCTGTCGATTGGGAAATAGAGCCTTATGATGTTGTTGATACCCCATAAAATCATTTAAAGATTCTCCTATTCATATAATTCAAGCTTTCAAGACCAGCCTAATTAGGCCTTAATAAATAAGTAGAAAAGAGGAAGTGAATGTCTAGAAGACTGCATGCTGAATTGGGAACATGGATCGATATATCAGTCTGCTACTTTCCAAAGGATTTCTAATAGGAAGGTAGGTACTGTAGAAGAATGCAACTTTTTCTCTAACTCCAAACACAGGATTGCTTCTTTTGACAGTTAGTTGCCAGAGAGCCATGAAATATTATCACATGAACAAATGAAGTAATTTCACAAATTTTTTAGTACTATGTACTTATAAATATTCTGAAATCTATGTCATTAAACCTACCTCGTTACAGTTATCTGGTCTTGAACCTCATACGTGCCCAGCCGTCTGTTGAGGGCGAACGTGTTCGTAACACCCCTGAGCCCAGATCCTCGGCCGTCGATTTGAGCGACAGCGATGCCCCATCGGCTGACGAGAGAACTTCCCCAATCCAAGTTCCATTGCTTCGTCACTAGCGCCGTGTCCGGGCCACCGTACCTGAAAATCGGGAAATGGAATTTGTTTTGAGATGAAGATATAAAGGCTAAAGCGCCCATCTAGCCCGCGAAGATTAAATTTTTTGAGGTTTTTTAGAATTTTTACAAAATCTGATAATAATAAAATATACATTTTGTAATTCGCGAAAACGACCGTATTTATTAATATATCCAACTTACTCTAAAACATTTCAAGAACGATAGCTATCCAGATAATCTGGCGATTTTTGTATATTTAGTGATTTACTAGTATAATATCCACCGTGATAATATTTAGAGTAAAATAAATGTATTAATAAACGCACTGCATACTGTGTTTGTCGCAAATCACAAAATGTTGTCTTAAATGTTTTCAGATTTTGGATAAACTATAAAAATACTCGAAAATTTTGAATTTCGCGGGCTAGACAGGCGCCTTCACCTTAAAAGTCATAATTACTCGTAGACATAACAGCTGCCAAAAATAATAGCAAGAGAGCAGGGGTATGATACATTGGCATTTTTTGTAAGAGCCAAGAAATACTTATTTACCTACTTTACTATGAATTAAGTTACTGTGAAAGGTTTTGCAACACAGACGAACTTGAACACAGATCATTGCATACATGTACACATTTGTGAATTAAAATTTAAATAGAAGAGTAACTATATCGAAAAGGTACAATTGGCTTAAAAATTAACTCGTCAGCAAAGCGGCCGTACCACAAAATACACTAAACTTTCCTCTATGGTTTATGCTAATCATGAGTAAAGTATATCGATTTCAATCTACAGCCCGCAAACCACTATCCAATTGACTTACACGTAAACCAGGAGCGGCAATCTTTCTGTCCTGTTCAGGTAGTCAGCAGGTACTTGAATGTGCACATCCGCTTCTATTAGACCGACACCGATCGGCACCGACAGACGGATGGTGGTAGGCATCACGCGGTTCGATGTCACAGCGTTCAGCTCTGTGCTATCATCCCAAACAATGATTCTGGTGCCATTCTGAAAGTCACAAGTATTTTTAATATAAGTATTTTTAGAGTACTGATGGTGATGAATGTTATGCCTGCAACTTAAGCGTCAATAGCCAAGGGTTTGATAGTTGAGAGGATTCACGGGACTACTAGTAATCCAGAAACTTCATATGGCTAGTAATCTTTAAAAAAACCTTCCTTTTTGATGACAGATGGTCTGATTTAATTTTTACTTGATTTACCCGTCTGTGTCAAAAGATTTCACTAGATTTTGCAATGTAGACATATATTTATGTTTCATAGCTGAGTGAATTAGCTCCCAGACTATTGCTAAACTGTTTGTTTTGTGAAAGTCCTTATTATGTAGTTATCATGTAAGCATTTAAATCGTAACGCTTAATAAACAAAATTATCGTTAAGCTACATAGGTGAAGCCTACATAGGTGGCAAAAGGGCTAGCTCATTCCTGGCCCAAAAAATCAGGATGACGATTTCGCGAGGAAACGCAGTCAAATATCTTGCCAAAAATGCCACAAACACAGACTAATGTTGAAGTATTTTTTATGTCCTTTTATTTGATTAAGTAATTGTAGAATATTACTCACAGTATCATAAATGAAAACTTGCGGGACATCGGGTCCGGCGCAATTGACAGTGATCTTCTCTCCACTGGCGCTGATGGTTGCTTCGTTGTAGAGGCACTCCCCTCCGTCCTGACGACGGATATTGCAGGTGAAGCAGGAAACTGTTCCGGGGGAGGTTACCGAGTAGATGTGCTGCTCAGCTGAGTCGCTGACGCTGGTGGCTTTGTACCATCTGGAATATAGGTTTTATTTTTAACTTCCATCCATGCATCAGCTAGGTCACGTCCATTACTGGGCATAGGCCTCCCACATTGCGGATTGCAACAACACTCGCTCCAATAGCGTCTTGTGACGCATATGATCTCATTAGTCCATCTTGCGGTGGGCTATGTCATCTTGTATTACGTCTTCTAGCTCGCATTTCTTGATACTCTTAAACCTTTCTGTCTCAACGGCCATACACGATTTACCCACGTACCTAACTATTTCTTTTCTTCTGTGAACAATTTCTGTATCTTTTATAAGAAATGGAATTCAGAACCCTGGTGAGGATACATGTCGCATAAGCCAGCTCATAAGGCTTGATATCTAACGATTGTAATGGTAGTAAAAGTTCTTACATGACACCGTCAGGGGCCCACAGTAGGATTTCAAGGACGGTATGCGCGGTGTTCACGATGTTCTGGCTTGTCCAGGTGTTGGCGGCAGTCTGGGACACTTGCACTATTTGCTTGAATAGTACCCCGTTGACAGACTATAAAGAATTGTTTTTTTTTTTATAACAAAATTATTTTACGTATCATTATTTTAAATAAATAAATATCGCCAGACTAACACACCAACTGTATGGTCCCAAACTAAGCAACGCTTTAACTATGGATACCGTACGATGGACGTGGGGCGATCCCAGTGACACCCAGACCAGGGAAAATTACGAAATGCTATTGCCGAAATTTACCCTGACGGGAATCAAACCCGCAACCACCCGGTGTAGTGAGCCAAGCGGCCTACGCTCGAACCACTGTGCCAAGCGGTCGTCATCTTTTGCGCCATCTATCTTGGTTATTTAGTACTTTGTTCTGCAACCTTACGAGGAGGTTCTTTGTATTGTAAGTAGGTGTCGCTACGTGTTTGATACTCCATCACGCTCATAGTTCCTGAAGGGGTTAGCAGAGATGTGGTGAGGTGTTATTTTGAAATATAAAATCTGGTCGATTAAGGGGCCAAGTCTGTTAACTGTTCCAATATCGCCGACTCGACTCGCAACACGTCGATTTTGACAATGTACGATCGAGCTAAAAATGTTGGAGTCCGCTAATGAATGATTGTGCACTAGCCAGTAATATGAGAGTACTCACTTGAGGCAAGATGGTGATGAAAGCGGTGCCTTCATCGTTGAAGATGAGGGGGATGTTGTCAATCCAGCCAGCACTTTCGGTGTAACTGTAGATCTGTAATTTATCACCATCATCATTAGTTCCTATTGGTACTAATCGTAATCCATTAGGCGGTTTAACCAATTAAGGCTTGGAACCTTTTTGAGAATCGGACATACATAGGCCTGTATTAATAAGTCAATCTCAAGTCTGAAAGCGGTCTTGAGTACGCTGTTGACATGTTATTTTGTGACTGTTATTATTTATTTCTATTAAATTCGTGCGGGTTCCGAGGGAATTTAACTTTACTCCTGGATTCCTCAAACCTCGAAGTCATTATTGGTCACCATTGTCGATCCTGGTTTACAGGAGTAAGAGTGGTGGGAGTGTGTGGCGGGACAAGTCCCAATAAAAAAAATTAAATTTTGTACTGGAATGACATTTTCAAGATTACTTTCAGACTTGAGATCGATTTACTAATACGGACCTTAGTTACGTCAGTACCAAACTTATAAGTTACACACCTGACTGCACGTTTGCGTGCAGAGTAGTACACGGAGTGTGGTTTGAACTCGGTTCGTCCACATGAGAGCGACGGTGTCGTTGTTCACGAAAGTCACCGTTTTCAATATCGGCCTGAAAAATAATCAATGGAATATCAGCTCTCTATCTCCGTAAATAAGGCTCCAAAAAGATAGTGACTGACCATCACTCAATTAAAATACCTAGGTATTTATTTTCTCATTGTGTGTACCTATGTATTTTCTGTTCATCATTATGATACAAGCGATTCTAATCTTAAAAGTAGCAGATGCCTCTACATTGTATTAAAATTGTGCTGATACTCACTGGTCTAGATCGGTGGGAGCCGTAAAAACTGAGGTATTGCCAGAATTGAGGTCTCGGAGGCTGACGGTCACTGTAGGATTGGTGGTGCCGACCTACACACATCATAAAGTTTATTAATACAGATATTTATCTACAGTCTTGCTTCTGTGGCCATCAGCCCATACAGTAATTTTTCTCCCCCGCTCCTCTTGTTGTTCCAAGACAATTTAGCTTTTTCCCAGGACTTGTCAAGGGCCGAACATCGGCGTCAACAATGGACACTATTGTCAATCCCGCCTTACAGGAATTACAGTGGTGAGAGTGTGTGGCCGGCCTAGATCTTTATCTACAGATTCTTATAAAGATCCATACAGCTGAAGTGATTTAATCAAAGAGCCGCTAATATAAATAAACCAGTTCGATTGTTTTGTAATAGGTAAATCAACTTTAGCATTTATTCCTATTTATATCTATGGCGCTATGCAAAATATCGTGCATTATTAAAATAAGACCTTACATTCAGAGGTAACAGTCAAATATCGATTTGATAAGTAGATTTTTTTGTTAAAAATGGTCATGTTATAATTAACATGGAATAACAAAGTCTGTTATTAGCCTTTTAACACGACGTATCATAGTTCTAACAGACAATAACCGTACAAGCTGTAAAACAATACGAGTCCCATTTGATTCGGCTCAATCGATAACTAATTCCGCTCAGCTATCACTCGTCACGTTCTCTATTCGATTTGTACAGCGACGTCGATTCCACGTTATTACGTTACGTAGAGCTGGTAGAGCTGGTACATTGGAATAAAAACGTACAATTTGGAGTTAAGTCGTGTCAATAAAATACGAGAAAAACGTTATAACAATTACGTAGGGAATCTCTTTATATTGCACTAGCGGCCCGCCCCGGCTTCGCACGGGTACATTACGGTTACATTATTGGAGTTTTAGTAAGGATCCCTAATTTTTTTAAAATATAATATAGCCTATGTCACCCGGGGATAGTGTAGCTTCCCAACAGTTAAATAATTTTTCAAATCGGTTCAGTAGTTTCGGAGCCTTTTCATTACAATCAAACAAACAAAGTTTTCCTCTTTATAATATTAGTATGATTAATCAGGAAAATAAGAAACACGCACCGACTAATAAGAGGAGCGGAATGTTTCAGCTCTACCATAACGGTGTCTCTCCACTTAGCTGTGCTTTGAAGCCAGCCCGCCCGCTTTGACCAATAGGATGGCTTCATTTCCTGTCAACTTGAGCGAAGCTGGGTGAAGGTGAGGGAATTAAGCCAAATGGACGGGCACCGTAAGTCCCCACTCGCTAACGTATACTTTAAATATTTAATGGCAAATTAAACAAGTATGTTTTCTAAAATATATCACATAAGTTTTTTTTAATGTCGTAAAAAAGTCTGTTTCATTTCTTGGAATACATCTGACTTCTCCAAAAGGGTAGATTTCGGTCGTGAAGGTCTGGTACCTCATTAATCGCTAAACGCGAAATTCCCGACTCGACAACAATGCCGTTGACTTTTCCATAAAAGGTTAAGATTAACTGAGTCAGTTTACAACTTGGAAACGATCGCTTCGTCACGAACGTTCGCTATCGTGTTGATCAGGGATTTCTCTCCGGCTCGAGTGTCGATCTATGTCCGCCCGTCGGCCGCTATGGGAAGTGCCGCAGTACACTTTCACTAGAGAACTTCAATGTTTTTCTTAAGGCGAAGGTTGCCCATGCCGAATAATTTAAATTTTCGAAAGGTTAAAGAGTACGCATACCCAAGGGAATGGAAATCTAGTGTCTCTTGAACTGCGGTAACTTATATATGCTTGTAATACCAAAGGCATTGCTCGCACATTGCCGTCCTAAAAGGGAGTGGGACATAGGTTGAGAAATGTAGGGGGGATTGCGCTTCCGTCTCTATCACTTACCGTACGAAACATAGCTATATAATAGCTACTTTATACCTATATTCTGTGAGAGGATGGTATTACCCTGGTCGGCTCGTATATGAGCTGTAGTCAAGTGGCTACAGCTTGGCTCTACCACCATGAAAACCTAAATCAATAATCTAAATTGGTGATTAAAAATTAAAGCTTTTTTATCTATTATCGGACGCAAAGTCCACTTCGAATCAGAAACTATTTAAGTACCACTAATTAGGACGAGAATATAAGAGACTAACATCGTCGAATTGACACAATGACATAGATTGATTGACACTTCATTATTTGTTTAAAGATAAATGATATAGGATAGCTATCTTTAAATCTTGCTTTAATTGCTTAGAGTTATTTAAGCTCACGCATAAAACAATCATCACGTGTAAAGGATATTGAACTTTATTTTGCATTCACCACAATTAATTTAGAATTATTTCCCTTAACACCGCTGGAGGAACGCAATTAACAGGGGATCGAGTTCGGCGAGATTGTGCACAAGTAAGGCGCAAGTGAACTATTCAAATCGCAAGTTACAAGTTACAAGTGTCAAGGCAAGTGCAACTAACTGCATAATAACTTGCACCCCTCCCCGTTGGAGTTCCCAACGAAGTGTCCCAAGTGTTCATAAAGTTTGAGAAACATATCGAAGCATTGTCATTTAGGTACCTTTAAAATAAGCATTAAAAATAATACGTTAATACTTTATCGCAAAATATTATACTTATCACTTTCTCACGGTGAAGGAAAACGTCGTGAGGAAACCTGCATGTTTTAGAAACTCTAACCAATTTTCGAAAGACATGTGAAATCCGCCAACCCGCACTGGGACAGGGTGGTGGATTATGGCCTAAATCCCCTCGTAATGAGGGGAGCCCCGTGCCCAGGAGTGGGACGTCAAATAGGGCTAATTTATTATAATTATTTCCATCGATTTTAGACCATCTTCCGAAAACCCTTTGAATTATCGGTATAAATCAAATACCTACCTCAATCAAATCACCATCCTGTTCAATCAACATAATGGAATCGTGACCGTCAAAAGGCTAATTTTGCGTAGCAATTCTTATACCATAGGGTTATATACCATATACCATTAATTCGACATTTAAAACTCGACTTCAAATGTTTCAAACAAACTATCGTTATTTACGGCTTATCGCAGTTTTATCGTCCGCCTGTAGCCTGTAAGAGACCTAACTAGATAGAAGACTTCTCACCTTAGGGTACCGTATCTCCCGATGCTGCGTGTACTGGTAGCTAACAGAACCCGGCACTCCGAAATGAGGGATCCTCATCACGCGGACGTCCACGTCGTTAAAGGTCACGTAGGCCAACCTAGAGCCGTCTTTAGAGAACCAGATGGCGTTGTTTGAGGCGAACACCTCCTCTGTGAAATAGAATAAAAAAAATCAATATCGCTAGACTAACACACCAACTGTATAAATAAATAAATATCGCCAGACTTTTTTTTTTTTTTATATGACTATACGTTGTTGGCCAGAGTGGCCATAACAACTTCACCCGGACAGAGGGCGAGCGCAAGTGCGCTCCAGCCAGAGGGGCAGGGGGGCAGCTAGCTCAAGGGCGCCACAAGGGACACGACCTCGGCTTGGGCCGCTGCCAGGAGAGGTGGCGAGGGTAAATCTACCACCGGATCGGAACGCATCGCCAGACTGTCACACCAACTCATGGTCCCAAACTAAGCAACGCTTATCCTATGTATGAACGTAGTAGAAACGGTAATTAGAATTGCTAATAACTTAGGTAAAAGGTAAGGCACTGAAAATTAGGTTATAAACATTGTCAATGGAAAAAAAGAAATTCTAAACTAAATACTGCATATTCTCATATAATCATGGACTCTTTATTACTTAGCCTTCAACAAAAAAATGTTTTGATTTAACCCTTGAGTCGTTGTACAATGGATTATTAAATGTCTGTGTTAGAATGCTTTCACTGAGGAAAAAAAATACGACAGAAAATGATTTTAGTAGTTACTAAAATAAGACAGTTCAAATAGGAACTCCTTGTCCTGTATGTATGTCCAAGGCATTCTTAATTTAAGGTGGAGGCGCCTGTCTAGCCCACGAAATTCAAAATTTTTGAGTATTTTTATAGTTTATCCAAAATCTGAAAACATTTAAGACAACATTTTGTGATTTACGACAAACACAGTATGCAGTGCGTATATTAATACATTTATTTTACTCTAAATATTATCACGGTGGATATGATCTAGTAAATCACTAAATATACAAAAAAATCCAGTTTTTCTGCTTATCTGTCGTTCTTGAAATGTTTTAGAGTAAGTTGGATATATTAATAAACTAGCTGTGCCCCGCGACTTCATCCGCGTAGTATTGGATTATTGGGTTAAAAAGTATCCTATATGTTAATCCCGGTTATAATCTATCTGTGTTCCAAATTTCATCCAAATCCGTTCAGTAGTTTTTGCGTGAAGGAGTAACAAACATACATACATACATACATACATACATACATACATACATACATACATACATACATACATACATACATACATACATACATCCACACTCACAAACTTTCGCATTTATAATATTAGTAGGATGCATTGCATACGGTCTTTGTCGCCAATTACGAAATGTTGTCTTAAATGTTTTCAGATTTTGGATAAACTATAAAAATACTCGAAAATTTTGAATTTCGCGGGCTAGACAGGCGCCTCCACCTTAAACTCTATCACTAACACAGATACAATTACTATGTCCTTGATAAATAACTCACCTTCATACACCCAATCGGGTATTCCATTGTAAATGACATTCAGTTGGCCAGTAGTCGTGATCTGCTGCGGCTGACTCGTCAGCGTCGGCTGGTAGTAAATATTGTTCAGGTAGACAAAGGCTAGCGAGGTACCCGAGGGCCCCCACACCAAGTTCTGGAGGAAAGCCTCATCGGATTCCAGGCCGGGAGGGACGATATCCGTGACGTTCCCAGAAACGATGTCTACTGAGGCGTAGCGGGCGAGGAAACTGTACCTATACACCTGTAACATAGAGATTACAATTGATTAAAACATTGTGGGTCTCATAAATAATCAATGACTTATACGTGAACCGGAACATGGAAGGCTAAAACCGCCCAAGTGCGTGTCGGACCACTTATACTAGAGGGTTTCGTAGGCATCTCGCCGCTTTTCAATAATATTCATTTATAATGTGATTCAAGAGTTAGAGCATAAATCGTGCAACCCATTTAAAAAAGGGCACTTTTGGAGTTAGATATTTTGTAAACGGGAATTAAATAAGAGATCTCAAAATGATTTTAAAATACCGATTTAACGATACCTGGAATAGTATTTTTTTAACGACGGTGTTTGTACAAGTTTTGATTGAAAAATAATACAAAATGTTGAATGTAGAGTCTACAAACAAGACGCAGGTGTTTGCTTAGTAAATTCATCACACTTATTATTATAACAATGACGTCAAACATTGCAAAAAATAACAAAAACGCGATTTAAAACATTTTTGTCTGTCTGTCTGTCTGTGTGTTTGTTCCGGGCAATCTCCGAAACGGCTGGACCGATTTTTACGGGACTTTCACTGGCAGATATCTGATGTTTTAAGGAGTAACTTAGGCTACTTTAGTTTTGGAAAAACAGTTAGGGTTCCGCGTAAAAAATAAAAACACATGAAATCAAAGAGTATCTCCGAAATGGCTGGACCGATTTTGACGGGACTTTCCCTGGTAGATAGCTGATGTTATAAGCAGTACCTTAGGCTACATTTATTTTAGAAAAAAAAATTAAAAAAATGGGTTATGTCGCGCGGGCTCAGAACGCGGGAGCGGGCTTTTTTGTTAAGTTAAATTCCACGCGGACGAAGTCGCGGGGTCAGCTAGTAGATAATAAATGATGGTTACATTTGCACTGCATACCTACATTTTATGGATTCATTCTCATTCCGATCGATATGCATATTTACCTAGATATTATCTTACACTGGATTAGACCACCATTTTTAAAGTAATAAGAAATTATTATCATCCTGTCGTCACCTATCTAAAGAAGCAAAAGATTTTGTTGAACTGGGAATTTATAACATTATTAAGTTCATTAAGACCTATCCACGTTGAAAATGTTTTGTACGGCATTGATGGCTTCTAGAAGCTTCTATAGGAACATGTCAACAATTTCGACAGATGTCTCCTGAACACGTGTGTAAACATAACGACATGTTTGCTATGTAAATCTAGTCCGTATCACCATACCAGTAACAGTTAATTAATTCAACAGCATGAGTCGTCATTTGGTTGAAAAACAATTTTAATTATTAAGCACGGAAACATTATTAAAATTGCGAAGGAATACATCGCGTGCTTGAAAAATTTAATATGTTAAGGGTGACCTTCGACTTGACTCTGCTATGAAGCGGGGCAGCCCGCTTCGATGAATAGGATTGTTTCTTTTCCTGTCCACTTGAGCTAGGCCGAGTGAATCTCACTGAGGAGTGCTTGGCTCAATGCACCTGATGGTTGTGAGTTCAATCCCCGTCAAGGCAAATTTCGGCTATGGCCATTATTTTCACTGGTCTGACCGTCACTGCGATCGCCCCCAGTCTAGCTAGTTTCGGACCATACAATTAGTGTATCGGTCTTGCGATATATTTTTTTATTGAACCCAATTAAATTTGCTTATCAAGGAATCAATTAAATAGACCATTAATAGGTACCGGTATATCGTGAATTGATTATACCAACAAAAACTGCCCCTTAACAACAACTCCTACGGTTTTCAGTCAAGTGTCGATATTGAACACCACCCTGCTGCTTTGCCCTAGTTCACATAATTGACCCAATTTGTGAATTGAATTAAGTTTATCGAGCAACAACTTTTGCCCAGTTTCCCAGCAAAAAATTAACTAAAACGATGGTAGGTTCAGAATACCCCACTGGCGGCCTAATACTGAAACCTAAGTTCACCAACACATTAGGTAACGGATTGTTAAAGTGGTAACGAATTATTTGTCTCCTTTTGGCGGTCGATCAGACCGTTTAGAGATCATAGCAGCTGCACCTATCCGGCGTATTAATGAATGCGCTATCCGACAGTTCAATATGTGTTTTGTATATTGGTTAATCCATAAAATTCAATTTAGTAAAACTATAAATGACGCCCTTAAAAGGTTCAAATAGATGCAACACAAGAAACATTAAAATTAACGGCTCTATTAAAGTTTACCTCGTATAGTATGAACGAGGTTATACTGTCAATAACACTTACAAATAATTTTATTTACACTTTGTAGTTAGATACCCTATGTTACATTGTTATATTGTGCCACAATCTTCAGGGAATAAAGTGTCAGTGTTTAAAATAAAATTCGATTTGCACCGAAATGTATAAACGCCCTTAAATACGTTCAACAAATAAAACGCCTCCCTTAGGAACACGATACAATTGTAGACAGAATAAACATTACATTTATTATTTAGTCTTGTCATTCAAAGGTCCTTGTAAGTACATAGCTATTTATATACAGCTATGCATGGTAATAAAATAAAACAAGAGGTACTTATCGAGATGAGGAAATCAAAAAGAATGTGTAGTATACACATTGTATACACTGTATACACATTGTAGATATACACAATCTAAAAGAGTTGTTAACTACATATTCTTACTTCTTTTTAGTTTTAGCTTCGCTTTTCACATTTAGCCAGTGTGTGTGTGTGTTTGTGTTGGTTAAGCACGCGTCGTGCGGGCACCTGGTCCTGGGTTCAAACCCCGGCTCACACCTCTGGGTATTTCGAAATCTATGTGCGAATCATAATGTCTATATGATTATCACTTGCTTACGGTGAAGGAAAACATCGTGAGGAAACCTGCATGTCTTAGAAAATCTAACAAATTTTCGAAAGACATGCAAAAACCGCCAACCGGCACTGGGCTAGCGTGATGGATTACGGCCAGAATACCCCTCGCAGTGAGGGTAGGCCCGTGCCCAGTAGTGGGACGTCAAAGGCCAAATTATTATTATTAATTATTTTTAGAAAAATAATATTATCAAAGAAAGGAATAAAAGTCATAACTTTTCTCGATTTAATTGTTTGAACCCTCCACTTACCATTTACAAATATGACGAGGGAAAATGAAAAATAAATGTTGGTTAGATCCGTTTGTGATGCTGCACATTATTGCAGATCACGTTCAAAGCGCTCGCACTCACGCCTACAATATTTACTTACGTGGGGCTCTACAAATATTTACCGAACATGAAAAGTATTTTTTGCCGATGTAACAGAGGCTTTAGATGGGAAATGCTTTTGTGGTAGGTAACCAAAAATAAGTGTAATTTATTTTTTAATATCTATTTTCTTGCACATACGCACTAGTAGCCACTTATTGTTTTTGTTGTTGTTATGTAACACACTAGGTTTGCTTACCTTACCACTTTGTTCGTCTCAAAGAGTTACGTTCTTGTATTCAAGTAGGTACCTACCTATTGTAGTGATCTAAATTACTGTATATGTACTAATTATTTTACAAGAATTCTTCACAGACGTCATGTTCTCGATAGAGCCAAATAGAGTCGAATAGACTTAATTACAAGTATATTCCGAATATTATCCGGCTGATTTTCAAGTCTTCGCTGATTAAATTCCTTGGAAAAGTTTATTACACTTTTCATTCCATTGACCGTATAAATATTTCTACATAGATAGACAGTTATTAGATAAGGGAAATAATCATAATATCAGCGTCGATAACGCCTTATGACACCAAATTATATGGATATGTACAATATAAGTATAATATGTTCTCACATATTATACTTATATTGTACATATTTCAGAGTGTGTTCCCAGTTCCCAATCTGAAAGAAGTTGTATGTAAGATTACAAACGATTAATTCATATAAAATAAGACTCACCGGTGCCACACTGTATGCTAACATCACTTGGTTTCCGTCGGGAGACAGCTGGGTCACTCTGGACGCTTGCTGCAGGATCTATAGAACAGAATCATTAAGGAATATGATGATGACAGTATCTATTTATCATGTATGCCTCTGTCTTAATTGTTTCTTTAGTTCCTCTCCAGCCAAAGGGTGTCTGGTAGAGATCGCTTTTAATGATAAGGCCGCACATTGGTAACAATATAAATTCTCTGTGTAATTTTTGTGTTACAATAATTTTATGAGGTGAAACACCAAATCATTATCTATTCATCTTTCTATCTAGGGGCCATCCATAAATTACCTCACACGAATTTCACGATTTATGAGACCCTCCCCCCCCCCCCACCTTTTTTGCAATTTTACGTTTCATTTCGTGTTGTTATACTTAGACATAAAATATTATATTTTGAAAAAATGTGATGTCACAAAATTCGGGACCCCTCCCCACCCCTTGTCACACAATGTCACACTTCGTTGACCCCCTCCTTCCCCCTTAACGTGTGACGTAATTTATGGATGTCCCCCTATCTATAGCATGTCTGTTTTCACCAAAGGAAAAGCGGAATGTTCTTAATACACCCAGACTCACAAGTTGATAGTGGTCCTATATAAATAACCAATTGTAATTTTCCACTAAGAAAATAAACCCTTGTATTCATTAGACAACAATTGACGCGCGATATGTGACGCTCAACATGACGTTGCTAGATCATGAAATCAACACTAAATCCTCAGGGCCCTAACCACGCTAGCTACTCAAATCGTAATAGAAAAGCAAACGCTGGCGATTACGTTTCAAACGCTCCGCTTTTGACGTTTTGCTGACACCATACCATATCAATGTCAGTAGGAATCGTGAAGCTAGGGTCAATAAAACGTCAAAAGCGGAGCGTCTGAAACGTAATCGCGAGCGTTTGCTTTTCTATTACGATTTGAGTAGCTAGCGTGGTTAGGGCCCAGGTCACATGTTGGCGACGATTGAACATTGTGGATTGACCACGTTGCTATACAAGTTCCACGTCGTCACTCAACATATTGAGCTACATGTTGAACAGCATGTTGCGCGACAATTATTGCCTCATCTATGATTTGTATTATTTTCATTATATATGTACCCTATATCTTTGTTACCAAAGTCCAGAATGGTGCGCTATGATCTGAATCTCGCATTGTCTAGAGGTCCTTGCGCAGTGTGGAACATTATAATTATATGTATGACATTATAAAATTATGATTTCTTACATACCTGAGACGTATTTGATATTAACAGCATGAAGCTGTTTGTGTCGGTATCGTACGAAACCAGATCCCCATTAGCGTTGCGGAACAACACGTCGCGTCCTGAAAATAATTGCCATTTAAAAATGACACTTAAAGGTTTTCTTTATAGATAAAGAAATCGGCAAACAAGCGTACGCGACCCGAACGATTTTAAGCAGTTATAGTAGCTAATAGATGATTGCAATGCCGAAGGAATTGTAAGCCCGTTTCCGAGCTAAAGATGAGTGGGACACAGGGGATATGAGGAAGGGTGGTTATTGGTTTTGTGGCTCTCTTACTCATAATACGGAGCGCAACTATAATAGTTACTTCACGCGGTTCTTCCGTGATAGGAACCACCCTATACCAACTCGGTTGAGTCAGGCCGTATATAAGCTGTAGTCAATTGACTACAGTTGGGGTCAGCTGGGGTCAGCTGGAGTCCCTATCACGGTGTTTGCTGTTGCGCAATTTTGTGCAAATATTCATTCATTAGCAGTGATAGCCGATTGGTTAAGCACGCGTCCTGCAACAGGTCCTGGGTGCAAAACCGGCTCGCAACTGAGTTTTTCGAAATCTATGTGAGAATCATAATATATTGTATGATTATCACTCTCTTACGGTGAAGGAAAACATCTTGAGGAAACCTGCATGGCCTATAAAATCGAATCAATTTTGAAAGATATTGTAACCTTGTTTTTTTTTTTTAAATTGACTATATGTTTTTGGCCAGAGTGGCCATAACAACTTCACCCGGACAGAGGGCGAGCGCAAGTGCGCTCCAGCCAGAGGGGCAGGGGGGCAGCTAGCTCAAGGGCGCCACAAGGGACACGACCTCGGCTTGGGCCGCTGCCAGAAGAGGTGGCGAGGGTAAATCTACCACCGGATCGGAACGCACCCCCCAACCCCCACTGGGCCCGCGTGGTGGATTACGGCCTGCATCCCCTCGTAGTGAGGATATGCCCGTGCCTAGGAGTGGGACATCAAAATGTTTTTATTATTATTATTGTACATCCATTATTTTCTACAAAACTTTGTTGTGTTTGCATGTCGCAGTCGATGTGTATGAGTGAAAGTCTCCAGAGTATTTATCGTAACCACTATAATTCATCAGCACATGAAGATCGAAAGCGTTACAGACGACTTAACTAATCGTTCCGCCAAACAATTATTTTCTTGTTGATAGTGTGTTTTAGATAATGAGCGTTACACAAAACAAGGTTAAACAAATAACGTTTCGCTTACATATTTCAGTAAGGAAATCATTGGATACACTATTCACGCTGTATCTATATATCGTACAAAACAAAACAAAAAAAAACCATACGGAAACTAATCCCCTAACTCAAATTGTATCGTGACAAAGCAGATAACTTTTATACGAAGGAAACTTTGCGCCGATCCGTCTTTTTGTGCGAGATAACCAACCCTTCAGACGAACCGCACTTTATACTTACTTAACCAGTTTGGCCCCACGCAACAGGCGTGTCAGCCACTTGGCTTACTGATCATCTAGTACATAATAATATTTTTAATGTACTAGTATTCCCGTAATAATGGTCGAAATTCGACCATAATTAGTTATTAATATATAGACTAGCGGTGCCCCGCGACTTCATCCGCGTAGTATTGGATTATTGGGTTAAAAAGTATCCTATATGTTAATCCCGGTTATAATCTATCTGTGTTCCAAATTTCATCCAAATCCGTTCAGTAGTTTTTGCGTGAAGGAGTAACAAACATACATACATCCATACATACATCCACACTCACAAACTTTCGCATTTATAATATTAGTAGGATAAAAAATAACTTCTCGGTAACATAGGCCCCACTAACCACTATGTTATTGACGCTTTTTCTAATATATCATTAAGATGAATAATATATCAACGGTAGAATATATAGAGGTGTTTGACTTGTTCATTTACCAGATAAAGATCGGCCGTGACTTCATTGTGGGCGAAACTATTGAATATTTCCGGGCGGTGTAACATAGGTCTCTACAAATATAGAGTAAACAGGCTAGATCCCGAATCACTAAGTCACATCTTGGCCTGACCGTCACTTTCCATCCCGAAAGATAGAGTTCAATCGCTGACCAAGCCATAATAAAAAAAATCGCTGCTTCAGGTACTTTATACATCGTACTTATACCTTATACGAGTATCTATAGCTAACATACCTCATTTTTGTAAAGGATAAAAAACCTAAACCTTTCTCTTTTTAAGCTCTGTTTACTCAGATCGCATTTGTTTCGTTTACCTACGTAACACAGCCTACTGGAGACTGTAGTGTGCGTACACATTTGCGTAATAACCGGACAAGGCAAACCTGCTCTTGTGTAATCACTTAGCGCAAAAAGTGCACGCAGCGGAATGTATACATACATACTAATATGTACGCATACGCAGTTTTAAACTTGTTTTTTTTTTATATAATCCACTTTTTTTGTGATAAAAGCTATTAGTGATGATGATAATGCTAAAATAGCTTCGACGCAACTAAATAGCCTAAGGCAAATGGCAATCCTTTCAGCTCTACATACTTAAGTAGCTATAAAAATCTTCACAAGTGAGATGCTGATGGAGATTTTAAAATTGTATTTGCGACAATTATTAATTGGTGTTTCATTAGCGAGAGATCACAGTTAAACTGTGATCTCTCGCTAATGATAAGTAAGGACTTATACCGGATGTCCCAAAAGTCCGAAATTATATCCGACTTTAAAACATTCGTCGATTTGGAACACTTTTTGTTCAAGTTTAGGTACTATGTGTTTTTTATTATCGGAAGCTGCTACTGCTAAATGTAGTCTACACTCAAGGCTATTGGATGCGTTCTTAGGCAGCAACACGAACATTGTGACAAATATTGAAAGACTAACTCAGAAAACATAATACTTACGTAAGTATAGTTTGTCTTCACTAAATGATTATTTCGAACTTTTGAGACGCATATTCGCAAGACTAAAGAAATAGGTGTCACAATATCGAGTTCACTAGGCTACCCCAAACACCAGGCAGCGGCCCAAGCCGAGGTCGTGTCCCTTGTGGCGCCCTTGAGCTAGCTGCCCCCCTGCCCCTCTGGCTGGAGCGCACTTGCGCTCGCCCTCTGTCCGGGTGAAGTTGTTATGGCCACTCTGGCCAACAACATATAGTAAAATCAATAAAAAAAAAACCCCAAACACGTTTCAGTTTCACCAAATTACTTAATGATAACTAATCGACAATTAATCGTACCTGAAGACCAAGTCCCGTTAAACGAAGGCGGCGAGAATGTTCCGTCAATAATCTCCTCCAAATCCAACGGGCTAGGCGGTGGGTCTATGCCGGGTGTTTCCGTTGTAGTAGGAAGTATCGCTGGGCCCTCCGTAGTACTTGTAGTAGTCGTCGTGGTCGTAGATATAGGCGTAGTGGTCCCCTCAGTAGTCCCTCCGATTTCTTCAGCGACGCCACCCTCGTTCCCTGATAGGACTACGACAAGCGTCACGATCACAGCTATAGCAGCCACCATGACGACAAAACCGATGCCGTATTTTAGCTTCTGACTGCCTTTGTTTGCGACCAGAACCTGGAAAGAATTGGGAGTAAATATTGATGGGTAAATGGAACCGACAAACTGCAGTGAGAAAAAATATATGACACCAAATATTTTTTGTAGATCATAGTATGTTATATATTTATTCCTTAGCGTCTTGTCATTACAAAACTTTCAGGGAAACTATAGAACTATAAAAATCATTTTTTGTCGTCATTTTTCTCTATGTAAAGTCAACTCTCAAAGATGTTTGTAATTGTGCGCAATATTTATATTTAGTACAATAGCTGAATATGTATTAAAAAAATCCGAGGTAATTATTTTTGAATGAGAAGGGCTGTACTGAACAGAGGGTGTATTAAGGGTTTATGGTCACTGTAAGGGGCATAGTGCGGTGCGAGTTAGAGGTAGTCAGGGTAGTGCAATTACAAACATAAAGGTTGCCTACCTACGGCTTTGGTTTGGGCAATCGGAAGAGGGAAGCAGCGAAATATTCCCGAGTCAAATAACTGTCAATAAACATATAAATATTTTGTCAATAAGTCAACATATTCTTTGTCACTATTTTGTTATCTTTGTATTTCGGTTTTCAACGTCTAGTGTGGCGGTAGACTTTGCAAACAATTTGTGTAAATCAACCAAATTAGATTTGACATTGTTTTGCATAGTACCTTACACGCTTGTAACACTTGTCATAGATTTATATAGAGCCTAGCTGTGCCCCGCAACTTCATCCGCGTAGTATTGGATTATTGGGTTAAAAAGTGGATTATCCAATATGTTAATCCCGGTTATAATCTATCTGTGTTCCAAATTTCATCCAAATCCGTTCAGTAGTTTTTGCGTGAAGGAGTAACAAACATACATTACATACATACATACATCCACACTCACAAACTTTCGCATTTATAATATTAGTAGGATTTGTCCAACATGTTGGCTGTTTGATTTATTTACATACATCATGACGTATGTTTTGAATAAATATGCATACTAATTGTTGTCTGATTAATTACAAAAGGAAGTTAATGAACGTCAATGTTATAAAAGTAATTACTGAAAAACAACCATGAAATAGGTAACAAAAACACAGTAATAACATTATTACAGTGCTAAATGCAGCTGACGTAGGTATATGTACGTATGCAACTTCAAGTAAACATGGGCAAGTAAAAAAGTAAATGGAAAAAAACTATTTACTATCGATTGGGAATCAATGCAACAAGTGTTTATGCTTACTCTAAAGTGCACAAAATCTGATCACATGTCCAGTTTATCCATACACTGCAATCCAATTACAAGACACTTTAAGAACATAAAACTTCACAATAGAAGACACTGCATAGGTCTATAGCCCTGACGGCAGCGTCCATTAATCCTCACTGCACCACGGCCATTCCGTTCACTGAACAGAAGTGGAATGGACTGAACTGCGATTGTTACGGACCTTGGCTAGGTTTTTTACATGTTACTCTGGGTTATCGAAGGTTATCGCGCGATGTATGCGTAAGTTTATTTAGTAAATACCAATGGGGAACATTGATGGGTCGTAACTTCGCTTGCTACAATGGGGTTTTGATGACTAGAGTGACATAAGTTCTTGTTTCATTCAATTTGTTCAAGTCATTTCGAAGTTACATACATTAACTTTAAACTAGGTGAACATTTGAAAGTTCACGAAAATTATCTCTCTGTTTAAGATTGGGTTTAGTCCGAATGATGATACTGTATCTAGAGCAGTTTAACTTAATTCCTTTCTAATTAATCAAGCAACTGTTATTTATTAACTAAATATAAATGTTAGTCTATACATAATGTGGTTATTTTTACAACTTCTTACCTGGTCACTGGTACCCATTTCCATGGTAGAGTTGCTGTTGTCCTGGGCCATGGTGTGTGTTTCCCTTCACCTGTTGACAAGATATAACCTATAGCTGGATTTCGTACAATGAATGTGAAAGCTGGCAACCCTTCCCCCTGTCCCCCTTGCTCTGTCCCACTCCCCTCCAGGGCGGGACAACATGCGAGCAATGCTGATATCGCAAGCATCTATAGGCTACGGTAACTGCTTAACATCAGGTGGATCGTTTGCTTGCTTGCCTGTTACATTAAAAAAATAAGTCTCTACATATTCCCGTGATTGAAATGGGACCACATTACAGAATAATGAAACTCTACAATTTTATGATTGCGTGATTTAGAAGATGTTTGTGGAGAAGACTGCAGTTACTTCATTAACTTTTGAATTAAATACAAGGCATTTGGAAGGAGAGAAATGCGGTCAATTGTGCACTCAGTCGGTAGACATCGGCTCTATAATATTTATCTTAATCTGTTTAATCTTAATTGTTTACCTTATCTGAGCGCGTGTTATCGATAGATAAATTGTTACCATAAAATTATATTCGCTTCTTATCTTTTGAGGCATGCGCCGAAATAATATAATGAGTTTCTTTTAATTATTATTTAGTTTCTTGGAAGCCGTGTAGAGATTCTCTTTGTGAATTCATGGTATATAGAGATATCAATTTACTCTTGGACAATAAAGGATACAATAATAATATCAGCTTCTAGATAGGCTTTTTTCAGACATATTGAAGCTATTTAAATATATATATACATAGGTACATTGAAAAGTCTACTAAATCATTTTATATGTTCGCCTTTTTAGCCCTACACGTAGTGTCTAAGATACATAACATGGGTCTGACATCTTGCAGGAAAAAACTTTTTATACTAGGTGAAACAAAAAGGGTATACTATTTTTTTTACAAACTTTGCTTTGTAAATCTAAAACTATCGGCTTTGTGGGACAGTTGAAGTACTAAAGGTTTTGTAGACTTATGAAATCTGTCAACAGATGTATCCCTGTAACACCATTTGTTTTTCAAGTTTCCTACAAAGCTGATAGTTTTAGAATTACAAAGTTGGTTTGAAAAAAAAGTATACCCTTTCTGTTTCAACCTCTATAAGCAAATTCATAGCCCTTAGGATTGAGGAAAATACCGGGAGAACTCAATACCTAGTTATTATAAGCGATTCCGGTAGACACTGTAGAGACATCAGGTTACTTATTAGCAATTCGTGGCAGGTAAGATAAGACATTGCGATTTTATGGTGAAAAAAAAATGATGACGGTAATTTAATTTTCATCTAAAACTGATAAGAAAGTTTAAAAAGTTGACTTCTTGAGTACCTAGTCATTTTTTGAAACTTTAACATAATTAAACAATTTCATAATCGCGAAGTGTATAAGCAAAACAAATTAATATAGGATAATACCTAATATAATTATAAACGAGGATTCATGTCCACTGACTGAATAATTACGTTAAATAGAACTTTAATTTTTCTTACACAAAAAATTACCTTAAATAAAATACAGAGGTAAAAAAACCGCAAAATTCCAGTTACCACCTGTATATACATGTTCATTATGTTCTACTTACCAGAGAAGGTACAAATAATTAATTTAACTCCGGCTCGTGGCCGACAGCCCGCCACACTGAACGTATTACAGAATGGATGAGATTACCATAATCTATCAATAATTTGATAAAGATAAATACTGACATTAATTTGTAATCAGTGATAGCATAAATTATTTCGATAATATACTGTAACAAAATGTTATTTAATAATATCAAATGTGTAAACGTCCCCGACGTACGAAACGGTTACGCTACTCGCTCACGTAGAGGTTTGAATAGAAATAGATATTTACACATAACATTATTTTACTATATACATAGTATTTGTGTATAATATATTAACTATATAGGTATATATAGTATATATTTGTGCAGGAAATGTTTGAGTTCATTTGTAACTCTATAAATTAATTAAAAAACCATGTCAGATTTCAGTTATCTATCAATAACAGTTTTATTATTCCTAAAATTTCTTAGGCCTCAATGATTCACACCAATCGGTCGTGAATTACGTATGATGACTTAAAACGTTTGATAAACTAGTACCATATAGTTATACAGAGCTAAAACTCTGACAATGTCTAAAAGCACTAAACATATCCGAATAGGTAATTGTATTGTTTTATTACATGTATAATTAGCAATATGACAATGACACAGGTGTTACCTGCTCACATTCTGTTGCTGTTCCTGAGAATGAACACCATATTATATGCATTGAAAAGAGTAACCATTGAGTTTCTTGCCGGATCATCTCAGTGGAAGCAGCATTCCGAACCATTGGTAAATTCTGACGTATAAATGCTTTGTTGGCTTACATTATTAATAACAATTTTGAGTTCGAGAATAAAAATACTCAAAAAATCTCTAGTTAAACAAGGCCCATATTTTTACCTATTCAAGTGTCTAGCTACATTATTTAAACTAAACTTATTTTCATCAAGATAACACTACCCATAAATATGGCCACATATTACGCCTGAAACGAACTACGGTGACAGTTACAGTTACTCAAAAACTAAACTTAATTCTGCTCAGTGTTTTCCGTCATTAAAGTGTCTTACCACGACAACGCAATCGCGTGTTAAGCCCGTACAATAAATTGTAATTTCCCTCAGCCCCGGTTATTGCCCCCGAAATCCTGTACACTTCAATTTAAGAGCCTGTTACTTTGTAGAAGCTTCCAATCGCTCTCAGATTTTAAGGAAATTAACTTGTTGCCAGCTAATGGCTTCCAATGTTGAAGGGATACCAATTAATGCTGAAATTTAAATTGCCAGATCCATCAGCTTAGTGATAGGTAGGTACTAGCTGGAAATTTAAATTAATATCGTCAGACTGGCACACCAATTGTGCGTGTACAATGGAAACGATTGTCAACTTGTTATTGTTCTAAACGTATTGAAATCTCTACAATCATCATCATCATCATCATCATCATCAGCCTATGCTTGTCCACTGCTGGACATAGGCCTCCTCTAATGAGCGCCATAGCGCCCTGTCTTCAGCTTGCCGCATCCAGCATCTGCCTGCAGTCTTTCGCAGATCGTCATCCCACCTGGTCGGAGGGCGTCCTACACTACAATGTCAATCAGAAAAAATAATAGTAACACTTACCACTATAATTATTTCCATTGTGAAAATAAACTAGTGCATACGCAAGACAATGCGTTCTTAATGATAATATTATGATCCTGCCAATGACGTGCGATTATTTTGATACATATCTTGTTGGATTCATTACCTACCGATTGGCATTCCGAACCGTTTATTCGTTTTGACGACCACTTGGTGCAGTGGTTCGAGCGTAGGCTGCTCGGCTCACTGCACATGGTGGTTGCGGGTTCCATTCCCGCCAGGGTATATTTCGGAAATAGCTTTTTCGTAATTTACCCAGGTCTGGGTGTCACTGGGATCATCAGTCTACTGTACGGTACCCATAGTACAAGCGTTGCTTAGCTTGGGACCATACAGTTGGTGTGTCAGTCTGACGATATTTATTTATTTATTTAACCCACTAAAAGGGGTTTTTGTAAATAAAATTTGTGTTTCGCAAAGACGTATCACATTCCTGAAAATCACGTAGACATTCGAAGAATTACGCATTCTGCTAGTTACCTTAACATTTCCGCTTTGTATCGAAGCCATTTAAGCATGGAAAAAACCTCTTAATAGCCACGAGACAGGCATAAACACCTCAGTGTGAAACATTATTACTATCGCTACCTATTTCATTAGCACGAACTAAACAAGACATAAAACATGGCTACTATAACTACTACAAAATGGAAAATTAATTATGTAAAGTAATCAACTTTGTACCAAATTATGCAAATTCCATGACGGTGATCAACATTCATTCATCTGATAAGACATATTGTTGATTAATACTTATATAGCAGCTTTTTATTTTAGATTTTGACCTGGTTCTAGTACTCTCATATAGTTAAGGAACACCTCTCTACTTTCTTTCTTATCGTATGAGCTAGTGACCAACTGTAGTGTCAAAGTGTCAACGTTTTCAGGCCTCCGCCATGGCTGAACGACTAGGATAGCCAGGTGTTGCGACTCGCATTGGGGTATATGTATTCTTATTCCATTTTTACCACTTATTTGCATTGATGATACGTTCGGTATTAGTGTACGCAGTCAAAATATAGATTTTGACTGCGTACACTGGTATAGCGCGGGTATAGTTATTCACCGAATTATCATGTTCTGTCATCAGTAATTTGACATTCGAAAGGAGAAGGCAAAGCAAATGGTTTAACTATACAACCACTAAACCAGGTTTATTAATAAGGGGGCTACGGATTATTTATTATATAACATTAGGCTATCTCTACAATTTTGAGCAACAGAATCAACAGACAGTGCATAAAAACGAACAGGTATGTAGAGATCAACATGTGGCAATCAGTAGTCTCTACCCACCCCATGGGCATTTTTTTTTTTGAATTGACTATATGTTGTTGGCCAGAGTGGCCATAACAACTTCACCCGGACAGAGGGCGAGCGCGAGTGCGCTCCAGCCAGAGGGGCAGGGGGGTAGCTAGCTCAAGGGCGCCACAAGGGACACGACCTCGGCTTGGGCCGCTGCCAGAAGAGGTGGCGAGGGTAAATCTACCACCGGTTTGGAACGCGACCTCGACTGAGAAGATCCGGCAAGAAACTCAGCGGGCTTGTCGGGTGCCAAGACGCACCTTCTAGCGGAAGCTCCCCATGGGCAGTACGTACCATACATATTTTAAGTTGCATTCTTTTTTTTATAACTAAGTCGGCAAACAATCAAACGACCCGCCTGATGTTAAGCAGTTATTGTAGCCTAGATGATTGCAATTCCAAAGGCATGCTCACTCGCCGATCTGAAGGAGAGTGGGACAGAGTGAGGGAAAGAGAGGGAGGGCTTGATTTTACAAAAATCAATTCCAATTTCACTTATCGCAAACGTATTAAATGAAGCCTTGAAACGATTTACCCCGATGAGCCGATTTCAATCTCGTCACCGCACCAGCATAATTGGCCTGTCATTCGATTTTCACTCACGATTTTTTACATCACAATAGCTTCCATCGGCCGCTGACTTGAATTTAATGAATTGTGTGCGCGTAACGTAACGCGACTTGTAACGCAACTCAGACTTTCTACTGGACTGATTACGATAAGCGGTCGCGCAAATTCATAGTGTGAGATTTGTAAATTACATTAAATTTATTGGATAAAGTGTCCTAATACTACCGTTCCGTTCTTTACAAAAAAAATGAAGAATAAAAAATATGTAGGTACGCGCCCGTCTGACAGATTCGCAACGACGACGCACGGCTGCAATTCGTTGCGTGTGTGTACTTTACATTGCATTACTAGACATAAAATACTACTATAATATTATGCCTTATTTGCCACTCATCTCGACTCATCGGGTGCCTGATGGAAAGTCAGGTCTAGAGAATTTAGTGAAATACTTTTGCGAATTAAACATGATACTTGGTGTAAATAAGTCGCGGTATACAATCCTATACGTGTTATAAAACTTCGCTTTATACCGTTAACGAAGGAGTATTAATAGTCCGATATAGTTTAAAGGCCTATAAAAACTAACCGGGCTCTATTGGTACATATACATTGTTGGAGGTAATCAAAATATTTACAAGGGTAAATAAACTTACCAAAAATAGAGAGAACTCCATGATGATAATTATGTAATAGACGAAACAGAAATCCCACGTTTTATTTACATCTAGGTATATAAACAAACGACTCAGGCGGGGTATTATTCTATAAACCAACAGTTCTTCGGAATAAATTCGTCTGATAACTATATCAGAATAATTATATATTTTAACAATAATATCACAGACTTTTGAAATGTATGCTTCTTCAGAACACACTGTACAATGCTCTAACTATTCTAGTTTATCTCAAGACAATGCTTTTATAATCAAAGTGTTATCCTCTCAAGAGCTGCTTATCTCATATGCGCCAGTTTAACAGTGAAACTCTACTATTTGTTATCAACTGGAAAAAATGTTCAGTGTCATGTTAATCTATGTTTTGCCAATTAAGTACAACTATTTTGACCATCAGTCTATCTTTATTTACAACAAACGAACATTTACAATTGGACTTCTCATAACTGTTTACTGCTACGCGTGCACGAAACATTATTATTACAAGAATCGTCCTACCATTATTTAATTAAAGAAGTGTTTTTCAAAATGGAAATTTTATAAATAAGAATTATTCCATGTCTATATCTTTTTCGCGCGACAATAACCTGAACAATAAAGTCGACTAATATTTAATTTGAATTTATTCCTAGATCTTAGTCCTGATTATCTATACAAACAATATAGTAGATTACATCTACAAAAGAGACACAGAAGCGTAATCACAATTACTGTCCTCGTTTGGACGGCACCAAATCACTGTTAATTATCTTTCTGCCTCAACAGACACAAACCTTGTACTAGATTTCTTTTAGTTCTCCTGACTTTGTGAAATTCAATTTGCTTTGATTTCATTAACAAGTAATGTTACCTTAACGTTTATCTATCGCTTTGATATGCCTGCTTGCTTTGACTTAAAATTTTGGATGTCCAATATTTAAAGACAGAGTAGGAGTCAATACGCTTTTTAATCATCATCATCAACTTAAGAGCGATGCTCTTGTCGGTGGAGTTTTTTCCATTCACTGCGATTTTCTCCCAGTTCCTTGACCATTTGATACGACACGACTTTCACTTTTTTCTTTACATGGTCAAAATAGCTTCTCCTAAAAAGTAGATGAAAGGAGAAGCCTGTTGACCAGCATTAAAAATAGAAGAGGAAAGATGACCGGGCATTTGATACGACATGACGCTTTTATGAAAACAATCATAGAAGGGAAGATAGAAGGCAAGAGGGGAAGAGGAAGACCTAGGAGAAGCTTTTTAATCGTGTTCGTAAAATCTGCTATAATATCAAAGACCAAGTGTGTTAACACTCGTTAAATTACACTCGTAAAATCGTTAGATTAGGATTAATTCCTTTACCATAAGTAGTTAACTTCAGAGTAGATAGATACTAACTCATTCCACTGTTTCTCAACGGTAAATTGAATTTAAGGTCTAATGGCGTATGTACCTATATACCACAAAAAATACCTAATCTCCCGTATAAATTAAACGTAATATATCAGACGAATAGTTACACACCGAATTATCTCTCTCATCAGTAATTTAACATTCACAAGAAGAAGACAAACCATGGTGTAATTATACAACCGCTAAACCATTAGCTAACCTTTTGAATCAGTCGCTACCAACCAACAGAAAGGGTTTATTATAATTAAATCAAATAATATAATGCATTCATTCATTACTTGTTTTAATTACAAAACTCTTAGTATTAAATACTAATACTAGGGTCCACAACAGTAATTTGCTATCATTATTTTTCTTTCTCAATGTATCCAAGGTTCAGACAGACGTATCAACCGGCCCTATAATGAACGGGGAGCAGTAATTCGCAGAACTGAATTAGGTCAATTCCCACCGGATGATGAAGAGCTAATGCGATTACTTAATAAGGAGTTCTGTTTATTCCCCAGACAAGGGGTTCACTCAGTAATAATACAACTCACTTTAAATATAATCGTTTGATTGAATACCGCTCATATGCGGACTGGCTTAGCCGGTGTACCGCCTTCTCACAGAAGATTGAGTATTGGCGTAAAGTAGCTATTGTAGATCCGTTTTGTACGATGAGTGAAAGAGCCAGAGCAGAAGAACATCGCAATCAAGACACGTAATTATTATAATGACTAGCGACCCGCCCTTTCTTCGCACGCGTATTTTGATCAGTGTTTATCTAAAATCCGTTGCGTAGTTTTAGACATAAATAGAGACAGACAGCGGGAAGCGACTTTGTTTTATACTATGTAGTGATTCTAGAGCTTAAATTCGCTATTAAATATAGTAACACAAAAAAGGAATCCTAATAATAATACTAATTGAGTACAGAGATGCTAAACAATTTGTGACATCCGCGTTATGTACTCTCGAATTGTTATTCCGCCATGCGACTACACTGACTACGCACAAAACATAATAAACTCAACCTTCATGCGTAACACTTAACGCATAATCTACATTTGAATAACGCATAATCTTAGAGAAAAACCCACAAACCATTTTGTGCTTCAAACTTTTAGTATAAGGTTGGAATTGTGTTGCTCAATGGGTAAATAATGCAGCAGTTGTAAACCACTAGCTATATTCATTCGTAATTCCTTAACTAGATCACAAAGGATTGTACCGGCTTAGATGGGATTTCCTAGCATTGTTCCGAACTCTTTAGACTTTTAGTGGTGAATATTGAAAAACGTGCTATGTATTTTAAATAATTGGTTTATTGTTACGAAGTCAACATAATCGGAATATACAGTTTAAACAAGGCGAAGTGCGAATATTATTACAAACTAGCTGAGCCCGCGACTTCGTCCGCGTGGAATTTAACTTAACAAAAAAGCCCGCTCCCGCGTTCTGAGCCCGCACGACAGGACCCATTTTTTCATTTTTTTTTATTTAGTTTTTCTAAAATAATAGTAGCCTAAGTTACTGCTTATAACATCAGCTATCTACCAGTGAAAGTCCCGTCAAAATAGGTCCACCCGTTTCGGAGATACTCTTTGATTTCAAGTGTTTTTATTTTTTTACGCGGAACCCTAATTGTTTTTCTAAAATTAAAGTAGCCTAAGTTACTTCCTATAACATCAGCTATCTGCCAGTGAAAGTCCCGTCAAAATCGGTCCAGCCGTTTCGGAGATTACCCGGAACAAACACACAGACAGACAGACAGACAGACAGACAGACAGACAGACAGACAAAATTATTTTAAATCGCGTTTTTGCTATAGGTGTCGTATGTACTTTCATATGCATTTAGTGAAAAGGTGTTATTTTGATATTACAAACAGACACTCCAATTTTATTTATTTGTATACATAAATTTAGCCCTTTAAACATCCCACTCCTGGGTACGGGTGGAGGCCCGTATTGAGGGGAGCCTCAACACGAGGGGGATTCAGGCCATAATCTAGGCTGGCCCAGTGCAAGTTAGCGAATTTCACATGTCTTTCGAAAGTTGGCTAGATTTTCTAAGACGAGCACGTTTCCTCACTATGTTTTCCTTCACCATAAGCAAGTGATAATCATATTACAGAAATTATTTGATTTTGAAAAACCCAGAGGTTCGAGGCAGGGTTTGAACCCAGGACCTTGTGCCCGCAAGACGCGTGCTTAACCAATCGACTATTACAATAAATTTACAATTATTTATTGCAGTAATTATATGTATATCTAAGTAGGCATGCAATATCATGTAATTTTAAACCTGTGTACCTAATATAGTAATAATATAAAGCTATAAAAAATGATATGCTATGGCGCTCATTAGAGGAGGCCTATGTCCAGCAGTGGACAAGCATAGGCTGATGATGATGATGATGATAAAAAATGAGCATGAGTTATCATTTTGAAGCTCCCGGCAAGCTAGGGGTTATGGAAGAGACGGCACTGTCCTCATAACTTCACAATTTTATAGGTATGTTACCTACGTTTCTATCTAAGTACATATTTACAAAGTAAAATAAAAGAAAATAAAACACATTTCGTTGGGCGCTCCGTCTGCGCGGAACACTAAAACTTCGATGTACAGAAAACTTTTCACGATTTGTTTGGGAACACCCGCATATATTTTAATTAAATATAATAAATAAATAAATATCGCCAGACGAACACACCAACTGTATGGTCCCAAACTAAGCAACGCTTGTACTATGGGTACCGTACAATGGACTGGGGGCGATCCCAGTGACACCCAGACCAGGGAAAATTACGAAAAGGCCATTTCCGAAATTTACCCTGACGGGAATCGAACCCGCAACCACCCGATACAGTGAGCCGAGCGGCCTACGCTCGAACCACTGCGTCAAGCTGTCGTCAAGCGGTCGATTAAATTATACATACGTTGTACATTATTCCTTCATTCTGATTCTAGTCAGTAAGTTAACATTAAACCAAGCTGTATACAATTGACTAGAGTTCGCACTCAGTCTACCTCGACCGAAGAACTATTCTACTCTCTCCCAGAAGATCAGTGTAAAGTTGCTATTATAGCTGCTTTTTGTACGAAGAGAGAGACAGCCGGCAGCCCAAATACCCTCTCCCTCTTTCCCACTTTTTTTTTGGCTCATTCTTAGCCCAACTTTCCTGAGGATGTCTCGTTCAGAGGCGAAACACGTGTCGAATTTTATTTTTAATTCGCTTTGTTCCGCGGAAAATTGCACATTATTAGGGTCCCTGACACTCATGACTGACAAACTCGACAGATGGAGTTAGGTTTTGTTAACCTCTTCCATTATCGATCAACCTATTTGATTTATAATTTTGGAGGTTAACAAGCCAAGGGTGAGTGGTGGGTCCTTATCCTAAATTGTTTTACTTCCCTTCAGTTTGGCAACGTGCGAGCCATTCCTTTGGTATTGCAAGCATCTACTGTAGGCTACGGTACCTGCTTCATGTTTTACGACTTTCTTTCTGCTTTTATTTAAAACATTTATAGACACAGAGATAAGGACAGAATAGAGAAGTATTATATTATTATACTAGCTGAGCCCGCGACTTCGTCCGCGTGGATTTTAACTTAACAAAAAAGCCCGCTCCCGCGTTCTGAGCCCGCACGATAGAACCCATTTTTTCGGTTTTTTTAATTTTATTTTTGTTAAATAAAAGTAGCCTAAGTTACTGCTTATAACATCAGCTATCTACCTGTGAAAGTCCCGTCAAAATCGGTCCAGCCGTTTCGGAGATTACCCGGAACAAACACACAGACAGACAGACAGACAGAGAGACAAAAATTTTTTAAATCGCGTTTTTGCTATAGGTGTCGTATGTACTTTCATATGCATTTAGTGAAAAGGTGTTATTTTGATATTACAAACAGACACTCCAATTTTATTTATTTGTATAGATGTATAGAAGTAAGGCAGTCCTATGAACTATTAGAAGAATGTTAAACATGATAATAATCAGCTCACTCGATATCGTCACGGCAATCTCTCACGACGCCTCACACCATAGCAAGCGAGCGACCATAACATCAACCATTTAAGCCACAATGTACGAACGCGGCATTCACTTTATAAGTTTTACAGCTTGTTACCAACAGATTGTATGATAACAAACACGAACATTTTATTTATATAGCTGGTCGAACGTTCGTGAAGTTAAATAATGTTCGTCCTACTTGAATATATGCCTCTTGTTACCCTTTGCCAAAAAGCTATTATAGTGTTCTAAAATGCGGCCGCATGCCTAATGTGGAAAAGGGCGACGTAATCCTATGGAAGGTGCCTACTACTTCGATCGGAGAAGGGTGTGTTTGTCATTCAATTTTGACCCTTATAGTATGGATCATTCTGATTTATATTCTATTTCGTTATCCTAATTTACGTGCTTAATTTTAAACCTCAATTTACTTAATGAACATTTATTAGGTAATTTAATTTCGGATACGCGAGCCAAAATCCAGTTGAAATTAAAATAAGAATATTACATGCATAATCATGCAATCTTGAAAAAAATAATTGGAATGCCTATAGAATATTCTAACAGGTTTTTTTTCCAATAGATAATTCCTAAAATTCATTCTATTACACTAACTTCAGATCTATTTTATTTTCCTCAAAATTTATAATTCGGGTACCTAAAGCCGAATACTACTTAACGTCAGTTTGTGAACTCTCAAATAATATAATTATCATTTTCATCATTGCAGAGTAAAAATACCTACAATTGTTGTTATGAATTACCTAGGATCCTTTAAATACTGCAGTAATTTGAATTCTTGAATACAGTTTCTGTTTTTATTCTAAAATTGATGTGCAATAAAGAGTTTTTTATTCTATTATATTCTTGATACTGTTGTAGGTTTGTGTGTAGTTCAGAATGTTCTTTCCACAATACAAGGGGCTAGTAATAATTAAGACTGTAAGATCCGATCAGTCCCTATTCCAGGAGCGGAAATCTCTGTTCTTAAACAATTAGCAATATCAGTTTGATCTCTCGCGGTTACTTCAATTAGTAGCTTGCTCGTACGCTCATACTTTTATGAAGACATTGTATAAATAACACTTTTCCTATTGTAAAAGTATAAGAATTGAGTTTATTTCCGGCTATTCCTAATGGAAGCTGCATTCCGAACCGGTGGTAGACTCTCTGTTTATAAGTGCTTTATTGGCCGACATCTATAAAAATATTTTAGAATTTTGAATCTTCTCGTCTGTCCTGAATTTAGAAAGTACATTCAAAAGTCGTGGCTAAATTAGTTGATACCTAATATGCCAGATTCAATACCATCTTGAATCTTTATAATATAAGACATCTATGTATATCATTTATATAAGTATAATAATATATCTACATACAATAACGGCCAAGGCGCCTTCGTAGTTTCACTTGATTGTCTTTAAGTGCTACTTGATACTACTTACAGCGGTCACACGACAAACTTGAAACATATTAAATTGTGGCGTTTTCACGCGCGGGAAGTCCCGTTGGGCAAAATTATTTGCAATCAACAAACGGCGATGGAGCATGTTTACATAGACATGTGAAGTATTTGCAACAGTAGTTTATTTTTCAGGTAGATGGTTTTTTAGTAGGTATACTTAGGTAACGAATTTACAAAGCAAAACGCATGTTCTCTGTTTCCTTTTAAATTTTTGTTAGGTAAGCGGTCAAACACACGGTTACGGCACCCATAATTTCTTCACATTTTTCTGAGTCCGGAAGTTAAATACGGCCAATAACTGTCAAAAATGTATAGACAAAACCGTGTCGGCTTCTTCGTGTGAATGACCGCTATGTGATAATTTGAAAAGAAAATGAAAAAAAACACATGTATTCGTACCTTCCTTAGGAAAGTAAAGTTGGTATTCAGAGTTTAAGTAATTTTGTATACGGCTTCGGAGGCACTTACTTACAAAATGTCAGTGGTTGTATTGGTTCCAAAGATCAAAATTGGTTCTTAACTTATACAGTTAGTCTGATTTTCAGATGAAAATACCAGTCTTCATCAACTATGTTGGTCAAAAACGAGGATGTCTCGTGGGTCGATCAGAGTTACTCATTATGGAATCTATTTTAAATATGCTTCAGTCAGAAAGTGTACCTGGGAAACGGCTACAGACTCGCCTCCTGAGACAACATAAAAATTTTAACTATTGTACTTGAAGGTCCTAAATCTTCAACAGTAAAAGTTTGTGTCTCGCGCTTACAAGGTTCCTCCCAATCCCTGGGGCTGCAAACTTTGAACCGAACAATCTTACCTAAATTACCTCTATAAAATTTATGATGTTCTAAATTATTATCTAGGTACTGCTCTAGAGGTATCTAAATGAAGAATATGATATAAAAACTAACGCAGTGGATTTAAGTACCTATACCTACTTTTTATAGGTACTTATTGGGGTAATTGCTTTTAATACATTTCAATATGTTAAGTATGTTAAACACGCGTCTGCGGGCGCCAGGTCTTGGGTTCAAACCCCGGCTCACACCTCTGGATTTATCTAAATCTATGTGCGAATCATAATTTCTATATGATTATGACTTGCTTACGGTGAAGGAAAACATCGTGAGGAAACCTGCATGTCTTAGAAGATCTAACCAATTTTCGAAAGTCATGTGAAATCTGCCAACCCGCACTGGGCTAGCGTGGTGGATTACGGCCTGAATCCCCCTCATGTTGAGGGGAGGCCCGTGCCCAGGAGTGGGACGTCAAAAGGGCTAAATTATTTATTTATTTATAAGTAGGTACGACTAATTAAGTACTTAAATTATAAAAGAATTTTCACACATCTAAACCGCTGAAAAATCCTTATTTATTTTCCTCTAAGATATAAAAATTTCATTGCATGAAAATCTGTTGAGTGTACAAAATAAATAATTATTATAAGTAAGCAGTTATTTAGATACGTGCAAGATTCATCTTACTCTAGTATTGCTGTCATTTTTTTTGTAACTATTGAATTTAGTTTGTAAAGTAGACTTCAGTTGTCTGCAATAAATTATAACTGCATTCAGTCAAGAATAAAAAGTATTAGTTCTTTATTCAGATAAAAAAGGGTTTACAAAACTTACCTCAGTCTAAGTTAGCTGCACTTGGCACTTGTCCCTTTTAGTTTCACGAACTAAATCATACTCAGTCTTCGCACTAAACACTAAAATCACCCAAAATGTATTTTCATTCACGTCCAATCGGTTTTAAATCGTTTACCAACCGCATAAGCATCTGAATGGCATTATAATTGTTAATTCAAAGCCCAATATGGGCTTTAACACTCCATATTTGTAAACATAAACATTCGTGTTAGTAAACACGACGGGCGAGTAGCGTGTAGAGCGGCGTTCCGGTGGGGTGGCAGTAAGCGACTGCCGCGCGTAGCGTAGCTCTATCGGTTCAGTGCTAGTATATACTCGTACAAGGTACTCTGTGGTCCAGTGGCGAGTGGAGTGCACTTGCGTGTCCGACTAATTCGTTATATAATGTTATTATTATGGGTCCCTTGAGGTGCGTTGAATTCACAATTACGTGGTATGTTTTTTAAACATTGACTGCAAGCCGCAGCAAGAATTATGTCATTGTAACTTTGTAAGGTGATAGAACCTAGGTGTGGCCAATTGACTACTGCTCATAACCGGAGTAGTACCACCCTCTCACAAAAGGTAGGCGAAAGGTAGCTAAAATAGATGCCAAAGAATTGTATTATTACAAATTCTGTGTTAGCTGCGTTTCGTACGATTAGCGAGAGAGCCGGATAACCGAATCTCACCGCTCTATCCCAATTCCCACTACCCTTCAGGTCAGCAACGTGCGAGCTATGCAATTGGTATTGCATCTACAGGCTACGGTAACTGCTAACATCGGGCGGGTCGTGGTACGCTTGTTTGCCGACGTTGTATAAAAAAACTTAAATAAATTCCACACAATCCTGAATGTTAATTAAAAAATATAAAGTACTTAGCTACAAAATAAGTGCCTCGTAACCGTGAGACGGATTGGGGGCTCTATTTATTTGTTAATTTTTGGCTTATTGTCTCTTTATAAAGGTACCTACTAGCGACCCGCCCCAGCTTCGCACGGGTGCAATGCTGATATTAAAGTGTTTCTCTACTATACTATATTGTATTATACTAGCTGTGCCTGCGACTTCGTCCGCGTGGAATTTAATTGACAAAGTTTCATACAAACTTTCATCCCCTATTTTATCCCCTTGGGGGTAGAATTAATCAAAATCCTTTCTTAGCGGATGCGTCATAACATCTACCTGCATGCCAAATTTCAGCCCGATCCGTCCAGTGGTTTGGGCTGTGCGTTGATAGAACACTATGTCAGTCAGTCAGTCAGTCACCTTTGAGTTATATATATATAGATAAAAGTACCTCGTGAATCACTCTATCTATTAAAAAAACCGCATCAAAATCCGCTGCGTAGTTTTAAGGATCTAACCATACATAGGGACAGACAGACAGCGGGAAGCGACTTTGTTTTATACTTTGTAGTGATATTATTAACTTATATATATTACATAGACCCCCTCGTGTCTTTTTCCCGCGACTGCGTGCGACTCTGATTCGAAATACTATACTGATTCCTCATACATTTATGGTAATTCCCGTGTCAATATTCCCCGGTTGTAATTCCCCAAGCACGCTGTACATAAGAATTCGGCCGGACACTCATCGGCACGGTGAATCAGTGTTGTGACGTTACAGAGGAGATACGGGGTCATACCGCATTTGTTAACCTCCAAACTCTATGAACTCTACATCATTAAAAATGTCTGCATTCATTTTTAATGCTTAATTATCCTCATGACATAAGTAACTGGGCCTACGACACATCCATGCTGTATCTATGTACCTACCTAGTATATTTAGGGTTCCGTATGTTAAAAGGGAAAATGGAACTCTTATAGGATCACTTTGTTGTCCGGCTGTAGGTATGTTCATCTGTCAAGACCTTTTTTCTCGGAATGAGTAGAGTTATCAAATTGAAATTAATATGAAATATCGAATGCGAATGCCGAAGGCGCCTGAGATGTAAACAATTCAAGCAACTGAGTCAACACAATCAATAAGGCTATTTAATTCACATATTTTGATACTCGTCGTAAACTGAGTTATCAAAACTATGATCGTACATGCCAAACCGCTGGTGTTGAATATAAAATTATGACAGTGCCTAGACCCCTTTTAAAACGCAGGCATCTCCTAAGGAAGGATTTTTGATAACTCCACCTTGAAAGGGTATTTGATTATGCCACGTTCCGGCAGTTAACACGATCTAGACACAAAGTTATGCATTAAAAAGTTATTAGCTGGCTGGCAGCGGGTAGCCTAGCCAGCCAGCCACCAGCGTCTCATTCGCTCGACGTTGTCTTGTCCACCCCTTGACCCACTTTCGAGCTATTTTGTTGTGTTACACTTTCAACAAAGGCTCTTGTGTGTATGGAACGAGGTTTCTAGTTAATAATAGACGTTTATTTAAGAGGATAAGGTTCTGAATAATTTGCACTACGTACCTATATAACGACCACCTAGATAGGAAATAGAGTGCCTAAGTAAGAAAATAGGTAGGTAACTAGGTACCTACTACATATATGATAAAATGTCGTTTAATTTTAACTAGTCCTTTTAAGGTTCAATAATTGAGTATACTTAGCATACCTGGATATTTCAACATGAATAGTTACCTAGATACGTAGTGTGTATATTGGTACTACTATTGGTAGAATACTCAAATCAGTAAAATAGGTAAGTAATATTCTGATAAGTAACCATTTAATTTTCGAAGTTAAAGGCAGTTCATGAGATGACAAACCACTAGTATTTTAGAGTCTGTGTCACAGACAGAGTTATAAGATATATGAGATGCACATGAAATGTATATCTCTTCTTCTTCAGTGGCGCGATAAATGTCGCGTTCTAGTATATACAAGGTACTCTGTGGTCGCGTTCCTGTTGAACTCCCGCTCAAAGTATAGCAACCGCGGCAAGATCATTTTGGAACGCTTTTCAATTTGTCACTGACATGTTGAATTTGACACATTGACATTTAAATATTGACAAGACAGCAGTTAGCAAACGCCAAAGATATGTCATACTCGTACGTAAACAACTTTGCTGTGTGTATTTTTTAATATTTGTGATAAATTATCGGCATAATATAAGTTTCTATTAAAAGAAAAATGACTGCCACGGCGACCGCTAGACCCCGAGACTGCCTGGCTTGCCGGCTCGTCGGTTCCGCAGGACTTATCGGCATTGGAGGTTATTTGGCGAACACTGCTTGTAAAAATAAAACAGCGGCGGGAAAATACACTCTCTCTGTCTTTTCTTTTGGTAAGTAAAGCTACTAAAACTAGTGTGTAGGCATACCTACTAGTGATTTGCTTATACAGATATTTTAAAGGGAATCCCATAAGGTTAGACAAGTCTATGAGTACTATGACACCAATTGAACTAACGCAGCCGTGTTTAAATACTAGAAAATATATTTAATAATCAAGTATGCGGAAGAATAATTCGTTACATATTATAATTATATTAGCCCTTCGGTCAGCGGAGGCTAGCAACAAGGGAATGTTTATATTATTCTCTTTGGTAGCAGGCTTTATTAAATCACTAGGTCCTACCTAATTATTTTATTACTGATTTTCTACCTTCTTCTAAATACCTACTGGTCTACTTCTGCCTACCCTGTAAAGACAGTCAGCAGCAGATGTAAATAAAATATGACTAATTACAATAATTTAAAACATTATCTCAATGATTACTGAATAGTTATTAAAAGGAAAAAAATTATAATGAATAAGCAGTGAATAATTATAAGCAGTGATAGCCGATTGGTTAAAGCACGCGTCTTACGGGCACCAGGTCAGGTTCAAACCCCGGCTCGAACCTCTGGATTTTTCGAAATCCATGTGCGAATCATAATTTCTATATGATTATCACTTGCTTACGGTGAAGGAAAACATCGTGAGGAAACCTGCATGTCTAAGAAGATCTAACCAATTTTCGAAAGACATGTGAAATCCGCCAACCCGCACTGGGCCAGCGTGGTGGATTATGGCCTGAATCCCCCTCATGTTGAGGGGAGGCCCGTGCCCAGCAGTGGGACGTCAAAAGGGCTAAATTATTATTATTATTTTAAGTATAACATTAAAAGTAGATAATTACATAGGTACCTACTAGAGGGTTGAGAATAACCCACTTGCCTCATTACACTATAATGATTGTGGGTTCTGTTCCGGTCGAGGTACATATTGGAAATTACCTTTCGTGCTTACCCTTTGTGTGGTACCAGGATTGCAGGAATGTAGTACAAGTGTGGCTTGATTTGACACCACACAGTTGGTGTTATCGTCTGAAGATATTTATTGGAAGCACAACAATAACAACTTTATATTAGTGCTTATTTTAAAATGTATTAATTTATTTTCTTTCACAATTTGTTTCCATTTGTTGCAGGATTTGTGTGTCTCGGAGTTGCAAGATACAAGCAAACATTCCCATTTCCTAAAAGAGAAGAAGAGCAGAAAGCATAAAATTGTATATTTGTATGCAAAATATAACTTAGTGTAAGTTGTTACCTATTTATTGTTATGTAAATAAAATATTGTGTAGATTTTATAGAACATTTTCATTTTAGGGGGGTAAATTCCAAGTAAATTGTAAGAATGTGTTGTTGTGATGAAATACTCTCAATAATTTGGTTTCAAAACGCCATCTATGTATTTCAGAAACAAATATGGTGCTTTTAGTATACAGATCAGAAACTTCTGTTTAGTAGTCATTCTTGTCCACTATTGAGTAGTTAGTATCTCAAGGTTTCAAGAGATGGCGCTCAAATTATTAATTTGATCGGATCTGTATTATAAACACATACCATATAAGGAATATAATTGGATAAGCTCCCACTTTCTAAGGCTGACAAATCAACTTAGCTTTTCCTCGAGACTCGCCTAAGATGAATGG
This sequence comes from Notodonta dromedarius, assembly GCA_905147325.1. Classification (NCBI taxonomy): domain Eukaryota; kingdom Metazoa; phylum Arthropoda; class Insecta; order Lepidoptera; family Notodontidae; genus Notodonta; species Notodonta dromedarius. Next base: position 9,305,019 of record LR990165.1, on the reverse strand, counting down.
CTGCGGCGGACGGGTCACGTGGTATTATCCACATGGATATAAAGTAATTTCCCTTGTATAAGAAATTACAAAGGTGGTTACGGTTACTCTATCTAAAAACACCAAACGTACTCAATTATATAAAATACACAAACCAATGTTATGACTTCCTACGATAACACCTCATGTCTAAATAATAGCGTCTAATGATGTGAAAATATACGCAATTTTCTTCCATACGCGACCTCCTTGTTGAGATGCTGAAATTATTTGATTAGCTTCCACGCTTTTTGTATGTTTTCTTGATTTGACTCTTCCCGCCTAGTCAGTGGGGTGAATGTATTGACTTGCGCGTTTCATCTATATTAATAGCGGAAACTTAGTAATTATTTTTACTAGCAGATAGTAATAAGAACCTAAAATGGACCCTAATGCTAGTGTAGTTAGGTACCATAAATATTACGCGCTTATTTTAATTACTATCCCGAGAGTGGGTACACACGGACCACCTTTTGAGAGTCCAAACTAGGAATAACTTAAAATAGTTGTGAAATAAGTGCGGAAGCAACGACCCATTGTGATTGGTCGGAAGCGCAGGCCACGCATTGTGATTAGTCCGTCCAAAATAATAATGGATTGTTTGATCGATCGTAAATCCTTTACACCTTATCAAGCGTGTGAGTTTCGTAAAATTATGTCCTATAGAGCGGCGGCGGAGTCCAAAAGGTGGCTGTCAGTAACCCGCTTATTAATAACCTTTTGTAAAAAAAGATTATTATGAAATCCCCGTGTATCCAATGAATATTAATATTGGCAACGTCAAATAAAACAGCTATGCAAATACCTTCATCCACCCACTGTTTAGGATTCCGGTCGCCGATACCGGGGACACCTAATAAATAAAGATACGACCCATCACTCAGCATTAACTCTGCTGATTTAATTTGAGTCTTAACATCGTTTGTTTTTGGTTCCGCTGTAATGAGATGCAAAATAATCTTGAACTCATTTATTTCCAACTAGCATTAACCCACGGTCCCGCTCGTGTAGATTAGGCGTTATTCTACTAGAACATGATTTCCTCTACTAAATTTCATTCAAATCACTTCAGCCGTTATTGCGTGATGATCAGCCAAACTGACAAACAAACAGGCTAGCATTTAAACGCACTTGCATTGATTATATCAGTTAGGTAGGTTGATTCCGTTATGTGATAGATAGTCGTTTGAAACGGGTGCACTAAAGGTGCATGGCAACATTACGAAAATATCTCACTTAGATGTCTCAGAAAAACCTTTTTATCAACCCTTGTGTAGTGCCCGCATGGAGGCAGAAGAACCAATCGAACACATTTAAGTATTTTACCGTAAATCTATTTGAACTTAGATAGACGACGTAGACGTTTTAAGATTAGGGTGGCTTGAATACAGATTTTTTTTTTGAATGGACATTATGTTGTTGGCCAGAGTGGCAATAACAACTTCACCCGGACAGAGGGCGAGCGCAAGTGCGCTCCAGCCAGAGGGGCAAGGGGGCAGCTAGCGCAAGGGCGCCACAAGGGACACGACCTCGGCTTGGGCCGCTGCCAGAAGAGGTGGCGAGAGTAAATCTAGGTGTCTAATTTATAACAACAAAAATACTAAGTTCGGTTGACATACAAAATCTTTCAGCATTTTATCTTGTGCCCCGAATGCCGTCACAATTCCTTTCACATACTGTACCTACTTATGTACTTAAATAAAAAATGCACGTTGGGTACCTGCAATATGAAGTTTAGTCCGAATCATTATGATGATACAGAGAGCATACTAGCATGATATTACTTCCGTGTAACCCAAATGTGTCGATATGTACCGACCAATTAAAAATAATGTTTGCTCATTGCTGTGTCATTTTCGGGGAAACGAAATCGCGCCCTCCACGCTGTTGAATAGCCACTCCAGCTTTCAGATTTCATTGTCGTAACCCGGCCCATATATGCCTGTATATTAATATTAGCGATTGTCTTTTATCTTATGTAACGATTATTTTTGTTAGGATAGATTTGGTTGTATAGATATGATGTAGTCAGTACAATTGGACCATTGGAAGGAAAGACTATCGGAAAATCGGTCCAGAATGGAATGGTGTTTTTCTGATGTGCCCCAGTCTGAGTGATAGATCACGAAGGTATCATGGGATCATGGAGAAAATAAAAACAAATCGTAGATGGGTATGCCCGTGTCGTTATGTCATAGTAACCACTCCAATATTCAGCTATTGTATCAGAACAGAACAGCTGAATATTGGACTGGTTACTACCTACATATCATCCACTATCATATTATTATGCTAGATATTGCACATGCTACTACGAGTATAGCTTTTTTGGACAAAGCAATTATCTAAAATCTCTATTAATATGCCTTGCCGTCGAATTTAATCAAGGCAACCATGAATAAAATTAATTCCGCTTAAGATTTCATTCGTCCATTAAACTTTGGTCAGAATTCTATCCTTTCTTTAACAAGGCATCAATATGTTAATTATACATAAGTAATAGCATTATACTGAGTGGCGTACGCGCGATTACTTCGGCGCAATAAAGTCAACATCGCTACACAGATCACGGCGTGCTGGCGGGGTAAACAACTCGGTTTAATGATAAGGAGAGAACGCCGCCGCCCAGTCGCGCGCTCCCGCCCGCCCAACACGTGCGTCCCTCAACAAGTAGAGTCACGGTTCTAAAATCAACTTGAAGTTTCTCTATCGGCGATCCGATATGGGTGAGTTCTTGGTTTAAAATATGTAAAACGTCATTTGTTTTGTCTTGACATTTTAAATTGGCAACGAAAAAATATAAATAATACTGGCTGACTAAAATTTTTAAAGACTTGCCTTATTTTTTATTGTTTTTTAAGTGCTGATAAACTGGCTGCCAAACAAGATAGTGCGTCATAGAATATGTGCGAAGCTTGTTATTATATAGGTTGTTTCCTATTTGCATAACTGTAATGGCGATACTTACAAGATGTTCATGTAATACATTCCCTACACTGATTTCTGGCATGTACGTTACACTTTACACATTTTTAATAATTAGTCACGAGTGTTTTGCCGAGGTTGTTGTCTTTAAACAGGTGGAAATTGTAACTCTCTAAACATTTGTTCTAACATACCCTTCTATAAAAAAAAATTGTAGCTACTTACACCTACCTTATACAGAATATTTCGTCCCGTACCATCCTGTAGCATTCTATATTATATATCCAGATTTTTCTGAGAGATTGTACGTGGCATACGACATGCTCGCATTATCTTGTCGCCATTCACGAGCCTCTGCTTTGGCTATAACAATATCTTTTGTATCTTACCCTAACAAACGTTATATTACCCACAACGAAATACATCTATGAGTAACTAATATAAATAAACCTTTTTGTAATGCTTACTCAAATAACGATTAGATACCAAAACAAAATAGGTAGGGACTTACAACATTTTGTTTCTTTACATTTTAGGTACCTTTGTTGGTACTCACATGCTAAGCGACTTGTTGTTTATAGACAGCAAGGCTAATCATCATCAGTCTGTATCAGTCCAACGCTGTACCTACGTACATAGGCCTCCCCCAAGTATCTGTCAAATTGTATAAATACATAGGCCTCTTCCAATGTGCCTTCCCCACCAAGCCCGATCTTTGGCTAGAACCTATACCTATCTATACAAATAAATAAAATTGGAGTGTCTATTTGTAATATCAAAATAACACCTTTTCACTAAGTGCATATCAAAGTACATACGACACCTCTAGCAAAAACGCGATTTAATTTTTTTTTGTCTGTCTGTCTGTCTGTCAGTCTGTGTGTTTGTTCCGGGTAATCTCCGAAACGGCTGGACCGATTTTGACGGGATTTTCACTGGCAGATAGCTGATGATAAAAAGAGTAACTTAGGCTACTTTAATTTTGGAAAAACAATTAGGGTTCCGCGTAAAAAAATAAAAACACATGAAATCTAAGAGTATCTCCGAAACGGTGGACCGATTTTGACGGGACTTTCACTGGTAGATAGCTGATGTTATAAGCAGTAACTTAGGCCACTTTTATTTTAAAAAAACTAAATTTAAAAAAATTAGTCCTGTCGCGCGGGCTCAGAACGCGGGAGCGGGCTTTTTTGTTAAGTTAAATTCCACGCGGACCAAGTCGCGGGCTCAGCTAGTTATTAATAAACGTGGATTAGCGGTTGTGTAGTCAAACTATGCTTTGGCTTTTTCTTTCGAATGTCAAATTACTGATGACAGAAAGAGATAATTGTGTGTTTAACTATTCGCCCGCTAATCCTCGCTTATTAATAAGGAGGGTAGTGTATATTAATACAAAATCATATTTTATTAGTCGCCAGTGTCAGTGCCGTAACTAGGGCTGTGCCAGCGGTACCCAGGCACAAGGCGCCGACCCTGGAGAGGCGCAAAAATTACTAGATCAGGACAGGACAAATTTTCAAGGGCGTAGTTATAAAAGCTCACACCGGGCGCACAAAAGGTTACTTACGGCTCTGGCCAGTGTTACATAACATCATTACAATAACCATATTCATTTATGAGGGTAATTAACACCTAGCACCAATTAGCACCTAGTAGGTGTTGGTACACCTACTAGGTACAATAGCCACGAGAATGTAAACAACATCCATCCTAAATCGAGTTAATTACCCTCATAAACTCATCACGCACCCCAAAAATTACTCCATAGGACGAAACGAAGTTTTCCACGCGGAGTCCAATCAACTAACAGAATCATACCTAGGTACATGAAAATGGATCGATGTTACACTATTGTATGAAGCTAATTTTGTTATCTCGCAGATAAGCCGTGGGTTGAGAGCGGCGGAACACCGTGGGACGTATATGAAAACAATGGGAGGGAGTCTACGGTGTCCGGAGAGGATTTTACTCGGAGTGTATTGCCTGAAGCTAGAAGGGCTCCTTGGGAGGAACATGGGAATGTGTGGAGTGCGGCCCTGGGTGCCATGGTCGGCGCTGGGGCGGTGCTGCTGATTGCCGCGGTGATCCTCATGTGGAGGAAGCCCAGGAGACGGGAACTGCCACTGCTGGCGCCGATGGATGTTGGACATAACGTGAGTTCATAGATTTTTTTATTTTATTGTTGTCAGCCCATAAGTGTGGTCCACTCATGGGCAAAGGCGTCTCCCAGAATTCTCCACAAAATACGGTTTTGAGTCACAAAATGCTATTATTCAAAATCTTATATATTTTATACAGATGATGTTCTTATTAAATAAGTTCTCACAGTTTTTTTTAGAGATTACTAGCTATGTGAGTTTATCACATTACTAGTATTCCCGTTAGCCCCTCCAGCTAAGCTAATGCTTGTGTTAGCAGCGGGCCCACGTTAATATTTTAATAGGATGGGGATCGAACTCGGAACATCTCGGCCACGAGGGCAGCCCCTCTAACCACTAGGCTATTGACGCCTCAAAACTATATTACTAATTATATAAAACTGTATGATAATAAGTGATTTAAAAGTATTCAGCATAGATGGATATAATTGTTTGATACTAATAAATAACTTGCACATCGTGTTTCGTGCCGAGACGTGCATGCTTCAAATAAAATCTTCCATCGCTTTTATTAATATTTGTTCTATTGTGACAACCTCATTTACCTCATTCACTGTTAGAGACCTTTAGGTACGATCAGCCGCAATACTATACTAGAGGTTTCCATGTAAAAGAACGACGTCTAGGTAAGGATATTCTGATATAGATATGGTATAGGCAGTGCAGTATAAATCCAGTTTATAAACAATGCAATGAGTCAGGATCGATAGCTGCTTAGAGGCGGAACTTAGTGGGTTCTAGTCTAGTTATTTGTTGGTCGGGATTTTCCTGTTTTCTAGAACAGATCTTTGATGACTCAGATCAACAAGGTGTTATTTCAATAATGCACGGTATTTTACGTTGCCCCTTAGTGCGCCTTAGTAAATAAATAAATATCGCCAGACTGATACATCAACTGTATGGTCCCAAACTAAGCTACGCTTATACTATGGGTACCGTACAATGGACTGAGGGCGATCCCAGTAGCACCCAGACCTGGGTAAATTAAAAAAAGGCTTTTTCTGAAATTTGCCCCGGCGGGTATCGAACCCGCAACCACCATGTGCAGTGAGCCGAGCGGCGTACGCTCGAACCACTGTGCCAAGCGGTCGTCCAAATGCTAAAGGTCTTGTGAGTACCACAAACATATCAACCAATAGAAATGATTTATACCACATCAGATGTTTTTGTGGTAGGTAGAATAGAAATAATAGAATGCTTCTTATTGTATACCAAACAATTTAATTGTTGTGTTGTAATTGTCTTTATTGTAGGTAGATCATCTGTAGCATTTAATAAAGCCCCATGGACAGTATCATGCATTATCAAAATGAAACCTTATATGAACTTTCTGGTCAAGCTTTTTACCATTTTAATCGAGTTGGCCTTAAATCTAACTGTTGTGTTCCAATTAGTGTGACTAACAGTAAATAGTTAGACCACTTCAAGGATTCTTTCAGGCTTCTTATAGTTCATGATACAATATGGTTGGCTATAGGATTCGGAAATATAAATTACTAGCGGCCCGCCCCGGCTTCGCACGGGTACATTGCGGTTACATTATTCGAGGTTTAGTAAGGATCCCTAATTTTTTTGAAAATATATTATAACCTATGTCACCCGGGGATAGTGTAGCTTCCCAACAGTGAAAGAATTTTTCAAATCGGTTCAGTAGTTTCGGAGCCTATTCATTACAATCAAACAAACAAAGTTTTCCTCTTTATAATATTAGTATGATGACTAGGCTAGCTAGAATGATTGCCTGTACTGTATTATATTGGCCTTTACCAAGCAATAGCTATTCTCCTAGTGATTCGTCATCATCATTTCAGTGCTGCATCTTAGCCATCCTCTACTGTTTCACACACCGACCGGTCCTATGCTGCTCGCATCCAGCAGTTTTCCGCGCCCGTGATCAGGTCGTCACTACACCTTACTGGTTTACCCACACTCCACCTTCCTAGTGATTATTAACGTTATATTTGATGTAATTTGTTCAACTGTGTGTGGTTAGTTCAAAGAGAAACGTGTACCAACGGGGACTTACGAGTTCACAAAAGGTTAATTAACTTTTGTTTAGGACTTAAGTATTTATGACGGAATTATTTTTATCGTTATGTTCGCTGTATACTAAAGACACCGGTGCAATGTCTCCGTTTTATTCTACTGTTTGTGTTATATAATCTATATATATATATAACTCAAAGGTGACTGACTGAATGACTGACTGACTAACTGACTGACTGACTGACATATTGATCTATCAACGCACAGCCCAAACCACTGGACGGATCGGGCTGAAATTTGGCATGCAGGTAGATGTTATGACGTAGGCATCCGCTAAGAAAGGATTTTGATTAATTCTACCCCCAAGGGGATAAAATAGGGGATGAAAGTTTGTATGAAACTTTGTAAATTAAATTCCACGCGGACGAAGTCGCGGGCACAGCTAGTAATAGCATATTAGCACAATGTAGAGTTATTTCGTCATAATATTAATGTTTATAATAGTGAATAACGTATCTTGGTACCTAGGTATGCTAGATATCAACGCTTCTGAATATTCCTTTACTTTGAAGTCAAAAGTACACACTCTGCTTAAGAGCAAAGAGCGTAGCGTCGGTAATAGTATATGAAAACTGTTCTAATAGCGTCACCTAGATACCTCATTTCTATTTAAAAATACATTTATATTTTTCCCACCTTGTGCAAAGACAGAAACTTAGGTAATTAATTTCCACATCATTTCTTCACAGCTTTTACGACTTTCTTATTTTTTAAGTTTTATATTTGAATACTTCTTCATATTAACGTTTGGCCTTTGCTTCAATGTTTACATTTTCGAAGCGTCTCATGTACCAATTATGATAAGCTGCCAAACTTTGACTGAAGTTAGAACATTTTTTTATGTTTAGTGTTTGTGTTCCCAATAAATTTGGGAATTTAGTACTTATAGAGCGTAGCCCTACCGTTTTAATAGTTATAGGGGTTTGTTTCTCACCACCAACTGTTGCATTTGACGAAAGCCTACTTTCACAAATGCTCCACACAGCCTGATTTGCAGAGGGACGGAGCTATACGAAGGAATGAGATGCACTGTTATATAACTGTTTTTCTTATCGCTCTGCATTTCAATGAAGCATTATATAAAAGATCAAGCCGTGAAACGGAGATATTAGAAGCATATTAGAAGCTTAGTTGGAAAGGCCAAGAGGGCTGCTAACATTGTAACAACGTTTATGTAATATGCAAACGGTAGTAGAGCCATGCTGTAGGCAATTGCTATAATAGCTACTTTACGCCGATGTTCCGTGAGAGGGTGCCATTACCGTGATCGAACCGGTCCGTATATGAGCTGAAGGCAATTGCCTACAGCTTGGAGTTTCATAAGATGAGGGAGAAATCCGGAAGCCCAACCCCAAGGGGTGGTCCCACTCCCGTTAAGATCAGTAACGTGCGAGCATACCGTTGGTATCGTAAGCATCTGTGGTAGCATCTGTGCTATGGTAACTGCTTATCATCAGTCGCACACTTGATTGCCGACTTTGATACTGAAAAGTAGGTATCATAGTAGAGTCAATATTGGACACCATAGTGCAGCAGGACTAGTCCCATTAAAGATGTCATAGGGACATTGGAATTATAATCGACGAAAGTTGTTTTACCTTTTTTTAAAAAAAAATTGCGTGATATATGTTTTTCACCTCGTTTTTCCGCCACGTTCAACTGTATAACAAATATGATGATTACAAATAGTTAAGTACATTTTTGGTGTAATACTACTGTAATACTTACCTAGCACTGACAGTTGCAAAAATATAGCCAGCGTAATACAATTTGCCGAGGAGACGGTTACTCCCAGCTGGGATGTCCATCTCGGAAATGAAATTGAAAATAATGACATCCCTGCTTATCTGGGACAGATTGAAGTCTCTGGCGTCCAACGTACAGTTTCATACTGAAATAAGGCTACTTACAACTTAAATAAATAATATCACCAAACAAACTCACCAACTGTGTTATATACAACCAAAACTAGCAATAAACTGGAGATGAATCCAGTGACATCATGAAGAATGTCTCTGATCAAGACAAGATGACAATCTTTTCAAGAAAATGTTCCCTTTTAGATTCTGTTGGTAATCATGTTTTTGTCAAACCTCGCGCGTGTCACAATGTGAAGAAAGACTTCACGATATAATAAATTTATCTACTATATAAAAATAAGTCGGGTTTTCCTTGCTGACGCTATAACTCCAGAACGCACGAACCGATTTCCACGGTTTTGCATTCGTTGGAAAGGTCTCGGGCTCCGTGAGGTTTATAGCAAAGAAAATTCAGGAAAAATTTCAACAGAACGCGGACGGAGTCGCGGGGCACAGCTAGTTTAATTAATAAACTTCAATATATATTAAATGTTGACTAGAGCCGATTGGAGCAGTTATAGCTGATTGCACGCGTCTTGCGGACACAAGGTCCTGGGTTCAAACCCCGGCTCACATCTCTAGGTTTTTCGAAAACTTTGTGCGTATCACAATTTTAACATGACTCACTTGCTTACGGTGAAACAAAATAATGTGAAAAATCATGCGAGTCTTAGAAAATTAAACCAATTTTCGAAAGACAACATTAATGGCCAGGGTGGTGGATTATGACCTCGTATTCATGGGAGGCGCGTGCCCAGGAGTGAGACATCAACAGGGTGAAATTATTATTTATTTTATTAGGGCCAGGAATTGTAGAGTGGTGGAAATGATCGAGCCATACAGCCAGCTAAGTGAAACGCCACGTAATTCTATCTTATATCTTCCGAACGTTCGGTGCAGGTTAAGAGCGTCGTAAACCGGTATAAAACGCGTGTTCCAGGAACATTAATTCCGTTGAAAGGGTTAATTAAAGACTCGCCTTTATAAAGGTTGGAAGTCATGTTTAACTGCCTGTAGAAACGGTTGATTGAGCTGGAATATTCTGAAAGATCTTAGTTTATTCTCGTGATGCCCTAAGTTATAGGGCGACGCCTATTAGGATAATAATATTCTTCCCTATGAAAATAGCATGCCGAATATGTAGAGTTATATAACATCCCGAGAGAGCCATTGTAACGTTTGTGAGTATTCATGAGTATCTACTGTAATGGTTCACATAAACAACAAACAGGTGTTCTGGTTAACTTGATTATCGCTGTTTTTACTTAACAATGTCGGCATTACGGCAAACAAGCATCGGACCCGCCTAATGTTAAGCAGTTACCGTCGCCTATAGAAGCTTGCAATACCAATGGCATTGGTCGCACGTTACCGACCTGAAGGCAGTGGGATGGAGGGAGGGGACTGGGGGTTCACTTCCGGCTCTATAACGGAACGAAACACAAAATAAAATAAATTTAAAATTTTAGGTAGAAAGTAATAGCAGTGAACCGATTGGTTAAGCACGCGTCTTGCGAGCACCAGGTCCTGGGTTCAAACCCCGGCTCGCACTTCTGGGTTTTTCGAACTCTATGTGCGAATCCTAATTTCTATATGATTATCACTTGCATACGGTGAAGGAAACATCGTGAGGAAACCTGCAATCTTAGAAAATCTAACCAATTTTCGAAAGACATGTGAAATCCGCCAACCCGCACTGGGCCAGCCGGTGGTGGATTACGGCCTGAATTCCCCTCGTAGTGAGGGGAGGCCGGTAGAGACATGGTAGAGTATAAACTCTACTTCAGAGTTACTGAAAGGTTCTAAAGCTCCATCTTTCGGGACATTATTTAACCTGAATACAGAGAATTTCAGCGTTCGGGTTCTCTCATGTAAATCAATGTCGCAAAGGTTTCGTGAAGAGCAAACAGTTGTCGGAAAATTAAACAAGATGGCGCTTTCTACTTACTACTACTACCTACTTAGTCCTGTTCTAAGCCTTGAAAAAGCTGTTGAAAGTGATTTTGGTACATGTTTTAATGTGTACATGTTTCTTCCTAAAAATAGATTAGTTGCCTGCTCATTTTATATTTTCAGGAAATCTGTTCAACATTAGTATGTATAAGTAGGTACTTAAAGCAAAAAAGGTTTATTTGTACTTTGTAGGTAGGCACTTATTTACGGTATTTCTTTTGAAACGTAGGTAATAATTATGTCATCTAAAACAACTTTATCTTATAATAACATTACGGTTCCATTTTCGTTAAAAGCTATCTCAATTATATTCGGGTCCTTTTAATGGAGATCCTCAACGAAACGGGATAACTTGCTACCTACATCTTGAAATTTATTGCAACACGGACTTTATGTCGTTCTGTTAAGACTCATTTCGGGTTGCGGTGAAAAGTGATCAGAACATTATTTATTGGTACATATACCTATGTACCTATATAGGTATATGGCAACGGCGCGTACTTGACCTAGTAAGCATCAACGAAGCGGTTTTTGATGAACCTGACCAATATAGGGATGTTATTGATGCGGGAATTTGCATATTACGTAGCTACCTATGTAGTACGGAAATATCTGGTGAGGGAAATATGACCTCAAAGGACCTAGTTAAGGCTTAATTTTTATTAACATGCTTTTTGTTACCAATTTATAGAGATCTAGCTATCATGATCCAGCTGTAATTATTTTAAAAAAGCTGTGGAAATGTTTCGTAAGTAAGTACTTAATTCTTTAACAATTCCATCTCTCTCTTACTATGCGTACCTGCCTGTAGAATAAGCTGATGGAAAAATGAAGAGGGTTTGATATGGCACGTGTATTTCCCTTGCTTATTTAACAGACACGACCCACTTGACTCGAAGGACCACAAAACACTCCGAACGATCGGTCGGTATACGCTGTAAATAATATATTACATGGTTAGATACTTTACGCAGATACATAATTAATAAGCAAAACGCACCTTATTTGGTTGCGATTCGAACGATAGATGTATGGGGTTGAAAGAAAACATAATGTGTACCGCGGCCAACGAGAAGCGACACGAAATTTTAATAATGTTCGAGCGCAAGTCGGTCACCGCGCGCCAGCCCCGCCAATTTTCGGGCTGACATCTTAAGAATTCTTAGATTTTTTGTCTGGGAAACCGTAAAAATGAAGGCGAAATTTTAAAACAACAACTAATTAATAAAATAATCTTCCTATTCACTTTAGTATCGCTCTTCAATGGTCGTGATATAGGCAGTTACTGACGCTACTGACGCTGCTAATCAAAGAGAAGACAATACTACGTAAGGCCTGTATTTATAAAACGATATCTGAGAGAGGTCTTGGAAATGTCATTCTTATGTCAGACCAGTACAAAATGACTTGTCAAAGGCATACTCAGGACCGCTCTTAGACTAGAGATAGTTTTTTTTTATATGACTATATGTTGGTGGCCAGAGTGGCCATAACAACTTCACCCGGACAGAGGGCGAGCTCAAGTGCGCTCCAGCCATAGGGGCAGGGGGGAGATTTATTAATACAGGCCTAAGACTACTGACGCCAGTGGTGTTATCGGCCCCCTTTATAGCGGCCCCAAACTACAGCTTCCGGCTCGTGTCAGCCTTTCGAGAACCTTTCAATCCCAAGGGCCATCGGTTCTGCGAGCTATGTGCCCCGCCCACTTCCAATTTACCTTTTCAATTCTTAGCTCCATATCGGTCAATCTAGATCGACTACGTGGGTATATTATTTCCGATTTTATCGCGTAGCGAAACCCAGATCATATGTAATATATAACCTCCATTACGCGCTCACAACCTTGAGCTTGAAATACATTTACTTCGTTAGAGGCCCATGGTAAGCGTCCACGTGATCATTGCCAAACCGTCACCGTACCGTATAACGCTACGAGTATGTCTACGTCACTACGGCGTAGCTGTTTTCACGTCTACGCGGCTACGCGCATTAGAAGCTCTAACTACGAAACACAGTTAAATCTACATTTAATGCTATTATCTACGTTATAGCCGCGCTAAAACTAATAAAACTTGTTACATTAGGAGCACTATACATTTAGTTGTTGGGAAGAAAAATATTTACCTGCTGGGGCAAAGCAGACTTTCAATGTTTGGCAATTTTTTAATAGAGTAGGTGACACTCAACCATAGATCAAATAAATACATTAATTCATATAATATGTTGTTCTTTTTATTGCTCGAAAAAAGAGTCACTACTTTTCACCCAAATAGCTCAATAAAGAATACCCAACGAAATAATAAGTATACCTACTAGGTATACAACTTCCACCCTTATCTAATGACTGTTGTGGACCAACCGAAGATTATAAAATTTTTTTCAGGTATTTCCTAATTTTTTTTGGGGTATTTGACCTCGTATATCCACGCGAACGATTATCTGACGGAAGGTAGTTTTGTATTACAATTTATTGTGCAAACATTGATGAAGGTGCTTAAGAAGAACGGCGAGGACGATTGTTTGGAGATAATCCTCTTATAGCTTCTTAATATTGTTACATTACCTATTTATCAATTGATTTATGCGCTATTATAACCTATATAAATAAAGGAGAGTCTATTACATTATTTACCTGTATTGTTATGGATTCGGCATGTCAAACGTTTTCCTCTCACAAAGCACAAAGAGTCTTTGTGTGTTCACAATATTTTATCATTCGGTTGACTCATGCCATATTTCTCATGTGATTTTCAGTACATTTTCCTCTTACATTTGCTCTGAAAGCTCGGAAAGAAATTCGTAAGTGATACACACATTTGTAGAAGATCGCCCCAGTAAATCAGTTTTGGGACTTTGGGCGGGTCGGGACAGGGGCGCAAGGGGGTGCTCCGCCCGCGGCGGGGGCTTGCGTCACTCTGATCGATGCAGCACTTGTTGCCGCGTTCAACAGGCACCAAATGTCTAAATACTATCGCAACAAACGCCCGCGAACTCCTCGCGAATTCTGATTGCCTGGTACTTTGGTTTCCGTGTTCTGTGTTTTAGGGGTCAATAGGGTTGTGTCGATATGTTTCCCCCCGCATTTACTCAATCTCCATATTTGAATTGGAGTTTAAATTATTATAGGTAGTCAGTAGATCTCTTAAATATGATCTACTTAATAGTTATTTGATTCAAGGAATGAATTGAACAATCAACCTATTTTAAATCCATTTTATTGAGAAATAGCACTCGCTAACAATAATTACGAGTTCTAATACCAAAGCCCACTTTATATAAAAGCTGTAAAACCGATTCCCGTTTGCGACAATTGCGAAGAAAAGCTTTTGTGGAGTCCGTACACATTTCGTTCATTGTACCTACGTAAGTCAGGCGAGCTCTAACTCTTCAATTGAATGGTTCAGTCAACTGAAGTCGTGGCTCTAACGACCAACAATTCCCTTTCATTCGTTAACTCGGAATGTTGTCAATTTTGCTAGGAATTTATAGTTGTACTAGCTGTGCCCGCGACTTCGTCCGCGTGGAATTTAATTGACAAAGTTTCATACAAACTTTCATCCCCTATTTTATCCCCTTGGGGGCAGAATTAATCAAAATCATTTCTTAGCGGATGCCTACGTCGTATCATCTATCTGCATGCCAAATTTCAGCCCGATCCGTCCAGTGGTTTAGGCTGTGCGTTGATAGATCACTATGCCAGTCAGTCAGTCAGTCACCTTTGAGTTATATATATTTAGATCAACTGTGTCTATTTAGGCATCGTTTATAGAGCCAAGCTGTAGCAAAGTGACTACAGCTCATATACGGGCTGGCCCGACCGTGGTAGTACCACCCTCTCACAGAAAATCTGCGTAAAGTTGAGCTGTTAAAGCTGCGTTTCGTACGATGAGTGAGAGAGCAGGAAGCCCCCTCTCCCCTCTCTCTATTCTACCCCCCTTCAGGTTTCCAACGTGCGAGCAAAGCCATTGGTATTGCAAGCAACTACAGCAACTGCCGTAACGATCGTAACGGTAGCTTGTTTGCTGACTTCGTTACATTAAGAACTACAAAAAAAAGAATGGAGTAGTTAGCAGTAAAGCATACAAAAGCTTTCTCGTTACCTAGATGCATATTGAACTGATCGTTATCGATGTCATCATTTAGGTACCTACATGTCTAGGTACAGTTACAGGCACAGGTCAAAGGTCACCCTTCTGTACGAGGAAAATCATTTTCTATACAAATAAATAAAATTGGAGTGTCTGTTTGTAATATCAAAATAACAAATTTTCACTAAATGCATATGAAAGTACATACGACCGACACCTATAACAAAAACGTGATTTAAATTTTTTTTGTCTGTCTGTCTGTCTGTGTGTTTGTTCCGGGTAATCTCCGAAACGGCTGGACCGATTTTGACGGGACTTTCACTGGCAGATAGATGATGTTATAAGGAGTAACTTAGGCTACTTTAATTTTAGAAAAACAATTAGGGTTCCGCGTAAAAAAATAAAAACACATGAAGTCAAAGAGTATCTCCGAAACGGCTGGACCGATTTTGACGGGACGTTCACTGGTAGATAGCTGATGTAGCAGTAACTTTGGCTACTTTTATTTGGGTCCTGTCGCGCGGGCTCAGAACGCGGGAGCGGGCTTTTTTGTTAAGTTAAATTCCACGCGGACGAAGTCGCGGGCTCAGCTAGTCTGAAATAAGAATTGAATACCTATGTGTTTGTGATATGTACTTACTGGATAGGTATTGCATGTGTTGATTTGTATAATACACACATATTTATATATAGCTATACACACGTGTGTATAGCTATAGGAAATCCAATTAAGCACGCATCTCGCATGTCTCTGATGCCATATAAGATATCAATCAATGCGAAGCTGTATAGCTTGCTTATTACTATTGGCTGCCTCATGACTATTGGTGGTCTCGGTCTTCCTATACACGGAGTTCAGGAATGTTAATTGGATTATTGATACTAAACTTACTCTACCTATTTTGTTGTATTGTACGATTGAACTACAACGAAGTATCGATATTTTGATGTAGGTATATCGAAATTTTTGTCTAAAGCTTCCTAGGCAAAGCTTATCCACGGTAGAAAGATATGTGGGTTGTTTCATAAGTAATCCGAAGATATTGTTTCAAAAGTCATAAATAATAATTGGGTGTTTAGATGGGTATCGGACTTAGAATGAAAAGGTTAAAAAAAATCATTGAAATTTGATAATTTTTATTGCCTTATTTGAAAAAAATAATACATAACTCAAGTACAAATTTACAAACTGTTTCTTTAAGGCTGTGGCTGCTTCTCGCGGTTTACCCTGTTTTTAGGCCATTGGTGGTGTTCTAATACCGCAAAATGAAAGCTATGACAAATTATCAAAGGCTCGTAGCTTAGAAATTATTATAGCTGCTTTTAGTCCTTTACTGTATATCAGCTACCATGTAATATATGATCCTAAATTATGATTCCGGACCTTTTAGACATCCTGTATTGGTCATACTACTGCTATTGGCTTTCAAAAGTAACAGTAGGAGACCAATAAAAATCCTTTGTCAGAAGAGGGTTTTAACTACTACGCGTCTAGAACAAGTTATATAAAATAAAACGGGTACAGTCTTTGCGTCCATATATTTCTGATATAATATTAATGTTGTAAGCCACAGAGGACAAACCTTTCCATACTTCATCGACGCTTTTATGCCAAAAGTTGAAATAACCTCGGCTGTTTAAATTTCCACACGCTAGATGAAATTGGGGTGACCAGCTTTGATATTTGTAAACTAGGACATCACACCGTGATACTGGGACGAAGTCATACAATAATATTGAGACAGTTTCATTTAAAACTTATTTGTACACCTAATAATTCAGACAGAATTACAAGGGAATGTATCATACGAGTATATGCACGTCAAATAACCAACCAAATGATTATGATTCACTTATCTGTCATGTTACCTTGAGATTAGGCGATGATCACGACTCCAAAAATAATCTATTTGTCTTACTCCATTTCCTAACAAGTTCTAGAAAAACTGAAAGCCTGGTAACTGTATGTTATTAATTTTTCATAGAGTTGTGAGTCAGGTTACGCGGTTAACCTGTCTCGGCCTCGCGTTCACTGTCAAACATTCATGTAAAGATGGCTGCAGACGATCAACTGAAGTTGTTGAATTAATATTGCAGTAAGCACGTGATTCTTGATAACCGATCGGTGTATTGATCTAACCAACGAAAATAAATTCTGCATTCCGTGGGTTTAAACGTAAAATGCTGTACTCACTGGATGTGGACTCAGTTTTGGTATTGGGAAAACTTCGGAAATTAAATTTTATGATTTACCTTTGGTATAACTGGCATCATACTTTGGGACCTTACAGTTGGTGTGTTTGGCAATATTCACTCCAAGATGTAATTTGGCATATAAAATCTCGTGAGTAATAGTAACGCATATACCTTTAAAATGATTTTGGAGAGGGAACCCTCGGCTTGTCAAGCTCCAAAATCATGAACTAAATAGGTTGATATCGATGAACCTATTTGGTTTATACTTTTGGACAGGCTAATAGGACCGAACTCCGTTCCATTCTATCATTATCCGTGGAAAAATTGTCATTATCAGTATCCCTAAATTAATAACATCTCATAACAAAAGTAACTTGACTTATTTAGTTTATAATTTCAGAATTTCGCAATGGATTTCCGCAAAGTACCGCCTGAGTCAATCAATTATTAGCACATATACATAAAGCATAATATTGCTTGCATATGGCGCCAAGGGGAGGCCAGTAAACAAAGGTTCGATTGTAACATGTACCCCCCGGTTGTGTGAGTTCGTAACTCACAATCGGAAGTATGAACAAACACACGGTGTTCTTGTATTTAATGCCGCACTCACACAACACAAGATAAACGTTAACGACACGTGCTGTGACTCTTAAGACACTGGCATATGGGTCAATTTGCAATAATTCACGTGTCTTCGTGAAATGGATAGACTATAGGTACCTAGGCAGTACTAAAAGTAGGTTTGAACTAACGAAATCAAACATTCCTTAAGTGTAATGGGGTCATTAAACATTCCTTTGTGATTCGACTTAGCTTTGGGACAATAGTGACTATTATGCTTTAAATAATTAATAATTCCATTTGACGGACCGGTGCGGACGGTTCATACTGTAACAAATAAATTTGACAAGTTAGTGATAAATAAATATGTGTTTAAATTCTTTGATAAAAGTTCACTCTGGAGTCTAATCATAGGAACTAGTACGTCATACACTAGTACCTACTCTGAGATTTAAAAAACTAACAATTGATGTCGTAAAGATTACGACTTTATGTCACTAGATGGCAGTTTATTAACGTAGAATTTGAGATTATATTTATTCATTAAATCGTTAAATAAAAACATATTAATAACTACAGTATATTATATTTAATATAACTTATCATAAATCTAAATAATATAAAATACATATATATAAATAATAGATGCACATCTTCGCTAGACTGTGGTTTCGTAACGTAATTTTCATAGCTAGGCTGTGACCTCTAATTAACTTTCTTTCTTTTGGATTGTGTGACGTGGAGGAAGGACGTACACAATTTTCTCTAATTAAATATCTAATAAGGCGTAACAAAATGAAGTTATTACGGCCTCCCGACCCATCTAGAATGGGTCGTTCGTTAGACTTATAGTTCTACCTAAACTAAACATTAATCATACTATATAAAATGATTTAAAATCCCGAGTTCCATCAGGCTACCATGTGACGAATATCAGACAGGTACTTAACCTCACAAGACATACCACAGCGTTTATGATAGCCCATATGTGCAGCTGGCGCTGATGCGTACGAAGTGACCCAGAAGGTTTTTGAAGAATGTACCTAAGTGTAATCATGATGATGTGACCGCATTAACGGAAGCAAATATAATAAATACTTGGACTCGGGAACCCTGATGTTTATTTTGTAGTACCTCAAGTATATTCCCTGAACACATGCAAACTGCTGACTGAGCTGCTGGTGTGTAACTGTGTGAAGGTAGGAAAACACGTTACAATACTGTAATCATAATAGGGGCCAAAGCCAAACCAATACATAGTTTACTCGAAGGAAGTGAAATCAAATTAAAACAATAGGCAATAGTTTTAGGAGTATGAAACCTATTCTTTGATGCTAGTATTAATCGATGGATAAGTATACTTAATTAAAATCAATTGTTACACGCATAAGACAAGACATAAAGTCTCAAAAATGTAAGAATATAGGACTGAGTATAATCTAAATATATATAACTCAAAGGTGACTGACTGACTGACTGACTGACATAGTGATCTATCAACGCACAGCCCAAACCACTGGACGGATCGGGCTGAAATTTAGCATGCAGGTATATGTAATGACGTAGGCATCCGCTAAGAAAGGATTTTGATTAATTCTACCACCAAGGGGATAAAATAGGGGATGAATAATCCCGAAATTTTTGTTAAGTTAAATTACACGCGGACGAAGTCGCGGGCACAGCTAGTAATAATACAAAAAAGTCGGCAAACAAGCGTACGACCCGCCTGATGTTAAGCAGTTACCGTAGCCTATAAATAATTGTAATAAATAAATAAGACGAACACACCAACTGTATGGTCCCAAACTAAGCAATGCTTGTATTATGGGTACCGTACAATGGACTGGGGGCGATCCCAGTAACACCCAGACCTGGGAAAATTACGAAAAGGCCATTTCCGAAATTTACCCTGACGGAAATCGAACCCGCAACCACCCGATGCAGTGAGACGAGCGGCCTACGCTCGAACCACTGCGCCAAGCGGTCGTCAAAATGTAATACCAATGACATTGCTCGCACGTTGCCTACCTTAATGTGAGTAGGAATTGGGATGGTGGGAGATGAGGGGTGGAGGGGGCTCGCACTCTTCGTACAGAACGCCGCTATTTTAGCTTCTTTACACAGATCTTCTGTGACGGGGTGGTGCTACCCTGGTCGAGCCAGTATATGAGCTGTTGTCTAATGGCTATAGCTTGTACCTACCACCTTAAACCGATTGCCGTCCATTTTTGAATTCAAGTACTTTGTTTTTTGTTTTTAAAGTTATTTATTAATAAATATAAAATACAATTTTAGTTACAGCCCAGCGCTTAAAACTTAGGTTAAACAAACATATAATTGAGGGGTTTGTCAGGCTAATAGCACCTTTACAAACTGTAATGCCTAATACAATGAGTGATTAATAATATTTATGACTGTGATTACATTTATATTGGGTATCCATAAATATTTTGTTATGTGCATTTTAGTTTAGGTCACATGTACATCGCAATCTATACAAATAAATAAAATTGGAGTGTCTGTTTGTAATATCAAAATAACACCTTTTCACTAAATGCATATGAAAGTACATACGACACCTATAACAAAAACGCGATTTAAAAATTTTTTGTCTATCTGTCTATCTGTCTGTCTGTCTGTCTGTCTGTGTGTTTGTTCCGGGTAATCTCCTAAACGGCTGGACCGATTTTGACGGGACTTTCACTGGTAGATAGCTGATGTCTTAAGGAGTAACTTATGCCACTTTTATTTTAGAAAAACAAAATTAAAAAAAATGGGTCCTGTCGCGCGGCTCAGAACGCGGGAGCGGGCTTTTTTGTTAAGTTAAATTCCACGCGGACGAAGTCGCGGGCTCAGCTAGTGAATAATATAATATAATTCAAGTACTAAATATTATATTTATGTCCATGTTTATATAAAAAAAAACCATGTTACCAAACCGAATTTCCCCAAGGAAACAGATAGTTCATTTACAATTTATTACATCGAACGTATCGGGGTTCGGGAACAGCAGTCGGAAACAATGACTGCCTTCCGGCCGCTCTGCGGTCCCGTCCGAATTCATTCGTATTGGTACACTGTTTACATTACAATTGAAACTAGCCTTTTGGCAACATGAATTGGCCTTGTTTAAACTAATTACCTTAGTGAATATACTCTTATGGTCGTATATTAAGTCACATGCCGGGACAATTATATCTGGTACAGATAACCCAATTCGAGTAAATTCCATTAATCAAATAATTTATAAACCAATTGGTCTTCAAAAATTTGCCATTCAGACAGTGTATTTTTTTTATTACTAGCTGTGCCCGCGACTTCGTCCGCGTAGACTTAAGTAAAGTATTCTATGTGTTAATCCAGGTTATATATTATCTGTGTTCCAAATTTCATCCAAATCCGTTCAGTAGTTTTTGCGTGAAGGAGTAACAATAGAGTGATAGAGTAACATACATCCACACTCACAAACTTTCGCATTGATTATACTAGGTGATACAAAAAGGGTACACTATTTTTCTTGCAACTTAACTTTGTAAATCTCAAACTATCGGCTTTGTGGGACAGTTGAAGTACTAAAGGTTTTGTAGACTTGTGAAATCGGTCAACAGCTGTATTCCTATAACACCATTTGTTTTTCAAGTTCCCTCCAAAGCTGATGGTTTTAGAATTACAAAGTTAAGTTTTGAAAAAAAAAGTATACCCATTATGTGTCACCTTGTATTAGTAGGATAACACCCTTTTTTTCATCGGGTGTTTAAAATGTATCCTAATGAGCAACTCTAGCCAGAGACAATGGATAATATGTTCTTAGATGTACACCCAGGTGTATAAATAAACGACTTGACTTGGGTTAAAAATATGATAAGCCAATTTACTACTGCTCATATACGGGCTGGGTCGACCGGGGCAGTACCAACCTCTCACAGAAAATCGGCGTAAAGTTGCTATTATAGCTGCTTTTCGTACGATAAGTGATAGAGCCGGAAGCCCAGCCCCCCATCCATTCCGTTCCCTATGCCCCACTCCACTTCAGGTCGGCGACGTGCGAGAAATGCCTTTGGTATTGCAAGCATCTGTAGGCTACGATAATTGCTAAACGAAAGGCGGATGTGAATAGTACAACTAATAGTGCACGACTATCTACCGCTTTAGGCATAAATACGTAATGAAATTTGTTCATTGCTATGTTAGCTTCAATAGCTTCCAGTTATTGACCCGCGTTTCCAAACGTGAGTTTAACCCTATCTCTCGGTTGGTATAGTATATACCTCTATACAATATTAATTAATAAGTTCTACAGCGCTTTCATTGTCGCGAGTCTCTCGCTCCTGGATCATAATAAGGGTTAAAAAACCACTTAACCCTGCTATCGCGAATGTCGCGCGCTCCCAAGGCAGCCCACGACCTTCTTTACCTGTTGCTCACGCGTGGGGAAAGTGACGCGGCCAAAATGCGCCGCCGCCCCGTGTTGCTATACATCGCCTAGTAGCCCGTATTATGGGAATATTGGTATTACATGCGCATTTTTATTGTGAGAGGGTTGCCACAAATGGATACATATCGCGCGATATTTATTGGAAAAATAAAGAGCCTGTTTCAAATTAATGAGTGCGTAACGATTACGGGAGTAATAATCTTAATCATTTCATTAAAATGGAGTGAAAAACGCAGGTGACTCAACCTTTGCTTTTTAAAAAGTCACTTGAAAATCCTAAACAACACAAGTGGCGCCCAACATGGGACTAACTAACTAACTTAACCTTTTAATGCTGAGTGTAACATACTCCTACAAAAGTTCATGCTTGGAAAATTGTTCCGGTGATTTATGTTCACCTAAAGACGGACAACTAGAATTAATCACCATTCACGTGTAAACTCAGAAAACACGCATGTTATAAAACTAGTTACGCGACAACTGAATACTATACTATACTACACAGTCAAGTATATGAACATAATACATTGTGTAAAAAATATTAGAAAAAAATGGCTTCCTAATAATAATAACTGTTTCCATTGAAGCAAACTCGCAATCAACTGATTTCCACGACAAACTATTATGTATTATATAATAGTAATATTTGGATTATCTTTATTCCATGACATCTTTAGTTTTTTACCTTCGTGTATCACCGCCATAGTTCTGTCCGGGGTATTTTAGCTTAGTGTTGGCAACACTGAACGCCCGGGCGTCGGCAGTTTGCGCGAGCCGCCAGCCGCGCCGACCGCTCCCCAGGCAACCCTAGTGATAAGTGACAAAAGACTGTATAGCACACCCCTAATTAGTTATACGTGTAGTGGTAAAAAAGTCATGTGTTATGTACCATTATCGTACACAGTGCTCATAATTTCTTTCGGTATTCATACCCATTTAAATTTTAAATTTGGAGTTTCCCTTAAAATATTTATTAAGTGTTTCAATTAATGGGATATTATTTTTTTATTTACTTTTATTCAATTTAAAATTGAATTGGAAACGCCATTTGTTGGTACATCTAAGAATCTGAGATCTAAGAATCTAAGAATTCTATTATAATTTAGTGAATTCCGTCGTCTTCGGTCGCGAGACTGCGCTTATTTACATATTTATAGAAATTTAAATATTACAAAAAATTGACATTGAATAAAACATCTTCACTTAAGTTGATTATAAGTAAAATTGCGTTGTTCCAAAGTAATTTTAACTACAAAAAATGCAACATTTGCACAACTTCGAATTAAAATGTACTACAGATCATAACTTACCATGTCTTTGAATAAAATGTTAGAGTATTATAAATATATAGAAATATTAACAAAAGTTGCATATTTACATTTTTCTAAGCAACTAACATACTTATTTCAGGTAGAAATAGAATCACAACCTCGTTGGCAATCTGATACTTTAAATAAATACGCATCTCACCGAGATAATATCTCCCAAGAGATGGTAGAAGCGCAACAGTTAGCCCATAATCCCGACCCGGTTTACGTCGCAACACGATTTAACATTATCCATGTATGAACCTACCTAAAGTGATCACTATACTGAAAAGTAAATCTACCTTCAAACCTTCTTATAAATCCATTACGCTTAGGTAGCTGTCTCTCAAAGATATAACACGTGAATGGGACGTGTATGAGAGCGTTCGCATTTTCTCTTCGTAATTAAAATGCTGTCAGAGAATATTTGGATTTATGTTGCTGAGTGCAAAAAAACTCATTAATTTTCAAGTCATTAATTCCGAAATTAATTATAATTTATGATATAATATCGAGTTATTGTTATTTCGACTGAAACTTTAAAGTGTCCCACGTTGTGCGCCAATTATAAGTGGCGCCCAACAAGGGACCATTAAGACGGGCTTTCGTCGTCCTTCAGTTAGAACTTCTGAATAAGTAAATAATACCAATCACGAAGGACGTTGACGATACTACGTTCAAGACACTTCAATGTAAAATCAATATAATTCATGACCTACTATACATTTTTGTCGTGTTACTAACGTTACTAACGTCGCTTTGATTATTTCCTAATTAATAAACAACTTTTTAGTATGCTACATAAGAACGATCCATAAAATTACACCATAAAGTATTCATCTCAGTCCTCATTCGCCTGCAACAACATTGGCAATCCATCAAAAGTTTGGATTTGTTTTTCAACTTTCAATATAATGTTTGTCGTGGTTTTACGCTGTTGTTAAACTCGTATAGAATTTCGTGTTCATTTATAGAGTACCTACCTACTAGTGAGGCGTCCTAGATTCGTACAGTAATATAATATATTTCATATTTTTTTCAAGACGTATCTGTATTCAAAGGAAAATTTGAGGCCAGGATATTTAACAGGTCATTGTGAAAATTAAGCACATCTGTTATATTATAGACATCGATTCAGTCGGTATAAACAAACACCCACTAATGAAAGGTTACTACTAGAGTACTATGATCGTGGCAGCGCCCACGCAGGTCGTAAACCGTCTGCGACCCCTCCACCCGGCGGCGATCCGTCTACTATATGATGTAATTGAATATTATTAGTACATAACTGTTGATGTAGCAGCTGTAATTGCGTTTTGTCGTTTAACTGTTTTTTTTAATATATTACATTTTAAATAAAGAGTGCACCAAAATAAAACATTGACTTGCAAACAGTAGTTCAGATGATGATGATGATGCTAGGCATCCAGCAGACAAAGAGTTTCACTCAGAAACTATCACGCAGAAAGTAGGTAATACAATTGAAAAGCAATTTATCTGAGCCGTCATCGCGTGTTTTCAGTGCATTGTGTGGATGCGACTGCATGTGTCAGGGAAATGCAACCCGGGCTGAGCTATTAATTAGTTACACAGCATTCACTAAAATATATAAATAATATATATGAAACTCCCTGGAATATTAATTTGCGATCGATCATAATCTTTTTGAAAATAGATTGGATGAGCCGACCTTCCTCAAACTCATTTTGAACTTATTCATCAGCTTCAACGTGATTAGGTTACTTACAAAAGTTAATTCATTGGAATTTGGAATTTAAAATAGGACAGTACTTTAGCATGACCAAAAGTATTTTCCATATTTATTGACGAAGTTCGGAATTACCCATTGATACCTTTTTGCTTCAAAATTCTTGGTATCATAGTTAGTTCTCTCACCACAGATCTCATCAAGCTGACTTTTTAAATATAAAAACGATAATCAGTCATATCACTACAAGTTATTTTTAAACCTCATCCTGTGTTAGAAGCGGCCTAAGACTGGTATTTAGCGAAGTGATGGTACTGAAGTAATCACCATGAGTGGGTTAGGCCCGCCTGGCGTTTGGGCCGCTCAGAAGAGGTTGGAGTCCTGGGCCAGAGCTGCGAGGGAGAGGACCTCGAGTGCGAGCAGCGGACAGAGCCATAACTCGACTGATAGCTTCGGCGATGACAAGTCTCATGGCAGCCTTAATGTAAGTTGCACAGTACCATGAGTAAAGGTGGTATTTTAGGTACCATCTTATCAATTAAAGTGTATTTTTCCTTAAGATGCGGATTTGTTAAACAATCTACGCATGCCTTTTTAATATCTCATTTGTAAATATCTATATTATATACATAAATGAGTCTCTATTTCCTTGGTCATCGCATCACATTAACGGGTGGAACGATTTTGCTAATTATTTTTTGTTGTGTCTATTATTATCAGGAGAAGTTTCTTATGAAAGAAAAAAAATAAGAAAGTTGAGCAGAACAATTTGAATTAAATATTCATAGCTAAGACAGGACACGTCTGTCGAGTCAGTTAGGCTGTTTATAGTATAGAATTACTAGTTTCCCAAATAGTATTAGGTTTAAAAATGTTAATACTTATGTTGAATTATTATTAGAACGTCTTTTAAGAATTTTGAAAGATGAATTATATTAAAAACACATGCTAAGATTAAATCCGAAACTTAAGGAAAAATACACTGTATGTACTTGCATAGAAACAATGTTTACCATTACTAAACCAATGTTTTGAATAGCAAGTACTATAATATCTCACTCAATATGACTTTGCAAAGGTACACGACGGAAAAAATATAGATAAGCATTATCCGATTCAAATTAAAACAGGGAGATGTATTTGGATACTTTAGAAAGCTATGTTTTCTCGGGCAATGCCTCGAGCTACCTATTTCAGTGGTTGAGAAAACAAGTGGAAAGGATAGCGAAACGGAAATTAGAAATAACAACGTGCTTTTATTAATATTATCCACATACAGATATTCTGTATTCTCCTTTGTTCTCATTGTTTAATTACAATACAGGAACAGAACAGGTTTGTTTTGTTTTATTAGTTCCTATATCCCTTGTAGTATTTATTCACAAAACGTTTATTTAAAAGAATACTAGAAATTACAAAACTCATTTGCTTTATTTTCATGTTTTGTCTCGTTGAGGCTCCTGCATTGATTAAGGAATTGGGTCCAGTCTACCCACCTGATTAACCCTAGGCAAACATTTTGCATGGACACATATAAAGAAATGCATGCAAAAGACGCCGTCCCTGACTCACTTTAGGTCTTGTTGTTGCAACATACCCGTGATAAATATACATATCCATAGAATATTGGCTCTCAGTCAATATTCCCTGACCATGCCGGCATCGAGTGTAGAGCATCGCACTTGCCTTTGTGAGTTCATCGTTACCATGTGTACTGAGTTGTAGACTCGTAACTGTAGTTACTAGGTACCAGGAAATGGTTCCTGTTCCTGTTCCATCTGTTACGAAGTTAGTATTTGTAACGCTTCACTTAGATACAAAGGAGTGTGTCATTGATTTATGTACTCTTCTATTTTTAATTGCATTTGCGATTCTTGTTATCTACAATGGCTTAATAACTTAACGGCCAGTCTTTCTCAGAGATTTGCTTCTTTATTGCAAGTAATAGCCAATATAATGTTTTAAAGTAGAATGAACTGGTATATTGGCTTAATTTCTTCACAATTTTAGGTTGTTCATTAAGAAACTGGGCGTAAAGCAATTATTGTGAGGAAACCTATTCGGTTGAGAGATTGTAACCAACTTTTAGAAGACGTGATTATTATGGTAGGTTAAAACGTGATGGAGTGCCTAAATCTGGCATTGATTGGAAGCCCATGCCCTGTATGTGGCCCAACGAAATGCGGCAAATTGTTGCTGTCCTTACGATCGATATCGACAACCATTCAATGCCGTCTACTTCCTGTTGTTCACTATCCTAGATCGTCAACTTTGTTGCTAGTTTCTTTATATTAAGACATATTTTATAATGTAAATAACTCCCCATAAATAATGTATTCTGTGACAAAACCAACAAAAGATCCTCAACTAGAGCAAACCCGTGTCGTCGGAAGAATGTTAAATCATAAACATATTCTTGATTATCTTAATTTTAAGAAACTTGCGGCAAAATGGCCGCATATTGCAACTTCAAACATCACATCATAATGCAATATTTAATATCCACACTCACCCGTAAAGATATAAAAGTTTCCAGTTTAATCAAGTCATAAATATATAATATAATATTGTTTAGTAGAAAATACAGCTGGAAAAGCCAAGGATTTTCCACGGCAGAAGGATTTCAGTCTTTACAATGCGCTCCAAGCAGAATATTATATGGCGAAAGCCTCTTACGCTTTTATTTTCCCAGACAACGCAGATTTTTATATCACAAATGGGAACAATGGAAATGGGAACGGGTAAGCAGTGATAGCCGATTGGATAAGGCACGCGTCTTGCGGGCACCAGGTCTTGGGTTCAAATCCCGGCTCGCACCTCTGGATTTTTCGAAATCTATATGCGATTCATAATTTCTATATGATTATCACATGCTTACGGTGAAGAAAAACATCGTGAGGAAACCTGCATGTCTTAGAAGGTCTAACCAATTTTCGAAAGACATGTGAAATCCGCCAACCCGCACTGGGCCAGTTGGTGGATTGGCCTGAATCCCCCTCATGTTGAGGGGAGGCCCGTGCCCAGCAGTGGGACGTCAAAAGGGCTAAATTATTTTATATTATTATTAAATGGGAACACTTTATAATGTGGGTAATAAAGTGGCTTATTGAAATGCGGACGGTGTCAAGACTTTAAATTTTTGTGGCGAAGACTATGATTTCAATTGAGTTTAAAATATTGTCGGCTAATAGACCTTTGTAAGTTACACCTGTGTTCTGGTTGTGTTTATAAGCTTGTGGTTCTGGTTAATAACTAAACTTGGGTTTGCTAGTTTATAACCTCTTATAATAAACAGTATTTCTTATAATATGTATAGTGAACGAAGAATATCAACAAAGTCAAAGTTTAGTGTGTTTAGGCCTACGGGGGCACTAACGAATTGACATTTTTATATATTTTTCTTATACTTATCTACAACCGGATCGGAACGCGACCTCGACTGAGATGATCCAGCAAGTAACTCAGCGGGCTTTTCTTTTACATTTTTTTAATATTAGGTATTTTTTTTTTAATCGTACCTTATACTAGGTGAAACAGAAAGGGTATACTAGTTTTTTGCAACTTTACTTTGTAAATCTAAAACTATCGGCTTTGTGAGACAGTTGAAGTACTAAAGGTTTTGTAGACTTATGAAATCTGTCAACAGCTGTATCCCTGTAACACCTTTTGTTATTCAAATTTCCTCCAAAGCTGATAGTTTTAGAATTACAAAGTTAGGTTTTGAAAAAAAAGTATACCCTTTCTGTTTCAACCTGTATAAAGCTTTGCTTCTTTCGGGCGTCCCTAGACGGCACTGTTTTTCTATATGTAGATCTATTTCTAAGTATTCTAAGATCTATTTATATTTCTAAGTGTCTATAGATTTTTTGTTGTTGACAGGAGATGTTGATCTCGAAGGAGCAATGTCGGGTGCAGCCGCCGGCGACTGAAGGCAGAGCGGCCAGCTCGCTCCCGCACGCTAGGCTCGCGCGGACACCTTCGATATCCTCGCAGAGCAGTTTGGATAGCGGGACATCGAGAGCCACTGTATGTATTTATCTTTTTAACCCCCGACGAATAAATAGAGGTGTTACTTGTTTA
The DNA here is from genome assembly GCA_905147325.1 of Notodonta dromedarius. Classification (NCBI taxonomy): domain Eukaryota; kingdom Metazoa; phylum Arthropoda; class Insecta; order Lepidoptera; family Notodontidae; genus Notodonta; species Notodonta dromedarius. The sequence goes on along the minus strand of LR990165.1, from coordinate 9,275,681 downwards.
ACATGTGTATCCGTGTGTCTGTGGCATCGTAGCGCCCAAGCGGATGAACCAATTTTTTTTTTGTTAGAAAGGTGTTCTTATCGATAGTATTTTAGCTATGTTTCATGAAAATCAGTTCAGCCGTTTGAAAATTATTGGCTCTTTGGTAGTTTAAAAAGCGAGGGGTTTTAAATTTTCAATTTAGAGTTATCTTTTTATTTTCATTGATGATACAATGTACCTACTTACGAGTTTAGGTTATATTAGTCTAATTATGATCCGTGGTGCCTTACAACTGGTCGGCAATCAGCTGCAACAATCTTGCTTCTATGGCAATCAGCCCATACCAGCTATTTTTGTTTCCCGCTTTGTAACAGAGGGAAGTGGATTTTTTTTCTTCCAACTCCTCCTATTATTTCTTTCGATTAAATTCGTGCGGAAGACAATTTAACTTTTCCCCGGAACTCGTCGAGGGTCAAACCTCGACGTCATCATTGGTCACCATTGTCGATCCTGGTTTACAGGAGTAACAGTGGTGGGAGTGTGTGGCGGGACCAGTCCCAATGTTAAATACAATTTACTTACAAGCTAGTACACGATTGTGGAGCAGTATTAATTATTTGCGTAATTATTATTCTTTATTATTAATCTTTCTTTGCTCTACTATGAGCGATGCAAGCAATGTTGATAAATAAACGCACGCTGCGCTATGCTGTATAATTATCTCGAAAATGAGGTTTTGCGTAATCCTATTAACACCAGCCTGGCCTATCCTAGCACGTAGGCAATGTAGAGCCGTGCAGCTATACAATTCTGCATTGATGACGGCTGAACGTGATGTTTATTTTAATGAGCGAGCTCTATTGATTGGGATAAGTTCTCTCTGGCATAGACGAGAATATTCAGGTACTGTCCAGCAACTAGTGGATATTATCTCCACAATTATTTTATTCAGCGTATCCAAACAAATCCCATGTTGTCCAATATATGAGCATAATCGACTCTACTGTCTATTTCCACGCCGCTGAATACCCTCTGATATAACTTTTTTATTTGTGGTGAGATTGTTAGTGCTCAGTATTTCAGCATTCCACGATCCCACGACCAGTGGTAGAGCCAAGTAGACTGGCTCGATCAGGGTAGCACCACTCTCTCACAAAATATGCGGGGTGAAGTAGCTATTATAGCTGCGTTTCGTACGGTGAATAAGAGAGCCGGTGGTTCAATCCCCACCTTTACTCTCTCTTTACTCCCCCTCTGTCCCACTCTTCTTTAGGCCGGCAATGTGCGAGCAATGCCTTTGGTATTGCAAGCATCTACAAGGTGACACATAATAGGTATATTTTTTTTTTCAATACTTAACTTTGTAATTCTAAAACCATCAGCTTTGGAGGGAACTTGAAAAACAAAAGGTGTTATAGGAATGCAGCTGTTGACCGATTTCACAAGTCTACAAAACCTTTAGTACACCAACTGTCCCACAAAGCCGATAGTTTGAGATTTACAAAGTTAAGTTGAAAAAAAATAGTATACCCATTTTGTATCATCTAGTATAGACTACGGTTATTGCTCAACATCAGGCGGGTAGTACCCCTTTTTGCAAACTTAGTTATATATTTATCTTTAGCCTTCGCCCCGTAAAGGCTTAAGCATGCATAATTAGTAGCGTACGCTACTAGAGTATGTTGCTACATAGGTACCTACATATAGTTAATACTTTATACCTATATTATAGGTACTTCGTACCTACATGTGCTTAGGTATTTCAATAAGCCTGTAGCTATTCGGAATTAGTGATGAGGCCCTCGGGCTTCACGTAGCTTTCACGGTCACGAAACATTGTTTCGTTCGCTTTTAGTTTTAGTTGCGTCATAGCTGTTTTACTTTCTTTGCTTCGATATTTGTTTTAGAATTTTTCTATCAAAATACGAGAAGATAGGCTAGCAGTCCTTTAGTGGGTTTTCTGTTTTTCGATAATTTCGTGTCTACCATAGACTCTATTAGGTACTACGGATCTTCTCTTTTTCGCGTTTTCTTCTTCTGGAGTCGAGTAGAACACGCTTGATTCATAAATAAAACTCAAAAGTTTATAATTAGTGCTTTGTGAAATTTTACTTTTAATATTATCACTAAGCCGGCACTTACTAAGGTAATTAATTTATTCTCCTTACTAATAAATTAAAAGAACGTTCAAAAGTTGAGTTGTTTTAAAAGATTCAAGGTTTTCGTTCTTTATTGTATCATTATAACTTTGCAAATTAAATGATCGTGAACAATATTTTTCCGACATATTATTATCTTTTTAAAACAGTAATCATAATTTATTGTATAACTTTTTTTTTTTTTTTTACTTTTACTTTATTGGTATATCTTTATACATCTTCTACTATATAAAAATAAGTCGGGTTTTCTTTCCTGACGCTATAACTCCAGAACGAACGAACCGATTTCCACGGTTTTGCATTCGTTGGAAAGGTCTCGGGCTCCGTGAGGTTTATAGCAAAGAAAATTCAGGAAAAATTTCAACAGAACGCGGACGGAGTCGCGGGGCACAGCTAGTATTTTATATATAAAATTCCGGTGTGACATGTCTGCGTAATTATTCTACTCCTAAACGGATTGACCGATTTTGATGGTTTGTTCTTGTACTCATGGGGTGACCGGGATGTTTCTTAGATATAGTTAGACACAGAAGGTGGCGCTGTTGTCGACATTTAGAAAATAAAATCTACGCGAGTGAAGCTCCGGGGAAAAGCTATTGTTTATGGTAATTTAGAGTGACCGGTTGTTAAAATGCCTATGTTATAAAGTTCGTATCAATTCCGGCAATAAAGTCTAATTGGTATTGGTCCATAAACTTTCCATACATTTTGACGACCAACGGCCCGTACCAATTTCGGGAACGACTTTTGTTTCCGGAATGACCTTTGTTGGAACTGTAACCATCCACCCGTACAATTTATGTTACCTAAACCAAGCTATGATTAGTTTAGTTTGGTATTTTATATAACAACCTACCTACTGATCATAACAATAACAAGTTCTTGCCTGCAGCTTCACAGGGTAGATTTTATTTTGTAGATATCGTCAACGCCAACTACCGGATGACCGGGTCTAACTTTAGCAATGGACCAGGTTGTAACCTGGTTGAATATTTATGAATTATTTTTCTGCACTTATGGTACACCATAAGTACAGAAAAATAATTCATCAAAACCGGTCAAGCCGTTTAAGAGGAGAAGAATTATCAACACACGCACAAAGGAATTTTTATTATTAACATAAATTGTAGTGTACCGTGTCGCACTTTTCGTGATTATTGCTACTAAGAACATGCTCATTATAGTAGCTTTGCTGATAGGTACGCTAAATATTATGTCATTGATGTTACAAAAGGTTTGACCTATAACTTATATGACGTCATTCATAACTCTTCAAGTTGTAAAATGAAAGTCCACGCGAACGAAATTAAAGACGAGTATATAAACTATTATCCCAAGAGCCAGCGATAGCCAGACGTTCCATATTTTATAAAGGCTCTCAATTTCTCAGAGCATGTACCTAACACAGGTAAGAACGATCATCGAGTATGGAGTTTGGATTGTGGTTACTTGGGCAGTTAACAGGTAGTAAAGGTGTATAAAATAGTACTTCAAATTCCTTATAGTATAAAGCTTAATTTTTATATATTTCCTTCGGAATAACATTAGAAATCACGCCATCCATTGCCGGACACTTAGTGCGGTTTCAACCCCCTGCCAGACACCCCTAAACTTTAATAAATTATGAGTATACTTTCGTCATAGTATAAAAGCTGGGTTTTACATATGTTACTTGGGAACCCATAAAAAAAATGCAGAGTGTAAGGGGCATCGTAACAAAACTGATACCATGAATTTAACAAATGGTTCTCGACTCGCCCAGAGTTGGAATTTTCCGTCTATATTTTCATGAATAATAGTCAAGTCATTTTTAACATTGATTTCTTCCTAAAATAAGGAAGAAATCATTATACAAATCTATCTCAAGTGATTACTATTTGAGAAAAAATGCAATGGTAATTTAGAATCAGTAAGTACGCTCGATCGCGCATTTCATGCTAAAATCAAGTGCTCAATGCTGAAAAATTTTAGCAGAATTAATGACAATATTGACGGTAAATTCCAACTCTCTAGAATCTAGAATCATGAGTTGAATCCATGATTCAATGGTATAAGTTTTCGTTACAATGCCCCTTACACCCTGTATACGCAGTGTGCATTGTATAACCTGAAATTTATATAATAGCCCCAACACCTTAATTCGTGTCGGATACGACAGCCACAATCGTTGCTTCGATCTGAGTCCGCCTGAGCATAAAAGTGTTCAGTTCTCATTATAGCAGGCCAAATCACAGGCGACTTCACGGCAGTTTACGCGATCGTAATCACAGATAACGTGTGTTACATGTATTAAAAGAAAAGCAATTTAGGCTCCACGCGATACTCGAAATAGCTGGAGGCCTTGACTGTTCGAAATGTCACAGGTTTAGAGTTGAAATTGGTACATCTTAAAACTTAACCTTAACATACGCACACAACTGTCGTTTTAACCCCAGATAGAGGTTTATTTGTCCACGAGGCACCATTTTAAGGTGTACCCGATGTTGTTCTAGCATGGAAAATTGGACTATTATATATAACTAGCGGCCCGCCCCGGCTTCGCACGGGTACATTACGGTTACTTTATTGGAGTTTTAGTAAGGATCCCTAATTTTTTAAAATATAATATAGCCTATGTCACCCGGGGATAGCGTAGCTTTCCAACAGTGAAATAATTTTTCAAATCGGTTCCGTAGTTTCGGAGCCTATTCATTACAATCAAACAAACAAAGTTTTCCTCTTTATAATATTAATATACTAGCTGTGCCCCGCGACTTCATCCGCGTAGTATGTTAACTTAGCAAAAATTTCGGGATTATCGGGTTAAAAAGTATCCTATATGTTAATCCCGGTTATAATCTATCTGTGTTCCAAATCCGTTCAGCAGTTTTTGCGTGAAGGAGTAACAAACATACATACATCCACACTCACAAACTTTCGCATTTATAATATTACTAGCTGTGCCCCGCGACTTCATCCGCGTAGTATTGGATTATTGGGTTAAAAAAGTATCCTATATGTTAATCCCGGTTATAATCTATCGGTGTTCCAAATTTCATCCAAATCCGTTCAGTAGTTTTTGCGTGAAGGAGTAACAAACATACATACATACATACATACATACATCCACACTCACAAACTTTCGCATTTATAATATTAGTAGGATAGCAGGATAATATACAAACAAAAATAGTTTTTTTAGAAATAAAAGTCAATATTGACGTGATAGACCAACAGTTAAAAGTCGAAATCATACCACCTAATAAGTTATGAAAGTTCAAACTCTAACTTGTTTATTCATGTAAGCTAACAAAGCATTTATAAATAGTCAGAATCTACCACCGGTTCTGAATGCTGCTTCCACTCAGCAGAACCGGCAAGGAACTCAATGGTTACTCTTTTAATTAATAAAAGATGGTGTACATTCTCAGGGACTGCAACAGAATGTGAGCAGGCAACACCATAGTCACTAAATATGTAAATAGTAATGAAATCTCACTCGAATACAGAGTGAAGGAATTACTTGGAAAGAGATTTCCGTTGCATTTAGTACTAAGATTCCATGCTTTCCTTGTTTTTAATACACGGAAATTCTTCATATTCAGAAGCATTAAATTGATGTGGCATTAAGAAATGCTGAAAAGTTTAAAAAGCCAAATAAAGAAAGTAATTCTAACTTACATTCGTACAAAGTCACACCCAAAGGGGTTATTTTTAACTCTCCGGGAACGTACCTATGAATAAATTAAACCACTTCAGAGTGCAAAGAGTCAGTTCAAGACTTGCTTTACAATAATTTTCTGTGAAACATGGCGATGTAACTGAATACGGACGACTGAAATTATGTACCCAGATTTGCCTACCCGTAGACGACGGGTACCTATATGAGGTCTTAGTTTAATTAATTGCATAATCACTCCGATTTGTTGATATAATATTTACAGATTAATACTTTTATTAAGCAACTTTTTGTCGTACAAAAAAAGGTTATAATACACACTAATTTACGCACACACACGGCGTGTAAATTTGTGCAGTATTTATCATACTAATATTATAAAGAGGAAAACTTTGTTTGTTTGATTGTAATGAATAGGCTCCGAAACTACTGAACCGATTTGAAAAATTCTTTCACACTATCCCCGGGTGACATAGGCTATAATATATTTTCAAAAAAATTAGGGATCCTTACTAAAACTCGAATAATGTAACCGCAATGTACCCGTGCGAAGCCGGGGCGGGCCGCTAGTTTACGAATAAAATGCTTATTACCTCCCACAAAAGCTATGAAGTATATAAATCTGTTTGGTACGGCTGGTCGATAGCGAGTTCAGCTGTTAGAAAAAAAGCCATCAGATTTTTTTTGGTAGGTAAGTAGGTAAATGCGGTCAAATGGCCTATTGATATAAAAATTGTGATGGAAATAAGGGATGTCGCACATGATACCTTAATTCGATACCTGAATTAGTTTTAAACTCTGAATGAAAAAAGACGTTTGGCTACGTCATCGCCACCGGTCATTTTTCGAATATCAGGCAAAAGCACTCTAAAAACCCGACGAAACAAAACAACCAAACGGGATCATCCTTTAGTGTCCCTGGCGTTAAATATTTTCAGTTTGTTTGGGTACCTAATACGCTAAAGTTTTTACAATAAAAGTACTGTGGAGCCGACAAGCGCTACGTGTACCACTTACGAGGCGTAAAAACGTATGAATAATAAAAGCGAGTGCCGCCATCATGGATTATCGTCCGCAGTTCCAACGGGCTACGCACTTTCGGGCCAGACAGTCGGTCTCGGAGGCACACGCTATGCATAATTTTATAAACGAACAATATGTATTTAGAGCTGTGTAAAATTCAATGAGCAATCGAGATATTCTCCTTATCTTTATCCTTAACCTCCTCTACTAGGTGAAACAGAAAGGGCATACTATTTTTTGCAACTTTACTTTGTAAATTGAAATAAAACTATTTTTACGGATTATATCGCGTTTATTAACACGATATAATCCGTAAAAATAGTTTTATTTCAATGTGTAGTATTTTGTAAATCTAAAACTATCGGCTTTGTGGGACAGTTGAAGTACTAAAGGTTTTGTAGACTTATGAAATCTGTCAACAGCTGTATCCCTATAACACATTTTGTTTTTCAAGTTTCCTCCAAAGCTGATAGTATTAGACTTACAAAGTTAAGTTTTGAAAAAATAGTATACCAATTCTGTTTCAACCTGTAAAGACGTGTTTGTTATTTTTTTTAAAAAAAAGATTACCAGCAATGTGAGTTTATCACATAACTAGTATTCCCGTTAGCCCCTCCAGCTAAGTTAATGCTTTTGTTAGGAGTGGGCTCACGTCAATAGTATAATGGCCAGGATGGCGATCGAACCCGGAACCTCTCAGCTACGACGGTGGCCCCTCTAACCACTAGGCTATATTGGTGGTATTGTGTGCCGTGGATTATTGGTGTAACCTTCTTATCTTATAGAATGCATGCTCTTTGGTCACCTTTCAGCATTCATCAGTTGACATTTTACAGCTGATGTCTGTATGTCTTTGACGTCTATTGATGTTGAATTTTTTTCGAGATTTTCGCCTGTTATTTTGAATAATACTTACATTATCTTTTTAATAACTATATATATTTTGAATATATTTTTCAATGGTATCGAACTATCAATGAAGCTCGCTAGGCTTTTCCTTTTTCCAAGTGCCTCTCATTGTTATATTCCATGTATAATCAGGAGTCAAATCATAAAGGTATAATATAGATCACGGTGTAGAAACATGGAATATTCCAGTCCTCTCTACGTATGTATGTGATTAAGCAATGAAATCTCTCTCGCAGAGTCACCGTGGATCGTCGCCCGCGATTCGCACATTCGCCCCAGACGGTAGGACCTTAGAAGCGGGAGCTACAGGCATGCCGCGTTCTCCCTCTCCCCTCCGAGCCGCGTCCCTCGACGTCCGAGCCGCGCCGCTCGCGCACGGATCCCTGGCATCTCTTGCTGATATACCAACGCCATCTAGCCCGAGACATATGCCTCCGAGATGTTTGTCGCCGCTGCTGATGCCGCCCAGGTAAGAATACTCAATTTAGTTATAAGTAACATCGTTAAGAGGGCTCTTGATATGATGGTTTGTGTGAAATACATCCTCTGGCTGGCATAGGCCTCCCCGAGTCCCTTCCACACATCAAGGTCCTCCATCTCACGCATTCACCGGTTTCTTGCGAAGCGTGTGATGTCATAGTTTATTGGACACCGTTTCTCTCTACGTCTTCCGACATAGTCACTATATTTCAGCTCTTCAGCCCTAACATTTGATTATTAATAAAATTAATATCGCCAGACAGACACACCAACTGTATGGTCTCAAACTAAGCAACGCTTGTACTATGGGTACCGTACTATGGACTGGAGGCAGTCCCAGTGATACCCAGACAAGAGCAAAGTACGGAAAGGCCATTTCCGAAATTTTCCCCAGCGGGAATCGAACCCGCAACCAACATGTGCAGTGAGCCGAGCGGCCTACGCTCGAACCACTGCGCCAAGCAGTCGTTGAATTAACACAATATTTGCCATTGCTATTCTTAAAGTGTGTGACCCCGATGTTTGAAAGCTAACTAAGGTTCCCATAACTATACTGACTGACCCTGAAAGTTTAATTCGATAAAGTAGTGAGCACATCTGTCTCCGGCTTCGCTAGTCCTGTCTCCCGTCGTGATTAACGACTAACGCCCGAGGCGTTACTTAACTTACATGATAGAGCTCGGCAGTAGCTACTTGACATAATCCCTGAAGCACCCCATCACCCTACCCATTCTGCTTTCTAAATCGTTCTGAATCAAGGTGTCATAATTTCTAGTTACATGAGGCTTACGTCACCTCATTACGTTGCTTCGGTAGTCAAACATTGAATAATACTTAAGTATATGTTACAGTCCTAATTCATTATCTTCTGAAATATTTCTACTTATAATGGCTGTCTAATTGGTCAAATATTTAATTTCTTGGCACGAACCTGTCTCATGTTCACACAACTATAAAATACTTACCCATGTCCTAATTATATGCTGCCTAATTAACACAAGCCTTTATAATGATGACTGTAAGTAAACCATTGGTTGAATTTAAAGTACTGCTATTATGTTCAAATTCTTAAAAGTAATAGGTACTTAGGTGCTCTTAATGTATGGCTTGCTATTCGCGATTTCTTTATGTTTAACTCATTTTCCTAATCGTGTAAGAATACATCAATACATAGTACATTACGTACCTACATGCGTTGAACGATTGAAATCGTCTCTTCATCACTACCAAGGAAATTGAACTTTACATAAAGGGCAAGGTAGTTAGGTACGCATATAGGCTCTTTTAGATAAACAGAGTCTGTTCATGGTTAATTGAATTTGATTAGTTTTCAAATATTACTGTTCAGTTCAAGATTTTTTTAAGCGAACATATCGCGATCTATTTATTGGGAACACTTAATCTGTTATTTTTAATAATATTTTGATGACTATATACTGAAATATGTTATACAATTACCCACCTATTCGCCATATTAACCTATTAACTATAGGCTCTGGTAAATATAATGATCAATAGGTATACTTGGAGATGTAAAACCCTGAATGCGAATGACCCAGTTTATTCTTCCACGGGAAAATGAAACGGAAATTACAGACTTTGATTGCAACTAGCAATCACGCGATAAATAATTGTCTTAGGTCAAGTTTCGATTAACCGCTTTCGCTCACGTAACCAATAGGTAATAGAAAATTATGTGTAAAATACCTACAGACTCATTGATTAACGCGTAGTTGGGTGATCCCACACTATTAGGTCAGTGGCGTATTAAAGGAGGGGCTAGGGGGGGCTATAGCCCCGGGCCCCACCTTGGGGGGGGCCCCGCAGTCTCGAATCATTTTTTTTTTTAAACCTGTTTCAAAGAATTTTGAACAAAAGTAAAATGTTGAAAGAAAGAAAATAAGTTAATAAAGTTAATAAATAATTTATAATAGGTACATTTTTTTTTAATATATGATAAATAGCCTTTTTCGCTGTCTTTAAGTGGACAGCAGCAGTGAAGGGGCCCCTTCTCAATTTTAGCCCCGGGCCCCATAAAGTTCAAATCCGCCCCTGTATTAGGTAGGGGAGAGTGGGTAACGGTGGATCAAGGGGCACAGTGAATAAACTGCCATATCTGTCTCTGTTTTGGTCTCACAAACATAGAAAATAGACAGGCGCAAGCTATTTACATTGCCCCCGCGCTGAACCAATATCCGCTGCGCTACGATAGGTGGTGTTCACGTTACCACGGTAAGAACAGAAAGTGACTACTAAAGTATTTTTTTAGGACTTTTTAAAAGTTGATTTGTAAGGATGTGTGTCTATATTCCGAATATATTAATCTTTTCCTACCACAATGAGTATTTATATTGTTTATTTCTTGAATCTCTTTCTTTCTAAATGTAGGCTCGATTTTTTTTGCAATTTTATTGTCGTTAACAACCGATGGGTATCAGTGGTTAATTTGCTTTTGGGTCACAGCGGATAGCAATTCATTGTACTCCACAGAGGCGTACTTGGATTTCTTTGGCATGATAACGTTTTATTTCATCTTGTTCTTTTTGTTTGATTCCAAAATGCCACGAAACAATGAGCGGAAAATCCATTCGGCTGCTAACCCTCAGGTTATGCAGCAGGCTATTAAAATCAAGGTGTAAAATTAAAGCTATTGCATATCGACTAATACCTACAGGTTTAACCTGCCTGGCTGGGACAGACAATTTATTAAGTTTTCAAGTGGTACCTATTTGTTGGGTAGGTTACTAAAAAGTTTAGTTCTCCTAGATTTATTTATGTTGATTTCTATTTCAAAGAAGTAAATATTATTCATAATAAATCTTTAATAATTTAGTTATCTTTGTAACTGAAATACTGTTTACATTTTTAAATAAAAGTAATAATTTAAACGATTCACTATTTAAAAATCCTCAGAAATCCACTGTGCCCCCACAGATTCACTGTAACCCTTGTGCTGATCCCTTGTTACCCAAGCACGGGGTAAACTGGATCATTTCCCATTCTTCAAAAATCAAGCTTTTAAACCAAATCTATCAAAGTCAGGGTCTTAACCATATGCTCGATTCGTAGCTGAATGATGTCACGTATGGATTTTTTGAAAAACAAGAGACTAGCACCATTTAGGAAGGAAATAATAAGCCGAAGAAAAAAAGTGGTTCACTGTTACCCACTCTCCCTTACCTACGCCTGTAAATTTACAATGGTGGTCTTTGTTGGAACGAAGACACCGATAAATAAATACCTACTTATTTGGGCGAATCCTTTTACAAGGGTTTTGTGCAAGGATCTCGGGACGTTTAAGACATTCAATCAGAAGAGTTACAAAGGTTGAGAAGGATATTTATTAACGGTAGTTATATAGCAGTTCCATCCAAATCTGAAAACATTAGTAGGTAGCTTCCTATAAGGACCTACTTCTAAACATAGTCGATGTAAAATCTTGGTATCTATTCGCGATGTTGATAAAGGCAGATTTGCCATTTTTAAAGATATAAATCAGTAGGTACGTACCTATTTCACGCTCTATTTCTAAAATTACCCCATCTTTTTCTAGGCGGATAGACCGTAGCAACTCTCTAGTGGAAAACAGCAGTGGTCTCGGGCCTCTTAGTCCTAGCGCGGGAGCCGCGGCTGTCAGTGCCCTAGGGGCCCTGCAACCGGACCTGTACACGAAGCGGGAGGCCCCCCTGGTGATAGAACTGGAGGGAGCGGGCCCATCGCTCGGCAGGATCCATCTACGCCTGAAGTACGACTTTGATCGATCTGATTTGGAAGTGCACCTTATTGAAGGTAAGAATAGTTATAGGGTAAGGTAGTTTTCAGCTTCCTTTGTATTTTGTTTGGTTTAATTCCGATATTTTGGTATACGAAGCGTCTGCCCTTCTAGACGCAAGTAATGGAACTATCGGAATTTATAATAACCGCCACTTTAGCAGCCGTGCTCACTGAAGCATATAGGTAGTCGGTTGTTATAAATACCCTATTCAAATCCGGGCCAGCCTCAGCTATCTTCAGAGCGATATGAATATCGCTGAATATCGCGAAGATGAATCTTATCCATCTTTTTATCTACTTGCACCACTTTGGTCGCTGTTCTATATAGTATATTTCATTAATTATTAGGTGGGCATACTGTAACGAATTTCTTCTGTGACTCAATATTCATAATTCCGTTTCCAGCTCACGATTTAGCAGGCTATGAAGCGGGCGGGTTCAACGACCCGTATGTCCGCGTGAGCCTGCTGCCCGAGGTGGACACCAGGGTCCGCCAGACCCCGGTGCACAGGAACGAGGCGAACCCGTTCTTTGACCAGCACTTTAAGTTCCCAGTGTCCCACGACGAGCTCTCTGACAAGACGCTGTTGTTACAAGTGTTTGATTATGACAGGTGGGTACTACAAATTAGGTACCTACAATACTGTTACTTCTCTGTTTGACGAGTCGTAATTTTAAGTACCTACCTACATACCCACGATGCGGGCGAACCGTGACAATCAAAACTTTTGACTTTCTCGCCTAGACTCGGGTTGTAATGAAAGCTAGCGATCCCCTCGTCTTCTGTGTCTCTTTCGGTTAGAACTAATTGGAATATCTCAATTGATGTAAAGTATGAGTAGGTATGCACACCCCACAAAACTAGCTATCTCATATTATTTAAATACCTAAATCTGAGTGAGATTTCATTTATTATTTACTATTACTTATCTAGTGACAATGGTGTTGCCTGCTCATATTCTGTTGCTGTTCCTGAGAATGTGCACCATCTTTTATTCATTGCAAAGAGTAACCATTAAATTTCTTGCCGGATCTTCTCAGTTGAAGCAGCATTCCGAACTGGTGGTAGATTCTGACTATTCATAAATGCTTTGTTGGCTTACATGAATAAAAACAATTTTGAGTTTGAGTTTGAAGCGGGCGATGGTAATAAGATAGTGGTGGCAAACCTACCTATATTATTCCACCTACATAACTTAATTCGTATATTTCCAGATTCTCCCGCAACGAAGTGATGGGTTCAGCGAAGGTCCCACTCTCCCGTGTTGAAGTAGCCGGTGGTGCTGAAGTGTGGGCCGAGTTGTCTCGCGAACGACGTCCCCCAGAAGAGTTGCAGGAGCTGCTGCTGTCTCTGTCGTACCTGCCTTCGGCTGAACGACTTACTGTGGTCGTCTTGAAAGCACGGAATCTACTCCCACCTCAGGAGGGGAAAGATGCTTTAGGTCAGTTTATCATCCTAGCCTGGTATAATACCTATTTAAAGATAACAAGTGTTATGAATAAACCCTTCGATGCCAAAAAACTAATAGTAGGTCCATATAGCTATTGAAACACGTTAATCGATACACCAAGGGCCAAAGGTGCAAGCCTTGTGGAACACCTCAAACAAATCGCATTTCCCCCTATTGTAGGAAAATATCCTTTCGTAACGAAAAAAAGATCACTATTTTATGTACACACGAAATATTTGCATACTTGTACAAGCTTGAAATCAAATCATAGATAATTACTTTACTAACATTATGTGAGATACTTTGTCAAATGGCTTACTAAAATCAATGCACATAACAACTTATTAATCCAGTTGACCTATGTAATATTTACAGATGTGTACGTGAAAGTATATTTATTGGTGAACGGGAAACGTGTGAAAAAGAAGAAAACAAACAGAAAAGAGATGAATAACCCAGTGTGGAATGAGGCGCTCTCCTTCAGCCTACCATCAGCTAACCTACAGGAGGCTTCAATTGAGGTAACGATGCAAGACTCTGTAATTTGTTTCAATACTGATGAAAAACAATGCCCTCTAGGGACGCCCGAAAGAAGCGAATCTTTATAGTATAAAGCGTAGGGCAGCTTCCACTCCGTATACCTATATAGTATTCGACCACCGCTTGGCGCAGTGGTTCGAGCGTCGGCCGCTCGGCTCCTCTGTACATCATGGTGGGTTCGATTCCCGCTGGGTTAAATTTCGGTAATAGCCTTTCTTTGTAATGCACTGGGTGTCACTGGGATCACCCCCAGTCCATTGTATGGTATCCATAGTACAAGCGTTGCTTAGTTTGGGATCATACAGTATGTGTGTCAGTCTAGCGATATTATATTATCACTACACAGTATAAAACAAAGTTGCTCTCCCTATGTATGCTTAGATCTTTAAAACTACGCAACGGATTTTGATGCGGTTTTTTTAATAGATAGAGTGAATCTAGAGGACGGTTTATATGTATAATACATGCATAATAATAGTAGAGTAACACTGATAAAAAATAACAGTGCGAAGCCGGGGCGGGTCGCTAGTTATTAGTATAACAGTGCCGGACCACCTGTCACCGTTGGCCATCGAACAGTATGCCCCTGTGCAGGTGTGCGTGGTGAGCGGCGGCGGCAGCGCGCTGGTGCTGGGCTGGTGCTGCGTGGGCGCGGCGGAGCCGGCCGCGGAGGGCCGCCACTGGGCGCAGATGGCGCACGAGACGCGCAAGGCCGTCGCCATGTGGCACACGCTCAGGTAGACGCAGCCGCCGCCGCCGCCGCCGCCGCCGCTGTCGGGATGTCTCGCGAGGTTCGTTAACCTGTAGGGCTTCGTTTTGAGCCACAGGGCCTACGCACACCACGTTTTTTAAACGCGCCGATACAGACGCGATAAGCACGCGAGTCAGACGCAGCCTGCAGACCTTTGCACACCTGTCCACGTTCTTTAAACGCGCCGTTGACGCGCGTTTGTATCGATACTAACGACAACAAACTGCTCTATAGGATAAAAGCGCGCCGTCGACGCGCATTAAAAAACGTGGTGTGCACATGCCCTTACGAGTCTGGTTGTTCGGTTGTTTCTTAACTTGTTCTAATGCTCGGAAATAGCCGGTTGTTTTCGATTTTTATCCGCGACGACCGCTTGGCGCAGTGGTTCGAGCGTCGGCCGCTCGGCTCACTGCACCGAGTGGTTGCGGGTTCGATCCCCGCCGGGGCAAATTTCGAAAATGGGATGTCGTAATTTTCACAGGTCTGGGTGTCACTGGGATCGCCCCCACTCTATTGTACGGTACCCATAGTATAAGCGTAGCTTAGTTTGGGACCATACATTAGATGTGTACGTCTGGCGATATTTATTATCTATAACCTCAAATCTGCTTTATCAAATAGAAACTTCCATGATTTGGATTCTCTATCAATGTGTCTATGAAACTAATTTTCGACCAAAATGGCGTTTCATTTGTTTTTCCTTTCCACCATCGATATAGCGAATCTAATTATTAATCAGAGTAAAAATACATTCAAATATATAGGTATAATAGTTCAGTTTAACGTGAGAGAGTATTCCAACCATCGATTTTGATGATTAAAATGTTGCAACCGGCTAGAGCACCCGAAGACTTGGAACACCCGAATTGCCGACAACCGAACGCTTCACTCTAATGTACTTACGGAACAGCATTAGCGGAGCGTAACCTCTAAACGCGACCTATTGCACGATACTTTTGTAGAGTTATTGCCTACTGTAGGTTCTAAAGGAAAAACGACCCATTTAAAAACATAAACCAGATATGAGGTTCACGTTACTACATACCTACCAGTGGGCTCAGTAAGGCTTTGAAGCCCTTTGAAGCCCTTTGAAGCCCTTTGCCAGGAAAGGGTTTTGAAATCCAAGTATAGACCTCGGTCGGTAAGCCACTCTTTCGACCATTGGCTGTGCGCTAGGACGATTTAACCACTGGACGCGAGATGTACTCGAGAGAAAACACGTTCACCCAACTTTTGCGGGAGGACTATTGTTCTAATATTCTAGCATGAAGAGCTGTCACCGTCTAATACGTATTAAGGCCAAGGCTATTCTTTCTCGGTACATAACCAGCCAGATTTAAGTGAGAAAGTCAAAGATTTATATGACAGCCTAGATCGCGCGTCCAGTGGATAAATAGTCCTAGGCTATGCACTATATGCATCAAGTATACTTACATTTATCATTCTAGTGATCTCAGACACTTGCAATCAAAATGTAACGGCACTTCTGTATTGTAGATATTTACTGAGACATTCTTATTGGGTACTACTGTTATAGAATGTACATGTCGCCGCCAACTGGCTTAATCCGCCGTTCAATTAACAGCCTAGGCACTTTACTAAACAGCGCCGTTCAACTAACGGCCTAAATGATATTCAGCCGTATAGTCTATTACAACATTTAATAAATTGGCTGGCTAATGCTTAGGCAACTGGTTGAAATTTAAGTACTACAAAACTTTTTCAAAATACTACCCAAGCAGAACGACCTGGATGGGTTTAGGTTAGGGTTTTTTTTTTTATGACCCCACAGAAACCCCACCCGGCAAATAGATTCGGTGGATCTAAAAAAAAACGTAAAAAACCTAAGTACCTAATAAAATGATTCCATCAAAGTTGTTTTTTTCCGACGCCATATTGACCATAGAGAATATAGAATATAGAGATATTGACAGTTTGGTGAGTTTCGGCGCTAGGTGGCAGAAAGTAAAACTAAATAGAAATGAACAGTCTAGGCAGGTAATTAAACGGCTAGGCAAGTAGTTAAACGTCATCGATCCAAGTCATTTGCCTAGCTGTTTGATCAAATGGCTGAATATCATTCAGGCCGTTAGTTGAACGGCGCCGTTTAGTTAAGTGCCTAGGCTGTTAATTGAACGGCGGATTAAGCTATTTGGCTGCGACATACATATTGTATCTACAACTGAATATATGATTTTCAATGCCGATTTTATATTTTTTTAGATCCTATTAACCTTATAATGTTGTGTCTACCTACTGTTGCACATAATATGTAAAGTTACCGTAGGTAAGTGCCGTATTCACAAAAAATACTATGAGGTCTCAGTGCGCGCTAACAAACAGCGCATTGAAATGTCTATAGTATTGGTAGATAAGTATTGTTTGTGAATACAGCCATTAGGCAACTCGCATCGACCGCTTACCACAATATTATGGAGTTTGGAACCGGCCGGTACTATCCAAACCATTTGTCGTCATTCTAGTGATATACCTAATAATTATTGTTTTACTTTTATAGCACTGACACCGACGAGACGTATGTGTGCATGGGTTCTGTCTGCTCCAGAGAGACGAGATTAATAAATAAATGTTATATCTCTTTATGAAGACACAGTAACTTTTCCCACATCCCTGCCTTCCTATCCACTGTCCACTATCAACTGTGGGCCCCAAATACTTCTGATATTGTGAAATTATCGATTATATAATAGTAGATATTAGTCTTAATATATGACTGTCTATATTGAGGTGAAAACTTTGAAGATTGAGCTTTTAAACACCAAAGAGAAAACTCTTATGAATTAGAAATGTACCTATATAATTTTTGGAAATTTATTGAATCATGTCCAATAATGATTGTATTATCAAATAAATCTGTCTCTTTCCAAGTGCGCCCACAGTTAGTCACATAGTAAATTACCTATTAGTAGTCATTCATTAGAATGACCCCTATGTTCAAGGGTTTTATGAATTATATCGAATTTTATTCAAAAATAAAAATATACGTACATATTTTTATCTAAGTGTGTATCTGTGTGAAAGAAAAGTATTTTACTTTTTATTTTCTTTACAATGTCCGAATAAAATGTCTATTTGTAAGATTAACTGTTGTTTAATTAAAATGAAAATCCCATTTACATTAATTATTCTCGTTTATTTTAAAACTTTTTACATGTTTGGTTACAATATTTTATGTTCAATAGTAAAAAATAATTATAAAGTATGGTAAGTATAAATATTTTACGCATCAAAAACACTTTACCAGAGCGTTGCAGTCTCGGAGTCCCAATCGCGGATATTATAGTCAATATGTCCAGTCACTACTAATGCACTATTATAAACTTACTCGCAACTTACCACTGGCGATGCGACGACCGGTCCCGACCAGCGCCAACTAAAATTGCATTGTTTAGAATTAAATCAGTGCTAGAAAGTACTAAAGTATTCGAGAACTCCAGCTATGATGCTGCCATCTATAACATATTATATTGACTTTTTGTAAAGATCTATATTTTATAACTGATATTTATTATTGAGTTCGCGAATACTATTAGTCTTATTAATCCCATCACCTGTCCCAAGTGTTGTGTGGCATGCTAAGTACACAAGTCATCATTACAGCTGAAAAATATTTTGCAATGATACATGTAGAAAGAAAAAAACAGCCATAAAAGTATATTGATTGAGTCTATATTGACCTCTTAAAATATATCAAAGGTGAAGGCGCCTGTCTAGCCCGCGAAATTCAAAATTTTCGAGTATTTTTATAGTTTATCCAAAATCTGAAAACATTTAAGACGACATTTTGTGATTTGCGAAAAACACAGTATGCAGTGCGTTTATTAATACATTTATTTTACTCTTAATATTATCACGATGGATATGATACTAGTAAATCACTAAATATACAAAAATTTCCAGATTATCTGGAGAGCTGTCGTTTTTGAAATGTTTTAAAGTAAGTTGGATATATTAATAAATGCACTGCACACGATCTTTTTCGCGAATTACAAAATGTGCCTTTTATTATTGTCACGTTATGAAAAATTTTCTAAAAACCTCAAAAAATTTGAACTAGATGGGCGCTTTAGCCTTAAGGATCTTATCAGACTGGCAGTTTGCGAGCGGGTTCCTGGATTAACAAGCTAGGTATGAATGAGCGGCAATATCGCTCGTCTTACTCGCACTCATACCGCCCCGCCCACAAACCGGATAAGGCCCCAAAGACTCTTTTCATATAAATAATTAAAATCTTATTAAGGAAGTAAGCACAGTAAATACTTCAAAAAAAATCGGCCATCAAACTATCTGAATTTTACAATTTGAATGCTAGTAATTTTTTTAAAACCATGCAAAGTTGTAATATCAAGATCAACAAGTCAAGCAAAACGGGATATACCAAAACAGAACAAAAATGGGGGGTAGTTATAAAAAATCGAAAAAAGATGTATACTTTACACATCATTGCAGATTCCTTACGCCGTCGGACGAAGGGGGGAGATGGGGATGGGTGTCTTTGCTTGTGTTTGCACTTCAGTGATCGTCTGTGCGAGTGTTTACGTGTGTGGTGTCATTGTGAGTGAGTTTTTGTGTGTAGGTATTTGCAGGCAGGGTCCTTGCAGTCGCCATCCACCTCGAATGGACAGAGAATCGCGTTCGGGTCTCCCTCCCAACTGGAAAGGTATATATTTGAATGTTTCTTCCCATCCTACAAGCTTGTTGAGCAACGCTCTTCATATTCGAAGGGGAAATTTGTACAAGAATACATTTTCGTCCTTGAAAGTAACTTGCTGAATAAAACTATTTGGATATTAAATTAAAACACGATTTAATTTCCCTATAAACTTATATTCGCTAAGCAATAAAATATGTAGCAATTGGAAAACTATGTTTGAGGGAATCATTTGTAATAATTATCATAATAATAAACATAAGAATGTTGAATAAAACTCGCACAGCATGTAACTTACTCTGTGTTTCCTAAAGCATCCAATGGTGATTTGTAATCATCCTTCACAGTGCTCCTGTCACAGGCTGCCATCTCTCTGTTCCCACCACCTTTTTCCACAACCGGACAACTCGATACATTTGTACTTGCGTGCAAGTCATTACTTCTATCTTCAACGGTGTTAGTTTTATCATTAGCGCTTATAGCGTCTGGCATTTTAACAACTTTTTTATTACTATTGACGTCTATCTGTACCGATAGTCTAGGATGGATTAATTTTAAAGGTGGTGGTTTTGGTTCAACTTTCAGGTCATTTGCCACACTGACTTTCACGGTTTTGAGTACTAAAGGATTCTTATATTCATTTCTAGCCGGGTTGTTTTCTTTTTGTAAACTCGGATTGTGCAGATTTCGGGATGCAAAGTGGCCATTCGTTTTGGAATGTTTAGAAGTTGTTGAGCTGAAAAAAGTTTTTGTAAAAGAAGAACCAAAAGTTGTATGTTCATGAGGATAACATTTAAACAGTACAATCAAGCTCCTAATATTATAAGGACATTTCAAAAATAAGCAAACAAACGTAAAGACCACAGAAATACCTCTTCAAGAGCATTTGATGTTGCAGTCTTATTTTGTTTAAATAATTTTGAACAATTATCTGCTGTTTTTTGTTCAGTGTGAGAGCTGTTTTAATGTTCCTAAGTTCTGTTGCAACTATTTTGTATTTCTGTGACATTTTTTTCCCTTCCTCTCTCAACTTGAGCATTTTTGCTGATTCTTCGGCAATCTTTTTTCTGAAAATCAAGAATTACGCCATTATAATTAACTACTGTATTTCGTAATTTTTTAATACATATCAGCATTTACTTACCTTGACAAATTGATTTGCTCCTCCAAATTATTCGCCAATTTTGTTGTATCAATTGTAACATTCCGAGGTTTCAAAGTGTCCTTCATAAGTGGCTTGTGAGCCATCATCATTGTGGATTGTCTTGCTAACTTCAGTTTTTCCAATTCGGCCATTCTCTTAACTAAGTTTTTGTACTCAATTTGTTCAGACTTGGGCAAATGTGTAACAGCCTATAAACAAAAAAGTAAGGTTTACATTCAGCAGAATACATAAAAAAGTGGCATAGTTACGAAATTTCCTGACCTTAGCAACATATTTCTCGTTCTTCTTAGGTGTTACTGGTTGCTGAACCACATCTGGAAGCTTTGAACTTTCAACAGCCAGTCTCGTTGATTTCAAAAACATGTCTAGTCTTTGTTGAAAATCTTTTTGTTCAGACAACTTCATGTGCATCTTAGTTAAATTTTTAGTAGCCTCATGTTCACCTTCAGAATCGGACTCGCCTAACTTAATAATAAATCTTTTTTCCTCTGGTACATTTTCGACTTGAACTGGATCTGGTATATTATGTACAGTTTCTTCAGTTTTATCAATAACATTTATAATATTAGGATTTACTAAATTAGATAGATTTTTACTTAAGGAAGTCAATAGCTTTGCACGCAATAAATCTTCGTCTTCTTCTAATTCATCTTCTTTTGGACAACTTAATGTATCAAGTGCATTAGATATGTTGTTTTCTATAGCTTTAGTAACTTCTGTTACATTTTGTTCTATGGTATTAACTTTGGCACTGACATCGGCGACTTCTTTGATTTTCTCATCAACATCTGAACCAATTTCCATGTCTACAGATTCTATATCCGTATTATTTTCCGAACTATTATTTTTAAAAAACATTTCCTGATACTCCATAAGCTCGTCACATAAATTGGAAGACTGGGACAGTCGTTTTTTCATTTTCTGTTTTCTTTTCTTTTCAATGGCTTTCTTCAACAACGCGGATTTGAGACAGATCAATCTTAGTTCAGCAGTATCACTGTCTTCGGCTTCTGATAAATTTTTATTTTCAGGCTGAATTATTTCGTCTGCAACCATTTTAGATTTTGGAATCTTGGTTTTAAGAGCATGCTGTCTTAGTAGTTCCAAATCTTCATCCGAGTCTTTATCTGAATGTAAGTTGTTTTGCTTTATGTGTTCTATAAGACCAGAATCTACACTATCCTGTGGCTGTTCAATGCTATCAATAGTTTTAACATCTTCATCAGTACACAAGTCTATTAGTTCAGTTGAATTTCTACCAACTTGTTCATTTTGATTTATATCTGAGTGAAGTGTATGATCATCAGCATTTGTTGATGAAATAGGAGATAGAATAGACTCATTTATGTTTGAAATAGGTAACAAGACGTCATCTTCAATTTTCGAATAAATATTAGTATCTGTTTTCTTTTCAGCTATCTTCACTAGTTCTGGTACATCTGGACATAGCATTTTCTTCAGTCTTGCACTCAATGATGACTTTTCATTGGATGTTTGATCATTTTTATCTTTATTAACATGAACAGCATCAGCTAGTTTTCTCCTTCTATTTCTATATTCATCTTCTGACTCATCACTTGTTTCACTTATTACTTTAACTTCTAACTTCCTTTTGTTACGATGATTTTTCTTTTTATACTCCTTGTTCTTGACACTGTTAACTGGTTCTTCTTTTTTTCTTTTCTGTCTGTGGTGTGACTTGATATGTCTTTGTTCTTTTCTATGTACATTTTGTGTACAGTTATAGTCTTCTAGCTCGGTTGCGGAAATTTCTGACAGGTCACATAACAATGCATCCTCATTTTTAGGTTTTGTACCTAGAATTTTATAGAATGCACACTATGTGCCAATAGGGGCAAATACCTACCATTGAAAGTAAAGGTTCATTCAATTTTGTAACATTTGGGTTCATTATTATTGAAGTTGCAGTGCTATAAACTCATATTTACATTATGAGTTCACCAGGAAAACTCAATATGGTACAAAAATATGTTTGTATTATTATTAATAATTATTATATTTCCAACCAGTAACCAAGGTCTAGGAGTGATCCAAATAACTTTCAATTCGAGGCAAATGACAATAATACTATCTTTGAAATCTGTCTGCTATGGCAGTCAAACCCTTAACCAGGTTCAGTGAGCCAAGCAACGAATACTCAAACAATAGAATATGTCATAGGTAGTAAATTTGTATAATTTCTCACAAGGAAAAGCTACACTCTAGTTATAAATTCATAAAATACAATACCTATTTATTATAAAATCTGTACATAGTAGTCATACAGGGTTACCGCACCAATCAATCAAGTGTCTTGTCATATACTAGTCCAAATTACTTTATTTAATTCTTGGTAATATCAAAAGGCAACACACTAGAGCTATTCTATTTGCAATAATACCTACTCTTCACAAATATTAATTGTAACAAAACGGGTGCATTTAAAAAAATAATAAGGAATCTAAAAAGACAAGCAGGGTATTTCATTCCCGATCTTCTCAGTTGAGGTTGTGTTCAGCTCTGATGGTAGACTTAAGAAAAGTATGTAAAAAGTGAATGCCCCATAGGCCTAAATATCAACACGAACTCATTTGATTCTATAATATTTCTATGGATAAACAGTCAATTTGTGTATTAACACATACACAGTTTAATCCACTAACATTAATGTTGAAATTTATATCCAGAACAGTAATAATTAGGTTAAAGGTTATTTATCAGCAAGGTCATTAGGTAGGTATTCAATATCTGTGATAAAGGTAAATATGGAACAATAACATAAGTATATAAATATACGTATTTAAGTACACATTGAAAAGTTACTGTTTACATTACCTGGTACAACAGATGAACGTTTTGCTTTTTTTCGTTCAAGGACATTGTTATAATTTTCCAGTACTTGTAATCTTTGGCGGAGCAAAAACTCCTCTTCCGACGATATATCTGATAGATCATCAACAATTTCACCCTCCTCCATCTCTGAATCAGCGTTTATTGGCTGTATGTTCTCAACACAGGCCATCCTCTCAAGACCTCTGGAAAAGTTTTCTTTCGACCTTTTGAAAGAGACGAACGTAAGCCACACGTTAAGACATAATATTTAAGTAGAAATCCATTACGGTCAACTTACCTACAGAATTCAGTGTATAATTATGGCACTCTTTTCAGTTATAATAAAAAAATATAGAATAAAATAATAATGTTCGCTTTCCATCCTGCCATCACAGATTAGAGATATGTCAGCTCAGCAATCTTTTTTTATTTCTGATAGTGTTGCGCGTTAGTGATGTTAACCGGATTCAAAAACCGATTTTTCTTGAAAAAAAAAGATTGCTTTTTATTCAAATATATGTGTCATATATGTTATGATATAGGTTGTTTATGGTGTGACAGATGGTTGGACTTGAAAAATAAAGGAATAAACTTTGACACGTATTTTTATTGGAAGGAAATAAGAAAATGTAGAAATATTATTAAAACACGCTCCCTCTCGGGAACCAGAGGTGAGTGAAAAAATAGTCAATAATAGTCAGTCATATTATATATATAATCATCGGGTCAAGTCAAAAAGATGTCGAAAGAAAAGAAAGTCACGCCATTGCCGGCGAGTCAAGCCATGATGTCGTCATTTCAGGCTATGTCCAATGTAATAAAACCCATGAATATTGCAGCAGGAAATCTTAAAGATGCCTGGAAAAAGTGGATTCAACAATTTGAAATATATTTATTGGCAACTGGTTTGGATCAACAAAATGATGATCGGAAAGTTGCGGTCTTGCTTCACCATTTAGGTGAAGATTGTATAGATATTTATAATTCATTTGGTCTAAATAAAGATGAGACTTACGATAAAGTAATTAAAAGGTTTGGTAACCACTTTGTTCCTAAACAGAATAATCGACCAATAGCTTACTCGTCACGAACACTAACGGACACACAGAAAAATTATGCACAAATTGAAAAAGAACTTTTTGCAATTTTGTGTGGTTGTCAAAAATTTCATCAATATGTATATGGTCAAAAAATAACGGTTGAAACAGATCATAAACCATTAATAACTTTATTTGAGAAGCCTTTGTCACAAGTTCCTAGTCGATTGCAGCGTATGATGTTGTCATTACAACTATATGATCTTAATGTTATTTATGTTCCCGGTTCAAAGTTATATATTTCCGATACTTTGTCAAGAGCTCCATTACCGGATAAAGAAGAACATTCTATAGATAAAGATATTTCAATTCATGTAAATTGTGTCATGTCTAGTATTTCAGCATCAGATACAAAAATACAAGAGTTAAAAGATGCTACTCTAGAAGATAATACATTGCAAATGTTAAAAAAATATTGTATGGAAGGCTGGCCTAGAAGTAAAAGTAAATTGTTAGATTCTGTTAAGCCATATTGGAATTACCAGGCAGAAGTAACAGTCATTGATGGTCTATTGTTTAAAAATAATGCTATAATAATACCTACGTCTATGAGAAAAGAGATGTTGTCGAAAGTTCATGCTGGTCATTTAGGTGTTAGCCGTAGTAAGAATCTAGCTAGAGGATCAATATTTTGGCCTACTATGAATTCAGATATTAAAAATATAGTGGAACAATGTCCAACATGTGTAAAGTATAGACCTAATAATTCACATGAACCTTTAATTGTTTCAAAAATACCAGATGTCCCATGGGAGAAGTTAGGATCAGATTTATTTCATTTTAATGGTAAAGTTTATTTAGTTGTTATGGACTATTATTCCAAGTACATTGAGATGGCATGTTTAGATAATAATTCTTCAGCTCAAAAAGTAATTAATCAATTAAAAGCTATGTTTTCACGTCATGGGATACCATTAACTCTAGTAACAGATAATGGTCCACCTTTTAATTCCATTTTATTTAAAAATTTCATTTATGAATGGATATAAACCATGTCACCACCAGTCCTAATTTTCCGCAAGCAAATGGTCAGTCTGAGTCAGCTGTTAAGATAGCAAAGAATATTTTAAAGAAAGCAATGGATGACAATACAGATCCTTATCTAGCACTATTGCATTATAGAACTAATGAAAAAGAGTATTTAAAATCGCCATCTGAGTTGCTTATGTCAAGAAAATTAAGAACATTATTACCTGTCAATAAAAAGTCATTAAAGCCAAAAATAGTTACATTTCAAGATGTTCAACAAAAGCTGAATAAGCATAAAAGTAACTATAAGTATTATTATGATAGGTCAGTAAGAGATTTGTCATTATTGTCAATTGGTGATAAAATAAGATTTAAAAAGATACCTACTGGTCAGTGGCTACCAGGTATTATAATTGATTTAGTCAAAGATTGTCCAAGGTCATATATTATTAAGTCACAAGAAGGAGCCATATATCGTAGGAATAGGCAGCATATTATTTTAGATAAAACTAGTCAATATAAGGATTTCAATAGGTTTCCTTTAATTGATGAAAATATTAAGTCTCAATCTAGTCATGCATGTTCACCAGTCAAGTCGAAGTCGTTTGGTGAGATTCCTAAATCGGAAACAATAAGTAGAAGTCATATGTCAGAGTCATATTATCAAGGTATTAAGTCAAAAAGTCCAGAGAAGTCTATAGTCAAGAGTCCAAGTGAAACTGTTGAGTCAAACAATCAATCATATAAAAATTTGTCACCGGAAGGTAGTTCATACAATCAGTCTAGTAATAATAGGCAAGATGGTTGTAATCGAGCGTCAGATAATGTTAAATATTCACGTTATGGTCGAGAAATAAAACTTCCTAAAAGATATCTTAATAATATAAGTTATGTGTATTAAAGTTTTAAGTTTTGTGTAGAATGTTTAAGCAGTGTTAAGTTGTTTGTTTTTTAAGTGGAGAATGTGTTTAGTTTTTTTTCTTTCTATTTTTTTTAGTTTTAAGTGAGACTTAAAAAGGGGGATGTTATGATATAGGTTGTTTATGGTGTGACAGATGGTTGGACTTGAAAAATAAAGGAATAAACTTTGACACGTATTTTTATTGGAAGGAAATAAGAAAATGTAGAAATATTATTAAAACAATATATTTCAGAATTTAGTACCGTATTTAAATCTTAGGTCAATATTAATAAATTGATCTCAAGACTGATCTCAGACTTGAGATGAATGCTTTTGACATGTCATTTTGTACTGGTATGACATAAGAATCTACATTTCCAAGATCGCTCTCAAACTTGACATAGATTTACTAATACGGGCCTTAGATATATATCCGAACGGCTAGAGTGATATAGTTCGTTTTGTCTATAATGTGGGGAATCGCTATTAAAATGAGCAAACACAACATCATTCGGCCATTAGTCGTTTAATTGCGATTAGTCCCGCTGGAATTAAGTCTTGCAGGTTGCTCGATTTTAGGGATCTGTGGTAAAACTAAGAAAATATTGTAGTTTTTCCGTGTCTGTCTTGTAGATTTAAAACAAAGCTGATATCCTGTCGATTTTGAATAAATTCAAAAGTAAAAGTCGCAAATTAAGCACAAAGGTGTAACTTTCTTTCTTGTATTAACTTTTTTATATAAATAGGTTATGGTAGGCTACTGGGTAAGCCTCAACTGTGTTCCGAAAGTCACGCGTTCAAAACTCAGCAACGAACATGCACCAATAGAATTTTCCCCACGAAAAAAAATACTCTTTTTCGTTAAAGAAGCGACCGAGACAGCTTAAGCTGTCTGTCCCGGCTGTCATAGTCATTAAGGTATGTCCAAAGATTTCGGGTCACCTGAAAACTTCGACAAGTAACTCTAGAGTTAGCCACTAGCTCATACGATAAGAAATAAAGAATATAGATACTGGCTATAAAACCCACCCAAGTGCGTACCTCGATATGCACTGTCTTAGGCCGTTTATTATTGTTGAATTATTGTTTTTAAATAAAGTTTTTTTTATGGTGATTCATAAGAGAATTAAAAAGGAAAATAAAAATGTAGCCTGTGGTTGGTTAGATTTACAAATAAAAAAAGGTTCTCACCGGTTTTTACCAAAATAACGGTTCTCAAACATTATATTGGTACATCACTATTGTACTTCGGTCAGTGTCAATGTCAGTCAGTGTAGGCGGCCGTCACAATTAATGCCTCTCGGCTGTCGGACTCCCTCATAGACAAAATACATATTTTTTATTATTTATTATCACAGAGTTACTCCTTGTAAGTCATAGAGATATAAGACTAGAGTAGGGGAGCCAAGGCACTCACAAGTGGAACTGTGGCCCCGCTAGAAAGAGAGAGAAGATGAAAATCAGCTACCTTTCTATCTATACTGACGCATGCGCAGTCGCGTGCCTTCAAGAGTAGGGGAAGAGCGTTTGATATGCTTAGTTTTGCACAGCTTGTTTACATACATACAGTTCAGAAGGTTATGTTTGTGAAATGTTGTTTATTATGAATACTATTAGATTTTTTTATTCACTGTAATTCAAATGGTACAAAATGAGGGTAACTTGTGCCGTTTGCAAAAAGCAGCCCATACCATCTGATAGAACTCGGAGTTTCCATCAGTAAGTACTTATTGAACGAAAACAAAAACATGTATGATAAAGATTGATATTAATTGAACAGTTTGAAATTGAAATATCAATGTCTGTGTTCTTAATTGCAGATTTCCTATCTCTTTGCTTCCCACTCGCCAAAGCGCGCGACTGCGCATGCGCCAATAGAGAGAAAAGGTAACCGGCTTTCATCTCCTCTCTCTTTCTAGTACGGCCACACTCTCAGCGCCGTCTTCCCTCCTCTATTCTTATATCTCTATGTTGCAAGTAACATTTTTTCTGAGATACCTGGGTAGTGGTTACCTCAAAAATACTATCGGTTACCTACAAGAAGGTTACCTATATTCACTTTTTTTTTTTTTTGGTCAAAGCTGCTAATGTCAAGTGAACCAAAGTGAACCAATATTCTATATTATTAACCACAGACTTATAAATTCTACGTATAAGGATTTAACCTTTAGATATAACCAAGAACTTTATACATAACACTGGATGTTTTAACACGAACAATGTTTTGAAGCAAAAAAATATGACCTTGAATTACGTCACGTGTTTGTTGCTTCTCTCTTTAGGGTGACAACATCGGATCTCAAGTTTAGGACTGACGGTTTCGGGCCCATATTAATAAATCGATCTCAAGTCTGAGAGAGCGATCTTAGAAATGTCAATGTTTCTTATGTCATACCAGTACAAAAGCGCAGTCAAGATCGTTACAAGACTTATGTGTTAACAATGTACACTGCTTATTAGATGCTACGCATATTTTAAAGCTTACTAGAAATGTCTGATTATAGGTACATTAACAACGCCAGACGGAAATGTCATTTAAATTTATTAAAGAACTTCACATGGTGCAATTGAAAGAAGGGTTAAAATTGTCCAAAAAGTTACAGGTGGACATGTCAACTATCATAGTATAAAAATAAATACATATATGTACGTCTTGCAGCGCAGACACTCAGTTCTTCTGTCGCTGATGCTATTGATTTCTTGTGCAACAATGGTGATCCCAATTTCAGTGGAAGTTAAGCTACCACAAAATTTATTAGAATAGTAAATAGATTGTTTGATGATAATGAATAGTCATGTCATCGTGACTTTTCTAATCTTAATCACATCACACCTGTTTTTTGTATTGTATTGTTATTAAATGTGTTTGTTATTGCTATTACTGGAACATATTTTTAAAGAAAGAAGAAGAATCAATAATTTATAAAGCTTCCAGGTCACCGCAATCAAAAGATACAACCATTTAAGTCACATCACATATGTTGATACGCGTTACAAACTCACTCATCATAAACAAGTAAAAAAAATTAAACAAGCCAGTGAAACCATTTCCAAAATTACTTAAAATTTAAAAATATAAATATGCGGTATGTATCAGCTAATATATTTCAGCTATCTGTGGAAGTCCCGTCAAAATCGGTCCAGCCTTTTCGGAGATTACCCGGAACAAACCGCTTCAACCCGCTTTTTTGTTACCTATGTATTGTACGAGTATCTACTTGCATATGGATTTAGTGAAAAGGTGTTATTTTGATATTACAAACAGGCACTAAAAATTTATTTGTTTGTATAAATAACCCAACCGGCATTCGAGCTTACGCGCGTTCTCTGCGTGACGGTATAACTGTCACTAACTCACAGCGCGGTACCAGCGCGAGCACGTATGCGAGCCGAACGCCGCGCCGGCTCGGCTCCTGCCTAGGGTCGAAGTGTGCAGGGGGCAAAGTGAGGTATACGCACCCGTCATAAAATAGGTACCCATTGTGATTGTGGTACTTATAAACTTAGCACAATCACAATATATGGTGGGTACTCATATTGTTAAGGCTTGTCAACCTTTTTGGTATATAGTTTCTCTTTTGACTTTATGGTGTTTGTAGCCTAGCAACAATAACAATATAGATTTTCATTAGCATATTTTCTACAGCATTTTTACTTTATCATTAACCCATTGGAGCAGGCTTGGGGACCGAACACATATAAGTGTAATAAGATGATTGACTTTGGAACATATGATTAGTATAATACTTATGTATCCTTCCTTACTCAGAAAATCTGAAATACAGTGAGAAGATGGTCACCCTTCTTAGGTCAAATGTTCATGTAAAAACTAAATGAATATAGTACGAAAAGTACAACATAAACTGTTATATCATTAATCAATAGCCACACAATACTAATAATAATCATTTATTGATGTTTTATTATGTCTCCCATTAAAAATAATATAAATATGGTTAAATACGGTGATTAGCGTAAAATACAATTACCCGTGTAACTTAATGTTTGAGTTTGGTATCCATACACTTCTGCAATTTTGCACAACACAATACATCGTTTAAATTACAAGAATACACTTTTATTTAAGCATTAAACTAATTTAAAAATGCGAAGTGCTTGAAAATCTTTGACAGTTTGGCCATAGTGTCAAATTGAGTGTTCTATCAGTGTTGCTAAATTATTAAAATAACAGCTACCGACAATCAGGAAAGTGAACCGTTGATATATTTTTTGGTTTTCTATATAAAAATAAATACTGAAGTCAAAAGAGGATTCTCAAATTGAGCATATGTAATATGTAAATAAAATCCATAAAAAACAGACACGAAAACCATGGACTTGCGAAATCTTGGCTCATCACACGTTAGTTTGGGTATTTTTTTGTGTTTATCATGGCAATTTCAGATGAAGTGTGAGAGGGTCAGAGCATATGTATGTATGTAAAAAAACCTGTCTTCACTCCATAGTTCTACGTGATATCTCCAGTGGTATTCTAACCTTCTTGGATATAACCAATATATACAATTCTTGGATTTAGCCAATTTAAGTATGTGTCAAGCAAGCATGTCTTTTGATTTGACATTACAGGTAATTTTAGGGACGTCGATTTTAAATATAAACCTCAATATCGATATTGGATATTTCTTTGACCTCGATTTTTACCATTGTCCACGTATTAGCAAATATCGATGTACAAAAACAAATTAAATTAAACAATCGCATAATCACATTATAAAATATGTTATTTCTTTGCGAATACGGGTTATACTAACATAAATTATATACTTAGTTAGATACTTATATGAATTTAAAATACATAAATACAATTCATTTGGTGGTAAAAGGGATTTACATACTTAACTGAACCGTCCCACCTGTTTCAATCTTGATGAAAATAATAATAATAGGGCAGATTGTGGCGAGCTGTTGGTGAGTAGCGACACCACGGACCCGAGTACCCCAGAGAGTTGGTCAGGGCCCTCACTTCGGCGTGTCTTCCTCGGCCGAATGGAGACCGACGAGGGTCCGCGGGACTCTCCGCTCTGGCTTGCCTTAGTTGGCTGTCCAGAGAGGGGGGTTAGAGCTATATGCTCCGCGGGTGGAAGTGTTAAAGGGCATAACGCCGCGAGTAACTCCGGAGAAAGCGCAGCACACCTCTCTACACCCCTGAGCCGCCCACACCCGTGTTGCCCCTAGCCGTCTTATGATGGTAATTTTAGGGGCCCATCTAGTGAGCGGCAAGTCACCACCTGCCGAAGATAGTTGGATAATACTAATTATGGCAGGTGTCCGATTTCTTTACAATAGCCCCCAATCCATTCCAATCCCCAGTCCATCCAAACTCCATCAATATAACCTTTTTTCTCTTTCCATATTTCCCATCATTTGCAGTGGTTGACCTAAACATATGCCTTACATGACAATAAACTTCTCACAAAGGGCCTCTACATGTTGGACCATGTCCCCATGCAAGCCTTCCAAAGGACTGGGCAGAGCCCATGATACAGAGAGACATAATAATATTAAAATTTATTTGCCATCAATTTCAACTCCCTTACATGTTAGTAGGTACAAAAACGAAATAAACTAGGGTTATAAAACAATTGTAAGTGAAAAATGTTACGGTACGGAAAAATGGTAAGTTACTAATATCGTTAGGATGGGATGAAATTCCGTACGATATTAGTAACTTATGGAAACAATTTGTTAATAATGTACACGCCATTTGCAGTAATCCTATAAACATTGAATTGCACTCATTTTCTGATGCCAGTAGGAAGGCTTATGCTGTTGTGTATATTTCAGGTCCACTGACACTTTAAGTCACTGTACTTACTTGTTTGACGAGTACGCTTTTGACTTATCATTTTGTATTAGAATGACAAAAAGTATAAAATAAAAAATATCTCCAGACGAACACATCAACTGTATGGTCCCAAACTAAGCAATGCTGTACTATGGGCACCGTACAATGGACTGAGGGTGATCCCAGTGACGCCCAGACTTCGACAAATTACGAAATGGCCATTTCCGAAATTTGCCCCGACGGGAATCGAACCCACAACCACTGGGTGCAGTGAGCCGAGCGGCCTACGCTCGAACCACTGCACCAGTGCGGCGTCAGTAGTCTTAGGCCCGTATTAATAAATCCATCTCAAGTCTAATAGCGCTCTTGAGTACGCTTTTGACTAGTATTTTGTACTGGTCTGATATAAGAATTACATTTACCGAGACCGCTGTCAGACTTGAGATCGATTTATTAATTCAGGCTATTGTCCACTGTACGGTGTCCAAGGACTAGGTATACTAATAAAACGGTCTCCATAGTACAAACGTAACTTACTTTGGGACTATGCTTAGGTCTATCCACCCGATATTGAATTTATTCTTGACCTACTAATTAGGTTCCTACTTAAATCAACGCCAAGCGAATGATCATTTTGAAAAGTAACAACTATTCATGTTACGCAACTATTCAACAAAGGAACAACCTACTAATTTCAACATCAAAGTTCCTTTGTTGATGCATCATCGATGTTTTACTTCGTAACATGAATATCGATGATCGATAGTTAACCAACCAACATCCCTACAATATTTGTTTCGAATTAGCTTGCTACATATCTCTAATCTGTGTTTCGAATGTTGGTTCTTCTTGGATAAGGAAATGAATTTGTTTGTATTTTCATAAACATTTAC
The DNA here is from genome assembly GCA_905147325.1 of Notodonta dromedarius. Lineage (NCBI taxonomy): Eukaryota > Metazoa > Arthropoda > Insecta > Lepidoptera > Notodontidae > Notodonta > Notodonta dromedarius. Next base: position 9,242,619 of record LR990165.1, on the reverse strand, counting down.
GTACAAACAATTGTGATTTAAAAATCTATTAACTGTGCATTTATCTGTGTGAGTTTGCCGGCAGTAAATCAGGGTTTTATTCACCTACCTACCGAACTTAGGCAGACTTTAAAGATGTACGAAGAACATGAAGATGATTATAAATTCGCGTCTTGTACGTATTTCGCCAAGAATCATCCCGGTGAGACCTGTGGGAGCAACGGGCTGCCCTTAACGCCTAGTTCCATCACCATACTGGGACGAGCACAGCGATTATTGACTATGGATCATCCAAATCTTTGCACATATTTAGATGTGATAAGGGGTAAACATGGTGAGTATATTTATTTCGGTTCTCTCAAGCATTTTATGACCCCAAAATTGAGACCTGAATAATAGGGTGTTATTAAAATAATAATATAGGTATTATATTTAAATGTCTAGAAGTTTATTTTTAGTAAATGATGATAGACCCGCCCCCTGTTATCTACTATGTAAACATCGCCCCCTGGGTTCCCAAATACAACACAGAAGTAATGACAGTCTTACAAAGGGACAAAGCTATTTGAAAATATTTGATGCTGTAGGTATTGCAAGCATCAATAGGCTATGGTAGCTGCTTAACATCAGGCAGGCTATACACTTGTTTGCCATCTTTGTTACATATAAAATAAAATAAAAACTTAAACTTGGCCACCTTAGTGCAAACTTAAATTGTTTGTGATTTGTTGCCTTTTGAATTGTTATTTTATATATTACTAGCGGCCCGCCCCAGCTTCACACGGGTACATTGCGGTTATATTATTCGAATTTTAGTAAGGATCCCTAATTTTTTTGAAAATATATTATAGCCTATGTCACCCGGGGATAGTGTAGCTTCCCATCAGTGAAAGAATTTTTCAAATTGGTTCAGTAGTTTCGGAGCCTATTCATTACAATCAAACAAACAAAGTTTTCCTCTTTATAATATGAGTATAATTTATTCACAGAAAGGATCATAATTGTTGCTGAAGTCATAGGGAAATCATTAAGAGAATGCCAAACAAAGTTTTCATATGAGGAGATTACTAACATTGCTTGTCAAACTGTAAATGCTCTTAAATTCCTTCAAGAGCAAGATATCACTCACAGGACCCTGTCCGATGATAACATATTGATCGATAACAATGGAAGAGTGAAGTTGTTCCACTATGGAATGTATTACATGACTGATGGAGGGAAAGAGGTGTCATTTCCATTGGGGTAAGTCAATTATGTGGTCAGGAAATAGGGTACTCGACTAATGTATTTTTATTGTATAATTTTTTTTTTTCCTTGTTAAGTGTACTGTTTTTGGGCAAAGGCCTTGCCATTTTCGTCACCACAGAGCCCTATCCTGCACTTATTGAGGCCACATTTCACCCGCAAATATTAAGCAGTTAACACATAAAATCACACAGACTAGCAGTCTTGGTCACCCTAGGCTGTGTAGTATTATTATAAGAATAAACTTATTTTAAAACAGTAGTTAAATTTAAACTTATAAAAATTGATACAAAGTGTACCTATTTTGTTTGAGTGACTAAATCACTTCATATGGAAGGTTTTACTGTGGATCCCAAATGAAGCAAAAGCTTGTATCTTTGGAAATTATGCTTTAGTGTAGTGTTATTTAGTATCCTCACATGTGTGCATTAATATATTATTGCCACAATTAGCCGGCCCTAACATCTAGCCGCTCCACAGATATAGATTTACCTATCTGTGAGCCGCGCGAAGCCCTGAGCCTTAAAATAAATCCACTACTGATAACAATGAGGTCATAAATAATGTTATATTTAGAAGCCAATCATGTTGATAACCATAATTTCAGACACTAGTTAGATATGCAGATAGGTTTCTCGCTAACTAATGTCCTTCTAATTAGTTTACCCAGATACCTGAGCCCCGAGACAATCCTCGGTGGAGGTGGACCATCAGCAGACGTATGGTCTTTCGGCATCATACTTCTGGAGCTGTGCATCGGCAAGCTGTGGAACAGCCTCAAGCCGGGCCCGATACTGAGGAGAATCCTGACGCTGGTGCATGCCAGTAATCCGGCGGAGAGGATCGCGAGGGAACATGACTGTTATGAACAATATAAAGTAGGTCTATTTTAGAATTTCACTCGAATTGAGGGACAATGTATAAAGTTTCGCTTCCTGGAGAGGTATTTTAAATAATTTGAATCAATATCGAAAACTGATTCATAGAACTTCTGAGCTTTAAATGTTAACTATCTTTTAAGTAATTTTGAAAATTATTGTGCTGTTAGTAATCGTAAAACATATACGATTACTAACATTCAAATACTTTTCCTAATTAATATGAAAAGTGGTAAAAATACAGACATTTAAAGTTTTCGAATACGTTTTCGATATCGATTCAAATGGTTTAAAAAAGCTCCCTGGTCCATTAGCAAAATGTGGGTGTACTGCAGTGCACCTCTGCCTCTCCCTTCGGGGAATACAATTAAGCATGATAGTGGATAATCTGTATACCAATGATAACAGTGCTGATTATGTCTGGTACAAATAAATTTGACTAAACAATTCTTTCAGCAAGTACCAGATCACTTAAGAATAATTATAGAAAAATGTCTCAAAATATATCCCAGTGAGAGAGCGACATTAGAAGAACTATTCGAAGATCTATCCCGAATCGATACCAGGGAGCTTGTTGAAGTGAAGAAACCTCGGGGCTTGATGGGATGCAAGCTACAGTATCTGTACCACTGGTGGCAGCTAGCCGGTGGGGATATACAGGCGGAATTGAAAAAGAACGGTCTTATAAAGAGTAGCCCGCCTATATTGTCAATGCCTATGTAAGCAATCAAATTAGATAATAGTTCTTGATTGATCTCAGTCCAAATAAACCTTGCATCTAAACCTTTTACGGTGAAGGAAAACATCGTTAGGATACCTGCATGTCTTAGAAAATCTAACTGATTTTCGAAAAACATGTGAAACCTGCTGGGATAGCAGATTTCACATGTCTTTCGAAAATCAGTCTGGGCTAGCGTCGTGGATTATGGCCTGAACCCCCCTTGCATTAAGGGGATGACAGTGCCCAGGAGTGGGCCGTTAAAAGAGCTACATTATTTATTTATTTATTGATAACCTTATTTCTTTTAAACTTTAGAGCAATACTCCTCGACGGCTGTACAATTGGAGGTAAAACAGGGGCATTATTCGATCGTCGAATAGCCAAGTACAGCCTAGATTTACTAAAGTCTCGGCTCAGCCATGTCCCGGCTCACGACTACTACCCGCTGATGCACGAGAGGAGGAGGCAGGACGATGCCGTCACGTTGCCGAAGATCATCAGAGAGAGAGACACGGAGTACCAGTTTTATAGGCTGCTTTGGTTTCAAAGGCTTTTGCATGTAAGTTTTTATTTATCCTACTAATATTATAAATGCGAAAGTTTGTGAGTGTGGATGTATGTATGTATGTTTGTTACTCCTTCACGCAAAAACTACTGAACGGATTTGGATGAAATTTGGAACACAGATAGATTATAACCGGGATTAACATATAGGATACTTTTTAACCCGATAATCCCGAAATTTTTGCTAAGTTAAAATACTACGCTGATGAAGTCGCGGGGCACAGCTAGTTATTACTTAAAGGTACACATATACTTACTGTTAAAAACATAGCCCTTCGTTTTGGTTTGCCGTATTCGGGTTACAAATTAAGTGTTTGAATTATTAAAATATAAATCATATTGATTTATTTAACATAAATAGTGTTCTATGCGCTGTTGAGGGTAAAGCAACCATTCTATATGGAAATATAATATTAATATTTATTACTATCTATAGTCAAACACACAATTATTATAGTAAGTAATTCAAAGGTTTAAACCAGGTACTTATGACACATGAAATACCACGACACATACCGGTTCATACACTCACATTCATTGTAAAAAATGCAGCCATAGTAGCTACTTTACTCTTTTCTTCTGTGGGAGGGTGGTACTAGCCCGGTCGACCTAGCCCATATACAAGGTGACACATAATGGGTATACTTTTTTTTCAAAACTTAACTTTGTAATTCTAAAACCATCAGCTTTGGAGGGAACTTGAAAAACAAAAGGTGTTATAGGAATACAGCTGTTGACCGATTTCACAAGTCTACAAAACCTTTAGTACTTCAACTGTCCCACAAAGCCGATAGTTTGAGATTTACAAAGTTAAGTTGCAAAAAAAATAATATACCCATTTTGTATCACCTAGTATAAGCTGGCTACGTATAGACTCTACCACTGTTAATTGTCTGTGTTGATGCTGGCTCTGGGGCATTTATGCAAGGCTCTGCCCACAAAGTTTTTTTTTGCATTGCACAAGACTCTTGAGTCATGTTTCTAAAAAATAATTAATAGTCTAAGATACGGTCTAAGAAATATATACCCTCATCTGTTACTTATTAGTGATAATAAATAAATAAATTTAATATTATTTGGGTGTAATTTAACTAGTCAACCTATTTGCAATCTGTTAATGTGAATATTATCTATCATTAATTTCTAATCACTAATAAATAACAGATAAGGGTATATATTTCTTAGACTCCGGTCTAAGAAATAAATACCCTTATCTGTTTCATTTTTAGTATATTATAGAAAGGGTAGTATTTTGTTTGCAACTTTACTTTGTAAATCTAAAACTATCGGCTTTGTGGGACAGTTGAAGTACTAAAGGTTTTGTAGACTTATGCAATCTGTCAACAGCTGTATCCCTGTAACACCTCTTTTTTTCAAATTTAGCTGATAGTTTTAGAATTACGAAGTTAAGCTTTGAAAAGAAAAGTATACCCTTACTGTTTCAACCTGTATGTTTTAATAATGAGGATTTATTATAGGGGTACCCCTACACAGCTCCGTACATCAGAGCGGAAGCGGAGATCGATATCCCCCCTCTAGTCCGAGGGGAAGTGTGGGCAGCACTGCTGGGCGTTGTCGGTGATATTGAAGACCAATACGAACGAATTGACAAAGAGACACCGACGCCGACTGACAGACAGGTAAAAGTTCTGATCCTGTTGCCTATATATATATGTATAAATAAATAATAAATATCGCCAGACAGACACACCGAACTGTATGGTCCCAAACTAAGCAAAGCTTGTACTATGGGTAAACTAAATTAAACTTTACTAAAATATAGCTATCTTATTTGTGCATTATGAACACAACAAGGACGGCAGTTTAGTTTAGTGTTTTTAGTTGGTATACCAACATAATTTGCACCAGTATATTTTCGTGTCCCACAAATAACGACTAAGGATAACGACTAATAGACCAGAATACGTTCAGTTCAAACTAAGTTTAACTAAAACTTAGTTTGTGTAACAATTGTGATGCAATGAGGACATACGCCGATATCTACTCTACACGACTAGACTTGGTACTCTATGCTCACTGAAAATTCAACTCAATTCGCCACAAATAAAGTTGATTTTCCCTCAACAGATAGACGTGGACATACCTCGCTGTCACCAATACTGCTGGCTACTATGCGGCGCGGCTGGACACCGCACTCTGAAGCGGCTTCTCAAAGCGTGGCTGCTGACCAACCCGCAGTATGTCTACTGGCAGGGTCTGGACTCGTTGACCGCACCATTCTTGTACCTAAACTTTTGTAATGAAGGTTTGTATTGTTATGTTAAAATGCCATTAATTAATATAAGTACACCATCACATCCGCGTTCCCCTAAAGGGAACTTTATTTGATAATTACAAACACCATATCAATACTTAAATAAAGAAATAATGTAGCCCGTTTTCCGTCCCACTCCTGGGCACGTGCCTCCCCTCCCTCACTAACAAGGGGACTGCACGCTGGCCCAGTGCAGGTAGGCGGCTTTCACATGTCTTCCGAAAATTGGCTACATTTTCTAAGACAAGCAGGTTTCCTCACGATGTTTTCCTTTACCGTAAGCGAGTGATAATCATATTACAATTATGATTCGCACATTGATTTCGAAAAACCCAGAGGTGCGAGCCTGGGTTTGAACCCAGGACCTGGTGCCTGGTGCAAGACGCATAACCAAAATACGTAATTAGTGAAATATCCTATTCAATTCCACAGCGCGCGCCTTCGCCTGCCTCTCAGCGTTCGTCCCCAAGTTCCTGCACAAGTTCTTCCTGAAGGACAACAACGCGGTGATCAAGGAGTACTTGGCCAAGTTCTGGCAGATGACCGCCTTCCACGAGCCGGCGCTGGCGACCCATCTCCACGAGATCAACTTCATACCGGAGCTGTTCGCTATACCCTGGTTCTTGACCATGTTCTCACGTGAGTCGCTCGTCTTGGCTATTGATCTTGGGGATGTGTTGGGATTCCGGCTCTCTCTCTCGACGAATGAAATGCAGCTACACTAGGTGAAACGGAAAGGGTATACTATTTTTTGCAACTTGAATTTGTAAATCTAACTATCGGCTTTGTGGGACAGTTGAAGTACTAAAGGTTTTGTAGACTTATGAAATCTGTCAACAGCTGTATCTGTCAACCCTGAAACACCTTTTGTTCTCCAAGTTTCCTCCAAAGCTGATAGTTTTAGAATTACAAAGTTAAGTTTTGAAAAAAAAAGTATACCCTTTCTGTTTCAACCTGTAGAAGCTACTTAACCACGATTCTCTTTATTCATGAACGATAGATTTCTGTCTTATCAATTTTGATATTTCTTACATTAAACTCGACGAGAATTCAAACTTGGATTCAGGTAGGTACGGGGTCGTCCATTAATCACGGGATGGTTTATAGCAGCTTTTTAAACCATAATAAGTAATATGTAACAAGTTTGTGACAAAGGTCACAGAAGGTTTTTCGGTGTTAGAGCCAAGCTATGGCACGGTCGCTGATCACGAAGAAATTCGCACAATGACCTGTTATTACCTGTCTCTGTCACTCCCGCGTAAATCTAATACGTCTCGCTCACACAGTTGCCGGTCACACGCAGTTCACGGCAACTGTGTGAGCGAGACGTATTAGATTTACGCGGGAGTGACAGAGACAGGTAATAACAGGTCATTGTACGAATTTCTTCGTGATCGGCGACCGTGCCATAGTAGCCAATTTATAACAGCTCATATTTTAAGCCGGATCGACCGGGGTAGTGGCACCCACTCACAGTAGATTGGCGTAAAGTTGTTATTTTAGCTCGGTTTCGTACAATGAGTGAAAACCAGAAGCCCAACCCCTCCCTTCCTATTCTGTTCCACTCCCTTTCAGGTCGGCAACGTGCGAGAAATTCCTTTGGTATTGCATGCATCTATAGGCTACGGTAACAGCTTAACATCAGACGGATCGTACGCTTGTTTGACGATGAGTGACAGAGACAACCTCCTATAAAGCCAAAGCTACTTGAAATTGAATAGAATAAAATAAAGACTTGTAATTTTTAACCCCCGACAAAAAAGAGGGTGTTATAAGTTTAACATGTGTATTTGTGTATCTGTGTGTCTGTCTGTGGCATCGTAGCGCCCAAGCGGATGAACCGATTTCAATTTTGTTTGTTTTTGTTAGATAGGTATTCTGATCGAGAGTGTTCTTACCTGTGTTTAATGAAAATCCGATCACCCGTTTGAATATTATCAGCTCTTTTGTAGTTTAAAATGTCGTCGCATCGGGGGTTTTCTAAATATTCAATTTTAATTATTGTTTCAGATGTATTCCCGCTGCACAAAATCGTTCATCTATGGGACGCTTTGCTTGTGGAGGGACCGGCGTTGCCTCTATTCATGGGAGTTGGTATATTGAGGCAACTGAGGGACACGTTGTTGACTTCCGGCTTCAACGAGTGTATATTACTGTTCTCCGACCTGCCCGAGATCGTTATCGGAGAGTGTGTTAAGGTAATTCCCTCCCCCTCTTAGGCTGAAATGTCTGATCCCCCCCCCCCCCTTAGGCCAAGAACTGGGTAGTGCTAACTGCTGGCTATTGGCCAATATTTATATTTCATAGCTTCCCCCCGCATCTTGACTAGCGTAAATTCTATATTCTGGAGGTCCACAATAGGTCTCCGTACTGATACAGGTACCCTGTAATTACAAAAAGGAAACATCATAATCGGTTAAGCCGTTCGGAAGGAAAATAATTACATGCACATGCATACTGAATTTTTATACTAGAAACAAGAAAGATTATACTAGTTTTATTATTGCAAATCTAAATACGAGGCATGCCTTTTAAGTTCTGTCGTTTCCATAATTCCCGGCAATTTTGAATTTGGAACTGTTCTATATTCGAATGTGTTTAAAATTCGAATCTCAAAACAGTTGAATGTATTAGGATTAATGTTATTGTTTAGTCACAGCGTCGATTAGAATCTGTCAGGTTACGTACGAAAATGAATCTTTCTAAGGAAAATGTTCGTGTAATAATTTTCTACAACTTTAGAAGAGGCCTGACACGGCTTCAGTGTTTTGAAGAGCTAATATCTGTGTTCAGGGATGAAGCCCCATGTCTGCGGACTGTCGAACGCTGGTATTTAGAATTCCAGCGTGGACATACTAGTGTTAGTGACAAATCTCGCGAAGGTCGCCCAAAATCTGCATTCACTGAAGATAACATCATTGGAGTGAGACAACTAATTCTCGAAGATCGTCATGTGACGTATCGAGAGATAGAGGCTCTATTAGGCATCTCAGGGACAACCATTCAGAAAATCTTGCATGAAGCGCTTGGTGTAAGAAAGCTAGTTTGCCGTTGGATACCGCATCTGCTTTCCGACGATCACAAGGCGGCCCGCGTCAAATGGTGTAAGAAAACTCTGCAAAGGTTCAACCGAGGAGAGTCAAATCACGTCTACGACATCATCAGTGGTGACGAATCTTGGATCTATGCCTACGATCCTGATTCCAAACAACAATCTACAATCTGGGTCTTTCAAGACGAGCCAAAGCCGACTAAAGTTGTTCGTTCTCGAAGCACTTCAAAGAAGATGGTGGCCACGTTCGTTAGAAAAACCGGCCATGTTGCGACTATTGCACTTGATGATCGTAGAACGGTTAACGCAGAGTGGTATACCACAGTTTGTTTACCACAAGTCATCGCCGAACTTCGAAAATCTAACTCAAAGCGACGCATCATCCTGCACCACGACAATGCAAGTTCACACAGCGCTCGTCAAACGATTGAGTATTTGAAGCAGGAAAAAGTAGAAATTCTTGACCATCCTCCATACAGTCCTGACCTAAGCCCTAACGATTTTTTTACATTTCCTAAAATTAAGAAAAGTCTTCGTGGTCTAAGGTTCCAGTCCAGTGAAGAAGCAGTCGACGCTTTCAAGTCAGCCATTTTGAACACCCCCACTTTAGAGTGGAATAAATGTTATAATAACTGGTTTGAGCGAATGGAAAAGTGTATTAAGCTACGTGGTGAATACTTTGAAAAACAATAAAAAGTACTATAAGGTTCTAGTTGTGTTTTTTTCTTCAAACGACAAAACTTAAAAGGCATCCCTCGTATATCGGTATCCGCTTGGCGCAGTGGTTCGAGCGTACGCCGCTAGGCTCACTGCACACGGTGGTTGCGGGTTCGATTCCCACTGAGGTAAATTTCGGAAATGGCCTTTTCGTAATTTGCCCTGGTCTGGGTGTCACTGGGATCGCCCCCAGTCCATTGTACTGTACCCATAGTACAGGCGTTGCTTAGTGTGGGACCATACATTTGGTGAGTCAGTCTGGCGATATTTATTATTATTCTTATTTTATTAATCTAGTATAAATCCAGATAAGATTTTAAAAGTCTACAGCGCCTTTAATAAAAAATGTTCGTACAGCAATAATTTATTATTTCGATGTTACAGGAATCAATAGATATGTGTCGCAGTTCACCGCGCAGCATAAGTTACAGGAGGTTTACGAATGAATCGCAAACTAAAGAATCTATGGTAAGAAATCTATGGTTTTGATCATTAGGTTGGTGCTAATTTTTTCGGTGCCCAAACTAAACTTGACTAAGCTAACTCTTAGTTAATTTTTAACAAATCTACTCTTGTCTTTAAAGTAACCAGGTTTAACAATTTGCATATTTGTAACTGTTAATCTGTATACTAAAAATGTAATTTGACAAACTGAACGCTACTTTGGGGTAATAGGTAAATTCACAGATCAATAATACAAGACACCGCATATGTTAGACGTGTGCAGGTGCCCTGCTATGCGGCGCCTATGACATATATTGGTCTGTGGGTGACTTAAAAAAAAATGTTTTTTTTTTGTAAATTCGATCCAGTTATCGAACCTAATACCACAAGATTAGTATAACGTCCTTGCTATCATTACCAAGAGTCGATTATATCAAGAGTAGACAATGAAAATGTTTTTTTGCAGGACATGGTCGAAATACCGATGGATGTTTTATTAGTGGAAATATGCCCCAGGATTAGTCTGTCCGATTTCTTCTCGCTGATATGCCAAGACAAATGCTGTGTCATCGACATAAGGTCCAATTTACTGTAAGTATGCATTAAGTTAATATTCCTTGTTTTTCATTAACATGTTATTATGTTGTTTAATCTTGGCGAAGTTGGCCAACCCGCACTGGGTCAGTATTTTATTTGTATAAAGCAAAGTCGGCAAACAAGATTATGGTCCGCGTGATGTTAAGCACTAACAAAGGCATTACTCGCAAGTTGCCGACTGAAGAGGAGTGGGATATCGTACGAAACGCATCTAAAATAGCTTCTTAACGCCGATCATCTGTAAGAGGGTGGTACTACCCCGATTCCGGGTGATCTTGGCGATGTGGTCACACGCACACTCAAGTCTGTGTGAGATCTTTAAATGGCATCCTTGTGTCATACCAGTACAAAATTACACGTCAAAAGCGTACTCAAGAACGCTCTTATACTTAAGATCGATTTATTTATAAGGGAATAATAAGATAACAACATTATAACAATATTAGATTTGTTTGCGGATGAATGGGTGAAGATTATGTCGGTATCCTTGAAGTTCTGTGAGATAGATGCCTGATCGTTTTATATTTCTAATTTGCTTATACTTAATTGTTGTTGCTTTGTATTGAACTAGCTGTGCCCGCGACTTCGTCCGCGTGGAATTTAATTGTTTCATACAAACTTTCATCCCCTTTTTTATCCCCTAGGGGGTAGAATTAATCGAAATCCTTTCTTAGCGCATGCCTACGTCATAACATCTACCTGCATGCCAAATTTCAGCCCGATCCGTCCAGTGGTTTGGGCTGTGCGTTGATAGATCACTATGTCAGTCAGTCAGTCACCTTTGAGTTATATATATTTAAGATTACCCTCATCCCGTCGGTAAAAATATAAAGGCGCGTCTTCGTAGATTGATTGCTCTCCTTGACTCGTAGGTACGAGAAGAGCTGTATAGATGGCAGTATAAACGTGCCTTACAGCGGAGTACATCTCGGCCAACATGAGCTGAGGGCCTTAGGTCTACATCCACAGAGGGTCATTCAAAAAGCTATCAAGTCGAAGAAGACTGTAGTCGTTGCGTCCGCCGAGGACGAGACAGCTCAATTAGTAAGTAATTCTGATTAACACCTTTGACAGATTAGCTCGGCTCACTGCATCGGGTGGTTGCGGGTTCGATTCCCGTCAGGGTAAATTTCGGAAATTACCTTTTCGTAATTTTCCCTGGTCTGGGTGTCACTGGGATCGCCCCCAGTCCATTGTACGGTGCCCATAGTACAAGCGTTGCTTAGTTTTGGGACCATGCAGTTGGTGTGTTCGTCTGGCGATATTTATTTATTTATTTAACATTTTGATAATAATTTAAGCGCAAGCCCCTTAGTCAGTAAATTTCACGAAGACGCTTGAGTTATTGCAAATTGACCCATATGCCAATGTCATAAGAGTCAGAGTACGCGTCTTTGTGGAAGTGGCGAAGTATAGTTGCGGGTCCGAATCCGGTCACAATTTTCAGAATGGAGCCAACCCATACTTACATCTGCAGACCAAATCCAACCTTAGTGCAAATGTTTGTTAGTTGGTTTCAGTTTGCAGAAGTACCTATGTGTTCTATTCTGCAAAACCATATCCAATTCTAATATGGACGATTTATAATTTTGTATGTTGCGAGTTGTAACCTTCATACTATATTATTGTTTTTTGTTGTATTAAATCTAAAACAATAAAAATACTCTAACAATATTAAATATAACAACAACAAAAACTCAAAAAGAATGTAATAATTCTATAAAATCTAGTTTGGATCATTAATTGGTACTGTCAACAAAAAACTAAATCGTAACCCATCTGACACTATGTTCCGTTTGAAATTGTCAATATAAGTTTGGTATAACCATGTTAGAGAAATTCCACTTTGTGGCATCAGATTTGCTACACAAAATTAGCCTCATGGTGGGTGGGTTACGATTCTTTGTTGTCTGTTGCCAAAGCGTGTCTTTGACTAACTGCTTTCAAGTATTAAGTAGTAAATATTACTTTTTCTTCCAGTTCAGTGATTACCTGGTGAAGTGCAGTGTGCCAAGGGTATGCATCCTCCACGGCGGCATTTCCTCCTTACTGACGCATATACCTTCGTTATTCATCGTGCCGCCCAAAAAGAACGCACATAAGTAACATTTAGAGCGAATTATGCTGAACAAATATGGACTTAATGTAAACGAGAATTAGGTTCTGTGATTTTATACTGCTGTATATTTTGTAAAAGTTCAGGTCTAGTATGTAGTCAAAATTTGATCTGATCATGATGAGGTGAAGTTAGGCAGTTTATAATTATCGATGTCTCTGAGTACAACTCGGTACTTGGTAAGGGCGCATTCGTACCCTTATGCTTTTTTTATATCACTTATTGGATTATGCATTCCATTTCTATCATGAAACTAGGTCCCTTTAATGATAATGATAATATTATACAGCCTGGCGCTACCATGGCGACTTTAAATTAACACACGTATTTGGCTTCGCATTTTCAGATTTTAGAGATATTTAAATTTTATTAAACATGATTGTTTATTGAATTATTCAACATTTTCTGAAATACCGTTTTGGAGCAGCCTGTACGTAAATAACTCTAGCGCAGAGGTCATCTGCCGAGGTCACGGATACTAACATTTCACACAATGAAATTAAAACGAAAAAGAAATAATAATAATACTATTAGCTCGCCCCGCTCCGAGTTGTAGGTAAGAGCGTAAGAGTAGCTGAATGAATCGGATTTCAAGGGTGATGCCAATTTGATTACTTTATTTATTATCTATTTTGTTCGAAAACATTTTTTTTTCTATAAATGGACTTTTCTTTTTTTTATTACTATTATGATTATTGACCACTAGCCCTACCTGTGTGTTAAATTAAAGTCGCCATGGTAGCGCCACGCTGTATATACAATGTTTAGCCTACTCCTGGGATTGCCCAGGAGTAGGCTAAACATTGTATATATAGCGTGGCGCTACCATGGCGTCCACTCAATTTGAGGGGGATTCAGTCCATAATCCACCACGCTGGCCCAGTGCGGGTTGACAGATTTCACATGTCTTTCGAAAATTGTTTAGATTTTGTGTTTCCAAAAAAAGCGCAAAGTTCGCCTAGCTGCACTAGATCAAGGCGGTAGACGATGGCCCGAATCCCCCCGCAATGAGGGGGAATGTGCCAGTTTAATGGCAAAAGGTTCTCCCCTATTACATTGGGGCCGAACCATCATCGGCGAAATGTGAGTGCACTTGTACATACCATTGCCTACCCTTTAGGGAAGGAGGGCGTAATGATGTATTATTATTATTATTACTGTATCATCAAAATTATGTTCATTTACTTTTTTTTATTAGATGAATACAAGGTAGTACCTACCTATTAAATAGGTATGAATATTCGGCCAAAGTTTCTAATATTGTAATTACTTAGGTATCTAGGCAGGCAATTAATATGATAATAATTATATACGAAATATGTAAAGTTATTAGGTATGTAAGTAGGGTGTACACATTATATTTAATATTTAGTTAATTGAATGAATGACTATAAGTGAAGATACTATTTGATTATGACACTAATTATGTATTTTTCTTTATACACACATACGAACTGTACAACTACGAATTTATTTAATAAACATACCGACTCTTATTATTTGTTATTGCTCCATACATACTGAATTCTCACGGATTCTTCTACTTGTATTTCATTCAGAGATAAGTAAGTATGACACCCACCATAATGTGTGGTCTCCCCCTAACGGTGACGTGTTTAACCCCCATCACGGTATGAATGGGAGGTTCGTATCAGCGGGGGTGCCGGGGGTGGGGGGCGACGCCGCTCTCTGCGACTCTCGCTCGCATTCGCCGGCCGAACGTCATTGCGAGTGCACGTCCCGTCCGCGCTCAGTCCGCAACCAACATTCCTCGCGTGCAGTGAAAACTTATCAAAATAATATTTTATTGCAAATGGGCGTCGACAGTGAAAACCTAAACTCGTGATGATGCACAGTGCTCTGTGAATAAAACATAGTTTGACTAAACCTAGTGCAGTTTACATTCTTTCCGAGTTCCGCTTAGCTCGGGAGAGTACAGGTACTTGCTTGTGACAGTTCGCTGGTGTTTTTGTGCGAAGTTTTCCCGGAGTTTCGCTGTGTTTTCAGTCGGAGGCCGTTGTAGAATACCGGCCCCGACGATGGAGGGATACTTCGACATCTCGAACGACCTAAAGGACGTCTGGGAGGCGGACATCGACCCGGTGAGTCGACCTTGCATGATATCTGTTATCGGAGGTGACTATGATGCTATCAAACAACACATGTAACTATTTAGTCCTCAGTAGAAGTCAATTTATCGCAAAATACTGACACAGGTATATAAAATACTTAATAACGTTGCTGGATGAGTCCGGACCGTGTTTATTCAATTGCTGAATGTTTGCTCACTACAATGTGTGTTGAAAAAAGTTGGCTATAGAATGCGATCGAATGAATACGTTTACATTTTTATATCTTGTAAGTAGGTAGAGCACTTGAACGATATTAAACGCCGAGACGGGGAGAAAGTAAGGTGTTGATAACAGTACCTATAGGTAGGTGTAAAAATAATGATAGGTAATGGATAAAAGTTGTAACTGATAAATAGTGATACAATTTAAATTGCAGACTACCCACCCAACAAAAAGAAACGGAAAATCTGTTGGAATCTATACCGAACTAAATAGCCCAACATTCAGGTTCTCCAGATTCACGTTAATATTCATTAGGTACCTACTTACATGTCTGTAGATAAGTACCTACCTAAAGGTACTTTTTTACGCGGGGAAATGCTCGTGGTTACCCCGCACGCCCCGGGGAAGGCGAGCGGGTTATGCCGGACTTACTGGCTATGATCCCACTGTAGACTTTCTCCCGTCTAGCGATGTCGCCACGGGAACGCTTTCGCATACTTCTGTGACCCCACCAGCGGTATACCTACGCACCTACCCTAATTAACTAAGTTCATATACGGTACCTATAGGAGTGGACTGGGGATCAGACTGTCTATGTAGGCACTTACTACTTACCCACATTTTATAATATGAGTAAGTACCTAACTACCTACTGCAGTATCAGTAATGATCCCATGGGAAAACTGTCTTAGGAATAAGTATTATTTTTAATGAGACTGCTTGCAACAGACCCGTCACTAAACTAATGTATTCAGCTTACTTACCTAGGTACCATAGAAGTAGGTAGTCACATCTTCAACTTTCAAATTCTAAAATAGCATTACATTCGGTCCATTGGTTACGTTAGCACGCCTCATAAACACCACACGTACGAGTCACGATCTAAGCATACAGTTGGTGATAATTAAACAATTCCACTTAATTACCTGATAGTATTGATATTTATAGTGCATATCTGTACATAAGTAGGAACGTCTCCAGGTGTATGTAATGTATAACACCAATTACAGTATTAAACTGGTGGCGCTTTATAGGATGTGATTTATTAAAGAAAAAAATCTGGGAAAAACCTGTAGCAAGTCTACCTTAAAAACAGTAATAATATTTATAAAATGAGACGAAAACATTGAAGTAACTTAATTGACTTCGATTCCAAGGTATTAAGCAATTACAGACCATCCTTTTTTTTTGCATCCGATAATTCCCAAGATACCAATGAATTTTCCTATTTAGTCTCCTTAACTCGTGGTTTCCATAAATTCTGGGAATTCTTAGTAATTTGCATGTGTTGATCATGATATCTGTAAAAATCATCATGATCTAATTGCGCCAAGGACACTTGTTAATAAGTGCCTACCTTAGCCTTTTTATTTTTATAGACATTTTTATTAACCAAGGTTTTCCAACTTGTAATATGTTTATCAGAGTACCTATACCTACCTATAAATAATAAAAAGGATAAGCATTTAATGGTCGGTAGCCGTGTTAAGTCTAATGTGTGATGAGAATTACATTAGTTGTGCATTTTATAATCGTGTGCGTTATTTATTTTCCTTAAGTGGTAGGCAGTTGAAATAAAACTAACAAAATAATAATATAGGTATATTGATTAATTATTTATTACGAAAATTATATTATGACTGATTTTACAGCTGTATTCAAAGCTGTAGTCGCAATCGCAATTAAGTAATAGTATACAATAGATAAAATAACTAGGTACGTAATAAGCTCTGAGTAATAATATTGAAGACTGTTACCTAATTATGCTTGTACTTTAATTAAACATATTTGTGTAAGAGATTGGTTACCTAGACTGTTGTCTTTAAAACATCTCAGTCGGTCAGAACCAAAAACACTGGTCTTTTTCAAATCTATACAAATAAATAAAATTGGAGTGTCTGTTTGTAATATCAAAATGACACCTTTTCACTAAATGCATATGAAAGTACATACGACACCTATAGCAAAAACGCGATTTAATTTTTTTTTGTCTGTCTGTCTGTCTGTGTGTTTCTTCCGGGTAATCTCCGAAACGGCTGGACCGATTTTGACGGGACTTTCACTGGCAGATAGCTGATGTAATAGGGAGTAACTTAGGCTACTTTAATTTTTGAAAAACAATTAGGGTTCCGCGTAAAAAAATAAAAACACATGAAATCAAAGAGTATTTCCGAATCGGCTGGACCGATTTTGACGGGACTTTCACTGGTAGATAGCTGATGTTATAAGCAGTAACTTAGGCTACTTTTATTTTAGAAAAACAAAATTAAAAAATGGGTTCTGTCGCGCGGGCTCAGAACGCGGGAGCGGGCTTTTTTGTTAAATTAAATTCCACGCGGACGAAGTCGCGGGCTCAGCTAGTGTCTAATAAGTAACCTACGTAACATAATGAAATAAACGACGTCAATATAAAAACGAGGAAGCGGTCAATTTTGAATGTCCATTCAATTTTATTATCATCCATCGGAGGGTACTAGATCGACTACCTACTTTTGACATTTGAGTGCGGTTGGTAAGTAAATAAAAAAAACACATTGAAGTAAATGATTATTCTGATTGGAATAAAAATATCATAAGTAATTCCCAACATGACAATCAATCGGGTCTCAAAAAGGGTTTTACAGCAGTCATTATTTCGTAATCACGCCGGGATATAGCCGTCCAATCAACAAATTAAACCTGCAGATATAATGCTCGTATCTACCGTAAACAGTGCGTATATTGACCCCTGATAGGCACAAAAAACAGGCCTCCAGTGACTTGGCTGCATTTTACCAAAACAATTTTTTATAAGCGTCCGCGTACGGTACACTTGTATCTCTACTGGTAATCTCTTTATTATTAGATACTTACTTATTCGTTTTTAAAGGTAAATTCGGAATTGATTTTGCATTTAATTCTCCACGATTTTCGCTTTCCCATTGTTATTTTCTATTTTTATCAAATACGTTTGTCATGTCTTTATGTAAATTTTAATAGCTTCTAGCTATTTCTCGTTCTATAATTACATAGAATAAATAAAAAAGGCTATTTTAATCTGTTCAAACAACTTGGTTTGCCTTTTCTAGACAAAAGTAGCTAAGCACTTAATTATCTCTGTGATTGCCTACAATTACAACTTAACATTACGAAGTTTACCTTATCATCCATAACGGGATGAATAATGCTGTGTCTTACTTATGTATTAACTTAAATGGATAAAAATAACATAAGAATCTCAGCTAAGCCTCATTCCGATACATGTTTGTAATTCCTAACCGGTAGACAAAAGTCGCACGATAGAAACAAGTTCCATCAACTAACATTAGCTCTGGCGATTCGAGAGATTTTATTTCCCCGAAAAGGTCGGATCGGCTAGAGTAAGCACCTGTTCCATAACTTGTTCTCCCAGCTATGCAACGAGGTATAACAAGTATGGAGTCCGCGTATTTAAATTAACATTTACAATATATCCCAAGTGTCGGTCCTTTTGATTTACATTGCAACAAAGTTAATATCACCTTTTACATTGCAACACGAGAGGCAGACTGACGTACACAGTCAATCCTGTCTTGCAATGTCAATATTATATTGCAAATGTACTGAAATTCTCATGGCACTAGGTCACCACAGTAGTAAAACCCAGCTTCACATCGTTTTGATTATCGTTGCGTTGGATAGCTACTTATTTTTTCTGAAGATGTCTGTCGAGTTGGAGTAGTAAATAATATATTATAAAGGATGTAAGTAATGTAAGGGGTAATCGTAACTAAACTGATACCACCATGATGGGTTCAACCTATGATTCTGGACCCCAAGAGTTGGGATTTTCCGTCGAAATTTTTATGAATTATGCTCATATTTTTTTTTTTTTGCATAA
Source organism: Notodonta dromedarius (assembly GCA_905147325.1). Classification (NCBI taxonomy): domain Eukaryota; kingdom Metazoa; phylum Arthropoda; class Insecta; order Lepidoptera; family Notodontidae; genus Notodonta; species Notodonta dromedarius. Next base: position 9,223,878 of record LR990165.1, on the reverse strand, counting down.
AATCATTTTACAAATATGTATCAAGTGATTTTACATAAAAAAACATAAAACAATTTGAGCGTAATTCATGAAAATATCGACGGATAATTCTAACTCTTGGGAGTCCAGAATCATGAGTTGAATCCATGTCCCTTACCTTACAGCCTGTATACTTACCTTTGACACTTAAAAAAAATGTGAGCTCCATGCTTGGCATACATCTTTGCAGCTATGCGATGACGGCACGGTTCTTAATGGCCACCAACCCGACTAAATTGCGGAGGCGATTTGCATGGTGTTGATGTGTTGGGAGTGTGCGCTTCCACGTTTGGACAGGTTCGCTGGGCGTACATTTCTTATGGTTGCCGTACGGTACAACGTACGCAGACCTGGTGCGTTGAACTAAGGGGCCCGCCCGCAGGTGCTTTTTTATTAATATTAGTTATTGCGTTATGAAGGATAGTTGATTACTAGGTTGAAGTTTTTGTGGGCAGTAGTTGTGATAAACTGTCATTGGCTGTACAATCGCAAAGTTAAAGGAATTATCAATATTGATATTATTTTCCTTATAAATACAATAAAAGTGAATGCTTGTCCTATTTGCTTCGGTTCATGAAAATATTGGAGTAGTATCAAAGTATCAGTAATCATGAAGTTATTATGGAAAATGGCACTTACCATAATATCGTTGTATTAAAAATGCCATTTAGTGAGGTAGTGCATTTCAAATACTAAGTATTTGATGCAAATGTGTCTGGTACATTGCTCTTTACACTGTGCTATATCATTTGAATACATTTGAGTTAGGCACTGATTTTATTTCCTCCACCAGTGCTATCTTGAAGAACACTTCTTTATTTGATTGTTCTATGTGGTTATGCAATTTGACAATACGCTACATATTTAAGTAGGACAAGTTAGAAGGAACCAATTTATGAATATGTATAATGTATCGTCTTATTAAATAATTTACAGTAACAATATATCGTGCAGCGACTCTCGGTGAGCACTGAGTATTTCCTCTTTCCAAAATGTAAGCGTCCGTCCGGTGGCCGGAAGTCCGTCACTGCTTTAATGTTAACCATTCACTGGCTGTTCATTACTTTTATAGAAGCCGTCTTTTTTATCAGGAAAAATCTGGTAGTGCTTTTTCAAGCCAATGTTTTATTAGTCCAGTTCAAGGTACTCTCGTTACTCGTTCCTATTTATAGTAAGAATACAGTAATCATTGTAGTGAATTCTCTAGGCTAATGCTTTTTAACGGGATCATTTTTCACTCGATCAAACTAACTCTAGTATATCTCTGGCCAAATAAATATGATAAACAAATCCTATTATTTCTTCCTTTACTTATTACTGTTTGGATCTTACTCCAATACTCTTAACGTTTAACTCAAACTATCCGCCTAATATTCCGCACGGAACTGCGGTGTGTTATTACCGTTAACCCCACGCTTTTATACTGCCGGCAACACTCATCTGCACTCATCAACTCTACTATTACGGCGTAATGGCACCGAGTGACTCGACCGAGTTATAAGTAATGCTAATTGAATTTCCTTTCCGGTTATAAGTCTTGTACTTATGGTGACTGAGCATAAAGCAGCGATGGTAATTAAAATAGGTAGCTGCCGGCGTAACGGGTTGTCTGCCCTTTCATTAAAAAGGTTTTTATATTTGCCGTATTTTGAACTGGGTTTTGAAATCTACAAACTGTAGTCACTGAATTTGCAGATTATAGGAGTAAGAGGAGAAATAAAGAAACATTAAGTCCTTATATTAAGGTGAAGGCGCCTGTCTAGCCCGCTAAGATCAAATTTTTTGAGTTCTTTATGATTTTTTTCAAAATCTGACAATAATTAAAGACAAATTTTGTAATTCGCGAAAAAGACCGTGTGCAGTGCATTTATGAATACATTTATTTTACTCTAAATATTATCACGGTGGATATGATACTAGTAAATCACTAAATATACAAAAATTGCCAGATTATCTGGAAAGCTGTCGTTCTTGAAATGTTTTAGAGTAAGTCGGATATATTAATAAATACACTGCACACGGTCTTTTTCGCGAATTACAAAATTTGTCTTTTATTATTGTCAGATTTTGAAAAAATTCTAAAAGAATTCAAAAATTTGAACTTCGCGGGCTAGATGGGCGCTTTAGCCTTAAATGCAATGTTATGTCATAAAGTTTAAATAATAAAAATAAGTCTGAGACCTGCTGACCTTATTTCGAAATCGTGCAGTCTTTATTGTCACAAATAAAGAATTTATAAGTAACAGTAAATACCTAGCGCATTACTACTACTGAGTATATACTGAACGGTCGTATTGATTAGCGGAATGGAATGCTGTCGACCTTTTAGTAACATTCAACCCAGGGCTTCTAGACAAAAAGAATTCCGCGAAATTCAGACTCATTGTCCGAATGTCCTTATTACTCCTTCTAAGAACCACTGGAAAGGTGTTAAAAGATTTGCCTACTTGAATAGTGATAACTGATAATACGTTCGTCATTGACATTCATGAAATTATTATTACCTACTCAACAGATTGCAGAGAATGAAGCTAAAACGTTAGAATTTTAATGTTCTTATAGCTGCCTCTCAAGCTAAGTTTGCTATTGCACTAAAATAATACCGAGCTAGATTTAAATTGTGTTCTTCCTTTGCATTTTCCTATAGTAACTCGGTAGGGTTTTAATATTTTTAACATGAAACTAGGTATCGATACATTATGCTAATTATAATAAATAATTGACTAACATGTCCTGAATACAAACGCATAGGCAATGAAGTATAATCTAGGCTAGCGTTTAAGTAATTTTCCGAGCGCCCTCGTGTATAATGCACTCTTACCCTCGATTACCATTACCTTCCATTTGTTTTCGTGGAAATTGTTAGAATTTTTTGTTTTTACACTGCTGCCGCTACTCACTTGACTCCACTTGGTTAGAGACACTACCATGCCTACCTAATGCGTCATGCCTCATGTTGTAAAGTACCTGAATCAGATACTTTAGGATACTTTCGGATATTGGTAAATCTTTAATTAAATACGCGGGTTCCATGCTTGCCAGATCTCTTTGGGGATAAGAGTTACTTATTCCTAAAACACTGCCGCTCTTGGTTACAACCACACCACTGTTATTTCTTGAGCGACACCACAGACCTATTTTGATTGCTTCATAACATGTTTGTTTGTAGTGTTAAAACAAAAGCAACATTGCGTAAACGCCGGTTGCGTCATCCACGTTCCCTATCCAATGGTATCACATTGGAAAAGCACGTGTTGACTCAAGTGTGCGGGTGACATTGTTACACTGTGTAGTTCAAGTCCAATAACACGGATTCTAGTTATCCTCTAGTTAACCTATAATATCTCATTTATCTTGCTTGAACTGTACAAAGAAGTTGCGTTTTTGCGATAGCGGTTTTGTGCTGTCGCGTTTATGAATCGGGAGTGTGGAATGGGTTTTTCATAATGTTAAACGACAATTACCTACTTAGTAGATTGGGGAAACATGTCCACTGGTCCTTGAGAGGCCTGCATCGCGTTGGCTTCCCTTAAATTGCAGTATCCTCGGCGTCAGTTACCACTCGCCATCATGAGTGTGCTTACATACGCAATAAAAAGTCCCACATTTCTCTTTGCCGAATAATTGGCAGGTAGGTGCAGAGTTATTGGGCACAATCATGGAATCAAGATGCACACAAAACGCACGCGGTTCGCGTGTGAAAGGCGGCGTAGTGCGTCATGGAGGCTAGTTTGCATTCCTCTCACCGGTGAGCGGGAATCTGGTGTTGCCAGCATACTAAAACACTTTTGCCTAACCAGACTTTTTTTTTGGGATATTTCTTTATGCTGCCTATATTTTGCTGAAGTATGTACTTACTTTTTTAATACGTATCTTAATTAAATTCTGTGGTTTTAGAACAAAATTATTAGTGTGTGTTATTGCTATGGATTTGCACATTTACTAAAGGTACTGTAGGAATAACATTGAAAGTACTTAATGAAGTCATGTCTGTCTGTATTTATATAAATACGTATGCGACATTTAACACAACACAAGTACACAGGAAATTATAAAAAAAAATACCGAGCAAAATGAACCAGAACAAAATTCTAATCAAATAAAACCTTTCTGCGTGAAATAGTGGCAACAATGCAGGTTGCATTTACTCGCTGAATCGTTATGCTGATTCTTTGACCGAGGGAATAGCCAACCCTCTTAAGAATATGCATACAATTTATGTACTTACATAATTGAAAAACTACATGTAGTTAAATAACTACAACCGACACTATTTTGTAGGCATGTTTCTTAGGAATACGGACTGAATGGTTTCTCTATTACTCAAGATTATTCGGTATCACAAGGAATAATCATATTGATTAAAATGAATATGGATACTTTTACTTGGCAAGTGGCAACACCACAATGCGCGGGCGCACCGACTTTAGAGAGTCGCCACTGAAACAATTGTCATTCCTCATTAGCACTGTCTAGCGGCGCATTTTGCTCTAGCGACACGGTTATTGACGCTTCCCATAAACAAACATGGGTGCGCCATTATGGACAACAATTCTAGCAATAAAAATATATGTAAGGACATTCAATTCAATTCTTATAGGTAGTTCCAAAAATTAAGCCTTCATCACACCGCGAATTATCGCGGTTGCCCCAAGGCCCCAAAGGGGAGCAGCGGGGTGGCGAGGCGTGGACGCCCTCGTGCGTCGGCACGGGCTGCCTCTCAGCCCTCTGCGCCCTCTGCGCCTCCCCCGGTGTTCGCACCGATCCCCACTGCGCCCTCTGCGCCCCGCCCCTCTCTGCCTTCGGCACCCCCCGCCCCCGCGCCCTCTGCGCTAAAGCCTGCGCTCCCAGCGCGCCCCTCCCCACACGCTAATGTATGGAGCAAACCGCTCCCATACACGGCCACCGCCTCCCTCCCGGTGCAGACTGCCCCTGCGCGCCCTCTTGCCCCCCGCCCTCGCCCCGCGCCCTCTGCGCCTGCCTCCGCCACCAGCTGGGCTAACGACCTCGCGCTAGTGAACGATTTTTTCAACGTTGTTAACGTTGAACGGATTCGCTCGCTGGCGCATGAACTTCGTAACGTCTCCACTCCCTTTGAGAGGGTTGGCGTCATGCAGTCGTACATGGACGTGTACGACTCGCTCTCCACCTTTGACTCCCACCTGCACCCGTAATGGATTTACACATCCAACGGACCAAACCCCATCACCTATCCCTAGCGTTCTTCAACGCTTTCGGCCTTTCCCAGCAGAGGGATCAGGTTGGTGAATTCCTTCGGGAACATCAGGTTGATCTCTTGCTGGTGCAGGAGACCCTGCTTAAGCCGTCCCGTCGCGATCCCAAAATCGCAAACTATAACCTTGTAAGGAATGACAGGCTCACCGCCCGCGGGGGTGGGACTGCCATTTATTACAGGAGGTCCCTTCACTGCATCCCCCTCGACCCCCCTGCGCTCACCAACATAGAAGCCTCGGTCTGCCGTCTTTCCCTCACTGGCCATCCTGCCGTGGTCATAGCCTCCATCTACCTTCCACCTAACAAGCTTCTGCTTAGGAGTGACATCGAAGCACTCCTTGATCTGGGAAGCGCAGTCATACTGGCTGGCGACTTCAACTGTAAGCATGTCAGGTGGAATAGTCTCCTTACCACCCCAAATGGGAGGCGCCTTGACGCCCTAGTCGATCAGCTCGACTTTGACGTCATCGCCCCCATGCACCCCACTCACTTCCCGACCAACCTAGCACATCGCCCTGATGTCCTAGACATTGCCCTCCTCAAGGGTATTACCCTACGGTTGCGCTCCTTGGAAGTTCTCCAAGAGCTCGACTCCGACCATCGTCCCGTCCTCATGCAGCTCGGACCTTCCCCTCTATCTCAACCGACCACGCGTTCTGTGATGGATTGGCAAAAGCTAAGTACTTCCTTAGCGGATGTCTCTTCTCCACACCTCGCCAACATCCCTGAACCCCTCATGTCCCCTCAGGACACGTCTCAGGCTGTAGATGCCTTCTCCAACCATCTCCAGTCGGCCATCAGCCACTCGTCTAAGCAGGTAGAGGTAGGTGATTCCCATCGCCTCGTCCTGCCGGACGATATCAAAGCACTGGTCCGAGCTAAGAATGCCTCCATCAGAGCCTATGATTCTTACCCCACCGAAGCTAACCGTGTTCGCATGCGCGCTTTACAGCGTGATGTAAAGTGTCGCATCGCCGAGCTTAGGGATGCGCGGTGGGGTGACCTTCTCGAAGGAATCTCGCCTTCGCATCTAGCTTTCTGGAAGCTGGCGAGAGCCTTAAAGTCCGATTCCACTGCCACAATGCCCCCCCTATTACGCCCTTCAGGCGACCCCCCTGCTTTCGATGACGACGAAAAGGCCGAGCTTCTAGCCTCCGCTCTCGAGAACCAGTGCTCCCCTAGCACCCTATCCTCTGATCCCGACCACCTGGAACTCGTTGATAGGGAAGTCGAGCGCAGGGTTTCCCTTCCCCTCACTACCACTATCACTCCGGTAACCGAATCCGAGGTGAAGGATTTGATTAAGGGTCTCAACCCCAAGAAGGCCCCGGGATCCGACGGCATTAGCAACAGAGTTCTCAAACTCTTGCCCGCCCAACTTATCTGTCTCTTAGTAACTATCTTCAATGCCGCTATGACGAACTGCATCTTTCCCAATGCGTGGAAGGAGGCAATAGTCATCGGCATTCATAAGCCCGGTAAGCCCCGCAATGTTCCTGCGAGCTACCGTCCCATTAGCCTCCTCAAGTCCATTGCCAAACTCTATGAGCGCCTGCTATTAGCAAGACTCAAAGAGTATATCTATTCTAATCATCTCCTTATAGACGAGCAGTTCGGCTTTCGGGCCGGCCACTCTTGTGTCCACCAAGTACACCGCATCACGGAGTACGTTCTCAAAGGTCTCCACTTCCCCGGTCGCCCCGTTTCCACGGGAGCTCTCTTCTTTGACGTCGCTAAGGCGTTTGACAAAGTATGGCACAACGGCTTGATTTACAAGCTGTATCTCTTAGGCGTGCCGGACAGTCTCGTGCTCATCTTGCGAGACTTCTTGTCAAACCGTACCTTTCGATATCGAGTCGAGGGCACGCTTTCCCCACCCCACCCCATTAGGGCAGGAGTCCCTCAGGGCTCCGTGCTCTCCCCCCTCTTGTACAGTCTGTTCACAAACGACATTCCCCGCACGAATAACGTGCAACTCGCTCTTTACGCGGACGATACCGCGCTTTATTTCTCCCACCGAAACAAGGCCCAAATCACACGCGTTCTCCAACGCGCTGTCACTTCTCTCGGAGAGTGGTTTAGGAAATGGCGAATAGAGGTGAACCCGGACAAAAGCGCTGCCGTGCTTTTTGCCAGGTCCACCTCTCGACGCCCCTCCAAACGCCACACTCGCTCCAACTTAGGTACTGTCTCTCTGTACAAGCAACCTATCCCCTGGTCCAAGTCAGTTAAATATCTCGGGGTCACTCTCGATGGCTCCATGACCTTCGGTCCTCACATTAGAAACGTCCGCAATCGAGCCGCCTTTGTGCTCGGTCGCCTTCATTATCTCTTATGCAAGCGGAGTAAAATGTCCCTTAGAAATAAGGTGACACTATACAAAGCTTGCATACGTCCCATCATGTCCTATGCGAGCGTTGTGTTCGCCCACGCGGCCAACTCGCACATTAATAGCCTCCAGGCCATTCAGTCCCGCTTCCTTCGCAAAGCCGTCGGAGCCCCGTGGTACGTAAGGAACGTAGACCTTCATTCTGACTTACGCCTCGATTCGATCCAGAAGCACTTCAAAATAGCGTCCGAACGCTATTTCTTGAGGGCTTCTGAGCACACCAATCCCTTAATCGTCGCCGCCGCCGATTATGCACCTACACCCGCGCCAGATACATGCCGCCGCAGGCCGCGGCATGTGTTGCTGGACCCACCCGACCCACTCACCGTTCTCCTAGACTCAGATGTCGAAGAGAACGACACACGCACACTCCCCACCAGACACCGACCTCGCCGGCGAGGTCGACGTACCCCCGCTTCCGCTAGAAGGTGCGTCTACTTACCTAGACGCACCTTGGCACCCGACAAGCCCGCTGAGTTTCTTGCCGGATCTTCTCAGTCGAGGTCGCGTTCCGATCCGGTGGTAGATTTACCCTCGCCACCTCTTCTGGCAGCGGCCCAAGCCGAGGTCGTGTCCCTTGTGGCGCCCTTGAGCTAGCTGCCCCCCTGCCCCTCTGGCTGGAGCGCACTCGCGCTCGCCCTCTGTCCGGGTGAAGTTGTTATGGCCACTCTGGCCAACAACGTATAGTCATATAAAAAAAAAAAAAAAAAAAAAAAAAAAAAAAATTAAGCCTTCATCTTTAAAGGGCAGACGCAGATTCAGCATTGACATATCCCCCCTCCCCCCATCCAAAAAGGTTCTTGAATGAACCCGTCATTATGAAAAACAAAAACCTGAAAGATTGTTCTAACAAACTAGGTAGGTGCTTGGGGCTTGTTTGAAGTATTGAAAGGAATGTTAGCAACAAGTACTTCGGCAGTACCAAGAAGTGTTAATTCAGTGGCTGTCCGCAAATCGTCGGCAATTTCGCGCGGGGATTGAAAACGATTTCAACGTGCATAATTAAACTTTTCCTACCTTATCTCGTACTTTCTTACCACGGCGATGTTTGAAAGTGTTTTTACGTAAGTACGAAAGATTCTGACGTTTATGTGATACATAAACATACATATAGACATAATATATATACAGGTTGAAACAGAAAGGGTATACTTTTTTTTTCAAAATTTAACTTTGTAAATCTAAACCTATCAGCTTTGGAGGAAACTTGAAAAACAGAAGGTGTTACAGGCATACAGCCGTTGACAGATTTCATAAGTCTACAAAACCTTTAGTACTTCAGCTGTCCCACAAAGACGATAGTTTTTGATTTACAAATTAAAGTTGAAAAAAAATAATATACCCTTTTTGTTTCACCTAGTTGGTACCTAATGGGAAATAAATTTCTTTGCAAGGAAAATGTAGTAAATGTAATTTCCTTATTTTATTTTCTTCTGGCAATATTCGATTATTGGAATCGGTCCTGGTCCATTGTCCAAAAATAATGGCGTCAATATAGGCTATATTAGCTACTTTAAAACATTATAACGTTTACTTGAAACAATTTCTAGTAATTATCTCGTCGTTCAGAATCAAATGATAAACACTGATAACGGATGTGGAAATAACATAAACCAAACCTAGGTCAACTTCTCAAGGAGTTCTTTCTATTTATAACTGAGTAATAGTTATTATGCAATAACGCGCTAATCAAGTTTCATGCGAAGCACCGATTTTGCACTTTACGACTATGTTTTGAAAGTTCAAATCCCAAAAATGTGTTACCAGTAAGACTACTAGTCTATGTAGGTAGTAAGTAGTAGGTAAGTGAAAATAACCCGATGATTTATTACGTAAATGTAGGTACCTAATCTCTGTGTCAGATAGAGTGCGACCCCTGATAACACGTCCCTGATAGCGGATACCTTGTCGACCTGTTCGCGACAGCCTTGGAGTTTTAATTGCTGTAATTTGTTTGTTGTTATTTCGTTACGTAATTCGCTTTCGAACTGGCAACTTTAGGTTTAAAAAGCGAACGAGTTTGTTGCACGGGCTTTTTAAAAGAAATGTTTTTTTTTAATAACTATGCACCTCCTTGCACCGTGGTGTATGTGGGTCGAAAACTTTTTTTTTAGAGTGTGGGCGGGCTAATAAAAATAGGCAGAGTGCAGAAATTCCAGTAAGTACTTAGCTTAGAAATTTGTGCGGTAATTTTACTTAGTTTATCTGTTTATGTTCTCATTTATCCTTTGGCAAGGTTTACCCGTACGAGGCCGGGTTGTATCACTAGGTTTTTATAGAATTTTTTCTGTAACGAAAAAGCTAAGCTCAACCAGTTACGTAAGTTGCTTTCGCTACTGTCGAAGCGAGACTGACCGGATCGAATCCGGTTGCAGTTTTGTAACTGCACTGTTACATTTGCTGTCACCCTATAGTTTAAATGTTGAGGTCGTTCGAATTCGGGCACGAGCTCGGCGTCCATTGAATGCTTCAGTCCAAATGTGTTCAATCCTTAATAATAATTTATTCACTCTTGTCATTTGGATATGAATATTTTTTTAATAAGTCGTGTCTCATAGACAACTTAAAACATCTGGGTGCATTAAAAAGCTAGAAATGACTAGGGATCTTGTAATTTATTTCATTTGGAATCGGAATTTTCAGGGAGAGTAAACGCTTTCAAACAAAAAATAACTTTAAAAATCGGTCCACAACTGAAGGAGTAATCAGTGAATGCACTTATATTTATAAAAAAAACATACAGACGAACATAAAACCTCCTCCTTTTTTGAAGTCGGTTAAAATATGATTCTAAATGCTATTACCAATGTTACCATACTATGTATTTTGTTATCATAATTATGTAGATTTTTGAGTTTGATTCATTTTTTCCCGGAACCTTGAATAGTTATTATAACTTGTAGTTAAACTATTTTAATTATGTAATAAGTAATTAAATAGGTTGATTAAGTCCATAAACAAACATATATTTCGATAAGGAAAACATGGTAACCTACCTTATTTTATATTATACTAGCTGTGCCCCGCGACTTCATCCGCGTAGTATTGGATTAATGGGTTAAAAAGTATCCTATATGTTAATCCCGGTTATAATCTATCTGTGTTCCAAATTTCATCCAAATCCGTTTAGTAGTTTTTGCGTGAAGGAGTAACAAACATACATACATACATACATACATACATACATACATCCACACTCACAAGCTTTCGCATTTATAATATTAGTAGGATAAATATATTGTTACTAGGTACTTACCTAAACATACTTAGGTATGTTATTTACATTCGTGAATGAATATTTTTTCCTGTGCTAAAATTATTAAAACAGATTAAAAATAATATTATACTTACTTAGGTACATAACAGATACATTACATAATAATACTTAACCATATATAAATGTAACCAAAACAAATAAAATTTGCTAACTATAGAAAAATCCCCCTCGTGTTGAGGGGAGGCCCGTGCCCAGGAGTGGGACGTCAAAAGGGCTAAATTATTATTATTATTATTATAGAAAATCGGGTCATTAGGTACGAATAAAATCGAATCGGATTAAAAAAAAATTGGAAGGCACCTACTATCATTATAAACTAGTTTAGACCGGTGACTAATCTGGTTATTTTAATAACAATTAGTTACCTACCTATTTTGTCTCATTATACAATAACATCTGATGTTATCTAATAAATTTAATTATTATACGTCTAATTATTTGGTCTTATTTTAATAATGCACGATATTTCGCCACGCGCCTCAGTTGATTCTAAATGTCGTGAGCATATTACTAACCACAAAACAAATATCTGATTTTACAAATCATTTCTTTTGATTGATATAGGTGGGTAGCGAGTGGTTTAATCAACGGTCAGCTGTTTTCTAACATCCATCAGTATCAGTAAGAAATCCATAAGTTTTATTTTTATGTTGGGTACCTACATCATCTTAAACATTTTCTAAAGCGCCATGCGACATTTCGTGCATTATTAAAATAACCACTTAGGTATGATCACTACATAGTATAAAACAAAGTCACTTCCCGCTGTCTGTCACTATGTATGCTTAGATCTTTAAAACTACGCAACGCATGTTGATGCGGTTTTTTAATAGATAGTGATTCAAGGGGAAGGTTTATATGTACGAGTATAATACATGTATAATATAGTAGAGAAACACTGATAATTTTAGAGCCGTGCGAAGCCGGGGCGCGACGGTAGCCTAATATATATATATATATTAGGATTTATCTATATTATAAATGCGAAAGTTTGTGAGTGTGGATGTATGTTTGTTACTCCTTCACGCAAAAACTACTGAACGGATTTGGATGAAATTTGAAACACAGATAGTTTATGACCGGGATTAACACATAGGATACTTTTTATCCCGATAATCCCGAAATTTTTGTTAAGTTAAATACTACGCGGACGAAGTCGCGGGCAGCACTTAGTGACTTATAATACTTATAGTCACACTCACAAGTGCATTGCAAATAGCAATCCATTACGCGGGAACAACTCCAAGGTGACCTATCTGTGTCTTTAACATGAACTCTACGAGTTATCTTTTCACTGCGATTATTTTAGATTCACACCAAAACACGTATCTTTTTTTCGCGGAAAATGAAATAGGTAAAAATGGTTTGGTCACCTAATCAACCTCTTCGATAATGGGTCAAGTGTGTGTTACCCTTAAGGTGAAGGCGCCTGTCTAGCCCGCGAAGTTCAAATTTTTTGAGTTCTTTTAGAAATTTTTCAAAATCTGACAATAATAAAAGACAAATTTTGTAATTCGCGAAACAGACCGTGTGCAGTGCATTTATTAATACATTTATTTTACTCTAAATATTATCACGGTGGATATGATACTAGTAAATCACTAAATATACAAAAATTGCCAGATTATCTGGATAGCTGTCGTTCTTGAAATGTTTTAGAGTAAGTTGGATATATTAATAAATGCACTGCACACGGTCTTTTTCGCGAATTACAAAATTTGTCTTTTATTATTGCCAGATTTTGAAAAATTTGTAAAAGAACTCAAAACATTTGAACTTCGCGGGCTAGATGGGCGCTTTAGCCTTAACGGTCGAATTTATGAAAAAATGTGAGCATCTGACGTCGGAAGAATGTAAGTACCAAATTTTCATAATTTTTCTTGGTAATTGCGACGAGTGAGTAATTCAGTCAGTGATACTCACCATATTAATAATTATGTTAATCAAATATTCTACTGCATTCAATCACTTACTTTGACGATCGCTCGGCGCAGTTGTTCTAGCGTAAGCCGCTCGGTACACTGCACATGGTAGTTGCGGGTTCGATTCTCGCCGAGGCTAATTTCGGAAATGGCCTCTTCACAAATTGCCCGGGTCTGAGTATCACTGGGATCGCCCCCAGTCCATTGTACGGTACCCATAATAATTAGTACTTACTAAACGTTGCTTAGTTTGGGACCATACAGTTGGTGTATCAGTCTGGCGATGCCTGACCCACAATTAGTAAATTTGCAACTGGCGTGCACAATTTACGATTACGATGCATTATAACAAGGAAAATATTGTGTTTTCCTGTGTCCAACGCCACAATAATGCATCCTTGATCGTCTTGCACGTATTAGGTATGCCATCAATAACAGCCACTAAGTATGTATTATAATAACTTGATGGAACTTTTGACCTATCACGATTTCTTTCTTGATCTTATCAGGACCTAGGTAAGTACTTACCGAATATTTCAAACATCAAATTAAAATACTGAACTGGATCTGGAATCTTCAGATTTAACTGCCTGTTATACATCATTGAAAAGAGTAACCATTGAGTTTCTTGCCGGCTCTTCTCAGTGGAAGCAGCATTCCGAACCGGTGGTAGATTCTGACTATTCAAAAATGCTTTGTTGGCTTACACGAATAAAAACAATTTTGAATTTTACAAAAATATTGTTAGAAAATTACCTCATTTTCACACTACGACACTGCATGTGCGCACCATTCAATCTCCAATGCCTATTCAGATCTAGATTCTAAACTCATTCCATGAAACATCTCAAATCTTGCCTTAAAACCCCATCTTAGGCCCGTATTCATAAATCTACCTCAAATCTGAGAGCGATCTTGAATACACGTTTGACATTTAATTTTGTACTAGTATGACATAAGAACGACATTTCCAAGACCGCTTGAACTATAGATCGGTTTATTACTTAATTAATCCGGGCCTTAGCGAGGGTTCATAATCCAAATGTTGTCATAAATGTCAACTTGATTGACTTCCAAATTCGTAAGCTTTATCATTAACTCTACGGATTTGATTAATGTGTATTGTGTGTACTCACTTGATTTGTAAAATATGCTTAAAACCAACCTTATAGTAAAATTTCGAATCGAAAAATCATTAAATACAGTTCAAAGCGGCGCGGGCTTTTCAATTCCCGGAATTTCCCACGGCGCGGCGGTAACATTAACACATACAAAATAGTGTTTAAAATGCAAGTTTAGTTTTGGGTAACTAACATAACGGTGTAACTCCACACGATTTCCGTTTACGTCCACCGAATAGACAACTCGTTAAATATTTTAATTTGTTAGTCGACCGAAAAACTTGTGGTATGCAGACGAGGTACTGGGTGTCAAGCGCCAGTTGGGACGGCCACAAGTGGTTGGCATTCGGCAACCTGTGGGCCATATTTTAAATAATTCGAAACGGATTTGGAAACTTTAAGTTTCTGTATTTTTCGTAAGACATATTCGGTCACTAACATTCAAATCATTTGCCAACTAAATTTTAAATTAGCAAAAAATTGAGTTTCCGAATCCGTTTCGAATATCGATTCGAAAGATTTCAAATACTGAAGCCAAAGGCGGCTGTCAAGTTAATGGTATAAGTAATTTACGTAAATCTTTGTAGCGAAGGTATCGATGACTCGCAGCAACGACTAAATTGACATACCTACTTAACTGACTGATGCAGTGTATGTGGGATTTTCTAGGCTGACGTCAGGTTGCAACTTATCTCACGACCACTTTTCTATTCACTATTCTAAGGATAGACCTTCTTCTGATCCCCACCAGACACCGACCTCGCCGGCGAGGTCGACGAACCCCCGCTTCCGCTAGAAGGTGCGTCTACTTACCTAGACGCACCTTGGCACCCGACAAGCCCGCTGAGTTTCTTGCCGGATCTTCTCAGTCGAGGTCGCGTTCCGATCCGGTGGTAGATTTACCCTCGCCACCTCTCCTGGCAGCGGCCCAAGCCGAGGTCGTGTCCCTTGTGGCGCCCTTGAGCTAGCTGCCCCCCTGCCCCTCTGGCTGGAGCGCACTTGCGCTCGCCCTCTGTCCGGGTGAAGTTGTTATGGCCACTCTGGCCAACAACATATAGTCAATTCAAAAAAAAAAAAAAAAAAAAAACTTCTTCTGATGATGAGTTAAGAACAGGCAAGGCATTAGGATGGGCTTCCTTATTCTGATTGGAGGTACATACTTAGAACTAAACGTAAATTCCTCGTTATAGACAATTCAAATTCAATTTAAAAATATTTTTATTCATGTAGGTAAGCCTATTTTGCGTCGTGCAGACTATTCTTATTGTAATGTAGGTGTTGTAGGGCTGGTAGTTCACGTCACAAACGAAATACTTATAGAACAAGTAAAAGGCGATGTATTCCATACAAAGCGACGATGATGAAGAAGGCAACATTCAATATAATTATTGCTGCTCTATGCAATAAAGCCAAGAAAACACTTATGAATAGTCAGAATCTACCGCCAGTGCGGAATGCTGCTTCCACTGAGAATATCCGGCTAACACAATGGTTACTCTTTATGAATGAATCTATCATCCAGGTAGTCGCCGTCAACTTAGTTGCTCGTGTGCACAGCCACCAATAAAACTAATAGCGCTGTCACACTTCGTACTAAATTATTTATATATAAAGTGATTATGGACGCTTCGCGCGTCACCAAGTGCATTCGTGACAAAACCAAGACTGGGTTTTATAGTATTTTCACACTAAGCTTTTACGTAAGGCGCAATTGTCGTGTCGCACCACGTGCGGCTTATCAACACTGCCGAGTGATCGCTTCGATACGTTGCCATAAAAATTCCACATTAAATCCGTGGCGAATTCATGGAGTGCATAGTTTTAGATACTTGTGGGTGGGTGTACCTATACGTATTTAATTTACTTTCTAACTTGTCTAAGGAATCGTGGCTTTCATTCTCGTTAATCCTACTAATATTATAAATGCGAAAGTTTGTGAGTGTGGATGTATGTATGTTTGTTACTCCTTCACGCAAAAACTACTGAACGGATTTGGATGAAATTTGGAACACAGATAGATTATAACCGGGATTAACATATAGGATACTTTTTAACCCAATAATCCAATACTTCGCGGATGAAGACGCGGGGCACAGCTAGTACCAAATATAAAGTACATATCAGTAATAAGACATGATGCACACAAATATTCAATAAAAATTTGTAAGCAAGTATTTCAGTCATTTTAAGAAAGGAAGAATTAGTTCGATTCGAGATAACTTTGTGAGTATATTTATTTTATACATCACACGACAGCATTTATTTTAAGTCTACGAAGTAATATTAAGATGTCTAGGGAAGCGATAGTCTCCATATAATTGGTCCAAAACTGCATCATTAACTCTGCAATTAAACGGTGATAGGTGTATCGTTTATTTCCCATTGGTCACAATGTATAGTACCTCCAACGTGTCGACCATTGTCACTTATTGCTTACATCCGGTGTCCGCTGCTTGTTCACGGTAGGTCGAGAATGTCGAGTCGAGATGTAGGCAGGGCGAGCTGTATTTTCAAGATATGTCCGAAGCGCAGTATAGTCTGCCTGTAAAGCGTGGTTGAGACTGCCCCTTCCAGGTTTCCTGCTGTCATACACTAAAACCAAACTGGATGTGGCATGTTAGAAGAATTAAACCCATGAATGTGACATTAAAAGGGCATTTGATTCTTAAGGCGACAACTTGGTATTTACAGGACTCTTTTAGCAGTAATTCTATAGTAGAATAAAATAATAAACCGTTAGCTACAAACCAATGAAAGGCAGATTTTAACAATCTGGTAGTAATCTTTTAACATCCTGATAGGTTATTATCGTACTATCTTTATATATTTTACTATACTAAATCAAAAACAATTAAAAATGTATATAGGTACATTAATAACAACAAAAACTTCAATGCAAATTTTTGGACAAACATTCCATCGCATTGAGGGTAGACCTGTGCATGGGCAAATAAAAAATGCCTTTATAGGTATGTCCAATTCATGGGAATACGAAACTCGTGAGATGAGTCATGAAAAGTAGGTACACTTGATATATGCACATCCAAACCCAAAATTAAGTATTATTTCGGATTAAATACCCAATATACACGTTTTTTCAGTACCTATTTCGTCGTCACATTAACACCATGACTTATCCAGAGCCTCTATCTATCCCCTCGACTATCGGCTTCATCTTAGAAGTCGTTTAGAATTCCTTCTGGCTACGACCGGTGTCACTCACGTTGTCGGAAGTGTTTTGCAAGTCAGTTGGCACCAGAACAAACTGGGGATTAGTGCTTATGATATTGCTAAGGACTCCATTATGTTTATTGGCAGCCGTTATGAATAACCTCGAATCGTTGTAGTACTACAACGATTTATATAAATAAATGTACGTGTGCAAAGATAGCTACGCTGTATTTCTTTCATTTATAACAAAATCCGCAAATAAGCTTACGATTCGCCTGATCTTAAGCAGTTACCATAGCCTATAGATGCACGCAATACCAAAGGCATTACTCGCACGTTGCCGAACTGAAACGGGGGTCGGACAGAGGGAGAATGGATGGAGGGTTCTTCCGGCTCTCACTCATCGAGCGAAAACCAGCTATAATAAATAGCTAGGTACTTTACATCGATGTTTTTTCAACTTATTGCCAGTACATTTATTTAAAGAAAAATTGCGCCACACTAAGCAAAAGTAAATACGAAAAGGCCCATTCACAAAACTCACGAATTGTGATCTACTGTCGATGTGTTTGTCGGGCTGTATTTGTTTATTCCAAAGACTCAAAACAGACTTGGAATATCTGTTCACTAGCACGTCCATTATCATATCATACTGAGTAATGTGGCTACACTTCACTGCACGCGTACATATTAGCGGGCGACGTGCATTTCCCCGTCGCAAGACGAGTGAAAACTCTCCGAGACAAAAATACAAAACTAATTGCCGATAATTAAAGTCTCTAGCTATTTTTACGTTCGCAGTGTAAACGAAACGTTTAATTTTGTAACCGCGAAGCGAGTGTTATAAGTCAAGATTTTTAAATTTTTGAGAGTCAGCAGCATACATGTTGTATCTGTGGTATTAATTACAACCCATATCTTAAAATTGTATCTACTTTACAATGCAATATTTTAAATACGGGTTTTCTTTAGACTATACAAATTGCTTCTTAAAATTCTTCTAGAAACACGATGTCAAGGCCTGTTTTGGCTCTTTTAAAGCTTCCAGAAGTTTCGAACGACCAATAAGTTGGAACAATGGCGGCGGTTGCAGAAACCATAAGAATGTTCTTATTATTACGAAGTTCTGTACCTAATGGAACTTTCCATAATTCTACTGGAACATTCTGAGATGCTTATTTGATTTTATTAAATCATTTTATAATCTGCTGGTATAAAATTTGCTAAATAAATCCGGAGCGTCCCAGAATAAGCATTGACCCTTGAACAAGCCTAATGGATAACCCTGTAGGCTTAGCAGCCCACGTTGTGTTGTGCACCTGCCTTTATTATTGTTATGTGCCGTTATGTAACTGATAGCCGTATTCAATAACTATATAGGTATCATAATCGTAAGCTTAGATAATCCCATTGTTGCCACAAAACCCGATAACGTAAAAGTCTCTAGGACTGTTTTTACAAAACTTAGGCAATTTTAAGTTTTTACAGCGTTCAGAACTTATCGGCTATTCGTACTGCATTTTGTTATTTAAGTATCATAAGACCCTTGTCCGTCTAGTTGACGGAGCTATCTCCATCTATCTAGATCAAGTGCAGTCTCTTTTATCTCCTTATGCGACGACACCGACCTCATTTATCTGGATCATGTAAGCTAGTTCTTGGTATTTCTTCCACGCTTTCCTTTTATCTTTCCTTCTAAGATTTTGGATACAATTATCAGCATTTTTACTGATCCTTGTAACCTTATTAGTAAAGGTCACGTTCCTGACGCTACTTTTCTTCATCAGCAACCTCCGGGGCAATTTTAGTGTAGCTGTGATGTCTCCGACGTTCCACGGGCTTCAGCCCTGGCCCACGCGACAGCATCTCGTATTAAGGTTTATGGGCTGCATACTCGAACGACCCCTAATGTTTAACAACGCGGGCGACGCGTGTGTTTTGTTATAAAGTGATTGAGTATCACGTACATTCGTGAAATGAATTTTGGCTTAGTAAATTTATTTCAACCTCAGACCATATTTTGTATTAAAAAGTCGATTGTAGATGATAATTGTCGGTTATCAAAATACTAAATATGTCAAAAATAACAGATCTTTTTAACAGTTCTCATAAATCTTTTATGCCAATCTTATTTCTTGGTCGCATGTATATTGACAAGCTTAATTATTTAACAGTGTAAGTACAAATAGTTATATGAATATTGTGAAACCAATGCACTTGTTAACCGCGACTACGGGTAACGAGGTAAATAGGGCACGCGGTGAACCGTGCCCTAACGCGTCCCGACACCGCGCCGATGGCACGGCCGCGCGGGTAAACACGGTACTCACTGAAAACATGGTGAATGATGACATATTTGTTGTTACGTATAAGACTTGAGATGTGTAGGAGTGGATAATTTTAGAATTTAACTTGTCAAGGCAACTTGTAAAGTCAAATTTGGGCAACTAGCCCGTATTAATAAATTAACCTCACATCTGAGAACAATCTTGGAAATATCATTCTTATGTCATACCAGTACAAAATGACTTGTCAAATGCCTACTTAAAATCGCTCTCAGACTTGAGATAGATTTATTAATACGAGTCTAGATCTTTTAGTAGGTACTCTAATAAGAATAAATAGTTTTTTACACGGGCACAGAGCTTAGTTAATAACGAAAATCTGGATGGTAGGATTTGTTCTGGTTGGAGCCTGAAAGTTTGGATGTTTTACTACGTATAATCTGGCACTGGCTATAGGTAATTGCAACCTAATAACTACAAGCATGCATGGAATAACTTATACATATCCAAGCTTTAACGGCTATCTAAAGCACAGTAATAACATATTTTCCCACATTTCTTCGTGTATAACCATTTCGAGATAAGCTATGGCAATAAAAATTGCAGAAACATTAATTTCTACATTCATGTGAATTAAAATGTTCGTATAAAAAGTTGCAATTTGTAACTTACACTAGTTTGCCACTCGGGGCTTGGGCTCGGTTTGAAATATTTGGCTACTAGCTGTGCCCCGCGACTTCATCCGCGTAGTATTGGATTATTGGGTTAAAAAGTATCCTATATGTTAATCCCGGTTATAATCTATCTGTGTTCCAAATTTCATCCAAATCCGTTCAGTAGTTTTTGCGTGAAGGAGTAACAAACATACATACATACATACATACATCCACACTCACAAACTTTCGCATTTATAATATTAGTAGGATGTATGAATAAGCGTTTGGAAATCATGACATGCAGAAGATATACTAAGGAATAATAATAACAATAAGTGTCTTATCCGGTTTTGCTTTCTAGGAGTAGTCGTTTTAGAAGTTTTATACTTTAAAAAAATTTTGCTTTAACTTTGTAATTGGTACCTACATAAAAATCTATACAGATAAGTATTTATGTATTCGACAAAAAAGTTAAATTACCAATATAATATTTTGTCACCAAGATATTGTTTCAAAATTGGATATAGTTTTGCAGAACGGAATCAACCCGTTGTTGTGTTCCAAAACCAAACTTATGTTAGTGGTTCTAGGTTGGTTTTAGTTTGCAGAAGTGTGTGTGGTTGGTTCCATTTTGCTAAACTACGTCCAATTGTTCGCCCTTCGTACGTCACGACAGCGTGTCAGCTGTTTGCATTCGACACGCAACATGCTTTCGAATAACGTACCAGCTATTAAGAAAATACGTCTGTAAATCGAACTATAACACTTGGTATTTAAAGTTGCTATTAGTATATCTCACTCAGTCTGGATAACACGTTATTGTTTAATGGTGTCCATGGTGAAGGCATGCCTTGTGCTCCGCTTACGAACTGGGCCGGCAATGTGTACACACCGGAATGGAACGCGGAATTTTGCGACATGTTCTCAAGTTTTTAAGGTCCATATTTATAAATCTATCTCAAGTCTGAGAGCGATCTTAAGTACGCTTTTGTTGTGCCATTTTGTACTGGAATGATATTTCCAAGATCGCTCTCAGACTTGATATCAGTTTATTACAATCTACAATCTTGTTACAATCTAAAATTATAAAATACTTAGTTATAAGGGCTAAGTTTAATCGATTGAACTTTACTCATCGAGTAATTTTGAATATGCCCCCTCTCTATTTCGCTAATAGCGAACTTAGCGGAATTTTGTAGGCAAGATAGTTCTTGTTCTACATTCAGTTTGTGAGCTAGGCAATAAAAGTAGGTACTTATAAGTACATGACGAAAGGTCAATAGCGGCTAGTCTATGGTTAAATTAGTACAAATATAAGGTTGGGTCACATTTTTTTCCCAAATATTTTCAAAAAGGAACAAGGGAAGTAGGTATTTTATGAATTTAGAAATAATCTGACAATCTACTATGACATTATTATTCAGAGAAATTAAATTGGTTGCATGATGCAGAATTAAATTATGCAAATACAAATGTCAGATGGAACGTGTTCCGACAAAATTGCATCTTCCTTCGCTACTGGAGCTGATTCTGTAGGTACACAAACTCTACTAAATTTAAAATTTAATTAATGTATGTACAAGACTACAATATGTTAGTTGTGATTAATTTAGTTGAAATCTGTTGCCAACCGAATTAGCACCAATAAGCACCGAAATTAACGTACCTATTAAATTTAACTTAATATGTCATACCATCGCTCTCTTCAGTGATATTTGTAATTAAACGTCAATGTTCCGTGAATTTGATCCTTATTTGTTATATATCTGTCAAAAAGTGACATTTGCACCTGTCAGTTTACTTCGTTTATAAAAAAAACAACTTGAAAGGAACATATTTTTGTTTTCGACTTAGTAAATTGATGCAAGTAAGTTTGAAAATAGAACAAAGTTTCTTGGCAAGTGTTCTTCCGTGCAAACCACATTTTCCACCCAGTAAGGTAAACTGTCAGCTTTCCTTCCACCCAATGCCAGTGGAAACAATGTAGTAGTGTGTACAAGCGTAGACCCGGCAGGAAATGGGCTAATCGCGATTATCCGGTATTTTCGAATCGGAAGTCTGTGTACTTTATGGATTTGTTAACGATGACGGAGTAATATTGACGGGTCGAGATAATTTAAAGTCATGTGTACCTATTGTGCTCGCATACTATAAAAACACGTACCTTTTGTTATTGAAATAGTTTTTTAAAGCCATTGTCAAATTACTATAAATTTGAGGGATAAGCACAAAACTTAAAAAGTTTTTGTAGTATTCAAGTCCCAAAATGTTACGTTATACAGGTTGAAACAGATAGGGTATACTTTTTTTTCAAAACTTAACTTTGTAATTCTAAAACTGTCAGCTTTGGAGGAAACTTGAAAAACAAAAGGTGTCATAGGGATACAGCTGTTGACAGATTTCATAAGTCTACAAAACCTTTAGTACTTCAACTGTCCCACAAAGATTTACAAAGTAAAGTTGCAAATAAAATAGTATACCCTTTCTGTTGCACCTAGTATAACGAAAGTCCGCGAACAAGTGTATGACCCGCCTGATGTTAAACGGTCACCGTAGTCTATAGAGTCTTGTTGAGGGAGACACAGGGAGGGGAAGTGTAGTTGCGCTTCCGGCTCTCTCAATCATTGTACCAAACGCAGCTATCCTAGCTACTTTGCGGCGTTCTACTTGTTGGTACTACCCCGGTCGGTATATTCTTGGCTCTACCACATTTAAACCGGTTCATTTCATCTATGTCCGGTGAGCCAATGTTTACTGTCACTCTGTCATTCAATGTATTGCAGTGAAATGTGCCTTCACTCTGGCTCATTTGAACACACGACGGTACCAAAGCATTTCAAAGCGTAAGTAAAAGTACATTCGAGCGATCTCCCACGTTCGTCCATTTTACCGACAACCGGTACGGAACCCGTTACGTAGCCTGAAATGTATTTAGGCCCGGTGCGCGTGCGACGATTTTGACGCGGTTGTTAACCGCGACAGACGTTACTACTCACTGCTATACGTTTTAAACCCAAAATGAATAGGAATGTAATATGTGTTGCCTGTTGTGCATCGAAGTGCACGATCTAAGCTATCTGTATAAACAGTTGCTATATAGATTTATCTCATTCTTAAACGTACGATAATGTCATAACTGATAAGGCACACCTATAAAGCCTCCTCAGTGAATTTACTTATATATTCCTATGAATGGCACATTAGGTATTATTTCCCAAGCTAGACGAAATATTCCGAATATCCGATCCGGTTGTAGATATAAGAAAAAAAAATATGTAAAATTGACAATTTGTAAGTGCCCCCGTAGGCCTAAACAAAATAAACGATTTGAATTGTAAATTGATATTTTTTTACACAATTAGGTACGTCTGCGAACGAGCGTACGACCTAAGCATAGTATAAACTCTTTATACTATGACCTAAGCAGTTAGCATAGCCTATAGATTCTTGAATACCAAAGACATTGCTCGCACGTTGCCCACCTGAAAAAGAGTGGGACAGGGAATACAGGAATAAGTAATATTGTTAAGGTGAAGGCGCCTGTCTAGCCCGCTAAATTCAAAATTTTCGAGTATTTTTATAGTTTATCCAAAATCTGAAAACTTTTAAGACAACATTTTGTGATTTGCGAAAAACACAGTATGCAGTGCGTTTATTAATACATTTATTTTACTCTAAATATTATCACGGTGGATATGATACTAGTAAATCACTAAATATACAAAAATTGCCAGATTATCTGGATAGCTGTCGTTCTTGAAATGTTTTAGAGTAAGTTGGATATATTAATAAATGCACTGCACACGGTCTTTTTCGCGAATTACAAAATTTGTCTTTTATTATTGTCAGATTTTGAAAAAATTCTAAAAGAACTCAAAACATTTGAACTTCGCGGGCTAGATGGGCGCTTCAGCCTTAAGTTGCATTTTTCATATCTAATATGGAATGGCTCGATTCTAATTGTGGAGTTCAACAATCGCCCGAAAATCGACCTTTTAAATCGTAGTCTTTCCAAATGCATTGTGTGCAGTATGCCTTAGCACACTTGTTGATCACGCGCGTGTGTTTATCTCGAATCGGTAGTATACGATGCGCTTCACGTGCCGATAAAATTACACGACCATTACATACAATTTTATTGTTGAAATAAATTTCGGGTATAAATATATTTTTGGTTATTTCATTAAGTACTAATGACATCCATGCTGTGTGAAGTAGATTAGGAACTGGAATTAATTGGCCCCTCCTATCATTTGCTACCTTTATGGTTAAGGCGTCAAATAAGTCGTAAACTTAACTAGCGTCGAGAAAGAACATAGTTGGTTTCCCAGCAAAAAGTTATAGAACCGGTTGGCACCGGACGACATGCGTCGGGTCGAAATGCGCCTGGCCCAGCAACATTTTTTACCCAACTTGGGAATTTCTATGTCGGTCTTACTGTATATGCATATTGGGATCTTTGCAGACGAATTGCATCCAGCTCGCACAAGCGAACTGGCAGTCCTCTTGCATTGAGAGAGCGATCCCTTCCTTTCAATCGGTTTACACTCGGATACATACTGGATGGTCTGAAACGACCCTTAGGAATTGAACATAATGGTGCCAACCCTTTTCTGAATATATCTTTGACGACCGCTTGGCGCAGTGGTTCGAGCGTAGGCCGCTCGGCTCACTGCACATGGTGGTTGCGGGTTCGATTCCCGCCGGGACAGATATTGGAAATGGCCTTTTCGTAATTTGCCTTGGTCTGGGTGTCACTGGGATCGCCCCCAGTCCATTGTATGGTACCCATAGTACAAGGGTTGGTAGTTTGGGACCATACAGTTGGTGTGTCAGTCTGGCGATATTTATTTTATTTATTATTTACGAGCTGTGCCCCGCGACTTCATCCGCGTAGTATTGGATTATTGGGTTAAAAAGTATCCTATATGTTAATCCCAGTTATAATCTATCTGTGTTCCAAATTTCATCCAAATCCGTCCAGTAGTTTTGGCGTGAAGGAGTAACAAACATACATACATACATAGATCCACACTCACAAACTTTCGAATTTATAATATTAGTAGGATCTTGATAATAAGCAATACAAGGTCTTACGAAAAATAGCTTAACCCACGTCGCGTCGTTTATACCCCCGTGTGAACATGGTACTAGGTAAGGTACTATAGATTTCCATCGTCTACTTATGGAGGCTAGTTGTTAAAAATTATATACAGGCGTTATGTAGTGTGTTTCAAAGTGAGAAGTAATGACCCCTATAAAGATTTTAAAAAACACCTCTGAATGCCTATCATTAAAACTTAATCTAAGACTTTTTATTCGCAACAGAGACCTAGATTTGCATAGACCATTGACAAATTGCCTTTTTTCGACTTCTTTAGCACTTCCATGATAAATTGAGGGCAATTGTCTTCACGAGTTGAGGTTGGCATAATGAGGTAGGTACGCATAGCGGTACCTAGCAAAGAGTAGAAAAAAAACCGGGCATTCGCTGATAGGTACCCGATATGTGAGTTCAACGACTTTACCACTCTATTAAATAAAATTGTGTTTTGTTGGATGAACACGTTTCGATCTTATTGTGGCACACCACGATCTAATTCCAACCTTATCTGCTAATATATAAAGTTGATATTTCGTTCTGTTGCCGGTATTTGGCCTGGATTCGGTTGATTTCTTCAAGGAAAAGCGCGAGTCATCGTTGAATGCAGACGAAATATATTGCGCTAGAGTTTCGACGAAGCTGTTAGGTAAGATTTGTGAATCAACGTTACGGCTCGCGTTCGACAGACTTCCTGGCATGTGGCTGGAAGAATGGAACTAATTAGGAGCTTGTAGGACGTACATCTCTTGATACTTTATGAGAGACTAGCTGTGCCCCGCGACTTCATCCGCGTAGTATTGGATTATTGGATTAAAAAGTATCCTATATGTTAATCCCGGTTATAATCTATCTGTGTTCCAAATTTCATCCAAATCCGTTCAGTAGTTTTTGCGTGAAGGAGTAACAAACATACATACATACATTCATACATACATACATACATACATCCACACTCACAAACTTTCGCATTTATAATATTAGTAGGATGTTACTTCTATTTATGCTACACAGTATCTAAGGCCAGTGTTAAATAAAACCATCAATCTAAGGTACTTTAAAGTACACAAATGAATGATTAGGCATCCAATTTATAAATATTAAGAGGTTTAATTAATTAATTAAGTAATTGTTTTATAGTCGATGGAATGCATTCTAACTTTCTGAGGCCGCAACAGAAATGATTTCTTAAATTTACAAAAACCTTTTATTCAGATCCTAAAATAAGTAATTATAGTCTGGAATACCGCCTGAATCGCCCTCGTAGTGGGGGGAGGCCCGTACACAGGAGTGGGACGTCAAAAGGGCTACATTATTTATTTTCATTGATTTTATTAGTCTATCATCACCGAGGAATTAAATAATCAGCATCCGTTCTATGTGTACCTTTGTAATACTTACAAATAAGTAAGTACTTACCGGTATATCAACCCTGTATACCACAATATAACACATTCCAAAAGTATCAAAGACCATACTTTACATCCGTGAAAATTATGTAAAGCATTGGTTACGCTTGATCCTCATTTACATAACAGGATCTTCTTTGACATTTCCAAGATACTCATAAATACCATATAATTAAAAAAACATGTTAACCATTGATAATATTCTCATGTAAATTGAATTGTATTAGTACCGTTCTAAAGTTCACATTGAAACGTTTCTACAACACATTGTTTAATGCTGAATCGAATACGATAGATCTATCGCTAATGGTATCTTTGACATTGTCAAGGTAATTTGATGATGGAAGAATTGTATCTGATTTATGAATAACTAGCTGTGCCCCGCGACTTCATCCTCGTAGTATTGGATTATTGGGTTAAAAAGTATCCTATATGTTAATCCCGGTTATAATCTATCTGTGTTCCAAATTTCATCCAAATCCGTTCAGTAGTTTTTGCGTGAAGGAGTAACAAACATACATACATACATACCTCACAAACTTTCGCATTTATAATATTAGTAGGATTAGTACTAAAGTAGGTAGTTGTTAAGTATTAAAAGTTGTAAAGTTAAGTATTAAATAAAGAATATATACTTTTAAATGACTTAATTATAATTTAGTTTCAACAATTTCTTTAAAATAACATACATTTGGTCAAAATATTTAAAAATGAAAATTAAAAATACTGGCTAAATAATGAAGTTGGCCGGCCAACAAAAAAAAAACAAAATAGGCGGCAATCCGATCTTTTTTTTTTCGAGTTGTAGAGTATTGTTCATGCTTCCTTATATTAGTTCTTTAGCCAATTCCTGTTTTTATTTTTACTTTCCTTGTATTCGTAATGAAAAGCACAGTGTTTACCTCGGGTGAAAGACTTATTTTGTCCCTCGAACTATTAGTGCCCTCGCTACGCTCGGGCGCCAAACCCCGTCTCGGGAAAAATAAGTCACTTTCACCACTCGTGTAACAATGTACTATTTCAATTTTTGTGCTTTAATTACCCACTTGTATCTGTGTTAAAATTCAGAAGAAAGATATTTTTACAGATATTAGGTAAGGACGTAATATGTACTTACTTACTCACAATATTAGGGCGTGTTCTAATAAATCGATCTCAAGTCTGAGAGCGATTTTGGAAATCATTCCTATGTCACTCCAGTAAAAAATTACACGTCGAAAGAGTACCTACTTTATAAATTCTTATTTTCAAGACGTTATGCGCCACTAGTTAAGCTAGGATTTAATATATATCTTTATTGCAGATTACGATAGGGATATCTATTAAGGTGATGGGGATAATCAATGTTGTGTTTGTTCGTTTAGAGGCCAGCCGAATTTTCATTTAATATTGTCGTCATTTAGAAACATCCATTCATAGGATAATGTTCGTAATAAGAATGTACTATGAATCTGTTTGAGTTCCTGTGCGTTATTCCGTAGAGTTTTTTTTTCTCACACTTTTTTTTTTGCGAACCTATTTATGCCTCGTCGTCTTACTGCGCACGGTAGTGGGTCCACCAAGTCCAGTGTTCTAAATTCTCTCTCGCCTCTTGTGTAAGCTTGATGATTATTTGGCATAGTCAATAAATTTTAGATAGGTAAGTAATTAAATTAATTATCCTTTGACGTTATGCAATAGGTATTTTACAGAACTAGGTTAGACCACTTAATATCGTTTCTAATTATGTGGTGTCCGGTAGATCTAGTTCCAGAATGCTATTATTGATTCTTGTTTTAGTGATATTGATCATGACCTTCACCTATAATAATCGAGATGTTAGATGTTTTTTTATCTGTGCCTTACTAGCTGTCAATTAAGAGTATTGCATCCCGCACTGATTATTACAGAACGAAAGGGATGCAAATGTTTAAAATACGGTTTGTTCTACAGTTACGAGAACGACTGTGTACTTATGATGTGATAAAAAAAAACAAATCAATACGATTGACGACCGCTTGGCGCAGTGGTCCGAGCGTAGGCCGCTCGGCTCACTGCACATGGTGGTCGCGGGTTCGATTCCCGCCGGGGCAAATTTCGGAAATGGCCTTTTCGTGATTTGCCCTGGTCTGGGTGTTACTGGGTTCGCCCCCAGTCCATTGTACGGTACCCATAGTACAAGCTTTGCTTAGTTTGGGACCGTACAGTTGGTGTGTCTGTCTGGCGATATTTATTTATTTTATTTAATAATGGGGACACACATAATTAATATAATAAGCGATCTGCAATAATGGAATAGGTAATACCTAGTGATTGCATAGGTTTTTATATCGTTAAATTTATCGAAGTTTGTTCCATCGTATATTTTAACGATGCGATGATAAAAAATAAAATAGGATCCGGTAGGTATAAGTTACAATTACCAATTACATAATTACAATAATAACAATTACAAGTTACAATTGCAACCAGTGAACAAGGTTTAGATCGGTGGGAGGGTTACCTATTAAATCATACTAGGTAGGCTCAAAACGTATACTTATAGTACTAGTCAAAGACATTTTGTTCTTGAACTGAGATCTTGCCTTTAAGGTCGAATACAGTTACAAAATAAAATTGTTATTCAAATTTACCACTAAATCAATATGTGCGTACTTGACTTTTCGCTTAGTATCGTAATTTACTTAAGCATTGTTCATCATTATTTATTGCAGAGTTAACGATACGGCATTCAGTAGTTAACTCAGCATAATAAATAGGTATCAATGTTGCTTACCTTAATATTGAGTGATCACGATGCTGTTGCTAACTAGAGTTTTTTTAACCCGTGACGCGTCGCATATACATCCAGGTGAATGTCGAACTACTTATAGGTTACTAGCTGTGCCCCGCGACTTCATCCGCGTAGTATTTTAACTTAGAAAAATTTCGGGATTATCGGGTTAAAAAGTATCCTATATGTTAATCCCGGTTATAATCTATCTGTGTTCCAAATTTCATCCAAATCCGTTCAGTAGTTTTTGCGTGAAGGAGTAACAAACATACATACATACATCCACACTCACAAACTTTCGCATTTATATTTAGTAGGATCTGTTATGTCTGTTTATGGTCACTTGTAAGGTTAAAAACATTTTAAACCTTGTTGTAACCTGAGAGCGAAAATTTTAATTTGCTTTCTGGCTAAATTTTTAATCCCTGGTGTTTAGTACATATTTGGTGGTAATAAACAAATTCGTGTCTTTCTAGTTGATAAAATGTCATAAGTAGGAATTCTTAGGCAAATAAGTTAAAATAGCCATAGTTATTCGTCACTCAAGCAATACAGTTTGACTCTCGTTGCATTATTTGTGTATAGATTTATAAATAATTACAAACTTTCGTTATGAATTACATACATAAGAAATGATGGACCGTATTACTAAATCGATCTTAAGTTTCAGAGTGTTCTTGAGTACGCTTTTTGTGTAATTGCACATGCAATTTTATATTGCTATGACATAATAATGTAATTTCCAAGATGGCTCTCGGACTTGAGATCGATTTATAAATTTTTGAGCCAGTGTTAGTTAGCGAAATTTCGTAATAAGAAATATTTGGCCATAGATATAAAATGCAGTAGAATTTCTCCCATTGTTTACATTAAATTCAACAGCTTATGTTATTGTAAGTGATACGGGCTTTCCCGGCCGCGCTTCGCGACAACAGTGACTAATCCCTACCTGCTGATCATAATGTTGAGAGTTATTTATATATTGTTAACTAGCTGAGCCCGCGACATCGTCCGCTTAGAATTAAACTTAACAAAAAAAACCCGCTCCCGCGTTCTGAGCCCGCGGGACAGGACCTTTTTTTTAAATTAAGTTTTCTGAAATAAAAATGGCTTAAGTTACTGCTTATAACATCAGCTATCTACCAGTGAAAGTCCCGTCAAAATCGGTCCAGCCGTTTTGGAGATTACCCGGAACAAACACACAGACAGACAGACAGACAGACATACAGACAGACAGACAGACAGACAGATGGACAGACGGACAGACAGACAGATAGACAACAAAAAATCACGTTTTTGCTATAGGTGTCGTATGTACTTTCATATGCATTTAGTGAAAAGGTGTTATTTTGATATTACAAACAGACACTCCAATTTTATTTATTTGCATAGACAATTTTTCGTTGTATCCTCTTAGCAGGCCTGGCTCAGCCGGCTGTGGCAAGACAAACCGTGAGATAAATCGATTTTGTATCATTCTCTCCTATGCATAAAGAAAGAGAGATAGTAAAGTTACTAGCCTTGTAGATCTTACTCAAAACTGAAAGACGGGGATTAAGAAAAATATAGTCAGCTGTCAGGTAGGTATGTCTCGTTTCTTCATATAGCTTTGTCACTTTCACTTAGAATTTAATTGTTAACCAAAAATTTTGTTCTTTCATTATCAAAATGCTTCGTTTTGATGATGACAATATAGTTCAACAACAGTTTCTTTTTAGAATGTTCTATGACTTGCATCGGCAAAATTAGTAAATGTTGTTAACGTCTATGTTGTCGTATGTACGTGCTTCATTCGGCTCACAGCTTCTGGGTAGGTCTGGTAGTAAATAAAGTTAATAAAATTAGACATTGTAAAGTCATCAAACATTTAATAGCCGTAATAGGTGGTTACCTAAGTACCTACTAGACGCGCGGGCAGGCTTCTTGTGAATATGACTAGATGGATTTTACAAGTAAAATAATATTTTCTAGACAGAGGTGCACTGTTGTGCCCGCATATCGCCCAATAAGCTGTTATGATGAAGAGGAAATGGAGACAATAATATGGTTTTTTAATAAAGTTTCGTAAGTGCAAACCAAGAGTGATGAAGTGATTATCAAGAGCGTCAGCCAAGTTCAGAAAATCGGCGGTGGCTATTTCCAAGAATACACTTTAGGTATAACAATATATTTTTGGAATACCTACATTTAGAATTATTTACTCACCTTTAGCTTGCCGGTAGGGTCCCTTGTTGGGGCTCAGCGAACACACTGCATTCGCTTGAGAATGATATAGATCGCCCCCTTTTTTCGACTAGTCTTGGCGGAGGCTTTGCCGCGCCGACTTAATCTGTGTGGCCTACCTGAAGGCGCGGTAGTGCTTCCGCCAAGGAATGTTAATAGTCTACTAATTGTTATTTATTAAACTAGGCTAGCAAGATGAAGACCTTATAGGTGGTTCAGATAACTACAACAGTGAGATGTATACTGCCTGAACCAAGAATAGATGCTTCTATATTAACTTAGTCTATGACAGCCCGGTTCGGCAACATTTACAAGGAAACATAAACTTTATGAGAACAATCACCTTGTTTGTAATTAGCCTGGCGTTGTAATTTTATGGTTAAATATAAATATGACTAGGTATACATAGATAGAGGGATATTTAATTTTATAGCTAACTTTACAGCTTTTCCATGAATTTGCCAATACATAAATTCGTCGCTTTATCGTACAACTAAACTCCAGATGAACCGTCAAAACTAATACAATTAATAGATGGAGGTTGGTATACTTATTTACGACAAAAGATAAACATATAATTAATCATTAGGTTTATGGTCAAAATAAAATCTACACATTTCTACTAGGTATCTAATTACTATTAAGTCATAATTAGAAAATTGTCAACCAATTATTTTGCATTACAGTAGATTACAGAAACGCATTCCGAAATAGCTATCGGATTGTCCAACTAACGAGACCTATGGCGTTCTAATCAACTAGTGTTCACTTAATCTTGCCTGCAGGTCATGGTGCTTGGTTTGTTTAGCCAGCTAGAGGCGTATTAAATTACGTTTTGCGGCAAAAACGGGGGCTTCGTTGCGCCGCTAATAGCGGTTACGCCAGTTCGTCGACTGGACGAATAATAACAATGGTTTTGTCACAGCATACCTACTAGCGAGCATCGCAAGTTTTTGTTTGTTTACGCAAGATGCCTATGAAAAGGTTTTAGTAACTGCGAAAAAAGTATGCGTCAATATGACCGTATAGATTAAATTCTCTTGAAATAAAGATTGGGTGTTAACTTGTATCGAATTTACTAGGTATATGTTGTTGCATTGTAAAATAATATTTAAAATATAAGTATAGAATATTAGCTATTAAAAGTTGGCTGAAACTACCAAGTTATGACATATTACGTCATAGTTAATATAGTTTAAAATTTATTTGCCAATTTTGGAGTTATTTCGAAAATGATTTCACTGTTGGTAATCCTGAGACATAAATTATAGGATTATGCAAAAAAATTAATATTATTGGAATAACTTCTTGCGTATACGGATTGCTTAGCATGCCAAGTGTAAAATTGAGATGATTCTACTACATCGTCGGTACTTACTTATACGGGAACTTACATAGAAGTTATTGAATGGATTTTTTTCCACCATGTCGATAATTTCAGGGCAAAAATCTTTCAGGCCAAAGAGAATGGTGAGCACCGGCGCACCATTTTCCTTTCCGAACCGATAGTCAGCTTTTACTGGTAAAAGCTTACTGGTTAAAACTACTGGTAACTGGTTTCAAAACTTTTACTGGTAAAATAAAGTTATATTTACTTTACATAATATTAACAGTGCGAGTGTACTGAAACTTAATAAATGTTACGATAAGCATACAATGTAGTTAAAACACGAGATAAAATAATAGTTTGTGTTTGTATATATTGCAGTTTATCTCCCGTCAGTCACCCGTTCACGTATTGATACGGGAAATAGGTAAAATTATTCTGAATAGCGCGAAGAGGTAGGTATCAAAAATGGAACTAAAACACCGTTTTCTATGAAGCATTCTAGAAACGCGAACATACGACTCGCCTGATTTTAAGCAGTTACCATGGCTTGTGGATGCTAGCAATACCAAAGGCATTGGTCGCATGTTGCTGACCTAAAGGAGAGTAGGACAGAGGGAGGGGTAGGACATTTGGCTCACTAACTCATCGTATAAAAGGCCGATAATAATAGCATCTTTACATGTTTTCATTTTCATTTATCTAAGACATGCAGGTTTCCTCACGATGTTTTCCTTCACCGTAAGCAAGTGATAACCATATAGGAATTATGATTGGCACATAGATTTTGAAAAATCTAGAGGTGCGAGCCGGGGTTTGAACCCAGGACCTGGTGCCCGCAAGACGCGTGCTTAAACAATCGGCTATCACTCCTATCATAAAATATCATTATAATAAATATTACTAACTCCGATGTTGTTCACACCGAGTCATGAAAAATAAAACAGTCTAGCCTTTTCATTTTGTTTATTTTATGTTGTATATAATTTTCAATTTTAAATAAGAAATTGGAATACACCCATTTATTTTTAAAGCGACAGTAATTGGATATTCGATCCTGCTTATTATCGGTATCGGGAAACCGGACACCTCCCTGTGGGGTCAATTTGTCCCAAGCGGATGCCGACTGCATGTGGTCCCGGTTAACCCTATGAATGAGATGTCACAGCCCCGATAGCCCAAGTGTGACCAGAGATGAATTAGCGTGGTCTGTGTGACCATTGTTGTGTCCACATCCCGTAACTTTGGGACTAATTACACGTATCCTATTACAGGCTGATTTTGTTAAGTACATTGCTTTAATTTTAGGATTCCGTAGTGAAATTAGGAACCTTTATAGATTCACTATAATGTCCAACTGTATGCCATGTCAGTTTTATTCAGAGATTATTAGGAATAAAATTCCTGATATAAAACATTTTTTTTTATTTCATTGAAAGTCGTTTATAATTGTGCGCGCATATAATATATTGACTAGGTGGAAATGTTAGGGGCATAATTCAGCCTAACTATTCTGAGGATGTCTGAAGAGAGGATGTTAAAGGCGAAAGATGTCGAATTATCCTTCATTGAAATAAAACTATTTTACGGATTCTATCGCGTTTATTTACTTTTTATGTTCCCGACGTTTCGCCTGCTTTACAGCAACCATGGTCACGGGGGACTGAGTTGTTAGACGTCCTGATGTCATAGTTAATAACTGGGTACCCTCATATTTAGTTGTTGTTTGCGGTCCGATCCACGCGATAGAATCTGTAAAATTGTTTTATTTCAATGTGTAGCATTCACGTAAATATAAGAAAACAATATCCTTTTAGTTCACTTAATTTGGCGAAAGATTGCAGAGTATTAGGGTCCCTGAC
Source organism: Notodonta dromedarius (assembly GCA_905147325.1). Classification (NCBI taxonomy): domain Eukaryota; kingdom Metazoa; phylum Arthropoda; class Insecta; order Lepidoptera; family Notodontidae; genus Notodonta; species Notodonta dromedarius. The sequence continues at coordinate 9,189,130 of LR990165.1, read as the reverse complement.
AGCCAGACTCTTGACTGACGGAGTTAAGTCATGTTGGAATCTGTTATCGATCAAATTATTTGGATTACAATTTTGAGGTTCAAGACGAGGGTGACTGGTCGGATCCCTCTCCCAAATCATTTTACAATAGATATCCGGAAAGTAACGCCTGAGTCGGTTGACTAATTCATTAATTGCGCCTTTAGAGTCTAGCTCGTGATCACATGATGTCAAAGTATTAAGTATCTTATAAGACCATTGTTTTACAAAATAAACTCAGTATAATTGTGTACAGTTGTGCTTGGAAACGCGAATGTTTTCATTCGCCGCCACTACAGCTACAGGCGAGTTTACTCGAGTATGGCGGAAACGCACGGTATCGGCCCGATAACGTTTTATGCTAATTTTTTTCTTACTTTTCATTTCCTCACTATTGATAAGCGTGTGTATTTTTGTTTTGTTGCGTTTGGTTGATTGAGACATTACTATTACAACATTTAAAATATAATTTCGGTGATAGACAGTCCCGAGGACCATTTAAACTTTGCTACCACTCTTCAGGACCTCTTATCTTTAAACTGTTCTTCTGAACAGTGTTTGTTTCTAGTTTTTCTTTTTTTGTATGTTGTCATAATTATTAGAGTGGAGCAATCTTAATTACGAAACTACTTACCTTTATTTTGTACGTATCCATTAGAAGCAACTGGCAATTTTATAAAAATAACTAGCTGACCCAACAGACGTTGTCCTGTCTTAACTTTGAATATTGAATTCGAACTGTTCCGCTCAACTTTATTATTTTTTTCTTTCATAAGAACCTTCTCCTCACAATAATAAACACCACAAAAAAGAATTAGCGAAATCGTTCCATCCGTTCACGCGTGATGCGATGACCAAGGAAATAGAGATTCAAATATACCTATATAGAAGATATGTAAAAAAGACAAGCCCGCTAAAGTCACAACGGACGTTGCAACGGACGACAACGTTGCTAGAGATCATACAATTTTACCATCATCAATTACTGAAAGGAAATAAATTAATACATTTTAATTGACTCTATCTAAAAGGCCTTCCATCTTTAAGACTACTCATTTAGTTTTTAATGGCACTGCTTACGCTAATGTTTGTTTTTTTTTTTCAGGTAAGTGCTGGTATGAATCTGTTTGCTTCTAAGGAGAAGATTGGATGACCAGTCGTAGGTCGTATCGTGACGTCATTACCTACGCACCGAAATAGCTGCTCATGTAAGAAACCCACTTGTCACTTAAGTCCCGTTCTAGGCTTTAACATGTATGTGCTTAAACTACCTAAGAAACTCAAAATAATACTTGTACTTAGTCGGATTTTATCGGCTTACATATTGAGTTGTTGCATGTTTGTAGCAGTTTAATAGGCAAGGAGTGGTACTGTTATGACATAATTATATTCATAATTATGTCATAAATTAAACTCATAATTTGGTGCATTTGCATAAGTATTGATCTGAAATGTTGTTCCTATGCAACTTGTAGCTGTATAATGAGGTCCTGTCTAAGCAAGTGTGTGGTATCCTACTAATATTATAAATGCGAAAGTTTGTGAGTGTGGATGTATGTATGTATGTATGTATGTATGTATGTTTGTTACTCCTTCACGCAAAATCTACTGAACGGATTTGGATGAAATTTGGAACACAGATAGATTATAACCGGGATTAACATATAGGATACTTGATTGACTCAGGCGTTACTTGGCGGAAATCCATTGTAAATCAATGCTCATTCGTAGCCCAACTTTCCTGAGGATGTCTCGTTCAGAGGCGAAACACGTGTCGAATTTTATTTTTAATTCGCTTTGTTCCGCGGAAAATTGCACATTATTAGGGTCCCTGACACTCATGACTGACAAACTCGACCGACGGAGTTAAGTTTTGTTGACCTCTTCCATTATCGATCAACCTATTTGATTTATAATTTTGGAGGTTAACAAGCCAAGGGTGAGTGGTGGGTCCTTATCCTAAATTGTTTTATATAGGATACCTTTTAACCCGATAATCCCAAAATTTTTGCTAAGTTAAAATACTACGCGGATGAAGTCGCGGGGCACAGCTAGTTTCAACATATATCTATTCCATATAGTTACTAATCATGTCTAATATTATTCATGTTAACTGATCATCAAGCAATTTGAATTTGAATGTTATTCAGTACAGAGGTAGGTGCCTAAGTTACGCTCTTAAACATAATTATAGGCATTTTTAGGCATTTTAAATTAACGCTGGCGCGGTAAATGATAATCAATTAGGTGAAATATCTGGGAACAGACAAAGATTGGAGGCTTACACGAATCTCTGGTTCTCAGAGCTGCAACGACGGCATAAATAAATAATTTAATATCGCCAGATGAACACACCAACTGAACCTATTGGTCCCGACGTAGACAACGCTTGTAGTGTGCGTACCGTAAAATAGACTGGGGGCGATCCCAGCGTCACCCAGACATGGGAACATTACGAAAAAGCCCTCTCCGAAGTATACCCTGACGGGAATCGAACCCGCAACCAGTAGGGTGCAGTGAGCCGAGCGGCCATCGCTTGAACCACCACGCCAAGCGGTCGTCGAATCCCCGTCTGTTTTTTCCATTCCTGTCTTATCTAATGTATGAAATTATAAAAGAAACCAACAAATTGCGTGCTTTGGACGACCACGTACATTCCACGTTGCTTGGATTGTGTTCTCTCCTGCCATAAACCCTCCTTCAAAGCTATCTCACGGATTTTGTCACCAGTAGCTGTCGCTTTCTTTATCCGATCTCCATAAGAGAGAACAGGATGAGATATTTTTCAAATTCTGTCTTTTCACGCCCAGCCATAAACATTTATGCACGTTGTGTGATTGACCTGTTCCTATCTCAGCACGTGGTCTAACATTCGTACTAGTACTTAGTAATGCGCATTTTGTGACAGTTTTCCTGCTAGTGTACATTGTATAGGTCCCTCTCTACCCACGCCCAATATAAATGCTTAGTTTATTTAATTTTCTATATCTGTGGTCTTTAGCTTGGATAACATATTAATAAATTTATTGTAAAAGTTGTTATTACTAAGTTTGTAGTTAATACATTATTCGGTCGTCGAATACGGCCAAATGTATGGAAATAACGTTGCTTTGTTGTGTACCTATGTCTAAGGTCCGTTTTAACTCTGAGCGCGCAATTGGATAGTCATACTTGTTCTAAATTATATTTCAACAACGCACTTATTTATTGAAACTGGAATTCTTCAGATCCTTACTTAAATTTTGAACAGTTTTACAGATTTGGAACCTAGCCTAGCCTAGCCTATTTTGGTGGGCTCGATAAACACCACCAAAATGACGTGAGATGGTAGGCAGGAAAGATACAAATTGCTAATTATTAGTATTAAAACACATGTTATTCGCCAATTAGTACGTGTATAGCGAAGTATTAACAAACACCAGAAGGTGTGAATTCGTAATAACGACCCGGCAAATTCCTAATGTCAACTCGGTTACGCAAATAAATAGCGCGATGCTACTTGGGCAGTCACGAGCCGGGGTCGACGACCACCGAACAAAATGACTTCACAGCTTGAACATAACATGGACAGTTTTCGATGCGACAGCATAATACATCTATACAAATAAATAAAATTGGAGTGTCTGTTTGTAATATCAAAATCACCATTTCACTAAATGCATATGAAAGTACATACGACACCTATAACAAAAACGCGATTTAAAAAAAAATTGTCTGTCTGTCTGTTTGTTCCGGGTAATCTCCGAAACGACTGGACCGATTTTGACGGGACTTCCATTGGCAGATAGCTGATTTTTTAAGGAGTAACTTAGGCTACTTAAATTTTAGAAAAACAAAATAGGGTTCCGCGTAAAAAAATAAAAATACATGAAATCAAAGAGTATCTCCGAAACGGCTGGACCGATTTAGACGGGACTTTCACTGGTAGATAGCTGTTGTTATAAGCAGTAACTTAGACTACTTTTATTTTAGAAAAACAAAATAAAAAAATGGGTCCTGTCGCGCGGGCTCAGAACGCAGGAGCGGGCTTTTTTATTAAGTTAAATTCCACGCGGACGAAGTCGCGGGCTCAGCTAGTAAGTAGTATAATGTAGACTCTAGTGATGGGACATTACACAAGTAGCATGTGAAAAATCATATTATATAGGTTTTCATAAGTAGTACTAGATAGAAACTGTTAAAAATCATTGATATCGTTGCATTGAAATCGCAAAGCGTTCGGTATTGGCACGGTTTTTATGATAAATCATTGACCAGTGTCTTCATAGGATTTCGTCTCATAGTGAAAATTCACACTGAAAAAATAATTTACTATGAAAATCACATGTGAAATAACAGTGAAAGAAAAATATAATTTCACGTAATGAAAATGAATTGAAAGTAGCAATCATGTCCATGCCTAGTCGACTCAGAAAAGAGGCAATTTTAAGACCTGTCTATACTGGGGTTCTCAAGAACCTTGTTTGCTTGAGGAAGATGTGCTCGCACGCTGACATGATCCCAGAACGTTTTCTCAATACATTTTCACAGATTGCGCTGTCGTATTTGCAGTGTGAATGACGCTTTAGAAAATAGTTTTCCCAATTACAGTATAAGCTAAGTTATCATTATTATTTTACCTTTGATATAATTCAGTACGTAAGTAATCTAGTAACAATATTATTTATCTATAGTTGTAATGTCAGCGTCAAAAATAGCTTTACATTATTATGACCATTCATTTCTAAAGTCAATTTGTAAATTTTGCCATTAAATTTTCAACTTAACAGTCACCGGGAGTAATTCTACTCGATCCTTTTAAACATCTCCTTGACTGATACTCTACTACGGATAAAACATAATTTGTCAATAGTTCTTATAAGATAACGGTCCCTCACGACACGACCACGGGACGTCTCCGAGAAGGTGGGTAATAGGGATCACTGACCGTTGACAAAAACTCGGCCTAATGGTTGTCTGTTATACGTATTTCGGCACGGATTTAAGATGATTTCACACCGGTCTGGAAACGGGACTGAAAACTGACTTCTTTGTTTTGTGAAAATTATTTCGTATCACGGGGCCTTTATAATGGTAAGCCTAAGTAAAATGTTAATTTACTTAGGTACCCACGTGACTATTTAGCATCAGTCAAAAATAATAAAGGAATATTATTCCTCAAACTATTATTATTTGTTAGTAAAATTAATAACGAAATCTCTCGAACTATACGATGTCATTAGTAATTTTGATACACAAAAATATCAAAAATATTTATCTATCAAGGAAGTAATAAGCATAATCCTACTAATATTATAAATGCGAAAGTTAGTGAGTGTGGATGTTTGTTACTCTTTCACGCAAAAACTACTGAACGGATTTGGATGAAATTTGGAACACAGATAGTTTATGACCGGGATTAACACATAGCATACTTTTTATCCCGATAATCCCGAAATGACATTAAATACTACGTGGACGAAGTCGGCGGGCACAGCTAGTAGGTAATAATGTTATTTACTACAAAAGCCTACTTTCTAGAAATAATTTAAAAATGTATCTCAACATATCAATTTGTACAGTCCAATGTATAAATCTCTTAACTATGTCCAAAAGATACATCAAGCCGTGTCTAATCGGAATTTGCAAGACAAGACGTATTGCAATCTTCTCGTTTATTTATACTTGCAAAACGTTCTCTATTCAAATTGCTAAAAAGTAATCTGCTTTGTACTGACGGCTTGAATGAGCTATTAAAGTAAGCTATGCTTTGTCCCATATAGTTTGATGTATTTGTGTTTTGACATTAAGTAAATATTTTGCTGCTTTTATTTAAAAGAAGTTGACATTTTGTTTCTTTAAATAATCATTTACTTATGCTTATATTTTTTTCTAATCATATATAACGAATATTTTATGAGTTAATAAACTATTTTGAATACTTTCTCTTAGAGCGTGCAATTTATATAATATAGCGGCCCGCCCCGGCTTCGCACGGGTACATTGCGGTTACATTATTCGAGTTTTAGTAAGGACCCTAATTTTTTTGAAAATATATCATAGCCTATGCCACCCGGGGATAGTGTAGCTTCCCAACAGTGAAAGAATTTTTCAATACGGTTCAGTAGTTTCGGAGCCTATTCATTACAATCAAACAAACAAAGTTTTCCTCTTTATAATATTAGTATGATTAACAAAATATGATATATCTTATTTTTAAACAAAATTACAAACACATGAGCCATCTATAATGAATATTTACCGGAGCATTTTCATACATTTACATACACTTAAACGACAATAACACATTATTAGAGCTGACTGTATAAAACTATTATCAAGATCTGATAAGTTGACACGTTCGATGTAGAAGGAATTTCCGAATATGATAATTAATGATATTGAAATTAATTTATTGTTAGAATTAAGAGTATTACGATATCAATTCCAGACGAGATTAGGCACAAGGCGAATAGTACTTAAATACAGACCATTTTGTGACCAGTTTGAGGGAAAGAAAATCTTTACAAAATATAATAATATAATTATTCTTAGTGCCTTTGTTATTATTGTCATCCCGTGCTTGCTAAGCACCTCCTTGCTTGCCAATATGGTAAGTACTGAAGCAGTATATCAGGATTTTAACAATTATGTAGGTGTCCTTGACAGTAACTCCCACATAACATAATAAACAAGTTCTTTCCCGAGCGTTGATCACGTGCACGAACGCGAGCTCCGTTCCTAGAACGAATAATGTTTATCGAACACTGGGCTTATCGCAGAACTGGGATTTTTGTGACATAATTGTTTGTGTTTCTGCAATCATAGTTTCCTCACAGTGCTGTTAATTAATTATTTTTTAAAATCTTATGATAGGCCTATGATTAAGTAATCTTTATCTATATTCTACACTTATTGTAGAACTGTAACTGAGCGTCGTACATTGAAGTTATTTTAAATGTCAGTGTTTTTGGGATTCTGGTTTGTTGGTCTGGGGCCCAACTCTGTTAAATCAAGTCTGTTCGAGCATGAAGGAAAAGCTGGTGGTACCGATTTCAACGGGGCTTCAATATACAGAGTTTAGTTGGGTTCATACCATCACACTACTTATAATTTGTTGAGGGTGAAGTGCAGAACAAAATCTAAAATTTGCGTTAGCGAAGCTATATAGGGGGCTATTCACAGTCGACGGAAATATTCCTTGTCGGAAACAACAGAAGGATGGAATCTGTCGTTTCCGACATCGGAAACTCTCCGTCAGTTTTGAATAGCCCCTGCTAAATAAGGGTGTAATTAGTATTACGATTCTCAAATAATTTGTACTTTATGCAATACTTGTATTATGTTCTCATTCTCCTCAAAGAACTGAAATTTTATGCGCGTGATTTATAAATGCGGACAGGTGAAGCCGCAAACGCGATCGTGATAAGCAAATATAATACTTATTATCAAAGGGTAAAGGTGATTGGTTTACTGATACCAAGATCTCTACCAAGTTTTATCTACCTAAGTCGGGAAAACCAGGTTTAATGGTAATTTCTTGAAAACATCACTCACGTCATAAACCCCGCAGTATTTTTATTTTTAATTTAGCATTTTGAATGTATTTTTGCGAAACTTGTGAACAATTTAGATCATACGGGTGACATGTTGTACGGGCACATACATTACTTGCGGCATTTAAATATAAATCGGTTTTTTAAAAGATAACACTTGATTGTAAAATGCCAGATGTGTTCTTGTATTTTATTTCTTCGATATCGTCAATTATCAAACTAAGCCTCAATATTAACGTTAATTTAAATATCGAGTTCTCGGATCGGCAGATTGTGCTTGCTTCTGGGTATAGAGGTTGTTTCAATAGTCCGAAATAATCATTGAGGGTTTGTATGGGTATCGGGCACAGAATTAATTAGTACCTATTCATAAAAAAATGCCGGAAATTCGAACACTTTTTTTTTAATATTTTAGTTCTACCGAAAGGACCTTTTTGCATTGCCGCATAGTTAACGGAACTTCAGACGATCTATATACATAATATGACGATATATGACGATCTATATACATATATACATAATACAGATTAATAAAATATAACTGCTTGTTTTTAATATCTTAAGAAAAGGTTTTTAGCTTTAAATGTATCTTACATGAAAGTATGTACGGTAGTTACATAAAAAAAAATATTTTGTCTGATGGTTTGTTCCGGATAATCTCCGAAACGGCTGAACAGATTTGGACGGGATTTTCACTGGCAGATAGTTAATGTTATATTAAAATGAGTAACTCAGGCTACTTTTATTTTATTGAAGTTACACGGGCAACAGCTACTAAATCCTACTAATATTATAAATGCGAAAGTTTGTGAGTGTGGATGTATGTATGTTTGTTACTCTTTCACGCAAAAACTACTAAACGGATTTGGATGAAATTTGGAACACAGATAGATTATAACCGGGATTAACATATAGGATACTTTTTAAGCCGATAATCCCGAAATTTTTGCTAAGTTAAAATACTACGCGGATGAAGTCGCGGGGCACAGCTAGTAATAAATAAATGGTTCAGGCACAGTACAAAATTAAAAAAACACAAACTTATTAATGGGAAATATTAATTAATTAATTAGGCTGTAAGCTGCTAAGTTGAGCACTACTAGTACCATCAAGGACACCTAAGCCACGCTTTTAAGTACCAACAATTTATAGAAATCATAGAGGAGCATGTCCCGGAGCTTGCGCATACGACGTTCGATATGCGTCATGGCTGACATTTACCAGCCTGCATATTATTCTAAGTATAACAAGGAAACTGAGGATAAGGATGAGATTTTATAATAATGTATTCTTTAATATTTTCGTGTTAGAGATTGCGGTTAGGGCTTGGATGAGCAATGTTCTGTGGGAAATGGTCATATTTATTATTATTTTGTGCACGTTTCTATGTAAATAATAAAATAAAATTATAATAATATATGTAAACCTAGCTAATAAATAGGTCCAACTTATAATAATATAACATTTTACTGGGTCTGTAATTACCTAAACAAAATTATTGTTAAGGTGAAGGCGCCTGTCTAGCCCGCGAAGTTCAAATTTTTTGAGTTATTTTAGAAATTTTTCAAAATCTGACAATAATAAAAGACAATTTTTTTAATTTGCGAAAAAGACCGTGTGCCGTGCATTTATTAATACATTTATTTTACTCTAAATATTATCACGGTGGATATGATACTAGTAAATCACTAAATATACAAAAATTGCCAGATTATCTGGATAGCTGTCGTTCTTGAAATGTTTTAGAGTAAGTTGGATATATTAATAAATGCCCTGCACACGGTCTTTTTCGCGAATTACAAAATTTGTCTTTTATTATTGTCAGATTTTGAAAAATTTCTAAAAGAACTCAAAAAATTTGAACTTCGCGGGCTACATGGGCGCTTTAGCCTTAAGTAAGTATTTTGTTGTTTATGTATCGTACTGGTTCTGTCTGCCATCATGGTTAAATTTGTTATCGAACAAATTTAACTGTCAAAGTTTAAAAGCAAAAAGTTATTTAATATCCTTAATATCATATATATGATAAATTATATTCCTGGAAAAAGAGTTACAGGAGGAGTAAATTAAAGAACCGTCCACGCGAAGGAAGTTCAATATCCTAGCTTGAACCTATCTTGTAAACATTTACGGCGATTCTCATATGGGAATAACATCATTTAGTCTAACCATACTACATGTCGAAAGCCTTGAGAGAGGCGATTACACCGTAGTTCAATAGACTGACGGAGTTGAACGAACTTTTTTGGCACAACCTGTTTTTGGTATTATATTGTATAATACACCATTACCATCACATAGGAGCCTGTTAATATACTGCCCGTTTGTTTACTCGTATATTTGAGATTTTTTTAGGCTGTGTGACATGTTTTGTACTTACAAAAACATCTTGGTTATTACCAGTGTTATCTACTGTTTGAAGGGGGGTTAGATAAACCGGAAAGTAAAAGTAAACGTCGATCCAAAAGCATAGATAACTTCCGTTGTGATAGGTACCTACAGTGGTTAAACCACAGATTATAGGAGTCAAGGTTAAACTATAGAAAATTAAAATTATCAGGAATATTTGCATACGTCTCAAAATATGTCAGTCCACTTCATAATTTACAGCCGTTTAACCTCAAAGCTGGACTTGGCGAGAAAACTTCCGTGCCTAAAATTAAGTAAAGAAAACATGGAATTTGAAAATACAGACTGCTCCAAGTCTCAAGGACTAGTGGCGATAAAAATACACTAGATAAGTAGGCAGTTCACATTTACTGTGTCGGTTATAGGTATATTATTCTTGATGTGATAATGGCTGCATATTAAATAATTACATTGAAGTTCTATGAATTCACGCTTTGTGACCTTGAGATAGGGACCTAATTGTAATGACCAACCGCTAAAAATAAATTTGATAGATAGGAATCCCCTGTGTTCAAATTAACGATAAAATCTGTTGATAAATTGTTTGTTTTATCAACGGAAGAGTGATTGTTAATTTAATAAATAATGACGCGAACCATAATTTAGGTACTTTGAGTGATTCGTGGTCAAAAATGATACTGGACATATAAAGCAAGCATTTTGAGAGCAGAACCAATTTCTTATGAATTTAGAAGACTATTAATAATAATAATAAATAATAAATATCGCCAGACAGACACACCAACTGTACGGTCCCAAACTAAGCAAAGCTATGGGTACCGTACAATGGACTGGGGGCGATCCCAGTGACACCCAGACCTGGGCAAATTACGAAAAGGCCATTTCCGAAATTTGCCCCGGCGGGAATCGAACCCGCAACCACCATGTGCAGTGAGCCGAGCGGCCTACGCTCGAACCACTGCGCCAAGCGATTGGAAACTACCGTCTGTATTTTTTTTTAAAATTTAATTAAAATATGAAATTATTTATTAAATAATTTTGCCAGGAAAGTCTATTTTAGTTTGATACCCATGTCTTTACGTCACACACACATACGCCAATGAAAGGATCACATGAGTTCATGTCAGCTTATAGGTACTCTCTAAATATTTTTGTAAATTCCTAATGGAAACGGCATTTTCAGCTCTACTAGGTACCATAGCGATGTCGTGATGTTCCATTTTCGTCTACAAAAACAAAGGATTTGGTTCCACTCTAATTGCCAAGCGTGTACAAACATGTGACCAGGAAAATACGCAACAGATTGGGCTCACAGACTAGGGAAACTCCACCAATAAGGTCACTAGAAAATGAAGCGATTCGATTGGTGGATTTTTCGACGTCCAGTTTTGAAGCCTTAAAGCCGGTTATATAACAGCGGGCCGAAGATAAGCACAATTAATATCTTCTACAAAGCCGACAAATTTATTCATATCTCATCCATATGAGTTATAGCGACATGTATTACTTATCGATGTCTTGTTGTTCGTATTCTTGTTGAATTATACCTTATTCTGCGTGTCATAGCTATTAGATTCATATGGCAATGTGGTAACCACACATCACTATCTTCTCTGAATGTGATGCGGTTACCGCCATATGCTTATAAGGGTTTCATCGCTGTCGTATCGCAATTGCCTTAGCGGTTCAGCCTCGTCCTTAGCCATATAATTCGAAAAACCGCGAACCAAGCTAATCGCTAATCTGATGTACCATAAACTCTCACCTAGCTAGGTGCCAATTAAACAAGCATTTACACAGAATCAACAGTTAATCACGAACCATAAAGCTCGCATCGAGGTGTACATCGTGAAAGTTACTAATCGCGAGAAGTATGACATTCATATTCACATTGATCAATCAATTAAACATCTATTCAAAAAGTCATAAAATATTTAAAAATAATGCGACCATCATTTTGAACATTTTGAACCCTGGTATTCCACGAATGTACCTACGTGCATCGGAAGCCTTCCTTCCGCGCTCTTCCGAGTTGTGGAATGATCTCTCTCATGAAGTCTTTCCATTGCACACCAACATGGGGTTCTTCAAAAAGCCAGTCTACAGGTCCCCTAAAGGCCGGCAGTGCGTCTGTAGTAACGGAATATTTCACAAGTAGCGTGGGAAAAATCATATTTTATAGCTTTTCATAAGTAGCACCTGCCACCGAGATAGGTAGATACTGTTAAGAATCATTGCAATTAAATCGCAAAGCGTTCGGTACTGACACGATTTTATGATAAATCATCGACAAGTGATTTCATAGGATCACGTGTCATCGTGAAAATTCACTATGAATTAAATGCTTGACCGTGAAAAATCACAGGTGAAATCACAGTTAAAGAAAAATATAATTTCACGTAATGAAAATGAATTGAAAGTAGCACACATTTCCAACCCTACGCGTCTGTTTCCCTTAAATTGCTGATGCCCGGATACCACTTACCATCAGAAGAACCGTCTGCCAGTTTGCCTACCAATAATTTAGGTTAGACCGCAGCCGACCCGAATACAAATCGGGAAAGGAAAACTTTTGCAGAGCAAATGATAAAAAAAATATATTAAGTACTTTATGCTACCGGACAATGCAAGTTAAAAACAGCGGTGATTAATTCTTAATGATAACAATTATACTCTTATGTGCTCTGGAAAGTTATGGAGCGAAAATAAAAATGTATTTTAGTGCGTTCACCTCATGCGGTACTCGTGATGGTATAATAATACACTTATGGTAATATCTGGTGTACTCGATTTAGTTGGCAACCAAACAAGTACTTAGAGTCAATTTTAAATCAATCTTTGAAGTACTGCATCAAATTGTCAACTTGTAGAATGATAGCTTTTCTACACGGTTGGATAAACAGCCCAACAGAACAAAGAATGCGATGAAGGAACAGGCCGTTGCCGTGCGTCCCATTATTGTTACATATTGTTATATGTTATATAGATACATTAAAACATCCTTGGGTATTATTATCCCTCGGTTGAGTAGTTGATCAGAGGGAGTATTCACGATTGGCGGAATATTTCGGATATCGGAAACTACAATTTCCATCCTTCCTTTACAAATTAATTAGAACAAGGATCGAAGCTCTCGTTCTGACACGGAAAGTTTCCGTATATCGTAAATACCTCCCAGACCCCTCAACCCAGCTTTTGACGCGCTACTTTGGCGCTACTTGTTAACTTGAATCTTGTCAACTTGAATCGTGTCAACCTGGCATAACGTAGAAAAAATGTTGTACCTAGGCAAATTATGTAAGTGTGAGCGTGTGAGCAAAGACCTTTTTGAAATTTTCGCTTCTCTTCCTTAATCTATGGGTGTGAGATAAAATTATACGAGTATGTATTAAGTTTGTTTATATATGTACTTGTAGTTTAAACTAATGTCTACTCATTAACAAAACTGGTGTTTCTAAATCCCAAAATAAGTTTAAATTAATGTTATCTTATCTCTATCCGGATTGCCAGTATTACTGGTTGTGCAGCTGTCAACTTGAAATGGCGGCTAGGTAATTAATAATGTAAGTATCTTTATCATAGGGAATGTTTAATAGTGGCTTAGATAAGTACATACCTGACCTTTCAGTTTGTAATCTTCTCGGAAAATTGTAGATTCATTATACTGTTTAGAAGCGGCAAGAAAGTTTGGGTCGCCACGTGATCGGGGTCTAATTAGGCTGTAAATGGTAAGAGTCAAAAAGGTTGCGTTTCTCAATACAGTTTTCTTTAGTCTCTGAATAAAAATCCTACTAATATTATAAATGCGAAAGTTGTGAGTGTGGATGTATGTATGTATGTATGTATGTATGTATGTATGTATGTATGTATGTATGTATGTATGTATGTATGTATGTATGTATGTATGTATGTATGTATGTATGTATGTTTGTTACTCCTTCACGCAAAAACTACTGAACGGATTTGGATGAAATTTGGAATACAGATAGACTATAACCGGGATTAACATATAGGATACTTTTTAACCCAATAATCCAATACTACGCGGATGAAGTCGCGGGGCACAGCTAGTCGTGAATAAAATTAAAATTGCTTTGTAATAATCTTAAATATTGTAGTGAGTACTTGCCTTTTCAGAAATTGAATTATCACCTGTCGGTGCCGACAAAGAAACACGTAGGAAAACATGTCAACTTTCTCCGGTATTCGTGTTTTCGGCAAAGTTTTCCTCAACGGTAACGGCTAGTCTAGTTATTTTGTGATAAAACCGACCTGCAAATCAACTTTTTATATCGTTAGACGTCAGTTATTTTAGTTTTACCACACTACGGCCAACGAGAAGCGATACGAAGCAATGGTTGAGTTCAAGTGAGTCACCACCACCGGGCCCGCCGACATTTGGGCGGTCATTTTATAAATGCGTGGTCTGTGATAGGCAACACTGTAAAATGAACTATTTAATAAAATTATCTATTCCTTTTCATATAGTTTCTCGTTGGCCGGAATATACTTATAAAAAGGTGTCACTAGAGTTCCGTAAGACAGGCGGGCGTGGTTTAAAAAGGGCTGTCGACCTTCTGTTTTGTTGCCTAAGCGCTTTGCTCTGTGTAAAAAATTATGCTATGCCTATTTGCATAATTCAAATACCTATTTGATAAGGGTATCAACTTCTTTCCATTATATACCTACGCATTAATTTGTTCGTAATGTATTCTTCGGGTTTCACTACCTTTAAACTATTACATCTCAGGGGTAACCTTTGGTAATTCAACTGATCAGAACAGTGCAAGTTAGTCTTCTTAATCAGTTATATATAAATAAAACTATTTTTCCAAAGAATAGTTATTATGTAAATTAATAATTCAACGTGTCAGCCCTATGAGACAGCTGCAATCGTGAGCGGCGGAGTACGAAAGCGTATCGAAGCCGAAACCCAGAATTTCCCTCAGGCGCCGCGCGGATACGCTCTATCGCATTCACACCTCGGTAAATTGATACATAATCTGAGTTAATAGTGCTAATTCTGCTGGTACAAACACTAAACTTAACTTAATTAGATTAAATTGCCGCCCTTCAAGACAAAGATTTTAAGCTGCTTAATCTTGAATTCCAATTTGATGCCATCTGAATTAGCACCATTGTCGTTGGATGTTTGTTACTCTTTCAGGCAAAAACTACTGAACGGATTACGATGAAGTTTGGAATACAGATAGTTTATAACCGGGATTAACACATAGGATACTTTTTATCCCGATAATCCCGAGATTTTTGTTAATTTAAATACTACGCGGATGAAGTCGCACAGCTAGTATATTATATATACTTGATCTATAAAGTCCGTCCGGTTTGAACTATGTTGTAAATCCACTAATCAACGATTTCGACACGCCATCTACTGATACTCGGAAGTACTTTTACTCACTAATTTAATTTGTATCATTTTTATTTCCTGATGGAAGGGTGATACAATACTTTTCTCTTTCTTTTCTAGATACCTATAACCTCAGTAGAAAAAAATATGTGCAAGTATTTTTGAGACTCAGCCCCGTATTAATAAATCTATCTGAAGTGTAAGTGCGATCCTAAGTGCGTTTTTGACAAGTCATTTTGTACTGGTATGACATAAGTATGACATTTCCAAGATCAGTCTCAGACTTGAGATCGATTTATTATTACGGGCCTTCGATAGCCTTCACACAAGGCACATACCAAGTGAGCTGTGTAAGAAATATTTGAAATACCGATTATTACTTACTACCTATAGAATCACCTTTTGAGACAGTAAAACTAAAATGTACCTATACGTTGTATTAAAGTTGTATCTGTGAAGATTACGTAACGTTAAACGTGTTACGAGTGTTTTGATATTATATCAGTGTGTTACATTTATCTGTCCACTTCTAAATAACAAATAAGTAGGTAGCTACTTACTTCCATATACACGTTTTGTTGGTACTTTGACACAAACAACCAATGTTTGCTAAAGCCTACATTGGCCACCAGTGGTTTGTCAAGTTCCGTAAACGAACGGACTATTCTACTGCAACGTGCATATATACCTATTTGCCTTCTCGGAGTGCGTCATGACGCTTCATCTGTTCATAGAACTATTATTTTTTATGAAGACCGCTTGGCGCAGTAGTTCGAGCATAGGTCGCTCGGCTCACTGCACCGGGTTGCAGGTCTGATTTCCGCCGGCGCCGGGCCGAATTTCAGAAATTGACTTTCCGTAATTTGCTTTGGTCTGGGTGCCGCTGGGTTCGCCCCCAGTCCATAGTACTGTACCCATAGTACCAGCGTTGCTTAGATTAGGACCATACTGATGGTGTGTTAGTCTGACGATATTTACATAAGTATTTATTTATGTTCTAGCCAAAGGTGAATGGTGAATCGATTTCTATAAAGTAACGTATAGGTACAGTAAACCATTCGGGTAATTATCTTATCTTAACACTTTTAATAATTAATTATCGCAATAATTACCAGTGAAGTATTTATTTCCTGTGCAAGTGGTCTTATCTACTGTTTATCAGGTTACTTGTAAAAAAAATATATAAATTGTCCATTACAAGAGTTGATGTAGATACGGTGAAACAAACGTGCCGAAGATTAGCCTGATAACGGTGATATGGTAGAACATTTCGCGATATTTACATACGTAAGATGTAAGTGGGTCGAGATTGCGTTTGATTTGAACCTTAATGCATCCACATTGCAATAGGTACAAAACGGATCGAGTGAAAAATATATAAAAAACAGTTCTTATCAATTTAACGACACAACAATTGCAATTATGTACTTCAAATGCATTTATACACTGCGGCATAGGTATTTGTAGCGATAAAATATAATTTCCACGCGTGTTGCCGAGCTGTATCGACGCGTTTTGAAATAATTATTATAGAAAAGTTTTGTGAAACAGAGCATGAAATGTGGCGTTAGATCAATTTGCTTACCTGTAACCTACATGAAAGGGGATTAATAGGTTTCCTATGTTATATAACCGTATCAAATGGATCGTGTACCTAATGTTACCAACAATTTATATCGATTCGGCTTTATATGTTCTTAAATAATTACATACTGACACACATTAAACTATTGTGTGGATAGTAAAGTTATACTACTTACTTGCTGAGCCCGCGACTTCGTCCGCGTGGAATTTGACTTATCAAAAAAGCCCGCTCCCGCGTTCTGAGCCCGCGCGACGGGTCCCATTTTTTTAAAATTTAGTTTTTCTAACATAAAAGTAGCCTAAGTTACTGCTTATAACATCAGCTATCTACCAGTGAAAGTCCCGTCAAAATCGGTCCAGCCGTTTCGGAGATACTCTTTGATTTCATGTATTTTTATTTATTTACGCGGAACCCTAATTGTTTTTCTAAAATTTAAGTAGCCTCAATTACTCCTTAACACATCAGCTAACTGCCAATGAAATTGCCGTCAAAATCGGTCCAGCCGTTTTGGAGATTACCCGGAACAAACACACAGACAGACAGACAGACAGACAATTTTTTTTTAATTCGCGTTTTTGTTATAGGTCTCGTATGTACTTTCATATGCATTTAGTGAAAAGGTGTTATTTTGATATTACAAACAGACACTCCAATTTTATTTATTTGTATAGATAATGCAACTGCATCTTGCTGAGACAGTTTGGTATCTATCAAACAAAATACAAAGTTCATTTCGGGTCATCCGTTCGTGAGACAATAGCAATGTAAACCATATTATTACGGTTTAGCAAATTAATAATTATTTAAGTAACTATTCCGCTGAAATGATGCAAACATCATGAACTTATAAAAAATAGGAAAAATACCATAATCGCAGCAGTCGTTAAATATTTAATTAATCTTACCGGAGACACTTCACTGTTCAATAATCGAGCATCGATTATCGAGCAGTTATAATCGTATTAACGCTTTTTAACGCGAAACAGCACAATCGTTAAACAGTCGGGAGAAAGAGTTACATCATGGATATGTCTCATTAGCTGCTACAGACGAAAGTTATTTAATTGAGGGGTGGTTTTATGCTACGAAGCAAAATTTACCATGGTTGCATTGCTTGTATAAATTTGCTTAAGGTGATGGCGCCTGTCTAGCCTGCGAAATTCAAAATTTTCGAGTATTTTTATAGTTTATCCAAAATCTGAAAACATTTAAGACAAGATTTTGTGATTTGCGACAAACACAGTATGCAGTGCGTTTATTAATACATTTATTTTACTCTAAATATTATCACATGTGGATATGATACTAGTAAATCACTAAATATACAAAAATTGCCAGTTTTTCTGGTTATCTGTCGTTCTTGAAATGTTTTAGATTTAGAGTAAGTTGGATATATTAATAAATGCATTGCATACGGTCTTTGTCGCCAATTACAAAATGTTGTCTTAAATGTTTTCCGATTTTGGATAAACTATAAAAATACTTGAAAATTTTGAATTTCGCGGGCTAGATGGGCGCTTTAGCCTTAAACGAGTGGTAATCTTGTTGTAAATGTATTATTTGATATTTAAAAGTCAAACTTTATATTTATACTTATGATTGACATCCCATGCTATGATCTAAATGATATTTTTTCCCACAAGCGGTGTTTGGCGCTATCTTATCAGTGGCGCATCTGATACGCGGCTCACTCGGCCGTGTCACG
Source organism: Notodonta dromedarius (assembly GCA_905147325.1). Lineage (NCBI taxonomy): Eukaryota > Metazoa > Arthropoda > Insecta > Lepidoptera > Notodontidae > Notodonta > Notodonta dromedarius. The sequence continues at coordinate 9,170,546 of LR990165.1, read as the reverse complement.
ACATCCGCACATCGCATGCGCATCTATTATGTGTTTATTTTTATGCTATAACATATGCTACCCATAACATATTATGCTATGCTTTTGCGCGCAGCTTCGCTAGCGTAGACTTTATTTTGGGGATGTGGATAACACGCCACCTACCGGGTCTAACTATAGCTAAGGAAAATCTAAGTGACCCTATGAGTAAAAAAAAATACATCTAAATCGGTCACGCCGTTTAGGAGGAGAAGAATTACGAACACACGCGCACCGTAATTTTATTTACTACTAGTTTATGCCCGCGACGTCGTCCGTGTAGTATTTAACTTAGCCAAAATTTCGGGATTATCGGTATAAAAAGTATGTATGTATGGGTATAGAGGGTAGGTTGATCGGAAGTTAGATTCTAGGGGGTAGATATTAATTTATATTTAGTCATGTAAGGTAGATTATATACTTTGTGCTTGTCAGTGGATTTGGTGTCAGTCTGCGAATATATCTGTTGTGAGCAAGACGCCGTTTTATTGTATCCCGGTACCCACCGCCATCACCTATTGTTCAGTGGCGACGATCATCAACGGCCTTACGCGTACATTCACAATGCCTATCGGAAAAATATCGGAATTTAACGTGCATAAAGATGACTGGAAGTTATACATAGAACGATTAGAACAGTATTTTGTGGTAAACGAGATAACGGAAACATTGCAAGTGCCGACGCTTATAACCGTTATGGGCGCCGAAGGTTACGAGTTATTAGTAACCTTATGTACACCGGAGAAACCAAAATCGATGAAGTTTGAGCGGTTGACGGCGATAATGGAAAAACATTTACAACCGAAACCGAGTGAGCTCGCCGAGAGACATAAGTTTAGGCACAGGAAACAAAAAGAGGGTGAGACAATAACCGAGTACTTGGCGGAACTTAAAAGAATGTCCAAAACATGTGAATTTGGAAGCTGGCTCGAGGAGAGTTTAAGAGACCAGCTGGTGTGCGGGATAGCCAGTGAGAATATACGGCAACGATTATTCGCAGAGAGTAAGTTGGAGTTGGCGACGGCGTTTAAGCTGGCCGCGAGCATGGAGGCGGCGGAAAAAGATGCAGCCAGCGTAGAGGGACACGGGTGGTCAACCGAAAAGAGTGCGACGACGGTAGTGTGCCAAGCGATAGCGACAGGGCAGCAACAAAAGCGCGCGACGGGCCATGGCGGCCAACCCGGAGCCGCGCGGCGAGTTGCGCGCGAGCGGCGCGCGGATACGGGCGAGGCAGCGGCGTCGTCGATTCCAACGGAGCGGGCTAGGCTGGTTGAGCGAGCTCGGCAGCAGCGATCGTGTCGCGTGTGTGGGGCCGATCACAACGAGACCTCGTGCAAGTTCACACATTATGTCTGCAGGGTTTGTAATCGTCAAGGACACTTGAAACGCATGTGCCCAAACCTGACAAATCAATTTCATGTGGACGCGCAAGTTTCAGTAAGCGAAGGCAGCGCAGACAGTGACGAGGTAATTTATGTTGATGTATCACGTTTGTCGATTTCACACTGTAAACCTATCTATGTAAAATTGAACGTGCATAACAGAGATATAGATATGGAGTGCGATACGGGTAGCGCAGTGTCGTGTATAAGTCGTGAGTGCTACGATAGGTTATTTAAGGACCTGAAGTTGCAACCTTGTAAACTTACATTAAGATATTATACAGGCGAGACGGTAAAACCGTTAGGTGTAATAAGACCCCTCGTAAAGTATAACAATAGGAGTAAATTTTTAGAATTACTAGTAATCGAGAAAGGGAAAACTATCCTTTTAGGCCGACAATGGATAGCTGCATTACAAATTCAATTACCCGACCTTAGTTACGATGTTATGAGGTTGGAAAATGATAGGTTTGATGTATCTGCTTTCAGTTCCAAATACTGTAACGTGTTCGCGGAGGGTCTGGGGCGCTTCACTGGCGGGGCCGTGAGCATTCACTTGCGGGAGGGGGCACGCCCAGTGTTCATGCGCGCACGCCCGTTGGCCTACGCGCTGCGCGAGCCGGTGGAGCGCACGCTCGCACAGCTGGTGGCGGACGGAGTTCTCTCCCCGGTCGAGCGTTCCGACTGGGCGACGCCGATAGTCCCGGTGGTTAAAAAAGACGGCAGTATTAGAATCTGTGCTGACTACAAACTTACATTAAATAAAGTTATAGAAATGGACCGTTATCCTTTGCCTAGGGTAGAAGATCTTTTAATTCGTATGCGAGGGGGAACACACTTCAGTAAGATCGATTTGTCTCAGGCGTATGCTCAATTTGAACTGGATGAAACAAAAGAATATACGGTTATAAACACTCATAAGGGTTTGTTTAAATACAACAGACTAGTATACGGATTATCATCGAGCCCAGGCATTTTTCAGAGACGTTTGGAGCAATTGTTTGCCGATATACCACATGTAGGTGTATTCTTAGATGACATTATAGTAACAGGGACCACAAAATCTAGTCATATGAATAATCTACATGAAGTGTTCCAACGGCTACAAAGTTATGGACTTAGAGTTAAGAAAGAAAAATGCGTATTCTTTGCTGAGTCTGTCAGTTATTTAGGCCATATTATTAGTAAAACAGGAGTACACACTTGCCCCGATAAGGTCAAAGCAGTAATGGAGACACCGGCACCCACAAATATATCCGAATTACGAGCTTTTATAGGCCTAGTAATGTATTATGCAAAATTTGTGAAAAATATTAGTATGGTCCTCGCACCGTTATATAACCTCCTCAAGTCGGGGGTAAAATATATATGGAGTAGTGAATGTCAAAATGCGTTCATGGAAGTGAAGAGGCTATTGACGAGTAGTGAAATACTGGTGTATTACAGTACGGACTTACCACTGATATTAACTACAGATGCGAGTAGCGTGGGGGTCGGCGCAGTGATATCGCACGTCACGGCGAGCGGGGAGCGCCCCGTGGCGTACGCGTCGCGATCGCTCACACCAGCCGAACGCGCTTACTCACAAATAGACAGAGAGGCACTGGCTATTGATTTCGGTATCCGTAAGTTCCATCAATACTTATACGGTCGTAAATTTATACTACGGACGGACCATAAACCGCTCACATATATTTTTGGAAATAAAGTCGGTATACCAGTGATGGCAGCCTCACGTCTGCAACGATGGGCGGTACTACTATCGGGGTACAGTTATGATATCGAGTATATAGCCTCCAGTAAAAACAGCGCAGATGCATTATCACGACTACCTCGCAAACAAAATTATCCGAATCGGGTAAATACAGATAGCACTTACGTAAATTTTGTAGAAAATTTTTTGCCCGTCACAAGCAGTGACGTAAAGAAAAGAGTAGCCACGGATAAGGTACTTAGTAGGGTGATGCTATATGTACAATCGGGATGGCCTGCAAGTGGCTGCAATGAAGAAATCAAACCATTTTTCGTGAGAAGGAATGAATTGTATGTAGAATGTGGATGCGTAATGTGGGGATACCGAATGGTCATTCCACAGTCATTAAGGGGTGAGGTATTGAAGCAATTGCACAGTAGCCACATGGGTATTGTAAAGACTAAGAGCTTAGCAAGAAGTTATGTGTGGTGGCCTAACATTGATGCTGATATAGAAGAATTATGTAAACGCTGTGAGACGTGTGCAGCGGAAGCAGATTCACCGCCAAGGTCCACCATACGGCCTTGGCCTTATAATAGTCAACCGTGGACTAGGCTTCATATCGATTTCCTAGGCCCTTATCGGGGGCTGATTTTTTTAGTGCTAATTGATTCATCTTCAAAATGGTTGGAAATTTTTGAAATGTCGCGAACGAATGCGTCAAATGTTATTAAAGTGTTAAGATCGACTTTCGCTCGGTTTGGTTTGCCAGAAGAGATAGTATCGGATCAGGGTCCACCATTCACCAGTTTAGAATTTAAATCATTTTTGGTACATAACGGAATAAGACAATATTTTTCACCAGTATATCATCCTTCTTCAAACGGAGCTGCAGAAAACGCAGTAAGAATTTGTAAGCGTACTATTAAAAAGGCGTTAAGGGATCGCGTGGATGTTGACGTAGCCCTGCAAACGTTTTTGCTTGCGTATAGGAACACGGTGCACAGTACTACTGGTGAGACTCCAGCCATGTTGCTACAAAAGCGCGCGCTACGATCCAGGATGGACCTGTTACGGACGGGGCGGTCAGTGAGGGCAAGGGTGAGTGATGCGCAGCAGAGACAAATCGATTCTTGTGGAGGGGTTACGCGTACCTTTGACGAGGGCGAACCTGTCTGGATGCGGGGGTACGGTAACGCGGATAAATGGGTTAAAGGTACTATTTCGGAGGTAGACAGTGCCCGTAGATACATAGTAGCAAGGGATAACAGTCAATTGGTTAAAAGACACGTGGATCAGATTCGCCGAAGATCCCGTGTTTCCATCCCGGGACCAAACATAGAACCGGAGGAACCGAAGGAGGGAGAGAGCTTCGTCACACTTTTGGAAGGGAATAAAAATGTGTCGGGGAAGAATGGGGACGACGAATCAGGACAGAAAAATGTATCAGAACAGTGCGAGGTGCGTAGTGCTGTGGGTAACCAACCCAATGCTCTATCACCCCGCGTTTCCCCTCAGCAGCAAGAGGGTCACCCAAAGCGAACACGAAAACCGGTCATTAGATTTCAATGTACCTAATATTGTATTATTGAGTACCTAGATTTAAGATAGGTGGTTGGTAGTTTAAGAGGGGAGGTGTAATGTATGGGTATAGAGGGTAGGTTGATCGGAAGTTAGATTCTAGGGGGTAGATATTAATTTATATTTAGTCATGTAAGGTAGATTATATACTTTGTGCTTGTCAGTGGATTTGGTGTCAGTCTGCGAATATATCTGTTGTGAGCAAGACGCCGTTTTATTGTATCCCGGTACCCACCGCCATCACCTATTGTTCATATGTGTTAATCCCGGTTATAAACTATCTGTTTTCCAAATTTCATCCAAATCCGTTCAGTAGTTTTTGCCTGGAAGAGTAACAAACATCCACACTCACAAACTTTCGCATTTATAATATTAGTAGGATAAAGTAGGATGTATCAAGATTAATTTGCAGACGTGTACGTTTTGTTTTGATGTTATAATATAAATTAAATGGATGACCGCTTGGCGCAGTGGTTCGAGTGTAGGCAGCTCGGCTCACTGTACATGGTGGTTGCGGGTTCGATTCCCGCCGGGGCAAATTTCGGAAATGGCCTTTTCGTAATTTGCCCAGGTCTGGGTGTCACTGGGACCGCCCCCAGTCCATTGTACGGTACCCATAGGACAAGCGTTGCTTAGTTTGGGACCGTACAGTTGGTGTGTCAGTCTGGCGATACTTATTTATTATTATTATCTTCTTATATATAAAATTCTCGTGTCACAATGTTAGTTACCATACTCCTCCGAAACGGCTCGACCGGTTTTCATGAAATTTCGTGTGCATATCGGGTAGGTCTGAGAATCGCTACTATCTATTTTTCATACCCCTAAATGTTAAGGGTGGTCCACATTCCACGCGGACGGAGTCGCGGGGCACAGCTAGTTATTATGTGTAATTAAATAATATAACTTAACTTACAACTGTGCAGTACCCATACGACACGATTGATTGAGATCATCGCCATGCTTATGCCGCATTTGATTGCTTAATATTTGTTTTATTCGATGGATTCGTACTCTACTTAGCTGCAAATTATACACTTCATTATGTAAATAATTAACCTACATAATAATAATTTGTAGTCATTTTGTAGTTCGGTACCTACTTGTCGTTTATTGTTTGAATCCCATTTGTTGTAGTAACCCCGCCGACCCTAGATAGGTGGTTATTTATTATGAATGGAATCATGAAATTCCCCGATTCAATAAATATTTGTTACATGTTGATTCTATTTTGGTATAACGTTTACTTAAAAGAGTATTTATTAACTATATGGAGACGATTGGGCTTCCTTCTGTCTCCCCAGACCCAGACAGAAGGAAGCCCAATCGTCTTATCTTTCCTTAACTGTACTCCACTCTTCTTTAGGTCGGCAACATGTCAGCAAAGTCTTTGGTATTACAAGCATGTACACGCCACGGTTACCGCTTAGCATTAGGCGGGTCATACGCTTGTTTGCGAAAAAAGGTAAAGTAGATACTTGCTTAAAAAATATAAAATACGAAATTCTAATGTTAGTTGAAAGGCCTTACTTTTGGGAATAATTTTAGATGCAGGGATCCGTTTCCTCTGTGCTTTAAAGGTGTCGGTCAATAGACCATCTTTTTCCCATTGATGATAGTTTTCAAAAATAATTATATAAACTTAATAAGTATTTAAATTAAATCAGACACGTTAATATTCATAACCAGAGCGCCAGCCAGTTTATACCTACCATAAAACACGAATTCATGCCAAATTTATATTTCAATCCACCTTTTCGCATAAAAAAATCACGCCCAACTAATAAATCGATCAGCACTGAAGGTCCATTTCCAAACGTCAGTGATGTCAAGATATAATTTAGAAAGCGTAATCGCACGCGCACGCGGCGTCGGCTGCATGCGCGCTAACTCGTAATTAAACCGCTTGTTATTACACGCGGGATTAATAACACGTAATACACGCTTTATATTGTTGACTAGCTGAGGCCGCGACTTCGTCCGCGTGGAATTTAACTTAAGGTGAAGGCGCCTGTATAGCCCGAGAAAATCAATTTTTTTGAGTTCTTTTAGAAATTTTACAAAATCTGACAATAATAAAAGATAAATTTTGTAATTCGCGAAAAAGACCGTGTGCAGTGCATTTATTAATACATTTATTTTACTCTAAATATTATCACGGTGGATATGATACTAGTAAATCACTAAATATAAAAAATTGCCAGATTATCTGGATAGCTGTGGTTCTTGAAATGTTTTAGAGTAAGTTGGATATATTAATAAATGCACTGCACACGGTATTTTTCGCGAATTACAAAATTTGTCTTTTATTATTGTCAGATTTTGAAAAAATTCTAAAAGAACTCAAAAAATTTGTACTTCGCGGGCTAGATGGGCGCTTTAGCCTTAACCGCTCCCGCTCCCGCGTTCTGAGCCCGCGCGACAGGACCCAATCTTTTTTAGTTTTTCTAAAATAAAAGTAGCCTAAGTTACTCCTTATAACATCAGCTATCTGCCAGTGAAAGTCCCGTCAAAATCGGTCCAGCCGTTTCGGAGATTACCCGGAACAAACACACAGACAGTTTTTAAATCGCGTTTTTGCTCGTATGTGCTTTCATATGCATTTAGTGAAAAGGTGTTATTTTGATATTACAAACAGACACTCCAATTTTATTTATACGCGCTTTATATTGTTGATAGCATCTATTTTAGGGGAGGGCGAATGATATTAGCAGTGTTATACGGTATTAATGCGCGTTAATTTCACGATGTCGCGTTCTGTGACTCTTATGACACTGGCATAGGGGTTAATTTTCAATAATTCACGGACTATAATTATTAAAATTTCGATGACTTTGTAATATGTTGGTAGCGCAGATACTGATCTCTGCGTTAAGGTCAAAAAGGTATGACAAGCATGGAGCAGGCTTTTTTTTAAGTAGTATAGGTAACTATATAATTTGCTGCTCAAACTGGACGGACAACATCTTTAGAAAAAAGAGATAGCTATAGCAATTAATAATCTACTGTTGTCGAGATTTATAAAAAATACAATGATATTTCCACCTGTAACATATTATAAGAGAACTAACTTGCTTAAGTGGTTAATTTGTTTTTAACCCCCGACAAAATAATAGGGGTATTATAAGTTTAACATGTGTATCAGTGTGTCTGTCTGTGGCATCGTAGCGCCCAAGCGGATGAACCGATTTCAATTTTGTTTTTTTTTGTTAGATAGGTATTCTGATCGAGAGTGTTCTTAGCTATGTTTCATGAAAAAAATTATCAGCTCTTTTGTAGTTTAAAAAGTCGTATCATCGGGGGTTTTCAAAATTTTCAATTTTAGTTATTGCATAGAGGGTCTACCTAGGATCACGTAATACCTTACTACCGAAACCGATGGCATTGTATGTAACTGGACATTAAAGACTTGTTGACGAATAACAAACCCCTAAGTCAATAAATCTCCGTTCTCTCCAAACATTTGGTGCGTACAAAATTCCATCGGTCGCGTTCAAACAATCGGTTCAAGAATATTTGTCAAGCCCTCTGTACCCAGTAATGAATACCAATGGGAAATGTTGCTGCATCTCTTGGATGCCCACCAAAACCTCCTGCCAACGTATTTGCGTTTATTTGAAGCCTTTTGAAATATAAAACAGATTGAAGCAAATGCTAACCGAGATCTGGCGCCTCTTAATGTCTTAAAGTTGGAAGAATTTGAAATTGAATCCAGGTATAATTGTTAATTGATTGTAAACCGTCTAACATCGTACAAGAGTTTTATTTTACAAACTAAATATAATCTTCTATCGCCACGTATTCTGGTTACAAAAAGCAATCTCGATTGCTCGAACTTATCAAGAGTCATCTCGGTTCAAACGTTGATTGCATGACAGTAATCGCGCACAAAACTATCGATTTAACATCGATACAAGATCGATTTGCATCGGGATTGCATCGTTCATAATTAGAAGACAATAAGTGGATCGGTTGCATCATTTGGAAAGTTGTTTGATGTAACAAAGGAATAAGGAGTGCAGTGGGTATACATAAACAAGCAATATAAAATTACAGTTATGTTGGCTCGTTTGCCATCCAGTCCGCACCTTCTCAATTAACAAATCATTCATTAAATAAAATGGGTTATTTTATTACTCCAAAACTGGAGATTAGTTTGATGAAGGCAAGAACTGAAATAAATAATAAATAAATATCGCCAGACGCACACGCTAACTGTATGGTCCCAAACAAAGCAATGCTTGTACTATAGGTATGTACCATACAATGGCCTGTTACACCAATGACACCCAGAACGGGGAAAATTACGACAAGACCATTTCCGAAATTTACCCCGACGGGAATCGAACCCGCAACCACCCGGTGCAGTGAGCCGAGCGGCCTTCGCCCGAACCACTGCACCAAGCGGTCTTCATGATGTAAATTCATAGTAATTTAATGATATCTCATATACTGCTTGGATTTCTCTGCATTGTATCTAGTGATGTATTACGAGTATGTCCTGTTCTAAGTTTCTGATGAGTACACATTATTGGTATGTTGAACAACGGTAACAACCGTTTGAAAGTAAAATACGTATTGTCAATTTCGAAACATGATGTCACCGGTATATATAACCTTTCTCTATATTGTGAGTCATTTTGGACAAATATTATCACTGTCCGAGATTTTTATTTTGATACTTGAAAGTATTGATTATAATAAAATATGTCTATGATAAGACTTATAAAGTTTAACAAATAATACAAAGCGAGGTCTTAGGAGGTTTGGTGCCGTTGTTTATTTTTGACATAGGAGATAGATATACGTATATCAACGTAGTTTCTCTTCTAAGCAAGATTATTCTAAATAAGTAGCTCATTAGAAATCGATTGCTCAACCGAAATGGATGGGAGTTCATGTTTGCAAGTTTTGTTGCTAATATAAAATACTATCGGCCCGCCCCGGCTTCGCACGGGTACATTACGGTTACATTATTGGAGTTTTAGTAAGGATCCCAATTTTTTTTTAAATATAATATAGCCTATGTCACCCGGGGATATTGTAGCTTCCCAACAGTGAAAGATTTTACAAATCGGTTCAGTAGTTTCGGAGCCTATTCATTACAATCAAACAAACAAAGTTTTCCTCTTTATAATATTAGTATGAAAACCATTTTCGTGTCCAATTGGGAACTCAAACAAAACTGAGCATTATTTTCAAACCATTGAAAACAAAAAGTACTTATGTTTTAATATCAAAGTTCGCACATGCCCATCTTAAACTCGATTTCTATACCTATATCAGTCACCCAAGGCCAAGTCTGACGTCACCACTAAGACCAGCGCCATGGCAAAGGTAGATCCTGTAATTTGCATGTCTGAATCATTAATCAGTAAATTTACTCCATTAAGAGTGTCCTTCCTTGATTGGATGTAACTTTCCTCAGGATTTAATAATACTGGTACCTACTGTAAGTATATGTACTTCATTTCAGACATGAATCACTCTTACAAAGACTTAGCATAGTTACATACTCTCATCCTCTATTTAACATCACACCCTTTGGGGTTGAATTATAAAAAAAATGTCTTCTTAGCTGGCCTACGTCGAAAATAAACCTACCTACTCTTAATAATGTATCACTATGAATAACTTCAGTAGCATAGGCTCTTCATGAGACATTCACAAATGATTCACCTATGTCTAATTATGCCTTAATTTATAAAAGACCGTAATTCTTCTCCTAAAGGGCGGCTTGAACGTATTTTTCTGCGGGACTTCCCATGTAAAATAAACTTTAGATTCAGACTGTACAATAATAAATAGGCAGACCTGCGTTCAAACGCACTGTGCGAGCGAGGTGGTAATTTTCCTGATATAACCGACCTTGAGTTTACCGGGATCGTCGACACTTGTTCGCCAAAATCCAAAATTAGTAGAGTTGCCTTTATAAGTTAGGGCTGCCAAATATTCTCGTCACGTTTTCCACAGACAATTAGGTGCGGAGTTCCAAAATGAACATTCGTTAAATTAAAACCACTGTCTCTGTGGCCAACGACGCTGTTAATACTATTACGATTTAAATCACCACGGAATTCCAACATTCAACCAGTAAAATACAGGTTAAATTATTACTAGCTTTACCCGCGGCTTTACCGACAGCTAGAGGAACATGAAACCTGTAATATTATTCCAGAATCCAGCACAACACTGGTCATCTCCCATTTATAACTTAATTAGATTATTTAAGTCACTCAATCGATGAATAATTCGTTAATTTAATCTAAAATCCTTATAAACGATCTATGAACGGAAGTGTGAGAAATCAGAATTAAATTGCTGCAATATAAGTGTTTCACACTGTGCACATCAGTAGCGTTTGCCTGTTGATGTTTGATGATGACCCTAGCAAAACAGAAGTGGAAGACGTCCAACCGGTTTCCGGTGTATTGATAAGTCACATTACATAGTAAGACGCTAAGTATTATTTAACTTTAAACTTGAAAGATGCTCCGTGAGGGAATTAAAGTATATAATTACGCTCTTGTGGGATTTTAGCGAAGAACCCGAAATTACAATGAAATTTGCAGGTTAGAAATAAAAAGCGGTTATATTCTCTCTTGACCAGACTATAGTAAATGCAAAAGGAAGGGTTGTGTTTTGTTAGAACTCTGTTGTTCGCTGAATAATCAACTAAAAATAATAAAACTATGGATTTTTCCCTTAAAAAGTGAAGTCAACTCTTAATCTTGAGAGTAGTATTTTTTTAATCTTTGGTTTAAATCGATTTAATAACACCTGCCTAATCTCTATTAAACCACAGCTAAAACCTAGATTTTACCGTTCTCATACAGAGATATGTCGAATTGAAAGCGCTGTTCTGGCGTGACTGAAATGCTAAGACGACGGTGTCTCGTGAAAGTGAATGTAATTTGCCGAAACGAAATTTTGTTTATGAGGGAAGCAAAGGAGGCTGTTACGAAATGCAATCGACTTTATCGATTCATTGAACTCAGTGAATGATTTTTTTAAGCCTGAACAAAACATTAGTGTTTATAAAATGTATTTAAGAGGCAGAGAGAGATGATTGCTTGAAACTATTTTCTCTTTGGCATGACTGGATTACATTTTTTATGGTTCCCAAAGTTACGTCGTAACATGCCTTACTTAGATTACCTACTGCAAAGTCTAATTGACTTAGCAATTAAATCATAATGAAATTACTTAACTAATTACTTGTTTGTAGATCGAAAAAAAATTACGCTTAGAAGCGTTATTTTAAATAACTAGCTGAGCCCGCGACTTCGTCCGCGTGGAATTTAACTTAACAAAAAAGCCCGCTCCCGCGTACTGAGCGCGCGCGACAGAACCCATTAAAAAAAAAAATGTTTTTCTAAAATAAAAGTAGCCTACTGCTTAGGTAGTTACTGCTTATAACATCAGCTATCTACCAGTGAAAGTCCCGTCAAAATCGGTCCAGCCGTTTCGGAGATTACCCGGAACAAACACACAGACAGACAGACAGAAACAGACAGACAAAAAAATTTTAAATCGCATTTTTGTTATAGGTGGCGTATGTACTTTCATATGCATTTAGTGGAAAGGTGTTATTTTGATATTACAAACAGACACTCCAATTTTATTTATTTGTATAGATAAAGCTATTTCATTGGTAGATTTGTTTTGTAAAGCTGATGACGTTACATTGAGAAAGCCTCCAGTAAGCACTAAAGTGAAGGTGCTTACACTCGAGCAAATCACCGTTCTAATTCCATATAACATTGATTTCTACTTAGCAATGTTTTCCGATGATGATGCATTGCGCGCTCATCCAATGATTTTGCAATAAACAAACTGGGTTATAATAACATGGGCCCAACTATTGGATAAACACGTTTGCGTAATCATCGCGAGGTTTGTGCATGCTTCCTTTTAGCACAGACTTTTATCTAGACCTGACTAAAGGTATCAAAGTGCGTTTTATTGCCAGACACACATTCGTTTCGCTGCTAAATGAGACTTATTTGGAATTTCTGTTATAAAATTATATGAGTAGGGTACACTACCTCATTTAAATAATTAATAGGTTGGCCCTATTTTGGCGTCATTCATAATCATTTGCATGCTGTTATTCAGTTTCACAACCTTCGTTTTATAAAAAATACTTATATCATAACAACTAAGTAATTACTTATCTCAATTTGCAAAGCGATTAAAAACATGTGGATATCGTAAAACTTTGTCTATGTTCATCAAATCATATTTTTTTTAGTTCGGCAATATCAATCGGTATTGAGATTTCGAACGATTTAAATCCTGTACCGTTATGTAACTTGCTTTCATATTTTTACGATGTGATCGTGTTTCACGACCAAATTTTTTCGATAAAAATATTTTTTTCAATAAAAAATGTGTATGGACTCGTCACTTTTGTTGTATATTATATTTTTTCCGATATCTTAATATACAAGAGGTTAAAAATAAATATCATGCTATATTTGGTAGGAAATGATATTCATCGCCAATTTCATTGGCCTTCTACAGTGACATTTACAAAACACAACACTCATGGTCCCTCCACACACCACATTTTGTTCGTCAATTGATGGGCAATATCTACTCTAGAAATTGCCCGTGTCAACGGACCTTTACGTTGACAGGTAAACTTTAAAACCATTACTTGTGAAATATCCTGACTTTATGGCCATGTGTCGACTGCAAGATGCAATGTAATCAGATTGTTTGACACGTATTGTTATGTAAATAATAATAACATGTCTGACATAATTTTCCCGTCTTATGTTACTGAAAATATAACTGTCAAGACAAAATATTAATTAATACTTTCTCAAAATAATTATTATTCGGTGCGTCGTTTCTTTATTACAAAAACACTTTATAGTTACATTAAATATTTCAATTTATTGGCAACATTGGTAGGTATGTCTATAGCCGTATTAAAAAAGTAGTTTACTTTAAAAAAATCGAACACAATCAATATTCAATTGTTAACATTCAAATTAAAAGAATACACCACAGATTATGTCATCGCATTATTTATGCATCATCTCACACACAGATGAATCGCCGCTGGGGGGCGCGGGCGTGCGAAAGTGGAAATTGCCATTGTCCTTCTACAATAGGTTAGCGGAACTATATCGCGGTGAAAGTTGCTTCGGAAAGGTCTCTATAACGCACGGGTGCTAGTGAACTTCAAATTGTTTATGGCTTTATAAAAGGCATCTCATTGATGGATTGCGTAGAGCTAGCTGCCGATACCTACGTAATTGAAGACCGGGGGCGCGGCGTCTCACTTTAATGAAGCTATAATAATTATATAATAGTTATATTAGAATATTATCGCTCATGAGACCAAGATAATATAACCACTACGGTATAAGACAGTAATTAAATAAAATAACGTTATATTCTCTTTGTAATATAAATTTGATAGGTACTTTACCGAATAGTTTGTTTCGTTTTATAATGAATTATCTACTTGTTAAGAAAACGAAACAAACTTTTTATTCGTAAAAAAACAATTTTCAAATCTCAAATACTGTCTTAATTTCAACTTTTTAATATATTCTTTATTTTTCACAGGTAAGTCTTAATCACTCATGACTGAGTCATCATCGGACAACGGCGCTAGTAGCGGGCGGCGGTATATTATAAAGTAAGAATTCGCTATTTTATATTCCTTGCTTGTTTTGGAAAAGGTATTCGTGTAAGTAGATGAGTAATCTCGAATTCCCCACGTGACGTTTCTGCAAATATAAACAGATTGAGCGTAGAACACCGTGTGCTAGATTTTAATTAAACATAGTTTAGTAATCATCAGATAAGCGAACATATTAATATTTTTTATTAATCATTTTGTTATTTTTAGTTGCAAAGTATTTTATTATAATCTCTTGTTCATCTTTATTAGCTCGTGGGACGAATACTTATTCAGCCAGTTGCTTAAACATTGGCGCGTTCATTTTGACCGCTTGGCTTTGCTCGTCCTGATTCGGCCAAACTGGGGCACGAATATCCGCCAGCCAAAACTAACTTATCTGATTGTAGATATCTATCTCATTTATAAATAATTACAACATCGTGTCCTGCAATGACTCATGCGCACCAAATCCCAATGCAAAAATCGATACAATTGGATTTAATAAGCGCCAAAACCTAAATAGTAACTCGATGTCATTAACGCCAGATATTCGATACCGTTAACTATTTCGAATCGATATTACTGTTAACGATATCACGAATCGTTCGCTGACTCGATTTGTGCCGGTTCAAATTTCTAAACCTTATTTTTATATCGTCAGCCTTTATACTGTTTATTTAATGCTACTGGCAGTTCTTAAGTTATCATTTATGGGCGCAGAAATTAATAAGAATATTTATAAAATAACATACCTATTAAATATTATGTTCTAAGGTTAAGGATCCTGTTACTGAATTAACTCATAGTTTATGTAATAAAAGGTTATAAATCGTTAACTAACTTCGGGTTCAACTATTAAAGCTTGTACCGCTACCAATATAAAACGTACTATTCTACGAACTGTTGTAACGAGAAAATAAATGATGGCTAATGCACTTTATATTGAGCTTAATTAGTTCCGAACGGCTGTTTGCACTTAAATATAATGTAAACGACTTAATTCAATATTTTAGATAATAATATGGGTAATATGTACTATGGGTACCGTACAATGGACTGGGGCGATCCCAGTAACACCCAGACTTGGGCAAATTACGAAAAGGCCTTTTCCGAAATTTGCCCCAGCGGGAATCGAACCCGCAACCAACATGTGCAGTGAGCCGAGCGGCCTACGCTCGAACCACTGTGCGAAGCGGTCGTCCAATTATGCATTGCTTTAATACATAAGATTTTCAAATAATCACTGTATATACTAGGTGATACAAAAAGGGTATACTATTTTTTTGGCAACTTAACTTTGTATATCTCAAACTATCGACTTTGTGGGACAGTTGAAGTACTAAAGGTTTTGTAGATTTGTGAATTCTGTCAACAGCTGTATTCCTATAACACCTTTTGTTTTTCAAGTTCCCTCCAAAGCTGATGGTTTTAGAATTACAAAGTTAAGTTTTGAAAAAAAAAGTATACCCATTATGTGTCACCTTGTATAAGATTCTTAAACTAATACATGTCAACAATAACGTTGTTCTTATTGAGATCGACGCTTTGTTGCAAAATAGGTTGTCAATTATGATGGCACTCTAATCGATAAGAACATAATGGATTACTGATTAGAATATCGATAGACTGCTTGGCGATGGATCGGTCTAGTAAAAGAATGGATTATGTTTACTTACAAAAGTAGTTTTTATTACTTTTATTCCATAACTAGCTGTGCCCGCGACTTCGTCCGCGTGGAATTTAATTAACAAAGTTTCATGCAAACTTTCATCCCCTATTTTATCCCCTTGGGGGTAGAATTAATGAAAATCCTTTTTTAGCGGATGCCTACGTCATAACATCTACCTGCATGCCAAATTTCAGCCCGACCCGTCGAGTGGTTTGGGCTGTGCGTTGATAGATCACTATGTCAGTCAGTCAGTCAGTCAGTCACCTTTTTTTTTTTTTATTTAGATATATTTTAATAACAACAAAAAAAACATACAGACGAACATATAACCTCCTCCTTTTTGGAAGTCGGTTAAAAAATATGTAAGTAGTCAATTAATCACTAAGATAAAGATTTTTTTACACGCCTTCCCGAAGTCGGCAAGCCCGACGCGACGGTGACTGACTTGAACTCGAATATTAGTACTATTTCTCATCGCCTCTTGTTGGCCGCGGTATAAGTATCAGCATCACCATCTCATCTTTCAATTACCTACCACAAAAATAAGCCTTATGAAAGTAACAATATGCACTTATTTTCCTTACTTACAGTGATTAGTATTCACAGCGTAGCGCATGTGCTTTGAGTAAAGGTCGTGTGCAATCTAAACAGTTTGCATTAATGTATTCAAATGAGACATATAATACTTTTCTTCCCAGACGAGAGGTCTCGCGTAAATCACGGGGTGACATGGGGAACGGAGCTGAATGACGTATCAGTTTGTACGGCGATCCAGGATTCATATGAGCATTCATTTAGAGTGTAACAGAGGCATGAACGGGACCAGTTAGTTCTGTTGGTTTTGTTCTTTGGTGATTTTGTTTTTCAAGTTTCCTCCAAAGCTGATAGATTTAGAATTACAAAGTTAATTTTGAAAAAAAGTATATCCTTTCTGTTTCAACCTGTATCTACGTATATAAAAAGTCCGTGAGCAAGCGTACGACCCGCCTGATGTTAAGCAGTTACCGAAGCCTATAGATGCTTGCAATACCAATGGCAATCGAGCGGGACAAAGACAAGGGGGTTGGGAACATCTTGGCTCTACAACTGCAACACTTGTCTTTAGTTTCGCATTAAAATACTAATATAATAATAATCTAGCCCGCGAAGTTCAAATTTTTTGAGGTTTTTTAGAACTTTTTCAAAATCTGACAATAATAAAATACCGTGTGCAGTGCATTTATTAATATATCCAACTTACTCTAAAACATTTCAAGAACGACAGCTATCCAGATAATCTGGCAATTTTTGTATATTTAGTGATTTACTAGTATCATATCCACCGTGATAATATTTAGAGTAAAATAAATGTATTAATAATAAACGCACCGCATACTGTGTTTGTCGCAAATCACAAAATGTTGTCTTAAATGTTTTCAGATTTTGGATAAACTATAAAAAAACTCGAAAATTTTGAATTTCGCGGGCTAGACAGGCGCCTTCACCTTAAATATTCCCTTTTTTTCCAAGTAAAATGTTTTAGATAGGAAGCCCTATTTGCGTGTCTATCAAACGAAAGGCGGGCCTTGATCGTGTACGCGGACCGCATCCCGAGTAACCGGCGGCATCACGAGATCGTCTCTACAAATACCGCGCTAGATAGAGACAACCCTATCGCTACACCATAACATAGACAAAGACGGGTAAACTTAATTATTCATTCGTGCTACATAAAAATTAAAACTTTGATAGAGATTTGCCTAAAATAGCAAGACTATGTTTAAATTAAATTAAAATTAACTTTATTGATTGTTGATGTTTTTTAAATCGAGCACAATTTCTTTGTGATTTTAAGCTGTCTAGATAAATTGATATTTCTTTAATCTTATAGGTATGTCTATGATCGTGTAAGTAAGGTTATAATTATCACTCTTAGATCGGCAAAAAGTCAATGTGGTCTCGTCTTGGCTCGATTCTTGACTAAATATCTAGCTCTATTCACTAATATCTTGCACTGTCCATTTTTATAACAACCAACAGGTGTGAAAAATCTACCAAATAAATGAAAAATATTTATTTATTCAAAAATATCCTTCTAATATTATTATCAATGTGAAAGTTTATAAGTACCTATGTTAAGATGTGTAAGAACGGCTGAACGGATTCGGGTGAAATTTGGGAGACAGATTATAACCTGGGCACATTGTATACTTTACTTAAGTCCACGTGGAGGAAATCACGTGTAGAAGATATTAACAATAATTATCTGCACTTACCTGCATATAAGATAAGGAGACAATTTCACAATAAAAGTTTAAATCAATGTACAGATCATAAGATTAGGTGATGTATTTTTGATAACGTAGATAAGTTTACCACGAACTTTGAAAATAATATTTAATTTATCGTCCAGCTTGCGTTGTATAAAGTGATTTAAGAGTAGGCCAATGAAAATATAGAATGAAATGTTTTATATTTTTTCATTCAATGTATTTATGTTGTAACTAGCTGAGTCCGCGACTTCGTCCGCGTGGAATTGAATTGACAAAGTTTCATACAAACTTTCATCCCCTATTTTATCCCCTTGGGGGTAGAATTAATCAAAATCCTTTCTTAGCGGATGCCTACGTCATAACATCTACCTGCATGCCAAATTTCAGCCCGATCCGTCCAGTGGTTTGGGCTGTGCGTTGATAGATCACTATGTCAGTCAGTCAGTCAGTCAGTCACCTTTGAGTTATTTATATTTAGATTAAGAAGAACCCATTAGTGACCATAATAATATTCAATTAAGAGTAAATTTTAATTGATTCTATTTTATTCGTATAATTAAAATAATATATTCTGTTTCATTAATTCGTCGGCAATCAGTGCACTAATAAGTTATTGTTCTTATAACGCACGCCATATTGTGTCGTTAATGAGGACCGATTAAACACGTTGCGACGGGAAAAACAGTTGCGTTTATCGTTTAATTAAATAACCGTTGAACTGTCTTGTCTTGATATAGGGACAAGGGTCAGTGATATTCACAGTTTCTCTCCCCTATTTAAAGCAAAATTGTGTCATTAGGGGCCTGTGCACACCACGTTTATTAAACGCGCCGTCGACGCGGGTTTGTAGCGATACAGACGCGAGTCAGACGCAGCCTGTAGACCTTTGTAGGATAAAAGCGCGCCCCGTTGTCGCGCGTTTAATAAACGTGGTGTGCACAGACCCTAAACTCTCCGTTAAAAGTGTCCGATGCATTTCACCCCCGACGCATCTCGGTCGATGTAAGTACATAGTAAGACGCATCTTGTCAGGTAATCATTTGTTTTTTATATAGTAACCGCTAACTTGTAACTCTCGTTATACGCGTTGAGCGATCTTAGATCTTGAGGGTATTCACAATTTACGTAAAATTAACGATGTCGGAAATGACATCTTCCATACTTATCTATACAAATAAAAAAAATTGGAGTGTCTGTTTGTAATATCAAAATAACACCTTTTCACTAAATGCATATGAAAGTACATACGACACCTATAACAAAAACGCGATAAAAATTTTTTTGTCTGTCTGTCTGTCTGTCTGTCTGTCTGTCTGTGTGTTTGTTCCGGGTAATCTCCGAAACGGCTGGACCGATTTTGACGGGGCTTTCACTGGAAGATAGCTGATGTCTTAAGGAGTAACTTAGGCTACTTTAATTTTAGAAAAACAAAATTAAAAAAAATTGGTTCAGTCGCGCGGGCTCAGACCGCGGGAGCGGGCTTTTTTGTTAAGTTAAATTCCACGCGGACGAAGTCGCGGGCTCAGCTAGTTTTACAAATGAATTAGAATTAGGATTGATGTTATTTCCGACACGGAAAATTTCCGACGATTGTGAATACCCCCCTTAACGCATTGTTCATCAAATGATCGTGATCATATTATAATTGTATTATAATACAATCACTCTGATGTTATCAAAACGTGACGTTACTTAGCATACTCTTCCTCCAATCCGTTGTTTTCATGGAAACCCGCGTATTTGGCATATGCGGCACGTCGGCACGCGGCTTTCTCACGGCCCTCGCACTGGGCCAATCACGTACTAGTGTCGCTACGAATGTGAAATTATGCCAATACGCCACGCATTACCATATCAACATTCACCCACGGCGCACAACTACATGCAATCAGGGTCCTTATGACTGCAAGATAAGGTTTACGGGCTGTTAACTGGCGGCAAATTGGTTTGATATTGTGACATGAATACTCATTACTTCAGGCGGATTATGTTGCGTCATTTCCCTTTAAAAATATCGTTCTAGGGTCTTTATTTAGGAGAAAATGTACGATAGAGTTATTTATCAGAAAATGACGATTTATAGTCGCAATCGATACTTGTAAAGTACTAATTTTAAACAAAACAAATGTAGTCGCATTCAACAGATACTCTGTTTATGACTACAGTTAATCATTAACAATTTAAGGCGAGCTATTTATGATAATCTAAAATGACTATTTTAAAGGCGGCCCTGCCCTTTATGTAAAGGTTTTGAGTTCAAATTCCGGATGTGTCATGGTTTGACTCACAGCTACAAGAGCCTTAAATTGATTAATTATGGAAATTAAAGCTTAAACAACGTTACCGAGGACCACGTAGTGATTGAAAGTGTCCGACTGAAATTCCACCGTAACTTTTAAGAAACAGATGGTCAGATGCTGAGAAGCCAGTTGTGGCAGCTCACGCACCGCGACGCAGGGAAGAATTTTCAATACATGAACAAGCATAGAGCACCATTCGCTGCGCCACAGGCTGTAACGCAGACATGTGTCTGTCCTGATCTGCGACTCGTTGTAGGGACGGCACAGGTTCTGCGTGACGCCTGCATACTTTTAAAAGTGACACTGACATTTGTCTAATTGGATAAATTGGGTTCTCTGTGCTGCGTCAACTCCTCAACAAACAGTTTATTCTAACGCCTTTGTAACTTTGTAATATACAGGTTGAAACAGAAAGGGTATACTTTTTTTTTCAAAACGTTACTTTGTAATTCTTAGACTATCAGCTTTGGAGGAAACTTGGAAAACAAAAGGTGTTACAGGGATACAGCTGTTGACAGATTTCACAACTCTACAAAACCTTTAATACTTCAATTGTCCCACAAAGCCGATAGTTTTAGATTTACAAAGTTAAGTTGCAAAAAAAATAGTATACCCTTTATGTTTCAACCTGTATATGAGCGAGCGTCCAAGCACCGATAGTAGTACTAACTAATAAATTGAATATTCAGTGCAATGTCAGTGGAATCTGGGCCAGTGGGGACAAGTGTCGGCCGGTGCAAGTGTGTGTTATCGCACCAGATACCGCGGAACCGGGCCGTCATGATAATTGAGCAATTACATTCCTTGCAACATAGTTCTTGCTGGTATGTCTTGTACTTGCTGTTTTAGCTCTTGACGCGACAATTTTGCTGTAGATAATGTGCTAATAGTGGTTTTTACGATCGAAGAAAAGCAATTCAGGGTATTATTTTACACATTGACATTTCGTGTGTGCTTTTAATTGTGTGTTTTTCATATTTTATTGTGTTGCGGGTACATCGTCTTGATTGAAATAAAACCTTGAAATCTCTTAAAACTGCATGTGAGTGATCGGCTCGGTCGATTTTTTCACAAAGTCAAAGCGTTTATTTTGTTTAGGCCTACGGGGTCACTTACAAATTGTAATTTTTCCATACTTTTCTTAATTATATCTACAACCGGATCAGAACGCGACCTCGACTGAAAAGATCCGGCTAGATACTTAGCGGGCTTGTCTTTTTACATTTTATAATATTATTGTTTTTTTTAATCGCCAGTTGCTTATATACAAAGGTTATTCGATATTAATGTAAATATAATAGCTCTGGTATAATATATATATTATATAATATAGTATAACATATAAATATTATAATAAATAACATACTTACATTAAAGGCTTGATTCTTGGCTTCGTGGACATGTTATAAGATGAACTAATAACTCAAGATGTCATAGATTTAACGAATTCAAATGTCAGTGATTGGCTAAACCCGTAAATTGTTGAATAATAATTAAACAGGTTTCGAGTGACAAATTTGGCGATGACATTTTGGACTCGAGTTCGAATAATAACATAATATACCTACATACGATCAATAATAATTAACTTCAAGTTAAATAAAAGCTATTGGTTTAATAAAACTCTTGGATGAACTGTGCCAGTACCTATTGTTTTTTTCGGGCGTTTATTTTTTTTAAAAAAAAGATAGGTTGCTAGTAATGTGATAAAATCACATTACTAGCAACCTATCTTTTTTCATTTATTCTAGCAACCTTCTTTCCCTTTAGCCCATTCCAGCTAAGCCAATGCTTGTGTTAAAAGTGGACTAAATCGCGTAAGTATAATCATGTAAGTATAAAAATGTCGACGCCTCCTGAATTTAATACGCGAAAATAATAGGAGGTAACATGGTGTGTAAAAAATAACTAAGCTTAAGTAAGGCTCCCGACTTCGTGTATGCATATTAATTAGTGATGGAACATTTCACAGGTAGCGTGTGAAAAATCATAGTATACGTATAGGTTTCATAAGTAGCACTTGTGATATCGACATAGGTAACTGTTAAAAATCATTGCAATTAAATCCCAAAGTGTTCGGACTGTCACGGTTTTTATGATAAATGATCGACGAGTGACTTCATAGGATTACGTGTAATAGTGAAAAGTCACTAAAAATAAAAACATCGACTGTGTAAAATCACAGTTTAAATAACAGTGAAAGAATTATAATTTCAGGAAATGAAAATGAATTGAAAGTAGCAATTATTCCATGCCTAAATATGCTCTATTTACTTAAGTGGGTATGTATACACCTACTATGTTTGATATTATTTTAAACCTTGAATTGCATCCATAAAACTGGACTCGTGAACTGGGCAAGTACTCATACTCATCTATAATATCCTGGTACTTATCTCTATAAAGATGACAGGACAGGCCTTTGGTCCTAAATCTTTTTTATAAACCCTATGTGACATGAATTGCTTTGCAGTGGATACGTGATCGGAATCGAACCGGCTATGCATCCAATTAAAGTCGGCGCGAGGTGCGCACGGGCACGGAAGAATGTCGGTTACGTAACGCGCCCGCACCGTTATCGTGCCGGGGCTAATGACACGGCAGCACCAGGGTTGACTGACAAGAAGTTTATTTTAAAATTTGTCAGAATCTAACCGATCTCCGAAAGCTCAGGTCTAACCAAAGACCTTTTAAAACTTTTCGCTTCGACTCCTTCATCTATGGGTCAAACACTACGCTAATCAAATATAAATACCCATTTCGCACGGCTTTTCTATAAATTAAATAATACATTTTCTATAAAATAAATATTATACTAGATTGTGAACGAACGAACGCGTGAACACCGCATCAAAATCAGTTGATCAAAGCGAAAAACCAGACAAAGTAGCGGGTAGCGACTGTGTCTTATGCTAAGTAAATAAAAATCACTATTCCACATAATTTTAAAATCCTCCTTAAATGTAAAGGGAATGAATACTAATCATTAAGCTACCAAATGAATTGATAGAAAATCTTCAGTAAGTACTGAAACACTCGGAATACAAATATAACTCTGTATTTTGTAGAACAAATAAGTGCATTAACAAAGTCAAATCCACTATTATAGCTTATGTAACGCTTTTATTATTTCGAGATCACGTATCCGTTGATAGCACAGCTTCCTTCCTGGGGCCATATCACTATTATTTTGTCCCTCTCTAACATTACAGTAATCATGCATATAAAAGAATACGTTATCCGAGCTTGATAGCGCATTAAAACACTATAAACTTTAGCCAGTAGAGTTCTAATTGAGTACCTATAGGCTTCACTATAAGAGTATATTTTAATAGGCTATTGCGTGTACATATCCTTTGGGACACATCCACTACAGGGGAAAGGCCGACCCTGTATGTTCAGTCTGGCAACTCTGAAAAAACGGAATATGGAAATCAAATATGGTTTGTATTTAATTTTTTTGTTTCGTTTTGTTTTCATAGAAGGATAAATAAAATAAATAATACCATTAAAAGTTGTGCAAAGGAACTGATTATTGCATTATTAGTTACTAGTTGCTGCCCGCGACTTCACCTGCGTAGACTTAAGTAAAGTATTATATGTTTTAATCCGGGTTATAAACTATCTATGTTCCAAATTTCATCCAAATCCGTTCAGTAGTTTTTGCGTAAAAGAGTAACAAACATACATCCACACTCACAAACTTTCGCATTTATAATATTAGAAGAATTAAAAATGTTATGAAAATTGTACAGGATTGAGGTACCCCAAAATACGAGAGCCGAGCTCTCAACTCTTTTTTGACAGAATGTTTCCATAGGTCCTGTCTTGGGTTTCAAAAAGATATTAGGTAATTATGTTAAGTTTATTTATCTTTATTAAGAACTATTATTATTAGAAAGATTAGAATTAAATGACTGTAGTAGATAACTTGAATGAATTTTACTCGTAAATGGTCGTTACATATCACTTAATGGTAAATTTATTTATATTTTAATCTGTTTCACCGCGGTAGGTCTTTGGCACGCATATATCAACACCACACGCCATGTGATAAAGCAAATTGATACTGATTCTGATGGAGCAGAAACTAGACTAAATGATTTGCTGTCCTTCTGACGATATGAATTTAGTAATATTTATTAGGAATGTGGATTTAGTTTAGTTTGAAATTTTACGATAACGAAATTGACATCAATGTTGTAGAATGCATTGCACTGTTAATCTGCTAGAGAATACATTTGGAAATAGAACAACCATTATTAAATTTAACATTCATGAAAAATAATGATACACTAGCTTTTTCTGGATGTCGACAACAGCGCCACCTATAGTTAAGATCCAACTATACTAGGTGAAACAGAAAGGGTATACTATTTTTTTTGCACCTTTATTTTATAAATCTAAACCTATCGGCTTTGTGGGACGGTTGAAGTACTAAAGGTTTTGTAGACTTATGAAATCTGTCAACAGCTGTATCCCTGTAACACCTTTTGTTCTCCAAGTTTCCTCCAAAGCTGATAGTTTTAGAATTACAAAGTTAAGTTTTGAAAAAAAGTACACCCTTTCTGTTTCAACCTGTAGTTATGATCAAAATCGGTCAAGCCGTTTAGTAGAAGAAGAGTTACTAAATAACACACGCACACCTAAATTTTATACCTATACATATAAATATTGGACACTAATCCTAACTCCCTATTCTTTATTTCACGTAGACGAAATTACGTAATTCTAAAGTAGTTATGACATACATTGTGTCTGACATAGTATCGGATTACACAACGATCCTCACCCAATTGTGGGAGCGTTTAACAGGATTTCATCGGTAATATCATTATCTGGTATTTACATGAACTTGGTAGTAAACGTGAATACGTAGAAATCACAAAAATAAGTCTTCATATTGTCAGTTATTAATACCGTACTAACAGGAGTAGTCTGTCTGTAAGGCTCAGGTTTAGGAGCAAAACAAGGAATTTTCACTAAAGAAAATCTGGAGGAATGTTTGAATATTCATTGTTAAATAAAATAATAAATATCGATAGACTGACACACCAACTGTATAGTCTCAAACTAAGCAAACCTTGTAGTATGGGAACTGTACAATAATGGACTGGAGACCGGACCTGGACATTTATGAAAAGGCCATTTCCTATATTTGCCCTGGCGGGAATCGAACCCACAACCAGTACCTACAGTAGGCCGAGTACAGTCGGCCTACGCTCAAACCACTGCGCCGAACTTTCGTCAAAAAAACAGAAAGAGTCTTTGAATATTCATCGGTCTGTCCGTGGTAGGTACTTCTTATGTCTTTAGAAATTCACTTTTCCTTTGGCCGGCAACTCTGTAAAAACATTACCACTGTTATAATATAGTTGCTGTTGTCATGTCATTCATAGTATTACTAATTTTATATTATTACTAGCTGCCCCGACAGACGTTGTTCTGTCTTTTAGGGGTATGAAAAATAGATAGTAGCCGATTCTCAGACCTGCTGAATATGCATATAAAATTTAAAAAAATCGGTCAAGCCGTTTCGGAGGAGTATGGTAACTAACATTGTGACACGAGATTTTGATATATAAGATTTATTATCGGCATGTCTTCATCCTTCCAGAATTAGGAGTTACTAGTTTCTGCCCGCGACTTCGTCCGCGTAAACTTAAGTAAAGTATTCTGTGTTAATCCAGATCCAAATCTGTTCAGAAGTTTTTGCGTGAAAGAGTAACAAACATACATCCACACTCACAAACTTTCGCATTTATAATATTAGTAGGATGTTACCTATCTTATGAGCAACACCTCCCAAAACATATAACACCACTAGCCAATGTCAACATTTCCAGAGTAGACACTCGTCCTTTGAATACCTTAAAACAATGTCAATGTGACCCATTTTCCCTTGGCACGACTCTAAGCCTGTCTGCAGTCGTATGAATTCACCAGCGAAGTCTCGTGAAAGTTTATGCCCGCTGCCTATCGTTAAAACAACGTTATACAAGTCAATCGAAAGTTTATAAAATTGAACTGAATTATTTATGTCATATCGCAAAATCTGTAGTCGCTACGTAACCGTTATTAATCTTGCCAATTTTAACGTTCAATAATTACTATAAAGACGTTATTGCAAAATATATGTAGAATATTGATATTTGCAACTGTTGAACCGAGTTTCACTATTTGCAGGATTTTTTAAATTAAAGAAAATTACTAAATTCTATAAAAACAAAGTCGCTTCCCGCTGTCGGTCGCTATGTATGCTTAGATCTTTATAACTACGCAACGGATTTTGGTGCGGTTTTGTAATAGATAGAGTGATTCAAGAGGAAGGTTTATATGTATAATACATGCATAATATAGTATAGAAACACTGATAATTCGCTAGTATGCAATAAATTGGAAAACAATCGTGGATCACCCACTCATATCATAATATTCTATTAAAAGCTTCCCCTTTGTACCATTTCAGTACGAACTTCTATAAATAACCAAATCCAATTATTTACGGGTTACCCAGTGCGGTTATCAGTGGGCGCAGACGGCGGCTGGTGTCCGGAAAATTGAGAAAAATGAACCGACACCGCGTGGGAGGCTGTGGGCGAGATGTCACGACGTGGCGCCCCGTGACGTCACGGATCCACGCCTCCAATCGCGTTAAAGGTTTTACAGGAAATCTATTTTAGTTCCTTTGCCTCTCTAAAATCATGTTCCATCTTCTATACGCAAATGATCTGATATAGAAGAGTAATAGTGTGTCTTATTTCTTCGTATAACTCTCTCCCAACCCTCTCCGGACCAGTTGTTGGTACTTACCTACTGAATTAGTCCGTATTTCTAAGAAGTTTAGTCTAAAGTAAAGTAGCCTTATTTTCGTTTTTTTTTCAACTAGGATAGGAACGATCTTTAACTAGTCCGAGTTCTGAGAGAGGGGTGCAAAACTTGCACTTGACAAAATCTTAAATAACAAATTTTGTAGACAAATACTTAACCTCTAAGTTGAGAGAATCTGTGGTAGGAACCTTCTAAAAAAAACTTATAAATAATGTAAGGATATTTTGTACAAGTTTTTTTTTAGAAGGGCCTACCAAAGACTCTCTAGACATAAGGATGTCTGGCATCCGTTTCTTCCGTCACAATAAGGTAAAATGGCCTGTTGCGTGTCCCACCCGCGATACCGCTGCTGGTTACTGGAACCAGGGAGCCGGAAAATTAGAAGCGGTGACAAGACCTGGTTATTTTTCAATGAAACGTGGAATTGAAACCGAGAGCGGTGAGTATTGAGCATTTAGTTTTACGTTCGAACACGTGACCGTGACGTAAATATATCGAGTATGACGCCAGTCGTAACTGTGTACGGATGAAAATAATCAATATTGATAAGCGCAATTATTTTTTATAGCCGGCCTATTTTTATGCTGAAATAAAAATATCAAGTAGTTATGTTGGTAGTAGAAAATTACTCTCCACTTCCTAGAAATGTTTATTTACCTATTACAATAGAATGCACAATATCATAAATACATTTATTACAATAGCTTTTCAGCGCTTTTTTAATAGAGCAATTAATTTCAGAGCAAAGATCATTTGGTAATGTCATTGTAAACGGATTATAAAGCGGTTATGATTTTTTGCATAAAATTAAACGAATTTCATATTCCTTCCAAGTAATTATTAATGGTGTTATTAGTTATGGAACTTAAATCCGTATTTATAAATCGATTTCAAGTCTGAGAGCGATATTGAGCTTTTGACATGTCATTTTGAACAGGTGTGACATAAGGATGACATTTATAAGACCGCTCTCAGACTTGAGATCGATTTATTCATACGGGTCTCATACGCGTATAATAGGTATAGCCCATTGATTATCATGGACAAAGATGTCATGCTTAGCATAGACATAGCCGATTGAAAAACCTAGTGTCACCCAAAGAAATCGCTCATTCGATAACAAATATTAATCCCACAATATCCGCAGACAGATAATAAGATGATAACATGAACAGGCAACTGTTAATGCATTCATTGGGCAGTGACGTCATGGTCTAGACGAATTATCGCTGACGTCATCACCCCCACGCTCCCGTTCTAATTGTTATATTGTTGAACACTCTTGTTCACATTCGTGGAATTCTCAATTACAGGCTTTCGATTTCAAATCAAAGCCTTATCGGGAACTAAGTAAAGGCGGTCGCATACTATGACGGACTAGGGCCCGTTTAAATAAATCGATCTCAATTCTGAGAGCGATTTTGAAAATATCATTATTATATCATACCAGTACAAAATGACATGACAAAAGTGTATTTAAGATCGCTCTAACACGGCCCTAGGTGACCAAAATATATCTATACAAATAAATAAAATTGGAGTGTCTGTTTGTAATATCAAAATAACACCTTTTCTAAACCAAAATAAAACGCGATTAAAAAAAAATTGTCTGTCTGTCTGTCTGTGTGTTTGTTCCGGGTAATCTCCGAAACGGCTGGACCGATTTTGACGGGACTTTCACTCGCCGATAGCTGATGTTTTAAGGAGTAACTTAGGCTACTTTAATTTTAGAAAAGCAATTAGGGTTACGCGTAATAAAATAAAAACACATGAAGTCAAATAGTATCTCCGAAACGGCTAGACCGATTTTGAGGGGACTTTCACTGGTAGATGGCTGTTGTTATAAGCAGCTACTTTTATTTTAGAAAAACCAAATTAAAATTGGGTCCTGTCGCGCGGGCTGAGAACGCGGGAGCGGGCTTTTTTGCTAAGTTAAAATCCACGCGGATGAAGTCGCGGGCTCAGCTAGTACTAAATAATGCTGGACGTATTCTAATCGCCAAACACCTCTCGATCGACCAGCCGTCTTAATACTGTGAGTGTGGTTGGTGGGCATCATTTAGAACGAACGGTTTGAAATAGCTTATTTTTAACCCCCGACGAAAAAAAGGGGTATTATAAGTTTAACATGTGTATCTGTGTGTCTGTCTGTGGCATCGTAGCGCCCAAGCGGATGATTCGATATTAATTTAGCTTTTTTTGTTAAAAAGGTATTCTGATCGAGAGTGTTCTTAGTTATATTTCATGAAAATCTGTTCTGCCGTTTGAAAATGATCAGCTCTTTTTTAGTTTAAAAAGTAGTCGCATCTGGGGTTTTTAAAATTTTCAATTTAATGTTATTTTCCTAGTCGAATAGGACAAGTTGCGAGATGGACCACCAAATATACAATTATATTTACAAAAAGTAAATAAAATTGAAGTGTCCATTTGTAATGTCAAAAATTGAACCTACTTCAAAAAACCTGCGTCCACTAAAAAACCTAGAATCAACTAGGGACCTTATAATTTATTTTATTTGGAGTCTGTCTGTCTGTTGGTTCCGGCTAATCTCCGAAACGGCTGGACCGATATTGGCGGGACTTTCATTGGCAGATAGTTGATATTATAAAGAGTAGCTAAGGGTAATTTTATTTTATGGAAGTACCACGCGGGCTGACCCGCGGCACAGCAGCTACTTCTACAATGAGTTCCGAATATCACCCGCATACAAAGAGGCTCGCAAATGGCACCAAATCGGATTAATTACGAAGCGATAGTCGTCCTAGCTATATGATCTGAAGAGAGAGTTACTACTACAATATATTAAAGTATTGGTTGACACACTTTCACCTGTGAACAGACTTGATTACAAAATATTATCAACAACTACCTAAGACTCTTAGATAGGTATAGGTATATGACTGAAGTGGTTAACACCTGCTAACATACACTATTAACATCACAGTCAAAGTTATATTGAGAAGGAAATATAGAAGAACCACATTTTGTAAGTATAGCAATGTCGCCAAACAAGCGACTACCTATGCCTGATGTTTTATTATATTTATAACTAGCGGCCCGCCCCGGCTTCGCACGGGTACATTACGGTTACATGATTGGAGTTTTAGTAAGGATCCCTAATTTTTTTTTAAATATAATATAACCTATGTCACCCGGGGATAGTGTAGCTTCCCAACAGTGAAATTTTTTTCAAATCGGTTCAGTAGTTTCGGAGCCTATTCATTACAATCAAACAAACAAAGTTTTCCTCTTTATAATATTAGTATGATTATTATATTAATTATGCCTGATATTTTTTACCGTAGCCTATACCGATGCTTGCAACTCCAGTGGCATTACACGCACATTTCCGACCGAGGGGAGTGTGATAGAGGGAAAAGATGGGGAGGTTGGGCTTTCAGCTCGCTCACCCATCGTACGAAACGCAGCTATAATAGCTACTTTAGACCGATTTTCTGTGAGAATGTGGTACTACCCCGGTAGCCGGTACCCGGAGCTTAGATAGGTTTAATAATCTGGTAGTCAAAGAGAGTTATTTATGACTGCAAATATTTTAAAGTAGATAAATAAGATTATTACTCCCCCATATTATAATAACCATTGCTGGCTTATAATTTTGTTTTATCTACCATTAAAATTCATAAGGCGACATTTAATTTGATCGAACATGTTATTTAGGCATTCTTCGAAAACATTAGCATTGGCGTCAAGCCTCCACTGTGTAGCCAACCATAATAACAGGGTATTTGTATAGGACATTCACCATCGCCGCCGTCAGTAATTTGTTGTTTCTCTAGCGTCTTATAAAGAAAGCGATGTATAGAGATCGGATGAAATCGTCGTTGGTAACAAGATGAGGCGTTAATGGAATCGGCGCGGTGGTTAAAGCAATTATCTGCCATCTATTGTCTAGACCGAACGTTATTATGTAGCAAGTTGCTGCTGTAGTACTTTTTCATGTTTGTGGTAGGTAACATTATTTTATGAGTTTACACATACTAGGTCTTATTTTAATAATGCGCGATATTTTGTATGGCGCTTTAGTGAATACTAAAGATGGTATAACTTTCACAAAAAAAAACTTTTCTGTTGGTTAATAGCGAGTGATTTTATCAAAGGTGAGTTAGAAAGAAACACCCTAGCTAAGAACCCAAGACAAATATAAAAATTTACATATTTCGTGTCAGTCCTGGAGATTTATTGATGAGTGTGTGAGTCAGTTTTTGAGTGATTTGGTTTATTCACTATTATATTGCTATAAATAGAGCGAATAGGTTACACAATAACATAATTATAAAAGCTTTTGCGATACCTTATTTACTATGCATGAACTTAGCAGTGCATTACGGCATAATTATTTTTGGTACTACAAAAAACTGAACAATAAAAGTCCCGTTATGTTCCGGACACGGCGGTGCTCAGGCCAAGTTCTCACTCTTATCGCCGAGAGCACCGTCTAACATTAAATCGTGTACAGTCAACAACAAATATATTAGGTAACCTACCCAAAATATACTACACTCCCAAAAACTAGTCAGTAATTTGGCGGGTAAAGACCATATGAGCAGCCGCGCGCGAGGAATCAGTGCAAAGTCTGACGTAGACATAAAGTCACCCAGAGCGAGGCAAATGTTGCTTGGTAAGTGTGGAAATACCAATTTATCAAATATTTATGTAAGAACTAATCTAATCGTGCTGCTTAGTTAAGTATCATATCATTTATAATAAAAATTAATTTGTACGGGTATAAATATTTTACAGTTTATAATTATACCAGATATATTTTAATGAGATACCGCTTATAACAAGTTACCTAACAGATTTGTGGTAACCTTGGATACGTTCAATTCTTTGAACACCTGTGGCTCATCTACTTCTGCGCCCGACTGTACTTGGCCCATTATGTTGTCTGAATTCCCATGCGGTGCTGTGTCCCATTTCGCACAGTTCTGTCCCACATCAATTGCAACAGATGTTACTCGTAGACGCTGACATTATGTACAAATGCATCTTAAATAGCGGTCCAGACACTATCAGAAATAATAACATTACTTCAATAGTGTAAGTCAGTGTTGCCAGATCCAAAAGTTGTAATTATCATCGTTTTTCAATAAAATTATTGTACAGCGTCATATTTTGGCTTCTCAACTCTCGTCAGCAAGAATAGGAATAGAATAGAATAAGAAAAATATTAAGAAATATTAGTTTAGAAAAATGAAATTACGATATTTTTTTGTCGTTCTGAAAACATTACACGTCTGACAAATACCAACAAGAATCACAATTATGACTTCCATTCTGTTTACAGGTTTTCTGGTCTGACGAACAAACATCCATGACCAACATGCGTATGCATACAATTGAGGGACGCATAGAGAGACTTTTTGTTTAATTTTGCCCAGATGACAAATATGTTCTGCTGCTTTAAGGGTCGCTCAAAATCATCGTCGCTTTACATCATTTAGCTATCCGCTATCGTACATCGTACCCACGGCCGTATTTTCGTACGCCTCCATATTTATCGTACGGTCTGGCAACACTAGTAGTGGTTGGAATGAGGGAATAATGAATGATGGTTGGAATGTTTGGGGAGATGTTGTACGTCATTGCAGGACGTGTGAATGTCGTTACAGGACTTAGGGATAACATAAATATTGATGTACTAGCCGAGCCCGCGACTTCGTCCGCGTGGAATTTAACTTAACAAAAAAGCCCGCTCCCGCGTTCTGAGCCCGCACGACACAACCCATTTTTTCACTTTTTAAATTTTGTTTTTTTTTAAATAAAAGTAGCCTAAGTTACTGCTTATAACATCAGCTATCTACCAGTGAAAATCCCGTCAAAATCGGTCCAGCCGTTTCGGAGATTACCCGGAACAAACACACAGACAGACAGACAGACAGACAAAAAAAAATTAAATAGCGTTTTTGCTATAGGTGTCGTATGTACTTTCATATGCATTTAGTGAAAAGGTGTTATTTTGATATTACAAACAGACACTCCAATTTTATTTATTTGTATAGACTTATTACTAAATTAAAGTCTGGACCACTTATACTCGTAGAGTACTTATAAGTCATATTAGTTCAGATGGTTACTAAAATTGCGTCGCGGCGACTTTATTGTATATTAAACGATTTTAATGTATTTTTGAGACACACGTGTCGGGCCTCTATTGTACGAGATGGTAATTATTTATGTCTGAATGCTGTATAAAATTACTTCCTTATATCGGGGACACTTGGCTATGATATATCTGTTTATTATCAATTTATTATTTCAATTCAATTATTTGCCTTTTTTTGATAAATGCTAATTAGGCTCGTATTAATGAATCGATCTCAAGCCTGAGAGTAGTTTTAAGTACGCTTTTGACATATCATTTTGTACTGATATGGGGCCATCCATAAATTATGTCACACGTTAAAGGGGAGGGGGGGGTCGACGAAGTGTGACATTATGTGACAAGGGGTGGGGAGGGATCCCAAATTTTGTGACATCACATTTTTTCAAAATATATAATTTTGTATCTAAGTATAACAACACTAAATTAAACGTAAAATTGCAAAATATGTGTCATCACACTAGGTAGGGGGGGTCTCACAAATGTGACCAGCTGTGACAAGGACGGGGGAGGGGTCATAAAATCATGAAATTCGTGTGACGTAATTTATGGATGGCCCCTATGACATAAGAATGACATGACCAATATCGCTCTCAGACTTGAGATCCATTTATTAGTACGGGTTTAAGACACCTACCCATTTGTATATTATGACACAAAATCCCCTGAAATACAGATTCCACTAAACAATGGCGGAACACCCGGGGATGACGTCAGATAGCAACAAGTCACTCATCGCCCTAGATACATCTTTTTTGTCAACAATTTTTGTGTCCAAACAATTAAAATATGTCTCCTCTTTGCATACATAGAAATGTAAGCAATTTTGTGATAGGTGATGATGATTGATGATGACCTGATGATGATTGCTTAGGGTGTATTAAGACGAGTTGTATCCAGAATGCAAAATTGCAGTTTGAATGTTTGGATGCTTTTTATGTAGTCGACATAACTGCCAACAGACTGTGCAGTCCAATTGGCCGTAGTTTTGCAAACTGGTACCAAGCGTCACAATTTTTTTCTGCGTACTGAACCTAACCTACTGCTCACACACTAGGGTTGAGTTTGGTTTGCTGCAGTACATGTGGGTTGATCCATTTTGCAAAACTATATCCAACTACAGACTGGGCGCAGTGCAGTCAACCGTCAATTTCTGTTACGTTCACTGCATCAAAACCGCTTTCAAACTTACATTTTGCAGGCAGCCTGCATTCTGGATGAAGCTTGCCTGTATAGACCCTTAACATTACCAAGAAGAAGCCCAAGCAAACCGGCAAATCAGTACAAATTAAAACGACACCTCTTCGTGTATTAAAGAGAGTACCTCAAACTGCACGACAGTCGATCGCGATAATAGCCGCGAACGGTACACAGAGCGTACCGGATGCGAATCCACTATCGGCCGGTGAAAGTAGATGTTACAAAAAATGCTCCCATTCCTGGGCCGGTCGATATTTCAGAGACATTCACTTGATATAAATAGAACGCACGTGTAACCTAGAGTACACCAGCTTAAGGTTTAAGATTCATAAATACCTACATCTCAAATCGAATCAATCAAGTCTTTGAGCGAACTTAGAAATGTCATTCTTATGTCATACCAGTGCAAAATGTCATGTTTAAAGCGTACTCAAAACCGCTCTCAGACTAAGATAGGTTTATTGTTATGGGCCTAAGGCACTGAAGTATCAAACCTCTTGTTATAATCCTACTAATATTATAAATGCGAAAGTTTGTGAGTGTGGATGTATGTTTGTTACTCTTTCACGCAAAAACTACTGAACGGATTTGGATGAAATTTGGAACACAGATATTTTATAACCCGGATTAACGCATAGGATACTTTACTTAAGTCTACGCGGACGAAGTCGCGGGCAAAAACTAGTTTAACATATTTGCGGTCATTCACACGCGGTAACCCGACACCGATAATTTCCATTCATTCTTCTATAACCTATAATGAAATACAGTCATCAAATCGTGTTAAAAATGTATACACAGAACGGTGTCAGCTTCTTCGTGTGAATGACCGTTTGACGACCGCTTGGCGCAGTGGTTCGAGTGTAGGCCGCTCGGCTCACTGTACATGGTGGTTGCGGGTTAGATTCCCGCCGGGGCAAAGTTTCGGAAATGTCCTTTTCGTAATTTGCCCAGGTCTGGGTGTCACTGGGATCGCTTCCAGTCATTGTACGGTACCCATAGTACAAGCATGGCTTAGTTTGGGATCATACAGTTGGTGTATCAGTCTAGTCCCGCCACACACTCCCACCACTATAACTCCTGTAAGCCAAGATCGACAATGGTGACCAATAATGACGTCGAGGTTTGACCCTCGACGAGTCCCGGGGAAAAGTTAAATTGTCTTGGAACCCGCACGAATTTAATCGAAAGAAATAATAGGAGGAGTTGGAAGAAAATATTTCCACTTCCCTCCGGTGCAAAGCGGGAGACAAAATATATGTAGCTGGTATGGGCTAATTGCCATAGAAACAAGACTGTTACATCTGATTGAAGACTAGTTGTAAGGCACCACGGATCGAAATATGATGTATCAGTCTGGCGTCAGTATTTATTTATTTATTATATTAGTTTCTGATTTGTCCATCAACGTACCTTTGAATATTTCGCCTCGTTTACGACGTGTCGCCGGTTAATTATTTCTGGAAACTTCGTATCGAGTGTGTGACATTTGCTAAAATAGTTTTGTGGTGGTATTCAAAGTGAGAGTTAAAATAAAGGAACAATTATCCTAGTTACGACTATTCTACAAAACAGTAACGTGCTTGTTAAATCGTTAGTTGATGGTCTGGAAATGGTGCAACGAGACGAGTTTGTCCTGAATCTGGGACGTGCTCATATGAGCAGCAGTTTTATGACACAACTATCATATTTTAGTACACTTTGGTTACCTTTAAACTTGTTACATGTTTAAACGGAAACTACTGATGCTGTTCAACCTTTGAAGAACTTTCTAGAACTTAAAGAGAACGAATATTCTTATTCTGTAACTCAAATTATATCTAGTTAAATTCATATTCATAATTATTCAATATATTTAATTTCTATTAAAAGTTTTACCGTGGTCTCACACATTTAAGCATGAACCTAGTAAAATTTAAGTAACAATTTCATTTGACTAAACTTTTAGGTAAGTAACTACCTACTTATATAAGTAGATATATATTAAACTACTAGGTCTAGAGTCTAGAAGATCTTCAATACCCGTGTTGTTATTTGTTTGAAGATCAGTATGGAAACGGGCAAATAAGTCCTGATGTTAAGGGAGCGAGTATAGTGCGTTTCTTTATACTGTTTGTCATTCAAATAACCCGGGAATTAAAGGACTTCTAAGGCAGCTTTTATGAAAAAATCAATATCTACAACTAGTAATACTTTCCAATTATAAAAAATGCGGCCACACCCTACAGCGACAAAATAATAAAATGAAGTAAAACAGCATTCTCTGCAAGTGTAAGAACCTCAAGAAGGTTATAAAAAGTATAACCTGTTAATTATTCCAAGGATTTCACAAAACCAATTCAGGTTATCCTTGCGAGTGCGTCGGGAGGGCTTTCGGTTCAAATTATACCGGACTTGTACACTGGATGGCCTTAATTTGGTTTGGATAAGGAATATTAATGCCAATTAAATAAAGCGGTTTGGAACAGTTACAATTTTGTAACAGTGTATATTTTGGAATTGTGTAACAGATATGACAGTACCTAATAGTTAAATTATTAGAACGCTTGCCTTCAAGATAAATGATTAATGGTGATATTAATGTAGGCATGTGGTCAGTGAGCCCATCACTGACCAGTTTGAGCCCGCACTGGCCAGTTTGTAGGACTATGGAATGAATCCCCTCCGCATTCTAAGTTTAAATGATTAACAAGAAAAATATTTTAGGGTAACCAGTGCCACAGATAACCTATGCGTTAAAACGTTTTATGATAGTTGGTTTTATACTTCCCTGTTATAAATTGCATTCTTCTGGGTAATTACTTTATAAATTCTTTATTAATTATTCTGTCTCATATGAAGCTATTTTTAGTATAAATATAATTGTCACAATTAACCTTAGCCTAAGCTAGGTGTATGTACGGTGAGTAAATTTTTCCCATGTTCAAGCGAAGAAAATCAAATTTAATTGGTCGCTGAGGAACAATGTAATCAAAGAAACGCGGTCGCTACCATCGCTAATTGATTAATGTGTATTTGAAACTCTTATCTTATTATCGTATACTTGTTCCTCTCACGTATGCAGGGCTTAATATGTTAGAGAGAGATATCCATAGTTACTGTTACTGATTTCGTTAAAGCTCTCGCGTCCACGATGAATGAGATGATGAATAGTTTTGACTAGCTGTTGCCCGCGTGATACTTCAATAAAATAAAAGTAGCCTAAGGTATTCCTTATAACAAAAGCTATTTTCCAAAGTATATCTTGTAAACATCGGTTTAGCCGTTCCGGAGATAAGCCAGTATAACCAGACAGAAATACAGATAGACAAAACATTTAATCAAATGTTTTTGTTTTGAGTACCGAGAGCACTTTCATATGCATTGCATGTAAAAAGCTGTTATTTTTAATTACTAACAGACACCCCAATTAAGCTTATTTATATTCATAAAGATAAGTTTCGTATAACTGTTCATGTGTTTTGTACTCTAATAGATGAATCATTGATGGCTATATATTAGATTAGTTCCAAAAGCCGTCGTCGTAGCGACGTACACAATTTTTTGTATGGTATATTTGAAATAACAGTTCCCCAATGATATTCCCAACTAGGGTTGCCATCTTTTGCCTTTATATGGAAATGTTATTATCACAAATAAATGAATCCGATCAAATGTGTAGGAGTCCGACTTTTAATTCATTGAATTAGTAAGTGCCGACTGATAAGCTCATTAATAGGTAAGCACGCAAAGGAACGAGACGTTTTTATATTTCACTTAAATATGACGTGTCCGGCTTTTTGACCAAATTCCCGGCTGAATGGCTTCCCATTAGATAAGGCTTGATAAGAGAGATGGCAACCAACCAGTATCACTGTAACTATTGTTAGACAGGAGTCTAAAACTATAAGAAAATGTGCTACACGCCCCCTAAAAGATTCAAACGGACAATTTTAAAATATTTTGACAAATTTGAACAATTTTGTACGCTACATACTTCTCTTCGTATTTTTGTTTTTTTTTGAATAAGCAATAGCAATAGTAAGCAAGCAGTCATAGATACCTATATTTATATTCCAAATAGTTACATAAAACTTTCATTCGAGTTTTGTTACACTAATTGAAGTCAGTAGGTATCGGTCTAGATCGATCGGCAAAGGCTAACGTGCATTGTGACTGTAAGGCGTGTGCGATATTTCCATTAAATTGTCTTACGCAACCGTGCTCGACTTTAAGAATTGTACCGAGACCCGGTTCGGAGCTCCAGTTGCATCATTGTGCACATTTTGCGGCTTCTGTGTGTGTGTTCTGCATGTGTGTGCCTTGTGTCAATATGTGTGTATTACAATCGGGTCTATTAATATCACAGTTGACGAAATATTAGTTGCCATTGTTTGGATATTGAGATTGTTATCAACTAATTGTTGTTATTGACACCTATTAAAACATTATGAAATTGTTCTTAGTGTGAAAACTAATTTATTTTCATAGTTTTTTTTTCTGTTCACTACTAATGCTGTACTTTATAGGTATGTGTATAATGACTAGGGACTAGAGACCTAGACAGATGACAGATGTCTGTAATCGACTTTTCGGTTCAGTAAACAAGACCAATTCACCAACCTATTGACTAACTTAATAGGCTCAATTACTTACTGATGAATTCTAAGAAAAGGCGCCCAATTTACCAGCAACGCTTTCATATTCCCTAAGGAACCTTTTTAGGGATTCATAACATATAGCCTAATATCAAAACTGATGTAACAAATTTTGGCTCATTGGATATTGTAAAGTAGACTAAGAAACTATAGTCTTACAACGATTTAGTAAGTATGGTTTAAAAACGTTGAATAAAATATAGGCATCTAATTACACAGCACATAAAAGTTAGCACTTATTGTTGGCATACCTGCCTATCGTTAACGCTATCAAGATTTTTTATAAATCGATAACTTTTATTAGATTTGTTGTTTCGATATACTGGTCAACATGGAAAATTAATTAACGGACGAGGAAGTATTGAGTTGTTTACCAATTAAACACCGAATTTAATTTTCTTCATATTTGTACACTGGTACTACCTTAATACCACCGCTCCAAGATGGTTTACACTAGCATTTATCTGGGGTTGATTTTAAATGATCCTATACAAATGATAATAATATAGATAATATCCCTCATTATTCTCTCTGCTGCAAAACGAATCTTTTTTCTTATTCTAAAATCAACACCATAGACAAATAATGTAATAAAGTGTCAATATAACTGTTTGTTAGTTGTCGGTGCTGCCACCTGTTACGTATGCGGTTCCGAATATTAGCGAAACATGGTCGTTCCATATCTGTTCCGTTGTATGTTAAGACAAACGCGATAGCACTGGCACTAGTTATATATTATAATAACAGGCCATAGAGGCTTATTTATCATCGCATTGTCTACCCATATAATAAGTTTCAATCTTACAGGATGATTAATGTTATGCAACGCGAACGAAGGTCGTCTGAAGGAATTAATTGCCAGATACACCTAGTACGACGACGATTGCTAGTAAATTATGACTGCAGTTACATTTATGTGTGTTCTTTTAGAAATAGTAATGACCAAGCCTATTTCATAGAGTTTGAATGTAAGTAAAGCAATACGTAAATTTTGTAGTCTAATCGGCTTGACCTGCGCCATTTTTAGTTGGTACTTAAGGTGATGGCGCCTGTCTAGCCCGCGAAATTCAAAATTTTCGAGTATTTTTATAGTTTATCCAAAATCTGAAAACATTTAAGACAACATTTTGTGATTTACGACAAACACAGTATGCAATGCGTTTATTAATACATTTATTTTACTCTAAATATTATCACGGTGGATATGATAATAGTAAATCACAAAATATACAAAAATTGCCAGTGTTTCTGGTTATCTGTCGTTATACACACCAGGTCTCTCTTGGGGTATCCCGTATTTTGGACTTATTTTATTTATATACAGGTGTTTAATTAGTAACAAAATCATGAAATAGGTAAAATTTTATAAATTAACTAGCTGAGCCGACAGACGTTGTCCTGTCCTTTAGGGGTATGAAAAATAGATGTTCACCGATTCTCAGACCTACCCGATAAGCACACAAAATTTCATAAAAATCGGTCGGGCCATTTCGAAGCAGTTTGGCTACAAACACCGCGACACGAGATTTTTATATAGTAGAAGAAGCATTAAGGAATCCAACCTAACAGCGGATAGGTTAATATTTATTTTTAATAATAGGCAAATTATTATTTAGGTACCTATTGTCGATATTTTCTGTTTTCATCCAACTTCCATCGTCAATCCTACCTAGGTACTTAGCACATAGACCTCCGTATAAATAAATCGATCTTAAGTCTGAGAGCGATCTTGGAAATGTCATTCTTATATCATATCAGTACAAATGATACGTCAAAAGCGTACTTACTAAGAGACAGACTTGAGATCGATTTATTAATACGGGCCTATAAGGATGGCATTAGGAGTACCTATCAGTAGATTTGAATCGCAATCAGACGCTCAATTATCGATCATCGATTGCAAAACCATCGAATCGCTTAGTCACGTCACGATTGTTTCCCAATCCAATCGAATACAAACGGGCAACGTGTAATTTTTACTTTTTTAATTTATTTAACCTTTCGTGAGACAAAAGCAATTCGTGATGTGTGAACGCCGTTATGTCTTCAAACGACTAGATGTAATAATGATCTCACATTATTTAAGTATTGGGTAAGTTATTATCTTAGATCCTATGTGCTATAGTTACAAATGCATTTATATGATGATAAATATAATAAAAATATACAAAATGTTTGAATTGTAGTGATGTAATTTGCATAAAATTGAATAAAAAAAATACTGACTGAATTTCCCCGCCAAGAAGTCAAGGGTCATGAAAAAACCAAAGACAAATAAGCAACCAATATCTTTTTAATAAAAATAATAATAAGAAGTTGTTATTTATCTACAGGGATTACCAACATTGGCTAATAACGGACCGTTCAATAGAAAGTTAGGAGATGTGAATAGGTGAATGTGAATAATAAGTAATATAAACATTTTAGTCAGTAAAATAAATTTTGCCATAACTTTCTATAATAATTGCTTTCAAATTTATTATCTATAAAACTTATTATATGATTACATAAACTCAAGGCAATTACATTCAATTCTTCACATATTTTATATTCACTACGTGACTTATGCACAAAAATAAATTGTTTAAATTGTATTTAATTAACTCACGTTAATGTCATTGAAGCTGACACT
Source organism: Notodonta dromedarius (assembly GCA_905147325.1). Classification (NCBI taxonomy): domain Eukaryota; kingdom Metazoa; phylum Arthropoda; class Insecta; order Lepidoptera; family Notodontidae; genus Notodonta; species Notodonta dromedarius. Next base: position 9,128,584 of record LR990165.1, on the reverse strand, counting down.
TTCGAAATCGAATTAAAATTGATTTGTGAAAGCAAAAAACAAGTGGCTTTGATTAATTGCCTGCCTAAATAACGTCTTAGAGTTGCTATAAAACATAGGTAGGATTAAGATAAATCCAACGGTATGGGTCGCTAAAATCTCCAGGCATAAGTGTGCCTTTGGTGTATATAAGTAATGTACCTACACCACAAACACGTGTCTATTATTCGGCGATTTTACCTATGACAGGTGGGAACCCGCATTCCATTCCAAAATTAAAATGTTTATCACGCTCGGGTTTTCCGTACACACCCATAAACTAAACAGGTTCAATACCCCTGGCTTTGCGCGGTGCTTTTCACAAACATACTTAATTATTATTTAAAGATACATGATAATTGCTAATGCACTTTTATATTTTTTTGGTGGCGCATCGCATTGATTGATCGAATTTTAAATAATTTATGTAGGGATTCTTTTAACAATAATTATGTAGCCAATTGATGACGATTTTCGACGGTGCCGTGGTGATAATAATTGAAATTCGAATGTTTTTTTTTTAAACTTTATAGTAGTGTGGGTATTGATATGTAAATGAGGTGTCATCAACTTTAGGGTTTCGGAAGCTCATCATGAAGTCGGAAGGCGTCCGCGAGAGGTCACTGACCGTGTTCGGCTCCCCACGGCCGTTCATTCGCCTTCTCTATTTGTGCGGTGCCTGTTCCGCGGCCAAGGTGACGGACTCGGCTAGAGAATGTTTGAAGCGCGAATTAATAGCCATTGACCCCCGTTGCAAAGCCACCGAATCTGTCAGTACTCAGTACGAATATGGAGATTTTTGCATGAACAGTTGACCATTTCTTGTGCGGATGACGACATGTTTGATAGAAACGTGACTTCTTGGGGTTCCGTACCCAGGTCTAAGAGGAAACATCAGTATTAGTACCTACTCATTGCAGTAAATCCTGTTTCGTAACACAGCAATGGGTACCGTACATTGCTTTTACTGGTCTTATTCTGGATGGTCCACGATTTTAATTGTTGCCAGATACAAATATGAGCTGCGATACTGGCAGGGAAAGGACTTTTAATTTCACTTGTTATTGATTTTTTTTATTTTTGTTTCATGGTTTTATCCAATAATTCGCGTATCATTGCGTCAGTTGTGTTCTACCTTTACCTATAATTACAGGCAAACTGGCAACTTTTAACAGCCAGGATATTCATTATCATACTCGTACATATTATTTATTTCAGTTAGAAAAACGCACCGCGAAACTGGTTTATCGAAGCGTTGGCGCAACGTTCCCGGTTTATTGACCGATGTTGTTCATCGGCTGCCATCTTGTTGCGATAGGTAACGATTGTGTACCTATGTAAACAGAGTTCTTAACGTAGGCGATTCAATGTTCGCGCGAATACCTACCCTAAGAACCACAAACAAAACACCAATTCGAATAACAACTCGGAAGACGCGCGCTCTACAAAACGTAGGTAACTGATAACGCGCGGTACTGATGGTGTAATTACCCCCCAATGAGAAAGATATTGGTCACATTCGCTCTGACCTCCTAGCGTTCAGCACGTGCTACAATGTGGCTCAAATAAGCATTATAAATGTAGTGTTGTTTGTTTTCCTTGAAACGTACGAATTTGAATATAAAAAAGAAAAGATCCCCAATGATAAACGGCAAACACAGGTGTTAAGTTGGTGAAAACGTATGACATCATCTTCTTCGATAGCAATTCGTTCAAAGAAATATCCGAGGTTTTTCGCCGAACTCATATATTTTCCTCCTTTGGGGAATTCGGGCTGAGATGAAATGATATGTTTACCATGACATGGGTATTTTTTTGCTTTAATATGTCCTCTCAGATGTTATAATGACAATAACACGTGATATAAATAGGTAGATTTCTAGCATTCCTATCTACTAGCAGGTAACTAGATTAGTTATTTAAGTATTTTTCTTCAGTCATTGCAATCTAGATGCTTTAATTTTATACCTAATTACCTAGACCTAACCACTTATAGTGTATCCTCAGCATTTAATTACTTATGTCGGTACATCTCTGAGCTTTGAAAAACACATGAATATACTGATATACCTACAAAAAGTTACTTAATGTCTTATCTACCTACCTGGGACGTGAGGATAATGATATGGCACAGATGATGCATTTCCACTCTGATTAAAGCAACAATAAAAACGTATTTCGCATATTAATCGCATAATCGAAACATACCACCGATGTTTCGATTCCCTCTCGATTCTAAAATCGAGTGACTCGCAAGCTCGCAACACACCACACATTTCTCACCCACTCTTTCTTTCCAGGAGATGCAAGATGTCCTGGATGAAGACTCCGAGATGTCGGACTGGCTGATCGAGCGGAACTCCAAGTCCGGAGTGGTGCTCCACGACAGACTCATGACAGACGCGGTCCCCATCAAAACAGAACACTCCTACAGCTTACATTCGGACGGGGAGTCAGCACCGCCATCGCCACACCATACCAAAGTTGACGGTAAGTAAGTGAATCACGCTCACTCCCCGACAAGGTGGCCAGAGGATTTACTACTAGGTTGGGCTACAGCGCTCTTGAAGGGATTAACGAATATTAACGCGCCCCAACTCCCAATATAATAGGATAGATCCATAGGAAATTGCGGGGTAATATCATTGTCATTTACCCATTAGGGGTAACTTCACACTTAAAATATCAAGAGGTGAGTCAATTGATAGAATTTTACTGAGCCTGTCTCAGGTTCTTATTCTTAATCTTAGTTTAGAACATATCCGAATATAGGTACCTAGGTACGAAAATTGCATATTCCTTTGATTTTTTAACTCGCCATTCCATCTGTGTTTATTTTTGAGAGTTCAAAAAACAAACTCAGTTAGGTGTACCTATCTGAAGTGTTTTAACCAGGCAAAATTACGCATGTCTAACCTAGTATGAAGATAGCTGGCCGTCTAGACGGTATCATCGAAAATAGCCACATCTTCATCAGCACGTGTCCAAACAATGGAAGTAGTTTAAAATCTCGGGCCCATATTAATAAATCGATCTCAATTCTGAGAGCTATCTTGAGTACACACACTTTTACGTGTCACGTTTTGACAGGTAATTTTGTACTGGAATGACATAAGAATGACATTTCCAAGATCGCTCTCAGCCTTGAGATCGATTAATTAATACGGGTCTAGTATCTATTTGGTAAGCTTGCTATTAATCATAGGTTCCTAGAGAATTTGGTAGGTAATTATTTTTAGTTTGGAACCTTTTTTCCCCCGGATTTTGTCATGGAGCTCGACTCGACCCTCGATGGTTTTGGGTCTTATCGTAATATAATACCTATTTACTTGGAGAAAATTTTATTGATATACAGGGTACAAATACCGTAAACTTTAGTGTTGTAATTAACACGATTTTCGCGGTATTAAAACCACACACAAACAATGGCTCTGACCTCTCACTGTTGTTTTTTTAGGGTTCCGGACCTTAAAAGGAAAAACCGGAACCCTTATAGGATCACTTTGTTGTCCGTCTGTCTGTCTGTCTGTGTGTCTGTCTGTCTGTCTGTCTGTCAAGACTTTTTTCTCAGAAACGGGTAGAGTTATCAAGTTGAAATTAATACCACATATCAAATGCTATGGTCCCTTGTAGGTGTAAAAAAATTAGGCTTCTAAGTCAACGCAATCAAAAGATACGGTGATTTATGTCACATATTTTGATACTTTTCGCAAATTCACTTTCAATACAAAGGAATCAACGCACAGCCCAAACCGCTGGTGTTAGAATCATGAAATTTTGACAATAGGTACCTTATATACCGCAAGTATCCACTAAGAAAGGATTTTGGAAAATTCCACCCCTAAGTGCATAAAATAGGGGGTGAAAGTTTGTATAGGGTAAAAAAAATAAATGAACCTAGAGACATGAAAATAAGTATTGAGGCTACTTATAACAAATAAAAAATATTAATTTCAGCGTTTTGTAAAATTCCACCCCCAAATAAGAGTTTGTATTGTAGTTTTTATTCAGTTTGGTTGCAGTTTGTATTGGGTTCCCGAATTTATTTAAGCATTTTTGGGAAGTTTAAGCTATTTATTATTAAAATATCTTGCCGGTATCGATATTGGAATCCAGGAATGGAAAAACTATCTAAAATCATAATAAAATGTTGGACGGAACCCTCAGGGCGCGAGTTCTACTCGCACTTGTCCGGTTTTTTAACAATAATCCAACCAAAGGCAACGCACTATGAATTCCAGTTCATTGCCAGCCAGTGTCCTTGAAACGAACTATGGCAAGGAATAAAAAGTATAAATTTAATTTTCATTATCGAACGGTTTATCGCGTTTTCCCCTCGATTCGTAACGGACTGAGATCACTGCTGTAGTTAGGCGTATTGTTTGAAATAAAATTTGATTGAATTTTCCATTGATAAGAATCGAATTCCTTTGCATAAGTAACCTTATCGTAGTTCTTATAAACTGCGTAGCTTTTTTATATGCTCGGCGTGTTAATAATATTTTTTTACAATAGGTAAGAGTGGTTTGAATAAGAAACATTATTATACTGAATTAAATTAAAAAACCCCGATGCGAAGACATTTTAAACTAAAAAAGACCTGATAATTTTCAAACGGCTGAACCGATTTTCATGAAACATAGCTAAGAACACTCTCGATCAGAATACCTATCCAACAAAAAAAACAAAATTGAAATCGGTTCATCCGCTTGGGCACTACGATGCCACAGACAGACACACAGATACACAAATACACATGTTTAACATATAACACCCCTCTTTTTTGTCGGGGGTTAAAAACGGCTTGACCCGTTAGAAGGAGAAGAATTACAAGCACGCACACCGGAATTCTATATAAAGAGATTATCGTCCGATTTTCCATAGCTAATCAAATAAAATAAGAATAATAAAGTAAACAATTAAGAAACACGTTCTGCTTACAATGTCAAAATGAAAATAGTGCTGTCATATCTACCTACTCAGTACATCAGTACACTAATGAGTCATCGATGCAAAACATTCACCAAACATTATGCAAACCATGTATTTAGTACTTACTGTGCAGACACTGGATCTTTATTAGAATAGCAATATATATGTATGATAGATACTAAAGTTTAATGGACGTGAATAATTCTGTCATGGCTATTTTTGGCCTAAGTCGTTGCATGTTGATCTTGAATCATATTTTAATAACGCCATGAGCTGACTTCTATGATTTTCAGTACTTAACAAAAATGTTATTTTGGTATAATAATTATAATAGCAATTATTACCATTATACCGGATACATGTCCCCTGAATGCCAGGGCATTCGGATATAATCGGGCACAGTCCAACGCGCTGGCCCAGTGCGGTTTGCAAATAAAGTATGACAAATAAATTCATACAAGACATTCCATTGCAGATACCTAGTCAATAAGTTAGGTCAATCAATAATAATAATTATATAGTGTACAGTTGTAAAGTTTATTTGTGAGTAAATGTTTGTAGGAGGTAATCTCTGGAACTACTGATCCGAATCTGAAACTTCTTCAACTGATAGAAAGCTACTCTATCCCTGAGTGGCATAGGCTATTCAAAATCAGCACTGGTGAAACCGGGAAGCGTAGCTCGTTATTTATATTAAGTACCTACTTATTTCGGCTCCATACTCATACGTACGAATGTTATAACAGCTGTTACTATTAACGATACAAACAGTTACTGCGCGTCCTTAAAATGTCCGTGTTCACTTACAAACCATAGATACACACATCGCAAAAAGATCATGATCACGCGAACGGATTTATGATGTGATTTGAAAAGTTTTTGTGAAGTATGTTAGGTAACGAATACCTATTTCATATCAAATATTAAAGTTCATAGTTCGAGATGACTAAATTTGCGATCTTAAACTTTTTGCGCTGTCTCTCTACTTTAACAATGCTCTCAAATACCATTGTTATGTAGGTATGTATTATTTCGTATAATTTTATTGTTATATTCATTTCTTTGAAATAAAACTATTTTTACGGATTATATCGCGTTTATTTACTTTTTATGTTCCCGACGTTTCGGTTGCTTTACAGCAACCGTGGTCACGGGGGGACTGAGGTGTTAGACGTCCTGATGTCATAGTTAAAAACTGGGTACCCTCAAAATTTAGTGGGTGTTTGCGGTCCGATCCACGCAGAAAGTGCTCACTGTGTCTTGAGGTCTTGCAATGGTACGCTTGGTTTTGGATTTAATTATATTAATTACTGGATCCCAAGTTGGTGGTAGCACCCAGCCATCTTCCCTATTGAAATTAGGATGTTTTTTAATTTCAATGGCCTCACGTATCATCCTTGGTCGGAATCGGTGTTCTTTTGCGAGGATCTGTGGTTTATCAAATCTGATATAATGGCGGGTGCGGTCCTGTACATGTTCACAGATTGCAGACTTCGTGGAGCGCCGGTGTTTCACGTCAGCTATGTGTTCTTTTACGCGGGTTTTTACTGATCTTTTAGTTTGCCCTATGTAGGAGAGCCCACATTCACAATCGAGTTTGTATACCCCTGCATCTTGTAGAGGAATGTGACACTTGACAGGTGGTAAGAACTGACTAATCTTCTTGGGTGGCTTGAAGTAAGTTTTGATTGAAGCCCGTTTCAAGATGTAGCCAATCTTGTCTGTGACACCTCTTATGTATGGTAGTACAGCAGGTAGACGCTCGACTGTGGCTGGTTTCACTCGGTCACTGTGATGGAGGCGCGGGATCCGAAGCTTGTTGTCATGCAATTCTTGCTTGACGTGATGGATCTCGGCAGCCAGGTGTTGCTCATCACAGATCCCTTGTGCTCTCTGAAACAAAGATTTACCCACGGTAGCTAACTGTGTTGGATGGTGGTAGCACGGTAGCAACCGAAACGTCGTGAACATAAAAAGTAAATAAACGCGATATAATCCGTAAAAATAGTTTTATTTCAATGTGTAGTATTCGCGTAAATATAAGAAAACAATATATTCATTTCTGTTTAAATGCAAATTAAAGTGCCACAGTCGCCAATTGATCAAATTAATATACTATTATGTTCTTCACTCATTGTACATTCTTCAATAATTTTCTGCTGAATGTAAGGATCCGTTCCGAAATGTATTTTCAATTTAATTTATTAATCAATAGGCGCGTCCACACCGACCTGCCTCGCTCAGTATTGACGCTCGCCAGTCGTCCAACCCACTTTGGGTAATATAAAACTGATTGACGCGTTCGACATGTGCCCGTGGTAGCCTCGCGCGGCTGCACGGTCGGTGTGAACGCTCCCAATTTGATAGTCCAATATTTAACCAGATCGTCATTGAATTAAACTGTGAGAAAACGAGACGGTAAAAATATTGTAAATAAATAAACGGTTATTTAGACAAACCAGTTTTCACTAAAACCTACTTGAAGTAAGTAGGTTTTACAGAAAACTGGTTTGTCTACAATATATAATTTTAATATTAAGTAAGTACATATCATATTTTAATATCCACCATAGAATTGATAGCGTCAATGTTATGCGCGTGCGCAGCGTGCGCGTAGATAGCTCTTGACATTATGCACTTGAGCCTTGCGCGGCCGCTAGTACAATTGCAATGTCATAGTACTCAGGTATTATCTGTTCGCTTCTCGCTTATACCTACCTTCTTCGTGTACCTACTTTTTGTTAAGAAACAATTTGAGGTCATGATAACCTATTATTCTGAGACGGTATGATGTGATTTTGGGGAATAAATATTTACCTATACGAATTATATTTTATAAACTCAACGCAGATCTCAAAATTCGCATCAAATAGCTACTTACTTTTTTACGTGTGAAATAAATAAACCACTCACCGTACGAAAACTAAGTCCGTTGCCTGTCATTCTGCGAAAAATTTACCTGATTTTTAGTAGGTATGTTCCATCAACAAAACGAAAAACCGAGCAGAAACGATTTTCCAATACTAATACACCAACAAGCATATTACCTATTATATTTTGAGTTTTTTGACATTTCGAGACAATATATAAAATAACCTACAGGTTGGAACAGAAAGGGTACTTATACTTTTTTTTTGAAAACTTAACTTTGTAAATCTAAAACTATCAGCTTTCGAGGAAACTTGAAAAACAAAAGGTGATACACCTGTTGACAGATTTCATAAGTCTACAAAACCTTTAGTACTTCGACTGTCCCACAAAGCCGATAGCTTTTTTTTTTTTTTTATATATGACTATACGTTGTTGGCCAGAGTGGCCATAACAACTTCACCCGGACAGAGGGCGAGCGCAAGTGCGCTCCAGCCAGAGGAAAGCCGATAGCTTTAGATTTACAAAGTAAAGTTGCAAAAAAAATAGTATACCCTTTCTGTTTCACCTAGTATAGGTAATAGGTATAAGTATGGCTTTTGTATGCTTACCTATAATTGTAACATTTGCACACAACTATTAGTGACAAGTATATTTTGCTTGAACCACTTAGTACTTACGTAGTTACTGCAGCTATTTCCAATAAAATTGTGAATAGGTAAGATACGGAATACGGTACGGTAAGGAATACGGAATTAGAATTTGGGAGCGCCTGAACTTTACATAATATTGCGAATTGCGATCTTCCAAGGTCTTACTAGATTTAAAGATTGGGTTAACAAGTCGTGATTATTATTTAGATCAAATGCTAAAAAATGGGTAGGTAGGTAGGTACCTAGGTATTTTACAAAATGGACTCGTCTAATAAAATAACTCACAAGACTAGATACGTAATACAGCCTATTTAGCTAAGTGAGTAAGTAGTGTATTTTCGAATTTTCAGTGTACTGTAGGTAGGTATCTACAAACTGTCAAAAAACAACTAACTCCTGTAATAAAAGTTTACTGACAAATCATTGTGAATTTCAGGAAATTACAGTCAAACTCTCTTTCCAATTTTTTTTGTTTTAATTCCTAAACATGGTAAAACATAATGTGGTGGGTACCAACAACAATAGCGCGATATCGAATTTCTCGCCAAGAATTTGAACGGTTTTGTTATTTTATTCATTTTCATTTTCGCTCGGACTACTGGCGCCTTCTAGTGATTCATTTAAGGTGGAATTAGTGTATGCACTGCTCTCCTTGGAAATAATTGTTATTTTAGAAAACTACCTTACTAAACATTAATTGTATGTATAATGTTATTATTTAGATAGAATAACGGAAAAATAATGTTTTACAATATTTTTTGAGATAAATAGTTGAGTAAGTAATAGGTAAGTGGATATATAATTTTCTTTAAGTATATTAACTTTCATAATAATACCGATATTACATTATCGGCGGTATTGAGTTATCCACACGTTTTGGGAAAATGAAGATAAGATAATAAATAGATTTACTCGTGTATTCGTGTAGAAGAATGTGTTAGGTAGATTTACCCATAATAAAATTACAATAATGTGAATAAAACGCAAATAGTATTGTATACCATGAATATACACAATATTTTATTCTTTGAAAATAGCAACCATTGAGTTTCTTGCCGGATCTTCTCAGTGGAAGCAGCATTCCGAACCAGTGGTAGATTCTGACTGTTCATAAATGGCTTACATTAATAAACACAATTTTGAGTTTGAGTTTGAGTTTCTCTTTCATACCTGTACCTAGTAGACTGCCTCGATAATATGGTCGTTAGGATCGATTCCTGGAACAAGTAGTTTTATTTGTATTTTCAGTAAATTCCAAATATTAGGCAACCTGGAAATATAGCAGGAACCTATAATGAAAGTTTAACTCACCTTAATAAAAAATCGACCTTAATAACGTCAAAATGGAAGCGACAATGCTGTTTATTGTTTACTTTTAAAGTTTTTACAACTACTTATCAGAGCAGATACAGTTATTCCGCTGCGAGCCAATCATTAAATTTAATCATGGCCGCCCGGGCTCGTGAATTTGCAACTGATTTTGGTGAAAGGCACCTCGGGTGAACGCACGATGATAGCCGATGATTTATCTTCAAATGTCAAGTGTCTCGTTAAGGCTACGGAGTCATGGTCAACCTAGTGAATACAGGTTTTTAGTAATAGACTCTAATTGTGGTATTTTTAAAAGCTGCACTGCGCTCTCATTAAACAATCTCGGGAATCGCGGCAAGAATTCTTGACACTCGGATGAAAAGATTAACTTAGACGGAGCGCGTCGAACTATTGAGTGAAGCCAGCGAAAGTAGTAGTTTTTGCTAGCTGGCTTTACTCACTTGTTCTACGTTTATGTAAAACGAATGTCTTTGAAGTAAAGTTTAAGAACAAATGGCGTTGTAGGGATATAACTGTCCAAACATTTCATAAGTCTAAACTTCCTTTGATTCTTAAAATTTCTCCCAAGGCCGATACTTTTGGATTTACAACAAAAAATATACCCTCTTCTGTTTTGTGTTTTCTGAGGTTAGATTTTTTTTATTAGCCTGTAATAATGTCCCACTCCTGGGCAAAGGCCTGCCCTTTTAAGGTTAGAGATATAAAGGAAAAATCAATACCTAGACCAAAGAAATTCTAATAATAATTACCTACTTATTTCAATTGATTTCTTTGCAATAGACCAAAGAGACATGGACAACTTATTAACTCAATCACTTCAAATTTACTAAAGCGTATTCCGTTCCACAAATTAACTGGCACCATCTAATGAGTCAATCATGCGTTCCTGTTTAATATTCAGTGACGTAAATAGGTAGGTATATTTTGCAGGAAAGGCGCGGGCGCAAAAACTTCAGCTAGTACATACCTATTGCAGTTATAAATAATTACCGACGATTAAGCGGTAGATTTACAAATGATATAAGTACTTAGGTATATACTATAGTGACAGACATTAGACTACTATAAAATTGAGATTAGAATTTAATTTATAGTGACACGGCTATGTATGAAAATAATGACGACCGCTTGGCGCAGTGGTTCGAGCGTAGGCCGCTCGGCTCACTGCACATGGTGGTTACGGGTTCGTATCCCGCTGGGGTAAATTTCGGAAATGGCCATTCTTGATTTTTCCTGGTCTTAGTGTTACTGGGATCGCCCCCAGTCCATTGTATCGGTACCCATTACAAGCGTTGCTTAGTTTGGGACCATACAGTTAGTGTGTCAGTCTGGCGATATTTATTATTATTAATGAACACGCTCTGTAATTTATATAATAACATAACAGTGCTGAAAGTCAATGATTGAAAAAAGTGTTAGTACCTACTTAAGTATTCCTTGTTCTAAGCAAAGTTTCCTCGTATTTTCAGCATTTTATAGAAAGCTACAGTTTCCATGGCCTTAAAACACTTGACATGCCCAATTAAGTGCGTATTTATGTGCACCTATGTTAAAAGGCGGCGCGGCGGTGTCACGCGAACGTTGCGCCCGCGCCCAATTGTTCCAACTCATTACCTAGATGCATGCTTGATGCGGCCACGCAAGAGGAAGCCGCTTAGGTTTCTTATATCATTGTAATTGACACATTTTGACGACCGCTTGGCGCAGTGGTTCGAGCGTAGGCCGCTCGGCTCTCTGCACATGGCGGTTGCGGGTGCGATTCCCGCCGAGGCAAATTTCGGAAATGGCCTTTTCGTAATTTGCCCCGGTCTGGGTGTCACTGGGATCGCCCCCAGTCCATTGTACGGTACCCATAGTACAAGCGTTGCTTAGTTTGGGACCATACAGTTGGTGTGTCAGTCTGGCGATATTTATTTATTTATAGCAGGAACACAGTTGGTAACGAGGTGATACGATACAGTTTCTGGGGGAAATTGTTCAGGGAATGTAGCTAGGTGTCATTAAATTTGAGCAAAGTACGGGCCTTGGTCTCGGACATCGTGGGAAGAGAATGCCGTGATGCTAACCAGTGATTCCTATCTTCCAGACATGGAAGACGAATGTTACCCAGCGATGCCAGCCAGCGCGTGGAGCAGCCGACGGAGGTCCAGCGACTCCCCGCCGCGGGAGGTCAAAGCCGAGCCCAAGTCGGAGCCAGAGTCGCCAGCCTCTTCCTGCCCGCCCTCCCCGACGCCCGGCACCCCCCTCACACACCTTGATTATGTTATTGACCACACGGTAAGGCTTGACTGTAAATAACCACGCGTCGAAGACTGCTAATCAAATAGCGCATAATAAAATTAAAAACCAATGGTTTTTGTTACCTAATTTGAACACTTTTGGTAGTCTAATAACCATAAAGATATTGAACTTATAAAAAAGAAACCAAAACCAATGGTATTAGCAGTTCATTGGCCGACATCATGTCGAGATGATGACCACTGGTTGCCCGATCTATGGAACGGAAATGTATGAAATTGCTAAAAATTAATAAATGACAGGCCCTGATCATAGTTATACCTAAGTGTATTGACTATTTGAGCCACAAATGGGGTTTTTCATCGGTGACAATTATTATTTTCAAGTCTGGTTGTTTGTAACGTCGTTATCTCAACAGTCTCAAATTTGAGTTCGGTTATATTGGATTTAGTATACTCACCCCACCACCGCAGTGCTGACATGAGCCTGCTCCTTAAACAGATAATTCATATTTACTGAGTTCGACACGGTATCTCAAAAAACCGATAAGTAAGTTATACCAGCTTTTTTAGGGTGTATCCAAAAGGTCAAAGTGTCAAAACATCCAAGTAAAGATGAATAAAAATCACGCGCGTGGCTCTTCTCACGTCTACCTCGGCACGACCTATCGGACGACGGCGGCGCGACAAAAAATAGGGTCGTTAGAGTTCAAATATTTCGTGACTTTCACCTGTAAAAAGGCCTCGCCGGCCATTTAGAGATCTGCGCTCAATGGAAAAACTCGAATCTTTTCAAATAAAAATATTTCTTATAAACTTCAGACAGAAAAAAGCGCGCTCTACAGACTCAGGGAACGTTCGAGAAAGGCCTAGAACAAATTTGCAGACTTTAATCTTAGCCAAAATGCCTGAGTAGCGATATATTTTAAGTAAGTACTTTTAAGAAGAGATAGTTCTCATAGTGCCGTCTAAGAATGACTAGAATATGTGTATAGCCCGCATTGAAAAATAAGATTTAAAAAAAAAGTTTATTATTACATCGAACATTGCTGCAAATAGTTTGAGCTGGCTAAAATAAGCAGTTAATTCTGATCGATGCGGATCTATTCTGATAATGCATATTTATTCAAAAAATTAACCTAAAATATAAATATTGCCCTGATTCAAATATTTCAAGAAAAATTGTAAAGGTAAAAATGTCACTTAATTAGTACCTTCTATTTACAAAATATTTATTTAATACTAGCTGAGCCCGCGACTTCGTCCGCGTGGAATTTAACTTAACAAAAAAGCCCGCTCCCGCGTTCTGAGCCCGCGCGACATGACCCATTTTTTTAAATTTTGTTTTTCTAAAATTAAAGTAGCCTTAGTTACTCCTTAAAACATCAGCTATCTGCCAGTGAAAGTCCCGTCAAAATCGGTCCAGCCGTTTCGGAGATTACCCGGAACAAACACACAGACAGACAGACAGACAGACAGACAGATAGACAGACAAACAAAAAAATTTTAAATCGCGTTTTTGTTATAGGTGTCGTATGTACTTTCATATGCATTTAGTGAAAAGGGGTTAACTTGATATTACAAACAGACACTCCAATTTTATTTATTTGTATAGATCAACGGAACCTTTGTCAACGTACCACAGCCTCGTCATCCCCTTTCCCACATAGCGTCGTGTGAGCCCGCCAGTAATTACAAAGATAATTGTGATCTTTAATCGCGCACTTCTGAATATTTTACCAACATTGTCTCTGGAATCTTTACGATAATTGTACGAGAGCAACAGCTATGTATGTATGTACCAACATATGCAGCAATTTGCATTCTTTGAATGCATTACCCGTATAGAAACCGTGGTTGCTTTAAAATGTGTGTCAGTTATTTAATGTAGCTAAGTAATTCAGATGTAACTATTTCGCAGGTTTTAAGACTAACGATGAGAGACTAACTATGCTTTAAGTCATTTTTTTTGCAATTAAGGCTAAAGCGCCCATGTAGCCCGCGAAGTTCAAATTTTTTGAGTTCTTTTAGAAATTTTTCAAAATCTGACAATAATAAAAGACAAATTTTGTAATTCGCGAAAAAGACCGTGTGCAGTGCATTTATTAATATATCCAACTTACTCTAAAACATTTCAAGAACGACAGCTATCCAGATAATCTGTCAATTTTTGTATATTTAGTGATTTACTAGTATCATATCCACCGTGATAATATTTAGAGTAAAATAAATGTATTAATAAACGCACTGCATACTGTGTTTTTCGCAAATCACAAAATGTTGTCTTAAATGTTTTCAGATTTTGGATAAGCTATAAAAATACTCGAAAATTTTGAATTTCGCGGGCTAGATAGGCGCCTTCACCTTAAAGTTTTTATGTAAAAAAGGAGCAAGCTACCTAATTTATATTTTTATTTACCCGGCCTCATTTCCAGACTATACAATAGCAGGCATCTTTTCCTATCCTTAATAAATGATAAGAAAATGCTACGAAAAAAATTATACATATAGCGTGCGAATTTTTTCATTTAGGTATTTCATTAAAAAAATATATAGTGCCGTGAAGATAAAGTGTACTTGCTTGCATATATTGAGGAACAAGTCGTCTTTTATCAGAAAATATGTGAAAACTAGTACTTATTCACAGTGTTTGCTTCCAGACCGGCACAATCCACATGCCGCAAGCGGTCCTGCAGAAGGTGGGCGCCGCGGGCGTGCCGCAGCTGCTGCTGAGCGCGGCGCCGCGGCTCGCCACCTCCCTCAACTCCAACAAACTATCCATTAAGGTCACATCCAGCTCGGGAGCATCGGGTAAGTACACCAAGAGATCAAAACATTTTCAGCACATCAGATGAAGACCGAAGAGAATACAAATCTGACATTGTGTAATGTTATTTGTCATATCACTTCCGTCAGTGTTCTATAAACAAACATTACTTAATTTATTGCGAGGTAGAGAAATATATAGAGAAACTGAACTGTCGAGTGTCTGTCACTCCACAGCCACAAACTTGGTTCCGCTCTGGTGGCAATAAAATCTTGGATGCCTCCATTATTTGGATTATGTTCTAAACCCAATCAGCTATGTATTGTATGTTATGTAATCAAGTCAAATGTAGCAAGGCTCGATCCACATTCAGTATCTATAATATTTAGACTTTTATCAGAGACTTGATAGTTCCGGCTTTCATGATCCCTCGACATACAAAATCCATCTGGTGCCTTTTGAAGACTGGTTAAGTTTTTTTCATAGGCATGAAAAATCTTAACAAGTGTAGTGCAACTCTGCATTAATCTTGGGAGATACATTGCGACGATCGTTCCCCAGGCTTCAACCTGCCGCCGACGCCGCCGTCGTCGCTGTCGTCGTCGTCTGACAGCGAGGGCGCGCTGTCGCCGGCGCACGCGCACGACGCGCCGCCGGCCGCCGCGCCGCCGCGCCGCGCGCACCTGTACGTGTCGCACCACACGCGCCAGCCGATCAACACGCCGCTCATCAGCACACAGCCGGTTAGCTTCTCCCTCATCTCCTTGCTCTACAGACCACGCGACTTGACGTGCGACATACAGAGACAAGGGTGCCATTACAAACTTGATGGTGCTCCGTTTCGTTTGGGCTTCGTTTACTGTATGGTCCCAAACTAAGCAACGCTTGTACTATGGGTACCGTACAATGGACTGGGGGCGATCCCAGTGACACCCAGACCAGGGAAATAACGAAAAGGCCATTTCCGAAATTTATCCTGACGGGAATCGAACCCGCAACCACCCAATGCAGTGAGCCGAGCGGCCCTTGCTCGAACCATTACGCCAAACGGTCGTCTGAAATGTAACGTATCTGCAATTTGTGAAGGGTCTTTCTTCTCCGTAGTGCAGTTCTTCAAAGTTAATTTTTGTCGATCCATAAGTATGGGTTTGGTACAGTGGTGTTTGAGTTAGTAAGAAGGTTTTACTATGTTTTATGTAATCAACCTGGCCGGAAAAAAGTGTTTGTTTTTTTCTGTCGTTTTTTCGTTTCAATTGTTTCTGTCACTCATGTTTTTTCACGATTCAATGTAAAATTCCTTTTGCTAATAAAATATTTAAATTCACACTACCGGTGCCTAATTAATCGAAAACACACCCCTCAGTTGGACATTTTGGTCCACGGAGCCGGATTATTCTTAGTTTCGCGAGTGAATGTGCATAATATCTAGACGACACGAACAATAACGCAATCGACGTGGTGTGTGGTAAGAGTATCTCGAGTAGATTGGAAGACGAACTGTAAGTACTTTATTACAAGCTGAGCGTAATAAATAGTGCGATCTGTGGACTTAATCAATAGAACAATGTTATATGTGGACATTGTGTCAAGTTCAACAAAAACGGACTTGGGCGTGTTTCAAAAAATATTTACATAGTGTTACGTAGTGGACTTTTTACAGTAAAACAATACAAAAGCTAAAATGGATAAATTGATTACTACGCAAGATGAAACAGGGAATCAAATCACTAGATTGTTATCAAACTTTAAGAAATCTAAGTCTCGCGCCACGGAAGCTTACATAGAGGCTAGATTAGAGTTACTGGAGTCTTATTGGTCAAACTACAAGGCTAATCATTTTAACGTCTTAAAGGAGATAACCGATGAAGCTAGAAAGAAAACCACTTATTTCACTGAGGATAGATATTACTGTACTGAAGATAATTACTTAGAATTAAAGACGCTCATGAAGGAAACGTTACAACAGTTACCACGTTCAGCTAATGTCACACAGCCAACTACTAAGGCGACCACCACTACAACATTAAGAACCAAGTTACCAGCTATTGAGATACCATCGTTTTCAGGAGACTACAAAGATTGGCAAAGCTTCTATGATTTGTTTAAGTCAGTTATCCATGACAACGATTCACTTTCAAAGATCCAGAAGTATCATTATTTAAAGAGTAATCTTTCGGGAGAAGCTGATGCGTTGCTACGACAATTTCCGTTAACTGATGCGAATTATGACAAGGCATTAGAATTTTTGAAGTCTAGATACTGTAACAAGAGATTAATAGTACATGCACATTTAGAGCGATTGTTTTCACTTAAGAAATTGACCAGCGAATCACCAAAATGCATTCGTGAATTGCTTGATGTAACAAGGGAATGCTTGAGTTCACTAACCAATATTGGCATTAGCACAAAGGAGTGGGATCCGATGATTATTTATCTCATTGTAGGTAAATTTGACAATGAGAGCCACAGACTGTGGGAACAAGGTTTAGGAGGGTCCTGTGAAGTGCCTACGTCTGATCAGCTGTTTAAGTATATGGAAACTCGGTTCAGATCGCTAGAGGTTCTTGAAGTTGCACGGCCGAAAGAAACTACATCACGTACAGTCCATAAAATCAAAAGTTTCAAGACCAACGTGACTCGAGTTTGCGCATATTGCTCACAAGATCATTACTTGTCGTATTGCAAAGACTTCGCTGAGAAGAGCGTTGAGGAGCGGAGAAACTTTGTACAGGACAAAGAACTGTGCTTCAACTGTCTTGTTCCTAAGCACAATGTCAAGTCTTGTAGGCAAACCACAGCTTGCAAAATCTGTCAACGACGTCACCATACTCTTTTGCATTCTCCATACGTACAAGCAATTCAGACCAACATCGAGCCTAATGATAATACGCCGCCTCAAGAGGATGAATCTCAAGTATTAGTACACAAAGCACACATCACCGGTAGTCAAGTTTTATTAGCCACAGCTGTTGTCCGAGTTATTTCACAAACTGGTAAAACTCTCACGTTACGTGCGTTGGTTGATCAGGGGTCACAAGCCTCGTTCATCACGACGTCCGCTGCACAAAGATTGGGTTTAAAGAGAACACCGGTTTATAGTAAAGTCACGGGAGTCAACTCGACAATGGTCACTGTTTCGAAAGGAATAGTACAGTTTGATTTATATTCACAATACGAAGACAAACCCGTTGCCATTATAAATGCTCACGTTTTGGTCAGCATTTCATCTATACTGCCTAGTAAAGAGGTAAAGCACGAGCCTATATCAGAGTTCAGAGGATTGAAACTGGCAGATCCAGATTTCAGGAAACCAGGAGGCATAGACTTGTTACTAGGTGCGGAGGCATACGCGCTGATTATCACTAATGGTTTGAGAAAACATGACAATCTCATCGCCCAGAATTCACATCTCGGTTGGCTTATTTCAGGGAAGGTTAATCACACAGGACATAACAATGTTCTTTTATTGCACAACCAACTCGAGATTGATAGTTTGTTACGCAAATTCTGGGAATTAGAAGAACTCACCAACACTCACGCTTGGACTGCAAGCGAGCAACTGTGCGAGAATATCTTTGTCACTTCACACTCTCGTACAGGCTCTGGACGTTACATTGTCGCACTTCCGTTCTCACCAGAGAACATCACACCGCTCGGAAATTCGAGAAAACTTGCTGTCACGCGCTTAATGCAAATGGAAAAGAGATTCCAACGAGATTCCAAATTTCACGAACGATACACAAGCTTTATACAAGAGTATTTGGAATTGGGTCACATGGAGCGAGTACCCCACAATGAATTACACAAAGATGAAAGTTTTTATCTACCCCACCATGGAGTGCTCAGAGAGGACAGCATAACCACAAAACTCAGAGTAGTATTTGACGGCTCAGCTGTTACGAGTACAGGAGTTTCACTGAATGATAAATTTTTGATTGGACCTTCTCTCCTACAGGATATAAGGGACATTTTCTTACGTTGGCGAACTCACAAGATTTGTCTGGTAGGCGATGTTAAACAAATGTACAGGCAAATTCTCGTAAGAAAAGAAGACCGCGACTACCAACGTATTGTATGGCGATCCAAAATTGGTGGAGAGATAGAGGACTATCGGTTAAACACGGTTACTTACGGAACATCATGTGCACCTTATCTTGCGATCCGTGTATTGCGCCAGTTAGCCAGTGATGAAAGTGACAAGTTTCCAAATGCAAGTCGAGTGCTTTTGAC
Source organism: Notodonta dromedarius (assembly GCA_905147325.1). Classification (NCBI taxonomy): domain Eukaryota; kingdom Metazoa; phylum Arthropoda; class Insecta; order Lepidoptera; family Notodontidae; genus Notodonta; species Notodonta dromedarius. The sequence goes on along the minus strand of LR990165.1, from coordinate 9,109,547 downwards.
TGATTTTTATATGGACGATTTGCTTTCGGGATGTGACTCAGAGTGCGAAGTTATAGAACTATGCGCTGAGCTTACAGACTTGTTGAATAGGGGAGGTTTAGTATTACACAAATGGTGTTCTAATTCTGAAAATGTACTAAAGAGTTTACGCTCCGAAGATAACCAGGGAAAGGAGACACACACGGTCATAAATAACGAGGTCACCAAAACACTAGGAATTAAATGGTATTCTAAACACGATACCTTTGAATTGGGAATAGAGTTTTCTAAGGTTTCAACTTCAGGTAGTCTCACAAAACGCGAAGTTTTATCTAACGTTGCAAAGATTTATGATCCTCTTGGCTGGTTATCTCCGGTAGTAATCGTAGCAAAAACTTTCTTGCAAAAACTGTGGCTACTTGGTCTTGGCTGGGACGATCCACTTCCGGTCAATTACAAGCAAGAGTGGTTGGACTTTCGTCAAAAAATGAACTCTATGCCAAAATTGTACATAACTAGATGGTTAGGAATATCTAAAAGTAATAAAAGGGTAGAGATTCATGGGTTCGGAGATGCTTCCACTATAGCTTATGCGAGTGTAGTGTATGCGCGTATTGTTCACGAAGATTATACTATCACAGTTAAACAACTCACTTTGCCTCGATTAGAGCTATGCGGTGCTGTGCTCACTGCCAAGTTAGTACATAAGGTGAAGGTTAGTCTCAATGTACTTGATGAAAATGTTTACACATGGACCGACTCTACAATAGTTCTTGCGTGGTTGCAGAAGCATCCAAATACTTGGAAAACGTTTGTGGGTAATAGAGCCTCTGAGGTTTTGAACGTCACTCAGGCTAGTCAGTGGCATCACATTTCTTCAAAAGAAAACCCTGCTGATATTGCCTCTCGTGGGTTGTCGCCTTTAGAATTACAAAACCAAGAACTATGGTGGAGGGGACCAACATGGTTGTCTTCTAGCTATGTAATTAATAGAGACGAAGTACATTCAATTCCGGAGACTAATTTAGAAAGTAAGATTTCGGTACATCACACAATAAATTGTGATGAAACTAGCAATGAATTTATAATCAACAAATTTTCAAATTTAACAAGATTAACTAGAGTAATTGCTTATTGTTTTAGATTTTTCAAGTTGTGCAAGCGTGAAGTCAGTTTGAGAACAAGCAATATTGACCCTTATACAGACTTGCAAGTGTTTTTAACTAGCGACGAACTGAAATTTGCGATGAATCGTTGGATTATTATTTCTCAGGCATACTATTTTTCGGAGGAATTTGATGATTTGTTGATCAATCAGGTAGTAGATAGGAAAAGTGTGTTATATACTTTAAACCCGTTCCTTGATTGCAATAATATAATAAGAGTTGGAGGGAGACTACACAACTTTCAATTACCTTTTGATACTAAGCATCTAATTGTCTTGTCTGGTAAATCTCGATTAGCATATCTAATTGTTGATCAAATACATAAAATAACTCTACACGGCGGACCTTTGCTAATGTCAAAATGGTATTTTTAAGAGACCCATAAACAAAGTAATGCCCGCTACCCGTGTATTCGTAAGAATATTGACTTCAGTATTTTCGTGTCTACATAATAGTAGATTAGTTTGTTCTGTTTAAGGACTCTATGGTCCTTGGCCGGCGGCATGTTTGAGTTAGTAAGAAGGTTTTACTATGTTTTATGTAATCAACCTGGCCGGAAAAAAGTGTTTGTTTTTTTCTGTCGTTTTTTCGTTTCAATTGTTTCTGTCACTCATGTTTTTTCACGATTCAATGTAAAATTCCTTTTGCTAATAAAATATTTAAATTCACACTACCGGTGCCTAATTAATCGAAAACACACCCCTCAGTTGGACAAGTGGCGTTCATAAATCCAGTAGCAATCTCAATCAACACTGTGCCTTATGTTTACACACAGTAATACAAACTGTAGCGTGCCATCACAGTTACGAATTTTGACCGTATTGCTCCTGGTTTCTTCTTCTTGTATATCAACCTAGTGAGAAGATTATTTTGTATTGTGACTGCCGTGACTAGTATTATGAGAATCTTAATACGTGACCGAATAAATTCGCACGTCGTTTTCCTTAACAATTCAAGAGCGTAACCAAAAGTTCGGCCAACATAAAATATAATAGCTATAAAACAGTTTCCAAAATTTACAACTTGAATACCAACGGTATCACCGGTTTCAAGTATTATTTTTACGAGTACCTACTGTGAGTGTATAGTCTACGAGTATTATAAGTCACATTATATATTAATAGCTATCTATGTACTGATTAAGGCTACGAAAATAGTCACAGAGTTCACCGTTCTGTATTCTTATCGCCCGTGCAAACAGAATTGCACTATTTCTAAAGATGACTAGATTTTTTTCTACTTTTGTGAATCTGCAATCAGCTATCGAGCTTTAAACATTTAATGTGTAGTGCGAGGCTCTAGTGAGCTGCATCAGGCGAAATAAGATTGCTTCCCAAGATATAATGCAAGAAAAAATTTGCCCTTTTGTCGTCCCACTCTGGGCACGGGAATCTTCTCACTAGAGGGGGATTCAGGCTGTAATCCACACGTTGGCCCGGTGTGGGTTGGCGGAATTCACATGTCTTTCGAAACTCGGTTAGATTTTCTAAGACATGAGGTTTCCTCACGATGTCTTCCTTCACCGTAAGCGAGTGATAATCATATTATACTATAAATTCTGATTCGCACATAGATTTCGATTAACCCTGAGGTGTGAACAGGGGTATGAACCCAGGACCTTGTGTCCGCAAGACTCGTGCTTAACCAATCGGCTATCACTGCAAGAAAATTATTGTTAATTAAGGTACAAATATCTCATTCCAGAAAGGTTCAACGGGGACTCTGGTGCTGACTGAGGAAGAGAAACGGACGCTCCTAGCAGAAGGCTACCCCGTCCCCACCCGCCTACCCCTCACCAAGGCTGAGGAGAAGTCACTCAAGAAGATCAGGAGGAAAATAAAAAACAAGGTAACTTACATACACAGAATTATACATAGCAGTATCTCAGCCGGGTTAATCCACTTTCAAAGATTTGGTGTTCCAAAAGACATTGTTATGTCTTTTCATCAATATTAGATAAAGAGTAACAGCACAGTCATTTACAGATGGTTAGCCTAGCGTATCAAATATAGTCCAATTCTTACTAGGTGGTCTATCCGTGGTCATTTCTTTTGTCGCCTTTACAATTGGTATCTACAATAAGAGTGATAGTAATGCTTGTTCCAATCTTAAATTACACGGAACAAGGAAATTTGTCATGGAAAAGTGTATTATGAAATACTCAATTAACTTAATTAATTGCTCAAGGAAAAGCGGAATTACTCGGCCTGGTATATCATGAAAAGTTTTTTGTCATGGATTTGTTGTTTAAAAAAGTATTTATTTTTATGACTTACTGAAAATATTTGATAGAGGAAAAAAAATTTTTTTTTTTTAGCAAATCTTTATAAATTCGCTCGTAAATTTGGGTTTGAATTATTTGTTAATTACGCTTTTGACTGTGTCATCTAATGTTTTACAATAAATATATACCTAGGTTTATTTATAATTTCTGGAGTCCCGGTACTTTTCCAATTTTTCTGGTGCTCTGTCACATTTCAAATCAATACATACTCTCTTAGATTATTGTTTATTTCTCACTTCAGATATCAGCGCAAGAAAGCAGACGCAAGAAGAAGGAATACATGGACCAACTGGAAAGGAAGGTCGAGATCCTTATATCCGAGAACACAGACTACAGGAAGAGGGTAGATACCCTGGAGCAGAAGAACGCCAGCCTGCTGAGCCAGGTGGCCTCGCTGCAGGCCATGGTGGCCCGCGGCGCCCGCAAGTGACGTCACCACGCCGCCATGCCGTGACGTCACACCGTGCCCGCGCGCACCGCCCGTCGACGTCACCAGATATCACGATTCTGATTGGCCGGCCGCTCGGAACACCGCTCCAGGCCAGTTCCGCCGCCGGCCGGCGCATTTAGGCTGTGACACACTCACGGCGATGTCGTCTGTCGCGAACGCTGTCCCTTATCGGTGAGATACAACGATGTATTTTTTGTACGCACTTTACATTGCCGGGGGGAAGAACTGTCAGCGTTTGATTGGTTGCTCACTATATTTGTTAGTAAATAGGTATTCCGTGGTGCTGGATGCGACACACTTGATAGTATCTCGAGTGCCACACTAGATATTTATTTTATACGGCTCTGATACAGTTATCGTCGGGCGAGGGGCGAGACTCGATCACAGGGAATAGTACTGGGGTTACATTAAGTATCGATAGTTATACGTGTGTTGTTTGAAATCTCGTAATATATTTTAATATTAGTTTGTAAGTTTTAAATTTTATGCGTGTTCTAAATTGAAATGTGCAATTACTTTGTAAGGATTTTATTGTTACCCAAAGCATCTGGCCGCCGCCGCGTCGGTGTACTCGGCTCGCTTTTCATAATGCTAAAAGAATATACCTGTCTGTCTATGGCCTAATTCTAATGGCAAAGTAGAGACTTCAACTACTTAATTTAGTTTCGGAGCATAGTGTAGTACCGTTATAACTACATATGGGAACTGAAAAACGTTTTAGTCTGCGGTAGAGACATGTTTAGAGTTGAGAGATATCTTTGGATTCTGAAGGCAAGACGCTCTAGGCACCTCTCTACTTTAGATACGATGAAACACGTTAAATGTGGTGTTGTCGGGAATCTTAGTAGCATAATATTGTAAGACGTACACATATACTGCGTCTTACCAGTTAATTATTGAATTCCATGAATTTGCATTTATAGCGAAATGTGTATTGTCCTAGAGATTTTACCTTGTATTTTAAGATAAAGTTAGATTGTATGTATCTTGTAACGGACCTATGTATCGATTCGTGGGACATACGTTTTCGGTTATGTCCTTATATAATAAATACTCCTAGATAAATAATCACGTTTCGTCAAGATAAGTAGGTACTTTGATTTTATTCTTGCCCACATAATCTAAAAAAAGCTAAACTGCCACTGTTTTTTTTCAAATGTCATAGTCGGTATCATTACAATTTTACCAGATTGAACAGGAAAAACGATAAATTTAAATTGATTGAAGCTACTTTTTATGTAAGTAAATAAAATGTACGCTATAAAAATATTGGAAATTATTGTAAAATAACCATAATTTATTGTTAAAATAATAATAACAATGATAAATGGGGGAAAGAAAGTGTCAGCTCACCAGGTGGCGCTTCATTGGACTGACTTGTCTATCTGACACTTCACTTCTGTCACTCACTTCAACGCCCACGCCACAGTGGCGCCGCCCTGCGACCTTTTTGTGTCCTCATTCTAACACTTGGCTGAATGTGTATCTAGTAGAATTTATTATCTAAGGTTATGTCTAGTCTCTAAACCGTCGGGTCTCGTTGTGGAGACCTCCATTGTAGAAATAGCTGTATTCAATTCATTTGTAAGAAATCTTATATCGATGATTCAGTCTCAGTCAGTGCACTGCTCTGAGGAGCGTCAAGTACAAAAATGGCATGCCTTCAATCAAAGTGACGTAAATAGTTAACTGTTCCTGAACCACAGTCTAGTAAACACACAGTCGTCCGACGCAAGCTCGAGTAGCTATCAACCATAATCTACATTATTATGGTCATTCAGGAGATGATGATTTACTAGTCTGTGCCTCTACCGTGAGTTTAAACGTTGACTAGGGGCTGTCTTAATAAACCGATCTCACGTCTGAGACTGATCTTGGAAATGTCATGTCGTGCCATATTGGCTTGTCAAAAGTGTACTTCGATCGCTCTCAGACTTGAGATAGATTTATTAATAGGGCCCTAGGAATCGCTTGTCGCTAGCGTCCACGTAAATATCGTAAACTTTTAGTTCCTCACGTTGTCGACTGCTGTACAAATTGCCATTCAAAAATGTAACGTTATTCGTACAGATACAAAAACAAAACTCCATTATTTAGTGCCTAAATAATAAGTGCGTGCGTAGACGGATCATTTTAGTGGGTGACTCCTAGTAGTGAACCACTAGTTACCTATGGCTAATACTCCGTATTGCCTAATTGTTAGTCGATAGGCAGTGGTAGTGGTATTACCATATTGGCTTTCTTGCGTCCGTTATATACTTCATAAATCAAACAGTAGAAACATACAGTTCAATCTACGAAAATATCAAATAACATGAAGTATTCATTCTCCTACTTGAGTCGCGCATAACATATGAAACCAATTGGTTTGAACAGGTACTGAATTTGAATGGCAATTTGCATGCTGCTGTCTTTAAAATGCGCGTACGCAGCCGGTACTTATAAATAATGCTAGCCCAAAAATGTTTAAGGTGCTAATAGAGTTAAAAAGCTCGTTTATGCAGCCCGGAACCTGCTGTAGATGTATAATTTTATAATGGTCTTGCCAACATACTGCCGTAGCCTCTCTGCACCGGAGCTTCACGTTCATGACCGCGCTTAACAAACCTGTTTGTGATCTTTCTAACATTCAATATAACTAAACATTCCAACGTTTCATTAGTAATATGAGTGACTTAAAGTGAGCTCGAGTACTTACTAATAGATTAAAATATATTTAACAAATCTTCTTGTGTACAAAACATTACCATTGTTTATTTTATTTTACACACACGTGCTGTTATAAATTTTCTGTAGAATAATTTATAAAGTTAGCGAAGAGATAATTATGTTCGATTCGATGTATCGATCTTTTCCGTCTAGATGAATAAGATATATTTATGCAGAAAGGTACAAGCAAGTCTTTGGTTTCAGTTTGCAGAAGTATGGGTGATTGGATCCATTCTGCATAACTATATCCAATGTACCTACATGCTTCCGAGTATACTTATAGCTGTCGTCAAGATTGATAACATGGATTTATTCAAAATATATTTTTTATTTATACACCTGTTTACAGGTACATAATATATTTGTCATAATATATCTCTAACATTACACTGTTTGTGCAATTAATTTGTTCTCTTTATACAATCATACATGTTCTTCCTATTTAGTATTATAAGAAAAATATATTTATATGGCGCTGAATTAATATATCAACATATTATATTGTCCTGATACACCAGGTGACGTGTTAAAAGGATTGAGATATACATATTTTAAGAGATTTTTTTCTAATGAAATTTTAGCTAATATATAAACAATGTTTTTACATGTCTTTATCACTATACAAGTTAGGTCTCTAGTTAAAATAACGTTAGTACCTACATAAGAAGTTTATTATTGAAACTTTGTGTGCCTGCATGTCAGCTATTATACGGGATAAGCATCGATGATTATGTAGTTGGCGATATTGGAAGTATCCTTAATAGAAAATATTTAAATGTATGGAAATATTCAATTCCTAATGTGGCATTTACCGTCTGCGAAAGTGATTTTATAGGAATTACGATGAGTTAACTGACGTTAGTTGATATATTTTTAACTTATGGAATTAATATATGAAAAGGTGCGTCCACCCGTCCTCAGTGGTCTGGACTCGATATGACATAATAACTTGTAAATGAAATGCCAAACATATTTGTATGTGTTAAGTATGCACCACACTATTTGGGTGACAATGTTACGATTCATTCGAGACAACTATTTTGTATGCTTTTTTTAATAATATTAGGGCCGCTGAATACAATTATAGTCAACCAAATCTGTATTTTTGATATAGATAGAAAATTTAAAATAATACCGAGTTTAGAGTAAAATAGTTTGTATCTTCGTATCCAAATCTCGAATGGATCCTTACGTATAGTAGTAGTCTCGTGGAACGAGGCACTTATGTCCGTATCTTGTTATACATCATGTGTAATTATATTAAAATAGTTTTATTTTGTTAAAACTATGCGTTACCTTGAGTCATGATTTGTTAAATCGTTTGTTTTAATATTATTTTTCAACGACATTACTGATTCTACTGTCACCCTTCTAATAAAATATCAAATATTGTAATCGATTGTTTTTTTACTAAATCTAATGAATGTGGAAGAATGCAAAAATTATAAGTTTGTTCCCCAGTGCTTCTACTACGTATTACTTCTACTACTAATCGTTAGTGGATATTATATATTATTATTATTATTATTGTGGCATATCCCACAATAGCCAAAACAACTTATATTAAGGACATAACCTACTAGGATAATCATATCTTACGAAGAAGGTAGTATCTATCGTACTTACAATAGCTGAAACAAGCACAAGTCAACATAAACTGAACTGAAGGACCTCCTTCAGTATTACCAACAGGTCGCAGTCAAAAAAATACTTTGATGGCATTATGTTAAGCATTCAGCAATTCTAACGATCAAAGTACCAGGAGCGCATGAGATACGAGGAGCTTCGCCAATAGTAAGAAGAAAACTAACGCTATCTATCGTGTAGTAGCTGAGACCAACTTATGTCGGGTTATTGGCAACTTGACGATGGAAGTACCAGGAGTGCAGAATGTACAAGGTAAGGGAGCAAGAAACTAACGCCATCTATGATACGGTACATGAATTATAGTTAATGAATGGTTTCAGCTATTGTACGACAGATGGCGATAAATACAGTTTTTGCCATTTATTATTGTTTAACCTCCTTGTATCTCATGCACTCCTGGTACTTTCTTGGTCATTGTAGTCAAATACCCAACATAAGTTTGTATCAGCTGTTGCACGATAGATGGCGTTAGTTTCCTTCTCAGTAGTGATGAACCTCTTCGTATCTCATGCGCTCCTGGTACTTTGATCGTTAGAATTGCCGAATGCTTAACATAATTCCACCAAAGTATTTTTTTAACTGCGACAAGCTGGTAGGTAATACTGAAGGAGTTCCTTCAGTTATTTTGTTGACTTGTGCTTTTTTCAGCTACTGTACGATACACAACATTTGCCTGTATTAATTACTGCACGATAGCTGGCGTTAGCTTTCCTAATTATTGAAATAAATCTTGTTGAATCTATTAGACGTTTAAGATATTAAAGTTCAAGAGATGTGATTTAAATTACACATAAGTACAACCATCGAACTTAGATATAAGGGTAACTCTAGTAGTGACAATATTAAGCAAGCAGGATTCTAAAATAAAAAAATGGTGTACTTATTTCAAAACTTTATTTATTTTTTTAATATTGTAAAATAAATGTCATATTATAGGTACATTTTATTAACAAAATATGCGATTAAGACTAGATTTTTTATATAATTTAATTAATGCGTAAAGGTGGGGACAGACCCGTAACATCATCAGTCCACACCTTTATAAATGTTAAACCAAAATATTACAAAAAATCGGAGCAACTACGGTTTTAGTTGAACACTCAGTCTTCGTCTTAATAACATTTTTTTTCTTCATGTTCATTGCATATATAAAATGTATATATATTCTAACTCTCATATTATCATAGTTATTGCCTTACAATAAGGGCAATAACAATAATAATATTATAATGCGGCAAGCTGAAGACAGGGCGCTATGGCGCTCATTAGGGGAGGCCTATGTCCAGCAGTGGACAAATATAGGCTGATGATGATGATGATGATGAATAAGGGAATAGTTTTGACCTAAACATACATTTTTGTTCTGTTATTATAAATATTTAAGAACTATAAACTCAGCAAAACAAAATACAGCAATATGCCTATCGTCACCTGAATCAATAATTGTATTATAAAATACATTCACAATGTTTTTTCAACCTTTACCTACTATTTAACATTATTTTCTTAAAATAATTAAAAGACAACCAATGCAGAAAATTATTATTTTTTTAACTGCATCTTGCCTTTATACCTATTTACAGGGTGTCTCATAAGTCCGAAATAATACTAATATGAATAAAATTTTCGAAAAACAAATTTCCGTCAATTAAAAATCTCAAGAAGTGGTAGATACAAGTGTCTTTTGCTCTCAAGCAGTCAGAATATGAGATCTCAAATCTACTCAATGGACATCGGACTCTAGGACATAAGATTCCGAAACACATACACTTAATTAGGTGTATAAGATTGACTATCGACCAATCGAAATCCAATTTTGTTCTCGATAGACCTTTCAGAATGCGTTGCCTACGCTACCGTTGCGTCCCCACTCCGAAACTTTTTCCAAAATTATTTAAGTGCAAGCTATTCCTAGTAAGGAGTCCATGGGTTGATCGGTTACTCAAAGAGTAATAAAGACTTTCTTCTTAGCCATAATATGAGCAATGATCACCCACAGCGCGGTGCCCCAAACCGCCTCCAGTAGGCTCAGCGCGTGCGTCCTCATATGCGGCACCTTCCAATGGAACGGGAACAAATGGGCACATAAGGAGTGTCCAACGTACAGGGCTATGGCGTTTAACCCCGGAGCCCTGAAGGGGCCCCCGCCCCAGAGCCTCCAAGCGTCAGTTAGCGTGTAACAGAAACAGAGGACCACGAGACAGCATGCTGAAGTCACCAGGACGAAAGACAAGGACCTGTGGAAAGAAATATCGGTTATTTTTGTTTTCTTGTAGCCAGTCGTCGGGCGAAAGTCCGAGTATCTCATCATAATCCATATTACATGGTAACTTGGGAGACGATGAGTAACTACATCTATATATATCAAATGAATCTCTATTTTATTGGTCATTGCAGTACGCGTGAAAAGATGGAACTATTTCGCTAATTCTTTTTTTGTTGTGTTTATTATTGTCAACAATTAAGAAAGTTGAGCGGAACAATTCGAATTCAATATTCAAAGTTAAGGCAGGACGACGTCTGTCGGGTGAGCAAAAATATAGTGATAACCTACTAAATTCCATATTAAGTCATACACGTCAAACACCTACTACTAAGACACTTCAATAGCCATATAAATTCAGATTTAAGAAAGTTTTGTTAAGGCCGGACCGGTCTCCGTACCTTACCATAGTAGCCGTAACGACCCGCTACGTTAGCTTACCACAGGTTCTTATTGATGGGTACGACGCCATGCTCGCGCGAGAACCCGGCGAGCAGCGCGCCGGCGAGCGCGAACGCGAGCGCCCAGGCGAGCCAGCGCGACAGCCGCGCCTTGTGCGAGCGCTGCAGCAGCACCGTGGCGCCCGCCTGCACGCCCAGCAGCGCCTGCACCGCCGACGTCAGGCACCCTGCACACATACAGGTTGAAACAGAAAGGGTATTACTTTTTTTTTCAAAACTTAACTTTGTAATTCTAAAACTATAAGATTTGAAGGAAACTTGAAAAAACAAAAGGTGTTACAGGGATACCGCGGTTGACAGATTTCATAAGTCTACAAAACCTTTAGTACTTCAACTGTCCCACAAAGCCGATAGTTTTAGATTTACAAAGTACAGTTGCAAAAATAATAATATAGGTACCCTTTCTGTTTCACCTAGTATACGAAGTTTTATTAGGTACCCGCCGACCAAGCTGTAGACAACAGGGGTGCTACTCATAGCAACGATTATTGATATATCGTAACATTCGTGGTGTCGAATCCTACTCTAAATCCCATCTTTTCTGCCGTCGTATCGAACAAAGTTATTATTCGTTCAGACGATATAAGACGGCAAAAAAGATAGCATTTTAAGTAAGATTCGACAATACGAATGTAACGATATATCGATTATATTAATAGGAGTAACACCCCTGACTACAGCTCTTATAGCTACGGGCTGGCTCAATCGGGCTTGTACCAACCTCTCATAGAAGAACGGGGTAAAGTAACTAGTCAAGAGAGCCGAAAGGTCAACCACACCTTCCGCTCTCTCTGTCCCGCTCCCCTTCTGGTCAGCAACGAGCGAACAATGCCTTTGGTATTGCAAGCATATATACGTTACGTTTACTGCTTAACATGAGGCGGGTCGTACGCTTCTATGCTCAACTTTTGACGATTGCGTTCCCATACAAACGTCCCATTCCTGGGCACGGGCCTCCCCTCACTACGACGGGGATTCAGGCCGTTATCCACTACGCTGACCCTGTGCGGATTAGCGGATTTCACGTCTTTCGAAAATTGTTTGCATTTCCTATGACTTTGCAGGTTTCCTCATTATTTTTTCATTATTGTAATTATGATTTGTACATAGATTTCGAAAAACACAGCGGTTCGAGCCGGGGTTTGAAACCAGAACTTGGTGCCCTGCAAGACGCGTGCTTAACCAATCCGCTATCACAGCTTCACAGATTACATACGAAAATAATATTCTGTTCGGGAGGACAATTATAAATATGTAGGCAACTGACCCAGCAGGCCCTCGGGGTCGGTGGGTGGCCCGCCGTACACGGCGCGCGCGTCGCTGCGCGGCAGCAGGTGCGCGGCGCCCAGCAGCAGCCGGTCGATGTAGCCGGCCGCGCCGCCGCCGCACGCCGCCGCCACCCAGTGGTCGTGCTTGCCGCCGGGGCCCAGGTAGCCGCTGCGGAAGACAAGGTTTTACGGTGGTACTGCCTAGCTCAGATGTCGGCAACCTGCGGCTCGCGAGCCACATGCGGCTCTTTGGATGTGAAGCTGCGGCACTTTAGTTCCATACGCAAATATTATTTAAATTAAAAAAAAAAACTTTAAAAATCGTTCTCAATCTTAGATTAACTATCTAAGTTCTGAATCGATTAACGAGGATTAGGCACCATTTCTATCTCTCAGCCACTTGTACTCGCTTTTCATAGATATTTTTCTTATGAATAAATATATTAGTTTTTTTTATAAAAATAAAATATTTATGCAAGTACTATTTATTGTTGGCAACAAACATTTTTGTGGCTCTTTAAGAACTTTGAAATTTTGTAAATTGTAATTTTTGACTCTTCCGACTCAAAAGGTTGCCGACCTCAGGCCTAGCACACCTGGCTTCACAATTCACTATAACCTCATATCCGTGGCTGGCTTGAACGGGGTAGGATGGAAGAATGGTGTTTCGTACGATGAGTGAGAGAGTCGGAAGCTGAATGCGACCGGATGCGGGTTCGCTTCCCATCGGGGCAAATCTCTGATATGGCCTTTTCGTAATTTCTCCTGGTCTCAGCGTCATTGGGATCGCCCCCAATCCATTGTACGGTAAAGAAGAATGGAGAAGAATAACTTACGCGGGACAATCTGGATGGTGAACGGTGAAGGTAATGGCGCTGTGTACCGCAACTAACACGGCCGCGAGCACCCAACACCATACACACGATAAAACGTCTTTCAGTGCCTGCCCGCACGCACCCTGGAATCATTAATCAGGATCTATTAGTACTTATCAACACTGCAAGTTGCAGGTATACTAGGTGAAACAGAAAGGGTATACTACTTTTTTGCAACTCAACTTTGTGCATCTGAATCGTTTTGGAGGAAACTTGAAGAACAAAAGGTGTTACAGGGATACAGCTGTTGACAGATTTCATAAGTCTACAAAACCTTTAGTACTTCAACTGTCCCACAAAGCTAATAGTTTAAGATTTACAAAGTAAAGTTGCAATAAAAATAGTATACCCTTTCTGTTTCACCTAGTAAAGCTTCAAACAGGAGGGTTTGCAGTTGCATAAAAAACCCGAACCGAGACGCTCCTAGTCGGACCATGTCCTTTTCTACTACGGTAGGGTCGGGGACGTTTTTGAGCATGGCAACTTGGAATGAGAGCGACACAGTTCCTCTCACACGGATAGTTTATTCTGTCTAGGAAGTGTTAAAGTATAATTGACCTTAACGTAGGTAAATAAAGTACAATATCATATTAATTTAACAAAAATAAAGTCCGCGATCCGATTACATAATATAATTTTATGCTGCAACCTTTTCCATGCGTCAATGTTATATTCAACTTTGATTTTATTTTGTTGCCATTGTTTTATGTTTATTTCTTGTAAGAGAATAGCTGTTAACGTCCAGTAAAACATTTTCAACCGACTTAAAAAAGGAGGAGGTTATCAATTTGCCTGTATGTTTTTTTTGGTGTTTCTTCTTCAGAAAAATAAAAGGGAAAAGTTGTTGGATTTTACCTCCCCTATCACAGCCTGCAAGAAATACGATTAATTACAAGTAAGTAGCCCTGTGCATAAGTTGAAGCCACTCACCCTCGGCGGCGTGTAATATTTGGGGGCGGTCAGCGCGTAGAACCCGGCTGAGATGAGGTAGGCCACCGCCAGCCGCTGCAGCACGCCGAATACACGCAGCTCTTGGAGCACGTTGGACCCGTAGATCGTGTTGAGAGACATGCCCAGGAGGAACATCATTATCGAACGCTGAAACCATATTTAATATAGACATACAAATAATTGAAGTTCCTGATGTTTGGTATGTCTAAATAACATGTTTTTACTATAATAATAAATAAACAATACATATCGCCAGACAAACACACCAACTGTATGGTCCCAAACTAAGCAAGGCTTGTACAATGGACTGGGGGCGACCCCAGTGACACACAGACCCGGGCAAATTACGGAAAGGCCATTTCCGAAATTTACCCTGACGGGAATCGAACCCGTAACCACTCGGTGCAGTGAGCCGATCGGCCTACGCTGCTCGAACCACTGCGCCAAGCGGTCGTCAAATAAGTAAGTATTATGGATTTATAAAAAAAAAACTGTCTGTCTGTTTGTTCCGGCTAATCTCCGAAACGGCTGGACCGATTTTCTGAGGTTAATAAATAAACGCTAATAATAGCTACTTTACGCCGATTTTCTGTAAGCCAAATCATCAAAAAAAATCTTAACTAGATCAACAACGTAGGCGTATCATAGACAATATTTTTTTTGTCTAACCCATTGGTACATTCAACCGTCCAAATAACGGATTAACTCGTTAATCTATTGACAAGCATTTAACAATTGTACTATTAACTGCTCTACTAACTGGACGCGTCCGTTACTGGGTCAGTATATCAATATTCTTTATACTAGAGAACAATACAAGATCCAGTGTGTGATGTACATCGACGAGTAATACAATAAAGATTATTTAATGTTTGAAAGAGTGTGGCAATGGATGCTGTACGTTGTCTCCGCAGTCGAGTGTAGAGAGAGCCGTGTTCGTAATAGATATTTATCACGCGAGCAGTTTTCCTTCGAAATATGTAGCAAAAAACGCTTAACATTACCGGCGGGTGCGCACATCGGCCGATATGAATACAAGATTGGATCAAAGTACACAATAATAAGAAACACGGAAGTGTTTGTGATGCAATGAAAGTGAACGGGTCGCGTGTTATGAATCAAAATGTCTTGTATTGGAGAGAACATCAACTGTCCGCCGTCGTTAAGTGTGGGACTTTTTTAATGGTTTTTAAAATAACTAGGTTTACGGTTGCGAAATGGAGCACATTCCAAAAAATGTATATCCGTACGGTAACATTCACACGGGAAAGACGTCAATGTTTATTGAAAATGTTGATAAATTTGAAGAGTATTCGGCGGTTGAATACATGTAACTTCATGTAAGTAAATAAAATTATAATAAATATGGCCTAACATATAAATTTAGTCCCTAACTAAGTAATGTTTGCACTAAGGGTGCCGTATAATAGACTGGGGGCGATCCCAGTGACACCCAGACATGCAAGAGCAAATTACGCTATGGCCATTTTCGAAATTTACCCGACGGAAATTTAACCCACAACCACCCGGTGCTGTGAGCCGAGCGGCAAACGCTTGATCCACCACACCAAGCAGTCGTAATTTTTTTCACAAATAAAGTATGTAAAGTATGACTCATTCATCACCACCACCATATAATTGCCATACACACATTTTTTTCGTAAAAAGAAAATATAATAATAATTTAGCCCTTTTGACGTCCCACTCCTGGGCACGGGCCTCCCCTCAACACAACAAAATTGGTTAGATCTTTTAAGACAAGCAGGTTTCCTCACGATGTTTTCCAGCACCGTAAGCAAGTGATAATCATATAGAAATTATGATTCGCATATAGATTTCGAAAAATCCAGAGGTGCGAACCGGGGTTTGAACCCAAGACCTGGTGCCCGCAAGACGCGTGCTTAACCAATCGGCTATCATTGTTTTTTTAAGTTGACGCTAACAATTATCGAGCAGAAACCTCGCGTAAAGTTTATAGTAGTGCTACAGCACTGAGTAAACATAAGCATTCCATTACATTTGTATGCTCATCGAACCTCGGGCCAGACGTTTACATAACAGTACTGGTTCCAAAGGTTAGCTTACACTCCTCTCTACCAAGCCGCCATGCGCTAGTCGGAAACTTACATAAGTGGCCCCTTAGAAAAGAGTAAATATTAACACTAGCTTGTAAAAATACAGGTCAGTACATAAGTACAGTAATCGATAATTCCAAAAAGGTGTAACAAGCATGGAGTTCAATTTTTTGTGTCAAGTGTCAAACTTATATTCTTCACTAGGTACTCCAACTGAACAAACAACATCAAGACAAAAATATAGGCATACAATGCAACGGCTATCTTGAACGCTGTGAAGCCAGATTTTACTGTGGTGACCAGTGGGTCACCAGGTGCTCTGAGAATTTCAGTACATTTGAAGACTTATATGACTTTTTAAGATAAAAATTACTGGTAAGTAGGTACCTCTATATTATCTGTCTCTCATGTTGCAAAGTACCTAAATAAGAAGGTAACTTACGGATAAGTATTTTGTAAATGTCCAATTTAATACGCAGGCTCTAGCTTGAGATAACTCTTTGGATAATTCTGTTTAACCGGCAGCTGTATAATGCAGACAGAATTTCTGGTGAAAATGTCTGACACAATTGCGATGAGATCGCGCGTTCTTACATGGATATAACGACAGGTAGGTAAAGAACAATAATGTTGATATAAAAATAAAAATTATGTAAGTAAGAAGAAGAAAAAGAATTTGTAATAATAAGACATTATTACAAATTCGTTGCATGCAACTATATAACTACATAATGGCCGCATGATCTGATGACAGACCACCTACATTTTTACTAACAAACCACTACTTTTAAAAATATGTAAAAAAGGTAGACAGGTCAATCTCAACTTTTTTATGTCTACTACTACAACCAGATTTGAACTTTACCTCGACTGAGAAGTTCCGGCAAGAAACTCAGCGAGCTTGTATCTTTACATATACTTAGGTAAAATTATTTGTTTCTTATAATTAAAATAGGTGTATAGGGTACTCACTCTAACGATATGCATGAAGATCTTCCACCTGGGCTCGCCCTTCGCGAAGGCGCTCTTGACAGCCAGGGGGATACAGACGCCCATGATCCAGAGGAAGGCGGGGAACACCAGGTCGCCGGCCACCATGCCGTTCCACGTCGCGTGCTCCAACCACCAATACCCCCCGGCGCCGTCGTTCACGAAGATCATGAACACTATTGCTATCCTGTATAAAATACACCGCTATCACCGGTAGCGTAGCTAAGGCCCGTAAATAAATCGATCTCAAGTCTGGGAGTAATCTTGAGTATGTGTTTGACATGTCATTTTGTACTGGGATGACGTTAGGTTGACATTTCCAAGATCGCTCTTAGACTTGAGATCGATTTATTAATTCGGGCCTACGTGATCAAGGGCCCCGGGGGAAAAATAAATTGGGGCCCTATTTAAACTATACCCCTTACCGCCCACTGCAGGACATAATAAAGCAAAGCATAGTTACTACTAAGTACTATGTGTAACGAAGCTGATATTATGTAATCGTACTCACAACTAGTTATTATATCTACCTAACTTTTTCGAACGTCGTTGATGGAGGCCGAGGGGCCCCTTGAACTTGGGGGGCCCGGGACACTGCCCCGTCTAGCCCTACGGTAGCTACGCCACTAGCTATCACTCTTACGAAACTCTCAGGGTATTTTGGTCCCAACCCAATATATATTATAACTAGCTGTGCCCGCGACTTCGTCCGCGTGGAATTTAATTGACAAAGTTTCATACAAACTTTCATCCCCTATTTTATCCCCTTGGGGGTAGAATTAATAAAAATCCTTTCTTAGCAGATGCCTACGTCATAACATCTACCTGCATGCCAAATTTCTACCCGATCCGTCCAGTGGTTTGGGCTGTGCGTTGATAGATCACTATGTCTGTCAGTCAGTCAGTCAGTCACCTTAGAGTTATATATATATATAGATTGGGTGCGAGTCATTATCATAGCGGACCAAAGTACCGGGCACACTTCTCATTGCGATGGAAATTTAGGCCATTATAATTTAAATTATTATCTGGTATACTATAAAGGAAAAGTGTAGTGTCTAAATAATCATTTAAACTATGAAGGTATTCTAGTTAATTTTATATGTAGATTGTAGGCACATTTTCCTCCTCTAAGCTAGGTTTTAATCTAAGCAGTAGTAATTTAGGCCAAGACTATCTTCAGCAATTACGGTCACGCCAGGTCTTTTGAAAGGTAAACACTGCCTAATACACGACCACTACCACATAATCATCTATCTACGAGCAAGTCTGTCTGTCTGTATGTCTGCGCCATCTCACATCATCCAAGTATTTTTTTTTCCAAATTAATTTCAAGATTTCCCCTCGCCTTTACCACAAACCAAAGAATATTATAATCACTACAAACTTACTCTCTCTCTAACTCTATCAATATTCGTCATCTTTGGCGTAGTATTTATTTTAATTAGAGGTTGGTAATGGTTCACATATTGTTTTCTTATATTTACGCGAATACACATTGAAATAAAACTATTGTACGGATTTTATCGCGTTTATTTACTTTTTATGTTCCTGACGTTTCGGCTGCTTTACAGCAACCATGGTCACGGGAGGACTGAGGTGTTAGACGTCCTGATGTCATAGTTAATAACTGGGTACCCTCATATTTAGTTGTTGCGGTCCGATCCACGCAGAAAGTGCTCACTACAAGTGTCGGGAACATAAAAAAGTAAATAAACGCGATAGAATCCGTAAATAGTTTTACTTCAATGGTTGGTAATGAAATAAATATCTACTCACCCTCTGAACGTATCAAGCCCTCTCAATCTCTGTTGTATCGCCAGCTCCTTGTCACCGTACCGCAGTTTCCCGGTCCTCCTGACGCGGGACATGACCAGCTTGCCGATGCCGTACAGCACCCACACCGCCAGGAAGAAGCCCAGGAGTAGGAGCAGAGCTGGAGGAGACAGTGAATTATTAGTGGCTAGTAGTCACAGAGATATCTTATAGTACTACAATAGCTTTCATCGTACGCGAAAGACAAAACATGAGATAAGAGGGCACTCTTCATTAGGTGCCCAAGATAGCAGGATAGCCACAGTCGCCTTCCGATGTGGACGTGTTTGCTGACATCAGTATAACTTATTATATCGGACAGCACGGCGCAAGCCGTCGCACGTGACTTTGTTGCCATGAGTGCTGAACTCGTGGCAAATGAACTGCTGGCGTTCTTGCAGCAGAAACTGGACGTGATGGACGAAGTGTCCGCCGTCCAGATCTGCAGCACGAATTTCAGCGAAGATGACATTGCTGCTGCCAAGCTGCTGCTGTTTCGGGTGCTCAACAAGAGCGACCAGATGGTGTCCCGCCGGCGTGACGGGACAAAGAAGAGCATACAGGACATCATCACGCTGCTCAAGGTGACCGACCCGGACGACGTGCCAACTTTTGTGGCGAGGGACCTTAATAAGCTCCCTCCCGTCACATTCGACCACGTCGACGTGACCAGCCTGCTGAAGGACATCGTGCATCTGAAGCAGAGCCTGGCTGAGATGACGCGGAGGTTTGATGCATCCGAAAATACCGTTGGTGAATTGCGTAAGGAAGTTGATAGTTTACACAGTTCGCTAGCGGTAATTAGGTCATCGACAACTGCTAACGTAAATGTGCGCCGCGGTGCATATTTCGATACGTCCGCGGCGAGTTTTGCGTCAGCGGTTTTAACATCGTCACCCGCGTCACCCGTTGCCGAGTCAGCGTGCGCCGGTCAAACTCCGCGCGCATCTGCTGCCTCCGTCCCCGCTGCCCGTACCCCGCCGGCATCTGAGAAGCTGCGAGCAGCAGCCCCGCCAGCAAAATCAACGGCGCCACAGAAGCCCCGTGATTTTGCCACCGTTGCCGCCAGCAAGCCTGTTGCCCAGCAGCGGCCTGTCATCCGTAAGGTGCCGAGCGTGGCCCCTGCGTGTGCACGCTTCGACGACCGAGATGAAGAGGGATTCATCAAGGTGCAGAAAAAGAGACGCACGCAGCGGGTTAACAGAAATCGCTGCGGCACGGCGGCAACAGGGTCCGACGTCCTGTTGCGTGCAGCAGTGCCGACCACCCTAGTCTACCTGTCCCGCCTCCACTACACCAGCAAGGCGGGGGACATTGCTGAGTACATCCGAGTGAAGAGCAATGTCTCATTGAGAGTTCAGCCGTTGGACTCCAGTCACAACGCCAGTTTCAAGGCGTTTGTGGTTAGAGTCCCCTCAGACAGGCTGTCAACTTTCATGCAGGAATACTACTGGCCGAAGGGTGTGGTGTACAGACGCTTTCGGGGGAGATTGCCGCCGTCACCACCTACAGTTTAGTTTAGTTTTTAATAATATGTATGTTAGTTTATAAGGTATGTATCTATGGGCCTGCGATGCCTGATCATAAATAAATAAATAAAAATAAATATACTAATTGGGTTTTCGTCAGATGAGATCATATAAAATACTCTGTGATGTGAGATCCCTTTACTGCGATCCCTTTACACAGGATGTGTGATTTATGAATGAACAGCTACTGAAGTTTCATTGAGTTGGCCAGATCCGGCAGTTAATTGTTTTGGCGATTTGAGAGAGAAATGATTGTCAAGGATTCTTGACATGAGAGTAGTGCTCTAGGAGTAGTGTAGCAAATTGTATATACAGACACGCATACGGAAAATAGACAGCTATGATAGTCTAAGTATAAGAAGGTACAAGAAGTCCACAATTTGTGTGTATCTGGTATATCTATGCGGCTGCGGTACACTGGGTATACTACAGTGAATCTTTGCTATACAGACGTGGCGATATTATATTATACTCGTAAAGTAGTATCTCGATAACTGTCAACTGCGATCGTTCTGACTGCATGACCTTGCCAATTCCACTCCTATCCAGCTTTGTTGTCACCGATTTTACAATACCATCGAATTTATTATGTTCTGACCTTTAACGGTCCCAGAATCCATGTTAAATTCCTTACATGGTACCTACTAACATATATGCAACTGGTTTGGTTTACATGTCAGGGTCAATGCCTACTGCGCCTATATATATACCTATGAGCATAGTATTATGTAGTTTTTTGCATACATTGACGCGATGGTTTCGTAATAACAATAAAATGTTTAAAAATATTAAGGTCGTTTTCACATGTTCAACTTTGGAATTATGCAATGAATTGCAATGCTTTATCTTGAACAAGATTATTATGATGTATTTATCAAGATTTTATACCTACAGAAAATTGAATTTGTAAGTAGGTAGATAGTTTCAGTCGAGTCTGTGATTTCTACATTCTTATTGATAGCATGCATCATACTCAATAGCACGGCAATAACTAGTTTTATAATTAACTATAATTTTCTAATTTCAAATGCAGCTTTAAAAAGCTACCTAGTGCCTACCTACTACCTAACTACCTAATCCTCCAAAAAATATTGTAGACATATTACAGCGCTGACTACTTCAATTAAAGTAGACAAACATAATAAAACTAAAACCTTAGTATTTTACGTAAAAGTGTATCAAATTAGTAATAGTCTTTGAAGCACATGTTGCCGATATCTATAATAATATATCAACAAGCAAGTAGGTAGGTAGTTACAGACATGTCTTACGATGTATCTTATGATGTTGGCGCGATCTATCTTCCATTACGTAACCGCATGTCCGATATCGATCATCACAGTTTATCCTACTGCCAATTTTTTGATAAAATATCTATATAACATCAGAACTATTCAATTTATCTCAGTGCTGAAGTAAACTTCAAGACTCAACACGAAAAATACGAATTGGGAACCTCGCCCAATTGTCACAATAATGAAGGAAATTGTAATAAGTGTATTATTGTTGGTAAATGTGATAAGTGCCCAAGTCAGGGTGGATCCCTTGGTCCTGGTGAGCGGTCAGGGTCTGGTGAAGGGTCAGAAAGCAACTGACGGAGATTACTCCAAGTTTTTGGGGATACCTTACGCGGAAATTAATCCGGATGACCCTTTCGGAGTAAGTACATTGAATTTACTATTCGATAGCATCAACTAATTACTATAATAATCACAATTTTTTTATAAGTAGTTATATAAAATTCCGGTGTACGTGTGTTTGTAATACTGCTCTTCCTAAACGACTTTACGAATTTTGATGTTTTTTTTTTGTACTTTTGGTCTCATCTGGATCTTTCTTAGCTATTTTTGGGACAGGTAGCGCCGTTTTCAACATCTAGAAAATAAAATCTGAACTAACAAAGCTGAACTAATAAAAGCTTAATATTATTATGAAAATTAATAATCTTAGTACGAGGCCAAAATAGCGTCGCATTGGTACCTTACTATCCTTGACAAATGGATTGAATAACAAAAATAGTTAACAGATGATAGTCTAATCACTGGTCATTACAAATTATAAAACGGGTACATTGTACTCTTTGATTAATCTGACAGCCCGGATGATGCAGCTAGTCACTGTTATTATTACAATGCAATTAAACTTATAGATACCGGCATTACGCGGCGATAAATCAGATGGGGTTATCGAACCTATTGTAAGAGTGAAAGTGTTTATTTCTCATCAATAACTATTGAAAATGAATGTTAAACAAGTAACAATAAGTACCTTATTACAACTTCAAAAGGTTATAAAGCATATAAGCGTTTATTTTAATTTTATGATGATGGTGCTGAACTCGTCACAATAGGAATGTCAAAACTTTATCTTCTTAAGAATCTGACGTCACGATGCACTTCAAATAATATCAGATAGAAAGATATCATTGCCGCTTAACCTTATCTCACTTCTACAACCTGTTACGAAGAATATCTAAGGAAATTCCAATTCATAAGACGTTGCTGTCACTATGTGTAACCTTTTTGAACACAAAAATGTATTTATGTTTCAGTCTGCACAATCGCCATCACCTTTTAATGAAATCATTCACTATGCGAATGAAGAAGGTATAAAGTGCCCTCAAATGGGAACTTCCTCAGGTGGTACACAGACCCTAGACTGTCTTCGGCTTAACATTTTCGTGCCATTCAAAGCGAGTTCCACGAGTCCCATGCCCGTGCTTGTATGGATCCATGGCGGGCAGTTCGTACGCGGCAGTGGAGCGGACTACAGTGTAGCCAACCTCGTCAGAAATGACATTGTCGTGGTCACTATGAACTATCGCCTTGGTCCGTACGGTTTTATGTGTCTTGAAATTCCCGGAGCACCAGGAAACCAGGGTCTTAAAGATCAGTTCACCGCACTCAACTGGATTAGAAATAATATTGCTTCATTCGGTGGCAACCCTTACAATGTTACCATTGCTGGCCAAGATGCTGGCGCTACGTCAGTTTTACTTCACCTCTATTCTGATAGAGACAAATTATTCCATAAAGCTATTGTAGAAAGTGGTACTCCACAGTCTGAAGGCCACTTCGTCAATGGCGATGCAAGCGCTGCTATTAAAATAGCCGAGCATTTGGGATTCAATACCAGCGATAATGAAGTGGCTTTACAGTTTCTAAGCAGAACCTCTCATGAGCTGGTCACAGCTGCTGCCTCTGAATTGAATTTACACCTGAGACCATGCAAGGAGAGATCTTTCAGCGGAATTGATAATTTTGTGGAAAACGATCCATACGCGCTCACAAATAATAAGAAAGTGAAGAATACCCCCATTTTGATCGGATACACTAATAAGGAAGTTGACATGTTGAGCGATGATTACTTTAACACGGATCCGTTTTATGAGAAGTTGAAGAATAATTTCAATATCGATGAAGAAGAGTTGCTAAGGACTGTTAGAATAGTTAAAAACTTTTATATTGGAGACAAACCAGTATCAAAAGATGTATCGTCAGAGTTAGAAGATTTCGAATCTGATTTCGTATATCATCATCCTTCAGAAAGAATTATAGCGAAACTATTAGAAGAAGATGTCGGCTCAATATACGAATATGTGTTTAGCTACACTGGAGATTCCGACGTCGATGGTGCCGGCCATTCTTCGGAGCTGAATTATTTATTTGACATAAACACAAGAAGAAGTGATAGTGATCAATTAATTATTGATCGTATTACTTATTTGTGGGCGAATTTCGTGAAATATGGGTACCTATGCGAATTATTGTTATTATAGACCTTCTTCATTTTTTCCCAATCAGCAAAGAATATTCAAATTAATTTCCCTTTTCCAGAAACCCAACGCCAGAAACTACAGAATTGGTGCCAGTGGAATGGAAACCAGTGACCACTGACACCAGACCGAATATGGTCATAGACACGGACATCCGTCTGGAGAGTAGGGTCGGTAACCAGCGTATGGCCTTCTGGGATCTCTTTTACACAATGTATGGGAAGAACAGCGTTGTTGCTCGAGAGTGCACTATGTACTAGACTTAAAAAGAGTTTGGGCAAAGCCACGTAAGTAATGCGAGGAAATATCGACCAATAGTAGAGCTTAATTTCCTCTTCGTTCTTTTGTCAACGACAACTTTGGACGATATTTTTATTGCATACTCCCAATTCCTTTTTGCACACAGATTTACAAAGCAACTAAGTTTAACTGTGATGTAATTTGTTAAAGTTCTATCTTAAACCAGTCCTCCAGCGAAGATTATGTTTAACTCAATAAAAAACTTCAAATGAATTCAGTTGTAACTGTACTTTAATTCTCCCGTTCATTTTTAAATGTCATTGATTGAAATGCTAAAGTATCGTTGCGCGACATTGAAGGATTTTGGGCGTGTGATATTGAATACCTACAAGATACTTTTACAATGGCAAGTCAGTGTCTCCTCAGTGGGTCGCCTCTCGGACGGATGGGGCTTATTACGACAAATCGAGATGGCACAAAGGATTTGGATCAACAATTAACTGACGCCCACAAGTGAAGCCCACTTGGGGTCACATTGCGAATGTGGTGCGTGCCCATTTTCTACGCATCAAGTAAGTAAATAACTTTTGTTCAGGACAGCATCCCTGTAAGCAAGTTGACAGCCTATCCAGAATGTAGCCTATAGGTTGAAGAATGTACCTATGTTAAATTGCACCTTTAATTCTCAATAATACACCTTTAATTTAATTGAAATACTAAAATGTGGGACAATTAATAGTTTCCTTAATATTGCTTCCAATTTCTAGTGTAGGGTAAACATAAATCTCACATGCAGAGGCTTAATGTTTGTTTGTACGCAAGCCTGCTTTCTCTGCCAAAGGATTTGCAATGCCAATCACAAGAAAGTATCGGATTATAGAATCGAAACCGAATATCCGATTGCGGAGTAATGTTAGTATGCATTGAGTCTTTAGATTTGTATCCTAAGACGATTTGAACAGGCATGTGAGAGGCTTAATGGGTGGCCGCGGGTTCGATTTCTATGCAGAGCATTAATTTAGAGATTGGTATTTTCGTAATTTTCCTTATTGCAATATTGCTTATCTACATTGTAGAGGTCCCGTAAAATCAGCATTAAGTACACAGCAGAAAGTGACGAGAACCAATAACTAGTAATAAATCAACATAGGCATATTTGAATTAAGACTGTAACATGAAAGTATAACATTTCAATTTCGAAACACCCCACTTATGGTATCGTAAGTTTTGCAACTCACACGAGAGAGTAACACACTTCCAACTTCTAATTCCCAGAGCAACAAAAAACAGAATAACCGCATTAGAGCAGCGTTATGATATCGCAATAATGGCAGCAACAGGTTGCCAAGCTAGTACTTTCATATTTTAAACATATTTATGACTGCAAATCGTGATGTGGTAACTTTCCTTGCAATCAAGCTTTAGATACATGCGAAATTAAAGATAATAGGCAAGAAAATGTTTTGAAAACTGCAGAACCAATTTTCCTGAAATACAGCTTACATCCTGCTATAGTAGTAGTAAAAAACAACTCGTTTCTATGATAAGAAACAAGAGATACCAAGAACGAGTGTTGCCACATTATTTTTCTTGCAATATCCAAGAAACCGTTGTCCATAGCCTTATATTCTGTCAAAGCAGTTCTTGCCAAAAAATATTTCCCGGTTGCCTTATGTGTAGAGTAGCCTAGCCACAAGCACATTTTGGGTCTAGCATAACAACGTGCCAAGGCTATTTTACCAGTTTTAAAACAACAAATCGGTAGTTCTCTTTCTTAGTTTATAGGAGGGAATGAGACAGCCGGCTGGCTAGGCCAGCAGTTGTTATGTTTAGTTCGCGGCACTCTCTTTGTTTGACACTTGGTAATTACACTTTCACAAGCCCATCGCGACCGCCAATATCGTTTGTTATTAGATACGCTAGATTTTCACAATTTTCTCCATTCAATACGTGACAATTTAGATTTGTCTTATCAATTTTATAACTTAATCAATCCGCGGTTGGTTTTGATATTTTATCTATTTTCTCATAATAATGTAACACATCAAACGTACAAAATCATGGGTACAATTAGGCATTATTTTGTAGCAAGCTATGTCTTACGTTTTAGTGCCTCTAATATGAAAGCATATCAGTAGTTTTAATATCAAATTAGCATTTAATTAAAGGCCTGTTAGGTAAGTAATTAATTTCTAGATTTGACCGACATAGGTACTACCTACATGTTTAAAAGGGTAAAGAGCGGCTTATTTAAAACTTGCTTAACTTGACAAAGTTAATAGTCATTTTAATAGTTGTAATGCGTGAACAAGTCAGCATTATTTTAAGTTGTATCAATCATTGTTGGATCAACCACCGTCGGCAAAGAATATTAAATGGTATCCTGGTAGGTACCTCTACACATAACATGTGTAAGGAAATAATGGCACGAATTCAATGTCACTATAAATTCTGTTGCAACAAAAAAATAGCTAGGTCATAGGAATTTCTTTCTACTGATCAAATAAGAACTGGTTCGGATCACAAAAACTTAATTGTATAGCAATTATCGCCACAAAGGCTCTCATATAAATTCAAGAGAAGGTTTTTGATTATCGAGTTTTATTTATGTACCCTTATGCGCCAATGACGACTCGGGAATTGAACCCAAGACCTGGAAACTTGAAGGCCCCGACAAGACGAGTAAATGCAAAGTGGAACGCGCTGTGTCGGTTTAAATTACACAAATAACCATGCCGCCTAAAGATTTGATCGATAAAAGATATCGATTCTCAATCGAATAAGGACGGTCAGATAAAATTGTATGTCAAGGGTTTGACGAGGAAAACAATACACGCAAAATTACCTTCTTCGTGAGAAATTAACATACTTTTAACTTGTTTTAAAAGTATGTTCATTTTATAAAAGTCAGTTATTTAAAACCAATTGTAAGCCATTGGTAATTTATAAGTATTATCTTCGTGAATCGACAATTTACGATGAAGAATTAATGAACATAATATGTATTAATGACCAATGGTTTACAATTGGTTTTAACTGCTATCTACTTCAAAACTTCGGGCTTCGTTACTAGGTTGCACTGGGGTCCGGTCTTTTAATAGGTATTATATAAACCATCATTTTATTGTTATTCAATATGGCACATCGCATTTTGATTTGTGTAATGTGTCAATAATAACAAATTCGTTTGTATTCATTGATGTTCAAGGCAAATCATTGAAGTAACATTGACGACTTGCCAGTTTTGATTGAATTGGCATTTTACGAGATCTGTTACACTATCAATATTAATCAAAGGATGTCTTGGAGGTTCGATTCCAGCCAGGGCCAATTTTGAAAAAAAATTTTTCCTAATTATCCCAGGTCGCAGTGTCGCTGGGATCGCCCCCAGTCCATTTTGCGCTACCCATAGTACAAGCGTTGCTTAGTTTGGGACCATACAGTTGGTGTGTCAGTCTGGCGATATTTATTTATTTAAATGCGGTACCTTGTTGGATGTTGAAGTGCGATCAGTGTTTGCGTCAGCGTTCATTTGGCCCCTCCATAAGGCGAGAAAATATTTACGGTCCACGGTGATGATTTAATCAATTAGAGTCTGTCATTACCTATTCACTTCCCTAGGGCTTGCAGAAATGCATACGGACACTTCACGTACGAAAAAGTATACCTAGGCACCTATTTGTTAAGTTTAGACGGAGCCGACCCTAATGAAAGCCTTGGATCATATGGCCAAGAAGATGCAAGACGGGCACGACATTGACTTACGCATATAAATGTCGACAGCCTCCTTCGATGTGCGGATGTCACAGCTTTCTGCTGTCACGTTCAGCTTGTACACCCCGAACTCGCCCATATCTGGCCTCAGCTGACATATAAGCCCACTGTGCAACAATTACAATAGTTTATTACAATTTATAACAAATTCAATATTATATTACTATACCTTGGAAATAGTCATTTCAGACAATTGATATCCATAATGAAGAATAACACCAAAAGTAGCTATCAAGCAAATATCTGCGTTGAAATCTAGACACTAAGTTTGCTAATTCAATAGCACTTAATATAATTAAAAGCCATTCGTTTTTGTTTGTTTTATAGATACAGATTTTAGTATCCTAACGGCGAAGCCGTTGGCAAAGAAAATACAAGGGCAAGGGTTAACTAAACGGAGTACCTACTTACTGATTTTTGGCATGAACATAATATTAATGACCAATGATTTTCCGATAAAATGGAATTGTACGAAATGAGCAGATTTGGGGCCCTGGAAAATATGATCGATGCTACAGGTAGAAAAAAGCGTCAAACAGCCCAATAGATATGAATTTTATGGAGGGCTAAAATCATCCATGAGAGGTGACTTAGGGATGGTAACTATTTCTTCGAGAACATCCCTAGAAAGATATCTGAAGCGTCGTCTCTAGCAACCGAGGGGTGTCTACAAAATATAAAATTGGTAAGTACTTACGTGGTATTTCCAGCGATGACATACTGGTCCGTGACGCCGGAGTACACCCGCCAGGTGGCCCGCCGCGCTGTGTTCACTACCCATGATTCTTCCACGCCTGCTATAAGATTCTTCTGAAGCTCCAATGGACACTGTAAGAGAAGTACCTAAGCATTAAATATAAACTTGTTGAGAGAAGATTACTTAACTGAAATGGAACTCAAATTTGAGACCTGTTTAATTTTAACGCGCCAGCACTGAGAAAAAAGAATAAGACAAACAAATTTGATTATTGTAATTCCAAGTTTTCCTTCTCTTTTTAATACATAGAAAAGTTAAGCAGTTACCGTAGCCTATACATGCTTAGAATACCAAAGGCATTGCTCGCACGTAGACGACCTGAACGGGAGTAAGACACAGGGAGGAGAGGAAAGGGGGATTGGTCTTCCAGCTCTCACTCATCATCCGAAACGGAGCTATGATAGCTGCTCGGCTTTATAACAATCTTCTGTGAGAGGTATATAAATATATAATAACTAGCTGTGCCCCGCGGCTTCATCCGCGTAGTATTGGATTATTGGGTTAAAAAGTCCTATATGTTAATCCTATATGTTAATCCCGGTTATAATCTATCTGTGTTCCAAATTTCATCCAAATCCGTTCAGTAGTTTTTGCGTGAAGGAGTAACAAACAAACATACATACATACATCCACAATCACAAACTTTCGCATTTATAATATTAGTAGGATTTAGCCCTTTTTGACGTCCCACTCCTGGGCACGGGCCTCCCCTCAACATGAGGGGGATTCAGGCCACAATCCACCATGCTGGCCCAGTGCGGGTTGGCGGATTTCACATGTCTTTTTGAAAATTGGTTAGATCTTCTAAGACATGCCGGTTTCCTCACGATGTTTTCCTTCACAGTAAGCAAGTGATAGTCATATAGAAATTATGAATCGCACATGGATTTCGAAAAATCCAGAGGTTCGAGCCGGGGTTTGAACCTGACCTGGTGCCCGCAAGACGCGTGCTTTAACCAATCGGCTATCCCTGTTTTTTATGGTTTTAAAATATTTTATTAAATACTTATCCATTATTTAAAATTTAGTTAACCACCCATTAAAATAACTACTTGTTTTACATACTATTAGGTGAGTAGGTAAACTAAATTAGATCGTTTAATAATGGAATTAAGCTTTATTTCGCTGTCAGATATAGAAAGTATATTTCAGGGCATTCACGGCAATCGAATCTGAAGTAAGTACCTATCTGCTCAGTTGCGTCTACGCGATCATCCACTAAATCAGACAGGCCGACAATTTCTCCGGCCGGCATGGCGCATGGCGGCGCGTGCGCCGAATGCCTGACATACATTACTGGTATTTTTATATTTACTACTTACATGTTACGTACTTAGTCTCAGTCTAGAAAGTGTCTGATAAGTGTATCAATACGAACACAGACATTAGTACTGTTACAATTAGTACTGTATACAGTCACAAATCACTATTTGTGACTGTATAGGTACAGTACTAAATTCCAAGTAAAACTGATTGGTTCTATTTTGAACGACCTAAGTAGTCTTTATCGGCAGCTTCGATCGCCTCAATTTTATTTACTGGATGTCGACAACAGCGCCATCTACCGTGTCCAACTATAGCTAAGAAAAATCCAGGTGACCCCATAAGTACTAAAAAAAACATCAAAATCGGTAGCTCTTTAGGAAAAAAATTACGAACGCACACACCGGAATTTTATACAGGGTATAAGGGGCATCGTAACGAAAACTGATACCATGGATTCAACTCATGATACTGGACCCCCTAGGGTTGTAATTTTCCGTAGATATTTTCATGAATTATGCATTAAAAATTTTTAGTATTTTAAAATAGATTTGGCATGAAATCATTATTCAAGATCATTATAATCATTTGGAATAATTCATAAAAATATCGACGGCAAATTCCCACTCTGGGGGGTCCAGAATCATGAGTTGAATTCATGGTATCAGTTTCCGTTACGACGCCCCTTACACCCTGAAATTATAATTATGGAAAAGTCGGTGGGCAAACGTCCAATGGCTTCTTATTACTTCTTACATTCAATAAATACATACATGCCTTGGTATCAAAAACTAATAGTTACTTATATCTGAAGTGGTTGTTGAAACTACACCTAACACACAACAACACACGTTTGAAAGTACTTGAGCTGACACAAGTTCAATTTACATCAAACAATAAGTAATTAAGTACCCTATTAATATATAATTATCGGTAGGTACTCGACTGAGAGGTTACAATAAATAGGGCGATGCCCTATAAAACAACAATAGTTATCTAAGTAGCTGCCCTCCTATATAGTGATAATTGGCTCTGTTAAAATATGGGATGGGCGGTGGCGAACCTTGCTAATAAATTCATGTTAGAACTATTGGATAGTGGAACCATTCCCTTTATTAGGCAGGTAGGTAAGTACCATTGTTATATTCACTGATAACTGGTCTTCAATCAGCTGTAACAGTCTTGTCTCTATGGCAATTAGCCCATACCAGCTACATATATTTTGTCTCACGCTTTGCACCGGAGGGAAGTGGAAATATTTTCTTCCAACTCCTCCTATTATTTCTTTCGATTAAATTCGCGCGGGTTCCAAGACAATTTAACTTTTCCCCGGGACTCGTCGAGGGTCAAACCTCGACGTCATTATTGGTCACCATTGTCGATCCTGGCTTACAGGAGTTACAGTGGTGGGAGTGTGTGGCGGGACTAGTCCCATAAATTTATTCACTGATACAATAATAATTTAATAATTACATCTAGGTTTCAAACTAAAACTCTTAAGTTTATTTTGTTTAGGCCTGCGGCAGAAGCTACGAATTGTTATTTTTAATTCCTCGACAGAAGATCCGGCAATAAACTCAGTAGCCTTTTTACCCGTCTGCGCGACGCGGGGTGGGTAATGTGTTTATCAGCCCATGTATGTATGTAATCTAGACCGGCTCAAATCTTCCCAATAATGGGTCCCGAGTGTTAAAGATATATTTATTACTCAACAGAATTCTAGACTACTAAATTTCAGTTCAAGCTGATGGTTTTGTGAATTTTAAATTTTTTGTAACTACCTTAGTTGTTTTGTAGTAGACGACCGTTCGGCGCAGTGGTTCGAACGTAGGCCGCTCGGCTCACTGCACATGGTGGTTGCAGGTTCGATTCCCGCCGTGGCAAATTTCGGAAAATGCCTTTTCGTAATTTGCCCTGGTCTGGGTATCACTGGGATCGCCCCGGGTCCATTGTACGGTACCCATAGTACAAGCGCTGCTTACTTTTGTCAGTGTGTCTGGCGATATTTAAATGTTAAATTTAAAACCTATCTATTTTATATTTATTTTGACATCAAAAGTCATAGTAAATGATATTTGCTAGCTAACCACTGATTGCGTAATATCAATATAATTCACAATGCTCATCTACCTACACAAAAACAAACAACATCCGGTGCTACTCAAGGTGTGAGGGGTTAGCTCAGTTATCTGCGGGGTATTTTAAATCATTCGAATCGATATTGGAAACGGATTCAGAAACTTTATGCCGACTTTAAAGTTATTTCAAAATTATTTTACCGTTAGTTAGTAGTTACCTGTTAGTAAGACAAGCAAAAATACAGACTTCAAAGTTTCCGAATCCGTTTCCAATATCGATACGAATTATTTAAAATTACCCCTCTGGAGTAAAATAAAATTACCCCCTCTCAACAAAGGATCGAATGATGAAGTGACGTCTTCGTAACAAAGTACCATAGCCGTTATGAAAACTAAAATGATCGGAAATGTATAAAATAAGAACCTTGTTATGTGGATCATGGTCCTCGTTACATATCTACGTTATGTTTTTCACCTGCATAATTAAACTAAGTTTAACTACGTGTCTCGGTCGTCGCTGCTCCGATACGTACACGTGTGGGCAGATTTCCCCGGGAAATACCCGCGACACAAGTTCGTATTGATTGCTGTCGATATGAAAGCACAGTTGTTAACAAATAAAATCAATTCTGAGGTGGATTTAGGACCAGCTTGAGTTATCCCTACACTATCAAATTAGCTTCGTGTAGGTAGGAAGCCATTCTTATGTTGTCCTATCTTTGTTCGTGGAGATACAACTAAAAAGAAAAGAGAGGAAAGGACAGCTCTTGCTCCAGCTCTAATTCTTGGTTCGTTTGACCTAGACACCGTTACAAGAAATACTTATATTGGTAAAATTAATTTTACAACCCGACTGAATCTAATTTATGAACCAAAGGAGCAATGTATTACATACCCATCTCTTCGTCACTTTCACAAGTAGGTTATACAATCAACAAATAAGATAAGCGAAAGCGATATTGAATCTTATTATAATTTTAAAAATACATATTAAAAATACACTAGGTACACACGACGACAAAAAGCCTTTAGCGTTCACAATAACTCGTGTGGTAAGTTATGCTGCTGGCATTGTGCTCGTCCATATTTTACAATACAGTGATGGACGTCCGTAAAAGGCATTCGAAAGCAACATTTTGTTTACAAATCGAAGCATTTTAAGCGCCCATTGCACGGTTTCAGTGCGTAAATTACGTAAACTGTATTATTACAGTGTCGCACATGAAAATCGAAGCGAGACGCACTTTAAAAGAACTTATACTTACGCCATATCAGCGTATTATACTTATACTCGTAATTGTGTGACTATCTACTTAGTTGCCTCAATTTATATCAATCCAAATTACAAGCCGCTACTGTAAACATTGCTGCCTTGCTCAAGCATTACGTCCTTGAGAAGAGCGGAAAACATTTAATTAAATTTAGTGAGCAAACAAACTATACAACAGAATTAGCACTAATAAGTACTTACAATAACACACTGAGAAAAAAAGGACACAAATATTTTTTATTGTTTCTAGAAACAGAAACCTCCTTTTTAATATCTTTACTGTAGTTGCAAGAACAAATACATTTCACGGAAATTAATATTACAATCTAAATATATATAACTCAATGGTGACTGACTGACTGACTGACATAGTGATCTATCAACGCACAGTCCAAACCACTGGACGGATCGGGCTGAAATTTGGCATACAGGTAGATGTTATGACGTAGGCATCCGCTAAGAAAGGATTTTGAATAATTCTACCCCCAAGGGGATGAAATAGGGGATGAAAGTTTGTATGAAACATTGTCAATTAATTCCACGCGGACGAAGTCGCGGGCACAGCTAGTTTCTTTATAAAATACTACACTTTAGGGTACCTATACAAAAGTCATTTATTTGTAAGCGTAATTTTTTTCTCAGTAGAACTAAACTATAATTTTGTCTAATTGTTAGCTGTTATGCAAACCGTAGCCACTGATTGATTCCGTGGAAAAACAATCAATTTGTGAAATGAAAATTGCTTTCTTGAGATATCCGTGAAACTATCTACGAGTAGCTACCTACTTACTTACATTTACTCTATTTTACACGCTTCGATTCAAGTTCATTGACATTATAGGAATAGATATAATTAATGGATTGCCAGAACCCACTATATTACATGGTAGTATTGTTATTACACAAGTGTTTCACGCAGCTCGACCCAAATACCCATATGCGGTGAACGCGGCGAGAAATCGACGAGACCTGTTAAAGCATTATCGTTTGCTCTTATGCAGGAAAATTACTGTCGTCCAATATTGGACCCAGCATATGGTAAGCAGTTCTAAGTTTAGTAAAAATACTTGCTTATGGGTAAGGGCGATGTACTGTACCTATCGTAGGGGTAAGTCGTTGTGTACCGACCGAGGTTTAAGGGCTCAGTATCTTTATTATTATTTTTTTATTGGGTTTCCGTATTTTCAAATAATAATGAGTCAATTTGACTGGTATGTTAACATTATAAATTATATTATTCTGCTAAGTTGGGTTGTGATAAACGGATAAATGAGACCATTAAAGTAGTGCAAGAGAGGTGATTCTTGCATTCGTAATAGGTAATTTTTTTTTTAAATGTTACGTATGAAAACATTTAGGTTCAAGAAGGTACCTATCTCCTCCTCATTCCTTATAGGTAATACGTTAGTAAGTACCGCTCTCACTTGTTTATAACTTTTTTAGTAGGCTAACCTTAGAACAATATTATCTTGCCTTACACATCCGTCTTTGTTAGAATAACCTACCTACCTACGTAACGTAATGTTTTCGAAATGAATGCAAACAAATAATAGATGCACAAAAGAAAGTAGGTATCCATTGACCAGTATTCTCTTTACACCACCATTCCATTCATTGGCAAAGCAAAATGGTAGGCGCATACAATAGACATAAATAGGGAAGGTTAGTATTATAAACATTTCCTTTATACCTAACTACTTGGCTAGAACAGACGCAGTGATAGTCAAGTTGGTCGCATGCATACTCTCTCACAAACCCTGGCTCGCAACTCCAGGATCTTAATGTGCGAATCACTTGCTGGTCTTAAGTCTGCCAATTTAAACCCAACAGGATTACCATTATATTGATGACCATGATTACCATACCAGATACCATTGGTCATTAATATTACCTTCATGGAGTCCTGATCATAAATTCTTAGCATCGATATTAATAATAATAAATAAATATCGCCAGACTAACACCAACTGCATGGTCCCAAACTAAGCAAAGCTTGTACTATGGGTACCGTACAATGGACTGGGGGCGATCCCAGTGACACCCGTGACCGGGTCAAATTGCGAAAAGGCCATTTCCGAAATTCGCCCCGGCGGGAATAGAACCCGCAACCACCATGTGCAGTGAGCCGAGAGGCCTACGCTCAGACCACTGCGCCAAGAGGTCGTCCAGTAAGTAAATAAGTACCTATGATGTTAATAACCTGACTTTGGCCCTTAAACGGTGCAGGAAAACGCCCTAAGGAAACCTGCACGTTCGAGTGAATCATGCAAGTACCTAGTTGTAGACTACGAAAAGAAGAGTTATACGAGATACCTAGATATAGAGACTCTTGTTGGTAACTTGGTACCCTCTACATAAGAATATTTTCCCGCATACAGCGTGGTGTGAGCTGATTTGCACTATATTGAGTCGTAGTAAGAGTCGCTATTAATTTAATTATCTTTTTGGAGAGCATCATCTATTCGTAGAGCTATTATTGTTATCTTCGCTTATATTCCGTTTCATAGGTAAGTACCTACCTATAATCTGAGAAGTGTCTAGCCTTCAATATTAAATAGATATTTCGTAAGGAAACCTTGACTTAATTGCATTAAGTTAATTCGATATTTCTTATGAACAAAACTGTCCGCACTCACGTTTGCGTAAAAAAGTGCCGAGTTATTGTTTTTTTTCAAACTGGACCCGCGCATTGAATTTATAATAGGTAAATAAAATAAAGACGAATTTGCATTATTCAACACTTGTTTACGTTGTTCCGTTCTTGATCCAACTCACGCCAACCTGGCTATTAAAAGTTTTTGATACTCTAGGTAGGTAAGTACTTATTCACTAGAACTAGGTATTTATAAGTATCTACTGCCTGTAGTACGTAACTGTACCCACTCAATCGGTAGCCAAGTACTTAAGCATTTATAAAAGGAACTTGTACCACCAGTTAGAAAAGCAATTAGAAAAAAACCGGCATCGCTTACCTTCGAAACGTATTTAAAATCCCTTTGAATTTTACATACCTAGGTAGGTAAGTAAGTACTTACAATGTTTATGCAATCAAAAGAATAGATTTATAATGAACACTTACCCGAAAGCAATCATCAGAGACGCTGTAAACTCCAACATCGGTCTCCGACACCCCCACCAAGTATGCCTGGTCCATCTTCAGAGCAGTCATGTTCAGACCCTCGTACTCCTCGATCCCGGGGTCCTCCAGCCATGACTTGACCACTTCCTTGTACCACTGCCAAGTATCATTACCAGCCGACTCATTCATATTTACGAACTAAACTCGAAATGTTTCCAACTTCTTCTGAACCAGGAAGTAGTCGAAACTCACACGCGAACTTCACGATCGAAAGACATTGTTAATTTAAGTTATTATACCTAATTATAATTTTTTGTATAAATTTTTTTAAAGATGCCCGCGCTATACGACCGACCGTCGTGAGACGCGAAATGAGACTGACTGACAAACTGAGTCAACGCGAAACCGGTGGTGGCGCGTCGGCACCAAACAAGACATGTGAATGCATAAAGCTGTCTCCGGTGATCTTGGAACGATCCGATGAAAGCGCATCGCGCTAAGTTCATGCACCTTTGATGCACCAGTTTTTCGACGACACATTTGATTGATTGCACAGGATGATTGGTGCACGCTAAGGAAGCACAACCAATTATGAACGATCCGATCTATAAGAGCCCAAGCACTCAACGACTTTTGCACCTCTGTCGACGCGTGTTAAACGCAACAAGAAGCAAATTTGACTTGTTTTTCCTATCAAAGTGTTTTTCATATTACGCGCGTCAACGAAGTCTGCAGAAAATAAATTGTGTGCAAAGGTAGGCCTTTAAAACATGGTACCCACAACAAAATTAAGATCAAAGTAAGGCCGCTTCCTGACTTGGCGGTGCGGTATCGGTACGATTTCGTTTCGGTATACCGCATCGGTACCGAAAGCTTACCGAGCGCCTATATTTGAATGCACGCTTCCTGATTGGCGCGGGCTGCGCGGGAGCGGGGCGGTAAGCGAGCGGCATACCGCGTCGCGGGTCGGACAGCCAGTAAAAGCCTGCATGCCGAGCGCACACCGCGTGTATTTGGTAAACAAAATGGCGATTCTGCCAAGATCCTACTGTTTTATACCGAAAGCATATCGACAGTATACCGCCTAGTGAGGAGATCTGAGCGACATTAGTAAAGTCGCGGTATAATATAAATTACTGCATACCGATACCGCACCGCCAAGTCAGGAAGCGGCCTAACCCCCGCGTCCTGTCTAACACATACCCCTACATTACATTAACGGCATGAAGTCGCAAAATAACAGAAGACGAGACTGCAATTTACCTGTCTAACTAGTTACTAAACATTTCCACAGTGTGGACTGTTACTTAGAATGTATTAAGGTAAATACTTACAGCAAACGGGATAACACTTTATGTAGGTACCTATACGACCTAAAAATCTAATAAAATTCTGCGATTTATACCTACTTAATAGTTTAGAAGCCTTTTTTAATCAACTAGTAAACGCACAGGACACACCTAGATATCCATTATTCAGACGAACAAACAGATCCAAAGGATTTAAAGCACGCAATTCCTGCAATTAACATCTGTAAATTACGCTGTTTCATTAGTCCGAAATAAGACTTAATCCGCAATTTATGCATTAGTAGGTATAGGTAATCGGGTATTTAATTAAAGGATTACTAAACATATAATGGTAGTTAAGTAATAAAAAAATATCCAAATTGGAGCTCTATTTTTATCCCCCGAAAATTTTAAAATATTGTAATCTCTAAATAAATACTATGCAAATGTTTACAAACTGTTTCTCGAATATTGGTTGCTGCTACTCGATGTAGTTTACAAAACACATTATCTCTATAGCTATATATAGCTATATTCTAGGTCCGCAACATGAAAGTTGAGACAAATATTACAGTAAGTATCTAAGTACCTATATAAACATGATCGTTAGGTACTATAAGGTAATAGATAATATAGGTCTTCGTAAGGCATATTAGCTATAGCTACCGTACAGAACGTACCTACTTAAATTATTATTTCGGACTGTTGAAACACCTATAGATTGCCCTTCAGAACCAATAAAGGATATTGATAATCGCTGAATCAGTTCGTTCGAGTCAGTCTTAGTTACATGTCAATATGCAGCACAAAAGCTGGCTGAAACTTTGTGTGATGCTGTTATGTTGGATCGGTGGACGTGGTGAAGACACAGGGTTTCCTGCCGGCCTGATGGCGGACTGTAAGTTTTATTTTCATTACTTTGAAGTAACTACTGGACTTGTCAGATTGCTGATGCTAGGTAGATAGTTACCTTGGGATGCACACATGTATTTTTGCTTAAGATTCAGATTTCGTAAAAAATCTTAGCATGTCTTTTCAATGTAAAAAAACCGTCTTTCAAAATTATTAAAAGACGTTCTCATAATAATTTATCATAATAACCTAATACCATTTGGGAAACTAAGTAGTATTTCAAAATTATAAACAGATATTTAAAAATGGAAAAATTAAAAAGGCATGTTAAGATTGTTTACTAAACCCGCATCCTAAGGAAAAATACACTACTTATATGTGCATAAGACATGTACTTAGATGTTCTTTTGTTTTACATTCAAGGGGTTAATTAACCTCATTTAGACTAGGATATCATGAATCTTTTGTCTTCATAGCCTGTAAGGCCAAGAGAAGTGCCAAGTTAGCGGAGCTTACAGAGCCAAGCGATCACGGAAAATTATGAATCGGGGAGGGTTTCAATTTAAACGGTGGTAGAGCCACGCTGTAGCCATTTGACTACAGGTCATATAGAGGCTGGCTCGACTGGGGTTAGTTCAACTACCACATAGATCAACTACTCTGTTCAAGGTCCAGGAATGAATCGCAGCACACTCTTGTCGAAAGACACGAAGCGGTCCCTGTCCGTGGTGGTGGTGTACCCCTCAGCCAGCTTTCTTGGCTACGGGGAGGTCAGGTGCAAGCTGGATGGCGGAGTTGACTGCGCCGCACGGCATTTGAATCTCAGTCGTAAGACAATGGTGATAGAGACTATTTGTACTTAGATTATATTTAATAACCATAATACGTGCTCTTTTGCATTAACGTTATTGTGAGTCACTCAAAACAAAGAATCAACTGATTCATTTGAGTGTCCCATTCTATAACAACCGCATAATGTGCTATAAGGAATGAATAATGAAGTAGGTAAGTACCTTACTACCCACAAAATATTTGTGCAATATAAACGTCTCAATTAAGTACCTACAATAAGTATCATTTTTATTGTAGGTAGGTATGTGGAGTTGTTTTTTTAAAAAGACAGTTGTTTTTCAAAAACACATGAATGTAAGTATAGGTAGGTAAGCACCTTCAGGCACAGAATTCTATTATTTAATCAATCATCATCATCACCATGTCTCATCATTTTTCAATAAAAAATTATATTGTCCATGACTCGAATCTCGATTGGCATCAGACATTGATCTTTATGCTATATACAATCAAGGTTAATTTAGCAAGCTTAGCGGATTATGTAATCCGATAAACTTGTTTCTTGTCCTTCCACAGTCATGTCAAATACCTATTTAAATGCCCACAGGTGTTGATAAGTGGATACTTGGGCACCACATTCTCACCTATTATCCGGTCCTTCATCGCGCAGTATATATCTGAGAACTGCAATGTCATCGTTTTGGAGAACTTTCCCGTTTTAGTGCGGAGTTACCCTCTGTAAGTAACTTCCCCGCTAGCAAACAAGATTGCGTCATACAATTCCAGTGACGTGATGGTTTATAAATTTAGGAGAGTCTTTGGGAAGCCAACGAACATAGGTTCCTTAAACTCAATGTGACACTTACATTCTTCGATTTGTAGGTTCAAATTTGGTTAAATTAAGTTTCAATTAAGGTTCAATGGCACCAGTACATCCAGTTGGATTTCCTGGCGTTTCTAAAGTTCTAAGTAAGAAGTACCTAACCACAGAGTTTCTTGACGGATCTTCTCAGTGGAAGTACTACCTAGCATTCCGCACCAGTGGTAAATTCTCACTATTCATAAGTGCGTTGTTGACCTACATGAATGAAAGATATAGATTTTTTTAGCTCCATAGACCAACCTAGGTATAGGTTAGGGCGTTTTTATTACCTCCCAGAAATCCTACCGACGCGCAAAGACCTCAATGTCAATTGGTATATTTGCAGACAAAACCTACTATGAAATTTCATCGACCAATCAGAGGCCGCATTTAAAACTTGGTGGAGTTTGTTTATGTTGCTATCAGTAAAGAGTTTAGGTATATACCTACACGGCCTTTTTCGCTTTTAAACATCCAGGCTAACAACTAGAGTATTCATTACACAAGCCAACATTCCCACATATGTATAGCTATAGACCTACTGTATAAGAACACTTGTTCACACATGCGATGGAATATCTCCGGGCATGCGTTTTTTTTGCTCTGCGCCCGCGCACGCTGCACGCAAAAGGAAACGAGCAATTTGTTGTCTCAAGGCACTTGATCACTTGCAGCCAGATATCATAAACATAAATAACAGCCTCAGCACTTATCGATGCCACTAGCTATTTATTTTGACCCCGAATTATGTAAGCATCTCGCAAATCATAACGTTCAATAGAATGGCTGTAACTAGTGTGTATTATAATTATATTTAATTAGTAACGCTTTACTCCTCGACCAACCTTTGCATGGCACGCAGTTATTTGAGAAAACGAATATATACTAACTAACTATAGATACCTATGTATGTATGCCCCGATCGTCATTTGTTTTATGCAGTGCGTGCGCAAGTAATACCGAGATTGGTTCCTATTTTGTTGTCAACAAATCACGGCTGGACTAAATTTGACACAACTAAAAATAAAGCTGTCTCGCTCATACATTACTACCATGAGAAAGAAGGCAATACGTTATTTAGAGTGCCTCTCTCTATATCAGTTAGTGGTCAACACCATCTATGGAGACTTGGGCCATGTGAACTGCACTTTGTAATTATTACCTATTGTTTCCCAGAGCAGCCCGCATCTCCAAACCACTGGGCGTGCTGTTAGGGAAGTTCCTCGCGTCCCTGACATTACAGGGCTTACCTTCAACTCAGTTGCACTTGATTGGAGCCAGCCTTGGAGCCCACATTGCTTCTTTCGCCGCCGTGGAGTACAGGCGGCTGACAGGACGACCGCCTCGGAGACTAACGGGTAGGCTATCATCAGTAGCTTGAAGACACGTTACGGTCGCTCTTCGCTCGCAGACATCATAGACAATCACAGTCATCCAGGGGCGCGCGTGAGATCATTGGTACACTTTTGTAGTTTTTTCGGCTCGGAACCTTTCTGTTATAAAGTTTTGAAAATCATAACGTATTTATTATATGAGTTTCTTTTCAAACTCTCATAAAAATACCTTTGCTATTTTCATATAATTTGAGCCATTCATCTTTGTACTTCCTTTTTTCATTCTTGCGATTTGTTTAGTGTCTTCTATTCTTGGTGTAAATATACCGTACCACGCGGTTTCATCCCACAGAAAAGTGTGTTCTCTTTGGGCTTGGGTTCTATATATTACAAAGCAAATCAGTTCCCTACCTACTTACAAAAAAATAATTATCAACAAATTAGTTCAAGCGACTTTCAGTTCTTGAGTCTCTCTTCTTAAGGTTTGGATCCCGCCGGCCCCTGCTTCCGCAACCTACCTCCCGCGGAACGCTTGCACGCCGCCGTCGCCAGCCACGTGGACGTTCTGCACACTAATATAGACGGCTTCGGAATTGCGGACCCACTGGGCCACGTCGACTTCTACGCTAATGGCGGTGAGTGGATAATCAATATTGTACGCTTTTATTTCACAATAGGTAAGTGGAAATTATTCGTTTTCTTTTCTCTATTTACTACTCGTATTGTTAGATAATTCTCCTACCCACATAACCTCACCGAGTGAAAAAGTATAAAAGCGCTTGGCTTTCGGACACGACCGACGTATTTGTTGTGATAGGAATATTTCCTTATTGTTATTGTTAAAGTTAATTTAAAAGCTGTGAGTTAAATTGTTCAAGTAAAGATCATTGTTAGAATTAATTAAGAAATTACGCGAGTAGTTTCTAAGACTATGCTATTTTATTTTCTTTCATCAAAACTTTTTTGCCTATAACTCATACAAAAACATCAGATCTTATAGATCATTAACTTTCGATAAACACTGATCATAAATTTAGTTAACATTCAAAAAATCTTAAATTAACGTTCCGGTGCATAATCTTGATTGATCGCAAAAACCAACCTCGTGAAACCCGCCGTGCTATCAAACAAAATAAAAAATTGCCATAAGTGATCATCCGTTCTGAAGCTAAGATGCCACACAAAGAATAGCGTCAGTCTAGAAATTCAATTTAATTATGTACAGCACAGAAAACATTTTCAATATTCTTACCACCTTTCCTTATATTCCAGGAGAATTTCAGCCCTATATCAAAAGGAGTTTCATCATGCCATGCTTCCAACTATGCAGCCACATCCGCTCCGCCCTCTATTGGCTCGTAGCTGCGACTAACCCCGACAAATTTGTCGCAATCAAATGCGACTCAGTCGCAAGCGTGCGTCACGGGAAATGCTACGATGGAAACATACGGACAAACGTTCTTGGGTCTAAAACGAATTTCAATAAGACAGGGATATTCTATTTGGCAACGTTTGGTGTCCCTCCGTTCTATTTGGGCGTTAGAGGTTTAAAGAAGAGGAAATATGGCGTCAACGAATATTTGTTAAAGGCTGCATCGGATAAAGATATAACTTTATAAATAGGTGTTTAAAAGAGGACTTATTATTTGTTTGTGCGCTCAACAGGAACATCCTAACGTGATTTTAGAAAGCATGCTGTCACTGTCATTGTTATTTCTAATATACGTGGTGTGAGGGGTGAGGGGGACGGAACACGTTAACGTAACCCTAGGTTTGCACTGACTGAAACATGTTGTCTCTATTTTTTGTTTTCATAAA
Source organism: Notodonta dromedarius (assembly GCA_905147325.1). Taxonomy (NCBI): domain Eukaryota; kingdom Metazoa; phylum Arthropoda; class Insecta; order Lepidoptera; family Notodontidae; genus Notodonta; species Notodonta dromedarius. The sequence goes on along the minus strand of LR990165.1, from coordinate 9,065,901 downwards.
ATATAACCTTACTAAACACACAAAAAGATTTTCAGGCGTTAAATTGACAAAAGTACATATAAGTTAACATTTTAAAACTAATTACTAGTGGGGAATTAGTTATTTCAAAATTGAACGTTATAAATTCGAGATTACATTCGGTAAGGATAAATACACTTCACACTACACTGCAGATAAGTTCATACATACACTAATAGAATTGGCCATTATGTCCGCTATAACTGGCGGTCTTTTTATAAACATTTAAATTAAAATCAAAATACCAATTATTACCAGAGCGATTTTATTGTAAATTTCATCACAATGCGTTAACAACAACTATTATTATGTTTCCGTTAGGCCGATACATTATGTCGGTATAAAAACTATCTATAAAGTTATTATGTACATAATGTTAATGAAGTTCAGTCCAGTGTAACCTCAGCGCTAACTAGGAACGCTCCCAACTTGAGCGAGTTATGGAAGCCATTTAGAATTAAACCCTAAAATAGATTGAAACCATTTACAATGGCTTTACACGACATTTTTAGAGCAAAAATGCTATTTGAGGGTTATATTTCAATACATCAAAATTCGATTACTTCAATTGATATTTTCTTAACTTTAATTTAGTATATTAAAATCAATTTAGAACCCCATTATATGCAAGAAGCTGCCGAATCAAATTAGTTGCAAGATCAAATTAGAAAATAATATCAATTTCGTTATTGTAAAAAGATATCTTAAATATATTGTTTATTACATTTTCCAATAAATAGTTAATCTAAAATAACCTATGGCTATTAACAATGATATAACACAGATATAAGAGTATAGTAAAGCATTAATATTTCATAGAAACCAAGCAAACGTAAGCAGGGTTGCCCACTCTAAGAATTTTCTACCAAAAGTAAATTACGAGTCCAAATAATATAGGTAGTTACAAAAATAAACTAAATCTACCATAAAGCCAATAAACAATAAAAAATAAAGTATCAAATTAGCAGTTAATTTAACTTATCTGGCAACCCTGATAAGTAGAATAATAACACTCCAGTCAGATCTCTAATACAAATAAATGATACAAAAAATAATACAATTCATGCCTTATGATAAAGTACATTTCTAGTTATTTATTTCTTTATCAATATAAGCATCGCAACGTAATAATTTTATAAGCTACAAAGGGTATATAATTATAAAAATAGGAAATTTCTCATTGGAATGTGACTAATATCGATGCTTGATGACAACATTTCAGTTTTACAGTGTAATGCACAAAGATGGAGCCCACTTATTATAGTAATCCTTTTAAAATATATCCGATGGTGTCTTTCAGATTAACTTTGCAACACAAGAGACAGAGATAGAGGTACAAAGTCAATCGACACGGATTGACTTTGTATGTCTATGTCTGCCTCTCGTGTTGCAAACTGCAAATGTACTGAAACTCTCAACGCTCTTGATCACCACCTGGTCACCACAGTATTAAAAAAACCGGCTTCATATCTCTTATTTCTTAAGATGTTATCTGTCGAGTAATGCCCAGCACACACCGCTGGAGGCGCGGCGGAGAGCAATTGAAGACAACAATTTAATATAGACCTTAAATACCTTGACATACGGTATGTATGAGCAGTCGCGCGTATGCTCTTGTAGTAGCTTGAGAGCGCTCCGAGCACCGCGTGCGAATTCATTCAAGCGACCGTATGTCAAGGTAGTTAAGGTTTATATTAAACTAGCTGTGTCCGCGACTTCGTCAGCGTGGAATTTAATTGACAAAGTTTCATACAAACTTTCATCCCCTATTTTATCCCCTTGGGGGTAGAATTAATCAAAATCCTTTCTTAGCGGATGCCTCTACGTCATAACATCTACCTGCATGCCAAATTTCAGCCCGATCCCTCCAGTGGTTTGGGCTGTGCGTTGATAGATCACTATGTCAGTCAGTCAGTCAGTCAGTCACCTTTGAGCAGAGAGGTGTTAACTAAAGGAGGCGTGACGTGCTTCATTTTACTAATAAAAAATTCTGTCAGATTTTGGGGGGGACGAGGTAACCACTACAAAGAAATGATGCACAATTACAAAAAAAAAATTGTGTCATTATGAATGCACACTTAAATAAATATTCAACACTAGTAACTTTTACGCACACTAATCGGTCAAATACGTCAACATGCAAGAATTTACGAGTGTAAGACACTAAGTGCAATAGGGAGAAACCAATATCGATATTTCTAATTAGATATATCGATAGTTTTACTTGCTCAGCATCACAAAAATATTGCATAGACGTGTGAATTTCTTCATCTAATACAAAATATGAATTATTTTGTATATTATGGTATCTTATACAGTACGATGGTTTATCGTTTATGCAATACTTTAAAAAAATCCCTCGCTGTGGTAATGAAACATTTAAAATAAATAATATTTTACAACAATATACAAGGTGAAACTTCTATTGCATCACTTATATATACTACACGTGTATATATCAGTGAAATATTTTTTTAGAATCATGTGAGTAGAAGTATAAATAAAATATTTACGGCATCAGCTAAAAAATAATATTGGTACGGCATTATCTACTATTTTTCGTCGTTTATTAGATAAACATTGGAATTGCGACGAATCAAAGTGTACTGAACAAATAATACTTGTGCGAGTAGGTTCCCAACTCCTCCTTCTATTGCAAGATTTTTTCTATTTGGTTTTAATTGAGGGTATTTGGGAAATCTGGAAAAATAGTGGAATAATGATAAGTTAAAAAATAACAATACGTAATTATATTTTTACTATATATAATTTAAAGTAAAATAAAATAAAAACTCCAAAAAATATAATTTTATCGACACACGTCCACAATCATAAATTTATCACTGCCGCAACACTATTCATAATGGCGAACTCGAGATACCATACTACACTTTTCAATTATTTCGTACTCGATTGTTTAATCGATAAAGTTTTCGATTTTTATGACATTTTATATTTTAATTATTTTATTAGAAAAAAGGGATTAGTTACACCAAAAACACTTACATATGAAACGTTACTGTGTCTTTTTGTAGATAATAGGTGTTTGACCTTTTCTTGCACAGGTTAACAGCACGGATCGGCATTTTTTACGGAGCTCCTTACACCGCGAAAACGATGTTGACTTTGATAAAATCGATTCCGTAAACAGTTTTTATAAATGTGTTAGACCTTCTTGGTCTTATACCTTGGCAGAGGGGAATGATCATGTAAAACTCGTCCATAGTTAAAAGGTCTAAGCCTTTGAGTTATATATATTTAGATTGTTGTCTTCAATTGCTCTCCGCCGCGCCTTCAGCGGTGCGCGCTGGGCTTATGAGTAGTAACAATATACTTTTGACATTTTTAAAAAAAGTGCGCTCCATGCTTGTTATAGCTTTTTGACAATGCGAGTGTGGAACTTTTCATCCTGATGGGACTGTACGGTTCAACGATTCGAGTTTAGTGAAGTGATTAAGTCTAACGGTGATATGCTTCGTATTTATTAAGGCTACGAATGCATCAAATGCGAATATACTGGCTACTTTTTTATGACATCACTGTAAATTAAATGAAGAATAAAAATAGTACCGCGCCACAGACCAATAAACCATAGACACCGCATAGCCCGGCACCCCTGCTTGCCTAACACATGCATAGCCACTGCATGAATGGCTCGACCTTGAACGGACGAATCTAAATTCTCCGCCTTCCCCCCGATTTGACAATTGCATTCTCATACAATACTAGACGTAAGCGGTTTGATGTCTTATTGGTCTGTGTACCGCGCAGAATAATCGCCGAGGATCACCTTTCTTGTCCAAATATGCGTGCTTCGTTCGATTACTCCTATGTTAGTATAGAGGCGACGATAATTTAAAATTGCCACATCGCATAGCATAGGTATCATTCAAGACGTTCTGGCAGTCATACATATCAGTTTATAATTTAAATCTTTTTCGAATTCAGCTACCAAATAATACGTGTTTAACATTCCAGTAAGAAAATAATATTGCTTCTTGACGAAAATAATATTGTAAAATGTAACTCCTCTCTGAATTATGCAGATTATACTTAGCAGGTGAACTTTTTAAAAAGCTATGATTCATAGTAAAATAGTTTCGATATTTGTATAAAAAAATACTTACTATATTCTGTACAAGTTAGCTTGATCGTTTTGACAGACGGAAAATAGACATTTATAGGGTCAGGATATAAAAAATTGTCGATAGAAATTATCGAGGTTTCATGCTATCATCGATTCTAAAAACGAATATTTTAATATAAAATGACATTTATTCTCTTAAAGGAGTACACCCCAAATCCATATCTGGATCAGTTTCTGAATCGCTAAAACAATCTGATAAATCTACTATATAAAAATAAGTCGGGTTTTCCTTCCTGACGCTATAACTCCAGAACGCACGAACCGATTTCCACGGTTTTGCATTCGTTGGAAAGGTCTCGGGCTCCGTGAGGTTTATAGCAAAGAAAATTCAGGAAAAAATTCAACAGAACGCGGACGGAGTCGCGGGGCACAGCTAGTTTATTATAAACTCTTGTTCGCAAATATTATCAAATTGGACGTCCCGCTCCCGAAATTGGATTTTATTTACTCACTATTATTTTAGATCAAGTATATACAAATGTAAATAATGTTATGATATTAAAATAAACTATAAATTAAGCTATATCGTCTGTGGCCACGATGATTCATCGCCCATCACTAATTAGGTCGGCATGCCCATAAAGTGTGACATTGACAGGTACTGTCTGTACTATTATGAAATTCAGGACTTCATAGGCGTGATTTTACTGACAGCTGTCGCAGAGATCAAGCTATCTTGTACAGATAATAAAAGAATATTCGTGAAATATTTCACATAAAATATGTTCAGAATTTATATTTAAGAATGCCCAAAATTCATTAACTAAGTTGCTAATAAAGTGTCGAATATTTTCTAATACAAATTTCCGTTTTAGGGCCTTCACATACAGGAATGCCATAAACATAGTCGGATTGATATAAACAACTTATCTGACTATGGAGACTTGTCAGCTTTCGGCTATCCGTCATCTGGGGAGGCTCTATCTCGGCTCTTTATTTTTATTTCCAGGTATGCCAGGTTCTGTTTGACTACTAAACAGAACACAATGACATTTTTTTTATATAACAAAGTCAACATACAAGCGTGTGACCCGCCTAATGTTAAACAGTTACCGTAGCCTATTGATGCTTGAAATACCAAAGGCGTTGCTCGCACGTTACCCGAATGGGAGTAGGATAAAGGGGGAGGTACATAAGCACTTGTATGAGCGCATTTTCATTCAAATTTTAATAATAAAAAAATCATCAAAATCAGAATCTAACGAATGCCTCAACAGAACTACACCTATGAGTCAGTTTCGAATAAAACACTCAATAATTTGGAATAAAAAACTCACCATTCAGTTCCAAATATGACCTGCCGTACAGCTCGGTGCTCCATAGCGCGGAGCGAGCGAGCACTAGTTACCTGGGTATGTACTCTAACGGGTACCACGCTACAGTTTCCTCCCTGAGGGGTAAACTGCTCAGGGGTATGACCACCCCGCCTAAGAACTGGTTCTCCTGCAGCGAATCGTAGTTCCACACGGTCGCCTGCAGGCTGCGCGTGGTGACCACGTCGATGGGTAAGCGGTATTCGAGCATCTCCATGAAGGATGGGTGGGAGTTTCTCTTGAGCACGCGCGTCTTGCGTTTCGTTTCCTTCGTCGGATCAGGTACCAGGTACACCTGTGGACGATTATGAGATTGTATTTTGACCTCTCGTTTGCAGTGACGAAGCATTTTAACCAATTTATATAAAAATGTTAGTTTAACAACTCTTTAATATTGATCACTCAAATTCATCAATTCAATCAATTTGTACGCTCTTTTAGGTCAAAATTGTCAGAAGTCATACATAATTACGTTAAAAAAATAGAAACATCTAGATTGTGACGTCATAGAACCGTAAAAACTATAAGACTCAATGAAAATAAACTCTATTACCTTGACATAAGGGTTAGGCGGCAGTCCTTGCGGCGTGAGCGCGAGCGACTGCGCGTGCAGAATCAGCACCGATAGCACGCCGCTCGCGTACTGAACAGACAGTTTCAGGGAACCGGAACCGCTCGTCTCGGGTTCCGTCGATTCACCTACAACAGAGGACATTCAATTTAAAGCAAACTTAGTTTTTCACATTTAACAGTTATTTTTAACCAGAGACGATTTCCGTGCGTTCAAGCGCTTTCGTTATACCTATTATTGGAATCTAATTATGATTCGTGGTGCCATACAAATGGTGTTCAATCAGCTGTAACAGTCTTGCTACTATGGCAACCAGCCCATACCAGCTATTTTTGTGTCCCGCTTTGCACCTGAGGAAACTGGATTTTTTTCGAACTCCTATTATTTCTCTAGATTAAATTCGTGCGGGATCCAATACAATTTAACTTTTAATTCTTCAGGTTGACAATGTGCGAGCAATGCGGTAACTGCTTAACATCAGGCGGTTCGCACGCTTGCTAGCCGTCTTTGTTGTATTAAAAAAAAAGTCCACTGACCTCCTTTCGTCCTTTGGGGCTCCACGTCCTGCTGGTCCCTGAGCAATGGATGGAAGAAGGTGTAGACCAGGTCGGAGTGCGCGATCTCGTCGGCGAGGCTGAACAGCGACGTGAGGAACGCTTGCACGTCGCCGAACCGACGCTCGGCCACCTGCCGCGTGTTGGAGCGGCCCACGTGCAGGCCGGAGGGCAAGCTGCAAGATAGTATACTTACTTGATTCAATTCAGACAACAGGTAAACTAGATAGATAGATAACCTCTTTATTATTCCCTGACATTAAGTACAAGAAGAAATATCAAGTCAAGTCAGTTCAGATGTACCCATTGTGGTAAACAGTTTGAAGGTTGTAGGTTAAACTTAAACAAAAAAAAATCTCTCAAGATCTTCTCAGTCGAAGTCGCGTTCCGATCCGGTTGTAGATATAAGAAAAAAATTTAAAATTTACAATTTGTAAGTGCCCCCGTCTACCTAATCAAAATAAACGATTTGAATTGAAGAACTACTGATAAAATTTGACAGTCCACAAAATCTCTAATAACCGCGTTATAAGATAAACTGTTTAATGCCATCTTATTCTTGTTGTATTCATCGTAAACACACAATAATAATATAATCAGGATCACAATTATTATATCTATACACGGCCGCCCGTTGATTACATAGAATAATTTTAGTGAAACGATAAGATAACACACATTATTCGTACCTAGTGATGAGCCTCTCACTCGCGACGTGGTAAATTTGATTACAATAAAATTAAATAGTTATTGGAAAATCAACTTTAAAGCACCTCACATAGGTGCAGGGCCGAATTTATATCTTTCTTAATTCAAATCAAATTCAAATCGTTTATTTTGTTTAGGCCTACGGGGGCACTTACAAATTGTCAATTTTACATATTTTTTTCTTATATCTACAACCGGACCGGATTTAATTGTAGGCTTTTCCATATTGAGCCACCCCTCCTCTTACCTGTAAGTAGTGGGTGTCATTCGGTTGATCAATCAACGCCTTGCGAGTATTTGCGAGTCGCGAGGGAATGAGTTGTTGTGTGAGTGACGGGCAACGCCCTCGCGACTCATTATACTTCTCCTCGCCTCAAATAAGGGGTCTACTAGAACGAGGCCCTACTTCATCCTCGTATGAAATATACGAGTTACCCACCACTATCGCACCGTGTCGGAATCGAAACATTCAGCTATCTTATCTGTTAACGCGACCGTATTGATTTAAACAGTAATGGACAGGCTGGCATTGTCGCAGCGGATGTTTATTTGCATTTAATTTGGTGTATTATTTATTATTTGATGGCAGTTATAAGGGATCCTATAAACTGTGAGTACATCGTTATATTATGACCTTGAATGTTACTTTATCTTGGAGTTGATACATAATACATTGTTGTGTTATTCTTACAACTACCTTTTACATGTCAAATATTTGCGAGTGACAAGGGCACACTTTTAGGAATATAAAGGCATAACCTTGACTTACATCAATTTATCTATCATTTTGGTATATTTGTATAGTGTGAACCTTTAACATCCTTACTAGCTAGCATTAGCAATATCCGGCGGTGTAAATAGACCTCTAAAGCATAATAATAAACAGCATTATTGTAAAAGACAACAGTCATCTAAACTAGTGACGGTTAAGGACTTTAAACTCCATGCACCAAAAGGAAACTTTATTATTTATTATTTCAGCTGACAACCCAGTGAATTACATAGCAACACTTGCTTTCTTCTGCTGTATATCGTGCGTCACACTAATGATCAAGTTCGGGGGGTTCAAAGCATCGCTTAACTTCTACAATGGGAAGAAGAAAAACAGGGAGGTTACCAACAGCGGCCCGGAAATGTCCATGAACGGGGCGTACAGGACGAATAGAGATGAATTCTTTGGTGAGTATCCGTTTAGGTACTTCTGTGCTATAATAATAATAATAATGTTAGCCCTTTTGTCGTCCCACTCCTGGGCACGGGCCTCCCCTCAACACGAGGGGGATTCAGGCCATTATCCATTGGCCCAGTGCGGGTTGGCGGATTTCACATGTCTTTCGAAAGTTGGATAGATCTTCTAATACATGCAGGTTTCCTCACGATGTTTTCCTTCACCGTAAGCTAGTGATAATCATATAGAAATTATGATTCGCACATAGATTTTGAAAAATCCAGAGGTGCGAGCCAGGGTTTGGACCCAAGACCTGGTGCCCGCACGACGTGTGCTTTAACCAATCGGCTATCACAGCTTCTGTGATAAGTGAGAGAAACTGCCATTACTGGCCAATGTCAGATTCCCGCCGACATATTTAGATTTAAGATAATAATCGGCCGTATCCGGAGAGTGAGATGGAACTGGCTGTTTATTCTACTATATATTATAATATTTTAAATGCGAAAGTTTGTGAGTGTGGATGTATGTTTGGTACTCTTTCACGCAAAAACTACTGACGAAGTCGCGGGCACACCTAGTTTAAATATATATTTGTAATAAGAAAAGAACCAATCATTACTAAGGTGGGACATGCCAAAGAAGGTTGGAATCCATCTGTAAAATATAATTGACTAGCTGTGCCCGCGACTTTTTTTTTTATTTATTTATTTATTATCATTTAAACACATGTAATATTGTCTAAGTACATAACATACAAAAAACCACTGAGGTTTAGAAATGATGTTATAACATCTACATCAAGAAGAATAGTTAAGTGTAGGTAAGTATAACTATATAATATAATGCGAAGGTGTAACAATAACTAGTTTATTATTTTAAATGGAACTAGGTAAACGCATTAACTTAACACACCATGGTGCTTAAGAAATGTTTCGTCCGCGTAGTATTTAACTTAACAAAAATTTCGGGATTATCGGGATAAAAAGTATCCTATGTGTTAATCCCCGTTATAAACTATCTGTGTGCCAAATTTTATCCGAATCCGTTCAGTAGTTTTTGCGTGAAAGAGTAACGAACATACATCCACACTCACAAACTTTCGCATTAAATTTATAATATTAGTAGGATGTGACGAATATTTGATTAAACGAAACATCTAAATCCAAGCGATAACACTGGTTCTTAAATCCGTATGCAGAGATAATGTCTTCAAATATAACATTATTGTAGAAGAACGTGGTAAAACACTGTGTTTTATCACAATTACTCATTGATATAAAATTTTTAGAAGATATTTAGAAAGTATAGTACATAACTAAGACATGATGACAGAAGATTTAAATATTTAGGGTACAGCCACAACCCAGAGCCGCCAAGGAAGCTGACACCAGCAGTGCGTCCAGCACTGTCTACTGAGCAAATAGAACGGCCGTTGGGACCAGCGAAAAGCACCAGCGATTTGATCAAGAATAAAAATCTACCTCCCAATGTGAGACAGAGCAACCCCAACATCTCGCAAGACCCTAGAGGCGTGGAACAGGTGGACAACCGTGATGACAGAAACCAAGAGCCAAAGAAGTTAGACGCGGAGAAGAGACTCGAAAAACAAAGATTGGAAGAACAGAAGAAATTAGAAAAACAAAGGGTGGAGGAACAAAAGAAGTTGGAAAAACAGAGGGTCGAAGAACAGAAGAAGAGGGATAAACAGGCGGCGCTAGAGCAAGCGAGACAGGAGAAGTTGAGGAGAGAACAGGAGAAGAGAGGTGCGCAGCAGACGAAGAGAGGTAAGAAGAAAAAGGCGCCTGCGCCGACGATACCATTAGCTAATCCTTTGGCGCAAGGGAAGCCACAACTGCAATATTCAACGAACACTTTGGAAAGCTCTATAAGTAGAAGTAGTGGTCCGCCGCCGTATTCAGACGTCCCGAAACCGGATTTAGTCAAAAATGAAGGGGATAGTAGCGGGAACGTGAGTTTTAGTAAACCGATCGATACGGGCAGCTGGGACTTGATATCGCAGCACAGACAACATATCAATAGGCCGGTGAACTCGACGCCCGACCGGAAGCAAATGGTGATGGATTTGAAATACAATATGGCCGATAATAATGACAGCGTAACCAAAGACAATAGCGAGGCTTGACGAGAAATATCTTTTATTTTTAGCAGCCTGTGTTCAGCATGTCCGCGTTTAGTTCTAATAAGGTACCCCGCAATGGATTCCCAATTAAGTTTTTTTTTTTTTACTCTTTTTTAATTTAAGTATTTAAATTTAGTTTATACTTTTGAATAATAGCTAATATACCACCAACTGTACGTTTTTACGAAATAAAATATTTAAGACACTAGATAATTGGATATCATATTTCTTTAATTGTTTTGGAACTTATTATAATTAATTTTGGATACACATGAAATAATACAATTTATTTAAATACTTCAATAAGAGGTCTACGTGAATACTACAATACGGTTGAGAATGCAATAGAATGTAATCGTAATTAATAATCACAAAATTAGTTACAGTTAACTCAATTCAATTTAGTTCAGACAAATAAGCCTGGTGTTGCCTTTCACAGGCATGAAGTCAATCGTATTATTATTTTTATTAAATAATTAGCTATTTCTTACTCACCTGTGAACCTTAGACAACGGGAAGTGTAGGCATATCTTCTGGTAGAGCTCCGTAAAGTGTTTGTAGGAACGGTAGAGCACGAACGGCGTGGCCTGGCCCTGTCTGTAGATGCGTAGCGCGTACACGTAGTGCTTCTCGGGATCGTAGCGTTTCTCGTAGCCGAGACACTCGACGCTCACCAGACGACCTTCTTGGGCCATGCTACGGGGAAAATAGAGCATTGTCATGTAGCTTTATTGCTGGATTACAGCGACTCTATTAGAATTGTATAAGGATTATAGTTAGATAACAAACATAAAAAGCTAGAACAATTATTGACCTGATTAATCTTAATAGTACAAACAAGTAATTTATACAATTTTTGAGCCATCATCGTTCTGGAATTGCCTTTTTTATATAACAAAGTCGGCAAACAAGCGTACGACCCGCCTGATGTTAAGGAGTTACCGTAGCCTTGATGCTTGCAATACCAATGGCATTGCTCGCCCGTTTCCGACCTGAACGGGAGTGGGATTGAGGGAGTGGAAGGGAGGGGAGGGCTAGACTTCCGGCTCTCCTACTCATCGTACGAAACGCAGCTTTAATATATCCCTTTACGCCGATATTCTGTGAGAGGGTGGTACTACCCCGTTCGAGCTGGTCCGTATATAGGTCCTGTAGTCAATTGGCTATAGCTTGGCTCTAGATAATAACAATTTAATTAAATAAATAAATATCGCCAGACAGACACACCAACTGTACGGTCCCAAACTAAGCAAAGCTTGTACTATGGGTACCGTACAATGGACTGGGGGCGATCCCAGTGACACCCAGACCTGGGCAAATTAAGAAAAGGCCATTTCCGACATTTGCCCTGGCGGGAATCGAACCCGCAACCACCATGTGCAGTGAGCCGAGCGGCCTGTGCTCGAACCACTGCGCCAAGCGGCCGGTTAATTATAATAATTTAGCTCTTTTTGACGTCCCACTCCTGGGCACGGGCCTCCCCTCAACATGAGGGGGATTCAGGCCATAATCCACCACGCTGGCCCAGTGCGGGTTGGCGGATTTCACATGTCTTTCGAAAATTGGTTAGATCTTCTAAGACATGCAGGTTTCCTCGCGATGTTTTCCTTCACCTTAAGCAAGTGATAATCATATAGATATTATGATTCGCACATAGATTTCGAAATATCGAGAGGCGCGAGTCGGGGTTTGAACCCAAGACCTGGTGCCCGTAAGACGTGTGCTTTAACCAATCGGCTATCACAGCTTGCTCTAGATACTAATCCAAAATAACAAAACACACACATGCCCTTATCACACGTCGTAGTCTGCACATCCTGTGACATGTATGTGAATAATTGTTTTAGATAATAATTATTATCATTGTATTCGTGCTGACTGATAATCCGGCGCAAATTAAAACATGATTGAATACTTACCGAACTGGCAATAACAAGTGTAAACTGAATTTTTCCTTACGATTCGGATTAAGTTAACAATCTTAGCATATCGTTTTCATATAATTCATAATTTTTTTTTTAATTAACAGACTTCAAAAAACCTGGGTGCACTAATAAAGAACTAGGGACATAATAATTTATTTTATTTGGAGTCGTTGCCAATTCAAGTAGATACAGGTAGGTAGGTGCCTAAGAAGTTGTATTAGTGTAAAAATTGTGGACGGATTAAGCCGTCGATCCCGGCTATTACAATATTTAAGCCACGTCGGAAGTCTTCGGGCGGCTTGGAAACTCCGACCCTAGAGTAGAGGTACTTACGTGTACGTCCGCGGCATGAACGACAGCAACTCCGATGTGTTGCTGCTCTGATCGCCGCTGGCTCTTAGTTGCGCCAAATTGTGCAGGAAGAAGTTTATAGGCGTGAATCTGCAGACAATAAAAGAAATATAATTATGTCTTATTGGGTATTTTGAATAGATAACGAGCCAAGACGACGTCTTAGAGACAGTCGACGATGTCTTAGAGAATCTAACCACTTTACAAAAAAGACATGTGGAATCCGCCAACCAGCGTGTAGGCTTATGGCCTTGTAGCATAAGAAGGAGTAAGTTTCTTGCTAGATTCTCCCCATGGAAGAAGCATTTCGACCCTGTGGTAGATTTTGATTTTAAACGGGAGTTTCTAAAATATTTGGAATTTTGTTATTTTTTTATATATACAATGTTATTGGTTACGTTAAACACACTCTCTCGGGACTATATTCCTAACATCATAAAAAACAACTTTTGTTCGATGACTTTAAATAATTCATCCGTCTTTAATACAAAAAAACATATTTAAATTCAACGTTCTTAATGTTACGAACTTTACACTCGCATCGCGTTTTACGCGTCCTTGTAGCGTTATTATTAGGTAGTGCGGAAGTAGATCATTGAAATGTGTTAGAATTTAGATAGAACAGCGAATATCTTGAAACTTTGATTAGGTTATAAAATGCCATAGAAAAAAAAAAATATGATGTAAGTCGTACAGTCCTGCAAGATGGGTAGTGTTTTATCGTTAACTCTTTATATATTTTAGTAATGTAGGCCCGTATTAACAAATCGATCTCAAGTCTGAGAGTAATCTTGTGTACGCCTGTGACCTGTGTGTGACATGCCGCTTCGTACTGGAATTACATTAGAATGGCAGGTCCAAGATGGATACTGACTTGCTCTTGAGCGAGGAGTGAATGAGTCGTGCGAAGGCGGCGGCGGCCTCCGCGTTGGTGGCGGCCGGCAGCAGCGCCGCGCGCACGTAGCCCACCGCGCCGCTCGTCACCCCCGACACGCCCGACATCGCCATCTACACACACACACACACACACACACACCCTGTACTCTAACCTCATGGATTTATAATGTTATCTGTCTAAGAACAGGGTGTTTCAAAGCCGTTTCGAGCCCGATATAATTGGTGTGGACGAGTATCGAACATAATTGAACGGAATAAAAATTAGATCGGAATTCGAACACTTTTTTCAAATAAGCAGGTATCTTCTTCGGACAGTTTAAAAAAATACTCATATTTCAAGTGTTATACGCCAAATTTTTTACTAAACTTTTTCTTAAATATTGATGACTACTACTCGTTAATACAGGTAAGATAAAAACTGCACAAATCAAATTAGTTGAGTTTGGAGAGTAGCTTATATTAGATTTGGTTGACTGTTCTGTACGTTATACTAATAATAATATGCATTCTGTAACGCAGTGTCTATTTGCAGTGATATTGTGTTAAATTAGTTACCAGCGCGAAGAGGTCGAGTATGTGGTCGTGGTGCGCGCGCACGATGTTGAAGGCCATGCAGCACAGCTCCACGAAGTGCTGGAAGCGCTGCGTCGGGCGCTCGCCGCCGTTGATCACGTACACCATGTCGTGCGTCAGGACGAACGGCGCGCGATCCCTGCGCAAACACAACACGCCCTTTACACTTTTGTTTTGACGTTCGTTCCAGTTTGTATATAGCCGCAAGCTCAAAATATTTACCGCAGCGTAATTGAAGCGTGTGTCGTCCTGCTTATCACTGCATAGTATAAAGCAAAGTCGCTTCCCGCTGTCTGTCTGTCCCTATGTATGCTTAGATCTTTAAAACTACGCAACGGATTTTTTAATAGATAGAGTGAATCAAGAGGAAGGTTTATATGTATAATACATGCATAATATAGTAAAGAAACACTGATAAAAAAACCCCGTGCGAAGACAGGGCGGGTCGGTAGTATGACATATTTTCAAAGACCTGCAAGTTTCCTCGCGATGTTTTCCCTCACCGTGAAGCAAGTGATAATCATATTGAAATATATAAATGAGACTGCACATTGACATGACATTTTACAAATTGAAACCAACCTAGAACTACTAGCACAAGGTAGGTTTTGGTCCATAGCAGTGCATTCCGTCCTGTTAAAAGATATCCAATGATGGACCTACCTTTTAAAGTTGCCAAACATCTGCGCGTCGCCGAGGAACTTGCCGAAGTCTATGTGGAACAGGTGTCCGGAGGTCTTGAGCATGATGTTGTCGTTGTGCCGGTCGCACACGCCCAGCAGGTACGTGGCCACGCTGTACCCCGCGCACGACGCTGCACATCAATCAATAAATAAATATCACCAGACTGAAACACCAACTTTATGGTCCCAAACTAAGCAACGAAGGTCCGAACGGCGCTCAACGTAAAAGCCAGCGGTATCGAGGTTCAGCGCGTCCGCAAGGTCAGAGACCAGAAAGTGGTCCTGAGCTGCTCCACCAAGGACCAAGGAGCTAGCCAAGATGGCCGACAAGCTCAGGACCACGGGTGACCTTGCGGTGGAGGAAGCGCGGAATAAGAACCCGCTGGTGGTCATCAAGGATGTCCTCTCCTACAATACGGATGAGGACATCATAGCGTCGCTGCTACCAAAAACGCGGATAGGTTGGCCGACCTCACCGACGCCGACTTCAGAGCCGTCGTGGTGAGATACCGGAGGAGGGCGAGGAACCCGCTTAGAACCACGTGATCCTCCAAGATGTGGCTGAGGTTGAGGTCGGCGGGGAAGGTGCATATCGACCTGCAGCGGGTGGCGATCGAAGACCAGTCCCCCCTGGTGTAGACCAGGGCAATTCGTAATTTGACCTAGACCAGGGCAAATTACGAATAGGTCGTTTCCGAAATTTTCCCACCGCGGGAATCGAACCCGCGATCGCCATGTGCATGTGAGCCGAGCAGCCTACGCTTGAACCACTGCGCCAAGCGGTCGTCATCATCGCACATCGCACACCGACCCTTACATCGCCATGAAACGGGTCCGCCCGTTTCAATCAATAGGATGGCTTCATTTTATCATCTTCACACGGCTTAGCTCAAGTTGACAAGAGAGCGATCCTATTGGTCGAAGCGGGCGGGCCCGTTTCATAGCACAGCCGCGTGGACGTTCACCCTAATGGTGGTAGAGGCAAATTGTTGCCAATTTAGGGCAGATTACATACGGGCTGGTCCGACCAGGGTAGTACCACCCTCTCACAGAAGAGTACAGAAAGCTGGAAGACCAGTCCCCCATTCCTTTCCCTCTTTCTATCCCACTTACTTTCAGGTCAGCAAATGCATCTATAGGGAACGGTAACTGCTTAACATCAGGTGGGTGATACGTTTGTTATTTATAAAAAAAATGATTTAATTAATGATAATAAAATGAAATGTTCAACACTTACCAGTGAAATTATCTCTTGCCCGTTGATATTCTAATTCCGAGGGGTTATGTTTCGCGAGCCACTCCGCTATCGGCTTGTCTTTGAACGACCCGGTTAACCCCCATTCCGTCTGTATAGCCCTTAAAGTTTCCGCTTCTGATACTATCTCGATCATACCTGAATAAAATAAGTATATTAATTTGCAATTTAATTACGTAAATCATAGAGTTTAAAATTAAAAAATACCATAATATTCACTTGACAATAATTGGACTGCTGTAGACCAAAACCAACCTTGTGCTAGTGGTTCTAGGTTGGTTTTAGTTTGAAGAAGCGCGTGTTGGTTGGTTCCATTTTCCAAAACTATGTCCAATTGGTACATGCAAATTGGAACTTTGTTTTGTTGATCACAGATATCCAAATGAGTTAAATCTCGTGCTGCGAATAGGTATTTACCTCGCTTATCACTTGTAGGTAGAGCTTGGAACGTGACCATTCGTAGATCCAGCCCCGCTTTTAACCAGAGGCTGTCCATTACTTTGATTACTTGTAACACCAAAGCGTCCTGTCGCAAATCATCACCGACCTAAAATGCACACAGTATAAGGTTTATTTTGGCATGAATTGCATAATAAAATGGATTTTCTGATGTAATTTACCTTGAACATTGCAGGTATGACAGCGTTATCGCTTCCTATAAAGTTAATCTTGAGCGGCAACGTGTTTGATGAGAAATAGGAACAAGATCTAAAACAAAACAAAATAACCTTATAGTTATTCCACTATAGAATATTGGGCCTAATATCTTAACTAAATATAGTCGCTATAAAATGATAAATGATTAAAAAAAAACAGTGCCGTCTAGGGACGCCCGAAAGAAGCGAAGCTTTATAGTATAGAGCGTAGGGCGACGCAGCTGCTACTCTGTATACCTATACGTATCGTGTAACGGTACTGACGTCGTGGTGTAACGCTACTGGCGTCACGGCGTAACGGTACTGACGTCATCGTGTAACGCTACTGACGTCGTCATGTAATGCTAATGACGCCACGGCGTAACGCAACTGGCGTCATCGTATAACGCTACTGACGTCGCCGTGTAATGCTACTGCCGCCATGGTGTAACGCTACTAACGTCATCGTGTAACGGTACTGACGTCGTCATGTAATGCCAATGACGCCACGGCGTAACGGTACTGACGACACGGTGTAACGCTACTTACGTAATCGTGTAACGCTACTAACGTCGCCGTGTAATGCTACTGACTTCACGGCGTAACGCTACTGACGTCATCGTGGAACGCTACTGACGCCATGGCGTAACGCTACTGACGTCGCCGTGTAATGTAATGCTACTGACGTCACGGTGTAACGCTACTGACGTCGCCTTGTAATGCTACTGACGTCACGGCGTAACGCTACTGACGCCATCGTGTAACGCTACTGACGTCACGGTGTAACGCTACTGACGTCACGGTGCAATTATTGCCAATGTTCTATCTAACCTTCAAGCCATATTTAGTATAAAGCTTAAGGCGCCGCAGCTCTGACGCCATCGTGTAACGTCATAACGTGTAACGTGTAACGCTACGTCACAATTTGCACGAATAGAGTGCCCGGGCAGCGAGCGCCCCGAACGTCCGTAAAGAAGCTTCGCTCCAAAAAGTTGACGTATCCATTTTGCTTAATATTTAAAGCATCTAGCAGCCTTTGGTCGTACTAGGCAAAATTTGGCGCACTAATACGTACTATAGCATAGATTTTGCCTTTTTAATTTATTGAATGAAATTAAATCGGCAAAGTTGCCCATTTCTAAGTGATCGGTTTACATTATGCGACAACGACGAACATAGAATCTCCTTCTTTTTTGGCGGTCAGCTAAAAACTATTATCCCTACAATTGTCAAATTACTGAATCGAATTAATAATTGCAGTGTAATTAGAAAATGTCTGGGGTCGGACTAATAAATCAATTTCCAGTGTGAGATCGGTCCTGAGTACGCTTTTTAACCGATTTCCAAAAAAGGAGTTCTAGGAGGTTCTATGTTCGTCTGTATGTATGTTTGTTTTTCTAACACTCATTATATTTATGTATGTTCACCGATTACTCTGTCAATTGTGGACCGATTATGAAAACCTTTTTTTTGTTCGAAAGTGTACCTATATTCTCCAGGTGGTCCCATTGAAATTGTTATCAAAATCGATTAAGGCTAAAGCGCCCATCTAGCCCGCGAAGTTCAATTTTTTTGAGTTCTTTTAGAAATTTTTCAAAATCTGACAATAATAAAAGACAAATTTTGTAATTCGCGAAAAAGACCGTGTGCAGTGCATTTATTAATATATCCAACTTACTCTAAAACATTTCAAGAACGACAGCTATCCAGATAATCTGGCAATTTTTGTATATTTCGTGATTTACTAGTATCATATCCACCGTGATAATATTTAGAGTAAAATAAATGTATTAATAAATGCACTGCACACAGTCTTTTTCGCGAATTACAAAATTTGTCTTTTATTATTGTCAGATTTTGAAAAATTTCTAAAAGAACTCAAAAAATTTGAAATTCGCGGGCTAGACAGGCGCCTTCACCTTAAGATGTTTTAGAGATATGGACGATTCCAGGAACGGTCACCAGGAATTTAAAACGTGTTTAGTTTACCACTAAAAATTTCGCGTTTTTTCGAGATACATTCAAATATGGGGCATAGCGTTTACAAAAACATATTGAAAACCGTACTTATGAATTACTACGTGAACACTAGAGGGGGAGGGGGGAGTATTGGCATATAAAAGGGGGGGGGGGGGGTGGGGGTGGTAAAAAAGGTAAAAAAAAAGGTGTACTTGAGGTCTATGTCGTGCACGTGGTGGTGCAGCGCGAGCGGCAGCGCGGCGGCGCGCGCGCGCAGCAGCGCCGCCAGCCGCGCGCCGCCCGCCGCCAGCGCGCGCGCCCGCGCCGCCTCGCGCGCGCCCTGCACCGCCACCGCCACCTCTGACAGCGTCTGCACACACCCCACGCACACCACATACATTACATACATTTTCATTACTCATACTCTGAAAGTAGGTCTGAAGTTGCATGAGGAGCGGGTTGAAAGTAATACTTTTCCGCCCCGGGAGAATCGCTTTCAACTGACAGCTGTCAAATTATTAAAAAAAACTATCCTATTTTGACATTTCTATTAAACCAGGCCGGCCTACTTCTACTTCTAATTCTAATTCTACTGCTACTTTTACTGCTACTTTTACTTTAGGCTTTTAAAATAGGCGGCAATCCGATCTTTATTTGTTTTTTCGAGTTGTAGAGTATTGTTCATACTTCCTTGTATTATTTCTTTAGCTAATTCCTGTTTTTATTTTTACTTTCCTTGTATTCGTAATGAAAAGCACAGTGTTTACCTCGGGTGAAATACTTATTTTGTCCCTCGAACTATCCTACTCCTCGAACTAACCCCGTCTCGGGACTAAATAAGTTACTTTCACCCCTAGGGTAACAATGTACTATTGTGTTCAATCTATATATATATATAACTCAAAGGTGACTGACTGACTGACTGACTGACATAGTGATACCCATTGTACAAAAGTTGCTTAGTTTAGGATCATACAGTTGAAGGGACATTCAGACGATATATTACAAAAAATACGAAAAGGCCATTTCCGAAATTAGCCCGGACGAGAATCGAACCAGCAACCAAGGGGTCGTTAAAAATGGTACAAACATACTCTTCTTCTAAGTCGTAGCACTCTTGTCAGAGCGGTCGTGGTCATGTTTCGGTCGGTTCTTGTGCCACCGCTGCTCGTACGATATGTCGCCATGTTTGGCTAAGTGAGAGCAGTCGTTCACGGTTGAGTGTGTCACGGATTTTATGAAATTTTATGAAACATACACAGACTGCTAAAAATATAACCCTTATAGCTTTGCCGTGGTGGGGTAAATAGAAGGCGGTGTGGGCACCTTGACCAGCAGCTGCTGCCGCAGCAGCGTGGCCTGCAGGTTCTCGCCCGCCAGCGCCAGCAGCGCGCGCAGCAGCAGCCGGTAGCGGCCGGCCGCCGCCGCGCCCGCCGCGCCCTCCTGCGGCTCGCCCGCGCCCTCCTCCAGGCTGATGCCGAGGAACTCCTGGTTTGGCGCCTGCACCCACCCAATACATTTTAATGATAGAGGCGTCAATAGCGCAGTAGTTGGAGGGGCCGACCTCGTAGCTGAGAGGTTCCGGGCTCGATCCCCATCCTGGCCATTAAACTATTGACGTGAGCCCCCTCTTAACACAAGCTATTAGCTTAGCTAGAGATGAAGAAGAGTTTATTTTTTTATGTTAATTCAACGGCTCTGGGTGCAAACCTTTTGGAGCTTTACAGTTTAATATTTATGTTTATTTTACTATAACGTTTACTGTACAGTGCCTGGCCAGTGGCCACAGTTACAACTGTTTAAAATAATTTGGTTACCTTAAAATCTCGACAATGCTTTCCGGAGCCTCCGATTCCCTCCTAACAACATAATATTTTTGGTTCCAGGCGGCTGGGTTGTCAGTCGCCGACGATGGCCGCCTTCACTAGTGTTGTGCAGGTGGTGTGCCAACGACATTAGTCGATAGTCGATAGTGTCCAATAAAGGTGACGTTACGGCGTAAACGTAACCGTGACCTGTATGGTATATTTACCTGCGGCACGTTAGGCAAGGAGTGCACGAGCAGCCAGAACAGTCGGTGAGCCACGGCCGGCGACGCCAGCGCGCGCGACAGCAGCAGCTCTACAACAAACAATATAAATAAACAATAGACTAATAAGAAAAGACACCGCCTACGTACACTATTGTATGGCGGCGCTATTTTTTTAAATTTATCCTGCATATTTCGTCCTATGTGGACGTCATTTTATGCACATAAACTTGTATTTTTTAAAGTTTTCAAAAATAAGATCACCACTATTTATTTTAATTTCCTCGCAATTTTGTTGAAAAACGACGTATGAGTATTGGTCATTATCAAAGAATTTGTAATAATAAGACATTAGAAGTGGTAATGACGTATTATTTCATACAAAACCAGTGTCGCCACTTCGCGCCGCTTTCGCACTGCGCAGACAGCAATTTATTTGACGTAGAGTAGTTTCGGGAATATAGTATACTATAAGCCTTTTTCAAAATTTAATTCGAACTATTTGAGATCAATTTTTATTGTTTACAGGCAGCATTTGTGATATTTTTTTTGCTGTTCTAAAATAAGTTACTCCCTATAACATCAGCTTCTGCCAGTCAAAAACGGTCCAGCCATTCCTCAGACGATTTTTCATAAATCGCGTTTTTGTTATAAGTACATATGCATTTAATGAAAACGTTTTATTTTGATATTACAAACAGACACTCCAATTTCATTTATTTGATTTATTTTATACACTAATTCGTTTAAAATATCAGTAATCAATAACTAGGAGCTTAAGGCAATATTAAATACAGTAAAACCCGTTTATGACGATGTCACAGGGAACCAACCAAAAACGCGTCTTAAGCGAGAAAGCGTATTATGCGGGATAAGGAAAATAAAAGCTACTATTATTATGTATGTATTATGTTCTAATTTCGTATATGTATTAGGTAGGTATTAAATGAAACATTTATAAATTACATTAAATACATAGTGTAATAATAATTACGGTATTTAAACTAATCACTTATTTTGGTTTGACAGTAAGATTTTCAACCGGTGACAAGAGAGCTGGCTCTATCCTCGTTCAAAAAATCAGTCTAGATCCATACAACGAGGAAATGCAGCCAGCATTATTGGCACCATCTCACGCGGGCAGGGCTTTTATTTATTTTACTTTTTATTTTATTATATTTTTAAAGTTTTTCTGTTCTAACATTTATAATAAACGAAGGTACAAAATAAATAACTAGATCTTTAATTTATTGAATTTCGTACGGTGCCACATTGTAATCAATGGAAGAATATCCAGGAAAACCCTGCAGTATTATGGGTTCACCTTCTTATTCCAACACGATGTCAATCACTTGTGAGCCATATTGGCGACTATAGAAAATACTGATACAAATAAATTACCTATACGTCTTCAGCATTGTGTCAACCTGGACTGGAAATTAACTTACTTGGAGCTGTTTAAAAAAATATAATAGGATACTAAAATTGACACTAGTTCAGACAATATTGCCTACCAGGCTAATAACGCAACGTCGATAAGTTATATATATCTCAAGATATTTGAACAATGTCTCTACAAATCTATCACCACACTACAGATAAAGGGTTTGCTTACAAAATTGTGTACTTACTAATAATTTTAAAATATTTGGAAATACACAATTTCGGTTCGTTGCCTGCCAAGACACACGCGCGGTAGGCAGTGGGGAGAGTGTAGACCAAGTAGGAATGTTAAACGCTAAGAGTTGGTTTGTTTCGGAGAAATAGTAGTTGGCCATATTGGCGAGCTAGGTGATAAATACCCGAACATACTCTAAATAGCTAGTGATTGAATCAAATATAAAGTTATCGATTTGGTATCGATATTATTGTAATAAGTATGGTATATGATATTCAAAACCTGACGTACCCAAAATAGTTTATGTTCATATTTTTATTTAAGGTGAAGGCGCCTGTCTAGACCGCGAAGTTCAAATTTTTTGAGTTCTTTTAGAAATTTTTCAAAATCTGACAATAATATAAGACAAATTTTGTAATTCGCGAAAAATACCGTGTGCAGTGCATTTATTACAGTAGTGCAGTGATACACTAAAAGCTAGAAAATATTTATGGGTGGGAAAAATAAAACCGTTCAATTATTTGTTTTTTGTGGTACTACTGCCTTAAGACTGAGGAATTGGAACCAAGAGTTAAAAAGCTACGTTGATGATTGATACGGACAATACTTCTTTAAAATCAGCAGTAGCCACAGACTCACGGTTTAGGTTGGCAGTACTTGCAGTATCAGGATTTAAAGATCGGAGGTTTAAATTATGGTAATATTTCACTGTTATGGGAAGCCAAATACTATAGATGAAGTGGTTGAAAAATTCACTGCAAGATTTAAAGCAAATTAAAAAACAAATATACGAAGTCAAGCCAAATAAACTGTTTTAAAAAGCTTTTTAATTGTTGGTGGCTTTTAATTACTAGCGGAAATTATATTAAATAAATAAAGTCAATATTTCTTACAAAAATATCGATAAAATACAAACATTGTAACATCACTAACTCCCGTCTGATGTTGTCACAATGACACCGCCGTACTAGTCAAAATTCATACGCACGAGGATGTCATACTTTTCGCATTACATTGATTTTTACGGTTCGTCGATATGCCGTACGTTTGATTACGCAAGCAGCAATGGAAATGGGGCTGGTGAGATCATAGTAAATATTTATATTCTCGTGGTAAAGTATACATGTTGGTTTAAATTAGCAAAAAACCTGATTATTAACATATATATCTACTTACCGATGAAATGTAATCCCTTTATTGGTATAATTGCAAGTTTCTGAACAATTTCCGCAATTAATAATGCTGCAATACACCATTTTTACTAGATGTGTCTCGTACGTCTGGTGTCGTACTGAATGCATACGTGTCCAAATGGACATAAACTTAGTGCCAAAATTACGCGGATATGCCACTTCTAATGTCTTATTATTACAAATTCTTTGGTCATTATACACATGGCTCTGTGCATGCTCTGTTTTAATATCGATTCTTCAAAAACAAGTTACTAATTGGCACGAAAAAAAAAACAAAAAAAAACATATTTCCGAAATATTGCGAAAATTGGGACAGAGGGCGCTCGGAGGCGGGGGATCATTGGAAGGGGTATGCAAAGCGGTGTACTGACCGGCGAGCGGGCTGGCCTCGTAGGTGTCGTAGCGCAGCGCCTGCGTCAGCTGCGGCAGCACGCGGCACAGCTCGTCGTCCGACATGCCGCCCACCAGCCGCGTCGCTGTCTGCCGCACCGCCATGTCCGGGAAGCTGACGCGACCACAACAAATGTTATTACAAAAACTAATATTCTTACAAATAAAATGTACCGACTTCATAAATAAAAATAGCAGCGATAGCCAATCGGTTAAGCACGCGCTTTGCGGGCATCAGGTCCTGGGTTCAAAACCCCGGCTCGCACCTCTGGGCTTTTCCAAATCTATGTGCGAATAATCTATACAAATAAATAAAATTGGAGTGTCTGTTTGTAATATCAAAATAACACCTTTTCACTAAATGCATATGAAAGTACATACGACCTATATCAAAAACGCGATTTAAAAAATGTTGTCTGTCTGTCTGTCTGTCTGTGTGTTTGTTCCGGGTAATCTCCGAAATGGCTGGACCGATTTTGACGGGACTTTCATTGGCAGACAGCTGATGTAATAGGCAGTAACTTAGGATACTTTTATTTTAGAAAAACAAAATTTAAAAAAATGGAAAAATGGGTTCTGTCGTGCGGGTTCAGAACGCGGGAGTAGGCTTTTTTGTAAGTTAAATTCCACGCGGACGAAGTCGCGAGCTCAGCTAGTTATTCATATATTATGATTATCACTTGATTACGGTGAAGGAAAAACATCGTGATGAATCATGCATGTCTTAAAAAGTTGAAACAATATTTGAAAGACATGTGAAATCCGTCAACCCACACTGGGCTAGCGTGGTGGATTACGGCCGGGAATCCCCCTCGTAGTGAGGGTAGGCCCGCGCCCAGGAATGGGACGTCAAAAGGACTAAATATATATATATATCGACGGCCGCTTGGCGCAGTGGTTCGAGCATAGGCCGCTCGGCTCACTGCACATGGTGGTTGCGGGTTCGAATCCCGCCGGGGCAAATTTGGGAAATGGCCTTTTCGTAATTTGCCCAGGTCTGGGTGTCACTGGGATCGCCCCCAATCCATTGTACGGTACCCATAGTACAAGCTTTGCTTAGTTTGGGACCGTACAGTTGGTGTGTCTGTCTGGCGATAAAAATAAAAAAAATATTTTATTTTTTTTCAAAAAACCTGCGTGAACTAAAAATCTAGAAATAACTAGGGACCATATAATTTCTTCCATTTGAAGTCGGTGCCTAAATTAAGTAAATAGGAGTAGGTACCTAAGAAGTTGTCGTAAGATGTAGTGTACGATAGTGGTAAAAAAACCTTTAGTTCTGTAATGTGGTCGTGGTAGCACCTACTGAACCGCTCTATCAAGCACAAATTAATTACACCAACTAGTATTTATAAGATTTGTCAGTATAAGACAGTTTAACTCTTTGAGAATGTAGTTTAGCCATCTGTCTAGTGGTCCGTGGCCACCCACCTTTGAAATTCGCACTAGAAATAACTCACGTGAAAATAATTCAAAAAAAAGTTGCGGCTCGGAACCGAACGTGATGCATTTTGATTGACCAATCGTAATGTTATACACCTCATTATGCGTATGTCTTTCGGAAACTTTTTTCCTGGAGTTCGGAGTCCATAGTGTACATAGATAACTGATGGTAAAAGGTTTTTAGGATTTAATTTTGTAAGCAACGCTTACCAGGGTAGCAGAAGGTGCATGGCGTTCAGAGGAGACGGCTTCTCCCACAGGTTCAACAACGCGATTAGATGTTCCCGATGCTCGCCGTACCAGTTGGTGGCCGCCATCAGAACTAGAGGCAGCGCGCCCGCCAATTGGACTAGATATTGACGCTTCTCCCATATAATCTGTAACAATAAACGGTATTAACCTATACTGACTCGATTATTTACAAAAAAAAAGAAATCTGTTTAGGAGCCTCCACGATTGGCCCAAATAAGGGGCTTTGCACACCCCGTTTTTGAAACGCGCTGTCGACGCGCGTTTGTAGCGATACAGACGCGATACGCACGCGAGTCAGACGCAGCCTGTAGACTTTTGTGGGATAAAAGCGCGCCGTCGACGCACGTTTCTAAAACGCGCGTCGACGGCGCGTTTAAAAAATGTGGTGTGCACAGGCCCTAAGACGACGAATAAAATGGTTCGTGACACTTTGTAATTATGACAAAGTCCTATGGTAAAACAGCTGAACTGATCGAGATAAAATTCGATACTGAGGTATATTCTTGTATAACACATAGGTTACTTTTTCCCCTTAGAGCAAGAGGACAATACGTTTCTTAC
The DNA here is from genome assembly GCA_905147325.1 of Notodonta dromedarius. NCBI lineage: Eukaryota > Metazoa > Arthropoda > Insecta > Lepidoptera > Notodontidae > Notodonta > Notodonta dromedarius. Next base: position 9,039,515 of record LR990165.1, on the reverse strand, counting down.
GACCACTATTGTATGGGAATGAAATCGTCAAAAATTGGCGGTGTATCGGGGAAGACGGCTAATTTTGATTGGTCCATTCAGGTATTGTTTTCTTATATTTACGCGAATACTACACATTGAAATAAAACTATTTTTCGGATTTTATCGCGTTTATTAACTTTATGTTCCCGACGTTTCGGTTGATTTACAGCAGTTGCAACATAAAGTTAATAAACGCGATAAAATCCGAAAAATAGTTTTATTTCAATGGTCCATTCAGGGTCAAGACTTAAATGGACCACATATGCAGTGGCAATGCATCTGTTAGGCAAACGGGTGTGCCTGGTTATGCGTCGTCTATAGTTTTTTGGTCTCTGTTTTTACCTAACGAGCGACCATAAGACATAATCCATTGTTCGGTAGACGGATTAATCCGAGCTGTCGCTATACGACATTGTAATAATATCGCCAGACAAACACACCAACTGTATGGTCCTAAACTAAGCAACGCTTGTACTATGGGTACCGTACAATGGACTGGGGGCGATCCCAGTGACACCCAGACCTGGGGAAATTACGTAAAGGCCATTTCCGAAATTTGCCCCGGGCGGGAATTGAACCCGCAACCAGCACGTGCAGTGAGTCGAGCGGCGTTCGCTCAAACCACTGCACCAAGCGGTCGTCAAATCAATTGAATTGCTTAGCCTCACCTCCCGACACTCGCTCGGCATGCATTGGTAGGCGCCCTGTTCTATCAATTGTAACAGCTGGGACTGGGTGTGCCCGTCCAGACTGTCGAACTTCGGCAGGTCTTCAGGGGACAATGTCTTGTGCTTGCTCTCCTCAGTTTCCGACCATTTCACGCCAGTGTGAGAGTAGGGCCGGATTTCTGTTAAAAAAAAACATTGTAAATCTATTTATATATGTTCATGTTGGATCTATCCATATCATACTTACTAGTGATGTAACGAATGTTGGATTTTTGACATTCGCGAATGCGAATGCGAATGCGAATATTTGGCTCCAACATTCGCGAATGCGAATGCGAATGCGAATGTTGACTTTCAAATAACGCTAAATTGAAATTTAAAAAAGACCCCCGAGAAAGATGCGGCGAATTTTTTAACTACAAAAGAGCTGATAATTTTCAAACGGCTGAACCGATTTTCATGAAACATAGCTAAGAACACTCTAGATCAGAATACCTTTCTATCAAAAAAACAAAATCAAAATCGGATCATCCGCTTGGGGGCTACGATGCCACAGACAGACACACATATACAAGGTGACACATAATGGGTATACTTTTTTTTTCAAAACTTAACTTTGTAATTCTAAAACCATCAGCTTTGGAGGGAACTTGAAAAACAAAAGGTGTTATAGGAATACAGCTGTTGACCGATTTCACAAGTCTACAAAACCTTTAGTACTTCAACTGTCCCACAAAGCCGATAGTTTGAGATTTACAAAGTTAAGTTGCAAAAAAAATAGTATACCCATTTTGTATCACCTAGTATACTTGTTAAACTTATAACACCCCTTTTTTTTCGTCGGGGGTTAATAAACAGCGCGCAAAATGTTAAGCTGGCTTGACATTTCGTGTCGGCCGAACATTGCCGAACCCATACAGGTTGGAAGAACGAAGTTAGTCACATGAAGATATTTCGAAGAGATTTGTTTTGATTTGAGGGTAGTTTAGAATTATTGAATTAATGAAGTTTAATTTATATTCAAATATTATTGAGTTTGTCAATATTTTAATTAGACTAACAAGAACAAGACCGTTCCATATTCTTTTTAAAACAAATATAAGTAAATAAGTGGCTTGAGTTGTTAATTACATTACGATCGAGAATGTTTTGCAGCCCGTCACTAATGCGAAGGATGTGATGGAGCCAAGGTGTTTCATACGACATTTTACTACACACTTGCGGTGCGTAAGTCTTTATAGTTCCGTAGTTAAACTCGGAACCCTTAGTTTCGCCACGTCCATCTGTCCATCTGCCCATCCCTATGACATCACAGTAATTTTATTCCGAGACTATTTGGGCTAAAATACAGCAAATTGGCAAAAAATAGAGTTTATGTACCGCTACAAAACTGTGTACCTATTTAAATTTTGAAAGTAAAGTTATTCCATTATACCTCCCGTACTTAAGAAAGGGTAGTGAAAAAAAGGTTTACTCAGGTATATAAAAATAATTTTAAGGTTTCTTTGACAGTTTTTCAATATTAATTTCCGTTTACGAAATATTGAGCTTAAAAGTGGTCTTTTTTACGTGAGTAGCCAAGATTCATCCTTTAAATTAGACCACATTATAAATGGTTTATTATAAGAAATAAATAGTTGTTTTCATATATTTACGCGAATTCTACTCATTGAAATAAAACTATTTTTCGGATTTTATCGCGTTTATTAACGGCTGCTGTAAAGCAACCGAAACGTCGGGAACATAAAGTTAATAAACGCGATAAAATCCGAAAAATAGTTTTATTCAAATAAATAGTTAATTACTTTTAAAAATAAATATAATTAATTTAAAAAAGTCAAAAGTTTGGACAGATCTCAAACCTACGCACCACTGATTGTGCACTCAGTCTAATCACAACTTAATTATTTGAATTAAAACTCCTTATAAGAACTTTTCTACAGTCCAAAAAGAAAATACAGGTTTATGTCACTTTTCCTTAGGATGTCTATGAATGCCGGTTTAATAAATTTAGTAACAGAATTCCTTACTATTTTATTATTTGGTTATATTTAGCCAATATTTTGTTATATTTATCTGTGGGTCTGGCAAAGTCGTTAACAATTATTATGTTATTTGAAATTTAATAAACATTGTTTATTTATTTTATAAAAATATTTACTATTTTTAGTATAACTCTTTACTAAGATAAAAAAAGTCAAAAGCACTAGTGCGTAATAAGCTGCTTTATGAACCTAAAAGCGGTGCAATAAAGGCCACCCTATGAGCAAGTTTGTTGAAAAAACATATTATAATTCTCACAGTTGTATTATCATTCCCTATCCATCTATTTATAATTTCCTTTTTGTTTTTCAAAAACATTCGCCAAACATTCGCATAGATTCTTGCGAATGCGAATGCGAATGCGAATGTCCAAAAATATGCGAATATTCGCGAATGCGAATGCGAATGCGAATATTCGTTACATCACTAATACTTACATTGTAAATGCTTGCACCAGTTGAGGCAAATAAATAAATCGCCAGACTGACATCAACTGTATGGCCCCAAACTAAGCAACGCTTGTAGTATGGGTACCGTACAATGGATTGGGGCGATCCCAGTGACACCCAGACCTGGTAAAATTTTGCCCAGACGGAAATCGAACCCGCAACCGCCCGGTGCAGTGACACGAGTGGCCAAAGCTCATACCACTGCACCACGCGGTCGTGAAAACTTTTGATTGTTTTCTATAGAAGAACTGTCACAACTGGCGTATTCCTTTACGCGATACGTCAGTTCAGACGTATTGCGAGTCAAGTGTGAGTCGACTCGAGGGACAGTGGTTATCAGAATTGGGGCACTGATAGAATTGCATTCGCAGCGCGTTTCAGTAACCGCCTGTGGGAATATGGGGGTGTGTCAATGTGCATGTGCATGTGGGATGCACTGACCGATGTTGAGCAGCGGGTGCGGCGTGGGCGGCGCGTGCGTGGGCGGCGGCGCGGGGCCCATGCGCCGGTCACACTGCGCCGCCCACAGCGGCAGCGCGTACTGCCCGCTCGCCAGCAGCCTGCGCATACCAAATTATTTTTAACCCACTTAAAACGCAAGGAGGAGGCTCGCAATTCTGTTGTATTGTTTATGTTCTGCCTCAAAACTTTTTTATTTATAAATTGATTTGAAAAATTCTTCAGGGATCAAAGGATATACTTGCAGATTGGTCCCATAGCATAGTCATTTCAATCAAAATAAAAAAATGAACCGACTTCAAAAACACCTGGGTGCACTAAAAAGCTAGAAATGACTAGGGACCTTATAATTTACTAGCGGCCCGTCCCGGCTTTGCACAGGTGGACATTCAGAGTAAATTTCTAAGTAAGTAGTTCTGAGAGGAACTGCCTAACTTAACCTATTTCATAGATGTGCACACCCCTCTTTCTTAATTCGGTGCCCGGCCACGGCGCGATGGCGTTTATTTTACTATTAGTATTTGTTTTGGAGGAGGCCTTCACCCGAGGAGGGGTCCATATCCAATAACAAAAACTAACTCTTACTAACATTTAGACATAAGAACATTAATAACGAACTAAACACTAACAAACAAGTACCAACATTTGAAATGGAAATTAAGGATAAGGAAATACAGGCTTTTTTATTTTTTTTATTTTTTTTTAATTTATTAGTATTTGTTTAGATTGACATTTTTAAATACGTAATGTACAGGGTGGGCCAGAATAAAGTTCACTTTCCCTTGTCAAAAAAAACCGTTGCTCGCGGCAGGTAGCGGGGTGCGCGGGGTATGATCGGTTGCCGCGCCTCTCGCATTTTTAGTCGCCATGACTCCGTTCACGGGTGAGCATCGCGCGTTCGCTATTCAAGCGTTTTACGAAAATGGTCGTTCTTATATTGTTGCGCGGCGTAAGTTCAGAGTTAAATTTAATTTACGAAGTATCCGCCAGTGTCCTAGCACTCAGTTACTTAAGCAATGACTAAAGAGGTTCCAAGAAACTGGTTCGACGCTTCCTAAGAAACGTCGAGGTCGTTCCCGCACAGTACGCACAGTGCAAGCGATTGAAGAGGTTAATCAATCTGTTGAGCAAAATGCGGAACTCTCTACACGGCGACGTTCGGCAGCTATGGGAATTTCAAGAAGCAGTTTACGACGAATTTTACACGATTTAAAGCTTCATCCGTATAAAATCCAATTAGTCCAGCAACTCAACCCTGATGACCATACAAAAAGAGAGAGATTTTCTTCCATCATGTTAGAGCGGTTTTCCAACTTCGGGAACATCCTTTTCTCAGACGAAGCCCATTTTCACCTGAGCGGATTTGTAAATAAACAGAATTGCCGTTATTGGAGCGCTGAACAGCCTTCACGCAAACATCAAAAGCCTCTTCATTGCCAGAAAGTGACGGTTTGGGCAGCGGTTTCAGCTAGAGGGCTCATTGGGCCTTATTTCTTCGAAAATTCTAGCGGCCAAGCATTGACGGTAAATACGGAGCGATATGTCAAAATGCTAAAAGATTTTTTAAGACCAACTCTTGCTGGGCTGCAGGAGTACAACTCCCTGACTTGGTTCCAGCAGGATGGCGCCACCTGCCACACGTCTAATGCCAGTATGGAGGTCGTAAAGGAGATGTTCCCCGGTAAAGTGATCTCTAAGAGGGGTGATATCGAGTGGCCACCACGAAGCCCCGACTTGTCTCCACCGGATTTTTTTTTGTGGGGATACCTCAAAAATAACGTTTACTCCAATAAACCAGAGACAATTACCGCCTTGAAAGAAAACATTCGAACGGAAATGGCGGCTATATCAACAGCAACGTGCCAGCGCGTTTTTGAAAATTTTAAACACCGCTTGGAAGAGTGCTCCCGACGAGAGGGAGCACATCTAGATGATGTTGTTTTCAAAAAATAAATTATAATAATGTTACATTAAGTTACTTTTTAAATAAATTGTTTTAGTGCTATCAGTCTTTTTTTATAAAGGTTTCAAAAGTGAACTTTACTCTGGCCCACCCTGTATATTGAATGGAATGACCGATTTAAATAATTCAACAAGAAATCTACAGGTATTAAAATAGTCTCAAATTTTCATGGGACCAATCTGGAGGACCATCCTATCGAATGCAAACAGAATTATTCAAATCTGTTTATAAATGACGGAGTTCTGAAGTAACAAACAATAACTGGAAAAAATATGACACGAAATGAACGAAATTGCGTAATTATTTGGCTTTCCCTTGACTATTCAGTGGTGTGTACGCAAGATAATAGTCTCAATGATCTGCCCACCTTCCGGCTTCAGCATCAGATGATGATGAAACCGGAAATATGATAACCAGCTCAATATGGTCGTCGCCGTCATGTCAGTACCTACTAAATGTGCATGTTTATAAGCACAAAGTTTTGTGCATAATTGAACATAATTAGAGAAAAAAAAACAATCGGATTCAAAATAATGTGTATGCACTAAAAACTAGAAATAACTACGGGACCTTGTAAGTTATTTAACTCCGACTCGCTTCTCGTCCGCCGTGGTATAGTTTCAGGATTTGATGTTTCAACCCGCGGATAGCGTGTCTTGTCCTAGTAGTCCGAATTACTTATGTAATGCACTGGAGCTATTATATTTATATTAACATCTACTACCCTTTGTAATTACTAACTATATAAGCAAGTGGCGATAAAAAAAAGAAATATAACAAAATGTATAAAGACAAGCCCGCTGAGTTTCTTGCCAGATCTTCTCAGACGAGGTCGCGTTCCGATCCGATTGTAGATATAAGAAAAAATATGAAAAATTTACAATTACAAGTGCCCCCGTAGGCCTAATAAAAATTAAAGATTTTAATTTGAATTTGATTAATAAAACCTAACTAACCCGTCATAGTCGAACCACTGTAAGGCGGCCCAGCCGAGCTCGACCAGCTCGTACTGCACGTTGTTCTCGGCGGTGTCGGGCGGCTCGGCCGGCGGCTCCGCGGCGTTGTTCTGGTGCTGGCTGTCCACTGCGCGCTGCGTGCGCCCGTACAGCGTGATCACGAGCCGGGACTCGCGAGGTAACGTGTTCACTGTGAGATCTTCGAGGGTCATCCTGTAACACAGTTTTGAAGCTATAATTTTTTGGAGCGAAGCTTCTATACGGAATTTCGTAGCGCTCGCCGCGCGGCCACTCTATCCGTGATAAGCGTCAGTAGCGTTACACTACAGACATATACGTATATAGGTATACAGAGTGGCAGCTGTTTTTATCGCTTAGTACCTACGCTTTATACTATAAAGCTACTTTAATAATCTTACTTCTGCCTTTCTGGTCGGCCTTCATTGTACCCGAGTTTGATTAGTGATGAACACAGACCAATAAGACAAGATACTGCTTGCGTCCACTATTTGTATGAGAATATTATGCAATCATCAAAAGTTGCCAAGGTATTAGTGTAAACGGCGAATTTAGCATATGTTAAGCGAGCGCGCGTGCCCGGCTATGCGGCGTCTATGGCATATTAGTCTGTAGTGATGACTGACTTGATGAGTTGGCGTTCTGAAATTCCTCAAAGTCCTCAAATTATTGCATAACTGTTTAATGCTTGTAGCGTTTCCTATCAAGTTTACTCAGGTACATAAACAGATTGCTGCATCAAATAAGTGTATTTTCATTTGCCAACCAGGATAGTCAATCTAGGGTCTTGTTTCAATTCAACCTTTGTTTAACACAATGGGTACATCTGAATGACCACCAACTTAAACCAGCTCGGCGGAACAGGCTTCCCTTGAGGCGACTGACCCCCGGTCAATCTAGATCTACAAGTTGAAACAGAAGGGGTATACTTTTTTCAAAACATAAGTTTGTAATTCTAAAACTATTAGCTTTGGAAGAACTTGAAAAACAAAAGATGGTATAGGAGTACAGCTGTTGACACATTTTACAAGTCTACAAAACCTTTAGTATTTCAACTGTCCCACAAAGCCGATAGTTTTAGAATTACAAAGTTAAGTTGCAAAAAAAATAGTATACCCTTTCTGTTTCACCTAGTATATTAGAAGCATCAACTGGAACAGAAGATGTAGACATTGAAATAAAACTATTTTACGGATTTTATCGCGTTTATTAACTTTTTATGTTCCCGATGTTTAATTAATATAATTAAATCCAAAACCAAGCGTACCATTGCAAGACCTCGAGACACTGTGAGCACTTTCTGCGTGGATCGGACCGCAAACAACAACTAAATATCAGGGTACCCAGGTATTAACTATGACATCAGGACGTCTAACACATCAGTCCCCCCGTGACCATGGTTGCTGTAAAGCAGCCGAAACGTCGTGAACATAAAAAAGTTAATAAACGCGATAAAATCCGTAAAATAGTTTTATTTCAATGTGTAGTATTCGCGTAAATATAAGAAAAAAAGATGTAGAGGTAAGAACCGACCAGGTGTTGAATATGATCCGTGGGTAGAAGCCGGCGGCCTCGATGCGCGAGGGCTGCGTGACGTGCAGCGCCTTGAGCGCGCGCGTGCCGCAGTACACCTGCGCGTGCAGCAGGTAGTCGTCGTGCGACCAGCCCGGCGGCAGCCCGTGCACCGCCTCCAGACGGAACACCGCCATCTCGCGCACCGACTGCGCCGGGACCGCTTCTGGTATACACATCAGCTCGTCGTTATATAATAATCATACTAATATTATAAAGAGGAAAACTTTGTTTGTTTGATTGTAATTAGGCTCCGAAACTACTGAACCGATTTGAAAAATTCTCTCACTGTTGGGAAGCTACACTATCCCCGGGTGACATAGGCTATAATATATTTTCAAAAAAATTAGGGATCCTTACTAAAACTCGAATAATGTAACCGCAATGTACCCGTGCGAAGCCGGGGCGGGCCGCTAGTTATTAAATTATAAAGAGGAAAGATTTGATTGTTTGTTTGAATTGAATAGGCTCCGAAACTACTGAACCGATTTGAAAATTTATTTCACTGTTGGGAACCCATACTATCCACGGGTGACATAAGCTTTATTATATTTAAAAAAAAATAGGGATCCTTACTAAAACTAAATACACGTGCGAAGCCGGGGCGGGCCCCTAATAACTTATAAGATGAATAATGGTGGATATGTCGCAGCCATCAACAGCCTAACCACTTTACTAAACAGCGCCGTTCAACTAGTGGCCTGAATGATATTCAGCCATTTGATCAAACAGCTAGGCAAATGACTTGGATCGATGACGTTTAATTACTTGCCTGGCCTGTTCATTTCAATTTAGTTCCACTTTCTGCCACTTAGCGCCAAAACTCACCAAATTGTCAATATGGCGTCGGCAAAAAACAACTTTGATGGAATCATTTTATTACATACTTAGGCATTTTACGAAATTGTTTAGATCCACCGAACCTACTTGCCGGATGGGATTTCTGTGGGGTCATAAAAAAAATAACCCTAACCTAAACCCATCCGGGTCGCTCTGCTTGGGTAGTATTTTGAAAAAGTTTTGTAGTACTTCAATGTCAACCAGCTGCCTGAGCATTAGCCAGCCAGTTTATTAAATGTTGTAACAGACGATACGGCTGAATATAATTTATGCCGCTAGTTGAACGGCGCTGTTTAGTAATGTGGCTAGGCTGTTGATTGAACGGCGAATGAAGCTAGTTGGCTGCGACAGATATACTGACTGTCGACGTCGGCGGGCGAGTGGTAGGGCGCGTCGGCGAGGTGGAAGTCGAGCAGGCGCGAGCGCGCGTACAGCGCCAGCAGCGCGCGCACCGCGGCCCGCAGCCGCGCGCCGTGCCGCGCCACCGCCTCGCGCCGCGTGGCGCCGCGCACCGACACCGCGCAGTACGCGCCCTGCTCCGCGCAGATCTCCGGGGTCACCGACCCGCGCCCGCTCTAAGCACACCACACACCACGCCGCTCAACAGACTGACACACCAACTGTATGGTCCCGAACTAAACAACGCTTGTACTATGTAGGTACTATGGGTACCGTACAATGGACTGGGGGCGATCCCGGTGACACCCAGACAAGGGCAAATTACGAAAAGACCATTTCCGAAATGTACCCCCACCCACCCTGACGGGAATCGAATCCGCATAAATGGATTATTTATTCCGTGGAATTCGGACTGCTATCACATTTTGATATTTCAGATGTACTGAACCTTTTTTTGTTGACTCTTATTTTTAAGTAGGTATACAGGTTGAAACAGACGGATTTTTTTTTTTCAAAAACTTAACTTTGTAATTCTCTAAGCTTTGGAGGAAACATGAAAAACAAAAGGTGTTATAGGAATACAGCTGTAGATAGATTTCACAAGTCTACAAAACCTTTAGTACTTCAACTGCCCCATAAATCCAATTTAGATTTACAAAGTAAATTTGCAAAAAAAATTGTATACCCTTTTCGTTTCACCTAGTATAAGTATTGAATTTAATAATAAAAAAGATGAATATGGATTCTGATATACCTATATCTATGGAACTGCGACGCCTACATATGAATAAATAAATAAAAAGGGAGCGGAAGGATGGTGGAATTTAATACGTATAGGCATATATGTGTATCACCGACCTGCGTCCCGTTGCAGGCCTGCGCGAAGGCGGCGAGCGCGTTGGTGAGGTCGAGCGTCTCCAGGCCGGCGGCGAGCGCGCAGATGGCCTTCACGGCCTGGAACACGGCGCTGGGCGAGCTCGCGCCCTCCGCGCCCGCCACGCCCACCGCGCGCGACAGCTCGCCCTCCAGCGTCTCTGCGCAGGCGCACCGACCACGTCACCAGTGTTGCCAGACCGCACGACAATTATGGGGGCGTACGATAATTATGGGGGCGTACGATAATTATGGGGGCGTACGATAATTATGGGGAGGTACGATAATTATGGGGGCGTACGATAATTATGGGGAGGTACGATAATTATGGGGCGTACGATAATTATGGGGGCGTACGATAATTATGGGAGCGTACAATAATTATAGGGGCGTACAATAATTATGGGAGCGTACGATATTTATGGGGCGTACGATAATTATGGGGGCGTACGATAATGAGGGGTGGGGGTGGGGGTGATGACTGGAGTAAAGAAGCCAAAATATAACGCTGGATGATAATTTTCTTGAAAAACTATAATTTTCACGGTGACATAAGATAATTACAACTTTTGGATCTGGGAACACTGCGCGTCACTCATCGACGCTACGTCGCCCATCGATTGTTTGACCGCAGCGTCTATGCGCAGGCGCACCTCGCACGTACTGACGTGCTATGACTATATGGGACTACGTCGACCATCGATACACCGCGAACATCACTCTAACGTTAGTCCTTCACAACTATCGTTAGACCTACTGACTGAATATTGAACCTTATTGTGGCAGCCTACTACAGACCAATAGGATAAGACACTGCTTCCGTCGCCAAAAGTTGGGCAGGTATTAAGGAAAATCGTGAATTTTGATTAGTCTGTTCAAGGTCGTGCCGTGATTGGACCAATCAAAATGTCAGGGGCGGTCATACATACACAGTGGCAATGCATATGTATATCAGGCGAACAAGGGTGACTATGAAATCATTGTGACCCAAAAAGTGCGAATAAAAAGCGTTCCCCCCGTTCATGCAACCAAAACTGAACCTTAAACACCAAACTTACCGAGTAATATGGACAAATTATCGAACGAAAGCATCGGCGTAGCCCCTTGACTTGGTATCAAATCATCTAACGTGAGATGCGTGTCTCTAGCGTCGTCCCTCTCACACCTCGCTAAAGCGTTATCCCTGCCTTCGTGCAAGCATAGCTTGACATCCTTCTCTAAGCGAACACATTCGCGAATATAATCGTATTCGCTGAGCGAACTGCCGGGTGTTAGGTATTCTTTGGCGCCCCACACCTGGAAAAATAATCACTTTTAGGGTTCCGAAGTCCCTACGGAACATCCTCATAAGTTCGTTTAGCCCGTCCGGCGTCCGTCCGTCCGTCCGTCCGAGTTCACTAAATAATATCGTCCCACTCCTGGGCACTGGCCTACCTACACTACGAGGGGGATTAAGGCCGTAATCCACCACGCTGGCCCAGTGCAGGTTGGAGGATTTCGCATGTCTTTCGAAAATTGGTTAGATTATCTAAGACTTGCAGGTTTCCTCACGATATTTTCCTTCACCCTAAGCGAGTGATAATCATATAGAAATTATAATTCACACATAGATTTCTAAAAACCCAGAGGTGCGAGCCGGCGTTTGAACCCAGGACCCGGTGCCCGCAAGACGCGTGCTTAACCAATCGGCTATCACTGCTGTTATATAATACAAATTACTTATTAAATATCCAGGCTTCAATAGCCTAGTGATTAGAGGGGCTGATCTCGTAATTAGAGATTTCGGATTCGATCCCCAATCTTGACCATTGAACTATTGATGTGAGCCCACTCCTAACACAAGCTTTAGCTTAGCTGGAGTGGCTAACGGGAATACTAGTAATCTGATAAACTCACATTACTAGTAATGTTATTGAAAAAAAAATTGATCTCAAATTCGGAGAGTGAACCTAAAATCACTCTCAAATTAGCGCTCTGAGTTGAGATTACATTGGTTTATTTTATTTATAACACCGGCCTTAGATCTCAGAATATCTTACAAATAAGGACTTACCCGCAACATATATTCAGACATATCCTCCCTGGTATCCTCGTCGAGAGAACACACTACAGTTAATATCACATGATCCACGGTCGATTCCACTGAAAAACGACATCAATGTAAAACAAACCTTATTCTAAAAGTCACAACATTCAAATTCTAATATCAACTTTGAACGGTGGCAAAGTGATAGATAAATAGTTTTGTAAAGTGGGATTTATAACAATATAGATACGATCGGATATCACTTACCATCAGATGTAAAAGTGATAGGTTCGTCGGAATGAGCGTGGTGGACTAGAATCTTAATGCTAGTATTCGGCGGGTACCTCCCTCCGGACCGCGCGGCTATCACGTGGCCCGGGTTTGTTTTCTCGTCAGTGTGGACGTACCTTTCTAAAAGACGACAAATACAATTTTAAAATGTGCTTAAGGCTAAAGCGCCCATCTAGCCCGCAAAGTTCAAATTTTTTGAGGTTTTTTAGATTTTTTTCAAAATCTGACAATAATAAAAGGCACATTATGTAATTCGCGAAAAATACCATGTGCAGTGCATTTATTAATGTATCCAACTTACTCTAAAACATTTCAAGAACGACAGCGATCCAGATAAACTGGCATTTTTTGTATATTTAGTGATTTACTAGTATCATATCCACCGTGATAATATTTAGAGTAAAATAAATGTATTAATAAACGCACTGCATACTGTGTTTGTCGCAAATCACAAAATGTTGTCTTAAATGTTTTCAGATTTTGGATAAACTATAAAAATACTCGAAAATTTCGAATTTCGCGGGCTAGACAGGCGCCTCCACCTTAAGGAAAATATTTGTGATGATTCTGATTTTATTTTTATACAGGGTGTAAGTAAGGGGCAATGTAACGAAAACTGATACCAAGGATTCAACTCATGATTCTGGACACCCCAGAGTTGGAATTTCCCGTCGATATTTTCATGAATTATAATAAAACTGTTCAGCATTTTGTTTAGGCTTTCACCCCTCTCTGATCAAATGAAACGCAGCAATAAAAGCTACTTTAAGCCGCTCTTCCGTGAGAGGATTGTACTGCACTGGTCGAGCCAGCCGGTATAAAACTATGCCTGACTAAATGGTATTGCGATGCCGTCACGTGGTTCGAGCGTAGACCGCTCGGCTCACTGCACAGGGTGGATGCGGGTTCGATTCCCGGCGGGCCAAATTTCGGAAATGGCCTTTTCATAATTTGCCCAGGTCAGGGTGTCACTGAGATCGCCCCCAGTCCATTGTACGGTACCCATAGTACAAGCTTTGCTTTATTTGAAACCATACAGTTGGTGTATCAGTCTGGCCATATTTATTTACTATTATTTATTTTGCCTCCCTAATTGATACATTCAAATCTGGATGGAGGAATTTGGTGTTACTCACTTCTTACATCTAGAACCATTTTCAAAAACGCTTTGTGCTCACTGTCGTAGTTCCTAGTTCTTGTTTTCACTATGCAATCATAAAGCTTATTCTGAAACAAATAGTAGTATCTCAAATACAGATCAACATAGAAAAGATAGGGTATAATAGCTTTTAAAAAACCGTGAAGAAACACGTCATAATGGGGAAACCTGCACGTCTTTGGAAAAAGTCGGGTAAAGTTCGCCATAACGCCCTGTGCTGAGGACTGTACGAATAAATGCACCCTAGTCCTCTAATATTAGGACTAAAATACCATAATCGCACCTCCGTCCACCCCTTCGAAGGGTACTTTCGTAATTGTGTATATTTAATCAAACACCGGAGATGTTATGGCGGTCTCTGTCTCTAACCTAAGGGAAGTTTCAGGTAAGCGTTTAATCCCTGCGATTAAGACCGGTTCGAGCGAACACGCCGGAATAACCGCGTGTACGAGCGTCCAGTTTATTGAAGCGCACGTTTCAATACGAACTTATACGCGCAAATATAAAACGCTAATCTGAAACCGTCTTAATCTCCCTTGGCAATGTTATTGCGTCAAGGCCGTAGTGCCGTCGTTAAATAGGATACTAGAATACCAACACCCATCTAATTCCTATGGGAACTATTACCGTGGTAGCCCTGGGTGTGGCGGCAGGCACGCTCGGAATGTTCTTCGGGGGCGGCGCCGGCAGGCTGGCGGGGTCCGGCTTGTTGACCTTGGCGTAGATGGCTTCGCGGAGCTGCGTCTCCCCGTACAGAAAGTCCAGCGGATCGTACATCCCGTAGACGCTGGTTGTGAACTCGCTTCGTACCGGTGTGAACTGGGCTGTTTGATAAAGCTTCCTGTGTAAAAGTACTACTAAGGCTAGTGTGGACCAGTCTCTGTAGGTAAGTCGAGAGAACATTCGGTGGTCACTCGCTTTTGATGACTAGAAAGTTCAAAGACCTTTTTAGCAGTAAGTCCATAGACTGAATGGGGCTAGTAGATAGTACTTTGTAATTGAAATAGTATTTGTTTGGAATTACAATTAATTTTTGTTATCATATAGGGTAAATATTATTGATTTTAATATTGGACTTAGAGGAGGAAGAAATATCATTATATTTTACTCTAGGAGGTTGCTTTATAACGGAATGACTTACGTAAAATACGCATGCGTTGATTTCAGATGCGGAACATATCCCAATGTGAAACCTTATTTTGTAGCAATGAAGTTTAGCACACTTTCCACACGACCACACAAATGATACACACGTGATAAAATGTATAGAAATCAAACAACCGTAAATATATGTCTTAGCCACAAGTGCTTGTTCAGTCAGGAAAACATTCCAAATGAAAGAAAGTTAGGAAAACTAAATGAATGGAGTGGACTTAAACAATCAAGACTGCATCTTTTTTGGAACGAATGGAGATACTAAGTCTCGAGTCTGTACTTACAATAAATGTGTACCATTAAACTTCCTGTGTTCTGAAAATTATCGCCTCAAAATATAGGCATCTAAAAAACTTTTTTCAACAGATACACATGTAACATATTAAATTAGACTTAATCATTTTTCCTTAATTCTTACTAATAATCACTGACTACACCAATCTAGTTTCTATTAAATATGTTTATTGCGTTAGATTACTTAATTAATTTATAAATCTAACCCGTATTTTGCGCTGACTTAAAATATAAACCAATTAATGACGCTGTCCCTATTTTATGCCGTCAATAAAATTGATAACAGCAATATAAATTGGTGTAAATGTTAGTCAATGCAAAGAATTAGATAGCACTGATGTAGATTCCAGAAGCGTCCCAAAGACGTCTACTTCGACACCGCAGCCTGAACCAAATTCAGGGCCACCACTAGTCAAATTTTAAAAAAAACTATTTTACTGTTTCTATCGCGTTTATTTACTTTTTTATCTTCCCTACGTTTCGGCTGCTTTACAGCAACCATGGTCACGGGGGGACTGAGGTGTTAGACGTCCTGATGTCATAGTTAATAACTGGGTACTGGGTTATACCCAGTTTAGTTTTATTTCAATGTGTAGTATTCGCATAAAAATAAGAAAAAAATAATAATATAAAAATAATTAATAACTCCACAATGAGATGAAACACAAACCACTCACCCGTGCTATTACTGTCAGTTAATAGTGGATCAAACGTCTCCAGACCACTGACTCTTACGCTACCTTGCGCGCTACCACTCTGCCGTCCGCCGAAGTCTATCAGATTCATGGATTGAGGCGGGCTGCCTGCCGGGTCGATCGAATCGTTTGACTGTGATAACAAAAATAACATAATTATTTTGTTTTAATAGGAAGTTTTGTAGGTTCGAACTGTGGCTCTCTTGGATAAGCGGTTGTATAGTTAACCCATGCTTAGTCTTCTTCTTTCGAATGTCAAATTACTGATGACAGAAAGAGATAGTTTGGTGTGCAACTATTCGCCCGCTAATCCACGTTTATTAATAATGGGGTGGGAGTGTGACATCATGCAAACGTGACATTGTGTGAATGTGACATTATGCGACTGAGACATTGTCCTAATGTGACATTGTGTAACTGAGACCTTGTGCTAATGTGTGACAATAAAAAATATATAGCAGTTATACGCTGTGAGGGAAAAAGCAGCAAAACAAAGTCACAAATAAATTGCATAAATATATTATATAAGTAAATGGCGATACGATTATAGTTCCGTTCATTTCACAAAGACACGTGCTGTGGCTCTTATGACACTGGCGTATGGGTCAATTTGCAATAACTAACGCGTCTTCGTGAAATGAACTCACTACACCGAGCTCATTTCTTAGTACATAATAATAATTGATCACTCACCGCAATACTGACTTCGGAAGATTTCCTAGACCCGTTGCTCTCAACGCTGTCCCTCGACGGTTCAGTATTAACGAACGTCTGTGTTCCATTGTTCTGCGGCGTATTGATCGGCAACGGTGGGTAGGTGTGGGTTTGATTCGGCTGGTACACCGGCCTCGGAGGTCTCGGTATCATGTTGGTCGTTGCGTAATTGTACGAGTGTGGCGGGGGGTACACATAGGGGGACGGTGAAGCCATCCGTGTTTGACTGTACTGTACTGTCGGCGCGTACATCGGTTGGCCGACGTGTACGTATGTTGGAGGCATCTCTTGCGCCATTGGCTGGTAGTAAGGGTAGTTCGGCACGGGGGTCGCCGGCATCGGCATGCCGTAAGGATTCGAGGGGGGGTACGGCATTGGACTGTAGGGCTGATGGTAGTTGTAGGAGTATGGCGGCGCGTAAGGATACCCCGGCCTTTGGTTGTAGTGTTGGTTGTTCATTGTGACAGCTTGGTCTGTTAACGTTAAATCTTCTGTCTGCTCTCCCAACCTGGGTACGAGGAAAAATAATATCTATTCAAAGCAGCCTTAGATTTATTTCACTATAACGATTCAATTGAATGAAAGTGTAAACAAAACTTGAGTTGACTGGACCCTTTAGGATCCATCTGTAGTCTCAATTACAAATAAATTATTTAAATTGAATTATATTTTTTTCAAGTACTTTGAGACAATAAAAATAAATCATAAATAACTTCACTTCTCGAAATAGGGTCCAGTTTATATTACGTTTATACAATTTTATTATAAACATTTACATCTCGTTGTATTGTATTTACCCCAAAATGTAAATGATTACAGCTGCCTACTGATACGATTTATCTATCAACACTTAGTCCATACTGTTTATCAAACAATGTTTATCAGTACGATAGTGTGTAGTCAGTTATTCGGTACAATAAATAAAATTGCATGGATTAATTCTCATAATATCTACCTAATTGTAAACTATAATAAATTTGACACATTTGAAATGTGACTTAAATCAATGGGAATAAAGTTTAGAGTCAAGTTTAGTAATGTGCCAATCGAATCAGCACCACTGTCTATTTCAGCTTATACCTACCCATATTATGTTATTTTAACTAAAAACCGCAACATATTGTCTGCGTGCAGAATAGTCGCTTTGCCAAGTCCCAAGACAATAAAAGTAACTCTCGCTACGCGGAAATAAGGTGCAAAGTCGACTGATTCGAGTGCCCTCGAGGGGGCGTGCCGCGCGTCGCGTACTGACGACATTATATATATTTGTTGCAACTAATGTTCGGTGGCAAAAGGCGGCAGTCGATTGAACTGAAGAACGATGGTATGCTGCCATACTGCTTATAGAGCTTGGCTTGTTACTTATACCATATACTGGCTCCTGGAGCTACTTAGGTTTATTTTTGATTCAAACAAACACAGCCTGTAATTTAAATATTAATATTAATCAGGAAACATCACAGAAATACTGTGATGCGTATACTTACTTATTGATTTGGTCTATGTACTCCTTGAGACGATCATTAGGCGCATTCTTGCTTGTGGGGCTCGTGAAAGATATCAGGTCACTGCTTTCGTCTCTAGTTGGACTTGTTCCGGTAGACCTGTGACCAACATTTAATTGACACACACTTCTGCAAATCAAAACCGACCCTGTTTTCAAGTGTTTTTAGGTTGGTTTTTATTTACAAATGTATCTGTAGATTGGTTCCATTCTTCAAAACTACACTCAATTATGATTGGTGGACTTTAAATGCTATCCGAGAACTGATTGATTGATGATTATATTCTCCGAGATATGCAAGTTTCCTCATAGTATATGCAACTACTAAAGTACGGTCTATGTTATTCTATAATATTAAAATTATTTCCTTAGTTTATTCACCACTACAGCCGTTCATTAGCAGGAAGACATCGCCTAATAACTTCGACACATCACAATACATAAATATCGTTTGAACAGGATCTTGCGGCGTGTGTAGATACTCGTCCGTCGACCATTTATGAGGACATAACAGTACAGCCAGTCCGGGGAATAGTCAGTGGCACTTAACATACCCAGCATTGACAGGTTCGGTACTGAAGCTTCGCCCCCTCAGCGGCTTCCGTGGCGGCGGCGGCAGCGCGGGCGGCGGTCCGTCAGACTCCTCCCGTCTCCGGGCACTGACGCTCGCGACGTCGCGCACATTATCTGGACGAGTATCGATTTGATAAGACAAGATATTCGATTGGTGTGTTTACAAAGATTAGAATGTTTTGTAATTGCGTTTATGAATGGTGAAAAAAACGAATTGCTACACTTTTTGTGTCTCGATTTGTCTAAAGTTGAATGAACCCATATTATAAATAAGTAATTCCTAAATAACAATTTTAAAGAGTGGTTATTCATGTTATATTTTGCACCTTTGCTTGGACCTCAAATGAAAGAAATTACAAGGTCCCTCGTTATTTCTAGCTATTCAGTTTTTTCTAAGGTGGTTTGAATTTTTTTTTTATATACATTTATTTTATCATCCAAGAGTTTTCTGATGCGTGAATATACCAGGGAGGAGTAAAAGAGGCTGTATCTTATTTTATTTAGTTATTCATAAATCCTACTAATATTATAAATGCGAAAGTTTGTGAGTGTGGATGTATGTATGTATGTATGTATGTATGTATGTATGTATGTATGTATGTATGTTTGTTACTCCTTCACGCAAAAACTACTGAACGGATTTGGATGAAATTTGGAACACAGATAGATTATAACCGGGATTAACATATAGGATACTTTTTAACCCAATAATCCAATACTACGCGGATGAAGTCGCGGGGCACAGCTAGTAAATAATATACATATGTAGTATGTGTGTATTATGATTTTAAATAATCAGTCTGCCATTCGGAAGTGTCAGGTTGTCGACCCTCACCCCCTCCTGATTGATGTCAGACATCTCTCATGGACAATGCTTATCAATTTTTCATGTTTACACACCACCAATTGCGCCAATAAAAGGTCTGTTAGTCATTTCAATTACCAATTTTGTACTCAATTTACTTTATCTCTTTTATTGCCAGCCTTGGACATATAATTTCATTATTAGAATAATGGATCATGCAGGGGAACTTAATTACTACAAAGCTTTGTGTACTCAAAATAAACATCATTTTGTTTACTGAAATAAGTTTGACTGCACTCACTGATTTTACAGTGCAAAATGTGTATTATGGTATATTTTTTATTATTAATAAATGTATGTTATTTCCAGGTCTAAACAATCCTTATGACCTAGGAATTTTTAATAATAAGAGATTATTACAAATTCTTTGCTTATAACTTTATCCCTTTTGATCTATGTTTTTTCCACTTTTCACTGCTTCAAACTCTAGCTGAAGCAGTTGATCTATCAAAAATCTATGAATACACATTACCTTATATTTGAATATAAATTAATGTTTCCTTTTGGTAAAGTTAGCTATCTAAATATTTAAGGTACCCCACCATGTCTTGATTGTTTTTTCCACATTATATAATAATAAAAACTATTGGTAATGTGTGTGTACATACATCAATCCAATTATAACTTTACTTAATGACACAAACAGGAAAATAATAAAGGTATTATATTGAATAAAATCTACATTCATTTTTAATATTATTGAATTAAAAAACAATAAACCACATTCTAAGTAACTCCATAATGTATTAATTTCATTGATATCAAGATTTGTATGCTGGTATTAATAAAACAATCTCAAGTCTGAGAACAATCTTGGAAATGTCACTCTTATGTCATACTCCGCGTCAAAAGCATACTCAATATTGCTTTCAGACTTGAGATAGATTTATGAATATGGATTCCTAGAAACCTAGAAATTATAGTGTTTTTTTAAATCCATTAATGTTAATTGTTTTTTTCCCACTATGTGGGTATGGTGGACGATGGCCCTTAACTCCCCTCATATTGAGAGGGAATTTCCCCAATATAGTGGCAAGCACATGGCCCCTATGACACTGTGATTGAACACCATTGGCAATATGTGGTAGCAAAATAGTGAATGAATATGTGCCCTTCGTGGTATACAGGTGTGATGGTGCATTATTTCCTTTATTTTTAATTTTAACTTTGTTTATTTTTATTTTAACTTGAAGTCTCATGTTGTCCAATGTTATACCTACTCGCATGTCAAGGTGTAGAATAGAATTGAATAACTTTTAATTGTGCCTACAACAGAGTTTGATTTGACATCTAAATTAATTTATCATTTAATTTGATATTTAGTGAATCTACCAGAAAGCTTTTTGATTAAATTTGTATGTACTATTAGTGTTGTTTTATAAATAAATAAATAAGCCATCAAACTATTTCAAACACTATTTTAGTGGCTACCTATTAATATCAATAGACACAACTTGATAAACACATTTCTTTACGTCAGAGGTTACCAATTTAGGTACTTATCTCTTTCGACTGCTCAAAAAACAAAGCATAAAACAATAAGAGAATATATTTTACATGATAGCCGCGGAAATATGTGGGCGATTACGAAATACCACACTGAATTGCAAACTCCATTATTACTAAAGTGAAGCATGAGGAATTATGTATGATTTTTTAATCTAGACAGTGTATCATCATTTAATCCGTCGGAGTAAACAAAGTCACGTCAGTTACCTGCGTTAGATAGAAGCTTCTGCCTTCGATACTGGTCCAAAGCAAGACTTTCTAAACTCAATGCTTGTGCCTTCTCCAAATCCGCTTGGAACTGCAGCTCGTAGTCAGACATTATCGGATCTCCCCAACATATATCTACAACATTCACGAAACGAACGTGGGAATTAAAACAATAATATCACTGTTTAGCGATGAGCACATAACACCACACAAACTTTCAATCCAAACAATAAGTATATTGCCCACAAGCGGAGCATGTATTGTCATCACGACCGACCCACGCTTACCAAAGGGAACTCTCCGATAACACTTTATTTGTTTAATTTTCACATAATATAATTTCGGACGAATCTCAGCTCGATTTATTCTATTATTTTACTGGGTCAGTTCAATTTGTAAGCATCTTCGAAAAGTAGTTAAATCCGACAAAATATGAGATGTACTCATGCACGTCAAAATATTAACATTGTTGACAGATCAGGTCTTGGCATTATGAAAAACTAGTGTGATAGAAAGAGACAAAGCAAACATACATCCCAACTACGCCATTCACTTGAAAAAGTAGCATAATAGTGGTGACGTCTCTCCTCTACACTGCGCCTCTGCTGCTGCTTGACATAATTAGTCGATTTTGTTAGTATTATGAATCTTCGTACTACTGCGCACTGAAAGCGCACTGCTATAATTTTGAGATCCACAAAAATGATTCACTTCACTTTAACTAGAGAATGCTAAATAGTATCTCGTTAAAGGATGTACTTTCAGCAGGGTCATTATCACATTATGTTATAGAAGTCCATGGGCAGGGGACTTCCTTTTGCCAGATAGTCGCTTTCGATTTGTAATGGCGAATACTTTTTCTTGGCTAAGATGTGAGTAATACCGACTATAAGAAGCCTATGGGTAGTAAATACTTGATAATTGCGTGATTTTATGGCACTCCAGATGCTATAAAAATAAGATATTAGTAGTTTAGGTAGTCGATTTCAGTAAAAACAATAAAATTATGATATTTACACACACTTGTCATTGTCATAGTGACATCCATCATCCATGGCTACCAACCTCAACAGACTGATTTGCTTAGCTCAAGAATCTTATAGTGTTGTATATCAGCTTCTTGGCTTACCTTATTTGATTTTCTAGGCAACGAAAC
The DNA here is from genome assembly GCA_905147325.1 of Notodonta dromedarius. NCBI lineage: Eukaryota > Metazoa > Arthropoda > Insecta > Lepidoptera > Notodontidae > Notodonta > Notodonta dromedarius. The sequence continues at coordinate 9,017,106 of LR990165.1, read as the reverse complement.
AAGAAGATTATATATAATCTTCTTCCAGCGTAACAGAGCTGCGGTGAACTGTGAAACGTGCATGTATAATTTGGTTGTAATGTTTATGCCTATTGCCTACATGCATGCCAGCCATAGTGCATGTGATACTCCCATACATACACCTTTGCATTAGTGAATAGGATGCTAGGAGCATCTTTTGTCTTGCTCAGCGTATTGGTTTTTAGTTCAGCAGACACCAACGGACACCAATTTTCTGGTTTTGTTTCAATGGTTATGGCAGATTATTAGAATAATAATTAGTTTGAGGTGTGCCTAGCGACGATATTTCATTTGAGACATCCCCTTTGAAAATTCATTTAGGGTTAATTAGAATTCTACTACTTTTACACATTACTTTTACAACTTCTACCTGTGGTAGGTACCTACTTAGGAAGCTGTCTAAAAGTACCCACGAAACTATATTATCAGTTCAATGTCCAATTAAATAAAATGTCCTTAGTAATTTTACTTATTTTATCACCTAGTTTGCTTGTTATATGTTCAGCAGTTTTAATTTTTATGTTACAAAATTACGTCCTTCGTGTTAGCTTGGTTAAAAATAAGTTAATCATTTAAAGACTAATATTGTTTATTTATTAAGAATACGCGAAATAATTAATTATGTAGTTACAGGTTTATCGCATTTCCGCTCATATTAACGGAAATGAGTCAAAATTAATATATAAATGTACCAATAGCTTCTTAAAAATAATGTGATTTTTGGAAATGTAATTTATAATATTTCATGATAATTTAAATGATTATTTTTGAATGTTAATTGTTTTAGTAGCTCAATTGACGTCGGTTTGTCGGTTGAGAAATATTGTGATATAAAATGTCTGTTGTCCTGCATCTATGGCAGTCATTATAAATCTTTCGACATAATCAGTCGTCGTTGAGCTACGAAGTAAATTGGCCATCTAGTAATACTATAAGGTCAATAAGTGAATAAAATAAATATTTGTATAAGATATCAAGTGTTTCTCTGTGAAAGTTTTAACATATCAGAAGTGACAAATCGCACGCCTTGGAAAAATAAGTTAAGTACTCTTTCGTTCTATCTATATTACATGTAGGTATTAAATAGAAAATATAATTGGTTATACTAAAGGAATAATCTTATTGCATAAAAAAATGAATCATAGCCGATTTATAAAATTGTTTTTCTCCATAATAACTACCTTCAAATTAAAAAAATAATAATAATATGTAATCGGTTGCATCCACAACTAAATCTACTGCCCCACTTAGTAAACCGTGACAATTACGAAGTTATTCCTTTATATTTTGGTTATTTGCTAGGTAATCTGTGTAGATTAGTGAAGGGTGCACGTTTTCTATATCTAGCAAAGGAAAATAAAGATAGATAAAATGTTTTTAATTTATTATATTCAGACAAGATTCGATGTTTTACACATAAATATCGATACATGAAATATTTCCGTATATACGATACGATCATTCACGAGTATTATTTTAAAAATCATAATTCATATTATACATTTAACCATTAGGCTTTAAGAACTCCATATTCATGGGTTTGTGCTTGGTTATAGGGAAATATGCCTAGTGACCGATCTGAAAGTCAGCATAGAAGGTCCGATCAAAGACACAGCGGCGTGCGCAATATTCAACGTGAACGCGGCCGCTCCCGAACAAGAGCCAAGACACGTGTGCAACTTCTACGACACTCGCGCTCTTCAGCCAGTAGCGACAGTGCTCGCCCTACGGAGCATCGGCGATCGCGACGAAGATCGCGTTACGGGAACCTACATACATCGGAGCGTCATCGTTCCAGCGAGAAGTCCCGTTCCAGAGCTAGATCACGGACGAGAAGACAAAGCCGGTCAGTTACTAAACGTTTACAGCAATTTAAGCCACGTTCTTCTAAACCAAATGTACAAACACGTCGTAGTCGTAGTAGCCAGAGACGTCACAGGTTGCGCACTCCGCCTAGAGAAAATGATATTAGATCACGCAGTCGCATCCGGTCTCGCGTTGATGATCGGCATAAGTCTGTGACACCAGGGTCTTCAAAGAATAATGATTACGTGCATAATCAGTTACTACAAAGCATAAAAGAGTCCTTGCAATCAATCTCAACTGTAAATCCGCACAGTAAAGACAGATTTTCAAATCATAATGTCGTTCCGGAATTCGACCCTAAAGCCAAGAATCAAACCGTTGTATCATGGTTGAATAAAGTAAGAGAATGCTCAGAAATTTACGGTTGGGATAGTAAACAAACCGCTCATTACGCTCTTCCAAAACTGGTTGGTACTGCAAAAAAATGGTACGAGGGACAGCCCTCAGTGCTACACACATGGGACAAATGGGAGGAAAAACTTAAAACAGCTTTTCCATCCTACGAAAATTATGGTCATTTACTCACAGAAATGTTAGCTAGGAGAGCGAAATTCGGAGATGATTTAGAAGAATATTATTATGAAAAAATTATATCATTAAATCGATGTGGTATAGTTGGTAGACATGCGATCGATTGTATTGTTTATGGAATAGATGACAGGTCCGTACGATATGGTGCGGAGGCAGTAGGTTTTGAAGACGCAGACAAATTATTAGGATATCTAAGGAGTGTTAAGCATGACCGTACGGATAAATTTAATAAAAAACCTATTCGGACAATTACTGATGGTGTACGTAGACCATTCAAGAATGACTCCAATAGAGTTATTAAATGTTTCAATTGTCATGAAACTGGCCATGTAGTGTCTGGTTGTAAAAAACCTATTTTAAAATGTCAGAAATGCAACCGTATAGGACACGATGACCCTAATTGCAATAGAAACACATGGGCCAATAATAAGGCTGCCGAAGTCAAAACTTTATGACTAGATACTAATACTATTAATAAACATGCGGATGAGAAATTTATAAAAACTGTTAAAGTTAACGGTATCCAGTTAACAGGTTACGTTGATTTCGGTAGTCAGTGTACCGTAATACAGGAATCAATATTGAAGAAGATAATACCACCTGAAGAATGGTGCGTTGACAATTTACCTGCATTGAAAGGATTTGGCAATACACTAGTTTGTGCAATAGGTAAAACTGTCATAACATTGAATATTGATAATATTAGTATTCACGTAGAAGTAGTGGTTGTTCCCGATGCTTATTTAAATTACCATTTATTAATTGGTCAAACTGCTACGGAGCAGTCACACGTTGAGGTATTTAAATCTGACAAAGAATTAATACTTACCGATGTGCGAACGAAGAGCACACGTCTGGTTTTGAAGTCTTTTAGAAATACATTAGCTGTAGGTAGTATTTCTGTGAAAGTTTACTCAGATTATAATTTTAGTGGCACTGTTCTAGTTGAAAGTGGACACCGCTTAAATTATAGAGTAAAACTTGGTTATTATAACATAACAAAAGGTATCGGTTATATAACTATTTTAAATCAGCATAATAGGGAATTAACATTTAAGAAAGACGAAGTACTGGCACGTGCTTGGTTACTAAACGAGCCGTCAAAATGTGCAATTAAAATAAAATAAATAAACAGGCTACAAAAAGTTTTAGCTCCGCTCAAAATGGAAGACCTTAACGTTGATGTAAATTTAAAAGAGAATGAGAGGCTTTTATTACTAAATACTATAAATAAGTATCGCGATTGTTTCGCAAAAGATCTAGCAGAACTAGGACAAACAACTATTACAGAAATGGATATTCGGTTAAGGGATGCGGAACCAGTCGTTTATCGACCTTATAGATTGAGTCAACCAGAACGTAACGAGGTTAGAGTACTGATAGAGGAACTATTGAAACATGGTATTATACGAGAGTCTCAGTCACCATATGCGAGTCCAATCTTATTGGTGAAAAAGAAAACAGGGGACAAACGTCTCTGCGTCGACTTCCGTGCTTTGAATAGAAAAACAATTAAGCAGCACTATCCGTTACCACGGATTGAGGATCAGATTGATCGTTTGGCAGGTAATAGTTATTTTAGTGCCCTGGATCTGGCTTCTGGTTATTATCAGATCCCATTGTCAGAAGAATCCAGGGCCAAAACTTCGTTTGTTACGCCTGATGGGCAATTTGAGTTTAATAGGATGCCTTTTGGACTTGCAAATGCACCAGCTGTTTTTATTAATTCATACATCTGGCCAATTTAGAACACCCAGTTGTTGCCCCGGCTGTGTTTCACTTTCCGATGACTTTTTTCTTTTACTACGTTTTTTTGTCTTGCGTCTCATCACAGACTTCCCTTCGTTTTGAGGTTGTTCACTGCTGATAACAGTTTGCCGAATGTTTTTCGGACTCGATTTGAGCTTCAAAGACTTCCCTGTCGAATATACAGATCTTTTGAATGAAGTTCTCTTAATCGGTGATGTGTTTCTGGATACCTTGAAACTTTTAACTAAGCTTTCATTTTTTCGGTCCGATGTCGTAGTTCTGGGATCCAATGTTTCATTTAGCGGCGAGGGGATGTAACTCTTCGAAGGTTTAATTTTCTTTCTTCCTATATGCGGCCTTGGTTTCCGATGCTTTGTTTCCGGCGTTTCCTGACTTTCTGTTGCCATCTAGTTAATCATAATGCTGTATAAGTCAGTAGGTACTTATACATACATATCTACATACGTACATTTACCTACATCCAAAAATGTATCAAACGTTCCAAATAAAATTATTTTCTTATATCGCTACATTACTTAACACACTAACTGTATGTTCCCAAATTAAGCCACGTTTGTACCTACTATGGGTAGGTACCTACCTACTATACAATGGACGGGCTGATGCCAGTGATATAGGTACTCAAGTCACATACCGGACTGGGCCAATTACCTACGTAAAGTCCATTTCCGAAATTCGCCCCGGCGGAATCGAATCCGCAACTAGCAGGCGCAGTGGGCCGACTGGCCTACATACGCTCGAATCACTTATGCGGTTATTAATATAATACGGCCAGAGTCCCCTTTCTGCTCCTACAAAAACAAATCACAAATAGGTAACCTGTTCATAGAACAAATCGTCCGCATCTTGTCGGTCGCAAAAGTCCAATATTTTATTGCAAACACTCCTCAAGTTCTTGATCCGTTGCTTCTTCTTGTTACCTATTGCGCTACGGTCCACTTGGTCTAAGCGCAGAGTCCTAAAATGAAACTATAATTAATTTTTAAACACGTCTTATACTATAGACACTTATCTTGTGAGTATATAATGTGGTACAGAGGGCCAATCAACTCACAACATAGTGTAAAATACAATTTAAGCATTTACATATAGGTACCTAGTGCTATTAAGTAGGCAGGTACCGCTTACCTAGTTATTTACGTAAATCAAACTAAGTACCTATCTTATGGGTAACAAGATACGATACGACTGAATTTAATTATTCTACCAAATACTGAGGACTAATAGTTTCCCGTTTCCGTGACAGGCCGATTTAAAGTCGTAATTTCATAGGTATAAATTTCGCGTCGCCGCGCCTGTAGATTGGCGTAATGCCCTCTAATTTTCTCTGAGCCTACCCCATTGAAAGCCTCCAGCGCCCACAAGGGGCGTTATTGCCAACTTTGAGAAAGATTGCAGCAGTATTAGCTGTATATCGTTCGGCAATGCAATCAATCATGGTAGCATGTAAGGTATTTCACATGTATCGCATTATGTACTACTCTCCTTATGTACGTACTTGATAACTTTGGGTTTGTTCATGATGTCTTCCTTCTCGTTGATCGTCATCGCCGTCTCCCATATGTCCTTGAACAGCTGCCTCCGCTCCGCGTAGCTCTCCTCTTTTGTCAATCCCTTGTCCATCTATGTTTGTGTAATGTCCTTTATGATTCTAATTATTGATGGAAATTTGTTATTGTATACTCATATTGTAAGGGTTATTTTTGTAAAATTTTATTGCATTTTGGATGGCTATTTAGATGGTTGCGTTGGTATATTTTTTGGATTTTACTTAATTAGGCGCACGTCAACTTGACGCCAATATTACTTGACGCTCTGTGTCAAAGAGAATAGGTACACTCTCCTCTCTGGAGATTACAAACACTACTCTTTGGTATTAACTACCTACGTTAATAAAATTAAATACTGTAAGATAGAACATACGGTTACGATCAATTTTCCAAATACGCTCAACTGTTCCGTACAAATTATAATTTACCTACTTATCTATACAAATAAATAAAATTGGAGTGTCGGTTTGTAATATCAAAATAACACCTTTTCACCAAATGCATATGAAAGTACATACGACACCTATAGCAAAAAGGCGATTTAAAAAAAAATTGTCTGTCTGTCTGTCTGTGTGTTTGTTCCGGGTAATCTCCGAAACGGCTGGACCGATTTTGACGGGACTTTCACTGGCAGATAGCTGATGTTATAAGGAGTAACTAAGGCTACTTTAATTTTAGAAAAATAATTAGGGTTCCGCGTAAAAAAATAAAAACACATGAAATCAAAGAGTATATCCGAAACGGGTGGACCGATTTTGACGGGACTTTCACTGGTAGATAGCTGACGTTATAAGCAGTAACTTAGGCTACTTTTATTTTAGAAAACAAAATTAAAAAAAATGGGTCCTGTCGCGCGGGCTCAGAACGCGGGAGCGGGCTTTTTTGTAAGTTAAATTCCACGCGGACGAAGTCGCGGGCTCAGCTAGTGTGAAATAAAATATTATGTACTTAGTTAAGTACTTAAATTTGTTAGGTCAATTATTAATTATTATATTTATATACCTACTACTTAAAGGTATTAGGTCAATTATTAATTATTATATTTTTATACCTAGTACCTATATAATTATAATAATTTAGCCCTTTTAACGTCCCACTCCTGGGCGCGGGGTTGCCCTCAATACGAGGGGAATTCAGGCCATAATCCACCACGCTGGCCCGTGCCGGTTGACGGGTTTCCGATGTAATTTCCTTCTAAGTTAAATTGGTTAGACAGGTACCTACTTACTACCTAATATTAACAGTACTTAGGTACCTACCTATACACTTAACCCATCACTAAACCTTTATTTTAGAATTCTTTTGTAAAAGGTAACTTTATGATGTTGTAAAAGTCAACTACCTACTGCAGGGTTTGTTCTGCATTAAAGGATCGATGTTAGACTTTCTATTGGTAGGTAAACTTGTCAATATCCTCATAGTTCCGTGGCCTGGCAAAGAAAACACTCGAGCCAGTAGTTGAATAACATTGTTTTTAAAATACTGCAGTGCGATTTAACTTTCCAAAATGGCTAAGAAACGCAAACGTGTTAAATTTCGGTTACCAAAATGTCGCCATCCCAAATCGCGAATGGCAAATCCGCGGATGATCGAGGAGAATCGAAAAAGTATGTAATATTGTTAGGTTTTCAGTTTATTTTATTTAATTAACTAAAAGAGTTAATACAGTGTTGTTATTAATTAAATTGCTTCTTACCTAGTTACGAATCCTTAAACAGAGCAACAAAGAAATAAATCAAACATAATTACCTAATTAGTTGTGGTACTTTTTCGAGTGAAATTAAAAAATATTATCGTTTAGGAAAGTAAATTTTAATATACTTAATTACCTCCTTAGATCTAGGTAGGTAGGTATACTGATTATTTAGGTATAACTAGCTGTGCCCGCGACTTCGTCCGCGTGGAATTTAATTGACAAAGTTTCATACAAACTTTCATCTCCTATTTTATCCCCTTGGGGGTAGAATTAATCAAAATCCTTTCTTAGCGGATGCCTACGTCATAACATCTACCTGCATGCCAAATTTCAGCCCGATCCGTCCAGTGGTTTGGGCTATGCGTTGATAGATCACTATGTCAGTCAGTCAGTGTCACCTTTGAGTTATATATATTTAGATATTTTCAACTTGTTTAGTTTGATGACACTCCTATGTGAGTATCTTCGTGAGTAGGTACTTCTAAATAATCTACCAAAGATCAAGCTCTAAAAGGTGTATTGTAAGCAGTTTATTAAAATCCCTATACAGCTTTAATGAATGTATTAACACATTAGTCCCAAATTATTCAGTCGTCTGACACCCTTATGCGTACAGTTAAATACCTATATGTTTATTTATACCTATACTTAATGCAACAAGTTAGTAGGTACAAAATACTCTGCCGCCCAAGCGACCGTTCAGTAGGCGGGCGGCCCTTGACGAAAGCTTTCCGCCTATATAAAATCTACTGACGCGTGCCGAAAAACGCGTAGTCGAAAATTGTATTGAAATATTATTTTTTTCGAATTCCGGATTCATATCCTGAGAGGATTGCATTCGATTTTATAAATTTTGGCTCTGTTATGTTGTAATAATAATTATCATTTTTTATTTTACCAATTTGCGTTGAAATGTTGGTACAATGCCTGGTAAATATGACCCCAACGCGTTATGGGTCGCTCTCACCGAGTACAGTGACGGTAATATCTTTCAAGTATATCCGAAGTTGCTCGCGGAACTGTTCTTGCAAGAGGAGGCGGCGCGGCAGGATGGAGACACCAGCGAAGCCGAGAGGCTGGTCCTCCCGAGCGACAAAGACTGGAGGCTGCAGAAGTACTTTACTCTTGTTGAAATGCAGAAAGACTTGGAAAAGCAAGTATCAAATTCATAAAAAATATAACAACTACTCACTGACTCATTACATCACTCACATACTTAAAAAGTTAATTTGACAAAGGTCCTCTCGCTTGCTTGGAGTTCTCTGAGAAAGGCACTCCCAAAATTGAACTCTTAATATCGGTTTGGTTACACGTAGTTGCAAAAAAAATTACTTCAAGTTGTCCTATCGTAGAAATTAAGGACCGTATTAATAAACGGATCTCAAGTCTGAGCGCGATCTTGGCAATGTCATTCATATGACATAACAGTACAAAATGACATATGTGAAAAGCGTACTCAAGATCGCTCTTAGATTTGAGATCAATTTATTAATACGGGCCTTTGACACCTTATTTTCGGATGTAGAATACAGTTGATGCACCCACTTTTCACAAAAGGTACCTACTTATTAAAACTTAAGGCTTAGGAAAGGGATGAACCTATTGAAACTTAGGTACTTTGTTTAGACAATGTTTTTTCAAGACAACCTTATCAACAGTTGATTGTTCGTTCGTGAGGCTAACAGAAATAAACGTTGATTGGGTTGTGAGCGGAATGCGCGGCCCTGACCTACACATATCGCCCCATCAATCCGACATATCAACATGATTGTGGGCTTGATTCATTCCATGTTTACTAACAGAGGTAAATAACAGTAGCTTCATCTCTGTATCCACTAGCAGATGAGAAACTAACAATCGAAACCAAAAACCACTATACAATCGAGACGGAAAACATACAATCGTAACTAAAACTCAAAATTAGAAACCCTTCGACTAAGGTCAAAGGGCCCCAAAAAAAAAAACAGTTCAGCTTCATTGAAGACAACCGCCCTTTTTATAAATGCAGACAACGCGGAACAATCATTGGGCTATGTCAAATTCGTCTGTATACCTGTTCTCAAAACAATCGTGGAGTGGAACCCTAATAGGTAAATGCAATGAAACTGGCCAAAAATAAACAGCTCCGAAATAAAATAAAAACCAAGACATTCCATCACAATTTGATTAAACAGTTGCATTATGTCAGTCATATAAAAAATAGTACAGGTTACAAAAAAATAACGTATAATTTAGAAAATTGTTTAGAATTATTTATAGTTTTAATAATTGTACCTTGTGGTGCAAAAATATACTTTTTGAAAAGCGCTATATATAGTATAAAAAAGTCTTCGAACACGCTTCGGAATTATAGTATGGGTACTTCGGCGTATTTATAAATTGTGTTGTGTGTCCAACTCATAGAATGGCTTCTATTAACAAATAGATGGAGGCTTTGGTACTGAATGATCATGGTCCTCCTTCGCCAATAGCGTAAGTAGCTACATAAGTCGTTACACTTATTTTAACCTCTCTCATCAGAACTTAACACTATGTATGAACAAACTAATCCACATGACGAGTCAAACGAATCCAGTTTGCGTTTGCTGCCAGTTGGGTTAATTATCAAAGGTCAAGATCACCTCTTCCAAAGAAAGAAGAAGTCATAAGCGACCTACCAAACGCTATCATTATTAATCATGTTATTTAAATATCCGCCAATAAATAAATAATTAAATAAATATCGCCAGATTGACACACGAACTGTATGGTCCCAAACTAAGGAATGCTTGTACTATGGGTACCGTACAATGGACTGGGAGCGATCCCAGTGACACTACTAGACCCGGGCAAATGACGAAAAGACCATTTCCGAAATTTGCCCCCGATGGAATCGAACCCGCAACCACCATGTACAGTGAGCCGAGCGGCTTACGCTCGAACCACTGCGCCAAGCGGTAAGCTTTCAAATATCATCCCACTTGTATCTCAGGGAGGAAGACGATGATGGAGTTCAGAAGCCTACAGAAGAAGGGCCTGAGGAGTGGGCGCCCTGGAACCTGGTGGTGTCAATCAAGAACCCCCACGCGCCCCCGCCCGTCTCCGTCAAAACTACGCCGGGACCCGCGTGGGACATTGATCAAGCACGTAGTTTTCAATGTAGACCTTTCAAACTCATATAGGTTCTAGACTCTGTTTCTCACAGACTAATAACAGTTAGTGGGGAAACTGCCTATCTCTACCCTATCAGCTCTCACACGGAAAGCCATGTACCTACTGGCTTTGTAAGTTCAGATAATTTCTAGGCAATTGAAATTTTAGATAGTTTTTCTAAAGTGTTGTAGTATTGCTTCATTCTCATTAAACTTATGTAAGCAGTTTAAAGTATAATGTACGAACTAGTTAATTTAGCAGGTGTTTCGAAACTCCCTGGCATTTTATCGCCTCTAAACACGCGCTATTTCGTCTGGAGAATCCAATTGTTTCACACCATAAACTAGCCCCATAAAACGCATATTGAGGTCGTGTGAACTATGCTCGTTACGTAAACTCGACACGAAGTTTATTTGAGACTAGATGGTAACTGTTTTTTGTAGTTGTTACACAAACTATGTCATTTATTATCATTCATGAGTACCTATCCTAGGTATCCACGATCTATTACTTAGCGGCTTTTCTCTATTTTTTAAACTCGCCTCCGTGCCTTCGTGAAGCGTTGGCTGTCATCAGTCATCCACTTTAGTTTTTTTGATGTGAAACATCTATTGGCGCTTTTTGGCAGTAAAATCGACTAGTTTGCCGTCACGGCAAATGGCATGACGCTATCTCATGCCGTCATGCTCACTCTACGCCACCGCTCTGGACTCCCTTGTGTGTGTGTGTGTGTGTGCACGCGTAGACTATAGACTACAGTTTCACATCTGCCGGGCGTCGTGTAGGCCAATTTTTTTTGTTGTTTTTAACACTCCAGGATTTTATTATTATTATTATTGGTCTATACAGGTGCTGAAAGCTGCTCGTTTGCTCTGTAGACCACCTATGCACGTGGATTTTATTGACGAGCAAGAGATGCGATGCGTCTACTCACTAATCTACGACGTGTTCCGATGTAAGTTTTGTCAAAGACTTTTTACGAATTATCGATACCCTTCGACACATTCTCTAAACATTTGAAGCCATAATAAATTATTTTTTATTATTTTGTTATACAACAACGGCTGCAAACAAGCGTACGACTCGCCTGCTGTTAAGCAGTAACCGAAGCCTATAGACGCTTGCAATAGCAATTGCATTGCTGAACTAAAGGGGTGTGTGGCAATCCCAATGGGATGGAGGGAGGGAAAGGGTTTCCGGCTTTATCAATCATCGTACGAAATGAAACTATTATAACAACTTTATAACGATCTTTGTGGCAGGGTGGTACTACCCCGGTCGAGCCCCAGCCCGTATATAAGCTGTAGTCAAGTGGCTACAGTTTGGCTCTACCACCGTAAGACGTCATTGCACACCATTCCTTCCCCTTATAATATTACCTACTAGAGACCCGCCCCGGATTCGCACGGGTATTTTTTATCAGTATTTTTCTACTATATTATGCATGTATTATACATATAAACCTTCCTCTTGAATCACTATCTATTAAAAAACCACATCAGAATTCGTTGCGTAGTTTTAAAGATCTAACCATACATAGGGCCAGACAGACAGCGGGAAGCGACTTTGTTTACACTACGTAGTGGTGTTCACTTATAGATCACACAATATCAATAGTAATCCTGTAGGTACTAATGGAAAATGAATGGCCGTGCGTGTTCAAAATACTCGGCCATAAAAACTAGACAGTAGAGTCGTTAAACCTAAAATAAAACCATAAAAGTCCCATATACCGTTTGGATAAAAGTTTTAACAGATACACTTCGAGACCTAAGCTGGAAATGGTTGTGGAATGGTACATAATAACTTGTGAAACATAAATTCTAGTGTTCTGTTGAAAGCGAAAGTTTGAAACATGGTGTCACGAAGTTTGGACGAAGGGGGGAGGGGTAGGGTAGGGGGTGTCAGCCCGTGAATTTATCAGCGGTTGCTTACAGAAATCAAATATTATTATAGCACTAGCTGTGCCCCGCGACTTCATCTGCTTAGTATTGGATTATTGGGTTAAAAAGTATCCTATATGTTAATCCCGGTTATAATCTATCTGTGTTCCAAATTTCATCCAAATCCGTTCAGTAGTTTTTGCGTGAAGGAGTAACAAACATACATACATCCACACTCACAAACTTTCGCATTTATAATATTAGTAGGATATACTCTGCGGCTATGTCAAGTATCTACCATCATCCTGAGTTCTTGTGGATTCCACTGTAGAAGGACATTAGATACCTATTGGTAAGAGCAAAAACTTGGCTAGGTTAATAAAGTGGGGTATCGCCGTCTATTCTACCTTTACGGTGATGGAGCCAAGCTATAGCCGGCTGGCTACAGCGCATATACGGGCTGGCTCGAGGAGTAGTACCACCCTATCATAGAAGATCGGCGTAAAGTAGCTAGTATAGCTGAGTTTCGTACGATGAATGAGAGAGCCGGACGCCACACAGTGGTTCGTCCTCATACAAACGGTTGGTCATAGGCGACTTAAAAATTCAAAGTCCTAATTTCACAAAACTGAATACACCATTCGATTGCTATATCAATGGACATGTGGCGACCTCACATTCACGTCGCCGACAGAAGCGGACAGATGGCGCTAAATGCAGCGCCTCAATACAATGTACGGATTCTTCATAGAAAAACTGAATCACGATATTAAGTCTCGCAAGCATCGTGACTATATATACAAGACCCCGAGAATAACCAGCGGGGCATAGCGGCCGCCCCGCCAGGCACAACACCCGCCTGGCTGGAAGATCTTCCCTCTTCCGCCAAAGACAACAAATATGTATGAGACGGCTTTTGCGATTGGACTTATAGTTTAGGAGTAAATTTTTAAGTCGCCTATGTCCATTGTCCAACCGTTTGTATGGGGACGAACCACTGTGCGCCATGCCCCCTCTGTTCCACTCCCCTTAAGGTTGGCAAATTGCGAGCAATGCCATTGGTATTGCAAGCATCTATAGGCTACGGTAACAACTTAACATCAGGCGGGACGTAGGCTAGTTTGCCGACCTTATCAAAGCAGTGATGATTAACCCCCGACCAAAAAGAGGGGTGTTATAAGTTTGACATGTGTATCTCTGTGTCTGTCTGTGGCATCGTAGCACCCAAGGCGATGATCCGATTTTAATTTTGTTTTTTTTTGTTAGAAATGTATTCTGATCGAGATTGTACTTAGCTCTGCTTAATGAAAATCAGTTCAGCCTTTTGAAAATTATAAGCTCTTTTGTAGTTTTTACATGGAATAACAAGGCGAAAAATATGTATTATAATAAATATGACAAACAATTATGGCGGTGTAGGCACACTATGGCACAGTCCGATAGATATCAGTCTATGCCGAAAAAAACATGCTATTGTCTATGTAATTTTATGTTTTTTTGTCCTTTTTATTATTCAGCACTCGCTCGTCTATCCATATAGAAGATCTTAGTCACGCGACATATTGATTTCACTGGTTTTATTGGTGGGCATTTTTTCATGAAAGACTAGCTAAGTAGTTCATCCTCGCAAGCTTTTATCCACAAATAGCTCTAAATTGAAATTTAAAATTAAAAAAACCCTCGTTGGACGACTTTTTAAACTAGAAAAGAGCTGATAATTTTCAAACGGCTGAACCGATTTTCATGAAACATTCCTAAGAACACTCGATCAGAATACCTTCTTAAATATGTTAAACTTATAACACCCCTCTTTTTTCGTCGGGAGTTAAAAAACTAGGTTCTTACACGTTTTTTTTAAATACAATCTCAAAGTTGCCAGAGTAGTTTATCGTTTTAATATTTACCCGTCTAGAAATTCCACAGGACTTATATCCTTAAGTTCTTCTGTCCGAGAAAAGTTGATTGATAATAAAAGAAGGCTAACCTTCTTTTATGATCTACTAGCTGTGCCCCGCGACTTCATCCGCGTAGTATTGGATTATTGGGTTAAAAAGTATCCTATATGTTAATCCCGGTTATAATCTATCTGTGTTCCAAATTTCATCCAAATCCGTTCAGTAGTTTTTGCGTGAAGGAGTAACAAACATACATACATACATACATTCATACATACATACATACATACATCCACACTCACAAACTTTCGCATTTATAATATTAGTAGGATGAACGTTTCTGTACTATTTCCAGATAAGTGTATATTGGACCAAGCTATTGAAGACATTGAGTTTATAGGGGATCATCCGCAAGTAAGTAAAATCCGTATGTACCTAAATTAGTCCGCCAATCGGTGTTAAAAAAATAATTAATCGCGTCGGGACGTAATAAAACGTGTAATTAAATTTCATGAATAGATACAATTACAATATATACAATCGAAGCAGTGATAGCCGATTGGTTAAAGCACGCGTCTTGCGGGCACCAGGTCTTGGGTTCAAATCCCGGCTCGCACCTCTGGATTTTTCGAAATCTATATGCGAGTCGTAATTTCTATATGATTATCACTTGCTTACGGTGAAAGAAAACATCGTGAGGAAACCTGCATGTCTTAGAAGATCTAACCAATTTTCGAAAGACATGTGAAATCCGCCAACGCGCACTGGGCCAGCGTGGTGGATTATGGCCTGATCCCCCTCGTGTTGAGGGGAGGCCCGTGCCCAGGAGTGGGACGTCAAAAGGGCTAAATTATTATTAATTATTATTAGATACAATTAGGGTTGCCATATCCACTTCTTATACGAGCTATCACCATCGAAAATACTGGTTTTGATGTTTTTTTACACGAGACAATTTTTTTTTCTTATCCTTTTCTCACTCCTCGACGACAACAACAACTGAATACCTACTCCCTCGCGACTCGGGACAAGGTAAGTACTCATGAGGCGTTGATTGACCAACAAGGGATGAACCGCCTCGTGAGTGAGGGGCTATCACTTACGAGCAAAAAAACCACAACGCTTCAGCCCTGGCCCACTAAGGAAAAAAATACGGGAGTGTTGTTCATCCCGTACTTTATTTTGCGAATTATGGGTGTTTAATTTGAAACCCTGATAAAAGGTATGAAGGTTGTTGAGCCAACATGTAGCCTATTTACTACAGACTGGCTCGACCGCGGTAGTACCACCCTCACACAGAAGATCGGCGTACAGTAGCTATTTTAGCTGTCTTTCGTACGATGAACGAGCGAGCCGGAAGCCTAACTCCTCTGACCATTCCCCTCTCTCTTACCCACTCCTCTTCAGGTGTGCAAGGTGCTGCGAGCAATACATTTGGTATTGCAAACATCTATAAGCTGCTTAATAACATCAGGCGAATCATGCGTTTGATCCTGATTAGTAATATTAAAAAAACCGGGTAGCCCGTAACATACGTGGCATCTGGCAACCCTAGATTCGACACCAAATCATGATGCTGATTAATAGTTCGATTACAATAAACAAGCGCTGGATCCACGCAACAAACATGTGTATCTCCCTTGCCCCATTGTCATTCCGTTCTTGAACTTGCAACGATTAATAAAAGCTACCCGTTTGCAGCCAAGGCCGTATATTTAGACCTCATTACCGATAACCTCGCGTTAGGGCAGGTTCGACAAGATGTTACAATAAAAAGTATGCCCCATCCGAGCCGCATTATACAATATCGTGACTCGGGCTATTTTCTTTTTCGAATGTTTATGAACGCTCACGAAAATGAGCCTGATATTTATGACGGTTTACTTGTGCTGGCGAAAAAGAAACGGCATTGGTAGATTTGGGGACTGATAAAATGTTTTCTATTAATAACGACACGAAGGCGTGTCAGGCATTTAATGTAGGTGCTGGTAGACATTTGAGTGATTTGACTCTTTTAAGTGATAGCACTCAAGTATGAGGAAAGCAGTGATGATGGATAGATAGCTTACTCAGCACTTACTGTCGACCTCCTCTACAAAGTGCGTAGAGTTATTTTTGTGGCCTATATAATGTTGATGTTAGAATAACAACTGGAACCGTCATCTTAACATAACTGAAGTAATGTGTAGGTAACCTGGTTTAATGGTTTAACCCGTGGATGTATAGGAATTCCGTATGTCTCATAATTTTTCCCCATAAATACATTCTTGTTTTTGGACGTTTTTATCATTTTGATTATTCTAATAATCGTCAATTTTCCTTCAGTTTCTAGATCACAGGCACTCATTATGGCTGTTCCTTATGGAGCTAGCTCGTCGCCGGTGGGGGGCTCGGCCTAGGGGGGAGATAGAGAGGGCGACCCTCCTCTTGGAGAAAGCCGGCTCACCGTTCAAAGACATCGAGAGCTGTATCTGGGAGCAGAGGGTGCATTTCGCCGCAGCCATCGCGAGGATTCGGATCAAGAACAAAGCTTTCACGTAAATATCACATCGACTACCATAATGAGATACCCGTAGTGGTTAACACTTCAACCTGGTGCATTTATGTCTCTATAGTAAAAGTATCCCAAGTCCTTAAAAGACTAGGCAACGGCCGAATCTAAAATAATGATGAAATCAGTATAGTCACTGAGCGTCAACATAGACATACATCTTTTTATTCTATGGGCATCACACGAAAATTGGTTTGTTAGTCGACTGTCACTAATTCACTTGAAATTATTACTTGAAAGGGCACTCCATATCAATCTAGGAAATCTTTACGTTAATTCAAAAACCAAGCAAGAGAAAGTACCTACCAAACATAAAATTCAGTGACAATTTCCACAAATTATAATCTATACAAATAAATAAAATTGGAGTGTCTGTTTGTAATATCAAAATAACACCTTTTCACTAAATGCATATGAAAGTACATACGACACCTATAGCAAAAACGCGCTTTAAAAAATTTTTGTCTGTCTGTCTGTCTGTGTGTTTGTTCCGGGTAATCTCCGAAACGGCTGGACCGATTTTAATGGGACTTTCACTGGCTGATAGCTGATGTAATAGGGAGTAACTTAGGCTACTTTAATTTTTGAAAAACAATTAGGGTCCCGCGTAAAAAAATTAAAACACATGAAATCAAAGAGTATCTCCGAAACGGGTGGACCGATTTTGACGGGACTTTCACTGGTAGGTAGCTGATGTTGTAAGCAGTAACTTAGGCTACTTTTATTTTAGAAAATCAAAATTAAAAAAAATTAAAAAAAATGGGTTCTGTCGTGCGGGCACAGAACGCGGGAGCGGGCTTTTTTGTTAAGTTAAATTCCACGCGGACGAAGTCGCGGGCTCAGCTAGTCAAATGATAAATTTAGTGGTACTCCAAAAGTTACGAAGAATTGAAACCGGAACAACAACGTTCAGTCTGCGGAGTTGTATTTCATCGTGTCCGCATTATACAAATAAAAATGTGGATTTATTTTGCAGGCTGTCTGAGTTACTGCCGCCGCATTTGCGGGAGGACCGCGTATCAGCATGCGTCAACAAGGACACAGTCACCGGATGGGTCAACACCTTCAAAGCGAAGCAAGTATCGATAGAATACGTTTTGAAGTAGGTTCCGTATTTGGTTATGAGGGCGATGACGATGACGACAGAATGTTCTTTGCTACATAATACTTTAGTTATCTGACTACTTCTCCACAACATTTCGACATTACAGTACTTAGCAGAACCTAGCGAATCTAGGGTGCTACTCTTAGCAACGATAATCGATATATCGTGAAATTTGTAGTGTCGAATCCGACTCTATATTCCATCGTTCGTTCAGTAATCGATACGACGGCAATAAAGATGGAATTTAGAGTAGGATTCGACACTACAAATGTAACGCAACATACGCAATTACATATAAAGCGTGAATATATACAATAAAATGTGTGACTACAAGAATGATATAGTTGCTAAAGAAGCTGAATTTATTTTACAGAAAAGTAGCGTTGTTGGTGAAGCGATTGCACGAATTAGGATATTCGTACAGCAACTCGCGACAATTATGCGCTGGAGAATATAGATTTGATCGTGTGTGTCCCAGGTATGAGCAGCAGTTTACCATCATAAGGAACAACACTTTTGTATCTTCACTGATGTTGCTTTATATATTTATTAATTTTACTAGATTCATCACCCTCCGCCCTCCACAGAATATAAGCGTCGGTCAATTGGAGCTAGTGAGAGATGGTGTCATAGTGCTTCAGGTAAAATGGCCAGAACCACTTAAAACGATATAACTATACTATATACTATATGAAACCCCCCGGTACTGATCAAATACGTGGACGGCAAAATACAATATACAGAATAAAATACCGCAGAATATACAGATCCCGACAAAAGTAGAAAAATAAAGTCAAAATCTAAACGTTGCTCACGAATAAACCATGCGAGTGTGTTTGATAGTAAGTTTGATTAAGCCTCACGCAAAAGCAGTGTGCCAACCAGGAACTCCTAAGTAATCGTATCTTCTTCGAAAAAGCCTGCTGATTGTCAATCTTAGGTAGTTATAAAATCTGTCATGTGAGCGTGACGGCACATGCTAAGGTAAATTCTCGCCATACAAAGGTTGTCTGGAAGAGATCGCAGTCTGCGAGAAGACCGCCAAATGTACACTACTGTTTTATTATTTTATTATGTCAATTTCGAACTCTGGTGTAGGTACAATAAAGAGTTATTCTATTATATTCTGGAATACCATCCGAGCAGAGTTGCCGATAAAGCAAGTAAATTACAAAATGGCCTGAACTTACCCGACATCCGTGTAATGTTTCCAGGAGCGTGAGTTCTGCGAAGGCGCGTCCACTCTGTGCCGGGCTCTCCGCGCCAACGCGCTGCAGGGCGTGGTGGCGCAGACGCACGCCTCCTCGCCGCGCTGCTCCGCCTACCTCGCCGCGCAGCTCAAGGAGCTGGCGGCCGTGCTGCGGGCCAAGGAGCCCGCCGCCCCCGCCACGCCGGAGCTGGGGAAGCTCATCATATTTGGCGCTGGAGACAAGTATGCCCACACTCTATCTCATACTGCTAGTAATCAATTTACCCCAACTCACGAGTACGCTCTCGGTTTGCAATGTAATTTTGTACTAGATGACATTACCAAGTTAGCTCTCCGTTGGGAAACCGCTGCCACCTTCCCGTTCCCTAGTGCATTACTATTATAAATGACCTATTTTTATTTTATGCCATTTACAATCAATATCTTGGCAAAATTCGCCTGAGGTCTTGAAAATAAGGCCCGTATTAATAAATCGATGTCAAGTGTGAGAGCGATCTTGGAAATGTCATTCTTACGTCATACCTACCACTACAATACCATTCATAAGCGTACTCAAGACCGTTCTCAGACTTGTGCTAGGACTAAAATCGGAGCAGCAGAGCGCGTTACTGCTGAGCTGCGCACGATTCCGTTTATGTGGAGTTTCCATCGACTACAAAATGGATGATTTAGTCTGTATATGCGTAGAGTGGAGAGCTACGTGTGCGCGCTGCGCGAGCTGGGCGTGGAGGCGTCGGAGGCGCCGCAGTCGAGCGCGCCGGTGTACGTGCTGAGCGAGGCCGTGCACTGCGACACGCCGGCCGTGGCCAGCGCGCTGGACGGCGTGGTGGCCGCGCTGGCCACGCCGCCCAACTCCTACTCCGCCGTCACCGACCCCATCGACCTGGTCTGCGGCCGCGGCGGGGACCTCGCTATGCTTGAAGTAACACTCATTTTGTTTTCCAAAATTTGGAGAGTAACTGAGCTGCAAAGTTTGGCTCGTATGGATTTTTTTACTGCTACCCTTCTGAATTACTGCCCAATCTGTACCTAAAGTCTTGAAATATTTCTCAAAGATGTACTTGTGTCGGAACAACACGAAGGTTCCGCCTGCTGATTGTCAATTTCACAAACAAACCGGTAGCGAAAGTCGCGGTAGCTTGCAAATATTTTAGACAATCGCACTCAATTCTTATCTATGCAGGCTGGAACGCTTTGATTTTACTCACTCGCATGTTTTTGATTGAGATGCCTTCATTTGTTTATCGTCATTCGATACATTCAGACTAAAGCTCTTCCGATCCATACATAATGGCGTTGCAGATACTCACTGAATCTGAGATGGACGTGAATGGTAAAGCTAGAGTGCAATCTATTTTGGAAGAACAGAAGAAAACTCTGAAAGCGCTCATGTCTAAACCTCAGGTAACACTCAGTCAAGACATTTGTAGGAGATATGTTTTGTTAGCAAGTAATAATTATAAATGTATTGCAGATTCAGCTGATACTGTACGAAACCCACTCGGCGTTGGAGGCTGAGAACCAGGTGCAAGTGACTCGGGCCGTGGCCGAGGCGAATAGACTCGCGCGGGAACGACACGCGCTGCTCAAGAAGAAACATCGCCATGTTGTTAGTGCTTTACCGATTGTGCAGATAAGTCTGTAAGAATGTGCCTGGTAGTAGGTACGCAGTTCGCAGATGTGTGTTAGTTAAAACTCAATTTTAAAGTGGTTTGCTTGATGTGTTCGCCTTCAGATCAATATCCCTCTTGGATTTTTTAAGTGCATGCGGGCTCTACTATATCTTCTAGGGCCATTAATCATTCCCATACCGATCGTAACTCTCTCAAATGCTCCAAAACTTTCAGAGCCCACAAAAACAAGGCGCAGAAACCGTGATAACAGAATCAGCGACGTCTCTCGAAAACACAATCTCCCGTTCAGACATAGACAAGGATGACCAATCCGAGGACGCAGTACCCTCGGAGGATCCGTCTCCGAAGCGTCGGTCTCTGGGCTCTGCTCAAAGCGCACGGACTAGGCCGCAGAGTGCAGTTGGCGTGTTGAAGAAGCAAGCCGAAAGCGTGGTAGAGTCGCGTCCTGGGACTACCAAAGCCAGGCCAATCCCGGGAATGCCAAGTGCCGAATACCCGAGGGATCCCGACAAAGATAGTCCTAATATTTATGTGAGCACCTTTACGAAAAATTGCAAAGAAGTAGCTAATGAAATTTAATATAGTCAAACTTAAGTTATTGCTTAAATAAACGTAGGCATAAGTATTGATAATGTTTTCATATTTTCAGGTGCCAAGTTCTGATTTGTTTGAAGTGTCTACTCTGCCAAATTTAGGGAATGGTCTCGACATCAACTACATTCTTGACAGGGACGGGTGCTACCTGGGTCTAATCCAGAGAAAGGTTAGTCATCTTTCCTTTCTTCTTCACTTTCAGTACATACTTTTCAGTCCACTTAAATTTTAGATTTACATGTAGTCAGTTTAACTCTACTATAGAGTGACTATTGAGTGTGCAAAAGCGGGGAAGGCACTCTCTCGATCGCATGCCCATGAGAAAATAACTTCTGCCATAAGTTTTAAACAAAGTAGGTGTGATATTCATAAACATGGGGACTGACTTCACTGCCCATCAAAGAAAATTTATTGAGCAGTATAGGTAAAGGGGTGTATTAAGCCATGCAGCTTGAGCTAAGTAATCCATACAAAAATGACCTTTAATATCCGAGCAGTAGTGGCGTAAAGGCCAAGAAACACTCTGCGTAAACCACGGATCTTGCAACTCCTTACCGTATTATGCTACTTACAAAGTGCATTTTGCACGCCAAGTGACTTGACCCTTGAAGGTAGTCTTATGCCGTCTATTTCGCACCCAGTCACGTGTCTACAGTGTAGAGAACATACCTGGTAACGGTAATGTTGTGCGAGGTGTGTCGCGCTAGCGGTAGCTCGCAACTGTAGGTTGACCGCAGGAGATCACCCGGCTGGATGCTAAGTTCATGATCCGCGTGGCGGAGGAGCGCGGCCTGTTCGGGCAGCACGCTGCGCCGCCGCCGCGCCGCAAGCGGCAGGACACCGCGCCGCTCTCGCCGCGCCGCAGGCGCAGGAAGACCAGCTTCGAGGTGCGCTAGTACACTATCTCTAGGGATCCAAAGTCGGTGTCAGGGTTGAATGCCAATGTAGATCCATACGGTAGTGACACAGAAAATAGTGCCCTTAGTAGGAGTATTGTCGGTCTCGAATCCACTAAATAAAATGTTTACCTGTTCGGAAAAAGGTAGTGCGAGAAAGATGCTGTTACGTATTTATTCATTTTTAATTAAAAATTACTTACCATGATTATGTCGAATCTTATGGTCGTCTAATCGTTCTATACCACGGCCAACGACCACAGCCTCGGACAGCTACATGGTCAACGGACACAGAATGAATCACGAATTTATGAAAGGCTGACTATTACGTATCGCGCCTTGTTGGCTGTGGTAGGTATATTACTTCAAAAGGTCATCGATACTTGGCTGAGTCGTAATATACTTGAGAAACTTGGATATTAAAGCTTTGGCAGCAAAACGAGAGCTTCTTCAATGTGTATGCGGGACGCAGGTGGAGCGCGTCGCGGCGCCGACATACGCATCTATGTCACGATCCTACCGGCGCGGCAGCGCGCCCGCCTGCGCGGACGGCTGCGGGCTCGGCACCCCCGCAGGAGGCGGCGGCGGGGGCGGAGGCGGGGGTGGAGGCTGCGGCGGCTGCGGCATCATACCGGAGCGCGTGTGCGAGCGGCACGCGCGCCGGCAAGCCGCCGCCGCCGCCATCTGCGCCGCCGCTTGCAACTGCGACGCCAGGCACAGGTGACACCCACCGGCAGGTTATTTGCTAGCGCTACGAGGTCATGTACTATGACGACATATTATTATTATGTCATGTGTGAGTGATATTCCCGACACGACTTAGATGACTTTCAAATTACAGAAATGGTTCTATAGGAAGCTGTAAATCTTCTTCTCATTACTTTGTCTACCAAATGGAAACAGCAAATACCTACACTATACCATGACCAATGAAAAGCGATGTGCAATAGTAGTTCGAATCGGTCACCGCCGCGTTCACCAACTTCGGGCGGCCATTATAAATAAATGAAGGCAAAACGATAAAACAAACGAAAATAAAACAATTTCGTATCGCTACTCGTTGGCCGTGGTATACAGCACGGACGGCACGTCTAAACCGTATATGAGCTGTAGTAATTAGCCACAGCTTGGCTGTCCCGCCGCACACTGACAAGAGCGTGTCTGTGTGCAGATGCCACCACGGGCGGCGCGCGGCGGCCGCGGCGGCAGCGGCCCGGCCGCCCTCGCCGCCGTGCCGCCGCCCCTTCCCGCTGACGGTGCACGACCTGCGGCTCAAGAGCTTCGTCACGCACCGCAAGATGGTCACCTCATAGTCACCCTCCACATTGTCACTAGGATACCCTTTAGTTAACGGCCGTTTTGGTATAGACATTACGTCACGACGATATGCGCATGCGTCGGCCCTGCAGGACCGAACGAAGTACGGCCCCGACATGCCGAAATCTACATCGTTTCAGCCGGCTTCATTAATAAGATTGAGGATTGTTTAACATGTAGCCAGTCGTCATCGTCATCGCTGGCCACGTATAATAATGTCCGATTCGGTGTTGGTTAAGACTGGTTTGTGAATACCGAGCCGGATAGAATACCTCCTCTTTACCACCTCCAAAGTGACGCAAGCAAGTGGGCGATTCGCTCGCGCCGGTCGCATCAGCCTACAAAAATCTCCGCCAATTTGATTGAAATAGTCGCGTCGGTTTCCGTGCGTCCAGCTCGCGAGCGTCGATGATTGCAATTGCTTGTATGTTCGCGACAGTTTGAGCAATCCCAAAATCTCTACTACACATTTGGTTATCCGTCCAACAAAGTAACAAAACTATGAGATAGATATCTTTATTCATAGAGCGTCGTCTCTCTTTGTTGGACGCGTAAAATAGCTTTTATTACAAAGCACCTCGATTAAACTGCTTCTACTAATAATTATTCCCAATATAATATGTTGACCACTGATGTTAGTTTCGGCGCGATTAAAATTGAATATTGCTGCCGAAATCATTTAGCGGTCACCTTGTTGGTGAATGATGTTGTTCAAATGCCGTTTTTTTGTACGAGTAAATAAGGTTGCATTTGGCTCGTAACTTGCGCTCGGCCTATTGCTGGAAGACCTCTCGTAATGTCTCTATATCTTTTCGGCAACATTCCCAAATCAATTTTAAGAAACTTCTAATTTCTACGATTTTTATTACATTGGTCCATAACGGAATTGAAAAAAAAAACAAAAAAAAATATTAGGGCTTCTTATAACATAGATTTACAAAATCGGACTGTTGTGCAATAATAATGTTTGTCTACCACAGTGTGTAATCCATTATTTCTTAGCTAATATAAAATTCAAAAACATCGTCTTGTACATATTTTTGCATAACAGTTCTTCAAGACGGTAAAGAGTTCCTAGACAAAATGTTTAGTCATTGCTATTATATTTTTACACAGCTGTAATTTTAAATCCTGTTTACGTTTAGACTAATTTTAGTCCGCAAATAAATACTTAATTATAATTTGTCTGGTTTTATTAATACTGCACTACAAAAAAGCGGAACAGAAAGTAGTAACAGGATTTGATACCAATACGGCTGGACCAGTTTTGATAATATCGAACCGTATCGAAAATAAGCATTTCTGTTATAAAGGCCAACGAGCAGCGATACGGAAATGAATCTATACAAATAAATAAAATAGGAGTGTCTGTTTGTAATATCAAAATAATACCTTTTCACTAAATGCATCTGAAAGTACATACGACAATTATAGCAAAAACGCGATTTAAAAAAAAATTGTCTGTCTGTGTGTTTGTTCCGGGTAATCTCCGAAACGGCTGGACCGATTTTCACGGGACTTTCACTGGCAGATAGCTGATGTTTTAAGGAGTAACTTAGGCTACTTTAATTTTAGAAAAACAATTAGGGTTCCGCGTAAAAAAAGAAAAACACATGAAATCAAAGAGTATCTCCGAAACGGCTGGACCGATTTTAACGGGACTTTCACAGGTAGATAGCTGTTGTTATAAGCAGTAACTTAAGCTACTTTTACTTTAGAAAAACAAAATTTAAAAAAATGGGTCCTGTCGCGCGGGCTCAGAACGCGGGAGCGGGCTTTTTTGTTAAGTTAAATTCCACGCGGACGAAGTCGCGGGCTCAGCTAGTACATTATAAAATACTTTTAATTAACATCACGGTTTCCGACACAATGAACTACGAAATCATAACTGTCCGAATTTTGCCGACCTCAGCGGTGACCAATTTGAACTTTCAACATTACCATTTCGTATCCATTCTTGTTTGCCG
This sequence comes from Notodonta dromedarius, assembly GCA_905147325.1. Classification (NCBI taxonomy): domain Eukaryota; kingdom Metazoa; phylum Arthropoda; class Insecta; order Lepidoptera; family Notodontidae; genus Notodonta; species Notodonta dromedarius. The sequence continues at coordinate 8,991,488 of LR990165.1, read as the reverse complement.
GCTTATAACACTCGATATTACAGCGCCATCTGACGAAGCGATATGTCTTTGAAGCCAAACGAGCACTGGCAAAAAAAACCCAAAAGATTTGTGTATAAATAAAACAAACTTTATTCATTAATGTTACAAATACTAGGGGGGGGCGTGGCCTTCATTTACATTAATAACCTATTTGTTCACCGCGGGCCATCCGTTAAAGCATGCCGAAGCCTTTCGAATAGCTGATCGCCTTCATCAGTCTGTCTTGGAGTTTCTCCTTAGTCTCGTACTCGGGCAGCAGCAGCACGTTGAAGCAGGTGTGCGCGGTGGGCAGGCGGTCGCAGTCGGGCCCGTTCCTGGCCACCACCAGCTTGAGGTGGCTGAGCCCGCCCACGGGCACGCGGTCCGAGCCGGTCGTGAACTGCAGCAGCTTCCGCTTGTCGGCCAGCGACAGGCTGTGCACCACGCCCCAGAAGTCTTTTATCGTTTGCGAGTCGGAGGTGTAACCGCCGTCGTATTCCGTAGACTTTTCCAGCTCGTTGAAATCGAAGTTCTGTTAAAGTTTTTGGAGAGATTATGTTTCATTGCAAACAGCATGGACCAACCGAGCTGTGGACACCGCATTGGGTATAACTGGCATTAAAAGTCATTCCGATTGGTCGGGAGCGGCAACGCATTTTTATTGGTCTAACCAATAATAGAAAATAGGGCAGACAATCTTAACAAATTTTCGAAAGACGTGTGAATCCCACTCGCATTTTCAGGGGAGGCTCTTGCCCAGGAGTGGGACGTTAAAAGGCGTAAATTCACCTAAACAATCATCATGCATCACATTATCTAGTATGATTGGTCTATTCGTATAAGCTAAATTACATTCAGTTTGTTGGTCCGTGTAAAAAAGTACTCACCGCCTTGTAAACACTGGGAACGCATACTTGTTTAAAAAAAAAAAAATCAGTGCCGTGTAGGGACGCCCGAAAGAAGCGAAGCTTTGCAGTAGATATTAGATATATTATATTAACGCGTAACACGTTACGCGTTACGCTTTTCACCGTTTGAGTGCCCGGGTAGCGAGCGCCCCGAACGTCCGTAAAGAAGCTTCGCTTCAAAACTATAAATTATCGCTTGGTAAGTACCTACTGCGATTCTCCTTGGCACAAAAAGAGAAACAAAACTTAATGAACATTATTCTCATAACGTATTTGTGTTGTGTACCGTATGGAAATAAATCACTTATCTGATTAAATAACGTCATTTGAGACTCACCTTACTGCCGCAGACCAGCATCTCCACCTCCTCGGGCCTGAACAGCGCAGCCAGCGGGCTCTCGTCCGTGACCATAAGGAACCCGCGCCGAAACGCTCTGAACTGTGTCTCTACAGACTCGTTCAGTAGAAAATCCGCATACATATCCACAAACTCCTGGAAATATACAAAACGAACGATGTCAGTGTCAGTCCTGCGATAAACAATAATGACAATTAGTACATCCAAGATTTTTCCCACCAGGGCGGCGCCGCTTTGGTTTGGTAGCCACTGTTGAGTAAGGCTCCTTTCAATCGCAACCAAATCAGAATAATCCAGAAATCGTAGCCAGACAAAACAACCCAAAGAAGTGGGAATAAAATAATAACAATAAATATCGCCAGACTGACACACCAACTGTATGGTCCGAAACTAAGCAACGCTTGTACTATGGGCACCGTACAATGGACTGGCGGCGATCCCAGTGACACCCAGACCAGGGCAATATACGAAAAGGCAATTTCCGAAATTTACTCCAGCGGGAATCGAACCCGCAACCACCATGTGCAGTGAGCCGAGCGGCCTACGCTCGAACCACTGCGCCAAGCGGTCGTCAAATGTTCTTTAGGTTAGGGTTTTTTGTACCACCCAGAAATAATACCAAACCACCCTGTGCTGTGACAAGTTTAGAACATTATGCGAGGTCAGTCACATACTTTGTATTGTCGACCTATCTTTCTGCTGGAATTTGACCTTTAACCAAACGTAAAAAGGTTTAATTTACTCACCATTTTATTATCTTGCGTTACAAATATACTATCGCCATCTTCCTTCAGTTCATGGAATATGTTGTTGCCGAACACGTCCTGATAGCATATCCTGAATGTCTGATAGTACACCTCCTCTAAATCACTGCCAGTGTACTCGAGCATGTCTTTTAAACCGTTGTAAAGCGTCTGTAAATGACACCAATGTTGTTTGAAATTGTTGATGTTTTAAATATTTGGTGCCAATTACAAAGACCCGTCAAATAGCAAGTACTATAAAAAAATTACCGAACCTTCTGAATATGTAAATGTCTCGTTTTTTTTGTTTAATAATAGGTAATAATATCGCTCAACGAACAAACAACTGTAGGGTCCCAACTAAGCAACGCTTGCACTATGGGTACCGTACAATGGACTGGAGGGCAATTGCTTGAACCTTGAATTGTTCAATTTCGCGGAACATGCAAGGGAATCAGATTTTTTGCATTTTAGGTCCTCAATCACACTCTTGGAGCAGTGAGAGCCGATTAGTTAAGCACGCGTCTTGTTGGCACAAGGTCCTGGGCTCAAACCACGGTTCGCACCTCTGGGCTTTTTGAAATCTTCGTACAGATTATCACTTGCTTACGGTGAAGGAAAACATCGTGAGGAAACCTGCATTTTATAGAAAATCTAAACAATTTTCGCATGACATGTGAATTCCGCCAATCCGCACGGGCCGGCGTGTTGTATTATGGCCTGAATCCCCCTCGTAGTGAGAGAAGGCCCCAAGGCCGGGAGCGGGATTTCAAAAGGGCTAAATTATTATTACACCCTGCATACGAATAATTACCAGTGACCCTGTCTAAAGCGATACTCACGGGATTCCAGTCCGCCAAGTCCTCGAACGACCCCTTCTTGCCCATAAGCTTCCTATACACGACCATGGGGAAGTTGACAGCTAGTATAACGTTGTTGTAGATCGCCAGCCCTAACACTATGCCGATCAGTGTGAACTGAGCTTCAGTCTCAAAGGACGTGGGGTTAAACCTGGGTATGAAAAAAAAAACATAATTGGAATTATGCGTTCGAATTTTGAAAACTGCTAAGTGAAATTGTTGGTACATAGCCTATGTCTATTACCGTGAGTTCGCACTGGACGAAACATGTTGGCGAAACATATTGTTGTCTCTATTTTATGAAAACAAAAAATAGAGACAACAATATGTTTCGCCAACATGTTTCGTCCAGTGCGAACTCACGGTTACGGCCAATATTGGTAAATCTAAGGATTTACCGTAGATTGGTCTTAAATAGTAATAATGCGATGAAAAAAGCCACTTGTGACACGGAAACTTTTTGGATATACCATAGTATGGTCAGCAACAAAAGTCGCTGAACATTTTCCGTTTATTTTAATCGCTTGCACACTTTTGTTTTAATTATATCAATTATTCTTCTAGTTCTAAACAATATTTAGACCACCTTTTATTATATAGATATTAGACAACCGCTTGGCGCTGTGGTTCGAGCGTAGGCAGCTCGGCTAACTGCACCGGGTAGTTTCTGGTTCGATTCCCGCCGTGGTAAATTTCGGAAATGGGCTTTTCGTAATTTGCCCAGGTCTGTGTGTCACTGGGATCGTCCCCGGTCCATGGCACGGTACCCATAGTTCCTTAGTTTTGGACCATACAGTATATGTATAATGTGTTGCTAATATCTGGTTTGGCCAATACTCACCAACCAACGTTTTATTGCCGATTATAATAACTCCAAATTGAAAAATTCAAAAACCCCCGATGCAACGGTTTTTAAACCTCAAGAGCTGATAATTTTCAAACGGCTGAACCGATTTCCATGAACCATAGCTAAGAATACTTTCGACTTTACTACCAAAAAAAAACGGTTTATCCGCTTGAGCACTACGATACCAAAGACAGACACACAAAGACACATGTTAAACTTATAACACCCCTTTTTTTTCGTCGGCGGTTAAAAAATGAGAATGTATAACGACTTATTTTGCTGTCTGTACACAGATTGTTATCAAGTGTAAAATGCACTCACCATACAGTGAGCGAGTCGGGCTGCTGCGTGAACATGCCGTAGTCCGGGTTGAATATCTCCTCGACGATCAGTTGGAAGAACTCCTTGCTGACGCCGCCCTCGTCCACGCCTTGTTCACCTTCAAATTCCACAACCAGCTGCTTCTTGAGGTCGAGGGCTCGCTCCATTGCTACCATTTCCAACTAAAAGAATGGATTATTTCGTTTGTAAACACGTTGTAAAGTTACCAAAACATTTGTTCAAGGTGGATCAGAAAGGGTATAGGTACACTATTTGAGGACTGCTTGACGCAGTGGTTGGAGCGTAGTAGGCCGCTCGGCTCACTGCATCGGGTGGTTGCGGGTCCGATTCCCGTTGGGGCAAATTTTGGAAATGACCTTTTCTATTTGCCTAGGTCTGGGTGTCACTAGGATCGCTCGCAGACCATTGTACGGTACTCATAGTACAAGCGTTGCTTAGTTTGGGACCATACAGTTGGTGTGTTCGTCCGGCGATATTAATTTATTTATTGTACACTAAAGGTAATCATATACGGTAATCATATACGGCTCGGAATGCTGGGCTGCTGGGCGGCTAAAGTGCGGGAAGAGAAACGTCTCCACTCTGCCGAGATGCGAATGTTGAGATGGATGTGTGGAGTGACGCGAATGGATAAGGTGAAGAATGTGTACATAAGGGGCAGTGTCAGGGTAGCGCCAATAACCGATAAAGTAAGAGGTAGGAGGCTGGATAGGTTTGGACACGTGATTAGAAGGGATGATAAACATGTGATTAGAAGAGTGATGAATATGAATGTGGATGGATACAGTGCGAGGGGAAGGCCAAAGAAAAGATGGATGGATTGTATCAAGAGTGATATGACCGAGGTTGGAGTGGATGTGAGTATGACAGGAAAGCGCGATGAATGGAAGGAAAAGACATACTGCGCCGACCCCAGATAATGGAAAAAGGTAAGGCAGATGATGATTGTACACTAAAGTTCGGAATATATCTAATAACATTGGGCGGTCTTATCATTATCTTATTATTATTATTATTTCGTTTGTAAACACATAGCCAAGTTACCACGACATTTATACAAGGGGAATTACAAACCCCCTTATTAATAAACGTGGATTAGCGGCTGTGTAGTTACACCATACTTTGTCTTCTTCTTTCGAACGTCAAATTACTGATGACATTTGTATAAATAAAAGTGTAGTGTAGTGTAGTGTAGTGTGGTGTAGTGTGGTGTAGTGTAGTGTAGGGTAGTGTAGTATAGTGTAGTGTAGTGTAGTGTAGTATAGTGTAGTGTGGTGTGGTGTGGTGTGGTGTGGTGTGGTGTGGTGTGGTGTGGTGTGGTGTGGTGTGGTGTGGTGTGGTGTGGTGTGGTGTGGTGTGGTGTGGTGTGGTGTGGTGTGGTGTGGTGTGGTGTGGTGTGGTGTGGTGTGGTGTGGTGTGGTGTGGTGTGGTGTGGTGTGGTGTGGTGTGGTGTGGGTGGTGGTGTGGTGTGGTGTGGTGTGGTGTGGTGTGGTGTGGTGTGGTGTGGTGTGGTGTGGTGTGGTGTGGTGTGGTGTGGTGTGGTGTGGTGTGGTGTGGTGTGGTGTGGTGTGGTGTGGTGTGGTGTGGTGTGGTGTGGTGTGGTGTGGTGTGGTGTGGTGTGGTGTGGTGTGGTGTGGTGTGGTGTGGTGTGGTGTGGTGTGGTGTGGTGTGGTGTGGTGTGGTGTGGTGTGGAGTGGTGTGGTGTGGTGTGGTGTGGTGTGGTGTAGTATAGTGTAGTGTGGTGTGGTGTGGTGTGGTGTGGTGTGGTGTGGTGTGGTGTGTGTGGTGTGGTGTGGTGTGGTGTGGTGTGGTGTGGTGTGGTGTGGTGTGGTGTGGTGTGGTGTGGAGTGGTGTGGTGTGGTGTGGTGTGGTGTGGTGTAGTGTAGTGTAGTGTGGTGTAGTGTAGGGTAGTGTGTAGGGTAGTGTAGTGTGGTGTAGTGTAGTGTAGTGTAGTGTAGTGTAGTGTAGTGTAGTGTAGTGTAGTGTAGGGTAGTGTAGTGTAGTGTAGTGTGGTGTGGTGTGGTGTGGGTGCACTGACCCCGACGAGCGCGTCGTCGATGATGTGCGTGCGGCGCACGCGCAGGCGCAGGAAGGGCATGGGGGCGGAGGCGCCCACCACCGCGTGCAGCAGCGACACGCGCCGCTCCGAGTACATGCGGATGCGGTTCTCGTAGTACAGCCCTAGGGACTTGCTCGCCGCCGTCAGGATGAACGGGTACTTTAGGAACGCGAATTTCTTACCTGCGAACAATATACCAGTGAGCAATTTCAATAATAGAGCCGCAAAACGGACTAGGTCGTGTCGTTGAAAAAAAAATCGGTATAAATGTTTCCACAGTGCAAACGAGTCGGTGTGAAGTTATCCTCGGGATGCAATGCAGTTGGAATATTTAAAGAATAAAATTATAAATGGTCCAAAATAAAATAAAAGAAATAACTTGTTAATTTAACAATTACGCCCTTATTAATAAACGTGGTATAGCGAGCGAATAGTTACACACCGAATCTCTTTCTGTCATCAGTAATTTAACATTCGAAAGTAGAAGACAAAGCTTGGTGTAGCTATACAACAGCTAAACCACTATTATAGGTCTACCAGAATCTCATGGCATTAAAAAAATATAAAAAAATATGATTTTCATATGGCAATGTCAATTGTCACCTGCCAAATCAAAGTACAAGGTTTGTCAACCGCTGTTGAGATTTTGTGATATCTTCTTGGCAATTCATTGTTTTTGTGAAAATGTCGAAAAAGCCACTTCGATCTCAAGCGAGAAATATTGTTTTCAATGTGTATCGTAAAATAAGGGAAGAAGAAGGCGTAAATCAAACTAAATCTTGGATTTTAAAGCGCGTCGTAGAGTTGACCGGTAAGTTGGACTGAGTTGTTTTGATACTTCTAGTTTATTTTATATTTTTCTTACTTAATTATAGCTTCTTTATAGGGGTTTCCAGTACTACTATACGGCGAATCATAGGTGAGGGCACATCGAACGATGGTGTATTTTCCACGCCTGGTAAAAAGAGGAGAGGGGGGAAGAAGAAAATCAACTTGGACAGTTTCGATTTACAGTTGATTCCAAATTTGACAAGACCTTCACTAATCGTTATGGACAATGCTAGTTATCATTCCGTACGTTTGAACAAACCGCCCACACAATCCAATCGTATCCCTGATATAAAAGAATGGCTTCGTGCGAATGATGTACATTATGATGATCTTTGCCGTAAATGTCAACTACTTGAAGTAGTGAAACAAAACATGCCCTTATATGAGATAGATAAAGTATTAAAATCGCACGGTCACGAAGTTTTAAGGCTCCCACCTTATCATTGCACATTGAATCCTATAGAAATGATTTGGGGTATAATGAAGCAAAAAGTTGTCGATAAAAATGTTAATAGGCCTGCAAGTGACATTAAATTATTAACAGAAGAAGCTTTCTCACAAATTGGTGCAGAGGATTGGCGAAAATGTTGTGAACATGTAAAGAAAATTGAAAACGATTTCTTCGAGCAAGATAAAATAATTAAAATGCTGGAAGAGCAATTTATAATAAATACCTCTTTATCTTCATCATCTGATGAAGAACAAGAAATGCAAGTGGAGTTCTTGGAATCATTTTCTAGCTCTGAATGAGTTATTAACTTTTAAACGATATTATAATAAATTAGTACATAAAGTAATATATGATTGGCTTTATTTTTTTTGTCATATTTTCCTATGTTAAGAACCCGATGTATAACAACATTCTTCATACACATACCTAGTATACTTCATATTAATTAATGACTAAAGATATAAATAAAAATTAAACAGTATCAAGATCGTTTAATCCAATTTCCCCAGTATTGCACACAACAAATTTTTATTTCCCCATTTGCCATGAGATTCTGGTAGACCTATAACAAGGGGCATAGTAAATCATTATGAGTGACCAAAGAAACCGTGACAGATTGACAGCCAACAAAAGACAGATGTGTTATTTTATTCATAAATGGTATAGCCTGTTCATTTCACGAAGACGTGAGTTATTGCACATTGAACCATATGCCAATGTCATAAGAGTCACAGCACCCATCTTCGTGGAACGGACGAAATACATTCTCGTAATTTGCCCTTGTCTAGGTATTATTGAGATCGCCTCCAATCCACTGTACATGACTTAACTTGGGACCATACCATTGTTTGTCTGGCGGTATTATTGACGACTGCTTGGCGCGTGTTTCGAGCGTAGGACGCTCGGCTCACTACCGGGTGGTTGCGGGTTCGATTCCCGTCAGGGTCAACTTCGGAAATGGCCTTTTCGTAGTTTGCCCTGATCTGGGTGTCACTGTAATCGCCCCCAGTCCGTTGTACGGTACCTCTATGGGTCCTATTACAAGCGTTGCTTAGTTTGGGACTATACAGTTGGTGTGTTCGTCTGGCGATATTTATTTATTTATTATTAGCTGTGCCCCGTGACTCCGTTTGCGTGGAATGTGGACCACCCTTAACATTTATCAAAAATAGATAGTAGCCGATTCACATACCTACTCGATATGCACACAAAATTTCATGAAAATCGGTCGAGCCGTTTCGGAGGAGTATGGTAACTAACATTGTGACAGGAGAATTTTATATATAAGATTTATTTCTCCATTAAATACTACTTTATGTTGTGACAATAATCATTGCTTACCTTTACTTATTTCTGTCTTATAATTACCAAAGTCTATGTCCATTTCTATAGTATCACTAAGAGGTTCGTTGTAGAATTCCTCGAATGGCAGGTATGGCGTTCTAGCGTCTAATATATTAATTTCTAGTTCAATGCCTGTAACAAAACACGAAATTATAGGTTAAACGTGGTAGAAAATCTTAGTTGCTGTATCTGGTGTCGACCACCCGGATTCACAATTATCTATGAAATGGCCTTTAATTTGCCCTGGTCTGGGTGTCACTGTGATCGCCCCCAGTCCATTATACGGTACCTACCCATAGTACAAGGGTTACTTAGTTTGGGACATTACAGTTGGTGTGTTATTCCGGCGATATTTATTTATTTATTTAGCAGTAATAGCTGATTGCTTAAGCACGCGTCTTGCGGGCACCAGGTTTTGGGTTCAAACCCTGCCTCGCATCTCTGGGTTTTTCGAAACCAATGTGCGAATCACAATTTCTATATGATTATCACTTGCTTAAGGTGAAGGAAAACATCGTGAGGAAACCTGCATGTCGTAGAAATCTAACGAATTTTCGAAAGACATGTGAAATCCGCCAGCCCGCTAAGGCCAGCGTGGTGGATTACGGCCTGAATCCCCCTCGCAGTGAGGGGACGTCAAAAGGGGTAAATTATTATTATAAATGGACGTAATTTTGCAAAATGGAACCAATCCACACACACTTATGCAAACTAAAACCAACCTAGAAACACTAAAACAAGGGTTGGTTTCGTCTGCAGCAGTGCATGTGGGCTGATTCCATTCTGCAAAACGATGTCCAATTATTATAATGATTATATTGATTTATCACCTTAAATAGGCAAATGAAATAGTAAAGCGGCAATCCTCACCTAATGGATCTTCGGGTTGTGAATGCTTGGGTCCCTTGATGGAGGTGGGGGGGTAGAGGTGTCCCAGCACGTTCTCCAGCGGGTCCTGCTGGTTGGACAGCACTATCGGCTCTTCGCGGAGGCAGTTCGGCTCCATGGTACCGGCTAACATATTCGCGTAGTACACTATCTGTCAACACCAAATTACATCATAGTAGATTAATAATAATAATAATATATCGATCGCCAGACTGACACACCAACTGTATGGTCCCAAACTAAGCAGCGCTTGTAGTATGGGTACCGTACAAAAGTCTGGGGACGATCCCAGAGATACCCAGACCTGGGCAAATTACGTAAAGTCAATTTCCGAAATTTGCTTTACTTTAAATTACCTTTTCGTAATTTGCCCTGGTCTGGGTGTCTCTGGGATCGCCCCCAGTTCATTGTACGGTACCCATAGTACATACGTTGCTTAGTTTGGGACCATATAGTTAGTGTGTTAGTCTGGCGATATTTCTTATTATTTTATTTATTCGATTGGTTTGTTCTTCAAAATGCCACGTACTTTCATGAACTTAGTTGCATTTGTGATGACCTCGTCGTCTTGGAGTTGGAAATGCCTCGTGTAGTTGGTGGATATGACCCTGAGCGTGATGAGCTGCTGCAGAGTCTCCAGGATGTGCCGCAGACTGTCCTTGCAGTGTTCCGCCCAGATGCGGGCTAGCCTCGCCTGACCTGGGGAATTTTACATGGCGTTACTGCACTGTTTGTGGTATTGTGCCAAAACAAAATATACCTATCGTGTGTTCCATGAAGATATATTTTGCATTGGCAAAAAAACACAAGACAACTAGTTTACCAATTATCAATCAACAGAAAATATTTATACCATTAGATAATATCGCCAGACTGACGCACCAACTGTATGGTCCCAAACTAAGCAGCGCATGTACTATGGATACCTTACAATAGTCTGGGGGCGATCCCAGTGACACCCAGACCTGGGCAAAAAACGAAAAGGCCATTTCCGAAATTCGCCCTAGCGGGAATCGCAGCCGCAACCGCCATGTGCAGTGAGCCGAGCGGCCTACGCTCGAACCACTGCGCCTAGTGGCCGTTAAATGGACATAGTTTTGCGAAAAGGAACCAACCGACACCTACTCCTGCAGACTAAAATCGACCCCAGTTGAAGTGGTTGTAGGTTAGTTTCAGTTCGCAGAAGTATTGGTGGTTGGATTCATTTCCCTCCAACTAAGCTAATGCTTGCGCTAGGAGTGGGTTCACGTCAATAGTTGAATGGCCAGGATGGGGATCGAACCCGAAACCTCTCAGCTACGAGGACGGCCGCTCTAACCACTAGGCTATTGACGCTTAAATCGTGTATATGTCGCAGCCAACTAGCTTAATTCGCCGTTCAATTAACAGCCTAGGCACTTTACTAAACAGCGCCGTTCAACTAGTGGCCTGAATGATATTCAGCCGTATCGTCTGTTACAACATTTAATAAACTGGCTGGCTAATGCTTAGGCAACTAGTTGACATTGAACTACTACAAAACTTTTTCAAAATACTACCTAAGCAGAGCGACCCTGATGGGTTTAGGTTAGGGTTATTTTTTCATTCAGGCCGCTAGTTAGACGGCGAATTAAGCTAGTTGGCTGCGACATATATCCAAATGCGGCAGGTACCTTTGAGCGGCAGATGGTCGGCGACGTGGCACATGGCGGGCAGCGCGATCTCCAGGTAGTCGCTGCAGCCCAGGTCGGGCACCTCGAACGCGATCACGAAGCAGCCGACCGCGTCTTCCACGCTCATCTTCTTCGTTATCCGCAGATCTATCTCCAGGTTGTCCGCCAGAGTCTTCAGCGCTATCACTAACGCTGAACTGTAGTATTCTGATGGCACCTGTCGTTGACATTGTGAAGTTTATCAGTCTCATTCACACCTGTATTTATTTTTGTATCCAAGACATCGTAGATAGTTATTTATATTCCGGGGGTGCACTGAATCACTAATAAACTAAAACATCACTATTACAATAAATATGGCATCAGTGACATTAGCACCTGTCACACCTGTCAGTTCACTTCAGTGAATTAATAATGGTTGCACTTTAGATATGATACATTTGTTATAAGTAAATGTCAGACTTACTTTGGCAAGGTACTGGAAGGCTCGGCGGCAAGACGCCACGTCTAACTCCGGCCCCGTCACGCTGTCCACGTCTTTATCAGGATCGCTCGTCAAACACATGGCTTTGGATTCTTTGTCTATAAGTATTTTTTTCAATCTATAGGTTGAGCGCTTAACTCAAAAGATTCCTGGGGTAGTGGAGCGGCGCGGGAGGAGTTTGTCAATTGACGTGCGACTTCATAGCGCAATGCCTATTATTTAAATGGCACAGTGTCGTTTTACAAGATAATGTGTTTGAAACTACAAACTAAGGCATCAAACATGAGGGTCGCACTTGATCGCTTGTACTATGGGTACCGTACAATGGACTGGGCGCCCCCAGTCCATTGTACGGTACCCATAGTACAAGTCGCTACTACTGGGATCGCCGATCCCAGTGACACCCAGACCTGGGCAAATTACGAAAAGGCCATTTCCGAAATTTTCCCGGCGGAATCGAACCCGCAACCAACATGTGCAGTCAGCCGAGCGGTCTACGCTCGGACCACTGCGCCAAGCGGTCGTAAATAACTGTTTAAAATTGTACGTGTATTTTTCGCTTTGCCAGTATTTGTGTTAAGGGGCATAGTATAAATAGGAAGAAATATTACAATAAATATTTGAGTTCTCAAGTAATATACAGTAAACAAACTAAATTCTGACCTGTACTGCTTCCTCCGTCATCATCAGTGTTCTCCACAATTTTACTGGCGAAGCACCTGGCTAGTATGGCCGGCTGCGTGAACGCTTCCCCGAGCGCCCGTATCAAGGGTTGCCGCACTTTGGTCTGCAGACAATCCTCGCACAGCTGGTACATGCGCTCCTCCGTCAACGGCGCTCCATCTGCCAGAGCGATCAACAAATCATCTAGCCTGTTCACTAGCCATATAAAATCTTGGAGATCCATCACTGACTTGACATGGACTAAGGTTTTGGAACAATGTTTGGGTGTTTTATACGGTTGATGAGGGTGTAATTTGTTAATTACCTAGCGACCCGCCCGAACTTCGCTCAGATTTTCTCTACGATTTATAAGCTTAAATATAATGTACTGTCATGTGTTGGCTAATGATTATTTCTGGTATTGCATAGGGTTACTAAGGGTGTAATTTGTTAAGTGTTTAAGTAATACATTACGAACTTGAAAAAGGTTTCTGTTGAAGTGTCAAAGAATTCATGGAACAGGGAAGTGTAAATGATAATTGCTTGGATGTCTTTTGTTAATTACAGATGCAAGTATTGTTCTGCTACCTGAGCAACGTGTACTACTTATTGTCAGATAGAAGGCAAGTATACGATTTACGTGACAACCACGTTTCTTGAGTAATGTGATTCATTAACGCGACGCCGACACGAGTCGTCCGTACCAAACTCGCGTAAAATCGTTTTTGACACATTTTCTATAGATAAACTGTCAAACCTGACGTATTCATTTATGCGATACATCAGTTTTGACGTATTGCGGGACTAGGGCCCCAGGTATCATGTGAACCTATGTATTATTTATTCCTCACACCTGTGATGGCGCGTCCTTGATTCAACAGTCAAACTACTACTAACAATCTGCTATCCATGATTGATCGCACTTTACTCTTTGTCGATCAGCGTCGACTCATCTCTTTCTACTATTGATCGATCAATCGACGTTTAAACGACTGGTGTTTTTATTGGAACGAAGTTCCTCATCGCGCGTTGCGAAAGGGGGCTAGACGGAAAAAATTAAGACCAAAAGTTGTAACGACACTTTTTGCTATAGTTGTAAGCCGTGCGGCGTGCGCGTGTTTCTCTGTCTGTCTCTCTCTCTCTCTCTTATAGAAAGCAAGCCAGTTACTTCGTTCCATCCGGGTGTCCCTTGACACCTCTCAAGTTTTTTTCTATATACGAGGGATGCCTTTTAAGTTTTGTCGTTTGAAGAAAAAAACACAACTAGAACCTTATAGTACTTTTTATTGTTTTTCAAAGTATTCACCACGTAGCTTAATACACTTTTCCATTCGCTCAAACCAGTTATTATAACATTTATTCCACTCTAAAGTGGGGGTGTTCAAAATGGCTGACTTGAAAGCGTCGACTGCTTCTTCACTGGACTGGAACCTTTGACCACGAAGACTTTTCTTAATTTTAGGAAATGTAAAAAAATCGTTAGGGCTTAGGTCAGGACTGTATGGAGGATGGTCAAGAATTTCTACTTTTTCCTGCTTCAAATACTCAATCGTTTGACGAGCGCTGTGTGAACTTGCATTGTCGTTGGGCAGGATGATGCGTCGCTATGAGTTAGATTTTCGAAGTTCGGCGATGACTTGTGGTAAACAAACTGTGGTATACCACTCTGCGTTAACCGTTCTACGATCATCAAGTGCAATAGTCGCAACATGGCCGGTTTTTCTAACGAACGTGGCCACCATCTTCTTTGAAGTGCTTCGAGAACGAACAACTTTAGTCGGCTTTGGCTCGTCTTGAAAGACCCAGATTGTAGATTGTTGTTTGGAATCAGGATCGTAGGCATAGATCCAAGATTCGTCACCACTGATGATGTCGTAGACGTGATTTGACTCTCCTCGGTTGAACCTTTGCAGAGTTTTCTTACACCATCTGACGCGGGCCGCCTTGTGATCGTCGGAAAGCAGATGCGGTATCCAACGGCAAACTAGCTTTCTTACACCAAGCGCTTCATGCAAGATCTTCTGAATGGTTGTCCCTGAGATGCCTAATAGAGCCTCTATCTCTCGATACGTCACATGACGATCTTCGAGAATTAGTTGTCTCACTCCAATGATGTTATCTTCAGTGAATGCAGATTTTGGGCGACCTTCGCGAGATTTGTCACTAACACTAGTATATCCACGCTGGAATTCTAAATACCAGCGTTCGACAGTCCGCAGACATGGGGCTTCATCCCTGAACACAGATATTAGCTCTTCAAAACACTGAAGCCGTGTCAGGCCTCTTCTAAAGTTGTAGAAAATTATTGCACGAACATTTTCCTTAGAAAGATTCATTTTCGTACGTAACCTGACAGATTCTAATCGACGCTGTGACTAAACAATAACATTAATCCTAATACATTCAACTGTTTTGAGATTCGAAATTTAAACACATTCGAATATAGAACAGTTCCAAATTCAAAATTGCCGGGAATTATGGAAACGACAGAACTTAAAAGGCATGCCTCGTACTAGGTGATACAAAATGGTTATACTATTTTTTTTGCAACTTAACTTTGTAAATCTCAAACTATCGGCTTTGTGGGACAGTTGAAGTACTAAAGGTTTTGTAGACTTGTGAAATCGGTCAACAGCTGTATTCCTATAAACACCTTTTGTTTTTCAAGTTCCCTCCAAAGCTGATGGTTTTAGAATTACAAAGTTAAGTTTTGAAAAAAAAAGTATACCCATTATGTGTCACCTTGTATAACAAAATCGTCGAATAATCTTACGCCCGCCTGATGTTAATCTGTTATTGAAGTCTATACGGATGCTTGCAATACCAAAATCATTGCTTGTACTTTGCCGTACTAAAGGGGAGTGAGACAAAGGGAGGGGGGGGGTGGGGTTGTTCTTGCAGCTCTCTCACTTATCGTATGAAACGCGCTATAGTTACTGAGCGCCGATCTTTTGTGAGAGGGTAGTAGAACCCGATCAAGCCAGCCCGTATATGAGCTGGAGTCAAGTGGCTACAGCTTGACGCTACCACCTTCTTAGACAAAGATCTTTGTGTATTGTGAAATCATACTAATATTATAAAGAGGAAAACTTTTTTTGTTTGATTGTAATGAATAGGCTCCGAAACTACTGAACCGATTTGAAAAATTATTTCACTGTTGAGAAGCTACACTATCCCCGGGTGACATAGGCTATATTATATTGTTTTAAAAATTTGGGTTCCTTACTCCAATAATGTAACCGTAATGTACCCGTGCGAAGCCGGGGCGGGCCCGTAGTGATGTACGAGGCATGCCTTTTAAGTTCTGTCGTTTCCATAATTCCCGGCAATTTTGAATTTGGAACTGTTCTATATTCGAATGTGTTTAAATTACGAATCTCAAAACAGTTGAATGTATTAGGATTAATGTTATTGTTTAGTCACAGCGTCGATTAGAATCTGTCAGGTTACGTACGAAAATGAATCTTTCTAAGGAAAATGTTCGTGCAATAATTTTCTACAACTTTAGAAGAGGCCTGACACGGCTTCAGTGTTTTGAAGAGCTAATATCTGTGTTCAGGGATGAAGCCCCATGTCTGCGGACTGTCGAACGCTGGTATTTAGAATTCCAGCGTGGACATACTAGTGTTAGTGACAAATCTCGCGAAGGTCGCCCAAAATCTGCATTCACTGAAGATAACATCATTGGAGTGAGACAACTAATTCTCGAAGATCGTCATGTGACGTATCGAGAGATAGAGGCTCTATTAGGCATCTCAGGGACAACCATTCAGAAGATCTTGCATGAAGCGCTTGGTGTAAGAAAGCTAGTTTGCCGTTGGATACCGCATCTGCTTTCCGACGATCACAAGGCGGCCCGCGTCAGATGGTGTAAAAAAACTCTGCAAAGGTTCAACCGAGGAGAGTCAAATCACGTCTACGACATCATCAGTGGTGACGAATCTTGGATCTATGCCTACGATCCTGATTCCAAACAACAATCTACAATCTGGGTCTTTCAAGACGAGCCAAAGCCGACTAAAGTTGTTCGTTCTCGAAGCACTTCAAAGAAGATGGTGGCCACGTTCGTTAGAAAAACCGGCCATGTTGCGACTATTGCACTTGATGATCGTAGAACGGTTAACGCAGAGTGGTATACCACAGTTTGTTTACCACAAGTCATCGCCGAACTTCGAAAATCTAACTCAAAGCGACGCATCATCCTGCACCACGACAATGCAAGTTCACACAGCGCTCGTCAAACGATTGAGTATTTGAAGCAGGAAAAAGTAGAAATTCTTGACCATCCTCCATACAGTCCTGACCTAAGCCCTAACGATTTTTTTACATTTCCTAAAATTAAGAAAAGTCTTCGTGGTCAAAGGTTCCAGTCCAGTGAAGAAGCAGTCGACGCTTTCAAGTCAGCCATTTTGAACACCCCCACTTTAGAGTGGAATAAATGTTATAATAACTGGTTTGAGCGAATGGAAAAGTGTATTAAGCTACGTGGTGAATACTTTGAAAAACAATAAAAAGTACTATAAGGTTCTAGTTGTGTTTTTTTCTTCAAACGACAAAACTTAAAAGGCATCCCTCGTATAATATAAAACACAAAAAAAATGTTTGTACTAACTATTATGACTACGAGTTTTGGAGTCCTCTTGCTGAGATACATTGTGACTAGTTTGTGGTTCCTCCTTGGAGGTGGTCTCCCTCAGGGTCGTCGTACTGGACGTGGGGGATGCGGCGGTGGCTTTGTTGTCATCTCTGTCTTTCTCACTGGATGTGTTGCATGTTGTGCTGGACACATTATGGACTTTAAAATCTGGGGGATTAGTAGGAGTTTTGAAAGCCTTTAAAAAACTGTTCCATTGGTAACACTGCGTGATTCTGTGAGACACATCTGCAGTGTGAGCACTTAGGTCAAGAATTGATTTATGTCTCATACTTCTTACTTAATTAGAGTCTCATATTTTCATACGAGACTCTAATTAAGTAATAAGTCTCATATTTTATCTTGCCCCAGCTATGTAAGGCTTGTTCATAATATTACAGTAATGATGCCATACCAGGTATTATCTTCCCACAATGGCCCAAGACTAGTCACAATTAGTGTTTTTGTTGATTGACATATTCAATACAAATAAGGTTCATTATTAGCGGACGACATAGTGATGCGCTAATTTTTGTTGAACCATACCTGGTAAATGTAGATATGGAAAGTTTCGAAACCTAATACATAAAATTTGTTATATGTATGATGCAAGAAGTCATCTCATACACAGGTTATATATGTTCTTTTTGTAGTCTATTTTATTTCCCACCGCTGGGCAAAGGCTTCCCCTTTTTGTCACCACAGGTCACTATCTTGGGCTTGTTGTGGCCACGATTTACCCGCTAAGGTGTTCAAATCGTCGCACCATATTCGCCTTGGTCTGCCACGACGTTGGTGACCATCTTTATATACCTATATATGTTATATTAGTTTAAATGTTAGTTACCTTACCTAGCACTAGACTCGCACGCACTGGCTTCAGTCCGCGGTACTTTGTTGGGGAGTGTGTCGCAGAGGCGCGCCTCTTTGTAGAACAGTTTTATTGCCTCCGCTGCCGCCTCGTTTGGCGATAAATTGCGTGCCTACAAAAAATAAATGTTTTGGAGAAAAAAAATTGGCAGTGATGGGACACCCGGCAGATGTAAAACATGAGTAGTATACAGATGCGCGCACACACACAAGGGAGTCGATAGCGGTGGCATAGAGGGGGCATGACGGCATGAGACGTCTTCCCTTTCGCCGTGACGGCAAAATGGTATATTTCACTGCTAAAGTGCGCGAATAGATATTGCACATGAAACATAATTGGCCTAATCCATTGCGAATACTGCTTTACTTCCTGAGGTGTTTTCATACCAATTGATTGACTGTTTAGACTCAGATGTCGAGGAGAACGACACACGCACACTCCCCACCAGACACCGACCTCGCCGGCGAGGTCGACGAACCCCCGCTTCCGCTAGAAGGTGCGTCTACTTACCTAGACGCACCTTGGCACCCGACAAGCCCGCTGAGTTTCTTGCCGGATCTTCTCAGTCGAGGTCGCGTTCCGATCCGGTGGTAGATTTACCCTCGCCACCTCTCCTGGCAGCGGCCCAAGCCGAGGTCGTGTCCCTTGTGGCGCCCTTGAGCTAGCTGCCCCCCTGCCCCTCTGGCTGGAGCGCACTTGCGCTCGCCCTCTGTCCGGGTGAAGTTGTTATGGCCACTCTGGCCAACAACATATAGTCAATTCAAAAAAAAAAAAAAAAAAAAAAAAAAAAAAAAAAATCCGTTTTACAATGGTAGAATGAGATGAGTTGATGTTATTTAGAATTTAATCATAAGATTTTCGACCCACTGCTGATTGATGGTTGATTAAATGCCGTGGTAACACAGCAATATATTTTTACTTTTATTACATTAAAACCAGTGACATAATTGAAGGTCATATATTTCTGCTTTGGATTTTTGATTTGCGTTTGCGTTTGATTCAATATCTATGTCTGTTTTAAACTTCTTGGATTGTAAGCTCCAATGGAATGTGATGCGACTCATAATAATCTGCAAGGACAGTAACTTGGGTCCAATGAATTCATTAAGATAGTCATCTAAACAGTTGTCATTGAAATTTTAAGCTACAAGGTATGGCTGTAAGGCCCTGTCAGGCATCAGGAAATGAGTACTATCTCATGGCTAACTGTTTAACCCATGACAATTACCATAAAAACTTTATCCGTTACCAAAATCTCAGGTAGTCCCAAGATAGGTACTATTAACAGTAATTGCTAAGCTATAATGAGTCTGCAAGCTTTAAATTGTCCATGGATTTGGTGCATGAACAACATTCACTTTGAGGTCATTCATGACTATTGAACTCCACAGAAACTAACAGCCTATGGAACTGCAGAGTCATTTGTATAAATATTTTGTGTAACACTCTTTCCTGACATGGTTGGCAGCTATCCAAGCAGTATGAAGATGCGCATGGCGCCAGTTAAAGACGTAGCAATGTTTTTTATGTAAAAAAAATATTGAAAATTTATTTATACCTAGGTATATTTTCAGCTGTTTAAGGTTCCCTAAAATACTATTTTGCCTGTTATCTTTTTTATGTAATTTACCTGTGTAATATACAAAAATAATTTTTTGTTCATCATATAGCCACCGTAATTATGAATTTGTAAATTAAAATTGTATGAAAACTCTTACCTCCCCACTGGATGCGCAGTATTCATTATCACAGTTGTTGTTCCCACATCCATCGAGCAACTGGTAGAAGTACCTCTCGATCAGCTGTTTAGCGGCGGCACGCTTCATTATGTCCTGTGCGTGGTTGACAGGACTGCTGCATACACCTGAAGTGGATTGCTCCTCAGACTCGTTCGGGGTGGAGTTTTTTGACGATGACGCTTCGCTCCCCCTTCGAAATTCCCAAAACAATATTCACGTATCCTCGCATCCCACTGCGACGCAATTTCAAAGCAAAACAAAGAACAAAAATAGCAAGTAATGCATAACCTAACCATTATTACTATGCATAACATACGAGTCATTCTGTCGTGCGCAATTTTGCACTACAACATTTTATAAAGATTATCACAACACTATACACAATAAAAAAATAATTGAAGGCAATATAAAACTACCTTGAAGCTTCGTCAGTTTCGCTTTTCGGGTTCATAGAAATTAATGGTCTCCGAATCAAAGCAATGCCTAATCGACGAGTTACATAAATGGAGTGAGATAAATCTGTTCATCCGCCAAATATCGACCCTTCTTATTGTTTTCTTCAAATACACCGCAATAATACAAAAATATCAACGATTGTTCTTTTCTCTTCCATTCTATTCTTCTATTTTCTGTCAAAATTAGTCGACCATTTTGAATTTCACTTACGTTTTACGCACGTATGCAAGTCGATCACAAAATACAATTACAAATTAAAAACAGTAAAATATATGTAATCCCCCTTTTATCTAGTTTTCATATTACATTTTTCGTGGTTTTTTCTGAAAAAATACATATTTCACATTTCGCTATAAAGTTCATAACTAAAATTAACTACAGTATTTCATGTTGTAAATATTTGCGTCAAGTGGCGTGTAAAGGAACGTGACCATCATCTTTATAATCGACTAAATTTCAAAATTAACACGGTAGTTGTTGCACCTCTCTATTGTTGTCACATCGCTTTATCACACACTTGTCACACTCATACAATATGTCATTCCAATACGTTAGTGTCATTCATGTCAAATACGTCAGTTGTTTGTGGGTGAAGTCAATTTTGTATTGGTTGTGGACGTAGTATTGTATTCTCTTTGGGTTGTGGCGAAATATAACATTTATTATTTCTTTCTTCCATTGTTATTCCTATAAATCTAGTGTACGTACCTATCTAAGTACCTATCAAAACCTAGATTTTCATAATTCTACGACATGACGGAAGTTCTGCCTGCTGAAGAAGCTACACAAGGCCGCGTCGAGTGCATTTTGAGGGGTTTCCAAGTGTATCCTTTCATATATAGATTAAGGAGTGATTTTTTAAGGTCTGATTTCATAATAATAAAACACTTGCTTGTATAAAAATCACAAATTGTGGCTGATGCTAGCTACACCACCTGCTACCTATATACCGACCTATACTTTCGTATATTTATGCGTATGTAGGTAGTACGCAGAAAAATTACACAACTATTTTGTTTCTTTTGTTTATTCCCAAGCTATCTGTAATTTCCTCAACAAGCACTTCGTACAGTAATTGGATGAACCTACGAGATGCAGATACAGGTTAGATCCATTGTTACATTACGTATTTTACCATTTGATGTCAAGTTTGCGTATTGATTGACACCTTGACAACATAGGGCCGTTGACCTTGGCCAATTATCATTGACCTGACTAAATTAATTTCGTACTTATACTAGGTGAAACAGAGGGGGTATACTATTTTTTTTTGCAACTTTGTATATCTTAAACTATAGGCTCTGTGGGACAGTTGAAGTACTAAAGGTTTTGTAGACTTATGAAATCTGTCAACAGCTGTATCCCTGTAACACCTTTTGTTTTTCAAATTTCCTCCAAAGCTGATAGTTTAAGATTTACAAAGTTAAGTTTTGAAAAACGTATACCCTTTCTGTTTCAACCTGTATATTGGCTTATTATTACATACTAATATTATGTACTAGCGGCCCGCCCCGGCTTCACACGGGTACATTATTCGAGTTTTAATAACAATCCCTAATTTTTTTGAAAATATATTATAGCCTATGTCACCTGGGGATAGTGTAGCTTCCCAACAGTGAATTATTTTTCAAATCGGTTCAGTAGTTTCGGAGCCTATTCATTACAATCAAACAAACAAAGTTTTCCTCTTTATAATATTAGTATGATGATCTGTATCAGGGTACTGAGATAATTATATCCTAATACCTAATGATTTTAATGTTTCAGGAAAGATTTTATGGCAAAACAATGAGGACATGTCCTGCCCTGACATGGAGCATGAGGCTCGTGTGCCGAAGCGCATCCTCAAATGTCAAGTGGTATCCCGTGAGATGAACTTCAGCTCCATTGAATCTATGGAAAGATTTCGTCTAGAACAAGTAAGAATTGCAAAAAATTATAAAAAAAAAATCTATGGCGCATTCAAGAAAATAGGGATTGTATTAAGTCCCTATTTAATACTTTAATGGCCATGTTAATATTTTCACTTATGTGTTTCAGAAAGTTCTATTCAAGGGGCGGTGTCTAGAGGAGTGGTTCTTCGAGTTTGGCTATGTTATTCCCAATTCTACCAACACATGGCAGTCAGTCATCGAGTCTGCCCCGGAGTCCCAGATGATGCCTGCCAATGTTCTCAAGTATGTAACTTTATCTAAAAAAATTTAAATATGCCATGAATCCCTCCACAACAACCATATTTAGGATTTGCACTAGAAATAACTTGCATCAAAATTATTCCGAAAAAAGTTACAGTACTGGAGCAGGCACAATGATTTGCATTGTTATTGGTTACTCATTAATCTTATACACCATATTAAATGCATGTGTTTCGTAAACATTCGCCTTAGAGTGTGTCCAAAGGGAATACCACTAATTAATTTATGATAAGTTTTTTGCTTGTTTATGGTGCATAATTTGTTAATTGTGAAGACGCGTGCTGGGACTCCTATTACATTAGTCATATGGGTCAATTTGCAATAATTCATGCGTCTTTGTGAAATGAACTGACTATACTTAGGGATTCAGCTGAATGCTTTTTTTAGAAATTTCAGAATATCGTCAGTAATCAACAGAAGCTAGAAATAATTTCGCAAATAAGCAAATAATTGTTATTTTTTTTGTCTTTCACAGTGGCAATGTTGTAATTGAAACCAAATTCTTTGATGGAGATCTGCTGATAACAACATCGCGAGTGAGGCTCTTCTACATCTAAACATTCCATCAAACATGCAGCATTTACTAGTCAAATACATAATATTTTGATGCATTTCTTTGAAACACAAATTTATTTTTGTTATGATCCTATTTAAATGAGTTTAGCGGACTCGAAAAGACAAGTGACCTTACTAAAAATCGGTCTTAAAATTGGCACCTATTCATAAGTTAACCATATCTAAATTAATGCACTAGGGTTTTAAATCAGGGTACAGTAAAAAAAACCATCTTAAAATGTATAATTTCAGTACCTACACACATACTTTTACAACTGAAAGTAACATTGGAGAAATTAAAAAAACTTTTTGAAAACTTTCGAATAAAGAACCACTGATAAATAGGTTATCAGGTAATCACCCGTTTCTTTGTCACGCTATTGGCTCGTTTCGGCAAAGTGTTCGTGTAAATGATTGATTACTGTTGGTTGTGTGTTTAGAAGTGATGTTTTTGAATTTGTTAATACTAGTTGAGACTTGAGTTATGTGGTACTGTAACGCCCGAAATTAATAATAAATCCAGACCCAATTGATGTTATTTAAGATTGGTATAACTAGTTATCAGTTGGCAGGAGATCGCTCAAACAATATACAGCAATCCGAGATTGGATACCAGATACATTAATAAGTATAGGCAAGTCTTCATCAATTAGTAAGCACTTAAAATTAAAAAAAAATAGGTATGGTGCATGTATGGGACAACAACAGCACAAAGAAATACCAGTTAAAGCAAAGCTAACCATTTTAAATGATTTTCACAACACAGAATCAAATATCGATGTCACGCAGACTTAATTCTGTGTGACACCAAACAATTGGTGCCGGTTGAACTAAAAACCGTTATGTATCTTTGTTCACATAACTATGACTATCAGTCTGTTTCAAAGCAAAAACAACGTTAGTCTATGTGAATCTTAAAATACATCTAACTTATTCATATGATTTTTTATGCAAAGTATTATCATCATCATTCAATACGTAATTTTCCTATTGTGATTTTGTAAGCTAGCTTGTAGAGAAATTCACTTCAAGTATGTATAAGTACCTGCATCAAAAATATTTCCCTAATATATCCATTTTAGAATTAAAACAGTAAGAAATTTATCGTATGTGTGATTAAAAAATACTAGATCTTATTTAGTAAGTAATAAAATTACAGGAAATTATTGTGAATGTAATATTTATGTATTATTAGTTGTTTAAGTTAATTAATAAAGTAATTTAAGGGTACCTTTACTCGTGATTTTTAATTGACGAATTTAAAATTATGCTATACTTAATTACTCATCGGAGTATCTACCTATTATGGTAAGAAAAAGCTTGCAAGTGGTTGTGTTAAATAACGCCATCTATGTATTTAGTCTAACAATTATTTAAACATGATAAACGCATGGGTGCGAAGGTGAGCTAAGCCGACAGTGAGGGCTTCCGTTATTTTTTTAACAACGATAGATGGCGTTACTATTTCGTAAATCACAAAACATACCTATCGCCGTAAGATGGCGGGACTGGACACAATTTTTAAAATAACGAACGTATGTACAGTCAAAATATAAATAATATGACACCAGAAAGTCACTCAAGTATATAGTCATTATACGATTGTTGAGGTACTATAGAAACCTTCTGGTATCAAACTATTATGACGTGTTTGAACAGGCGAGTCTTTGGGACCATTCAGATATCAAGCTACTTTTGAAGTAGAAGACTGAAGACTGTACAAGCAAGTTCAAAATTGAATAGTATTGCTATCTATCCTCCACTTGGACGGCCATGGTGGCTTAATATTACCCAAGCTTCCAAAAAAACTGACTACAAGGAGTTAAATAACTGTCTGTCCACACCGCACAAACTGAGCCGTCTGTTTCGCTGAGCCACCATAGGTTTTGCTCGTATAAAAGACGTGGGCCGCTCGCAATTGATCGATCATTGACAGTCTCGCCTCGACTCGGGTGCTCTTCTATTGTGTTAGACTAAAGGTACCTATATTCTTCAAACTCCTACTATTACTTGATTTGATTAAATTCGTGCGGGTTCCAAACTGTTCCAAATCGATTTATCTTTTCCTCGGGTCTCATAGAGGGGTCCAACCTCGGCGTCATCATTGGCTACGATTTTCGATCCTAGCTTTCAGGAGCAGCGGTTGTGTAGTTACGCCATGCTTTGTCTTCTTCATTCGAAAGTCAAACTACTGATGACAGAAAGGGATTATTCGGTGTGTAACTATTCGCCCCCTATACCACGTTTATAAATCAGGGGGATAAGGTATAGGCAATTTCTGAAACCTCGTTTTTCAAGACTCGTCCCACCATACTCCCATCACTTATACTCAGGAGTCAGGATGTACAGTGGTTTTCAACAAGGACGGGAGTAGGTATGATCATCGACGCGTCCCGTATATCACTACATAGTATAAAAAAGTCGCTTCCCGCTGTCTGTCCCTATGTATGCTTAGATCATTAAAAATACGCAACGGATTTTGATGCGGTTTTTTAATAGATAGAGTGATTCAAGAGGAAGGTTTATATGTATAACATATGCATAATATATGCAGAAACACTGATAATTTTAGAGCCGTGCGAAGCCGGGGTCACTAGTATACAATAAGTATAGTGTAGTTTCGGTACCTACTTCAAGTTTTCGGTGCGCGTGTACACGTTCATGTGTCTGTGCGCAGGCACAGGCGTCAACGCGCCCATGAACCGTAGACATCCCCCATATCCTCTAATAAATGAATAACACCATTCATCGTATAACCGATCCGTGTGCTTATTGATAAGTCGTGACTCCGTATCTCATTAGTACGCTAACACATTATTACCACAGAGGAAATGGAAAGGAACGCGTCACCTGCAGGAAAGACGGTGTTCGTGGATAATACCTATGTGGCCCGATACGACTCCGATGAATTACTCGCATATCGTACACGTGTAAGAGACTCCGACGAACTTCTCGTCTGATGATTGCAAGAAAAAATGAGTTTATTGAAGTTACGTACTTGGGATTGATATTATTTCCAGCCAGTCTTAATTCGCTACTTAAGATCAAGTCAATTATCTGGTCCTCAGAAAGCCGGCTCTCAGGTCTCGGCATCTTCAAATCCACTACTGTCTCTGCTTGTATCAGGTGATCATTGCCTACCTTACAGAAGTAGCTATGTGGTCAAAAATCTACGGGCATTTTCTAGGATATTTTTTTCTCAGTCAGCCTCCTGTAGGTCTTATCACACAGCGATAGCGTTAGGAGGCGTGGCACGCACGAGGTACTTATGTTAGTTTACCTACGAATTTTAAAGAATTTCGAATAACCCACATATTTTTATATAAAAATAACTGTCTGTTTGTCAGTCTACTACTCGTATGTGTATCACACAAGAGTGTGACGAAGGGAAAACGTTTCTCATCAATATCGTGCTCGAATCGGTACCGTATCGTCCACTACACAAAAAGCTCATGACAGGAACTTTTTGTAAATGAAATCATTGCGTACATCCTCTGTAGTTGGAAGTGTTTGTTCGTACGAACCGCGAAGGAAGCGACGTCGTTTCGATGCGCATCACACATTACACTTCGCATATAAATAATAGAAATTATCTAATTATGTGCCGCCGAGTACTAGGTTTGGACTCGTTGGGAATTGTAATATCAGTGGCCGAGCGACTTATACACACTTACATAGGTACTATGCAGTTATTTGCTAAGTAACTACCTATATAAATAAATAAATATCGCCAGACTGATACACCAACTGTATGGTTTCAAACTAAGCAATGCTTGTACTATGGGTACCGTGCAATGGACTGGGGGCGATCCCAGTGACACCCAGACCAGGGCAAATTACGAAAAGGCCTTTTCCGTAATTTGACCCGGCGGGAATCGAACCTGCAACCACCATGTGCAGTGAGCCGAGTGGCCTACGCTCGAACCACCGCGCCAAGCGGTCGGCAAACTTGCTCTTTATTGGTTCATCATTGAAAATTCAATGAATTGAATTAAACTTCTGTGTTCCACACGTCTGATGCCTTACCTAGTCTGATGAAGTTTAGTGATAACCGTTCTCTGTTATCTACAGGTTTGCATACCATTTGTCCTTACCGCTTGAACCTTTACTTTAATCCAGAGTTGAACTCCGTACGATCAAACCAAAATTAGGTTTACGGTTTACGCCAAGGCAATGTGACCTGGACTGATCTTTACCTTTTACAAAGTTGATAAGACTAAGTATTAGGGATGGAATATTTCACAGGTAGCGTGTGAAAAATCATATTTTATAGGTTTTCATAAGTAGCACTTGCTACCGACATAGGTAGACACTGTTAAAAATCATTGCAATTAAATATCAAAAACGTTCGGTACTGTCACGATTTTTAAGATAAATCATTGACCAGTGACTTCATATGGTTACTTGTCATAGTGAAAATTCACTGTTAATAAAATCATTGACTGAAAAGTTACGAGTGAAATAACAGTGATATAATTTCAATTAATGAAAATGTATTGAAAGTAGCAAGCATTTCCATGCCTACTAACTATGGGTTATGAACTAAGTCCGCTATGGGCGTAAGGTAGATCAAGAAAGGATGCGATGCGACCATACCCGTGCGCAAAGCCTCGTACTTAGTTACTTACCTAAATAACTATTACGCTGACATTATGATAAATCGAATGCGTTTTTCGATAGGAAGGTCGGCGTTATCGGTTACAGCTATTAAACATTGTAATGTTATGATAAGCTACCTGAGTGTGTACTTGTTAGCCTCGCCAACTAGATATGTCAAGTTGTTATAATTTAATTATACGTATAACAGTTTATAGAAATTAGAGAAGCAATGTTCGATTTATATTTATTAATAAAATATAAAAGAAGTCTACGCCATTCATTTCTATCCAGGGGTGCTACTCTTAGTAACGATAATCGATATAATATTGTGACATTCGTATTGTTGAATCCTGCTCTAAATTCCATATTTTTGCCGTCGGTCGTATATCTTCTGAACGAAAGATATTCTTGTTTTGTTCGTTCAGTGATCGATACGCTATCTATAAGCTTTGTTTCCAGTACGATATTGACCCTCTGGTCACCAGTGTGTCCTCAACTAGAAGGTGCTTAAGTCTAAATTTATTTAAATAACTTTGATTGACTTATAATGAATTATATGACAGTAGTGTAATACTAGGTTAGCTACATAGTTTAAGTAATGGCTTGTGGCTCACCCGGATCTGTACTCCTCACAAAACTAAGTTTTACCCAATCGCTATAAGTAAAGACTTGTAATTAGCTTTCCTATCGCTAAGTTATTGTTATTTATGTTTAGTTTACTTAGCTGTAAGTCTTCTATGTACCAAATTAAATAAATAAATACGAATATCACGATATATCGATTATCGTGACATTTGTAGTGTGAAATCCTACTCTAAATTCCATATTTTTTGCCGTCACAATATATCGATTATCGTTGCTAAGAGTAGCACCCCTGTGCTAATCTGACCAGCATTTTGACTGAACTTTTCCCGTGAGACCAAATGTTTTGAGTCCAGTAAATACTTACTTACTGCTTCCAATTATATACAGGCAGTTTGATTCAAAATCAGCTTCACGGTAAACCTAGTTCTAACGGCGGCGCAGCGACGACGCCGCCGCGCCGGGCCGCCGCACCGCTCGCCGGATGAGCACCAAATGTGTTATATTTTTAGGAATGTTGATTGCTGTCTTCCTGTTTCCGGCATGGGCGAACCGCTCTGATCTGCCGACTGCGCTCTCCCATACAAAACTGTTAATTAGTGATGAATAATTAATTGTTGTTGCATGTTGACATGTAAATCGCTTGATAGAGTCCGATATCGGCGGCTAAATGTGGTCTATTTTTAGTAGGTTTTTAGTTTAGTAAGTACTCTACGTCTCTTTTTTTTATATTCAGGCGTCGAAGGCCCAATGATACCTTATAAACTAACATACATATTATTAATTATTAATACTAAACTACTGTTTAGTTGATGTACGTAACTGTTTTACGGGGTTTGATTTATTTTAATTGATATTTTACATGAAAGACATCGAACATTGTGTCCAGGATTGATTGCGCATATCCAAATGAATATGCATGTTAATTACTTAGAGGCCTTATCCTTAATTTAAATAATAATTTCAGACAGTATTCTTGCAGACTCTAGTAATGTGCTGGTATCGGCTATATTATGGGAAAATAGGCTATATCCTTTTAAATTACGACCTAAGATTCCATCGGCGAAATATATCTACTGCACTTCAATGCACCTTTGCTTAGGTTTGAGGTGTGTTTCTTCTCTATATATTTCTACTCACCCACCATAGATCTCAGTAATGTATATAGGCATATGCACACAACTAAGTAAGTAATAGTAGGTAAGTAATATACGATAGATCACACTTGTTGAGCCCTTCATCGGTGCAATCATCCAAAAAGTTTATCTTTGGTTGTAAAGTAGGTACTTAAGTAACTCCTTCTGCAGCTTTTAACATCAACCAAGGACGAACAGGTGTGGTGGAAGGTATCATTGCACCACACGGGTGGGTCGTTGTAGGTCCCTGTGTGGGTGCATCTGAAGCTTCCTAAGTGCCTTGCTGGCCTACCTACACGAATAAAATTATATTACTACGTTTAAGATATTATAAATGTGGGGATAAGTATTTCATAAGTTCTTCGTAATTTAATCACTTTACACATACCTAAATACAAAAGAATCGCAGAACTATGATTTGCTGCGCTTCAGCGAATAATTCTTCTGTGAACCTACCATAAACATATCAACACAACATAGTTTCATTTCACCACCTACACACGGCTCCTGACATAGGCATTAACACTGCATGAACAGTTTAAGTACACTACCAACAATGTAACTGCTGCAAAGTTAACTCATTCCGGTGGCGAAAAATAGAACTAACTTTACCACTATGGGAGCCTCGTTTTCTTTGACAGTTCCATATGGCTAGTAGCGACGTGGTTGACTGAAAGTGTAAAGTGGTAGTGATCGCTATATTTGTTTCAGTCGTCCTTGCCGAGAGCGCGACCCTCCCAATTCCTGGGTAATGATATCATCTACCGTACAGCACCGGAAATTTTATGAACTTCCCATTAGCACTTAACTATGAGTCAGCTTGAGTCGAAAACGTTGTATCTTAGTAACCGACAAAAGCCATATTCAAGCGTTTTTAACCCCCGACGAAAAAAGAGGGGTGTTATAAGTTTAACATGTGTATCTGTGTATCTGTGTGTCTGTGTATCTGTGTGTCTGTGTATCTGTGTATCTGTGTATCTGTGTATCTGTGTGTCTGTCTGTGGCAACGTAGCGCCCAAGCTGATGAACCGATTTCAATTTTGTTTCTTTTGTTAGATAGATATTTTGATCGAGAGTGTTCTTAGCTATGTTTCATGAAAATCGGTTCAGCCGTTTGAAGATCATCAGCTTTTTTGTAGGTCAAAAAGCCACATTTGCGGCCAAAACGAACTTCCACGGCTCGAATCCGTTCGAAATTTGGGCTCATTGGAATAATATCTTTGCATCACTTGAGAACGGCTGAAACGATTTCGCTTTATTATATTTTTAAATGATCGTAATAGTCTGAACTGGCTTTTTACAATATAATAAATTTGAAAAGTTTCCCGGATTCTGGAAATAAATGATATTTTATCAATTTTTATATGAGATTTGTGTATGAACTAAAGACGTTCCATTAGGTCACGTTTCAAATGATGGATACGCGCATGCGTTAAATTTAGTTTGTTTTGTTAATGGTCATGGAATATTACGCAATAATAATTCTAGAGGTCGCTGCTCCGCCATTGAGAAAAAATACAGAAAAACAAATCTAATTTAAAATAATTTAAGCGTTATTGAAAATTCTTCCCCTGGGCTGCTCCCGTCCACCTTAACCAGAGTTATTACATCAAATTCAATCATAATTGATAATCTTTTACTATGAATTAAACCTCTGTGGCATCAATATTTAGATTCGTTGTCTATTCTAATGTCAATGATTATAATGTCATAACAAGATAATGTCTCATACTTTTACACAGATTTTCTGTTGACTATTGTACATTGCATTAGTTATCTTAGATTATAAATGAGGAAGCCAAAACGACTGATGCGATGTAAATGGCGCTTTCATAATCTGGCATCGAAACTAGTTGTACCAGATGAATTTGCGACGTGAGCTATGAATACAGAGCTACGGGAGCTACGCAAATCTCGCTCACTTAATTATTTGGAAGAACTACTAGGTAAAGTATACATTTGATGAAAAAGTCGTCACATCGGGGGTTTTTTTAAATTTTCAATTTAGAGTTATGTTTATGTTGTTTGTGTAATTGTATTATGTTCCGCAAATATAGCAAAACTCCAGTGCTTACCTTTCCAACATATAGGTAACTCAGCTGAACTCAGCTCAGTTTTTTAAATCGAGAAAGTTCTTTTTTATTTGACCTCTTCGATAAAATATTATTTATTATGCGGTAGTACTTCTTAATATTTGGATTGAGTATGATTAAGGCTAAGTTGCTGCAACAAAATCAACCTTACTGCAATTGTACCTACGTCTATCGCTTAAGTACGTATGAACTTATTAATGCTTATCGAATCATACTCCACGGGGCCAGTTGCTTGAGATACCAAAGAAGCTACAGTGCCGATAATAATTTGTATTTGATTAATTTTGATTAGATACAGTCAAGCCAAGCAACGTTGTGCTATCAACTTAGGTACACACTTTTCCGGGTCTCCTGCTAATTATTAGTTTACCTACAGTTGAATTTAAGCTATGGGGTGCATTTTAAATTATGTATAATTTCTGCGTGGACGTAGCTTTAGAAATAATAACCGAAAAAAGAACGTACTGCCATAAGCAAATTAAAATCAAACATGGACACCTTTTTAAAAATAACTTATTGAGAAGTTTTGAGGCACGATTTTGGTGCTAATGCTAAACATTGAAATGGCGCGAAAACAAGTAATTTGTGAGTAGAGGCTGAATAAATAACGCCTTGTCCAGGACACCGGGCAGACACTAGTTGCGCCCGCGCCGCCGGGTCAGCGTCCTCGCGCCCGCGCCCGCGCCCCGCCCGCTACGTCACGACTGCTACGTCACTTGCATTGGAACTTTATTTATTTATATTGCGACAATTTATGACCATTTATTAATTAAAATCACTTATTCTGCCTTCTGATAGTCCATTTACTGTTCCAAGAGCAAGTCTTAGGTATCCAGCGGTCTTAGGTTAATGAAATTGTCATGACAAGGAATTATGCCTGCATATACTATAAGCTGCATTAGCAGTAATTGCAGCAGAATTTAATTGATACCATGCTTAGAGCTAAATAGATAATTGGGTAAGTACCTACTTAGTTCTTCGTCTTCTTTCATATACTTAAATATCTACTTAATTTCTGTAACAAATCAAAAATCCCCTTTTCATTAAGTTCATCTTTGGAGAAAAAATATGTTTAATTGGAATAGGTAAAGCTTTTTCACGGTTCCACCACTGATTCCCATCGAACAAAAATAAATTTACCAGTTAACGATTTCTTTCAAATTGTACCTATTTTGCTACAAACTTAATAATTCGTTTGACGGTGTCGCCACTGTCGTTAGAAACCTTTCATAGTGTTACGATTGCAATAAAACTCTTCAGTTCTGGTTTTGACGAGTGGTAGAAGTAAGTTTGTGGTGTCGCTCAGCTGCAGTGCTGTCGTGACATCTCCGCGAGTGGGCGGCGCGAGCGCACCGGACCGTTGCGGAGGGTAGATGTAAAAAAACAATGCGCATTCGACTATGACTGGCCAGAGGTACTTTCTTTAACCTTTGCTTTCTTTTTTGGACTTGGCCTTTTAAGAATTGGGTGAGATATGCATTGATAAAGTTTCTCAAGCGCAAGTCTTGAAATCAATGCGCACCTTTGGTATTTTCTTGCATAATATGATTATCTTGCACACACTTCTGGCTAAATGGTAAACCGAGTGTCAGTACTGGTGAGTACTATACTTATTTATTATTCTTAGATAAGGTAGATACTTAAGCTACCTCTAGCACCTGTATTACGCTTTGGTGAAATGTGGTGAGCGCAATTTTCACTGTGGTTTTTACCATCGCTCTCTCAGTTGGCGAATGTGCCAGAGGATTTATGTAAACACTAGAGAGGTAACAGTGCTGGGACAATTTACGTACCTACCTATACCTATATGCTTTTTTTCAATATACCAACTACAGACGCTTCAACCAGACATCTCTATCCCTTGAAATGTTGAGAGGAAACTTCTAGAATATTTTTTATTCAAGTTCGAGTTTTCATGCGCACATTTTATTGCTCATTATTCATCCATTTAAGCAGACGAGCAAGCAAAACTGAACAATCATAAGTCACAAAGACAATCAAACAATAAAAACTTACTCACGTATGTACTTCAAACGACCTACCATAAAACGAATACGATTTAACGATTCCAGTGATCGATACCTCAGGATCGATTTGGTCCGCTCAAGGATCCGCCACGGCTCGCATTCTGATCGCGGCATCTTCCTGCTATAGTCCAGGTTACATCACACATCTTCAATATGGATGGATACGAAATATGAAATCGTTTATCGATTAATTATCGATTCATCGTAAGTGCGCCGCCATGTTGGATGTAAGCGCGGCCGTTCCCGCGCGCGGCTTCCGGCGCGTGCGTGCGCATGCATGCTAATGTTTGCGCATGCGCGGTGTCCTGTTCGGAGCATGTGCGTTCCACTTCGACCGTTTCATCAGCACTGCTATGTTAAGATATCTGTCGTTAACTTGGTTTATTGTACATGCTTCGTGGAGTTTGATAGGCTTGTGCAATAACAACAATAATTCTTTAACATGATGTGCGGGGAACTCACGTGTGAAGCTAGCTGCGCCGGTCAAACTTTTGACTGTATTATACTTTGATAAATTTCTTCCTTTCTTTTTTTTGGGCTGGTTCCGCCACACACTCCCACCGCTGTTACTTCTGGAAACCAGGATCGACAATGGTGACCAATAATGACGTCGAGGTTTGACCCTCGACGAGTCCCGGGGAAAGTTAAATTGTCTTGGAACCGCACGAATTTAATCGAAAGAAATAATAGGAGGAGTTGGAAGAACAAATTTATTTATTTATCAAAGGTAAATAAAAAAGGTAAAGGTATCTAAATATATATAACTCAAAGGTGACTGACTGACTGACTGACATAGTGATCTATCAACGCACAGCCTCAACCACTGGACGGATCGGGCTGAAATTTGGCATGCAGGTAGATGTTATGACGTAGGCATCCGCTAAGAAAGGATTATGATTGATTCTACCCCCAAGGGGATAAAATAGGGGATGAAAGTTTGTATGAAACTTTGTCAATTAAATTCCACGCGGACGAAGTCGCGGGCACAGCTAGTCTATCTATAAACGATTCCAGTGATCTGGTACATTTGCGTCGGTATAGGTAAGCTGTAGTTAATTTTCTGCAGCTCATATACGAGCTGGCTCGACCGGAGTAGTATATAGTACGATCCGCTCACAGAAGATCGACGTAAAGTATCGCTATTATAGCTGCGTTTCGTACGATGAATGAGAGCGCCGGAAGTACAACTCGTCTCCATTTCCTCCATCTATCCCACTCTCCTCCAGATCAGCAACGTTCGAACTATGCCATTGGCATCTATATTCTAGGCTAACTCCTTAAGATCAGGTGGGTCGCACTCTTTTAAAATAAGTTTTTGCTGTACATTAGGTATTCTTAGTGTTTTTCATTGTTTTTGATTTTATAGTATACTAGCTTTGCCTGCGACTTCGTCCGCGTGGAATTTAACTTAACAAAAAAGCCCGCTCCCGCGTTCTGAGCCCGCGCGACAGAACCAATTTAAAAAATTTTGTTTTTCTAAAATAAAAGTAGCCTAAGTTACTCCTTATAACATCAGCTATCTGCCAGTGAAAGTCCCGTCAAAATCGGTCCAGCCGTTTCGGAGATTACCCGGAACAAACACACAGACAGACAGACAGACAGACAAAAAAAAATTGCTATAGGTGTCGTATGTACTTTCATATGCAGTTAGTGAAAAGGTGTTATTTTGATATTACAAACAGACACTCAAAATATATTTATTTGTATAGATGAGTATAGGTAACTTATCATTTCTAGGTACATACTTAAATAGTTAATAAGAAGGTACCTAGGTATTTAAAAACAATGCTAATGTATTGTTAACATCTGCCAGTCATGTAGGTAGTGGTTCTACGTTTTTGCCTATATACATGTATTCTCGTCACGAGCGATGTCCAAGTGAGACAGCCCGGCTGCGCGTGAGCATAGCGGGCGGGTGCCGCGCACTCATAACTCACCAACGTGAGATAATACTGCTCATTCAGTGCCAACTGCCAATAGCATTGTTTTCACACTACTGTATGTATGTATGTATTAAATAATAAATAAATAAGTATCGCCAGACTGACACACCGACTGTATGGTCCCTAACTAAGCAATGCTTGTGCTATGGGTACCGTACAATGGACTGGGGGCGATCCCAGTGACACCCAATCCAGGGAAAATTATGAAAAGGCCATTTTCAAAATTTGACCCGGCAGGAATCGAACCTGCAACCACCATGGGCAATGAGTCCAGCGGCCTACGCTCGAATCAC
Source organism: Notodonta dromedarius (assembly GCA_905147325.1). Lineage (NCBI taxonomy): Eukaryota > Metazoa > Arthropoda > Insecta > Lepidoptera > Notodontidae > Notodonta > Notodonta dromedarius. The sequence continues at coordinate 8,955,936 of LR990165.1, read as the reverse complement.
TGTGCCAAAGGGTCGTCGCGGCGGCGGTGTTTTATATACTTACTATCTGATACCTATAGGCAGTCATTTAGTAAGTACCTATCTTTTCTGGGTTTTGATATAGAAATAAGAGTAGAAACTTAAAATTCCAGGTTTAGCGTACGATTGAAAACTTCCAGTACAGGATACAGTATTCAAACGCTATCTAAATATTTAATATAAGTGCCACTTTGGTGTTTGAGACGTTGGTTGGACTCATTTTTTGGGTATATTTGTTGGTATGGCTGGCTAGTCAACATTAAGCAGCTACCAAATAGAGGATGCGTTCGAGTAGTCAGCGCTTAGATACCTACTTAGATCAGTAATTTATTGCAGTAATTGCTCCGTAACTATTTAGATACTTATAAAAATTTACACTTAATTATGACATGTACCAATAACACGATTTAAATTAACATTCTTGATAAGTTGACTGTAGCCATGCTTGAGAGGCTAAATACCTATTTATAAAAGAGAATGCGTACCTAGGTACTCTTGTTTTTGTTTTTTAATCGATATATATAACTCAAAGGACTGACTGACTGACTGACATAGTGATCTATCAACGCACAGTCCAAACCACTGGACGGATCGGGCTGAAATTTGGCATGCAGGTAGATGTTATGACGTAGGCATATCCGCTAAGAAAGGATTATGATTGATTCTACCCCCAAGGGGATAAAATAGGGAATGAAAGTGTGTATGAAACTTTGTAAATTAAATTCCACGCGGACGTAGTCGCGGGCACAGCTAGTACTTACATAAAATACATAAAAGTCGGCAAACAAGCGTACGAGCTGCCTGATGTTAAGCAGTTACCGTAGCCTATAGATGCTTGCAATACAAACGGCATAGCTCCCACGTTGCCGATCTGAAGGAGACTTCAGATCAGAGGAGTGGGATAAAGGGAAGGGAAGGGAAAGTGGGGTTAGGTTACTATTTATGGTAATCCATATATATCCTGTGATAGCCGATTGGTTAAAGCACGCGTCTTGCGGGCACCAGGTCTTGGGTTCAAACCCCGGCTCGCACCTCTGGATTTTTAGAAATCTATGTGCGAATCATAATTACTATTATGATTATCACTTGCTTACGGTGAAGGAAAACATCGTGAGGAAACCTGCATGTCTTAGAAGATCAAACCAATTTTCGAAAGACATGTGAAATCCGCCAACCCGCACTGGGCCAGCGTGGTGGATTATGGCCTGAATCCCCCTCATGTTGAGGGGAGGCCCGTGCCCAGGAGTGGGACGTCAAAAGGGCTAAATTATTATTATTATATGTATTCACATACACCCATATGCTTATGTAATTCGCACCATAACCCTTCGCGACTGGTGAATGGTGAGTAGCTATGGTTTTTATTGACATCGCAGCATGCGCCGCCCTCGCCCCGCATGGGGCCAGAAAGGAAATGACATGTGGTTCCCGCAATCTATGCGATGAGAATAACATGGACATGCTTTCGTGTTCCGTCAGTTTATTTATCACGTGTTCATCAATAAAGCGTACTTCATTCAGACTATGTATACTACATTCATTATGACTATTCTGAAGACCGCTTGGCGCAGTGGTTCGAGCGTAGGCCGCTCGGCTCACTGCACATGGTGGTTGCGGGTTCGATTCCCGCCAGGGCAAATTTCGGGAATTGCCTTTTCGTAATTTGCCCAGGTCTGGGTGTCACTGGGATCGCCCCCAGTCCATTGTACGGTACCCATAGTACAAGCTTTGCTTAATTCGGGACCGTACAGTTGGTGTGTCGGTCTGGCGATATTTATTTATTTATTTATGTCTACTTAGGTCCGTATTAATAAAGACATTTCAAGTCTGAAAGCGACCTTGGAATTGTCATTCTTGCCTCATTGCAGTACAAAATAAAATGTCAAAGGCGTACTCAAGATTGGTCTCGGACTTGAGACCGATTTACTAATACGGGCACTTAAAACGGGCCCACCAGCACAAAAAATAGGTAGATGAATCTATATTTTATTTTATATCCCTAACGGGTGAATTGTCAGACACCACTTAACCATTTTCAAACCCTAAATCGTTAACCTGATGTAAGGGCATTTAAAATCCTTGTTTATCTAGTTAATAAACTTTTTTCACTTATCACAATATATGGGCCAACATCATAGCACCTAACTTTTTTATATCACTCATGTAGCCTTCCTCCCTCTGCCACAATTTCCTCCTTCTCCCTTTAAGATGTTTTTTAATGAAGATCTCAAGTTTTATGAGATAGATCATCATCTGCTCTTATCTATTTCGTATTGTTTTATTAGTAATTAGCCGTGTGCCCATGGGATAACTAGTGGCCCTTATTTAATCCAAATTATGGGATGAATTTTCAAAAATCCTTTGTACTGTAGTTCTTATCATTATTTTTAGTATTTTAGAAAGGTATATTAGAAACAGCTAAAATCATTTGTTGTCTTATCTTCATTATGTCCATCACTGGCTGGATGCACACCTGCCGAAACATTCCAACCCCGACAGGCTTCGTGCACACCCCACCAATTTTAGTAGCCATTATGTCCTACCCATAAAACAACAATAAGAATTTAATTCATCAAAACCCATGCACCTGATTTGGTTTTTGCTTCGTTATAATAGTAAATCATAGTTAGGTGCCAGATATTATGGTTTATAGTTTGAATGCTTCGAAAATTATTGTCAGATTGTTTTAGAATTTGGTCCGTTCGGAGATGGAAATCAATCTTATGATGAAAAACACACGCTTGAGGCAACATATTTTTAAATAAGAGTTAAGTAGTTACCAATGCTGGACAAATAGCGCGTAATGATCGAAATAATTGAATGATGGATTGAACATACTCCATCTTCCATATTCTTCAAATATAAATAGGTAGGTAGGTGATAGGTAGCCCAAGGAAAAGGTGTTCACCACTTCGTTCGATTTAAGCAACCGTTAAAATAAAAAAATAACCCAAAAGGGAACAAAGTGTATTTGCTTATTATTTGTGAGTGCGGGGGTGTCGGGGTACCCGGGGGAAGGGAGGGAGGTGTGGGGAACGCTTTGTTTGCGGGCACGCGCGCGCGCTGCCTACATTACAGCGCTACATACTTAAATATGCCGGTGGTAAAAATAAGAACTAAGTTTTCAATAGAGAAATAACATATTTTGACAGTATTGCATCGACACTAGCGACGCCGTCAACGGCACAGTTAAAGTTGTGGTGCTACACAGGACACCTCCTGAGCATGGCCCGCTCTATCTACCAATGTTTGCTTTTAAACTTTACAACGATTCCTTTTCGTATTATCGGTTGGAACTTTCATTCGAGCGGCGTAGCGCACCTGACTCTCAATATATTTATTAAGTTGTTTATTTTTTAAGAAGCTTCGGTAGATCGATTTCAAGTATGAGAGCGATCTTGGAAATTTCATAACAATGCATAATAACATGAAAAAATAGTACCCACTCAAGATCGCTCGCAGACTCCATTAATACGGCCCTTAGTTTAAAAAAAATGTTAGTGTAAATGCTAAAAATTATCGCGAAACCGAAAGGAAAGGATATACTAATTTACCAACCCACACTAAGCCATCCCCTACTCCCTTTATGATTACAATAAGAACCATAATAATAACTACACAGACTAGTTTTTTTGTGCCGTAAAACGGCTAAAACAGATCATCTAGGTGCAATAGCTAAGCGTTCCCATTAAATCATTCCGTTGTTCTCCTTGTATCTCCCCTGCTCGTGTAGGATCCTGTATAAGTACGTTGTTAATAGATTTTATGTATTAGCCCTGCACATGCGTCGACTCTACAATAGCTTTCGACTTTGAGTTGGTTGATAGCCAACACTTCTGCGAAATTATACATTTTAAAACTACAAGTTAAATCCTTTCAGAATATAGAATCCTATTATTATGTGGAGAGACAGCTGTCTCTACACTCTCTACACTACCAAATAACGCTTATCTGACATCGTTATTATTGCTCATTGCTCACCTGTCTCAGTTTGCATGAGACTACATGCTGGAATGCGTCAACCCCCTTTCTCTGTCACTCTCCTCTGTCACTCCCTTCAGGTCGGCAACATGCCAGCAATGCCATTGGAATTGCAAGCATCTATAGACTATGGTAACTGCTGAACATCAGGCGGGTCGCACGCTTGTTTACCGACTTTGTTACATAATAAGAAACATTATAATGTAACACTAAGAAGATGTTTTGTGTATCCTCCACAAATGAAACACAAAAAATATTTAGTTTCAGTACCATTCAAAGATTTCCTTAACGCAGTTGCTCGCGTCACACCACGAGTTCCAAGGTTCGACGGCCGATACAACCTTTAAGGTCGACCCGGCGGCCTCAAGCCTTTTATTTACACGTGCATGAAGCTTACGGCTTGCACGAGTCCTTGAGTGAAATGAAATAAGCTTGAACAATACTGGCTGCGGTTCGTGCGTTTATTTTTTACAAGTTTTGTGCCGGAATGTTTTGTTTGTTACCACAATTAGCATACAGGTTTCCTTAGTAGACTACACTTACCTTTGAAATTTTAACAAAGTTATACACACGTGCAGAGTGAGATAATTTATTACATACTCTTTAAGAGTTTTATTCCCGCATTTCCTTTTTAGAAGATCAAATTAAGACTTGCCTTATCACAACGCAATCCTTAATAGCAATATCGACCTTGGATTTGTCTCCACCCATTGTTGGCCGTAGTTAGCACATTTTTTTTCATCCAAATTTTACTGCTATTGTATTCCTTTAAACCCAAACAAGATGCGACAAAAAACCGGAAGTAATTCAGCAGTCACCGAGGACACCATTTTACGAGCTACGCAAATAACTTTCGAAAAACGCTACTTCCTTCCGGCTCTTGCCGAAAGGGCTATTGTGTGAGTCAAATAAGCTTCTTTTAAATTCATTTACAATAACGAATTCCTTTAAATAAAGCCCACGTGCGTCGCAAATTAGAAGCCATTTGCAGAAATTGCACGCTATTCTACCCCGTGTACATTTACGGATAAGTACGACAATTCCATGCGAGATGATACGCCATAAATAGAAGAATTGTCGACATTCAAACGGAAGGAAGAGCAATTGAGCTGTAGGACGGTTCTGCCGGGTGTTTCTCTATGAATAGATATTTCGCCATACGTGTCTTCGACGCGGTTTCGCAGCTGAATGAGTGAATCAGGCGGTTTTTAGTTTTGATGGGAAGCGAGTGCGTGAGCGATGGATCGATTCGGGGCTTAGCAGTGCGCAGGCGGTGCGGGCGAGGGGGCGGGGCGCGCGGCGGCGGGGACGGTTTCCGGCGGCGCGGGCGCATCGTGGGAACGAACGCACCCACCTACGAGACTGCTCCTCAGATTAAATGACGGGCACTAATTAATTTAAGTTTGCGGCATGTAAAAATAGAGATCCGTGCTAGATACATGCGCCTGCGCCCGCGCCGCCGGGGAGAGTAACCGCTCGCTCGTTACGAACATGTTCAAGTGCAACTTGCTGGAACTCTTTAAGATATGCAAAGTGGGCTTATGGACTGGTTTTCTGACATTTTATTAACAGTTTAATTCGACTTCACGATGGCATCGTTTTAATTGTGTCCTTAATGATCATGACTTAAGAAATAAAATATTTTTTTAAATCAAACTCCATACATAGTTACAAATAAGTTGTAAGTCATCAACCAATATAAAAAGTACTATAACTAATTAATTACTAAGGTAGAGACTTGGAAGTGCCAAAAACTAACTAAATAAGAGTGCTTAAAGTAAAAATTCGCAGCCACCTCTCGTAGCACAAGTGGGGTCTATCTTTGAACATTTCGCAGAAGTGGTTCACCCTTTGTTCGGTGTCGAGGGGCAGGCTGGCGCACCTGGCGAGCCAGATGGCCGTCTCCATTCAGGCCGACGATGAATTTTATCAATCGCGGACGATACGCCATTGGCCCATTCACTGAACTTTTTATCACGAACAACATGTGCACACTCGTGAATAATGTGGGAGTATGTAGTAAAGATAATAAAATAGGTTCGTATACATAACAGTTGCAATACATGTTAGTTTGTGACCCCGTGACAGAGGAAGGTGAGATTGGAAGTGATTTTAACATGGTTAAAGGATTATTACTTGAAGTAGGTACACAAGAGGACAGAACTTAGTGAAGAAGGTCATGATACGTCTACTATTGGCTCCACAGTTGCTGTCGGGACCAGCAGCGGTCTGAATATAAAACAATGAAGAGAAGGACTTTTTAATGATACCATTTTTTTTTATTCAGTTGATAAAGAAACTAATGTCCAAAGTATTAGAAAAGGTAGAATGAGCAATATTGTAAGATCACACAATCAATTTAACTTTACAAGTTGTAATTACCTACTCCAGGTAGGTGGAGCAAAGGAGCTCTAAAACATTCATCCATAACAGTATGTTCAATTAATAGTAAAACAACAGAGAGATACTTAATGTAAACAATTAATTTAGTTCCCTAATTATTTTTAGACTATTTAATTAAACAAGATAAGCACTGATTATGCTATTTAAAACGAAGTATCACTTCCGCTGACCTCCAAGTAGTGAGTGTACTAATCACAACACAAATAGGTACACACCGGAAGAAATTAACTACTCGACCATTCAAACTAAATAATGGTAAATATTTACATTATTGTATTAGCCTTTTTAGAGAGGACGCTTTCCTTACGATAACAGTTCACGACTCTGTGAACATTTCAATAACTATTAGGTAAGACACGTTTTAAAATATATTTCCATCTACTCTAAAATACCATGTCTAAAGGAACCTGTAACCTGGATTTTTCATGACCGCAACTTCAACGGATCATTCAGAACCAGTGAAAAAAACTATAATGACAATATCTCGAACGGTGTCCGCTCCCACGGCGTACCGCAATAACCATCAAACAGTGTGAATTATCACATCAACAGTCCCAGATAATTGTTCAACCAGATCACGAAGCTCATCGGAGATTTACATTCTAAGGTAAAGTGTTCAAAGTTCAAATTCGTACAAAAATTGTGTATGTGGTTACTGCCCTACTGCGTAACGTTTCGAATGTAGTGTGCGAATGCATTTCCTTGAAAACCATTGTAAGCACGAAGAAAAAGGGACCGAATGGCACCGGGATCGGCGGTGCATCGGTTTATTGCAGCTGTTCAACGCACTTATTTCTGCGGTTATGCCAATAAATAGAAGATAATACCTGTTAGAAAAAGCGTTGAAGATCAGCGAGTGCGAGACTACAACCTACTAATTGTAGCGTCATTCAGCGAAAGATTTGGATGGCTACAACTCTTGATAAAAATGGATTTGAGGATCACCTTCACTGCCCCTTCGAAACCCTTTGTCCTGGCCTTAGCTAACCCCTTTATACAAAACCCCTTCCGTTCCTCCTTCGATCCTACTCCTGTTCAGGTCGGTAACGAGCGAGTCATTTTAGATATTGCAAGCATCTCTAGGCTACGGTAATTGCTTAACATCAGGCGGGTTAAGACCCGCCTAGGTATACTAATAAAGTTATACTAATTATATTAATAAAGTTGGCAAATAAGCGCTTACGCTTATTTGCCAACTTTATTAAGTACTAGCTGAGCCCGCGACTTCGTCCGCGTGGAATTTAACTTAACAAAAAAGCCCGCTCCCGCGTTCTCAGCCCGCGCGACAGGACCCATTTTTTTCTTAAATAAAAGTTATAAGTTACTCCTTATAACATCAGCTATCTGCCGGTGAAAGTCCCGTCAAAATCGGTCCCGCCGTTTCGGAGATTACCCGGAACAAACATACAGACAGACAGACAGACAGACAAAAAAAAATTAAATACGTTTTTGCTATAGGTGTCATATGTACTTTCATATGCATTTAGTGAAAAGGTGTAATTTTGATATTACAAACAGACACTCCAATTTTATTTATTTGTATTAGATACCTATAAAAAACTACACGAATCAAATTATAGAAGCGTTCAGTTCTGAGGAGATACTTTCTTTCTATAGAACCAAATCATGTGAGCAAACGTTGACCTTCTATTAGGCAAAGAGAATTCTACTACAAACATTGTTCGAAATAGCGATGTTTAAAGTTATGATTCCTCGAAAGCTCTGGCGGTGTCGAGTCAACTTTGTTGCAATCCAATTAGCATTGGCTCGCGTGCTCTAACCTTCGCGTGCCATCACAACAACGAGCCCAATTCACTTCGGCACTAGTTGCTTTATTAATGAAAACACACCGGAGGTGGGGCATATAGTGGGGCATTCGCTGTGTAACGGAACTTACATAATTATTGGTAAACCTACGCTCCTTTGTTTATCTAGCTATATCCTAGCAACTGACGTTATAATTTAAACTTAATCTAACAACAATCAGAGTGTAAATTCCTTTGTTGGGTGCATGAAGTTGTAATCTTCGGGTTTTATCAGTTTTTGAAGTGAATGAAGCAGCTGCCGTAGAGCTGCCGTCGTCGGTTGCAATTCAGCCTACACTACACTTTTATAGGCTTTGTGTTTCGCAAATATCATTTGATTACATCAATTGATATAGCATTTTGATTTGACTAATTGAACACAGGTAATTTCGCTAGAAAATTGAATGCTATAGGCAGTACAGTTATTAACTTTTTATGTGTAGATTTTTAAAGAATAATAATTATGAATGCTATTCGTAGATTTGGATCTCGGGCGGGGCATTTTGAATAGTTGCACAAAATCTTCTACATCTATGGTTAACTACACCTTCTTGAACGGCTTTTATACAGGTTGCAGCCCATTAAACGTTCAAAATACAATTTGTGGCCGACACAGCAAATAGACACTTTTGCAGTAACCTTCGTGGCAATCAGTGGCTAAGTGAAATCAGATCCCGAAAACGCCGTATTTTGAGCAGTTAAAACTTACAATACTCGTAAATCATCCAGATAAGGGACAGTACCTGCTAATAAAAACTTATATTACTAACAAAATGGCTAGGACTCTACATCGGGCTCTACAGATTATTCTAGAACCTGCCTCAGTGCGATGCATTGGGACCGACGATGGTGACATTTGTCCTCCCGGTTTCAAACCGTTAGCGTCACTCCTGACCCGCTGACGTCATCAGGTCGTCACGCACGTCTGTAGCCTTTACGCGCACTGAATACTTTAGGGCACTTTTAGATAATGAGTAGGCTTAACCAGTCGACTTGTACTGTTCTTCACAGAAACCAGTGAGTATAAAACAAGACCGTAAATCAGCAAAGCTGTTTTGTATTCTGAGTCTTCGTGATATTATTTTCACGAGATAGGTAGTAGTAAGGGAAGTAGTAAAGTCATCATCATCATCTGCCTTACCTTTTCCCATTATCTAGGGTCGGCGCAGTATGTCTTTTCTTTCCATTCATCGCGCTTTCCTGTCATACTCACATCCTCTCCAAGCAATTAGTAAGGGAAGTAGTAAAGTAAAGTAGCTAATAGAGATGTGTTTCGTATGATCAGTAAGAGAGTCTTAAGACCAAACCCCCTCCCGCCCCTCCCCTATACTTGCTTGCGACGACAAAGGCATGGTTCGCAGGTTGCCGATCTGAAGGGAAGTGGCGCATTCGGGGAAGAGAATAAATAAATAAATATCGCCAGACAAACACACCAACTGTATGGTCCCAAAATAAGCAACGCTTGTACTATGGATACCGTACAATGGGCTGGGGGCGATCCCAGTGACACCCAGACCAGGGAAAATTACGAAAAGGCCATTTCCAAACTTTACCCTGACGGGAATCGAAACCGCAACTACCCGATGCAGTGAGCCGAGCGGCCTACGCTCGAAGCACTGCGCCAAGCGGTCGTCAAGGAAGCGAGTTTGGGCTCGTATAAAACACAGAAATAATAGCTACTTTACGCCAAATTTCTGTGAAAGGGTGATACTGGCCCGGTTGAGTCAGCTATTATAAGATCTGCAGTCGATTCACTATGCTTTTGTCGGGATATGTTAAAGCCTTAATACTTTATACCATGAAAATGGTCTACCTATGTATCAATTACACATGTATTACATTCACAAGTACCTCCTAGTCCTACCTAGGTTTTTATCTAGCGGTAAGTAGGTACGTATATAATAAACTCATTTGTACCCATCACGCGTCACCAGATGCTTACATATACCTAGAGCATTATGTTATTGTATGTATATATTGTATGTAATGGAAAACTAGACTGTCCAGACCAGTCGCAATGTTAATGCCACAGCGAATACCAAATAAGCCTACCGGACCTATTAATTATAAATACATGCCGCTTGAAACATAAATCTGCCGCTATCAATGAGAACCTTTTATTTATAGGTCCGTATGTTTAAGGATTGTTTATAGTTGAAAATAAAAACGTTATTTAGCTAAAATCTCTATGGTCCGGCAGATGGACTATAGCGGAAAGAAAAATAAAGCTTGTTCTATTTTTGAAGTTATTGGAATGCTAACTTTATTAATATGTATATCTTTATAAAATTTATTTACAAAATATATATATGAAGATATAAGAAGATAGATATATATAAGAAGTGATATAAGAAGTGTCAAACGAGATCTGCTAAATCTCTGGCCAAACTATTACCCATTCAGGTAACGTCGCGTTGGAATAATTATTTTGTCGCAAAGACTTCGAAATGCCCGTTTCTTTTTTAAGAAAATATGCATTCAGATATCGCCGCAATAAAAATAGTACGAGATACTCGCTGTTGGTCGTTTATAAAAATACCCTCCCCTCGAATTCATTCACTGAGCACCGTAGGGATTAACCGACCAAATGTAAAATCGTTATACATTTTATTTTATTTAAATACTCGCGTACCTTCATACGTTGTCGTTTTATTTTCATTCAAGAATTAGAAGTTACGTTTAGTTCCGTTGGTACTCTCCCACGCTGTATGAATGAAGTGCGCTTGCACATCGTCGAAGGGGGGAAAGAAAGGGGCGCGTCACTTCCGGTGCGAGGCGTATGGCGCTACTTCCGGCCGGCACCGGATACGTATGTTCCCTGTTCGCATCAATTATTATTTCCTTCTTAATGTTTCCTTTCATAAAATAGGCGTCGTTTTTAACGTCTTAGAAATATCAAATGATTTTAGTGATGAACATTTATATCAGTACCTACTCGTACAAGCGTCGCTTTAATTAATTGGTACAATATAAAGTGTGTTAGTCTGGCGACTTTCATATATTTATATTTCCATGAAAAATAATAGGTACATACGACTGGATCTAAGGATCATAGCCCTGAAATACTGTTTTTTTGCAAAATAATTTCGGGAATAAGTTAGTAGGTACTGATCTCTTATTAGTGCGTGTTGCCAAGCGAAAGCCTTATTAGAAATATGATCGAATTATACCAATTCCATGTAAAGTCGATACCTAATTAATCGCCTTTACGAGAATTCAACGTCTAAGCCCGATTTGGACTTGGAATCAAATACCGAGAATTTGAACAAAGGTTTTTGTCAGCCAAGCTTACTTAGAATTTTTTTAACGAATTACAAAATTAATATTAATCGGATCTCTTAACAATTTCCAAGATTTCTTTCACCGACCATCGAGAGACGCCGTTTCAAATTCAATAACTATGTTTTGATTGCACTCTGAGTTACCTAGGTGGGTAGCTATCAGGCTATCGCGTTCGCACGTAACTAATTACACGACGTGCGACAAGGACGGATAGCGGAAGTGTTATAAGAATGGAGTCGGGGTTCATTCATTGAAGTTTCCGTTGACTACAATCTGGATACAACAATTCGTGACATTGATTCAGTAAACTTTTTCTGATGAGGTTATTGTTATAGAGGTTGAAACAGAAAGGGTATACTTTTTTAAAAAAAACTTAACTTTGTAATTCTAAAGCTATCAGCTTTGGACGAAACTAGAAAAACAAAAGGTGTTAAGTATAGGGATACAGCTATTGACAGATTTCATAAGTCTACAAAACCTTTGGTACTTCAACTGTCCCACAAAGCCGATAGTTTTAGATTTACAAAGTAAAGTTGCAAAGAAAATAGTATACCCTTTTTGATTCACCTAGTATAGGTAAATGTTGGCGATTATTAGATGCATGGATTCTCTTTACTCTCTCTCTATTATAAAAAACATCACCCCACAATTTAACTCTCCTACCTATTTTTTTAATATCAGTATAAAAAAGTCGGCTAACTAGCGTACGACCCGCCGGATGTTAAGCGGGATCTTCTCAGTCGAGGTCGCGTTCCGATCCGGTGGTAGATTTACCCTCGCCACCTCTCCTGGCAGCGGCCCAAGCCGAGGTCGTGTCCCTTGTGGCGCCCTTGAGCTAGCTGCCCCCCTGCCCCTCTGGCTGGAGCGCACTCGCGCTCGCGCTCTGTCCGGGTGAAGTTGTTATGGCCACTCTGGCCAACAACATATAGTCAATTAAAAAAAAAAAAAAAATTAAGCGCTTACTTAGTTATACTTAGATGCTTGCAATACCAATGGCATTGCTCGCACGTCGCTGTCCTGAAGAGGAGTTGGATAGAGAGGGAGGGTACGGCTTCCGTCTCCCTCACTCATCGTACGAAACGCAGCTATAATCGTTACTTTACGCTGATCTTCTGTGAAAGGGTTACACCTACTACCCTATTCTAGCCAGTCCGTTAAAAACATAAAATCTAATAACAACAAAATCTAAATATTTGGCCATGAAACCTCCCTAGGGTCGCACTGACAATCTAACAAAGCTACTTCATCAACAAACTACCAGCCGAATATCGACTTTACGCGCTGACACTAAAGAATAACCTCTTTATATCTGTGTGTAATTGTAAATTGGTTAACGATGACGTCACTGGAGACCGTCTCGTCGACGCTCATGCACCCCACCACTCGTTAATTACTCCCCCCGCAAGTGACGCAATATACAATTTCGTCACACCAAATGAAATTCCACTTTGTGGATTAGATTTCTGATAGCGCGATTAACTTGTTTTTAAGCCAATTTTTAGCGTTCTTGGAAATCTGTCTGGAATTTTCATTAGCCGTCTGAAGGTCGATGTGGCAACCTGGCGCCTGACGTCATCCTTGAAATTTTCTTTTCAGTCTGTAAATTAGCTTTTCATTACATTCGTACTTTGATAAATCATACCGTGAGCAAAGAGACTAAATGTTATTACTTGTTTCAATTCCACCTTTGTTTACCACAATCTGAATAACTACTAAATGTAGTATACCTAACTAGGTATAAATTGTTAGTAGATACCTGCTACGTTCCGTCGTCAATTTATTAAACACTGTCGTAACATCAACAATAGTCAAGTGACAATAACTTATGATGCACTTATTTCAATACAATATACGATTACAGCTCACATACACAAATCCAGTAAGCCTTGCCGGCAATAAGTACCGTTTTGTAAACACTATCTCGTGTTACGCTTACATTTCCGGACCAAGCACAGTGTGTAATTCAAAGCTCGGAGCATTTTACTAGATAATATTACTTCAACGGCACAAAATACAAGAGTTGTGAATGAAACAGTGCGCGTCCGGCGCGCGGCGCGAATGGGAGCGGAAGCCCGCGGTTAGTCCACTTCCTGTTTCCTGCAGGGCCGAGAGCGTCGCACGCGCAGCCGAGCGCGGCCGACCGTGGCCGATTGTGCCCGAGCGAGCACGATCCGCGCCGATCATCACCGAGCTGCCCATCACGTTATTTTTCATTGCGCTACAAGCTCGCTGATGAAAAACTGAAAAATACTAGTTCGGTAGTTCCTATACCTTAGGCTCGACCGCACTAGGATACATTTTGATCGCACAACATGATTTCGGCATAAGATATCGATACAACATGCAAATCCGATGTGCTGAGGTATGTCGCGCATTCATCTGCCGTCCTCTAACTAAAATCTAACATCTGGTCGATTTTCACTTTTTGATGCCATTTTAATCAGAAAAAGTTAACTCTATCGATCTGTCTAAGCAGTATTTTTCTATAAATATCGCCAGACTGACACACCAACTGTATGGTCCCAAGCTAAGCAATGCTTGTACTATGGGTACCGTACAATGGACTGGGGGCGATCCCAGTCACATCCAGACCAAGGCAAATTACGAAAAGGCCATTTCCAAAGTTTGCCACGGCGGGAATCGCACCCGCAACCACCATGTGCAGTGAGTGGCCTACCTCGAACCACTGTGCCACGCGGTCATCAAATCTATCTTCACTAGTTGAGATAAAAACGAAAAACTACGAAAAACGCCGCTATGATAGGTACTTTATTTCATGTGTTTTTTTTCGTTTTATGGCGCCAGTGTAAAATTGGTACCTACGCCTGATACAAATCGCGATACATGTAGATATTACGACTAGTGTCCTAGTGCGGCCGTATCCTTATGTTGTTGTCACACAAACACAAATTACCTACGCTGTTTATTCTAGTATTCTCATAGATACTTATCATAGCTTCTTCAAATCAGTATTATAATTGCCACCTGCCTACTTAATAATGTCAACCATAGATTACTATTACCTATACCAAAATAGTGTGTTATTAATTCCGCTGGCAACTCCAAAAACCAAAAAACTCTATCATCTGAATAATTGCTACAAAAAATACAAAAGAAATAAATAAGAAACCAAAACCTTTTACTTCAATCATGCCATTTCAAAAGCACTATAACCAAAAGCGTCATAGCGGTGTTGTTTTTTTTAAAAACTTTCCGTGACGTCACAAACGTATTGCGAGTTGCGACAGTCATGTTAATTGCCCAAATACGAATAATATTGTATTATGTCTACGTACCTATAGCTGCTGATTCGCCTACGCGTGTCCCACGCGCCGCCCACGCCGCCGCGCGCCGCGCCGCTCCCGGCTCCTCTTGATCTCGAACGGACGTAGTAGCGTAGGCTCGTACCATGGGCGGTAGAGTTCATTAGCGTAGAGTGGACACTCGATAGCTATTGCTGCTCTTACTGAACGATAATAACAGTTCAAGATCGAAATGTGCGGTGTATCTCAATTGATGGTAGAAGTCTGTGAAGATGTAAGTATTTATAAACTGATAACGAGGCCAGTTACGTTGGCTTTGTGAATTTACTGCGGCTGTTTAAATTTTGGAAGCAAATGAAGTTGGTATATAATAATCATTAGACATGTCTTGCTTTGAAAATAAGTTGTAAATGGCGTTGAATTAACACCATGTGGATCACCGAATGGAAACTTGTTTTATTTTTTATACAGGTACCTTACAATGTCAGCAAACAAACGCACGACCCAACATTTTATGAAGAAGTTTGAAGGTTAGCCTACCTTATGGATACCAACACTTCACAAATCTATAAGTAAATGACAAGCAGTTACATAAAAAATTGATAGTTTTGTGCAAATAACATTTGAAGGCTAATGAAAAAATACTTTATTTAAAATATTATTTGCATAGGTAATAGGTAAAGGACAAACATAGATGTTTTATTCTTTGACGCTATCCTTTTGTGTCAAAGCGAGGGGCGGCCGACCGGCCGATTCAATTGCGGCAACACGAATTGTTTCTCGACTTGCACGCTGAATTAATTAGATTGTAGAGCTCTGCAATAATTGTAGCTACTCATAGTTGTAAATTGTAGAGATGCATGTTGATTAGCAGCGCGGTTAGTGAGTACCTACATACATTATGCAATAAAGTAGAGTGGGCACTTAAATCAATACTGCTATTCAGTCAAGGAAGTTGTAAGTATCTGTAGATAATAATAGGTTCATGTATTCAGTTCACAGGTGAGATTGAAGATTATATCAAACTCCGTTCCACTTTAAAACGTAAGATTATGAATCAATACTAGTTCAATTACGTCATACAACATCTATTCAATTTAAAATGCAGCATCACATACAATTTACATTATCATCATACTAATATTATAAAGAGGAAAACTTTGTTTGTTTGATTGTAATGAATAGGCTCCGAAACTACTGAACCGATTTGGAAAATTCTTTCACTGTTGGGAAGCTACACTATCCCCGGGTGACATAGGCTATAATATATTTTCAAAAAAATTAGGAATCTTTACTAAAACTCGAATAATGTAACCGAAATGTACCCGTGCGAAGCCGGGGCGGGCCGCTAGTGTTTTATGTAGAGGCAGATACTCATTATAGATACATTTATGATCCTACTGAGGTAAACAGGCGCATTACTCACGTTATGAAATCGTGATTTCCATAGCTTAGGTCTAGCTCGATTGGGTGGGAAAGTTTCCCCCCTCTACCTTATCCCTCCTTATGTCCCCCCACCATTCACGTAGGTTGAGGGAGTATTACGATGTCTGCCGAGGTATTAGCATAATCATATTCGAGAGGCGAAGTTAGAAATTCTCTAACGAATTGTGTCGTGCGGGGTATTTTTGTATGAAGCGAATACTTACTTGCTTTTAAAAAGATGTACCTATTATTTAACGCTGTATACCTATTTCTGTTTATTAATTAAGTTTACAGGTGTTCTTTTTATACTATAACAAAAAGCTTTTGGCCGCAACTTCGCTTGCGTTAATTTTATTTTCCGCATTTTGACCACAGTACCACCTACCAGGTCCAAACATAGCTAAGAACCATTCAGATGACCCTATACAAAAATTACATCAAATTCGGTCAAGCCGTTTAGGAGGACACGAACACACGCGCATCGAAATTTTACAATGTACTTACCTATATCAAAGAAGATGGACGCACTTAGGTGTAATTACATGGAATAAATAAAGTAGGTAACCTTCGAGGAATAGTGTCGAGTTAAAGGACGGCTTTAACTTTAATTTAACTTTGACTTAATAAAATATTTCAAGATTGCTTAGATGAAGCTCCCTTCATACTGATATTCCATGTAGAAACTTAAGAACTTTTACTATTGAGTATCTTCGGTAGAACGGAATAAAGTCAACTTTAGGAAAGTTTTGCATGCCTCCGATAATGTAACACACGTCACACAGTATAGATATATTACTTAACCCTTGGAACTCATTGAAAGGTGTAGGCAGTAGGGTGGGGGAGCGGGGTAGCGTAGGCCGCGGTATGAATGAACCGGGCGAGCGTCATCCGCGCCAAATGCTCACTGTAGCGTCTGCTTTGACTCCGATCGATACCCTGTTAAGGCCTTTAGACTGCATGACCTGGGTGACCTTTATTTCTTTCTGATCTAATTAAGGTCCTCAACATTTAAGTTGCAAGGTCTTTTCAAGATCAAGTCTGTTTTCGATGGGAGTGGAGTGTTCATACCATTGAGTTTTAGTTCGCGGAGTAAATATTAATAATAATGCTATTTTTATGAAATAAACAATATTATATTCTATTCTAATAAATATCGCCAGACGAACACACCAACTGTGTGCTCCCAAACTAAGCAACGGTGACACCCAGTGACACCCAGACCGGGGCAAATTTCGAAAAGGCCATTTCCGAAATAAGGCCATTTCACCCCGACGGGAATCGAATCCGCAACCATCCGGTGCAGTGAGCCCAGCGGCCTACGCTCCAACCTCTGCGCCAAGCGGTCGTCAAAGCGGTGCTGTATCGTTCAGGGGCCAGATTTTCTATAGATAAACTGTCAATACTGACGTATTGAGATACGCGATACGTCAGTTTTGCCGTGTTGCGAGTCCATCGAGATGTCAGCAGTTAACAGAGTTGGGCCCCTGAACGAGACAGCACCACCATGTAGGTAATATGTAAGGTCTTATTTTAATTACGCACGATATTTTTCATAGCCTGAGTAAATGCTGAAGATGATGTAAGTAGGTACCTACCCATTGCAAAAAAATATTATTCCGATGGCTTTATTTCTAACAGCTAACCTTTGATTACGTCAATCGATCTACCGACCAGCTTTACTTACCACCCTACCCTACAGACAAAATTAACGTCATCAGATTGTTTTCCTTTATACACGTTACTAGTTTCTGCCCGCGACTTCGTCCGCGTAGACTTAAGTAAAGTATTCTATGTGTTAATCCCGGTTATAAACTATCTGTGTTCCAAATTTCATCCAAATCCTTTCAGTAGTTTTTGCCTGAAAGAGTAACAAACATCCACACTCACAAACTTTCGCATTTATAATATTAGTAGGATATAGTAGGATTGTACGTATAGGCGAGTGGCCAACGACACCATATTGACCCATGTTCGTACCCCTCTGAATTCCGCCCACTATGGCTTATAGAGCATAGCTACGATTGTTAAAAAAAAACAACCAGTCCGCAAACAAGGATCACATTGTGGGACGGGATGCCGGATTCCCGCATCCGGCATCCCGTCCCGTCCGGCGTTTCGTATCGCGGCATCGGCGGTGTCCGGCGGCGGACGGACGCGCATCCGGCCTGCGCCGCATCCGACCGAGCCGGCATCCACCCGATGTCATCTGATGTATTGGGCCTACTTTAGCAAAATGGAACCAACCCACATGCACTACTGTAGACCAAAACCAACCTTGTGTTAGTGGTTCTAGGTTGGTTTCAGTTTGCAGAAGTGTGTGTGGGTTGGTTCCATTTTGCAAAAGTAGGCCCTATTGTGACACAATACAATTGCATACGCACGCTATGTTACCTGATTAGATTCTTACTTTTTGGAGGAATGTGAGCAGGTGACCTGGGTGACTGAATTGGGGATACCAATGATCATTATTTATTCTTTTGTTTATGAGTTTTCCATTCCAGTCCATCAGACGTCGGTAGAGCCCTTTAACAAGGATAACTCTAAATAAAAAAAATCAAAACTCCCGATGCGGCGACTTTTTAAACTATATATGAGCTGATAATTTTCATACGGCTGAACAGATTTTCATGAAACTTAGCTAAGAACACTCCCGAGCAGAATACCTTTCCAACAAAAAATAACAAAATTAAAATCCGTTCATCCGCTTGGGCGCTACGATGCCACAGACAGATACAAATATACACATGTTAAACTTATAACACCATTTTCTATAGTATCAGGCAGCTATATTGTTGAGTTTGACCATTTTGTTCGTCATGCAGTAATGTTTGACTGCTAATATAATTTAAGAAATTGGTCCTCTACAAAGCTATTACTCGCTAACGTGCGAACTTAAGAGGACCAACATCAAACGAGAAACGTTAATTTCAATCGGCACCCATACCCCTTATAATAATAAGCCCTGGCATTTAAAGCCAGAAAAGAGAAAAAGACAGAGATCGGAAGAAGTACATGATGTTATTCACTAGTGTTTAACTTATATTTACGTATGTGTCCAATAAAGTTAAGTAGGTATTACTTAACATTATCACGGCTACTGGTATCGTCTGTCGTAACATGAGCCCTTCCTGTGTACGCCCGATATAACAACTGCATTGTAATGTAATACGTAAATAAAACAATGGGTTGTGTATGTACTTATAATTAGGTATACATATGTTGACTGCGGTAGAACAGACTTCTAGTTCTTCTTCATCGTAAGTGAGCCGCATTGAACACGCACGACTGATGGCTTCACTGAACCGCCTCGTGCTAAACGTATACATCAAAGGCCGTGAGAGGTGAATAGAGAAAAAGACAAGGAGAAAAGGCTCTGAATTAAGGCTAAAGCGCACATCTAGCCCGCGAAGTTCAATTTTTTTGAGGTTTTTTAGAAATTTTTCAAAATCTGACAATAATAAAACGCACATTTTGTAATTCGCGGAAAAGACCGTGTGCAGTGCATTTATTAATATATCCAACTTACTCTAAAACATTTCAAGAACGACAGCTATCCAGATAATCTGGCAATTTTTGTATATTTAGTGATTTACTAGTATCATATCCACCGTGATAATATTTAGAGTAAAAAAAAAGTACTGTGTGTCGCAAATCACAAAATGTTTTCAGATTTTGGATAAACTATAAAAATACTCGAAAATTTTGAATTTCGCGGGCTATACAGGCGCCTCCACCTTAATCCCGTTCTTAAGAATGATGCCTCATACTTATACAGACCCCAAGTTTTATTTCGGACTTTTGGAAAACTTGTAGTAGTATTCGGTCTAGTAACAAGGCAGATATAAAAAAAATCTAGATATGTGGACCGACCATTTTGTCGCTCATCATCTACCCACAGTGGCCTCGAGCAATATAAGTCTACGCAAGAACAATCGCGCAACGTCGGGCGATAGTTTGATGGCGAGGCGTGACAGGCGTGGTATGTAATTCGCGAAGCATCTGTCTTCTAATAAATATTGTGCTTTGTTTTAAAGGAAACAAAGCTGCTGGTTGACTGATGGAAACAACCAACCGATCGGTCCATCAATTTATATAAACAATACGATTAATTCGACGTTCATTGCGTCCTCGTTGTGCCGTTGCGCAGGAGTCGACCTAACGCCTACCTTGTGAAAGTTGCAAAATTTATAGCTACCTAATATCGTGATAATTTCGAAACACGATTCTATTGTTGTAATAATAGATAGATACTTATATAGATACTAGCTGTACCCCGCGACTCCGTCCGCGTGGAATGTGGACCACCCTTAACATTTAGGGGTATGAAAAATAGATAGTAGCCGATTCTCAGACCTATCCGATAAGCACACAACATTTCATGAAAATCGGTCGAGCCGTCTCGGAGGAGTATGGTAACTAACATTGTGACACGAGAATTTTATATATAAGATAAATAGTCCTTAGTCCATTTGAAGCTGTTAGGAAATCCTCAGTACAGTATGGGTCTCAGTCTTATCTAATTAGGTACATAGTTACTAATGAAACCGTTGAATCTAAATTGCTTCAGGCAACAACAGCTGGCTCGATCACTGTGATTCTTGAAACACATGGAATCTACCAGCTTGTTTGAGGTGGCTTTATTTCCTTTGGCTTTTCTTTTTAGTATATTTTCAACAAAGTACCACTTTCTTACTCAATTAAAGTCTTCGTCAAATGAGTCTTCTCTGCTGAGATTTTATTATCATACTTATTTTCTGAAAATTGCATATTTGAAGACAACGTCCATGGGAAAAGTCCGTCAAAACAAATCAACCACTGACATATCCAAGATGTGAAGCCCAAAAACTATGTAAAACAACTAGCAGCTGAGAGTGTAGTGTGTCTATAGTTCTGTTCCTCTCAGACATTATCTGTAGGGCCCAGAACATTGAGATTAACGGATTTCATCCACAAGTATGTAAATTGGGCTATTATCCACTAAGTTATCTTTAGGTACATGCGTCTATATCCAACACGTCTTAGCGAGGACTGGATAATACAAGTTAAACGCGAATTCTCGTCAGCAACGTGTAATAGGGCAAGTGGTGTCTCCCACGATGCCTGCCTACACAAAAACTTGTTCGAACCGACACGTTTCTATTGAACGGGCTACAGTTGGCGTCGGCTGATTGTAAAGGGCAGTGGGGAGGGTTATATATTGAAAGCGATGGAAAAATACTTGTGAAAATGTATGGATTTCGCGGTTACCCGCTATAGGACTTAGACGCCAAAATTATTCAATATCACGTAATAGAATTAAAAACCATAGTTTTTTGTTCTGTAGTAAGTACTAAACATATTATGAAAACAATGTGGACCTATCCTATCCCTTCCTTCCGTATGAGGAGGGAGGGTTGCGGTCAGTTTTGACTATATATCGCGCGCCCATCGATGTTTAGGCTTTATTGCTGGGCTGTGGGACAGTGTAGGCTGGAAATTAAATTAATTCAACTTGTACTACCTTCCTCATTCCATCCCAACCATATTAGTAGCAATTTGAAACCACTCTAATAAAGTTATTAAATGGCGATTGAAATGTTTTGCATAAATTCATGAGGACGCAACAGTAATTTTATTTCCTAACGAACTGAATGTAAAAGGCATTGATTAAACATGTTTTATGAACGTAGGTAAGTAGCTAATATTATGACATTTATTACAAACTGCTTCTAATAAATACAGAATAGGTAAATTAATTTTTGTAGGTATTTTATAACATGATGCTTAGTCTCTCTTGAAAAAAAATAATTTTAAAACGTTTACAGAATGTATGGCAATAACACCTGTCTAGTAGCGAAGCTCAACGATATTTAAAAAATAAACGTAAGCAATCTCTGGTCCTTGAGGTCAACTATCCCAGGTCATCTACTGATTTTTTATACGGAGAAGATAATTAATTTATATGCTCTATTAAATATGTATCTATATCAAGGAGATATAAATCAATAAATAATAAGTAGTTAATGAAAATAGATACTTAAACAGTCCTCCGTGTTGCATCACTATCTTCAGAAGTGACAGTTATGTTAGGTACTTGAGTAAAGCAAATATCTTACTTAAGATTTTATAGCTAAGCTATAAAATATCTCATCCTACAGCGTAAAAACATTACGAGTGTGCAACTTATTCAACAACACAAGCAATTTACTTAAGGCATGCCATTGAAAATTGTTTAAGACATGCTATAAAGCGCCAGCGGATTATTTACGTTTGTCTCGTAAAACGCCGGTCAGTGTGTGTAGGTATATAAATTGTATGATTGGATAAGTTTCTAGCTCACTAGCTAATGTGTTAAAGTAGGCATGGAAATTATTGTTACTTTCAATTCATTTTCATTTTGTGAAATTTTATTTTTCTTTCAGTGCTATTTCACCCGTGATTTTTCACAGTCAATGATTATATTCATTGTGAATTTTCACTATGACACGTAATCCTATGAAGTCACTGGTCAATTATTTATCATAAAAACGAACAGTAACGGACGCTTTCCAAGGCAATTTAGTTTTGCCCTAGCACCCATCAAGGGCGTTGGCGTCATCATTATTCTGGCTTACAGGAGTAACAGTGGTGGGAGTGTGGCGGGACTAGTCCCCTTTTGACATATTATCAGCAGTCAGCACTTCTATTAGCCTATTTAACTAAGTTAAATGCATGCGTCAGATGTGGGCTCACTGATGTAGGTATTTAAAACCTCTTATGTCAATAGTGGGAGTAGAACCTGGAAACTCTCAGGCATGTATTAATAAATCTATCTCAAGTCTGGGAGTAGTCTTGAGTACGCGTTGGATGGGATGACGTTAGGATGACATTTCCAAGATCGCTCTCAGACTTAAGATCGATTTATTAATTCGGGCCTCGGTGACAAGGGCGTTTCCTCAGATAAACATTACATAGATACTTATTCTACTTACTTCCTATATTTTCTACTTACTATACCTTTATAAAAATACTGTTGTATCGTAATGGTTCAGATTATATGAGATGAATGGGTGTTAGAATCGGGAACACTAGACAGCAGTAACGTATGCCGTCGCTGTCGGTCGAGGGCGACTTTTTTATCAAGTGTTCCAACGTTCCGTCGCTTGACCCTATGACCGTAGTTTGCAACGTCGCCAATTTGTATGAGATACAGCCGCGCGCGACTCCCGCGCATGATAACCGCCCACTCGAAGCGTTCGGCTTGCTTGACACAAAAATATAGATAGGTATCATCCGAGTTAAAAATGTCTCGTTTTTGACAGTTCTTGAAGTTCGAATACTAAAATAGCCCATAGTATTGCCTACTAAATCTATTTTTGGTAATAAAGGCATACAAATAGGTAAGTTGTACGGAACAAAAGACACAAATGGATATTTCAATTAAATAACTGCGACAAATACCTATAGGTAAGTACCTACCTACATTAAATTATGATTTAAATCGACATTCATGTATACATATACATACGTACGAGTATTTCAATAAACTAAATGGCGTCGCACCGACTCTACTTGCCGCTAACACAACGCATTCAGTGATAGGTACCTATAAACTCGAGTGAAATTGACGCGTGAACTGTGACATCATTTCTTCTGGATAATAAAGTCGTCGAGAACTGAATGAATACTATTGATGCGATTTCATTTTTATTTCTTGATTAGCCGTGGATTTTAATGCGAATTATCGGACGTACAATTTGTTTAAGATGACGCCTTGATACTAGTAGTACCCATATGAATTCCTTCAATGTGGGAAACAATTCAATCGTGTTTGAGCGGCTAGGTAGTTAACCTCCCCAATATGTTAATGTCGGTTCATTCCTCTCACGCCACACGTCAACTCATGAATTTCAATAATAATTCTGGATATTGATTTTTTTTATACCAAATTAATAAAAGCACGCTCATTGTAACAGACGTCAGAATTCCGAGTGTAAGTTGCTTCCTCCGCGAGTCTCCATCTTTTATTTATAGACGATTGATTGATGGAGCGAAACGTCGTACCTACTTATATGAATGAATCGATTTATGGTTTCGTTGAGACACTGTTTATGTGCCCGTTTGACGTCAGGAATCTCAAATGAGAAAAGAATAAAGTCCCTTCGAATTCATAAAACCAGAAGAGTGAATTCTATAGGTAGTTGTATTCGAACCGATCTGTGAATGGTGGTCGCTTTGTCTGGTTCACGAGCATCGATAACCGCGTACGGCCCGAAACTTAAATAGACTGAACTTTGTTATAGAATAGAAATAAGATAGTGGAATATAATAAATTTCACATGACATAATTTATAAGGAATTGACGACGATAAGCTGTCGTAAAAATTACACTATGTGCGCCACTGTCTGCTGTGACCAATTTATCTTTTAATTTCCGTAGTCTAATTTTTGTGAGATTGGTTGGTAAGCGGTGGGCACTGATTACCCAACAATTGTTATCGCAGGATTGTTTGAAGCGCCGCGACTTCCTGCGCAATGACCTGGCAACATTATCTGTGCGCTTGTGACTAGGTCGCTGCAACTACTAAGTAGGTATGCGTTAAAAATTAACACTTACATAAGCTAGGTAGAAGGCACCGTAGTCTTGAGGTGTATGAAATACTTTTCCGCTTGAGGATACTTGATCCCAATGCAAACAATTTCCAACCTCCTGGTCTATATCTACATCTTCTAATCTAATATATCTATAAGTACTTATATGTACTTCATTAGGCCATATAACAAGCAGAAACGTCATTGTTTACCAAAACAATGCAATTTGCTTTCATCATCTTTACTAACTGATACATGGAAATGAAACAAACCGCCATTGATAACAATCAGTGAATGCCTATCGCCACGCAAACTTACCCGTCATTGTTTGATAATCTTACAAGCATCGTGTATAAACATTACAATTGTTAATTTCTAAACCTGTCGTTTATAAAGAATATTTTAAACGTTAGAAAACACAATGGCGTGTGTCACTGGATCGGAATGTTTAGTCAATGATCGAAAGCTGTCAGACGTAGTCCATTATATTCTTTTGAAGGGACTGAAGTCGTATATTTAATGAAGTTGGGGAATGAACAGCTATACAGCACACAAGTTACATGATATCAAAGGATGACAAACGAGCCACCGTCATAGAGTAATGAACAGCTGGCCGAACGCTAAGCTTAGGAATAGATAAGTAGTTTGTTCCTGCCACCCTGGATATTTTAAGAGCTCAAGTGTGGATAATCCATTTGGAGTCACTAAATTTAACTTAGGAAAAGTGCTTGAGAGAAAAATCAAAACAGTTTTCGCAGTTTACAAGCCTTACAGCCTTTGAAAAAGAAAAGCAAACGAAAATATATTTGATTGCTGGTAAAACTTAACGACGCGTTTCCTTGACTTCTAACTACTATTGAATAAATTCCTTAACAGAGCGTAGGTAAGTACATAAAATCAAAGAGACAAAGCATGATGCTTCCCAGGGCACAGGTCAAGGAATGTGCTCGATAACTGGCCAGATTTGACAGTGAAATAACGATAGTACCGACCAAGAACACACCACAAATGGCAGCTCTGGTCACAAATCAAGCTGACAATAGCGGATGATCCATCTCATAGTATCATAGGTCAGCCGTCTCGGCTACAATGAAACAAGACGGATTTTACATCGTATTATTTTCTATATGAGATCGCTGTTAAGGTGACAGGCGGGCCAAGGTGGGTGTCGTTTTAATAAACCAGCGGTGGCCTGAATTAAAATGTGTACCTGTAAATAATGAATTATTTAAGTAAGTATTAATATTTAATTGTATTGACTGTAAGTTTAAGAGAGGTAAGTATTGACCGCTTGGCGCAGTGGTTCGAGCGTAGGCCGCTCGGCTCACTGCACATGTTGGTTGCGGGTTCGATTCCCAGTGGGGTAAATTTCTGAAACGCTTGGCGCAGTGGTTCGAGCGTAGGCCGCTCGGCTCACTGCGCATGGTGGTTGCGGGTTCGATTCCCAGTGGGGTAAATTTCTGAAATGGTCTTTAAGGCTGAAGCGCCCATCTAGCCCGCGAAGTTCAAAATTGTGAGGTTTTTTTGAAATTTTTCAAAATCTGACAACAATAATAGGGCATATTTTGTAATTCGCGAGAAAGACCATGTGCAGTGCATTTATTAATATATCCAACTTACTCTAAAACATTTCAAGAACGACAGCTATCCAGATATTCTGGCAATTTTTGTATATTTAGTGATTTACTAGTATCATATCCACCGTGATAATATTTAGAATAAAATAAATGTATTAATAAACGCACTGCATACTGTGTTTGTCGCAAATCACAAAATGTTGTCTTAAATGTTTTCAGATTTTGGATAAACTATAAAAAGACTCGAAAATTTTGAATTTCGCGGGCTAGACAGGCGCCTTCACCTTCTCCACATTTTTTTAAATAAATAATAATAAAATACTTAGAAGGTAGGTTGTGATGTCATTCCACCTAAACGCAACAGAAAAGTTCGTATTTTTAGTCTATTGTTAATTTTGAGGTAAATCAAAAAGCGTATAAGTCAAAAACTCGGAAGATTATAAACCGTTCTCCGTTAAATACCTAGTTATCTACATACGGCACATACGGTTACTGAAATAATCTGGGGCGAATACAGGGGCAGGGGGGAAATGAGAATTGGCCCTCGATGCATGACCGAAGTTTTTTAAAAAGTATATAAAATTTTAATTTTTGTATAAGATAGATAAAATTATGCAAATATCGCCTTCCCTGAACGTTATCAATATCACATACTTATGCGCCTGGAAGTATTATTATGCATGGAATATTCGAAAATACATCTTATGAAAATTAAACAACATAGAAAATCTCTCCAATTATTCACCAATAAGCCCTAAAAAAAATTTCTAATGGGAGCAGAGAAACAACAAATTAAGTACCTACTGCAGTACCGAATTCTTTCTAAATATCAAATCATAAACAAAACTATGTACAACTCCTTTACTACTACTATTATAGGTTACTGCTATTACGCCCAATAACCAATAATATCCTTTAATCACATCGCCAGGCCCCATCCGGCCATCAAACACCGCTGTCGACGGCCTGTCAACATCTGTTGTTCCAATTTAAAACGATCTAAGATTGCCCCAGTACGTGCTACGGCAGTGCGTGTTAAATATGAACCGAGGAAACTATCCATCCAGGCCACTTGGGTAAAATAACTTGTAACGTGTGTATTAGTTAAAAATAAATTGAGTTGATCTCTCTCTCTCTGTACCTGTCTGCACATAGGACTAGTGTTAAGGTAATGCCTACTTACAAAGTTATATAAAATTTGAATTATTTTTCAAAGTTAAGTTAGGTACCCAGTCACGGTAGGTAGTTTATTCATCAGTGAGGTGGCTGTCCTAACTTAGTAAGTATACCTTAATCATTTATTTTCATAAAACAGATAGGTGGACTTAATAGAGGCCTAGTATTATAGCTAGCTAAGATTTCTAATCTTAGATTAATTCATAACCCTCTGATGACTACTTTTACTTTCAAATGTACAGAGGTTTTGATCCATTTACATTAACTTTTATACAAATAAATTTTCAGAGGAAAGAAGAACTGTTATAAAGAAGGTTAAATTATTTTTATTTGCTATCGCACGGACAGAAAAAGGATGGCTTATCGAATACAACAGGAGGCGTGCTCCGCGCATCCCGGATGATGACGGCAAAGGAAGCGGGCGCGACGCGAGACGTGCGACGCATCGTGGTTGGTACAACTGACGCGTCCGTTGTGCCGCATCACAATGTCACTTCCTTCGACACATTGGTACCTCTTCACGTACCTATACACCTAATTCTTACAATATCCGCTTCATGAATAATGTTACCTTACACCAACAAAAATTACATGGTAATCATGATTGAAAATAGTTAATAGAAAATATAATTAACGCAGGATATATAAAATACATATTTCTGAAAAAATACGATTTAACTCTTGGTCACTTTTGCTTTTATGGTCCTATTTATTGATGGGAAGACAATTATGTAATTTTTTGACACTGACAATTATATAACTGACGGTGTCTGTCATAAAAATAAAATGGTTTTGTGTTGCGTGTTGTGACTATTCTTGTTTTTTATGTTAAATAATTGCAATACGGTATGTTATGTCACCTAAGGTATAAATTATAGAAATTATTACTTGCCTATAAATTCAGTTTGTGTGAATGGGCCGACTCCGGTGGCAAGGTAAGATTAAAAATCATTACTTACCGACTATAATATTCAGTTACATCCTTGCGAATTATAATGCAATTTATACCTTTATCTACTCTAGCTAGTTAAATATTTAGCTTTCAGTCAGCTCAAAAAATATGTCGCTTAATCCAGAAATCCCATAAGTTACCTACTTACCTGCCCCAATGAACCAACAAACCACCTAACCTTTATGAAAAATTTTTGTTCATGCTACAAACAATTAGGCAATGTTCCTTGTCATGTCTTTAGTAGTATTATAACATAATGTATTTATTAGTCTATTTTGGGACCACGAAATTGCATTAATATAAATTGCATATGATATTAGTATCACCTATGACTTCTGTAAAATCACTATTTGCTTACCTACCCTTCTGTTATAGAACAAACAATATTTGTGAATTGTAGCCTAATAAGTGCTTAGGCATTTGCAGGGAAGTTCTCAATCTGTGTCTCGTTGTTTACACACCTGGGTGTACCTATGTCAATCAACCTATTTATCTATTACATCCTTGTGTGCTGGCTGGTTAGGTTAATTAAAGTGCTGTTTATGTAAATAACTTAACAATAACGTTCAACCTGTTTTAAAGTGGTAAGTATCTGTATTGATATACCTATATGTGTATTTAAATTAAAAAGGTATGAAGGCTTTGATTGCTTGCCATTTGAATCTTATAAAGCTAAGGTTAAATTGCTTCAAACAAATATTTAATAATACTTCTTAAAAATACTAAATAACTTTTACTGTCATTTGCTGATTATAAATGCTTTGAAAGATTAGTCATAGTCTATTGCTGGGCTGTATGTGGTGGGTGGACAATTTTATTTTTTTGTTTATGCAGAATACACACAGCATGTTTGCTGAAGTACTCTTGTGTTTTTGGTGGTGGGGTCTGGTGCAATGAACTTCACAATATGAACCCAACTCGTAGGAGTGTTATGTATCAGGTATTGCTTTCTCACTTGATAATTAAATAAATGCATCACACATGTAAGTATGCATTCAATTATCCAGTACTACAATTGAGATGAATAGTGGTGGAACAGAAAAAACAAGCATAATGTAGTAAACATTCGTATTTATAATATAATGTTGTCGTTTTATTTACAAATAAATACAAATTCAGTTAATAAATAAATGGTAAATTATCTACATCTTAATAAGTATGTTTTATATCTCATTTCTTAATCTTCTCTGGATTTGTGTGGAATCCAAAATACTAACGTTAACGTTTTATGACACGTTAC
This sequence comes from Notodonta dromedarius, assembly GCA_905147325.1. Lineage (NCBI taxonomy): Eukaryota > Metazoa > Arthropoda > Insecta > Lepidoptera > Notodontidae > Notodonta > Notodonta dromedarius. Next base: position 8,926,264 of record LR990165.1, on the reverse strand, counting down.
GGTCTCAAGAAAATTTGAGACTTATGACGTTCGGGCGACACGTTCACGTACATTCACACTATACGACTATATTTACAAGGTACTCGTAGACGATTCACTCAGTGACGCGGGGCTCTCGTCCGACGCCGGCCCCGCGCCACCACACACCACTCTGACCAAGCACAGCGATCACTGAGTCCACCCCCGCGCGGTCCGAAGCTCTCCGCTCGCAAATAAATATTTGTACAAGGCGGTCGCGCCGCTCGACTCGGCACTTCGGAGGGCGCGGGCGGCGCGCGGCGGGACTAGATAATACTGGAGAGCCGCGGCGGAGGCTCGGGGCAGCGGCAGCCTGAACGGCGGCAGCGCGCGTACATCGCCGCGCCCGCCGCCGCACAGCCGCGTAGCGGCCAGTACAGCCACAGGCACGGCAACGCCAGCGCCAGCGCGCCCACGCACGCCAGCCGCGGCCCGCACGCGCACGGCTCGCCAGCCTCCTCCTCGCCGCTCCCGCAGTGGTAGAACAGCGCTTTCACGCAGCACATGCACGACGCGTAGTCAACGCACGCCTCAGCGCTGCACAAGCAAGAGCCGCACAGCCAGCGGGAGGGCAGTGGCCGCGGGCGCGCGCACTGCTCGCAGCGGCAGCGGCCGCAGTTCTCGCACACGATCGAGTCGGCCGGGAGGGCGCCGGCGCGCCGCTTGTCGGCCGCGGCGGCCGGCTGCGTCGTCACCGGTTTGAGCGGCTGATGCGCGGCCGTGTGCGCGGGCGCGGGCGCGGCGTGCGCCCGCCGTGGAGCCTCCACGTAGGCGTTGCGTTCGCGCTCGGCCTCTGGCCGCGGCCGCAGCAGCGATACGGTGGGCTGGCGCGCGCCCGTCGGCCTGTGGACGCGCGCCGCCGGCTTGGGCGGCCGGGGCGGCGCCGCCGGCCCGCCATACTCATCCATCGAGTCCGGCTAACGGCTCTCCGGGCCGTCGCCTTCTTGTTCCCTCATCGTCCCCACCTGCCAATCCAAACGTACACTCGTTAGATGAACGCTCGCAGAACAAAACTTACTATTATACAAAACACTTGAATGAAAAATGAAATCTCACTTTCATCCGCATCCAAAACGTCAATAGCAAATGAAAACATGACATATTCTACGTTTTGTGATCGTACTGATTTCGTATCAACACCATATTTATAGTCAGAATTTTTTGATAAGAAAACAAATAGTCTCACTTAAGACTTTTAACTTGAGTTTGGGGTTAGGTATTCTCCAATGAATCGTACAAATTATAAATTCTTTATAAAATAATGAGTAAGAAGTAGTACCAAAGTAGGTACTAATGTATTTAAGTGCTTTAGAAAATATTTTTGTTTTTGATGCATAGGCTTCACATTTATGCAATTTTACTCACAATATAATTATAGTGTTTGTTTCCATTTAGATACTGTACATTCTCTAACGTATACCTAAAGGAGATCTTAATCGTTTCAGATTAAAAATAATATATTCCTCACTCATTTCGTCAAGTAGCTATCAACCATATTGTTTTGATCAATGCAGTCCTTCAATCCGAAAATTTTATCTTTTCAATTTATTAATGTCTTCAAGTGATTTATGGCGACAACATTTTAGCGTTATTTTCACCTCTATCGATTTCAGTCATAGGTCAATAGTCATTACGAATTTAAATATATTTTATGTCTCATTTAAGAAAATATTAGATTGTCGCCAAATACTACTGGTTTAACCTGCTTCTTAGCTCTCATAAGATATTCAATATTACACCCATTAAGATAATTTTATATTTTTCTTCACTATTCCAAACCGGTGGTTTGCTTTCCAATTAATCTTATTTCCGTGAAACATCATTAATTCAGTGTACAGTAGGTACAGTGGACTTCTGTGTTCGTTTTCATGGACAGCATTATCTTTTTCCCTTTAGTACCAAATTTATTAAATAAGGGTCCATTTGTGACTCGTACTCGCATGTCGCATGCTCATTTTAATAATAGTTGGTATTAACGTAAAAATAGTACCTACTTTCCTTAAATTTAATTTGTCTTTTATGCTTTTCTACCGCTTTCTATGTTTAAATATTTTGTCAATTTTATTTAACCAATATGTTTATTACCTTTGATTTAGTGCAAAAAGGGCGCCAAATTCTTGAGATATCGGTATTATTTGGGACTGCTATCAAAAGCTAAATTGCAATATATTTTCAAAATAATGACCCTGTTGATATAAGTACCATTTAAAAAAACATTATAAATGGTACAATAAAGTAAACAGTACAAATAGATTTGAACTGGTTGTGATTCTGTAAAATAAGTAAAAAAAATTGTATTATGGGCTATAGCTGAATAAGAGTAGGTATGTTATAATCGCAATTTTGTTCAAACACGGAATAAATTAAAGATTCTTTTTAAAAACTTATTTTTAGTACCAACATTATTTCGGCGTTTTAGGAAAAATATCACTTCTTTGTAAATATAAAAAAGAACTATGAATGAATGACCAGCATTATTTTGTATACAAAATAGAAAGGTGTGCTAGTTTTGCGTTCGCTAGTACAATAAACCTTGATGGAGTGTATCAATTGAAGATTGTAAACATTGTAATTTTAGGGGTTACTACTAAATGTATCGTAGCAAAAGTAACTAAGTTACAAACATTTGTTTTAAAGGCCGAGGGCAACGTGCAATAAGTTTTTGTGCCTTTACGAATGCAGATATCTTAAAATAATTTGGCTAAGGGACTTATTTGTTTGACATATTATGTCGACTCATTACAGTGTTTGGCTTGGTATATATAGGCCCGCTTTATTTAATTATGATTAATACTTAATAATGCAACTATTAAAAATAATTTGAGTTATAGTATCCGTTACATTATAAACAATATTCTTATTTTGTTTTGTCTAAATATATTTCTTATCTGCAGAGTTCGTTACAAGATATTAACAGTTTATGTGCCCATTGTTTACAATTCATTCTTTATCTGCGTTCACAGTTATCAACTCCCTGTCGAAATTCGTTTCACTGTTGCTATAATAATGTGGTTATTCATCCAATCTTACTGGTTTTTATTTATTTCTTTTTCAATTTAATCATAATTGACTAGAGTGAGTACTTTGAATTTAGTTTTTTTTTGCTATCTACACCAAGTTTTATTCTCAAGAAATATCTGCTTGAATGCAATACTCCATTTACATAAGTTGATAATATCGCATAACTGACTAAATTGTTTTCGTCATATTTTTACAGGTATTATACCTACATTTAAATCATAAAATAAATGAAAGCATTATTATTAACTCGTTTGTTAAGAACGTTCTCGCTATGAGCGCTGGTCGGTGCACGTGTGCCGGCCGGTCGCCAGGCGGCGACGCGAGGCGTCGTCTCGTCATTCATGTTAGCTCGATTTCTTCGCAATCCATGTAATTACTACCTACGCATGACTATCTCATCAACATGTAAATGCTGTTAGTCGATTCCGCTGCGTGTTTTGTATGTGAACAGACGGTTTTGACTAGTGGGCGACGAGTCCCACGTCAGGACATCCTATGTACTTACGAAGTAGACGTTCCACGGTCACACGTCTCCTACACACATCGCTCCACTCACAAGGGCACTCAGGCCAAGTGGCCCCACTCACTGCACTGAGCTACGTGTAGCTCGGCAATCAGACGGTCGTACCGCACCGAAACCGCGCCGGAAGATACACTGACACACAAAAATACGGCAGAACCACCGAATTTCGGCCGCGCAAATCCACGGGAAGGTTCATGAGACCGGCGCGGTCCGGAGCGGCACCTGGCGCGGGCGGGGGGCGGCCCACGCACCGGCCTCGATTCTCGTCCGCCCGCCGCGCGGTTATCACTGCAATATGGCCGCTACTCACTTCCTCGCTGAAGTTCTTCGTTGATTTCTACTCCTAATCTCGACGACGGCGTTTTTCGTAACCGTTCCGAACTCGTGCGGATTCACTGCACTTATTCTTATACACATTTTAATGGAAAACCGGGAGCGCTAGGGCTACGCTCCGACGAAACGTCCGTTCCGTTCGCTGGCACATTCCGCACTGGCGTCGGCCGCGGGTGCGGGTCGGCGGGAGAGGCCGCCCTCCCTTCGCCGCTCACCACCCCGCCCGCGCCTCGCCTTTTTATGAATGGAAGGCGGCCATACTGAATGAACCGCGTACACGGAGCGGTTGGCCGCTATTTTTGCGGGCGAGAGCGACGTTAGGGGTCGGGGGGCGGAGGCCGGAAGCGGGCTGCGAGCGCTCGCGGTGCCAAATTTTGCGGTGCGGGCGGCGGCAGCGGATGTGCTCGTTTGCTAAGCTTCCGGCGAGATCCCCCCGCGCAGCGCATCCGGGAATTGGGTTTCCGGTTGGCGAGAGTCGCGCCACCGGGATACCACCCACTTTCATCTTGCAACGGTCACGTCGAGCGTTTCAGTCCTAACTCCTAGATATACACAGTTCCCTATCAAGGGCAAAAAAACACATATCTAACTCTCATTACAACCTGAGTATGTTATGTAAAATGCGTTATGAATACCTACCAACCGAAATAATTTTATTTATACAGAAGCAAACATCATTAGCGTTCTATTTCGATGACGATGTTTTAAAATTCATGGGCACGTAACGTTTTCATTCACTACTATAATATATTTTGGTAAGCGCGTGTTGAAGAGACGCGTCTCTGACGACGACGGCGACGGCATCTGTTATCGCGAGCGGTAATTTTCGCAAGGTTGCAGCGACAATAAGGCGTTGTGCACGCCGCGTCTCTGTGTCAAGGACAAGCGATAACGCAACGACACACCGCCAGCCACGGATGTCACATTACAACCAATCACCATTCAACACTCAAGAATTTACAAATCTTACAAAGAACTGCGAAAAATACTACCACAACTATTTTCGTACTAACACAAATGACAGTAGGGTTTCTTTTGGTGCATCATTCTAATTTTGTTACGTTTATGTGGTTAAGGAAGCAATTTTAAGGCATGATTAGAGTAACACTAAATAGCAACATGCTATGTGATGGTTAAGGTTTTACCCATTCGTGGCACTGAGTTATTATTAACGAATAGCTCTAGTCTCAACATAGGGCTACGGAGCAACGTATAGCTTAAAAACATAATTCTATAGCTAACATTGCCACTTTTGACGTTATCATTTCAAATGAATGTTCCTATTTGTTTAAATACTTTTCCTCCTGCTTCTTTCATCTTCCTTATCATGTTTAATTTATATTATTTCCTATTCATTACCCATTATATCCTATGAATCAACAAAAATGGGAGGCTGAAAACCAACAAGGAAATAAATTGTTAAGTAATAATTATAAAAATTAGAACAAAAGATCGTAAGGTCGGTCACCAATGCTGAATGGATCGGCCGAGAGAATGCCATTACAAAAAATATTTATCTACCTGGGGTGGTTCATTCGGCTCAAATTCTATTGTTATCTACATGTTGCTGTAGCCAGAATTTTTGAATGTTCATTCCGTTGTAATACAAAAGTTCATTATTTTGTACCACAGATATTTGTAACCCTAAATATGTAGTTGTAATTATCATTTCTGCATTCTTTTGACATGTTTAACCTTGCCATTTATTTCATTAAGCGTGCAACTTTAATTGAATTCATAAATCGTTACTAACAGAAGAACAAAGGTACTGACAATGGGTGGCCTAAATGGTATGAAAACGACGCCATTGCCTTCCAAGTTGAACGATGAATCGCCCTGATTCACAGAATGTTATAGGTAATCTACCGTTCTGGAGTCGTGTCCAGACAATGAGGTTAATAAGAAATCAGTTTTCACCGTACATGACTCCTATTACCTTTGTTATATTTCTATGGGATGTAAACTGACTTCTTCATAACAAGATACCGTGTTTATCAATATGATTTTTATGGTCTTTTTCACGAGATGCACTTACGCTCTCGTAGTGCTAACAACAGTATTTATTTGAATGATTATGGGCTAAAGTAGTGTTCTCATGGTACAGTAGGCGTTATAATCGCTGGCCCAGTCGATAGAAATCAGGTTTCGTTTGTTATTCTGGAGGCGGCGCGCGTCGAGTTGAACCGGAAGCCGGCTTCGCCTCCGCCCGCACTTTCCATCCGCCATTGCTTGCACCTATGCAGCTAAATTGATCCCATCTGTTTTATAACTATGTAACCACATTTATGTTTTAGCAATTAGAATGAGTTCCGGCGCTTTTATTGGATACTCTTATCGAATAGAAATTATTAATGGTACTCTCATCCGGAGGGTAATATTAACTTCGATGGTTCTGACAAACAGTTGGGACGCAAGCACAAAATCAAAACGCCAAGGGATTGGGAGGGTTTTTGACAAACTTAATTAAGACTGATGTAGAAATAAAAAATAATGGGACGTATTTATTTTTATTAGAGTAAGATTCTGAGTATATTGGTGCGATATGGTTGTGGTACTTACCATGTTTTATTAAAGTCTGTGTATGCTAATTTATAAATTAACTTGTCTACTTTAGAATTGTTGTGGACACTATAATTATCTTTTGCGAGTTTGAGCTGATAATTTCTGTTAGTTTAAGTGAGTTGTTTGTCTAACTAAATATATTATCGTTTTGTATGGTCGAATCGTTTGATAATATTGGAGTAGTAACGGCGTGGACGCGTTGGAAATAATACCGGATGTTTGTCACAGATAAAAGAAACGTGAATGAGAGCGTTGCGAACTCATGTCGTGTCGCGATGTCGTGGCGAGCCGCGCATATTTTGTGCCCTACTTAGGACATCAGAATTTAATTCTACATACTACTTAAATGTAAATATAATCCCAATTATAAATCGATAAAATTGTCGTAAGTAACAACGTACCTACCCAAATTTAAGTTTGACTAATATATTATTAATACGAGCTAAGTTTAATATTCTTCTCGATATTCTAGTATACCAGACCGCTACTTTCGCAATTCCTCCAATTTGACTTTCATATGTCTGACGTTTAATTATTACCTGTTCACTATTAAGAGTCGTCGAATGACCGCCCTTTGCCGCACAGCATATTAAGTCACTAGCAAAACACATCTACATAAAACATGCCACCTACACTTTATACGTACTTATAAATGATTTCGTGCCATATGTAGGTACCTACCGCGCTTACATAACGCAGAGATAAACTTTGCGTCTCGCATATATATTAACAATATTTTTAATTAATCTGCCGATATGAACTGACTATTACGTAATAACAAAAGCTATAATGAAGGATCTCTCTGAATGGCTGACGCGGGCGACACGACTCGGCTCGCTCCATTCATGGTACAAGCATTGTTGACCTTAGCAGTTCGCAACCCATGCGGGTAATACTTATGGCAATCCGATAAAGTACTTATACCTCGATTCGCATGTCAAACTGTACTACATTACCTATAGATATAACTGTAACGTAAATAAAATAATAATAAGTGAATAAACAAATTGTGTTACTAAAATTGTTTTTGTGCGTACGAATTGCGGTGGATGTGTAGTAGCGAATATTTGTAGCGATTTAATTAGGACGATAAAACATTTCGACGCATCGTTTGGCGGTGTGTGAGCAATTAAAATGGCCACATCTATGTTTGTGTATCAAAGATGGTATTCGTTGTATTCTTGTTTTAATTGAAGGCAATTAAATAAATTCCACGTAGCGGCTACAGTGGGTGAGGCGCGGGGGACGTGGGGACGAGGCGGTCGACCTTCCATGAGGCCGTCCGTCCGCGTCCGTCGTCCGCTCGGCCGCGGGCCGGCCCTCGGTGCCACTCGGCTGCTTGCCATCACGACGGCTATTACTAATCTCGGCGGCAATCGAACGCAGGATGTATGTACCTCCCTACTGCCATATGCCATAGCAAGTGCAATATTTGGGGCATCGGATGCCCCAAAATAGTGTTTTGTTGCCAATCGAAATGGAAAACTCCGCGATGGCTTTTTCATGTTTTCAATTTCAAAGATTTTCATACAGTTCCCTACTATGATTTGGACCATTACGATCGAATATGTTGTGAACATAAAAGGCACTCAAGCATTATTATAAAATCGTTGACTAACTTGATTATCCTAACATTAACAAGAAATATTACTCCACAACCTGCATTGACCGACTCGCCGTCCAGTAGTAACGGATCAGAATTCCTTTATTTTTATTACCCACTCACCAGACAATAATTAAGAGATAAACAATTATTATGTCAGTTAACAAATTTTATTGAACTTATGAACGCCTTGCCTTATAAATCAGTCGGAAAATTTATCTAAAGACCTTTCTTGTTGGTGCTTTAGGTAGCAGCTACTTACACTAAAATATAAAGTAGAAAGCTATGTAATTTACTTAATTAACTATTCTATGCAAATAAATGAAGTTAAAAATATGATTCTTCTTATTGATTTCAATTCTGAAACGCACATATTCCTAAAATGTGCTGGTATATAATAAAAACACTAAGTCGTCCACATATACGATATTGTTTTTAATTCAAAAGAGTCATAAAGGTTTTTTTTTATAAAAGAAAGTCTGCCAACAAGCTTATGACTCGAGGTTTTCTATTGTGTTCACTAATACGAATGTTACTTATATGTATGAAGTGTAACAATATTTTATTCGACATATTGTTAATGTTAATTTATTTCTCATCCATTTTGATCCACATATTATGCGACTTCGTGTAGGAAAGTATTGCATAATGTATGTTCTGAAGACATAAAAGTATTGCCCATAACTTTGCCCTGACCACCAATACCCTCGGTCTGTTTCAAACACTCATAAATGTCTGTGATTAGAAAATACCAAACTAATGACGTGCGCAGCCAGAATGGACAATGTTCACTCCAAAAGCAAAAGTAGCTGCGACAGAGAGCGAGCGTAGCGTCCACAGTACGGTGTAGGGCCAATGACATCACTTTCCACCTTGAGTATGCCTTAACTATCTTTACAACGCTATGTGATTATATTCTCTATCACGCACAACATAGATCACAAATCGCTTTCGAACGTATATTTCTTTGCCTCATTACTCCCATCGACATATGTACGTGTAATTTCTACAGTCCTATGTGTCCAAGTTTAAAAATTAAAATACTAGGTAATATGTATCGTGTAATGGCTTCTCGTTGCCTATTATTATTTGGTTACTTTGATCAGTGGTGATAACTTGGAGATTTTCTCGCTAAATTTAGGCATTTTTCTTATGTCCAAAGAAGAATTTATAGGGAATTTTTTTTGCGATATTTTTTGAGTGGTCTCAAACAAAATATACAATTAATATCAAACAACAGCAGGAATGGAATTGCAGCTGGATGGAAAAAAACATTTTTGTGCGAGTGTGAGAAAGATATTATAGTACCTAAAAACTCTACACCCGGTTAATTTTCGAACGCAGTTTGTGCGTGGAACGGAACGAACGAAACGAATGAACAGCGCGGCGTATTCTACTCCGACAACACATTCTCTCATTCAGTAATACTTATATTTTTTTTCATATTAGGCCGTTCATTATTTGCTCGTCTCATGTTTTGGTTAAATTTGATTTGGTCTTGTTTGTTATTTTGTTTAGTTTAAAATTGTATATTTTGGTTCAAGGGGTCGAATTAATTTTAAGTACGCTTAATAATATATTATGTATGACTTCGGCGCCTCATTAAAAACTATTATTTAGGTATTTTGGGAATTTGTAGGGAAATCTAATTTGTAATTTCTAAAGTTTTGGTAGAGGTTGGGAACACTGATTTTGAAAAGTAAAGGAAATTGTTAGTCGTCTTAGTTGTATTCTAATTGATTTTATTTCCTTTTTTCTATATCATTATGTTATTTCATCATAGATAGGATTATTATTACTTAAACGCTATTCATGTAATTGTACCTATTGGTGTTTAGCGTCGTATTAAAAATGTTTTTTCTTAACCATTATCTTAAACACTATTTTATTTTTGATTGTGAATTATAGCCAATTTCCTCAACAAATGCCAGCTCAATCGCATATTTTAAGGAAATAAGGCAACTTAAATCTCGAACTCCCATTATACCTAATGCAAAGAATTTCACTGATAATAGAGCGTGGCAAAACCCTTCGTAACGATTTGGCGAAAACATATTTTTTATTTAGTTCCCACAGTTACGATCGGTTTCTCAGAAACACCAGTAGGTAATTTATAATATAAATTACGTTACAGTATCTTTTAGGTTAAAGTTTAAACTTATTTTTTACGCAATTTCCTGTACTTGAATAAATAATTGCTTAACATTGTAGTAGCTAGTAGTAGATAATATTTTATCTCCACAAATAAACTAATTAGGTAGATATGAATGGTATGATTACGTATTTTGCGCGCAAACATTCGACCTTTTGTGCCTAAATCATTATCCTCGTATTTTTTGTGAGTTCTTGACCATACTTCGAAAAGAAAATTAACGTTTACTGGTCGTTTAATGATCCACCATTTCATAAGGTACTAAGAAGTGATATATTTTATTTACAAGAATTCTCATACAGATAATGTAATTAAACTACTTAACTCCAATTGTATCTATTATTTTGACCGGAACAAATTTATTCGAAATACAATCTAGCTATGTAAATGAAATGCCACAGCAGTCATAGCGCGATGATACAGGCCATTTGGAATAACCTCAAATTTGATACCTATAACGTCTGTGGTTATCACCGCTAACATCTTGGTAGCAATGCTAGCTAACCACCATAATAAATCGTATGTCCCAAATAGATTAGTATATTTTTAGAAATTGAGAATAACTAGATAAAACCAACTATCAATTGTATGCAACTAGCGACGAGGGACTGAGATGTGATTTTCACCTTACCACAAATACAATCATGTGCATGCACATTGTGAACCAGTCATTTGTAAACTGTGATGAAACTGACAATGAACATAAACATAAGAGTAGCAGCGAATGACAGGGTTCGAGAGTATTTGGAGAGAAATGCCCAATGGTTGCTGGGGCCAGAATTTTCTACATACCTGGATTCTACCTGAAGAGACGTGTGATCTAAAGTATATGAGTTGCTGATAAGAATCACTCGTTCCAACATCGAGTGAAGTGGTAAAAAGCAATATGTTTCGGAGCGATATGTAATTGTGCATCCCAGTTCATTTCAATATGTACCAGATAGAACCTATGGTCAGTTCGGGTAGGAGGTACCCTACAACAGCCTGGTTGTAACTGGTGACGGTGGTGTCGTGATTTACACCTTGGCGGCGGCGCGGCTAGGTGCGGCGCCGTGGGCGAACGAGCCGGCCGCCCACGCGTGCCGTCCGTGTGTCGCAGCGTCGTCGTCGCCGCAAATTCCGAGCCCACCACCACTTCGCGTCCCACACCTGTGAGCTTGGGGCCCCAGTCCAAAAGAGAATATCACCGCTTACGGCTATAATAGTTGTGATACTTTAGGAACAAGTAAAAAGGTTTGAACCTAAAATAGGTTCTATTTCGTCATTATTTGTGATGTGTGACCTGCTTCTTTCAAGTTTGAAATCACCATAAAGTCGCGTCGTCAGGAAAATAGGGCCGCGGAGACCGTCGTTAGTGACTACTCAGTGATCTTTTCTGGTTTAATCAGCTGTTGAAATTTGTATTAAATTTATAACGTTATCGTAGTCTGTGTTGCGTCGGTTAATTATATTTAACTTTTATTATTTAAGTACTCCAAAAATATAACTCCCAAGCCATTATTTTGATCCTTCGTTTATGGTCTTATACGCGTACCTATGTATGAAAAATACTAAACTTTTTAAACATATATATATGACACTCAATATGGGTTGCTATATGATTTTGCCGTCTTCTTTTCGCAATAACCGTTTTCGGTTGAACGAAAACCGGTATTACCTATAATGGACAAGATTTCTGTTCAATTTCTCCGAATCGTTTATGTTTGGACTTCCTTAATAGAATCCTCTATCCTTATAAGGTACGACTTTTTTGACTTTTATAAAAATACATTCATCGTTGCACTTTTTGGTAGGAACTGAATAAGTAGGAAGTTAATGAGTTTATTCGTGGACTTAAAAACGAGGTACAAAATTATAATAGTTAATTCACTTGGAGGATTTATGAATACTAAATATGTCCATGAATACTAAACATGGCATCGGCAAAAGTATCATGAGCACACTACATGACAGTGTGCACAGTATTATGGCTTTGAATCAAACTGATGAGTGCTTATAATTGCTTACATATAAATCTGAAAGATAGTGCAAGTGACAAGCAACGTTTTCGATTTGAAGGTAAAAAACTGAAGACCATGAATACGGATAAGAAAAACGTTCATTTGATAAAATATTCATCATGAATGAATAAACAATTCCACGTTCATAGCGTTAATCAATGAGTTGCATGCAGGCAAGAGTCCGAGTGGATGTCGAGCTCATTGATCGATCGAGTCGATACAGCGCACCACAGGCGCACCGCGTCCGCACACGGGGCTCACACGCAAACAAAACCGGATGGCGCACACGCCCGCGCGCCGCGGTGTGCGTGCGTGCGCGAAGGATTTCCTACCGCCCTGCGCCCGCGCCGCTCCCCGCCGCAGACCTGTTGCGCCGCTACCGGAGTTACGCCGCATAGTTACCAGACTTGATATGCCTGCTCTGCGCCCGGGCCCACTCACACCACGAAGCAGCGTTCGAACACTTAATTATCATGGCGCACTACTCGTGAAATTACTGTGCATCTCGCCCGGTCCCATCGACATCTTTTATTAATCTGATCTTCCATTACCGGTTGCACTGAAGTAAAACATCTAACCCGTTCGATTTATAGCCCCTGTTATGGATGCAGCCGGATACATGACATCATGTGATGCTAATTCATTTGGTCGGCGCTATCATTTAGAATTATAAATCTTCTTGTAGAATCGACCTTTTTATTGGGGTTCCTCGATAAATACTTAGTTCATAACAGACAAAGGTGCTGATACCTACGTTCGGGCAAGCTGACCAGCAATTAAGGTTGTTTCTATTCAGAATTATGAGAAGTTTTCTTCAAAAGGCAAGTAAAATTCTGTAATTCTGTCTGTGTGTTGTGTGTAAGACGGAATTTAAGGCCTCAATAGTGTTTATAAAAAGATTCTGCCACAGCAATTTTGAAGCATTATTATGATGATGATTAAGATTAACTTCTGCATACTGTAGTGCTCTGAACGCAATATTCAATTATAGGTCGATACCTATAATTGAATATTGAGTTATATACCGATGTATATAACTCCTGATTGAGATTTTAAGATAAACTGAACCGGCGACGAAATTTTCGCACGTGTCTGTTTTAACTTTCAAATAACATTATACTAACATTTATACTTAATAACTTGTTAAAAAAATCTTACATCCCACGGTTGACGATTGTGGACTGGACCTACACAAGGGTAGCGGTGGCCACAAGCTAGGCACGGTGAAAAAACAGGTAGCGCCGTTCCATCGTATCGATCTTTTACTTATTTTTCTTATTTATCTTTTTTTATCTGGGGCTCCGCTCCGCGTCTTGGACGCCGAACGGAAGTTGTAACGATTTTTAATCGTAGCAAGTATCTCGGCCGGCCGGTTCGGTCGTATGGCCGCTTCGGACAAGAGTTTATATTATATTTTTTTGTAAACAACCACCGGAAACGGGCTAGTGAACGCACTGCTCTAGTACACATATCTTCCATTACGTCTGTCTCTCGGTTCTCAGTAATAATGATAAGGGATTCAGATAAGCCTGAATGTTATACCCAGATCTACGACATTTCGGATTTATTTGAGAACGAAAATAATTAAACTCTTCGCAGACTAATCGAGGGCCTTTTATTAATCCTTTATGATAGCAGAGGGTCCACTGAGTATACAAATGGTTGTTACAGTGAAGTGACGGTGATGGCGATAGTCGACAATGAAAGTTGGTATCAATGTCAGTAGTTTTATAAATCCGACTGTAAATTGCGGCGATGTATTTTTGTAACATTTTTCTGCTAATAGCAAGTCGTGGGCGCGTGATAATGGGCCAAAATATCCACGTTCTCGCCGCCCACCCGGACTATCGAGAATATTATAATACCCGGCAGATATATAAGTAATTCTTATCCTAGCTTATGTCCAATCGATACTTATTTGGCTTTCTTACTTAAGGAGAAATCAATAATAATAATTAGGACTCGCTTATATCCTTAACAAAACTGAAGGTCGCAATACGAGGTTCCACACAACGTTAAGATTGTTTAGCCTATTGGCAGATAAAAACTTCAAGGATATATGATGATAAAGTAACAAATCAAAGTAGACTTTTTCAGTATTCATAATTCTTGGAACTGGTAAGTTAAAAATTGTTATTTTATTTCGGTTTCTTTCGGCATTTGTGATTTGTGATAGAAGAGTTTGCTGATTTTGCATTGAAAATAAAAAAGATATGCTTATTTGAGGAAGAGAAATACCCGTGTAATAATGCTTAACTGCTCTCAAACCACGACCATAGGTACCTAATATTATGTGGAATTAAGCTGGTTTAAAGATGTACGAGCTTTGTATGAATTATGTCCTGAATTAAGGGAGGTTCATTTTTAGGGCTACATACTCAAATAGTTTCGCCATGTCCGTTTGTCCGTCTCTCCGTCGTCCGTCTGACGTCACAGTAATTTAATTCAGAGACAATTAGGGTTAGAATGCTGCAAACTGGCATAAAAATTGAGTGTATGTACACAACTGTACATATACAACTGTGTATTGAAATATTAAAAGCAAAATGATCTTAGGAGGTATCCCCTACTTGGGAAGGGAAAGTGAAAAAATATGTTAACTCACCCCCTTCGAGTAGCGTATCGTTGGATAGGTATTTAAAAATCATTTTGAGGTATCTGTGACAGTTTTTCAAAATTAAGTCCTGTTTACAAAATAATGAGCTCCAAAGTGGCCTATTTTACGTGAGTTTGCAAGACCTCTAACTCTTGAATCACCTTATATAAGGTATATTAAAGGGAATAAATAATAAACACACTTAATTTTCAAACAAAAAAAAAAACCAAAGTCGGGTCTTAGTTTCGAACCCATGCACGCGGTCTATATAAACCATTTGATAGAATTAATTGCAGAGTTAAGAGACCTGCCGCATTAGATGTTTCACTTGAATAAAATGAACCATCACGAACCATCACCATCATTTATTATTAGGGTTCCGTATTATTGAAAAGCGGCGGGATGTTTACGCAACCCTATAGTATGCGTGGTCCGACACGCACTTGGCAGGTTTTTAACAAGGAATATCGTCTATCTTACTGAAAAATCAGCTGTCAAGATGAAGAGTTCCGTGCGTTGTCATAGTCGGGCGCCATCGTGTATTTATATCCCTTTGAACCGGGCCCGCCTTCTGGTCTCACCGTTATCGTTTACTTCATCTTACAGTATTTCCCCCCTTGTATAAATTAGACAATGTGCAATTAACCATAAACTGCCTTGGTTATGTCTCACATTAGTGTACTGAGATCTTCACATTCAGAAAATAGTTCAATTGCAATCGTCCAGGCCAGTGCAATTAGTCAAACTTTATTGATTCGTCCTTCTTCAACAGTCTCATTTGAGAGAGCAGTTATCAAACGAAGTACTTACTAAAGTAATATTTGTAGACTACTACAATAAATAGACACCTTAGGTACCTATTAGGAAATAAATATCAGTAGAAACCAGAATTATTTTTACATCTAGAATGATCGACTTAAACACTCAATTTCGGCTGTTTTACTAATATCTGAGCATTCTAAGTGCTGATCGGTCGTAGTCTGGTGCATTAATTTTACCATTCCATGGGCTATTGATAATATATCCGTAATAACCGCCTACTTTACATTAAGGGAGTCCATCTGGGTGTGATTGCAGTGCATAGCATACGCAGTATTTGCTCTCACGACCAAAGTTCTCAAAGTATTTTGTATCTTATAAACCGAGCACTAGAAACGCGCGGCGAGACATTCGATATTCACTAAAGGTAAGTGTAGAATGTCTTCTACACGTCCACGTCCCGGCAGCGAAGCGGTCGTCGAAGAACCAGTTTCATTTAATCATCATAATTGCGTCCTCCGTTAAGCCTATCCCGCGCGCGAGTGTGCTGCGGCCACGGAGCACACATGCAGCGCGCGCTGTGCCTCCACCATTTGAAACTTTATGAAACACTAGCTGTGCCTCACGACTTCATCCGCGTAGTATTGGATTATTGGGTTAAAAAGTATCCTATATGTTAATCCCGGTTATAATCTATCTGTGTTCCAAATTTCATCCAAATCCGTTCAGTAGTTTTTGCGTGAAGGAGTAAGAAACCCACATACATACATACATACATACATCCACACTCACAAACTTTCGCATTTATAATATTAGTAGGATCAGGGCAATTTTTATCTTTCTTCAGTTGTTTTACACGTCAGAACAGAAACCATGAATGAGTAATGTTCTTCAACATCAATAGATTGCAATTGAAATGATATATATGCCAAAATATTTACCTAAATTTATCTACATGGAGAGCTGTTATAAACGGTTATTTATATGTTGGCAATTTTTGCTGGATTCCCGAGTGTAACTCAGTCAGTCGACATTGGTCGATTTTGATAAGGTGACACAATGTGTTATCTGTGTACGCTACATGAGAATGAGAAAAAAATATTTGGTCAGAAACCATCAAGGCCATGCCTTACACGGAACTCTCGATTCTAAAATAACTTTTTTGATGTATTTGATATGCTTCGTGCTGGGCAATGTCAAATAAGTTATTGGGGACGTTTAAAGGGTTATTTGCTTAAAACTCGGATATTGCATAACATAACAATACAAGGGGTGCATAAAAAAAATATTTCTTATCGATGGACAGAATGCCATCTACACGTTATACCTAATTTTTTTAGTTGTTTAGGTATTCTTTAAAAATAGAGGTAGGATTTAAATGGCCAGTTATATTTTACATTTATTTTATGTAAATACATATTATTATGAAATGAGAGAGAATAATATATAAAACAAAAAAAAAATGGTTTGTAATTATTCATGTCGTTTGCAAGCTTAATCGCAACGACTGACTGCAATCATTCCCTCATTCTGGCTTCGATTTGAGTCAGTTTCTTCCCAGAGCGAGTCACGATATAATACGTTTCGTGTTGTTTCCCGCTGTGAACTAGGGTTTTATACTTGAGTAAATTTATTTTTCAAATAAACCTATAGTGACATCTTTGCTCGCACAATCCAGATAATAAGCCTTATCACGTGGTCCGTTAGCAAATAATACCCGTTCAAATAAACGCTAGATAGGTATCTGTAAACTCGTACGAAAAAAGCTTTGCATGTTTACTCTTAGTGAAGATAACGTTACGTAGATTGCTCCTGTTCCTCGGTAACCCACCTATTACACGTTCCTGCACAGTGTGACGTCAAATAGTTTTTGGTAACTCCTCTAGCCTCCGTAGAGGCAGTGTCGGTCAGACGGCGCGGTAAACAGGAAGCGGTGTCGGGTAAGCGAGCGTTGGCAACTCTTCAACCACGTACACATACCTACGGTGACGACGCGTAGCGCATTGCGATATTCCACTAACATTACATTGATGAACAATTTTATATGCTACACGTAAAAGACACATTTTTCAAATTTCCATCCAAAAGTGCGGTCCCCGGCGGCACTACGCAATAAAACGTGGCGGTTTATCGCTCTATGAGTCCGTAAATTGCGAGCAATAAACTTGGTGGTAATGACCACGAATAAAACATAACAGTTGACATATGTTAAATTTTGTAAGTTAGTGCAATGCGGCTATTATTAGACACCGGTCTTGACCGGTGCCCCGGTGACGGGATATTTCAATAATAGCCACATGTATAATCTGGTATTCTAAGGAACTTTTTCGTGTACCGAAAAAATGCGATAAAAACCTGCTCGTTCCGTCCGCGGGCCACATGGTCAGGGCTGGAACAAAAGGCGCGTCAGAATATGCGCTACAGATGTGCTAGTAGTCCACATGTCACGAACAATGCTTGCCTTCATCGGCTGCGAGACATTACACTCGTTAGCAGGACTGTAATAATTCGATATGCCACTTACATGAACTTAGGAAGTGGTTATCATACATTTTCTATGAGTCTTCTTCTTTTTTAATAGTCAGTTTTATGAAAATCTGCTGCGGCCTTTTAAATGAATATTTAAAATTATTTCTCGTTTTAATTGTGTATTTTATACAGGTTATATCATCTACATAGTGGTTCTCTAGCTAGAGTAAGAAATGATTAATTTAATGTGAAAGTCTTACACCATGGCAAACTTACTTATAAGCTTTTTAATCTCGCTTTACTTTTATTTGTAATTTGATTGTAATTTAACTGTCATGAACTTACTATTTAATCTACACAGAAGACTTCGATCTACCTATGATTATACTCACTTTAGAGTTGCATCGTAAACTCATCGCTGTCAAGTTTAAACATCAGTGACATACGTTAATAAGAACCAAGTCAGATTCGCGTATTAGGCCTTGGAATAAATGTTTGTAAAAAATATAACAATGTAGCTATATAGATATAGGCACACAGATAATGAGTGCGACACTGTTTGTCAAATACAATGATCGCTTATGAATGAATTAGTGAATGACAGTTCGGCCATGTTTGTTTACGCGTGCGCGGCATCGCGCGATCGGTTCGAGTCGGGTGCGCTCGCCGCCGTTCGCCGCCTCGAAATAGCACGGCACCAACTCAGAAGAGCGCGGTCGACGACCCTGCGCCCTGCCACACCGAAATATTGGAACTATACCGGGATTCAATCCTTTCTCTGTATATGATAAAGATTACAGATCACAGATCACCAATTCTCTCGGTATCCATTAACACTTCCTTATTGATATTATTAGGAATAGTTAGCTTATTAAACCATGTTCATATTACTTCATTTCAAATAAGGAAATTATTTAAGATCAGAAAATTCTACCCGCAACAGGTACCTGCATTGATATGTTAATAGTTGATAAATAAATCGATCGTTAATAATCTACGTTTTAATGTTCGTTATAAATTGAACTGACAGTCTCAGCGCCATCTGGGAGTGTTATGATGAAGTTGTTGATAGTATTATGATAATTAGTTACTTGCTCGTTTTATAATTATCAAATAATTATTTTGATTGTTATATTGACTCCATGGATTTTGGATATCTAAAATGAGAAAAAAAACCCAACTACCTATGGAAGGAACATTTACATTCTATTCTGTTTTCATGGAGTACTTGATTAAGGAGTACTTTCCTACATATTCGTGTTATTATTTATTCGTTAAATATGTTAAACAATGTGTTGCACGGTTTTAGATTGAAGGTACAAAAAAAGATTATAAGTAAGTTATGAAAATATCAAATGCCATATAACTTATTTTATTATAGTCATGGGTACGTTATTATGAAATGCATAGGAAATGCTATTGTTAAACAATTCATTCGGTAATACACAAACAGCTTTGAAAATTAAAAGTCTGTCCTCTAATTATGATATAACGTGTTATCTTCTAGAAACCCACATGAAACAATGTATTTAGGTTATAAAAAATAAATATTCGCTGTGCGTATTCTCTGAAATTTACACAAAACATCATCACTCTATTAAGAATTCTCGGAACTGATCAACTCACCGGTTGCTTACCAAACTTATTAGGTATCTACACCACTTACGCGCTATATATCGTGTCTGTATGTGAATTAATTATTGAAGAGTTAGGAGATGATATTATTATTAGGTAGGTATCTAAGTTCCCACTGTACAGCCTTTGCTTTGAACCTTGAGTAGTTTTAAAGGAACCTTTATCAAATACTGTCGCCCTGTAAATGTCTATATTGTTTTGTAAATGAAGCTGATTCTATGGCCCCGCTTATGCCGAAATGCATCAGGTAGTCTTTGCTTGTGAGCTATTTATTTCAGAAATTCCCCTACGAAACTTGCGTGCAGTGAGCCCTTGGTCTATAAGGTTTACCACCCCATATATTAACGCAATTAATAAAGTCTCCAGAAAGGGGATGGGATGGGATGATGTAACTAAAATGATCAATTTAAAAACGTTCATTTATTTTTTGAATCAACGAAAAACTTTAATATATCAAAATAAGAAAATACACCACTGTCTGCAGGGTTATGTAAATTTCATTTAAATCTAACTTCTAATATTACCTACTACTCATCTGCCTGAACGGAATTTTATACAAAATTTCATCCCTTATTTAACACCCTATTTAAAGGTGATGAATTTCCTAAACCCCTTTCTTTCCATTTTTAATGCTCATTTACGCTATAATAAGGAATTCCTGTGACAAATTTCATGCTTAGCCTGAGGCTGGTTTAGGCTGTGCGATCTTTCAGTCAGATTTAATTATATTTCAATTAGATTCCGTACGTTACGACGATTATTTAACTACAGTAAATATGGAATAGATGTAGCAACAGTAACCTCACAAACTGACATTCCTCAAGTGGGTTATTCCTCGAATGAAACGTTTCTGGGATGCATATTTGAGACGTTATATCAGAAGGTATTCATAGTTTCCGGAGCTCGAGTTTAAGCCCTTGTACGCACTGAGCAATAAAATCAGGTTCAAAAAGTCATAATATGACTAAAAAAAGTATTGCAATAGTTGTCAGACTATCATGCTACAGATGATTCTCGGTCATAGATGAATGTAGTTCCTCTTAATGTGATCTCGTTTTTAGAAGAAGATCATGATGGCCACCTCAATTTGTTGTTTTACAATCTCATCTTCCTAAACATGGTATTCGTATCGAATAACTATTTTAAAACGGTATTCAGTGAGTCTCAAGCTTTATACAAGATATCTTCACAATCACACCACAAACGTATCCGGGACGCGCTTTCGTTTTATTGTTAATAAAATAACGTAGTATTTAGTATTTGATGCGGATATTGGGAGTTCAGTCACGTCCGTATCTTTAAATAAACCGTTATTTTTAAATCTTATATGACATCTTAATATTCGTCTTAGCTTTTTTTTCGTAGAAGGTACTCAAATAATGTGTAATTATTATTAAAATTTTGGTATAACTCAATAATTCCACGAAGAGACGTCGATACAGAGATGTCTTTCAAATAAAGTTAAGTAATCAAATGCTCCATAATTTCTAATTTATTCGATTCCTTTACATGCGCAATGTTGACTCCAGTTTGTTAAGTATCCTTATTGAAACCATGCAATAATATAATTTAAGTATGTTCTTTTAATTCTGCTTCAGTAAACAAACATAAAAATCTATCACATACTTATTTAACATCAAAATATGAGTACCAGATAATTAAATAATAACTAGAAATCTTCTAGTGCCACAGTTAGCTACACGGTGTTACGTAACTGGCTAGGAGGTGCATTTTGTTCTGGTCTAGATCGATGAGTCGGCGCATACCTATTTCCGTATCTATCGGTCTTTCGAGTGTCTCGCGTCTGTCTGTCGGTCGATACGTCTTTCTAAATTGAAGTTCATCGCGTAAGTATATTCATAGATAGGTACATGTTTACCTACTGAACCAAACGTTAGAGCAAAGATGTTTATTATTAAGTGACAATCTATCGAAGGAATTCTAGGTAACTGCCGTTGTATATGGGGTCAAAAAGATGATTATTTCATACATTATGCTGCCCGTTCAGTCTTGCAGGAGAATGCTTAAGTTTAAGCTTTGGACTTTATGGATAAGATTACTTAAAGACAAACTTTTATTCTGTCAAAATTAACAACCTAGTCAAATCTCGCACATTTCTTAACTAACCTTTGCACAACCGACGGCCATTAGATATACCGTGTCTAATCAATCAATACCTACAGCTACTTAATTACATTGATCGCCTCTAATGCATTGCTAACATAACAATATATATATTATATGTGTGCGTTTAATGCGTACATAATAAACTGAATGATATTCTGTTAGCGGGGGCGCACCCACCGCAGGTACCCACACCTACGGCGCTGTTAACTACCAATGTATCCCCATTCAGAGAATGTGGTTCCACCTACTGGAGTTGCACAAGCATTGATATTCAATTCACAGGTAATCGCATGATAACTGTCGCACAATGCGACGACGAGGCGGTCGGTTGAATGGATTCATTTACGTAAACATCCCGTTATTGCTAAATCCTGTATTTAATAACCACCTGTTTAATTCTGGAGTCATGATATTGGGAGTAATTCAAGTTGGTGGGTCTAATGAACGAAATCGGTTGATGCAACAATCTGTAGGTATAGTTGCAGTTAGTACCTATTGGCTTTGTAATAAAATGTTTCGAACATAAATAAGAAAGGATCATTTGCCTACAATAAAACATACGAAATAACTTAGTACGTACCTACTTATTTTTGACTATGAAATGATGTGGCTTTTGGCAAATAGGTTAAGTACCTATTTGTAATTTTTTTAGTTTAATATTTCTTCTGATTATAAAGGAGATTTTACGTCATACATTGCCAAACTTCTAAGAAACTATATTGTAATCAACTTTTACACAAGCGCGTAAGTAACTAGGTGTTAATATTCGCCGAAGTACGTGAGCACATAAATCATAGATTGTTTGATTGAGCACATGATATATGCGGTTATTTTCAACACCGATTTCCACCCACGGCTGTAGGTAGTTAAGCATCTTTTTTGTTCAACCTTTTTAATGACCTATTGTAAGATCCACATCAAAACCTCAAGATTAGTAGTGCCTATTTGAGACTAACCGCTGAATACTCGAACGATACTTAGGTTCGTATTAATAAATCGATCTCAAGTCTGGGAGTGATAACGCTTTTGACAAGTCATTTTGTGCTGGGATGCCATGTCATTCGCGTCTCAAAATCACTCCCAGACTTGAGATCGATTTATAAATACGGGCCTAAAATCTGAGAGCTGCTTTGATCAGCCTCACCATGCAAAATCATAATGATCTGTGATGACTGTGTGGAGATCATTGGTAGAGGCCTATATCCACCGTTAGACGTCATCCGGCTAATGCGTGAATGCAAAATACCAGCTACGTAGAGTCCTACGTAATATTTCAGTAGCGTTAATTTCCTACTTATTCGGCTCCGAGTCGCTTAGTCGTACCGGCAACTTAGTGCACATAAAAAAAAGAAAACAAATTTGTTTTATATCAGAGTGTTCACATTCCTTAATTTAAAGTACAAGTTATGTGAGTAGATTTGAGAAAACAAGATAATGTCTAAAAGAGTTAGTGATGACCAGATGAGGCAAGGGAAACGGTTAGTACAGTACCTGGGATTAGTTTCATTTAACATATCCTTAATGGTTCGGGATAAGTCATCAGCCCTACGTTCCTAATATTTATCACAATTTTGTGCATACCTAGTTGAATACATTACTTTCCTGGGCCTTCCTTAACTTAAACAAGTGATTGACAGTAATCACCAAGTACCTAGTCCGCACATGAATTACGAAAACCCCAGGTGTGTTAAGCACCTAAAGCGATAATAATATGGCGACTCGATTATTAAAACTGAACGTGGGCCGTATGCTATTCAGATCGCCCACGTATCGCTGTTCTACCTCCAATTTTGTCGTATAGTTTCGCAACGCAATCCCAGCATGGCTGTTGGTACCAAATTCTTAACCCACAGTAACCCGTGGGCAGGTGGAAAGTGGACCGGGCCCGACCCGGCCCGCTGGCCGGTATTATGCAACCTGTCAATATGGTGTGCACCTTATAAGACGTGAAAGCTGATGGCGCATGGCGTCGTCCTTCACAAGGTAATGGTACCAATTTAAACCGTGATCGTAACTGTGGTGACATTCGAAACATGTGAATTATGATTTCTTAAAATAATGAAATTGTGATTTTCAAGTTCAAGTAGGTTACGGCCTGGCTTGCCAACATTCGAGCGACCATTTCATACATTCGTGGTTCATTCTGTATAGGAAACTGTAACGTACCTAAATGAAAAATAAATGAAGGCAAATTTTAAAAGCAACTTATTTAATCAAATAATCTACTTATTAATTTGCGTATCGCTTCTCGTTGACCGTGATATAGGTAGGTAAGTACCAACTAAAGTTAGTTATTTGTTTGAAATAAATATAATTGTTGTTACATTAGGGATCTGTGGATAATAGTGACCGCTCCCACTTGCTGGGTAGAACTGCCTCTGAGAGTAGACAGGGGCACTGTGGAAATATCAGTAATCCGCCAAATCCGAGAGAATACCTAGCCAACGCAAATAACAAATAAAGTATTTTTTTTTAGTCTGAAGAAAATCATTAGGATAGTAATGGTACTATCTAACTATGGAGTTATGGGGATAAAATTTGCGATTCCAATCGCGTCAAAAATTATAGATTGACTGAATTAAAAACAGTAGGCACAGTTCCATTTATGTTTTTAAACAATATAAATAAAATTGTCGAGTTATCTCATAAGTTACTTTTAATGAGGTCCATACTTCTAATATGGCGAGATATCCTTCGGCCTCGTACCCACGCCTGCTGGCTCAATTAGTCGACGCGAGTGTTTGCGATATTTCACTGGGTAAAGATTATTTGTACGATAAGTATTATATTTTTACATTTGTTTACACACCGTAAATAGGTGTCGCTACTGCCTACACGCTACCTCATCTTATTGTAGTAATGTCAGGCACAGGACATCTAAATATATAAAAATTAATCTCTATTTCCTTGGGCATCGCTTCAAGCGTGAACGGATGGAACGATTTCGCTACTTCTTTTTTGTTGTGCTTATTATTGTCAGGAGAAGGTTCTTATGATAGTAAAAAAATAATTGAACGGAACAATTCAAATTCAATATTCAAAGTTAAGACAGGACAACGTTTGTCGTGTCAGCTAGTTAATTTATATTTATAACTAGCTGAGCCCGCGACTTTGTCCGCGTGGAATTTAACTTAACAAAAAAGCCCGCTCCCGCGTTCTGAGCCCGCGCGACAGGATCCATTTTTTTTAAATTTGTTTTTATAAAATAAAAGTAGCCTAAGTTACTGCTTATAACATCAGCTATGTACCAGTGAAAGTCCCGTCAAAATCGGTCCACCCGTTGCGGAGATACTCTTTGATTTCATGTGTTTTTATTTTTTTACGCGGACCCCTAATTGTTTTTCAAAAATTAAAGTAGCCCAAGTTACTCCCTATTACATCAGCTATCTGCCAGTGAAAGTCCCGTCAAAATCGGTCCAGCCGTTTCGGAGATTACCCGGAACAAACACACAGACAGACAGACAAAAAAAATTTAAATCGCGTTTTTGCTATAGGTGTCGTATGTACTTTCAAATGCAGTTAGTGAAAAGTTGTTATTTTGATATTACAAACAGACACTCCAATTTTATTTATTTGTATAGATTTGTATGTTTAATTTAAATTCAGATCATCAATGTAGGATTGTATGATGAGTGAGAGATCCGAAAGCCAATCCCCTTCCCCATACTATATCCACATTCACTTCAGGTCGAGCAATGCCTTTGGTATTGCAAGAATCTACAGGCCACGGTTACTGCTTAACAGCAGGCGGGTCGTACGCTTGTTTACCAACTTTATTATAAGTTATAAGTCTATCTAAATATATATAAATCAAAGGTGACTGACTGACATAGTGATCTATCAACGCACAGCCTAAACCACTGGACGGATCGGGCTGAAATTTGGCATGCAGGTAGATGATATGACGTAGGCATCCGATAAGAAGGATTTCGACCCCCAAGGGGATAAAATAGGGGATGAAAGTTTGTATGAAACTTTGTCAATTTTAAACCGATCGGGATGAGGCTTTGCATGCATAAAGCCACTATGACGTAGACATCCTAAGAAAGGATCAAAATTCCACGCGGAAGAAGTCGCGGGCTCAGCTAGTATACTTATAAAACGGTAGTGTGGACTTTAATGCAGCAGATATTGTGAGCAAATTATTTTAAAGACTCCTTTTATGACAACATTATCCAAAGTTGTACTTGCTAGCTGTTCCTCAGTTGCATTGTAGCCGGCTTCTAGTCTATTCATCTACAGAATTGGCTGCTTACCGATATTTCCTCGGAACGCAACAACTCTCCGTGAATGGTGGAACAATATTTTCCAATGACCGTTGAAAAAATTTACCTACTTTTATTTATTTAATTATTACAATTTCTTTGATCGCGCCTATTGCTAAGACCCATCTTAGTTACCTTATGGGAACGCGAGTATTTGTGAAGAGCTATCGCAGTTCGTCATAGGTAATGTTTAATGCAACTTTTCGTCGCGGCGTAATCGTAGGTACTTGTTATAGCTGCATCCATCTACCGGTTTTGGTTAAAAGTCGTGATGTATTGCGGGCGATACGGTGCGCTCAGTTGTGCGGAGTGCAGGAGGCGAGTTGTGCCACTCGGGGCACTTCCTGCGGTTGCGTGACACCCGCCCCCCTTATCGTGTCCATTGATAGATTTATCTGGCCGAGGTCGTGCCGTCCGCCCGGCCGGCAGTCACGCGCGCACTCGCGCGAATCTCGCGTAGGTACCGCGAATGCGAACGTTTTTGTGAATATGTCATTAAAACTTATAGATACTTGCAGTATATCAATTCTGTAGCTAAGTAAGTATATAACATTGGTACTTATGAAGTTTTCGAGAAGATTTTTGAGCGTTGCAACTTTTGTATGAGACTTTTGAGGCAGTCCAATCTAAAGAATTAAATAGGTAAACTACTAAATAGGTAAAATAGGTAAACCTAGGTAACTACTTTAATAATAACTGTAGGTACCTACTTATTTAAATAACGTTACGAAACAAGATTTTTTCGTTAGAAAAAATCTTAAGTATCGTAGTTACTTGTAATGGCTAAACCAAAATGATGATTTCTTTTATTTCACTTAACTATACTTAGGTTACTTATATTAAATTAAAGATTAAATATAAATTAGAAGTGTTAGTATAGTCCTCTCATTTGTAAACGCGCAAACAACGTCTCGCCATAATGGATGTTGAAATACAACTGACGAATGTTGCGTCTTTTAGCAGTAGCAGTCTGTCCTAAAGGGAATTATTTATAAACGTGTGTACGCCATGCGCCATGCCACGGGCACGGGCAGCGCGGCGGCGGTGGTGCTGTCATTCAACGAAATCGGCTTCCGCGAAAACGACCGCCGCATTTGGTCAGGGAATGATGACACGCCGCGTCGAGGCCAAAACACAAAATAATTTATAAATGTACTTGTAAGCGACCCACCCTGAACTCGCACGGCTTTTCTCTATGTTTATAAAAAATAGAATGTAGTTATTTATACATAAATAATAAACTTTATCCAAGAATTACTCTTAGTGGAAACCGCATCAAAATCTGTTGCGTAGTTCTAGGGATTGCAGTACCGGTACTGAGGAGAGCTAGGCAATTCCCGGTACCAGGCATAAGCCAGTACCGGGAAATACCGGGAATTTCGGGAAATTCGGTACCCAATACAAACGTTGAATAGTTATTTAAAAAACATACTTAACAGTCTAATTTGTGCTCCTTTTAATCAAAATGTAATTATTTACATGTATATTAACGGTCTTATTCATAAAAAAAGCTTATAGAACGTTTAAAACGTTCATTAGTTAAAATGCTCTATAGGCATTTAAAACATTCGATAAAATTGTCTATTCATAAACGTTCTATAAACCTACTATAACTAAATAATGTTATAAGCAAATATGTTGCCAACGTTACGAATCGCCCGCAGATATTATGCGCCCACCTATAGGTCTACCAGAATCTCATGGCAAATGGGGAAATAAAAATTTGTTGTGTGCAATACTGGGGAAATTGGATTAAACGATCTTGATACTGTTTAATTTTTATTTATATATTTAGTCATTAATTAACATAAAGTATACTAGGTATGTGTATGAAATTGTTGTTATGCATCGGGTTCTTAACATAGGAAAATATGACAAAAAAAATAAATCCAATCATATATTACTTTATGTACTAATTTATTATAATGTTACGTACACGTACAGGGGTAGGTACAATTAATGCCGTTAAACGTGTAAAAAGGGTTTATTTCGCTCTCCACAAACTCGACAAATACACAGTACTAGTTCACTACTAGTACACTAGTTCACTAAGACTAGTTACACACAACAAGCACCGTTCCGAATCACTTAGCAGACTCGCAGTATTCCAATATTATCGCTCAGGTCACTGGTATAATTGCTTTTCGTTCGCTTACTTGAGTTCCGTACACAAAATGATCAAAATGATCCTTTTTGATTGGCATTTAAAATATTCAAAACCGGTCTCCTTAAGTATAAGTCTGTAAAAAATAATAAAATTTATCATGTTACTGAAACGATAGCTTAGTCAATCATCAACATCAACATCAGTCTAAATACTCGTACGTCCCACTGCAGGGCACAGGCCTCGTCTTACGAGTGAGAAGGATTATTACTTAATATTTTTCTTACCTCAGAGATTCTCTCCCTCCGTTGAAATCAATTTCTTGTCGAAGAATTTTTAACAGTTTTATTTCTGTTGGAATTTCCTTCCGAACTGTATAAAATTCATTTACTTTATTCCTTATCAACTGTAAATCGAAACTGTCCAAGTTGATTTTCTTCTTCCCCGCTCTCCTCTTTTTACCAGGCGTGGAAAATACACCATCGTTCGATGTGCACTCACCTATGATTCGCCGTATAGTAGTACTGAAAACCCCTATAAAGAAGCTATAATTAAGTAAGATAAATATAAAATAAACTAAAAGTATCAAAACAACTCAGTCCAACTTACCGGTCAACTCTACGACGCGCTTTAAAATCAAAGATTGAGTTTGATTTACGCCTTCTTCTTCCCTTATTTTACGATACACATTGAAAACAATATTTCTCGCTTGAGATCGAAGTGGCTTTTTCGACATTTTCACAAAAACAATAAATTGCCAAGAAGATATCACAAAATCTCAACAGCGGTTGACAAACCTTGTACTTTGATTTGGCAGGTGACAATTGACATTGCCATATGAAAATCACATTTTTTTATATTTTTTTAATGCCATGAGATTCTGGTAGACCTATACTTAATATGGCTGCGCATAGACAATATTACGGACTAAAATTATATTTTATTGTCTATAGTCCATAACCGTGTCAATACTCTCAATAGCAACCGTACATTGTAGGAAACATAATTTTAATGAAAAAGGATCACTCCTGCATTTGTATATCTTTATTCGATGCGTATGGTTTACAAGGCGTTCAATCGTTTCCATGGCATCTAAACTTTGTAAAGCTTGCATTATAATGATAAAATTAGTAAACACTAGTGTACTTAATATATTCTTATTAGAATTCAATTACTGCAAATTCTAATAATTGTTTACGAAACTTACTAGGTACCCATTGGGTACCCAGTGATACAACTATTCGCATCAAATGTCAGTTTATTGATAATCAGCTGTCGAGAGTCGGCCATCTTGTACCTTATAGCGCTGTTATAGTAGGGTGCTGCCTTCTATAACTTTATAACAGGTTTATAGAACTGATTAGTGCTAAAATGCTTTTATGAATACGACTTTTTGACAATCTTCCTATAACGAGTTTATCGAACACTTTATCTGTTTCATAACTTTTTATGAATAAGACTGTAAGTATTTTACTTATTTAGTTAACGAATCCGAAATTAATTACGAAATTTCGGACCATTTTTCAATTGGCAGCAGCGTGTTAATTTCGAAATTTCGAACCTAAGATGCGGCTTAGCGGCCATTTGGAGTGGATGTGGATACCAGGAACTAGAAGCAGGGAGTTGAAATGACTTCAGTGCGTTATATTGCGAGAGGCGTCGTTAAAAAGTAATTGGCTGATGATGGATAATGTAAGTCATCAATCATTGCGAATGAAGCCGAAACTTCGACGCACAAGTAGACGCCTCAACAAAATCATCGAGACACGAATGTTCTGCATCTCTCTCCTGGTCCTGTTTCTCATATATCTGATTTTGAAGTACAGTAGAAGATCCTATTTGCTGATCATAAAGCAAAATTAGGCAGTACGTCTGCAGTGGGCGGTTTGACAAAATAATCAAAATGGTAAAGATACCCTAACTGGAAGCAAACCACCAACATGATGAAGTAACGACATCGTGAAGGTAGCTAATAATTTGATGAATAGACTAGCAGGTCAGGACTGATACCAATGTCTGATAAAGGGATTGTTTCGATTGCTTTACTTCTTCTTTAGCCATTTTGATTTGAACCAACTGGCGTAGGTCCCCTTCAGTATCCTTCACTTCTGTCTCTTTTACGACTTGCGCCGCTTAGTTCGCTCCCGCGGTCGTCGTATTTCAATGGTGCTGGAGGTCTCCTATCAGTTTTTTTTCTAATGTTCACCAGGCACTATTCGAGTAGCGGTAAGATCCCGCCTTCTAGTGACAAGACCAACCCTTTGCAATATGACGAAAGCTACTCATTTGATGACATCGTTGAATTTGCCTTGCTCTCGAACGGCCAATTGTCCACCTTATGTATACGCTTAGTAATGCCGATGTCACCGCCGATCAATGTTTTTCTTTTATTTATTTATTTATTTTCTCAATACATACAAATATCTTTACAGGCTAGACCCAATGCGATATTGTTGCAAACTTAAAAATTAAAAATAATATAACTGTTTATGTTCGAGCATCTTGGGAAAATGGCTGATCCGATTTCAACGGGGGTTTCACTTTAAGATAGCCAGTGGTTAAACTTAAAACATAGAGTACATAATCTCACCCTTTTACCTTTAGGAGTATTAATTTCGAAATTTCGAAACTGATAATATACGAAAC
Organism: Notodonta dromedarius; assembly: GCA_905147325.1. NCBI lineage: Eukaryota > Metazoa > Arthropoda > Insecta > Lepidoptera > Notodontidae > Notodonta > Notodonta dromedarius. The sequence goes on along the minus strand of LR990165.1, from coordinate 8,895,451 downwards.
TGCACGTCCTAGTCCGTATTCGCTATGCCTGTGGTGACTTCGGTTATAACGAAAGTCGAAATGGTATGGATATTTGAAAATATTAGTTATGAAATTATTAAGTACCGAAAGTACCGAAATTCCCGGGAATTTTTTTCAGTACCGGTACTAGATAGAAGGAGGAAAATACCGGGAATTCCCGGGAAAAAGCAGTACCGGGAATTCCCGGGAGCAATCCCTACGTAGTTCAGAAGAAAGCGGACAAATAGACACGGACAGCTAAGTACTTTGTTTGATACCTACTATTTAGAGATGTAAGTAAGTGCTTAAGGATCATTGTAATAAATCGAACTCGAGATTAAGAGCGATATTGAGCACGTGTTTGCTACCTGTACCTGTCTAATCAAAAAATAATCAAAATGCTCCCTTATACATTTTTAAATAGCTATGTACCTAATACATACACATCGTGTTTTATTTATTCAAGTGCTAATTTGAAATTGCAGCATTTTTTCAGCAGCGTCTAGGTACTTATATTCAACACAATCGGAGCTTTGTTTTCAATCCACGTATCTGGTCCAGTCGGTTTTTTTTTTGTTGACGGTACACTTAACATTATCTTGGCAAAAAACAAGACTGGCGCCACGTTGATAACCGACCAAGTTTTTTAAAAGCCCCTCTCATATTGGCTTTTAGGAGATAACGTTAATTCTTTTACGGCAACAGTATCTCGGGAGCCCTTGAAGCGATTGTTATCTTTTAAACTGTCACGGTCGATATTTTTTTATTTGGCACGCGTTTGTTTGTATTGTCTGGAAGCCGTTATTACCATAATAGTGACAATCACTAGAAACGATTCGAGAGAACCGCTTCCTGTAACCGTATAGGTGGGTGTTAGGTTCGACGAGCGACGACGCCGGCGCAGGGCGCTGTCTGCCGGACGGCACCTACCACGCACGCCCGCATGCGGGCAACAACGGCAACGAGACACCGCTATTGCTAACCTAACGACTGATCATTTCCTGCCAATGAGTTCTTTGAACCTCCATTGAAATAGATAACGCTAACAATAACCGATTGTCCGAGGCGACTCATTTTTTGAATGCGTAATGAAAATGAGTAATATGTACCTATAATAAACGAATGAATTGGGCACCCGTCGCTCAATTAATGACATCTTCAGCAGTTACAGATGTTACGAATTAGACAGGCAACATCAATTAGTGAATAGTCCGTCATCGCAACAGCATTGGGACATTTGAAAGTGATAATTTTAATGAATGAAACCACAGCACATTTCGTTCAAGGTCGGTGTTTTTAGAGTGGTATAAATAGATGACGCACCGAGAGGAGATCCGGTGTTGTAGTGGTTAGGCACAGAGTATAAACTGAACGTGGATGTCACTCGCGTTGCGCACAGGCAACTGCGCTGCGCGACGTGCGCGCGGGCCTGCGCAGACCGACTGTTTCAGCGCTCACGACGCTCCCCATTCATTCGCACGCATGAATGAATGATGTTTTAGCACGTGGCCGAAAAAATGAGCTCTGTTCGCACAATAATGAGTCAAACCGAATACCGAGTGAAATCGCAATCTTATGCTTTACACCATGAACTATAAAGTCGACATTTTAATGATTTGATCCAGAAGGTTAAGTTATTTTAAAATAATAGTTGGATAATGAAATTGTCACATATGAGGGCGTTAGAGGAAAATGCTAAGTCGACCTTCGAGCTAACTCGTCTAGACTGTTATGCAGACTTGTTTCTGTTGCAGGCTACTGCTTAAGATGAAGTGACGGAGTGCATTTTTTGAAAGACCTTGACTTTGGCATTGCGGCATGTGTAAGATTGTATTATCAGTGTTATTTAAACTCTAGATACCTATTTGTGTTAAACTATATTTGCTTAAGTATATGCGAACCTAATAGGTGAAACAAGTTAGATTATAAACTACCTATTTATATTGAAATTAGGTAAGTACCGTTTTGTTGTCAGTGTGTACGCTAAGTATTTATATTTTCAACGTTGAGGATCTACCTCATTTCATAATAAAATGGTTTTGTCACTACCTATACCTACCATTTAGGAATAATAATGAAGACTTAATTTTACGTTTCGATACCTAAGGAAAGAAAAGAAAATATGGTTTAAGTACTTATGTCATACTTACCTACATTCAAAATCAGTTACTTAAGTAGGTACCTAAGTACTTACAAACCGTGATAATAATTCGAAACAATTGTATTAATTTTAATTAAGTAGATTTTTAATCGTATGGCTGATATAACAAAGATGTTCCGGAATAAGTAATTAAGATCCGGAAGTCCACACAAAGCCGTAGTCCTCAAAATAGCGACGGCTTTATTTAGGCCTACACACTGCCTTATTCCTAAAATATTAATTATGCGCGTTAAGTATTAAAAAAAACATTATCCTTTTTCATGCATTTTAGTGTAGTACTTACCTAGTATGATTTAAATTTTAATGAATAATTTTACTAAAAAAAAAACTAACTTTTTTCAACATTTACGTGCCAACAAGCGCCGATTGCTCACACCAACAGTTAACTCATGTTTAACATATCATTTATAACAATATCACAAACACAATCACTGTAAAACCTAACAACCGAGACACTACGCGAACCGAGGTTTCTACCATTAGGAAGTCGGACGGGCTTTGAAGGGACCTGTTCCTAAATGGGAGCTCAGCGGCCCGCGCATGCGCCCCGACGACCTGGGCGTGACCTAGACCCTGAAAACGCCACCTCCTCGCCCACGCGCACCGAGTTACCATGGTTACAGTCCCAAAAAACATCCAAAAACACCATGAAAACGGCCGAAAAAACCAATTACTGCGCAAAAAATCTCCTTAAATCGAGAAAAAAATGAATTTCTTTGCAAGGTTCAGTCATGTCGTGTTGGAAATGTCAATGCAAAACCTTGTGGTAGGAAGCACAGTGTGGTAGTCAAGTTAATCGGTGCCTAGCCTACAAGCTGGCTCCACCCAATGAACGACATTGCTTGTCCGGCATTGGTGTTTTGCAAGGATGGTATGAGGAGTGATGGTCTTCCGGGTAAATTATTGACGACAAACAAATCTACCTAGGTAATATTGCAGCCTGGAAATGTAGGTACCTATCTATGGCCATTAAAACATTTATAACTAGTTATATAGGTACATTTATAATTAGGTAGGTATGTACAGTACCTACCCAAAGGTCAAATAAAAAGGTAGGTAAGTATAAGGACCTTCATATGATATTCAATTTTCATGTTACGGTTATCTTATCTATAGCTCTTGAGTGCATGATTGGATGCAGTTTTGCAGAATGGAACCAAGTCACACTTACTCCTGTAGACCGAAACGAACCCTAGTACAAGTAGTTGTAGGTTGGTTTCAGATTGCTGAAGTACCTTATGTGTGGATTGGCTCCGTTCTGCAAAACTATTCAACTAGCATCGATGGCGTAGATATTATTTCTGGATGTCATCAACAATGCTACCGACCGGGTTTGGACCCGGTCGGTAGCTATACCTAGCTAAGTATCTAGGTGATCCCATAAGTATCAAAAAAACTATCCAAATCGGTCAAACCGTTGGAGGAAAATAATTACAAACACACGCACACCGGAGTTTTTTTTAAATAAAGATAACTTTTTTTTCTGGTCAAGGTGCCAACTTTTGTAACAGATATTGTTACTTAGCTACTATGTATTTTTCCTTTTTATTTTAAAGATTACCTACAATGTGCGTTTATCCCGTTAGCCCGTCCAGCTAAGCTAATGCTTGTGTTAGGAGTGGGCTCATGTCAATAGTTTAATGTTCGGGATCGAACCCGGAACCTCTCAGCTACGAGGGCGGCTCCTCTAGCCACTAGGCTATTGACGCCTTAATTGGATACAATATACTTACAATTCTACTTACTGCTTGTAGCCAGGGAATTTAATATGTTTGATGCCTTCCAATTCACTCCAAGGACACCCTCCTTCGGATCTTGACAGTCACTAGCGAACCCTGCCGTCACATTAGTAAACTGAGCAGTATGATTGGTTTAAGATGTAGGTTCTACATTTACCAGTAATGAGCTTATTCAGACAGGTAAGCTTCTCTCATAGACGACTTTTTCACTTAGTTATATTACAATTTAGGTAGGTAGCTAATTATGGGTAGTAGATGGGCATTTATGAACCGATTGTAAAAGACTAAACCCTGGTCTCCAAGCAACAATAAAACTTTGTAGGGCTTTCGCTTTATTTAAACGATAAACTACGGTTTTTTACCCAACAACAAACCTACCTTTTACATACCAAACGAACGTTACGGGAATCGAACCCGCAACCTTCGTTCGAGCCGAGCAGCCTGACTATAAATCCTCAAGAATTTAATTTGATACTTATCCTGTAGATAGTCATGATGGATCTCGATTCTCGAAATATGACTCGAGTAAATATTTTTCAAAATCCGAAATAATTTTAAATTAAATTGTGTATGTATGAAGAGCCTGTAATTAATAAGGCTCCCAGAATAAGGTATTAAATAAACACACAAAATTGATTACTTTGTAATTTAATAAAAGTTCTTCAATATAAGAATATGTCCGATTCCATCTATAAGTATTATAATACAAAGCGTTTTCGAAAAGGGGAAATAACTACGTATTAAATACAACCTCCAGTGGACTCGTTGGTTGATATCGTCATGGTCTCTGCATCGCGACATACGAGGGACACTTGAAAATGCTATCAGATTTTAACGAAAATACACTAATTTACAATAGACGACCTCCAGCACATCTGATACAAGCGGCGCAAAAGGGAGAAGTATCGGTGCCTTTAAAACCGTGAACACGGCGACAGTTTAACGATAGATGTCGTACGAATTAGACGTGTAACATGCCGAAACGTGTTAAAAGAATACACGGTCTCTATATAAAAAGGCAACATACAGGTTTTATCTTACAATAAGAGCACCGTAGAAAGGTATGGCCCTGTAAAGACATATCAATCATGATCGAGATCGTTTATTGCACTACACGACGCTACAATTGAGACATGCAGATACTTTCTCATCGTATTTTATTTACATGAAACTGCAGAATTTTATTGTAAAATAATTCATGGATAAGTACTTTTATTTACAAGGGATTATTTCGCAACGAAAAATTTCTGCACGGAAGTTATGAAAAAAAATATGCTTAAAATGTCATCCTGCGTTTCAATTCGCTCCATCATGCTAATAGGTCCGCAGCACGTGTGCCATATAATAAATAAATAAACGTGTATAATGTACTATTTACAATGGGACTCGCAATAATAATTTAATTTTCGGATCACGTTATAAAATCATGGCAATAGGTAAAATAAAGATTTAGCCGCGGCTGTGACATTCGTGTTTTCCCACCAATTATTAGGTATATAATGGCATATTTAATAAATTGTAAATATTGTGCACATTTTTGATAACAAATTTCTTTATGTTGACAATCGCAGTTGTGCAACAAATCGGACAATCCGTTGTCAGCAATCCCGGAATTTGTGTCTGACAACATCACTTAAAATATAAATGACTAATTTACACAACATTGGTCACTTATTAAACGCGGGTAGGTATTTAAAAATAAGTTCACGTTAATACAGAATTAAACTGCAAGGGTACCGTGAGATTCTATGATACAACTGAATACAAAAACAACTGAGGGTAGGTAGATGGAACAGACAGTGTTCGACGTCGACGTCTATGTGTGTGGGAGATAATTCACCATGTGCTTTCCCGTGGTACAGGAAGGTGGATTAGAGGATCTGGAAGAGCTTCTTGAGTTCCACCATCAGCTGCCAGTCGGTCTTTATGAGGTCGTCGCGGAAGTAATCCTTGCAAGCGTCGATACTCGCGCGGGATATCTGAAACAAAGCATATTTTTAAAGATGCTAACGTACCAAAATACCTAGGTACAGAAAGATCATAATTACTTGTTTCTATTGTCCTTTGAACACAAATAATGCGAAAGGGCAAAACATGCGGGACAAGTACCACAAGAATTGAAGTAATCATCAGCCAAACACGACAATCTTAATAATATATGATATACACAATAAACAATTCTTGTCTTACAATAATGGCAATGCGAACAAAGAGTAAAAAACACGAGTTTCTATATCTTTGAAAATTTTATGGAAATATAATCTGAAGTTTTATTGTCCTCATACCCGTAAGACGCAGTAAATTTATCGCGTGCTGGTTCATCAATATAATTTGATCATCCTAAGCTCTATATCCTGGTCATTGCTATGGAATACAACTATATAATATTGATTGATTTGATGAACACCTATAAATCATCCAATCAATAACGAGATCATTCAGGATGTGTATTACAAAGACCTAGATAAAACATGACGTATATTCATAAACTGGCATAATAAATTGGTGTCATAAATAATTCTCCAAAGAAAAAGTTAATTGATTTTTAAAAAAGAACACGTCGAAAGTCGCAATTAATTTTTAAATCGCTGAATTTAATTGCGGCCTACCGAGACATCTGCGAAAACTCGTTCGGCCGAGACACCTTCGATGCTAAAAATAGCTTGTCCATGTTGAATGTACAAGTGGTTCATTCAGGTCGACCCAGTTTTGGGCGCATCGATTCAGCAGGCCGGGGTGAATGGGGGTTCCTTTGACGTCATAAGTAAAATAGAACAGGTTGTGCAAGGGAGGAATTGGGTCACTGGTGTCCCACGCCCCTCTGCGGCCCCGATGCAGTTAGCGGCGCGCCCCGGGGCTCGACTCGCCGACGCGCGCCGGATCCGGCTAGGAAATCGTGTTACCTCGACGGAAAATATAGGAAATTGTGTTGCGTATTTTTAGCTCGAGGGACGAACGATAAATATAACGCTCGCAAGGTGAAACAACGAAGGTTACATTCAATTGACTGTAAATGGCATCAAATTTTAATGTTATGAGAGTTTCATTCGAAGCAAAGGTTGTCATCGACAACATGATTTTTACGGATAATAAACAAAGGCTTATGAAAACCAACAATAAAATGCAACCCCTTGAGCACAAAACTTCTAATGCAGGGAAAGTTACAAGATCTTAAATCGGATAGCATCGGAGGGCGAAATTAAGAATTCCAAACGAATAAACCATTTGAGTAGATAAAAGCGCTACAAAAAGCTGTACTTCATCAGTAGTCAATAGAAAATTCAACATCATAAAACACTTGAACATACGCCTGGCGACATTGTTTCCACTTCCCACCCGGCCGACAGTGGCAGTTTTCAATTACGCGTGGCTACATGAACATTGTATGGCTCCATCAATGGCGCCGCGCCGGGCTGCGAAATATCAATGGTGGCTCTAGAATGGGGCTGACCCGGTCATCGCGTCTGTGTGCCGCCCGTTACGTGGCGAAGCGCTTATGTGGGTACCCTTAATAGCGCGAATATACGTGTGTTCGTATGCCCTTGTGCCCAATTGATGGCGTTTGTATGGTGATGTTATTTCCTAATATGGGAAAGTAATTTCTTGGGGTGCAATGTGAGGCAAATCACAGTTTATTAAAATGTTCGACAATTAGACATGCCTTTTACGTGCCCTCTCACGAACTATTTCAGAGATTAGGTATAGTATTGATCTGGATTATGTCGTTACTTATATTATGATTATGTAATTTAATTTAACCGTAACAACACAATGAAACCAGTCCTGTCAATTTAGCTTTAAATCGAGTAGGTACGTATTGCTGCGCAGTGGAATTAATATTTAATGTGAAGAGGCAAGCCAAGCCTTGAATCGTGATGAGTCTGATGAGGATGGCAACCCCCGATCTTATCGAGCGAGGAAAGTTTGTTGCGTCACCTTTGACGCAAATGAAATCAGGGAAGAAAACGCATATAAAGCTACACTCAACAAGATCTCGATGTATGAAATGACAAACACTAATTGACCAATAAATCAAACATAACACTGGAGGATAGTGATATAAAACCTAAACAGACCAGATGTTGCAATTGAGAAATAATGGTTGGTTTTGAGGTATTGAAGCATGTCGCGCTAACGCTTATTCTTTGAGTGTATTGCTGTTTAGTAATACCACACCTAGAAAGTGGAGTAAAGAACACCGAAAAGTAATCTAAATCATAAAGCGATCCAAACTTACGGAGCGCATGTAAAACTATTACGTCATTGGCGTCCAAAAATACCCCGGCCTTCGCACGGGTGACGGAAAATCGTTGGAGTTCACATTGAGTGCTTTTATATTGTGGAAAAGAAAGATTGATGTTTTCCACTAATCGAAAACAAAACAGGAAGCTTTTTATATAGTGTTTAGAGACTCCGAGCGCTGACGCAAGCGACGCCAAAACGTTTCGTACGGCAACAGTAAAGTAATGGGAACATTGTAAAATCTGCCTAAGTTTACGTAATATGAAATCATAGTATATGATTTTACATGTATATCAACGTTCAATATTGAAATATAAGACAGCGATCATATCATCTACATCAATCATTTGTGAAATACTTTTCATATAAGATTTTCTCCAAATATAAGTGAAGTCGGTATATACTGTATGTAATACTGCATTTAATGTCGCATCGCCAAGAGTCGACGTTGATTCCTTGGAGGAGGCTGGTCACGGCATGATGTGTCATGCTTATCACGACTTTAATTGCTTAAGAAATATGACGTAGGTATCTATGTCATACATTTAATTACTCACAGGAAATGGTTCGGAGTTGTAAGCAACTAGGTATATTAGTAATAACTGTTTCCTGGCACAAATATGTTACTAAAACTAGTACGAATCGAACAGAATCATGATCAAAACAACTACATTTGGCCGCAGAAATTAGCCTATTATTATTACCTTTTATATTTACAATCAACACGAAACAGGAACTTTTGTCTGTCTTCGGTAGTCTTTCGTTTGATAGTCGGTATTTGCAGAGATTGTTCTTAGTTTTGCTCTTAGTGTTTGCTTAGATGAAGGAATAGGTTCAGCCCTATTCTAGATACATCTAGAATTAAAAATCTCAACTTTACACCGCCCATTGTTTAAAAGCTTTGTTTCATATCACGGGCCGTCTTCTGACACGTTGTTTAATTTAATTCCATTGAAAAAAGGAGAGCGGCGAGGAAAATATAATCATAAACAAACATTGAATATCTGGCGTGGAATCACGCTAGCAACAGCCGCGCTCTTGTATTACGGATATCATATAACTGCACTGTATCCCCCCTTGTCGTGTCGGATTCCCCTCGACCTAGTGACCCCGCCGCACCCCCCGCCCCGGCCGCACCCCTCGCTGCAGCGATCAATGGAACTACGAGCTCCCCCTTCGCCATTCACGGCTTGCATTGATACAATGCTTCTGCAGGGATGAATGAAAATGTTTCAATGAATTTGCCAGTGTGCAAATAAAACAGCACATGATTACCGACATTTTGATGGTAATCGGAAATTTGCATTCTCAATTCTAACTCTTATACAAATTATACATGTGTTTTTAATAATTTTATAACTATAAATTGCAAGTGCAATTATTTTGTTTGTTTCGTCGATTTTAATTTAAGAATCCTTAAAATATTTTTTTTGTATTCGCGATTACTCGACCTCTATGTATAGTAGACATAGTAGGGCACAAAGAGGTACTTTCAGCAAGTGAAGTATAATATAATCTAAGTAGCTAACAAGGGGTGTCTAGATCTTTTCACATTTGCAGCTCATGATCAGCAAATCGTATAGACTTCTATCAGTGTAAATACCTACATATTAGATATAGGTAACTATGCAATACATTTATTACATAAGTACCTATTTATCAGTGAAGACATTAATTTTCACCTACATAATTATGTTTATGTGCATCTATTTTATGATAGAGAATAAATAGAATTATGCTTGTTTTCAATCTGAATGGAGGCAGATAACGTACTAAATGGTTGTCATTTACCGGTTGATAAATATTATCAATGCACAGACGTGCTCTGGCACTGAATGATAATTTAGGGAGCTGTCATGTCGTGTGCGAGTCGATTTGAAATGTACAGCGATCGTTATCTGAAACATTCGCCAAGGATTGTGAAATGATAATGCAACTTATTTAAACTAACTTACTGTTGAAAATAAATTAACATCATAATTTTAAAACCCACGATGCGTTCGAGTAACGAGCTGTCAAACGAAAATAAATCGCATTGAAATCGATTCCCTCGTACTGGCAACACGAAGCCATAGATAGATATAGTATGGCAATAAAATAATAATAATTATCGCCAGACTGACACACCAACTGTATGGTCCCAAACTAGGCAGTGCTTGTACTATGGGTACCGAACAATGGATCGGGGGCGATCCCAGTGACACCCAGACCAAAGCTACTTACGAAAAGGCCATTTCCGAAATTTGCTACGGCGATATCGAACCCGCAACCACCATGTGCAGTGAGCCGAGCATCCTACGCTCGAACCACTGCGCCAAGTGGTCACCTGCCTACTTGTATTCACAAATGAATATTTATAGTTGAGAGTTGACTTTCGTAAATCACAAATTAATGTTAATTTTGCGTGTGCGCGCGATGCGCTTACGTCACCCCCGCTAACAGCGGATTGGCAGTAGCCGATTGCAGTGTTCCTACGCTATCAATAGTCCATACAATGTTGCCGAAACGCAACAAAACACACACAACTGATACACAATCACGACACGCGGCTTCCGTTCGCGTCTAGAATACAAATATTTGCATTGGGGGGCCAGTCGCGAGTGCACGGGGCGATGCAGCGTTGGTTATCTAGAGGTGATGTTTCATTGCGGAATTATTAGCTTATTATCCAGTACTATCTGCCTGATCTGAATCACGACCAGTGGCGCAGTGGTTTGCGCATCGGGTGCATCGGGTGGTTGCGGGTTCGATTCCCGCCGGGGCAAATTTCGGAAATGGCGAAATGGCCTTTTCGTGATTTGCCCAGGTCTGGGTGTTATTGGGATCGCCCCCAATCCATTGTACGGTACCTATAGTACAAGCGTTGCTTAGTTTGGAACCATACAGGTGTCAGACTGGCGATATTTATTCACTTATTTAATTAGAATGTAGTATTCATACAAAACTTCTGGAAATGATTCTCTATAAATGATAGCGAGAACCGCATTAAAAACCCGTTGCGAAGTTTAGAAATAAGAAAAACAGACGCACAGTTGCAATGGCGGCCGGTGGCAAATCGTCTTTAGGCGTCTAGGTTCAAAACAAACAATTATACACATTCGCCCATATTGCCGATCGATAAAAACGTGGAATTGGATCTTGTTTGCATAACTTCGTTCAATGTATCTATGTATTACCCAGACTTCTAACAGGTCTGGTTGCATTCAATTCAACGACCGCTTGGCGCAGTGGTTCGAGCGTAGGCCGCTCGGCTCACTGCTCATAGTGGTTGCGGGTTTGATTCCCGCCTGGACAAAGTTCGAAAATTGACTTTTCCCCCATGTCCATTGTACGGTACCCATAGTACAAGCCATGCTTAGTTTGGGACCAAACAGTTAGTGTGTTAGTCTGGCGACATTTATTTAGTCATTATTTATTCTCTCTCATACACTAGAGGACGTGAGCGGTATTTTCTTATTGGTATTCTTCAAATACTCAATACGGAATTACGGACGCGGATGGATCTAATAATAGTCGTATCAATCGGTGTCATTTGTTCACGGAGCTAAAACGGTGTCGATATCTTGTTGCAATGTGCAGCCCATTCATTGCACGTCACCGGTGACTTGCAGCTCGGGCCGGCATGGCACACGGGCGGGAAATAACAGGAACGTAACGCAAACGTGGCTCAAGCACACGCGTTACGTTAACGTTAACGTTAGCGTGTTCCGTTCACGTTATCTATTTGAAAGATTGTTCGTTTGCTTTGAATAGACTCCGAAATTACTGAACCGATTTGAAATATTTTTTTCATTATTCATACTCTGAAAGTAGATCTGAAGTTGCCTGAGGAGCGGGTTGAAAGTAATACTTTTCCGGCCCGGGAGAATCGCTTTCAACTGACAGCTGTCAAAATATATAAAAAAAAACTAGTTCCATTTTCACATTTCTATGGAACCTTGTTCAAACTTTTTCTACAGACACTCAATTACGCACGATGTAAAATTGAAATAACATAAAGTTAAGTATTAATTAAAGAATATATATTTTTAAATGACTTAATTATAATTTAGTTTCAACAATTTCTTTAAAATAACATAGATTTGGGCAAAATATTTAAAGATGAAAATGAAAAATAATGGCTAAATAATGAAGTTGGCCGGCAAACGAAAAAAAAAAACAAAATAGGCGGCAATCCGATCTTTATTTTTTTTTTCGAGTTGTAGAGTATTGTTCATACTTCCTTGTATTATTTCTTTAGCCAATTCCTGTTTTGATTTTTACTTTCCTTGTATTCGTAATGAAAAGCACAGTGTTTACCTCGGGTGAAATACTTATTTTGTCCCTCTAACTATTAGCGCCCTCGCTACGCTCGGGCGCCAAACCCCGTCTCGGGACTAAATAAGTCACGTTCACCACTCGTGTAACAATACTATTCACTATTGGGAAGCTACACTATCCCCGGGTGACATAGGTCATATTATATTTTCAAAAAAATTAGGGAGCCTTATAAAAACTCCAATAATGTAACCGTAATGTACCCGTGCGAAGCCGGGGCGGGCCGCTATACATTTCATAAAAAGGAATAACAGTGTCAACATGTTTTCTCGACGGCGATACGATAACATTGGAAGATTGCGCTCGAGGAACTGAATTCAGCGAAATGTTTTCGCAATCGCATCCTAATTAGACTAGAGTACGTGGAAGGGCGCTGTTTTACAGAATCATACTAAATAAATTTATATGGAATCCTGAATTCTGTAATAGGTTTTTAAATTGACATAAATATAACTTAGTATAGTTATGTCCGATTATCATCGTCTAGCATTTATACGCCGGGCCACGATGAAAGCGCCCGCATGGGTTTTTAGGTATGTTATTATAGTATTTTAGGTACTTACTATATTATTAGGTTTTTCATAATTTATCTTTCCTGTCCACAAAAATCATTAAAATTCGTTCAGCCGTTCTCGCGTGGTGCACATTTAAACTTACAAACATACACCTTTTTTCACTATATTTATAACATTAGAACACAGAAGCAGTAGCTACAACAAACTGGTAACACGACAGTCGCGGTTGAACCGCCCGTCTGCCGCGTCCAGTTGGGCGTCTCCCAAGTGCCGGCGGATTAATCAATCGGCGCCATCAATTTGTACTCACAATAGCCACTCCATTGTCTTCTGTGTCTTAATTGACAATTTTCTTTAGTTTACGTATGAATTACGTTAACTAAAGTTTAGTTATCAAAACGCATCACACGCAAATTTGTAGAAAAAACGCACGTTGAAATGATTGAAGTATTTTTGCCAGAAAACAAAATGCGTAAATTAATTAAATTTTGGTTATAATTTCAAAAGACTGGCGCATTCGATCTGGAAATCTTGGAGTCCACCTTAAGTAGACACAGGGCAAGACTGCCTCATTACAAAGTTCTCCCCACAAGAGTACTGGGTATCTTTAAGGCCGGAGTCGCACATGTAATGCGATTGCGATGCGACAGCGATTTAATTGAAATAAGTGTGTCTTTAGACAAATGGCAGAGTACACTTACACAAGCAAAAATTTGGTTATTGATGAACCCCCCCCTGGTTATCTTTCAAATACACCCTTAAACCTTTAAAATACCCCGAGAAAAAATGTCTGAGCCAGGCCCACACATTAAACAAATATTTATGTTAACAAAATGCAGGCAGACATTCTGTACTAGAGTCCAAACACGGAATTTTAAAAAGGCCACGTGCTTTTGCATTAAATTAATTCACCCTCTTTAGATCAAAGGCCTTTTGGACACCGCACTGTAGTACATATGTTTCCGACGGACATACATACACTTAATTAGGTATATAAGAATGTTATTCGATACCAATCACAATGGCGCTGCCTCCGCTTCCACCCCGCAACTTTTTTAATAATTAGGATATTTTGATGCAAGTTATTACTAGTGCGGTGTCCAGAGGGGGTAGTATTATGTGCCAGGTATGGTGTGGAGGGTTTGTGTGTGTGGGGTGGAGGGTTTCAGTGTGTGGGCGGGGAGCTTGAGTGTGTGTGTGTGTGTGTCTGGGGGGGGGTGCGTGCACTGACCTTGCTGACTAGCATATCAGTCTCGTCGAAGTGTCTGCCGAACATCTTGGGCGACTCGCCGGGGATAGGCTCGATCTTGATGCAGACCTCCTGGCCCTTGCGAGCCGTCTCCACCTGCTTGTGGTTCACCTCGATCGACGTCACCAGCCCCAGGTCCACGAACTCACCGGGGACCTAAGGTAAATTAACATTTATTCAGACGCTATCGGGCTATCCCACACATATAGATTTACATAGATTACGCAAATGCATGTACTTCGCGTGTACGAAACCCCGACCAAGCGTCAAGGTTGGTCGCCGCTAACTTACAGTCCGCGCGACTACAGATATAAAAAATATGAGTATGAGCGACATAATCACTAGAGAGAATCGTAGCGGGCGGAGGGGCATCGGCGGCATCGGTGTCTTTGAATTGGTTTGGATTTCCCGTCACGAATGACGTCACAGTAGGTGTTAAAAATTCGGCTCGCTTGGTTTCAATACAAATCGTGATACTTGCGTTATTTATGTAAATCTATATCTATGGGCTATCCCTAAATGGAGTATGTGCCGTTACGCATTTTTTTTTATACAACAAAGTCGCCAAACAAGCGTGCGACCCGCTTGATCTTAAGCAGTTACCGTAGCCTATACAGGTTGAAACAGAAAGGGTATACTTTATCTTTCAAAACTTAACTTTGTAATTCTAAAACCATCAGCTTTGCAGGAAACTTAAAAAACCAAAGGTGTTATAGGAATACAACTGTTGACAGATTTCATAAGTCTACCAAAACTTTAGTACTTCAACTGTCCCACAAAGCCAATAGTTTTAGATTTACAAAGCAAAGTTGCAAAAAAAATTGTATACCCATTTTGTTTCACCTGCTGCTCGCAATACCAATGGCATTGCTCGGAAAGGGTGAGGTGGTATTCTGGCTCTCTCACTCATAGAACGAAACGCAGCTATAATAGCTACATTACGCCGATCTTTTGTGAGATAGTGGTACTACCCCATTCGAGCCAGCTCGTATATGAACTGTTATAGTCAAGGGAAAGCTCGGCTCTACCGCCGTGAAAGTTCGAAGTTTCGAAGTGTATTGGTATAACTTGGTTGACGACCGTTTGGCGCAGTGGTTTGAGCGTAGGCCGCTCGGCTCACTGCATCGGGTGGTTGCGAGTTCAATTCCCGCCGCGGCAAATTTCGGAAATGGCCTTTTCGTAATTTGCCCAGGTCTAGATGTCACTGGGATCGCCCCCAGTCCATTGTACGGTACTCGTAGTAGAAGCGTTGCTTAGTTTGGGACCATACAGTTTTTGTGTCAGTCCTTGTATTAATTATTTATTTACTCACTTCTTTACTGGGCACGCAGATGGGTGTTCCTTCCTTCACGATCCCAGCTTCCACCATCACACCGGCGACGATGGGATCTCGGGAGTTGAACACGAATTGCGGCATCACCTGATAACAATAGCTATTAATATAACAGCACACTTAGGGCCTGTGCACACCTCGATTTCTAAAGGCGTCGTCGACGCGCGTTTTAAAAACATGCGTCGACGGCGCACTTTTATCCTACAAAGGTCAACAGGCTACATCTGACTCGCGTGCGTATCGCTACAAACGCACGTCACGTCGCGTTTAAAATACGTGGTGAGCACAGGCCCTTAGTATGAAAATACAAATCGATTTAGGTTGTCTTTTTTAAATTAAAAACTAGCTGATAGCTCCGCCTAAAATTTAAAACAAATACTTTAATTTTTTTGTTACTTCGAATCTTCTCATTATATCAGCTATCTGCCAGTGAAAGTACTGTCAAAGTCGGCGCAGCTGTTTCGGAGATAAGCCGGAACAAACAGAAACAGACAAAAAAAATTGATTTTTTTTTTGTTGTATGTAGTACTACTTCTCATTTATTCTTAAAAGATGGACGGCAGGTGGCCTTTCCGACATCGGTAACTTTCTATCAACCGTGAATATCCCCCCCCCCCCCCCCTGGTAAGGTGAAATTGTTGTGAATACAGCGGGGGGAGGGGCAAGGTAAGGTAAGGTGAAATTGTTATGCCCCCATTTATGTAAACCGACCTTGAGTTTGCACGGGAAGACGGCGATGTGCTTGAACTCCTCGCGCTTCCGCTGCTTGAGCTCCTCGCGGTACGCCGTGAACTTGTCGAACAGGTGGTAGATGATGTCCGCAGCGAATATCTTCACGCCCAGGTTGTCCGCCATCTCCTGGGCGTCGCGTTCGATCTGTGACACGCGATTATATGACTTATCCAATCGTAATACAGTTTCATTCATTGCTTATAGCGATCATGTCTACTTACGCCTAAAATAAAATACTTGTACCCGCCGCGTACCAACGCGAACGCAAACTATGACCCAAAAAAAATAATATAATGTCAAAGTTAAATAGTGAACATTATAATTAAATATGTTGTATAGATTTTTATGTTTTTTTTGTTTATATCGCCAGACTGACACACCAACTGTAAGGTCCCAAACTAAGCAACGCTTGTACTATGGGTACCGTACAATAGATAGGGGGCGATCCCAGAGACACCCAGACTAGGGCAAATTACGAAGTGGCCATTTCCGAAATTTGCCACGGCGGGAATCTAACCCGCAACCACCATGGGCAGTGAGCCGAGCGGCCTATGCTCGAACCACTGCGCCAAGCGGTCGTCATTTGTAAATTGTATTTATTTATTGTGATACATAGGTAAGGCAATACAAGATGGTTTAATTTGTTGTATTGTATGTATGTGTCAGTTTTAATTATTAATTTCTGGCGTTACACACCTTCACATCGAACGCCAATATGGTGGCGTATTGAGAGTCGTGCTCCAACATGGCGGACGCCTTCATGACGTCACGCTTCACAACCGGACCTATCCTGATCGCAGAGTACTGAAACAAACATTATAACACTGTGAGTACTGAAACAAATAATATCCTTAGTTATTTACTGATAACTGATAACAGTTTACTGTGTGTTATTTAAGTTTCTTGGATAAGTTACAAAAAATATAATAATAAATAAACTTGAACCGACTTCAAAAAAACCTGGGTGCACTAAAACGCTAGAAATAACTAGCGACTTTATAATTTATCTTATTTGGAGTCGGTGCCAATTCAAGTAACTAGGGGTAGGAAGGTGCCTAAGAAGTTGCCCTAACGTAGCGTAAAGATAGCGGATTATTTTTGATTCCTATCAAATTAAAAAAATATTTATCATATCGGTTTATAAATTTCGGAGTTCGGAGGTAACAAATATTAAAAAGAAAAAAAATTACACATGAATTGAGTACATCCTCCTTTCTGAAGTCGGTTAAAAAGAGCTACGGTGTTATTAAAATCATTATAAAGTTAAGGTGAAGGCGCCTGTCTAGCCCGCGAAATTCAAAATTTTCGAGTATTTTTCTAGTTTATCCAAAATCTGAAAACATTTAAGACAACATTTTGTGATTTGCGAAAAACACAGTATGCAGTGCGTTTATTAATACATTTATTTTACTCTAAATATTATCACGGTGGATATGATACTAGTAAATCACTAAATATACAAAAATTGCCAGATTATCTGGATAGCTGTCGTTCTTGAAATGTTTTAGAGTAAGTTGGATATATTAATAAATGCACTGCACACGGTCTTTTTCGCGAATTACAAAATTTGTCTTTTATTATTGTCAGATTTTGAAAAATTTCTAAAAGAACTCAAAAAATTTGAACTTCGCGGGCTAGATGGGCGCTTTAGCCTTAAAGGTTCTCTTTTTACTGGAAATTACTCTTAATATACACAGCTGCTACTAAGCAACCGTCAATCAACGGTGCCATTTCTAGCCGGAAGCCAAATCCCCCCCCCCCAATCCCCTGCCTATGTCCCCTCCCCTTGAGGTCGGCAGCGTGCGAACAATGCCTTTGGTATAATAACCAAATATAGGCTACGATAACTGCTTTACATAAAGCGGGTTGTAGGCTTGGTTCCCGAGTTTCTTTACATAAATAATGTTATATAAATACTAGCTGTGCCCCGCGACTCCGTCCACGTGGAATGTGGACCACCCTTAACATTTAGGGGTTATGAAAAATAGATAGAGCCGATTCTCAGACCTACCCGATATGCACACAAAATTTCATGAGAATCGGTCGAGCCGTTTCGGAGGAGTATGGTAACTAACATTGTGACACGACACTTTCATATACGAGTATAAGATTCCATAGCGAATATATGCATTGTTTTGCTCATGATTCGGCTAGCGTCTGTCATAGACATTATATTATTAAATGCATTGTTTTGCTCATGATTCGGCTAGCGTCTGTCATAGACATTATATTATTAAATGCATTGTTTTGCTCATGATTCGGCTCCCGTCTATCATAGACATTACATTAATAATACTTACGGGAATCTTGCTAGTCCTAAGGAACTCGAGCAACGCCTCGAGCGAGCCGAGCGTGGAGGCTTGCACGTACACACCGCGCTCCGTCAGCTTGATGGACGACAGCGCAGACTTCAACTCGCGCGCTACTTCCTCCCTGATAAAACACAAATACGTCAGAACATGACATCTACCTACGAGACATGACACCTACGAGGACATTAAAAGCAAGGCCATAGGGGCGGGTTTTAGACTAGCGTTTTTTCGGCGCGTTTAAGCTCGTTTTAGGGAATGCGTGTAGGGAGCGTATAGGCGCGACTTTTATAATAAACGCAGCTTGTAACGGAGTTCACGCGCTATAAGCGTTATTAAATGTGTTTTAAAAGTTATTTCTTACTTGACACCACTGCCCAAATACCTTTAAGACATATATATCGTATTCATAAATCGATCTCAAGTCTGAGAGCGGTCTTGGAAATGTAAAACTTACGTGATTCCAGTGCGAAATGACATGTCAAAAGCGTACTCAAGATCGCCTTCAATTTGAGATCGATTTATTAATAAAGCCCTTAAACTGGGTGGGCCATATTTAAAAAAGAAAGAAGTAGACACTTTTAAGCTATTATTGGTGTCAGTGGTTTTTTGATACTGAAGAAATGAATCATAGAAATACTAGGGTAATTAAAATACACATGGTGGTTGGGGGTTCGATTCGCGCTGGGGCCAATTTCGGAAATGGCCTTTTCGTAATTTGCCTTGGTCTGGGTGTCACTGGGATGGCCCCCAGGTCCATTGTACAAGTATAAGCCCATAGTATAAGCCTTGCTTAGTTTGGGACCATACAGTTGGTGTGTATTTCTGGTGATATTTATTTATTTATGTATAGTAATAGAACCACTGTCTGATTGATCATACAACTCACTTGAGCACGTCGACCTCGTCCGGTTTGTGGGCGACGAGCAGGTTGAGCCCGGCGATGGCCTTCTCCAGCTCCTTGGCGGCGATCTTCACCCCCTGGGCGCCCACCACTTCCTTGTGCTCAATGTACGCGTTCTACAACAATATGGACCTTATTAACTGAGTAGTACGAACCGAACATTGGACTGCGCTATTAATCACGCCGGCAGACGTATCCGTGCAATAGAATAGTAGGGAATCCTGTTATTTTTATCACGTTTATGAGTTTGTTATTTATTCCGTTGTCCAAACTTGATGTATGTTAGATAAGTTTTATATTTTACTCGCTTTTGAGAATTTCGTAATAAAAACACGTCAAACTTTTATTTAAATAAAAAAAAATGTATAGTATGTACATTTATTATTAAGGTGTATAATAAAGGCCTCTGACCCCCATTTCAGAGGTTGAACGCGGCCGGGCCATTAAGTGTCCGGATAAAAAAATACAACATTGGACTGTGCCAATACAAAGGACTACAGTACCCGTCCTGTAAGTTGGTCGGCCTGATGCTAGTTCTAGCCTGTGTAGCAACGCCTGTTGAACCATCTTAAAGGCGGTCAACTTACAATACGCGTACTGTACATCTATTAACAAACATTATTCTTACAAGCTGCTTACAGTAGACGTATATTAAATGTCCTAGAAGATACGGGTCGCTAAAAAAAGACAAAGAAGGAAGCCCACAGACGAACCCGACAAAGACTTATTCAACGCTTTACTATGAAGATATAGCATCAAAATTTCTTGTTCAGGTCCGGCTGCTCGGTACGTACGGACGCGCCTAATGGCGAACGACTGCCGTGTGGGCAGGTCAGGTTTTCAGGAGATTCTAAGGCTCGTATCAATAAATCTATCTCAAGTCTGATAGCATGACACTTCTAAAATCAATCTAATACTTGAGATCGATTTATTATTACGGGTCAAAGTTAGAGTGGTGGTTTTGAACTAGCTAGGCCCTCACCTTGACCCTGAGCTCCTTCATGGGCTGCGGCATGAGCAGCGAGCGGATCTGCGTGACGATGGGCCCGTCCGTGCCCGCCAGCAGCACGGTGTCGCCCTCGCGCAGCGTGCCGTTGATCAGGATCGTGTCTATGGTCGTGCCCAGACCGGGGATCGCTTTTACCTGGACCGCGGAACGGGAATTGATGGAGATTAGCGATGGTTTTGAACTAAAATAATTTATAATATCGGATCTAATAACAATCTTAGAGCAATAAAAGGCTAGAAATAATGTTGAATTATATTATTTGGAGATAGTGCCAAGTGTGTGAATAAACTTATTATTTTTACTCAAAAGAAAACTTAAATTGGCAAAATACGGGTCGAAATGAAAACCGACTACAATATTGACATTTGCCCATCTCCTAGCATGTTGTCTTTTTCCATTTCTTCCCATTTTAACAGTTGCCCATCTACCACTTTGACATTTACCCATCTCCTATAATTATGTCATTTGCCCGTCTCCTATCATTTTGACATTTGCCCATCTCCTATCATTATGACATTTTCCCATTTCCTACTATTATGACATTTGCCCATCTCCTATCATTCTGACATTTGCCCATCTCGCATCACCCCTTGCCTACGGGCACTCACCTCCAGCACGGTGGCGAGCAGCTGGTTGGAGAAGACGAGCCGCTTGTGCAGCGGGCCCTCGCAGGCTTGCACGATCATGGCCAGCAGGTTGCCCATGCCCTCGCCCGTCACCGCCGACGTCGGCACTAGCGACACGTACGTGCGGGGGTCCGGGTTCTCGTAGAACAACGCCGCGTTCAAACCCTGCACACATATAAATCATCTGTAACATTACACTAACATCACATATAATTTTAATAAATAAATAAATATCGCCAGACTGACACACCAACTGTATGGTTACAAAGTTTACAAACTAAGCAACGCTTGTACTATGGGCACCGTACAATGGACTGGGGGCGATGCCAGTGACACCCAGACCAGGGAAAATTACGAAAAGGCCATTTCCGAAATTTGGCCCGGCGGCGGGAATCTAACCCGCACCCACCATGTGCAGGGATCGAGCGGCCCACGCTCGGACCACTGCGCCAAGCGGTCGTCGTAATGAAACGATAATACAAAATTGATTCTTGGATTCGCCTAAAAGCCTTCACAAATTTCGTGTAACTTTAAACCGACTTCCACTGCAAGCAGTACACAAATCTGAATCTATTTAGAAAATGAACTCTAGGACCTATGAATATAGTTTAAAATCCCACAAACCTGCTCAGAAAACTGCAGCATAACATCCTTGCTCCTCTTCTCGAACTCCAACTGTGTGTTGGGCTGTTGCATTTTCAGTATATCCCTAACGTCTTTCCGCTGCGCGCTCTGCCAGTCGTACAAGCGGTCAATCTTGTTCAACGCAACTAAAAATGGAGTCTTCTTCTGCTTCAGTAAGTTTATGGACTCAATGGTTTGGGGTTCCAGCCCGTGCATGATGTCTACCACCTACAAGAAATATGCTTATTTATATATTATACTAGCTGTGCCCGCGACTTCGTCCGCGTGGAATTTAATTGACAAAGTTTCATACAAACTTTCATCCCCTATTTTATCCCCTTGGGGGTAGAATTAATCAAAATCCTTTCTTAGCGGATGCCTACGTCATAACATCTACCTGCATGCCAAATTTCAGCCCGATCCGTCCAGTGGTTTGGGCTGTGCCAACGCACGCAACGCATCAAGCTATCAACATAGATCACTATGTCAGTCAGTCAGCCAGTCAGTCAGTCACCTTTGAGTTATATATATTTAGATATTAAGGTTCAGGATTAAGTGAGATACTCTTCAGGCATGCTAACAAAACGTAAAATAAATACAATGGTCATAATGCAGACTGTCATTTTATATCCTACTAAAAAATAAATCCTACTATAAATGCGAAAGTTTGTGAGTGTGGATGTATGTTTGTTAATCTTTCACGCAAAAACTACTGAACGGATTTCGATAAAATTTAGAACACAGATAGTTTATAACCTGGATTAACACATAGAATACTTTCCTTAAGTCTACGCGGACGAAGTCGCGGGCAGCAACTAGTTAATTTATATTTAGCAAGACGTTGAGAGCGCGCTTATTTAAAACCCGATATAGATAAATAAATATCTCCATACAAACACACCAACTTAATGGCCTCAAATTAAGGGGGAAAATTATTATGGACTTTGGGGGGAAGTGGGGCGATGCCGGTTACACCCAGACCAATTCCGAAACTTGCTCAGACGGGAATCGAACCCGCAAACAGTGCATTGTGCTGAGCGGTCTACGCTCTAACCACTAGAGCACGTCACAAAATTTTTGAAAACTCTAAAAGTAAAGAAATTACATTAGGACAAGACAGATATTTATACTTATACCCAGTAGGTAACCACAAGCTAAGGCAAATGATGACGAAGGACATACTCACAAGAATAGCGATATCGCAGAGGGAGGAGCCTCTGTTCCTGAGGTTGCTGAAGGACTCGTGGCCGGGCGTGTCGATGATCAGCAAGCCGGGCAATTTGAAAGCTATCTCATTCACCTTGCAAATGAAGATAATATTTTTATTAACTTATGACTTGTAGCAAAGCTGAAGTGGGACTGGGCCGCCACGTCGCACGAAAGGATCCGCAAAGGTGGGCAAATCTTATCAATACCTGGACGCCCAAAGACGGTCACCGACGTCATGGCAGGCCAAGGCGAAGATGCGACGATTTGAACACCTTTGCGGGTAATCCTGGCCACAACAAGCCCAAGATAGGGACCGAAAGGGGCGACATAAAGGGGAAGCCTTTGCCCAGCAGTGGAACATAAAATAGGCTACTTTAAAAAAAAAAATACTACTTGTTTAAAAGTGGATACACAAAGAAATCATCGTGATCGTGACATTCCAATTTTAACTTAACAATTTTCCCCTAATTCTTGACCACCAATCTCTGGGATCTTTAATTATCAAATTTTAACTTAAGGCTAAAGCGCCCATCTAGCCCGCGAAGTTCAATTTTTTTTCTTCTTTTAGAAATTTTTCAAAATCTGACTATAATAAAAGACAAATTTTGTAATTCGCGAAAAAGACCGTATGCAGTGCATTTATTAATATAACCAACTTACTCTAAAACATTTCAAGAACGACAGCTATCCAGATAATCTGGCAATTTTTGTATATTTAGTGATTTACTAGTATCATATCCACCGTGATAATATTTAGAGTAAAATAAATGTATTAATAAACGCACTGCATACTGTGTTTTTCGCAAATCACAAAATGTTGTCTTAAATGTGTTCAGATTTTGGATAAACTATAAAAAATACTCGAAAATTTTGAATTTCGCGGGCTAGACAGGCGCCTTCACCTTAATTCATTAATTTTAACACTACCTCTTGGGAACCAATCTCTGGAATCTTTAGTGATTCATTTTTAACTTAACAACTGTGCCCCAATTCTTAGATACCAATCACTAGAAGCTTTAGTGTTCTTATTTATACTTAATAATTTTGACCTATTTCTTAGGCAACAATCGCTGGGATCTTTAAAGATCTAATTTTAACTTAAAAAATTTGCATGAATATAATGCATGGAAATCCATGAATTATTGCAGTTGGTAAAGAAAACTGACCCCTTTGACATGCCTAGTCTGCTCCTTGATGTTCTCGATGGGCACATTGGTGGCTCCGATCTGCTGCGTGATGCCGCCGGCCTCGCCGTCCTGCACGTTGGTGCGTCGCAGCTTGTCCAGGATCTTGGTCTTGCCGGTGTCCACGTGGCCCAGCACGCATACCACCGCGGCGCGCAGCGGGTTGTTCACCTTGTTCGCTTCGTTATCTTGACGACGTTTCTGTGAATTTAAATGGAGATAGAACATACTGGAGCTAGAATTTTAACTTGGTATTGAATATCGTATTGTTATTTTATGTTGCGGTTTTAAAAGAAACCGCACTTACGAAGAAATTATTAAAAGCGATACGGACTTGTTCGCTATCTTATTTCGCCTGGTTAGAAGCTTGAACCCTCTATCAGACGGACTTTGTTACAACAATAGGGCTTAATCTGAACCCTTTAGTTTCGTAACACTAAAATGCCACTTAGTTTCTTGCTAGATCTTCTCATAGGTATTGGAAGATCCACCAAGAATTTGTACTTAACATATGTGTTAGGACGTTTTATATGCGATCCAATGGTAGATAGAATATTAATATGTCATCTTTTTAAATGATTTGAATTTGTTTGGAAATAAATTATGAGGCTCACCGCAGGTCTACTTTACACTTTTCAAGTATGTTTCTGAGGTAGGTGCGCGTTTTGTGGGGTGATGAATGACGAAATAACTTTAAGAAGAAAGTTTTTTTTTTTATTGTTGTACCTCTAATCTCTTCAGAACAAGTTCCCTCTTCTTTTGTGCATCAGTCATCTGCTCGTCATCGTCCGAGTCCTCTTCCGAGCTGGTCTCCTCTTCTGAACTTGAGTCTTCCTCTTCTTCTGAACTCTCTTCTTCTTCCACCTTCTGAACAAAAATTTACAATGGTGCTAATACAGTTGGTGCAAAACCAAATTTCACTAAACTAACGGTATTATCATTCTGATCGTAATTTATGAGCAAGATATAAATGTTTTAAGAAATGCCAAATTTAATTTAGTTGTGATTGGACGACAATAGAATCGAATCAATATAATCAAGAATGATTCTTAATTAACTTTAAAAATTTGTCTACTCTACAATAACCTGTTTTGTTTTCTTTATTCACAATATTGCCCATGACAATAAGCCATCATCATGCTAAGTTACATAGAAATCTATCCTGCAGTCTCCAAGTGACGTGCGTTCAGGTAGATAAACATTTAAAAAAAATATATTTTCATGTGACGGCCTCATTCCATTGTCTATTTCAAGAGTAAGTTTCTAAGTCACATTTGGCAATTTGCCAATGTGTTTCTTCTAACTCTGCATTGCACTCTCGCCGTGAACAAGAAGGAAACTTCGAAACGAGTGTGGACAAGACGAATTTTTAACCCTCGAAAAAAAAGAGGGGTGTTATAATTTTAACATGTGTATTTGTGTATCTGTGTGTCTGTCTGTGGCATCATAGCGGCCAAGCGGATAAACCGATTTCAATTTTGTTTTTTTTTTGTTAGATAGGTATCCTGATTGAGGGTGTTCTTAGCTATGTTTCATGAATATTGGTTCAGCCGTTTGAAATTTATCAGCTCTTTTGTAGTTTAAAAGTCGTCGCATCGGGGCTATTCTAAGTTTTCAATTTTAGTTATTACTCATAAATTGTATGTATTGTAATCAGGGTAACATTTAAAGAAAATGTAATTTACATTGAAAATAGCAATTCATTCAATAGATATGTGTGTATCTTGCACAGTAGTGATTTCCCTAATGGAATTTCACAGGACATGAAGCTTGTATATAACAAAAGGCTTTGTTGGCATCAATGGTGGGACTACAATCAATACACCCTTTGTATTACCCATTTTCTAAAAAACTACAATCAGGTCAAATAAAAATAACTTTATCCGACACTCCTAACTTTGTTATTTTAAAGATTTTTTTCCAAAAGGATAGGCAGGGTGCAATGTTGTATTGTACAGCCGCATTTCGCTGGTGATATTCGATTACAATATACTAGGAAGGCGAGGCAATGTGGGCTGCAAAAACTGCTTAACAAACATTTTATCATAGCCCAGGCGCCTTTAAGGTTAGGGGGAATGAAAATGGGTGCAAAGGTGCACCCTGACTCACAACCAAAGACCTTATCAGAAATTTTCGTTTCAACCACCACAGCAATTCATTTTGATAAATTAAAATTTTTGTAATAGTCATAATGACATAGCTAGCTGTTTAAAAGTTAGTTACTACCTAAATAGAATTAGAAGATCAAGAACATTTGCATTTCAAGATACCTCTTTCTGTTTTGACTTCACTTCGGACGCGGATTTCTTATCTTCTTTGACAGGAGTGGCAGGCTCCTCTGGCTTTGGTGGCTCTTCATCTTCAGAGGATTCCGCATCCCATGAATCCTTTATGGCTTCCGTGATCGATTCCTTCTTATCGGCTTTCGGAGGCTCATCCTACAAATTGAAATGATTAATTAACTTTGAAAAGTATTCATAAGCTCTTTTATGTGCCAACATGCATAATTATTGTTTGTTGTGTGTACAGGTGTTGTAAGTATTTACTACTATGTAAATGTTGAAGGAATAATAATATTAAAGTGAGTAAAATGTTCGGAGAAATCTGAAGACTACTTGATGGTTTGAGGATTCATTCTTTAAAGTTATATTAATAGATGAAAGAAGGGAAATTTTAGAAATGATTTCTTTAAAGGGGAGACCTAAATGTATTTCAACCACAGGTAAAAGTGAACATAAATATGAAAAAAAAGAACAAAAAAACATTTACCTTCTTATCTACTATTTCCAGGTCAATCTTCTTCTCTTCGGAAGGTGTGGCAGGTGTCTCTTGTGATATTTGCGTCTTCAACTTACCAGGCTTCAGCCTAGTACCCAGCCTTGGTGGTTTCTTCTCTGCTGATCCAATCTCCACACCTTGAGCTTTGAGGGACTCCAACATAGCTTGAGCCCTGGCTTTCTCCGCTTTTTGTTTGGGAGTTAATAATTTGCCTTCAGCTTTAAGTCTTTCTTTTCTCTCCTTTTCCTTCTGCTTCTTCCTTTCTTTACGTTCCTTTTCTAATCTTATTGCTTCTAATCTCTGCTCTTCACGTTCTTCTTCCTTCCTTATCCTCTCCTCCTCTTCCTGTTTCAGACGTTCTTCCTCCTCTTTGACTTTCTTTAAAGCCTCTTGCATAGCAGCAAGAGTCTTTTTCGTGGGACCTTTCTTTCCTTTGTCATCCTTATCTCCTTTATCGCCTTTCTTCTTCTTCTTACCTTCAGTGGCAGTTGCATCTCCCTCACCATCTTTTTCTTCTGACGGAGCTTTAACTTCTTCTTTAGCTTCTTGCACTTCTGGTTTACTTTCTTCAGTCTCTGCAGCCATTTTCGGTTTAACTTCAGTTGTATCCTTTTTAGGTTCTTGCTCTTTGTCTTTTTTCTTGGCTTCTTGTTTTTTCAATTTCTCTCTTTCTTTTTTCTCCTTTTTCTTCTGTGCAGCAGTTTTTATGGTCACATCATTCTCATTATCGCTGCCTTCTTTTTCCTCTGCCTCGTTATCTAATTCCGTAGGTTCTTCTTTTTTACCTTTCTTTTTTGTTTTTGGCTTTTCCTCTACAGGTTCCTGTGGTTTCTCAACTTCAGTAGCAGGTGTGGGTTCTTTTTTTATCCCAGAGTATTCCATTTCTAATTCAGCTAATACTTTTTCTAAATCATCATCACTTTCATCCTTCTTTCTCTTGGCTTTCTTGCCTTTTTTACCAGCCGGCTCTTTCTTCTCTTGGGTGGGTTTTTTCTGCTGTTTCTGAACAGGTTTCTCATCATCAGATGATGGTGATGCTTCAGGTGGTGATATATCACCATCTTCTATTTCTAATAAAGAGAATGCACTCTTCTTTTCTTCTTTCTTTTTGTTCTTATTGGGTTTTTGCTCTGATTCTTCATCTGATTCATCTATATTGCACAATTTTGATAAATTTAAAATGAAAACAATGAGTCATAGAAAAAATATTTAAAAGATTCTCCACTACTATAATACTACAGTGACCAATATGAGTTACTGTGCCTAGATTAAACTCATATGAACCCTGGCTTATGAACTAGATATCTATTTGATTTAAGTAATTTAATTTCACCCTGTCCTGTAATCACCATCCTTCAGTATGCATGCAGTAAGTTGGCCGCCCAAAGTTGATTCATATAATGTTGCCTAATTGTTAAAAAAAAATACAATAAACGTCATCAATCCAAGTCATTTGCCTAGCTGTTTGATAAAATGGCTGAATATCATTCAGGCCGCTAGTTGAATAGCTCTGTTTAGTAAAGTGGCTAGGCTGTTGATTGAACGGCGAATTAAGCTAGTTGGCTGCGACATATATATTGTGATGCCACTAAAACAAACTTCAGACCGGCCAACTCACAGCATGCATACTGTACAATTGACAAAATTGTTTTTTTATGCAAAACATATGTGACACTATAGGAATATGTTGTTCATCCTGGATTACTGTGAAATAAATAGGCCTAAAATTTCCTTGAAAATAGGTGCCTAAAAATTGTATACAATATGAATAGATACTTACCCTCATCACTACTGTCACCTTTTTTCTTCCGAGACTTATTTGAAATTGAGACATTTTTAATATTTTTTGTGACCTCCTTGACATCCTCATCAACAGACTTCTTGTGCTTTGCTTTGGATTTAGGCTTTTCATCTTCACTCTCATCGGTATCCACAGATATCCTGCAAACATAGGAAATAATATCACTACATCCACAAAGCCATAATCATGTGTAATTTTTTTTGTAAGCTTATACACACTTTTTGTGTAAAATATACCTAATTCTGCTGTTCTAAAGTGTAAATAAATTATGGCATATTGTTACAGTTTTTCTAAGGCCAGATTTAGAGAGTATTTATTCTATTTTCTTTTCTAAAATAGTAATAAGGAGTTAACCTCTGAAGTGCTTACTTTTTTCCTTTTTGCGCCGCCGGCTTTGTGTCAATGTTAGTGGTTTCTATATCACTATCGCTGCAATTAATTGTGAAATATTAATACATAAATATAAACGTAGCAAACTGCATCAAAAACATATGCCACTGGCAAAACCTACCCGTCCTCTGCGGTCGTATTCTTCTTTCCTTTTTTAGCCTTCCCCATATCGTCAAACGGTTATATTAAGTCACAATGCCGGGAATATAGTGAGCTATTAAGGTATATATTATAATTTCTATCATGTGAAACGTGATCAAGCGCACTGAATTATTCCTCTAGCCGAAAATTAATACGATCGTGTCGTCGTCGTGTCCGTCCAGCACTCACGTCACAGTCAAAGAGAATCCGAGAACTAGCCGCTGTCACACAGTGACAGCCAAAGGTGAAGGCAAGACCAAAAATAACATAGATAACAACATGAAGGTAATATAATAAAATAGAGAATGATCTTCTTGAGAGGATGTATCTATGTTGCAAATTACAGGGAGGGTATTCAGCTAGGCCAGAAAATAAATACAATTATAGTAGTATGGCAGTAGTAGTAATCACAGAGTTATAATTGAAGTAATGATAATAAATTGAAAGTAATAGTAGAGCACTACGTACATTATATGAAATTATGTTTTTGTTTCAAATAACATAACTCTGTGATTTCAATTATAACCCCCGTAGCTGGTGTATACACAATTGACGGACAGTTTCCGATATCGGAAACGAGCTTACAGCCTTTTTTATATGATTAAAATATGATTTTTCATACGCTACATATTGTGTGTTCACAGTTGACGAAAAGTTTATACTTTCTTACTTCTCCTTATTCCTTTGTAAAAGTAGGATGGAAGCTGTTGCTACTATTATCGGAAGTTTTCCGTAAACTGTGGATACCCTCAATATAGGTGATATGACCTAAAGTACTGTAATTCAATTCGTTGAGACTGACTTTTATCTATGGCAAAAAAAAAACAGTCAATCAACGGGAATTGACGGAAATGTGACAGCTGATTGTAAAAATTTTTAGTCAATTTATTTTTTGTTTCTAATCAATATGTATAAAGGGTTTACACGAATATTGGCTCTATATTTTGCAGATAAAATACAACCGTGTATTTCACCTATTCTTAGGAATAATGTCCTTTGTACACGCAAAGGTAATATAGGTTATATTTTCTTGAGGACGAAGAAGCATGACCGCGGTAACCCTTCGGCTCTTTTTGTCCCTGTGCCCGTTAAACCGAACCCTGATGACATAAACATTGGAGAGGAGTTCACTGGACGTCTCAAGAAACAGGACTTGTTGAAAATTCTCAACAAATTCTACCAGAAACCAGAGGTCAGAGTGTTGGCATCAGAGAATGGGTTGGATGACCAGCTATTGCATCAGGCGTTCTTGTCCTTCAGAAGACATTGCTTGGAACATGACCTACCTCCGGATTTACACATTACTATAAGTGATATTGTACAAGGTAAGAAACATTAAAATTGTATTCATTACTTCCACAATTCAAGCCAAATTAAATATATAGTTACAAATAGTTTGTATTCTTTTCTTCTTATCTACCTAAAGTGGGATTTGTAACTGTTTATTATCACGATAGGAAGCTATAATAGTCAATTAGTATTTCATTATTCAAATTTAAATATCAAAATAATATTTATTTTCAGGTGCTGGTCATGTAGACGACCTATTCCCATATTTCCTAAGACATGCAAGGCAGGCATTTCCACATTTGGACTGTTTGGAGGATCTGAAGAAAATATCAGATTTAAGAACCCCAGCTAACTGGTAACTGTGATATGACTTTGTTTTTAGTATTTCTCATTTGCTATGTGAAAATGTTTACAGTAATATATGTTGCTCATTCTTATTTATTTTATAGCAGAATATAAAGAGATCAGTTTGTGTTACAATATTTTATCAGTACAAACAAGGGGTTCCTTTTACCTTATCTAGTTAGTGGACACATTGAAGTTTTTCAATGACAATTATTAATTGTTCAGTTGTTGTTTTACACTCAGTATGTTGACATCATACCTTAGACTTTTTCTGATACTTTTCTTATTTACATTACAAAAAAATAATCATAATTTGTGTACTTATAAAAGAAATAATAACAGTAGATCCATAGTAAAGAAAGTGTGAAAGAGTAGAATGGAATATAGTTGTTTAATAATTGTCAAGGTACCCAGAGGCAAGGAGCATGAATAGAAAAATAGTGTTTCACGCTGGACCAACTAACTCTGGTAAAACATACCACGCAATGGAGAGATTTCTTACCGCCAAGTCGGGTGTGTACTGCGGCCCGCTGAAACTGTTAGCAACAGAGATTTATCACAAGTCAAATAAGAAAGTAAGTCATATTCTAGGATTTGTAGTTTGTATAATTAATAAGTACATGAAAAAAGTTATAGCACTTGATTAGTTCTAACAAAGGTATTTGATTAATATTAATTTATTGCATAAACATAAGTTATGTCTTATCATTACTATCAGTGAGTAAAATTTAGATTAAAAAAAAAATTGAAACGGTATAGAGCTATACTGGCATGTGGCTGCCATAATGCAGCGCGTGAGCGAGACAAAGAGTGTGAGCCCACTCTAGCATTAAGCAAACATCAATATCAAATATCTTTGAGTGATTCCTATTTGGCTTTTGCATAATTAGTTACAATTTCAGGGGACATCATGTGATCTGATAACAGGCGAGGAAAGAAGACACGCGTCACTGTACAATACACTAATAGGCCACACAGAAGAGCCTGACACCACCACAGAGAAGGACGCTGGAACATTACTTCTGGACGAAATTGAACTGCCTCCGTCCCATCATGTGGCTTGCACCGTTGAGATGACTTCTCTTAACAACACTTGTAAGTTTTAAATGGTACTTTGAAAAGTCACAATATGTTTAGAATATACTAGTGTTAAGGATTTTTTTTGACATAGGTCCATGTGTTTATTTTTTTAAAATAAAACAATTTTTAATCCTAGAAGACTCCAGAAATATGTAAAATATGAAATTATTGTACAATCATATTATTCTATATGTAATTGCATTGCGTAATCTATTAATCAATTCAGTTGAAATCTAATTGTGTATATATTGTTTTTAATATTGTCAATGTATATGTAACCTACATAGCCATCATGCAAAGTGTTAGGGTTTGTTTGACTGTCAATCGATAATATAATGATACGACTTCGATCGACAGCTTCTACATCGATCATTGATCGACGGTCGATTGATAGGTGTGGTAACACCTAGATATCAAACAATGTTATATTTTTTGTTTCAGATGAAGTTGCAATAATAGATGAAATTCAAATGATCGGCGACAGGGGTAGAGGGTGGGCGTGGACGAGAGCTATATTGGGTTAACATTTCATTATACACTCTAATTACACACCAATAAAGTGAAAAATAATTTAATACCTTTGTGCACATTGTGTAAGACCTAAAACAAATGATTTTTTAGGTCTTCAAGCTGATGAAATACACTTATGTGGGGAGGCTGGCTCTATAAATCTCATAGAAGAAATATGTAACACAACTGGTGAAGAACTGGAGGTAGCTATCTCCACAAATAAAATATATTAAGCTCAGCCTCCAAATGGCCATTAACCACAAATCATTTTGAGTTGTATTAGTGTTCACCCATAACTCGAAATTGCGTGTTGTGACACTTGCAAAAGAGGCTACAAACAGTGTTCTGGCATTAAAAAAGTGTCTAAATAATTTCTGGTCAATGATTAGCTGCGTACTTACTAACCGACCAGCCTCGCGAGTTAAGGGTATATTACCGTCAGATACCTTCGCTTGGCACAGTTATTCGAGTGTGGGCAAATTTCGGAAATGGCCTTTTCGTAATTAGCCCTAGTCTGGGTGTCATTGGGATCGCCACCAGTCCATTGTATGGTACCCATAACACAAGCGTTGCTTAGTTTGGGACCTACAGTTGGTGTGTCAGTCTGGCGATATTTATTATTTATAATACTTGTCATCAGGTACGGACATACAAAAGGCTGACAGAACTGAAAGTGGAGGACTCGGCCCTGGGCTCGCTGGAACACGTGCGGCCCGGCGACTGTATAGTGTGTTTCAATAAGAACGACATTTACAGTGTAAGTCGAGCCATTGAACAGAGGTCAGTCCCGCGGTGAGGCAGGTATCAGAAATACGGTGCATTATGACTTGTTTGGATACTGTTATCCAATGTCATACAAATTTGTCATACAATTTTCGCTATACCCTACTCTAAATTACATAAAAAAACTTTCATTACTAATGGTCTTCACAGAAGAAGTAATTTGATCAATAAACTCACCTTATTTGGAGTGTAATTTAAAATAAAAGTAGTTTCCGTTTATAAAGATCCAAATTTTTTTCGTTGTATAACAGTATTCAAGCAAGAGTTATTTTGATTATTAGAACGAGATGATTGAAACGAGAAGTTATCTAATTTCCTATCACTACGTAGTATAAAACAAAGTTGTCCCGCTGTCTGCCTGTCCCTATGTATGCTTACATCTTTAAAACTACGCAACGGATTTTGATGCGTTTTTTTTTAATATATAGAGTGATTCAAGAGGAAGGTTTATATGTATAATACATGCATAATATAGTAGAGAAACTCTGATAATTTATTGCACCCGTGCGAAGCCGGGGCGGGTCGCTAGTTATAATATATATATAAATATATATGCAACATGAAATCTTCGTGATATCCCTAGAGCATGTTTGATAACATGAAAAATCATCCAAAACATATATTATTATATCATTTTCAGGGGTCACGAAGTGGCTGTGATATACGGTAGTCTACCGCCTGGTACCAAGTTGGCGCAGGCGAATAAGTTCAACGACCCGGACAGCTCATGTAAGGTCATGGTGGCTACTGACGCTATAGGACTTGGGATTAATTTGTGAGTACAAAACTCTACATACATACCAAGTACTGTGTGAACTCTACATATTCCAAGATGTATGTCTTCTCAACCCTAGTTTACATTAATGCAATATTTGTATTAAATTATGCTGTTATCACCTATTTTGAGCTGTCAAAAATAGAGACATCTACATAAATTAGTAATGTCGGTGTGAACAAAGGGTTAGTCTTCCCAAAAGTAGATACGATATAGGTTTAGAAGAAAAATAAGATAAACAATTCTATCAAAGTTTTTCCTTCGAAGGTAACCTATCCCATTTTAAAAGTTTATTAAAGACTCGGTCTCAATTGTGTTGGCACACGAATAAATATGACTAAACCAACTGCATTGCCAATTGGCATCCTTGTTGTGGTCGTAACGTATGAGCGAGGCATAAATACTTTAATTTTATTCAAATATTTTTTTAAATTTCAGGAGCATTAGAAGGATAATATTCTATTCGCTAATAAAGCCAGTAGTAAATGAGGATGGAGATAAAGAAATGGATGTGATCAGTATATCACAGGCTTTACAAATAGCTGGTGAGTGATAGTGTCTAACATGTGCTATTAGTAGATGGGATTATATAGACTGTGTATATGCGCGAATAGCTGTGTACTGACTGAGTGAGTAGCCTCGCTCAGCTGTCTCGGTTCCGACCGTGGCAACTAGTGACACGCAATCAGTTTTATCCATGACAATTTAGAAGTGAAAATGAATCTATTGAGTACCTTCCCTATGTTGCCAAGAGGCAAGGAATTCTATAAAAATTCCTTTTTTTTATATTTCCGTGTGAGGTGAGGCATCCTCGCGAGGCTGCTCAGTCAATAAGTACTCGGCTATTGCCGACAAAAATTACCAACTCTCAGGCTGGATATCTTATTATTTATTTCGTATCTATACAAATAAATAAAATTGGAGTGTCTGTTTGTAATATCAAAATAACACCTTTTCACTAAATGCATATGAAAGTACATACGAAACCTTTAACAAAAACGCGATTTTAAAACTTTTTGTCTGTCTGTCTGTGTGTTTGTTCCGGGTAATCTCCGAAACGGCTGGACCGATTTTGACGGGACTGTCACTGGCAGATAGCTGTTGTAATAGGGAGTAACTTAAGCTACTTGAATTTTTGAAAAACAATTAGGGTTCCGCGTAAAAAAATTAAAACACATGAAATCAAAGAGTATCTCCGAAACGGGTGGACCGATTTTGACGGGACTTTCACTGGTAGATAGCTGATGTTATAAGCAGTAATTTAGGCTACTTTTATTTTAGAAAAACAAAATTTAAAAAAAGGAAAATTGGGTTCTGTCATGCGGGCTCAGAACGCGGGAGCGGGCTTTTTTGTTAAGTTAACTTCCACGCGGACGAAGTCGCGGGCTCAGCTAGTTTTAAATAATTCGAATCGATATCGCACACGGATTCGGAAAATTTAAACGTCTGTATTTTAGATATCTTTATAAGAGTTATTTTGAAAATTATCTCACTATTAGTAATCGTGAGCCATAATATTTGATTATTAACATACAAATATTTATCCAAAAAATTCAAAAATTGCTAAATACAAAATCAATGCTAAAATTGCATAAATAAATAAATATCGCCAGACTGACACACCAACTGTATGGTCCCAAGCTAAGCAACGCTTGTACTGCGGGTACCGTACAATGGACCGGGGGCGATCCTAGTGACACCCAGACCTGGGCAAATTACGAAAATGCCATTTTCGAAATATGCCCCCACCTGAACCACCATGTGTGCAGTGGTTCGATCGGCCTACGCTCGAACCACTGCGCTAAGCGGTCGCAATGTTTAAAGTTCCCGAATCCGTTTACAATATCGATTCGAATGGTTTAAAATAACCTCCCAGGTCGAGCGGGTAGATACGGCAGCGCCTGGGAGACCGGTTACGTGACCACGTACAGGCCGGAGGACCTCGCCACCCTGAAGACGTTGCTCTCCAAGCCGCCGGACCCCGTGACGCAGGCAGGCTTGCATCCCACCGCCGAGCAGATGGAGCTGTACGCGTATCATCTGCCTCACGCGACGCTTAGCAGTCTCATGGTGAGTGAATGAATAGACGATATTGATTAGAGGCCGCAACCAAATCATCATGAATTAATTGTGCATGGATTTTTTTTACTGTCTCAAGATAATATTGTTACGTGTGGTGTATACAAAATGCCGTTTGCGTTTCAAAACGTTTGTATGTATTTACGATCTCCACATAAATCATTATATAATAAATAAATAATTTAGCCCTTTTGACGTCCCACTGCTGGGCACGGGCCTCCCCTTAACATGAGGGGGATTCAGGCCATAATCCATCACGCTGGCCCAGTGCGGGTTGGCGGATTTCACATGTCTTTCGAAAATTGGTTAGACCTTCTAAGACATGCAGGTTTCCTCACGATGTTTTCCTTCACCGTACATAAATCATTAGCATGGAAATAATTTTTGGACTGTCTCATGATAATATTGTTACGTGCGGGGTATTCAAAATGCCGATTGCGTTTAAAAACCGAAATCGTATATTACACTTTACACAAACTTGACACTACTACACTAATACACATTAGTATACTTACACTAGTTACATAAAAATTACCAAATCACTCGGCAGTCGCACAGTAATCAAATATAGTCGCTTAGGTTGCTGGTATATTCCTCTTTGTTCAATTGTACTAAGATGTATTCACTGTAAACTGTAATGATGCCAATACTATCGTGATGACGAGCAAAAAATATCATATAAATTGCTATAATGTGGATTGTCTGACTTATTGGATATACCAGTTATTATTGAAATAAATGAGCGGATATCCTTTGTCTCCCAGGACATCTTCGTCCACCTATGCACAGTGGACGACTCGCTGTACTTCATGTGCAACACGGAGGGGTTCAAGTTCCTCGCGGAGATGATCCAGCACGTGCCGCTGCCGCTGCGCGCGCGGTACGTGTTCTGTTGCGCGCCCATCAACAATAAACTGCCTTTCGTTTGTGCTACATTCCTTAAGGTAAGTCGCACAGTCGCGCATAGATTTACATAGATAACGCATATGCATGTACTTCGCGTGTACGAAACTCCGACCAAGCGTCAAGGTTGGTCGCCGCTAACTTGCAGTCCACGCGACTACAGATAAAAAATAATAAGAGTATGAGAGGGAACTCGAGAGAATCGTAGCGGGCGGAGGGCATCGGCGGCATCGGTGTCTTTGAATCGGTTTGGATTTCGCGTCACTAATGACGTCACAGTAGGTGTAAAAAATTCGGCACGCTTGGTTTCAATACAAATCATGATACTTGTGTTATCTATGTAAATCTATATGTGTGGTAAGTCGATATTCCTATAGCGATACGTGAGCTTACAACAGGGTGTGCCTTCGGGGCGTATCAATATTTTCACCGATTTATAAGATCGTCTCTGGACTGTGCAGTCAAATATTAGAAACAACAACCTAAGTCGGTGTAAATGTTTCGCCGCCGGGCTGTTTTGCCATGGTCGGTTAGGACATGGCATGGCCCAGACAAAGGCTTGTGCCCGAGGTCCTCATTTGTCATTTGCCTCGCTCCTCGCTCGGTTCATGGAGGCTGCCTCGTGAGACTACGCGCTCAGTCTGTACGTGGCTATTGATTTTAAGTACCAATGCGAAGCCGCATATTGCATATTTTATGTGAAATTACTTTACACGGTCGGGGCACTGCCGTGCACCCAGATAAGTGATTTTGTCATTTTTGTTTTAATGTCCATAACTTGTGTGTTTCATTCTAATTAAAATGTGTAATTTTGGTAGAATATTAATCGCGTAACGTGAAAATGAATATTTTTCCCCCAGGTAATTTGCCACTTTGATTGACAGTGGCTAAATTTGAAAAACGAAGCCAAATGAAAAAAAAAGATGAGGATAATTTTGCAACATCCATTCCATATAGTGCTATGTCCACAGATGGTCCGCCAGTACAGTCGCAACGAGCCGATCACCAAGAACTGGCTGAGCAACGTGGTTGAGTGGCCGCTGCCGCTGCCCAAGACTATCATGGACCTGGTCCACTTGGAGTCGGTGTTCGATGTACTGGAGTTGTACCTGTGGCTAAGGTTAGATGAGATTTTTACTTGTTAAACACCCCAAACTAGTGTTGCCTAGTCGATAGTAATCGATAATTGATGGATTTATATTGACCTCGAAAGCTATGATAATAATAATAGGTATAAGTAAAACAATAATAATAATATAATAATATTGCCAGACTGAAAGACCAACTGTATGGTCCCAAACTAAGCGACGTTGTACTATGAGTACCGTACAATAGACTGGGGGTGATCCCAGTGACACCCAGACCAGGGCAAATTGCGAAAAGACCTTTTCCGAAATTTGACCCGGCGGGATCGAACCCGCAACCACCATGTACAGTGAGCCGAGCGGCCTACGCTCAAACCACCGCGCCAAGCGGTCTATCAACAGGGCTATCGATAGTATCAATACTATGCTAGTTTTTAATTGCTTGTTATCAATAGATACTGTAGATAGTTAGGCAACAAACCAAACTAAATAAATTATTATATTTTTGTAATAGAGTTGATATTTGCACAGTCTCGCTATCTGGCTCAGTCGGGAGTTGGGGGGTTATCAATTTTTATATAAAAGCGTGTCATTATTAAAGGTCTAAATTGTTTGGCCCACAGCTATCGGTTTCCCGATATGTTCCCGGATGTTAAGTTGGTGCGGGACATGGAATCTGAACTGGACGCCATCATACAGCAAGGAATTTTCCAAATTACGAGGTAATAAAATTTGTGTGGTTTAGCGCGCATACAAAGCTACGCACACGACACACGTTTAGTGAATATCTTATATATAAAATTCTCGTGTCACAATGTTAGTTATTTACCATACTCCTCCGAAACGGCTCGACCGATTTTCATGAAATTTTGTGTGCATATCGGGTAGGTCTGGAAATAGGCTACTATCTATTGTTCATACCCCTAAATGTTAAGGGTGGTCCACATTCCACGCGGACGTAGTCGCGGGACACATCAGGTTTTTATATAAATATTCATGTGTGTACATAGGTTAGCGACCAGACTTAGTTGTAGCAAAGGTAATTTTTAATTGATAAAATTCCATCGCTTTCTATAGTCGTGTATATAAAAAACGTCGTGTCCTCTTCGTTGCTGCTTAATCGCATGTAATGCCAAAATAGGTTAGATTAATGTACTATTTACGTTTACGGCTAAAAATGTCGCTAGGTGGCGCCACGTTTGCGTGGGCGTTGTAGGCCCACTGACGGAAGCGTAGTGACAGATAACGACAGGCCCCTCCAATCAAACGATAATTCTGATGAGCTGAAAATGTTTTGCCCGCATTGAAAACGTTGTTGTATTCCCAGGTTACTAAGAAATTCAGATCAAGTGCTTAGCGAGGAATCTGATAGTGTGAGCGCGATCAGCAGCCATCGGCGGCCGGTGAGGGGGTCGCCGCAATACAAGGGCAAAGGCGACGAGTCCAAAGGAAAACTATCCGAGATTCTCGTTGCTAGGGTAAGTTTTATACAGGACTAGCGACTCGCCCCGGCTTTGTGCGACTTTTCTCTACAATTAATAATTTTCATTAAATTAGATTAGGATATAAACCTCTCGGAAGAAATTCTCTAAATTATAGTGAAAATCGCATCAAAATCCGTTGCGTAGTTTAGAAGAACTAAGCGAATAAACAGACTATATTTTATTGAGCCCACCTACCTATCAAGAAAATCAACTGCATCAAGGCCAGGATTAATAAATCGATCTCAAGTCTGATAGTGATCTTGGAAACGTCTTTCTTATGTCATACCAGAAGAAAATTACATCAAAAGCTTACTCAAGATCTTCTCAGACTTGAGATTGATTTATTAATACAGGCGTATGTGAATAGAATAAGTTATTGGTATGTCCTACTGCTAGCCACCTTCAAAACGAGTCCTCCCCACGCTAGTTTGTGCGAGTTGGCGGACTGGTTGTCAAACTCCTGATACTATTTTAGTGAAACACTCGCTTTAGAAACAAAGTAGGCGCGGTGCAAGGCGCACTACTGGGTATTTCTACATTTCCACTGTTATTCACCAACCAATATATTTAATTCACAGGGTCTTATAACTCCACAAATGTTGAAGAAACTACAACAAGAGCTGACGACAGACCAGAAGTCGGAAAAAATGCGAAATAATAGAAATAGAAGGAAATGATAATTAAATCTGTTGTAAATAGTGTTATGAAAGTAATAAATAATTGTTCCCGTCGATATAGGATTTATTTAATCTATTAACCCACTCGAAGGTTCGTATTAATAAATCGATCTCAAGACCGAAAGCGATCATGTAAATGTCATCCCAACGTCATCCCAGTACAAGATGACATTTCAAAAGTGTACTCATCAGACTTCAGATAGATTTATTAAATACGGGCCTAAATTAGAAGTCTCCAGACAAAGTACATACGTAAGGACAGATGCACATTCTAATGGAACATTGCCATCATAAGCTGAACCATCTTAATTTTATAACCGTTATATAATTTACACCCGTGATAAACAGCTCAGCTTATGCTGGAAATGTTCCCTGTGAGGTGCAGGAGGCCGTACGCACCTACTGAGCTAGCTAACTACCAGTAGAATAGGGGCCCAATAACATTTCCACCGGAGACAGAACTATACAATTGAATGAGACTAACAATTTAGTCCTCACTATCAGCTTTTACTCTGCCAATTCATTTTTTTAAATAGGCACATAAGAAGTTAAACAATAATTAATAACATTTAATCGTTTGATTAAGTTTAATTGGTGTCGCGGCAATGTTATCTATAGTAAAATAACGACCTTCCAACCTTACTATCGAAGAGGGTAGTTTAAATATTGTGGGAGCGCCAGTCGCCATTCCGACTAGCCAGCGCTATCGTTCATAATATGAATAGAAATAATGCGTTTCTTTTTTATTTAACTCTTATAACAGTGAGCAAATATCCTTCAAATATAAACGGTATGAGTGTGAAAACTGGACTTAATCAATTGTTATTATGTTGTGGTTTTGATAATATATTTTTAAACAGCTTTTAGAGTGTTTGATGTGAATGGTGAGGTAACAATTCTGGCGTTGGCGGATGAGGATATAACTATAAAATGCGAGGCCGATACGCCCATGTGGTACTGTGGATTTGTTGACCCTAATGGGAAAAGATATTCGTAAGTAATTCAGATTGTTTACTTTTACATACTGTAGGTAGATAGGTACAGTTCATAAACAAAATAATATTTTTATAAATTTATTATAATGATAACAATAACAGAGTCGATACTTGTATCATAGCGTCGTTGGCATATTGCTTATGGCGGTAGTGTTTATACTTATTTCAGCGCTATCGCTATCAAGGCAAGTTAATGAACTAGTGATGGTAAACATTACCTATTGCTTATCTACTACTTTAGGGTCAATATCAACTCGAGAACTGGTTAATTCACTTCAAAGTTGAAGTAATAATACGTTAACTTATGTATTATGTAATATGTTTCAATAGATAGGTGACACTATGGTAGGATATCATCACGGAGGGTTGGAGTGTAGCCTTAGGGGCGCTATGACTTAGGTTTAGGTTAGGTTAGGTTAGAACAGTGACCAAAACGCGCGAGCCGAGCGAGCGAAGCGAGCGTGCCGCGGCAGCGGCCGACGAAGCGCCAGAATCCGAATGTGTCATTAGGTTATGTTAGTTCCCAGTAAGGGGGGCTATGGAGCCAGCACTTAGACGAATTTTCGAGAATATTTTTTTTTCGTTTTGATCACTAACCTAAACCTAAACCTAACCTAACCTAAGTCATAGCGCCCCTAAGGCTACACAATGACCTCACGGAGGCTAACCACACTTTAGACACCGCACTCTAGGACAAGTTTCCGAAACGTTTACGCTTAATGAGGTGTAGGTAGATATAAGATTTACGATCGACCAATCAGAATCCATAATTATTTTTGATAGACCAATCACAATGCTCCACCGCAGCAGCGCCGCAATTTTTTCCGAATAATATTGATGCAAGTATTCCTAATGCGGAGTCCAAACGGTGGTTGGTCCGTGGACATCAAGAGCTAGGTACTTTTTTGGATATTTTGTGGATTAGATAGTTGTGGATAATTAGAACTTTTATAATTATTTTCAAAATTTCAATCGTAGAATAAGCATAGAATATCAAGTGTTGGTGGATCTTTATCTATCCACCGCGTACATATACTTATAGTTAATTTTGTTTTACAGCTTTCAATAACGATATTCTATATCAAGCTAGGTAGGTATATATCAAGATCACCACTCTGCTGGAAAACGTACATTCCCTACTTGACTGCTAATTCACCAAAAATTATTTCAGAATTCCGGATTCCGAATTGATTTCTGGTCACTGTTCCCTCCAAATCAAAGCCACGCTAAACGACACAGGGGAATGGCGTTGTCACATCGGTGGGAAGGGTACCGGCGTGGAGGTGATGCGAAGGATCCAGGTCAGGGTGGCAGGCCACGTGGCGGCCATCAAGCAGAACATTAGTGCTGTGCATGGCACGACCGTGACGCTGGCCTGTGCAACTATTGAGACCTTAACCCCGGTGCGATACTGTCGTTTCGAACCGCCTAACAGTCAGCCGTTTAGCATTGATAGTACAATTACTGTTACAGAGTAAGTATCACAAGTTTACAAAATATATTCCGCGACAGCAATCAGAGAGGGGTCTTAAACATAATATAATATACTTACATAGATATGTATTTGTGTGCTATTTTGCCTATCTAGGCGACAACCTCTCGGCATCCAGCCACATGCATCGACCTATTGCGTTATTATATTGTTTGATCTGAAAATAGGTCGCGGTTTTCACATGATTTCATAATAATGACAACCACGGGTTATCAGCATGAATGTACCCAGCTTCTGGTCTGGGGATAAATCAGGAATTTCTTGTAGGTGTCTACCTACAGGGCAAAGAAAGTAACACCCAAATAAGGGTTTTTGAAAACCTCACCTTGGGGGTAGGTGGTGTTGACCCTCCCCTCGGTACGCTCATGGGCATCAGAGATCATCGTTCTTCTAATGCTAGCAACATACGTCTCGTCTTCACGAACAACTACATTAAAAGCAACAACTAAAGCAGCTAAAATTAAAAATAACAAGCCAGTTTAACCGTTATATTCGCTTTAAAACTTTAGCTAAAGAACTAAATATAATTTTCATTACTCATACACTGAAAGTAGGTCTGAAGTTGCCTGAGGAGCGGGTTGAAAGTAATACTTTTCTGGCCCGGGAGAATCACTTTCAACTGACAGCTGTCAAATTATAAAAAAAAAACTAGTTCCATTTCTATGGAACCATGTTCAAACTTTTTCTACAGTCACTCAATTACAGCACGATGTAAAATTGAAATAACATAAAGTTGAGTATTAAATAAAGAATATATACTTTTTAATGACTTAATTATAATTTAGTTTCAACAATTTCTTTAAAATAACATAGATTTGGTCAAAATATTTAAAAATGAAAATTAAAAATACTGGCTAAATAATGAAGTTGGCCGGCCAACGAAAAACAACAAAATAGGCGGCAATCCGATCTTTTTTTTTTTTCGAGTTGTAGAGTATTGTTCATGCTTCCTTGTATTATTTCTTTAGCCAATTCCTGTTTTTATTTTTATTTTCCTTGTATTCGTAATGAAAAGCACAGTGTTTACCTCGGGTGAAAGACTTATTTT
The DNA here is from genome assembly GCA_905147325.1 of Notodonta dromedarius. Classification (NCBI taxonomy): domain Eukaryota; kingdom Metazoa; phylum Arthropoda; class Insecta; order Lepidoptera; family Notodontidae; genus Notodonta; species Notodonta dromedarius. The sequence goes on along the minus strand of LR990165.1, from coordinate 8,851,642 downwards.
GTCCCTCGAACTATTAGCGCCCTCGCTACGCTCGGGCGCCAAACCCCGTCTCGGGAAAAATAAGTCACTTTCACCACTCGTGTAACAATGTACTATTTATTTTCCAGTCCAATTCTAAACAGATATTACTTCCCGATCAACAAGAGTTTAGACGGGGGGGATTGCGCGGTGACTATTAGGAAGGTGAAGTACGAGGACGCCGGCGTGTGGACCTGCGGGGCCGGCCTCTCCAGCGGCCGAGAGCATATTGACGTTATCACATTGAGTGTCGAAGGTTTGTTCATTACAACTTTATGTAGGTACCTATCAGATAACAATGAAACGGCGACACCTGGTAGTGACAAAGTAATGTACTTACCATTTGAAATGTTGTCTACATTACCAACGAAATTGTATATTCTACGTTGTCGCGTTTATAATGGTACTTAATAGTCGCTATTAGCCGCCGCGATTTTTATTTTCCGTCCAAAATCGTCACGGGCACGGGACGAACACGCCGCGTACCCGCGGCGATCTCGCTGCGCTCACGCTGCGAACTCGTACATCAATCGCCCCGTTGAAAACACGCCCGCAAATCGCTAGTCGGATAGCGGCCTTTGAGTAAATGAACTCTAAATACTGGTTACAAACAAAACATAGTTGCTATCTGCGTCTGTATGTTCATCCACTATTTTTTCTAAACTATAATTTTCAAGATCAGAGAAATACTTTGGCAGGGTTTATAATGTAACAATAATAAATTGATAAATAGGATAGAAAAACAATGGGAAGCCCGGGCGGGCCGCCCGCCAATATTGAAATAAAAACGTTTAATATCTTGTATTCCCAGGCCTGTACACAATGAAAGCGTCGACCACTGGCATTACCTTTGGAGCGATCGGGATAGCGGTGTTTTTAGTTATGCTGGGATATTTCGCGTGGAAAAAACGAAGATTCCTCGGTTCCATGCAACTTGGTTCCCAACAGGCGGAAAGTCACGAATTGGAGCAATTACCACAGGAGAGCCCGCAGAGGTCGCCGCAGAGGTCGCCACAGAGGTCACCACAAAGGTCACCACAATTGGGGAGAACTGTTCCGAGAGTTATTATCGAGTCGCCGTCAGAGCCTAGTGCGTCGCCGCTAGTCGAGTAAAACCATAGGCCACTGCGGTCCACACTACGTATATATACGGTACACTAAAATGTATTACAAGTATGAGCCGCAAGAGCCTGCAAGTGCAAGTATCATTTGAAGATTGTTTGAAAATTGGTAGGTGTTTTTGTAATCAAATAATATGTATTCTGCGGAATGTAATATCGGGATATCTTCTAAAACTAGAACCCAAAATACCACACATCAGTTTTCCACTCTGTTTTTAATTTCAGAACTTAAATGGTGCATTTTTTATTTAAGATTTTTATATTTAAAGCCAAAGTATTAGACAATAAAATATGAAATGAAATAAGAATTTGTGAATGTTTAATTAATTACTTACTCTGTTTTATCAAATGCATTTTTCTTTGTTATGGATTAAATTTTAATATATTTATCATTGTTTTCTTTTTCCGCTTAAATAAACATAGCAGGTATAATTCCTTAAATAGCCTTATGTTAACTTAGTACTTACTTAATATTATGTACATACTAGCTTAAAACTCAATACAATCAACAAAGTCCAGCCGTAATATAAGTACACCTCTGGCCACCACATTGAAGAACACAGTTGTGATGATATGATAAATTTAGAGACTAGGATGATTCAACATGACCGCTAGCCTCTCCATGTTGACGGCATACACTGAATGGCAGGCAATGACATTTTTGTGGACTAGCAACGTATTGTAGAACTCGTCTATAGTTAATTTGTCATCATTTGGCACTGCATTTGACGTACTGAAAATAAATTACAATAAATTTAATAATGTACTTATGACTATTGCATGTGAGTATGACAGGAAAGTGTGATGAATGGAAGGAAAAGACATACTGCGCCAACCCCAGATAATGGGAAAAGGTAAGGCAGATGATGATGATGATGTTCAATTGGTGTAAATAATAAGTTTTTCAATAATAAACCTATTTATTGGACAAACATTGGTCAAATTGAAATTAGTTGAGCTGCTTTTATATGGGGCTTTGTTTTATAATATTTTATAACTTTAGTGTAGGAGTACTCTTGAATAGAAATAGGGTTGGGGGATATAGTGTTATATAAAACTTTATAACTGCAATTTATAGTGATATGTAGTAGCTAAGGCCCATAATAATTGCCCTATCTCGGGTCTGTGAGTGGTCTTGGAAACGTTATCCTAACGTCGACCCAGTAAGAAATTACAAGTCAAGAGCATACTCAAGTTTACTGTCTGACTTGAGATAGATTAATTAATGTGGGCCTAAACTGTTAAAGGATCATCCCATTTAAATAAGAAATATGATGTACTCAGATGTACAGTATTTAATAATGTTACCTGCAAGCAATTTCAAAAGCTGCCGACTGTTCCATCTCATCAATAGTTGGGGGACATCTCGGACCCAAACCATCAGTCATACTATCATCCACAATAACCCTTCCCTCGTTCTGTGGGTCATACAGTTTAGTAGAGTTCCGTAACCACATATTGGGCACATCACTCCCAATGTCATACATGAAGTGCTTATTGTTCATCTTGTAACCTTTACGTTGAGATATAACGGAGCTGATGACGTTTTTGAGGAAGTTTTGTACGGCAACAACAATGATGTCTGCAGCATCGTCATCTGCACCTTCGAGGCCTAGTTCCCATGCAGCTAACATGAATCTGCCAACAACCAGTGCATGGTCTGGTAGGAATATTTCCTGTAGGTGAAAAGAGAAAAAAAGTTATGTATCATTTATGACACTTATTATTCTTTGTTTAGTTTATTTGGCATCCAGCAATGAATTTTAATGATTCTGCCAAAAACAAATGTTTGGAAATTACCTTTTCATAATAATAGTACAGTACTCCTCAATAGTAAAAGCCTAGCTTAGTTTAGCTAACAGTCGGCGTGTTAGTGTGGTGATATTTATTTATGATACAAAAATGTTCCAGCAAATTACTAATACCAATGAAAATATTCAGCAGGATCTATTTAGTACAAAATGTATAAGTGAAGGCCTTCCAGTGTCTTTCTATTCTGACATAGGTACATTTTCTGACAATAAGCAGCAGTTCTGAGGAAGTTAGAATCTTTCTCACCTGTGCTGCATATTTGACACCGTCGCTCCCCGCGCCAGGCGGCGAGTTCGGCGGCAGATACTCTAACAGGTCCACCGGCTCGAAGTTAGACTTCTCCGACGTCCGCGAAGTCCTCTTATGCTTCCTATTATTCCTATTATGCGAACTCGCTTTCTCCTGCGCGATACTAATCGAAGTCTCCGCTAAACCTTCAACTTTGTTCAACAACGCCAGCAAAAACTCATTATGATAATGTATTTGGTCAGAAAACAGTATCTTCCGGGCTTCAGCGTCAAATTCCTCTTTAGTTAACTTCATCCGAAACCATTGTTTCATGTGATTGAAGTATTTTGTTGATTTCTCGCCTAAGACTTCGTTTAGTTTACGTCGAGCGATGTTGAGCGGGTCCGAAGCCATTATTGGGTTCTGTTGCACTCACGAACAGCACGAATGACCCAAATAACTAAATTGATTTTTATAAATATTTATAAGCAGTGATTTGTTGTCTCGTTGGGCTTTTTTATAGTATGTATTCACGCGAAATATATAATTATCTCTCTTCTTTGTGAGGTTAGGTTGTTTTTTCTTTTTCTTTCTTTAAAAATATGGCCCATGGGTTAATAGGTATTTCGCCAGTGTCAAGTAACAAATAGCAATAGAACAACAAACAATTATATTCTGTACTAGTTGGCTTGATCGTTTTGACAGACGGAAAACTGACATTTATAGGGTCAGGATATAAAAAAATGTCGATAGAAATTATCGAGGTTTCATGCTATCATCGATGCTAAAAACGAATATTTTAATATAAAATGACATTTATTCTCTTAAAGAAGTACACCCCAAATCCATATCTGGATCAGTTTCTGAATCGCTAAAACAATCTGATAAATTTATTATAATCTCTTGTTCGCAAATATGATCAAATCGGACGTCCCGCTCCCGATACTGGATTTTATTTACTCACTATTATTTTAGATCATACTTGATCTCTTGATCTGTACAAATGTAAATAATGTAATATACAATAAAATATTAAAATAAACTATAAAATTAAAATATAAATTAAGCTTTCTTCAAAATATCGTCTGTGGTCACTAAGGGATTGTAATCTTTGGTGGTCACGATGATTCATCGCCCATCACAGGTCGGCATGCCCATAAAGTGTGACATTGAGAGGTACTGACTGTTCTATTATGAAATTCAGGACTTCATAGGCGTGATTTTACTGACAGCTGTCGCAGAGATCAAGCTATCTTGTACAGAGGTAACAATACAATACCAAAATGTGACCGTCCCCTTTGGAAAACCAAAAAGGTTTTTTTTATTTATTTTACTGCCTGAATGACAGATCATTGACATTAATAAATTATTGTCACACAATATGTCAAATCAATAGCAAAGTGAAGAATTAGAGAAAAACGTGGCAAAAACGTTAAAGTATTGTTTCACGGTTGTTGCGAATTAATGGAATTATATTGTTTTCTCTATTTTGAGTGCCCAAAATAGAGAAAACATCATAAATGGGTCTAACGACGGTCAGTGCAAACAAAGGTTAAACGTTCAGTCACGCAGACTTCCTATCCTACCTAGCCCATTACTTACCTAGCTGATTACTTACCCATCTGCCCATAATGTCCATAGTCCATATCGTTGTGTGCCCATCACTTGAATAAACTTGAAGTTTCATAATTTTGTCAGTTTGATAGATCGGTGGGGCTATTTTATAAGTCGGTTGCTAACATAAAATTTCAATGAAGTGTCAAAAATGACAGTAATGCGATCATGTAACTTCGTGTTAGCAACACATGATTTGATAGCAATTTCTAGACTATCGATAAACTAGTTTTGTATGAAAATAGCGATCACGTATTTGAATCTCGATTGAAATGACAGAGTGTGTTGCTAACAAATACTTTGAAAGTAAGAAACAAGTCGAGAGGTGTTTCTAAAGGCCATTGCAACTTGTGATTGGTCGAAAGAAAAGTATACCGACATACTTTATTTTTCAATTTTTTTTTTTTTTTTTTTTTTTTTTTTTTTTTATAAAGATTACTAGCAATGTGTGTTTATCACATTACTAGTATTCCCTTTAGCCCCTCCAACTAAGCTAATGCTTGTGCTAGGAGTGGGCTCACGTCAATAGTTTAATGGCCAGAATGGGGATCGAACCCGGAACCTCTCAACTACGAGGACGGCCCCTCTAACCACTAGGCTATTGAGTTATAAGTAATCTATCCTTGTTATTTGAAGTTTTTCAGCTTAATTTGGCCGTGAAATTAAATATAGAGATAAGGTAAATATGTGATGATTATGCGTCGTGAAAAAAACTACAGTGATTCCATCGCGATTTATAAAATTATTTTATCTAAATTTTGGAGCGGCTATGGCACGAGCAATTCTTTTGGCTGTCATGGACGATCGGCGCCGAAAGCAGGCCCTTTCCAAAGTGAGACGAGGTATCCGCGATACCAGTAATCCGTTGGCCCTACCTGACGATGATGTGAGATGAAAAGTGGATAGATACTGTACGATAATCGGAAGCGCCTGTCGCAATGGCTGAACCCTGGAGACCCAGCCAAATGCTGCGCTAAACGAAAATTGACTCAGAAAAAGTTACTTGTGAGTGTTTCGTGGACTAGGGCCGGTGTCGTTCACTACAGCTTTCTAAAATCTGGCCAAACGATTACGGCAGATATCTATTGTCAGCAACTGCAAACCATGAAGTAAGAACTAGCTGCTAAACAACCGAGATTGGTCAATCGCTCTAGGCCACTGCTGCTTCACGACAACACAAGACCACACACTGCACAACAAACAACCACTAAGTTTGATGAGCTACAATTGGAATGTCTGCGACATCCACCGTGCTCCCCGAACCTTGCTCCAACAGATTACCATTTTTCCGGAATTTGGACAACTTCTTACAAGGAAAATAATTCAACTCCGATGCGGCAGTCCAAAACGCCTTTAAAGAGTTTATTGATTCTCGCCCCCATGGTTTTTTGTAAAGGGCCTACAACTACCAATGAGATGGAAAAAGTGCATAGATAACAAAGGTGCATACTTTGATTAATTAAATATATTTTACAAAAAAAAACACTTTTTATTCCTCCCATACAAAACGCCAATTTCATATGAAATAACTCGTGTTTGTGAAATAAGAACAATAATTGAAATATGTAACAAAATAATTATATTTTCCATACAAACTTACACTTGAGTTAATCACATTAAACTTAATTTTACTATCCTTTCGAATTACATTTACACAGTTATATCGCAGGATGGAGTAGTTTGCGTGGTATACAGGCTGTCCCACGGCCATGCCACATGGGTGACAATTATGTACATTAAAAACTAGAGTTAGGAAAGTGTACATTAGGTAAAATTAGATATTATACCAAATATAAAACAACAAGATTATTAAAAAAAATGGCGAATTAAAATAATATAAAAAAAAAAATCTAAATAAATCAAGCCCACAAAATTTAATGGCGGAAATATTTACTAGTATGATAGCAATTCCCAGCACAGAATATACCTTCGGACCAGCCCGGCTTATGCACATTCGGCATTATACTTGTGTTTTGTAATGAAACTGTTATGCACTTATTTGTAAAGCAGAGAAATTAAATATAAGAAAAATTTATAGAAGATATGTAGATTTATGCCTGCTTACAACAATTAAACTTAAAAAACCCTGCCAACATATTAAAAAAATATCTTATCGAGATAACGGCGCTTTGTATTTTATCCCTTAAGTTGGTGGATGATGTTGTGGCGGGTTTCGTAGCAGCTCTACCAGCTGTTCCAATAATAGTTTGATGCCAAAAACCACCGCCGCCAGTTCTTCCTCAGCGGCTACTCGCCTCTCCTCTATTTGTGCGGCCCATGCAGGTATGTCTTCGCCATCTGAAAATATATCATTATTATTGGCATGAACAAAGAAAGAATATGGTCAATTTTGATGTATCTATTCTTACCTATACGTACTTACTGATTCTAATTGTTACTGTCAGTGGGGCTATTTTATAAGTCGGTTGCTAACATAAAATTTCAATGAAGTGTCAAAAATGACAGTAATGCGATCATGTAACTTCGTGTTAGCAACACATGATTTGATAGCAATTTCTAGACTATCGATAAACTAGTTTTGTATGAAAATAGCGATCACGTATTTGAATCTCGATTGAAATGACAGAGTGTGTTGCTAACAAATACTTTGAAAGTAAGAAACAAGTCGAGAGGTGTTTCTAAAGGCCATTGCAACTTGTGATTGGTCGAAAGAAAAGTATACCGACATACTTTATTTTTCAAGTTATAAGTAATCTATCCTTGTTATTTGAAGTTTTTCAGCTTAATTTGGCCGTGAAATTAAATATAGAGATAAGGTAAATATGTGATGATTATGCGTCGTGAAAAAAACTACAGTGATTCCATCGCGATTTATAAAATTATTTTATCTAAATTTTGGAGCGGCTATGGCACGAGCAATTCTTTTGGCTGTCATGGACGATCGGCGCCGAAAGCAGGCCCTTTCCAAAGTGAGACGAGGTATCCGCGATACCAGTAATCCGTTGGCCCTACCTGACGATGATGTGAGATGAAAAGTGGATAGATACTGTACGATAATCGGAAGCGCCTGTCGCAATGGCTGAACCCTGGAGACCCAGCCAAATCCTGCGCTAAACGAAAATTGACTCAGACAAAGTTACTTGTGAGTGTTTCGTGGACTAGGGCCGGTGTCGTTCACTACAGCTTTCTAAAATCTGGCCAAACGATTACGGCAGATATCTATTGTCAGCAACTGCAAACCATGAAGTAAGAACTAGCTGCTAAACAACCGAGATTGGTCAATCGCTCTAGGCTACTGCTGCTTCACGACAACACAAGACCACACACTGCACAACAAACAACCACTAAGTTAGATGAGCTACAATTGGAATGTCTGCGACATCCACCATACTCCCCGAACCTTGCTCCAACAGATTACCATTTTTCCGGAATTTGGACAACTTCTTACAAGGAAAATAATTCAACTCCGATGCGGCAGTCCAAAACGCCTTTAAAGAGTTTATTGATTCTCGCCCCCATGGTTTTTTGTAAAGGGCCTACAACTACCAATGAGATGGAAAAAGTGCATAGATAACAAAGGTGCATACTTTGATTAATTAAATATATTTTACAAAAAAAAACACTTTTTATTCCTCCCATACAAAACGCCAATTTCATATGAAATAACTCGTGTTTGTGAAATAAGAACAATAATTGAAATATGTAACAAAATAATTATATTTTCCATACAAACTTACACTTGAGTTAATCACATTAAACTTAATTTTACTATCCTTTCGAATTACATTCACACAGTTATATCGCAGGATGAAGTAGTTTGCGTGGTATACAGGCTGTCCCACGGCCATGCCACATGGGTGACAATTATGTACATTAAAAACTAGAGTTAGGAAAGTGTACATTAGGTAAAATTTGATATTATACCAAGTATAAAACAACAAGATTATTAAAAAAAATGGCGAATTAAAATAATATAAAAAAAAAATCAAAATAAATCAAGCCCACAAAATTTAATGGCGGAAATATTTACTAGTATGATAGCAATTCCCAGCACAGAATATACCTTCGGACCAGCCCGGCTTATGCACATTCGGCATTATACTTGTGTTTTGTAATGAAACTGTTATGCACTTATTTGTAAAGCAGAGAAAATAAATATAAGAAAAATTTATAGAAGATATGTAGATTTATGCCTGCTTACAACAATTAAACTTAAAAAACCCTGCCAACATATTAAAAAAATATCTTATCGAGATAACGGCGCTTTGTATTTTATCCCTTAAGTTGGTGGATGATGTTGTGGCGGGTTTCGTAGCAGCTCTACCAGCTGTTCCAATAATAGTTTGATGCCAGAAACCACCGCCGCCAGTTCTTCCTCAGCGGCTACTCGCCTCTCCTCTATTTGTGCGGCCCATGCAGGTATGTCTTCGCCATCTGAAAATATATCATTATTATTGGCAAGAAAGAATATGGTCAATTTTGATGTATCTATTCTTACCTATACGTACTTACTGATTCTAATTGTTACTGTCAGTTCAATTAAGAGCAATATGTTGCGATTAATGTGAGTAGTGTGAGTAATTTCAGGTGTTTTTGTTTTATATATAATCTAGGCCGGCACACGAGCATGCCGTCCACCTGATGAAAAGTGGTCAAAATATGTGGTTTGGTGATTATTTGTAAAAAGTCACTTACTTAACCGACGTATACGCCGTGCGGCAATGAAGGACGAACACATGCATTGGCCTCGTTTGGGACTAGAAAAATAAATACATAGTTTTATTAAAATTATATTTTCACAGTTCGGAATTGAAGGTTTTACAAGTTCCAGTTTCACCAACTGATTCTTGGCATAGTAATTCCCTAACACATTTAACAATTAGATTTCTATGATTTGACCTTATTTAGGTGGCCTCTAAACTCAAGGTTGGTGAAAATATCCATTAATCTGAAACTGTTTCAACCTTACTACTACTTTTAGTAGTAATACCGTGCGCACTACTTGTAGAGTGTGTGCGCGAGATACTGGCTACCGATTGGCCCGAAGTCTAGTAGTTACGCCTGCTGCCATTGGTCTGAGTTTTTACTGCTGCAGGACTAGGCAATTTGCTGTTTTAGGTATTTTTTTTTCCTAATAATTAATCGTTTTCCTTGCTCTTACCATGTGCTGGCGAAACAGCCTGCTCCAGAAGAGGTGGTTCCACAGCAGACCGCACTGGCTCAGGAGCCAACACTGGCGAAGCGACTGGTCGACGATCAGCCTGACGCACTGGCGTAGCGGCGGCGCTACAGCATATGGCAGCGATAGCAAAGATTGTAGAGAAGCTTGTAACAAAAATCCGATTATTACACAATGTTTGAATGTTTATACTCTCATACTGGAATACTGTGATTATTGCTCTTACTGGATAGTGCTGCAAAGTCAGGAAAAGTGAGGAGGTGATACACACATATTAAGTGAAGAAGATAATTGTGAAGATTGGTATGCCTGAAATGTAGCCTATGGATATGTATAAATCCAATGCACTGTTACCACAACTTCTATGTCTATTATTTTGGATATGGAACATGTAAATGCAAGCATTTCCACAGGCAATAAAAACACATAGACCATTGCACATACACTTATTAAATCATTGTGTACACTCGCAATATTTAAATAACACAATACAAAAAGTATAATGGACAGGAAATAAACGAAAATAAAGGATTTAGCCATATTAAGTAGTACAATTTTCTAGTCAATATTTGTATAAGTTTATTAATTGACATGATTCTTATACTTAATCCCTCTCCAGACTTGCATATTTTCTCATTCGGTAGAAAAAAATCCATGCTGTTAAATATAAACAGAACTCACTTTTCTCCAGGCTTCAGGGGTTTTCTGGACGCCTTCTCCAATAGAGTTTGCTCGCAGAGCAAACCCTTCCCACAATTTGATGACCGCTTGGTGGCCAAGTGGCCCGTTTCTCGCCGGACTATTAAGCCCCACGTTCGTCTCCACAAATTGTAGCAACAACTCCAATTGCCGATGCCCTACTTGATTTTTAGGAGCCATCTAAGAAAGAAAATGGTTCAAATACACAGTAACCTAAACATCAATGGGCGGGAGTTCTAACAAAAACACTCATAAAGGCAAGCAGACACAATAATTATTACTGATGCGATTTAGGCGAAAAGAGAATACATAATTAAATTCGTTTACCTTCCCTATTATTCCAAAAAAATATATATTTTAATTACTCGAAGATTTTAACCTACAAATTAAACAAGAATATTTTGACAATTGCCGTTGCTAATAGTCATAGTTTATGTAAAGAAGAGTATTATGCGGTTAAATAAAAATGGATACGTCGAAAAATGTTTGTTATAGAAGAATAGTACTTTTTAAATATGTCGGGTTTACTAGGACATGGGCCTAACTTCACACTAGAAGTTATCGATAGAAATTCGATAAAAATGCAATACGTGATACCAATTTTTCGCGGCTTGATTTTGCGGTTGCTAACAAAAAGTTGTTAGCATCAAAAATACAAAATAGCCCCACGGATCAGTCAGTTACTGATTCACAGTGTCACTGTCAGTCAGTGTTACATAGGTATAAAAAAAATAGATTACATTTTCAGAAGTTCTCTTTTGGTTTCGATTTTAGTGATTTTTATCTAACATTGCATATAAATTATTTTACATTAATATGTCATTTAATTTCTTACTCAATATAAATAAAGGAAATTCCGTACTAAAAGGTATGTTATTAAATTTATTTGAGGTTAGAAATTAAGTAGGTTATATTTATTTAAAGAAGTATGAACTAACAAAAATATATACACTATGTACAGATATAAAAAAGCTTAGGTCTATTAATTTACAATTTTACAAAAAATATACTTGTGCCAGACCGAAATTAATAAAAAAAATTAATTGAAATTAATTGGTGTTTTTATAATTTATTTGTTATTTTTTGTATTATACAGAATTCGTCCGTAATGCCAGTAAGAAGACTGGTGGTAGTACACAAAACACAAATTGTAAGGTGAAGCCGAAACGGCGAGGGTGGAAGGTTCAGGATGGGCATTTTGTGCAGGCTGGACATATGTTGGTTACACAGAGAACCACACGATTTCTACCTGGTTTGAATGTAAGTTTCTCTGCTATGAATGCCCCTTTATTCATTAGAATTAGTAGGGTGCTTAGCGGCCAGTATCATTAGGTTACCTACATACATGAGAACAGAACTTTAAAATTGTATTTAAAATGTGTAAATAAGGCTCGTATTAATAAATCGATCTCAAGTCTGAGAGTAATCTTGAAAATGTCATTCCAGTAAAAAAATTAATGTCAAAAGCATACTTTACATCACTCAAAGTCTGAGAGCGATCTAAAGTATGCTGAGTATCTGAGACTCAGACAGACTTGAGATCAATTTATTAATATGGGCCTAAGTAATATGTTTGCTCAGGTATCCAAAGGCAAAGGTTTAGTTTTTGTTTGCAACGAACATAACACCAACATAGCACCAATGTGTTGCCAATAAATAATTGGAAATAAAAAAAGTGCCTAATTTTTTTTTTATTAAAGGTTGGTTTCGGCCGCAACGGCACTCTCTTTGCCATGGAGCCCGGTAAAGTGGTTGTCACATGTGAGAAGTTTGACCCTAACTGGGAGCATACATGGGTGAAAAGGCTCTACAGCGGCAGGGAACAGCAGACCATACTCAAGAAATACTATAATGTGATACCGGAACCACAGCACCAGAGATTCAAGCTTGTAGATGAAGTGTGAAGTTATATTTAGTTGAATTTAGTGATTAATTATAATATAGTTATAGCAATTTGTGGATGCTTATTTTTTGCCTCACCTATAAGAAATTTAGACTATTAAGGCTAAAGCTCCCATCTAGCCCGCAAAGTTCAAATTTTTTGAAGTTTTTTTGAAATTTTTCAAAATCGGACAATATAAAAGGCATATTTTATAATTCGCGAAAAAGACCATGTGCAGTGCATTTATTAATATATCCAACTTACTCTAAAACATTTCAAGAACGACAGCTATCCAGATAATCTGGCAATTTTTGTATATTTAGTGATTTACTAGTATCATATCCACCGTGATAATATTTAGAGTAAAATAAATGTATTAATAAACGCACTGCATACTGTGTTTGTCGCAAATCACAAAATTTTGTCTTAAATGTTTTCAGATTTTGGATAAACTATAAAAATACTCGAAAATTTTGAATTTCGCGGGCTAGACAGGCGCCTTCACCTTAATACTGTCAGGCAAACCTAGCTGGCAAATGGTAAAGCCTCGCCCCCTATCCTATTGCACTGGGACTAAGATACCATTGCCAAATAGGGTGCTTCAGTGGACCTCTGCTTACCCCTTCGGGAAATCCAGTAAATATGCCACCAGATGGCGCCCAACACCAAATACTTGAATAATGCTCACTCTTCATAAAGATGGCGCTGCTTGTACGAAATCCTGTCTCCCTGTCTTGTATAAGTACTGATTGTTAAATCAGGAGGGTTTTCTGTTTTACTCTTATGCAAGTTTTTACGTGCTTGTTGGACCGTAAGTGCGATCCGCCCATAATGGTGTCCTGGGTTAAATTCTCTGCAGCGTTATAAGTAGGTTAGTAAATAGGTATGCCCAGTAAATGCCTAGCTAGCCTAAAACAGGCTAGCACCCACATACCTACTAATAGGACAAGAATGTCAAAGTTGGCGGTGTATCGGGAATGACAGCCAATTTTAATTGGTCAATGGACCAATCAAAATGTCAGGTGCCGTCGTACATAAGCAGTGGCAATAGTATATGCGAGTGGGCTGCCAACCCAGCTTTTTTTTTTGATCTGGATTAAAGTTGTTGGCCAGAGTGGCCATAACAACTTCACCCGGACAGAGGGCGAGCGCAAGTGCGCTCCGGCCAGAGGGGCAGGGGGGCAGCTAGCTCAACGGCGCCACAAGGGACACGAGCTCGGCTTGGGCCGCTGCCAGGAGAGGTGGCGAGGGTAAATCTACCACCGGATCGGAACGCGACCTCGATTGAGAAGATCCGGCAAGAAACTCAGCGGGCTTGTCGGGTGCCAAGGTGCGTCTAGGTGCGTAGACGCACCTTCTAGCGGAAACTGACACGAGCCCGGCTATGCGGGGTTATAGCTTATTGGTCTGTGCTAGCCCTCCTTAACATTTGAACCTAAAATGCGCGAAATGGTGAATATCAACTTTGCCTACCCTTTGTCGAAAGGCTTGATACTATTTAATTTTATTTTATTTCTTTTCTTACACGCAATCCAATAACTGCTTTATGATTTATGAAGAAGGTGGAAGCGTGAGCTAAGGACAAATTTTATTGGCCTAATAAATAACTCTCGACGATATATCACAGAATATTGCCAACTGCTCAGTATAGGGTTTAAAGGAAAATATTCCATTTACTTTGGGTTATGTTATATTTTCTTCCTATTGTTCTTTTATGCTGACAACCGTTTGGCGTAGTGCTTCTTTCGAGCGTAGGCCGCTGTTCACACCGGTTGTTTGTTTCCATTCCCGTTGGGGCAAATTTTGGAAATGGCCTTTTCGTAACCACTCAACATCGAAGGACATTTTAAAGAACAATGAAATGGCTAAACAACGACCTACTATGGAGATCGGGTATTGACCTAATGCTGAACTATTGACATAAATGCGCAGGGTAAAGGGTTACGGTACGGGTAATTTTCGTCACCCGGTCCAAATACACTCATAACCCGCACTACTAAATTACAAAAGTAGCATTCGGCACCAGATGTCACTAGCGTGTAAAATAAAAAAAAACTTAGGGAGAGGAGATTGCCGATTTTCCGGTTCTGAAATGACGTCCGGCCGGTCCGGAATCCGGATGTTGACCGGACCGAGCAGGTGTCGGACCTAGGGACTACTAAGGGCCGGTATCTTTGAAATTAGGGTGTCCCTGGGAGCGGGTTATCTGTATTTAGGCTACTGTGTAGGTGAAAGTGTTTTTCGGTAGGAAAATGTTTTTTTGACTCGCAAGCAGGCAGATACTTAGGTATACTCAAGAAATTGTCGATCCTGGTTAACAGGAGTACCTAACAGTGGTGGGAGTGTGTGGGGGGGACCAGTCCCATAAATAAAACTCAGGAAACAATAAAAGTATTTTTATAAAGGAAAGTAAAAATATGTAGTCAGCAGTAGGTTATTAATTAGGCGGTAATAATTTTGCAGATCACCCAATGACAATCAATGTGTTCGATGTAACTTTGGTATACTTAAATGACGCGACACGGGTTAGGTAGTATCTACCTAAATACTGTAGTTACTGTAAATACTGTGACAACGGTGAACGTGAAAGTGGTGGGCCAACTGGTACCCTTAAACTCAATATGAGGTTAGAGGTGTAACCACACCAATCCAACGGCCATCCGTCCATCAATTGGTGTAAGGGACCTTACACATCTAACCATAGATACCAGTAATAATAGGTAGAAGACGTTATTTATCTACATGTAGGTACCTACTTAGTAGGTACCTAGTAGGTAAACAATGTGCTCCTTTTGAAAAATATACCTACTTACTTCCAGTTCTAAGTACTTATGGTGTTTCTTCACTAATAATAAGACGTCAACTGACGTGAGGCAAATCCTCCATTTTCATTATCGCGTCGCGTTTCAGCCGGCGCCTCCGCCCCGGCCGGAGGGTCCCTCGGTGAACTTGGAAGGGTGCTCGACATCCCACTTGTAATTTTTCGCGGCGGCCATATTACTTGCTATGTTCGCCCTATATCACCCGTCTTACAGGGCTGTCGTATTGTGATGTATTGTCATATTTTTGTTGTTCATGATGTTTATTGTGTGTATGGCTGTATTTACAAAAAATACTCGTGTGACTGAGAGAAGAACACAGAATTCATTGAAATCGAGGACAGTGAGTTCCGATTTTAATTGACAAGATCCAATATTAATTTGTATTAGTAGGTAACGCGGGTAACGAGATGACTGAAGCCAAAACCAATAGAAACGTGGTTGCAACAGTTACGTAATAACTTTAACGACAGGTAAAGAGTAGGCTTATACTGTGAGCTAAAAGTAAAAACTCATACAACAGGTCTTTATTATACCAGATAATCACCTATTTAACAATCTCTACAGGTAATTGCTTTGAGTCGGTAGGTCTCCATCAATCAATTATATGGTTCAGATAAAACCTGCCGCACCTTCAATTTTATTCTCCTTGGACTATTCGTAAGTTTGTGAAAACTAGTATTCATTGTGACGATAACAATCTCTCTTTGTTACATCGACGGAGCCGAGTGGGGAACAAGTGTTCTCGCCATCTTTCACACCCGTTCCGATCTTAAAGTGGTCCAGTCTCCACTCCGCTTCCAAGGCGTTTTTAAAAACGTCTGTACCATGTTCACGTTGAAATATCAACTGTAACATATAGGTGATAACGTTGGATTCGGGTTGGCGAATAATGTTCTATTCCAATTACAGTATCCGCGACAACTTTGGCAGTGTTACAGTAATGAAAGACAGCTTGCTTGTTGATGTTCTTAATTTAAGTTTTCATGTGGCATGAGGCCCGTATTAATAAATCGATCTCAAGTCTGAGGGCGGTCTTGGAAATGACATTCTTATAATCATACCAGTACAAAATGACAGGCATGTCAAAAACGTACACTCATGACCGCTCACACACTTGAGATAGATTTATTAAATTGGCCCTTAAATTCAAAATTGAATGCCTTATTTGAGGTAAGTGACTTAATTAATTTAGGTCAGAATTTTCAATCCCCGGATAAAGTTTATTCTCCAAATGAATTCGAATATCTGTCAAAACACCTCACTTATTTGGAGCGTAAAATTTATCCGCGACTTTAAAAATCGCCCCTTAGTAACAAGAAAATAATGTGTCATGGAGACACAATAAAATAAAGGGATCGAATAAGTACTTCGATTATTTAGAAGATGGATTCAAAATAATTTAGGTAAGTACTTACTTACCTTCTCATTTGACTCTATTATTCGATGCTAAGACTAAACATAATTACTTAATAAATAAGCAATTTCAATTTTAAAAATACCTTCATCATAACTTACCTGAAGTTAAAAACAGCAATTTCACCAACTGTTACAGAACAAAAAAACTCCGCGACATCTCGCCCCATAGCTCGTTTAGTGAAATCGCGTCCCTTGCTGCCAAAACTTCGCCCTTTTTTAATCCACCTGTACTTGTTTTATGATCGTCAACTTTTATATAAAAACTTTTGCCCAGCGGTGCCACACCCTCTACCATCAGTGTGCCTAGCAGGAAATGTACCTACTCTGTGCTTGGCAGGAGATCCTAACGTAATCGTATCGCCACCGAGAAAGCATGCTGTCACTGTCATAGTTTATTATAAAACTAGCTGAGCCCGCGACTTCGTCCGCGTGGAATTTAACTTAACAAAAAAGCCCGCTCCCGCGTTCTGAGCCCGCGCGACAGGAGCCATTTTTTTAATTCAGTACCTGTAATTTAGTAACCTAAGTTACTGCTTATAACATCAGCTATCTACCAGTGAAAGTCCCGTCAAAATCGGTCCAACCGTTTCGGAGATTACCCGTAACAAACACACAGACAGACAGACAGACAGACAGAGACAGACAGACAGACAGACAAAAATGTTTTAAATCGCGTTTTTGTTATAGTTGTCGTATGTACTTTCATATGCATTTAGTGAAAAGGAGTTATTTTGATATTACAAACAGACACTCCAATTTTATTTATTTGTATAGATCTGTCATGTGAGCGGAACAGCACACGCTCATATTAATGTTACGCTGCGGTAAATACTTCGTGCTTGGGGCTCGGTTTACACGTTCGCCTGTGACGCTAGTCGCTATCGTCTACGTATGTAATAATAATATAATATAGTGATTGCCACAATAGTACAGTGCACATCAAAAGCTTCTTGGTCTATGAGGTGTCCAATATAATCACATTGTTATACAAGTAATTATAGTAAGTACCTATGGCACCAAAAGATTTCTACAGAATGATGATGACTAGGTATAGGTATAGTTCGCGTGAGAGAAGATTACTAATAAAGTTTAAACTACTTACTAAGTTATGATGTTATACATCAGAGTAGCTAGCAGCGTTTTAGAAATTTTTAACATTCTGCATTTTTGAAAATTATGAAAATGATTTTAATTGCTGTAATCCTGGGACATAATTTATATAATTTTGGAAGAAAAAAGTTAGGTGAATATTACCTTTTTGGTCATACAAATATTTTACGTGCACGCTAGCGACTAGCGAACGTAAAATTCGTGGTAGAGGTGGTGGGCAATAAACATGGAGGTATGACGACGGTGCCCCGTGTTACCGAGTTACTTATTGTTTTAATCTATTAAGCTCCTTGCGACCTTTTTAATCTTGTGAGTGGAGGTGGGCACGCATTTCGAGAATCACGCCAAACTTCAAAACGGACTGATCCTTAATGAATACTCATAATATTTATAAGTACGTGTGTTTGCTAAATGAGCTCAGTTCGATAACTGTATCTATTAAGTAGTAGGTTCGGCTGTTACTTCGAATTCTTGAATCGGACTAAATTAGGAATTAAAAAAAAAACAGGGGCGTCTAGGGACGCCCGAAAGAAGCAAAGCTTTATAGTATAAAGCGTAGGAACTAAGCGTTACAATTAAAAACGGCGCGCACGCCGCAGCTGTCACTCTGTTTATACGTATAGGTATATGTCGTGTGACGCTACTGACGCTTGGCACGGATAGTGGCCGAGCGGCGAGCGCCCCGAAAGTCCGTATAGAAGCTGCGCTTCAAAAATTGAATACATCAATTATAGCTAGAGAAACACCAACAATGAAAACAAACTCAATTTCATTTTCACCGAATTTTAAACTCTGCAAATATTTTCACCGCCAATCTTATCCCAAAAGGTATTTGCATCGATAAAGCTAAGGCTATCGATTTAGCGTCGACGTCAGGTGATTTACATGGTGGCCTATGTAATTCGTTCGGCTGACGGACGTCCTGTATAAATCAACGTTGGACCCGAGCTAACCGGGCATTTATCTCGCCGATAAAAAGTACGGTGCCGCCGGACCGATGGGGATGGGTGTAGCGATGCATAGCGGCGAATATACGCCTCAGATCAGAGTGAGCTGTGTATACTAGGTGAAACAAAAAGGGTATATAAATTGTTTTGCAACTTAACTTTGTAAATCTCAAACTATCGGCTTTGTGGGACATTTAAAGTACTAAAGGTTTTGTAGACTTGTGAAATCGGTCAACAGCTGTATCCCTATAACACCTTTTGTTTTTCAAGTTTACTCCAAAGCTGATAGTTTTAAAATTACAAAGTTAAGTTTTGAAAAAAAAGTATACCCTTACTGTTTCAACCTGTATAGGGCGTTTGGGGACATTATCCATTGTTTTTATATGACTTGTCAAAAAAGTAGGTATATAACATTTTTAAAGCTCAAAAAAATTATCGATTACTAGCTGAGCCCGCGACTTCGTCTAATGGAACGTCTCGTGGAATTTAACTTAACAAAAAAGCCCGCTCCCGCGTTCTGAGCCCGCGCGACAGGACCCATTTTTTTTTGTTTCTATAATAAAAGTAGCCTAAGTTACTGCTTATAAATTCAGCTATCTGCCAGTGAAAGTCCCGTCGAAATCGGTCCAGCCGTTTCGGAGATAACCCGGAACAAACACACAGACAGACAGACAGACAGACAGACAGACAGAAAGACAGACAGACAGGCGTTTTTGCTATAGGTGTCGTGTGTAATTTCATGTGCATTTAGTGAAAACGTGTTATTTTGATATTACAACAGACACTCCAATTTTATTTATTTGTATAGATGTATAGATATGAGTTTGTACACACTTGAGTAGATATTTGCTAGACAGTTTTGCGTTGAGATAGGGGATTTACTACTTGTACAAACTGAAAAATAATTAACCTACCAATTATGTAGATGTATACGGAACCTTCAAATATTACATTCAAGGATAATCCGTATTAGGTTGATTCAGATCCTAGTAACTGCCTATCTAGGTACCTACTGGTGTCTAACCCAAGAGTTTCTTATTATGATTCATAGAGATTTTTTCACAGTTCTTTGAGTCTCGCTTAAATAACGCAAAAAGATTGCGACATCGAGTATAATATTCATGGAAAGGCATAATTTAATTCTCCGAGACAGTCTGGGCGTGCCAGCCTCCAAGGAGATTAGGCCCTTGTCTCGGGAAACGCGTAATGAAGGAAAAACGCACCGAAAATATGAAATTATGGACTCACGGATGATATTTCTTCATTTACGGGAATGTACGGTTTCATGTTTATGTGCGAATGAATGTTTCTTTGTTTTAGGCTTTCCGAATGAATGTTTTAGGATTATTATTATTATAGCAGCTGATATTAAGGAATTAATGTCAATATAAGTTTAAATTCGTATTTTTTATCGTTTTCTTTATTCACTTTGTTTCTAAGTCAATTTGACTTGGTATACTTACTTATGTAATTTCACTGTTAAGTGCAAGATAAGAGTAGGTATATAAAAGTAAGTAGTAGAGTAGGTATATAACCTACCTACCTGAATAACACGTCATAACTGCCCTTATTCTAAGTAATAAAATACTTATTTGGTGTTCCGGTTGGTTTCTTCATTTAACTAAGTATACATATAACCTAAGGACCATCAAATCTATTATATTTTTTACGAAATATAAAAAAACAACGGTCACATACTTAAGTCTACTAGGTAGGTATAAGTACTTATTCAACCTGGGTTTTTATCTATGAAAGGAATTAAATCATCATGAAATATATAGTATAATATTCTTCTTCTCATAGTGCCTCTCCAACTAGTGAAGGTTAGCAGTCAGCTCCGCATATATCTCTCGGTCTTTGGCGAGGTTGAAAAGCTCCGCTACACTTGAGACTCCCGTCCATTCTCGGATATTTCGCAGCCATGATTTCCTCCTGCGCCCAACAGCTCTTCTATCAGCCACTTTTCCCATCAAAATAACCCTTGAAAGTGCGTATCTTGGGTGCCTTATTATATGACCTAGATAGGCGGCCTTTCTCCTTATATAATATAATATCCTATCTCCTAATATAGTATAATATTATGGCATTATTTTTGCATTATGGTATTCATTGCAGGTGAATGTAACTCAAAGGTAAAATTTCAGGCTTTTATTTTAAAAATACCGCAATCTCAATTCTGAGAGCGATCTTGGATATGTCATTCTTATGCCATATTAGTACAAAATGAAACGTCAAAAGCGTAGCTGATGATTGCTTTCAGACTTAATTTATATTAAGTCTTACAGACCTTACCCATGTAGGTATAAGACATTTACCCGAGTAATACTCGTATTAACATTAAAATACATCAGAATCCTACCGAATCTTACCAAGATACTGGCAAGTGAGTGCACCCCCTCGGAGAAGGGTTGCCAGTGACGTGACGTCTGCAGGTTAACTCGATTAACTTGTTTATACTCCGCTGGTTAATTTCTTTATCGTGCCTTTGCCGACGACTGCCCTTTTGACGTCAGGTTGGGGTAACTTGAGATGGGATTTGAAGACTTGTTTCTATTACCACCGCTTGGTGTAGTGGTTCAAGCGTAGGCGCTCGGCTCACTGCACCGAGTGGTTGCAGATTCGATTCCCGTCAATGTCGGAAACGGCCTTTGCGTTATTTTTTCCGGTCTGGGTATCGCTCAAAGGGAAAAATAAAATATACAGGTGACACTGATATTACCCGTAGTACATTGTACTGGACCAAAATTACAAGCGTTGCTTAGTTTGGGACCATACGGATGTATGGTCCCAAATGTATGGATGTATGGTGATGCATACCATGTGTTAGACAATAGACTCTATGTCAGGTCTTAGACCATTTGTCACTAAGCAACAATTTTGTTCCTGTAGATAATCCAATTTCCTCTATAGGTAATCGAATGAGAACAACAAGGAACAATTTTCTCAATAGTACTGCGAATTCCTGTCATTGATCAATTGGCTGATCCGGGCCGCGTCTACCCGGGCAGAGGATTATTAGATTTTCTCGCAACGATTTAAATTCCCCGGATTTCCTTGTCTGTTACGTTTTATTGTATTATGCTGTTCATGAGCCATACCCCATGACGTATTTGCTTGAATGTAAATAGATCCCTTCTTGGTACCGATGGGAAAACAATAGCAACATACTCAATATAATATAATAACAATAAACCTAACAAAATATATACAATAACCGGGACAATGGAAAATACCTCAACAATTTTAATTAATAAAAAATCAGACCCGTTGTTTTTTCAAAAATAAATAAAAATGGCCGCCATATTTCAAGCCCGATATTGTGTGTGATAAATTTAAAAGCGTCTTCGTTCCATAACTCATTGCAATATTGTATTTTTATATTGTTTATGTTGTATTGTATACAGTAGCTTTATACTCTCGGCTCCGCGGAAGCTGATTAAATTTCCGCCATGATTTAAAATATGTTTCGAATGGCCGTGGGGGGTACTATTAGCGTATTAGCCCTACCTATTATACCGATTAACCCTTTCTTTGAAGGATACCAAGGGAAGATTAAGGTTATAGTGAACAGGTAAGTTCGCTGTGCAACTAAACTGAATCAAACAATTTTTATTCAAAATAAGACAATTGAATTCAACATAAGCAAGGTTTCTGACCCTGTCAGAAGAGATGTGGCAGATTGTGCGTTAAATGCATTTTCATAAAATTGCGATTAAAAAAATAATGTTCCAGAGCTATTGAAACAACTCCACTACCATTTGGCGTCGAGAACTGGGCCCTAACCACGCTAGCTACTTAAATCGTAATAGAAAAGCAAATGCTCGCGATTACGTTTCAAACGCTACGCTTTTGAAGTTTTGCTGACACCATACCATATCAATGTCAGTAGAAATCGTGAAGCTCGTGTCAGCAAAATATCAAAAACGGAGCGTTTGAAACGTAATCGCGAGCGTTTGCTTTTCTATTACGATTTGAGTAGCTAGCGTGGTTAGGGCCCTGGAAATAAATATGTTTAAATTTGGAACAATATGGCGGACAGCGGGTTCCCATAAATCTCAAGATGGTGTAATGCGAGAATGCACGTTTAGAATTCTTTATGAAGGGATAGCTTTAGTTCCAATCGCATTCAGATAAATAAATTGCTTTTGAATGTTTATTGGTGTTGTTATGGCGGATTTCTTTCATAGTTGTTTTATTTGAGGGTACTTTTAAGTGCGCATGCTACTGTTACTGGAACTCATATTTGAGTCCTACTTACTTTGTCCCTTACCTACAGGAAATCCCTGATCCTCCTAGCTTAAAAACTGGGTATGTGTATACTCAAATGTCTCAAATGTTAGTCTCGTAGAGTTGTTTGAGACGTCGTTATCCGCTATAATTTTATGTATGGCGCGGCAAAATTAAGCAAGGTTCAAATATGAGTTTCAACGTCAGCAATCAGACGTATAGTCCACCTTGTTCAATCAGGTTAGGACCGTCTTAAAAGCCACTTACATAAGTAACAACATTATTATTAATCGTATCGAGCTAATGAACGTTTCGAGCGCCCTCTGTAACGGCAACAGAGCTAACGCATTAGTGCATCGTTAACCAAAACGATCCAGCTATCGGTTATGGGGAGACGAAGAAAACCGGACAAAACGTGTACCTACTACTTGGTATTATGATCATTCTATTCGTTTCTCCTTTTCGATTTAAGTAGTTATAGTGAAAACAAAGAACGCGTATTCTATCTCCGTAAACTTTAATAGGTTGGTATAAAATTTAAACAACTCCAGGATTCTTTAAAAAACTAATTATGCAATATTGTCATTGATGATAATGCTGTGGATAACAAAACACGCGATTAAGGCCCTTTGTACACCACGTTTTTTAAAGGCGCTGTCGACGCCGACGTAATAAATTCACTGCACACGGTATTTTTCGCGAATTACAAAATGTGCCTTTTATTATTGTCAGATTTTGAAAAATTTCTAAAAAACCTCAAAAAATTTGAATTTCGCGGGCTAGATGGGCGCTTTAGCCTTAAGTCATTTTTTTGCTATGGCTCTCTCCAAGTGCGATCTTAGAAATGTCATTCTACCATCCGTCACTTTAGTACGAAATGTCATGTCAACGCGTAGGTACCTACTTAAGATAGCTCTCAGACTTGAGTTTGATTATTATTACGGGTTTAGGTAACGTTTGCTAAATCTAAAAAAAGGTGTGAAACATGATACACTTTGTGATTCAATTTCCGAACAAGCGTCAGATACAACGATCATCAATTAATTTTTATAAAGGTGCTGTGACAAAGAGACGCCTGCTGGGATTTCGAATCAAAAAGACTGGCGTGCAAAGTAATGAGGGATTGGTTGATTATTCCCGGTGCCAAACGGCACTCGGGCATTCGCGCCAGCGCCCCGGGAACCTTTTTAATTTTCCGCTAGCCTTCAGATTTATATGTTTTCAGTGCGGCCGTCAATTTTCGCCATTTTTAATTTAAGCGGTGCCATCACAACGGAATGATGGCCGTTTTCTTCTTTCGGCGCTTTTTTGATGATTTATTTTTATAACGATCCATAGGGGACGGTGTTTTAAGATAATTGTTCCTGGATTGCTCTTGTTATGCTTGAGTCTTTTGTGAAAATGCTTTGTGGAATACGGATGTTGGGTTTTCAGGGTAAAACAAAAGCAAAAAGCTTTTTTTATTGACAATTGACAGTAAAGTGTAACGTTGTAGGATACTTGAAACTTGCTTGAGTGTAACTTATACCAAGTGCTGATTCACGATCCTCAGATAAAGGTTTATTATCCAAATAATTTTTATGTTTGACAGATATTTTATTGAAAAACTGTCAAAATGTCAAATTTATTTGGAGAATACTTAAACATTACCTATCTGCGTTAGCCGTTACTTGACAACATATTATAGTACTTATTGGCACTTAATATTTATCGTCGTCTATCCATACTTATAGATAATACCTATCATTCAATTCTACGTCAGGTAGGTAAGTACTTAGCTGTGAGCGTACAATGATCCCAAGTCATGTGGAATTGTTCCCTTTGATCTGCCTAATAGATTTGACTGGCGTCCGACGAGTCAATGGAACATTGTGCCTACTGGTGCAAGTCAGCCTCCAAATTGCAAGACGGTCGATTGGTTATAAATGGCTAGGTATAGGCAATGTAGACTACCTTGCAAGGGCCCAATTCTGTTAACCGCTGACATCTCTATCGACTAGCAATACGTCAAAACGGACGTATCACGTATCTGTAAACGTCAGTTTTGACATATTTTTTTTGACAGGAAAGCTGTCAAAACTGACGTATTTCGATACGTCTGTTTTGTCGTATTGCGAGTCGATTGAGATGCCAGCGGTTAACAGAGTTGGGCCCCAGGTTAAAGCATTTGGTATATATAAGTACATCAATGCGAGTAAGTACTTAGTTGGTAGTTAGAAGTTATTACGTAGAGACCACTATTTTAAGTTTTACCTCTCCAGATTCTAAAGTAAAGAACATACGAAAAAAATAATTTTAGTTTCAAGGTTTCCAAGCAAGGCGCCTTACAACTTCTCTTAGGTTAAATTGAACGTGGATAATTTTACTTCCTGTACTTGTAAGCCATAAAATCTAGCGGTTAATGCGGTTTTTCGCTTTTATTGGGCGGCCGTTAGTGCTGCCCTTCAGATGGATTCTCAATCGATTCATAGGTAATTGGGTCCATTTCCTGAATTCATTGCCAGTTCAATGTATCCACAGGGTGTCGCAAAAGTCCAAAATAATACAGTTGAGGGGTTGGATCAGAATCGGGCATAGAAATAAATGGTTTCTGTAAAAATAAATATTTTAAAACAAATATTTCAAGGACTCCGCAAAATGTTTACTAACTTTTTATAATGCGGTTAACATTCTATTTTAATTTTTTAATGCTTATTAAGAGAATTTAAACTAATTATAATAATAAATAAATATCGCCAGACTGCATAGTTTATTTAATAATTAATGATGATAGCCAATTAGTTAAGCCCGCGTCTTGCGTGCACAAGTTCCTGAGTTCAAACCCCAACTCGCCCAGAGGTGCGTTTCGAAATCTATGTGTGTACCATAATTTAAATATGACACCTGCATGTCTTAGAAAATCTAAGCAATTTCCGAAAGACACGTGAAATCCGCACTGGGCCAGCGCGGTGGATTATAAACTCCCTTTCGTAGTGAGGGGAGGCCCATGCCCTGGAGTCGGACCTAAAAACGGCTAATTGTTATATTTTAAACTAGCTGTGCCCCGCGACTTCATCCGCGTAGTATTTTAACTTAGCAAAAATTTCGGGATTATTGGGTTAAAAAGTATCCTATATGTTAATCCCGGTTATAATCTATCTGTGTTCCAAATTTCATCCAATTCCGTTCAGTAGTTTTTGCGTGAAGGAGTAACAAACATACATATATACATACATACATCCACACTCACAAACTTTCGCATTTATAATATTAGTAGGATTAAATATTACCAAGCTTTTATTTATTGCACCCAAGTTCTGTGCGCTGTGTGTACCTACACACATTTTCAAGGTTCGCAGGGCCCTCAGAGGCCTCCGGAAAATTGCAAACATAAAGTTTCTAATCGACGGATCTTTTATTCCCTAGCTTTGGAGATACAGCCCATTAGCTTTGTAACGGCGGGATGTTCGAAATTTATTTTATCATTTCTTGGCACGTGATGTCTTTGTTTTTAGCCGGCAGACGTTGCGGACGGCTGATTTATTGACGTCATATTTCATGAAAAAAATTAGGGGAAAGTAATGTTGATATTAAAATGTAATTATGTTGAGGAAGCGATTAATATTATTAACATACTTAATATTTATACACATTGCTAAGAAAAAACAGCTGAACGATTTTTATATTGGTACTTATTTATCTCAGTATATCTATCAAGGAATGTTTACAGTTTACTCGGTAAAAAATAATATTTAGATTATTTTATTAATTAAGTTGTATTTAAGCTTTCGCCTTCTTTATTTTGAATTTTCGTTTCGGTTTCCCACAATAAATAAATAAAAATGGCTGGTCGAATGTTGGCGAGCCTGTCGGTGATCAACTTGAAATAAAAAATGATAACCATTTCAAATCGCTTCGTTTTGCCCGTGGTGTAGATTGTAAGCCTTATCAACACCTTCTTAGTGTTTAAAAATACGGGTATTTTATCCTATTTACTTATTTCTTCGTTAAGTAGGTATGCTAATATAGCTTATATTTGAAGTATCTACTGCTTTACTGATTGTGGTTGTAATTACCTCATAAATATACACTTTTATGCAATTATAGCACTTAAGTAGGATGATATATAAAACAAAATTCAATAAGAGCGAAAACAAACCAGTGTGTGAAATGAAAACGACTACAAGACTTGCGAAGTTGTGCCATAAATCCAAGCTACGATTCCACCAACAAACCTTTTCATCGGACACAATACAACTTATACTTTAGCACGTCGTTATAAGGCTGTTGTGGAGTGTAAAGTATACATTGTTCGTTGGAAGCTCAAGGGAAAGTGTTGTCAAGGAACAAAGATAAGTCCGGATTGTCGCGAGGTTCGTCTGAGAAGAAATTACAACTAGTGGGTATAATACGAAAGGCTCCAGCCACGTTTCTGTTTGAAAGTTGGAGTAGGATTAGGTATAGTGGGTCGTGTGGTTTGTGTAGCGGGCCAAACGGGAGGGGGGTGCTATACCCGTGAGTTGAATTAGGTTTCAGGGTCTCTACTAGAGCTTTTGACAACTTAATTCTTCCTTAAGGGTTTAGAACCAATTCACTATGATATCCTGGATATAGGTACCTTCTGTAAACGCACAGGGTGGATTTTATTCGGGATGGCATACCTAAAAAACTGTGACGGTGACGATATAGTGTTTGGTTTTGAATAGAAAAATTGCTGAAACCTTCTTTGTGAGTTTCAAGTTGAGACACAGGGAACCGAAGTCGCGTGTATTATATGTATATATATCTACTTAAATAGATACATATGCTGTCTATCACACATAAATCATTTTATTATTAAAATATAAAATTCTCGTGTCGCGGTGTTTGTTGCCAAACTCCTCCGAAATGACTCGACCGATTTTCATGAAATTTTGTGTGCATATCGGGTAGGTCTCGGTCAACATCTATTTTTCATACCCCTAAAAAACAGGACTACGTCTGTAGGGTCAGCTAGTTATATTATAAAATGATATAAGGAATATAAATTATAATTAAGTGCATAATAGGCGGCTTTATTACGGCCTGCGATTTCTTCTAGACAACCTTTAGGTGGAGAAATCTAGGAGTTTATGTTGCTAGTCTGCAAATAAATAAATAAAACTATTTTTCAACCTGAGTCACGTTATATTTTAAATTAAAAGGAAATAAAGAAAAACTCCGTATAATTTTAACGAAATGAACACTCAGCGAATAAAAAACATGGCGGACACCCAATCGTATAAAAGGCGGTAAACAATAAAACGGAGGAGGATTTTCATTTGATGGACGTGAGACGATTATAAAGATTACGGGCGTTGATGCGCTCCGAATGAAAGTTGCTTTTAAATTCGGTATCGAAATAAATATGTAAGTGTTTTTGTTAAGAGGAAATACGCTATGGACACTCTTGAGTCGCCTGTGGGAAATAAACACAGAACTGCTTCAAGAAAGGTGTCAGCTAGTGTTCCAATGGACTTGGCTGGGTGCTACTAAATGAAAATGTCATAAATTAAAAAAAAACTGGCCAAGTGCGTGTCGTGCGACGCAATGTAGTGTTTCGTAACCATTTCAATAACGAAATGATATTTTTGGCTAACTAGTTTTTTTGTAAATTTTGATTAATCTTAAAACGCTAAAAATCTCGCAAATGTAATTCCTGATAGTAAAATGTTTATTGAAAACATAATTTTATTTAAAACACATTATAGGGTAACTAAATAAAATAAAAAATACCCCCTCTTTCCATGTTCGGGAAGGTAGGTCAAAAAATGTTTTTAAAAAAACTTGTACATTTCATATTTTTGAAAGTGATAATTTTTCTTAAGGTATAACTGTACCAAATTTCGTCAACTTCCAACAATAAATCTAGAAGTTACGGTACTGTGACATACTGGGACCGGACAGACTGGATGATCTTATAAGGTTTCCTCGTAGGGACTACGGAACCCTAAAAACAATATCAAACCTCGCTGTAAAGTATACATTATTTAACTTCAACAAGTATTGATCTTGAAGCCTCCCCAAAAACTTCGATTATTACGCATTCAAAATTAAAACCCCCTCATATTTTAGTCAGAGATCAAGCTTAGTTTGCCGCGTGGTAATCCGATTTCATTCACCAAATAATGAGCACCATTAAACATGGTACTTCAACCTAACAAAAAGTAATAACAACCAACGCACACCTTTCTAAAACCAACTCTAACATCAACGAGTTTCGATTGCAAATCATTTGGGGTCATTTATTCACATAGCATACACTAACCGACACAGTACAGTGCACGAGTAAACTGATTTTCAATCTTAATTTCATCCGGTAAGGTAGAAATTTCTTTACCATCTCTACCTCATGTACAATTCATTTTAGACCTGAAAAGATATGCCGAACGGGGAGCACACGAAATATGAGGATTAAATTCCTGTACTGCACTTAACAAGACTAATTTATGCACGGATGCCTGCAACGGGGTACTCTCGACCTAACTAAACTAATTGAAAGGTAATGGTTGAAATTTAGCTGCAATATGTGTTGTTTGTCGTCGGCATTGTTCGTGCAGGGATGTCCGTATCGGTGATGTTTAATTGGGATTAGATTGCTATCGTTAGATAAGTATACCTATCTATTGTTGAGTTTGCTGTGAACTGTACCTACTGAGCTTTTTTTGTTATGTAAGTTCGCATTTTGAAACTCTCACTCAAAGATCCAAAATAGAATCACAAAATATTTCAAAAAAAAATCAGAACTAAAATTATATGTTATATGCCGTTGTTGTGTATTGATTGAATAGGTACTTTACAAGTTTTTTGTTACTTTTATAACATGTCAGTAATGATATATTGTTGTACTCACACAATTGATTCTTAGCTATTTATATTTTGAAGTTTTGACACAGCTACATCTTAGGGGGCGTCCATTAATTACGTGAGGCATTTTTGAGAATTTTTCGATCCCCCCTCCCCCCTTGGTGAGATATCGTAAGATTTTCTTCAACTCCCTCCCCCGCCCCCTAATCTCAGGCGAGATTCTTCAAAATGTATGTTTTGGCTGTAAACGTTTTAGATTATTGAGAAAAAAAAATAGGAAAACGGTTGACCCCTAAGGCCATCCCTGCAACTTCCTGCTAATTCCATACTTAAGCGCTCAAAATTGCACTTATTACGTTTTTGAGCTCTTCGAGCTGAAAAGTCTGATAGAAGTTTAATAAACAATGTTTTTTTTAAAAAAAACCGCAATAACTAATAGCGCTTAAACAATCGAGCGCTACATCGCTGCTCTGCGGGGTTCGGACGAACACGACAAACACTATTGTCTCAGATTTGGCCATATTTTATTCTAGAAACAATTTTTCACGCAATTTTACACCGTTTCTGCTAGAAAAATAATAACTTATGTGATATTTGCCAAGACCCCCCCTTCCCCCTAAGTGAGATTTGGAAAGATTTGCCGTGATCCCCTCCCCCCCTAGAACACCTTACGCAATTAATGGACGCCCCATTACTAATATTATAAATGCGAAAGTTTGTGAGTGTGGATGTATGTTTGTTACTCTTTCACGCAAAAACTACTGAACAGATTCGGATGAAATTTGGAACACAGATAGTTTATAACCGGGATTAACACATAGGATACTTTTTATCCCGATAATCCCGAAATTTTTGTTTAGTTAAATACTACGCGGACGAAGTCGCGGGCATAAACTAGTCATAAATAAAAATAAAATATCATATATTAACTCAAACATTTTTCTGAAAATCTCATCTTAAGCGCTAAGCACACGTTATAAAGAAAATATGGTACATAAAATACTTTATTTTCCCATCTAGAGGCAATTTAACGCCACGTCGACGCGAACCTTCAACATAATTCGTTCGCTACTGCATGCAAATACTCCCAACGCGACAGTGAAATAGGTGTATCAGCCACCTTTTAAACAATGCGTTGTGTAATTTCAGGAGACAATACAGGGACATTGTGTAATAATGAAGAGAGTAGATACTGAAAATGTAGAGACAAGAAGCTAAAGAGGTTCTTTTGCTGACTTGACTATCAAATTATTAAAATAGAATAAAAAAAACAGTGCCGTCTAGGGACGCTCGGAAGAAGCGAAGCTTTAAAGTATAAAGCGTAGGGCGCCGCAGCTGCCACTCTGTATACCTATAAATGTCGTGTAACGGTACTGACTTCTGACGCTTAGCATGGATAGAGTGACCGCGCGGCGAGCGCCCCGAACGTCCGTATAGAAGCTTCGCTTAAATTTTAATAATAATTAAGATAAGTAGTAGGTTAGGTAGTATTACGGTTCACATACCTACCATTAGAAGGTAGGAATGTAATGTGCATCATTTTAAGTCTTAAAACCTTTGGCTTTTTAATATAAAAAAATCGGCAAACAAACTCACGACGAGACCCACCTTAAGTTAAACAGTACCTTAGCCTACATGCTTGCAATACCAAAAACATTACTCGCACGTTACTTACTTCAAAGGGAAGGGAACAACTCTCTCTGCCGGTGCTTCCAGCTCGCTCACTCATCGTACGAAATACAGCTATAATATACTCTATGCCGATCTTCTGTGTCAGGGTGGTACTACCCCGGTCGACCAGCCTGTATACGAGCTGTAGTCTATTGGCAGTGGGTCAATTGGGTGTACCGATTGGTAGTAGGTTGAAATCTTGTTGGTAACTAATCATAAATTACCTACTTCCTACTAAATGTGAAAGTTTGTGAGTGTGGATGTATGTATGTTTGTTACTCCTTCACGCAAAAACTACTGAACGGATTTGGATGAAATTTGGAACACAGATAGTTTATAACCGGGATTAACATATAGGATAATTTTTATCCCGATGATCCCGAAATTTTTGTTACGTTAAACACTACGCGGACGAAGTCGGGGGGCACAGCTAGTAGTGTTATAAAGGAGCTAAGTCAAAAAGGGTTACATGACCTTGTTACTGCGTAAGGGTTACATGACCACGTGGGCGCTATCCAACACGGTGGACAGACCTCATAAAATCCGTGACACACTCAACCGTGAACGACCGCTCTCACTTAGCCAAACATAGACCCACATGGCGACATATCGTACGAGCAGCGGTGGCACAAGAACCGACCGAAACATGACCACGACCGCTCTGACAAGAGTGCTACGACTTAGAAGAAGACCTTGTTACTAGATAACAAAGAGTTTAATAGACTTTCTATAGAAAAAATGAACTACTAACTTAATTATTACAATTTATTTACCTACTAATATTTCTCCATTAAAACTAGTATTTTGTATATAGTAACCCCGAATATAGTAACCCGAGTCTCCAATCACCTGTATTGTCAAATCTCCATCGTTGGATATCTTAAATCGCGGCAAAGTTGCAAATGGGAACAATAAATAATTCGGATGCTGCGGTTTTTATTATAAAAGTGGTAACAAAAGGCTGTAAAAGCTTTCAACTCGGCAATAAGTCTTAGTACAAAAGGCGATTATGCCTCTTTGTACGCTTTTAGGCGTTAAATAATAATAGGGGAAAATCTGAAAGTTCGTAAGTAGCCATATTTTGCTCCGCGGTGATTGATTCAAAATTCATGAAGCAATTCATTTTTCCAATGAAGAAAATAATATAAATAAATAATTGCAAGTAAAGGAATAACATTTGACGACCGCTTGGCGCAGTGGTTCGAGCGTAGGCCGCTCGGCTCACTGAACATGGTGGTTGCGGGTTCAATTCCCGCCGGGGCAAATTTCGGAAATGGCCTTTACGTAATTTGCCCAGGTCTGGGTGTCACTGGGATCACCCCCCGTCCATTGTACGGTACCCATAGTGCCTACAAGCGTTGCTTAGTTTGGGACCATACTGTTGGAGTATTCGTCTGGCGATATTTATTTATTTATTTATTTATTTATTTATAGTACACTTATTGTAAGTGTTTTCTGCAGAGGCATTGAAAAACCTACATTATACGTGTGAAACTATTGGAAATTAGGTAGGAAAATTGTTTGCTCTTTTGTTAGGTATATACCGATAACAAAGTCGGCAACCCGCGGCGTAAATTCAACCAGCCTGATGATAAGCAGTTACCGTGGGTGGCCTATAGATGCTTGCAATATAACAAGCATTGCTCGCACGTTACCGGCCCGAAGGGAGTGAGATAGATCGAGGGGGAGGGTGGGGGAGTGGGAAAGATTTAGGGGGAGGGAGGGGGAGTCGGGCTACCGGCTCTCTCATTCATTATGCGAAACGCAGCTATAATA
This sequence comes from Notodonta dromedarius, assembly GCA_905147325.1. Classification (NCBI taxonomy): domain Eukaryota; kingdom Metazoa; phylum Arthropoda; class Insecta; order Lepidoptera; family Notodontidae; genus Notodonta; species Notodonta dromedarius. Next base: position 8,818,355 of record LR990165.1, on the reverse strand, counting down.
CCTGTTTTCCACAGATTTTCTGTGATAGGGTGGTACTACCCAGGTAGGTCGAGCCAGCCTATATATAAGTTGTAGTCAATCAGCTAGAACGTAGCCCTAAGTAAGAACTTGCTCTACTATTAGTATTCAATCATCAGTTTCATCAGACGACCGCTTGGCGCAGTGGTTCGAGCGTAGGCCGCTCGGCTCACTGCATCGGCTGGTTGCGGGTTCGATTCCCGTCAGGGTAAATTTCGTAAATGTCCTTTTCGTAATTTTCCCTGGTCTGGGTGTCACTGGGATCGCCCCCAGTCCATTGTACGGTACCCATAGCACAAGCGTTGCTTAGTTTGGGACCATACAGTTGGTGTGTTCTTCTGGCGATATTTATTTATTTATTATTTATTTATTTAGTTTTCCACTTCATAATACTGAACCAAACGATTTAATACTCAATCGCAAAACATTCGCAAATCAATCCGAGAGCAATAACAATTAAATTCTAAAACAGGAACCGAAGTGAAAATGTTATATTTATTTTCATAACAAAATACATCAAATGCCGTTCACGTGTTCATTTCAGAGATTAAATTCCAGCCAGCGGAGCCTGGGAGCCGTCGATAACCGGTATTAATATCGAAAATATTCAAATATCCAGTTAATTTGGAAATGTATTGGCTCCGAAGATGATACTGAAGTGTGTGCTTTGAATTAAACCGATAAATAAACGATGGAATAAATTAAAAATGCCTATTTGCACGGTTTTATTTTTGGGAAATGAATGAATAATATTGTGCCAAAATATTCTGTATTGTAGGATGGTTGTGGATTGTATTGAAGCTGATGGGTCGTTATTATTTTTAAGAATGTATTCATACCCCCTCACCTACCCATAGTGCCTTCTTCTGTGTCGTTCCGTAACGAATGAGGATCGTGACCATATGATTTGTGTCCATATCCTGCGCGAGTTCAATAGATCATAGTGTAGCGTGTGTGTGTTCTATTTCATACGATTACCTACCCACGTAAGTAAACCTACATAATATTTTGTTGTACATATATATGACTAGCTGAGCCCGCGACTTCGTCCGCGTGGAATTTTGATCCTTTCTTAGGGGATGGCTACGTCATAGTAGCTTTATGCATGCAAAGTCTCAGCCCGATAGGTTTAAAATTGACAAAGTTTCATACACACTTTCATCCCCTATTTTATCCCCTTGGAGGTAGAATTAATCAAAATCCTTTCTTAGCGGATGCCTACGTCATAACATCTACCTGCATGCCAAATTTCAGACCGATCCGTCCAGTGGTTTGGGCTGTGCGTTGATAAATCACTATGTCAGTCAGTCAGTCACCTTTGAGTCATATTTATTTATTTAAACTCTATGCACAAGTAAAAACACAATGTACAAAGGCGGACTTAATGCCTTAGGCATTATCTACCAGTCAACCTTATAGCCCAGTCATATTAGGTAAAAAAAGGGGTCAACCTCGGAATGAAAGATAATAAGCTGCAAATTGGTATGAACCTTTGTTTTGTCATTCTAAATGTTGTCTCAAAAGTCACAATCGTTATCGTGTCCGCGTCTCAAGATATTCAAGGTCAAAGGTCACAAAAATCGGTTTTTCGCGAATATCTGGCTTCCTATCGGTTAAATGAGATTTGCATTTATTATAAAAGTTGTAGGCTATAAAATTCCCTACAACTTTTGTTTAAACTTTTTTTTCATACGACTAACCGTTTTGAAGGTAGAGCGCGAAGAGTGCACATCGTACAGTCATATACGGCCTAATGCAAGGTCAAGCGTGAGTTATGATTATCAGTACGTTATAAAGTCAATTATTTACTTGGAAATTATAATTATTAAACAATGCCTATTATTTATGTACTAACTATTAATTATTTATATTTAATTAAAGTAAGTAACTTGATTATTTATATATATTATTCATATTTAACTATTTAAGTATAAAATATTATTAATTCTGGATTATATATTTTAGTTTTATTTTAAGTTAAAATGATAGTAAGAGTATATATTTTACACATATTTTTATTTATTATTAAATACGGCATAATATACATTTATCAAAATGTGAGTTCAAATATCAAAAGTATCTTTGTTGATTTTAATTGTAATGAAATTGGAAATGGAAGCTAATTATCTTCTTCTTCTTCGTCGTCTTCTTCTTCTTGTCGCTCAAAAATGTTCGATTCATTGTCATCATCCTCATTATCTGTCATGTTCATCTCCAAACCTTCCAGAATATCGGGATCATATGTATTTTCTTCATCGGGATTACTTGGATACAGTGAAGCGTTGAGGCAAGCTTGTCCGTTGCACTGGCCGCAAGCTAAAGAACATTGTAGCCCTGATTTTCTGCATCCACAGCGGGAACCACAACCATTTTTGCAATTGCAAAATATTACGTTTAGTAGTTCGGCTGGTGCTGGAGGTAATAACGTTCGTATGGGCTCCAGGATTTCATTTTCAAGCATCCAGCCCCATTCTTGAGGTTCTAAGTCCTTCCCTAACCACGTTTGAATCTGGTAGTAGACACGTTTTATGTGTTGATGAGCTGCTACACTTGTTGGTGGAAGTGTTGACAGTTGTACAGGTTTATTTAGTTTTGTAAATTTGATGAATTGCGTGTAGCGGAAATGATCAATGTTGTCCTCAGATTTTGGAGCATTATATAATGCCAACAAGATGCGCACTCCATTTTCTAATAATGTTTGTTTTGGGCAGTTTTCTTGTTGAAATACTTCCACCAGTTTATCTAAATCAGGAATTTTTTCCAATGCTCTAGTAACAGTTTTTTTTCCTTTTTTAAATAGCGCAGAAGTCGTGTCACAGCCACTGAATGCGTGTAAAAATAAAATGTGCTTTTTAGTACGAGGATATTGGTCAAAACTTTTAGTAGAATATATTTGTGTTTTGACATTGCCTTTTTACGCGTTTTAAAGAAAAGATATATAATGTCGTGTTAACTTAAAATAAAACTAAAATATATAATCCAGAATTAATAATATTTTATACTTAAATAGTTAAATATGAATAATTATATATAAATAATCAAGTTACTTACTTTAATTAAATATAAATAATTCATAGTTAGTACATAAATAATAGGCATTGTTTAATAATTATAATTTCCAAGTAAATAATTGACTTTATAACGTACTGATAACCATAACTCACGCTTGACCTTGCATTAGGCCGTATATGACTGTACGATGTGCACTCTTCGCGCTCTACCTTCAAAACGGTTAGTCGTATGAAAAAAAAGTTTAAACAAAAGTTGTAGGGAATTTTATAGCCTACAACTTTTATAATAAATGCAAATCTCATTTAACCGATAGGAAGCCAGATATTCGCGAAAAACCGATTTTTGTGACCTTTGACCTTGAATATCTTGAGACGCGGACACGATAACGATTGTGACTTTTGAGACAACATTTAGGATGACAAAACAAAGGTTCATACCAATTTGCAGCTTATTATCTTTCATTCCGAGGTGAAAGCCCTAATATGACTGGGCTATTAGGGTGGTGCAGAAACAACATGGCGGGTGCAACTTATACGAGAGAAATAGTGAGGAATTTATACCTATATACATATATTGATAAACACATAGATACATACATACAAATAAAACAAAATTGTTAAGAGAAAAAAAAAGTCCAACGAATTACCGCTGTGACGATTCTACCAACTTCTTGCGAATGTGCTCTCGTGCCTTCACCTTAAAAGACAACCAACTTTTTTATATATATTTAGATTTTTTTTTCCTTGTACATCTGGCATATCGATTGGTATAACTCAGCTATTGCCATTAATGATAGTGGCTCGGGGCATGCGAGCGATTGCCGTTCGTACCAATGTCCCACAGTCGCCGATACAGATCGATAAAGGCTATCACGTAGATCTTTTTTAATTTGCCGAATTTTATTTGTTTCACGTGAAAGTATTTTGCTTTCGCAAAATTAAGGAAGCTGAAAAAAACTCGTAGAAATATATTCGCTATTTGTTTTTTGTATTTGTACTTTCGGGCCCTATAAGAATAATATGCGACCACCGAAGAAGATAAATTATTTCACTTTAGCTTTTAGTAAAGTTCTAGGTTGTATATCAGTTTAATAAATACACTAGCGGCCCGACCCCGCCTTCGCATGGGTACATTACGTTTACATTATTGTAGTTTTAGTAAGGAACCCTAATTTAAAAAAAAATATAATATAGCCTATGTCTCATGGGGATAGTGTAGCTTCCCAACAGTCAAATAATTTTCAAATTGGGTCAGTAGTTTCGGAGCCTTCTCAATGCAAAAAAACAATCAAATATTTCCTCTTTATAATATTAGTATAGATAAATATGCAGCCTTCTATACCATTGTAATAACATTTTAATACGTAAGTGAACCACAATAGAGCACCTTTCGCAATGTTTATTTTCGAAGCGGACAGCGAGCGAGCCACAGATCTATGCATCTACCAGATATTGGTTCCGCAGCGCTATTGTTGCTGTCGTCCGTACAATGCGAATGGGGAAGCTGCGCCGGTGACCCAATTGCGACTATTGAGAGTCACTCGAAAAATGTTGGTGTACTTATTTAAAAATTCCATTCTCGAGGGAGATGCTCAAATATTTATGTTTCAATACTTTGAAATTCTTTCACTTGCTTTTAAATCTAACATTTTCTCTCCCATGACTATTTAGTTATTGAACAAGTATCTCGAGAACTGATTTCAGCTCTTCATCATACCTATATATTTATTCATTATAATTTTATTACGTTTTCAACTATTATTACAAAACAACACAATGTTCAACAATTTCTCGGGAAATGTTTCGAGATTACGAGGAACAAGAGATTCATTATATTTTCATAGAGCCTTATGTACAGTTAATTATATTATTCCTGCTCATTTCGCTAATGTAGCCCGGAGGTCGCTTGTATTAACTGAGACATTGTGTACGGCTGAACTACAGAAGTATACACCAAATGGTCTCTGTAATAAATACAGTGGGAAATGTTTTAATATTAAAACACATGCTGTATATCATCTACACTTAATTATCTATCATCATATTCAGCTATCAGCATTTAAGTCGAACTTAGGCGATCATGTTGCTGGGTTATGAAATGAACTAGTTTAAGGGTCACAAGCTAAGCACTCTTACATAATTTATTTTTCTGTTCTTCAAGTCTACAGACCTCATTTGTAAACAAATTAACATAAATAAGTAGACTTAGAGATAAATAAATATTTTTTCATTTTTTCATTTAACTAAACAATTTATGGCGATTTGGCGTTTAGTGTAACTTGAGTTTCATGAACATGGTTGCATAATGATCTATTATTTTTGAGTTTTAAGATTAAACCAACGTTGCTGTGCTTAATATAAAGCATATAAAGTTACATTAAATTTACAATGGTTTTCTAATTTAAATTTTGTTGGTGAAGGCGCCTGTCTAGCCCGCGAAATTCAAAATTTTCGAGTATTTTTATAGTTTATCCAAAATCTGAAAACATTTAAGACAACATGTTGTGATTTGCGACAAACACAGTATGCAGTGCGTTTATTAATACATTTATTTTACTCTATATATTATCACGGTGGATATGATACTAGTAAATCACTAAATATACAAAAATTTCCAGATTATCTGGATAGCTGTCATTCTTGAAATGTTTTAGAGGACGTTGGATATATTAATAAATGCACTGCACACGGTATTTTTCGCGAATTACAAAATGTGCCTTTTATTATTGTCAGATTTTGAAAAATATCTAAAAAACCTCAAAAAATTTGAATTTCGCGGGCTAGATGCCCATCTAGCCCGCGAAATTCAAATTTTATGCTTTAGCCTAATAGCGAGAATTTTTACTAGCCTTCATATAGGTAGACAAAATTGCATCAGTCAATTTCGAAAAATAAATAAATGTCAAAGAAACACTACCAGTTTTTATAAAAGCAATGTAATACTAGTACACACACACCGAACTCCCATAATAAACTAAAGTAACTAAAACAAACTTCTCTATTACGGGAAACTTACCTTTAAACAAACCAAGCCGTACGTTCGCTAACTTCAGTCTAGATGTTGGAAAACTATACAAACATGGGAGCTTTATCTCTGTGAAGTAATTAGTTCCGAAGATCATTAAATTTGCATGCCAGTGGTGTCTATTTTGATGTCGTCAAATCACAACCAAGTTTAATTTGCGAATTCTGAAATAGAAAGTTATACAAGGATATGTACTTGTGATTCAACCTATTTCTAGCAGGATGTGATACAAGAACCAAAATTTGACCCCTGTATGTTTCCAAAAATAACTTCTTTAGTCTTTTTAACATAGCGTGGCTACGGTGGAATTCCGAAACAAATGAAAACAGGGAATACAGAAAAAAACTTACTATTAGATTTTATCCTCATGACATCTCTAGAAACTTCAAATCTTAAACGACACCGTACCCATACTGTGAGAAATAGACTATAACAAATTATTTGATTTGATTGACACATCTGAAAACTTATGTGAGGCTCATAAAAAGGATCGCATACAGGAAGTTTGGTCAAAATATGTTTGCGAGCCATCAGAATTAGCCCCAGTGTTTCCTTAGGGCAGATGAGTTTCATTGTTCACTTGGACCATTTAAATGCACCCTTCGCTTACCCCCAACTGTGGGTAGGTAGGTATATGAATATTCAGTTGTGTTTTTAAATTCCGAGCGGTGTTAATGATAATGTTTGTTTTGTGTTTGCTCGTCGAGTATTTGATGAATTAAAAACACGTTCTGAAAATGTATTAAATTCCAATATTTTTACGAAGAAATTACGTACTTACTCCTCCTTTTACACCTAGAATTAAAGAAGAAGGTGCCTTTCAAGGTATTAACTACGTTTTAAAGTTCTCGAGACATAGATATGAATTAATGAGCAAGCCATTAGTGATAGTTATTTTGCATAGATAAACATGGTTGGTTTTGTCCAAAAAATTAGAGCTACTTATTTTTCTTGTAACAAATGAGCATGTGCGAAATATGGCTATACATAATATGTTTGCGTGTAAAATTAATATTCAAGAGTTTGCGCCGATAACGATCCCTGATAAAATCGCGATAAAATTTCAAATTCCTTTGTTTATCCGATAAAAATTGGGTCATAAAATGGAAGTTATCGCTCCCTAAGCCCCAATCACAATTTCGGAGAGATACATAACATATTTCACTGGGCAGGCCCTTCCTTTGGTACTTCCAGCTTTTAGGGTTCCGCACAAGTTTATAGCATTCATTACTGTATTTTTTTTTTCTAAATTATAATACGAGACTTTCCCTATGATGATGCCACGATTTCTCTGGTTGTAAATAAGAAACGTTACAAAAATTACTCTAAATATTATATTTTAAACTTTTTCCCCCATATTAATATAGTTGAATATATAGTTGCATACCGAATTATCTCTTTCTGCCATCAGTAATTTGACATTTGAAAGAAGACAAAAGCATGGCGTACTCGTAACTATAAAACCTTTAAGGCTAAAGCGCCCATCTAGCCCGCGAAGTTCAAATTTTTTGAGGTTTTTGGATTTTTTTCAAAATCTGACAATAATAAAAGGCACATTTTGTAATTCACGAAAATGACCGTGTGCAGTGCATTTATTAATATATCCAACTTACTCTAAAACATTTCAAGAACGACAGCTATCCAGATAATCTGGTAATTTTTGTATATTTAGTGATTTACTAGTATCATATCCACCGTGATAATATTTAGAGTAAAATAAATGTATTAATAAACGCACTGCATACTGTGTTTGTCGCAAATCACAAAATGTTGTCTTAAATGTTTTCAGATTTTGGATAAACTATAAAAATACTCGAAAATTTTGAATTTCTTTTATTAATAAGAGGGGGTTATGTTTATATATTTTGAAACATTTTCAATAAGAGAAATGAAAAATGTGGAGCGGTGGTCAAACAGTAAATATGTACAGTCAACATCAAAAGTAAGTAAGCAGTAAGCAGTGATAGCCGATTGGTTAAAGCACGCGTCTTGCAGGCACCAGGTCTTGGGTTTAAATCCCGGCTCGCAAATCTGGATTTTTCGAAATCTATGTACGATCCATAATTTCTATATGATTATCACTTGCTTACGGTGAAGGAAAACATCGTGAGGAAACCTACATGTCTTAGAAGGTCTAACCAATTTTCGAAAGACATGTGAAATCCGCCAACCCGCACTGGGCCAGCGTGGTGGATTATGGTCTGAATCCCCCTCATGTTGAGGTGAGGCCCGTGCCCAGCAGTGGGACGTCAAAAGGGCTAAATTATATTATTATTATTTTAACATCAAAAGTAGCTTGGTACCTATCCGTAAAGGTTTCTGAAAAGTATGATAGCACAATATTCAGCATTCCGATCATTTACTTTAGACACCTTCTGATTGCATTCTATTATGACGTTTTTAACAAGGTGATTACTTTGGAGATTTCCATTACTCAGAGAAAAGCGCTACTCAGCACGGTATTTATAGGGTTATTTTTTAAATATAGGCAACAGTGCGGTTAAAAAGGTTGGCCATAAATCCTTTTGGCATGTGTGGCGTATGTTCACGGACCATAACGGCACTTGCGAAGGCTCTTGATTGTGGCAACATACATAACTACTTACAGAAGTTTTATATGGGATGAGAGGTGATATAGTATATTTTTGGGGTCAAAATTCGTAGATGCTTTGAAGATTTTTTTAAAGCAATCGATGGAAATCCATGTGGTTTGTTGCTTATGTTTTTTTTCTATTTTGGTTTTTTCCTGTTTGTATAATTTATGTATAAGCTATTATAACAAGATAAAGGTAAAAAAGTTAATCCTAGAACTCTTTAAAGGTGTGTATAAAGTTACATAGCTTTGTGAACGTGTCCACGATATCGTGTTGAACTAATCTTTTATTAAATTATCGCCCATAAAAATATTCTACACCTCTAATCATTTAAAAAGTCGAAGTTAATTTACCTAATCATTGCGAAATGCTTTTCGTAAACAAACAATAATGTTTCTCCTAATAGTAGGTCGGATGTAGGTCGGCCGTGTCGTGCCGAGGCGACATTAGCGTGCGGATTCCGCCAGCATTTTTCACAAAACGCCTGTCGCGCGGTTGCATGCGAAACCGGTTTGGTTCCATGAAGATATTTTCCCATACATGTCCGGGGTTGTATATAGGGTGTTAACAAGACATTATCAAAAATAAGGAGATATGCGAGTCTTCAGAATGGTTCTCCCTCAATTGAGTCTGGCCGACTCAGTACGACTCAGGCGCGCGCGGAACATCATCTCCAACGTATGTCGTTGTTGTCAATATGCCTCATCATTTCCACCGAATAATACGCCTCAAAACGTCTTTTTGTGATTTTAATAAGTGAGAAGAAAAAATTAATACACGGGTTTATTTTCCACTTGTAAAAATAGCAAAATATGACCACTTTTCTATAAATATTGAAGTGTCTGGTTGTAATGTCTAAATAACAGATTTTTACTAAATGCATAGTATGAAAAAATAAAGATTTTTATATTTTTTGTGTTTCCGTCCGCCTATCGGTTTGTTCCGGCTAATCTTCTAAACGGCTTGACAGATTTTGACAGGACTTTCACTGGCAGATAGCTGATGTTTAAAGAAGGCTACTTTTATTTTATTGTAGTACCTACCACGCAAGCTGAGCCGCAGACGAAAGCTAGTCATATTAATAAATATTGTTTGCTTTGCAAAGATTGTGAGAGCGAGATTAATACAAAATGGACGTGAAAGACAGGCTACCACGCCCTCGTGTCGAAGTGTCGAATTGGTAATGCTATTTCAGCTGATAAGTACGAGTGATGGATGTGTAAAAGTTGTTCGCACATTTCTTGTAACGTAGGTATTCAGAATTGTTAATATAATTACTAGCTGTGCCCCGCGACTTCATCCGCGTAGTATTTTAACTTAGCAAAAATTTCGGGATTATCGGGTTAAAAACTATCCTATATGTTAATCCCGGTTATAATCTATCTGTGTTCCAAATTTCATCCAAATCCGTTCAGTACTTTTTGCGTGAAGGAGTAACAAATATACATACATCCACACTCACAAACTTTCGCATTTATAATATTAGTAGGATTAGTAGGATTATCCAAATTCATCAATAGAAATGATTTCAGGACGAAACAGCAGAAGCCTCACGCTGTATACACTTACATGAGACCCTGGCCTATTTCCGGCCGGCTTGCGTGCCTCAATACGAATCCAAGACAATTCGATTCCATGTAAATTTGATTTTTTCACCTCTTATACAGTCGACAAGCGAATTTTTAACAGGGCAATTTAGCGACTCAGCATTGATTATGAATATCGATGCGGACATTTGCAAATATTTGCGACTCGATCGTAAATTCTGGGCTATCGTTTCTGATGCCATGAATTTGAATGATCTACTTACTGGCTTTATTGATGCTACGCAGTTGCTTTTCGGTTGACACAATTGGTTTCTTGTTGGAGATCCGTAAAACAGATTGTATTTGCTTCAAATTATTTATTATATATTTATTTATTATAGCAGAATACTCAAACGCTGATCAAATATTTAGTTCCTAATTATCTGTTTCAGGTATCGTCTTAAAGTCTTCTAAGATAAGTAAATGTTCGTTTGAGTATTCAAGTTTTCTTAAACCTGTTACAGAAATCATAGGAAGCTTGAGAGACAATCTGAGTCCAGTTCCTCTTGGGCATCATCATAACATGGTCCGAAAATAGATAATTGTCATAGAAGCATTTAAAAATAAGTTATTGGATAAGTATATATTTTCTAATATTTAAGTAATAAATAGTTACATGAGCGTTTTGGGTACACAAAATGAATTCATAACCATTTCTGGCATATTTCATAAGCAATCAATTCCGAATGGCACCAATCGGCCGAGGGATGCCGAATGGGCTGAAAAATAAAATAAATTCAACGGCCATCAATCAGTTAGGGTCCACTTGCCGTCAGCGATATCGGTGTCATATAAATTCTAATTGATTTTTAGATGGAATCATTCGTGACGTGATTGGTCGGATATTAATTAGGATATGACGTTCATGGTGGATTAATTTGTGTGTAAAGAGGTAGGGCTAACCGGGCCAAGGCTAGCGCTTCACTGGGTAGGTAGTAGTAGTGGAGGGGGTGCGGGAGGGGTGTGCGTTGTGATGTCGCACGTCATTTGACTTAGGTACCTCTCCCGCACCACTCCTCTACCGCAGGGACCTACTCAGTTAAGCAGTAGTTCTAGTAGGTAATGTGATAACCTCACAGCACTGGTAATTTATAAAAAAAACAGTGCCGTCAAAGGACGCCCGAAAGAAGCGAAGCTTTATAGTATAACTAGCTGAGCCCGCAACTTCGTCCGCGTGGAATTTTGATCCTTTCTTAGGGGATGTCTACGTCATAGTAGCTTTATGCATGCAAAGTCTCAGCCCGCTCGGTTTAAAATTGACAAAGTTTCATACAAACTTTCATCCCCTATGTTATCCCCTTGGGGGTAGAATTAATAAAAATACTTTCTTAGCGGATGCCTACGTCATAACATCTACCTGCATGCCAAATTTCAGCCCGATCCGTCCAGTGGTTTGGGCTGTGCGTTGATAGATCACTATGTCAGTCAGTCAGTCAGTCAGTCACCTTTGAGTTATATATATATAGACGTAGGGCGCCGCAGCTGCCACTGTGTATACTTATATATATCGTGTAACGCTGCTGACGCTTAGCACGGATAGAGTGGCCGCGCGGCGAGCGCCCCAAATGTCCGTATAGAAGATTCGCTTCAAAATATAGTGATAAATAATTTGGGAGGAGTATGGCGACGATTTCTGAAATAACTAGAAAGGCAGTGACGGCTCTCAAACGCTCGCAAATAGTGATATATACTTAAGCAAAGTACGATAAAAATATTGTACATACAAACCTTTTGGTAACCACGTAAACAGCGTCAATTCTCGGCGCTTTAATATTTATCAGCGGAATATACGAGTGTGTGTGAACAACGTGAGCTGTGTACGCTCGGCGCAGGATTAGCCGTTTTGCCTTTAATTATTACCCTGTTGTCGAGTGCATGCTGTGTGCGGCAAAGAGTGGTCGAGGCGCAGACGTGACAGTTGAGTAAACCAAGGACTTTTGTACCTACATATCTATACCAAGATAGTTTAGACATTCGTTTGTTTCAGTGGTTCGAACGTAAGCCGCTCGGATTGCACCGGATGGTTGCAATTGGGATTCACATCGGAGCAAAATTTCAGGCCTTTTTATAATTAGGCCTAGGATCTAGATTACATTGAGATCGCCCCTATATTAGATTGTACGGTACCCAATAGTACAAGCATTGCTTAGTTTGGGACCTGGTTTTGTTAGTCTGGCGACAGTAATTAGTGATCATTCATTTCCTATGCCAGATTAACGAACGGTTTTAAATATTCATACTTAGTTCTTAATTGATGACCATATAGTTAGTGTTATTGTATTAATTACAAAATAAGTATTGGAACTACTTAACTAAGTACTCAAAGCTGACATTTTGGCAAACTAAAAGTGTCTACTCACGATGCAACTTCATAGTCAATTTGTTGAAGTCGAGATTGACTTCACTCAACTCACGTATCAATCCAGGTCACAATTTTATGTTGAATTTGAACTGTGCTTGCACTGAGCAAGCACGTGTCGTGAGCACCATGATTATTTCAAAGTACCAGAAATAATGACAACTCAACCGCTCTTCACTATTCAATTTGTTGATTCAACTTGTCGGTTACTATGACGGTCGACTCGACATTCAACTTATTGAAAGTAGGCGTCAATTTGAGTCCTCACAGCGCAATTTATCAAATCAACTCAAATTGAATACGATATTTCAACGTAGGTACTATGTTTTATCTCACTGCGAACTCTCTTGCTCTTTGGCTAAGCTTTATGAGAGAGATTGCAAAGTTTATTTGACGTTTCCCCGAAGGGCCCTAGCGCCGCGCGGCGCGTAGCCGAAACTTCACGCACAAACGCGCCCGCATCAACCTGTAATAAAATTAATTGCTCCCGAGCTCTGTTGCTGTGGTTATAAAAATATAAGCTATCAAAATTATTTCTGGTTATGTTTGATCATGGTTATTTTGTGATTTAGAACAATTGGGATGTATATAGAAATAAGCTCCAAAGTCTTACTTTACAATAGTCTCGTGTCTTCGTAGTAGACACGTCATTTTCCTTCTTGCTACGCTGTAGTCACAAGTCTGCATAAAATGGCTACAAAGTTCGTAGCCGTCTGTAGTGCAAATATAGTCGTTTTGCGCTCGTAGTGCCTACGCAATATTGTTTGTTTTGGCTACGTCGTAGTCGACCTACGAACAATGTTTATCCTTTTGACTATTTGTTCCAATCCCTTTCAGGTCATCAACGTGCGAGTAATACCTTTGGTAATGCAAGCATCTATAGGTTACGGTAACTATTTAACATCAGGAGAAGACGCTTGTTTAGCGTCTTTGAAAAAAAAACTTAGTCCCATCAATGCGTGCTCTACTATCCGCGTAAAAATGAAATAGCTGCAACGTAAAATCCTACTAATATTATAAATGCGAAAGTTTGTAAGTGTGGATGTATGTTTGTTACTCTTTCACGCAAAAACTAGTGAACGGATTTGGATGAAATTGGAAAACAGATAGTTTATAACCTGGATTAACACATAGAATACTGTCCTTAAGTGTACGCCGACGAAGTCGCGGGCAGCAACTAGTAACTAAATATATGTGTTAGTATGAACATGTATCTTACATGCAACTTGAAGTTTATGATTGCAACCCACAAGAGCGATCTGTCCGTCGCTTAATTAATAGATCCATCCCTTTGTGTGCGCAACAATGGCCGCATTGTGCCGGGCGGGCCAATCTTCTCCGTTCCTTTATGCTCACAGCGCTGTTTATACGGCTAAGTTAGCCCAAATAGAACCGTTGTATCATTGCTAACTACGTGTTCAAAAGTTTTTGACTTACTGCACAAATTAAATTACCTGTCATAATTTGATTTCAGACTGAAAGAGAGCATTTAGAAGTGTCTTGTTTCAAGGCATAGTCTTTATCAGTCAGAAGTTAAACCCAAGTTGTGTATAGAAATAAGTGCTATCTCAGTGGTCACGTTTTCCACAGTAATAGGTTCCATCGCCTATAAATTAAGAAGAGATCCGGCTGATGGCTGTTGACAGTATTGAACCTGGGTTACGAAACAATCGAAAGCTAAGTTAGGTTAACTAACAAAACTTCGTAACTGTAAACCCTGAAGGTTTGCTCAGTTAAATTCTAAACTCTTGAAAAGGTCCAAGGGATAATTGCATGTGTGGTGGCGAGGCAGTCTATTACCGTTACCACTATTTATTTTGATGTTCTGGTTTTTCTGTCTCTCTATGCTTGAGTCTGTTCTTTAGAGAATATTAAGTTGTATGCCCATGGTTGGACGCGGGCTTAAATGTAGTATTTTATCAACCATATATACCTGCTAGCCTGCAGCACAGTCAACTACATTGTTTGAAATCAAGTAATACGGTTTCGTTTCCAGATCGCTCCAGTGGGTATAGTTTTACCAACAAAGTAACTTCAGTAAAAGGGGATTCAATCTTCGGCTATCCGGAATTGATCAGTGCTAACAAACGTGAATACGTTAAGCTATACTAAGCTGTAATTTGTCCACCTACTTAGCTGCAGCTTAAGTTAAAAGCAAGTAATTTATATAGGAAACAAAAAGGTAGGCAGGTGCTGCTATGTTACTTAATATCTGAAACTCATATAATAGTTTAATGAGATTTATAAAGTAATGGTACAAAATTCCATGAAAAACGATATCAGCTTTTAAAGCCAAGTAATTGCATTGAAAACTGTTCTTTAGTTCTGAATCTTCTATGCAACCAACAGACAGACATTAGATAACGGCCTAAGGCGTCAAAATTTAACAACCCTAGTCGCGTTGAGTTGACTTTCAAATGTGTCATAATTACGAACACATACAAATGTAATTTAAATTTCAATACCCCTGATAACTTCAGAAACACTCAAGACTTTATCTCCATTCGCAAGTAAGTCTGGAGGTTAATTTTACGAAAATAAATTAAAGAAGTCGCCCGCGGCGTCCCGAGTTACGAACAAAATGGCGAGTTAGACAACGCAGTTAAAGAGCTGTTTAGATGAAAATTTCAAAGGATTTGTTCCGCAGTTTGTGCGAGCTTCTCGTTCGGAAGTTTTCACCTGCCCTGAAATGTTGGACGTGTTCTCTTATCTTCCTGTTATTGTTCATTATGATAATTAACCTGTTTTTAGTGAAGCTTACGCGGAGTTTTAACGGTCGGTCTTTTAAGAGTTTCGTAGTTCCTACGATGACCCCCTATAAGATTATTTATGTTTTTTATTTTTTGTTGTGCTGAAATGATAGCATGCATAAATATCCCCAGACCAGCATACAGCCCCAAACTAAGCAGCCCGATGTATTAAAGGTCTCTGACCCCCATGTCAGAGGTGTTCGCGGCAGGGCCAGAAAGTGCCCGGAAAAAGAAAAACTAAGCAGCGCTTATATCTAATATGGGTGCTATGGTCTTGGGCGATCTCAGTGACACCTAGGGCAAAGCCCCGAGCTTAAAATATTTACCTTAGCATAACGACAAAGGTTGCCGTCAACCTGGCTGTAAAATTAAGAGAGCCAGCCCATACGAAGCGATCCTATTGGTCAAAGTGGGTGGGCTCGCCCCACCCCAATGTAAGCGTGTGAGTCCATAAATAGGAATGATAGTGACAGTATGCTTTCTCGATGACGATACGTTACGAGTTACGTTAGGGGGTCCTGCAAGGCACACATGGCAAATTCTAAATTCGACCCGTCTGGCATTTCACTCGCATCCACTCGACTAATGGATGATTATTTTATTGTTAGCGAATATAATCCAGAACTGGAAAAATGAACACAATTTAAGCTACCGTGACATAATAATTGTAATGCAAGTTGCTTACACAGTGACATCCGGCTTACATACACCCCCCATAAACCATCCGCACTGTCATCGGGGCGCGGCAGTTCGCGGCGTGCGTTGCGATAAATAACGCGCGCCCACTCTCGTTGACAGCCATTTTGCCAGTTTCCTCTGAATCTAATTTGGAGTGATGCATGCCACCGTCGGAGGACCACAATTACGTTAGTGTTGGTCGCCATAAATTTGCCAATTACAACCTCGATGGCAATACTGGGCGGATAAAATGCCGCTAATGAACGAATGTGACAAATACATCATCTTGGGGATTGGAAGAGGAAATAAAATAATACGTCGCACTCACAATAATTGTTGGTGTTCCACAATCAAATCAATAATAAATAAAAGTAGTAAACATTGCTGTAAGCAGTCTGGAACTAGCATCAATTATTTATAATGTCTATAATACGGACAAAGTATACCTAATATCTCCTGCTCTAGCTTTATTTTTCTGATAAATTTTAATAAAACTACTGTATAAAAAGTGCTTGTCGTAAAACTAAGCGATCTTTTGTTTTAGTGATATATTGAAATGTTCTATAGACCATTATAAAAAAAAACTGGCTAGAAATTAGGTAGCACGATGTAACCAAATGTGAAATTAAAGTATTTGCTACTATTTTATAACAGACGTAAAAACAAATAGTTTCGTAAATTCAGTATAACATTGAATTCAAAATATTTTACGTACTCCAAGTTTTACCTTTAAACAGTAATAAAATAAAACCATCTTCTGGCTTCATTTCTTATTAAATTGTGTTCGGCAGCATCTTAGCCCTCGCAAGGGGAGCGTCTTATGCCGGCGGCGACGTTCTGGCGGGACTGCCTGCGCCCAGACGCTTAAACTTCCTTGGAAGATGTTAAAAAAGATACATATTTTGGCACCATACACGACTTTATTGTACAGCTTCCTTTATTCTAGCCCAAAATTGCTGGGGATTTTAGCGGAATATGCTTTATAATGTATGGTTAACGTTTAGGAAAGTTTTATAGTTCGCTTTAGTGAAATATATTGAGTCTAACACAATATATTTAGGTATTGTTATATTGGTAGATGTTGTTGAGGTTCTGGGTATTTGTTCGTTATGAGGGCTATTTAACTTTTATTCAGTTTTTAGGCTCTTTACAAAAATAATATAGGATGGACTCAATTTGAAAACGCGTTGAATTTTTTTTTTTTTTTGTATTCCTTTGGAATCGCCTTCTAGGTTGCGTTGGTTTAGTGATTTTAGTATTTTCAATGTCTGTTTGTATGTGGAACATAAGATAATACTATTGTGTAAAAAATACAATAATCTTTTTAAAAAGCAGTACCGAAATACAAAATAAAGATTACCAAACGTGCGTTGTGTTAAGCCTGAACAACGATAACCGTTAAGCCGATATAAAACTCCCCAATTTGCCCAACAATGCCCGCAACGAGCTCACTGCGGTGTATAATATTATAAATATATATTTTTTACAACTGGTAATATTGTCAGCGCTCAAGAAAATTATCTTCTCAGGTATAAAGGAAGGGTTTTTGCTTGATGCGGGTACGAAATATTACCTTTAGTAAAATATTACGCGAAAATAAATCATAAGTCCTATCATGGTGTTGCAAGTTAAACAGTATAATTTGCCGACGGCAGAGAACGGTAAATTCGTTAATTTACCAATGAATTCGACATTAATATTCAATTTATTATATCATTCCGAGGCCGTGGCAACGGTGTCGAATAAATCAACGTGTTTAAATGAAATGTGTTTCTTTGGGTAAAGAAGGTACTTAGTATACGTCGGTCCTTACTTAAGGTAGATAAAAAGTAATATTACGGTATCTGGTAAGATGAATCGATCAAGGGTCGATCAATGGTCGATCGAACTTTTTTCGATGTAGTAACTGTCGATCGATGTCGACACATCCTCTACTCATATAACGTGAATAGAATCGAATCGTCTCGTTCTTACCTGAAACAAAAGAAGACTATTTTTAAAAAGCCTTTCTGTTTTCAAATATTCCAATATCGATTTCTAATCGTCCAGTCGCTCTATCTGTCCCAGGCTAACACCGAGGGCGCTAGAGTCGCAGTGTTGGCTGCACTATTTGCAGATCACATCACTTATTCAAGAAACATTATCGCCCACCCCTTTACAGTCCAGTCCAAACTATTGCGGCTCTATGCCACATATAACTATATCTGTATAGAAATAGCCTTTAAAGTCTCAGAAACAATTCTGTTTCCTGTCGTATGTACCACACCACGTGTGAATTTCGTGGATAAAAAGTATTGTAGCTTAGCTCTCTTCCTTTCATTAAAACCCGTGTAGCCGTTCTTGCTTGACAGGCAGTCACACTTTCAAAAAATTTATTAGTTGGGAAGTAGGACTTATCAGATTCAACCTATCTGACAGTTTTGATGACCGCGTGCTCGGTTCTACCTTTGAGTGTCGCGTGGTCAATATCCGTGAGAGAAAAAAAACCCAGTAATCGTCTTTTCGCAATGAACGCAGCTTCCATCAGAATTCCTTTGCGTTCGTCCTTGTATGCAATGAAACGCGTACCTAGTTTCATTGCTATACAATAAATAGCTGTGCCTTGCGGCTTCATCCGTGTGGAAATTTTAAACAGCCTTACTCAGGGATAGTATAGTTTTCTATCAGCGAAATAATATTTTAATCTGAGATAAGATCCTACAAAATTGATACAAACAACTTTACCTCATTTTTATTAGTAGGGAAATACAATATACATACATACTATAATAATAGCACTGTCTGAATTGGTATTTTATACCAGTGATAGAGGTTTGGATTTGCCTCATACCCAGAAAAATGTTTCTCGGAAAATACGACCGAATCTTTGCGTATCGTTTGAAATGTAAAACTTTCGCACAGATATCACTGAACGGAAGTAATTGTCCGTAGTTTATGATGAAAATTTATATGTTTTGACGACATTTAGGTCCTGTACCTGTTAGGTATCTGCGCCAACTGCGTATCATCCATGTTAATGTGGATGAAGATAGAGACTTAAGCTATTGGAAAGTTGTTCTAGCTGATTTGAACCGTAGCGGAAATTAAAATTTAAGAGATACTAGCTGAGCCCGCGACTTCGTCCGCGTGGAATTTAATTTAACAAAAAAGCCCGCTCCCGCGTTCTGAGCCCGCGCGACAGAACCCATTTTTTTTAATTTTGTTTTTCTAAAATAAAAGTAGCCTAAGTTACTCCCTATTACATCAGCTATCTGCCAGTGAAAGTCCCGTCAAAATCGGTCCAGCCGTTTCGGAGATTACCCGGAACAAACACACAGACAGACAGACAGACAAAATTTTTTTAAATCGCGTTTTTGCTTTAGGTGTCGTATGTACTTTCATATGCATTTAATGAAAAGGTGTTATTTTGATATTACAAACAGACACTCCAATTTTATTTATTTGTATAGATGAGTCCTTTGCTTAGGTCTTATATGATGTTTTGGATAAAGTAGGTACCTCAAATTATTCCTTTCATGAAACTAGGTGATATCTATCCACGCTGTATAAATCCCATTACAACCTTCAGTTTCCTAGAAAATATCCAAAAAGTAAGCATTCACATTTCATAAATCCAAGCCAGCATACGAGTATTCCAACCAGCCTCGAGTTTATCTCTGAATTAAATTCGTCTGCGAAATTTACAGCGCAAAATTCATACCATCGGGTAATTCCGTAAACACAGGGCTGCCCTAATCGAGCCTCTCCGGGAGTGCATCCAAATGGGATTATAAAAAGGACATGTCTGCAATTGCATTGGAATTTCAAATGAGTGTGTTTTTTAGGCCGTCTGAGTGTGTTGGGAATTGAATTAAGGCCCACGATTTATAGACTTTAGTATTTTTAAAATATTATATTTGTAAAAAAAATTAAAAGAAGGACCCACCACTCACCCTTGGCTTGTTAACGTCCAAAATTAAAAAAATCCGCTGAAAATTGCACATTATTAGGGTCCCTGACACTCATGACTGACAGACTCGACCGACGGAGTTAGGTTTTGTTGACCTCTTCAATTATCGATCGACCTATTTGATTTATAATTTTGGAGGTTAACAAGCTAAGGGTGAGTGGTGGGTCCTACTTTTAAATTATTTTACAATGGAATTCCGCAAAGTAACGCCTACGTCAATCAATGAATATTATATTTGTCAAGAATTGCGATCGAGCGTCTAGCTAGACTGAACGGTGGACTTGATTTGAATTCCCAGTTATATGTTGCGATACTATACCGGCCATTATTCCATGCCCTGATTCCACGTCTGAGTTGGAACCGCTTGCAAATCGGTAGTTTGTTAGCGTCCAATATCCTAATTGACGTGTTCTGCGTGGTCGGGATTAGTTCCGAGTTGGATGCGACGACAGCGCTCCTACAATCGATCTGTCACGACGGCTTGCGGGATTACTGGCCAGCTTTTAGGTCAAGATTGATATGTTACTTATAACTAATGTTTCGGAATGTCTTGATATCCAACTGTATTATCTGTATTCATTAAGATCTTATTATAAGCCTCGTAAGTAAATGTATATCACAAAATTTTACATGAGGAATAAGTGCCTTAGGAGAACAAATGAAACTTTTTGGAAGATTATTGGACTTACACAGTTTTCACTGTGACTGGGTGAATGGCTATACAAAGCATCGCTCACCAGCATATAGTAAAAAAAGGTTTCAAAACCAGAATTTCATAAAGGACATTACATTTTAATACAAAACACACCAAGTAATTCAATATACGAAGTTTTCGACATCCATTTTACCTTTACCAAAGCTTAGATAAAAGTTAAATTGGGAGAACAAAACACATGCTTGGAATGAAACTTATATAAGGCTCTAACACGGTGCTTCCTATCGTTTAGGGCGGGCGGGAACGTAGGGCAAGTAAAATATGTGACAGTGTGGACACGCTCCGTGGAGCGAGGAAGAATAGTAACCTTTGAGACCTTTAATATGTATGAACACTGCTCTCGCGATACATTAGATTACAAGTAGACAATGCATTTTACACAGTACACACACCACAAAAATATTAAGATCGCATATTTATAACATCCAAGTTCGAGAATTATTTAACGAAATTATCTCATTTTTTGAGTGCACTAGACTGTTGTTTTGGTGAACACCATTCTATTGAAATCTTTTTGTATTTATTTAGGAAGCTCAATTAATTGCACAAATATTTTTTTAAATGCTTTTGCGACCATTATTTTTGAATCTCCCAAAAGATACAAAATTTAAACCACTTATGCCTAGTCGAGCTATGTAATAATCTTAATTCAATCGACAGATTAGTATCACATATAATAATTTAGCCCTTTTGACGCCCCACTCCTGGGCACGGGCCTCCCCTCAGCACGAGAGGGATTCAGGCCATAATCCACCACGCAGGCCCAGTGCGGGTTGGCGGATTTTACATGTCTTTCGAAAATTGGTTATATCTTCTAAGACATGTAGGTTTCCTCACGATGTCTTCCTTCACCGTAATGTAAATCGTATCGTATCGTAAATCACTATAATGGTGCTAATTGTTTTGTTACACATCCAAATCTAGCTGTACTGCCGTCCTTTGCATGGTTATAACAAATGAGCGAGACAGAAGTATTGTTAGATGTATCAAATTAGTTTAATCGTGATTTAAAATCAACGAATTGGCATCTATATACTAGACCTGTTTAACTTTCAGATTAATGTCCCATAAAAAAAAAACAAATAAAGATATCCGTACGATCAAAAAGTCGATTCATCGTCTCCATTACAGGGTGCCAATCCCGCCGTCTGGTGTGAAATCATAACTCAGCAAGACGCGAACCCTCTTACTAAATCTTCGGGGAAGCTTCATCCATTGCGTTTAATTATAGCCGACCCCACTTGTACTATACCTGGTCGTTAATCTTTCTTAAAGATATATATACCGTGCAGGCTTGCCTGCGCTAATCGCTTCATAGCGTACGCTGCCATCTTATACGGTTACTGTTTAACCTGATGTTTTGACGCTATCAGGGATGGATTGTGAGAGAGATAAGTATAGAAGGAAATAAATCCCTCAAATCACTACACATACGTAATTTATATTATGCCTATGCTTGTCTCCCACTTAAAATAAATAAATAAATTAAATATCGCCAGACTGACACACCAACTGGGCCCTAACCACGTTAGCTACTCTAATCATAATAGATTAGATTTCCGCCGGGGCATATTTCGGAAATGACCTATTCGTAATTTGCCCCGTATCTGGGTGCCACTGGAATCGCCCCCCGTCTATTGTACGGCACCCATAGTACAAACGTTGCTTAGTCTGGGACCATACAGGACCCTAACCACGCTAGCTACTTAAATCGTAATAGAAAAGCAAACACTCGCGATTACGTTTCAAACGCTCCGCTTTTGACGTTTTACTGACACCATATCATATCAATGTCAGTAGAAATCGTGAAGATCGTGACAGCAAAACCTCAAAAGCGGAGCGTTTGAAACGTAATCGCGAGCGTTTGCTTTTCTATTACGATTTGAGTAGCTAGCGTGGTTAGGGCCCAGTATGGTCCCAGACTAAGCAACGTTTGTACTATGGGTGCCGTACAATAGACGGGGGGCGATTCCAGTGGCACCCAGATACGGGGCAAATTACGAATAGGTCATTTCCGAAATATGCCCCGGCGGAAATCTAACCAGCAGCCACCACGTGCAGGGAGCCGAGCGGCCTACGCTCGAACTACTGCGCCAAGCGGTCGGCAACTTATTTTTATTTCACTTTCCCTCTGTTCCGAGGATTTTGAATCTTCAAAATTTCCTTGCCAATCTTACGGCCATACGTATATTGATCGTAGGTAAGTACCTTGAAGAATATTTTAAACCACACGTAGGTCGTGTAGTTCAAAATGTTCTTCAAAACGCACTTCAATATAATTATGATATCTGGTACAAGCTGAAGCTTAGCCGTCATAAATAAAGTGTAGGAAAACATTTCAAATTGGCGTAGCAAACCCAAATACCAACTGCCTTGTATAAACTCCTGATTTTTGATACTCTTTCTCTGGCGCCCGTCATCCATTTGGCCCATAATAGAATTGGTTAAAAGTCGTCGTAGATACCTACTTAGATACACAAACATCAATGAAAATGATTATTGGAGGAAACCCAAACCGCTGCCATCAAAGATCTATAAAAAAAATCTACGCAAATTGCGGACATTCATCACGATAATCGATATTACCTGCTGCTGGCGTTATGCCAAAATAAATCAGGTGGTATATGAATAATCATGATTTATCTACGACACGAAATCGCCGTTTTAGGTAAAGCGGTTGCGAAGCGGGCGCTATCGAATCCAAATCCGGCCCTGTCACTAAATTGGAAAGTCTTTGAACTCCCACCCTTGGGTATTACGACGGGTACACGGGTTTTACGTGTCTGTACCTCTGAATCGACATTTATGTTTATTGATTAGCGCGGAGGCAGATTTCAATGAGCTCCATTAGCCAATTTGGTCGATGAGGTTTAAAGTTTATAGCGTTTGGGCCATCAAGTTGATTAAGTGATGCCGGAGATTAACTGCCGGCTGAGTACGGGCTTTGAATTTTGATTCGGGATGGTGTTATGCAAATTTTTGATGAAATATCACTAGCAAAAGGTGTTATAAGTACGTAGTACGTTAATATAGGGCCTATAATGCCTTATAGGCATTTGCTCACAATTGTAATTTGATCGTTATTTATATTTTTTTTAAACTTACCTAATATCGTAAATGACATCATAATTATTTTTTTTACACAATTTCAACCTAATACGAGTATACTCGTTGAGAGCAATGGCACAAGGGCTGTACACACAGTCTGGCCGGTGCTAAGTCAATAGTTCGCTTTCCAATTAACGTGTGTTGGCTTCTACAACTATCATACCTGAATGCTTCCGTGTTCTCTGATTCGACTGTGTGTAGATTGCTTTATCAATTAGTGCTGGCCCACGAAATTGGGAATTTGTTTTGTGTCAAAGACGATCTTACGTAATCGAAATAAGGCATATATTTTTTAGATGGCGCGTGATGGGTCTTACTTTATAAGTAAATGTGACAGTGTTGCAGACAAAACAATATTAATGATAAATGGTGCAGAAACAAAATGTAACCACGAAACTAAATTGGAATAGAATAACGTTAAACATTTATATAATACTAAGTTCTCGAAAATTGTCTAAGAGACAACAACACAATCCGAATAAAAATGAAGATGGCTCCAAGAATCGCGAAGATTTATGCACTCGAGCCTGTCTGAGCCTCAAACCGAAGACAATGAGGGCTCCAACAAAGTTATTTAAATTACGCGACAATTTTCTTGGCCCATAACGTTTAAGTGGTAGAGGCGTCGAGGCACAGCCAAATGAGGTTTTAAGCCGTGCTCCTGAAAAGGGGATCCGCAAAGCAGATTTGAGCCGAGGCACGCAGCACAATGAGAACGTTCATCCCGCCGACAGACTTCACAATTATTGCATTGTTTTATGAATACACAGTGGCTTATGACACTTCAAATTAAGCGAGTGAAGATTCAACCTTTGTTTGAAAGGCATTCTCATGGAATTGTATGGAATTTGCGGTGAAATTAAATTATAATAAATCATGATTACGCTGTCTGATTCTGCACTTATATTATTTTCGGCTGAAAGCATCCATTTTATTGCGTTTATGAAGATTTAAAAACAAATTGTTCCTTCTGAATACGACCTAACTGTAGATATTCCAAAAATTTCCCCAAAATTTAAAGCAATGTTCATCTGATTATATTATGGATATTTTGCTCCTAAAATATTGGGCTATAACTGCAAGCGTAATGTAACGATATGGCTATAGTTCAGGCCAGACGATTTAACGACTCTTTCGAAATTGGAAGCATTTATACGAGACATGGGCTATGCAATTTAGCTGTCTATACGACTTTCACTTTTAAGAGAGAAAAATCTTCATTAGCTTCGGAGCAAGACAAGTCGTTGACTGTTAGCGAATGTCCATTAATTTTAGATTATTTTAAAATTTTGTACAGTTTAACCGTAATAATAAAAGATGAGTTGCTATATTTAAGTAGGTACCTAACTTTGGAAGGCGTAAAATGTCATAGCTCTGAAATTCAGGGATTGAACTATTTAATGTACAGGATTCAAGAAAATTTAAGGTGGTAACTGCTAAAGTCCTCTTTCTTGGGAAGAACATGTTTGCAACATCTTTATTTTTCCTGAACTGTAATTTTATTTTTCCAATTGTTTTGTTCTTAGCTGCTTGTTTTATAATAAGGTAAGCAGCAAAAGATTTTGCTTCAGGATATACGTTCATTGCGCTGTTGTCTGATCCTTTGTTACCCTCTTCCACTTAATTTATAGCATTACTTTAGCGTACCTACGCGATCCCTAACAATCGCTGTAATATGTTTGTTGTTCTACTGTTCTGGGTCTGGTGAAAATGTATTTTAGGTTGACCGTCCATCTGGATGTGCTAGGAAGCGGGCCCGCCCGCTTTGACCTATAGAATGGCATCATTTCCTCAGCTTCGCCCAGCTTAGCTCAACTTAACCGAAATCGGAGCGATCCTATTGGACTATAAGGATGAGGGTGGTCATCCTAGTCCATAGTCGAATGTTTTAAACCATGAAATATTTAGAGATTAAACATGTTTTAGTTTTGTAGGTATGAAAACCGGACCGATTCTTTAGGCATGCGTCTTACGTGTACAGGTTCTGGGTTGAAACCCCGGATAGCGCCTCTGAGTTTTTTTGAAATCTATGTGTGAATCATATTTCAATATGATTATCACTTGCTTATGGTGAAGGTGAAATATCGTGTGGAAAATTCGTGCATGTCTTAGAAAATCTAACCAAATTTCGAAAGACTTGTGAAATCCGTTAACCCGCACTGGACTAGCGTGGTGGATTTTGGCCTGAAACTACCTCTTATTGAGGGGAAGCCTTAGCCCAGGAGTGAGACATTAATAGGGCTAATTATTATTATTAGATGAAATGGAAAAGGGCAAGAGTATACAATTAGTACCTACAATTGGTTAACAATTTTATGTTTTTATATTTCTTAAACAAAATTCTAAACATGCGCTGAATGTATAACCAAAATAAAACATGTGAACGACACCAAACGATCTCAGTTCCAAGATTTGAAAGCGTCTCCTCAGTTTCCAGAGTATTTTTCTATCTGATTTAAATCACTGACTTGTGAACGTTCGTCGCGCTCGGAATACAGAAGCGGTCTGAGTTGCCATGAAATATGAAGCAAGATAAGGCATCTAGTCCCTCGAATAGTTCGCAAAGAAATGGCTCCAGTTAGCATAATACGCTTCACTCAGTCATCGGTACGTTATCTTAAGGATATATCGCGGGCGTTTTGATATTAATCACTTTATAGTTTCGGTAAGAAACAGTTGGAGTTTATTCATCTAACTGGATAGGATCTTGACGGATGGAATGAAGAGATGTAGAGTTTTTTTCACATCAGATTTTTCATGAAGACCCTGCTACCTATTGTTTCCTGTAGATAAATAACACTATTTTATAATGTGAGCTTTTACTCCTATGAAATAAAGAAAAAGTGGCAGAAGTATTAGTTAATAGCGAAGTGTCAAGGTGTGTCCGACAGATGAAACTACGCCAATCACCCGGTTTAATCCTACTAATATTATAAATGCGAAAGTTTGTGAGTGTGGATGTATGTATGTATGTATGTATGTATGTATGTATGTTTGTTACTCCTTCACGCAAAAACTACTGAATGGATTTGGATGAAATTTGGAACACAGATAGATTATAACCGGGATTAACATATAGGATACTTTTTAACCCAATAATCCAATACTACGCGGATGAAGTCGCGGGGCACAGCTAGTAACACAATAAAGCTTTGAAACGACTGCTAGGTACATATTTCGAGAACACAACAGGTTGATTTTATAATAAGGAGGTAATTTCTATAATACTCAACGAATTGTGGATGTGTTTTAAACCATATATAATTAAGATAATTTATTCCGGATGGTGTATACGTAAAGTATATAATATAATATAATAGTAGAGAAAAGTTGTGTGAAGGCAGTGCGGGTCGTTAGTTTACTATGAATTACATCTTTGTAGCCTCGTGTTCTGGTAAGCACCTGTGGACCATAATAAGACTGAATCGACATGAGTATGACATCTTGCCGCAACTACTCGACCGATAATCACAGAAGCAACAAAAGCACATTATTACTAAGTACACCTCAAGACTCGGCCCTCAATCGGAGCGGCGGTAATCACTGCACTCCACTTATCCCCACTCCAGCCTAACGTAGGTATCACTTGAACATATACCTGTATGGGGTTAAGGAGGTTGTAAGCGTGACGTAATGTATGTGGTATTAGCAAACAGATAATATATTGGTAGATAGAATTTTAGTGATGATCAAATTTTATTTTAAAAAAGAGAAAAGAAAAAATGTATCCATGGAGTTTCTTGCATGTTCTTCTCCATAGGACTTTGTTTTGGAACATGCACCTAGTTCTTGA
Source organism: Notodonta dromedarius (assembly GCA_905147325.1). Lineage (NCBI taxonomy): Eukaryota > Metazoa > Arthropoda > Insecta > Lepidoptera > Notodontidae > Notodonta > Notodonta dromedarius. The sequence goes on along the minus strand of LR990165.1, from coordinate 8,790,769 downwards.
CTTTTTAAAAGTGCCAGTTAATCTGGCCTATTTGAAATAAAAATATTTGAATTTGAATTACCTCATAATTCGATCTCAAGTCTGAGAGCGATTTTGGAAATGTCTTATGTCATACCAAAACCAAATAACATGTCATAAACCTGTCAAGATCGTCTTTTGACTTGAAATCGTTTTATTAATACATGCTTTGTGGTCACTCAATAGGATGTAATAAATTAATTATCATGTTTTTTTATTAAGCTTTAAAGGTTGATTTTCATCTATTTTGTTCTATACAATACTCAATTTGGATGAACTTATAGCTAAGTGATTTATTTCCTTAAGAATTATATTTGGCGCATTATCAGTCTTCTATAAACCTATCTATCTCCATCATTATTATAAGTAGGTACATACATAGAGCGTGTATTTTTTTTTTCTAATTCCAAACATTTTTGAAGCAACACCTATCGCTTCCCAAGTTTTAGAACTCGTTATCACTAGAGGGCAGCACGTCGCGTCGCGGAATCCCGGACCCCGGGCTTCTTTACAATAAATGCTTTGTCAAACTTCTGCGACCAGCCGCGTCGCGTCGTAAAGATAGATACCTAATATAAATATGTACATACCTCGCGTTTGTTTCGAGTTGTATACTTTTAAACTTTTTAAAATTTTACGTCGCTTTTTTTTACAGTTTTGGATATACAATTTAAGTAATAACTTGGCCCATTATATTTACTCGTAATTTTTGTTTTTAATAAGCTTATTTACACAAAACCTAGCTCAAAAGAAATCGGGCTAAGAACATATAAAACAACTGTTACTGGGAATATTTTTGTTCTTTAATCAATTTTTGTCTACAAGTTTTATTCCTAATCAATTTTTTTCCCAATATTTTTAAAGTATTTCGTTAATGTTTAAAATTCAGTTGCCGTAGGTACATGAGAGGTGCACTATCTCGGGGAATCCCGGGATTTGTCTACTAACAATAAGTGCTCAGATAAACTTTTCAACCGAGCCGCCCGGGCCCGCGCCTCGCTAGACAACTGACTCGTGTTTGTATCGAATAAACTTGTTGCAAGTGACTTTCAGACGTCGAAATTTTTGTGTGCAGTTACGAAAAATGTTGGTGCGAATCGTCTTATAAAATTCCGGTGTGTGTATGTTCGTAATTCTTCATCTTAAACGGATTGATCGATGTTGATGATTTTATTTTGTACTTATGGGGTCACCTACATCGTTCTAAGCAATAGATGAACCATTGTCGCAATCAAAAAATTAAATCTACTCAAGAGTAAAATAGCTAATTAAATAATGGTAATATAATAACTTTAATTACCAAAGACACAAATTAAAGTGTTTTGTAGGTACACTAAGTACTACTTGTGTTTAGGATTTACTAGAAGATATTATGGATATATTTTGAGCTACATGAGCGCGATCTTGCCATCTATCAACCTTGATAAGGGTTCCCTTATTAGGGGAACTTTAATTTAAAATTACGAAAAGGCCATTTCCGAAATTTACCCTGATGGAAATCGAACCCGCAACCACCCGATGCAGTCAGCCGAGCGGCATACGCTCGAACCACTGCGCCAAGTGGATAATAAGACAGCCAGTGTTCATAAGACTCCACTTCTCATTTGAATAGCGACAATAAAGAAAATAAGGCCATGAGCTTTATATGGCGATAGGTTCATCACTAGATAGATAGGTAGGTAGGATAGGTAGGTAGTACACTTATATTTAATTTTGGAAGAAAATTTAATAAATACTTTATTTATTCAACTGCTTTGTATTTCATACTTATTATTATACTGTTTTTCATATTTGATATAGAACAATTTTCAAAACGCTATCTACTCCTGAGTTTAGAACTCGTTATCGTGCGAGTCGGCGCTCGGTCCCGCGGAATCCCGGGGTTCTTCACTAACAATAAGTGCTTTGTCAAACTCCCTCTTGCTAGATAACCGGCCTGTGTTTGTTTCGAATCAACTTCACTGCTTCTGTTCCTTATGCGATAGCAAGTCGAGTTTATTTGGGAAATAGTTAGCTGCTAAATTAAATGGGCCATGAGGCCTAAACATAGGTACTCTGTGCTTAAAATTACCTAAAACCAATGGATTGATTTGTATTTATCTCCTTTTAACAAGACGACGTGTACGCGTATCAACCTAGTAAGTACATAATTAGACGCCGTCAAAAATGCAAATTCGCAATTTCAATATACGATTCAGCATGTTAAAAACATGTTGAACGTTAAACGAGCATCTCAAACATCAACGCAGGGAAAGATCATCGCGTCTTAAGAGCGGGGGTCCATTATACTCTGATCTCGGAGGCTTTATGGGTCCCCGCTTGTACGGGGCGTAATCCACGTAGCGTAATAAAGGGGCACTTTTTCGTAGATCTCCTCCAGATAAGCGAAGGTGAGCGTCGATATATCAGAAGATTAGTCGTTTGCCTCCACCGAGGCATGGCGATGAATGTAAAGTGGGTCCTCGTAGTGAGGGGATCCTTGGACGCGGTTTGTCGATTTCCAGCTAACGATTGGAGTACTAGGCGCTGATAAATTCTAGATGCAATGTTAAGTAATATATGCTTATATTAAGTTAGAGTCTGGCAGCTTAGGGCTGTATTAATAGATCTTGGAAATATTATTCTTATGTTTTTCCAGTACAAAATGACACATCAAAAGCATACTCAAGACCGCTCTCAAACTTGAGATCGATTCGTTAATACAGGCCTTAGTATCATATAAGTATTCTGTCCATCACACATAAAGAGTTATGCTATATAGGTATTGTTCTTATGTTACTGTATGGTTTAAGATTTGTGTTCGTTATGCAGAACCTTATAGCTTAGAAAATCTATTTTATCGATATTTGCCACTGACGTGACTAGCTGAACGTCAGTGCGATGCACGGGACTCCATAAGTCAACAGGCAGCTAAAGCCTGTCATATATCAGCGCCACCGGGTGACATATTTGGACGTCGTGTACGCTTTGCATGTAGACGCGATGCCTGCGGGCCATGGGCGGGTAACGAGAATGCGCACAAAGATATTTCATATACCTACGTAATTAATAATAATATTAATAAATAACTAGCTGAGCCCGCGACTTCGTCCGCGTGGAATTTAACTTAACAAAAAAGCCCGCTCCCGCGTTCTGAACCCGCACGACAGAACCCATTTTTTAATTTCGTTTTTTTTTCTAAAATAAAAGTAGCCTAAGTTGCTGCTTATAACATCAGCTATCTACCAGTGAAAGTCCCGTCAAAATCGGTCCACCCGTTTCGGAGATACTCTTTGATTTCACGTGTTTTTATTTTTTTACGCGGAACCCTAATAGTTATTCTAAAATGAAAGTAGCCTAAGTTACTCCCTATTACATCAGCTATCTGCCAGTGAAAGTCCCGTCAAAATCGGTCGAGCCGTTTCGGAGATTACCCGGAACAAACACACAGACAGACAGACAGACAGACACACAAATTTTTTTTAAATCGCGTTTTTGCTATAGGTGTCGTATGTACTTTCATGTGTATTTAGTGAAAAGGTGTTATTTTGATGTTACAAACAGACACTCCAATTTTATTTATTTGTATAGATAAAAATATCGCCAGACTAACACACTAACTGTATGGTCCAAAACTAAGCAACGCTTGTACTATGGGTACCGTACAATGGACTGGGGCGATCCCAGTGATACCTAGACGAGGGCAAATTACGAAGTCCATTCCCAAAATTTACCCCAGCGGGCATCGAACCCGCAACCACCATGTGCAGTGAGTCGAGCGGCCTACGCTCGAACCACTGCGTCAAGCGGTCTTCATACCTGAATACCTAAAGTAATACTTAAAGGCTGTGTTTAGTTGTGGTAGAGCCAAGCTGTAGGCAATTAACTACAGCTAATAAACGGGCTAGCTCGACCGGGGTAGTACCACCTTCTCACAAAAGATATGGTGCGAAGAGTCGGGAGCCAAACCTGCTTCTTCCCCTCCGTCTGTCCCACTCCGCTCCAGGTCGATAATGAGCGAGCAATGCGTTAGGTATTTCAAACATCTATAGACTACGGCAACTGCTTCATCAAGCAGTCTGTTTGCTAACTTTGTCACATAAAAAAAATACTTTATAAGTATATAATACAGATGAAAATCCGAATCAAAACTAGTTCACCAGTTTCTGGTATTTGCGTTGCAAACAGACTTAACCGTTTAGGAAATTTATAGTCAGCGAGGTTGGCTGACAACCGATGTTTAGGTTTAGATTTCCCAATAGATACCAATCCAACGGGCTTTCTTTTGGCACAAGCATAATATAGGTATACTTAAGTAGGTACCTTATTTATTTGCAGAGGTTAACGGGATTTCTAGTAATGTGTAACATTACCTAGATCCTCATTACATGAACGTTTATTCTCTTGTTGTACAAAATGAATAATCTCAATTTCACGTCGCTCGTAAAGTTTTCTTACGATCGTTCAGTTTACTGCGTCCAACAGCTGCACTGTTCACCTATCTTGCCTTTTCCTCTTTTTAATGCGTGTGCTGCCCCTCGATAAATTGCGACCTTTGTAAGGGGACCTCGGATGTTTATGTTGGCAATTCTATTTGCACATTCTCTTTGCACAACATTTAATGGACCTGTAAACATATATTTTAATTAAATAAGGTGATGAAAATAAAAACAATGTTCTAATGTTGCACTAATTAATTATGTTGCTTGTTTTTGACGCCATAGAAGTGAGCGTCCACTTGGTTATGCTTTGAAGCAGGCCCGTCCGATTCGACCAATAGAATCGCTTAATTTCCTGTCAACTTAGGCTAAGCGGGGTGAAGCTTACACGGCCAACGAGAAGCGATGCGAAAATCAGAAGTTATTTATTAAAATAGTCGTTTGTCATTTCGCCTTCATTTATTTCTAATTAATATTACAGTCTTCGACATAAAATGAATCATCATTATATAAAATGACCGCCTGAATGTTTGCGAGCCCGGCGGTGACAGACTTAAACTCATTGGCATTGCTATAGTTTGTGTGTCTCGACTTTTGGCACCTTTACATTCAAAAGTAAATGTAGATGTCTTTGTTCCGGCAGGAAACGGAGCCGGAAGCTTAGCTAATGAATAGTATGCCAAACACTCTTTAATAGAAAACATTACAAAAACTACAATAAATGTTGCTATTTCAGCACAGTTTCTAATTCAGTTTTAGGTATAAATCGCGAGGCGCCTTTGAGGATGACAATCAAAACATGGTTATAAAGGCAACAACCTGGCTAAGAATCGATGGGAAGGGCTTCACGGCATCTGCCACTAAATTCTTAATACCTCACGTAACTGTTAAGGAGGGGTTCCAGCTAGTGATGTGCGGTAAATATGGATTCCGGGATTGAGATTAAAACGGGACTACTTATAGTTGATGAAAAATGACGAATAAACAGCAAATCATAGAGACGTTAACTCAGCATATTGTGCCAGTTTTGTATATAGTCTGAAACTCTCTCATCTAGAAGATTAGATAAGGAACGTCCTTCAGTGGGACAATACAAAATGAAACAAATATCTATTTGTACCTATGCAAGTATTCAGAATCAGCAGAGAATCGACAAAAATAGACTTTAAATAATTGGTCAATTTGTAATAGTTCCGGGTTCCTTAGTAATTAGGCGTGGAAATGATTGCTAATTAAATGAAATTATATTTCCCTTTCACTGTTATTTCAGCTGTGATTTTTCACAGCCAACGATTTTATTCCTAGTGAATTTTCACTATGACACGTAATCCTATGATTTATCATAAAAACCGTGACAGTACCGAACGCTTTACGATTTCATTGCAATCATTACAATGATTTTTAACAGTTTCTACCTATGTCGATAGCAAGTGCTACTTATGTGAACCTATATAATATGTTTTTTCACATGCTACCTGTGAAATGTTCCGTCACTATTAGTAATACTCCCTTACCTTCGGAATCCCGGTGCAATCCGGATTCCAGCCAACACTATACGCACTTAACTTTTATTGTACACCTCGAGACAATGCCGGTGTCGATCGATGATAATGCACTCTCACTTGATCTGTACGTGTTGGATGCTGTGAAGTTTTGAGATGCTTGGCTTAGGGGTATGAAAATTGTGAAAATCATGAAATAATGTAAGCATTTTTGGTATTGGACATTAGTACATTGTTACACGAGTGCTGAAAGTGACTTATTTAGTCCCGAGACGTAGAGCGTAGCGAGGGCGCTAATAGTTCGAGGGACAAAATAAGTCTTTCACCCGAGGTAAACACTGTGCTTTTCATTACGAATACAAGGAAAATAAATTAAAACAGGAATTGGCTAAAGAAATAATACAAGGAAGTATGAACAATACTCTACAACTCGAAAACAAAAAAAATCGGATTGCCGCCTATTTTGTAATTTTTAGTTGGCCGGCCAACTTCATTATTTAGCCATTATTTTTCATTTTCATCTTTAAATATTTTGCCCAAATCTATGTTATTTTAAAGAAATTGTTGAAACTAAATTATAATTAAGTCATTTAAAAATATATGTATATATTCTTTAATTGATCCTTAACTTTATGTTATTTCAATTTTACATCGTGCTGTAATTGAGTGACTGTAGAAAAAGTTTGAACATGGTTCCATAGAAATGTGAAAATGGAACTAGTTTTTTTTTATAATTTGACAGCTGTTAGTTGAAAGCGATTCTCCCGGGCCGGAAAAGTATTACTTTCAACCCGCTCCTCAGGCAACTTCAGACCTACTTTCAGAGTATGAGTAATGAAAAATAATTTATAAAGTGTTTCATGTATTAGAGAGACAAGACTATAGTGCCAGAAAGTACTTTATTTAGGAATCCTCAGACATTTACAGATTACCTACAGCTTTACTAGGTACTAGCTGTTGCCCTGGCTCCGATCACGTGGTACTTTGGTAAATTAAAAGTAGCCTAAGTTACTAGGTACTTATAACATTAGCTATCTACCCGTGGAAGTGCCAAAATCTTTCCAGTCGTTTCGGGGATTAGCGGGCACAAACAGACAATTTTTTTTTCGTTATAAGTACCTACCGTATATTCTCTCATAAGAATGTAGTAAAATGCTATTATTTAGAAATTACAAGCATACACTTAATTTTTCTTTATTTGTATAGAATAAAGTATCAAAGTAGAAGGCATGCCCTTAAGATATGACAAAGAAAACACGATGACGCTATTTAAAAACGTAGGTAATCATTAGTAGGTACCTATTGTAGTACTAGCAGGTGCAATTAGTAGATGTCATACCAGAAAGGAATAACCCTCCGACTTGTCTAGAGAACGGTGGATAACGCGTGTTGTGACGTCATTGAAGGTGACTATCTACAGAGAGCAACTAAAAATGCAACATCATATTTTTGTAGTTCTTAGTATTATTTATAGTACATTTTTATTATCTACACGTTTTGTAATTAATTAACATTACCTGTTTAATGTAATTACTAAACGTTTAGTAAAAATACTAATTAATAGGGATACTAGGATATATTAATAATAATTTAGCCCTACTGATGTCCCACTCCTGGGCACAGGCCTCCCCTCACTAGGAGAGGGATTCAGGCCGTAATCCACCACGGTAGCCCAGTGGTGGTATGTCTTTCGAAAATTGGATAGAAGTTTTAAGACATGCAGGTTTGGTGTTAAAGGTTTTCTTCGCCGTAAGCGAGTGATAATCATATAGAAATTATGATACGCACATAGATTTCGTAAAACCCAGGGGTGCGAGCCGGGGTTTGCACCCAGGACCAGGTGCCCGCAAAACGCGTGCTTAACCAATCAGCTTTCACTAGGATATTAAAATATATTTTGTATACGTATTTCTTTTTTCTCAGTGTAGACTAAATACAGCAATGATACGAATTCTATTTCTACACACAAACAATAGGTCCCAGTTATACTTAATCCCATTGAAGGGCTCCGGTACATGGTACAAGTAACTAAGCCGATTATAATATTCGAGTGGGAGTTGCCCCTAGCAACTCGTCCGCCGACTTGTTAGCGGGGCTAGACTTGAGTTTGTCTTGTTATAACTCGTGCGGGTACTGTGACAAAGATTTTGGAACGTGTTGGGGAAAAAATACTAGAAAATAGAGGGTTTTAACGTTATTACCGTTCTCATTTACAAAAAATAATATAGAAACGAAAAGATTCTAAATTTAACATTGACGACAAATATCAGATTTTTTCATAATGTCGATTTCAGTTGAGTAAGTTGTCGTAAACGGTTATCATATTTTTTTTTATAATTATGATATTTTTCAGTAATTTTAACAGACTTTAAAAATTATTGAGGTTCTCAATTTCGTCTGTGTGTCTTTCAATTAGAAAATTGGACCGTATTAAAATATAAGGATTCCTTGTCGGTTAACGAGTTGGTGACTCTACTTCAACTCGAAGACTTAGATATGACGTTCAAGTCTCTACATTCGGAGATTTTAAACCATATTGTCAACGTTGTTGTGACTAGACGAGATGTGCCTACTTCAATATAATTGGAAACGGATATTGTGTTTATAAAAAATAAAATAAAATTAAAGTAAATGGAGAATTACGTTCTTAAGCATCATTAAACGTTGAGAATAGTATCATACATTTTGAGGTTTTAACTATAAAACTACTGAACGGATTTGGATGAAATTTGGAACACAGATAGATTATAACCGGGATTAACATATAGGATACTTTTTAACCCAATAATCCAATACTACGCCGATGAAGTCGCGGGGCACAGCTATCTAGCCCGCGAAGTTCAAATTTTTTGAGGTTTTTAGATTTTTTTCAAAATCTGACAATAATAAGGCACATTTTGTAATTCGCGAGAAAGACCATGTGCAGTGCATTTATTAATATATCCAACTTACTCTATAACATTTCAAGAACGACAGCTATCCAGATAATCTGGCAATTTTTGTATATTTAGTGATTTACTAGTATCATATCCACCGTGATAATATTTAGAGTAAAATAAATGTATTAATAAACGCACTGCATACTGTGTTTGTTGCAAATCACAAAATGCTGTCTTAAATGTTTTCAGATTTTGGATAAACTGTAAAAATACTCGAAAATTTTGAATTTCGCGGGCTAGACAGAAGCTAATCTTCTGTGAAAGGGTGGTACTACCCTGGTCAAGCCAGCCCGTACATGAGTGCATTCAATTGGCTACAGTTTAACTCTACCACCCCCAAAGTTATCATAATACCGTCATAACGAAATGGTAGAGTAAAGACAGAATCGTAGTACATACACTCTATCAAGTTGTAGTGTATGCCCGGCCTTAGATTGCGCTAATGAATGGAACCTTTAAGTTTGACATCTGTCAAGTTTTGACAGCCCGCTTTTTTGTTGTTGTGTGTCAAGATGTATAAAGTTCTTGTTGTGTGTTGGCTTGCTTACCGAATAAATGGAATAACTTCTATTAATCTATTCCTCGTTCAAAAATCAGCCTATCGATCCAACGAAGAAATGCAGCCAGCATTCTTGGCACCATCCCACGCGGCCAAGGTTTATTTTTAATGTTTTAAAGTCTTTCTATATTAGTTATATATTATTTTGTCGTTTTAATATTCCAAAATATGGGATACAAGTATAACGATGATACTAGACCTCAGGAGGGGCTACTATTTATTTTACTATTCACCGAAAAGGGAAAAAGTTTGTTACGGACTTTAGAATGTACGCCCACTCAGTAACCTTTAACACATACAAAACGTTGGAAAAACAACAAAAAAGCGTACGTGTTAACACAATCCCGCGACCCGTGTCACAGCCTCCCCCGGATTTACTTAACAAGATTAGAGAAACGAAAAATGCCAGACAATGAGGCCGAATTAACTGCGAATACGTATGTGAGACGAATCGTGTAACGCGACTACGTTATTCGTAGCCCACTTTGTTGTGTTACGTGTAAGTAGTATTATATAATTTTTGTAAGTAAAAGTTATCCACAGTTAAAATTAAAATTCGGAATTAAATTCATTGTGGTTTAAAAAGTCTACAACAGTAAAAAGATTTATCTGATAGCCATCATTTTATTATAAGTAAGGACTTACTAGGAAATATTTGTAACTAGGGGGTTGGTAAATATTTGAGTTTCTGAAGTACTTCGTTTGTAATGAACATATCATAAAAATAAAATCATATCATAAAGAAAAATATATCATATTGTATGTATAGTTATGTTATAATTATACATACAATATGATATATTTTTATAATATAATGTATAATTTATATAAATAATAGTCATATGCGTATCATTAGAAATTGAAATTACAATGTATGTCTATAAGTTGCATTTTTCCCATTGTGAAAAACGCAGGCAATGTTTTTCGAATGAAAAAGAATGTGAAACACTCCATTTGATGTTGTCTACGTATAATATACGCTTCATAAGGATTATCAGAGCTGGAGAATTTGCCATAAAAAGGAATATTTGACGTGTCCTATGAATGTGACCCGCCCAGCGCGGGATTACCGCTACACTGGAACACGGGTGGGGTCGTTATTTTTTAATTTATATGGCAAATTACCCAAAATTTTCCCGGAAACTGAGTGGTAAATTATATTTTAAATCCAATTAGACATTTGGCGTGGGCAACGTTGACCTTTAAAATATAGCAGGTAGCCACTCAATAAAACCTTTTTGTCCATAAGTAGCTAAGTTGGTGGCATAATTTATACAAGGACAGGAAAGTATTAGAGATTGTGTTTTGAATGAATGAGAAAGGCTTGTTTATTTGCTCTGTTCCGCACTACTATGTGGGTATGAACGCTAGAACGATACCAACGTCATAAAAAATGACAAACATAATTTCCACCCTTTCAGAATATGCATACACCAATTGATTTAACGGCAATTAACTACAAATATACAAGTGAAAAAGTCGTTTGATCGTACCGAATGAGACAAATGCTGTGATTAAAAACTGTTCCTCTGTGCAAATAATCCAAAAATAACGAGGTAGCAATTAAATAGGACTTTGAGACAACATGGGTGGACATGGGGCGGGCCATCAAAGGGAGCTGGTGTGGTCACGTGCCATCGGAGATAAGTCTTTGTATCTATGTATGTAGGGCCACGAAGACGACGCTGCCGAATTGGTCGGTTTAAAAGTTCGCTTTGTTTGAGAATTGTAGAGATTGAAAGTTAAAAATGTAGGTACCAATAAATTGATGAAAGATTTACAGATTGATTTACCAAACTACAATTGGAAGCTACGTGTTGTATAAAAGATTCCAGAATTTTGAACAAAAACTAATATAAATAAACTAAATTTGGAATAAAAATGTAAGTATTAAAGGCGTTCGAATGGCCGCGTGATGTGAAAATTCGAAAATAGAAAGAAAGAAAACTTTATTACGGCTAAAAAATAATAATAATGTGTGGATTAAAAAAAAATACAAATTCTGCTCGCCGCAAACGGACCCAATTCAGCATGTGCTGGATGTGAAAATACATTAATTATTTATTGTAGATAAAGTGATTGCTTAAAACTAAGAGCTCCTATTTGTATCTGATATTGTGCGAACGCTCATTTATCGCTACAGCAATTCTAATGGCCCTACCTTATATTTATTATGAGAAGAGTGCTAAAACGGCTGTATGCGCTTTGAAATGAGGAATGTTTAATATTTGTTCCAACTGGTTTTATTCACGGTAAATACGGCTCGGTAGTCCGTGAGATTTGTTTTTAATTTCAACCTGGCTTTAAGGATTAATACTGATAAAAAGAGACGTGAAGCCGATTACTACGTTATCTGGTTTCAAATGATTTTGTACAATCAATTGTACGAGTTGATTAAATAGTTTTAAACATTGTGCGTCGGCCGACCACTTTAATTGTGTTGTGTTCAATTAATAGCCAAGGTAAGTACCTAATTAATTATGTTTTTTATTAACAATGTTTTGTTGTTGGCAATGATGAAACATTTACACAAATTGATGTTGTTGTCTCTACTTTTTGACAGCACTAAAAAGGTACAACAACGGATATCGGGGTAAATGTTGCGTCATTGCAAACCGCGGGTAAGTTAGTCGACTTACTAACAAATAATTAACGATTACACCATTAGGTGTACCTACTATATAGTAAAATATTTGCTTTGCGTTAGGTAATTAAGTACTTTTTTAAGGTGAAGGCGCCTGTCTAGCCCGCGAAGTTCAAATTTTTTGAGTTCTTTTAGAAATTTTTCAAAATCTGACAATAATAAAAGACAAATTTTGTAATTCGCGAAAAATACCGTGTGCAGTGCATTTATTAATACATTTATTTTACTCTAAATATTATCACGGTGGATATGATACTAGTAAATCACTAAATATACAAAAATTGCCAGATTATCTGGATACCTGTCGTTCTTGAAATGTTTTAGAGTAAGTTGGATATATTAATAAATGCACTGCACACGGTATTTTTCGCGAATTACAAAATTTGTCTTTTATTATTGTCAGATTTAAAAAAAATTCTAAAAGAACTCAAAAAAATTTGAACTTCGCGGGCTAGATGGGCGCTTTAGCCTTAAATAACGAAATTACATGATGGCGAAGTAGTTTTGATATGTGTACCTACATTGAATGCCACCCTCTTTACATCCACCTCGTAAATAAAATGTAACCCTGCCGCGGCGGTCACACCAGCCAGTAAGTTCGCAAACCGACCTCGTAACTGGCAGCGCAATTACTTGCTTAGACACTTTAACCCCCACACCATTCGGGAAATGGAAACGTCTCCCGGTCGCTACATGATCTAGTTTCTTTTATTTAGTGTTGTGAATAAAATATACAGATGTGCTTGGCCGTAGATGGCCTTTACAGCTTCACCGGAGTCACGGACAGGTTAACTTTCGAAAGTACTTGTGACATTTTCTATTATCGTTGAAGACCATGGAAGAAATAATTGAAGGAATTATAGATAATACAATCATGTATTGACCGATAACGGATTGGTGGACTTTGCAATCATTAATTTATTAATGGCCTTCTTCTTCAATTTAATGATACGGATATCTCTACTTATTAGAAGCTGAATAATAAAAGATACCTTTGACTTTACAAGCGACTTAAGCAGAATACATAGATAAATCTATTGTTCGATATACACCGGGGTGTATAAGCGACACGTCCTGGCGACTTGTCATCTTCTAAGCACAAACATAATTAATACACAACATATTTATATGATAATCTTTTCAACACACTCAAAACCCCAGATTAAGCTCAATCAGATCCGTCTGAATCTGTAGAAAGTTGGAAATTCGGAGTAATAAGTAGTTAGCGAACGAACACTGGCGGGAGCTCGTTGAGCGACTCCCAACTAGTGACTCCAGAAATTGTGTGTTTTGTTAGACATTCCCTATTTTACATTACGATTTGAGTACTATATTATCAGAATAGTTAAACCCACTCAGGTTTGGGAGCTGCACAAATTTATCGCCTCGAGATTTTCCCTATCCCGCATAATACGCTTTCTCGCTTAAGACGCGTTTTTGGTTGGGTCCCTGTGAAATCGTCTTAAACGGTTCGTACTGTATATGGATTTAAATTGAAGCGCAACCTGCCGATAATGAGATCCTAGGTCTGATTGGGAGGTCGTTCAGAGTGGGCCAGATCTAACCTACAAATGCGCTCGGTAATTGGCAATGTGGTTAAACCTTACTATAATTGGCAGAATATGGTTGGCAATTGTATTTAAAAAAATATATTGAATAGGCCTAAGATATGGTTACACTACCCGCAAAACTACGTGACACGAATAAATAATAGCAACTGATTAGCCGGACTATACAGGTGTCGGCACGTGAGGTCGCCGACGCACTGGGAGCGCGATTGCCGCCAGTTAGTGGACTGAGGGAGAAAATGGTTGGGCAGTTACATTTATTACTCACATTATATGCGACGTGTCTCTTGAGATAAAGAAGCTTGGGTCCAGGGCCCTAACCACGCTAGCTACTCAAATCGTAATAGAAAAGCAAGCGCTCGCGATTACGTTCCAAACGCTCCGCTTTTGACGTTTTGCTGACACGAGCTTCACGATTTCTACTGACATTGATATTGTATGGTGTCAGCAAAACGTCAAAAGCGGAGCGTTTGAAACGTAACCGCGAGCGTTTGCTTTTCTATTACGATTTGAGTAGCTTGCGTGGTTAGGGCCCAGAGTACCTACCTAATAAATAAAACAAAATGAAAACCATTTATTGGAAATATTTTAGGTGGTCAGTTATTTTAATAGGTAGTGAAATCATTGCTGCTGTATCGTATACCGACAAAGACAAAAATATAAAGACACATGTATAAAGATTGTAAGGTCCACGTAGCATATTATTAGGTAGGTACTTTTAAAATGTCAAAGAATTGGAGTTCAGAACAATGTGATCACAAAAATATATCAATAATAGATTTTTGATTCACTGGGGTTGGGGATGTTTGATTCACAAGCTACATGTCAGACATGGGACTTGATAAATCGTCCTCTAATTGAATACTGTGTTTTTTTGTTTGGCTTTGTTTTTGTACTCATGTGTGCCTTAGTGTTCTACTAACATAGTATTTAAGTTTTCGTAAAACTAACACGATATGGGCCGCCGACGCCTGATAATAAAGGATTATTTTTATTTTTTTTATTTTATTTATTTAGCCATCTTAAAATTGTAAAGTGTAGCCATATATTTGTCTTTGACTGTAGGTACTTACTAATATTCAGGACCTTGGACCTTGGGAATGAAAACCTTGATCAATTATAGGATTAACCGGTGTACAATGACTGCCATTCCTGTTAAGTTAGGTACCTATACAAAAAAATTACATATACAATTTGTTTCCGATCCCTTTGATCTTTGGATCAATATATCCGGTTTTTCTTTCTCTGAATCATGTCTTTATCATCCGATGGATCCTATATATTTCATTGGTAATGTTGCCGTCAAGGACGTAATGCCAATAAGATGAATGTCGGTCCAGAAACGACTTGATTTATGACTTCATTTTCCACGCGGAGATCCTTCGCTTCACTTAATTTCTGTTTGAAAGATTAATGTTTGTATCATCCCATTTTTATTCCTTTCGAAACATGATTTGGGATTCTTTTTCGACTGTTTATTTTTTTCTTAAAAAACTATTTTACTACCATAGACTTTCGGATAACAGACAGTGGTTTCCTCTGTGTACACCAAGTGTGTAAATTTTCAACGGTATGTATATCGCCATAAAGTCATGGTTTATTTTTAAACCTCCATAACCAAGGGTCCAAGCAGCATTATTTTTTTGTTGAAAGGGCTATAGTGTCCCTTTTTGTGTTTAGTTTACGGCCGTACAATGTTGTGGAAGTGTGTGGAAAGTCAGTGATACGGCGGGTGCTATAACACGTCATAAATATCGCGGCCAATGTTTGGATTTATACCGGATAGGCGAACTTTTTTACCGCAGCTGCCTGCGAAAACTTTAAACTTTGATATGTGTGTTCGAAATTTAAATTTTTATTTTTTTGCGGGGATATTTTCCTAATTTGCTGCTAGCCGCATACAACATTAAAATTTTACGAATTAAATATAAATAAACAAATATTAATTAAATTATAATTTATGTGAATAATTAAAAATGACATGGATAAAATTAAAACAAAGATGTTTTTGAATTACTTATGTTCACTGCCCAGTGTAGTGATGTACCTATCTGTCCCTTTACAAAAGTTTGCTGGGACTGTCTGCTAGGCCAAAAATAACTTGCTTATGGCACTTGCCTGTCAATGAATCGACAAGCTTTCATAGCAATGCTAATCAAACCGCCTACGACCAATATCAACTTCAAGGTGAGCCGCTTGTAAAACCAAAATACAATTGTAAGGTGTTTACGTTTCATTAGGCTTTATGGTGGAGTGTACTTGAGTAGCTGGCTATAAGTGTTGAGCCCAGGTGTTCCCGGCATTCAGCCACTGTTTACTAAGCGGGGATCGCGCGGGGTTACTACACCGACTTGTGAGGGGTGCAAGGAATAAAGAAAACTATGGACTCGGCAATGATTCTGAATATTTTATTTTCGATAGCAACGAGTGCATAGTTGGATGTTATAAATTTAAATAAATGGTCTTTACGTCTGCCATGAAGCTATAAAGAGATGAATTGCCTTTTATTCGGCTTAACAAATTCAAGCTATAATGGTAATTTTTTTTCTAGAAATCGGTTATCAGAAAGAGGCTTATAATAAATAAGTGACAATTGTTGGATAACATCACAGAAAGTAAACTATTTTTCATTACTCATACTCTGAAAGTAGGTCTGAAGTCCCTGAGGAGCGGGTTGAAAGTAATACTTTTCCGGCCCGGGAGTTTTGCTTTCAACTGACAGCTGTCAAATTATTAAAAAAAATACTAGTTCCATTTTCACATTTCTATGGAACCATGTTCAAACTTTTTCTACAGTCACTCAATTACAGCACGATGTAAAATTGAAATAACATAAAGTTAAGTATTAATTAAAGAATATATATTTTTAAATGACTTAATTACAATTTAGTATTGTTTATACTTCCTTGTATTATTTCTTTAGCCAATTCCTGTTTTTATTTTTACTTTCCTTGTATTCGTAATGAAAAGCACAGTGTTTACCTCGGGTGAAAGACTTATTTAGTCCCGAGAAGGGGTTTGGCGCCCGAGTGTAGCGAGGGCGCTAATAGTTCGAGGGTCACTTTCACCACTCGTGTAACAATGTACTATTTTTGACATTAGCATTACATAGGTACCAAAACATGCAACGAGATAATAAAGTAACTCGAAGTAAATCTCCACACATTTCTGTGTCCAATTTCAAAATTACGTACGTCGAAGATTATCGTTGTCAGAGCTCCCCGCGCGGACCGGAAGCTGCACAATGCGAGGGCGGCGCGCCCAACCACGGTTATTATCTACCTGCAACGTCACTTCCGCATGGACTCGCGCCTCTCGCTCCAGTGGAAACGTTCAGGGAGGGTTCGATGTTTGAAAGTGCACGTTGGGAAAACTGCGCTGGGATTATTGGAACAAAAGTTGTTGCTTTCAGTGAATTGGTGTTTTTGCACTTGCGTTTTTATCTTGATTAAAACGAGGCTACGATATCTGAGGGCTGTGTGGAATATAAGGTAGAATTTTGAAGCTCTGTTAATAAATACTAACCTTATCTGTCTCAGATTTGTTAAGGTTCTAGTCATGGTATCAATGACTACAATAAGACAATAAGACATGATAAACATTCAAATGCAATTTGCACAGTGTTCTAATTTTCCTGATCATTATTATCAAACCTATACCCATCCACGTTCAAAGCAGTTAAAGGTGCACTATTACACACCCACATTTACTCGTTAGTAATAAGTCGCAAAAGTCTTATGAGAAGAGTATAATATATAGCCATTTAACAGCCATACTATTCAAATTATCACTTAAGTGTGACTACCTGCGGTACTATGTTAATTCTCAATCACAAATAACCGTCTAAATGAACGGCTCCTGGCTCGCAGCCATCTGTCTCGAAGTTAGCAGGTAATTAACATACGGACACGAAGACTGAACAACGAACAAAGTGTGTGTGAAAAATATTTATTATTAAATGCTCAGACAATTATCATTAACCCTGGCTAATTTATATGTAACTAGCTGACCCGACAGACGTTTTCCTGTCTTAACTTTGAATATTGAATTCGAATTGTTCCGTTCAACTTTCTTAATTTTGTATTTCATATAAACCTTCTCCTGACAATAAAACACAATAAAAAAAGAATTTGCGAAATCATTGCATCCGTTCACGCGTGATGCAATGACCAAGGAAATAGAGATTCATTTTAATATATTTAGATGAAGATGATTGGAAATTAAGTATAAATTTTACAACATTTTAAATCCATATTGGGGTTTTTCTTCTGGCTGTGATAGACCGCATCCACGAGCTGAACAAAAAAATATTCAATAACATTTTGATGTTTTTTCGGCGAAGTTTCGTGGTTCGGCTCAGATCTGTCATTTTGACAGGCGTACTTGTATTTTTTACATAATCTATCTATCTATATACAAGGTGACACATAATGGGTATACTTTTTTTTTCAAAACTTAACTTTGTAATTCTAAAACCATCAGCTTTGGAGGGAACTTGAAAAACAAAAGGTGTTATAGGAATACAGCTGTTGGCCGATTTCACAAGTCTACAAAACCTTTAGTACTTCAACTGTCCCACAAAGCCGATAGTTTGAGATTTACAAAGTTAAGTTGCAAAAAAAATAGTATACCCATTTTGTATCACCTAGTATATATATATAACTCAAAGGTGACTGACTGACTGACTGACATAGTGATCTATTTATCTGAATAAATATTTTACATTTCATTTTCATTTCATTTTCATTTCATTTTCATTTTCATTTTCATTTCATTTTCATTTCATTTCATTTCATTTTCATTTCATTTTCATTTCATTTTCATTTCATTTTCATTTCATTTTCATTTCATTTTCATTTCATTTCATTTCATTTTCATTTCATTTTCATTTCATTTTCATTTCATTTTCATTTCATTTTCATTTCATTTTCATTTCATTTTCATTTCATTTTCATTTCATTTTCATTTCATTTTCATTTCATTTTCATTTCATTTTCATTTCATTTTCATTTCATTTTCATTTCATTTTCATTTTATTTTCATTTCATCTATCAACGCACAGCCCAAACCACTGGATGGATCGGGCTGAAATTTGGCATGCAGGTAGATGTTATGACTAAGAAAGGATTTTGATTAATTCTACTCCTAAGAGGATAAAATAGGGGATGAAAGTTTGTATGAAACTTTGTCAATTAAATTCCACGCGGACGAAGTCGTAATCTCACAGAGAAAATAGTTTTAAATAAAATAGATCACAATGTACAATGTACTTACAACCAGTGTGAATAAAGTCCAATATACTGAGACTTAAAATAACAACAATTTGTCAGTTCTCAAAATTAAAATTTTAAACAGTTGTTCAAACATTGCAGCCGTGTGCTAGCTGGTTCAAGTAAATTATCTTGTTGTACCCAAATGAGGAGTCAAACACGGGACCCCTACATTTGGCTTGTGTTTCGCATCGCCGAGCTGGAAAGGGCTATTAGATGGGGAGGCTTGTATGTTGAAAGCCTGTTTTAAGACATTATAAAGTAAAAAGTAAAAAAATAACTGGTCTAAAGTGTGATGATTATGATATATTTATTTATTTACAACGTGAAGTTTCTGAATTTTATCAATGACCGAATCTCAAAGATTATTTAGTTTAGTTAAATAGTACCTACTTTCAAAAGTATGTTTGTCAACTTGAGCTAAGCCGAGATGAGGAAATGAAGCGATCCTATTACGGGCCCGCTTCATAGCACAGCCAAGTGGACAGTTGCCCTTTTATTTTTGATGTTTCATTATTTTGATTGGCGAACATGAGATTTTCCAAATTCATGAACTAAACACTTGATCCTCGAATATTAATCATCGCTATCCGAACTAAAGCGTAGAACATAATCGCACGCTAACTGGATTCGGGTCTGGGGTTTCCTCAAAGTAATTCGATAGTCTCCAACATAATATATCTTAAGATATACAAATGTGGCTACTCACTATGCAATTTAATATTCAATTTGTTGATCCAATTTCAGTTGATTAGAGAAATTGCGCTGTTAGTAGGCAAGTCGACGCCTACTTTCAACTTGTTGAATGTCGAGTCGACCGTGTTAGCAATCGACAAGTTGAATCAACAAATTGAATAGTTGGTAGAGCGGTCGAGTCAATTTGGTGTAATTTGCGCTGGTTACTTTAAAATAATGATGGTGTTCTCGACGCGTGCTTGTACTGCAGCTCAGTACAAGTCAACATGAAATTGTGAGCTGGATTGATACGTGAACAGAAGTCAATCTGGACTTCAACAAATTGAATATGAAATTGCATCGAGAGTAGCCACTTTAATACGTCGTTGATCTACACTAGCATGGTTGTGAGGTGTACGTATTTACCGGGAACCGCAGAATGTTGTTCATCTCCACATGTATATTCCATTAGCAAATACGGTTTAGCCCGCTCCGACGTGCCAGTTTATTCTGATCTCCCCCGTCCCCTCGTTAGTTATATGATTGGGTGTGTAATGGGTCAGGTGAGGTTTAATCTGGGCTCTGATATGAGTGGTCGTGTCGTAAGACGCAACAAACGCCTGAGGTGCCATCAGCCAGGTAACGGGTAAGAGACGGTAGGGCTGGCAGGTGAAGTTTGCGATGTTCTTTGTAAGATTGCTTAATTATTTGAAAAGGTATACCTACGGATAAAAATATACCTTTACACCATCGTAATAAAAATCATTATTTCTTGTTAAAAGTTCATCAAAGTTTTTTTGTTTAAAAAGTTAGAACTTCTTGGTGTCATGATCATAATTCTTACTAAACAATGAACTTTGGCGTCACGTAAATAAAGGCCTAATTTATGAATCAGGTCTGCATTTGTGCTGCGATTAGACGTAGGGAGTTTAGGTCAAGAATTTTACCCAAGCTTCATGGAAATCTACTTGCAAGATTAATCATACCAGCGTACCATTCAATAGTACATTGTTACACGAGTGGTGAAAGTGACTTATTTTTCCCGAGACGGGGTTTGGCGCCCGAGCGTAGCGAGGGCGCTAATAGTTCGAGGGACAAAATAAGTCTTTCACCCGAGGTAAACACTGTGCTTTTCATTACGAATACAAGGAAAATAAAAATAAAAACAGGAATTGGCTAAAGAAATAATACAAGGAAGCATGAACAATACTCTACAACTCGAAAAAAAAAAGATCGGATTGCCGCCTATTTTGTTTTTTTTGTTAGCCGGCCAACTTCATTATTTAGCCAGTATTTTTAATTTTCATTTTTAAATATTTTGACCAAATCTATGTTATTTTAAAGAAATTGTTGAAACTAAATTATAATTAAGTCATTTAAAAGTATATATTCTTTATTTAATACTCAACTTTATGTTATTTCAATTTTACATCGTGCTGTAATTGAGTGACTGTAGAAAAAGTTTGAACATGGTTCCATAGAAATGGAACTAGTTTTTTTTTATTATTTGACAGCTGTCAGTTGAAAGTGATTCTCCCGGGCCAGAAAAGTATTACTTTCAACCCGCTCCTCAGGCAACTTCAGACCTACTTTCAGTGTATGAGTAATGAAAAATTGTTTTTATTCATGTAAGCCAACAAAGCATTTATGAATAGTCAGAATCTACCACCGGTTCGGAATGCTGCTTCCACTGAGAAGAGCCGGCAAGAAACTCAATGGTTACTCTTTTCAATGAATGAAAGATGGTGTACATTCTCAGGAACAGCATAAAAAAATAATATGTGCAGGCAACATCATTGCCACTAAATAGCTAATAGTAAATAATTTGATTGTGACCTCTAATAGGTAGTTCCTCACATACCTGTACCTGCCACCCCTAATCTTAGAAACATGTCAGCTAGCCCGTGTAATGTTGTTCGGATCGCGGCACGAATTTCATAAGTGCTCGGTTCAGTTAATGGATGGGGACATTAACTTCGGGCCGCAGCCGCAGTCGGGGCGGCGCTAGTGTCGTTGCGGCATTTGCATACGCGATTGCGGGCTCACATCCCAAATGTGCTGTTTGAAGAGGCTGGCGAGTAATAGAGTGATGAATTTTGATTTCTCCAGTTGGCTGTATTGATTTACATATAGCTTAGTTAGACACTACTTATTGGATGGGTATTGTGGGACTCCCCTTCTTATTATTAAGAAACTGGACAAGTGCATGTCGTGCCACGCACAATGTTAGGTTCCGTAGCCATTTCAATAACGAAATTATATTTTTGGCAAGCTAGTTTTGTCGATTAAGTATCATAAAAATGTAAGAAGTGTCGGAATTCATAACGTATATTTTGATTAAATCTTTAAGAGTTAAACAACTCGAAAACGGAATGGCTGATAATAAAATATTTTATGAAAACATTTCATTTGAAAACTGGATGATCTTATAAGGGTTCCCCGTAGGGACTACGGAACCCTAAAAATATATTGTACAGTTTTTTTAAATATATTAATGTTGAGTTATAAACACAGAGAGTTATTAGCCAATCTATACTGACTGCCAAACAAAGATCTGTTGAACTTTACAAATTTATAGTATTTCGGCAAATTTTAGATAATTTCAAGCATCTTACCTTTCCACAAAATACAGTATGTTTTTGCTAGCAAATACCTACTCCATACTATACGTCCGTAGGTATAAACCGTTTCGGAAAGCAATAACAAAGTTATGAAACATTCGAGTCCAGCTTAGGGTCAGTTCGAGTGTCGACAAACTTTTCCACGTCAGACCGACCCGTTCTGTTTGTTTTCAATTTCGCTTTTTCATTTTATCATATGACCAAAAAGATTATTTCAAATACCAACTGGATTTTTGCTTGCATTCGTATTTTTTCAGGCTGTTGCTTCTGGTGGCGGTAAGGTTTTTTTTTCTAAGGAATAGAGGTTCTGATAGTACTTACCGCCTATACGAAGTGCAAGTCATATTCATGCAAAGGCTCCTATTAATGTTCGCGCGTCGTTACTTCTTTATCAATTATCTTAAAACAGTACTAAACGTTCATTCTCTATTTTGCCAATTGAACACATAACAATCGTGGTAGTAACACAAAAAAAAATCATCACCATATTTAGAATCCGTTGACATAATATTCGACGCCCATAAAATACATCATCAAATTTAGAATCCGTTGACATAAGATTCGACGCCCATAAAAATCATTATCAAATTTAGAATCCGTTAAAATAGATTCGATTACTCAATGTGAAGCGACGTCTCAATTAGGCGATTGCTTGCTCTGGGCTGGGTGCGGGACAAATAGCGGGCCTTTGTGTTCCGGCGCTTCGGCACGAGGGCTCATGTGGGGGGGCTGATGAGATGGCATACTGACAGATATGTGAGTATGCCTATATTAGGACTTTATTTGCGCATATTATTATTTGATACAAAAAGCATTAGGTACTTTATCTGGGACCATACCGTATATAAGCAAAATGATTTTGAGTCCGTTTAGCGTTGTGGTTTTACCATAGGCCGCTCGGCTCTGTGCACCAGGTGGTTGCGTGTTCTGCTCCCGTTGAATTAAATATCGGAATTACCTTTCCATAATTTGCCCAGGTCTGGATGTCACTAGGCTCGATCCCAGTCCATTGTACGGTAAGTACCCATAGTACAAGCGGTACTTGGTTTGGAAACATACAATTGCTGTGTCAGTCTGACGATATTGTGATTGGTGTAGCCGAAAATCACATACGGTGAGTGTGTGGTTAGGACACAACCGATAAAAGCGTGATGCGCAATCGTAACATTTTAAATCCATGAATTACCAAAGAGCGTGAATGCATTACGTATTCACGAACGTATGATATTCTCTGTTCGCGATGGTGATCGTTTCGAACCGTTGTGCGTAACGCGAACCCTCTTACGCACTGCGGTATACGCGTTTGAACGGTAGTCCAGTAACTGGAGCGAGTAAAAAAGTTGATTAGCTTAGTTGTTTTTAGAAGGCAATACATACATTACATACGTCAGCCTGTTGCTGTCCACTGCTGGACATAGGCCTTCCCTAACTTGCGCCACTCATCCCGATCCTCTGCTTTCCTATCATCCAGCCTCCGCCGGTAACTCTGCGCTAGTTGCCGGTCCAGCGGGCCGGTCCAGAAGGCAAACAAAGTTTAAATCTTAACTACAAAATATGCCAGCAAAATGAGTCAGTTTTGTATCTACTGAAACTAGTTAAGGGTTAAAAAATCGTGTCAAATTATGTTGAAAAAATATTGTGTTTTAGCTTTGTTTTAAGTAAATAAGAGACATTGGTATTGAAGTGAATGTATATTATAGTTAATTAATTGGACACTGAACTATCCACGAGTACCTACCTACATCAAATATACAAGTAGAAGTTAGAGCTGGTTGAACCGAGTACAAGTTGAATACCGTTATCACAATATAGTTACTCGCTCAAGTATATTGGCACTGCTAAACAAACCTTAAGGCTTTTCCTTGTGAGCACAGATGCGCTGAATAGTTCGACGCTTTACGATCGCGAATATTACGTTTTGGATACATATATGACGAATGTGAGCGAGAAAGAAAATTCGACATGTTTGTAGGCATCAACGTGGTTGTATAATAAAATGTGTCTCATTATAACACATATGACTACATACCATCTGTGCTTTCTTGCCAAAAGAGAAATCATATCATTCATACGCGGCAGTGAGGCGAATGTTCTGTTCGCGATTGAATTATTCGCGACTATAACTTTTTCTTCTTCATAATCATCAGCCCCAAAGTGGGACTATTTCTAACTAGTTTCTGCCCGCGACTTCGTCCGCGTAGACTTAAGTAAAGTATTATATGTGTTAATCCAGGCTATAAACTATCTGTGTTCCGAATTTCATCCGAATCCGTTCAGTAGTTTTTGCGTGAAAGAGTAACAAACATACATCCACACTCACAAACTTTCGCATTTATAATATTAGTAGGAAGTAGGATAGATTTCTATTGTACTGCGGTCGGTCATCATTCAGATTGCTTACTTTTTCTAAAGCAAAGTAATCAATAGTAGTAGAGCGAAGCTGTAGCCAATTCACTACGGCTCATACACGGGCTGGATCGACCGGGGTAGTACCAACTTCTCACAGAAGATCGGCGTAAAGTGGCTATTATAACTGCGTATCGTACGATAAGTGAGAGTCTGAAGCCCAAGCCTCCTCTCATGCCATCACTGTGTCCCACTCCCCTTCAGGGCGGCAACGTGCGAACAATGTCTTTGGTATTGCATGCATCTATAGGCTACGGCAACTGCTTAACATCAGGCGGGTCGCACACTTATTGGTTGACCTTGTTATAAATGTATAAAAAAAGCCAACACGAGTGACCTTACTCGAATCTAAATAGTCAAAAAATCCTGTCTATATTCAAGCTCAGTTGCAGAAAAAGTTATGAAAAGGTTGATTATAAAATCTTAGTTGCAAAGGAAACTTGCTCGCATTCGAAATATAAGTGATGTAGGTATAAGTAGGGGCTATGCCCGATGTTCTTCCATTAGTCAAATAGGTTTTCCATCAAGATTAACTTATCTGTTTTCTGACAAACGTCCCCAATTCGTGCGTGACTATTCAGGGTGATATTCGCTTTTACTATTGAGGCGTGTTATTTGAGTGTGATTGTGGTCTACTAGGTGAAACAGAAAGGGTATACTATTTTTTTTACAACTTTACTTTGTAAATCTAAATCTATCGGCTTTGTGGGACAGTTGAAGTAAAAAAGGTTTTGTAGGCTTATGAAATCTGTCAACAGCTGTATCCCTGTAACACCTTTTGTTTTTCAAGATTCCTCCAAAGCTGATAGTTTTAGAATTACATAGTTAAGTTTTGAAAAAAAAGTAGATATACCTACTTTATGTTTCAACCTGTATAAAAGTGAGAGAGAGATAAATAAATAAATATCGCCAGACTGACACACCAACTGTATGGTCCCAAACTAAGCAACACTCACTTGTACTATGAGTACCGTACAATGGACTGGGGGCGATCCCAGTGACACCCAGACCTGGGAAAATTACGAAAGGCCATTTCCGATATTTGCTCCGGCCGGCGGGAATTGAACCCGCAACCACCATGTGCAGTGAACCGAGCGGCCTACACTCGAACCACTGCGCCAAGCGGGCGTCAAAGTCAAAGATGATGGGGGGGGGAGGGTATTGACAATTGTCCTTCTGTCACCTTCTGACGTCTCGACGTCAGAAGGGACAGCTTTCATCCTTAATTGGACCTACTTTTGCAAAAAGGAACCAACTCACATGCACTACTGTAGACCAAAACCAACCTTGTGTTAGTAGTTCTAGGTTGGTTTCAGTTTTTGGAAGTGTGTGTGTGGTGTGTGGTGAGTGGTGAGTGTGTTGGTTCCATTTTGCAAAAGTAGGTCCAATTTACAAATTCATCAGAAAAAGGATGGCCTCAATTTTGGTTTTCACATTTTTGGTGGTCACATTTTTGTATTGTCTTGTTATTAAGTGTGTTTGTATTGCTATTTGTTACTTTAAAGAAAGAAGAAGAGTATAAGAAGGATGGAAGCTGTCGTTTTCGACGTTAGAAACTTTCCGTCATATGCGAATACGGTGGCTAATTTTGAATTGTGAAGGGCAGAACTATGAGAAATAATAAGATACTGTCAGCTAAGCGGTCATTCACACGGTTAACCCGGCACCGATAATTTATAATTATACATTTAACTGTATCCATTAGTCAAATACAGCCGATATCTTTCAAAAATTTATAGACAGAACGGTGTTTGCTTCTCTCTGTAAAAACCGCTTCAGTATTAGGCAAATAAATCACAATATATTACTGTAATTCCTTTTAGTATTAGGTCTGTTTTAGCTTGCTAACAATAGCCATCTTCTAACATGAAAGAGGTAATTTACTCCTTATCTCAGAACACTGGACATCTGGACATTATAATCTAAGTTGGAATTCAATTTGAGTAAAAACAAGTATTTTTGTCAGAAAAAATGTTTACTTATTCATTTATTTTATCATTTGGATAAGGTTATCAGAACAGATAGCTTTGCATAAGAATTTGTCGATAGTCCATTATACCCACTATCTTTAAACTAGGACTATTTCTTAGGTACCTACCTACCCTACTTACTTGAATTGGCACTGACTCTTAATGATAGAAAATTATAAGATCCTAGTTAGGTATTTCTAGCTTTTGAGTGCACCCAGGTTGTTTTGAAGTCAGTCCCATATAAATACAGTCGGTACCTACTAAGAATACTAAAATATATATTATAAATATATATAGTACTTACATATTATTAAATTTACCAAACAACAAAAACAATTTTATGTAGTATAGGTATTTCAGCGTTCTATCGGCAGATCTTTTATAAAACGGGTTAGTTTTAACGTTTTTACTTGTTTTCAACACTCATCCTATCATAACGCCAAAAACATTACACAATGGTAAAAAACTAACTTTATCTATATTCCGGTGGGTTATCGTTATTTCAAGTTCATCCATGAATAGGTTATTAGACTCACTGATTGAATACAGTCTGTGTACGGACGCGTTACAGGAAATTCGTTGGTTTTTATCTCAAACTAGCTGAGCCCGCGACTTCGTCCGCGTGAAATTTAACTTAACAAAAAAGCCCGCTCCCGCGTTTTGAGCCCGGGCGACAGGACCTATTATTTAAAATTTTGTTTTTCTAAAATTAAAGTAGCCTAAGTTACTCCTTAAAACATCAGCTATCTGCCGGTGAAAGTCCCGTCAAAATCGGTCCAGCCGTTTCGGAGATTACTCGGAACAAACACACAGACAGACAGACAGACAGACAGACAGACAGAAAGATAGACAGACAGACCGACAAAAAAAATTTAAATCGCGTTTTTGTTATAGGTGTCGTATGTACTTTCATATGCATTTAGTGAAAAGGTGTTATTTTGATATTATAAACAGACACTCCAATTTTATTTATTTGTATAGTAGATGTATAGATATAGATTTAAGCATTAGGATAACGTAAGTATCAGCATGCATTATTCATTCTAATAACATTTATTTTTTGTTGTAAGTATGGCATTTGAAAATGGTGTATGGTAATAGATATGTAAGTACTTGTTGTTTCACTTTCAACCGACTTCAAAGTAGAAGTGTAAAGATAGTGGCACCGATTCCAAATTAAAGAAATTATTTGGTCTCTAGATATTTCTAGCTTTTTGGTGAATCTAGGTTTTTTTGAAGTCGGTAAATTTTTTTTAATTAAAATTTTTGTTGTCATCAAGTAAAGAAAACCACATGTTTCAGTATATTGTATTGTTCAGTTCAAACCTAGGGCTACTTGTATTTAGTATAATAAATAAATAAATATCGCCAGACGAACACAGAAATTGTATGGTCCCATACTAAGCAACGCTTGTACTATGGGTACTGTACAATGGACTGGGGCGATTCCAGTGACACCCAGACCAGAGAAAACTACGAAAAGGCCATTTCCGAAATTTACTCTGACGGGAATCGAACCCGCAACCACCCGATGCAGTGAGACGAGCGGCCTACGCTCGAACCACTGCACCAAGGGGTCGTCACTAAGTCTATTACGAGTATTAACGTTGCCCTCTTTTAATATATATAGGTACGGATAGGGAATTCGGTCTGCAATTATCTCGTCATAAAGTCAGCTTATTACATGGCGTTATCACAGAATTGAGCCAGCGTTTGTCTTTGAATTTTGAGTAAGATTTTGATGGAGTAGGTACCTATCTAATATTTTTTAAGAACTACAATGATAAAACTATCTCATTGTCTTAAGATTGATGTTATAGATAGACTTATTTAATCATTACAAGCTATTTTAAAATAAAATATCCCGAAATATGATGATTTATTATTGTGATTACTTACTCCTTTTATAAAAAGCCAAAAACTGTACACAAAGTGGCGAAAACGTTATCAACTCTTATCGATGATATTCCTTGTTATCTTCATGCCATGTTTATCTATAAATCCGTAACCTATTGGTTTGACTCACTACGTACTGTGTGCTCTGTGTACGAACGCGTTATAGGTAATTCATAGATTATTATTTGTTAAATATATTTTTTATAATATATTTAATGGATCCTTTATACGAGAAACGTAAGTTTTAGAATATTCTAAGCATGCAAATAATTATGCTATATTATTTATGATGTGCTAATGGTAATCTTCAGTAACCTATCTATGGTTAAAAGTCTTCAGTGTTTAAAACCTATCGCTGGTTAAAGATTGAACTATCTTAAAACTTTCTAATACTCTCTTCGTTATCTATAAGTGAGGTGTTTCAGTGCTTGAACTGTTTTAAAGAGGTAATCTACTTAAGTAATTTGCGATCTATTATTTCAATCTTCATTTCAAAAGCATGAAAATAATTCTTACAGCTGAACTGAACTTAATTATACTGAAATACAAGTTTCCTGTTGTCTCTATTTTGTGCTGTCAAAAACATATTCCGTGTAAATGTTTCGCAATTGCAAACTTACGGTTATCAATACTTTTCATTGCGTTACGTTTTGAACTTTATTTATATATACGGATGTATAAGTTAAGGACGGACATACCAGTGAAATAGCTGTAAGTGCGTCATCTTGTTATCGGGATGTACCTCGACGTCAGACTGAATCATACCTAGATATAAAACTCGATAAGGAGGTAGATTACTTGGAATCAACAAACAATTAACACGGCATCGGAACGGCAATAAATGTATTAAAACGCATTTAAGTTAGAAAAGGGAAATCTTTTAAAAATTTTAAATCAATTTAATGATTGACGCATGCTTCATCGACTTACCTACATTTATTTTGTTCAGATTTTATACAATTTACTTGTAAACAAACATCAATATTTAATTATGAATTTGTCAATAAATTTATACATCTTGAAGGTTTATTTGCACGCATTATGAATAGGTAAAACATGTTAGACCTTCGAGTTCAGTTCCATTAACATTTTCTAATTTAAGGCCCGTATTAATAAATGTATCTTAAGTCTGAGAGCGGTCTTGAGTATGCGTTTGACACCTCATTTTATACTGGAATGACATAAGAATGACATTTCCAAGATCGCTCTCAGATTTGAGATCGATTTATTAATACGAGCCTAAAAGCTAACGCGAGATTTATCCCAAACGAATATACTGCAGTTTGGGGTACAACCCATTTCCATTCTCCATTTCTATTGGCCATTTAACATTTACTATTCTGTGCTAATAATGAATTACCTCTTTTCAGCAATGCACGCCCAAGGCAATCCTCCCCCCTACACTGCCGAGCCTCACGAGCCCCCTCAATACGGTCCAGCCGTGGTCCATGCGACGGTAGTCCCAACAGTTGGGCCAGCCATGGTGCCAATGATTGTGGGCCAGCAAATGGGCTCTACGCCCTCAGGCATAAGATGCAGGTCATGTAACCTTGACATCGTGACGAAGGTAGAAATGAGGCCCACAATGCGGACACATTTGTTTGCTGCGTTACTCTGCTTGTTTGTGTAAGTAGGGGTTTCATATTGCACTTTATATTTATCCAATATGTCCAAAGGTTTTCGAGATATATAATGTCAGCACGTCGACGCCAGTAGTGTTTTGTGACGACATAGCTCTAGGTTAGGGAAAGTCGGCAGTATGCGCTCCTGCGTATTTATAGAGACGTTTAAGCCAACTTTAATTATGTTAAGTCCACGACTAGAAAATTACCAATGTGATGAACCAAAGTGGGTAAACAAGAAAACCAATGCAACTTAAACAAAATTACGTTTTTTTTAAACATCCGAATTTGT
Organism: Notodonta dromedarius; assembly: GCA_905147325.1. NCBI lineage: Eukaryota > Metazoa > Arthropoda > Insecta > Lepidoptera > Notodontidae > Notodonta > Notodonta dromedarius. Next base: position 8,760,369 of record LR990165.1, on the reverse strand, counting down.
TTTGCACGCAACTTCAAAACGACTTGATCAAATTCGATAAAACAAAACGTATCTTTGTATTTTTAGATTTTCAAACGACATAGAGTTTTAAGCGATTGCGCCCATGGATATTCCTCAACATTGTTTCAAATCATCTGACTATCACATTAATATTTCCAGATGCTGGCCGTGCGTCTGCGTCCCATACTGCGTGGGATCCTGTAACAACATAGACCACTACTGTCCGAACTGTAACGCTTATATTGGCTCTTATCTTAACTAGAATATTAATTATTAGTTAAAACTTAAACGTTTTTTGTCACTTGCATTTAAGATTGGATTTGCTTTAATGGATTTTATCAATTTAATAGCTTTTATTCTACAGACTGTTTCACAAGTCCGAATGAATATTTTGGTGTTTGGATGTATCGGGCATATTATTTAATTGTACTTATAAAATTGCATCGAAATTCAAACACTTTTTTCAAAAAATATTTTTAGTATTATAATGCAAGTAACTATTTTCTATTGGATGTGTTCTAAGGTCAAATATTGAAATGTTACTCAAAAAATATGATAGTTACAAATAGTGTTGTATTCATTAAGCTTTTACGTATCAGCAACTATATAAGTATGATTCTAAATTAATAAGTTTTTCGGACTTTTTACACACCCTATATAAGGTAAAACTATCTTATTATTTAATAATAATGAGATAATAGATTTATTTAATTATTTGTAAATAAATTGTGGTAAAACCCATTTTCTTATGAACAAAATGGATAAGTTCAAATAATTTTAATAGCTACAAACAAATAGTTTTTGATAATATAATTTACTTGAATAGCTATCAGTACGTAGATTAAGTGCCTAATGTACACACACAGAAATATATTCTTGAACCAAGTAAATATTTATTGTCAAGAATAATATTGATTCATATATGGGGAAAACGATATTTTCTTGGATGTAGCATATATTTGTTTTGGATTTTATTCTTAGATTAACAATAATTAGCTTGAATTAAGAGTAAGATATCTATTGGTGAGAGAAATGAACACTTTTTGAAATCAAGACCGATACATTACTCGGGGTTCAAGACATGCATTTTTCTTGAACAAAAACAAATAACTTGAGTTTTCAATTTAATTTTTATTTTCAAACTAAGAGCGAGGATTTTCAAACAGAAACAATATTCTCTTGAAATTTTATGTTTCCATTGTTGAATTAAAATAATAGTGATTAAATGGAAGTATTTTTTTATGCGATTAAAAAATAAAGAGGCTCCTACAGAGAATACTGAGTTTTGAAGTGATTTGAAATATTTTTTAACTTAAGAAAGTAGATGTTTTAAACTAAAACGGATTTATCTAGATTCGATATTTTCTAAATTTTATTTCAATGATACAATTCACTTGTCTTGATAATTCTTAATCTTAACTGAAGAACATTGTAAGTATTAGATTAAGAAAATAGTTCTTGAACTTGAGTCTTTTATTATTTTTGATTTTTTTGGTGGATTTCGTCGTGAGCGGACGTTTTTGTCGTGCTTTAGTGCTTGCTTTTATATTTCGTACCTATACATTTATTTGTCTTTCAAATTTTATCGGTGCCCCTCTTACCATCTTGTGGAGTGAGTGGCCCATCAGACCCAGTCGCCAATTTGGATTCTCGTCGGACCTCTCTCCTTCTACTGGGATTTGTGGCGGACCCTTTGGATTTGACAGCGGGCGGCGACGTCAGCGGTGGAAGTTGGCGGCATTGCACCCGGAACGTGCAAACTTATATTTGTTTGACATTTTGCATTGAGACCTCTGCCTGCGGTAGGGTTTGTACCCGCGTCCTGGGCACGGTCGGTCGGTGTGGCGGCCTGTTTGCGCGACGCACCACCGTAACTTACCTTTTCGAGGCAAAAATTGCCGTCACTATCACAGCAACTCCTAGAGGCGGCTTAAACTGGACTATTGTTTTTAACTGTCGGTCAATTGCATTATAATACACTCTGTTTTGTGTGGTATTATATAATTAGAAGCTGGCTTTAAAGCTTTATTTAAAAATGAAATGCCTAGCATGTAATATGCAAATAGAACGGGGAAACGAACTTTGTTGTAAAACCTATTGGTCTCAAGATTTTTTTTATTAGACTGAATATTATTCTTTCTTTAAACAAAACGCTAGTTCATCTCATATAGAAACAAAAAAATTTCTTAGGTGGACGCAATAACTGACTCTCACAAAACTACAAAAGTATTGTACTAACTCATCGGAGTATCTTATTTTAAATTATTCAGTTTCTTACATCAATACTCACGTTTATTAGTCTCAATTAAAATATTATTGAACTGAATATTATATTTTTTTATATAAAACTCTGGTTTATCTTTTTTGCAAACACTACGAGTCTTCGTTTAACTCCATTATTTATTAACACAAAATATTCAAATTTATTGTTTACGCTCATTGAGCATCTTGTTTTAAATTAATTATTTTCTTGAATTGATACCACACTTTTCTCACGCCAAGAATATAAGGTTATAATCCAAATATTTTTATTTTTATTTGAATAGCAATTTTTCTCGTTTGTATTCGATTTCGTATAACTAATTCAAGTATATTACTTTTTTAAATAAAAACCATTATTCTTGATACGACACACATTTTTCTTGGGCGAAAGCATTCATCGTTTACAGTTTAGGAGAATCACACCTGTTTCACACACAAAACAAAAAATCTTCATCTAACATATTAAGAGTTTTGATTCATGAAAATTGTTACAGGTTTTGATCCAATTAAATTATGGGTCTTGGATATAAACAATGCTGTTTCATATCAAGACATATAAATTTTAATATCCAAAACTAATTTATTATTTGGTCAAGATTGATATATTCTCGAAGAGACACTAATTGTTTTAATTCCAGTAAATTTATCGAGAAAAATATTGGTTTACGCAAAGAAAAACGTTTTTGTTAAACTAAGACATTATTGTCAGTTCAAGCATATATTTACTTGTTATTAAACAATATTTCTGAGAATAAAATTATTCTTGACTGAAAACAAATTTTGGGCGCCTTTTTTTGTGTGTACATAAGTATACATGTTTGTATCTGTAAGTAAATAAGAACATTTTGAACCAAAAAATAAATAAAAAAAAGAACATTGAAATTGTCATACTTACACTGGCTTTGTAAATAATAATAATAATAAAAATCATTTATTTTTCTCACCACAATGTACATTCACAAAAAATATAAATTACACAATTTTTATAACTTAAATTATTGTGGGAGACTGGTCCCTAAACAGGGCGTTAGCCTGTATTTCAGGCCACCAGGCCTCCATCCCAGATTTTCTTATCAACTTTACAATTTCGAAACAGAGTTGTTACATGTATATACAAATAAATTTACTAGGTTGTTATTTCCTTAAAATTATTGTATTTATTTTGAAGCTAAACGTCACTTTTGAGCGCCTTGCAGTCGCGAACAGCAAAATCATCACTTCAAAGATTGCCAGAATCAAATAAGTGGCGTCGTTTTCTTGCCACAGTTTTCAATTTACTGCTGGGTTCAGTGACTCACAAATCATGTTTTTTATTTATTTAAAAACGTCGGTAAACACCGTTTACAATCCGCCTGATATTAAGCAGTTACCGTAGCTTGCGATACCAAAGGCATTACTCGTAGATTGCCGAATTGAAGGGGAGTGGGTAAGACGGAGAGGAAGGTAGTGTTGGGCTTCCGGCTCTCTCTCTCTTCGTATGAACCCAGCTATAGAAGAAGAAAAGAAAGAAAAAAGTATTTATTCTAAATTAAAAAAAAACATAACAACAATTCAATACTACTGCCAAACCGCAAAGCAGTTTGTTGGCAGTCGGAGCTCCCATTTTAAAACATAGTTGATGTTCTCAAAAAAAAAAGAAAATATAATAAAATAAAATAATCATTATGTTTCACTCAAAATCACACACTATAAAATATATTTAATGTAACTATACTTTAAGTTTAGAAGAAACGCTTAGCAAAAACTTTGCCGTTTTATGTTTAAACCGTTTTGATGTAGAAGCACTTTCGATGTCTGTAGGTAGACTATTGAATATAGTTGGAACTAAAAATTGATCACATCTTTGTCCATAATAGTTATTACAAGTATATATAAGTAATAGCTACTTCACGCCGATCTTCTATGAGAGGATGGTACTACACCAATGAGATATAGGTATTGCCTCTACTAGGTGAAACACAAAGGGTATACTATTTTTTTGCAATTTAACTTTATAAATCTAAATCTATCAGCTTTGTAGGACAGTTAAAGTACTAAAGGTTTTGTAGACTTATGAAATCTGTCAACAGCTGTATCCCTGTAAAACCTTTTGTTTTTCAAGTTTCCTCAAAGGCTGATAGATTTAGAATTACAAAGTTAATTTAAGTCTTGAAAAAAAAGTATTCCCTTTCTGTTTCAACCTGTATAGCTTGGCTCTACTGCCGTTAATATCATGTGATACATTTGTTTAAAATTATTATTATTCATTATAATTAATTAGGATAGGTGCCGTACGCACTTGATGATAGATAGTTAATTTTTTTTTTTGATATGACTATATGTTGTTGGCCAGAGTGGCCATAACAACTTCACCCGGACAGAGGGCGAGCGCAAGTGCGCTCCAGCCAGAGGGGCAGGGGGACAGCTAGCTCAAGGGCGCCACAAGGGACACGACCTCGGCTTGGGCCGCTGCCAGGAGAGGTGGCGAGGGTAAATCTACCACCGGATCGGATCGCGACCTCGACTGAGAAGATCCGACAAGAAACTCAGCGGGCTTGTGGGGTGCCAAGGTGCGTCTAGGTAAGTAGACGCACCTTCTAGCGGAAGCGGGGGTTCGTCGACCTCGCCGGCGAGGTCGGTGTCTGGTGATAAAAATGTTGCGGTTACTTGCATGTGTAGTAAAACCTATCTGTTGAGTAAGTAGGTAGATAGGTAAGTACTTTATTCAAAGGAAGACACGATACATTAATGTTTCATTTGGTTTTGTACGTAGTCCCGTCACTGTCGGACATAATGATAATCTCAACGGTTATTTTATTCAACACTATAATAATGTTGAAAGATGAAATGACCTACCTAGATGGGTTGAGTATTTAAAATAAGGTGACGCACTCAAAATGTAGAATCCAATATCAATACCCAATAGTCTAAATTTGAGAAATAAATAACAGTATTTGAACTTCAAAGAGCTTGTGTATTTTCTTTGCGTTGTTCGATAACACTCAGTATTTTTAGACGAAAATTGTTCTGAAAACCATCGGCTCGTTCATCAACCACTTTAACCGGTTTTGGCCGGTACCTATTAAATCGATCTCAACGAAATGTAAGACCGAACTTGAGTCCGCTCTTAAGTCATTTTGTGGTGGAATGACATAAGAATATCAAATGTCATTCTCATGTCATGCCAACAATATGTAAATACAAGTTCTCTCAGAGGAGGATCGATTTATTAATACCTTAATATCAGTTTCAGACCTGTATTCATAGATCAATCTTAAGTCCGAGAGCGATCATGAAATTTGTCATTCTTATGTCATACCTACCAGTACCAAAACTCATGTCAGAAGGGTTCTAAAGATCGCTTTCAGACTTGAGATCGGACTATTAATACGGCCCATAGTACCAGTTTAACTGTCAATTATTTTATTACTCTAACCAGCGTTGGGAACTATTATTTATTCGGGACACGGAATGTGGACGTCCACAACCTTGACCGCGCTGCCCGCGGCCGCGCCAGAGCGCAAGCGTGGAAGACATGTTTTTTTGGCGATGGCGTCACGTTCGCATGTTTTTATTATAGCACCGAGTTGTCAGGGCAGGCGGAATGAGCGTAGATCAATGGAGGTCAACCGCTATCTATGCGACGTGAACATTTGTAAGTATATACTTAAAGCTGGGTAGTAGCAACACTCACCCACAATCGCGCCGTTTGACGTGCAGCCAAACAGCTACAAGTTGAATGGATGGACACTTGTTTATACCAAACACGGGATAACTAACAAAACGCATCGATATTTATTAGTTGAAGAGGACTAGGTAGTGACTATAGATTTGGATTCAGATTCGATTCTTATTTAGCTGCTTATCAATATCTCAGTCAAGACCGGTATCTAGGTTGGACTGTAAGGAAGAACTATTATGTCTGATCTAAATAGGTACGATCTTGACCCAGATTATGGGCAAAACATCTGCAAAATTTCATTCCCATGCATCAAACAAAAGCTATCTATGAAATAGGCTGAAATTATTTTTTTTTGTAAGTAGGTATAAGTTTAATTATAATCCACATTATACGTTTCCAGATTGTAGGTAGGTAGTGCGTAGGTAGTATTTTCTCGGAAATATACCTGATATTGATTTTGTATCGAAGCTCTCAACGTGATAGTTATGTCTACGAGTTATTAATAAACATTTTTAGATTGCACAATGCAAAAATATGTTGTTATCAGTGACATTCATAAGGGCGATGTTTGAAGTGAATTTATTTTGCCGACACTTTGCCTCGATCCTGTAGCTATAGAGGGATTCCATGATCACGTATGACGTAATGTGTGGGGCTCAGCGGTTGTTAGTTGAAGAACCCAGACAAAGCGTGGGACCGATTGATGGCGCCGGGCGCCTGGCGCCATTCTCTTATTCAGTTGCGTGTGGATATTGCTAGTGCGTACCCGTGTTGACGTTAAAAAGTTATATTTTTTTTCTGTGGCCTACTCTTCATAAATCAAGGTACTTAGGTTCGTATTAATAAAACGATCTCAAGTCGGAAAGCGACTTTAGAAATGTAAATCTTATGGCGTTCCAGTACAAAATTACATGTGAAAAGCGTACCTACTCAAGACCGCTCTTAGACTCGAGATTGATTTATTAATACGGCCCAAAATTAGTTATTGTTTTAGGTACTTACGACTATTGTTCCGTTCTATTATTAGTGATAGCTGTAGATTGGTGGTTTAGTTTCGAAGTGAATGACAAGGACTGCTTAGTACTTTCAGCTAAAGTGAGTGTCATGATGTGCATAGCAACCGTTGTTAGGACACCTGTGAATTTCAAAACCAACTGTTGCTTTGCTTTGACGTTTGTGTCCATTTGCCTACCCTCATTACGCCCTTGACAACGGCACAAGGAAACACGTGTCTTCTAATTTTGTATACCTGTTGTCCAAGAAAGTTATAAGTAACGATAGTAATAGGGCTGTAACCAGGTTCATACGGTTTCATTTTAGTCGATCAACTGCTAAGTCGCATGCGGATTGAACGCGTCAAGTTTATAACGCCGTCAATTCATAACGCTAGCGCCCCAAAACTGCTAATTTTAAACCAATTGAAAACCATACCCAAACGAAAGTCGTAAATTCTTGGCAGTCGATAATATGGTGTCTGCGTTCTGTTAGCAGTCCAGCAGCTTTTTTTTCGATAAAAAACTGACGGTAGTCGCCTGATTTCTACCCACCCAGATCTTTTTAGGGTTCCGTACTTCAAAAGGAAAAAACGGAACCCTTATTGAACTTCGTTGTCCGTCTATCTGTCTGTCTGTCTGTCTATCAAGACCCTTTTTTATGTTAAATGCGATTAGAAAATGAACCGATTTAATTGAACTGTCTCAACGTATTCATTCAAAATTTGTTTTATTGTTTTTGTTGATCAACTAAAACCTAACCGCGTGTGATCGGTACCTATAAGTAACGGCCGAAAACTATTAAGTGTAAGCGCTGCATTATTTTGAAGCGAAAAACAATACATACAAAAGGTCGAACTGAAGTACCTAGTACACTTGAGATTTTTTTATACTGGAATTGCATAAGTGTGGGCGTCGCCGAGGCGGGGCCAGGGAATAAGTACTTACTCTATTTTTATTGCCTCACTAGCGGCCCGCCCCGGCTTCGCACGGGTACATTGCGGTTACATTATTCGAGTTTTAGTAAGGATCCCTAATTTTTTGAAAATATATTATAGCCTATGTCACCCGGGGATAGTGTAGCTTCCCAACAGTGAAACAATTTTTCAAATCGGTTCAGTAGTTTCGGAGCCTGTTCATTACAACCAAACAAACAAAGTTTTCCTCTTTATAATATTAGTATGATTAATTAAGGTTCCAACCGACAGCTGAGAAACATTCGCGCGATATAGCCGCACTCAATACACAATAAATAAATACGTACTCTGTGCTATTATACATAAAGTTTAAGTGTAGTCTGGAAGCAGTGCGTTGGATATTCTTGCGAGTTTGTAAGTATTAACTTTGGGAAAGACGCCACTGTGGATAATTCGCGTCAATTTTCCGAGGCAGTCCAGGAGTGTTTAATATAAAAATTATTTACGCGAATATAAACCAACCGCGTAAATAATAGCTAAGGGTAATTTCTGCTTTTCGTACAACGAGTGAGAGAGATGGAAGCCGAACTCCTTCTCCCATCCCCTCCCCCTGTCCCACTTCCCTTCAGGGGGGCAACGTGCTAGCAATGACTTTGGTATTGCACGCATACATAGACTGCTAAAAACATAACCCTTCTTTTTATCTTTGCCGTAGTCGGGTAAAAAAGGAAAGATCACTCGACCAGTATTTGATGCTGTCAACACTTCCGCTAACACCCCCGATCACTTACTTAAAATAATAATATAATAATTTAGCCCTTTGACGTCCCACTGCTGGGCACGGGCCTCCCCTCAACATGAGGGGGATTCAGGCCATAATCCACCACGCTGGCCCAGTGCGGGTTGGCGGATTTCACATGTCTTTCGAAAATTGGTTAGATCTTCTAAGACATGCAGGTTTCCTCACGATGTTTTCCTTCACCGTAATAATCATATAGAAATTACACTTACTTATTCCTCTTAATTTCTATTCACAGCATCACGACTGCCTAATGTCTTGTACTTAAGTAATAGGTAGTAATAAGGTTATATACGTAGTCATTTATTAGTGATCTATTACAGATCAACAATGAACGTGGTTGCAGTCGGCCCCAAGCCCTCTCAAGTGATCTGCCCCACTTGTAAGACGAATGTAGTCAGCACGGTCGACCACAAATCCACAACAAAGACCCATCTCATAGCACTGCTGCTGTGTATGTGCCTGTAAGTTTTGAAATGAAAACTGTTATTTACTAATCTATACTGTGTGACAAACTAATCGAAACTTATTTTTAAAGCTTGCAATGTATTTTCGTCCGGGTGGAATCTTGCAACTGAATTTTAAATCAGTTTTCTTTAACCGATTGAGCTGAAATTTGGTATACACGCTTATTTTGGATGACAATGCATGCTCAGCTATGTGACGTCATTCTAATTCCATTATGGCGGATCATCCAAGATGGGGGACTAGTTATTTTTTCTGCACTACCCCAGTATGGGTATCAAATGAAAGGGCTTGCTGTGGAGAACACGAAAACTGATCACGAACACAAAAATAAACTAATGTTAAAAAAAACTTTCTAAGAGTTGTTTTTAAAAAGTTTTTTTAAACCATTAATATATTTGTTTCAATATTTTTGTTATAGATGCTGGCCATGCGTATGCGTCCCCTATTGCATGGACTCGTGCCGGAACGCGGACCACCACTGCCCTAATTGCAACTCCTACTTAGGCACCTACAAACATTAATTTGGCTTAAGAAACTATTTACCTTTTCATTGTATTGACTTGATTAACATTATACATACAGTAATTGAGAATTTAAACATGACTTAACATGGAAATACTCTAAAACAATGCTGATTAAAACCACAATTAAGATACCATCTCTATCTAGATATGTGTCGTAAAACTATGTACAGAGGATGTAATCTTGCCTGAGGACATAATATATCCTCAGACCAAACACTGTCTTATCTTATCGTGAAGTCTCCGTGTGTATATTCACAATACCCATGCCCATATTACATCAAAATAAGCTGTTTTGCCAACAATCTACCTCGAGAAAAAGAATGGGCTACGCTACTATTTAAGTGTTCAAAATATAAAATATTACTATACATAAGTACATGAAACACAACCCCATGCAGTATTTGTCAATGAATTTACTGTTGGAGTTTACTTGTTCATACAAGTTTGTTTTAATATAGTAAAGTCAGCAAACAAGTCAATTGGTTAAAGCCTAACTTTTCCACCGTTATCTTAGTCAGTAGCTAATTAGTTTTTATTCTAATTTGTTTCACTTTTGTAAATGACCACGTGTTTTACGATCTTGTAGGGACACCATCTTGTTTTTGTATCTTGTCTACAGAACCATTATTAATTGTTAGCTCGATATTACTCGTTATCTACCTCAAACTGCATTTTTTAAGAAGTAGTTAAGTACCTACACACTTAAGATAATATTGTAAGTACACACCTTACCATACACTTATATCCTATAGTTTATAATCAATATTTTCCTTTAAAAAATGTCTGTCAAATAAATTTTTTATAAAAATATTTGTGTTCATAGGTATTTTTAAATGATAGGTATAGGTGAGTTACAAGCTGTCTTATTAGTCAGGAACCCCTTAAATAACTCTAGTCACACAAATTTTAATTGTTGTCTTATTTTATACCATCCCTAGAAATATAGCAATAACGTTAAATAGGTACAACTATAATTTAAGTGCATAGTAACTTTGTATGACTCATTTGAGGATAAAAAACAAAACATAGATTTCGTCCTCATAGTTTATCAATGTCTATGGCGGCTGAGAAATAACCACCATTTTGATCTATATTGTTAGGTGTATAGAGGCAGATATGGTGCGTTTGCTGCTAAGAGTCCTATTTACTGGTGTTAAAATAAGATGTAAACCTATACCTACCTTCTAGATTTATAGCTTGCTAGACTAAGACACGTGTTAATAAATCTATCTCAAGTCTGACAGCGATTTTCTGACATGTAATTTTGTAAGGCTATAATATTTATAAGAATGACGTTTCCAAGATCGGTCTCAGACTTGAGATCGATTGATTAATAGCATTTTACGCAGATATTTATAATTGTTTGTTGCCGAGATATTTTGGATTAAACTTTTGAAGTTTCTAACAATTTAATGGTGTTTTGTTTTTCTGAAACTTTGGATCTATTAATAATAAAATTAGGCAAACGTCATAAACCGCGTTTCTTCCCGCGGCTAGAACGAAAGGACATTTAGTTCAATTTGATTCCTCAGATATACTTAATATTAATTCCTTACAGCTTAGTTACTCTTATCTATATATATATATATAACTCAAAGGTGACTGACTGACTGACTGACTGACTGACATAGTGATCTATCAACGCACAGCCCAAACCACTGGACGGATCGGGCTGAAATTTGGCATGCAGGTAGATGTTATGACGTAAGCATCCGCTAAGAAAGGATTTTGATTAATTCTACCCCCCCGGGGATAAAATAGGGGATGAAAGTTTGTATGAAACGATTTCAATTAAATTCCACGCGGACGAAGTCGCGGGCACAGCTAGCACAGCAGCATGCTATTATAAAATTATATAAGCTAAATCAATATTGTTGCATTTTCGGTCGAGCCGTTTTCGTGGAGACCATTAGTTAAAAAACTATTTCAATAAAAAAAATACCGACTTCAAAGCAACTTGGGTGCAATAAAAACTAAAAATAACTAGAGACCTCGTGATTTCTTTCATTTGGAGTCGGTCCACAATTGACGGAGAAATCGGTGAACATAATTAAAAAAAGACTTACACACGGACATCGTCCACCTTTTTTGGAAGTCGGTTAAAAAACTAGGTACCTAAGTATATATTGTATAAAAAGCCATACGAATATACTAGATGTCCCACCCAAGCAACAAACGAAACGACCATCTGCTGAATTTGCATAGGTAAGTACCTACATATAGGCAGTCAAACTGTCTATCGAGATAAACACCACCGGTCTGAACTTTGGCCTGCATATTATCTAAACCTTGAACTCTAAGGTCATTGACACACAGACGTAAAGCGCAACTGGCTACATACAGTTCCATACAGATCTCCATAGGCATCGTCGCTGTTAATATATAATGTGGACACCGCCAGGGTCGTTGAAACCTCTCTTCCATTATTTGATATAGTCTAGTAATATCTAGGAAAACTTGTTCGCTGCTCTCCCCACTCCTACTTTCCAGCCCGAGACCTGTTTCCCATCGATATGCCCTTGGTTTACTTTCACTCCCCTTTTTACTGCTAAGGAACCGGCTGGAACGTTTTCCTGTATCAAATAGCAGGAGTAAAACCTTTAAAAAATAAAAAAAACCGGCTGGAACGCAATAAGCGCTCGTTAATCTTCCTTGAACAAGTTTTAATGCGAAATCTCTTCGGACAACAGTATTTATTTCTAGATAAAAAGAATATAAACTCAAACTCAAAATTGTTTTTATTCATGTAAGCCAACAAAGCATTTATGAATAGTCAGAATCTACCACCGGTTCAGAATGTTGCTTCCACTGAGAAAATTCGGCAAGAAACTCAATGGTTACTTTTTTCAATGAATAAATGATGGTGTACATTATGAGGAACAGGAACAGAACATATTAACAGGCAATACCATTTTCACTAAATTAGTAAATAGTAATCAAATCTCTTTCAGATTTAAGATATAAGTAGGTGGCCCAGTGTATGAACGCTAGGTCATTTATATGTGATGCCCTCTTTTTGTAAAAGTACACAATATTTAGGCCCGTATTAATAAATCGATCTCAAGCCTGAGACCAATCTTGAGTACACTTTTGATACAACCTGACATTTTCAAGATCGCTCTTAGACTTGAGATTAGGTTATTATTCGAGCCTCAGTACGGCAACTGAACTGGGTGACCTATTATTTTTCCACAGCTGCTCATAAATATAATAATTACACGTGCGTTACACTTAAAACCAAGTTCTCAGTGTAGTCCCAACGGATGAGTCATTCTTTTACAACCGGCAATGCTTGGCCGACTAGAGGCGCCATTTCTGTTTGTCAGTCGTGTGTTGATATTGCCAGGGCGCACCCGTGTTAACGTTTAAAAAGTTATTCAGTTTTTTCTGTGGCCTGTTCTAAGCAAGGTAATTGGTTTATTAATATTATCATTCTTTTATTTGCTACTTGGCACTGTTCTGTTCTATTATAAGTGGCTAGCTTGGTTGGTTTTCTTTAAGAATATGTCGACAATGACGTAGTGAAGTATAGTTGTGTAAATATCTAAACATAGTAGGTATTAAGTGTGGCTAAAATATGATACGATTGTTAGCTTTAATAATCATAGAGGCTGTAGGTATTATTAGAAGCTGTAGGTACTTGTTATATTGCCATCTTTGTCTCGCTTAGTTTACCTACCACGGTAGTGGTTTTGTTTTGAAACGCGATTGTAACGTTACTTGATTCAGCGAAAGTGAGTTTATTGATGTGCATAGCAACCGTTGTTAAGACACCTGTGAATTTTAAAAACAACTGTTACTTTTTAGGTCATTTTGAAACTCGTTTAACTATATTGTTACTAGTTGACCCGACATACGTTGTCCAGTCTTAACTTTGAATATTGATTCTAAATGTTCCGCTCAACTTTCTTAATGTTTTATATCATAAAAACCTTCTCCTACAAATTATAAACACAACAAAAAAAGAATTAGCGAAATCGTTCCATCCGTTCACGCGTGATTACCAAGGAAATAGAGATTATTTTTTGTAAATTTTTGACAAAGTTAGCAAAATAAATTGTTAGTTTACTTAGGGACACTGTAAATAGGTATTTTGACAGTTGCAGAAACTAGATACACGCGTATACCTTTGCACTAGAGTGAACGGAATGCATAAAGCCTCTTTTGTCTTGCTCATATCGGATTTTAGTTCAAATGGTAACCATTTTTTGTTGACATTCAATATTAGTTTCAATGGTTGTGGCAGATCATTTGCGTAGTAATCATCAGGGTGAGGTGTGCCTAAACGTGGATATTTGATGATGTACTTTAAAAGTAATTAAAAATAGTTGACTTTGCATTAATTGACAGGTATTTCTGTGTATTGTAGCTATCCCTTACGGGTGTACCCATGGCTGCACTTCTATTGGCATTCTTTTTCGAAGTTTATTTATTAAATTAACTTTCAATTATTATTATAATTGTTATTCTTACATTTATCTTTTATGACGACGATTATCGTTGATGTTTTATTAAACGCAAGTGTTAGGCCTTTGGACAACCATAGGTACATTGTTTTGATCTTAACAATCATACAAATTACCAAACTTATGAGGAACAATAGAATCAATAATATATATGTCTGTAACGTATATTGGCAAGATGAGGGTAGGTAGGTATTAAATAGCTAAAATTGCCAGTATGTTGCTACGATAGCAACTTAATTTTTGGCAATTGTCTTCAATCAATACAATTGATCCAAATTGCTTAAATTGGTCTTTCTTAAAACTTTTAGCATTGAGAACCCAGTCAACCAGATAAGAAAGCTCAGTCGAACATTGCTAGAAACAAATGAATATTAAAACCACATTCGTGTGTTAATTAATAAATAGCTCGCCTAAACAAAGCAAATCTCAAATTGAAGGTGTGTTTGAGTATTCGGAGAGTGTTAATTGAGTTGTAACAACGGCAATGGTTGACATTGTTGTGTTCAATTACGTAAATGCCGATTGCCCATGTCATGTTAGACGAAACTGTGTTCAAAGAAATTAACACTAGACGTTTAAAACGCAAACGCATGAGTAAAGTGGGGGCCCACTCGACATACTTAACAGTAGGCGTGTGTAAATGTTTGTGTGGTACCTGTTTGTTGTTTATGCAAGTAAGTAGCCGTAATGATGTCTAATTTGTTGTAATTATCTACACTCATGAAGATGACCTCATTAATTAACGAGTTTGGGGTTTTGTTAATTTTCTAATCCTGTAATAAATGGCGAAGCATAGCTCCCTACTTATAAGGTTAGTAATTCAGGTTCTTGAGCAGGTTGGCAGGGAAAATAATTCCGCGTGATAACTGTTATTTTTTATTGCATAATTATATAAGGTGACCTACCTATGTCTTGCGATGACTACCAATGTAAGTTATAGTTTTCATCATCATCCTTTTAAATAGCCTATCGTCTAAGAGGCTACCATCTTAAACTGAGCACCAGTCTAGCACACAGCAACCAACATAAACATTCAATTTATTGAACAACAGAGTGGTTAGAGCGTGGAATCAATTCCCAGAAGCACCCCAAAATGTCAACCAATTTAAGAAAATACTGGATACCTACCTACCTAAACGCATTTTCAACAAAAATAATGTAGGGCGAATCAGGATACATACAGCCACGCGCCGGCCTAATAATAAATTAAGTATAACAATAATACTAAAGTTCTTTGGTCACATCTCTAGAAATGAGAACTCGATGGAGAGACTGGTAGTTCAGGGTCAGGTGGAAGGCAAGAGAGCACGCGGTCGAGTACCAACCCGCTGGATAGATGTCATGACTAAGGCTACCGAGTCCACCATGTTCCAGTGTACTCGCGACGCTTCTAACCGTCAGAAATGGAAGCACATCGCCTGGAGAGCTACACTCGGAAATGCTAAGGCCTCACCAAACCTTCAACTATATACCTCGTCAGCGCAACCACGACCACTCTGACAAGAGTGCCCGACTGAGAAGATAACAATAATAATCGTTACTTTAAAATTTCCAAAAATAGAGCAGTTTCTAAAGCAGTCAGTACTTACCTACTAAGTAGCTAGTGTGGTATGACGTCATAACAAACATAAAGCATACATTACATATAATATAATACCCAATTAGTAATCATGCAGATTGCAGCATATAAAAGCAGTCAGAACAACTACATGAATAGGTAAGTACTTACTTTGCTTACACACTCATAGGTACGGAAAATCCCCTCGTGAGATACGAATTAAGTACTTTCCTCTTAGATAGATTTTAATCCAGTTGTCGGTTATATCTACAGTGATTGGATAGTATGGGTTTCGCATATCGCGGTGTCTGCTAGTGCCGTCCCGTGGCGCGGGTGAAACCCCAACCACACTATACTTTGTTATTATGTACCATTTCTGGTGTTTCCACCGTAGCGCCTAAACTACCCATCCGATTTTGATGCAAGAGGTGTCGATCGAGTCGTTATTATAAGTAGTCCGGGTGACATAGGTTACATTTTATATGAACAAAATCAATATGACGGATGTGGCATTCAAAAATTAGGAGAAAATTCTGTGTTCATAAATATAAATATATTAGGTAGTTACTTACAATCTATACATCTATAATCTATAAAAATAAATAAAATTGAAGTGTCTGTTTGTAATATCAATTTAACACCTTTTCACTAAATGCATATGAAAGTACATACGTCACCTAGAGCAAAAACGCGAAAAAATTTTGTCTGTCTGCCTGTCTGTGTGTTTGTTCCGGGTAATCTCCGAAACGGCTTAACCGATTTTGACGGGACTTTCACTGGTAGATAGCTGATGTTATAAGCAGTAACTTAGGCTACATTTATTTTAGAAAAACTAAATTTAAAAAATGGGTCTTTTGCGCGGGCTCAGAACGCGGGAGCGGGCTTTTTTGTTAAGTTAAATTCCACGCGGACGTAGTCGCGGGCTCAGCTAGTATAAAATATAACAGAAAAGCAATTTTGTACTATAATTCAGCGCGTTGGACTCTGTTAGCCCTATCTATCGGCAGTTCTGAATATAATTCGTGTAAACAAGTAGAATAACAGAATTTTCCGTAGCCGGGTTATTGTCTTTAAATGGGTTTTTTTTCTGATAACCTAGTCTTAGTTGGGTCACGACTCACGACTCACGATTGTAGCTAGTGGTCTGTACATTCAACATTTCTAAAGGTCGGCAGACTATCGATTATATAATCAATGATCTATACATAGATTATTTACACGTGAGGAATAGAGTACACATACCACTTTGAATTCTAGTCACGTGCGGCCGAAGTAAATGTTACATAACGAATCTAAATATATATAACTCAAAGGTGACTGACTGACTGACTGACATAGTGATCTATCAACGCACAGCCCAAACCACTGGACGGATCGGGCTGAAATTTGGCATGCAGGTAGATGTTATGACGTAGGCATCCGCTAAGAAAGGATTCTGATTAATTCTACCCCCAAGGGCATAAAATAGGGGATGAAAGTTTGTATGAAACTTTGTCAATTAAATTTCACGCGGACGAAGTCGCGGGCACAGCTAGTTAAATAAAACTGTTAGGTTCGCGCAAAATTCTGTTAGCGATTTTGTTTATGAAAACTATTTAATACCTACATTGTGATAATATTTTGTTCTGAAGCATAAAGAGTGTAATAAATATAAATGATAATGTAGGTTCCTACTATTATTATTTATTAAAAATATTATTATCATACTAATAATATTATAAAGAGGAAAACTTTGTTTGTTTGATTGTAATGAATAGGCTCCGAAACTACTGAAACGATTTGAAAAATTATTTCACTGTTGGGAAGCTACACTATCCCCGGGTGAGATAGGCTATATTATATTTAAAAAATAATTAGGGATCCTTACTAAAACTCCAATAATGTACCCGTGCGACGCCGGGGCGGGCCGCTAGTTTACAATTCATTCTTATGGGTGGAATTTAACTTAACAAAAAAGCCCACTCTCGCGTTCTGAACCCGCACGACAGCACCCTTTTTTCATTTTTTTAAATTTTGTTTTGCTAAAATACCAGTGAAAGTCCCGTCAAAATCGGTCCACCCGTTTCGGAGATACTCTTTGATTTCATGTGTTTTTATTTTTTTACGCGGAACCCTAATTGTTTTTTAAAAATTAAAGTAGCCTAAGTTACTCCCTATTACATCAGCTATCTGCCAGTGAAAGTCCCGTCAAAATCGGTCCAGCCGTTTCGGAGATTACCCGGAACAAACACACAGACAGACAGACAGACAGAAAGACAGACAGACAGACAAAACATTTTTATATCGCGTTTTTGCTATAGCTGTCGTATGTACTTTCATATGCATTTAGTGAAAAGGTGTTATTTTGATATTACAAACGGACACTCCAATTTTATTTATTTGTATAGATTAAAAAAAATAGTTTATAGAGTATCTACTAAACAATGGAAATTTCATCCCAACAATACATGAAGCAACCCTACCTATTTATAACTATGGCGTGGTATTTCTATTAGATCTACCTAGGTACCTATTTATAAATTATATTCAATTCATAAATTGAGCGTGTGAATATATGTTTATTGTTAGAGCGTCTAAACCAAAATTAAAGCAGCTGTCAAGGACGCCACATCTGTTTGGCTTCGCTAAATTTATCGAGCAATGTGTTGAGACTTGTGACGGCATATAATAGATACCTTCTTATCATAACTAGTATTCCCGGTATACCCAATGGTCGAAATTCGACCATAATTCATTTAAATTTGAATTATAAACGTCATAAAGGTTTTATTATCAAAGACTATTTAATACTGGCACGCAGAATGCACTTTGGAAGTCCCGCCCTCCAAAAACTGTCACCGTTTGTCAGTCACACAGTCAGTCGGTGTGGAGGTTACAAATGTATGTGTGTCAATTCATGGTAGTGTGTGTAATGTTTTATTTATTGATTTTAATGTATTTCTAAGTATTATTATATAAAAATATTAGCATTCTGCACTCCTTCTCTATATAAACTATAAGTGTGCCAAATTTCATACTCCTCCGTCCGCGCAATTTTCGTATTAAGCGGTTGAAAGTTTTTCCTTCACGTATTAATATATCATAATAATACTATATTTAATTGAAACAATAATTTCAAATGATACTGTAATGTACCTGTATTTATGTATAATAGGTATATTCAAATTTAGTAATTTTAATAGGTAATTTAACACACCTATATAATTATAAACCTACTAGCTGTGCCCCGCGACTTCATCCGCGTAGTATGGGATTATTGGGTTAAAAAGTATCCTATATGTTAATCCCGGTTATAATCTATCTGTGTTCCAAATTTCATCCAAATCCGTTCAGTAGTTTTTGCGTGAAGGAGTAACAAACATACATACATACATACATACATACATACATACATCCACACTCACAAACTTTCGCATTTATAATATTAGTAGAATTTACAGTTTCGGAACAATTATTTAGTTATGACTTCTTTCTCCTTTATCTTCTTCGTTGTCACTATGCCGATTTCAGCTGGTGATTGTTTTAAATTCTACATTTAATTTTGTCGCACTAGATATCTTTCTCGCATGTGTGTAACCGACTAGAGTAAAGTAATTGTTTATTTCAAGCATGGAGTGGCCAACGGCCACATGCAAGGACGTAACGTAACGACAGACAGACCTGGGGGTCAATCGCGCTAATTTTGAAAGGTTTAACCATTCGAACGGAACGTATTTGGTTTTGGTTTAGATTTGGTTTGGCCGCTGTCAAAAATGGTATCGCGCTATTTTTCTGAACGTTTAAATCGCTGACGTTACCAAAGTAAAACCAAACCACAACCAAACGTGAAAAGTTTAGAGATTACCCGCGTATTAGGTAAATACTAGGCGTTACTTCTGTAATTTATGGTCGATTATGCATTTCGTAAAGTGGGCAGCACTAATTTACTATGGTCAAATGCAGTCAAATGTAAACAATATCAGCTGTTTTCGTTTTATGATAACCAAAAAATTGCTTTTCAAGTACTACATTTGTTTGTTATTGCTATTTGTTAAATGCCACTAGCGAAATACCTATTGGAGAAGAAGAATAAGTACAATAATTAATATTTGTAAGGTAAGTGCATAAATAATATTTGTTATTTTGTTTTTGAGCACAATGCATAGGCCAAAATTCTATAATATCCGAGTTAAAGTCCAGTGATTGATGATCTAATTGACATTGTAGAAAATTGTGATCATGCTTCCACAGAAGCTATTAAGCAAGAGTTGAAGTTGATAAAAACAACGTGGTGTTTGTGTTTTTATAGTGTTTTATTATGGTTTTATAGAAAACATGGACGGAGGACGTCGTCAGTGAGTCGCCACCCCGGCCGCGGCCGACGCAGGTTATATCACTCCGGTGCAGTCGTCGAATCTTCGTGTTCAAATCTACAAAATAAAATTATACAATTAAAACATAAACTATATTTATTTTCATTGTAGTCTCTAATAATTCTAATTTATTATCATAATAGTCACAAATAAATAATAATTATATACACATTATAATGTGTGATTTGTGAATATCTATTGAAACGTTCTGAGAATGATACCCCTTCATGTTCTGCTGGTGTTGTGATAGCGATATTGGTGCCATCAACCCAACCCCTGAACCCCTGGCAAAACCAAACAACAACAAAATAACAAAATGTTGTGTTATCTGAAACTATAACCTTTCTTACAACCTATATTAGGTAATATAGGTTGTAAGAAAGGTTATAGTTACATTTCACAAACGCTTACCTTCGTATCCTCATCCAGACCATCAGAACGAGAGGCAGGTGGGTATAAGTGGAGTTCATTCCTCTGCCAACCCAGCAAACAGCTTCGTTGAAAGACGATATCGCTTTCTAAGCTTTTGCTTCGATGTAGAATTCAATGACCTTCTTATTGAGACATTCTGCCTGCGGGCCGATGCTTTACCCTCAGCTACGTCCACCTCATGAGCACTTTGTAGCTTGCTAAGATGTAGCCCGAGCATTTTAAGCTTTTATATATTACACAAACACTTCAATTTAAGTTTTAGTTACAATAATCCACCAAACATAACTTGAAAAGTTGCTCGTCACGAACTAATTCAAAAACGTTCGTTCGACAGCGGATTAGCCGATTCCAACGTAACGCTTTTGGTTCTAAACGCTGTCTAAAAGTAACGCAATACGTTGACAAACGTATCTTCCAAAATAAAGCTAATTCGTTTCCGTTAAAATAATAGCGCGATACGAAATGTGCATAACATAACGTTTTTGGTTGTGGTTTTGTTTTGGTAATGTCGTTTAAAATTAGCGCGATCGGCCCCCTGTGCGGCACAGACAGGCTAGTACTAGTTTTGCTGGCATCAATTACCGCTCGAATGTTCGAATCCTTCCATACATTGTAACTATTGCAGCGCCCCTGCAGTTCAAAACTCATACTAACCCCTCCGTAAAATAAGCTGGTTAGTTATTTTTAAAAGTAACAGTTGATTGTTGAAGTAGGGAGGGAGGGATGGATGTTTACAGACGCTAGTCTGTATCAAGAGCCGCCACTAACACGGTTATCAGTCAACATAAACAATGCGGAGATATCAAACGCTGACGTAAATTTATTGCCACCTTGAATATTGACGATATTTGGCGTCGCTTGGCGTAGTGGCTCGAGCGTAGGCCGCTCGGCTCCCGGCACGTGGCCATTTCTTAATTTGCCTTGGCCGGGGTGTCACTGGGATCGCCCCCAGTCCATTGTACGGTGCCCATAGTACAAGCGTTGCTTAGTTTCGGACCATACAGTTGGTGTGTCAGTCTGTGGTGTAATTAATTTGATTATTCCCAAATCGAATTAAACATAGTCTATGAATTTATATATGTAGGTACTTACCATGCCTATGTGGACATGGAACATATATCTATTAGCATATTTTTGTAGTAGGTAGTTATACTTATTATCTTTGGACGTAGGACGTGACGATTGTTCCGAGCTCATTATGTAACATTATTATCTGTTTACTGTATGAACATTAATCAATGCATCGATTGATACAAAAATTAATAACATTCGGTTAAATCAATTATCTATTTAATTATCAGACCTCTTTAAGTATTCAGCTTCAAGTCCAGAACACCTGTCAACCTTGCTGACGTCATGCAATAGTGAGTAATTTTAACAGTAGGTACCTCTATTAAACAGTCATCAACAGTAGTTAAAAGGGCGTTCAAAAGCAATGAAATGCTCGTAAAATTATCTCCTAATGATTACCAAGTAAGTGGGACAGGTTCATCGCGACACTCACGTGATTTTGATAAAGAATAGGTATAGTTATCTTTTTGTTAACAAATTTATGATTCTTTCGTTACAAGTTCAAAGATTTTTGAGTATGTTAAATAACCAAGGTTTTATTTATTTTCCCACCACGTCTCTGTAAGTAGGTACATATATTATTTTGAACAATTTTCCCTGGTTGTATTTAAGTCCTTAATACTAATATTTCCTGCGAGGTCCCAATATAATAAGAAGTTACTACATTTTACCGTATTAAGCTGAACACATCCATTATCTGTTAAAAATGTATGGAAAAAATTATGTTGTCGTTTTCATACTGTGAATTTAGCGAGAATTCTAATGATACCGTGATTTAGCGAGAAATCAAATGACCTATACGTACATATTGTTTCGTGCGAAAGAACTGGCAACATTCTCCCCCGTCAGAAAGAGATACAGCTAAGTAGTTACCCTTCACACAATTTCGCAATAGTGTATCAGATGAGTGTGGGTCTCACGCATTTTTGTGACTGTTATTTAAAATGTAGCCATAGAATCTCCACCGGAAGTAGGCAATTGGATAGATAACATTGTTTTTGACATGAATTAGCATTGTAGTAGGTTGCTGGATGTCATTTATCAAACAATTTTCGATGCCATCAAGAGCAATGATCAGAACACAGGGTTACTGGGCCCTAACCACGCTAGCTACTCAAATCTTAATAGAAAAGCAAACGCTCGCGATTACGTTTCAAACTCTCCGCTTTTGACGTTTTGCTGACACGGGCTTCACGATTTCTACTGACATTGATATGGTATGGTGTCAGAAAACCGTCAAAAGCGGAGCGTTTGAAACGTAATTGCGAGCATTTGCTTTTCTATTACGATTTGAGTAGCTAGCGTGGTTAGGGCCCTGGTAATTCGAAAGTATTACTTGCAGGACGACATAGAGGTGCTTAAATGCAACAACTTTTACTCCATCACTTTGTTTTATGACGATCAGTATTTTTCTCGGTACCTATTCTTAAATTTTGTTGTCTAATTGATTACCAAAAAAATTCTCAATTTAGTCATAATCTTAACCTGTTTTGTAGTTTTAGTCATCTTATGATAATAGTGTGCAGACCGCGCAGACATACCTATGTCGGTGTTATGTTGTTTATATTGAGTGAAAACTCATTTAATAAGTTTCTCCGTTTAAATAAGTACTTAATTTACTTCCGTATTCGGGTTTTATTAAAAAATACAAACATGGAAATAGCTCGAAAACTAATATACAGCCTGGCGCTACCATGGCGACATTAATTTAACAGACAGGTAGGGCTAGTGGTCAATAATCATGATAGTAATAAAAAAAAGAAAAGTCCGTAAATAGAAAAAAAATAAATTTTCGAACAAAATATATAATAAATAAAGTAATCAAATTGGCATCCCCCTTGAATTCCGATTCATTCAGCGACTCTTACGCTCTTACCTACTACTCGGAGCGGGGCGAGCTAATAGTATTATTATTATTTCTAATAATATTTCTTTTTCGTTTTAATTTCATTGAAGAAATTTTATTATCCGTGACCTCGGCAGATGACCTCTGCGCTAGAGTTATTTACGTACAGGCTGCTCCAAAATGGTATTTCAGAAAATGTTGAATAATTCAATAAATAATAAAGTTTAATAAAATTTAAATATCTAGATAATCAGAAAATGCGAAGCCTAATACGTGTGTTAATTTAATGTCGCCATGGTAGCGCCAGGCTGTATAATTCCCAATGATTCAAAATGTGATTCCATCTGATTCAAGTCATCTTCTTTACAGATCAACAATGAACATTGTTGCTGTAGGCCCCGACCCCACCCAAGTGGTCTGCCCATCCTGCAGGGCGACTGTAGTCACCACTGTCGACCGCAAGTCTACAACCAAGACCCATGTCATAGCTCTGCTGCTGTGTCTGTTTCTGTAAGTGAATTACTTATTAAACCCCCGATGAAAAAGAGGGGTGTTATAAGTTTAACATGTGTACCTGTGTGTCTGTCTGTGGCATAGTAGCGGCCAAGCGGATGAACCGATTATAGTTTTGTTTTTTTTTTTGCTAGAAAGGTATTTTGATCGACAGTGTTCTTAGCATTGTCTTATGAAAATCGGTTCATCCGTATGAAGATTATGCGCATCGGGGTATTTATTTATGTTCAATTTATTATTTAAATCTATACTGGAAGAACCTAGCTGTAACTAATTGACTATGGCTCATATACGCGCTGGCTTAAAAGTAGTTATAATGGCTACGTTTCTTACGATCAGTGAGAGAGGCAGAAGTCCAACCCCTTCTCTTCTCCTCGCTCTGTCCCACTCTCCTTCTGGGCCCCAACTCTGTTAGCTACTGTTAACGTAATAGAAACGCAAACGCGAGTGTCTCGAGGTCGATCGCTTGAGCCAAAAAAAACGTACTCTGCGTCTGGTTCATGCGTTTCTATTGCGTTTTAAGTAGCTAAGGAAGTTAGCCCCCGGGCCGTCAACGTACAAGCAATACTATTGGTATTGCAAGTATCTATAGGCTACGGTAGCTGGGTTATATCAGGCGGGTCGAAGCTTTGTTTGCCTACTTTGTAATAGGTATAATTAAAAAAAAACAGCTAAATTAAATGGACTATCGTCGCCTCTTCCCTGACGTGTAAGCTGACTTAAAAAAAACAAATCTCACAAACTGGCACGACCACTTCATAAATAAACTCGTGATATCAGCGCACCTAATATGAACATCGACTTGATAACGGCGCTTACCGTGAAGCCAGCGAAGCAATTATTTAATGCGACTATCTTGATTCAGCGATAAGGCATAGGTAACATGTATTGTTTTGCATACAGTGCTTCGGGTGTAGTTCGTTTTATAAACAATCGTATTACGTAATCAATTAAACAAGAAATGTATTCACTCGGTCGGAAATTGTAGTTGGGCTTCCAGCTATCTCGCTCATCGTACAAAACGTAGCTACGTCAGACGATACGACTCTATTCTGTATTTTTATTCTTATTCTATGAGCTAGTGTCCAAATTTGGTGTCGGGCTTTTCAGGCGTGACTGTAATCCTACTATCCTACTAATATTATAAATGCGAAAGTTTGTGAGTGTGGATGTATGTATGTATGTTTGTTACTCCTTCACGCAAAAACTACTGAACGGATTTGGATGAAATTTGGAACACAGATAGATTATAACCGGGATTAACATATAGGATACTTTTTAACCCAATAATCCAATACTACGCGGATGAAGTCGCGGGGCACATCTAGTAAAATTATAAATGCAAAAGTTTGTGAGTGTGGATGTATGTATGTATGTATGTTTGTTACTCTTTCACGCAAAAACTACTGAACGGATTTGGATGAAATTTGGAACACAGATTATAGCCGGGATTAACATATAGGATACTTTTTAACCCGACAATCCCAAAATTTTTGCTAAGTTAAAATACTACGCGGATGAAGTCGCGGGGCCCAGCTAGTAGCTATTATAAAACACAACGATCACCTTGAACGCTGAGCCGGGTTTTTATACGAATGTGGTTATCAATTGGTGGGCAAGTACTATGAGAATTTCAGTGTATTTGCGATGACTACAGAAATATAATGCTTACTTGGCTTCATTGACATTTCGTGGCAGGATTGACCTCTGTCTCTGTGTCTTGTGATGCAAAGGTACTATCGGATATATTGGAATGTTCAATTAAATCCGCGGACTCGAGGTTTGTAGTACCTCTTTGGTGACTGCGATCAAATCACTGGACTATCGGTGTTCGTCAGAATCTTAAATTGGATCTTAATTTTTTCGCTAACCGTATTAGCTGGCTACACATTAGCGTGTGATGCGCGAATGTTATGATTAGCGAGACTCCAAAAAATGTTATTATTATCACGCTACCGTGATTGAGCAGAGGAAAGGGGCCTACGGATGGGAGGCTGATAATTATCTATATAGCACAATACGACTTAACACAAAATCTCCAGAGTAGTAAATTAATTATTATGCTTGATGAATCGTTTTAGTTATTGAACCCAATGTATTTCATGATTAAAATTCATTAATGCTTGACATGTATAGATGTAGTTAGACTGAGGCTAGGGGCATCTCTAGCAAAAGTTTCGTCTCAGAATTAAGGCTCCAATTGATTAGCGCACAGGTGAAAATCTGCCAATTGAAGAAGTAAATACAGTTTGTTTTTGCTTCAGCAAAGAGGCCACCGCGTATTTTACGCACCAATCGGGTTGAAGCCTTTAAGCGTACGGAATTTAATGTTTTTTTTACGCGGAAATTCCTCAGTTTCTACAGTTAGATTTTTTATGTTTCAATTTGCCGCGCACATTGTTTTTTTTACATTTTGGTTTACTACAACGGAGTGACAATACCGCTAGATTTTTTATAACCTTGAAAAATGTCTGAGTAATTTCATCTCTAACTTTTTATATGGCGTATGTATTATTAATTTCAATATTCTTGTTCTAGATGCTGGCCATGCGTTTGCGTCCCTTACTGCGTGGACTCGTGCCGGAACGCGGACCACTACTGCCCTAATTGTAACTCCTACTTAGGCACCTACCAACGATAAATTTGTCTTAAGAATTGTATCTACCTTTTTATTGTGTTTATATTTTGAGTAAATACCCATACAGTTAATGAGAATTAAGACATGATTTCATGGCATTACCTTTTTACAAATGCGGGCTAACACCGTGTTGTGCAGATGTGGTGATAAAAAACCGTGTCCCTAAATATGTAGTTCTGTCTGAGGACTCAGATATCCTTAGAAAAGATGCTGTTATTTTACGACATAAGTAGTAGGTATAAGTGTGTGTGACGTCACCTGTGTAGTGACTTAAGTATGTGACAAAATACCTATGCTTAAGTATCATCAAATATGCACCTCTTGCCAGCACTTAATTACCTCAAGAGAAGAGCCACTATTGAAGTGTTAGACCGGGACGCATACCTATTGGAAATCATGTGGCAATTGTCAACGAATTTATTACGGAAACTTATGGCTTTCGTGGTAATTGTGCCTTTTAGACTATCCTGAAAGTTCTGTATGGAATATATACTCATGCGATGTTTTGGCAAACATTTTAATAATACCTACAATGTGTGAGGTTGGTTCGAGAAGAGATGACTTTAGTCGATGCATAGATAAGTTATGTAATCCTAGTACCTACGTATTCAAAGTTACTTATTATTTAATCTGTTTTTGCTTAAATCATACTGTATTTTAAGAGAACCTCCTGACTTGCCATTACTAAATTTTGTAAACATAAATAAGCACAATTATTAAATAATCTTGAAAGCCATTTTTTCTGTGCCTTCAAAACATAATTGATTTGCAATTAAATCATTGATATTGCTTCATTCATAATGTAATTGTATCGTTAAACTGCATTTTAATAGTAGCTCCTAGCTACGCACTCACATTAGGTATTACTGTACCTTCCTGTTAACTTCCTAAACCTATTTATAAACTATATATTATTCTTAAAACTTTTATCGCCATTGAAATTTATTTTTTAATAATAGCTACTTATATAAGTGCCTGATATTATATTTAACGATGTTATTATACGGAACATCAATGTTAATGTTCTGCAATGTTGTGGTTAAGCCACACGTATTCCGATTAAAATACAGGAACTATTAAATAGGTTCGAGAAGACTCATTTTATACAATACCTAGCAATAGAAAAATGTGAAACACTATTGGTTTTTAATCATCCACATACCAACCTACTAATAATTGTATGAATCATTTGAGCATGTCTTAAATTGGAAGCATGTACATGGGTTTCCCCATTGCCTATAATCATGTCAACGGCGGCAACGGAGAAATAACCGCGATTGACACCATTTTGATCTCTATTCCTGCAGATATAGAGTCAGGTATGGTGTGCTTTCAGATAGGAGTTCTCTGCTGTAAAACTATGTGGTGTTCAAATAAGATAAATATATAAACCTACCTAGTTACTATATTATAGTTCGCTAGATTAAGCATTCGTTGCAGAGATTGATATGCATGTTTTTAAGATATTTTAAAATAAACATTCGAAGTTTCTCACAATTTACTTGTTTCTTTTCTTCTAAAACTATTTACAATTACTTATAAAAATAAATACTTAAGTGACTATTTGAACCAAACCTCAAAAAAAATTGTAACAGTCATAGATATCCAAGAACATTTCAGCGTCAACAATTCAATAGTAAATAGGTAACACTTAAATATAAAAACTTTTTTATGATATGTAACATCGTGAAGACTGCAACACCGAGGGTGTTTCCGCAATAAACCGCACAGAGTGGTTCCGCACATAAAAATATCTGTCACGCTCCTCCACGTCCGACCGCGGTGCGGCGCTGACGGCGCCACCGGAACATGGCGGTTTATGTAAACGATCCGCAGGAATAGGGTTGCTAGACATAGTATTTATTTTCTACCATAAAGTAAAAGTAAAAATGAAATGTGAAATGTCAAAACTGATTGTTTTGACATCTAATTATATCGAAATAACTCATTACCCGAGCACGGCCGTTCGGGACATGTGGACGCGCCTACGACTAACCTTGGCACATCTAAAAATATTTCCCTCTAACGAATACGTTATACGATACAGTCGCCTGCCACTCTCAGGGAACATAGCCAGCATAAGCTGAGCTCTCTTTATATAGGTTGTTAATAATAAAGTGAGATCAGCTGATGGTTGAAATGTATTCCGAGATGTAAAGCTCATCGTACCTAACAAAGTTACTTCAAACGATTTTAATTTGTTTTCCAACAAAATTAGTACCCATTCAAACTAAATAATATAACCAACATAACAAAACAAAACACGAAAGGAAACAGTGTTTTGCAATACAAAGAAGCAAATGGATAATTTGACGAGAGTTGATTTTATTATTTCATTCTAAACCCATTCTTCCAGTAGTATCAACCCTAAAACCTAGAAGCATTTACTCACGTTGTTACTGTTACCTATTCTAAAGATAGAGAACGGTGGCGTGTGATCAGGTACCTGGTATCCAGCGGAAGACGGCTGCGTCGATGCAAATTGCGTCCTTTGACTGGTACAAAACATGCTAGTCTGTTGTCTATGGACTTATAATGTACCTACTTGCCTACTAAGATTTGATGCAGACTTTTCCTACCTTAGCCTATGACCAATAAGTTTGTTAAATACGCGGTATACAAATAAGTACCTACCACGTTTGTGACATTATCTACTTCCTGTGGTGTGCCAAAGTACTAGCAACTTTAAAAGGAACACACTATTTTAAAAACATAGTACTAGGATAAATAAATAAATATCGCCAGACTGACACACCAATTGTATGGCCCCAAATTAA
Source organism: Notodonta dromedarius (assembly GCA_905147325.1). Taxonomy (NCBI): domain Eukaryota; kingdom Metazoa; phylum Arthropoda; class Insecta; order Lepidoptera; family Notodontidae; genus Notodonta; species Notodonta dromedarius. The sequence goes on along the minus strand of LR990165.1, from coordinate 8,731,093 downwards.
GCATCTCTTGTACTATGGGTAGCGTACAATGTACTGGGGGCGATGATGTTAAGGTGTCAATGTAGCGTTAGCGTCAACACCAATGACATTGCTCGCACGGTGTCGACTTGAAGGTGAGTGGTTTTAATCGTGATTATATCATTGGCTAAGACTAAGGGGTGCTACTCTTAGCAACGTCCTACTAACATTATATACTATAAATGAGAAAGTTTGTGAGTGTGGATGTATGTTTGTTACTCTTTCACGCAAAAAATACTGAACGGATTTTGATCAAATTTGGAACACAGATAGTTTTATTCGGGATTTACACGTAGGATACTTTTTATCCCGATAATCCCGATTTTTTTTTTGTTAAATACTACGCTGATGAAGTCGCTGGCACAAGCTATAGATTATATATCCAAACGTTATATATTGTGAAATTTATATTGTCGAATCCTACTCTAAATTCCATATTTTTTGCCGTCGTATCGATTACTGAACGAACAATACTAAATTATTGTTAGTGCAGACGGGAAAAAGATGGAATTTAGAGTAGGAATCGGCAATACGAATGTCACGATATATCGATTATCCCTGTTAAGAGTTGCACCTTAGAATACGCATCGATCTTGAGTGAAGAGGTTGTTAGCCGGCGGGTTCCGGTCATGTCGTCGTACGTGCAGGTATATAAATTTTGAATCAAGACAAACACTAGCATCTATATCGGCTCTACATTATTTCCTCTGAACCTAATCCTTGAACTCTAACGTCATTGTAAGCCACACAGACGGACAACACTGAACTCGCTGATAATTTCCATAGCCGGCGCACTGTCGGCACATCGGCCGACTTGCCTTTGAACTGGTTAATTTAATTGCAGCTTAGACTAGCTACAGACGAGGTTCGGATGCGATGGACAAACTTTATCCCTAACCGACATAAGATTTTGGTAATGCATAGAGTTTATATTCATGTGTCATAGAAAGAAAATGTTAGTGCTAAAGTGCTATTAGATAATGGACATGAGAAGGAACATTTCATACTTATTATAAGCTAAGTTGGTATATAATGAACTAGCGACCCGCCCCGGCTTCGCACGGGTGCAATGCTGATACTAAAGTGTTTCTCTACTATATTATACACTAGCTGAGCCTGCGACTTCGTCCGCGTGGAATTTAACTTAACAAAAAAGCCCGCTCCCGCGTTCTGAGCCCGCACGACAGAACCCATTTTTTGTTTTAAAATTTTGTTTTTCTAAAATAAAAGCCTAAGTTACTGCTTATAACATCAGCTATCTACCAGTGAAAGTCCCGTCAAAATCGGTCCAGCCGTTTCGGAGATTACCGGGAACAAACACACAGACAGACAGACAGACAAAAAGAATTTAAATAATTTTTCTTACTTTCATATGCATTTAGTGAAAAGGTGTTATTTTGATATTACAAACAGACACTCCAATTTTATTTATTTGTATAGATACAAACCTTTTCTTGAATTACTCTATCTATTAAAAAACCGCATCATAATCCGTTGCGTGGTTTTAAAGATCTAAGCATACATAGGGATATACAGACAGCGGGAAGCGACTGTTTTATACAATGTAGTGATAAGTTCGATACCAAATAGCAGCGGAGCAAGACACACTAAATGGAAAATTGTACCATTGAAAAGAGTGGTAGGTTATTACCCCCTTATTATAAACGTGTATTACAGGTTGTATAGTTAAACCATGCTTAGTCTTCTTCTTTGGAATGTCAAATTACTGATGGCAGAAAGAAAGAGATAGTTTTGTGTGTAACTAATCGCCCGCTAATCCACGTTTATTGTTAAGTGGGCTAGGAGTTAGGATATGCAATCAGTAGAATCTAGCTAAGCAATTAGAACCGATTGTAATCGACCAAGCAGGATTTGGTTTAAAAAAAGATGTACCTATATAATAGAGTTGGCAAACAAGCGTACGACCTGCCTGATGTTAAGCAGTTACCGTAGTCTCTAGACGCTTACAATACCAAAGGCATTGGACATTGTTGGCTGGAACAGAGGGACGGAAGGGAAGACTCTTCGCACGTAACGTAGCTACAATAGCTACTTTACGCTGATCTATGAGAGGGTACTACCCCTGTCAAGTTCTACCATCGTAAAATTCAATTGTTGTGTTTAGTAGGTAGACGAGTATGTCAATTAAATTGCTTAAAATTTAAAGTTATTTCATAAACATACCTAATACCGACGACCGCTTGGTGCAGTGGTTCGAGCGTAGGCCGCTCGGCTCACAGCACCGGGTGGTTGCGGGTTCGATTCCAGTCAGGGTAAATTTCGGAAATGGCCTTTTCATAATTTCCCCTGGTCTGGGTGTCACTGGGATCGCCCCCAGTCCATTGTACGGTACCCATAGTACAAGCTTAGTTTGGGACCATACAGTTGGTGTGTTTGTCTGGCGATATTTATTTATTATTATTATTAATATAACTATCTTAATATGATATCATCCATAATTTGTCATTACAAAGTACCTACTTAGTTATAATTTCGTGAATAACAACTCCAGTGTAACCGGAAATAAAACTGCTATCAGCATTTGCACGGAAATCGTATTATCAATGACACATTGTTTGAGTTATTAAACGCACGATGTTAGTTTTAAACGGGTACCTACAGCAACAGTAGCCAGTGAATATATTATTATTATACCTACTTAACACGGTATAAGAGTACACATAATCCTTACAGGCTTGGCTCCCTCTTAATTTTAGGTACTTACTTACCTAACTAAGAAGCATAGAGTACTAGCTGTGCCTCGCGACCTCGTCCGCGTCGTATTTAACTTAACAAAAAAATCGGGATTATCGGGACAAAAAGTATCCTATGTGTTAATCCCGGTTATAAACTATCTGTGTTCCAAATTTCATCCAAAGCCGTTCAGTAGTTTTTGCGTCAAGGAGTAACAAACATACATACATACATACATACATACATACATACATACATACATCCACACTCACAAACTTTCGCATTTATAATATTAGTAGGATAAGTACATTGACGGCTTCGCATTGATGGACTCGCTCAAAGATATTTATGACACCTAAATATGTTACTGATAAATGAAAGATTAAAATTACGCGTTCACCTAATTTTATTTTGTCACCATAGCACTGCGCTATCGCGATAGCTAGGTATGCAGCTCGGCATGTATATATGTCTACGTTTTTAATTGGCAAGGTACCGTCAGCTTAGATAGAAAAATGTGAAGAATCTCAATTTTGTCTCATTTACTCGTATGCAATAAGAAAAAGACAGCAATCCTGTGCGACACAGTCCGTGACAAAAGTCTTGTCTTGGCGTGCGTTACAGATGTACGAATGTGTATTACATATAGCATACCTACCCAGTACCTAGTTATAGATTCGGTTCATCCAGTTGGACGTAGTTTTGCAAAATGGTAGCAATCCACAAACACTTCTGCAAACTGAAACCAACCTAGAACCACTAAAAGAAGGTTGGTTTTGGTCTACAGCAGTGCATGTGGGTTGATTCCGTTCTGCAAAACGATATCCAGTTGATCATTAGATACGCAGTGAAGACAAGCATGAAAACCATAAGAGCGCCCTCTGTAATCAAATCCCGCGAACAAATATACACTTGAAGTGAACAAACAGAGGTACAGTTTGCTTTGCATCTGCGGTATTAATACATTAATTAATATGAATCGGATCTTATCTACGACATACGATTGTGTAAAATAAATTGATAATTTTATTTTATATTACTTTAAAATAAATTAGGAATTTTATCTAATGTATTATTAATAATGCCTCACAAAGTACTTAACGTTGCAAGTGATTACGAGAAATCAGCGCGGTCTGATAAGGTGGATTTCAACGCTACTTGAGAGTGTCGTTATCTAAACGCATAACTACTTGAGACTACATCATATTTTAATATCAGAACAACACATTTGTTGCACGATTACAGATTTTAAGGTGAGGACTTAACGTTCATGGGTCCGTATATCAAATACGCTGACAATCTATATACCCCTCGGTACTGATTGATAAGTATAATATTTACAAAATGAGCATAGTATCTTCTTAGGCTATATGTGTGAGACAATCGTGACGTATTTGCCGCGTGAAAGTAGCCCTAAAATGTGAAGATTTAAGTGTATTTTTAATTGTTCGAATCTTTTTCGAAAGCACATACGTCTACAGTCTGTCAAGAAAGTCGTCAAAACAAATGAGGGCGCTGCAATCGTATCATAGGGTTTTAAAGGAAGAATGCAACTCTGTACTATTTTTTATTACATTGTGCGGGACCATGGATCGCAATTAGACTAATTGGACCTTAACTCATGGGCTGATTACACATGATTACAATAAAACGTATGAAATAAGCGCCTGAATGCGCGGAATTTGACCATGGTATCCTCAAGGTTTGTGTAATAAACTGGTACAGATATCACTTGTGAGTTTGTTTTAAATAGTGCCCTGTTTGTTTTGCCACTATTGTACACTTACCTACCTAATACGCTGGTATCTTGGTATGTTCGATATCGATGCTCCATAATCGTATTATATAGCCCATTTACCTACCCAACTCAACGCTGTAGTTATGCACTGCGGCTTTCAGGGCAACGTAAGTCATTAGCGTAAGGGACTGGGGCTATATAGCGCGCGCGTGTGTGTGGACAAAGCAAATGCATTAGTGCATCGATATGCGTTTAATTTGGTAATGCATAGAATAGTTTGAATGGTTATGTTGTTGGCTCGCCGGGGTAGTACCACCCTCTAACAGAAGATCAGCGTAAAGTAGCTATTATAGCTGCGTTTCGTATGATGGGGGAGAGAGCCGGAAGCCGAACCGCCTCCCTTCCCCACCCTCTGTCTCATTCCCTTTCAGGTCATCAACATGTGAGCAAATTCTTTTGGTATTGCAAGTATCTTTAGGTTACGGTAACTGCTTAACGTCAGGTAGGCTTACGTCGTACGCTTGCTTGCCAATTTATTTTTGTAAAAACCGCGCCTATGTGATTGTAATTATCTTTTTATAAAATATAAATGGCCTTATTATAATTATGCACGATATTTTGAATAGCGCAGTGCTAATTGAAAGTTAAAGATGATGCACCTACCTACCACCGCCCGAAAGAAGCGAAGCTTTATTCAATTCAATTCAATTCAAATCGTTTATTTTGTTTAGGCCTACGGGGGCACTTAGAAATTGTCAATTTTACATTTTTTTTTTCTTATATCTACAACCGGATCGGAACGCGACCTCGACTGAGAAGATCCGGAAAGAAACTCAGCGGGTTTGTCTTGTTACATGTCATATAGTATAAAGCGTAGGAAAACCACTCTGCCAATCTGTATATAGGTATATGTCGTGTAACGCAACTGACGCTTAGCATGGATAGAGTGGCCGCGCGGTGAGCGAACCGAACGTCCGTATAGAAGCTTTGCTTCAAATAAATATAATGTCCACTTACATTTTGCGCACGTTATCATATATCGGTTATCGCTCTTATCCGACAATATTTGTATGACCTCCCTTCACATTGTACCTGGAAACTAATCAATTAGTAATCAACACAACGTATTGACTTTACAATAAGCGCCACTGTGCGTCGGTATAATGAGGGGATGTTCAACATTAATTGGTTTGCAAATCCAATTAGGTTAGCTGCGATACACGGTAGCTACGAACCGATCATTATAGATTACTAATGACCTGGCGTCTGAAGTGTACAATAGGCCGATGGTTATATTATGTTATACTTTTCATCTAATTATAAACAAAGTAGGTATCTCATCCTACTAATATTATAAATGTGAAAGTTTGTGAGTGTGGATGTATGTATGTTGGTTACTCCTTCACGCAAAAACTACTGAACGGATTTGGATGAAATTTGGAACTCAGATGGTTTATAACCGGGATTGACATATAGGATACTTTTTATCCCGATACAAAAACATCGTATGACCAATTAACTTTCAAATCGTTAGAAAGATCGATAATTTTTAATGTAAAAATCCCGAGGGATAGGTGCTCTGTTAATCGCTGGCACTAGACTCGCAATACGTCAAAACTGACATTTCGGTTATATTAATGAATATGTCAGTTTTGACAGAATCTAGTTGGGTCGAACTTAGTTTAGTTGTAATTTGTTGCCAACCAAATTGGCAACCATATTAAACTATTCTTGTAAATATAATATTCTAGAATCAATTCCAAAAATGTTTCAACATTATTAATTTTAATTTTACCCTGACGTAGCAGAGTCGTAGCAATGTAGATCCACCGTAGCAAACACGGTGCGCCACGTAGCGCTACGTTCCAACAACTCGCTCTCACCGTCAACAAATATTGTTGTTGGCTAACCAAACACCGCGTCTACCAACGCATGTAAGTTATGAACAGAAAATTAATTAAAACTCGCTTTATTTAGAATTAACCCGATCGTGTTTATGTGAAAAGTTTTCATTAATTTAAAATTTAATTTTAATAATAAACTTTACGCTTCATCGGATTATATAATTAAATTCTCGCTGCGATTTAGTGTCACATAATTATTAGATCAAGATTAATTTAATTTTGGAGTTGTCATTTTTGTTTTAAATAATTAGATTTTATTTTGTAATATAAAGATAAAATTCACGGTACTGAATCGACATGATTCATAAAATACAGATAAATAAGACATTATTTTGTTTAACGTCGTGATTTTGGTAAATATTTATGTTCCACTCATAAATCTTAATATTTGTGTGCAGAAAACGAAAGTTTACCCGATACATCTATAAAGTAAACTCTGGCAGGCGGAAGCAAACAAAATTAGTATGTATTAAACAAAAGCAATGTCATATAGGGTGGCCATAAATGTGGTAGTGACTGCCACTACAAGATGTGATCATAAAATGAAACTTGCCTAAAGACGCATACATATAGCTGGTTTGGAAGAGATAACTAAAATTGTAACGTCTCGGCCAACATAAATCCAAATTCAAAATAATTTTATTTTGTTTGGGCCTACGGGGGCATTTATAAACGGATAAGAATCATACAGGATACACATGCCAAAATGAAAACGGAATTATAATTTATCAGTTATCTTCAAGAAGAAAATAAATTTTATATGGCATCTGGAAGCACTATCTTCGTTCCATGGCACCTCAAGAGTATGCTTCTTGTTACTTAAGATTATAAGTCACAAAATATGTTTGAAAATAAGTCTTGCTAAGCCTGCATAGAAGATACACTATTTAGCCTAAATTCCTATCGGCTTGAAAGTGATTTTACTTCTTATGTTACCTACTAACAGACTCTATTTTAAAAGCTTTTATTTAACTTGCAATGTATGTTTGTCCGGGTGGAATCTTGCAACTGAATTTTAAAACAGTTATCTTTAACTGATTGAGCTGAAATTTGGTATGCACGCTTGTTTTGGATGACAATGCATGCTTAGCTATGCTATGCATGTGACGTCATTCTAATTCCAATATGGCGGTTCATCCAAGATGGCGGACTAGTTATTTTTCCTGCACTATCACAGTATGGGTATCAATTGAAACGGCTTGCTGAGGCGAACACGAAAACTAAAAAATAAAACAAATATTAATGATGGATGTCGTGACACTTTGAGTCTAGTTTGCTCGGTGTACTCTTTGAGTATAGTGTGCACCAGTTTGCTCGGATCCTTATTTCCGGCAGTCGAATTAGGCAAAGGATATAAAGACAATTGAAACGACTGAGCGGTCACCCCTCACTTTATTGTGAAGAGTTACGGCGTCTTGCCTCCTGCTCTTGCCTCGTAAAAGGAAAATATTCTCGGCCCAGATTACTTCTTCTTATTTTTACAGCGAACGATGGAAATTAAGGATGAATGAAATGAGCGATAACTTCATACGCCTTAGCTTATATAATTTTTCAGGATGTTCCAGCTTTATTAATGACTAGCGGCTTCGCACGGCTCAGAATCAGTGTTTCTCTACTAAATTATGAATGTATTATACATATAAACCTTCTTCTTGAATCACTTTATGTATTAAAAAAAATCGCATCAAAATCCGTTGCGTAGTTTTAAAGATCTAAACATACATAGGGACAGACAGCGGGAAGCGACTTTGTTTTATATTATGTAGTGATGACGGCATCTTTTGCCTCGGTTGCTGTTAGACTATTTAACCGCCCGCCTAATGTTGAGCAGTTCCGTTAACCAATAGATGCTTCCAATACCAATGGCATTGTTTGCACGTTGTTGACCTGAATGGGACTGGAAAAAAAGGAGGGGTGGGGGGGTTGGGCTAACAAGTACTCGGAGCCTCGTACTTATACTCGTATTACTAGCCCTATAGCTTAGCCTCTCCAACTAAACAATGCTTGTGTGGCGACCTCACATTCACGTCGCCGACAGAAGCGGACAGATGGCGCTAAATGCAGCGTCTCAATACAATGTACGGATTCTTCATAGAAAAACTGAATCACGATATTAAGTCTCGCAAGCATCGTGACTATATATACAAGACCCCGAGAATAACCAGCGGGGCATAGCGGCCGCCCCGCCAGGCACAACACCCGCCTGGCTGGAAGATCTCCCCTTTTCCGCTAAACTTGTAATAGGTAGTGAGTGAACTCACTTCAATATTATTAATGATGATGATTGATTGGCGTAGTTGTTTGAGCATAGGTCGCTCAGCCAAGTGGTTACGGTTTCAGTTCCTGTCAAGGTAAATTGTGGAAATAGCCTTTTCATAATTTGTCCTGGTCTGGGTGTCACTGGGATCGCCGCCAGTCCATTGTACGGTTCCCATAGTATTATACAAGCGTTTCTTAGATTGGAACCATACAGTTGGTGTGTTCGTATGGCGACATTTATTTATTTATTAAATTAAATGGGGATCGAATCTAGAACCTTTGAGTTACGATTGTGGTCTACCATTAAGCTATTGAGGTAATTTAAAATCCATCAGCAAATACTCCACTGACCCAAAGTTCCGTGACCACCGGATAGCGATTGAACCAAAAAGTGTCCGACTCAAAACTGGGGTGTCCAAACGTTGGAAAGAATTTTCATTAGGACACGTAAGGGTGACCACGTGACACCCACGTCGGCCCATGTTACAAATAGTATTAGGGAAATGTCTGTGGAATTTTCGGGGACCTGTCATTGTCATTCGGAAAGGCGTGGTTCTGGCCGAGAGTATTCCCCTACCCTAAAGTAGACTGAAAAACTCATATTTTTCTCAGTATTGAGAGGACATTTCGTGTTTTTTTTAAATTAATACCTATTTACTGTAGTGCCATGTGGGCTGCGAAAGTGAAAATACTGGTTCGTTAAAATAAAGGTTCGTTTTGTTTTCTTTGCCACTAGTCTTGTTGATCAACCATAACTACGGTGGCTAGTTTACCGATGTCTCGATAAACAAGAGTTTCTACGTATCAACGCGTTATAAAATATATACGACTAGCGGCCCGCCCCGGCTTCGCACGGATACATTGCGGTTACATTATTCGAGTTTTAGTAAGGATCCCTAATTTTTTTGAAAATATATTATAGCCTATGTCACCCGGGGATAGTGTAGCTTCCCAACAATTAAAGAATTTTTCAAATCGGTTCAGTAGTTTCGGAGCCTATTCATTACAATCAAACAAACAAAGTTTTCCTCTTTATATTATTAGTATGATGACAACAACTTCATACATTTATAGAAGCACTTGTCTAAGGAAACTAGTCCGCTTACCTCTCAAGAAACGAAATCAATACCTCGGTTTAACGAGATGACGAGCGCCGAGTGACGTAAGCACACCCTCACAATCATGTTTTGCTGACGGGGCAGTACCGGCGACCCTCACGGTGTCGTCAAGTGTTTTGTATGGGCAGTAAGTCCGCTCACATGGACAATGTAGGGGCATTGTAGGGGCAATAAGACATTGCTCTTGCTGTTGGCGTTTTATGGTTAGCGGGAGTTGGATGAGTTATGTTGCTATGCGAGTTTAGTTGGTCCGATGTTAAGTTTTATTTAGTACCTTAAATCTAATGAAATAAGGTTCCAATATGCTCAATATTAGGAATGTCAAATGTCTGATTATTCTATCTTATTTCTAGCATTCTCATAGTTGGGTTTCAGAATACAGACGAAAATTGGTTTAGATCAGGCAATTAGGCACACAATTAAGAAAAGGTAATATTCTAGATGATCGTTGATTGCAATACACTAAGGATTAAATCCGGTAAACATTTGGGTTGAAATATGGAATTTAAAAAAATATAATCCGGAAAGCGTTTGGGCTTAAAACCGGAATTAAATTAGTGAAGGTAGAAAAATAGTTTAAATTGTTTTATAATGGACTGCTTCTCGCTACAAAAGAAATAGATTTCCTGTGGTAGACACCTATCTTGATCATTGTATTTAATTTCATGGAATTAACACCAATCACTTTAAATCGAGAGAAACCACCCGTCGAAATCCTGCATTTTTTCCAAGGCCACCTCGCCGGTGACTGCTCCTTTACAATCCATTCACCATCCATATTGAATACACAGACAGGTAAATAATAAATTCAAAACCGTACCTGCCAAAGCCCCTACAAGTTTATGAATAGCAAACAGTCCCTTTCATATTGGCACACAGAATTGCAATACGGTACGCCTGTACACACCTAGCGACTGAAAGATCTTGTAAAAAGTGTCTTCGTTAGCTTTCCTATTTTCTTTTTGGGACTGTCTTGAAAACTAACCTTAAGCAGCTGACAATTTAGATACTAATAATTATACCAAATTATTAAATGAATATCGTCTAAATGTTGGATCTCAAACGTAACTTACGTTTGCGCTATAGGTATTATACAATAGACTGGAGGCGATCCCAATGACACAGATCCGGGAAGATAATCAAAAGTCTATTTTTGAACCTTACCCTGATGGATATTTAACCAGCCATCACCCGGTGCAATGAGCCAAACGGTCTACCGTCGACTAAGCAGTAGTCAATGTAAGTCAGAGAAAACCAAGAAACTAAGAATGCCTATAGATGACCAGATGCGATAATTGACAGAGAGAGACCGAACTACCAATTACCAATTGGTCGGTTCGATCGGGTCAGTACCATCGCCTCATAGAAGATTGGTCTTAACTAGCTATTAGGTATAGCTGCATTGTGTACGATGAACTTAACTTCATGTCGGCACCGTGCGAGCAATGCCTTTGGTAATGCAAGCATATATAGTTTACGGTGATTGCTTTGCTTTAGGCTGACTATACACCTGTTTGCTGTGTTGTATAATAAACGGAAAAAAATGATAATATTAACACAAATATCAAAAAGACAGTTGTGTGTCTCATTAATAAGCATATATATCTCTGCTCTTCTCTATGGTCGGCAGATCAGGCTTTATACTCTGTACAAGCTATAAGCAAAGTAAACTAACGATTTAGGTAAACTCGGCTATGTCAACGCTATCAAAGGGCTCACTAAAACGCTGCCCACGGCTGTCTGTGACAGATAAAAACGTTGGAATCGGTGGCACCCGTGTCTTCGTCAGCGTGTTTACTTACCCCGGGGCTGTTTGCTCCTTTACCCTTAACGTAACCTTTGGGGGGTAGGTGTAAGGGGTAAAGTATAGCGGAATAAATCAATGAAGAATATTATGGCTATGCAGATTTAAAAGGATTATAGAAAATCTTTGATCCTATTCTTCAAAACGCTAGCTTTGAATTGCAACACGTATTAAAATATTCAGAACAAAGATAACTAACCAAAACAATTTTTTAAAGTCCGTATTAATGAATCGAACTCAAGTCTGAGAGCGGTCTTGACTACGCCTTTGACATGTTATATTGTACTAATATGACATTTCCAGGATCGCTCTCAGACTTGAGATCCAATTATTAACAAGGGCTTAAGACTCGAATACGACCTTTATGACACCTTATTCTATATGTATTACGCTTTAATATTAATTTGGAATGTGATGAAAATCGCACTCGAAAATCGCGGGTTTCTCATGACCTTTACCATCCACCATATTGATTCCGCACTCCTTCAACACTTTACATATTGCTTATTTAGCATTATTTCATTTCGGCATGCCGCTATTTGTCTTCGAGTTCCGCTGATATTGTTAGAGTTATTCCACCTGTGAACGATTCCCGCTGATAGAGCGAACGTGATGTATGGAGATCGTCTATTTACTGCGTTGGCAGTAGATTTTGCAACAAGTATTCCTTTATGTCAATACAAACACGAAACAAAGGGTTAACTGTCGCAAATTACGACTAAACCAAGTGTGACAGTGATACTCATGCATTACGGAAGTATAGGTAGGTACCTACTTATATTTAAAATGAAAAAGATTACTAGCAATGTGAGTTTATCACATTATTAGTATTCCCGCTAGCCTCTGCAGCAAAGTTAATACTTGAGTTAGGAGCCGGCTCACGTTAATAGTTTAATGCCCAGGATGGGGATCGAACTCGGAACCTCTAGGTTATTGATGCTATATTAGTAGGTTTAGGTTGTTTAATTTCTGTAATAACAGAATTAACACCAGGTTAAGGGTAGTCGTCGACTTGAGCCAAATAGGCTGACGGCTGACTGACCTAGTGAATCGCTTCATTTTAATGAGCTGTGGAAAATGAAGCGATCCTATTCGTCTAAGCGAGCCTGCCAGCTAGCTCAGCCAGCCCGCCCAGCTCAGATCGATTGCCAGTCACCCTAATGGGAAATTAATTCCATTGTATACTTTCAAATATCGCTTTCACTCGAAACAAAAGTTCCGAAACAATCCTCAGGCAAAAGAAATTGTGAGTTTCTACCACTCAGAAAGTACAGAGGCTCAAGGGATTCCGGTCTCCGACACGTAAAGCTGATGGCGAGATCTCCGCACAGTTAGGGTTCCATCTGTCATAATTTCGACGCGGAAAAGCCTACGCTTTTAAAACAACGCTCCACGCAAACACTCGTGAATATTTTACAACCGCTGAACATAGATGCGTTTTTCCCGACGATTTTACGACGTTATTTCATATCAACAAACGCTGTTACTGTCTCAAGCTATTCGTATTTACGATGTAACACAGTGCCGTCTAAATCACATTTATATGATCGACCCCTTTATTGCAGTAAGTTTCTGTTACTTCAGTGTTTATGGGTTTTGTTTAAATTATTGCAGGATAGATGTGGATCGCATTCACTTTGCGATAGTGTAAAAATATTTCAAGTCTGAAACTAAAGCAAAACAGTCAAGGTCGTTACTAAAAATCTAAAATAATTACTTGCTTAGTATACTTCAGGAACAACCTGCATTGTAGGTACTTTTCGTTCTTCCCACCATGTCTTTTACTCGACTGCGCGATGCAAAGGAGTATACAACAAAGTCGTCTTACAATCGTATGACCCACCTGGGCCCTAACCACGCTAGCTACTCAAATCGTAATAGAAAGGCAAAAGCTAGCGATTACGTTTCAAACGCTTGGCCAATATTTGGTACCACGCTAGCGTCTCATTTGCGAGTGGCTTATGTCATCGAACGCTTTGTAGTTTTTTTTGTTTGGATCTGCGTTTATAACTACGTTTGGCTTTATGCCAATGTTCATAAAAAATCTCTGTGAGTGGGGGCAATTGGATGAATAGTAGTGAAACATGATTATTCGAGTTCCCCCAATAAGTCTGGTAATATTAGGCCTAGACAAAGACCTTCATATAAAACTTGAAAATTATATTTACTGGACATTGGCTAAATGCGTAAAGCAAATCTACGCTGATAAACTTTACTTTAAAAAAAACTAAGTCAGTCGCAAGCTCAAGGTCAAACGCTAAGAATCGCGAGTGTGGTACCAAATCAATGTCAGTATAAATCGTGAAGCTTGTGTCAGCAAACCGTCAAAAGCGGAGCGTTTGAAACGTAATCGCTAGCTTTTGCCTTTCCATTACGAGTTGAGTAGCTAGCGTGGTTAGGGCCCTGATGTTAAGCTTACCCCAGCGAATAGATGCTTGCAACACCAAAGGTATTGCTCGCACGCTGCTGAACTGAAACGGAGTTAGGGGCGTTGGTCCCAAAGCCAAGTCAATGACGTATTTAATTAATGGTCTCGATTTGTAGGTACATTACATAATAGCCCTATACCCTATAGCTCGCTTCACTCTAGGTTAACCCCGATTGTCTATTATTTCGCTTTAAAATATAATTTGAAATATTCTCAGGCTATGTGAGTCATCACCAAAATGAGACTTTTAAACATCGAAATTCTCAAATAAAACCCTTAACTCTCCACTTCCGTCTGAAAACTCGTCGGGAATTGTATATCGATTTGTAGAATGAAATTAACCAACATGCACTGCTGCAGACCAAAACCAACCCTTATTGTAGTGTTTCTAGGTTGGTTTCAGTTTGCAGAAGCGTGTGTGGGTTGGTTACATTTTGCAAAACTACGCCCAAATGTAAAACAATTTTCATAATGAATTCGGTACCTTTGTAAGAGCACTCAGCACGTGTCCATTAAAAATGTACACGTGTTGTTGGTGCAAAATTAAACACTACACAATGGGTTTAAGGAATACCCAATGACGGTGGACACGAGGGTCACGTGGGCCGATGATATGGCATTTTATAAATAAATAAATATCGCCAGACAGACACACCAACTGTACGGTCCCAAACTAAGCAAAGCTTGTACTATGGGTACCGTACAATGGACTGGGGGCGAACCCAGTAACACCCAGACCAGGGCAAATGACGAAAAGGCCATTTCCGAAATTTGCCCCGCGACCACCATGTGCAGAGAGCCGAGCGGCCTACGCTCGGACCACTGCGCCAAGCGGTCGTCGCCACTTGATTTTTTATTTTCATAACTCCATGAAACAACATTAAACCTGCACAAACCTTTACATTCCAACCTCAAAAATTACACCTTTACAAATTCAGGCCTCGTTTACCCTCCCGTATAAATTAGTATCTGTCAAACGAACAGTAGGGTTGTACATTCATTACTGAATGCAGTCCATGTTTCAGTGCCCGGGACTGGCCGTGGGGCGGAATGTTTCGCGTTTTTCCTTTTTGTGCCACCCCTAAAAGCAAGCTTTGATGGCAACGCAGGAATTTTGCGAGTTGCCGAATGTTTGCTTTACAGTGGGTTCCTATTTGTAAGAATATTGCAAATGTTAGAATAAATTCTTGTATTTGGTACTTAATCAAAGAAAATCGTCGCAAAGTAGCTATTACGGCTGCGTTTGCTGCGTTGTTGGACGTAATTTAATCTACGACTTAAGGTTCGTATTAATAAAAAAATCTCAAGTCTGGGACCGATCTTGAGTACACTCTTGACAAGTAATTTTGTACTGGTATGACATAAGAATGACATTTCTTAGATTTATTAATACGGGCTTAAGGCTCGAATGCAACGTTTCGCATAGACGTAGGTACCACAAGACAGTTAATTAATGAGAATCATTGTCCGGTAAAATATGGAGGGACTTCAATGTTTTGATTAATGGGCGAGGACAAAATCCCTACTCTAGTAGGTCTACTACTTTAAGACAACACGGCCTGTCTTACGAAGTTCGTCCTACTCTTATTTCTGCATGATATTACGTCTGGGGAATAAAAGTTTGTGAGTATAAATCCGCGCTAAGACAACTTTTGTTTCATTTGCAATGTCTAAATCTATAGTGCATTTTTCCTTAAGATTCGGATTTAGTTAACAATCTTAGCATGTCATTTTAATGTTATTCACCTTTCAAAATTATTAAAAGACGTTCTTATAATAATTAAAAATACTCAAATATTAACGTTTTTTAACCTAACACCATTTGGAAAACTAATAATTATAGATGTATTATAAACAGATATTTAAAAATAAAATATTAAATGGCATGCCAAAATTGTTTACTAAATCCCCATCTTAAGGAAAAATACACTTTACGCTTTTTCTCCTTGTTAAAGACGATTCCACTTTATTTATGAATAGAATCGGAGTACAAAAAATGCTTTTCGATTATTTATAACTAGTATCCATAAAGGTATATTATAATATTACTATTATACTATAGTATGTTCACCTTTCATCTTGGGCCGCAAGTCTGTTAATTTTATAAATTTAATAGCTGAGCCCGCGACTTCGTCCGCGTGGAATTTAACTTAACAAAAAAGCCCGCTCCCGCGTTTAGAGCCCGCGCGACAGGACCCAGTTTTTTGTTTTACTAAAATAAAAGTAGCCTAAGTTACTCCTTATAACCTCAGCTATCTACCAGTGAAAGTCCCGTCAAAATCGGTCCAGCCGTTTTGGAGATTACCCGGAACAATCACACAGACAGACAGACAGACAGACAAAAAAAAATTAAATTGCGTTTTTGCTATAGGTGTCGTATGTACTTTCATATGCACTTAGTGAAAAGGTGTTATTTTGATATTACAAACAGACACTACAATTTTATTTATTTGTATAGATGTATAGATATTCCATTGGAAAGCAATTGTTCATTTATAAATAACTAGTATTCCCGTTGTAATGGTCGAAATTTGACTATAATTCATTTAAATTTAAAAAAGCATTAAGCTTTGATTGTCAAAGACTATTTGATACTGGCACGCAGAATGCACTATGGAAGTTCCGCCCTCCAAAAACTGTGACCGTTTTTCAGGCAGACATTCAGTCGGTGTGGAGGTTACAAATGTGTGTGTATCAATTCATGGCTGTGTGTGTAATGTTTTATTTATTGATTTTAATGTATTTCTAAGTATAAAATATAAAAATACTAGCTGTGCCCCGCGACTTCATCCGCGTAGTATTGGATTATTGGGTTAAAAAGTATCCTATATGTTAATCCCGGTTATAATCTATCTGTGTTCCAAATTTCATCCAAATCCGTCAGTAGTTTTTGCGTGAAGGAGTAACAAACACACATACATACATACATACATACATACATTCATACATACATCCACACTCACAAACATTCGCATTTATAATATTAGTAGGATCGGCATTTTGCACTCCTTCTCTATATCTATACAAATAAATAAAATTGGAGTGTCTGTTTGTAATATCAAAATAACACATTTTCACTAAATGCATATGAAAGTACATACGACACCTATAACAAAAACGCGATTTTTTTTTTTTTGTCTGTCTGTCTGTCTGTGTGTTTGTTCCGGGTAATCTCCGAATCCGCTGGACCGATTTTGACGGGACTTTCACTGGCAGATAGCTGACAATTTAGGGAGTAACTTAGGCTACTTTAATTTTAGAAAAACAAAATTTTAAAAATGGGTTCTGTAGCGCGGGCTCAGAACGCGGGAGCGGGCTTTTTTGTTAAGTTAAATTCCACGCGGACGAAGTCGCGGGCTCAGCTAGTCAACAATAAGTGTGCCAAATTTCATACTCCTCCGTCCGCGCAATTTTCGTATTAAGCGTTTGAAAGTTTTTCCTTCACGTATTAATATAGATAATTATTGTCTTTGCTCCAAAAATAAGTAGTCCATCAAATCTTTCAGAGACAGAACGGAGTCGTCTTCTTCGTGCGAATGACCTTTGATAAAAGCCTCTTACAAATTGGTTTTGAGTTGGTTCTAAAATTCCATTCCGTATTTCATTACATCACAAAACTTGCAAATTGAATCCATTGAGCGCCCTGCATTGTAAAATAGCACGTGTGTGGAACACGCATCAATATGCATATGAAAATGAAATTCCGTCGGCAAGCTGTTGAAGCAGTAAATAAGATCCGGAATAAATATCCGGAGCCAACTGAACCCGGGGTGCTCGGTCTCTTTCTAACTAGTGCATGTAGAGGAGAAGGGTATATACAGTCGCACAGTGGTGATGACGAACCGTGATAGTCCCTACGGCTTCCCACGATGCAGTGATTGACAGTGCAATCGACGCACAGTGGGACAACTGAATAGTATTCTGAGCCAAAAAATTAAGTGCATTTTTCAAGTGTGGCGTGTTTGGGTTTGATTATGGTAAAATAAAATGGTCTACATGCCTATAATTAATATGGAATAAATTAAAACGACTTAAAAATATAATGTACCCACCTAATGATATTTGAGAAAATGCAGAATATCGTAATAAACATAGAGTAGGTATTTGGTTATTTAAAATTTATTTTACACTTAAATAAAATTATTGGAGTGTTCAAAAAGTAGAACTTTTTGTCCATAAAGAAACTCGGTAGTACCAGTGGGCGGCGTCATGCTGTCGCATCGGAAATAGAAACGTTAGAAATGCTGGTGTGGATCCAGATTTGGAAGTGAAAGGTTTCACGAGAAATTCTTTCGCACAATTTTACTACTTCGTTCAAATTTGTCTCACATAAACAAGTTTTTAGGGTTCCGTAGTCCGTACGACGAACCTTGTTTTAAATTAGTATCTATTCATATAAATTTAAATATAATATATAATTAATTCCTGTGTAAAACTTAGCGAATCCAATTACAAAAATAAAAGGGTAGATTAGATAGCTCATACAATTTTTGGCCGTAGAGCCAATTGACGGGCTAGCTCGACTAGGGTAGTACCATCCTATCACAGAAGATTGGCGTAAAGTAGGTATTATACCTGCGTATAAAACGATGCGTGAGAGAGCCAGAAGCGCCAACCTCTCCCTCTGTCCCACTCCCCTTCAGGTCGGTAACGTGCGAGTAACATCTTTGGTATTGCATACATTTATAGACTACGGTTAGTGCTTAACATTGTTATTGTTATGTATATATAAAAATACTAAAAATGAAATGCTAAATTTTACACGACATTGTTCATAAAACTCAGCTCTATCAAAAACGTAGAGAGTACCGTTCGTTTTTAATAGAGCACTAATTTTACAGCATAGCTGCTGAATCTCACACGTTACCTGTTGGAACTATTAACTATTCCGCCTGTCTATGACGCAAACTCGTGTTGCGGCGCGTTATCACACGCTAATTAATTTTATTAACATCGAAACCGAGGTGTTCGACCCACCAGTATATCACGACCTTCCCAACCTTCCTAACTTTACCACAAATTTGGTGAAGAAGGCAAAATTAGGCGAGTCTGCAGGTCTTGAAATACCGGTCCAATGTAATAGGTGGCTGTGGTGATTTATTTGTGATCTAATAAATTGTTGTCCATGCCCACATTTCGTTATTGGAAAGATAAGCGTTTTGATAGATTGTCACTTGAATAATAAGAACTAGAATGTATTATCTCTACTTTCTATCTCCGAGCTAAATAAACTCGAATAAATGGCAGCGCGGATTCCGTGCTGATGCTCTATCAACACGTCACAAAAAACTCCCAGACAGTTACTTATAAATTAAAAACAAAAAAATATTTGAATAAAAATAAATAACCAACTTCAAAAAACATGGGTGCACTAAAAAGCTAGATATAAGGACCTTACGGTTATTTGAAGTCGATGCCAATTCAGGTAAGTAGGGGTTAGGTACCAAAGAAATAATTCTAACGTAGAGTGAAGACAGTCATTTTCGAAATCAGTCCCCAATTGACAACCGCTTGGCGCAGTGGTTCGAGCGTAGGCCGCTCGGCTCACTGCATCGGGTAGTTGCGGGTTTGATTCCCGTTAGGGTAAATTTCGGAAATGGCCTTTTCGTAATTTTCCCTGGTCTGGGTGTCACTGGGATCGCTCCCAATCCATTGTACGGTATCCATAGTACAAGCGTTGCTTAGTTTGGGACCATACAGTTATACAGTTGGTGTGTTCGTCTGGCGATATTTATTTTTATTTAATTGACGGAGAAATCGGTGAAACTAAATAAAAAAAAGCAAACATACAGACCAACATAGAAAGGCAATCTTTTTTTGAAAGTCTGTAAAAAATCCAAGGAACCTACCGCAAATTGAGCCTAAAAAGCAATACTTGTGATCTCCACATCCATAAGAGTGTTTTTGCAATACTTTAAGGTACAGGGCCTGCACCTTTTTGTGCAACACAAATGCAAGAATTATGGCACCCGGATCGTCTTAACAGTCGTTTAATATTCAAAGTCATTTTTCAATGTTGAAATATCACAGCTTGCCACATCATGAGGACTGGAGGGTTGGGAAATTGCGTCTCACCCTCACACACTTGTGCCTCCATGAATGTATGAAGAAAATGTTCTTGGGAAAAATATTTTTACACTCAAGACTAACTAGGATATTCTTGTTTTTAGGTGGTGGTAGGTACTGGAATCTTGTCAACATGTTTTTGTGGTAGACCAAAGTGTTATTTCTTGCGTGCCTAGAAAGTGAATTCCTTATTTCGTGATGTTGTTCATTAAGAATTCATATAGCAAACTTTATTTAACATGGGTCAGCCACATGAATATATACAACATTTTGAAATGGTACTTATATTTAAAATAACAAGTTTCAAAAACATAAACAATCGACTACAAATTACTGGCAACTACAAAGATCTACATGCTGCGTCTGACTTGCGTGCGTAGCGCGTCTGTATCGCTACAAACGCGCGTCGACGGCGCGTTTAAAAGTGTGGTGTGCACAGGCCCTTAGAATAACAATGGCATTTGCACATATCCGGTAAATCACAATAGACGTATCTATACATTTTGGGAATTAATAGTAATAATAATAACTAGCGCTTTTAATGTTCCAGTCTTTGGCACTGGTTTCTCTTCAATGCGAGGGGGTTTCAAGCCACAATACACCACGCTGGCACAGTATGGGTTGGTGATTTCACACGTCTTTTGAAAATGGGTTAGATTTTATTAAAACGCGCAGATATCCTCAGAAGGGTTTTCCTTTACCCTAAGCAGGTATACCACAATCTATAATCATAATTAATATTATCGCCAAAATTGTGATGTACAAACTCAGCTTGCCTCTTCGGAACAGGCGCGTTAGTATTTATTTCCTTATAAAACTAGCTGCCGTGTGCAAACATTCTTACTACATCAGTGAGCATCTTGCGAGGCAGGTGACGCTAGGGGGTCGGCGGGGGCCCGGGGCCCCACACGAGGGGCCCAGACACTTGCGCCAGGATTTTTTGTTGATTTAGACATAAACACCGCTTAGTACCCGCTGTGTGTAATATCCTTGTTTTTGAGTGTTTATATCATAATAATTATAATAGTTTGTATTAAACTACCGAGCTTAAAATGCTTATCAGCACTTTTCTAATTATAATGATTCTTACGTCTATAAAAAATGATAAAATTTTGTGAAATTTACTTCAACTGTGAACTGAATTTTGAATCGGGAACATTAACACTACTTTTAGCTATGTGTGAACATAGTTTTTAAGGATCAAAATATAGACTGTCCTGAGGTTTCAGGACAGCCTATATTTTGATCCTTAAAAACGATCCTTATTAACGAGAATATGTAACAAGGCTGCTGTAATGCCTGGAAATAACTAAAATGATCTCTAGAAGAACTTAACTTCATTAGCCTTTCTATTCAATTATTATGAGTATGACAACCAAGAATTATACATAGTTTGCATAAGAAAATAAATTTCTTAAGTGTATAAGTGTAACAATATTCTGCGCGCGTAGCACTTTGCTACGCCGTAGCTATTCACGTTTTAGTAATTTGTTTTATACTTAACTAAGTAGTTAAGCAATAAAATATAAGAGATCATTTCGGTGTTTTACATAGAGGATAGCTAAATAAAGAAAATTATTCACCGAACAATTTGATTAATTTTAAAATATTTCAGTACTTAATTCTCCAAATTTCAGTCGTAGTAAATTTGAGTGAAAAATGTTGATTATTTGAGGCAAAGATACCTAATGAATGTTATCGGTTAATGAACTGATTAACACTCACTACACTGTCAATGATTTCTTGTCTGTCGTTCACCAAGACTCCACTACCGTTTCAGTCAAGACTCCGGCTACAAGATTAACAAGATTTACGCTCACGTTCGTATTGCCTACCTTTAGCGAGGCGTACAGCGAATAAATCAAGCGGACCCGTTCGGGGCTGTCTCATTATCCCCTATAAAGCCTGGTCGGGACGTGACGGGACCGATCCGGGATGTCCGCGATTCAGCATTGAATATTTTATGCTGCTTTTCGATTCTGTGATTTAACCACGTGGCAACGGTTGTTGTGTCTCTACATCCCATTGTTTGCAAAACCTGCAGTTTTTTTTTCTCCTGTGTCCCAGGATTTACAGGATAAGGTGACTATGAAAAAAATAATGGAATTATTTTAAGTGTAAGTGTTAATTGTAAGTGTGGCAATTAGATTGCTGTTTTATTAAATTGAAAGTAAATTTAATATTTAGTGTTCGTGCATACGAGGCAGATAGAAGGCACCGTTTATTCTATACTTTTCACACAGATAATGGTGGTATTCGGCACCCAGATAAACAATAATATGTATGGAAATTATCGACGTCGCGTTACCAAACGCATAGAGTTCTATTTACTTCTTACATTTGTTTTATCGAAGCAGAAGGTCGGTTTTCATACTTTTTTTTGCTGGCCAGATATCGGTGTATTGTAGTATTTATGTTTAAATGTTAGTAGGTTTATTCCCATTTGGCATAATACAATCAGCATTATGTAGAAGGACAACAGTGCATCACACCACCCCAAAGACTCTAGAAAATATTCCCCAAAAATCATTACCAAAAAACTTTAAGTCTATTCAAGCCGACATAACAAACCAGTGTAAGTTATTAAACCACGGTTTTCACCCGTTTAAGATGCACCGCTCATTATATTATTCAACACTTCATCATCCAGGCTCCCCGCTACAGCCTGCAACGGTTAGAGAACAAAGTTTCGAATTAACCTGTCGGCCATTTTGATTCGTGCTCAAATTAATCCGGCGGCGTGTCCGGCCCGTGAAAATTATTTAGACTGACGAACACCGTAAATAATGGATTATACGGAACACTGTGGGTTGAGTAGACTGACTACTTTTTAGAAAGTGCCATGTCGTACCTATAAATCAAAACGTTAGTACGATCATTTCACAATGAAAAATGTACCATATCGCATGGTTTAAGGTCTGGAAATCATTTGCTAAAGCATAGGAACACTAAAATTGTTATAAAACCCAGAATTAAAAGTCTTTTGTATGACGGATTTGCACTAACACGCTTATGGAATTTCGATTTATGCAATTAGGTCACATAAGTGAACAAATTATTCAGTTTTATATGACGTGCGAATATCTTCATATCTGCTATAAACCTTTCAATGTGTTATAACAAAGTAGCAGGTCTGCAATAGACCTCGGAACTCTTAATGCTCGTATATTTAGGATGCGAGCGGCTCTACACCGATAACAAACCTTTTATTTGAGCGTAGAGGAGATATTTTTGCATTAAAGCATAAAATATGGGCGATTAGGCGCGTGTTGTTTGAACAAAGGTTGAATACTTGGATATTTGTTTATTGAGCGAATTTCAAGGTCGGTGACCTTTGAAGGGTCATTAAAGAGAAGCGTTGTACCTTTTAACTTGTGATAATTTAAACACTCGGTGAAAAAATATTTTGTCTTTTAATACACGCATAGACCGATAGAAGGAAAAACTGACTGATTAATCTATCAACGCACAGCTTAAGCCATTGAGGTAAGAAACATGAAATGTTAACAGTAGGTACCTTTTGTACTGTAAGCATCCAAAAAGGAAGCATTTTGGAAAATGTTACCTCTCAGGGGAAAAAGATCCGAGACCCACACGGACGAAGTAGTGGGCGAAAGCCACTTAAGTGTTTAATAAATATATACAGGTTGAAACAGAAAGGGTATACTTTTTTTGCAAAACTTAACTTTGTATTACTAACACTATCAGCTTTGGAGAAAACTTGAAAAACAAAAGGTGTTATAGGAATACAGCTGTTGATAGATTTCATAAGTCTACAAAACCTTTAGTACTTCAACTGTCCCACAAAGCCGATAGTTTTAGATTTACAAAGCAAAGTTGCAAAAAAAATACTATACCCTTTTTGTTTCACCTAGTAATTAAAAAATAAGTACCATAGAATTAAGCATCTATAAAACAATCCACATAAAATAAATGAGTGAATAAAATAATTACTGGTGATAAATATAACAGCGCGACACGTTAATCCAGCTGACGTCACACCTGCGCCATTTTGAAACATAATGCAATGCAGCGAAATATAAATGATGGTATAAATTAATATTTCACTTAAAAAAGAGTAAATTATGAAATGAATGAAAATGCACTAGAGAACAGAACTATGAATTAAATAACAATATAAGATAGACTTTACTTTGACTTGGTTTCAGGGCAGCTGGTATAAAAAAAAAACAGAAACAAACAGAATTTCTCATTTCTTTAGGCTGTAGACCTATCAAAGTGGGTATAGGTAGACAATCCTGTCTCCACTTCTTGTATCTACTATTTTAGCACATAAAAATAAACATAAACCCATGACACAAAATCACCATTTATTCAACAATATCACAAAGATCACGACTCCCGAAGTACGAGTGAAAAGAACAACATCATTCATCATTCGTACGGCTCAAGGGATTCGCTCCATTCCATTCAGGAGTGAGCTAAATCTTTTTGCGCCTCCGGTTCGCTTCGGAGATGACGAATGTGGGATTTGAATGGGTGTCACTGAGTGGATATGTAATAGGCTTTTCGAATAGTCGCTTTCAGTATATAGCGGTTACAATGTCATGTCTTAGATCTTCTTTTGTTACGAGCATGCTATAGCATCTCAGATTTCAAGTAGATGCTATTTTTTATGCCTAGAATAGATTCACTTTGATAGAAACAAATAATAATATCAGTCCATATGTGGGAATATTCTCAGTGTAGGCAAATAGTAGTCTCACTGTAATGTAATAAAACGCATGTTATAGTACACCACTGCTACATATTTGGAGAATACAAACGCGTGTTGGTGTTTATTTTTAAGCTCGCAGGGTTTTATAAGGTTGACGCCTCTATCTGCCACTCAGTCTGTGGAATTGTAGCTCCATGTATGAATGCATTTGACTACAATCAACGGTGTTAGTTTTAGTCTTGTAATGTAATTTTTATGGTATTAACAAGTCAGGTATTTAAAAAAAAAATATAAATATGATCATGAAGGTTTATAAATTTTTTATATGTATTTTGCGGCATTAAGTGGCAGGAAATAACAGAACAGAAATTTGTAGAGAAGTAGGTATATTGGGGGGTCTTTGTCCAGGAGTGGGACACTAAAGTTCTATAAAAATACGTAGAAATCAAATTCCCCTACCATTGAAAAGCCCGTTTTCCGACCATATTGTCGTCTCAATAATCTATCTATAAATATCACAGCATGGTGCCCTCTTCCCTCCAGTACTTAGAGGGGGCATCGATTGGTGGTAATTACATTATCCTACCCTAAGGTAAGGTGACTGTTAATCTATGAAAAAGTGAGGGTGAAACGGTGTCGTTTGTTCATTTTGATTAACGAATGAAAATGCATCTCTTAAAGCTATTAGGTTTTTCGACGAGGTTTTGGCAAATTAATTGTGGAGAAAGAAAGATGTTAAAATTTGAAAAAAACAATAATAATATTCTTAGAAACTACTCGCGTAATTTCTTAATTAATTCTAACAATCTGACAGCGTTTAAATTTACTTCGACAATAACAATAAGGAAACATTCCTATCACATCAAATACGTCTGTGGTGTCCGAGAGCCAAGCGCAGAGTGCCCCGCCGGCCGTTCTGCGCGCTGTTTTATACTTTTTCACTCGGTGAGGTTATGTGGGTAGGAGAGTTATCTAACAATATTTTTTTATACAACAAAGTCGATAAACAAGCGTACGACCCGCCTGATGTTAAGCAGTTACCGTAGCCTATAGATGCTTGCAATACCAATAAGGCATGCTCGCACGTTGCTGATCTTAAGGGGTGTGGGGCGGGGGCTTCCGGCTCTATCACTTAAAACACAGCTATAATAGTGGCTTTACGCCGATCTGCTGTGAGAGGGTGGTACTACCCCGGTCGAGCCTGTCCGTAAATGAGATATAGTCAGTTGGCTACAGCTCGGCTCTACTACATTTTTTATAATTGGACCTACTTTTGCAAAATGGAACCAATCCACACACACTTGTGCAAACTGAAACCAACCTAGAATCACTAACACAAGGTTGGTTTTGGTCTACAGTAGTGCATGGGTTGGTTCCATTTTGCAAAAGTAGGTCCAATTTCAAGTGATCTTTTAGCCGGGTTTCACTGTTGTGCGATAAATAATGTTATATTACAAAAGTGACCTTTTTGAAATTTTAAAATGTTTACCTAGTCCTGAGAGGACCCTAATCACCGCTTAGTGAGTAATTAAGTCTCGGATTAATTAATGCGTGTTTAATTTTAATTAAATTTCTTTGAAAAACAATTAACCCTATTCTTATTTTGTTTAAATAAATGCATTGAACTAATTCCCACTTCTAAGTTGGTAAGGTGTTAAAACTAGAAAAATAATAATGTTGAACTAAAACTCTCCCATTCATTGTATAAAATGTTATATTACTCTTTTCAACCAGCTTTAAAGCGCTCACAGGCAGGTTGTTAAGCGGTAACCGCGAGTGGTAGCGAAATATGGATGCGAAAATCACTTTTCACATGAGTTAAAGTGTGATAATAGTACATTGTTACACGAGTGGTGAAAGTGACTAAGACTAAGAAAATAAGTCTTTCACCCGAGGTAAACACTGTGCTTTTCATTACGAATACAAGGAAAGTAAAAATAAAAACAGGAATTGGCTAAATAAATAATACAAGGAAGTATGAACTATACTCTACAACTCGAAAAAAAAAAAAGATCGGATTGCCACCTATTTTGTTTTTTTGTCGTTGGCCGGCCAACTTTAATATTTAGCCATTATTTTTTTTTAATATTTCCCCAAATCTATGTTATTTTAAAGAAATTGTTGAAACTAAATTATAATTAAGTCATTTAATAATATATATTTTTTAATTAATACTCAACTTTATGTTATTTAAATTTTACATCGAGCTGTAATTGAGTGACTGTAGAAAAAGTTTGAACATGGTTCCATAGAAATGTGAAAATGGAACTAGTTTTTTTTTATAAATTGACAGCTGTCAGTTGAAAGCGATTCTCCCGGGCCGGAAAAGTATTACTTTCACCCCGCTCCTCAGGCAACTTCAGACCTACTTTCAGAGTATGAGTAATGAAAAATATATTTCCTTTTTTTATTTATGATTATATTACTGGAAAATAATATTAATGGTATAAAATGTAGTTACATGTACTTACTTGTACTAACATGTTGTATAGTGAGTAATTGAGTCCAGAACTATTGAATAGTGAGGCATATTATGGCAAATTTTTCGATTGTAGACAATATATATCAAATAATATTTACCGTTTTATGCTTGTAAGGTTTCTTATGGTCCGAGTCCAACATTATTATAACAGTTTTTCATAAAATCGTCATAATAATATTATGCTTTACGAGATAAATAACTATGTGGAATGAACGTATCATAATTAAAGTAAAGTATCTTTGTACATTACATCGCTGTACTCAATTGTTAAACAATAATTAATTCAAAGAATGTATAAACAAAACTTCAAATAATCCTTTTAGAGGTGTTCCGGGGCTTTTGTCCGTAGGTTTATCTGGTCGACACTACCTCGAATAGAGGGATCATTCGGCATTAGTGAGGTCCACGCGACGGGGAGCGATAGTGTTGTGCCGTAATGGGAGGATCCCGGAAAGGGGATATTAGAATTATTACGATTTTTAGCGACGTTTGAGATGTATAACTTAGAGAGTCTGACGTTGTAGATTCTTCTCTATCATCTTGCTAAAACTAAACTTAGCTTATCTCAGTGAGTAATAAGTAAGTTCCTAATTAAAGATGTCAATTTTTTTAACAAGTTTGTCCAGTAAATGTAAATTTATATGTAACATGCTATAATAAAATAAATAGTTTATAGTTTAAGGTGTAACTAAGACTTGTTGTATTGGATTCATAATTCAAGACATTCCGGAAAAAACCCAACATATCCCAACGCTATTGGGGATCCCGCCAGTGGAGGCGGGGTGCATTAATATTCTAACTTTGTCGAACGTGTTTTGTTTTAAGTTTGGCTATTTTGTTTTTGTTTTAATTAGAGCCTTGGCCTACGTGTACGAGTCGTTAAATGGACTCGCTCGATAAATAAACTGTCCGCTAAAAATAAATGCGTACTTCGCAATTTTATTTTAGGAAATCGTAAGTATTTATGATAAGTATTTTAGCAGTGATAGCCGTTTGGTTAAAGCAGGCGTCTTGCGGGCACCAGGTCTTGGATTCAAATCCCGACTCGCACCTCTGGATTTTTTGAAATCTATGTGCGAATCATAATTTTTATATGATTATCACTTGCTTACGGTGAAGGAAAACATCGTGAGGAAACCTGCATGTCTTAGAAGATCTAACCAATTTTCGAAAGACATTTGAAATCCGTCAACCCGCACTGGGCCAGCGTGGTGGATTATGGTTTGAATCCCCCTCATGTTGAGGGGAGGCCCGTGCCCAGCAGTGGGACATCAAAAGGGCTAAATTATTATTATTATTAGTAAGTATTTAAGTTATTACTTATCGCCCGACTATATACTCTATGGTTCTAAACTAAGCAACGTTTATACTATGGACGGGGGCAATCCCACTGACACCCATACCAGGGCAAATTAAGAAAAGGCCACTTCCAAAAATTGCACTGACCGGGAATCGAACTCATAACTGACCGGTGTAGGAAACCGAGCGGCCTACGCTCGAACCACTACACCAAGCTGTCGTTATAAATAGGTTAAACAAGTCAATGAAATATTGTGTTAACTTAAACAATTGAACATTTATTGATTTATGCATACTTACCTATTTGAAAATAAAACTTGTTTAAAAAAAAAATGAAAACCGGTCATCAAACCCAGGCCCTCGCGATCAAAATGCGATTGGTTAGATTAACAAGGTCGAAAAAATATTGTGAACAAAATAATCGACAGGTAACAGCCATCCTTACACTATTATCTACATCGACAACTCAAAAGTACTACTTACACAATAGGTACCCTATTCCCTAGACATTTTGATTCATTTTGATTAATACGACTTCACAAAGACTGGTTGCTTGTTCAACTTAACTCCAGTGTAATTTATGGGGTTACTTGTAATTTATTGCATAATAATGGAGGGACATTATGAGCTGCAGATTATAATAGCTAATTTTGCTGAAGAAGTGTTTGAAGCGAAATATTAAGCACTCGGGTAGATACCTAATGTATTTTATGTCTCAGTTTTGTCTAGAAGCGACAGTACTAGGTAAGAGCGGTCAAAAATAATAGATACCGAAAGCGTGTATCTACTTGAAAATTCTATACAAATAAATAAAATTGGAGTGTCTGTTTGTAAATTTTTTTTAAATCGGGTTTGCTATATGTGTCGTATGTACTTTCATATTATGCATTTAGTGAAAAGGTGTTATTTTGTTATTACAAACAGACACTCCAATTTTATTTATTTGTATAGATGGAGGGTCCTCAAAATCAGGTTAGTTAGAATACCGACCCCAATATAAAAATATGTAGCAGTCTAGAGGTAACTTATACCATTTGTTATTATTACGCTTGGTTTGCAGTGACGAAACATTCATACAAAATCGTATTGCTGTAAGTAGGTACCTATATTGACATAATTCCAAGTTGTATGAATAAATATCTTATTAAGTATTTTGTTTACACTAATTGATTACTCAGATTAATTGTAAATTTGACAGCAAAGTTGGCCAACTCATGGAATAAGAAAAAAACATTGTTAAAATATTTTTAATGGGTAAACATTAAATTGCCGATGTAAAACTCTATGTAATATTTTTTTCGAAGCACAATTATGTCAGCAAATACTGTTATGCGTTTTTTTTGTTATGGTTAAAATCTGAAACAAACACTGGCAGCTAGTAATCGAAATAACACCTTTTCACTAAATGCATATGAAAGTACATACGACACCTATAACAAAAACGCGAATTAAAAAAAAATTGTCTGTCTGTCTGTCTGTCTGTGTGTTTGTTCCGGGTAATCTCCAAAACGGCGGGACCGATTTTGACGGGACTTTCACTGGCAGATATCTGATGTTTTAACGAGTAACTTAGGCCACTTTAATTTTAGAAAAAAACATATAGGGTTCCGCGTAAACAAATAAAAACACATGAAATCAAAGAGTATATCCGAAACGGCTGGACCGATTTTGACGGGACTTTCACTGGTAGATAGCTGTTGTTATAAGCAGTAACTTGGGCTACTTTTAATTTAGAAAAACAAAATAAAAAAAATGGGTCCTGTCCTGCGGGCTCAGAACGCGGGAGCGGGCTTTTTTGTTAAGTTAAATTCCACGCGGACGAAGTCGCGGGCTCAGCTAGTAAAATAATAAAACTGATATTCGACCTCTTTACCTGACGACTACTAAGTACATATGTAGATTTATAAAAAGTTATATATTTTTTTGGGGTAAGTAACGAAATAATATTATATTATCAACAAGTGTTGACATATCTTTATTAATATTTTTTGCTATTAAAAAATAAGCCAAGGATAACAATAGTCTATTTTCAAATAGATTTCTGTTTTCATAAACTTAAAACATCTCAATAAGTAACATCCTATCCGTAGACCCATTTTTTATTCCAATCAAAACGTAATTATTATAATTTCAAACAGGTACATCCATTGCACACAACCAAGAAACTATAGCATGAAAACAACAGACCCCTCATTTGCATACCTACTGCATCCAACAAAAACCGGGAAGGAACTCATAACGCCTATTTAATGGGCACCCAGTACCACTGTGCATGCGATAATCTCAGTAATTGCGTCCCTGCATATAAAACAGGCGCAGATGTGCCTGAATCAGCATTGTTTATATGCGAGAGGCAAATCTTGCGTTAATTAGTGCACAAACTTCTTGACGAAACGGTGCGAGATCGATTTATTTATGACTAGCTGAGCCCGCGACTTCGTCCGCGTGGAATTTAACTTAACAAAAAAGCCCACTCCCGCGTTCTGAGCCCGCACGACAGAACTCATTTTTTCATTTTTAGAATTTTGTTTTTTCTAAAATAAAAGAAGCCTAAGTTACTGCTTATAACATCAGCTATCTGCCAGTGAAAGTCCCGTCAAAATCAGTCCAGCCGTTTCGGAGATTACCCGGAACAAACACACAGACAGACTGACAGACAGACAGATAGACAGATAGACAGACAGACAGACAGACAGTCAAATTTTTTTTAAATCGGGTTTGCTATTGGTGTCGTATGTACTTTCATATTATGCATTTAGTGAAAAGGTGTTATTTTGGTATTACAAACAGACACTCCAATTTTATTTATTTGTATAGATGGAGGGTCCTCAAAATCAGGTTAGTTAAAATACCGACCCCAATATAAAAATATGTAGCAGTCTAGAGGTAACTTATACCATTTGTTATTATTACGCTTGGTTTGCAGTGACGGGAGCGTGAAAATCGTATTGCTGTAAGTAGGTACCTATATTGACATCATTGCAAGTTGTATGAATAAATATATTGTTAAGTATTTTTCATTACTCATACTCTGAAAGTAGGTCTGAAGTTGCCTGAGGAGCGGGTTGAAAGTCATACTTTTCCGGCCCGGGAGAATCGCTTTCAACTGACAGCTGTCAAATTATAAAAAAACTAGTTCCATTTTCACATTTCTATGGAACCATGTTCAAACTTTTTCTACAGTCACTCAATTACAGCACGATGTAAAATATAAATAACATAAAGTTAAGTAATATTAATTAAAGAATATATATATTGTTAAATGACTTAATTATAATTTAGTTTCAACTATTTCTTTAAAATAACATAGATTTGGGCAAAATATTTAAAGATGAAAATGAAAAAGAATGGCTAAATAATGAACTTGGCCGGCCAACGAAAAAAAAACAAAATTAGCGGCAATCCGACCTTTTTTTTTCGAGTTGTAGAGTATTGTTAATACTTCCTTATATTTTTTCTTTAGCCAATTACTGTTTTTATTTTTACTTTCCTTGTATTCGTAATGAAAAGCACAGTGTTTACCTCGGGTGAAAGACTTATTTTGTCCCTCGAACTATTAGCGCCCGAGCGTAGCGAGGGCGCCAAACCCCGTCTCGGGACTAAATAAGTCACTTTCACCACTCGTGTAACAATGTACTATTGTTTACACTAATTGATTACTCACATTCATTGTAAATTTGAGAACATTGTAAAGTAAAGTACAGTAACATTGTAAAGTTGGCCAACTCATAGAATAAGAAAAAAACATTGTTCAAATATATTTAATGGGTAATACATTAAATTGCCGATGTAAAACTGTATGTAATATTTTTTTCGAAGCACAATTATGTCAGCAAATACTGTAATGCGTTTTTTTGTTATGGCTAAAACCTGAAACAAACACTGGCAGCTAGTAATTCAAATTTAAATTCAAATTTAAATGAAAGCCACTCTGAAGCCATTAATACCCGCTAACCAAATAATGTTAAGCAGTTACTTATCAGCGCCCGCAAACGATGTCCAGACAGTTCTTTCCACGGTAAATAGTACTACAAAATTAATGAGCTTGTAATTAAACCGGTGCTTAGACAAACATGGGGTCGCGTTCACATCAAAGCAAGGGATGAAGATTAAACATGGCTGCGTCTGCGCCACGTGCCAACATTAGACTGTGCTGTATCACCGAGATAACTCCACTGTCTTGAAATTGATGCATTGATCCTTATTTCAATGGTACAAAATGTGTAATCGATTGAAGGATAGTTTGGTGAGGGGCAAATTTATTTTGGTTTTCGGTGAGAGTTGACAATGTAACTAGTCTCAACTATCATGGGATTTGTCGTGTAATAGGGTATCTCTACTACTAAGCGTTTAAAAGCAAAGATAAGGCTGTTTGCAGAGCCTACACGATATAGGGTTTTAGTAATCTGCCTGTGATTTTGTGCAAGTCACTGGCTTGATGTGGACGGTCTATCTAAAATTGCTTTTTAAGCTTTTACGAAATGTCTTTTCCATATTTAGGTGGTCCTGACGTTCTCATCAATCGTTCCTTATCATTCATTTAGGCCCGTATTAGATGAATCTTAAGTCTGAGAGCGATCTTGAAAATGTCATTCTTATGTATGACATACAGTACCGTACAGTACAAAATTACTTGCCAAAAGCGTACTCAAGATTGCTCTCGGATTGGAGATCGATTTATTAATACAGATTTTAGTCATCCAATCATGACAGTGGAATCCGAAATTTTAATCAAGAATTATAATGACTCATTATGCTATATATTGCTTTCCGAGATACCTATATGATGATTATATTATTTGGATTATTTTATGGTGATATTGTTATTAAAATCTGGATACAGTATACAATGTACCTCTTATATATAAAATTCTCGTGTCACAATGTTAGTTACCATACTCCTTCGAAATACTTGACGGATTTTCATGAAATTTTGTGTGCATATCGGGTAGGTCTGAGAATCGGTCAACATCTATTTTTCATACCCATAAATAATTAATATGGTAGAGCAATGTTGTCCGGGTCAGCTAGTAATGTATATAATCTATATAAATATAAAAATCTCGTGTCACAGTGTTTTTAACTAAACTCCTCCGAAACGGCTTGACAGATTTTTATGTGTATATATATCCGGTAGGTCTGTGAATAGGTCGTAAAGTATATTTCATGCCTAGAAATAATTTATAGAATAGAATAGAATAGAATAATTCTTTATTGCACACTATTTATATGGCAGAACAACGTTTGCCGGGTGAAATTATAGATGCGTGGTTATCTGCACGAATGTCCGCCTAGGCATCGTTATGAAACTGCTACGGAGATGTAACTACGCTTATGAGAAAAAAAACTAAAAAAAAATATACAATAATAAAAATAAAAAAATCACGGAAAATCCGTCGATTTGGCGGTGCCATATCGTTATTCTACTCGAAAGCCAGATTTCCAATCCCGCAATCTGCGGTAAAAGCGTGCGATACACAATACTGGACATCGACATAAAACCTTTTTAATAGATATTGTTTTAATAAGTCCCCTGATATATTGTCAGTTTAATTTGGTTAACACGTACATAAACTATTTTATATAACAACATTGTAACAAATAAATAATTACTCTTATCTATGAGCACTAGGTGGGTACAATAACTAAATAGGCTTGTTCCATTATTTCCTTCAATTGTGAAAATCCAGGACTAGTTGCGGAATTCCTAAAGAGTTCCCGCAGTAGAGTTGGAGTTGAGGGTCTAATGAGGAAACGTCTTAGAATATGGTGTTACTCTAGTTTTCTTCTAGCAACTTAATATCCAAAGTTAAATATGTTATTTCGTTCATAGAAAATATCTACAGGGTGTTTAAAATACCTTTTCATTAATCATACTCTGAAAGTGGGGCTGAAGTTGCGTTTTCAATTGAGAGCTGTCAAATTATAAAAAAAATATAGTTCTATTTTCACATTTCTATTGAACCATGTTCCAACTTTTTCTACAGTCACTCAATTACAGCGATATTTAAAATTGAAATAACATAAAGTTAAGTATTAACCACTCCCGCTCCAACGTCATAATACGCTCAATCTGTCAAGCCTCGCTGTCACTTTGCCTGCCCGCGGTGGTAAATGTCATGATTCGTAAAATACCCTCTCATTCAAATTCTATTGCCACTATCGTCTTTCTGATGACTGTTTTAGTTTCTTGAACAAATAGGCTTTATGTTACAGAATAACCAATAATTTTATTACATCTCATGAATTATAAATCATCTGTTGAAGTCAGTGTACGGGATAAAATTGCATTTTTGTTGTATTATGTAGGTTTCTGAAATAATCACTGTACTAATTGACACGAAATTTTGGATTTATTATAATGAATATACATACAAGTAATCAAACAACAGCAATTTTTTACATATCTTATCGAAGAGATTTATAATAATCGAACTCAAAGTACACAGTGCGCGCGGCCGCGGATATGCAATTGCGTAGTTCAACGCATGAATGTTTATATCGTAATCAGAGTCTTGACGTGTTGTGTATAAGAGAAAATATTATTAGAATACTCTGCAAACATTTATTATCTAATTTCCATGCATGATTTGTAAAAATATACCACTTTTATTCACGAACTTCCGCGATTTCTGGCACAAGAGAACAAATCAAATCATATTTTTGCCAGCTGTTATTTTCCATTATCACACGTTATTGGAACTTGCAAAATGTAAAACATAAATAAAAACAATATAGCTCTTCTAATGTAATACACTCTTGCTGACGTTTTATAGAAATAAACAATGATATGGCCCTTCTAAGGTGACCCATATTTTGTTATGGTTTTGATGTTTTGACGTCGATCACGCAACACTCATACACTCCGTAGTGATGGGGGGCGCGCCGCTACGATACTTATCGATAAGCTGACTGTACGAAAGAGCGTTTCTGAACCTACTAATGAATAAATTATTTTGTGCATTTATAAAAGTATTTGTTTTGCGTACTAGGGCTTGCATTTTCAGTATTCCAATAATAAAAGGGAGGCTTTATTCGAATATTCGACTATTCGATTTATAATATTATACATTTTTGATGATCATATTTTAGCTAATATTTATTGACAAATATAATAGTTTATCATTGATGGTACAATGTCATTAGTTATTCCTGCATCTACTACTAATATATCGACCATGGAGTAGTTTAAAATGTCAATCTAAATGCTGAAGACGATTGAAGACGCTATGTAGTTAAGAATTAGACGATTTTCTGTGTATTTTTTCGTGATAATATTATATTTTTTGTTAATTTATATAATATGAACAAAAATATAAGGTTTTCATTCAGGTTACCTATTTTCTCCAACGAACGGCTTAGGTGTAAATGACGATTAAACTTTTTTTTTAATTCTTATATGAAACTTCGGTGTGCGTGAGTTCGTAATTGTTCTCCTCCGAAACGGCTTGACCTACCTTTCTAAATGACGTGCATGAGTAGACCAGTTCATAAACTGTAATATGTTTGTTGATATAATATCTTAGATCCTATTGCTCACAGTTTGATTTAAGATGGAATCGAAGTTGAAATCTGCTAATCATTTTCAGTCCGCGACTGTATTTACTAATATATAAGCCCTCTTCGTATTGAATTATCCTGATTGACTGACTCATCGAACACAAAATTTGGACTATAGGTATATTTTATAACTTAGGTACCAATAGTAATACTTAGGTAGCAATAAGAAACGATGTTTGCACTTAAGGGCAATATGGCAGTTTATTTAAAAATCTAATGTATTTCGAATTTTGAACCGCTAAAAATGTTTGTAAGTGTGTAAAAGTTTATATGCTCACATATTTGCACAAATGTACCTATACATTTTACACATTCAGTATTCGAATAAAGCCTCCCTTATTATTCGAATACTGAAAATGGTAATGGTATTCGGTCGCGGGCAGAAGCTAGTGCCTAACAAAGTTGGTTGTGACTTGAAACTTTTACTTAAATTCAATAAAATAAATATATTTTCATTTATTTCCTGATTTTTTCGTATAGAGTTCAAAAATATACAAGGTATTATTCACTTATCATGTTAAAGTTATTATTATAATAAATAAACAACAATATTCACAAAAAATTACATATATATTCATTTTTGCTACTATTTGAATAATTCGAATACCACCTTAAAAATGTCTAATATTCGAATATCTAAAATCATCGATTATTTGCAAGCCCTAGTGTTGACTCGCGGGGGGCAGAGCTGGAAGGACCTGGCGAACCTCGCACCAAGGAGGTGGAGGCGGATCTGTAAAATAAAAAAGTAAATGTAAGGCGATCTGAAATAATAAACACAATTAACAATTAGTTTACACAATAATTCAAAAGTAATAAATAAAAGCACAAAAATACTAAACTATTCAAATATACTTACATTTTGACCTGGTGGAGCCAACTCGTACTCCTCCGCCTCCTCCAGGTATTCAAAATATACCGCCTCGACGTCTAGGTACTAGGGTTCCTCGACGTCACTGCCCTCCGAGTCGCGAGTCCGCTAGAAGGCTCAGAATGTGCTCCGGCACCTCGCGTTCTCCCACATTCCATTTGGCCATTTCCTAAAATACATAAAAGACAGTAATGAAAATATAAATAGTAGTAGGTGTCATTGTTTTTTTTCCACATATTATTGAATCACTAGCTGAGCCCGCGACTTCGTCCGCGTGGAATTTAACTTAACAAAAAAGCCCGCTCGCGCGTTATGAGCACGCGCAACAGGACCCATTTTTAAAAAAATTGTTTTTCTAACATAAAAGTAGCCTCAGTTACTGCTTATAACGTCAGCTATCTGCCAGTGAAAGTCCCGTCAAAATCGGTCCAGCCGTTTCGGAGATTACCCGGTACAAACACCAGACAATTTTTTTTTAAATTGCGTTTTTGCTATAGGTGTCGTGTACATATACATTTAGTGAAAAGGTCTTATTTTGATATTACAAACACACACTCCAATTTTATTTATTTGTATAGATTACGTTACTATTCAAATAAATCCGAAAATCAAAATAATCGTTTATCGATAATTTTATCGACATGACCACGCACTACTGGGTTAGCTCAATACAATGGCTGACATACGCGGAAATGTCACTATTGACTTTAGGAACTGTCAAATAGATAACAAAAAGTCAATTTATACTTTTTATAACCTTATAAACTTTAAATTGGAATTGGATATTTGTACACAAACCTGTTGAAATATACCAAATATTATTGGAAATATGAATAATAACTAGTTATTACGCTATTATGTACATCATAAAGCCACTAATTTGTAGCAACACAGTAAAAAAACATTCAGTGTGGCAGAATTTCTGCCGAACTCCTACAACATTAGAATTGTTAGTTCAAAAAACACGTTTTCTGGCATTGTTTTATCAAAACTAATATCTGAGTACTTGAAATAAACACTTATAATGAAAATAAAGCCACTTACCGGTAAAAAAAACACAAATTCACACTAAAAGAGAGTCACTAGCTGGAGGCCGTGACAATGTTACGCGCGCGAAATGACTGTAAAATGAAACTTGATTTCTGGCCGATCACAAGCCACGATATTTATTTTATAGCTAATTACGGTCGTGGAAAATCATGCCACATCAGAACCAATTTGTTTCAAGCCAAAATACATCATAATATCTAACTAGAATATTGAATATTGAATGCTTGTCCAGCCGACACCAATTGGTGTCGGCGAGGCTCAACGGTACGGGCGTTAAGACACCAATTGGTGTCGCTGAGGCTCATCACGTTAATTAAAGAATATATTTTTTTTAATGACTTTATTATAATTTAGTTTCAACTATTTCTTTAAAATGACAGAGATTTGGGCAAAATATTATCACTTTTGAAATGATGAAAATGAAAAATAATGGCTGAATAATAAAGCTGGCCGGCCAACGGAAAAAAAACAAAATAGGCGGCAATTTTGTTTTTTTCGAGTTGTAGAGTATTGTTCATACTTCCTTGTTCACAATTTTTTCTTTAGCTAATTCCTGTTTTTATTTTTACTTTCCTTGTATTCGTAATGAAAAGCACAGTGTTTACCTCGGGTGAAAGACTTATTTTGTCCCTCGAACTATTGGCGCCCTCGCTCCGCGTTACTTTCAATCCTAGGGTAACAATGTACTATTACGGTCCTTGGAATAATTGTCTCAACTTCATATCATTGCCTAGAAAACAATGCAACCAGTTTAGAATAGCAGCCACCAAGAAGAAGTTAGATAAAATTTTATAAAGTAAATACTTTAGATTTTTTTTAATTGGCGGTAAAAATATATTTCAAAAAAGTGTTCGCATTCTGCTTACATTTTATACCATTTGATTATATACCAAATACCTACTTGTCTAAGCCCCGGAGTGTTATATCGGACTTGTAAAACACCCTGTATAGCACAATAACCTAGATGCGTAGGCACTCAGGGATATGGGCCGAAGTGGGTCGCCTCCCGAGAGGCTCCTCGGATAACGCGCGGCGACACGGGAACAATACCCGGTGCATTCGCGGACAGAAGCCTCGCACTTGGCACCGAGGCTGTTTGTTTTGAATGACGCTGAGTATCTGAATACTGCAGAGGATTGCATAGCGAAAATGGTACGACAAGTCTTAATTTTGGCGATATGAGGCAGTACTCACGTGCTTTTAAGTCCAAAATGAGCACTATATTTTCCTAAAATTGACATTAGATTTTCCTAAAATGAAGACATATTTTCGTAAAATGGGCACAATATTTTTCCAAAATTGAGATTAGATTTTCCTAAAATGGACGTTGTATTTTTCTAAAATGGTCATTTTCCGAAAATAAGGTGCTTTAGCTGTCGTCTCTGTCTATTCTTAATGCAAATGTATCGTAATAACAAATGTTGCCACTATTTAACCCATTTCAGGAGACACAACTACTTAAGTAGTAATGATTATGTTTTTTTAAAGTTACGCAAAAATACATATATAATTATTTTTTCTGAAATTATATTCTAGGAGAGTATCTAGATATTATTTTCTAAAGCATCTGCATCTCTTGCCAATAAATTGAAGGTTTTGCTGTTTACAACCGCTTCACATTACATTATTAACCCTTTCATTGCCGCGTATTGCGAATATTTCATCGAATAGGTACGTTTTCTGATTCGGTATTCAGTTCAGGTCATTTTGCGTGCAGCGTTCTGTCTGGACGGCTCCGAATGCCCGATTATATTAATCCTACGTGCGTTTTGTGCCCGAAATCGGTGTGGTGTGGTGCGGTTCATTTGGATGCCGAGCCCTGATTGGACGGTTACGATGCGTTGGTTTTTAATTAAGTAATTAGTTGAATTGTGTAATGAGGGGTGGTGTTTGCATTTTTAGTGCGTGTATTCCGTTAATTGGAACGTCATTCATCAGCTTTAGGAACAATTGAATTTGGTACTACACATTTATTTTGGACTGCGTCTGTAACTATTGAATCGTTGGAGACAGTAAAATAAGTCGCAGAAATAATAATAATTGACGGTGAAGTTACTTTTCTTTGTTGGACCCACCACATATTGCCACCACTGTCAATTTACAGGTCTCCAATGAATTCGCAAAATACTCTTAGCGGGTTGATTTCGAAACCGCAACGAATTTACGTCTCAGTTATCTTGTTAGCACTTAAAATATATAGTAATAAGTACTAAAACAAAATATAAACTCGTTTATATAATACCTAACTGATACAGATCAGCTGAATACCGGCTGGCATAAAACTAAAAAATTCTGTAGAGTAATCACTATCCAGGTATTCGCAATGTTCACATTCATTCGAGGGTTAACATCGAACAAAGTTTTATTCCGCTTTTTTTTGTAAATCGATCGAATTCGCGAAAACTGCTTCATTTTGCTATAGATTTTTTCACACATCCTACCAATTTACGAAGACCTTCCTCCGCCGTCTGTTTTCAAAGATTTAATGAGAGATAGAGGGGGATGTTACAAATTTTAGAGGTCTATGTTGAGTGGTTACGTCGTTGGAAGTTGAGAGTGGCATCGCAGCCAGCAATGTGTATAAATAGGCGATACGGATTGCGATCACGCGCCTCTAACGAGGCGTCGCGAGTGTTGTAGCAGGCGATCGATGCTCAACATGATGGAATTTACTGACGGGTACGTAGGTGATGTCTGAAGGCGTAGTGATGTGGGGTGTCAAAATTAGGAATTGAACCAAAAACTCATCATAGGATTAATAAAAAATATAAATTTACTTTAAAGGTTTATCGGTAAACATTAATAACCTCTCAGTACTTGCTATCATAATAAACAATAACTTTTGTTCTGTGAATTTTAATAATTAATTAATACAATAAAAACATATTTAAATTCAAGAAATGTTACCAATTCTACGCCCGCGTCGCGTCACACGTATACGCCTTATATCGTTATTCGGTAGTGCGAACGTAAACAATTGATATGTGTTTGATAGAACAATGAAATCTTGAAAGATTGTTTCAATAAATGTATGTTTATGCAAAAAGTCATTGAAAAAATGTTATTGTTTATGTTTTTAGTGATACAGTCCTGCAAGGTTTTTAGTGTTTTTCCAATAACCTACTAACTAATTATTTAGGAAGTGATCAAAATTTGGCCCATATGGAAATTTACCCAAGATGTTAGCCGCATTTCCCCACTGGATGGCTAAGGCCACTTGCTGAGCTAGGAAATGCCCAGCACTTGTGTCACCAATCTTTTAGAACGTGTTAACACTTAAAGAGTCTATTTAGTTTTGGATTCAAACGCTGAAACTAAATCTGCTTTACTGCCGTTATATACTACTTAAATTAGACTTTTAGGCACATTGGTCACTAAAGTAATGAAGATATCACACTAAACAACTATTGAAAAACCTTACCGGATGTTCAAAACACAGTTCAATTCACGTGAAAGCTTCCACACAGCACTTAATATAAGCACTTTTTTGTATCTACGTAAAACTACAACCAGTTTACATAAACCTGTCCTGTACTCTTCTCTTTCAAAATTAGTCCATAAAAGGCTTCCCCCATGCAAAACTAGAGGTCCACTTAAGCTGGTGAGTTGCATAGATGTTTTTTAACCGTAATAGATGGACCGGTAGTTTCGGGCAAGCGTTGATTTATAGGGGATCGGCGATGTGCTTAAAATTGCTTTATAAATTGTGGTGGTTACGTGGGCGGCTAGCCGCCTTGGTGGTAAATAGATGCAGCGGGTGGTAAAATTGAAACCAGAGGGAGATGCATGGTTTATCGAGTGTAGTGAATTGAAGAATCGCCGCTCCAATAGAAATTGTTTCGGGATATTTAGAAAAATATTCAGCAATAAAAATATAGAATTTCAATTTG
Organism: Notodonta dromedarius; assembly: GCA_905147325.1. NCBI lineage: Eukaryota > Metazoa > Arthropoda > Insecta > Lepidoptera > Notodontidae > Notodonta > Notodonta dromedarius. Next base: position 8,689,234 of record LR990165.1, on the reverse strand, counting down.
CTAATGACGTGGGTATTTTGCGAAAACACAGAAAAATATTCAAGAAAAAACCCCATACTCGATGGAAATTTGGTCAAAATCAGCTCAGCAGTTTTTAGCATTAGACAGGGAGACAGACCGACGCACTCAAAGATTTTTATGCAAAGTTTTCTAGCAATGTGAGGTTATACATTACGTTTAGGGCTAATGTCACTGAGCACTTTTATAATTTACAATATGACATTCATTGCATTATATGAAGAGGCCTTTAAATTATTTTGTCGATGTCGATAAAAGATCGTGGATCCTCTCGATTCCACTTACCACTTCCCTCGCTCACCCGTCTGACCACTAACGCTTCATGATATAAGTATTTGATAAAACCTGTGATAGAAAAGTTTCCCTTATACATATTAATAATAATAAAAACTGCTGAAAATATGTAGACTGGCTTGTTAAGGTGCCCGCGAAATTCAAAATTGTCGAGTATTTTTATAGTTTATCCAAAATCTGAAAACATTTAAGACAACATTTTGTGATTTGCGAAAAACACAGTATGCAGTGCGTTTATTAATACATTTATTTTACTCTAAATATTATCACGGTGGATATGATACTAGTAAATCACTAAATATACATAAATTGCCAGATTATCTGGATAGCTGTCGTTCTTGAAATGATTTAGAGTAAGTTGGATATATTAATAAATGCACTGCACACGGTATTTTTCGCGAATTACAAAATGTGCCTTTTATTATTGTCAGATTTTGAAAAATTTCTAAAAAACCTCAAAAAATTTGAACTTCGCGGGTTGGGTGGCGCTTTAGCCTTAAGCGCTGTTATTTCCACAAAGGAGGCACGTTGATTGGAACACAACTGTTTTCCATGAGCGGTACAGGAGTGGAGACACGACCATGATGTCTGCTTCAGGCTGAACGGCTGATACGGATTACGATGTTTTACTATGAAACTTGCTGATTATACCAATGCCCATATAATCATACTTAACGACTGCTTGATCTAGTCGTGGTTGCGTGGGTTCGATTCCCGTCGAAGCAAATTTTGAAAATTACTGTTTCGTAATTTTTCCTTAGTCTTGGGGTTATTGGCATTGCCTCACGCCTATTGTAACTTACCTATATATAAGCGAGGCTTAGTTTGGGACTATGCAGTTGGTATGTTGACTGACGATATTTGTCTCTAAATTATGAATAAGTAAGAGTTCTCATTATGATTTCCCATTTCAATTATAAGCTTGACATTTTTCTTTGTTAGAATTGTTTTTTTGAATGTGTGAATTTCATGGGAGTTAGTTCGTCATAAGTGTACTATCTTAGTGAACGTATAAACTCATTATAGAATCAAGGTTCTGAAATCAGTCTGAAACTCAAGTAACAAAATACAGTTCAGCTTATTACAACATGTCGGATTAAACTTACCAAAGCGGTTAAATTCAGACATTTCATTACAAGAATTTGATTTATCGAATGAACTCCGAAATACTGGGCACGTAGAGCGCGCTCTGGTAGAGCAATTTGCATTGCGATCCTGTGCAGAAACTGTTAATAATGGCTCTCTCGTTTTAGCGTGTGTTTAATATAGCCATTCAATTTACTGTATTCAAGTTATTTTGAGAAAACTGATTCAATAGTTTTACTTATACTCATAACATTAGATTGGGTGGGTGCGAGTTCGATTCCCGACGGAGTCAATTACAAAATGGCCTTTCCGTAAATTTTATGGTATAGGTGCATAGTGATCGCCATCAGAGCATTGTACGGTTACCACAGTAAGTACAAGCGTTGCTTCTGTGTAGTAAATAAAATTGAAATAAACAATTATAATACAACTATAGTATCTACCTATAGTTAAAAAACAAAATTTCAACTTTATATGATTTGGTACATCTTCTATCCCATAGTGGATAAAGCTAAGTTAAGTTTAATATAAATACGAGAAGAAATTTAAAAGTTGGTCTCATAAACAAAAGCGAAAACACTGCAGAATATCAAATAACTTAAATTAAACCGTAGAGATAAATAAAAAAAATATCGCCAGAAAATTCCGAAAAGGCCATTTCCGAAATTTACCCTGACGGGAATCGAACCCGCAACCCTCCGGTGTAGTGAGCCGAGCGGCCTACGCTTGAACCACTGCTCCAAGCGGTCGTCAAACATACAAAGATACACCGAAACAAAATATAAATCTGAAAGAAACACGTAATACAAGCAGCTTTAAGAATATTGCATCGCTCTCAGTAAGATATAAATTGAAACAAATTATTAACTGGCAATAAATAAGGGTTCGGAGGCTGCCAGGCAAGCTGGCAATGTGCCAAGAACGTTTTAGATAGGAAAAAGCTCTTGTTCAAGCCGGGAACCGAAGGACATTCGGACATCGAACTAATGGGAATCTGTGATTACAGACCTGATTTATGGATAAGCATTTGAGAAATTTCTTATTAAATTTATGTTATTACGAGGGATGCCTTTTAAGTTTTGTCGTTTGAAGAAAAAAACACAACTAGAACCTTATAGTACTTTTTATTGTTTTTCAAAGTATTCACCACGTAGCTTAATACACTTTCCCATTCGCTCAAACCAGTTATTATAACATTTATACCACTCTAAAGTGGGGGTGTTCAAAATGGCTGACTTGAAAGCGTCGACTGCTTTTTCACCGGACTGGAACCTTACCACGAAGACTTTTCTTAATTTTAGGAAATGCAAATAAATCTTTAGGGCTTAGGTCAGGACTGTATGGAGGATGGTCAAGAATTTCTACTTTTTCCTGCTTCAAATACTCAATCGTTTGACGAGCGCTGTGTGAGATTGCGTTGTCGTGGTGCAGGATGATGCGTCGCTTTGAGTTAGATTTTCGAAGTTGGCTATGACTTGTGGTAAACAAACGGTGGTATACCACTGTGCTTTAACCGTTCTACGATCTTCAAGTGCAATAGTCGCAATATGGCCGGTTTTTCCAATGAACGTGGCCACCACCTTCTTTGAAGTGCTTCGAGAACGAACAACTTTAGTCGGTATTGGCTCGTCTTGAAAGACCCAGGTTGTTGTTTGGAATCAGGATCGTAGGCATAGATCCAAGATTCGTCACCACTGATGATGTCGTAGACGTGATTTGACTCTCCTTGGTTGAACCTTTGCAGAGTTTTCTTACACCATCTGACGCGGGCCTCCTTGTGATCGTCGGAAAGCAGATGCGGTATCCAACGGCAAACTAGCTTTCTTACACCAAGCGCTTCATGCAAGATCTTCTGAATGGTTGTCCCTGAGATGCCTAATAGAGCCTCTATCTCTCGATACGTCACATGACGATCTTCGAGAATTTGTTGTCTCACAGCAATGATGTTATCTTCAGTGAAGGCGGATTTTGGCCGTCCTTCGCGAGATTTGTTACTAAGACTAGTATGTCTACGCTGGAATTCTAAATACCAGCTTTCGACAGTCCGCAGACATGGGGCTTCATCACTGAACACAGATGTTAGCTCTTCAAAACACTGAAGCCGTGTCAGGCCTCTTCTAAAGTTGTAGAAAATTATTGCACTAACATTTTCCTTAGAAAGATTCATTTTCGTACGTAACCTGACAGATTCTAACCGACGCTGTGACTAAACAATAGCATTAATTCTAAAACTTTCAACTGTTTTGAGATTCGAAATTTAAACACATTCGAATATAGAACAGTTCCAAATTCAAAATTGCCGGGAAATATGGAAACGACAGAACTTAAAAGGCATGCCTGGTATTATAGAAATATGACGTTGTAGCTTAAATTTCCCTGAATTATTTATTAATATTTTGTCAAATCAGACTATTCGCATAACCTGAAAATCAAAGTTCAATTCAATACTAAAATTACCTATTTAAAAAAAATCTCTTTACTTTCTAGGTATAATATTGCAAACTTAACCCAAATTAAAATACTGTACGATAACTTAAACTACCGTCTTTCATTTTGTTATTTAATTTAAGAGCCACGTCTCCTAAAACATGCCAATAATAATATTTAAGCATGTTAGCCTTGAGTTGAATGTATCTGAACAGCACTATCCGCGGCTTTTCCGCATCATTGGAGGCGACGTCTGACGCGTACAGAACGATGACGTGTGAAAAATGCGCCCCTAAACAGGCAGGTTAGCTTAAGGGTGCTCTTTTTAAAGGAATAAAATCGTGCGTCAAGGAGTGAGACTGCATTTTAGAGTGATTTTCCAGCGGTTTCAGCGGCTGGGGCAGCGAATCCATTCCTAATAAAAAATACAAAAACCAACTCCAAAAAACTCCAACAGCACTAAAGGTCCAGAAATAATTAATTCAATAAATTTACATTATTTAGAACTGGTATCAACTCGAATCTACTATTTCAGACTTACAGTCTCTCAGTCTGCTCTCAGTGTGCTCTTCTCTCAGTCTCTCAGTCTGCTCTCAGTGTGCTGTTCATTTTTAGACTTCTCCATGTTTATTATTTATGTGTCAATAGTCCTTCACGGTATGTTTATCTTTATATTTTAATTTACAAAGTATTTTGACATAATACAGCGTTGGGAGTGGCCATATTCTGCATACTAACCCATTTCACCCTGTATATATACAGAATATTTTCCCAATACTACGCCTGGTACCGGAAACACCGGCCGCATCCATATATCATGAAGACATCACATTATTCTTGACCACAATACAGCCACGGACGCTGCGTCGCTTTATCTACCCAAAGCGTAGGAATTATTCCGCCCGCATCTGAGAACGACGACAACCTTCGTGCCTAAGTGGACTTAAGTAGGGTGACTAGGTTTTAATATTTTATGGTACCTGTTTCGTTTATATATCTTCAATCAGCCATAAAACTGTAAGGAGTTTTGCTTTATTCACTTGAAGTGGAATGCACCAGTTAGCCTGTCACATAAGGCGCAGATAATTTTGATTACGTTTTAGGATAACACTTTGTTTTTTTTAATTATTTAATCTTGACTCACCCAACCTCATTACTTTTGGATAAATATACCTACTCAATATAATATGATATTCCAATTTGTATTCGTTATAAGTAGATACTTTCATTTTGCTCTAATCCAGCTTCTCTTCATGGCAGTCTTCTTACTGCAAGCACTTACAAGGCGGGCGTTTAAAATTATTATTTAACGCAAGTAATTACTTCGCGGCAAAATATTTGATTTTAAAACTAGTTCAAATTATTATCCAACATATAAAACTTCAATCCTTGTACGAACATTTATTATCTAAATTTATTATCTAAAGCACCGGTCAGCCATTGTTTTTATAATCTAAAAATATAAAACTATGTACCTCGACATTATGGTGACCCTCTTGGGTAGCGAGATTAGCCAGGGGCCCTCGTCACTGAATATAAACTACGTTGACTGAAACCTACTTATCTTTGCTAACGATTAATTTACCCTGACCTTCTGACCAAGCGTTGTCTATTACAAATCCTTTCCTTTGACTTATGGATACATAAGTATATTACAGTCCCATCCTTTGTCTCATCCGGTTCAGAGAAAACAGGGCTTAGACTACTAGTTAAGATACGATAGATAGTTTTGAAACTACTGTTTTGACATACTCGTACGCTTTTCTTTCTAACATGTCAAATTCCCTCCGTTATTCGTCGTTGGAGTCCGTGCCATATTTGCACTACGTTAGGACTACCTACTTCTTAGATACCAACCCGTACTAACTTGCATTGGCACCGAATCCAAAATCTATACAAATAAAATTGGAGTGTCTGTTTGTAATATCAAAATAACACCTTTTCACTAAATGCATATGAAAGTACATACGACACTTATAGTAAAAACGCGATTTAAAAAAATTTTGTTTGTCTGTCTGTTTGTCTGTCTGTCTGTCTGTCTGTCTGTCTGTCTGTCTGTCTGTCTGTCTGTGTGTTTGTTCCGGGTAATCTCCGAAACGGCTGGACCGATTTTGACGGGACTTTCACTGGCAGATAGCTGTTGTAATAGTGAGTAACTTAGGCTGCTTTAATTTTTGAAAAACAATTAGGGTTCCGCGTAAAAAAATAAAAATCCATGAAATCAAAGAGTATCTCCGAAACGGGGGGGACCGATTTTGACGGGACTTTCACTGGTAGATAGCTGATGTTATAAGCAGTAGCTTCTATTTTAGAAAAACAAAATTTACAAAAAAATAAAAATGGGTTCTGTCGTGCGGGCTCAGAACGCGGGAGCGGGCTTTTTTGTAAAGTTAAATTCCACGCGGACGAAGTCGCGGACTCAGCTAGTATGAAATAAATTATAAGGTCTCTAGTTATTTCTAGCCTTTTAGTGCACAAGGATTTTTTTTAAGTCGACTTAATTTTTTCTTACTGATATGATATTTCCAAGATCGCTGTCGGACTTGAGAACGATTTATTAAAACAGTCCTAAATGGATTTAGATCACGTCCGACGTTCTCAAGATCTTAATGAAAATCTGATAAAAACCTCGCTTCAGGCAGATTTTCACCAAACAATTGGGAGTATTTAGGCAGTCATGACTACACAAACTTGTCCCCGAATCCTAATGTCGAGTCCCGGGACGTTCCCGACATTTATATCTGCGTTCTGGTTGACTACGTAAAGAAGGAGTTAAAGAACGGCTCTCACTCACGATATATCACGATCCTAATGCCGGTAACAGATCGAACCGATAAAATCAAACCCCCTTAGTAATAAACGTGGTTTAGTGGTTGTATAGTTACACCATGTTTAGTCTTCTGCTTTCGAATGTCAAATTACTGATGACAGACAGAGCCTATTCGCTTGCTAAACCACGTTTATTAATAAGGCGGAAAGAGGACAACGTATATTCAAATAAAATATTCATTGTTTTATTCGTGGCACAACCATTAGATTTTATCGCGATATCTTTAATATTGCTGTGATATCGCTGGTATTATTTAGGATACTTCTCTCATCACCATTGTTATCCTTATTTTATATAACAAAGTCGGCAAGCAAGAGTACGACCCCCCTGATGTTAATTTAAGCAGTCATTAGTAATAGTATTTAGTAATAGTTAATTTTACCGTAGCGTATAGATACTTGCAATACAGCTCGCACGTTACTCTGACGTGAAGTGGGACAGAGGCATCCAAAGGAAGGAGGGGGGAGCGGTGGGGGGTGGGGCATCCAGCTCTCCTACTCGTCGTACGAAATGCAGCTATAACAGCTAGATTACGCCAAACTTGTATATGAGCTGTAAGATCTCATGGATTGGCACTGAATAGGTACTTCTTTCTCTGCCGAGTTCTTTGCTCAGTATCCGTTTACCCTATAAGAACGTATCAAACCGCGGCGCGGGTATAACTGAACGTTACCACGTGACCGGCGTCCCAACGACACCCCCGGGGTCTCTCTTTGTGCCAGTTTTTTGATCACATCTCTTATGAATTTCCTCGGTTTCGTTATTGATACTATGCACCCGCACATTTTTCATGTGGGTAGGTTTTATTTTATATCTTGTGTTGTTAATGAACGTGTTTATGAGAATTACGAATATACAGGTGACACATAATGGGTATACTTTTTTTTTCAAAACTTAACTTTGTAATTCTAAATCCATCAGCTTTGGAGGGAACTTGGAAAACAAAAGATGTTATAGGAATACAGCTGTTGACCGATTTCACAAGTCTACAAAACCTTTAGTACTTCAACTGTCCCACAAAGCCGATAGTTTGAGATTTACAAAGTTAAGTTGCAAAAAAAATAGTATACCCATTTTGTATCACCTAGTATGTACCTAGTTATAATTATCTATATATATATAACTCAAAGGCGACTGACTGACTGACTGACTGACTGACTGACATAGTGATCTATCAACGCACAGCCCAAACCACTGGACGGATCGGGCTGAAATTTGGCATGCAGGTAGATGTTATGACGTAGGCATCCACTAAGAAAGGATTTTGATTAATTCTACCCCCAAGGGGATAAAATAGGGGATGAAATTTGTATGAAACTTTGTCAATTAAATTCCACGCGGACGAAGTCGCGGGCACAGCTAGTAATTATATGAATACTTATGTAATTTGGCGGTGGTAGAGGCAATCTATATACAGTTCATACATAAACAGGGTGGCTCAACCAGGATAGTACTACTATCTAACAGAAAACCGGTGTACAGTAGCTATAGCTGCGATTTGAACGATAAGTGATAGAGCCGGAAGCCTTACCCGTCCCGTCCTCTCTTTCCGTGCCACTCCCCATCATGTCGGCAACCAATGCAAAAGCAAAGCCTTTGGTATTGCAAATATCTATAGGCTACGGTAACTGCTTAACATCAGGAGGAATGTAGCTTCATAGGCAAAAAAAGATCAATAATAATCGATATAGTCTGTGGAAGTAAAAAAGACAGCAGGAGTGCAATAATCCGTAAAGTCATGTAATGAACTGATTACAATGGATTACCGCGGACGACTGCTTAGCGCAGTGGTTCGAGCGTAGGCCGCTCGGCTCACTGCACATGGTAGTTGCGGGTTCGATTCCCGACGGGGCAAATTTTCAGAAATGGCCTCTTCGTAATTTGCCCTGATCTGGTTGTTCAAGTGTTGCTTACTTGGGGATCATACAGTTGGTGTGTCAGTCTGGCGATATTATTTATTACTCGTATTTATTACATTGTGCTCCACCTAAGACTAACTTTTTTTTACTATCAGTGGTAAGGCGAGAGCTTGGTCTAAGTAAGATTAACATCCTCAAGCCCCGGGGGCAGTAATTACAGACATTATTGGCAATCGATGGAATCCGCAGATTTATAGCACAGACTCAACGGGGTGGTGAATCTAAGAAATAATTATTATAAGCTTTGCTTTTGAGTTAATAAAGTTATTTGTCCCCTTTACAAGAAAACAATATTCCAACGCTATCCTTTAAAATATATTTCTTCGTTCTTTAAAAATATGACCCACCCAGTTTAATTGGTATTTTGCCAGTGTGAAGTAACAAATAGCAATACAAACACATTTAATAACAATACGATAAAAAAATGTGACCGACCACTTTGGAAAACCAAAATGGAGGCTCTAAAATATATTTATACTAAATCATAGAAATACATTTTTAGGTAGAAACCTATTCTATACATATATAATCTATTCAAAACGGTATACATTATACGTACTTATGTACCTACGGTCAGTGACATTGGTGCACCGTGGAAATGTTTTTTTTTTCTATGATGTGGTTATATCACTAAATTATTAACACACGTCCATCAAAGCTCCCATTACAATAACTAGTGTCGCTTATGTACCCCTAATAGACAACATGAGATGTCCGATGCGACACACGACGCCCTATGCGCCCACCCCAATGTAATACAATAAAAACATCGCAATTGTGACGTTTATCTGCCGTATCTATAACATTTAGGGACAGAAGATGTGGGCTATAAAGAATTGCATTTAGGCCCGTTTTAATAAATCGATCTCGAGTCTGAGAGCGATCTTGAAAATGTAATTTTTATATAACACCAATACAAAATTATGTGTCAAACGCGTACTCAAAATCGCTCTCAGACTTGAGATCGATCTCGAGTGCCCGTATGACGTAACATTTTGTACTTATATGATTTTTAATTACTAGGCTTAAGTTATTTCCTATAGGTACATAGTGTATACAAGGTGACACATAATGGGTATACTTTTTTTTTCAGAACTTAACTTTGTAATTCTAAAACCATCAGCTTTGGAGGGAACTTGAAAAACAAAAGGTGTTATAGGAATACAGCTGTTGACCGATTTCACAAGTCTACAAAACCTTTAGTACTTCAACTGTCCCACAAAGCCGATAGTTTGAGATTTACAAAGTTAAGTTGCAAAAAAAATAGTATACCCATTTTGTATCACCTAGTATATTTTTTACTATTTTTTTTTACTTTAATTCATTGTAAATATTGAAACTTTTAACTATAATAAATATAAAGAGTACTCGTAAAAAGCGAATAAGACATAAGAATGACAATTTCAAGTTCGCTCTCAGACTTGAGATCGACTTTATTAATACGGGCCTTATACTAGGCAACTGTTATCCGATTTATTGCACAACATATTCCTGATTCACGTCACAAACTTTTATCTCTATTTCGAAACTAAAAAAAATACCAACCCCATTGTGAGTAACATCAAAGCAAGCATAAAGAGTTCCCCGGGTGATGGATTAAGCTGGTATCGACATACATGCCACGTGTCCATACCATAGATAAGAGCGGTTGTAATGCTAAACGTTGGCGAGCTCGGGGGAGTGATTGCGGGGTCTTGCACATGATTAGGGACGGATAGCGAGGGATTATGGACGTAATTACGGTACGGTTCTAAATTTAAATAGTATATTTTTAATGAGAATCTGTAATTTTCTTTTCGGACAGTTACACTAATGAAAATAAAAATATATAGAAAAATAATAAAACATGTAAACTCATTTGTTATTACGTCAATTTCAAACCTTTGAACTTCAACTGTAATGTGAATATTTGCAGGTTTGGCTTTAGCAATAATTTTAAGGCTAAAGCGCCCATTTAGCCCGCGAAGTTCAAATTTTTTGAGGTTTTTTAGAATTTTTTCAATTTCTGACAATAATAAAAGGCACATTTTGTAATTCGCGAAAAAGACCGTGTGCAGTGCATTTATTAATATATCCAACTTACTCTAAAACATTTCAAGAACGACAGCTATCCAGATAATCTGGCAATTTTTGTATATTTAGTGATTTACTAGTATCATATCCACCGTGATAATATTTAGAGTAAAATAAATGTATTAATAAACGCATTGCATACTGTGTTTGTCGCAAATCACAAAATGTTGTCTTAAATGTTTTCAGATTTTGGATAAACTATCAAAATACTCGAAAATTTTGAATTTCGCGGGCTAGACAGGCGCCTCCACCTTAATGGTTTACCTTATTTGGTTTTCCAAAATGGACGGTCACATTTTTGTTTTGTATTGTTATTAATTGTGTTTGTTACTGCTATTTGTTACTCGACATTGGCAGAATCACAATGGGCCTGACCCAATGGAAAGAGGCCATTAATATAAAAAATATAAATTTAAACCGATTATTTTATTTATATCACAGAGTACTTGCCTAAAGCAGAAATATCACTTCAAACGCGATACGTCAATGTCAAAACGAAGCTTTTGTTTTACACGTTTACTTTCTTACGTTTCAAAAGTCACACTCAACCTTTTGGTAACCAAATCGCACATAGAATAAAAAATAAGCAAAGAGAATCTTCCATTACATGGAGTCATTAATATTGAAGACCATCGATTGTTTGCCAGAAATTAATTCAATTTTTTTGAAGGGAAATGGGAGCGAGGGTCGTGGGAGACTTATCATATTACAGATTGCGTCTTGCTGTGAATACTACGGTTTATATTAATAGCTTGCTGGTATTACAAAATTATAAATGGGATTGGTTTTTGCGCGGATTTTGTTTATCTTTTCTTTGTAGGTATTGTTCAAGTGAATGTTTGTTTGATGATGCATATCGCAAGTTTGTGAAATTATATTTAGAACCTGACCTTTTTTCTATTTTCATAAAAAATAAATTGAAACACGTTCGAAATTCAAATCAACGACTCGCCAAACGAAGTAATTTAAAACCGCAAATGGCTTCGATAAAATTATTACGTCATTCGAAATTACGACGCGTTCATAATTAGCCTATAAAAAGTTTTCTAATTATACCACCCGAGCAGCTAAGTTTGTTGGTAAATATTTAACCGGTTAATGAGTGTCATTACTTGTCAACCTAATTTGATGCAAAAGCGACAGCGATGAGGGGTACCTATGCAAATTAGAACGGAAATTTACTGCTCCTGAAAGTCAAAATATTGCATTATAATACTGGAAATTAAGAACGTATCTAAGTATATTGATGCTTTTTATAAGTAAGTATGTTACATCTTAGAATAAATGGACCAGATTTTTGCACAAAACCCTTTTTAATTTTTATTTATTAACATGGTGTTGGTCATAAATTACAAAAAAATAGTACATTGTTACACGAGTGGTGAAAGTGACAAAATAGGGACGAGGAAAAATAGGATCGAGGGACAAAATAAGTCTTTCACCCGAGGTAAACACTGTGGTTTTCATTACGAATACAAGGAAAGTAAAAATAAAAACAGGAATTGGCTAAATAAATAATACAAGGAAGTATGAACAATACTCTACAACTCGAAAAAAAAAGATCGGATTGCCGCCTATTTTGTTTTTTTTTTTCGTTGGCCGGCCAACTTCATTATTTAGCCATTATTTTTCATTTTCATCTTTAAATATTTTGCCCAAATCTATGTTATTTTAAAGAAATTGTTTAAAGTAAATTATAATTAAGTCGAAATAAAACTATTTTTACGGATTATATCGCGTTTATTTAATTTTTATTTTCCCGACGTTTCGGTTGCTTTACAGCAACCGTGGTCACGGGGGGTAGTCAATAGTTTTATTTCAATGTGTAGTATTCGCGTAAATATAAGAAAACAATATATAATTAAGTCATTTAAAAATATATATTCTTTAATTAATACTTAACTTTATGTTATTTCAATTTTACATCGTGCTGTAATTGAGTGACTGTAGAAAAAGTTTGAACATGGTTCCATAGAAATGTGAAAATGGAACTAGTTTTTTTTTATAATTTGACAGCTGTCACTTGAAAGCGATTCTCCCGGGCCGGAAATGTATTACTTTCCACCCGCTCCTCAAGCAACTTCAGACCTACTTTCAGAGTATGAGTAATGAAAAGTATATTTTTTTCGCAAATATGGTCATGCTTATAAATAAAAAAATATATACAACGTGTCTCTATATCATTTTCGTGTCTCGTCATCTTCGTCTATGTCAGTATAATAATATATTTGCACTTGATAGTCGAGCATTACTAAGATTGATTAATATTATAATTTATTTGCAAATTAGTTAATTATTGAGCTTCGAAATTTATATTTATTTCATTGGTTTACTGATGTTTTAGTTATATTTTATGTAACAAGAACAGAGAATAAAAAAAACATAACGATTGAAACTTCTTTCATAAAGGGAACTAATACATTTGAGTTGTAAGTTTCTTTTCTTCAATTTAATATCGCTGAAAGGGTTGGAAAGTGTGTCGGACTCGGTACACACGTGACTGATGTGTTTTCTTTTTGTAATGTAATACCTCTTTTGGGATAGTTGATTTTGCGTGCTGTGATTTTCTTATAAACAATCTTTTATAAAAAAGTTTTTCTAATAATGTAGTTAGTTGATGGTTATGTGTGTTGCCACATTATTATGATAGGTTAATCGATCTCAAGTCCAGAAGCGATCTTGGGTACGCTTACGACATATCATTTTTTCATTCATTTTCACATTAATTTTTTTATGTTTTCACGTAAGAATGACATTTCTAAGATCGCTGTCAGAATTGAGATCGATTTATTTATAAGGGCCCTAGTGCCATGAGGATCATCGTGTTACGGAAACGAAAAGCGATACGAACGGTATCGCATTGGTAATAATGTTCAGGTATACTTAAATGGTAATAAATGGTTATACAATAAAAAAAAAAACAATTGCCTGCACGCAATCCGGCATGTAAGATCCTGGACCCGGGATAGATCCGGGTGCTGGCAATAGAGCCACTACTCTCTGCGGTTGCTCCAGGAGGTAGGGTACTCGGAGGTAGGGTCCTCGTCCAGGTAGGGTCCTGGACCAGGGTAGAGCCGGATACAGGGTGGGTAGTTGTAGAATTAAGCGATGAGAACCCATGTCATAAATAATTGATAACAGCTGATAGCAACAGTATTGGAGTACTATTTAAAACGTATTGAAAACTTTTAGGATATTATATAATATTAATAATTTATCTCTTTTAATGTCCCACTCTTGGGTATGGTCCTCCCCTCAATACGAGGGGGATTCAGGCCATAATCCACCGCTCAGTGCGAGTTGGCGGACTTCACAGGACTTTCGAAAATTGGCTAGATTTTCTAAGACAAGACGCTTATAGAAATTACGATTCGCACATAGATTTTGAAAAATCCAGAGGTGCGAGCCAAGGTTTGCACCCGGGACCTTGAGCCCGCAAGACGCGTGCTTAACCAGCCGGCTATCACTGCTTTTTAGGATATTGAAAACTTCTAATATTGAAACTGTCGCGATTCTGTCCTTCTGTGACAGAAGAATCCCCTGTAGTATGAAGTCACGCCGGGTTCCGGGTTATATCCGGAAGGCCAATGGTGAAAAAAGGTAGATGACTCAGCGGTTTAGAGGTCGCTGCAACCGGGCGTCAATGCTCGCGGTTTAGACGGACAAGCACAGGTTCAGATGATCCGTGTGCAAGTATCCTGGAAAGTTCCATATTGAGGTGTGAAAAAAATGCTTCCAAAAACGTGCATCGGACTTTTCTTTCCGATGCTCTATGATATCCTCGGGATAAAACGTGGTCAATAAGTACGTATACTATAGTATTTATTAGTGGTGAGCAGGCCGAAGCAATTAGATACAATGGTTATGGTCAGGGTGACAAGACAGTTTTTTACAGCGCAAAGAAAAACAAAATAAAGAAAAGTATCAGTAAGTTTAAGTGGTTAGTCGTTGGTGGTACTTACAACGAAAATTTCACATAGCCACCTGGTATTAGAAATCAAATTTCCTATGCGAACTCAACCACCATTACAAACGTCTCATCGTTAATGAGCAACGAATGAATTCGCATCAATCACGGGCACCTGAGCACTGTTTTATCGACATTTATTTCGTAATACCGACGGGGGAATAATTTCCCAGCTAACCGTGTCACTGTGCGCGTGCCTTTATCGGCGGCAAAAGGTATAGGGGTTTGGAACAGTTTTGGAGTTTCTAATTTGGTCACGTGACATTGAAGGATTGAGGGTTTTCTTTGTAATTTTATAAAGGGTTTTTGGTCTAAGTTATTGCTGCTATGGAGATGAATGGAGGAATTTCTACTTTGGTTGGTCGTTAGGATATGTGAAGCTGAAAAGTAAAGGTGCCTAGATTATAATTTCAGCAGCACTACTTTTACTTTTACGCATTTTTACGTTTGCTCGTCGCTAGCGTGTACGTAAAGTATCAACACACGTCAAAACTTAAAATATCAAAAAAGACGTCAATAGATAACTAGAGATTTTCTATATTATTGAAACTACTATTAAAATATGCATGCAAATCCAGGAGAAAAACATAATCTATACATACATATACATACATACATACAAATAAATAAAATTGGAGTGTCTGTTTGTAATATCAAAATAACACCTTTTCACTAAATGCATATCAAAGTACATACGACACCCATAGCAAAAACGCGATTTAAAACATTTTTGTCTGTCTGTCTGTCTGTCTGTCTGTCTGTCTGTCTGTGTGTTTGTTCCGGGTAATCTCCGAAACGGCTGGACCGATTTTGACGGGACTTTCACTGGCAGATAGCTGATATTACAGGGAGTAACTTAGGCTACTTTAATTTTAGAAAAACAATACGCGTAAAATAAAAGCAAATGGGTCCTGTAGCGCGGGCTCAGAACCCGGGAGCGGGAGCGGTTAAGTTAAATTCCACGCGGACGAGGTCGCGGGCTCAGCTAGTTCCTCATAAAAAAACCTTTTCGACATACATACAGACAGATACAACATGTAGATAGGTAGGTATACTAAAGAGTATACATAATGTTTATAAAGCGTACACTAAACGCAACAGTTTGAATTAAAAAACCTGTGTAGTTTCATGTTTGTTAGTAATAGGTACCCAGAGGTTCAATAGGTAGGTAAATAAATGGTTTGTTATGTGGTTCTGTGGTTTGTTCTGTATCTACTTACATTGTTTTACTCATTATTTGTTTCAATTCAACCATTACTTTGTTTACCACAATGGGTACATCTGAATGGTATGGTTTTTCTAATCTTAGTCACCTATGAGAGTGATGCCGGTTTTCAAGTCATCAAGTATGCGGGCGTTGCTTGCGGGGATTGGTCCACTCACTTTACTCTTAACAACATTGTTGTAAAACTCTGTTCATTTATTTTATCACTAACTGTACCCTGCGCGCGTTGCTACGCTGTCAAAGATTGGTCGTACATACCAACTCAGAAACCTTTGTGGGCTCATGCACAACACTTTGCTGAAGATCATGACATGATCAAATGCATAGTTTACGATTAAACTAGCTTTCTAATTTAAGTACCTAAATCTGAGCGAGATTTGATGACTATTACTTATTAAGTGATAACGGTGTTGCCTGCTCGCATTCTGTTGCTGTTTCAGAGAATGTACACCATCTTTTATTGATTGAAAAGAGTAACCATTAAGATTTCTTGCCGGATCTTCTTAGTGGAAGCAGCGTTCCGAACCGGTGGTAGATTCTGACTATTCATAAATGCTTTGCTGGCTTACATGAATAATAGTACATTGTTACACGAGTGGTGAAAGTGACTTACTTAGACCCGAGACGGGGTTTGGCGCCCGAGCGTAGCGAGGGCGCTAATAGTTCGAGGGACAAAATAAGTCTTTCACCCGAGGTGAACACTGTGCTTTTCATTACGAATACAAGGAAAGTAAAAATAAAAACAGGAATTGGCTAAAGAAAAAATATAAGGAAGTATGAACAATACTCTACAACTCGAAAAAAAAAAGATCGGATTGCCGCCTATTTTGTTTCTTTTTTCGTTGGCCGGCCAACTTCATTATTTAGCCATTCTTTTTCATTTTCATCTTTAAATATTTTGCCCAAATCTATGTTATTTTAAAGAAATAGTTACTACACTAAACTAAATTATAATTAAGTCATTTAACAATATATATTCTTTAATTAATATTACTTAACTTTATGTTATTTCAATTTTACATCGTGCTGTAATTGAGTGACTGTAGAAAAAGTTTGAACATGGTTCCATAGAAATGTGAAAATGGAACTAGTTTTTTTTATAATTTGACAGCTGTCAGTTGAAAGCGATTCTCCCGGGCCGGAAAAGTATTACTTTCAACCCGCTCCTCAGGCAACTTCAGACCTACTTTCAGAGTATGAGTAATGAAAAGATAATTTTGAGTATCATGTTTTAGAATAGTAATTTAAAGTCACTGCGGCAATGTCAAATTATGAATTTTATATCACTTGATGGTCATCGATATAAGATAAAGTTTTAGTTCTAATTTTTTTTTCTTGATTGACTATATGTTGTTGGCCAGAGTGGCCATAACAACTTCACCCGGACAGAGGGCGAGCGCAAGTGCGCTCCAGCCAGAGGGGCAGGGGGGCAGCTAGCTCAAGGGCGCCCCACAAGGGACACGACCTCGGCTTGGGCCGCTGCCAGGAGAGGTGGCGAGGGTAAATCTACCACCGGATCGGAACGCGACCTCGACTGAGAGATTTAGTTGTCATTGTACACTAAAATATAACAAGTAAAAACGTTTAAAGAAACTGTAACCCAACTATTACGGAGGTTATGTCACAAATTATATTCAGAATTAAAATGCTGAAATGTAGTGTAATATTGTTATTCTGTTGGTTGGCATATTTTATATTGAGTTAAGCTGTCGGTCACAGCTATCGTAGTCGTTAAGCCATGTCGAAGGTCTTCGGGCGGCTTGAGAACTCCGAAACCAGAGTTATGTTAGCCACTAGCTTACATGATAGCGATAATAATAAGAGCTACGTGGTAGTAATTGTAGAGCCCTAACGCTCGTCGCAGATAACGATACTAATTAAATAACTCTACTCCAAACGAAGCCAATCGACTTGCGATCTCAATTAAAATGTGACGATACCTACCTGTTGAGGTTCTTCTAACAACGTCTTTCAGCGAATTGGAAATTATTTTGTCTATATCTGCAATAAAGTTTCAGATTATGGTCCATAACAATAAAATAATATTAATTTCATGTAGAGTAGGTACAATGTAGACCGATTTTGGGATTGAAACCGGAATTTATAATATTCAAGGTAAGAAACTCGGAAAAATACCGGAAGACCTTTTTGGAAATCGCCCATTTATTGAGGGTATTTGGACCTACTTATGCAAAATGGAACCAACCCACATGCACTACTGTAGACCAAAACCAACCTTGTGTTAGTGGTTCTAGGTGGGTATTAGTTTGCAGAAGTGTGTGTGGGTTGGTTCCATTTTGCATAAGTATGTCCATTTGGGGTAGTTAGTCCAACCAGGGCAGGCTCACTTGGTCATGCGATCCGCGCAATATTTACGGCGATGCGCTCTCTGGAAAACACCTGAATCAGTCGAGTTTGCACCATATTACCGCGTGGCTAAAAAAACTATTTCATGTTTTGTTTCTTCGTGTGACTCTTAGGCCTGTATTAATAAATCAATCTCAAGTCTGAGAGCGATCTTGAGTATGCTTTTGACATGTCATTTTGTACTGGGATGACGTTAGAATGACATTTCCAAGATCACTCTCAGATTTGAGATCGATTTATATATATGGGCCCTATTGTTGAAGCCTCCTTCAGGGTACATAATTTTTGATATATGCATTAATAAAATAAGACCTTATATACAAAAACAACAATCTCCTATAACATTTTACCCTTCTTAAAACAATAAGCCATACGACACAGTCATGGCAAAAAATTAAAGCGCAAAGTTGTGAACAAGGCCCAAAAAACTGTCGGCGCGTGACCCGCCTTCCTATTATATCATACAGGGTGTGCTCCCGCAAAACTCATAACTGGGGCGTGAGCAAAAAGTGTGCCGTCTCATGAAAGGGTTAAGGGAAATTGGTAGTTACAGACTTTGGAACAGAAGAGTGGAATATGGTTTCAGAATAGCCTATATTAGAATATTTTAGCCTTGAAGAGTTTGAGCGTTGTTGGCACATAGGTGACGCAGTTCCCGCAGCTCAGGGCAGAGAAGATTTTGTAATGTATGAACAAGCAGAGAGCTGAGTACACTATGTCACAGGCACGCGAAGGCAGAAAAGTGTCTTTCCTGGTCTGCGGCTCGTTGTTGTGACAGCAAAGATTCTGTGCGACGCGTGGCACTTTTTTATGAAAAGTGACATATTTGGGAAAATCATGATACTCGTATATCATTTATTTGCGTCGCAGAATACAAGGCTGGCTTGCCAAATCTGTACTATATTATAAACTTTGTTAAGCGTATGTGTTTCGGAAACTTATGTCCTGGAGTGCTGAGTCCAAGAGGTTGGTCCGTGGGATTAAAGTACAAATCTTTGGCACATAAGCCCCTCAGAAGTTGTTCAGAGACGAATTAGTAGTTCAATATGGGCTTCTAACGAAGCTGGGTAAAAAGCCGCAAACCGGCGCGGGTCGCCGGTCCAACGGCACAAAGTTAAGTTGAAACATTGCAGGGTCCACTCGTATGCCCTTGCTGTAATTCAACAGGAATGAATTATAACTTTGTTTTCTTCATACCTCCTCCCTTGCAACATACGCAGAATAAAAGGCATTGTCTTTCTTTCCTATTTTCTATCCATTTGCTCCTCTATTAGTAAAGAACATAACAACATAGTGTATTCGTTTTAATTAGAGATAATGAGAAAAGTATTAGTGGCCACATTCTTGGCATTACGACTTCTTTATTAATTGAGGTCAAATTGATATTACTCATTAGTCTGTCTATTGACTAAATTGTACTTCTTTTACCACTTTCATTTTTGGAAAAACCGGGTTAACGAAAATTTTTGTTTCAGGCCTACAGAGGCACTTGAAAATTGACATTTTTATTTTTTCCCCATACCCGGGCAGGTACGCGACTTCGACCTAAAAGTTCCGGCAAGAAACTAAGCAGGCGTGACTTTTTACGTATTCAATTTTATTGAAATCACCAGTTCCTTACATTTAATAGGTACAAAGAGCAGGTATTTTGGTAAACAAAATAGCACCAATGTGTTGCCTTTTATTTGTATAGGAACGTCATCTAGTGATGAAACATTACAGTTAGGTATTAGAATAGATACGATGACCTGATTATCCTCGATTATGTTTTGGTAGAGCCGGATTATCTTGACTACGTTTGCATTGTTCTGTATTTAATACCCGTATTAATAAATCGATCTCAAGTCTGAGACCTATCTTGGAAATGACATGCTTACGTCCCCCAGTAAAAAATGACTTGTCAAAAGCATACTCAAGACCGTAATTGATCTATTCATACATCAAAAGTACCTATTGTTAAAATGTCTGTATTTTAATACTGAAATAGCCGCCATAAATATTTTTTAACCTACCAATGTTTCAAAAGTTACGAAATCACGTTGGGATTCATACAAAAGCAACTTTCTCAGGTTAACGTAACAAGCTGGAGGAACAATTAAAGTTTGGCGTCTTGAGAAAGAAAGCCCGCTAAGTGCTTTCTTGATAATGTTTGACTTCCGGGCTCAAGTTTCACGAAAAATTAAGTGCACGTGTTACTTTTCGGTCAATCTCTTACGACATTTTGGGTTCGACTCTACAGGTTATTTCAGAAGTCCGAAATAATAATTTAGGTACATATACAGTAGGATATGTACATGCCTAGTGAAGGCAAACTATACGTACTAGGTATTTTTCACAAATTTCATGTTGCGCCCTATAACATATCCAATGGCCTAAAACATTGTGAACTGCATTTATAACTAGGCGTTAAGTGAGTATCTAAACCCAATTCTGGTTAAACGCAATAACACATAATGATAACCCTCGAAATTGCGAAGGCATAAAGTATTTGGTTCGACTAATTAGTAACTATAAATGATAGTATAATATGACTCAGACCGACGGCATATTGAGAAAAAATTGCGCTTTCACGCTGTAGATATAACTCAATTTTTTAAAAAAGTCACTAAACGGTCCTTTAGTAATCGGACGGCACCTTTGACACACCTACCTAAAGTTAACATAAAAAAAAATGATTTAATTTATATGATTTCTTTAGACAGGAACCTGACCGTTTTATCCACCAGTCCATCCATTACAGTTACCCAAACTCCGATTTTATTACCATTTAATTAATCTACACAACTTTCTATCGCACTGTCGTTCTACTAAAGTGACATTAGTCAAGTGTAATTGCGTCTTAACTCCGCAACTTTGAGTGTTCCGGGTTTTCGTCTCAATAAATTAAAGTGATTTATACACTCGTATCTGTCAGCTGAAACGCTTGAAACTTTTGTCGTTCGGTAAAAAAGCAAGATTTCTCCCGGGGACTAATGAAAAAGGCCTTTTTGTCTCCCGCACTTCGCTCTGCGGTTTATTTTACGCCTGTTCCGAATGGGAGATGATAAAAGGAAAGCATCGGTATGAATTTTATTTCGCCCGATTTATATTCTGATTTTTTATGCGACTCAGTTGTTGGTTTTTGTATTGATTCACTCGCGGTGAGGACATAGCTCACATCCTATGTCTGAATCCACTCACAAAGAGCTGTGGAAGATGGTGGAATAATGTCACAATCACACATGTCTTTTTTCATAACACTGTCTCTTTTTTGATGTCTCTCTCATTTATAGTGTTTGTATCGTTGTACAAATAAATAAAATAAATATCGCCAGACTGACACACCAACTGTATGGTCCCAAACTAAGCAACGTTTGTATTATGGGTACCGTACAATGGACTGGGGGCGATCCCAGTGACACCCAGACCTGGGTAAATTACGAAAAGGCAATTTGCGAAATTTGCCCCGGCGGGAATCGAACCCGCAACCACCATAAGCAGTGAGCCGAGCGGCCTACGCTCGAACCACTGCGCCAAGCGGTCGTCAATCTATCTGTTCACGGGCGCGGAGCCTGCACGGGGGTTCCCTTTGAAAACTAACGTCAGAGCATGCTTTGCATGGCGTAAATAATATGCTCAGAGGACCCTGTTCGTAGTAGTTGCGCACGACACTGTAACACTATTTTTTTGTTGTGGTACCTATGCAGCTTCTGCGAGCTAATAAATGGTTTCTTTCTTTATTTCTCACAAGAAGCTGGTACATTTGAGCTCCAAGTCTGCGGATCACATAGCTCATAATTAAATCAATAGCTACATATTGGGAATGATTACTTTGGGCAGTTTTTTTTATTAGGTGGATGGTTTGAGACCACTAGACGTTGACATAATAAAAAAAACAAAATCAATTAGTCAGGAGTCTGTTGAACATGTTGAACAAGGTTGAACATGGTAATGGACCCCCGATTTTTTGCACTTTCCAATTTATCAGAAACTAGCTGTACCCTGCGCGCGTTGCTACGAAGTCAAAGATTTGTCGTACCAACTCAGAAACCTTCGTGGGCTCATGCACAACACTTTGCTGGAGATCATGACATGATCAAATGCATAGTTTACGATTCTATAAAGGTCATACAGACAAACATCCATTTTTATATATAGATGTATGAAATGAAATTAGTAGAGTTGTGGCCCTGAAAATATTTTGCTAAGTGCGTGCGCGTATTGTTGAACAAGAAAACAAGGTTATCGGTATTAAGGAAAATATATCGCATACTACTTATATTGTTTTATTTCAATCACTAATTATGGGTATGACGTCGCCCAATTGTTTATTTCACGATCTGACCGAACATTTCATGAAAGGGCTATTTTCGTATAATTATATTATCAGCGATAGTCGATCTGTTCGTCCACTTTTGGCCATATCGTTAAATAGGATGTCATAAGATGTAGCAGGACATCAAAATATTCTAATATTCTAATACTTATTCTTTGGTCTTGTGATAACACAATAACTTATTAATAATAAATGAAAGTTACCTAAATCATTATAATAAATAAATTATAATAAATTGAAGTTCATTGTTAGCCGCCGCCGCGGCGCCGCCATGATGAAGTTACGTAAACACAGCGTTGCTAGCGCCTCTAGCGGTGGACAATGAAACGTTTGGGCATATCATGAAAATGACGTATGATTTAGCCATATGGACAAATGTCTTCTATACATTGATCAGGCAAAGGCACATGTGACATGGCCAGTATAAGTTGGCCATACGAATGAAATAGAACCTATTTATGAAAGGGACGGAAAGAACATACATCGGCGAGTTCTAAAGTCGGGCCAGGATAGCTATACTAATAAAATGCCGTTATTTGCGTCATTCTAGTTATAACTTCTGAGTCAATAATTAAATGGAATTTACGTAGATAGCTAAACATGTAAATTAACTATTTAATTTTAGTACAGTAAAACCCGTTTAAGACGATTTCAGGGACCCAACCAAAACGCGTCTTAATCGGGAAAACGCATTATGCGGGATAGGGAAAATCTCGAAAAAAAGCTCGAGATTGTGCATCATATATGTTACGTTTTTGAAACATCGTAGATTTTTCCACTTAAGCAATCACTAGCAAACGTAACTTTTCTGACCCATTAGAATTGGCACAGGCCAGGGCAGTTAGTCTCTCTTTATTTGCTTTACCACTATGACAAGTTTCTCCCTTGAAAACATAGGATTTATCTGGCTTCAATTTAAAAAATCAACCGAATTCATGCGTTAAAAATGTCTCGCGTTTCGTAATTTTGCAACAATTCGGGAAGTATTGTCATCCATGTATCAACATCTTGTTGTGCCACTGTCTCCCGCGACATCCCATGACCCGCTACCCGCTGCCACAAGAGACAAATATGTACGCGTATTAAATGGGATACGAATCGTATTAAGCGTTATGAAATGCATGAAAACATGTCTGAAGTTGCAGGGCCCGGCGTAAAATGGTGTATTATGCGTGATCGTTTTAAGCGGGTTCTACTGTATTTTAAAACTTTTAAATGAGGACAAAAATTATTCCTGTTACCCTTTGATAAAAGAAGTTCCTTCCTTTATCAAAGCTGTTACCTACCTACCTAAGCTTGAGTTGATATTGGCAGTGTCCACACACTTTTATTGTAGAGTTTGATACAGGGAATTAATTCATTATTTGACTGTTAGAAAAGTTGGAAGAACTGCCCTCTTAGAAATAAAACTAATAATTATTGATATAAAATATCTTGCGAGTGTCATGATACGAAATAATACTTTAGTCCACAATGGTAACTGTGTGAACTGGTAAGAATACCCTCTAGCATCTGAACATTAGTGCAGTTTTACCTGGAAAAACTATAAACCAGTACACAGTACGCAATTAATTGTTAAAGGTTCACCAAATCGGAAGATTAGCCAACCAAGTTAAAGCTATAAGGTTGATCCCCGTCGTTTATTAACAAGTCTCCAGTGAGAGTTCGGCGCGAGTGGCGGAGTGGCGTGAAGTGTGGTCACTGGCATCCGGCTGATGGATGGATTTCAACGGTTACGCAAATTGGTAATGATGAGGATGGTTGTGGTTGAGCCAGGATATAGCCATTTTTTTATATATCGCCAGACGAACACACTGTGACGTCACACACAATACTGTGGTCCCAAACTAAGCAACGCTTGTACTATGGGTACCATACAACGGACTGGGGGCGAACCCAGTAACACCCAGACCAGGGCAAATTACGAAAAGGCCATTTCCGAAATTTACTCTGACGGGAATCGAACCCGCAATCACTCAGTGCAGTGAGCCGAGCGGCCTACGCTCGAACCACTGCGCTAAGCAGTCGTCAAAATTGACTATAGCTCGTATACAGCTACACCGTGATAGTATCAATCTCTCTCACAGAAAGTCAGCGTAACGTCGCTATTAGGGTCCAATTGATTATGCTATAAAACGGGCTAACCCGCTTTGGCCAATGGGAGCGCTTCAATTCCACAGCCACACTGGGCTTAGCTCAAGTTAACAGGAAAATAACCCATCCTATTGGTCGAGGCGAGTGAGTCCGCTTCACAGCTCAGCCAAGTCAGCGGTTACCCTTATAGCTGTTTCGTACGATAAGTAAGACCTCTGTCCCACTTCTTCACGTGGACAACGTGCGAGCAATGTCTTTGATATTGCAAGCATCTAGGGGCTACGGCAACTGCTAACATCAGCTGGTTTGTACGTTCGATTGGTGAATTTTTTGATTAATAAAAAAATATTGTATTAAACTTGACATCAACATTGTTTGATTATGGTTATCATCTATACAAATAAATAAAATTGGAGTGTCTGTTTGTAATATCAAAATAACACCTTTTCACTAAATGCATATGAAAGTACATACGACACCTATAACAAAAACTCGATTTAAAAAAGTTTTGTCTGTCTGTCTGTGTGTTTGTTCCGGGTAATCTCCGAAACGGCTGGACCGATTTTGACGGGACTTTCACTTGCAGATAGCTGATGTTTTAAGGAGTAACTTAGGCTAATTTTATTTTAGAAAAACAACATTTAAAAAAATGGGTCCTGCCGCGCGGGCTTAGCACGCGGGAGCGGGCTTTTTTGTTACGTTAAATTCCACGCGGACGAAGTCGCGGGCTCAGCTAGTCAGTACTTATAAAGGAAAAAGAATCGGAAATTCCTATTTATTTTACTTATTAATTATATTTATAGATGTTATATTGAAAGCTGTTTTCCTGTTTGCGACAATTATCATGTGCCGACATGCTACTAGAGCTGTACCTACTATGACACTATAAAGGAAGCTAGCCCATCACCCAGATTAGCTCAAGTGTACTGGGCGCAGCTGACTGCGCTTTGTTTTCTTTACAAATAAATAAAATTGGAGTGTCTGTTTGTAATATCAAAATAACACCTTTTCACTAAATGCATATGAAAGTACATAAGTACGGTACTTATAACAAAAACGCGATTAAAAAAATTTTTGTCTCTCTGTCTATCTGTCTGTCTGTCTGTCTGTCTATGTGTTTGTTCCGGGTAATCTCCGAAACGACTGGACCGATTTTGACGGGATTTTCACTGACAGATAGCTGATGTTATAAGGAGTAACTTAGGCTACTTTAATTTTAAAAAACAGTTAGGGTTCCGCGTAAAAAAATAAAAACACATGAAATCCAAAACTATCTCCGATACGGCTGGACCGATTTTGACGGTACTTTCACTGGCTGCTGGCTGCTTATGTTATAAGCAGTAACTAAAGCTTGATTATTTAAAAAAAACATTAAATAAAATTAATAACAAATGCTGCCTGTCGCGCGGGCTCAGAACGCGTGAGCGGGCTTTTGCGATAGTAGGTATATATAACTTGAAACAACGACTCGCAAATGTTGAATTACATTTTTGTTAAGTTAAATTCCACGCGGACGAAGTCGCCGGGCACAGCTAGTCATACATATTATTATGTTGACATGCTGTGTATGGACTGGGTCCGCGGACAAACCGAGCACAAAGTATTACAGCTGGTGCTAAGAGTACGCAGACTGTCAGAAGCTGTCAGTTTAAATGAAATGTAAACATGGCTTTACTTTGAACAAAATGTGAATTAAAAAACTAGGAAACAGCTATTATATTAAATATATGTCAACTTAATCCTGAAGCAATGTGCAGAAAAAAAATAATAATTAGGTCATCACGTAGGGTTATTGGTTCATTAAATCACGTGAATGTTAAAGCCAAGTAGATTCTCCGTCGTTTCTGAACAAATTCTAGCGAGAGTGTGAAATCAACCGAAAATACAATTTTTGTTCAGGTATTTCACTAATTTGTTTAGAGATGCCATAATATGTTCGCTCTTGAAATGGCTACGAAACCCTTCATTGTGCATGGCCCGACATGCAATTGGCCGGGTTTTTTTCTCAATGCAAGCTTGCTCCTTACATTGTAACCAAAATATCATCGACGAAATATACTGCACGGCATTGATCACTGCATACTCATTTGAGGGATATGGGCGTGATGGTGCATTCAAACGTCTAAGTAGTTCAAAATAAACTCCCAAGTGTATTCTAAAACGAGTTCTCTCATCGTACCCCCCGCCCCCTTGTCTGAATCCCACAATCCCAGGGCCCAACTCTGTAAACCACTGTCACTCGACTCGCACTTGGCTCGCAATACGTCAAAACTATTGCGTATCTGAATACTTACGTCACTTTTGACAGTTTTCCTATAGAAGAACTGTCAAAAGTGACGTGGGTTTTGACGTATTGCGAGACGAGTGTGAATCGAGTCGAGCGACAGTGACTTTGGATAACAGAGTTGGGCCCCTGCCTGTAATGTATCCTAAGGCAATTCACACACTTACCTGCAGAGTAGTGTTCCGTGTCCGGGATCTATCTGATAAATGGAATGATCAGAAAACAGGTGTGAGCGGTGTCGAGGCGACAGCTGCTAGGAAAGGGGGAAGAGAGAGGTATGTGCAATAGACACTGGGATATCTACGAACTATTTTGTTCGAATGCTCTGTTAAAAGTTGGTTGAAAATAAAAAATATTTGGCACAATTGTTCATCAATTTATATTGTTGTAATTAAGTCAATGTTACGTCAAGCTAATGCCTTGGAAATGTTGTATTCCGCACAACCGTAAGGGTCAGCAACAGCAATACCAAATTAAGGCAAAACAAAAAAAAATGTTAAAGCTCGACGTCACATAATCTACCATAACCGTTGCCGACATGAGGGGGAATGGGGCAGAGGGAGGGGAAGAGAGTTATCCGGCTCTCTCATCGTACGATACGCTGCTATAGTAGCTACTGAACGTCGATCTTCTGTGAGAGGATGGTACTACCCTGGTACGATGACCCAGCCCGTATATGAGCTCAAGTCAATCCGACTTCCTACTAATATTATAAATGCGAAAGTTTGTGAGTGTGGATGTATGTTTGTTACTCTTTCGCGCAAAAACTACTGAACGGATTTGGATGAAATTTGAAAAAAAGATAGTTAATAACCGGGATTAACACACAGGATACTCTTTACCCCGATAATCCCGAAATTTTTGTTAAGATAAATACTACGCGGACGAAGTCGCGGGCACAGGCTAGTTGGCTATATATAGCTTTAGGTAGGTATGATTATTAGTAGGGACGAAATAAACAAATAAAAATGATCTATTTGTATAGTCAGTACATTTCACGAAGACGCATTAATTATTGCAAATTGACCCATATTCCAGTGCCATAAGAGTCACAGAACGCGTGTTCGTCAATAGAACGAACTATTTGCGACGATACAAATTAAATATTAAACTCGCACCGGATGGATTCTCTACGTGCATAAGTATATTGCCACATTTGAAATAAGGAAAAAATGAATTCTATTATTTAGTCCTCCATTGATATTGCTAGTGTCAGCACAATACTTTGTGGTCCGCTGTTATCAAGGTAATTTATTTATTATATTAAATGTAGACCCTTGTTTGATGTAACATCTTGTTGGAAATAATGCTAGAAGCTGAACACAGTGTCGTGGAGTGTTATGACGCGCCAGACTCAATTGGCAACAAACGTCAGATAATTGTGCTTTCTCAATATTGCGGTAGGGCGTTGGCAACTTAAAAAATCAAAGATCTAAAACCGTACTTTTGTAATAAAAATTTTAAACCCGTGATAAACATGAGTCATGTAACATTTTGTATATAAAATTCGACAAACATTTGGACGTAGTTTTGCGCAATGGAACCAACCCACACACACTTCTGTAAACTGAAACCAACCTAGAAACACTGTAACAAGGGTTGGTTTTGGTCTGCAGCAGTGCATGTGGGTTGATTCCATTCTGCAAAAAGATATCCATTTATGAATAAACGTTCTCACATTTAATCGGATCGGAACCAGATCTCGTCTGAGTAGATCCGCGAAAAAACTCAGTGTCTTCGGCACCAGCTATGAAATAATCCCAATTTAATTTGTTATTTTTGTATTAAGATTACCTCCCCAACGGCCAGCCGAGCTAATGCTTATACCTATTAGGAGTGGGCTCACTTCAATAGTTTAATTAGCCACGATGGTGATTGAACCCGGAACCTCTCAGCTAAGAGGGTGACCCGTCCATCCACGAGGCAATTGTCGATTTTGGGCGCGATACAACAGGCCACATCACATTGTTTCCAGTTTTGGGAGCACTCTTCAATTACACGTCTGGAGCTTTCAGATTTCACGTGTGAACCCCGTTTTTTGCAGACTATAAAAAATGAATGCCGTACCCGTTGGTTCTCAGCCCGCGGTCGTGATTTGTCCGTCCTGCCATGCGAATATAGTGTCCAGGACGGAACTCAAACCATCTACGAAGACCCATATTGCAGCTCTGTTGTGCTGCTGTATTTGGTGAGTCAATAGCACCACCTCGTTATGCAAAGCTTATTTCCATCAACGAATGTGTGTTTGACTAAACTAAAACAGTTTATTTTGTTTAGCCCTACGAGGGCACTTAGGTACACAATTATCTATATATTTTATCTATAGGTACACATCTGTAGGAACAAATAAATAAAATTGTAGTGTCTGTTTGTAGTATCAAAATCATAGATGTTTAGTAAATACATATGGCACCTATAATAGTGTTTTTTGTCTGTCTGTCTGTTTGTTTGGGCTAATCACCGAAAAGGCTGGACCGATTTTGACGGAACTCTTACTGGCAGATAGCTGATGTTACAAGGAGCAACTCGGACTATTTTTATTTTATTGAAATACCACGCGCTCTGAGCCGCGGGCAATAGTTACACATATTTAAATTACGAATTTATGAAGATAATCAATCAACAAGTTTTCAATTGGTTTTAAATTAGTAGACTTAGGCCCGTATTAATAAATCTATCTCAAGTCTGGGAGCGGGCTTGAGTACGCTTGACATGTAATTTTGTACTGGCCTGACATAAGAATGACATTTCCACAACCGTTCTAAGACTTGAGGTCGATTTATTAATACGAGTCTTGTCAGAAGGGTAACCATATTTTCTTTATTTTGGTTCTAGCTTCCCATGTGTATGGGTCCCGTACTGCATCGATTCCTGTCAGAACTTGGAACACTACTGTCCATCCTGTAATGCCTATCTGGGAACATACTCCTCGTAAAATATTTCTTCACAAGAACAAACATGCCTCTATGCAATCATAACATTAATTTGATGTAAATTACATGTAAGTAAATAATATTTGTTTAACTTTACGCGTGCATCCTTATTTTTATAAGAGTCTTATGTTTTATGAGGGTACGCATAACGAACATTTCTTTGGCATTTTCATTTCTTTCTCTATGTCCCTAATATAATATAATAATTATCTACAATAATGTCCTGCGATAATGATGCCAAGGAGACTGTGTGAAAGCGAGCAATACCTATGATAATTACTGCTTAACATCAAACGGGGTTTTGTACTACCTATAAAAAGATATGGATAAACTTACATTTACCCTAGTTCATTTTGAGGATAAAAAGCCTACCAGAAAAAGTAGTTCAAGTTTAACAACTACCCGTATAAAGTATTTTATGAAAACTTTGTACAGCCGTTCTTGCGTGATGCTTAGTCAGACTAACATACACTTTTTACTTATTATATTTGTAACGATTTCATGTGTGTTCACCTTAATACAATTCCATAAGGAGGTAAACTATAGTTAGGTATACTGATAAAACATTTATTATTAGGCCACTTTTTATCCTCAAAGTGTCTATGGCTACGCTGTAAATGCTAGTGTTAAATAAATGATTCAATGACGTATTTGGGAAAACCAAATGAGACACTTATTTTTGTCGACGCGAGACACTTTCATAGAAAATTGTGTGTGTAGTTGCCGACACCGGATATAGCAACTAGGATTTTCTATGGAAGTGTCCCGTGTCGACAGCAAAAAAAAAGTGTCTACGTTTGCACAGCGCCTTACTGGATATTAATTGCTTAACTAATAATAACAAAGGTTATATTATTCCAAATTATTATTATTTTCTCTAACTGCACTTCTTGATTTTCAAAATTGTGAGTATATATAATGGACATTAACATGTTTTGTACCTATTTAAAACTCAAATCTTAATTAATTTTATAATTCAATTTAATATTAAAGCAAAGCACACTGAGACACGCCATCATAAGGCGAGAATGGGTTGAATACTGAATAAATAATGTGTGATGGAATCAATTTTGTGTTTTCTTTTAATGAATGTAGCTGTAGCCGTAGCTGTAGTGGAAGCTCTAGCCAAGTGACTACAACCCATATACGGGCTGGCTGGACCGGGGTAGTACCATCCTCGCACAGAAGAAGGATGTAAAATAGCTATTGAATCTATATATCTATACAAATAAATAAAATTGGAGTGTCTGTTTGTAATATCATAATAACACCTTTTCACTAAATGCATATGAAAGTACATACGACACATATAACAAAAACGCCATTAAAAAAAAATGTCTGTCTCTCTGTCTGGCTGTCTTTGTGTTTGTTCCGGGTAATCTCCGAAACGGCTGGACCGATTTTGATGGCACTTTCACTGGCAGATAGCTGATGTTTTAAGGAGTAATTTAGGCGTATTATAGGCGTTATAAGCAGTACTTTTATTTTAGAAAAACAAAATTAAAAAAAATGGGAACCGTCGCGCGGGCTCAGAACGCGAGAGCGAGCTTTTTTTGTTAAGTTAAATTCCACGCGGACGAAGTCGCGGGCTCAGCTAGTCATACATATAATGATTGAGAGTGCCGAAATATGGAGAACATACGTGGAATATCTGTCCGTCGATACTGTGTTGGTATATCGTCAACGGCCAATGTGAAAATCCCCTACGTCTTGCAAATGATAGCTACTCGTAGCAAACGCTAGGGGCCCAACACTGTTACCCACCGGCATCTCGATCTTTCCAGTATACAATATTAGTCTTTTTTTGTTGTTTTTTTTTTATTTTTTTTATTCTAGTCTCGTTCGATTCAAAGTTTTTCTATAGACAATCTAATTGATTGACTCAGGCGTTACTTGGCGGAAATCCATTGTAAAACAATTTAGGATAAGGACCCACCACTCACCCTTGGCTTGTTAACCTCCAAAATTATAAATCAAATAGGTTGATCGATAATGGAAGAGGTCAACAAAACTTAACTCCGTCGGTCGAGTTTGTCAGTCATGAGTGTCAGGGACCCTAATAATGTGCAATTTTCCGCGGAACAAAGCGAATTAAAAATAAAATTCGACACGTGTTTCGCCTCTGAACGAGACATCCTCAGGAAAGTTGGGCTACGAATGAGCGACGAAGTGCCGCGCGCACGCCTTATATAAGCGATCAACGGCCATCCCCACTACCCCCGCCACTCGGATGATCAATTGAGCGACTTTGATATTGAAATGAAAATAAATTAAGTAAAGGGGAGGCGTCAAAACTAATCTGTTCGTTCAACAACGTGGCCCTACTATATATATATATAAGGAGCACCTAGCCGATTTTAGAAACAACCGTCTCGATAGGTCCCATTTTGCTAAACATTTGTTAGAAACAGGTCATAGTTTGAATAATAGTCATAGTTTTGATGTAGTCCACATATGTAATAAGGGTCTCAGGTTGTGTGTGTTGGAGCGTTTAGAAATTGTTAGGCGGAGTAGGGCCACGTTGTTGAACGAACAGATTAGTTTTGACGCCTCCCCTTTACTTAATTTATTTTCATTTCAATATGAAAGTCGCTCAATTGATCATCCGAGTGGCGGGGGTAGTGGGGATGGCCGTTGATCGCTTATATAAGGCGTGCGCGCGGCACTTCGTCGCTCATTCGTAGCCCAACTTTCCTGAGGATGTCTCGTTCAGAGGCGAAACACGTGTCGAATTTTATTTTTAATTCGCTTTGTTCCGCGGAAAATTGCACATTATTAGGGTCCCTGACACTCATGACTGACAAACTCGACCGACGGAGTTAAGTTTTGTTGACCTCTTCCATTATCGATCAACCTATTTGATTTATAATTTTGGAGGTTAACAAGCCAAGGGTGAGTGGTGGGTCCTTATCCTAAATTGTTTTATAGACAATCTGTCAATACTGACGTATTCAGATGAATACGTCAGTGTGGACAGAATGTCTACAGGGTGAAACATAAAGGGTATACTTTTTTTCAAAACTTAACTTTGTAATTCTAAAACTATCAGCTTTGGAGGTAACTTGAAAAACAAAAGGTGTTACAGGGATACAGCTGTTGACAGATTTCATAAGTCTACAAAACCTTTAGTGTCCCACAAAGCCAATAGTTATAGATTTACAAAGTGAGGTTGAAAAAGAATAGAATTCCCTTTCTGTTTCACCTAGTATAGATATTTCAAAACTCTACACAATATGCCAAAACTGACATATCACGTATCTACGTGATATGTCAGTTTTGACGTATTGCGAGTCGCTTGAGAAGCCAGCGGTTAACAGACTTTATTATTTTTTTATTTTATTATTAGCCTTTATTGCTGATACTAAACAATGATTTTAAATAACAAATTGCTTTAACTTAAATCTACTACATCGGGTTTCCCGGTTCAGTGGTCAGCGTGTCCAGTGACACATAGGCCTCTTCCAGCTGCTTCCATTCTTCTCTATTAATAGCCTTTCTAGACCAGATTTTCCCTCCAATCGTCTTGATATCATCTATCCATCTTTTAGCTTGTCTGCCTCTTTTTCTTTTGCCATCACGTGGCTGCCATTCTGTTATAATTATAGTCCATTTCATTCTGCTATCCCTTGTCATATGTCCCGTCCATCACGTTAATAGACTTAGGCCCCAGTAAATATGCTGACCAGGAACTCGCAGGAACTGGCCTTTGTCTGCCTCGACTCATCTAGTACGTGGAAGCACCCTTAAAGCTAGTCATAGAGTCCACCACTTAAACTATTATTCCTTAAAATTTTCATCCACAATTTCTGCAGTAAGTCCGATCGCTCTCAAGCCTTTTCCGTTCCAGGATGTATTATGCTAAACAACTCGACTCAATTGATGTCAATTGCATTCATAGCTGTTTCTATTCCGAGGCTTACTGCGGAAACTGAACGAATTACATATTTAACTTAAGGTGAAAGCGCCTGTCTAGCCCACGAAATTCAAAACTTTCGAGTATTTTTATAGTTTATCCAAAATCTGAAAACATTTAAGTCAACATTTTGTGATTTGCGACAAACACAGTATGCAGTGCGTTTATTAATACATTTATTTTACTCTAAATATTATCACGGTGGATATGATACTAGTAAATCACTAAATATACAAAAATTGCCAGATTATCTGGATAGCTGTCGTTCTTGAAATGTTTTAGAGTAAGTTGGATATATTAATAAATGCACTGCACACGGTCTTGTTCGCGAATTACAAAATGTGACTTTTATTATTGTCAGATTTTGAAAATAATCTAAAAAACCTCAAAAAAATTGAATTTCGCGGTCTAGATGGGCGCTTTAGCCTTAATGAATTCAAGAGTGATAATTACGTAAGCTTTTTCTAATGGAGCTAATTTTGGTGGGTGAAAAGTCCTGAGTGTTGCGTGACACATTCAAAGGTTTGCTTATCATCATTAAAAGAAAAAAGATAGAAATGTTTATCAACAGGTCCTAAGTTAGTAAATAGGTTAAAGATATCAAAGGACTAGATAGTGACTTTGGAAAAAAGTTACTTTCCAATATTGGTTCAACCTGCGCCGTCCAAATGTTGGGCATATGCCTTCTCTTCCTCTCTACACTACTACACACACACACACCCCTCCACCATACTACAATTATTCGGATATGTATAGTAATGTCTAAAAACCGATATAATTAATTTGAAGTCTACGTTTTTACCCGCATTAATACAAATTAACATGTTCCA
The DNA here is from genome assembly GCA_905147325.1 of Notodonta dromedarius. Lineage (NCBI taxonomy): Eukaryota > Metazoa > Arthropoda > Insecta > Lepidoptera > Notodontidae > Notodonta > Notodonta dromedarius. The sequence continues at coordinate 8,654,659 of LR990165.1, read as the reverse complement.
AGAAATCGTCTCTAATTAGTGTTGACCATAAACTAATTGTGCTTATCAAAAAGCGTGGCGGAGTGTAGTTTTTATGTAGGTCCAATTAATTAAGCAAGTTAACCCGCGTGAGTAGGTGTATAAATAATTAGGTCCGTCCACATGTACCGCGCTTGCGTGCCCGAGCAATCAGTTTGATGCCCGGGGCTCAACTCTGGTGACCACTGTCGCTCAACTCGACTCGACTTGTGGTAAATTTATAAGATTCTTGGTGTCTGTTTAATATCGTTTAAAAAAAAATAATTATCTTTTTTTTGGGTAATCGTAAACTAAAAATGCTGTGTTTTACTTGAATTTTATAATGTTATCATAAAAACGAGTAAAAAGCCACCAGCGGCCTAATTACTTATTAACAATATATTTAACTCGCAATAGGTATCTACGTCTAAACAGGTTTTCTATAAGTTACCAGAGACACGAACTCGGTACATGTGGACGCAGCAGTTGAGATAATGGTGCTAATTCAGTTAGCACACAAACTCAACATAATTTATTGAAATAAAACTATTTTTACGGATTATATCGCGTTTATTTAATTTTTATGTTCCCGACGTTTCGGTTGCTTTACAGCAACCGTGGTCACGGGGGGACCCAGTCCCCCCAGTTTTATTTCAATGTGTAGTATTCGCGTAAATATAAGAAAACAATATGTCAACATAATTTAACTAAATGTCTTGCCGTCCTTGTCGTGATCATAAAAAATGAGCAAGTCAGCTATATTTTTCGTTCTATCAGATTTAGTTCAATCATTAATTTTTGCCAATATAGTATAAACTATATTTTATTTATAAACCCTTACAAGCTCTAAAACAAAAGTGGAACTAGGATGCCGGTATTGCTGCGTCATATCAAACCAGAATAAAAATAGCATCGGGAAAATCCTGGATGCACACTAAATACGAATACACTAGATTCGAAATATAAGAACAATACACCTATTATTCATTATTTAGCAAGTTTCCCGGAAAACAGCAACTTATTGTATTATTGAATATTCAATAATAGGAATATTATATAGTAGCTTAATTATATGTATACTTTCGAGTTTATAACAACTTTCCCTGTTCTACACAAATCTACAGCTCCCTATAACGTTATTGGCCTATACATTTTCATTACATAAACCCTAGATTTATTTGCACTAAGATCATCTAGAGAATCTGAATGGTGCGATTCAACCCGGAAGCACATTTGTGAAATTTACAGTTTCTATTTGGACGCCTAGCACTTACACGGTTGGGATTCTGCGATGCCCACATATTTAGCCACCTACTATAAGAAATATCAACACGCATGTTTGTCCGTAATTTTTTTAAATACTTAAGTATTTATTTTGCTGATCAGGAGTCAACCTTGTATATTTCATTTCTCAGAGCGTTTAATATACAATGATTCTCAGTCATATCCTACTAATATTATATATGCGAAAGTTTGTGAGTGTGGATGTATGTTTGTTACTCCTTCACGCAAAAACCACTGAACGGATTTGAATGAAATTTGGAACACATATACTAGGTGATACAAAATGGGTATACTATTTTTTTTGCAGATTAACTTTGTAAATCTCAAACTATCGACTTTGTGGGACAGTTGAAGTACTAAAGGTTTTGTAGACTTGTGAAATCGGACAACAGCTGTATTCCTATAACACCTTTTGTTTTTCAAGTTCCCTCCAAAGCTGATGGTTTTAGAATTACAAAGTTAAGTTTTGAAAAAAAAGTATACCCATTATGTGTCACCTTGTAGATTATAACCGGGATTAACATATAGGATACTTTTTAACCCAATAATCCAATACTACGCGGATGAAGTCGCGGGGCACAGCTAGTAGCCAATAAAAAGTGAAGTACTAGAAAATAGTCAGCCGTAATTTCAGCTCTATCTTCTTCAGTTAGCCTGTAGGCATATGGATGCCTCTCAATGGTAGCAATCCGCATAATTGAAGGAACAAGTAAGAAGTATCTAGACACATGACAATGTGTGTGACAAGTAGTGAGGCGCGTATTAATAAATCGATCTCAAGTCTGAGAGCGGTTTTAAGTGTGCTTTTGACAAGTCATTTTGTACTGGGGAGACATAAGAATAACATTTCCCAGATCGCTCTCAGACTTGAAATCTATCGCAAGTATAAGAGTTAACTTGAGTAAAAAATGACATGCAAAAGCGTACTCAAGATCAATCAAGATTTATTAATACGGCCCTAAAATACCTATCTATTGTAAACAGACTCTATTATTTAATCATGTAAAAGCAAAGTCGTGCGCAAAGCTAAGTATCCAACACGTAATTTGGCAAATTCATTTCAACTCACTTGATATTCAAGAGATCTGTGTGCAGGAAATTCTGGTGACGTTTATGCGCATCCCAAATGGTCTCTGAATGTATGAATACAGTTCTGAAGTGGAGAACGGATAAAAATAACGGTCATGCAAACGTTTGTGACTCTATATGATAGTAGAGGCGGGTTTTGTGTAAGGGAAGCCGTATTTGGAGATAAATTGTGCTAAAAATGCAGTAGTAGCGTTTTATTTCTTTAAATACATGGACACGTCCTGGTTTAATTTTCTTTTGCATGTTTATTTAATATTCTCTCAAATGGGGCCGCAATTAGTTAAAATAAATTAATACACTTTTTAATGCATCCTTTAAAATGATATTATCATACATAACCCAAACAGAAAATATCCTTTTAAAATTATATCAATTACCCGAACAGAAGATGTCTATAGGTAGGTTATATTAACATTACTGGTAACGCCGAAAAGAATTGTTTAGAATTTTACACGAGGCTGTCTTCCGAACTTATTATACCAAACAGAGGGTGCCTCAAACACACCACTTAGACACCAAACAAGGGTGTATTAAGTGTGAGTTAAAATTTAAATTGATTCCACCCTCCTTGGGGAGGGATTCAAATAGTGCATGGTGTGATCTGGGGCGGGTAACACTGTGTGTTTGTGGGATTTTTCTGTAAATTGGACGCTTCGGGGCGTTTACAGAGAAAGAATGGGGTAGGTATTCATATACCTACTCATGTAGATGCAAGGGACAGCATGGTTCATTTGGAAGGGAGATGACAGGCTTGTCTGTGTGTATTCCACAGATATAGATTTACATAGATAACGCAAGTATCACGATTTGTATTGAAACCAAGCGTGCCGAATTTTTAACACCTACTGTGACGTCATTTGTGACGGGAAATCCAAACCGAATCAAAGACACCGATGCCGCCGATGCCCCGATATCTCGCTCATACTCATAATTTTTATATCTGTAGTCGCGCGGACTGTAAGTTAGCGGCGACCAACCTTGACGCTTGGTCGGGGTTTCGTACACGCAAAGTACATGCATTTGCATTATCTATGTAAATCTATATCTGTGGTATTTGCGTTCTCTCTAGTTGCCCCGATTTTGTATTGGATGACAAAAGGATTTGATGAAAGTTTAGCCACAGATAAAATATAAAAAAGTGTTATAAGTTTAATTTACATGTCTGCCTGTTTCTGGCATCGTAGCACAGGAATAGATAGATGAATTCCAATAGCATTTCCAGATCTGTTTTGTGCTTATAATTATCTCTTGTTTTTTCTATAACGGACTTATTATAAAATGTTTATAATCTTAAAATCTCCAAACAGACTGCATTAATGTCAATTCATTTTCAAAAGCGCGTTTTACAGGGAAATAACGGCGATCTAATTAGCAATTCTTCAGTATTTCAAAGGAAAAATTCAAATTTTCTGTTGCGGACCGTTTACCGTTGTACACAAAGCTCGCGAGAGGCAGATGAGCTGTAATATCATGCAAATTTCCACGGGTTCGAATAGTGATGGGATTGTGCGAACCAATCCTCGGAGTCGTCCGAGTTTTCGGAAACAAGTTTTGTAAGGGCCTACAAAATTTTGACCTCAACCCGTTACGAAATATGATATTTTGTAAAACATAGTTTATTATGATAACTCACCGGTAAAATACGATCAATGAACAGTTAAAACCTCACAGATATTCCACTTATAATAATTTTATTTATAACCAATCACTCAATTGTATATTAAAACCTGCAGCTTAGCTAGTGTAGATTTTAGTTTCAGGATGTTGATAACAACGCCACCTACCGGTTCCAAATGTAACTAATAATCATCCGGATAACCCCAAAGTACAAAAATTCATCAAAATTGAACAAGCCGTTTAGGAGGAGAATAATTATGCACACACACACATCCGAATTTTAGTATAGGTACTTTTATTTTTTTATGAGAAAGCATCGATGCTTGGCAACCGATAGGACCCAAACTCAAGTGCGAAGCGTTCGCATCCTTAACCAAAAGTATGAAATTCGTTTTATTTTTTCCCTTTCATTTTCTTAAGGTTTTGGGTCATGTCGTAAAAATGCTTTTACATTCGTCTCGCTTACAATGTTAACAAAGGCTGGACTATTTTCCAAGGAGAATGCTTAATTGACTGAGAATTTTTCGTGCGGTACATTTTAGACGGACCCTAATGGCTCTAAACAATCTGTAATAGAATATGGTGGAGCTCTTTGAATTATCTTTATTGCCGTTTTTCTCCATCTCTGGGTAGTGAACGAGTAAAAAAATATTTTATACCATCACGAACGTATTTAGAGAAGAAATGGACAGATGTTCATAGTTGTAAACCCAAATTTTGTTGATCTAAGCAGCTTATTATACTAGGTTTACTAAATTCTTCTGGATTCGTAAATACAGGAACAAGTGCTTGCTCAATAGCCTAGTGGTTAGAGGCGCCGTCCTTGTAGCTCAAAGGTGCCGGGTTCGATCCCCATTCTGGCCATTAAACTATTGACGTGAGCCCACTCCTAACACAAGCAATTAGCTTAGCTAGAGGGGCTAACGGGAATACTAGTAATGTGATAAAATCACATTGCTAGTAATCTTTTTTTTTTAATTAATAAATAAATATCGCCAGACAGATACACCACCTGTACGGTCCCAAACTAAGCAAAGCTTGTACTATGAGTACCGTACAATGGACTGGGGGGCGATCCCAGTGACACCCAGACCTGGGCAAATTAAAAAAGGCCCTTTCCGAAATTTGCCTCGGCGGGAATCGAACCCGCAACCACCATGTGCAGTGAGCCGAGCGGCCTACGCTCGAACCACTGCGCCAAGCGGTCGTCAATAAACTGAAATTCTTATAAAGGCAATCCAAATTCGATAACCTGTACCCTTGACTACTCACTGTAAATATATATCGTATAAGATGCCCTTTTCGCACGACAGGGGCTGCCCTTCAAGCATCTGCCCAAATCAATCTTAAATATTGAATTTGCTCCGTAATCTGATGGAAACTTTTACGGGAAACGAGTTCCTATTACGTTTTAACGCAATTTGTTTCGAGTTCTCACCTGCTAGCCGTGTAGGTGCTTCGAACTTTAAACTGGGGGGTGTTTCCAAATTTTAATTGCAACCTGAGGACGAGCGGGATGTGATTTGCTACGTTTATGATATTAAAACGCGATCTGCCGGGATAATGTGAGTTACGGAACTGTCGAGGACGATGTCTTGAATATTAAGCTTGAACGGAAAATAGGTTCGTTATACATTAGGTACGTTTATACGGTGAAGGAAACATCGTGAGGAAACTTGCATGTCTTAGAAAATCTAACAAAAGTTCCCAAGACATGTGAAATCCGTGTCTACCCATACTGGGCCAGCGTAGCCCAGTATAAATAAATAAATAATAAGTATCGCCAGACGAACACAGCAACTGTATGGTCCCAATGTAAGCAAGGCTTGTACTATGGGTACCGTACAATGGACTGGGGGTGAACCCAGTGACACCCAGACCAGGGCAAATGACGAAAATGTCATATCCGAAACTTATCCGCACGGGAATCGAACCCGCAACCACTCGGTGTAGTCAGCCGAGCGGCCTACGCTCGAACCACTGCGCCAAGCGGTCGCTAGTACTAGTAGTCGTATGTCGTTATGACCTAAATCCCCTTCATATTAAGAGAAGGTCCGTGCCCAGGAGTGGGACGTTAAAAGGGCTATATTATTGTTGATTTTTTATTATTATGTAGGTACATTGATGGCCGCACACAATTTCTGACGTCAGGGGGGGGGGGATCAACAATGTCCAAGGTAATGAGCAAGGTAAGTTAATATTTAAAAAATTGGTAAACTTACTTTTAAGCAGGCACCACACCAGGGGCAGCATGCCAGCAGACACCACACCTGCCCCCTCGGTAGGCCTATGTTTGTGTTACTTACAAGCTTTTTGTTTAAGGGTTATCCAAACAAAATGCAGGTAATAGAAATAAATAATATAAAAACTATAATCATTAAAAATATTCCCAAAAGCAGGTGTCACACAAAATCATTAATAATTCGTCCAGAATATTTTAAATAAGTAATGTCCCGGCTTATTTACCCGTGGCCCATACATCATTTAAAAGCTATTTAACGATGTTAATTTTAAATCCTATCGATACATTGACGCAACGCAGTATATTCGTCCTGCATTATTCCCAGATTACCGCTGTAATCCGAATTTTCGACGGTTGGCAACACTTTTTGGGGTTCCGCGCCTAGAAAAGTGACAGCAACTGTTTCAATGACTTTTATTAACATGCAATAAAATATAGATATTGTAGATTTTTTAACAGCAAAAAAGCAATAATTAAAAAAAAAAAGTTTTTCAAAAAGTGTGTTAATTTGCAGTGTATTCATTTTTAGCATTATTGTATTAATCGGCACCAATTATTTCTATTAATTTTACTGTATTTCGATGTTAGATATGGCTATTATCTGACAAAAATATATAGACAGAACGTTGTCGGCTTCTTCGTGTGAATGAACAAGCGGTCAGCATGAAAGAGGTCAGAAAACCCACACTTCGTAGAAATCCTATAATAAAAGGGCCAATAATTACCTTAACCTAACCTCCAATACGGAACCCTCAGCTTTTAAGCCACATTTGCTTTTAACCATATTTTCCAGCATTGCCTGGCTACGATGGGATTAAGGGAGCGTCGATGGGCGCCGGCTACGGGAAACTTTGCGCTTAAGCCTTTTTACACGAGACTTTAAGTGCACACCTTATTAATTAATTATTTCAGCTGTTATAACCAAGGCGCTTTGGAGGATTTAATATGTGTGATTTTGGAAGGAAGGTGTTCATTCTTTTTTTTTCAGATTGTAGTCTAAGTATAAATTTTCGTGAGTATTTAATATTTTTATAGACATTAAAATGCATCGTAAATTGGTTAATATTATGTTCAACCAATGAAAATAAGTGGAAACTCATTTTATAACTCTAAATTGAAAATTTAAAAACCCCCGATGCGACGACCTTTTCATCAAATGTATACAATAATCAACAGAAAATCTGTGTAAAAGTATGAGACATTATTTTTTTATGACATTATAATAATTGACATTAGAATAGACAACAAACAAAATTTAACGCATGCGCGTATCCATCATTTGACACGTGACTTATGGAACGTCTTTAGTTCATACACAAATCTCATATAAAAATTGATAAAATATACATTTTTACCAGAATCAGGGAAATTTTTCATATTTATAATGTTGTAAAAAGCCAGTTCAGACTATTACGATCATTTAAAAATATAATAAATCTAAATCCACTAATCTCAAATTTCCATTGGATTCGAGCCGTAGAAGTTGGTTTTGGCCGTGAATGTTGCTTTTTAACCTACAAAAGAGCTGATGATCTTCAAACGGCTGAACCGATTTTCATGAAACATAGCTAAGAACACTCTCGATCAGAATACCTATATAACAAAAGAAACACAATAGAAATCGGTTCATCAGCTTGGGCGCTACGTTGCCACAGGCAGACACACAGATACACAGATACACATGTTAAACTTATAACACCCCTCTTTATTCGTCGGGGGTTAAAAATGCTTACACAAACAGAATTACTATTTACAAAATTAAATTCCAGGGCCGCACTCAATCCGAATGATTCTTATTTTGCCTGTTCAGTCATTGTAAATCTTCTGTTATCTGTGCAACGTTTTCCATTAACATTTTTATTCTGTATCTTATGTCGTCCGCGGTTTGACTTTACGGATTTTATTGTTATTTTCGGTGCGATAGGAATTTGTGTGTTTAAAGTATTATTAATTGTGTTAAACTCTTTTCTTAAAACCCTTTACCATTGAGATTTTTGAGAAATTTATAGACATACCAGGTAAGTAGGTAGGTACCTATTATTCTTTAGATCTATTATAACATACGTCGCATATAGCTCAATTGTTTTTTTGTGTTATAATTCAGTAAGTATTACGGTATCCTACTAATATTATAAATGCGAAAGTTTGTGAGTGTGGATGTATGTATGTATGTATGTATGTATGTATGTATGTTTGTTACTCCTTCACGCAAAAACTACTGAACGGATTTGGATGAAATTTGGAACCCAGATAGATTATAACCGGGATTAACATATAGGATACTTTTTAACCCAATAATCCAATACTACGCGGATGAAGTCGCGGGGCACAGCTAGTTAAATATAAACGGAACTTATACCTAATACAAAATATTCCGACTTCAATCACCATACCTACTACCCAAATTTCACATTTATAAAATCACACCTTCTATTCATTGAAAAGAGTAAGCCATTATTTATACTTTATTGCATTACATGAATAAAAATAATGTTGGGTTTTGTGATTTTTTACACCACAATCATCATTAATTTCGATCCCTTACCAATAAATTTGAAGCTATTCAAACGTTTTAGTTTTATAGCCCTTTTTCTAAGGAGAACTTTCCGTAAGCATAATCTCATTGAAAGCACAGGTTTGAACCTAGTTACCTAAGTAGGTAATACATTTAAAACGTTACTGGCATTGAGAACCTTAAAATGGTCGGGATAAATGGATTAGGTGTCACTCTGACATCGAGACGTGACCAACCAGCGAGGACTTTAAGAGTATTGAAACTGAAAATATATTTCAATGGTAGGAACCTCATTTAAGTGTATTAAGTGACTTTCATTTGTGTAAAAAGGTGTTTAGAATTTATATACATTAGGCCGACAAGATTTATAACCAAAAACTGAATTCAAATTTGAGTTACGTAAAAGTATCGCCAGAAAGCGCGTTGACAGCGTCAATGGTGATGTATATGATATGAAAAAGTGCGTAAGTATGTAATGAGATACATACTTCATAAATTATGCTATAGAATGATAAATTATTACAAATTCAATGTTCATCTTATTTAGTTTTAGTTTTATGATTGTGACAAATTATTCTTCACCTGCCAATAAGCTTTTGTTTTTAACAGGTTTTTAGGCGACCGTATTTAGAACGTCATTTCGTATATTATATGAATATGCCTGTTTAAGATAATTTTAATGCTATTGGATCAATCTCAGATATCAGAGTCACAAAAAAGAGCCAGAATCCCGCGGTCGCGGGGATAAATCAACTATTGAAGTTCTAAAAGAAATAAGAACGATTGAAGCAGTTATAGAAACAAAAGGTAACACTACTTACCATTCGCTACAAAAACAAGACTTATGATGCCCGTCCCTATTCACTTTAACCATGGCCAATGTACATAATCATACCGCCTCAGACACCAGACAAAAGTACCACACAAACCGCGTTCCATCTCACACAATCGTACTGTGTTAATTTTTTGTGTAGCACAGAGGCTTTTGGGCGACATTGATTAATAGTCGAAAGAGGAACATATATCTTTTTATAACACCGCCAGTGTAACTTCGCCCCCCCTGCCCTCTCGATTGAACAGAGTTTGTGTAAACGAGGGGTGTTTGCGGGAAGATGAAGGGTCGAGTTGGAATGGTCGGCGAGGTGTTTTTAAAAGTGCGTTCAGTGGGTAAAAGTGCTCTAAAGGAAATAGCTTGTGTCATTGCTACATTATTAGTATTAAGGACTTTTTGTACTTATGCTTGGTACACACCACACGGTTAGTATTAGGTATTTACATTTCAAATCTATATATATATAACTCAAAGGTGACTGACTGACTGACATAGTGATCTATCAACGCACAGCCCAAACCACTGGACGGATCGGGCTGAAATTTGGCATGCAGGTAGATGTTATGACGTAGGCATCCGTTAAGAAAGGATTTTCATTAATTCTACCCCCAAGGGGATAAAATAGGGGATGAGAGTTTGTATGAAAATTTGTCAATTAAATTCCACGCGGACGAAGTCGCGGGCACAACTAGTTGTTTATAAAATGGTTAATTACATTCGTACCTACATGAAGTAGGGATATTGGATCCTGTAGAATTAGTTGTCAATTTAGCTTTTTCCCAGGACTCGTCGTGTGTCAAAACTCGGTGTCATCACACAGGAGTAACAGTGGGAGTGTGTGGCAGGTTTGTCTAATTGGTTTTGTGTAACTATGGAACCATTGAAATTACAAATTATGTAAGATACACCAACAAAATAAATCCTACTAATATTATAAATGCGAAAGTTTGTGAGTGTGGATGTATGTATGTATGTATGTATGTTTGTTACTCCTTCACGCAAAAACTACTGAACGGATTTGGATGAAATTCGGAACACAGATAGATTATAACCGGGATTAACATATAGGATACTTTTTAACCCGAGAGTCCTGAAATTTTTGCTAAGTTAAAATACTACGCGGATGAAGTCGCGGGGCACAGCTAGTTGTTTATAACTGTATTACTTGTTAATTGTTATAATTTTCATTGCTTGCCTTTTACGAATATTAAATAACTGCGTTGTGTTTACTCCGTAGTCAGATTATTGTGGTTATTTATAATTTCTAGATCTAATGGCTAAACAAAAGATGAAAGGGACGAAAATAAAAGAATTAAACGATGGAAAACATTTCATTACTAAAAAAGAAAACACAGTTAATGGTGTGATGTGGAAATGTAGAGATATAAATGCAGACATACTTAGCATACGTTAAGAGACAACTTAAAAGTAATATCAAATATAAATAATATTGCAATGATTAGCAGTAAGTTGTTTCAATTACAGGCTTTTTGAAGAACAAGTAAACATTTATTACAACTTTTGGATTAAGTGATTGAGAGAAACGAATGTATAATGGGACTATTTCCTGTGATTTTTTCTCAAAGATAGGTAAAGATGTAAATTACGATCTAAACTATGAACAAGTAATAAATGTACTTACACAATCTAGTTTCGAACTTGATAATATTAAACCGCTTAAAATATACCTACATAGATTTTGGCCGTATATTACAGCCAGAGCATTGTAAAAGCCTATTCTGTAGCGCATACTAAGTATACACCATTTTGCAGCTTTCCCCGGCCATTAAAACGGGTAGATAAGCTGAGCCGCTGTCAACTCGTACATCGTTAATTTCTCGGGAACTTCAACTTTTTATTGTGCGTAATTTTTCCTTGCTCGGGGAAATAATATATTGTGCTCACTCGACATGTGGCACGATGAATGCATTTATCTTGGCAAAAGCAATAAAATGCCGCTCCGTTGCTTCCCACGGGCGATTAATTAAGCGGTTAGTTTAGTTGCACTTTCTCGTTTAGTTGTTTTCTTTCCTTTAACAGGAAAGGAAAGGTTTTTTTGGACTTTTAGTTAGTTAATGTGTCTACCATAAGTACCTAATCTTTTAATTTAAAAAAATATTATATTAATATTAAAAAAGGGCACAGTTTTCCAACAAGTAGGCTAAGCCAATAAGAAATTTAAGCTATTTAATAGTGGCTGAACTTTAACATTCTTATAGATGGTTATTAGATAATAAAACTGCAATGTTTTCTTCCAGTTGGCATGTACCTACCCTCAAGCACAGTGGCTACAATGATAGTCACTACCCTAAATACAAAGTTCATTCTACCACAGAATTAACAAAAATCTAATTAAAACCTGAACTCTATCCTGTAACATTTACTAAAATCCTCATTGTCCTTACTAAAGTACAGCATCAAATTTCAGGAGTCGTATCTCTCCAGGTCCTAGCTTACCTGCTCTCTAACATATGAAGGCTTTACAGTTTAAGGTAAGGGATGCGCGCGTCAGCCTGCCGTAGACGCTGGCCCTCCCCTCAATAGTACCGTCGGAACAGTCCTGGAGGGCGCACGCGTTTGGGCGGCGATTCCGCCTACGGCGTTCTATTCGTAACGTAGCAATATTCGCGAGTGCTGTGTTGTGTATTGACTCTGTGATTGGACTTATTTGGTTTTCATGGACACGTTATGTAAGTTATTCTTATTAGACTGTGTTTTCCTTTTTTTTTGTAAATTTTCTTATTGAATAAAAAAAACATTTTTTTGTATTATTGTAAATACTTGTGATCAAAATTGTTTTGATTATAATTATGGTTTACAAATTTGAAAAGTAGAGGTGGTAGGTTAATGGCTATCTACCTGTTGGTAGACGTAATATAGGTAATGCCCTTTGTAACGGCACAGAACTAATGATAATTAATTAAGGCTACACATCCAAATTAATAGGGCATAATAGTAATATTTTAATGGAATGTGGCACAGCGTAAACATAATTTAGAATTTCAGCCCACCTAAGTATTTCTATTAAGATTTATTTTTTACGATATCTTTTAAACGAGTTTAATTTAATTTTAAGATTTTTTTAAACATTAAAACAAATTTATAACTAAGAAATAAAATTTACTCGACTCACAACAAACGTTCGCCCGTCCGCTAGGGTGGCCGTACTTTTACATTGAAAAGAAAAAACTAAAGAAATGTAACTTAAACCCCTTGTAACCGACCCCACAATCCGTTAAGAACGCAAACACAAAGGTCATCTTCAAACAAAAATAACCCAACGAGATCCGCCTCACGATTATTCAAATATTATTCTTGGACCCTATCTGTACCACTTGTACCAACACGAATTTTAAAAAGACAAACATAAATTACTACAACGCCTCGCGAACACGGTACCGGACACGAGCCATCACGAATAAAGTCATTTAAATCTATTGTCATCTCTGGTACACAAGAGAAAACAATTCAAAAATGTCACTTCGAAAACCTCCATCCAAACCCAATTCAACTTTACGACAGTTATATTAAGGAGCATACGTATATAAGAATCTGGTAAAATAAAGGTTGTATTATCACAAAGAAGTAGCGATAAAACAGATAGCGCGATACAAAAGGTTGTAACAAAAGGTATTATTACGTATAAACACCGGCGGCCTACGCTGTATCGATGCTCGATTGTGTGTAGATACGATATGATCCCAACTCAATACTCAGTACCTATATGAAATTCAAAGACACCTGTATGATAGGTTGGTACGTAATCGGGAACATAAATCAGTATCACTACATAGTATAAAACAAAGTCGCTTCCCGCTGTCTGTCCCTGTGTATGCTTAGATCTTTAAAACTACGCAACGGATTTTGATGCGGTTTTCTTTAATAGATAGAGTGATTCAAGAGGAAGTTTTATATGTATTACATGCATAATATAGTAGAGAAACACTGATCAATGATTTGGAAGTTATTCGAGAAATGAAATTTTTTACTTAAAAAAAGAATTTTTTTTTGTAATTGTAGTAATTGTAGCAAATCATTACTTAGGTTACGTCTCATATTCAAAAAATATTTTTTGTAATTACTAAATGTTTGGTAAAAAATAGACATTACAAAAATCATTTATTGTTGTTATATTTATTTTTCTCACTACGATTTCGTTTTTCTCAATGTAGTGTAGTACTAAAATATATTATAAAAGCGTATCTTCTACTAATTAATTATAATAAAATATGTTCAATTACGGTGTTATGAGAAAGCCGTTATAATTATCTCCCTCAAGAGATATCATAATATTATTATTTCATCATGACGTCTTTGAAATACTAAATTGACTGAAAGGTATTTTCAATTTACACAAAATAATGGGACAATAATATATATTCTTATCATCTTTTACATCAAGCGGGTATCTATTACGAAATTGCGATTTGATAAATCACCAAACATTATTATGGGTGGCGAAAGAAATGGACTCGCTCAACTTGGAAAAGCGCTGAATGTTATTACCGGTTCCCACAAAAAGAGACTCTATTACACTTTAGGGAAAGTATATCTTTGATAAGAAAGACGTGAACCATGTAAAATAAATATTATGAAAGTAATAGGAAAACATAATGCCATGGATACCGTGATGAAAAGCGGGTCGGTTTAATAAATCGACTGAAGGTCCAATGTTGGGAAAGGACAATATTTTCGTAGGACGCAGACAGGAATTAGGGAGTCATAATTTAGTCGATGCCATATTCATATAAGCTGCATAGCTACCTTATTATGTTACGAGAACCCTTGCGATAAAGAAATTCAGTTTCATAAAATAGTCCACTACATAGTAAAATATACACACGTGAGAAGCTTCAGTACTTGCCTTTCGGAAAATTAAAATGTCAACTTTCATGGTTGCGGGCTCGAACTCCGCCAGGGTAAATTTCGGAAATGGCCTTTTCGTAATTTTCCATGGCCTGGGTGTCACTGGGATCGCCCCCAGTCCATTGTACGGTACCCATAGTACAAGCGTTGCTTAGTTTGGGACCATACAGTTGGTGTGTTCGTCTGGCGATATTTACTTATTATTATTATTATGTAAGTACCCCACTAGGTACTTAGTTTTATAGTGGTAGAGCCAATTGACCACAGCTCATATACGGGCTGGCTAGGCTAGAGTAGTAGCACCCTCTCACAGAAGATCTGCGTAAAGTAGCTATTATATTTGCGCTTCGTACGATGCGTGAGAGAGCATAACCTAACTAAGTAACTGCTTAATATCAGGTGAGTCGTATGCTTGCTTGGCGAGGTAATAAAATATATAAAATTCTCGTGTAACAATGTTAGTTACCATACTCCTCCGAAATGGCTCGACCGATTTTCATGAAATTTTGTGTGCATATCGGGTATCTCTGAGAATCGGTCAACGTCTATTTTTCATACATATAAATAATTTATTTATATGGTAGAACAACGTTTGCCAGGTCAGCTAGTATAATATGAAAAAACTGATTAATTGGTGCAAAATTATAAGGTTACTCAGTTCTAAAAAACTACTTAGATAGTACTCGTTATTCGCTCTCTCATAAATAAATAATAATAGATATTGCTATATTAAAAAGCAGTGATAGCCAATTGGTTAAAGCACGCGTCTTGCGGGCACCAGGTTTTGGGTTCAAATCCCGGCTCGCACCTCTGGATTTTTCGTAATCTATGTGCGAATCATAAATTCTATATGATTATCACATGTTTACGGTGAAGGAAAACATCGTGAGGAAACCTGCATGTTTTAGAAGATCTAACCAATTTTCGAAAGACGTGAAATCCGCCAACCCGTACTGGGCCAGCGTGGTGGATTATGGCCTGAATCCCCCTCATGTTGAGGGGAGGCCCGTGCCCAGCAGTGGGACGTCAAAAGGGCTAAATTATTATATATTATATTATTAGATATTGCCAGACTGACACACCAACTGTATGGTCCCAAACTAAGCAACGCTTGTACTATGGGTACCGTAAAATGGACCGGGGGCGATCATAAGATATTCTTGGACTAGTTTGAATTTCATTTTCAGCCAGTTGGCTGAGAATAGACAATTTAGACGACTCTACCATTAAACAGGTGTTTAAATTATTAAGGTACTTATTTAAATTAGAACACATTTCTTAAATTCCCGAAAAATATCGGCTGTTCAAATGGTGTCATGAGTGTAATAAGTATGGCCAGACTGACACACCAACTGTATGGTCCCAAACTATGGGTACGCTTGTACTACGCTTGTACAACGCTTGTACTATGGGTACCGTATAATGGACTGGGGGCGAGCCGTGTGACACCCAGACCAGGGCAAATTACGAAAAGGCCATTTCCGAAATTTTCCCTGGCGGAGTTTGAGCCCGCAACCATCACGTGCAGTGAGCCGAGCGGCCTACGCTCGAACCACTGCGCCAAGCGGTCGCCGAATAATATAAATCATAGCGTCCGATTTCTCCGCGGCTGGGATAAATGATCGCGTGCGAGACGCCTTCGTGTCTGTTTGTACGCATAGAACACGCGATACGAAAATTTTCCTAACACCAGATTACGCTGCAAACTTGTTCCCACCATTACTGTGCAGTTTGAGGAATAACCAAGGTTACAAATAAATAGATCTTGTTGACACACGTCAAAGTATGACATTTGTGTTATTTAATTAAATAAATTGGCTGGTTTATCACATTACCACAAATTGCGTATAGAATGAAAATGTTTTTGGAGACAGTCGTAGAAATATTACCGGTAATAAAATAAAATTCAATAAAATTCATGGAGTATATATAATATATAAGTGACGTATTAAATTATCTTTTCACTGGGCGCCATTGTAAAAAGATACAATAGTATTACGATAAAATATTAAAAATTATTAATATATTACTCTCTGTCTCAATAAAGGAATATTTAACCGTGAGACATGTGAATTAGGATTCTATTTCGCAAAGCGCACGCCATCCCGACATTTTCTAATCCCCACAAGTTACGTTGCAAATACTGCACGAATTAAAGTAAATCTGTTATAGTGTTGTGATAGTAGTTTTCCCCTAGTCCGGGAGGGTAGAGGTAACTACGCATGATGGGATTAGGAATATGTAGACTGTAGATACGCTATCTGGGAAATAATTGTCCTAATTGCTTGTGTAATTTTGTAATGTTACTCGTAATAAATTTGTTTTAAGTGTCATCGTTACCTACGTGGCTGACTGAAACCCGTATTAATAAATCGATCTCAAGTCTGAGAGCGATCTTGGAAATGTCATTCTTATGTCATGCGGTGGTAGATTCTGACTATTCATAAATGCTTTGTTGGCTTACATGAATAAAAACAATTTTGATTTGATTTTGATTTGATTTGATACAAGTCCAAAATTACACGTCAAAGGCGTATTCAAGACCGCTCTCAAAATTCGTGCAGGTTCCAAGACAATTTATTTTTTTCCCGGGACTCGTCGAGGGTCAAACATCGACGTCATTATTGGTCACCATTGTCGATCTTGGTTTACAGGAGTAACTGTGGTGGGAGTGTTTGGCGGGACAAGTCCCATTAAAACTGCTTAGACGCCTTGCTTACTTTCCTACGTCTATCTGTTGTACCTTGTGTGTGTCTCGTGTACAAACATAAGGGAACAAGGACCGAATGATGTGTTAATTTGCGCTGTCATGCGATGAGCTACACCAATTTCTGCTATGGGGGCGTCACAATAGGAATTGACGCACGCAATTACGCATTGCGTGTAAGAAAAATGCGTTTTTCCGATCACGCTTCGTGGTTTTCTTTTATGGTGTGTGGTGATTGGGGCGGTATAACTTATTTAGGGGTTCACTACGAGTTAAGGTGTTTTGAATTGCATTCGAACCACGGAATTTAACAAAAAAAACGATCTATGAAAAAACTAATTCTTAAATATAAATAACGTTCGATTTTTTTTTTAAAAGCGGCTCTTCTTAATCCTATAGATTTTTGTTCTTTAATGTCATTCCACAAATAACACCACGTTCCAAAATCAAATCGTCAACGCAAAAAAAATATTAATATACCTACGGTAAGTAACGTTCAACGAGTAGGTATACGAATTAAAAGATGCAGACACACCCAAATCCCAGACGTACATTTAAATACGAGGACCTACAATTAAATTGCCCCTCGTCCTTAAATTACTGTAGAGTAACAAAACAACATAAAACATACAAAATGCATTCACAAAAGGTCAAGGCGATGCCGAACTAAACGTGGAAGCGCCAATTAGATTAACAGCAACGCTCCGCGCCCGTAAATTGTTCGGAAGAGGAGCTAGGCCTTCCCTCCCTGTCCGACCCCTATGGAGCGAGGGGGAGGGCGATAGGGTAATTAGGCTAGGGTTGCGGTCAGGTTTACGAGTTTACTCTGTTGATGCTCACGTCTATTACTGAAAATATTTGCTTAAATGGCACTTTATTGGTTTTAATTGTCGAGCCATTTATGTATCTCTTAAGTTTTTGTTATGAAGGTAGGTATGTGTTATCTATTAATGAATCATCATCTCAGCTGTAAAACGTCCAATGCTGGACATAGGCCTCCCCCAAGGTTCGCCACAATGACAATTTTTATAGATGTATATCATCCAAATACTTGCGTTTTATACTTATTCCTTCATGTTTATAACACTTTTTTATAATTGACTTTTTTGTATTTATTCTCTACTACTACTACTAAATATGAATAATTTCGTTATAGGAATTTGTCCATCTTAATCCAGGTTTTGGAATGTTTGCTCAAATGCTTCATTCCCAGACAAGGTATTGACGTTATATAGATTCCCGACGATCTCGAGCGGCATGACGACATACCGAGCAAGACTAAATAAATGTCTAGGAATACTCACCTGTCTGTATCGGTGAGACCTTGAGCTGAACGGCAACCTAGAAAGAAAAGAGAACAAATTTATGTAAAGAAGAAACAATTCAATAAATTTGTCACACAATTTGAACACAACCTGTAAAGTTACGCTTTTGTTTCTTTATTTAAATACTGACATCCATAAATTGCAAAGCAAGCTTTTAACAAAATGACAATGCCGTAAGCTAATAAAAAAAAACTTTTAAAATTCGAACGTTTAACAATTAATTTGCTATGCATGGCGGTGGAAATATTTTGTCCACTCCCGTCCACCCGCATTCAATTGTACGACCATTTAACACCCATGATGCATTTTTGAGAATCGTACGCCCAACAATGGGTCAATAATTATGTTACCGACGTAATAATGCTAGCGTTGTAAACCCTATTGTTTACATAGAAGCGGTTAGTGTTAAGAATCACAATGCATTCTGTAGGAATTTAGAGTGGGATGGGGATTAGAACCCTTATAGCTAGGAGTTAGAGTGCATTATTTGGTGAACTGAATTTTGTTGACAGAAAATGTATTTTGCATTTAGACGCGTGTACCGGGATCGGTGATTTATATTCGTCTTTTGTTTTTGGCTGTTTAGCCACCATCAGTATCAATGGTGGAGAGTCTTGGAAGGTCGTTACTCTTGCATTGTACCACTACTATTGTTTCCAGAATGACATCGTTAGTGACTTCGGCGGGTGGTCGCGTCTATTGAAATTCTATCGACGCGATAATAAATCAACTGTTATTAGAAACCATTCGTTTAATTGTTCCGATTACAACAGGTGACATTTTTTATGTAAATCATTACCCACCATACTATTGCACCATTAGATACACGGGAACGGTAAAAAATATCGTAAAAATTTAAAGGTTTCTGAAAATAGAATTACGAGAGCGAGCGAGGAACCAAGCTTTATATCGAAGATATTCCATTCAAAATTCGACTTTTTCAATTTTATCGATTCACGTTCGAAAAAGTTTCATTCAATTTTTTTCCAACTTTTTTTTGTTACAGAATTAAGTGTCAACGGTTGATATATGGCGCGAAAGACAACAAAGGGAATGCACGTCCGTTTGTCCAAATAAAACGACATCAACCTACGCGTAACATGGGAACAGCGATCAAAACCTCCTATACATAAATCGATTGAAATAAATCACCGGTTACACTATTTTACTCCTTCAAAAAGTTTGGTTACCTACAGTTGTGATCGGTCCGAAAGCTTATTACAAAACCAATGTATTGTTGGTGTGAGCCGGGTGATCTCTGATGTCGGCCATTGTACGTGGTCGGTGTTGAACAATAAGTGACCATCGGGATAGGCTCTTTGTTGCTGGCAGCTGTGTTTTTATAGAGGATATCTATCCGACCGAAATGAGGTATGCTTTGATAGAGTCCTGGGAGATATTAATACAACTTGGTTGATGGATAACGATTTTTACGTTTGAACTAGTGAATGGAATTTCAGCATTAATATAAATAGTGACGAACTTTAAGCATAATTTTACTTTCACAAGCGACGATATTTTGTAACATTTTGTTGGAAACTAGCAACATGCAACTTGTCATGGTTGCAGGAATTATACTCGACCGACATTAATTTGATTTATTTTAAGTATTCGTAATTTAATCGTCCCCATCTTCAAAGCCAAAAATGTTAAAATTACTTTCGTAAATTTGTAGTGCAGAATTGGCTATAAATTTAAATACTCAACGCTCATTTTACTACTAAAACATGAGCCAAATGACCTCTCAAAAATTAACAAAGTAGGTTGCAGAGACATAATTAAAACTGAAGATAAGTGGGCAGCGAAATTTTCACGGGCATTCCGCGTTAACCTAGTACGGTAATGAGTCGGGTACTGAAACTTTGGAACGGCTCTAGGGTGTCTATATACATTGGAGAGTTGGCTAAGAGGGTGATAGGAGATGAGTATTGATAACAAGTAAAACTTTTCTAAAAACTGTAACCCGACTACATAAAAATCCCCGCGAAAATTTACCGATAAATAGCGCTTGTAGACACGCTGAATCTAAAAATATAAAACTCAAAAGTGACTGACTGACATAGTGATCTATTAACGCACAGCCCAAACCACTGAACGGATCGGACTGAAATTTGGCATGCAGGTAGATGTTATGACGTAGGCATCCGCTAAGAAAGGATTTTGATTAATTCTACCCCCAAGGGGATAAAATAGGGGACGAAAGTTTGTATGAAACTTTGTCAATTAAATTCCACGCGAACGAAGTCGCGGGCACAGCTAGTAATAGTATAAAATTGTTTTTTCTGCCATTTGGTATATATAATATTGTTCTTTATATTTGTGAATTCAAAATTTTATCTTGTTTCATTAGAGGACTCACTCGATACGACAGCCGAAAAAATATCCGGGCCACTTTTTTATATGTAGTAAGCGGAGTACAAAAATTCTGAGTCGGATTTGTTAGTTACTACCTTTCGATCACGACACAGAAATAGAATAATAGTAATGATAGGTCTATTCTTAAAATAGGTGAAGAAGGAAGAACCTCATTTCTAAAGCACTTTTAAGAAAGTATAACATAAGCACACTAAGATCTCCGAAAAAATAACTATGATCATTTTCCTTCCTATTTCCGGCTGTAAATGAAACGCACTAATTTGTCTGATCTTATCATCTGGATAAGTACCTGCTTAGATGAATGAGATAAGATGTTTGATGTCTCCGTAGATTCAATAATCTTCCTGTGCGATTTCCGCAGCCGATAAATGGATTGTATTATTGGAATCAGTTCCATCCTGCAAATGTAGGAACAGTCAAAGATAGGAACAAAGTTACACTTTGCTATATTATTTAGTATTACTGGTAGTACTTGTATTTAAGATGATAATGGTCTCGGATTTGGCGCAAGCCTCTTCACTTGATACGATCTATTCGTCATTTTCCCCAGTCTAGATGTTACAGGTATTCATAATACAAGCATCGCTCAGTTTGGGATAATATTGTTTTATGTTTAATATTTTTTAGTAAACCAGCGTACTTCTCGTTGTCGACCTGAATGTCGACTGGAACAGAGGGAGAGGAAGGAAAGTCGGGTTGGGCTTCGGGCTGTAATAGCTACTCTACACTGAACTTCTGTGAGAGGATGGTACTTCACCGGGCGAGCTAGCCCGTATATAAGATGTCTTTAATTGGCTATAGCTGGGTTCTACCGCCATTAGTTGATCTGGCGAGTATTTTTTTACTTTTATAAAATGTTAGTATCAATGTTAGTTCATCACATTACTAGTATTCCGTTAGCACCTCCAGTTAAGCTAACTCTTATGTTAGAAGTTGACTCACGTCAATAGTTTAATGGCCAGGATGAGGATCGAAGCCGGAACCTCTCAGCTACGAGAGCAGCCCCTCTAACCACTAGGCTATTGACAACTTAAATAATTTAATTTTATTACGTTGTATTTCTGGTTTTATATCAGTACTAGCTGAGCCCGCGACTTCGTCCGCGTGGAAATTACCTTAACAAAAAAGCCCGCGTTCTGAGCCCGCGCGACAGGACCCATTTTTTTTTCTATAATAAAAGTAGCCTTAGTTACTCCTTATAACATCAGCTATCTGCCAGTGAAAGTCCCGTCAAAATCGGTCTTGTCGTTTCGGAGATTACCAGGAACAAACACACAGACAGACAGACAGACAGACAGGCAGACGGACAGACAGAAAAAAAAATTTAAATCGCGGTTTTGCTATAGGTGTCGTATGTACTTTCATATGCATTTAGTGATTATGATCATTTAAAAATATAATAAATCGAAATCCAATAATCACAAATTTCGAATGGATTCGAGCCGTGGGAATTGGTTTTGGCCGTGAATGTGGCTTTTTTAACCTACAAAAGAGCTGATGATCTTCAAACGGCTGAACCGATTTTCATGAAACATAGCTAAGAACACTCTCGATCAGAATACCTATCTAACAAAAGAAACAAAATTGAAATCGGTTCATCAGCTTGGGTGCTACGTGGCTACAGACAGACACACAGATACACAGATACACAGATACACAGATACACAGATACACAGATACACATGTTAAACTTATAACACCCCTCGTTTTTCGTCCGGGGTTAAAAAGGTGTTATTTTGATATTACAAACAGACACCCCAATTTTATTTATTTGTATAGATTACATGAACATCTTCCTGTGTAAATTCCTCTGGCTCAACTCTTAATGCGTTGATGAAGTACCTCAAGAATACTTAAGCTCTAAGTTCAGGCCTTTCAAGCATTCTCGAGTATCGATAAGATAACAGTTCAGCGGTGCCGAGCAAGGCTGCAAATTTCTCGTCTCTTGTGTGGAAGTGTTTTATGCAATTAATCTCACAATATTGGCACCCTTGCAAGATATTCCTATCTTTCATAGATTAGCTCCATATTTGTTGAATTTCTAAGCATATTTAACTCTACAGATTTTAATGCCAGTTATTTCATATGTCGTTAAATTTTCAAGAACATCTTGACGAACCCTTGGCGCAGTGGTTCGAGCGTAGGCCGCTCGGCTCACTGCACATGGTGGTTGCGGGTTCGATGCCCGCTGGGGTAAATTTCGGAAATGGCATTTTCGTAATTTGCCCATGTTGACACCCAATGTCACTGAGATCGCCCCCAGTCCATTGTACGGTACCCATAGTACAAGCCTTGCTTAGTTTGGGACCATACAGTTGGTGTGTTGGTCTGGCGATATTTATTTATCTTGAAATATTTAGACCTATTGATTCAAACACATAATGATATCAGTATAAACGGTCAATTTAACTATTACCTGTGTATATTACTTGCGAGCTAATGTCTTCAAATCATCATTTTAAACGCCTACCAAAACTCACAATGCATCTCTCTTACTCCATGATTACTTACTAATCATTATTATTATATAAAATTCCTGTGTGCGTGTGTTTGTAATTTTCTCCTAAACGGCTTCACCGACTTTGATGTATTTTTTACTTATGTGTTCACCACCTGGATGGTTCATAGCTATAGTTAGACGCGGTGAGTGGCGCTGTTAACAACATCAAGAAATTAAAAACTAACCCTAGCGAAGCTGCGAGCAAAAGCTAGTATTGTTACAGTTTGTTGTTAAGGAAACCAAAATGAGTCGTCCCCTTTCAACTACAATTAAGTCAACCTACTAAAACCCCTGTAGTAAAAGCACCGCTACTTGTGTCGCTTTATTGTTATTCCTAAATATATCTGGAGCTGTTAAATTAATGTGTTTGGGAAGGAAGACCTTCCGACCGTCGCGGCCATTGTCTTATTGTGCGTCTCACACTCGGACTTAACCAATGATGACACAAATCCGTTTGTTCTGTTGTAATAGTGGACATTATAGACTCAAGTGAGTACAGAAAAATAGTACTTACCGATAATATTGTTAAGACGAAAAGCTGTCTAATAATCGGAGACTATAGATAACTGGTTCACTAAGCTATTTCGAAACACCTCTGACCTTTTTTCACTTTATCCATGATCACATATCGATTATTTATTTAATCTAGGTTTCTGGTTAGATACAATGCCGAGCTTCGTTTGCTCGACGCTACATAAACCCTCTGATAAATTATTTTACTTTGAATTTCTGTGGAAATGTAATTTGAGTTTAAAAAAAACGATTATTTTCTGACTGCTGTTACCATTTTGAGGAAGAATGAAGCATTGAAATATTTAGGTCCAGATTCAACTTTGTCATTCATTTTAAATTCCCGCAATAATGTATAACCGTGTCCACTTCCAAAACTATAAGCTATGCCTAAACTAAATTGACATTCATCAACAAAGGCCCTAATAATCCACACAACAATAGTACGTTTCTATTGTAATAAAATAGAACTTATTACACACAAACCTTTCGTGCAAAATTTTGGGGTAAATTTAATTTGGCAGACCGATGTTTTATTCCCTCAAACATACAGATTAAATAGAAAATTCGTGTGTACAAGATAATGAAGTGTGCCCGCAGGCGCCGGCGGGCCGAAAGCTTTATCTACTAAAGATTTTGTGAGCTTAACTCAACGTGAGAGATTAACTAGTGCTTCAGAGCTTTGAAGCGCGCAAACTTCACGAATAACCCGTCCACTTCACGTCGCTACACATTTATGTCAACATTTTGTATCTCTTCTTGGAATTGACACGATGCATGGAAACTAGAGAGGAGGTCACCTTGTGTCCTGGTGTCTGATTAGCTTTCTCAGTAGGCGCACTCTAATATTCTCGGTAAATTGACATTATTGTAACGATGTTAGGACCGGTCAAGGCTTTTTAAAATAAAGAAACATGTTTATATAAAATGTGTTGTCTAAATAATCATCATTCATTTATCTAACTGTCCTGCTGATGGTAAGCGGTACAGTAACTTTCGCCCAGAATATCTACAAGTTTACGAGAGCAGTTTGCCGACTTTCAAGAACATTGATAGGAAATAAAACAAAGAAAAAATATGTCTATTTGGTTTAGAACGCCTTCCACCCTTTCATCTGTTAAACAATTTGAATACCACACAGCCACCTATCATACAGTATTCATTTCTGCCGTATCATCACGACTCTATCAGTCAGTGCCAAGTGTAAACTCGTCGTATTAAAATGACGTTTTCATAAGTGCATCAATTTGTCATTATACCCGTATCTTCTGTCTACATTTTACGTGGGATAAGTCACTATGATCTTGTTTTGTTTTGTGGTAGAGTCTATAATGACTACGCTTCTTGATTTGTTATAATTATTTTGTATAATGGACAGACATGTAGATAAGAGAAATAACAATGATTATTGTGCAAGCAGATGAGCAGGATAACATTATAGAAACGCCGCAGAGATATAGAAGAGATAAGCATATATAGGTAGAGAAGGAGATTCTCAAAGAAATATACAATAAATAAATAAATAAATATCGCCAAACGAACACACCAACTGTATGGTCCTAATCTAAGCAACGCGTGTACTATGGGTACCGTACAATAGACTGGGGGCGATCCCAGTGACACACATACCAGGGTATGTTTTAAATAATTGTAATAGAGTTCGTGAAATAGTTACTTAACCTTAATCAGAGCTAATTTAATTTACCATTTTAACATCAAATAATGAAGTGGGAAGTATTCAAGGGAAGCCCAATAAGAGATTACACGGAAACTATACCGAATTTAAACGATTTCCTCTACCGTTACATAGAGTCTGCGCGCTACCATCGTTTCCTTTTACGTTCGGTACTGAACTAAATTTAAACTAGATCAATACGGATTATTCTCAGCATCCAGCGCATTGGCGATGCCGACATTTTATTAATAGGTCGCAATGTATTTAGCTTCACGTATGTACTTATTTCAGTACACGAATTGCTTGAACACTGATTCGATCATTAATTTATTTCAGTACACATAAAAAAATCCTATGTTTTGTGGAATTATAATCGTGGTAACCTCATTGTGATGATAGTTGCATATTCGCCCAATTTCTTATATATATAAAGAAAACAGTACTTATCTCAATGAGAATAGAAAGGCTATTTGCGGCTAACAACAATTGTTATTCAGAATAAATTATTGATTTGTCTCATAAAGTTTATTTTATGTCACAAAGTCGGAGAGCAAGCATGACCAACCTGATGTTAAGCAATTACCGAAGCCTTCAATTCTTGAAATACCAAAGACATTGTTCGCACGATGCCGACAACTGAAGGGGAGTCAGATCGGGGAGGAAAGTTGGGTTATTGAGCTTTTGAATATTTACATTTGTCGTTAAAAAATCACCGGTTTACCACCAATAGAATCAACTGTGTTATTTTCGTGCAGACTCTAAATCAATATTTTCTTTATCTCTAATAAATATCGAAACCATTATTAGTAGAACAGTTGTTTTATAGCAAAACATTAATTATACTGGTGTAAATCCAAACATGCAAAAAATTCACACGAATTTATCTTGAACTTCTCAGTTTGTTAGTGTTTCCGGTCATCGACTTCTATACAGCGGGTTGTTTTGACAAGCGAATATTTATGCGAATAAAATTGTTCCTCTGCTGGTTACTATGAATAAATAAAAACTTGTATCATCTATAAATGTTGCAAGATTCTAGGAAGAAATACGGGAACTGTATTTTTCTTTCTAAGCTGATAATATTGTACAGGGTTGCCCACGACCCTCTCCGCGCTGAATCGCATATATTATTATATCCCTATCTTCAATATTCACATATAATATTAAAATTAACAGTTTTACGGTCAGGGTCTAGGAGAACAAGTAATGTAAAAGAAATAGCTACAAAAACGAAAAGAAGACAATGTAATCTTTATTTTTACTTTATGACGTTAATTTGGCTGTTACTTGCAAATAAGATACTGACAGGAAGAACTGGCACCGTTAATAAGTTTAATGTGGGTTGCTTTTCTGTCATCAGCAAGACACTTGGTGCGATCCAAAACAGCTCTACCATGAATTTATACTAACGTACCATCTGTAGAAGATGAAATTCTCTATCATCTACGTAAATTATTTCTATGGTAGTTAATAGTTCTTAAGGTATAGATTAAAGGGGCGCTGTACTATTTGCCATACATTTATTTTATGTACAGCCAAAGTAACATTATTAATTTAAAAAAAAATGTTTGCACCATAACAAAAAATTAAATTATGTCAAAACATGCCCAAAAGGTAAGACAAAGAATCTCAACCGCCTCAAGATAAATAAAGTTGCCAAACTCCTGACAACGGCCACTTCGGAAGTTGTAAATTTCAAAGAGATTCTTAATTATCTTGCGTCGGAATCAGCGCTTAAATCGCCTACAGGATTTACCACTGTTTGGGATATCACGTCCAATGATTTTATCTAATTGAACTACAAAGCAGAGGTTATTAATGCTTAATGAGATACTTCCTTATTGATGTTTGAGCTTGGCCGTTTTCTGGGCAAATGTTGGCTGGGGGTGATTCGCCCTGAGATCCCGCCCCCGCTTCGTCCCCCCCTCGGATCCCCTCGTCTAGACTGACGACGAGACCGTATTAGTTGCTTCCGAGCTTTTGGGCGAGAAGGGCGTTGCTCGCTGGGCGCGGTTGGCGCGAATTTTGAACGTCGATGCGTGCATCTGTGACGATCGGAATTTTTATATTTGGTGGATTCTGTGATTTTGTGACTGTAATAGACTTTGATGGTGATATGGATGTTTGAATATTGTAAGTTTTAATTTATTATTATTATTTTTTAGCTAGGTTTAAAAAAAATTGCTAGATTATTCGAGAAGTTAATGAATAAAGTTAAGTTTATAGAAACGCATCCTGATCTATGGTTGAAAATAGTGAAAAAAAAATTAACGCGGTCTATAGCCTAGTGGTTAGAGGGGCCGCCCTCGTAGTCGAGAGGTTCCGGGTTCGATCCCCATCCTGGCCATTAAACTATTTACGTGGGTCCACTCCTAACACAAGCATTAGCATAGCTGGAGGGACTAACGGGAATACAAGTAATGTGATAAACTCACAATGGTAGTATTTAAAAAAAAAACTAAACCAAATCCTCAAAATACAAAAGCCAGGAGCACTAATCGCATGTTATTACTAATTCAACACAGACAGTACATAAACATCAGTTTAAACGATGTTCAAAGAATATTTTCTACCTGTCAATGACAACGCCAAACACACTACGCTAGCTTAAGTGGTAGCAACCGTTGTTAAAAAAAGAATGACGGAATATGTACTTGAAAGGAAAAAAGTCGTTTTGAAGACATTTTTGCGGACTCTTGAGTTTGCGGGACGAAAAGTGACTTCCGGCGAAGTCGGCAACCACTTATCGACGCCTTGGTAGACGACATGAATTAGCGAAAATGTACTCAGCGCGGTCAATATGAATTGAATTGAGAAAAAGTGGTAATGGAAAAGTAATCATGCAGAAGTTTTTGACTATTATTATTTATTTATTTAGTGCCTGCGCTTGTTCATAGCTGGAACTTAAAAAATTAAAATAAAAGTACTTATGAATGACACTTAAGTCCATTGCAGTGGTCATCTTCTGGCTAAACAGACTTGAAATATTACCGCATTGAAAAATAAATTCATTAAAACATATTCTATTCATATTCTATGCATGCTTTTTTCAGTGCACTGTTAATTCTAATCTTACAAATAAATAAATAAATGATAAATAAATAAATATCATCATATCGACACACCAACTGTATCGTCATAAACTAAGCAGCGCTTGTTATATGAGTACCGTACAATGTACTGGGGGCGATCCCAGTGACACCCAGACCGGGGCAAATTAAGAAAAGGCGATATAAGGCCGTTTTCGAAATTTACCCCGACGGGAATCGAACCCGCAACCACCCAGTGTAATGAGCCGAGCGGCCTACGCTCGAACCACTGCGCCAAGCGGTCGTCAATGGCTCTACACACCTCAAAGAGGTTAGCAATAATAAAAAGACACGCTAGAACGAAGCACCTCAAATCTCCTTAATAGCCCAGTCCCACGCTGGAGCGGCAAAAAGCCGGAAACACACTGGTTACAAATAGATACATTAGTTCTCGTTACAACAACATCTGATACATTCGCTTTATATTGAGTTCAATTACTGTGAACACCATGCAGTCTGTTCTTTATTTTTTGGAGAACTATTTATTTTTTACGTTCGATCTCCTTAATATTATATACAACATTTCAGTTCTATAAACCCATCTAATAGGTATAACGAATGATACTTTTATACTAGGTACTTAAAGAAAGATTAAATTCACCACGATAAGGATATCTCGGAAAACATAAACACGTCCGCTATATGGAAAATAAAAAATACAAAATGTACCTATTTGAAATTCTTATGGGTTTCGTCCTCAAGGTCTACTATGTAAATACATCCCGTATAAACAGATGCAGTTGACAACACATGTTGTTATAGCGCTTAGTGGGTGAAGTCACCATCATCATTCTATTACTGCCCACAGCTGGACATAGAGTCCCTCAATGCACGCTACGTAGCTCAGTCTTCAGCTTTCTGTACCAAATTGGGTCAGTCACCTTCCCCAGTCTCTACCACCCAGCGCTCTACATTATGTTCATCTCATCTTGGTCTCTCCGCCTAGATAGGTCCGCAATGCAATATCTACATAAAACCGTAAATAATAAATCATTTTTTTATGACAATCAAGAAGATAGACTCTTTGTCGTCATAGGTCACATGGGCCGTAGGTTACAAACCTTTATGTTTCTAGCATCTGCAAGCTCTTGTTAAAGAGAGTTTTACTCTGCAAATCTCTAAATAATAACTTTATTAGAATTGATATACTGAACACGCGGCTCCCTGTAATATCTTTGGCCTGGTTCAGATAAATCATGCCTCCTACACAGCTATCTAGAGACCCTATCCTTTTAACTCAACTATTATTTCGTTTGACGATCTTCTTGCTCGTATAATCTGGTTATATCCTTCTGTAACGTTTACATGTTAAACAAATGTTCTTCATGTAGAGCAGGGGTTCCCAACCTTTTCTTGATCAGGTACCACTTTTATGTTATTCTTGTTAGCAGGGACCTCTGTGAAGGGATAATTTCGTTCTGTTGTCTTCGCGGCGGCCGGCCCTGAGTACCGCCCCCACCAACCGCGCGTTCTCACTCCAATTTTAAAATCATTAGCGGACTATATTTTAGCTTCTGGGGACCACTGGTGGTCCACGGACTACTGGTTGGCAACCCCTGATGTAGAGGCATCATGCGCTTTACATACAATGCTGAGGATATGCGCATATTTAAAGCATCCCGTCGATGTCCCACTTAGACTTCAGTACTTGCTACTTGAAAATACACGGGAAATTAAAAAAAGCTTGCCTGAATATTTATGCATTTGCTCCGTATGTCGATAACTTAATTTACTTCAATTCTGGACATACAAATTTGAGTCTTATATGATGGTGTATAAATTTTATCTTAAGTGAGCTTTTAATAGTCAATTTTAATGTTTATCGAAGCTGATTTTGTTGGTACACTAAACTAATCTATTTTGTATTATCATGTCTTAAATTACTAAGTTAAGTCATGATTTGTCGAAAACAGATTAGGTATCATGTCTAGTTTGAACCTTTCGTTTTCACTGGATGTAACATTCCACTCTCTCCATTTTATGACAGCAAAAAATAGAGACTACATCATATTTTATGTGACAGTTTCGAGTGCAGACGTAGGGTAAAGATCGAATATTTTAATATTTCTCTGTAATACCTACCGCTTAAGCATACCTGGTATTATCTATGACGTTTTATTCACCACTCTACTTAACAGCTCCGATCCGGTGGTAGATTTACCCTCGCCACCTCTCCTGGCAGCGGCCCAAGCCGAGGTCGTGTCCCTTGTGGCGCCCTTGAGCTAGCTGCCCCCCTGCCCCTCTGGCTGGAGCGCACTTGCGCTCGCCCTCTGTCCGGGTGAAGTTGTTATGGCCACTCTGGCCAACAACATATAGTCAAAACAAAAAAAAAAAATCTACTTAACAGAATAATAAAATTTATTATCCTCTCTTTCATTGCGATAACTCACTAAGAACAAAATGAAACTTTTATAACACTTTCCAAGCAATATAATTCGATCCTTATCTAGTATTGTCATCTAACACCCGATAGTCCGAAACTTTGGATCCATGAAACTCGATAGCTTAACGTCCATAGATCAACAGTCCTGACCGTTAAAATTTCCAACTTTAAGAGGTCACGAAATTATTCCACCGGTATCGGGCGCCTCTCGTCTCTTAAAAGCCTATTCTTGTTCCGATAAGCCGTTGATATCTCCTGACCTCGCTATATCTGTAGGTATGTATTTTCAGGATAAGAAACAATGAATTTTAATTCCCGTTGGATCGTAAATAAGCCTTATCGTATAGGTAATTGGGAATGTGGGCGACCGTAGAATATGGGGTATCGATGGTGGCTATAAATTAAATTATACAATCTTAACTCGATTGGGTGGTTTCGACAAAGTGATACAAATCAGCCCCTTTGGGGTTTCCCGGAATTGGTTCCTGATTGAGGGTGTGAGTACATTTGGGTACTAAATTACGTCATGACCTTTGCCACATCTTGAGTTTTGAGAACAGACGCGCGAAACATTGTTGTATCTCTTCGGATAACGTTATGTCATGTTGAACTGCTTGCTGGATCCTTCTATGTCTTACCACACGATATGTGGACGCGCCACCGCCATACAAATATGTTATGTCACTTTAAATCCTTTATTTAGTTTTCACATAAGCTATTTAAACCTTTTAGATTGTTTTACCTCGAATAAAAATAACCCGAGAGCTCACATCTTTGTCAACATTTTATTTTTTCATAAGAAGTACTTATATCTTATTTGCCCACACATTAAACACACTGACAACTGAGCCCGTGGCTTATCAGTTGAGACAAATATATCAAAAAGCTCCCTCAGAAGTCCTTTGTTGGGCGAAGATAACGTCTAAAAAATATAAACTTTTATACCGCGGAACACCCAGCGTGCACGAGAGGGCGCTCAACACGCATTTCTAATTAACGTTTAATTAATTACGTTATAATCCGCTTTGGATTTATCTGTTAACTAATAATAATATGTATACGAGAGTGTGTTAGCATGTTTTAGTTTAGGTATGCATATGTTTAGTCGTGTAATTTAGTGCAGACGTTATCCATTAACAGAAACACAATAATTAATTAGCTAGTTTTGATGAGCGCAGATGTGGAATAATGGATGCTAATGACAATTATAATAATATATTTTTGTAAGGAATACGTACATATACGAGTAGGTATCTTACGTATATATATTTTTAGTTAGTGTTAAAGAAAAACTTACTTGTATTAAAAAAAGTGTTTAAAATAAATGAAAATCATAATTGATGCCAACTTTGCTATTGTCAAATCTCGACTTAGCTAATTAGACATATCTAAAAGTATTTTTCTTATGCTCGTACGGCGATGTGAAATATGGCAATACAGTTAGTTTAGTCAAGTTTAGTTGTGTACCATCAGAATTAACACTGTTACTTGCCTTAGGAGTTGTTTAAAAAAATAACGTTCTGTTTTCTTTTTTCAAAATCTGTGAGTCGCATAATAATCGCTTCACAACTCATTGGCGCCCGTCAGTGACAGCGGGACCTAAATCCACCATCAAGTCTATCAAAATCGAATAAAGTACAATTTTCCCCCATTACCGCCCTTCGTATCTTCCGTCATTTCACGTATCGCTTCCGAGCCCAAAGAGGGTAAGATGTAAAGACGAAAATAATAAATCCGTATCGAATATGCACGATTGAACCGTGATTTTTTTTGCTCAAATATTAACAAATACTTGTAAATATAAAATACTATATATTATATACTTATTAGTAGGTATGTGTCAATCAGTATATGTGATTACAGAGGATAGTAGGTATATTTTTTTATTAAAAAAGGTAAGGACGTAACCTGAAAAAATGTAGAGTCGTACCTTGGGTCAGTAGGACACTGCAGCGTGAACAATAACTAAATTTAAATCACTATTTATAAACAACTGCTTTTCAAGGAAAATTTCTATATACCTTTGAAATATTCCGAAAATTATTCGCATAAATAATTTAAAAATAATTCGCATAACGGGGATTCGTGGCCATCCATCACCAATTAAATGTTGGGCGGTTGGCGATACATTATCAGCGTATTGCGAATGTACTGATTGATGGGACTGGTACATTGGACGCTCCGCTCCATTGGCCACCAGTCTATGGAGACCAGCCTCGGAATGACCGATCACCAATGTGTCGATGTGTAATTGAATGCAACGTGTATGGGAGTAAATTCACCAATAGAGTGGGAGTATGCATTATTTTTTATTTTATGCTCACCGTATATTTTTTTAATATAAAATGTTTAAATTATTTATTATTTTTCGAGATGTTTTTTTTTTACTTTTACCTCGTCGGCGCCAGTTGTGTAGTGTGACGTCATTGGTCTAGGTTAGGCGAAGTCGGCAGTACCTACGCGTTCCTTCCGTTCTTGAAAACTTGTAGCTTACACTGAACTCAAAAAGTATGTGTTATGCAAAAGGGTGTCAACACGATTGATTACCAAAGCAATAAAAAAAAAACATAATATAATTTTAAACTTTAAAGTTACTTTATGAAATTGAATAAAACTATAACGTGTTTCTAGTCATTGAAACCCGATTTTACAAATATGCCACAATTGCGTTGAATGACACATTACAAATATAAGGCTAAGAAGGAGTAAAAAAATTATAAACTGTCCAGAATTTCGTTAAGATGTCTGTCAACGGTAGTGAGCATTCGACTTAGCAGTTACTGTCTTAACTTTATTGCTCCACAATTCACACGTTTCCCCATCGCATGACTGATGCATCTATCGTGGCTGTGAAATATCCGTCCCCAATAAATTGTTTATCGAACAGGCGTCTCCAATCTGACTATCTGAATGTCTTTTTGATTCGGGCCCGCACGAGATTTGTAGGCATTTAGCGTGAGTCCGCGGGGTGGGTTCTCCGTTCCCATGGCATTGGGGTGTTCCGCTATTTTAGTGCGTCGTCGCTGGGTAATTTACGAGCATGCAAGCACACAAGCCCCGTTTTAGGGTGATGGCTCGGAATAACGATTTCTTCCGAAATTTATGTCTCTTTAGAGATGATAAGCGACCGTACAACGATACTTATAGACACCAATTCATGTGTATTCCACTTACAAATTATCGATAACATCTTGATAGCTATCTAAATATTAAATTAAATTACAGTGTAGGTCGTGCCTCGGGCAAATTAACTAATTTATCAGTAGTTATTAGACGCTAAATTGATTTAATTCTTATTTTTACTGAGCGGTATCAATGATTGTTAGGTTCGATATTATTAGAGTTTAATATGCGTGCGTTATTTATTACTATCTTAAGACACCACTGACCGAATTTCATTAGATAGACGAAAAGATATACAGGCTGAATATACAATAAAGCTAGACATATCAAACAATTAATTCTCACAATACACTTTTGCCACAGAATAATAAACGTAAGTAGTAATAAAATAAAGCTCGTTCTATAAATATAACTCACATTCCTTGACATTCAAAGTGTAAAAGGCGATTCTCAAAACTGTTCTCATGTGGCCCGCTAAGTATTTCAAGACATAAACAAGTCTTTAATAGCGCAAGCGTTCGACCAATTTGTACTCAAATTATTTGTCAAGCAATTCCATTCCGAAAATTGTTCCGCATTTAGACCCGAAGGGGTTTCGGGGTTACGCCTCGGATGACAGAGCCGAGACATTGTCTAACAAGCTTGGTTTATTAATCTCATAGAGTGGCAATTTGAAAATTGGTAAGCTTATTAATTGTTCTTAATTGTTTGTAATTTGTTATTAATATAGTTTGTTGGGAAATCGAAAGCTGATAACAATGTTAACCTACCCCATATCATAACCCTGGCCTGTATATCATGTTACTGAAGAACAAAAAGGTGGTCCCTCTTCCAGAGGTAAGGTTATAAGTAAGATAGGCCCGTATTAATAAAGCGATCTCAAGTCTGACAGCGCTATTGAAACTGTCATTGTTATGTCATACCAGTACAGAATGACCTGTAAAGATTGTACTCAAGATCACTCTAAGACTTGAGATCGATTTATTAAACGGGTAGCCGCTCTATGTTTTGTTCCTTATTGAAAGCTACTAAGTATCTACTTATTGTCAAAACTACCTAGATTTGACAATGAAATTGTGAAAATGCTAGACAGACATTGTAAATAAAATAGTAAACTGGCATTGTCTCTAAAATCCTAACTATAACTATGAAAAAGTGCTATCGAGTAAATATTTATCAGTATATTATATTTTTCAATCCGATTTAAATTTAAAGACGCATTCACATCAAAAGCTATAAAACATGCTGTTTCATAGTTTATGCCTTCTTCAAAACGAGGTTGTCAATAGCTCGAAATATCGTTCGCAAAAGTGCAACTTCATCGGTAAGCGTCGTAAATCAATGCGATGCTGTGATATTATTAAACACAATATCTTTTATGACGTCGCCCAATGTCACGGAAAATGCAATGAGGTGTGAGCGCGGCGCATCTGCCGGCTTTGTGCCGCGCGCACACTTGCGTGTAATGGCGAAGTTTGCGAATACGTTCTAAAAGTTACGGGTACACTGGTGTATGAACACACTTTTACTGAACCAAACCGACCGCTGAACCAAATTTTTTTTTTATTCTAAAGTAAACACACATTCCGAATTACGTTTTTTTACATAGTATACTAGCTGAGCCCGCGACTTTGTCCGCGTGGAGTTTAACTTAACAAACTTTCATCCCCTATTTTATCCCCTTGGGGCAGAATAAATCAAAATCCTTTCTTAGTGGATGCCTACGTCATAACATCTACCTGCATGCCAAATTTCAGCCCGATCCGTCCAGTGGTTTGGGCTGTGCGTTGATAGATCACTATGTCAGTCAGTCAGTCACCTTTGAGTTATATATATTTAGATTATACTAAACCAAAGTTGGCCAATTTGCTTATGACCCGCCTGATGTTAAACAGTTACCGCAGCCTATAAGATGCGAGACCAAATGCATTGATCGCACGTCGCTGACTTGAAGGGGAGTGGGACAGTGAGAGTGGATCGCGGTTGGGCTTCCGCCTCTCTCACTCATCGTACGAAAGGCAGCCTATAATAGCTACTTACTTATCTTCTGTGAGAACTCCTTACTACCGTACTACCCCGGTTAAGCCAGTCCGTATATGAGTTGTATGCAGTCTATCGGCTATAGCTGTGCTCTATCAGCGTTTAAGAGAAAAGAAAATAAATAAATAAATATCGCCAGACGAACACACCAACTGTATGGTCCCAAACTAAGCAACGCTTGTACTATGGGTACCGTACAATGGACTGGGGGCGATCCCAGTGATACCCAGACCAGGGCAAATTACGAAAAAGCCATTTCCGAAATTTACCCCGGCGGGAATCGAACCCGCAACCACCATGTGCAGTGAGCCGAGCGGCCTACGCTCGAACCACTACGCCAAGCGGTCGTCAGATGCCAACAATATTAATGAAGAATGTTATTTTATTTTTCGAAAAAAAATGTTCGTTAAGTCTATCGTAGCTTAGGTATGGACTCTCGGCTTTACGCGCGATACCGATCGCTTACCGCAACGCGACTGGGTTTAGCCAAATTTACGATATTGATAGCGATTCGCCATCCTGTATATTGATACGGTTATTATGCATTGTCTATTAAACGTTGTTCTAGTTATCGTTAACGATCGGTGCTGCAAATAATAAAGTGAATATGTTTGTGTTTTAGTGATAAATTTTAGGATTGTGTAGATCGGATTGGTTAATGAGGTTGTGACTCAATAACTAATAATATGTAAATTACAGTAAAGTAATTACAGTGACAGTGAGAATAAAAGACGACAAATATATTTTTAATTCCTAGTAACCTAGTAACCGAAACGTTTTATAAGTACAGTATAACGTATATTACATAAATATGTATTTAGGTACTGTAAATGCAAAACTTTTAACAAAAAATACCGAAAGAATACGAGTACTACCTACGATCTTCAAAATAATTTGTCATCGTATTTTTTTACAGTGTACACATTATAGTTTACTACTAACGGTGCAAGCGCTTCTCTTACTAACTCACTCTGGCAACATATAAGGGATGTTGTATTGTTAAAATTATTATATCCCGCCACTTCTATACATACTAAAGTCTCCCGTCATCCCTCCGGGAATAGAACAGTAAGTTGAGTAGGTATATAAATTAGCTGTCAGGCCGCTAATCGTTCCGACAGGCCGCGATGAAACCCCGGCATCCATCAGTGGTCTTCTAAAAGGCCAACGTGTACCCCAAAAATAGGCACACAATAAATGCAGCTATTTATTCTGTTATCCTTTTAGCGAAAGCCCTGGAGATCGTTATTTTTAACGAATATTGTGTTTGGTGTTTGCTCAAGGATCGTGCGGGCATCGATTTATTAGTGTGGTGTTGTTGTATCGATTTTAAGGATTATCAGATGTTATCGGAGTCATGAAAACAATGATTTTAGTAAATAAAAAAAAGATTAAAATTATTGGGTTGATGCAACATTATTTTGTCTTAATAAAAACGAAATTCATAATAGTATTGGTGAATCGCTAAACCCTCTAAAAATATTCTCAAAATCAGCAAACTCGATGGGAATTAACGACACCCCTCGTCCCAATTTCACACGGTTCGGGGTAAAAACTGTCGCCTGTCTGGCTCGCACAATAGCGCACAATTACCGCGGCCACTCGTAATGAGTCCGCCAATGAGATAGCAATAAAATTTGGCCGCACAATACGGCCATAATTAGAATTAACTGTCTCCATCTCCGCCCACGTCCAGGCCGTCTCTATTCTGCACCATTTCGCCCCATTGACAGCGGTCGGAGGCATTTGCGGTAAATTATGGGTGCGTAATCATTGCATGGGCATTGTAGGTTCTATTAAAGGCTGATTTGTTACTGCCAGCAAGATATTCGGATGCCGCATAACACGTAGAAATACTGCTATTTGTATGTGCTTCCTGCATATACCATAATTTTTGTTATACATAACAAAGTCAGCAAACAAACGTATGATCCTTCCAATACTAAAGGCAATATTCGTACAATGCTTTGCATTGTGAAGAGAGAATAAATAATTTATTATTATATTATTATTATTATTATTATTGCTGACCTGAAAGGGGGTGGTAAGGGAGGGGGGATTGACTTCCGTCTCTCACACTCCCGTCATTCAAATATCTTCAGCCGTTACGACTTCATTGAGTAAAAACCATGGACCTCAGGATTCTTAAACTCAAGCCCACATCTCATCTACCCACTTTAATGAATAGCTCCTTATAAACTAGACTACTTCACGTAAAACAAAAATGCCAAAAGAAATTCACAACAAAAACCTTTTAAGAAAAACACATGCACTCCTGAACGGGCGAATACAAAAACATCATAAAAGTAGCTGTTGTTAACATCTGTTGTTTCAACAAGCACCTTTGTTGAGAACTCTGGAGCAGTTTTTTGTCAGGCCAATTAAAACGATACAGCATCCATGCAGTTTCCTTCACAGTACATGTAGGTATTGATTCAAAATCACTCATGTATTTGGAAGATTCAGTAGGAAGATATCGCAAGATGTAAATACCATGGCTATTTTTATTGTGAAATGAGAACGACTTAGAATTGAAAAGATCTTAAAAGAAAATTATACTTAACAATGCTTAATATTTTTTTATTACAAATATTAACTTAATAAATACGATGTTATATGTTATTTTTGTAGATACCATAATTATTTATTTTCATTTTCAAATATAAGCTAGAAATATTTCTACTTCAGATTTTAAATCAAATATTGTTATATTTTCACCTTTGATGTAACAATTAATTAATATGTCCCAAGAATATCGGAAGCTTGGAATCCTTCACAGTACAGAATAGTGCAAGCATTGTGTTTGGGTTTCGGGAACAATGTGGCATTGTTTCAGCTCTTAAATGAAGAGATTTTATGTTAATAGTGTGATTCACCCGTGTTTCTATAGGTGGGCATTGTGTGAGTACGTATATGCTTGAAGTGGATTTATGAAAAGCTTATTGTGTTTGGGAAAAACTATATTTTGGGTTACATAACTCAACAAAAGGAAAATCGGAACCCTTATAGGATCACTTCGTTGTCCGTCTATCGGTCGGTCTGTCTATCAGGACACTTTTTTTGGAGACCTGTCTCTACCGCGATCTTAAGCATCCAGTGATTAGTGAAGTCCCTATCAGGCCGGGACGGCGGGTTCGATGAGCGTGGCTCCTAGTACAGAAGTACGAGTAGTAGGTAATAGTAGCCTTACATTGCTTATAGTAATTTAAATAAACATTCATAAAAGTAAAATCCTACATGTTATGAAATTTAAAAACTCAGTTTTTTTAAAGGGCAATCGTTTTAGCTCCGTAATGAAATACGTGGTGGCAATATTCAGAGCTCGGGTTCCACGTTTTATGAACGGTGTACAGATTCCATTATGTTATTTATGGCCACCACAATTGACGGTATATTTATGGTGAAACTAATTACTTGCGAGAATTTGCATTTAGCGTTTGATTCTCCATGGTGGTGTTTCCTGTTTTATAAATTGATTTTTAGATTGTAAGCCGATCGTGGTGAGGCACATAACAATATAAAATATTATCTACATTCTTTAATCACTAGGAATTACGTTTTTTTTGTTATTGGATAATAATTATATAAAATCCTATTTTAATAATGCACAATATTATGCCTGGTATCTTAGAGAGTGATAAATATAAACAGTGAATGATACTTTCAACAATAAATGGCTCTACCATGAATTTTATGCGTGTTTTATGCTGGCATATTGGACCATGAATAGGACGGTATCAACAGTACTGTAAGTAAAAACTAAAGTCTAAAATCTCCAATGACACGTCTAACAAGTACATGAACTGGCAACACTTGCCGGCGCTTTAACTACTGTGTTGCATTTAACACTCGACCGTCGATAGTTAACTGCTTAATCGTTTAAACATGACTCGAGAGACTAGTTACTTGTAAACAAGACGAGATTCTCATATAGAGAAGAGCCTCTTGAAAAATTTAAATTTGTTTGCCGTATGAGATGGCTTAGGGAAAAAATCATCATCATCTTCAGCCTATTCCGGTTCTCTACTGGACATGCCCCCCCCCCCCCCCCCCCAATTATATATTATAATAGGCTAAAGTTTACTGAAAATATATGTGTTTTTATATTTCCTTGTAATATACTATAAGGTAGATATTTTTGTCTAGCTGGAAGTATACGAAGAAGCTACGATTTGAGTTTTGAAGGTTGTATAGCCACAGACCTCAAATTAAGTAGTTTCAATATTTGAATTCACGTTTATTTTATTCGTTACACATTTCATATGACTTATTTATTATATTATTTTTTATCTGACTTTATTTTAATGCAAGCTTACGTACCGGCTGGTTAAGGGGCTGTGGCCAGAAAAATGAATCGCGATTTTGGGCCATCTGACACTCGCATTCGCTAGCCACGTCATGACGTCGGCACTACGGAAATCTATGGAGCAGCCTAAATAGTTCTTTTTTAACAGAATTAAAAATAGAAGGAGGAAGTTCTCAGTTCAGTTGTTTTTTATGTATGTTACCTCAGATCTCCGTCATTTATAAACCAATTTGAAAGAATATTTATTGATTAGATATTTTATTGTTTATATTATTATTTATTGATACTTGTAGGACCCATAGAAATTTTACCAAAATCGGTTCAGTAGTTTGGGAGATGGACTATTTACAGTTACCAGCAATTCAATACGTAGTTTACCATTAAAAACATGACCAAAACTTTATTAAAAAAATATCGACTCCAAAAAAAACCTGGGTGCGCTAAATAAAACGCTAGAAATGTTGAGGTCCCTAATTTGGAGTCAGTGTCAATTCAAGTAAGTAGGAGTTGGTAGGTACCTAAGAAGCTATCCTAACGTAGAGTAAAGATTCCACCACTGCAGCGACTCCATATGAAATAAATTGTCATTTCTAGCTTTTTAGTGCAGGTTTTATTGAAGTCAGTTCTATTTTTTTTTTATTCCTTAGTCGCCCATTACTCCAAAAATTTGGGCGTCAAGTATACTGATTCCATGTGCCCGCGGCATAGTCGAAGTAAAGATGTTCCGTTTAAAAAAAACCGGTAATAAGTATTTTAACACAAAGGCAATTACAAATTGAATTATGGCGAAAATTTGTATTTTTCTTAAATTCGGTAGTTAGCTAGATTATAAACGTCCGATAGTAAGGTCGGTCGTCTGTCATCTTGGAATCTAAAATTTACGTCATAATCGTAATCGGCACGCAAAAAACCTATGCCAGATTTTCCCAAATATTTGAAGTCCGCAACTTGGGATTTAAAAATTCACATAATTATACTTCACTAGCTGTGCCCCGCGACTCCGTCCGCGTGGAATGTGGACCACCCTTAACATTTTTCCTGAATTTTCTTTGCTATAAACCTCACGGAGCCCGAGACCTTTCCAACGAATGCAAAACCGTGGAAATCGGTTCGTGAGTTCTGGAGTTATAGCGTCAGGAAGGAAAACCCGACTTATTTTTATATAGTAGAATAAAATATAACTTGATCGCTGCGACAACTGTCAGTAAAATCATGCCTATGAAGTCTTGAATTTCATAATAGTACAGACAGTACCTGTCAATGTTATACTTTATGGACATGCCGATCTAATTAGTGATGGGCGATGAATCATCGTGACCACAGACGATATTTGAAATAAAACTTAATTTATCTTTTAATTTGATTGTATATTTTAATATCATAACATTATTTACATTTGTGCATACTGGATCAAAAATAATAGTGACAAAATAAAATCTAATTTTGGGAGCGGGACGTCCGATTTGATAATATTTGCGAACAAGAGTTCATAATTAATTTACAAGATTGTTTTAGCGATTCAGAAACTGACCGAGATATGGATTTGGGTTGTACTCCTTTAAGAGAATAAATGTAATTTTATATTAAAATATTAGTTTTTAGCATTGATTATAGCAAGAAACATCCATCATTTCTATCGACATTTTTTTATATCCTGACAACCCTATAAATATCACTTTGACTTAAGTCGCAGATATCAATATTAGTCATGGCATCTCTTTATGACTAATTATTGCAGAGCTCAGTGGGATGGAAATGATATCTATACAAATAAATAAAATTGGAGTGTCTGTTTGTAATATCAAAATAACACTTTTTCACTAAATGCATATGAAAGTATATACGACGCCTATAACAAAAACGCGATTTAAAAATTTTTTGTCTGTCTGTCTGTCTGTCTATCTGTCTGTCTGTCTGTGTGTTTGTTCTGGGTAATCTTCAAAACGGCTGGACCGATTTTGACGAGACTTTCACTGGCAGATAGCTGATGTTTCAAGGAGTAATTTAGGCTACTTTAATTTTAGAACAACAATTAGCGTTCCGTGTAAAAAAATAAAAACACATGAAATCAAAGAGTATCTCCGAAACGGCTGGACCGATTTTGACGGGACTTTCA
This sequence comes from Notodonta dromedarius, assembly GCA_905147325.1. Taxonomy (NCBI): domain Eukaryota; kingdom Metazoa; phylum Arthropoda; class Insecta; order Lepidoptera; family Notodontidae; genus Notodonta; species Notodonta dromedarius. The sequence goes on along the minus strand of LR990165.1, from coordinate 8,612,067 downwards.
CTGGTAGATATATGTTATTATAAGCAGTAACTTAGGCTACTTTTATTTTAGAAAAACAAAAAAAAAAAATGACTCGTGTCTCGAGGGCTCAGGATGCGGGACGGGCTTTTTTGATAAGTTAAATTCCATGCAGACGAAGTCGCGGGCTCAGCTAGTATATAATAAATTTAGTTAGTAGATTTATTTAACACATAAAGGAACGAAAAATTACAAGAGAGTGACAATTGATCTTTTTAAACAATTGACAGAGAATAAATCCAGAAAAAGAAATCAAATATGAAATTAAAATAAAACCTTATTTTATTTCTAACAATCAAGCTATGTTTTATGTCCTAGTTTTCGCTTCTTCCTATATCTATGGTTCGCCAGATAATTTGGTTATGTCACTCTGTCCGACCGCCCGACGTCACAGTCCTTTTATTCAGAGGCTAGAAGGCTGCAAACTGGCGCTAAAATGGATTTTTGGTACCGCTACAAAACTGTTTAAATATTGAAAGCAATATAATTATAGGGTAGGTTACCAGTTTTAAAAAATAAATCCCATTGATTCAATATTGCCGATTGGTTAAGCCCGCGTCTTGCGGGCTGCTACCAGGTCTCGGGTTCAAACCCCGGCTCGAACCTCAGGATTTTTCGAAATCTATGTGCGAATCATAATTTCTATATGATTATCACTTGCTTACGGTGAAGGAAAACATCGTGATGAAACCTGCATGTCTTAGAGGATTTAAATTTTCGAAAGACATGTGAAATCCGCCAACCCGCACTGGGCCAGCGTGGTGGATTATGGCCTGAATCCCTCTCGTGTTGAGGGGAGGCAAGTGCCCAGGAGTGGGACGTCAAAAGGGCTGAAACTATTATTTTACTAAATATTGAGCTCCACAATGGCATTTTTCACGTAATCACCTCTAACTGGTGGTATTTTAAATTATTCGAATTGATATCGGACACGGATAAGATCACTTACACGTCTGTGTTAATGCCAAATTAAAATTTATTTTGAATATTTTTTCACTGTTGTATGTTATGACATATTCGATTACGTCATACGAATATGTCATACGATTATTAACATACAAATAAATAAATATCGCCAGACGAACACACCAACTGTATGGTCCCAAACTAAGCAACGCTTGTACTATGGGTACCATACAATGGACTGGGGGTGATCTCAGTGTCACCCAGTCTAGGGAAAATTACGAAGAGGCCATTTTAGAAATTTACCCTGTCGGGAATCGAACCCTCAACCACCCGATGCAGTGAACCCAGCGGCCTACGCTCGAACCACTGCGCCAAGCGGCGGCCAAATTATATTTTTTAGTACATTTTAAATAGTCAAAAATATAAGTTGACATTTAAAACACCCCTTCCCCCTGAACGACGTTATAAATAAACAATGATTATAATATAAAATATAATTAATAAATTATTAATTAAATAGGTAACCATATCGTTAAGTACTTAATATGCAAAAGAAAGAAGGAAAGAAAGAAATAAATTTATTTTATTGGTACCATGGCAGAGCTATACAAAACTAACTAACTATACATACACAGCTTAGGAATATAAATGGACACATCTAGCTAGTTATGTACTATCATACCAGGCCAAAGGGTTTAAAAAAAGCAATGTCTACTGAAATACATGTCTTTAAATAAACGTATGTTTTCTCATAATGTCTCCCTTCGCCGTTCAGCAAGTGAAAATTTACGTTGGAAATTATATGGAAATAGAATAATTAACTTTAAAAAAAAGTCTGAAAATCTGTTAAATTACTACTATATACAAGTACATATAGTATCGGACTCACACTTGACATTTTTTTATTTGACCAAAGGAGTTTCCACTCTCTTCGTTTACGTAATGGTTACGTCGAATTTATTTAAATTCGGATCTGAAAAAATTCGGCATATGTCCGACCTCGATGACGTCCGCAGACGACTGAGCTAGTTAGAATATGACAGTGATGCAATGACTTCATGTATAGAAAATATGAGATGAAACTAGTGACCGCGCGCTCGGAAGTTAAACCACATAAGCGCTAAACAATATTTCTTTGGTTTTTAACAAAACTAGGGAATAAATTAAATTTTTCGGTTATCCTGATCCTAGATATTATCATTTACTATGTTTTAGAAAAAAAATCGTGATCTAATTCGCAATAATATCGTGGATGAAACGAAAATAAAAAGCAATAACAGCCAACATTGGATTTTTTTTCTATCGAGGAAATTTCACTTAATCGTGTTTTCCTATATATGTAATCCTAGTTAATGTTTTTGAACAACACATATCTGAATATAAGCTTCTTAATCTATAAAATGATAGAAATATTTCGAATTAAAAACCCAAAAATTGCGAATGCCTCCTCTTAAGCATGTTACCATATATAAGTACCTTGTAAAACCAATGGCATTGCTCGCACGTTGCCAACCTGATGGGGAGTGGGAACGAAAGAGGAAAAAGGGTTCGCTTTTTTTTTTTTTTTTTTTGAATTGACTATATGTTGTTGGCCAGAGTGGCCATAACAACTTCACCCGGACAGAGGGCGAGCGCAAGTGCGCTCCAGCCAGAGGGGCAGGGGGGCAGCTAGCTCAAGGGCGCCACAAGGGACACGACCTCGGCTTGGGCCGCTGCCAGGAGAGGTGGCGAGGGTAAATCTACCACCGGATCGGAACGCGACCTCGACTGAGAAGATCCAGCAAGAAACTCAGCGGGCTTGTCGGGTGCCAAGGTGCGTCTAGGTAAGTAGACGCACCTTCTAGCGGAAGCGGGGGTTCGTCGACCTCGCCGGCGAGGTCGGTGTCTGGTGGGGAGTGTGCGTGTGTCGTTCTCCTCGACATCTGAGTCTAGGAGAGCGGTGAGTGGGTCGGGGGGGTCCAGCAACACATGCCGCGGCCTGCGGCGGCATGCAACTGGCGCGTGTGTAGGTGCATAATCGGCGGCGGCGACGATTAAGGCATTGGTGTGTTCAGAAGCCTTCTTGAAATAGCGTTCGGACGCTATTTTGAAGTGCTTCTGGATAGAATCGAGGCGTAAGTCAGAATGAAGGTCTACGTTCCTTACGAACCACGGGGCTCCGACGGCTTGGCGAAGGAAGCGGGACTGAATGGCCTGGAGGCGACTAATGTGCGAGTTGGCCGCGTGAGCGAACACAACGCTCGCATAAGACATGATAGGGCGTATGCAAGCTTTGTATAGTGTCACCTTATTTCTAAGGGACATTTTACTCCGCTTGCATAAGAGATAATGAAGGCGACCGAGCACAAAGGCGGCTCGATTGCGGACGTTTCTAATGTGAGGACCGAAGGTCATGGAGCCATCAAGAGTGACCCCGAGATATTTAACTGATTTGGACCAAGGGATAGGCTGCTTGTACAAAGAGACAGTACCTAAGTTGGAGCGAGAGCAGGTTCGCCTTTCGGCTTACTCACTCATCGTACGAAACGTAGCTCTAATACTTAGCTACTTTACGCCGAAGTTATGTGCGCCAACATCAAACATTTTTACTGTTCGTTTTACGGTCATGCTGTTAGAAACACCTATGCTAATTAGACTAATAAATTCAGGAATTCCTACATCACATGCGGTACCCATCAATCAAACCCATTGAAATTCAATCTATATTTTTGGAACCTTCAATTAACCATAATTTAAGGTTCACCTTTAATTTCTTCGTCACGGGTGGGCTGAAGGAAAGTGTAAGACGGTCATTAGGCGTTGTTTTTGTATAAAATCCTGTACCTTTTGTCTAAAGTACACCATATTTCTCGGGCGTAATCCATAATGCATGAGATACGCCGCTCCTCATAGCAATTATGTGTAATAAATCTCAAGTTAGATCAACAGCTGATGCCTGAATTTATTTTGTCCAACTAATTTCGTATTTTAAGAACATGCCCATAAATTGTGTCCAGAAATATTGGAGGCGAAAGGAGTGTGGTGGTTTTATTTTTCCTATGAAGCTTCATTCTGTTCCATCCGTATTTTGTTAAGTAATCGGTCATTCACACGAAGAATCCAACACCGTTCTGACTATATATTTTTGATAGATAATAGCCGTATTTTTAAAATTATCGATGCCGGGTCAACCGTGTGAATGACCAGTAATGTAAATATTTCACGTTTAACGTCAAAACCATTCAGCTAATTCCAAATGAGGGTGTTTAAATCATACTCGATTATCCTCCAAGTACCACTTCGGCGACCTAAAATCACTCAACGACCCGCCCGCCGTTATCTCACAAAATAAATGACCAATTAAACAATCTAATTCATTTCGGCCGAACCCCGTCCTCGGGGTGGAAACATAAATCAACATGCCTTCGAGTGGCGATAAACATTTTGTGACTTCCAAACCAGGTGATAAAAAAATGTCCACTTTTTGACCCAACACTTTTTTTAGGGTGACATTTTTTAGCGGCTCCTTAATTGTTCCAGGCCCACCCTTTACGGCTTATACGGTCTAAAGGGTCGCCTTTCAACAAAAAATAATCCTAAACAAATGGGCAAAAAACTAATAGGTAGCCGCCTGTAATTGGTCGTAATGAAGGTTGATAAGTCGAATTTGATTCGTACCTCAGACGCCACTTAACTCAATATTTTCTTAATGCCGTCGACATTAAGTACCCGCTAATAGGGTAGGCAAATAAGGACGCGGACACACTTGTGTAAAGCCACAATGCAACCTCGATGCGGATAAGAGCGTCAATATTTTGATAGCGCGCGTGGTTATGACTGTAACATGTGGTCAAACATTGTGCAATAATGTTTAATCGACGTGGCACGTACTGGTTACCAAGCTTTCGCCGCGCGTGCGCAGGGCTCGGGAGCCAGAAATATCTGTCTGCCATGATTCAACCGCTAACTCGAGAAATTCCTGCACATCAAAGGCGTTTCGCGGAACAGTATTTTATACTTATTTTATTCGTTCGACAAGACACGTTAGCTATTTTGATTGAAATATTCTACGTTGTCTATTCACTATTCCAAAATGTCTGTCGTATCAATATGTCCGATGGGGTTTCTAGAATATTTTAGCTGACCCATGGAGTTATTGAGAGAGCTATGTTTTTACCCTTACACTATGTTACCTATGTAGCAAAAATTTTCAATTTTTTTTTGTGTAATAAATATTAAATAATATAAAAATATTATCAACTCGCGAGTCTCGACGTAGGTATTGCGAATCGATAAATGCTTGTAAATTTTAAATACCTAATTTCGAAAGTGTGGTTTAATGATGTGGAAAATTTGACACCAGGCCCGGGGCGGTGGGCGTGACTCAAATTATGCAGTTATTGTCGCGTCGCAGACGCCCTCGCGCCTTGCCTCGGTGCCTCTTGGCGATAAAAATCTGCAGTAGTGTGGTTATACCCTTAGGTGTATGTGTGGTCTTGTATTTTGCATGAACATCTTTATCAACGCGTGGCGCAGTGGTTCGAGCGTGGGCGGCTCGGCTCACTGCATCGGGTGGTTGCGGGTTCGATTCCCGTCAGGGTAAATTTCGGAAATGGCCTTTTCGTAACTTTCCCTGGTCTGGGTATCACTGGGATCGCCCCCAGTCCATTGTACGGTACCCATAGTACAAGCGTTGCTTAGTTTGGGAACATACAGTTAGTGTATTCGTCTGGCGATATTTATTATTATTAATATACAAATGCCGATATACACAAACCCAAATCAAATTACAAGATTGTTTAAATACTTATTTCGGTCTAAAATTTATTTTCAGTTAAATTACGACATCGCCACAAATATATCGTTACAATACTTTATTTTTCCGTTGTTGTAGGTTGTACTGCGATTTCGCCAAGCGAGAAAACTTAAGCAGGCAATAGATAATCTATTGTCCGATACACAGCCGGGTGAATATCCTAGACGTTTCGGTATAAGCCTCTTTCTCTCTGCCATCCTAATAGCAAATACCTATATCCCCACGACAATAGGTCTTAAACTCCACAAATTATGGTTTCAACTGAGATTATTTTCACTTATTTAGTGACTATTTCAGTCGCTCGAGCTTTGTATTGTGTAATAAAGTGAACTGTTTATTTCTGCTCAAGTCATTATGTAAGCACCTAGGTAATGCAACAATTTTTTCATGAAATTTAACCAAGCCGGTATTAATCAATATTGTTAACTTAAAGTCGTAAACAGCTGAACTTGACACTAAAAACTATTTTAGAGATATCAGCTATTTATTGACCAAAAAATGCGTCTAAATCGATCCATTCGTTCAATAGCAATGTGTGATTCACGGTGTTTGTGGTCGCGCTCCTACGAAACGGCTGTATGTATATTTGATAGGTATGAGAATAGGTCTTATAGTAGGTATTAGTGATGTAACGAATGTTGGATTTTTGACATTCGCGAATGCGAATGCGAATGCGAATATTTGGCTTCAACATTCGCGAATGCGAATGCGAATGCGAATGTTGACTTTCAAATAAAAACCCTAAATTGAAAATTAAAAAACTTTAATATACTTCAAAAATAATAAAAAAAATAACTAAACGACTTTTTAAATTACAAAACAGCTGATAATTTTCAAACGGTTGCATCGATTTTAGTGAAACATAACTAAGAAAACTCTCGATCAGAACACCTTTCTAAAAAAAAAAAAAAAATCGGATCATTTGTTTGGGCGCTACGATGCCACAGACAGACACACAAATACACATGTTAAACTTATAACACGCCTATTTCTGGGAGGTTAATGAAGAGCGCGCAAAATGTTAGACTGGATTGAAATTTCGTGTCGGCCGAACATAGCCGAACCCATAGGTTGAAAGAACGAAGTACAAAGTACAAGAACGAAGTCACATAAAGTTAATTCGAAGAGATTTGTTTTGATTTGAGGGTAGTTTAGTATTATTTCATTAATCAAATTTATTTTATATTCAAATTTTATTGAGTTAATATTTTATTTAGACTAACAAGAGCAAAAGAGAAAGATCCTATTTATAATTTAGTTGCCTACCTCAAGACAGTTACATTTTATTAAAATTCAAATATAAGTAAATAAGTGCATTATGTGCAAGTGAGCTAAGTTACGATCGAGGCTGGTTTGCTTGCAGCCAGAGACTAACACGAGGGCTGTGCTGTGATGGAGCCAAGGTGTGTAATTAACAATGCTCACGCATTTCATACGACATTTTACAACTTACTTGCGAGTAAAAAATATTTAGAATAATACAATCTTAATTGAAAAAAAACACAATTCACGGTTTTTTTCTAAGACCTAGAGAATTGCAGGAACCCTTATAGTTTCGGCACGTCCGTTTGCAATCACAGTAATTTTATATAGAGACTATTAGGGCTAAAATACTGCTAACTAGCCAAAAAATATAGTTTATGTACCGCTAAAAACTGTTTTGAAAGCAAAGTTATTCCATTGTACCTCCCGTACTTAAGAAAGGGGACTAAAAAAATGTTTGTATTGTTCAGTAGTATTTTAAAATTATTTGAAGGTTTCTTTGACAGTTTTTCAATATTAATTCCCGTTTACGAAATATTGAGCTTTATTGTGGCCTTTTTTACTTAAGTTAGCAAGATTCATTCTTTAAATTAGAACCACATTATAAATGGTTTATTATAGGAAATAAATAGTTATTTACTACTATTCAAAATCAATATAAGTAATTAAAAAAAAACTATATGAAGTCTCAAACCACGCACCACTGATTGTGCACCCAGTCTAATCACAACTTAATTATTTGAATTCAAAATCCTTATAAGAATTTTCATCAGTCCAAAAAGAAAATAAAAGTTTATGTCACTTTTGCTGAAGATGTCTATGATAAATTTAGTAACAGAATTTCTTACTATTTTATTTAAAAAGGTAACTAATAGTTAATTAATTTCGCAGAAATTAATAGGTTACGTGAGCCGCCGTATTCGATGTTTCATATCAATAAAAAAAACAACACTTTTATTTTATGAGTTCCGTAGTATCGAAAAGTGTCAGGATATCTGCGGAACTCTAGAGTATGCGTAGTCCGACATGCATTTGGCTGGTTATATTTATCTATGGGTCTGGCAAAGCCGGTGACAATTATTATATTACATTACATATTTGAAATATAATAAATCGAATGTTTATCATATGTTTTATTTACAATGAAATTGAATGTGAAAGAAATTTATTTAAATAGTTAATGTATTTATGTATAATATTTTAATAAACATCGTTTATTTATTGTTTCAAATGTTTACTATTTTAGGATAACTCTTTACTAAGATTAAAACAATGTAAAGTCAATAGTGCGTAATAAGCTGCTTTATGAACCTAAAAGCGGTGCAATAAGGGCCACCCTATGAGGAAGTTTGTTTAAATAATATATAATTCTTACTAGGTGTTAACATTCCATTATCGTCTATAGATAATTTCCTTTTTGTTTTTCAAAAACATTCGCCAAACATTCGCATAGATTCTTGCGAATGCGAATGCGAATGCGAATGTCAAAAAATATGCGAATATTCGCGAATGCGAATGCGAATGCGAATATTCGTTACATCACTAGTAGGTATATTTCATACTTAAAAATAATTTATATGGCAGAACAACGTTTGCCGGGTCAGCTAGTAATAAGTACTCATAATCTTAATGTAAAAAATATATTTTGTTTGATTATAAAGTGACGGCTTCAAAATTTTCTTACATATAATAAATACTTACGTACACCACATGAATGTAATTTACACCAGCATCCGGGGAAAACATGAGATTCTCATGGGAACAGCCAACATCAACAGGTGTACGTTGCATTGTTGGACCATGAAAATAAACCTACCATTTGAAGCATACTGAAGAAAGTATGTTTACATATTTATAAGTAGGTACCTTTGCGTTATACAGAAGGTATTATTTTAATATTGCACGATATTTTGCACAGGGCCTTAGTAAATGCAAAAGATGAAAAAAAGAAAAAATATTGATAGTATAAATATTCTATATTGGTGAGCACAGCTGGTTGACAGCGAGTGGTGTCATCAAAGGTCATCCGTTAGAAATAAACCTATCAGATTATTGTTGTGATAGTCTTTAGGTTTTACTAAAAAAGCGCCGTGAAAAGTATCGTAAATTACTAAAATAAAACCTTAGGGCCTTTGTTACACCACGTTGTTCAAACGTTGTTTAAACGCGCCGTCGACGGCGCGTTTAAACAACGTGGTGTGCACGGGCCCTTATACAGCCATAATGTTATCAGCCCCCCTAGCCAAGTGGCTTCGTCTACAAGCGTTTCTACAAAACGCTACGCTTGAATGTATGGAAATGACATTACAAGTCGATAATTAGATCACATGAATTATGTCATTACCATACATGAAGCGTAGCGAATTGTAGAAACGAAACTAGACAAAACCACTTGGTTAGAGGGGCAGGTATACTTAAAAGAACTCGAAAACTTTCGATTAATTAAATACCCACCTTAATCTTTGTATTATAAAATTGATTATTTTTTGTATGTAAGTACTTATAGGGTCACTTAAATGTTTCCTAGCTATAATTGAATCTAGTATAGGTGGCGCTGTTGTCGAAATCCATAAAAGACGCTAGAGAAGTTGCGGGCAAGAGCTAGTCCTACTAATATTATAAATGTGAAAGTTTGTGAGTGTGGATGTATGTTTGTTACTCCTTTACGCAAAAACTACTGAACGGATTTGGATGAAATTTGGAACACAGATAGTTTATAACCTGGATTAACACATAGAATACTTTGCTTAAGTCTACGTGGACGAAGTCGCGGGCAGCAACTAGTAATACATATAATCGAAGCCTCAATGAACACGGAACACAATACCTATATTGTCACCATATCAAATAATAAAGCCATTACTCATTATCACATAACAAAATACTATATTTAGTATAAAGCTTCAGTTAACAAAGTTGTACACGGATCAAGAATGCTTAGATAACACTTGATGATCCTGACATAGGGTTATCAGTTAATAAATAATTACTTAAGTTTATCTCGAGCGAACAAAATGTCAGAGTCCAGACAAAGAGTTAGTTGTAGAGGCGTCAAGAATGTTCCGAATGAATGTGCTATTTATTGTGAACATTATACTTTTGCTGCGATAATTGTATCCGCTGTAGGTATTATACATATCTACCTCATATGAATTAAAGTAAGTTAAGTATTATGGCAGCAATTTTTAGGCCATTTTGGACTCCGTACTAGGAACCTTGCATCAAAATAAAAAAGTTGCGGAGCGGGAGCAGAAGCAACGCCTATTAGATTGCTCGGGAACAGAGGCAACTTATTGTGATTGGTCTATCGAAAATGATAGTAGTTTTTGATTGGTAGATCGTAAATCTTAGAGTACGGAGCCCAATGAAGGTAAATGCCGTTGACAACGTCCACTAATGATGCGAGGGGAATTGAAAAAGGAAGGCAGGAATTGATAAACAAATTGATGTTGTTTGACCGTACCTTTTTTTTTTTTTTTTTTTTTTTTTTTTGATATGACTATACGTTGTTGGCCAGAGTGGCCATAACAACTTCACCCGGACAGAGGGCGAGCGCGAGTGCGCTCCAGCCAGAGGGGCAGGGGGGCAGCTAGCTCAAGGGCGCCACAAGGGACACGACCTCGGCTTGGGCCGCTGCCAGAAGAGGTGGCGAGGGTAAATCTACCACCGGATCGGAACGCGACCTCGACTGAGATTGACCGTACCGTACCGTATTCACGTGTACGTAGTGCGAGTGTAGTGCCTCAAGACCTTACATTTCATATTGTTACAATTCCCTTGCTAAAAACCCATAAAAATTAAACCTACATCTAAGTTCAGTAGAGGTATACTTATGGTTTTGTGAAGAGGCCACCTGAAAATATGTGTTCGCAGAACAAAATATCAAATTCAAAATTCTATTTATATTTTATGTCCATTCAAAATATCGTATCACCATTTGGACACCATTCGCACATTACAAAAATTTTATTAGCTCTCTTCAAAGGTTTCGTTAACACGGTTAATCTCAAGAAGTGCATCGTAAAATATTTTTTTTTCCGCAATATTATTTAAATGCGTATCGTTACACAATCCGTCGAACTCGTAAAGGGTTCGGAACTTTGATCGCGAACGCGAAAGCGGACAACACAGACTTCTTGCTCTTTTAACGTTTTGACATTTACATTTGGAAAGACTTCAAAGTTATTATTTATATAAATATTTATTTGCGTGTTTGCGTTGCGATGATATGTTGGATCGATTTGTTTAATATTTTTATTATGCGGTATCTGTTTGATGATAGATTTTAGATTTTATGATATGACATGGGATATACTTTGATAGATTAATGATAAGAGTGTTCATCAAAACATAAAAAAAATATCTAAATACACATTTGAGCGGTCCTTTTATTAAGTAATGTACACTACATTGTACCTAAATGGCTTTTTATTTTTATTATTCAATCATAAAATTTTTTACATACTATTTTCTTTAAAATTGCTGAATTTAATTATCAGGTATTTTAATTTTATTTGAGTTTATAAAGCTGTAGGTACATACTATAAATAAATTATATAATGTATAATCTGCAACAAACATTTTTTTATTATTAAATGTTAGGAAATTTACTTCCAAAAAATAACATTTAAAAATCTATCCCAGGTGCGCTTCGAGCTGGCTAATCAATGTCAATGCGACCATTATACAGCTTAGCGCTTCGATAAATAGGGGCGTTAACTTGGGAACCGGCCTTTGTATCGCTTTAGCAGTTTTTGTATTCGGCTATTCTCCATTGACACCTTCGCACGTAATCCCTTTTTATTTACTCGTATGAGACTCTCTCGGGCGTAATTTTGTAAAAAAAACGTTTTTGTAAGCCCCGTATACTGAGTTACTGGTACCAAATTCAACGAATCCCTGGCAGGGTAGCGCTTGTATTTTTTATATTACTTCTATTATTATTACCGTGTACCTACCAATTAGGTAGGTGGTTAGTTAGTCCTGTAGGTATGAAAAGATTCAAAAATGTTAGTCATATTATTTCAGAATGGCCGTTTCCATTTCATAAGTACGAAGGCAGGTAAGTACCTACACTAAATAGTAATTTGTTTAAAAGAAATAAGAAGCTTATGATCCTGTTCGAAATATTACATTTCAAATCCCCAATCATTCATAAGCATCCAAAATTCCCTTCGAACAATAATCTCCTGCCCGCTTTGTGGAGCCGCTTCCGTCTCACACAATAGATGCATGCAAACTTCGTGAAATGGGTAAAAATAATCCCCAACGCCGGCCCAATACATCACACGAGCTGTCAGTACACACCGCACGAACAAAAATATACCATTGTGTACCAAGCTTTGTACAACTTTCGCAAAAACTTGTGCAATTTCGGCAACACGCACCGACGCGCACAATACCTTCTTACTGTCGCGACTGTACCTTTAAAAAGATGTCTGTCAAATGACACGAAACGTCAGATTTTAAATTTCGATTGTGCGTTAAAAAGCGTCGTTAGCTTGTAAATCAACGTCGGCATTGAGCGATTGATGGTGCCAGCAATTAAAAAACTAGCTTCGCCTCCGACAAATAACCGTTTGGGACTGTTCTCAAATTGGAACGGGGACTTAGTCGCACTTACAATTAATCAATTCTAAAAGTGGAGCGCTTCATATTTTAGTGGAACGATCAATCCGTCTTTGTGTGGGTCTTCGACGCCTCCGCGATTACGGGTTGTTCAAAACAAACATTATTCAATGTGTTATTTATTTTTATAATAACACCCACGGTTAAGGCAAACGCATGTGATCGCTACGCGCAGGTTTCGAGACATTCATAATATAAACTTTTCATTTTGTAGTCAAAATATTTTCGTGTGGCGCAATTGTTGGTTCACAAGTTTACCACTATGTAAACATTACACTTCCAAATTTAATCTTGGCGCCAATTCTTGAGACATATTAAAATATTTTGTGTAAACAAAGACCAAATCCGTTCGTAAATATGTTTTCGTCATTACAATAGCTAAGTGAAATTATTTTGCGTCAATTAATACCTACATCTTATTTTATATTATACCTACATTGAAATCTATACAATAATACTGTACACTTTATTACTGGTATAAATAAAAAAAAACCGGAGCAACATGTTAAAGCTATCAATACCACTAACGGGTTCCGCATACGAGTTTCAACGACAATAAACCATGTAACTACACTACGCGAAGAATAAACATTGTAGAACCGTCAGTAGGTTTGCTAAACTCATCTCCATAACTTGGTGAAAGTCAATAGATGCATTATATTTTCGAGTGTCGTTGAGGATTATTGTATCTACTTAGTATACTAACACATGTACTTATATAGACTGAAGTTAGTAAGGAAGCCCTTAAAGGGATTTATGAGAAATATTCCAACGGTATCTTGTGTACACGTGTTTTTGATAATGTGAGATTTTTTACAGTTGAGTTTGAGAATTTTCTGGAGATATCATGGTCCTATTGTATCTCACTTTATATAAGCTATCCCGCCACAACAGTAATTTTAACATGTTGAAACCTTGTATTATGAGCCAGACCTTTTTAATATACCTAATTAAAAAAAGACGCATTAATAATCCTTGAACTTGAGTATTATTCCTATCCGTCGTACGGAACCCTAAAATATGAAGCGTATGTAGGCCTGACACTTTGATTGTATTAACGTTAAAGTATGTACAAACGCTGTCTCTTAAATCTTGCATGACTTACCGTTTTTAATTTACCGCCATGCAGAACATGCTTCACAATCATGCAATTTCATAAAATATTCAACGCTGAAACAAGTTTAACCGATAGTTAACAGGTGCTAATTACTGTAAAAGTAGGGCAGTTTTAATAACATGCGCAAATTAATACAATTTGCTTTGTAGTTAATGCCGCTAATTCTGTTGTAGTTACATCCTACTCAAATGAAATTTAGTTAAATCATGACTTGACTGAATTGGTACTTATTGGCATGATTTCATGAGACTTTTTACTGTTCGCTAATTGATTAGATTTAGTTAAAGATGGTTACGTTTGCAGTTGTAATATTTTTTAAACCTTTTAATTATTATATTATTAAACACAAATTAATGCGCTACCACGCGATAATAACTTCTTCAACACAACTTCTCATTCGAAAGGGTCCATTGTTTATACAGGGTACATTATTTTCGACTAAATGTCCGCCTGTCATCGCCCAAGAGGTTATAAATTATAAACTTAACCTTGGAAATGTTATGCTTCGGCTGCACTCATATGTGCGTCGTGAGAAACTTTATGTGAGGTTAGTTTTATGTATTTGTGTTGGTCTAAATTGTTTACATGTCGGCAGCCCGCTGTATACAGAACTCAAGTGGGGTAATTATGTAATGATTTTGATTGTCTCTTTAGTTATTTTAGATCGATGGATTATGTTACTCAGTTTTTTTTAGGTTGACGGAATTTGGCTTACTTCATCAGCCTCCTTCTTTAAATAGTATACCTATACTGAACACCTATAAAGGGCTAGAATAATCCGAACGACAAATTCTCTTAATGTTTAGTAGATTTTATATGGAGCGAGTCAGATAGTGCACTGGGAAAAAAGTGACAAGAAATATTATTCGTAGCTCCTAGTACTTATCTCCTTTGGTATTTTTTACTCCACAAGATATTTATAAATTAAGATTGTTATTGCCAGCCCGTTTCCAAAACGAATGCTCGATTGAACTTCTTATAGAGTTCATTCAAAGTTAATTATTTAAATGTATAATAATAATAATAATACATTTTTATTTCCAGAACAATAGTTTACATGAAAAGTTCTTATAAACTAAGTCATGGGAAATGGCAAAAGCATAACTATAATTACTGATGGCATCCACACTAGGTAAAAACCTGTCTCGTGGAAGCCAGTTCTAAAAAAAATACCATAAATACATTATGTTGTCCGAGATCAAGAAACAATTTGTAAGTAGGAATCAAATAGTAGATAATATGAGTGCAGCAAACAATTAAATAATATAAAACCAAGACTATAAACTAAAACAACACTGTGTAAGTATATTATCTACAAACCATTACAAATCGTTAACATACTTCGGAACCACATCGCATTGGAAGTGACTGAAACTATTTCCCTCTAATCTCCGATATTAGTTCTTTATCGTGATGGATAATCCAGTACGATTTCGAATCCAATCTAAAATCGTTTAGAAACCATAATGGATGAGTTAAGTGAATTACTATTTTGTGTTGTGTTTTATTAACGTGTTATAAAAAAGGATTTCGTAGTTACCACCCAAAAAAATATTTATGTATACCTATGAATTAACTTCATGAAGACTATGAATATTTTTATAACATCCATTCGTAAACCACTCGACATAAATAATCAATTTAAAAAAATCTGATTAAAATCCTAGTAGATTAATTAGACCCATGTTAATAAAACGATTTCAAGTGTGAGAGCTATCTTGGAAATAGTTATGTCGGGCCAGTACAAAATGACATGTCAAAAGTGTACTCAAGATCACTGTCAGACTTGATATAGATTTATTAATACGGGCAGTATAGTCAAAAGAAATTAACATCTGTATTGGTTCATTTAAAGTTCATTTTAAAATGTTATGTTTATCATGTACAAGACTTTATACTCCACTAGCTGGGCCCGCGACTTCATTCGCGTAGTATTTTAACTTAGCAAAAATTTCGGGATTATCGGGTTAAAAAGTATCCTATATGTTAATCCCGGTTATAATCTATCTGTGTTCCAAATTTCATCCAAATCCGTTCAGTAGTTTTTGCGTGAAGGAGTAACAAACATACATACATACATACATCCACACTCACAAACTTTCACATTTATAATACTAGCTGTGCCCCGCGACTTCATCTGCGTAGTATTGGAGTATTGGGTTAAAAAGTATCCTATATGTTAATCCCGGTTATAATCTATCTGTGTTCCAAATTTCATCCAAATCCGTTCAGTAGTTTTTGCGTGAAGGAGTAAAAAACATACATACATACATACATACATACATCCACACTCACAAACTTTCGCATTTATAATATTAGTAGGATGAGTAGGATGTTAAACTGAAATAAAAATATCTACAGCAAATTATTTAATAATATCCTGTTTAGTAAGTAGATTTTTTTTCTCAGTCTAGGTACTTTGTGTAGCCAATAGTTGTGAGGATTATTATATATGGCGGATTTGCCTTCCTTATCACTGTGAAAATATGTACTAAACTCGAGACTGGGTTTATTGGTTGTTAATAATTTCCTATCGTTGCATAATGTCTCGTTAAGCCATAAAGTTTGGACACCATAACGTAACATCCGTATTCCTGTACCAGTGACATATTTAGCGTAGGTACGTTGTGCAACATAAACAAAGTGAAATTATTCACGATATCTGCCTCCGATGTGTATGTTACAACCTTAGGCATCAAAAATGTAATTAAAGAATCCCCGGTGCCACTACGACTTTTTAAACTACAAAAGAGCTTATAAATTTGAAACGGCTGTACCGATTTTCATGAAACATGGCTAAGAACACTCTCCATCAGAAAACCTTCCTAAAAAAGAAAACAAAATTAAAATCTGTTCATCCGCTTGGCCGCTAATTGGAAATTCATATTATTTTAACCGGCTAAAAAGCTCACACACGTGTTGTAGTCATTGTTCAAAATTAAAGTTAATTCCTCTATTTTTTCTGTCATTTTTAAAGATATACATTTAGACTAATATATTTATTATCACTCACCTAGATCTAGGTGATTAGACAAAACCTTCTTACCGATTAAACGCTACAAAGTTTTGTTTGTATTCGTTTCCCAAGCGACGTGGTCAGACCGTTGCGTAACATGTGATAATGATGTTACCTTAATCCTTTTATTTACAACCGCGGCTATCTTATCTGCCGGCCCCGACGTCTTATTACAGGATATTAATATAGTAACAAAACATTTTCGAAAGAGTAAGTTATGGTGGCTATTAGCGCTCTTCTTTGTTAAGGAAATACTAAAGAAAGCAAAACACGTAGGCTGAGTAGAAGGTACCTGTATGTATACACTATTGTTGCCTTTGTGCCCGAAAAAGTCTGTAATTCCCCACTGCGATTATTCCGGAAATTGCGAGAGATTTTCCGATGAATGTTAAGAAAACATTTTTCGACAAGTTCGGTTTAATTAACAAGAACTGGTTTAGTGATCTAGTCCCTCAATATATCTACTAGTGCTTTTTGTTATTATTTAAAATGACTCTACCATAGAACGCCGAAATTCAGTTTGTTGATACTATCGTCAATGCCAACAAATTATAATATACTAGCTGTGCCCCGCGACTTCATCCGCGTAGTATTGGATTATTGTGTTAAAAAGTATCCTATATGTTAATCCCGGTTATAATCTATCTGTGTTCCAAATTTCATCCAAATCCGTTCAGTAGTTTATGCGTGAAGGAGTAACATACATACATACATACATCCACACTCACAAACTTTCGCATTTATAATATTAGTAGGATTCACTCGTGTGGAAAGGTAGCCTCTATATTCATCTACAGCATAACTTGGTAGAGTCAACTGGGTCAACCAGGATAGAACCCTCTCACGAAAGATCGTCATAAAGTCGCTAGTATAATATTAGTAGGATTGTTTTTAGTTGTTTTATTTTAATATTTTCGATTAATTACTTACGTAATACTAATACATTTATATATCTCGAATAATCGAATACGCCATTCACAAACAATATCGACAATCAAACAATAAACTCATAGAGGCAATAGGCACCAATATAGCGCCGCTACCGGAAGTTGCCGAGAGCGGTCGACTTCTGATAAACTAATTTGAACCACTCAAAAGTTAAACAATGGGACTTCGAAGAGGATAAGGATACAGATGTCACTTGACGATTGTTTTTATTTGCACGTATACCACAGAAACTGTAATAGCGCGGTGAAACGTAAACAAACGCGATATGGCAAGTTAATCTATATGGTATGACGACTTCTTGGCGCAGTGGTTCGAGCGTAGGCCGCTCGGCTCGATGGTTGCGCGTTTGATTCCCGCCGGGGCAAATTTCGGAAATGGCCTTTTCGTAATTATTTAATTTAATACAACCTAGAGAACGTTGGTACCTACTTAACATACGAGTAGGTTCATAGTTTTGTGTCACAAATCCCATAAAGTAATAATAGGTATCAAGGTAGATACTAAATTCCTTTTTTATTTTTTCAATACCTATTGGAGAGCATCCTTTGTAGGTCTAAGTTTGTTTTTCTTTGTTTAAACGTCAATAAGGTTTAATTCAGCATACTTTACGTTTACTGTCCCTTTCAATATCAGCGTTGAACTACTGATTTAACTTGGTAATATAGAACACCGTAAATCCTTTTACGGGTTAACAGATATTACCCGCAGAATAAATATTTTTTACACTATTTCTAGCAACTTAAACTCGTCATTGGTTGAAAGACAATAAGGTTTTGAATCGCTTGTCAAACGTGGCATGATTTCCACTCCCGAATATTGAATATTTGTTACCAATAAAGCATATCATATTATTGGATCAGTTAAGAGACTGACAGTTTTAATTGAAACATCCTTGTCAATCAACGCATTACTTTGATGTTTGAGTGTTTTGAGCACTTTGTTAAGTAGGTACCTACATAGAGTAACAACTCGAGTGATATGTATATTGTAATAGAGTTGAGAATTGCATACTGTTCGTTTTTAATTGGATACCTAAATACCTAATAACGAACATAACATAAAATATAAACCCTGAGTTTCATGTTTAGATTGGTAATTATTTAAGAAAATTGTTTGGTACTTAATAAAATAAAAATTCCTATTGTTATCAAATAATAATGGATAAAAGAATTGATCAAGTTTCTTAATTTATCAAATAAATTATTTAAAAACATATTGCATGACACTATTATTTGAGTTTATTATCTTTTACGAAATTCAGGAATTCGAAGATGAAATTGCATAATATCACCCAAATCTTACAAGATGTAAAATTAATAATCATTATTAACGTTTCTCAACACGTGTTTCTTCTGAAGCATTTCGTAAACATAGCAATCATTTATCCTGAAGAAATGTTTTAAAATGCACGACATTTATTGAATAATAACATTTATCACGTGTGTTACTAAAAAATAAAAACAGCGTCGCATCCGTAATTATTATGTAGGTATTATACAAAAATAAAATACTAAAATCAAATATAATTATTGGGAAAATGTTGAAACATTTTGTTCTCACCATTCATGCGTATTTATCAAAGAATTTGTAATAATAATGTCTTATTATTATAAATTGTTAGGTATTTATAAAATTGAAATTTGAGCATGTTGAATAAATATAATCACAATTGTTTTTGAAAAATACTTTTTTATTATTTTTGATGAGTTTTTTTATATTTGCTCAACATTATGTTTAAAGTTACCTCAGTGCATTTTTATTCATCTCATCCCACTGCCATCCCAGCTGTTCCCATTTTCACCCCAAAATTTACTTCACCCAAATTCGGTCAGGGTTCCGTTAACTCGTTACATTATTGGATAAAGGCCGAGGGTTTTATGAAATTCGACGTGTAAAGAAAACTGAATTACGTTGAGGTCCTAAACTGATGAACGTAATGAAATTAACGCGAGGACTATTTGAGTTACCTTTTGAAGGTGCTCGGTTCGTAGGAAATTAAATTTGGAGTTATTATTTATGGGAAGAAGAATTATTGGTCGGGTTGAGTATGGCAACAGGTTTTTTTTTAGCCTATGGGACAGATCTACTCTTGTTCCCTTCCACATTATTCCCTTTCACACCGAACACAATCACTTGTCATTGAGGAGTACAATTATCTAAATCATCATCATTTCAGCCGAAAAACGTTCACTGCAGGACATAGGCTTCATAGGCCAAAATTTTTCACAACGGTTGGTTCTGAGCCTGAACTTATATACCTATTATATGTATACCGATAACAGTTCTATTTTCATAGAAATACAACAGTCAAGGAAACTAAAATTCGTTTAGTTTAGGCTTATAGTCACAGGGAATCCTACTTATATTATAAATGCGAAAGTTTGCGAGTGTGGATGTATGTATGTTTGTTACTCCTTCACGCAAAAACTACTGAACGGATTTGGATGAAATTTGGAACACAGATAGTTAAAACCGGGATTAACGCATAGGATACTTTTTATCCCGATAATCCCGATATTTTTGTTAAGTTAAAATACTACGCGGATGAAGTCGCGGGGCACAGCTAGTAATATTATAAATGCGAAAGTTTGTGAGTGTAGATGTATGTTTGTTACTCCTTCACGCAAAAACTACTGAACGGATTTGGATGAAATTTGGAACACATATAGTTTATAACCGGAATTAACATATAGGATACGTTTTATCCCGATAATCTTGAAATTTTTGTTAAGTTAAATACTACGCGGACGAAGTCGCGGGCATAAACTAGTTTAAGTATATTTTTTTGTGTCCAGAATAGCAGTCTCCATTATTTTCTTTTCTTTTCAGATGAAACGCTATAAGGGGAACGATGAAGACATCTTGGCCTCAAGAATCACAATCATCAAGCTAAAGATGTGGTAGTTGGCTCTCAGAATGGATACCTTGACCGTGGTGACGTCTCTGCTCGGCCTTATTTGTTTATATCCAGGTAATGTTCAGGTTCAACGCACGTTTTGTACCCGGGTTGAGATTTTTTTCATTATGTATGGTGATGTATTACAAAGTCAGCGAAAAAGCAGCTACCTATACTAGGTGAAACAGAAAGGGTATACTATTTTTTTTGCAACTTAACTTTGTAAATCTAAAGCTATCGGGTTTGTGGGACAGTTAAAGTACTGAAGGTTTTGTAGACTTATGTAATCTGTCAATAGCTGTATTCCTATACCACCTTTTGTTTTTCAAGTTTCCTCCAAAGCTGATAATTTTAGAATTACAAAGTTAAGTTTTGAAAAAAAGTATACCCTTTATGTTTCAACCAATAGATGCTGGCAATACCAAAGGGATTGCTCACACTTTGCCGAGCTGAAGGGGAATGAGACAGAGGGAGGGGTTGGGCTTCCAGGTCTCTCAATCATCGTATGAAACGCAACTATAATGGCTACTTTACGCAAATCTTCTGTAAGAAGGTGGTACTACCCTGGTTGAGCTAGTTGACTCTACCAAGTTATGCTGTAGATGAATATAGAGGCTACTTTTCCACACGAGTGAATGCTCTATCTATTCATCACCCCAAAAATAGTAAACCAATTTAAAATCGCGAAAAGAAATTGTTATAAGTCAAAGTTCAATCTCCTAATGGTTTTCACCCCCGGGGTTACGATCCCCCACGGATATAGTGCCTTGTGGTACCATCTTAGATTTGTGGCACCACTTAGCGACGAGAATAACCGGGTCTCCGCTCTATGGGTTTTATTTATCATGGAGGGAAAAAAATTGGGACTAATTTGGGACCTTGTACGAATTTATTAAGTGTTATTTTTGTAAAAGTAGCTATGTAAACTAACATTACTATACCCAATACTAATAAATATATAGTAAGTTTACAATAACGGTAATTCACACGAAGAAGCTAACACCGTTCTGTCAATACATTATTGACATTATAATTACTATATTTGAGATATAGGTATATACGATAAAATGTATATAAATGATTAGTGCCGGATTAACGTATGAGTGGCCGCTTAATTTCAAAATTAGTATACTTAGGTAACCTTTACAATGGATTTGTTATACAAAATTGCATTGTATTGTCGATCCAAAATGACAAAACAAATGTCATTCTATGTTGATTGTTCTAAATATATAATTAAAATGTTGTACAATCAAAACCTACTTGAAAAAAAGTAAAGACGCTTAATGACTACGTGTTGACGACCGCTCGGCGCAGTGGTTCGAGCGTAGGCCGCTCGGCTCACTACACATGGTAGTTGCGGGTTCGATTCCCGCTGGGGTAAATTTCGGAAATGGCCTTTTCGTCATTTGCCCTGGTCTGGGTGTCACTGGGATCGCCCCCAGTCCATTGTACGGTACCCATAGTACAAGCTTTGCTTAGTTTGGGACCATACAGTTGGTGTGTCAGTCTGGAGATATTTATTTATTTATTTCTTTTACTGCTTTACTACTTCATAAAGCTACCATTGCACAAACACTTAACACACCATATAACATTTAAAAAACATTCCCCAGAACATTTTTGAGCCGTAAAATTCGTGTTTTACTAAACAAACACGGCATAATTATCCTCGTGGGTCTCATATAAAGCGGGAAGCGTAACTTATTGACAAATCTCATTAGTTTAACAAAACACATGTGTGGCCCGCATCTGTCCGTTGCGTATTTTACAATCAATAGAGTATAAAAACACCGTATCTGGATATTGTCGAACTGTAAAGAAAATCGTGTCGCTGCTAGGTAATTATTTAGTCTGTGGCCGTGAATAGGGATGGCAATGGGGGAATAAAACGGTCGTAAATTTAATTTGTAAACGCCTATCTGGTATGCTACAATCTGAGATTTTATTTAGTTAGTTAATTTCAGTATCTCTTAATTATTTTTGGTAGCTATCAAGTTTAGAGACTAACTATTTATAATAGACTAGCTGTGCCCCGCGACTCCGTCCGCGTTCTGTTGAAATTTTTCCTGAATTTTCTTTGCTATAAACCTCACGGAGCCCGAGACCTTTCCAACGAATGCAAAACCGTGGAAATCGGTTCGTGCGTTCTGGAGTTATAGCGTCAGGAAGGAAAACCCGGCTTATTTTTATATAGTAGATAGGTAGGTACTCGATCTCAAGTCTGAGAGTGATCTTGGAAATGTCATTCTTATGTCATACCAGTACAATATGACATGTTAAAAGCGTACTTGAGACCGCTCCCAGACTTGAGATCGATTTAGCAATACAGGCCTAAGTTCTTATTTTGAAAAAAAAAGTGTGTCAGTTGTTTCACTACTTCCATGACGTGAAGTAACGTGTGGGTTACAGAAAATATACTAGCGCCTATACTTATAATAAAATAAACAACAAGTTGCACTACTTACCTTAAAAATTAACTAAACAAAACTTACTTATCTATACGAGATACTAGCATAGCTGTAAATAATACAGAATTGCACGGTTCACACTAATCAACCCCGGAACCCCAAAGGACTCGCACCCGGGGCGGCTATCAAACCGTAAAGAAGTTAAGCTAATGTTAAACGACGCCTATCTTTTGTGTCTAATGCGTTCCGATGCACCTAATGGGAAAAAAGTATAAGTATAAAAGTTACAATAAAGTTTGAACAAAGTAAACTTAACAATGCCCTTTTTAATTATACAGAATTATTGTTCGGAGAACTTTCAAATTGGTCGCTTCTTGTTTTTCTGTCAATCAGTGTTTTAAGAAAAATTCTGCATGTTTTGAATCGAATGGTCTGACTAAAGCTATTGTTTTATACATCCCACTGTATCCATTTCTTTATTTTTTTAAGATAAGGAGTGCATTTTTTTATTGAAATAAAAATACATTCATACTGCTACATAAAAATAAAACTACATTATAAGATAACGAATAAAGAACACTATTTTACTCGATTTATTGAATAGAAAGTTACCCAAAAAGAATCGACTAAAATCCAAAGTACGTGTACAACACGCCCGCGGGCAAAAGTCACCATGTTAAAAAAAATAAACAGGGCCAATCGTGGAACATACAATGGGCATGGCCGGTACACAGAACGTCATTGTTCGATGTTTGAAAAACCGATCGTATCTCAAACGTTGGCCTAAACAAAACTTTGACTTTTATGAATATTGACGCGAGTGTGACCCCTATAAAACTACGGGTCGATGTATTTTTGAAATATGTTTGGTACATAGAAATTGAGAGAAATACAGTGCTTCTATGGATTTTATAATAACCTTCTATATTAGTATTACGACGATTAATGGCCTTAATATATATAAATAACAGATAAGAATAGTCTTTACAAAAGAGCTGATAATCTTCAAACGGCTGAACCGTTTTTCATGAAACGTAGCTAAGAACACTCTCGATCAGAATATCTATCTAACAAAAGAAACAAAATTAAAATCGGTTCAGTAGCTTGGGCGCTACGTTGCCACAGACAGACACACAGATACACAGATACACAGATACACAGATACACAGATACACAGATACACATGTTAAACTTATAACACCCCTCTTTATTCGTCGGGGGTCAAAAATAGGATACAGTATCACGGAACAAATGAAAGCAAAAAGCTGCAAAAAAATAACCGTGGTTAAATCACAATATTTAGCAAATTGTTTTTACCAAGGTCCCACCTCTAACTATTATTAACCCTGAACTTAGAAAGTCAACTACATCCTGAATCCATCTAACCTTAAGAGGCAGTGCAGATTCCAGGCGGGATACAAAATAAGTACTTTCATTATTTTGTTGCAAAAACAAATAAAAAAAAATTACACAAGGCATTGGCTTTTTGTGTAACTGGCTACCGATGCGTATCTCGATTCTCGGTCCTAAATATAGATGTCACTAAGTTAATCAGCAATGTTATCGCGAGTTGCGATCGCAAAAAAAACATTCCTTCTAAAAGGCGATCAGATAACACGAGACTGCGAAACTACCTTTTTATATATTTTTTCGGTAGCTTCCTTTAGAGAGTTTTATTCAAATTCTTATAAAAAACTTATCCCATTATTTGGTTTTTTAATAAGAGCAGAAACTATCCCCTCATTATTTGACATAAGGCTTAGACGTATGGATTTGATCTAGCTATTGGAGCGTATAGTTAAGGATATAGACAAACATAATTCATTTTGTTTTGGCTTAATATCTCAGAACTTACTTATCATTAAATTTACTTATTAATTAATAATTACCTAGTACGGTATAGGTAAATGTTTCATAAAAGGAACGGCATTTAGAACAAAGTTCTGGTTATCTGCTAGTAATATTTACGAATATCCCTCAGTTGAAAGTATCATTGTCATTCCTCAACGGAAGAATAACATATTATTGCATCTGCCCACGCGCCGAACAACAACAAGAACACAACTGCCGCCAACATATTTCCGTAACCGACTGTCACATTGCTACAACATCTATTATCGAACTTTTGCCGTCCAAAAATACATCCATTAATATTATACTATAGCAATAAAGTCGATAATTGCATATAAGTCTTTTTGACAACTGCAAATAAATTGTCAATAGGGTCTCCAGGTATCGGCCCCGAAAGATGACACTGTGTCAACAATTTGTCCCTCCATGCATTATGTCGCCCTACAACACAAACATACTAACTCACGGAATTCACATTTATGTAATCCGTCCATCCTGGGCTAATTCGTGCCACATGTGACTTTTTTGCGCTGTAAAATATAAGTGTTATTTCATTAACCGTGAAGTCGACTGTTTTGTGTTCAAACTGAGTTTCATTTATTACGAGCCGTCACGTGTTTGTGTGAAGTCGGATGTGTGAAAACGGTTCTAATAAAGCGCTATAGTGGTATATTATGTTTCTTTTAGGTTATTTATGTTTTGCGGCCTGAAGAGTTTAAAATTGTTTGAGTATATTCAGCATTATGAACTATTTTATTTACGAAAATACCATATGTATCAGAACTACTAGAAAAAAAAACAAAATAAACTTGTTATTCGAAGATAATTATCGTGGTTAGAAAGGTTATTATTCAAAACAGGTTTTAATACCTTTGGTAAATAGTGTTGACGGCCAATAGTGCACCTCACTACACAACCCCCACACATGTTTTTTTACTACTTTGAGGAATACAGACGCAGTGTGTGTCCGTATTAGTAAAATTAAAGATTTATTTCGCGAACAAAAGTAACTTAGTAATATAAAGAACTTACCCCCATCACAAAAGATTGACACCAACTTTAATTTCCTACTAATTGCCTGCACTGCGATGAAATTGGCAAACGCACTGACAACTAATAACATCACTAGCTTCATATTGCAAAGGGAGCGCAGAATTGAACACGTGTTCGAAGTTCAAAAATCATGATTACCTCCTAAGGGAGCCAATCACAGCCATTAGAATTAGAAATTCGAAATTCAAACGGTTATCGTGTTACTTGGGGTGACAGTTATGAGCATTTGAAACTGTTCGCTGAGTTCGAAATGACTTGATTAGATGAAATCTAGGGTCATTTATTATTGGTAAATTGACGTTTTGCAAACATCAAAGCACTTAAGCACATATTTTTGATGTATGATAAGCTAGGTAGTAAGTAGTAATCAAGTAGCTAAAACTAGAATGTTCTCATCAAAACGTAATTTCCTTTTAAAATTTAAAATTAATGGCAATCACCGTCTCACTAATGTAAAATTTTGAAGATATTACATTTTACTCGACGGATTACCTATTGATCAACGAAAATTTTATAACGATAAATTTTATTGCAATAGGTACCAAATCTTTCGGATCAAAAGTGGATTTTACACATCTATAAACCCGAATATCGCGCCGAGTGCAATCGTATGTTCTAAAAGTTTATTAGTTCACGGACACATGAGAGCTATCGGTTACCGACAAAAAACATTAACGGATCAGTTCAAACGGACTTGCAACACTTTGGCCGCGTGGCGGCCGAGTTTAGGGTGACGCCATGTATCTGAGCTATGCTATATTGCAGTATAGTAAGCGCTAATGTTTACGATACCGTAAAACTCGCAATGAGAAGGAGACACCCATCAAAACTAGTTTCGAAAGCGAGGAAAATTAGAAAATAGCTTAAAATTATGTTTACTTACATAATATACCTACGTACCGACGGTGAAATATAATGGGTATACTTACTAATTTTTTTTTAATCTAAAATCAACGACTTTCATGAAAAATTTACGAACAGATGGTGTAGGGATTTACTTAGCTGTCTAAAGTCTACACCACCTATATTTAAACCTTAAATATCTCACCAAGCCGATATTTTTAGATTTACTAATTAAAATGAGTAGGTATAGCTACCCTTACAGTTTTACCTGAAAATACATTATAAATAAAGTGATCTTCTTGACGTGACTTCTACACGTAGCATTGAAGAGCTGAGCGACAAAGCACAGTACAGCTCAGTCTTATGCTCTTACCCTTAATGCGAAACCCATGTCTCTATGGCTGATTTTTTATATTTATTTTTCTTCCTCGACGCGTGTCGCCATGTGCCGCCAGTAAATTAGTAGGGGACACGAATAACCCTCGCGATTTTTTTTAACAAAGATTTTTGAACAATAGCCTGTAACTACTCGCGTGCGAGTTTAAAACATACTCCCTTTACTGTTGGCGTGTGGGAGTACAACATTCTTTAAAAGCAATAAGATTACGGTGTTTCAAAAGTCTGAAATTATACACAGGGTTTATCGGGTATAAGAACAAACGTGTAGTAGAAAAATGAGATCCAAAAATTTTCCAAATAAAATTTTATTTAAAAACTGACATAAATAAAGTATGTAGTAATGTATATGCAAGTTTTTTGAACAATGAATTAAGTCGGAACACGAGACAATTAAGTATGTTCTGGTTTTATTTGGGAAGAAGTTCAGGTAATAATTTTATTTCGTTTTAGGAGTTCGGTATTACTTCTTCTTCCGTATAGCTATAAAATTTAGAATTAATGCTTAATAACAGACGCAGCATAAAAAACAAAATCTGACCGTTTTTGAGCCACCCAATATTTTTTTCAGGAAGGTTCTTAACCTTTACCGGAAGGCGGCAACTTATGCAAAGATTTGATGGTCTATTAAAGCTATTATACATGGACATCTGCTGCGTAAACTTTGTGGACTTTTATATTTTAGTTAAATATGAGTATGTAGAGATTTCACATTCTTTAATTTTCAGTAGGTAAATACTAAGGTCATTAAAATTTTAATTAGAAAAATATAATTACCTACACCAAGTTCAAATGAATACGAGCGTCAGAAAAGTTTTTTTTATATTTCCGTAATTTAAGTACACTATTTTGAGTTTGGCCACCAATATAATTTCCTTTTCTGGCCTTCTATATTGCGTAAAGGATACAATATCCACTCGAATTTATTGCTAAATAAATATTCATAATAAACAAAGTTCTGACCGTCCATAAAAACTTACAAAGTTAATAAGTACATCGAACGTTGCAACATTGGGTCCATAACTTATTTTCTAATTATATAAAATATTTATGAGTCACGGATAATAAAGTTTATATCTTAACGCAGTAAACTGTAGGAAGGATATATCGCGTCTAATATCCAATAATCAATAGAGTTCTAACGCACAACTATGCGATAAAGTTGGGTTTATGTGCGATAAACCAACATATAGATAAACATAAACAATATTTTATGTTCCACGCAATCTGCTAAATCTTATTTTTATCTCTGCGCGTCTTACACTGTGTGGCCAGGGATTAAGCGGGCTCGTAATAGTGACAGCGGAGAAACAGAGAGACATTCTGGTATCTGTTATGAGAAGATATCGCTATCATCGTATCTGTCATTGCTTCTAAGATAGACAAAAGTTTATGTATGAATACAGGTTTGTTGCTAATAAAATACTTAGGTTCCAACTCAAACAGCATGAAATGTAGGTATTATATTAGTCACCATAAGTAAGTAGGTACCTGGTCATAAGTAAATTATGCCTGATTCTAAACCACAATAGCTCTCGTTATAAATTAATTTATGATCACAAATATATAAACGCTAAGTATTCCGGACATTTATTTTATGTAATTTTGCGACAGAATGTATCCTTTATTATTATTTCTTCGCGCTTCATTTCGCTGTCGCAGTTTTCAAAGCCCGACCCATCTATCTGTGTAGTGGACCATATCATATCGGTGCGTTCTTTACGAGGTTGACAGTTAATTTATAGCTGTCATAGTCGCCGTTTGTGTGGACAATATTTTTTTGCGGAGATCCTATTCATGGGAGATTTGGTTCATCTCTACTTTTGTGGGAGATAAAAATGAATTTGGTATTTAATTTATGTATACTGACGATGCAACTTTTGTAGGTGTCAATGGAATATTTTGTATTGGCAAGGGGTACGTCGGTTAATGATGAATGATACGAATTTCGTAGCTCCCAGTCACTGTGAAAAAAGTTATCCCGTCCCTCCTTCATATAGCGTGATTAAATAAACCTTTTTTTCAGAAATACTGAACTTTTTTTTCCTTAACTGCAACTTTTTCCGTTATCTCAAGGGATTTTTTTTTCGTAAAAATAGGTCAGTAAATACGGTGCTAAACGCATATAAAAAATAAAAATAGGGATGCACTATACCGTATATCGAAAGATAGCAGATCGAATGGAGATTCAATTATAGATTAGCCCTTGTGCCGCGAACCACATTCACATCGTCGGGACACGTGAATAAATAAACACAATTACAACACACAAAAGAGTAATCCCTATCGATTTTCGCAAAACACAACATCGCCTATGAAATCGAGTCGCATCGATTATGAAGGTTCATTTTGTCGAAGCGGACACCGAATCGAATTTTTTCTCTCGATTTTTTCCGACACTACAATAGCGAACTATAACGAACTATAACAAAAGAAATACATCAATTCGAGTGTCAAAAACTACCATCTGCGCGTACGTCGGCGAGCAAAATGGGGGTCTAAACATGGGGTCTATGGGGAAGCCTGTGTTTATAGCTCATTATTGTGCGACGCTTTATAGCAACTGCAAATGACATACTCCACCTATTATTAAAATAAACCGTAGGCAAGGAAGGCTTTTGTTGGGTAAATTTTAAAATAGTGTTAGGTAGTTAACTGCAGTAGGAGGAGTCGATTTGGAAGCGAACGCTCCCTTTTATAAGGTCGCATATTGTATAACACTCGAACGTGAGTGTTTACGTAGTAATTTATATTTTACGGGCGATAATGGGGACACATTAATGACCCACGTCCAGATCGAATATCTGCTTTGATAATGTTATCAGTATTGTTGAAGTAGCTAGTTCATTTTGTGCAAAAGTTCTAGTGAAAATAAATATATTTTGAAACCAACGCCTATAGCCAACAAGTACTGAATGTTATGTGATATAATTATGTTATTCTCAAATAAAGTCCCTGAATTGTTGTCACACGTGAAAAGTCTACGGTTGGATATAATATGGGCTCCTTCAAGTATTTCCACAGGGCCCTAGATATCCAATAAATACACATTGTATTCGGAGTAGTAACATCCGTACAATGCACGCATTGTACGGATGTTACTACTCTACATTATCTGGCATTAAATATTATTTAATTTAAATTTTATTTCATAAAGCTAGGTCAGGTACTTTTGACGATATTGAAGATTTTCAAACCGACCCTTTTTCTTTGCGGTTCAGTGTGGTTATTCTAGCTAAGCTAGATCTATATATCTTAAAATAGTAATTTTAAACTAATTCTTGCTCTTATCAATATGAACAATTCAATACGATTATCACTTCGTTACGGTGAAGGATAATAAACTTGCATTTATTAAAAAATGTAAACAAGTTTTGAAAGACATGTGGAATCCGTGAAAACGCACTAGGCCTGCGTGGTGGATTATGGCCTGATTTCCCAATCACAATTTCTAATTATTATTAGTATTTTTGCTACCTTGGTAGTTCTTATAAATAAATCTAATTTTACTGTTCAACATCGTTTTATTAACCCCAAAATTGTACTCTTGTCATCAGGTCCAGTAGAAGGCGGCATGAGCGATGACTACGCCAGCAATGGAGAAGCGCCATACATCATTGAACAGCCTCTCGACGTCACTGTAGCCCGTCATCAACCCGCGACACTCAACTGCCGAGCCGGCGGCTCCCCTCCGCCCACTATAAGATGGTACAAGGGGGGATTGTTGGTCGTCTCCGATACCCATAGAAGTCTACTACCCGCTGGTGGACTGTTCTTCTTGAGAACTACTCATGGGAGGGCCCATTCTGATGCCGGTGTATATTGGTGTGAGGCGACGAATCCTTATGGCACCGCGAGGAGTAGGAATGCCAGCCTACATGTCGCTGGTAAGATCATTATGTTGATTATTATGTTTATTTTGGAGAACAGAGATCAAGTATTATTCATCTAAGACATTTTTTTTTTATTGGCCGCAAATAAATATCAGTTTGTTTACTTCATCCAATTTAACAAAAAAAATAATTACATGAAATGATTTTAGTCTCCCTTTTATTCATTTCCTAAAGGTTTTGTAATTACAAAACACTTAAACAAGTATGTAAGGAAAAATAAGGAACTTTGTATACCTATTACTCCACTCAGTCGTATTTTTTTTCTCAAT
This sequence comes from Notodonta dromedarius, assembly GCA_905147325.1. NCBI lineage: Eukaryota > Metazoa > Arthropoda > Insecta > Lepidoptera > Notodontidae > Notodonta > Notodonta dromedarius. The sequence goes on along the minus strand of LR990165.1, from coordinate 8,580,764 downwards.
GTACTAAGGTACCTAACTCCTTGTAAAACAATTAACATTGACACTTCAACAGTATTTCCTAATAAACCTCTGATAACCTCTTTGCATAAGAGACAAAAGCAGACAAGCAAAATGGTTATTTTTATTTGTACAGTGCTGCGTGAAGAGTTCAGACTAGAACCAGTGTCCACACAGTCCGCGCAAGGCGATACTGTCATACTGGAGTGCTTACCACCAAGAGGTTCTCCGGAACCTACGATTTACTGGAAGAAAAATGGACAAATGCTGCATTTCGACGGTGACTCCAGGTTAGTAATTGAAAAGTGTGTGTCAAAAAGCTCTATAAAGTGTCGTTCACCAAAAAGCCATGAAAAGATTTGAAGGAAAAGTGATCCCAAATTCCCTAGCGAATGTTTACATAGTATCCAAACTTTGTAGTTTCAAACAAATTTTCTTTGCAAAAGTATAAAAGAATAATCCATTCAGGAAGTTCAATTCAATGGTCGAACAATACCTCAGAAACTTAAATCGTTTGCCTACAAATCTAGCTAAAACTAGCTAGCTTAAAAAAGTTCCAGACGCCGGAAAGTTATGCGGATAAAGCGATGTTTGTTCAAATTCGAGGGTACCAAGTGCTCTTGCCAGCTAAGAGTAGGGATGCGGGAAACTGGATAGTCTTATGGCTTGGGAATAGAGCCGTTTGATATCTGATATCTCTTACGCCATATATTCAGTTCGCGAGCAATCAAACTAGGTACTAATTTATGCGGATTTAACTGCGGTAGGGAGTCTTTTACGATGTTGTCACTTTGTAGAAACTGGTAAATGTCGGTCCCGATGAGATGATAAAGTCCAAGATAGTTTTTGAAGAGTGTTATCAAACTCTGGTACTGTTTCAAAATAAAGCGTTTAATTTCTCGTGTCTTATTAAAATAAAATAAAAACAACTTACTTTTAGGAACTGATTATTGTAAAGCGTTAAGTTAAGTATATGCTAGAATTATGTCGGATAATTATATTAAAAATAAATTCCAGTAACACATTTTTGACCACTGATAGTAAAATAAAAGCTATAAAAAGTTATTTAAGCACCTTCATATTAAACAAGTTCCACATCGTCTAAAATAAATCTTAAAGCGAAAAATTGAATTTGGCTCAAAAGTTGTATAGCCAATTTTCACTTAGGTCTCTATGAATTTTTATGAGCTTCACATCTTGAGGGCGCGTCGTTACGTATGACGGAGCATAAAAATAATTAACAGCCGTACCGAGGGTGGGAAGGTACATCAAAGTTATAAAAGGGGATATTTGAAGAGCTCGACAAGCAATCAAGTAAAAATCTCAATAGTTCTGACTCACCGGACCCCTTATTAAATGTTAATTTCCTATTGAATCATTCCGCCCCACATTTGAATGACTTTGTTACGTTGAACAAAAAAAGTTCATTATGAATATTGAAACAAGCATATTGTATGCGCAATAAAATGCAATGTTTATCGCGACAGGATGCATTTAGTCGACGGCGGAAACCTCGTAATACAAGACGCGAGGCAAACCGATGCCGGGAGATATCAATGCATTGCAAGGAATGCAGCTGGAACGAGAGAATCAGCCATTGCTGTGCTTAAAATACACAGTGAGTAAACCTTTAACATTTGTCGTATTCAGTTTGTAAGCAACCGACGCGCCACCAGTAATTAGCGCACTAATTCCTGGTGCCCGCCGTTTCTCGCGAACACCTCTTTTGTCATAATTCAGAGCGACATTTCTGACTACACAGTTAAGCCGTACTTAATCACGGGTCCGGAGGATGTCGTGGCGCAGACTGGGGGCAGCGTGACATTCCAATGCCGAGTGGGAGGGGACCCCCTCCCTGACGTGATGTGGAGGAGGACCGCTGGAGGTGGAAACATGCCACTCGGCCGCGTCAAAGTCCTCGACGACAGGAGTCTCAGGCTCGATAACGTTATTTTAGAGGACGAGGGAGAATACTCTTGTGAGGCTGATAACTCTGTTGGCGCAGTGAGCGCGACCGGATATTTGACTGTGTATGGTGAGTTGATTGTGTTTTAATTAAAACATATGTGTCTGACGAATTTTAGTTATACAATTCTGCGCATATTTTATGAGGATTAAGAATAATAATAAATAAAATAAAATTAAAATCGCCGAACGAACACACCAACTGTATGGTCCCAAATTAAGCAACGCTTGTACTATGGGTACCAAACTATGGACTGGGGGCGATGCCAGTGAGACCCAGACCAGGGCAAATTACGAAAAGGCCATTTCCGAAATTTACCCTCACGGGAATCGAACCCGCAACCACCCCGTGTAGAGAGCCGAGCGGCCTACGCTCGAACTACTACGCCAAGCGGTCGTCGTTATAATAGATATTTATGTTAAATTGTGTCGGTTTTTTTAGATCCTCCAACGATTTCTCTACAACCTAATTCAGTGAATGCAGACAGCGGAACTAAAGCGACATTCGCGTGTACAGCCACGGGCCGGCCCGAGCCGACCATGTTCTGGAGCATAGACGGGAACAGAACAATCATATTCCCCGGGACGTCCCGGGGCAAATACCACGCGTCGACGGTCCTCGATGGAGTAACAGTTTTAACAATCAACGACACAAACAAAAATGACAGCGGCAACACGATAGTTTGTTCGGCGGTAAACTTCGCCGGCAGCTCGTTTACCAGAGGGAAACTAACCGTGACGTCAGACGATGACCGCCCGCCGCCAATCATAACAAACGGGCCCTCTAACCAAACGTTACCTATAAAATCGATGGCAGTTTTCCCCTGCACAGCCGTCGGCACACCTGAACCAATCATAGCCTGGTATTTCGAAGGGGAAGCGTTATTACAAAATCATAGAAGGAATGTGACTAATGACGGCACTCTCATATTGAAAGATTTGGACAAAAGCGACAGCGGTACTTACACGTGTGTCGCTTCATCTCATCACGGAAAATATGTGTGGAGCGGTACCCTGCTTGTGGATAGACCGATAAATCCTAATATACACTTTTTTCGAGCCGCTGATGTATCCTCTCTGCCAGGATCACCGACTAAGCCGCAAATATACAACGTAACGGACTCAAGTATCACTATAACTTGGAATCAGAATAACAAAATAGGATCATCGTCGATACTGGGGTATCAAGTTGAAGTATTCTCCCGAGAAACACTTTCAGGCAATAATACGCCTCGGAATTCTAGAGGCTGGGTTGTGTTAGCGAAGCGGGTTCATCAAAGTCATTATACAGCTAAACCTTTAGTGCCTGGCGTGGCATACATGTTTATTGTGAGGGCTGAAAATTCCCATGGGCTGTCTGGACCGAGCGGCGTATCAGATGCTGTTACTATTGGAGATGACACAAACTCTTTTTGGGAGACGGGCGTCTTTTCTAATAACACAGAGATCAGGAATAACATACTAACTGACAATATAGTGGAACTGATCGAAGCCACTCCCATCGATTCAAAAACTATTAAACTAATGTGGGAGATATTGAACTTCTACTATCTAGAAGGCCTATTCATATACTACAGACCACTTGACAATATTACAACGGAGTACGAAATGAAAACAATTTTGCATTCCAACGACGTCTCCGGATATGAAATAACTTCCCTGAGAAAATACACGAAATACGAGTTTTTTCTCATACCTTTTTATAAGAAATTCGAAGGGAAGCCGTCGAATTCTAGGGTCGCCCAAACTTTGGACGACGGTAAATACATTACTTTAATTTTGTATCAACTTCGAATACGAAAATGTTGTGCTAATAAAATTTATATTTTTTCACAGTTCCCGACGGCCCTCCAATTAACATAGAAATGTTTATTTTGAACACCACAACGGTCCATTTAAACTGGTCCCCTCCAGAGGCTCATTTGCAAAATGGAATTATAACCGGATACAATGTAGTGGTTAATTGGTTGGACATACCTGCGAACAAATCCATGGTAGCCATCAACACGACAGTGCATCAAATCACTAGCCTAATTATGACGAATTTGACTTCAGGCGTCAGTTATTCAGTACAAATTGCCGCTGAAACTATCGTTGGGCGGGGTCCATTCAGCCAAAGAGTTTATTTAAACATCGATTCCCGTTCCGTTGGGCTGGATCCTTTATCAAGGTAATTTCGATTCAGAAAAATAAATTCGCAAAAGCAAATGAGGTGTCATTATACGCAACAACCAATGAACGTTCTGACAAATTTATTTTATTCCAGATATCCGTTGAACGGGGAGGTGTCTATAGTGGCTGGGGACTTCGTGATGGAAACATGGTTTTACTTTTTGATTGGAGCGATTGTTCTGTTCAAGATAATTGTGATTGGCGGCATAATATACGTGAGAAAGCACAACATTTTCGCTAAAAAGTCGTCTCTACCGAATATTTACGGTAAGTATTTTTGCATTTATACTCGTTCGTAGGTACGTTTAGATCTTATTCGGCCACGGACTGCCTTCCCTTTGGACTCCGCACTAGGAATAATGTCAAAATAATTTAGTAATAAGTTTTAGTTCGGAAGCGGAGGCAACGCATTTGTGATTGGTCTACCGAAAATAATAATAAATTGTGATTATTCGATCGTGAATTGTAGATACCTTGCTAAGCGTATGTGTTTCGGTTTTTTTTTGTCCTGGTATTCTCCGTCTGTGTATTCACCATATTAACTTTTTACATTGACAGTTGTTTCGAGTAAAACAACCGACACTTACTCAAAAACAAACAGTTATTCAGCTTATCTCGGAGCGCTATCTTTTTCCGTGGAATCAGCATCAGAATTTCAAAATTAAAAACATTCCACGGGTGTCGCAGGGTGGTGCAGGGCGAGCGTTTGTTTGATGGAGGCTTTGCCATGCGACGACGAGGGAGGGAGCTAGATTACTTTCGAGTTGAAAGGTAGCACGAGCCCTCTCGTGAGCGCAGTGGATCTCTTTCACTTTGCATTCACGTTCGAGGCACAAAGGAATGATACAAATCCGTAAAATAAAGACCCAGTAAATGTAAATGTTTTCTATTTTGTTTTCTCCAGACGATTCGTTTGTTGACTCACCCAGTTACCTTTAAGCCAATTTCCCTCGCTTTGTTTGTTATTGCGTTTCACATCTTTTAAGTCTTCAGTAAACGAGATCATTTGCATACGACTTAAGGAATCGTTGACAAACGATATTATTATGATGCGATCTCTGTATAATTGAGGATTTCGTTTCAGATTCCAACGGAACGAGCTTGGTGACGCAAATGAACATAAAAGCGGCAGTGTCATTGTCGCATCCGCTGACTAGTTGTTACAATAAGAACACGGTAACTAAAACTGAGTCATTGTTGTGGATGGAGAACCAGCCGGGGTTATGCATGTCCGGTACGCAAACAAGTCAGGGGAAGGAGAAAACTAATTCTGAATACGATAAAGTTGCTCAGCAATTACCGGAATACGCAGAAGTGACGTCTTCGAGAGCGAATGCAAATGAATGGAATACAAGTAAGACTGCAACTTCGCCGGCTGCATACGCCTCGGTAACTTTGGTCGCCAATACGAGGCAGTGTGTGAGCTCATTGGTGAGTGGCCCATTAAATATAAGATTTTCATGTAGGTAGGCACTCTGAGACTTGAAAGTTTGCCAATTTGGACGTAACAAAAGCTTTTAGAGGATTTATCCGCCCATTAGTAACTGATTCCCTGAGGTATGAACTCGTCTTTTAACGTTGAGTGTCCAAGCAAATTTGTGCCTTATGTTGTAATAATTTGGTCTTCTAATTTCATGTATTTCTCGCAGGGCTGGTTTCCACCGACTGGGAAGAATGTTGAATCTTTCGATAACCGCTACGCTCCCGATGAAGAAATGTATCCAGCCAGCAATGGAGGTTATTACAACAGAAACGTATATAGCGAAAAATATTTCCAAGGTCATCCAAATGTACTAAAATTTTATGACTTGCCATCAATGGACAAAACTCAAAAAACTCAACTGAGGTACAACCAGAGTTTGGAGGAGAGGAAGGGAGACAACAATTCAAAGACTGATGTAACTCAATCGCTGATTGGTCGGACTTACGGCATTCGTTCCAGAAAGAATTCTGAAACGGAAACGACATACCGAGCGTTTGGTGACGAGGATACGGATGAAGAGACTTATTTGGAAGATGGAGGGTACGATGAGCTGCAAGCTATGCAGCCTCAGAGACAAAGACCTCAGCATCAGTATGAAAGGCCTAATTTCGACAGCGACGGGACGAGAACCCTGGCTCGGCTGACTTCATTCAGGCAAGGTCAAGGGCTGACGGGTGGTTCGAAACCGTGCCTGGCGCCGTCGCACCCGCCCCCCGCGCCTCACCCTCGCATTGACTCGGTGACTCGGTAGTATCACGCCTTGCCGGTATTCGGCGAACTGTGCCAAACGGACGTATAGACCAATGTTTCCTAGTAGTGTAGTGACGTCACTAAAAGCGATCGCAGCTCTTCCTTTCAGTTTTGGTGGCGGCAGTGGTTGTTAGGAGAAACGGTTTCTTCATAAAGTGCTAAGACATTGGGCCTAATGAGTGTGATCAAAGTGACCGGCCTAACACAATATATTTAGCGGTTTTTTTTACTTTGAAAATTCTTGATAATAATATATTACTTATAACAAAAGTATTCCTAGTCTTTGTATAGAATTGTAAATATTGTACATAGATGGCTAATTTAAACTTTAAAGTGAACTTAATAAAGTTGCTTTATCGGTCCTGATAAACGTTAATGTTATTATTGGAATTGGATTCAATTGATATGTCCGTCTGTATATCAATAAACGAATTTGTAATCCTATATCATTAGTGTAAGGATATTATGATGATACATGAAACTGAACGATCAACGCTTGGCAATAATTTAAATAACATTTAAAATTATATCGAGTATTTTTAATATTCTACTTAAATACTTACTGCAAAACATTGACCACGATCATCTTTGTGAGTAATGTATCTGCTAGGGAGCAGACTAATCTAAACAATTTTCAAGTAATTGAGTATTACACTGCCATTATTCAAGTATAATATTATAAGTACTCAACATTGTACATAAAATAATCTAGCCTCTGAAATTGTTTCACTGGCTTTATAGAAACAATAATTTAAACAGCCGTACTGGGGAGCGGGGAGAGACGGGAGCCGAGGATGACAACAGGGGCACCAGCCCCCCATAGGTGAGTCAAAAATGTAACTCATATTTGAGTCAATGCCAAAAGTTCTGATCCCCCCTCAGACCAAAATTTAAGTACGCCCATGATAATTAATTGTAATAAAGACTATTTAGTTCTATTAACTATGTTTACTTAGTATTATTATTTAGATTTATTTCACGTGCCATAAGTAGTGGTTCATAGCTTAATGTAACATTGGAGTTGTGAAACGAAATTCAAATGAAGCTTTGACATAAACCTAAAGTTATAATCTACGTAATGTGTTGTGATATCAGTTTATATAGCCACTTGTTATATAATAAATAGCACCATGTATTGCATATCAAATGTATTAGGAATATAATAGTTAAAGAAAAATGTTATATATTAGGACGCTTCCATATCTGAAGACTATAAAACCCGTACAGACGCGCTCGAGTTAGTCATGTATCTTTTTTTTTATAAAGATTACTAGCAATGTGAGTTTATCACATTACTAGTATTCCCGTTAGTCCCTCCAGCTAAGCTAACGCTTGTGTTAGGAATGGGCCCACGTTAATAGTTTAATGGCCAGGATGGGGATCGAACCTGGAACCTCTCAGCTATGAAGGCCTTAAATGACTGGCGCTTTAGCTTAGGACTTATGGTTGAATTTATGATTGGACGAGCTTTGGTTTATATCCGCTCTACGGCACGATCTGATGAAAGACGGAGCTATGGGATGAAATGAGAACTGTAACCTAAATATTTTTTCCTATTTAAGTACCTACTTAGCTGTGTTATATCTAATTCTAATCTTAATGTGTTATATCGACGACCTCTTGGCGCAGTGGTTCGAGCGTAGGCCGCTCGGGTGGGTCACTACACCGGGTGGTTGCGGGTTCGATCCCAGTCAGGGTAAATTTCAGAAATGGCCTTTTCGTAATTTTCCCTGGTCTGGGTGTCACTGGGATCGCCCCCAGTCCATTGTACGGTACCCATAGTACAAGCGTTGCTTAGTTTGGGACCATACAGTTGGTGTGTTTGTCTGGCGATATTTATTTTATATATTTTATTTTAATTCAAGTGTCAGATCGAGCCGTGTGAGCGGGTTACATTAAATCCAATTATATACCAAACAATCTCTTTATATAGGTATTTATATTGTTGTCCTTTCCAAGAGTTATGTAAGCAGAGGAGATGAAACAAGTTTGATCAAATCTTAGGCAGCTTGTGTAATAAAATTGGAATCACTTTTAGGGCCCGTATTAATAAATCGATCTCAAGTCTGAGAATGATCTTGGAAATGTCATTCTTAGCTCATACCAGTACAAAATGATATGTTAAAAGCGTACTTAAGACCGCTGGTAGACTTGAGATCGATTTATTAATATGGCCCTTAGGTATTGGTCTGAGCGCGATTGTTACTTTAATCAAAAGCTACTAATTAGCCTATCTGTACGGACCCTAAAATTTGTTATTCCTTCATTTTGTAAATAGGTAATAATGTGAAATGAAGTTAAATTGTATTTTGTACTTTATCTGATCTTATTTCTTTGTCTACGTAAACAATGTATAGAAGCTATCTGTTAGTTCAAATTATCGTGACAAAATTCTATCAAACTCTTAGGGTGGCCATCTACTTGGCTATGCTATGAAGCTTCGACCCAAAGGATACCTTAATTTCCTCAGCTTCACCCAGCTTAGCTCAAGTTCACGGGAAATGAAGCGATCCTATTGGTCGAAGCGAGTGGGCCCGCTTCATAGCATAGCTAAGTGGACGGCCACACTTATATATACCTACAGCTTTGTAGTCATAAAATATTGACTGTCATAAACAAGGGACATTTTAAGGCTGGGGTCGCACCGGTATGGCGATTGCGATGCGGCAGCGATTAAACTACCATACACATAATGCCGGTGCTCGCATCACATAAGCGAGAGGTTGTATAGAAATCGCCGTTGCGTTGTAATCGCCTTACCGTTGCGGCCACGGCCTAATGTTTTTTTTTCCGGATCTTCTGTGGCGTGTGATTGGAGTCTATTAATATTGCACGTCAGTATCAACAGATATTAACGCAATTGCTAGCATTAACCCGATAAATATTAGTTAGTTAGTATTTCAGATTATTTCAATTACAAGATCGTCACGACACACAAACCAACACGGAAATATAATATTTAGATACCTTGCTTTGTACATCAAAATAGAATAACTGTAGCTATTAAAGTATGGATCATTCGCTTACACATTTTGTTAGAATATATTCATGTGGACAATAGCATTATTACGTTCGAAATAAAAATATTTGTAATAAACGCCATTATTATTTCTAATATTAAAACCGCACGGAGTATTATTAATATCGTTTATTTTCATTGGTAACTACAAAACGCTTTTTAAAATTAAGCCATTTTGATGTGGATATGATACAGTGCATAAAGTTGAAATTTGTACGGTACGCCTTTTACTATCAATTTGCAAATTACTGCGTCTCTTGCTACTGACATTTAGTAGATACTATACAAGTTTTATTTTAAATCAATGTTCTCCTATATTTTAATAAGATAAAGTAGAGGTAGGTACATCGAGCGTATGTCCACATAAAAGTAGGTATAACCGGGTTTTTCAATCACTATATTTTCTTTTTTATTATTTAAAAAAGCGAAATGTACTTCCTTCAATCTGAATGCCTATTTAAGTGTGCTAAATACTGTTATTCTGTTCATCACAATAATACTGTGACGGATTTTTTTGTATTAATTTTTGAATACATATTTTTAATAAAATAATTTAAATTACTAATGATAATGGTATTTTTATTTCACACTATTAGGAACATAAATGAACGTTTGAGACGTTCTTAGAAAAAGTAAATACCAGGCTGGATAAGTTTATTTACTCCGTTACAGATTTAAATGAAATAGATAGACAAGCAGAACAATGTTCAAATACAACATCACACTTTATTAACATAAAAACAATAACTCATAAATTACTAACTTCAATAGCAGCACCAAACAAAGCATTAAGTACACTGAAATGAAAATTTTAATCACACCACATAATTGTCCACGTTTCACGTCCACGTTTGTAACTTCGAAAATCTGGTTCCTACACCCGCTGTAAGTATGCTATCGATTCGCATTCACACCGGCTCGCGGGCCGCCGCCGGTCCGACTGTAATTCACTGATAACTAACCCACATTACCGTATGTGAGCATTCCATATTGTCTTCCACTAGGGCTGTAATGTGGAGGCTTTGTTCGGTAAATCCGAACGGAATGAGGGACATTTGTATAACGAATTGAGTTACGTGATAATCGTTAATATGGTTTTTGTTAGTCTTCGCGAAGGGGTGGCTACATGCATCGCGGATGCAACGCGTATATTCGCGTCATTCATCGCGATATGTGCAGCCACAGCACAATTGGTAGTATTAACTGTTGGTCACCTTTCACATAAAGAGAATTAAAACTGGCCAGCTTTTCGAATTTAGAGAAGTGTATTGAGATTAAACTAACTAATATTGACGACCGCTTGGCGCAGTGGTTCGAGCGTAGGCCACTTGGCTCACTACACCGGGTGGTTGCGGGTTCGATTCCCGTCAGGGTAAATTTCGAAATAGGCCCTTTCGTAATTTGCCCTGGTCTGGGTGTCACTGGGGTCGCCCCCAGTCCATTGTACGGTACCCGTCCACAGTATAAGCGTTGCTTAGTTTGGGACCATACAGTAGGTGTGTTCGTCTGGCGATATCTTTCACACAGGGAAAGGGCGCTGTCATTTAGAATCCTAGTTTAGAATGGTGCTAGAAAACCCTGATACAGGATAGGTTAGGAATCTGTATTGTCATGTCAGAAATCACCATTACTTTAGGATTGGTATTCTACTGAAACTGATAGAGACAAATCGTCCAAATTTGTCGAGTTCTGGATGTAGCTTATATCAGTGTACCTAGACAATGCTCCCAATATGGACAGCAAACCTGACAAATATTTATTTACTGAACGGAGCTGCAAAACGAGCTGAATTCAAATAAAATGAAATCTGTCCAACTCGGCCGATAAACTTTTTAGAGCGAAGTAAACGTATGAAAACACGCGAGGCCGTTCTCTTTCAAACCAGTTATGTATATATTTTTTGTTCAGTGACGGACTTGGGATCGGATTATATAAGAATGAAGCCCACATTTACTATTATACAAGAATAATAGTAATCTGAAACCTTTGGGATTGCTACGTTAGTGTGCAGTACTTAAGTTGCGAGTAAAATGTAATTATTTTTCACCTATTTGTATTAAAAAAATATATAAGTACCAGAATCGATATCTATGCAAACGTTCAATAAAATAAATTAAAACTACTCACAAATAATACAAAAACACTGAGAAAAATTAAGATTATTTTTGTACTTATTAGTAGGTATGCGTTGAGTATTTTTACTAAAAGTTTTATATAACAATTACAGCAAAGATTCATTTGATCCTAGTATTTATAAGTTATTTGTTGTTCTTAAAAACGTTTAGTAAAGAATACGACATAATATCAGAAACTGTATTTTTTTATTCTCAGTGTAGGGGCACTAGATATACGATCCCCGGAGCTAAGTCCGACCCCGTTCGGTACAATAGCACAACAGCATTGGTGTGTGCGGTGCCGCGGGTCCCGTTTTAATTTTCCGCCTGCCTGAAAATTTGCACCAACCAAATGAACCATCTATTTTAATGAGCTAAGTTAACTGATCAACGAACTCGTGCGGTATTTAGCTTGGCCTCATTGCAAATATAATGATTGTTAAATAAACTATTGTGTCTCAACACACATGGAGTGATTGACTAATTGATTTGGTAAGTTTTTAAGATAGTACTTACGCATTTGGATAAGGATCCGATAATATGAAGGCAATTTAAAACAGTTACCAAATTTAGAATTAAATAAACAATAAATATCGCCAGACGAACACACCAACTGTATGGTCTCAAAATAAGCAACGCTTGTACTATGAGTACCCTACAATGGACAGGGGCAGATCCCAGTAACACCTAGACCTCGGCTGAGCGGCTCGAGCCGAGCGGCCTACGTTCGAACCACCGCGCCAAGCGGTCGTAAAAATGAGATAGATTTTGTTTCTGTATGTTTATTGAATCCAGTATATTCCATGATCGACTTCTTAAAAAAAACAATTAAAACTGATTAGATTGTCCCAATCACAGATAGAGCCGCGGATTTTGTGATGTCAAAAGACGTATGTAATTGCATTAGGAGTTAATTGCCACATTAAGGGGTGTCCGTCACTGCCACTGTACTTTTGTGGAAATATGATTTCGACAAGGTGCGGTTACGTCAATTAAGTTAATGGAAAATTTGTACACTGACGGGGAGTACGGCCCGAGGTTGGATTGTCAATCAATTAATAGGTTCACGAGTGGTTCGGGCATGTATGTAACGGGTTTTATGTTGATGTATTAAATTTTGTATGCCTAGTATATCTAGGAAATAGGTATATTTTGTAAAATTATAAATGGTCTGGTTTATCATGGTCGCTAATTATTTCGGTGAGCTTTTGATTGTATAAACAACTAGAAAAATAATTTCAAACGGGATGTCTGGATTGATGTTCTCTTAAAAAATTGTACCCCAAAATAATTTTCAGATAAAATTTACAAAACTAATTTAAGAATTTACCTAGGTATCTCCTAGGTAAATATATGCATCAACACAAAGCAACAATAGCTGAAAAATATAAATGCATATAAAATTTCTTCAAAAAGACTTCGCATCGTATATAGGAAAAGGCAGCAATAATATACGGTCGCTCTTAAGCCGAAAGTGCCCTTAATACTGTGCTCAAGTGAGCGAGCGTCAGAAATGTTCAGGGGCTTTTCAGGGAAACACTCCTGGGCCTTTTAATATCGTACCCCAGCCGTGCTTATCGGGACCCGTGTTACAGTGACATTTTTTAATGGGTTTTCAGTTAAATAAGGCCCTTTTAAATGCATGGAAGATGGGATTATGAAGGTTGTTATGAGGGTAGATGGCTTGTGGTGAGCACCGCGATCTGACGTCAGTTTTGACGTCTGAACGCAAACACAAAACATGTGAACGCGTCGATTCCAAAGTCTAGTACAAAATGAATTTAGTACAATGTTATGGCGCAAGATACTTATCCTAATGAGCTTAAGGATTTTAAATTGGACCTGACGAAGTAAAGTTTGAAAGATTGGCTAACCTAACGGAAAATTACGTATTTATAAACGTCTATGTAGACAATTATTTTCTCAAAACAATTTACAATTTATTTTCCTGAGATAAATAGGTTAAGTACATATTTTCTTAAAATTAAACAAGTGTTCAGGTGCCGGAAGGGCGTTTTTAAAAGTGCGTAAGTATACCTTCATTGTGTGTGGTCAAATGTTCCTGTACATTGAAACAGACAGTTTCCTCCAATTGAAGTAATCAAACTCACAAAGAGAACAGTAAATAAGTGCAACTCACGCCTGCATCACGCGATAAGCGACAGACGTGTTTCAACTTAATTCACTTAATTCACACTCGGGGTCATTGTCAAACTAACGCATTTAATACACACCCTGATCGTCGTGAGACAGAGTCAACAAAGTTGTAGATCAGACACGCAATTTTATTTGTGAAATATTTCTTATTAGGCATTTATATCGGTATTTATTTACGAGCCGTAAGCAATAGATATCACATGGGCTTTGCTGAAAAAACTGACAGTCGGCGCAAATGAATATTATTATCTATCGTAATGCAGGTTGGCGGTCATTCACACGATGAAGACGGCACCGTTTTTAGTATAGGTACATTTGTGACAGAGTGCTGTATACCGGAAAACGTATGGAAATTATCGGTGTCGTGTTAACCGTTTAAATGACCTAGGTAGAATTGACGGTAAATAAGTACCTAGTGTTTCGACGAAACGTGATTCGGCGGCCTAAATTTCGTCGTATCGTTTTTAAGCTTACTTACGTAATCATTTTGTATATCTTTACGGACCGCATTAATAAATCGATCTCAAGTCTGAGAGCGATCTTGGAAATGTCATACTTATTTCATATCAGTAGGTACAAAATGAAACGTCAAAAGCTTACTCAAGACCGCTCTCAGACTTGAGATCGATTTATTAATACCAGTCTATAACTTTTTTGAGAAAATATTCAAAAGTTTTATTTGCAAAATGCGGTGCTGTTTGACATTTAATAACTCTACTTAATCTACGCACCTATTCTCTGAACACTGTCCATTCACGCGTCTAAAATAACGAGGTCTAACACACTGCGACGATTGCCCAAATTTAATTACGCCGTCTGCATACCAACCCTTTAAACGTGCCCGAGCCGGGACAAAATGGGCCCTAACTTGACGCTGCCGGCACATGGGACGGCACTTTTGTAATTTTATTAATGACGTAATAACAGTTCTGTCAAACGCATGTGTGTGCCGTGAGCGATAGTGAGCCGTTAGCTCGGACGGGTTAATATTGGAGGGTTGAGCGGGATTATCTATGGGATCCATGGTGTTATTAGGTATTAATGGATCTGTTGAAGGACCTTATTGATCCGCGTGAAATGGTTATGTGGTGTGCTGAAGTAGTTTCAGGTTCACTGAACGAGCAGCCTTGCGAGGTTGCGCGGAAATGCTAGTCCAAAAGAGCTCTTAAAACTATGAGAGTGGAGTGTGTTAAAGTACTGCTTTTCCACATGAGACTATATTTTAGAAAACCCAGACAGGAGCAAACTCTAAACCTTCTAACTTTTGGCTACAAATAGCCTTTACCGCTGTACCGGACGAAACGCCAAACGATTAATGCATCCAGCTTCTGTCTTAAAGCTATTTAAAGATACAACTAGCTGATTGCCTTAAGATAAGGATGGGGCTTGATTTGGATCGAGCTCATCGTAGGATTTCGCCTTCTACGGTCGAACCGTCGGCGACTTCGCTGAACATACCCATTTTTCTCAAATCCGTAATAATGAAGTACTATTTATTTTACGAAAATTGGGGTATTTTTCCGAAACTAATATAAGCAAAATGATTAAAATATACTTTAAATTATGAATAACAATGGTGCAATTAAAAAGTTTTCCCAGCAATTTGCAAAGCTTTCTTGGACCTACTATGCTACAATCTGTACTACTGCTAATAATTTTGCCACCAATACAAAAAAACTAGCATAGGGACCTGTTCGATACCGGACTATTAGTCGATTTAGTTTTCGGTTTTGTTTTTTTTAATATATATAATTTTGTTTATGTTTATGGGACATCTCTATTGTCTTCTACTTGTCTACGATTACAACTGAATATGCGTGTACGATTGTCGGCGTTTAATTTCAACAAATCATAAAATGTACCATCCATCACGACAAAAGGCGAAATACAACAACCTGCAGGCGTGAACATACGCCAATTGGACCTTCGTCGCCGCATCATTGCGACGCCAGCGACATATGGAATTCACGTTACGAGACGCCACGAGACGCCGTCGCAGCCATTTTCGTGGACGCTAGACGACATCGTGGCAACGCATCAATCGCCAGGAGAGGAAGGCCTACCGCTCATCATCATCATAAAGCGCTTCATCGGGTAAGGTCGGCCAGCCATCCTATCCTAACCTCCCTCCACTTCGCTTGTGTGATCCGTGTTTGAACTTTTTCAGTGCCTCGGTGCATGAGGGGTGCTTGCTTGCGCGGTTTTTTTGGTGGCAGCTTTGTGCCGTGGCTAGCATCGGCTGTTATATCGCCTGGAAACCGTGAGTACCTCTGCTTTTTACGCCTACCAAAATGAGTGTAAGTGACGGTGCTATTTCACGCAACAAATCACCTAACCGGCTTAGCCCGGCTGCTCATGATAACTATGGTCCATTCCTACGCGACTTAATAAAAAAACGAGGCATTTTAAAGGGCAGATTAACCAAGCTTAACAATTATATTACTAGCTGTCAAAGCGATGACATATCCATTCAGAAAAAAATCGATTTAAAACTACGTAAACAAGGCGCATCCGCATTATTCGCTGATTTTAATAGCGTGCAAACTAAAATTGAAGAGTCTGTCTGTGATAGTGAGCTTGACGAGCACTTATCACAGAGAGAATCATTCGAAAACAATTATTACAATGCCCTAGCATTAGCGGAGTGTTTAATAAACGATGGAGAGGTTACTTCTAATTCTAATGTTTCTAGTAACAAATTTAAACCTATTAAGTTACCCATTATATCTATGCCTACCTTTGATGGTGTGTATGAGCACTGGCTGGAGTATAGAGACACATTTATTTCACTAGTACATAATTCTAGTGAAATTAGCGATATTCAAAAGTTCCACTACCTCAAGTCGTCGTTAAAGGGAAGTGCAGAGCTGGTCATAGACTCCTTAGAGTTCTCAGCAAACAATTATACGGTGGCATGGGATTTGCTGCTCAATCGTTATAACAACACCAGGCTCTTGGTGCACAATCATGTAAAGGCTCTCTTTACAATTCAAAAGGTAAATAAGGAGTTACCCCATCTCATAAGAAAGCTCATTGATACAATATTAAAAAACCTACGCGCATTAAAATTATTAAAAGAGCCCACCGAGCATTGGGACACATTAATAATTTATATTGTAACCTCAAAATTGGATGAAACTACTGAGAGGGAGTGGGAGCAATTCAAAGGCACTACATTAAATATTAGTTCTAAACAATCAGTTAAAGTCAGTGATTTACTTAAGTTTCTCAAAGACCGGGCTGACATGTTGGAAACATTGTTGGTTTCACACGGCAGTAAAGTTATTCAAGATGTTAAAAAACAAAATACAGGGCCCCAAGCTAGTCAAAAGATTCACTGTAATGCTTCTACTGATAAGCCTAAAGAAAAGAATTTTATTTTTAAGAAACCCTGTTTGATGTGTTCAGAACTTCATCCGTTATATGCATGTCAACAGTTTTTAAACAGTAGTTTGGAATCAAAACTTAATTTTGTTCAGTCAAATAAATTATGCGAAAATTGTCTACGGGCTGGTCATTCATTAGACACCTGTAGATTTGGGCCATGCCGCAAGTGTAACCAAAAACATAATTCTTTAATTCACAGTGACATGTCAAACAATCCTTCTGTATCACTACATACATCAGATGTAAGTGGTGAGCAGGTCAGCTTGGTTACCAACCAAGAGAACACGTTGCAAGGTTCTTGTATTCAAGCTCATAATGCACATGTAGACGGACAGAGCAATCCATCTACACTTGTGCAGCAGGTAATTTTGTCTACCGCGTTAGTCGAAATAGCAGATAATCACGGCAATTATCATTTAGCACGCGCGCTCCTCGACAGTGGTAGTCAACATTGCTTTATTACAAATTCATTATGCGATTTACTACAGACAAATTTGATACAGTCCACTCACGAAATTCGAGGGGTAGGTAATTCAGTAACACATTCCACGCAAGTATGTAATGTCGAATTAAAATCGCGCTTCAGTACTTACTCGACACGCATCAAATGTTTTGTGTTACCGCGCATCACATCTACTTTACCGGCTGTATGTAAACAAAGCGCACGGTTCAGGATTCCTGAATGCATACAGCTGGCAGATCCACAATTCTGTAACTCCCAAAGTATTGATATTTTACTAGGCGCTGATATATTTTGGGATTTGCTTAGCGAGGGTAAAATGAGGTTGCACAATGGACCCTTTTTACAAAATACAAAATTTGGTTGGATTGTTTCGGGACCTATAAATTCTAATGCGCTTCATAATAGGTACATCCAATGCAATTTAACTCATTCGCTTGATTCTGTTGACAGTTTACTGCGACGGTTTTGGGAACTCGAAGAGTTGCCCACATTATGCGATACGCGAAGCGACGAGGAGCGTGCGTGCGAGGATAGTTTCGTGAAGAATACAACGCGTGATAGTAGCGGACGATTCTGTGTACGTATGCCTCTCAAACATTCACCGAACGACTTGGGTGAAACATTCACTCGAGCCGAACGCCGTTTCATAGCGTTGGAAAGGCGTTTACAACGCGACCCTAATATGAAAAAATTATATAGCGATTTCATACACGAATATATTAAGTTAGGCCACATGGCACGCGTACCTACATACGGAACTCCGCATTATTTTATGCCGCACCACGGCGTCTTTCGTGAACACAGCACGACGACCAAGCTTCGTGTCGTGTTCGACGCAAGCGCCGCGTCGAGCAGTGGGAAATCGTTGAACGACCTTCAGCTTGTAGGGCCGCCATTACAAAGCGATATTTTTACCATCTTGTTACGCTTCAGACAATATAGGTACACAGCTTGTGCAGATGTCGAAAAAATGTACCGGCAGTGCTTGATACACGAGTCTCAGCGCGACCTACAGCTGATTATCTGGCGCGATGACCCAACGGAGCAGTTAGGTATTTATAAATTAAATACGGTCACCTATGGGACCGCTTCAGCCCCATTTTTAAGCGTTAGGTGCCTAAAGCAACTCGCAATTGATTGTCCAGACCCCGCTGTACAAAGAATTATAAATGATGATTTTTTTGTAGACGACATGGTTACCAGCTTAGATGATAAAGACATGCTTCTTCAGTTATGCGAGAAAACAGCGGCGGTCTTACAATCTGGTTGCTTTCCGTTGCGAAAATGGATTTTCAATTTTGAAGTTGATAAACCTATATCTACATCAAGCGCTTCAGAGAAGTCAATTTTAAGCGACAATGATCAATGCAAAACATTAGGACTGGGTTGGCATCCAGCGTCTGATGAATTTTATTTTAATACGCAGTTTAAATGTGACAGTTCTAAATTAACAAAGCGGTCTATTCTATCACA
The DNA here is from genome assembly GCA_905147325.1 of Notodonta dromedarius. Lineage (NCBI taxonomy): Eukaryota > Metazoa > Arthropoda > Insecta > Lepidoptera > Notodontidae > Notodonta > Notodonta dromedarius. Next base: position 8,561,784 of record LR990165.1, on the reverse strand, counting down.
CGCGTCACAAATATTTGATCCTTTAGGGTTTCTTAGTCCGACTGTAATGATTGCTAAGATTTTATTACAAAAATTATGGCTGTTACAGTTGGGTTGGGACGAGGAAGTGCCACCTGACGTTGCGCGGGCATGGAACCAGTTCGTAAATGGTTTATCCGCACTCACCGCCATAAGCATCCCGCGCTACGTCACAGCTAGTAACTTCACACGCAGGGAGCTCCACATCTTCACTGATGCCTCGCAGGCAGCGTACGGCGCTTGTGTTTACGTGCGCACAGTGTGCGGTGAACATACTGTATCAGTGAAGCTGTTGTGTTCCAAGGGTAAGGTCGCACCATTAAAGCCTGTCAGTATTCCCAGGCTGGAATTGTGCGGCGCCTTACTCGGTGCTAGACTATACGACAAAGTACGCAGGTCACTTCATATACAATTTGACAATACTATGTTCTGGACCGACTCCACTATAGTGTTGGGATGGTTGCGCATGCCTCCTAATTTATTAAAAACTTTTGTACAAAACAGGGCAGCTGAAATCCACGAGTTGACGAAGGAACTTCAGTGACGACATGTAAGCGGGAAGGAGAACCCAGCCGACTTGGTTTCGCGAGGCGTCGGTTTGGAAGATCTTTCACATTCCCCCCTGTGGTGGGAAGGCCCAAGTTTCCTTCGTGAACTCGAATTCAGCTGCCCCGAAGTAGCGGCGGAGTCGGACAGCAACGCGCATGAAGATTTACCTGAAATTAAATCGGGTATTACACACACGTTCGTATCCAACCAGGTACCAAATTCATTATTTCCGTATCACAGATTCTCTCAATTCAGCCGCATGAGACGCACAGCTGCTTACGTACTCCGATTTATTTACAATACGCGCAATAAAAATAATCGACAGTCTGGTGCTCTCACGGTCGAAGAATTGAGAAATTCTGAGCTAAGGCTCGCTAGACTGTCCCAGTTGGAAATGTTTCCTACTGAATACGAATCTATAACGAAAAATATCAGTTTAAAGAACACGCAATTAGCAAAACTGAGTTTGTTTATCGACAACGACAAAATTATGCGAGTCGGTGGCCGTATTGCAAACTCCGAATTTTCGTTTGATAAAAAGCACCCCGTGCTATTATCATCTAAACATAATTTTACTATTTTACTTTTTCGTCACGAGCATAAACGATTATTGCACGCTGCTCCTCAAGCGCTTTTATTTAATTTACGGGAGATGTGGTGGCCAGTAGGCGGCAGAAACCTCGCGAGAAAGGTCGTACACGATTGTGTTGTTTGTTGTCGATTGAGAGGTCGTACCATCAACCCTATAATGGGGAACCTGCCTCAGGAACGGATAACTCCTAACTTTCCGTTTGCTCGCTGTGGTGTCGACTACGCCGGGCCAGTGCTCATACTCAATCGTAAGGGTAGGGGTGCACAAACTGTCAAAGGTTATATTTGTTTATTCATCTGTCTCGTGACTCGCGCAATTCACTTAGAATTAGTAAGTGACCTTTCTACAGATGCCTATTTACTGGCTTTAAAGCGCTTTATTTCACGCCGTGGAAAACCGTGTGAAATCTTTTCCGACAACGGAAAGAACTTTGTTGGATTAAGTAATGACTTTTCCAAATTTTTATCTAATTGTTCACCTGATATAGTAGAGTATGCCACTTCGCAAAATATAAAATTTTCGTTCATTCCACCGTATGCGCCTCATTTTGGTGGGTTGTGGGAAGCAGGGGTGAAGTCTTGCAAGCATCACCTACGCCGAGTTGTAGGAAATGCACATCTGACCTACGAAGAGTTCAGCACGGTGTTGGCTCAAGTCGAGGCAGTCCTTAACTCCCGTCCGTTAAGTCCAATGTCCACAGATCCACATGACTTCACACCGCTTAGCCCAGCACATTTCCTCGTTGGCCGACCGCTCACATCGCCCGCCTGCGCCGACCTGACAGAGAAGCCTTCAAATCGACTCACGCGCTATCAACGAGTGGAACAAATCCGACAACAATTCTGGTCGCGATGGTCGAAGGAGTACGTCTCCGAACTGCAGGCCAGAAACAAGTGGAGAGAAGACTCTTCCCAGCTGCATCCTGACATGCTCGTCATCGTCAAAGATGATCGTTTACCACCACTGAAGTGGCACCTCGGGCGCATAATTAAAACAATCCCAGGCAAAGATGGTGTACCAAGAGTGGCAGACATCAAGACCGCATCAGGCGTCGTGAGACGAGCATTTCCAAAAATTTGCCCATTGCTGGACCAGTAGCTGACCACATTGAAAGCTGGTGCTTCCAAGGCGGGGGGCATGTTCGATACCGGACTATTAGTCGATTTAGTTTTCGGTTTTGTTTTTTTTTATATATATAATTTTGTTTATGTTTATGGGACATCTCTATTGTCTTCTACTTGTCTACGATTACAACTGAATATGCGTGTACGATTGTCGGCGTTTAATTTCAACAAATCATAAAATGTACCATCCATCACGACAAAAGGCGAAATACAACAACCTGCAGGCGTGAACAGGACCATTTTAATAGGGATTAGATACTCACGTATAAGCCCGAACAACTTTACATCCACTAATTTCCATCGATGTACTAACTAACTTAAATTCCCAGAGTTCCCGAACGCTTAAATACCGCTTTCACATAAAATAACGCTCAAATTGCCACAATTTGCAAGTTGAAAAGCTTAGTTTGAAACTGGAAACATCACAATAATGGTCAGGTTCTGTCCGCCTCTAGCCAGATTAAACCGGTACGTAGACAAGCCTCTATGGTTGGTTCAGATATAAGACTCACACAGGCTAGCAGCAGAAATGGTCGGTTTAAAAGACTTTCTGCGTATACTGTGTATCGCGTGAATTCCGCTGTATTTTGAACAAGCTTTCATAAACTTGGTGGTATTAAAGTTTTCCGACGCTTACTCTGAAATATGAGGGCGCATGAAGCTTGCTATCTGATGAAATTGGGGAGTTTGTTATTTGAGGTTTGATGTATGCGACTAAGTGCGATAATAATGGAAAGCAATTTAAACTTCGATAAAGTTAAAATACAATACTACGAGGAGCACAAGAGTATATTGAACAGTACAGATAGGACGCAGGGAAACTAACCTCCACATCTGTTTTGTTTGTCAGTAAATCTCAGATACCTTGAGTGATAAGGCTTTGCAAAAGGTCGCGACCAAAGTAATTATAATAATATTATTATTATAATTAAATTTAAATTGTAATGTTATTACCTAAGTATTACAATTTCTTTGCTCTGAACGGTACCGAATCTAGGTCTATTAGATTCCTTAAGGCTAAAGCGCCAATCTAGCCCGCGAAGTTCAAATTTTTTGAGGTTTTTTAGAATTTTTTCAAAATCTGACAATAATAAAAGGCACATTTTGTAATTCGCGAAAAAGAACGTGTGCAGTGCATTTATTAAATAACCCAACTTACTCTAAAACATTTGAAGAATGATAGCTATCCAGATAGTCTGGCAATTTTTGTATATTTAGTGATTTACTAGTATCATATCCACCGTGATAATATTTAGAGTAAAATAAATGTATTATTAACGCACTGCATACTGTGTTTTTCGAAAATCACAAAATGTTGTCTTAAATGTTTTCAGATTTTGGATAAACTATAAAAATACTCGAAAATTTTGAATTTCGCGGGCTAGACAGGCGCCTTCACCTTAAACCAAAAAAAAAACAATGAAGAGATTGTGTCGCCGACCCTTTACATATTATAAGGTACCTACTTATCTATTGTACAATCTAAAATAGAACATTTACGAAGCCTACTAAATCAATATTTTGAAAGTTATCGCGTGTGCGTCGCTAATAAATAGGGACAATACATCTTCCGCAGACAGGCTGGTCGTCTCACCCTTCACAACGGCGGCTAGACACGTAAAGGAATATATTCGGCGTCGGTAACTAATTTATTCATACTCGGAAGTTTGAATGTTTACTACTAAACGTAGTCTGAGTTTACTTCGATCGTTTCAAAATCAATTTTTTATGTAGGTAAATAAATAATAATAATAATAAATATCGCCAGACAGATACACCACCTGTACGGTCCCAAACTAAGCAAAGCTTGTACTATGGGTACCGTACAATGGACTGGGGGCGATCCCAGTGACACCCAGACCAGGGCAAATTACGAAAAGGCCATTTCCGAAATTTGCCCCGGCGGGAATCGAACCCGCAACCACCATGTGTGGTGTGAACCACCAGTGAGCCGAGCGGCCTACGCTCGAACCACTGCGCCAAGCGGTCGTCGATAGGTATGGCCGATGGTAAGCGGTTACCGTATGTATATTATAAAACATATTTTTATATGCTTGCAATACCAAAGGCTTTTCTCGCTCGTTGCCGACCAGTAGGGGAGTGGGACAGAGGGAGGGGAATGCTTCCGGTTCCTCTCACTTATCGTGCGAAAAGCAGCTATAATAGTAACATTACGCCAATTTTGTATGAGAGGGTAGTAGATCCAGTCCGTATATGAACTGTAGTCAACTGGGTAAAGTTTGGCTCTACCATCAAATACTAAACTTGCCTATGACAAATTCGAAGAAAACTCAGCAAAATTTCTAAGTATTAACTTTTAAAAATACATTGCCTTAACTTTGTTTCTTTCTCTCGAGAAAGATGAAGCGTTAACACTTACATCGTAGTGTATGAAGACAGTATTACCCGTAAAGGTTTATTTGCTTTGTAACCTTGATTGTCAGCCGCATTATCGAAATTTCACCAAGGGCCACAGCCCATACAGCGTTGAATCAACACATGACATAGAACAAAAGAGAAAAATAACCGCTCCGATGTCTCGTACAGATAAGTGTTGTGCAATCCATCATTGCATTAGAGGGGCGGCATATTCTATTGATTTTTCACCAATAACCACTCAGCCGTGCTGCCCTGGGCACTTTGTTTTTGAAACAATAAAATTGGATGGGGTTTCTCTACAGCAATACGTTGTTCGGCGACCATATTCATCAGAACATACCGTCGGAAAACAAGCTTACGACCTGGTTGATGTTAAGCAGTTATCGAATGCCAATGACATTGTTCGCACATCGCCGACCTGATGCGGAATGAGATAAGAGGGTAAGGGGGTTGGGCTTTCAGCTCTCACACACATCTTACGAAGGGCAGCTATAATAGCTATTTTACGCCGATCTTATGTGACAGGGTGATACTACCCCGATTGAGCCTGCCCGTAATAGAGCTGCAGTCTTTTGGTTACAGCTTGGCTCTACTACCGTAACAAAGCTCTTTCCCTCTCACAATCATAATCCTTCCGATATTTTAAGCTATCTTAAGCTCCATAGGTTGCAAAAGAGTACGTGGAGTATGCGGGTTGCAGGTCAGAACCATATTTTACCAGGTCCGGAGTGAGTCAAGGTAGTAATTTGGGCCCTCTCCAGTTCGTTCTCATGATAAATGATTTACCTAATGTTGTTTCATCTGCAAACTGCTTACTATTTGCTGACGATCTCAAACTGTATTTAACGATAGGAACTGCAGACGATTGTGAGAGACTTCAGAATGACATCAATGAAGTGTTCAAATGGAGCCAAGAAAAAAAGTTGACCTTTAACACCTCCAAGTGTGTAACAATCACATTATCGCGCGCACACACTTCTATCCAATATAATTATAACATCAACGGAGTTCCATTGACTAGGGTCGCAACAGTTAAAGACTTGGGAGTTCAAGTCTCAACAGGACTAGCGTTTCGGGACCATATTAATAAAGTCTGTAAGAAGGCTTATAGGAATTTAGGGTTTACTTTGCGTATGGTCAAGGGCTTCAAGAACATTACGGCTATTATCTCCCTCTATAACGCATTAGTCCGAAGCCAATTAGAGACGAACGCAGTCATCTGGTCTCCACATGAGACTAAATATAGGCTCATGCTGGAGCGAGTGCAAAATAAATTTCTTAGGTATTTATATTTAAGATTGTATGGCGTGTATCCATTTTACCCATTAATGTATCCAACTCTTTTTATCTTGGGGATGGTTGGATACAACGAATTGAGCGTCAGGAGGGATGTCACACTCGTTTCGTACGTGTTCAAGGTAATGAGGGGGAAGGTGCACAATACAGTCATTTTGGAGCAGGTATGTCTGTGTGTCCCGGACGGGTACGTGTGGCGCCGGCGCCGGCCGCCGCTGCTGGCTCTGCCGCGCGCGCGTACACAGCTTTTGAGCAGGGCGCCGCTGACGCGCGCATTTCGCACACTCAACCTCATCGCTGAGGATATAGACCTGTTCTCGTGTGCTCTGAGTGAATTCAAGAGGGTAGCTTTATACATTAGTAGCTATATAGATAATTAAGTACTGTTGGAATTGTGTTGCTTAGCTATTGAATTAGGTCAACCTGTTATAATAGCTATAAGTTTTGATAAATAAATAAATAAATAAAACTGAAATCCGTGAGTCGTGACGCAAAAGTGACTTCTTTCCAGATTCATGTTAATCCCACATTTCCTGATGCTGTTAACTGTCACAATAACAATTTAATTCCAAGATATATTGCTAATTGGACGGATAAAATAAACACGCGCGTTCTAAATTAAACTGAAATTTACTGCAACCCAAATAAGAGAATATATTAAGCTCAGCTGCTAATTCTTAATAGTTTATGCAAATCTATGTCAAACGCCTCTAGAGCAAATATTCCTACCCACACTTGCATCATCTCGCTTCGAAATGAAAACAAAATGCTGATTTGCATGTGCAAATAACAGTCTAGTGAAATCTAAACAGCAATTTGGGAGACAATCGGGCCCCAGCTGGGTTAGAGCCCTTCCGAGATGGGACAGGAATCCTACTAATATTATAAATGCGAAAGTTTGTGAGTGTGGATGTTTGTTACTCTTTCAGGCAAAAACTACTGAACGGATTTGAATGAAATTTGGAACACAGATAGTTTATAACCGGGATTAACACATATGATACTTTTTATCCCGATAATCCCGAAATCATTGTTAAGTTAAATACTACGCGGATGAAGTCGCGGGCACAGCTAGTTAAACAATAATTTCTTGTCGTTTCTTTGAAATGGCCCGTCAGGAACTAACGCTCAGAGTTTTGTAAGGCCTCTTGGACAGGCTTTGATGGAAATTGATTTTACTTGATCTACTCTAAAAGGTTAAGATTGAATCTTTATTTTGAGTAATCGGACTCTAATTTAGAAGCTCCTTAAGTTTAAGAAACACAGCTATAATAGCTAGCTTGCGCCTTCTTTTGATTTTCTTTCATGGTTCCACCAGCAGAATAAATATTAAAATAATTAATAATACATGCAATATATTTATTGGAATACCTGAGCGATACATAAGATAATTTCACAAGCTAAACGTATGTAAGATTACTTAACGAAATTAAGTGATCCTATGTATTTCATTATCGAGAACATGATTAATGATTCGGCAAACGAATATTTCGCAAATAAAAAGGAAACCGAACAATGGTTCCCTATCAACGGACGTCGAAAACATAAAAGTGTCATGTGCATAATGCACCCTATAAATATTATTCCCAATAGACACTCTAATGCAACGAAGTCTCTCTCTAGAGATGTAGGTCACCATGTTATCTATGATTTGTATTCTAATAGTCGATATTTATGCTTTATGTTGAGTGAATAAAGTTCAATTTTCTATTTTCAAAACTTATTTTGAACATCATTTAAAATTGAACTTATTGATCCGAAAAATAGAGTGTTATTTTCGGTGTCATGTTTTTCGAACAAAAATGCGCACACGACTAGGGTAAGTGATTTGTGCACGCATCTATTGCAATGGGGTTTCTAATGGTTTCTGCATTCGTCCGTTTATAGTACACGAGTGCAGATAATTTATGGTCACTATAAGAAAGGGTGGCTTATCCATTGTCAACATTATCTTAAATATTTTATGCACAATGAAATTTGGTTTTAATTTTGTGAGCCATAAATTTCGCCGCAGACCAAGATATGGAAGGGACTGTATCGGTTAAGGAACCCTTTGTTTTTTCTTCCTGTTCATAATTTATGTGTGTGGGTAAACATACTTACTATATAATTTGGTATTATGCAATCATAATATTTATTTTTCAGTAGTGTGTGCAATGTATGTAGTTTGTCGATAAATAAAGTCTCCTTTCAAGTTCCAATCATTCTGTTATTTGGATTTTTTAAGGCCGCTTTTACATTTATCCGTATTTGGTACATATCCGCATTTTACCGAACCAAATAAGAATGAGTGTAAATCTCCCTTTCTAAGTACATACCTTATACGCAGTACTAAGTACACAGATCACTGTTGTGATTAGGTCTCGTCAGATCAATAGTTCGAGCGATCTCGGAAATGTCATTCTTATATCATACCAGTATAAAATGACATGTCAAAAGCGTACATAAGATCGCTATCAGACTTGAAATAGATTTATTTATACGGGCCTGGGTAGTATGAAAACGAAGAAATCCGAAGACACCCGAAGCAACGCGAACTAAGTTGGTAATTAAAACCGACAGTAAACTTTATCCGGCGTCACTGCGCGTCTTACCGACGGATCCCAAAGGCCAACCACCCCGTCGCTGTTTGCACAGTAACCTACATTGCAGCTTAGCATGAGGGATGGTATCATTAATGACCCCATGATCGGGGGACAGACCCTCCGTGACTCTGAATGCATTGACGATTTGACGCAGTTTGTGTATGAGATTTTGAGCTGAAGGTGTCTGTAGCGAGTTAATTAATTTTGTGTTTTTGGAAATTGATTTTATGCATGACAAACGGAGGAAGATGGAGGAAGCATTATTACATAAAACAGAATATTAACAGAAATGCCTACCTAGGTTTCCAGAGAAAAAAATACATCGGTTTGGTCTACACAAACGTACTTGAGTAGTTAAATGATTACCTATGTATATCTACCAAAACGACAATAATATATACATACATATATTTTTATATTAATGTGTAACAAAACTCATTTCAATAATGTAATATAAAAAGCCATCATTTGAGTAAGTATTAAAACCTCTTCTATGTTAAGAAACCTTTCCTGTCACGCATTCCCTGATTGGATTCCTAAACCATGTCCAAGTGAATAAAAGAAAACCGCTGTTCGTTCTCCAATTTCAATATCAGATTGAGCCCGTGCCGATCCATTGTGAGCTTCGTCCGAGTGGTCGGGAGCATTCCCTACGAGCGCAGTGCCAGTGGGCTGAGTGGGCGTCACCGTGCCTTTCATACCACCCCGTACTATGTTCCATTCAAATTTTTACCCTCAGACCATGCTCGATGAGTGCTCTTAGGGTGATGCTAGAGCTATGCTGTGCTGTATCCCACTTACACAAGGTTTAAAAACATTACTGGCCTGAATCAAGTCGTGCTGCATTTTCTACTAGGTACGCACTCTCTTGTAGTTTATAGTACTCAGTGCCTATGGTGATTGATTGAGATTTACACTGAGATAAAAAAATTGACTACAGGAATTTTTTATCCCTTTCACTATGTTTTTACGTTTTTAATTACAGCAATAATTTTTGTAATGCCTCATAAATGTTTGCTGTTATTACAAAATGTTTTGGAATCAATACAAAAATGAATACTAGGAACAACAAAAATAATTGTTGTCGTCTTTTATTCCTCAATGTACCTATAAGTGCATCTACGGAATAAAAAAAACCTCTATCTTCTCGTTGTATCTATTAAACACAGCTTAGTGACAGAGATAAGTATATTCTAGCTCAGCTTACTGTGAGAATCTAGTAAAAGTTTAAACATAAAATCATCTCCTCGAATTTACGCTAGCTGCTCTGGCACAGCACAGCGCAGCTGGCCAGCTTACTTCCACGGCCTCCCCTAACGTCATAGGATTGGCCACAATACCATGGATTTAATAGAACCGAAATACCGGTGTAAGCGAGCGATGTTTTCGAATATCGTAATTGAGTTAATGGTAGAGGAATTTAAGATGATCAAAGGCAGCGTGCCTTTGTTACATTAGAAGCGAACAAAGATTAATGTGTGATGATATCACTTTGTGATAATTGAGTAATAGTGATGCTGGTTCATTGCTTTATTTATTTATTTATTTATTGATAGGAAGACCAACAGCTAGAAATAACAATTATACACAGAAATAAAAAGTCATAAAGCCAATTATAGGTCTTCACGCATGGCAGTTGAAGAAGTAGCAAAGGTGTAAACAAGAAATTAAATCTAAGTAATTATAACAAACTAAGCTCTGCAGGAAGAGTCAGAAAACAAATAAAAAAAATAATAACATTAGTTGTTAGGTTACTATTCAAGTCCTACAGGAAGAAGAGAAAAATTGTTGGCTTAGGCACTGCTTTATAACGACATTATTAAAAGTAGGTACTGAGGTTAAATGTAGAGCCAATCTGTAGCCAATTGACTCACATACGGGCTGGATCGATCGGAGTAGTACCACCCTCTCACAGAAGATCGGCTTAAAGTAGCTGTTATAGTTGTGTTTGGTACGATGAGTACCCTAAACCTTCCTCTATCCGACTTTCCTTTAGGTGGGTGATGTACGAGCAATGCCTTACGTATTGCAAGCATATATAGACTCGTACGCTTGTTTGCCGATTTTTTTATTTAAAAAAGGTTTTTAGTCATACTAAAGAATTCTAATTTTGAGATGACCATCCATTTGTCCAACTGTCTATACAGCCATTTAGTTTATTATGTGTTTTTATATTTTGCATTCAGACTTAGTCTGCACTTTATACATCGGTAAATAGGATACTAAAGTCACGGGATCACAAAGAATAAGTATTTATAATGCACAAACCATGACCCAACTCTCTCAATAGAAGAACACTTGTCCAGCAAAACGCCGTCAGATCAAACATAGCTTGAATACGACACAAATGCCAAACAATTTGAAACAAACCCTATCCCACAAACGAACTGCAAGCCCACAGCGATGCTTGTCACTGTTTAGCGGATTTCACTAAAGCAATAAATCTGCCGGCGGCGACAAACAACTACAACTGAGTTATAACAACAAAGTCAAATTACTGGAGGAGTTTACCGCATTCGCAGGGGTGGGGGGGGGCCGGCAACCGACACCGGGGAGGCAACGAGGCCAGAATACTGATGCCCTAACTCTCACAAGATTTTCGGATCGGGATTTTCCTTTCTTTACAATGGTCCCTACTCTTGGGGCATATCAATTGCATGCGGTTATGTCGTTAGAAAGTTGCTTTCAAGACGTCCCCATCGATTTTCGGGCTTAGTTGTGGAGTATTAGGATGGCCGTCCACTTGGCCGACCTATGAAGCGGGCCTGCCTGCTTCAACCAATAGGATGAATTCAATTCCTATCAATTTGAGCTAAGCTGGGTGCAGCTGAGGAAATGAAGCGAGCCTATTAGTAGTACAGCCAAGTGGACCGTCACCCTTAAACGCGAAAAATGTCTCGAATAGGGGTCGTAATTCGTGTAAAGATTTGATTAAGGGTAATTTGCAGCTCGAAATGGAGTTTTGGATGAAATGAGTTAATTTATTAACGACTGAATACTGAAGCGCTACTCAAATATTGAAGTCCCACTTAGACGTTTTGGGATGTCGTCGTTATCAGTTATTTTTGTCAGGTACCGCTCAAATTTGAGTTGCATTATTTACTTATTATTGGTTTTTTATAACAAAGTCAGTAAACGAGCGTTCGACCCGCCTGATGTTAAACAGTTGCCGAATCCTATACTAGGTGAAACAGAAAGGGTATACTATTTTTTTGCAACTTTACTTTGTAAATCTAAATCTATCGGCTTCGTGGGACAGTTAAAGTACTGAAGGTTTTGTAGACTTATGAAATCTGTCAACAGCTGTATCCCTGTAACGCCTTTTGTTTTTCAAGTTTCCGCCGATTTTCTCTGAATGGGTCGTACTACTCCGTTCGAACCAACCTGTAAATGAACTTTAGTACATTAAAATAAAATAAAAATAAAATAAATATCGCCAGACGAACATACCAACCGTATGGTCCCAAACTAAGCACCGCTTGTACTATGGGTACCGTACAACGGACTGGGGGCGATCCCAGTGACACCCAGACCAGGGAAAATTACGAAAAGGCCGTTTCCGAAATTTACCCTGACGGGAATCGAACCCGCAACCACCCGATACACTGAACCACTGCGCCAAGTGGTCGTCAACATTATGTATTACAATCGCTAATGCTGTCAAAATTTTAAATCATGGATCCAAATGTATAATTTATCAATCGCTATGAGCACAGTTGGCCTGTATTATAAGCTTTCCAACTAATACCATGAAATAATCGATATCACTTCACATGTCTAGGACATTAAGCACATGCGATCCCTACATTTAATTTACATGAAAGTATCGGCTACTCATTTTTCTATAAAAGGGGATTATCCGCACCAAACAGTGGTCCCCTGGCCATTCGCTCTCATAATGTATTGGCATAATGTTAAACGTTATGAGATTTGAGCGTTTGATTTTGAAATGCGACAAGGTTTGTATCGATTTTTATTTCAATACGACCTCTATAAATAATAAATATCGCCAGACGAACACACCAACTGTATGGTCCCAAACTAAGCAACGCTTGTACTATGGGTACCGTACAATGGACTGGGGGCGATCCCAGTGACAACCAGACCAGGGAAAATTACGAAAAGGCCATTTCCGAAATTTACCCTGACGGGAATCGAACCCGCAACCACCCGATGCAGTAAGCCGAGCGGCCTACGCTCGAACCACTGCGCCAAGCGGTCGTCAATCATGCTTTCCTCCATATTTTTATCAAACTTTCTTATCCTACAGCTGGCCAAAGTTATGGTTCTTCTTCACACCAAGTCACAATGTGTTTTTGTCTTCATCCTTGTAAAATGCTCATTTTGACTTCTGGTTTCAAACAGCAAGTATTTTTTTTTGGACTAGTCCCGCCACACACTCCCACCACTGTAACTCCTGTAAGCCAGGATCGAAAATGGTGACCAATAATGACGTCGAGGTTTGACCCTCGACGAGTCCCGGGGAAAAGTTAAATTGTCTTGGAACCCGCACGAATTTAATCGAAAGAAATAATAGGAGGAGTTGGAAGAAAATATTTCCACTTCCCTCCGGTGCAAAGCGGGAGACAAAATATATGTAGCTGGTATGGGCTAATTGCCATAGAAACAAGACTGTTACAGCTGATTGAAGACCAGTTGTAAGGCACCACGGATCGTAATATGACTAATTGGACCTAAACTCGTGAGCTGATTATACTTGATTCCAATAATAGGTATGGCAAAAGCGCTTGAACGCACAGAAATTGTCCCTGGTTTCTACAAGGTCTGTGTAATAAACTACTCCAGATGTCACTTGCAGGCTATTTCAAGTCTATTCTAGTCTATTTCAAGCAGCAAATAGTTAGGAAATCAATTTTGATTCTAATGATGAAACCCTAAGTATTCATGAAGTAGGTTATAACATCAGCTATCTGTCAGTGAAAGTCCCATCGAAATCGGTCCAGCCATTTCGGAGATTAGCCGGAACAAACAGACAGAGAGACAAACTTTTTTGTTTCGAGTACCGTATACAGGATGAAACAGAAAGGGTATACTTTTTTTTTCAAAAATAACTTGGTAATTCTAAAACTGTCAGCTTTGGAGGAAACTTGAAAAACAAAAAGTGTTATAGGGATACAGCTGTTGACAGATTTCATAAGTCTACAAAACCTTCAGTACTTCAACTGTCCTACAAAGGCGATAGTTTTAGATTTACAAAGTTAAGTTGCAAAAAAAATAGTATACCCTTTCTGTTTCACCTAGTGTACTTCATATGCATTTAGTAAAAAGCTGTTATTTTATTATAACAAACAGACATCTTAATGTTAATTTGTACAGATGAATAAATTTTAAGTTGCACGTCCTATTCTACCTAAGCGAAAAATAGTCGCAAAAGCACATTTATCCTAAATGTAAGTAGATATCTTATCGATACCTATCTAGTGTCAAAATGTACGTAATCTCTCCGCTAGTAACAAAATAAGGCATCATTCAGCATGTCAGGTAGCAGTCGGGACCCTGATCAGCCCGGACCCGCCTAAACGCTGTTCAGAGACTTGGAAAATTGCATTCGTTATCGCATCTCAGTATCCGGCTGTGTTGCATTCTTGGGCATTGTTTTTGTAGAGATATGACGTAAATGTTTGAAAGATTTTTTTAAAAAAACGGAAGCCACATTCTACAGTTTTCAAAAAGACTAGACTAAACATAAAATTAACCAATCATTTTGTCACATTCAAGCATGCAGGTGGTAGAAACAATACGACTATATCTTACAAATAAATAAAATTGGAGTGTCTGTTTGTAATATCAAAATAACACCTTTTCACTAAATGCATATGAAAGTACATACGACACCTATAGCAAAAACGGGATTAAAAAAATTTTTGTCTGTCTGTCTATCTGTCTGTCTGTCTGTCTGTCTGTCTGTCTGTCTGTGTGTTTGTTCCGGGTAATCTCCGAAACGGCTGGACCGATTTCGACGGGACTTTCACTGGCAGATAGCTGATGTTATAAGCAGTAACTTAGGCTACTTTTATTTTAGAAAAACAAAAAAAATGGGTCCTGTCGCAGGGGCTCAGACCGCGGGAGCGGGCTTTTTTGTTAAGTTAAATTCCACGCGGACGAAGTCGCGGGCTCAGCTAGTTTTAAATAAGATAGGTGTACGATGAAATGTCTTCCGATTCTCCCACTCATTGTACGTAACGCCGCTTTGTATAAAAGCTGCTTGACACCGATCTTCAGTGAGAGGTGGTACTAACCGGATCGAGCAAGCCGTTAAACGAAAAATATTGTAATTTCCCTAATTTATTAGAAAAGCTATTGATAATTGGACCTACTTATGCAAAATGGAACCAACCCACATGCACTACTGTAGACCAAAACTAACCTTGTGTTAGTGGTTCTAGGTTGGTTTCAGTTTGCAGAAGTGTGTGTGGGTGGGTTCCATTTTGCATAAGCAGGTCCAATTTCAGGTATGTCCACACTAATTTGAGCTATCGATTGAGGGAGGAGGCTCAAACGTCAACCAGTCAGCGAAAATAAATTCTCACTACCAATTGATTTATTACCCACCCTATCAATCCAATGTCGGATCGTGGTATAATAATAATAATAATAAAGCCATTTATTCCAAATCTCGCTTCCTATTTTATATTACAAAGTTTGTTAGTAGGTTGTTGCTTAAATTTAAGAAGGTTACTTATAATTACTTGTTAGTATTATTTAGGAGATTTGGACCCCTGTTTGGGTAAAGGCCTCCTCCATCCTTTTCCATGACTCCCTGTCCTTGCCTGACTTTATCCAGTCGTTACCTGCGACATGTGTTATGTCATCAGCCCACCGTCGTAATTGTCGTCCAACATTCCTTTTCCCCATTGGTCCTTTCCATCGTGTGGCTTCAATGGTCCATCTTCTGTCTGGGTATCGTGAGATGTGTCCGGCCCATCTCCACTTAAGTAAAAGTGCGTGCCTGAGAGCATCAGTGAGTTTAGTTTTTTGACGAATGGTTTCGCTCTTAATTTTTTGTATTCTTCTTATTTTTAACATGCTCCTTTCCATTGCTGTTTGAGTGCATTTAATTTTTCGTTTTATTTTATTTGTAAATGTCCACGTTTGGCAACCATACGACAAGCAGGGTAGTAGGCATGAATCAAATATTGTTCTTTTCATGTGCATGTTGTAGTTCCCTTTTAGGATTTCCCTTAATGCCCAGAATTTCTTCCATGTTGCGTTGGTTCTTCTTGTTACTTCTTCTTCGTTGCTTGTCGTTTTGAACGAGATTTGCTTTCCCAAGTAGATGTATTCGCTGACGTACTCCATATTGTTGCCTTTTATCACTATTGGGCGTTCGAGATTGTTGGTTAATATCTTAGTTTTATTTACATTCATTTCTAGGCCAATTTTGGAGCTTTCGCAGTCCAGTGACCTCATCATTTCCTCTAGGTCTTTGGCAGTTTCAGCAATTACAACAATGTCATCAGCGAACCTCAGATGGTTTAAATAGTGTCCGTTTATGTACACTCCTCTGTTTATCCAGTCTAGTTTTTGAAAAACATTTTCAAGTACTGCTATAAACAGCTTCGGGGAAAGAGGGTCTCCCTGTCTAACTCCTCGTTTTATGTTTATTTCGTCTCCTCTAGTTTCTAATTTAACTCTGCTCGTACTTTTTGCATAGATATATTTCAAGATATTGATGTATTTGTGATTAATATTTGATTGTTGTAGTGCATTCCAGATTGAACAGTGGCTTATACTATCAAAAGCTTTGCTGTAGTCGATGAAGGCCACATACAGAGGTCTATTGTATTCTCTGTATTTTTCTATGACCTGTTCTAATGTCTGTATGTGGTCCATTGTGCTAAAGCCTGATCTGAATCCTGCTTGTTCCTTTGGTTGATGCTTATCAATGTCGTCGAATATTCTTTTTAAAATTAAAGATGAAAATAGTTTGTATATACTTGCAAGCAGGCTTATGGGTCTATAATTCCCTATATCCAAGGGGCTTCCTTTCTTGAAGAGTAGAATTATGTCTGATGTGCACCATTGTTTTGGTACTTTTTCTTCGTCCAGTATCATATTGAATAATTTCGTAAGATGGCGTATTAAAATAGGTGCTCCTATTTTAAGGGCCTCATTGCATATTCCATCTGGTCCAGGACTCTTCTCAGCCTTCAGCTTTTTTATATGTTCGTAAACTTCGGAGTCTTCAATTTGTCTGATGCAGTCAATCGTGTTCATGTGAGTTGTTTGCGGTTTCATTTCAGTGTTATCTTGTTTCTTGTATAAGTTTTTGTAGAAGTTTGTTGCATGGTTTATTACATCCTTTCTAGATTTTGTTTCTAGTGAGTTTTGCTCAAGTTTTTGAATCCATGACCTATGTGTAGTTAATACTTTGTAGGCTTTTTTGGCACTTCTAAAATTCTCCATGTTTCTTGAAATAATTTCATATCTGTGGTTTTTGTAGTCCTTACGGATTGACCTATTGGTCTCTTTGTATACTCTGCTGAGTTCTTCTTTCATATCTTTGGTTTTATTCTTTGTGTGTAGCAGTTCAGTGCGCCTTTTTATAAGTTGGATTGTGTCTTTGGATAAAATATTGTGCTGATTAGGGCGTGTATGGTTTTTGTATTTCAGGCTCTCTATTATGCCTCTTTCCAGGATATTGTAGTATGTTTGGATCTCAATACAGTCTGTTTCTATATTTTCTGTGTGTGCACGTAGATTCTCGATGTAGTTTTTGATTTCTGTTTCAGTCTTGGGGATATTAGATGGTGTTCTGAAGGTTTTTCTACTCTTTACTGGACGACTTAAAAGTAATGTTGCTCTCACTAATCTGTGTTCGGAAGAGAAATTGAATTTGCTTAGTACCTCGATGTTAGTTATAAGTTTATGGTAATTTATCATTATGAAATCTATTTCATTTTTAGTTTTTTGGTCGGGTGATAGCCATGTCCATCTGCGGTTCTCTTTCTTTTTGAAGAATGAGTTCATTATTGACAGTTTGTGTTGGTAAGCATAACTTAAGAGGCGTTCACCTCTTTCATTACACACTCCGTAGCCATGTTTTCCCATTATTGGATAATAGTTTGTTTTTGGGCAACCTATTTTTGCATTGAAATCTCCCATGACTATGACCCTGCCTTCCGTCTTGGTGTGAGCATATTCAATGTCTTTGTAAAATTTTTCAATTTCTTCTTCTGTTGACCTCTCCGTCGGTGAATATGCTTGAATTATTGATAAGGAGAAGCATTCAAATTTTACTTGTAGAAGTGCTACTCTTTCAGAGATTCCTATAAAGTTGGTGATGTTGTTTTTATATTTTTTCTTGATTACAAATCCCACTCCATATAATCCTTTAGTTTCGCCGATGTAGCAAAAGATTAGGTCGCTGTACTCTTCGATCCTACACCCCATCTTTCGGATTTCTGCGAGACCTACAATGTCCCAATTAATATTTTTTAGAGCATTAGTGAATTCTAAGAATCGTTCTGTTGATGCAAGTGTTCTTACATTATAGGTGCAAATTTTTAGGGTTTGTTTAATATCTTGATCTGTTTCTGTATTTGGTGGAGGGTTGCAGTCTAATTCCCCACGAGGACAAGTCGGGTTGGGGAATGTTTTGTTTCTGTTGTCTTTGAGTTTTTCTTCATTTAAAGTTTTGTTCCGGTGGCTAATGGCTGTATCCTATTCATTCTGATCGGCTGGCCAATTGGCAGTAGGCAGAGAGTTACTTCTATTCCTCATTACGTCGAAAGCATTTAAACGATATGTTTTTGCTGACAATTGTTGTTTGCGAGGTTGCTCTTTTACATTAGGGGAGGTTGATGGTTTCCTTTTGCGTTTCTCATTTCCTGGTTTCCCCTGTTTGATTATTAGCTTGTCATATTTTATGAATGCATAATTGCCTTTCTTCCTTTCTTCTTCCAGTTTTGGCTGTAGTTTCTTTCTGGCGTCGAGGATTTCTTTCGGGTAGTCTTCAGACATATGCACATTTGTCAATTTCTTTTTATTTGCCACTATCTCGTTTTTCTTCCAGAGGTTAACGAATGTCAGGAGGATTGGCCTTTCCTTTCCATTTTCTGTGTTATTTTTGCTAATTCTGTAGATCGTGTTTACATCCCTATCTTCAAAAGTAATATTTAAATCATCTTTAAATTTCTTTTTAATAATTTCGATGAGGTTGGCTGTCGATTTTTCGGTTTCTTTTACACCATATAAAATTAAGTTGTTAAGCCTTTTATGTTTTTCAAGATTGTATATTTTTTCCTTTAATTTCTCATTTTCAGACCTTAATTCCTGCATTTCTAGTCTAAAGGGAACTAGTTTTTCATCAATTTGTGTCATAATGTCTTTGGTTTGTTTTGACATTTCTATTTTCATTTGGTCAAGAAAAGATTGTAGGTTATCCATTTTTCTATCTCTTGCGTGAAGTGGAACGTTGTTTGTGTAATTTATGAGGACTAATTGGAGTTGGTAGCACTGTAGCTAAGTGTACCGAATCTAGTCTATGGTTGTGTTTTTCTCGGAGTGTTGGTATTCCGCTTATCAACGTCAAAATGGTTTATTTTTCTAACCTGTTCGGCGGTTTAATTTATCGAAGTGAATGTTGTTTATCTTGCTATTTGCTTGTCCACTATGTATTCACCGTGTATATTCACCACTTTTCACTACCTCAATGATGGTTTTCGGTTGTTTTTGTTGATTTTTGCATTTAATTAGAATTATTTCGCGGGAAGCAACAGCAACACGTCTTTACTTTTTTGACACCGGAACCGGAAAAAAATCGGATCGTGGTAAAGACACCTTTATTTTTGCTTGTGTGTATTTTCTTGGTAGCTTTGGTTATGTGAAACAAGTAAAAATGTTTAAAAAAACTGTAAACTGTAACTGAAACAAAGTATGAAATTGTTCTTCTGTCGCTTGATATATTTCAAATTGTACTATATTTATATTATGAAATTATATTTTTTTCCTTCTTTCATTAGACAAAAAGCTCGTTGTGACATCCAAAAATGTATGTCAATGACCCACTTTTTTGCATGTGATATCAGTCACATTGATTTTGTTGATATAAAATGTAGCCTATATCACCCGGACCATAATAAAAATAGATTGTCATCTAATTCATCAAATTCGGATGGGTAGTTTCGACGCTACGGTGGAACATATAAATGATACATAAATACATACATACACAGACTGCTAAAAACATAACCCTTCCTTATGGCTTTGCCGTAGTTGGGCAACATAAGCAAAGTGTGTGTTTTGAGCTACGATAAGTAGCGGATTGAGTGTTGCGATGGCGACAAAGAAAAAAAATTAGATTATTTTTTAAGACGTATTTTACATTTTCTCAGCGGTGTGCATTATTCATCTTTCAGAACTGTATTTTTTTCATTATTCATTATTATATTTATAATACAACAGGGCAGTGACCTTTATCAACACCTGTAGGGGCTTTAACCAAAATAATTCAATACACTCTACTCTCCTTGCACATAAAAGTAATATTTCCCATTCAAAGCGCCGACAAAAACGTGCCTCTTTATAAATCTGTACCTACCTGTCTTCTCTTTGCGACAGTCGACATCTCCTGAATGACCTCTATTCACTCCCTACGCTCATTCTGCTAATGGAGTTGCCTTTTCAAGGTGCAAATAAATAGTCGCAGCATCAAAGTCTCCCCTAGTGGTGAAGTGGGGCCAATTAATTAAAAATTCACACAAATGCGAATGTTTTGATATTTACTGAAAAAATATTTTTAGAATATTTTTATTCGTTAGACGCAGTTTTATATATTTTTTTAGAATATTCTATCTGTATTGTATTTTAGAATTAGCTAGGCGACACTTATTTATAATTTTATATAAATTATTATTTTAAATTATGAGTCTTTATGCGATCCTTTCCTAAATGATTAAATAAATAAATAAATAATAATAATAAATATCGCCAGGCAGACACACCAACTGTATGGTCCCAAACTAAGCAGAGCTTGTACTATGGGTACCGTACAATGGACTGGGGGTGATCCCAATTACACCCAGACCATGGCAAATTACGAAAAGGCCATTTCCGAAATTTGCCACGGCGGGAATCGAACCCGCAACCACCATGTATAGTGAGCCGAGCGGCCTACGCTCGAACCACTGCGCCAAGCGGTCGACGAGAGGTAATGTTTGAATTGGAAATATAATAGCTAAGTAATACTTTACATTCTTGAGTCACAAATTAATTTGAAACGAATTCAAAACAAATAAGCAATGGTACTGGTTATTTAAAATTAAATATTTGTCTCATCAACGTGCTGTTCGAAAATTCCATGAGAATTGCAAAATGGAGTATTCCAATCTCGTTTGGCAGCCGGCATTCTTACAATAGCAGCTTCTATCAACAGGCAGTGTTTCACATGCCAACGATATTGAACATCGCTGAGCCTCGCAATATTTGGAGAGTGAATCCACCGGGATCCGATTTTTGATTCTTCAAAAGGTTTACAAATGTTGACCATTTTTTCTTCAGAAAATTAAAAACAACTAAAATTTGAAAACTATAGCCAACGGTAGAATTGCGTAGAAGGTTGTAAGGTACCATCGCGGTAAGAACATTAGGGGTTAAAAAACAACGAAACGCACGTGACGTAAGTTTTCTAAAACGCATATCTCTTTTGTTACTAACAAAAATAATATCAAAAGGTTGATTGTGACTCAGCATAGAAAGGTACAAAATGAAGTGCTAAACTTTTAGAAATACTGTTAAAATAAGCGAAAGAGAGACTATTAAGGACATGGGTGACAATGATGAAGGTTTTACTGTAAGTAGGTAGCGTACACATCACTACTAAAAATGTTGTTTTTTGAGGAGTTTTAATTTACTTTCAATCCGGCGATTTCATTTCTTAATCGATTTATGTAAACAATTGTACTCGTAAGTATGTCTGCCATTGTACGCCTTAAAGAGAAGGCTAATAAACCCTCTGCTGGTACTCGTTCATTCACATCATCATGGAATTTTAAATTGTCAATAAACTGTCCTCGCGCATTTATAATCCCCGTTTCGTTCCATTCAATCCGTCCTTTGGATTGGTAATGAAAATTCGAGACGTCGAGACGCGGATTCTGCTGTTGTTTGGTGAATCAGATCGAATGAAAAGGGGTTTTAGAAAATTATATACCTACGATTAATTTTATTTTATATCTCAAATACTGAAAACAATGAATAATTTATACTTTAAAACGAATGATCAAATATATATATATATATATATATATATATATAGTAAGTATTGTAATCAATTTAAATATACGATAATTTTCGATGTTTAGCATTGAATCTACCCACTGTTATGTTAGGTAGTAGGTTTATAATAGTAACGCTTACCCAATCACAAATGAAACTCAAGCTTTTTCTATTAATCTACTTACCCTTCCATAAACAAAAACACACTACGCCTACCGTTCTAAAATGTGCTCAAAAAAAACGAAATTTAAACACTTTTAAAGGATAACCGTTGTGCTATCCGGGTCGTTTTGTGATCCGGATTTGCCGAGAATGAAGCGTCATGAATGAGTAACGGCAGAGGTCATGAATGTTTTATAAGTCGACGGTGATACGGCGGGTCGATCACACCTCGATCGCCAAGGACAAGCTCGGTGAATGATATTATTATAATGCCTAGCGATCGGGATTTAGGGTTGCTTTTTTATTAAAAATATTGATGTGATTCTTATTTAACATAGCATGTCCGGAGCTTGACATAATTTCTCAAGTTTGAAAATCAGATATTTTGTACGAAAAATATTTATTTTTACTTTAAAATATAACTTATTTTGGTTCGATGGATATTGGAATGAGTCCATCTTTGCACATTTGTATTGTTCCCAATTTTGAAGTAATTCAATCACAAATGCTATTCAAGTACTATATTATTATAATCAAATTGGATGAGTAGTAAATTATAATTGTTACTCAGTACAGTGATAGCAGATACGCGTCTTGCACCAGGTCCTGGGTTCAAACCCTGCCTCGCACATCTGGGTTTTTCGAAATCTATGTGCGAATCGTAATTTCTATAAAATGATTATCACTTGTTTACGGTGAAGGAAAACATCGTGAGGAAACCTGCATGTTACTTAGTACAAAACGCCACTAACAATAACATCAACATCAAGTGACATAAAGATGAAATGGAGTTATTTATAAATACATCGCAAATACGTTCAAAGCACCTCTTTAAATAAAATACAATACACACAACAGGAAGCTATGATATACCAATCGTTAAGTTATATGTCAGACAGGACAGATTTCCCGGATCGAAGGCGGGCCCGGACATCCCTACCCCATCCGATAATGGTGGAGGCATTATAAAATATTCACCGTCTTCAGCTTTATTTACGAGCACCTTCATGCTTCGAACAAAAGCTTGAAGTCTCTGTAGGTTTGTTAATGTGGATATAAATACTCTACAACTCGAAAAAGAAATGAAGATCGGATTGCCGCCTATTTTGTTTTTTTCCGTTGGCTGGCCTGGTTCAATAGAAATGTCACTAGTTTCTTTTTAATAATTTGACAGCTGTCAGTTGAAAGCCATTCTCCCTAGGGCGGACAAGTATTACTTTCAATCCGCTCCTCAGGCAACTTCAGACCTACTTTTCGAGTATGAGTAATGAAATAATTATTAATTTGATTTTATCTCGCAGCTTTGCTAGCGTAGACTTTATTATGCTGGATGTCGTAAATAGCGCTACCTATTGGGTACAACTATAGCTATGATCCATCTAGGGCACCCTATAAGCACAAAAACAAACATCTAAATCGGTTAAGCCGTTTAGGAGGAGAAAATTTACGAAGACACGCACAACGGAATTTGGAATGGCTTTACAAAACCTTTTTCAGAACTGAAATGCTTCTGAAATGCTCAAATAAATTGTATTTTATTTCTTGAGAATGTGCGATAATTTTGCTAAGATTGACGCTCGTCTTGAAGTTTCAGGATTCATTTGCATCAACAGGATTTTTTATTACACATGCGAGTCTTGTTTTAAATAATACCTACCTTATAATTATTATTTTATAAGCGCCCAATCCACTTGTTTGTGGAACCCAAAATAGTCTCGGCATGACTCTTGAAGTCTATTCAGAGCCAGTGTGGGCTGCTCTTATAGCCTTTACATTGCTCGGGTATTACCCTCAAGCTTTCACGTGTCTATAAATAGGAGATTACATGTACTAATTATTATTTAGGTAGTTACATAATTTATTATTTATTGCGTGTTCGTAATTATTTTCCTCCTAAACGGCTTGACCCAGTTTGATGTTACTTTTGTAAGTACTTATGGGGACACTTGGATATTTATTTGCAATACTTGTGTCCGGCAGGTAGTGCTTTTGTCGACATTATCCGCAACTCAGTGCTCCGGTACAAAACGCTTATTTACAGTCCAGTTCTCTTTAATTAAAATAACCTACCATCAGTTTTCTTACTAATTCAGCATATAAAATTAATAATGGCGCCTGCAGCATGAACTTCAAACAGACAATAGGGTGCGGACGTGTCAATAGAGTCGTCAAAGGGTTGACAGGTAATTGTACGTTTGATGAATTTGTATTCACACGTAGCAAAACATTAAAGAGTAATGTAATAACAAGTCTATGGACTTTTTTGTATTTTGTACTTTATTATTATAATCAATTGGGTTGCAATTCGAATAGACTATTTGTATTGAATGATATATTATTGCATAATGTAGAGTAAAGAAATGGTGGTAACACCTTTCTCATATCGGCAATTATTTCATGATTATGTGTTTTAGCTTAGGAGGGATACAAACTTTTTTTAAACCAACTAAACAATTTGTTTTATAGACAACCTCTAAGGCTTGGATCCACTGCTTCAACGTATTCGTTAGATTATTTGCAGTGATTTCTTAAGAACACAGAATATTAATATATTTGATTGACTAAAAACACCTATAAACTTTAAAGTCACTGTTTCTTTACACAGATCAGAATTAATCTATAGGCATTGATAGTTAAAAATAGCTCCTCAGTGGTGATGGTAATAAATATTCAGGCTACTTAAAACCTTAATGCGAATCTCGGAAAACTTCAAAGCTGACATTTGTCGGGATTTCATGGATCCCCAGAATAACTGAAATCAATTTGGGTTCAAATTAAAAAATAAAAGAGGCGGTGTCCAAGGGGAAAGTTCCACGAGATTAATACTCTTGATAAAATTTCACGGTTCGAGAAATCCAACTACCGGTTGCGTGGGGCGATGAACGATACTGATTACGTTCGTCTCGCCGAAGCCTGAGGAATATTTCAGAATATACGTGGGATGTAAATTGCACTCTTATAGTGAGTGGGAAGGGACTTATTTATCAAATAGTATTATTAACATTTAAACGAGTGCGCGGAAGAAAGTTATATGTAGAAACTGGATGCAAATAGTTGAAGATCGTACTCAGTGCCTAGTTCAGAAATGGATAGAATTAGTTTATTTTTAGTTTTATCTATATGTTTGGGAATAATAATATTACAAATCCAGTACAACTTATTCAATACAAATACTAGCAACCAGCCGCTACTAAGTTGCATTCGTATTGTGATCGAGACAGCATGCTGTCACTGTCAAAATTATTTATAAAACGTCATTTGAGCGCTACGAAAAATATTGTGCCGTTCTAAAACTTTACTACGTCTCTGGCTGCCGTAGCAGCTACGTCTGTGCTACGAGTCGTAGCGCTACGGCTCCCCAGAGACGGAGGCCTTCGTAACCTTGCAATGTTCTGCCTCCGTTGCGCGCTCTACCGTCTTATTATTTTGTACGTCTTCTTGAAAAGCTGTTTACATAAATGTATGATTCGATTACCTAAACGGAAATGTTTAATAAACATTATCGGTGCTATTCCAAAAAAGTTAAACACGAATTATGTCAAATTTAGCAAGTAAAATTGTCGTGTTTAAATCTTTTAACAACGCGCCGTGTGTCTATTTCAAGTTTAAACAATTGAATAGAATATAATAACTCTTTATTGTAACTACACCAGAGTTTGAATTTGACATTAAGCAACATAATGCACATTTGGCAGACTTATCGCAGGCTGTGATCTCTTCCAGACGAACTTTGGATGGAGAGAATTTTGTCATGTTGTCAAGGTAGTAGTCAACAGTGTATTTATTATTCAAAAATCTGTTAATTTACAAAAAAAAAGTTATCTTATTGTACTACTGATCTATTTACAAATTTCTAACTGAAAAGATTTAAAAAATCCATTGTACCCAACAAAGCTGACCTCGAGCCCACAAATTGATAGTAAATCAGTCCTACAATACACCCATTAACGAAGCAAAGGCAATTAAACTGCACTTTAGTAATTATAAAGTCGTTTATAGGTCGTGTGGAAGATAAACTATCAAATTTAACGCTCAAAGCGCCGCAAACTGCAATAAAAGCAACGATTTTGCGATAATATTGTTTCTATTAATGATTCTATTATTAACCAGAAATGTTCATTTAGTTTATGCAAGTTTATTTGGCATACGATAGAAATAGCCCTTAAAGTGTATTAATAAATCGATCTCAAATCTGAGAGCGAACTTGCAAATGTCATTCTTATGTCATATCAGTACAAAATGACATGACAAAAGTTTACTCATTGGCGTTCTGAGACTTGAGATCGATTTATTAATACAAACTTAAGTAGTAAGTAGGTTAAGTGATGTATTGACGACCGCTTGGCGCAGTGGTTCGGGCGTAGGCCGCTCGGCTCACTACACCGGGTGGTTGCGGGTTCTAATCTCGTCGGGGTAAATTTCGGAAGAGGAATTAGACGTGTATTATCGGTACCCCGAACTACCCGCATTGCATGGTGGCCCTGGCAGGAAACTGTTCCGTTAAACAAACATCTTTGCATGTTATTTTAGTTCTAAGAAACTTGCTACTCCACGCTGTCAGTGACCCTGGGCTATGAGCCAACCCAATCTTCTATGTTGTTTTATACAATTAGCTTCCCAAGTTAGTCCGACGACGAGACTAAGTTGTGACTTGCTTTGTTCGGCTAATGTTTGGCTTTTGTTCACGGTGGAAGAGAATTGTTTTTGTCTCTTGTAGAGGCACTTAGTAGAGCATATTATTACAAAGGATCTAATTTAGCGATTTTTTATCGTGACAACAGAATTACTGTGGTAGAGCGAACCGGTAGCCAATTGCCTACAGCTCATATACGGTCTGGCTAGACAGGGGTAGTACCACCCTCTAATAATAATAAATCTATACAAATAAATAAAATTGGAGTGTCTGTTTGTAATATTAAAATAACACCTTTTCACTAAATGCATATGAAAGTACACACGACACCTACAGCAAAAACGCGATTAAAAAAATTATCTCTGTCTGTCTGTCTGTGGGTTTGTTCCGGGTAATCTCCGAAACGGCTGGACCGATTTTGACGGGACTTTCGCTGGTAGATAGCTGATGTTATAAGCAGTAACTTAGGCTACTTTTATTTTAGAAAATCATTTTTTTTTTATGGGTCCTGTGGCGCGGGCTCATAACGCGGGAGTGGTCTTTTTTGTTAGGTTAAATTCCACGCGGACGAAGTCGCGGGCTCAGCTAGTAAATAATAATATAATAAATATCGCCAGACTGACACACCAACTGTATGGTCCCAAACTAAGCAACGCTTGTACTATGGGTACCGTGCAATAGACTGGGGCGATCCCAGTGACACCCAGACCTGGGAAAATTACGAAACGGCCATTTCATAAATTTGCCCCGGCGGGAATCGAACCCGCAACCACCATGTGCAGTGAGCCGAGCGGCCTACGCTCGAACTACTGCGCCAAGCAGTCGTCAAAAGACACAAAAGATCGGCGTCAAGTAGCTATAATAGCTACCTTTCGTACGATGAGTGAAGAGCCGGAAGAACAAATCCCTCTTTCCCTCCCTACACCCAATTTTGAAAGCCCTTCAGGTCATGATCATCATTTTCAGGTGAAAACATTTGAAAAACCCTATCCTACAATAATAGAGTACCTTCAACGGGACTCTTCTCAAATTGCCAGCACGTTTATTTTTAATAAAAAAAAGCAATATCAATTACCCAAGAAAAACGGTATATCCAAACGAGCTTTGAGGGTAAAAAATTAAAAAAATATTTATGAAAGCCTTCATTAATTTAACTCTATTATCTTTACCTTATCAGGGTAATTCTCAACAAGCTTTTATAACATTGAACAATGTTAGAAGCGTTTTTCTACACAGGAACAAGGGACCGTTGTAATTTATGTGTTAGGGCGAGGTCTGCACACTGTAGAGTACATCTGGTCTCCTTCAAGACGCTAAAGTTTGTCCTATAGGTACAGTTAACAACAAAAGTAACTTGGTGCCTACCTGAAAAGTCCAAAAGAATGATTACTTTTTAAACACACCAAAATATCTCCAAAGTAAAAGATCACTAAACGAAATATTGTGTGATTGATATTCTAGAGACCATCTAGTGTCATACTCTTATAACGTGTTTAACAATGTGATTCTTTTGAATATTTCCATTACTAATGTACTTTTGATGTTGACAGTACCAATAACAGCGGTACCATGATCGAGAGCTTACAGCGCCTTTGGGAAAAAGTGAGGCAATAATTTTTGTGTTGCTATTATTTTTTTGGCAGGCGTTCCACTTTCATACCTTTTACTATGTTTCTAAAAATGGTTGAATATGCATGAGTTCATCTTATAAAAAAAAAACTTATGTTTTATTAAATAAATATATTGATTAAGGTACCTGGAAATAAGCAAGGAGTGCAAGTAAGGGTACATACACACATAGCATCTTTATAAAAAGATATTTCGATACCTTTCTACTTAAATACGAGTATAGACATAATTTTGAAGTACTTACGTACACAAACTTTTTATGCGAGAGAAACTTGAAATATAAAATATGTTGAATAAAATGTAAGCTCCAAAAGGAAACTGATTAATTTAAAATTAAAATATATAAATATGGAAAAAAAACTATTTTAAAACGGAATAATTTAAAATAACTTTGAAATAAAATTTGCACTTAATTATTATTCATGTCTCGGTGTCTTGCACCGTATTTCGGTTAAGTTACGTAAATGGAAAAACTTTTTTAAAGTGCCCAAATCTCGGGGTCCGTCCATAAATAACTGTTACAGCAAGCTGTTACGCACGACCGGAGTTGTTCGGGGATACCAGATTTAAGTATAAAATTTCCCTGAAATTGACCTGTAGGGAGTATTATACACTACTCTATACTAATTAGTATACCAAGTCAGCACATTGCTAGTTGTCTATACGGGTTGCAATGTCTGATAAACAAATGTTACTTTGTTCTGGATAAAATTATTATTTATTTAATATCTCGGTATAAAATTAATAGACGTATGAATCAATTGAATTCGTTCGGTTTCCAAGACAATTTAACCTTTCCCCGGACTCGTCGAGGATCAAACCTCGGCGTCATCATTTGACACTATAGTCGACACTGGCTTACAGCAGGAGTAACAGTGATGCATTGTGCCTAGTGCCATGAAAAAATATAAATACCAATAGGTAATAAACAGAACAATACACATCGTGTTTTAAAAAATATGATGGGAAAAAAGCAAACCCTGGCAACACATACGTTATTTCTCTTCTAGATTGAAATGAGGGGTCAACCAGCACGTAGGGTAATTATTTAAGGCACCCTGTCCTACACATTTTTGTTTTCACAAAGTTGTAAAACGCGAAGGGAATGAGATTTTCCTTGTAAAGATTAAGTTAGATTAGCTGCCGCGTTAATATATTTAAGTGCTCTTTACAATTTGGCGCTTACCTGCAAAGTGGTGGTTTTTCAACAAGTAATTTAATTTTTAATGGAACAAAATCCCAAATTACTCATAACTTGCCCGAACAAACAGACTATATTGTTTAATAATTGCCGAATTTGGTGCATAAAAAAATATGCTTAAAAATGAGTTCTCTCATTTTGCTAGGTTGTCTTCTGATATAGAGCGCACCATTGCACCAACCGCTCGGCTCACTGCGGTGGTTGTGGGTTCGATTCCCGCCGGGGCAAGTTTCGAAAATGGCCTTTTCGTAATTTGCCCTGGTCTGGGTGTCTCTGGGATCGCCTCGAGTCCATTGTACGGTACCCATAGCACAAGCGTTGCTTAGTTTCTGACCATACAGTTGGTGTGCCAGTCTGGCGATTTTTTTTATGTTCTTGTCTCTATTTAAAATATAATATATAGCATCCCGCCCCGGCTTCGCACGGGTACATTGCGGTTACATTATTGGAGGTTTAGTAAGGATCCCTATTTTTTTTAAAATACGAGTATAATATAGCCTATGTCACCCGGGGATAGTGTAGCTCCCAACAGTGAAATAATTTTTCAAATCGGTTCAGTAGTTTCGGAGCCTATTCATTACAATCAAACAAACAAAGTTTTCCTCTTTATTATATTAGTATGATAAATAAATAGAGACGAACATCTAAATTGGTGTTAATATTTTGTCAATGCGAACGAAGTGCTTGTCCCAAATAAAACAAAGCACTCTTTCCTTTAAACACCTAACAAAACTTAAACGGCCTTTATGCTCACCGTAACGTTACCAAAACGCCCTAATCTTTAATGCAAAACCGATTCAGACCACAAAAGGGGGTTTCTCAAAGGTCGAACGTGGATGCGCTATCAGGCGCACCGGAAGTTCTCTCTTTGAGTTATGGCCGACCACATCCGGTGAATGTATTTCCGGTTGTGTGTGCTGCGGCCACTGATCGGCCACGGTCAGTTAATTGCTCAATGAATCGTGGCTAATCAGTGGTTATGTCTTGTTATGTTTTAAATGCAAATATTTGAGGCGGGCTTTTAAATATCCATACTTAACATTGATTCTTATTTAGATTTTTTCAATGTATGACAGCGAGTTTTAAAAGGATAAATATATGCTATTAGCATTACTTCGAATTTACAATATTGGGCGTTTTCACATTGGCCTATAACGGCACCGTTATCGGAACGATTTGGTCGAACATAATAATCTCATACATTTTGTACTAAGCGCTTTCACACTGCGGCGTTATCGTCACCAATATCCTTATATTGGCAATACGGCTTGAGTTCATGAGCAGATTAACGGACCGTTAGATCAGTAATCGATTGCTTGATACTGGTAACAATCATTTCCTGATCTAACGGTCCGTTGGCGAGCACGGTCTTAAGCTTTGTGGTCGTCGGTCACCGATGTCTATTAGATATCGTGCTGAAATCATTATCGTCCAATGTGAAAACGCCCATTCCCTTTACAAGTTAATATAACCCAAATAGTTCATGGACTTTGACTGATGACATAACATCAAATTTAACTCCCTCGAAAAATGTTATACAACACAGACGGTAGTTTGAGGCTTAAACAAAGCTTGAACACGACAGCGTCTAAACCAGATAACACAACAAACGCGCCTTCGAAATCCACACTAAAAAAATAATTGCGAATCCCAAAGTAAACTCAATTTACATTCCAATACTTCCGTTGTCCCATTATGATGTAAAAATTCATTTCTTTATCAACATGTAAGGAATATTTAAGCGTTCATTAATGTTTGACTTTCTGCCTGCGATCTGGGTGGGGTGCTCATAAATATGTAATGTTACTCGGCGCGGGCTATGCAAAATTTTCCAGTCTTCCCCTTTGTAAACAGGGTCAACTTGAAAACGGTAGGAATCGAGAATGAATTAGAATGTGGTGATGGGCGATAAGATGATTGATGGGTAGATAACGTAAATCCATTTGTTTTAGAAAAATATCGATCCTGGTCTGACTTATTAAATTCTTTCATCCATGCAGTTTCAAAATAGAAATAAAATATGCTAAAATTTTTATATTTACTCTTATTTAAGTAAAAAATACCATGCTCATGGTACGACGTCTCGGAATTTAATTTGTTATTGCATCTCAGCTTATCTTAAGTGTGTAGTTTAATTTTAAAATAACTGAGCAGATTTCAAGGAAATATATTAAAAAATGATTTGGATACCGATGGCAGCCGTAGGGTTAGGAATTTCTTAAGGGTTACATGAAGAAAACGAGCGATTTATCGACGGTCGAGGAATGTTTCGGGCAGGTCAATGACCTTTTTATTCTATAAAAAACTTACACTTATTAGTTATTCTATTCTATTCTACACTTTTGAAGTCGGATTTGCTAATCTGATGTCCTAGTTTCAACTACGAGTATGTGTCATGAAGGTTAACAACACATACTACATATACCTACCTACTAAGACAGAAAACTTATTCCAATACATTTATATTCGATCTGCATTGAAACTCAAACTCCAGACCACTCCATAAATGATTAATCCCATACGTTTCTGAATCAAATTTTGTTCCGTCGTGAATCTGAATAAAAAGCTCACCCCTTCCGCTTGACCGCGCCCGCCTCATAACTTGACTCTACCAATAATATCGTCATATTTTCTCTCTAGTATTGCGAAATTGGAATAAAAAAAAGAGCGGAAGGGAAAGTTGGAAACGAAATTGCTGGGGTCGCGTACTAGCTATAAATAATACACGCAATCTGTGACGCTTCGAGAGCGCACGTTTCTGTCCGGTCTATTCACTAGATTATTTTGGAGATAATTTTCCGAAAATTACCTACTTTTGGACCAAAACAAAATATTTCGAAGTAGCTACCATAGTACCTACCAAAGTCATATTAAATTGTAGAAGTAACATTTATGTAATTTGTCCCGCATGGGAATCAAATCCACGATCATTTAAACCCGACTACTTGGGACTAGGATCATAAAGGATCTTTGTTAATTTAATTTAATTTAATAAGATAGGTGGCAACTGAAGTGGCACCTCACATGCGAAAAATCGCTTGCATTTACTATCTACCAATTGTTTCTATTGTGACCGGAAAACAATTGAAAGGACGTAGGTATTTCCATTCTACAGGTGCACACAATAAATTAACAAAAAAATCGCCAAGTGCCATGTCGAGCCATGCACAATGAAGGGTTCCGAGTCTTTGCAGGTAATCTGTTTAAAATTTCACCCCAGGTTGAAATAGGTACTAAAGTTGTATACATACTACTACCGACATCTATCGACACCATTAAATACTAAGAAATAAACTAATGAACATAAAACATACATTTATTGCTGTTGTTTCATTTGAACTTATTAACAATGTATCCAATTTCGTCTGCATAATCTTATTCATATTTTTGCAATAGAAAAATGTAAGAAGTGTCGGAATTCATTACGTAAATTTTGATTTAATCTTTAAAAGTTAAAAATCTCGCAAACAGAATTTTTGAGGATAAAATGTTGTATGAAAACACCACTTTATTTGAAAACACCTTTTCAACGATACCCCACATGATGGGGTAACTAAAAAAAAATTGGTTTTGGCAAGTGAGATCTACTCTTAAAGTATTTTTGTGCCAAATTACATCAACTTCCGTCAGAAACTGTAGAAGTTATGACACTGTGACAGGTCGGTACAGACGGACGGACGGACGGACGGACTGACGGACTGGATGATCTTATAAGGGTTCCTCGTAGGGACTTCGGAACCCTAAAAATGAATACTTCTATAAAATTAACAAATTGAACAAAACATACGTCAAACAACCAAAATTAAATAAAGTATATAAATATCGCCAGACTGACACACCAACTGTATGGTTCCATACTTAGCAATGCTTGTTCTATGGGTACCGTACAATGGACTGGAGACAATCCCAGTGACACCCAGACCTGGTCAAATTAAGAAAAAGCCATTTCCGAATTTTTCCCCGACGGGAATCTAACCCGCCACCACCCGGTGCAGTGAGCCGAGCGGCCTACGCTCAAACCACTGCGCCAAGCTGTCGTCGAATTATAACAAAAAAGAAGCGAAGCTTTATAGTATAAAGCGTAGGAACTGAGCTTTAAAACTCTATATACCTATATAGATATACGTGTAACGCTACTGACGCTTAGCACGGATAGAGTGGCCACGCGGCGAGCACCCCAAAAGTCAGTATAGAAGCTTCTCTTCAAACTATGTGTCCGTACCTATTTTTGCCTTTAATATACCAACCATGCTATTTGCCAATCAGATATGAATGCAAGGCATCAATTACTGTGAATAGGCCGAAGCCTGACGGGCGACGCCTCTTCCTTGTTCGTGGCAAATGAGACGGGGCCGATGCACCCCTTGCATGTACTGGTAAGTTTTGGATGAGTCTATTATGAGAATTAGACCTGTATAAATAAAACGATCTTCAAGCTGAGAGCGATATTGGGAATGTCGTTCTTATGTCATATCAGTACAAAATTAGATTGCAAAAGCGTACTCTAGCGCTCTCAGTCTTGAGTTCCATTTATTAATATAGGCCTGAGAGACTTGGAATGGGAAGATGGAGGTGGAAGAATAATATACAGAAGAACATACTAACTGTGTGGTCCAAAACTAAGCAACGCTTGGATTCGCCATAGTCTATGGGTAGGTACCGTAACGTATCGTATGGGGGCGACCCCACTGCAGTGCATCCAGACCAAGGCAAATTACGAAAAGGCCATTTCCAAAATTTACCCCGACGGGAACGGAACCCGCAACTACTTAGTGGAGTGAGCCGACCTTAAACCACTGGGCCAAGTGATACCCATAGTAAGTACACGAGTGCTTAGTTTGGGACCATAGAGTCTGGAGATATTCATTATTATTATTTTAATAATCCTAGAAAATGTATTATTTTAGAAGGTCCAATAGTCTTTGTTTATACATGGCAAAGTTAGTTCATCCCCTAGTTGTGCTGTAGCGCGGAAACTTCCGGCGTGGGGTGAGACAGTTATGCGGGAACTTGTTACAGCCTTAATACGTGGTTACAAGTATTCGGACGTGTTGTGCGTGTAGATTTTAGAGAAGCAATTAAGATGTTGTTATTAATCTTGTACCTACTTAAGTAGGCAGGTACGGTCAACATCAAAATTAATTCATCATTGCCATCAAAATTAGTTAAAATGTGTTTCAGAATGCAACTATGTTTATTTGATAAAATACATAATAGCATAATATTATTTCTTTCGATTAAATTCGTGCGGGTTCCAAGACAATTTAACTTTTCCCCGGGACTCGTCGAGGGTCAAACCTCGACGTCATTATTGGTCACCATTGTCGATCCTGGCTTACAGGAGTTACAGTGGTGGGAGTGTGTGGCGGGACTAGTCCCAAAAAAAAAATAGCATAGTAACTAACCATTCCATTGGGCACTATTTCAATACTGTATTCACTCCAATTGACCAAATTGTGTGCTAGTAACACAAACTGCAGATTTTAAGAATTGGCCCGAGCATCAGGCGCTACCCCCAACCCGTTGTTTTAATGAGAACAACGGAGATAGAGTAAAAAATTTTTTCAACACATGAGAATCCTACCCTTTTCATGTCATTCTGATTACGAAAAGGCTACGTTCAATGCCTTTAAAACAATTAGCGGACGCGTCCATAAAAGAACGGTACCTACAGAATTAAAATACCACTCGCTTAAAAAGTAACATCACGCACAAAAGTTACTAACAATAATACTCGGTGTGTGTACAGAATTTGCATAATGCTAACAGTAGAGGCCCGTGGGAGCGCACACGTGGGCAAACATCGGGACCAACGGTGTACCCGACTATACCCTACCACCGGGAAATATTGTGACGCAACAAAAATACTGAATTGTAAAAATACGGCCCCTCCTTGATGTGCTTTTGTTTTTTGATTTAAAGAGTATTTTGGTATAGCTACATTTCTACTATGCCTACTGTACCTACCTAATAAATAGTAGAAATTACAAATTGTGGTGATGTGCATGCAAGACTTCGCTTTTACAAACCAAATAAAAACTTTTAGCCAATCCGATAATCCTACTAAATGATGAATATGCGAGGGACTATCTAAAAACTTATGTGTAAATCGATAATCATTAAAGCAGGTACCTTGAGGTAGGTAGTAACTTCTTTTTGTAACGAAAATAGAGTATTTTCGCAGCAAGTTATTTTGGGAATTTTAACAGTATACCTACATAAACATCCAAGAATTTCTCTCAAATAAAATTTTATTTCAAACTAACGACTGCTTTCCACGTGGAAACACTGTAATTTCTTGCTGAAACACAGACCCGGACAAAAACATTACAGTCTGTAGATACGATAATATTTTAATTACTTCCTTCTTACTGCCTCGTGAGTTCGGAGCGTATTGTGCTGCCTCCAGTCTAATTAGACATGAAGCATTTAATTAAGCTTTAAATAAGGTACCTTCAAATAATTAACACAGATATTATAGGTATAAGCAAATTAGTGACCCTGTGTCTTTAGCTTTTATCGAATGTAGGAACTCGGAGTGGGCTAACTGCTTTCTCACTTATCATACGCAACGCAGCTATTATAACTACTTTACGCCAATCTTCTGTAAGAGACTGCCACTACCCCGGAGGATCCACCCCGTATGTGAACTCTAGACAGTTGGCTATAGCTCGGCCTGATATCCGATCCGGTTTTAGATATAAGAAAAAAAATGTAAAGTGTGAGTAGGTATGCACACCCCACTAAACTAGCTTTCTCATATTATTTAAATAGCTAAAGTGAGATTTGATTATTATTTACTTATGTAGTAACAATGGTGTTACCTGCACATATGCTGTTGCTGTTTCTGAGAATGTGCACCATCTTTTATTCATTGAAAAGAGTAATCATTGAGTTTTTTGCCGGATCTTCTAAGTGGAAGCAGCATTCCGAACCGGGGGTAGATTCTGACTTTAAAAACAATTTTGAGTTTGAGTTTTTAAGTTTGAAAATGTAAAATTGACAATTTGTCAGTGCCCCGTAGGCCTAAACAAAATAAACGCTTTGAATTTGAATATATACAAAGTGGGTACGTGTAAGCAACGTGGGTGACACTTGCTCATGTTACTACATATGTCTATGTCCCACTTTCAGTTCTAACCCATCCACCATACTCTTAATCCAACGTAATAGCACGCATTTCCTGGCACCCCAGACACGGTCTGAGGCCAAACGGAATTATAAATCATCCAGCCTGGACTCTCAGTGTTTATTACAATATTCATAGAGTAATGTAGCGCACTGACGATGTTGGAGAAAGTAGGTCACGTTTGTATGTATTTTTAATAGCTGTGTTCATTTGTCCTTACTTTCGCTCTATTGGAAGATGTAGAGGTCTCAGTCAAAGTTGTCACTAGGTCCAATATTCAGCTCTATGTTACTACGTACTACGCTAAGCGGCCATAAAAAAAACAGTGCCGCATAGAGACGCCCAAAAGAGGCGAAGCTTATAGTATAAAACGTTAAAAACAGCCACTCTGTATACCTACATAGGCATGTCGTTTAACGCTACTGACGCTTAGCACGACTAGAGTGGCCGCGTGGCAAGCGCCCCGAACGTCCGTACAGAAGCTCCGCTTCAAAAGAAAATTACAAGCTTATTACATTATCTATTATTTAATACGACTGCTGCCCATTTTATTTCCCAAAGCGGAAACAAGGAAAATTACATTTTGTAAGCGGGTTGAATTTAAAAGGTTGAAGGATTACGTTGATTTGAATTTTTAAAAACCATGCATAAAATAGAAACAAAACAACAGCATCGAACCTGCAATTTCATAACAAAGTAACAATTTTCGCTTCGCAAATCAATGACGAGTGACTACTTAACCAACCGACTGTAACATTAAGTTGGGGTAACAAGGGCTTCTGTTAATATTAAAGACACCGCGCAATCGCTCAAAGGCGTATTCAGGATCAGAAATGCAAAAATTATGGACTATAAAATGCAGGGGTAATTGGAAAATGCTTGGGAAAACGGAGCGTGTTGTGTCGTGTTGAATCGTACCCACGATGGGCCAAAGGCTGCCCACCTCTGTTATGCGATTGATTTTTTATTGCAGCGTTTAATGATGCCTTTTAAAAGCTATGAAGTTGCATATACTATACCTACTAGGTGAAACAAAAAGGGTATACTATTTTTTTTGCAACTTAACTTTGTAAATCTCAAACTATCGGTTTTGTGGGACAGTTGAAGTACTAAAGGTTTTGTAGACTTGTGAAATCGGTCAACAGCTGTATTCCTATAACACCTTTTGTTTATCAAGTTTCCTCCAAAGCTGATGGTTTAAGAATTACAAAGTGAAGTTATGAAAAAAAAAGTATACCCAATATGTTTCACCTTGTATAGATTAGGTAGATTGGGATACTACGGAAATTTGTCAACAATTTATAATTAAAGAATTTAGGTATTTATGAACAGATTTTATCTTCTCACTGGTGGCACGCCATAATCCACCACCACACTGGCCCAGTGCGAGTTAGTTGATCTCACATGTTATTTTTTCCAAATTTACGATGTTTTCCTTTATAGTAAACGAGTGATAATCATATTGAAATTATGATGCGCACGCATATAGATTAAAACAACTCAGAAGTGCGAGCCGGTGTTAGAACCTTGGACATTATACACGCAAGACGGTAATCAGCTATCACTACATCGATACTACCGAAGCTAAGTCTTACGTAGTGAAGTTAAAATATCCCCAATTTAATCCCATCAAGGGGAAATATTATTCTGACCCGTAAATTCTACTAAACGAATTATGCAATAAAAACGGCAAACAAAGACACTGCGCAAAAGTAAATTTAAAAATTCGCCTTTTGATCTTTCAACAAATACTCCTCAACAAAGGGAAACATTTACGTTCAGGATAACGGTGAAAAATTTGATATAATCTAAAGATTTTTTCCTCCAGCCCTTTTCCCGTAATTAGGTCTTTGTTCAACTGGGAGGTTCTTTTGTTTCAAGGTGGGTTTCAGGATAACAAAAGGCCTCGCAGTGGGGGGCGCCAAACAATGACGTCTGCCGCGAAACCATGGCTCGGCTGTTTTCCATTCATGTCATCAAAAATCAATGGAGATAGGAAAATATGGTTGAATATTTAATTAATATGTGATATTGGATGCTTCCTATTAAATTACCGTATTATGTTCGGGAGTAATTGTTATTTCAATACTGTAACGAAACATAACCCTTTCCTTTGAGTTTGCCGTAGTAGTCTATACAAATAAATAAAATTGGAGTGTCTGTTTGTAATATCAAAATAACACCTTTTCACTAAATGCATATGAAAGTACATACGACACCTATAGCAAAAACGCGATTTATAATTTTTTTGTCTGTCTGTCTGTGTGTTTGTTCCGGGTAATTTCCGAAACGGCTGGACCGATTTTGACGGGACTTTCACTGGCAGATAGCTGATGTTAAAAGGAGTAACTTAGGTTACTTTAATTTTAGAAAAACAATTAGGGTTCCGCGTAAAAAAATGAAAACACATGAAATCAAAGAGTATCTCCGAAACGGGTGGACTGATTTTGACGGGACTTTCACTGATAGATAGCTGATGTTATAAGCAGTAACTTAGGCTACTTTTATTTTAGAAAAACAAAATTTCAATTTTTTTTACATCCTGTCGCGCGGTCTCAGAACGCGGGAGAAGTCGCGGGCTCAGCTAGTATAAGAATAAGTAATTCACGATTGTTGTTAAT
This sequence comes from Notodonta dromedarius, assembly GCA_905147325.1. NCBI lineage: Eukaryota > Metazoa > Arthropoda > Insecta > Lepidoptera > Notodontidae > Notodonta > Notodonta dromedarius. The sequence goes on along the minus strand of LR990165.1, from coordinate 8,522,627 downwards.
ACTACACTCTGTGATCATTTCAATAACCAAATCTTCAATTTTTTATCATGGCAAAGATGAAAACGTTATAAAATAAATAAATATCGCCAGACTGACACACCAACTGTATGGTCCCAAACTAAGCAATGCATGTACTATAAATACCGTACATTGAACTGGGGCGATCCCAGTGACACCCAGACCAGGGCAAATTACCAAAAGGCCATTTCCGAAATTTGCCCCGGCGGGAATCGAACCCGCAGCCACCAAGTGCAGTGAGCCGAGCGGCCTACGCTGGTACTACTGCGCTAAGCGGTCGTCAAACTTTACAGTTTTTAATCCCTAACAATTAAAATGTATGGAGTGACCCTTTTCGTACTTGCTGTGCAAATAACGACTATACATAGTCAATATAGGTACACTTACGCCTTTGACAAAGAGACCAAAACCAATTTTCCATTGAAATCATCCACCCCATTAGTTCTAAATAACTAGTTTTTCATACGTTCAGACATAATGCTCGATTAACACTTCATAACGGTCAACCGGAAGCCCCAGCGCCATGTTGCCGGTAGATAGCGGAAATATATCACCGGAAGTCGACGGCCATTATTCAGGAAAGGAGGTCTTCCGTCGTCACTATATGAGTGGTCTTATTTTGGCGATACCTTTGGGAGTGGAGGGGTGGGGTGTGATAATGTGTGGGCAGTTGGTCTGAGTTATTTGGGAATTATAAGGGAGGTTATTTATTTGTCTAATTAATGAGATAAATGATTTATTAGAGCACGTTTTTACCAACTGAAGTGCCAGTCTTATTATAAAAAACGATCTATGCAAATATAATTATTTACTAACTTAGATCATATACAAATCAGTTAGGTACATTTAATTGAAGATATTGACAATAATTCTAGCGCGATTACTGCGATACGCCGGTTTATTCTAAGTGGAATAAATATTTGTAAACTCTTACAAAACTTACAGGTTTTTCCACAAGGATCAGTGTCTATCATCTAGCATTACTGAAACTCTAACAACTATGCTATTGCTAGTGTTAATTACTAAATTACAAAGTAATGAGTATCCTTCAACTATCCTCCCACTGGAAATTTAAAAAGCTCCAACTCGAAAGCTCCCCTTTTTTATCTCAACTTTTCAAACGAGCTAAGTCATAAAAGAACAGCGATTTAAGATACCTACTTGTTATTCTATAGCCTCTTCGCGTAGTCGGCGATAGCTCGCGTAATATCAAAATATTCAATACAAACTATTGAACTTTGCGACGACTTTCCAAGTTGCATAGAACTTACCTTTTGTTTGAAAGCCAGGTTTATTATTCAGTGTTAAAATAAGTAGTAGAGATTGTGAACAGGTAAACACACAGTACAAAGTTTGAAGTGCCATCCCAAATTATTTGAGATAAAGTAATCTCATACTTTAACATCTTTATTATTTGTAAATATTTACAAACTCCTTTGTCTAAGGTAATACGAGTAATTAAAGAGGTAGCATCACCCCTTCGGCCGCTTACGAGACCTGTGCTATGTAACCAAAATCGTACAAAGATGATTATTTATTTCTCGATTTAATGACGTCATTAAAAACTAAAATAAGATAGTAAATTCCGACCGCTTGGCGCCGTGGCTCGAGCGTAGGCCGCTCGGCTCACTACACCGGGTGGTTACGGGTTCGATTCCTGTCAGTGTAAATTTCGGAAATGGCCTTTTCGTATCTTGCCCTGGTCTGGGTGTCACTGGGATCGCCCCCAGTCCATTGTACGGTACCCATAGTACAAGCTTTGCTTAGTTTGGGACCGTACAGTTGGTGTGTTCGTCTGACAATATTTATTATTTCAATAAAGCGTAAGCTCGGATTTCACGCTTCAAATACCAAATATTTTGAAATGGTATTACTGGTGTCACTGTGGTAGAGCCAAACTGTAGCCAGCTGACTACAGCTCATACACGGGCTGGCTTGACCGGGGTAGTACCACCTTCTCACGGAAAATCGGCGTAAAGTAGGTAACTATTATAGCTGCGTTCCATGCGATGAGTGAGAGAGACGGAAGACAAAACCGTGCATTTTATCTCACTCTCCTTCAGGTCGGCAACGCGCCAGCATTGCTATTGATATTGGAAGCATCAATAAGCTACGGTAACTGTTTAACCTCTTACGTTCGTTTGCCGACTTTGTTACATAAGAAAAATACACCTTTTTAAATTCAAATTCAAATCGCTGATTTTGTATAGGCCTACGGGAGCACTTACAAATTGACAATTATACAATTTTCTTTCTTATATCTTTTCGCTGTGCGTTCACAGCTCGGCCCAAATAACTGTTATGAACATAAAACTACGTCGTCCCTGGAGACGAGTCGTGAAGCTAATGACGTGTTCTCGTCTGCGCACGTGTCTGACACGTGTCAGTGTGACCTCTAATGTGTGCTGTGTAGCTGCGACGCAAGTAACTGGGGCCTCACTAGTGGTGCTTGACAAATTCGCAGCAATTGAGAATATTCGTAAGTAGAAGGGTTACGGTTACATTAAGGCTTAGCGTATACTAACAAGCAGGCGTCACGCAGCACTGCATTGCTGTTGCGGTTTTTATTACTTACTAGCTGAGCCCGCGACTTCGTCCGCGTGGAATTTAACTTAACAAAAAAGCCCACTCCCGCGCGACAGGACTCATGTTTTTTAATTTTGTTTTTCTAAAATAAAAGTAATCCTAAGTTACTGCTTATAACATCAGCTATCTACCAGTGAAAGTCCCGTCAAAATCGGTCCAGCCGTTTCGGAGATACTCTTTGATTTCATGTGTTTTTATTTTTTTACGCGGAAGACTAATTGTTTTTCTAAAATTAACGTAGCCTAAGTTACTTATTAAAACATCAGCTATCTGCCAGTGAAAGTCCCGTCAAAATCGGTCCAGCCGTTTCGGAGATTACCCGGAACAAACACACAGACAGACAGACAGACAGACAAAACATATTTAAATCGCTTTTTTGCTATAGGTGTGTATAGGTGTATGTACTTTCATATGCATTTAGTGAAAAGGTGTTATTTTGATATTACAAACAGACACTCCAATTGTATTTATTTGTATAGATAAAACTTTTAAATGAGTAGATACTGAGAAATTCATATAAGGCGCTTAATTTTCAATGAAATTAAAATTAAGCTCATTATTTTTTAAATAATCTCTTTATCTAACCCAACATCAAACCGCAGAGCCCGACACTAAGGTTGTATCAGAAGGGTGTATCAATAATTACATTAATATAAACGTAAACTCCATTAGTTCCAATGAATCGACATAACTTAGCACTGTTGACATTGAGGTGCACCTATCGCCGATCAGAGATTGATTGATAAATAAGCTAAAAAGCTATGGGGTGATATAATTGAGCGAATTTCCACACTTTCACTGTGAAGGGTGCTGTTTATCGTGCACACAAATAATAGTGACACACTGTTTTGTGGGTTGGCGAGCTGAGCAAATATGACTGATAATTACTAATTAAATGTTTGCAGTGTTTTGTTTTCCATTGGTTAGCCGTTACTAATTAATAATGGCAAACATCGAATAGATATATATATTTTTAAATAACACTAGTAGTAGTCCCGAAGGCCAAGCCAACCAAGCTAAACAATTGTACTAGAATTGGTGTTCAGTAAGGTTCAGTAAGCGCCATCTATAGTCAGCGGCTCGCAGCGATGAAGCATACAATATTTAAAATTTATTGAACAAACTGAACAATCGGTCTCTCATTAATAGTTTGGGGATCGAGCCCGGACCTCTCAGCTACCACTAAGAACAACAAAATCAAGTATGTAAATTATTTTAAGCCCATAAACTTGAGTAAAATAAGGTTTTTTTTCATACTATTATAAAGAGGAAAACTTTGTATGATTGTAATGAATAGGCTCCGAAACTACTGAACCGATTTGAAAAATTCTTTCACTGTTAGGAAGCTACACTATCCCCGGGTGACAAAGGCTATATTATATTCTTTAAAAAATTAGGGAACCTTACTAAAGCTCCAAAAATGTAACCGTAATGTATCCGTGCGAAGCCGGGGCGGGCCTCTAGTCTAATATAAAATAAACATGAGTAAATTAAGTACCTCGAGGCTGGCTTTGATAGGTAGATCAGCATTCTATTATCGTATTGAGTTAACCAATACCAAGTAGTCCGTACAAAATTGTTGCCTGTAATATTTATCAATCCGTGTGTATCACATTATAAGGGTGTGCACCGTACCGTGCGACATATCTGAAATTAATTCATGTTTTGTCATATCCCCACTTTATATTCAGGGCTTAATGACGTAGCACTATAAAACATCACTGGAGCCTTTATCCATAGACTTAGATATCGCGAACGTGCGTGCCGTTGTAAATGGGAAAACACGAGTTTGCTCTTACTGGACGCAAGCGTGGGCCACAAAAACCAATATTTGGAAGGGGGTACCATTGAAACTCACCCTTTGACTCGAAAAAAATGGATCTTTTGATCATAATATTATAAATAACAACGTTATATTCGTTGTTACTTTCAGTATCGATTTGATGATTGTATTAATGCTGGTTTATTTTAGGTAGGTAGCTTATACGTTTGGGCTTGAGTAGTGTCTTTATTTTAAGTATAAAATTCAGGTGATTGATCATTATTATGTGCCCTGCCTGTTTTATCAAGCGAGTTTTCGACAATTACACACAGTGGTTAATTGCACGAGAAAATATTTTAAGATGTTGTTCTAAAAAAAAATTACTGTGATAATAGGTCCACTACGTGCGAGCAATGCCATTGGTATTGCAAGCATCTATATGCTACGGTAACAGCTTCACATCAGACGAGTTTGACGCTTGAGTTCCGAATATTTCATGTAATCGAACTGATAAAAGTTTTATTATTTTAAATAACATGCTTATTTCAATTTATTAAACACTAGCGGCCCGCCCCGGCTTCGCACGGGTACATTGCGGTTACATTATTCGAGTTTTAGTAAGGATCCCTAATTTTTTTGAAAATATATTATAGCCTATGTCACCCGGGGATAGTGTAGCTTCCCAACAGTAAAAGAATTTTTCAAATCGGTTCAGTAGTTTCGGAGCCTATTCATTACAATCAAACAGACAAAGTTTTCCTCTTTATAATATTAGTATGATAATTAACTTAAACCTACAAAAACATACTGCATCCAATGAAACAAATCCTTTGTATAATATTGTTGTAATTAAATTCGTCGGCAGTGTTCAATCAAGCGGAATGTGTTGAAAATATGCGGTCAACTCATGCATTCATTTAAAACAACTATTTTAATTATTCACCGAGAATCAACTCGTGTGTGGCCGGCGAAGTTATTTCGAACCAAATGTTGGACGCGAATGGCGACGAACCCAAAAGCCGTGAATGACACAAGAATTATTATTTCAAAAGGCTCAACTTTATCACAATTGATAACCATAAAGAATATAATATATTCATATGGATATATTCTGAACTTTTACAGGAGATTTATTAAATATATTAAAGGAAAATGGGAAGACGTTATTCAGGCACAGGTGCGGCGATTTGCTAAGTTACCGGATTTTTGTAAGGGAACAGAGTAAGGGTGCCTGTCCACTTGGGCTGGGCGGGCTGACTAAGCTAGCTGGCCCGCTCGCTGTGACCAATAGGATCGTTTAATTTCACTCAGCTCAGTAAAATTAGGCGATCCTATAGTTCGAAGTGAGAGAGCCAGCCCGTCTAGCTCAAGTGGACGGGTACCCTGAAGGTGAACTTACATCATCGGCGATTGACTTAGATGGATAATACCGATCATTCAATGCGATCGAACGACATGTTTATTTCGTCAATAGACGTCCATGATATCATAATTTAAAACTTTCATGAACGATGATAAATCGATCATTGACGATCGATTGTTAAGATTAACAATCGATCGTCAATGGTCGATATCGGTCAAGTAAATGGTGAGGCAGATGCCTCACCATTTACTTGACCAATATCGATAGACCGCAATGTAAAGCTACCTTAAGAACACGCCCACAGATAGCAAGTAGCGTATTGTTCAAAATTTCGTACGTTCGCGTCATAATTTAGTAGGAGCGCGGCCTATTCAAAGGGGTGCGTTTATTGCGTCATAATTTTATGCTCAAAGATGTGTGCTTGGATGCGTGGTATCTCTCGTGGTATGTTTCATACTTGGCATAAATGTATCATATATAAGTTATTAACCTCATCACGTTCATTTTCATCCTAATAAAGAGTATGAATAGCTACGTAAAATAATCTATCTCCGAGTCCTCTCTTTTTTCATATAACAAAGTCGGAAAACAAGCATACGATCCGCCAGATGTTAAGCAGTTATCGTAACTTTTAGATGCTTGTTTTACCAAAGCCATTGCTCAGACGCTGCCGACCTGAAGGGAGTGGTAGAGGATGGGAATGTTATTCCCAGTTTTCTAGCATTGTTCGAAACTCAGCTATAGGTACCTAATAGCTTACTTTACGCTGATCTTCTGTGAGAAGGTGATACTACCCCACTAGGCAGCCCGTATATGAGTTGTAGTTAATGCCTACAGCTTGGCTCTACTACCGTTATCATCTTTTTCGATGACGTCATAATGATGTTTCCAATCAAATGTCATTCGGTGACAAATTTAGTTTAGTCGTGATTGACGACAACAAAATAAATATTTGAGTAAAACTATAGAACCGACTTCCAAAAATCCTGGGTGCACTAAAAAGCTAGAAATAACTAGGGACCTCATAATTTCTTTCATATGGAGGATGAAATATGAGAGTTTATAAATTGCGGAATTTTGAGGTAACAAACATTGAAATAAATAAATAATACCGAATTAAGAACTCCCTGCTTTTGTTGAAGTCAGTAAAAAAATTTAATAATTGAACTTCTATCTTTTTATATATTTTTTGTATACAAGGTATATACTTTTGTTCTTTTTATTAGAACCGACGAAGTCAATGTGCATTCGATATTCCATGGAAAATAACGTGAAAACAAAACACCGCTACTTGTTAATAGGCAATATGCGAGCCGAAATTGCTTTCCTAACGTTGTTTGCCAACTAATGTTCCACTAATTCCATTATCACTGCCTTCTATTATGGACAAACAACGACTTTTTCCTTTCTTTAACTAGAATCTGTCGTTCTATTCTTGTCAGACTTATTTTAGCACGCGGATCTGCTGGCAAAGAATGATTGTTATTAGGATGTAGAGTTTTGAAATCTAGTACAATATAACTACTTGCGTTCACTGTTCGTATTAAGGTAAGTTACTTGATAATATAAGGCCTGCATTAATAAATTGATCTAAGGTCTGAGAGCGATTTTGAGTACGCTTTTGACATTCAGTACTGGAATGACATAACAATGATAATAAATAAATAAATATCGCCAGACAGACACACCAACTGTGCGGTCCCAAACTAAGCAAAGCTTGTACTATGGGTACCGTACAATGGACTGGGGGCGATCCGAGTGACACCCAGACCTGGGCAAATTACGAAAAGGCCATTTCCGAAATTTGCCCCGGCGGGAATCGAACCCGCAACCACTATGTGCAGTGAGCCGAGCGGCCTACGCTCGAACCACTGCGCCAAGCGGTCGTCGATATTTTCAACATCGCCCTCACACTTGAGATAGATTTATTAATACGGACCTTAGTGTGGGAATGGAAAGTGAATGGTATGCATAAAGGAAAAGAGAGGAGAATGATACGGGAGGTTCGTTTTTAAGGAAGATTACGTAAAAGGAACAATAAAACAGTGTTTAAACAATTTAGAACTAGTTTCCTCCATTATTAAACCATTTCTACCTCATCACCATATATACAAATAAATAAAATTGGTGTGTCTGTTTGTAATATCAAAATAACACCTTTTCACTAAATGCATATGAAAGTACATACGACACCTATAGCAAAAACGCGATTTAAAAAATTTTTGTCTGTCTGTCTGTCTGTGTGTTTGTTCCGGGTAATCTTCGAAACGGCTGGACCGATTTTGACGGGACTTTCACTGGCAGATAGCTGATGTTATAGGGAGTAACTTAGGCTACTATTGTTTTAGAAAAACATTTTTAAAAAAAATGGAAAAATGGGTCCTGTCGTGCGGGCTCAGAACGCGGGAGCGGGCGTTTTTGTTAAGTTAAATTCCACGCGGACGAAGTCGCGGGCGGGCTCAGCTAGTTTTTAAATATTTTAAGTGCGAATGAGACGAAACATCCAAAGCACTTCCAAACAAGATGTCCGATCATACACTTGTGTAGTTAGAGAATAAATATAATGTTTTGTTGTGTAGATGTAGAGCCATTAAGTAGAGCCTGGATTCCTGTAGAGATGGGTAAACAAACATATTTGCATATTTACATTATTAGTTCGGTCTGCACTCACCCTTACTGCATCTTTTTTCTGCACGAGTATTCACAAATGCGTGTGGTTTTGTTATAAATTTAATTAAAGCCCGGACATTTTAATTTGTCTGGCGTTTGCGTTATATGTTGCTGTTATATATTACGGGCCGTTCGTTTCAGGATGAAATGTGAAAGGAATGTAGGTAACAGTATAGATAAAACCTCCGAACATAATTATATGGTTTGCCTGCAAATATATATGGAACTAGCTGAGCCCGCGACTTCGTCCGCGTGGAATTTAACTTAACAAAAAAGCCCGCTCCCGCGTTCTGAGCCCGCGCGACAGGACCCATTTTTTTGTTTTCTAAAATAAAAGTAGCCTAAGTTACTGCTAATAACATCAGCTATCTACCAGTGAAAGTCCCGTCAAAATCGGTCCTGCCGTTTCGGAGATTACCCGGAACAAACATACAGACAGACAGCCAGAGACAGACAAAAAAAAAACGCATTTTTGCTATAGGTGTCGTATGTACTTTCATATGCATTGAGTGAAAAGGTGTTATTTTGATATTACAAACAGACACTCCAATTTTATTTATTTGTATAGATAAGGAGATGAAATAGTTGCCGATGTATAAGTTAAATTATTTATATGGTCACGCAGTTATTATTAAATCACGTGAGTAGCTATTCTCTATATGTTTATAACGTCGAAAGATAAATATCTAGACCTTTTTCCCAAAGTTCGAAACTGTACCCTTCCTTTTTGATACAGGAACTCGTAAAAAGTTAGATCCTCTGTGCTTTTCCTTCCGTTTCGGTTATTTTTAGTGAATGTCCCGAACGCTCTCAGACGATTCCTCATTTCGCTAATGGTGGCCGTGGCGGATTGAAGTGTCTTTCTGACAATTCAATTTGTAGTCGCAGTTTAAGGACAGCTGATACATCATCCTACACTTTAAAGTGTGATTAAGTCTCAAATAAATTTAAGTGTTATTTTCATAAGGATTAGGGATTATTTTGAATTTTAATCTATTCTGACACGTTGCAATAAAACTATTTTACGGATTTTATCGCGTTTACTAAAATAGTTTTATTTCAATGTGTAGTATTCGCGTAAATAAAAGAAAACAATATTCTGACACGTTTATGAATCTCGGAAAATCTCAAAAACATAGTCAAAGTTATGTAAAAATTTCTAAAGCTCAGAATATAGTTATAAAATGAATGCCATGTTTTAGGTAGAAAAGTTGCATATTCATAGAGTAGGTAGTCTACGCTTAGGTTTAAAAATTCCCACGGCGAATATTTCAAGTGCTTATGTTCAATATCACATTCTTATTGCAAGCTCTACGTCGCTACTCTCTATAATTCAACCACATGTCTCCAGGATATGGTGACTTTTATTGCTCTATCAATTGATTTTTCAAAAAGAGAAGCTAGCATATTTCTATGAGAATAGTTTTAGGGTTTAACCGTCTCATTGGTTTTGTGGTTTAGTTATGCAGTTTTATACTTAATGTTAGTTTGGTACAATACCTTAATCAAATGATCCTAGCTTGGCCCAGCTGTCAGAACTGAGTGGTCGCTGGTTTGGTACCTATGCGGGATAAATGCAGAAATATAATTTTCGTAGTTTAAAATGGTCTAGGCAAACCTTTGTATACAGCCTGGCGCTACCAAGGCGACCATAAATTAACACACGTATTTGGCTTCGCATTGTCTGATTTTCGAGATACTTAAATTTTATTAAACATTATTATTCATTGAATTATTCAACATTTTCTGAAATACCATTTTGGAGCAGTCTGTACGTAAATAACTCTAGCGCAGAGGTCACCTGCCGAGGTCACGCATAATAACATTTCTGCAATGAAATTAAAACGTAAAAGAAATACTATTAGAAATAATAATAATACTATTAGCTCGCCCGGCTCCGAGTATTAGGTAAGAGTGTAAGAGTAGCTGAATGAATTGGATTTCAAGGGTGATGCCTATTTGATTACTTTATTTAGTATCTATTTTGTTCGAAAATTTAATTTTTTCTATTTACGGACTTTTCTTTTTTTTATTACTATTATGATTATTGACCACTAGCCCTACATGTGTGTTAAATTAAAGTCGCCATGGTAGCGCCAGGCTGTATAAAATATTAGAGGTATGAAAAATATTAAATATACCAAATTTAATAGAATCATCATCCCCTTTGTTATCTAAATCGACAGGTGCTTTATTCATTACACGATACCAACTTATATATTTATAAAAAATCAAATTTCTAGATTTGCTTTTTCACAAAAAGACCCAAATGTATTCTCAAATCTCGCAGATCACCATCTTTATCGACATCCGGCCTACCCTCCGAGTATATACAAAACCTGAAACCGTCAGAAATGTAACCGCCCCGCATTACAGGGGATGCTATGTAAATAGGAGGTTGTGTGAATATAAATGCTGTTTAAGTAGATGCCATACGTGGCCGGCTTATGTCGTTACCTCCAGTTATTGGTAGTCTTTGCTGCGTGCGCCGTGGCACGCGACCTTACGAGTAAGTGGCGAATTTAGGAACAATATTAAAGTGCCTACTAACATGTGTGTGGCGCTGAATTACTTAGAGCTTCTGTAATAGCGATTTGTAGAATTTCGAGAGATGTCTTTCAAAAAAAATTTTGGTAGCTTTTGTTTTGCTTATTTAATCTGCTTAAAAACCAGTTTGAAATCTTAGCTGAGTAAGGCCCGTATATGTAAATCGATCTCAGTTCTGAGAGCTCTCTTGAGTAGGTATCTATAAGCTTTAGACTCGTCATTTTGTAAAACAAATTAATGACATTTCCAAGACAGCTCTCAGGCTTGAGATTGATTTATAAATACGGGCCCTATAATATTATATAATATAAAAATCTATAATAAAGTTAAACTTAATATAGTTGTTTATCAACAAACCAGATTCAGGGCTTGATGGATTTTCTACTTATAATATCATTATAACCATCTCATAGTTATAGGTACGTAATTTTTTAATATAGTGCATTTTCTATAACGTAAGAAGCTAAATTAACCCCTTAACACGTATAAGAAATACCCTAAAACAAAACATGGTTTTTCGACAAACATTTAATATCGAGTTACCTAATTCTCACCTTTAAAGATATAGAACAAAAATGGCCTTATTTTAATTGGCAAGCTTTGTACTCAGTTTTAGCGCCTAGTCCCTTTTATTAGAAAACTAGCTGTGCCCCGCGACTTCATCCGCGTAGTATTGGATTATTGGGTTAAAAAGTATTTTAAATGTTAATCCCGGTTATAATCTATCTGTGTTCCAAATTTCATCCACATCCGTTCAGTAGTTTTTGCGTGAAGGAGTAACAAACATACATACATACATCCACACTCATAAACTTTCGCATTTATAATATTAGTAGGATATTACAGCGTCGTAACAGTGCGCAATAATTATACGGTGTACCTTGCTATTTTCATGTAAACTTGTAAAGTATAATTAACGAAAACTGCGCTACGTTTTGCTTACGTTTTCTTCGAAAAGTTGTTTGCAGTAAGGAAATTTAAAACGAGAGAATACGGTTGGAGTTTGAAGTTGTTAATTTTGTATGCTGTGTTATGTTATAGACGCTTAATTTTTTTCTTCACCATTACTCTACCACAATGTTAATCAGATTATATGAAAAACATTTATACGTGCCAATTAACTATCCTTTCTAACGAAATCCATATTATTTTCTTAGATAATTTCTGCGTCTCTATAATAAATAAATAAATAGCGCCAGACTGGCACACCAACTGTATGGTCTCAAACTAAGCAACGCTTATACTATTGGTACTGTACAATGGACTGGGGACGATTCCAGTGACACCCAGACCTGAGCAAATTACGAAAAGGCCAATTCCGAAATTTGCCCCGGCGGGAATCGAGCCTGCAACCACCATGTACAGTGAGCCGAGTGACCTACGCTAGAACCACTGCGCCAACGGTTGTCATGCATTTTCTTTAATTTTCAATTGTGAGGCGCCTGTGTTATATTCATGAAAATATTTTGATTCTTATTACTAAGATGACTAAAATCATTCAAGTATATGGAAAAAATGTGTTATTTACCTACATTGGATCATTTTTATGAAGCTACCTTACGGATAACCACATGCCTCTCAAGTTATTGTCGGGGGTAGAGTCCCTACATCGCAATAAAGCTATAAAAACTTAAAATTACGCCGGCCTATTGTTGTCTCGCGGAGTGCTCGAGTGTGCGCCGCAGACAATATGCATATTTACATCACTATGTACACTGTTATTCACGAGTGTTGAGTGTCTTGATACCACAGAAAGCAGAATAAAATACACATCTTTCCAAAACTCGTTCATTATTTCTATTCATTATAACTTTCTTTTGTTTTTCTTTCATAAAAACCTTCTCCTGACAATAATAAAGCCAACAAAAAATGAATTAGCGAAATCGTTTCACCCGTTCACGCTTGATGCGATGACCAAGGAAATTCAGATTTATTTACATGTATAATAATATTGATGTATTTTATTTGATGTACACTTTGTTCCACAGTTTTAAAAAAACAGGGAAGGCTAGGTGTTAGTACAATATGATTTTATTTATTTATTATCAACAACAGTATGAGGATAATCTTCTTTTTTCGCTTTATACTTTTTAATTCACGTAACTACAATGTTCTTTAACATGGTGAAGCGTTGACTCTTGTTTTTGGTTGTGGAAGTCGTGTTTAGTACTGTAAGTCAACTATCTTGGGTGTGACACGTGGTCTAGTAATTCCTTATTCCGTGCTTTATATCACTTAAGACTCGCCTTTTCAAGGTAATAGTTTTTTTAATAATACCGACTTGGGTGGATGGTTAAACATACATTCGGTGTTATAAAACTGAAAGCGCTACACAACACGTACTTTGTTGACTTTTCATTTAGATAACCACCATTTTAACTACGTATTGTATGCATAATTTAGATGGTACTCGTAGGAAAAAACTAGTCACTTCCTTTAGTGGCAACGTTCACATAAGATATGATAAAAATATGGAATTTGGAACTAATAACGTCGGAAAACTAAAACATGTCTCTGCTAGGTTTGAATTGTAATGATATAATTACCTATCTACGTATATTAAAATCTTAAACTGACAACCAAATTTTCTTGAGAATAAGCTTTTACTAATTACTTTTATTATAAAACACTAGCTGTGCCCCGCGACTTCATCCGCGTAGTATTTTAACTTAGCAAAAATTTCGAGATTATCGGGTTAAAAAGTATCCTATATGTTAATCCCGGTTATAATCTATCTGTGTTCTAAATTTCATCCAAATCCGTTCAGTAGTTTTTGCGTGAAGGAGTAACAATCATACATACATATATACATACATCCACAATCACAAACTTTCGCATATATAATACTAGCTGTGCCCCGCGACTTCATCCGCGTAGTATTGGATTATTGGGTTAAAAAGTATCCTATATGTTAATCCCGGTTATAATCTATCTGTGTTCCAAATTTCATCCAAATCCGTTCAGTAGTTTTTGCGTGAAGGAGTAACAAACATACATACATACATACATACATACATACATCCACACTCACAAACTTTCGCATTTATAATATTAGTAGGATTAGTAAGATAGTCGACATAAAGCGTACGACGCTCCTGATGTTAAGTAGTAACCAAAGCTTATATATGTTTGCAATACCAACGGTATTGGAAAGGAAGTGGGATAGCGGAAGGACACCCACCCGTAATCAAAATTATTTGAATCAAATACCTATAGGTAATTGCAAGTTTCGTTTGAAAATCAATTTTTTCAGCGTTCGATGTACTCGTACGTGACGTCATCCTGAAACAGCCTGCTTCAAAGAGCCATAAATTCTAACAACAAGTTATCTATTACAAGCGTACAATAAAACTACCAGCGCCATATTAATTCGCATCGCAAGGCTGACCTAGCAAATCAGCAAGCCCAGCCGGTCGGCCATTACGTTAATAAGGAATAATTAAATAGGTTGCGAAGCGTGTTCGGTGTTAACAACACCGGCGGTGCTGCGGTGGGCACGCTTACCTACTTGTTTTGCTGAGGCTGAATCAATGTATGGGAATATACAGGGTTACATTGTCTTATAAAAAGGAAAAGAAGGCATGCATATCAATCACCTTTAACATTAGCCTCGTTCTTATTAAACGTGGTATAACACGTGAATAGTTACACACCAAAGGTTCTCGTTCTGACATCAGTAATTTGACTTTAGAAAGAAGAAGACAAAGCATGGTTAAACTATACAACCGCTAAACCATGTTTTTAATTAGGGGTAAGTAAGGAGTCAACTATGGATAACAAAAATGTTGATCAAGATAGAGTTATTCAAGTTGGCGTTATCATAATTGGGTTAACCTTTATAAGTATTCTGTTTAGAACTGAACAATTGACGTCACTGAGTCTCAGAATGTCACATAATATAACCAACTAAAATGAAAACGATTAAGGACACGTCATTATTTTGGCACTTTTTTAAAATATAACAAAGCTGGCAACAAGCGTACGTGGTGTGTATGTCAGGAAAACAACCGCTTAGTTATAAAGCTCGTTTATTACTGCTTGAACGAGGCGGTGCGTAGCCGCCTGCGTATATGTACATATATCTGCATATCAGTACGACCCTGATGTTAAGCAGTTACTGTAGCCTATAGATGCTTGCAATACCAATGGCAATACTTTGCTGACTTGAAGGATAGTGGGAATTAGGATAGAGTTAGGAAAAAGGGGGCTGGGGCTGAGTTTCGGGTTATCTCACGAATCGTACGAAACGCAGCTGTTATAGCTACTTTACGCCGATCTTCAGTGAGAGGGTGGTACTACCCAGCCAGCCAGCGCGTATATGAGCCGCAGTCAATGGCTGCAGCTTGCCTCTACCACCTTTAATCTAAATATATATAACTCAAAGGTGACTGACTGACTGACATAGTGATCTATCAACGCACAGCCCAAACCACTGGACGGATCGGGCTGAAATTTGGCATGCAGGTAGATGATATGACGTAGGCATCCGCTAAAAAAGGATTTTGATTAATTAGAATTAATTATTAAACGTGGGGGGTAGACCCCCAAGGGGATAAAATAGGGGATGAAAGTTTGTATGAAACTTTGTCAATTAAATTCCACGCGGACGAAGTCGCGGGCACAGCTAGTAGTTTATAAAATGAATTCAACCAATACAAGGTGACACATAATGGGTATACTTTTTTATCAAAACTTAACTTTGTAATTCTAAAACCATTAGCTTTGGAGGGAACTTGAAAAACAAAAGGTGTTATAGGAATACAGCTGTTGACCGATTTCACAAGTCTACAAAACCTTTAGTACTTCAACTCTCCCACAAAGCCGATAGTTTGAGATTTACCAAGTTAAGTTGCAAAAAAAATAGTATACCCATTTTGTATCACCTAGTATAACTACTACTGTCGAACCATTTAATCAAGCTGGTAGTTACGTAGATAAACTTTGTGATGCCATACAGAATGACGGTCGTCTCGTAACCCGTCCATATCGCGAGCCTAATGAAATAAACTTTCAGGTAGAGAAAGTAAAGTATTAATATTCATAGGGTGTGTTCCGAGCCCCCTGTAAATGTTTTATTCGTTAACGAGACTAAGGCTGTGGTTAGAGTGCAGTGGAGTGATGAAAGCGGATGAACATAAATCTTTTTTATAGGTATGTATGTAGGTAATAGAAAATCTTTTTTTAAATGCACGGAGTTTCCTTTAGTTAGTAATTAGAAGTAGACAGTAGGTAGTACTTAGTCGCAAAACATACTTGTACCTCTTGGGCACATAATTATCGTAATGAGCATTTATATTATATTTTTATTTACACAAAAATCCAGTTAACATAGCTAAATCAAAAAAACAAACAATTAAGAGTACATGGTTTTCTACGTTATAAAAGTAGAAGCAATGATATACTTATTGTGCTTTTTGAATATCCAACATTTTATATTAATTTTCGCAGTTTAGTGCTGCAACATCGATCCGAATATGCTACGCTTCATAATATGTTAATATGTTAGAGAACGCGCGTAGCGTATAATATACGCTAACTGCTACGCTACTAACTTCTCACCGAAACCGCTACCTAAGGATTAAGGTAACCACATCACGTCGTATGTTAGACGAAGCCTTTGCAATTAATTTAGAGTAATCAATTATATTTCAGTAATTACGTCATTGCATGTGTTTAAATTAGTTATGTTTTAGGATGTTGACAGCACGACAGAGCAAAACTGTTTGTTTAGAATCCCATAATATGGGTGGTGTTTAATTTGTTTATAAATTAATTAATTTGACTACCGCTTGGCGCAGCGGTTCGAGCATAGGCAGCTCGGCTCAACGCACCGGGTGGTCGCGGGTTCGATTACCGTCAGAAACGGCCCTTTTCGTAATTTGCCCTGGTCTGGGTGTCACTGGGATCGCCCCAGTCCATTGTACGGTACCAATAGTACAAGGGTTGCTTAGTTTGGGACCATACAGTTGGTGTGTTCATCTGGCGATATCTATTTATTTATATGATTTCATTATCAATATAATCTCAACGATGTTACACAAGAAAGAACATAAAAATACACAAGAGTACGCACAGTAGAAAGCTGTCGGTTCAGGCCAGTAGTTAAGTCATATCGGAGACCTTTGGGAGACCTAAAAACTTCGACACTCAGAGAGTTAGAAACCGAACCCCCCATTCCCTTCCCCCTGTCCCACTTCCCTTCAGTTCAGCAACGTGCGAGCAACTCCTTTAGAATTGTAAGCATCTATAGGCTACGGTAACTGCTTAACATCAGGCGGAACGTAGCGTACGTGTTTGACGTCTTTGTGATATAAAAAGTACTAGAGTTTTCCACTAGCTCATCCTACTAATATTATAAATGCGAAAGTTTGTGAGTGTGGATGTATGTATGTATGTATATATGTATGTATGTATGTATGTATGTATGTATGTTTGTTACTCCTTCACGCAAAAACTACTGAACGGATTTGGATGAAATTTGGAACACAGATAGATTATAACCGGGATTAACATATAGGATTTAACATATACTTAACCGGGATTAACAATAATCCAATACTACGCGGATGAAGTCGCGGGGCACAGCTAGTACGATTATAAAGAAAGAAAGTACCAAATTGAAACAGTTTTGTACATAAAAAGTTGTTCATTATGCGGTACCGATTAAACCTCTTATACCATCTTCAAGTTGATCCTTACAAAACATTGTATTAATTTTCAAACAATCGCCGATTCAGAAGCAGATCCCTCACAATAACAATCGATGCCATTATTGTCGCAAAATGCGTTTCATTTCAGTATAATTTGCGTATTATTCCGCTTCAGACTGCCCTGTAAAGGTACGATCGCACTGTAGAAAACTTGACGAAACGTCAAAAATATGAAGAAATGGTGTTTCTTAATGAGCTAATTTATTTATGAGATCAGTTAGACACGAAGTTAGAATTTAATAAAATAGTAACTTTTCAGATACCATCAAAATTTATATTCTGTATGAATAAAGATAGCTTCTTTTTTTTAGGAGAACCAGATTCGATTCCCAAGGCTGGCATGTGTTATTTTTGAAAATTTGTTAATGTAATTTTTCTTAACTCTAAAATGGACGACATGATTGATTCCTTGGAAAATAGTTTTCTACCTCTTTATATTTCAAAGGTTATCATGCTCTCTCACTTTCAACCTTGTATATAAAAATAAATATGAAAAAATACACCTGAAGAGCGCAATCGTTGAAGTTATTCCGGTTAACAATCAACCATAAAATCTATCGCATTCTATCGATCAATAAACTCGTTGTCAGCCACTTCGGTGTGAATATAGCTTAAGGATTATCTGCAGGAGACGTCCCGACGGTATCCGTCAGCGTCTGTAGGCTTAAATTTTCATTATGTTTATTGGATAATTCGCCCGACGCGGCGTGAGGCGCTCAGATAGAGGGGATTGTCAATGCAACACTGAGCATTCCTTACGCATCCACTATCAGACGGTATACGGCGAACATTTCGGAATACTGTGGGGAAAATTATGAAATATAGGCCTTTGTTTTACAATGCTAACAGCTCTTCGATTATAAATAAATAAATAATACCGCCAGACGAACACACCAACTGTATGGTCCCAAACTAAGCAACGCTTGTACTATGGGTACCGTGGGGCAATCCCAGTGAGTCCCAGACCAGGGAAAATTTCGAAAATGCAATTTTTGAAATTTACACCAGCAGGAATCGAACCCACCATGTGCAGTGAGCCGAGCGGCCTACGCTCGAACCGCTGCGCCAAGCGGTCGTCGTTACTGCCAAGAATCTCGGCAAGAAATCTTGGCACTAACAAAAAACGCATATTTTTTACACATAAAAAAAAGAAGCTGTGACAATAAATTACTCTGGTTTCTAGAAGTACCCGTCTAATAACGCACAGTTTCACACTCGAGCGTTCCCGAAAGCAGGAAATTATTCCGTATTGTATCCAAATCCCTTTTATTGAACGGCGGAAATAACGGGATGACATTCAGTGTGTTATTTGTATTTATGTTTTATTTACGATGATAGATCGATGCGAACTTTACAGAAAAAAAAGTTACCCGACTGCGTGACGCAAAGGAGAGTAATGTGTTTATCAGCCTATGCATATATGTACCTATGTATGTTTGTTCCTTTGTGGTACTCCAGAGCCCAAACGCGTGGGCCGATTTTGCATGATTCTTACGTTAATTGATTTATCTTAATCTTGCGAGAGTCACTGAAGACATGACATAATTAAAAATTCAGTATGGCGACAGCCGTACGCAAGATTGAAAAAAAAAAACTGAAAACCCAACTGCCTACTTAGGTGTACAATAGTAGTAGTAGTTTTTATTAATTTCCTTTAAACAAAGTTTAAATCTGTATTTCCGTTAAAAAATGTAATCATGAATATTATAATAACGCAAAATGTTACACAACGCAATGATAAATAACCTAAAACAGTCATGAGGTCGCAGATGGGCCGGATATTTTAGTAAATGAGGACTGTGTTCGGATTGGTTGAGCTACGAAACATATTCTGTATATTTAAGATATACTTGGATAAGACAAAAGTAGAAGATGGATTGTTCTCTATTCTACCGGAATGTTTTTTTTATTAGTTCGTAGAGTTTAAATAGGTAGTAGGTATCATTATCATAATCTATATATTTGCAAGTAGATTAATCATTGTGCCCGCTTGATAACTCTATTCTCTTTTCACTTCTGTGGTTGACACAAACATAAGTAGGCACCTATTTTATGTCTTTAACTTTTGTTTGCCCAACTCTACCTCAACTGTAACTTTGAGTTGTCAATGTGGCTTCTACTCATGAAGCTTTAAGCAATCCATGCTTTTACTACGGTCGCTAGTTACTATTACTATGTTTGTTAATCAATCACGCAAAAACGGTTGAACGTATTTGGATGAAATTTCGCGCACAGATAGTTTATAACTTGGATTAACACAAGATAATTTAATTTAGTCTACATGGACGAAGTCGCGGGCAGAATCTAGGAAGGTATAGGTACTTAATCTACTATATAAAAATAAGTCGGGTTTTCCTTCCTGACGCTATAACTCCAGAACGCACGAACCGATTTCCACAGTTTTGCATTCGTTGGAAAGGTCTCGGGCTCCGTGAGGTTTATAGCAAAGAAAATTCAGGAAAAATTTCAACAGAACGCGGACGGAGTCGCGGGGCACAGCTAGTTTTTTATAAAAATAAACAATTCAATATGACACGAATAGCTTCAGAAAATGTTAAAGGAACTCAACTACCGCATCCGAGCACCCTTTAGCTAATCTAAGTAAGGCGTGGGTGACACGGCCGGCCATCTGTCACAGTGTAACCGGGACACAGTAAATTACGCGCCTTCATCATCTCGCGGGAAGCCGGCCCGGAGCCTGTCGCCTCCGAATGCCGACTTCCAGCGGCTTTTATTTAGTACGATGTTAAATTTACACTTATATGTATGTACTAGCTGAGCCCGCGACTTCGTCCGCGTGGAATTTAACTTAACAAAACTTGACAGGACACATTTTTTTTTTAAATTTAGTTTTTCTAAAATAAAAGTAGCCTAAGTGACTGCTTATAACATCAGCTTTCTGCCAGTGAAAGTCCCGTCAAAATCGGTCCACCCGTTTCGGAGATACTCTTTGATTTCATGTGTTTTTATTTTTTTACGCGGAACCCTAATTGTTTTTCTAAAATTAAAGTAGCCTAAGTTACTTTCTATAATATCAGCTATATGCCAGTGAAAGTCCCGTCAAAATCGGTCCAGCCGTTTCGGAGATTACCCGGGACAAACACACAGACAGACAGACAGACAAAAATGTTTTAAATCGCGTTTTTGCTATAGGTGTCGTATGTACTTTCATATTCATTTAGTGAAAAGGTGTTATTTTGATATTACAAACAGACACTCCAATTTTATTTATTTGTATAGATGTGTAAAAGGCATCGCTACGTGGTGGTCGGAAGGTTCATTTGGGTTGACACACTGAAAAAAAATTACGACACCGAATTTTTTTGCAGTTCCTTTTTACTAACTCTTTTGCAATTACATCAAAGATCTATGTAACGCCTCATATTCATATTTTTTGCTGTAGGTACAAAGCAGGTAGTAGAAATACTAGATAGGACACTGAACGGAACGACAAAAATATTTTGTTGTGGTCATTTATTTTCACAGTGTACCCAGTTCATATTGTTCAATTTCAATTCGATTCAGCTATCTATACGTTAGACTATCATGTTCCTTATTGCAACATAGATATGTCATAATACAAGAATAACAACTATAGCAGCAATCACAATCAGGTCATCAATCCAACATGGGATCAGATTATATATATAGCTAGATGGGATAAACTCAAGCAGAAACTAAAGTACTGACAAGCAAAAATGTAATATACCTAGACATATTGCTATTCAAAAGAATGAAATATTTCTTAAAAAATAATAAACAAAGGTCTACAATATTGTTCCTTCCATTATTCGATAGGTGCTGTCGTTTCTGCCATCTGCAGTAACGTAACTATGATCGAAACGCCCGGCAGCATCAGCCGAAATCGTGTTTGCATCAAACTCCTCAGGTGTAATCTTGTACGTGAACTTTTCTGTTTATTTTCTCTTCCAATTTCGCCGGAGTGCCTGCCGAGGTGTTGTCTGACGACGGCTTAAGGCTCACTACATACGGACTGGTAATTCTGCCAGCTTGTGAAATAGTTGTTTTCAAGTTGACCGCCTAATTTCGATCCGAATATAAAGTTTGTTCTGTTCCTTAATTCAACTTACCTATTAACGTTGCATAAACTTTTTTTATCGACCGAACAAGCTCACGACCTGTTTGATGTTAAGCTGTTGCCGTAGCCTATACCCAAATGCTTGCAATATCAAATGCATTGTTCGCACGTTGCTAATCTTAAGGAGAGTGGGACAGAGGAAGATAAAGGGAAGCGGGGTTAGGCTTCCGGTACCTCTCAATAATAGTTAGAAACGCAGCTATAACAGTTACTGTACGGCGATCTAATGTAAGAAGATGGTACTACCCGGTCGACGTTAATCCATAAGCCATAAAAAAGACTGATTGCGAGACTCTTGCGTTTAATAAGTAATTAATTTTGTACTTGCTCAAGACTTGGTCTTTCTCGGTCATGTTCTCGCTATAATACCAGCTGATCTTGGGTAACATCTACAAATTGCATTCCTTTTACTCAGAGTATTACTCTAATTATTAGAGTAACCAATCAATGATATTGAACACGTACAACATGCATAGTTTATAGGTATTCACACTATTATGCATGCTCGGTGTGCATGATCGCCTGTGTATTCCATGGCTTAACCAGCTTTTAAGTTCTGTAGCAGACTCACGCCCGCGCACAACTTTGTTCTTAAAAACTACAAACTTCACGCGAGCAGATAGCTTTACGTTTATTTCCGATTACGAATGTTAGCTGTATAATCTATATTATCCTCGATAAATGATAACCCAAGATTATCTCTTGCTAAAAGTAGTTCTTTCCCTTTGATCTCACAAATCAAAATTCAATAACACAATGCCACTTTCAATGCCTGGCCTAGCTATTAATCTACATTGGGTCTTAATACCAATGGGATTGTGCAACCAGTACATCCCTGCCTACCCTTTTTGGAAGTACAAGCGTGATGGTATGATAACTATATTTCTAAAGTCAGCAAACAATCGTTCGACCCGCCTGATCTTAAGGAGTTACCGTAGCCTATAGATGCTTTCAATACCAATGGCACTGCTCGCATTTTGCCGACTTCAAATGAAGTGGGTTATAGGCAGTTGATAAACGTTACTTTACGCCATTTTCTGTGGGAAGGTGGTACTACCCTGGTCGAGCCAGTCCGTATATGAGCTGTTGTCACTTGGCTACCGATTTCCTCTACCACCATTAACACAAAATAGGTGAATAAAAATAAATCGATCATGTATGGATTTATTGTTTTGCAGAATGGAATCAGACCAAAACCAACCCTTGTTTTCGTGTTTCTAGGTTGGTTTCAGATTGCAGAAATATGTGTGGGTTCGTTCCATTTTGCAAATCTACGTCCAAATGACATTGCCACTAATGTTCCATTCTAGAACCAGTTACCGAAACTGTCTATCGTACGACGGATAAGCGAACTCGCGCACGCAACGCCGTGGAATAGAAAACATGGCGGGAGGTTTCCACGTGCGCCCCGAAATCCTTTTATTATTTACAAGCCATTTTCCGCCAACTGCCTCTGAGTATCGCTTTGATTCTGACGTTGAGACATAACATTGGAGGTAAAAAAGTTATATTTACTCCTACATTCTTGATTTTGGATTCAGACACGCACATTATGAAGGTGATTACTGTTTTTTATGTATGGAACTCGTATTCCTAGTGAAATAATTAATTATGAATAGAGATTATTACCAGTGACATATTTTTTTAAAAAACTTCAAAATTGGCAAAAATATAAACGATTACTTTTGGAAATAGTACTAGTTAGTATGGTATGACATCATAGCTGAGTAGTTTTAGCAAACATTTAATAGCGATCTTTGTATTTATTTAATAATTTGGAAAAAACACAGTAATGTCAAAATAGTATTGAATGGTAGGTAATACTAAATAATAAAAAAAAAATATCAAATTCAGTATTAACACCGCTCAGCCGGAATAACACCAATTAAAATAACTAGCACACATTAAAATTTGTAAGTGTCTAAATAATCAACGAAACACTTTGACAACCGCTTGGCGCAGTAGTTCAAGCGTAGGCCGCTCTGTTCACTGCACATGGTGCTTGCGGGTTCGATTCGGAAATGGCCTTTTCGTAATTTGCGTTGGTCTGGGTGACACTGGGATCGCCCCCAGTCCATTACTATATGTACCTATGGTACAAGCGTTGCTTAGTTTGGGACCATACAGATGATGTGTCAGTCTGGCGATATTCATTTATTATTTACTTTATTGTAATATCATTACAGTCACGCGTTTTTGCACCTACTACTAATAGATACATACTCGTATATCTTCAACTATTTATAATATAAAGAAGGGTCAGAAAGCCGATTACGAGTCGCCTTAGGAACGAAAAGCTTTCGCGTGTAATCCACTAATGTGAGTAGCTTATCAAGGATGTTGGACTTATGATAACTCCGTTGATGGAGTATCGAAGGATACCTAACCCTACGATTTTTGAGGGTAGTGCAAGATAAAATTCGCATCTATACGATCATTTGTCTATGTACCGTCCTACTCTGTGATTTTGCAGGTGATTTCTCTTACATTTTACATGTCTCTACATACTGACATAGAGATAATTATACATTTTTTTTGACAGAACTAAGAAAATGATTGTTATTATGATCCGACCTCCTCCGATTGCTTTGTTTAAATCGGGCGACATACTTAAATATTCTAATCCTTATAAATGGTAACAATTTAAATTTAAAAGCTTACCAAATTAAAGTGACAAATGTGTACTCAAGTACATTTCCCGGGAAACATCATAATATAACAATATCAAGCTGTTTATTTCCCAGTTCAAACACCAAAACTATTAGTTTAAATACCCAACGAGAAGTCAACACGGCCGCAAATCCTCGCGCCGTAGTAACTCGTAATACCTGTACCATAACTACCCTTAAATGGACAAGATCAAACAATAATATGTTATCCATATGACCTACGATATATGAATGTGAGCTTTAACAGCGGATTTATAGAGTTTAATTTAGAAGAGAGCGTTTTCGATAGTTGAGACATTGCTGAGGAATATATGTGGTAATGTGTTTTTGCACCGTTTGCGGTACACGACACAATAGTTTATACATAATTCATGGTCCCGAATAGATTAATCTTTGCAAGTGGGTTTTGTCTTAAGCTGTGATAGCCGATTGGTTGAAGCACGTGTCTTGCGGGCACCAGGTCTTGGGTTCAAACCCCGGCTCGAACCTCTGGATTTTTCGAAATCTATGTGCGAATCATAATTTCTATATGATTATCACTTGTTTACGGTGAAGGAAAACATCGTGAGGAAACCTGCATGTCTTAGAAGATCTAACCAATTTTCGAAAGACATGTGAAATCCGCCAACCCGCACTGGGCCAGCGTGGTGGATTATGGCCTGAATCCCCCTCATGTTGAGGGGAGGCCCGTGCCCAGGAGTGGGTCATGAAAAAGGGCTAAATTATTAAGTGGGTTTTGTCTTAAGACGCTTTTCGAATTTGGGGTTGGTTTTATTGCCTTTATTATTACCGGTTATCCATTCATAACGTCAGAAGCGGAATTTCCTTCGACCATACATTTCCGTGGAATCTTCATTTGTGGTTTGTTGATAATAAATAAAGAAATATTCCCAGGAATTGTTGTAAGTTTCAGAGAATTCTAACTAATGTTCAAGATCAAGAAACTATTATCAATTTTATGACATGTTTTATATATAATAAATTTTAATACGGAATTCAAAATCATCATAACATTATTTACCTAGATAAGACGTATTTATTTAATTATTAGTATTTAACTGCATTTTTTATTTAGTATTCCCATTTAGTCAATATTGCAACCGAGTTAGGATACGTAAATAGAAGATACTATTATTTAAACTATTTTCATGAATACATAGCTTTAGTTGTAGGTCAAATATAAAGATTTTTATTTCTCAAAATGCCTCTTAACCCTCGTGATCCCATCATCATTCCTCCCATAAGGACAGTTACGGCGCGTCCCTTGCCCCGCTCCATATCTCCCGAGTTGAAGCAACTTTACGAATAAGCTACTGTGTTCCTTTCATTGCACCCGAGTGCCTACTCAGGTGCCTATCTGAACCATGTGTAGTTTTAAAAATAACTTTGGCACGAAATTTTGTTGATATCACTGAAAAAAAAACAGCAAATAATTTACTTTGTGCCTGGTTCCCATTTGAATATGTTGGTAATTACAGAAAATAATTGATGAATCCAAGACATAACATGAATATTCGCTGTAATAACTTAATAAAAGGCTTTGCCATTATCCTGGGCTGCGAAGGGGAACTGGCCAATCCGGCCGTAGTCCATAAATTATATTCGAAAAATGTAGGCACGTACTTTGTAATACTTTGTCTCAAGTATGGACTACAAAACCAGAAACCAAATTCAATTATCAAAATCGTGTAATCGAATGTCTCGAATCGAAATACATTGGCAAGTAAAGCTGGACGTTTCCGCTAGGAGTGTCGCTGTCTAAGTAAGTAAGTAAAGGTGTGGAAACATTAGATCAATTGGTATTTGATTCAGTCATGGACCAAGATCCCAGTTGCCCCAGATCTACGTCATGATAGGAAATATGACATTTTTAGGATCGTCAGTACAACATAAACATAGAAAGGAATGGATACTCTCTAAGCAATAAGCGGGGTAGTTTTTCAGGTAGCAAGTATTGAAGGTGGAAAAAAAACATGCCAACTTACGTCATTTTAGGAAGGCTGAATTTTATATATATTATTAAGGATACTATTTTAAAATATTTTCCAATGAGCCAGAAAAATCTGACGGGACAAACGTCCTCCCAGACTCGTTAAAAGTTCCGCTGCGAGAGGACGTGCGAGAGCATTATTGAAGTAAATTCAATATCATTTATATTTAAATGTTATTATATTATCAAAACTTGCAATAAATCCCAAAACTATACGTAAATCATATATTTATATAACTACGTGTTAGTTAGCACTGACGCCTCGCTACAGGGCTGTCCAAATAAATATTCAGCGTATGTCGAGTATCGCTGGATGTAAATTCGGCTGAAACATTTAGACCACGTGCCGCCCCTCCGGCTAGGGGCATCGGACCCCTTGCCTATGTGTTTGGAATGATATAAATACCCAGCTTTTGTATCAGTTGGGATCCCGTTGTTTTTTTATGTGCTGTAATGTATTTGGAGAACATCAGAGACTCGTTTACATGGGTTATGTAGGTGATATGGGTTTAAAAGCCGTTTGTGTGATGTGAGAAATAAAATAAAATGAATCTTCAAAGGATTTGTATATATCAGCAAATACTTTTTAGGATGGAACATAATCACTTGGTTTTTAGGCATGGTGCACAGGACTATGGCGGCGAAAAAAAAAGTGGAAACACTTTGGTCATATACTGCTAATCCTGGGGACCAACTCTATGAACCGCTGTCATCTCAATACGTCAGTTTTTGTATAGACAATCTGTCAAAAATGACGTATTCACTTACGCGATACGTCAGTTTTCACGTATTGCGATTCGATCGGGATGCCAGTGGTTAATAGAGTGGAGCCGCTGGCCGCCTGTCCACTTGTCACTAAGTGGCGAGAATAAATGAATTATAAAATTACTATTTAATTACAGGTCTCACCTGCCGCTAAGCTGCACAAAAACGCCTCTTCAAAAAAATTGGTTCTAATTCTGCTCTGTCTATTCTCCTCAAGGTAGTAATGCATAAGCAAAACATGAATACTGGTAGTTGTATAATTTAGGCCTGTATATAAATCAATCTTAAGCCTAAGAGCGATCTTGGAAATGTCATTCTTATGTCATTCCAGTACAAAAATACATGTCAAAAGCGTACTTAAGACCGCTCTATGGGCCTTAGTTTCATCGTAATTTGTAGCCAACAGATTTAGCACCTATCCATAATTATTTTCAAACGGTAAGGAAACCATTACTGTATTGTATATTGCTTGCTAAACTTTCATCGTCATCGAACCAATCGCATCGGGTTCGAATCAAATAATCGGCGGCTCGATGGAACTCGCTAAAAGATCGAACATCAAAAAGGCGGGCCGCGGCTGCCGGTCGATTTGTCAACATCATTGCGGCTATCCGAGTGTCGTCCAAACAAATTGGATGGGGTTTAAAGGTGCCTGGATGTACTCCGGAATGAATGGGCTTCGCTTTTATTTGGCTATTTAGCGCAACAATATTGGTTAAACTATATTTTAGTCAAAATATGACGTCTGGAATTAGTTTGCTATGTTTAAATAATGTGTAGTCCTGAGAGTGAGCTAATTTGAATGCAATCTGGCACTAATAAAAAAAAAAACGACAATTTTTTTTTTTAAATTCCTAGTAGATTCTGTAATTTACGAAATGTTTTGTAATTACAAAATCACAAATTACAAATTTTCTGAGTGTATTTGTTTTCATATAAAACAATATTTTGGCACTTAAGTTTGTTCTCAGCTTTGATTTATTTATAGATTAGTTTTTATAACAGACGTACTCGGTTATGTGTAAATATACACCCTTCTATAATGTTCAAGTACTTATGTATCATGACAAGTTTTATTATGAGTCTAACGGCCATTTTCACAAACAATACTTAACAAAGTAAGAGGCTGCTCTCACGCGTACTGTGAGACCTCATAGTAATGTTTATGAGTATGGGTATAAATAAACAAGTTTTTTTAATAATAATAATAACAATCATTTATTTGCACGGAATGTAGATATTTTTACAAAGATGTTTTATATTGTGTTTTCTATGAATATACGAGTCAGTATATGGTGATAACATAAATAAATACTATTCTGATTCTCGACAATCTCATCAAATCACATCGCCAAAAGCATCAGGGGAGCTGATTGAATTGGAGTCCCTCTACCTGTCGCCATATTTCTTTTGCCGGTTTCCCCAAATTGAACTCTTACCTACAGTTAAATGTACTTTAATCTGATTGAACTTGCGACTTAGATAAATCGACGTAAACCGAGTGACATTTCGTGTTTTAAAAAGTCGAGATTCGTGGAAACACACTTTGTTATAGTGATAAATAGGCACTTGGGTTTTAATGAAATTTGTTACTTTGGACAAGTGATTTCAGTTTTTAAACTCTGAAAATACATTTCACATAAGCTGGCTTCAAATTTGGCCTTATTCACAATCAATACTTATCCAAGGTCCCTTTTTTAATAATTTTTTTATAGAGTTGGTACTCTATAAAAAAATTGTCAATTCTCAATGGGCACTAACGAAATGGAATGCTTAAAGGTGTTCGTGCGCACTGTGAGATCTCATAATGATATTTGTGAATACGGCCGATAGTGTTCTAATTCAATGGTTTAAAAGTATCAGATAAGTAAAGTCAACTAAGCATCCCAGGAAAATACTCCGTCAATCATAACAATACAGTTTTGATACAACAATCGATAGTTTTTGTAACCCGCTCGCTGCCACCGTCTCATAAGGAATGCATGCTTTTCCACTTTATTTATTTACATGGGGTTAGACCGATAAATCCGGGACTCGGCGTCGCGTGGGGGACTTTTATTGAACTTTATATTTAGTCCACACCCTGTGGATCAATAAACGTTGGACGTAAAGTTTCGGTGCATCGGAATGTCTCTTGACTACGTTATTTACGATGGACATCATGCTGTTTAAGGTGCTATTAAATCTCTTGTTGAGGTGGAAGATATGATCATAAAGTGATTCCGAATCGCATCCAAATATTAAATTTTTATAGATTTAGATAGAAAAATAACTATTCCAAAAATATACACCTTTTCTTTAATTCATAATTTCCACTGCAGTATAATATTTTATAACTAATAACTAACTCAACTCAACTCTACTCAAAACTCTTTTTATTCACATAAGCCAACAAAGCATTTATGAATAGTCAGAATCTACCACCGGTTCGTAATGCTGCTTCCACTGAAAAGATCCAGCAAAAAACTCAAAGGTACTATATATACTATATTAAATTAATAAAATATGGTGTACATTCTCAGGAACAGCCACAGAATATGAGCGGGCACCACCAGTGTCACTAATCATACTCACACACTCACTAAGCATATATATACGCAAATAATTTTACAGCAACAAAGAAAAATAAATCATGATTATTTAAAACAAAACCACTCTGTATGTAACCTCGTAGCATCGTAGCAGTACTACAATGGCTACGCCGGGAACCATGACAAATTGTAGGATCCGCCCCCCGTCCGCGTCGGCCTGTTAATTACACTATGTAAATAGCCAACAACACCTATTGTTTAAAAGTACCGAGAACCAACGTTAACTTTTGCCTAAATGGTACACATTTTCTAATCATCCTTATACGTTGAGCATTCAAAACGATCTGTGTCCCTAAGGGCCTATGCACATCACGTTTTTTAATCGCGCCGTCGACTGCGTTTGTAGCGATACAAACTGACGACTTTAGACTGTAGACTTTTGTAGGATAAAAGCGCGCCGTCGACGCGCGTTCTAAAACGCGCGACGACGGCGCGTTTAAAAAACGTGGTTTGCACAGGCCCCAACATAAAGTATATACCTGCTTGAAAAACATATTTTTTGAGAGATTTTGTTGAAATAAAATCCATAACAATGCGACTCAACAAAAACAAAACAACTAAAACACGTCCTCGCAAAACGTAGCACCGTAGCACCGTAGCGCCGTAGCGCTAGAACGCTACGCACCATGACAAATTGGTCGCGTCTCGTGAGCGTCGCTTCGTTAATGACACGATGTATATAGTTGACTACAATCATTGCACAAGGCGCGATTTAATACCCACCTTTATTTCTGAACATTCAAGTTTTCTCTAATTAATACTTAACTTTATGTAACATCAAAATAATATATAACTAATATAGAAATACTTTAAAACATTAAAATAAACCTTGGCCGCGTGGGATGGTGCCAAGAATGCTGGCTGCATTTCCTCGTTGAATCGATAGGCTGATTTTTTGAACGAGGAAAGACCCAGCTCTCTTGTCACCTGTGGAGGCAATAATTTTCGGGGTTAAAACATTAATAAGCTTTTTTGCTCTGTGGCTCCATGGGCCTAGGGTTTCTACGGCAAATGGCACAAATACGTAATTATTATTTCAAGAAGCGTATTTGCGCCGCTTGCCGAGATCCGCTTTTTCTGCCGCGGCTCCTGCTGCAGCCACTGATTCCTTGAGGTGTGTTTTCTCTAATATGTCAAAATACTTTATTCCACAATCCGGATATTTTACTATAAATCTTAAAGAATTTTTTTTAAGAACTTACGTAAGTTAAAAATTGATTTTAAAGCAATTTGTTTTTGTTATAAAAATCTCAATGCCTATTCCTTCAACATATGCCTCAATTTTATTTCTACCAGACCTCTCTAACCACAAAGCAATATGTCGTAAAAATATTCACATCATACATTCCTATACAATGCCCACAATTCCCGATGGAAAGAAGCCAGAAGCAAATCATTTTCCAAAATAACAGTATCGGCGGCATCATTGAGGCTTCGCTGCGGCACCGCTGCCGCACCGACTCGTCTGCCCACTGCATTACACCGAGTACAGGCCTATAGTTGCGGTCCTCCCGTAATGGGCTTAATTCTGGTGCGGCTTTCAGCTTTTAGCCGTTGTTTACCTGCGCACGATACGCTGAGTACAGTCAACGTTTTTATCGGTAGGCCGGCTATTGTAATTGAGTTGGAAATTGGGATGGATGCAGTTGTTTTAGTGATAGTGCAAGCCCGTAGACAACGAATTATGTGAAAAAACAGGCCGTGTACATGTCGTGCCACACACAATGTAGGGTTCCGTAGCCATTTCAATAACGAAATGATATTTTTGGGTAATTAGGTTTTGTGATTATCATAAAAATGAAAGAAGTGTCGGAATACATTACGAAAATTTTGATTAAAACTTTAGAAGTTAAATATTTCGCAAGCGAAATTCTGATACTAATATGTTGCATGGAAAAATAATTTCATTTGAAAAGATTTTTTAAACGAGACCCAACATGATGAGGTAACTAAATAAAAAATATCCCCTCTGTCCATGTTCGGGGAGTTTACTTACCTCAAAAAAGTAATTTTGCTACTTTTATATTTTTGAAAGTGAGATCTCTTAGGATATACTCGTATATATACCAAACTAGCTGTGCCCCGCGACTTCATCCGCGTAGTATTGGATTATTGGGTTAAAAAGTATCCTATATGTTAATCCCGGTTATAATCTATCTGTGTTCCAAATTTCATCCAAATCCGTTTATTAGTTTTTGCGTGAAGGAGTAACAAACATACATACATACATACATACATCCACACTCACAAACTTTCGCATTTATAATATTAGTAGGATTTCGTCAACTTCCGACAAAAACTGTAAAAGTAATGGTACTGTGACAGACTGGGACGGACGGACGGACGGACGGACTGGATGATCTTATAAGGGTTCCTCGTAGAGACTACAGAATCCTAAAAATGTTACCGAGCCTAACTCAATTCACTACCTACAGATTAATATCGTGTGAAATATTTTAAACAAACTGTACATAATATTACGATTCAGATATTTTTAGCTGTACATAAAACATTAAATGAATTAATTTTATTCACAATGGTTCAATTATTAAATTATTGTCCTTTAATATAACTTCCTTTTAGGAAGATGGATCGATATTAATTAATTTACTAGTGTAACAAAAACTTTATATTTCGAAGGCATGTTAACTTTGGCTGCATATCTATACATGTATGAATAAGAAGTGATATTTTGGGTCTGTATATTAGACATTATTTCGTCGCAATTGAATCATGCCGTCATATGATGGGAAAACCGTATCTTACTCTGTCACCGAAAAACCAAATTACTTGACCCTAACTGTACTAGAATATAGTATTTAATAAAACTAAACTTTGTAGAATCAACTGTGATCTACTCCATATTTCTCAATAACGAGCGCGTTGAACTGTAACTCAACAGAAAATGCACACTGCACACCCATTGTCTCAAACACATAGCACAACATTGACACTAATTTACAGCCGAACTTCCAATTTTATGACGTCACGTTACACCGTAGCGGACCGAAAGTTAAATTGAAACTGGTACCCAAACCGCAACCATGATTTATTAGTCGCATGCGAATACTAACAAGTTGAACCAGTGTTCTGTTCGTGTGTGTATGTAATTGAGAGCGCATATTGTGCGGTTGACTGTACCCGGGGCACGGGACCGGTGTATTGTACAATAATCGTTAAAACTTCAAGTCGTAACAAGTTTAGCAAGTTTAGGAGCGAGCGTCTTATTTCGTTAACAGGTTGTAATCAAGTCATTACGGATTACAGTGAAGAGAAAATTTTAAATTATCTCGCAGTAAGGAGAGTTACTGCAGCAGTACTTTTATCTATAGTACGTTTAGCTTTACTAAAATACAACAATATACATTTTGGACAGCTATTTTAAATAAATTCGAGACATTCGTTAAAGAGAATCAATTAGTAAATTGAGTGGTTAGAAGAAACAAATATTTGTTGGAATAACAGATTAGCTCGAGGCGCGGACGTGTCGGTGGATGTTTGAGAAGGATTTTTGAGATTAATTAATTAAAAACGTGCTTAGCTGTAGGTGTAATTAGTACTGGTAGCTGTAAACTAAATTAATGCTTAAATGATTAAACTGTTAAAGAATCTTAAAAGGTTCTTCTTGCGTTACTATAATCCTTACGGTCTTTATTTAAAGATTTCCATACATCAGGTCTAAAAGACGCTAACTAAAATAACTCACCTACTACTTGTTTAATGTTAATATGAATCAACCACACTGAGTGAACACTTTACTAAAAATAATGACAACAAATGTTTTTTGTAATTATTTTTTGTATTTTTAAACTATATAAACATTTCAAATATTCGAGGAGCTTCAGATCTAAATCATGTTTAAATCACAAAACATTCTTAAAAATACCTGCTAATATTTAATCCATCGTAATAATAATTTATTATGTTACCTTTTTACAAAAAAAATCTCTTAGAGAATAAAGTCGATAATATTCAGAGACATGGAATTTCACCACAGCTAATATCCAGTGAGTACTTTGAAGATAGTTTTAGCTAACTTTTGGACGTGATTCTGGCTCACCAGTCGGAGACAAAGAGCGTCTTGGGGAGTTCACTAAGTCCTCCCACGGAGCATTAAAGTCAAACCGCCAGTCTACGAACTAAAATGCTAATAATAACTTATAATGACTGGTCTATAAGTTCTATTTTTCGTTGCATTTCGTACCAGTCGAGTACTAGTGTTTGGTTTGGAAAAAGTTTTACAGACGACATGTAAACGTTTGCGTGAAGTTTGTCAAAGTTGTATCGAAGTATTTGATTTTCATTAAAATAATGTTCGTGGAAAAATGAATGTTAAACTAAAGTAATAATGAATTTAACTATTTGCATGTCTGAAGGGTTCGCTAGACCCTTTAGTTAGAAATCCAGAAACAATGCCTTACTGTACAAACGTTTGCCTTGGTCAGAGGTGGTCCGATAAGTCCCGGTTACAGATAAGGTGTAGAGGTTAATCCTTTGGAACAAAGGCTGGCCGCCACGGGGCAGACGCGATTTGGGCCTTAATGACTATTCTGGAAACCTTATAACGTGCACGAAAATGTTTCATACTCTATCTAAATTTATTTTCGATCTAAAATAGGTTTGATTCCTATTGTGTTTTATACTTTCATAGCTAAGAATAAGCTATATCTTTATTAGAAAATATAATATGATATCTATCTCGTACATACCACCAAATACAATTCCTATGCGGTTAGAAAAAATGCGATTATGTACAGCAAATCATGATATGAATACGAGACATTTCATAAATTATTGCTGTAATTGCAAAACGTTTACTAAAAATACTATGAAGTACACACAATATTTTGTGATCGTAATTATTTTCTCAGTGTAAATTAAAGTGAAACTGAAAATGAAAAATGATTTCTATAAATTATTATAACTACATGCATCCAAAATATTATCGTGCGATTTCACAATAGTTGCGTCTCCTAAATCCTGTGAACGGTAGACTCAGCGGCGACGTCTGTGTCTGAAACGTTATTATCTGCCCTCAAAGGGCTTCACTTCCGCCCCGATGACCTTTACAAATGTTTCTTTTTTACGCACGCTTTGATGATTAGACCCTTTAGATGTGTTGAAGGTGCAGTAACTGTCTTTGTGAGAAGGTTAAAAAAAGGAAGGTTTCATGTTTCTGACGCGTCACATAGAATGTTTACCTGAGCATATAAATCGTTACGTTCTGTAGTTCAGCAAATGATAAATGTATCTAAGAACTGTCAAAAATCTGACAAAACTGTCGTATTCAGATACGCGATACGTCAGTTTTAACGTATGGCGAGTCGATCGAGATGCCAGCGGTTAACAGAGTCGGGCCCCAGAATTATTGAAAAGTCAATATTCTTATCAACACCGTCGTTACCCACGTAGGCAATTAATTTCGACTCGTTTCGATAGGTTTATTTTAAGAAATTACCTACTTCAGAATAAGTACCGACTTGTTTATAGATTACGGCGGTTATTATATTTTATAAACATTTTAACATTCATAACATAATATTTTTGATCCAAAAAATTATGTAAAACAACGGTATACACCTTATTTTCTTCAAACTCCCGGCCTTCCTCTGTTAACAAAACCGTATTATCCCCGGACAAAGGAAGCCGACATCATTTATGGGCTTTCATTCCATTAATGACTCGAGTCATTCCTCGCTAACGCGCACGTTGTTAGTTTACGGACATCTCATTACCAGTGTTTCGTTATCATTACCAGCGTTCCGCACCGTGCGGCCCGCTCGGAATGGGGGTTAATTTCATTAGCGCGGACTCAACGAATCGTGTGATAACTTTACTGCTGTTATGTGAAAGGGCGCCCTTGGGAACGCGTGTTTGCGGAGTACGTTTTGACGTTGATATGTTTATTTGCTGTAGCAGTGTTTAAAGTTTGTTAAGCGAGAGCTATATGATTTGATATCCCCATGATAACGGTTGAAGGGGTTTTCATAAAATGTCAATTAATTTATAAGGAGTCACTGTAATATAATTATAAGTTACATAAATACTATAGACAATAAATATAAATAAATAAATAAATATCGCCAGACGAACACACCAACTGTATGGTCCCAAACTAAGCAACGCTTGTACTATGGGTACCGCACAATGGACTGGGCGCGATCCCAGTGACACCCAGACCTGGGAAAATTACGAAAAGGCCATTTCCGAAATTTACCCCGACGGGAATCGAACCCGCAACCACCATGTGCAGTGAGTCGAGCGGCCTATGCTCGAACCACTGCGCCAAGCGGTCGTCGCCATAGACAATAATAAATATCTAGACTAACATATTAACTGTATGATCATGAACAAAGAAAGTAACCATAGCGTTACCAAACAATGGACTGAAGGCAACCCTGATGATACTAAGCCTCGAGCAAGATACAAGAAAGCCATGTCTGAATTTTTTCCCGCTGGGAATCAAACCTGTAACTACCCCGTACAGGGAGCTGTGTGGTCTACGTTCATACCACTAGTCCAAGCAGACGTTGACTCTACAACGGAACATCGAAATTCAGTTCACCGAATTACGTTTCATCGAATCAGATAATGTAAACAACAAAGAATGTTTCCTTTACAAAGAATAGGCATGACAACTTCTATTGAATTTAGTGTATTTTTATATTAACACATAAGTACTTACGTGCCACTTCTTTTACCATATTTCTGAATTTAAAAAATGATTAATACATACTTACAACGGTATTCGGTTTTAATATTTTTGATAAAACTACTCACTTAGTTTTCGAAACTTTATGCGACTATATTTTTCTTAATTTTAATTTTGTAAATTATAATGTCATTAGATAATAATCGTAAGACATACATGCTTTATAAAATATGCATACTTAAAAAAACATCGTCCCCATTATGCCATGACACTATAAATATTTACATGTACAATAATACTTCATTACAACGAAGCCGACACGAAAATAATACATATTTGGCAGAATAAACGATACAGTAAGCGTCGATTACCATAACTGATTTGCCGGAAAATTTGTAGCAACTACCAGCACAGTGAGGACCGACTGGTCCCCTATAATTAACTGAAACGGAAAGTCTGGGGAAAAGGGACAACAAACAAACAGCTACACAAAAGGGGCAAATCTACGTCGTTTACTAATTGACCAGTACAGTTGGTACTCTCGTTTTGTCTATGGGTAAATAGTCTTTGAATCAAACTAAAGAGATTTGGGACTAGGATTTAGTGTAGATGATTTTTATGAAATACAATGACTCAACTTAATGGGTTGAGGTGTATAGGATTTGGTAAATTTAGTGATACTCAACTCGTTCGGTTGAGATGTTAAGGCTAAAGCGCCCATCTAGCCCGCGAAGTTCAAATTTTTTTGTTCTTTTAGAAATTTTTCAAAATCTGACAATAATAAAAGACAAATTTTGTAATTCGCGAAAAAGACCGTGTGCAGTGCATTTATTAATATATCCAACTTACTCTAAAACATTTCAAGAACGACAGCTATCCAGAAAATCTGGCAATTTTTGTATATTTAGTGATTTACTAGTATCATATCCACCGTGATAATATTTAGAGTAAAATAAATGTATTAATAAATGCACTGCACACGGTCTTTTTCGCGAATTACAAAATTTGTCTTTTATTATTGTCAGATTTTGAAAAATTTCTAGAAGAACTCAAAAACTTTGAACTTCGCGGGCTAGACAGGCGCCTTCACCTTAAAGGTAAATAAATGAATAGTCTTTGAATATAATAAAATTTTATTAAGTCAAGAAACTCAAAACTTGGTTAGCACGAAATAAGACTGAAGAAGATTTGAGAAGGATAGTAAAATTATAATAAGAGTAAAATTGGTCAAACTTTACTATCATGTAAAATTCGCAGCAATTTTGTTGCCAACCAGAGGGTCCGTCTGATGGTTTCCGACGGAGTAATTGTCGTTCTGGGACCAAAAGTTTACAACGGAACGGTTATGAATAGACAAATTAAAACACCTATAGATACCATAGAGATTCGGAGACACCTAATTGGTTAGTCGCATTGAATCGAGTTTATTTTGGAAACTTTAGGGTTGTATGAATCGGTTGCGAAACGAGTCTGGAAACATTGACATCACTAATGGTGTGTAATTAAAATGTAAAATTTGCGAGAATTCTTATTTTTTTATAATTCTTTTTTTTAAGTATTACAAGTAAGTGTAAAATTAAAAATATATTAGTTGGTTAGTTAAGTTGGGCGTAAAACAACTCAAAACTGATATGCCTTTGATTGTTCTTAATTCGAACTGAACTCGGTTACTGAAGAAGTAGAACGTACAAAAGAGTACGGGGTGACAGACGAATGAAAACACCCACATGGTAAATGTATAGAACAGACAGATTGCGACACACCTCGCTAATTGGCTAGCTCAATTGAGACCAATCGATTCAACATTCGGCTCGACTTTTCACATCCCTTTGGTTTGTTTTTTTACTCTTTTACAAAACTTTTATATATAGTGGAAAAGTGTATGAATTAAGAAAAAATAAGGTTATAAACCCACGCTCTCTTTGCTCCCTAAACGGCAAAAACTTATATGATGATGTAGGTACCTATAATATTCTTTATATCTTTTATTATTACAAACCATTTCTAACATTATTGGAATAAAGGTACCTACGTAATAATCTCCCCATAGCATTGAACATTTAAAACTTCCAAAATTGTATCAAACCGTCACGAGTGCCGTTAAAGTTAAAAATTAAAGGTCAGATCACGTCCGAGGCCCTTAATTAAGAAGTTAATGAGATCGGGGCCTCGGCTTTAGCTGTGATCGATACTGGATACTAAATCAGAGAATAATGTAGGAAAAAATGTCTGTGTATCTGGTATAAGTACCTATCTATGGTTAATTGTTTACTATGGTAAAAGGCAACAAGATGTAGAGGCAGGTTCAGGATATGACTAAAGTAACTAATAAGAGTTTTATTTTAATATAAGTGTTTCTCTACTATATTATGCATGTACTATACACATAAACATTCCTCTTGAAACACTCTGTCTATTAAAAATCCGCATCAAAATCCGTAGAAGAGTTTGAAAGATCTAAGCATAGGTACATAGGGACAGTCAGACAGCGGAAAGCGACTTTGTTTTATACTACGTAGTGATAACAACGTTGGCCAACAAGCTTAAGACCCGCCTAATGTTAAGCAGTTACCGATGCTTGCTGCTTGCAACACCAAAGGCATTGCTCGCATGTTGCCACCTGAAAGGAAGTGGGGCAGAAGGAGGGGAAGGCGGGTGCTTTCCGGCTCTCTCAAATGTCTTAATTTATTTTATTTTTTTACACTTTGTTGCCGTCACTATTGCTTTGAAGGCTTGTATGATGTGTGACATAAAATAATATTATATAGGTAAGTACCTATTCTTTTTGGAACATAGGAAATATAAATAGCACAACCATTCTTTATTTTGCTTTCATGCCAAACCGGGCGGGATCGCTAGTGAAGTTATCGTATAAAAGATCTACCTTTAAAACTTTTTAAGGAGTGGTAACCTCGTAAAAAAACGGATCAAATTCAGTTAGCTACAACCCGAGCTTTTAACCCTTAAATAGGGTAGGTATAACATAAATTACGGTTTTACTACGTTCCGCTTAAATTTAATTGAAAAATGTTGAGTAATGAAATTATTTAATAATGAATAACTTGATTCATGATTAGTAAGACAATCTACATAGGTACTACCTATTTTAAAGAAAGTACCTATAGTACCCGCACTGGGCCAGAGTGGTGGATAACGGCCTGAACCCCCTCGTATCGAGGGTAGGCCCGTGCCCAGGAGTGGGACGTCAAAAGGGCTAAATTATTTATTTTGATAAGTACCTATAATATAATAATGTGGGTGTACACCTATATAATCATTGTCAAAGAAACAAATGTACGGATTTGTTTCCTAACAAATCTTGAAACATTAATAACATCAGTTAAATGGATACCTAGGTTATGTTTTTTCGAATACACGATTCAATTTACAACAAGAACAGGGGGTAGAACTGAAATAAAAAAAACTCACCGCAAATATCCCAGCACGCCCGTCGTGATGCTCCGAGAGGCCTCCCTATGTTGGTCACACACTTGTATAATCACTGCAAACTTCACTCACTCTATTATTAGTGATTTATATAGATATCTATATTTCTTTACGCAATTTTATGCAGCATTAACGCCGCTCGCGCCGGCCATTGAATTCGAACTTGCGCGCAGTGGCGCCGCCTGTGGGTGCTTTGGGTGTGGGTAAGCGAGAAGGATATATGTACGGACGCACGAGTGTGAAAAGAATGGGAGCTGTCGCTGTGCATCGCGTTTCGTTTCTCAGTTTTTTTTAACTAGACTAGACAAATATTAATGAAATTAAATAACAAGTTATTTTTGTTTATTTATATTTATTAATTAATGTTATATTCTTGCCTAATCAGATACCAATATACCATCGGCGAGATAGCATACCTTCACTTATCTCTTCGAGAATACAGGCATTATGATCATAAGATAATTTAAATACAGTCAAACAGTTCGAAACAACACGAGCTTAGATTTGTTACTTTTCGATTAAAAATAATAAATAAATTCTACAAAAACTCTTCAAACAATATCCGATACACTAATCTCGTTAGTGTTCCGATAAAACTCAATTAGTTTCATCTTGAACTTCGATCAGTGAACCGGTAGTTTTAACGATAACGATGGTAGTGAAAAAAGATAATTGGGTTGCCGATACTATGATCAAATTAACGAGAGAGTATTAAACTACTATCGGGAAAGAGATTCCTTGGATGGAAACAATGATTTAATTACTTAGGTACTGATGGGTAGGCGTCTTTTGAAAACTTCATTGTTTCGGGATATATAAGTAGATCTATGTGAAGTCAAGCATCCCGAACTGGGCACAGCGACACTAAAAGGGCTAATTATCATAATTTTTTTTGCGTTACTAGGATATGGTAGATGCCATATATCGGCCAAAAGATTAGGAGCGACCTATGTCCATATCTGGGCATAGGTCGCTCCTAAATGGGTTCCACACATTTCTTCGCCACTCATATCAACCCGTTTAGATTTTTTTATGTGTGTGTGAATAAGTACTGACATCCGTTAGGTCATAAATATGAAACATGAATAATGACTGTTAGAAGTCGTTAAAGAGCGGGTAGGTACTGAAAATGTCTCAATAAAGACTTGTTTCTTGTTCTAAATCTATGACCCAAGAGATACGGGCTCATATTCGGCTGCCTCAAATATTTCGGATATAGGTACAGGTCCTGCGACCCGCCATTATTTACTTGATACATACACAACCTTCACATATCCGCTTACCTAAACCCAAGCTGAATCCGGGCATTAACATAGAACTAAGCCACAAATATGCTTAACTCAACGTCGTTATACCTACATGAATATCGAGGAAGCATTAACTCGAACGCTAATAGCCAATATCTGACGGCAAAATTGCCTTCCTAACGATATTTCTGGTGCATGTAATAAAATCCGTGATCCTATTACGCAGTGAAATGGTTTTCGGCCCACGTGGACATTATATCGGTCATAATAATGAATAGATTTTTTAAAAAAATGCAGATTATATAGACAGTTTGTAAATAATTTAATACGCCGCCGTAGTTTTAGAATGGCTTTTGCGGATCGCGAAAAAGTTAGGTAAATAAAAGCTGATGCAGTGTGTGTACCTGCACAATGTATCACCATTCTTCCCTGGATCGAGCAAGACATAAATATTTTTAATGTGTCAAAAGTTTTATTGTCATTTATGACATTAACAAGTTCCAGACTATCCAAACTCGGACTATATTTGACTCTATTCCCGTCCGCATAGAGTTCAATATCAATTGGCGAGCTATAGATCGCATCTCAGTCTTGTAGCTTGTGAATATTTTCATGGCCAAAAGGCCTTAGTCCACGTGTACTGTATATGTTACGTCAAGATTATACGTCAAATAATTTTGGAGTTAATTTACATGTGCACCAAAAATACTAACCAATGTTTGAGGCATCGTGAACCATCTGGCATCAGCCTTCCGCGAGCTATACACGTGTCATTAAACCGTCGCGCCATGGGACGGTATTGCTTCCTTAACGATGTTTCCACTCAAACAAAGCCTTAATTTTATTAGCACTGACCCGCATCGGGCTGGCGTATGCGTAACACGGGACCGTCAACATCGGCACGTAATCAAATGCTGGAAATGCTGATGGGTTGTCAGCATTTCCTGTTTACGTGCAAGTATATTAGACATTAGTGACGTCTGTCCGTGAGTTCGGACTGGACAACATTTTGGTTTTCCAAAGTGGACGGTCACATTTTTGTATTATGTGTTTGTATTGCTATTTGTTACTTGACACTGGCGAAATACCTATTAACCTGGGTGGGCCATCTTTTTAAAGAAATAAGAAGAATATATACACGAAACATGTTGTTGTCTCTATTTTTTGTTGTCATAAAATAGAGGCAATAATATGTTTCGTGAACATGTTTCGTCCAGTGGGAACTCACAAAAAACTAAACACCAGGCTACGGATTCCATAGATAATATAAAGGTAACTAAACGCGGCATTGGTCGGAAAAAACAACCGAAATTAACGAGAGAAAATTGGACGTCAAGAAAAATGATGTATGGGCGTTTTTATAAAATATTTCGCTGTTTTCTTGATCTAGTTTTATTACTTTGATGGAAGATTACCGTTTCTTAGAATATATCCATCCCAACGTTTTATTACATTTGACTCCAACTATATTGAGTGTGATATATAATAAATCCAAGTCACTGATGTTGCTATGACGTGGATAAATA
The DNA here is from genome assembly GCA_905147325.1 of Notodonta dromedarius. Classification (NCBI taxonomy): domain Eukaryota; kingdom Metazoa; phylum Arthropoda; class Insecta; order Lepidoptera; family Notodontidae; genus Notodonta; species Notodonta dromedarius. The sequence goes on along the minus strand of LR990165.1, from coordinate 8,479,985 downwards.
TATCAAAAGAGTCAGGGCCGATATCACCGACATATTGTTTACTATTCATACTGGTAACAATAATTGACTACTAACTTTACAGCCCGTTAGATTGGTACAAGCCCATTCTCAATATTTATTAAACTTAAAAATAGAATGAATATTTTTACCAAAATCCAAGGAAGTTCTAACTAAAACAGGTTCTTGCCAAAAACTAACTCACACTGTCGTTCACAAAAACGTGGCGACGTTTATTGACGGAAGAAATAAAGGAACGGCTTTGGAGTAATCCGGTGAATTCTAGACAACGCTTTGTCTCCAAATGTCTGGGGGACTGATTGGAGGCACAAATAAATTCTTCACCCGCGTCTCCCACTGTGGCTCCTGCACACGAGGCGTGATCAGAATCCGCGATTCCGTATAAACTTTTATTTGATATGGTACGAAAATGTATGAATGTTAGTTTTAGGACATACGTCTGAAGAAATAACTGTTGAACGAGCCGTACGTTAAGCTAGTTTTTTATATCTGTATTGTATGTGGGCTTGTTTTTCCTAAAAGTCAGTATTTTTGTAGGATATTGAATAAAACAGATTATTCAATAGCAAAGGTACAGAGTTGTAATTTTCCTTTGAAATATTCATAAATTCCGCTAAACATTTTGAACATTATTAAATTGATTCTAGCATGAAATGCGCGCTCGAGTGTATTGAGTCTTAATTTACATTGCAGTTTATGTCTAAAATAGTAGGTAATTATTGATTCATTAATGTAAAATCACTTGAGATAAGTTTTAAAAAGTTATGCTTTCATGCTAAAAACACTTTAAAAATGCTTAAAAATTTGAGCATAATTCATAAAAATATCGACGAAAAATTCCAACTCTGGGGCGTCCAGAATCATGATTTGAATCCATAGTTTTCGTTACGATGCCTCTTATACCTTGTATATTTGTTTACATGGCCAGCAGTGTCCACAAACGGTCGGCAAAATAAAACATACTTTCGGACCATATTAAAAGATACGAAAACAGATTTATGGAGCGTGAATCTCTGTATTAATAATTTAAAAGTTAGCCCTGGATTCAAGCAACCCTAAAGTTTGCCAATTTATATTCATATTTTAAACTGAACTTCGGACATGTTTACTTCAGAGTTCTGGTCGCTGATAAGCAATTCTGTCAAAGCTTTGGCTTTGGAAAATGACGACAAATTGAGGAAGAAAAAAATTTATGCATGCGCTTTCATAGGTACATTGTATCAGTCTACAGACTAGAATCCAGCTGTTGTTCTGTGGATTTACCTGTAGTTAGGGCACCTGTAATGGACAATACCAAGACTTATTAAGATAATAGCAAAGAAATTGTAACATTGGGTAATAAAAACTGGATATCTTAGCGATGACCACATCATCTATCAATTAGGTACATCATTTTGGAGTAAAGATGATGTTCCAGATCTGTTACACTTAAATATGCCTCTGAAGAAGAAACTTTTAAAAAATACGATCAAACCTGTCTACATATAACTGAATATTATTTCTTCTAGTAGGTAGGTACTTACTTGCTTTATGTAAAAAACGACTCGCGAAAATCAATCAAATTGCCTTTGCAGGTACCCTCAAATTTTAATATCAAAACCGAATATTCTGGATTTCGGAATCGAGACAAAGCGAGATCATTTCTATATGGTAATGACATCGCCCCGTAATGATGTCTTTGAAGCATCGAGCGATCGTGAATTTAAAACAGCGTACACAACGTTGCGGTATTGATTCCTGCGACTGTTTTATTTGCATTTTACAGAGAAAAGGCGGAATATGTGTGCACCTACATGTAAGACTTGCTTGTGCTTTACAAATAGGTAGGTATGGAACACTTGTATAGGGAATATTAAAATGCATAGGTATAGTTGAAAAAATAACATGACAATGTGGTTACTGTCGAATAATAATACTGAAAAACGACACTCAAATCATTTATTTTATTTCATTACTACGCCTCTTAGCTCATAAGGCCCGTATTAATAAATCAATCTCAAGGCTGAGAGCGATCTAGCAAATGTCATTCCAGTACAAAATGACATGTCAAAAGCGTACTTAAGATCGCCCTCAGACTTGAGATTGATTTATAATAAGGCCCTAAGTTTGATCTGAGTTTGATTATCCGGCGGTAGTTGTAATAAAAATGTATGAAATCTAAGAAATGTCTTTTGTTAATTTTTCATTAAATCCATTATTTCATATTCAATCAATTTGCTTATCCCTGATACTAAACTGTGACGTGTTTATTTCAACTTTCATGACGATGAAAACGAATAATGTAATCGCCATAGCATGAATTATTCAAAAATGAGATTACTTGCTTCAGCGAAACTCAATTCAAAGTTTACTGCCGATTTAAATGAAAATACTTTTCTTTTCTCTTACTCTTGGTTTTCTTGTGCAGGACTTTTACTTATATATATTATGGGAGAGATTAAATATTGTTTGAATGGAGGATGCGAGATAGATACCTACGTAAGATATTTCGTATCCTTTAAATAGTATTACAAAAAAAATAATTTCAAGAATAAGAAAGAACATACCCTATGACATCTAATAATAAGACAGGCTTAATGAAAATGACCGCCTTCGTTCTCCCCTCTCCTAGAACCAATCAAATATTTATATAAGACCACCAAGATGTTATCTTTCAATATGACGACGGGCCAGAACCTAATGTCGAAGCAATTGGTGCTATTGGTTCTAGAAAACGGCGTTTTTTTTTAAATAAAATTGGACCATGAAATTAATCATACTAATATTATAAAGAGGAAAACTTTGTTTGTTTGGTTGTAATGAATAGGCTCCGAAACTACTTCTTTCAGTGTTGGGAAGCTACACTATCCCCGGGTGACATAGACTATAATATATTTTCAAAAAAATTAGGGATCCTTACTAAAACTCGAATAATGTAACCGCAATGTACCCGTGCGAAGCCGGGGCGGGCCGCTAGTATTATATAACTATTAAAGCAGTCGACAAAATTTTTTCATTCCTGTAATTGTGTAAATATTTTTTTTTACAAAACTGCCTGCTCTATATTATGTTTCTTCTAATCTAGAAAACATAATATAATTTTTAACTGGATAATCATAGGTACACCACGGCCAACGAGAAGTGATATGAAAAGATAATGACAATGTTCAAGTCGGTCACTGGACTTTCCAACATTCGGACGACCATTTTATAAACTCGTGGTTCATTCTGCATCTACATCAGCCTATCGCAGCTGAATCCATCATTTAAATTCATTCAATAAAATATCTAGTCCTTTTCGTACGGCTTTTCGTTTTTCGAGGTATACTTTGATCATTATCCTAAAAAAGTAACTAAGTAAGTCAACCATAGACTCACAAAATATCAATAGTATATTTTTAAGTCCTTACTATAATATTATCTAAAGAAAACCACCGTCATTCAACCACTTACCCAACAAAATAGCGCAAGACTCAGACAATTATTTATCACCATCTCTCCGGCCGCATTAGCCGGCGTTTTTCCAGCACCGTGACGGATGCTGGCCGCAATTAGTGCCAGGAAATTACACAAGACAACACGCAACGATCCATCACCTGCAAAAAATAAAGCTTGGAAATCTGCGAAGGCCGCGCACAGCTTATGTAAGCGAGGTCAAGGCGTGATGTTGCGGATTCGCCTGTGAAGAAATGAGGCTTTTAAATAATATGAGGCTTTTGAGAGCATGTTATTGAGTAAGCCTGGTGCTGATTTTTATGCCTTTTAACCTGATTCAGGTACAGACAGAACAATACATTCTAAAATGTTATTTTTTAAACAAAAAAGTCAGCATACAAGTAGCTTATAGATATCCGGTGCTTATAGATTGTCCGTTAAGTCACTTGAAACCAAAATCATTACTATTACTTTTAGCATAAGAGTTTTTATTATCAAACACATTAGTTTACTTTGGCAGTAAAGCAATGTGAAAAAATGTCGTATTCCCGTAAAGACTAATCAAAAACCAACAAGCAACAATATTACCAGAATAAAACCCGTCCAATTTCCCCATGCCTAATGGGTGCCATAAACAGGTACCTACGTATCGGTCGGAACGCCGACGGGATCCGGAAATCACGTGTAAAATCTCCATTAAGAACACCTCCGTTGGTCGATTGATCTGGGATGAGCAGCCATCTATCGGACACGGCCCATAGCCGGAACTCGTGACCCGAATACCGGATAACCCGGAACGGCTTGAAAGGGTACACGTCATGAGATAGAAGATTCAAATCCCATTGAAACTCAACGGGAAAGGCATGCAATATCCCAAATTGTCGCCATTGGGGAATTATGTTATGACACTAAGAAGACTGAAGAAAGTGATTTGGTATCATTAATTCAATTGTGAAAATAAAAAAATAGGATTGGTTCACTTTTGCACTCACTGACTCGTTACTACGAGACCATTACCTAAATTTGATTTAATTTTTAGCCTACGCAGACCCTCAAAGCAAAGGCAATGGTCTCCCCTACATTTTCCTTTACCACACTTGCTCTGGTCTATGGCTACCCGAAACCAATCAGACAAGTACGAATCTAGCTCATCGCACCGTCTCTCTCTAGGTCAATTACGAGATCACATTTATGTCTGAACGCCCATAAATAAATAAATAAATATCGCCAGACTGACACATCAACTGTATGTTCCCAAACTAAGCAACGCTTGTACTATGGGTATCGTACAATGGACTGGGGGCGATCCCAGTGACTCGCAGACTAGAGCAAATTACGAAAAGGCAAGTTCCGAAATTTACCCCAGCGGGAATCGAACCCGCACTCACCATGTGCACTGAGCCGAGCGGCCAACGAGCGAACCACTGCGCCAAGCGGTCGTCAATAAATTTCTATAAGAAAAACAAATTGTTAACCATACAATTTTTAAGATGCAAATAGAGCTGTGAATAAACAAAGGTCTCTACATTATTTTAATCTATTTAAATCCGCTAATAGCGCATCGCTTGTACTGCTCTACCCTCCCAACATTGCAGGGTCTCCTTTCCAAGGTTGACGACAGGTAATTTTTTGAATGATGTCCCAATTTCGCTGTTTACTTTTTATCTTTATGTTAGGATGTTTTCACACGCAGTGTAGTTTATTTTATGTGGCTTTTAGATAGGGCTAATAAAGCAAGAATCTTAGAAAATCTTGATACACGCATAGTTTTTATGACACTGAATTAATTATAATAGCTAATGGGACTGTCTCTCCAGAGATTATATTGGGTTTGAGAAAAACAAATAAAATTTCAAAATAGCCTTGAAATTATTGCCCGGTAAATTTACAAAAAAATAGTTCATCAAAATGTAGCTGTAATGACTTTTTATATGGATGGAGGGGTCTATTATTTCATATGAGATAAAAACAATTTATTAGAGAAATAAAAGAATATTCTCCGAGTGTTATCTATTTATCTGTGAAGCAACGAATTGACTGCCACATGGGCCGTGAACCCGTGATCCCCTCAAGAAAAATCTTCAGTCAATTGGAAGATACGATAGCGCATGATGTATGTATTTTTATCGATAGGGGAAATATAATACAACACACACATACCTACTTCCATAGGTCTACTAAAAAAATAACCATTATTTGTAATATGTCTAATTACCTAAATAATTTTAGTTACGCCAATCGTCTGAGTAACCACAATGTGAGTACCAGATGAAGTGTTTCATCTTTCAAAAGTTTACATGAATATGACGTCGATATGAACCACTGCTGCTTTGTATACATATATAACAAAGCAGCTAGCTGCAGCAGCAGTTACCTGTTTTATTTCTAATCTCTTGTCAAAAACAGTGCCGTCTAGAGACGCCCGAAAGAAGCGAAGCTTCATAGTATAAAGCGTAGGAACTAAGAGTTTAAAACAGCTGCCTATATAGGTATATGTAGTGTTACGCTACTGACGCTTAGCACGGATAGAGAGGCCGTACGGCGAGCACCTAGAACGTCCGTATACAAGGTGACACATAATGGGTATACTTTTTTTTTCAAAACTTAACTTTGTAATTCTAAAACCATCAACTTTGGAGGGAACTTGAAAAACAAAAGGTGTTATAGGAATACAGCTGTTGGCCGATTTCACAAGTCTACAAAACCTTTAGTACTTCAACTGTCCCACAAAGCCGATAGTTTGAGATTTACAAAGTTAATTTGCAAAAAAAATAGTATACCCATTTTGTATCACCTAGTAGAAGCTTCTCTTCAAAAAATATTATTAAAGTGCTAACCAATTAGCAGAGTTTTGAGTATAAAACATTATTCAGTAAGTACAAAAAGTTTTGAAGACAGTAAAAGTTTTAATTACCTTTTACAATTTACCTATTACATTCCCAAGTCTGAAGCTAACTATTATAAATAACATTAGGTGCGCGTTACGAAACTCCACGCGGATATTGTTACCATCATTCATTTGAAACTCACACAGTACGACGTTTTGTATAAATCGTTAAAATTATGTCAACGTCAGAACTTTGCATTAACAGCGAGTGGGTAATCCATTTGAAACGGGCCCCAAACTTTGCGGCCTAACCTCAGAGCAATTTTAATGATTAATGTATTAAAGCGACAATACGAATCCTCGGTTATCTAACCCGGGCAAAGAAAGGGCTCGTATATTCATACATCATATGCAGACTTGACCCTTCCTTCACCGCAGTATCGGGAAATATTGCTACTAGAAACGTCTCGGCATTTTAAATTGATTAGCTATTTAATTATTATACCTAGTCATAAACGAAACAAAATTTGATCACTAAGTATTATTCCAACAACATAAATCCTTAATACATAAAATAAGCCTTAACTAAGAGTTTCACTAAACACCGCCTCTTTTGTTAGTTAAACATAAGTCTGCTCATTTTCCTTTATTTTCTCTGGACTGCGCTAACAGTGTTTCATAAAATCTAACAAAGTAAATTACCGTAGCTGCCTAACAATGTTTTTATTCAAACCAAAATGGCCTATTCGTATTTCTAGAATCTTTATTTCCGTGCAATTAAAGAGAAACCTTTCTGTCACTGTCCTTCGAATCTCGTATTGAAATGTCTGTAACATTTTACTTACTTAGGTAAACGTAGCAGATTAATATATTTTTATATGTTATTCTTGCTAGGATATATGTTTTTTTAATTAATAAAGAGGATCACATTTAGAAACAATAGGTACAAAAAAGCTTAGGTAATTATCTACATAATATAAATAAATAAAAATAAATAAATATCGCCAGACAGACACACCAACTGTACGGTCCCAAACTAAGCAAAGCTTGTACTATGGGTACCGTACAATGGACTGGGGGCGATCCCAGTGACACCCAGACCTGGGCAAATTACGAAAAGGCCATTTCCGAAATTTTCCCTGGCGGGAATCGAACCCGCAACCACCATGTGCAGTGAGCCGAGCTGCCTACGCTCGAACCACTGCGCCAAGCGGTCGTCATATGAACTCTATGGTATAAGTACAATGGGTGGAGTGAAGTGTGAGTGTTACCTAGTATAGTATAGTATTTTACTAGAAACCAATAACAAAAATATACCTAATAACAAGGTTGATTGACGTTATAGACGGACGTTAGCGGTCAATCACACGGCTAACCCGGCACCAATAACTTCCGACTGTCCGAATCCGGATGTCAAAATACGGCCATTATCTGTCAAAAATATATGGACAAAACTGTGTTGGCTTCTTTGTGTGAATTTCCGCTCAGTTATAAACGCAAACTTTTGGATAAAATTCATTCAGGTACCTAAGTGGATACATTTTGGAGACATTATCTATCAACAATATTCTGCTTGCATGTTCTGCTATATTTTATTATTCTGTTTTGAAACACTTATTACATTCTCCACCAAACTTTAGTTATATCATTCGTCTCAAATTGTCTAGAAATAAAGTAGTGTTGAAGTTTCAAACAAAGGTACAGAGTTCGACGCCTCGGGGCACAGGATAAACAACGTGAACCGCAATTCGACCGCGGGCATTGAGTTTATTTTGTGCGAAAACTGGAGAGCCAACATTGCCGACAAACATATTGGTGGCCGAGACAAGTTTTTCATATTCATATTGTTGACACAAAGTGAATTGAACTGTACGGCGGGGTTCTATAATAAATAAATTTGTGCACAGTTATATTTGTAGAAATAAATTAAAATACTGTGATTATAATATAAAAATGCGTGAATGCTCGGTTATAAAAGGTGGCAATTTCATAAAAAATATAATGTAAATTAAAAATTTATTTATTTAAAAAAAAGAAAAAGTAGATTAGTTATTGTTATAATAGCTTAAATTGATTTGCCTAGCAAACTTCACAACACGGCTAGAATGAAGAAAAATATGCTGTCTATTCTATAAGAATAAATTATATAGACTTTATAGTAGTCTATGACCATGTACCAAAATTTTGGTTTAATAATATTGTTATGTCAGCATTATTCGAGGTTAATTCTAATTGAAATTGGAGTTCCTCAAATAAACGCATATGTGCTAACATCTAAATATTCATTTGTAGTTTTGGCTAAACAAGCAGCCACATTGTGGTTTCTGAACGCCGAGTCCATTTGCCCGCGGCCAAATTCAGTTTCAGAACGCACTCTAATGTTCCGCTTTGTGCGAAATTAACAAAATGGACAAACGTAAAGCTACGTATACACGTCGCGACGTCACATGGCCAGTGGTGGCTACAATTGATCCTATTGAGATAATTTACAGTCAAAAATCCCTGATGCCTTTAAACAGGTAAACTAATCTTTATTGCTGTAAGTAAGTACTTATATAAGAATAAGTTTTAGCTCACCAATAATTAAGAAACTCAAAATTGTGGTCTGAAGTTAATCTAGTCTAATTTTAACCCCTGGCGAAAAAAGAGGGGTGTTATAAGTTTAACATGTGTATCTGAGTGTCTGTCTGTGGCGTCGTAGCGCCCAAGCAGATGAACCGATTTTAATTTTGATTTTTTTTGTTAGAAACATTCTGATCGAGACTGTTCTTACCTATGTTTCAAGAAAATCAGTTCAGCCGTTTGAAAATTATCAGCACTTTTGAAGTTTAAAAGTAGTCGTATCGGGCGTTTTAAAAAATCTAAAATTTAGAGTTATTTTATGTTCACGTACCAAATGTAATAACCTTATACAAAACCTTATCACCTGAGCTAACACGATGGCTCTATTTTTCCGCCCATAAGGCGGTGGCTGCCACCAAACAATTTCGTCTACCCTCGCCTTTACAGTAAAACAGGTGCGCGGTTTTAGTTCCGCGATTTAAGAGGTATTTGCCCATGTAATGGTTTGTTGTACAAGCCACTAAGTATTTTTACTTGAAGCGTTTCGTACTTAGAATGGCTTGTTTTACTTGGAAACAAGAGGTACGAGGGTCAGTAGGCCATTACAGTTAAAGTTTAGTAGCTCTGTGAGTAATAATAAAGACGATAGTGCTAAGCTGGTTTTCTAGTGTGCGATATAGATAGCAATATTTGCTATGTAATGAATTTTGTAATTCGGAGACAGCAGTGATAGCCGATTGGTCAAGCACGCGTCTTGCGGGCACCAGGTCCTGGGTTCAAACCCTGGCTCGCACCTATGGGTTTTACGAAATCTATGTGCGAATCATAATTTCTATATGCTTATCACTAGCTTACGGTGGCGTATGATGGCGAGCCCGGCGGTGACCGACTAGGACATGAACCTTATTACCGTTTAGTAACGCGTCGCCGGCTATGGTACCTATAGCTAACCTAAGTACAATTTATTTAATGAGAACCTTGTTGAAATGAAGCTTGAACGCGGTGGCAGTGAATTGATTCGGCAGTGCAGAGCGAGCCCCGCGGCGGCGTGGTGCCGACATAACAGAACATGTCAATAAGGCTCACTCGACATGCATAAACGGTTTATTTTCACTGCGTTGTGTTTTTATTGTCTGTATTTCTCAAATTGTACATTGTACATTGAGAAATCAACTGTTCGAAGTTTCCTTTAGAAAGTTTTTTTTACATAAAGTTTGTTTAATGCCCCACCTATTACTGATCAGTGTCTCGTCAAACTATGTTGCTAAAGCATCGAGAAAAAACGGTGACAGTCATGAGTTTGTTTTAAGTGAAATGAAGTGAGACAGATACCTAGCAAATGCCACCAAATTATAATAAAATCAGATCACGTAGGTATATTGGACTTGCCTCTTCATACAGTTCTACAAATTGTACTCCTTCTATAAGTCCAGATCTAATGGTCTGCTACGATGAGGCCGAATTTTAACCCTTGGCGAGTCTCGCGGAAAATTTAAATTGTCATGGCACTTAAAAAGTACCTTCACAAAAACAAAAAAAATAGGAGGTGTTATAAGAACCTAGTAGATATCAAGGTCCGTACTATTAAATCGATCTCAAGTCTGAGAGCGATCTAAGAAATGACATAGTACAAAATAACGTGTCAAAAGCGGACTCAAGATCGCTCTCAAACTTGAGACATCAGTACATCAGTGAACCTCAAAAATCCTCAACCTCAACCTCAAAAAATTCCGGCTCTCGTCATACATAGATCGTTACAGCTGTAACAAAGTGGAACACGCTCCGTACAAATTCAATCTGTGCGTTTAATTTAAACAGACAAACCCCATTACAAGCAACGAATCGCTCGCGAACTTTCTTAATCTGTACCCATCCTTAGTTTTCTCATAAACGTGAGAAACAACACACGGGATGTATGTGCTGTTGTTGTATAATGTAATACTGGAGTTTTTATGACATTTCTAATAATTTAATCGCAATTGCAATCTCGGCTCAATGCACCGAGTGGTTGCGGGTTTAATTCCCGTCACGGTAAATTTCGGAAATCGCCTTTCCGTAATTTGCCCGGGTCTGGGTGTCACTGGGATCGCCCCCAGTCCTCCTACTTCGGAATCCATAGTACAAGCGTTGCTTAGTTTGGGACCATACAGTTGGTGTCTTTGTCTGGCGATATGTATTTATTTAATTGTTTCAATATCGCGAGTTAGCTAAAAAGTTTATTTTATTTTAAATTTGGGAGAAAGGCTCCATAAGTAGGTAGACAACAGATGCAAATCGTGAGTGCAAGCTTATCCAAAATTATAGCATATCACTGCTTTACTGCATTTTACTTTATTCATGGAAAAATGTATTCCATAGTAATATAGAGTATAAGTGAGTATGAGTGTATGTGTAAGTATATTATAAGAAGTTGGCACCCACTATTTCAAAATATTTATTAATTAAACAAAATAAGAATAAAAATATAAATAAAACTCTCAAGTTTTATATGCCCTTACATTTTTACATCGAAAACCATGCTTAGATAAAACAAACATGAATACTTTCACAATACGTCTGGAAATACCCAAAAATATCCATACAAATTATTTCACTGCCACATAGGTAGGTACGTATCTTCTTTTGCTCAACGTAATGGGTCCGGGGCGAGCGTTTAAAGAAACATTAGCAACGGATAAGTTCGGTCATTAGAACTTTCAACAGTTCGCAGACACGTTCGCTTTTTGTGTGTACGTTTGTCTGTTACTACCATGGACTCCGCGCTGTTGATTTTTTTTGTTAAAATACTATTGCACTTTATAGATCTACATTAAGATCTATTACACTTTAATACCTACTTCTATGGACAGAAAATTGAGTGTAGGGAAAGGCTCCTTCGTGGTAGGGACAAAGTGGAAAAAGTAGTTTATCATGTTACGGCTGCTGTAAATTGACTCCAGTGCACATAAGTACGTATGGGCTGGTTCTACTGGGGTAGTACCACCATCTCACAGGAGATCGAAATAAAGTAGCTATTATAGCTACGTATCGTGCGATGAGTGAGATAGCAGGTATCCCAAGTCCCCTTTCCTCCCCTCCCTGCCCTAGGCTATATCAGGTATATCAGACGGTAATTTACCTACTTTGTTATATTAAAAAAAAACTCTAATCGCTACACGGATAAAACTGAACACTGATAAGGTCTAGTAACTCTTCTAGCGATCCTGATTCATCAGGCAACAATATTTCTGAAAATCTAATTTCGTAGGTAAGATTAAGTGTGCACGAATGAAGATACTAGTGTAAAAATAAAATAAAAAAAGTCGTGTCAACTGACACAAACCAACCTCGGAGTTTTCGCGGAACGTTAAAAAGTTTTTGAATACTTTTTTACTTCATCACTGTAATGTTTTAAGTTCAGTTGTTTTAAGCCTCTCCGGTGTAATTTAGACTTCTCGGTTGTCGTATAAAAACGGGAAACTCATTCTATGTAGATACTTAATGTGAATGAAAATAAACTCAAAACCTACTACAACAGCTAATCTCTTAGGCCGGTATTAATAAATCGATCTCAAGTCTGAGAGCGATCTTGGAAGTAATGGAAAGAATGTAAGTATGAGTAGGTATACACACCCCACTAAACTAGCTGTCTCATTTTATTTAAATACCTAAATCTGAGTGAGATTTGATTATTATTTACTATTAGTTATTTAGTGACAATGGTGTTGCCTGCTCATATTTTTTTATGCTGTTCCTGAGAATGTACACCATCTTTAATTCATTGAAAAGAGTAACCATTGAGTTTCTTTCCGGATCTTCTCAGTGGAAGCAGCATTCCGAACCGGTGGTAGATTCTGACTATTCATAAATACTTTGTTGGCTTACGTGAATAAAAGCAATTTCGAGTTTGAGTTTGAGTTTGAAATGTCATTCGTATGTCATACCAGTACTAAAATGAAATTGCAAAAGCGTCCTCAATACCGCTCTCAGACTTGAGATTAATTTATGAATACGGGCCTTAAAATACCTACTTACTACTTAGGCCTTACGGCAATAACTACCTGGGGACCATCAGATCATTTTTGTATTTAGATATTTCCTTTAGGTACAGCCCGTTTTGCCTCATCTGTACATGTACCGTTCAAGCGAAAATATATTATGTTAAGGTGAAGGCGCCTGTCTAGCCCGCGAAATTCAAAATTTTCGAGTATTTTTATAGTTTATCCAAAATCTGAAAACATTTAAGACAACATTTTGTGATTTGCGAAAAACACAGTATGCAGTGCGTTTATTAATACATTTATTTTACTCTAAATATTATCACGGTGGATATGATACTAGTAAATCACTAAATATACAAAAATTGCCAGATTATCTGGATAGCTGTCGTTCTTGAAATGTTTTAGAGTAAGTTGGATATATTAATAAATGCACTGCACACGGTATTTTTCGCGAATTACAAAATTTTTCTTTTATTATTGTCAGATTTTGAAAAAAAACTAAAAGAACTCAAAAAATTTGAAATTCGCGGGCTAGACGGGCGCTTTAGCCTTAAGTGGAGTAGAAAAAAAGGTCAATTCTTGATCCAATAGGTAGTGAAACAGGCATTAACTCCTTGTCTAGTTTGTTGTGTACATGTTTATTTGATAATATCAAATAACGATTTTTTTAAACAGTGTGTCATATTTTAAATTCAAAATCAAATTAAAACGTTTATTTGGTTTAGACCTACGAGGGCACTTACAAATTGTCTATTTTAATTTTTTTCCTTATATCTACAACCGGATCGGAGCGCGATCTCGACTGAGATGATCCAACAAGAAACTCAGCGGGCTTCTCTTTTAACATTTTGTTATATTTCTGCTTTTTTATCGCCAGTTGCTTATATGGTTAATAATTACAAACGGTAGTAGACATTAATATAAATATAATAGCTCCAGTGTGGTTCCTTTTGGGATTACCAGGCATTACATAAGTAATTAAGAAAGAATTAAGAAGTTAGTTCTCAGAGTTGATAATATCTTAAAATCGGCCAGTGACATTTTAAAATAAATCATAATGCACCGAACACTAGTGACGAAATTTAATGACAATAATTAACACAATTCAAAATGAAACACGTAATGCCAATCGGACGGTATATCAATCAATTCACTTACAATTCCGAATACCTACGTAATCTGAATTCTAAACCGGCTCCCGATCAATCAATTGTGCTCGCCTATTACCTGTCACGATTGTCATCGAGCTCTATGATATAATGACAGAGCACGACTTAATGGAGCTTCATTAAGGTAACAAATATTAATGGATTCCTTTTGTATTGTCTACGGCGCTGTGATTGAATGGCGCTGTCCTGTGGAAAAGAGTTTATCTTTAATTGTAAAACTCTAGGCTCCTATTAATAAATCTATTTCAAGTCTGAAATCTTGGGAATGTAATTCTTATGTCATACCAGTACAATATGAAAGGTCAAAAGCGTACTTAAGATCCTTCTCTGACTTGAGATAGATTTATTAATAGGAACCTTTAATACTATATTCAATATATGATGAGTTGATTTTATTATCTTGACTACTGGCTATATTTTCAATTTGACTGCAGTCTAGAGTCTAGTATACATTGCTGCTAGTCTTAAGTCTAGACTCTGGCCTTAAGACTAGCAGCAATAGTTACTTAGAGGAATCTACATTTTAAAGATGGAAGTATAATAATATATTATAATTTTTATCTCGATTGTGTATCCAAATTTTAAATTGCCCTATGAGTTACAAATACCATAAGACACCAGAGCCAAAGAAAAAGATTCTAAGTACTAATGCTACATAAAAAGTACCTATAAAGATTGCTCAAAATATCCTTCAAGATATACGATCGCCGCATTAATCTCAGCCAATTTGCCAAAGATAGGAGCCGTATTTATAACCACCAAATCATAAGGGCACATTCAATCAAATGCCGTTCCGGGAATCCAGCCATATTTTTTTCAGAGGAAACGATACATCAATCCGTTGGACAGCTAATTTTGGCAAACAATAACTTTTCGCACCTCCTCTCCTTTTCAGAGCGATCTCATGGTTCGGCCAATAAAGAAAATGGCGGTGGATGGAAGCGGCCAATGTAATAAAGTATATTTACACCTTGGGAAAATGGGAGATGATTCCATGGATTTTTGGTGTAGATTGTATGAAATAGGTAAATGGAAGTGTTCTGTTTTGATGTTCACGTTGGTAGAGCCAAGCTGTAGCCACTTGACTACAGCTCACATACAAGCTGGTTCAATGGTGGTAGTATCACCCTCTCACAGAATATTGGCGTAAGGATGCTATTATCGCTGCGTTTCGTACAATGAGAGAGAGAGTCTCTGAGTCTTTGTTATATAAGAAAAATGTACAGACCACGATGGGTTGAGGTTTGTTTATTTATTACTAGCTGTGCCCCGCGACTTCATCCGCGTAGTATTTTAACTTAGCAAAAATTTCGGGATTATCGGGTTAGTAAAGTATCCTATATGTTAATCCCGGTTATAATCTATCTGTGTTCCAAATTTCATCCAAATCCGTTCAGTAGTTTTTGCGTGAAGGAGTAACAAACATACATACATACATACATACATCCACACTCACAAACTTTCGCATTTATAATATTAGTAGGATTGCAACCTTAATGAAATAAATATCGCTCGACAAACACTTTAAGAGTACCTAAACAAAGTAACGCTGTTATATAATTAACTAGATTAATACATCCAGGCCAAAGCGAATGTATAAGATCGCCTAAAACGTTAATCCAACTTGAAACAGTGAAACACTGTACAACATTGTTTGTCTGTCACTCGGTACATTTGATTTATATTCAATGTTAAAATAATAAAAAAAAAGAAATTTAGCCCTTTTGACGTCCCACTGCTAGGCACGAGCCTCCCCTCAACATGAGGGGGATTCAGGCCATAATCCACCACGCTGGCCCAGTGCGGGTTGGCGGATTTCACATGTCTTTCGAAAATTGGTTAGATCTTCTAAGACATGCAGGTTTCCTCACGATGTTTTCCTTCACCGTGATAATCATATAGAAATTATGATTCGCACATAGATTTCGAAAAATCCAGAGGTGCGAGCCGGGATTTGAACCCAAGACCTGGTGCCCGCAAGACGAGTGCTTTAACCAATCGGCTATCACTGCTAATATTAAATATTACACTTTATTTATGAACTTACATAATTATGAACTCAGAATCTTTTCCTCTTTCATTGAATATCCCACTTTAAACGATAGCCGAAAAAAAATTCAGGGGCCCCCACTTTTTTATGTAAACATCCGGCATATATTATTCGTATGAAATGTAGCCTATGTCACAAATATCAATACTAAATCAATCGATACCATATTAATCACAATTGGATGAGTGTTTAGCGTCTACGGTGGAACAGTAAACTGATACAAACATAAGACTGCTAAAAAATAACCCTTCATTTCGGTTTTGCCATTGTCGGGTAAAAATAATTCGACGGGAGAAAGCAGAAATGTCGTAACTTGCATTTTGGGCTAATTCAGTTTTTACCATATTCTTGTATAAAAAAAATACTGCTTCGAATGGTCTGGGTCTCGTTTTCCTACCATTACATTTTTTATCGATACCATACATAAAATAAACGACATACAGCTTTATGAAACGTGTATCGAAGGTTTTATATATAAGATACAGCAAATCCGTAGCTAAAAAAACTTTTTTGTCTGAGTTGTCCATACATTTTATCTCACAGATACAACATTTTTGCAGCCTAAAATTGAAACATGAATTGGCGTAACTTGTGCAAAATCCTTGATACACACACTTTACGACAATTTAGACAAAAGCATCAGATAGGCCTTAGATTAATATAAATACATACCAATTTTCAACTTACTATCTCAATAAATATATTAGTTATAAATTTTTGAAATAGTTTTATGGCTCTGGTGTAAAGTTGTGTTTTTCAAGTTACGACAATTCCGCTTTCTTCCGTCGAATGATACCTACCTACCTCAACTTTAACGTTTCCCAAGCCACGGTAATCAGATTACCAACAAACAAGAGAAAAAATCGTCCGCACGTACAAAAAGAAATAACATTAAATCTCAATACGTCTGTTTGCAAACGGAAGAAAAAGTCGCAAAGGAAAGAATCCAATTAAACAAATTGATAGATCGCTCTCCGGGCCAGATCGCTCCCATTCTCCTTCGCTTTGTGATCGGCGCATCTTCTGCTATCAATCCGACGGCACAAAGGGTTCTACAGACCTTTGTGATTGTATCAGCAAATACTTTGATTGTGTTTCACTATTATTTGGAGTTTTAAATCAACCGGGGAACTAAATAAACATAGGTACATTCGGTACTTTTTTTTGTCATTTATTTTTAACTAGCTGAGCCCGCGACTTCGTCCGCGTGGAATTTAACTTAACAAAAAAGCCCGCTCCGCGTTCTGAGCCCGCGCGACAGGGCCCATTTTTTAAAGTTTGTTTTTCTAAAATAAAATTAGGCTAAGTTACTGCTTATAACATCAGCTATCTACCAGTGAAAGTCCCGTCAAAATCGGTCCACCCGTTTCGGAGATACTCTTTGAATTTATGTGTTTTTTTTTTACGCGGAACCCTAATTGTTTTTCTAAAATTAAAGTAGCCTAAGTTACTCCTTAAAACATCAGCTATCTGCCAGTGAAAGTCCCGTCAAAATCGGTCCAGCCGTTTCGGAGATTACCCGAAACAAACACACAGACAGACAGACAGACAGACAGACAGACAGACAGACAGACAGACAGGCAAAAACATTTTTAATCGCCTTTTTTGTTATAGGTGTCTTATGTACTTTCATATGCATTAAGTGAAAATGTGTTATTTTGATTTTACAAACAGACACTCCAATTTTATTTATTTGTATAGATAACTCAAATGTGACTGACTGACTGACTGACTCACTGACATAGTGATCTATCAACGCACAGCCCAAACCACTGGACGGGTCGGGCTGAAATTTCGCATGCAGGTAGATGTTATGACGTAGGCATCCGCTAAGAAAGGATTTTGATTAATTCTACCCCCAAGGGGATAAAATAGGGGATGAAAGTTTGTATGAAACTTTGTCAATTAAAATCCACGCGGACGAAGTCGCGGGCACAGCTAGTTATTAATATGCGCATTACAAGAAATATTATTATAGTAGGTACCTACCTAACGAATATTTCGACAGTATCATCCATTATGAGGGGTAACAGTTCTCTGAAACGAAAACAGTAGGCGGTAGGTGCCAATATTGGAACCCAATTTTTCTGTTTCATATTTGAACCGTTCGGGTCATTTGTAAAGTAGTGCAGGCATACAAGGTGACACATAATGGGTATACTTTTTTTCAAAACTTAACTTTGTAATTCTAAAACCATCAGCTTTGGAGGGAACTTGAAAAACAAAAGGTGTTATAGGAATACAGCTGTTGACCGATTTCACAAGTCTACAAAACCTTTAGTACTTCAACTGTCCCACAAAGCCGATAGTTTGAGATTTACAAAGTTAAGTTGCAAAAAAAATAGTATACCCATTTTGTTTCACCTAGTATATCGCCAGGGCCTGGGGTGGGATTGAAAAATACACCGGGCAACATCTGTCGCAAGTAATATGACCAAATTACCTCCGTTGTGCGCTGACGACGCCCTACGTGATCTGCGCGATATGAAAGATGTGAAAAACGTTCCTGTTACTGTCTAACAGATACTGGGGTGGAAAGAAGAAAGAGTCGTTTAGTAGGCAGTAAGGCTCAGTACACACCGAGATGGCAGCGGCGGTGCGAGCACTTTCAATGTTATATATCATTTTAATATTTATCTTCATAATTAAGGCCCGTCTTAATAAATCAATCTCTAGTCTGAAACCGGTCTTGAGAACGTTTTTGACGTGTAATTTTGTACTGCCATGACATAAAAATTACATTTCCAATATCGCTCTCAGACTTGAGATCGATTATTAAAACGGGACTAAAATACCAGTAAAGCTTGAAAAGCTCGAAAAGGTGGCAGGCTCAATTATTTTAGGTACTAACTCAAAAAGTGCTTTCCGCATTGCTGCACTGCCGGCCGTTCCATCCCGGTGTGAATGGAGCCTAATTGTTACCAAAACGACGGATATTTTTTCGTCATACGCATATTATTTCAAAAAAAGGGAAACTAACTAAATGATTTTAATCAAAAACTTTTAAGTACCTAAATACTTTTTAATAATTGCTTTTTAGTTATTCCATAACACAAATCTTCTAAATAATTTAAAAAGAAATATACGTTTAATATCCATCCCCGTAAAACCGGTAAAGTCCAAAGTTTCATTCGTTTTTCACCAAAAGTATATTTTTTTTACAAACATCAATCTTACTCGAAGGGAAAACTTTTCGAAATAAGGTCACGGTGTTCCGCGAAATGCTGATGCCGACATTTTAAGCATTCTTTCTTACAAAACCTGCGGAATTTGTGAAAAACTTCCTCAAGTAGTCAAGCTTTTAGCGGTTTTGCAGGCAAGTGCCGGTCATTTCACTTATACACAGGGGGACAAGTGGCCGTATTCCCAAAAAATACTTGTCTAGATAAGGGGCCTACACTATATATAGACAATTTGATATTTCTCAATGTGCTCTGTATTCGCGCGCATTGTGAGACTTCATAGTAGTATTTGTGAATACAGGCCTTAGGGTGCCCGTGCACTTGAGCTGGGCTAGCGAGTCCGCTCATTTCGACCAATTGGATTGCTTCATTTTAATAAGTGAAGAAGCGATCCTATTGGTTGAGGCGAGCGAATAGCTAGCCATGCGAGCCCGCCCAGGGTCCTAACCACGCTAGCTACTCAAATCGTAATAGAAAAGCAAACGCTCGCGATTACGTTTTAAACGCTCCGCTTTTGACGTTTTGCTGACACCAGCTTCACGATTTCTACTGACATTGATATGGTATGGTGTCAGCAAAACGTCAAAAGCGGAGCGTTTGAAACGTAATCGCGAGCGTTTGCTTTTCTATTACGATTTGAGTAGCTACCGTGGTTAGGGCCCTGGTCAAATGCACGGGCACTTCAATGTATCGCGTTTTATTTATCCTGTTCATATTGAAAAAAAAAACAAATGGATAAACAGATACGCTTAGACATTTAAAATACATGGTGAACTCAAAAAAAACACCCACAAAGAAGCATATTATGTTGTCATTTATTTTCAAATAAAAAAAAACAACGTCCTTTGCTTCTTAATTTTGTCATTACAAACACAATGTTCATATAAGTAGTCATATCCTCAAACACCACTCACCCCAAAACGAGCCATTAGAATAATATACCCGTAATAAATATCGTTATAATGCTACCGGATGTAAACGGACTGAACCGAAGCGTGACTGAAAAATGTGTAACACCTTGCAATGTTTCAGATGCCGTTATCTCCTGAACTGTGTCAGTTCCGCCGACATTTGTTAAAAATAAGGGGATCGCTGAGCATGCCTATCGTCAGCCCGAATTCACGTATGAATTTTTCCGTTTGAAAATATTGCCAAGGTTTTGAATGTTCGTTTATTTTGAGAAGCTGTTAAATTTGGTAGGTAGAGCATTATGATTACTAATATTCCGTCTCATACGAACGATAGTACTGCCACGCTACTGAAATAATTGTCTATCTTGAGAAGGCTGTTGACATGCCATTTGGACTGGTATGACATAAGAATGACAATTTCAAGATCGCTCAGACTTGAAATCAATTTATTTAAACGGGCCAGAGAGCGATCATGGAAATGTCATTCAGATACAAAATAACTCGTCAGAAGCGTACTCAAGATCGCTGTGGGAGTTAAGATTGATTGATTAATACGGACATAAGATACCAAACACAACTCATCAACGTTTTTACTCAGTAAAACCGTAGAACAGAATAGTAACGAGCTAGCTCGCGGCGTAACACGCCGGTGAAACTTGAAGGCTCGACTTAATTAACCATACAACTTTCTGTTAGAGATAAAAGCTGCAATGTGCCAACTGACTGGTGAATACAAACATTACGTGGTGGAACTGCCAACTGCGAGCATGTCGGACGTGTAATTCGCTAATTTGATAGTTGGCCGACATCGTTCGGCCGTAATATAGTTGGCCATAGATCTCGTGGTTACGGAGCCTTAATGAAATAGATAGTCATGTAGTGGCTAAAGAGTAGTACCTACGATCTTTTCGCTGAAGTATTTTTTCTGTGAATTGTGTAACAATTGTTTACTTTGAATTCGGTAAAAATAAATATCTATCCAAGCAATGATTAGACATTTAAAATGTGAAACTGTTTTGGAACGAAGTTTTTGTATGCGGCGAAATCGCCACGCTTGATAAGCGTTATACTTACTTGGTAACGTCTACTGTGAAAAATATAAAAATCAATTAGATGGCGCCAGTGAGTTATTCAGGTGAGTGGATAGTGCATGCAACACGGGAAAACTTAAATTTTGTACATGCAGTACACATAACAGAGAACTTCATTCCCTTCGATGATCCCCAAACCGCAAAATTTATTTTTTCAAAAGTGTACCAATATGTACCTAAGTACTTATTTATAGTTCAAAAATATATCTACGTTGCGCTACCTACATCTCTAATATTTTAAATCTCTATCTTTTCGTGTAAGTTACCTAGTAACTACGTCATTATAGCCAACCGGCGCTCTCCGTAAAGACCAGCGCCATCTAGTAATTTCACCCGGAAGCTACGATTTAATGTCCCCTCCGAGGCACTTTGTTCTCGGTAGCTAAGCGTTAAAATTTATATGATGACATATTACAGGAAGTGTAGCAGGTATTTTATCAACAGCTACCTTTCACAATCCGGAGGGCATGTAGACAGTGCTAGAGACAGTACCTACCATGCGTTTTATGAGTACATAGTTAACTTTATAAACTGTGGTAGGGACAATTTTGCTTACTTAAGTATTATTTTGTGATAAAATTTCCATACAGCAACCGTAGCCTTTAAATGCTCGCAATACCAAAGACATTGCTCGTACGTTGCCGACTTTTAGGGGAGTGGAACAGAGGGACCCGAAAGGAGGAGGATAGGGACTCCGGTTCTCTGAGTAATTACAAAATTCAGCTGTAATAGATGCCGGGTACTTTACGCCGATATTCTGTGTGAGAGTGGTACTACCCCGTCGAGACCATCATTAGCCCATCAAAAATCTGTCAGATTTCCTCATCGTTATGTCAGGCAGTCATCCTAACCAGTGTCATTTATTCACCTTCAAACACTTTACATACCAACAAGAAGAAAATTAAAGGTCAACCCTTTGCAGACGCCAATCTTCCACCGACCACATGAGCCAGGCTTAATTGCATCGAACAATTTATAGCATAGTTGAAGCGGCGCCGGGTCCCGTAATTACGCGACCCTATGCAGGACGGGACAATTAACTGTTACCTGAAAATATGCTGCTTGGTACTGATTAACTGGATGTCTCTTTTCATATCTGTTGTCCTGGTACTTTTACAACTAATAATCATAGTATAGATAAGATTGACAGGCCCGTATTAATAAATCAATCTCAAGTCTGAGAGCAGTCTTGAGTACGCTTTTGACATGTCTATTTTACTTGTATGACGCAAAAATGATATTTCTAAAATCGCGCTCATACTTAAGATCGATTTATTCATGTGGGCAACAGGTAAGCAATAGTAATAGCCTTGATACCTTCAGAAAAATGTACCTATAATTAATATCTATTAATTTTATATAGGTATATTTAAGTAGGTAATATTAGTTTAAGTAGACTATAGCCCTCCACCAACTAAGAATGGAACAAAATCTATTGAAACTGAGCCGTAACGCATTTTTGATAATAACTTATTATTGTTTGTCTATTTCCGTTACAACTTTATGGAATCATTCCAATTTGAAAAGTTATTATTTTCTATGTCCTTCCGTTTGATAGTCCTTTTCTTTAGTCCATACTTACATATTTACAATGTTTTAATGTGAGTACCTACAAGAAAATTGATTATGCAAGATTTATGTATAAAAGTACCAAAAAAACAATTTGCCTACCTATTTAATGTGTAAAGTTATACCAAAAACGGTTTCCCAACGTAATTCTGTTAAACGTTGAAATGGCTGGAATAACCAAGGTTATGAGCGCTGCCTGTGACGTAGCACGCCCCTGACTTGACAATCACATGGCTCGTTGAACCGATGTAATTAAATCTACAGCGCTGCGTTGGAGGCTTAGCTTAAACATTTTGCTAACTGTATCGCAATATGTAAGTATTACATTTCAACTAATTAATTTGCATGTTGGCTTAAATTTGCATTGGTGAATACGTTTTTAAAAATTGAAGTCCATTTTTATAATTGTTTTCAATTCTTTTCATTTAGTAAATAATTTTACTCGTGAAAATTCAAATAGCAAAGTTTTTTTAGAGAAAATGGTAATCAACTTAATTTTTTACGTGTAAGTCCGAAACGTTTTTTTATTTAGTTTAAGTTTATTTTTATTTTATTTTATTTTATTGAAGTCTGAAACAGGGGTAAAAAGAGGGGGTTAATTGTTAAGTAAATACTTTATTTTCATTTAACCACAGAAATTAATATTGCTACCGATGATTTTAGTGATGAAAAAATAAATAGGTACATAATTATACAGCAACTGTGACCAAACTAAGCAGTAACTATTTAATGCAGCCAGTAATAAATTTTAGTCCTCACTTATTTATTATTCCTGCTCATTAATTACTTAATTGGTTAATTGATGCGTAATGCGGTCCCGTCAACGTTTTGTTTGCCCACTTAACTTTAATAAACATTTGCATTTCAAAAGTTTGAACATAAAATAATAATAAATATCGCCAGACGAACCCACCAACTGTATGGTCCCAAACTAAGCAATGCTTGCACTATGGGTACCGTACAATGGACTGGGGGCAATGCCAGTGACACCCATACCAGGGCAAATTATGAAAAGGCCATTTCCGAAATTTACCCTGACGGAAATCAAACCCGCAACCACCCGCTGTAGTGCTCCACGCTCGAAAAGCCCTACGCTCGAGCCACTGCGCCAAGCGGTCGTTTTGTTTAATTTAAGCTTTATTTGCTGTAATAAAAATTATACATAAGTACTTCGATAAGAATATATTGACCAATTGGATGCATGTCCAATACGTGTACAAGTAGCCTAATCTTGTTATGTAACTTCACACAATTGCACAATTGCATTTTTACTCAACTACGGCAAATGCAAAAGAAAGGGATATATTTTAGCAGTCTATGCATGCATGTATAATATGTTTGTATCATTTTAATGTTCCAAAGCAGTGCCTAAACGACTCATCCGATTGTGATAAATGAGGTAATTATCGATTTAATTATTATGTTCCGGGTGACATGAGCTACATTTTATACGAACAAAATCAATATGACAGATGTTAAATCTATAAAAGAAGGTGCACTTTTTTTGGCTATTTATAATCTCTCTCTCCTCTAGGAGAGAGAGATTATAAAAAGGAGAAAATTCTGAATTCGAAATATAAACATGGTACAGAAAAACCTTTTTTTACGATCTTTTAAACCTTTTTACTTGTTAATCAGAACTTACCTATACGAGTAGGAGGCACCCACTTTTGCTGTCGCGATAATCTGCCATCACGAGTCCATGTACGACACGGTGTATTCTAATAAAAACTTTAAATAATTAATGTATATCGAATGAATTCCAAATCGATTAAACAACAATGTTATGTAACTATAAAAATCGTTTGGAAACCCACAATCGAGTAATAAAATAAATCGAGTCTGCCCGCGGGAGTCACCGACGGAGCGAAACGTCAATTTTAATTTCATACAGCAACGCACAACAATGTGTCGCCAGAAAAAGCTTCAGCTAATGGCTGATGGGAAATGAAAATGAAATTAACGTGAGTTTATTATGAGAGACATGCGAGCAAAATATTAATAAAACGATTTTGATGTTGTTATTTTTATATAGTACAAAGTACACAAGCTTACTACCAGCCCGATGTTAAGCAACTGCTTAACATCGAGCTGGTAACTACCTGTAACCTATAGATAGATGTAGGTGAGGTTAATCTTAACTTCCGGCTTTCTCACTTATTGTAGGTAGGTATAGTGTATTTTTCCTTAAGATTCATGTATTTTTTATGTAATTCGTGTCTCAAAATTATTAAAAGACATTCTAATAGTAATTTAACATAATTATTCACATTTTTTTAACCTAATACCAATTGGGAAGCTAGTAATTCTAGTTATAAACATATATTTAACAATGAAATATTTAACATTATTTACTATTAGCTATTTAGTGGCAATGGTGTTGCCTGCTCATATTATTTTTTTATGCTGTTCCTGAGAATGTACACCATCTTTCATTCATTGAAAAGAGTAACCATTGAGTTTCTTGCCGGCTCTTCTCAGTGGAAGCAGCATTCCGAACCGGTGGTAGATTCTGACTGTTCATAAATGCTTTGTTGGCTTACATTAATAAAAACAATTTTGAATTTTGAATTTTGAAAACATTAAAAAGGCCTGCCAAGTTTGTTTACTTAATCCGCATCGTCAGGAAAAATACACCATAGGTAAGTTACATGGGTAACGGCGGCGCTGTCAGCGTGGCTGAAATTGTGCCTCTTGAAGCCTTTTTTTAATAATTTTTTTTATATCATAGGTATTTATTTAGCCGTTGATTAAGTTCAGTTTTTACGCACGCATCCTTAGTTTCCTATAGTCAACATTAATTGTTGTTTGTTAAAAATACGCTCTGATTAGCCATCGTTTTAATAAGAGCACCTCAGATTAACGAATAGGCAGATGACGCGCCTAGAACACAAAAGTGTGTCCACCAAAGCAAATACAAATTACAAAGCGAATACAATCTCGCGTCAGTACTGAACTTCGCGTCACAGCGCTTAGACGTCAAAGGTGGTTAGATGTTTTATTTTGAAAATGCCGTCTTGCGTAATTAAAAAGTGTAAAAGTTGTTCACAAAAACAAAAAAAAGCAGATGGCAAATCTTTCCACAGGTAACATTGTTTATTTTATAGTTTTGTAATTTATTTACCCACAATTTGATATCGCTCACTCGGAACACAAAATTTTGACAGTAATTGGTTGGTGTTGCCAATTTACATCGAAATAAGTTTCCTTGAATTACGGAAATGTGCATGGGGTGTAGAAAGATGATTAATTTATACATTTATATATGGAAATAATTTATGTATATATATAATATTATATCTTTATTTAAAACTCTAGTTATTTAATCAACAATAAACCAATCAGAGGTATATTTAGCTATTTTGCGATTTTGCAATGGCCTAATTAATGTACCTAATTATGCTTATAAAGACATCCAAAAATCTTTAATGTTATAATGTTCTTGAGTGATAATGCAGAGATCTTCAAATATCGATTTGCAGAAAAAATAAATACTAACTAAGTTTATTTTATTTTATTAGCATTATTCTGTTCAAATACCTACTACTTAAGTACCTAAATTGCGAAAGACCATTTCCCATTTGAACATTAGTACTACTGAGAACAATCGGAAAAATTATGGGAGTTCGTTCCCCAATATCTGGCAACTTTACACGCACACAGATGTACGTGTCCCTACAGTGCCGCTCCTAGTTGTCACGCACACATTTAATGCTATGTGGCTTCACATCGTTTGTTGCGTTTACTCCATCTGCGTTAATCTGAGAAGAGCACGTATTGAGAGGTATTCAGCAGCGTAGCGAACTTAATAAAATTTCAATATTGCAAAACAAATTATCTTCGCTTAATTAAATTACATTGGGCGATATTAATAAATTCTTTTGCGATACTCATATTACAGATACGATATTAATAATTATCGATAAAAATCTCATACATTTTTCAGTGGAATGAGAAACTTTTAATCTGGCTTAATAAGCGCCCCTCGAATTAATCAAGGTGGCGGGTGGGGTTTTCTTTGATCCCTCAAAGAAAACCTGTCCCTCTCTTAAACCTATCGACTATACAATTCAGGAAATGTGTGATAATATTTTTTAATTATGATATTTGAATATCTAATGATATTATACTAGAATTGATTAAGCCCGGATTTAAACATTTTTATTTAAAGGCATGCTTTATTAAAGAATTTAGAATAGTGGGGATGTCATTATGAGGATGTGGATTCTTTTCCTATCATTATTTAATGACAAAATTATAATTTAGGCAGGTACACATTGTAATCTGTCATACCTACAATAGGTATATAAGCCTTGAGTTCCGTGACTTCCTATGTATACTTCTTTAATCAGTGCCTTTTTTATAAAAGTCATTTTGTATTTGATTGTTATAATTGCGTTGTTTATTCCTCTTCGCTATATCTGTGTTAGTAGCACTAGTACATGTATCTGTTTACGCTTAGAAGCTGATACTTTAGTAGAAGAACGTCGCAGCCTAGGATAGGTTAGGTACCTACTTTAGATAAAAAATATTGTTTAGATATGCTAGCTAGGCGATACCTACTAGGTGTAAAAAACGATCTCAGTAGGTGTAGAAAAAGTTTCATAAAAACTGTATCACGTTACTAAGCGCGGATCAAGAATATTATCATTTTTTTTGTTTAGACACCCTGAAAGAAAAACCTCGCGAAAAAATACTCTATAAATCACCCGAAAAATACATTATCCCTGTTTCGTCACATATGTTTCTGTGTCGAGATAGCGTCGTGCGATGATAGCGGTGCATTATTGCCGGGGGGCGACACTTAACGACTGAGGAAACTCATTAAATGCCACCCGATTTATGGCGCGGCGGGGAGCTGATGTTCTTGCGCATACGGAACCTTAACCCTTTGGTATACTTCGCATGTGGACGGCTTTAGTTATTTTACATAGTGGTAGGCATCATGTGGAAAATCGTATATTTTTTTAAAATTTTATGGTACATTTTTACAATCAACTATTAAAAAAGAACAAGTCTTTAAGTTCAAAACACGGGCAAGCTTTATTTATATTCGGTGTGATTTTTTACTGTGTTTTTTAATATATATATAAATAACCTATGTCAATTGTTAATAGATACTGGAGCCAATTCTGTGGACGTCAAATCAAGACTTAACAAGGGTTTACACTCCTAAAAGAATTTATGCCTTCCTCACACGGTGCTTCAAATGGAAGGATGGCAAATATTGGCAATACTGTTGGTAATAGTCAAGAAATTTAAAATAATATTATAACAATTTCTTTGGTAGGTACCGACACAAGTAACGGACTCTAAGTGAAAATCAGTAACGAACAAAATACAAAGTGTCATTACACACAACTCAATTAACAAGTAAAGTCTCCAATAAAGATAAAACCCAGTTAAACTTTTAAGTTAAATCTTTAAAAACTCAAACTGTCTGTGAAGTTGGAACAAAAATCGAATTAATTCAGAAATCCACTTTGAATCTGAATTGCGTAAGGTTAAACTTTAGAATTGCGATTGTGTACCCAAATTAAACTTTCCGCTTTCCCCGTTCAAGTTTCCAATGATAACATTAACGTTTGAACCCTTGCTTGGATGCGTCTATATGTAGGTATCCTTGTTTGGTTAAATATATTTCCAGTATGCGGCCTCTTGTTACTCATCAGTCTGTCAGATTATGCAAAATCATGTAAGATTATTATGAGAAGATTCCATGTATGGTTGAACGTAGTTTGGAAGATATTATCAAGTTATTGATTAGCGAGAATAATTTAACAATGCTAGTCGATAGAATGCTATTTTATTTTATATTTTGATAAATTAAAAATATATAATAATAATAAATATTTTTTGGGTCTCAAAAACCCAGTAATAAAAAAGCGCCCAGCAAAAGAAGTATAAAATAAAATAATAATTCCTCATAATCATGTACGTAGGTATCTTACGTTAAAACAACAACATTATTAACGTTACGGATATCTTATTACAAAACAACCTTATTCTTTTCGATCCAAATGACGTTATTAAAATAAAATTTTAACAACATCCCCTTCTCTTTAATAAAACAAGGCGAAAAAAAATTGTGTTATTTACATCAACGATCGGCCGCCGGGAGATAAAAATCTTTTATCTGGCACTGAATGGGATGTTTGCGCTGTGATACCAAAGAAAAAAAACACCTAATTACTGCGGCTTGTAGCCTAAGGTGATTTCTTCAACCGTTTAAAGGGAACCATGCGGATAATTTTCAAAGAGACGGATGATTTCATAATTTCGTGATGTATTTAGAAATAAATGTAAGTAAATAATACTCTCTGGGAATGTGGGAACACCAAAAGAAAATAAAGGCAGTGTCAACTACCCTCAAATTGCAATCGAATAGTCAGACTATAACAAAATAGATAATCGCAACATTTCATACTAAGCATTTTGAAATAATTTTAAATTTAACCCAAATTACATAATTATTAAGTAATTAGATGCAAAATCCCTAGGTGAAATTTGGTAAATTAATTTAATCCCTTATCTCAAAACTACGTAATAGAAACACATTTATAATCGACTCCGCGTCACCGATAGTGCCTTTATAAAGGCCGAAGGTTGATCTCAAAGAAGCTAGTAGCGATATAATCAGGATGAAATACGGGCCCCATTCACTGCGAGGCGGTCAGATTGAATGATAATTAGCACCCCACCTTCTTCGGAGGTGATTAAGCGTTCAGATAGCTAAATAGATGGTAATATACATTGAACTGATTCACAGGAGTTTCAGTGGCCTCTGAATAGTTACAAAAGCAGTACATTTTGCTAAGAATATTATATGATTATTTTATATGCAGTAGTCAAGATTGTAGTAACTGCTTTAGTTCGTAGCAATTCGTAGCACATTCGTAGCATAATTCGTAGCTATTGTAGGGTTCGTAGCAACACAATTATGTATAGCTGCGCTGGTACTTTAGTTTCCAATTTAAAGATAGCTTAGATATAATGCTTATAAATTGTTAAAGAGTCGGTTCAGTAATTTACGATTTCAATTAACTATATTTGAAAGGATGGCCATATGTCACGGAGGAGACACGTTGAAAAGTTAAATTGCTCCAATTTGCGCCGTGCACCATATTGCAGCCGGTGCGGGGGTTTAAAAGCTTTTGCGAAGCGATGCGATTTTTCAACGATAAACTTTGTTTTATCGCAATCCGTACTTATGTAGGACTTGTTAGATGCTTTTGGAAGATATTCTTAGAAACTTGATAATATAGAAGATCCTCCTCGTACTGTTATAAATATTATATTTTCCAAAAATGTATGTAAATAATATTAAGATAACTTGGACCGTATTCTAATAATCTTTTTTTTCTGTAATTGGGGTTGGCTTTAAGTCTCCCTCTGTCCAAATATGCCGACCTAATGATCGATTAATAGAATTTAAATTCGATTATTAATTCCTAAATCGAATGCAATGAGTACCTACTTTGATCTGTCGACTTCGGCTCGCTCTCCACCCTTACCACATCTAACCGAATGCGTCCGCATTTTTTCTCCCTCCATTCTATTTACGAAGCCATTTGCTTCGTTTTGCTCGCGAAGCGCATCTCCTTTAAACTTGCTTGAATTATTTAATCGTTTAATAGAATTACGGCATTCCTAGCCCCTATCTGTTGCTCTGTTCGCTCCCCTAATTGGCTCGCTATGAAAATATTTATCATTTGACTTCTTTGACGGTGGTATCGGGAAATGCAAAAGCCAGCTCGTTAGAGGTAAGTGCAGTAATTGATTCAAGCAATTTCCAGGAATGGAAACTGATACCACTCGGTTTTGCATGTGTTCAGTGAGTTCAAATTGGCGTGTTTCGAATAGTAAAGCTGGTTATACGAGTATGTACATTTAACTGATGGACACAACAAGGTTCAGTTTCATGATCGGAAGTAAATTAATTTCTGGAATGTTAAATCGAATAAGTTTTTCAAATGAGCGAGTTTTTTGACCCCTTGATGATCTCAAACGCAGCAACATAATAACAACAATTTGGTACCAACATGAACCAGTCCGGTCAGTCAAAAATAACTACCTACCTAATGTTTCTTAAGGCTAAAGCGCCCATCTAGCCCGCGAAGTTCAAATTTTTTGAGTTCTTTTAGAAATTTTTCAAAATCTGACAATAATAAAAGACAAATTTTGTAATTCGCGAAAAAGACCGTGTGCAGTGCATTTATTAATATATCCAACTTACTCTAAAACATTTCAAGAACGACAGCTATCCAGATAATCTGGCAGTTTTTGTATATTTAGTGATTTACTAGTATCATATCCACCGTGATAATATTTAGAGTAAAATAAATGTATTAATAAATGCACTGCACACGGTCTTTTTCGCGAATTACAAAATTTGTCTTTTATTATTGTCAGATTTTGAAAAATTTCTAAAAGAACTCAAAAAATTTGAACTTCGCGGGCTAGACAGGCGCCTTCACCTTAATGACCCATACGAAATCGTTTAAGCGTTTCTATGAAGACATAAAATGTTGACGCGACCACTAATTGGGAGTGGGGAAGGTGTGAAGGGACAAATTGCCTGTTTTAGGGGTGACAATAAATTGATACGGGCACGGGAAATTACCATACAACCCCGGACGTATTTCACAATTGCTTTAATTACCGATGGCCCGAGCAAGTGCCGAGAATGGGCGCGTTCACCCTAGGTGGTTGTGTTTTCTTAACAATTGTTGGTTTGGTTTAAAGTTCCACCGAGGGTTGTTCGAAAGTTTGTTTGAATAGTAAGTACTCTTGCATGAATGAATAAGTTTTATTTATTTAACTCCCTATTATAAAAATCTTTTAACAATTTTGTGTGTACCTATAGGAAAATCGTTTTCAAATAGGTCAAATATATTTTTATCAGTGATTTGTATAGGTACCTACTGTTGAACTACAATAGGTATAGGTATATACGAGTAAATAAGTGAAATTATTATCTATCCTACTTCCTACTAATATTATAAATGCGAAAGTTTGTGAGTGTGGATGTATGTATGTATGTATGTTTGTTACTCCTTCACGCAAAAACTACTGAACGGATTTGGATGAAATTTGGAACACCGATAGATTATAACCGGGATTAACATATAGGATACTTTTTAACCCGATTATCTCGAAATGTTTGCTAATTCAAAATACTACGCGGATGAAGTCGCGGGGCACAGCTAGTAATATTATAAATGCGAAAGTTTGTGAGTGTGGATGTATGTATGTATGTTTGTTACTCCTTCACGCAAAAACTACTGAACGGATTTGGATGAAATTTGGAACACAGAAAGATTATAACCGGGATTAACATATAGGATACTTTTTAACCCAATAATCCAATACTACGCGGATGAAGTCGCGGGGCACAGCTAGTTTATAATAATTGTCAAAAAGCCGTCAGCGGTCATACACACGAAAAAGACGACACCGGTTTTTCTATACATTTTTGACAGATGAAGTAATGACCGTAATTGGCACCCGGATACAATGTGTGAAAATTCTCGGTGACGGGTTAACCGTGTCAATGAATACTAACAAAAATGTAGAAGACTTATAAAAAAATCTTACTTATAAAAAAGGATCACAGCACAGAAAATCAGACATAGAACGCATAATTTTCCTGGCCCCTACTACATTTTTTACACGCCAACATCTACTATTAAAACACAATAGAATGAGTCTTGAACGAGATCGCCGAAACCTAAACACACCATTTACACGGTACGCGGGGTGCGGGGGACGGTACCACTACGGGGGGTTATTTTGGACGACTATAAATTAATTTCGGCACAGGCACTGCAGTTAAGCCTCCATACATTTTAATTGCTTCCATTATCGGCCATTCTGCAAAATGGCGACCTGATGACAATGGAGAGCAGGTCGTGTTTTGATATGGGGGCTTTATTAGGATTAATTTTTGGGTGGGAATCTCGACTGTAGTGGTTAATTTAATTTTATATTATTAATTTATAAAATCCCAATTTTACTTCAGCACGTGCATTGATTATTAAATAAGTAATTTTATAAAAGCTCCTAAATACATATATTTTTATTACAAATTTGGTGGAAGGTTTTTTTCATATTTTCAGGTGCATTTATAAGCAAATTTATTCATTATGTTAATTACGATTCGTTTCAGATACTGAGATCAACCTATTATATAATTGAATGCAACGGAATAACAATAGTAGGGGAGCTAAAATATTTACCGTATTTTAATATTTA
This sequence comes from Notodonta dromedarius, assembly GCA_905147325.1. Classification (NCBI taxonomy): domain Eukaryota; kingdom Metazoa; phylum Arthropoda; class Insecta; order Lepidoptera; family Notodontidae; genus Notodonta; species Notodonta dromedarius. The sequence continues at coordinate 8,446,958 of LR990165.1, read as the reverse complement.
CGTGAAATTGATGATTTCGTTTAAAAAGTTTAAAATCTATTTAATATTTGTAAGAGATTATTGTAACTAAACATAATAATCTGCCACACGTGCGTGCATTTTATCTAACAAGTGGTTATAATATACTATAAAATAAACTTGAAAAAATTTACTTATAGGTCGAGTTTTTCTTTAAACGAATTAAACGTTATTATTTCTTAGGAAACGCGATCGCAGTCTTTGTGATGCCATCCCTTTTGCATAGTTCCCGAGAATGGCTGGCAAAGCAAATCCAATTCTCATTTTCTCATTACGGATCCTTGCTGTCTGCTCTTTGTGCCAACAGAAATACATTGTGAAGGAGAAAAAAACATTAATCCAGACTAGAGATGTCCAGACAATCATTTTATTTACTTTTTACTATCTCATCCGGTTAAATAAGATTTGTGAACAATTTTTTCGTTAGTGGCATTGGTTCTGTTGCCTGCGCGGGCCAGATTTGGTTACGGTGTTCCGTATTTTTGTTCCGGATCTTACTGCAGTTGCATTCAGTAGAGACACTGTATACTAGTTTTACTTTACAAATATTGCTTTAAATAAATCAGTGATAGCCGATTAGTTAAAGCACGCGTCTTATGGGCACCAGGTCTTGGGTTCAAATCCCGGCTCGCACCTCTGGATTTTTCGAAATCTATATGTGTGTTTTTTAAAGATTACTAGCAATGTGTGTTTATCACATTACTAGTATTCCCTTTAGGCCCCTCCAACTAAGCTATGCTTGTGCTAGGAGTGGGCTCACGTCAATAGTTTAATGGCCAGGATGGGCTTTATATGAGACCAACGATTCAAATATTTACTCTAAAATATATAATCAAAATAAGTTAAGTAACAGTTCTATGAAAAAATAGTACATTGTTACACGAGTGGTGAAAGTGACTTATTTAGTCCCGAGACGGGGTTTGGCGCCCGAGCGTAGCGAGGGCGCTAATAGTTCGAGGGACAAAATAAGTCTTTCACCCGAGGTAAACACTGTGCTTTTCATTACGAATACAAGGAAAGTAGAAACAAAAACAGGAATTGGCTAAAGAGATAATACAAGGAAGAACGAACAATACTCTACGACAAAAAAAAAATAAAGATCGGATTGCCGCCAATTTTTTTTTTTTTTCGTTGGCCGGCCAACTTAATTATTTAGCCATTATTTTTCATTTTCATCTTTAAATATTTTGCCCAAATCTATGTTATTTTAAAGAAATTGTTGAAACTAAATTATAATTAAGTCATTTAAAAATATATATTCTTTAATTAATACTTAACTTTATGTTATTTCAATTTTACATCGTGCTGTAATTGAGTGACTGTAGAAAAAGTTTGAACATGGTTCCATAGAAATGTGAAAATGGAACTAGTTTTTTTTTATAATTTGACAGCTGTCAGTTGAAAGCGATTCTCCCGGGCCAGAAAAGTATTACTTTCAACCCGCTCCTCAGGCAACTTCAGACCTACTTTCAGAGTATGAGTAATGAAAAATCATTTTTCAAACTGGTAAGCCAAACTTACACCCTGTATATTTAAGTGACTGCCGAAAATATTGTTGGTATAGGTCTACCAGAATCTCATGGCATTAAAAAATATAAAAAAAATGTGACTTTCATATGGCAATATCCATTGTCACCTGCCAAATCAAAGTACAAGGTTTGTCAACCGCTGTTGAGATTTTGTGATATCTTCTTGGCAATTTATTGTTTTTGTGAAAATGTCGAAAAAGCCACTTCGATCTCAAGCGAGAAATATTGTTTTCAATGTGTATCGTAAAATAAGGGAAGAAGAAGGCGTAAATCAAACTCAATCTTTGATTTTAAAGCGCGTCGTAGAGTTGACCGGTAAGTTGGACTGAGTTGTTTTGATACTTTTAGTTTATTTTATATTTTTCTTACTTAATTATAGCTTCTTTATAGGGGTTTCCAGTACTACTATACGGCGAATCATAGGTGAGGGCACATCGAACGATGGTGTATTTTCCACGCCTGGTAAAAAGAGGAGAGGGGGGAAGAAGAAAATCAACTTGGACAGTTTCGATTTACAGTTGATAAAGAATAAAGTAAATGAATTCTATACAGTTCGGAAGGAAATTCCAACAGTAATGAAACTGTTACAAATTCTTCGACAAGAAATTGATTTCAACGGTGGGAGAGAATCTTTGAGGTAAGAAAAATATTAAGTAATAATCCTTCTCACTCGTAAGATGAGGCTTGTGTCCTGCAGTGGGACGTATATAGACTGATGTTGATGTTGATGATTGGCTAAGCTATCGTTTCAGTAACATGATAAATTTTATTATTTTTTACAGACTTATACTTAAGGAGATAGGTTTTGAATATGTTAAATGCCAATCAAAAAGGATCATTTTGATGGAGAGAGATGACATAAAACTTCAAAGATATAAGTTTTTGAAGCGTATAAAGGAAAACCGCGAAGCTGAAGAGCAAAATAAATTGGATGTAATTTATTTAGATGAAACTTATATTCATGGTTCATGTTCTGTGAACAAGTGCTGGCAAAGCAAAGATATTGCAGGTCCATCTAAAAGCATATCACTTGGAACGAGGTGGATTATTGTAAACGCTGGTGGAGAAAATGGCTTTGTACCAAATTGTTGTCTGGTGTACAGGTCAACAAGTGTATCTGCTGACTATCACCACGACATGAATAAGGACAATTTTACAAAATGGGTGACAGAGAAGCTAATTCCAAATTTGACAAGACCTTCACTAATCGTTATGGACAATGCTAGTTATCATTCCGTACGTTTGAACAAACCGCCCACACAAGCCAATCGTATCGCTGATATAAAAGAATGGCTTCGTGCAAATGATGTACATTATGATGATCTTTGGCGTAAATGTCAACTACTTGAAGTAGTGAAACAAAACATGTCTGCGCCCTTATATGAGATAGATGAAGTATTAAAATCGCACGGTCACGAAGTTTTAAGGCTCCCACCTTATCATTGCACATTGAATCCTATAGAAATGATTTGGGGTATAATGAAGCAAAAAGTTGCTGATAAAAATGTTAATAGGCCTGCAAGTGACATTAAATTATTAACAGAAGAAGCTTTCTCACAAATCGGTGCAGAGGATTGGCGAAAATGTTGTGAACATGTAAAGAAAACTGAAAACGATTTCTTCGAGAAAGATAAAATAATTGAAATGCTGGAAGAGCGATTTATAATAAATACCTCTTTATCTTCATCATCTGATGAAGAACAAGAAATGCAAGTGGAGTTCTTGGAATCATTTTCTAGTTCTGAATGAGTTATTAACTTTTAACCGATATTATTGTTGCGACCTAGAAACTATTTGGTCAAATATCTCGAAGGATCCTTATTTTATCAGCTTTATACAAAAACGCATTGTTAGTCTAGATGTACTCCATCGATTAATTATGAAAGGTCTCAAAAATTGAATGTTCGAGATTGTAGGTATAAGGTGAACGCCTTTGCGTTATCGGCGCGACGGCGGCGAATACCTACTCGCGAACGAATACAAAGGAAAGCCAACAATGAGTCTCGGGATCGTTCGATTGCGATTATTATTACTTACATACCTCCGAGAATGTTCAGGAAAACACCAGCTCGCATCTTTATTCGATATATAAGAAGTCGACGACGGGCAGCGAGTTAGTTACTTCTTGGAAGCGACAGTGTACGGAACTAAAGTAAGCGAACGAAGAGCAATATACCAGTGACCTGAGCGATAATATTGGAATACTGCGAGTCTGCTAATTGATTCGGAACGGTGCTTGTTGTGTGTAACTAGTGTAGTGCTGTGTATTTGTCGAGTTTGTGGAGAGCGAAATAAACCCTTTTTACACGTTTAACGGCATTAATTGTACCTACCCCTGTACGTGTACGTAACATTATAATAAATTAGTACATAAAGTAATATATGATTGGATTTATTTTCTTTGTCATATTTTCCTATGTTAAGAACCCGATGTATAACAACATTCTTCATACACATACCTAGTATACTTCATGTTAATTAATGACTAAAGATATAAATAAAACTTAAACAGTATCAAGATCGTTTAATCCAATTTCCCCAGTATTGCACACAACAAATTTTTATTTCCCCATTTGCCATGAGATTCTGGTAGACCTATACCAACCAAATAGACATTAACTTTTTTGGAACTACTCTTCCATTCCCGAACTAGCAACATCAGCATAATATGATATGTCAATAGCGAAATTATAATTTGTGTTAGTTACGCGTTGCTCAAGGCGTGCTGTTTCTGTTTTATTTGTTTAGGATTGTTTTTGTTGGCCGCTCCCAAGAACCCCAAATTAGTTGCGAGCTAGTTGCCGCATGATTTATGAATATGGAACGATGTTAGCCTTGATTATGTGTTTGTGCGAATATTTTGCGTGTACATTGATGTATAAAAGTATTGAAATGGTTGAATAAACATACACACGAAATCTTATCTGATGGAAACTGGCGATGAGACTAAAGATGTGCTTCCATGAGTCAGTAACAGCCTTTTACTCTAGATTTGAAAATACCCAAGATATACCTCACCGCCCTCCGATCGAGTCTGTACTTACAGTAGCACGAGCATCTTCGATTTAGTTTCTTTAATAAGTTTTCTGTAATTTTATGTGAATGATTAAAAAAATGATATGATAATCTTTTGGTTATTCCTGAGTTAAAAAAAAATATAAGACCGATAAATCCAACATGTAGGTTATAATATAACTACATTTAAGATTTAATTTGTTTTTTGAATATTTTTTATTTTTCTACTTCATGTCATAAAAGATTTAAAATTTAAAAAAGCCTCGATGCGACGTGTTTTTATACTACAAAATAGCTGATAATATTCAAACCTCTGTATCGATTTTCATGAAACATAGCTAATACTCTCGATCAGAATACCTTTCTAACTAAAAATACAAAGTTAAAATCGGTTCATCCGTTTGGGTGCTACGATCCCACAGACAGACACACAGATAGACATGCTAAACTTATAACACCCTTCTTTTTCGTCGAGGGTTAATAACAAAATATAAATCTGATTTCGTCCAGAGATTTATTATTTTTTCCTACATCGCTTCAATGTTTACACAGTAAGGCCCTCAAGCTTCATTACCATCAAAACGACTTTCTTCCAAATAATACTTTATTATATTGATATCAATTTCAGCTTCAGGCAGCGGGACACGGCGCCAGCCCCCCGCTGACTCCGGTCATCCCTCCAGTAAAGCACCTACGATTGCGCCCTTACGTATGTTGTTACGTTTATCCTCCACGTAAACGACACATTTATTACTCGACGTAACGGTAGGTTATTTGTAGATGGACGATGTAAAAATATGATTCAAAAAGATATTTTTCTTTTGTTTTATTGGTGAAGCAGTTTTGTATAAGTTTAGAAATAAAATTCTTATTTTTTGTAAGAAACATGTAGTGATAAGGGTGTGTGAAGATATAGAAAATTACAAAAAAATAGCAGCGGGTTTATAACCATAAATTAAATTAAATAAGAAATTAATATCGCCCGACTGAAAAGCCAGCTATATAGTTCCAAAACAACGCTTGTGCTTGGGTAACATACAATTGACTGGGAGCGATCCCAGTGATACTCAGACCTAGGCAAATTACAAAAATGCAATTTCCGAAATTTGCCTCGTCGGGAATCGAACCCGTAACCAGTGCAGTGAGCCGAGCGGTCCTACGCTCGAGCCACTACGCCGCCAGGCGAGCGTCCAAGATTAGATGGACCATAAGCTTATTTTCCGACTTTGTTATATAAAAACTTTAAATTGAAAATAACAGCAATCTTCTTTCAGATCACATTGTCACATAACACCATTCACTTTCAAGCATCCCATCCTCCGTCTGACCCTTAATCCAGTGAAGCGGAAAATACTTGATAAAACTGAGATGGGTTTATCTCCGCTATCACGAGTGTGTCACACGGTAAATGAACCCTTTTCCTTCGGAGAGACAAACTAAAAAAGATAAAATGTTCCTTAGCGGACATTAAAGCGGATCCGAGTGAAGAAGGCTATAAAAAGACGGCCCACGGCCCCCGGGACCGCAGGCCCGCGTCCGCCGAGCCAAATTAAACTAGATAGACTTGACAATCGTATAAACTCGTTCGCAATACATATCGAAGGCCGAAGAAGAAAAGGTTTCTCGTTCTCTTGAACACACAAGGGGTATTATACCTGGGACGAAAATCTGCCAATTTAACATATTTTCATTCCATTAGAAAACTATTGGTCATTATTATTATCTTCGTGGCTCTATTGGTAGTCTACTGTTAAATCCTGGGCGGTCAAATGTTGTCGACTAGGGCCCGATTCTGTTGACCCTTGACTCGAAATACATCAAAACTAACGTATCGCGTATCTGAATACGTCACTTTTGACACTTTTCCTATAGAAAAACTGTAAAAACCATTGGTAAGTATATGGTAATACGGTATTATAATGAAAATATTTTTTTTTAATGGATTTCCAAAGATTTCGGGCGAAGATTCGCACATTACAAAAAATAGAGACGAAATTGAACATGGTATACCTAACGTATGTTTGCTTACAAAAATCAAGAAATCAAATAACCAATCATAGGCATTTAAATGTAGAGCCACATCTAATACACTTATAACTCTAAGGTCCCCGCCGATATCAGTACCGATGCCCTCCAGAGCCGGAGGTAGGTAGTCACAGCATCTCAACCGTGAAATTTTATCTAGAGAATTAATCTTCAAAAGTTTCCGAGTTCCGCCCTTTTGTCTTAGACGGTTGCAATAAAATTTATTCCTACCTTATAATCGGAAACGGATAAGGGTACCTTTCCCCATGGGCGCAATGATTTTCGTCATTTAATTTCCAATATTAGATTGGTAATTTGGATAAGTAGCTTCATTATTAATTGGCTAATAAAATGTAGATTAATGTTGTATTTATAATGATTGAAGTGATTCGGTTATAAATAGGGTGGATTGAAAGAATAAATTAAAATAATGCATATGTCAAATTTTAGGTAACATTAAAACACAGGATAATCGTGACAGGCAGGATAATACTTACGTTCTGGTTAGGAGACGTTTTAAGGAAAGCCATAAGTGGAAACTTAATGCCAAGTCAAAGACGCTGAGTTGTCATAAATGATGAGTGATTTTGTCATGAACGATGATGATGAGTGATCATAAAATCAGTCATGATTGATTTATGGTATAATTATTTCTAAGCATCAAAATGACTACGAGACATGTTATATTGAATTGTCAAACTTAGTTACTACCTAATCCTTAAACATTTTTCAAAGTTACTGATTGCCGCGAAGCTCATGAAAGTGGTGATGGAATTAAACTCATTACGTTGGCAACAGTGGCTCCGAGGCGCCAACCGCAAGCTTTTTGTAATTCAGTGACAAATGAACAGCGGCCTGAGAGCGCACCACCCCGTTGGATTCCATACATAGATGTTTAATGAAGCAGAAGCGACACTTGAAACCGAGCCTTATAAATAGATACCTAAGACTGTACGAGTATAATAATAATGTCACCTTAAGCCTTGACAAATTGCCCATGAAAGTGTATGCATACGGAGGCTATCCGCGATTTATTTTAAATCAAGCGAATTTGTTCGCCGGGTAACTTTTATTTACCTACCTACATTTGATGATACTATTTGACACAACTTATATCGCCAAATGGCCAGTAGCGGGTGGTCAATAATTATGTAGGTAGTTAAAAAAAATCTGATTCCGATGGCCTTTTCATAACTCTTAAACCTTTCGAACGTCGCAAAAATAGAACGTTAATTGTTCAGTTGCTTTGCTCCTTATTCTTCTTCTTATCTCATCAGCTCGTCGCCAACTCTGATGTCGGAGTTCCCAGGCCGGAAGCCGGGATCGACAGCTTAATGGAATCGCTCAGTTGTAAATGCCACTAGCAGTCACCCATCCAGGTATTTACCGCCTCGAGCGCACATTTTGGGAACGTGTTATGCACATAGTATACCTATTATATTATTGTACGTGAAAACGTACATTGGTGCACGTCTCTACCAGGATTACCACACACGACTTTCGGAACAGAAATTACTAATAAAAATAATAATAATTAATAATTATTAATCTTTGACGATAATTGCGACGCGCCGGAGCTTGCTTCCGTACTTTACGCGGAGTTGAGTAAATGCTCTCTTACGGGCTTCCATTCATTTGGAATTGAACGTGCCGGATATAACCACGGTTATAACCGCCGCGTTATAAATAACTGCACGACTTCACGCGCCCGTTCTAATTCGATTTAATTCGCTGAATGTGTTCACTGGGCGTTCGCGTGATTGTTAATTGGTAACTGAACGGATACGGTGTGAAGTGAGTTGGTTTGGGAATAACTTTCGGTTCTATATTCGTAGACAGTCCAAGTAAAATGTACCTGAAGCATACATATATTTTACAGAGATTACAAACTACGTGAAATAACTTAATACAACAGAATATAATACTTTATTAAAGTACATTAAGTACTGTGTAAATAATTTTGTGTAAAATAATAAAGGTTAATTTAATCCTGATTGTGAGCCGTTACATAAACCTATTCTAATTACTAGCAAATACATATATGTGATAAAAAATATTATAAACACAACCATAATTATTTATCGTGTCTGGTTGCAAAAAGAAGGTAGGTTTAACCTAGCCAGCACTGACAAGTACTGCTCGGATCAAAGACGCAAAACAAACAACTATTAATCCCATGTTAACATGAACTATCTTGCCTCCCGGCCACTTGCCATAAAAACCCGGCATCCCTTCGGTATTCAGATCACACCGACACTTTTGCGAATCAAAGTAAAGCTCAAAGCAAACACTCGTTGAAAATGCGATGTAAATAATAAAAAGGTACGTTGTGTGGCACCGGCGAGTGTGACAAGATAGTGTGATATTAGGGAGACTTTGCTTTCTGTGTTTATCAGATAAAAAGTGTAATTATTATTCAGTGTTGTCTTTTATTTAGACTAAATAGCTCTACTACGAGTTCTAACCTCGCTAGTGTTACCATCTACGTAAAATATTTGTAAAATAATTTGCAGTAGGTACAGTGCCTCTAACGGCCATGGGAGGAACTAACAATTTGTCATACAAATGTTTGTTAGCTGAGCCAAACGACTCAAAAAACGTACCTAAACTCGCAGTACAGATACAAGTCAAAACAATGGATTAGAAAACGCTTGATTATTTCTGCGCGCACTTAGACGGGAATGTGTTTTATTTTAATCATACTAATATAATAATCATACTAATATTATAAAGAGGAAAACTTTGTTTGTTTGATTGTAATGAATAGGCTCCGAAACTACTGATCCGATTTGAAAAATTATTTCACTGTTGGGAAGCTACACTATCCCCGGGTGACATAGGGTATATTATATTTTAAAAAAAAATAGGGATCCTTACTAAAACTCCAATAATGTAACCGTAATGTACCCGTGCGAAGCCGGGGCGGGCCGCTAGTAATTTATAATAACAATGGTCAATCCTCTCACTTGATTCGGTTCCAAGAACTTAAGAAGGGAAATAACATTTTTTATCCAACTCGATCAAATTACATAGGTTACATAGGTACTCAAAGGATAAAATGGCCACTCACGTCACACTTTCCAAGCGTGCTTCGTCCGGAATACAATAAATTGAAGCCTGGTTGCCGTACACCTGAGAGCCTTCCTCGGAAGGCTGTCATTCGCGCTATTGTAGCGAGGCGGTCCCCTCTCGCGGTTTATTTCAGATTCAATATGCACTACAGTCGAGGGTGGAAACCATGAAATATGGTGGAACATCAGCCTGTGTGCGCCTATTCCTAAAATGGCTTTGAATATTTTTTCACTTTGCTTAGTATGTCGTTTGCGGCGATGGCTTAAGTGCTCTGACTTATAATGTACAGAATATTCGTCAATACATAAGTACCACAGTTATTCCGAGCTGCAGTCTTCTGATTGGAAATAACTCTTATGATTGCCAATATCCGGTAAGAACGGGACTACAAAAAGTGAAACATAATTTGACTTTATAATTTGTAATAAAAAAGGTTTTTTGTCTTTCAAACTATCTATATTTTACCCTCATTTATGACCTGATGGTTCATTGGTTCGAGCATAGGCCACCCGACTCACTACACTGGGCGATAGCGGGTTCAATTCCCGATAGTTGTTTTTTTAGTCTGGCGATATTGTTTAATTATTTCTAGAAAATAATTTGGTATTATTTAATATACAGCCTAGAATGTACCCAGATTATGGCGAACAGTATTCTTTAAATCTGCGTATTTAAATTATGAAACAAAACGAAAAAAGTACGCTTAAACTAAACGCCGAGGACAGTCGTTTTATAAACGACACTTGAAAGCTTAAATCTGGGACAAGTCCATTTCGTAAAGAGCTCGAGTCCATTGTGGAAACAGTCTCGACGAGTTACTCACTTTAGTTGCAGTATGAATGGATTGTCCGTGTCGCTTGCTATTTTAATCTATTCATAATATATTAAGTAACACTATCTGGGTGCCTTAAGTTTCGCGGCAACATTTGTAAAATGTTATATCGCATTATCTAACAGCAACATCGTAGAAAAATAAATTAGTACACAAACATTTTAAATGTTATCACAACAAAACACATCACGACATATATTACTATTATGTATCGGCGTCAATATCCTAGTGGTTAGAGGGTCCACCCTCGTAGCTGAAAAGTTCCGGGTTCGATCCCCATCCTGGCCATTAAACTATTGACGTGAGCCCACTCCTAACACAAGCAATTAGCTTTGTTGGAGGGGCTCACGGGAATACTAGTAATGTGATAAAATCACATTGCTAGGTAATGTTTAAAAAAAAATAAAAAAACAATATATTGAAATACTCAATCTCGAACAATAATACTGTAGGAATTTGCATTTTTAATAGATATGCAAGATTGACCTTTAGATTTCTCTGTGAAAATACATGTGTATAACTGTGTATAACATTTGAGTTTTAAATTACAAAACTTTGAATATTGGTATTTTTATTAGCTTAAAAATGTTTTCGCAGCTATTTTGTACCCCTCGATCTTTTATTCAATAAAATTCGACCCCAAACGAGCTAAATAAATACCTGTACTTAAGACTAAGAATCATCAAAAACCAATCAGGTTACTACTTCTTACGGCAATTGATACATCCTTATCAATTATTAATTTTGATACAAGTTCGACATCTGTTCTAGGGGAGGCAAACGTTCCGTACAACATAAGCGGCTTTTCTATTCAATTTCTAGCTGCGGATCTCTAATTGTGGCCGCGTCCCTAGGGTTTGGTATGCGGAACCATATAATGTCATACAGGGAATGAAACCTCTCTATTTTATGGACAGCATTTTGAAAATGTGTAGGATATTGTGAGAAATTTATTTTTGGTACAACTTCAATATTTATTGATAGTGGCAAGATATTTTTATAATTCTGTTTAATGGAAACGATATAACACCTGTTCACAACAAAATCGTACCAATGAACAATAAACTCTATATTTAAGTAATGTAGTGACTTATTTCGCTTACAATGAAAACATTTAAAAAAAAGTTTTATCTGCGGATAAGATCCGTCATTGCCAATAAGCGTGAGTTAGAAGTGGATATTATGGTTGAGTAGGTACTGACGCTATTCAGCAATCTATGTTATAAAATCAACAAAAACAAGCTCAACGTAGCCAAGTCTAATTTAAATTCTCGATGCACAGATTTAATGTAAACATTGAGGTGCCAATATGCAGCAACACATTATAGTATCGAAGCGGAGCCTTCTTGATACTTTAAAAACCATTGACATCACAATTTTGTACGCAAAATGTTTATTTTTAATATTATTTGTAAGTTCAGGACATGGGTTGTTATAGGTGTGAGGCATATGCATTGAAAAACATCTTGCGGAGTATCAAATACCTGGTCGAGTAAATATTTACATACATTGCACAGTCGCGCCCCTAGCGGAATCGTGCAGCTTTACTATATGCAGTCTAGGATGATTATTATACGCAGTCTTTCAATTACTTGATCGGCATTTCAATAAGCTCAGAATTCATACTAACTCCCCTTTACCTTGAGTGCGAATTTTCTCGTAAGGATTACTTTATTATTCCCTGTATTTGTCCAGTTTTTATGGAAAATTAAACGTTTTATATAACTTCTTACTGTCCAAGAACGGTGCTGTTCAATTTGTTATACGAAATACGCAAACTACAAAGTATAGCTTTTGCTAGCGAAAAAACTTTTAGAGACTGTTGTTTAACCATCGCTCGTTGAGTTTCTACATTGTTCGTCAGAAAAATATAGGATAAAATAACTCGTTTTCTACAGTCTCTACTGGTTAAGATACATTGTTAGTTCGTTTTCTAGGGACGTCACACGTCAGAAAGTTGCTTTATAAAAACATGAGGCTCACACAAAGTGGCATCAAAGTGTTGCGAGCGCTGCGCCGCAGATGCGGGCGAAGTTGCTTTAATAAATTTATAATAAACTGAACGGGATTGTTTTCTAGTGCCTGTTGTGGAGGCATTGACATGGATTCTGAAGAGTTGTTTGAAAAGCAGATAGATAACCTAAAGGTAGCCCCAAGGTGCGACTTCTTAGACTCGGTAATAAAAGTAACTCCTCTAATATCAAAATTCTTGAAAATCAGTTAGCGTGACCGGTTGAGAAGCATTGGTCTAGAAGCATAATATTTTGCACAGGAGTTTTTTATATATTGTAGGTAAGCAGTAGGAACATTCATTTTTATTCATTACATAAGGAGGTTATTATGTTAGACGCTGCCTAAACTGTCTCTTGGTGGTCGCGTTGTCAGTGGACTGTATTCCTTTTGACTGTTTATTACTTAAACCGCACATAGTCACAATATTTATTCTGTTGTTGCACATCTTATTGCACAACTTTTTATAAAACTTGTATATGAATCGTACACAATGTAAGTGGCTGCTTAGAAGAAAGAGGTGTTGCCAGTACATTTGAATTGATTTTGAAGCGACGCTTTGATGGATGTTCGGAGCTCTCGCCGCGCGGCCACTTTCAGTGATAAGCGTCAGTAGCGTTACACGATATATATATAGGCATACAAAGTGGCAGCTGCGGCGCTCTACGCGCCCCTAGACGGCACTGCTATATACTTGAAAGGTTCGCTTCTTTTAGGCGTCCCTAGACGGCACTGTTATTTTTTATATATATTATTTACTATGTTGTTAACAAATGGGGGAAGGAAGGCCCCATCGGGCATACAGTTTAGCAGTTCTGTAATAAATATGCAAACATCCAATTTCAAAGTCATGTTCGTATGTTCCAGCATAAGGTGGAACGGAGCTCCAAACGATTACGGTAATGAGTGCGATGATGAGTTCTGCAACCGTTATGGGGGTAATGATCGCCCGCACCTGCGACTCGCTACAGATTCAGCCAGATATTACCTAGACTGAAATGTACCTAGATCCTCATATTAGATATTCAAATTTCATTCAAAGAAATATATATTTTTATAATAGGTGCAATTTTATTAAAATAATTTAGGCTGTATAATACCTATAAGCTTGATGGTTGTATATAAAGCCTCATATAACCCTTAATTTTTTGGAACTGTTACTAAGAAAATATTTTTATGTTTTTGCCATTATTAAACAAGGTAAGTACGCCAAAACAAACGTAGCTTAAAAACTTTAATTTCGTACCAACCTTTCCGACGCACAATATACGGAGCACATCGACGCTTATTACCTCACCAGGAGCTTTGTTGGACCCCCCACCCTCCTGAATTTAAATGGGGAAATTATTTTCAAGTATTTTTCGGAAGAGAAGTTTTATTGTATTGTTTGATTGCGTGTCACTCTGATAGATGAAGGCTTTCAAATGGCGTTCCCTTTGTCATTGGACCTGCACCTAATGTTGGATCACGGTTCACGGATTTATTAAGAAGTTCAGCTTCCTTGTTCGTGAAGTTTAATGGTCGTTTTAAAGTTTTTGAGCGCATAAAGTTGGAACAGTAGGTTTTCGATTCATTTACAGTTGAATATTACTTTTGTGCTTGTGTTTTATGGCACAATTTTTGTTTTATCTTTGAGGAGAATTATTCTTCTCTATATAACGAAAGTTTTCATAAGTCAAGTCAGTAATCGTACATAATAATGTAGGTAGGATAGAAAATATAAAATATTATATTTACAGGTATTAGATGGCATCCGTATGAACCGTATTGAACCAACATAAAAAAAACAGATTCGTTTCTAGCCTATACAGGTATGACCTAGACAGGGTGTTTTTTTAATTCATGCAGGATTGTATTTTAATTTTACACAATGAAAATGCTAAATAAACTAATCGGAAAACTCCCTCTTTCCTTTAATTCAAACGTCCCCAAAGGGTGAAAACGTTAAAACTTTTAAAAATATTAAAAAACGGGAAGCCATCCCAAACACAGCATCCTCCCATTTGGGGCAAAACGAGGTGCAAACTCCGGCCCCAAAACGTCCGCAACGAACGAAATAAGACAAACACCATTTAGGTAACAAGTATTTGGGAAGCGCACCCGGTACACGAGATTACAATTTGTAATTGTATTTAAGTTTACCTTAAGCTGTCTGTGTATTTGTAATTGCTAAGCATTTTAATAAAATTGAGGAACAAGAAACAATTTGAACACCTTCGCGGGTGAAACCTGGCCATAAGTTTGCTAATTAAAAAACAATTGAAAAACCATTGATCATTATCTTCGTGTATTTGAGTCCTTTGCCCAGCACTGGAACATTTAATAGGCTATAATTAAAAAATCATAATAACACAACAAATATGGAATAAATATAATGTTGTTGAATTTAAATTCAATGAAAATAGTAATTATTATTATTTTGTTGTTCTCAAAAAAGAAAACGTTTATCTTATCGAAAACGGGTGGTAACATTTTCACTATCCCAGCTTTTTCAGGGCTACCCATGATCAACAAAAAAATTAAACAAGACTGTTGCCATACTCAATTTTCACATAATATTTTTAAAACATTATAAACCTCTTCTCAAAGCGTTGTTGCCACGTAAATATTCATGTCTCTGCGCTCCAAAAGTTTGTTCATAAAAATTATAACAAAATGTCCTGCATTGATTAAATTCATGAAAGTTTCAACGGAAACTATAAAAGTTTACGAACTGAGCGAAGACCGACGTCTGGGGAATCATAAATGGGATCAGAATGAAGAAGAGCTTTTTATATTGCACAAAATATCGCATAGGTTTGAGAATACAAGCCCATTTTTGCAAAAGTGATTGTAATGACGAATCAAACATAAAATTAATAAATAACCTAACGATTACAGTCTTACCTAGTACTTAGAAGAATCTAACTTGATGTTGTCGGAAAGAGATTTACATTGAAAAATGCCTCGAAGCAAGAAAACTAAACCCAGAATAAAATGTGTACCTACCATTGAAAAATGTTTTTTTTTAGTTCCCATTAGCCTTTTAGTATTTTCTCTTGTAATTACAGCAACATTTATGAATACGACGTATGACGTAGATAAACCTATAGTTTAAATTCAAAACGATTAAAATATTAAAAAGACTGTACTAAGAACTAAAACAATAATTTGTTGTCGTATTTTTTTCTCGGCATCTGATATCAGAACTTAGTTGAAGTCTTCTTAAGACACCATAATATGGTTTTCCTTAACCAATAACAAATTTTCAAACAGAAACTTGTTAAAACATATCCCCAGCTCGTATCAATGACCAATTCACAAATGAGTTCCCACTTAAGATCCACAGAGGCTCGCTGTATGGCCTAATTCCGCCGACACACTTGGCCTAATTCCGCCGACAATCGTTGTATCCTTACCCAGCCAAGCTTGAAGTCGATCTCTCGAGACCGATTGTAGCGTTCGTTACCTCTCGAGTGGGGACGAATAAGCGAATTGAACAATTTTAACCCGTGCTCAACTTGGAGGCGCCGTGGGTCCAGATGGCGGAATTTTTGGCAGGAACCCGTTCGTTTTAATGAGCTTTGTTTTGTTTTAATTGACCTCGTTAACATTGCGGAGGAGGACAGTGTTGGCTCGATTTACGGACGATAAAATGTTTTTGCGTTCGTCAAATCATGTTGGGGACCGAATTATGCAGTGGTCTTTTAACAGCTGTGATGGAAGTTAAAAAAATATTTATACAATTTATAAATTATATATAATTGAACAAGTGGTCTTAAAACATTTGAGCCAATAAATAGATAAGCACTAAGCAAATGTAAGGCATCGGAGTTGCCAGATAGCTAAAAGAAAGTAAACTTTTAACGCCATTTTATGGCAGGTTCGTTTTCTTTTTTTCCTTAGGTGATGGGGGCGGTCGTGTTCTCCATACATATTTCATTCCGAATTTATACGAGACACACAAAGTTTTTCCTTAAAACAATGGATTTTATCACTTCTAAATAAATTATTGTATTCGCATCTAATGATTTCAGGCATTTAAAAATAGATTAACATAATCAAAATCGATCGTAAAATTTGTTAAATTTTACGCCTGTGTGTGTGAATTTGTCAGCGCCATCTGACTAAATTAGGCCATTATTAACATAAAATTTGTACTTTGAGTAAACTGCGTGCTAATAGTGTACTAGTTGAAATGACAGATGGTGGTGACCAAATTTTTATTGCAAATATGTATATCCCTATATTGCGCCATCTATATTAATAATTCCGTCAAAGGGTACGGTAGACTCGATTGAAACGTTACCAGAATAATAAAACTTAAAAAAATAATGATTTTGAGTCGACAACATATATCCGCAAAATTCGGATTGTCGTGATAAACAATGTTATAATTATAATATTCGGCACAGTACCGCCATATTTTCTATGAACGCATGTCAGTCAGTGTCAGTGATGACAGTGCCAGTGTTCTTAGTTGGCGGGCCATATTTTTAAAGAAAGAAGAAGAAGTGCATTTATTGATTGAGCTGTCAGAACAAACAAATTCAGTGTTCAATGTTCATGATGTTTCCGTACGAGTATTCATTTCATTTAGTTTTGCTTTGCATAGTGATTAACTTTCATCATCATCATCATCAGCCTATGCTTGTCCACTGCTGGACATAGGCCTCCCCTAATGAGCGCCATAGCGCCCTGTCTTCAGCTTGCCGCATCCAGCATCTGCCTGCAGTCTTTCGCAAATCGTCATCCCACCTGGTCGGAGGGCGTCCTACACTACGCTTGCCGAGTCGAGGTCTCCACTCAAGAACACGTTTAACCCAGCGGTTGTCGGTTCTTCGCGAGATATAGCCAGCCCACTGCCACTTCAGCTTGCTAATTCTTTGAGCTATGTCGATAACTTTGGTTCTCTGTCGGATGTATTTGTATTTCTATTAACTTTGTTTGGATGTAAACACATCATGCCGAAAATTGTAATGAGTCACATTTCACCCGAGCGAAGCCGGGTTTTCATCTTTTATTATCATAATAATAACATTCAATAAAAAAATGAAGTAACGAGCTAAGTATTTTTAATATTTTCCGGACATAATACAATACTAAGTTTCTAATAAATAAATTAATGTATCGCCGACATGATAGGTATCAGATAAATAAATAAATATCGCCAGACTTACTCATCAACTATATGGTGCCAAACTAAGCAACGCTTGTACTATGGCTACCATACATTAAACTGGTGGCGATCCCAGTGACACCCAGACCTGGGCAAATTACGAAAAGGCCGTTTCAGAAAATTTCCTTTGTCGGGAATCGAACCCGCAACCATCCGATGTTGTGAGCCGAGCGGCCAACGCTCAAACTACAGCGCCAAGCGGTCGTCAATTCGCCACACGAGGTACTACGTTGTTGCAGACGCGATGTTGTCAATTGGTAGAGAGCGGCGACTTGACAACGTCGGATGTCTATTATAAAAGCGTTTGTTGTCGGAAATATTTTTTTCGTTTAGTGTATTATAGGTAGGATCACAGATATAGATTTACATTAACATTTACATAGATAACGCAAGTATCACGATTTGTATTGAAACCAAGCGTGCCAAATTTTTAACACTTACTGTGACGTCATAGATGGCGGGAAATCCAAACCGATTCAAAGACACCGATGCCGCTGATGCCCCTCCGCCCGCTACGATTCTCTCGAGTGATTATCTCGCTCATACTCATATTTTTATATCTGTAGTCGTGAAGGACTGTAAGTTATAGGCGACCAACCTTGACGCTTGGTCGGGGTTTTCCGACACGCTAAGTACATACATTTGCGTTATCTATGTAAATCCATATATGTGGGTAGGATAGTGTTGCCGCTGGCTTAGGATTACCGTATAGGTACATAAAAATGAAAATTTACTGTATTTGCCAAATAAATACCGAACCTGGTATATACAAACCATAGATACTACTGTACTATCTATACAAATAAATAAAATTGGAGTGTCTGTTTGTAATATCAAAATAACACCTTTTCACTAAGTGCATATCAAAGTACATACGACACCTATTGTTTAAGCGTATTCCAAGTTTAAAGTGTTTGTTATGGACAATTGTCACTAGATGTCGGTATATCAAAATTAGATCGCGCTATCGTGTGTGGTAGTTTATTTAGTAAGGTTCCTTGATGTTTTTTGGTTTGTATGTACAGTTTTCTACTAGTTTGCTTGCTGAATAAACCTTCAGTTTTAGACATAAAGTTCGTTTTCATTTGAGACCTGGAACGTGCGTGTTCATGGTCCAATACGAGTCGGATACTCGCGCGAGTGAAAGCCCCGATGGCTAGTGAGTTGGCGTAGTAAGTCCACACCCTAGTAAAGTGTGTGAGGTGTTGGTGTGGAGCTGCCTGAGCAAGGGCGGAGACCCTGAGCCAGGGCGGAGACCCCGAGCCAGGGCGGAGACCGGAGCCAGGGCAGAGTTCTGGAGCCTGGGCGGAGTCCCGGAGCTAGGCAGTTTGGAGATCGCCATCGCAGTCGTGGGTGGCAGAGTTGACGTCGTATAGTAAAGTGAAGTGGTTTGTTGAAGTGAAATCGTGAGTACGTTTTGGTTCATTTTTACGAGTACCTACGAAGTAAGAAGAGAAAATTGTGTTGACTACAGGACTTGTAAAAATTTACTCATGTTTGCTTCAACTTAGAATTATATTAAGGCATAAACGTCCGACGGGGAATCTATGCACGATTTGCATAAGGTTAAGCAGTTCGAAATACTTGTAATAATTTCGGAATTATTTCAACTCGTAGTAATTAAAATTGTAGGTTAGGCAATTTGACATTTTCTTTGAAGTTGACTTTGTTGATTTTCGAGTAGTTTGAATTTGGAATATTGTGTTAACATTGAATTCAAAACATGGAGTCTTTATATAAATTGCAGAAAGATAAGAAACTTATTATTGAAAAGGCTAATTCTAATTTTAAAAAATTGCCTAAAGAAAGAATCACGTTCTCTTATGTCGAAAATAGATTAGAGTCACTTGAAGCTGTGTGGAATGGGTTCATAAACACTCATAACCACATAGTACAAGCTGCTACGGATGACCATAGGAAATCCGATAAGTACTTTACTGGTGACGTCTATGAGAATGTTGAGGAAGTTTATTTAGTGTATAAGGCCGAATTAAAAGATGTTTTGAATCAATTTCGCAATACTGGAAAACAAATTGTAAAGTCAAACTATAATGTAAGTTCAGTAAATAATTGTAGTGTTAAATTGCCAAAGATTTCAATTCCAGTTTTCTCAGGAATTTATTCAGAATGGACCACTTTTAAAGATTTGTTTACGTCGTTAATTGATAAGAATGACAGTTTGGAGGATGTGCAAAAAATGCACTATTTAAAGGGCTTACTTTCTGGAGAAGCCGAATTACTTGTCAGACATGTACCCGTTACTTCGGATAATTATAAAGAATGTTGGTCTTTGTTGCGTAGTAGATTCGATAACAAACGATTTCTGTCGAATTGTTTGCTGCAGCGTTTAATGAGTCAAACGAATGTAATAGAATCTTCAAGCGCTATAAAGGGTCTGTTAGATACCACTATGGAATGTCTTAATGGTCTAAAAAACCTCGGAGTAGATATTACTACGTGGGATATTATGATTATTTATATCGTTAGCTTAAAGTTAGATTCCGAATCCCGTAAACTATGGGAAACCAACATCAGTTCGAAAGATCAGTTACCCAAGCTTTCGGAATTTAAAGAGTTTTTAGAAGCTAGGTTCCGCGCGCTCGAGTTTTTAGACACAACATCCGATAGACCCAAACCAAATGTAAACTTCAGCAACAAGCCAAAAGTACATCATGTTGTTAGTACCGATAGTAACGCTAATGTAAACTTTTCTTGTCCATTCTGTGAAGAAAACCACAAGATTGCTAATTGTAAGCAATTTGCTAAAGAGAGTTACGAGTCCCGTCATGATTTTGCACAAACCAATCGGTTATGTTATAATTGCCTTAATTCAAACCACTCCATAAAGTATTGTCGTCAAAACTCTTTGTGTCGTATATGCAAACGGAGGCATCATTCGTTGTTGCACCCTGTTAATCAGGTCGAATCTGTCTCAAATTCAACTGTTTTCAATGAGAGGTCGAACACAGCAGTTGAAGTTAAGTCAGCGGTGTCGGACATTCAGGCACCGATATCAGCAAGCGAACTATCTACATCAAATAGCATAGTGTCACATTTCTCGAAAAGCTCAGTACCTACTCAAGTTTTGTTGGCCACAGCTCTTGTCGAAGCACAGACTAGAGACGGCTCAACACAACTGCTGAGAGCGCTATTGGATCAAGGATCCCAGGCATCATTCATAGCGGAATCAGCAGTGCAGTTGCTTGGACTTAAGAAGACGCCGGTTAAGTCGGTTGTATCAGGGTTAGGTGGTGAGAAGGGTGCTTTTGCCTCTAAGTTTTCAGTCACAATGACTATTCACTCACGCCTAGATTCCAATTTTAGTATTCAAGTTCATGCTTATGTTTTAGGTACTATCACTTCGCTTTTGCCTTCCGAGAAATTGACTAAATTCAACTGGCCTGAATTAGAAGCAGTCACTTTGGCTGACCCAGAGTTCCACACACCAAACAAGATAGACATCTTGCTTGGTGCTGAAATTTATGGCCAGGTTATTAGAGAAGGTTTGATTCAAGGTCCACCAAACTTACCTGTGGCTCAGAATACAGCTCTTGGTTGGATCCTTTCTGGACAGATTTTATCAAACCGGGAATCTATTCATTGTCATCATGTCATTTCAAGCAATTCAGATCAGGCTGATGACAACGCGCTTTTGCGACAGTTTTGGGAGATAGAGTCAGTTATTCACACAAAGAAAATACTTTCCCTAGACGAGCAACGATGTGAAGATATTTATGCTCGAACTAATTACCGCGATGAAACCAGGCGGTACGTAGTCAATGTTCCTTTCCGCAACGACGATCCGCAATGTCAATACGGAAGTTCAAGAGACCTTGCTATAAAGAGATTCCGGCATCTTGAAAATAAATTCATGAAGAACCCGGAAATTAAAGCTCGGTATTCCGAAGTGTTTCACGAATACATCGAACTTGGTCATATGAAGCTCGTAAACGGCAATGATTGTAAAATTGGTACCGCTGTATATTGGCCGCATCATGCCGTCGTACATGAAGATAGAACCACCACCAAGGTTCGAATAGTGTTTGATGCTTCAATGAAGGGGTTGAACGGAGTGTCTCTGAATGACGATCTTTTTGTCGGTCCAACATTGCAGTCGCCGTTACGTCACATCATTATGAGGTGGAGAATGCACCCCATAAGTCTCTGTGCTGACATTGTACAAATGTACAGGCAGATGAAGGTCGCTTCTGAATACGTCGATTTTCAGCGAATAGTATGGCAAGATAAAAGAATAGAGCGGAAAGAGGAACAGTATCAGAATCAGGGAAAAAGAGATATTAAGATAGATAAAGTGATGAAAATCCTAGGAATTTCATTGCATCGTCAACATGATGAGTTCAAGTACTCAGTGAAGCTTCGTATACAACACACTCTGATCACGGTGCCTGATCGTAATTATGAAAGCGCTAACATGGGGAGTTTGAGACGTTGGCAGGTTACGCAACGTATGTTGCAAGAGTTTTGGCTACGATGGTCTGACGAGTGTTTGGTCCATTTAGTACAGCGATACAAATGGCTCAGACACCTTCCAGAACCTAATAGTGGAGATGTGGTCTTAGTAAAGGAGGATCACTTACCTCCTGCTCGTTGGCTGTTAGGTAGAGTCAAAATTCGTGAGTCGTGACTCTTAAATGCAATGGATCGTTGATTAAAAGTCCTATATCAAACTATGTGTTTTGCCTGTTACAACTTAATGTTATTTGTACTTTATGATGTCAGTTATGTTAGATTTTTAATAGATTTATACAGTCCACTGTTTATAGTTGTAATAAGAGTTATATAGTAGAGTTGTTGATTGTCTGTTTTGTTTAGTGTTATTGGAGCTAGTTTTGTTTTTGGTTTGCATATCGCAGAGCCTATGTTATAATGTCCACTTATTTAGTTTTAATGCCCCTGACCTCATGGTGGGCAGACCTTTGTTATTAACACGTTGAACGCCGTATGAAAAAGATAGGTTTTTCGTACAGGCCGCAGGGCTCACCGGTGAGCCTTTCCATACTGTACTGTTCAAGCCACGGGGGTCACCTGTGAGCCGAATGATGGGTCCAACGAACACGCTTGCTACAAGCCATGCATTGACGTTATCTAACTAAACGTACATAGAAATGAGCCGCATGGCCCTGTAGCGTAACCGGACGCCGTGGTTATTAAATACTATAAAAACTAGTAAGAATTAAAATGGGTCGTCTCAAGTTTCAGTAGAAATTATTGTTTTGATTATATAATTTAAATCAAACTAATAAATAATTATAAAAATGTTTAATTAAAATACAAAAGAACATAACATTTTCTTCTTCGTCAAACGAAAATCTTTAATTGTTTCATGTTTATAAAGTTTTATAACAATTATTAAGTCTTATCAATCACAATTATGGCACTTCTCTAATTATCACATTAGCAATACTTTAACTAATCAAAATACATAAATACAAATAAAAACGTAAAAATTTATTCTCATCATATTTCCTTAACACGCCAAAAGAAGTATTACTCCAAAAATTAATGATGAATCTTGTTAAAACAAGGTAAACAAAGGTAAGGTTTAGCTGGACAGTTTTGACAATAAGTTGAAACCTTTTTTGTCTTGGTTTTAGCCTGTTTGCTGCCCATGACTGGTACGTTTTCTGCATAACATTGGCGACATGTTCTTCTAACTTTTCTAGCTAAACCTTCTTTTTTTTCCAGGACGTGTTTGATTCTCTTTGGTCTTTCTACAGGCGCAGTATTTTGCTGCACGACACAAAGATCCATCAGTATAAATCTTCTAAAATCTATGATTTGTATGTTTTTTTTAGTTACTGATTTGTAAAGTGTCAGAGCATTTACCATCGCTGTATTGAGTAATAAGTCAAATGCTAGCTTTTTGTACCACTTTACGGATTTCCGCAATGGTGACGAGTACGCAGACATTTGATCTGATAAATCAACTGCCCCTTTGGCTTTGTTGTAGTCGACAATGATCTGCGGTTTCAAAACTTCATTACCCTGACGCCTTCTTACTTTTGCAAATCGGTCTGAGTGTTTGGTTGACAGAACCAAAACTTCTCTTTTGTCCCTCCATTTTAATATAGTAATACCATCATGACTTTCTCTAGCAATGTATTCTCCCTTTTTGAGTTTAGAACTTACGACAGCTTTTGGCAGGTGCCTCCTGTTTTTTCTGATTGTTCCCACCAAATGCGTTTCGTTATCAAGTAAAGTCCTTGCTAATCCGACACTCGTATACCAATTATCAGTGAAAAGGGTGTGACCTTTATTTAAAAGACCGCTTAGCAAATCCATGACTACATTATGAGGAGTTGTATTAGTTGTTTCGTCATTTTTGCCAGCATAAACACTTAGTCTATATGTATATCCAGGAACACAGCATAATTTGAATTCCTTGATGCCGTATTTGTGGCGTTTTTGTTTATTGTATTGGCGAAATACAATCCTGCCACGAAACGGGACAACACTTTCATCAATACACAGGTCCTCGCCTGGTGTATAAAACATTTGAAATTGTTCATTTAAGACTTGCAAAAGGTAGCGAATGCGATGGAGGCGGTCTTTTTTATTTGTCTCGTCGTTTTGTGAAAAATGCAGCATCTGCAATAGCAATTCAAACCTATTTCTTGGCATTATAGTGCGTGGAAACGGATGACCTGTTATGTCATTTGTTGACCAATAGTCGGCCAACCTAGGAAGCTTTGTTATGCCCATAAACAGGATCAGTCCAAAAAATTTTTTAACTTCAATAAGATCTGTTGGTGTCCATTTGCGAAGCCGTGCAAAGCGTGAAACTGGTCCGGACACAATTTTGTCAATAGCAAATTGGTTAGTTAGGTGAGCAATTTCTTGGAAAAGACTGTCAGGAGCCATTAGTCGGAAGAAATCAGCTGGAGACTCGTTTCGCATACTTGAGCAAAGGTTAGTTGGCATTCCAGGATGCTCAGTAAAGGGTATTATTTTACGTTGATTACCTTTAGGTTTAGACCAGGTATCCGATGGCGCTGTGTTACCTTTAAAATAAAGATAGATTATAAATTAATCATTACATTACCGTAATTTTATTTACTATTACACACTATTTACTGACAGTGCTACCTGTTACAAGTTTTATCTGTTTTACATACATACATACATACATACATACTCTCGATAAATAACTCTCCTTCTCTTCAAGCGCTATTATAGCTAATTGTATACTGAAAATAGTAATAGTTTTTGTTGAGAAAGTCACGCGCGGTAAATACCTACTATATCACTGCGCGTGGGCTAGACGGTTTAAACTAATATGAAACAGGCAAATCGTGTGCAATGCATAGTCAAAAAAAATACGATTAGGTACTCACCAATAGTATCGGCAATAACTCTCGAGATTTCATCGTCACTATTCTCACTCTCTGACAAAACAATTCGGCGGCGTCTCCTTTTCACTGGTTGAACTACATCTTCATCGGAATCTACTTGAAAACTATGATTCAGTAGATTTATTTCAATATTCTCTAACTGTAATATCTCCTCTTGAGTTAACTCAAAATTTTCAAACTCATCCATATTTGCATTCAAAGTGTAACGTTTGTATACGATGACGCAACGCGCGACACTAACCGTCTGAGACTGAGCGATGCAAGCGCGGGCGGGTGGGTGATGGCGTGACCCCGCGGCCCCCGCCAACGGAAAATCAGTATTCCCTTATTAGAGGCCAAGAGACCCACCGGTGAGCCTTTTGTTATATCACTAAAACTGGACGGTAAAAATCGATAATTTTCATTTTCTATACATATTGCCGCATTTTATAAATTTTGGGATGAAAATCTGAAGTTGATAAAAAAATGCGATTTTATGATTTTGGCATAGCCCAAACGGAACAGTACGCTAGGCTCACTGGTGGGCCGTAAAGCGTTCAACGTGTTAAGGACATAAACTGATGTCCTTGGTGGGCGGTATGTTTAAGCGTATTCCAAGTTTAAAGTGTTTGTTATGGACAATTGTCACTAGATGTCGGTATATCAAAATTAGATCGCGCTATCGTGGGTGGTAGTTTATTTAGTAAGGTTCCTTGATGTTTATTGGTTTGTATGTACAGTTTTCTACTAGTTTGCTTGCTGAATAAACCTTCAGTTTTAGACATAAAGTTCGTTTTCATTTGAGACCTGGAACGTGCGTGTTCACCTATAGCAAAAACGCGATTAAAAATTTTTTTGTCTGTCTGTCTGTGTGTTTGTTCCGGGTAATCTCCGAAATGGCTGAACCGATTTTGACGGGACTTTCACTGGCAGATAGCTGATGATAAAAGGAGTAATTTAGGCTACTTTAATTTCGGAAAAACAATTAGGGTTCCGCGTAAAAAAATAAAAACACATGAAATCAAAGAGTATCTCCGAAACGGGTGGACCGATTTTGACGGGACTTTCACTGGTAGATAGCTGATGTTATAAGCAGTAACTTAGGCTACTTTTATTTTAGAAAAACGAAATTTAAAAAAATGAGTCTTGTCGCGCGGGCTCAGAACTTTACTTTTACTTTTACTTTTACTTTTACTTTTACTTTTACTTTTACTTTTACTTTTACTTTTACTTTTACTACCATCGACGATTGACGACCGCTTGGCGCAGTGGTTTGAGCGTAGGCCGCTCGGCTCACTACACCGGGTGGTGGCGGGTTTGATTCCCTTCACGGTAAATTTCGGAATTGGCCTTTCCGTAATTTGCCCTGGTCTTGGTGTCACTGGCATCGCCCCCAGTCCATTGTACGGTATCCATTGTCCAAGCCTTGCTTAGTTTGGGACCATACAGTTGGTATGTTTGTCTGGCGATATTTGTTTATTTATTAGTATTATTTTGATTGAGCTGAAGCTGTGATAGCCGATTGCTTAAAGCACGCGTCTTGCGGGCACCAGGTATTGGGTTCAAACCCCGGCTCGCACATCTGGATTTTTCGAAATCTATGTGTGACTCATAATTTCTATATGATTATCACTAGCTTACGGTGAAGGAAAACATCGTGAGGAAACCTGTATGTCTTAGAAGATCTAACCAATTTTCGTAAGACATGTGAAATCCGCCAACCCACACAGGGCCAGCGTGGTGGATTATGGCCTGAATCCTCCTCATGTTGAGGGGAGGCCCGTGCCCAGTAGTGGGACGTCAAAAGGGCTAAATTAATATAGTTATTACTAGCTGTGCCCCGCGACTCCGTCCGCGTTCTGCTGAAATTTTTCCTGAATTTTCTTTGCTATAAACCTCACGGAGCCCGAGACCTTTCCAACGAATGCAAAACCGTGGAAATCGGTTCGTGCGTTCTGGAGTTATAGCGTCAGGAAGGAAAACCCAACTTATTTTTATATAGTAGAAGACTAGCTGTGCCCCGCGACTCCGTCCGCGTTCTGTTGAAATTTTTCCTGAATTTTCTTTGCTATAAACCTCACGGAGCCCGTGACCTTTCCAACGAATGCAAAACCGTGGAAATCGGTTCGTGCGTTCTGGAGTTATAGCGTCAGGAAGGAAAACCCAACTTATTTTTATATAGTAGAAGACTAGCTGTGCCCCGCGACTCCGTCCGCGTTCTGTTGAAATTTTACCTGAATTTTCTTTGCTATAAACCTCACGGAGCCCGCGACCTTTCCAACAAATGCAAAACCGTGGAAATCGGTTCGTGCGTTCTGGAGTTATAGCGTCAGGAAGGAAAACCCGACTTATTTTTATATAGTAGATTATCTTTGTTGCAACCTACGTAGTGGAAATCATCAAAGCACTGGCCTGTTAATAATTAGTTTTTAAATTACGTGTAATTTATATTGACATTTGTTTTTACATAGAATGTATTCTCTTTGCATAAAATTCTATTCTGTCTGTCAAAATACGCTATACATTAAATATCTTGTCTGGCCTCCGTATATGTTTTTATTTAATCTGCTACTCAGAACAGTCGTCGTCAAAGGTACAACCACAGCAAACTGTCTTTAGTAGCTCTTCAACAGCAGTGGGTGCCAACACAACGTTGAGCTTCGCAAAATTAAAGGGAAGCGTCAACTGCGCGGCTTGGAGCTTCGCCATGAAGATGTACTTGATCGACAGCGAACTATGGGACTGCGTCATGAAGCCTGCGGAGGAAGTTGACGACTTTCAACGCAAAGATGCCAAAGATCCAAGATTTGCTTGAGTCTAAGCGAACATCTATATCTCATCGTCATGACAGCTGAAACTTCGAAGGAAACATGGAAGCGACTTCGGGAAGCCTACGCTGACAGCGGGCTTGCTCGACGCTTACAACTTATGAAGAAATAGCTTGGTACTAAACTTGTATTGTACTTGAACATAGAAGCCTATGTGAATGACATGCGTGCAACAACAACTGATTGCCAATCAAGCTGGTCTGGAAGATGAACTTGTTGGTGTGATTATGCTGGCAGGACTCAAGGACAGCTACAGCCAATGGTGATGGCAATAGAGCATTCCGGCACCTCGATATCTACAGACTCGGTTGCATCGATCCTGCTGAAGGAAGAACGCCGAGATGCCTCTGCTACATCTAGCGCCTTTTCGTCGTCTAGTGTAAATAGTGTGCCTAAGGTGTCGTGTACATATTGCAAAAAAGTAGGCCATGTAGTGTCTCAATGTAGGAAACACTACTAACGCTACTCTGTATAGGACTCTAGGTCCTTTAATTTTGATAGAGACACGATTTTTATGTTGATTTCTTGTAATTATTGTTGTTGTTATAAATAAAAATATGTTCACATGGAAAACCACATCTATTTCTCAGTAATGTATCTCATATGTTAGAAAATACACCAACAAGTGTATTACAGTTATATTTTCACTATATTTAGTAACATCTAAATATATTACTCAAAGGTGACTGACTGACTGACTGACATACTGATCTATCAACGCACAGCCCAAACCTCTGGACGGATCGGGCTGAAATTTGGCATGCAGATGTTATGACGTAGGCATCCGCTAAGAAAGGATTTTGATTAATTTTACCCCAAAGGGATAAAAGAGGGGATGAATAATCCCGAAATTTTTGTTAAGTTAAATTACACGCGGACTAAGTCGCGGGCACAGCTAGTCAGACAATAAAATTATTCTATAACAGATGTATATTTTTTATCGTTTTTTTAGAATGATGAATACGCATACAATAATGAATTTTACAATAGCAAAAATATAATATATTCGCTATTTATTATAAAATAAAAAGGCCGCAATAAATATAAAAGTACGCCCTCTAGTGGCTAGTGGCTAAAATACACCTTTTGTCAATGTGTGCGTGTATGTATTACAATAAAAAGTGACAGAAGTTTTTCATCGGAAAACGCTTAGATTATGAATTATTTTAGGTTGATATTATTGCGTATGTCAATGCAGTATAATAAGTCTTAATCGCAAACAATAGTATTATATCTTAGAAATGCTCAAATTTTGCGTAAAAAATAAATAAGTAGAATCTGTTGACTACAGCGTCATCTTGAGAGAAACTGCAATAAACCCGACCGACGCTTCAACCTTAATGTATTCCATATACAAATCCAAGGAAAATCCATATCTGAAATCTCTTTTCAATTACACGTTACCAATCAGATTAAGACATGCGTTGATGGGTTTCTTTCAAACGCCTATCTTCCCTCCGTCTCAGGTGTTCGCGAGGAAGTTTTCAATCAAATCAACGAGTAAGTAGAAAAGTAGGGGGTAGGAGGGTGCACCAGACCTGTGACAGATTGGGGACATTGCAACAGAAAAATGGGCAAATATTTATTTTAGACGACCGCTTGGCACAGTGGTTCGAGCGTAGGCTGCTCGGGTCACACTGCTCATGGTGGTTGCGGGTTAGATTCCCGCTGGGGCAAATTTCGGAAATGGCCTTTTCATAGTTTGCCCCAGTCTGGGCGTCACTGGGATCCCCCAGTCCATTGTACGGTACCCATAGTACAAGCCTTGCTTAGTTTGGGGATATACAGTTGGTGTGTCTGTCTGGCGATATTTATTATTTATTATTATTATTTCCTTTGCAACTAGCGGATCTCCGTCATGATGGGACTCTTTTCAGAATTTTGGGGCAATTTATTGTGCATAATATTCAAATGTGTAATTTTTTCACAATAAAAATCTTTAAAACATTAGGTAAACATCTTAATTACTTATTCGACCAATTGCATCTAATTAATAAAACGAAGTTTCTTAACAGGATATATTATGTCTAATAAATAAAAGCTTACATTATAACAAAAAGGAAAATGATATCGAATGACAAGATAAATTATTTAGAGGATTAACTCTTAATCATTTTGACCAATTAATTAAACAATGTAATTTAATTAGTGGGTTTGTTTTGTTGAGTTTTTGTGTTAACTAATTAATATTAATTAATGACCTCATCTTTCATGAGGTTAACATAAATTCCACCTCCCGGTACCACGAAACTTCACAGTGGCGCCATTTGGTTACCAAAGTTATTGAATTGTGGCGACCGCAGCCCCTATATAGGTACCGTCTTCTTACCATCTTGGTCCAGAGTTATCCTGAACCCTATCTTACATTAATTAGAAACTTCTGGGGTTCTAGGTAGGTGGATAGTATAGTACTACTACTGTTTACAGTGAATAGTTGGCTAGTACAATCTCACTGCTGGTCCTTATCACAATAATACCTTCTTTATCCACATATATCATATCATCTATACAAATAAATAAAATTGGAGTGTCTGTTTGTAATATCAAAATAACAGATTTTGACGGTACTTTCACTGGAAGATAGCTGATGTTTTAAGCAGTAACTTACGCTACTTTAATTTTAGAAAAACAATTAGGGTTCCGCGTAAAAAAATAAAAACACATGAAATCAAAGAGTATCTCCGAAACGGCTAGACCGATTTTGACGGGACTTTCACTGGTAGATAGCGGTTGTTATAAGCAGTAACTTAGGCTACTTTTATTTTAGAAAAACAAAATTTAAAAAAGTAGGTCCTGTCGCGCGGGCTCAGAACGCGGGAGCGGGCTTTTTTGTTAAGTTAAATCCCACGCGGACGAAGTCGCGGGCTCAGCTAGTACAGAATATAAATATATAGGAACATAATATGTAATAATATTATAATAATAAATACTAATAATAATAAATACTAATAATAATATAATATTATTAATAATATATAATTAATATTAATATAATTCACAATATTATTGAGTACAGAACCGGTGTCGCCTGTTTGAATATTAGTCACCCAATACGGCATGTTTTTTTTTCATGCTTGATGGCAGCGATTTGTGCGTTTATTGCTTGATATTTTGGCCGTGCTCATGCTGATTAGAGCAATGATTAAGTCTTTATTCCGTCTAATATTCCACTGGCAACACTAACCAGCCACATTTCCATAAAACACATTTTCAAAGAAAACTAACCTAGACTAATTAGCTCGCCGATCGCATCCCGCAAGCAGTAAGCTGCCCTCCCGTATAATTAAAATTTCAGGACAAAGCTGAAGCCTCACACTCAACTCGACGCTGACTGTACGTGCCTGGGAATAATTTAGTTGCAGGGATTCCCCCGTCTGTCCATAGCCTTTGATACGGTGACCCAACTGTGTGACGTTTGGTGGACCTGTCTGTTTTGGAGGGGATTATGTCGTGCGGTCGGAAAATAGGGAGAGACATTATTGCTTGAAATACGTAATTCGAAGTAAATAAATAAATGAAGAAGCATGAATTGTGACTGTTATTGAATGTTAGTATTTTTTTCAAACACATTAATAGTAAGTATAACATACACAATACTGTGATCATTATTATAACGAAACTTCAAAGGATTTGAGAAAAGTTCATTTGTTTCTTAACGTAGCACTTCACTAAAACTAATTAACTACGTACTTACCTAATAATAATTATCGTATCCTAAAATCGTTTGCGAAAATTTAAAAAAGAATAATGAGTAATTTGTCTCACGATAATGGAAATTATATAGCCCCTATCTTTAGCTTGATGATTACGAAGCATAGGGATGTCAGAAGGCATATGAAACGTTAAAATAACGAGGGAAATGCAAATATGCGCGTTATTACCGCGTTAACGATTCGTCTCCTTATGCGCACTCGAGATAAAACAGGATGTGACGTAATTGCATTTGTCTCTGCGGGGTGTGTTATAATTTGAACATATTATTTAAAAAATCCTAGAAGCAAATGGTTACTGAGGCTAGATGAAGAGTAGGTGCTAAAGTACATACCTACCTCATCGACGCAGTAGCTGTATCTTTATTTCCTAAATAACAAATTTGGCAAACAAGCGTACTATCCGTAATACTACCCTATATTTATAGCTACTTTACACCGATTTCCTGTGAGAGAGTGGTATTTCCTGCATTTATGTCGTACAAGAGAATGAAAATCCTCATCTAAAACAGATTATAAACCAAGCAAAAATAATAACCATCAAGATAAATTAATCCGACATTTCACACCTTTCCGTGTTTATTCACTTGCTTAATTCCCCATTCAGGCGCGAATACAACAACAATGGTTTTATTAAAACAGCCAAAAGATGGCGTATTTACGGAATAAATAGCCGCAGTGGATTGGTGAAAGATACGCCTTGTCAGCGGTCTTTGTACTCCCACAATGGACACTTTGGCGGATTTGTTGAAAGGCTTTCGTGGCCGTTGTAAATAATTTTTACCTCGAAAAAATTGTTTATGATATTCTTCACCATTCGTCCGCTTGAGAGCTCGTCTCGTAATAATAAAATGGAATGTTCTTCTGGAGGGGTCTGAATTTTGTAGACGAACAATTCAGTTGTTGGTTTTAGGGTTCGTTACCCAAATGTATAACTTCTGATTATTTATATTAATCACACCACAACACTAATCTTAACTAACCTACCTTTCACAGCAACACCACTTAATTATATACTTTAGAAAATTGTCACACTGCCTTTTTATTTCATGAACAATTCATTGTCTTTTTACCGTCCATTGTTTTTTTAAATAAGAAACTATATGAAATCCCTTACTTACGCATGAGAACACTGTCAGCGCAAATTATATCGTGGCCAGTAAATTTAGAGGGTTGGTTTTATACGTATCGAATAACGGGGATGTTAGTGTACCCTCATAAACGTCAAACGCGCCTCGGACATGGGTGCGACTCGGGTTTCCCACTACCGTCATTTTGTATTAGAACAACGCTAATTCAGTTTTAATACCGAGAATATCTGTTGCGAATATTTAGAAATAGGTAATGAAAGATTGTTTTTTTTTTCAAAGAGACTGATTATTTTGTTGGCAGGTAATTATGTTGTAAGAATAGGGACTACTTAATAATTCCACAGAACAGATTCACGTATTTTAGTTCTATTTTAATCATATATTTTTTTTAAGAAATAATCATTGTTTTTTCTTTGTTCTATTTTTGAATTATTTTTAGTAGGTATACTTACTTAGCTAGTACCTTGTTGCGTTTCAAAGTTGAAATAGTAAAACGGTAAGTGTTCTAATCCTTACGTGAGACAACCAGCCGCAGATGTCCGTGCGAATGGACAAATCAAATTCCTAACTGGAAAATAGTAGGTAACATCGCCAACTCGTGCAGTTCAATCTCGCGAGTTCCTCCTGTCCAAGACGCAGATAAACTACAGTAGTATAAGTCCCTACCTACATACAGCATACATCGTTACTTTTTACGTTTTATAAGGAAGGTAGTAATACAGGATTTAAAAACAAAAACTCGACTGCCTCGTCAATAAAGTTAAACACGTGATGAACACATGTCTTGTCATTGCAAGAACACTCATATTGTTGTTTCATGAAACGTGTGTGTCAAACAAATTTGATCCTTGAAGTTCAACGTCTTCGGAAATAGAAGGTTGTTCGTTTTGTAATCCTTATATTATATTGACGACCGCGTAGCGCAAGGGCTAGAGCGTATAGGCCGCTCGTCTCTCTGCACCGGGTGGTTGTGGGTTCGATTCCTGTCGGGGTACATTTCGGGAATAGCCTTCTCGTAATTTGTAGGTTTGGGAGTCACTGGGATCGCCCTTAGTCCATTGTACGGTATCCATAGTACAAGCGTTATCCATAGTTTGGGACCATACAGTTGGTGTGTCAGTCTGGCGATATTTATTATTTATTAATACTCTCTGTATCACGAGCTCTGCTCGGTCTTTTGGAAGGCTTGCATGGGGACCTGGGTCCAACATGGAGAGGCCCTTTGTGAGAATTTTATTGTCATGTAAAGCACATGTTGAGGTCAACCGCTGCAAATGATGGGACATATAGAGCTACTTGACCCCAACATTATTATTATATGTAAGTACTAATCTACTCTTGTTCAACTGTGCTACGGTAGCGAATCGCAACGTAGTCAATTTGTCCGCTTGGCATATGCTCGGCGCACGAAACATGACACCGGCAACATTTGCGTTTCCCCATAAGCGCCACGTCACACACGCGTTCCAAGCAAATCAAGTCAACCGACATTGTTGCGCGCAATTGAAGATGACTTTGAGGTAATACTTTATTCTACGTGAGTATGTGGAGTTGTTGTTTTCTAAAATAACACTTATTGTCCACGACTTTGATATGATTTTGGCTTGAATCTTTGTAGGCTGTTTAATGGGAGGTACTGTAGTTGTTAATTCAGTCTTAAACTTTGAACTAGACATGCTTTTGGGATAAAAAAGTGAGTAATTTAAATTTTGCTCCTATAAAAAAGTGTTTATTAGTAGTAGTTTAGTAGGCCTGCTTAGTCCACATAAAATATTATTTTGGAGAGGTGTTCAGCCTATCAGCCGCCCGAGAAACTAATAATCTGCCACAGGAATAGGTACTGTGACAACGGGGTTTTAATTAATAACTCGTATTGCTTGGTAATATTAAGTTTATTATATTATTTGTTTATTTACATTTAGTTATAATATAATATATGTCCTATCATAACGGTACCCCGGTTGTCACTGCCAGCGCACCGCAGAGCTTTCAATTTTCAAAATAATAATGTTTTCTTAAATTTAAATATCTTCTTGTCGGCCAGGAACTCCTATCTCTAGTGGCCAGTGCGCCGACATGGACCTTACAGTACTTTACGTAAACCGACTAACGCCTCTAACGAACGTAAGTGTATACTTGCACTAGAGAAATTGAATTGAATTTCGTACCTACTTAGTTCTGTTTCCACCAAAATCCTCTTTGCACTAATTTCATATTACATTCCCAATTGTACATAAGTGTAGTTTTCCAGTAACAATGTTACCATCCAAATTACATTCAGACGCTTCGACTGGCAAATATTAAGGGAACTTCTGATAATTAAAGCAGGCCACCCCTCGGGCGAGAGCGTGAATATACAAGCGAGTCTGAAACGTAGCGACCCACATTCCTGCTTATTTACATTTCATTTGCGGGAATGCGAACCGAGACAGACCTGGAAGCGATATAAAAACCACTTCCTTGTGTAGAATTGTGCAATACTAAAATCGAGTTGGAGATAATTGAATTTCATGTAAGAAGAGACCTGAGAAGGTGCCATGATTATTAATTAGGTACCTTAATACTTCGTAAATAGAGATGCAAATACCTACGAACTAAAGATTTATGGTACAGCAAACTTCTGGTACTTTTACTCGCTAATTCGAGGCGGCTATGGGTAAGCGACTGTCCTATGGACACGTGTTTGTCTCGACTTGTTGTTCGTAAAGCGTGTGCACTACTACAAATCCTACACACCACAACATTAATTTTAAAAAAGTTGGCCGTCCCTGGATGCCCGGCAGATGTGAAACATGTGTGGTGTATTAATATGCACGCGCATACACACAAAAGAGTTGAGAGTGGTGGCGTACAGTGGGAATGACGGCATGAGAGAGCGTCATGCCATTTGCCGTGACGGCAAACTAGTCGATTTTACTGCCAAAGTGCGCCAATAGATGTTTCACATTAAAATATCATCTTGGTAGGCAATACACAACACAATACCAGGGCCCTAACCACGCTAGCTACTCAAATCGTAATAGAAAAGCAGACGCTCGCGATTACGTTTCAAACGCTCCGCTTTTGACGTTTTGCTGACACGAGCTTCACGATTTCTACTGACATTGATATGGTATGGTGTCAGCAAAACGTCAAAAGCGGAGCGTTTGAGACGTAATCGCGAGCGTTTGCTTTTCTATTACGATTTGAGTAGCTAGCGTGGTTAGGGCCCTGTTCCTTGTGCCTATTAATAATTACAATTTAAATATGCATTTTGACCGTATTGAATGACGAATACAACTAAAATTTATAGAAAAAAAATTGTCTTTGCTGTGTAAATGTAAGCTTAGTGTGATCTGAAACGACAGGAAACTTGAGACAATGAAAGAAACCTTACCTCTTCTTCCATTCAAATCTAAAGCAATTTCTAAAGCAATATTTCACAATCTCCCCGAACAATTGAGATTTACTTGGATCCAGATAGCGTCCGCTGGAGTGGACGTCGCGGATCCCAGATAACAATGCAATTTACACCGTCCTCGAGGCCAGACGGAAATACACATTATAAAGAAACTTCCCTCTTTAAGATCGTGTTAAGATACTGTACTGTAAATAGATTCCAATGCCTTTGTGGGAGAGGCAGTCTTATGAAATTATTTTTTATAACTTATTATAATGTATTTACTTGTTATACGAGTAGTTAGTGTTTAGCTAGTTAGTACACTTTAAATAAATAAATAAATAAATCCTACTAATATTATAAATGCGAAAGTTTGTGAGTGTGGATGTATGTATGTATGTATGTTTGTTTGTTACTCCTTCACGCAAAAACTACTGAACCAATACTACGCGGATGAAGTCGCGGGGCACAGCTAGTATTATATAAAGATATATAGTAAGACTAGCTGTGCCTCGCGACTTCATCCGCGTAGTATTGGATTATTGGGTTAAAAAGTATCCTATATGTTAATCCCGGTTATAATCTATCTGCGTTCCAAATTTCATCCAAATCCGATCAGTAGTTTTTGCGTGAAGGAGTAACAAACATACATACATACATACATACATACATACATACATACATACATACATACATACATACATACATACATACATACATACATACATACATACATACATCCACACTCATAAACTTTCGCATTTATAATATTAGTAGGATATTGTAAATTTAAAACATTATTAAATTCAATATTAATTAGCCGTCAACGCCATTGCGATGATCAAGGTACTCCAAAATATTTATACTAATTAATCAACCCACGTTCAAACGTCTTTACAGAAAACAATTGCCAAAAATAGTTTATATTCAATTCTATCTGCCATAAGGCAGAGTCTGCACAAACACAATTACGCACTCCAATTAAGCAGGGTACACAAGTATAACGGCGCCTGAGTAAGTTTCTGTTTTGCCAGTTTATTTAACATTAACGACACAACGCCCCGGGATTACGAAGAACAGAAGCCATTACAGGATAATATTAAAATTCCGTTTGTTTTCAACGAATTGAGGAAACGGGAAGGGCCGGTCTAATGAGATAATAACATTTCCGCGCGCAGGTGCCTGCAGTTCCGTCCTCGCTGTGAATATTCGAATTTACTAGCGTGCGGTTAGTGGGGTGTTATCTTAGAAGTTTATGCACAGGTATGTTCAGGCATTTTATATTTATACCCTTGCTAATAGTCCCCGGGCTACTTGGCGTGAGAGGCGACATAATGGCGGCGTTAGGTCGAAATTTACCTTGGCTAACGGTCCACACTGTCTTGATTTGTGTATTGGTATAATGACAGTCAGATGAGATAGTAAATATTCTGTTGCCTCAAGATATATTATAAACTTAAATTAATTTGCCTATGGTAGAGCCAGGATGTAGCTGTAATGAAACTCCAGCGCATATAGGTACGGGTAAGCTCGATCGGGGTAATACGAGTACA
The DNA here is from genome assembly GCA_905147325.1 of Notodonta dromedarius. Taxonomy (NCBI): domain Eukaryota; kingdom Metazoa; phylum Arthropoda; class Insecta; order Lepidoptera; family Notodontidae; genus Notodonta; species Notodonta dromedarius. The sequence goes on along the minus strand of LR990165.1, from coordinate 8,409,386 downwards.
ACCCTTTCACAGAAGAGCGGTGTAAAGTTATACCAGCGTTTCGTACGATAAGGGCGAGAACTGGAAGACTTACCTCCCCTCCCTTCCCGTCCTTCTGTCCCACACCCCTTTAGGTCGGCAAAATACGAGTAATGTCGTTGGTATCGCAAGCATCTATTATAGGTTACGGTATTAACTCGTACGCTTATTTGCCATTTTTTTTAATTAACATAAAAAAAATTGGGCGCGTTCTACAATCCAGCATCAAGAAAAACTTTTTTAACATCAACATTTCTAATATCAAACGCTGATGATCAACTTGTCAAATTTGAATCGTTATACACTAAAGTAAGTTTCAAGATTAAATTCGTATACTTTTTATTATTTAATATGTACCACACGACCCTTCTATGTACGATAAAAATACCTCCAGTAAAACTGTTGAATACTTTCTTCCAACCAAACGAGACGATTTTATTTCACAGATTTAACGTTTACGGCCAAGCACGTAACCGTAATTCAGTCGGCAGGTGTGCCAACTCTAGACAAGTTTACACATCGAAATTTAATAAAACCTTCGTTGCCTCCCTCCCTCCCCCTTGTAGGTACAATTTATGAGTTGTCAAAGTGTGACGTGTGAGGTCTATTGTAGTTCTGTCGACATGTCTACGTGTCTTGTCTATATTCGTGTTCGCTCACCAATATACTTAGGAGTGACAAAATGTTAGTGTATTTAAGGATCTCTATGCTGTTTTTTTATTATATTTTTAAGCAATATTCTGGGCCTATTACTTCATTATTTGTGATGCCTTATGTGTCCTCACACCTCTAATTATACGAGTACCTACTGTAAACGCAAACATAATTTAAAAAAGAGAAAAGAAAAAATGTATCCATGGAGTTTCTTGCATGTTCTTCTCCATAGCATTTAGTTATGGAACATGCACCTAGCTGTTTGACTGACTTTCTAAAAGTGCCAGTTAATAGGGCTTATCTATACAAATAAATAAAATTGGAGTGTCTGTTTGTAATATCAAAATAACACCTTTTCACTAAATGCATATGAAAGTACATACGGCACCTATAGCAAAAACGCGATTTAAAAAAAATTTGTCTGTCTGTCTGTCTGTGTGTTTGTTCCGGGTAATCTCCGAAACGGCTGGACTGATTTTGACGGGACTTTCACTGGCAGATAGCTGATGTAATAGGAAGTAACTTAGGCTACTTTAATTTTTGAAAAACAATTAGTGTTCTGCGTAAAAAAATAAAAACACATGAAATCAAAGAGTATCTCCGAAACGGGTGGACCGATTTTGACGGGACTTTCACTGGTAGATAGCTGATGTTATAAGCAGTAACTTAGGCTACTTTTATTTTAGAAAAACAAAATTTAAAAGAATGAAAAAATGGGTTCTGTCGTGCGGGCTCATAACGCGGGAGCGGGCTTTTTTGTTAAGTTAAATTCCACGCGAACGAAGTCGCGGGCTCAGCTAGTTTGAAATAAAAATATTTGAATTTGAATTTGAGCAAATTATAAGTACTGACAATGTTTGTTTATCACATTACTAATATTTCATTCAGTCCTCCAACTAAGCTAATGCTTGTGTTAGGAGTAGGCTCACGTCAATAGTTAATGGCCAGGATGGGGATCAAACCCGGAACCTCTCAGCTACGAAGACGGCCCCTCTAACCACTAGGCTCTTGACAGACAATATGTAATGTTGTAAGTAAATGGCCAGATGTCCAAATCATAAATATTTATTACATTATCCAGATGACATGTTTTTTATCTGACTGAATTTAAAGAGCTGATTTAAAACGCTAGGTTTTAAATTCAGTGAAGTTTGTCCGCATTCATAACTTGCCTTCGAAGAATGGTGCTGTCATGAAACTCTATATGCCAATAATGCAAAATATACCTATTGCATTTAAAACCCAACAACACTCTACATTAGCAATGCCGTAAGCCTACACTAACCTCGGCAAATCTCATCTCAAAAGGTCCGAAAAACACACCTGAAACGTATCAAATAAACATTCCGCTCTACCTATAGTTGGCTGTTATAGGTAGAGCGGTTACGTGCGGTCCCGCTCTCCCGATACAATGGCAGAAACGAAATCGAAACCCGAAATCCATTACGCACTACACGTTGGCGTGTACAATTTATTTTTTTGGTATGAAAGCCTTCGGGGGCCCTAATGGTGAAAGTTTTTCCGTCTGCCGTAATTGTGAGGGCCGATGCAGGGCAATAAATAACCGCAGCCTGCGGACCCTTGATTGAACTTGCTAATGAATGAAGGATAAGAAATACGGATATCGAAATCAGGTTCTGTAAGGTTGTGTGCACACCACAAGAAAAAATCTGGCGATTTTTAAAATTAACCTTATAACATTATTTGTGCCTCACATGTGGAGTACCTGCCTAAATAGAGAGAGTCCTATAAATTCAAATATGTTATTGTAAGTCCAAAGATTTTTGTACCTATATGAAAAGAAATAAGCTCCTGAAAAACATTAAACTTACTTGTGAATTCAGCACAAGATCAGTATTTTTTATAAAAATCTTGTCAGACATGTGCGCAACGCTTTACCGAGGCGCTGCTGAAAAACGGCTTAAGTTTTTATTCAATTTCGCGTCTTCAACTCACGTTCGGGTTGTTACTTTTGTTAACGATATTCCCGAAACGGATATGACATCAATTTCGATTCCGAGATCCTTAATTTGGGGGAGCATTTTTCTGGAACATTATTTTGCATATTTATAGATAAACTTTCGATCAGAGGATGATATTGATTAAAACCGAACATCGATGTTCGCTTACCCAGCACATAAACTAAATAAATTTACTTAACCAGGCTGACTACCCGATTATTTTTTCAGCAATTGCTGCTGTAGTGCCGCACCACAAATCCACATTGTCAATACAAAACACTTCCGCTCACTAAGCGTAAACTCAAAGGCTCTACCATATCGAATGCTATCAATAATTCCGTTCAAGATATGCATTAAAAAATGTCTAGTCGGTGGTTCAAAGGGGCTCCTGTTTTGTTAACAAAGTGGGATCGTGACCTGAACTCGAATGAGCCGATCAGAGACAACGCTTGTTTTCAATAAAAACAGCTCACTCAACCACCGGTCGCGGGGGTTTCTTGACTTTGTGACACATGTGCCTCCATTGGTACGGAAGTATTATTATTATTTTATTTTGTTTACATAAAGCCAGCATTCAAGCAAAAATTCTATATAAAATCTGCATATGGGTAATAAATTGCTGAGATGCTGCAGTTTTCAGTTTTCTTTAAACTATAAGTGCTAGCAGTAACTAATAGTTTTGGTGAGTTCTCAAAAAAACATAACAATATATGTAACATTAATAATAACTTACTATTGCTCTCCCAAAATCATTTTGCAATGAATTTCCGCAAAGTAACGCCTCAGTTACACAATTTATTATTATAAAAAAAATTATTCCTATTTATGAATCAACATTGCCAAGCTATATAATGCTATAATAGAACAATTTAAGCAATATTATTATCATAACCATGTAAGAACAACTTTTTTAACAATAACCAGAATAAAGACAGACGAGAATAGCCCACATTGTCCGGTCCAACTTAAGCTATTATGACGGGCAAAAATAGTTGGGCAGAGTTGGCAAACTTGGCAACTAACGATGCTTGTTATTGCCTTAGTTGGGCAATATTTTCGTCTCACACAAAGATGGTGTGTTCTTGTTATGTTGTAGCGTCGATTACGTTCGATTGTTATGAGTCGTTTTTGTTTTGTTGTTATTATGCGAAAGTTTTGATAGTTAGGGGTTAATTGAGCGGGATTAGTTTGATGAAGTGGGAGTGTTTAGACGTTTGGAGATGAAATTACTTAACTAGTGAGATTAAGATTTAAGCAAAGTATGAATGATAATTACTTTAATAAGATTGTTATATGGAAGGAACTTGCTGCCTTTTTCCCCACTTATACTAGGTGAAACAAAAAGGGTATACTATTTTTATTGCAACTTAACTTTGTAATTGTCAAACTATCGGCTTTGTGGGACAGTTGAATTACTAAAGGTTTTGTAGACTTGTGAAATCGGTCAACAGCTGTATTCCTATTACACCTTTTGTTTTTCAAGTTCCCTCCAAAGCTGATGGTTTGAGAATTACAAAGGTAAGTTTGAAAAAAAAATGTATACCCATTATGTTTCACCTTGTATACATAGACTAAGTCTACGTAAAAGAACTCTAAAATTTAACTGTTTAATTAAATTCGCAAACCAAATAAGTAATTATCTGAAGCTAATAGAATTTTATTGGTCGAATCTAATAAAAAGCGTAAAGGTCAACCCTTCCGGATTAATTTTTGTCGATATTACCCACAGATGAACGGGATGTCGGTAATGAAGGCTGCGGCCCCCACAAAGCCTGTCAGCGGCAGGGGATGGAGCAGGTAGGCAAATTAATCCGATGCAATTTTATCTAGTCGCTCCCGGGGCCTGTTATATTGGGCCCAGTTGAATATGGCGATGTATATTTGAACATTATTAATTACTCTAGTAGGTACAATACGCGCGCTGTAAGTTGGCCGACCTGAAATTAGTTTTAGCGGCGTCGCAATTATACATGTTTCATATGATAAATATTCACTGCGACGCCATTTGAATCAACTTCAGACCGGTCAACCTACAGTGTGCGTGCTGTAGCTTTATGAAAATATTTTTTATAATATATTTATCAACTTTATATTATTTACTTTTTATAAATTTTTAACTTCTTCCAATGTTCTTATAAAGTATTATATTATTGTTCTAGGGAAATCAGTATTGATTGTCGTAACATTATTTAACTTTTTTCTATGTCGTGCAATTGACAGAACAAGAAACTATTAGAAACCTACTTTTTGTACGTATTTTAACGAGGCCCAATTAAGGTTGATTTGATAAGCTAAGAATATTTCTTTTTTTTAATAGAAATTCACCCGATTGTCAATACAACCGGATTCAACAGTTAGTGATATTAATATCTGACACCACTGTTGAACAGCCACCACTTACCTACCTACGTACCTACATTTAATTGGCCAGGAATAGAATAACGGGCGTCCGCGTTGTCCTTTTGTAATATGATGTGACCCCTCAACGGCTTGTCCTCAAACTAATTGAAATTCACAATATTTTGCTCTATTTGATGGGGTAATGGAGGTGAGATGGGGCTTAAACACATTGGGGATGGGTAAATCCGGGATTGGGTTACGTAAAAATTAATCGACATGTAGAGTTTGGATTAAAAATGAAGTAACTATAGTCACGTATTGTATATATAACGTCTAGTGTACAACATTTTTGTAGAATAACAAACACCTAGATCATAGTTATGTCGTATACTTTATTTACAAAATGAAATTTGTGTACCTGTAACTTTGCGCAGTGTACCTTAAGGTTACTTTTAGCCAAACTTACGAACCCCAGGAAATAGGTTTAAGATTTCAAAATTCTAAATAGGAAACCAAGCACCGGTAAGTATATTTCAATAACAGTGAATGTGGACAAACTTCGACAAATGGTAAAGAAACCTCCTCAGTAAGACTACATAGTGAATTCCATTCAATTCAAAGCTGACGTAGCACGATACGAAAGCACTTACTTCCACACAATTGAATCGCTAACATACCGTGTACCACTAAAAACTGGACATTGTGGCTATAGGGCGGACTCGGAGGATCGCTACCGATATTAGAAACGACCACGGAACGACCGCGTTTCGTATTATCGTCCAAATACTGTTTTATTATCTGGATTATCGGATGAATAAGGATCTATAAACATCGGGTTTATTTCTGGGCGTTCTTTATGTTTATAGAATTTTGTTTAAGTTTGTTTTGCTATCCTATTTACATAGATATCATGTTGATTACTGCTATTAGTACTAATTAGTAATAATTAGTATTAGCAACAAATGACAACAAAATAATGTACAATTTTGAAAGGGATACCCTTTTTTTAACAGTGTCAAGTTTAGTTTGTGCGACAACAGAATTAGCGCTATTGTCCTATTTTGGGAAATAAGAAAACAAAAGTATTTATAGTAGAGCGATGTTCTTTGATTGGTAGAATAGTAGGAATTTCGTAATTCTATTGTTTTATTAACGATTGGATCTAAGGAGCATTCATTTTTCTCACATTAGTAAGACCCGGTGGAGAAATCCAATTATTGTTTTCTCGTTATGTTGCCCAGAATCTAAGGCATAAATAGTTTGTGGATTGGGAGGTTTCGTTATGAATTTGTTTCATATTGGTATATTTTGGGAGCCTGCCTATTGCCTATTATAATATATATAGGTAATTAAATATGACTTATTATCCTACTAATATTATAAATGCGAAAGTTTGTGAGTGTGGATGTATGTATGTATGTATGTATGTATGTTTGTTACTCCTTCACGCAAAAACTACTGAACGGATTTGGATGAAATTTGGAACACAGATAGATTATAACCGGGATTAACATATAGGATACTTTTTAACCCAATAATCCAATACTACGCGGATGAAGTCGCGGGGCACAGCTAGTAAGTTATAAATCTATTAGGTACCATTACTTCAGTACTTGGCCAATTGCATTCTTCGTTTTCAATAAAGTAGGTAACATTTTCAAAGTTTTGAACGATTACAGATTCATAAAATAAAGTTTATAAGCACTATTCTGCCCAGACAATCGCTTCTTGTTGGTACATACCTATTTTAGGTACCTTATAATAATTGTAGAGGTCAAACTCTACATTTAATTTTGTTTTAACCCTAAGGATCAAAAAAGTCAGTACTATAGTCTATACTAACAAACCAATCATAGATGAAACCGCAATAACTTTACGTAAGTTCAAATAACCACAACAATTTTATCCAAAGTTTCTATGCCGCGTTTCGTCAGGATCTTCGGTTTAGCCGTAGCTCGAAGAACCGAGACTATTTTTCTTAGCAGACTTTTCCCGGATAAAGCGAAACTTGGTCTAACTAACCGCGGGGAGATTGCACTTATTTATTTTCAGTCGTTATGTATAGCCGACACCTGCATTCATTTCTCCGACTACTTTTAAAAAGAGTTGTATTTCGCTCTTGGCAACTTGTTTTTCTTTTGTCTGACTTAGACAAAACCTTTAAAATAACATTTATTATAAATAATTGGCGCAATGTAAATAATGTTTCGAAACTTATTTGAGACTTATTTACATTTGTTAATTTAGTTTTAAAGCTAATAATTATTATTTGCAAATTCAATTTTTTCTGAGGATCTCTAGTAGATAGGTTATGCACCTATTAGGTATTCTACCGTCTAACTTTATTTACTTATATCTAAGGTGCCCTTTCTCTAGTTTCATCATAATTATTATCATAGGCCTACCCCAAAGTTTTCCACAAAGTTCGGTCCTAAACTGCCCGCATCCAGCGGTTTCCCGTAACCTTCACCAGGCCGTCGTTCCACTATGTGGGAGACCTACCCCCATTGCGTCTTCCGGTTCCGTACACTAGTTTAATAATAAGTTATTACCAATAGTAGGTAGGTACGTCAAAACCATTAAATATTTCAAAACGGTTAAAAGAGGCTACGCTTAAATCCTCAGCAATGGGAATAAATGAGTAACTACTTACAAAAGTCTTAAGAGGGCAGCGAATAGAAAAGTTAATTTAAATGCGTCCCCGGGATCTCCTTGTGGTAAATCCTATTGCAAGGATTGGCTTGATCTTCAGACATGCATTTGATTGTGCTGGTGTAGAAGAAGACTTTATTTGGATTGCCATTAGCACTATTCTACAATATCTGGCTTAGAACATAGAATTCATAATGAAATCATTGTTAAATTGAATGCTACATAGCGTAGTAATGTATGAACGGTTGCCAAGGTGTTTGACAGCACCACGCATTTTTTTATATCTTTACTAGCTGTGCCTTGCGACTTCATCCGCGTAGTATTGGATTATTGGGTTAAAAAGTATCCTATATGTTAATCCCGGTTATAATCTATCTGTGTTCCAAATTTCATCCAAATCCGTTCAGTAGTTTTTGCGTGAAGGAGTAACAAACATACACACATACATACATACATACATCCACACTCACATCTATCGTATATTGTATACTAGCTGTGCCTCGCGACTTCATCCGCGTAGTATTGGATTATTGGGTTAAAAAGTATCCTATATGTTAATCCCGGTTATAATCTATCTGTGTTCCAAATTTCATCGAAATCCGTTTAGTAGTTTTTGCGTGAAGGAGTAACAAACATACATACATACATACATACATACATCCACACTCACAAACTTTCGCATTTATAATATTAGTAGGATTGGGTGTATCCTTTAAAATATCCACAACACGAAAAAATATCGCTATACAAACTACTTACCGGTTACGTAGGTACACATAGAACTTATAAAAGAAAAGCAATTGTTGAAGTTTTACCAATTTGCTAGAATAAAGTGAATTTCAATCAAAGTTGTTGGAAACACAAACTAAAGAGCTGGGGCGGTTCGGTGTACACCTTCGGCAAACAAGCACGCCGCGAAGCCGGCTTCCAATCTGATAAGGCACTGAGGCTTACATGCGAGGAACACTCTTAGTTCTTCAGAATGAAATTTAAAACGCAGGTACCTACTTAGTTACGTTAAAAAAAGGAATTGTTCTCTATTGGTTATAAAAATATGACGTCCATTCTCATCTTAACTATTGTTTTTTAAATGACACAGGCTTGGTAGGTATATAAATTCTAAGGGATTTATCGCCGAACACTTATAGTCACAAGTTACTCAAATTTGAGAACTGCTTAAACACCTACCATAGATACAGTTCATGAAGAAAGTCCACTACGTTTTGGTTGCCTTGAAGAGCGGGTTTTTACACATTTTTATCATCAAAGGCTGTTAGAACTGAGCTCTATCGTTTGAGCCTTGGAGGGCACGTTGAGCTGGAGGGCAACTTTCGCAGTCGTTGAGCCATGTTGGAGGCATTCAGGAGGCCTAAAAACTCCGATACCAGCTGATTTAGCCACTAGCTTATACGAGCGAATGAGTGAGATAGGTAGGTACTTAGACTAATAAATCTGTGGGTAGGTAGTCAAAAGGTAGGTATAGGTCCGGTCGGCTGCACATCTCAGGTAACATTTCTAGTATTGAGCTGAGCTCTCTTTACTATTGACACTTCTGATAAAGACAGCTCAGTTTATGTTGGCCAATGGTTATTCCCTAACGTATAGTTAAGTCCTATACCACAGCTTACCGCGCGCATAGGTAATTAGGCAGGTAGGTAGTGTTGACGTCAAACCAAATTAATTACAACTATTACTCGGCTGATTAGCGCCGGCATGGCACTGATATCGAATTAATTACATGTTCATGTGTTATGCAATTAGCGTGAGATTTGTATATGTGTGCCTATGATAGGGATGTTCCAATAAACACTCATCAACCTTTTCGATAGAGCCGTCAATTTGCTTTGCAGTCAAGATCCAAGACGAGCACCCGTCCAAATGGGAAGGATTCATGAACCTGGTTTGATCTTTCTCGCTAATTACAAGTAGGTAATATTATTACGGTACCTAAATGCAGAGGATTTTAAATAGGTAAGTATTTTTATACAGACCTTACCTACTTTACGTAAATCGCGTATTTAGACTCTACGGTAACAATCCCAGTCTGAAATTGTATTACAATGAGAATGTAACTCTACATTGAGTGTTTTCACATTGGCCGATAGAGACATAGAGACGATATGCGCGGACAGGATAATCTAAAACTACCGACTCCCACATGAGCGTCATGAAGCCGTACTAGGTACCTATTGTAACCTATTTTTTGGATTTTTACAATTTAATGTGCAATTTCGTGTTTATTTTTGTTACTATTTTTATGTCTTTTCCCTGCTAATCGATAGAGTAGTTTGCTTCAATGATCTAGGTTTAGTATAGGGATAATAAATTCGTTTAAAATTGCTGATAATTTATTATACGAGGTTGGTGAATGATTTCATAGCGTTTTGATCTTTGAATATATCGTTTAAATTGTATGTTACAATGGTTCATTCGAGATCTTAAACTATGAGCTATTATCATACCAATAGTCACGCAGCCTGATAGTTCATGACGTTAGAAATCATACACAAATGCGTTGATCGCGACAGTAGGCGAAGATTCGTGGCTAAAGACAAGACAGATGTGAGAAGAGCCGTGTATTTACCTGTCTGCCGTGTCGGTGTCGTCATCGGCCGATGTGAAACCCTCAATAGAATAAATTTATTTAACCTATGCAAACAGAATAATTGCGGCCCTTACTGCGTTGTGGGCATGGAAATGATTGACACTTTTATTTCATTTACATTACGTGAAATTATGTTTTCTTTCACTGTTATTTCAACTGTAATTTTTCACAGTCGATGATATTATTCATGAATGTTATGTATGGCACCAAGAACTTTATACAAGCTTCTTGTATGGCACAAATCCTATGAATTCACTTGTCTATGATTTATCATGTAAACCGGGACTGTACCGAAAGCTTTGTGATTTAATTGGAATGATTTTTAACAGTTTCGGGCTTTGTCGGTAGCAGGTGCTATTTATGAAAACCCATATACTTAATATGATTTTTCACAAGCTACCTATGAAATGTTCCATCCTTACTACGGTGAGACCTACCTAAGTTCGCACATGGGCCCCAAATAAAATAATGATGTAGACAGGTAGGTACTTACCTATAGGTTTACCTACCTGCATGATATTTGTCTAACATGCAGCTCACAGCGTGACGTTTCATTTTCCGCGGCCGGCGCCAAGCTGCGGACGTGTTTATTTTTCATTTCCGCCCGGACTGGCCGGTCCCGAGGGCTGACGGGACGTCGCGACCCCCCGGCGATAGGTGTACAGAGTAAGAATTTAGCGATATTAAGTAGGGGAGAGTGGGTAACAGTGAACCACTTTTTTTCTTCGGCTTATTATTTCCTTCCTAAATGATGCTAGTCTCTTGTTTTTTAAAAAATCCATACGTGACATCATTCAGCTACAAATCGAGCATATGGTTAAGACCCTGACTTTGTTAGATTTGGTTTAAGAGCTTGATTTTTGAAGAATGGGAAATGATCCAGTTTACCCCGTGCTTGGGTTACAAGGGATCAGCACAAGGGTTACAGTGAATCTGTGGGGGCACAGTGGATTTCTGAGGATTTTTAAATAGTGAATCGTTTAAATTATTACTTTTATTTAAAAATGTAAACAGTATTTCAGTTACAAAGATAACTAAATTATTAAAGATTTATTATGAATAATATTTACTTCTTTGAAATAGAAATCAACATAAATAAATCTAGGAGAACTGAACTTTTTAGTAACCTACCCTACAAATATACCTATTTTTATACCACTTGAAAACTTAATAAATTGTCTGTCCCAGCCAGACAGGTTAAACCTGTAGGTATTAGTCGATATGCAATAGCTTTAATTTTACACCTTGATTTTAATAGCCTGCTGCATAACCTGAGGGTTAGCAGCCGAATGGATTTTCCGCTCACTGTTTCGTGGCATTTTGGAATCAAACAAAAAGAACAAGATGAAATGAAACGTTATCATGCCAAAGAAATCCAAGTAAGCCTCTGTGGAGTACAATGAATTGCTATCCGCTGTGACCCAAAAGCAAATTAACCACTGATACCCATCGGTTGTTAACGACAATAAAATTGCAAAAAAAATTCGAGCCTACATTTAGAAAGAAAGAGATTCAAGAAATGAACAATAGAAATACTCATTGTGGTAGGAAAATATGAATATATTCGGAATATAGACACACATCCTTGCAAATCAACTTTTAAAAAGTCCTAAAAAAATACTTTAGTAGTCACTTTCTGTTCTTACCGTGGTAACGTGAACACCACCTATCGTAGCGCAACGGAGATTGGTTCAGCGCGGGGGCAATGTAAATAGCTTGCGCCTGTCTATTTTCTATGTTTGTGAGACCAAAACAGAGACAGATATGGCAGTTTATTCACTGTGCCCCTTGATCCACCGTTACCCACTCTCCCCTAAGTAGATAACTCGTTGGTTTTGGACCTAGATGAGGTGTATCTATGTACCTGCGAATGTAGTTATCTACAAGTAGAATAGAGGTTGAATTTATTTTTAAGCCGATATGTAGTAGGGGAGAAAGGGGGCTGGTTTATACAGGGCCATCTTAGAACAAAAAATTTCACGAAGCTCTATTTAAAATGATTTTACTGGAAATCGTAAATTAATAAAGGCAACACTGATCCACCTATCACTTGTATTTGCAAATATAAGTTCCAGAGCGTAGGTAGCTATTTAAAAGAAGCGGTGTTTTTTATTGCGATAGCATGGGTTTATTTTGAGTACAAATGGTATTTAAAGCTTTACTGGACAGGACGGCAGGGGCCTATGTGACTACCTCAGGAGGTCCTTGATGTGGTGTAGTTGTTGCCAGCTTATCTTATCACTTGGGCCACACGTGAATTTCAATGCACCGATATACCTATGTGCCTAACTACGTAGGCGGACGATTAAATGATATTGTAGGAAGAACTATACCTACCTATACAATTTACGATTAAGTAATTAACACTACAACAATAGGCACGTATTACACAGTTAAGTACCTACATACCGACATATTCATTCATATAGATAGGTTCCCTCTGAATACATAGATAAAGCTTGAAAGATTGGTACTTACTTATTAATTTTCCTCTTACTAAGCTACTTATGTAAGCAGGAACCTAATAATTTAGCTCTCTGTGATTAGGCCCTAAAATAATCCCCTTAATAAGTGAGACCCAGTCACTCCCAACAGTACCATCATTGTATATCATTGCTCATAAATCACCCCATAAAACACTTCCTACGTAGGTACAGTATCACCCCTTCCTACCCTGAGTTACATATAAAATGTACGACGCGGGTAGGCGCGGGTGTGTTGGGTCACAGGCGGTTGTAAAATCGCAAACGCTCTTGTTTTCATCACGAGGTTACTCAACGTGTTTAATTCAAACATTGTGCGGAAGTCTCGTTATTATTTAAAACGCACCTCTTATTGTACGGGAGATGAAATGTTTTGGTAAGCTTTGGACGCGATGTCAGTTGGCAACTTTCTATTTGTTTTGGTAAAAAAAGGCACGAATAGGTACTTTAGTAAACGTGGTTTTCATTGTTTTATAAAAAAAACACTGCACAGCGCAAATCAAACATATTTGTAGGTAGGTTAGTATAGGCCAATTGCTACAAAAACAACCTGTTTCAAGATTAGGTAAGTACTTATCTACTTAGCTAATAGGTAAGTACATAGATATCTAAAATTCTAAGCCCTTCTCTCTTCTAAGCCCACAGGACGAAGGCAGGCAACAATTAAGTAATCCGATCCATAGCTCTTTGCAACCAACATTACCAACATCACACAACAAAAAAGATGATGGTCAGGAGGTACCTACCAACCTACTTACCTATATACTTTTCATAGGTATAAGTTTACTAAGTATATGTTTAATACAACTAAATCTTATTGTGCGTTCAATGTTCGTGTTCGGATCCAATGTGCCGGTTCGTTTGTCTCAATATAGCGATCGGACAGGCGCGCACGTGTCTGGCAGACGTGCGGAACTCAAATACAATACTACCTTCGTAACGCAAAGTTTCCGAGAATAAAAATGCCTTTATATGGAACTAAATAAAGTTCAAACTATCTACCTACTCATAGACTATACCTACATGTAGGTAGGAACTAGTGATGAAACATTTCACAGGTGGCGTGTAAAAAATCATATTATATATAAAATTTATGTAGCACCTGCTACCGACATAGGCGGAGACCGTTAAAAATAATTGCAATGTAATAGCAAATCGTTCGGTTCTGTACCGGTTTTCGTTATAAATCATCAACAAGTGACTTCATAGGATAAGTGTTCAAGTAAAACTCCACTTTGAATAAAATCATTGACTGTGAAAAATCACAGATGTAATAACTGTGAAAGTAAAACATAATTTCACGTAATGAAAATGAATTGAAAGTAGCAATCATTTCCATGCCTAGCAGGAACCTACCTAATTTTACTTTCGAATCACATCTTTCAAATTTTCGTTTAATTTTATTTAATAGTAGGCTTACCACGACGCGTGTCATATCATTATTATAATTATTGCACCTTATGGTGGGTGGTAACACTAAGCCTTCTGGCTCGTGGCCACCATTCCTAGAACCGTACCTATGTTTATATGGGCTACTATCATTCAACACGTATCATTGTTCAAATAAATAACACTAATTAATAAAATATCATATATCTTTATTAAATTAGAAACAAACTTACATTACAAATTAGTCTCTAAGCAATTAATGACTTATCGTAGTGTTGCAAAATTATTGCAATCTTATAAACGCTAGCCATCATTAAGTAACACGAGGCAGAGAGCGATGGCAAACTATAAATAAGTATATATTTATACAAAAAGATATATAATTTTATACAATATACTACGTACTCTCTCATCTATTATCACAGTCCAAAGCTTTAACATTGTGAAAGTAACAAAGTAGACATTTAAAAAAATAATCCAGTGGCTTTTTAAATTCCCCGATTGCTAAAAATAATGAATAAGTGCATCACACTACACATAATGAAACACGGGAAGAAAATATGATTACTAATTTTCAAGTTCAATCTGAAATTATGGACCAACGGCGCTTGGGAATTTAAAATAGGTACCAAATGTATTTACTGATAAAAGCAGACTGGGTTATATAAACTAAAATTTAATTCATATCAGTAGACAGGCTAAGCCAGACAGTCTGGCTTAGTGAAACAGTTTAGGAGTATATTAATTATAGTTAGATAAATTTAAAAGTCGTTACGCAGTATTCCAGTTGGGCCAAACCTAATCAAATTTAAAAATTATTTAAGAAAACTACCCTTTGCCCGCAGATTCGCTTACGTAAATTTTATTTTCTTGTGTTGAAAAGAGCGCCATCTATCGGATCTAATAACCGTCAATGGTGACACCATAGGTAGAAAAAAAACAAAATCGGTCAAGCCCTTTAGGGGGTGAAGAATAAGGAATACACACGCACTGGAATTTTATATAGGTATGTAGGTATATAAAGGTGTTATTTAGTAGATATCGATGATGTATCTGCATATATTGATTTTGGCTTTAATATAGGTAGGTATGTGCTACCTACCTTACTTTTCATCACATTGCCAGTATGTAATCTATAAAAAAATAATTTGTATTTTGACAGGCATTTTAGGTTCATTAAACAATAAACAAAAAATGTTTAAAATGTAAATAAAAATTATGTTATTAATAGTAGCTTAGGATATTACATTACAGTTATATTTATATTTCATGCCTTGTCGTTGTGTCTCAAGGATTTTGCCGAAATATTTCGAGACCATTGACTGCTTTATTACTTTATATGTCAGTCTATATTTAAATTTTAAATAATAATAAATAAATATCGCCAGACGAACACACTAACTGATTGGCCCAAACTAAGCAACGCTTGTACTATGCGTACCGTACAATGGGCTGGGGGCGATCCCAGTGACACCCAGACCTGGGAAAATTACGAAAAGGCCATTTCCGAAATTTACCCTGACTGGAATCGAACCCGCAACCACCCGATGCAGTGAGCCGAGCGGTCGTCAATTATGATCATGAAACGAATTTCAAAAGCATGTTCAAATGTGTTCATCCGTTCTGCAGGTAGATAGATAGATACTACAGAATTTTAAGCAAACAGACCGCCTTCAATCAAACTTATAAATCCCAATTTGCCCCGACGTAACAAGGATTCAAACATGTTTTTTTGTTGTGTGTGTTTCTAAACATGGAATTATATGTACCTACATTGCAACACTAAATTAACAAACTATGCTTTATTTTATCTTGGCAAAGGAAATATTTTATGTAGCGTGACATTACTCCACTGTACTATCACGGCATTTACAATGGACTCAAGCAATTCAAGATGTCTAAATACTGACGTCGCTCCAAGGCCATATGATACTAAGCATATTTTTTTATCATCGCCACGCAACTTTCAACGTTAGACACTTGTATTTAGATCTCAGATTGCTTTACATAGAACTATACAAAATATGATTGAAAACGGGAACAGTTCTCTCGATGTTTGCAAAGAACGCATGATACAGATAACGATTAAATCACGCGAAGGTAGTCTGAATCATACCAGTTAGCGTTTATAAGCTAAAATATCTATATACGAGGTGAAACAAAAAGGGTATACTATTTTTTTTGCAACTTTACTTTGTAAATCTTAATAAACTATCGGCTTTGTGGGAAAGTTGAAGTACTAAAGGTTTTGTAGACTTATGAAATCTGTCAACAGCTATATCCCTGTAACATCTTTTGTTTTTCAAGTGCCCTTCAAATCTGAAAGTTTTAGAATTACAAAGTTAAGTTTTGAAAAAAAAGTATACCCTTTATGTTTCAACCTGTATAAAGGTGTTTCGTTGCGTGTTTGACGAAGTACGAAAATCATAGAGTATTACTGAACCGCCGATTCATGGTCGGCAGACCAGCGAACCTAAAGCCCAAAGGTAATAATAATCACTACGTATAAAGCAATACACGATAGACTGACGATCCAAATGCAGATGCCTGGTAGATTAGCGAACCAATTTTTTTTTCGGTTTGGCTTGCTGTTCGCATTTAGCCAGTGTAAAGTCAAATAATATTTTTAAGTTTTATTATGCGACGAGCTAATAATATATATTTATGTGCATTCGCCTTTGGCTAGACCTAATAAAAGTCCCCGAGATCCTATTGGTGTACTTTACTGACAAACTGACAGACTTCTTGGTGAACCCGACTAATCATGTTACACCACTATGGTTTCAATTGCCCATACTCACACTCGTTTATGAACCTATACAAGGTGACACATAATGGGTATACTTTTTTTTTCAAAACTTAACTTTGTAATTCTAAAACCATCAGCTTTGGAGGGAACTTGAAAAACAAAAGGTGTTATAGGAATACAGCTGTTGACCGATTTCACAAGCCTACAAAACCTTTAGTACTTCAACTGTCCCACAAAGCCGATAGTTTGAGATTTACAAAGTTAAGTTGCAAAAATAATAGAATACCCATTTTGTATCACCTAGTATAAAGGTTCATTTTACAACAACATTATAATTCGAAGCAACGCAAGTTTCGGATATTAAAACATAAATTACATAACTTTTTTTATATTCCGCCAAAAAAAGTCCACTTTTAGATGTATTATGGCTTCTGTTGGTTGTACATACAGTTTTGTATGACATTTAATAAAAATATAAAAAATAAATCCTAAAATATAACTCTCCAATTTATAGACACACAAGGGTTACAATCAGTTGATTGTAGATTACATAGGCATTACAAAACACTTTAGTTGATAAAGTACTTGTAAAGCCATTGTAAATAGATTAAAATTCCTTTAAATTTGTGGTAAATCTACCCATTGGTTAGTCAACTAAATGAACTTATCAAGTAACATTGTGTTCGTGGCCAATTGAAATGGAAGCACATTTATTTGACAAACCAAACACTTAAACTAATTTTAAAAAGCAACTTAACAGGATTCTCATCAGATTATGGCATAGAAACTTTGCGAAATGCATCTTTATACCTGATATCACACGATTGTATATTGTACAACTAGCAATTATAATATTGACTTATTGTTACCGTCACCGCTCCAATTGATCAGCGTGTCAGATGGGCCGTCTTCTATGTCTAACAGAAGATTGCCTCTGTCATCATCTTCGTGATCATTGAGGGAGAATACAACATCCTCATCATTTGTCTGCAAGTTGACGTAGGACAACGACTTCTTCTTCTGTCCCAAGTCGAATATTTCCAAGTCTTCCTCTTCATCCTCATCAGATTCCATTGTGAGGGGGACCCGGGACAGCTCAGTGTCCCTCTTGTCTTCGGACTGGAGTACTCCGTAGCGGAACTGGTTTGTATCGGTCAGACTGTGTGTGTTGCTTGAAGTGTTATTTTTCCCTTTCCTCCTGGAATTTTAAGATTAAAGATCAAATCTATTGTTTAACAACATACTGAGTACAGAGTAATGGTAATTACAACCTCTATCGTATCGGGCTTTGTCTATTATTGACTGAAAAACAATTAAGTCGTGACAATTAAGTACCTACCTACGTCATCATAATTTTGTATGAACGAAATAAACATGACGGATGTTACATCCAAAAAAGTAGGAGTCCCTGAATAATTTTTTTTCATATCTATATACTAAACTAGCTGTGCCCGCGACTTCGGCCGCGTGTAATTTAACTTAACAAAAATTTCGGGATTATTCATCCCCTATTTTATCCCCTTGGGGGTAGGATTAATCAAAATCCTTTCTTAGCGGATGCCTACGTCATAACATCTACCTGCATGCTAAACTTCAGCCCGATCCTTCCAGTGGTTTGGGCTGTGCGTTGATAGATCACTATGTCAGTCAGTCAGTCAGTCACCTTTGAGTTATATACATTTAGATATTAGTTAGGTGATTTAAAATAACGACTCATGATTACTTTTGGGGAATCCTAATGGATAAACATACCTAATTACATCGTTATGATTGCTTATCACCAAGTAAAGTTGAAAGTACAACTTTATACATTACAAACAGCCTGATTATTATGTTGTTTATGTGCAATGAGAAAATACTCACCTAATAAATCAATTGATAATATCAACACAGTCTTATTATTGTTGATAGTCAGGGTATGTAGTACTCATGTACTATCTTGTGTCTATATAATTGACAATTTTCAATAGCAATACTCTGATTAACTTCAACAGGTAAATACCAAAAATGACGCTACATAGATACCTAAGCATTGGTTGAGAATGGCTTTAGACAGAAGCTATGGAGACTTATAGCTGAAATATTTGTCTCTAATGTTTGAGGCCTTCTGTGAGTTGACACTCAAATCTCAACCAGAAATTTAAGTTCCTCTTATTAAGTTGGGTTATAAATTCCATCTTTCAATTGAATGCCTGTATTCAATATAACAATGGAATTTGTGGCCAACATTATGAATAAAATATCGAAATAATGTTTGACTCACCTATAAAATATATAATATGCAACAGCCATCAGAGCAAATCCACCGAAGACAATTAATCCCCGTTTGACAACACCTGGATCATTCAGATCAAAATCTTTGCCAGTCTTAACGGCATTTGTTGAATTATTTGTGGCGTTCACAACCGGCGATACTGGAGTACTGGATATCGCAAGATTGGGCGATATCGTCGTGTCGTTATTTGCTCCTTGTTTGACGTCACTAGATCCGGACTTGTCGTCATTCGATCCGGACTTGGCGTTATTCGGTACGGATTTGGCGTCACTCAATCCAGAGTCGTTCTCACTTGGCTCAGACTTTGTGGCATTCGTTCCGGACTTGACGTTAGTAGCTCCGGAATTAGGATCACTAGATCCAGATTTGACATCACTCAGTCCAGTCTGGCCGTTATTCAGTCCAGGAGAGGCACTGTTCTGATTAAGGTTTGTCGCTGTAAAAATAATCAACAATACTATTATATTAATACTATAATATAAAATAAATAATTAGGTATGTTCTGCCTAGTATTACCTTATCTACCAGTTGCTTTAGCCCCTACATAACTGAACTTTCGTATTTATCGTATGATATTTAACATTATTTAAAAAATTAAATAAATGTTCCGTAATTAGATATAAGCATAATATCAAAAAGAACTAAGGTAAGTACCTTCCTACCTAGATTACAGATTAATTGTGACAGCTTGCATTGCAAACTATTCATTGCAGGCTAAGCAAAGCAGACTTGTGACAAGACAAAAAGTGACATAAAATGGCCGTCTTATTCTCTCCATTGCAAATGCAAAGACATAGCAACTCTAGGCAACATAAACCATCAGAAAAGTCTGTGACTATTCACACTATACAATTGAATTTTGTAGATAGCTGTACTTAAACTTGCAAAGTTTGTCAATCCCATTCCCATGGATGCGTTAATAGTACCTAATCAGTAAATTCAGATTTTTTACCAAAAAATTACAATCACCAAAGACATAAGCCACGACTGTATGAGTATCTACTATTTAACAATCTAAATCCTCAGCCTATGGTGGTCCACTATATTACAATAACAATAGAAAACTGTTTACACACATTTCTAAGTGTCATTGATTTACTATTAAAATTGGTGTGCAATAAAGACTTTTCTATTCTATTCTACTATGAGTTTGAGGTTCTAATAATTAGTTAGTAACTAGCTGTGCCCCGCGACTTCATCCGCGTAGTATTGGATTATTAGGTTAAAAAGTATCCTATATGTTAATCCCGGTTATGATCTATCTGTGTTCCAAATTTCATCCAAATCCGTTCAGTAGTTTTTGCGTGAAGGAGTAACAAACATACATACATACATACATACATACATACATCCACACTCACAAACTTTCGCATTTATAATATTAGTAGGAAAGTACCACTTTTTGTACATGGTATCGGCAAATATACAGGTTGAAACAGAAAGGGTATACTTACTTTTTTTTCAATAACTTAACTTTGTAATTCTAAAACTATCAGCTTTGGAGGAAACTTGAAAAACAAAAGGTGTTACAGGGATACAGCTGTTGATATATTTCATAAGTCTACAAAACCTTTACTACTTCAACGGTCCCACAAAGCCGATAGTTCTACATTTATAAAGTTAAGTTGCAAAAAAAATAGTATACCCTTTCTGTTTCACCTAGTATAATATTAAAAGGAAAAATGATGTTTTTAATAAGAATACTTGCTAAGCACATACCTACACAATTAATGATAAGGTTATAAGGAAAACCTTTTCTCAATGGGTGATGAAACAAATATACCTATAATTATAAAATACAATTTGTTAATAAGTGTCCGGTTGTCCATTAACAGAATATTTATCTAATTGAACTGCCACCCATAAATCCTATAGGTGAGGTTAATTTTTGTTATAGTCCCCATCGAGAGGTTTCTGACAACCCGTTTATCAACCAATAGGTAAAAATACAGTATGTAGACAAATAATTGGATGTAGTTTTATGCAACGGAACTAATCCACATACTTCTGCACACTGTAAATAACCTACAACCATTCGCACTAGGTTTGGTTTTAAATGGCAGGAGTATGGGCGGTATGTCTACAGTTTGCAAAACTGCATCCAATCATAGAATAAGAAGTCATCTGGTTAGGAGACGACTAGTAAATACCCTCACCTTGGTTTTTCAGAGGCAAATTATTGGTATCATTCTTATTCAAAGCCTGCCGAGGGGCTTGAGTGGTTGTGGTGTATGACGACGATGGTGTTTCTGCGTGTGTATCACCTTCACTTTTGCCTTCTGGAGTAATTTTAGTATCCTCTCGCCGCACCCTCATAAGCCTAGCCGCATTATGAACCGATGGCCACAACGAAAACCGCCTAATATAATCACTTGAACCCATATCATCGTGGATGTTGTCTGAAGTTTTAACACAGCTCAGAAACAATAACAAGAGACCACAGCGTATCAGCATGTTCGAAACTTTATATTATTTGTTGTAAACCAATATCACTTTCTTGCTATTGATGAAAGGCTATCATAATTTTATAACTCACGAAATATTTCACAAATTCTCGCAAGCATCGAGTTGATTGATGAAATCATGAAATAAATTGACGACATTGACTTGACGTAAGTGTGAGTGAAATGTGAATTGGTTGACAGATAGATGTGACATAACACGAATGTCAATTAAACAAATGTCACTGCCAATAGAAAGCCATATTTAAAAAAAAAGAAGAAGATATATTTTATTTATTTGGAACTTGACAAAATGTGCAAGCTTTTACATTATTTACAGGTGTAAGAATTATTTCATTTATACTTACACCATATTTAGTATGTAAGTTTTTCCTATTTATTTATTTCGTCTGCAGCGCCATCTATTATATAAATTTATTATAAAGTAAGTATGAAATGGCGGGGAAGCGAATGGCGGGAAGATTGAAATTTAAGCAAGTAAGTAATTATAATTATGGATTTTATTCTTGTTGTAACTAGAAATGCTCTTGACTCTTGGCCATTTATCGACTTTATATTTTCAAGGCCACACTTCAACGGCACAAGAGCACAAACCATTGAATACCTTATTAATTCAGTTATCAAGACATTTCTGAAAATAAGTAAGGTTTTTATTAAAAGCGTGAATAATAATAAGTACTTAACCATCTCTTTATTTTAAGGTAAAAAACTAAATGTAGGTAAGGTAAGTACTTACAGTGAAACAGTTAAAAGCAGGTAGTTACTTAGGTACCTACCTAAATAAATTGCAATTTAGTTTGTATTGAAAATTACTGAATGATTAAATAACGAAATTGGTGACTACTTATTAAAAGTATCCTTTGACCGCTCTCACTTAAATGCCAATTTCTAACCTAAATAATAAAATATATTAGATAAATACTTACTTAGGTAAGTACATATAAGTTATTGTAAAACTACTTTTACTGAAGTAAAACTGTCAACAGTCCATACCCCTACTATGGACTGTTGACAGTTATATTAGGTACTTAAGTAAGTACTATACTCTTTGGGCTTGTGTTTGAGCTCGTGTCTCGTAGGTAGGTAATTTTGTCTATACATCTATACAAATAAATAAAATTGGAGTGTCCGTTTGTAATATCAAAATAACACCTTTTCACTAAATGCATATGAAAGTACATACGACACCTATAGCAAAAACGCGATTTAAAAAATTTTGTCTGTCCGTCTGTCTGTCTGTCTGTCTGTCTGTCTGTGTGTTTGTTCCGGGTAATCTCCGAAACGGCTGAACCGATTTTGACGGGACTTTCGCTGGCAGATAGCTGATGTTATAGGGAGTAACTTAGGCTACTTTAATTTTAGAAAAACAATCAGGGTTCCGCGTAAAAAAATAAAAACATATGAAATCAAAGAGTATCTCCGAAACGGGTGGACCGATTTTGACGGGACTTTCACTGGTATATAGCTGATGTTATAAGCAGTAACTTAGGCTACTTTTATTTTAGAAAAACAAAATTAAAAAAATGGGTCCTGTCGCGCGGGCTCAGAACGCGGGAGCGGGCTTTTTGTTAAGTTAAATTCCACGCGGACGAAGTCGCGGGCTTAGCTAGTTTTTACTAGAAGAAAAACAACATTCTCGTATAAGTATTATTTAATTTATTCAAATAGACATTTACATTATAATTATATAAATTTTAAGTAGAATTTCCAAAGTTTTAATTTTTGGTATCTATCATAACACTGATTGAGTATCCACATATTGTATGATGTTAATTTTAAAAACCTAAAATTACAAACATCGGATACATTTCGTTTCAAACATGGTAGATACACATTGAATATCACCTACAGAATTGATCAAGTTAGAAATAGTATAGGTTTATCAAAGGACTTACTAATATGACCTATTGTTACAAATATCGGCAGTGATAAAACAAGCCAATCACGCTGTCGACGTCACTCGACAATGAACATGATGAGATGCTTTGTCCATAGATTTATTTACGGATCCACTCTTACTTTCACGGCTTAGTAATTAACATTAAATATTAGATGGAGACGGACCTAGAGCATAGCAGAGCGCAAACTCGGTGATTCTGATTGCGGGTTTCTCTTATCAAACTCGCTAAGTTACCTCCATTACGATGTAAACCAATCGAAAACTAACTAGGTACCTACTTAGTACATTCACCCAAAATCTCACAATGCAAACACACGACTTTCTCCAAGACTCTAGAACAATAAGTTAAATGTTAACCTTATAATTTAAATTACAAAATTAATAAATAGGTATAATTATTATAAATAATTGAGTATGAACTATTTTATACAAAAATCCGTAAGTAACATAGAAATGATATCACGTGACAATGAAATATTATCATTGCACAATACGAATAGACAGGTGTGTAAATTATACAGCCTATAAAAATAGATTGCACAAAATCATTATGAAAATATCTGCTGATAAATATTTCAACTTATTTTCCGTTTTGCTTCTAACACAGAAACCTAGTCCCATTTTCAAACTATCGCAAAATGGTGCCTATTTAAATTACTTTTCAATATTTACGTTCATTAGCCACAACACCTATAATGTTGAAAGTGAGTTTGCTTAAACACTAGTTCTAATATAACCACATTTCGTTAATGCTAAAGTCAGCTCTTCGAGTGTGTTTAGGTAAGTTTCAAAATAAATGTTTCATGGCCCCTTTCTCTCGCAATTTAAATGTCTTGACTCCAATACCCAAATAATCCGTATCAAGCTGTTTTCTGCTGACTAAGCGGCAGATGTCTGCTTCTTTTCTACAGTTAAGTACTTTTAGTCAGAATATAATATAAACAGTTATTTTTGTTACGACACGTTAACTACCCTCTTATATATAACCACAAGTTAAACTTCCAATATAATCCTACTCGCTTACCTCAAATTTATGTTGGCTAATAAATCTTCTGAAACTTGAATATATTTTAGCAATTAATTTTACCATTATTTCTAAATAGTCTAGTTCAACCACGTTGGTATATAACATTTGAAATGATATTTTCGTCTTTGAAATAATAACGGTTAAAGAACACCGGTCGTGGAGAAGTAATTCAATCGAAATTTTGAATATAAACCCAAAGTAATTTAAAATATTGTCGAATTTTAATAAATCCTTAACCCTAAAATCATGGCACAAATTATTTCTAACAAAGGAGGGACTTCTCACAACTGGGGATTCCGTTTATTATCGTGTTTCGATCAAAGTTATTGTAAAAATTCTCTCATCCAAATGCTTTAAAAAGTCGCAAGTATAGAATTTCGAAATCTGAGCAATCGTGTTTACGTATCTATCAAAGAAATATGAGCTGAAAATATGTATGTTTGGTCGCATTAAAGTCTCCGCAGTCAGTCTTTCAAGAAACCTAATTTTTATTGAACCTGTAATTATAGTATGGAATGTGAAAGATTCAAAAGACATGGAAAAAGCCGTAGGAAATAATAACCAACATAATACGATGATCTATAGGGTAAGTCCAGACCTTAGGTGATACCGTGTCAAGTTAACTACAATACTTTCCGGGAGAGCAATTACTGTTACACCTCTAAATTGTAAAACTCAATAATTACAATTCTAAGTTCGTCACACCTATTCTAACACTCTGAAACATAGCAAGATGACTTTGAAACTAGCAGCAAATTGATTCCATCTAACTACAAAATTGCTGTCCCGGATGCTGACGAAATCTGCAGTGTTCACCCTAATGAGCTAGGATGTGTCAATGATGTGTCAATGTGGACTAAGGTCTCCGGTGTGTAGGTCGACACGAGAGCGCTCACTCCAGTCGCGCTTTGTAGCTAGTCTTCCAGATTTCGGCTAGGGTGACAGCCGAATGGAAGCGATGGAAAATACAAAGCGGGAGAGTAAAACGTTGGACGAGTGACCAAGCCACGAAGCCGTAGAAATCGAGTTGCACCTGAAAACAAGAAAAAAAATTACATAACCTAATTTACGGAAAATAACTACTAATCATTTTCATTTAGTTAACTTACAGGGTTAGCAAGGACTTTTTGGGCCTCAAATGTGTAGATGAGCCACATGGTGACGTTGCAAATGAGGAGGAAGGTGACGGCCTGGCGAGCGGGCTTGCTGCGCTCCTGCTCTGGGAGATGTACGCGACGGCGGGACACATCCGCGATGAATAACAACTGAAGTATAACCTGAAAAATACAAACGTTTTATTGTATTATTAATAACAAAAACAACAATACGGGGCCTATTTTTCATGGGCGTTTATAAAGTATAATTAATTGTTTATTTACCTGGAATACACTCAAGCAGCCAGTGATCATGACCAGCAGGTTCGGCTCATGCGTGAATGCTCCCATTCCGCCAGCAATGACGCTGAACACCGCGTACACGAAGAGTCCGAACGCAGACACACGCAGCAAGATGTCGTTTAGGTCCGATTGCTCCTCGGAGCGGAACTTCAGTGATTGCACCCTGCGGAGAGGCTCGGTACAGGAGGAAGGACTAGTGCTCCATTTCATTACACGGCCACTGATACAATAAGGACGGAACCAAAAATGGTAAACAATAATGTGGACAAGGGAAAAACAATAACATACACAACAGAAAAAAGGCAGTGAAAAATTAGGGATTGAGTTCCAGAATAAGGGTGGAAGCACAGTAATTGTGCAAAATAAAAAAGTTAATCGGAGCCATCGATAGAACATAGAAATGAAGGAATAGGGAAATGGATAGTTAAAAGGAAATGGGGAAAAAAGAAAAAATAAAAATTAAATAAAAATAAATATCTACATGGTCTATACAAAACGATACAACACGTATACAAATGCAACATTTAACGCTATTACTTACCGTATAAATCCAATCAAAATCGCAAATATAGATAGAACCATCAGGGCACAGTGGGACACATCGGCCAAATAAATGGATAGGCGCTTCAACTCGTGGTGTCTTATGAGGACGAAGAAGAGGATCAAGCAGATGAGTGACGCCACTAGTAGGAGCAGGCCGCAGAACAGTCCCTTGGAGGCTCCCGCGCAGTCCACGCGGTTGCCGCGCTGCGCCGCCGCTAGTGCTGCCGCCCTGCGGGACAGAACAGCCTCCAGACGTCTTTCCAGATCTTCGTCGTTGGCCACGCTGCAACCAAACGCGCGCGTCAGTCCGTACGCGTCGCTGTCGTGTTTCAGTGCTATACATGCGGTGTTAGGTGGCTCGCCTGCGCATTAGTGTTATTGGGAAGCTAGCAAGCATTTGTGTATTTACAAAACTGGTGGATTTTATGATTTTATCACTTGGCTACGTAGTTACGTGACTCAACTAAATATAATAACTTATGTTTATTATATGGCAACATGACATAAAACTATGTTATTTACTTGTTACAAGATATATCAAGTTAATTTAATATTAAGGTGAAAATAAAATTGAATGAAGTCTGCTTAAAATAAATATTTACCTGGGGTAGCGGCCGATGTGTTTCCACATAACGTAAATGACTGCTGCACCGATGAGAGAGTACTCAATGATGAACGGATAGAGATAAGGCGCTGAGTCGGAAACAATATTGCCCATAATTGGGATCCGGCCGCACACTGATGTGTTATCGATATTGGCGATCAAAGCAGCCGGGTTCAGGGCGTCGAACGACTCCACTAAGACCTGTGTCGAGTTATTAGCTGAAAAAAAAAGTTTGAAAGTTAAAAAACTTATAAAAAAATAGCATTTATTAATATTCTAAACTACACATTAAACCTATAAGTAAGTAAAATAATTATAAATGCATGCAAATGACGCAATGGAAAATGTATTTCATCCTGGTAATAAATATCGCTAAGTGCAAACCCGAACTTGAGGAACAGAACGAAAATAAACAACTTCAGACAATCCGCAAATAAAAAGTGCAACGGCTGATTACGCATGTAATTTGTCAATACGACTGTCCAACGACAAACCTGGCGAGTGCGGTGGTTCATCTACCCGATAAGTTTCGACACTATTGCCCCACTCGTCTCTATCTGTTACGAACTGTTCTGTGGTCGTTGATGTCATCATAGTGGACATAGCGTTAACGATCGGTTTCAACGTCGTTGTGCGAAGCCACTGGAATACTTCTAACATTGCCGTCTGTGTCTGCGTTACTTTATCTGGCGTCGTTTGCGGTTCAAAAGAGGTAGTTGTGAAAGGGTTGTCGTTGGGCCACTCTTTATTAAACTCACGACCGTATCCCATCCCGTTATCATAGCCTACAGTACTTTTAATAGTGTCGATCAATTTTGATTTAGGAAGGAACCCACCACCCATGTTATGATATGGTGAGGAAGTGCTCGCTGAAATTTAGTTCAAGATACATTTTAATAGACATTGAGTACATAAACGCATGTTAGAACAGGGAAACGAGTAACATTAGTAATGTTTGATACTGACTTGTAGTAGGGAAAATTGCAGGGGCAGCAGTTGATGAAGTGACAACGTTTTGAATTTGGTCTCCAGCAGATTTTACTGTGGACATGACGGTCGACGCTATAGTGGTAGCAGCAGTTGATGCAGCACCGATCACCTTTCCTGAATGTCTCAGAGTGTGCTTTCGGATGACTTCTGGGAATTTAATGAGGGTGTTAAAAGTGATATTAAAAAAGCCGTCTAGAAGAGTGAGGAAGATTCTAAACAAGTAATTTTACGTGCTTCAAATTTTAAATATAAGAAAACGCCTTACTTCCAAGAACTCCTTCTCCTGAGATCCCCTGAGGATTTTTCACGTGATAATCTGTAATCTCTTTCAGCGATTCCAATACTAGAGTACGAATCCAAACGCAAATGTTGGTGGCCACCACGTGCATTAGACCAAAACGGGCGATCACTTTAAACCGATGGATGTTTAGCTGAAATTTATAATATTATTACAATTTATTGGCAAATATAGTTTTAAATTGGACAATCTTGAACAAAATCTACTAACCCGAGAGTTCATGAATATGAAGTACATTTGCATGAAGGTGAACACCATTTGGAGAACGGGATTTACTCCTTTCAGGATCAAGTAGCAAGGAGACTCCAAAGGCAGCTCAAAGAACGTCCCAAATTCCAGACCGTTGTATATCATGGTACCAAGACCAAATGCTGTAAATATGGTAAATTTAATTCAAGCATGATTTTAAGAAGCCTGATTTAAGTTTAGAATATCTGATCTCGCTTATATTTAAAAATACGATTTATTTGATTTATTTATATAATTAGCGGCTTTTAGTAGCTTGCAAATAAGTTGTTTGAACCTGGGGTTGTTTGGTTGTTTGAACCTTACCAATCGCACCAATCCTTAGGAAGAAACTGCCATGACTGTGATCGTTTTGAGAAGTTTTTCGTCTGCGCATTGGTCTTGCAACAGGTCCAGCTTCCAACTCTACGATATCTTGTTGCTGTTGCTGTAAATATTAGAACGATGTTAAAATAAAGTTAGCCTTTCTGTTGGTCAACTCAAATTTAATATAAATGCTTAGAACTGCATACGAGCATAATAATTATGTTACCCATAATATAATATTTTCGTTCGTTTTATGCTCGGCAATCATGACTAGCATAATACAATTAGTTAATCTAATGAAACAGGAATCTATGTTAATAAATTAGGATGGATCTTCGTCAACTTATGAAGTCTCCACAGTTTTTCTTCAAGAGTTGGCCACACAAAGCCTGATGAAAGCACGTGGATACAAATAGCGAACACATAAGCACTAACATACGACACTACGACAGCACATCCAAAGCACTCTGCATTATGGTATGATACACGACAAGCAGGATGCGTCAAGATGTACCTCACCTGATCGGACGCATACAATTGCGCCATTTGTAATTGTAATTGCTGTTGGCGAACTTTATCGCGCATCTTACGGGGATACACCTCCTGCCCAAATGATATGGAAAAAACAAAAAAGTAGGCAGCGTAAACAAAAAGGGCAAAAAGGGTATCATGCGGCCTGCTGTGATCTGACGAAGCACTGACGATGACTATGTGAATCGCGATATTATACTTACAAAATTGCGGTCGGATGCGTATCACAAAAAGTTAAACGAATAATAACAAAATTGAAATTAATCAAATAAATTCGTGGTTGGTTACTAACACAGGACGACACGCGAAAGCGACAGGAGTGTAAAATGTTAAATACAAGTAATAAATGGATGTGCTGTGTGTTTGGTATAATATCTACGCCACTAACCTGGAATTGACTCTGCTTCTTGGACTCTTTGGTAGGTTTTTCTTTATCGGCGTCTTTATCTTTTCCTTTGTCTTTCGACTTGCCTTCTTTCTTCCCATCTTTCTTGTCTTTCCCTTCCTTTCCATCTTTTCCTTCCTTATCTTTGGTTTTCTTTTCCTTTTCTTTCTTGGGCTTCTTTTCTTTTGGTGGAGGCTTCGGTTTAGGAGGGCTGCCGCTGCAGCATGCACTCTCTGTATAAAGATGTTAAAAATCAATAAAATTGTTTGTCAACATTTCTAAACAACCGTGACTGATAACAGAAAATACTGACCTTGAAGTAGGAAGCAGAAAACGTACAACAAAAACAAAATGCTCATGCCGTAGAGGTACGTGAAGAAGCCCTCATAGTAGTAGAGGGGTAAGTTATGTGTGATGACATCACTGATGACGTAGGCTATACACACGACAACGAGGAGCTTGGCGTAGATGAAGCTCGAGATGATGAAGAGTGATGTTCTGTAATGGAAACAAAAGGCGCGCGTTAGGCAATGTAAGCATTTATGTGGGTGGGTGTCTATTATCATACAAGCTTTTACAGAACTGCCTGTATTGAAAAACCTACCTAAAAATATTTAATAAAAACCCGGAGTATTATAAATTGTAAATGAAATATTAAGGACAAAGTATACCGCCCATTTATAGAATGCTGGCACAATATATAGATATCAAATCAAATAAATAGTATTACTAAAATATCGAAACATCCCTGATACACCTCTACAATGTAGCACTTATATATTATCGACTACACAATTCGCATACACCGCCCACATATCCACAACACTAGGCACACATAAACATACTTCTTCGACGGCTTCGGCTGCACGCATTTCAGTTCCATCTCTTTGTTCGCCGTATTGTGTTTCTCCGCGATCGCTATGTCACTCCCTTGTTGCCGATGCTGACCCACCGGTAGAGTCGCCATGTTATCTACCGCCTCGAGATCCACTGTCGCCACCTTCACCTCCGTCTCCATCGGGGGATGCTTATCTTTCCCCATCGTGCACAGGAAGGGAATTACAAAGTGCCCATCATGAAGTGCCGGGTTAAGGACAGGTAAGGGGAACTTTTAAGGCAAAAATCTTCCGGAAATGTGGAAGTGGGCGTTCAGACCGTGCCTTCGGCTCGAGTGTTCCGAGAGTTGCGCAGTAATGGATGCTGCGCGGCCGTTGTACTCCCGAAACAGGGGCGGCACCGTCCCTCCGGTACGCACCCCTGTAAATCGCACTCTTTAATGGCGCGAGGGTCGTATTTTTACGTTTATGAAGTTAAAGGAGCATCGGAGGGATAAAGCCAATGGATGTTTTAATTTATCAAAAGTTGTATTACAGAAAAATCTGAAGTAGGTATGTGGAGCAAACCCTGATCGCCCACTGTCCATTGTACGGTACCCATATAGGTACAGGTATTGCTTAGTTTGGGACCATACAGTGTAGTTGGTGTGTGTCTGGCGATATTCATTTATTTATCACACGTTTAGTAAATTTACTGTGCTGCATTTAAATCCTTTATATTTGAATAGAATCATACACATTCAATTCGCACTGATATTTCTTTTAAAAGCAAAGGTCGACTATTGAATAACAGATAAGGCGTATAAAATATTTTAATAAATCCGGCATGTACTCGACAACCCTAATAAAGTGGCGGCACGCGGTCGATAGAGGAGCGTCTCTCCCGGAGAGGTTGGAGGCTGCGCGAGCGACCCACTGACCCGGCCCTTGCCCCAACCCCGAGCACACCCCTCGCATACTACGCACTAGCTTGTGTGAACCCTCATAATGCACATGCATGTTTAAGTTGCTGCATGTGACAGGACATGCTAGAGTTAAATCGTATCGTTATTCGTAATTGCAACTAAGATAATTTTATTTTGTAACGAACCTTTATTAAATTATTTTAATCTATACAAATTAATAAAATTGGTGTGTCTGTTTGTAATATCAAAATAACACCTTTTCACAAAATTCATATGAAAGTACATACGACACCTATAGCAAAAACGCGATTTAAAAATTTTTTGTCTGTCTGTCTGTCTGTCTGTCTGTCTGTGTGTTTGTTCCGGGTAATCTCCGAAACGGCTGGACCGATTTTGACGGGAGTTTCGCTGGCAGATAGCTGATGTAATAGGGAGTAACTTAGGCTACTTTAATTTTTGAAAAACAATTAGGGTTCCGTGTAAAAAAATAAAAACACATGAAATCAAAGAGTATTTCCGAAACGGCTTGACCGATTTTGTCGGGACTTTCACTGGTATATAGCTGATGTTATAAGCAGTAACTTAGGCTACTTTTATTTTAGAAAAACAAAAAAAAAATGGGTTCTGGCGCGCGGGCTCAGAACGCGGGAGCGGGCTTTTTTGTTAAATTAAATTCCACGCGGACGAAGTCGCGGGCTCAGCTAGTCATTCTAATAAAATTTTGGATGTTGCTTCTCTGATGTATGACATGTAGTTTAACTACATTTTATTTTTATTTATTTGTGTCAGTGGTGTGCATATCGTTTATTATAGACTAACGTACTGCTACTTGAGTACTACATATTTGTGTACAAATAAATAATTTGTTTTCCAAATCTTGCAGAAACATCATTATCATGTACTATAAATACAAAAATATTGAAATTATTTGAGATATAGAACCAATATTATTCTTACTTAATAGATTTTAGATTGAATTCGTAGCTGTAAAAATATCAATTTTTAATTTCTACCTATCTCATAAGTGACAATACATTTTTTTGTAAGAAATGGCAACTTGATTCACAAACTGCACGCTAAGTAAAAACGGCACATCACTAGCATTGATAAAAATATACTTATTATATGAATACTGTGGTAGGAAATGCAGTGCGCATGCTCGATCCAATAATTTCCTGCTTATGAGTTCATTGAACCAAATCAAGTAGTGCCAAGTTTACTATTTGTTGGATTTTTACGACGCGTCGCTAGAAGTCTGTAGTAAGTAGACTGATAGAGATGTGTAGCTAGACTGATGACGTGATACATTTTATGTGTCTATTACCTTCCGTATTCTGTTACGTCATAATGGTTGTCCAATGTCGGACACGCATAAAATGTTAACAAACTTTATTTTAGTCCAAAGCTAAGATATTAAACACGTCCTTCTTTAGATACTCAGCTTCTTATGAACTGTTTAAAATTAAGAAATGTGTTTTACAGAAGATTATTTTTATACTCAATTTTATTTTAAAGTACTTAAGTACTTACTTGCATAATTATGTAAGAAAATCGTTCGTCTGGATCCTCATTTTAAAACGAGACTCGTTATTGCAACAGTGCGACGGCACTAACGTGTTCTGAATTTAATTAAGACTATAATTAGTGGTGACCCGTAAAGCTATGCTAAAATCGCCACAGCATTACAAACTCTAGGTATTGCGTAATGGAAACATTTAGCGCGTTTCCAAACGCCTGCCTTTTAAGTGTTCCTTAAGGGCAAAATATCATAATAATATAAGAAATGCACTTACTTATTTTGTACTCGTACATAAGAAAAGGTGGTGTTTAATTATTATTGACGACCGCTTGGCGCAGTGGTTCGAGCGTAGGCCGCTCGGCTCACTGCACATGGTGGTTGCGGGTTCGATTCCCGCCGGGGCAAATTTCGGAAATGTCCTTTTCGTAATTTGCCCAGGTCTGGGTGTCACTGGGATCGCCCCCAGTCCATTGTACGGTACCCATAGTACAAGCTTTGCTTAGTTTGGGACCGTACAGTTGGTGTGTCTGTCTGGCGATATTTATTAATTTTTATTAATTACCTCTGAACTTGTTGCAATCCAGTTTTAAATTTATGAGGTCCTCAATTTAACTAGATAGGTAGACGTTCGGTACACGAGATTGAATAAAAAAGAAATAAAATTCAGAAGAAAGTCAGAGCTATTGACTTGCAATTCCTTTGCGACTCACATGCAGCGCTCCATATTTTATAGAGTCGTAGTCCTACAGTGATATCCCAGTACGAAAGGGCCAGGTTAGGGGATTGGATAAATGAGGGCATGGTGACATCATTATTGGGGTGCTTGCGTCATAATTCATAATATATTCTTCGATGCTTTCAAGATTTCCCCCTTGTATCTACAGGATGATGTCACTAACCTTACTAATGAGCACACACGAAAGATTCGGGCCATCGCAGAACGTGGGATCATCATACAATATGTACAGGTACAATAGGTATATTTACCAGGGATTTTTTCTGGTGAAACTGCATGTAGGCGCCTAACAAATGAATGTTCGCACCCAAATATAGGTATTCGCTTCTAACTAATTCATTTCGTTATTATGCAAGACTATAAGTACCTAATGTACCTACCTACAGGTTCAGCGAGTTATGGACGTTGTTCAGAACTGAAAATTTACTGACATTATCTGCAGGAACACCATTGTGCTGAAAGCTATTGTTGTACATTGTCGCCAAAACTCTTTATAAATATCATGGCCGCTGTTTGTTAAAGATACTAAAATGTTAATGGTAAGTTTTACTAAATTTCTGCGAAGTACCTGTAACTTCTTTATAGAGTTTTCAAACTTCTTATTGAGGATTTTATACATTTTCGTATTGAAGTTAGTTAAATCTTTGATGTCGAAATAAGATACCCAATAGGCGTCCTAAGAGATGGAAGTATCAAAATACTAAGTCCAATCGAAGACGACTTCGTCAAATTTTGTGTCATTAGTAATTTGGGCTCTGACGTCGTTGATTCACAATTTAACATAATAAGCAAAGCATCATTAATATAAATACCACATTGCCAAGTAATGCGTTTTAAACTATCAATGACATAACGTCTATAACAAACGACCTTGCGTTTGCGCACAATGCAAGCGTTTACGGATGAATGACTCCGACGGATCCGTAAATGGGTCTCATGTTATTACTGATTGTATTATGTATTTTATGTTTTTGTTAATACCGGTTGCCAATTTTATGTCCCTATAAACTAAAGATGTGAGCTTTAAAAGGAATCAATAAGAAGAGTTTTAGGGCCTGTGCATACCACGTTTTTTAAACGCGACGTCGACGCATGTTTCTAAAACGCGCTTTTATCCCACAAAGGTCTTTAGGCTGCGTGTGACTCGCGTGCGTATCGCGTCTGTATCGCTACAAACGCGCGTCGCCGCCGGCTTATAAAAAAAACGTGGTGTGCACAGGCCCTTAGTGGTAGAGCCGAGCTATGGTCAATAGACTAAAGCTCATATACAGGCTAGCTCGACGAGAGTAGTACCAACTTTCTCTAAGAAAATCGGCGTACAGAAGCTGTGTTTCATACTATGAGTGAGAAAGTCGGAATACCAACCCCTCCCTTCCCTTCCCCAAGGGGAGTCGGACAGAGGTCCGACTCCCCTTGGGGTT
This sequence comes from Notodonta dromedarius, assembly GCA_905147325.1. Taxonomy (NCBI): domain Eukaryota; kingdom Metazoa; phylum Arthropoda; class Insecta; order Lepidoptera; family Notodontidae; genus Notodonta; species Notodonta dromedarius. Next base: position 8,374,154 of record LR990165.1, on the reverse strand, counting down.
GGCAACGTGCGAGCAATGCCTTTGGTATTACAAGCATCTATTTATAGACCATCTTTACCGGATTTTCTCTTGTTTACCAGTTTTTTTTTATAACATATAAAATACAGAGGTATACAAAAGCGGTTTTCTTATACTTTCTTTGAAATTCTGGTTCCAAATACAAATGACTTCCTATATAAAAACTATGAAAACTGACGTGTTAATTCACGCGATACGTCAGTTTTGACGCATCGCGAGTCCCATGTGAGTCGAGTCGAGCGACAGTCGTTAACAGAGTTAGAATAGAATAGAATAACTCTTTATTGCACACTAAAGTTCGGAATATATCTAATAACATAAAAAAACAATAGTGTACACTGGGCGGCCTTATCGCAGACTGCGATCTCTTCCAGACAACCTTTGGATGGAGAGAATTATGTCATTATTAGGCCCTTCATTATTGAGATATTACGTAACTAACACAGGTCAGTTGCTTATAACTGTATTTCTATACTGGCATAGTCTATCCGCGTCCCGGCCTACAAAGGACGAACGCCTTTGTGCGTCTAAATCACTTTACCTGGAAACCTTATAACTATTAGATTAAGGTTCAAATTATCAAGGTTGTTTGATGCACGTGACCGTATTTAGCTTTATGCGCTTATGTGGGTAGTATTATACAGGAGCCATTTAATCGATTGTCCATCCATGCGACGTGGAAGTGCTTTGATTGCAGCTTCCTCCCCTTTATTTATTTTTAAATTGTTCATCGAGGCTTTTATGATCGGGACAGTTTGCTCTTTATTGGTTAAATAGACCGTAATGGAGCGATCACAAAACGGTTGCGTTTACGTTCTTCTGTGACGTAGTAGAAAATGTATTCAATAGGTAGGTATGTCAGATTTTAACACCTAACAGTGATAGCCTTACCCTGTTTCCATTATTGACATCATATCGATGATTGAGGTCTCGGTAAAAAAATCACAATAGATACAGTAAGTATATAGAAATAATCGGTGCTGAGTTTACCGTGTGAACGACCCCTAACGCGAGATTGTGCAAAGATAATCGAATGTAGGTAGGAAGGTTATATAAAATTCTATTGTTTTCGCTTCCCATTTGAGATTTATTACGGGAACAAAATATTAATAATTCATTGACGGATCGCAAACATAGACTAAGTAGGCTGATGTGTTGCATTTATTCATAAGTATGGCGTCAGATGGATCCGTCTGAAGTCTAGACAAGGCTGTGTTTATGGATATGACCGCTACCTTTATAACACCTGCAGGCTACAAAGTGGTGTTCAATTTGGTATAAATTGGCACATCGAGAAGGGTCAGTCTAGATGTGCCACCTTGTATACTACAGCTACAAATGAAACGTTGGATTCGGAATATAATTTATTATAATCCCCTTAAATACAGTGAGCATTAAAGTTTTGCTATAATAATTTAATAGTGTAGCCCTTTGACGTCCCACTCCTGGGCACGGGCCTCCCCTCACTGCGAGGGCTATTCAGGCCGTAATCCACCACGCTGGCCCAGAGCGGGTTGGTGGATTTCACATGTCTTTCGAAAATTTATTAGATTTTCGAAGACATGCAGGTTTATCACAGATTTCGAAAAACCCAGAGCTGCAAGCCGGGGTTTGAACCCAGGACTGCAATACGTATGCTTAACCAATCAGCTATCACTGCTTTGTTACAATTATAAGTAATCTTAAACTTGGTATAATTATGATTGATACCTTGATGCGCAGTTGGAATAATATTAGGAGAATTTGAACAACTCAACTTGAGATCAAGTGATAGCCGATTGGTTAAGCACGTGTCTTACGGGCACCAGGTCTTGGGTTCAAACCCCGGCTCGCACCTCTGGATTTTTCGAAATCTATGTGCGAATCATAATTTATATATGATTATCACTTGCTTACGGTGAAGGAAAACCTTGTGAGAAAACCTGCATGTCTTAGAAGATCTAACCAATTTTCGAAAGACATGTGAAATCTGCCAACCCGCACTGGGCCAGCGTGGTGGATTATGGCCTGAATCCCCCTCGTGTTGAGGAGAGGCCCGTGCCCAGGAGTGGGACATCAAAAGGGCTAAATTATAATTTCTTTATTTTTAACTGGAGATCACTTACTTGGCATTCTTAGGGGTAGTGTCAGGCTGACAGCAGGTCCGATAACGGAGCACCACTTCAGTGGGCGTCAACGCCTCAATCTCCTCCGCCGGGGCATCGCACTCGTCCGCGACGAGCGGCGCGCGCGCCGGCGATGTGTGAGATCCGTACCCGTCGGAATTCAGCTGAAATGCAAGTTGGTACTCTATTTTTTTCGTATTTCCTTCAGACTCTTCGACCATGACTTTTTCAATGGGGAAAAGGGGAGTCATCAGATACATCTTATACATTAAACTGGTTCTATATTAAAGATATATTATTGAAAATTCATAGGATCCAAATGCTAGACCATATTTAGTTAATTCTTCTTAATAATTATGTTAGATAGAAGTTGTATACCCTAATGAATTGAACAGAGTGTTCTACGGCTATGAACATAAAACGCAAAGAAATCTATTCATCCTGATTAAGTTTTCAGATATATTTAAAATATACAGGAACATAGTGATTTCATCTGAGTTCGAATGCTACCTTACAGGAATTATCTATTGAAACTTGTGCAATTTATTAAAATCGAATAAAGAAGACTTTAAACAGCTAATGATTCATGCAATATTAAAATTCCTACAATGTATAAAACTAGGCTTTTAAACATAAGACACCTCTAGAGATTGCATTTTTTATGTTATAAGTACAAATTCTAGCAATGATAAAAATAATACGTTTCTATAGTTGAGTAAATATTTCTTAGTTAATTGCATTTAAAATAACAAGAAAATTATACATCCACTAGTTACTTAATGAAATTATTATAGTTGTGGCGTAAAAAGTCATCTATACAAATAAATAAAATTGAAGTGTCTGTTTGTAATATCAAAATAACACCTTTTCACATATGTGTGTAATGCATATGAAAGTACATACGACACTTATAGCAAAAACGCGATTTAAAAATTTTTTTGTCTGTCTGTCTGTCTGTCTGTCTGTCTGTCTGTCTGTCTGTCTGTCTGTCTGTCTGTCTGTCTGTGTGTTTGTTCCGGGTAATCTCCGAAACGGCTGGACCGATTTTGACGGGACTTTCACTGGCAGATAGCTGATGTAATAGGGATTAACTTAGGCTACTTTAATTTTAGAAAAGCAATTAGGGTTCCGCGTAAAAAAATAAAAACACTTCTAATCAAAGAGTATCTCCGAAACGGCTGGACCGATTTTGACGGGACTTTCACTGGTAGATAGCTGATGTTATAAACAGTAACTTAGGCTACTTTTATTTTAGAAAAACAAAATTAAAAAGAATGGGTCCTGTCGCGCGGGCTCAGAACGCGGGAGCGGGCTTTTTTGTTAAGTTCAATTCCACGCGGACGAAGTCGCGGGCTCAGCTAGTTTTAAATAAAACTGTGCTAAGAATGTAAGTATGTAGGTAAGTACTACAGTAATGGTCAACTAACACAATAAATGCTCAAACGACTAACGCTAAAACTAACACCAATGCTAGCTAAATCATTGAAAAATGAAATAGAATGAACATTCCACAACTATTAGCTATTACTAATAAACTACTGACTCGATTCGTTACTTCTCCATCCTCTTCCTTTAGACACTGATAAAATAACATACAATTATAATATTTGTAAGTATAGTATTTTTAACACATCTTGACGTCATAATGATTATACCCATGATTACCCATCGCAAGAAGAACAAACTCCAATGATGCTATTTCAAAAAGATATAACTTCCGGTATTTTATTAAATCTTATTACTTATGTAAGGATCCACTCATTACTATTTTCAACAACTTTAATTCATGTATACCTACATAACTCTTCAAACCAAAACTGTTTAAATCTTTAGTTAGCTGCATTATATATGCATCTTGCATCTTTGTGGTTTGTTCTTCGTCTTCAACAGGTGGACAACATTTTGACCCGTTTGGCACGTTTTTTAGCCGACTACCCCGGAAGGAGGGTACCTACAGTTTTTCTAGTGGATGTAAATAATGTAGTTTCTTATAATATACCTCTTAATAAGATATCTATATATTTTACAGGTGTCATGGTTCCTACGAGAATAAAACCTTTATTACATATTGAATTCAGTCCGTCCGTCCGTCCGTCCGTCGGTCTGTCTGTCCGTCCGTCCGTCCCAGTCTATCACAGTGCCATAACTTCTACAGTTTTTGTCGGAAGTTGATGAAATTTGGTACAGAGATACCTTAAAAATAGATCTCAATTTTAAAAATATCATATGTTACAAATTTACTTTTTTTAACGCACTATAGCTAGGTATTACCGAATCCCTGCAGTAATAATGCGGTCTATTTCCACGTAATGAAGGTGACAATGAGGTGGCTCACTTTGACGATGGTGCCGACCTGGTTGTCCACGGGCTCGGCCCGTTCCCTCTCCCCCGTTTCTCGCTGCTCTAGCTCGACGGGTGCGCCCAGCAATCGCTCTTTCATCTCGTGGATGTAAGGGCAACGCTGCATCGCGATGTAGAACTCGCGAACGCGCACCTGGGGACAAAATATATTTATTTAATTAGTTCACTTTTGTCAAACACAGCTGAATACTGAAACACTAGATACCTTCTCACCGGGTCAGATAACAAAGGCAACCATCAGCTGTTGCGACTTTACAATAGAGTTTATTTTAGAGCGCCTATAACTTCCCGACTCCAGTAAAGTTCAAACGTAGAAAGAAGTAGAGGTAGAGTCACTACTAATAGTATCACTGTACTACTGACATTAGGCATGTAACTATATAAAACTGTATCTATGTCCTTATTTAGACGTTGATTATAATACGTAAGTCTTTTTAATTATAGTCCCAAATATAAGCATACTCAGAGTAATATGATTCAAGTAAGTAAAATAATTGTCTTGATTTGTCCTTTACTTTTTTTAAAAGAAGAGACTTATTTAACTGAGAGACTTGTATAGAATTTAGTTTTTTTAAGAAACTCTACTTTTTAACCTGTCAGGATGGTCAAGGTTAATTAATTCAATAGCTCTTTTTATTGACGGATACAAAGTTCATAAGCTCCGCTACCCTCCCAGGAGGATTGAATACGCTTAGCCATATTGAAGTGATAATGGCCTCGGTTCATGAATCCCCCCCCTTAATATGGAAGAGGCCACGTGTGCCGAATACAGAACAACTTCTTGTGTAACTTGTGGCGATCCTCGTTTTTGGCTCGCTGACGCCGTATGAATGGACGGGTCGTGACACACATTTGTAAACAGATACAAATCGCTGTTCATTTCATTGCTTTTATTGACTGCTTACAGTGAGATATATTTCAGGAGGTTTGCACTTTCTAGGGTATTGGGTTTATGTTCATAAATTTAACTACTTATGAGCTCATTATAATTAGCTGTAAAAAATCAGACCTATGTACCACGCAAAAACATTAACCTATTATTCTACTTTTTTTTTAAAAGTAGCGACCCGCCCCGGCTTCGCACGGGTATTTTTTATCAGTGTTTCTCTACTATATTATGCATGTATCTACATATATATAACTCAAAGGTGACTGACTGACTGACTGACTGACTGACATAGTGATCTATCAACGCACAGGCCAAACCACTGGATGGATCGGGCTGAAATTTGGCATGCAGGTAGATGTTATGACGTAGGCATCCGCTAAGAAAGGATTTTAATTAATTCTACCCCCAAGGGGATAAAATAGGGCATGAAAGTTTGTATGAAACTTTGTCAATTCAATTCCACGCAGACGAAGTCGCGGGCACAGCTAGTTATACATATAGACCTTCACTCTATCTATTATAAAAAACCGCATAAAAATCCGTTGCGATGTTTTAAAAATCTAAGCATACATAGGGACAGACAGACAGCAGGAAGCGACTTTGTTCTATACTATGTAGTGAAATAAACCTACTTATTTACCTACGTTTATTGAAAAATGCATATAGGTATATAGGCTGTATCGATAAAATGTTCGGAACATTACGGTTATAGACTCTGATGCTTTGTACTCGTATGAACTCATATGTAAACGGGAGATTGTTCAGGAACAATAAGACGCGCTGACAACGAGGCTTTGTTGCACGTTTGACACGTTTTCATCTGTCAACTGCTTGGAGATGGGGAATTGGCAGGTGCCTCCAGAGTAGAATAACTTTATCCACGTAAATGAAGCCAATACAAATATCTTTATATTCACACCAAATTATAAATATTTGGAACATAAATTTCCTACTTCTCATGAAATGTATCGTAATGTGTGCTTTCAATGAACTCCATAACAAAAGAGACATATTCGTGTAAGTTTATCGACAGCCTCAGACGAAAATAATAACTTAGACGGAGCATGTGAACTATTGAATAAAGCTAGCGAAAGTAATACCCAATTATCAATCCAGTAAGTATATTTTTTTTAGATTTGCTCATGTGTTTTTAATTTTTGTATTGCGCTATTAATAAAAATATAATTTTCATATGATTTTACTTTTATTCCCGGTATTACTTTTGCTGGCTCCATTCACTAGTACTACGCACTCCGTCTAAGTTATTATATTTCGTCAGAGTCCACAGCACAACAATTCAGGCATGCGATCATAATTTATAATTTCGTAACAACAAGTAGGTACTTTTATGCTTTTAAAATAGTCACAATTAACACCACAGTCATCTACCAACTTTCACCAGGAAAATTAACTAAAACTGAGAGCTTAAGCAGCTTTCCTAGCCACATTATGGGTGTTATTTCAAGGCTTGCGGCAGAAAGCAGGGCAGAATGCAGTTTTTGTCGAGTGAAACGCTTCTATTATGTGGGGGAAATGGCGCAGGCAATGTGGGTGGCTCGGACGGCCACCCGTCTCTCCATATAGAGTTGATATGCGACAAATGAATTGAGAGTAAAAAATAAATAATTCAACACGTCTTGATGAGTGAAATGGATACAGGAGATTGAAAATTGTTCGAGGCATACCGGTTTATTTTTAATACCTACTTGAATAGTATTTCTTTGTTAGACGATTTAATTTATTTTAACAATCATTTATTTTATCATCATTATGGTCCACAATAGTTATAACATTTTATATAGTTACCTAATTTAATAGGGCGTTGCCTCATAAAACTAGATCATGATATATTATAAAAGAGTTCCGGAAAATACAAAAGTGATTTATTTTATTAAACAGGTGCGAACTATTTGTTTATTATTAACAGAAAACTCACGTATTTATAGTATTTTCAAATCTTGCGTAGATACTAACGTGTCCAGTCTCCAATAAAAAGTGACATGAACATAAAATAAGAAACCTGAAAAAGAGTGTCAGGTATTATATTACCGACCTGTACCGAGTATTTACAGGACAAGTATACAATCGATTTCAGCGGAACTGGGTCATCAGGTCACTGGACTTGTTAACATGACACTGCAAACTATGGAAGTATCATAATTATGCTCACATATGCTGATTATTGTTTGTTCACAACCCCTAAAATTGTTAATCACAAAAAAATATGCAGACGTAGTGAGGAAGCAGATAAATTTAAATAAACTCGATACTCCACCTTTGTACTCCTAATTTATGATCCAAATCTAACTGGCACTCATCAAAGCTGTAACTCGATATTGTGTATCGGAATCATTTGAAGTCTCTGACCCAATTAAATTGATTGACAATCGACCTCAAAGTATACACGCACATCACTATTAATCAACTAAGCCTTTTAAGATTAAGGCCAAGATGGCGTTGTATTTTTACATATTTAAACATTCATTAAAGTTCCGAAAAATTTACACATATTCCGCTCTAACTTAACATAATGTATCCAAATTACCATTCATTTGCATAGTAAAGTTACGCAAGGGACGCTACTTCAGCTCTGCTATCTACTCTACATTTTCCAAGACATTTTTCTTTTCACAGTAAAACGTCTCTGCTAAGTCCTTAGGATTCCAGTTGGCAGTTTCCCGCGAACTTAAACACTAGGCTGCGATAAACACTTGTGTCGTTACACTCAACGAACTCTTTGTTAGTGTCGCTAGCGTCGCTTTTCTTCTGTGGGAGTCGGACTAACGATTTGCGGTCCGCTCAGTAGAGCTATTGTCATCGTGTTGTTTGTTTACTAATAGCTCATGCGTACATAATGATGTGATTTATTGTTATAATTATTACTTCATATGTATGACGAGGGTTTTATGTTTGAATGGATTTTTCTTGGAACAAACATTACGCAAACATAGTGAACTAGAAACGTAATGTCGCCCTGATCCATCATCTATACAAATAAATACAATTGAAGTGTCTGTTTGTAATATCAAAATAACACCTTTTCACTAAATGCATATGAAAGTAAATATGATACTTATAAGGAAAACGCGACTTAAATATTTTTTGTCTGTCTGTCTGTGTGTTTGTTCCGGGTAATCTCCAGAACGGCTGGACCGATTTTGCCGGGACTTTCACTGGCAGATATTTCATGTTATAAGGAGTAACTTAGGCTACTTTACTTTTAGAAAAACAATTAGGGTTCCGCAAAAAAAACACACATGAAATCCAAGAGTATCTCCGAAAATGCTGGACCGATTTTGACGGGATTTTTTCTGGCATATAGCTGATGTTATAAGGAGTAAGTTATTTAAAAAAAAAAACAAAATACTACAAAAATTGATCACAGATGTAATCCCGCCACTCACTCCCACCACTGTTGTGGTGGGAGTGAGTAGCAGGACCAGTCCCATAAAAAAAATTGTTTATCCAAAGATCTTTCAAGATAGATACATCTCTTCACATTAACAACCACTACTACGAAACGTGTAATACATTTATAAAGTTTACGATGTAGAACTTTTTATAACAGGTCTTAATAAAAAATACGCTTAAAAATCAGGTCAAACGTAAAGGAACAATGTTTAATGAAGCAGCCAGACCGCAGCGTAAACACGAGTTATATGCAGATGGAGCCTGTTCACAGAACATCGACGGTGTGGTAAACAGGGCAAATAAACTTCAACAAGGAACGCTACGAGCGTAAAGATTGGTAATCAACAATACGACCCGCCGTCAGGAGCGTTTGATCATAAAAAGTCGAGAATAGTTTGATATTAAACATCCAGATTTCTAGGTGTTTAAAATTAAGCACGCTCTCTTTAAGCACCTTATTTATAAACGTGTTTCAGCGGTTGTATAGTTACACCATGTTTTGTCTTCTTCCTTCAAATGTCAAATTACTGATTACCGAAAGAGATAATGCGGCGTGTGTAAATTCACCCGCTATACCACGTTTAATTATATATAAGACACAAATATAATCATTCTAGTCTAGGATTACTTATATTAGTATTTTATTGGCTGTAAATACATTACGTTTCATAAAAAATATAACTACTTAGTAAGAACTAAAAAAAAAACAATTTTTTTTTCCGTATTTTTTTTCTGATAGTGTTGTTTAAGGCTAAAGCCCATCTAGCCCGCGAAGTTCAAATTTATTGAGGTTTTTTAGATTTTTTCAAAATCTGACAATAATAAAAGGCACATTTTGTAATTCGCGAGAAAGACCGTGTGCAGTGCATTTATTAATATATTCAACTTACTCTAAAACATTTCAAGAACGACAGCTATCCAGATAATCTGGCAATTTTTGTATATTTAGTGATTTACTAGTATCATATCCACCGTGATCATATTTAGAGTAAAAATAAATGTATTAATAAACGCACTGCATACTGTGTTTGTCGCAAATCACAAAATGTTGTCTTAAATGTTTTCAGATTTTGGATAAACTATAAAAATACACGAAAATTTTGAATGAACGTTTCATAAAAAATATAACTACTTAGTAAGAACTAAAAAAAAACAATTTTTTGTCGTATTTTTTTTCTGATAGTGTTGTTTAATTTAAAACGTCTGCATATTATGAATGGAATAAATGGTGTGTTCCATTTATTACGTTGGTACGAGTTCTTATATCTAATTTCTTGATCAAAGGAAGGGTAGCGACAAATTCGCATTATTATTACACAAATATCGCCAGACGAATACACCGTGTGGTCTCAAACTAAGCAACGCTTATACTATAGGTCCCGTATAATGTACTGGGCAATGACATCCTGACCAGGTCAAATTGCAAAAAGGCCATTTCCGAAATTTTCGCTGGCAGGAATCGAACCCACAACTCAGTGCGGTCCACGCCCAAACCACTACGCCATACGGTTTGACATTAACCATAATGAACCTATCACTCAAAACTTCTGCTAATTAGACGCAAATAAATGGACCCTGTTGAGACATATACTGTTCCTATTTCCTAGTGAGCACAAATAGATGCAACGACCGAACGGAAACTAAAAGTAGGTTGATTCCCCGCTTGTATGAGACACACGGCTCTCCATTAGAAACGAGGAAATTAATCTTCTCTCGGTGTGCTGAATGGATTTCTGAGGCCGTTCCCAATTCTAGCTAATCATGTATCTGTAATTAGAACACTAGGACTAACGCTCTATTTCTGTCATTCCTATTTAGATCATGACTTGAATATATGGGATGTTAGTTGATAGTCCCATTTATAATGGGCGACTTATAAATAAATAAGTCGCCAGACTGACACACCAAATGTATGGTCCAAAACTAAGCAACGCTTGTACTATGGGTACCGTATAATGGATTGGGGACGATCCCAGGGACGTGACCCAGACCAGAGCAAATTACGAAACGGCCATTGCTGAAATTTACCCCAGCGCGAATCGAACCCGCAACCGCCATGTACAGTGAGCCGAGCGGCCTACGCTCGAACCACTGCGCCAAACGGTCGTCGTTATGGGCAGGTCTAAGGCATTTTATTACCAGCAAACTTTCAGGGTAATAGGCGTGATGGAGTACCGTATTAGGATAGTATTAGGTTTATTTTTTTACGTTTTATACTCAAACTCAAACAGTTTATTTTGCTAAGTCCTACGGGGGCACTTACAGGTTTTCATTTTTACATTGTTATCCTTAATAGGTACCTACCTACCTACCTAACACCGAAGCATGGGTACATGAGTATATAATACACAACTAGGTGGTATAGTATTGTAAAAGTGTACTGTGATTATGTATGTTTGATTATTACGTAAAATCTACTAGACCGATTTCAACGGGTTTTCTTTGACTAATAGACACATAGCCTATGTTTAACCATAACCCATATGAGTCAATCATTACGTTATAAGTAATGAGGATGGAAAACCTTCGCTAGCAAAGCTGCGCGTGACACCTAGTTAAGGTTTATGTGAAAGTTTATAAATTAGGAAATATAAAAGAACATAGGTAGTTGGCTGTGCTATACTTTCAATAACAACTCGCTAATACGACGAAACTAACTAGTAACTCTGAACACTGATTTCGCAAACAACAATCAATACAAAGGAAATGATAAGTACCTACTTTCGCAACCACGTATTGTAAAACAAAAAACAATGGAATGCTGATTCGATTAAAACACTGAAGTTCGGTGGAATGACCTCACTCCGGCCGGAAGCCAGTTGTGTTGACCATTAGCTACGAAAACTGCATAACATCATTTTGATTTTAGCACACCAGCACTAAAGGGACAGCTGTAAGCACAGCTGCTTTGATAGCGATCAGAGTTTTATTAAAAATGAAGGCTTTCCAGTCCGTATCCCAAGACATTTACTTCATTTTGCTGCATTTAACTTTTTGGAATTTGATTTCAAGCGTTTATGTGGCACGAGTTACTTTTGTATCTACAAGTAAGTAATTAAGACTTTAGCGTAAATTAAAATTTTGTAAAGATCGCACATTTTATTGAAATAACATCCGGTCGTGAGAGCTTTTATTATTATCTCAGCATTTTTTGTGATGTTTAGCAAGAAATCCGTTGACATAGCACGTTTTCAGAATGTTGTAGCTGGCAGTAAGTAGATAATATAATAATAATAATAGTTTATTTTCACTTCCTTATATAATTACAGTTTTTCACTGGCACCCAAACTAGGACAGCCTGTATTTCAGGTGCCAACATATATAAACATGTACACGCAAATAACATAACAGGATCATAGTAAAATACTGTAAAAACAAACACAGCTGGTATTATAAATCTCGATCTTTCTGAAAATAAAGTTATAGCTGTACTAGTTGAAGCATAAAAAATAGGCCGCGACAGCGGTGCCGCTGAAACGCAAATTTTATTGCTCTCATGCAATATTTGGATGGGTGCGACTTTGCCAGATGTTACGAACTGGAATTACATCACTATTCAATAAATATAAGGTCTTATTTTAATAATGCACGATATTTTGCAAAGCTGATGTACCCCTATTACAAATCAAAATCTGTTGGCACAAATATTTTCTGTTAGTCGATACCGCTAATTGGTAGCGATTGATCCTTAATATTATTAATTAGTATTTTTATTAATTAGAGCAAAAAATTATGGCATACTTCGTATTCATGAATTATTGAGCGTACTTACAAAACGTGTACCTAGTAAAAATACAAAAGCGGATAGGTACCCTCTAGGAACTACAACAATAATTATTTGGTGTCGTTTTTTTTTGTATACTAATTCCTACATACATTGGATCCTATACTCACTACATCATGTAGAAAATGTATCAGATAAGCATCAAATATTTTCCTATAAAAATAGGTTATACGAGGGATGCCTTTTAAGTTTTGTCGTTTGAAGAAAAAAACACAACTAGAACCTTATAGTACTTTTTATTGTTTTTCAAAGTATTCACCACGTAGCTTAATACACTTTTCCATTCGCTCAAACCAGTTACTATAACATTTATTCCACTCTAAAGTGGGGGTGTTCAAAATGGCTGACTTGAAAGCGTCGACTGCTTCTTCACTGGACTGGAACCTTTGACCACGAAGACTTTTCTTAATTTTAGGAAATGTAAAAAAATCGTTAGGGCTTAGGTCAGGACTGTATGGAGGATGGTCAAGAATTTCTACTTTTTCCTGCTTCAAATACTCAATCGTTTGACGAGCGCTGTGTGAACTTGCATTGTCGTGGTGCAGGATGATGCGTCGCTTTGAGTTAGATTTTCGAAGTTCGGCGATGACTTGTGGTAAACAAACTGTGGTATACCACTCTGCGTTAACCGTTCTACGATCATCAAGTGCAATAGTCGCAACATGGCCGGTTTTTCTAACGAACGTGGCCACCATCTTCTTTGAAGTGCTTCGAGAACGAACAACTTTAGTCGGCTTTGGCTCGTCTTGAAAGACCCAGATTGTAGATTGTTGTTTGGAATCAGGATCGTAGGCATAGATCCAAGATTCGTCACCACTGATGATGTCGTAGACGTGATTTGACTCTCCTCGGTTGAACCTTTGCAGAGTTTTCTTACACCATCTGACGCGGGCCGCCTTGTGATCGTCGGAAAGCAGATGCGGTATCCAACGGCAAACTAGCTTTCTTACACCAAGCGCTTCATGCAAGATCTTCGGAATGGTTGTCCCTGAGATGCCTAATAGAGCCTCTATCTCTCGATACGTCACATGACGATCTTCGAGAATTAGTTGTCTCACTCCAATGATGTTATCTTCAGTGAATGCAGATTTTGGGCGACCTTCGCGAGATTTGTCACTAACACTAGTATGTCCACGCTGGAATTCTAAATACCAGCGTTCGACAGTCCGCAGATATGGGGCTTCATCCCTGAACACAGATATTTGCTCTTCAAAACACTGAAGCCGTGTCAGGCCTCTTCTAAAGTTGTAGAAAATTATTGCACGAACATTTTCCTTAGAAAGATTCATTTTCGTACGTAACCTGACAGATTCTAATCGACGCTGTGACTAAACAATAACATTAATCCTAATACATTCAACTGTTTTGAGATTCGAAATTTAAACACATTCGAATATAGAACAGTTCCAAATTCAAAATTGCCGGGAATTATGGAAACGACAGAACTTAAAAGGCATGCCTCGTATATAAATTCCAATTCCGTTTAATATTGTTCTAAATTCCTCGAGGCGGTGGCTAGCCCTGTGTTTCTTGTCTGTCAGATAATGTTTGTTTATGATCAAACCCATTTCTAACTTCCTGACTATTAATAGTGTTAACACCTAATAGCACACACGCGTTACTAGGCTATAAATAATAATTAAAATCTTCATAAAATTAGCTCGCGTTTGGAACCCAGAGCAAAAATTATTAACCTACCATTTGTGGATTTGTTAATCATAATTAACTGCTCAAAATTCTGATAATGATATAAATATATAATTTCCATTGTACCGTTTATATTTTTAAAAGGTTACTTATAGCAATGTGAATTTATCCCATCACTAGTATTCCCGTTAGCCCCTCCAACTAAGCTAATGCTTGTGTTAGAATTAGGCTCACGTCAACAGTTCAATGGCCAGTTTTTTTTTTTTGAACTAATGTTGTTGGCCAGACTGGCCATAACAACTTCACCCGGACAGAGGGCGAGCGCAAGTGCGCTCCAGCCAGAGGGGCAGGGGGGCAGCTAGCTCAAGGGCGCCACAAGGGGCACAACCTCGGCTTGGGCCGCTGCCAAGAGAGGCGGAGAGGGTAAATCTACCACCTTCAATGGCCAGAATGGGGATTGAGCCCGTAACCTCTCAGTTACGTGAGGGAGTTGTTTGTTGGAATTTGAGGACGCCTCAAACTTAAGTAAGTATTCGTTTAGTAATAGCTATACTCGGAACAGTCTTCATGAATTTCTTGCATTTAGTTTAATAAATAAAAAAAAATATCTCAGCTTTGACCTGTGGAAACCCTGTGGCTATAACTCCATACTAAAATTAAGTCTACCTTCGTCAGACCTTATCTCTCGGTATAATGATATTTTTATGACAATAGTTTTTCTCATGAGTAGGCCATTTAATACCATTTGTGTTCCGTAAGCATATAGCAATGGTAGTGTGAGGCCACAAAACAATGAGCGTACAAATATCACCCCGCTACATTTGTTAACATCCTCGACAGAAAACAGCCTGTCTCTCCGATAAAAACTAATAAATCTCTGAAAATTTACTACTTAGATATAGAATGTTAACTATTTTGACGCTTTATTTTATGTTACCCGACTTCTATGTAATTATATTAGAATCAAAGACAGTTTAACGGCGTTGAAAGTTTGTTGCAGCATAAACATAATATACATAGTTTCTCTCGGAATTACTCGAGGTCCATCAAGATTAACTTTGTACTAAGTTCTAGCCGCTTTGAATGTGATTTTAATATTCTCATATCTGGCGGCGTTACCAAAATTCTTAAAGACTCGAGTTACCTTACTGTTCTAGTTGAACTATATACCTAATAAGGTTTTATTTATAGGCAACCTCTACTGTGATGCGTAGTTATACGGCTATCAGTCTGTCTGGGGACCGTAACATCAAAGGGCTGTGTTGTGTGACGGAAATAGGGCTCGGAACGTAAATACGCTTTCATAGGCGTAGATAGGATGTGGTGGACGTTGGCGGAAAAAGGATGGAAAACTTTTTATTGAACCTTATAAAGCGGGATAAAGAAATGGTTACTAAATCAAGAGTATTGTTTTAGCCTTAGAATTGTCCATACTGATAAAGAGTGAGCAAGCGCAATTTCGCTCGCTCATAGGCTTGCTATGATCATGATAACCTGATGGAAACTGTACAAACTAAAGTGATCAATATTTTTATTAGCTTGCTATTGCTTGCACTAACAACAGCTGCGCTCGCTATCAGATTCGAGCGGTCAGACATGGGCCTGCCTGTTCTGTTCCTCACCAGCACATGCTGAGTCAAACGCTTTTCGGCACAGTTCACGCCGAGGTTAAGACTATTTACAGCCTCTATACTGTATGTAAAAAAAAATTGTCCATCCTATGTTAGTGTACACTATTGAGCCTGTGTTGAATAAACATTTTTCATGTTCAGTTCATTTTAAAATCGCATGCTAAAGTAAGTTATATATACATAGCAGTTTAACCACTTCCAAATTAATAAAGATTTTATGTAAGGAATTTTCTTTTCAAACCAGCTTGAAATAAAAACATAATTATTCTGCAGCGCATCGAGGCGCCGATGTAAGCAAGTTAGTGCAATAACAAAGAGATTATATTTTTAAATCCAGGCCTTTTCAAACAGAATGTTATGAAAAGCGGAGTCTGGATTTCCAGCGCGTTTATTCACCTGCCTGTTGCTCATCCCTTTACACTATAAATTGTACAATAATAGACTGTATCTGCATGTCGTAAGGTCGATTTTCTGGTAGCAAAATGGATATAATCACCAGCCAGCCAACCTGAAAGCTTTAATAATGAAACTTGAATAGGTTTTTTGCCAGAATTTTTGGTAGAAACCGATCTGCCGACGATTCCCTCTACACGCGCGGGCGATGTATTTTTAATATATTTTCATATTCACTTACCTACCTATCTTTAGAATATAATAAGGTATTTTTTTCCCATCCACACCTACACAAGCACATACTCACAAACACCTACATACACTACACATTTATCGAGGTACTTGTATAAATTTAAGTAATATATCTTTCATACAATTAAATTATGAATTAGATTTCTAAAAAAAATAAAAATAAGAAAAACAATGTTCTGTACTGTAAGAATGTAATTTATCTTAGTAAGTAATATAAGATCCAACTATGTGGAAGAAACCTGTTATTGGCAGTTGGCAATGTATAAAAATATGTAATTAATAGATATGAATTCATAAGTGCTGTTGGTTTTGTGGTAAATAAAAAAAAAAGAAAAGATCCCCTTATAAGAATACATGTAATGTACATAGAAGAGGATACCTACAACAGTAGAGTATAACATGTATTTTTTTTGTAAAATTTTAAAGTGATAGTTTACAAATGCTACTTATTTATAGAAATTCAATTTACGTTAGTATACAGTAAATTCAAAACAAACTCGTATTTGCATTACGTAATTGAAACTCGGATATATATTTGACCTATATGAAAGAAAAAGGTGTCATTCAATTCCTCGATGTCACGCGATGTACTAAATGTACAGTATTTATTTTGTATGATGCATTTGAAATTCTTTCACGAATTGCGATTAACTGAATTATGATTGCATAGCATTAAGGAAATTAGTTTTATCAACTACCAAGGAAGTGTTATTATTATGATGATAAAGCGAAATTATTAAAATTACCAAATTACGCGGTGACAAAAGAACTACAAAAAATATTTTTTGCATTTTTTTTCTCAGTTTACAGTCCCGTTAATAATACCATAATTCCAAATTGTCCTAATTCATATATAATTTGAGTTCATATGCTACCACATGTACACCTTACACAACATTGGTATTCATCTTGGACCGACCTCTGTCTACATGCATCTACACAATCTTTTTACATTCAAATATCTACCTTATGTTTTATTCAAAGCAATTATAAAACTGAATAGATTTGTGTATTATTTTGCGTCTATACTTCTTATTTCATCATTATCTGTATTTAAACACGATGTCTTTCATGATGATGTCATCAATCCGTTGATTCGGTCTACTCCCGTGCTATTATTTCTGGGGCATGACATATCCCTTGGTGCCTTGATCGTTACTATTCCTATTGAACGCATTTGAACATTCTAATTTCAGTTTAACACTCTGAATATTTGGGTCACTGTACTTAATCACAAATTTCTCAATTTTAACACAATTTATTATAAATAAATCACGATGCGGATGTTCAATATTCTGGGAAGTTTATTAGTAATTTGATCGTGTTTCTGTTCCGTAGTATAAGAATGTATTCAATTTACAAAAATCATCCCCGGAGCTTTTGGAAATAAAATAAATGACCAGGTATAATGTAAATATTTCCGGCAATAAGGATAGATAGACTAATCATTTTGAATGGTAAAGAACGACCAAACTTCAATAATGACTGCAAGGTATTTTAATAGTTTTGTTCACAGTTTAAGTTTGATAAAAGGAAGTAAGTGTTTACTTACTTCCTTTTATCAAGCACCGTTCCAGTATTTGATCGAACAATCGATTTGCGCAAATTGATTCGACCATTAAGATTACTTCGTCAGCGTCAAGTAACCCGGGCAATTCACATCAAACATCGAAATAGCAATCGGTAGTTCAAACCTCGGCAGTGGGGAAATAAATCAGTCGGCTCATAACAGCATTTCCTAGTACGTGCTAGTACGTTTGACATTTACCGGCGCACAAGGAAATAGCACGCAGTTCCAGATTTCGAATCAAATGAATCAAAACCATGCACCCTTGTATTTGGGTAGTATTTTGGCTGCGATGCGAATAGGTCACCAATCTATCCACGCTACAATTCTGTAGAGGAATCGAATCAAGCCATAAAATTACTCAATGCGTTTGACGTTTGAGACGTAGCATGCTTAGCGTTCGTAAAAGGCTACGCGACAGGTTCTGGACAATCAAATATTTGCATACTAGTGTTTTGGTTGCATCACTTCTGATATCACCAATGTTTTAGGGCTTACCAATGCTCGTAGTAAAAAAACACCAGTATTTTGACACTGACAAATCAACCCTTAAGACTTGTCGTACGAGAAATAGCCCAAGTGCTAGGGGATGCTATGCCTAGTATTTCGGTTGTATGTCACCAACCTTTTGACACTGAAACTCTGACACTGTGGAAGTATCGTCTGTTGGTTCGGAGAAGGTGACGCCGCGCGCGCGGCGCGTCGCGGCGACCGCCAGTGCGCAACCGTGAAGGCCGCTCGTTCGGCCGGTCGCACTCGCGAGCCGATACTGGCTGTTCGCGCGTTTTCCCTCCGACTCTGCGCTTTCCCGGCGGCGTGCGCATCAAGCCTGCGATTGTTCTGCAAATAGAGGGCTGGGCCAGCCGCGGTCCGCTCTTCATAATTGCCGCGCGGTCTGTCAATTAGCGTCGCCATGTTGGTAGCGCCGACTTGCGAAACGTCTTTGGCTAACTTAACCACTTAGTTAATGATCGCTGATCATTAAGTAAAAACAATAGTGGTAGACTAAATAATTTAATTCTACTTAACATTAGCATTACGTTTTTTAAATATTCCTGTTTTAGGAATGTCCTTGGTGAGAACACAAATGTTTACCTACTTATTGAACTAATTATTTTTAACTTAATAACCGAGATGTTAGGTATAACGAAATAACCTCTCACTGACTAGAAAGGTAACTTCGCTCTCACTAACTGCCGAACTCAGAATATTATGCCAATACACTATTTTCTGAAGGAATTCAGCGCGTAATTAATTTTAATTCTTTGGAGGGATGAATGGAAGTGGCGGAAAATGGAACTGCTGGGCAAAGATCTCCCCCGTTTAGAAGACGGGAGAGATTTTTGTCGAGCAGTGAAGACGTGTAGGTGTAGAAAAATGTCAAAAAGTACCGATAGTAAAATGATAATGAAGGTAGTAGGTACCTAATTACAATTGAGCTTTTCCTCTCAATATGTTGAGGGTCAACCCTCGATGTCATAGTGGAAATACGCGGCGTGTTTACATACTGATTCAAAAAACCAAACTGCTTTAAAGCTGAACTTTAAATAAAAACTAAAAAGAAGCACAAGTCCAGTAGTCTAAAATTATGTGAAGTACCTAATATCTCTTTAATAGTCGGGACCCATTATAGGAAATTTGAGCCTGTCTAGATTTTTACCCGACGGAACTTCTCACAGTTTTGCCACTTCGTACAAAACGAACAGCTATTTCAAGAACGTCAACCGCAAGTCGTAACTGTCGGCATCTAAACAATCATACAAACATCGGTGATTGGTGATCGCGAACAAACAATCCACGGTTCCCGGTAACGGCCGGTGCGTGGCCCCATTACGAGCTAATGCATTTACATACACCCGCCATACATACATACATACATCTGCATACATATGACAGTTTGACATACATATACGCTTCGGAGTAATGGCGTGTTCCAAACAAGGAATAGTTGTGATTCGAAAAGTGAGGCTTTATTTATCATGTAAAGTGTATTATTTCCGTACCTTGCTTAGGGTTCTTTAGTCAAACTAGGAACCCTTATAGTTTCGTCATGTCCGTCTGTCTGTCCGTCCGATGTCAGTCATTTTTTTCAGTGACTATAAGAGCTAGAAGGCTGCTAATTGTCACAAGAATAGAATGTATGTACCGCAACTAAACGGTGTATTTAAATACTAACTGAGCCCGCGACTTCGTCCGCGTGGAAATTAAGTTAACAAAAAAGCCCGCTCCCGCCTTCTGAACCCGCGCGACAGGAGCCATATTTTAAAATTTTGTTTTTCTAAAATAAAAGTTACTCCTTTTAACATCAGCTATCTGTCAGTGAAAGTCCCGTCAAAATCGGTTCAGCCGTTTCGGAGATTACCCGGAACAAACACACAGACAGACAGACAGCCAGACAAAAAAAAAATTAATCGCGTTTTTGCTATAGGTGTCGTATGTAATTTCATATGCAGTTAGTGAAAAGGTGTTATTTTGATATTACAAACAGACACTCAAATTTTATTTATTTGTATAGATGTATAGATTGAAAACAAGTTTTCTAGGGTAACTCCGGTGTTTTATGAGGTGAAAAAAAAATTACTCACCATCGCGTGTGGTATTGTTGAATAGGTATTTTAAAATCATTATGAGGTTTCTTTGACAGTTTTTCAAATTAATTCCCGGTTACAAAATATTGAGCTTGAAAATGGATCTTCTCATGAGTTGCTCGATTCATCTTGTAACTGAACCACATTAAGGATATTGAAATGTCTTGTGCGTGGCCGAACACGCCCTTGGCCGTTTTTTTATAGAAAAAAGTCGGCAAACAAGCATACGACGTGCCTGATGGTATAAGGAGTTAACGTACTATATAGATGCTTGGTATACGAGTACCAAAGGCATTGGATTTGGCTGCGACCTAACTGTGTCAGAGCTATTGAACGGAACAACACGAATACATGCTTGGCTCAAAACCAAATTGTTACTATTACACGAAGCTATTCATAATAATCACGCTCCGTTTTAACTACCGCTCATATATGGTACTTGCCTCACCGGGGCAGTACCACCCTCGATCTTCTCAGTCGAGGTCGCGTTCCGATCCGGTGGTAGGTTTACCCTCGCCACCTCTCCTGGCAGCGGCCCAAGCCGAGGTCGTGCCCCTAGTGGCGCCCTTGAGCTAGCTGCCCCCCTGCCCCTCTGGCTGGAGCGCACTCGCGCTCGCCCTCTGTCCAGGTGAAGTTGTTATGGCCACTCTGGCCAACAACATATAGTCAAATAAAAAAAAAAAGAAGTACCACCCTCTCACAGAAGAACGACGTAAAGTAGCTATTGTAGCTGCGTTTCAGTCGATGAATGGTAGAGGTGGAAGTTCACCCTCATCCCTTCCTCGCCCTCTATCGCATTCCCCTTCAAATCGGCTACGCGCGTGCAACTATAGGCGACGGTAACATCAGGGAGGTCGAACGATTGCTTGCCGAATTTGTTGTATAAGTACTAAAAATATATAAAACACACTTATAACGCATCTCTACTAAAAAAATAATAATAATTTAGCCCTTTTTGACGTCCCACTCTTGGGCACGGGCCTCCCCTCACTACGAGGGGGATTCAGGCCGTAATCCACCACGCTGGCCCAGTGCGGGTTGGCGGATGTACTAAGTAATGGAAATAAAAATCTTAACAGGTGCGGGCGCCAAAGTACTTAAAGTAACTTAAGTAAATCTGTGTTAAACATGTTAACATTTAATTTTCCTCGTCAAACCTTTCGTCAAATCGTTTCCTGGGAAAATAGGTTGTGAGCTGTGACTAATAGAGTTGCGAGTAAAGTAGGTATTAAAAGTCGGATCATTCATTTTGTGTAAGCACTAAGAAATCTTAATTATTTATTGAACTTGGGAAATAACAAAAGTTATACCTAGCTAGTAGAGCACTAATAGCCGATTGGCTAAGCACGCGTCTTGCGAGCACAGTCTTGGGTTAAACCCCGGCTTGCACCTCTGAGTTTTTCGAAATCTATGTGCGAATCAGAATTTTAATGATTATCACTTGCTTACGCAGAAGGAAAACATCGTGAGGTAACCTGCATGTCTTACAAAATTTAACTAATTTTCGAAAGAATGAAATCCGTCATCCCACACTTGGCCAGCATGGTGGATTACGGCCTGAATCCCGCTCGTGTTGAGGGGAGGCCTGTGCCCAGGAGTGGGACATCAAAAAGGCTAAATTAATCTCAAATACCTTTCTAGTAACAATTGCAAATTGAAACTTGAAACAAGGTTTTATATTTTTTCCTTTGTGTTACGGCAGAAAAGAGACCCACTAAGTAACTTGTTAGTAATTATAGAGCACTGGATTGGATTACTCCAGGTTTGCATAGGGTTTCTGGATTAAGCCGGATTCTTATCCATTGCATTCGGCATGCGAGAACAGAAAAGCCATTAAAAAGGTCGAAGCTATGACGAGACCGCACAACACTTCCTTCGAGGGTTTATTTTAAGCTGCGCATGACACAATATGATGTCATTTCCTTAAAGGAACAAAAACAGATAAAAACTTAATTGCCACCAAAATATCCTCAATTTCATGAGGACTATGATGCACATGTCTGCGTATGCAGTTGAATGTCACACAATGTAACAATGTAACCACAAGGTTACCACAACTCCGCAAATTAGTTGCGGGAATCGGTCAGTTACGAAAATATCTAGTGCTATTACAAACTGACTCCAAAAAAACTAGGGACCTTGTAATTTATTTCATTTGGAGTCAGTGTTCATTCAAGTAAGTAGGGGTAGATACTTCAGAAGTAGCCCTAACATATTATATTTTTTATAATAACACGTCTATTCTCCAACTACTTTCTCACAAGATCTTGTCACGAAGATTTTTTATTCATAAACCTGAAACTCTACTACATCTTTTGATAGTTTGGATAACATACAATCCTACTAATATTATAAATGCGAAAGTTTGTGAGTGTGGATGTATGTATGTATGTATGTATGTATGTATGTTTGTTACTCCTTCACGCAAAAACTACTGAACGGATTTGGTTGAAATTTGGAACACAGATAGATTATAACTGGGATTAACATATAGGATACTTTTTAACCCAATCTACGCGGATGAAGTCGCGGGGCACAGCTAGTAATAAATAAAAATAGTATTGTTCCGCATCCATGATTATTACGATTCATTGGACATTCATTCCTAAATTCTTACACTCAAATTGACACCTATAATATTAAATAAAATAAGTAGTATTAAAGTTTTGTGTAAAATCCTCCTTTTTGATAAAATAAAGCAACAATGTTGTAGATTATCACAGAGTCAGTATAGAATAATAACTTGTCGCCCATAATACTCGTACCTATACATTTTTTAGGTAACACCTTTAATCAACCAATTAAGGTAATCAGCGGCTTTGGACGTGTCAAAAAATAACGACATTCATTAAAACTGCGGTTATCGACTTACTACAAGGCGCAGCCGCAGGACCGGTTTTTAATCACGAATAATGCAATGTAATTTACGTCAATTATAAAAAGAAATTGCTCGGTTAGAAATCACTGACCGCGTTAAATAAATAACTAAATATCGAAAGACCGACCAACTGTAAGGTCCTAAACTAAGTAGCGCTTGTACTATTGTACATAGACTGGTGGCGATCCCAGTGACACCCAGACCTAAGCAAATTACAAAAAGACCATTTCCGAAATTTGCCCTCACGGAAATTGAACCCGCAAACACCTGGTGCAGTGAGCCGGGCTGCCTACACTCAAAGGAATAAATGAATACCTAAATAAGTACCTATTTGTTGTAATAACATACAGAATCACCTTTGAAATACTCTACTTAATGTACATATGGAAGACATTACCGTACTTTGATAGTTATGCTTATAAACAATGATCTTTTAAATTTAAAATAGACGGGTTACCTTCATACTATAAATGGTGTTCAAGATGAGTTCGCCTAAACACCTGTCAAACGCACTGTCAACTCTTTTTTCGACGATGCAAGACTGAAGCTTGGGTGAACCAAGTGGTCCAATTCTTATGTACCACTATAGCGTAGAGCACCTATATTTTGATTTTTTAATCTGAGCTTATAAACTTTTTGCTATTAGCAATCGGACAAGATCCTAGCCTTGTCTCTAGAGTTATTTCTATTTTGAATCCGCTTATCGACTTCAGTCACAATTTTATGATTACGACGTATTCGCACGGAACCGGCAGAGGCCGTTAGGTCATTACGCCGTTTAATCAATTGGTACTAAGCTAATTGAATAATACGATTACTATAAATCATGTTCACTAGGGAGTCGTTGATGTGTGTCACACGGAAGCTTGAATTTAATTAAGTAATAACCGTTGTATATACGTAATTAGGTATTATTTAAAGATTAATTAAAATGCGTTAAAAGAAGACCTTCTCTGAAGAAGTCGAAGGCCGAGGTCAGCGGTGACACATTGGCCTATGTCCAACAGTGGATAAGAATAGGCTGATGATGGTAATTGAAGGAATTTAATAAGAAACCTGTGGCTACTTTAATTTTTAAAGTAATTTATTAAACATTTAAGAACCTATAAAGGGTTTGAAATGGCCCATAATAATAATATGATAAACAATCTTAATGTTTTCTGAACTCCTCAAGCAGCTGGCATTTTAAAACATCTGCTAATGCAACATCCATTTTAAATTTACATCCACCGGTATGCGAAAAAAAACCTATTTACACCATATATTATATGTTTAACTTTTAAACTCATAATAACCATTAAATTACAATGATTTACACAACATACTTACATTTTAAAGAACACCACCGTCACTGGTTATTTTCTACGCTATTTTAATAACAGCACGAGTTGCACAGTTATAACACAGTAAATTTACTTCTTAAACAACAGTTCGTTACACAAATATATCGCAACTATGTTATATTTCGATAACATAAACACGTAACGCGTTTGGGTTCACGGTGTTACTAAAAGCTTCGAGCTTTAAGCTATGAGTGTAGTGCTGTTTTTGTCGGTGTCAGAGAGAGATGAAAGAAAAAACACCATGAACGTTCGGCTAGAGTCGGTCGGTGTCGTTGTGAACGCTTGTCGGGTTCAAATGACAGGAACATATGGATATATTTTTGTATTTATTCATGTATCGTACGAAGATTTGTCATACTTATTGAATGTTGGTCAGTATAAATCCACGTTTACTTTAACAAGATGGCATATTTACACAGATTAATGCGTAAAAAAAGAGAACAACATCTTAAATCGGTACAAACCAAAGCTATAAAGTCGTTTCCAAATACATTTTTATATTGAACTAGCTGTGCCCCGCGACTTCATCCGCGTAGTATTGGATTATTGGGTTACAAAGTATCCTATATGTTAATCCAGGTTATAATCTATCTGTGTTCCAAATTTCATCCAAATCCGTTCAGTAGTTTTTGCGTGAAGGAGTAACAAACATACATACATACATACATTCATACATACATACATACATACATACATACATCCACACTCACAAACTTTCGCATTTATAATATTAGTAGGATTAATTCTACTCGTACATAAGTAGCTTCTCATTCAACATCAGTCCGTAACTGTTTTCTTAAAATAGCATAATAAATCTACAGGACAGTTAATTTATGTACGAGTGTGACCATTGAACGCGAACTCCATTGACGTGTCCGTATAATTCTCACGCCAAGACGTTGAACGGGCGTGGGGGTGCGATGCGGGCTACCATTGTCCCTTGCTTTCGTGGTTCACATTGATGTGAATACGAATGTCTCATTCACACTTTTATCTTTGAGATAAGATGAGCTCTATGCAGTGAAGATGGATTTGGAACCCTGAAAGACCAGATATATGAGCAAAAAAGTAATAACACAAAAATAAACAAATTAACCTGCTTAGTTTAAAAACATAAAAGTTTTTCCCCTTATCATATTATGAAGTATGTATATATTAACCCTCGCTTACACTCACCCAAATTTTGAAACTATTAATGCTGTCTCTATATAGCGACGACAACATAAATCGTTTTTATTCAGTGTAAACGAGAATTTAGGTTTATACCAAACACCTAGGTTGCATAGTTATTTAAATCCAGTTACTATTTTTAAGACTGTCTCATTTAACCGACCATAAAACAGGTTATAGGTATCACTCATTTTTATAATTAAAAACATGAAAGCTCAAACTTAATGGGCCACTTCAATCAACTGACAAAGTGTTAAGATAATATTGATATTTATAGTCGCCTAACATGTTGCGTCTGTAGCTTAAAATTAGATTAATTGGAGATAAAAGGCAAAGCTTGTAAATTAAAAAAAGACCACATAGTTGATCTAAGATCTTGACAGTGTTTTGAGTTAAATAATAAATATAAAACAGTTACCATTGCATACCATTTTATAATATTATTATTACAGTGGACCAGAGATACTGGGGAAAACAAGAAGAGTTTAGAATAAACAATAAGTGTTTATTGGCCTGTCTTGAAAGATATCGCGTGGCTGTTATAAGATAAAAGAGGGTATTTTCTGAGAAAAAGAATATAGACTGCCTGCCAGTAATTGGGTTTAACTCCGTACTTTTATTTCATCCCCACATTCCACCCACGTTGAGAATCAGATCCCGTCGTGATGTCGGTAGATGTACGAACAGGCGTAATCTGGCGGCGCGTGCGCACGCCTCACTGTTTACGTGACCGGCAGCTGTCATAACATGATACAGGAGCCGTGCTCTAAGTTGTTCATTTTGATTTAATCTCATGGATTATTAATTATTTTGACCCCAACTTTGATGAACTTAAAGTCTTATTTAAATAATTTATTGTGGCTTTGAAAAGTAATTAATTGTAACAGAGACGAATGATTATACATTATTATATTTCATTTCAGTGAATTTATATAGGGCTATTCTAGCATTTGATACAAATCAGAACCAAAGCCAGCATTGGTTTTAGTTTGATTCTGGGTACATGTTACCTTGACATTACCTTATGAAATTCCGTTCGTGACATCGCGAAACTCTACCGAGTTATTCTATATTTTATATTTTCCTAGCCTATGGATGTCACCTACTTATCAATACATTTTTTTTTACTACAGCCTTTATATTAATTTTATTGTAAGACCATATTTATATTACATACTCGTTTATTACTCATACTGTATCTAAATAATTTTACCGCTAAAACCAGATACTTATCAACTTCCTCCTTAGTCTTCAAAGCGCAACGACTGCCGTTACAAAACAGGAAATTCCTATGTTAAACCGGCATTAGTTATTGAATAGTTGAATTGATTAATGTCAGTAGGCATCGTGTTTTCAAAGGTCAGTGTCAGCTCGTCACCTTTGAGGTCATGTTTCTGGTTTGGAATAACACTAATTTGAATTTGAATATACGCTTGCTCTATCGTTAACATAGGATCAATCTTTATAAACAAAAAAATAAATATCGCTAGACTGTCACTCACACCAACTGTATGGTCCCAAACTAAGCAACGGTACTATGGGTACCGCCTGGGGGCGATCTCCAGACATTGACACCCAGTGTCACCAGATCTGGGTAAATTACGAAAAGGCCATTTCCTAAATTTGCCCCGGCGGGAATCGAACCCATAACCACCATGTGCAGTGAGCCCAGCGGCGTACGCTCGAACCACTGCGCTATGCGGTCGTATCTATGTTCAGGATATTAATTATTGACCATAATTTGTTCAATATTATGGACCACAACGGAAATATAGGTTTTACCGTAAATACCAATTAGGGCAAATTAATTAAGCGACCGCTCCATAAAAGCGTTTTCAAATAGTATATTGAAGTAGCTACTATACACCTTGCACTGAATATCATAGAGAATATCAAATCCCACTCAATATAATCTGACCTATTAAAACACATGGTTTCAAACTATTATAAAATTATCTTTCCGTCTGCTTTCTTTGTGACCCGCTTACAATAGATAAAGAATAACGGGCTCCCACGGTGATATTAAAAGAAACACAGTAGGTGCTATACGTCACTTCCTGTAAACATATGAATTATAATGTCATTCAACTGTATGCGAGAAAACCGGAAGTCGTAGTGACACGAGCTTTTGTGTGGGTAATCTGGCTGTCATTCTAATTCGATCTCATAAGCTTCGCGCAGACTGTATACAGTGAAAACGTGTTAACAATCTATTTATGAGATTAGTTTTGTTCTAGTTTTCACTCTGTATAAGACAGCAATATATGTAGTACGATCTATAAACATTAGTTAAGCAATACAGTTATTATTTATTCAAACATATTATAGTACATTATATAACCTATCTACATAACATACCTTTAAAATTATCCGACAAATGCTTAGCATCTAATGCATTCTTCATTCTAAAACAATTATGTCGCTAAATAGGATTAATAATCCAAGAATGTAGTCTTCGGAACCCGTATCTAAGACAAAGTAGTCGGTCAAGTAATTATCTCCATCATACCACAGAAATATTAACTAGTGGACCAAACAAGCTCTATGATTTAGGTCGGTTATGGGTGCTGTAGCTCTACCAATAATTACGCTTGCTTGTCGCTATCGTTTACTTAAAACACTTGTATGGCAAATTGTACAGCGGTCGGTCACCCGAGAAACTTATAATTTCTCATGCAAATACTCTGGTTTACGTAGACGCTTTTGAGTAGCGACTCTCACGAACGTAACAAATCATGGTAGAGCTACTGGAGTCAATTCATATATATGGTCATATTTTTATCATGTACGATATTTTACATGGCGTTTTAGTGAATGCTAAACATAAAAAATAATCTTTTGGGTTTCTTTATCAGTCTACTAACCAGCTGAACCAACCAACAGAAAAGACAGAACAGACCTTATACCTATTGTGTGACATCTGAAAATCGCGCTTCATAATAAATCAAGTATCGTCCCATGAGTGTTACTGTAATATATTAGGATTTTTTTCAGGTATATTTAGAACTTTAAGATCCGAACGGATAAGAGTTCAATGTCCGCTTAATGCAATCGTTACGTAAGGCGTTTCTACACTGCCGAGTCTTTGTCCACATGAATAATTCATTTTCCAAATTATATTTGTAAAGACCATACTATCATAATGACGGCAAAAAATATATATTTTGAGTTACCTTTTATTTTTTATCACAAAACTATAATAACTAATGGATGATCATCAGCTACTGTGTAGTTTTATGAACTATTCAGATCTCTCTTGTCTACCAAACAAACTGTTCAAGAAAGAAGGTACAATCGTCAGAATAAATTATGATACGTTCGGTGCATCTAGGTTCTGCGCGGCGCGACGAAACCTGGGCCCTAACCACGCTAGCTACTCAAATCGTAATAGAAAAGCAAACGCTCGCAATTACGTTTCAAATCTCCGCTTTTGACGTTTTGCTGACACCATACCATATCAATGTCAGTAGAAATCGTGAAGCTCGTGTCAGCAAAACGTCAAAAGCGGAGCGTTTGAAACGTAATCGCGAGCGTTTGCTTTTCTATTACGATTTGAGTAGCTAGCGTGGTTAGGGCCCTGGTGTATGAGTACTATTTAAAATACAAAATAGCACTCCCTTCATTCCATAAAGGGGCACATTCATTATGCAACGCATTGGAATACGACGCCCCCGGATATTATCAGTCGTAGGACGGCCACGTCCAACGTCCACATGTTGTGTGTAGGAAAACTAATAGCGGCAGAAGTGTGGGTGACGAGCGCATAATTAATGGCACTTACACACGAGTATTATGTATCTTTATACTGTAACTAGCTGTGCCCCGCGACTCCGTCCGCGTTCTGTTGAAATTTTTCCTGAATTTTCTTTGCTATAAACCTCACGGAGCCCGAGACTTTTCCAACGAATGCAAAACCGTGGAAATCGGTTCGTGCGTTCTGGAGTTATAGCGTCAGGAAGGAAAACCCGACTTATTTTTATATAGTAGATATATGATTACTCATTTGAAATTGGAAGTGGAAGCGATTGGTCAATTAACTAGCGATTGACAATTGCTATTACCTAATTTTAAAAGACAAAGCCAACTGTCAGTATAATTCCACAACTTTTCTAATATTAAAACAGATTTGAAAATGTTATTTCAATACACGAACTGGCTCAATGTAAAAAAGAAAGACCCAAACCTATGAAATTTTATAAAATCGAATACTATTTTTCAATATCGTAGTCAAATGGCGTTGTGAAAATTAATAAAGATAATTCGATAATGCCCGAATACTCCCGAAAAGCCGACCGGCTGAAAAGCTAAACCATTTGCTATAAAATACAAACGTAGTAGAAAAAAACGCGCGCTGTATCTAGAAATGCGATCGCCTTCTTATTAAAAATTTGGTATACCATCAAAGCGCATGCTCACGCGAGGGTGCGCCAGACAGCCAGCCGCCCTCCGAGGGTGGCTTGGGGTCAACGAACGCACCAAAACAAAGAACCTCACCACCTGTAGCCACTAGCCGTTTGATGGCGTTTCATAATGGTACTGTGTGTGACGTCACTTATCGCAAAAATGGTGCTCATCAGAGTCTAGAAATTCTGTTGTAGCATGACGATGAAACACGATACCGCATAATGTCATCAAGGTAGAGTCTTAGACGAGCACGAGTTTGGCAGTTGTCTGTCGTCTACAGAATGCCCGAACTTGAGCTGCAACTTACTACTGCATCTGTTTGTGGCTGTCTGAGTACATATCACGTTGAACCCAATGAAAATCTTTGAATATATAAAATTCGCGTGTGACAATGTTAGTTACTATACTCCTCCGAAACGGCTCGACCGATTTTCATGTAATTTTGTGTGCATACTGGGTAGGTCTGAGAATCAAGTACTACCTATTTTTCATACCCCAAAACAGACAGGATAACGTCTATCGGGCTGCTAGTATTACAATAAAAATTACACGGGTTGTTACCCTACATTTAAACACTTTTTTTTTAGAATAGCAAGGATTTTCTGGAATACGAAATAAAATGAAATCCACAAAGAGTCGTAGGCACAACAGTGTATTGAGAATAAAATAAACACTCCCTCCGTTGCAACACAAGTGCGCCGGCGCACCGTGACTATCAGCCATCTAATTAATCTGGCTCACGTTCCCATAGGGGTGAGTGAGTGCCAGTTCACAGATATTTGCTTTTATTTCTCAACATGATGCATTGCTGTGATAAGTTTCTGTGCACATGTTGAAACGAACCTCTATTGCTTAGTACACTCACGCAACTTGGTATTAAATCAATCTTACCTACCTACATTATTTATTAATAACTATTCAAATTAAGTAGGTACTTAAATTCACTGGGATAAGGGATAAATAATAATAATTTATATGTATACCTCAAAAATATTATAATAATTTAGCCCTTTTGTAATATAACGTCCCACTCCTGGCCACAGCCCTCCCCTCGCTACAAGGGGGATTCAGGCCGTATTCCACCACGCTGGCCCAGGGCGGATTGGCGAATTTCACATTGTCTTTCGAAAAATGGTTACATTTTCAAGACATACTAGTTTCCCCACGATGTTTTCCTTCATCGTAATAAGGTATATAAAAAACTAGCTGTGCCCCGCGACTTCATCCGCGTAGTATTGGATTATTGGGTTAAAAAGTATCCTATATGTTAATCCCGGTTATAATCTATCTGTGTTCCAAATTTCATCCAAATCCGTTCAGTAGTTTTTGCGTGAAGGCGTAACAAACATAAATACATACATACATACATCCACACTCACAAACTTTCGCATTTATAATATTAGTAGGATAATTGGTTCAATTTACGTACCCCTACGTGAACGTTCGGTGTTCGTAGTACTTACCTATATCTTTAATTTCTGTCAAGATCATTTAGAGATGCTGCAAATCGGATTACACGACAAAGAAAAATAATTTCTGGTATTCTTGTTGCTACACAAAATGCAATAAGCAGCTGGGTAGCTTCCCAATGTTACGTAAGACCATTAATAATATGCTCTGATCCAACACCAATGTCAGCTACAAAAGTCCAGTTTAAAAACAGACGCTTATTAAATATTGTACAAGAGTTTAAATCATACGGCGAGTTCTCGTTTAACAAGTAGCCGACACGATTAACGGTATTAAGCAGTAGGTAAGTACTACGCCGATCGTGGGAAGTTCGCTGTGACAGTCGTCGGAGGCATTGTACAATAATTAGCAATAGTCCAATGATTGTTTTTAATAAATATATAAATATTTTCTCGGTTCCTATATTTCCTACTAACTCACTATTACTGCTGACATAACAAATTATCTCATTTTATCATCATCATAGACCTTCCTTAGAAACTTCTACAGAGCTTGCGATCTGCCGATACTCATATCCTTTTTCTATTTCGCGCTAAATATATTTGAGCTGGTCGAGGGTCGCACGTTATCATAATAATATCTAGTTTTTATATCTGAACGCTATCTCTTTTATATAAAAGTTGGAATCCTTACCTACCTATATAAACCGTGCCTTTGCATCTAAATTCACGGAGCTTAGTTGCCATCTAGCGGAAAGCAATAGAACATCATAAATACGAAACTTCGATCCAAAATTTCAATGACACGGTTTTCTAAACATCAATTTATACGAAACAGTCTTGCTCACACACGTTCCCCTCTTTGTACGCAGTTAAATTGCTGTATTATTTCTGCATCTGAATAGGACCTTGAATGGCGGTCGTTTGCCGACCCGATCGGCCGCCGGCGCGGGCGCATTCAAAATCACAATGCACCATTTTGGGAACAATTTACGTATATGTTCATGTCGGGGAGAGTAAATCTTGTTCCGAAGGCCAAGAATGATTGGATTTTTATTGTCTTTTGTTGGGAAAAATGGAATTGCAATCAGCCTTCTTTCATGGGATGTAATATTTAATAGCTTTGGAAAATAAAACTAAAAGATACAGTCGTAATGGTATGTTATAGAGACTGTTGATAGAGACAGAGTACGAAGCAGCTTGTTGCTCGGCGATAGCAACTCTGCCGATGTATTTATAAGCTCCAAATTCGCAAGTATATAGCGATAAAGTAATTCACTGCCAATATGAATGTACCCTTGTTTTCTCTGTCTTCATCACTCGTTTTTTTCGTCTTTCTTGCTTAATTCTTGTAGGGACTCTCTTGATTTAAAACCAAGACCAATATAAGGCAACAAAAGCTTCATATTTATAGCCATCACCATGATCTATAATTATTAATAAAATATATTGTCTTAATAATTACCTACATTAAGAATTTCCAATGTTACCCGATAACACAAACAACAACTTATTGATGGAACGGCGACCTTGTCTGATTCGATGGAATTGACCGTCGTCGCCAGTCGCCAAAAAAGTTGTCGAGTGTACCTATGCTAAGGATGGTAGAGTCAGTTTTGTTAAATAAAAAACGAACCGTCCTTGATAGCTATATAGAGATGAGGACAAATCGTTATCTGTGTTCATTGTATAGATTACTATTACTTAATATTCATTAACTTTATTGGTTTTGGTTTCGACAGAAGAGCAAAGAGTACCTACCTCACATATGAGAAGTAGAGTAGGTACCAATTAAGCCACAGTAGAGGTAACAAGAGTATTTCAAGCTAACGCAATGATCTGCAAAATTCACCTGCGCTGATTTCCTAATAGGCTGACTAACGGTATAATTCGCGGTGCATAATTATAAGTAAACAAATTGGTATATTAGGTTTATAATTTGTTACCAAATGCTGTGTACTCGTATATAGCGCCTGCGTCTGTGCAGAGAAAGCGCAGTCATTTTATAGAGTCTCTATATTTTATAGAGACAGAATAACAATTTATCTATGGTGGTAATTTATTGTATGTACCTTTCTTTCGCAGACACATTGAACTAAAATTAAGTGCAAACTGATACATACTTAATACCTTAAAGTTAAATTTTATCCATATGAAGTTCTCGGTAATTTACTAATTAAGCAGAATTACTAATTTTTTCATACTAACAATTCACAAACCGGAACCGGTTTTTGCTCGCATTGCAAATTAATTTACACTTCGTTTGCGATAGGTATTTAGTTTCAGTACTGACAGAAGAAATAAAAAACTTTTGGCCTTTATCAAAGTTTGTAGGTAATAACATAGCTTAGAAATCGCTTGTAAGATTATATTTTACTAACTCACTTTGTCACAGACGAGCTGTTAGCTCAGATACCTATGGCCAAATGAGTAAACAAGGTAATTATTACTTAATTTAATACCTTTGTCCTTAAGGGGATTCATGTGTAAAAGTAAAGTATTTTCTCTATAACGTAGGTGGGTACATTTTTCCCCACTGTTACCTAGTTAGTTAAGGCTTATGAGTTGTGTGGTAAGTAGAGCAACGGTTTATGCACTCAGTAACCAGGCAACTCGAGCCTTGAACGACTTCATTCAGTATCGAGACAGCTTGATAAATAACACAAGCTTGGTGGTTTTGAATTACTTATCAAAACATGTCTCAATTTGAAGTTATTTTACGATACAAATTTATTTTTCCTTAATTCTATTAGCACAAACCTCTAAATAATAATGCTAAGCAAGCATAGATAATGATACAATCCTTCGGTAATAATTACCTTAATTTGACAACAAGGTGTTATTATAAAAAGAAAATACAAATATCCATGTGTAGTTGATGGTGAAATAAAAATAGCCATGAAGCTAAAACCGGACTACCGTCACTCTCGGCTAATAGAACAACAAAACACAATGCTTACGCTTTCATTTTCTCGACACGAAAATTACTCGCAGAGAAATCCCATTGTACCCAGTCAACGAAATGATATTGTAGAATGCACTCACTGTCTTCATACACAGAAAAGTTAAAAACTCCTTTGTCGACTTGACACGACAAATTGAAAATTGTCATAAAGAAACTTATTTATTTTTTAAAGTACCAAATGTCTTTTTTTAATAAAAGAGGAATGGTTCGTGTTCGATTTTCAAATGCAAACGCGCGATCAAGTCAGAAGCCCGCCAGCGACTCGCGAACACGGCGGCGGCGCGCCACTCGCTCACTATACCATAGCTAACCACGGGTTCTATTGTACCTCCTTGGTAGACACGCGAACCCTCCTGGCTCGTGGATGCACCCACACCCATCATTCCCCTCATCGATCGCACATTGAACTAGAATTTGGTGAACTTGGATAAACTTAGATCTTGTTTGTAAACAAATACGTATTTTCTTCGTGACATAAAATCGATACATGTCTTAATAATTTATGGGGAAGGTGGGTGTTTCGTGGGCACGGCATTTTTATTTGAAAGTCGAACGTAGGTGTTTGACATAAATTACTTAACACTTCCAAGTTGGATCACGTCTAGTTAGACATGGAAACTGTAACATCGATGTATTTAAATAAATCAATAAACGAAACTCCATACTAGGTACTTTATTGTCAACTACTTCTATAGAAATACACTTTAAAATTTTCTCTTTCTAACTTATAGAAAAATCACTTGTCTCGCTTGCGCATGGATAAAATTGTGGGCTTTAAAATGTTTCACATAGAGTCTATTAGAGTTCCGTTATTAGTTTTTAATACTGGTTCGCATGCATTCGGGTTAAAAATAAATTAATTAGAACGTGACCTAGAATACAGCCGGCGAAAGTGCTCGTGTCATTGGCCATGTTATTATTATAGTTCTTAAATCTATAGGCTTAAAACACAGTATATAACAAGTCGATATATGTCAGCTTAACTATACAACTTGTACTTATTACTATTCAAAGTGTTTTGAATAACAATTTTGTTTATTTTATTAGTCACTAGCGACCCGCCCCGGCTTCGCGCGGATAACTCTACTATTTATTATGTTAATTAGATTAAATAAATATCCACAGCATTGCATATCCACAGTAATTCTCTAAATGATATTACACACCGCATCAAAATAGGACAGTGACTGTTTATATCTAGGTACTATTTAGAGGAAAGATGCTTCACTAGGGTAGGCCAAGAACCATTTTATTTGGTCCATAAACTTAAATATTTTATATTTCTTTTAGTTTTGCTGGCTTCACTCACTGGTTCTACGCGTTCCGCCGACATTGGTATTTTCGTCTGAGCCCCACATAGATAAGGTTATGGTATGGCAAATATGGTTACCATTACAATCAATGCATAAACTATGATGATCGCTATAGTCTACTACCAAGACAGAAGAAGGAAATAAATTATGAACGTAGCAACCATTATTGTGTTTTATTCTTATTCTTAACTAGCGACCCGCCCCGGCTTCGCACGGGTGCAATAAATTATCAGTGTTTCTCTACTATATTATGCATGTATTATACATATAAACCTTCCTCTTGAATCAATGAAAAACCGCATCAAAATCCGTTGCGTAGTTTTAAAGATCTAAGCATACATAGGAACAGACAGCGGGAAGCGACTTTGTTTTATACTATGTAGTGATAGTGAAGGGTATTTTGGAAGGAAGGTGAAACTTATAGAAGCTTCGGAATCGCTGTGCTAAGATAAAGCATGGTGATTAGACGCACACATCCCGCACGCGCTGCGTCGAGGGCGTCTGATATCAGTACCAGGGGGAGATGCACCAGCGCTAATAACATCGAAGAGGTAATGTTTAGATATGGTACTATTCTCATCCGAGGGACTGAAGAATGATAATCATCGCCATTATAGTTGTATACCCAATGAGGAATCTTAAAGCTACTATTTACTCGATAAAATAAAAAGTCAGTCTATAATCCTTTTGTCCTAAGCTTGTCGTTAATGTAAAAATAACTTTATTAAAAAAAATCAAGTTGAATTACTTATGTGTTAGTGCTTTAAAGTTTTGTTTGTTACACAGAGTTCTACTACTATCTTTTTCTTTTCAAAAGACATAACTGTTTGTCTGTCTGTTCCTCTCCACCATAATGTCTCATATTATCCTGTTTCGTAGCTCATATATTATTTTCTTAATCCCAGCGATGGAAACCAACGCGACTGCATTTCCTTTGCACCCCGTTGCAAGGTGCCCCCCGCGGTATCGATCGCGCTTCAACACGAGGGGATCGCACCCAAAAAGAAGCGCTAATGTGTGTATTCAACTGTGTGTTCCTTTAATAAAATATCTGTTGGATACATTTTATGAAGAACAGACGGTATTTGATTCTATTCTATAGTCTGTCAGTAATCTGTTTCTTTACTGATTCAAATACGTGTCTTAGAAATTCTTAAATCTAATTCTGTTATCTATTGCGAATGTTATATTAACCGAAGCATAATAGTATATTGTATTCACATTATTCCGGCTACAGTTTTTGAGAATATTACGAAAATTATATAACCACTGCACAACCTGGGAGTCGAACCCAAAACCTGAAGATTGCATTCCGATTAAGGCCCCTTATAATCAAATACTTAATTCAATGATTTTAAAAAGGATAAATCCAGTCAAGACTGTTCTTGACTGGATTTATCGTTTTAAAATTATCATTCTGAATTATGTATCCTTGATCTAATGCAATGCACGGCGCACTTGAAGTGATCGCGTATCCAAGCGCGGCTGTCTGACACTGACATCGTTTGCGCACGCGCATTTCATTTGTTCCATTTCGCTACGGTCCAATTGAAGTGCGACGTTCAGAGTGTGATATTTATAATATCTCTATCGTGTTCAAGTACGATCACGGAGAGTGATTTATCATGATTTTTATGGAACAGGTACCTACTTGTAGAGTTATACAATTTTGATTAAATGTATAAATAATAATAATAATATCGCCAAACTAACACACCAACTGTATGGTCCCAAACTAAGCAATGCTTGTACTATGGGTACCGTACAATGGACTGGGGGTGATCCCAGTGACACCCAGACAAGGGCAAATTACGCAAAGGCCATTTCCGAAATTTTCCCTGGCGGGAATCGAACCCGCAACCACTATGTTTAGTGAGCCGAACGATCTACGCTCAAACCACTGCGCCAAGCGGTCGTAAAGTCAACAGATTTCAGAATAATTTGAATGCAACATCTTATATTTCCAATTGGTAAGTAGGTAGAGATTGGTCTTGTGGCTCTATCACAATTATAAACGCGGATATTATAAAAATAGCTCCTGTGTGCCGCTTCTGTGAGAGGGTGGTACTACCCGGCCGAGCCAGCCCGATTATCAGCTGTAGTCAATTTGATACAGCTTAGTTCTACCACCGGTATAGATAGTATAGAAATTGTAGCTAATAATGTATTTTTTAAATTTATTTGCTTCTACTAAATGCAGAGGAACACTAGAAAGATAGAGCGGTGAGCAAAGATACGTTTCCTAAATAAAGCTTTTCAGAACACCCTGAACATTTCAGAGTCTCGTGAGTTATGAATCAATTAGATCAGAGGCTTTTGCAATTATGAAATCTATATATCTATATATATATAACTCAAAGGTGACTGACTGACTGACATAGTGATCTATCAAGGCACAGTCCAAACCACTGGACGGATCGAGCTGAAATTAGGCATGCAGGTAGATGTTATGACGTAGGCATCCGCTAAGAAAGGATTTTGATTAATTCCACCCCCAAGAGGATAAAATAGGGGATGAAAATTTGTATGAAACTTTGTCAATTTTAAACCGAGGGAGCTGAGACTTTGCATGCATAAAGCTACTATGACGTAGACATCCCCTAAGAAAGGATTTTGATTAATTCCACCCCCAAGGGATAAAATAGGGATGTAAGTTTGTATGAAACTTTGTCAATTTTAAACCGATCGGGCTGAGACTTTGCATGCATAAAGCTACTATGACGTAGACATCCCCTAAGAAAGGATCAAAATTCCACGGGGACGAAGTCGCGGGCTCAGCTAGTTATGTATAAAATTCTCGTGTCACGCTTACAATGTTAGTTACCATACTACTCCGAAACGGCTCGACCGATTTTCATGAAATTTTGTGTGTGTTTAATCAGTGTTTCTCTACTACGGAAAGTAAGTTTTGATAAATAAATAAATATATGAAATTCAAAAAAATTCAAAATTCAAAATTGTTTTTATTCATGTAAGCCAACAAAGCATTTATGAATAGTCAGAATCTACCATATGTATTATTTAATGTAACCTTTCTCCTGAATCACTCTATCTATTAAAAAACGCATCAAAATCTATTGCGTAGATTTAAAGATCTAAGCATACATAGTAACAGACAGACAGACAGCGGGAAGCGACTTTGTTTTATACTAGGTAGTGAAGTTGAATGAAGCAATACTAAGTTCAGAGTACACACAATCAAAAAAAGAGTAAACACATAATTAAAATGTTAAACAATAATAATATTATTATAATACCAATCATACGGTTTGTAGTTAGTGACCTAATTACCACGACGTGTTTGATATCACCAATTAGCTTCCAGCTATCGTCGTAACACAATCTTCATTAATATTTGACGCTAATTAATTGTCCACAAACAATCTTGTTTTAAGTGTTAGCAACTAGTTAAATAATTGTAATAATTAAGACACAAGGTTATACGGAGACGGTAGGCCATCATTTATAATTGAGTTTATGACGTAAAATAAAAATAAAATATAAATATTTAAGTATTCTAATAAGGTAGTATAGTCGTCCGAAGGCCTCCGACATGTCTTAACGGCTGTGATAGCCGGAACTGACAGCTTGACGTGAGCTCCGAATCACGAACGGAAGCGCTCAGCTGTAAATAAGTCTAGCGTTAACCTATCCAGGTATTTACCGCCTCGATCGTTCTGGAAACATGGTTTACTCCCATATAATTATATTGCATCCTAAGAAGAGTCCATTAGTGCAAGTCCGATATCTCTGTCCGCGTCCGCAACTCTGTGGAATAGTAAAAATTCTTCCATTTCTGTAGTTTTGTCATATTTGTAAAAAGTACTGAGGGGTGGGGGTGGGGGTGTGTTGGTCTTCTGGTACTCCCACTTATTGTAAAAAACGCATCTATTATAGCTAATTTATAGTTTGTTTATTTCACGAAGACGTTTGCTGTGACTCTTATTACAATGTAATATGCATCAATTTGCAATAATTCACGCGTCTTTGTAAAATGAACTGACTATACCGACTGCACCAGCTCAATTCTAAAGTAAAGTAAAACAAGAACTGGTGCATTAACCAAGTTTAACCTGCTTTAGCAGACTCCGCGACGGCGAGAGTCTCCGGCTGCGTAAGGCAAACACTACTTATCTGTTACTTATAAGGAGAGCCTACAAATTAACTCTACTCAATTGATTTTCACTTGGTCAACGCCCCTGTGTGTACATTGGAATTTATGCGATCCGTGGATTCTATTCACGCTTGCATTCTCCGAAAAGGTAGCCAGTGGATTTTATGCTCAATTGCTATAGCGTGGGTAGAGTTTCTACTTCTCCACAAGAATGGCACTTCAAGTTGGTGGTAGAGTTAATTGGGGACAATTTGGCGATACATATGTATAATGTACGTAATGGTTTACATGAAAAATAAACATTCTGATTCTTAATTAATAACTTCACGAAAGTATTTACAATTATAGTAGGTAGAGTGACTCTGTGAATAGGGGACTTTACTAAGGTATGGAACTGAGGGCTTATTGTCTTACAATGTCTTACAATAACCATGCCAAGGCTCACCAGTATAAAGAAATTCGAACCAGTATTTGAACAAACTGGTGATCTGGTAGTCTATGTAACATAGTGAATAGTTACTCTATGGTAATGTGTATGGATCCGTAGGCCGCAAGGTCTATTCATTGTCACGTATCGATTGGTACCTACTGTGGCTTATAAAAATTCTTAAAGAGTTGTCGATTAATACTTTGTATGAATCATTCATTTCGATTAATATATTTTTTATTATAACATTGATAGAATTTTGTTTGTCATTGATAATAGCTTAAAAATGTAGGTACTACACCTATTTCATGAAATCACTATTTTTATTTTGATGTATACTTATATCATGGCAGAAGTTTGGAATATGGTTGTAAGAAATACTAAGGATGGGGAGTTAAGTTATTAAAACAACTCTTTCAGGATAATTTAAAGAGAGTTTTTATTGTATGTAAACGTTAAACATCCAAGGAGACAATCTTAGAGCTATCCCAATCTATTCACAGTCTCTCCCTAAACAAATCAATAGTTCACAAATATATAATTAAAAACATTACTATTTCTAATATCACTATTTATTTATACAAAATGTGAGAGTTTTTTTTAAATGATGCAGTTCTTACAAATCAGTGCACAATCGTTTGGCATGTCATTGAATACAGTAAATTCACGATCTACAGCTCTGTTTAATATACTATGTGATGTTTTTTCATAGTAGTTAACTGTGAATTAGTTAATGAGCTCAAGAGTTAACTAGTTATTACCAACGCGATATCTCACGAATACGAAAACGTTATAAGAACCTTTGCCCTTGGTAAATCGTATAGCAAGACTGAATGGTCGCCAGGACGCGCCTAAACAGTAGATCAAGGAAGGAATAAAATAATATACATACCTAATTCATATTTCGCCATCCTGTATAGCAGCAACATACGTGACCCTGTATATTATCCAGCTTCTTGACGATAAAATAATGAATGCATAATTTGTAAGAACCACGGTCAATTTAAAAATACATGGTGTTCAACGAATATTTGGTATAATAGGTACAAAGGAATTGCTATTCTAGATATAAATTAAAACAATTATATATATATAGGCGCTTATTCTAAACAGTATTAGGTATATTACATTGTATATAGGTACACTACACACCTTAGGAAAGGAAATACGTTTACAATGGGGAATATGCAACTTATTTTTCGAATACGGACATTTTTTCGATTACGAATACGTATAATCAAACGCCATCTTAGATTGGACCTATAGGGCACCACCTATTTATCTCACGCGTCAACAATTTAACAGCTAAAAGATAAAATTCTCGGTTATTTCATGCATTTTTGTATAATAATTATTATTCTTGAATATTATGTTAATTCATAAAATGTGTCAACAGTTTGCATTATTATATTATGATTTGTAGCAAATGTATATTTCTCTGAATACGGGAAAAGTACTTGTATCGCTATATTCCCGCTCTGTAAAGTTTATTAGTGTGAATAAGTAGATTGTAATATTAATTAAAGCTAACTTTTCTTGAGTATTCAATGTACTTATAATGCATCTAGAAAATAATGTAAACTAGATACCTACTTGTATAATAAAAAAGTTATGAGTCTACATCTAAATAACTTTCCAAATCATTTCGTTTTCAGAAACCTCTTAAAATAATTATCATTACGTAAAGCAATAATTTAATTTTAATCTTACATAATTTTGAAAGGCATAAGCGTAAATATTTTATGAAAAAAAAACATAATATATTATTTTCAGCACTTACACATTTTATTTCAATAGTTTACTGCATTATATGTACCTACTAGTGTGCTTGCAATATTGATTTTTTATCAATTGTAACTATACCTAACAAAAAATATTATGCCAAAATCACAATATTTATATATTTTTGAGCAATCGAAGCTAATTTCTGTATTACAATAACTGCATTGGAGTGATTTCATAAGAATATTGTATATTGGTATTTCATATTATAAGAATATACTTACATGGGTTTTTGTGAGATTCTATATCTATCTTCTGTATTTCTTTACTTTCTATATAAATAAATAAGAGATGAAACCGTCTCCAAAACATTCATAAGAAATGGACGAAATCACTAAGTCTATCGACAAGTAAAATACAAAATCATGTACCTATTACCAATCGAATTGAACATCCCACACGATCGAACACTACTGGACCACATCAAGTAATAAGCTCCAAATACTATCTTACTTATCTAGACTTTGGTGTCACATTTTGCCTATCTACTGGGTCCGCGGTATGTAAGTATTGCTACGTCAAAAATGTATCCAAAATTACTGACACTACTACATTTTTCTCGCAAAAATATCAGCTACAAAATCTCTAATCTGTTCAGACTATTTTACGCGTTTCATTGTAACATCACTATAATTATCATAACCAATTTATTGTTTCATTTTCAAAATTCATCAAAAAAATATGTATGAT
Source organism: Notodonta dromedarius (assembly GCA_905147325.1). Classification (NCBI taxonomy): domain Eukaryota; kingdom Metazoa; phylum Arthropoda; class Insecta; order Lepidoptera; family Notodontidae; genus Notodonta; species Notodonta dromedarius. The sequence goes on along the minus strand of LR990165.1, from coordinate 8,331,013 downwards.
TAGGTCGATAAAATTTATTGTTCTCACTGTACTGTAGAATACGCTACGTATTGTGAATAATATTATTTGTTCCAGGGTGATTCCACTCACAAATACATTTATCATCGATATTTCAAAAATGGTTGACTACTCATATCAATATAATTAAATCGGATCATTATCGATGGAAAGTTTCCGAGTCAGCAACAACAGCTTAAATCCTTCTTTTAATTCATTTGTTGAAGTTGGAAGCTGTCGTTTCCGACGTCGGAAACTTTCCGTCAACTGATAATACCCCCTTGGTCATCACGACCGGTGCACGACGTTGTATTATGTATGATCCTGGCTTACAGGAGTTACAGTGGTGGGAATGTGCGGCGGGACTAGTCCCATAAAAAAGTAACTTTGTATTACAACGCACACTGTAGCGAATATTTTTGAGATCGCAGTCACAAAAGAAGTTTAAAATGATATATAAAATACCTGCGAATGCGACCAGTATGAAATACATTGTTTTTTTTTTCACTTTGTATACTGGTCTCATAATGTTTTTGCATTTGATCGAATCACCCTCTTCAAGGAGCCTAAATATATTTTCAGCATATATTGTCATGAAACTATGAAGCTTGAAAATGATGTATAAAATAATGTAACCTAATGGAAGACTTTTGTTTTGAATCAGAGTGCGTTCAACAAACATGCCGCTGCTAGTATGAGTTATTATGAAACTGGAATGTGGAATGCTATGGGATCTAATTAATACTTAACTCTACCTATATTTAACTATAATATTACTTAAACAGGATGAACGTATGAACACATGAATTACACAATAAGGGTGACCGTTCACTTGACTTTGCTATCAAGCAGGCCCGCCCGCTTCGACCTATAGGATCGTTTCATTTCCTCAGCATCACTCGGCTTAGTTCAACTTGTCTGGAAATGAAGTGATCCTATTGGTCGAAGCGGACGCGAGCCGGCTGCATAATAAAACCAAGTGGACGGTCACCCTAATAGGTTCACAGTTATGTTAACAAATACATTTTAACACTAGAATTGCTGAAAAATTAACATCTATTTAAAGCGCTAAAAATCATAAAACTGTAACCCGTTTATTTGTGAAATACTGCGATATAAATATCAACACATCAGGGGCCCGACTCTGGTAACCGCTGGCATCTTGATCGACTCGCAATACGTCAAATCTGTCTCTGATTTGACTCTGATCTGATCTGATTTGACTTAAAAAAAAGTGCCGTCTAGGGACGCCCGAAAGAAGCGAAGCTTTATAGTATTAAGCGTAGGACGCCGCAGCTGCCACTCTGTATACCTATATATATCGTGTAACGCTGCTGACTCCATCGTGTAACACTACTGACGCTTAGCACGGATAGTGGCCGCGCGGCAAGCACCCCGAACGTCCGCATAGAAGCTTCGCTTCCAAACTGACGTATTCAGTGACGTGATACTATAGTTTTGACGAATTGCAAATCAATCGAGATGCCAGCGGTAAACAAAGTTGTGCCCCAGTTCCGCTATATATAACAAAAGTATCTGCTATATATAGTTAAAGCGCATAATCAAGCTACAAATAAATAACACATTAAAATATTTCCAATACAATAACTTAACATTACAGCAGTCAACTTTTATTGGCGTAACTTTGTCCGAGCTCTACAAGGGTACATAAGAATCAAATATCTTCTTCTATAGCTAGCTATAAATATCATGCCCTCCAATTATTAAGGAAAAAACTACTGCAAAGGATTTTTGTAATTTTAGATTAATAAAATTTAGTTGAAACCAACGCTCTACAAAAACGGTGGTAGAGCTAAGCTGTAGCCAAATCACTGCGGCTCATAATGCGGTCGTTTCGTACGATGAATGAGAGAGCCGGAAGCCCAACTCCTCTTGCCTTCCTCTCCCTCTGACTCACTCCCCTTCAGGTTGGCAACGTGCGAGCCTTTGGTATTGTTAGCATCTCTAAGCAAGGATAACTGCTTAAGGTGAAGGCGCCTGTCTAGCCCGCGAAATTCAAAATTTTCGAGTATTTTTATAGTTTATCCAAAATCTGAAAACATTTAAGACAACATTTTGTGATTTGCGACAAACACAGTATGCAGTGCGTTTATTAATACATTTATTTTACTCTAAATATTATCACGGTGGATATGACACTAGTAAATCACTAAATATACAAAAACTGCCAGATTATCTGGATAGCTGTCGTTCTTGAAATGTTTTAGAGTAAGTTGGATATATTAATAAATGCACTGCACACGGTCTTTCACGCGAATTACAAAACGTGCCTTTTATTATTGTCAGATTTTGAAAAAAATCTAAAAAACCTCAAAAAATTTGAACTTCGCGGGCTAGATGGGCGCTTTAGCCTTAACATCAGGCGGATCGTACGCTTGTTCGTCGACTTTGTTATATAAAAAGAGACTTTGATATTTGAAATTGGTGCCAATTCTGATATCCTCACATCGCGCTAAACTAAATTTGACACTAAATAGATTTATGCCATCCTAATACGACAATACCGTTCAATCATGTATTTTGTGTACAAATAGAATTAAATGTTCTTAAATATGAGTTACGCCTATATCAACTTTCGAACTAATACAATTCAAAAGTGCACACCGGAATACTGGGGACTACTTTCATAGGTAATAATGCATACATTAATATATACGATCTACATTATTTTATCCACTTTTCTGACAACTATGGCACTAACTTCCAACTGACACTTCTAAGGAAACTTTGAAAGTACCACAGTTCACATTCCGGGTTCCAGGGTTGTACTCCAGCATCGAGCCCGTCGCTACATATAAGCGGGCTTCATCTTGTACGCTCGTTTCCATATCTCGCACAAACACACCGTCGAATGGAACCGGTAGAATATGGCCAGAGGCATCGACACGTGGGTGATGATCGTCCAAGCCCATAGCCCGTAGAAATGCAACTGGACCGGATGCGACTCGGCGCGGGACTTCTCGAGAGTGTTGATAGCCCACATCGCCAGGTTCGTCACGAGGAGGAACGTCACTATCTCCCTGCCTGGCTTCTTTCGCAGTTGCTCGGCCGTTTTCGCAGACCTTCGGCTCGCATCCAATATGAACATCGTCTGGCACGTCGTCTGAATTAACGAAGACAACGCAGTTATCAGAATAAGGATGGTGTTCTTCTCTATCGTGAATTGCCCCCCAATAATCGTGAAGGTTCCGTAGATAAACATTCCAGTTTGAGCTCCGACGAGAAGGATGTTATCTAACTCAAGGTTTCTGTTGCCGTCGTATTTCAGTTTTCGCACGCAAACCATGCCGGCGAGGCTGGCGAAGGTAGTCATAGCGTACAATGTCAGTTCGCACACGTTTACTTCGACCACTGCCAACGTCGCATAATCCTTTTTCGATACGAGCACAAAGAAGAGTATTAGGGATATTATTGTGAGGACTAGAACCAGGATTCCGAAGAACAGACCTTTGTGGGCTCTTGCGCAGTCTACGCTGTATAAATGCGGGGATTTCTTGTAGGCCAAGCCTTCGAGTAATCGGGCTTTGGCTATCGCGGCTGCAACGTCTTTAGACGGATATTTGGAGATGTTTTTCCACATGACGTAAAGAATAGCGGCGCATATTAGGGAGTATTCTATGGTGCATGGGAAGAGGAACGGTGAGGCGTCTTGGACTAGTGAGCCCATGATGTTGGTGCGGCGGCACTCGAAGATGTGATGCGGGCCCTTGAGCCCTCTCGGGACGCGCAGGTGCGCGGCCGCCGGGTGGGAAGCGGGTACCTCCGACGACAGTGCTGGGAACGCCTTTTGGAATGCTGGAAATTAAATAAAAGAAGATGAATTAAGTAGCCGTTTGTTTTATTTGTTTAGATTATTAAAGCATTATTGATTAAAACAAATATTTAAGTGGAACGTGGATATAATAACCACCACCACATTAATTAATCATTAAAAAAAATGATGAAGACTAGTCTAGTGGTTAAAGGGGCCGCCCTTGTAGTTGCGAAGTTTCGGGGTCGAAGTTTCGTGACCTTAGGGTGACCATCCACTAGGATGTGCAATTAAGTGGGTACGCCCGCTTCGATCAATAAGATTACTTCATTTCCTATCAACTTGAGCTAAGCCGAAGCTATCCTATTGTCTATCCTATTATACGATTGGGTCCTATTAGATTTTTACAAAAAGATTACTAGCAGTTTGAGTTTGTCATACCTATTACTAGTATTCCCGTTAGCCCCGCCAGCTAACTTTATGGTTGTTATAGGAATCGGCGATCTTCAATAGTTTAATACCCAGAACAGTCACCATTAAACTTACGTAGGCCATACAGAACGGTTTTGACACCCAAATTCAAATGTTTGTAGAGATGTCTTATGTTAACTATCGTATCTCTACCATCATTTTCGAACCAAATAAATATCACCGAGCCCACTTACCACCAGTCAGCACTTGACTCTACCATACACCTAAACGATCTATTATGGTATTATCTTCGATCGGGTCGGTATTGCAAGTATTTGGGTCGCGCCACTTCCCTGGGTCACGAGATCGGAAACCAATCAACATAGCGCGGCGACGGCTGACAATTGATTAGGGGAAATGTAATTGGAAAGCTCTCTGTTTATGGATTGTGTTTATTAATTACAACTTATTGGAAATTCGTTTTGATGTTCTGTATTTGTTTTTACATGTATGATTATTTTTTCTCCCAAAAGAGTTTCCCATTCTCAAAATGTATAAAGGCGAAAACAGAACGGAACGGAGCAGACAGCGAATATCAAAACAGATTTCCTTAGTTTTAAGTATTTCCAGTAATTATTCGTTGACTTACTCGTGATCCGACTCCAAAAAACTTGGTGCCAAACAATAAGAACTAGCGCTCAGCATCGATTCTTAGTTTAACCGGAGATACTATAAGAAACTCTATGCATCCGGTTTTCTCTACTAACGCAAAGGTATTGCGTGTATCTCTTTCCTCTACTGTTAAAATGTTCGCAGCGTCTCTACTTTGACCAAACACATAGTTCTCTTACTTTATACCTACATAAGTAGGTAATAAAGGAGGGGGAGGAAAAGGGATAGGGAAATTAAAAGGTAAAAAAAAAAATAACCAATAGAGTCCAAATTTTTCTTCAGCCACACAAACATAAGGTCGCTTTCGCTACGAAACTTCACCCTTACGATTCATCCTCCACAGCCATAAATATAACGTAATAAAATCAACATAAAAAACATGTTGAAGGGTTTAAAAGTGGGATAGACGGTAACAAAGGGAGTATCGCTAGGAAATCATGCGGGCCGGGGGGTAGAAAAATTACTATAGCCGAACCTTCTTTGTGAATTATGCACGTAGAAATTGGTTTGTTAGCATAACATTCTGGATAGAAATGTGTAAAGAGTACCATTTCTAAATTCAAAACTCAATCACTTCCGAACGTACACTGAGTAATAATAGCACATTATACTTATAATAAACATTATTAAAAAGCTTTAGCAAGTCAATCGTTGATAACTACCTAAAACTTAATCTAGATCATTATGTAGAGTCATCCTTTAAAATATTGGCAACGTTTTGCATATCACCCTGTATAATATTGAAGCTAAGCGCTACGATTGCAGCTGTAAAGCGCTTTATTCAATTACGCAGAGCTTTGTGACAATATCAGGCTGAAGCGAATGCTCGTTCATATTGATTAATCCAGTTATTTGAGTGCGAAGGGACATACACACGTATGCTCAATAATTCAGAAGCTATTTTTGCATTCAAGTGCATATCTGATTTTTCATTCGCTCGCAACGCAACATAAACAGCGCTTTTATATCCACCAATGAGTTAGCGTTATTATTTTAAAGGCCAGATGAGGATCGAACCCAGATCCCCTTTGTTACGGGGGCCAATTAACGCACTCTACTATTGACGCATCAAGTAGACCAGAATATACATCATCAAGTAACAAGTATATATAAAATCCGCCCACATATCCGCCCACCTTCGTTACCAATTAAAATATAAGAACAACGGCTGTAACAAATAACGCTGAGTTCACACTATCGATCGGCGGCAATGCCGTTCCATTCCGCATGCCTAGCGAACCGACACGGATCATTATGTATGTATAGTTCGGTCATTTCACGAAGACGCGTGCTGTGAATCTTATGACACTTGCATATGGGTCAATTTGCAATAATTCACACGTCTTCCGGAAATGAACTGACTATTATTGTTGTTATAATATTCAATAAAAGTACTTATGCACTCGTGAAAAGTATTTTGTTCTTTTGTTGAAGAGTGGGAAATGTAGAGTTTTAATAAAATGTTCATGTTCGGTAGGTAAGTACTCTGGTATGGTATACATATAAATTAGGACACAAAGACGCTGTGTTTTCATAATCCAGACAATAAAAAAATATTGAAGTAGGTACCTACTTAATTTATTTAAGGTCTGTCCTAAAATTTAAAGATATTATGCAAAGCGCAAGAGCCACCTGCCTTCATAATCTTATAAAGACACCTGCGTTATTTGACGTAGGCTCCTGACTAAATTATATAATTTAAGTATTATAAAACAAAAAGAGCTTTTATTTTTTTTCATGATTTTTTTGCCCTAAACAATTAATGTTTAGTATTTTATTTTTATAAAAACATTCCATAAATAAGTTTTGAACCCATATCAAGAACAAACGTTTTGCAACAAAATCTGGCCGCTTTTATTAAAAGAACATTGAAGATAGCGATTAATAAAAAAAAAAACTTTAATGGGATCCTGAACTTTACACACACCCCGGCCAGGTTTAAAATATAACAGATACTTATATTTTAAGGCCACATTTTTTATATTTGCTTTATTATGAGCAAAAAGTTATTCTTACGAAATGAAGTCGAATTATCGTAGGTACCTAAGTATAGTGTTGCGACATCATAATATCTAAATTGTGCTCACCAAGTCTATGCGACAGTCCAATGGTGTTGTTCTCGGGATCATAGAAGGTGAGTATCTCGTGCTTCGTCTCTTGCACTAGCACGTTCAGCCACACGCTCAGATTCGTTCCCACCATGTGCATCAGCCCAAATCGCGCCACTATCTTGTGCTTGTATACTTTCATCTGTAAATATATTAACAGTAAGGATTACATTAGCTTTTCGTTTTACGGAGACTATTTATTTATGCAACTTTATAACGAAATATTAAAGTTCTTATTTTAATATGGCGACTGCGTGTAACTAAACCAGAATAAACTTAGGTGGATAACTTTTGGGTGTGTATTCGAATGTTGAAGACAAACCTCATAGCAGATTCTAACAGCTAAGTAGGTATAATAATCGTAACCAATCAGTCCTACTGTTAAGAATGCCCGTCAAATATTCGAAGACGGTTGCGATGTTATGCGACAAGGTGTAATGTTTGTAATTTGAACTGTATTTCCATGACGATAAGTGTGAAACACTAAAATGATGGTCGTAGCGTTGACAGAAGACAAAACACGCGCGGCGTATTGCATTGTTGACCTAATATAATTAGTTATTAGGTAAGTATCGCTTCTCGTTGGCCGTGGTAACTTTACCTACAGTTTTGTTTGACCGACTCAAGGGAACAAAACGCTTTACCCCCACATGTACAATCAGTCAATAAAAAGGTTCACCCAAAGACCTTTTAAAACTTTACGCTTTCCTATATATCTATGGGTTCACCAACTTAATAGAGTCGACGTTTGCTTGCACGAGTGCAAGAAACAGTAATGCCAACATTCCAGTGCAAGACAGTAATGTCAACATTTAAATAACATTGCCATTTTCAAAGACCTTTTCTTTCGCTTCGGTCATTTTGTCTTTTCCAATTCAAATTTTATGGCCCCATCGACTATGGATAATTCTGCCAACTAAAAGTCTATGGGAAAAATGTTGAAAAATGGCGCAACAATGGTGACATTGACAGACACTGGAGAAATAACAATAGTTTTGAAATAAAACTATTTTTCGGATTTTATAGCGTTTATTAACTTTATGTTCCCGACGTTTCGGTTGCTTTACAGCAGCCATAATTAATAGTTTTATTTCAATGTATAGTATTCGCGTAAATATAAGAAAACAATATGTGAACAATAGTTTTAATAAACAGAAACAAGGAGGATAGGTATTACGTATATATCATAAACATATTAATGGCTGGTATTCTGAGTAAATTTAAAACTTTGTCTTCGAACTGCTAGACCATAATTTTCTATGCAACAGTCAGATCTGTGGCTTAGTTTTAAAATGTAATACGTGCTCGCGAAATAAAGGAATCAATTTGAAAACCGGATAAGGTTTTCATACCGCTACTGTACCAACCTCATTGTTAAGAAAGATGAAGTACATCTGGATGAATATGAAGGCCATCCGCGTGGCGGGCGTCAGCGCCAGCAGTACGTTGTGACAGTTGGTGTTCCGCTCCAGCTCCCAGTACTGACCGAACTCCAACCCAGAGTAGATCATAGAACCGATGCCGAAAGCTGCAATGGGGGAAACACACGTTCAGCTCACCAGGGCTTAAGTTTGCTTATCAAATGCTCTGGACAGTCACCTAGGCGATTGTTAAACCTGTGAACTAATTAATTAATAAGAAAAAAAGCCAAGACAATAGGTATGACATCATCTATTTAAATCAATATGAAAGATGACCGCTTGGCGCAGTGGTTTCAGAGTAGGCCATTCGACACCGGGTGGTTGCGGGTTCGATTCTCGTCAGGGCGAATTTCGAAAATGGCCTTTTCGTAATTTACCCAGGTCTGGGTGTCACTGGGTTTGCCCCCAGTCCATTGTACGGTAGCCATAGAACAAGTGTGGCTTAGTTTGTCGGTCTGGCGATATTTATTTATATTTATATCAATATCGCATTGGGTCTAGCCTGTAAAGATATTTGTATGTATTGAGAAAATAAATAAATAAATAAAAATAAATAAATCTATTTTATACCTATGTACCGATCCACTAACCGAAAAACAAGTCAAAAGTCAATTATTTAACATACAAGGATTTAACGGACTACCGATTTTTGGTGCGGAAATAATATCAAATAATTAATGATACATGTATAAAATTTGCAAACTCAGCACAGGTCAGCCACGAGCGGTATACTATCTTCTCCAACTTATTATAATGGTCAAGACCAAAGGCTGGAAGAAGAAATAAATCTTGACTCTGTAATATTAAAGAATGGACCGGCATCGCGAGCGTAGAACATCTGTTTCGCGGCCTGATGTGCGTCGCTCTAGTGGAAAAAATCCTGGATGATAAATGCGATATGAGAACTCTATTCTATGTGTGTATTTACTGAGTGCGCGTCGCCTGCCTCATGCTCTCACTCGCTGCGCTCTTCAGCCTAATTCCCAGTTTACATGATATTAGTTCGCAAGCCAATTAGCGAGTCAACTAAAAATCGATTTGCAAATTACGGAGGTAACCTTAACTTACGAACTTACTGAGCTGTCACCTACAAGGCCAAGACTCTTTTATACCATTTAAACTAAGCATTCTTAAAAGAACCGGTTCGAACATTCGGTGATTTCAATATCTACATCTACGTTAGAATAGGGAGCATATAGTTAAATCCTCTTTGTAGAGTTATTCAGTTTCCTTATTGGAGCCTTCACTACCAATTACGAATATAAACAGGATTACCAAAACTCCGGCGGTAACTCCCAGTGAATTATCAAAGGCGCCTCGTTCGAGAAGTTTGTTTCAAACTAATCCGCGACTTCATATGAAGCCTTAATAAATAGGGTTGTTTAGTTAGCGAACCTGCTTGTGTAAACAAAACATGATTAGTGGAGCAACAACTGTGTGTCGAAGCGGAAATATGGCTTGTGTCGATACTTTAGTAATGGAAGTTTGTTTTGTGAAGCTGTATCTTTGATGTAAGTACCTATGAATATATCAATTACACTTGAGTACTCACTGGAGATGTCATTTTACATTGGATGGACCTCCAAATTACATTTCCAAGTTCGCTCTCAGGAGTAGATAGATGTATTTATAAGTAGCAAGTGCCCATAGACAATTATTCCTTACCTGTATCTGAGCATTTAATTTGTAATTTTAATGACCGTTCAAATTGTGTATAATTACTAGTTCTAGGTACACATTTTGACGGATAATCTTGGCATTCGGATACAGTAACATGTATAAAAATTTTCGTGCTCGGGTTAACCTTGTGAAAGTCCTTATAGTGAGTGTAAAAATCTATTTTTGGGACAATTATCATATTCTTGATTCAAAAGACTCACCTACTGCCCCCATCCTCAAATAGAAGCTGCCGTAGTGGTGCGTCCGTGTCGCCAGCGCGAATCCGAGCGAGAGGCGTTTGGCGGCGAGATGAGACGCGTGCGCAGCCGTCGCGGTGCTGCGTTCCGTGCGTGACGAGCACGAGTCCGACTCGGATGGGGACGAGCTTGTATCCGACTCTGTATAAAAAAGAGCTAATTAACCTTTTGTTAATATAATAATGTGTAATGAAAATATTACCCAAGGTTTGCACAGACCAAAACCTTATACTGAAACATGTTGCCGACTCTCGTGACACCAAAAATAGAGAGATAACTTTTTTTAATTAGGTACCAGCAAACCTTTTATCTAGTCTCAACACGTTAGGAAGAGGTTAAGGGAACTTTCCTTAAGATGCCTTATGCGTCTAATATTTTGTAAAATTAGGTACCCTTTATGATAGATTATAATTAGAATTTGAGAGTTGTTTAAATTTTCTGCGCTTTAAAAATTGCATTATCAAAATGACATCTCAAATAGTTTAATTAGTTAGCCGTAGGTCTATTAAATTTAAAGTTTAAAATCAACCTATTTCAACCATGAGAAGAAAATGTCGTATGCCAGTAGGCATCCTAATTAGTACTCCCAATCATGTGATATCGAGAATAATTTTCGAAATTTAAGTACGAAATACGAAGCCAATCATGGAATTTCAATTCCGATGTTCAGACATTTTATTACAGAAATTAATATCGCTCCCAGAAATATTAATGCTGTTTGATCTCAGATACACGTTTATAAATTGCTACGATGTAATAATAACATCAAGTGCATGAATCTCTTCAAAACCAGATCTTCCTTTACGAATTAATATTGACTTATTGGCTCTTGTTTTGTCTGTTTACCCTCAAATGCACTCATTAAACATCAGTATTATGTAACCAAAAATACTCTATATGTATTGGAATGAAGAAATTTCAGCTTCTCAGTCCAACAAATTATAATATTTTTATAGAGTAACGTTTGTTTATTAATCAAATACAGGATGAAATTAAATTAATGGCCAAATTGATATGAGAGGTTCAATAACTGTAATTACAATATACATTTTTCTGTAACATTAATCTAACATGAAAAATATATCGCCGTAAAAAGTCTGTGAAACTGGGAACATTCTGTAAGTGTTTGTGGGTTGTTTGTCCTCCCACCGCTGGGCTTTCCGCGACATTTAAATAACAAATGTAGCTTCACGGGTTGTGAGGAAGAAAGAGAAATCGCCTCGTCCATTTCTACGTTACAGCCGTGAAGGGGCAAAAATAAGGGCCTCGATAAAACAAGGAAAAGTTAGTAAAAAACTAAAAGTAGGTACGTTCTGTCACATGGCCCGATTTGCCAGATTTAACCTTTTGGAAATCGGCTTTATTTCGGTCCAGTGTATATTTGGAATGGGCGTATTTGGTTCGGAAATTCTCGAATGTTTTCTCTTTTAATAAATAAATGAATGAAAAGGTTCGGTGTGCGCTTCAGTTTGAATAATGATTAAAAGAAAAAGGCATTGTTCCAGACGGCTAAAATTACACTGGGTTTATTTTAGACATTTTGGTTAGTTAGTATTCAGATTATTTGGTTTCATTCATAGATAGATACTTAAATATAATCGAAAATTAATTAGCAGTACAACAAACAGATAGTAAATTAGTACTTACCAAACAAACCAATCGCTTGTAGTGCTACCTTAAGAATCATGGAAGGTCACTTTACACATACACAAAAAGTTACTGAATCACTTTACGACAACTCGCTTTTTCAGCTTCTTTGGTGATTCAGCGTGTGAATAATGATGCAATTTGGAAAAACAACTTATGTCATTAGCAGTTCCATGTCTGGTCGAATAAAGGGTTTCTTTTTGTCTTTCTATTCATCTGCTCCCTATAATAATAAGGTTTTACCTTACCAAAACGATCAATCGATCATAAATTTACATGAGTCGACGTTGTTTAACCATTTCTTTTGTTTTGTTTGTTGAGCAATGTTTGATCGATCATTGTTTCACGGTTGATTGATCATCGATCGATGGGCGACATTAGATATAAGTTTATTGAAGCGAAGCGCGAAGCTTCTTTACGGACGTTCGGGGCGCTCGCTGCCTGGGCACTAAAACTGTGAAAAGCGTTACGCGTTATGCGTTACGCGTTACGCGTTAGTATATCTAATATCTACTGCAAAGCTTTGCTTCTTTCGGGCGTCCCTAGACGGCACTGATTTTTTAAAAATAGATAGATTGTTACTTACTGGTAACGATGGTGTTATCTGCCGCCGATCGAGATCTATCCCTGACGAGCGCCGTGTACATGTACAAGAGGAAGAACATGCTGCCGATGTACAGGTACAGATAGAAGCCCTGGGAGACAACAGCTTTATTAATCTAACAACTAATCATGTGTAGATACCTGCACAATCTATTGTTTTGTATACACCCGGGTATAAGATGTATCACTGGCTACTACTACTATATAGCTTCACAACAAAACTTAATGCGAAGGATAAGGTTTATTTTTAAGAAAAAAAATATTTAACTTTAAGACACGTTTTCATCCCTTTTAGGGATGAGTTTTCAAAAATCCTAATATACGAGTTGGTTTATTTTGTTTGTGGAGTAGGTACACATAGTCATTTACAAGCATGTCCATCGGCTTTTTTTTCAGTTGATCTTCACCCCTAATTTTAAAGATATGACTTCAAAGTTAAATTTTTATGGGCCATTCTGGAGATGTGTAAATAAAATACTTTTTTTGGAATCAGTCAATAAATGAATTTAACTATACGGTAACATACACAGAAAACAAAAACATAACGTCTGATTTGAAACTCCTCCTTTTCAAACGTCAGTTTAAAGTAAAGTTTATTGTAATGTTGTGTGAGAGTTTTCCCTCGATCGAGACAGGTGGGAAGAGCATCATCAACTACACATACCAAAGTAGTGATAGCTGTTCCCTTATCATGAATTATTACGGTCCTTAGCGGCCGTATGAATAAGTTATTTTCTGTTGTCTGACCGACCGCCATACCGCGCGTAGCTATAATAGGTGCCATTATAGCCACATTACAGCTATTTTCTTTCGTATTTTGTGGGAAATAAAACTTGCATACTGATATTGGTGTCACATAGAATGTTGTTACACAAGTTATTATTACCGTTGAATAAGAATCACAAAAAAATATCGAGAAAACAAACACAACAAAATGATGTTATGATAGGACTCTACATAGACTCTACATATCTACAAATAATGAGTAAGAAACTCTATCGACGACCGCTTGGCACAGTGGTGCGAGCGTAGACCGCTCGGCTCACTGCACATGGTGGTTGTGGGTTTCAATTCCCGCTGGGGTAAATTTCGGAAATGGCGTTTTCATAATTTGCCCTGGTCTGGGTGTCACTGGGATCACCCCCAGTCCTTTGTACGGTACCCATAGTACAAGCGTTGCTTAGTTTAGGACCATACAGTTGGTGTGTTCGTCGGGCGATATTTATTTATTTATTTATCTACTACTTTCTTCTTTCTACTGCTGTATCGCCTTTTTCACGATGATGTTATAAGAAAACACAATAATTCTCTTCAGTACAGCCTACATCCCCTCTAATAGTAAAATACTTATCAGAAAGTTTTTATGTAGGAACGAAAGTTGGGCACTCACCTCGTAGAATGAGGGTGGAATGTAGGTGGAGATGACCTCGGCCATGGGGAACGCGATGCCCATTACTACAAGCAACTTGCCGTAGAGGGCTGATAGAGTTGTTGCTAATGCGTCGCTTCTGAGAACAAAGATAAAGTATTTAAGTTTATATCTCGAGCAATAAATTGGTATATATGTATATTGGTAGATATATATTGGTATATATAAATATACGATCTGCTACCGCTGAGGCTGTTTATCGACCGTCCATCGAACGTTATTTTATACCCAATCTCCTATACAGGGTGAAAGGGGCATCGTAACGAAAACTGATACCATTGATTCAACTCATGATCTTAGACCCCCCCCCCCAGTTGGATTTTATTGTAGAAGTTTTCATAAAATATGCTAAAATTTTTCAGCATTTTTAAATTTATTTTAGCATGTAATGCGCGCCCGATTTATTGATTCCTAATTGACATTGCTTAAAATAACTTTTATTGTATTTGTATAATGAATTATACTAAAATAAATTTAATTCATAAAAATATTGATGGAAAATTCCAACTCCAGTAATTCTACTCTAGGTCCAGAATCATGAGTTGAATCCATGGTACCTGTTTTCGTTACGATGCCCCTGATTCCCTGTATAGGACGTAAGGATATCGGGAATATCAAGGATCGACGTTTACTACGTTTATCAACGTTTAATTAACAATATATTATTATTATAATTTATTTGATATTGACACATCTCATTCTAACATCGATTGCTGGATCTATCGACAATTTATCGATTGGTGTGATAACATAGAAGAAGATTTGGAACCATTATTATGAAGGTAATTTATACACAACTTTGATCCAACAAATACATAACTACCCCATAAATACTCCGAACTTAACACGAATTACAAAAGACACCGACTACCAACATAATCTCCACAGAACAACAACAAGAATACAACATATAACATTACATGGAATAAGTACTTTATCGTGAACATAACAATACAGTAGTACCAGGCTAAAGACATTCCCACTTGTTTTACGATCGGAAGTCGGCCGGCGGACCTTAGGGGAATAAATATCGGGACAGGGGCAGTGCCCATAAATATCCAGGTCCCGGATGACTCGTAAAACGGTGGTGGAATTAAATAAGACCTGGTTCTAAATGTAATTATTTTGTAACAGGTGTTTTCTTTTGGTTCGGTTTGAAAATGTACGAATTGAAATTAATTTAGGTTTGATTGGGAGTGTTTGTCAGTTTGAAAAATTAATACAGCCATCATCACGCCTACCCCGAATCCCCCACCCATTGAGGTCGGTATAATGACAATGGACTCGCCCCCTATTACAAGGGGACGAGACAACATACTTTTGGCGTTTAAAGTTTATTTTTAATTTTATTTAATGACTTGCCAGTTTAAGAGTAAACAAATATCTAATGTTACCATACTGAAATGAAGAGTGTTAGTATACGAGTATATATAACGATTTTGCGCAAATTACAAAGGATAAAATTAGTTTAATTTAAATAAAACTTTACAAATTCGTTTGGAATTTAAGAATAAAGGAGGAAGAGGATATTTATGTTATTAATCATGAAATTTTATATTTAATTAAATTTCATGTAAGTTAAATATGAAGTTTATTACATTTTAATCATTAAATTTTTCACCTCACAACTTTTATTTTCAAAATCTGATATCCCAACTGATAGGTGACTGCATAAATTTTAAAGCCGAAGTATATTAAGAAGATGCACCACATACACTTCTACCTACCCGTTCGGGGAATACGGACGTGATAGTGTATTAATATAAATTCCGCAATTTCCAAAAATATTTTTGCTAATCCATGAGTAATTAATTAAAGCAACGCCGCGCTCAGCAATCAAGCGCCCGCGCTAATTACTCCATATTTACAACGTAATTCACATTTCGGTTAAAATTTGAGCTTTCATTAACAGCGGCGGCGATTTTTCATGTTTAATTTTGATGGCGCCCCTGATGAGTCTACTTCGCTCAACTGAATTTAATATTTCATGGACTGGTTCCCATCATTATATGCCTACACATCGATATCTTCAAATAGAACCAAGAGTCTCACCCCTCAAGACAGCGTCTACCTAAAGCCATATACTTACTTCCCTAAACGTTTTCCGTGCAATATAATGGAACTGGGTCCTTACATTAGTCTCTCAGAATGAATTGAATGAATTTCTCCAAAGATCTGCTTCCCTCCATCCCTCACAAATGGTCGAATGCACGTTATATGGGCCCACAATGCTTCAGATTGGCATCACACAAAAGATTCGGGCATTATGACTGATATTCAGAAGAAATTCCTTTTCTTTTCCACACAAACAGTTTCTTACAGCCTTATTATTTCGTAGGAAAACGTACAAGCCATTTCGGTACTAAATAACGTATGCTTAGAACAGAAAATAGCATGTATAAAGTAACAGGAAAAATTGAAATTCAATTGATCGTTATTTTATTTTACAGTCTCGCGAGCGAAATAAGTTTATTAGACTTGTAATGAGTTGACGTGAACCGCATGAATAATTCAACATTCATAACTTTTTGTTGACGCCAAAAAATATCATTGCTAATACATTCAGATTCACATCACACAAGATTATCAAGGCTATTGAAGCAAGAAAGAACTCAGACTTCACGATAAAGGAATCAAGTTTTGAAAGGCTTATTTCATAGAAAATAAATAATAGACTCTTCAACGAAACAAATCCTTGCCGATGTCAGCGTTCGAAAAATCAATAAATAGACGCCATCACAGATTCAAGTCCAAACACAAATTGAATTTCTATTCGAACGAACTTCTAATCAAAGTGCCCAACTTCGGGAACCTAATCCATTGCTGACAAACGATTATCATCACGGTCATATATCTTTCAATGGACGTTGAGGTACTAAATAATACATGTCCAGGGAGTTTGGATCCCTTGAGTGGGTCAGGATGGAATTTTTCAGAAGTTTTTTCTCTTAACGTTCTAAGGCGGAGATGTCACAGTTTTCTGGTTGCCGTAAGCGCTCGGTCCTCGGGGGAAGGGGACCCTCTTGTGCGCCCCCCGTCGCCATGGCAACGGCGTGTTATTGGCTCCCCACAGAGCTCCTCAGTGCGTACTTACTGTTGTTGCTCCGCTTCTAACAATGATATGCGTCGTGTTTATGGACTGGGTGGAATTATGACGTCATATGTTAAATGGAGACGTAGAAACCGCAAGGAGATTTGCTCGTGATTGTGAGCTTCTGCAAAAGAATGCTGAAAGGTTTGGTTCGAAAAATACCAGATAATATATGTGTTGTGAATTGATAAAGCGCCCCTTCGCCAATCCATGTTTATTGCCATACAGATTTGTTATAAGTATAAGAAGTATGAATATTATTTATATAACGCAAAAGATACAGCCACAAAGATACAAACATACTCTATTACAGTATCGATTTGAAATAAAGGCATTACAATACCTATAACTCAATCCGTCAGATAAGAACAAGGTACTACCGGCGGTGGTGATTATCGGAACTTTCAATTTATCGATCCCTAAAGTTTAAGGGTTATCGATTACACCTCTCGTAAACTCTTCTACAATTTAATCATCTAGCCTTCATTAACCCTTGAACTTTCAGTTTCATGAATAATGTAACGTGCTGTAATATAGAGTTAGTTCGAGCTGTGTGACTTTCGTCAAGTTATTCAGGGACGGGATGGGGTAAAAGGGACATAATTACTAAACTTTCAACCCTTGGTACCTGTCTCTACGGAAATAACTCAAGAATTTGTGGTTAATGCGAGTTGTGCCTAAGTTTATTCGTTCGCTTGCTTTGTTTGCTATTTGTTGGAATTGAATTCTTGGATATAACTCCACTGCCGAACGCTTACAAGTTTACCCCTTCAAATACGGTTTAAATTAATCTGTATTGAAGTCCCTAATTAATAATTTTAAGTGAAGCCACGAGGGAGCTCAATCCTAAATCGGAATCCTTGTTTATTTAAAATTCTGTAAATCAGGATTTACGATACTAAATATCAACCCATTTATAATCTTTAAATGGATCATCTTGCTAGACAGGTTTATTTGTAAAACACTAATAACTAACATCATAAATAACTACCTATTTTTATAACGTTAGTAAGAGTACAGTACGCCAGTAGTACAGTATAGTACAGTAGTAGTAGTACAGTCCTGCGGGTTAGTGTTTTATCATAAAAACCAAAGATTTTTGTATTACATATTCTTAGATAAAACCCGTATAAAACTTTGCTCGAAAATATCCCATTTTACTCGAATACAATATTTCAGCGTCATGAATAGGTATGACATAAATCACAAAAACGACTCACCCATTATCCCGGACACTGCAGTTAATTTGCGAACCAGGTCACCTATTCAAAGTTTGCAACATTTTCATTATAATCTGAACCCTCATTGTTCCCTTTCAAATCAAGATTGCTACAAACGTGTTTACGCCTGTCAAGGGGTTGTATACGGAGTACATATAAAATTAAGAACAAATTAGTAAGTAATTGAATCAAAACTGTGTGCCTTTTTAAGGTTTAAGTACCAGGAGAACATATACAAACCGTAGTTCGTTGTGTTGAAGCGAAGTTTCTATACGGACGTTCGGGGCGCTCGCCACACGGCCACCGTGCTAAGCATCAGACGTTAGTAGCGTTACTCGATATATATCTATAGGTATACAGAGTGCCAGCTGCGGCGCCCTAAGCTTTATACTATAAAGCTTCGCTTCTTTCGGGCGTCCCTAGACGGCACTGTTTTCTTATTCATTCCATTTTTCAAATGTGCATGTCGTCCTAGGATGTGTCGTCGCACTGTGTTGATAAATAGTATGGGACTCAAGACGGCGGCTCTATGTAAATGTGTACCTTTGTCAATTTCCAAGCACTAGACTACATTGTGTCACCGAGCTAAGTGCTTTTCATTAGGGTGCATATTCAGAGGGGAAAATGCAATTTCCCCGGCGAGAACTAATTCTGATTTTAGTGATGGGAATTAATGATTTCGGTAACGTGGCTTTAAATTTTTTTATGTTATTGATATTTTATTTTAGACGTCGGGTTGAACATTACTTCCTAATTATTTTTTTTTTGTAGACACAATAACGTTTTCACGTGGAGTAAAATAACAAAATATGTACCTACCTATTATAATTTCGCGTCAATATTATTTAAGTTGTAAATAAAGAGTCTTAGCAGCTCGAGAAAGTGTTTTAGCAGCTCATTATGACTACGAGTTTTGGTCATTATGATCATTCTATTATTTATATTATTATGTTTCCGTATTGATCTTAGTCTACTGACGGCCAGTTTATTCATGAACAACTAAATTAAAAGCAAGTTATAACTACACTACACGCTATTTGATCAGCAGACTTGGGGCCTTGGAGATCATAACTTTATACTTATTCGACATGTGGTAATAAAAGCGATCCTGCACTCAAGTTCCCTCGAGGGAACAGCGAGCGAGTGAGCGAAAAAACTCGCCGTTGCAAGCTTTTACGTATTCTTGTAATTTATTACGCCGCGCCGCGCTTCGCTGGACTTTTTCACAGTGGCAATTTTACCACCCCACCAATGATTGGCTCGAGCACTTTTTTTTTCACTCTTAGTCTCAATGGCCATTTATTAGCTCAAATGCAACGTAGATAAATGTAGGAAGTTGGAGTCTGTTTTATTCGCTAAGTTTTTGAGAATTTTCGTTTTAGGCAGGTTCTATCTGCTTGCTTAAATCATCAAAGCAATCAACTTGTTTATTGATTTTATGATTGCTAAAGTCATATTTAAGGTCAAATAGCATCTTCAATTATTAATTAGGAACTAAAGTAGGTAGGTACCAATAGCTACCAACCGTTCGTTTAATCGTTCGTTTGATTTAGTTAATATTTTTAAAGAAAAGTTACGACTTTTCTTTAAAAATATTAACTAAATTAAACGAACAAAATTTCTAAAATATGTGTCTGTAAAATAAATAAAATAACATAAAATAATATTGAATTGCCAACCCCTGCTACAACACGTCACCCCGTCTCGCGTCTGGAAGCGAGAAATTTTTCTCGCATGAAATAAGCTCGTCAAATATCCGCCTGCACGAGTTCGCGATACAGCGAGTTCTGCTTGTGACGTGTTTGTATTATTGAATTTGTCATTAGTTCCCATACAAAGTCTGCGGAAAATGTAATAAAGTGAAAGTTCTGGCACAAACACAAATAAGTAGACGGTGTACCTACATGAAATCTGTTTTTCAACCGACTTCAAAAAGGAGGAGGTTCGTG
Source organism: Notodonta dromedarius (assembly GCA_905147325.1). Lineage (NCBI taxonomy): Eukaryota > Metazoa > Arthropoda > Insecta > Lepidoptera > Notodontidae > Notodonta > Notodonta dromedarius. Next base: position 8,310,777 of record LR990165.1, on the reverse strand, counting down.
TGTTTTTTTTTTATTGAAATTAGTAGGTATTCTCGAATGTGTGTATATGGGATAAAGATGAGTGCTCTTTAAAAAGTCGATCTCATCGCTACTTGTACTCGTATTATTAAACCAATCACAACTTTGAGAGCGATCTTGAGTACGCTTTTGAACTTTTCCAATATCGCACTCAGACTTTAGAACGATTTATTACTACCAGCCATTGAGTGATCATATAAATCCTACTAATATTATAAATGCGAAAGTTTGTGAGTGTGGGTGTAAGTTTGTTACTCTTTCACGCAAAAACTACTGAACGGATTTGGATGAAATTTGGAACACAGATAGTTTATAACCGGGATTAACACATAGGATACTTTTTATCCCGATAAATCCGAAATTGTTGTTAAGTTAAATACTACGCGGACGAAGTCGTGGGCAGCAACTAGTATATTATAATTTTGATGAGAATTCACATAATGACATCCCGGAGGTGAACTGAATTTGTCTCACATTTTCAGGATTCCGGTCATAATATAAAACATCGAGAAACGTAGAGGACATCGATTTTAAAATACCGCTATTCCGTTACCCCCTTGGAATAGTGCGGGAATAGTTATGCACCGAATGATCTCTTTCTGTTATCAGTAATTTCACATTCTAAAGAAAAAGACAAAGCATGGTGTAACTATATAACCGCTAATCCACGTTTATTAATGAGTGGAAAGTTCAAAACCGGTCAAAGATAACGAAAATTTATCTATACGAGTATATGAAACTCAAAGGTGACTGTCTGACATAGTGATCTATCAACGCACAGCCCAAACCACTGGACGGATCGGGCTGAAATTTGGCATGCAGGTAGATGTTATGACGTAGGCATCCGCTAATAAAGGATTTTGATTAATTCTACCCCCAAGGGGATAAAATAGGGGATGAAAGTTTGTTAAGTTAAATTCCACGCGGACGAAGTCGCGGGCTCAGCTAGTTTATTAATAAGGGGGAAGTTTAAAACCGGTTAAAGATAACGAAAATTTATTCATAAATTCTGGGTAAATCTAAGAAACAAAAGTTAACACTCACGGGCTGATTGTATGCACTTGCGGAATGGTGTTGGAAGGTCGCGAAGCACGGCGAGTTGGTGGCAACGGCGCGAGCGCAGGCCCGCCGCCCACCGACCCGTACAGCACCGGCTGCAACGACAGGGATCCTCCCAGGCTCATTGATGGTGGACGTGACAACCTGGCAAATAAAACAAATTGCAAACATTTTGGACAACTTGTTGGTCGACGTCTAGCCTTTTTAACCCCCGACGAAAAAGAGAGGTGGTATAAGTTTAACATGTGTATCTGTTGTGGGTCTGTCTGTCTGAGGCATCGTAGCGCCCAAGCGGATGAACCGATTTTAATTTTGTATTTTTTGTTAGAAAGGTATTCTGATCGAGAGTGTTCTTAGCTATGTTTCATGTAAATCGGTATAGCTGTTTGAAAATTATCAGCTCTTATGTAATTTAAAAATCGTCGCGTCGGGGCTTTTAAATTTTCAAATTAGAGTCATGTCTGACGTAGGTACTTAATAAAATACATATATGTCATAATGTTTATAGAAGTCACTTAACATTATCAGGTAGGTACCTATCAAAATCTTCTGGTTAAGATTTGTATTTATCATACTAATATTATAAAGAGGAAAACTTTGTTTGTTTGATTGTAATGAATAGGCTCCGAAACTACTGAACGGATTTGAAAAATTCTTTCACTGTTGGGAAACTACACTATCCCCGGGTGACATAGGCTATAATATATTTTCAAAAAAATTAAGGATCCTTACTAAAACTGGAATAATGTAACCGCAATGTGCCCGTGCGAAGCCGGGGCGGGCCGCTAGTTATTTATATATTAATTTTTTAATCAACAGTTATAATTAGATGACAATAACATCTAAGTAGAAATTAATGATATTGTTCCAATGAATTACACGTAGTGTCTACTATTATTCAGATAGGTTCTTAAATCATTCAGAAGAATTATAAAATCATCCCTAAACTATGTACCATCCATTAAACTTAACCTTATCCTCAAGCTTTTAGCTTGCACTTAGAGAATGTCGACAAGTGAGTATAAACTAAGCCACGTAGTAAACTATAGATAGCACGGTCTCTATCAAGAGTCGTGTCGTAAATCCGACAGCGAAATACGGAAGCCCGTAAATCTCTGTAGGAGAATTGGCCGGATCTCCGGATTACAGTCCGAGTAAAATCACTCGGTAAATGATTTCAACCATGATGTGCCGCCTCATAAGCGGTTGTTTTCTCCCAGCCGTTTTTTTTCCTATTTGCCTAACTGTATACAATATTAGGATAGTTTTAGTTATGAATAGTGTTACGTTAGTTACTCAAATAAATAAGTTATAAATATGGCCAGACTAACACACTGACTGAATGGTCCCAAACTAGACAACTATTGTGCTGTTTGGTACTAGTAGGTGCTTCTATTATGATCAAGCAGATTTTTACATAAGTAATTATGATAAACATTGACACAAAACATCTTATTAATCGCCTTTCCTAACTTCAATACAAATTATAAAATACTTTGCACATTAACCAAAAACAAAACTTACTAGGCTAAAGCGCCCATCTAACCCGCGAAGTTCAAATTTTTTGAGTTCTTTTAGATTTTTTTCAAAATCTGACAATAATAAAAGACAAATTTTGTAATTCGCGAAAAAGACCGTGTGCAGTGCATTTATTAATATATAACTTACTCTAAAACATTTCAAGAACGACAGCTATCCAGATAATCTGGCAATTTTTGTATATTTAGTGATTTACTAGTATCATATCCACCGTGATAATATTTAGAGTAAAATAAATGTATTAATAAATCCACTGCACACGGTCTTTTTCGCGAATTACAAAATTTGTCTTTTATTATTGTCAGATTTTGAAAAAAATCTAAAAGAACTCAAAAAATTTGAACTTCGCGGGCTAGACAGGCGCCTTCACCTTAAAGATAAAATACTTTCCTTCATATCTTCATCTATACATCTATACAAATAAATAAAATTGGGAGTGTCTGTTTGTAATATCAAAATAACACCTTTTCTCTAAATGCATATAAAAGTACATACGACACCTATAGCACAAACGCGATAAAAAAAAAATTTGTCTGTCTGTCTGTCTGTCTGTCTGTGTGTTTGTTTCGGGTAATCTCCGAAACGGCTGGACCGATTTTGACGGGACTTTCACTGGCAGATAGCTGATGTTATAGGAAGTAACTTAGGCTACTTTAATTTTAGAAAAACAATTAGAGTTCAGCGTAAAAAAATAAAAACACATGAAATCAAAGAGTATCTCCGAAAGGGGTGGACCGATTTTGACGGGACTTTCACTGGTAGATAGCTGATGTTATAAGCAGTAACTTAGGCTCCTTTTATTTTAGAAAAACAAAATTTAAAAAATGGGTCCTTTCGCGCGGGCTCAGAACGCGGGAGCGGGCTTTTTTGTTAAGTTAAATTCCACGCGGACGAAGTCGCGGGCTCAGCTAGTTTTAAATTAAAACATTAAACGTTGAAGGCTTTTAATTGCCCCGGGACTTGAGGGCCGTAAACCTTGGAATACAATTTTTCAAGGTTCTGTTCAGTGTTCGATACCCTTGTTTGTAAGCGTCTACAATAAAAATGGATTTATTTTATTTGCCAACCCTGTTCCGGATTGTCGCTGGCAAATATTGTACATGATTCGATTTGGAATATCCACATAATATTTTTGGTTACTTACTGAACATTTATTTGTATGTAACCTAAATAATTTTTGCTAGTTGATATCCTGATAATTGTATTGTTGTGTGACTTACTTATATTGAAATATAAATGTATGTCTTTATTTTATTTATAATTTGTAATATCTATTCATATTAATATTATGAATTTTAGCGCTAGGATTTCGTCAGAAAATATACTTACCTACTAACAAAAGTATAATATAAAATAGTCACAAAATAACATTTGTTACTTAATATGTATTTTTTTTATTGTTTTAGCATAAAATAGTGAAATTGGCCACATACCGTAGGTACTAACCATTAGGTAAAATTATAAAATTAAAACAAAACTATGATTCCATACGTAAATCATCCAAGACGACCTAGAGTCCTAAATTGTAAACTTATGAAAAAACTTATCTCTTACATTTCGAACACCCACAGAATAATTAGAAAAACGACCACTGCAGAAGTTTCCACGAAAACTTCGACCAAACGATTCATTTTCACGAAACTGCGTTAAAGTTGGAGTTAAACGTTACTATTTATAGTTAAAGTAACGACCACGGATATCGTTTCCGTTTATATAATAAACAGCAATAGTCTCTAGAAATGTTTGTGAGTTTGAAACAACTTTCTTTGCTTTTACTATGTAAACTCACATAAAATTCGAAACGAATCATGTGTCATATAAACAACAGATACCTTAACGGAGACTCCATATGCACCCGATGCGAAGAACAAGATGGCGCCGGCTGGTGTACAGGGTGCGGAGGCAGCGGCGGGGGGCTGCTGTGCCGGCTCAACGTCTCCGGAGACACCAGCGCAGCCCCCGCGGACGCCGGGCTCGGCAGGTGAGGGGCGCTGCCGCCTGAGATCTCGGACTCCGGCCCGCCGAACGTTCCGCGAGAGACGTGGGAACCACCGGACATGTTGTTTGCTGGGATTGAGTAGCAGCTGTAACAAAGCAGGATATTGTTAATTTGGACTCTATATAGAACAAAAAGTGCTTTTAGGTAACAAGGCATTCAAGGTTCGATAATCAATTCCACTTATATGTTATCCGTATTGTACGGGTCTCATTATTTTGTGATACGGGTTATTAAAAAAAGCAACGGCGTCATTATCCCTCATTACAGTTTAAAGAAGCTCTCAGAATTTTCAATTCCAAGATTACACGCACTCACGTCAGCTAAAATTGAGATGTAATCCTTCAAATTCATCACCATTACGGTTCGTCGGGCCCCAACCAACTCCCGAATGCGGGTGAACTCCAAAATCACGCTAAAATTGATGGCACCTCTCGAATTCGAATTCCTTCGAATTCCTCTCGAGTTCGAATTTAACAAGGAATCATGCTGACGACGATATTTGAATGCGATAACTTTTATAAGATGCTGTCAAGAGTTTCTGACGATCCCCTCCGAGTTGAAGTGAGTTATTACACGAGGAAATATATCCGGGCGTCTAATTATAATGGATAAGGCGTGCGGGGTACTTTCTAGTTCAGTGAGGTGGAAATTCGTGGTACTGAGATAAAAAACTTTTTTGAAAAGTACTTATCCCAATTTTTTATCACCAACTTGGGGAGTTTCTTCTGACAAGATGTACTTATGTAAGTAATAATTAGGGTCGGCCTTCATTTCATACCCATCATCAAGAGTAGGTATGACCTCATTTAAATAAATAATAAATAAACATCGCCAGACTGACATACCAACTGTGTGGTCCCAAAGTAAGCAACGCTTGTAATAGTACACCCCCAGTCCATTGTACGGTACCCATAGAGGTACCGTACAATGGACTGGGGGCGATCCCAGTGACACCCAGACCAGGGCAAATTACGAAAAGGCCATTTCCGAAATTTGCCCCGGCGGGAATCGAACCCGCAACCACCATGTGTAGTGAGCCGAGCGGCCTACGCTTGAACCACTGTGCCAAGCGGTTGTCAAATTTGATTATAATCACTATTTTAATTTTAAAAATTATATCGTGTTCAATACTTCCCAATCGGAAATATGAAATCGTACGCGATACGATACCTACGTGATACAGTGCAAAATTGCAAATTGACACTCGTAGTTACGCAAAAAATGTGACATGAAATGTGAAATCCATACATATATGGACACAAAAAGTTATTAATTTATGAACTACAAGCGGAAAGTGAATCTAAAGTTTCTTCCAACTACAGTCAATGGAATTTTTAAAATATAAATGTCGCCAGACTAACAAACGAATTGTATGGTCCCAAACCAAGCAACGTGCTGTTAGTACCGTACAACAGATTAAGACACCCACTAGTGACACCCAGGCCAGGGGAAATTACAAAAAAGCCATTTCAGAAACTTCGGTACCCTCACGGGAACGGATCCGCTACCAATCGATGCAGTGAGCCGAGCGGCCTACCCTTGAACCACTTCACCAAGCGATCATACATATATACATAACGGTATTATTTACCATTAGGTACACAAACAAAAATGAAAGAAAAAGAAAGCAGCAATGTTCATTGGGCGGTTTTATCGCGAGCAATAATAATAAATCGTATTTGCCATCCAAAAATAGCATCGCATCGATAATCGCATTATCTAAATCCGGGGAATATTTTACTCAATTCGCGACTAAAGGAGCCACAAATCGAATAAGCGCCGGTCTCCATCGGCTGGCGCCGCCGGGCGCACATTTCCGCATCCAATATGGCCGCTTTCCATTTCCGGTGCCGTCTCTCCCGTAAACGGTTTACCTCGGATTTCATACAACGTTTATTTTAATTAAGCGCTGGCCTCTAGTATGGATGATATGATTGAAACATCACATAAAACATGTTAATGTTCAATGCACGGACAGTTTATGTTTCAAAATGAAAGGGAGCTCATTTGGAGTTTTGCATATCAAAGGACGGGGCAACAGCTTTCATTGGTGGCTACTATTGATCCCTTTGTTAGTCTCATCACAATTGCAGATGGAATTGAAGCTGAATATTCGTATGTTTAGGAACAGCCCTTGTATAAAGCTCTGTTGAGTCAGCTTAAAATGACGCAGACACATTCTGGCCTTTAGAAGTTTTGTGGTCTTAACAACAATTACAAAAATATACATACTTACGAGACTTTAAAATATGGTTTCCGAATCAAAAACCCATGTCCCAACTTCTCAACCGAAGACTCAACAACTTAAGCGTCCCAATCTTAGTCACATATAATTACATAGTCATTAATTCAATTTCAATATTCATTGGCCCAGGAAACCTATGGACTCTTGACAATCAAATAATAGTTGACTGCTACGGAACAAATTAATTAATTAACTGTCGACACACGAAGCGGAAAGAGGAACTGAATTTGTTTCCGCAAGAGAGCTTTTAACTACCCCAATTAACATTTAAAAGGAAGTACCTACATACTAAACTGTTTCGCTCTTAGAATTACTTGCTTTTATCTTTAGTTTGCGTGTCCTATTTGTAATCTATACAAATAAATAAAATTGGAGTGTCTGTTTGTAATATCAAAATAACGCCTTTTCACTAAATGCATATGAAAGTACATACGACACCTATAGCTAAAACGCGATTTAAAAAAAAATTGTCTGTCTGTCTATCTGTCTGTTTGTCTGTCTGTCTGTCTGTCTGTCTGTCTGTGTGTTTGTTCCGGGTAATCTCCGAAACGGCTGGACCGATTTTGACGGGACTTCCACTGGTAGATAGCTGATGTTATAGGGAGTAACTTAGGCTAATTTTGTTTTAGAAAAACATAAAACAACAAATGGGTCCTGTCACGCGGGCTCAGAACGCGGGAGCGGGAGCGGTTAAGTTAAATTCCACGCGAACGTAGTCGCGGGCTCAGCTAGTAAATAATATAATACGTCAAAATATTTCTTCTCAGCCTAATTTTTTTAACTACTACTTTCCTTTTCCTTGCAGACAATATTTGTTGTTGGATATAACTAATATCCTTGAACCCTAGCTTTAACTCTTGTGCAGAGTGTCCGACCACTTTAGATGTCAGTTGTAAATCAGCCGATTAGCGAAGTTAACGGAGGAAAATGAAAATTTGTGCTGGCAATATACAAATTGAAGGAAAAATTGAAATTCTTTATAACAACCACTACATACAACTATCATCTGAATATTTTGGAGTGCGTATGGCGACTCTCAATACACAATCATTACACAGTCAAGATGAGCTTCGAAATAAAATTGCACGAACAAAAAGACGGTGAATAATCGGCGCGATAACCTGATTGATGAATGGCGCACATGCATTTGCATTAAGATTGTTACTGACATTAATATTGTTACTTGGAATAAATCAAGTATTCAAGCTTGGCGAATGTAAGAAAGCTGCAATAAATTTGGTTGTATTTAGTTCTTGTGTTGTTTGTTTTAGTTATAGGCTCGTTTTCTATGGATATGCAGAACTAAATCATCTGCAATTATATTACGTTGCCTACCTAATAAAGGAGAAAATATATATATTCCCTTTTATAACCGCAAACAACACAAATCCGGTAGGTACTACTCATACAAAGAACTTATGGGAAAAATTCATCTTAAATCCAAGTTCCTACGAGCGTGATCCAATGGTTTCTAATGTATAAAAACAAATCAGTTAAAAAGAGATGGGAAAATGAGCCGCCTTTTCTATACTCCACAGCTTCCAGACGCATCAATCATCCGAGTGTGTTGGCAACAAATTCTTCTCATGTTACCTATCAGCCATCACAGCTCGGTGGCTTGCGTCACCTGATCTTTACAAGCCAATATTAATGGGACAAGATGTATTTTTATGTCATTTCTACACCCTCGAGAGTGCCTAATTGATGGGGCGACACAATAGGTATCTAAGTAAGTAGTTTCACATCTGGCAAGGTAAAGTTTTTAGCTTATTTTGCTCTCAAAGTCATTTGGAATATTCCCAATTTTGTAATATTCATTAAATTTATTGAATATATTATTCCGTTTGTCTCAATCACGGATGCTTGTATTCCCTTATATTGTATGCCTAAATCAGCCTCAACAATGCAAAAAAATAAAATAGCATAGGTATCCTAAAAACTTCATAAAATCACAGCAAAATCTTGTATAAATTCAGCTACCTAATAGCTGAGAGCAAACTGTAGAAGGAGTTGTTTAATCAAGTTCTGTCTGGACTATCCAAACTTTATGTCTATATGGTGCGCGCAACCCTAGACTTTCACTGACGCTATTTCTACGAAGCGTCTGATGCCTCGGGAGCGGTGGTACAAATCTATAGCCAGCTAACTAAAGGCGGACGGACAAAGTCGATGAGATGAGGCAGCGAGTCATCATAACATTTTAAACGTACATTGCTTGTTTCACAAATATCGTAGATGGGTATTGAATACGCATTAGTTAGTAGAATATAATACAGAAATATTACCGAAATTTATGACATAATACTTGCTCAACTGTTATTTAACTCATTGATAGTGAATAGGTATAGGATAGGCGGTGAAAAAATACAAATTCCTTAATTAATTTAACTTAACAAAAAAGCCCGCTCCCGCGTTCTGAGCCCGCGTGACAGGGCCCATTTTTTTGAAGTTTTGTTTTTCTAAAATAAAAGTAGCCCAAGTTACTCCTTAAAACATCAGCTATCTGCCAGTGAAAGTCCCGTCAAAATCGGTCCAGCCGTTTCGGAGATTACCCGGAACAAACACACCGACAGACAGACAAAAAAATTTTAAATCGCGTTTTTGTTATAGGTGTCGTTTGTACTTTCATATGCATTTAGTGAAAAGGTGTTATTTTGATATTACAAACAGACACTCTAATTTTATTTATTCGTATAGATGTATAGATTAGTAAACTAAAATTTTGTCTTTATTACAGGTGGATATAGTTTAGTATATTTATCAGAAATGACCCCCTTGTTTACGTGCCATATTCACGTTCAATGGTTTTCAAATGTCCAGACTTTCCTTTTGCCTACAAAATCAAGGCGCAATATCATTTTCCAAACAATAACCCAATACACAGCAAATAAGAATGCTATCTAAAACCTTACAAATCTACGAACACCGAACAAATACTATTAGATAGTACAACCTAGATGTTTGTACACAGTGTGTACAAACTTTTTCGCAGCCAAAACAGCTTTAACCACCGCTAAGTTAGCACTGAAAAACCTACCTTACCACCTACAATTTTAAGCAACATTTTCTAAAAGACACTGATTGTGTTTATGGCACTTTGGACTGGGAGTACCACAGTCTGCGTTCGCTTTCGTTGGCACCCTGCCGACCACCCTGTGATCAATGGATGTCTGTACAACCAGGCTATTTCCACGCCGAACGTAATTTAGGAACGCCTTTTTACTTTTAAAAGGTGAACGTAATCCGTTCATTAAGTAAATTGTTTGTAGTGGATTCTTTTGATGAGTCAGCGCTTTGTACGGGGAAGTCGTTATATAAAGTTTATACAATGTACAAAACCATCCGCTGTATCCGACCTTTAGTTTGTGTACAAAGTAAAGCTATAATCCCGGGCCATGATCCGTACAGAGATTTAGACATAAACAGACGCTAATGCCTCAGAATAATGTACGAAGATTATTGAATTAGATGGATGAACTGATATTATAACCTATCCATTCTCCGTTAGTATGTCTATTTCGACATCTCCATGCATAGATATCGATTCTCATAACAGAGTTTTACTGCCTGTGTATTTATATCACACTAGTTGCTGCCCGCGACTTCGTCCACGTAGACTTAAGTAAAGTATTCTATGTGTTAATCCAGGGTGTTCAAAATTTCATCCAAATCCGGTCAGTAATTTTTGCGTGAAAGAGTAACAAACATACATCCACACTCACAAACTTTCGCATTTATAAAATTAGTAGGATTCAAAACCACCAATCAGTGTCGTATACAACATAGTATCCCTATTCTATGGAAATAAGAAATATGGATTCTATGGAATTATGACGTGATAAAGCTAAACTTAGAGAAATATATATACCTACTCTTTATTTGCAGGCTGCGATTTCAACCAGGCAACCTTTGAATGGAAGATTTGAATGATAAGACTAGTATATATTGAAACTACTGACATTGAACATTAAAGAACTTAGTGCTTCACAGAATAAACTTACAATAAAATATGCAGTCGTTAAAAAATATGATACTCAAAAATGAAATATAAACTTCAAAACTTCACAAAACATACAGAATCCGCAATAGACATCAAATATGAAACGGAAATGCTCTGAATATTGTTAAAACCACTGAAGTACGTGTCTGGGTGTCTCGTTCAACCGCAGAATAAAAAGTGCACGTCGCCACCGGGGCTTCACACATCACGCTTGCAACTCTAGTTTTTCAGCTGCAAATGCTCAGGAAATGCCTCCGTTTTATTAACAAGAATACAGAGGAAAGACACGGTCTTTGTGGCAAATATCTGCGGATAAGAAAGCTTCCCGGTGGATTGAGAAAGCGGAGAGAAAACATTTAAAAAGTTTCATTATTCTTTGCAGTTTTCAGACTATTACAGTCTATTTGAATACCTAATTTGATACAGACAAGGTTATAAAAAGACATACTAGCAGAAAACTGATTGTTCTATAGCTTTGTAACTCTTATTATGAGGTCAGATTATCGTGTTATTAAGAGGCTTAAAGTCCATTTCCTGAATTGAAAACATTGGTCTCACAAAAGAATTACAAGCAACACTTTAGCTCTCACAAAAATAAATTTGAATAAGGTTATAAAGAAAAAGAAAATGTAAAATTTTGTCCAAAGTTTTGTAATAAAAGGTAAGACGTTTCCGGTGCTACGAATAAGGATACGGACATTTGTAGGCGCTTCTGTGAAGGTTTCACGCAAATTCAAAGAAGCCTTGAAGCGTTTCGGCATCCACTTACAGTCTGAAAGAACTTAATTAAATTATGTAAGACTTATGAAAGGGCACATCTACGTATATTAAATTTTAATCAGTATAGATAATAATAACTGCTTACCTTCCTCAAAACCTGATTATTATTCAAGTGGGTACCCTTTCCAGGTCGCTTTACTGACAATTTCGGAATCTGTTGTTTATGGATTTGATGGAGAAGACCAAAATAATTTTACCTGAGTCTTACATCTACCCTTTTGTATAATTGAATAAAAAATTAACAGAAACAGCAGTACCAGACTCCAGAAATCTAACTATGAAATAACTATGAAAATTAAATGAATATACGTAAGCTCTAGTAAGCTATATAAACATAAAATTAATGATACCAGGAGTGCATAATTTACGTAAATAAATTATCACTATCACACATTGTTACCGCGTGCGTGCGGCACACATACCTATGCATTTTAAAACGAATCGCCACCCCTGTCAACGACACCGGCGGGGTCGACGACCCCGGGTATTTAGGACACTGTTTATAACATAAGAAAACAAGGAAATAGGGCGAGGGTCTGGGGATGTTGTTGAAAAATCCAGCTTCGTTAATCGGTTTTTGTATTCTCCACAATCGAAGTTAACTTTGACGATATTTTATTGAATAGATCACAGTAATTTAATTGCGCTCAGGTTCATTATTTAGAGGCTTAAACATTTAAGCATGTAAAACTGATTACTTGACGACCGCTTGGCGCAGTGGTTCGAGCGTAAGCCGCTCGGGTCACTGCACATGGTGGTTGCGGGTTCGATTCCCGCCCGGGGCAAATTTCGGAAATGGCCTTTTCGTAATTTGCCCAGGTCTGGGTGTCACTGGGATCGCCCCCAGTCCATTGTACGGTTACCCATAGTACAAGCTTTGCTTAGTTTGGGACCGTACAGTTGGTGTGTCTGTCTGGCGATATTTATTTATTATTTATTTATTACTGATAAATCAGTTCATAGTTTGCATCACGTATTAAAATTGATTCTGCTAATAGCAATCATTGATATTGCGACCTAAACTTAACGATTACTTTTTACAATAAACGACTCGATTCATCAAGTTTTAAACGATTACCTTTAGCTTGTCATATACCAGCTAAAGGTTATCGTGGTGAGGGATGTCAAATTTACAAGGGTTGCGGGCAACAAGTGTTGATATTTGCGTGTCGGATGTTACGAGTCAGTCGGTGGGGATTATCGTGTAAATTTAAGTAGTCATGCAATATTAAGTGGGGTATACTTAATTAAAAGGGGTATTAAATGTAAATCTGATAAACTGCGGTAGTGTTGTGCCCCAGATTTTAAGTAGATGTAACAACATTATCGAGTGCAATTATGGTTCTGATTCTGTTGTTACACAATTTAAACTAAATGTGTAGCCGTACTCCTCATGAAGTTTGGAATAGTCTGGTATCATTAATTTTATGTTTGTAAGCCAAATTTTAGTAGTGACAAATTAGTTAAGTATTAATTTTTAGCCATCAGAATTAGTACCATTGACGTCATACAAAAACCAAATTGATTTACGTAATATTATTTATGTCTTGGTTGCCTACACATCAAGGTCATGATAAGCGTGGCTATATTTAGTTTAGTTTAGTATATTTATTTTAATCTACTGAATAATCTGATGGTGAAAAACTTTGACCGATTACTAAAGAAGCCCACGGTGAAGGTAATGAGCTCTCTCGTCCACAAAAGAGGTCAAGTTCTTCATACGAAACATTCAATTGAAGAGGTCACAAGTTCCTTCCTTTGATGCACACATTTGTGTAATTTCTTGCTACTTTGGAAGGCTGACTGACTGTCCCAGTTGTTATTCTAACATCTATTAACGATAAGTATCTACTTGTACCTGTGATAATTCCGGCACTAAGCAATCCAAAAATTATTTGACATGGTGTATTAACTTCATTTACAATTAGTAGAGTCTCAGGAGATATAATACGGTAAAAAAATATAAATTGGTATACAGCCAATCTAGAGTTGTATGGAAGATTATGAGAAGGAAGACAATGCAGAAATATTGGTGCAAAAGACTAGAAAATATAGGAGCAGGACTATACACTACAGTTAGAAGAAAATTGGGTTAAAACTCGTTAGAAGTAAATGTGGGCTGGACAAACCCGCGGGGACCTGTCGGCTCAAAACGTATCACGCTTTTTCAGTGTAATCATGTTAATACCGCAGTAGTTTGGAAATATTTTACTAGCCCTTGTGCTGTAACATGCAAATATTCGGTGTTGGTAAAATTAATGTAGTCGAAATTTAAATTAAGGTTTAAGATAAATTGTAGACATATAAAATATTAAATTTAATTCGTAAATAATATATATTCTTTAATTGTTAAGTAATTTCAGTAAAATTAATTGTTCTCAATATTACTAAAAATATTTTAATTAAAATAAACGACGCATGCAAATCGTTCTGACTAAAGCAACTTTAAATGATACTCTACTCACTAACACTTAAGTTTCATTGGTTCAACCTCACCTTTCCTGTGTATTAGGTGTAGTACCAACTTCATTACCATTCACCATTGATTCCGTTATCTTCATTTTGAAATCAAGACCTTTCACTAAACCAACATCATTTTCTAAATTCAAATCATATCAAATAACGTCTTTGTGATCATTTTTTAAATTCGATTTACAAACTAACGTTCGATTTTCAAAAAGATAGAAATTCACATATTAGTACACGCAAATTCGTCGCTAGCGCAGTACGGGAACTGAATTAACCGCCGTCGTCCCGGGGGATTAACTGATCTAACTCGATGATCGTCGGCTGGATTGCAGCAATTTCGTACTGCTATTACTGCAGGCGAGAGGGCAAGCGACCCGCTCTCTAGCGAAATTAGTAAATAGACACTTGAAGGGGCCAAATGGGCAGTGTTTGCTATCAATTTATAAAGCTATGTGATAGCTTCAAACACCCACAGATTTTCACATCATAATATTCAAAACTTGATAGAAAGATAAAAATTTCATAGTATTTTATACAAATAAAAATTGTTATCTGTTGAGAATTTGATGTGCATAGATATTATAGGGTAAAAAGTAATATTGTCTAATTAAAGTTTACCTAGTAACCAACAAATTTGTAGATTTGCATAAAGGCTTCATATTTGCAATCAAATTATAATTATTTCAGCAGTTTCATCGAAATCTAATTTTACTTTCTCAAGAGTATTCCTATAATAATGTATATTGGAATACTCTTCAGAATGTGAATAGAAATTAGATTAGGTATGAAAATAGAAAACGCCAAGCTCGAACTAAGATGATTCATCATCACGACACATTCAGAGACTAAATAGAAAATTATACCCAAATGGATAATTATTGTCTGGTAAGTACACATCATGGAATCAAGCAAACAGGTTGAAACAGAAAGGGTATACTTTTTTTTTCAAAACTTAACATTGTAATTCTAAATCTATCAGCTTTGGAGCAAACTTGAAAAACAAAAGGTGTTATAGGGATACAGCTGTTGACAGATTTCATAATTCTACAAAACCTTCAGTACTGCAACTATCCCACAAAGCCGATAGTTTTAGATTTACAAAGTAAAGTTGCAAAAAAAATTTTATACCCTTTCTGTTTCACCTAGTATATGTCATGTTATGTCCCGATCACGCGCACGAGATGATCGAAGGCCGGAGGGGAGACAGAGGGAAGCACTCAGAGGATATTGTCGATTTCAATGCGCCGGAGACAGCCTAGTGCGCAATGTGCCGGGACATCTATGCGCAAATGCAGCACAAGGAGAGGAAACGATGTATGTAACCAAAGACCTGCTTTACTTTGCCATTGAATATGATCTATTGTAAACCTATTATATAATATAACTAGCTGTGCCCCGCGACTCCGTCCGCGTGGAATCTGGACCACCCTTAACATTTAGGGGTATGAAAAATAGATAGTAGCTGATTTCAGACCTACCCGATATGCACACAAAATTTCATGAAAATCGGTCGAGCCGTTTCGGAGGAGTATGGTAACTAATATTGTGACACGAGAATTTTATATATAAGATTAAAATGTGTTATAATATGATTTATTATATATTTCGGTAAGGTTAGGGTATTATTTTTATCACCACCCAAAAGTCCTGCGCTAAACAATCTAGGTTGGGCAATCCAACTGAAAACAGCACTAGCGGTTTTGTTTTTCAAAGCTGTTTTCGGCTTAAAACATCTATAGGGTACGTACGATAGGTACGGTATCTGCTTAACATCAGGTCGTACGTTTGTATGCCAACTTTGTTATATAAAAAAAGTTGTGGAATGTTCCTGTAGGCTATTTCTATTCTATTCTGCTGATGAGTTTGTCATGTCACCCGCACCTAGCAACACACCCCGCTAGACGTTCAATAAGCATTCTTATTGAGCAATTTTCATTTGAATTGACAGGATAGCAATCACAGGCGCCTTCCGCTGCAATAGCGATGCATTCAATGCAGGGACCTATTCCAGGAACGCTAGGTACCTAACTAACCATTTCTATTACGCACCTAGTTCATTAATCTATATAAATAAAAATGAATGTTTGTCTGTATGTCCTTTATAGAACCGTAATGCATAGGCATTTGATCATGTCATGATCTTCAGAAAATTGTTGTGCATGAGCCCACAAAGGTTTCTGAGTTGGTACGACCAATTTTTTGACAGATGCGTAGCAACTGCGCAGGGTACAGCTAGTATTATATAAGACTAGTTTCTGCCCGCGACTTCGTCCGCGTAGACTTAAGTAAAGTATTCTATGTGTTAATCCAGGTTATAAACTATCTGTGTTTCAAATTTCATCCGAATCCGTTCAGTCGTTTTTGCGTGAAAGAGTAACAAACATACATCCACACTCACAAACTTTCGCATTTATAATATTACTAGGATTTTAGTACCTATTAGTGTGGCTGTTTTAAGATTATACAAAGTTCATAAAATTAAATGTAGTACCTACTTAAAAACTCCAACGCTCTCATGCAATTATTAATTTGATAAACAGGTCCCCTCTAGTCCACTGTGGCCTTTAAAATAGAGAATGGTTAAAGTGGTCTCAGAATAGGGATATGTCGTGTCAATGTAGACAGCATATATTTTATTGTAACACATATATTTTAAATCCCGGTACACTAACAAAGGCCAATTTCAAATACTATGTTTGTTATATTGTATTGTGTTCCGTGAAAACATACTTACTTTTTTGTTACTTTGACAAATCCTGCGGGTGGGTTTCCAAAAAGTAACATTATATGTTTGGAATTGCCACAGAGAAACATGAACTATTCGTTTGTTAATTTAATTAGCAGCGATTAATGTTTTTTTTATTGTTAGTTTAACGGCCCTGGGTGCAAGCCCTTCTGAGCCTCGATGAAATTTAGGTAACTACACATTGCAATACCTCGATTTTGTGCCTATATTACACCCTATAGTCCTAGTCTGTACATGAGTACTGTCGCCCACACATCCTGCTCTCGTGGTGAATGTCACATTGATGCAGCGAGATGTGAGAACTACATTTATTAAGTTATCCGTTTAACGTTCCATTCAGACTTCGGTCATGGGAGCAATGATTTGATTTGAACTTTGATGTTATTGAGCCTTTGATTTATTACTCTCCTAGAAGGAATGTCGTGAACGTCATATCTTCCATGTATTCCTGGTGCGTTGATATATGGACCAAAACGTCTTTCGCATGCTTTGGTGCCTTGGTGGTTATTGAGACTGTAAATACAGAACTGAGTTTTAAAAAATCCCCTGATTTAAGGCAGTCGATAAGTACTTTAAGCCTTTACGAGTATTACCACCGCTTGGCGCATTGGTTCGAGCGTAAGCCGCTCGGCTCCCTACACCGAAAAGTTTGCTGATTCGATTCACGGCAGAGCAAATTTCGGAAATGGCCTTTTCGTGATTTTCCCCAGGCTGGGTGTCACCGGGATCGCCCCCAGTCCATTGTACGGTACCCATAGTACAAGCAGTGCTTAGTTTGGGACCATACAGTTGGTGTTTCAGTCTGGCGATATTTATTTCACTTTGCGCCTCGATTGAGTAAGTAAGAAAGTCATAGAAGAAAATCTTTAGTATGCTATTCAAACTACCAAATTTAATTGTCCACTACAATATGTATAAGTGGGTCTACAACACCCGGTATATTGCTGATCTGATAAATTATGTAAATGGTCGTTTATATTCGTAACAAACAAATCCGTCCGCTGCACGCTCTAACTACGAGATTTATGTAGAGCTCACGAAATTAATTCAACAAATACGGACCTTAGAACTGACAAAATAAGGTGTGATATGCGTTTGTTAGTGTTCACAGATTAAAAGGGAAGTTTGTAGACCGGTCGCCCTTTGAACGATCAAAAATTACAATAGAGCCTGAAATATTTAGCGAAACTAATATTGGATCTGCACCTTGTGTACTATCGGTAGCGTTCACAATTTCGTACAGTCGACATCTAAAGATAAATTTTATTAATTAAAGGACAGTGCAGTTTATGGAATAAACAGTAGTACACATTATTATTGACCATACCCTATTAATTTAGTACTCTAATTATCTATTGTTGTGTATAAAACACGCAACGTAGGTAGTAAGTTTGAACCGACCAATAGAATCAACCTGCAGGAGTTTTCCCCAGGAAACATTGCCCAATTGAAATGCATTATTTATCTATGGATAGATTCCAAACTATACTTAGCTTTAGTCAAATTAGAAACAGTGCAGTGTTACGGCTGTTTATCACGTCATACCACTACTACTAATAACACGAGGGGCTCGACTTTTGGTCATGCTGCCGCGTTATGTAATTGGTTAAAGACCGGGATATCGTGATTAGAAGCAATGACGTCACGAATATATTAACGCAACTAAGTAGGTACCTATAGTAATACTACCTAGTTAGTGAGCAACTTCAGGTAACATGTAGAGTTGTCTCCAGAACGCTACTTTCTTCAGTAAGTCAATTTTAATTTTCACAAGAGCTCGAAGATAGAACATCAGAATAATGTAATGTAAAACAAAGACGTGTAAAATCAGGAAAATGATTGAATGTTCGTTGTTCTGCCCCCCTGTCGACGGCTTTGCAATCTATAATAATATTACACTTTACATACACATATACTCCCTTATTAATAATTTGGTATAGCGCGGAAATTGTTACACATCGAATGATCTCTTTCTGTAATCAGTAATTTGACATTCGAAAGAAGGCAAAGCATGGTGTAACTACACAACCGCTAATCTACGTTTATTAATACGGGTATCCCCGTATTAATAAGATATTATATATAGAATACCTTACTTTGGCACGGACAATAATAAGTACAAAGATTACATCACGTAATATTTTCTTCTACCATGCAAGCTTCGAGGAACGCGGCTTACAAACTCCCTAATACACGTCGTCGACGCACGTAGAGTGTTCTTCAAGGCTCTCCAGCTCACAATACCTGCCCCAGACTGTCTACCGACTAATACTTTACCACCCTACTGTACTTTATGATGATACTAGAAGAGCTAATTGCACGTGTCTAAGCTCATTGGAAACTGATAATAATTGTAATAAAAAATTTTTTTGTTACTTGCTTAATTTTAATAGGTCTGTAAAATTTTACCTAAAAGGTCATGCAACAATTTTGAGTAAGGAAATAAGCTTTGTAAATTATTTTCAAGTCTATCTAGGAATGGTTAGGTTTTAAAAAAATAGTAGATCGTACGTAACGTCACCGTTATTCCGGTTACTAAAGATCGTAGCTATGTATAAGTATGAGTAGCCAACTAAACATGGCTTACCGTGTGTTATTCATTAGACTTGCAAAAATATATGTACATATGTACATAAAAAGTACTTAATAAACAAAGCGTCTTTCACACGATTCATAATAACAGCCCCACACTTAAAACTACTCCTATTACACACCATTTATTTTCGTTCCGTCCTATAAATCACATTCCAAAATAGAATACCCAATCCGTTCCATCTCCGTTACTATTTTCTCACGTGACCAGGGCGACATACGTCCCACACATGTGGGACGATTAATCAGACAACACGCACCTTTGTCCGAATGTCAATTACGAAACCTTGAGCCAGAAGACATTGGAAGAATTGACGAAAAACCTGGACGGATTTCTTTAGCAGGTCACTCACGAATTCTCAAATTAGACTGTACCTACGTTTTTTTGTATGCTTACTTGTATGGTATCAAACATAATATATAAAATGCTTTAGACGTGCATCATTTTCAAAACCACATTTTTTTCAACATTTCTAAGAGGGTGCAAAAATTTAAAACTCAATACAAATTGAACACGTTAATCCGTTTCACAGTGCAATGGTGATTACCCCTTTGGGAATGTAAGCTTAATGCTTGTGTTAACAAATTCCCAACTCTCCCGACTATTTTAAATATATTTGTCAGATAAATCGGCCGCGACTCTAAAAACAAAGACAAGTAATTTATAGCTTCACACCCCCGTTTACACGCACCCTCCAAAAGTGGTGACTGTCAACACTCCACTTTGTTACTATCGACTAATTGTTTGTTTATTTTGAGAACAACTTCCACCGATTACCATCAATGGAACAAAAACATCTGTGGGATTAACTATTAGTTTATAAGTTATATAGATACAACTCTTAAAAAAAATCTTCAGAAAATCATGATAAAAGGAGTACCTATTATAAAGAAATACTACGGCACTTGTTTATTGATATCAGTTGAGTAGAAAGTAAAGTAAAAGTACACGTAAAACTAATTCTTATCTGAATCTATAGAGAACACTTTCTTTGTTTAAATAATGTGTTATATCAAATACCTTACCTATATGAAAAATGTAAGGGTCTCATATTGTGGACAGGTTCGTAAATTACAGGAATTCCTCGTCCTTTTCTGGATCATACTTGATATTATCTACGATTTTTACCCAGAGGTTCGAAGCATACATATACAATACGATGTTTAAAAAATCGAAATAATAATACAGTAGCTTTAGAAACACTTACTTCAGAAAATATGAAAGGAAAAAAATATATCTAGCATTGAAAATGAATAAGTAAGTAAGAATCAAATGGACCATCCTCGCGAACATCGGAAGAGGAGTTTCGGTTCAGTGAACATGAAATCAGGTGTGTTGGACGGCTCCTTATCTTTATTCGTTGTATTATTATAATATTTGCTGTGCCCGCGACTTCGTCCGCGTGGAATTTAAATTAACAAAAATTTTATTAACGAAAAATGTTCGTTCGCAGAATTTACGAAAAGTTTATAATTCTTTTAACAAAGAGTGTTTTACGTGGAACCCATTTGTTTGTGTTTTTTTTCTTAAATAAAGTTACTGCCTATAGCATTAGCTATCTGCCAGTGAAAATCCCGACAAAATCGGTCCAGTCGTTTCAGAGATTACCTGGAACAAACATACAGACAGACAGACACGACAAAAATATTAAAATCGCGTTTTTGTTATAAGTCCCCTACGTACTTTCATATGCATTTCGTGAAAAGGTGTTATTATTTTGATATTACAAACAGACGCTCTAATTTTATTTATTTGTATAGCTATTATTCGTATTATTCGTACACCTGTAGTTTGTAGGCACTGACCGACGTTGCATCATCGATAAATATATTTTCTATACATTTCAATATTATTGAATAATATATTACTATCAATATTTCAGACTTTTTGCGTTCCGAACTGGCGAGTTCCTCGTAGGAACAGGATACTCATCGATTTAATCGATACTTCTCAAAACTCTTCACGGTTAAAACTTTCGTGTGAACTCTTCAAAGCAAGTTCTTCAGTGAATTTCATTAGAGCAAGGAATTCGGTATCAGAAGCATTAGCGGCATCTTAAAACGGCGGCAGGGTCGTCGCACCGTTAATTACATTCCTTTGTACGGCGGTCGCAGGTGGGCTCCTATTCATTGAGTTGTTTCAATTACAAAGGTCGTTTGAAATCCGTATTATATTGCTTGTTAAGTTAATGTGGTAAGTACAATTAATTTAATATTGATTACTTACCTACCTAACAGTGATAGCCGATTGGTTAAGCACGCGTCTTGCGGGCACCAGGTCCTGGGTTCAAACCCCGGCTCGCACCTCTGGGTTTTTCGAAATCTATGCGAATCATAATTTATATCTGATTATCATTCGCTTACGATGAAGGAAAACATAGTGAGGAAACCTGCATTTTCGAAAGCCATGTGAAATCCGCCAACCCGCACTGGGCCAGCGTGGTGGATTACGGCCTGAATCCCCCTTGTAGTGAGGGGAGGCCCGTGCCCAGGAGTGGGAATCATCAAAAAGGGCAAAAATATTATAATTATTACTTCCCTACCTACCTCATTGACACTAACAGGACCTCTCTTTTGATTCCTTTGTTACTAATAGTAAACAAGCAAGAAAGCAGCTAAACCTTAAGTTCTTCCAATAAATTCTGGTTTATATTTTCCTTGAATAGGTAATTAGTTCTGGTATCCCTAGGTGATGTGTGCTATTAAGTGTTTGCATAAGACTCTATTGTACTTCTCTACTGCTATAGGTGTAAACCTTTAATTGGCTTTCTGTTACTAGACTTAAATGCTTATTATTTTGTATATAGCTGTTGGTTTTCCATAAGTTAAATAAATAAATAAATAAAAATAAATAAATAAACATTTTATTTTATTTTACATATAATTACATATTTTCATTTTATAATTATATTTAATCATAGAATCGATAACAACGACATATTTTATACTCAGGTAGATATTTATTTAATAGTGTAAATTTATGACTTCTATCAGTTCATGTATACGTACTTACCAACACATGTCCGAAACACACTATAAGGTCTCACAGAATATCAGCGCTGTCAGCCTTGCTTGCTGGCAGCATAATGCTGAGTGGGATCTCTTTCCTGGGTGCTGCGACGTACACAAACTAGATAGTCTCAAAGTTTAATTTAGTTTTTATTCGAGTTTCGGTTTACTTAATGTGTGTGCGTCGTTGTTTTTTGTGAATAAATTATGTTTTCTTTCTTCTTTCTTTCGTTCTAGAGTTGTTTTTTTGTTGGGCTTCCGGCTCTTTACAATCCTACTACTTTACCCTGATCTTCTGTGAGGGGGTGGTACTACCCCGGTCCAGCCAGCCCGCATATGAGCTGTAGGCAATTGGCTGCAACTTGGTTCTACTATCATTTATACAAGTAGTACTCTCCTAAAAATGGAACTACCCTAATAACACAAGTTATGAGTAGTTACCCTATGACCCACACCCTTTTTTTTTTTATATTCAGGCATCGCAGCTCCATAAATACCTTATTGTGGGGTCTCTACAGAGGGATTTATTGAAACGCTTCTTCGGTTGTTAGTGGACTGTATTTCTTTATCAATTCTTCGTGTTTACATATGTCGCTTGTTTCAGGTTTTGCTACGGGGCTTGCTGGGGGCTTGCTTCCCAGGTCGTCTTCCCGCCTTCCTGTCTCCGTGTTCGTGCAGCGTCTTCAGTCTTCCCTAAGTTTCTTCAAAATTCAGATGCGTTGGTGCGTTCAGTTGCGTTCCATCCCGGCGATGATATGATCGCCCCTCTATGCTAATTTGAGGGTGGGTACTCGCGCTGCCTGAGTGAGCCCCGGTCGGTCGCTAGCCCTATCGCCGCCATCGTGCGACAGGGAGGCCCTTGCTTGTAGACAGGGACGGAGGATATCTGGGCCAGTCGTCTCCCATCTACCCTCGTCGACCGGGGTTCCACCCTCGCCTCAAATTGTATTTCAGCCTTAGAAAAATACTACCTGAAGGCTTATTTCGTCCTGAAGGGTTATTGTCTGGCCCCTGAAGGATTATGTATGTAGCTACTTTGGATAAATAAAGCAACACACCTAATTTGTTTTATTCATAATGCATAGCTAACTTTACAATATATATGAATTTGCTGCTACGGCGGCTGTGTCCTAAACACATTATTTATTTTATTTACAACATGCAGCTGATTAGGTACATTTTAATACATTTAACGGTTTGGCGGCTGTGTCCTCAACAGTCTCCCCCCGGCGCAGCTTGCGCAGCCTCTTCTCTGCCGGGGAGGACCACCAGTCGCCTCACGGGTCGCCGAAATATTCCGCCGCGCGTCCGCACGTCCGCACTCCGGGCCACTCCGTCCGGTCCGGTGTACACCTCTTCGACCCGTCCCTTGGGCCAGATGTTACGCGGTAGTAGTCCGTCTGCGATTACTACGATGTCGCCGCGTCGCAGGTTCTCCTGCTTGCCACGATGATCGCCGCGCGGATTAAGCGTGGGTAGGTACTCGCTTACCCACCGCCTCCAGAATATGTCTGCCAAGGCCTGTGCCGCCCGCCACTGTTGTCGGTCGGCCACGTCGCACTCACCGACGTAAGGCGCTCCTGTGGGCGTTCCCAGTAGGAAGTGGTTGGGGGTAAGCGCCTCGGGGTCGTCAGCGGTCACTGGCACGTGTGTCAGAGGACGTCCATTCAACGTGTTTTCCACCTCTGCCATCAGTGTTCGCAACGCCTCTTCCTTGGGCGCGCGTTCATTCAGTGTCACCGCGAGCGATAGCTTTACACTTTTGATAAGGCGCTCCCACGCCCCGCCTTGGTTCGGCGCGCCGGGGTCCGTGAACCGCCATTCGGTTCGTTTCATGGTTGCGTATTCGCGTAGCTGAGGGAGCCACGCCTTATACGCCTCCTGTAGTTCGGTGTCCGCTCCGCGAAAGTTGGTTCCGTTGTCGGAAATGATAACTTCCGGCCATCCCCGCCGCGCGGCCATTCGCCGCATCGCCATTATCGCGGAGTCCGAACTCAGGCTTGAAAGCAGCTCGATATGAACCGCTCGTACTACGAGACATGTAAACAACATGCCCCATCTCTTTTCCCGTCGCCTCCCGATGGTTACCCACATGGGGCCGAAACAGTCGACTCCGCAGCGCGAAAATGGCCGTGTGAACGCGCTTATTCTTTCGGCGGGCAGGTCTCCCTTCACCGGGGTGCGGGGGCGTCCTCGCCGCGCCTTGCACCACGTACAATTCCATAGTACCTTGCGTACGTTAGGCCGCACGCGTAATATCCAATATCTCTGTCTTAAGTTATTGACTATCATTTCCCTTCCGCCGTGATTACGGTTTTGGTGCTCATATTTTATGAGTAGGCGCGCGAGTTCGTGTCCTCCGTCCAGTATCGGTGGTTCCTTCATCGACACTGGCACTGTAGCAGCGTTGATTCGTCCGTTCAAGCGCAGCAACCGGTCTCCGTTCGAGTCGAACTTCGGGTCTAGCCTATAAAGGCGGCTCGTACGGTCCACGCCTTGCCCTCTCTCCAGCCGCTGAATCTCGGCGGGGAAGCTTTCGCATTGCGCTTGGCGAATCAATGTTTCCTCTGCTCGCTTTATATGCGCCGCTCCGAGCTCTCGGGCGCGCTTTCTACATTTATCCATGAACAAGTGCACGTGCGCTACCGCGCGCAACAATCGTTCGTACTTTGAGAAACGCGCTATGTCAATCAAGCTTTTTCTCTCGTCCGTGTGTACTACGATCACTTGCTCACTTCCCTCGTCCGCGTCGTGCGGGTTTGTTTCCGCGGGCCAGTCCTCCTCTGGCGCGCGGAGGAAGTCCGGACCTCTAATCCACCTTGCGTCCTGTTTCATACGCGTCGATCCCGGCCGTGTCGCGTCGTCGGCCACGTTGTGGGCGGTCGGTACCCAGCGCCATTGTTCGGCGCGGGTGCGCTCGGCTAGCTCGCCGAGCCGGTGCGCCACAAACGGTGTGTATTTCGCGGAGTCATTCCGGATCCAATGGAGCGCTGTCCTTGAGTCGCTCCAATATACCACGTCGCCCGCCCATGTGTGCTCTTCCGTGATGGCGGCGGCTAGCCGCGCGCCCATCAGGCATGCTTGGAGTTCCATTCGGGGTATACTCTGTGCTTTTAATGGCGATACCTTTGCCTTTCCTGCGACCAACGCGAGCTCGACTTTCCCTTCGCGGTTGGTAATTCGCCAATACGCGACAGCAGCGTAAGCCTGGCCGCTGGCGTCAGTGAAGACATGCAATGTGCGCTTGTCGGCCTCCTCCCTCGCGTAGCATCGCGGCATTCTCAACGCGGCAATGTGCGCGAGGTCGCCGAGCCACTCGTCGAAGGCGGTAGCTTCCTCGATCGGCAGCGGCTCGTCCCAGCCGGTTTTCTTCCGCCACAGCTCTTGTAACGCGATCTTTGCCGTAATAGTGTACGGACTTACTATGCCGAGCGGGTCGACCGCGAAGTGCGAGGTGATAAGCTCGTCCAGCCTCTCGCTCTCCGGTCGCTCCCGACATTCGTTCGATCCGATGTGCAGGACGGTTCCGTCGTCCTGACATTCCACGATCGTGTTGGTGGTGCGTGGTCTCATACCGTGCACCACCCATCCCAGCCGCGTGAGCGACGCGGCCGGTTGGTTCTTGTGCCCGGCTAACAGCCGGAGAGACACAATTAAATGCCAATTATCCGCCCCGATCAATATCCTCGGGTTGGCGTCCTCGTAGCAGACGTCCCGTAGTTCTAGTCCTTCCAGATGACCGTGCTTCAGGAGGTCCGCCGTTATTGTCTGGCTCGTGATGTCCAGATTCTTGACAGTACGCGCTTCAATCGTGTGGTAATCTGTTCGCGACCCACGTATTTTGATTTCTACACGCCTACTGTCCGGTTCGTGTTGCGCCGTTGATACTCCGTGGATTCGTAACGGCCGCTTCGGGCCGTGCGCGCCAACTGCTGTAGCCAATCCCTCGTCCACGAGCGTGATCGTTGATCCCTCGTCGAGCAACGCGTGGGTGTGTACCTCCAGTCCGTGCGGTCCTCGGACCACTACCGGGCAGACTTTCAGTAGCACCAAATCCCCCTGCGACGCGTCGTTTGCCACAGCGGTCACTACCGCTTCCTCGTCCCGTGACCCGTCACTCCTGTCGGGCCCTCGGGGTTCCACGTGTAACAGCGCGTGATGCGCCTGGCGACATTCACCTTTGCCACATTTCTTGGCCTTACAATCTAGCCGTCGGTGACGACTATCCATACATTTGAAGCATGTTCCCGTTTCCTTCACCCACGCCCACCTCTGAGGGACCGTCATGGCTTCTACGCGCTTACACTGCGGGGCGGCATGTTCCCCGCCACAGCATAGACACGCCTTTTTGGCCTGGTCTCTCCTTGCTTTCTTTGCATTGGTGGTTTTCGCGTCGGTGGCTTTCGCATCGGTGGCCTTCGCCTCCTCGGTGGCGACGTAGACGGCGGCGCTCTTTCTCGCTCCTCCGTGCTTATTCGGTGGTGTCGTCTTGCTCGCCGTCGCTGGTGACGTCACGGCCGCTGCTGTGTACGCGTATCTTACAGCGCGGTCCGCCTCACGCATGAGGAATCGTGACAACAACACGATCTCGGCGTCACTCCGACCGTCGTGCTCCTCCGCGTAATCGCACCACCGTGCTCTTAGGTGTGGGCTTAGCTTCTCCGTTACCTGCCGCGCCAACATCGGGTTGTGCAGGTAACCTTTGTTGTCTACACACGACAACACACTCACTACGTTCTGGAGCTTTATCGCGAACGTGTTCAACTCGCCCGCGCCTCCTCCAGGGCGTGGTAGCTTCCTTATGTCACTCAATGTTTTGTCGATAATAATCTCCGGTCGACCGTAACATTGTTCCAGTGTGCGCATTATCACTTCGGGCTCGGTCGCGGTGTATAATAACGCAGTCACTGATTCGCGGGCTTCTCCGCGCAAGCACGTCCGTAGACGCGCTAAGTTCTCCGCCGACGAGAATCCGTGTAGATCAGTAGAGTCCCTCATGGCGGCCTTGAACGGTAACCACTCTCCGGCGGCACCGCTAAATATCGGCAAATCCTGCGTCTGCCTAGGCGGGACTCTGCGGCGTGCCATGCGTTCCAAGGTGTCCGCTAATCTGTCAACTCCACGGTCTCCTGTACGGGTCGGCGTCGGTGACCTCGCTCGTTGCGTCTCCTCTGCGACGCGGTCTCGGCTCGTGAGCGGGTCCCGTTCGAAGTGGGCTCTCGGTTGTACGGGATGGCGCTCCGCGCGCTCCCCCCGTACATTGGCACGCTCTAGCCAATCGTTGATGCGCCCCTCGACGTCGGTAGTCTCCTGGACTCCGTTGCTTTCTTGATCCGTCTCCTCCCGCAGGGTAGCAATGTCTGCGGCGAGCTTCTTTCGCACTAGATCCGCTTGTAGCTGTAGCTCGTGTCGTCTAATCTCCGCCAACTGTTCCTCTGCTCGTAGCTCGGCCTGTCTGATCCGTGCAGCCACACTCATGGTCGATCGTTCGGATCGCACCGACGGGGCGTGCGGCCTTCCATCCCTTGTCGCGGCGGCGGTGGCGGCGGCGGCAATGGTCCGGTCCATAGTTTTAGGCGGCACTGGTTCTGTCGCGGTTCGTTCAACTGCAACTGTTGTCGGTTTCCCTGTGCTGACGGGGTTCATCCGTGCTGCGGCGGCCTCGGCAGTAGCGGCGGCGGCGGCAGCGGCGGCGGC
Source organism: Notodonta dromedarius (assembly GCA_905147325.1). Classification (NCBI taxonomy): domain Eukaryota; kingdom Metazoa; phylum Arthropoda; class Insecta; order Lepidoptera; family Notodontidae; genus Notodonta; species Notodonta dromedarius. The sequence goes on along the minus strand of LR990165.1, from coordinate 8,282,624 downwards.
GGCCCGGGCAGATCTTGTTGGTCTTGCTGTGATTGTAGACGTAGGTGCTGACGCGGATGCTTGTGCGGACGGCGACGCTGGCGGTTCTTCATGTACTCGCGGCGTCCTCTCCTCGGCTCCTTGGCGCTTCGCTGGTGTCCTTGTGGCTGGCATCTTCGGCACTTGCACGCCTCCCTACCTCCCTAACCGGCCCTATCAGTCCTTCGGGAGAGCCCAGTTGAGCCGGGATGTGCTCCCTCAGGGATGGATTCGTGCGGGATCGGAAGGGGGGGTCCTGAGCTGGCAGAGGCTTACCAGCACAGACGTGCAACTTCAGTCCGCGCGCTTGTGCGCTTCTTGATGGACTGGCGATGCCGCACGAGGCGCCACACCGCCGTGAGGCGTTAACCCGAGGTTGCCTACCGTTTGGCACCGTTAGGTGGCAGGCAAACAAGGGCCGCGGTAAACCGCGTATTGGCTGAAAACTGTGAAGCCGTTGCACGATGACGTAGCACGGCGACTGGCACGAAGACTGGCACGAAGGTTCGCACGATGAGCGACCCGTAGAAGTGAAGACTCGCTGCACGAAGACTCGTACCACCGTAGACTCGAAGACGGCGGTCGGCGGCGGTCGGCGGCGCCTCCCAGCGGCCCGACGACACGTTCACCCGTCGACCCGACGATCTTCGATACGGACGATCTTCTGTAATGAATCTTCTTTCTTCTGTAAGGGTTCTTCAACTGTTCGTGGTCTTGCCTTCTTGCTTCTTGCTTCTTGCTGGCTTCCGATCCGGCTCCGTAGGACCAATTTGTGGGGTCTCTACAGAGGGATTTATTGAAACGCTTCTTCGGTTGTTAGTGGACTGTATTTCTTTATCAATTCTTCGTGTTTACATATGTCGCTTGTTTCAGGTTTTGCTACGGGGCTTGCTGGGGGCTTGCTTCCCAGGTCGTCTTCCCGCCTTCCTGTCTCCGTGTTCGTGCAGCGTCTTCAGTCTTCCCTAAGTTTCTTCAAAATTCAGATGCGTTGGTGCGTTCAGTTGCGTTCCGTCCCGGCGATGATATGATCGCCCCTCTATGCTAATTTGAGGGTGGGTACTCGCGCTGCCTGAGTGAGCCCCGGTCGGTCGCTAGCCCTATCGCCGCCATCGTGCGACAGGGAGGCCCTTGCTTGTAGACAGGGACGGAGGATATCTGGGCCAGTCGTCTCCCATCTACCCTCGTCGACCGGGGTTCCACCCTCGCCTCAAATTGTATTTCAGCCTTAGAAAAATACTACCTGAAGGCTTATTTCGTCCTGAAGGGTTATTGTCTGGCCCCTGAAGGATTATGTATGTAGCCATGTGTAGCTACTTTGGATAAATAAAGCAACACACCTAATTTGTTTTATTCATAATGCATAGCTAACTTTACAATATATATGAATTTGCTGCTACGGCGGCTGTGTCCTAAACACATTATTTATTTTATTTACAACATGCAGCTGATTAGGTACATTTTAATACATTTAACGGTTTGGCGGCTGTGTCCTCAACACTTATAAACTAACATACCTATTAATAAAACAAATAAAAACTAAACTGTGGGTGTTATGACCTCTATCACCTCTATAAAGGCACACGAACAAAGTGGAAGCAAAGTCAAACTAAATTGATTTAGACCAGTCACCTGTTAAGCCCCGATAAGAAGCTGGAACAATATTGACCCAATCATTTTCACTAACAGAAGGCGGGGAGCATTGTGACATTTTATCTGTGAGAAGATCTTTAAAAGGGGGCTGTTGGAATGCGATTTGTCGAAATCGTAAAATAGGGAAATTGGATTGGAGGGGCAAATAGTTGTTGCCATTTTATTTTCGGTTTGTAAATACATTTCTTTTTTTACAATTAGTAAGTCTCAAAAGAACTTCTGATATTACTTGAACTTAAATTTTAAATTTAACAAAACATTATTCAAATTCAAATATTTTTATTTCAAATAGGCCAGATTAGCTGGCACTTTTCAAAAGTCAAGAGCTAGGTGCATGTTCCAAAACAAAATCCTATGGAGAAGATCCTATGATAAGTGTCTATCTAGGTACCTAATGTGAGACTTAAAGTATCTATAATCCTTTTATAATATTGAGTAAGAAGAACCATAGAACAGACAAAGTTCTTGCATCCCCGACAACCCAACTTTTACTATAAGTACACATAGTAGGTGCTTTCAACAGAAACAATGTAACGTGAGGCTTCTTAGTTTCCGGTATATAAACGCCGCGAGAGGGCGCTAGCATCGATCGATGCGGTTTGTGACGAACAATGTTTGAACTGTGATAAAAAGGAATATACAAAGACGATTTTATGGGAAATCGCTTTGAGACAGTGTGAGGATTTGTTCAACGTAATAAAATAGGTATTTCTTTTATTGAAAATGCCAATCCTGAGATGGGTGAATGTTTGGTCTATAAGTATTGAGTATTATTGAGAATTACGGATTGAGAAATAGCATTACTAACATTCAGTACTTATTACGAAGATAATTTAAGAAAATTACTCGCCACAGAATACAAATCTCTACATAAATGGGAAATGAAAAAATAAATTCGCTCATTAATTTTTATCCAATCAATTCGTGCAACTCAAATGCTTGAAGTAGTTATAAGGTCAGAGTTTAACAAAAACTCTTTCTTATAAAATTCGAATCGAGCAAGTCCAAAACTAAAACTAAATAGGTAGGTCTAAAATCGAACTTTGCCCAAACGAAACAAAATGTTCTAGAGGTACTAACCAGAAAGCTTGCAATTAAAATTCCGAACAGAGCTATAATCTGTTAAGGAAGTATTAGCATAATCGAGATACGTAGCTTTAGTTGAATACAAAGGAGTGGAGCTAGGGCCCGAGGCCCGAGAGACTTTCCTATTAGCTATTTTAAAACAGGGATAATAAGAGTAACAGTCAGATACTAAGAGGTAAGTAATAAAATTTAGCATTCAGTTATAACAACCTAGGTAATCCTCATGTTTATTGATTATTTTAAGTTTTAACTACGAATCAAACGTAACAAACGAGTGATACCATTACCATACCTACCATTCAATTATATAACATTTTGTTCTTAATGTTTCCTTTTCATAACGGGATGTCACAAGAAACAAACTCTTGGAAAGATTAAAGTGGAAATCAAATAACATCGTGACTTGAATTTGGAGTCTTAAAAACTTTGAGTTAGTAGAAAAACATCGAAGGAATAAAAACAAATAGGTTTATTAAAGTTTCATGGTCTCCTTGGATGATTTATTTATGATGTACGTGGCATAAAATGGTGGAAAAATACAAGAATAGCCATTTGTAGAAGGAAAAAGAAAACATACAAAATAAACACAAATGGCGGCTGTCATATTTATAGAAGATATCAGCTAGTATTTTCAAAAATAGAACCAAAAGGTTCTAACGCGATAAAATAATATTTACTGAAGTAAATACTTCTTTTAATTATTTTTTTTAATAAGCGAAGCTTTCGATTCCAATTTTACTATGAACCTCTTTACTCTTTGCGCGATATTATTTTACGCATTTTTTAATAACTCCTAAGACAAGTACTTCCGAACAGCAACGTAAACTATATTATCATTTATAATCATTTATATCCCAATGAGCAGTATAAAGAATATAAAGTCTAACCTTAGGACGTTAGAGGGAAGACCAGTCTCTAATTATGGGACCACATGACATAAAAGGTGCCTATTTCTAGCTTTTACTTACTTCCGATGAGGAATTAAAAAATCGGAAGGGCACGTTAGTTGAGTTTTAAATTTGCTGAGTAATCACAAATAAAAAGTTGAAAATTACTTAGTTGGTGCCTTAATTTGTTTGCATTAAACAATTTTAAAAGCTATCTGTCGCGGCAGCACCTCCGCCATAGTGGAGCCAAACACAGTCATATTTTTCAAGAAGCGTTTGAGCGGTTTGGAACTTCAGTCTGGGTACAATTACAAGTTTCCAAATTTCAAGGCAGAATCTCTATATTTATTTAAGTCTTGAACGTATGTTTATTCACGCAGAGCATCGGATCTAACTACACTGCAAAACAATCAATACTAAAGGTTTTGTTATTAATTATTTTCTGCAATTACAAAACTTTTAGTGAAATATACTAAAAGGGAAACTAGGAATTATAAAAAGCATTTTTTTTTCACCTTGAACAGTTTACTATAGATATAGGCTAAGAATAGATTGGGTAAATAAAAGTTAATGCATCTTTAATAAACTGTAAGCTATATAAGATCAGTCTAAGTTGCCCAAAACCAAATTAACAACAGCGAATCCTATTTACAAACAGGAAACATTTTGAAATCGCGTCAAAAGTCAGTCCCATTCAAGGGCAGTTTCGCCGAGTCACGCGGCGTAAATAGACGACTTCCCTGCTTGCCATTACAATGTTTGATTTACGGCCGAGAGCGTGTTGAGAAAAATATGGAGGCTGGCAAAGGGGGAGGTGTGTTAGGGGATACTTTGAAAGGGTAGTTGGAAGTATTTTTAGGGAATACAAGTGATCGGTTGAATATGTCTTGAAGGTTTCGTTTGGCGAACAGAACAAAAAAGTAGAGTTGAGTAGAATTAATGAATATCGCCAACTCAACCGAACAACTGTATATAACTAACTAAGCAACGCATTGATGACTATCGTAAAATGGACTAGGGGCGATCCCAGTACTACCTAGACTAACGCATAGTATTAAAATATCATCTACGAATTTTGCCCCTACAGTAATCAAACCCGGGTGTGGGTTTGATTACTTGGCATGCGGTCTACGCTCAAATACTGGTACTTTTTCTAGCTTCACTTACTATTACTACACGCTCGATCTACGTTATTCTTTTCGTCTGAGCCTATTCGCCACATAGATCCTTGTCTTCCGACTTTTCAGTCATAATTTTTCATGCCCTTACCGCGTAATGTAAATCTGATGGTAATTGTATCCGCATTACATTTCTCCAACACAACCCACATTGCTCAAGTATCTTCTAAATAATTCCAGACAAATTGCTTCCTAGCGCACGACTTGTGTGGTAAGTATGTTAATTTTAAATGTAGAATTAATAAGCTTGGTACAGATTTAAATAGAGATTATGATGAATCCATCATGATTTATTTTATTACCATTGATAAATCAAATAGATGCGTGATAAAGCATTGGGATTTCTTCTTATGCAATACACTTGCGTGTAAAGTATCATTTTAGCTGATGTTACATAGTGCTCTGAATGAAAATCTATTACACTGTCTTCCAGTGTCAGCTGCACCACACCTGGGCCCCAAATCTGCTAATAATCCTACTAATATTATAAATGCGAAAGTTTGTGAGTGTGGATGTATGTATGTATGTATGTTTGTTACTCCTTCACGCAAAAACTACTGAACGGATTTGGATGAAATTTGGAACACAGATAGATTATAACCGGGATTAACATATAGGATACTTTTTAATCCAATAATCCAATACTACGCGGATGAAGTCGCGGGGCACAGCTAGTTATTATATATACCTATTCGTGAATTATTCATCGTTAATCGTAACTCTATCGACACTATTATTGGGTATGTCTAGCGAGATATAATAATTGACATTTTGATAGGAACGAGGTTCTTTCAACCTGAGGTTAATTTGCATTTCAAAAATGTTCTGCTCATAATTAAGTATTCAGCATTTTTATGTTACTTATTATTACATACTTATTTTTATTGCCGTTACCCATAAATCGATATTATTCGCATTCGATTAATAGCGGACATTTCCGGAACATATTGACACAAAATGTCATATCCTTTGCCATATATCTAAAGCGTCTGGTGCATAAACGACTCGTTTTTAATATTGCGCAATAAAATGGCCAATAACGCAAGTATCCGTGTGATGTCCAGATGTTACAGTAACTTCGAGGGTGTATCCTGTAGGTAGTTGCTACTACGGCTCGTGTTTATAAATATATCTCAAGTCTGAGAGCGATCTTGGAAATGTCATTGTTATGTCATACCAGTACAAAATAAAGTGTCAAAAGCGTACTCAATATCGCTCTCAGACTTGAGATTGATTTATTAATACGGGCCTGTATTATAGATAAGTAAGTATATCTTTGTTCAATTTGAGTGAATATTTGTCACAAACTGTAATATTAATTCAAAATAAATGAAAGCGAAATGTTAAAAACAAAGAATTTAATCAAAAAATCTATTCTGTGTGGTCATGGTTATTTATTTTGGGTGTCACTTTTGCATATAACTACATAAAGTTATAGATTTTAGTTAGACCTTTGTGTAGGAATCTCAAAGTTCAAGATCCATACTGTCTGGAGACTGCCTGGAGACCAGGTTGCAAGTATGTGGTTAGACTACCGAATATAACTTCAGAGTTCAGACTCAGACTAACTCATCCCTAGAGGTCTGAGCAATTGCTGATAGGAAAGTTTTGGCTATTAGACGGATTTCTGCTAAATAAGATATAATGTTTTGACGGGCATCGACAATGAAGATTAAACAAAGGCGTAAACTTTCTGGTGCCAATGTTTAAGCTTTTGATGGAACTTATTTATTAAGATACATACAGCCTAGGGGTATACCTAAGCCCGATAGTATTATAGGGCTTAGGGTTTCATATTAGACCATATGAAACAATTTCAAGATTGATGATGGCCAGTAACTTATAAGCACTAGATATAAATAAAAAGGATTTTGTAGATCGAAATTATTTTTTATTTTTTCCGAATTACTTTTTTTTGTAAGTAACATAGTCGGCAAACAAGCGTAAAACCCGCCTGATGTTAAGCAGTTACCGTAGCCTATAGATACTTGCAATGGCATTGCTTGCACGTTGCCGCCCACCTGATGGGGAGTCGAGGGGAGTTGGGCTTCCGCCTATATCACTCATCGTGCGAATTCCAGCTATAGTAGCTCCTTAACGGCGGATCTTCTGTGAAAGGGAGGTACTTTCCCGGTCGACCCCGCCCGTATATAAGCTGTAGTCAATAGGTAACAGCTTGGCTCTACCATGAACCTAAGAAATAGGTTTCGCTCTTCGTATCTTCCATTACTACCTACTATTACTTATTACTGGGAAAAACACCTCTAGTGTCTTACCTCTAATGCACGAGACGGCAACCGCTAGTATGTTCATAAAGTTTCATTTTATGCTAATCTAAGTTGGTCGGGAACCATTTGTGCAATTTGAACGGACCACGGGACGCGCACGCGGGAGGCAAATGGCGCGGTAAATATTCATGAATACTGGTCTTTATTACCGTATTTCCTGATTTTTTTTCTACAAATGTTCGGAGTTTATGTTAGTGTTGTAGCTACCTAATATTACTACTGCCTTGCTTCCTATTTAGCGTTATCGTTAGTACCTACAGTTGATAAAGTATGGATATTCAGCAAACCAAAATTGAGTTTGTACTTATTGACATCTCTGATGGAGGTATGTAGGCATTATTGTGCAAAACAATAAAATCGATTTCATTTGAATATTGGTGAGAATCATTTCGCCGATATCAGCGATCAAACAAAATTCACGTTTTTATCGATTCATTCTTTCTGGAGATAAGTACAGTACCTACCATAGAAAGACAAACAGAAAAATACATTAAACTTATAACAACTGTTTACCGTTGCCTTACCTACTCAAAAATAATATATTGTAAAACGGGTCAATTTGTGGATATAAATTCATTCATTCATATTATTACTTGCCCGCCCTTTCACCTAACATTCATGCAAAATAAATGAGAAAGGGAAACCTTCCCAGGCTCCACATAACAAGCAGGACCACAATAAAACACCTGCAATCCTGAGCTTCTTTCTTTTAACGTCTCAGCCTCCCCCTTGAACCCTCCACCCCCCACTAGCTCCTTGGCGTGTCGAGCAAACAAGGGAAATTCGAACAAAGAAAACACGGCCCTAATTTGCGAGGCAGCGCAACGCGGCGACAGACATTTTTCACCATAATAATTGTTCTAAGTAAGCTTTGCCATACAATACATTTAAATAATGCGGAATTAGCTCGTCGGAAGTAACTGTTTATTAATGTTAATTGTAATTTTCGGATGCTCGGCGCGTCAGATTGGTTTTGGAATGATTGTGTGCTGATTCTTTTGAGGTAGCTAAAGCAATTAATGTTAACGCCGTAATGCATAGATTTAATACGTATTATATTTTATTCTAAATTTATGACTTTAATGTTAAAGATATGTTTTTCCAGTTATCTATCTACAGATAGGAAAATGTGTTCTTTTTACCGTGCAAACCGGTTGTCAAAGATCTTGCCCAACTTTCCGTGGTTCGTGCGTCATTTTCCCCATTCAAACTTTGTTTACGTACCTTGCTGGTGTCAAATTTCACAGCATATTTGACGTAAACATCAAGTGAAGTTACCACTCACGAATATGTGGTGGGTGTCCTGCCACCACTAATTAAAGCCAGCAGCCACTCGTCATCGAACGCGACTGTGTTGCCGCGATTTAGGGCCGGCGCTCATTGGGGCGAACCGCCGTGAAATTACCATACCACCGCTCAAGTGGCTGTGTAGCTTGCAATATGCTGTGGGGTAGGTATATGATATTAATAATATGATAGTGTTTCTGTCCATATGGCATTATTAAAATTTAACCATAGGTACTTTGGCGCTAGCTAGGGAAAACATGGGTGGTTTACAAATTAATTAATAAATAAAATTATAAATATCGCCAGACTGACATACCAACTGTATAGTCCCAAACTAAGCAACTCTTGTACTATGGGTACATTGTACGGTACCCATAGTACAAGCGGTTTGGGGGTGACCCAGTGACACCCAGTCCATGGCAAATTATGCAAAGGCCATTTCCGAAATTTGCCCCGGTGGGAATCGAACCCGCAAACACCCGGTGCAGTGAGCCGAGTGGCCTACGCTCGAACCACTGCGCCAAGCGGTCGTTATAATACCGTAATAATATGTACCTATTTTGCAAGAAAAATACACCATGTAAGGACGCTAGCATTATGGCTACCTTGCAATTAACGCTAAGTTTGCTTGGTATCTTAACGTGTAAGTATTAGTTTTATTACTAAACTAGTTGAGCCCGCGACTTCGTCCGCGTGGAATTTAACTTAACAAAAAACCCCGCTCCCGCGTTCTGAACCCGCGCGACAGGACCCATTTTTTTTGTTTCTAAAATAAAAGTAGCCTAAGTTACTCCTTATAATATCAGCTATCTGTCAGTGAAAGTCCCGTCGAAATCGGTGCAGCCGTTTCGGAGATTACCCGGAACAAACACACAGACAGACAGACAGACAAAATTTTTTTAAATCGCGTTTTTGCTTTAGGTGTGGTATGTACTTTCATGTGCATTTAGTGAAAAGGTGTTATTTTGATATTACAAACAGACACTCCAATTTTATTTATTTGTATAGATGTATAAATACCAAATTTGAATAAATATTGCAAGCATCTATAGGCTACGGTAGTGCGCTTGTTTACCGACTTAGTTATATATGAACACAAAATTCATAGTTTGTCCCTAGGTTTGCCCACATCAGAATTGACCACATCGCATAGGTACTAAATACAGTTAAGCACCAAGGAAACTGGTTATAAAATCTGATTTACGGCTAACGGACGGTGGCCGAGGTAGAATTACCGCCAGACGGCTCGAATGTCTGCACTGGTCTACAAAAGACAGGCTAAGGCAAGGCATGCGGTTCGTATGGACAGTAGTTTTCAATGCTTACTGAAATCACTGACTGACTGACTAACTCTTTAGGACCCAAATTTCGATTAATTTTTCCTCTGTTTAGTCAAATAGGACCCATTTAAGATAAAAGAAAAAATATAAGATCCTAAGTAGCCCCATGTAAATTTAAATATTATTAGAAAAAACATTCATTCATACTTTCGGTAATAGTTTATTTTACAATATAGGTAAGTAGTTACTCATCTAAAGTTCTGATAATCTGTCCCGACGACATAATGAATTAGGTACACATTCATTAATTCTTATTCTAATCTCGTAACATTTGACCCGTCTACTAAAAGCTCATTAATTTACATTATAGTTATCAATCGGGGTGTCAATTTCACAATAGAGATATTCATAGTATCCCATAATCAATATAAACGATGTTAATTCATAATATTCCACGAATTCTCATAGACTGAGCATTTCAGAAGAAACTGTTCCGGAATAAATCGAACGAAGTGGACCGCAAATAGTAGATACCTAACATAGTTTGGTGGGAGTCCGAATATAAAACAGTTTCGAACAAGCGAACCGCACGCGCTGTACTTCAAATAGGGCTACCGACGAAATGCTGCTGAATAATTTAGATTATATTATTAACGATGGAAGTGGATAATTCTTCCGTATCACCCCTTAACTTTTTTTTATTAAATTCGCGCGGGTTCCAGAACAGTGTACCTTATCCCCGGGACTCGTCAAGGGGCAAACCTCGTCGTGATCGTTGGACACCCTAGTCTATTCTGCTTACTCATGTAACAGTGGGCGTGTGTGGCAGGCCTAGTCCCATATAAAATGACCACTAAAGATTTATTGAAATTACTCCTATTACCTAGTATACCTACATAAATAAATGGGAAATTTTCAACTGAAGCCTAGGTCATCATTAAATATTGGAGACCAAGAAACAACCTAAAAACTTCAAATTTCGACGTAGGCTTTGCTTTAAAATTAGTGCCAATAGAAAACTTGGTACGTGAGGTCAAGGACGCATTTATGGGACATGAGGATCATGAATTCATTTAAAATCTTTTGTATAACGACTGGCTAGGCTACACAGACACGCATACGATACGCACGACTGTGTGGTGTTGAGCTGTATTGTTCATTCGGCAGAAGACAAAAGATAAATAATATTTCGTTGTTTACTAACAGTTTTTAATTATAATTCGAAGCCTATCCTGACTAGACCTCGACTATGTGACCCCCTAGCTCGGAGTTTAGATCCGCCCTTGGGTGCGGTTCTTGCTTCCTTAATTGTACAGTGATGATGCATTCTCAACAGCACTATAAACAATTACCTGATATCGTCTGATATCATTCTTTAATTTTGAGGCATTAAGGTGAAGGCGCCTGTCTAGCCCGCGAAATTCAAAATTTTCGAGTATTTTTATAGTTTATCCAAAATCTGAAAACATTTAAGACAACATTATGTGATTTGCGAAAAACACAGTATGCAGTGCGTTTATTAATACATTTATTTTACTCTAAATATTATCACGGTGGATATGATACTAGTAAATCACTAAATATACAAAAATTGCCAGATTATCTGGATAGCTGTCGTTCTTGAAATGTTTTAGAGTAAGTTGGATATATTAATAAATGCACTGCACACGGTCTTTTTCGCGAATTACAAAATTTGTCTTTTATTATTGTCAGATTTTGAAAAATTTCTAAAAGAACTCAAAAAATTTGAACTTCGCGGGCTAGATGGGCGCTTTAGCCTTAAGCGACAACCCTATCTCCGAAGCCCGAACAATTTAGTACATACAAAGTCAACGGCTAGAATATCGCCATGCAGAGCCCGAACAGGCGGGCCGCCTGTGGGCTTAACTAGCCGTGTTGTGGTTTAGACTCGACGTTTGTTACACGAACTGCGTTTGTCTATGACAATTATGATTTAAGAGGGGTCTTTAACAAGCGCAGTATACATATATATATCGATCCGAAACGAAACTAAGTTTGGTATCTATATATATACCTAACCCCAGGTTGACGACCGCTTGGCGCAGTGGTTCAAGCGTAGGCCGCTCGGCTCACTGCACATGGTAGTTGCGGGTTCGATTCCCGCCGGGGCAAATTTCGGAAATTGCCTTTTCGTAAAAAATTTCGAATCTCAGTGACCCCCAGACTAGGGCAAACCCTTGTCTGTGTGTCACTGGGATCGCCCCCAGTCCATTGTACGGTACCCATAGTACAATCATCGCTTAGTTTGGGACCATAGGTTGGTGTGTCAGTCTGGCGATATTTATTTATTTATATGATAGGTCTATGATGGGTTTGCCAACCCCGTCAAAACTAAAGCCAGTCACGATAAAATTATCATTAATCCGCTTTAATAAGTAATTTAGGGGCTCAAAATTTGCATTTATATGTCTATTATAATAATCCTAACCCCGTGAAGATAACATTAACAATATTCTGCTACGTCATGGGGCAGGTTTAAACACGGCCTCGGGGTGCTCTTGATTTATGGGGGGGATGCGTAACTCACCCACCATGATGAATCAACCTGATTGGTCGATAATACATACCACAGTGTGGCAGAGGATACAACTTAAATATAAACGGTTTGGTCAATATTATGTAATAATAATCCTACTAATATTATAAATGCGAAAGTTTGTGCGTGTGGATGTATGTATGTATGTTTGTTACTCCTTCACGCAAAAACTACTGAACGGATTTGGTTGAAATTTGGAACACAGATAGATTATAACCGGGATAAACATATAGGATACCTTTTTAACCCAATAATCCCATACTACGCGGATGAAGTCGCGGGGCACAGCTAGTGTAAAATAAAATGAAAATAGAAAAAATAAATATTTAATGACTTCGAAAACCTTCTAGTATGGGTAGGTACCGTAGAATAGACTGGGGGTGATCCCAGTGACACCCAGACCAGGGCAACCTATTTAGAATTGTTTGTCAGAAAAGGTCATTGGTGCCACGGTACACGGAACGGGATTAATACCATTGATTAGTGATTATGATTGTCCTTATTTATAAAGGTCCTGTTTTTATCCGAGTACGTTCTCTACCTTTACGTACAGCTAGTACCTGTGTGCAAGCTTAAAATCCTGTTTAAAACAACTCATTTGACTCTTGTAAATTGTAGACGTAACAAATGAGGTGTGAAGGCGAGGTCCGAACTCTAATGATTTAACGGAAACATGGGTTTCGTTCGAACCATGAAGAGGGGGGCTCTGTATTTTACTCATCAACTATACCGTTCTCTTTCAAAAACAACATTCAACTGAATTGAGAACCTCCTCCTCTGTTTGTCGTTTAAAAAACATGCTGTAAAAAATACTGCTATTTTAATTTTAAGGTAAATACGCCAAGTTAATTTAAATAAATATTTCCCGAGAATGTTTATCTAAATTTGTCCCTAGCTTGTAATTATTAAGTACTACGGCCCTAGCCTACAAAACAGATAACTCCTAAGACAATGGGACAATTCATAGCCTTAAATGGCTATCTCATACAATAGAGAATCCATTTCTATAACAGACTCCAATACGAGGAAACGTTTTAGCTTTAATTATAGCTATGTTATCTAACAACTTACAGGATTAATATCGCACGCCTGCCTATCTCAAACAATAGGCAAAGAGAAAGCAGACAAAAGCAGACTAAATAAACGGTAGATATACCAAACAACCCATTAATTTTGTCTCGACCGGGCGACCCATTTAAAAGGTATCGGAATTGGCAGTTACACAGTACCCACTGCACAAAAATAAAACAAAATTTCTGTAATAAAACCCGTCACGAGTGATTGGAACGAAACGACCAAATTATACAGTTGGAGTGACGCTAAAAAAGTAATTAAAGGGACGCGTTCACGCTTTATAATTTCGACGACGGTGGGCTATTTTTGAATGTGTCTTTATTGCTGTTCCGTAATCTAAAATAGGCAGTGAAGAGGCCATAGATTTATGAAACGCAGCCACAGAGCGCAGCGGACAATTTTCGAAGTCTGTGGCAGTCTGTGGTGTGGCAGTGTGACAGTCTTTTGACTGTAAGAAGTGTTAGCACGCTCGACTTAGCGACTTCACTACATGCGTCCGCTACACTCTACAATATCAGTGTGAATTAAAGCTTGCAATGCACACGGTTCCTTTTCTGTTACACTCTAAAGCATGAGTGTAATAGAGAGTACTTTTGTAATTCAGAACTAGCGACCCGCCCCGGATTCGCACGGGTATTTTTTATTTGTGTTTCTCTACTATGTTATGCATGTATTATACACATAAACCTTCCTCTTGAATGACTCTATCTATTAACAAAAAACCGCATCAAAATCCGTTGCGTAGTTTTAAAGATCTAAGCATACATAGGGACAGACAGACAGCGGGAAGCGACTTTGTTTTATGCTATGTGGTGAAGAGTGTAAGTAAGTTGTGGCAGTTGTGTAAGTAACTTGCAATATTTTTGATTACCTACCCCGAAGCACGTGTCGATTTAAATTACCTGGCAGTGTTTATTATCGGATATCGTTATTAGGTATCATTCCGTAAACAAAAATAGTATTGACACAAACTACCAACACAATATACCTACTAAGTGTACTACTACTTACTATATTATTTCTGCAAGGAACGATCCTCTGTCTGCTGCACTAACTAAAGCTTGAATAGCATTATTTTAATCAACATCTCAGTCGAGGCATGGATGCGGTGCCTTTCATTTCAATATATTATCATGAAAATAAGACAACAACGCAAATGTCGGGACTCGGGACTAGGATTACCATATTCATGCTTTGTTCACATTTTGCCGAATAGAAAATATTAAAAGTAGATGCCACATATTATTGTTAGGGAAGAGAAGGGTTAGGTTTCGTAATATTTTCAGAATATAATTATAAATAGCACTGTGCACAGAAACAAATATTATTCTCTAAGTATATAGTTATGTACCTACTTTGTTCATAATAAGCTATAAGATGATAAGGTTTCTGTACTTACGTAAAATAGTTATAAATTCGTCTTTGTATCCGCCTTTTTCGAATGTTACCCAAGTATTTATAAGGGTCACTATTGTATAGGTATCTACGTATATATATATCTTGGTTGAAACATAAAGGGTATACTTTTTTTCAAAACATAACGTAAGAAATTCTAAATCTATCAGCTTTGTAGGAAACTTGATAAACAAAAGGTGTTATAGGAATACAGCTGTTGAAAGATTTCACAGGTCTACAAAACCTTTAGTACTTCAACTGTCCCACAAAGCCGATAGTTTTACAAAGTAAAGTTGGCAAAAAAATTTGTAGGTATACCCTTTCGGTTTCACTTAGACTTACCTAAGTGTAATGAATAGGTTATCTTTGATGCTTATTTGTCTTACTAAAATACCAGGGCGAATAGGTATTATAATTAAGTACCTAGTAATACCCACATTTGAGGTGTTATTTATGCCCTAATGCAACACCCAACCTATGGACTATGGTTATACTACCGGATTCACTCCCCTTTAATGCGAGAGGGGTTTGGGTCATGTAGATAATAGCTGAGCCCGCGACTTCGTCCGCGTGGAATTTAACTTAACAAAAAAGCCCGCTCCCGCGTTCTGAGCCCTCACGACAAAACCCATTTTGTCATTTTTTTTAATTTTGATTTTCTAAAATAAAAGTAACCTAAGTTACTGCTTATAATATCAGCTATCTACCAGTGAAAGTCCCGTCAAAATCGGTCCACCCGTTTCGGAGATACTCTTTGATTTCATGGGTTTTTATTTTTTTACGCGGAACCCTAATTGTTTTTCAAAAATTAAAGTAGCCTAAGTTACTCCCTATTACATCAGCTATCTGCCAGTGAAAGTCCCGTCAAAATCGGTCCAGCCGTTTCGGAGTTTACCCGGAACAAACACACAGACAGACAGACAGACATACAAAAAAATTTTAAATCGCGTTTTTGCTATAGGTGTCGTATGTACTTTCATATGCATTTAGTGAAAAGGTGTTATTTTGATATTACAAACAGACACTCAAATTTTATTTATTTGTATAGATGTAAGGACCACGCTTGCCTAGTATCAGTTAAGTATGGGTGGACCAAAGAATTTGTAATTATTACAAATTCTTTGGGGAATAGGTACAGACGTTTAGGAGGAGTTTGGCTAAGAATAATAATAGGTACCTACCAAGATACATAGATTACATTCATTTTTAAAACAATGTGGATAAGTCTCAATGATTCGAGTGCTATTCCAAACATTAATCAATCCAAAAACACAAAGACATTTATCTGTTGAACCCGTTTTCTGAATGTTTCTGAGAAGTCGACCGACGCTCGACAGAGCGACATGTGGTCTCCGTCATTTGACCCCAGGGGTTCTGGAGAAAGCCCACTGGTGTCGCTGCAAGCTACGCAGTAACCTGTTCGACGGGTACTCGCGACATACAATTTGTAAGTCGCCATGCGATACTGTGACTTGTGAACACCATGACCCGCCAATCTGATGCCCTTTCACATGTCTATAGTGTGGTCCTTACGGGCCCGATTATGGCTTATTGTGAACCGACCCAATTCACGCCGGGACTTAAAATAAATATTTATACCTAGTAATGTACCTAATTAAAATGCATAAAATATTACTTAAGTACCTACTTAGTTAAGTCAATTACTTATAGACTATTTTAATTGAGATACCTACCTATTATTAAGATACCTAATTACTTGTGTAATTCTTGGTAATCTTAAAAGGCAACACACTGGAGCTATTATATTTATTTTAGTATCTACTTTGTAATTATTAATTATAAGCAATTTGAGATAAAAAAATAATATAACATAATGTAAAAAGACAAGCCCGCTGAGTTTCTTGCCGGATCTTCTCAGTCGAGGTCGCGTTCCGATCCAGTTGTAGATATAAGAAAAAAAATGTAAATTTGTAAGTGCCCCCGTAGGCCTACACAAAATAAACGATTTGACTTTGAATTAGTAAGCTGGTACTTATTTTAGTTCTAAAAGAAGAATAAGTAGGTATAACATTTGAATCATGAAAGTATTTATTATATTTGATGGTCTTCTTAATCTCAAGTAAAATCCCGTCACCAACAAAGCTCTGTATACAATATCTCTATGGTAGCCAGGTAAGCGGCATGTCGCCGGAAGGACTCGTCTAGCATTTCAATGTGCTGTGGTCTGTTGTAGATAGGTGGTAGGTAGTACCTACTACGCATATATCTACTTTAGCGCGTGTAAACTACTATCGTAAACAGACACGAATCAGGTAAAAGCCACGAGACCACAGTTAACAATTGTAAAATGTTCATGTTAAATGATTTTAAGCGACAATATTAAGCCATCAGTTACTTAGATGCCTAAAATAATCTGCAATCTAATAAAACTTTTAGGTCCCGAAGACCAGAGGCATCTTTCGTTCCTTGTGTAACTAAATAAAACAGTTTACAAAACTTCATGGACCCAAAAAAACAAACGCCGCCTATATCACCGAATTTTCATGAAAATCGAATTACCCTATTGGTCATTTTAAACTACACTAACCATTGTCCCAACTCCTTATTCTCCTCCAGCCCGGACGGCGTCGCCAACGTGTCCGAGTCTCCCTCCGTCCTGCCTCCGGGATGCTCAGGGATCACACGCTCAATCGTCGTCACCTCCTCGATGTCCGAGTCGATGCCCTGGGCGAAGTCCATGTAGAACGACTCCCGGGAGTCGCTGGAGCCCCGCCGGAGCTTCAGCGACAGATCTGGCGAACTGTCATCCATTTTCGTACCACTTTATACCCTCATTTCGCACTGAGTTTGAATTCAGAACCTTTTCCTCACTCCCTTGTGAGTCATTTTGAATTATCCGGCTAACCCATTCCGCTTACACCTGGCAGTGAATAAATTTGAACGAGGGCATTTAAAAAAAATGAATTTCAAAAATGGAACGTCAATATAACGCCTTTATCAGGCACTCGGGCGACAAAAAGCCGGTCGCACACTCGCACACAAACAATAGTAATTTATCTTGTCGCGGTACAAAAACGCCGCTTCGACGTAAAAAGGAACAATGACCTGTGAACGTTCCTAGTGTAACCTTCCCTAAAATCGACACCGCTTCCTGTTCCACTAATAACCGGCCTCGCACACTGACACGTGCCCCTTTTTGCGCTAGTGTGCGTTACCGTGCTCCAGCGTATGCGTATTTGGCTTCAATGACAAAGACCGCCAAAACGACAGAAGGCTCTATCAATCAACTCGGTCCGCTTTGTATGGCACAGGAGTAATGAATATGTATCTCCGGTAATCAAATTCTAGCCCTGATTTTGGTCAAGTGCACACTGTGCTCCTTGTTTATGAATTAAGTAGTCCTTGAAATATTAAAGTAAATATGAATCATCATTCTCTATCGATAACAATGGTAACTGAATTATTTAATAGATTCTAATAAGAACATGGGGTCGAGTGAGGCCTGTTTGACATCAAAGCGGCGATAATGATAAGCCACGTTTAAAATTAATATTAATTCCGCATCGGGAGGCGATATTAATCTGAATGGTCCCCCGGGAGCGACAATAATGCCCAAGAACAAACATATTCATTTAGACACGGCGGCGGCCGATCGCGCGATACGTATTCGAGACACGCATCATACCGGAGGCGTATTGACACGGAATTATTCAACCGGCAGTCACTCACACCGATACACGATAATATTGTAGCAAGCACGTGCGTGGTTCGGGTTCGACGGGCAGCAGCGGTGCCCTCCCGCGGCGGTGGTTGGCGCGCGATTGCCGCGAACCGCTGGGCGCGGAACGCAGCGACAACGCGGGAAGGGCGGGGGATGCACCCTCGGACCGCGGGATCAATCTGACGCGTACCAACCCAATATTTGGGAAACGGTGCCATTGAAGCTATGCCAACGGGAGGTATACTGTTGTAATGTGAACCTCAGAGTACTCACCTAGTCTATTTATAAAAAATCGCACTCACGACTGTTCCCAAGGGGTACAAAACTGCAGTGTTAATACCTATACCAACATTTCACAGATTTAATTATGTCCCAAATCCCAATGTAATAGGGTCGACCCTATTATCATCCGGATGTAAGAATATGTCACTCGCTCTAACATCCAGCGACAGCTAGTCAAAGAAATCGTGGTTCCACCTCTTCCACCGTTAGGTACATTTGTATCGAGGTGGCGTCACATTAAAATACAAATTGCATTCCTTTAAACGACTCTTTAGACTAAAAGTACTAAAAAATGCGCGCAAGTAAATTGTAGGTAGTTTAAATATTTCACTTTCGAACAACAAGAGTATACCTCCAAGTTTCTAAGCCGGATTATCTACGGCGCCCATTTATAGGTACACGGGGGTTTAATGGAAATGAAACAATTGTAATAGATAACCTATACAAGTTTATATAACATACTTCTATTCTACAAGGTGACACATAATGGGTATACTTTTTTTTTCAAAACTTAACTTTGTAATTCTAAAACCATCAGCTTTGGAGGGAACTTGAAAAACAAAAGGTGTTATAGGAAACGATTTCACAAGTCTACAAAACCTTTAATACTTCAACTGTCCCACGAAGCCGATAGTTTGAGATTTACAAAGTTAAGTTGCAAAAAAAATAGTATACCCATTTTTATCACCTAGTATACATATCAAACAATGATTAGGTATACTTACATAATTCAATTACACACTCAATATCACAATACTTTTAGTCTTTATTTAAATAATTGTTTAAACAATGAATATGTAACGATATTTTGGATTATTAATCCTAATAAAAAACATTGATAATGTATCCATCGAAATCGGATGAAATTATATTTCTAACTGTAACGGCATTACATAGTGAATATTTTTTTCTAAAATTAATTTATGGAAACTAATTTGATGCAGAATACATAATACCAACTATATTTAATGCACTTACCTAATTTAAAAATTATATTTAAATTCAATAATATTTAATAATAAATAAACAGAAAGATTTATTTTACCGATATGGATCTTAGAGCCGAGTACTCATACGCAACTAAAATTTGAGAGCTGTTTAAGTTCGACACTCCATACAACAAATGCCAGGTAGGTAACTGCATCTTATACAGCTAAGTGGGAATTTAACATTTGAGTTGTGTTAGAATATTCGGCCGTTAGTATTAGGGCTAACTATCCATTAGAGCGGACCTAGAAACAGATAGAGAAAGATGGAAAGATCTACAAAATTACCCAGAATTTCAAACAGTTCAGAATATCTAGTTGACCTATCTAGTGGATAGTATCCTAACTGTACTAATTACAAACTGGGGGCCATGTATGTTAACTGTTCCAAGAACGCTCAACTTGCACTCGACCGAGCGAAAAATATCGAAGTCCGCCAACGACTGCTTCGGTCGGCACGGGCGGGCGAGTGGTTAAAGGAATACGGAAAACTGATAAATATTGCGAGTCCAGTGCAAGTCGAGCGTTACTGGAACGGTCAATAGACTTGGCCCCCTAATATTCTTTTATTTTAGTATTTTATAGATATTAAAATAAATAATCAAGTTTATCCATGCAATGACGTAACTGAAATTATTCTGAGAATTTGTATTAGACTCATTTGGGTACAAAATTCAGTTATCTGTCGACATAAGCTTTTGAAGCGGAGCTTCTATACGGACGTTCGGGGCGCTCGCCGCGCGGCCACTCTGTCCGTGCTAAGCGTCAGTACCGTTACACGATAACGTCAGTAGAGTCACACGATATATATAAACGTATTCAGAGTGGCAGCTGCGGTGCCCTACGCTTTATTCTATAAAGCTTTGCTTCTTTCGGGCGTCCCAAGACGGCAATTTTTTTACTAGTATCGACCATTTAACCGCAAGAAAACATAAAAGCTACAATACCTTTCTGTCAATTACCGTTTTAAACTTACGTAATAAAAAGTGAACGTGCGCCCATCAATACTAAAAAAATATTTTTTTAATAAAAACCGAATAATATCAAATAGTGACCATTTCTCATGAATCATCGTGACTCAGTTATATTCCATGGCATAATAAAATAATTTAAACTAAATGATAAAATTTACACTCATTAATATTAATAGGTATCTTGTTTAAACAGTTGCTATGCGGTTTTTAGTTATAAAATATAATATATTATGTATAAATATTAAAAACATAATGCAGGTTTGTAGGTGAGTGATGAAAATTTCAAAGCCTTAGTAATATTACTTAAGGCTAAAGCGCCCATCTAGCCCGCGAAGTTCAAATTTTTTGAGTTCTTATAGAAAATTTTCAAAATCTGACTATAATAAAAGACAAATTTAGTAATTCGCGAAAAAGACCGTGTGCAGTGCATTTATTAATATATCCAACTTACTCTAAAACATTTCAAGAACGACAGCTATCCAGATAATCTGGCAATTTTTGTATATTTAGTGATTTACTAGTATCATATCCACCGTGATAATATTTAGAGTAAAATAAATGTATTAATAAATGCACTGCACACGGTCTTTTTCGCGAATTACAAAATTTGTCTTTTATTATTGTCAGATTTTGAAAAATTTCTAAAAGAACTCAAAATGTTTGAACTTCGCGGGCTAGACAGGCGCCTTCACCTTAAGTTATGTTGAGTTGTTCTTAATCATATGCATAGACAGAGTTAATTTTAGAATGACATGTATTTTTACTGAGACAATACCTGCCACTTAATTTACTTTACATAACATGTTTTCCAACACAACCAAACATCTTTAATAGTATACAATATATATATTTTATTAAGTATCACTTTTACATAAATGGGATGGAATTATTGTTGCATAATGGGATAAACTGGTATTAAATGAATGATATTGATGATAGCAATGCCGTCAAACAAGTTTTATTTGGGTTATTCAAATGAGGCTTCAAATGATATCGAAAGTAAAGGCAGTTTATGTTACAATGAAACTAATATATTTTTACGAACGACAATTTGTGTTGATATCTCATTTCATTCTGCAGTAAAAAAAAATGGTGTTAGAAAAAGTTTTTTTTTAAGTTGATTGACGCCATCATACCTGATTATATTTATAGGGTACAAACTCCTTTTTTTTCAAAATTATATTATAAACAAAAGATAATATTACCTGTACAAAAAATAAATCACAAGAAATATACTTATGCAATTTTTATATTATAATTATCTAGTATCTACAAATACTAACTGTCAAATCGTTTTTTTATGGATTTTTGGCTAGAAATAACAATTATTTATTCGCCAACGCTTTTAATTTACAACACTAGCGCCCACAAAATCTCAGTTATTTCTAGTCAGACTACTCAGTACAGATTATTAACATTAAAAAAATACTAAGCGTCAAATAACAAACTAAATACATGCAAATAAACTGAACGGGTTTTAACATACGTATACAAGAGGACAGACACTTAAGATTTTAATAATGTGTTGTCAAGTTACTCAAAGATAATTTCATAAGGTTGTGTAATAAAGTTATCAATATTTTTTAAAATATGAAATATTCAAAACATACAACATATACGATATATAATAGATGGAACGATGTAGGTAGGGTGTCAGCTTCTCCTTAAGACAGGTGGGACAGAATAGTTAAGAACACTTACGCACCAGTAATAAAAATAATCTGCATTGAAATCTCTATCACACTACTCATGGCAACTTAATTTGGATGTAGTTTTGCAAACTGTAACCAAGCCACACATACTTCTGCGAACTGAAACTAACCTATAACCACTCACACTAGGGTTGGATTTGGTCTGCAACAGTACATGTGGGTTGATTCCATTGTGCATAACTAAATTTATTTGATTAGTCCTTTGACATACAATAATGAGCGAATCAAGTGTTGTATATAATGGAATTGAGACTTTAATTACTTTTATTTTGAGTGCAAATTCAGGTGGTCATATCACTACGAGATTAGCACATTATAGTATACCCGTGAGCTTTTCAATATATGAGCAGAATTTCAACTGCTAACTGACTAATAGCAATATGACTTCATACATTGAGATTATGATTGTAGATATATTGTAATCACTTTCACACTATTTAGCGAATCAATCGACGGTAGAATGATAGTTGTACAATAATTTAGGTATAACCTTTGCATATTAAAACAAAATAGTATGGCCCTATCACGTGATCGCGACTAGACATTAGTGCTGTTTCTATTGCACAACTGAACTTGACCAAGCTAACTAGTGTTGCCTAACTATCGATAGTTTACTTTAAAAACTAGCCACACTATCGATACTCGATGCGTACTAATGCTGATACTATGATTTTTATCGATATGATGATATACTTATTATTGCTATTATAGCATGTTTTATTGAAATCACCCGATACTATCGCGATACAATACGCGCTATAATAGCGATACTATCGATAGTATTATTAATCATTATTATCGATTTTATTGCTTGTCATCAATAGTACCTACGTCCTATCGATGGGCTAACGATATTGTTACTATTTTTCGAGTACCTATATAAATATATAGTATTGGCAACCAATCGATAGGCAATCGACTGCATATCCAACTGTCTCATGGTCTTTCTTAACGTATAACCCAGGCAGACATAGTTGAAAAGTGACACATTTACTTTGGACCAGATTTAAAGGCAACAGAAGTGGCATTAATGTCTCACGGATTTTTTGTCACACCGAATCGCTCTCTCTTTCTTAACCCATATGAGTGATGGAGACAAAATAAATATCTTGCTTCTGTCTGCTAGAATTTCTAGTAAATACATTTTCTTGCGTTCAGTAAGTATACCTCCGAAAATCTTCTCATTTCGTAGTTATGTGATGAATAACGATTGTAATGGATAATGTTTATTATAAAAGTTAATTAACGGATACAATTCCCCCATTTGAGGCCGCCGCACGCCATCGCGCCGATCAGGTAGATCGCCAACGCGGCCACCGCAGCCACTATCACGTACATTTTCACGTTTTTCCAGAACAACGAACGTTGTAGTGTCCTCGCTGTGTTGCGGTATGGTACGGACTGAAAAAAAGTAATATACTGGCTTATGTTATTTTGTTTAATCTTGTACCCCCTTATTAATGAAGAGCCACCACTGTTACTCCTGTAAACCAGGATCGACAATGGTGACAAATAATGATCTCGAGGTTTGACCCTCGACGAGTCCCGGGGAATAGTTCAGTTGTCTTGGAACCCGCATAAATTTAATTGAGGGAAATAATAGGAGTTGGAAGAAAAAAAAATTGCACTTCCCTCCGGTGCAAAAAGGGAGACAAAAATAAAAGTGTTCTTTTTTTTTTAATGGACTATTGTTGGCCAGAGTGGCCATAACAACTTCACCCGGACAGAGGGCGAGCGCAAGTGCGCTCCAGCCAGAGGGGCAGGGGGGCAGCTAGCTCAAGGGCGCCACAAGGGACACGACCTCGGCTTGGGCCGCTGCCAGAAGAGGTGGCGAGGGTAAATCTACCACCGGATCGGAACGCAATAAAAGTGGTGGTGGTTTTGCGGTTGTATAGTTGCACCATGCTTCGTCTTCTTCTTTCGAATGTCAAATTACTGATGACAGAAAGGGTAGTTCGGTGTGTAACTATTCGCCCATTACACCACTTTTATTAATAAGGGAGACATTCTTCTGTCACAAGGGTGTACGAGGTGGCAAGCACAGCTTATCGGTCATAGGCCTGATTTCGATATCTTCGTAAATCGATTTCTTTGTAAAGTAATATAAATGGTATTTCTGTTAACCCATCGGATGTGAAACCCACAAACGTAAGCGATAAGACATGAGATATTGTTCTTTTGTTTTCTTCTTTTTTCATGGCGTTCAACAGGTTAAGTACCTATTATAGATACTGTTGATATTTTGCAGGAAAATTCAGTAACTGGTTATCCTATAAAAGGTATAATGTCTATAATTTGTATGGTGCCGTACTAGGTAGTTAACACAAAATAAATTATTAAATAATAAATATTTTTTGTTTTAGTTAAGTAATTAGTAATCAGGTGAATTGGTGACGCCCTATCCACTACCGAAGTGTATAGATACGGTAGTAATTATATAATTATTGTGATACTTACATTTGTCGCCAAAACATCAGCTTTGTTTACTAATAATTCTAGCTTTTCACCTCGCATTGCCATGTTGTCTGAAAAAAAAGGAAATAATAACTGTATCTAGTCTAACTATGTTACATAGCTGTGTCAGTGTAAACTAATTTACAACCCTCATTAATACAATACGGGGAAGCACTAACAGCATCTTGAACACTGTTTATCAAAACCTGGACGCTGACTGTACTCTCATGAACATTAGAGGAGAGCTCATGTTGTTGACAGTGCCAACAGGCGTCTGTATCTACACAAATAAATAAAATTGGAGTGTCTGTTTGTAATATCAAAATAACACCTTTTCACTAAATGCATATGAAAGTACATACGACACATATAACAAAAACGCGATTTAAAAAAAATTTGTCTGTCTGTCTGTCTGTGTGTTTGTTCCGGGTAATCTCCGAAACGGCTGGACCGATTTTGACGGGACTTTCACTAGCAGATAGCTGATATTTTAAGGAGTAACTTAGGCTACTTTAATTTTAGAAAAACAATTAGGGTTCCGCGTAAAAAAATAAAAACACATGAAATCAAAGAGTATCTCGAAAACGGCTGAACCGATTTTGACGGGACTTTCACTGGTAGATAGCTGTTGTTATAAGCAGTAACTTATGCTACTTTAATTTTAGAACAACAAAAAAAATGGGTCCTGTCGCGCGGGCTCAGAACACGGGAGCAGGCTTTTTTGATAAGTAGAATTCCACGCGGACGAAGTCGCGGGCTCAGCCCTACCTATATACCTACCTATATACCTAATTTTTGTTAAATTTTAGTTTTTGTTTTTTACCTATGTAATATGGATTTTCCGATCCGAAATAAATGTTTTATTATTAATGTTGATATGGTATAAAATACTTTAACATGAACCATCATGTTAAAGTATTTTATATAATGTATAACTCACCAGAGTTATACATTATATTATGTACCTAGAGAAATCATTTGTGAAGCATTATCATAGTATTTAATTACCTACATCAAACTTGTACATCATAGAAGTCAATTTCCTTTGGCATCAAATTATTATTGAACCTTGAGGAGTAGATAGGTACACTCTGCAGATTGTATATTGTAATCACATAA
Source organism: Notodonta dromedarius (assembly GCA_905147325.1). Taxonomy (NCBI): domain Eukaryota; kingdom Metazoa; phylum Arthropoda; class Insecta; order Lepidoptera; family Notodontidae; genus Notodonta; species Notodonta dromedarius. Next base: position 8,256,715 of record LR990165.1, on the reverse strand, counting down.
TTACAACTATACTTAGATAGATCTAATGAAATTGGTTTGTTCAATGTTCAGGTTTTAAATCAATTTGTATTCATTATTTTCATATTCAATATACTGGGAAGTCAGAGCAACATTGAATAGGAGGCATGTTATAATACATTGAATAAAAAATTATAAGCAAAAACAGTATAACTCAAGGTTTATTCAATTTTTTGTTATTTTATTTAATGTGGCTTGGAATGTGGAACTATTTATCTATATCTGTAAGTATCTTATAAAACTGACTTGAATACAAAATTATTTTTAGGTACTTACCTAAATAATTGCAAAAAACTTACTATGTCATATAAATAATAATGTGTGTCACAAATCTATAGAACTAAATAAAATTGAAATTTCTGTTAGTAATGTAAAAATAACAGCTTTCTACTAAATGTGTAATCAATTAATGTTTTGTTTGTGTCTTTGTTTCGGCGAACCTCCGTAACGGCTGGACCGATTTTGATAGGACGGGCAGATATCTGATGTTATAAGGAGTAACTTAGGCTAGATGCTTGCAATACCAACGGCATTGCTCCCACGTTGCCGACTTGAAGGGAGTGGGATAAAGGAAGGAGGTAGGGTGGGTTGTAATTCCAACTCTTTCACTCATCATACTTTAATCACAGCTATATTAGCTACTAGCTGTGCCCCGCGATTTCATCCGCGTAGTATTTTAACTTAGCAAAAATTTCGGGATTATCGGGTTAAAAAGTATCCTATATGTTAATCCCGGTTATAATCTATCTGTGTTCCAAATTTCATCCAAATCCGTTCAGTAGTTTTTGCGTGAAGGAGTAACAAACATACATACATCCACACTCACAAACTTTCGCATTTATAATATTAGTACGACTTTACAACGATTTCCTATGAGTGTGGTACTACCACAGTCGAACAGGCCTGCCTGTAGCCTACAGCGTGGCCACCATCACAAATATCATATTCCAACAGCCAAACCCTTAACTTTAAGTCCAAACAAAGCATAATAAAAAAACCACAGTATATAGGAAACATGTCAACATTATCCATTCTACCTACAGTCAGTACCTACTCAGTCAATGACACATAGGGCCGTTCAATGCAGCTTGTAGCACTGATAACAGATGATAAGCTGTATTCCACATATAAATCTGTTATCGGAACCAGAAAAATAATTAATTGCTTTCACTCTGCATTACTGTAAACAATAATATTTTGTTTTTTTTTATATGTTTGTGAATATTTTGTGAATACATATACAAACTTTAGAGCTCCTGAGAGTATGTTAACCCAGTCCTAAAAGCAATGAATTGTAATTGGCAGTCAGAAGCTTGAAACACTCTTTTAAAATGTCTAACCTTTGGGTTTCTTAGATGGGTCAACTAGTTCTCTCTCATGCTGCCATTTCACATAACATTATTGTTTAAAAAAAAACGATTTCTAGCATTGTGAGTTAATCACATTACTAGTATTCCCGTTAGCCCCCACCAGCTAAGCTAATGCTTGTGTTAGGAGTGGGCTCACATCAATAGTTTAATGGACAGCATGGAGATTGAACCCGGAAACTTAACTATGAAGATGACCCTTCAAGCCACTAGGCTATTGAAGCCTTCAATATGCAGTAATATTGCACTATTTGGCCAAACGAAACCTATTAATTTGTATTAAGGACTATTTCTCAATTAGGCATGTTAACACAAATATTTGTGAACAACCCCCATGTGAAGTATCAGCATCAGAGGGTGGTGTGATTTTATGTAAATATTGGAAAATTGGTGAACCCTTAGATACAATAGAACAGTACAGAGAATTCAAAGCTTATTTGGTTGCTTATCAAGTTAACTGAACAAATAAAATCCAGGATAATTAACCTACTTTGTTATTAGTGTAAAAACTTCAATTGAGTTATTTATAAAATATAACTAAACAAAACAATTTTACCTTCTGTAATTTAATTAAGCCAATCAGACTCTAGGTACCTATCATAATCTGTGTTTTGACTAATTAAAACAAAGCTAGCAAGAATTATTTAAATTCTTCTTGTTTGGTAGTCTTTTAGAACAGTGGTATAGCATTAAAAACTTGAATCTTATAAACACAACCAACCAGATGCAGACCCAATTAAGATCCATTATTCACAGGAAAATCATAATGTTAATGAATCTACACATATTTAATGTGCATATATAAACACAACTTATGAGGTCAATAAATAATTCCTAATTTCCAAATTTTATCAGAAACTAATTGAGGATGTGTGTGTAGTGTAGTCTTACCAATATTTTTCACCATAATATTCTTGAGTTCATCCAGCTCGCCATGAACTCTCGATATAGTGTCAAGGTCTTTCGAATCGCTATAGTGCTTCATCTCTGTGGCAAGAATGCGGGAAAATTCACCATTCATAGCATATGGAATGGCTATCTGTGCGGTTTCCGCGAACGAGGTAGTGAACCGCCTCTTAATCTCATTTAGAAACAGGAATGCTCTCGAACGTTGGAATTTCTGCAGAACAAAAAGTTTGGTAGCATGAAGTTTATACCTTTTAAAATAGGTAATGTGACATCCAGGCAGAATTAAATAGACAATACTGATAGTAATAATACTCACATCATCAGTAATACAGAAATAAACCAATTTATTCTCTGCGATGTAGTGAAACAAATAATTCCCGTGAGAGTATGTCAACTTGTCATCATGGGGGGGTATTTTCGATAGGATTTGCTCGGTAACTTCCGTAAAATTACCGGTACAAGTCGCATATTTAGCTAAAACAACTGTGCCCCGAGCGACCACACTAAATAAAATCGGCATATTGGACAACTGCGTCGATAAATTAGATGACTAACAAAGGAAATCACAATGTGAAATTGAAGTACACTTCCCTGTGGCACACCCGTTAAACACGTTATAATATTGATAGGTTTACAATCACTGAATATTTTCGTATCTGAAGGTACCTAATTAACAAAAATCCACTAATTATTTTATAAACATTTAGACACGAACAATACACGCTGCGAGTAAGAGCGAGATGTTCACCTGGTTCACCATGACACATACAAGTCGTCCGTCCGTCAATGGTGTCAATCAAACGCCAGTCGTTGACAGTTGACACGTACGTACGTCAGTTAAGTCCATACTCCATAGAAGCAGAAAAGTTTGGTCAAGTTAGAGTAGCTGTGAACTTTTTGACAGCTGTGGCTACGGCGGCGGCGCGGCGGCGTTTATTGCTCAGCGTATTAGATTTTAGATAAACTTGTCGTTGGCAGAATCATCGGTCGATGGGGCAATAAACTTTAATTGGAATTAGATTGGATTGGGTTTAAGTTCAACCCAGGCACCAATTTTTGGCTAGCGGCCTAGGGCCTAGCACTCTGTAACGATCAATCCTCTTTGGATCAATCGCTTCGTGTATGAGCGGCAAAATTGAAGCGATAGATTGTTACGATTTTCTTCAGATCGAAGAGACGGATCGCACCGTAAAAATAACCCCTGTGAGGTGTCTTTAACTTCGATGTATGACTACTATGTGCTGTAGGTAATGTTAAAAACGGTCGAGTAGGGAGTACCTACCCTATAAGTACCAATTAACTATTCCAATTCGCTAATTCAAACATTTATTAAAATAATTGAATATAAACTGCATTTAATTAATTATAACTTACCTATTTAATTTCAGTAAGTACTTACTTATTTAATTTAAGTAGGTACCTAAGTATTAAATACTTACATAATAATGTACTTACATGCCTACCTAACATGCATACTAAACTACTATGTTCACTGTATTATACTCAGGTGAGTACCCACTCAAAGTAAGTATATTTTGAGGTGCTTCATAGACTTTTTAGTCGAAGTAGTCATCAATGTCAATATCTGGGTCCAAAATATGATCGGCAATAGATGTCAAATCCAATTGATCAAGAATTAAATTCTCACACATTTCTTCTAAATCAGTTTCTCCGATTAGTATTGCTCCTTGCAACTTTCCATTTTGAATGACAAGTTTTATATATTCCTGATTAGGTGTTACTCTGAGAAGAATTTCATAGTTTTTCCCTAAGCCCTGTCCATTATATTTTCCTAATAAAATGACCTGGTAGCCAAATAGTGTTGTGCAATGTGTAAAAAGTTCAAAACAAAAGTCTTGCAATACTTCTTCATTTGTTATTCGGCCATGCATGGCTTTGGTAGCCATACCAGCCATTTGACGAGCCTGGGTCCACAGCCGCAACTGGAACCAGTGTGGTGCATGATCCCAAGTAGCACTGGCAACATCACCAGCGGCATAGACATTTCTTATAGATGTTTCTTGATACTCATCAACAGCTAATCCACCATCAAGGCCCCTGTTTGGTTCCTTATCCCATGAAAAGTTGACAGTGGGGTCCACACCAGTAGCTGATATTAAAAAATCACAGTCTATTATCCTTCCATTTGTGAGTTCTACCTTCAATGGATATTCCTTGTTGGTAGTTTCTTCAACTGACTTTACTTCAACTTTGTAAATTATCTCAAGCTCTTGTTCACCACTATGATTCCGTGTACATTCTAATTTCCTGAACCAATCTGGACCCAGTGCTGCAGCTTTTAAATCTTTATTTAAAGATACAACAGTATCATCTTCTGTAAAAACATGTCTCCTCAAAATAGTTTTCTTGTCAAGCAAATCCTTGCTTTTAAATGTGTCCTGAAAAAATTGTGCTGCTCCAGGGTCAATGAAAGTGGCAGATATATAGTCATCTCTGATGACCCACACTTTCTGAATACCAGAGGTGGCATGCACAATTTCTGATGCAATACCTCCATTACCAACAATCACCATTTTACGGCCTGTTTTAAGTTTTTCCTGAAATTCTTTGACAGACTCTGTATCTCTTATTCCTAAAATCCTGGAACTCTTATTCGAATCCTTGATAAGTCTTGGTATGCCCCCTGTGCATATGCATATAACTTTATACTTTATATTTTCACCAGCATATGTGTATGCAATTTGATTTTCTGTATCAACATGTTTAAGAGAATCATACACAATTCTTAAATTTGGATGAATTCTCATCAAAGAGCTCGCCTCAGTTTCATTTACATCAAACTTGACGATGGTTTTAGCGAAGAAGCTCACATTGCTAACATTTTTCACCAATGATGAAGCAGTAATTATAACAAGGTTTTGTTCGGGATGCAATATAGCAAGGGTTTCCACACATGTCACACCAGCAATTCCTCCGCCCACAACTAAGTAGGTGGCTTCAATGTCTGGCATTGTAAGCCAGGTAGATAATCAAAGTTGTAAGCACTGTTATTTAATTTGAAGGAATCTTTTATTGTAGAGCAGGTAACCAGAGCTTCAGCAGACGTTTGTGGCTTTAATAATTAATTTTTATACTTTTATTTTAAAATAATACCTAACATGAGTTAGTATTTCGTAAATGAGGCTTTAATTTAATTTTTGAAGTAAATAAATGCGATTTACTGAAAATATTTACAATCGTAACTCACAGCTGATTTCAGTCAAACTCAGTATTGTCCAAAGAGAATACAATACTACGTAAGGTATTGTCTATGGTCCAACTTGAAATCTTTTGACACAGAAATTTTGATTATTATTCGTATTTTTTTCAACTGGTTAAGTAGTTTTATCGACAATACATCCTCCTATGAATTTTGTAACACATTTTTAAAACCGATACCAATCGATGTTTATTATTGTGTGGTTGATGTCAAAAAATGTAAATAGTTACAACTCTAGTGAGAGCAATCGCTCACTTGTCAAAATAATAATGTAACTGATGATTATACAGTTATCTCTTTTACACTAGATACTCTTTTATTGATGACAAATTCTTTTTCTCATTCTCAGTTTCTCACATATATCAGACCGATTCTAAATGATGGTGGATTTTAACAATTTCAATTTTACGTTTATTTTCTGTAAAAGAGAGAGGTTGTATGAAATAAAATGTATCTAATATTAATTATGTGTCATGACCGCGTAAAATAAATAATTAACTACTATGAGAAAGTGCACGATTGTGAAGCTCAAATTATCATCACAAAATAACATGATTGTTTACAATTTTGTGTGAAAATAATATTTATTTTATTGTGCGAAAAACATGTTCAAGTGGTTCTTCGTGTGCTTAGCGCCTGTGTGTTTAGCGATATTGTGGTGTTTTCCTTTCGTATGGAGTCTTATCTATTTATTAATATTTAGTTTGTTTTTGGTGATAGCTGTTTTTGTGTTAACACTTTGGGGACATGTTTCCTTGTCTTCTCCCCATCAGACCCCGTTGTTTTTGATTGAAAGAGTTGAGAAAGAAGCGCGACTATTGGAAGAGACATTAAAGGTAAGAAATATATGAAACAAACCATAATAAATAGAAATAATTACTTATATTTTTATATCAATTTTTATATGTTGTAGGAAGACCAAACGAACTGGCCTTATGCTACCAAGAAGACGCATTTACCAGTGATATTCGGGCGCACTGTTGATAGTCAGTTACAGCTTTTAATTGACTATATCCTTAGAGACTTTGTGGTCCAGTGGTTGAAGGAGTTATCACATAGTCCTGAACCTGTGATAGATAAGTTCAAGGAGCATGTTTGGGGTGGCATTCAGAGTCTGTACGAGAGGCTGTTGCGCATTGACGCAGAGAAGTTACTAGCCACTGACATGGTGACAAAGATTACACAACACTTTGAGAGGATTAGAGTTGCTAGGAGCTGTGCGTAAGTTTTTTATACATTAATTACACTATAATATCATTTTTAAATTATTCCATAGAAACATTGTACTGCTGAGTCCTACCAGGGCTTCACTCTTTTTTTTTCACAATTTATATTGCTGAGACTTTAAATTTCGGGGCAGATATCAGTCTGACCTTTGCCATGAGATATCCACTTATCAAATATAACATACATAATTTAAAAACTTTAATGTAAACTAACATGCTTGAAATATTATGATTCACATTACAAAGTTAAGCAAAGAGTAGTTTTGATCTAAATCTAGATACTGTTCATTAGTGTTCAGTATCTCCTGATAACCTGTGATGGTACTATATGTATTTACCTACTATTTATATTTTTTTTCAGGTGGCAAAGTACTGTTATGTTAACCCAGGGTATCCTGGTCTAAAACTCATGAGTTTGCAAGTCAAATATATTTTAAAAATTATAATATTTGCCACTGTTGACTTAAGGCCAGTCCTATACATACTTTTGTTGCCTGGCTGTCACACCAACTGTATGGTCCCAAACTAAGCAAAGCTTGTACTATGGGTACTGTACAATGGACTGGGGGCGATCACAGTGACACCCAGACCTGGGCAAATTACGAACAGGCCATTTCCGAAATTTGCCCCGATGGGAATCGAACCCGCAACCACCCAGTGTAGTGAGACTAGCGGCTTACGCCCAAACCGCTGCGCCAAGCAGTCGTCTATGAACACCCATTTTTATTTTACAGATTGGAACTAAATCAACCACCAGTGTTTGCCCTCGCCCCTCACCTCACATCCTACGAGACTGAACTCCACTACCTGAGGCAGATCAGTGAACTGATCATCATGTTCCTGATGCCACGATGCTACTCCCTGGCACCGGCCTCACACCTTATGAGGGAGATATTGGCTTGCAAGGGTATGTCATATTTTTTTCACCGGGAGCTATCCCAGTAACAACCAACCAATGGTCATAGCATAATCTAAACACATGGTGTTGTCGACAAGAAATCATGCTGTCACTGTCATCTTGTTTATTAAGACTGAGATGTAAGCAGGACAGAAAGAAAGTAAGAAAGAAAACCGCAAATACATAATACATGCATTAACCTTGCAAATTTGATTCAACGTTTACAATATAAGCGTTGGCGTCTTTCTGAATTACCTTTCAATATTGCATACTTTTATTTGATTTTAATGAGCTTTATGATAACATGACCTACAAAAGGTAAACAAATTCAAATTCAAATATTTTTACTTCAAATAGGCCAGATTAACTGGCACTTTTAAAAAGTCAAGAGCTAGGTGCATGTTCCAAAACTCAATCCTATGGAGAAGAACATGCAAGAAACTCCATGGATATTTTTTTTCCTTTTTTAAAAAATTATGTTTGCCTTTACAGTAGGTATAATTAGAGGGATGAGGAGAATGTAGGTTAATGCACAAGGCATCACAAATAATGAAGTAATAGGCCTAGAATATTATCAGAACAGAAGAGCTGACCAGTCCTGACAAACTTGCACTGATTGACAAAGGGCTCAATATCATCAACTTATTTCTACTGGGCAGCTATGCTATAGTAAAAAACCTAAACAAAAACGTAACAATAGTTATTTCCTCTAGTCCTACAACCCGCCATAGATCTAGTAACGGAACCGGACTACATAAACCAGAAGATCATACAATATCTGGAAGCCCAGAAGGAGGTGAACGCGATGCACGTGCGGACACACGAGTACGCGAAGACCTTCGAGGATTACATACGTCTGATAAACAGCTGCAATAACGTCGACACGCTGAAGCGGTTACGGTGGGTGAACACTTTCACTGAATAAGGCCGAGTTCAGATCATCGCGAAACTCCGTGTTTCATTAAACAACACACGCCTGCAGTTCACGGGCTTGCGTGTAATTGGAAGGAGGTTGTAACCATGCGATTGTATTCAACGTGCGTAATTGCGCGATCATCTGAACTTAGCCTTAATTGTATTTTACTGTACTTGGCCTTAATTGATAATTTCCGATGGATATTATAATATAATTCCTATCTTGATGACATTCTATTTCACGCTGAAACCACTGCATAGATTCTAATAACAAATTGTCTTGATGATCTAAGTAAGATCTTATGATAAGGTCTTTTTGTACCAGAAATCAACCGGTTTCCGTCGTCACACAAATAACTTTTCCTTTATTAATAATTTTTCCTTAAAAACAAAGCGAAACAAAGTCAAGCGGAAAGTGTGCACTTACATACATATAATAGCGGAAACTATTCACAGTTACGACATAGTCACACAAATCATGCAAGCAACAACACTACAAAACATGAAACGGGCTAAAGGCGTAGACATAGACATGATAGAGAAGAGCGGCGGTCAGAGCATCAGCCGGCAGCAGCTGGCCGACGCGAAGAAGCTTAAACGGTACATCGCTCAGCTGACGATCGCCAAGGATGAGTGCGAGACGGCCTTGAGGAAGATGGGCTGGGACGGCGCCTTCCCCACCGTGGAGTCTGATAGCAAGGTACAATATACCAAGATGTTTATGAAGTAATACAAGGCATGGTACGATTAAGTAAGGTTGTTAGTATAAATAAACAATTTAGCCCTTTTGACGTCCCACTCCTGGGCACGGGCCTCCCCTCACTACGAGGGGGATTCAGGCCGTAATCCACCACGCTGGCCCAGTGGGGGTTGGTGGATTTCACCTGTCTTTCCAAAATCAAAACCCAGAAGTACAAGTCGGGGTTTGAATCCAGGACCTGGAGCCCGCAAGACGCGAGCTTAACCAATCGGCTATCGCTGCTTGCGCACGATTGTTAGTGTCGAAGATAATAATAAATATCGCCAGGCTGAGACACCAACTGTATGGTCCCAAACTAAGCAACGCTTGTACTATGGGTACCGTACAATGGATTGGGGGCGATACCAGTGACAGACTTGGGCTAATTATGAAACGGCAATTTCCAAAATTTGCCCCGATGGGAATCGAACCAGCTACGACTAGGTGCTAGGTACAGTGAGCCCAGCGGCCTGCGCTCAAACCACTGCGCCAAGCGGTTGTCATAAATAATAATAGTTTTATGAACAGATGACGCTTTCCGAAACGACACATCAATATCATCTCTTAGCAATAATTCATCATTTAGTCAAACCTGGTTAACAAGCTTAACACCACTGTTGTTCGCGTTAATTAAGGTCAGGACAAAAATCTTTACTTTTTCATATCATCTGACCTAGATTTTAGTTATGCTTAGCCTATTGTTTTATAATCTAAATGCTTAGTTGACACGACTAGACGCTAGTATTGACGAAATCCGTTTCTTTCAGACTCTACCTCTTCATAAAATAATGGAAAGCGTAACCGGGCGTCGGTATCTCTCGATGTTCCTGGAGACGATGTGCTCGCAAGGCTTGGTGGGCTTCTGGATGGCGGTCGAGGAACTAAGGCACAGCCCTAGGGGCAGTTGGCACCAGCTAGGCGCCGAGATATTCTACACTTATATTAGATCTCCCAGTGCTGAGATTAAGGTTGACAAGGTAATTTTTAGGGTTCCGTAGCCCTACTTAGGAACCCTTTTAGTGTCGGTCAGTCCATCCGTATGGCTGTCTGTCCGTCTGTGTGTATGTCTGAAAATTTTATTTATAAGCCGTCATGACGTGATGACGCCGTTTCAGTACACGCGATAAATGAGTAATACCTACATAATTTCTACCTGGACACTTATTTCAAATCATTGGACTCACTTTTAAGACGAAAGTTTCAGACACACATAGGCTACATATGGTGTATAAGATTAACGATCGACCAATCACAATGGCGTTGCCTCCGCTGCTTCCCCGCAACTTTTATTCTGAACTAATTTGATGCAAGTTTTTCTTAGTGCGGAGTCCAAGTAGTTGTCCGTAGAAGCCGCCAATTAAGATGATACCGATTGATCTGGGTTGATTCTCATACACGAGAATTTGATATCTATAGTCTTGTGCGGTTGACCTATTAAATAACTTGAATACTGCTTTTAGGATACTAGGAAACGAATGGAGGGATTTCTACTCGGCGATAAAGGACCAGAAGTGTTCTACGAAGTGCAGGACACAGTAGTGGACACGATTCAGGAAAAATATTACCATTCCTTCCTTTTGAGCGATCAGTATAAGGCTTTGATTGCTGAACTGGCCACTGAGGAAGCCAACAAAGGTACCTAATTATTGTTGAATGTAGTCACGCAATTTTGAGGTCTAAGTTAATGAGTTTAGATATTAAAATCGGGTGTTGCACTATATTTTATCTTCTTGCTTTTAGATATTGGGACAGACAGATCGCCAATAGAAGACCGACAGTTGTCCAACGAATCTGTGTCGTCTGCGGAGAGTGTGGTCGGAACTTTGCATCTCACAGAACACTCCACATATGCGAGAAGAAAACTCGACGAATTGCAAGAACGACATAATAATAAGATACAGGTATGTAATCTCATCGAAATAGTTTAAGTCTAATATACGAGGTGTGTTCAAAAAGTAAGGTGACTTTATATTTTTATGAAAAACTATTTATTTATTCATCAATATTTATGTTGTCCCCTTCAAAGTAATCCCCCTTAGATATAATACACTTGTGCCAACGCTTTTTCCAATCCTCAAAGCACTTCTGATAATCACTTTCTGGGATAGCCTTCAGCTCTTCCAGCGATGCAGTTTTTATCTCCTCAATCGTTTCAAATCTTCGTCCTTTCATAGGTCTCTTTAGGTTTGGGAAAAGGAAAAGTCGCATGGGGCCAAATCCGGTGAATATGGTGGCTGAGGCATGATTGTAGTGTTGTTTTTGGTCAAAAAACTTCTCACAAGCAACGATGAGTGCGCAGGTGCATTATCGTGATGCAAAAGCCATGAATTGTTTACCCACGATTCGGGACGTTTCTTTCGTATTGCTTCTCGAAATCGGCGCATAACTTCAAGGTAATACTCCTTATTAACCGTACGCCCTTGTGGCAAGAACTCATGATGCACCACGCCCCTACAGTCGAAGAAAACTGTAAGCAAAACCTTCACATTAGATCGAACTTGGCGTGCTTTTTTTGGTCTTCAGTGGTGATTCAGTGTGCTTCCACTGGGACGATTGAGTCTTAGTTTCAACGTCATAACCGTATACCCATGTCTCGTCACCTGTTATGACCCTTTTGAGCAAATCTGGGTCGTCGTTTAAATTATCCAATAGCTCTTTCGGATTTCGGAACAAACTTCGCTGACACACGTTTCATGCACAAAATATCCGAAAAAATTTCATGGCACGAGCCAACCGATATACCAACATCCTCCGCAACTTCTCTGATAGTGATTCGACGATTTTCCAAAACAATTTTCTTCACTATTTCAACGTTTTCATCTGTTGTTGACGTGCTGGGTCGTCCAGAACGAGGTTCGTCATTGGCATCTTCTCGGCCATCTTGGAAGAGCTTGTACCACTTATAAACGTTTTTTTTACTAAAAGTAGACTCACCGTATGCCACTGTCAACATTTCAAGTGTTTTGGCGCACTTAATTCCATTTTTTACACAAAATTTGATGCAAATTCTTTGATCCCTTTTTTTAAAAGAAGAAAATCGCCGAGCACACCAAAATACGTTTGACTTTGGTAACTGTCAAAAATAAGCTAAACATGCTATAAACTTGAAACTTGCAACATATGCTCAGGACATGTGTACCAACGCAACAAAATAAAAAAATCGAAAATCGAATGTACGTTTCCCGCGAAATTCAGAAAGTCACCTTACTTTTTGAACACACCTCGTATATATTCCTCATATACTTAGAATAGTTGTTAATCGATTAAAAACCTTCATCAAAATAGGGAGAAAAATTAGTATTTCTAATGTCGGACAACTAACAACCTTATTACGAGTATAGAGGGCTGTGTATCACTGACTCTGAGGTAGATTCTATGATTTCCTACGTGAGTAAGAGAACATTCAAATGTTCATGGTCAGGGTGAATACGGAAAGTTTTGAATTTTGATTCGATCAGCGAATTAGCAGAATATAACTGAAACCAACCTACAACCCCTTGCACTAGGGTTGCTTTTGATTTGCAAAATTATGTGTGGATTAGTTCCATTCTGCAAAACGTTATTCAATTACGAATTGTAGAAACAAAATTCGAGTTTTTTTTTGTATTCTACGTTTATAAACAAAATCTTGGTTCATAAAGTACATAAAGGAAGATTTTATATAAAAGAGATGAAAAATTTTACCAAAGAAAGATAACTAATTTTGGTCTCACTGAGTAATGACGTGTGACAAAATCCGAGACACGTATTTCGCCGCAATTCGCGTACTATAGTCTGAAATTTATCAGGACATGAATACTTTATTATAGCCCTCATTGCTATAGGCATTAGCGGCACTGCGAGCGTCGTTGAAGCCGGAGTCCCCGGCACTGGCGATGCTGGCGAACGAAGTGGAAAAGCTGGCGGGCGAGCAGATGCGGCTGGAAGCGCACCTGGCGCGGACCGACACCTGGGCCGACCATCTCGGCAGCTGGCGGGCTACCGTGCACAGCGCAGAGGTGCCTGCTGCATATTGTCACGTACACGGGGTGTACTAAATGCCGTTTACGTGTTTAAAGGTTTATTTACGCTCTCCACAAACTCGACAAAAACACGCACCAAGGGCCGCTTGTACCATCCAAAATATGTTTAGGTTTTAATTAAACAACATTCCTAATTTAAATCCAATATGTTTCTTGCACCAAAATATTTTAACTATCTGTCTAAGTTAAACGCGCTATGGACAGTAGCATTTAACCCCACTAAATACGTTTAGTGAGCTGTCATAGCGGGTTTATTGTTTTGGTTACCAGATGTTTACTTACGATTTAGGTTGTTTTAAAATAACATAGCATAGATTTCTCGAATTTATTTAGTGATGAAGACGAAGAAATCATATTATATTTAATTTGTTTATCATTCTGCTTGTAACAGTCCGTGTTATCAATAGTTTAATGACCAGGATGGAGATCGAACCCGGAACCTCTCAGCTACGAGGACGGTCCCTCTAACCACTAGCCTGTTGACGCCTTAATTACATTTTAACATTATTTTTAGGTAATAGATGAATCGAAGCCACCGCAGTTCGTGATAGTAGTCCACATGGCGGAGCAGGAGGCCACGCATGATGACGACAGGCCAGAACAGATCACCACTGGATGGGTGCTGTTGAGGTCGCTCAACGAATTTCAGGTAAAACCTACCTAACACAAAAAAACCCCACAAATACAACTTAATCTTGCATAACGTTATGTCTTCAATGTATTATTAATGTCTGTAGAGGTAATAACTGTGTTTTATGTTTTCCTGGTATAGGGTGAAATATTTTATATTTCTCCCGTTATTAAAATTTCTTCTATTGTTTTCTTATATTTACGCGAATACTACACATTGAAATAAAACTATTTTTCGGATTTTATCGCGTTTATTAACTTTATGTTCCCGACGTTTCGGTTGCTTTACAGCAGCCATGGTCACGGGGGGACTGAGGTGTTAGACGTCCTGATGTTATAGTTAGTAACTGGGTACCCTCATATTTAGTTGTTGTTTGCGGTCCGATCCACGCAGAAAATGCTCACAGTGTCTCGAGGAAACGTCGGGAACATAAAGTTAATAAACGCGATAAAATCCGAATAATAGTTTTATTTCAATAAAATTTCTTCGTTCTTCGTTTTCAGGATCTGCATCGAAAATTACGGCCTATGTGCTCGGAACTCAAAAACATAGAGCTCCCATCGAATTCGTTTAAGTTTCTATTCGGGAAGAACGATAAAAACTCATTAGAAAAAGCTAAAATTTTAATACAAAAATACTTAGAAGTGAGCATCTTACGTCAATTTAATAACTTATTTAAGTTTTCAAGTGATGTTTTATTTTATAATAATATATTTTCAGTTTGTTTTAGAAGACGACAGACTTAACCAAAGCGAAGCTTTATATACATTCCTCAACCCTAGTTCTGAATATTTGAAACAGGGTGACTTACCAAAGAAAAACAAGTTTTCATTCTCAACATTGTTCAAAAGGTAAGTTTTATGAAATGAAATTGCCTTTATGTTGTTCTTTCATTTTGATACGTGTGTGTATTAGAATAAAATCGAGTGTTGTTTAGCAGTGCAAGTAGCGAAGCGACGAACAGATCGTCACAGGAAAGGGAAGCGTTTACGCATCTGTCGGCGGACGAAGACGAGATATCGTTATATCTTGACGGCAACGGAGATACGGGAAGCAAGAGCATGACCAATTCATTGCGAGGTATATTCATACGCTAAACAGTTTTTTATAGAATAAAGTCGGCAAACAAATGTACAACCCGCCTGATGTTATGCTGTTACCGAAGCCTATACAACGTATTTTAGCGCCGAGCCTCAGACCTAACTTATTTTTATTATAACTGTAATATAATTACAATATCAAAATATAACATCAACAATGTTTTGAACAGTACCCACATAATATCGAACTTGGTTGTACAATTTATATTCTCAACCACCTTCTACATATAGTATATATTATTAAATTAAATTTTCGCGGATTATTAAGAAGATGATTGATTTTATTATTTGCGAAATTGCAAAAATAAACTATCATGCTCCCGTGACGCAAGTGCCATGAACTAAGTCAATGTCGCCGAGTCGCATCGCACGTCACAACAACACCCATTCACTCTGATAAGAAGACAATGGATTTATGTAAATTTAATTATAAAGCGGCGTAATTATTATTTTTTTGGGTTCCGTACCTTACAAGGAAAAACCGGAACCCTTATAGGATCACTTTGTTGTCCGTCTGTCTGTCTGTCTGTCAAGACCTTTTTCTCAGAAATGGGTGGAGTTATCAAGTTGAAATTAATACCAAATATCAAATGATATGGTCCCTTGTAGGTGTAAAAAAAATAGGCTTCTAAGTCAACGCAATCAAAAGATACGGTGATTTATGTCCCATATTTTGATACTTTTCGCAAATTCACTTATCAATATATAGGAATCAACGCACAGCCCAAACCGCTGGTGTTAGAATTATGAAATTTTGACAGTAAGTACCTTATATACCGCAAGTATCCACTAAGAAAGGATTTTGGAAAATTCCACCCCTAAGTGCATAAAAAAGGGGGGGGTGAAAGTTTGTATGGGGTAAAAAAAATAAATGAACCTAGAGACATGAAAATAAGTATTGAGGCTACTTATTACAAATAAAAAATATTAATTTCAGCGTTTTGTAAAATTCCACCCCTAAGTGTGTAAAATAAGGGTTTGTATTGTAGTTTGTATTCAGTTTGGTTGCAGTTTGTATTGGGTTCCCGAATTTGTTTAAGCATTTTTGGGAACTATTTATTATTAAAATATCTTGCCGGTATCGATATTGGAATCCAGGAATGTAAAAACTATCTAAAATCATAATAGAATATTCTAAGGGCGCGAGTTCTACTCGCGCTTGTCCGGTTTTTTTTTTTGTAAAATCTGACCAATACTTTTTATAAGGGGAATCGATTCTAATCTTGATTCTTAACAAACTAATTTTAGGTTTTGCGCAATTTCATTAACCAGTTATAGATGCTGGCAATTCCAAAGCGTTGCTGACCTGGTGAGTGAGACAAAGGGAGGGGAAAGGGCCCTTTCCTCATCTCCTCTCCTCCTCGGCTCTCTGACTTATCGTACGAAACGCAGCTATAATACCTACTAAACGCCAATCTTCTGCGAGAGCTTACCCCTACCTACCCCTCCGAGAAATACAGTAGTGATGTTATGTTCTGGTGGTGGTAGGCGCAGGCGCCATAGCGGAAGAGCGGGACAGCATCGCGGAGCCGCTGTACGCGCTGCTCAGCGAGGTGTTCGACATGCGCGGCGTGTTCCGGTGGCTGCGGAAGACATTGGTCACCTTCGTTCAGATCACATATGGAAGGACCATCAATAGGTGTGTACTTTGAAGACAATATCCAGGTATTTCCAGGCCTTAGTTATTAATACAATTTTCCCAGTATGGAACTATGATCGAATCTCTTTCCTAACAAAGTGTTTGCTTTCAGACAAATCAAGGAGACGATAACGTGGCTGTTCTCGGAGCAGATGTTGCATTACTACATAAGTGTAGTGCTGAAGTCTTGGTGGCCGGGCGGCACTCTCTCCGAGACCACATCAAATAGGAACTTCCAAGATAAAGGTGCGACAATCTGATCTATACAGGGTGAATTTTTCAAGTGTCCGATTTTTTTTTAATGTTTTTTTTTAATCTGTATTATTGCACCAGCCGATAAAGTCGCTTCTAATAATCAAATTCTGGGAAGTAATGTCATACGGCAAAGTAAAGGAAAAGGGTCATATTTAAGAAAAAAATTAGGTACACCATATACCTTTAACTAGAACAAACATATTGAATAGTTTGTTGGTTGCACCACACACAGAACACACACGCACACTGGCGCTGCAGCAGCTGAGTGAGAGCGTGGTGGGCGCGCTGGCCTCGCTGGTGGGCGCGCAGGCGGCCGCGCGCGGCGCGCACAAGCTCTTCCACACGCTGCAGCACACCACGCACAACAAGCAACTCTTCTACGTGAGTAGTACACACACAGCACATACACACGCGCTGCAGCAGCTGAAGGAAAACGTGAAGGAGGAGCAAGCGCATTTTGTTTTTATGGCCGAAGTATGTCTATCTCTGCACTGACTTCAGAGGTAGACAATCCAATACAATATCTTTGATTCTCTAATCAAAGATAGTAAAATCTCTATTTTACTATGAATATAACAACATATTGGAGTTACTAAATCTTTCATATCATTTCGGTCATTGAATTCAATTTCACCCCGTTTTAAAGACAGAGATTAAATTCCTTTCTGAATAAAAATCACGGTCCATGTAGTAAAATATAAAATTTACTTTGTAACAAATTGTAATATCATAAAACATTATTCAAATATAAGATGAAAACTACTATGGTAGCTGTTCTCTGGGCACACTTATCTTCACTCAGGTTTATTCTTATTACTAATGAAAGACCGCATGAAAGTGAACACGCCGATGCTGGTTATAACCGCACACGATATAGGCCCAAACGCGTACACCACGAGCCCTATGATCACCATCAACACGCCTATAATCACGACGTAAGTTCTCGGTGTTGCAAGGGATATCGATATTTTCTCCATTTGCTCCGGGGTCTCGCTAACAATAAATGTCGATATTTTGTCCGTATGCTCTATTTTTTCTGGAGTTTCGTCCGCTATAAATGTGGATATTTTCTCAGGTGTCTTGCCCACGTAGGAGGTAGTCTGAAAAACAACGATATACATTTTATAATTGGTGAAAGCGTACATACCTATTTTATAAATTCTCAAACCTACGCTACTCAGACGAAGCCATAGACAAAACTTTTTGTAATACTCACACTATACGATATGCTGTCTGGGTTGTTTATATACAGTATTTTCTCCCCGAGTATGCTCTCTGAAATCATAAATTCATTAATTATGAAAATTAGCCAATGCTAATATTTACCTCATGCTTACTCTTCGTTTTACTACACTAGCGACCTTTGCACGGCTTTCCTCTACTATTTATATTATTTAGAATGTATTATACATAGGTATAACCTTCCCAAAAAATCTCTTAATGATGAATGAAAACCACATCAAAACCGATGCGTAGTTAAGAAGAACTAAGCGGACAAACATACGAACGCGGATATCGACTATGTTTTATACTATGTAGAGATAAAGATACTTAAACATTTCCTCAACTTATTGGAGACATTTAACAGACCGTAAGGGCCTTATTGTAAAGGCTTTTCCTGTAAAAGACTTAAACGACATTCGTATAAACTGGTTGAGTTAAGGCGATATTATGTTGCATTTTTGTATACGACCTTAAAATAAAACAGCGAGACTGTTTTTTATGTCAAATAGTTTTTGATGTGAAACATCTATTGGCGCACTTTGGCAGTAAAATTGACCAGTTTGCCGTCACGGCAAATGGCATGACGCTCTCTCATGCCGTCATGCCCCCTCTACACCACCGCTCTCGACTCCCTTGTGTGCCCGCGCATACTAAATACAACACATGTTTCACATCTGCCGGGCGTCCCGTGACGGCCAATTTTTTTACTTATAAATATTAATAAATGGTCGTCATAAATAAATGGTGTCTTTCGAATATTGGTTAGACCTTCTAAGACATGCAGGTTTCCTCACGATGTTTTCCTTCACCGTGAGCAAGTGATAATCATATTGTAATTATGATTCGCACATAGATTTAGAAAAATCCCGAGGTGCGAGCCGGGGTTTGAAACCAGGACCTGGTGCCCGCAAGACGCGTGCTTAACCATTCGGCTATCACTGCTTAGATTTCAAGACTACTGAACGAAATACTCACCGCTACACCCAACTCCGATACTGTTCAGCTCATCCAGTTCCCCCTTCCTGATGGTGATGGTGTTGTAGTCCTCGCTGTACCGGTACATCTCGGCCACCAGCACGGCTGAGAATTCCACCTTGTTGGCTCGAAACCTTCTCTGTATCTCATTCAAGAATAGGAATGCTCTGGACCGTTGACATAACTGGGAAAGGATATAAATCATAAGATTGATTTCTTTTTCTTTAATATGTTTCCGAACTGGTGATCAAGAGTTTCTGTCAATCATATTCACATAATTTTTTGTAAGTAGTTCCGAGCATTCTTTTTAGTACTTTTTTGTTACTGAACGTTTTGTAATTACAGCAAATATTGATTTTATGCCTCATTATTTATTTGCTGTAATTACAAAATGACGGCCATACACATTTTTTTTTGTGTATCGATATTGACTGTTGTACATTTATTTATATGTAAAATTTATTTTATACACAGACACTGTCACATTATTAATGCTTTGCAAAGCTCGCGACAGGTGATGAGTGACAGGTTAATGAGAAAAATGTTTGGCGCGAGTGTGCCAACTAAAATCGTTAGTAATTAATTTACAAGATGTTAGATTCCGTTTTAACAACAATCTTGTTGGTGTATTTTGTGCAAGATAATTATTGCGTCACTACATCCTATAGATACCCAATTCTTTGTGTGACTTATTCATTTTGTAGAAACAAATATAATTAAAATAGAGTAAATAGGTTGTAAATATTAGCGCTTGTTTACTAATTTGTTTATGGAAATATTTATCTGGTCGATTTTTGAAACACATAACTACTACAAACCAGCGTTTTTATTACAATTGTAAGTACCTACGTACTAAGTACATATTCAGTCTGTAACGTTTCGAAAAAATATTTCTATAAAATATCTGGCGTGTAAGATAAATAACAAACTTTATGTTTGAAAACGAAAGTTTTATTATTGCTTGCGTGGGCTCGTTATATGTATTTAAAACATTCTTTTTTTCAGTCTATCCAGAATAAAGTGTTCGCAATTCATAAATAAGATTATTTTCTGATCGAATATATTTCAGTAGCCTTGACATTGAGACTGCTCTTACACTTTATTGCAAAGCAATATATTATTTGTTATTATAAATAGTCTTACGCTAACATACCAGACGCATCATTATTCTAGTTTGCGATGTGTAAAGCTGCACTCATAGCTAACTGGATTATAATTATTATGTTGTTCGTAGGTAAGTGCATAGGTATTACAAGTTTACCACTTGTATTCACAAACATTGTTAGGTATTTTAATGCGTGCGAGGGCACGGACGCATAAAATTGTCAAGCTTTGTAATAGTCTTCGTTCTTACTTTTATATATTTTTTTGTGAAAACAGACGTGCGAGTGTCGTTCTAGAATACATGAGTCACACTCACATAAAAACGTGCCTTTGTGTTCTTCTTATTGTTTTTTTTGTAAGTACCTAAACACTGAATGTATTTACACGGGCGGAAAATAATGGGAGCAAATTAATTTTGCAAGTCCTTTTATTATTTACTAAACGTTTTGTAATAACAGCAAAGAATTTAAATCTGCTGAAATTACAAAAATAATTTTCATAAAATTTTCTCTCAGTGTCAATAGCAATAAAATCGATAGATTATAAAATTTATTACAAGTATTTAATTAAAAGCAGCATGCATTTCTAATTAATAAATTTAATATAACTTACTCTATCAGTTATGCAGAAATAGAAGTGATTATCTTCAACAATGTAATGCAATAAATATATTCCATGGGAGTACGTCATCTTATTGTTATGAGTCGGTATCTTCGACAACACCTGGTCTGCGATCTCCGTGAAATTCCCCTCGCAACATGCGAAACTCACTAAAATGTTCTTTTCACTAGCCACGGCACTAAATAGAATAGGCATTTTGATTATTAGTCATATAAAAAACCTTATTGCTTTGAAATTCCCATCGTACTTTTATTGTTCCTATATACTGATTTGGTAATTATATTTATACTATTTTTTTATCACTCGTTCCGGTCGAAGCATATTACTGATCTATGTGCAGGCAATGATTTACCACTTCACTTTTTAACTAATCCAATTTTTAACACTTAATTTGTCACTTATTATACTAATATTATTTTACAAATGTATAAGAGTGAGATAACGGCGCGACCGCACTTTGATTTTCAGCTTTTCGATACAAGCGTACTGACCGCAACTGATGTTAGTGCGCCGAACGCCCACCTGATTCAGGAGATTATAACAAATAGGGTTACCAAACTCATCGGTTTTTGAATTTATTTATGCAATTTTGTTTTCCGACAAAATGTGTTATCACTTAATTTTGTGATAAAAAAAAGCTATGGCGTCCATCGTTTTTCATGATAATTAACACAAGTAAAAGTCTCAAGATAAGCTATCACGTAAAATATAAGTAGTTCGTCTATTTAATACATTGTCCAATAATGGCATATTACTTACAACAATATATGTATCTATATATATATATAACTCAAAGGTGACTGACTGACTGACATAGTGATCTATCAACGCACAGCCCAAACCACTGGACGGATCGGGCTGAAATTTGGCATGCAGGTAAATGTTATGACGTAGGCATCCGCTAAGAAAGGATTTTGATTAATTCTACCCCCAAGGGGATACAATAGGGGATGTTTGTTAAGTTAAATTCCACGCGGACGAAGTCGCGGGCACAGTTAGTATACTATAAATGCCTACAACTACAATCTAATTTCGTCACAGGTAAGTAGGTTTTTTAAAAAAAAAATTGGTTTGTCATCAAATGACTTAACGAGTTGCGTGATAATTACCTAATACGTGATAACATACCTAAACCTGAAATAGAAATCTTTATTATTTTATATTAACTTTATTTTTTTATTGTTACTGACAACCCTAGCGACCAGAAATGTCGCGTTCCTTCGGTTCTAAAATTATTATCGTGTCAGCCTGCTAAATGCGCGACGTTCACGCTAAAAGTGTCGCCGCTCGTCGTTGATGAATGCGAGATGGCCCGACAAGTGTTCGGGAGACGTGCTAACCGCGTGGCTGATCCACGAGGACCCACTCTTATTCTTTATTTGCGGATTGTTCGGCCGATTTACTGATGTTTGGCGACAATGTTGATTTTATATAACTTTTTTATTATGACAAATAATACCTAAATACCTGAACTATAACAGTGCTCGCGACTTTTTTTAGCAAGGACTTGTTTTTCAGTCCTTTGGAAATCCCTTTTCGGAATAAAGTTTTGACCTCTATATAGAACTAGACTATGTATAGAACTAGCTTTTGCAAGCAGCATTGCTACTGCAAATTTTCTTTTCTAGATGTCGACAACAGCGCCACTTACTGTGTCAACTATGTGGCTAATAACTATATAATTACAAAAAAATATCAAAATCGGTCGAGCCGTTTAGGAGAAGATTTTCGAACACACGCACGCATACCAGAATTATATAAATATTTATGTTGTCACATTAGGTATAGTTAGGTACTCAAATTCTGTATTGGGCGCTTATCTATCATCTTACTGTCATTTAGATGATATGGTTAACAGATTTCATATACAGCGTGTATAGGACATCGTAACGAAAACTGATACCATTGATTCAACTCATGATTCTGGATCTCCCAATGTTCCCTTTTTTCCGTTGATATTTTCATGAATTTTACTACAATTTTTCATAATTTTTTATTGATTTTAGCATGAGATGCGCGCTTGAGCGTATTGAGTTAATTTTTGCAGTTTGTTTCTAAAATAGTAATAATTGATTTATATATGTAAAAACACTTGAGATAAATTTGTATAATGATTTCATGCTAAAATCATTTTAAAAATGCTGAACAATTTGATGAATTATCATGAAAATATCGACGGAATATTCCAAGTCATTTCGTTACGATGCCCCTGTAGATATATCGGCTTGGTGAGGATATCGGTTAATTAGAGACTTAGAGTAGAGCTTCTGTTCATGTTTTTATACGAACGCGTCGTTTATCCGCCGAATCACGTTCAAATGTGATGTTTATCGCCGCAATATGAAATTATTTATTTTATTTAATGTGTATTTACAGATGATAAAGATCAATGCCCTGTTTTAGTTCAGTGTCGGCTGAAAGCAGTGTCAGTGACAAACAAACTGGCAACATTTTTTCACATATTTAATTATTTTCTTCTCACGTTCTTAATTAAAAAAAAACAATCAATTTTGGTTATTTGAATTAAGAAAAACTCGCGAATTTTTGACCCTAAAAAGTTTTAAGTGCCCTAGAGCTAAACAATTACAGAGTTAATGAAGATGTTATGCTTAGACATTTCTCTTTCACGATTGCTTATTATATCTTCTCCCAGTCTCACTGCGAAGTGAAATATATGTAATTATGACTATCCCTTGCTGTTTCTATGATAAAATGTTTATAAACTAACGAATAATATTTGTTTCCAGGAACTCTTCGAACTGATGCTTCTAGAAGTGTTTCCCGAGATCAAACGCTACCAATAAAATCTATCTAAATAAGGTAGGCCATGACAATAGATTATTGGAAAATATTTATATTCTTACAGGGATCATATCCAAAGGACACTTTGAATATTTTACGAATATAAAAAAAAATGTGTATGATAGAAAATTATTTGATACAACCCCCAAAAAATGATGATTGTAGAATTATGTATCCTATTAAGTGAAAAATATTTCTTAAAATAATAGCTGAACATTGAATTTTTTTTTTTCAATAGTTCTATCGTAATACGTAAACGAGAAATATAATGTGGTTACGAATATGTTGCTACTATTTTATTAGTAGTTTTTCATCAGACGTTTACGTCTTCTATGTCGTCAGCGTTCGAGGTTATGGGATCTATTCCTCTATATTGGCTAACTTTTTCCCGCAACGTTACTGATTCGTTTCGCTCAGCCTTTTACAATATACAAAAAATACAGATAGTAGTAGTAACCTTTTGTACCATTTGTGGTTCCATACCGGCCGTAAAATATTAAAGTGCAGTTGCCTAATGATTTTAGTGTCAAACGTAAGCCATGTGGGGATCTCCGACACATGGCTCAACGACTGTGATAGCCGGGACCGACAGCTTAACGTGCCCTCACCCAACCAGGTGATTACCGCCTCGAGCGCTTCTGTTTTGGAAACGTGGTATGCGCGCATATATTTTTAACCAGTAGCTGATGCGAACAAAATGAAAGTAACTAACTAGGTTTTATTTTTGGGTATCCAATCTATTGTTGCCATCGAATGGTGATGCTGGAGCAGTATTTTTTTATTACCTAGCCGCAGTAAATCTTCCCCAGTGTTTAGAATGATTTCATATTATTTTAATCTGAGGTTTAATAATTAAATTTTCGGCGTCTGTAGTACTTGCAATTGACAGCGTGGACTAGGTGACAAAGTCTTTGTATACAAACTTTGTATAGGAACTGTCATGTCGTGTGTGGTCATTTGGGAGTTGTTCTTTAAATATAAAACTAGTTTATAATTAGTAAGTTGATAATGATAGATATACTTAATTATGTATTGTAATATAATATCTTGTAGATAATTTGTATTGATCTCATTTTTGTGTCCTTATGTAAGTAACTTATTCGTAGATATGAAATGTCGTAGCGTCTTCTTTAAACTGTATGATCTGAGCTGAATTTATTCAACCAGTTGTGCTAGAGTTAGCAAACTAAAAATTACGAATAAACTAAATTGGGCACAACTAAAATCCTGCTGTCTCTCTCATGCATTACGAGCGTGAGAAGGACAGCAATACACTTGATGTAGTTTATGTACCAACAGGATTAGCATCAACGTCTAAGGTCTGATTTTAATTTTTATATGGAAAGGGTTTTATCATACTTATTGCCAGGCATGAAATTGTGGTATGATTCATTATAATTATATTCAATTTATACAGCGGCTTCGTCCTCGAGTAAGCTTAGATAAAGTTTTCGTTTATAAAAATGCAAGCAATAGTATGTCTGCTATTTTATAATAAAATGAAATATACTTTCCGAATATTAGAATTTGAAATATGTATCACAACAAAAGTGGCTTTACCTAAAAGGTTATGTAAAAGGTATTGTAATGTCATAGTAAGTCTGTCTGGGTTAGGTGTTTTAAATGACAAAATTTTACGATTCTACACTTCGCCGAGCATTGCCCGTAACACTATTCATAGTTATTTGAGTGTTAATACTATTCGTGCGTATCTAATGAGATATATATACAGGTGAAACAAAAAGGGTATACAATTTTTTTGCAACTTAACTTTGTAAATCTCAGAATATCGGCTTTGTGGGACAGTTGAAGTACTAAAGGTTTTATAGACTTGTGAAATCGGTCAACAGCTGTATTCCTATAACACCTTTTGTTTTTCAAGTTCCCTCCATAGCTGATGGTTTTAGAATTACAAAGTTAAGTTTTGAATAAAAAAGTATACCCATTATGTTTCACCTTGTAGATACTACAGATTAAAAATAAAAGTTATTTTAAGATGCGCTACGTTATTTCAGTAATCTATAAGAGGGCGATGAAATAGTCTTGTAAACGCTAGCTTGACTTACGCTATAACAATTATATTTCTGTGAATGTTATTATTTATCGTTGTCAGTGCCAAAGATGCGCGTTTAACGTTAATAATAGATACTTTAAGATGTTCATTTTGTGTTTTCGCATTCATTTGTTAAACGGCCGATCGTTTGAATGAATGCTACTAAAATTTTTAAGGTCGTCGTTAGATGTAATATGAATCAAGAATAAGCAGCCTTCAAATCTGAGCTTTATTCGAATTTTCGGCTATTAAAGTATTAAATGTACCTGAGTATTAAGTGTAGGCACATTATTTGCATGCTTTTTATAGTATAATGGTGTGCCATGACCATGATGGATCTGAAATACCTGTTAGACCATATTTTTTATTATAAAGTTATTTCTACTACGGTATATAAGTGGTTGCAATTATATAGAATTTGAGTAACTTTATACAATCTACCTCTCGTTTTAAACATGCTATCAATACAATATTTAACATTTGTTTATCAATCCATTCCAATACAGATGACTCAAATAAAAATATCGTACCGCATTTACTTCAACCAAATATATTTCAAAGTCTTTGTTATTATATTTGCAAATAAAATTCCGGTGTGCGTGGCATTTTGGTAATTATTTTTGTATCTATTTCAATCTATTGAGCCGATGCGATGACTGAAGCTACTGTCTATTTCACATACGAAGTTCCGCGGAAAAATACGGAACTAAATTGTACACAGTGTAAATTGTATTGCCGACACGCGACTGCAGCGCCGCGTCGACGGGACTTCGTATTTTATTGAGACTGGTCTCGCCACACACTCCCACCACTGTTACTCCTCTAAACCAGGATCGACAATGGTGACCAATAATGACGTCAAGGTTTTACCCTCGACGAGTCCCGTTGGAACCCGAGACTGGTCCCGCCACACACTCCCACCACTGTTACTCCTCTAAACCAGGATCGACAATGGTGACCAATAATGACGTCAAGGTTTGACCCTCGACGAGTCCCGTTGGAACCCGCACAAATTTAATCGAAAGAAATAATAGGAGTTGGAAGAAAAAAATTCCACTTCCCTCCGGTGCAAAGCGGGAGACAAAAAATTCTGGTATGGGCTGATTGCCATCGAAGCATGACTGTTACTACTGTTACTCTCCAGACGTTCACGAACGCAGGGGATGAATAGGTGGAGGGAGGCGGGACTTCGTATATGAAATAGACTGTAATTAGCGCATCTCACTGTTGCAACGGCGGCGGCCTGAAAATACCCGGATGTTTATTTTTTATGCAACCTTGCAGCGTTCATAAGTGTTATTTTCGCCACCGATCCGATTACCTACATTCCAAAGGTTATTTAATTTGTCATTTCATGGGTTCTGTAGCCATTTAAAACATAACCATTTTTTTTCAAAAACTTTAACGTAGAAACTGAAAAATTTACCACGCTAACGTTTTCTAATAGGTAAGTTCTTCCAGTGGAAAACGACATCTCAGGAGTGCACTCAAGCACACTCTTAGCGCGGAGTTGTCATCGATTAAATATTGATAAACCTTAATTTAGTTATTTCTTAAATGCATTTTATACTTTTGTGAGAGAATAAATACAAACATAGCCGCATGCTTCTATTTACATAATTTTTTGTCATGGGTCGGCGTTTAAGAATCAACCACCCGACGTAAATCTACCTATCGAACTGTCTGTATTTATATACTAAGTGTTATATATTTCATGTTGTTGACTATGTGTAAACGACAAGTATTCATGTAACTGTACTTACGGTTATTATAAAATAAACTATTATTGTATTTTTATTACTACTTTTATTCTACGAAGAAAATATGCGTTAAGCTCTACGCCTTCCATAAACTGTTGGGTCGGGGTGGTGTAGCTAGTGTAGCTACATGGGGAAACAAATATGAGAACTTTAAAAAAATAAGATTACTAGCAATGCAACTGTGAGTATTCCCGTTAGCCCCTCCAGCTAAGCTAATGCTTGTGATAGGAGTGAGCTCACGTCAATAGTTGATTGGCCTGGATGGGGATGGGACCCGGAACCTATCAGCTACGAGGGCGGCCCTCTAACGATATTGACGCGCTCTAGGATATTGACGCCTTTTTATTGTAGTAATTACTTTATAGTATGTAGTAATTAAATTATTTACTAAGCCTTTTGTTATTTCAGCAAATAATTTATAAATACGAGGCAATAGGTACATAAATCTTAGCTGTGATTACAAAATGTTTAGTAAATCTACAAAAATATACTAGGAACTACAAAAATCGTTTGCAGACGTAATTTTTTATTGATTTTAAATTTTATAATAAATAATACAACGATGTTTTTCGAATAATTTCTATTCTTTATTCTCAGTAGGTACAGTTATAAATCAGACAACAGTTTTGACACCTCTACAAAGGGAGGCTTCAAAGGTGTAAAAGCTGTTTATTTTATTTATCTTATCATTTCGATTATACTTAATTAATTTTGAACCAATCAATTAGTAAGTAATGTTATTTTTTTGGCACGAATCCCGTTTTTAATTTAGAATTAATATTTTACATTGTTTTAAGTAATAGAACGGATTCAGATGCGCTATTCATGCAGGTTAGACCTTAAACGCTGGTAACACAAAATATTACCAAAATAGGTATTGGGTACCTACATATTATTAGTGTAGCATAATAATTATTTAAATAATCCATCGCTGACAGCCCGCACTAAAACTCTCAAAGCATCTGGTATCACAGCTATCACTATATTAGTTCCTCATCCCTTACAAGCTATGTAACGAAACAGTTTACGTAAAATATTTCTTAGAACTAATATAAAAAGTTATGTTAAAATAATTCCGTTCTTCCAAGTCTCCTCGTTTCGCTTGAGTATTAATATAATATAATGGATTATCGTCTCCATTTAGACTTGTCAAATATAATAACGAGGGGATATATATCGAAAAAGAGAGGATTGCAAGTTATACAATTAGTTGTTTAGTTTTAATTGTGATTTGTGATACAGTAACCTGGAACGGGGCGGATTGTTTACATCATTTTTATTATGTTATGTCTTAAACGCTTAGAACCAAAATTATCTGTGTCACACGAAATTAGGAAGGCACCTACTTAATCATAATTTTATTGTGTTTTCTTTCGTAGGCATGTTCTACTTATATTAAAATTATACCGTGGGCACAGTAATTGTGCTGAAATTTATCTATAATATAAAACACGTGAATGTAGTCATTTAAGTAATTTTAGTTGTACATTTGCGGTTTTAGTAAAAGGAACTGTATTTTATTAATAAATCTCAAATATAAATCCAACTCAATCAATCATGTATCCGTTAAAATTGCATGGAACTAAAAAAATATTGATTAAAAAAATATAACTATATATTTTTTAAATCTCTTTTAAAAACTTTCTCGAAAATAATGTATGTACAAAATTATGATAACGAATAATAATTTTATCGGGACTGTGTCCGATTCCCATTGCCCTAATTCTACCTTAGATTAAAACACCCTGTGAAACTTTAATACTTCTTTTTTTTTGATACATTTGGTATGTAACAAAAATATCAGATTCAAAACATTATTACTCAAAGAAATGATCTCAACATTTATCACCTGTTGGCACTCGTTAACAGATTAATTAATGCATCCGTGATTAAATTGAAGCATTCATTATTTTTAACACCTATTAGGTCCTAAATGAATTCTGATATGAAACAAACATGTTCATTGGGAACCCATTCATAGATCTGTGATTAAAATCAACGAGATTATAAAATAAAAGTAAGTATTAGATATTTACAATACAGATACGTTTGGAAATAATAATTAATTAAAACTAACTATTTACATTGATATTTTATTGTCACCATATTTAAATTGGTGAATTACTTCTAACGACGCTCTGTTTAACCGGCTTCTTGTTTTGCAAATGGTTTAGTTTAGTAACCATTTCAGAATTCCGAGCTTCCGCTCCGAAATTAATACTTTGTTCAAAAACTAGTATATCTAGTTGCTCGTTCCCAGGGTCGGCATAAAAAATAAAGTAATTAAATACTTCAAGTAAACCCTGTTTCAAAAACAGTTTCATTTAGATTTCAACAAAAAAAATAACCTTTTTATTAACCATGTTTCCAACTTAGCTGCGAACCCTTGCGGCTGCCAAATGTTGAAAAAAAGTCTTGAACACCAATCAAGTATTTGAGCACTGAAAATTCAAACTAATTAAAACTAAAATTTGCGAATTCGAATGACGTTTCATGAGTTTCTTTTAAGGGATGTATTGGTAATATATGGATGTATACAATAGTAAATACCTATGTACCCATTATGGTACAATAGAATATAGGTGTGAGGGTTGGGATACCCCTTTAGGGCGATCAGTCCCTCAATAAAGAAACACACTGCAGTAACATGTTGCTTATAAACTAAATGAATTCAAGCTAAATTTACAGTATTGTATAGTTCTATAAGAAGCTTCGGCATAAGTAGTAAAAAAATCGGATCGCTTTCGTGAAATCAACCAATAGCATCGAAGCTTCTTTTGACTTATACAGCACTGTAACTATTTGCATTTATCAATCATACCTTAATCTTGTTTTTTTTTATAAACTTTAAAAAGTAAATACTTCAAATCTAAATTGCTGTTTATAAGCAACACACACATTATCCCAAACCTCTGTACGTCTAACTTACAATGTAACTAAATATAACTTCTATTACTTAGGTATAAAAGTCACTTTCGATCTTTCCCGTGAGCCATCGGGAAACGAAAGACAGGCGACTTGTACAAAAATAATAAATATTATTTTTATTATCTTGACCACAAGTACTTCGATATCACGCTATGGAAACTCCAGCCGTAACACCCTCTAGTGGTGCATAGCGATCTCAGCATTTATCTAGGTCCTGGAGAATAATACATTTTATATAATATTCTATAAGCCTTGTAACGAAAGCTTCGAACAGCTTAATACTCGGTTGGAAAATTCCGCTTTAACATAAGATTAAGCAAAGTGAAATGATGTGACACTAGCGCTTCTGCAGTACTTATGTACGAGATTAAGGGGTGGTTAATCGTATCCGAGTGGTGCCGGGATCGTTTCCTACCCTGGTCAATTGAACAATTCCTTCAGGTCCAAAATGGTCACTTTCTCAAAGGGACCATTTTCCGAAAGCCCATTCTTAGTGTGAGCATTTAACTTTATTGAAGGGGCTAAGGGCTGTTATCTATATTAGGAATATGGTAACTTTACATTGTTTATTACGATTATGTTAAAAAAGCTCTGACGTCATCGTGTAACGCTACGTCATCTGACGATTTGCACGGATAGAGTGGCCGGGCGGCGACGAGAGCCCCGAACGTCCGTAAAGAAGCTTCGCTTCAAAAAAATCTACAACTAGGTTACTAAAGTGTCACATCTACTTAGTTTAATCTTATAGAACAGAAGACAATGGCTATTGGTAGAACAAGCGCAGTATGGCGAGTGCACACCTACGTCACAAATAAATGCTTCGATCTAAGTATACACTCAAATAGTATTGTCAGGGCGGCTGCGAGTCTGTAGCATGGTACCGTAGCTGTGCTGTTATTAATTAAAACCTTTGTCAGATTTTCTTCCCATGTATCATGAGACATTGCCTTTAAAATTACAATTAAATACTGTATATTTACACATGGCACAAATTCACACTCGCACGCTATGGATCTAAACAAATTGTCATATACCTATACTATAACAATATCTTTCACATTGTAGGTAAATAGGTCATATTTAATAAAACACATTATCTTATTTGATGGTATAACTTTGAATAGGTATCGAACGATAGGAATGTCGGTGATTTTTTGGTATTATATTTATTACTTTACACAAGTACACTCTAGTACTTACCTATATATCTATTCTAGGTATAGATACGTACGTATTTAGACCATTACTTTAATTGGGACTATTTTTTCAAAATATTTTTTCGTTATTCCAATCTTACGTACCTAAACGTATAATTCTTTTCGCATTTTTAATAACTGCAATTGACGAATAATTCATTATGATAGTTTAACGTATCCACATCAGTGAAAGTTAATAAAAAAAAAAAATGTTTACTCGTGGACTTTATCCTTTCTCTTAAGTGAGATTCTGAGTACTTAGGTATATCAAAATAATTGATTTGAAACTAAATTTACGTAAGTATTTGAGTTTAGGGGTACTCTGGGATATCTATGGCATAGAACAACATGGTTGTTGTATATAACAAATCCAATGAAATCTGTAAAACTAGTGTAATTTCAATTTAACAATCATTCATTAGAAAACGTAGATTATTACCAGTTGAACGCAGATTTGCATTATGAATTCAAACCACACTTACTTTTGCGAACTGAAACCAACCTACACTCACTCGGATTAGGGTTGTTTTGTCAGCAGCAGTAAGCGTAGATTGGTTATATTCTGCAAAGCTATATCCAACGTACAAAAATAGATTGTAGACCTCTTCAAGCCTTCAACCTTTATTCATTTCAATCAAAGTTCGAAGGGGAATTATGTTTTAACCCTCAATTAATCTTCAGTTTGTCAATGTAAAGCTTGTTTAACGGGAGCCTTATATTTACAGCACGGGATGGATCGATACTATTTGCATGACCCTAACTATGGTTGACTTTACATTTCAGTGTAGCCTTAAAAAAAACGCTATTTCAATATTCCGGTATTGTGCGATATGCATAAAAAAATACTATTAAAAAATTCAGTAGAAATTATTGAATGTAATTTTGACTGTAGGTACAATCCTTGACCGTGCATCTCTTCTGAATCATTTGTTATACAACGTTCGCGCTGGATGGTCGTCTCTCCTACACCCTCGCTCCGGTTACTGCTAAACCCTTGGTACACGAGCAGGGGCTTTGACCATCGACAGACAATCCTGTGCGGGCATTGTAGAACAAACAGCAATGCAATTGATATCTCATTTAGAAAACAGTTCTAGAGCAGACATGGGTTTACATCTGGTTGCAATTAATTGTCGTCATCTACGTATCATCCGTGTCTAGTAGCTACTTGTGCTATGTTTGACGTTCAACTGGAAGTTCAGGCGTATGAGTGTAGTGTGACTGGTTCGAAGTCGTCGTGCGTGGCGGGCCTGAGAGGCTGTCGATGAGGCGGGGGCGGTGGCGGAGGCAAGAGGCTGGTTCCTTCAGGAATGTACACGTTCGTCACACGCTCCTATGGGGAAATTATTAGCAATTTGAAACAATCTACTAGACCAATTCTTCTTTTAATCTTGTCGTTGTAGCTGATGCAGCTATTTCCTCGCTTCTCTATCGAGAGTAACCTCTTTGCTTCCTTATACGACATAACACAACCAAATAGATATTATGTTGCAGGAAATCAATGTGGGAGCGATAAAAAAAATACATACTCTTAGATAGTACCTACCTATTCGAATTAATTATCGTTAAGTATAAGTCATAGAGGTCAAATATTTTTAGCAAGACGATAATTTCAAATGATACCCTACGAATATGGGAGAACTTTTAACGACTATGTAAACATAGGAACTTAGGTGACTAAAACAAAATTTTGATACACACCTGGTTTTTGTCGTATTTAAAGATCCCTTGAAACCGGTTGGTTCGGCGCTCCATGGGCTCAACGCCGGGCCCCCCGGGGCCCGTGGCGCAGCTGTAGTTAGGGTTGTGGAACGATATGTGCCCGCCTGGCTCGCGATAGTCCTCCTTCAGTTCCCCCTCGCGATCTCTAGTTATTCTCACTGTAAATGTTAAATTTCTCATTTATCACTTTTCAGAGGTTGTCGTTACTCTTATCCGTTTTGGAATCAAAACTCTCCTTATGATCGTCATCAGCTTACATATATTTACTATTAGACGTATCATTTTACTGGTGTTCGCCACCGTTCTACAATAATCAGTTGTCAGAGAGGAGACCGGTATGTCTTCATTAGGCCATTCCCTCATTTCACGCGAATCATATTTTATAATGACTTAAGTACCAAAACTCACCACATATGATCGCGATCACCACTATCGACATTATAATAAAGATCATAATCGCAATGATGATGATGATGAAGCTGGTGCTGCTCTCGGGCACAGCTGTGGGCTGCGGCGACAGGTCGCTGTCGATTGGAATGTCCGAGTAGTCGTAGAACGACGGGTAGTGCGACGGAAGTTTGTTGTCAATGTGGTTCTTGGGCTCTACAAAAATAGGGAGCATTTTATTATTCTGGAGCCATTGGGAAACAGGTACCTGGTTATTTAAAAGTTACCTTAATATTTTGGGAAAGAAGTATTAAAACACACGTAAGGAAGAAGTTTGGACTGTTCGAGACTGAGCCTTTGAACGCATAGAGGACATGACGTTGTATTAATATCAAATTCCTTTAAATTCGGCGTATTACTATTATTTTATGATACATTTTGAATTCTCCATTATATTTTAGTGTTGTGACGTTTACCTGTCGAACAGGGCCGAGGATCGATATCGTCTGGACATCCACAGATATAACCGTGTTGTCTAAAGAAGCAGAGGTGGGAGCAGCCCCCATTGTCCTCTTTGCACGGGTTCCAGCCATGCTGTTTGTCGGCCGACACAGCTTTTATCTCCATTGTCATCTCCAAATCAGACCTTAATGCTATGACATTTTTCCCCGTCTTCTTGTCCGCTCTCATTACGGCTTTTTTGTACCAATCCGTCCAGTAGATGTAGTCCTTGAACTGGAATTGTAATTATAATAATGTATATTTTAGTTTTCAAGGTTAGGTTAGAGGAATGGTGGGGAAGATTTGTATGTGAAGTGATCAAATTGTAAATTGAAGGGTGGCGGTTTAAACATAATTTAGAAATGTCTGAGTTGGGTGTTTGGGTTACCTGTGTCATGCCAAATGGATTAGTAGTTTCTGGTATCAACTGCACCCGATGCTGTCCATTCAAGTCGGAAGTGTCGATTCTGTGCCTTAAAGCGTCAGTCCAATACAACCGCCTGTCTTTGTAATCAATCGTTATGCCATTAGGAAAGCCTATATCTTTTTCGACAATCTTCTGCCTTTGGCTACCGTCTAAGTATGCTCTCTCTATGCATGGTGTGTGGCCCCAGTCGGTCCAATAGAGGTACCTAAAAGAAACATATTGAATAACCGTATATGTTTATACTGATTTATTAGCGACTAGCTGTGCCCCGCGACTCCGTCCGCGTTCTGTTGGAAATTTTCCTGAATTTTCTTTGCTATAAACCTCACGGAGCCCGAGACCTTTCCAACGAATGCAAAACCTTGGAAATCGGTTCGTGCGTTCTGGAGTTATAGCGTCAGGAAGGAAAACCCGACTTATTTTTATATAGTAGACTAGCTGTGCCCCGCGACTCCGTCCGCGTTCTGTTGAAATTTTTCCTGAATTTTCTTTGCTATAAACCTCACGGAGCCCGATACCTTTCCAACGAATGCAAAACCGTGGAAATCGGTTCGTGCGTTCTGGAGTTATAGCGTCAGGAAGGAAAACCCGACTTATTTTTATATAGTAGATTACTTGCATAACAGTGCAATACTCACCCTTTTGCTGGAAATAGTGCCAAAGCTCTGGGCTCGCTCAAATTGCTGAGCAAAGTTTTTCTGGAAGATCCATCCAATCTTGCGACATCAATAGTCTGCAATTAAAAATCATTTAGTACTTAGGTACTTGTTCTATAGGTAGCCGTAGGGAAGTCGTAATTAGGTACCTTGTATTCATTGTCAGTCCAGTAGATGTTATTTGCTATCCAATCTACACCGAAGCCGTTAGGTACACCCATGTCGCCCTTGACGACATCTCTAGTGTCACTCATGTTCAACATATTTATTGACCTGAAATTAACATAACAAATATTTAAAAGTAAAGCAGAAGAATTACATTCTGTTGTCAGGTAAACTCAAAAAACAATACAATAAGCACAAAAGCTATGTTGATGATCCTTTAACTTTACCTTATAGCATGACTTTCTACATCCGTGAAGAATAGCAGCTTACTGTCCCAGTGAAAGTCAACAGCCACAGCGGTATGCACCTTGGTGGGCAACGTAACGTCCCACTGTTCTGGGGTGTCGAACGAAATCAGAGCAATGCTGCTCTTCGTTGCGAAGTATAAAAAGCTTTCAGGGTACTCCCGACAGGTTCTCGAGTTGGGTTCGCTCGTATTGAAGAGTAATCCGGTAGGGCACGCGCAGGTGTAACCTTGGGGTGAACGAAGACAGAGGTGTGAACAACCACCGTTGTTGTTACCGCAAGCATTCTCTAATTCACGTTCACCCTGTGAAAACAAAAGACAGTTGATTTATTGATTGGTTAAACAATATTTATTCGGGACTGGTACTGGTACATTCCCACCGCTGTTGGCACTGTTTGACCCTTGATGAGTCTCGGGGAAAAGCTGGTTTTTACTGGAACCCGCACGAATTTAATCGAAAGTAAGAATAGGATTCGTTGGAAGACAACTATGTACTTCTTTTGCAAAGTGGGAGATAAACAAAATATATGGAGGTGAGTTAGCATGATCTTGTTCAAAGAGTAAAACTCACCTGAATCGCACGAATATCCATAAGCCCTTCCAAGTCCTTTCTTATCACGATAGAATTCTTGCCGCTAACTTTATCAGCTCTATGCAAAGCTTGAGTCCTCCAGTCAGTCCAATACACGTGTTGACCGACGATCACAATGCCATATGGATATGGAACATTGCTCCGGATAGGGCGGCGATCTTTGCCGTTGAAATCAGAACTTTCAATAGTGAGAATCTTAGCGTCGTTCCAGTATAGACGACCTTCTATTCTGTCTATAGCTAGACCGTTCGGCCATTTTATATTGTTTTCAATGATAACCCGCCTGTAAAAAAATGTTGATTTAGTTTTTGATATTATTCTTAGCATAGTACTTATATAAGTTTGTCGTGACTTAATTATTCATATACCTGTTTTGGCCATCCATGTCGGCTCTTTCAATTTTAGCGGATGTTCCCCAGTCCGACCAAAACATGTACCCATACTCATAATGTAATGCTATAGCTCGAGGTGAATCTGGAAATGGATTTATTTTATAACATTGCTTGATATTTAGTAACTAATGTCAATGTTCCTAAATATTTCTTCTTACCTAAACCCGTCCATACCAGAACTTTTCTATTGGTGCCATCCAATTCGGCTACTTCAACGCTGTTGCGTCCCCCATCCGTCCAGTAAATCTAAACAGAAATGTATTAATGACTTCAAATTTTCATGATATTGCAAAGTCAAATGGTAATTGGATATTTTACCTTGCGTCCAGTAGAGTCGATAACAATTCCATCAGCTGTATGCAAACCTTTTCCAATGATGGTTTCAACATTGCTACCAGCTTTGTTTGCTCGTTGAATTGTTCTTTCGCCGGTATCCGTCCAATAGATAAGACCTTCAATGAACGATAAATTACTCATAGTAAATATATGATATTTTATTAAAGCTTACATCAATTTTAAATCAAATAGTCTTACCAGTTTTATGGTCTACATCAACGCTGAAAGCATTTTTCAGTGGAGGTAATGGTAGCACGACGTCAATGAGATAGGGCACATCTAACGACACCACGCGAATATCGACACGATGGGCGAATATTAAAAAGTTAACTGGCCCGTTGGAACATGTTTTACCATCCTTCTGGAAATCATATCAAAATATCAGATCATTTTCCGTTTTGATGAATATTTAGGATCGAAAATATATA
Source organism: Notodonta dromedarius (assembly GCA_905147325.1). Classification (NCBI taxonomy): domain Eukaryota; kingdom Metazoa; phylum Arthropoda; class Insecta; order Lepidoptera; family Notodontidae; genus Notodonta; species Notodonta dromedarius. Next base: position 8,219,260 of record LR990165.1, on the reverse strand, counting down.
GTAGGTATACAAACATTTAGTCTAATGCCAATAGGACAAGCACACGATCGCCCCCCTGGCTTCAACAAGCAAAGATGTGAGCATCCACCATTATTCTTTCCACAACTGCGAAAGAAAAAATATTAAAATAAGTGGATAATACGTCTACAAAGCCCAAGTACCATTCAATTGTATAGTGTCTTACCGATTTGGACTCTTTAGCCTTTCTTTATGGAACACCCTGACGTCCATAAGGCCAGCTACGCCGGCGCCTAGTGTGCGTCTATTTTTCCCCGTATACTTGTTAGCTGCTTGAATTGATTGCGTATCCCAATCAGTCCAAAATACTTCGTCTCCGTACAAGTCCAGACCGAAAGGATGGGGAAGATGTTGACCTTTAAAATTATTATTCATTATGAGTTTGCCAAGACATTAGTAAACATCATTTGATTGATATCGACCTCAAAAAATATAACTTTTTTATAAAAATAGTTCGTAGTCTCTTTATATTGCCATTTTAAACAGAAAATTACCTATCAATATTTTCCTTCCGGTGCCGTCCATATTTGCATACTCGATAGTCTGGTTTCCACCATCAGTCCAATAAATACGGTTGTTAGCGAAATCAAGCGCGAGACCGTTAGGCCACGTCATGTCACCGAAGATCAGGCGGTTGCGGTTTCCTCCGTCCATGTCTGCTCGTTCGATGCACGGCGTTGCACCCCAATCTGACCAGTACATTACTCCAGCTGTAAAAAATAATTGATTATTAATAGTTAAATTGCTAGTCATTACGTACTATAAGTATTTCTAGATATTACTCAAATATTAACCTTTTGGATCCACAACAATATCTCTCGGCTTGTCAATGTTATCCCAAGCAAGTAATGTCCTCATGCTACCATTAGCGTTGGCCACTTCTATTCTATTTGTCCCAGCATCAGTCCAATACAATTTGTCAGTCAACCAGTCGTACGCTAAACCGGCCGGCCAAACTGTAACGAACACAATAATTTTAAGAAAGGTTATTTATTATTTAGTACCAGATAAAGATATAATCATGTACTTACTGAGATTTGAACCAACGATGACGGTTTGGTGGGAACCATTCAGACTAGCTCGATTGATGGTGTCCTTCTCAACGTCAGTCCAAAATATGGAGTTGCTTTTGTGATCCCAATCCAAAGCCACAGCAGATTTTATGCTTTCCACTGGAATCACCTAGTTGTAAACACATTTTTTAATAAATTCACTGGTGACGTGGATGTTTGCATTAGTTCTAATGAATGTTCTACTTGGAAACTTACCATATCCAGAGAGTCAGTTTGCTTCTTGGGATTTAATTGTTTCAATCTAATGTCCTTGCGGCGTGCATAGAGCAGTAATTTTTCTGGTGTTTCTTCACATGTTCGGCTGAAGTGCAGATAGGAATTTAAGTACTCCAGAATTAATTTTATGTTTCAAGAGTTAAATTAAAAGTATATTTACCCATCTGAATTGAGATTAAAACCAACAGGGCAGCGGCACGAATGGTCATTGCTATTTGGAAGACAAAAGTGAGAGCATCCGCCGTTGTTGACCGCACAGCGATTCTTGTAGGTCCTTAATTGTCTTAGCGGATGGTAACTAAAATAGAAATACTAATAAATAAATATCGCCAGACTGACACACGAACTGTATGGTCCCAAACTAAGCAACGCTTGTAATATGGGTACCGTACAATGGACTGGGGGCGATCCCAGTGACACCCAGACCTAGGCAAATTACGAAAAGGCCATTTCCGAAATTGGCCCCGGCGAGAATCGAACCCTCAACCACCATACGCAGTGATCCGAGCGGCCTACGCTCGAACCACTGCGCCAAACGGTCGTCAAAAGTTCCCCATTAATTTAATTATTTTCATCTAACTACTAGTAATGTACCTGTGGATATCCATGGGAACGTTAAGACCGGCGTGTACTGTCTGTATTCCCATTCCAGTATTCTTGTTCACTGTTGAAATGCTTTTCGTGTGCCAGTCGGTCCAATAAATAGCGTCTTCAAACAGCGTTAACGCAAATGGGTGAGGTAATCCTTTATTAGTTATCTGTGGAGAAATTCGCAGAATTATTACTCAAACTACTTTTACTTAGATTATTGCTTTAGTAGAATCTATATACCCTTTTTCGATTTCGTCCGTCAAAAGAAGCTTTCTCGATGACATGGTGTTTAGCATCCGCCCAATAAATGTTGGACTCCATATAGTCGATAGTCAATCCGTTAGGCCAGAAAATTTTATCCACTATGATACTCTTACGTCTGCTACCGTCCATGTCTGCTCGTTCTATCTTTGGTGTGGGACCTGAAACATGATTTTCAGATTGGGTAAAAAAAAGTTCGGCAACCTCGCATAGACATGAAAATTCAACCGGCCTGACCCAGCAAGCTAATCAACGGCTAATGTAATATTTTTATACCAAAAATATTGAACAAATTCCTAGCAAGCATCATAATAGAATGTTGTGTGTTTACCCCAATCAGTCCAAAACACTAAAGCGTCTCCAGGATGCACAGCTATAGCTCTTGGTTTATCCAAATCATTTGCTGCGAGAACAGCCCTCTGGGAACCATCTAGTGTCGTAACTTCAACCCTTCTAGTTCCTGAATCTGTCCAAAACAACAGATCGTGGATCCAGTCCACGGCTACTCCACTTGGCGTTTCTAAGCCCCACCTTATGACATCTAAAATACACATAATTATTATAATAACGTTTTCGTATCATGTCTATATTATTACAATGATTGTTCTTTTAAGAATTACTGTTACCTGTCAAATTGTTATTATTCATTTGCGCAACTCTTATCACTCTCAAGTTATTCTCCGTCCAAAATATGAGTTGTTTTTCGTAGTGATAGTCCAGAGCGACTGCATTATGGAGGCCCTTCACTACTGACATGTAATTATCTCCTGTCAGCCACACCTGAACAATAAATGCCGCTTTATCATCAAAGTTCCTGTTTTGACTCAATTTTTATCAGCATTAATTTTTTTATGAATATCTCATTACAGGGGTTCCTCTATGATCTTACCTGGCGAATCCCAACGCGATTAGAAAACAGCAAAATTGGTGATTCTCCTGTAGGTTTACAAGATCTACCATCAGGCCGCAACACATAGCCCGTCATACAACCACATTTGAAACTACCAACGGTATTTGAACAAGTCTGCGAGCACACTGGGTCCTGTTCGTACATACATTCGTCGATGTCTCTGCAACTGTTAACAGAACCAGACATTTCTATTCTGTCTCTTATTAATCAAAATAAAATAGCTTTTATCATTTGGCTATTAACAGTTACTTACGTGAAATTATTGTGCATGTCCAAGAGAAAGCCCAAAGGACATGTGCAACCCGGATGCCCTTCAAACGTTGTGATACACATTCCAGCCTCACATTTATCTTCGGCAGTGCAGTCCCTGTTCACAGGGCATTTCTCTTCGTCATCCCCAGCAGGACAATCTTTCATACCGTCACAAACGTGTTTCCTGTTCACACAGTTCCTGAAAACGCTGCTGACAAGATGGTCCTGGCTTTTGCAAGTGTACTGATCTTCTTCACAATGTACTTCGCAGTTCATTTCGTCCTCCCCGTTAGTGCAATCGCGGACGCCGTCGCAAAGCCATGTTTTCTGTGCAGTTTTGAAAATGCATCCATTTAACAACGAGAAACTAAACTAAAAACATGTCTGGTAGCAAGTGGCATATACTATTTGATATTCAGTTAAGAAATTAACTAGATAATTGAATGATTTTGTGAGTTTCGATTGATGAACATGAAAAATATGGCCTGAAATTTCAAGACTGTTGTCGATAGCGCTTCAATGCTCACCAGCACGCATCGTCTATCAGCGCAAGTGTACTCGTCATCGGTGCAGTTCCGCATGGAGTTGGGTTCGCAGTTGAGCTCGTCCTCGCTGTCCGCGCAGTCCCGCTCGGTGTCACATCGCCAGCGGTCGGGGATACACTTGCCGTCGCTACACCTGTTGCGTGAATAAATTAAACGTTTTAAGATCGCTTCCATTAGGTCTTTTGCAAGCCATACTTCATAAGAGCTTCACGCGTCAGCTCAATTGCTCAAATTAAATTTATAGCAGACAGATAAAATTATAATAAGATATCGCCATAGCAATGGCTAAAGTGTTATTTCATATTCAGATATATTTAGTTTTGAGTATTTTAATGTTCCCATCTCTTATACCTGAACTCGCCAGCATTGCAGCTGCCAGGCAGCATGGGACAGGCGTCCTCGTCGGTCCAGTCCCCGCAGTCGTTGTCGCCATCACACTGGAAGTCCTTGCGGATGCACTTCTTGTTGTCGCATTGAAAGTCATTCTCACCGCAGCGAATTAAGTCCACAGCTGATGGAAGAGTTGAAAAGTCTTAATAAGATATAGAGTAATGTAAAAGTCCTTGAGTCCTGATGGGAGGCTACCTCGAATATTACTGAACAAATTTTATTATAGTTACCCAGGTTTAGGATAATTGTTTAACCATGGTAAAGTTTATTCATTTGGAGCCAAGCGGCAATAGATATATTTTATTTACCCGTCTCATTTGTGTATACTAACTAATAGACCATATGTTGAAATAAAACTATTTTACGGATTTTATCGCGTTTATTTACTTTTTTATGTTCCCGACGTTTCGGCTGCTTTACAGCAACCATGGTCACGGGGGGACTGAGGTGTTAGACGTCCTGATGTCATAGTTAATAACTGGGTACCCTCATATTTAGTTGTTGTTTGCGGTCCGATCCACGCAGAAAGTGCTCACGGTGTCTCGAGGTCTTGCAATGGTACGCTTGGTTAGACCATATGTGTTGAATCAAGCCAAAATAATAGTAGACTCACGGCAGTCAGCCTCATCAGAATTGTCAGGACAGTCTGCCTCCTTGTCGCAGCGCCAATGCTGCGAGATGCACTCCCCGATGGCACACATGAACTGGTTGTCTCGACATCTAAATGATTCAAAAGAAGTTATATGTATACAGGTTGAAACAGAAAGGGTATACTTTTTTTTCAAAACTTAACTTTGTAATTCTTAAACTATCAGCTTTGGAGAAAACTTGAAAACAAAAGGTGTTATAGGAATACAGCTGTTGACAGATTTCACAAGTCTACAACACCTTTAGCCTTCTTCAGCTGTCCCACAAAGCCGATAGTTTTAGATTTACAAAGTAAATTTGCAAAAAAAATTGTATACCCTTTTTGTTTCATCTAGTATATTATATCAGTTGTTGCTCCATTTAAGTATTATTCTTATGGTTATTTTACAATGAGTGTGTGGGCACACCGTGCAGAATTACCAAACAGTAAAGCGGTTGTACTGTTTATTTCTGTATTACTTGAAAGCACCGCGCCTTCACCCGTGCTCTCATTGCGAACGGAACCTTTCTTGACAAAGCAGTTGTGGTTATGCGAGATCATGATTTGTGATAACCTTGACGGCTCGTCTTCACAGACGCTATCCATGGAAGTCAACCTTGGGTTGAAATTGTCTTATTCCAAGAAAGAGAAACATTACCTCAAGTAGTGTGTATATTTATACGTGACATTGTATTATAAATGTTTTTCCATGTTTTGATACCGATATTCTAGGTTATCATTCCGACAATAATAATGCGCAAAGTATTGTACCTAATTCATACATCACATGTAAATACCTATATATGTAACCCACGTCCCGCCATCAAACTGAACAATTTGCCATTGAACTTTCTTTTTATCAGAATAAATCAAATTAGGCCGAAATAGATAAAGTACCTACTTCTCCGAACCGAAGCTTATTTTTTCCATAAGTAGGCACCTACTCACCTAATCGAAATTAGATATCGGTACTAATATTTTTTCCCTATTACCATCAATGTAATTTTGATGATATTTTTATATACATTTTGCTCATCGAACCATCTTAGAAGTTCAGAAGTCTGTGCCTTTGCATTCTTACGAATTAACACTTGATATTTAATACGATTGAGTATTTTTTTCCACCTCCTTACCGCCTTGAACTATAAATAGGCATTTACATAATAATTAGTGCAAAGCTTCGATACTGGAGTGTCTCGAGGCCTTTGTCCTAAGAAGTCTATTTTCCGCTCATACGTAACCTCGGCGTCATAGTCGCCACCCCTATGTGTTCTTATAATGTTAATCATGTCGATTATTTGTTCTATAATGAGCCCTCCCACGGAAGCTGGATATATCGGGCGACTAGCTTCACGGGACGTAGGGTGAGCGTAGGCGCGTCGCCATGGTAGCGGCCTCACCCCCACTCGCTGGAGGGAGAGACCGCCCCCTCCCTACCCACAGACCCCCGACGTATTGATCTACAGACCGCTACGAGCCCTGCACAGCGCAGTATAAAATAAAATCCCGAAGTGGTCCCGCCGAAACTTTTAATGATATTCTATGGGATTATTATCAGTTTTAGATTTCACTTATTTTTGTGTGAGTTTTATAGAATAGCAAGGTTTATGATAATGAAAAGCATATGCATTCATTATGCATTATTTATGTACTGTCTCAACGTAACAGTACTACAATATTTATTCTGCTATATTACAAATCCCTTTAGATTGCAGACCAGATGGCTTCGCAGCTACGGGTGGCGAACGCTCAGAGCTTTAGCTCTTGAATGGTACTCTACCAATTGTACCAATAAACCACTAGAGTGTGTGTGTGCACCGGATCAAAGATAAATTGGTCAGAATTAGCGATTTGAAGGTAGTCCGTTCTATTGATTCCAAAGTTAAGTTCGGTTTGTTTAAGGTGTCGCGGGCCGTATGTCACAATGTACAAGCGGACGCCCGGGAATATCGCCGGCATATTGGTCCAAAGTCGAACGACTTACAGACCCTATCGTCGCTGTGACCTTAGCTCTGCTAGTTGATAACACTAACGAGGAATACTGGGAATTGGAACAGCCGGCGCGGAATAATGTTGACATTTAAAGAGTTAAACGCAAATAATAAATCACATCTTGATTTTGTTTGCTTCACTTTATTGGTTTTTCTTGCAACTTCCACCGTGTCGGAATTCATAGATATCTGTGTGACTAATTACTACAAACGTTGAGTGGCATTTTATACATAAGCGTCCTTAATGCCAACTTGAGCTGGTTTGGATTGGACGCTCTGAATGTTATAAATAACCATTCTTGGAAGGCACAAAGCGTCATCTACAAAGACATATTTTGCCATGTAGGTAGGTTATAAAGTACGTGTTACGCAAAATAGGTGTCACAAGAAATGGTTAGTATGTAGATATTACCGTATAAAATACACCATATAATACGGCGTCGTTTGGTTTCATAAGTGGGTCGGAACCATAAATTGCAAAAATACTCTTACAATTTGCTGCGATAAGACTGAATCTATTGTTCCTATTTTTATTTTTAACTGACTGTGGGAGGAAGTTCTCAATTCGAATTATATGGTTTTTAAATAAAATATAGTGAAGAAAGAGTTTCTCTTAATATGCAGAAGCAATTTCGCAGCCCACATGAACACCCTCGTTTGTGATTTTCGATGACGCAGACTGTGTCGTAGATATAAATTCATGGTTGGGCCACATGACGTCATCCGGCTTCGATTGATGGCAGAGTGGGTGAGGACGCGACGATTTATATCACCTAATATAAATCTGTTGAGTCCGTCTATAGAACTATTTATAGACAAAGTTTCGAGTTGATTTGAATCGTGCATGTGGGTTTATGTACTACAAAGTGCCTCCACTTGTTAAATTAAAATTCAAATTCAAATCCAAATCGTTAATTTTGTTTAGGCCTACGGGGCACTTACAATTTTTCAATTGTCAATTTTTCAAATTTTTTTTCTTATATCTACAACCGGATCGGAACGCGATCTCGACTGAGAAGATCCGGCAAGAAACTCGGCTAGTTCAGTTAAGATACTCTTGTCAATTATAGAGTATCATCAATTATGATCAGCACCATCTTGTATGTAGTTTATACTCTTGTATGTATAATTATCATCATCATCACCACCCATAGCTTGTAGCCCAATACTGGGCATCGCTATAACCATAAAATGTTCGTGTCACTGTTTGACCGTCGACGGGTGGTTCACCTGTCTGTCTCTACCAAATTATCCACATCATTGGAAATAAGTTAATCACTACATAGTATAAAACAAAGTCGCTTCCCGCTGTCTGTCCCTATGTATGCTTAGATCTTGAAAATTACGCAACGGATTTTGATTATTTTTTTTAGTACATAGAGTGATTCAAGAGGATGGTTTATATGTATAACTAGCTGAGCCCGCGACTTCGTCCGCGTGGAATTTAACTTAACAAATAAGCCCGCTCCCGCACGACAGGACCCATTTTTTCATTTTTTAAAATTTTGTTTTTCTAAAATAAAAGTAGCCTAAGTTACTGCTTATAACATCAGCTATCTATCAGTGAAAGTCCCGTTAAAATCGGTCCACCCGTTCCGGAGATTACCCGGAACAAACACACAGACAGACAGACAATTTTTTTTTAAATCGCGTTTTTGCTATAGGTGTCGTATGTACTTTGATATGCATTTAGTGAAAAGGTGTTATTTTGATATTACAAACAGACACTCCAATTTTATTTATTTGTATAGATACATGCATAATATAGTAGAGAAACACTGATAATTTTAGGGCCGTGCGAAGCCGGGGCAGGTCGCTAGTCTGTAATAAATGACAATTTCTTTTGGTGAAACATAGTGAGGCTCTCAATTGTAGATAGTGCAGTGTACTGCAGCTGCATCTAACTACTCTACGGCTGCTCTGACACCAAATTCTGTGCCTTGTTTTTAAAAATAAATGACACCAATTCATTCATTACCCTAATTAGTTTGTCCGCGACAATCATTTAATAAAATTTATATCCATTAGTGCAGCACTAATTGATATGAACCGGTTAGACTACCCAGGAATAATGAATTTAATCTGAATATAGGGGATTAAATAGGTCGGCAACCTGTATATAGGGCTTTATATTCAATAGATGTGCCTATATTTACTATATTTACTTAAACAGTTATCTTTGTATGGTACACTTAAGTGATTGTGGGATTTCCCGCTATTGTAGACTCTACAATAACAACCTCAATATGATGCAATCAAGCTTTACTCTACTCACAGGATACTTCGCACGGAAGAGAATAAAAACTTCAATATTCCATCATAAAATCACAACCTACTTTGGTAGAGTCACAAATCACGGTGCTGAAATCCTTACATAAACAACATGACCTTGGGCTATTTTTGGCTCTTCTTGACAGTCAATATGTTAGAAACTATGATGCTATGCATATATACTCACTTTCCCCTGGTGCAGTTGGACTCGTCGGAGTTGTCGCGGCAGTCGTTGTCGCCGTCGCAGACCCAGTCCTTGTGGATGCACAGCCCGTTCGCACACTGGAACTGGTCTAACGCACAATCCGTTACACCATCTGCATACAATACAGAGCATTAGCGCTTGTTTAGATCCTTATGTCCTGTTATTCCGCATTGAGTTAACGTAGAACTCTGTCATTCAAAATGCAGGGGTGCTACTATTAGCAACGATAATCGATATATCGTGACATTCGCATTGTTGAATCCTACTCTAAATTCCATCTTTTTTGCCGTCGTATCGATTACTGAAGGTACAATACAAAATTATCGTTAGTTCAGACGTTATACGACTAAGTTGAAAAATTGAGTTTAGAGCCATGGCGGATTTACAAATTTCCAATGTACAGGCTGTAAAGTTTTTGCCGCCCTTGCCTCTACAATTGTCATGTCCTAGATAATTTTTACAATCCAAAAAATTCGTTGAACTTGCACGTAAAATATTTTTTGGGTTTATTTTTGAGCTAATCAAAGCTAAATCATGTACGATTTATAAAGGCGGGGTAATGTATGCTACTTACACAATAATTTACATTCGGTAAACGTGAATAAATAATCTTTATTGAGCTTGATTTAAGCCGGTGGCAAAAAAAAACGGTCCCCAAATTTACCGCCCCAAAAATCTGCCGCCCTGGGCTCCAGTCTACTCAGCCTGCTGGTGAATCCGCCACTGGTTTAGAGTAGGATTTAACAATACTAATGTCACGATATATCGATTATCGTTGCTAAGAGTAGCACCCCTGGTTAGAAAAGGAGCTGGATGCCCTTTAGACTTCAGGCAGCATTACCACAATGTGTCTCATCAGAGAAGTCCCCGCAGTCGTTGTCTCCGTCGCAGAGCCAGTCAAGCTTGATGCAAACGTTGGTGCCGTGGCACAGGGTCCGGTTCCTCTGCTCGTCGCAGGACGGCGAGCAGCCCTTCTCGTCCTCAGCCTCTGCGCACTCCACCTTGCCGTCGCATCGCTTCTCCAGGGGTATGCAAGTGCAGGATATCTAGAGGAAAATTTGAGTGTGTTTTTGTTACGAGCCTGTATATTTGATTTCGTGTTGCGGCCTTAAGAGACTACCAATGACCGAGAAAATAGTACTACATAACTCCATTTAAGGTTAGCCGCAACAAATATATAAAATTGCATACCTAGTATGTATTAAAATTTATTAACCTAGGCGGGTGTTTTTCTTTTAGTGTTCGAATTTCAATGAAAAATGTATGATTACCTTATTTCATTCAACGTCTGATACTCATAGAAACCCCTAAATATAATTTAGGAATTTTGTAACACCTATATTGCATAGCAATAATAGCAGTGATAGCCGATTGGTTAAAGCACGCGTCTTGCGGGCACCAGGTCTTGGGTTCAAATCTCGGCTCGCACTTCTGGATTTTTCGAAATCTATGTGCGAATCATAATTTCTATATGATTATCACTTGCTTACGGTGAAGGAAAACATCGTGAGGAAACCTGCATGTCTTAGAAGATCTAACCAATTTTCGAAAGACATGTGAAATCCGCCAACCCGCACTAGGCCAGCCTGGTGGATTATGGCCTGAATCCCCCTCATGTTGAGGGGAGGCTCATGCCCAGCAGTGGGACGTCAAAACGGCTAAATTATTATTATTATTTTATATTGCATAAATGAGGGTGATCATTAGCAAAAGAATATGCAGAGGTAGTTTTAAACTTGTTAATGTACACACCTATCGTTAAAGTTATTACCTGACACGAGAAGTGTTGTTTCGGACATGGCTGGTTACACCCGCTGTCGGTTTCAGCGCCTTCCAGGCCGTCGACGTGGGATACGGTGTGTGTGTGCTTGAACGCTGGACGATCTGTTAACGATTTTGTTTTTGGTAAACTATCAATTTAATCATCTCATGCAGAAGTGATAGGCAGGGGATCTTTGGGTAGTTTAAAGGATAAAATGCAAAAAGGCTATTCAAAAAGGCATATTCAAAAACTTTGGCTTCTCATTTTGAGGACCGCTTGGCGCAATGGTTCGAACGTAGGCCGTTCAGCTTACCGCACCGAATGGTTGCAGGTTCCATTGCTGCCAGGGTAAATTTCGGAAATGACCTTTTCGTTATTTACCCTGGTCTAGATGTCACAGGGATCGTCCCCAATCCTTTGAGTGATAGGTACCCATAGTACGAACATTGTTTCGTTTGGGATCATATTTATATTTGGCGTGATGATAGCGATTTTCACCTATTTATTATATATTTATCATTTTTATAGTGGACCCTCCGCTAAAATCATGCAATAATTATACGATATGCATAGTGCTATTCCAAGCTGACCAATGGTGAGACCATAGGACTTTAGTAAGTCAAAGTGCTCACGGTGCCACATGTCAACTCGCGTGTGAACACTATGGGGCCAGAAGCCTGGCGTCTCAGGGTTGAGCCCGACGCCAAAAGGGGGCGGCTGGTACGGCGGAACCCGGCCCACCGGTGACCGCGGGTCCGCCGGCTCTGCCGCCGTGCCATTCGCTGGACGACCCAACACCACTAAGGGCGTTTCGTCTGCTTTCACTGTTAAACAAAATAAGCCGTAAAGTATTTTATGGATGTAGTCTTTCAGGAAATAGATGTTCGTCCTGATTACTCCATGCAATCGACATAAGTAGGTACTTAAAGTACATTACAAAATCCTAGAATGAAGTCAGCTAAGATCGTTGAGAATAAAAGTCACAATGCAATGGTTGGATGTATTTGCCCAACAGCAGCAGAACATTTTGTACCTAGTTTTACGGACTCATATTCTTTTCCGAGCTAATGCCTCATATGAAGGCGTAGTACCCAAAATCCATTACCGCAGAGTTAGAAACATACTAAACATGGCTGATAAATTTTGAGTTACGCCCGAAATCTAAAGCTAGCCGGATCTTCATAGGAGCTTCTAATACAGTGCCATCTAGTACGCAATGCCGCTTACCGCATAGCCATAGGAAAGTAACAGAGGTGATGTACACGATGAGCGGCGCGGGCATGCTGGCGTGGCCGGCGGCGCGGGCGCGGCGCGGCATCGTCTAGGTGACTTGCGAGGCGGGCGCGCGGGCACTGCTCGTCCTCGGCGACTCCAACATGACTCGGTGCCGACTGGTCACCGACACTTGCCAATTTAGGACCTTGGGAGGAAATTTTGATGAATGCTGTGATTTTATTATGATTTAGAAATCTTGATTTGTAAAATTGTGCTTTTAGAAACAAAAATGTATTCTATGATCAGAAATAGCTATCACAGCGCTGTATAAGGTCATGTTTTAATACGGCACGTTATTTTAATACGAGTATGGTGACTAACTAAATAAATAATAATAAATATCGCCAGACTGACACACCAACTGCATGGCCCCAAACGAAGCAAAGCTTGCACTATGGGTACCGTACAATAGACGTCATCGATCCAAGTCTGACTGAATATCATTCAGGCCACTAGTTGAACGGCGCTGTTTAGTAAAGTGCCTAGGCTGTTAATTGAACGGCGAATTAAGCTAGTTGGCTGCGACACATATATAGGTATCGTCAATTTTGTACCTACTCGAATGCATATAGAGGCAAAAAATTTCAATGACGCTTCCTGGTTTTATTGATGGAACCGATGCCAGTCTATAAATATACCGAAGGACGCCACAGCTAAAGCTTATGATCTACTTAGCAGAAACTGATACCTACGTTGGTGTATGTTTTATTCAGAGATTTACGGTCAAATACCGAAAAGTTAAACACTTAAGTGTATCACTTAGCGGTTTGAGACGACATTATCTTGCATGTTTTTGTACCGCGCGTTAAACAAAATTAACCAGAACAAAAATTGGAGATTTGCTGTTTTGTACTTATTAAAGTATTCACCGATTAGGCTGTTTTCAAGGAAATTGTATGTGCCTATAGCTGCTTCAAAAGTCCGAAATAACACTCAGTGGTTTGGGTGTGCATCGGGTATATAATTCATTTGTATACAAATTTGATTTCAATTGGAACACGGATTTTCAAATATTTATTTCCCGCCAATTTAAATAATTGAAATAAATAAATATCGCCAGAGGAACACACCAACTGTATGGTCCCAAACTAAGCAACGCTTGTACTATGGGTACCGTACAATGGACTGGGGGCGATCCCAGTGACACCCAGACCAGGGCAAATTACGAAAAGGCCATTTCCGAAATTTACCCTGACGGGAATCGAACCCGCAACCACCCGGTGTAGTGAGCCGAGCGGCCTACGCTCGAACCACTGCGCCAAGCGGTCGTAAAAAAATGTTAGTACTCGTATCTCCATTACCTAATAGGTGTGCAAAATATTTGCAATCTTTTGAATATTGGTGGCTGTTACCTATAAATATGCAGTTCGCAATGCTTTCTAGGCTATTGTACGTGTTTTAACACCGCAACACGAAAGTTATAACAAACACACATGCTCACCGCACATGGTGGTTGCGGGTTCGATTCCTGCTGGGGTAAATTTCGGAAATGGCCTTTTCGTCATTTGCCCTGGTCTGGGTGTCACTGGGATCGCCCCCAGTCCATTGTACGGTACCCATAGTACAAGCTTTGCTTAGTTTGGGACCATACAGTTGGTGTGTCAGTCTGGCGATATTTATTATTTAAATATTCAAAGGCCCGTCACTATGAAAATAAATGCCTATGATAGTTACGTACCTATAATAGTCTGTCTTCACTAGGCATCTCCATATTACAGCTACCTACCGTTTAATTATCTACCTTAATAATTATTTCGTACTTTTGAAACAACCTCTATAAGTTGACAATTAATTAATTTCATCAAGCTACAAACGGCGTTTTATATCTTGAATAGCAACAGAATTTTAGCTAAATGAACTCAATTATGAACCAAGTTTGGTATCTAATTCATAATTCCTATAGGATGGTACTAATATTCAATATTTCCAATAGTCTGTCTACCCACACTGTTAGAATTGAATCCTCTTCAAAAAATCTTACTGAACGGCCATATTGAAAATTGTGTTGGCTGTATTGGCGCATGCGTGTCGAAAGCCGATGTTACTGGCTACTTGTTGATCTCCCTTCATTCACGCAAGCTGCCGCGCAATCTACGCAGTTAGAATATCTGACTATGCCCGGAAACGGGCCTATATTCTACCCCACCATAAAGCTATAATTAAGCCTAGGTTTATTTTTAAACCATAGATCAGATGCCATTTTTTCCGGTATAAAATTATTTTAAGTGCTTGTGAAACAAAACATGTTAAATACCTATCTACTTAACTGATCAAGTACCTACAACAGCCTCCCTCTGCTTACCCCCTGGAGGAGTATAGTTTGGTTTATTTTGTTATAAACTTTAGTATAATATCTACGTCAGTACCTACCTATCTCTTAACGTTATATGTATCTATGTATGTCACATATGCATTTAGCTGTTTTACAAAACAGCACAGTTATGTAAAACTGATGAACAACATTCAGCTGGATTGCCATTGCATTGTATATTATTATCATCATCATCTGCCTTACCTTTTCCCATGATCTGGGGTCGGCGCATCATGTCCTTTCCTTCCATACGTCGCGCTTTCCTGTCATACTCACATCCACTCCAACCTCGTTCATATCACTCTTAATACAATCCATCCATCTTTTCTTGGGCCTTCCTCTCGCACTGTATCCATCCACATTCATATTCATCACTCTTTTAGTCACATGCATCTCATCCCTTCTCATCACGTGTCCAAACCATTCCAGTCTCCTATTACTATGTACCTATCATATACTTATTATTTATTACCTCTACAATTTTTTTATAACTACCCAATAATCCTGCCACGTTCGATCATTGGATTGCTCAACATAGATTATTTCTATGTTGAGCAATCCAATGATCGAACGTGTCCAGCTGTTTTACATAACGGAGCTGTTTTGTAAAACAGCTAATTATGTGCATTAGAAACTCATATACGTAAACGTATGTCAATTTCATCTCATTCATACTTTTGCGGTCTCGCGCACGTATTTTAACTGGATTCGTTTAATCCGTTTCACGTTGGTTAAATCCATCGATTTAACACTACCGTTCAAAACAGGCCTCATAACTTTCTATTTGCATTCGTTTCAAAGGTGGCCATTGATTGAAATCTAGTTTTGATAGGTACCTACAACCGATTGTAGAAAATATCAAAACCTACCTATAGAAACTAAAACAAAATAGTATAATTTTCCGCAGACAAACACACATTAAATTAAGTAACCAGTAGGTACCTATGTGAGTAACTGTCGTAACAGTCGAATACTCAAACGCCAATAAGTCTTAATTAGATAAGAGGTACCTACTTCACATTTTTGTATGAAGCGTCGACCCGTACAGTTGTTTGATTATTCAGCGGGTATATTTAAAAAAAATAAACTTCTTATAATGTTTAATTGTGACAAAATTTAGCGGATACGTATGAAAATTGAGCGATCAATACTGGGGCGAAATGCGCGGAGGCTTGCGCCCACGCCCGCCCCCGCGCCGCGCGCACCCGAAACTCAACACCGCCCCACCGCCCACGGGCCTGACCATGAAACTTTAGGCTACGACGTCAAACCCAATTTTCAGGAAAAAAAAATAAAAAAAAACTATTTCTAATAACTTAAATAACACGCATTAAACATGACAGTAGAAGTAGAGTGTACTTCCGTAAGGATGTGTTTCTGTTATGTAGGTCATACTTTGATATTGTTATTTTCTTGCAAAAAGCTTTTCTACAACAAGCTCATATCTGAATATGAAATTAATCTGGTTCTGTAAATTCTTTACTTATTATAAAATATAATTAGTATATCGGCAGACAACTTACTTTAGATTGCGTGGGATTGTGACATGCTCCGGGAAAAACAGTGCACAAATTTTCACAGCACCAATCCTGATCTCCAGGTCCAATATCACAGTCACTAAAACCACTATAGTGTTTTGATTTTGGAATTTTGATTCTAGACACTTTGCTAGATCGACAACACCTCCCGTTCGGGGTCGTGGCGCGACTGGGATAGGTACTAGGTAATCTGGAACCTCTGTACCCCCCTCGCTTCCTCCCCCGCACTCGGCCCGCGCAGTCTGCGCTTCGTCAATGAATGGAGCCCGCCGCCCCTATACCTTGCTCATATATCAAATCTCTTTCAAAGCTCCCCTTCATTTGTATTGTATCGGCTACTGTGAATAAGCCTATATGGAAATAGATGAAGTGATTGTAAATATAGTTATTCTTATCAATTGCAGTGGAAAAGTTATCTTTTCAATAATGTTTATTTTATTAAAGTATTATACTTTATTGTATACCTACCATAGGTGTAGGAGCACCTACCTCCTTTACAATAAATGTACACGTAAACAAATTATCTTTTACCTATCTGTTTCAAAAAGCTCATCAATTTCTGCTCAATGGGATTTGGTTAAAATAATATTAAATCGTTGTGAAATTAAAATTGAACCATCCCTGGCGCTCATGGTGTAGATTATCTCAAAACGACAATTTAATTGAAACCAAGTGCTTTCAAGCATAACGACGACAACGGTGACTTTTAGATTTGTCATGACTTTCATAAGCTCATGAGATGGCGCCACTTTATCTTTAGACAGAACCCTAAAAATCTGAATTTGAAAGAGTAGAGCCAAATCGAGATCGCCGGGAAAACAAGATGGCACTGTAAATAGTTGATAGAGTGAACATACCGTAGCGTAGTGCCTACAAAGTAAAACTATTCATAGCTACAAGAAATGCGGTTCCTTTTTGTAACTTTCTCAACCTGCTCTACCATTGCTCAGTATCGCCATCTAATGGTGCTTTTTAGAAACTTGTATAAAAGCTGAAAACTTTATAGGTTCGTTCTGAAGCGGCCGAAGCTGAAACTTTTACTTAAGGTTTACATTACCTCTGTTGTGTGTTTTCATTTGGAGAAAATACCACAGAGCGTGTGAAATAAAACGTGATTCATGGATTCTTTTATAATTAATAAATTTTATTTTACAACATTATCTTAATTAAGCTATTAACTTTCAATCTTCCTCTAATATAAACATCAATTTAACTACAATTATATTTAACCACGTTCATCCTAGGTTATTTACAACAATTTAGCAAGTTTATCATAATTTGATGATTTAATTGAAGTTGGAATAACTCCAATATAACTCATGACTTATAGCCTAATGTAATAGTGACATTAATTAATTTTATTTTTTCAAATTCGTATTTCAATTGTTTATATTCAATAGCCCCTGCTGTTACTTAATACGTAAGTAATTAATCACATTTAAGATTTGCCTAGTTAAAATAGAATACATATATTGGTTAAACCTAACAATTCGCGTATTTTCCAGTAAAGCATTGAATGTAGTGGATCTTAAAGTTGATATCTATTAGGATAGTGAATATATAGTATAATTAAATTATAACAGTGGAAAACATGCATCATTCTTTCTTATACATTTATAATTGGCAGTATTGAGAATGAAATGCGATATGCTGTGTCCTACTTACATTCAAGCTACCTACGGCTTCTTACGACACTATAAAAACTCTTTCATTCATTCTCCGCTCCGTGACAATCATATAAAAAAATTGTAAATTAAATTGCATTCCATATTTGATCCATTTATGTTTACGAGAAGACTATTTTTTTTATTAAACATGAACATGGTACATATTTAATACCAGTAATATACTTTTCCCGTGCAAAGTTTCACACATTTAAATATTGACTGGGAGCCAGATACCTGCTCCTGATTTCATGAAACTCCACTGACCAGCTGAAAAGAATTCGGAGTCAAAGTACCTACTTACGAAAAAATACGTACCTACTTATTCCATATTAATAATGATTTGTAGGTATAATTTTTCGTGCATACAGAAAGATGATTGTTTTAAGTCGAGCGCCCGAATTTCCAACCGAAAACTTATGCGGACCGAATCTCATATATATCAACCAAAGAATTTGTAATATTCTCCGGGGACATAACGCTAGATTGATTTATCTTTATTTTAATTATATGATTGATCTTTATAATAATTATTTGTTTCGGTTAAGTTATTCGGTATATTTATTAGTTACTAGCTGAGCCCGCGACTTCGTCCGCGTGGAATTTATCTTAACAAAAAAGCCCGCTACCCCGTTCTGAGCCCGCGCGACAGGACCAATTTTTAAAAATTTAGTTTTTCTAAAATAATAGTAGCCTAAGTTACTGCTTTTAACATCAGCTATCTACCAGTGAAAGTCCCGTCAAAATCGGTCCACCCGTTTCGGAGATACTCTTTAATTTCATGTGTTTTTATTTTATTACGCGGAACCATAATTGTTTTTCTAAAATTAAAGCAGCCTAAGTTACTCCTTATAACATCAGCTATCTGCCAACGAAAGTCCCGTCAAAATCGGTCCAGCCGTTTCGGAGATTACCCGGAACAAACACACAGACAGACAGACAGACAGACAGACAAAAAATTTTTTTGTCGCGTTTTTGCTATAGGTGTCGTATGTACTTTCATATGCATTTAGTGAAAAGGTGTTATTTTGATATTACAAACAGACACTCCAATTTTATTTATTTGTATAGACAATTGATCATTGCTCTGTGTAAAATTGGTCACAATCCGTCCTAATTCTTTGAAATAAATAAATAAATGGACGTCAGACGCACCCTGTGCGATCAGCCCAAGACGAGCCCTGCTGATTGACTAATATTTTAATAAGAGTTTTTAGATTGTTTCCAAGGAGTACCTACGAAAGTTGCGGCCGACATGACCCTATTAGCTGTTTATTTATTCAATCGAATATATAAAAGACCCAGTAGACGGCGTTGAAGAGCAGGAAGCAGACCGGGAAGACGACGCGGGAGTAGGTGTCGATGACATTGACGTCCCGGATCTTGGGCATGGACGCCTTGATCACCCCGGCGCCGCGCCGGAGCGCGTGCATCATTTTAGGACGACCCGTCGACCCGTCTGCAATACAAAGAAATACATTGTACTCGTGAGTTCAAATCTAGGGACAAATACTCCATACAAAAAAATACATTGTACTCGTGAGAACAAATACTCCATAATTGTTTTCCTACGCCGTGATGTCTGCGATGCTTTCCGCCATAAAATTAACTTTGACGCAATTTCTTTCAAATATTTTGCTAAGGCTAAAGCGCCCGTCTAGCCCGCGATGTTATAATTTTTTGAGGTTTTTTAGAATTTTTTCAAAATCTGACAATAATAAAAGGCACATTTTGTAAGGCCCTTATAAGATCATCCAGTCCGTCCGTCTGTCCCGGCTCATCACAGGGTCATAACTTTTACAGTTGCTGACGGAAGTTGATGTAATTTGGTACGAAAATACTTTAAGAGTAGTTCTCACTTTAATAAATATAAAATGTAGCAAAATTACTTTTTGTGAGGTACGTATGCGAACATCGAAAGAGGGGATTTTTTTTATTTACCCCATCTGGTGGGGTATCGTTAAAAAGGTCTTTTCAAATGAAAAGTGTTGTCATACAACATTTTATCATAAAAAAATTACGTAATGAATTCCGAAACTTCTTACATTTTTCTATTGCAAAAAACATTAATAAGATTATACAGTCGAAAATGGATACATTGTTCACCAATTCCAATGAAATAACAGCAATAAATTTATATTGGGGTGTTCATTAGTGTATTTCTTAGCATGTAAAGGTGTCGATAGATGTCGGAAGTAGTATTTAAACAACTTTAGTATTTCAACATGGGGTGAAATTTGAAACAGATTCCCTTCAATGACCCGGAACCCTTCATTGTGCATGGCCCGACAAGCACTTGGCGATTTTTTAGTAATAAGGATGCAACGGGTTTAAATAAATGATTCTCAGAAAGTACTGAATGACACAGACTTCTCGAGTTCCTTGAATGCGGTCTTGTCCTATACCGCAAGTGGGTGTGGTCCCTCTGCAGGCGTAGCGAGGGCGGGGCCCCAGTGGCAGCGGGCAGCGGTCTGGACCGCAGCCCCAGCAGTGGGGACACCCGTCCGGTGGTTGTTGCACATTCACGAAGCGCTATGATCTCTTCAGGTGAACGAGAACCTGCATACAGATTACTGGAGACAGTCCTTAAAAGGAGCCGTCTGTGTCCTAGGGCCCAACTCTGTCTGATCGACTCGCAATACGTCAAAACTGAGGTATCGCGTATCTCAATACGTATTCAGTCAAATACGCGATACCTCAGTTTTCCTATAATATTTTTTTCAATACTGGCGCATACAGATAGGCGATACGTCAGTCTTGACCTATTGTGAGTTGATCGAGATGTCAGCGGTTAACAGAATTAGACCCCTGGTCACCATTAATAAGGTCACAATTTAGGTAGGTATGATGTTCGTTTATTTTGATGACTTTCATTACAACAGATATTCATACATGTTTCATTGTTTGAAAAGCAAATTGCAGTGTTAAAGAGATGAGTTGGTCACTGGTATAGGTTAGTCTGCGGTTAGTCATCATAGTATTATGTAGGTATAACTTTGTCAATGCTTGGTCATAACAGGAAGCAATTCAGTTTAGTGGGAACACAATACGGCACTTGAGTAGTCCCGCGTGTTGCGATTGCACATGAGTGATCCTGCGCAAATTGCATTCTCAATTGATACTATATTCAAGACCAAGGTCACTTGAAAATCATTATTTGAGTACCTCTGTGTGAGTTGCTTTATAATTTGGCACATTCAAACATTAGAACAATGCCTATTATAGTATGGCAACATATCAACTAAATACGAGTATGTCTCAATAAATACCTAGTCCGATTATCTACTAGCGTTACTACAATTTCTTACAATTAAATGTATGGGAATGACATTAGCAGTCTATAATTAGATCACATAACTTATGTCATCCCCAAATTCTCATGCCATAAGTGTAACGATTTGTAAAAACGCTTGTAGACCGTCCTCTAGGCTTTGAGGCTGGCTTTTTCAGTGAATTTATAATAATAGTCTCGACCAAAGATGGATTTATTCACGAAGACTTACCAACTCCATCAGCCAGTACGCTCATATACCTAGACTTACATAGAACCACCTGTGTAATTCTGCAATGATTAAAAATAAAACTCACCACCGGAACACTTAAGCTCCTTCTCGACACTGGCGCTAGTGGATAGCGTGTTCTTTAACTTCGCCCTTTTCCTCGCCCTAGCGCCCCAGTAGGTGTAATTGACGGCGGCGTACTCCAGGAGCGCCGCGAACACAAACACGAAACACATCACCAGGTATATGTCGATGGCCTTTACGTATGATATGCGGGGCAGGCTGCTGCGGACGCCTGTACTTATCGTCGTCATCGTCAGTACCGTTGTGATACCTGGAATAGTGGTTTAGGATTAGGGTTGGCAAGAAATTGACTTGGGTGTAAATTTGGGATAAATTTCGCTTTTTATTTCCGATTCAAGCCCTTTCCAGTTTGGTGTCTTTAGGTGTTTAAAAAAACTATAGTACAGACTATCTTGATTTTGTATCTAGCCACTACAGTATGTAGCTATTAATAATTAATAATAGTAATTTAGCCCTTTTGACGTCCCACACCTGGGCACGGGCCTCCCCTCAACACGAGGGGGATTCAGGCCGTAATCCACCACGCTGGCCCAGTGCGGGTTGACGGATTTCACATGTCTTTCGAAAATTGTTTAGATCTTCTGAGATATGCAGGTTTCCTCACCTGTTTTCCTTCACCGTGAGCGAGTGATAATCATATATAAATTATGATTCGCACATAGATTTCGAAAATTCCAGAGGTGCGAGCCGGGGTTTGAACCCAAAACGGGCACCCGGTTTTGGGTTCAAACCCAAGACGCGTGCTATAACCAATCGGCTATCACAGCTTATGTAGCTATTGGTACTGTATAAATAAACTGTATAAATCATTATTATTCTTTAGTACTGTACGAATTGTAACAAAGAGACACGTATTTTTTTTTCTTTTTAAAAAAAAAAAAGATTACTAGCAATGTGTGTTTGTCACATTACTAGTATTCCCTTTAGCCCCTCCAGCTAAGCTAATGCTTGTGCTAATAGTGGGCTCACGTCAATAGTCTAATGGGCAGGATGGGGATCGAACTCGGAACCTCTCAGCTTCGAGGACGGCCCCTCTAACCACTTGGCTATTGACGCTTTTAATATCTAGACACATTATATCTAGACACATTCATCGCGTTACATAAAATTACCTAAAGCTACTCTAGCCGATGTCGCTTCGTGATTTATCCAAAAGGAAACCCATGACAACATCACAATCAATATACTCGGCAAGTATGTCTGAAACACGAAGTAGCCGATGTTCCTTCGCAGCTTGAAGCTCAGTGACAACCGCTGATACACGCCAGTTGCTAACTTTTCCTGAAATTTGACATTATTTTCCTTCAGGACTTATTATTCGATAATTTCAATAAAAGTATTTATAATTAACTGTCATTTTACAGATAGAGTCTTTGAGCTACCAGTACCAACATTAATCAATAAAAACCTAAAGAACGCATAGTTAATATGAATGCAGTACTTTTCAAATTTCATTAATAATTTTCCTTGCCTTAATTTACCTTTCTGTCGTTAGTTTCGTGTCCAAGTATTGTGAATTGTGGCAACTCGGCGTCTTCGACCCCACGCACTGGGGTTTCTTTCCAATACATCACCACATCCGAAACCGTGTAGCCATCTGCATAGAGATTTATCAAGTTAGCATGCTGATAAAATCTACATCCGAAATTCTTGCATCCATTTTTTTTTATCTAAACCAAGACATTTTTTTTTCCATTTGGGATGAATGTTAAAACTTTATTTTCAGCCATATAGCTTAAGTACTATGATTTGAATGAAACGCAAATGCTTAGAACATGGTTACTGAGGAAACATAGTCGGTAATGGTATATGAGCATTCAAAACCAATCCTGAACGACATGAAGTGATGCGTGAGGGTCAGGCGGATCGAGCGAGTGAAGCGTCAAGCTCTGCCTGTGATTCTATTATAAGTGTACGAGTCACACAGCTCTCAATCTCGACGGTGCAGTTCTGACTGTCCAGGGGATAGTAGTGGAGGTCCATCATGCAGGCGAGGGTGGCTGTGAACCGCATCCCGTAGGTGATGCTGCCATCGCCGCCGAGACGAACGAGCTTGTTGCGTTCAGTGACATCGTGGAGGAAGCTGGAAATATTTACAATTGCTAACTGCCCAAACACATAGTAGTACTTGAAAATTTGAAAGCTGATAGTAAAATTTCAGTAATAATGACAAAAGGGCAATATTTTCGGTTACCCATCGTAAGCCAGATGAAATTTAATTCATAATAAATCAAGCTTAAAATGTTCTGTGAACTTGTAACTATATTTTCAAATAACTGGGGTAGTTTGATTTAAACTATTTACTTATATACGCTATGTAGGTACATTGATTACAATCAATCCTCAGCAATAAATCAGACACAAATTACTAGAGATAGGTCATACTATCATTCCTCACCTATTCTTGTCATTAGCGAAAAACGTATCGGGAACCCAAATCTTATCGGCGAAATCACCGGAGAGCGTTAAGACCTCGTTTGGGAGACCGAACGCCAGCCTTTCATCCTTCCAATACTGATTCAGATAAAGGGTTATTGTGTAATCCTGTAAGAGAGTGTTAGGAAATCCTTTTTAGAATACGTTACAGACCTATAGGACTTTCGTTTGATGAATAACGAAACGTAACGATAACGTTTTTGTCCACCAAAACTTAAGAGTCTTTTATGATGTGGTAGTAACAATGCCTCTACTTATTTCAACAGTAAGTAAAAAACGGAGTTTAATTGTCGACCTTGCTTTTTCAAACTATATAAGAAATACCGTGACGTCACCAACCGGCACCACCGTAAAACCAGCGCTGGTTGTCTCACAGCCAGCAGATCTTGAGTTGGGGCCGATTTCTAGCTATAATTTGACAGGCTCTGCCCATACTGTGGGTACTAGATACGTTGCCATGCACCTACCTATGCTTAATATGTTCTTATGTACCTAGGTACTGTCACAAATAAACGTATTTTTTTTCTTTCTTTATTTATTTAAATTCTTCAACAGTCTCATTTAACACCACTTCAGAGACTCTCACGAATATGACGCTGTATGTATTAGTGGTGAGTGGGCGGTGACCTCTGCGTTGGCAGAGGCGGCTGAATTTAAAGGCGAGCATCGATTGGCTGAGGCAGCACTCCGCCCCTCGGCCACCGGCGACCCACGATGTGTGTCAAGCACCGCGGCCTTGCTCCCTTTTCGCGGCTATTAAAAGCTTAATGAATTACGATGGACGGCCTCCTCGACGCAGTCCTTGATACGATCCAAAAGACATCCTCAGCGGATCTCGAGAAGCGACAAGGTCGTTGTGTCACGCAAGTGGTCGCCACCGCGGTGTAAAGAATCCGATTACATTGATCAATCAATATTTTTATATTGACATTCATTAGTAAACAAAGACGCGCATGAATTGGATGGACAAGTTTTGTTACCAGACATAATGCGTTTACGAGGATAGAAACGATATATTCAGAATTAAATTAGTTTAATCTCTATCTTCATAAGATTCGCTTACCATGTTAACTTCTGATATTGCGTCAAAACTCGCAATAGTAAGATCCATGCCGACATACAACGGGTCGCCTGCAAAGCAATAACATTAATGCAGCGAAGCAACGGAACCGCTGACAAATTAGACGATGTTTACTGAACAAATTCAATATAATATGAACGTCACGGTCCAGCATTTGTAATAACGTGCACCAACGTAGCAGAGCCTCTTCAGCATATAACATTTACGTATAGAGTGTTTGTAGAATATTCCAAATGGAATAGCAATTTATATGTCGGTTGTATTGCAATGTGATCATGTGTTTCATATTGCAAAGGTCGCATGTAGATATATATAACGACAGAAGTACATAGATAGAGTTTATATAGGTAACATTTGATAGTATCTTTTGGCAGAACTAAAGCTTACAGGACTAAAATTACCTATCTCTTTTGGACGAGTCGCCATCAACACATTGTTTTTCAAAGCTTGGAACTTTTAGGCTAAGCTAAAAATTGTTTTTCAATTTTTGTGTGTACCCTGTTTATGACCTGATCGCACTTAGCAGATTAGAGTTGACATTTAATAATTACAATTCAGTGTATGTAGCAGCAATGAAATTGCCGGCATATTTGCGAAGAACCAATACACTCCCAGATAAAGATGTTAATAAATGAGATAAGACCGCTTACGGAGTGGATCGAACGTAGGCCGCTCGGCTCACTGCACATGGAGTTTGCGAGTTCGATTCTCGCCGGGGCAAGTTTCTAAAATGGCCTTTTCATAATTTGCCCTGTGTCAATAGGTTGGTCCCCAGTCCATTGTATGGTACCCATAGTACAAGCATTGCTTAGTTTGGGACCATACAGTTGGTGTTAACACACCTATGGCGTTGACACACGTCTGGCGATATTTAGTCATAGTTGCTGATTTGTCCCAGACCTACCAAACGAGTATCGCATGCAATATTATCAACCCGGGTCTCCCGATCTATATATTTTTATCTACTCATATACTGCTGTAATATGGGTAAACAGTCGTAGAAAGGTTATAGCATCTCGACCCACCACAAGATGGACCGGTGAGATCGCACGCGTCGCAGGAAGCTGTTTGTGACGAATGTTGGAGGGGGAGGCCTGTGTTCAGCAGTGGTCGTCTTCCGGCTGTGTTATAACATGTTAGAGGGGATGTGCCTACCTCCGAAATTGGGTCGCAGTCTGATATCGTATCCGTCAAGTATTCTGGACACGGTGTGTGTCACGTTCTCCAGCCGGTCGGCCGCCGCCGCGCGCTCGTTTCTGACACGAAATGTTACCATCAAATATAAATTCATACCAATTTATAATTAGAAGATTTGCAAGGAATAACATTGAATCCTGTAGCCACCTAGAGCCACAGTGTCCTATAAAACTTCATAATATTAATAAAATTTTGAGATCCGTTATTTTCAAAATAATACCATTTTCCAAATTAAGTTATTCATACTACGAATTTTTGAAGCTGATGCAATGCAATACAAAAAGTATTTTATTAATTTAAAGCTTTTTTGTCCGGTTTTTGTAGCTCCAAAACGGATGAATCGATTTACTTCTAAGTTTACAAGCCGTTGCGAGCATCAGTTTTTTTTTTATATTATTTATAGCCTAGGCATTTAACCATTCTATCAGACTGCACTGTCATTACTTATTTCTATAAAGGGTACTTTATAACAGTACTCGCTAATAAAAAACCACTAAATAAGTTATTACAAGGGTGCCCGCGAAATAATTTAGCATGATGAGTTTTTAATTTGCATGCATAGCCTCCGCAGTTATTTACAATGCTAAAACATTTGCCTATCTGCATAATATTAGGGGCTCTGAGGCAATCTGTAGGAGATTTGTGCGAGGGTTCCGACCGAATTGGCTTTTAGCGCGGAATGCCCTGGATAGAGCCGGCGTTAACGTCTCTATGAGACGAGTAGGATATTATAAATGTTATCATATAGATGTTGGATCATGAATTAGAATCCAAAGCACGATAATGTTAATTCCCCATTCCCTCAGTATGTTGCATGCGTTAAAATAAGTTTCAAACCCACTTATAAAATGCTTATTTTTAACACTGAAAAATATTATTACTAATTGATGAAAATATGTTAAAATACTTCTAATAAAACATTTACGGTTATTCTCTGAATTTCATGAAAGTAAAGAAAGTAAACTCGGGAGCCTTGAAAGCGGTAAATATTTGTGGTTGTAGAGCCGACGGCCAACGGAATGTCTTTGTCGTAGTTATTCTCTAGTTTTGGGTAAGTATGTTAACCGAAATATTGTTAAAACAAAATGGAATTATCTTTTGAATATACAATTTACGTATATAAAACTGTCGATTTCTCTTAGGGCAAATTTTGGAAATGACTTTCTCGTTATTTGCCCCATCTGGGTGTTACTGGAATAGGCTTCCAACCAGTGTATGGATTCCATAGTACATGCAAGCGTAATGCTTTTCAAACCATACAGTTGGTCATTCATTTAAATATTATTATAAATAAATACTGAGAGTTTATAAACAAAAAATAACAATGATGTTCCCCGACTAATATTTCTGAACTTTTATAACTTTTATTAACTACCCAGCTTACTTGTTAAAGGTAAGTACTTACTGTGCATTTGCAAGGGTGAGTACAATCGGCAGCACCAGTAGTCGCGCGTGCAGGCGACAGCGCGGCGTGCGACGCGCGATCATCGCGCGGCGGCGGAGACGCGGGCGTTCTCACCGCGCATCGCGCGCTCACCGCGCCTTCACGCCTATACGCACTGACCACATAACTACTTTTTAAAAGACATAATGCAACAACGCTTTCGTGACGAAACTTTAAAAGTCTAAATCATTTTTTTTGCCACGAACGAACTTTCTTAATCGGATTTGGGCTCTGATTTTATGATGAGGAAGGTTTTAAAGTGTGTTCCGAAAGTGTCGCGGTTTATCGCGATCGCGATCGGCGATGTATAGGAGTGGCATGAGCGGCCGCGGCGGCAGCGGCGGGCGGAGTGGCGTCGCGCGTGCGCTACCGCCGCGGTCGCGAGCGGCTCACTTGCCGCCATAACTTCGGAACTTGGAAGCTCAAAAATGTAACATTTCACAACTTACTAAAAAGAATGCGGCAAAATTGTGTGGCTTTCAAATACTTACACACAAACACGCACAATACAAGAAGCCGACCGAATTAATATAATAAAATAAAGAATAACTTCTAACGCAATATGTACTTCTAGGTATATGGACTGGCGGAATTTTGTCGATATACCTGCTGTCGTACCTACTTTAATTAGATGCATCGCAAACCTAAAGAAATTGTCTGATAAATACAATGTAGGGCGTAGCTTCCTCTAGCATCTGACTAAAGGAATTTACGCGCGTTCTTCATGTAGATTGTTGTGATTCATGTAGATGACCTCCTTTGGTTGTGGTTATTTGGATCAGTGCAATCAAAGAACATGCACTCAAAAATAACCTGTATTTGTAACGCGAGAATCATTATCTTACAGTGAAACAGTTTTATAACTATACTCGTAGCACGGGATGTAAAGATTCTGCATTTGTATATCTACGGTATTTTTATAATATAACAGCTGTTATCTTTTAGGTCGTTATTGTATCTTGTATTACCTATCGCCTACTCCTTATGTTAGTATACAAATGTTTGGTTTAATTCTTATTGCTATATTTTTGTATTCATATCTTTGATATGCCTTAGGTATAGGACATATCTAAGGCATATCGAAGAACAACTAGATAATAATATAAAGATATGACATGTGTGTGTAATGAGTGATGGAAAGTGGCACAGCGCGGCAGTGCAGGTGCCGGCTGCGGAAGTTATTTGGTCGGCTCGTAGATTGCGCAGCTTCTGGCTGCTGTGACGCGGAGACTATGTCTGCTCTACATACGACATATGCCATAGTTGTACGGCCATACTACGTGTTTACTATGTGTTTACGCTATACGAATTTACAATAATACCCAAAAGATATGAATGATTCTTCATACCTACCCATATATTCTTCTTCAGTCAATGGTTCCATCGGATGCAGCGATGTATTGATGTAAATGACACTATTTTGAAAATACATAATAAAACTAATAACTTGCTGGTTTGTTCAGTTTTGAGTTTCTAAGAACTTTCAGTGTCACCCTCGTATCCACGTCTGTCTATTTGTTCGTTTATTCTAAACTGTGCAGCAGACTTTGATGCGGTTTTCACTACCACTTATACATAAGTATTACCTAAAATTACCACTTATACATAAGTATTACCTAAAATTACCACTTATACATAAGTATTACCTTAAATTTTATTACCTAAAATGTAATAATACATTCTAGGTAATAAAATTTAAAATCAGTAGAGAAACGTTTGACGACCGCTTGGCGTAGTGGTTTGAGCGTAGGTAGCTCGGCTCTCTGCATCGGGTGGTTGCGGGTTCGATTCCCGCCGGGGCAAATTTCGGAAATAGTCTTTTCGTCATTTGTTCATGTCTGGGTGTCACTGGGATCGCCCCAGTCCATTGTACGGTACCCATAGTAAAAGCGTTGCTTAGTTTGGGATCATACAGTGGGCGTGAAAGTCTGTCGAAAAAAATACCAAAAAGTCATTTTTCTTCGAATAATGTAATATTTTTATCCATAGTTACGTAAAATATCACTGCTTCTATTAGATAGGATATCTTATATACTTTGTGTTTAATTATAATTATATCTGCATAATAAATCATGTAATAAATCAATTATGACTTAGCATTGAGATTATTGTCAGTCAAATAAAATCGTATTAACATATTCGAGTATTTTTCATATTACGTCAACGCTTTCAGTTTCTCGTTCCCGTCTCGTTTGATCTGGAATATTTTTCAGTTCAATGGGAATACGAATAAGGGATATCGAGGATTATGATTTCGTGACTATTTATATTTTATGTCGATGTATTTATTATCGATTATATTCTTTATCCAATATAACTCTACAGATATAATTATGGCTAAATATAAAGTTTTATTCGGAATATTACGAAACTTAATCCTGTAGCTCATTGTGGCGTACCTACAGACAAGTACCTGATACCAAATTCGTAGCATTGTCCAAAATGTCATGCAACAGAAAGACGCTTTTAGTTTTTTGTGATAATAATGATGAGTGGTAGATGGACTCTTAGACACGACCTCTAAAAGTCAGATGTGCAATTAAAATGAGTGCTACGACAATGCTACGAAATTGCTACGATTACGGCTACGCAACACGCTACGTGAATCGTAGCGAAATTTTCTTAGAAAATTACAAATTATCAAATCTATTGCGTAAATTCATCTTATACTTTGCGTCTTAGCTTAAAAATTGTTTAAACTATTTGCAACTAAGTGTAATCATGAAAAATCCTATTATACTATAAAAAAAATACTTGTCGTAAACTGTAAACTTATAAATTATCGGGTATCTTCGAAGATAGGAGAATATACCACACAGCCAGCAATGGTGGGGTTTGATAAATGTTAGGCAGAGCGGTTTGTTGAGCCGCGAGATTGGGGTAATGATGGTGATTTAGAGGAGACGTGTCGTGTCGGTAGTCACACAGACTCGCTACTACGAGCTACTACGAGAACTGTATTGTGAAACAAAACCTTTGCCTTTATCTTTCATACTTATGTACCATATTAAGCCCACAATAGCAATTGCATTGACATCCGCTTAAACTGCATTGACGTCCGCTTGGCGTAGTATTACGAGCGCAGGCCGCTCGGCTCACTGCACCGAATGGCTGTGAGTTCGATTCTCGTCAGAGCAAATTTCGGAAATGTATTTTCGTTATTTTACCAAGTCTACGTGTCAATGGGTTCGGCCGTTACGGCACCCATAGTAGAAGCGTTGCTTAGTTTGGTACCATATAGCTGGTGTGTATGTCAGACGTGGCATAGTACCTACCTAAAAATATCCCACATTCAGTCTAAATAATTTTAGTTCTCGCATCTATCAGCAAATTGAGGAACTAACGATTTGTCAAAATATTTTACGTAGATGCTAGCGACTATCGACTGCAAGCGAACGTATATAAATTCATGGTGGAGCTACTAGTCTCCCGACACACATTACACTTTGAAATGTGTGGATTCTATTTCAAATCGCCGCGGAGCCACTCGACGACAAATCTGACGCGTGGCACAATAAATATAGCTTCGAGTATTGCGCAAAGACCTTGGAGACATTCCGCCTTACTTATAAACGTTGTATAGCGGGTGATTAGTTATGCACCGAATTCTCTCTTTCTGTCATTAGTAATTAGGCATAATATGAAGAAGAAAAATCATGGTTTAACTACATACTTGCTAAACAACGTTTATAAGTAAGGGGGAAATGTTTATGTAACAATACTAATAAATATTAACAATTTTCGGGATTTATATAGTAAACTAGCTGTGCCCCGCGACTCCGTCCGCGTTCTGTTGAAATTTTTCCTGAATTTTCTTTGCTATAAACCTCACGGAGCCCGAGACCTTTCCAACGAATGAAAAACCATGGAAATCGGTTCGTGCGTTCTGGAGTTATAGCGTCAGGAAGGAAAACCCGACTTATTTTTATATAGTAGAAGATTATATTTTTTTTATATGCGAGCTTGCACTTGAAATGTAAACACAGATAAAATCCAACTTACCTAGCAGCTATCAAACAAATAAATCGCAAAGAAATAAATACATCCGTTCTGGAGTTGGAAATTCAAATTCAAATCGTTTATTTTGTTTAGGCCTACGGGGGCATTTACAAATTGTCAATCCTATCAAAAGCTATCTAACTAAAAGCTAGAACACATATACCTATTATTTTACTGTAGGTACTTAATTAACAAATATGGCGCCAACATGGGAGCTTATATTTTGACACGATACCTATCATAAAGCATTAAAGTCGTTTGTAAAATAAATCTGATGATGTTCTCGTCTGATATTGCT
Source organism: Notodonta dromedarius (assembly GCA_905147325.1). Taxonomy (NCBI): domain Eukaryota; kingdom Metazoa; phylum Arthropoda; class Insecta; order Lepidoptera; family Notodontidae; genus Notodonta; species Notodonta dromedarius. The sequence goes on along the minus strand of LR990165.1, from coordinate 8,187,320 downwards.
AATGGAGCCAGGATGGGGAACGTAACATAATCTGAATCAATCATGTTGAAATGGTTTTATCTTACAAACCTTTTGCGGCGTCTTTTTAATACGTTATTCTCTTGCAAGAAAGAGAGTAAATTATAACTAAAGTAATATTTTACCAACTCAATAGAGGTGTTCTATGTTTAACGCCGTCACCTATTTGTAGGTATCTAAGCTCCGAAACGAATGAATCTATTTTGACGCGTCATTTTTGTATAATTTTCTACGATAATTTGTATTCTATCGGGTAGGTATATAATAGAGATGCGAATAATACATTTTTAGAATCTAACAAGTAGGTCGCTATATGAAAACCAGATACCTACCCAAAATTCTTAAAAAAAAACAATCACAATCAGTCCAATTATATAACTATTACAGAAGAATTTGGAAAACTTGGATTCAGCGGTTTTACTTGTGCCGTATGGTTGACGCATGCGCGCAGAATCCTCGGAGGCTGTACACGGCTCGGGCGTGAAGCGCGCGAACCGCCAACAAAACAGCGAACATCTCCGCCGCAAGGCGAGTGCGGCGCCATAGACACGCCACTCAAACTTACGCGGTTAATAACAACACTAAGAAAAAAGTGAAATTTTGATAAAGGAACATTTCGAATAATGTTGCTGGCTGCTGTCATTATTTTCGGGTGAGTTCCATTTTCAAAAACCTTTCTATTGTTTTATTATGAATGTTTGTTTCGATTGCAATTGCTATTACCTATATAACTACCAGTGTACCTAGTTAATAAAAGATTTTCATAAAAACATGAAAAATCAAGTACCTAGTCGATTCAGGGTTAACTTTAAAGTGTTCTCGTTATTTGTAAAATCAATTTGAAGACAGTGTAAATCACACAACGTTTTTTTCCTAAAGTTACTACAAAACAGTGAATACAAACGATTAAAATTCCTTTATAACGAAGCACCCTTATCAAGACGTGTCACTCGGTAGTACAGATAGTCTTATCTGTCTAATAGATAAATACCTAACATTAGATGTTAAGGAATGTTATTTTTATTTGTGTTAGGTACAGTTTTGCATTATGTTATATTGGTCGATTACGTAAACAATAAATCAGTTATAATGGCCATGTTTTTTCAATTAAAAATATGGCAAAGTAACTAGCAAATCTATGCTAACGATTGTAGCTTTAGCATAATATCTTAAAAATAGAATTTGGATTGCAAGTGATCTAAGTACCTACTTTGAACAGGTTTAAGCAAAGACATTTTCCGAAATTTGTGTACCAAGTAACTAGGGGAAATATGCTCTGATCACAATAATGGCTGGTAATTAATCTTAGCGAGCTATACAACAAATGAAATGAATTTCAGAAGACAAGTCAGCTGAAAGAGGAACCCTCATTATAAGGGCCATCTTTCATTCCATCTTCGTTCATACAACTGATCTGAGATTTACACTAGGTAAATAAGAAAATAAAATTTTTTTTGGCATCCTTAATGTGTTTAGTGTAGTAGTACCTACCTTTATGTGTAGTATGTTCATGTAAGTGTGTTTAACCTTTATATAATCTAAATAATAATATGTCAGTCCATAGATATACAGCCCGAATGAGGTTGGCACCAAGCCTCGACCCGACAAATTTTAATATCACATTTCACCAACAAAACCTCTAATCTAAATTTCTAATTAAACGACGTAAAGGAAAACGTATTATGAAATTTAAATGAGTAACTCCCAACTTATAAATATGTACGTATCTAACTATGTAAAGTACAGAATCGTTTTATGTATGTAGATGGGGTTGACACTAACTTAACTATGTTTAAAGTTAAGACGGCGACAGGTGTTTGTCTAAAACAGATTTGGTGGAACGCTTAACCGACCCGGGCGGTTCAACTTTTAATTGCTTCTTTGCCAACAATTAAACTGCCTATTTGGGTCGCTTAGCGCTTCACGCCTTTGAATTTGTGGAGTTAACTCTTTATTGAAAACAAAGCGAAACATTTACCTATAGGTTTTTTGCTTAAACAACCTCATTTTATAAATATAATACAGATAAAAAGACGATAATGGAGTCGTGTAGGTATATAATCAAATATGAGAAAAAGGCAGAATTTATAAAACATAGTGTCTTATTAGTTTATTACTTATATAACGTAGGTACTCATTCACTGATGGCAAATATAATGATTAATTATTATTGTGGTTTCTATTTCTAATAATCGTTTTGTAAACCGATAATTAAATCGTTGTTATTACTATAAAACGTTTAGTAAAAAATATTAAAATTAATACTAGGCACTACAAAAATCTCAATTGTAATTTGTTCTTCTTTGTGCTGATTGCACTAAAATACAAGCCCTAGTATCAAACCGGATCTTTTCAGTCGAGGTCGCGATACGACCTGGTTAATTAACAATAATAATTTGTGGGTGCCGCCAGTAGGCCTGCAACTTGGTTATATCATCCTAGCAGTAGCCATAAGGTTTGACTTTAATCTTTTACCCTCGGCCTTCGCATGTTTTCTTTTCGTCTCAGCTTTCAATCCTACATTCCTTCCTGACGTGCCAGATCCCAACTATAATTTCAGGAAAGCTTGTTATAACCAAATTGTGAAATTTAAATTCGCAGGGCTTGCATTTCATTCCTCGAGTTTCAGGTTGCATATCAATTTGTTAATTATGAATTCAAGAGACCATTCCCACTTATGTAGATGAGGTGGTTAGAGATGAGCTCGCATACTGCTAGCAGCAACTAGTTTCTGCCATATCTTGTTTGAATTTGATAGTTTGGACTAAATTAATTTTGACACGATAGATATTGCTATCTCGTGCATATATTATAATCATATGAAGAATGGCTATTGTTTTGATTTAGTTAAGTTTGTAAACCTATAGGATCAGAATCATTATCCTGTTAACTACTTAACAGGGAGACTTTAAGATCGGTTAATTAATATTTCACTGTCAATACATTTTCTATAGATACAAAATTCATGGATTTGTGTTTCCGAAGATACTTTTAAGTATAGGATAAATTAATCAAATTTATTAAAGTTGCCAGTGAAATGGGTGCAATAGGTAGATACTATCAATAGCCAATTAACATGATATTTATTTGTTTATCAATCGTTGAATATCAGCGCCTTGGTAAAGAAAATATACTTCAAATTGAAGCGTCAATAGCCTAGTGGTTAGAGGGGCCCTCCTCGTAGCTGAGAGGTTCCGGGTTCGATCCCCATCCTGGCCATTAAACTATTGACGTGAGCCCACTCCTAGCACAAGCATTAGCTTAGTTGGAGGGGCTAAAGGAAATACTAGTAATGTGATTTATTTTATTTTATTTTATTTTGTTTGGGGAGCTTACGGCTAATTTTACGGAGTGAATAAGATTATATATAAGCAAATGCCAATTACAAGCTTCCACATATAGAAGAAAAACATAACTATATAGAACAATAAAGCAGAATTAATAATACATTTCAATTGTGGTAAATGAAAATAACGTTAAAACAATGAAATTTTTTCCTTACACACATAACACACATAGCTAGTATTTTTTTTTAAGAAATTGTATATATACCTACTATTCATGTACAATGTACATTACAGTACTATGACTTGAAATATGAAATACCTGACCAAAACGCTCCACGTTCCTATCGCTGTTTACGCTTCATTGATTCCTTGCCACGCTTTTTATAATGCTAATTATTCATAGGAAAAGAACTTGTACTACAGTGACAATACGGAAAAAATGTACGGAGAAATTTCATTTTTTAATTGATAAATAAATAAAGCTTACATTGTCGTTCATTTTGTAAGGAGAAGCTTCTGAATTATTTTATGATACTATAATTCTTTTTTAAAACAAATCCAATATAATAGTTATACTACCAACTGGAAACAAATAGTACCTGCTACAGTTAACGCATATATATGTATTAACAGCCACCGGCGCGTTAACGTATTTGCCGACTCATCATTGCCAGATCGGAGGCTGATTTTGATTTTTCGCTTGTGTTTATCCGTTTGTTAACACTCAGCGATTCATTGTATCGCGCTTGGATATTGTTATTTCCCCTATTTTATTGACTCACAGGTATCCTATTTTATTTTATAGGGCTTTAACTTTGATGAAATTACATAAAATATGTTAAGCGATTGGTCGTTAAGACCGTAATCCCATGAAAGTGTACTTTACAATTGTATTTAATGGTTCAAATCTATATTCAGTTTTAAGGAAAGGGGTAATCTAAAAGCTTTTAATGTTTTCAGACCTATATAAACATGTCTGTCCGTAGGTACCTATATCATAAAGGTATAAGACTGTACCTTGGGTATTGGAGATTATACAATTCAAATGACACATAAATGTGAACGCTTACACCGTTTCGTTAAACAGAAATCCGTAAAAAGGAATTGCGGGTAATTGATTACCTACATTTCAAAACAAAGGGATTTCCTGTGGGGCAGCCTATCGATCAGATCCCTTCACAAACGGTTGCACCGCTCAGGTAAATAAATTTAATATAGGTACTTAATATGAAAATACGGACTAGGCCAAAGGGTATGTATGGTATGGGGAATGCGGTGACATCCGCTAAAGCATGTTTTAATATAACATGGTTATAGATTTTGATAAATTACAGAATATTCTTCATAATAAACAAAAATAATATAGCATTAATACGAGTAAGTAGGTACCTACTATTGGGTGCTGGAACAGCAATCAATAAAAGTTGCCCAAAAATCCATGTCGCGAATTACTGTGTGCCAAAGCTGCGGTTGGCCGATAATAACGGAAGTCATCCGTCAGCATGCATCATCGCTCGCGGTGTCCAGCACCATTGGACCGTCGAGCATTTGCTTTGGAATACCCCCAAATGAATTTTCACTTAAAACGCGAGAACTTTAGCTTTTATTTCACACTCCAACATTAATCGATAATTGATCGTACAAGTAGCCTTCCCTCATGCATTCTTCCTTTATCATAGATTGTAATAGGTTGTACGGACTTTTATCATAAAACTAACTTAATATCCGGGAGAAGAAAGTGTGGCAAGTTACACTGGCATTGGATTTCATGATAGGTAGGCTTTTCTGTAAACTTCCATTGTATTAACTGACTAACGTTGTTTAGAGAGGTTCTTCCAAGATTAGTTTTGAGCCATTTATTCGTAGGTATAGTCGGCAAATACAATAAATGTTACAAATGAACATCAGTTTTATATTCATTCAGTGAATTCGAAATAGTGCGCTCCAAATTCCAAATATAGATTAGATCATCAATTTATTAGTCCCACCAGAAAAAATATTTATTTTAGAGCTCACGCATCAATCATTCTAGATTAAACAAGAATAAAACTATTTGTAAGAGAAGCGATTTATAATGTACAAGCTCAGAAGTTTGTCCGAAGTTAATCTCTATTAAAGCCGTGTAGGTAAACCTTTTTTTTATAGGCCTGCTATTTTCTAAGCATTCAACTAATCATATGAAGATCATATATTTTCACTATAACAATTTGAATTAGATACATATTATCTACACTGCTGTTCCTTGCTTTATCCATTATACAGATACACAAATGCCAGAAGTGTATCCATATCTATATATATATAACTCAAAGGTGACTGAGTGACTGACTGACTGACATAGTGATCTATCAACGCACAGCCCAAACCACTGGACGGATCGGGCTGAAATTTGGCATGCAGGTAGATGTTATGACGTAGGCATCCGCTAAGAAAGGATTTTGATTAATTCTACCCCAAGGGGATAAAATAGGGGATGATAGTTTGTATGAAACTTTGTCAATTAAATTCCACGCGGACGAAGTCACGGGCACAGTTAGTTATTTAAATAAATCACTACTGACTATTTTTTTCCTAGCCCATAACGCTATTACAATTCTAAACATCTTAGCAGCCTCTTTAAAATCACCTAAAAATCAAATAAACTTTTATCTCCGCTAGAGTAATTCCGACTCTAGATATTATGCAATTATGTTTCCTCAGAATTGAGGATTAAGGAGCTTCGCTACTAAATTGCTTCGCAAACGGCAAGTAAACGGATTAGGGGGCTTCATATCATGAAAACAGACGCCTAGTGTAATAGCTGGTTCGCCGGGATCCGGCATTTTGCCCGCGACCTGGGATGGGATGCTGGGAGCTTTTCTGAAGAACTATCCGCACGTATGGCAGACTGTAGGGCACGTAGACGGGATGTATCTATTTATTTATCTAGAAATGGGTGAACTAACCTACTATATATGCTTCTGTTTGTATTGGATAGGTACTCTACCGTACTTACTTATTTTAATATAGAATCCTTTTTAGGTAGAAGCGTTACGACCAAAACCTCAAAAAATCCTTTCAAGTATGAATCAGTACGATACCTACACCTGTTGTGATGAGACGAAAATAACTTTAATCAGTAGGTAATATTGTGAATAGAATCGTATGAATTACCTAGACGTGTTGAGCGGAAATTGCTATCACGAATAATACCTACTGGTATTACATACAATTTTATCTTCAAACACCGGCCCTGTGCTCAAAAGGTACCGTCTAAGAATAGTATTACCTATTACTTCCTACTAATATTAAAATGCGAAAGTTTGTGAGTGTGGATGTATGTTTGTTACTCCTTTACGCAAAAACTACTGAACGGATTTGGATGAAATTTGGAACACAGATAGTTTATAACCGGGATTAACATATAGGATACTTTTTATCCCGATAATCCCGAAATTTTTGCTAAGTTGAAATACTATGCGGATGAAGTCGCGGGGCACTAGTCAGGAATAATTTTGTGAAGTAGGTCTATAATAACAGTAAATGTAGTGCTCCCATTTAATTAAGACATATTTTAATTTTAATGCTAGTTAAAATATACCTCAGTCTGTCGATATTTATTTATTATTATTATTACCTTTTGTGAACCTATTACCAAGGGCGTTCAAATGCGGTCTATACGTATCGGCTAAAACTTTGAACTAAGTTAATTGTAAAAAGGGCAAATTATATTCTAAGCAAATTGATAATCTTCTGGCAGCATAACCTCCTATGTGACCCATCACTCATTTATACTGGGTCGACTGTGGCCGGCGCCGCCGTCGTCCGTCGCAGCCACAATACAAGTGATAGATTGGGAAATAACTTTATACCTACGAACGATGTCAGATAAATAATCATAATAATAAATATCTCCAGACTGACACACCAACTGTATGCTCCCAAACTAAGCAACGCTTGTATTATGGGTACCGTACAATGGACTGAAGGCGTTCCCAGACCTGGGCAAATGACTAAAAGGCCATTTCCGAAATTTGCCCCGGCGGAAATCGAACCCGCAACCACCCGATGCAGAGAGCCCGAGCGGCCTATGATCAAACCACTGCGCCAAGCGGTCGTCAAGCTGTTTATATTATTGTCACTCACAACTACCGATATCGAAAAAAATTTCAGACGTTTTTAAGATTGATTACAGTCTGCAAAAACACTTTAAAATGCCGGGAATTACTGTCGCGGCCACAGATATAGATTAACATTGATAACGCAAATGCATGTACTTCGCGTGTACGAAACCCAGACCAAACGTCAAGGTTGGTCGCCGCCAAGAACTTCTAAGCTTCTTGGTCGCCGCTAAATTACAGTCCGCGCGACTACAGATAAAAAAAATATGAGTATGAGCGAGATAATCACTCGAGAGAATCGTAGCGGGCGGAGGGGCATCGGCGGCATCGGTGGCATCGGTGTCTTTGAATCGGTTTGGATTTCCCGTCACTAAATTTCGGCTGTGACGTCACAGTAGGTGTTAAAAATTCGGCACGCTTGGTTTCAATACAAATCGTGATACTTGCGTTATCATTGTTAATCTATAGGTATCTGTGGTCGCGACTATCAGGTACTCTTACCCTCCAAAATTGAAAAGATATAATATAATCATACCAGGTAAATATGAGCGCCTCGTCACTCTCGCCACGAGCTCTGTCTCACTGCATCCAAATTCAATAACACGTCTATCTGTCCTCAAGCAGCTTGTGAACAGAAAATATCGCATCCCCTACGTGCTTATCGCAACTGACGATGCGTGGGGAACCCTTTCAGTCCTCGACCCTGTACATGTTGAGTATTGAGATTTACGAGTATCCTTTCTTGACGAGACGTGATGAGCAGACATAACTTTTAAGGGGCGCAAAATAAAGCTCGTTACGGCGCTTTTGGACCTGAGGGATATTGATTGGATTGTTTTATTAGATTCGAAGTGACATTATTGGATTTCGTTAGAAAGTATACAAAAATATAATAATATTAGTTAATGCGTACGTAATTAAAATTAAGGTTTATCTTCATAAATCTTGACGAGAAAATCCTAAACTAAGCCCACATTGCTAACAATGCATTTACCTAAGTGCAAGTAGTACCTATTTGTATCATATTCAAAAGTAGATAAATGTTAAATAAGAGAAGCTCAAGTTTATTTCATTTATATAAGATTCCGTAGCACTTTCGTCCTTAATAAAGGATATTTTATGGCTCTTTTCAGTGTGAGCTATGATAATGAATACTCGTAATTTGTCACAGTGTCTCGACGTCGTATATGCTTTCACAATGTTTGTACTACTACTTTATGCTACATACATAATCGTCAATCGTCAATAGTTAGTCTAGTGGTAAGAGGGCCCGCTCTCATAACTGAGAGGTACCGAATTCGATCCCCATCCTGGCTATTAAACTATTTACGGGAGCCTCTCCTAACGATGAAGGCTAACGGAAATACTCGTAATGTAATACGGGTGTATTTGCTAGTATGTTCCTAGAAAAAAGTGTTTGGCAACTCATATAGGTCATGAAGGAATCACAAAATTACAGAATCAATCAGGGTACGTCATATAAAACCCGTTGTCCTCGCAACAAAGATACCTAAGTCATCAGCGCAAGGGCGCGGCTCGGTGATTCCCAGGGGCGACGTCTTGAAGGTTTGCCAACTATCGACCCGCCTGATGACGCCAATGTCAATGAGCTCTCTGAGCATTCATTACCACTTGGTGACGGGCTTAATGCAAGGCTGATTAAAATGAAAATTGATAAAAAAAATCCTTAAAAATTAGATTTAAAATGTTTGGAAAGCGACAATGGTGCGAATGTATGCGTAATCATTGATTTGTGTATCTTTGAATATAGATTCAAAAATAGATTTTTTTTGTTGAAATCGTATAGATAAATCTAAGTTAATTTTCGTGCGCTTTATCGACCTGCAATTAGAATCAAATTAATCCTTATACATACGTAAAACTACTTAATCCTGCGATAAACTCAAGGGCAGTATAACGAGCTAAGGTTATAGAATTGCAGTCGAGTGAGCTGCTTAACACCTCGCCGCGCGCGCATAATGTAGCTTGGCACTTCACCCGCTCCGATATCACAGCATTTGGAAGGTATTGTTTTGCAACCAGAACCTAAGCGTAAGGTAGCGTTTTGGATTTTTTTATTGGGTATAAATTTGATTTTGCATTTGTTTGAACGTACTGCTGTGTTCCAAAGAATGTAATAAGCGTTTGGGCATTTTCGATACCCCATTGCAGTATATATTCAGGATATATTACTACTACAAGGTACCTTGTAGGTACCTTGTAGTAGTAATATATCCTGAATATATATTAGACATACACTAATTACATTTCTTTTGGAGTCACGATGTACAATAAGGTAAGCATTACCCATGCCTCATGTTTTAAAAACAAACATTATATCTGAGCCATTATAATACATTTTAAATTTCTTCTTCAGACGGTTGTATCAACGGCGCACCACATTTATTTATGAGCAGGAAATAACTATGATGGCGGGGTTTGCGTAAACAGAAATGCATTTTTCATTTTCATACAAAACACTCCTTTGACTTGAGGGCTGCGGAACTTTTGAAGGACAGGCGATTTAAAACATGGTGATGATATTACTTATAAAATAATCCTTAGGATATCTGGCTTTCTTTTATTTAGAGTTATGATAATCACCGCAGAATTTACTCATATATACCTACTTATATGATTTTTTCACTACCACTGTCCGACTTTTGACATTTTTGTTGTCAGTATGGAGATTCTATTTCAAAATCATGATCCCGACCACGCTAACGACGAAAACAGAGTCTAGATCCTTACAAACAAGATAATTGGATAAAAGAAAATAATAAGGTCGCAAGTGATCATTCACCCATCGTTTCTGTAGGCTCGTGACAGCAGACGACTTGCAAATATTCACATGACCGATGGCTTCCATACCGAACCTACCTATCGCCATGGAAATACAACCTCCATCCATCTTATTATAATAGTTTCAACCTTTGGAAGGTTTCAACAATCATTATTAGTTCTAGGTTAAAGAAAAGTCTATTTTCAAAATATACATTTTCCAATGCTCTACCTAGCTACATTATATATTTCGTTCGTGTCAAATGATAGATATGTGATTTCAGTGTTGCGAAAATTTATCTTTTATTACTTAGGTCACACAGGTCTGTTCAAATTTCATGCTAGCTTGGCGTTAGCTTAGCCAATAGTGATTTGGATTATTCTCTCTTAGAATATTTTTTCCCAAGTGCAAGAATGACAAACTGGCTTTTGTTAACATGTATTTAACATTAAAATGTTTAAGTCAAAGTACTGAAACAAATTACTAATTTTCAAATCTATAAAACAAAATATTTTAAAATCGGGTTTTAGGGCGGTGGCAACTTTTAAATATGTTCTCTATGCACAAAATAAAATAATCTAGTTACCTACATGTTGAAATAAAAACCAATTGAAATAAAAAGAAAATATAAAAAAATGTGATCAAGTAAGTCTTCTGGATTCTCGCCCACCGTCTAGGCAAGTATACCTACGGTAGTTTTAACATCTCATTCTGCCATCGATCGATGGATCGATCGACTGTCGATCAATTGAAGTGATATTACCCAATGGGTATTAGCGTTGGTGATATCAGGTTCGATTCCCCACACCGACCGTAAGCCCGCTATCCTTCAAGCAAGAATATAGCAATTAAATATTATAAACCACCAAAAGCACTCTTCGCTATTCTTTATTTTTTTGTATCTGAACAAGTCATGATATCGCAAAAAAATTCGTTGTAAATTAAAACACCCCGCTGCCATTGCAGTGCATCTTGCTGGATGATTGAAAATTAATAACTAAGCTTCTTTCAGTAAGCACGTTGTCGCTGCACTGATGAATTTATAACAACTTTCTAACGAAAGCCCTTTTTGTTTGGGGTATACTGAGTAGGTATAGGTAGGTAGGTGGTGATGGACACTGAGCAAAGATTTCAAAAATAGATGTAAAACATCTCATTTTAAAACAACCATAACGCTATTAGAACTAAAAAGAGAACAGAATTTTTTGCCCATTTGCAATTCAACCTTTGTAATTTGATTTAACTGAAGGTATCTGCGGTGTTCTCCTAATTCGTTTAAGAAACCAATTTCTTTAAGAGCTCATAGCGCATATCTGAGAAAATCTTTTCAAAGGGGGAATAAAAATTCAATATTTGAAGACATATTTTTTATGCACTTGGTAGCCTCAACTTGCTATAATTATTTGTTCTAGTGACACCATGTATTGGTGTTTCAAATGTGCGAACAAAAACTTTAGATACATTTATATGTATCTAAATTTGTTATTATACTGTTTCTGATATACAGAAGCCTAGTGAAGAAGTCTATCATATTGTCCGAGTTACGGGCCTAAGTTTCATGTTGCGGCCTTAGAATATATCCATAGGTCCAGAAACAGGGTAAACTGCAACTACGAGTAGCAGCCACCAATCAATGGCCACTAATCACGAAGAATCAAGTTTGTAAAATTGATGAATTTACTTGCGACATTTTTTTTTTTAATTTACGGGGTAATAAATACCATTAGTTAATAATATTAGGTACTTATTGGAAAAACCTTCGATATTGGTTCAAAAATGTATTATACCATTTTCATTACCTGTATGCCCGATTTTTACCCAAGTATTCATTCGCACTTAAGTATAAAGAAAACATAACGAAATGCTCTGGAATGTATCTGCAGTCCAAAAAATAATTTATTTTATGTACCAATACAGTCCCACGTGTGTGCATTGCGTTTTATACGTGATACCGCGCCGAGACACTCTACTCTCCAAGGAATTTACCCTTTTCTTCACTAAAAACAAATACCGATGTCCACCGGTCTACCTGCCTCCGCCTTCCGCGACTGTATAATATTCCAATAATATTCACCAACAATGACTGCAGAGGCCGAAAGGAATTCCCGCAAACTTCGTTATTATTCGCCAGACGAAATTCCGATACTTTCTAAACAATTTTATCTGCAGAATTATTTTACAAGTCCTACCTTTAATCTTTTGTGATAGAAACTTCTTTGTATAGTTTTGAATTATTTGCTCTACGCCGCGTTCTACTTCTGTCTGATTATGTCAGAGCACAGAATATAAAACATTATGTCAAAGTTATCTTTGGTCATAGCTAAAAAATCAAAATAATGGAGCTTACGTAATCATCCGATTACCTATAATAGAAAATTATTCGTATCTTTAAATGTAAACGATATAAACCATGAAACCAGTGTGACAAGCGTCGACGCTGCTCTTGTTTCAATCACTCATCAAATAAGGAATGGGATAAAAGGTACAAAACAAATAACACGCAGTACCTGCGTCCCGCAAAAGAAAATGAACTGTTGCATTCCGAAATCACTATTCGCACAATGTTGGGATGGAAAAGATAACTCTCAGTCGACAGTGTCGACATTCTTCAAGTCCACCATCGACGTTTATCTCGCAATTATTGGAAACAGCATAATCGTCATCGGTTATATCATCGGAAGAACGTATTGCGATGATTACCCGTGTTTCGCTGCCAATCTATTCATTCTGATCGGTCACATCTTATCCATGGCGTCCGACGCTTGCACGGCCATCGAAGATTTATTCCACCTCAAGCACCACCAGCGTGGCTTCAGAATAAACCGCTACTTCATCGTTGCAAATATTCTTTCCATCATCGGACAGTACCAAGAGCTGAGGACCTCTGTACGAAGTATCCAACCGGCACCGGCGTCATGAAATCCATGAGGATATTTCTCAAATGTGGGATGTTGTAATAGCATACCTTCCGTATATTGGGCATTTTATAATGGCATTGGGATATATCCTGGAGCAGTTCGAGAGTGTGTCGCCTCCGTTGCCGAGCGCTGTGGTCCTGACGGGCCATATCTTCGTATTGTCAGATCCTCGTATGCTCTCGCCCGAACGACCTAACATTCAGATCATCAATATAATATTCTTATTGAGTAATGTGATGGTGTTCCTTTACGAATTGCTGGCGACTCTGGATACCGACTGGGATAGCGTATACAGTTATTAGCACATAAAATAAATAGAGTTCTGAAATAACATTTTTTAGCTTTGGAAAAGTGAAATAAATAAATAAGTAAAGAAATAAAACCTGGTCTATCAAACTTTTTGCTTATATATATTATAATCATTGCAAAGCTGCAATAGCAGTTTTGTAAAACCGGTCATGTCGGTACATAAGAGTAAGCCGTAGGTAAACACTGGTAAGTAGCTAAAAACCTACATAATACATTAACCCTTTCACAATAGACAGCGTTAAATTTTACCGGGCCCGGGTTCAATGCGGGTCAAATTATAAAGTAATAAATATACCGCGTGCAACAGATAATGAATGGAGCAGGGTTTAGGTATACGAGAATTTTAATTGGCTACGTGATAATGTTGGCGCAAGAAAATTAAAACTCCTCCCTCCACTGACTAAGCAAACTTCTGAAGACAATAGAGCTTGTCATTTACACTTAATAAGGATTTTGTAACACAAGCAGAAAAACTTTGGAGGAGCCTGCCTAACCCTAGCTTATTTGGAGAAACAACCTTTGAGCAGCTTTAAAATAAACGGGCGGCAACGGCAATTTATTTTACCATGACAACTTATCTCCTGAGATACGTGTACATAAGTACCTACTTAAAGAAAAATAATAGGTTGAAGTACGTAGATATATCCTACTAATATTATAAATGCGAAAGTTTTTGAGTGTGGATGTATGTATGTATGTATGTTTGTTACTCCTTCACGCAAAAACTACTGAACGGATTTGGATGAAATTTGGAACACAGATAGATTATAACCGGGATTAACATATAGGATACTTTTTAACCCAATAATCCAATACTACGCGGATTAAGTCGCGGGGCACAGCTAGTGACTTCATAATACCATAATATGTGTATTTTACGTTGTTTTTTAAACGGTTTTATTTAGCTCGACCCGTACGGAATTTATTTATTTATTTGGGTCAAAATTAGAAATTGAAATTTAAGCACCTTCCCGTTGTCAGATTGATCTGAAATTTGGTACACACATTTAATTTAGATGACAATACAATATAATAAAATCAATAACATTATACATCTAAGATGGCCGCCGATACAAAATGGCGGATTGCATATTTATCCTTAACCCCCTCAATATGGGTATCAAATGAAGGGGATACACTAGTAAAACACGATGATTATGTCAAAATTTAAAATTCAAGATGGACGCCGTTCCAATATGTCGGACTAGGTACATATTTTTCCACAACCACCACAATATGGGTATCAAATAATAGGACTACACTAGCAGAATACTGTCATTATGTCAAAATTTCAAACTCATGATGGACGCTGTTACAAAATGGCGTATTAGGTGGGGGCATGATTGACGTGTCGAGAACAGTTGCGTCCAAGATTGTGTGACGTTAGAGGGGAAGATAAAAAATAATAGGTAATTAGATACCTCGTTAGTAAGCGGTAGCTATACCACCCAAGTTAAGGTAATAGGTTAAAACGTGCCGAGGACTGTATGGCATTAGGGTGGATAAAAATGTAATGTCGTAAGCGCTTCCCCCTCTAGATTGGGCGCATCTTGTTGTATATTAAGCCTTGCCCCTTTACTGGACCTCTCGGGGAGGGGGGGGGGGGGGTCGACCGTCAAAATGCCCCTTAATCGTGGGAACAACATGGTAACAATAAATAAAAAAGCAAACAAAAATAAAAATGAAACTGCTACACAACCAAAAAGAAGGCTCGAAAAGGCAAAAGAAAAGTATAGAACGAAACGTGCAAAAGAAAGTGAAAATGAAAACCATAGTCGACTACAGAAACAAAGAGAACGGTTAGCAACAGAAACACCTGAGCAACATGATACCAGGATAATAGCACAACGTGAGAGACAAAGGCAGCTGGTAGAGTCAGAAACACCTGAGCGTCATGAGTGCCGGCTAGCATCACAACGTGACAGACAAAGAGAGTTGTTAGCATCAGAAAAATCTGAGCGTCATGAGTCTAGGCTAGCATCACAACGTGACAGACGAAGAGAGCTAATAGCGTCAGAAACACTTGAGCGTCATGAGTCCAGGCAAAGATTACAACGTAACAGACAAAGAGAGCTATTAGCGTCAGAAACACCTGAGCAACATGAAGCCAGGTTAACAGGACGGCGTGAGAGACGAAAGGAGTTAGAAGCTTCAGAAACACCTGAGCAACGCCACGACAGGTTAAATAACCAACGTGAGCGTGCACAGCAACGCAGAGCTGAAAATCATGTACAAGCGTTTGAAAATGCTATTAACACATCGTGTATACACGTTTGTGACATTTGCACGAAGCATTGTTATCCTAACCAAATTCATACTGTACGTTACAACACAGCTGCATTAGGATATCTACCTGCAGAACTGTCTTCAAAAACAAAATTACTTTTAAGTTCGCGCTGCCAAACACATGTGACCAGTAATAAAACAATAGCACCATCAAAGGCGTACTGGAATAATCTGGATCCAGGTTCAATACCAGATGAGATTCAAGCACTGACGCAAGCAGAGCAGCGATTGCTGTGTAGAATCATCCCGTTTGTTAAAATCGTAAAATTTACTGGGCTATACGGGCAGTACGGTTTCCGCGGACAAGCAGTGTTGTTTGCCCAGGGCATCCACCGTCCATAAAATGCAGGGCAGCACCGTCGACCATGCAGTAGTATATTTGGGCTCAAAATTGTTTGAGGAAGGACAAGCATACGTGGCTCTAAGTCGAGTTAAGTCTCTGGAAGGGCTATGTATTGAGGAATTAGATTGTACTAAATTATCAGGTAAGAAACCATGTAATAATGATGCACTGAATGAATTAAATAGAATGAGGAATATTCGGTAGACAATTTCACTAAATACTAAAAACAAGAAAATAAAAATCGGTAAAAAAACTTTTAAGTTAAACGGTTTTATGTGCACTGAAAACTACAAAATAAATAAATAGTTACTTACCTATCAACCTACGTAGGTGATCTCGGTCATTAATATCTCTGATGGTAGTGGTTGTCATAACATGAACCATGTCAGCGGCCGAAAGGCAGTTCATGAAAGAACACTAACACCAAGGTTTGCTTGGTAGGTAAACTAAGCAGCCCACACTATAACAAGTAGGTATTTTGACCTTCTAGTTCAGAAATATTTCAGTACTAGACAGAATAGCTTTTAGGCATATTAGACTAAAATAAAAACGTGGGGCCCCTCTGAAATCATACCTATGGCAGAGCATATCTTATATTTTGGTAGATCATGAGCTCGGCGTTCGCTGGTGAAGCCGTAACGGCTGGTTATTGATGGTCAAAACCTCCAGTTACGATTATAGTAAGTCGATTCAGCGGACCCTGGACTCCGGAGCTATGAGGTTTCGGATGCGACCGGGATAAACCGCTAGGATGATGATGATGACGATTATAATAAGTCGATGCAATCCACACTTAGTATAGTAGAAAGTAATACAGAAATAGTTAATGGGCCCCACGTTTTTATTTTAGTCTAATATGCCTAAAAGCTATTCTGTCTAGTACTGAAATATTTCTGAACTAGAAGGTCAAAATACCTACTTGTTATAGTGTGGGCTGCTTAGTTTACCTACCAAGCAAACCTTGGTGTTAGTGTTCTTTCATGAACTGCCTTTCGGCCGCTGACATGGTTCATGTTATGACAACCACTACCATCAGAGATATTAATGACCGAGATCACCTACGTAGGTTGATAGGTAAGTAACTATTTATTTATTTTGTAGTTTTCAGTGCACATAAAACCGTTTAACTTAAAAGTTTTTTTACCGATTTTTATTTTTATTTAGTATTGTGCATTTTTTTAGATTTCGGTCAGTTATCCACAAAATTTCAAATGTTTCCTTTACTTAGCCCTTTTGTTTCGTGAGGTACATTATATACGAATTAGTTCTAGATTTTCAAATCCATTTCTTATCATTGTGAACTAGCTAGATGATTACAACGGTTCTAAAACTATCTACAATTCACTACTTTTTTAATCACTACAATTATTACCGATACTATCAAAGTGCGAATCGTGCACTGAATATCAGAAGAGCGATCGGAGCCTGAGTTGACAATTTGGCACATTTTGTAGCTAGCGAAGAGTTCTCGTCCCTCCGAGGGCCCTCCACTCCTCCGACGCCTCACGGCCACGCTTTTTATCGTTGACACAAAGAGGAAAAAAATAATTAAGGTCACTTGATATCGAACAACTTCGTTACCTGATGCCTTAACAATTTGTATCGGAGCTTTTTGATCGAAGAGTCCTGTTACCAACCCTTTTTATTTTTCACTATATTTGTGTTTTTATGACTTTGGTCGTGGGACTTATGTTTTACCTATCCTATGTGTATACCAGCCTATATTTTTTTGGTAAGAATATTACTTTAAAAACTAATCTAGCATGTAAGTTATCACTATGAGTATCAGTTTTCCATGCGTTATACGTCTGTATAGAAATAAATTCTGGTTTCAAACTCTACTTCCAAATACCTGGGTACAGTTACGAACGACTCTACCACAATTAATAGGTATTGTTAATATTCAGCACCTTGTCAAACTTTTTTAATTCGTCTGTTAGGATTATAATATATTATGATTATATTTCTTTGAAACAAAGAAGTACCTAGGTACAAACAATAGGAAAAGTGTTAGGGAAAATAAATCATTCGTATGTGATTGCGGATTAAGCGCGGTCCGGTAACGCGTAGCGGCTTCCATCACCCCAACACTTCGCCCAAATTAATGAGAACCGTAAATAAATATCGACACGTAGTCGACGGGTTAATCTCAATTTCCTTTTGCCATACAAAGAATGGAATTTTAATGTTGTATTTGCGTTTCATTAATTGTGCTTACATATTGGTATATCATATCCATTAAAATAATACCTACCTAATATTTATTTCAATGGATACCTAATTAACTTACATTCCGAAGTCAGTAAAAATAAATTGATTATTTTGTCTTTTGAAAAATCAAGCCATTATACTTTGGTAGTTTTTGACTATAACATTTACCTAATAGGTATATACAAGGTGAAACATAATGGGTATACTTTTTTTTTCAAAACTTAACTTTGTAATTCTTAAACCATCAGCTTTGGAGGGAACTTGAAAAACAAAAGGTGTTATAAGAATACTGCTGTTGACCGATTTCACAAGTCTACAAAACCTTTAGTACTTCAATTGTCCCACAAAGCCGATAGTTTGAGATTTACAAAGTTAAGTTGCAAAAAAAATTGTATACCCTTTTTGTTTCACCTAGTATATAGGTATTATAGGTATAGGTAATAGGTAGTATAGGTATCACGTCTCACGGAAAGAAAACGACTCCATAGAACGGTTAGTTGTACAGGGCCGAGTGGAGGGTACCAGACCACGTGGAAGGGCACCCATGCGATGGACCGATCAGATTTGTATGTATTGAGAAAATAAATAAATAAATAAATCTGCCATTGGCGATCCCTTGCACGAGTGCACCAGGATGACATCCAATAGGGAGAGATGGCGAGACATCGTGTGGCGAACAACATCTGCCCCGGAAAATAATACATGACGACCACGACCGCTCTGTCAAGAGCGTAACGACTTAGAAAAAAATAGGTATTATGTGAATTATCCATTGCGCGTAATTAAAAAGAAACAAGCGACACATTCTGTCTCCAAAACCGTCTTCATAGTCTAACATATTCACACGATAATGTCCACTATCTACTGGTAAGAAAAAGAAAGAACTCAGTTTTAAGATAAAAGTTCAATGTTTTCGGCCGGAGTGCCGGAGTGCCGAGGTACCTAATGAGAGTTTTTACCGTATTTCTCTATTTGGTGGTGCGGGGCTCCATCGCTGTCCCACTAACTCGCTATTACGAAAGGCTACGTGCGGGTGGGTCCTTAAGCTACGTTTTCATTTTCGACTTTCAAATCCTTTGTATTCATATTTATGAGTATTTTTATGGTGGTAGAATAGGTATAATAATGGGATCACCCGAGCCGTTGAAAACACATTAAAATTATAGAACATCTTGTTGTCTCAAGCATACTTTTAAGTTTTAAATGTTCTTTTGTGCCTAATAAATAAAACATATTATTTACTACGTTAGGTATTCGTGCGCGGATACTCCCATATTTTCCTTCACTTAATTCTTATTTTAGTAAGTAGAAAATATATTTTATTACAGGAAAATCCAATGAAATATAGCCTCGTAATTTATGAAAATAAATATTAACGTCTAGCAAATAATGTAGGTAGGTATATTGACGGCACATGGTTACACGGTAGAATGATCTTATAATAAAGTTAACCATTCAAGTAGATACTAGCTTGTATAACGTTATGGCACATAAATTCTCAATTTCTTCAATCAATCGCCCTTGGTATCGAGCCCTTCTCATTGATAAGACGCTCCCTTTGATGCGCCCTCCTTTGAGTTACCGACACCGAGCGAACTAAACTGATAAATGTATTCAACGAGTTAGTGGAATTTTGGGACCTCGTTCGGTAATATTTATATACCTAACGTCATCGTAGGGTACCTAAATGAGTTATCTCGCGGCACCATAACACCCAAGATAACAGATAACGATAATTGTCTTTAAACTAATGAGTTTAAAAGGAATTATAACCGGCAGTATTGATAACTTTGCGTTAAATAGAACAACACAGTTAAATAAATACAATAAATCCTTGCCTACATTCGCGTGGGTAGGTTTACTTCAACATAAAATAGCCAGCTTCAATCTCTCGACATCCCACGAGTCATAATGGGGAGCTAAAGCAGACAAAGCATTATGTCAAAGTGCTAGTTACCCAAACACGTTATCAGCGAACTAATTTTCATGAACGCCACTCGCAGGCGGTAGCAGTAGCCGGTAAGTAGGTTTTACCTATTCTGTTCTAGTCGTTGCTTAGCTGAGGCGCATTCAGGACCCGTCAGTTGAAACCTGGCAGTTTAACCGAGCAAAGAAAGTTGAAAACCCTTTTGTGAAGTGGGTAATTACACAAAGTAGATTACATTTCGACGACCGCTTGGCGCAGTGGTTCGAGCGTAGGCCGCTCGGCTCACTGCACATGGTGGTTGCGGGTTAGATTCCCCCCGGGGCAAATTTCGGAGATGGCCTTTTAGTAATTTGCCCAGGTCTGGGTGTCACTGGGATCGCCCCCAGTCTGTTGTACGGTACCCATAGTACAAGCGTCGCTTAAGTTGGGACCATGCAGTTGGTGTGTCAGTCTGGCGATATTTATTTTTATTTTACTTGGACGGTATTTGACTGTAGGTATTCCCAGAACGGGTAGGATAGGGCGCTGCAATCAGTCCACACTTCGACGTATCATTACTTAAGTACTTATTTGAATCATCGATAGCATATTATATCTGATTATTCGGCTAGTGAACTAAATCCCAACCTCCATAATCTTCTTTTCGTCATAAAACTTTTCCCTTAATACGTTCCACTCATTAACTTCCTGTTTTCAAAAGCATTTGGCATTATGAACCGCGGATAAAAACATTTAAAGGTAGGTTTATACCTACCTAAGCATACCAATATGTAATCTGAGGACTCATAATTCTTTGACTCCATAACTTCTCCCATCCATCAAACTGATAACGATTCGAAAGCATTATATCTGTAAAGTTGTGTGTTCTGAAGATTGGGGACTCAAATATCTCCAGATGTTTGAATTGGTAACGAGGCGATTTAAATAAATGGCTTTTTAAATAAGTTAAGTACACCTCCTTGTGAGGTGGGTAGTCGTGAGTGTGAGGTAGGTTATACCATAAAATTATATTTGAATACAACGGTATAAAGCAGCACCTACCAGAAGGGGTTACCACAGAGCAGCCTAAAAACCTAGATCCTTTAGGAGTATCTGTAAGGGGTAAGTATAAACTTCTGTCTGTAAACACCTACAGTTAATTTTATAAGCTTATTTTCCATATGATGTAGTAAGTACTTCTGTGCAAGTGCCTGTACAGTTTCTTGACGAGCTTTATAAAACTACACGACTAGAAAACGTATTTTAAAACTAATAAAGAAGTTACAATCTTGATAAATCTAATCCCGTGAATAGCAGAAAGTATTTGGCGGGTAGGCGACTACTATAAAATGTTAAAGCAAGGATAATAACTTTGAATTGCTTGCGGCTAAGAACTATATTTACGATCAATGGTCTACAATGAATAAATTCAAGTGAGGACTAGCAAGCTAGCAATCAAATCAGTTGTCGGGAAGGCGGCTGGAGCAATCACTGCATGTCGGGCTGCAATTAGGCGCATACAAGTCGACTAGGTCAGCGGGACACATAAGTATTGATTGGCCTAACATGAAATTCTCAATATTGGAAAGATATTTCCATCTGACATAAACACCCGTCGAAAACTCGAAAACTGGTAGCGATGTGGGAAATGAAGCGTCTTTCTTTGGAAACGACCCTGGCGTTTATTCTGATTTCGTCATACCTATTAGTAGCTCTACAACATTAGTAGGTGTGATGCAAACAGAGTAAATGATGTACTACCTACCTCTCACGAACATAAATAACTTGGACCCACATTATCTGTTAGCATTTTGATAATACTACTTTAAATACATAGCTGTAGATTAAATTGACCTATACCTATGTAATTTTATTATGATATTCTAAAATCAATAAAATATATAGAGGTAGATAGGTAAGTTCAGAATCATATTCTTGTTAGGGAACCCTTTTTAACATAAGCCGAAACAAAAAATATCGAAGCGGGCCCGATGCCAAGATATCGTTCTTATAAAATACCTATTCCGGAATAAATGGCGAAGTCCCGGAGTCTCTTGACACGACCCCACGTTGCTTAATATTCAAGCAATTAGAGTAGAAACTTCAGAAACTTGTCGCTATTAAAACGGGGTTAAATCTAAGTATCTGAGTACCTAAATGTAAAGTTGTGGACTACTAGTATTGTATTACATATTTAAATAGTACATAGTAGATACCTATCACAGGTTTTTTTATTGTCGAATATAAATTGTTATACAGACGCTGGTACTAGACCTGCTGATCCACAACCCGGCTGATTTTAAGCAGTAATCGTAGGCTATATAGAATCTTGCAATACCAAAGCCATTGCTCGCACGTAGCCGATCTAAAGGGGGGGGGGGGGGGGGGGGCAAAGGGAAGGGAAAAGAGGGGGGCTGGCTTGGACTCTCTCACTCATCGGACGAAATGCACCTTTAATAGTTACTTTAAGCCCCGATCTTCTGTGAGAAGGTGGTAGTATCCCGGTCGAGCCAACCCGTATATGAGCTGTAGTCTACATTGTAGACTCTACAACTTGGCTCTAACACCGTTAAAATTACTAATATCGACGGCAATGTATTCGGTTAAGTTTACCAACAGAATTAGCACCAATATGAAAAAAATAATAGCAACCTCCCTTGAAAGGCAGTTTGATAGGCCAAACTGAGTTTATTCTGATCATTATAAGGTCTTATTTTATAAAGCACACAGCTACCTATTCTATTATAGTTCTAAGTGCAATAAATCACAACACATCTCTGTGCAGCATCCTCCAAGCTGACGCGAAAGGAGCAATCTACTTGACGACTAAAAATGGAACGTTTCCAATAACGCTGACAGCGCTGGAGACGCGCGATGCCGCCCCGCCACACACTCCCAACGTTCTCTCAGCGAGCGGCAAAAATCTCTCGCACGACAAACACCACTACTGGGACACCTCTGACGAGATACTCCTCTCAAATTACTTGAATACGACGTACGATGACGTCGATCCGTACGTGTTGAAACAGAACAGCAAGAGAAGCATTAATGATGCTGTCTCTAAGAATATAACTTCAGTTTTGGAAAACTTGTTGAAGAATTACGAGAATTCACAGCTGCCGACGCATGGCAAAGGTTTTTAATTAAATGGATAATTAAGTAGGTATTTCCTCACCGGAAGTGGTGTTAAAGTTATTTCGTTTTTCAGGTTATCCCACTGTTGTGCAGACGAATATTCTGATTAGAAGCATGGGACCTGTATCAGAACTTGACATGGTAAGCATGAGAACTTAAGTACTTAGTATATTGATAGAGAAAAATTACAAAACATAATGACAAGAAATGATTTTTGAATTACAAAATTTTATATATTTGATTTATATATTTGATTGTTAATATTTTTTACAAAGCCTTTTGTACCTAGGTAGTTTCTTGCAGCAAATGATTTGTGAATACGATAGGCATTACATAAATATTTCTATAATAACAAAATATTTAGGATAAAAATATATACTTACTACTTACTAAGAATTATAAAAATATTTACATGTCATTATTTTTAGTAAATAGTTAAATTAGAGTTATCTTTCAATTACATGAAAACACTGTGTTCGGAATAGACAACATATGGCTAACAATGTTATGTCAGAGGTAGATTTGATTAAAATCCGCCCTACGTTTTTTTATTATTTTGAACGGCCGACCTGTTCGCCGCTGCATCCCAGTGCAAGTTGAACGGTGTCCGGTATCGTACCTAAGTACATCGTGCATTTTTCTCGAGTAATTTTGGCTACTGCGCCCGCGCTTATTCGTGTTAATACTTACCGTTTCATGGGTTTTGATGCGCGTAGCTCGCGAGTGCATTGCGGATAATCGTGTTTGGCTCGAATAAGACATAGTTAAGGTGGTGTCACACGCGGTGGTAGTACCTAATGGAGGCCGCCATGCGGTGGATGGTGGACGTTGGGGTTACTGGAGCAGGATACAGTAAATCTTGAACCCCCGTATTTTTCCCCTTTTTGTATTAAGCGTATTTGAACACCTCTATAGGGGTAAGTGACCCTATAACCTAAAGAACTACACCACCCTCGAACCAGGTGCGTAGTTTTAAATATAATCGCACAGGGTTTGTGCCGTCGGGCCGCCGATCCCGGTGTGTTTACGATACAAACTGCAAAACGATCAAGGCTTTTTTATTGATCCTTTGTTTTCCATCCAGGATTACTCGATGGACTGCTACTTCAGGCAGTACTGGCGAGACACGCGCCTGTCATTCCTGGGCCCCATTCGGTCGCTATCACTCTCCATCAAGATGCTGGAGAGGATATGGCGGCCTGACACGTATTTCTATAACGGCAAACACTCGTACGTGCATACCATTACCGTGCCTAATAAACTGTTGAGGATCAGCCAACATGGCGACATATTGTATTCGATGAGGTAAGATATTTTATATTAACTTTAATGTTTATGCAAAGAGAAGCGGGTCACCTCATAACCGTGCACTGAGAAAAACAAAACGTCAACAAATCAACAAATTATTTTTGTAGTGCCTAGTGTTCTTTTTAGTATTTTCTACTTACGTGTTTTGTAATTATGGAAAATAATTTATGAATGACATATATAGAAATAAGTACTAAAAGTAATCGGTAGGTAACAAAATCCATTTGTTGTTTTTAATTGTCTCAGTGTGACTTTTCCGGTTGGATCCTATCTCGGCCATTAAACAATACGCATAAAGCCACTTCTAGCACAAACATTAAAGTACTTATCTTAGTTGAAGGAACTAACGGAACTATAATCATATATGATAACATCACATTGAACTTTCCTATATTAATATAAACCTCAATCAACAACATTACTTCGAAGCTCAATGATAATTCAATAACTAAAATTATATCTCATCGAAATGAAATCCCAATTAACATTTTTAAATAATGAAATAAATTTCCATAACCCGCCGAAAGCGGCCAAGATTTTTAATTGGCAGAATGAAAAACACCCGCGCTCCGATTACTCCGCTCAGTTTTCCATTGCGCTATTTCTCGGCTACGCGTTCGTTGTCGACGACTCTCCGCCATTGAAATATCGTCTGGATTTATAAAGATCCTTTGTTGAACCTATTAATTTTATACTGTTATTTGTCTGTATCTTAAGTGTATTTCAGCATTCGTATTGCGGAATTAGTTTTATGTACCTAGTAATTACCCAAAAATACCATTAATTTAGAAGTGTTTGCTGGTCAGGATAGTTTATTTAGGTCAGACAAACACGTTTACTATCTTCTGTTATTATTATTACTATGTAATAATTTATCATTGTCATACTTAGTAAATATTAGACAACATTAAAGATTTCAGTATTTTTAGTCGTGATTTTCACCACAGAGTGTCTGTCCGTTAATCGGGTTAGTTTCTGCATCAGGACTGCTCCATTGATTGCGACATGCGCGTCCTTTTAGTTAATCCTCCTATACTCTAAATACAGTAGTGCCATTAGATAATGGCTGTTTAAAGACGGTCGTTCTAATTTATTTAAGCTCGCTCTACGGATGTATAGTATTTGCCACCAAAGTAAAAATAATATTTAGATTTCAAAAAAGGTAGTGCGCTATTAAAAAATTCTTATAGGTTTTTGGTCATTTGTTTGGCGGTCGTTTTGAAGATGCGAGCAGATTCTTGTGGGTTATGTAGACTATTATAGAAATAGGTAGGTACATGAGTGTCATTGTGTGGTGTAGTCACTTTTACTCGCTATGATTAATCTTATAGTTGTTATCAGAATACCCCTTTCTATAATATTTATGCCCACAATAAATACGTAAGTACCTACCTATCTATTGCTGGTTATGCTTTACCCTGTATTCATTTATCATTCTAGATTAACAATCAAAGCAAAATGTCCCATGGAGCTTCGCAATTTTCCTATGGATCGACAGTCCTGCCCTCTGATACTCGGAAGTTGTAAGTGTAATGTAAATTCTATTGACTACCCTTTGAACACCAACCAATACAACAAAATGCAATAGGATTCGCATTTCACATTGACATCCACTTTCTTCACGAACAACTAAAGTACTTACCGAAAAGCAAGATGTAGGTAAACCAAAAGCAACAGCTAAAATTGTGAAGAAAAAAAACAATATTTTAGCTGTTACTTGCAAGTAAGAAACTCGCTGTTAGTAGTTACTTTTAACTATCTTTTCAATAGCTTAATTTGTTACCTAGTGCCATAAAGAATGACCGCTACTCAGTCATAGATTTATGTTTATGGGTACCTACTTACTTAATGTCTTGGCTATTAATAATTTTACTCTTAAATCCAGATGCGTATTCGAACCAGCAACTGGTGTACCAGTGGCAGAACTCGGAGAGCGTGAACTTCGTGCCCGGCATGACTCTCTCACAGTTCGACCTCATCAGCTTCCCCTATAGGAACTTTACATTCACAAGGCGAGAAGGTGAGACGCCTGTGTTTTCTTTTCTAAGTAAGTGTGTATTTCGCAAAATACACACTTACTTATCACTTGATGCACTTCGAATTACCTAAGTGCATTTCTTATTGTTCTCAAAGTGAATAGTAGGTATACATAATGAGTAGACATACATAATGAGCTCTTTGCAAAATGAGCAAATTTGAATCTTCGACATGTATACAAGGTGAAACAAAAAGGGTATACTATTTTTTTTGCAACTTAACTTTCTAAATCTAAAACTATCAGCTTGGGAGGGAACTTGAAATACAAAAGGTGTTACAGGGATATAGCTGTTGACAGATTTCATAAGTCTACAAAACCTTTAGTACTTCAACTCTCCCACAAAGCCGATAGTTTAGATTTACAAAGTTAAGTTGCAAAAAAAATTGTATACCCTTTATACTTCACCTATTATAATTATAAGGAAACGATAGGTTTCCGCAAGTAATATAAAGGAAACAAAAATAGTTATGAAAGTAGATAGTTATTTAGTAAGTAAGTACTTCTCATTCATCACATTTATTGTATCCGCTTTTCTTCATCCATTACGTAATTAGGTACTTGTACATGGACAATAAGAACCGCAGTAGTACCTACGGACTAAGTAGAAAGAAGTTTCATTCATTTAGCAAGAAAGTTTGCTTGTCGCAAACAAGAGTAACCTCCCATATTACGCCGCCTATACAAACATGAATGTATATTTACATCCTCCGCCTCTATGACTTTGTCATCATATTCAAAGATCGTGTGTAGGCTCGGATTATCTGGTTTTTATTAAATTTTAGTGGAGAAGGTTAAAAAGCCGTAGCTGAATTTGGCATAGGTAGGAATAAGGATACTTTTATATGTGAAATAATGATAGTTCTCGGTACTTACCTACCTCTATAAATCAATCGGATTGATAGTTAGGTGAATTGGATCTTCTCAGTCGAGATCGCATTCCGTTCCAGTTGTAAATTTAGGGAAAAGATGTAAAAATTACAATTTGTGAATTACAACATTGATTAGGGTTTCATAAAATTATGTTGAATCTGAAGATTGCATTTTAAAATAACTTCTACAAAGAACTTCTAAGAACGTGTCTGCAAAATATGCATATAGGTAGGTACTTCTTAAATCGTGTTTACAACAGTTTATTAATCTAAAGTAGAATGGTGCTTCGTGCACGACCAGTGCCGGATTAACCATAGTAGCAAGAGTAGCAATTCCTACGGGCCCCGCGCGAAAGGGGGCCCCGCATATTTAAACCCACTCATCTCTGCCTTAGCGTAATTTTTTGAGTTAAAAATATTAAGATGTGGTATATTGAATTTACTTGATGTCACAAAAACGTGAAACGTTACAACTTTTCCTACTAAGACTTCCATGTCAGGCACTCGGTAACCGACTACGGGCCCCGCGCTTTGCTACAGGCCCCGCGCTTGCTTAATGCGGCACTCTGCACGACCCACGGACGCTTTATCCGCTTACCGCTTTACGTTGCCGTGCACAATTATGGGTCCGATATGGAAAACATCCTACGAACTCCATACCTGCCCAACAATGTATTATACTAACTCCGCAAACTGGAAAAATAACTTGCTACTAACCTATCAATGAGGATATTACGATCTGTCTATGAAATACGCGAAAAATAGGTCACAAATGTATCATAATCATAATTTATTTATGAACATAAGTATTACATAGATATTAGTGCTCGCTATGGTCTGCCAAATTATTGGCATACGAATATTTGTAGCATACCTAGTCTTAAGGCTAAAGCGCCCATCTAGCCCGCGAAGTTCAAATTTTTTGAGTTCTTTTAGATTTTTTTCAAAATCTGACAATAATAAAAGACAAATTTTGTAATTCGCGAAAAAGACCGTGTGCAGTGCATTTATTAATATATCCAACTTACTCTAGAACATTTCAAGAACGACAGCTATCCAGATAATCTGGCAATTTTTGTATATTTAGTGATTTACTAGTATCATATCCACGGTGATAATATTTAGAGTAAAATAAATGTATTAATAAATGCACTGCACACGGTCTTTTTCGCGAATTACAAAATTTGTCTTTTATTATTGTCAGATTTTGAAAAATTTCGAAAAGAACTCAAAAAATTTGTACTTCGCGGGCTAGACAGGCGCCTTCACCTTAAATAATTATGGTTAAAGAATAATTCTATTTTTATTTATTTTCTCTTGGTAATCATTTGTACGTTAATCGTGCTTGTAAGTAGGTAAATTTAAACAGTTCGCGTAAAAGAGGGGTCGTAAAGGTTTCTGCCGCCTTTGACGCACTCAGTCGTAAAAGGCTTATAACCCGTTTATTTACCCGAAATTTCTATGCCCAACACTCCACCATTTTTATCTTAAATTGCTCCGCAAAATACCAACCTCAAGTGCCTTGTAAATATGATTTCGTTTTTTCGTCCCGAGGCTACGGAGCACCGTCAGGCATGTTGTAGAAACGCCGATGACACGAATAGGCTTTTTCGCTCGGAGGAGTTTCCGCAAAAATGGCAGTAGACATTGTAACGATGTTAGATGGCTGTTGCTTTTTAGTGTTACGCACTTATGATATAACTACGGAACTCTACAACGGTGAGTAGGTTACTTGTGTGCCTACCACTTAAGTATGTAATACGTATTGGTAATACAAGAGGTTGAACACAATGTTTGTCAATTATTAAACAAGACTTTCGACTGAAACCTAACCGATGTTTAGCCCGTCGCAACGTTTTACCGTGAGTTCGCACTGACGAAACATTCACTCAAAACATGTTTATTTTCGGTTATTTTTGACACTTATCGAATTGCGTTCGCACTGTCTAAGAACATGTTGCATTGAAATCTGTTCGACAACTCGTTGCATGAGATAAGTATCACACCATGTTCGTAATACAAGTTGTGATACATTGTTGTTGAAATCATAGATGAAGGAGTGTAGCGAAAAGTTCTAAAGAGGTCTTTGTTTGAAATAGTTATTAGATTGCAAAAAGTCTTTAACTGAGTTTTTGTGGTCAAATTCGAAACGCTTAAAACATTTTGCAAACTTCGGACTTTGCATTAGTGGGAAAGAGATACGTAGAGCATCTTTTGCCTTGCTCAGTGTATCAGTATGGATTATTTTTTCATACTTAATTACTGCGGGTCACGAAACAAACATTGAACAACTGTGGATCCTCAGGCAGTTCTTACTAACTTGTATGATTTTCAGACCCACACTAGTACTTTGTGCCTAGTACAGCAAAATTTAGAATAAGTAACAATACATACCTTAAACTATACTATTACCATTACTATACTTATTTTAGCAAACGAAACAAGTCCCATTTCTTTTCCGAAGGTAAGTATAAAAATAGTGACCAGTCGCCAATCCAAGAATTATAATAATTAACGTGATTATAATTATCATCTTGCGCCAATCACAATTTATGGTTGTTTACGAACATTTTTGGATAACAATAAAGTGGCAGAAAATTACGTATTTCAACAAATCTCGAAACATGTCGCACGACAGTGCGAACGCGAGCAGTAACAAATCTACTGACAAACATGTTAATGTATGATGTTTCAGTTCAGTGCGAACGCAGGCTACAACAAATCTCGAAATTAATTCCGAAACTTATCCAGTTTCCGGCAGTGCGAACGCAAACGCTAACAAAACATGTTGTGACATTTGTTCCTACAGCAAATTGCACAACATATTTCGCGACATGTTTTTTGGTGCGAACTCACGGTTAAGTTTGATATCTTTGTATGTCTGTGGCATCGTGGCTTCAGTCTGATCGAATAAATCTAATTGAGAGTAGGTACAGCTCTTCCTGCCAATGTGGCAGTTGATAGCTATCCATTATATTATGAGGTTTGCCTTACCAGTGCATTATACCAGTGCATTTCTGAAAATGAAGGTATGTAACTAACTAGTTCTCCAAAAAGGTCTAATGTTACCAAACCAGTGTCGTGAGGTCAAAAGGGCTATTGTTTTTTTTTTATCTGGACTAATTCTTATCATAAGAGTTAGTGGCCAACTCTGGTGTCGGAGTTTATCAGGCCACCCCCGAACACCTCCGACATATCTTAACGATTGTGATGGCCGGGTACGACCGCTTAACTTGCCCTCCGAAGCAGTTGTACGTACGAAAAACTCCAACGTCCGCTACCGGGATTTGATCCCACCACCTTAGGAACCTAAGACGGGGCAATTCCCACTGGGCTACCACGATCATTTTTATAAGTACCAAACCACAAATCATTTCACTCGAGATTTCTGCAGCATTTCCCTTTGCAGGGGACTTTTCAGTGCTACAAGTGTCGTTCAACCTGCAGCGGCACACCGGCTATTTCCTCATTCAGGTGTACGTGCCTTGCATACTCATCGTGGTCCTCTCGTGGGTGTCCTTCTGGATCCATCGCGAGGTAATGCAAACGCAATCCATTTCTATAGCCAGCCAGTATTTTTAACACTTGTACATAGTACATACGAAACGTAATGTCTACAGGTTTATCGACATTACGACGCCTATTGATCTGTTGAACTACAGCTTTGATTATTTGATAAGTAATTACATGAGGTCAATGTTACAATTATAAATTTTACGAGGCTACCTACTACCGAATAGGTGAACCTATCTACGAGCTATGTGCTGAATTAGCTGTAGATACCTGTGTCTCAATTCGATGTTCGCTTAAAAAGCATAGGTACCTATTGATAGTCTTTTGAAAACATCTACCTGGCAATATACCTGGCTGACAAGTATGTAAGAATAACGTTTTTATGTACCTAACTAACTAAAGTACCTAATGTACCTAATTAACATACCTGAGTAAAAAGCAAACGATTTTAGTTTTAGGTAATTTGCTCCTTATATATTTTAGGCCACCTCAGACCGCGTAGGGCTGGGTATCACCACAGTGCTGACGCTGTCCACCATCAGCTTGGACTCGCGCACCGACCTGCCCAAGGTGCGGTACGCGACGGCCCTGGACTGGTTCCTGCTGATGAGCTTCTTCTACTGCATCGCGACGCTGCTGGAGTTCGCTGGAGTACATTATTTCACTAAGGTAGCATTGATTTTATAAAATTTACACGGGAATTTTTGATCTTGGCTTTTTCCTCATTTCGTTTTGTTTTGGGGTCAAACCGATATTTTATTCCCCAATGGGGTAGACAGAACCACTTGTAGTCAATTGCTGGAAATATCTTCTTCCAGATATTCCGTTGGAATTACCAACTACGACTGGTAAATTGGAAATTTGATGACCTCATGATCCGCAGTTTGTACTTGTGATCAAACCATGGCGTGATTTGTTAGGAACTTTTTTTTTGTATTTAATGAATCATTTATTTTTAAGGCAATTGTGTGCCTTAACTGTAAATCAACCTTGAATAATTATTCAAGGTTGGTTCCGGCGAGATTGTGATAGACGATTCAGAATGGGAGGAGTTAATTGAAGAGGTGGGAGGGGATGCATTCGCAGCGCGACAGCTGGCGGTGCGCAGGCGCAGCTCGGCACGTTCGGGCACTAATTTCGTAAGTTTTTGCTGAACTTTTCTTCTGTTGATGGGCAGCGCTTTACAAGGAATAAAGACACACTACCATTTTATTATATTACCCTATATCTCTGTTTGTCATTTCTTTTTTGAATTGATTAATTGTTGTTGGCCAGAGTGGCCATAACAACTTCACCTGATTGTCCTCTAGCTCAGGGGCCAGTTTGTTAGGTAATTTGCCACAAATCATGGTCTAGGAACAATTTAATCGCAACTTTCTGCCGAATACTGAAGCACCACTCGAATCTTTCAAGTCCCACATAGGATTTTGTTAACTTTATCTTGTACTAGCTGTGCCCGCGACTTCGTCCGCGTGGAATTTAATTGACAAAGCTCATACAAACTTTCATCCCGTATTTTATCCCCTTGGGGGTAGAATTAATCAAAATCCTTTCTTAGCGGATGCCTACGTCATAACATCTACCTGTATGCCAAATTTCAACCCGATCCGTCCAGTGGTTTGGGCTGTGCGTTGATAGATCACTATGTCAGTCAGTCAGTCACCTTTGAGTTATATATATTTAGATTAGCGACCCGCGGCTTCGCACCGATATTTTTTATCAGTGTTTCTCTACTATATTATTCATGTATTATACATACTAACCTTCATCTTAAATCACTCTATATATTAAAAAAAAACCACATCAAATTCCGTTGAGTTTTTTAAAGATCTAAGCATACATAGGGACCAGAGAGATGAAATGGTCTAAGATAGGGACAGACAGACAGACAGCGGGAAGCGAATTCGTTTTGTACCATGTAGTGATATCGCTCGTATAGATTTGAGTATTTGGCGGTTACTGTTTGAAACTTGACAGAGCTTGATCCTGGCGACACAGAGCGCGAGCGGGGAGGGGCCGGCGGCTGCGGCGGGGGCGGGGGCGGGGGAGGGCGCGGTGCGGCTCACGGTGGAGCGCACCACGCAGACCGAGGTGCGCGTGCCGCGCTGGCGCCAGCTGGTCTACTGCCTCGCCGGCGACGACGGCTACCGCCGCCAGCGGCAGCGCGAGGCCGGTCAGAACACCTTCCACTGAGCGCTTTTATAAATTACTAGTTGTTGCCCACGACTTCGTCCGTGTAGACTTAAGTAAAGTATTCTATGTGTTAATACCGGTTATAAACTATCTGTGTTCCAAATTTCATCCAAATCCGTTCAGTAGTTTTTGCCTGAAAGAGTAACAAACATCTACACTCACAAACTTTCGCATTCATAATATTTGTAGGATAAGACTAGCTGTACCCTGCACGCGTTGCCACGCTGTCAAAGATTGGTCGTACCAACTCGGAAACCTTTGTGGGCTCATGCACGTCGGTCTAACTAATTGATTCATAAAATTCCCTCATGATTACAGGTAGCCGGGGCCACATCAACAGCGTGTCGCACATAGACAGGGCTGCCCGCGTCCTGTTCCCCGCCTCGTTCGCTTTACTCAACATGTTCTACTGGTTGGTGTATGCCTTAGCTAACGATGACTTCGCGTGGAGCGACAACCCTATGAATACACTGTCTCATTAAATCGACGACGCAAGCCAATTGGTACGATGACTAATATTTAATTATTGTTAGGGTTCCGTACCTCAAAAGAAAAAAAAGGAACCCTTATAGGATCACTTCGTTGTCTGTCTGTTTTTTATAATTATAATTTATGTATATTATAATATAAGTAGGTACCATTGATTTTAGACAAACTATGCACGTATGTATCCTCTTAAAAATCATACTAATATTATAAAGAGGAAAACTTTGTTTGATTGTAATGAATAGGCTCCGAAACTACTGAACCGATTTGAAAAATAATTTCACTGTTGGGAAGCTACACTATCCCCGGGTGACATAGGCTATAATATATTTTCAAAAAAATTAGGGATCCTTACTAAAACTCGAATAATGTAACCGCAATGTACCCGTGCGAAGCCGGGGCGGGCCACTAGTGTTAAATAAATTCAAGTTTAAAAATATATTTTTAAGGTTTGCTAAAAACCACTCACTAATGACGTTGTTATGCTTATATTAGATACTAGCTAGGTACCTACCCTACTGTTTTAGAACCATTTGCATCTTTTAAATTATGTTGAAAATTTTCACTGGTAGACATACGAAATAAGTCAAGACATAGGTACCTTGTAATTATAATTATGCAATCAAATGAACTGTCATCCTGGTCATTGTATCATCTAAACTTTAGATTCTAAAAACTCTCTTTGCATTCTTTTGATAGCTTCTCCAACACAGAGAGGATAATAATAATCTTCATATGTAGGTACTTTATTTTCTCCAATTAAACGTATACGTGTAAGCAACTTGTAAGTATACTACGCTACGTAGTACTTTCTAATAGGTATGATGTGCATAAGTGGAACAAACCATGTGAATAAATTACTATAAAATTAATATTGTAAATGTAATCCGTCTAGCTAAATCAGAACGTGTCAAATGTAAAAATAAATGAACTTCAGTTATTTCGCATGTTTTTATTATAATCGAAAAACTAAAGCCATAGGTATAGTGGATCGAAGTCGGAACACATGAACACTTTGCTCTTAATAAATAGGTACCTATGTTTCCATTATACAATGTCAAGTACATAACTCTCCGTAATATGTAGTGTGGGCCACAGACCAATAAGACAAGACACCGTTCACGTCCACAATTTGTATGAGAACGTCATCGTCAAAACTTGGAGGAGTATCGGCGATTTTTGATTGGTCCGTTCGAGGTCGAGCTGTGAATAGACCAATCAAATCTCAGGTGCGGTCACACATGGAGTGGCCACAGATATAGATTTACATAACGGAAATGCATGTACTTCGCATGTACTAAACCCCGACCAAGCGTCAAGGCTGGTCGCCGCTAACTTACAGTCCGCGCGACTACAGATATAAAAACAATATTAGTATGAGCGAGATAATCACTCGAGAGAATCGTAGCGGGCGGAGGGCCATCGGCGGCATCGGTGTCTTTGAAGCGGTTTGGATTTCCCGTCACTAATGACGTCACAGTAGGTGTTAAAAATTCGGCACGCTTGGTTTCAATACAAATCGTCATACTTACGTTATCTATGTCAATCTATATCTGTGGGAGTGGCAATGGTTATATTAGGCGAGCAGGGGTCGCCTGGCTATGCGGCGTCTATGACTTATTGGTCTGTGGTGTGGGGGACTTAAATTATTCGTAACTGTATTACACTCGTCAACCAACATTCGTATTATTACGTAGATATAGGTATTATACTGTTGATACTAAGTTTGCTTTTTTCTACTGTTCATTTGAACGAATGTAGGTTAAAAAAGAGTCCCTACAAATCTTACTCTAATATTTCTAGACTGCCATTTGTCTTAAAATAGCTGCAGTTAGCACAACATAAACAATACACAATAAATAAATACAGATAAATATACAATTAATACCCTACGTCTTCTGTTTCGCGATAACAATCACAATTACTTAGTCAGATACCTACATCTTGGATAAATATAGTTAAATATTCATTTATATTACGTAGGTATATCACAAATACATAATTATTTCATCAAACCGTTAATCTGAAAATATATTTAAGAAGTACATTTTCGAAGAGAGCTACTTAGGCTAACAATAATTCCAGTTTTGGTCCAACCCTATGTAAAAATACAAGTTCACATCATTATAAAACTGCCGACTTTTATATACGCCATTCATAAGTTGAAAATAGACATTTTAAAGGCATATAGTTAAATACACAGTGGAATGTATAGTTTTTAAGGCTCTCGTCATAAGTTGAAGAATATCTAATAGGTACGTCAACACCAAATGGCAAATATGTATCTTTTCACATTGTATGCTTTAGAATAAACAGGGTTACTGATGATTTGACGAGTTCCTTGCAGGGGGGTGATAGACGAGCAAAATACAACGAATCTGATCCTGAGTAGTCCGCAAAACTTAGTAAATTTCGTGCCATTACCAAATTTGTGACAGTTTTTAATTAAGGAATATATGAATCGATCTCAAGTCTGAGAGCGATCTTGGAAATGTCAGTCTTAAATCATACCAGTACAGAATTACATGTCAAAAGCGTACTTAAGACTGCTCTCAGGCTTGAGATCGATTTATTAACACGGGCCTTAGTAAGTCATAAACATTCGTAATTTGGGTATTTTTTGAAACATCACGAAATATATCGAAAAGGACTACATTTAGCAGAACATACACAGGGGTCAGATTAATTGCATTTAAAGGTCCTTTATTACACCCTGCAAGTGATACGTGGAAATACCAGTTATCCTGTATGTTAGGACTAAGGACGATACATGACTGTCAGAAAAATATCTCATTAAAAAATATGCAAAATGCACATTACAAATATTTTATAAGCGAATTACAGTTTTATTAAGAACACAGGTACGTAATCTTGTTAAATTACAACGGATTTGCGCTTAAATATTGTATGGGAATGAGCCAAACGTATGAAGGATCCCGTAAATACTACTCGGCTACAACCACTACTCCCGAAGAGCGAAATGAAAGTATGTTTCTTTTATTCATTTTTCTACAAGAAAAGGACACCTACAAGAGTTAAAGTAGGTAGTGTAAGTTTCAAAGTAATTTTATTATCTAATAAAATATTTTAATTATAGTCGCTATTTGGCCACGAACGAAGCTACGCATTAAGTGCTGTGATTAAAATCATTACCGTTACATTTATGAAGTGACAAACATATGGACATGATTATGTAATAATCGTATTGCAACGAACCCCGAATACCTACGGAACCCGAACTACAAAATTGACAAAACAGTTGTAAACTCGCAACAGTAAGCGATGCGCAACTACATACATAGTGTATACATACATTACATATCTACTCGCTACAAAATATTAGTACTAATTTACTTAACACTACCTAGACACATCGATTGAATTACAATTAATATAAAACACTATTTACTAGCCCAAATGGGTTAATATTCACTTTTATATACAAATATAATAATTTTATTTTCTCGTAAATATAAAGAAGGTAAATTTGAATATACAAGTCGTAAAAATGGCGATGATCCAATTTTTTAAAAATAGCAACCTTCAATTCCCTTTACTCAATTCACATTTTATCATTACCACGTCGTTTCACCGATACTATTTTAAACTGTAAAAAAAAACTGGAGCATTTCCATATAAATTTCAAGACTAGAACAGTGGTCACAGATTTTTCGGTATAGGCAAGGAGATTTTAGTAATTTTCTATTACACATCCACAATGTATATATCCACACACACACGTCAGCTACGCGCACGAAAGCTAGAACAACAATAAATTAATAGCTTGTGTAACACCCTGAGTATTTCTTCAAGCTCTTGCATATCTTTCATTGCACCGCACACAATAAATAAGAATTTCATATCTTCCACATCACCAATATAAATAAATCACAGATTCTATGTTACGTTATAAATATAACGCGTGTCTACGTATCTTTTCTGGGCACGACGAGATATACGTTCATATTGTCTTTCCCTTTGACGTACACACTGCCGCGCGGCTCGAAGTCGTAGCGGCCGGACAGGACCGGCGTGCAAGCCTCGCCGACTTGTATCCGCTTGGGCACCCCCGTGGAGTCCATCCTCGACGCTATATTCACAGCGTCACCCCAAATATCATAGTACAGCTTCGAGGTGCCTATAACCCCGGCCGTGACATCGCCGAAGTTGAAGCCGATTCGGAGTATAAAATCAAATTCGAGCAAATCTTGGTTGAAGTTTTCCACAACTTTCTGCATCTCCAAGGCGAACTCCATTAATTGGTAGAGGTGATCGTATGTGTCGCGCGACGCGTGCCTCAAGTCTGGGTCGAGGCCGCTCGCCGCCATGAAAGTGCTGCCTATCGTTTTAATCTTCTCCACGTGTTGGAACTGCGGTTTCTCCAGCAACTCGTCGAAATCCGCTATCAGTTCGTTGAGCACCCTCAGATATTCCTTCCCTTTGAGATAAGATTCGTCGTACATCTCGTTGAAGTTCACGATACTGGCGAAAATGATCCCAACGTCTTTATGGTTTTCGGAGTATTTCGCCGTGTTCTTGAGCTGGTCGGCGACATGGCGCGGTATGATGTTGTGCAGCAACCAATCCGCTTGGTTCCTCATGCTCTGCACCCGCTGTTTGTCGCGGTTAGCAACGACATTACTGTAGAAGCTGAGACGGTAACTTATTTCGAATTCTCTATTCAAAAACCACACTAACATTAACAGCAATGCGACATCGAGGTAAAGCTCCGTCAGGTGCATTTTGTGGTGTCCGACATCGTACCCCACGGTTCCGTTGTTGGTTTCCAACCAATCGATCGACGAACCGTTAATGATATCATAATCGGTTAAATTCTGAGCAAACATTAGAGGACTTATCTTTAAATTAATATCAGCCGCTAGTAATTGAGTATTCGCTTCGTGACAGCAGAGCACGGCAAAGAATAGGAACAAGCCAGCGTACAGCGTCACCAGAGTATTTTTCACGAGCCAGTTCATCTGCGTGAAGTTGCAAAAATGCACTATACTTATACAGAGAAGGTAGACATAGAACGATTGTTCGCCCCTCAGAATGGTCATCGTGGTGTTCTCGCACGAGAAATTGATGAGGACAGCGAGGATAGGAAGACTTATGAGGAAACCGCCGGACAGATGCCACGGGTACCAGGTGGACATTTTCCTGAATATCCTCATTGATTTAGTCATGCTATCCGCGACGAGCGGGTCCCGATTCGTCTTCCATTTCAAGTAATGTCTATATACACAGAGCCCCATCGCAATAATTTCTAGAAACAAGAATAGTATAAACCATCCCACGGAACGCCTCCAGTCACTGTATAG
Organism: Notodonta dromedarius; assembly: GCA_905147325.1. Lineage (NCBI taxonomy): Eukaryota > Metazoa > Arthropoda > Insecta > Lepidoptera > Notodontidae > Notodonta > Notodonta dromedarius. The sequence continues at coordinate 8,148,297 of LR990165.1, read as the reverse complement.
TATAAATATAGAAGTGGTGACGGCTACGAAGATTACAGCCGACACTAGAATATCCAAGGCAGTGTTGAACCGTGACGTGGTGAGCGTGGGCGGGAAGTCCTCGCAGTCGTCGCTTCTGTGAGCTTTGTCCCTGTAATATGTCTCCATTTCGGGAGTTTTGAAGAAGAGGGTGAACCTGTTGAGCGGCGGCTGTACGAAGTAGTTGATACCGGAGCGGGCGTTGTCCTGCACGCAGCGGATGAGCTGCAGGTCGGATTGCTTGCGGAGCTTCTGCAGGGACTGGACCTGCTCCTTGTTGAGGGGGGGCGGCAGGCGGCTGCGGGGGTGCGGCTCGTTGAGCGACGACTGGCTGGAGGTGTAGTACCCCGACACACGATGCTGCATCATGTCTGTATGCGAAGTCGCTATGTGATTCAGCGCGTAGATCTGCAAATAATATAAGATATCATTGTAGTAATAGTCAGTTAGACAGGATTTCAGATTTAAAAATCCGGCAATAACAGATTGACAAATATATTTCTTCAGTAAAAGTCAGTAAAAATACACCAAATTTGCCACTAAAACACTATCTTGTGCAATGACTTCCATATTGGATTCAGTGACCTCCTGGTGACGTCACACCGCATAAATAATCGAAATTGCATCACGAAAAAGAATAGCAATCAATGACAGACGTCAGACATATTTACTGCGGTGTGACGTCATTATACATTCATCCAATCCAGAACGTTTACGACCACTAGGCGCGAGCTAAAAAAAGGTTTTTTCGGAGTATATTTTAATCAATAATTCATTATTTATTAGTAGTGCAAATCGCCTTTTAAACCCATAATCTATACGGATGTCAATAATCATTATATTATTTTTCATACTGTCAAATGAAATTCATATTTATTTTATTAAGTCGCAGTGATATTGGATGCAGGTATGGAAAGTATGTATTCACGTAGACATGGACTTATTTTCTTAAACATGTGTGTTGTTCTTAGTCGTGAGTGACCATACCAGACAAAAATAACACGAGGGGAAACGCATATACTTATGTGAAGGTTGCTAAATTACAATCTATCTATAGATAGAACAATATTCGTGGCAAAATATAGAAGTAATTATTCTCAAGGATCGTCATTGTTCCGGCTAACTAGTCTTGCTACTAACGCCATCGTTGTCGCTGCGCATCTCTATTTATCCCGCAATGGCAACACTACATTTTTAATCTCACGGCAAGGCCCCAAAGGACGCCCAGGGCCGTTAAATTAACAAAAAAAACAGAGCTTTTTAATTTTAACTCGTCTTGTTCTTATATTAACTATAAAAATTAACTAATTAATGGAGCAGATAACGGAGTATTAAATTAACCCTACACCTAACCCGAGGCAGTGTTCACTTATTGATAGACAAAGGATTTCCGTTTACGTTTAAGGATTTACGTATAAAGATTATTTTGAGATAAAAACAATGCTACAAAGAGATAAATGAAGTGAATGAATAGATAAAATTATCGGTGAAGATCCCTCGACTGACGCACCAATCCCATTGAGACTTGAAACATGACACTCCAAAGGTTTATTATTTCGATGACGTAAGCACCGATTGATTAGTGTGTTTCGTAATTCGATCCTAAGATTCAATATACCTACACAAAATCGGCGTTCGACTTTCTTACAATGGCAATAGTATTTATGATATTTTCTTCTCGCTAAATAATAAAACCTTATGCCTACCGATCTATTCAAAGAAAACCAAAGTTTTCATATGCAGTCAATTTCAAATCACGATATTTCACACAAAATATGATCTTGATCTTTCTTCTTAAAGTCGAAAATGATTAAAAATACCGATCCAAAAGTTTAGTTTACGACTACACTGCTTACATAGCTTCAGGGGGAGGTGTTTATAATTTATTAGCATCATGTTTACGACTAGTTAGCATTTCATGAAAAATGTTCGCTCAAAATTTTGCGCAGTTTATTTACGATTCAAAAAAGAAATGAGTCGATGTTTATGCAACGGTTTTTTACTGCACGTTTTGTGCTCATGTAAAAACACATCAAAGTTTAAACCTGTTGCTGTATGCTGGACCGTCGGCTGGTGCTTCTGATCCCGGAGTCTTTGCGGCTGTTCACCGAGGGACAGAGGCTGATGACGTCATCGCGCGGGTGGGACGGCTGCGGCGCGGGGAGGGGCAGGTTAAGCCGGCGGTCCTTGGGCCGGATCAACTCGTCCTGGGTCGTTAAGGTGGAACTGCGAGCGCGTATTACTGGCACCTGGTATGGAGGAACATAGGTCTGAAGGTATACACTATACATACATTCGAGAGGTATAGATAATTAATAGTGCAGCCTCTCCCTTTTACAGGGAGGAATTGAACACATCAGTAACCTAAAACTTAACCTTAGTGATTGAAACTCAGCTAAGTGGATTTGTTCATTACATTTTCTGTACAAATCGTTCCACTTAAATGTATAGAAGATGCATTTCAAATGACATGACTTATATCATTTCCATGCATTGAAACAAAACGATTTGTAAAAACGCTTGTAGACAATGCACTTGGCTAGAGGAGCCGCTACCTACATGTGATGAAGAGAAATAAAAAACTTATAAATATTGCACATTAGTTTAAATGTTAACAAGTTATTATTATCAAATAGATGTTAAGGCTAAAGCGCCCATCTAGCCCGCGAAGTTCAAATTTTTGAGTTCTTTTAGAAATTTTTCAAAATCTGACAATAATAAAAGACAAATTTTGTAATTCGCGAAAAAGACCGTGTGCAGTGCATTTATTAATATATCCAACTTACTCTAAAACATTTCAAGAACGACAGCTATTCTGATAATCTGGCAATTTTTGTATATTTGGTGATTTACTAGTATCATATCCACCGTGATAATATTTAGAGTAAAATAAATGTATTAATAAATGCACTGCACACGGTCTTTTTCGCGAATTACAAAATTTGTCTTTTATTATTGTCAGATTTTGAAAAATTTCTAAAAGAACTCAAAAAATTTGAACTTCGCGGGCTAGACAGGCGCCTTCACCTTAAGTTAATAATATAGAATCCATTACGATATAAAACAAGCTGAAAGACTAACGAATATTCAAGTCTTGCGATGATATTTAGAATGTTGCGCAATGTCCATTATCATTTACGATTTTCATTGGTGGCGAGTCAAGGGCGAGGTTAAAAAGTTTATGATCTCGTAACCGAAACTTTGATAATCTCGAGATGGAGAGGCGGACGAGATAAGATGTTGGAATAAACAAATACATCATGATATTTGATGTGGTTCTATTAATATTTGTATCCAACGTCACGCCCGGGGGAGGCTCGACAGCTTCTGCTATAAAAGTTACAATTCTTTTCGAAGCTTCACTCATATAAAACAAATTCCAAAACAACTAACTCAGAGCCCGCTCCGTTTGCTAAAAAAATAATAAATATTCTTTATTCTGGTCGTGGCTCGGCTCCTGTGTGTCTCCGTCGTATTGTGTGCAATGATACTTTAATGTACAAACGACTTTGTAAGTACAGTACATAGAAATCAGTCAAGATAATAAGTTGTCATAAACAAAGAACATTCATGTACCAAATATTCCTAGGGAACGACAAACATTAAATTTATCAAAAATTCAACAAGACTCACCTCGATATTATTCGGCCTCCCGTATTGCGAGCGGTAACTGCTACTTCTTGCAAACGGAGACATGTTGCTTCGGGATTGACTCAAATACGACCTAATATCAATGATTTCCTTTTCGAAGGACGCAGTGTCTTGGCAATGAGGGATGTTACCGCTGTGCGCTGGGTGACTCTTGTCTTGAGATTCGATTACAATAGGCACCTGATGGTAGCCATTGTTGGATTGCAAGGCATTCCCCATATCTCCCTGTTCCAAGAACTGTATGGTTTTCTCGCTCAATTCCTGTTGTTTCTTGATCTCGTGGAGGGGCGTGTCCGAGTGTTTTCTCAGGAATCTAGGCACTTTCCAGTTTTTAATCTTGTTTGTGTATTTGCCGTAGCTGCCTGAAATATTATTCTAAGGTCAAAACATTGGTTGAGATAAATGTTATGGAGAATTTATTAACAAACATTAGACAAAGGCTAATATGATTCTAAAAGGGTATCGAGACCGCGAACATCCCATATATTAACACTTTTAGACGTGCTTATATGTTATGGCAATAATAGATTAGCATCAATTTAGAAACAACATATAGTCTGCCCAATCTTAAACAGGGCTCAATCTTAAAAATACAGTATTATAAGTACCTACAAGAAAAAATAAACAATGCGAACGAAAGTATAAATAATAGGTAACTGCACTATAAATAACTCAATTATCGCAATAACGTGGTAATTAATGTATCGGTTTTGAAGTCAATCGTTTATTTTGGCAAAAATTATTTCAGTGAGTTGCTAGGTTATTCACACAATTTAAATTATATTTCGATCTGTCTTTAGGCTTTCTAGTAACGTTTAATTTATAACTAAAACAAAATAAAATAAAATCTGCAGCGATTTTCATTCGCAGATAAAACTGAGATTTCGGAAAAAAATAACTAAAACCGCAAATGTGTTTACAATAAAATTGTTTTTATTTGTTCATGGTTACAGTGAAACGAAGCGAGGGACATTGACACATGTTTTGTACAATATTTCACAAGCAATATGGATAAACAAGTCGTCACATTGTTACCGATTGGATAAAACTATGGATGGTGAAACATCAGCCTCGTAATATACAAACTACCTATAAAGTGTGGATTACTACGCAGGTCTGAAACTTAACGAGTCTTACTACTGTTATTATTCTGTGCTACGAGGAGGGCGACCCCATTCTCGGCCGTTTAACTCCTCGGTAACGTAGCATAAAATTAATTACGCGCACATAAACATTTAATTAATCCTTCATTAGTATAAGGACACAAGAAACCATTCGCGGCGTCGTGATCTGTGACAGAGAGCATCACCTTCTCGTAACAGAGTCAATTCATATCTTATCATCACTGGCGATAGCGGACTTTCCACTATTAAATTCATTTAAACTTTGGCAAAGCGGCAACATGCCTTACGTTAAAATCCTACTTAATTATTAAAAGTAACTACTGCAAATCAAAATGTTGAAATATAGTATTCATAACAGTTACCAATCACGTGGACACACATTTAATACTCCTAACTAAATAGATAATACCTTCATTACATAGAAGTAGTTAGTAACGGGTGTGTATCTATGTAATGTGGTCACGGAATTACCAAACATATTATAACAAACTAATTGTTTCTAGTACCTACTTTAATTAGAAACAATGCTATGGTTACTTTTAAAACAAACAAATACTTACCTACAGAAGTAGGACTTTTCGATGAGCTGTCATTCCTTTCCGGAAAACACTTATCCCTCTTTTCGTCGAGCTCCGTGTCAGAATCCAATATACTGGGCAGTGAGCTAGCTTTCGTACGGAAATTGAACGCGCCCGGGGACAAAAAGTTGTTGGAATCTGCAATCCGGCAGCAGTGATTCGCGTTGCCGGAATAACTTTCCTTCGAGAAGAGCGGCAGCGGGGAGTGGTTAGCGGACAGGATGGACTGAGGGGACACTGCGGGAGATATGATGAGGCGTAAGTTGATGGGATTGGATGGAGTCAGGCACTGGTCGTGCTCGTACGGGGAATACAACTGACGACCCTCAATGAAATAGGTTTTGTGACCTGGACAAATACACAAGAGTTTAGAACGCTACAGCATTGTTGCGCATGCAAGATCGTATTTGTAAGCTCACGTACCGAAAACGTCTTCGCCCTCTTCCAAAACATAAGAACCGCCGAGGAACTTGCTAGTCTCCTCTGATATGTGGACGCGTCCCGGTTTCCCGGTCGACTCCATCTTGTTGGCAAAGGTCACGTCGTTGCTCCACACGTCGAATTTAAACCTGCGAGTGCCGACTATGCCGCACAGAACCGTGCCCGTGTGCACACCTACTCGCATGTTGATCCCTTCGCCGCGCACTCGGTCGAATTCTTTTATAGCATCTATCATACCTGAAATGTGATTGCGTATTAAAATTCAACCCCTTTCCTACTTATCTTATACCGAGAATCTCAACAGGAAAACTTCCATCAAAGTTATAATTAGATGCTACTTTTCCAATTCCCTCGCCCGCTATCGAGTTCTTTGAAATAACTTACCCAGACCCATTTCCACGCAGCACGTGGCGTGATCCGGCCTCGGCTCCGGACACCCAGAAATACAATAGTAACAGTCTCCTAATGTAGAAATTTTCTCACATCCGTGATTGTAGCATAGCTCATCAAACTTCTCGAACAAATCATTTAATATATTCACTAATTCTTCAGCACCTTTGTTACTAGACATCCTTGTAAAACCAACAATATCCGCGAAAAGTATGCTAACGTTATCCATCGAGCTCATGTTGAACGGCCGGAACAGAGACTTGATGTCTGACGCTCCCGGGTTCGATGTCCTGGGCGCATGGTGCGCCTTCAGCGTCGTGTCCGGCTCGAGCTGCTCCTCCATCAACCAGTTCGCAACCTTCGGCGGCATCACAGAATGTATCATCTTCTCTTTCAGCTGCTTTTCCATTTCCAGCTGCCTCCTTACCAATAAACTCTGACCTACTTTCATAAACGTGCCACGCATTCTCACGAAAGTCATAAGGTAAATGTGTACACCGATTATGTGCACGCAAAGCTGAAGTAAAACTCTCACAAACATTCCGGGGCACTGCCATTCTTGTTCTGACAAATGCAAGACAATATTCAGTACTTCAAACACTATTGAATACAACAGTCCAATGATAACACAGGCATACAGTGGCAATGGTGTCAGTGTATATATAATCAGCAAAATTTCGATACACATTGTGAAGTGGCCCGACTGGCTGATGTCTGCGGCCTGAGAGAATGCTGTCTCTGATCGCGTGGTCAGTGTCACCAGTGATAGGCTGAGCGTACACAGAGCGAGTGCCATGATTAGGGATAGCTTGAACGTATACACTTTGTAAATATTTGTAAATGTAACAAATAGCATAACAGACGTTATCAATAGGACCCCAGCGAATATAGAACACAAAAATGGCCATTTGACTGTTATACCATTCAAACCAAGGACGACAAAGTAGACAAACCATGATATAGAAAATATCAAAATGTATAAAAGTGCAAATCTGAAAGAAGAAAAAAATAAAAACATAAAATACGTTTAATTTGTAGTATTATTGTGATACCAAGCAATTTGTCAGAGATTACGATAACATTCATGCAGGGGTACACTTAGGAACATCATTTTGTACAGTGGACTTACCTAAATCTTAGTCTAATTATTCTAAAGGAACTACTTCTATATTGGCCTTCAAGGATTTCGGAATCAAATCTTGGATTCCACCAGGTGCCGGGTGCGGCTCTCTCAAAGGCGATGGGTATTGCGAGTCCACAGCAATTGGTGGTGGGGTTGTTGCGTGCCAGATACGCTTGGACGTGCGGCGCCAGCCGGATCTGGGCATCCTCGCCCTCTGAGCACTCCGCGTCATGCTTGACGTCGAACTGTTGCGACCCATCGCTGCAGTGGACACACCCACTTGGACCACTCATTGTTTTATATCAATTAGCTTCATGTTACCCATCCTCAAATCACAGCAACATTGTTATGCATGTTTTGTATCTGTATGGAAATGTACACCTTGAGTTTTAGGGCTGCCATATTCACAATGTGAAGTATTGCTGACACTTCTGTCATTGAAAGTGGTACTGACAATATTAACACTGTGGTAACTTTTACATTGTCTGCATTAGAATAATATTTTATTTCTTTGTACTTTTACAACAAATTATCTCATAAAAACATACTAACACCTCATAGGCAAGCAACAGTGACTGCGCGTGAACATACATATAACATAGGTAAACTAAGAAAGGAAGAATTTTTCAAAATTCGTCCCATAGGTAAATAGTGTGCATGGAAGTTTGATCGAACACAGCTAATATGTACAAAATACGAAACTAAGTATATTTTTCACCTTTAATTGGCGTACATAAATTTAAATTAATAAGAAAATGAAGTAGGTAGTTTTTCAGATACTACATCACACTATTGTAGCTGTTTCGTATGATGAGTGAGAGGACGGAAACCCAATCCCTCTCCCTTCCCCTACCTCTTCCCCACTCCCCTACAGGCTGGCAATTTGCAAGCAATGCCTATAGTATTGTTAGCATCTATAGGCTATATTAACTGTTTAACATAAGGCAGGTTATATGCTTGTTTGCCGACTTTGTTCCATAATAGAAAGAGATAGGTGGTGTTAACCTATCTATTTTATCAAAGCCAAACTCAATGTAGAATATTTGACAACAAACCTTTTTGATTTTAGGAATTTCTTAGCATGCTTTGTGGTTTAATTCCAGAAAATGCTGAGAATGTTTTTTTATCATAATATCAAACTAGGTAAGGAATTAAATAAGTAAGAAATAGTGATAAAATTACAATTAGTAAATATCAAGTAAAATATAAGTGAAAACCCTTAACATATTCCTTATATTATTAGTATATTGAGTCTGCCTTTTTAGTTAGTATTAAAACCTCCTTCACATCGTCCGTATTGGAGCTTCTCATCACTTTAGCATAAAAAAGCTGTAGTAAGTAGCTGCCTTACAAACAAGCTCTTGGAAATAACATTAAAAAATATAATTTATTTGGGCATCAATAGGTTTTAACTTTCTTTCGTAGCAAGGCCCTAGAGCGAAATACTCTATACTAATTAAGGAAAGAGCAATAGGAGCAACAACATTATACCTAGGTAGGTATACTTAACAGGTGTATAGTACGTAGGCACTATTTAACTAAAAAATATTGAACCAAATGTACCTTTTTAGGTACAAAAAATATATTTTCATACGGGGGGCGGTTATAGAATAATTTGCGGATATAATAAATTGATTGTCAAACAGTAATAAATATGTAATAGGTAGGTAAAATATTTTTTTATTATACGCAAATCAGATTTACTTACCTATCAATTTTCATTCTTGATTCGATTGTATCACTTTTGACATTTTATTGATCAAGGTTATTTTATTACAGTTTTATAAACAATTCCACCCAAATTGCAATTTCTCAACTATATACAATTTATCGCGTGTCTTTCAGGGAAGAAGTAATGTTTTAAACCAACTTTACGTGCGGAATATATAATAATTCCACAAAGGATATAACATTTTCACGACGATATAAACGACACCACTAATCAGTGTTGCCATATGGATGAAGCAAAAAAAATCAGGGGTGTTTGTAAAATGGTCTGACTAGCCTAATTTGAACGTAACTGGCGAAGTCACCAATGCATAGGTATTAGGTACCATTATTCGATGAGACTATGCATAAATTAATATTTTAGACCGAGCATTAACGACTGAACGGATTTGGATGTTTTGATTGTTGAGGTAACACATATAACATAAACGAAATAGCCAAGATTATTGTTCTACTAACCCAATAGGACAATAATATTAATATCATATCACCTTCATGTTACAAAGAATCAATGGATAACTTATGGATGGATTAAAAGAAGAACCTAGAGAAAGTGCATTAGTTCATTATTTTAATAAATCAGGAGATCTAGCAAAACACACTGGCATCACAAATAAAAGCATAGACTCACAGAGTTACAAGAGATTATATTTTCGTCAGTAAAGAAATCCAGACAGAGATGGGGCGATGGAACATTTAACAGGTAGTGAGTGAAAAACCATATTATATACGTTTTCATAAATAGCACTTGCTACTGAATTAGGCAGATACTGTTAAAAATCATTGCATTTAAATCTCAAAGCGTTAGGTACTGTCCCGGTTTACATAATAAATCATCGACCAGTGACAATATGTGAATATGTCTTTGACTATTACTGGAATATGTTATATGAATAAAATCATAGACAGTGAAAAATCACATGTGAAATAACAATTTAACAAAAACATAATTTCATTTATATGAAAATGAATTAAAAGTAGCACTGTAGCAGTCATTTCCACGCCTCACTGGCGAAACAAACAGTTTTACGTTGTTGTCTCAATTTTTTGACTGCGCAAAATAGAAACGCGATTTATTTATAAACGACTAGCTGTGCCCCGCGACTCCGTACGCGTTCTGTTGAAATTTTTCCTGAATTTTCTTTGCTATAAACCTCACAGAGCTCGAGACCTTTCCAACGAATGCAAAACCGTGGAAATCGGTTCGTGCGTTCTGGAGTTATAGCGTCAGGAAGGAAAACCCGACTTATTTTTATATAGTAGATTAGACGAACGGTTATTATCATTATTTCAGTGGGGTAATCTCTAGGTATACTTAGGTGTAGGTACCTACTTATGGAAGTAATAAAAGTACCTATCTAACCTACCAAAAATTGTGAAATAAAATTACGTAAACTTTTACCTATACAAACACAAGTACTTAAATAGGTACAAACTCCATATAACAGAATAAACCAAGTTGTGGCTGAAAAGGTGACAAAATAATCCAACATAAAATAACATTATTTTTATTAAATTAAACAAAAGTATAAAATAAAGACATAGGTATCTATTGCTCTACTTACTTAAGTTAGCAGATGATAATTCATTTGGAATAAAATCATCATTGTCGAGTATCTTTCACCTACTAAAAATGCTAACATTAGTTGAGTAGTAAATAATGAACACCTACATCACTTTAAACAAAATCAAAATAAAATAATTAAGATAGCATTGTAGTAGTAATAAAAGTTAAATGAAAACTAATATACGTAGGACATCATAATCTAAAAATAATCTATTAAAAATATCTATTTGGTAACTACTATTAAAATCATCCCAGATACATTATAAATATCAATTGACAATAGGTTGAGTTAAATTCATTCTGTAAAATATCACAAAAACATTTTTTTAATAAATACCTAAGGTTACCTAATACTAGCAAGGGAAGACAATTTCTTTAACAAGAATTTGTAAACATGAAATACTTGTTTGTTCAGATTTTTCAACATATTTATATCAGTAAGGCACATGGTAGCACCACTTTATTGTCATACAACATCAACCATTTGCACTTAGATGAATGCATTGTTAAAATAAAGTAAGAAGTTTAACAATTACTTACAAAGAAATAATACAATTAACACAAGATTTGTATATAAACATCAGGTTTCCTTTCAATCAAATCATTCTAAATGTTGATCATTAATTTAAATATGTACTAATGATACTAAAATCACTGATTAGATAAATTAGTTGATGGAAATGTCGAATATTAACAGTTATTATAAAAATAAGGATTGCTCTATGATATGCATTAGTAATAATTCATTTTAGTGATCCTAGTCATTATACATTCCATCAAGCAAGAAATCCATTCTTTTATAATGCCTGTTTTTCCAGGCTTCTTGGCCCCTTCTTAAAGCCATGTAGCCAAGCACTGCAAACATCGGGACAAGCAAAATTGTTATTACCACAGGCATCACCATCCCCGGGTGGCTGTTAGCAGTTGCATAAACTTTTGTCCCTCGGTTAGGTGATGGCAACTGGTTAACAGAGGTTTCAGGAGAAGATTTCAACTCCGCCTCGGCTAATTTATCATAGGACAATTTGGTAGGCTTGTGTATTATTTCAGTTTTATTGATAGTTGTAGAATTAACACTTACAGTTTTGTTATTCTGTGATATAATTGGTTTATTTGTTATATTCTTATTTGCATTAAGAATATCCACCTTTTCAGAGATTTTCGATTCTTTTATAGAACTGATATTTTTTGTTTTCTCATCAGATTCCATAATATGACTGTCTTCTGCAGAAGTGTAAACAGCTCCTTTACGTGCCTTAACAGTATTCTTCTTATTTTTATCCATATCATTGTCCAAAGAGTGGATAGATACACTGGTGTCAGGCAACAGGGATCCACCTTCAGTCAACATTGGCGTTTTTGCAACATTATGAACTTTTTCGAAATAAGTTTCATGCTGCGTGATGTTTAACGAGTCTGGTTTTGTCAGAGTTAAATTACTACTATAAATTATTGGAATAAACAATAAATTATAAAGTAGGACGTCAAACAACATTTTGTAGAAATAATAATGAAGGATTTACAAAAATAAAATAAATGTAAATTAACTAAAAGCGTATACCACGAAAACAAAAAAATCTATTACATTGACTGACATGACATTGACACTTTGATTGACTGTCAACTTGCGTGACGTGTGAACCGTGTAAGAAGCTGATAACTTGGGAAAATCCCAAAAGTACAGAGCCATAAAAAAGTAAGTGGACCGTCCTGGCCAAATACCTATTAAACTGGGTGGGCCATATTTTTAAAGAAAGAAGAAGTAGAGTAGACAACACTTTAAATTGAAATAATTGATTTAAATTAGTCGATCATTTCAGAAAAAAACCTATGTTATTTTTGTCCAAGAAGCTGATATGCAACACTCGTTGTTATATGAAATTCTTGTTTTTGTCTAATCTTGTTTTTTTCTTGGTATGTTTATACTTTGATTGACAATTTACGAAAATTGACGTTTGCGACTTTTAAATGACATTATGACACAATTGAAGTAAAAAATAATGTATCTTCATTATTACGTGCGTTTAATATAATTTTAAGTTCTAGAGTCTAGAGTTTTAGCTAGATTATATATACCTAATGGTACTATGTTAAGTAATTAAGTGACCAGTCTTTCCAAGATGAGGACGCGCAGTAATTCGGGGGTTCGTTTAGATTATTACCAAAGGGTAGTGCACAAGTTAATTTTAGATCATCAGCAACCCGTTACTGGTCTGTTTCCCGCTAGTCCTCACAATGATCATGCGTGGATCAGGGACAACCTGTATTGTATTCTGGCCGTATGGGGCCTATCCATGGCGTTTAAGAAAATAGCGGACCAAGATGAAGACCGTGCCAAAACGTACGAGTTGGAACAAAGCTGCGTTAAACTTATGAGAGGTAGGTAATACCGATACATTTCGTTAAAAGTATTGTTGCGGACAGCAAGGGAGTCAAGGTATGTAGCCCAAGCATGAAATCATTTTGCCACAGAGTAAAACATACTCTCCATCTCCCCTTTGAGAAATCCTATGATTTGTTCCTCAATAAGAGCAAGTGAATTAGGTAGTTTCTCCAGTAGACTTTCACAGGTGGCAGTAATGAGTTTGAATATATCCTGGCTGTTAAGATACCCATCTTTTTACCATTGTGATAGGGTATCACAATGGTAAAAAGATGTATGTATGTTTGCATTCATTAAGTAACAAATAGCTTTTCTGATACATGGGTATGAAAATAATTTCTTCTTCTTCTAGGTCTGTTAATGGCAATGATGCAGCAAAAAGATAAAGTGGAGAAGTTCAAAACTACACAGCATCCGCTGGACTCCCTGCACGCCAAGTACTCGGCAACAACTGGTCAAACAGTTGTCAAGGACAATGAGTGGGGACACTTGCAGATTGATGCTGTCTCCCTGTACCTGCTTGTATTGGCACAAATGACAGCCTCGGGCCTACAGATTGTCTTCTCATTGGACGAAGTCGCTTTCATACAGAATCTAGTGTTCTACATTGAATCCGCTTATTGCACACCTGATTATGGTATGTGGGAAAGGGGAGACAAAACTAACCATGGTTTACCAGAACTCAACGCTAGTTCCATTGGTATGGCTAAAGCTGCTCTTGAAGCCATGAATGAATTAGACCTGTTTGGGGCCCGCGGTGGCCCTTCCAGTGTAATCCACGTATTAGCTGATGAAGCACAAAAATGTCAGGCAGTTCTTCAATCAATGCTCCCAAGGGAATCAAACAGTAAAGAACTAGATTCAGGCCTATTATCCATCATTAGTTACCCAGCATTTGCTGTAGATGATCCACACTTAATTGCCACAACGAGGGATGCAATTGTAACTAAATTGAAAGGAAAGTATGGTTGTAAGAGGTTCTTGAGGGATGGTCATAAGACACCACGTGAAGACCCAAACAGGCTGTACTATGAGCCATGGGAATTGCGAATGTTCGAGAATATAGAATGCGAGTGGCCTCTGTTCTTCTGTTACCTGATTCTCGACTACTGCTTCCAAGGTGATAAGACAAATGTTAGTGAATATATGCAGATGCTAGAGAAGGTGATGTTGAGGAAAGACGATGGGATGAAGCTGGTCCCGGAATTGTATTCTGTACCAGCAGACAAGGCAATTCTGGAGTTGAACGAGCCGGGTAGCCAGGAACGTATACCGCTCGGGAGATGCCCATTTATATGGGGACAGTCCTTGTACATACTTGGAAAATTATTGCAAGAGGTAAGCTGGTGGAAATTCTGCCCAAATTAGGGTTGGGCTTTCCATATAAAGTTGAATATATGGAATACTAGCTGAGCCCGCGACTTCGTCCGCGTGGAATTTAACTTAACAAAAAAGCACGCTCCCGCGTTCTGAGCCCGCGCGACAGGACCCATTTTTTTTTTTTCTTAAATAAAAGTAACCTAAGTTAATGCTTATAACGTCAGCTATCTACCAGTGTAAGTCCCGTCAAAATCGGTCCAGCCATTTCGGAGATACTCTTTGATTTCATGTGTTTTTATTTTTTTACGCGGAACCCTAATTGTTTTTCTAAAATTAAAGTAGCCTAAGTTACCCCTTATAACATCAGCTATCTGCCAGTGAAAGTCCCGTCGAAATCGGTCCAGCCGTTTCGGAGATTACCCGGAACAAACATACAGACAGACAGACAGTTAAAATTTTTTTAAATCGCGTTTTTGCTAGGTGTCGTATGTACTTTCATATGCATTTAGTGAAAAGGTGTTATTTTGATATTACAAACAGACACTCCAATTTTATTTATTTGTATAGATGTAGGTTAACTCACTTTCTCTTTTCATGTTACCATCCAGTCAGTATTGAGATATTTTACTAATCTATACCTCAATTATTGTTTTCATCATAAAACTGATAATATGTTTGCTATTTAACTTATTGAAAGCAAATTTGTGTATATTGAAATATGTATAGCTTATTGCTATTTTAAAAGGAAACATCCTTATACCTACATACATCTTTATTTTCAGGGTTTCCTAGCTGTTGGTGAACTTGACCCTCTTAACAGGCGCCTCTGTTCAGAGAAGAAACCAGATGTAGTGGTCCAGATTGTGATTCTTGCCGAGAACACTGAGATTAGAGACAAACTCTTGGAGTATGACTTGCAAGTTCAGACCATAAGCGAAGTCGCGCCTATTGAGGTGCAACCGGCAAGAGTTCTGAGTCATCTGTACACATATTTAGGTAATAAATGACAACAAGAATTCTTGGCAAGAACTTCGAGAGCGGCCAGAGTGGCGGGCAAGGATAATATTGCGTATCTAGTCTTGTTCTCGCCGTTTTTGGAACATTATTGGTGAAAATTGTGCTGGCCAAACAGTGCTGATATTAGTGAACTAATTAACTTAGTTAAGTTGACTGTCCAACTAACGGTCTTTATTCTATTCATAAATGTTATGATGCTATTTATTTAGCTCGGAAACCCGCGCCAATTATAACCAGCAACTGATATCTTGCGTCTTGTCTTTTCTTATAGCTCTGTCCCTTTTTTTCGGATGTCAGTCTAAGCTGGCGCCTCAGAAGAAAATAAGTAACTATTCTATGTAATTATTTTCGTCTGAGGTTGGCGCATGTTGGGCATTCACATTTGCATGCGAATATTGTTATTATTATCTATATTTTAAGATGTTTAAAGTTCATGATCTTTTGCAGGTAGAAATAAAAAGCTGGGTTTGTCAGGTAGAAAGTCACGCGACGTTGGTATTCTGAGTACAAGCAAATTGTATTCATTGAACGATCGCATCTTCGCTTTCACACCACAGGTGAGTCCCATGCCTTATCTCAATAATAGTCTTAGTATGAGCTTAAAGCGATTTATTATTGTGCACAGAAAAGTTTATTATTTCCTGAATTATTTTGCTTATTGTTTAAAAAAATCATAAATTATTGTTTTATAATATTTATATTAATAATCTATACTCCATTGGTTTTGAGATGGCAACACAGGACATTGACCCTTGCTGCATTGAGGCTCAAAAGGGCTTGTACCCAGGGCCGTTAAACTAACTTTAAAAAAAAAAAACCCTTGCTGCATTGTAGGTACTACCACCTATTTTTAACGAATATAAAGAAAAACTTGATATTTAGTTACTGTTTCTTTGACTGAGATTGTTTTATATTGCCATCTTAACTCACCGTGATTACATAAAGATTGTAGTATGTAATAACATTATGTCCAATCTGACAAAAAATAAAAATATTTCCTCTAATTTGTATATTTCTTTCTTTCTATTCTTTTATTTATTTTCTTACTTGATAGACTGTATACTAAAATTACTCTTATTTTTTTGTTTAATTTAATAGTTTTCTGACATGAAACGTTTCTACATCGCTTCCGACTTTGAACTGATGGTCGATACGCTCAAAGCCGAAATTAATTTCTTGAAGTCTTCTTGGCAAAACCTTCTCGGTCGGCCGCTTGTTGTCTTGACTCTGAATCAAATGCATTTAGGTATTGCTTTTGTTATTATTATGTTGGTATTGCTTGCTGTTATAAGCCCATTCATGATTATTTAATACCATTGTGTTGGCAGTTCATGTAACACCTGTAATTATTTAGATTGGTTGTTGCAATATATGTTTTATGTAGATGATTTAGAATAGTTATTTGTATTACTTGCCTGGTGTTAATGTTTTATTTTATACAGTTTACTTACAGGGATACTATTTTTTTTATGATTTGTGTGCGTTTTGTGCTCTCCCTCTACCTACCTCCGATTTCATTATTTATAAAGCGTGATTATTCAATGAAAACGTGGTGTCAGCAATGTGAACCTATGACATCACTATAATGTAGTAAACGAAAAGGATTACATAAAGTCATAGACATTACACCATCCCTGAACACCAAATGATCGCCCCTATAACCAACCACGTCCCTTGAGTTGTAATAACACGTAGCATGGGTGTGGTGTGCCTTAGAACTTCGACTATGAAGAATACTACATGTCCCGCGACCCGGCGCTGCTCGCGAGCACGTTCACGGCCAACGTCGCGTTCCTCGGCATGAGCTGGAAGCATATGTTGGGCAGGCCGACCATCACGCTGCTCGCTACACAGTATTTGTTAGGTAAAAATCAATTAGACATAGTTTTGCAAAAACAAACCAACCCATACACCCGTCTGCAGACCAAAACCAACCCCAGTGCAAGTGTAAGTAGGTCGGTTCCACGTTGCAAAAGTATATGTGGGTTGGGTCCATTCTGCAAAACTATGTCCAATTACAGTCGGGACACAGTAGTGATGACACTTGACAGCTCACAAATTCATCGATTGATAAAATTTGTAAGCAAACACTGGAATGGCTCGGAATATTGGGCGGCTAAAGTGCGGGAAGAGAAACGTCTCCACTCTGCCGAGATGCGAATGTTGAGATGGATGTGTGGAGTGACGCGAATGGATAAGGTGAAGAATGTGAGGGGTAGTGACAGGGGTAGTGACGAGGTAGCGCCAATAACAGATAAAGTAAGAGGTAGGAGGTTGGAATGGTTTAGGCATGTGAATAAAAGAGTGAGGAATGAATTTGGATAGATATAGTGCGAGAGGAAAGCCCGTGAAAATATGGATGGATTGTATTAAGTAAGAGTGATCTGAACGAGTTTGGAGTGGATGTGAGTATGACGAGAAAGCGCGATGAATGGAAGACATACGCGCCAACCCCAGATAATGGGAAAAGGTGAAGCAGATGAGGATGATTGGAATAGATCGAGCATAATTATGGTTGTAGGTTACAGCCTATAGTGAAGTACCGGCGGCGTGGATTCGTATTATAATTTTACTAATCAATAAATTTTAAGCTGTCATAAAGCATCACTCGGTATTCAAATTTTAAATGTTGTAGTATATTTGGGAGCGGTTTTTTTTAATAGGCTACATGCTAAACCAGCGGTGGGTCGTAGACCTGCTGGGCCAAGCCATAGTCTTACTAGGTGTTGGTGTCTGTTGGCTCTATATCGTGTCTAATGGCGGTGCAGGGTACCTTATTAATTAACCTAAGTATAAATCATCATCCTACAAAATCCGTTTTATAAAAGGTATGACATACACAAAGTGAAGCAGAAAGGGTATCTTTACTATTGAAGCGAAGCTTTTATACGGACGTTCGGGGCGCTCGTCGCGCGGCCACTATCCGTGCTAAGCGTCAGTAGCGTTACACGTCATATTATTATATTTTTTTTAGTAAATGTCGAGTTTAACGACCGCTTGGCGCAGTGGTTCGGACGTAGTTCGCTCGGCTCCGATACGCTCGCATAATTAATAATGTTCGGGCTCAGTTGCTCGCGTCAACTTCGGTAGCTTCATACTAGAAACGACCGTTCTCTAATATATTTCAATAGTCCCTTTGTAAATAAAGTCATAATGTAACAATATTCATCATTCATTCATCTTGCTTTAAAGCTTATTGGGTCAAGTTTGTTGTTGCCACTACATGTATTTATTTGATCATTCATATTACAGACCAGGGTAAAATCCCAATGGCCATGATAACTACGATGAAAAAGCTAAAATCTGGCTACATTAACGGCACTAGAGTGACGCTCGGGAATCTCGGGGAGTTCTTGAGTACGTCAGCCATAACGAATCTGAGTTTCCTGGGCAGCCAAGAAGATGGATACCCTGATAGTAAGTTTTATATAATTAAAAAAATTAACTTTGATCATTTCAATTGAATTTGAAGAGATTTTCTTAACCCTTCTCGGGTTTCCAAATTCATTCTGCAAGAAGTCAGGACCCAGTCATTGCCAACCGGCAGTTAACCTGGCAGAAAAGGTAGTTTCTTGCAATTTTCTGCAGGGTCTGTATCAAAAACCTCAGATCAAGTTTCTCCAAATACATTTGACGTTTTGACAGTTTTTCCATAGAATATCTGTCTAAATATCTAATAATAAACTATCTAGGGCTTGTTAAACAGGCTCATTATGCTGTAATGTATTGACCAAAAAATTATCAATGCTAATACGACACGTAATTTTGAACGCTCCAAATTTGTTCCAGAGCTAAATCCAGAAGTACAATGTTACTTGGAGGAACACTTGCTGAAGTCGTTCAGCAACAAGCTGAGCTTCCTGCCGCGGCCGGCGGGCGCCAGGAACGCGCGCACGCTGCGCCGCCGCATGTCAGTACGCGGCGCCATCAAGAAGACCCGCTCCATCAATGTTGACTGTATGTATAACCTCCCAAATCTTACTGTTTGGGGCATCCAGCCTTTATTTTGTTTTTTTTATCGTGGGGAAATCCTCATGGATACCCGCACGCCCCGGGAAGGCGTGCGGGCTATGCCGGACTCCTACCGGCTAAAACCCCACGTGGAGTTACTCCCGCCTTGCGATAGGGCCACAGGCAAGCTTTCGCACATATCTGTGAATGCTGGCCAGCCTAGCCCAACGTAATGAGTGTACTGTCTTCATGTTGGCCATCTTTATCTGCTTCTACTTAAGGTAACAAAAATATACCGACTTTACTGCCATATTCAGTTCAGGGTGGGCCAGCCGAGACGAACTAGGTTTCCAAGTTTGCGCTGATGTTCATTCCATTATACTCGAGCCTCGTCCTCAAGATTAGTAGTATTAGTATTATATAACACAATTGTAGTAACGCCTAGTGACTACCATATCCAGCACTTAGTTTAGATATTAAGATTTTTTTTTTTTTTTTTTTTTCGTTCTACCCACATGTTGTGGTTCTACCTTGCTCTCTGTACTTAAATACGTGCACTGTCGCTCGCGCTTCATTCGCAATTTAGTGCTCCGCCAGTCCAGTACTACCTACCTCGCTTCATGTTGAAACGCGATAAGAATAATAGTTTCGAGTTTATAGAAATAAATATAATTTTAAAGTTTTTACACTATATTCATTGTGATCGCGCCGATCATCAAGTTCGTGTTCACGTCCATCAAGATGCCCCTCATCAACACCAGCTGAAAATTCGTGTAAGTACATTCCTATAACAATAATAAAGTGGAAAAGCATGCTTGCCTAAATATTTCTTTCTCTGATGTAATTATACACATCAAGTACGTAATAATGCACCAGAATAGTCTTTGTAACTACTCCACCGCCCTGTACAAAGAAATCAGACTAGTCTTCGGGACTGGCTCGCTGCATTGTCTAAAGGCAACCGGGCTAGTCGTTGGGACTACTCCACCGCCTTGTACAAACACATCAGAATAGTCTTCGGGACCGGTTCACTGCATTGTCTAAAGGCAACCGGGCTAGTCGTTGGGACTACTCCACCGCCTTGTACAAAATGTACAAAGACATCAGAATAGTCTTCGGGACCGGTTCGCTGTATTGTCTAAAGGCAACCGGGCTAGTCGTTGGGACTACTCCACCGCCTTGTACAAAATGTACAAAGACATCAGAATAGTCTTCGGGACCGATTCGCTGTATTGTCTAAAGGCAACCGGGCTAGTCGTTGGGACTACTCCAACGCCTTGTACATAGACATCAGAACAGCCTTCAGGACTGGTTCAACGCATTTTGGAATGCACCAAGACACCAGTATTTTGGACTTGGTACTCCGCCGCCTTGTACGAAGATATCAGAATAGTCTTCGGGACTGATTACCGCATTGTCGGAAGGCACCAGGACAGTATTTTGGACTACTCCGCTGCCTTATATTAAGCCAACAAAATTGTCTTCGAAAATTTTTTTTCTGCGTAATACAAAATTAACTACAAGTCTTGACCGACTTTTATGGACCTTCCACATCAGGAAGGTCGCACAGAACCACCTGCACAGGCAATCGAAATAGATCCACAGCAAAGTGTATAGTACCCGCAAATTACAAGCAAATTATTAATCCTGTCCTAAACGCCGAAATCAGGGCCGCCTTCACCGAGCAAGTGGTAAAAAGACAAGGCTATCGAAATTCTACAGAAACAGATTGCAGCCGCCATTTCATGTCTGGGCAGTATTCTTACTTACCTGCTCGTGAAAAATACAACGAACTTCTTAAGCGTCATGGACGCTAGTCGAATCATTTGTGACTCTCAAAATTCGAAGTCTGTGACTAGACTATACTAAAAAAAAAAAAAAAAAAAAAAACTATACTCTATAAAATTTGTCTACAACTTTTACAACTTAAATACACAAGTTTTTCTCCAGGGAGGGCTTAGCGGAAACGCTTAAATCAGCCTAACTGCTACCAAAGGGCGCAGACTAAAAGGGAACAATCACATAAAGAACTCGGTGAATCCACTCGCCACCGCCGTTCCCAGTAGGTACTTACGTTAAGTACGTCCAAGAATTTAAACAAAAGGCAGGCCCGCCCCGCCACCAGCAACCTGCTGCGCGGACCGCGTCATTGCGAGGCACATCGTTGCGCAATTAAAGGCAACATTCAGACCGCACTATCGACGATAGACTCGGTACCTACGCTATGCGGGTAGACTAGCTTATTTTTTTTAAGCAATGATCTTTAATTAGAATATCTCACGACCATTATTTAGAACTTTGATAAATAGTTATCAAATAAAATTCGGTCTTCGATTTATCAATCATGTTTGCCAACACCGAACATATATACAGACTAAAAAAGTTCAAGTTGAACATACTATCCATCGCAGCAATTGCTGCTTGCGAACCTTATCTTGATAATTTTTGTGTCACACGTATTTTTTGTACCAAAGCCAAACGGCATTTACCTAAAATAGATAAACAAATGCACGAATTTAAAGTACGAATTGCCAATAGGTATTTGCACACTTCATATTTTCACAAAATTTTTAACCTGTCATTAAATTACTCCGTATTTCGTCACGTATCTTCTATACATTATTTTATTGTAATATCAGAGATTGAATATTAAAAAACTACGCCATAAAATGAGAATGTTTTCTCAGATCATTGGCTTATTAGTGTCTACCTGTTGGGTCAGGCATGAAAATGATTAATGCTTGCAAGATCATTGTCATTACGTAAACTAACTTTTCTCTCACTGTTGTTTCATCTGTGTTTTTTCAGTCAATGTGTTTATTCACAGCGCATTTTCACTGTGACATTAGAGTGTCACATCCTATGAAGAATCATCCTAGGATCTATCCTATGAAGTCACTTATCGATGATTTGTCATCTGGACAGTGCTGAACCCGATTTAGTGGCAATTGTTATTTAACAGTCTGCCTATGTCCGTGGAAGGTGCTACGTATGAAAACTTCTGTTTTACACGCTGCTATCTGAAAAATGTTTCATCACTACTGTCGGACCATAGAAAATGGTTAGCTGCACACTAAGGAACTAGAACGATGCACGTTCCTTACCTTATGGTGTAATGGTAACTATGAAAATACTTATAAAACTTTACATTCTTCAACAACTCCTGATTTGGACTGTTGGTCAAATGTAATTATGCGTTCCGTACGCAGAATGAGGGACGGTAATTATGCGTTAAAATATTTTCTGACGCCTCAACAACGGTATGGAGCGCAGGTATGAAGAGATTCTACTGTACAAAAGTTACCTAGAGCTCACAGCAGTTTTTTTCTCCACTGCCTCAAGCTATGTAAATCGCGCGGGAGGAATAATCATCCCCATATCACACTCCAAGATGCAAAATATATATGGCAATGGTGTGAGATGCTATAGTTTGTTATAGTGGTCAATATGTAATCGTCAGATTTAATAATTGCATTCAAGGAATCCAGACGACCACTACCAGATACCGAGTGAGAACATAATAAAAACTGTTACCCAACGAAAAAGTCTTATTGTTCCTGATATCGAATGTTTGCTACTCGTACCAATACAAAATGTCGGAGATATGCCTCATGGCACAGAGATCCCGACGCCGACGCATACGACGTCGATGCCTCTACCTTAGAATGGTTCAAGCAATTAGTCTTATGTTTTTTCGCCTGTCAACAATGATACCTAAAGCCTTAAGGAAAATAATATTAGATAATGTAAAAGGCATTATTGTAGTGCCCGACTGGCCTACACAGCCACCGTCAGCCACGGTACACCAATTATTGGTATTTACAAATTTACCTGTTTTTTGACCTAGTAAAAACCGACCATAACAATGTCGTAATAGCTTTTTTCAGCAATCTTAACATCCAAGCTCACATTACCCTGGTCGACAAAGTATAGTCCTGACGGCCGTGGCGCTCCTGAAACGCTGAGTTTCACCTTCCACCGCGGACATCATGCTGTCATCACTATTGGACAACACCATTCAGCGAAACGTGTGTCTCAAACAGTGGTATGTTATTTGGAACCAAAACATTAACAGGTTCGGTCTATTCATCCCAACCATTTTAGAATTTCTCACATAGATTTACAACAATAACGGCCTATTGGCACAATTAATAGCCACATAGCTGCTCTGGCCCTCATTTCTGGACGGATATAAGATGACGATCGTATAGCAGGGTTCTGTAGCGGCGGTTATAAACTAAAGCCACCACTTATACGGTATGGTATAACGTTGCCTGGGATGCAACCAGTCTAAAAATTAAATAGCAACTCCTTTCCCAAACGGAAAACTATGTAACGGCACATAGAAGACAAACAATACCTGTCTAAAATTAATGTAGAACACAATATATTTTATTATTAAAATAACGGAGCTTATTAAAACGTCTAAGTTAAGCTGCTAACAACCGACTCTTTATTTAGATACCATTATATTAATGAGAAACCTGACAAATACAGGACACAATATATTACATTTTTTGATAAAACTAAAGACTTAAGGAAACAGGGCCATGGTTTTTGCTAGCAATCGCAAACCTTATAAGTTATAACTGTGTGCCCTTACGAATATTTAGTAGACGGTTTAAAATGGTTATGAAAGTTAGTGTAATTGACTCATGTCTTTTCCTTCCACTGTACTCGCCATGCCGCAACTTCCATGGCACACAATCCGAGGGTTAGCCTCGATGAATACAACCAGCTTCAAAAATAAATAATATACCAGCTTTATCAATTCCAAATATATCATAAAGTTGGCGAGAACTTTATGTTCTCTTGATAATGTATGATTAAATACTCCTATATCTAGTGATATCTTTGCTTTATCATTCCAATTCCATTGTAAAATGGAACGAGACATGCAAATAAATCGTGTCATAATACTTAATAACACATTTTATCTTGGATATTACCTGCACTGACTCTCAACATCTACAATTGTGTTATATAATACTAATACTACTAATCTTGAGGACGAGGCTCGAGTATAATTAATGATCAAACGAACTTACCTTACGTGAAGTTCGATCATAATTATACGAAGAGCCTCGTCCGAAAAGATTAGTAGATAAAACCCACCCACCCTGGACAACCCAGGTAGTTCCGGTAATATCCAATACCTATAGGAATTATATTCCCACGGAAATTTATTATAAATAGAGACTTAAATCATAAGGATACTCTAAACCAAATGAAGCGCGAGCGACAGTGCACGTATTTAAGTACAGAGAGCAAGGTAGAACCACAACATGTGGGTAGAACGAAAAAAAAAAAAAAAAAAAAAATCTTAATATCTAAACTAAGTGCTGGATATGGTAGTCACTAGGCGTTACTACAATTGTGTTATATAATACTAATACTACTAATCTTTTCGGACGAGGCTCTTCGTATAATTATGATCGAACTTCACGTAAGGTAAGTTCGTTTGATCATTAAGTATGGCCCACATGTGGATGCACCAACATCATTATAATACGAGTATACTAGCGGACCCGATGACGTTGTCCTGTCTTAACTTTGAATATTGAATTCGAATTGTTCCGCTCAACTTTCTTCATTTTTTTTTTCACAAGAACACAACAGAAAACCAATTAGTGAAATCGTTCCATCCGTTCACGCGTGATGCGATGACCAAGGAAATAGAGATTCATTTTTATATTATATAGATTATATTTCAGTCCAAGTCCAAGTTTCTACAGCAATAGGATCGGTGAAATGTGGGCTTACAAATAGTGCACCTCTGTCCCTTTAACGCAATCAAGTGTGACGGTATACTTTCAGCTGAAACTTTAGGTATGGAAGGGGAATACGTTGGCCCGCCTTTGGAACGGAAACCTTCCTGGCTTGATGTAGATCCGACAACGTACGGCCGAAGCCCTTCGCCGGAAGACGCTAAGAAGAAAGCGATCACCAAGTATGTGTAGTTCAAATACAGTAAAATAATATAGGAGTAATATACTACTAAATACTAATTACTTCGGAGTTACGGAGTTTACTTCTTATTTACGTTTCAGGGGTACATCGTCAACGAACTTAGGCGCTGCGACGCCTACTATTGAAGTTACTAAGGAAAAATCTCCATCACCGCCTAAGGATGAAAGTAAGTCTCGCGTATTTTCGATCGAAATTCCATAAAAAAACTTTCGTCCCCTATTATTATATCCATTTTCGGATGTATTTTCAAAAAATCCTTTCTTATTGCTAGAGAGAGTATAAGGTAGTCCTGAGAGAAATTTCATGCTTTTAAATCCATTAGTTTAGGCTGCGCGTTGTCTCACAGTCGGCTTTAAGAAGTTTGTTTGTTTTGCTTATAACCATTTAAATAAATAAATATCGCCAGACTGACACACCAACTGTATGGTCGCAAACTAAGCACCGCTTGTACTATCGGTACCGATTCGATATAAATAAATATGACATTCAAAGTTTGTAAAATTGTTACTCTCAAGGGTGTAAAATAATAATAGAGAATAAATAAAATAGAAGATAATGTTCCAGCTATAGTGAATAAGAATATAACATCGATCGTGCGCTCCCGCACCACGTCCGAGTCCCAGAACTCTGTGTACGCGGAGCAGGAGACGGACGAGCTGATAGCCATGCTGCGGGAGACCGAGAGCCTGGACGAGCAGGGCGACATCCTGCAGTACCTGGTCGACACGCACGGACTCGACTTCGGCACTGGTGAGAATACTTCACTCCGGCTTGAGATATAATATAGTATCCAACATATTGAAATAAAATGACCAACACAGTGAAAAAAATTAAAGATTTTTGACTCCGAAACGACTGGAACGATTCTTCTTCTTCTTCTTCTTCTGCGGGCGTTTTCCACAAATCGACGTCTATTGCGCCTGTTTTGTGTGTTGGAGGGTGGTGAGCCGGTCATTCCAGCCATCCAAGTTCAGCCAGGAAGTTCCCCAGCTTCTGGGCTGGAACGATTTTGACGGGAATTCCACTGGAATCTGCCAGCCACTGGCATCTGCCAGTCGATGTTATAAGGATTAACTTAGGCTACTTTTATTTTATGGAAGTACCACGCGGGCGGATCCGCGGGCAACAGCTAGTAATGTAACAAAACTACTAACATATATGATGAAATTATTGCCAGAGCGTAGCGTTATGTCGCAACCACAATACATACGAGTCAATAGCCAAGTGGTTAAAGGGGCCGCCTCGTAGCCGAGAGGTTCCGGATTCGATCCCCATCTTGGCCATTAAACTATTGACGTGAGCCACTACCAACACAAGTATTATCTTAGTTGGAGGGGCTAAAGGGAATACTAGTAATGTGATAACACACACATTGCTAGTAATCTTTATTTAAAAAAAAAAGTCTGGAAACAAAATTCAAATGGACCTTTTCCAATCAAACACAGGTATGCAAGAAAACAGTAAAGCGGTCACAGTAAAAGACCTCCTAAAAGTGTTATACGAGAAGGCGTGCAGTCAGAAACTGTGGGGTCTCGTCCGCCACACGGCCGGCATGCTCGGCAAGCGGGTCGAGGACCTGGCCAAGGCAGTGACAGACCTGCTGGTGCGACAGAAGCAGATCACAGTGGGCATGCCGCCTAACAATGAGCACACCATCACTGCGCCCCTGCCGGAAAATGAACTGAGGCAGTTGATACATCTGGTAAGTGGTTAAGGTATTTTCTTCATTCCAAATTACATGACATACTACGCAATTTTTTTTTTCATGACATACCTGTCAGGCGTGAATACAGGGCTTCGTTAAGAGAGGGGGGGGGGGGTATGTTAGGGTGATTTTATTCATCTTCCAGAGCATTAGTTCTAAACAACAAACTGGCAAAGTGAATGTCGAGCCATGCACAATAAAGGGTTTCGTAGCCATTTTTTAAACCAACGTAATGGAATATATATTTGACGACCGCTTGGCGCAGTGGTTCGAGCGTAGGCCGCTCGGCTCGCTGCACATGGTGGTTGCGGGTTCGATTCCCGTCAGGGTTAATTTCGGAATTGGCCTTTCGTAATTTGCCCTGGTCTGGGTGTTACTGAGATCGTCCCCAGTCCATTGTACGGTACCCGTAGAACAAGCGTTCCTTAGTTTGGGAGCATACAGTTGGTGTGTGTCAGTCTGGCGATATCTATTTAATAATTAATGATTTATTTATAAAGAATTAAGTTGTATATACAGTTGATTATTGATCGTCACTATTGGGTTTGTTCAGAACGGCTAACAACCATTAACATCAGCTACTCACCACGGAAAAAGGGGTTGCAATTTGATACAAAACTAGGATGGAATCATGATTTTATAAAATACCTCTTCGTGTAGTTAGAGGGCTAAAAACAAAGTTCCCAAGCGGGTCTCTATCATCTGTTTGGACTACTAAAAACTTGCTGAAAATCCCTGGTTTACCTGTGCAAATCTTCCTTCAGCGTCAGTCTTGTATAACATTTTAATTTTCTCAAACATAATTTTAATGTTTGTTGCATGCAGTCATTTCGTCATGAAAAACATGGTCACGAAGAGAAAAAGGTAATTGTAACCAAACATCTGTAAGGCCTGGAATACTCTGCTTGTAGCACGCGTACGCCATGCATGCTTGCATGTTACAACGTGATTTTACAGTATATGCTCCACAGCTGTTAGTCACAAACGAGATTACTTACAGACTCGGCATCAGAAATGTTTGACCGGTATCTGAGTTATATTATAGTATCGTATCGTTCGGCTTATTCTGCATATGGGGTGAATAGAATTTCTTATTTTAATTATACAATAATAATTCCTAATTACGTTAGTATTTTTTGCAGTTTTGATATAAAAACAACATATAATCATACTTTAAAATCGACGATTGGTCCCTCCAATTCTTTTCACCCGATTTTGTTACAGAACAAATTGATACCGCACGCACGAACAAATCCGATATCGATGTAGGTACTCTCTACATACTAGCATCCATATAGGCCAGAAAGGCACTTTATACCTGAGATGCAAAATTCCGCAATCAAATTGATCAATGATATTATATTTATCATTATGTGTTACAGAATAAGGCGCTCTCATACCCAAGGGTATCTGGGGGTATCAGGGGGTTCTTAGCAACGATAATCGATATATCTTGATATTGGTATCGT
This sequence comes from Notodonta dromedarius, assembly GCA_905147325.1. Lineage (NCBI taxonomy): Eukaryota > Metazoa > Arthropoda > Insecta > Lepidoptera > Notodontidae > Notodonta > Notodonta dromedarius. Next base: position 8,119,862 of record LR990165.1, on the reverse strand, counting down.
CGAATCCTACTCTAAATTCCATATATTTTGCCCTCGTATTGATTATTGAACCTACAATACAAAATTATCGTTCGTTCAGACGATATACGACGGCAAAAATGATGGAATTTAGAGTAGGATTCTACAATACGAATGTCACGATATATCAATTATCGTTGCTAAGAGTAGTAATCCAGAATCAGTTATTTCTAATCTGATAAACAGACCTCCAATATACTCCTAGAATTGGATATAGATATTCAGAATGGATCCTACCACACATAATTCAGCAAACTGAAACCAACCTACAATCACTTCAGCTGGGGTTCATTTTAGTCTGCAAGAGTAAGTGCGGGTTGGTTCCTTTTTGCAAATTTATGTCCAATTTGTCGATGCAGGCTTACGGTGACGACGAGAGTACGGCGATGTTGACGCAAGAGCTGCTGGTGTATCTAGCCATGTTCATCCGCACCGAGCCGCAGCTGTTCCTGGAGATGTTGCGGTTGCGGGTTGGACTCATTATACAGGTAGAATAGAAAATAATAGAATAACTCTTTATTGCACATTTAATTAAAGTTCGGAATATATCGAATAACATAAAAAAACAATAGTGTACATTGGGCGGTCTTATCGCAGACTGCGATTCTTCCACACAACCTTTGGATGGAGAGAATTATGTCATGTTGTCAAGGTACCTAGTAGTCAACAGTGTATTAATTATTCAAACATTAACTTATAACAAGGTACTGTTGACGTAACTATGTTTTATCTGTTTCGAATTTGTAATTTAACCAATGGTATACCGCAATCGCGGACACAATATAAAATCAACTGTTTTTGACTGCGAGTTTAATATTAATGAACTATGTTTTATCTAGACGTATTAAGGTTTTAAATCGTCTAATTAATTAAACTCGGGATGTTGTCTCGTGAGCGAGTGATATTGATTGATCGATCAAGAAGGTGCCTATATCGATGTTACTTTACTCTTTACGAAAATTTTGAATTTTAGCCCTGGAAGGATATTACTCCTGAATAATTAATAATAAAATGCAATAGGTATAATTTAGAACCAAATTATGACGTTCCAAGAACCCGGTTCTATTATTCCGTTCTCTTATAGGTGATGGCTACAGAACTATCGCGAACTTTATCCTGCAATGGTGAAGAGGCATCGGAACACTTATTGAATCTGTCGCCATTCGAAATGAAGAATCTACTATATCACATACTCAGCGGAAAGGAGTTTGCTATCAATAGTGGTAATTACCAATACTTTTTACGGCGATAAATAATCGAGGCTATAATGGCGGTAGAACTTGTTTCCTTTCGCTCGCACGGACGAGGCAAGCTCTATGTGAGCTTAGAGGGTTAAAAGGGTACGAGTTCGGGCGCTATTTTAATTTCAATTCTTAACTTCGGTTTATAAATTGACTTATTTAATAGATTTTCTATTAATGAAACATTTTATTTATAACTACTGGGCCCAGTGGATGTCCTCGAGCCGTTTAGGAGTTCAGTAACAAACACACGTACAGAAAAAACTATATACACATTATTTATGCATATTTAATCGTTTTTCTTTGCAGCAAACTCGATGTTTGTGATAAAGGATAAAATCGATAAGAGTAAAGGCGAGTGAATCTGTCATCAGCAGCAGAGCTTTTGCTTTTGTTTATAATATTTTGTTGCACCATATTGTACACCTCCTGTGTGCTGTACATGTCACAGTGAAATTTAATTCGTCGGCTTATATTGCGTCTGCGCCCACTTTTTCTCATCTTCCCTTCCCCCTCGTATCTTCTAATTCCAAAAGGACATAAAATATTGGCGTAAATTCTGTTGGCACTAAACGAAATATATTGCAATCCCTTTCTTTTTAGACAACGGCATTAGCACTTTGTCATGTATTTTAGCCAGCATATCTGTTTACATTTTGTGTATTTACTGACTGAATATAACACCAAGAAACGGCACCCTATCGATACCAATTTTTATTTTATTTTATTACTGGCAATGTGTGGTTTGCAGATAACTAGTATTCCCTTTAGCCCCTCCAACTAAGCTAATGCTTGTGCTAGAAGTGAGATCACGACAAAAGTTGAATGGCCAGGATAGGGATCGAACCCGGAACCTCTTAGCTACGAGACGGCCCCCTAACCACTAGGCTATTGACGCTTCTTCCATAATCCCTTCCTCTCAACGCCTAAGACATACACATTTACCCGAAAAATTATTTCAGGCCAGGCACTCTATAAGAAGGCGACTTTCATTCCACAATTTATTTTTAAAACAGTCGCAAGTTTGTGTTTAACGGACATTATGTTTATAGAGATGCTTTTCTGTGAAAATGCAACAATTTTAATGTGTCATTATATGTTTGTGAATAATAATTATTTATGTACACCTGTTTTATTATTTAACATATTTGTGCGTTATGAGTTATTTGCACATGTTACAAGACATTAATTTATCATTTACTCATATTCAGATTAATGATATAATAATATATTATTTATCATTAGTAGATAAATTGTAAATTGATGTTATTTTGTTTGCAGTAGCACGCGGCAATTTCTCGATAGTGAGCAACAAGTCCAATAGATATGGCAAGAAATCACAGATCGTGTTAGAGGGGCAATCTCTACAGGGCAGTAATGATGACAGTAAGTATAAATTAGTTAATACTACACGATTCAAGTGCGAGCTGCTATTCCTACACCGGCTACGCGTTGATCATTTCAATCACCAACTATAACGATCCTAAACTAAGTATTGCTGATTTTTACGTACCATTCAATGGATTAGGGGCGATTCTAGTAACACTCCAGATTCCCTCAAAATACAATAAGGTTATTTCCTAGCCCCAACTAAATTTGAACATCTTCTTTTCTATATAATTTATCTATAGTAGTAACCCATAACATAATCTGTTTAGCAATTTCTGAAGTTCAAACAGAACAACTCGGCCTCAAGTCTGCAAATTTCGCTGTCAGTATGTCCTCTAGCAGACGACATGTCAACCGCCAATAAAATTCACGAGTTAATATTAATGATCTATAGTTTCCTATTGGCTTGAAATCAGCAGACATGGGACCTGGAGTCAGGAATTTAACGATAATGTATTTGGATATCGTTTTGCAGAACGGAATCAACCCATATGCACTGCTGTAGACCAAAACCAACCTTGTGTCAGTGGTTCTATGTTGGGTTTAGTTTGCAGAAGTGTGTGTGGGTTCTATTTTGCAAAACTACGTCAATTTGTAATGCTGTATTGTGTTGTGGTAGCACCCATCGCAGAGCCTGACCGCCAGGGGCAGTGGCTGCGGCGGCGGCGACTCGACGGCGCACTCAACCGAGTGCCTCGCGACTTCTACCCGCGGGTGTGGGGGGTATTGGAGAAGGTAGGAAGCAAACTCAATTCTAACTTTATTTATTTTTTTAAGGTTACTAGCAATGTTAGTTTACTTATCACATTACTAGTATTAGCCCCTCCAGCTAAGGTAATGCTTGTGTTAGGAGTGGGCTAACGTCGATAGTTTAATGGGCAGGATGGGGATCGAATCCGGAACCTCTCAACTACGAGAGCGGCCCTCTAATCACTAGGCTATTGACGCCTTAAATATTATATACTAGCTGTGCCCCGCGACTTCATCCGCGTAGTATTTTAACTTAGCAAAAATTTCGGGATTATCGGGATAAAAAGTATACTATATGTTAATCCCGGTTAGAAACTATCTGTGTTCCAAATTTCATCCAAATACGTTCAGTAGTTTTTGCGTGAAGGAGTAACAAACATACATCCACACTCACAAACTTTCGCATTTATAATATTAGTAGGATTATTATTATATATAGTGTATTTTTCTGTCTTTGAGGGCATCAGGATTTTAACACCAGAGCAGCCCACGTTGCACCTGGACGTCATTTCACAAATTAGACAATCTCTCTCTTTCCGATCTCGCGAACTTTTTACTATTTGTAGTGACACTGACAGATGTGAAGTGTCCGATATCGTCAGCCCAGTACAATCAGGCGACATGTGAGCTGAAAATGATTTGGTCCCATTAACGACGTCATTTCTTCCAGTGCCAAGGCCTAATAATCCAAGGGAAACTCCTCCAACCGAATTTGACCCAAGAGATGACGTCCGGAGAGCTCAAATTCGCACTCGCAGTAGAAACAGTATTGAACTCAATACCGCAGCCTGAGTATCGGCAGTTGGTGGTGGAAGCGCTCATGGTGTTGACTTTACTTGTGGAGTACAAAGCCGTAGCACATCTGGGAGGGACAATAGAAGTGGAGCATCTGGTGCACAAGGCTAATCAGATATTTTTGGAAGATCAGGTATGGAAACGACGAAAAATAATACGCAATACGGTATATTCTGATTTTTCGATTTAACTTTAAGGCGTTAAAGTTCAAATTACAGTGTAAAGTTATATTCGCGCCAGTTTAATAAGGCCAGTATTCATAAATAAATAAATATCGCCAGACTGACACACCAACTGTTCCCAAACTAAGCAACGCTTGTACTATGGGTACCGTACAATGGACTGGGGGCGAACCCAATGACACCCAGAACAGGGCAAGTTACTATAAAGCCATTTTCAAAATTTACCCTGGCGGGAATCGAACCCACAACCACTATGTGCAGTGAGCCGAGCGGCCTACGCTCGAACCACTGCGCATAGTGGTCGTCTCAGATTTGACACCAGCATATTATTCCAATACAAAATTTCATCTCAAAAGTGTATTTGTTGATATCGATTTATTCTTATTTTTTCTATCCAGATGCGTTGCAACGGCGACGCGACGCTGTGCTGCGCGAAGGAGGGCGGGTGCGGCGGGGGCGGGGGCGGGGGTGGCGGGGGCGGGGGAGCGCTGGTGTGCGGCGGCGCGGGCGGCGTGTGCCAGCACCTGTACGACAGCGCGCCCAGCGGCAGCTTCGGCACCATGACGTACCTGGCGCGCGCCGTCGCCGCGCTGCTGGCCGCGCGCCTGCCGCTGCACGAGCCCATCGAGTGCACCATCACATAAGGGAACAAACCCGTACTACGTGCCCCATTCAGGGGGGGGGGGGGGAGTTTTTTTTTGTGACGTAGTCAATATACTCCAGGGAAATCTCGCGCTTTCTTGAGCTATATTCAAATATAGCGCGCAGTGTTTGCAAAAAATGGATTGAAAACAGTATTTATGAATTGCTACGTGAAAACTAGTGGGAGGGGGGGTCTTGGCATATACTACGGGTGGTCACCAAGGGGGGGAGGGTCACGTAGTATAGGTAAATTCCCTAAGTAGTGTATACCACCAAAGGGTAGGCGGAGGTGTGCGCTCCCGCATTTCGCCGATGATATTTCACAATCATTGTATTCATGCAAAGTTGGTCGAGCCACATTGAGTGTAGCGCGGTGCGAGAGCCGTGATAATTGTTCTGCCTACGCTCGACGTGACGACGTATAATATGCCTAAGAGTATTTATTATATGTAGTAGCCGCATATTGTACGTAGCGCATCGTAACACTGTATGTTGCGCAAATTTTTGTACACTTCTCGCAATGCAAGATACGCTCGGGTGGCTCAGCCCTTGTATGCAGTATTCCGCTTGTCTAGATGATTTCGCACCCGGAATGTCCGCTAGATTTTCCCTGGACTAACGTTAATAATTTTCGATTGTAATCTCAACTGGAAAGTAAATCTTATTTATCTACTTAAACTTTGAGAATGTAGCAAATATATACTTTTGTACTAATCACTAATAATATTATAATTTCAGAAGGGAATGAAATGTTAATTATTATTGATATAATTTTATCATAAGTTAGTATTTTGTCGCAAAAATGTCGGAAGACACCCCACTAGTACGTCTCAGAATCTAGTGTAATTGCAAAAAAATAGATTACATTATTATAATCAAATGTTAAACCTTAGTTATTTTCAGACAATAAAGATGTTTAGAATTGAAACTTGTTACTTAAATCATTATGAAATCATCCTTATCACAAAATAATCAACATCTATATTAGATTATTACCTATATTATCTAAATTAAACTCTATTTCGGGCAATAAACACATCTACTTCAATATTTGCTAAAACACAACAATTTTATAGTAACATCCTTGAATGATCACTACAGGTCACTAAGCTTCGTCTTTCTTGCCAAATGGATTCATTTTTGATAGCCATGATGTAGTATTTCTGTAATAGAGATAGATAAAATAGTTTACTAACTTAGTATGTAGCACCTTATTCACAGCATTTGGCCTACTAGTTGAATGAAACAAAATGAAGGATTAAATCACAGATATAGATTTACATAGATAACACAAATGCATTTACTTCGCGTGTACGAAACCCCGACCAAGCGTCAAGGTTGGTCGCCGCTAACTTACAGTCCGCGCGACTACAGATATAAAAAATATGAGTATGAGCGAGATAATCACTCGAGAGAATCGTAGCGGGCTGAGGGGCATCGGCGGCATCGGTGTCTTTGAATCGGTTTGGATTTCCAGTTACTAATGACGTCACAGTAGGTTTAAAAAATTCGGCACGCTTGGTTTCAATACAAATCGTGATACTTGCGTTATAGACATAAATCTATATCTGTGTATTAAATTGATTCAGATCTGGATGTATCAACTTACGATATTTCATCAGGAGAGCTTGTAGCACCCTCAATCCCAGCTGCTTTAAGCTTCTCCACCAGGTTCTTTCTATACACATTCTTCAAAGGGACCGGCTTGTTGGCAGCCTCCTTCATTTTGGCCAGCTTGCACAGAGCCTCATACCACGATAGTCCATACCATTCTATTTCTTCAGGAGTATACTGGAACAATGTTTACATAGATAGATTGTTAACTACTGAAACTCAATAAATATTAGTAATGTAACCTTGTCGCATCATAGCTCCTTCGTGTAATTCGTTTTTGATGGCTTGTAATAATGGAGTCAATGGAAATTAGTTTTTTTTGTATTTGAAAAAGTTAAGCATTGGGAGTTCATATTCCTTATTTGTTACTACTATGTAGATTTATCCACAGAGGGTTTACCATATAACCTATACATAACATTTTCATGAGAGAAATGACCAACTAAAATTACCTCTCCTGAGGTAATAATTAAACAACAAAGCCCTTATTTTAAAGCTGGCTGCATATGCATAGGCCTTGAATTGAATGCTATAATAATTTTGAAGAAAATTATGATCTCACCGATGATAAATATGTTTTATACTCCTCATAGATTTCCTTTTGTTTCTGAGCATCATATGCAAATCTGGGACACCCATTCATTAGCTCTGTTAGTATTTGCTTCTTCAATTTCAAAGCTAACATGGACATCAGATCACAAGCTGGTGTCTTGAGCAAATAATGGTCAAAGCCGTAGTGATCATTGATTAATTTAATTGTCCGTTCCGTTACTGTCACAGACAGGTGAGTGTTCAGGACCTCTGACCTGACCACGGTCCTCTTCAGCACGGGCACCCAATAGTGAGGTACTCTGCGTCGCCTCGGATCGCGTTTTTGAAAGCCTGAAATAAATATGTACAGTCAGATAGATAAGATATGTAGACATAAATAAAGAATATTCACTAAATGCCTATATGCTACCTTTCACTACCGCCTCCCCTCCCCATATTCCGTCGTTTATTTCAGCTGGGTGCTTCAAAGGGATAGGGATATTCTGTATGGGCAAGATTTCGCCCGTAATGTCGTCACGTCTCCATTTCCCTTCTTGAGGGATGTAGTGCACAGCGGCTGGTTTCAACACTTTCCATTCGCGCCAGAATTTCTTGTACGCCGCCGGGAGCTCGGAAGCTATGCCAATTTCAAACCTGCCCCTTTTCTTGAATGTTTTCGACAATTGACGCGCAGTAGCCTGAAAAAACTTATGCGTCAATAGCAGCAAGGTAAATGTCTATGTAATCAGTGCATGATGAAATCTGAATTCAGAATAATGCAAATACAAAATCTGCCACAATTTACCTGAATACGAGAAGCCATTGAATATTTTTTTACTAAAAACCATATAAATTAGAATATGTATTAACTATCTGAACCCAATTTCAGAAATTCATTCAGATTCAGGAACAAAATTTTGACAGGTTAGGTTAATTTTGCATTTGACATTTGACAATATTGACGTTTTAAAACGTAGCAACTATTATTCTCGATACCTACACAAGAAATTATGAAATGGCATAAGACAGGAAATATGAATATTATTTAAAAAAATAACACTTGTCGAGTGGGTATGTGAGAAAAACTTATATATAAGTAATATGTACAACAAAATAAAATTTTATCCATGTTAAAAACCATTGTCTCTCAATTCTCATTCATGATGTCACTCTCTGGCGAATGCTGACGTGTTAAAAAAAACGAATGGCAAGCTATTTGTCAAATTAGTGCTAAATGGTGGTGGCTAAATATTTTGATATTTCAAAGATATTTCCTAGAAGGATACAATTTTTCTGCTGTGCTTCTTATTATTTTTCAAATTAAAAAGTGATTGTGCTCCGCGTATTAACGTACGTGCATCATTAATGTTGGCAGTGTGTATAAATAAGCCATGGCGGACAATAAAGACAGTAATCCCCTTGAAAAGGGCTTGGATACTGCTGACACTAACATAACATCATCTGCTGAAGTCTCCAGTGTCGCGGGAAGTGTGAAAACCTCAAGGGTATGTGCTTGGCGCTCACTATTTGAGTCCCCAATTGTCAAAACGTTTCTGTGACCCAGGCTCAATACAAGGACATTTGTTTCGATATGCCATGTTATTGACTAATAAAATACAACGTAATATGTTCGAGTATTAAGTCACATAGAATATTGCGAAACGCTTATCCATTAAACAAGGACACATGCTTGCAGAATACTTGATTGTTCAAGTGGATAATTTTCTACTGTAATGTAAATGTAATGTTATAGGGCCCTTGATTTTTTATATAAAATCATAAGTACAAGGATTACTTATGATAGTACAAAACATGTTAGTTCAATTCTCAGTAGTGTGAACTAAACACTTAATGTTGAAAGTCTTGATATTGCTAGCTTACAATACTTTGAAGTCTTCTCTGATCAATGTAACATTAATGTAGACACTTGGTAAAGCTATCTATATAGAAATGACTTGTTAGTGCATCAAATGAACTAAATAATCATTTAAAATTGTAGACTTCACAACGCATATCCTCCGAACGGCAAATTAAGTTTGAGCGAGCACAGAAGTGTCTTGAGAATGCTGCACTTGTTACAAAGAGGATCAAAGAACATCGGAAAGCAACAGCAGAGCTTTTGGGACGGCCGTTTGGTATGAGATTTCAGCATTATTGTTATATGAAAATGTAATTGACATGCCTAATAATGTTGTTAAAATAGGTATACAATACTTGTAATAAGTAAATATTATATTTAATAGCTCATAATTTAGTAGTTTAAGGAGTACTTACATAATTCATTGTATAAGAATAAGTTGCTTATAATAAAATGGGTCATTTTTTGTTAAGTATCTTGAAAGCATTAAGCCTCTCTGTTGATGGTGGTGTTTATTATAAAAACATTAAAACATATATGTTTTACAGAAGACGATGATGTTGGGGATACTGCTTCCGAACTGGCATCCACCATGAGTGAGAAAACTGGCTACTCTGTGGCCACAGACACCTCCACTACCATGTCTGTTCAGGATGCATTGAACAGTAAGACAATTCATGTTCAAAATTGAATGACCTTTAAAATAATAATCTAATAAAATTTCACAAGATGTTATGTTAATCAATAAAATTTTGGTTATAATTCAATTTTTAAGGCTGAAGACTTATCTAAGAATGTGTTGTCAGTGAAGGAACACGAAATAACACTTTAATACCCCACTACTAAGCATGGTTCTCTCCTCAATGCAAGGGATTCAGCCACCTCTCTAGCTTTGTACTTTTACATAATCTTATTGTTAAAATTCTAAATGATTATTTTAGAAACCTCAATTTAATTCTTACCACAATTACGTTAATTTATTATGTACTTAACTATAGTTCCGTCAATAGTTCAAATTATCATGCTGCCCTACCACAAAATAATTATTTCACCATGTTGATAATGTGTAATGCGAATATCATAACATTATAGTACCTGGCATCAGTGAGAGCCTAGCGAACACCCTGAAACAGAAGGAATTACTCATGGAGAGGATAAAACAGTACAAGGAAATAAGTAAAAGACCTATGACAAAACCAACTACGATCAGGAGAGAATCTACAGTGGATAAGTCAGATATAAGAAAAGTAAGATATATCTATTAAAATGAAAGTCTATTTTGCTATGTTGTACATATAAATGAAGAAATGTAACTATATTGTTGTGATATTTTCCAGACAGGAGACAACATTGAAGTGACACAGCTCATAAACACAGTTAAGGAAAAAGAAAATGCACTTAGTATGATGCAACAGAAAATGAAAGGAATGGAAACAACAATTTTAGATCTACAAGAAAAAATCAGTGAAAAAGATCAGATCATTGAGGCAAAGAACAAGGCTACTACACTGATGTCCGATAGTTTAAGTAAAAAAGGTGAGATGGAAAAGCTTGTTGTTCTAATCCTTTTTATTTTTAATACTTTTCTGTGGTAACAACATTACAACTTACTTATTTTATTTCAGATAAAGATTCTCTAATGCTACTAGAAGACACAAAACATCAAATGACAAAAATGCAAGAGAATTTCATTGCAATGGAAACAGAATGGAGAGAAGAAAAACAAAAATTAATAAAAGAAATAGAAGTGAAAGATGAGAAAATAAGTGGTTTGGAGGAAGCAAACACAATTTTAGAAACTGCAAGATTTGAAATAAGCCTAGCTCACTCTAAGTTGGCAGAAGAACTGGATGCTAAGAATCAAGAAATTTTGCAATTACAGCAAAGGATAGAAAATTTGTCTAATATGCAAGTTGATGTGCCTTCTCCCAAAGAAAAGGACGACGTCGAGGAAGAGAAAGGTTCCTTAGAGATAGCTGGAATGGTGGAGCTTAGTAAGAAGATTGAATTGTTAGAGCAATTGAATTGTCAAATAAGGCAGACTAATAAAGAACTCGAAAATAAACTGGCATCAGTTAACACGGAACCTAAATCTCCTGTTGCCGCCGGGAAAAAAGGTAGTCCACTTCCCACTCGTAAAGGCGGTAGAAACACGGCTGCCAAATCGAAATCACCGTGGACTCAGCTATCTTCTGAATCATTACCGCAAGAAACTGACAAAAAGGCTGCTAAAAATGAAATAGCAAGACTAGAAATGTTAGTCCAGTCGCTCAACAAAGATATACTAGAAAAAGAGTATGTTATTTCGCAAAAAGACGCATTGATATCTGAGCTTCATACTTCAAATGTGAAAGCAATTGAAATATCTGTTGATATGAGAGATGTCGCTATTTGTACCGAATTTACAGGTGAAGTAGATAGTCCTCAAAAGCCACAGTTCGAAGTTAAGAAACAGGAGAATGTAGATGTACAACCAGTTGATGAGAGTGTATCAGTTGATACAAAAGAACTTGAAGAAAGTCTAAAAGCTGCACAGCAAGAGATTGCAGTATTAAACAATGACATTGATGCAGCCAACAAGAACATGATAAAAGTTAAATCCAGTCACAAGCTTAAACTGAAACAGATGCAGAAGACGATTGAAAACTTTAGTAAAGTCTCTGACGCTAATGCGGAAATAGTAAAACTGAATGAGGAATTGCACCAGTTGTCACAAAAAGTTGCTGAATTGGAAGAGGAGAAGGGTAATCTACAGTTACATCTAGTTGATTATGACAGTGGGCGATGTGAGTACCAAACGCATTATTGACATTTTCATAACCATCATATTCTAATAACATTATTTTTATTCATACGCTTGTTTGTTACAGTGACTGATTCAGATATTTACAAGAAAATGGTAGAGATGGAAAACCTGGCTGAAACTAGGCTCAAGGCCATAAGTGTTTTGGAAGCACAGAAATTCGAATTAGTTCAAGGTAAATTGTTATCACATATTGCCATTGCATTGCATGAAGTGCCCAATTTCAAATTATACATATTGGTATTTATTTTTCGTATTATTATTTATTTTCAGAACTTCATGTTTTACAACAAAAATATGTTGAAATGGAAGACAAATTATCCGATATCTCGCAACTACAAAACGAACAAGTTTGCACTGAAATTAAATCAGTCCAATTGGAAGAACAAATTGATGAACTAACGGCTTCTAAGAAGGAACTAGAGCTCGTGATAGAAAATTTGAAATTAGACACAGAACAATTGAACGGCACTATTAAACATCTAGAAGATGAGAAAGACGAAATAATTCATAAGTTGGAAAACTACATTCAAGAAAATATTGAACTTACTGATAAGTTGGAGAAGCTGAGTGCAGAGAAAGTTAGTTCAGCAGAATCAATAGAAATAGTTGAATCCTTGACAACACAAGAGAAATTAGAACTTGAGGAATACAACCAAGGTATCATTGAAGGCAAGATGGATGATCACGCAGACGAAAGTAGCTCTTCTCAAAACGATAAGAACATTGATAGTTTAATTGAGCAAAGAGAGGAGCTGAATAAAAAGATAGAATTGTTCACACTTGAGAGACAGGAAGTTATGGAGAAAATGAACAAAATCGGAGCAGAAAATGAGTCGCTACATGAAAAGATAGTAGATTTAAATAACCAGTGCAGTACTTTGCAAAATAGTATTGCCGTGCTTAGCAATGAAAAACATGAATTCGAGAAGTTAAACCAGGAACTGACGCATCAGGTTGAAGAACTAAAACGGGAAAGGATTGAAATTATGAAAGAAACTGCGGAAATCGCTAAACCATCGACTGAAGATGTACCTGATGGGGTGCCAGTGGAAGCGTATCATGAAGACAAGGCTGTCGGTGACAAAGGAATTAATAGGACTAAGTCTGTGAAACAATTGACTAAGGAGATACTCAAGTTGAAGAATGTTATCAAAGAAAGAGAAGACGAAATTGCCGACTGTCAAATGAAAATACTTTCATTAGAAGAACAACAACAAAAACAGAGTGAATTGTTGCAAACTAATGATTCCAATGAAAATAAAATACAGTCGCTGTTAGACGAAAATTCTCAACTGAAACATGAATTGGAGAAGTTCAAGAAAGATAAAGAATCTGAACAGCAATTCAGGCAGTCTAACGAACGATTGCAACAAGAATTACAAAAAATGCACCAAGAGCATTCAGTTACTGTGAGTTCTCGTGATGCTAGAATAAATGAATTAGAAAATGTTTTGCTTCAATACGAGCAGCAGATATTTAATTATGGAAATACTATGCAACAGAAAGATAAAGAAATGTCTGAATATATTAATCAAATCACTAAATTGAATGATGTGTCCCAGAAACTTAAGTCTACTATTGAATTATTAGAGGAAGAAAAGGCAAAGGATCAAAATGTAGAGCTTGTAAAATCACTTAATAAGCAAATAGGAGCATACCAAAAGAAACTTACAGAGAATGAGGAGGTTCTAAAGGCTTTGGAAGAAGAAAAAATGCAGTTGCATTTACTGAAAGGCACTTTGGAAACTAAGAATGGTAATCTTGAGACAGAATTGGTAAAGTTGAAGGAAAAATTTGCTGAGAATCAAAATCTCATCAAAGAATTGCAAATGCAACAACAGAAACATTCAGAAGAAATATCTGCTGCAAAGGATGAAATGGCTGAACGTGACGTGGAAATTCATGAAATTAAGTTACAACTGAGAAAAGAATCAATAGAAAATGAAACATTACGAACAAGTGTATCAGAAAAAGAACAGAGTATAAATGAACTAACTCAACAATTAGAAGAAACTAAAGAAAAATTTAGCCAATTGTCCCTTGAGAAGAATAGCTCATCCGACCAATTTGTTGCCCTTGAAACCAAAAACAGGGAGTTAATGGAAAAATTGAAAAAGTTTGCTGTGAGTATGAAAAGGAAATCTGCAATGTACACTGAGCTGGAGGCACATAATGATGAAATTCAAAAACAACTCAGTGCCAAGAATGAACAATTGGATCAGCTGTTGATCCAAGTGCAGACACTACCAGCTTTACAAGAAAAGCTAAAACACGCCGAAGAAGAGGTTAATCGCTTACAGTCGCAGAGGATTGCTTTGGAACAACAGAAATCTAATGATATTAATATGTTGCAAGACGAAATAACGTCTCTACATGAGAAACTGGCTCTATCTGCAGATGAAATAACGAAACTGACTGATTCATTAAATGTATTACATAAAGAATTACATTTCGCGCGTGAAGAAAAATCTCATCTAACGGCACAGATTGACGGATTCAATAAGAAGATTGTAGAACATGAAATAGAACAGAAAAATAACACTAACTTTATTACAAAAGTTTCCAGTTTAGAAGCTGATATCAACCAAAAACAAACTCAGATTACGGAATTATTAAGGAAAGTAGAAGTTCAAGAACAACAACAGACACAGATTCAATACGGTTACGACGCCAAAGTTCAAGAAAGAGACCTATACATTGAAAATATGGAGACTGAAATAAGCAAATACAAGAATCGTATATGTCGCCTTGAAGAAAGTATTTCCATAATGGAGGACAGGAGACATTCTTTGGAACGAAAGGCTGACCAACTAGGCAATCAGTTGCAAGAGAAACAGAAAGCCTACACGGAATATACAAGTCAAGAGGATGAACTTGTTGGTAGGTTAGCGGTTCTGATGGATCATGATAGAGTTGTTGAAAAACAACTCTTTGAAATTGAAAATGAAAATAAGGAATTACAATACAAAGTCCAAAACGTAAGTGAAGATAATCAGCGGCTGAGAAAGTCACTCTCTGATATACAAGAACAGTATAATATTCTTCTTGATAAAGCCAATAAATTAGATTCTGCTGAATCTGAAGTTGCCAAATACCAAACTCAACTTCGGGATCTCGAAACAAACTTGAAGAGAATAAGTCATGATTACCAAGCATTCGTGATACAGAAGAAACAAGAAATAGAAGACATAGAGGCTGAATTTAATACACAAATAGAGAACGCTATTAAAGAAAAGAAAGTGCTAAGTGAAAAATATGAAAAGATGAATGAATATTTATCCCAGTTAGAAATAAAACTACACGAATATAAGACTAATAATGAGACACTCAATATAAATATTGAAGAATTAAATAAAATTAATCAAGAATTAACAGAAAAATCTATTAATGAACAAGTTGTAACTCCTGATTATACCGAACAATATATAAGTGAAATAAATAAATTAAACGCAATCGTAAATAATAAAAGCCAAGAAATTTTGGAACTAACTCAAAAAGTGCAGGTTCAACAAACAAATAATGTTGGAATAGTATCAAGTCTAGAGAGTAAAATATCAGAGCTAACGGCTATGTTACAACAATCCTCTATAGGAATAGCGAAGTTAAATGAAGAAATGATTATGGTTAAAGAAAACAATAAAAGTTTGCAACAATTAGTGTCTCAAAAAGATGAACAGATTAAAGATTTAAAGGAAACGACAAAGATGACATTTGAAATGAATATACCTAAGACTGAAGGAATGATTATTTCATCTACCATAGAACCGTTAGGTGATGACACAAAAGGCATTGATATGTTTTCTTTAGAATCACAGATTGTTTCTGGTGCAGAACAACCTTCTGTGGAGAGCGAACATCTTGCCAAGAAAGTTTCGGAAAATATACAAAAACAACCATTTGGAGATGGTAGTGGGCAAGTCATGGAGGAGGCCGTTATTGTTCCTAAAAAAGCTTATGTTTGTTTCAACAAAGAAGAGGAAGATAAACCTATTACAGCAGAGTCGGATCCCTTCAATTCGGACGAAGGTTGGGGATTAGGCGAATCTGAAGAAATCATAGATGTAACACCAGGTTTATCTCATCTAAATGAACAAATAGAGAAACTTAAGAAAGACAATGAAGCTCTGCAAGGAGATCTTAACACGAGCAATGCTAAGTTGATAAAGGCTTTGAAGAAACTAAAAGAACTCAAGACTAGCAATGAAATGTTGTCTAACGAACTTAGACTTTCAAGACAAATCTCCCAGTCTTCCTTCTTAGATAATGCTATTGAAGATGAATTGAGATCTAATATTCAAGAATTGGAGAAAAGAATCGATGAGCTTAATGTAGAAGTTACAAAAGAAAAAAGGGACAAAGATACCCTTAGAAAACAAAATGAAGTCTTCCATAATGCCAATGACAGATTAACTGAAATGAAAGAGAAGTTAGAAAACGAAATTGAATTATGGAAATATAAATTTAAGGAGGCAAATGATAAAGTATCTACTTTACAATGGGGTGGGGATAATAATCCATCTAGTCATGAACAAGAAACGCAACCGTCTACGCCGAACGTTCATGAGAATAGATTGAAAGAGGAGTTAGTGAAAATGGAAAAAGAAAATGATGAATTGCATATATTGGTTGAGCAGATAGATTCCCAAAACAAGGACTTAATGTCTCAACAAGCGTTATTTGTGCAAGAGGTCAACGCACTTAAACATCAAATAAATCAATTAGAAAATAATAATTCTGAATTGCTGAACAGTAATCATTCTTTGAGTGAAAAGTTACAAGAGATGGAAATGCGTTATAACGAGTTGCTACATATTAACGAAGAAATTCAGCAACAGTTCGAAACTGAGAAAACTAAATTAATAATAGAACATTCTAAATTGGATGACGAATTACAATCTTTGAAACAACTAGACTCTGAAGTTAAAAACAAAATGTCTTCCCTAATATCCGAATTAGAGACTGTTAAATCAAAACTTATGGGGTATGAACAACAGCAAAATGTAACTGTACAACACAGTGTTGATGCGTTAGCTCTAGCTGAAAAATGCGATATATTGGAACAAAATTGTCTCCAACTAAAACATGGACTGGATGACACCAATAACAACATTATGAAATTGGAGTCCGAAAAGCAAGATTTGCTCGAGAGAAACCATCAGTATCAAGATGAAATTAAGGATCTTAATATTAAAATACAGAATTTAAACGGTGAAAATGACAATCTTTTGTCGACTGTCGCGGAGTTGCGATCGTCGGTATCGAGCGCAGTCGACCAGCGCGGGTTCGAAATAGCTGAACTGTGGAAGCAACACTTAGCGCAAAGAGAGTCTGACTTCCAAAAATTAGAATCCGATCTACGTAATCAATTAAGTGCATCTGATGCTAAATACGAACAGTTACTGGAAAATGTGCAATCATCTAGCCAGGAAGAAACTAGTAAACTGGTTATAGTGGAACAAGTTAGTTCGTTACAAAATAAATTGGTAGATAAGGAGGAACATATTCGTGACCTTCAAAATAAATACGCTGAAGTAATGTCTCAATTAGACATGTTGCGGTCCGAAATGGAAGATGAAAAAATTGCACATGATAATAAATATCTCGAACAACAGGAGGAATATGAGAGGATGATTCAAGAAATTACTGTAAACAATCAAAATAATTCTGAGGATTACGAAGAAAGATTCAAAAACATACAAATAGAATTAGCAGCAACAAAAGCTAACAATGATGAGCTAAATCAAGTTGTTGAAAACTTGCAAGCTAAATTGAAAGAATCTGAGTCTGTACTTACGGACTTGAGGAATCAATTTCGGATGAAGGAAAGCGAAATATATCAAAAAACTCATGATTACACTATTACATTGTCGCAAAGGAATGAGGAATTTGAAAATGTAAGGAAGCAGCTTATTGACTACGAAAAGAAAGTGGAAGAACTGAGCTATGAAAAAGAATCTGAGCTAGCCGTGATGAGGTTAAAAATGCATGAAACAGAAAGTCGCTACGAGAATTTGTTGAAAGACTCCGATACAGATAAAACTAGTGTATCCGAAATGTTGAACGCCAAAATTATTGAAAGTACAAATCTTAATAAACAAATCACTGATTTGAACCGGGAATTAGAAAGTCATTCTACAAAAGCATTAGAAATGCAAGCAGCACTAGAAACACAGGAGATTGAAATTGTGGGCTTAAAAGATGAGGTAGCGAACTTACAAAGTGACTTGCGTGCATCTAGCAGCAAGATTCAGAAACACGTGTCGTTTGCATCAGACACTAAACCGGGCAGTGTCTTGGAGCAACCGGAGAGTAGTTTGAACAAGGAATTGCTAGATGCAGTGCCACGAGCCGAACTAGACCTGGCATTGTACATGTTACATCAGAGGGATGTTAGATGTGAGGAATTAACGATGGAACTAACGCACCTGTTGGAAGAAAGGGATACGCTACAGTTGCGTCTGTCAGACAGTTTGAGGTTGAACGAGGATTTGAAGAGAAAAGCCATCGACGCCGGCTTAGACGAATCGATAAGCTCTAGTCATGAAACGATATCGGAATTGCCGAGTTTCACTGTGGAGAAAGAATTTGTGGATACCCATCGCGGACAGACCTCACGGAGCAGCAGCATAAGTGATCCTGACGCAGACAAACCCAAATTACAAGCTAAGTGAGTATCTATCTTCTAATGAACCTAACATCAATCGACATCTGCATTACAGGTTGTGTGCGTATATTGAAGTGAAATACTTTCTGAACATTTATAATGTAACCAATGAGATAAGCCACTTCTCTCGTAAATGTTGGCCTATGGTCGTCAGCTGTCTTATATCTTTTTTCTATTAGCGCAGCCGCGCGATATTTTTTTTTTCTTTAATAAATTCATTCCCAGCAATATCATGTCAATGAGGGCATATTTTTTCAACTCGCTAGATTGGACTGGGCTGACGCTATCTAAGTTACTTTAGTTAGTGTTACTATAAAGACAAATTATCGCGTGGTCGGAGAGAAAGAGAGAGTGTCTGTCAAAAGTATCAATGTTAGCCCAAATCAGGCGATTTAAAAAAATAAGAATATTACAAAATGTAAAAAGACAAGCCCCCTGAGTTTCTTGCCGGATCTTCTCACTCGACGACGCGTTCCGATTCGGTTGTAGTTATAAAAATAGAAAATAAAATGTAAAAATTACAATTTGTAAGTGCCCCCGTAGGCTTTTTACTTTGACTTTCCAACGTGGCGTCGATCTGGTGGCAAAACAGTCTGGATCATTTTAATACGATCATTTACGATCACCGCATCCCCCCGGCAGGTTGTCAGAGCTGCGCAGCGTGCGGCACAGCCGCGACGTGGTGCTGCGGCACGAGAGCGAGCAGCGGCAGCTGGACCTGCGCCTGCTGCAGCGCGACGTCGCCCACCTGCCGCCCGAGGCCGTCAGTCAACTGACGCAGGCGCATCACTCTCTGTGTACGTACATTATCTACACGCGATATTCATATTTTCATTTTTTCTTACGCTTAGGGTCTATGCAGGACCATTTGCAGTCCGCTTCCAGTAGGTTGGCAGTTTCGGTGCAATTGTATCCACTTCACCGAAGGCGACCGCTTGGCGCAGTGGTTCGAGCCTAGGCCGCTCGGCTCACTGCATTAAGTCTCGAGCCTAATGACACACCGGCAGCAAGGATTGGCCGCCGCGGCCGCCGAATTCCTTTGCAATTTTTCGTCGCCTAATACGCGAGCTATACAGTTTACTCAAGTGTTCGTTTGATAACCTATAAAATTAATATTGATATCTAAAAATTACGGCTTTATTTACTTCATAGCTATGTCGTTTCAGAAAATTAATTCGGTTATTGTATTTGCAGCTCGAGACTCGCGAAGCACGTCAACTGTTCTCCTAAACTGGCTCCGAGGGAAGAGCACGCCAAAAGTGGTCCACATGTGAACTCGCGCATTTATATTGTAAGTTATAAGTGAGTTTATTGGTTCTAATTCTGTTAATATATTACAAAAACTTCACTTAATTAAATGAACTGGCGTCCTTCTTAGGGCCCTATTTCATTGAGACGTTATGGCGGAAAGACGACACTGTTGGCGTATCAGTTAAATAGGGCCCTTACGGATTCTTATAGTCGTACCTGATGTATGAGCAAAAAGGTAATATTTTTGGAGGCCAGACTCAGTTTAGTCAGTTTTTGGACGACAGAATTCACGTGTCATTGTCACCGGCCGTCCGCTAGTGGACGACAATAAATTGAACTGTACAGATTGAATATTTTATAGTTTAAAAGTACCGTAGATGACCTGTCGCATCATGCTTATTTGCATTTATCAAAGTGCCACCACTGAGCGCATCACAATTTTCAAGTGTTTCGTGAAACATTTAGTTGTAAATTGTGTTCCATAGCAGCTTGCCAACGAATAATCAGAGTCGGTATCATTGTTTTTATTATATGTTTTATTTAAATAGCTATAGTTTACGTGTCTACATTTAAATTTTTTCAAACCAAAAAAAATTAGTATCTACTTATTCTGAATATTTATAATTACATTTGTCTTGTTAATTTATAATGATTGATACTGATTATTGATAGACGATTCTTATGTCCAAAATCATAGTTCAAAAAAACCTGTGTACTTCCGTACGTCTTCTATTCTTCATCACACCTGCCTACACGTTTGTCGACAACTTGCTTATGCAGGACAATAAACTTATACAAAGAAATATGACTATTATAAACGAATTATGGACATGAGTAGGGTAGGAACAATTTGGCAAGTACGAACGAACGACGAATCATCATTTAGAGCTTAAAGCATTCCTTTCATCCTAAGATTAGAACCGTCCCCTTTGTTTTTAAATCCCGACGCTGATATAGGGTTGTAATAAGTTCCAACTTTGCCTATGTATCTTTTTTGACCGAATTTACCCATATTTTTGTGGCGCTACGTTACATGCGAATTAGTTCACAAGTTATCAAGATACATCCATCGGACGCAAAGATACCTAATAATAATAGTCCTATGAACAAATTACGCTGTCCGAAAAGACAATTAAAAAAATTGCGACTCTTGTTACCACGCAATAAAGTGCAATTCAGCTCGCACAGCGTTGCATGCGTACAATTATATGTACCTACAAGGGTCTCTCTTTCTATTGCGTAACTATTATCTTTTCTGACACGCGCTTATGTATTGAGTGAGTCCACCAAGGCGAAGGTGCTGATGTGTTTGCAGTTTCGTACCTAAAGTTCAGAGTTCGCCAGGCCTGTCGGGATTTTTAAATGTTCAGGATTTCATCGCTCATCTGATTCTTCGTAGATCGATATTATAAATGAATTGTAGTGAAGCTAGACGCGAAGCCGTTCCATTTATATCTATATGTCGATTTTATTGTTTTTAATTATTCAATATAATTTTCAAATTCTAATCATGCTCTTCAACGAAACAAAATTCCGAATATTAAAAATCGTGCCTTTCATTCGTAAATCAAAATAAAAATGTTATTGTTCGTGTTGATCTTGTATTGGCGGTTATATTAATTCGACACCTGTATAATTTATGTAGATATATAATCTTCGGATTCTATGTGATAAAGGGTCCTTGTATAATTGTAAATTTATTTCTTTAATAAACGGTGTTCCATTTAATGTTTTGTTTGTTTTTTCCTGTCTAATCGTTGTATTCCGCTATTATCAGACAGGTCCGCTAAGTTTCCACATGTTTTTACCTTGAACGAATGAATCCGCCCGTCGACACACTTGAAAACGATTGGCATTAAATAAAGACTGATAAGAAAATATTATATAATATACTTAATAAAACTAGGTTACCAGGAATATGGCATTATTTTCCGAAAAATTATCATGTAAGTATAGACAAACAACTCAATACTTACATAATATATAAAAATTAATGTTCGTTTGTCTCGTATGCGTTCCTAAATCATTAATCTCTACAGCTAATAATATAAAATCCAGTTGTCAGTTTGTGTAATCGATATCGTCTTGTCCGTTCTCAGTGTTTGGATATCTTTGCGAAGTGGTTCGAGCGTAGACTGCTCGGCCCAGAGCACGGGGTGGTTGCGGGTTCGATTCCCGTCAGGGTATATTTCGGAAATGCCTTTATTTGTAATTTTTCCGTGGTCTGGGCGTCACCGGGTTAGCCAGTCCATTGTATGTTACCCATACTAAACGCGTTGGTTAGTTTAGGACTATACAGTTGATATGTAAAGTCTGGCGTTATTTATTGTTTTGTTATGTTTGGTAAAAACGGTTGTTAAATATTTTTTCAATGAAAACATGTGATGTATTTTGAAATGTTTATTTTTCACGTTCAGATGTATGTACACGCTCAGCGACCTAACATCTAGGTATACGAGCCAATGCGCCACTTAAACATAATAAATCACAATATAAAATCAAAAGTTATGAAAATGCTTGTCATAATAACTTTTAGAATTTTGGTCCTTATAATATTACTAAAGTATATTATATATATATATATATATATGTAGCATTTATATAAATTGTCAACGGCTCGCCTCCACTTGAGCCGTTATATAGTATTAATCTGTTATATATTTTGCCATCACAGGAAAATAATATTTTCCTTAACATTTTAATATTCTACTTCATATAAAGCACTAAATTTCTTATTACTATTTCGAAAAAAAAGCCAGTCCAAAAGCCAAATAGCATTATATAAAACTAACTTCGTAATGCGTATGTTTTCCCACATAATTTTATATACAAGCTTAAACATGTAAGCATAAAGGTATTATTAGGTAATGTTTTCGTTATCGGGTGGGTACCCATGAGATTAGGTGTTGCCAAAAATGTAGGTATTCATTATCAGGTTACACAACTTACATATTGTATTGTGTGGTGTGTATTCAATTTACTGCTACTTAATATTTTATATAATATTTTTAACCAGATGCGGAGTTATGAAATCAATATATGAATATGTATTCAGCAATAAAGATACATGTATAGTAGTGTAACTTATGGCACCACATGCTTACAGCATATTTATACGTAGATATTATTTACATTTAACTCTAATTAATTACTATACACTATAGCAGATCGCTAGTATACTTAGGTACCTATATACTTTTAGGAATAATCAGGCAGGTATGCGATATAACAAGTAGTCGTTTAAAATATGAAAATATAATCTATATACGTATTATATACCCACTATGTATGTAATATTCATTTAATAATATATTTCTTAATAACGTTCTAATATTGTTGCCCGATCTCCTTGTTTTCATGGAAGACACTGGAGTGATTTCTTGTTATTTATCCCTAATGAGCACGTGACTGACATCAGGGTACACAGTTATCTAAAGGATCACCATACCAATCGATCGACTGTCAATCGATACATCGATTGGTGGCAGAACGAGATGAGTCGATGCTGAGCACCGGTTTCTAAATAGAACTACGTTCGATAAAGGGTCGTCGATTGGTGTGGCAACACCCTAACTTACATAAACATTAATTACTATTATACTTAACTCTTTCCTCAAATAACAGTTTCTGTCTGCCTACGCCACCCGTACTTAACTTAATTAATATAAAAAGCATAACGCGCCTAACTATGAAGATATTATATCACAATTTAATTAAAGTTACGAACGCTTTGATCATCGAATAGTCTAGTGGAAACATTAAGTACAAATAGCGGAACTTGATGACTATTGCATGTGTGTTTATCTCCGATGGTTGCAACATAGGAACGATCTCGGATTTTAACGACTAAACGCTAACCTAAACATCTTAACCATGATCACATTATTTTTGATTTTCTTCTAGCAGTAATCCAAAGGTGTCTCGATTCTCAGATAGTACTTCTAAATTAACATATTATGACTGGAAGTGACTACGATACGAAGTTTTTTAAATCAATTTTTTTAACACTTATCACAACATTTTATCAACTAACATATAAGGAACAAAGGTAATAAAATCAATTTGCTTACATATAATTGAAAGGGAAACACCAAAACAAAAAATATACTTACTGCCCTTGTCTACTTTATCTACTTTACATCTATGTATTTAGGTTATGTAAATATTACTTGCAGTTGTGTGGCTCGTTTATATAATAATATATGTATAATCCTGACTCCATAGTAGGCCTGTGTCATAAATATAATGTGGTACTGAACGTAATATTAGTTTATACAATATAAAAGCGTAATTTATTGCCTTCCCCCGATATAATAACACAAATCTGATACAACTCGTCTGCAAAATCAAAAACATACACCAAAGTGGATTCTTCAAATTTAAACTCTATAGAAAATTTAAATGATTAAATGCTGTAACTTTTCATGTTACGCCATGTCACATATTATTCATTAATTTTGTTATAATGAATGAAACGGTTATATTATGTACTTAATATTTCTAACTTATGTATAAGGATTTGTGGTCGGTGTAGACCACTAGTATAAGAGTGTTACCGATGTTAGAACGAGACGAGTCGACATTAATCGACAGCTTCTGCATTGAGCGACGTTCGATCGATCATCGATGGATGGCCGATCGATTGCTGCGGTAACCCCCTAAGATTACAGGATAACTGAAGGAGCGAGTCATTTCACGTTATAAAATAAGAAAATGTGAAGTTACTTTGGTCCCACATCGAACATAATTGTTTGTAATGACTTCTTGTATCAGCTACTTGTATTGGCAACGTCTATTACTGTCTGATGAGGCCACTCGCCATGAAACTGAAGCTTAAATTATTAAGAGGTAGATTGTAATTTCAAGAACCGTATCAACGAGAACTGAAAGATTTATCTATAGTAAACTCGTTCAATGCAACACAGTTTAGTGAACGCATAGACTAGAGGCGAATTACAAGTAGCACGCAGGGCTTACACTTATTATTTATGCACAATCAGTTACAATATACGTACTACCTACGTTAGAGACACGGTGTCAGTCTTTGTATCAGTCCTCGATTACGGTCGCATCTTCGAAGGTATAGTTTAAAGTATTTTCGTACTTTGCACCGCAATTAAAGCAATTGTCCGTTCACTCCACTGCGCCGGCGCCGGGGCCCGGGTGGAGTTCAGAAGTGTACGTCTCGGACGTCGGTGGGTGTGGCGGCGTTACTGTGCGCCTTGTCGTGGCTGGGCGGCGGAGTCCAGCCGGCCGACTCCCGCGCCTGCCCGTTTGGGACCGCCATGTCCCGCTCCTTGATCGCGTTCTGTACCATTTCCTCGACTTGCTCAAGGCACGTTTGGAGGCAGTCCTATAACAAACAAGGAAGCTTGAAGAGATATCGAATCGGACTGGTAGACACGGTACCTACTACTGTGATGATTTTTCAATAATTCTCATGGGAGATGTTGTAGAAGTCTGTAATGAGTTCCGACAGGTCCCTTATATTTGTGCAAGATGATAACCGGTCGAGATACCAGAGCACATTTGGTTAACAGCCGGATCAACAAACTTGATGAATGACGAATGCCGGACGGAAGAGAGATATAGCAAACAACAAAGTTTATTAGATAAGTAATGAAAACAATTCGTGGCTATTATAATGGTTGAGAAAACTCTTTTGCCAACTAAATGTTAGTGAGGAATAGTAGTAATATTTTTATTCTAGGCTCTACAAATACGGGTAAAATGGTGTCTTTGTACATAGTCTCAATTCTACTACCTGTGTTTATTTTCAGATTATCTAGAATAAATTCCGCTCTACACAATTAAATATCCTCGATGGTTCTACAATGCCTATGAATATGAAATTTAAATTAAACACTTCGGAACTAATGAACTATAACGGTGGGGCAGCCTTAGCATTAGCACCAATGGACTTCGAGGTGGAGACACTGGTGGGACCAATGAAATGCAATAAAGATAAAACAAATTGACTTCATAGTAGACATATAATTTGGAAGCTTGCTTATGTAAAAATAATAGAAGAGGGTGTTAAGGTTACTGTGGTTAGTATAGTGGTGGATAGTTACCAGGTCGACGCGTGTGAGTTCGTGGAGCCACGGCATGTGCCCGTCCAGGCCGAGGCCTCGCAGCGCGGCGGCGATGCAGCACGCCGCTAGCGTACTCGCCGAGTACAATGTAAACTCGTAATCTGAAACAAAGAAAACGGCCTTTAGATGGTGTCGTAGGGACCTGTGGCACACGGCAGTGCGCCAAGCCTAGTGTCTGGGCAAAATATCGTAAGGGCCTCATCTCACTGGCGGTTTGATCTCGATACGCACTCGCACCCAGCGCTTTGATCGGGAAACTTGCTCGCAAACCACTGCACCAGGCAGTGGGATGAGGCCCTAAAGGTTTTGGACTGAATGATCTTTTAAATATAAATTTATGGAGCCAGATTCTTTCATTTGTTGGTAGGTAGATTTTACATAATAAGTAGGTATGGGCGTACATACGCCGACCAGGACACGAATGGAAGTAGATAAACGGTGCCAAGTTTTATTTGTGGATTAATTAAAATTTCCGTTGTTATTTCAGAGCGGCTGATTGATAAATAATATATTTATAAATAGCTAGGTACCTATCGAATTAAATACACCAACGCCGTTTTATTTTAACCGCAATAGAAAACGGGTCGGTTAAATAAATACAGTCAAGTAAGTACATATATCAACTAGCTGTGCCCGCGACTTCGTCCGCGTGGAATTTAATTGAAAAAGTTTCATACAAACTTTCATCCCCTATTTTATCCCCTTGGGGGTAGAATTAATCAAAATCCTTTCTTAGCGGATGCCTACGTCATAAAATCTACCTGCATGCCAAATTTCAGCCCGATCCGTCCAGTGGTTTGGGTTGTGCGTTGATAGATCACTATGTCACCCAGTCAGTCAGTCAGTCACCTTTGAGTTATATATATATAGATATTTTTCCGAGTATTTCTTCCTTATTGCACCGGCGAGTTGCAGCCGTGTGTACTACAATACTTACTGCCTACAAAGCTAAAGTTGTACGGTGCGTTAGCTTTTCACGAGTAAGTACCTACGTTCGTAGCGCGGAACGCGTAGTGGTTAGAAGGGGAATATCCGGTAACAGAAATATTCCTTTCTCCCTCTCACAGGTTGTCAGTCTCCTGTAGAGAGTGCTCAAAGGAGCCGGCAACCGCCCTCCCGGCCGCATTCCTCAGCCAGCTCGCTCGCTTCACTTGAATATTTCTCACGGACTTACTTTGGCAAAACCATTATAACAACTATACGTGTGCGTACACCTAGGTACTATGTTCGTATCTCGAACAAATTAACTTCAGCGTATGTTCTTAGGTTTGTTGCGAGTATATTGACAGGAAAATTAATGAATTTTAATAAGTTTAATTACCTGTTAGCGAGCATACTGGTAGGTAGCATATAAATAAATAAATAAATATCGCCAGACGAACACACCAACTGTATGGTCCAAAACTAAGCAACGCTTGTACTATGGGTACTGTACAATGGACTGGGGGCGATCCCATTGACACCCAGACCAGGGCAAATTACGAAGAGGCCATTTCCGAAATTTACCCCAGCGGGAATCGAACCCGCAACCACCATGTGCAGTGAGCCGAGCGGCCTACGCTCGAACCACTGCGCCAAGCAGTCGTATATGTCAATAGCAAAGTTAAATCAAGTTACAATTTTGAAATATTGATTTTGAACGTGGGTATAAAAACCTCATTGTTGGCGATATTGTCCCTAAACCTGCGTAGAGATTAATATTAAGATTATTTTGTAAAATATTGCAACATAGTTTCTTATTCGGTACAACAAATTTCAGGTTTAATAATGGTTCTGATGGTACCTACGTTATCAACTTAGCTTTCCGTCTATAAACCATCTGATAAGTAAGCAGGAAAATCCACTGTTTGACCTTGCTAGTTGCTACACATCCGTAAGTAATTAATATTCTTTCGAATACCTAAAACGGTCAATTAAGAAAAGCTGGCCTCCAATATTTCTTACAGATCAATAGAATGAATAATATTCCCACGCAACAAGTGTGAGATAAGAAACTCCCGATCGCATGTACACTGAACACAACGAAGCAAACAATAGGAGTGAGGCCCGCGAGGGCCCTCCATTCATCATTAAGTAGACTCTATTATACCGACCGATGTATGGATATCGAACACTCTTTCAGCTCATTTAAAAGATTTATTCACATTTTTTTTTAATTTGCATGTCGGCGTACCGGAGATAAAGGGAAGGAACGGGCGGAGAACGAATAAAAAGAGAGATGAAACAACGAAAGCGACCGCTCGGGGCATTTGCATAATCTGATGTTATTCATGGAGCACAGTACCCAACGAGAGCGGCGCGGGCGCGCCGGCCCGTCCGATGTCGCCCTGCAGTGCCGACTCCGATGTCGTCACGAGCTCGCATCGAGATGAGGGACACACGACAACAACATCGTAGCCATAACAAACAAGAACGTTCGTTTTGAACGAAAAATACAAAACATGCGTACCTGGCATGGCAGGGCAACGCCAAATTCGGGAAAATTCATGAATCTAAGAAACCAAACACGTTATATTCAATTTTATACATCCAATCCTCTAGGCACCCTAGGGACATGGCGTTGGCGGCGGTAGTGGACCCACACGTAGCGGAAGCGATGCCCGTCCTTATTAGTCGCGGCGCGACTCCTGTGACGAGCTAACAACACTAAATACACTTTCTAGAGGAAGTGACCGAGCATAGGTCTCGGAGCAGTCCGGCGCGTATGTAAATTAATAAAATTATGTTCACAATTGCGTAGCCGACACGACGTCTACATCATCACTTCCGTTTCTCGATCGCGTAGGGACCTATTCCTATTTTTGTACTAGTAGATGGGGAAATTTTGTCCTACTTTTTTATAAAACAAAATCATTTAACAAATGTCCCTACGACCCGCCTGATTTTAAGCAGTTCTGTAACTATTTATGCTCAATCTACTGTATTCAATGGTCGTGCTGATGAGAAATACTAAATACAAAGTTCTTCATGTTCGCGGTGACATAATGATTACCTTATTGCCCTTGAATGTAGGTAGGTATGTGTATGTTAAACATCGATGGCGGCGCGGCTTGAACAGGGGCCGCCAGACGCGACGCTAGTCTTTTCGCGAGGTGAACGATCCCGCGAGGCCGCATCTAGGTACCTATTTCATCGACTAAAATAGTAGCTTAAAATTATGAAATCGGTATCCAAACCGAGTAAAGGCTAGTCGATTATTAATATGTTTAGTCGATTAACTACAATCGAGCATCACTAGAAAGTGGTAGTATCTATGGCACTCATTGCCCGCCGGAACAAATAACGCGCCGCGCCGCTGGCCCCCGCGTCGGCGACGATTGCTATCCGACAGCACAAGCGCTCACATATGTGAAAGAAAGTGTCCCACGAAGATAAGATATGTACCTGTCTCACGCTATATAGGCCGGCTCACACCTACCTACTATGTGAAGAATACGTTATGGTGCCAGTAAGTTGAAAACAAAGGAATTTACCGAAGTTTTTTAAAACATAATCTACCATCATCATTGCGAGAGATGTCAGCATTATAATAACCCATTACAAATTTAATATCCTGGCGAGTTATGATTCCATAGTAAATCGTACCATTCAAATAATGATACTTAATGCGGGCTCGCTCGATACCGCAAAATACCTAAGTGTACGCGATCTCAGCGCTCGAGGGTAGCTGCACAAAGCCTTTGTATACTAGAACAAGAGTGTACATTACTCGGAATCAAGTTTTGTTGCCACAACAAGATTAACAAGTAGATCTTAGATGACTTTTAATCACGCACATGTTAGGTATTAACTAGCCGACATACATTCCATTAGCCTCCGAGTTACAAGTGAGAGATGATATCTGAGAAGCGAGTGAAATAAAAGAGCTGGAGCGTGAACTTCTTGAACAAAAAACACCACGACAGCGGCGGCGAACAACAAAAACCGTTGCACAAAAACATATGATCCCATGAGGGTAACAGAGAGGGGCGAGAGGTGGTGCGCGGCGCGGGGGGGAGTCCCGAGGCGTGCTGGAATGCGCTCGGGCAAGCGGCGTGGGAGGCGCCGCTGCCGCCGGCGCGGGCGCAGGACACACACACCGCCTCCGCCATCGCTCTCTACCCTCACTGTAAACAAACCTATTCACATCTCACCGCGCTCTCTGCGCTAACTCTCGATAAGCATCTTTCCTCCATTAATAAGCTGACCTAGAGCCAGCGTGTAATCGGTGTAATCTCAAACGAAGGACACGTATCTTGTTACAGAAGATGGGCGGACTATCAATAAGCTGTGACGCACGCTTCTTTACATTTTACACGATTCGTTTTGCATCAAGAATTAGGAAAACATATTTAAAGAACCAAGTTTTTGCAGTGATAGGTATTGTGAAAACATATTTAGAGAGCGGTCGTTATATTTTAGACATCAAAGAATGAAGCGTTGATGTCTTCAGTTCCATAAAGGTTTAGTTGGTATGTGCTTATCGTACTAAGAAGTTGAGTATTGAGAGTTTCGACGGCATGTGGAGTAGACCAACGCGTATCGGGCCCCGAGACGACGATTGTCGTGACGTGTCGTCGTATCTAGATGCTAATTACTGTCGGCCGCAGGGCGCAGTTACATTCCTTAGACTATCGCCGAAAGATATGTGTACCAGTCCGGTAATTCATGTCTCAAGGGTTCTCGAAGAGCATTGCTTATCTTAATACGAGGTCCTTTATAGAGGTCGTATAACGTTTGGGGACAAGATGAGCCGTTTTTGCACAAGTAGGTAATTTTGATACAGGTTTAACCGACTCAGTCCGCTGATATCATCTTGTACAATTTATTTTAGTAGAAATGAGGTTATATAGAACATGCTTACCTCTGGCGGCTAACGCTATGAAGGTCTGGGCGTGTCTCTGCACCATCTCGATGTTAACGACGCCTCGTAAGGGTAGCCTCGATAGGAGCAGTGCTAGGAAATCATGCGCCGTCACTCCGGCCACGTCCCATTTTAACTTTGACAGCACCAGTAGTTCCCAACTCTGTTGACAAAGAAAACAAAACCTTAATGCAGCCGTTCTTCCTCGACAACAAGTTATTTTTTATAAGTAACAAGAATTTATATATCAACTTAGGTATAACATTTTCTAGGAACTGACTGCAAATGTTTCCCTATAAATGCTACCTAGTAATAGTTCTCGGGTCTAAGACACTGATCTAATTACCATATGGGTAAGTGCATTTCAATTAAATAAACGTATCGGGTTGCCAGTAAAACAAAATTGCATTCCTGTCGCCACATCCGCATTTATAATCATAAACACGGCGAGTTTTGCCCGACTTCCCGGAACGGCGCGTTGGCAGTCCCCGCACATTGTTGTGAAATAAAATGAACAATGTTACTGTTTTAGTGCGTGTTTTTGTTTTCATTCCAAAACAGAGTTACCTACGGCAGGGCTAGTATCAACAAAACTTTTGTAAACCAAATGAAAACTTTCTCTTTAACTAATGTTTATAGACTAAACAGTTTCATATGATACCTAAGTACTCACATAAGTAGAAATATAATTTAATTCGCGAGCAATTACCCACCTAGAGATAAACAAAAAACCTGATCAAGTCATAGGTAGGTATGTAGTTTCATTATCTGCTGACAACTTTACTTGACCCAGATTTAAATTTATTACTTATTTAATTTCATTACATTAGACTTTGGTCTTAATCTTAATTCAGTACTTGCTTTTAAACTAGGTTGGTTGGTAGTATGAACCTATAGTAGGTACCTACCTACCATATTTTATTTGAATGGATTGTTTCATAAGTGAATAATCTCAGGTAGCACGACGAATATGAAGGTAGGTACTTTTGAACTTGTCTCTTATAGATCGCACAAATTTTTACTGCTCTTACTAGCACAAGACTCGGTTTATTTGTGAGGGATTCAATATGAACTTATCCCTCAACATTTTTACACTGTGATACCTACCTACAACACTAATGTTAACGGTTGGTTTTATGAATAAATTGATTATGTCGTGTCCACACACACACCCACACATACCTACACGATGCATGTCCGTTGACAGATAATACTCGATGTTTACTTAACTCAATCGGCGGGGTCGACCGCGGTGACGACGCTCGGTTTTCTTTCTCCCGACCGATTATACCACTCATAACGATAAACTTAGAGTCCTCATTTGTTCGGCAGAGGTTAGCGGTTAGGGCGTATAGATTCTCCGCGTATCGTGTTTATGAATGAATGAAGTATCATCACTGGAAGTCGAATTATGGTCGCTGTGTCAGTGTGTAACACAAATTACAATGAATATTATCATTGAGATTAACAATTCTGTAAGTTAATAACAAAGAGATAGACTGCATTATTATAAGAAACTAAAAAGAGTACAGGCATTTAAAACGCTGTTACTAACGTGGGGCATGCGGGTCGACCGCGAAATGAAAAGATTTGGTTGGAAGGTAGGCAAGTATAGCGTCTAACTCGTGACCGCTTAAAAAGCTCTTCGAAAACAATACGTCCATAAACCATTCACCGCAGATGTCGCCGAGGGCGTTTTCGCGCACGCGTGTCTGTCGCGTCGTTATTTTGAATTAACACCGGCGCTTTACGAGGAGCTCCCACCTGAGCCCGTATCAGCTGATCTCATAAATTAGCGTGGCGATTTGCGCGTGTAGTGGGGTGCACACAATGGTCGCATGCGCAGGGTCGGTTCACCCGAGACGGATGGAATGCAGCTCGTAAAGCCGCAGCGGGCGTTCATTAGAGTGGAGGAGGCCGGGTGCGCCGCCCGCCGCACTTATCGAGCGCGTTACAGCCAATAAAGCGAGCTATGCAAACAGCCCTCGCTGGGCGCAACACACTCGCTGAATTCCGCACTCGGTTCCCATGCTTTATCCAATTTCATCGAACGGTGTGACTGCGCCGCTATTAGAATCAAACAATGAACTCGGTGTCGCGTGGCCACCGAGCTCATGAGACTAAACAACTTCGGAATTTTCCAGATGCGGATAGGAACGCGCAGAACCGGCCTGCGAGTGATTATTAAAAAGTAACGGACAAACCGTACCGATTGCGAGTTATACAAAAGTACTTACCGAGTAACTACCAGACATAAGATACGAAGATTTATTTAAGCTTAATTGTAATCACAGCCATCAATGAAAAGCTCACGAGTGAACTGTTGAATACGAAATTCGCTGCCATTGCGGCGAACGAATGAAACGTGTCGGGCATGCATGATATCGCAACTCTTACGTAACACATTATAATCAGCGCATTCCTGTAAAATGACTACCTAATCGACAGTTAGAACAGGGGCCCAACTCTATTAACGACTGTTATGACAGATTCCCTATCGAAAAACTGACAAAACTGACGTATTCATTTACGTGATACGTCAGTTTTGTTGCAGCGAGACGATTGTGAGTCGAGTGGAGCGACAGTCGCTAACAGAATTGGGATCCTGTAAAAAGTTTTGTCCCTAGCACAACGTGATGCAATTTACTGGTGGAATAGAACAAGGAAGGAATCGTGTTTTAACGCAATAAGTAGGTACAGTTTATTGTGTACATAATGATTTGCATCTACCTCTCCTCAGTGTGTTGTGTTGTTCAAGTGGACACTGGATATAGGGTCGGGGTCGTCGCACACGGTGGTGGCCGGTCGCGTTCCACATCTCGGCGCTCCTAACCACAAAAATCCAATTTTTTCTCCCCTGACCGCGCCCGCATAGGGCGACTTGTTCGACAGGTACCCGCTGGCATTTTATTACAGACTACAGTTGAAGTACCTAACTTTTAGTGGCGAATTCTCCAATTATAACTTGGATTGCAATAAGATCAGTGTATTAATTGTATCTTTACAAACTAGGTAACTACGACCAACTATACCTACAGTTACTATATAATAGTGTGGAATGAATGTACAGCAACAGCTTCCTACCGACTGTGCAATTGCAATAGATCAATTCGATATTTACATTATAATAAAGAGTAACCTATTATTATAATAGCAAAATGAGTATTTTTAATCTGAACGTACAAACATGTAAGTAACATAATATGTGAAAGGGCACCGACTAAATGGTTCAGATTTCTGTAGGTTCTTCAGTCTTCATTTCGCCTAGTACTTTCTACTATTTTCTAATATCACCTGCAATGTTACATTACATTACACGTTACGTTGCGTACACTTATCTGTATGAACGAGGCAAGGCGATGTTATAATTGCGGTAAGTGACACAATTTTCTAAGTACGGGCAGGCAGGCGCGGCCGTGCCGCGTACCGCAGCGGCGGCGGCGCGGGCGCGTCTGTGCCGCGTACCGCAGCGGCGGCGGCGCGGGCGCGTCTGTCAGCCCGCCCGCCTGCGCGGCACACGTTCACTTGCACCCAGAGGTTATTGTACACATGTGCTCGTTAACACATTATGCTCTAGTCGTGAACTGTATGTCCTGTCACATGCCCAAGTACTTAACATTAAGTACAGACACCACTACGTAACTAGACGTAGAAGAATAGATATATTACAACTTCAAATTTGCCATCACTTAAACCGTATATGACTTGTCCCGCCACACACTCCCATCACTGTTACTCCTGTATGCCAGGATCGACAACGGTGACCAATTATGACGTTGAGGTTAGACCCTTGACGAGTTCCGGGGAAAAATTAAATTGTTTTGGAACCCGCACGAATTTATTCGAAAGAAAGAATAGGAGGAGATGGAAGAAAATTGATCCATTTGCCTGCGATGCGCAAAAATAATTGGTATGGTAACACTTAAACCGTATATGAAAATGATAAATTCGTTCTCGAATCTACGAAACTTGCTGTCAAATACATAGCCAACTGCCAAGCCATCCTTGAATTTACATGAACAGATAGAGTGCCAACAGCCAATGCCAAAATGAGCAATCATAATGTCTTTTTTGACCCTTTTATGGGTACGCACATCAATAATGTCAAATAAATAAAGGTCAGTATTTAATCCCGACTATAAAATAAAAAGATGTAACGTTAAAGTTGATACTCGTTTTAACTTCCAAGTTGTCTGTTTTGCTATAAAATAATCAATTACGTGTTTGTAAAAGGCCGAAGGGACAGGAATTGATGCGCGCGCGCAAGGAGGCCTTAGGAGGTTCCGCGCTGGAATGCGACTGGTTCCCAGCCTCCCACTTCTCAATAGATATGTCTGCTTGTTTGAGACGGGATGGTTTAAGCGTTTTTTTCGGTTTCGTAACTTGTTATTAAAAGTACTCGATGATAATTAAGTGTTAAGAGCTATCTTGTGTTTTCTTTTACTGAAGATAATAAATCTTGCGGTTTAACATTGTTTTTAGTTCAAAAATTTTTGTATATCCCAACATCGATCATAGAAATAGCCATTCATAGTAATATTTTCTAACATCAAACGCTGTATTAAGATCGGTTAATGTTATTCCAGCAAAACACCTTCGGAATATCTCCATAAAATCCTATGATCTTTGCAAATTATATTCTTTGATGTTTGTTCTGCGTATAGACGTGGGTTCTCGGTTTGTTTGCCTTAGTTTTCAGCGGTATGTGCGCAGAATCCGTGGCTTCAACTGGCAAGGGTTCCTTTCGTACCGGATACGGCGTATCCTCGGCGTGAGATCGGCAAACAACTGCCTCTCGCGCTAATTTACTCGCACCGCATATTCTAAACAACTATTTCCTTCCTTTTAACTATTAGGACATGGTGTTCCTTTAAAACTAGCATTTTCATAAACGTGGTTTTATATTAAACTTATATAGGTACCTAATACTCCTTCAATCTATTATCTACTGTGGTTTCTATCCATAAATCTGTAATCTATAATGTGTCGTATAGCAATAGCACTAGGCTATCGGCGAAAAAGTGGGGTACGCATCAGCGACGCGACGCGTTATAGGTATGTTATGCTCCAATCACATAATCGAAGTAGCGGTAGAGACCCAAAACTAACTCCTGCGCAGACTACTCAGCCCTAAAGATTAAATACCAATCATTGTGTTCGGCGGGGAAATTTCTAGCAATAAAATCTTCGATTTATTCTTCTTCAAAAACTTGATTCAATATTGAATTTAGTCAGCCTTTTGACGAGCTGGCACCGCGCTCGTAAACTTATGCTTCAATTATAATAAACGCTCGGCGCGCTGGCGTCGATGTGAGAACGCGCACGGTTTTACGGTCGGCCGGCGATCGACCGCGGGAACTTGCATTAAGGCTGCCTCGGATGCCAGAACGTGCTCTTTTTGCTTCGAGCAGTGCCAGTGCCAGATACCATGTTGCAACACTATAAAATAACGCGTTGGAAATGTATTTCTCTATGCTAGCGAAGTAACTATAGAACATAAAGAAGAGCTCTTCTTTATTTAAATATATATGTAAGTACTATTTCTGTTCTATGAGTAGGCACTTAGTGGCAACTGGCAATATCTTAAAAATCTCCTTTTTAGTAGCCATTTCTTTGTATTCGAGTCGGCTTACGGTCTATTCCGTTATTTGGCTAATTATCATTGTAAGTGGTACTTATAAGAAAAAGGTGTTCGGAAAGGTTACCTACTATTATAATTTATAATAATATAATTCATAATTGGTTTTGGAGGCTTAAAGGAGTTCACCCGTTGAGTGCTATATTTACGTGGTGAACTACCTCGAGTCTTTTAGTGTAAATTTCATTCAAATATATCGTAGAACCGTCCTCAGGTTCTAAGATACCAAACATACGGTTAGTAGAAATAATCAATATTAAATCGGCACCTAACATAATTAATATAATTTCCAGATTTAATGGTTTACCATTTATAGAGATATTGCGAAGTTGAAAAAGTTAATTAAACCCTCGCTACGGTGTTTTCTATTCGCTACACTTCGATGAGTGGTTATGAGATGGGCATAATTTTAGTACTGTACTTTCATATTATGTGGAGTTACCGTTATTACCACGATAAAAAACTCACGATTTCCCAGACTGAATAAGCTATTCATTGGTAATTGCGATCGATTTATTTTTCCTTTTTCATTTGCGAAAAATATCGCCAAATAATGTTAACGTTTCGTCAAATCGATGTGCTACGTTAATTCGTAGTGGTGCTACGAAAGTGCTACGCCGTTCGTAGCTCTACGAAGATATTAGACAGAACATTATAAAGAGACTTGTTTATAATGATTGTCAATTCAAATTATTAACATTCTTTAAATAAAATATATTCAAAATGAAATTAGTTTTATTTTTTAAAGAAATAAACATCGTAATAAGGTAGGTAATAATAAAATTAATTTGGGATTTGGACGGCGTCCATTACGGACACGTTATGTTCGGCAGTTTGACATTTTTTTTACATATTTTTTTATAAACATGTTCATTAACCTGTGTAATATCATGAGGATCAAAAATATTATTTTTAAAAAATACCGGTATCCAGCAACGATCGCATTTTATTCCTAACTGGTAGGTAGTCGGCCATGACACAGCCATTACCACGTGTATGTTGGAGAACATAAGCGAATATGCTCACGACCGGAGACAAAAAACTCAATCGTGAAAAATTATAAAATAGTCAATTTGAATGTGCGATCTCATTTAGTCGGATTGGCATTGATGCGTATGATGCGCTATGAGACTCGAGTTAAGGTTAAGGTTGCCAGATTTCAGTTATATTTCCCCAGTTCCTACATTAATTTGTTCCAATATAGATTCAGATGGAACAATCAGGCTATTCTGTGAACTAAAATGAAGTAGAGCTTTTTTAAATTTTGCATAATTGTAATTTTATTATTGATTAGGTATGTAATTTTATTATTGATTATGGCCTGAATCCCCCTCATGTTGAGGGGAGGCCCGTGCCCAGGAGTGGGACGTCAAAAAGGGCTAAATTATTATTAATTATTATTATTAAGTAAGTAATTGTAATTTGAAAAGTCCTAATTTCACTAATTATTTTAATAACTGATTTTTTTATATTAAAATTGATCTTAGGCGTTGAAAATTGGCATCCCTCGGTTAGGTAAGCGAAGTCGCGCGGCGCGTGAGAAAAAATAAGCGGCGTGCTTCTCCTGTAATTGGTCTGATTGAAACGCGACGCGAGCCTCGTTCGGCGGTTCTTCCGAGAAGCCCGGCTCGTTAGGGGACACTGTCCGCAGGGCAGCCCTCACCAGACCGCGACCTGTCGCATTCCCGCCGCCCGCCATATGTACGGTATCGTAGTATAATTACAATAATTTCGTGCCGCTGCCGTATATTTGCGCCCCAATTTAATGACCATTATTTACTGAACTAGTAGCTTCCTACCTACCTCAGTCCTTTCAAATCGATGAGTTATTAATACATAATTGTGAAATTGGCGTACCTAATCTACGTAGGTAATGTAAGTGCATACCGAATGCATTTACAGAACCGACAAAAACGAGTCAACCGCATTATGAAGCGCGAAAATGTGGCGTGCACTTATTATCTACGGGACGAGCGGCGACAGAGGGGGCCCCGGCGGGTGGCCGCCGCGCCCGAAATGCAACCGACATCAGCCAACATGTAACACGTTATATTAAATGCAAATACCTACCTACACAGGGAAAAATAAACAATTACTCGGATCTGCCCACCATTGGTCAGCATACTCTACCATTGACAATACCTAACGGTTTCGAAATATTGAAACAGATAAGCGGAACAAACTAAATGCCAATGCCCTTTATTAGGATTAGGAAAGGCCACGTGTCCATTACTTGTCTCATGTTCTACGCGACGTATCTCTTACCCATGAATAATTAGATCCTACAAAGTCACATCTACCATCTGCCTGTCTACAGCTGGACAATTATTTAATTTAAAAAATTAGCAAATGTCATCACAATGTCAAATGACTGAAACTTGCGACAGCGTTTAAGTAAACGGCAATACAATGTATTGGTGTGAAATGACATAAATTTAATACCTAGCTAAATAATGACTAAATGCTACAGTTATTTTCTGGTAAAATGCATGTAAGTAAGTATCTAATAAAGGAAAATGACACAATTAAGATATATCAATGACACAATCTATCTATTTAAAAATATAGGTGTTAGCAAGGTGGAAAGTTCTGTGTTATTTTGAGGATATTTTGGAATTAGACTAGCTATTTCGAGTGACAGTTTATTTTTGTCCGTTCTACCTATCTTCTCTTGACTCAGACTATGACTAGGAGCATCTATCTCAGGCAACTATTATGACAATCATCTATTATTAGGTATATTATCATTTTAATTAGGTGGATAAACTGATCAATAAGTCATTTGTGGGTAGGGATAACTCGGCTCGCGTTCACCATATTATTATTATCCACTATAGAAATAATAATTAGACGTTCAGTCATAAAGCAAGAATTCCAAACTCTCACGGATGTTCAGACCGCGAATGTATTAGAAATCAGCGGAGTGAACGACACGAAAGCACCAAGAGCTAACTGCAAAACCGGCGCACGCGTACCCACGATGCAAAGGTGCAGTCGCACGAAACAGCATGATTAATGAGATCAGCTGTTTCCCGAGAGGAGAAAAGTTAATTAAGTCTTCATATTACTTCATAAACAGCTACACCGCTCGTGCGGCGCGCATTATTCGTGCCCATGATGCTACAATAAGATATTCGCTAGAAATGTCGCTTACTTATAAGATTAGTAATGATCTTCATAGTACTTACACATAGATCCGTCAGTGTAATACTGTTGGCGGTGTAGAAGACTAGGAGTTCAGCGGGAAGGGCCCTCGAGCCTGGCTCCCTGAGCTTGGAGGCGAGCAGCAGACACGCCGTGCCCAGCAACTGCACCTGGCTTTTGCTCACTGCGCAAGTACTCAGGAACCGGTCCAGATACGATATCGCCAGCGGGAACACCTCCTCTTGACAACCCTGGTCTTCACATACCTGAAATTAAAAATATATGTAAGTCTCGTGTTCGTTTCTAAGAAAACATAGCGTTAGTGCCGCCGCACCCAAGCCAATGCTTAGTTTATCATCCGGAGTTCCTGATAACCTATATATAAAATGGAAATACACAGTTATTGCGATAAATACGGCGCGCTTTACTTTCCTGCTGCAGTTACTCCTTATCAGCATTAATGGTTCCTGAACGTACCGGACTTGAGTGTCGGAAATATTTGTATTTTTACTGCATTCTAATTATAGAAGGTTCGAGTTAGAGTTTTGATCCCTCACAAAAACCATTCGTATTTTATTTCTAATCGTGCTACACCTTTAATAGTACCTAACCCCCTTCGTTTCCGCTAGGGGCCTTTTATACTGTATGAAAGATACA
Organism: Notodonta dromedarius; assembly: GCA_905147325.1. Classification (NCBI taxonomy): domain Eukaryota; kingdom Metazoa; phylum Arthropoda; class Insecta; order Lepidoptera; family Notodontidae; genus Notodonta; species Notodonta dromedarius. The sequence continues at coordinate 8,079,744 of LR990165.1, read as the reverse complement.
ACATTCAATAAGTATTTTTCCTTAGCTCGAAAATCTAATCTATTCAAAACTCGTTAAACAAATTATATTAACATTTTTGAAAAGGTTCTGCAGCGGTGATGGTATGATTTATTTATGGGAATCCTTTCAGGATAACATTAGATATTTTTCCGTAGGTTCTGAAATGGAAAGCTCGGAAAAGCGAAAGCTAGTGGTAGGTAGTTACTATAAGTCATAAAGTAAGTGGAGAGTGTCATGGGAGTAGCGGATTCGCAATATGTACCGCGCATAGTTTCGCACGGTGTAACGCGAGTCGAAGCGAGACGGATACAATCAGTATCGTCGTGAAAACAAAACATGCCATACACTCATCCGCTCCGCACGATGTCTCACGCTCCGCCTGCACCTACCTAATTAACTAAACCTCTCACCAAGACATACTATCCTACTTCTTTTAATTGATACTAGCGACCTGCCGTGGCTTCGAACGGGTAAACATTCCCAAGGAATTAAACAACACAAAGGTGAAATCCGGAACGAAATCTGTTCCGTACTTTTTGAGATTAATCCTCCCACCAACGGTAAAAATCTCCCTAAGTTTTGAGGAAATCCCCCTAATCTGGCAACACTGCGACAACAGAGAGCAGTGCTCGAAAACTTTGTTTTATTAAAAATTATGATGTTCTATCGGTCTTCGACCGAAATGTGTTAGAGAACTGTCTTAATTTTTTTTGTATTAATTTATTCACATGGAACGAATATATAAAAAGGTATTACCACCTCGAAATAAGCGGATAAGTACCTACCTAAAACATTACATGCTAAATTGTCTGTAAGTACGGTCTTTACATTCATTCATAATTGTCAAGGCATAATGACTGAGGCTGAGGGTGTAAGTTATACTGTAAAATGCAGCGAGAGGTAAATGTATTAGGTACTAAAATCGCGATCTCAATTCTCGCGACCGAGTTAGTTTGACGTGATCCGGCTTTAGTCAAAGTCATGACTTATGTAGGACCTACATGCAATCGATTTGAAACCGCATTATAAACAAGAATGTTGATTGTAGCTGTAGGTAGGTAGAAGGTAGGTATCTACCTACTCATATATATAAAAAATTAAGATTCCGTGAACCGTTCACGGTCCATTATGTGTTTTTCGGTTGCGCTGACGATTAAGCATAAAATGTTAATACAAGGCGGGTGTCATTGACCCCGCAGACGTTGAGGATCGTTTCGGTCTGCTTGTGCTGAAACGCCGGTATGAGACTGGTTTAGGTGTAAGCACGAGGTGAGGTGCCAGAAGAGATGGCGCACGCGCAGCGACCGCATCGCCCTCATGGCGCATGGCGTGACGTCAGCGCGCCGCACCGGCCGGCCGGCTCCACGTGGCGACTAACAGCTGACTAACGCACCGCTCATCGCATCCCACAATCACCTACACAAATAGAGCCGCGGCCCTGCGCTATTCTACTCTATACAAAATTGCCAACGCAGCCGTGTAACTGATAAAACTTTCGTAAGCTGTGATAACAATCAGCAGTAAAACCCTACTCTAAACAACCAAAGACCATAAATTACACGTCATTTAGGCCACCGAGCTCGAACAATGACGTTTGTGTGCGCGTTAGCAATTATTTTTATGTACATACAAGAGAGATAAGTGCGCAACCGAGCGTCAGCTGTGTGCGTGTCAAAATCAGCTGATTATTCAAATAGAACGAGCGAGTCGCATCGGTCGGCGACCGCGCGCCTCGGCGCGGCCGCGGCGCGCGGCGCGGGGCCCCTCGCGCGCTGCGGCACTCGCGCAGCCGTAGGTACCTACGGCTACGTTCCTCAACAGTAAATCATGCTTATATTTCTTACTATCTATCCACAGTATGCAACACTTCCTACGGTCAGTATAATCGTTATCGATGTAGATATGACAGATGAGCTTGTCAACTCTTATAAGATTCTAACATGTGGAACAAAACCGTAATCAGCTGATCGTGTAAACAAAGTGGTAACATACCTACCTATTTGAGGAATTGCTACGAACAATTTTTAATTTGTACGGACCAGAAATCGAGAGAATTTGAAGACTTCCTGATAAGGCACAAATAGAACACTGTCTCCAATGGCGAGGTGAGCACCCGGAGCCGAGGGTCCCCAGCACCGAGGACGTCGTCGGTTCGGCAGGCAGTGGCTGAGCATACGAGGGCCACTGGCCCGCTGCCGGGGAGCTGGAGTGTGCCTACACGTGGCCGGAAAACGAGACAAAATGGCGAACGGTCGGGTCGCGCGGATGGAGCGGTGTGGGTGCGGCATGCGGCGCGGGTGCGCTCACCTCAAGCATCCACTCGGCGACGAGGCGGCGCATGTGCGGCGTCACCTCGGTCTGCACGGTGCCGAAGTAGTTGGCGGTGACGGCGTAGCGCTCCTCGGTGCGCAGCAGGTTGTCGAGCACGCGGCGGCGCAGCAGCACCGGGTCGGGCGCGGCGGCGCGCGGCGCCGGCGGCTGCGGGCGCTGCGCCCGCGGGCCCTCGGCCTCGCTGTCCGGGCTCACGCGCTCCGCGCACAGCAGCTCCATGATACACCGCACCGCGGCTTATTGACGGCTCGCTTCGCGGGCGATGCGTCACTCAGACAGCTGATCGTGCGCGGCCGGCGGCGTGGGCGGAGTGCACGGTGGGTTGCGACGACGGCGAGTGCCCGAGTCGCAGTGAGCCGGCTGAGCGCGCCTCGCCGCCGAACATATGATCGGCGCGGCGCGGCGCGGGGGCAGGGCGGTGCTCGTGAGGCCCGCACGCAGGTTTCTCCCATTCGACATTCAAATAATAATACATAACATGCTTTCTTGCTCGCTCGCGCTCCTGAGTGCTTCTCGCTCAGTCTCGATTCTTGCTTCTCATTCTAATGTGTAGGTATTGTGGGTATACTTACAAAATAGGATGAATTCCACAGGAACCTACTACGGTTTGGAAATATAGGTACTTAGATAACAGTTTTTCAAGATTTTATAGGTCTCCGATATAATTTTTAATATTACCTAAATACCTAGGTAAGTAGGTACCTATTTACAAAAAATCTAGTTACCGACTTAGGTATCTATTTACCTACCAACTAAGATTTTTTTTTTCAATGAGGGCCTAACATTTTCCGCTCACCAGATGTCGCTTGCTGGGACTGGGCTGACATTCTCTGTCACTTCCATTCTGGCGGTGGTGAGGTGTCACTAAAGTGTGAAGTCGAAGCATACCTATAAATATTAAGTTTTACCTACTTACCTATACGTCCATGGGTCGAAGAGAGAGAGCAAGATTGTCATAACTGTCAAGTGTCAATGTCAGCCTACTCCAAATAACATAGATGCCCTCATTCCATGTAGGTACCTTCCTATGTACCTTCTCGTAAGGTCCTATCTATACCTACTTACTTACCAATCGCCTAAGGTTGGGGCGGCATTTCGAACTTCGGACTAATTCATGAAAATAAGAAAGTAGGTAAGGTCTTGTATCTAAATATAGGTATTATTTCATAGTGAAGCAGCTTCCGGCGCAGTGTCACAGATTATGGACGTGGGCATAATACTAACTAAGTAGGTAGGTATCTGTCTTTGTCTGTGTTTCTGTGTTTGTCTTGGTCTGAGGCAAAGAAATACCTATTTGACTGTCTATTATTTTAACTTTGCGACGGTCCAGATGCTAGATATATTTGGTATACACTGTATTTTTTAAAATGATGTTGTCTTCAATAACCTTAAAATATTAGTAAAATAAAAATTAGTAGAAGTGACACTCCCGCCCGCTTTTAAGATTTTGGTGCGGTTATCCTTCTCACATAGGTATTCTGGTGGAAAGAGTAGAATTAGCACAATTGGAAAACAAGCGTATCTATGACCCGCCTTATATTAAGTAGTTCCCGTAGCCTATACAAGGTGACACATAATGGGTATACTTTTTTTTTCAAAACTTAACTTTGTAATTCTAATACCATCAGCTTTGGAGGGAACTTGAAAAACAAAAGGTGTTATAGGAATACAGCTGTTAACCGATTTCACAAGTCTACAAAACCTTTAGTACTTCAACTGTCCCACAAAGCCGATAGTTTGAGATTTACAAAGTTAAGTTGCAAAAAAAATAGTATACCCATTTTGTATCACCTAGTAGATACTTTTAATACCAAAAGCATTGCTCGCACGTTGCTGAACTGAAGGAGAGTGGGACTCTTCATACCGTTCCATACCTTTAAACCTTTCCTTAAATACTTACTTTACCTAGCTACATTCTTTTAGAAACTGGAGGATTTAGTCTACCTAGGGTAGAACAGAACAGAAATGACATACTTACTCTTTATTGTACACAAAAAAAAACTAAAATTCTTAGATCTAAATACTGGGTAAGGTACTAGCTACCTATCTAAACATTTTCTATGTCTAGCAAATAAACATCTCACATGTAAAATAGGCTTGAAATAGGTATCAAAACATGGGAAATCAAATTATCGCTTGCCATTGCATGATTTGTACGCCAAATGCCTATTAACTATTTAATTTGGAATAATGGGAATTTCTCGCCTGTAATTAATATTTATCTAGCCAATAAAGTTTGAAGCGTTTTATTTATTTTTTGTGTTACTAGTTTTATTCACCACACTGTGTATCAGTGCTGCCAGATAGAGCAAATAAACCAACAGCCTTTGCTTATACATAAACTCGCACTGTATTCTTGTATACGTTTATTCGTAAACTTAAAATTAATTAAGTATTATTAGTTTTAATTATATTTAAGACTAGCTGTGCCCGCGACTTCGTCCGCGTGGAATTTAATTGACAAAGTTTCATACAAACTTTCATGCCCTATTTTATCCCCTTGGGGGTAGAATTAATCAAAATCCTTTTTTAGCGGATGCCTACGTCATAACATATACCTGCATGCCAAATTTCAGCCCGATCCGTCCAGTGGTTTGGGCTGTGCGTTGATAGATCACTATGTCAGTCAGTCAGTCAGTCACCTTTGAGTTATATATATTTAGATAGATGTAAACCTTAAGGATTGGTATTTACTATACTAACGGCGCCTGTATCAAACCAAATTTAAGTGAATACTTACTGGTCCTAAAACATGAATAAAAATTATTAAAATATAAAAATACTATCACAGAATCGGAATTCTTTTAAAGTGAGCGTTCCGTGTTCGTTTAAATGAGTTCAGGTTTTCGACCCGAAAAATCATTGGAATATGCCGCAAAAAATGTAGTCGCTTTTTACATGTCTGGTGTGCATAAAACTCAATTCATAGATTTTTAACTATTAAGAAATTGTAAAAAATGATCATGAAGCGCTCGATCTCGCAGTATTGTGAGCTATAAATAAAGCACAAACTTGGTATCCTGATCTAAAAATCTATCTATAATGAAACTGCTGGGCAGGACTGTTGCGCAAAACGCTGAAATGGAGCGGAAAATGCGTACTTATACAGCTAACAAGCAGCTGATTTGTTGTACCTAATCCGACGCAAACGGTTCCTTCACAGCAGATGTTTCTTACGAAATTGACTCGTAGAGCGTCGCGTCGGTATTCCGATACCAATCATAAAAAGCGAATTAAATTTAAAATTCCAACCGTCACGGTTTTTTGAAGCCAAGAAGCATTGACTCGTATTGAGACAAGTAACTCTTCTTGTTCTCTACTTGTTATTTTGACGTTGTAGCAGGAAAATCTGTGAATAGTTTAAAATTTTTAACAGGTTTCTTTCATACTTATTCCTCAAATTATGTACAAAAATAAGTGTGATCTAAGTATTGTTATTTACACTTATTTTTATACAAAATTTTAGGAATTAATGTGAAAGAAACATAGTAGTGTTGTTAAATACTTCTATAATAAGCACGGTGAATACGTACGCTTTCAAATAAAATAACAACATAATATAATTATAGTAATGATGTTCGCGTCTTAGAAATGTTAATTGAGTTTCTTCGCACATCTATATCCACATTGTTAGTGTTATTCGCCGTAACGGCGACCGTCCATTTCCTGGAGAACGTGCATCTAATATCTCATTACTAATTATCGAACAACGTTACTGAACTATCGTTGTTTCTCTGTCATTGTTTTTGAATGTCAACGGCCATAGTGATGGGAATCGGTCGATAAACTCTTTCGTGTTATTTTTTACCAATTCAAATCGGAGGTCCGCGGAGGGCCGGCGCTCGCAGGAAGTGCGCTATAAACACGACTCGTTGATCACCGACTAGTCGGCTTCCTTCGCTGAACTTGGAGGGCACGGGGCGGCATTTCTATTGTTTCGCATATTTTAATCGCGCTTCAGATGGCACGCACTCTGTGGTCGCCGAGATGCTGGAGAATGTGGCAGCAAGGGGTTCCTTTGTCAATTCAGCTACTCATTACTTAAAAATCATTAGTTAGTAGCTGGTGCTCATAAAGACCTTTGACCGGATAGGCGCTTAGTTTCCTTACTTGTATTGAAATGAGCTTAGCGCAAACAATGAACAGAAATTCCGAAATACAGCAATAATAACGAGTGCTTAGTGCGAGCGGGACATCACTCTTTCTTGGAACCTCGACACGGCGTAATGGAACGCAGCGAAATGGAATGCAACCCAGCACCGTTGGTCGGCCGAAGCCAACAACTCTTTACTAAAACTTAAAATAAGCTAGATAATTATTAAAAAGTCTTGAACTATTATACCTATTAAAATCAAGCAGTAAAATGGAATTATATTAGGTACAAGAACGGCTTCGATAAAGTAATTACCTACGTACATACATAAAAGGTTATTACTGTAAAATATTGAGAAAGTACTTGAAGAGCCTGTAGGTGTGAAATAGTATACCTGGGTAGGTACCTACTTGAGTAATTTTATTATTTTGATACTTACTTGTCCAGGTAAGTAGGTGCCTTTATACTGCGATTCTGATGTACTTATCGATGATATGACAAGTTTGATCTTTATCGAATGGAATAATAGGAATCAAACTCATACCATAAGAAAAAGCACATATATAAGACTCTTGTGGCACTCAAATGTTCGATACTTAGCCCGTTTATAAGGAACCTAGGTTCAAATGCACAAAATGAATAGAGAACCAGTATGAGTGTCACATCTATTCACTATGTTTAATCTTTTAATCTATGTTCATAGACAGGACCGCATCGAGCTTAGACTCTACCTAGATTATGTATGATCGCACTGATAGATTCGAGCTGCTAGAATACAAAAAAATCTGAACCTAAGGCTCATGTGCTGAACTTTGCAACCCTGGCTTCAACCCTTTGCAACAGCTGGCTTACAGACACAGTAGTCTCAGTATTTTAGAAAACATCCATTGAATATTTATTTTTCTAAGAACAATAAGTACTTAAGTAAATAACTTAAAAAGAGCCCATCTTAAAATAAAATGTTACCTACCAAACTACTTAGAAATGCTTAAATGATTATTTATCTATCGTTAACTGCTAATTCGAGGGATTAACAGCTTAAAAATCAAGGAACAAAGCCCTATTGTTCGCTAGTTTGGCACAATGGACGCCGCGCCGGAGCATTAAGATGAATGCTCTAAAAAGATGTGTAGTGAACTGTACTTGTGTTGCTTGACGCTTTCTAACGGCCCCTTGCTCCCAGGGCTTATGAATAGCATCCGGCACGTTGTAGACCTATCTATGGGAACATATGAATATCTTCCTACTTGAACTTAATTATATAGGAAGACGAATCAAAGCTACCTGCTATATCAACGACAATAGATAATGAGAAAAACCGCAAACTCACAGTTAAATATTACATAATAGGTATTGTACTTATCTACCTACCTCTAGGAATGTTGATCAACAGATAGGTACAGATACTTACGAACTGAAAATTATTAACACAGCAGGATCTAATTAATTCTGAATTAGGTGCCTAGTACCTACTAGTGATGTAACGAATGTTGGATTTTTGACATTCGCGAATGCGAATGCGAATGCGAATATTTGGCTCCAACATTCGCGAATGCGAATGCGAATGCGAATGTTGACTTTCAAATAACTTTAAATTGAAAATTAAAAAAAACCCCGATGCGGCTACTTTCTAAACTACAAAAGAGCTGATAATTTTCAACCGGCTGAACCATTTTTCATGAAACATAGCTAAGAACACTCTCAATCAAAATACCGTTCTAACAAATATTAATAATAATGTCGGATTCTCCGCTTGGGCGCTACGATACATATGTTAAACTTATAACCCCCCTCTTTTTTCGTCGCGGGTTAATAAAGAGCGCGTAAAATGTTAGACTGGTTTGACATTTCGTGTCGGCCGAACATAGCCGAACCCATACAGGTTGAAAGCACAAAGTTAGTCACATAAAGTTAATTCGAAGAGATTTGTTTTGATGTGAGGGTAGTTTAGTATTATTTATTGTATTAATCAAATTTAATTTATATTCAAACTTTATTGAGTTTGTTAAAATTTTAATTAGACTAACAAGAACAATAGAGAAAAATCCTATTTATAATTTAGTTGCCTACCTCACAGTCAGTAAATAAGAGCATTATGTAGAAGTAAGCTAAGTTGATCATTACATTACGATCGAGGCTGGTTTGCAGCCCGAAACTCACGCGAGGGCTGTGATAGAGCCAAGGTGTGTAATGAATAATGCTCACGCGTTTCATGCGGAATTTTACAACACATTTGCGAGTAAAATATATTTAAAATATTACTATCTTCATTGAAAAATAATCACAACTCACTTCAGGATGAATGAAAAATAAAACAAGATGGCGCGCCGTAAGTTTTTAGGGTTTCGTAGTCAAACTCGGAACCTTTGTAGTTTCACCACGTTCGTCTGTCCGTCTGCTCGTCTCTCTGACATCACAGTAATTTTATTTAGAGACTATTAGGGATAAACTACTGCAAATTGGCAAAAAATAGAGTTTATGTACCGCTACAAAACTGTGTATTTATATTTTGAAAGCAAAGTTATTCCATTGTACCTCCCGTACTTAAGAAAGGGGAGTGAAAAAAATGTTTACTCACCCCCTCGAGTGAGGTATTTTTAGTACGTATTTTAAAATAATTTTAAGGTTTCTTTGACAGTTTTTCAATATTAATTGCCTTTTACGAAATATTGAGCTTCAAAGTGGCCTTTTTTACGTGAGTAGCAAGATTCATTCTTTGACTTAGAACAACATTATAAAATGGTTTATTATAAGAAATAAATAGTTCTTTACTTTTAAAAATAAATATAATTAATAAAATAAAAACGAAAGTTTGGACTGAGTCTCAAACCCACGCACCACTGCTTGTGCACCCAGTCTAATCACGACTTAATTATTTGAATTAAAACTATTAAGACTGAAGCGCCCATCTAGCCCGCGAAGTTCAAATTTTTTGAGTTCTATTAGAAATTTTTCAAAATCTGACAATAATAAAAGACAAATTTTGTAGTTCGCGAAAAAGACCGTGTGCAGTGCATTTATTAATATATCCAACTTAATCTAAAACATTTCAAGAACGACAGCTATCCAGATAATCTGGCAATTTTTTGTATATTTAGTGATTTATAGTATCATATCCACCGTGATAATATTTAGAGTAAAAGAAATGTATTAATAAATGCACTGCACACGGTCTTTTTCGCGAATTACAAAATTTGTCTTTTATTATTGTCGGATTTTGAAAAATTTCTAAAAGAACTCAAAAAATTTGAACTTCGCGGGCTAGACAGGCGCCTTCACCTTAATAAGAACTTTTCATCAGTCCAAAATTTAAATAAAGGTTGATGTCACTTTATGAATGCCGGTTTAATAAATTTAGTCACAGAATTGCTTACTATTTTATTTATACGATAGCCAATAGTTTATTAATTTCGCAGAACTTAATAGGTTACGAGAGCCGCCGTATTCAATGTTTCATATCAATAAAAATACATCACTTTTATTTTTAGTGTTCCGTATTATCGAAACGTGGCGCGATGTCTACGGATCCCTATACATTTAGTATGCGTAGTCCGACATGCATGTGGCCAGTTATATTTATCTAAGGGTTTGGCAGAGCCAGATATATTTATTTATAATATTTTAATAAACATTGTTTATTTATTTTATAAAAAAGCTTACTATTTTTAGGCGTCTTTACTAAGAATTTTAAAATGTAAAGTCACTAGTGCGTAATATGCTGCTTTATGAACCTAGAAGCAGTGCAATAAAGGCACTTATTACACTACGAGCAAGTTTGTTGAAAAAATATATAATTCTAACTAGTTGTATTAAAATTCCATTTCCATCTAGTATATATCATTTCCTATTTGTTTTAAAAAAACATTCGCCAAACATTCGCATAGATTCTTGCGAATGCGAATGCGAATGTCAAAAAATATGCGAATATTCGCGAATGCGAATGCGAATATTCGTTACATCACTAGTACCTACATAAGATGACTTGGCATGAAATTTACTTACATTCTAAAAAAACGCATTTGAGCCATGGGCTTTTTAGATAGGTAAGTAGGTACCTAACCTACCCACCCAATTACTATATTCTATATTCTTTTCTTAATTCTAATAATCCGTGGATGACGTTTTCGAGCAATGAGCTAGGTACCTAGGTACTTACAGAGGAAAGTGGTTCTGTTGTGTATGATAGATTTCAGATAACGTAGTATACGCAACACAGACTAATCCTAGACTTGATGGATTATGCTCAGTTGCGTAAAAAATATCTGTAGCAAACATTTGACAAAAGCTTAAATGATGTCCGTTACGGTCCACATGATGTCATCGCTTTGAAAACAGTCCCACAACAGTGTCATTTCAAACCTTTCCAATAAACGAAAACAAATGCTCGTTTTTGTGGTCATGCCTCTAGTCAAAGAAATAAGAAATAACCACTCTCTAGTCTTGTAAAAAAAAGTAATATTATGTAGGTACGTCGTTTACTTTTGCACTCTCCCATAACTAGCTAGCTAGGTACTTATAAAGCTTCGCAGGTTATTGATCTTAATTTTATGTGCTTGTTTCACAATCCACAGATAAAGATTATGACTTATCCAATATTCCTATTTGATATTTTCATAGCTTTTCCATGGAATACCCATGTGTCAAAATGTTATTTGGAGAATCAACTTTATCTGCAAACCCTTGGTGGCAACACAGAACGAGACAGGCTCTAGGTTAATTAACTTACCTACCTATCAGGTAAATATATTGTCAATTGATTTTAGTTTAACCACCAACATAAATCTGGACGCGATTAAAAGTACTTGTTGTAAGGGCCACATTGTAACACTTACTTTATCTATGTAAACTAAAGGTTTATAATAGTTTACATGACGCTACAATAGTTCAATGGGATTCAGTCTCACAATCTTAAATCTTGATTCTAGTCTTTATATGCTATTAGTTTCAGTTCATTATCCCATAGATACCCAGACACCCAGTTTTAGTTATCCACTATATTGTATCGTGCATTTCACCCGATATCTAATTTGAACTACCTTGGTAGGTTGGTATTATGGGTACAAAATAACAGACTGGGCAAGACTCCAACAAAAACCCAATCCAGGACAATCATAATCGAGCACCGCACGGTAAACGAATCTTTACACCTATGTAAGTATTTATCAAAATCCGGTGTACGTGTATTCGTAATTCTTGTCGACCTAATCGGCCTGATTTTGATGGTTTTTGTAGTAGTAGTTGGACACAGTGCCACCTGGCACTGTTGTCGACATCTTAAAATAGCGAAGCTGCGAGCTAAAGCTATTAAGCAGAATCAAACTTAGTATATCGATAAATTCCTGTTACAAAACGTGGTCCGAATAGTGGTACTATTAAAATGTCGAGTCCGATGAAACCCAATGCAGCCGAGTCAGACCGCAGAGCCTCGGTCGGCGTGGTAACTAATTATTTTCCCATCGGAAACCGTCGTTCCATCACGAAGGTTAGACAGCTTTTTCTACGTTATTCATCACAGTTTTTGCACTGAACGGTGCTCCGATATTCTATACCGGCAACGCAATGGACAAAAACTAAAAATGGTTATACTCACCTAGTACTCGTGCCATGGTAATTTTGACATTAAATTGCTTCTTTTTATTGGGACATCTTGATTTATTCAATCATCTAACGGTCGGTAAGACTACTTTGTTCTATACTTCCGGGTGAAGATGAGCATATAAGTACTCATTCAGCACATTGTGATTAGTGGTACCTACTATCAGGTACCGAGTACTACCACAATAAGTATCCATTAGTGGGCCTCTCTGGGGACGATTCTCCACGGCTGTTGGTAGGGCAGTCATGGTCGAAATGAAAAAAAAACGACTAGAGACATCAGCGTGCGTTGACCTGGTAATGTTTACTGTCCTTGATCGGTGCGGACGGCGGCGCGGCGCGGCGGCGGCGGCGGCGGCGTCCGGTGACGTCATCGCGGAGGTGCCGATGGGTTTCAGTTTCGAGGCCCCTGCGCAGGCGCACGCTCAAGTCTTCCTTCGTCTTCCTTTTAGGTACCTAAGTACACTATGTAGGTAGGTAGTGTGTGTGTACTTTAGGTAGTGTAGGCACTTCATTTAAATTGTTATCCAATTACCCAACAATAATTATGTATGTCATATTCTAGTTTAGTTTGTTATATTAGGAAAAAAACACATAATATAGTTATACCTAGTCTGCATCAATTAATTCGTAGAACCTTGATTTTAAAGCAATAAATTGTGCCGAATCGGTAAAACTATAAAACAAAATTGGCGAGGTTAATGAACTGAAATTGACTAGCGAAGCAACAATGCTATGAAATGCATACCTACCTACACCTACTTGCCTACATAATTTGTAAAAGAGTCAATTTTGATTTCTCTACAAAACCTACATTTTATTAGATGATTCATTTTTGGTTACACTAGCATCTTTAGTTGACATCTTAAATGATTACCAAGTACCTAGGTATAGGTATATTAATTTAATTCATCTCAAATTTAAGTATATTGCATAATATAGCGTAAGCCATTTAAAACTAAGGTCACTAGAGCTTTTCGGGCAGTGTTATAATCTTGCAATGGAAGCTCTGATAAATGAACAAAACAAACCTATTTTCTTACGAAAACCTGAAAATAAAATGTTCATCGTTTGCCTCGCAGAGGTACCTCAAAGGCTTGCCGGAGCCCATCCATGATGTCACGGTTTTGTCATTTAGCAAATGGCAGACATTCATTTGTGAGACGTCGTTATGTTACTAAACTTGCGAGCAATTTTATCTGCTTGTATATCTCTGCTCGTTTCTTGGAATATTCATGGATTTTTTATGATTAATGTTACTTCTATTATTACATAGGTCTGCAGTAAAATGCACCAGGGCTCTTTGGCATCGATCAAGATCGGATGTTAGCAGGATAGATCCTGAATCGTTTATCTAAACTCGACCCGTCTTAAGCGTAATGACCACCGCTCTCTCCATAATCAATTTGCTGGAGAAGTTCGCTGAAATATCAGTAATTATTATTCGGCTCTAAAAGCCAACGCCGCCGCCCGGTCGTGTAGTCTCGGTATGTAAAAGCGGTTTGTGTAGACGAGCTAACGGGAGAGTAACGTCCTAGGGAGGTACGATATGGAATGGCACAGGCACGGCGTTGGACTGGTACGTCCACATAGCCGGCGGCGGATCACGGCGGATCACACACTTTTTGCCGGGCGGCCGGCGGCGAAGGTCGCTCGAGGCGAACCACGCCGCTCTAGCATTCCGACCGCTATGAATGAATAGTCACCCGACTGGTTGAGAAGCGCATACTAAGTAACTTCAGATTAATTTGACAACAAACATTTAAGTTGGCGAAAACCGGAATGGCGACCGCCGTTGCCGGCACCCGGCCCGTGGGAAACGCGGACCGGCCGAAACGTTTGTCGCCGATGATTGTCCGATTCAAGCGCCCGCCCGTTCCGTTTATTTCTCGCTTTTCATAGCATGATGTGCGACCAATTTGGCTGACGCTTGAATGTGTTTGGGCACGCAACGCAATATGTTTTGCAATATATGAACTCCTCCTAATCATGAATTTACCTACCTATGAACATTTTATTGAACTTAAGTAGTAGTTCAATAACTGGCAAGTAATTAAAAGTTTATGAGGTGAGTTAATAGGTTAATATTTTTGAATAAAGTTATTCATTTCAGTTTGTGATTTCAGCCAGATAGAAGTTTAGATACAATACTTTAAAGCAGGTATGTAAAATCAGTTTCATAATTAAAACAAAAATAAACGGCGCTACAATAAACCCTGAATAATAGGACGAAAGAGTAAAAATAATTCGAATCTTTGCAAGGTAGAATATCAAAGGGTAGGTTAAGGATGGCAACACCGGGTTGATGGAATGTGTCCGTTTGCGCCGACGAGTCCAACGACGCCCGCCCACGCTACCACGAGATAAAACTATGAATTTTATTGCCAACCCTGAATAATTGATATGACACTAAAACAGGATTTCCGTAGTTCAGTGTTAGGTAAGTATTGTATCAATCAACGAATAAAACAAATACGGATATAGGTATTTGAAGAAGTCCATTATTATGTTAATAATAAATATCCAATAGTTGCATAGGTGCTCATTAAACTATTGATAAAGATATTAAAAGAACACACAGAAAGATAAAAAGTAATGATAGGTAGCCAAAGAAATCCCGAACTCGCCACCCTTTAAGTATTGCCTATTTATTTATTTTATTTAATAAGAAATAACCCAAAGGTTAAAAGTTAACAAAATAATTGAGTTTTACAATATTCGTAAGTTAAAATATGAAACACCCGCTTATTTATAATGAACAAGGTCTTTAGTTTGGGAGGTAGAGTCATATTGTATGGATTGTAAACCAGAATTATAGCATTAGCCTCTTTAGCAGGATCTCGTTATCCAAGATAGTCAAATATTCGTGGGAGAAGTATCATCAATACACACTCATAATTTACCTTTAGTTTATAGCAATAAAATTATCATGATAAAACCGCATCTACACACCCACCATACGCTCTAATTTTGCAGAGATGAGTATAAGCTTGAAATACGTTAAATTAAAACGATTTAAACCAACGGTCTTCCATGAAAACATAATATTTTTAACTAGTTTCTGCCCGCGACTTTGTCCGCGTAGACTTAAGTGTTAATCCAGGTTATAAACTCTATGTGTTCCAAATTTCATCCAAATCCGTTAAGTAGTTTTTGCTTGATAGAGTAACATACATACATCCACACTCACAAACTTTTCGCATTTATAATATTAGCAGGATGATATTTAAAAAGCGGCACTTTGGAGCATTATATTTACATAAACACACAGCAACACATTATAAGTACCAACTTAGTTTACATCTAGAGATACCAAAAAAACTTAAATATTTAGAATATTAAGCAATCTACATATCAATGGATTTCTACTTATAAAAATTATGGTAATATATTATCTGACCGGAAATTAGTGGTTATAAATTCTCATGTGGTGTTGATACAGCCTTGAGATCTATGGGATTATGTCATGGGCAGCATTGCTGTATTCCGTTGCCGTAGGCTAATAAAAAAGTGATGGCACCTTGACAGTTTCGCGTTTTCCTGAATAGCTATTTGAGAAGGGTAGCGAGGAATTTAAATTAAAGGCAACGAGGTGGCGGTGAAAAAAATTCACATAATTGATTACTTAGTTGCAACTTAATAAATAGCAGAGCAGTGTATGATACAACAGTGTTTCCATTTCAAGTATCAATATGCCGTTTTATGTAAGTACAGTCAAAATCAAAAGTAGCTTGGTATCTAAAATTACCAAAAGAACAAATAGTTAAACACGTCATAAAAAAATAAAACATCAGACGGTTTATATTATGAAACCAGACAGAAGATCTCTAAAGTAAACGATCACATAATATTGCGTATTGTAATGATATAGGTAATTAAAAGATCTTCCAGTGTTATAGTTTTAGGCCGTGATTAACATTATGATTATAATTTTTCATTACTCATACTCTGAAAGTAGGTCTGAAGTTGCCTGAGGAGCGGGTTGAAAGTAATACTTTTCCGGCCCGGGAGAATCGCTTTCAACTGACAGCTGTCAAATTATAAAAAAAAAACTAGTTCAATTTTCACATTTCTATGGAACCATGTTCAAACTTTTTCTACAGTCACTCAATTACAGCACGATGTAAAATTGAAATAACATAAAGTTAAGTATTAATTAAAGAATATATATTTTTAAATGACAATTATAATTTAGTTTCAACAATTTCTTTAAAATAACATAGATTTGGGCAAAATAATTAAAGATGAAAATGAAAAATAATGGCTAAATAATGAAGTTGGCCGGCCAACGAAAAAAAAAACAAAATAGGCGGCAATCCGATCTTTATTTTTTTTTCGAGTTGTAGAGTATTGTTCATACTTCCTTGTATTTTATTTCTTTAGCCAATTCCTGTTTTTATTTTTACTTTCCTTGTATTCGTAATGAAAAGCACAGTGTTTACCTCGGGTGAAAGACTTATTTTGTCCCTCGAACTATTGGCGACCTCGCTACGCTCGGGCGCCAAACCCCGTCTCGGGACTTTCACCCCTTGTGTAACAATGTACTATTAAATACTAAGGCCCGTACTAATTAATCGATCTCAATTCTGAGAGCGGTCTTGATTACGCTTTTGACATGTCATTATGTACTGGTATGACATAAGAATGACTATTCCAAGATCGCTTTCAGACTTGAGATAGGTTTATTTGTACGAACCTAAGCTACTTTTACGTTGACTGTACAAAGCTGACGTATGTTTTTTATTTGTCTATGCGTTGAATCGCTAGCTCTCCGTTTGTAATGAGGAATACGGAATCTGATCACATTATAGGTTATGAAGAGTCGTAAGATCGAGAGTGTACAAGGTTATCAAAGGTGCCGATGGTCAGGACGGTTTAGTAGTTAAAACCGTGACGTTAACTGGGGCATTTGTTTATGTCAGTATTTCCTAATCTCTATGACTTGGTACCTCGTGTTGGCTTGGATAGAGTTTGTGTATTGGTAAATGTAATAATAAATAATACGTCAATGGACATAATATTGTTATCACACTTATTATATTTATTATCACACTGTTGTTGATTTTAAGACCTTACAACTTAGTAGTAGGTTTAATTGCCTAAATCAATATCATTTGCCGACTTATAACTTAATTTCTTGATACACTGATTGGAAATTCATATCCGTTTTCCTCTAAATAGGCACTTGCAAAAATATGAGTTGCGTTTGCTGAAACGTTTTGTCGCATTATTGGGTGTGGCTGGCGTGGATAACCGGGGAATTACATAGATGTTGACTCGATGCTGAAGCTACTAGAGTATCCTGAAATGAAACAACTTTATTTTGTACTTCCATTTTATTTACTGGTATATGATGTATAGGTAGGTAAAGCATTTATAAATCACCAACACGTGAGTGAGAAAGAACAAAAACGATAATGTTACGCTTTTTACATCATAATAGATATAAAGGCCGGACGGTTAGGTTAAGACGTAGTAGACTACGTCTTATATACTCAGAAATACAGTCTAGTAGACTAGACTGTATTTCTGAGTATATAAAAACAATGATTTACTATACGAGTAGATACGTATATATACATATATTTTCTAGAAGTTATATACAATTCGAAATATTGCGAAATAGTTGGAACCGGAAACTTTATAGACCCACTATCTGTCTGCGATAAATTGTTTTTGGAATATAAAAAAAATAAAACGCAGACACACAGAACTTTTAAAGTGTTGTTGCCAAAAAAGAAACGAAGATTTTCATTAAAACATCACCGAAAAATACATATTTGATCTGTAGAGCGTCACTTAAAAACTCCATATAAGTAAGCTTAGACTTGTCTAGTTTATAATTAGAAAACGGTTTTTATCCCGCATTCATAACATGATCCATAAAGTAAGCATTCAGATAGCTGAGGAGGAGCCAACGTACACTGAAATCATCATCAATAAATAATTCCAAACTGCTCACAAAAAGTCCTTGACTAATGAACGTGAGACGAAAGCATTTCCAAAGGAACATTACTACCATTTGCCAAGCACATTAGTTATGATCTTCAGGAGGTAATGTGGGTGGTGAAATGTTTAATAAAAACTATTTATTTTCTTCTCATAGCGCATTGCGAAACGATAGATTAATGTGGACTTAACTATTTAAAATTAAACGGATTTGGTACTGGTTTGTTCTGACAATATTTTCATAGACTATTTGTGGAAATGAGACCGTAAAAACAAGGCGTTTAGCTTTTTGCTGCGATTGCAGCAAGGTTGTGATAAATCAACGTTCCTTTCACCAGTTACAATCTCCTGTAACACGTATCCTGCAACAATTTGCTTAATTATCCATATAAATTACACCTCAGATAACATAATATATCACTAATAAATAACAGAAGTGAGTGATCGCGACTATTTCAGATTACCAGAGCTATTACCACACGCCTAAATGTTAAACATGTGATGAGGTTCATTGCATGCTCCGATGCCCAATAAAAACCTCACTTTTTATACCAAAAACATTATACAAAGTGTCCATGTGTTGCTAACAAGAGACCGTTTACAGGATGATTGCTTAGCAAGCAAGCAGTGTGCCCCCGGCGAGCGGCCCTGAACCCAAAGGATTCCGTTTATCTGCCTTCGGGATCGGCCTACGGTTTCGGCAGATGCGTGCCAAAACCTCGCTGATAACTTTATGGTACGTAGTAGGTACCTACAGCGTGGCTCGTTGCGAAATTCCGGCCTCGTGTGTACTTACCTAAGCAATTTAGGAACTTGATGATGTTGTGTGCGACGATTGTCTGGGTTCTTATGGACAGACCGAATTGAGCGCAAACGAGTACCCAGAAACAATACCCTGGGGTAGATTATGGAAGTTGTTTGAATTGAAGTGTGTGTCTTCAAAGGAAACGGACTGAATTTTATAACATTATAGATATACTATACATACATATATTTGGAATGGGCATGAAATTATAGTTACCTAGAAAATGCTTACCGAACTCTCTGCAAAACTGTTACCAAATTAAGTAATAAGTTCTACAACTCATTAGAATGAAAGAATGCAGTACATAACTTCACCACATAGAATTCCCTAAGAAATTTTGACGGTTTATTTTGGATCGGACGCCATCAAACCAGTCTGAATCGGTTCGTCGAATAATAAAAATGGCCTCTATTTTGGGAACACGCTGCGTCTTATCGGGCCTCTCTGGAACCCGTCTCTAATATGGCACGCTCTACCAGCGGGATTAATAAATCCATTGTGATTATAATCTAGGAAGCAGGTACGGAAATATTAGAAGCGTGTTTTAGTTCCTAATCTATGTTAAACGTAGCTTATGTACCCAACTGGTGGTGATCGTCTGGTAACAGATAGTAACTCTGTAGCGGTCAAGACACAATCACTAATAATGACATTACCTATAAGTACCTAATGGCATTACTATTGACATGTATTAGTTGGAATTAATGATGAATGACGGTCGGAATGTATGGGGAGGTTTTGTAATGTCATTACCGAACGAAGGAATGACAGTAATATTCATGTCATTATTACTGATAGTGCCTGGACCGCTATATCTACATAGATTAGACCACTTGTACGATTAGTACAACGATATTTGGTCTCACTTGTAGAACGTGATTCCTCGAAGTCATCCATTTCAAAATACAATTAGGTGAGTTCACAATAATTAAGCATGCAGGTACTTGTCTAGCCTGATAAAGAAACTTATATCTACTAATTTTTTTATAGGCTTTAAACCGTTTGAGTAACTACTTACAACTTCATAAACTCGTTCGCCTACAAAATATAACTCGACGTTTTTTTTCATATTGACTCATACTAATACATATATCGGAGATGGCTACAATTTGTTTGACATTATTTCATCATAGGCGCTGAAGAAATCGTTATTTTTAACGTGCACGCCCTACATCCACCTATGTCTAAGCCCCCGGCATCATTGCTGTTGACTGACAAACCCAATAATGGAAAACAGAAGGTAATATTTACTGCGACGGTAGTAAATACGTTAAGAACGAAGTCCATCTTGTGTTGGAATTGCTTTTGACTTGCAGCATTTAAAGGAATTCAAGTAGCCGTTCGACCTGCAATGAGATGGATCTGTTGGTATAATCCTTTATTAATAGAGGTGGTAGGTTGGCCGGCCTGGCTTACCGGTGCTTCGATTTCGATGCTTTTTCAAGTTAGTCTAACAAATAATACTGGGTATATTATGTAACTAGCGGCCCGCCCCGGCTTCGCACGGGTACATTGCGGTTACATTATTCGAGTTTTAGTAAGGATCCCTAATTTTTTTGAAAATATATTATAGCTTATGTCATCCGGGGATAGTGTAGCTTCCCAACAGTGAAAGAATTTTTCAAATCGGTTCAGTAGTTTCGGAGCCTATTCATTACAATCAAACAATCAAAGTTATCCTCTTTATAATATTAGTATGATTATTATAGTATGATAAGTAACAACATATTGAGGCACAATCGTTTTGTGGGAGCCCTATAACGTGTCATTTAGCGGACGGCGAGGGGGGCAGAGGCGCTCGCAGGTCGTAGGGTTACCAGATCAAATTATGAGATTTCCTGACAATCTTACTTACTTTGCAACAATTTCCTGAAATTTTGCCTAAATGTTGTATGCCTTAAGGTTTGTTTTTTTTTTGTTAAGACTTAAGTGATAAATGAATTATATATTTATAATACCTGTCTACTAAGTTTTTCCTTTTTATTATATATTACGAAATATCCCAACAGATTAATTCCTATTTCTTGTCCAAATTTGCGGTTTTGTCAGGAAAATTCCTGTCGTCTGGTAACACCATCCGAGTGCCAATGACACGTGGGCCTTGAGCCGTAGACAAACTGCGGGCCTCACTCGCCACTCACGCGCATAAAATGCGCGAACACTTGCGGATCGCGTAACTCCAATGAATCCGGTTTAATCGAATGGAGAAAAGCTGGGTCATTTAATAGTTCTTCTGTTTAATAACCACTTTGCATGCGGTGAATAACAAGATTTTCCGAGGTACTTAGTATTGACTTTGTATGAGTTGTGGAGTAAGTAAAAATAGACCTAAACAAGCTAAGTTATTTAAACCTTCGTGCTTATTAGTCTAGAAGCTTTCCGCATTTCATTTAGTTGCCTGTGCCTTTCTGGTCTCATCTGTTTGTTCCACTTTTGTAGGTATACAGTAGATACTTAAGTAGATATAGTGTAGGGGTTAGTCTAATAAATCTGCACGCTTAGCTTAGATGCGTAAATTCGCATGCTAACAGGCCTGACGCACTTCGAACTTTAGGTATGAATACATCGAGGGCTTCGATTCGCCTCTGTGGACCCACGCAATACGTTACCGCGTGTCAGAAAATGTAAGAGTTGCGCCATAGAAAGATACACTCCTGTAAGTACATACAATTTAACGCATGCGGCGCTCTGGGTACTGAATTGCACTCTATTGCTTCGTAGCAAGAGTCGCTACTTTATTGTCTTTTCGGAGAGCGTCATTTTCTCGTAACACTATTATTATTATCTGACACTGAATAACACCAGTCGAAAGAGGCAACAACTAAACAGCGGAAAATCTATTTAAAAAGTCTGCAACTCTCTAGAATTACTTGTGTACAAAAGGAATAATAAAAATTTAATTAACTTCTGCGGTTTACAAAAGGAAAATAAGTTAAAAATAGTTGTCGCCAGGAACCGCCACAATCCGCCATTGTGAAACGTTGTTGGCAAAATTCAATGCTCATATACACCGTGCTTATCAATATGGGCAATGTCGGTCAAATACTCGGGCGCACAACATAGGGGCGTTATCGGGGACATAAACTCGTACTTAGGTTATATCCGCTTTAATTATTCAATCATGTAACCTGATTCGAACGATAGTTTTAATGTTGTGGTGTGTACAATACCTTACATATCAATTAGGTAAATAGTAAATAACGTAATGGCCGGGTAACTGTCATAAAGTGGAATTAGATAATGTATTGTCAACATCTGTGTAAACAATTCCATATTAATAATCCATGGATCACCTCGTAGTTAGAACAAGGGATTCCAACCGCAAATCATACTGATTGTATATTTAGAAACATGAACTTAACTTACTTATCTAACTTTATAATCTATACAAATAAATAAAATTGGAGTGTCTGTTTGTAATATCAAAATAACACCTTTTCACTAAATGCATATGAAAGTACATACGACACCTAAAGCAAAAACGCGATTTAAAACATTTTTGTCTGTCTGTCTGTCTGTGTGTTTGTTCCGGGTAATCTCCGAAACGGCTGGACCGATTTTAACGGGACTTTCACTGGTAGATAGCTGATGTTATAAGCAGTAACTTAGGCTACTTTGATTTTAGAAAAACAAAATTAAAAAAAATGAAAAAATGGGTCCTGTCGTGCGGGCTCAGAACGCGGGAGCGGGCTTTTTGTTAAGTTAAATTCCACGCGGACGAAGTCGCGGGCTCAGCTAGTATTTTATATATAAATAAAACTAGCAATGTAAGTTTATCACATAACTAGTATTCCCGATAAGCTCCCAGTTTAGCCAATGCTCGTGTAAGGACTTGGCTCACGTCATTAGTTTAACGGCCAGGATGGGGATCGAACATGGAACCTCTCAGCTACGAGGTTGGCTCTAACCACTAACGTAGAACTAGTTCATCATTGTACATTTACTTACAGTATGTAAGTATCTAAGGGTCTATCTAGACGAGCTGTATCCGGAATGCTAGCCTGCTTTAAAATTACAGTCGACAGTTTCGGTGCAGTTAGTTCAGCTTCACCAAAACCGCATTCAAAAGACAATTACGCAGCGCTTTAAGTCCTGACGCAACTCGTCTGAATAGACACTTATAGGAGGTATCACCTCTCATTACCGTTTCCAGTATGCGGTAAGCAAAAACGTAATTAATAGTTTTCTATTTGGAAAAGGTATTTCCACGGCGTCGTTTATCGTGCCCTTAATACATGGAGTGTTATTGTATTGCATTAAAACACCATTAAGTAGTATCGCGGGGAATGTAAACGGCTCTGTATTTGGCCGTGTTTCGATTCTTGTGCCATAAAAAATTAAAGTTCCATTAATTAATGGAATTCGTGCAAAACAATTCATTGTTTGCTGTTAATTATCGATGCGTCTTAAAGGACCGCGCATCGAGCTAGGTGATGGGTGAATGTTCGTCTCAGAACGTCGTTTAGATTTATGATAGTGATTTCTTTGTTGGTATTGTTTTTGTTTATATAAAAAAGTCGATATACAAGCGTACAACCCGACTAATTCCAAGCGCACTTACTGCAGCCTATAGATGCTTGCAATACCAAAGGCATTGCTCGCACATTGTCGACCTAAACGGGAGTTGGACAGAGGGTGGGGAAGGGATTTGGGATTCCGGCTTTTTCACTCATTGTACGAAACGCAGCTATGATAGCTACTTTAGGCCGATTTTCTGTGAGAGCGAGGTACTAGAGTGCAGCCAGCCAGTATGTGAGCTGTAGTCAGTAAAATGCCAAAATTCATAACCATCAAAGCTATAGGTGTCTTATTATTTCAATCTGATTAAAATTCCGTATGATTATCGTGTAAACCCCCATTTCGATAAGATTTCCTATAGCTACTACGTTATCAACGGCGACTGCAATTGTTAATAATATTAGCGGGCCGTCGTTATCAGCCGCGCGTGTACCATCTGAGCTCATCATAGGAGCCAGGCCCTAGGTTTATTGACCTAAGATTAGGCAAGCAGTGTTTCCTGTGGGGTTACCACTACTGATGCCAGGAGTTGTTGATTTTGTAGGATAACACGTTTCAAAGTTCTAGGGAGTGCGAGAAAAAAAATAGCTATCTATTGTAAACAATGTCGGATGAACTCTGATGTACAGTAAGTTTGGTAATTAAATTCTTAGAAAAACATTACTGTATTTTCCTCCAACATAAAAAGCTTGAACACATTTATTTACTTAGGTTTGGGGGTTAGTACAGCCAAGTACCAAATCGTTTCTTTTGGCGTTAACTGGAAACTATCTACAAGGGACTGTACTTTTCCACAAACACCGTTTGGTTCTATGAAAGAGTAGATATGCGCAAGCGCCACATACGTACTCAAATTTCTAGTACCTAATCGTGCCGCATGTCGCGGCGGACGCGCGGTCTGTTCGCACGCCCCGGTTATGACTTTTAATTGAGTTTGACCGCAGGAAGCGACGGTTACGCTCCACGCATAGGGTGACATTGATGCCAGTTCTGCCATCGTCAAAACACGAGGAAACTAAAGTTTACACATTAAAAAATATATATTATTTCTTGCTCATAATTTATGACTTAACAAAGATGTTAACTTAGCTAAGCTGTTGCCAATTGACTACAGCTTATGGTGGGGCTCGATTAGGGTAGTACCACCCTCTCACAGAAAGTCGGCGTAAAGTAGCTATAATACACCTGCTAGGTATAGAACATAGCTAACAGATATAAATGTGTTACTAATACGTGGGCATTCGAGGTGTTCTACAAAACTAATGATTTACGGGCAAGAAGGCGAGTTTCTTTTACTAACGAATACTTTTTTCACACAAAACGATGATCTCAAAGCGTTCTCAGAGCGGCTTGTATGGTGCGTAGCTCATTTATCAGCGCCGCTGTAGTATTGTCTATGCATTGAAACTACATCTTACGTAACTCCGAACTCCTCTATTATGATTTCAAACCATAGCGTCGTTTTTATTTGATCCGAGGGGGCAATAACACCGTTTCTTGTATTATTGATTTGTAAGAAATGTATAAAAAAGGCAATCTCGGTAAAGCGAGACCGGAAGGTTCTCTGGTCGAGTCATCGTCCGGGCGAGGCTCGCCGCGTGGTCACCGCAGCGGGCGTCGGCGCTGGCTCGCTCAGTCCTGTCACCGCGAACAAATTGCTTTGTTTATGGATGCTTATTGAAATGTGCCTAATATAAGTTGCGCGAGGTGCACGAGACCGTGCGTCGGACATTGGAAGTTTCACAATGCGCCTTGAGTGCGGCTACTTCCGCTTGTAAAGGATCCCGCCTGACCATTGCGCCTGTCTGACTGATTGATTATATAGTCAAATCGCGATGGCAACGCTATCCATCCAGCATGACGTACAGTGTACATTAGTTACATGCCCTTTCCAAAATGGTCTACAAACACGCGTCTATTGACCGCGTAAATTGGTTTCCTCAATTAAAATGATATTGGGTCAATGATATCAAAACAACAAATATAAGTAATATTTTAACATTTATTAATTAAATATTTCGATATAATAACGCAGATAAGGTCAGTACCTAACGCGATTAGATTAAAATATTTTTTTAATAGCAAGTCAAACTAAGTGTTTGTAACTACTGAATAGACTGTAGAGTAGTAAGATGAACATAGTGTACCTACTCACTAACACTGATTTAATAGGTAAGTCACGCGATGGTTATATTCTCTTTGGGTCAAGTAATTCGTATCAATAATGCCGTAACCCCGTGTGCCGTAAGTAGCCTTTTATGCGCCCGGTGCGAGGTCCTGCGCCCTTAAAGAATGAAAACTTGGTCCTTTCTGCGCCCCTCCCGGGCCTGCGCCCTGTGCCTGGGCACCGCTGGAACCGCCCTAGTTACGGCACTGCGTATCCCTAAAGCATTAGTTATGAAAATGACATCGAAAATTGAATATATGGCGCTTGTACCCTAAAATAATAATAAAAAACCAATAACAATTAAGTAATTAATAAACTAATTGCAAAAAAAAACATTTATTTTAGTTTCCACATATAAACAGTGTTAGCCTTCGGCGGGCCATTGAACTGCGCAAGAGATGACAGATGGCGAGCAGAGCCACTTCACCTCATAGTAAGTATAAACATCTTGTAACAATGTATGTTGTCGTCAAGGGAATATCTACAAACTTGTACGGGAATGAATCATGCTTTATCCGACCAATTCTCGTGACTTAATAGATGATTTTCAAACAGTTATACATTAAAAGACATCCCACAAACAACGACAGGCATTCCAATTCCAATGTTATTCAACATTTAGATTGGTTTTTCATGTAATTAGTATCCTCTAGCTGCGAAGGTGAACAATATTTGAAACTAGTAGAGATCAGGCATCTGTCAACGTGATCAATACAAGTAGAAGATGATTAAAGTATACAAACAATAATGACGAAGTTAATGAAGAGGAGGATCAAATCAGAGGTTTAATAGAAAGCATCTTGGCGGCGGCACCGCTCTCTGTCTATGTTGATACTCTGGAAATTGCCTAACTCTAAATATCCTTTCGTAAATTTTTACAGCTTCCGTTATTTTAGAGAGTTAATAAGGAACACTAGTTCGTAATTCGTCTCTGCCTACACTTTGTTAGATTAATGAGGTTATTCACATAGACAAATTAAGCGATTGTGTGGAAAATTAAGCATAGTTACTTCCCTTCTAACAACTTAACCGGACTTGGTGGACCACTGCCGCGCCGAGTTTGCCGTATCCTTGAGATTAGTTGAAGTCTATGGGTAACTTTTGGTCTTCGGAAGGCATTTCATTCTTCTGTGCTTAACCCTCAGATGTCAAAAATAAACAGAATATCTAACATCTTATGCACCTACGTGTGTTCATCCGAGGGGTAAGTAAGCTCAGTGGCATTCGGAGGAGGAAAATCACTATACCTACAGTTTTGGTTCATTTGACCAGTTCAAACTGTTCGCAGAAATGTCCAGCGTTTATAACCAATTGTCAGTTGTTTATTGGGTCACTTATCCATACGTTTCTTGATACTAGGGTTGTGACTGAACCTCGCCTCCGCCTTCAGAAATTCGGAACCGCCGCAAGTTATCGTATTGCGTGCGACGCTGCTAAATTTGACAAATAGTTATGGGGCTTTGTCCCTTCTAGGATTTTTTTTCGTAGTTCACAAAATATACTGGCTCAACTACACACAATTTGCATTTTCTAAAATTTGTTAAACAGTAGTTTTTTTCCACCAACAATTCCGATAGTCTCCGCTTCCTCGGAAGTCAAACTCATCACCTACCCCTCCGCAAAGATGGCCTGCGTTACATCCCTAATTGATACAATATCATCACCTAGTTTATAACTCACACATTATATAATAAAAATATAATTGCTGATTAAATTGGTGCAATTTTTTGATCATTGGTAGATCCTTCTTTCACGCAAAAACTACTGAACGGATTAGGATGAAATTTGGAACACAGGTAGTTTATAACCTGGATTAACATATAGAATACTTTACTTAAGTCAACGCGGACGAAGTCGCCGGCATAAACTAGTTTGATATAAGACTCTACTGTGGTTATCATTTTCGCCAGCGTCACTGTTCATATTGCAGTAATTATTTGTCACGTATTTATATGTACTAGTGGTCGCCCGTGGTCGAAATTCGACCATAATTCATTAAACCTTCTTGATTGATACTGGCACGCAGAATGCACTATGGAAGTACCGCCCTCCGAAATAAAGAAAAAAACTGTCACCGTTTGTCAGTCAGACAGTCAGTCAGTTACCAAGTAGAAGTTACAAATGTGTGTGTGTCAAACGCATGGTAGTGTGTGTTGTTTTATTTATTGATATAATGTATTTTTTATGCATCAATTTAAAAAAATATTAGTATTCTGCACTCCTTCTGTATATAAACTATAAGTGTGCCAAATTGTATACTCCTCTATCCGCGCAATTTCCGTAAAAAGTGGTACAAAGTTTTTGCTTCACGTATTAATATATAGATAAACAATATTAAAACCTCCTTTCGCTTTTGTATCCAATTCAAATGGTTTTTTTTTTATTATACACCCTAGTTGGAAAACAAGCGTAATTACCCGCTTAGTATTATTACTGTAGCCTATATATAGATATAGGCTATAACAGTAACTACTTAATACTAAGCAGCGTGTTGCAAGTTGCCGACCTGAAGGGGTGTAGGACAGAGGGAGTTTGGGCTTCCTGTTCTCGCACTAATCGTAGGAAATGCAGCTATAGCCGCCAATCGTCTATACGAGGTACTACCCCGGTCAAGCGAGCTCGTATCTGAGGTGTAGACAATAGACGAATTGCAACAATTTCATGCATGTCGAAATTTTGATTCTACCCACCACAATCGGAAAACGTCTCTTACCTATAACACTTTAATCGTACCTGTAACAATAGGTATACCTAGCCTTGGCTTCTCTTATGGTGTCGTATAAAAAATGGACTACCAGAGGAAGCGCAATGTAAGACATACTAGTTATAACATAAAGTCGATGTAACTATATATATAGCCTGAGATAGATTTCATAAAAAAACGTCATAAATATTGAGCCATTCGTTTCGTTGAGCGGTCTTGGTCACAAATTAACACGTCCGCCTCTAACAGCCGAAGCCGGGAGAAAGCCCTATCATGTGCGTGCCCGAGACGCCCTTGGCCGGTTTTTTATGCACTTGGGTGGTATAAACACTTGGTTTTTTTTCTTGAGATTCCTTGCGTCAGACTCCTTTGTTCTAAATTAATAAAACTGTATTAAAACTTGTAGATAGATTGTGCTTGTTTTCCAGAGAGTTAATAACTTGCGACTTTTAATATCAGGTTGAAGACAGACTAGAAAGTAAGTTCCGCTAACCGGCTAAAGACAGGATAAAGTGTCAAACGTCACAGACCAGATTTCTTAGAATTCTATCCTCTGTGGACATCCTTCAGTGTCGTATGTACCTAGAAAAAAAAGGAATTCGTCGGAGTCTAAATAAAGATACGTAGGTACCAACATTTAAAAATAGCAAGACCTGACGTAAATGGTTAGATCGGTTCTCCGGAGGCCCCGAATTATTTATAACAGCGACAGTAAGTAGGTACTTTGTTAAGCTAATAGATGAAAAGAAAAACCGCATGCCATTCTTCCACCGACCGGAGCCTGTTGACTCGAGCAATTTGCACGCGCCGAAACAATTTGTTTTGTGCCTATTTGTATTGAGCTAGTTTTTATTTCCGCAATGGATACAGCGTTATTGTATCTACTACGTGCTACACGATTATCATCACCATCAAGTTTAATGATAAAGCTGTTTTTGTACTATGGCGAATTCGAATGGCATGAAGAAGCGACAAACAATACATACGTTTTAGAACTAAGAAGTTCTTTGACACGCTGCGGCTATAGTGCCCACATCGTAATACTCTGACTGTTGTATAGTCCCAAACTAAGCAACGCTTGTTGTTAGTCCCAAACTAAGCACCGCAATGGACCGGGAGCGATTCCAATGGCATCCAGACCTAGGCAAATTGCAAAAAGGCCAATTCCGAAATTGCCGCGGTGGGTATCGAACTCGCTAACACCTGGTGCAATGAGTCGACCGGTCTACTCTCAAACCACTGCGCCAAGCGATCGTCTAACTACTCGATCCCAGGCGGTCTACTTGATTTCAGTTGGCTGAAATTTAAAATCAGACTAATTTTCCTGTTCAAAATGTCAGTAAAGCAGTGATATCCGATTAGTTAAGCACGCGTCTTGCGGGCACCCAGGTACTAGGTTCAAACCCCGGCTCGTACTTCTTGGGTTTTTCGAAATCTATGTGCGAATCATAATTTACATAAGATGATTATCACTTGCTTACAGCGAAGGAAAACATTGTGAGGAAACCTGCATGTCTTAGAAAATCTTACCCATTTTCGAAAGACGTGTGAAATCCGCCAACCCGCACTGAGCCAGCGTGGTGGATTACAGCCTGCATCCCCCTCTTAGTGAGGAGAGGCCCGTGCCTAGGAAATGGCTAAATTATTATTATTAATGTCAGTATATTGTTTTAATTTTGCTTAAGATGATCTAAGCCTAACTCGTCTGTCCGTACATTCATTGGTATGAGTTTTAACAAGTTACAAGATGAAGTAATTAGCGTAGGCGCCATGTGCTCATCGCGGGGGTCGGCGGTGGCGGGTGCGCAGATGTAGCCCACGCGACACGAGGAACGGTGGTGCGATAAAAAGCAGGCGATGGCCGCGGGCGTGGGAACGAAGACACGTGGCGGCCGCGAGCTCATTCATGCATTTGATTCATAAATTGTACGCGTACTTTAAGGGCACACTCGATAGCAATCTGCGTTTAAGTTTTGACAATATCAGGATTCCAAGGTACACCTACCTATTAGTGAGGGTGTCCCAACAATTTTCCCTACAAAAACTTTTAAAGGTTTATTATAATTAAGCCCTTTTGACGTCCCACTCCTGAGCACGGGCCTCCCCTCACTACGAGGGGGATACAGGCCATAATCCACCACACTGGTCCAGTTGGTGAATACCTATATCACATGTCTTTCGAGAATTAGTTAGATTTTCTAAGACATGCAGATGTCCTCACGATGTTTTCCTTCAGCGTAAGCTAGCGATAATCATATAGAAAATATGATTCGCACATAGATTCCGAAAAACTTAGAAAGAAAGAAAGAAAACTTTATTGTGACTTGCAGATAGAATAAAATAATATATATATATAAAAAGGAAATAACAATAATAAAAAATTCTGCTCGCCACAAACGGACCCAATTCAACATGTGCTGGTGGTGCTAGAGGTGCTAGAGGTGCCAGCTAGGGTTTGATTCCAGGACCTATAAGACGCGTGCATAACCAATCGGCTATCACTGCTTTTTTAAAGGTTTACGTGTAATTTTTTCGTAGAAGATTTCGGAAGATGGAAAATTCTATGTCAGGTTATTTTATCAGGCGGAAACATAATATTTGCAGTATCAATGGTTGCAGTCCTCTTGCGAATCGAATTCAATTACTGGCAGAAGTGTATTGATACAAAACAATGAATATGAAACTGTACTCTACCGTGTAGAGCATGCCGAACAACACATAGGTTATTACAATATTTGTGCTGGATGTGCAATGCTACGGTCGCGGGTGACTGCTGCGGCGCCCGTTGCTATAAATCAGACCCGATTGAGGTCGAATAGGGTTGCCAGAGGACAGGCTTTCGCACAAACAGAAAATTTACTAAAAATAAAAAAAAAATAGAAAAATAGTCAATACTGTTCTGTTTTCTTGCGGATCCATTTGGACTCTCGAGCTTAGTAGCTATAGCTCTTTAGCTCTCTTGCTAAGCTAGTAGTCAAGTTTTCCCCGAACGATAGGTACTTAAATTGCATGTTTTATTCACGCCGGTAACTGCTTTGAAAAGATAAAGAATGGAGGAGACGTCCAGCGGATGAGGAAAGTAAGGAGTATTAACCGCCCTAAAACATTTTCAAATTTTCCATTTATTTTCTAGGATCTAACATTGCACGATTCACTAGGGTTGCCGCGGGTATTATTGTACCTACTAAACTTTCAAGGAAATACTTTAGTGTATATTATATCCGTTGAATATTTTCTTTCCTACGAAGCTGGCAAGCCTGGTGCACGATCGAGGTCGAGCCGGCCGCGGGTTATTTTTAAAATTGCGTGCACAATATTATGTGTTTAGGTGGAATATGATAATTGCGCCGAGAGGCGCCGTAAGCCGACACCGACTATGGGATTACAGGGCGCGCGCCGGCCGGGCCGCCTGCCTCGCTCGCCACGCATTACCACGCCTCGTTACCTACGGGGTTTACAGCCCTGGAACATTCGCCGCGGGGGACAGGTAATGTGCACTAACGTTATTAGCAACACACACAATCGAGTTGTTTTAAATACATACTAATTGGCGGTTCTTTCCTCGCGGTTACATTTTAACATGTCTGGAACTGTCGGAACTCAAGCTATCTCAGCAAGTGCGTCTACCAAGATCTTGAATTTGAGAAATTGTCGCTGACGACTATTGTATTTGTATTTATTAACCGTAATTGAATAGTTTATTTCGTAGCCTTTTAGATGGGTTATTCAGATTCAGCTGAGGCTCCTAGGTATATCTTTTACAGGTTCACCTACCTTTTTAAAACCCAATGACGTGGCTCATTGATGAGTTATATCTTTCATACCTCCATAACGATTTACCTACTCATATATATTAATATTTTAATCACAGGATTCACAGGAACTTATGATGAATTCAGTGCGGCGTTTGGTATAGTAAAACAAATACTTTTGTTTACAACGTGTCATAAAATAAAATTGAAAAAGTTTATGTGTTTATTCGCACAAATTACCATATACGTTAAAACAACTGTACATTTAAGCGCTGACAATGAAACTATCGAAATGACGATCAAACGGTAGAGGCATTATTTTGGTCATATCGTTAAAGGTTCGTGATTCGCCATAGAATACTAATCAATTTATTTGTATTGTTTTTTATGAATTCAGCAGTAAGTATGTAGCAGTAAGTATCTATGAATGTAGAGTATGCAGTAATAAATACCTACCGTAGTCGCGAAACCAATTTATTTTGTTTTAATCAGCGCGTGCCAGAGAGATGTTAATAGTCAAAGGCGCGTGCCTACCATAAACTCTTTTCACTGCTCTATTGTCATATTCTTCTACATCTATAGTTTAAATATTTATTTCTAGACTGTCAAATAGACGATCTTATTTCTCTTCCATTTTGTTAGATGGTTGCCATTGAGACAGCGGCTTCTTCAGGAATTTCACACCCATACCAAAAGTTCTTAATGAAACACTTTTTGTTATTTTTTCTGCCTGGTTTTGTATGTAGAGCTTCACCTAGCTAAATAAAAGCCCGAGGCGGTGAATTTATGATTTTTGTGACAGAAATTTCAACCTTATTTTGACACTGGGTAAGATGTATATTATATTATGAAGAGAGACAGACTAAGTCATGTACTGTATAGTGTGATATATTTTTTCAAGTGCATGCAATTTAAATTAATATTGAAGTATAATATATTTCTAGATATACAGGGTGTATGGAGGAATGTAAGCAAAACTGATGCCATAGATTCGACTCATAATTCTGGACCCCCAGAGTTGGAATTTTCCGTCGGTATTTTCATGAATGATGCTCAATATTTTCAGCAATGCCCCTCTTACAGCCTGTATAGATGACACTTTAACGTATTCTTGTCATAATTTCAACTATTATATCTATCCAGAAATAAAAACTACTTACCCGTGGATCTTATACAACAGTGACAAGCATGAAATAAAATTCATTATGCAGCTGGTTAACATTGAAAAGCTAAAAAGCGACGCCGCTAATAATTAGGTACAACGAAAACTTCAAATCATAACAAAACTATTATGGCGTCTATGAATAATGCTCTGATATTACAAATTAACATAATATTTTTTGTCGCGTCCTTTGGTGGTGGCCGCGGACAGGTACAAGCTATGAGGGTGCAGAATTCTTTGAATGGGCATTCTTGTCACACACACTTCACATTGTAATAGACTCTATATACTGAAGGATAAAGTTTCTAACTCTTCGGACGAGTTTAATCGTATTTGGAAAGAATAGAATACGGTCGGGTATTCAAATTTAAAATCTGATGACGAGACAGTAAAGTGCATTTTGGTACGTTTGCCGAGGTGCGAAGGTCGACAAAACTACTATCAATCAGTAAGGCGCCATTGAGGGTTGGTCGACGCCCGTGAGAAACCGTAAACACTTACCCGGTTTATCTGATAGATTTTTTTCGCTCAGCTGCAGGGCCAGTCAATTAATGGATTGCCCGTTACATCATTTATTTTTGGTTACCAATGCTTAGTATTAGGAGACTAATTTATCTGGAAGGGTTTGACAGGTAAGGTATTACAGATCGCCCTCACAAAGGAATGTGCCGTCTTATCATTGATTATGAATCCATAATCCGTCTTATGGGGTATGTAATTGTGGTGCGGCGCTTTTGATTTATTAACGAGGAGCCGGGCAATGATTTTATGATTGGAGGAGGTTGGAATTAACGAGTGTTTGATAACGTTGTAGGTATATTTTGATGAGTCGATTCATCAATGACAACAGGATTT
The DNA here is from genome assembly GCA_905147325.1 of Notodonta dromedarius. Taxonomy (NCBI): domain Eukaryota; kingdom Metazoa; phylum Arthropoda; class Insecta; order Lepidoptera; family Notodontidae; genus Notodonta; species Notodonta dromedarius. The sequence goes on along the minus strand of LR990165.1, from coordinate 8,045,813 downwards.
TTTCGCCGTTGATGACCATGACCGCTCGTTAATGCCATGACCCGATAAAACCTTGAGGAAGTGCCCTTTGTTTCTATGACTCTGCTAAAAGCAAGGAAAAGAAAACATTACTATCTGACTAGAAGAAAATGTTCAGAGTATAAAAATATGGCAACATACGATGCTTCATCTCTTATACTCTACATTATTAAGACAAGACTAAATCAAGCCAGATTTGTGTACAGAACACACATAACAAGATCGTATTGATTTGTCGAGTGCCTAGAACCGTGAGGTTCTAAGCGTTTTAGAATTGAAGACAAATATTTGACGGGGGTTGGTCTGGGCGGCGCGCCGTCGCACATGTGCGCATAAAAAACTGTGTGATGTGTGCGGAGTGAGGAGGTCGTGTTGACAGTGCGCATAGCTGCCACAAAGCGGTGCGCCGACCACCCCGGGGATGTCTCGTTATCATTTGAATAACTCCGGCTATCGCCATAACGTGACACACTTGGATCCTAAGCCGGATCGTCTGGTGGCTTATAAATAAAAAGGACCTGGCTGCTGTATTCTCTTTTTCTACATCGTATATAAATTATATACATACATTCGCATCTTCATTTTAAAAGCAATAAGCGTAAGATGTTGATAAGGCTTCATAGATAGCGACTAAAGAAACCGTTTGTAGACGTACGAATATTTCATACAACTATCGCTAAGTATATACAAATATATTCGCGATTATATATTCAAACGGCATAACGCTTTCGGTCCACGAATAGATAAAGATATGACATAAGTTTTATTATCGTTTCCGAATGTCCGTCGTGGAATTTCAACCCGGGCAGTCATATACCTACTTACAGACGGGTTGATGCATAGAAGCATGCATGGTCAGGAAGATGACGCAAAAGAGTATAAAATCGGAACTATTTTGGACATTGACACAGGCCGTTTTGTATGTATAACAACCTACGATATTTTAAATAAAATGTTCATGAATATTTGTATAATTTTCCGAATTCACAAACCGCTTTTCTCACTTAGGTAATAATGGTGCGTTTTAATGTTTAGGCTTTTGACACTACTTTCATAGAAAACACATAAAATGTATAAGTATTTAATAAAACAAAACGGGTGTGTGATAATAAATCACAAGCGAGGCACTGCAGTCGTTAGTTCGTGAGATGAATGTTATCAAAAGGAAGCCTTCTGTTTCATTAAATATTTAGTTTGTTTGGAAAATGCGAGTCTCGAGCCGAGTCCCGGTCGCGTAGCACTCGTAACAACATGTAAATCCCTGATTAGATATCATCCTTGGGAACTGACAACAAAATTAAATATATTTTCCGGTGTTCCACATTCTATTTGAGATTGTTTTATCTGTCATACGGGATCGCGATGAGACTTTATAAACAAACTATGTATTACTGGCCTATTTATAATTAGATATTAAATGATTTAAAGGTTATGTTAAGGTAATCCTAAAATTAGTAAATAGGTACTGACTATCGGTAAGGTTATTAGAATTTAAGTAATTGGACATTGAAAGATGGTATTAATGAATATCAAATAGATAAACTGTTTAAAATTACCAAAAATCTTGTGTGAATAATTGTGACAATTGATATTAAAATCAATTAACTATCGGTTACAATAGTTGTATTTTGTTTAACCCATCATACCTCCTTCACACACTCGTATGATCTATTATGAAACCGTAGACGATGACACCTCGACGAGTCTGTTAATTAGGCTTCTTGTGTGCGTCATGGTGGTACACAAACACACTAATACTGTTTACATAATGAGACGCTTCTGCCGCGATCCATTCTCACGACCCCAACACGGAGAAAAAATAGAAATTCCCAAAATTTTAACGCAATAGATACATTGTCTCTACATAAACAACGGTTGAATTTCACCGAAAAAACACAGCGGTCGTGTTGTGTGGAGACGGACTCATTCATTTTATGGTAAGTTATGATGTCTACATACGATATTGGTTATAAACATGTATAATGATTCGGAATTGGATGGTATCAAGAATTAAACCAGAAGTCACTGGAAATATAATGATTTATAACACATTTGAAATAAAAAGGCTTCTGTAAAAGCAGAAAACCAATTGTTATCTCGAGAATAAAAAATAATTTCAGGTATAATTAATGGTGAAGTAGGTACTTGTTATATAAACATAAATTACAGTAGATATTTAATTATACATTTTTATCCGACCATAATAATTATTAAGGAACTAAGTGCTCAAACGAGCATCCTTCATACCCATTTTACCACAACTACAGAACATTAAACGTGAAATGAAACAATAGAAAATTTAAGTATCAAGGAGTAAGATTGTTTATAAACAAGCCCGCTCCACACCACAGTGCCGCCATTACCCAAGGAATGTACATTCGACCAGCAATGCACTTTACGCCTTCTTTCAAAATTGATTGGTTATTCTCCTTTTGGCCGCCTTTTAACAACTATGCCTACCATCAAATTGTTATGTAACTTATTAATTATACTTCATACCGATTGATGGGAATTCTGGCCCATACTTTTAAATGGTTAATTGGGGCTTGACATTTTTCTTGAGCGTTGACCTAATAATTGTATGAAGCTAGATCAAATTGATGAGTCAACGTTTGATGCAATTAAACCATGGATTCCTACGGCTGTGCCATGGTGTTGCTACCACACACCATCGAATTGATACTCTAAATATTTAGCATTGTATGTTATAGCAGAAATATTTAGCACACTCTTTGTTAACAGTAAAAGTGTGTTGTATTTACAGTTACATGAGTTTTCGGAAACGATTAGGTGCTAAGCGGCCAATAAAATAATACTGTATTTGGACTTCCATATCGATAACATTGTTGCTTTGTAGATACATTTTTTTATAGATTCGAAAATATGGGATTAGGTATAGTTTGACCTATTGTTAAATCGCAAAATAACGAACAGATTACGATGTCGTTATAACACGTGTATTAGACACAGTTTGTTTTATGACCTAGTTTCTATGATTCGGTTTATGCGCTAAATACCTGCAGCTATATTACCACATGAGCTTTGAGTTTCAAACCAAATATATAGAGACGTTAAATACTATTATTTTACATGTAAACTATAGAATCGTTAAATACTAGTATTTTACGTGTGAACAGGTATTATTTTGCTCCCAACACGGTGCGTAATGCGGGAAAAATGCCGCCGCCTTGTAATTAGCACTATCCTCACGAGACACAACACAAATAGAATTGCTCTCTTTATGTTACTTGTGACACCGAAAGGGCAACGCACTAAATGACAAGTGGACACCGACTTCGAGTGGGAATGTCCGCGCCACAGTATCAGAGCGATCCACTGCGATTAAGTACCTATATAGTAGGCAACTTTAGATAACCGAATATCAAACATTACCGACTATAGGTGTTATTTGAGCAACATATAAGTTGCTTGATTTCTAAGTCAGTAGAGCCTCTGTCGTGCGCGGATTCTTAACAACAACTTTCACATACATCCTAAGCTTAGATGAGCTTTTATTTATTTACAAACTCCATTCGTTCCCAATAACGGAACAAGTAAAGATCAATAAATAAATCCATTCCTTGTAATTCTCACAGTTTGCCCCGTCGCGTCGGCTGTGCTGAACCTCATTCCATTCAACAATTGTCACTGTCTCGCGCACAGCTCGCCCCATAAGCGCGTCTCTCTCCATGGCTTTGTGTGGAACCGCCCTCGCTTGACGATTCTGAGAATCGGGCTCGTGGCATTTTTTAGAACGCATAATAATTTGATCGGGAAATATTTATGGAAGGGGTGGCCGGACGCGGACTAGCCCGACGAGTCAATTATCAACCACTCGCACCAACGCAGCGCGCCTGAAAGCGGCGCGGGCGCAATGGGTGGCTATGCCGACGCAGCGATGTTAACTCACAATTTATGACGAAGATAGGTAGACGGAGGGTGGAATTTCACATGATTTCATTCTCTTTTTTGTTAATGCCCTATATCATTATTAACGTGTATAAATAATGTTTTTATACATCCGAAGTAGATAATGTTTTTTTCTTGCAATTTGTGGGTAATGCGGTTCCTAATTTTAATATGCTGGAATGTACTGCTTCATATCAAAAAAATGCGTAATATATATTAATTTGTATCCCTCACTAGCTTCTCTATAATATTACTAAAACGGTAAGTAAGGAGAGGTTCGAATAGGTGTTCTTCTGCGGTGCTCTATCTTCTGCAAACATTGTATCCGAACGTGAGATGTGATTCGTAGCAGTGGTGCTACGGCGTTTCTGCTACGGATTCCGTAGCAGCATGTAATAAATGCACTGGCAATTCATAGAGTCGTATCATCTTATTACCTAGTACTTTATCTAGGTACCTTGCGCATTGTGTATTTAGGCACAATTGCATATTTTTTTATATTTCCGTCCCTACTAATGTTTACAAATTTCAATTTTTTTTTGTATGGTCTAGGGACATAGGCTGTGAACGTGGTGTGTACAAAGTCTAGTTGTCTCTGCATACGCCTCTATCCAAATTGATTTTAGTAATATTTTTGGCAAACTGCTTGCGTGTAAATAAAGATAAAAAATTAAAAACCTCTCTAACATCTCCACATACCTATTTTATTGCAGCAAAATGTTAATCGCAATACTCTACTCATTCCGTTACATAGAACAATGCTGCGTACAAAAAAGCGTACACGAGTTGAACCGAGGAGCGCCGACCGAGACCCGATAATAAAACAATAAAAACCACGCTATCATGAGCACAATATCGTTTCTGCTAATTTGTCGCGCACGGAGGCGGCACCGTGGAGACGTTTCCGGTGCATGTGCAACACAATGCTGAATGGACCCACAAATAGCGTATGAATGAGCGAGTAACACATGTGCCAGGACCTACCCCCACTGAACGGCCACATGCCACGGTACATTGTCTTATGCAAACGGAATTACGTTCATTCACTAATTTGTGACGGACTTCGGGGAACGCGTGTTTCACGCGCCGAAATGTTTCGTGGAACCAAATCGGTCGCTTCCGTTTGTTTTTGTTTTAGAGTTCCGAACTTCGGCCTCAAACTTGGCGGGGCACTGGTGTGACCCCGATACCAACAAGTAATCTGTGCCGTTCATTAAAATAGTTGGTATCATTCAATATGTTGCTAACAATAATACCTATACAATACAATTAATTAAATCTAATTAATTATCAAATGTCATAAAACAAAAGTTGTTGTTTATGATGTTATTAATACAGTAGGTACTGCCAGGCTGTCAGTGTTTTACCAGTAACCCTATATATCAAGATATGCATAGCAACACTAGCATTAGCAAGCCTAAAAACTTTATCAAACTCATTAACTGAATTATTTTATCGAGCAAAATTAAACAATTTAATTGAAAATAAAAGTGACAAACCGTACCACCTAAAAAACAAAACAGCGGCTTTACGATAAGATGACAATCAAAACATAATTCAGAATTCCCTGAAAGTAAAAGAGTATCCTCATAATTTCGTAACAGATGAGGACATATTGGCAAACTCAAAAAAGGGTACGAATATAAACACAACAAAACCCTTTCTTGAACCACTGGTACGTGTTACAAATTGTTATTCCTGGATTATTATCCATCGTATTGCTTCCTGTGATTTTCACTTTTGCTTGAAGCTTCAATTGTTGAATATACCTGCTGGACAATGGACAAATCGACAGGTACCGAGGGTATTGACAATTCGGTCTTCTGAACAGTTATTGGCCACGTCTCGCTGGCGCCAGACAAACCTATTGTTATATCGACCATTAGTTGTTCAGTGAGGGATGCTGCTCAATTGTTGGCAACTTCCTGGGGGATCATTTGTGAATTGGGAACTCCGTTTTGTTTAGGTGGCGCTTGTAAAGTATTCTCGTAGGTACTTTGTGTTTTAAGAGTGAATAGTTCATTGTCACTAATTTGGTGAAGCATTGTCATTTTAACCAGCTTTTGGTTCGAAGACATCATGACGTGAATGCGCAAAACGTAAATCTTCGCAGATAAAATCCATTTAAAATAGAAAATAATTATGCTTATTGTACTAATTCCATTATTTCCCAAACAAAGCAGTAATGCGTGCAATGGATCGTTGCAACGAAATCTAATTACTATACAAGGTTCTCAAGTGTTCATTAAAGTTATAGCCGCGTGGCTCTATATGTACTATCTACACGAACTTTTATGTATATTTTTTCTCATGCCTGATCCGTTGATAACGCGACCATTCATATTGTTTGCACTATGTATCGTATTATCACTGTACCGGATACGATTCGTCTCGCCGCCTTCCCGACTCTTATCGGAGTAGTCCCAATAAACTTTATTTATAAATGAACACAAGATCTTGTTTATAATCGACTTACTTCATTATTGCCGATTATAAAGACGCCAAGCAATTATTGGAATCATTTTAGACTGTTTATTTTGATTCCATGGTTGTTTTATTCCCAGATGACGTTGTAATTTCTATATTGGAGTGGTAATATAAATAAATTGCAGCTAATTTCGCGAATATTCACATCATTGATCCAAACCCGCATCGTTAGGGTTGGCAGAAATGACTTAATTGGAACATAAATAAGGCCGATGCAACGGGCGTTGGTGATATATTTACGCCGGCAAATAGAGGTCACGTGGCGCAAATTCGCTACAATTGCCTGATAGGGCACCCTAATCAGGCGAATGGGATGTCGAACGACGTGATTATTATGTTACACATCTGTACCACACAACTATATCAACTTCAATGGGGGCGCCAATAACGGATAGACGAAATTTACTATTTATTGAGCCTCGACGTTTTTTTTGGGTGTTTCATTAGTAGTAAAATCGATAAGCGAAACCATTGGAATATGTTACCGACGAAATGGCGCCCCTTCCTTGAAGGACCGCATAAACTAAACAGCTATGCGCAATTCAGATTGCCGTATCGTGGGAACATCGGCGCTTATTGACAATGATAAATGAAAGTGACAAATATATGGCGGGCTGGAGCCGCAGCGAAGCCATCGTCTGCATCAAAAGTAATATGTATTTTAACATTGATTACGCAGGACATATCATTATAATAGTGTCGATGCACGTTTCACATCACCTAGTTCCCATGCGCACAGCGTTGGTTTTCCCATGTTATCATGTCATGTCACTCCATCCATAGGTCAGTGCTTTTCGATAAACCATCGGTATTTTGTGCATATGTGCGTGCATCATGCCATGGCGTTCAACACTATAAATATGGCATTGCCATGACGTAATCGGGGCCCATAGAATGTGTCATGCGCGCAATAACCAAACGTTGTTAGTAGTCTTTTTAAATACATTTCATGTTTCGTAACTGTGATCGTATTATTAATGTATAAGGTATTGCAACACTGACAAACATTTTAGACACTGTACCTTATAAGTCAACTATCTTTTTTATCGTTTTCTCAATTCTAGGGATCGCGACTATTACGGATCGCTTTCCAAATCAAACCTTCATAAAGCACTGTGAACCACCTCGTAGAAATTGTATTAAGTTCGAGTAAGGGACACAAAAATCACTTGAACTGAAAGTTGGAGTATGGTGCTCTCTATCAGCGGTTAAAGGCGTTTGATAAATTAAGATTGTTAATATGGAATCCTGTTTTATCAGAAAGTGAGGAGCTAGAGAATGTCTCCGGCGCATGCGTGCAGGCAAACGAAATAAAACGTTGAAGACGGCATTCCCGACAAGTGGCGGCGCATACTATAGGTAGGCAGTATATTTGTGTTATAAATTTTACGGGCGATACAAGACAACTGTTTGCACAGCCAGTAGGAATTTTGTGAGCTGTATGTCACTAAAGTTTTGTCAAATACACCCTATATACATAAATTATGCAGGTATCTCGACACTTTCCCCGTTAATTGTATGAAGTTATTTTTTTGTAAATTGTAGATACTACTGTTTGTAAAAAATATTTACTGTTGCCTAATAAATCACAGTAGTAATGATACAGACTTGATATATATGTCGCAGATGGATGGCAATATGTATGGCAATAGGTATATATGAACTGGGAGAGGAAAACATTGCTACATTGTACATACGAATAGCGTTGGGTAAAGAACAGCTGATCCCCAAAGACATCCATACATTTCCATATTCTACTATAAATAGCTTTTGTTATTTTCGGTAAGCGTTTGCAAGCAACACATTTGTTTAATTGCCCATTATTTAAATAATCCCTAGCCATATGAGAGACTGACGATACCATATAAATAAACAGTGGCGCCGCAGGGGGTCGCGCGGTGGTGATCATTTTTCATAGAATTTGTCGATCCTCATAACACTATAGCAGTACATTACAGACTAAAGACTTTTGATACGCATGGGAATGTTTTAAATTACTACGTACAAAGGTATAGCTTAATATTGATATCCAATTCGATTTCATCAATCAATATCGATTGTAATTGAGCTACAATTGTGTGTGGAAAGACCACGTCTTAGGACAGTTAGCCCCAAATTTCTGAAATAAAATGTTAGACTGAGTTTGCATTATAAGTTGCTTTTGCGACTAGGGACTTTAGTTCAAGTTTTGATCGAATTTTTCCATCCATTTCACAGCAGTATCCTTAGCGGAAATAGCTTTACTCGTGAATCTATAGAGACATTCGATCACTCGTTCAGTATTTGAATACTTTCATAACTCATACTAAGGCTATTACACTTTATTACGGGAGCCATAAAGAACAGGCAGGTCGATTGCACACTTGAAGCATTAACCTGTCATAAAAATAAATCTTAAACAGGACAATAGCACTAAACGGTGACATAACGAATGTAATCGGTCACATTGACTTGAACGCCCGCTGAATCCATGGCTATTGAGGCAAAGCAACCCACCTCACGAGACAAACGAGAGCGTGGGACCGCCGCGGTGGCATTCACTAATGGCCGCTCAAAATCATCTTATTACATTTGTATTACTGGGCATTTTTTGCACACTATACAGCAATAAGATTACCCGTGCCGCACAAAAGATGGGCGATGCAATCTTTGCACTTTTTGCGGCGATTGCTGATATTGTTATTGATAGCGACGTATGCCATATTGCGATATAGATACGAGTATATAATGCAATTTTAGATTTCGGTAATGATACCGCTACTTCCGAGTACTGGAATGGGTGTGTTGCGATATTGTGATATGTATCATTCGTTAAGTACAGTACCGACGATTCTTCAATCTGTATTGTCACATTCGTGATGTTTTCTACGTGACTGAATAATAGGAGTGCTGGGTCGCCGTGGGGCGGCGCCCAGGGCAGGCCAGCCTGCTCCAGGAATGCGACTTCGCCAACTATCACACGCCCAACATGAGTTGGATCTTTTTTAAAGGGCGCGATTCCTGGAAGCTTCTCCCCAGCGGTCGGAGGCTGGCGCTCCGTCCATTGTGCCGCGGCCGGCTAGTTTTGATCTTATTGTTAATGGGACGCCAAGTTTTTTCAACCGTCTTCGGAAAAAAGGTATCATAGGACCCCAGCGGAAACGTTACGGACCCTTGTGAAGTAAAATGGATATACGTTCTACGAAGGAGGTGTTATTTTAATCGTAGGTCGGCTTTGTTGTCCAGGAATGTAGATGGCCTGTCATAATTTTAATGGGCAGTTTCTCAGACTCTATGAACCTGATGGTGCGCACGACCTGAATATTCATCAGCGCCGCTGCTGCGTTCTGACCAGCTCGAACGCAAGCATAACAGTTATGATAGAAGGGCACATCCAATGCACACTAGATTAGATCCTACCTAGTATAAGCAAATTAAACAAAACCATTATGATTTATAAGTACCTAGTTACGTTTAGAATTTTCACAAAAAAATTTCAGTGGTGACTATTGACTATTTTTTTTAAGCCCAAGAGTACTACGGACATTGACGAACGGCGGCTTCTCATGTTTTCAAAATAAATACACTAAGAAAAGTGTCACAATCCTTTGTTAAATATTATGGTTGGTCCCTGTATGCTATAATATGCAAGGGTTGATCTATGAATACCTTTAGAACTTTCACCACCTCGAAACGTGATCCAACAAAGAGGGCATCTAAAAAGTTTTCAAATAATGCACAACAGATAATGCGGGTTAAATCACCTCATTGGCGAACACCGTGGGCCTTTCATCGGTATCTGTTTGGTGGTTGATGTGAAACAATAAATAATGAATACGCGTCGGCTATCGGTGCCACACACGATGCGCTCGGTAATGTCATTAAATTGCAAGCCGCATGCGCGGTACACGCGAGATGATAAAGATGTGAACTAGCTGTAGCATGCGGCTGCATCCGAATGACTGTAAGTTAAAATATTTATTTTTAATGAGATTGACCAAAGACCTAAACAACTTATGCGCTAACTAACTACTACAAACTTTATACATATCAACAAAATCTTCAATCATTTCTCCGCAATAACTTCTCTCAGAGGAGGTATTCACAATTGACGGAAAGTTTCCATGTTGGCATCAACAGCTTCCATCCTTCTTCTAATTCATATGTAAAAGAAGGATAGAAGCTGTCGTTTTCTACATTGGGAACTTTTCGTCAACTGTGAATATCCCTTCTTGATCTAAATCGGGGACTTCGTTGAGGGCGCGAGATTTGGGTGACTGACAGGCATTGCGGCAAGTGGTGACAGCAAACACATGATGAGTGAGTCTATTAGTACCTACATATATGAGATGGATGCAGTAGAAAATAAAAATGCATAGTTGATAGTAGGTACCTAGTAGCAACTGGCGATAAAGAAAAGACAAATGTAAAAAGACAAGCCCGCTTAGTTTCTTGCCGGATCTTCTCAGTCGAGGTCGCGTTCCGATCCGGTTGTAGATATAAGAAAAAAAATGAAAATTGACAATTTGTAAGTGCCCCCGTAGGCCTAAACAAAATAAACGATTTGAATTTGAAATTTGAATTATCAGAAATTGGCCAGAAGTTAGCTTAGCTTCATCCTAGTAAAAATTGCAGGAAAATATCTTACTAGGTTCCCATATTAATTGCAGCAAATATTTTTCAACAGACTTACCTACTTGAACAGAATTGAAGCTAATATTTTTAGGCGTAAGTGACTGCATATAAAAAGAAACCTTTCAACTATTCTCAGAGGGCGAAAGCCAGTCTCAGATTATAGCCCATAATATCGGATCACCAGTACCGGTTCCAATGTCGGTCGGGCGATTTGAATGAATTGGAATTCCTTAAAAAGTACCTCCGCGTTTTCGCGAAAGGAGACTCTATGCAGGTAATATAAGTACGTGTTTCCTGCTGTGCAAATACATTATTTTGATTAATCGCGCTCTATCACGACACAAATGAAGCGATTATAAAACAAACGAGGCGTGATGTCATATAATTTCAGGATTCCTTTGCCGCACTTCCCACCGCTCGGCGCTCGCGGGCGAGGCATAATGAGTGGTTGTTAAAATTATGAATGGAACATCTTCGGGGCGGCGTCTGTGTGCGTGTAAGCCGCTCGCGGTACCTCGACGCACACACACAACCCCGCCGGAATTCTTATCGGGCGGCATGTGTGAAAGCCTGTTGGGTACTATCTGATGCTTATTTGAATCTTATTCTGGAACATTCTTTCGCTCGATACCTTCCTTCGCATACCTAAAAAGCTATTACATTGTATGATTCAGCAAATACTTGGAGTTTAAACACCGATTATAACATCATATCAAATATTAACGTTTTGTGCATTGTCACTTTATTTACTAATGATATGATGAGATCGATGAGCTAAAAAGCATAATACATATCTGAGGGACTAATTAAAATGTCGTACGAACAACTACATGCCTACTAAATCAATTTACATCATGGACAGTAACTATTTAATATTCGAAATAACGGAATCATTACATACCCCATCCTCACAATATTATGATAAAACTAGTTTCTGCCCGCGACTTCGTCCGCGTAGACTTGAGTAAAGTATTCTATGTGGTAATCCAGGTTATAAACTAACTGTGTTCAAAATTTCATCCAAATCCGTTCCGTAGTTTTTGCGTGAAAGATTAACAAACATACATCCACACTCACAAACTTTCGCATTTATAATATTATATATTAGGACTAGCTGAGCCCGCGACTTCGTCCGCGTAGAATTTAACTTAACAAAAAAGCCTGCTCCCGCGTTCTGAGCCCGCACGACAGAAACCATTTTATTTTTTTAAATTTTGTTTTTCTAAAATAAAAGTAGCCTAAGTTACTGCTTATAACATCAGCTATCTACCAGTGAAAGTCCCGTCAAAATCGGTCCAGCCGTTTCGGAGATTACCCGGAACAAACACACAGACAGACAGACAGACAGACAGACAATTTTTTTTTTAAATCGCGTTTTTGCTATAGGTGTCGTATGTACTTTCATATGCATTTAGTGAAAAGGTGTTATTTTGATATTACAAACAGACACTCCAATTTTATTTATTTGTATAGATAAACCTTATGGTGGTTCAGGATTCCAATTTATTGACTGTACCTTCTACGTAAGCGTCCTCTTAGTATTACGGCCATAACACTGTAAGTAAACAATAAATACATGTTTGTACTTTAAATTAAGTAAGTTTAAGTACTGTACAATAATTATATTACCCAATGCGTTCCTACACATCGTTCTATTCTTGGAAGTAAGTAATGTTTTATCAAAAGGAGTGGGGGCCTCTATATGAAGGAATTTTTAAGCCCAATTAGTGGCCGGCTTCCATTAACGACTTCATTTACAACTGGATGAGTAACTTGCGGCTTTATATTCAATCATGTGGGCATCGCGGGGCATCCGGTGCCCACAATTGTCCAATAAACGGTGATCATATGCCTATTAATATTGTGCACACTTTAAAACAATCGCTTACCTTTGTACGTACATATATTTACATTTACATATTATAAGTAGACTAATAACTTAATGTAACAAAAACGTAATAAGTAGATATATGTGCCTATCTATGATGGTTACAAATTTTACATGGGGGTTTTGAACACATGTCTCATAAGATTTTTATACTCAACATGAAAATAATAAAACCTGTCGCTGTTAGTGAAGTAACGACTCCCCTAAATTCTCATTCCGTACAGAAGAAGTTAATCAACTAATATTATTATCTTTAAAATTAAAATAATAGAACACAATTGAATGAAGCCGACTAGTGACAGAAGAAGACTAAATACATCCTTCTAATATTACAAATGTAAAAGTGGGTATGTTCATTACTCAATCACGCAAAAACGGCTGAACGGATTTCGATGAAATTTAGCACACAGATAGTTTATAACCTGGATTAACACGGGATACTTAAGTCCATGCAGACGAAGTCGCGGGCAGGAGCTAGTAAACTATGAATAGCAAACATCTTGAATTAGAGATTATTTTGTTTCTAGGGAAAACTTTGTATGGACCAGTATTGGAATCATAAAAATATCTAAACAAATCAATAAACCAATCCATTATTATAGTAAACCGCTTCAATTACTCCAGAAATTGCTGTTTAAAGTAATATTACGCATTTAAATACCATGCTCGTGTCCATACAATTGCGCACATCCAACCACACTGGACCCAACAGATGGAATGCTGTTCGGACTAGCCGGCTAGCATTTAGAAATGTCATTTATTAATCATTTGAAATGATAATCGATGGCTTTCTAATCTAATGTTTGTTTTAGATGTTTGATTTTAAATTTTTTTTTGAAATGTTATTGTCTTTGTAGTTCGGCTTGCATGACTAGGTAATTATACTACGGTATTCCTGCATTCAGGTTTTTTTTTGTCTTTTTTTAGGTACTCTAAGGATATTTTCATTTATTTTCCTTGACGTGGGTTACGCACGGCTGTATTCACAAACAATACTTGTCTAAGTAAAGGAAAGTTTGACATTTCTCTATGCGTTGTTTCTTCACGTGCTCTATGAGACCTCATAGTATCGTCTGTGAATACGGGCCATAGTCATTAAGACTTGCGTTAACGAAGATTGACCTATCATAGCATGATATAAGAATTTCCAGAGAGAATAGTCAACGCTCACATTTTTACTTCTCTTCATTCATATATAGGGATGTCTAAACCGCCATTCGGTGTCTAAAAGCAACCAATTTTCTGTCTGCATTACAGTATATTGGTATTTATATTACACAACCGCCGAAGATAGCATTAATCTATAGATAAACAAAGAAATGTGTGCGGCGAATGTTTTTATTGTTAATCGATACTTTCTGAATAGCGTTTAATTACCGCGCCTAGGTATGTCCCAACACTTAGTGCTTAGTTACAAATTATTAGATACTAGTTGTGATGCCTGACTATCCATAGTTGATACATCGATAGTTGACCTTGAAAACTAGCCACAATATAGGGCTATCGATACTGGCACCTAATAATATTGATGACAGATACTTTCGATAGCATCACTATAGCGTGTTTTATTGAAATCAAAGTAGATACTTTAGTCAAAATTCAAAATTTTAAACTCATTTATTTTTTGCCACAAGTGTACAATGGTGTTATAATACATAAGATATCGCTGTAACATACCTGAATATTAATAGAACTACTGTTTCTTTAATTACAATTTATTACTATGTGAATTTAAATATTAAATTTGCATGCCAGTTACTAATCCTTGCCATCAATAATATTGAAACTATCGATATTATGACTAGTTTTCGAAATCACGATATATAGTATTGGCAACCTATCGATAGACAATCGATGGTTAGGCAACACTATATACTAGTATATCCACCTGCTGTGCAGCCCAACTTTAAATAAACACCGTTACTAGTTCGAAGCTTGTTGTTTTTAAACTACTTTAAAGTGGTTAATAAGTAGGTAGGTACTGCTTGACTCAATAACCCTTTTAAAACCTTGGTCCTTACCATGTTCCCTACGCTATGAATTGCTTGACCTTTAAGGCATCTTATTGCTCGATAGAATTTCTGATCGAAACCAATGGTTTAAAACTTTTTGTTTTCCCTCGAACGTCACCACCTTTAAGATACTCGAGTCATTACATGTTGGGCGCCGAAATGTTTCAGCTGATTAACCGAGATAAATGGACACTAATCGCTCTGTAGATAGTGAAATCCGCCCATTACGGGTTCGAGTGGGCAAAGCCGACCACCGCGCCTGCGGCATCGCACGCATCGCCCAAAAAACCGAGACGTAACATAATATTTCCCAAGGAGCCTTTTATTTATTAGTGGAGCAAGACTCGGGACCGGCGCCGCGACAACTACACTTCCCAGAATCGAACATCGACGTGTCGGCGGCGCGGGCGCAACGCCGTTACATCTATGAAAAAAAAAACAATATTTATGTCGATGAAAAACTTGGGATACGAGATTGTATTTATCTGAGCACTGTGAGCTATGCGCCGCTACGCGCTTTTTGTTTAGATCCCGATTTGCCAGGAATCCGCAGGTACCGTGGAGGAAAGTTAATGGCCATATGGGCGTGGCTGTTCCCTATTAGCAGTAGTAAACGCCGTATTACACGTACTAGCTGTAGGTGAAACCACAGAGCGTTCTTTCCAAGGTATGTGTATGACAATGGCAGTCCTGCGGAGAGGGTCGAGTTTTGATTGATAACAACCACAATAGCAATTGCATGCTGAGGTCGTTTAGTACATTTTCTATACCACCATATTCACCAATCAAAATTGAATTTCGTGAAGGATATTATACAGAATTCTGATCAAAAATTTAAGGATCAATCATTATCATTATGCCAGCTCGAAGATGAGGAATCAATATAATGTTAGTGTGTGACACATAAGGGTGGCCGACGTCCGTACTCTTGGCTGGGCAATGAAGCGGGACCGCCTCTTCAACAAATAGGATCGCTTCGTTTCCTATCAAGTTGAACTAAGCTGGATAAAACCGAGATGAACAACCTTATACACTGGCACATCAAACTCCACAAAATATTGTGAAAGGTAACTTGGATAATTCGATTTTAATAGTTCTGCTACGAAACCGTAAATTTCTGGTCTACATACTACTTGCAAAACCTCCAAGAACTCGACTCCAACTTAAAGAGCAATTTTGGGTGGTATAACTTAGGAGTATAATCACGAACATGGTGAATTCTGCCAATATGCTTTATTGACTTACCTACATGAATAAAAAAAAAATGTTTTTGATTTTGCACGGGTGGCATAGGTAACTCCGCTAATGGGGGTCATTACAAACCATTACAGTGACATTACAAAGCATGTTCAAAAAACTGCGTTGTAAATAATTTAAAAAGTAATTAAATTTAGAAAAAAATATAAGTAGGTACATATTTTTATCTAGTGTTTTTTATTTCAGGCTAAATACATCTCGCGGTTTGGGACGCTTGGTTACCAGATGGTGTAAGCAAACGGATCAGTGCAAGGAACCCAATCACGATGTTTCTCTGAAAAGCCCATTGACAAAAGTCGGAATTCCATTTCACTTCCTCACACGAGCCGAACGCTAACTATCGCCTTTGTGTGCTTACGTAACATCCTAATCGAGGGAAGCTGCCGACAATCACGCGGGAATGGGCCCTCATTCAGTTAGAAAGCGTACAAACTTATTCGTGATTCAACAGTTAGAGCTTACCCTAAAGTCCGTCATCCTAAGGTATCTAGGTAAGGGTCTTCACGCACTTGTATTTTGTCAATCACAATCCTAAAGGAGCTCGGGAATGCCGTTTTGTTTGGTGCAAGGAGGGATGACAAGCATGGAGCCAGCGTATTTAATTAAATATTTACGATTATATTAAGTCTCTTTCTGATTTACAGAAGTACACAGTGAATCTTGTCTTGAAATGTCAATTAAGGTATGCATATTTATTAATTATCTATTAAAATTTAGTGGTCATCACAGTAGTAAAAATAAAAACCCGGCTTCACAGTATTCAAGACGTATCTCTTAAGATATTGGCTTTCGAGTAGTGTTGCCTTACTATCGATTGCCTATCGATAGGTTGACAATACTATCGTGACCTCGAAAAATTGTCACAATATCGAAAGCCGTATTGATACTATTAAAATTTTACAATACTATCGATACTATCGATAGTATCTATCCAAGAAATTGAGCGATACTATTGATAAAGTGCAATACTATCGATAGTTTTACTACATCGATATTTACCCAAAGTTCAATAGTATTGCACCGGAATTTTAGTTCATTAGTATATTGAAAATAGTTGTATTATCTAGTAACTTTCCGTTATTGTATACTGTAGATTTAATAATAAGTACCTAATCTCAATTTATGCGACTGCGATTAGTTTGACCAAGAGTGCAGAGTTGTAAAATTTCAATAGTATCGA
Source organism: Notodonta dromedarius (assembly GCA_905147325.1). Taxonomy (NCBI): domain Eukaryota; kingdom Metazoa; phylum Arthropoda; class Insecta; order Lepidoptera; family Notodontidae; genus Notodonta; species Notodonta dromedarius. The sequence goes on along the minus strand of LR990165.1, from coordinate 8,028,448 downwards.
TAAGGCTATCGATATTGTGACTATTTTTCGAGGTCAACTATCGATACATCAACTATCGATTTTTAGGCAACACTACTTTCGAGTTTGAGTAGAAAGAACCTACATTAGACATTAAAAAAAAAGCGCACTTCATGCACGTTATTCCTCTTTGGTCAAGTGTGAGTCAACGTCGATGGCCACAGATATTATCTCTATGGCCGCAATTGTCTTTAATGTTCCTGTAGATTTAACAAATGTGCTATTTTAATATTATTCGCTCACCGACCCTAAATTGTGTCTCGTGTTTATAACCAAATTTAATTTCTAACCACGTTGTTTACTAAAGTTGTATCCTATTGTTTTTCGCGACGACACGCAGACGCAGCAGTCAACTTACACGCCGCACCAATACTACGCCAGTGTGAAAGCACCCTAAGTCCTCAATGGCCCTTTCTATTGACAAACAGTCCCGGTTTATATTCTAAAATACCGAGGAATGTGTTCATTCATAACCCGTGGTTTAGTGTTGAGCTTCACGATTAGAATGTATTATGGAGTGGACATGGAAGTTGTAGCCAATATTTAACATACGATTAACAGCTGATAATAACTTCAATTGCGGTCTCACTTTCCTTTAATAAAATAATTTTGTGAATGAAATCGAAAGATTAACTTATTATAGTAATAAATACATATTAGTACCTATTTAAATACAAATCAACATAATATGGGCGAATAGAGCGGTCCTATCGGAAGCTGCGATCTTTTGCGACCAACCTTTGGATGGAGGGAATTGGTAGGTAGTTACCTACATTATAAAATTACTGTAAAACATGTGTTTTTAATATATAATCTCAACGATTTATAAATCATAAGTATACCTAATCTAATTAAAAGAGGTAAAATCAACGTTGGCAAGATTAGAAGAGATCTATTATTTTTTGCAACGCTTGTGCATCGAAGCATGCGCACATAAAATGACTTGCTCCAGACTACATAATAATTAGTTTTGAAAACGATAAAAAAACTAATGGAACACGTATTTTATCCCGTTCCTATCTGATTTTATGTTGGATATTCTAGGTACTAGATACATAAAATAATTGAGAGGTAATTTTTATTATAGGTACATTAATTAAAAATAACTAGGTATGCTTACTGTGTGCATAAACTGTGGTTAATCAGCGTATACCAATAAGCAATAGACGCCGCATAGCCGGGCACCCCCATTTAGGTGTTCCCACTGCATATATTGTAGGTATAAGAGCGTTTTCACATTATCCGATCCGATATCGGTGTCCGACGCCGATCCGATATCGGGGTAAGTTAAATGTATGAAATATGTACCTGTCTATATCCGATATCGGGCCGGACAATATGAAAGACAGGTACATATTTCATACATTTTACTTACCCCGATATCGGATCGGATAATGTGAAAACGCTCTAACCGTACCTGACATTTTGATTGGTCCATTCACCGCTCGACCTTGAACAAACCAATCAGTAGTCGCCGTCTTCCACTATACCCCGTCAACTTTTGAAGTAAGCGGTGTTTTGTCTTACTAGTCTGTGTTAATAAATAATCTATACAAATAAATAAAATTGGAGTGTCTGTTTGTAATATCAAAATAACACCTTTTCACTAAATGCATATGAAAGTACATACGACACCTATAGCAAAAACGCGATTTAAATTTGTTTTTGTCTGTCTGTCTGTCTGTCTGTGTGTTTGTTCCGGGTAGTCTCCGACACGGCTGGATCGATTTTGACGGGACTTTCACTGGTAGATAGCTGATGTTATAGGCAGTAACTTAGGCTACTTTTATTTTAGAAAAAAGGGTCCTTTCGCGCGGGCTCAGAACGCAGGAGCGGGCTACTTTTTTAAGTTAAATTCCACGCGGACGAAGTCGCGGGCTCAGCTAGTGTAAATTAAATTACAATCGATTACCATAAGCTATGAAAATTACTTTAGTAGATAGACAGATAACTGATGATGATGAAGTATTTACCGGAGAGATATAAACATAGTATGTGTTAGAATCCCGCGCTTGTGGCGCACCCTGACGACCTATGAAGATAGTAGCCGGGTCATGAATTCCGGTTCAGGTTTTTGGAAAAAAACACATTTCAAAAATATCCGAATAATAGTAGGCACTTATCCAGAATTGAATAAAAACGGCAGATTCCCTAATCAAAGCAACTATGCTCCTCTAATTTGAGCGCAGGATATTAAATTACTTAATGATAGTGATAACTCACATAAAACATACCGGCCACGTTAAGAAATTCTTTGATAAAATCATTATTATACTATAACACCTACGCGGTTCCCAATCTTCGTTCATCAAACGTATCGAACGGCCTTTTCCAATCAATTAATTCCGAAGCCAGGTACCAAGTGTAAAAAAGGGATGAACATACAGGTTGATGTTAAAGAAAAACATTACTTTTATAACGCTAGCTTTTGTCTACGGCTCTAACTGCTCTACTAAAGACTACTTTCTGCATCTCGCATCCTAATGGTCTGTGTTTTGTTTTCGAAACATAATATACCTATAAATTATGTTTTCTCAAAATATTATTAATTATTGGCAAGGAGTATCTAATGAAATTCATAAAGACTAGATCTTGCGATAGCTTAGTCTAATTATAATTACGTAACTACGTGTGTCATTATTAAAAAACATACGAAGTAACCTACCTAGTTAGTTGCTGAAGCTCTAATTGTATGTAATAACGTTACTTCCCTACATATCATATTGTTAAGGACTAAGATGCCGCAATCTCAAAAAAAATCTAGCCACTCTAAGTCATAAACGTACTGCTAGATTTTGATTAAAGTCAACTTATTAACAACTAGCTGTGCCCACCGACTTCGTCCGCGTAGTATTTAACTTAACAACAATTTCGGGATTATCAGGATAAAAGGTATCCCATGTGTTAATCCCGGTTATAAACGATCTGTGTTCAAAATTTCATCCAAATCCGTTCTGTAGTTTTTGCCTGAAAGAGTAACAAACATACATCCACACTCACAAACTTTCGCATTTATAATATTAGTAGGATTTGAAAACAGTTGCTTATCAATATTTTTTATTAAATTTTGAACGCAACCTGTATACAAATATCCGACCGAATCAAAATAAGAAAGCGCCACGTAAACTGGTCGAGTGAATGCACTTGACACTGTAATAAATAGAAGAGCATCGGCGAACAAAGGGCGCAGGCCGAAGTATTTCGGCGGCGGCGGCGGCGGCGCGGGCGCACCGCTCTCACACCGGCGTAAGCCGATTGTCGCCGGCTAGCTGTAATCTGTTTTTGTTACCTTACAACCGTGCGCTTTTTTAAACTTTTCCGGGAGTTATTGAGGTGTCACTGAGACGATTTTGTAACTCCTTTGTGATGTTCCAACGGATTTAGGGGGAATGTTATGGAATGCAATATGATTGTACTATGATACCATGACAAACGCACATAATTTGTATCACCTACAACATAAACTGGAATTTTAAAAGATTGGGTGACATTTATTTTGAATTGATTTACCTATCTCAGAAAATAAAGTTAGAGCACCATTTATAATTTCAAAGTATTTATGTATATGAAGAAATGTATAGCTACCAATGTATGTGATTTTGTTTCTGGTATAAACAATATCTAGGTTAATTTGAAAACTCTTTGGCTTCAATCTGGTGTTTCCAATTCCAACAAAACTGAGGTACATTTTCCGTCTATTGGTACCTTTACTGGTACCGGTAACCAAATTTAAGATTTTTCGGTCTTTAATCTGACTGTTTGTATCGACTGAAACCGCCACTGACCAGTTCAATGTCATCATCATCATCATCAACTTAAGAGCGATGCTCTTGTCGGTGGAGTTTTTTCCATTCACTGCGATTTTCAATGTTCAATGTGCCTCCCAAAAAATAAATTAAGTCAGATAGTGTAAAAGCCTAGAGAACTCAAAAGTCCTAAGTCTAGACAAGCTGTAATAAGCCGTGGGCTACTCACAAACTACTTACACTGTGGCTCGTATTCACAAACATTACTATGAGGTCTCACAGTGCGTATGAATGGAGAGCGCATTGAGAAATGTCAAACTTTCAATAGTGTTGGTCCTCAGGACAAGTATTTTTGTTAATATAACCTTATTTTGTATATGTAGTTACTACCTTCGCCTATCCTACTAATATTATAAATGCGAAAGTTTGTGAGTGTGGATGTATGTATGTATGTATGTATGTATGTATGTTTGTTACTCCTTCACGCAAAAACTACTGAACGGATTTGGATGAAATTTGGAACACAGATAGATTATAACCGGGATTAACATATAGGATACTTTTTAACCCAATAATTCAATACTACGCGGATGAAGTAGCGGGGCACAGCTAGTAAGAAATATAAATACCTAACAATTGATTCCACTATTTAATGTTAAAATAATTCAAAATTACATACATTATCATTATCACGAATCACTGTCGCTTCCCGAATAATTCGCCAATAATGATAGTCCAGTAGCAGCCGGCGTAGCTTCCTTACTCGATGCTGCTCCGCTCTTACTCGCTATATTGCTATTTGAACTAGTTTCTGGTACACTTTTTGTCTCATTTTGTGCAACTGCTTTCTTGCTTTTGACGAGATTGGCCAACGCTGGCTTTTTGGACATCACTCCAATGCTTTTGTTCCAGGATTGGTTCTTTATGGTAGTGCTACGTTGTGGTGCGACCTCTTTTTTGGAAGTCTTCGCGGGCGGACCGTCGTCCGCATCAACGTCTTCTATAATTTCTTCGACAACCTTTTTGTTGGCTGAAGGATTATTAAATTTTATAGATCTGAAAATATAAAATAGTCTGTTTACCATCATAGCTTTTTAATGCTGTACAAAAATGAAACAAGTACTCCATATTACGATCTTTAAATCCAGGATACAGAATTCAGGTTGAAAACTGAGATCAGTGGCATGCACACATTTGGTCAGGTAATTCAAATTCAAATTAAAAAATTCAAATATTTTTATTTCAAATAGGCCAGATAAACTGGCACTTTTAAAAAGTCAAGAGCTAGGTGCATGCTCCAAAACAAAATCCTATGGAGAAGAACATGCAAGAAACTCCATGGATAATTTTATTCTTTTCTCTTTTTTAGCTTCCTCCTAAGCTTCCTACTACCCTCAATGAGGTATGCAATATGCCTTGATTTTGGAATGTGAGCCATTCCCACTCCAGACAGACATAATATAACCAAACACGTGTAAAAAAATACAAACAAAAAGGGCCTGGATCATGTCCGGGAAAAGCGGCGGCTGTGCACACTCTGTGCGCAACCATTAAAAAAAAATATATATATATAACCAAACACAGACATATATGAGGGAATTAGGGGTGTATATTTTGCTGTAGAGAGTAATGGCTTTATATGTGATAAAGTCGTGAGCAAAACAAGATTTACCTTTGTGCATTCTTGACACCCCTCGCCTCCCCCCATGTTAAAAAATTCGCTACGTACAGACATAGCTATGGCTCTAGTTAGATTTGCCCATGGATCAGATATAACTTACTTAATAAATTCATTGTCTTCTCTCTCCTCCCTCGCCTTCCGCTCTTCAGAGGACTCGGGTTGGAACTGCCGCAGCATGCCCTCGTAGTCCACAGTGCGCTGGCGCCTGTTCAACTCTTTCAACTCCTCCAAGCTCTCCAGCAACTCTATCTCCTGCTTCGACTGCTCTGTTCTGTATTCTGAAAACAATACGACACAATTTTGTTTGATTAAGTATGATCACCATGTGTTAATCCATATCTAAAAAGATATGCATTAAGTGACAAAACTAGATATGTTGGCCCATATGCTAGTGTTGTGAGAGTCTCAACATGTAGAGTCATGAAATTATTTAACCACTAGCTGAGCCCGCGACTTCGTCCGCGTGGAATTAAACTTAACAAATAAGCCCGCTCCCGCGTTCTGAGCCCGCGCGCCATAACCCATTTTTTCATTTTTTTTAATTTTGTTTTTCTAAAATAAAAGAAGCCTAAGTTACTGCGTATAACATCAGCTATCTACCAGTGAAAGTCCCGTTAATATCGGTCTACCCGTTTCGGAGATACTCTTTGATTTCATGTGTTTTTATTTTTTTACGCGAAACCCTAATTGTTTTTCAAAAATTAAAGTAGCCTAAGTTACTCCCTATTACATCAGCTATCTGCCAGTGAAAGTCCCGTCAAAATCGGTCCAGCCGTTTCGGAGATTACCCGGAACAAACACACAGACAGACAGACAGACAAAATTTTTTTAAATCGCGTTTTTGCTATATTTGTCGTATGTACTTTCATATGCATTTAGTGAAAAGGTGTTATTTTGATATTACAAACAGACACTCCAATTTTATTTATTTGTATAGATAATAACATATTTATTCTAATAACCAGCAACATTATTTAATTACTTACTTACTTACTTAAACAAGTATACATAAATAAAAACTAAATCACCAACCGCATGGTCCCAAAACTAAATGCTTGTTCTATAGATACGGTACAATGGAATGTTGGCTACTTGTAGCCCAAGCGGTAGTCAAAGACAATAAATAAAAGAAAACTATAAGTATTCATACCTAATAACTTCATAGGGTTATTAGCTTCCTCTTCCTTCTGTTCGTCTTCTTCCCTCTTTGCCTGCTCCTCGGCCAGTTTAAGAGCCATGAAGTTCCGAGTTGCACCCGCTTCAATCTCATAATCCGTGTTCTTAGGATCCGTCTTAAATGATATCTCTTGGAGACACCTCGTGCACTGGAAATTAGGTAATTAACGCCTTAATTACAACCATAATGTTGACAACACAAACAACAGGCATATGTAAATATACCTATCTATGTATAACTGGATAAATATCAACTCTAATCCTCCTAATACCCTAAAAGGGCTTAAACTCAGTAATGCTCCTACTAAGAATGTATTAAATGATCAACAGGGGGCAATCCCAGTGACAACCACATCAGGTAAAAAACTAAATGCACTCACAGGAATCAAATAATATTTTTAGTCTCTAGATTTTGCAGTAATTATTTCTAAATTCTTCTTTGGTTCTATTGGTCCAAGGTTCAAAAATCATTCAACAAATGGTACCTACCTACTAAGATCTGTAGCATGAACTCTTTTAACATGTATCATATACTTAATATCTATATCAGGATATGATACACACAAAATAGAGACAACTAATAAAATATTTAAGTAGTCATGGTTATGCATATTTGCAAGTGAACTTACCTACAGGCACTATTTTAAAGCAAAATGTTGAGCCATTCAGTGCACTTGACTATGTTCAGAGGTATTCCAAGATGTAATCTCACTCACCTTAATGTAAAATCTATAAATCCTGATACCAAGATAGTCCTGATTTTCAACATCCTCTTTCCTGGCATTGAACTTTTTCCCCTTATATATGTACTCCCCACACGTAGCACATCGCATGTTGAAGGGTGCCATCAACCGAACAGTGTACTGACGGTTTTTGGCCAATTTCATGCGAGGGATCTTCGATGGATCGAAGTCTGGGGGATAGTATTTCTGAAAAATTATATATACACTGTTAGCAATAGGTACATTTGATTGTAATAGACATTTTACAGAAAGGTGTACTTACGTTTAAAACTTTTCTTTCAGACATTTTTAACTAATTGATATTTATAAAACTCTTGAATGAAATTGGAACTGAAACTGAATTCCTGTAAATAAACACGTCGCCTCACAATGGATGGCCTCCGTTCTTGACATATTTATTTTGACAATAAAAGCTTGACAGTTGACAGCGGCAAGACTTGCATTATGGATTTGCTTTTTGCATTTAGCCCGTATGCATATTTTCGATGTTTTCGAGAGTTTCTTTCTGTTTTCTGTGCATCAAGCATACAGAGATACAGAGTAATCATAATATAGTATCTATGACAATACGTAGTTTGTATTTATAAGTCTAAGATCAAGCACATGAATATAGCAACACTATTATAGTAACACTAGCTGTGCCCCGCGACTTCATCCGCGTAGTATTGGATTATTGGGTTAAAAAGTATCCTATATGTTAATCCCGGTTATAAACTATGTGTTCAAAATTTCATCCAAATCCGTTCAGTAGTTTTTGCGTGAAAGAGTAACAAACATACATCCACACTCACAAACTTTCGCATTTATAATATTAGTAGGAGGTAGGATAGTAGGATTTAGAAATACCACTGAGGTGTATAGAAACGTCTCTGATAGAAACACAGAACTTTAATACCTACAGTACTTGAGTAAAGGTTTGATTGAACATGAAACTTGACAGTTCATGCTTCTTTGGTTTCACTGTGGGTTTGAACTTTGAACTCTTGTTTTCACATAACTCTGTGACCTTCACACATGAACCTATTATCTTCTTCCTTGCACAGACTTAGCACGAGTTCGCACTGGACGAAACATTAGAGCGTTTTCACATTATCCGATCCGATATCGGTGTCGGACGCCGATCCGATATCGGGGTAAGTAAAATGTATGAAATATGTACCTGTCTATATCCGATATCGGGCCGGACAATATGAAAGACAGGTACATATTTCATACATTTTACTTACCCCGATATCGGATCGGCGTCCGACACCGATATCGGATCGGATAATGTGAACTTCCTTTATCAAAGGTGAAAACGCTCTTACACAAATGTTATCGATTACTCCTCAACAATGACCAACATCACATCCCGGATATTTATAAATATTAAATAGGATGATCATAACAATAATTATTAGTATCTTAGATAGCATGTAGGTATCAACTAAATATTATTTCGTTGTATAATAATTAAATAATCAACATTACTTAATTTTAGCGCTAGCAACACTAGCGCCAAAACATCAATAGCTAATTATTAATATTTTATTTACATAATGTTCTAAATTATTATCTCAGATTGTTGTAGTTTAATTACGAATACTTTATTTTGTTTACGTAACACTAATTATTTTATTTAGGAATGATATTGAGTTTATTCTTGTACCATGACAGCTATACTGACAGCGCTTTCAAATAATTCGGTACTTGTCAAAATATTTATGTATAAATAGGGTAGAAATAACGTGCACGGTGCATTTGATTTACGACCGTCGACGGATCAACTTGGGTAAGAGCAAAAACTCTGGCTAAATATATTTCTATAACAATATTAGTTTTGTGCTTCATTTGTGTAAAAGTCTATCGCCACCTTCTGTTACACTTCAGAAGTGGGATAGTGAAAAATGTCGGGACCTTATGCTGCTGGTCTCGGTATAAAAAGAAGGAACAGTGACGAGTTGACGTCGGAGGATGATCAATCCGAAGAAAACCAGAATTTTTTTTCTGTACACCATACCACGCCCATACCAAGAAAAAGACGCAGAATTACACATGCTGATGCAGAAGTTATACCCAAATTCCAACCTGAAGATAATACCAGTAACATCGGTAGCTGGTTACATAAGATAGATCAGCTTGGTGAAATTTATGGGTGGGACTCCACCGAGCGGCAGTTCGTAATGCAACTACGTCTGCGCGGTTCTGCTAGACGCTGGTATGAAGATCTTGACGATTATAACCTCAACTGGGAAGAATGGAAACGCTCTCTGGAAATTGCTTTTCCAAGATCAGTAGACTACGTGGACAGACTTGAAGTTATGCTTACAAGAACAAAGAAGGATACTGAAACTATGACTAAGTACTACCATGACAAATTATCGCTCATCAAAAAATGCGATATTGATGGTATAAACGCTATTTCTTGTATAATTCGTGGTCTCCCGATGGAGCTGCGTGCCAATGCTAAGGCATACCGATGCCAGTCACCAGAGTTGCTTTACCACGGGTATTTGTCATCACTTGAAAATTACCGAAGAGTTGAAGCTACATCAATTAAGAAATCAGTATGGAGAAGAGGAACATACGAGGCGAGCTCGACAGTAGCGGCAGCATCCCAACAGTCTGGAGTGAAACGCTGCTTTGCTTGTCGAAGAGTGGGCCACGAAGCACGTGACTGTCGTGCTTCACTTCGCTGCGACACGTGCCAGCGCTTCGGGCACTCCTCTACCAGCTGCTGGTTTGCGGCCAACGCAGGATCATCGCGACAGCGGACTCAAATACCACGGGTAAGTCACGTTATGTTTACAACTACTAATGTTTTTTTGAGCATTTACAAACGCCTTGTATACGTCGGCAGTGAACAAATCAATGCTTACATTGACACTGGGAGTAAACTTAATATTTTAACGCAGGAAATGGCTGTGCTTCTAAAAATTGATATTGCACCATCTGCCGTTGTAATGAGAGGATTTGGAGGTGGTCACTCTCGATCACTAGGAAAATCTCGTATAAATGTATTTCTGGATAACGTGTGTTTAAGCGGTGATATAGAAATTACTGATTATGATTTAGCTGACATAGACTTGATTATTGGACAACCCATGATTAATCAACCAGGCATAAGTTTAGTAACCACTACAGATTCTGCTATATTTATCGAAACTCAATTAATAGACGATTGCTTAAAGTCTGTTAAGTTGGAAAATTTAGATTTTGATTTTAAATATTGTATTTACACAAAATGTGATGTCAACATACCAGCAGGAAACAGTGACTTAATCAAAGTGTATGTGGATATCGAATGTAATGATAAAAATTTACTTTTTCTGACAAACTCTGTGTACCTTCAATTAGGAAAATTATGTTATGTAATACCTGGAGGTGTTATCGGCATCGAAGGATATTTAAAACTTATAAACATTGGTAATGAACCTATTTTTTTTAATGCCCGTAAATTAATAGCGCGTGCTGAACTTATCACGTATACACCAATAAAACGTAATAATATAATGGCCATAGCCCCTCTTTCAAAGACCCTTATAAATCCCAAATTGACAGATATCGGTGATATAGATGTAGATATCGAAGAATTAGAAAATAAAGATTTTGGTAGACTCATGGCCTTACTTGAAAAATATAGTTTTCTTTTTGCAAAGAATACTAGGGATTTAGGTAGTACAGATCTGATAAAAATGCATATCCAAACTACCACTGACAAACCAGTTTACTGTAAGCCCTATAGATTATCGCATAAAGAGAACGAAATTGTAAATGAGAAGGTCCAGGATTTAATAGAAGCTGGAATAGTACGCGATTCTATATCTGAGTATGCTAGCCCGGTAATATTAGTTCGGAAAAAAGATGGGGATTTCAGATTGTGCATAGATTATAGAGCTTTGAACACGCATACTATAAAGGATCGATACCCCTTACCCCACATTGACGACCAAGTCTCAAAATTATCAGGCAAATGTTATTTTACCACTCTCGATCTTGCCCAAGGTTACTATCAAGTTCAAATTTCGGAAGAATCTATATCCAAAACTGCGTTCGTAACACCTACCGGACAATATGAGTTCCTAAAAATGCCTTTTGGGTTGGCTAATGCACCAGCCGTATTCTCTAGATTAATTCGTATTGCGCTTAATGACGTAAGAAATGACGTGGCTACATATCTTGATGACGTCATGTTACCAACAACCACCATAGAGGCCGGAATAGATTTACTAGAAAATGTTTTTAATCTCTTGCAAAAAGCTAATTTAAAACTAAATTTAAAAAAATGCTCCTTTTTAAAATCGAGTGTTAACTATCTTGGTCATGAAATTTCCGCAGGCACCATTAGACCGGGGCTTACTAAAATTAACTGTGTCTCTGAATATCGACGTCCAAAAAATGTCCATGAAATACGTCAATTTATTGGATTAACCTCTTACTTTAGAAAGTTCATACGTGGTTTCGCTGAAATCGCGCTTCCCTTAACAAAACTTACAAAAAAGGACGTAGAATGGACCTGGGGCTCAGAACAGGAAAACGCTTTTCAAACTTTGAAACTTAGGTTAGTTGAAAGGCCGGTTCTAGGCATCTACGATAGTAAGGCAGCAACCGAATTACATACCGATGCAAGTAAATTAGGATTAGGTGGTATTCTTATGCAACAACAGTCAGACGGTTCATTAAAACCAATAGCATATTTTAGTAGGGTAACATCGAAGGAGGAACAGTTTTACCATAGCTATGAGCTTGAGACCTTAGCGGTTGTAGAATCATTAAAGAGATTTCGCATTTATTTAGTTGGAATACCTGTCGAAGTTATTACTGACTGCGCAGCTCTACGAACTACCCTGGTAAAGAAAGACTTAATTCCCCGTATAGCACGTTGGTGGTTGACGATACAAGACTTTGATTTGCACATAGAATATAGACCGGGAGAGCGAATGAAACATGTCGATGCATTAAGTAGAAACCCTCACTCAGAGTTAATTTTCCACATTAATGAATCTGACTGGCTAGTTACACTCCAATTACAAGACGAACAATTACAGGCTATAATTAAACAACTACGTGAAAATACTACTAATCCAGAAATAATAAATAATTACATAATTAAAGACGATATCTTGTATAGGAAAACAATCCACGGTGAACGTTTTATTATACCCAAACTAGCTAAATTTGGTCTCTTGCAAAAATTTCACGATCAAATAGGACACCCTGGGTTTGATAGGTGTGAAAAAACGGTGAAAGCTCAATTTTGGTTTCCAGGAATGACACGATTTATAAGAAAATATATTAAGTCTTGTCTCCAGTGCGCATATGGAAAGTCTAATTATGGTAAAACACAAGGAGAGTTATACCCAATTAAAAAAATACCCGTGCCTATGCACACTCTCCACGCCGACCATTTAGGTCCTTTTGTTAAAACTAGAAAAGGGAACACGTACGTTCTAGTAGTAATAGATTCTTTTACCAAATTTGTATTTGAAAGGCCTGTTAGAAACTGCAGCTCTATAGAAACAATTAAACAGTTAAAAGAAATAATCACACTATTTGGCCAACCTGCAAGAGTTATAACAGATAGAGGGACTGCTTTCACTAGCCGTTATTTTAAACAATTTGCAGAAGAATCTCAGTTCAAACATATTTTGAATGCAATAGCAAGCCCTAGATCAAATGGTCAAGTTGAACGTGTCAATCGCACTATTATCGACGGCCTGAACACTATGTCTGAAAGTGAGAATCTGTGGGACGAAAAACTTGCCGACGTAATCTGGGGCATAAATAATACCCCGAACGCAACGACTACATTTTCTCCATTCAAGCTCAGGTTTAAGCATGTTATAGGCATATAAATAAAAATGACAAATAAAAAGAAATAATGTATTACATAAAATAGATGATATCGAAGTTTTTTTTTATCATAAAATATATAAATCTCTAAACTTATATAAGATTAATAATCATTGATATTCTAAACCCAAAACGTAGATCATCATTGCTTGATACACTGACACAAGTCCACAGATTAGAGATATGTAGGTTATGACTTTGATCAAGAATCTTTTTCTTATGGATATAGTAGTCTGTGTGACGTGACTTTTGATGCAGCAGTCTGTGTGACGTGACTTTTGATGCAGCAGTCTGTGTGACGTGACTTTTGATGCAGCAGTCTGTGTGACGTGACTTTTGATGCAGCAGTCTGTGTGACGTGAGTTTTGATGCAGTAGTCTGTGTGACGTATCTGCAGTAAATGTTGTGTTTCTATGGCTGGGAGTTAATATAATAGTGTCTGTGTGACAAACCTGAATATAAAAATCTATGCTATCTAGGTAAAACGAAGTAAAATAAAGGTATAGGTCTACCAGAATCTCATGGCATTAAAAAATATAAAAAAAATGTGACTTTCATATGGCAATGTCCATTGTCACCTGCCAAATCAAAGTACAAGGTTTGTCAACCGCTGTTGAGATTTTGTGATATCTTCTTGGCAATTTATTGTTTTTGTGAAAATGTCGAAAAAGCCACTTCGATCTCAAGCGAGAAATATTGTTTTCAATGTGTATCGTAAAATAAGGGAAGAAGAAGGCGTAAATCAAACTCAATCTTTGATTTTAAAGCGCGTCGTAGAGTTGACCGGTAAGTTGGACTGAGTTGTTTTGATACTTTTAGTTTATTTTATATTTTTCTTACTTAATTATAGCTTCTTTATAGGGGTTTCCAGTACTACTATACGGCGAATCATAGGTGAGGGCACATCGAACGATGGTGTATTTTCCACGCCTGGTAAAAAGAGGAGAGGGGGGAAGAAGAAAATCAACTTGGACAGTTTCGATTTACAGTTGATAAAGAATAAAGTAAATGAATTCTATACAGTTCGGAAGGAAATTCCAACAGTAATGAAACTGTTACAAATTCTTCGACAAGAAATTGATTTCAACGGTGGGAGAGAATCTTTGAGGTAAGAAAAATATTAAGTAATAATCCTTCTCACTCGTAAGATGAGGCTTGTGTCCTGCAGTGGGACGTATATAGACTGATGTTGATGTTGATGATTGGCTAAGCTATCGTTTCAGTAACATGATAAATTTTATTATTTTTTACAGACTTATACTTAAGGAGATAGGTTTTGAATATGTTAAATGCCAATCAAAAAGGATCATTTTGATGGAGAGAGATGACATAAAACTTCAAAGATATAAGTTTTTGAAGCGTATAAAGGAAAACCGCGAAGCTGAAGAGCAAAATAAATTGGATGTAATTTATTTAGATGAAACTTATATTCATGGTTCATGTTCTGTGAACAAGTGCTGGCAAAGCAAAGATATTGCAGGTCCATCTAAAAGCATATCACTTGGAACGAGGTGGATTATTGTAAACGCTGGTGGAGAAAATGGCTTTGTACCAAATTGTTGTCTGGTGTACAGGTCAACAAGTGTATCTGCTGACTATCACCACGACATGAATAAGGACAATTTTACAAAATGGGTGACAGAGAAGCTAATTCCAAATTTGACAAGACCTTCACTAATCGTTATGGACAATGCTAGTTATCATTCCGTACGTTTGAACAAACCGCCCACACAAGCCAATCGTATCGCTGATATAAAAGAATGGCTTCGTGCAAATGATGTACATTATGATGATCTTTGGCGTAAATGTCAACTACTTGAAGTAGTGAAACAAAACATGTCTGCGCCCTTATATGAGATAGATGAAGTATTAAAATCGCACGGTCACGAAGTTTTAAGGCTCCCACCTTATCATTGCACATTGAATCCTATAGAAATGATTTGGGGTATAATGAAGCAAAAAGTTGCTGATAAAAATGTTAATAGGCCTGCAAGTGACATTAAATTATTAACAGAAGAAGCTTTCTCACAAATCGGTGCAGAGGATTGGCGAAAATGTTGTGAACATGTAAAGAAAACTGAAAACGATTTCTTCGAGAAAGATAAAATAATTGAAATGCTGGAAGAGCGATTTATAATAAATACCTCTTTATCTTCATCATCTGATGAAGAACAAGAAATGCAAGTGGAGTTCTTGGAATCATTTTCTAGTTCTGAATGAGTTATTAACTTTTAACCGATATTATTGTTGCGACCTAGAAACTATTTGGTCAAATATCTCGAAGGATCCTTATTTTATCAGCTTTATACAAAAACGCATTGTTAGTCTAGATGTACTCCATCGATTAATTATGAAAGGTCTCAAAAATTGAATGTTCGAGATTGTAGGTATAAGGTGAACGCCTTTGCGTTATCGGCGCGACGGCGGCGAATACCTACTCGCGAACGAATACAAAGGAAAGCCAACAATGAGTCTCGGGATCGTTCGATTGCGATTATTATTACTTACATACCTCCGAGAATGTTCAGGAAAACACCAGCTCGCATCTTTATTCGATATATAAGAAGTCGACGACGGGCAGCGAGTTAGTTACTTCTTGGAAGCGACAGTGTACGGAACTAAAGTAAGCGAACGAAGAGCAATATACCAGTGACCTGAGCGATAATATTGGAATACTGCGAGTCTGCTAATTGATTCGGAACGGTGCTTGTTGTGTGTAACTAGTGTAGTGCTGTGTATTTGTCGAGTTTGTGGAGAGCGAAATAAACCCTTTTTACACGTTTAACGGCATTAATTGTACCTACCCCTGTACGTGTACGTAACATTATAATAAATTAGTACATAAAGTAATATATGATTGGATTTATTTTCTTTGTCATATTTTCCTATGTTAAGAACCCGATGTATAACAACATTCTTCATACACATACCTAGTATACTTCATGTTAATTAATGACTAAAGATATAAATAAAACTTAAACAGTATCAAGATCGTTTAATCCAATTTCCCCAGTATTGCACACAACAAATTTTTATTTCCCCATTTGCCATGAGATTCTGGTAGACCTATAAACGAAAATTATTAAGTCTATGTGACAAGCCAAGTGGACAAGTCTGTGTGACAAAGCTAATCTTGTGTAAAAATTGCAACTATACATATAAGTCGATTGTGACACATGCTGAGTAGATAAGGTAAAGGCAGTACTTACAGTTGGAACAATTGTGGGTACCTAATAAGAAATAAACACTAACCACCGATATTCTCTCGCTGCAATGCTTATATGCTAGCCACTGCAAAATAATCCTGCGTGCTTATTTTTTTTCCTAACAGGTAAATGATAACAGCGGTGACAACAAAAATCCATCTGAACGTCGTGGGACACAGCCGTTGCAGGATGGCCGAGTGTTATCGATTACTCCTCAACAATGACCAACATCACATCCCGGATATTTATAAATATTAAATAGGATGATCATAACAATAATTATTAGTATCTTAGATAGCATGTAGGTATCAACTAAATATTATTTCGTTGTATAATAATTAAATAATCAACATTACTTAATTTTAGCGCTAGCAACACTAGCGCCAAAACATCAATAGCTAATTATTAATATTTTATTTACATAATGTTCTAAATTATTATCTCAGATTGTTGTAGTTTAATTACGAATACTTTATTTTGTTTACGTAACACTAATTATTTTATTTAGGAATGATATTGAGTTTATTCTTGTACCATGACAGCTATACTGACAGCGCTTTCAAATAATTCGGTACTTGTCAAAATATTTATGTATAAATAGGGTAGAAATAACGTGCACGGTGCATTTGATTTACGACCGTCGACGGATCAACTTGGGTAAGAGCAAAAACTCTGGCTAAATATATTTCTATAACAATATTAGTTTTGTGCTTCATTTGTGTAAAAGTCTATCGCCACCTTCTGTTACACAAAACATGTTTTCTATTTTTTTTTTTTAAATAAAATAGAGACATTGCGAACTCACGGTTATAAACACTTGTGTTGCCTTCATAATATGAGCAGAATAGATTTCGTCATAGCATAAAGGCAACATAGAGGTTCCGCGTGTTGTGAAAAATGCTATCGATAAATCTTGTCGAGTAGGTATAGGTCTACCAGAATCTCATGGCAAATGGGGAAATAAAAATTTGTTGTGTGCAATACTGGGGAAATTGGATTAAACGATCTTGATACTGTTTAATTTTTATTTATATATTTAGTCATTAATTAACATAAAGTATACTAGGTATGTGTATGAAATTGTTGTTATGCATCGGGTTCTTAACATAGGAAAATATGACAAAAAAAATAAATCCAATCATATATTACTTTATGTACTAATTTATTATAATGTTACGTACACGTACAGGGGTAGGTACAATTAATGCCGTTAAACGTGTAAAAAGGGTTTATTTCGCTCTCCACAAACTCGACAAATACACAGTACTAGTTCACTACTAGTACACTAGTTCACTAAGACTAGTTACACACAACAAGCACCGTTCCGAATCACTTAGCAGACTCGCAGTATTCCAATATTATCGCTCAGGTCACTGGTATAATTGCTTTTCGTTCGCTTACTTGAGTTCCGTACACAAAATGATCAAAATGATCCTTTTTGATTGGCATTTAAAATATTCAAAACCTGTCTCCTTAAGTATAAGTCTGTAAAAAATAATAAAATTTATCATGTTACTGAAACGATAGCTTAGTCAATCATCAACATCAACATCAGTCTAAATACTCGTACGTCCCACTGCAGGGCACAGGCCTCGTCTTACGAGTGAGAAGGATTATTACTTAATATTTTTCTTACCTCAGAGATTCTCTCCCTCCGTTGAAATCAATTTCTTGTCGAAGAATTTTTAACAGTTTTATTTCTGTTGGAATTTCCTTCCGAACTGTATAAAATTCATTTACTTTATTCCTTATCAACTGTAAATCGAAACTGTCCAAGTTGATTTTCTTCTTCCCCGCTCTCCTCTTTTTACCAGGCGTGGAAAATACACCATCGTTCGATGTGCACTCACCTATGATTCGCCGTATAGTAGTACTGAAAACCCCTATAAAGAAGCTATAATTAAGTAAGATAAATATAAAATAAACTAAAAGTATCAAAACAACTCAGTCCAACTTACCGGTCAACTCTACGACGCGCTTTAAAATCAAAGATTGAGTTTGATTTACGCCTTCTTCTTCCCTTATTTTACGATACACATTGAAAACAATATTTCTCGCTTGAGATCGAAGTGGCTTTTTCGACATTTTCACAAAAACAATAAATTGCCAAGAAGATATCACAAAATCTCAACAGCGGTTGACAAACCTTGTACTTTGATTTGGCAGGTGACAATTGACATTGCCATATGAAAATCACATTTTTTTATATTTTTTTAATGCCATGAGATTCTGGTAGACCTATAGTATGGAGTCAGATCCCAGTTGCCCCAGACCTACGTCATGATAGGAAAGATAAAGTTTTTAGGATCGGTAGTATAACATAAACATAGAAAGGAATGGATACTCGCTAAGCTGAAAGCGGGGCCGTTTTTCAGGTAGCAGGTATCAAAGGTGGAAAAAAAACATGCTAACTTACGTCATTTTAGGAAGGCTGAACTTTATATACCTATATTATTATATAAGTATAATATTTTACAATATTTTCCAATGAGCAAGACAAATCTGACGGGCCAAACATCCTCCCAGACTCGTTAAAAGTTCCGCTGTGCGAGGGAGCGCGAGAGCATTATTCAAGTAAATTCAATATTATTTAAATATAAATAAATATTGAATTTAAATATAAATAATAATGAATATTATTTATATTATTAAAATATAATAATATTATTTAAATATAAATAATATTGAATTGACTTGAAGTAAGTACATCGAAATAATACGGTCCAAGCACAGACTTCATGCTAAAACCAATCAATCTCATTGAATGAATTAGTAAGAGGCACAACAAAGGTATTCGCATGTTGCGACTGAAGTGGAACGAGACGGAAGGAAGTGCAGTTTGAAAGGAAATTACCAGTTTTGTATAAAAGATATGTATTCATACAAATCCAATCAACATTATTAAACTTTTCACAATCACCTGGACAATGAGTTTTCATCATTTACTTCTAAATTTACAGGGACACGGGACGAAAAGAACTTCGGACTGCAGATTTAACGTTTAAAAAAATATGAATTTTCTGAAACAAAACAAAGACCTATTATACTACTCAGTTAAATCAGCATAAACTTCGCTTGAATGGGTATAGTACTCCTCTACCAAATTATATAGTAAGCGATATAAATTAGCTGAACATCTTCATTAGTTAATTCTTTGAGCATATGCCATTCGGCTCACTGCACCGGGTGGTTGCGGGTTCGATTACCGTTGGGGCAAATTTCGGAAATGGCTTTTCGCAATTTGCCTTGGCCTGGGTGTCACTGGGATCACCCCCAGTCCATTGTATGGTACCCATAGTACAAACATTGCATAGTTTGGGACCATACAGCTGGGGTGTGAGGCGGGGGATTTATTTTAATTATTTACTTATTTATTGTCAGAGATGTCAAATAATAATGTATTATTATATAATCGATCCCGCCCCGGCTTCGCACGGGTACATTGCGGTTACACTATTCGAGTTTTAGTAAGGATCCCTAATTTTTTTGAAAATATATTATAGCCTATGTCACCCGGGGATAATTTTTCAAATCGGTTCAGTAGTTTCGGAGCCTATTCATTACAATCAAACAAACAAAGTCTTCCTCTTTATAATATAAGTATGGTAAGAAAACCTGCACTAAACTATAAGTTCATATTTAATGTCAAGTTTAGTTTCCGAGAGGCTGGAGGGAGCGCTTCAAATCAAACCAAAAAACTGCTGTATTTGTATGTAAATTATTTCCAGTATACCGTTCTCGTTGATGGCCATTAGAGGCGAGTTCGTGTTCGAGCGATGCGATCTTCTCCTCGTGCCGCGTGCGCTGCGCCTGCGCGCGCCGCTGCTGCTCCTCCAGCGCCAGCACGATCTTCTCCAGCCGGTGCGTCTGTTGCTGCTTGTTCTCCAGCGTCACGAACAGCTCTTGAATCTCGTCTGCCTTGGCTGCTATTTGCTTATTCACCTTTGGACAACATTGTATAAAGGGAGAAACAAGCAGAGTACCAGATATAGGTACTTCGTCCTAAGGCAAGAAGTGAAAAAATGTAAGTAGGAGCCCAAGGCAAATTATTGGCACATTCCAGTAAAAGTAATAAGTTACAGCTAAAAGAGATAGTCTAATTGATAATGAGATATAATGTTTAAAGCTCTAAGCTTTAGAGATAAAGCCTATTGACAAAGATTAAGTGTAAGACGTGGAAGGAGAAAAAAATAAAAACAAAGTCTCGCGTCTCACTTCATCTACAATTTTCATTCGGTGCTCAAGGTCCTGCTGTAGCGCGGCCAGCTCGCGACTCTGTTCAGTTTCCTTGTTCTTCAGCATGTTGATCAACTCCTCCCGTACCTGTGCCACTTGTAACTTAATCAATGAAAAAATAACAAAAATAATCTTGTTCCTTTGCAAATCTGAGTTTGATTTAATGTTGTAGCCATATATAGTTATTTTCTATATAATAACCCCTATAATGGACGTTGATCCGAAGTCCGACTAAAAGACAGTACCTACCTAAGCAAGAAATAAAGAAAGGTACTCTGGCCCTGATGTGGTAAGATCTAAAAATCTACCAGCTATTTTGCAAGCGTCCATGCCGCTTGCAATTCTATTTCTGCTTCCCTTACGATATTCCTGAAGACTATAATTTCAAGGAAGGACCAAATAACCTTGATGACTCTTGCCTGGGCACGTGATGTCTTGTCTTGCTGTTCGAGCTGTTGCTCTTTTTGTACCAACACTTCCGCCAGCTCCTCATTCCGATGCACCGCTTCCAGAAGACCCATTCTCAAGTTCATTATCTATTTGAGAAAAGAGAGTTTAATATCGAATAAATAAAATATTGCGAGACTGACATACCAACTGTATGGTCCCAAACTAAGCAACGCTTGTACTAGGGGTACTGTACAATGGACTGGGGGCGATCCCAGTTACACCCAGACCCGGGGAAAATTACGAAAAGGCCGTTTCCGAAATTTGCCCCGGAGGGAATCGAACCCGCAACCACCATGTGCAGTGAGCCGAGCGGCCTACGCTCGAACCACTGCGCCAAGCGGTCTCCGTTTTCATTTATGGTGTTAATCCCAATAATTACGGGACTCAATCAGTAGTTTATGTATGTTTATTATGGCACCTCTTGCTGTAAGTCCTGATAGCTGATGCCATTCGGTGCTTCTTGACAATTGGCGACGGCACGGTTGTGCGCCTGGAGGTCGCTCACATACTGCGCGTATTGGATCACTTTTTGCTCGCTGAAAAATCGTAACACGATTACTCCATACAAGAGATATTTAAATAAGAATGTATAAATTACTTCATCATGTTTTAAGTGAAGCTAACGCACTTTAATTTTAGGTTTTTGGTCAATTCTCTTAATTGTGTTTGCATCTTTCCAATTATCTCCTCTTTGCTGAGTAGCTCTGTAGTCAGTTTCTGTTGCAGGGCTGCTTTGTTGTCGGATTCCTGAAAGCCGAATTCATTAAAATCGAGATATTATCCCAAGATAACATAATACTTTAGGACCGAATGTAGGTACCTCCCAGGCGATGGAAAAAAACTATCAGGTATATACGACTGGAAAGAAACGGGAGTCTACATAACTTATTTGCAAATCAACAAGGGTATTTTGTAATAAGAGGTTTACAGTGATCTTCGTGAGGGACTCTAAGAAGCGGACTTTTTCCTTTTTACACGTGGCGACTTCTTCTTCTGTTAGACGTAACGTGTCTTTAGTGGCCTGTAATTCCGCCCAGAGGTCCATTTCTCGTTCTGATGGTAAATCTGCAATGACATATAAAAATAATTGATACGGATGTGGTAATGGATAAAACTTATTTATATTACTCGCCGACTTTTATCTATTACATACCAGGGTTCGGTCTCAAATTATCAAGCTCTGTTATTTTAGCTTTTAATTCTTCGACGTAGTTTTGTGTCTCACGTAATTCCCCTTGAGCAGCTTCTTTTAGTTCAACTTCTTTTGCTATTATTTGTCGCTGTTCTTCTAAGTTATTATTCATTTCTTTTAATTGATTATTTAAGTCTTGTACAGTTGCTTTGTACTGGGTTTGTAGGGAATCGATTTCTTGTTTTAATTCTTGGACTCTAGACGAATAAATATTTACATATAGTACGTACATTAAGAAGATTTTTATATAGGTATTTTCTATAAATGATAAAATATTATTCATACTCCGCCTGCAGAGCGTCCCTTTGTTGCGCTAAGTGGCTGCTGGCTACTTCACCTGTCTTCAATGATTCTTTTAATTTTCGTGCTCGAGCTTCGAGCTGTACTTCTTTCTGGCGGCTCTGGTGATTGGAACATTCAATAAATAGCTAAAACACAATCATTACACGTTGAAGTGATGGCTGATTGCATACCTGATCTTCCAATGTTTTCACAGTGCCTGTAAGACTGGAGATGCTGGCTTCTGACTCGCGAAGTTGACGATCCATCTTAGCGACCCGGTTGCGTGCCTGGCGGAGCTGTGACTCCGTAGTAGCTAGTTTGTCCTTAATAACATTACGTAACGAACGCTCTTCTTCCAATTCCCGGCGTAGCTCCTAAATATTTCAAATGAAATGAATATAAGTACATTCATGATCAAATAGATTCCATGGGAAATATTTAGTATTTGCAGTATTGTAACCTCAAATTTATTGTTCTCAGCATCAGTTTGCTCTTTTATTTCGTTGATAACGGCGGTACGAGTTTCAAGGTCTTGTCGCAGCCGTGCTACTTCTCGCACTAAAGATTCACCGACGGCTATCAATGCGGCACGTTCACGACACGCTCTCCTAACAAAGAAACATATTCAAATAGGTTGTATAGTACAATATAGTTATTATGATTGTGCGGTAAAAAATACTTAGAGAGCTGTGTCACGGTGTCTACGGCATCGTCAGCACGGCTTTTCAATTCACGAAGCGTATCACAGAGTTCCAGTCCCTGAGTATTGTATTGGGCAATGCGCTCCAACATCTCGCCATCACCATTTTCCTATAATAAAAATACGTAGGGTAACAATCCAGAAAAGAGAGAATGAATGATGTTAACGAAGATATAGCATTCTGTAAAATGATAAGACAAACCTTCTTTTCAATAAGTTCCTTGACCCAATCAATGATTTCTTGGCGCGCTGTAAACGCCTGTAGACATAAATCGGCAAAATGTGATGGGACGTTCAACACTTTGTTGTCTAAATCTGCTAGAGCACACTCATCTGCAAAGAGATATTTTTTATAAAACCCAATTTATATATTTTACTAGCTGTGCCCCGCGAGTTCATCCGCGTAGTATTGGATTATTGGGTTAAAAAGTATCCTATATGTTAATCCCGGTTATAATCTATCTGTGTTCCAAATTTCATCCAAATCCGTTCAGTAGTTTTTGCGTGAAGGAGTAACAAACATACATACATACTTACATACATCCACACTCACAAACTTTCGCATTTATAATATTAGTAGGATTTAACAATAATCAAATTGATAGACGCAGGCTTCACGGTGTAACAGTGAAGTTATAAGTCGAAGAAGTTTAGATTTTCTTACCAATGACAACAGATGTATTGATGAGTTCAGCTGCACTCTCAACGGTGCTGTTGTCGGCTTCGCGGCACAGCTGAGACACTTCCTCCGCGGCCCAGTCGCCCACGTTGAACACGACCAGCTCCTGTTGCGTGATCCCTTCGCCGCCGCCAGAGATACCCTCCCGCGTCATCCGCTCGCGCAAACCACGTAAATTGTCAAATATTTCCAAAATCGCATGCTGAAACATATGAAAATGTTTACAAGGAAAGTTTCTGTGCAGATTACTCTACCTTTTGATGGCAAATCATTAACTACAGTGACTTCTGCTTGATTTACAATTCTGCCACATGTTCGTGAAAGGGCTTAAATTCTCATTATCAAATGTTTTGCGCTAAATCTTTGCATGAAATACCTGCTTTAAATCCAGTTCCTTCTTCATACGCTGATACTGCTTTTGTTTCATAATATAAGTGGACTTTAAGTCATCATCCTCGTTGAATGTTTGGGGTTGATTAGAAATAGAAGATGGCGAGAGAACTCTCGCCGTAGGCACGGAGTGCATAGATGCTGGTGTTCTGGATCTGGAAGGTGGTAAGCGTTGCGGCGTATTGGGGCGGCTCGTAGGGGTGCCATGGCGTTGTGTGGGATTAGCGGGAGTTGTTGGACGACTCTGCACCGCCGGGGTTTGTGGACGGCTGGATTGCATGCTTTTAGGTGTCTGCGGACGGCTGAACGTACACGGAGTTTGTGGGCGACTCTTGTCTTCTAAAATAAAATCAAATGTTATGACTTTGATAAATTCGGATACTTAATAAAAAAGTTCCATCTTAACATTATTACCTGTCCTTGGAGTCTGTTGTTGGATATAAGATTCTGTTGGATATTCCATTGGAAATCCATCATTCTGCTTCATTTCTGCAAGATAACTTTTTTATTAATTTACAAACCATCAAGTAGATAATATCACGGGTATCATCGCGTCTATCACTGATGTATGTACGTACCGTTTTCAAAGTCACTCTCACTGATTTCAGGAATAGTACGGCCGCACCCATACATGAGCGATTCGTCAGGTATTTCGTCTATTGTCAAGCTCGAAGACACTTCTACAATGTATGGATTATGTTCCGCTGGCGGGGATTCCTAGATAAAAACAGAATCGATGTTATTGCTACTCGTAATGTTATACAAATATTATGAGACTGTTTAACTGAAACCTTATTGACCTATTACTTTTCGGAAACCCATCACAAAATTATTTCGGAACAGGACCCCACCTCAACCTTTAAAATTAGAAACCGAATAATTAACAGAAGATGCCAACAAGACCTAACTTCCGTCAGTCAAGAGTCTGTGTATCATGAGTGTCAGAGACCCTAATATTATGCAACTTTCCGCGGAGCAAAGCGAATTAAATTGATAATGCTACAAATGTTTCGCTTCTAATCGAGACACCCTCAGGATAGTTCGACTGCGACTGACTTATTGGTTATAATTAGTCATAATTTTGTGGGTAACTCATTACATAAAGACTTACATTCAGACGTTCAGGATCTGGTTGTGCGATCGTCTAAAAGAACAGGAAGTACTTAGTGACATTCGAAATACGTATTATTTATGCTGCTGGTAATTTGACATAAAAGATGCAGGTAGATCAAGTGATTTACATCTTTTGTTACCTTTATTTCATCTGCTTTATATTCAGCCTTTTGCGGTCGCGGCGCCTGTGTCTTCACCTGCGAACAATTTTTAAATTGGGAAGCAGAAGAATTGGGAGCTTCTCTTTATAATGTCCCTTTAGGTTTTCGTTGGCTTGTATAATAAATAATTTTATTCTGAAACTGCATAGCCCGGGACCCTTAGTGGCCATCGATAAATTCCGTTACACGTTAAGGCAAGGAGTGTTTTAAGGGAGGGGGACGAATCATAAGCTTCTGGACGTCATATAAAAATCTAAAGTAAGCTTCAACCCTACGCAGAAAAGCCAATAGGTACCGCCTTTGAGGCTTAGACAACTTAACTCCCTCAAGTCTTCCGGTCTTCGTGACTTTGTCATAATATCGCCACCTTGTCTGGGCGCGGTTGATAAAGCCTTAAAAGCTTTCAGAAAAAAGAAACTACAAATAAGTTTATTGATCGACCACCTTGATGGGAGTTGGAGGGAGGTGCGGAGGTGATGGGCGCCGCATGGCCGGCTGCGTTAGGTTGCGGTTGGTGGCATTACGGGCTGCGCGTGCGGCGGAAGCAGCGGTTTGACGAGGCAGCAGGCGGGGAGCAGGTGTAACTGCACATTGCCGAAATTGAAATAGACATTACATTACACCTACTTACACATATTCGTGTAACCTTTCGTTCGCACTGAACGAAACATGTTGTTGTCTCTATTTTATAACAGCAAACAATAGAGACAACAACACGTTTCGTCCAGTGCGAACGTTTAGATGAAGCGAATATTATGAACACGGGTACAAACATCTATGCAACTTTGATGACAGTACAGAGATCATAGCTAAAGATGTTAATAATCAGGTATCAACACTACTTATTTCGAAATTGAAACTTACCTATAGTTAGGTGATTTTAGGATTCCAGCATATAAAGCTGCTGAGCTCACAATAATGCTTATCTAAGCCTTCTGACACCAATAGATGATAATTTGGAAAGATGATTCATCACATCGTATCATGGTGGTGATTGGTAGCCTGACATTGTGAGATCTAACTAAACAAAGCTTGGCAGTAGAAATATACTCACAAGGCTTAGTATCCTTTTGAGCTTTTGTCGTCATAATATTCGGTAAGTGGTATTTCCAGTTAGTAAAAAGAAAACGTGTTGAATTTTGATATTATTTTGATAAACTATTTTCCAGACGGCGTATTGAGGTTCTAAATTTGAAAACGGACAGATCTATTGTTTCATTGTTGTCAAAGATAGGAAAAAGTTTTATTTTCTAATGATTATTTATACCGGAATGCAACTTTTTATTTCAACACCTGCCAAAAGTTTATTTATTAATTTAATTATTCCCAAATAAATAGAATAAAATAACAATATATAACATACAGCTATTATATCATATTAATTATCTGTTTGCTGCTGTTAATACGACTGGCTGTATAAATAAATTTATGTTCTTCTTTCGTTACTTCTCTTAATGTCATTTCCTTTGGTGTTGCGTTTTTTTTTGGAATGGTTACGATATAAATTTCTGTAAATTATATATGCAACGATTATTCTTAAAACGCGGTTTTAAAAGTGTGTTACATAATACTTACATCAAATTTTAAGTAAAACAATGAATGATGTCAGTGATGGTGCCAGGTGAACCAAGAATACCAGGTAATATGGTGGCTGTACTCCATAATTCATAAATTTGTAAAGTATGACAATGGGGCATTGTTTACTGAAATAATATAGGTATTACTGTCAACTAACGTCTAACAATATTTTGTTAATATTGGTGTCTAAATTGTTTTCACGGCATATGACTATAGTTTCCCTTACAGATGTCGTTGGTACGGCAAAAAATACGGCAAAATGCCGCATTCCGCAGAGGTTGCCACCGGTCAGACCGAGACCAGTGCCGAAACCTAAATTCGTTTGTGCTACTGAACCCGTGGTAAAATCTTTAAAAACATAACCTACTAATATTATAAATGCGAAAGTTTGTGAGTGTGGATGTTTGTTACTCTTTCAGGCAAAACTACTGAACGGATTTGGATGAAATTTGGAACACAGATAGTTTATAACCGGGATTAACACATAGGATACTTTTTATTCCGATAATCCCGATTTTTTTTTTTAAGTTAAATACTACGCGGACGAAGTCGAGGGCACAGCTAGTGTTACCATAAGTAGCTCTTAAAGTAAGTCGTGAGGAATGTCACAAATCAATAACTCGCAACAGAAACCGAAACCGGAATCAGCGTTTTCCAGCAAGGAACGTTGGTCGATCTCAACTTGATGAGGTTAACGTATGCATAAAATGTCTTTACAATATGGGAGATAACGTCAAATAGCATGGGGTTCTTCAAAAGGCAAGTCCCTGTTCCCCATAATTTGCAGATGTTCTGGGCGACGGTTACCATTTACCAGGTCTACCTACTCCGGTAGACCATCTGTTAGTCCCTAACTACTTAAGCATCAAAAATAAGCTATGTGGAAAAGTCCCGCTTACTCGCTGTCCAAGAATAATGGCACGCAAATCCATCTTCTTAGCTCGTCTTCTGTTTTCCAACCTCGACCTTTAAAACCTCTCGGCTCTCGGCTCTCAAGCGTAAAGACGTTAGAGTAGCGTACAATTACTGTGTTGTGAAGCAAGCATTTTTTCTTTGAACTTTCTGTCGTCCTGCACGTTCCGCCAGCCTTTTTCTATCAATATGTCGCAGATCGCTGTCCTGCAGGGCTCGGTAGGCACGCGTTTTCATCGGTTTCTGACATAATGGGTAGTCTCGAGTAAAATAACACTTTTAACGCAACTCAAACTTTATCATTTTAAAGTAGGTACATCGATTTAAACAATTCGAAGCAGTCGAACAGACACGTCCGCTCGGCGCGAGCTCTCAACTTAGATTGCCCGCCCGCTCCAACGGCCGCATCCAAAGATGGCGCATTGTGACGTCATCCTTGCGTTCGACAGCTGTCAGTCGGTGTTGCCATCGTCAGATCGTTGGTTCTCCGACAAATATATTAACTACTAGCTGTGCCCACCGACTTCGTCCGCGTAGTATTTAACTTAACAAAAATTTCGGGATTATCGAGATAAAAAGTATCCTATATGTTAATCCCGGTTATAATCTATCTGTGTTCCAAATCCGTTCAGTAGTTTTTGCGTGAAGGAGTAACAAACATACATACAACATACATACATCCACACTCACACACTTTCACATTTATAATATTAGTAGGATTACAATATTAACTACTTTCGTAGGCTCGACCAAAATCTGCAAATCGTGTGAAAGATGAACTCATGATGAGGTGGTCGTCCCATCCTGTGCCGCGGTCGGCCAGACCGGAACGCTTGTTACCTGCGCCAAAAGTTAGTCAACAACCAACACTTCTACTCTTTCTATACAAAGTTCTTCTTCTGCAACCTAGAATGTTACCATTTATTATTTCCGTGAACTTATTTTTCAGAAAGCTTCGACCATACCTAGAAGAATGACCAATGACACCTCAAATAAATTTAATAGACCTGTTATTACCGTTCCCGTTGTGCAGGTAAATCTTACACCGGGGCCGCACTGGTAAGACCAAACTCCTATAAACCCATGTCTTTCTAGGAGTTTGATCGCTCTTCAGTGGCCGCATCACATAAGCAATAAATACAAAAATCGCCATCGCGGCCCTGCCTTTAATGATTATTTCGAGTATTTTATTAAATACTTAATTACTTAGTTATAAAAGTCGACTCCTATTCTTATAACAAAACAATTTTCAGAAATCAGGTGGTAGAATGCATTCTTTGAAGAGCTTCCTTCCTGATCAGGTAAGATTACCAATAACTCGGTGACGTTTTAAAAAAAAATAACAAATTGTAGAGTAGCAGAGTGAGAAGCAGTGAAAGTCGATTGGTGAGGCACGCGTCTTACGTGCGAAACATAATTTCAATATGATTATCACTTGCTTACGGTGAAGGAAACATCGTGAGAAAACCTGTCTTAGAAAAATGAAACCCGCCAACCCGCACTGGACCAGCGTAGCGGATTATGGCCTGAATCCCCATCGTATTGAGGGGAGGCTCGCGAAATCAGTTCATGGAATTGCTTGTATTCTTCGCTATACTTAGTTGTCCCTACATGGAAGGTTTGTCTACAGGAAACGATTAAAAAACGTGAAGATTTAGAGCTACGTCAAGATTTGTCTGACACTTCCGGTACGATAACGCATCTAATTGATACTGGTAAATTTATTTTCACATGGATAGAGAACACGGCACACCTGGCTGTATGTATTTTCCTTGATTCCTTTATCCTGCTAACTCCGGATTAATTTTAAAAGATTTTAGACATATTTCTAAACGTGAAGTACTGCAGTACTTATAGTATAGTATCCTACTAATATTATAAATGCGAAAGTTTGTGAGTGTGGATGTATGTATGTATGTATGTTTGTTACTCCTTCACGCAAAAACTACTGAACGGATTTGGATGAAATTTGGAACACAGACATTATAACCGGGATTAACATATAGGATACTTTTTAACCCGATAATCCCGAAATTTTTGCTAAGTTAAAATACTACGCGTATGAAGTCGCGGGGCACAGCTAGTAGTATATAGTTTAGCTATAGCACCTCCATGACTTGTGAATGTGATGGCTATTAGAGCATGCCTACAGCTGGCATTGACTAATTATGCGTATTTCCTAAAATCTAAAGAATGGTATTACAATGGGTATACAATTGATATCGTTGTTTTGCACAATAGTACTCACATACTCAGTTTATTATTATAACTTACTTCACAATGATATAAATTTCGCAGAATCGATAACATCACATAAAGATCACATTGTAAAGCTCAAATTGACTTGGCAAGAAAACACCATGCAATTTGAAAAGATGAAGAACGATCTTAAAGAGAGACAGGTTTGTGGCTACGTCATCCACCAATTGCTTCTTGACAAATTCGTTGCCCTGTAAAATACATGTATAATTTTCTGAATATAACATCGCTCTGGTAGGCTATTTTCTTGGACCTAATGTCAATGTTTTAGTTTCTACGACCAACATATTCTAAACCTGTTGATTGGACTATCTTTTGAGTGTGAGTGAATTGACATGACAGTAGGAATTGGAAATCGTATTCACTATAATTTTTGTGACGTAAATGTTGATGGTATCTTTGCCAACTAAACCAATTCTTCAGAAAGCGATAATGGAACTGTACGCGTTTATGCGGAGCATTCACCAGAAGATGACGAGTTTGGGACAAAACATAAACTTGCCTTCGGCAGAGGACTTGCATATCATGAACGTTGCCAGGCTGACTCCGGAGCAACTACTTCAGCTCTGCGCACGGGTTCCACATGATAGCCTACAAAGAGAAGGTTAAAATACTTTTGCATTTATGTGTACAAATGGTTATTTTTTCAGCGTGCGAGATTCAAATCATAGTTTACAATATAAATAATAAATATCGCCAGAAAAACACACCAATTGTATGGTCCTAAACTAAGCAAAGCTTGTACTATGGGTAGGTACTGTACCCACCGTACACCCAGGGCAAATTACGAAAAGGCCATTTCCGAAATTTACCTTGATGGGAATCGATCCCGCAACCACCCGGTGTAGTGAGCCGAGTGGCCTACGCTCGAATCACTACGCCAAGCGGTCGTCGAGTGTGATGAATTAATTGCCTCAATAATTATAATTCTCACTATATATTTCAGATGGGCAAGCAACGCAAAATGGTAAAAGCCCTTTAACAGTGGACTTGAATAGACTCTATAATATGCCTATGAAATTATCTACCACATGTGAAGAAACATTAGCCAAAAGAAAAGAAATAATTGATTGGTTTGACTGGTTAAAAAATCAAGAAAAGGTACAAGTTATACCTACATTTGTATAACACAATATTGTATACATATTATCTGGAAAACGTTCATAGTACTACTTACTGATTCCATATTTTTAATCAATTTTAGGGCATCGGTAAACACAATCTTACAAATAAAATAAACGAATTTAATGCAGAAAACGAAGTGCTTAAGTGCTCTTTGGAACAAGCTAAAGCAGACTTTGTCAAGGAACTCAATGAGGTTGTAGATTTTCTGCGGTAAGAACGACCGAATCGTATCAATCAATATTTATTGCAATTTGTGGACGCTACGATTACCTGAATAAATATTATTATAATGTCTTGCGTATATACTTAATTGTTGATTACAGTAAAGGCGTAAACGAAACAATGGCTCTCCAATTGCGCACGGAAGAATTGACGTTCGAAATATCTGAACTGGAATCGCAGAATAATGATTTGAGAAAACAAATACATAATTCCGACCATTTGAAATCACAATCAAATAAAACCAGAGTCGAAGTAAGTACGTGTTAATAGAATATCGAATTATTGATACAATTTTACTATTCATTTCAATATTGTTATTTAAGGAATTAGAAAAGGATTTGAAAGAAGAGAGAACTAAAAAGATGGTCATAAGAGATCGTTTAACACGAGCTGAAGGTCAGTTGAAAATGGGAGTAGAGCGAACTGCTCAATTAGAAGCCGCATTGGAACAGGCTCGCTCTCAGACTCGGCCCCTGGAACGAAAAGTGCAACAGTTACACGAACAGGTATCATTAAATCAAACATTTTGTGAATGAAGTTACCTAACTTAATTTAATGTTATTTATTCAATTATTTCTAACAGAATGAGAAACTACAACTTGACTTTGATAAAGAGTTGAACAAGTTAACAGAATCCATTAGAGAAAACACAATGCATCTTGAAGAAATTGCTGTTGCTCGAGAGAAATTGCAATTGGAGTAAGTTATTTAGAATGTTGTATATTTTACAGAAAAGGGTTCAATACTTGTAATAAGTAAGTACCTTACCTTTTTCCCATGATATTAATAGAAAAGAAGATTTAGAGAAACGACTAGGAGAATTGTCGGAGTACTACAATGAATCTCTTAAAAATATTAAACACGAGATGAACACTAACGTTGCAAAACTAATTGAAACTGAGAAAAAGTACGAACAAGAAACAGAAGATAAGAAAAAACTAGAAGCAAAAGTGGAATCTATGTGTGCACAGCTTCTAGAAGTCGAATTAGCTCATAAAGATACAGTTAAGAAGTTAAAAGAAAAAGAAGAACAATTAAGTAAGTAATAAATACCGAGACGTTGGTATTAAGTCATGTTCAGTTCTTGGGCCGTATTAATAAATCGATCTCAAGTCTGTTAGCGATCTTGGAAATGTTATTCTTATGTCATACCAGTACAAAATTACATGCCAAAAGCTTACTCAAGATCGCTTTCAGACTTGAGTTCGTTTTATTAATACGCGCCTTAGTTGCACTGACATTTTTTATCGTGACATCAGTCAATCGGCTACAGATCGAGTACTTTTGCAAAACCCTCAAACTGGTAGCACATGTACAAGAGTAAGAAAAAATATCTTTAGTGGATAATTATATAATATAGTATTTAATGAATGTATTTCACACCTTCCGATTATTATAGATCATTC
The DNA here is from genome assembly GCA_905147325.1 of Notodonta dromedarius. NCBI lineage: Eukaryota > Metazoa > Arthropoda > Insecta > Lepidoptera > Notodontidae > Notodonta > Notodonta dromedarius. Next base: position 7,995,341 of record LR990165.1, on the reverse strand, counting down.
CATTGATAACCAAAACGAATTGGAAAGTACTAAAAGAGATTTACATGTCGCAATTTGCGAAATAGAAGATTACAGGAATCGTTTATTAAAACAAAGCGAAGATATAAAGGCGATCGAGGTAAACGCGGGTATAGTAATATATGACAAGACAACCAACTCATTGCATGTGATGATCATGCTCCAATTTATTTTTACAGTGCAATTATAAGGAAATCCTTCAAGTAGAGGAAGACCTAAGGTCGAATCTGATGACCAAAGACGAATATATCGTAGAGCTCGAGAAGAAACAATCGCTACTAGAGCAACAATTACAGGAAAGGTTAGTAGTGCTCCATAAGTAATTTTATACTACTTATGCATAAAACGGTATGCAAATATCTAATTCATGCTTTTGTCCGATTCAGTGAATCTAAAATGGAATCATACGAAAGACAATTAAAATCACTGAAAAATCAAATAGCGCAGCTGCAAGAAGATTTCGGTGATTTTGAAGACTTGAGTCAGCTTCACGAAATAGTAAGTGCTTTTTCATAGACACGTGAAAAAGATACCCCGATGCTAGACATTGTTGTCATTTTTCACGAGATACAAAAACATTATATTTATGAGAATATTCTACTATCAGGTGAATCAACAACGCGCCCAATTACAAGAAACAACCATACAAAATGTAGAATTGACTGAAGTATTGCGTAACAAAGAAGCGGAACTGGAGAGCCATTTAATAAGTTTATCAGAACGAGAACGTCTTCTAGAACAAAGGGAAGGTGTGATAAAAATGTTGACGCAGAAGGATGAGGAGCACACTAATATAATCAAATTGTTGCGTAATAACTTGGAGATGAGAGCGCAGGCCGATAGTGATGTGAGTATAAGACTTTACCTGAACAATGATGTCATTACTACCTATTAACCCCCAACATACATCTTCATAGTATTTTAAATAACTTTACAAATATGTATTGGTATTTAAACAATGCATGTATGCATTTTCCATCCTGCCTTCTTTGAGAAGGACCTTTCGATTTTGACATGTTTTTGTTGCAGCTGAATAAACAACTTGCTGAAAAGAATGCCCAAATAAGCTCTCTTATTACGAACGTGGAAACTAGGAAACAACAAATATCACAGTTGGAAAAAATAATTTTGACCTTAGAAGATCAAAAACGTAAAGCAAACATTCAGAAGAAAAAAGACCAAGACAAAATAAATTTACTTGAACAGAAAATTGATGAATATGAGACATTTCAAGTGGAAAATAAGAGCAATGTGGGTTCTCACGCCAGTAACTTGGACAGCATTATAAAAATTCTCGAGGATGAATTGGGATCTCCTTATGAGTCGCAGTTGAATAATAAAGATCGTGACTATTCTGTGTCTAAACATAAATATTCTGCAGAACATGGACGGGACAGCTTCGAAAACTTCGATTATTCCAAAGGCAATAAAAACAAGCCAATGTATAAATCAGATAACGACACGGTTCCAACCAAAATAGTGATGGGAAATTTCGTTAAGAAGACTTACATATCGACCAACGACGAACAATTCAAAGGTGATGCTCTGGACCGGAAGAAGGCAATCACTAATATGGATACGCAGAAATGGATTCCTGCACCTGAGCCTAACATGTCTAACGTGAACATGTACCCTAGTCCTCCTATGACTAATAATAGTAATTACCCCCCATTCCGAGGTATACTTGCGGGTGCCGCTAATATTAAAGAAAATTTACTGACTAGAAATATAAAAATCTTAGCCGGTAACCAATTGCGTGACGATAAAAAACATAAGATGTTTAAGTTTGCCGGCCACAGGCTGTGAATGTTTACTGTTGATGTTGGTTAACCTTTTTCTACTGTTGATGTTTTTGTTAATGTCGTGAAAGTCTAAATAAGTACAAATTAAAAATCATTTGTGTAACTATAATGTCACATTTTATTCACAAAATAACAACCATAATTAATTGAACTATAAATTTCAAGTGCCTACTTGACAGGCCGACATGTACAGAATCTGAAAGAATGAAGATAATTAGTTAATAAAGTTCACAGATTCAAGTGGTTCTCACGAATCCTAATACAATTTATCGTCGTAAAAACAACGACCTTACTTTGTAATAAATTGCCTGCACACCACTCATTGCCAAAGAACGCCTTAGGGCAGCATTCTACCGTTGTCATTCGTTCCGAGCATTGACAGGGTAGCTTCCGCGACTGAAACATCCATAAGTACCTTGATATATCTAGACCCTATTAAAATAGGTACGTGCCTAAGGCTTGTATTAATAAATTGATCTCAAGTCCGAGAGCGAGCGGAGCATTCCAGTACAAAATGACATGTCAAGCGTACTTACGATCGCTCTCAGACTTGAGAACGATTTATTAATAAGTGCCTTAGATTGAAGTATTCGTAGTTCTGTGGAATTGTTCCCTTTATCACCCACTACTTGTACGAGTCCTAAAAAATATTCACGCATCTTATTTTCGTTACGTCGAGTTTGGTATAATAAGAAATATGAAAATCGCCACAGGTATATATAAAACTAGCTTTGCCCGCGACTCGATTGTGATATTCGACACCAACGGACAGTTTATCGCTAGCAACAACCACATCCATGAATCTCCCCCGCTATTTTCTTATGTTGCTGCTGAATGGCCTATCCCTTAGTATTTTCTCCTAACCATTATTAGTAAAAAAAAAAGTAATTGCGAAGATATACTAAACTCTGACTGGCCATAACCAAATCGGGTGACGCTCTCGAATGGTGAGAACGTAAGATTTCCCTTTCAAGCATGGCGCGGCGTCGCTCCAGCTGCGTGCGGACACGTCCCTCCCGCTCGAGCTGTATGCTTTGCGCCAAAACAGCACTCTCCAGCCTGAGCACTCTGGCCCTCTCCACTCGGAGTGCTGACCACGTATCAGCCGCAGTCGCATGTAATGATGATAGCGATCTAGAAATCTGTTAAATTGATTGGCTATTTTAGGATTATTTTATAAACTGTGAGGCCGTAGGTACATGTTTCGTCATTTTATCGGTACCTCTGCATGAGAGTTATCTTCTATCGCTGGCAACTCGGCGCGGCCTTCCATTATTGCAACGAGTTCTCTGCGTGTGCGCACCACACGGGCGAACAGATCAGCTGCTCGCTCGTGCCTCTCCAGCATGAGGGCGCGGGAAGCGGCAGCAGTCACAAGGGCCGTGCGCTCCCGGGTCAGCGTGTCCACTTGCATGTGTAATTCCAGTAACTGTTAAAAAATAAACGTTTAATTGACGCAAAAATAGTATAGGGTGCTAAGTAAATAAAAATACAAACTGAAAATTATTAGTTATCGTTAATTAAGTATATTATAAACTAGCTGTGCCCGCGACTCCGTCCGCGTGGAATTTAATTGACAAAGTTTCATACAAACTTTCAACCCCTATTTTATCCTTTGGGGGTAAAATTAATCAAAATCCTTTCTTAGCGGATGCCTACGTCACAACATCTACCTGCATGCCAAATTTCAGCTCGATCCGTTCAGTGGTTTGGGCTGGGCGTTGATAGATCACTATGCCAGTCAGTCAGTCACCTTTGAAGTTTATATATATTGAATTGAGATCCATCGGAGAAAAATCAGACTGTACTAACTTCAGTTTGTAATTGCTCATAGGAGAGTTCCTTTGCGTAACAATCATAATTTCGCAATCGTCTCACTTCCAGACGCAGCGACGCTAGTTGGTTTTCGTACGCTGTCATGCTCTGTTCCCTGTTCAAAATTATTAATGTTCTATATTAGTAAGTAATTAAACTAAATTAGAGCATTAAATGATTGCCAAAAATATTGAAATAAAACTATTTTTACGGATTATATCGCGTTTATTTAATTTGAATGTTCCCGACGTTTCGGTTGCTTTACAGCAACCGTGGTCACGGGGGGACTGAGGTGTTAGACGTCCTGATGTCATAGTTAAAAACTGGGTACCCTCAAAATTTAGTTGGTGTTTGCGGTCCGATCCACGCAGAAAGTACTCACTGTGTCTTGAGGTCTTGCAATGGTACGCTTGGTTTTCGATTTAAACGCGATATAATCCGTAAAAATAGTTTTATTTCAATGTGTAGTATTCGCGTAAATATAAGAAAACAAGATGCCAAAAATATATTTACATAAGCTTTTCATTTTCTCGTTGCTCTTCGATAATTCGTTTCAATTTCCCGATCTTTTGTTCTCTATCTACCAGTTCAGAGGCAATCTTATTTTGCAAGTTGTCTGGGCCTTCTCCCTGCTGGATACAATTAAGTTTATAATTTTCGGTTAGTTAACATCAAATTTTATTTTGCTATAGTTTTATGGTAGAGTTGCGGTAGAGTTATTTTTAGGGTTCAGTATTTGACATTGCTCTGTTGATTTTACTTTGTAAATCTAAAACTATCGGAAATAAGATAGAATTAACAAATGTATACACTATGTACAGATATAAAATAGCTTAGGTCTATTAATTTACAATTTTACAAAAAATATACATGTGCCAGACCGCCGTCGCTTGGTAAAGTGCCCAGAAGACTGGCAGCATTGCCACGTTGAATGGCAATGCTAATTCTCTGTGCGAGATACATATCAGCCGCTTTCCCAAATCGCAAAAAATGCGATGGGCGCCCCGGTCACCACGGTCCCAGGATCTCTACCCCAAATGGCTCAAACATATAGCCTGTTGATTTTGAAATGCTATTTTTTTTAAAAGTAGATTACCGCAATCCGAGAAAGTGAATTCAAAAAGCTATCTTTGTCGGCCTTGCTTTGGCGGACCTCCTCCTCAGCGCGCGCCAGTGATACTCGAGTAACTTGAAGCTCTTTCCATAACTCAGTTTCCCTATCTGACGGTTCATTTTCTGTAACAAGAATACGAATTAATAGTGATAAAACAGTGTTAATGTGGGATAGATTTTAGATATCCTACTAATATTATAAATGCGAAAGTTTGTGAGTGTGGATGTATGTTTGTTACTCTTTCACGCAAAAACTACTGAACGGATTTGGATGAAATTTGGAACACATATATTTTATAACCTGGATTAACACATAGAATACTTTACTTAACTCTACGCGGACGAAGTCGCAGGCAGAAACTAGTTCATTAAAATAATGAGTGTTATTTTACCTTTCGTCGGTACATGGTCCAGGCATCGTCGCCGATCCATATCAACAAGTCTGACGGAGCGTTCTCGCATCCCCTGCAGCGTTTCCTCCAATTCCTTCACCTTCGCCTCTAACTCCAACACTCGAGCCTGCTGCGCAGCTCTAATTTTTTCCTTCACAAATATATGTATTATAATAAAGGTCGCAACTAATCGTCAAATGTTCAAACGTTTGGCGATTAATGTACAGAATCATAGGTTTATAAGAATCGTGCATCAGATCTATACAAATAAATAAAATTGGAGTGTCTGTTTGTAATATCAAAATAACACCTTTTCACTAAATGCATATGAAAGTACATAAGACACCCATAGCAAAAACGCGATTTTTAACATTTTTTTCTGTCTGTCTGTCTTTGTGTTTGTTCCCGGTAATCTCCGAAACGGCTGGACAGATTTTGACGGGACTTTCACTGGCAGATAGCTGATGTTACTGGGAGTAACTTATGCTACTTTTATTTAAGAAAAACAAAAAAAAAGCAAATGGGTCCTGTAGCGCGGGCTCAGAACGCGGGAGCGGGAGCGGTTAAGTTAAATTCCACGCGGACGAAGTCGCGGGCTCAGCTAGTACTTAATAAACAAAAATAATATATCAGGTTGGTATTCATAATGTCACATAGAGAGTAGTGTATACTTTTCTGGGTATTGTCATAGGTTGTGATTAGTTTTTACGTCAACTCGATAATTGAGCATCTTGTCAGTAGCAGGGAGATTAACAAACTATGTTGTTGTTTTGCATAAATAAAAAGAAATAACAACAATATAACATGACCCGAACGTTTAGCACCTGCTCCGCTACCTTCGCCTGCAGCGAGTCGGTGCGCGACTGCTGCTCTATCTCGCGCGCCGACATAGAGTTCTCCGCTGATTCAGCCTGCTCTCTTAGCTCTCTGACCCTAATTACATTGGATCAACATTCAAATTTATAGGTTATACGGTGTTCGTAACCGAGCATTTCTCATATCCACTGACGTGTCTCAAGTTAGTAGAGTAAGACCCGTATTAATAAATCGATCTCAAGTCCGAGAACGGTCTTGAGTAAGCTTTTGATTTGTCATTTTGTACTGGAATGACATAAAAAATACATTTCCAAGATCGCTATCAGACTTGAGATACATTCAATGAATCAGCACCAATCAGAAATTGGACATCTCAGACGAAGTATATGAGGAGATGTCGAACGTCATCAAGATCATTGTTTATATAAAAACAAAAAACCTAATTTCCAAGGCATCTCGTTGCCGTGATAGAGCATCAATCGTCATTTCTCCGGTCTTGGATACTTCGAGCAACTTTCTAGATCGGGCATCGTAACTAGTCTCTCGGTGGCGATACTGCAAAATAGTAAAATATTTTAACTGACATCACGTAGCTATTTAACGCCGATCTTCAGTGGGAGGGTGGTACTACCCTAGACGACCTGCCCGTATATGAGCTGTAGTCAGTTAATTGGCTACAGCTTGACTCTACCACCGTCAAATATGATTTCATCACCACGACATGAGGGATTTTAGAATCTAGAATCAATCCGCCAGCATCGGATCGTATTGTAGGATGTCTGCAAATACATAATCGAGATTGATTGCTTACAAGTTGTTCAAGGTCTCTGTGCTTCTTCTTAGCCGCTTCCAGGTCGTTCTTTATTTCCTTGTTCATTCTCTCCAGGGTCGCGATGCGGGCGCGCGCCACCCGCAGCATACTCTCAGCTGCCGAAACCACCTCTTTTAAAGCATCACGAGCTGCCCTCTCCTTCCCTAACTCCTCTAACAACTCCTGCAAAATTTTATATGGAACATGACCTCATTGCTCAGTCTAGTTATAAGACGGCTGATATAAAGTATGTGACCTGATACGTGTTCTTGCCATCCGATGACTGCGCTCCGGGACATTTGCCGTCCTGGTTATCTTTTTTCATAGTATCGTCCAATTTGTGTTGAAGTATCATGTTTTCTTTGTGGAGGCGCTCATATTTTTTCACGATTGTATCGCGATCTACCCATGGAATCCTGATAGGTAACACAAAATACGTAGACATTTCACTATTCAAACAAAACAATGCCCTTTAAATATTTCTTAAACAAAAATAATCAATGTATTACTTAGCAAGTTCCATAGCATAGTTGATCTTGGCTTTTAAATTTTCCGCTGCGCCGGCCACCATTCTGTGCAATTTCTCCGTTTCATTATCAAACTCTGTGTTTCTTGTTTTCCATTCTAAATTCTGCTACAAACCAGATGAGGGTTGAGACTAGTTAGGAGACCTACACACACACACACATCACACACACATCACTGTTTTGCAAACTACTAACGGTCAGGTAGGTAGATCTGTCACCGCGGTGCTTGCTCCTCATGAAGCCAAGTAGATCGATGCGGCGCGCCATGATCTCCGCACACATGGACAACACCTCCTCGGGGATGGGGTTCAGCTGTCCGTTCATTTGTTGGAGTACATGTGGACCTGAAGACCATTCGAGTATGACAACTACTTAAGTAGACTAAGACACCTTCTTACACAAACTAAACTTGAATGAATCCATGTATTGTCACTCTCACGGTCGATGGATCACGTACCTGTTTGAATTTGGTTAACACGATATTGTACATAATTAACATACGTTAAGGTCTATTATACTTTAAGACTATTGTAGGCAGAAAATATAAGCCGAGGAAGATAGTACCTGGTTAGACTGTGTCCCTACTACTAGATAGATAGATAGATAGTTGACTCTTAGTTGCCATGCCGAAATACCCCTTACATATCCCATGGACAAGTAGAAAGAGAAACAGTCCCATCGAGAGCCTCTCACTTGGTTAGTTTTTTGTGCACAGTGATCGCTCCTATTAAAAGCTTCAAGCATGATCGTATGTTGTGAAGTAGAATGGTCCAGACTGCCATATTTTCTGATGTGCAAATTTAATTACGTGCGATAGTTATGTTCCCCTCCCACCAAACAGGATAATTATTTACTAGCTCGACAGTTGAGTTAAAAATAAATGTATCTTCATGAAATAGAAACGCAAAAGAAATGCAAAAGAATTAACAAAGCTCAGCAGTAAAAGGTAAAAAAGTTATCAACAAGTCAGCAAATTTCTTATACGGTATGCTGAAATTATTAATTACACAATGCTGTGTAGGTACCAAGTGTGTGTACTTACCAAGATATTTATTGTATCATACTACAGTAATTATTCTTGATTGGCTGTCACCATTAAAACACGATTTCCAATAACCATGCTTGTACACCGGAGAGCTTATTGATAAAACTAGAAACTATATATCGCGACAGAGGTCGCCACGACACAAGAAGTTCAGCTTACCGAAAACGCCGCAAATCTCGGAGGTCAAAGGCACCTCCAGGTCCTCCCGGACGAGGAGCAGCAGGTCGTGTGCCGGCCACCCGGTCACTGACAGCAGCCGCATCTCGCCAATCGTATCATCTTGCGTAACGCCAGCTCGAGTCTCTAAGTCTTTCAGTTGAGCGAAATGGTCCAATAGTGAATTCTAAAAATGTGAATCTTAAATCATTCCCTACATCGGCCGAGAGCAGAGGATAAATATATTTGCAAATAGAACTCGGTACCTCTATAGAAGCATGCTACGGCTGTTAATATTGGATTTATTTATATAAGACTAGCTGCTGTGCCCGCGACTTCGTCCGCGTAGTATTTAACTTAACAAAAATTTCAGGATTATCAGGAATAAAAAGTATCATATGTGTTAATCCCGGTTATAAACTATCTGTGTTCCAAATTTCAGCCAAATCCGTTCAGTAGTTTTTGCGTGAAGGAGTAACAAACATACATCCACACTCACAAACTTTCGCATTTACGAGGCATGCCTTTTAAGTTCTGTCGTTTCCATAATTCCCGGCAATTTTGAATTTGGAACTGTTCTATATTCGAATGTGTTTAAATTTCGAATCTCAAAACAGTTGAATGTATTAGGATTAATGTTATTGTTTAGTCACAGCGTCGATTAGAATCTGTCAGGTTACGTACGAAAATGAATCTTTCTAAGGAAAATGTTCGTGCAATAATTTTCTACAACTTTAGAAGAGGCCTGACACGGCTTCAGTGTTTTGAAGAGCTAATATCTGTGTTCAGGGATGAAGCCCCATGTCTGCGGACTGTCGAACGCTGGTATTTAGAATTCCAGCGTGGACATACTAGTGTTAGTGACAAATCTCGCGAAGGTCGCCCAAAATCTGCATTCACTGAAGATAACATCATTGGAGTGAGACAACTAATTCTCGAAGATCGTCATGTGACGTATCGAGAGATAGAGGCTCTATTAGGCATCTCAGGGACAACCATTCAGAAGATCTTGCATGAAGCGCTTGGTGTAAGAAAGCTAGTTTGCCGTTGGATACCGCATCTGCTTTCCGACGATCACAAGGCGGCCCGCGTCAGATGGTGTAAGAAAACTCTGCAAAGGTTCAACCGAGGAGAGTCAAATCACGTCTACGACATCATCAGTGGTGACGAATCTTGGATCTATGCCTACGATCCTGATTCCAAACAACAATCTACAATCTGGGTCTTTCAAGACGAGCCAAAGCCGACTAAAGTTGTTCGTTCTCGAAGCACTTCAAAGAAGATGGTGGCCACGTTCGTTAGAAAAACCGGCCATGTTGCGACTATTGCACTTGATGATCGTAGAACGGTTAACGCAGAGTGGTATACCACAGTTTGTTTACCACAAGTCATCGCCGAACTTCGAAAATCTAACTCAAAGCGACGCATCATCCTGCACCACGACAATGCAAGTTCACACAGCGCTCGTCAAACGATTGAGTATTTGAAGCAGGAAAAAGTAGAAATTCTTGACCATCCTCCATACAGTCCTGACCTAAGCCCTAACGATTTTTTTACATTTCCTAAAATTAAGAAAAGTCTTCGTGGTCAAAGGTTCCAGTCCAGTGAAGAAGCAGTCGACGCTTTCAAGTCAGCCATTTTGAACACCCCCACCTTAGAGTGGAATAAATGTTATAATAACTGGTTTGAGCGAATGGAAAAGTGTATTAAGCTACGTGGTGAATACTTTGAAAAACAATAAAAAGTACTATAAGGTTCTAGTTGTGTTTTTTTCTTCAAACGACAAAACTTAAATTAGTAGTATATGAGGATAATCTGAACTTGTATGTAAAATTATTTGGTAGAAGGACCCACCACTCAGCACACGCTCGGCTTGTAAGGCTTCAAAATTAAAAACCAAATAAGTTTATAGGTAATAGTAGAAGCCAACCCAAAACCTTTAAGTAACAAATTTTCGCTTCGGGCCAACAAGACCGTCTTGTCTGTCATTAACGTCTGGGACACTAAATAATCAGATTCCTATTCTTATGTAGGTACATCATCTTTAACAATTAAGTACGAAGGCGCCATGAAAAATATCTTGTAGGTATTATTAAAATATTTTAAATGAAATCTGAAATGGTACGCAGCCTTAATTGAACCATATTGTCGGCTGCCATTCTTACGTCCGTCACTGTCATTATAATAAGTATTATACCTGCCACGTTATATCTTTTCATTTCATTAATAATCCCTAAACTATTAAGTAATATCAATGTTCTATGTATTTTGTGATTTTATTGTACTTATATATTGCTTTACGTTCCGTTTTCGTTTGTGCTATTATAATAATTATTTGTTTTAGTATACATATTATTATCATGTATCATATTTTTTCCTGTCTATCAAACTAAATTATGTATAATATTCAACCGTACAATCCAACTTCAAAATTTTTAGATTATCATTTTAAAAAAAAGCCTCACCTACCGACCATCAGTCACATAAAACTCTGTTGTTGGCAAAATCATCGACTACCTAACGATGAAATCCAAATTTAAAAAAGAAGAAGAAGAAATATCAAATATTTTACTAATTTCATCCCTCTATGGTAGCAGCGCGTGATTACAATTATCATGGAGGCGACAACCTTTAGGTATTAGTTTCAGATTTCAAGTTACAACTTACTTGCTGCGTAATCAAACTCTTGCGCATTTTGATGAATTCCCGCTTTTTCGTTGCAATAACTCGCAACATTTTGGATACTATACAATGTGGCACCAGTGGTTCCTTATCTATTAAAATAGATACACAATTATTGTTACATTCAATCGTTGACTATTGCTATTCGGAAACTGTCATATTTTTGTAGAATTTACTTATATTATTCTGTTGGTATGTTCGAGAATCACCAGAAAACTAATTATTTACTATTTCGTAGCGTATCTGATGAGACATCTACTATAAAGGCCTGTGCAAACCACGTTTTTAAACGCGCCGTCGACGAGCGCTTTTGTCCTACAAAAGTCTACAGGCTGTGTCTGACTCGCGTGCGTATTACGTCTGTACGAGTATCGCTACAAACGCGCGTCGACGGTGCGTTTAGAAAACGTGGTGTGCACAGGTTGGGAAACTGCAGAACCCACGCTATAAGCATACTTTATAAACGTGACAAACTGTTAAAAAGTTACCTGTTCCGTAATCAATATGTTCACACTTCTGTGGATCTAGCTCCTCTTGTGGAGTACTCACTACGTCCTCATCCTCATTAGTGTTAATTTTTTTGACGCTATGCTGAAGTAGATTGAAAACAAAAATTAAAAAAACATGCTTCGCTGTCCATTATATTGCATATAACAAATTAAATTACTTACGCTAGAAGGCGACAAACTATGACTTTTTCTTTCGCCCTGTTTCTTCAGCGGACTCTATAATAAATAAATAAATATAGCTAAAGCATGGTATGTTCGTCTAAAGCAGGGTCGCTGAGCACGAAGAATTTCGTACAATGACCTGTTATTACCTGTCTCTGTCACTCCCGCGTAAAGCTAATACGTCTCGCTCACACAGTTGCCGTTCACACGCAGTTCACGGCAACTGTGTGAGGTAGTTATGTATTGTAATTGTTTTTGGTTTGTTAAAAATAAGTAGTAAATTAACACATTATTAAAAATTAAAATACTTATTGCTAGTTAGCAGTAGCCCCGGATCTGGGGGAAGGGGGCCATCCGGGGCTGCAGTTTCGGGGGGGGATCATAATACCTATAGTATGATTTAAAAATGCTCTACAAAGTGCCTAGCATTTTTTTAAAGTAATTTATTTCAAACTCTGGAGCCAGGGACAAGTTTCTGCCCCGGTTCGAAAAAATCGTAGATTAAGGCAAGATTAGGCAGCGGTTTTTTTATTAAACATTCCATATCGAGTATGGATTTAATATGGGTATTTATTGTGCCAGAGAATGAAAGATATAAAAATGATTGTGCTGAACCGCGCCTTCCTCGGTACCAATATTTTTTTATAACCCTTACGATAGTAGCTTATCAAGGTGTAGATACTTAGATATATGCATGGCTGAGGGTCGTAACTCGTAACACAATTTGTTCTGCGAATTAGTTGGAATATCATTGATCATATTATGAAGAACTTGCGAACATGTATTCAGCATACCAAGACGTCAAAACGAAAATAAAACAACCGTTGATGTTGGTAGGCTTATCTTCACGTCACCATCGGTTTTAGAGGTGAAAAAGTATAAGTACTTAAATGTAAGTTAAGTAGATACTTATCAAAAATTGCACAGCTAGCTAACCTACCAATTTACCTTAATGTATATTCTGTTTTTACTTTGTCGAGTGACTAAGGTATACTTTTAATAAATCAATACAATCATTATTAACTACTAAAAATATGCTTAATAGTTAATAACTATTAAGCATATTTTTAGTAGATACATACTTACCTACTGCTTTCGAGTTAATATGCAAATTAAGTATTAGATACCTATTACGAAAATAAAGTTGGAATAACGATATATAATCAATATCTCTTAAAATCAATAGGTTAAGTAGTTACTGTTACCTATCTCATAGATGTATTTTCAGCCAAGAAATAAATGGATGATGCAACCGTCGCTGAGCCATAGATGGCACCCGACACAGTAAGCTAAGCTATAAGTAGATAAATAAGCCTCTCAGGCATTCAAGAGTAAATCTTACCACCCTATCCGTTCCGAGGAATACCGGCGTCCATGTTTTTTTATTTGTGAATCCGTGATTCGGACATTATTCTTGGAAGAGAGACAAAAGCAAGCCTTGGGACATTATTGAATTATGCATAATGCCAAACAAAAACAAAATCGCATCATCGAGATACCTAATGTATCTTGTGCAATAAATTCTTTAGGTCGGTTCATTCATTCGGTAGGTAGGTATCTCACTATATACGAACCAGATAGTTTAATGGTTTTAGAGAAATAGTGCATAAACTTTGTCTTTGAAAGTTCAAAGTTTGATGCTTCACCTATCACCTTTGATAAAGGATTCTTTTATCAAAGCCTATCACCTATAAACCAATTTCACTTCTGCTGAATTCTCTGAATTGTAGATATTATTTTCACTTTTAAATTTACCTTTTATAGCTATTACCTACTCGCTTATCACTCTTCAAAACTACTGATACTATCCTTACACTACTACGTTTAAGGACTAGGTACTTCTCAGATACCTACACCTACTTACTTGAATAGGCACTGTCTCCAAATGAAATAAATTATATGGGCCCTAGTTATTTCTCGCTTTTTAGTGGAAGCAGGACTTTTTAAAGTCTATTTTATTTTTTTATTAAAATATTTTTGCCATCATAGTGTGTAGTCCTTTACACTTACCCTCGTCCGAGCAATTGGACTGGCCGACTGTGTCCTCTTGTTGGGGAATACTCTTTGGAATCGCCTCTTCGTCCCTACATCGTTTTCTGACAACAAACCATAAAGTACATATTTAAATGTTGTCAACGGTCAACGGGATAGTATTACCGTCTCACAGACCATCAGAGTAAAGTAGCTTTTTAGGTGTGTTTCGTACGACCCTCCCGCCCCCCTTTATCCCACTCCCTATCACGTTGGTAATGTGAGCAATGCTATTGGTATTACAAGCATATATAGGCTACGGTAAATGCTTAACATCAGGTGGGTCGCACGCCTGTTTTCTGACTTTGTTCACATACGAGTATAAAACGCATTAACGTCACTAATTTGGAACCTTAGCCTGTTTAATTTCCCAAGTCCCATGGTGCTTTACAACTGGTCTTCAATCAACTGTAACTTTCTTCCTTATGAAAGGCTATAACAGTCTTGCTGCTGACGCAATCAGCCCAAACAGTTTGTCTCCCGCTTTGTGGGACGGAGGGAAGTGGATAATTTTCCTCCATTCGATTTCCAAGACAATTTAACTTTTCCCAGGACTCGTCGAGGGTCAAAGCTCGGCGTCATCATTGGAGACCATTTTCGATCCTGGCTTACAGGAGTAACAGTGGCAGGAGTTTGTGGCAGGACTAGTCCCAAAAAAAAAGAAAAAACCGTAGTCGTATCGTTTTTTCAGTTACTTTAATTTACCTATTGAATACCTAACTTTAAGCCGGTTTACATGTGGCAGCGCGACTTCAGCGCTTTCAATTTGCAGAGACATCGCTACAGTAGCTATAATATGTTCTAACAAACCATCAAGCGTGGAAAAAAATCAATAAGCTTGTGTTTGTTTGTTTATAACCCGATATATATTTCCACTATCTGTAGATATAGTTAGCTAGCAGAATGATGCTCCTATCCCTTTCGCATGACTTATGGATGCCATTGGATTAAACAACAAAATAATCAATTAAATCCAAGGTTCTAAAATTAAGGCCGCTTATAAAATTAGATGTAACTTTGTAAAATGATCTAACCAGTAGCGTAACTACCGTCGCTACCGGCTAGGCGGGGCAGGGGCCCGGGGCCCACAAGCTCAAGGCGCCCCTTGGCCTTTATGGATGACATTCAAAAAGTCATACAATCTTAGTTGTAACTACGATTAAATATTATCTGCTTCGTTACACATCATATCCAGTAGTACCGAGCTTTGCTTTATAATGCCCTGCAGTGGGCGATAAGGAACTGACGATGAATTCGTTTTGCACTTTTAAAGTATTTTAGTTTAATTTGCCCCGGGGCCCTTGGATATACAGCGCTGGATCCAAATCCAGCGCCAAGGGCCCCTAGTTTTATAGTCTAGAACTCTATTAAGTATTCTGTCAAGAATTCTCTTACCAGACGGGACCCATTATTGGGAATTTTAGCCGATATAGATTTTTAATGGGTCCCAACTGTTAAAAGGAAATTACTTAACAGAATTCTAGAATTCTGGACCTGATTTATTCTTTTCAGTTTTTGTTTAAAGTTCAGTACCTATTTAAGCTGTCGGGTTTTTTGATGTTTATTTTTACTTTTTTTACGCCATCTAGTTGAGTACGTGTACCTATAGGTATAAGACACTACATTTCGCAATCTTGTTATTTCATTTGAGGTATACTTATTTCATATCGAGGTGACAATTAAGTAGCTTGCGGAGGTCCCAAATACTGATTACTAATTCATATAGAAACCCAGTATTGAAAATTTAAGTGAGAATGGTTGCAAACCTTTTTTAATCGTTATAGCTTCTAATGGTTATTCAATGAAAAAATATATAAAAAGCCTAAAGATGATTTTCATAAACCTATTCAGACATTTTTTTTTCACAATAATAAGGTCTGGCTGTCGCCATATTGAATTTTATTTACTGTTATAACGTTAGTGATACTCGCAAGATTAAGACGAATCGATTTACGTAAGAATCATCAAAATCGGCCCACGCGTTCGGTCTCTAGAGTGCCACAAAGGAACAAACATACATACATAATATATAAGCTGATAAACAAAATACCCTACTTTGCGTCGCGTCTTTGGTTTAATCATTACGGTTATCATAAGGCTGTTACTAGCCGTCCAGTGACCGGACTTTAAAATGGAAATTTTCGTCCGGTCACTCGATTTATTGTTCAATAAGTACATTGTAAATGCGGGTTTCTCTTAAAAAAACACCAATGGCTAAAAAAATGCACCCGTCCGGTATCTGGGGTTAGTTGCCGTACGGGTGCACACTTTCATATCTAAGACATTAGACTTGTATTTACTCCAAATTTCCTTAAAATAACCATCGGGGATGGAGTATTTGTGCCGTTTGATTTCCAAATTAAATATTTATAGCATGCAATCAACCATACGGTACCATTGTTTTTTTATTTAGATATATACTTAGTAGGGAAAACGTACCTGCGGAATGTGGTGCCGATTTTAACATTATGCAATATTTTTTGTAATTTTGTATACTTTTAGAATAACAAATGCTACATTGGAGAATTTTGTCTAAAGCACTCAGTGATTTTGTCTGTCTCATGATTGACAATTGACACAGTTTCCGAAATTTTCCAAAAACTCTACCAAAAAGTTTTCTCACCATAATATTAAAACAGTACCTATGGTTCACGATGTCGTAATAATAAATCGAATTCAAGTCTGAGACCGATCTTAGAAATGTTATTCTTATTTATTTATTTATTCGTATGGCATTCTTACAATTGTTCACAATAAATTAAAATTAAAAACAAAATTATAAAGTTATTCTATCTTTTAATTGCTGAATCCATGGGATAGCGTCGTTTTCTAGAGAGAACAGGTATGTTGGGCAGCCGTGGTACCTTGTGAGTGGGCAGTCTCTCGCTATATGCTCAACATCCTGGACAGCAGCTCCACACTCACACTCCGGTGATTCCCTCCACCCGCACATGGACATAAAGGCATTGCTTCGCCCGCATCCAGTTCGTACCCTATTCAGTTGGCACCATTTCCTTTATATGTTATTCTTATGTCATACCAGTACAAAATGAAATGTCAAAAGCGTACTCAAGTCCGCTTTGAGACTTGCGATCAATTTATTAATACGGGCCTAAGTATTTACGAACTTATCTGTTACGGCGGCCAAAACCAAAACGAATATTATAATTACTAGCTGTGCCCCGCGACTTCATCCGCGTAGTATTTTAACTTAGCAAAAATTTCGGGATTAAAAGGTTAAAAAGTATCCTATATGTTAATCCCGGTTATAATCTATCTGTGTTCCAAATTTCATCCAAATCCGTTCAGTAGTTTTTGCGTGAAGGAGTAACAAACATACACACATACATACATCCACAGTCCACACTCACAAACTTTCGCATTTATAATATTAGTAGGAAGTAGGATGAAACGTCGAAACAATAAATATTATGATAAGTATGATAAGTGGTAAGTATACTACATGGCATGAATATAACAATTAATTTGATAGATTAGTAAAGATAGTAGCGACGGCCGCGGCCGCAGAAGTTGCAATTCTCGTCGAAATTTTTGGCCTACATTTCGGTTTTCCAAAGTGGACGGTCACATTTTTGTTTTGTTTGTTCATTGCACATACTTAAAAAATACTACGTGGTTCATTGACACTGCCGATATAGCTACCTATTAAATTAGTTTACCAAACGGTGGGGCATATTTTTAAAGAAATGAGGAGATATTTACGGCGATTTTAAAAAAATATTATGTATTAATTAGGCAACCTTACCTATAATCCTATAATTTCCAAATTGTATTGTTTATTGCAAAATATAAACATCTACGGTATCGGCCTTGTTATACCTATCTACCTATTTATTGACAGTGCGATAATATTATCAAATATCCTTGTGAATTTATATATTTAATATGTGGTTCAATACAAACGACGATAAGAAACGTTATCAATTATTATTTTTATAATGATTTACCATCAGACGTAGATATAATAGAAACAGCTTCGTCCTTTTTAAAGACCTTTATTTAACACACAACTTGTGACTACCTTGAACATTAAAACGTTAGCACCACTACTTAGTCGCAAAGTACCTTTCGGTTCGGCCGCTAGCCAAGAACTGCCATTCGAACCACAACTACCTTCGTTGTTGACAACAAACGTGAATGAATGAGATACCGAACAAATATCAAAATTAACAGCAGGGAGTCAATTTAAGTACTCTTAAATTATTTTTGGTTTAAAAATATAATCATGGTAACATTAAATCATTAAAAATAATTTTTGAAATAGAAATCATGACATAAGGGTACTACGGAGAACTACGCATTTATTACCCTAGGTCCTGACTAGTGTATTCAAATAAATTTTATAACTACCTATTCATACCATGTGTTATATCTAAGGCACGTAAGTCGAAATTTCCATGAATTATGCTAAAAATTTCAGCATTGTAAAATTAGTTTTAGCAGGAAATGCGCGCTCGAGAGTGTTCACATTGCAGTTAACGTCTAAAATGGTAATTGTTGATATATTTATGTAAAATCACTTAAGAATGATTAGTATAAAGATTGCAT
This sequence comes from Notodonta dromedarius, assembly GCA_905147325.1. Lineage (NCBI taxonomy): Eukaryota > Metazoa > Arthropoda > Insecta > Lepidoptera > Notodontidae > Notodonta > Notodonta dromedarius. The sequence goes on along the minus strand of LR990165.1, from coordinate 7,976,893 downwards.
GCTACAATCAATTTAAAATGCTTAGAAATTTGTGCATAATTCATGAAAATAACGACGGAAAACTCCAACTGGGGTGTCCAAAAACATAAGTTGAATCCATATCAGTTTTCGTTACGATGCCCCTTACACCCTGTACCTAAATTAACGGATAACGGATAACTGTAAACAAACACAGGATACAATATTTGACGAGCACATCGTAACTATGTACAGTAAATGAGAATGTCTAACGTACCCAATACTTATTAAAATGATTAACATACATAACAACATCTTATATAAAACTTTTTACAGTAAATAACATAGGTACATCAGATGCCTACAACACTATCTACTAAATAGGTAATCTTTAACATTTTCGACGTCTCGACAGGTACTTGAGCGAATAGTAATGACAAAAGGATTAATCATTATCATTGGCCCAATTAGGAAAGCGTAAGTATAGGTAATTAATGGTACTTATAGCGATTAGTTGTTAGTACATTGTTGTAACTAACAATAACAACAAATTGAGAGCTATGGAAAGTTTTTCTATTTAATTAATGACCATGTTTATGAATTTTATTCACTGAAGATTTGTATTGTTTTATCTCTACCTACTTATACATATACAGGGTGGACTTTTCAAGTGGCCGTAGGTATCCGAAATAATGCGAAAAATATTCAAAGGAGTCACGGGCCCGATTTTGATGTAAACTAAAACGGCATCTTTGATATTTTGCAAAATCAATATTCCTAACCAGGAATCGAACGCGTTGATTTCGAAAAAAAAAGCTTTGTTATTCAAAGACCTTTTAGAACTTTTTACTGCGCGTATTACATTGCGCCATTTAATTGTGACTCTAATAAGAATCAAAAGATTTATTTATTTAAAATAAAAATTGTGTCCATTTCAGAGTAGGTAATAATCGTGTTCTATCACTTTTAACGGGTTCACTTTATTTGTATTTGATATAAATGAGTGATTGAGAGTCCAATATTGCTCGATTAGATACTTGACATAGAGCCAATACCCCCTTAAGTAGTTGCGTTAAGTACATAGTATGTTATAGATAAGATGTAAGCGAACTCGCGGACGGAGTACTAAATGGTATATACATATTTTTAATCAAACTATAACAATCTACATACAAAATTGTCATCACTATCTACCCGATAGATAGGTACTACTTGCTAACACAATAAAGTCCTAACCTCAGTCCGTGTTTGAGAATGAGGGATAATCTCGATTTGTATGACACAGTTCTCTATTCGTCGCTAAGATATTCTTCTTAAAATTTATAATAGTCTAGCTGTGCCCCGCGACTTCATCCGCGTAGTATTTCAACTTAGCAAAAATTTCGGGATTATCGGGTTAAAAAGTATCCTATATGTTAATCCCGGTTATAATCTATCTGTGTTCTAAATTTCATCCAAATCCGTTCAGTAGTTTTTGCGTGAAGGAGTAACAAAAATACATACATCCACACTCACAAACTTTCGCATTTATAATATTAGTAGGATAACGATATCAAATAGTTAATAATACATTGCTGGCTACTTATAGGTGCACCAGATTGTTAAATGGAGGTGTAGGTACCACATAAAACTGTTTACCACATACAATTTATATAATATCGCCAGACTGACATACCAACTGTATGGTCCCAAACTAAGCAACGCTTGTACAATGGATCGGGGGCGATCCCAGTGACACCCAAACCTGGGCAAATTACGAAAAAGTCATTTCCGAAATTTGCCCCGACGGGAATCGAACCCGTAACCACCCGATACAGTGAGCCGAGCGGCCTACGCTCAAACCACTGCGCCAAGCGGTCGTTTATGGTATTTAATGCCCAATTTCTCGCTATGTCATAACAAAACGTGGTTTTAGGTACTTACCTACTCATAGAGTTTGATAAGAGCCGGTGAGCATGGTAAACAGTTGTGAAATAAAAATTGGTAGATTTCCAAATATCTCAAGATCGATATAAGTTGCGAAACAGTCCTTAAAAAGGATTAATAGTTCCAAAGTAGAACACATTAGTGATTTGATTATGAAATAAATATGTGGGTAGTAAAAATTGCGCAGATATTTACTAACCCACTTTACTGCTACTACTATTTTAAGATAAGCAAATGGGAAAATAGGCTTCATTATGAAATCTGTATATCATCACGCTTGCAAACATTTCATGTAGGAGTATGCAAAGGTACACGGTACCACGGTGAGGAGGTACACGATCGAGAAGCTGCACTTTTTTTTTTTTTTTTTTTGAATTGACTATATGTTGTTGGCCAGAGTGGCCATAACAACTTCACCCGGACAGAGGGCGAGCGCAAGTGCGCTCCAGCCAGAGGGGCAGGGGGGCAGCTAGCTCAAGGGCGCCACAAGGGACACGACCTCGGCTTGGGCCGCTGCCAGGAGAGGTGGCGAGGGTAAATCTACCACCGGATCGGAACGCGACCTCGACTGAGAAGATCCGGCAAGAAACTCAGCGGGCTTGTCGGGTGCCAAGGTGCGTCTAGGTACTTAGACGCACCTTCTAGCGGAAGCGGGGGTTCGTCGACCTCGCCGGCGAGGTCGGTGTCTGGTGGGGAGTGTGCGTGTGTCGTTCTCCTCGACATCTGAGTCTAGGAGAGCGGTGAGTGGGTCGGGGGGGTCCAGCAACACATGCCGCGGCCTGCGGCGGCATGCAACTGGCGCGTTGCATGCCGCCGCAGGCCGCGGCATGTGTTGCTGGACCCCCCCGACCCACTCACCGCTAAGCTGCACTAGCGACCCATAAATAGACAAACGAGGAAAAATAAAGAAATGCTTGTGCAATAATAACGCAATCATAGATTTCACAGATCTTTCACAAAACATAAGCAACCGAAGTAATTCGCACTAATCGAAGTATTCGAGCACAAACGGCTTCATCATTGCCATTTCATTGTCATTTCTTATAAACCTTGTCAAGAATATTGACTAACTAAATAATCAAGGCTGTTTGTTCTTCACGCCTATCTTGCGGATACTTGTCATTCTATACTGTATTGAATGAATGTATATTTCATAAGTTTTTCACACTTTTTAGGGTTACGGAACCCTTATAGGATCACTTTGTTGTCCGTCTGTCTGTCTGTCTGTCTGTCAAGATTTTTTTTCTCAGAAACGGATAGAGATATCGAGTTGAAATTGATATCAAATATCAAACGCTATGGTCCCTTATAAATTTAAAAAAATAGGCTTCTAAGACAACGCTATCAAAAGATACGGCCATTTATGTCGCATATTTTGCTACTTTTTGCAAATTCACTAATCAAAAAAAGGGAATCAACGCACAGCTGAAACCGCTGGTGTTAGAATCATGAAATTTGGGCGGTAGGTATCTTTCATACCGTAAATATCCACTAAGGAAGGATTTTGTAAAATTCCACCCCCAAGTGTATAAAATAGGTTGTGTGGGTAAAAAAAATCTCAACTTAGAGCCATGAAAATTAGTATTAAGGTTACTCATTACTAATATAAAATATAATTTTCAGTGTTTTATAAAACTCCACCCCTAAGTGTGTGAAATAAGGATAAACAGTTTGTATTGGGGACCCGAATTTGTTTAAGCTGAAAACGTGGCTTTAGGTAGATCTTGCTGTAAAAACTTGAAACACTGTGCAGAAAATCTACAAAAATTAGGACACTAGCACATGACACTACATTGCAATTAAAATTATAACCGGAGAAATTGGTTTACAAAATCACGAGCTACAGCCGACCAAGTTAAAGTAAAGTCAATTCCCCGTCGTTTCTGAATAAACTCAATACTGAGATTCAAAAGACAACCGCAAATACAACTTTGTTTCTTGTGTTTCACTACTGTGGTTATAGATACGAGAAATCTTCGCTATTGAAATGGGTCCGGAAGCCTTCATTGTGCATGTCCTGATGTGCACTTGCCCGGTTTTTTTATAATTATTCAGATTCATGTTTCAGCCAGGTGTATTGTTAAAGATATGACGAAAATTTTAATTGTATTCACATGAGTAAAGTAACAGTCGCGTATATTATACGGTCATCTATACAAATAAATAAAATTGGAGTGTCTGTTTGTAATATCAAAATAACACCTTTTCACTAAGTGCATATGAAAGTACATACGACACCTATAGCAAAAACGCGATTTAAATTGTTGTCTGTCTATGTGCTTGTTCCGGGTAATCTCCGAAACGGCTGGACCGATTTTGATGGGACTTTCACTGGCTGATAGCTGATGTTATAAGGAGTAACTTAGGCTACTTTATTTTAGAAAAATAAAATTTAAAGAAATGGGTCCTGTCGCGCGGGCTCAGAACGCGGGAGCGGGCTTTTTTGTTAAGTTAAATTCCACGCGGACGAAGTCGCGGGCTCAGCTAGTCTAAAATAATAACGTTGGCAAATTGGCTGGAGGTAGGTGTATAGCTATACCTACCTAATAGGTTTAATGCCCTTTTGTAGGCAAAAGAAAATGATACTTGATTATTTTGTATAAGGACCCACATAATAAATATAATAATAATATAATATAATTAATAATAATAATAATATAATATATAATATTTATTATGTGGGTCCTTATACAAAATAATCAAGCATCAATTTCTTTTGCTTATAAAAGGACCCACTTTAGAGAAAAAAATATTGATATGTAGGCACAACAGTAAATCTATATAGTTACTAACCGACCGATAAAATTGCGAGTTTTGTAATAGGTACATAATTAAATACCAGAGTTTTTACAATGCAACGGTAAGTAACGGTGTGAGCAAGGTTTGTATCGACTGTTATGATAATTCAAATATACTTACAATGACTTACAATAATGTATCGCCCTCCTTGTATGTACATACAAGCGTACCTGATGAATCATCATGCCTAGATACAATGACCTCTCTGATGTTTCTGCCGACTTACTAAACGATTATAGATTTAGTAATAAACCTACTACGTGTCATTATAATGAACCTTGGCCGAACATAGGTAAATCCTAAATAAGTACAAGAATTACGACGATTGAAATAGGATTCAAAAACAACTCCGCAAGACATATTTTTGTATCTACACGTCACCGAGTGAGTTCAATCTTCTCTAGTAGGTGCTTGTTCACATGAGAAGAGGGAGATTATTTTCAGCTCCCGCCCGCCGCGGAAATAACGGCGACGACGCCCGGCCGTGACCTCTTAACGAAAGCTCTAACGCGGTTAGCGAACATTTTCGCGATGATTTTTACAACACTAGAATCTAGTAAACAAGTGATTATTTGGAGAATGTAGAATGTGGACCAGATAATTGAGGGCAGGGACACTTAAGTCTACTTCAGTTCAAATAATTAAATTATAATCTCACCAACTACAATACCACTACGAGAAAATAATGATCAATCAAAATCCGTGGTCATCCCAGACATATTAGTACCTACCAAATCAATTAAATGAAATGAAAATGAAACTTCTGTTTCAAGTTACTGTGCTACACTAGTTGGGCCCCAGAGGGCAGTTGTATAGTTATCGGTAGGTAATCTTGAAGATAGACTAGATGCTGACCCCAATAAGGAAGAAGATCCTAATTAAATCGCTACAATGGAGCGTCTGTAGACATCGTTCATTGAAATGAGGTCACACAGGTTAACAGTATGTAAAGCCACTGGAGATCTAACCGACGGAAATACATCGGCGCGTATCGGCTTAAGTTTGGCACGACCTATAACGCCGTTAACAGTTCGGCAGTTCGCTTATCGGGTGCGAGAGGTTGTCGATAAGGCGCCGTGCGCCCGCGCAGCCGTCAGTGTCGCGAACACCGCCGCTCGAACAGCGACCGGGCCCGGTTTACCCGCACTGGCGACGTACAATAAAACAATTATTATACTCACAAGTGATATGTGCCTGAACCACAACCGCCGACGAGTGTTTTGTAAACTGAAGTGTTGTGACAGAGAATTGCTATTAATTTAACTTGTGCTGTAGAGAAGCAAAGTGCTATAGTCTTTATAGGTGATATCTTTAAGTATATATTATAGTAAGTAACCTACCAAAATAAAATAAAAAACTTGTTCAAATATTTTAACTACGCTTATATTTTGGTAGTTACCGACCACGTACATAATACCAATTGAATTGAAGATATAAAAATAATATTGGTGACCACGGCTCGGCGAATTCATTTAGCCGCCAACGGCAGCCGGCGGCGGCGCTCCGTTGAAATGCGTGTTTTGTTTATTTGTTAAAACGCCTATAAGTATTAGGAAGAGCATACACAGTAGCGTGACTGCGGCACAGGCCGGTGCGCAGCCGACCGAAGCGCCCATGTGCACCGGCATTTTCACTGACCTTTCTAATTTCATTCATCTCGATTACTAGGGCAGCAACACGGAAACAAAATTATTTACCAACCTTATATTAAAGCAACCAATGTTCAAATTTGTTCAAAATCTCCAGAATACAATCACGACATACTGTAAATATAATAATAAAGTATTTAGGTCGTACTTAGTTTCATAATAAACCCTTCTCATGCTTTGATAAAACACTCATTCAAGATCAATCAACCTCATTCATACGATGTTGAATTAAGGCTAAAGCGCCCATCTAGCCCGCGAAGTTCAAATTTTTTGAGTTCTTTTAGAATTTTTTCAAAATCTGACAATAATAAAAGACAAATTTTGTAATTCGCGAAAAAGACCGTGTGCAGTGCATTTATTAATATATCCAACTTACTCTTAAACATTTCAAGAACGACAGCTATCCAGATAATCTGGCAATTTTTGTATATTTAGTGATTTACTAGTATCATATCCACCGTGACAATATTTAGAGTAAAATAAATGTATTAATAAATGCACTGCACACGGTCTTTTTCGCGAATTACAAAATTTGTCTTTTATTATTGTCAGATTTTGAAAAATTTCTAAAAGAACTCAAAAAATTTGAACTTCGCGGGCTAGACATGCGGCTTCACCTTAATAGGTATACAAAGGAGGATTATTTACGTTTCATTATGTTTCCGCTACTGTGACAACCTGTGGAAATTGGCTGATAAAACTGGATGCAAAACGCTAAAAACTGAGCTCAGTATGTGTGTGTCTATGTCCTAATGTGGACAACAATAGGTTGATGATGATGATAATATATACTTTCTGATACTTTTCTTTATAGGTACCTACGCTAATAAATTATATAGCTACCTACTTACCATGAATCAGAAATTAATAAGTATCACAGACACAACATGTGACACAATGTAAATATAACTTTATATACGAAGCTAGGCCTTGCTAGGTAATTAATAATGGATCTTCAGCGGAACAGATGTTTTTAGAGGTCCGCCATTGTGAAACAATGAGTCGAAACGTCTTATTTACATATGAAAAGCTGGAATGCTTTGTTATATAAAATTAAGGAAATTACCAAGATCACTTTTAATTATATTTATACATATTATGTTATAAGTGTTATATTCAATACTATGAGGCGAAAATGAATCGTAAACTACGTAGTACCTAAGAGTGAGTATAATAAGTAATCTTAGTTTAATCGTTTACGATATTTTGCATGACACCTCAATTAATATAATGACAGCATTATAAAAAAAACAGTTGATTAGAAGGTACATAAGTAGGTACAGTATTTTCAGCAGGTAGGTTCAATATTTTTAAATTTTAGAGATATCGCAATAACGACGAATAAGAATTCAAAAAAACTACCAATAATGAAGTTACACAGATTTGCAGATACAAGGCAACTCTGTTTCTATAAAAAAATAAGGAAGTGGCACCCAGTGTCATTGACAACATGCGCTACATACCTATAAAAAAAATATATTTAGGTGACCATCACATAGATATGTATTATTATTTTATCCGCGTACTCGGTAAAAGATTGAAAAAAGTAGGTTAATGAGTGTATGAGTAGTTTTTCTCCTTCAGCTAAACTATCAGTTTCACTGGCCGCTCTATCATACTAATATTATAAAGAGGAAAACTTTGTTTGTTTGATTGTAATGAATAGGCTCCGAAACTACTGAACCGATTTGAAACATTCTTTCACTGTTGGGAAGCTACACTATCACCGGGTGACATAGGCTATATTATATTAAAAAAAAAAAATGGGATTCTTACTAAAACTCCAATAATGTAACCGTAATGTACCCGTGCGAAGCCGGGGCGGGCCGCTAGTATACTTATAAATAAATAAAGAAATATCACCTGACTGACACACCAACTGTATGGTCCCAAACTAAGCAACGCTTGAACTATGGGTACGATGGGGCGATCCCAGTGACATTCAGATGTAGGCAAATTACGAAAAGGCCATTTCCAAAATTTGCCGCTGCGGGCATCGAACCCGCAACTACTATGCGCAGTAAGCCTAGCCGCCTACGCTCGAACCACTGCGCCAAGCGGTCGTCGAAAACGGGCTTTCGGATGTGATTTCTCTCTGATTGTATTTGTTTTTGATTTTCTTGACCTCGGCAACATGTCTGAGACGGAAAACACGAAGTTGCAAGTTGGTCCGACGACAGTTTGGCGTGTTAGTTCGATTCATAGCAGGCCGCTCGGCTCACCACACCGGATGGCTGTGGGTTCGATTGCTGTGGGGTCAATTTAGAAAATGGCCTTTGTCTCAGTGATCGCAATCGTTGTACTAACTAAAAATACCTAAGAACATAACAAGGTTTGTTGACAAACATTTTTATAGAGTTTGGCTTTATTAGTATAAATACATACCTATGGTTGCCAAACTATGTACAAAATTTGGCCCGTACGGAAGTGTTTACCAAAGTGTTTGCTTTCCGCATTTACCCGCCGAATGGCTAAAGCCACTACCCAGCCCTTGGAGAGAATTTCCTTAAATAGATTTGACAGATATTTTGATTTTTTATTAAAAATAGTATCGTAAATGATACAATTACCAAAGTGACCTATATCCACATTCCACACGATCCTTCTAACAAAATAACACGAGCACGTTTTTTCAATGCCACCGAACTTATTGCGCGTATTTTTTCACGCGAAAATGCATCAATATCAGTATTTCTTCTTCTTTTGAGTGCACAGCCTAGCACTGATACTGGCTGACTGCCAAGGAGTCTCTAAATAGCTGACCGTTAATAAAAACGGAGGAGTGACAAAATCGAATCGAAATAAGTTTAGTCGTTCTGTAGATTGGCGTGTTCAGTGTTCTTTGTAGCAGCGTTATAAAATGTTTTACTTAAATATTCGTTAGAAATACTGATTTTATGTAATAGCGTAGAGGTAGGCAATTTGTTAAATAACTTTCTTTCCCCATGGAAGGACAGACAAAAAACTACATTCCATACTAATCTTCTTGATAATCTTATTTGATTTGAACTACCCACGAAAGTATTGCATTTTTTTTAAATCGCGAGTCTATATGTAAAGTTGTAGATTCTACAATATAAAGGCACGGTATATGGCTACAGCCTGTGTCAAAAACCAGAAATAACAAAATATTGAAACGCCCATCCATCGAAATAATAAGTAGATACTCACGATAAGCGAAAGTCAGATGTTCTTTCTTTGATAGGTTCTTGTTCGCAAAGTTATTGGAGCGGGAAGTTATAAAAACGCCAAGGAAATCTGCACCGTTATTAGGCAAAGGCCGTAAAGGTTAAACGTTTGTGAATGAGAGGTAGGGCGAGGAAGCCAATTAATGAACATTGAGCTACAATATTGTTCTCCCTTCAGAAATCAATTAGAACGGTTCCTAAAAAGCCTGATGCTAGAAACTTAGATCACTGGTTTTAAACTCACATCACATCAGTAATCTTGTATTCCCCGAACAGATAGACATATAGGCGAGCTTTGTAGTGTATCCACATGTCTCACATAGTATTTTTTTCCCTCTTTTACTAAATACACATTACACTTACTTAGCTAAATAATAATAATAAATAAATATCGCCAGGCTGACACACCAACTGTATGGTCCCAAAATAAGTAACGTTTGTACTATGGGTACCGTACATGGACTGGGGACGATCCCAGTGACACCCAGACCTGGACAAATTACCATGAGGCCATTTCCAGGCAATTGCCCCGAATGTCACCGCTTTAATCCTGAAACTGGGCATTTCACCATACCTGGAAAATAACAAAAACAGCGGATATATTTATTTATTTATGCTCATGCAACGCAAGCCCATAGATATAGACCCTATGTACTACCTAACACACAAATATTTATACTATAACTACCACTGACACTAAACTACACAATAGTTCGACAGCCTATACGTGGGGACCCTAACAACAAATTTAATGAATTATTTGAACAAGCGATAGGAAAGCACCTACCTACTTCTGTCGACCGATACAGACCATGCTCGTTGTCTCAATTGCCGGAGGCAGCGCATTAAGAGGCACAATAACATCTTCCGCGACGACTACATCACACACGCATCCAACCAATATACGACATAATTTGTTGCATCTATGTAGTTACAACTTTTTTTATCAAGTAAGCCCAATACCTATACCTAATGAAACATATCGGTTGCACCTAAATTCTTTGGTTGCATTGCACCGTTTCCAATCATCCTAAACAGATGAAGATTTACTGCTTGTGTGTCGAAATCACGTCGAAATGGTGTCGAATGGGGTCGAATAAATAAGAGGAGGGACCTTACTGATCTTCTATAATTACTCAGTTTAAAACAAACTTGCATGTCGCTAAATAAATTTATTCAGGAAAAACGAAGACGTCATTAAAATGTAGTGTATTCATAAACTCATTTTCACCTCAAGGTTATAAAATATACAATTTCAGAATACCTATAAACATAATTAATTCAGCAGCCAAATTATATCTAGCTTATCAAATTTCAAATGGCGTGTTATCATAACAAGCAATATTGATTACTAGCTGTGCCCCGCGACTTCATCCGCGTGGTATTGGATTATTGGGTTAAAAAGTATCCTATATGTTAATCCCGGTTATAATCTATCTGTGTTCCAAATTTCATCCAAATCCGTTCGGTAGTTTTTGCGTGAAGGAGTAACAAACATACATACATACATACATACATCCACACTCACAAACTTTCGCATTTATAATATTAGCACGATGTTAAAGCAGATACGAACTGCATATAGAGATGACCGTTAGACGATTTAACAATATAATGGTGCTCATTATAAAACCTTAATATTGTAGAACTGGTTTGTGCGACAAAAAGTCTCGCCCTACATTATTCGGCTTGACCTACAGAGGCTTCACACGACTAGAAACTTTCAACTAGCTGTGATCGTCTATAAAACTTACGATTGCAGCTTACTTGTAGCTTGTGTTGATTTCAATATCACTGATAGGCACAGCTGCTGGGTAACTAGGATACAGGTACTCTTTTCAAGCTTTCGACTACAGAAATCATGATCTACTAGTTTATGCCCGCGACTTCGTCCGCGTAGACTTAAGTAAAGTATTATATGTGTTAATCCAGGTTATAAACTATCTGTGTTCCAAATTTCATCCCAATCCGTTCAATAGTTTTTTCGTGAAAGAGTAACAAACATACATCCACACTCACAAACTTTCACATTTATAATATTACTGAGCCGAGCCCGCGACTTCGTCCGCGTGGAATTTTGATCCTTTCTTAGGGGATGTCTACGTCATAGTAGCTTTATGCATGCAAAGTCTCAGCCCGATCGGTTTAAAATTGACAAAGTTTCATACAAACTTTCATCCCTTATTTTATCCTCTTGGGGGTAGAATTAATCAAAATCCTTTCTTAGCGTATGCCTACGTCATAACATCTACCTGCATGCCAAATTTCAGCCCGATCCGTCCAGTGGTTTGGGCTGTGCGTTGATAGATCACTATGTCAGTCAGTCACCTTTGAGTTATATATATTTAGATTAAGTAGGAAGTAGGATTTATTTACCTAATCGCTTTTTTCCATTGAATCAGTCCCAGTGTGATACTGCCTAAATCATGATTTTACCGAGCTGAATTTGTAGATTTTCTTTTAGTAACCATCGTTCAAAGATACATATCGTTTATTTTGTTTGGGCCTATCAGGATAAATGATATATTTTCCAGTGTTTCTTATACCTACAACCGGGTCGGAACACGTCGGAACACCGACTGAGAAGATCCGGCAATTACCTACCATAAATTGTAAACCCAAATAAGGACATACTGTTATTTCTCCCATAGATCATAGTGATCCCAAGTGATCCGCAATGGCGATGAAGGAGTGGCTGCAGTGGCTGCCGCCGCCGCGCTCCTCGCTGGCGCTGCTGCTGGCGGTGGGCGGGTTCAGCGGGCGGCTCTTCGCCTCGCACTTCACGCACTCGCCCACCCTGCTGGTGGACGCCTGCCACTCGCTGTGTCGGCTCGTGGGGCTCATCACCACATTGATATCGTACAAGGTACTTTAATCATATTCACCTTCCTCACGAATGACAGTGCCCACACATACCAAACAGCTGTGCGAGGTAAATCCTTTTTCTTGCTATCGTGATAGGTATCAATTGTCAACCCTTCTCTGTGTTGCCTTGCGATATGTGGACCAAGGAACTTTTAAATAAGATCCTTAATGTGAAAGTGTTAAGTAAGATCATTTCCTATACTTAATCTTAAGTCGGTGCAAGCATATTTTTCCCTTGCATTCATCACGGTTACCTATTTGTCATACTCACCTCAACCTCTTTTTTCATATAACAAAGTCGGCAAGGAAACGCACAACACGGCTGTTGTTAAGCAGTTACCGAACTGTTTCATATCACATTGATTATATCCATCCATCATTTCTTTTGTAGGCTCAATATACCTAACAGGTATTTAAAGAAATAAATATCGCCAGATAAGCACAGCCTTGGCAATCTTAGCATATCGAAACTAGCCCGAACTATAAAACATTTGTATTAGGATAGGTAGGTTACCATGCAAAGGGGCTGGGGCTGGCAGCGATCTCAGTAACATTCAACAAAGTAACAAGGAAGACCATATTCATAGATTGTGTTTTTAAATAAATAGTAATGACGAAAGGATCAATATATCTTAGAGCCACGGAAAATGATCCGCTAGCGAGACTGCTATCTTTTTGAGATAAGCTGAACTGACGGTTCATCACACGGCGCTTTGAACAAAGATAACTTATTCGCTGTATAAGTACATTGTCAATGCACAATTACTCATAAGCGATAGCCCAACAGATCATCGCGTGGTAACACTAACGGCTCAGTTGATATACCAATCGTTTAATCATTAATTATTTACACATAAGTACTTATTACCACATAGTGGACAAGAGATGAGAAAAAAAATACCTCTCTGTAGTATTTTTTCCTCTTTATATCCCTTCACAGGATTATGTACCTAATAGACGTACACGCCACCATAGAAAGGATACTCAACTGTAAAGACCTGTCCACTGGCCTTTACCACGATAAAAGGTAGCCTATATTACTTGAACTTATCTCACAAACAAACATTTACACGAATCCATAAACAGCAAGAACGAACGACAATTTAGAATAACAAACAAATAAAGGAAGTCAAACTAAAGAAACCGTTTAAAAACATACGGGTCGAATTGAGTATCCCATGGATTAGAGAGCTGGCCCCTAGGTTGGCCCTAACCAAGGAGACTTAACTATTACACGCAATAGCTATTTCAAGCCCAAAGATAGGTAATTTTCATTCAAATCTTCCTATTTTCTCCTTTTGATAAAATTCGTGCGTGTTCCAAGACATTCTTCTCAGTCGAGGTCGTGTTCCGATCCTGTTGTAGACTTAAGAAAAAGATGTAAAAATTACAATTTGTAAGTGCCCCCGTAGGCCTATACCTACCAAATAAACGATTTTAATTTTAATTTGATTGGCATGATGTTCTCTCCCGCAGTACGAGCGCGCCGACGAGGGCGCCGGCCGCGAGGGGCGCCTCCGCAATACATTCGGCTGGGCCCGCATCGAGGTGGTCGGGCGGCTGTCGGTGCACGTGCTGTTCGCGTCGTTCGCGCTGGCGCTGGTGGTGAACGCGCTGCAGCTGGGCGTGCACTCGTCCCACAACCAGCCGCCGCGGTACCCGCGCGTCATCATCGGCTGCGCGGTCATTGGACTACTGCTCCATGTTATTAACTACATGCTGCTGGCTGGTGAGTTAACAAATCTTTAAAATAATCTTGATGATGACAAAAAATGTGGAGAAGCCATTTGATACTCCAGCTATTATTTCCGTTTTAGCCAGGCTACAAGTTACCTAAAATCGATTGAATTAAAAGGCAATAATAAATAATTGATAAGTACCACTGAAATGTGCTACTTCTAATAGTAAAATGTTAGGATTAAGTATTAGTTAGAACATGGACTCATATGTCCAAAGGGTAGAAGTTCCCAATATTGATCTAATCTAAGAGGCATGATGTAACTGTTACCAGTATATTGGGATTGGGAGGTACGGATATTGGGTAGTAAATATTAAACCGTACTGTTAATTAATACGGTCACCCATACCTCGTTCGCAAGTAATTTCCTACATAAACCGTGATAATCTACGTAATGCAGTTTTAAATTAATATTTCTGCACTACTGTGGAGCTTATTCTGTTACTACAAGTTATGACTAAACTAAATATTGCTGTACTGAGTTAAGCCAATAAGTTTATTACGTGTGCTAACAGAATTAGGACTTTTGTAGATTTTGAAATAGATTAAACAAATTATAGAACATTCGGTAATTTCATTGAGACAATATAATCTAGTTTCAAATCAATGGGCCATTATGTTACAACAGCAAGAAAACAATAAAAGTACCTATTGGTCCAATAAGATTATCTTGCATAATAAAATAAGGTTGATACAGTCTGAAATAGATAACAGGCATCGAATGGCGCAACCGGCAGTGAAATGTAATTACCGTGTATGGCTTCCAGCCGATGTTTTTGTTATGGTTAGATTACGTTCACCGTTTTCAAATAAACCAGCCAATCGAGCCGCGTATGTGGAACGTAAACCAAAACAACACCATGATATCGGCTCAAAGGAAATCGGAATCTCTATTCTCGAAATGCGTACAATAGATATTATGCATTCTACTAACATAAATATTATTTCTAATTTACTCAATCGATGTTAAAACAATTTTGTTGTGGTTTATGCGATGCCCTGGGTTACCTTTGTCATTTGAATAGCTAGTTATATCATAATAGCGTTACTCGACTCCGACCCACGAATAAGTTTTTTTTCACTTTTATTTAGTTCACACAACCTGTGAACTCGATTTTGTTCCTTGCAAAGCATAGGAATTATTACTGTATCATACTACATAAATATGATACAGTAACACACTAAAATATCCTACTAATATTATAAATGCGAAAGTTTGTGAGTGTGGATGTATGTATGTATGTATGTATGTATGTTTGTTACTCCTTCACGCAAAAACTACTGAACGGATTTGGATGAAATTTGGAACACAGATAGATTATAACCGGGATTAACATATAGGATACTTTTTAACCCAATAATCCAATACTACGCGGATGAAGTCGCGGAGCACAGCTAGTAGTTAAATAAATACAAATATAATCCCAATTCTGAAACCTCTGTAGTCCGTACGTACCTACTGTCTCCTCGAACGAAAACAGAATTGAATTTTGCATTGTATGAGTCACGGATACAAGATAAATAATCAGACAATGGTTGGCCTCATCGAGTCCATTCATCTACCTCCTTAATGAGCTAATTTATTCAATGAAATTAGTGTATTAAATTGGCTCACATTGGTTTTAAGTGCAAGACCCTATTTTTTATAGGTAAATCTATAGCTAGCTAGCAACCGTGCAAAATGTGTCGCGCAATTAATTTTAGCATTCAGGGTTATTTAGCGTAACGTTACGTCAAATCTCGACTGTTTTTTGTTATAAATAATAGTAAAATTGTGTCGTAGGTCGTGAACTGAGCTACAGCCGTCGGCTGAGTATGACTGAAGGCGGCGAGGTGGTCCTGAAGACTGGATCGGCGGAGCCGGTGCTCGCGCATGCGCCGACCGACATCGCCAGTGAGTTTTAACTATAATTGAATATTAATAACTGTTATTGCTTGTTCTGTCTTATCTATACTATATCTATTAGTGGAGATTTTTAATAGCTTTATGTTTTCTAGATTAATTATGTATTTTAAGTATAAATAGCAGCTAATCTTCCCAAAACTGAAAAATAAATAAATTTATTAAATTTCTGATGACATTACCACTGAACATAATAACTGGGGGGTAGGGTCAAGCACAATAATATACCTAGTCAGTATTAATAACCATATTCGGGGTAAACCCTTCCATACATTTTAAGAGCCCCTAGCAGAAACATGCAGCTTGGTAATGTATGAAAACATTCCATTTCTACTGATTTCATAAAATATCAATACTTATAGCTCCTTAGGGCCTGTGCACACCACGTTTTTTAAACGCGCCGTCGACGCGCGTTTTAGAATCGTGCGTCGACGGCGCATTTAAAAAACGTGGTGTGCATAGGCCCTTAGGTACAGTCTATGTCACATACGAAGTCCCGTAGACGCGGCGCTGTTATGGCTTGTCCACAATATAATTTACAATATGTGTGCAACTGTTCCGAATTATTACGCGGGCCTTATGTGGCGGACTGTACCTATATAGTTATGTTCTTACCTTTATATCATAAGAGCAACCTATTTTCGTACTTACACTTATTATGTTGGTTGGTAATGTTCATGCTATAGAAACTGTTGGAACAAAAATAAATGATTATATTTATAACTAGAGCGTAATATTTAATTAGCTTCCACCTACATAAACAACAAACATTGAAGACATTTTAACGCGTCATTAAAATACTCAAGGATTGTATAAAATTCCTGCTCAAATAAAGTCAAATCCCAATAAGATATAGGTATAAAGTTTATATGAACACAAAATCACAAATCTCATTAACTACTTCATCACGATTTAAGTATAAAAACAAAAAAACACTGTGAAAATGTAGGAATTCCTACTTTACTATACTTTGACAACTAAATAAGAAAACACACATACAGCAAATTAACCCTTATCGCACCATGATTTTGTTTTTATTTCGCCAAGCAAATCATAAACGAAATTAAAAACATTACTTCGGAGTTTTACGAGTATTCACAAATGTATGAACGATTAGTGCTTATAATGTCATCTAGATTATTCCTGATAGTGGACACCTAGAGCACCTATTACTACGTAAATAAGGTACACGTGTTGATTTAATCGCTTCAATACCTACCTACGTGTCATTTTGTGTAAAGCGCCATAGCAGACTATGAGAGCAAACGGCTCGTGGTATAACTAAGTAATTTATACCTTGTTTATTTTTATATGAACATTATATTGATACACGTCTACAACTATTGGTCATACTTATAAAGAACTAGCTGAGCCCGCGACTTCGTCCGCGTGGAATTTAACTCAACAAAAAAGCCCGCTCCGGCGTTCTGAGCCCGCGCGACAGGACCATTTTTTAAAAATTTAGTTTGTTAAAATAAAAGTAGCCTAAGTTACTGCTTATAACAACAGCTATCTACCAGTGAAAGTCCCGTCAAAATCGGTCCAGCCGTTTCGGAGATTACCCGGAACAAACACACAGACAATTTTTTTTTAAATCGCGTTTTTGCTATAGGTGTCGTATGTACTTTCATATGCATTTAGTGAAAAGGTGTTATTTTGATATTACAAACAGACACTCCAATTTTATTTATTTGTATAGATATCTTCACGCTATAGTATGTCCACCGAAAGATGTGAGCAGGGATAGCGACATAGTTTAATTCGTATGTTTTTGAAAATATAATTAGAACGAACATTTTTTATCTATTCAAATAAATAAAATTGGAGTGTCTGTTTGTAATATCAAAATAACACCTTTTGACTAAATGCATATGAAAGTACATACGCCACCTATAGCAAAATCGCGATTTAAAAAAAAATTGTCTGTCTGTCTGTCTGTCTTTGTGTTTGTTCCGGGTAATCTCCGAAACGGCTGGACCGATTTTGACGGGACTTTCAATGGAAGATAGCTGATGTTATAAGTAGTAACTTTGGCTACTTTTATTTTAGAAAAACAAAAAAAAACAAATGGGTCCTGTCGCGCGGGCTCAGAACGCGGGAGCGGGAGCGGTAAGTTAAATTCCACGCGGACGAAGTCGCGGGCTCAGCTAGTGGGTTAATAAACCAACAATACAAGAGTGCCGTAGGCACTCTAGAACAGACGTAACAAGAAAATTATGTCACTCGTATGGTAACAAACGCGAATTCTACGATATCCGTCATGTTGATATATCTATCCAATCAATATCTACATTCCCTATGTATAGGTACATAATATTGGTCCATAATCTGCATAATTTAAAAACAATCGACTTTTTCGTATAAGATAATAAAAGTCATAAAGATAACTTCCTGCAAATATAATTGTATTGATATATTAATAATTGTGCCTAACTACAGTGTATCTTGAGATAGTACGCACCTAAGTGCTGACAAAGAAGGATTAGTTAGTTCTTTATCTAGATAATAAATGCGCTGTCTGGCTCGCTAGCACGATCCGACCACCCATACTTCTGCAAACTGAAACCAACCTACACCTATTCGCACTAGGGTTGGTTTTGGGCTGCACAAGTATCTGTGGGTTGGTTCCATTTTGCAAAACGATATCCAATTATTGTTTGTTACCTAGGCAGTTTGTTCGTGATCGGAGCCGGCTTGGCCACAGAGTGGGAGCCGTATGCCGCCAGGATCGCCGACCCCGCACTCTCCGCCTGCGCAGCTATCCTACTCGTCATCTTGAACTACCCATTCAGTGAGTAACCTCTGTCTTCTCACTCCTACTTAATATTATAAATGCGAAAGTTTGTGAGTGTGGATGTATGTATGTATGTATCTTTGTTACTCCTTCACGCAAAAACTACTGAACGGATTTGGATGAAATTTGGAACACAGATAGATTATAACCGGGATTAACATATAGGATACTTTTTAATCCAATACTACGCGGATGAAGTCGCGGGGCACAGCTAGTAAATAATAATAATATTAAATATCGCCAGACGAACACACCCAAACTAAGCAAAGCTGGTACTATGGGTACCGTACAATGGACTGAGAAAAAGGCATTTCCGAAATTTACCCTGACGAGAATCGAACCCGCAGCCACCCGGTCTAGAGAGCCGAGCGGCCAACGCTCGAACCACTGCGCCATGCGGTCGTAATCCCTTACCTTACATATCTACATAACATAAGGACCACATATACTTACATATTGGGTACCCCCAAAAGACTTTTAAAATACAATCAAATTCGAAACGTCTTTTTTTACCAAAAGTGATATGACAGGCGTATATTCACAGTGATATGTTTTCTATAAGATGGCTCATGGTTATATTAACCCGTTTGAAAAGGTGTATTTACGATATCCTTTTACATTCCTAGCCCTACCATGGTTTCATGCTCGCAAGCAACTCGCTATACGTTACCGACTACGGCAAATGCTACAGCACTTTTATCAGCTGTAAATTTCCCATAGGTACAAATACTCTACGTCAATGTTACTGACAAGCGAGTCCTAGCGATCGGATCGTATAAACTCATTTGGCCAATTCTTAGACTTTAATAGGTGTCCTGATTTTCAAAGAGATAAGCTCTCTGAGCTTCTTGCTGGATATTTTCTGTTAAGGTAGCGTTCGGATGCGGAATGAGGGGAAAATAAAATAAAACATGATTATTTGTAACTCCCCCGTAGGCCTAAACATATTAAACAATTTAAAATTCAATTTGATGCCTGATTTTCCAAAATAGCAAATAACCTATTTAACAATTCTAATCTGAAGAACAATATACATCTCCAATATTAATGAAACGACCAGCAAGCGGTACATATTACGGGCCAGTGATGAATCACGAGTTACATTTTGTTCACATTATCGGTTTAGGCAACCGCCAACCATAACGTTACCACAACACGCTATCAACAACCTTATTTTACACCAACCCCGAGACGGTCGCGCGACGCGATAACGGTGTCAAATAACCTGATAAGAAAATTAAATTATACTTACATATATTATTAAAACTTGACAAATAAATATCCTACTAATATTATAAATGTTTGTAACTCTTTCACGCAAAAACTACTGAACGAATTTGGATGAAATTTGGAACACAGATAGTTTATAACCTGGATTAACACATAGAATACTCTACTTAAGTGTACGCGGATGAAGTCGCGGGCAGAAACTAGTTATTCATAACAATTATTAGATACAAACTCACCAAATTATAAATGCACTTGTAACTTGAAAGCTATAAGTCTGAGATTTATTAAAAACAATTTGATAACAAAATATGATGAAAATCGAAGGATTTAGTTTTGATTTACATCAATTCGGTGCCGTCCCACCCTGTATAAGTTAAGCATTACCTGCGGGTATCACTTGTAGATGTAGGTACCTAAAATCCAATTAAATAGGCACGATTAATTCCTTAATCGTTCGCGCCTAGAAATGTAGAAACAAAACAAACAATATCAGGCGTGACGCAAGTGCATTATGCGTGTGTTACGGAGCCGATGGGACCGTTTCGCGACTTCATTTCCTAATGAAGGTTGTACCTACCTACTACTCTCGCTTAATTACGTGCTGTGGCCATGCGAAGCTAATGGCTTGTGGCAAACAAATTAGACCTTTTGGACATAATACTTACTTCTACTGTCAACGCAATAGGTACTAAGTATAATAACTTAATGTTATAAAGTTATCTGGATAAGTATCCAGAGTAATGTTTCATGCAACAAAAGATATAATTATTGCCACACAAATAGACGATACGACAGAACCCGTGTTTAGAAGACAAACCTATAGTATGATCTTATGTCAACATCACAAAAGGACAGTTGTCCATCAAAATTATTTCAAAATATCGTAACATAGATACTTAAATAGGTACCTATCACAAAAATTACGATTTATTGTCAGCTATAACAGCAATATACGGAAATAGCACTAATTTTAGAAGTCTTATCATTTTTGCCTGTACTGGCCAGTTTTGACTATGGCAAGCACTCAGCTTAGCTCGGGGTGCTAAAGGGGCTGGGTTAGTAGATATGATAGAATTGATAGACTTACAAGGTGAAACATAATGGGTATACTTTTTATTTCAAAACTTAACTTCGTAAATCTAAAACTATCAGCTTTGGAGGAAACTTGAAAAACAAAAGGTGTTATAGAAATACAGCTGTTGACAGACTTCACAAGTCTACAAAACCTTTAGTACTTCAACTGTCTCACAAAGCCCATAGTTTGAGATTTACAAACTTAAGTTGCAAAAAAATAGTATACCCTTTTTGTTTCACCTAGTATATTGTTAGTAATCTATAAACTTAGCTAATTGTATCGTACAGTGCGTTCAGCGGGGCTGGTCCTGCTACAAACTGTTCCGGAGGGGCTGGGCGCGTGCGAGCTGCGCGCGGCGGCGCTGCGCGTGCCCGGCGTGCTCGCCATCCACGAGCTGCACGTGTGGCAGCTGCACCGAGACCGGCTCGTCGCCACCGCACACATCGCTTACAGTTCACATGAGGTAACCGACGAGAACCGGTTTTAAGGTGGTAGAGTTCAAGCCAAGCTTCATCCAATTGATCATATAAGGTAGTATCACCCTCTCACAGAAGATCGGCGATTCGTACGATGAGTGAAAGAGTTGAAAGCCCAAACCGCCCACTTCCCATCCATCTATCCCAATTCCCATTCCACTCGGTAACTAAAACTAAATTTAATTAAAAATTTATGTAAAACGTGTATAAATTAAAATTACTTAAGTTTTTTATATATTAAAGACGCTATTGTTTCAGGACTACATAAAAAGCTCAGCACTGGTGTGCGACGTATTCAAACGCCACGGCATTGGCCTGGTGACGCTCCAGCCGGAGTTCACGCTAGTCTCAATGCTTGGTAAGGGTTTCATGCTCTATCCATTGATAACAATAAGAGAAAAGTTTATATATTTTGTGCTGTCAAAAAATAGAGACACCAACATAAATAGGTAGGTATAAATTTTTCCTCAGTAGGTACACTCACGGTGACATGAGCTTTTGTTTTTGTTTACAGGTACAGATGAAGAGAAAAAGGCGTTGATAGATTTCGCTAACTTGGGGTGCTCCTGTCCCTGCGCAAAGGAGTGCATGGGGCCGCGGTGCTGCGAGCCGCCCGTGCAGCCCACCGTCACCCGCATTTAAACCGTAGTTTAGTACTAATAATGTTCAAATTTAAAATACTTTATAGATATTTACATTATGTGATATTAAAAGCCAACCCCCTAGGCTCCAACGTTTAGCGGTAATGTGACAATTTGAGGATGCCTATAGGTAATTAGTAGTATGGATCATTCAACATCTTTTATTTTCATTTTCATATATGTATTAATTAATTACATGATGTTATGGCTACCGATGTCAGAACAATGTCCCCAATGCCATAATGATAAACTCAAACTCAAATAGTTTATTTCAGATTCAACCGGATCTAAACGCGAATAGATGAGAGATTAGATATCCAGATCAGATGTTGAAGGATCCAAAATTGACTGGGCTACCTATCTTGCCTTAAATTTAAACAAACTGCCTTGTAAATAGTGATAGAGCTAAGTTATTATAGTTTGTATAGACACCTATTTAAAGTTTAAAGCACGAGAACGAGATACAAATTCAATTGTGACAGACATTCGGTACACGCTATTTATATGTGAGATCGTATCGAATTATGTTTTGTGTACTTTTATGCTGTAGAACCTAGTTCTTTACTAGGTTCTTCTAGGCCACGGAAGATTATTCAGCATTTGCGGTGGACAATGAAAATAGTTGTTAGTTAATAAGATCGCATGAGACACCCACTAAAAAAACAGCGTACCTAAACAGTTTTTGTAAGGAAATATACAGGACTTCATCAAAACAGAAACGTAGATTTAAAATCATAGAAATACGTTCGACTATAGCGTCAAGCGAAATTTCTAATCGCAAGTAAATGATACAGGCAGCTACAACAGTGAAAGTGTACCTAATAAAAACATGGTTCGCGAGCCGCATTGTCACTCGGCGGCCTAAAGAGAAATATAACCACTGCGGCGCCGCCGACTGACACCGAATCATCACAATCGACATAATGATGAGAGAGTATTGTTGGAGCTATTGCAGAAAAAATAATAATCTGCTCACATCCACTATGCAACTAGAGTCATCATCAAAAGTAATTAATGATCTTACTTACATAATAATATGCACAGTGAATCTATTTATTTTGTAAAGTGCATCGTAATATCTGAAATTAGATAAATCAGAATCCATTTCCGTAATAAATGACGCAAAATAAATTTGAAATGGTAAGGTGAAGGCGCCTGTCTAGCCCGCGAAATTCAAAATTTTCGAGTATTTTTATAGTTTATCCAAAATCGGAAAACATTTAAGACAACATTTTGTGATTTGCGACGAACACAGTATGCAGTGCGTTTATTAATACATTTATTTTACTATAAATATTATCACGGTGGATATGATACTAGTAAATCACTAAATATACAAAAATAGCCAGATTATCTGGATAGCTGTCGTTATTGAAATGTTTTAGAGTGAGTTGGATATATTAATAAATGCACTGCACGCGGTCTTTTTCGCGATATACAAAATGTGACTTTTATTGTTGTCTGATTTTGAAAAATTTCTAAAAAAACCTCAAAAAATTTGAACTTCGCGGGCTAGATGGGCGCTTTAGCCTTTCAATTAGTTTGATGTTGACAGTACATTACCCACTGAGCGTGGAGATTATTATAACAATTAATAACAGTCGTTGATTTGAATCAATCATTGCCTCGAGAATATGGTGTAGATATTTTTTATTTGCTATCGTTAAATCGAATTGTTGTTTTAAGGACCTTATTAACTATAACTATTCATTATTTAATTATATATTTACCCAATAGGTGCTAATCTATCTGTTACAATATGTGCTTATCAAGTTATTAGTAGGTATTATAGCTTACCTACACCTACCTTTTTAACACAAAGACCTCTGTGCTTTTTAGCATCATGTTTTTTTTTAAAATAATGGAGTGTGTTGCCAGCTCTTATTTTCTTTTTAATGTTTTCTACTCATACGAAAATAATAATGTAGACAGAACGCGTAGAACTTGTGAGCCAAGCCACCAAAAGTAATATCAAATAGCATAAATCCAGTTTTTTTTTAGATTAGCTCATGTGTTTTCGCATATTTTTACGACGCTATACTGCATAAAATGAATTATTATTTATATATGATAAGGCGCGGGTACGCTTCCGATCGGGTACCTTGGCACCCGACAAGCCCGCTGAGTTTCTTGCCAGATCTTCTCAGTCGAGGTCGCGTTCCGATCCGGTGGTAGTTTTACCCTCGCCACCTCTCTTGGCAGCGACCCAAGCCGGGGTCGTGCCCTTAGTGGCGCCCTTGAGCTAGCTGCCCCCCTGCCCCTCTGGCTGGAGCGCACTTGCGCTCGCCCTCTGTCCGGGTGAAGTTATGGCCACTCTGGCCAACAACATTTAGTCCTTCAAAAAAAAAGCTTCCCATCGCGAGTCGCAGACAGCGATTAGAAAATCTGATAAGTTAATCTGTATTGATGCTATTAGGTATTAAAATTACTTTTTCTGGCTTCACTCACTAACGCGCTCCGTCTACGTTATTCTTTTCGTCTGAGGTTTTCTATTTGAGATATCAAATCATATATTCAATGTTTTAGTGTGTAGGTTCTACTATTTTAGATTATATTTTTATCAGTCCAATTATATATTTTGTCTACTGTTTCCATCCAATAGTATACTTATTATATCTGGCAATACATACAATGGCGGCGTACAAAACGACTGTGATGTTCTTTTGCAGTATTATATTAGGGAAGAGTTAAGGAACATTTATATAATGATTGATTGAACCTACGAGCCTACATTGTTCTACAGTAATTACGACACTTGGCAAATAATAATAGGTATTAAGTGTTTTGTGTACAAATGTTGTTGACCATTGATTGTAAAACAAATAAAACTATTAATTAACATAACTTACTTTCGTTTGTATTTATGTTTCATTCAAGTAATAACATTGCTATCGTAATGATGTTTAACATGAGTTAGATATTATGTACTATCGATAAAGATATGCTACGCTATAACAATTTAGCCTACCCATTATTGTAAATACTGATTGAACAGTGCCTAAGATAAACTAATTAGGCTGGTATTAATAAATCGGTATCAACTCTGAGACAGACCGGTCTCAGATTAGTGTTTTTTCGGCACGTATAAGCTCCTTTTTAGGAATCGTATATAGACGCGTTTTTTGCCAAACACGCAATTCGTACGAGTGTTGACGCGCTTATAAACTCGTATAAGCACCACCGTACCAGCGCCAGCGTACCACAACGCGCGCTCCGATGCCATTTTGTACGGGAATGTCATTAGAGTGACAGTTATTTCTGATAAATCGATTTAATAATACCACAGAGTTGTAAATACTGTGAATAATATCGAACTAAATGGAATACCAGCTATTATTATTATTGAAAAGCTTAAAAACGAAACTGTACCTCATTTATGAAGAGATACGTCTCATTGTGGTATGGAAACATTTAACAATACATTTATTACAACGGCTAAGTAGACTTATTTAATGAAGAGCTTATTCAGTATCGTGAGTATCCACCGTGGTATTGTCGGATCCCCTGCGGCACCGCGCTGGCGTGCACCTGCGGCTTCTGATGAATCGACGACAGTGGCTCTTCGTCGAATTTGGCACGTGATTCTAAGAAAATAAAAATATGTACTACATTTTACATCCTAGATTTCTTTGTCATAACATTATTTTTTCATTTCTTATACCTATGTATCATTGATGACAGCTACCACTCTGCCAATAGGCGAATTATAAATTCTTAATTCCAGGCAATGTACGCCGTCAACTGAAGTGCAGTTTTTTTATGAACTTCTTAATCGTATCCTGATATACAGGATGAAAAAAAGACTAAGTTTGGGGGAAAAGTAGATTCAATATTGATTTTAACAAATTTTTCTGAAAGGAAACCTACCTTTATTTTCAAAATAAGTAAAACTACTTTCAAAGATACTTGATAAATCACCAGCTTGAGCCAGGAGTCATACTGTTGTTTGGAGATAAAGCAACCAGCTTGAGCCGGAAATCATACCATTGGAATGTGGAGAAACCACGTGTAGTATATTTATGATACCGATCGATAGGGCCAATTATAAGGATCGACTTCTTCTGAATAACATTGGTAGTACTTATCTAAAATTTTTAAAATAGAATAAAGCGTTTACTAAGTAGAATTAATTCATTTGACTTACCAGAAAAATCCGATAGTTTAGTTTGACAGCATAGTTGCAGTCTCCCGAGCACTCACCCCATCCCAACCACCGGCTAGACGGGCACGCTCCTAGGTCATCGACTGCCAAGCAACATTCGCCATTAGGTGGAAAGGGGGACGGACGATATTTCCTTACTACACCCTCGACGTCCAGCGAAAGAACGAACTCGAAGGAACAAGCAAAGCCTCGTATACACACATAAAGCGCTAGGTCAGGGGTTGGCAACGGCAACCTGCGTCTCGCGATCCACATGTGCTGCTTTGGATGTGCGGATGACCTGCGGCTCTTTAGTTCCATACGCAAATCTTATTTATTTTATAAAAAAACACATGAAAAATCTTTCTAAATCGATTAACGAGGATTAGGCACCATTTCTATCTCTCAGCCACTTGTCATAGATATTTTTCTTATGAATGAATAGATTAGTTTATTTTATCAAAAAACTATTTACGCAAGTACTATTTATTGTTGGCAATAAATAATTTTGTGGCTCTTTAAAACTTTGTTATTTTGTAAATTGTAATTTTTGACTCGTCCCATTCAAAAGGTTGCCGACCCCTCCTCTAGGTACGTCATATGATATTATTATGTTTTTAAATTATTTTTACTAAAGCATAATTATTACAGGTACATTTTACCTCACCTTCAGACAGCGGGCTATCGTTCTGAATAACCTCGTTGTCTTCACTGGGCGGTGTTGGCTTTAACTTTTTCGGAATTGTGCTATTTGAAACGCTCTCCGCTGAAAAATACCAAGATCAATAATTGGACGTGGATTTGCAAAACGGAACCAATCCACACACACTTTTGCAAACTGAAACCAACCTAGAACGACTAACACAAGGTTAGTTTTGGTCTACAGCAGTGCATGTGGCTTGATTCCGTTCTGCAAAACGGTAAAATTGAGGGCGCTAAAGTGGCTAGACCAACCGACCGGAGTAGTACAATCCTGTCTAGCTATTATAGCTGCATTTCGTACTATGAATGAGACGTTGAACCTCCCCCCCCCGTTCCCTATCCCCTATCCCACTTCCCCTCAAGTCAGCCACGTGTGAGCAATGCCATTGGTATAGCAAGCATATACAAGGTGACACATAATGGGTATACTTTTTTTTTCAAAACTTAACTTTGTAATTCTAAAACCATCAGCTTTGGAGGGAACTTGAAAAACAAAAGGTGTTATAGGAATACAGCTGTTAACCGATTTCACAAGTCTACAAAACCTTTAGTACTTCAACTGTCTCACAAAGCCGATAGTTTGAGATTTACAAAGTTAAGTTGCAAAAAAATAGTATACCCATTTTGTATCACCTAGTATAGACTACGGTAACTGCCTAATATCGGGTCATGCACTTGATTGCCGCCTAAAAATATATAGGTACCATTCTATGCTCGATACCCAGTCAAACCCCCTAGTATTATTTCTGAGTTTAGAGTCACCCTGTATAATGATGTCACCCTCAATGTCACCCTATCATGTCACCCTACGACGTCATCTCACGTCACCCTATAATGTCACCCTACGAAGTCACTTCACGTCACCCTAAAATGAGACCTTATAACGTCACCTTATAATGTCACCCTACGACGTCACACCATAATGTCACCCTATAATGTCACCCTGTAATGTCACCCTATATAACGTCACTAACTGGTCGCGGTGGTGCCGAGAAGCTGGCGACACGCCCTCAGGCAGTGGTCCCTGGTGCGGAAGTTGTTCCCGTTGCCGCCGCAGCCGCTGAAGCCGAACGGCTCGCACGCGCCGCGCGCCCACTCGTAGAACCAGCGCTCCTCGTAGCCGCGGCAGTGCCCCACCGACAGCGGCAGCCGACACACCTCTGTACACACCAAGCCACTCATCAATACCCTGGCGCCCTCTAAGGCCCGTATTAATAAATCGATCTCACGTCTAAGAGCGATCTTGAGGACCCGTTTGAAAGGTGTAACGTGACTTTTGTACTAATATGACATAAGAAGGACGTTTTCAAGATGTCTCTGAGACTTGAGATCGATTTATTGACACGGGCGCATGGCCATAGAGAGCGCCGCGAGGGACGTAAGCTCTTTGGAGGCGTCGTGCGAACAGCCGGCGCTCGGAAGCGCCTCTTAAGACCTTGCGGACGTGTGCACCGCACACCCTATACCATAGGTAAAGCCGGCACTGCTTGTCACAGGCGGCGTGCCAAACGATTAATTCGTAGCGTAGCATCTGCAAAAATAGGGTTGCCACCTTTTTCTACAGCGAATATAGTAGTTTCAAGGTACTTTTAAATACTTACATGGGTTTAACATACTAACTGTATTACTTACCTTGTTCTTTGCCTATAAGAAATTTCTGTTCCCCCCTGCCCCCCCCCCCCCCCCCAAGGAAAATACTAAGTATGACGACTAGTGTGATTATCATATTATGTGCCCCCAGTCCATAGTACGGTACCCATACCCTTGGGACCATACAGTTGGTGTGTTAGTTTGGCGATATTTTATATTTACGAGTATAACTAAGCCAGCGTGTGACCTGGCGCGACGCTGGCGTCGAGGCAGGCGCCCCCCTCGCCGTCGCACAGCGCCTCCTGCAGCGTCAGCGTGAACTGGCACCGCTCCAGGTGCTCCTGGACTTGCCTCTCGAGCGCCGGGTCCGTTGCCGTCATATTCTCCACTGGATACTCCTACAAATATTCTTTCGTTGGCACTGTCTTCATGCTATCTTGATAACATTCATATTGTATTTATCATGACGTCAAAATGATCCGGTGTCTGACAGTGAGTTGGTACTTAAGTCACAAACTCCCCAATGGGTTAACTAGAAAACAACTTAACTAATTTCGATCTAAAACTAAGACACGGAAATACCTACTACTAAAATGTTTGAATGATGCAACGGCATAGACTCATTTAATACGCCCCTTTGCATTGTGTCGGAGGTCATAGGGTCATTAACTTTTATTTATGTATTTCTGTGGACCATCATCCAGATCATGTGGTCTATGTAATTAATTATTATGTTGCTTAAGTTTTAAGTTGTCAAATTCGAACTCTTATGTAGGTAAAAAAAATAAAGAGTTATTCTATTGTGTATGTTTTTACAATGAGCTGCAGTTGCGCGAATCTGCGGTTCCAGTTGGCGAGCAGTCTCCGCGATATCTCCGCCTGAAGCGCGGTGGCGGTGGCGGCGGCGGCGGCGGTGGGCCCGCGGCGCGCGGGCACGGCGTACAGGCGCGTGCGCAGGCGCCGCCCGCGCCCGCACCGCGCCGAGCACGGCGACCAGCCGCCCCATGACGTCACACGACACTCGCCCTGCGGTTTGTCCTAGAAGGTGGGGGGGGGGGGGGGTAAATATCGGATATGTGATCACAAGTTTAGGTTCGGTTCGTTTTGCATGCAAATCTCAGAATGAACCTCTACCACCAACAATAGCGCCTTCCTCGCAAAGAGTACCTAGTTCTATGGAAACGAAATTAAACACAAATATAGCTGTAGTTATAGCTTTGTTACAATATAACCGTAGTCAAAAGCTTTATTAATATTAGGTACTGAAACGGCACTCGTATTGCGGGCGTTCTCTGCGTGAAATCCTAACTTAGGGATATTCAATAAACATCGATTTTTCGAATCACTCGATATTTATAATACGATACATCGAATCGATCCGATGTTTTGACAAACTGTTGATTCACTCGATGTATCGATGTATTTTCATAAAACATCGAATACCAGATTTAATTAAAACTCCGTTTGATCTCTAAATCATTCTCATACATAATTTTTACTTTTTTTAATAAACAATATTAGAATCAGCGATGGTTTCCATGTGTACTGATAGAAACATAGCTGATATGATAAAAGTTGTTATATTATAAAACTCACATCAAACGTAAGTAATGGGAGTGAATTTAATGAGGGGTGAGAACGTGCGGTTTGCTTGATGACCGATGACGAACTGATTTTGGTTACAATACAATTTTCGTAAATGTGAATTTGGGTCAGTGCGATTGCTGCTTCGGCAAATATACGTGCATGGTCGTACACCATGAAAAGTTGTATTTTCTTAGTTATTCATATAGATTTCTTGAAAATTCAGCATCCTTGAACACACGCGATAAATGTGCAGACATGGACAGTGCTGGTGTAGGAGTAGCATATAAAATTATAAATTGACGCTTGTATGGAGTGTCTGAGGGCTGACTAGGTGAGGGCTTTGTTTTTTGATGTAATGTTTGAAAAATTACTCGATTTTCAGTACACATCGATGTTTGTAACCGATACATCGGAAGACATCGATACACACTTCAGATATATCGCATCGAAAAAAACATCGATTTTTTTTTTTAGTGGACACCCCTATCCTAACTGTTACTAACTCGCGGGCCTCGCGGCGCAGTACTAGCGCAGGCACGTATGCGAGCCGAACGCCGGCTCGGCTCCTGAGGCGGAGGAGTGCGGGCGGAACGTCAGGTATACACACTATACAAACTAGTTTTCTTTAAATAAAAATTCATACCTACCGAATAAAACCAGTCGAAGTTGCTCGCATTCGCACGGCCTTTCGGCGGTCTGAAAATACATACATATATCCAAATTAATAACCCACCAGTTTTCAAAGGAGGTGCTTATCAAAAAGGAAACGTGCATACCTCTCGCAGGGTCCGATTTCGCATGGCATCGCTTGGCTCATGACAGTGCTGGCGCGGAAGCCGACGTGGCAGCGCTTGAAGGCGCGCGGCGCGAGGTAGTGGCGCGTCCTGGCGCGGACCCCGCACCCCTCGCACGGCGACCACGCCGACCACGCGGACACCGCGCACGGCCCGCTCGCCTCCGCCGGGTCCGGCTCGTACTCCGAGGGCACTCTACACAAATGGGGAGAGGGGAGAGTACAATGGGATGATAAAGACTAGGTAGACGTTACGCGTTTGTTTCATCGAATTTGATAAAGGAGTTTTGGAGTTATAATGCATTGCTAATTCGGACAACTTTTAATTTGTTGGTACTTTTTCACACACTTTGGCGCATCACGTAATTACCCAGTTCGAGGATTAACCATTCACAAAATTTTCGACTAACACTTCTTGAGAAATGTACGGGGCTGCATACTGCAAACTTCACAATCAAATATTTATTATCAGATTCTAGAAATATTTTAAATGCCTAAATCTGTTCTAATTAAATAAAAAATCAAGTCTCTAAACACGCTTACATTCATTATCCTTGTCATCCTTAACCACTTTAAAGAGAAATCAAGTCAAGAAATCGTGTGTCGATCACCTGCAATGCAACCTAGGTCCGTGGCACGAGCGGTAATCCGTGAGCGGCACGCGGCAGGCCTCGGCGTACGCCTTGGCGGGCCACACGTACTGCCGCTGGCGGGAGGCCTGCCCGGCGCCACACGACACGCTGCACGCGCTCCACGCGCCCCACGCGTGCGTCGCGCACACCCCGCCGCTGGCCAGGGCCCCGGGGACGCCGCCGCCGCCGCCGCCCCCGCCCCCGCCCCCGGCCTGGCCGTGCTCGCTGCCCCCTTTACAAACATTGGTCAAATGATTTGGGAAAAGAACCCGCCACTCACCCTCGGCTTGTTGTATGGGCCTTTAAAAAACCCAATAAGTTGATGCAAAATGAAAACAGAATGGAAATCGATTCATCCGTTACAGAGCTATGATGCCACAGATACACATGTTAAACTTATAACACTCCTCTTTTTCCGTCGGGGTTTTAAAAAGAGCCCAGGAAGACCAAACGCCGTTAATCTAGAAGCTATCTGTCTTTTCGAAAGTAACAATAGTCAATCATTTGTAAAGTACGACAAACTATCTTTAACTAAAAGTGTACGGGTACTATCACCAGACTAACACACCAACTGTATGGTTCCAAACTAAGCAACGCTTGCTAGCTTAGTGAGCTCCAAGAGAGAAAAAGTCCATGCTATGCCTACCAGTAGCCTCACAACTCCTTTCATAGAGCCGCAGCTGGGTAAGCTTGAGTCGTGCGAAGGGGCGCATCTCGCCCGAGGAGCTGAAGAATGGGGAGCGCGCGTCGCGCGGCCAGTCCGGCCGCAGCGCGCGCACCGGCGCGGGCGGCACGGTCGGGGCGCGCCGGGACTGGCCGACACACCGGGGATATTACACTATCAACCGTATCACAATCACAAGTATCAGGCGGTTCCACAACTATCGACCGTCGATTGATCCATTGATCGATAGTAGAATGAAATGTGTCGAGTAGATACTCGTACAGTTTTCATATGGAACAACTTCAAAACTATGGTCAATGGATTGGTGTGATTTTCATTCCTTTATCAAAGGTGTGATCACACCTAAGCTAAGCGAGCACCTACGCCCTCGCTTAGCTTCCTCGAATGTACTTTACTATCTCATTTTATTTAGTATCTATATTTTGTTATTTAGTTTCTACTAGGTAGTCAAAGACATGTATGACCCCCTGAAGTGGGTTTGGCTGGAAAATGGTTGGAAAATCAGCGCTGGGGGAGTCTCGTTCTTCTCCAGTACATGCTGAGCCATCACCTTTCGGCACAGTTCGCGCTGAATGAGTGTCGAATAAATGTTTCTATCTTTCTTTCTTTCCTCGAGAACATTCCACTGACGCGGCGGCGGCAGCCTGTTTTGATCAGCACAATCAATTTCACACGATGTTGACAACTTAGTACGACTTACCAGTTTTCAGAACAGACAGCGCGAACGTGTACCTCGATCTCGCTCAAGACGACACATATGGTTGAGTGTGGACTGTATAATATTATCTTAGGGCACTTGATGGAGCCAAAATAAACACTATTATGTGAATATTAGTAACTTTAATTTTTGGTAAGAAAAACACTTAATAAAATAAAGAACAAATGACAACACCAGTCAATAGTAACGCGTCCAACCAAAGAGTGCAGTGTTGCTAGCAACATAACGTATTTGTTGGGATGCCAACAACGTATAGAATCTCGCGAGGAAGCTAAAGCTCCATCAACCATTAGGCATACGGCTATTACACTTACCATATAACTAAGGCCGTTATCCGTCCCAGCATCGTACGGGTACAACGGGAGGGTGGCAGACCTGCTCCACGTGCAGTTAGCGTTGCACAGCTCCAAAGCCGAGACGCCCACTATCCAGTCGGGAGAGGGCGCCAGCTTCGCAGCGAGAGAGACTAGGTGGTGTTTGGCGTCCACGCGGAACACTGCGAACGTGTTCGGAATACCGGCGCCGGCGACTTGCTGCCAGGATATCCCTCGGGCTTTGATTATCGTTCTGATGTGATCACTCTGAAAAAGTTAGTTGAAAAGAAACCCCAGATACCAGTGGCGGATTTTCCTGAAGGCCGACTAGGCCAAGACTGCTAGTCCGCCTCTGCCAGATACTCAATTCAGACACACCTACCGTTTTTATCAATTTGCGTACTTAAGTATATTTTTACTCTTTTTCTATTTTGTCTTGGTGCAATCTAATTCTGTAGTAAGGCGTAAGCGATCAGTAACTTGGCCGCTTACATCCATACGGAAGGTGCCTTAGGCCAATTTTAAAGGCACGCGAACAATCATCATAATCCAAAACATATCTACTGAGTTCCACCGACGTAGCTATAGCTTTCACATGACTGTCCGGACCCCAGGTCCGTGGTCAGTCCCCCCATCTGTGACGTACCTCTGCTTTGAGCTCCTTCTCGAGCGCCGTGGTGGCGCCGTCGTCGGCGAGGCGGCGCAGGCCAGCGCTGGCGGCGCGGCCCTGCTGCCACACGCGGAAGCGCGCCGTGTGCGACGCGCCGATCACGTCGCCGAAGTGCGCGCGCGCACTCTCCGGCGGAAATTCGCGTGGGTGCGTGTTGCGCGACCACAGACTCTCGAATGTCACCTACAGTACTTGGCAACCTTAATGTCTGCTCTGAGACGCCGCTCGGCTCACTGCACCGGGTGGTTGCGAGTCGTATTCCCGTCAGGCCAAATTTAGAAAATTGCATTTTTTAATTTGCCCTGGTAAGGACGTCACAGGTATCGCCCCCAGTTCATTATACGGTACGGTTTCTTCGTTTGGCGATAGGTACATTGATGAATGTAACTAAGGGGTTGAAGAGAAAAAAAAAACCAAAAATTTGTACCTCAGTAAATATAAGTACTAAGTATATAACTATTAAGTATTTATTGTAAAAAAGTTAAGGTCTTCAATACGACGGATAGATAGACAAAACTCACCTCATACTTCGCCTCATCACAGGCGCAGCATGGTTCAACAATGGGGGGTTGGTTCGCGATGTGGGAGGGCGCGGCGGGCGCGGCACACAGCTCCTTGGCCAGCATGGACCAGCCGCCGCCGCCGGCCTTGCCGCCCGCCGGCGGCGCGGGTCCGGCGCGCGCGCACAGACGGATACACGCGTCTTTTATACTTGATGGTGCGCTCCATATTACCTGATTCATATCCATAATAATATCCATATCAATCAACCTCCATGCGCCCTAGAATTGTAATTTTCGCAGAAAATGGTTTAATACATTTGTTCATGGGCCCGTTATAAGTAAATCGATCTCGAGTCTGCGATCGATCTTAAGACTTACGCTTTTGACGTGTCATTTCTCACTGAAATACATAATATATAACATAAGAATAACATTTCCAGGATCGCTCTCAAACTTGAGATCGATTCATACGAGCCTACTCGTACTGAAGTAGGTACTGAAGTGAAGTAGGTATCATGTTTTATATCGTCATCGTTAAAGAAACAGCAATTGAAGGGTAACATCAATCATCCGTAATCGATTTAAATCACAAACATGTGATAAGCAATCAAATCTTAAAATTGCAAATATTAACACGAAGTACAACTAGGGATCTTATGCCCGGTTGACATTTGCTTTTAGCGAAGTCAATAATTGTACAGTTGATAAAAACACAGGTAGTGTAAACCGATTAGGCAGTGGTGCGTCAACTTAGCTGGCAGATTGCCTGTACGATGAATCCGAAAGGAATCCCTTTTTATTGTTTGAAAGAATACTTCGTCAAATAAAAACCCCCAAATCGCCGTTTGAATCCCTATACAGGCGTTGTGTAAACAGTTAAAACATGTAGGTACTGTACATGACGGACGGACGAAAAAAATAAACTTACCTGGCTGTAGTGTTAATAATTAATTCCGGCGCTCGTCACTAACAACTGTGCTAGCTTAAACATGACCAATATAAAACGGGCATCACAGGGTGAAGTGGATAGCGTGTCTGCTCTCGGAATCTCACCTGTATCTCTGTCTTAGGATGCGCAGTGGCATTGTCAATGGTCGCTACACAATACTCGTGGACTTTCGCCTGAGCGTCGTACGCTTGGAACAATCCCAGGGACTGTTTCGAAGCCTCCTCCGGTTGATGAACCGCTCCATCGCTGTTGGAAGAGGCTGCTATCTCCGCCCATATCATGAAACCGACGAAAGGCGTCGGTCCTTGCCCGCTGTCTACGCCTTGTAGTGACACTGATGAAAACAATTGGATAGCCTTACCGCCGGATGCTCGAACACAACTCAAATATGAGTGCTGCTTCCTTTTGACACGCCATAGACACAAAAATTATATAAACAACCGCGTTTCGTTAATCAATCGCGATTGAGTAACCGGCAAATATTTAAGAAGCGAGAGTAGAGCCATGACGATCGCTTGGCGCAGTGGTTCGAGCGTAGGCCGCTCGGCTCACTGCCCATGGTGGTTGCGGGTTCGATTCCCGCCGGGGTAAATTTCGGAAATGGCCTTTTCGTAATTTGCCCAGGTCTGGGTGTCACTGGGATCGCCCCCAGTCCATTGTACGGTACCCACACTACAAGCGTTGCTTAGTTTGGGACCATGCTGTTGGTGTGTCAGCCTGGCGATATTTATTAGTTAAGTATTTTATTTATGAACCCACCAGTGTAAAGCTCTCCAGGTAGGAACAGGTCTGGTTCGCCAGCGACGCCCAGGCGATAGTGCGTGTCCGCGGGCTGCGCGTGCGGCGGCGCGCGCTCGCACGCCGGCGGCGGCGACGGGCTCGCGCCCACCGCGGCCAACCAACCCACTAGCGCGAACAACATCGTCGCTGTTCAAACAAAACAAACGATGACCTCCAACCGAACTAGTCCATACCGTGTGCTTTAAAAAAGTACCTATAGTACTGAATTATCCTAAGTGGTGAGTAAAGAAATAAACGGATAGGTACTAAGCACGCGTTCATCACGTGTTTAGTTTTTTGAATAACGCTGAAAATATCGAAAATAGGTAAAAGTTTCGCTCTAGGTAGTCCAGAATACTACCTACTAATAACTGTTACCGAATGTACCTCATCTTCTATCCTACTAATATTATAAATGCGAAAGTTTGTGAGTGTGGATGTATGTCTGTATGTATGTATGTATGTATGTATGTATGTATGTTTGTTACTCCTTCACGCAAAAACTACTGAACGGATTTGGATGAAATTTGGAACACAGATAGATTATAACCGGGATTAACATATAGGATACTTTTTAACCCAATAATCCAATACTACGCGGATGAAGTCGCGGGGCACAGCTAGTATATATATAACTCAAAGGTGACTGACTGACTGACTGACATAGTGATCTATCAACGTACAGCCCAAACCACTGGACGGATCGGGCTGAAATTTGGCATGCAGGTAGATGTTATGACGTAGGCATCCGCTAAGAAAGGATTTTTATTAATTCTCCCCCCAAGGGGATAAAATAGGGGATGAAAGTTTGTATGAAACTTTGTCAATTAAATTCCACGCGGACGAAGTCGCGGGCACAGCTAGTTAATAGATAATATGTGTACCATATACCTATTCGTAAAAGTGGATAAGGTTATCGTACACTGATACCTACCATCTCAAATTAAAAGAAATGTAGATTTTTTTTGTAGGTGGGGGGGGGGGGGGTAGTTATAATTTTCATATTCACTTTTTAATAATTAATTTCATTTAATAATTTCAGATACTTAACAAAGATCAATGACCTACATCCTACATTACATGATAAACTTAAAAAATCACAAATATACTAATAAAAAAAATAAAATAATAATTAATATTATTAAATGAAATACCTACCTCGCAATATAATTATATTACGAGGTAACTAGCATTCAATTACCACCACGGGTAATCGTATACCGTATAAGGAAAGTAAACTCTACCGAGTCGTAAGTAAACAAAGAAAGGTCGATAAACCGAGAGTATCTATTACTTATCGTTTCCACAAATCAATATAAAACAATAAACTAAGCTTTAAAATCTAATATTACTACAATAATACCTAGGTATATTATTTCTATATTTATTACGATTTTCACACGGAAAGCGCTTCGCGTGCCGCCGCCCGCCCTACATTCCAGCCTCACGGAGGCGGACTGACTGCCCGCCCGCCTAACCAACCCATCGCGCAGTACTTACAGGCAGGGACATTACGACCTTTCACTCTTGCCCGTTCAGTACAATGTACATATACCTCATAGTTCCAGAATTGGTTAATTGATTTTAAAGTCTGCTCTAGTTGGGGCGACTGACTGGCGATATTGATTTCACCGGTTACATACAAACCTGCATCCGGAACTGTGAATGTAACATATTCAGGAATGAATAGGGTTGTATGTATAGTTCTTGTTTGAAAATTGTTTCAAGAATTTCTGCTTTATATACCTACATTGTACTATATTATAACAAAGTCGGCAAACAACCGTACGACCCGCCCTATGTTTTTTTTTTTTTTTTTATTTGACTGTGCACAGAGTGTGCACAGCCGCCGCTTTTCCCCGGACATAATCCAGGCCCTTTTCTAGTTTTTTTAATGTTTTCAGGGTATTTCCCGCCCTATGTTAATCTGTTACCGCGTAGCCTATAGATGCTTGCAATACCAAAGGCATTGCTCCCACGTTGCGAACCTAAAGGGGAGATAAAGGAATAGGTAGTAAGGTGGTTGGGCTTCCAGCTACAGCTAGAATAGCTACTTTACGCCGATCTTCTGTGAGAGAGTGGTCCTCCGTACTACCCTGGTCGAGCTAGCCATTATTTCATTTATTCCATTAATGAAAATGATAAAAACAGCCAATTTGCCATTAGTAGTGTAGATTCTAGATATACACAAGCGATGTATTTATTGTAGATATGGTACATTACATATATACAAAGTCAATGTGCACATACACAGGTACGGTGTATTTTTCCTAAGGGTGCGGATTTAGTGACCAATCTTGGCATGCCTTTTTAATGTTTCATTTTTAAATATCTGTTTCTAATATAGAATTACTAGTTTCCCGAATGGTATAAGGTTAAAAAACTAAACTTAGGTTAACTTATCATTTGAACGTCTTTTAATAATTTTGAAAGACGCATTACATTAAAAATAAGACTGCTTACTAAATCTGAATCTTAAGGAAAAATACAGTTTACATAAAAGGGGTAACGGGGACTTTGAAGTGACTCGCTTACTTTAGGGAAGCTAGGTATGGAACAGTAAGTTGTTTCCTATTTATTTATTTACTAGTTTTTTTGTTGGTCCCACTCCTGAGCAAAGGCCTCTCCCTAAATTCTACACAAAACACGGATTTGTGCTGTTTCGAGCCACGTATCTCCCGCAAAGGTGAACAAATCGTCCCGTCTCCTATTAAATTAAAAAATATCTGCTATGCTATGAAACCTTTATTCACTAAATATTATTAATAAGTTATTAAATATTATATCAATTGAAATGTTATTTCTACTGAATTACATAAATAGGCGTGCAGTATGAAATACTCAATAAATAATATATTTTTCATTACTCATACTCGGAAAGTAGGTCTGAAGTTGCCTGAGTAACGGGTTGAAAGTAATACTTTTCCGCCCTAGGGAGAATCGCTTTCAACTGACAGCTGTCAAATTATAAAAAAAAAACTAGTTCCATTTTCACATTTCATGTTCCAACTATTTCTACAGTCACTCAATTACAGCGCGATGTCAAATTGAAATAACATAAAGTTAAGTATTAATTAAAGAATATATATTTTTAAATGACTTAATATTAATTTAGTTTCAACAATTTCTTTAAAATAACATATATTTGGGCAAAATATTTAAAGATGAAAATGAAAAATAATGGCTAAACAATGAAGTTAGCCGGCCAACGCAAAAAAAAACAAAATAGGCCGCAATCCGATCATTATTTTATTTTTCGAGTTATGGAGTATTGTTCATACTTCCTTGTATTATTTATTTAGCCAATTCCTGTTTTTATTTTTACTTTCCTTGTATTCGTAATGAAAAGCACAGTGTTTACCTCGGGTGAAAGACTTATTTTGTCCCTCGATCAATAAATCGAGGGACAAAATATAACCACGATATCGATTATAACCACGTCTCGGGCCAAAATAAGTTACATTCACCCCTTGTGTAACAATGTACTATTAATCTAGCTTCTACTTAATAATTAATATTACTTGCTTGAGATACGACATAATAAGACGGCATTTTAATATTTAACGTCTCGGCGTTAAGGTCTAAAATTGGTCAACTACAGTTAAAATTAGGTACATGATAAACTATGGTATTACTAATAAATACTACATAGTAAATACCACTATTGGCACAAAAGTAGTCATATATTTAAAAATATACCACATTCATAATTACAATCCTAATTGCCG
The DNA here is from genome assembly GCA_905147325.1 of Notodonta dromedarius. NCBI lineage: Eukaryota > Metazoa > Arthropoda > Insecta > Lepidoptera > Notodontidae > Notodonta > Notodonta dromedarius. Next base: position 7,936,859 of record LR990165.1, on the reverse strand, counting down.
ATGTCTGTACCGAGATTGCGGTCTTATAGTTGTAGTAATAGAGTACAAGTTAGATTACCCACATTAAAAGTGTTATATTTACATAATTTGAATTTGGAAATAATCGCATTTTTAATGCATAATTTATTATAATTAAAAATAGCACTATTAAAAATATAAATAAATACATTTTTTTCTAGTAATTCATTTGCCTACTCCCAACCACAACTAACTAAAATTCGTACACATGATATAATCACACAATATATCATAATAAAATCAATCATCAGGTGTCTGTCGTCTTTTTAACCGACTATAAAAAAGGAAGAGGTTCTATGTTTGTCTGTGTCCGTATTTATTTGTGAAAACTTTCAATAGGGGTTCGTCTATATATTTTCATAAATATTTCCATTCTAGTTGTGAGTATTCTAAAGAAATAAAATATAATTTCGTAATTATAGAAGATTAGTGCAGTAAAAAGTTGGACATTGCTTCCAATTATCTAGCGAGAAATACCTTCGCAAAAATTAGTGACATAACACAAAATAATTAATTTTATTGATCTATAGTAATTACATTTATTACGAAAGAGATATTTTAGTAAAATTATTGCACTAGATACTTATATGTATCCACACACCACACACCATCAAAGGATTGGCGCCCAAATCTAACATCTAACAGAATTTACTAATGATGTCAGGAATACCATCCTAAAACACTTTCCATATCCTACTAATATTATAAATGCGAAAGTTTGTGAGTGTGGATATATGTATGTATGTATGTATGTATGTATGTATGTATGTATGTTTGTTACTCCTTCACGCAAAAACTACTGAACGGATTTGGATGAAATTTGGAACACAGATAGATTATAACCGGGATTAACATATAGGATACTTTTTAACCCAATAATCCAATACTACGCGGATGAAGTCGCGGGGCACAGCTAGTCTACAATACTTTCAAAAAGTTGCCTACAAAGTTTTTTACTCCACTTTACTTTTTTCAATCAACTGCGACTTTTTCGTATAAGTGTCAAAGTACAGAGTACTAAAATGTTCAGAGGCTTGTGGGTCTTTAAGACTGTGGTCTGTTCGGTGGGTTTTCCCTGAACTCCATTACGTGTTCAACGGCTTGGGGGCGGCCGTCGGGCCCTATCCGCGCCGGCTTCACCACGCCCTCTGACACCATCTTGTCGAATAGATTCACCAGCTTCATAGCTTCGTACTCTTTCTGCAAAAGAAACAAGTATCACTGGACTGGTTATCACACTATTCTACATAATGTTACAAAAGTCTGAAATAATACTTACACATGCATAAGCATCGGGCAAACAACTAAATAAATAGCAAATATTATCTAAAATAAACTGGGGTAACATCCAAAAGAGTCAGTATAGGGAAGGGACCATCGAAACTATAAAAAATATGTTCTAAGAAGCTACGTCTTCGATTTTATAGATAAGAATATACGATTCGGACATTGAACCCGGTTATTTTGAAAAAGTTAATGTCGCTATAACCTTTTGTCTAAAATTAAAAGAAAATTATGGCATGATTTTGATTTTTATTCAAATACTAGCTGACCCGATAGACGTTGTCCTGTCTCAACTTTGAATATTGAATTCGGATTGTTCCGCGCAACTATCTTATTTTTTTCTTTCATAAGAACCTTCTCCTGACATAAACACAACAAAAAAAGAATTAGCGAAATCGTTCCATCCGTTCACGCTTGATGCGATGACCTAGGAAATAGAGATTATTTTTATATATCACTAGCTGTGCCCGCGACTTCGTCCGCGTGGAATTTAATCGACAAAGTTTCATCCCCTATATTATCCCCTTGGGGGTAGAATTAATCAAAATCCTTTATTAGCGGATGCCTACGTCATAAAATCTACCTGCATGCCAAATTTCAGCCCGATCCGTCCAGTGGTTTGGGCTGTGCGTTGATTACTATGTCAGTCAGGCAGTCAGTCAGTCACCTTTGAGTTATATATATTTAGATATAGATGTACCAACACACCTGCTCTTCAGTCATCCCTTCGAAGGGGTTGGTTCTCGGCGGCCTGGTGCAGCCCACGACGGGGTCGATGTGCGGCTGCGCGCGCAGGTACTCGTCCGTGTCGGAGTCGTCGCCGCTGGACGAGTAGTCCGCGCCGCGCGCGCCGCCCAGCAGCCCCTGCTGCGCCAGGTGCCCCGCCGCGTTGCCGAACCCCGTGTACTTCACCATGCGACCCACTGGTACAGATATGGACATGTAAGCAAACCTCTCGTTTCCACTGACAGAACATTTACACTGATATTCATGTTGTCGTTTCTATTGTTGAGAGCACAAAATAGGGATAACTACACAAAATATACGTTGAGTTATCGCTACTGCAAAGTACGGGGGGCGGGGGGCTATAAGACCCTAAACAAGTCGTGATGCAGGCTCAATATATTTTCATTACTATTTTTTGTTACGGGATATGGCCGTAAACAGAAATTACACACCGGTATAGTCCCAAACTAAGCAACGCTTGTTCTATGGGTCCCGTACACTAGACTGGGGGCGATCTCAGTGACACCCAGCCCAATTACAGAAAGGCCATTTCCGAAATTGACCCTGACGGGAATGGAACCCGCAACCACTTGGTGCAGTGACTCGAGCGGTCGTTAAAATAAAAATTTCACCTTTCTCTTTGCACAATACGAAGAGGAACTCCGCCGCCAGGTCGCGCACGGCGGAGACGGGCGTGGTGAGCAGCCGGCACAGCCTGTTGCGCAGCGCGGCGCCGCGCTCGGGCGGCCGCGACACGTCCCGCAGCGGCGGCAGCACCACCCGCCGCAGGTACTTGCGCTGCGCGCGCCCGCCGCGCGCGCTCTTGTTCAACACCGTCAGGATCGGCGACAAACTCTCGTATTGATTCCTTGTATTCTGAAATATTATACAGGTTGAAACAGAACGGGTATAGGTACTTCTTTTTTCAAAACTTAACTTTTTAATTCTAAAACTTTACTATCAGCTTTGGAGGAAACTTGAAAACAAAAGTTGTTATAGGGATACAGCTGTTGACAGATTTCATAAGTCTACAAAACTTTTTTCATTACTCATACTCGGAAAGTGGGTCTGAAGTTGCCTGAGGAGCGGGTTGAAAGTAATACTTTTCCGCCCATGGGAGAATCGCTTTCAACTGACAGCTGTCAAATTATTAACAAAAAATCTAGTTTCATTTTCACATTTCTATGGAACCATGTTCCAACTTTTTCTACAGTCACTCAATTGAAATGCGCGATGTAAAATTGAAATAACATAAAGTTAAGTATTAATTAAAGAATATATATTTTTAAATGACTTAATTATAATTTAGTTTCAACCATTTCTTTAAAATATCTAATGAAAAATAATGGCTAAATAATGAAGTTGGGCAGCTAACGAAGTAAAAAACCAAATTGACGGCAATCCGATCTTAATTTTTTTTTTCGGAGGGTATTGTTCATACTTCCTCGTATTATTTCTTTAGCCAATTCCTGTTTTTATTTTTGCTTTCCTTGTATTCGTAATGAAAAGCGCAGTGTTTACCCGGGTGAAAGACTTATTTTGTCCCTTGTGCAACAATGTACTATAGTACTTCAACCGTCCCACAAAGGCCATAATTTTAGATTTACAAAGTAAAGTTGCAAAAAATTAGTATACCCTTCCTGTTTCACCTATTGTTACATACTTTGACGGTTGTCAAAGGTTGTCAAGCGGTTGCTTGGCGCAATGGTTTGAGCGTAGGCCGCCCGGTCGAGGCAAGTTTCGGAAATGGCCTTTTCGTAATTTCCCCTGGTCTGGGTGTAACTGGGTTCGCTCCCAGTCCATTCTATGGTACCCACAGTACAAGCGTTGATTAGTTTGGACAGTTGATGTATCAGTCTGGCGATATTTATTATTTTATTATTACTATATGACAAGCATTCCTTACTTCAGAAGCGATAAGACTATACTATATAAATGGACAATGTGGTAAATATGGACATATTCAATTGAACAATAATGATAATACGCTTACTGTAGTGATTGACAGTCTATACTCCAATAGCTGTATAAGGGCTTGCAACGCATCCATGTTCATATCTTCAAATACACATTCCGCAAATTCGCCTTCATTCAGCTTTGGTATGAGATACGAGTAGAACTTTCGTGGCACACTGAAAAATAAATATTTAATCAGGTATATATAAACTCAATATATTAGTGTTCAATATACCACTTATATATATATAACTTATTCTTCATTTGGATACAAACAGTTAATTTAAACAGAACAAAAAATTAATACACTGATACTAAACAGTAATAATTAATTATTAATACTCCATAATTACAGCCTACACTGAAATTTTGCCTGCTCTTCCTGTTCACACATTTTGGTCCATTACAACTCAGTCAATACCAAGTGGTTAGTACTAGTGGTTATACTGCTGGCACTGCATAACAAATTTGCGAAAATATTTGCCAAAATAACCCTTAAAATCAATGAAGCTAGATGAATTTTATTTTGGTAAAACTCAGTTATACTACATTTCAGTGCATACCTTGTCAACAGATTTGCTATGTTGCTCCTCAACTCCATTAGTTTCTCTTCACTTGATGTTTGAGTATGTAACAGGGCTGTCAAAATTGGCATCAGCTTCAAGTACATTGCCTCTTCATCCTCATCTGCCTCCTCGGAGACAGCCTGGGGCATCAGGTTGAATTGCGTCTTCAGTATCTCACATATTATTGCTTGTTTACTATCCTGTAACAATATTAGAAATATTAGATACTAGTCCTACTAATATTATAAATGCGAAAGTTTGTGAGTGTGGATGTATGTATGTATGTATGTATGTATGTATGTATGTATGTATGTATGTATGTATGTATGTTTGTTTGTTACTCCTTCACGCAAAAAACTACTGAACGGATTTGGATGAAATTTGGAATACAGATAGATTATAACCGGGATTAACATATAGGATACTTTTTAACCCAATAATCCAATACTACGCGGATGAAGTCGTGGGGCACAGCTAGTCTATCATAATACTACTACTATTTCATTAGAAATTAGAAATATTGTTTTCTCTTATATTATCCCTTTCATGTAGATAATGAAATTGTAAAAAATGAAATCATCAAAAAATTGGTAATATTTTTAAACTTTTAGTTTGAGATTTCAAAAGACTAGGTGTTATTACAAGAAGTTTCAAACACAAAGATTTTTTTCAGACACTGGTGTCATCATGAGTATAAACTTTTTTGTTATAACACTGTAACTGTTTAATGTACTATCATCAGTATTATTTATTACCTGCAGGGAACAGTACTGAGAGCTCACAGCAGTACCACTGCTACTTGATGCTTCACCTGTGGCCGAAGCCTCCAACAATATCTCTGCCAAACAATTAATCAAATACTCCATACCATGAAGTTCCTTGATCTTGGACTTTATGTCATGGCGCAGAGCGGTGAGAATGAACTGTAGCTTGATATCAAAAAGCATCACTTCATCTTTGAATGGTATTTCTTTGTAGATTCTCAGTCTTGCAACCAAGCCTTGTGCAATAGAGGTGTGAGCACACAGTGCCCGGGCAACTTCACTGTTGAATGTTATGTTACACAAACACTTCAGAGCCTCAACAGCTGTATCCTTCTCCATTATATCCAGGGGCACCATTGTCTCGTCATCCAATTCTTCAAACTTGTAAAGACCCGCCCTTTCTATGAGAATTGTCATCCATTTCTCACAAATCAAATTTTCAAGACCCGCCTTATCACGGCTGGAATGTTAATTACAATTAGCTTCTGTGGTATGTTGTCAGAATTATACAATAAGTAACCTAAGCAAATAAGAGAGACTGAAGAGGTACATAATTTCAAGAGAAAATGAAAGTGTTGTTTGGGATTCTGGTTGTGAGCTTGTTTCTCCTTTGGTAGGGTGTGCATGCCTAGTTGAGAACTTTGATAACAGAAAAAACATTGGGGAGAATGTGAAGTGGATATGTGTGAGTGGTGTATTATTAAATAAGTACACATTGGTGATGTTATCTCTATTTGTTTAATGTTAAAAAACATAGACAGCAATATTTTTTTTGCAAGTGAAAATTCAGTTACTACACAACAAACCTTAAAACTCTTATGGCCCCCAGACAGGCAGCATGTATAGATGCAGAACCCTTATTTTGGAGTTGTTGAAATAATGCGGTCCACAGCAACACCCGTTGGTTGCCCTCACACAAGTTGGGAAAATTAAAAACATTTTCATTCTAAAATAACATACATCATGTTAATAATAATGCTTCGGTTTAATTTTGGTTGTTTTTAGAGATGTTTACTCACATGTTTGAGAAATTTCTGCAAAATTTGGGAAACTTCTTCTAAGTTGTCTCCATGGTTGATTATCTCAATTTCATTTTCATCCATTGTGAAATTCTTTAGCGTAAGCACTGCAAAAAATATACCTTGTTAATTTCCCTAATGTGCATGACTGGCACAAGCCTACCTATATAGTTACCCGAATATAAGGATAAAAAAAAATTATGATGTTCAGGTCCGTAGTATGTACCTAAGAAATTGCACAAAATAAATATACATATTATGATAAAAGTACCTACAATCCAAATATTGCAAAGCTCTAATGCACAATGCGTAGCGAATACTTCTCAAGTCTCTGTGGTAAATGGTTTCAGTAATAAGATTCAATAGTAAGGCCCCCCAATACACGTAACACTTTAATTGTATATATTTCGCGTACTATTTTATGGCTCTGTGTGGTGAGACACAAAGAGAATGTGAGACAGGCTCTATAAATAGATATAATCATTGAGTGTATACGTAATCACATTTCTTTGAATATTTTTTTCAACAAAAACTTTATTTATTTATTTACCTATCTGTCCATCCATCCGCCGTTCGCCAGTTGAATGAATGAAATGAATAAATCAAATCAATCAATCAATGTCATAATAAATAGAGCTGAGAAACACTGGCAGAATTTTTAGCAAATAGCTACAAACGCCATCGCGCCACTAACAAAGAAGAAGAAGAAGAAGACGTAGAAAAGAACAAAATATACCTCTAAGTAAAAAAATACTGCTAGATTAGTTAGATGATAGTGCATTTTATTTCTTCACATAGCTCTTTTCCTCATCATATCCAACCGTGAATGTGGAGTCTTAGTTAAATTGTTAGAACAACCGCTGCGTACGAATAAAATCCCTTTTCACGGTCCCGGTCGGATCAATTATTAGTGGAGGGGAGAGACGGACTTCTAATATATAGGTCTACCAGAATCTCATGGCAAATGGGGAAATAAAAATTTGTTGTGTGCAATACTGGGGAAATTGGATTAAACGATCTTGATACTGTTTAATTTTTATTTATATATTTAGTCATTAATTAACATAAAGTATACTAGGTATGTGTATGAAATTGTTGTTATGCATCGGGTTCTTAACATAGGAAAATATGACAAAAAAAATAAATCCAATCATATATTACTTTATGTACTAATTTATTATAATGTTACGTACACGTACAGGGGTAGGTACAATTAATGCCGTTAAACGTGTAAAAAGGGTTTATTTCGCTCTCCACAAACTCGACAAATACACAGTACTAGTTCACTACTAGTACACTAGTTCACTAAGACTAGTTACACACAACAAGCACCGTTCCGAATCACTTAGCAGACTCGCAGTATTCCAATATTATCGCTCAGGTCACTGGTATAATTGCTTTTCGTTCGCTTACTTGAGTTCCGTACACAAAATGATCAAAATGATCCTTTTTGATTGGCATTTAAAATATTCAAAACCTGTCTCCTTAAGTATAAGTCTGTAAAAAATAATAAAATTTATCATGTTACTGAAACGATAGCTTAGTCAATCATCAACATCAACATCAGTCTAAATACTCGTACGTCCCACTGCAGGGCACAGGCCTCGTCTTACGAGTGAGAAGGATTATTACTTAATATTTTTCTTACCTCAGAGATTCTCTCCCTCCGTTGAAATCAATTTCTTGTCGAAGAATTTTTAACAGTTTTATTTCTGTTGGAATTTCCTTCCGAACTGTATAAAATTCATTTACTTTATTCCTTATCAACTGTAAATCGAAACTGTCCAAGTTGATTTTCTTCTTCCCCGCTCTCCTCTTTTTACCAGGCGTGGAAAATACACCATCGTTCGATGTGCACTCACCTATGATTCGCCGTATAGTAGTACTGAAAACCCCTATAAAGAAGCTATAATTAAGTAAGATAAATATAAAATAAACTAAAAGTATCAAAACAACTCAGTCCAACTTACCGGTCAACTCTACGACGCGCTTTAAAATCAAAGATTGAGTTTGATTTACGCCTTCTTCTTCCCTTATTTTACGATACACATTGAAAACAATATTTCTCGCTTGAGATCGAAGTGGCTTTTTCGACATTTTCACAAAAACAATAAATTGCCAAGAAGATATCACAAAATCTCAACAGCGGTTGACAAACCTTGTACTTTGATTTGGCAGGTGACAATTGACATTGCCATATGAAAATCACATTTTTTTATATTTTTTTAATGCCATGAGATTCTGGTAGACCTATAGTAAATAACACCTCTCTGAGTAAAGATCAAAAAGGTCTTCAAAAAATCTTCTTCGTAAGGATCATAGAATTAGGCAAAATAAAAGAACTGTAATCTTCTTGAATGAATGCTTTGCTTTATTGTTTGTGGTTAATTCTCCCATTCATTCCTTTTCCATCTGTCATTCTTATCAGTCAATTGTCAAATTCTGACGTTTATATTTTTCTCACTCGAGCACTTCGTTTGCTCATTTTGATGGGCTTCGGAAATTTGTAATTTGTGGAAATCTTACAATATTATCGGCCTGAAAATGGCAACTGTTGCTTTAACAGGCCATATCGTTTCTAAAATAAAGCGTGAGTATTGATTTAGTTTTTTATATACGATATTTACAAATAAAGAGTCTTACATAATAATTCTGTAAACGCTGGTACCAGTTAAAATTTGGCTATGAAAACAAGAGATTTATTATCATTCCTACGTTGATATGATAGTGTTGGTTGAGTGGTTAATTGGACAACATTATGCGTTATTCCAGCCTTAAATGGGACGTTGAGCGTTGTTTACATCAAGTCTGCCTCGTACAGTTCGGACGGCAGGCCTAATTTGGCTGCATATAAACGGGGTACTGGAGGCCGAAGCAGTTTCAATGGCATCGTAGCAACAGTTTTCGGTTGCACAGGATTCGTCGGCCGCTATGTGTGCAACAAACTGGGCAAGATGGGCACACAGGTGATTACTAACAAATTATTTGTTATAAACATAAAATACTTATTTCTGTCTTTGAATATTTGATTTAAATTTTACTATGTAATGTATGTTATTATTTATTTCCATCAGAATATTCATCATACTATATATCATACTAATATTATAAAGAGGAAAACTAATTATTTCCAATGATGATGCCGAAATTTGACCCTCAACAAGTCCCAGTGAAAAGCTAAATTGTCTTGGGAACTACACAAATTTAATCAAAAGAGAGAATAGAAGGAATCGGATTATTAGTCCAAATGTATATTGTAAATCCAGTTAGGGATGACAGATGTTATTACTATTTCAGATGATCTTGCCCTACAGAAGTGATTTCTATGATGCCCAAAGGTTGAAAGTGTGCGGAGATCTTGGACAAGTGCTCTTCACTTCATATGATATCCGTGATGAAGAGTCCATTGCGAAGGCTGTGCAGTACTCCAATGTGGTCATCAACCTGATTGGGAGAGACTATGAGACCAAGAACTTCAAGTACATGGATGTACACGTTGAAGGACCCAGGCGTATTGCTAGGTATATTTGAAATATTTATTAGGGAAAGCAGTGATAGCCGATTGGTTAAAGCACGCGTCTTGCGGGCACCAGGTCTTGGGTTCAAATCCCGGCTCGCACCTCTGGATTTTTCGAAATCTATGTGCGATTCATAATTTCTATATGATTATCACTTGCTTACGGTGAAGGAAAACATCGTGAGGAAACCTGCATGTCTTAGAAGGTCTAACCAGTTTTCGAAAGACATGTGAAATCCGCCAACCCGCACTGGGCCAGCGTGGTGGATTATGGCCTGAATCCCCCTCGTGTTGAGGGGAGGCCCGTGCCCAGGAGTGGGACATCAAAAGGGCTAAATTATATTATATATGATGAATAGTCTTCTTTCTCGTATTGTGTGCATTCTGTAGGACTTCAAAACAGTCCTAGGCAGTATTATTCGCATGCTGACATTTTCCAATGTGTCTTGACTGCTTGATAGAGCTAATCATACCCTACGTGCTACCGATCACAGCTAATACAAATGGAATTTGTCCAACACTTAAAAATAACACTACGCCCTATTTCAATTTTTTCCTTACTTTTAAAAGGTTAACATTGTTATCTCTGACATTGGAGTACAGTTGGAAATTGGTTTTCAATTTTATACAGTGATAAAGTGAAAGTAAGTTATATGGTGAATTGGCAACTGTATTTATTAAACATGCCATATTTAGTTTGACTTTAGTATAAGCAACTCTAGCCCAGACAGTTAAAAATAATTTTGTATTAAATAAAAAAAAAAAAAAAAAATTGCGTAAATCAGCAGTGATAGCCGATTGGCTAAGCACGCGTCTTGCGGGCACTAGGTCTTGGGTTCAAACCCCGGCACGCACCTCTGGATTTATGGAAATGTATGTGCGAATCATAATTTCTATATGATTATCACTTGCTTACGGTGAAGGAAAACACCGTGAGGAAACCTGCATGTCTTAGAAGATCTAACCAATTTTCGAAGGACATGTGAAATCCGCCGACTTGCACTGGGCCAGTGTGGTGTATTATGGCCTGAATCCCCCTCGTTTTGAGGGGAGGCCCGTGCCCAGGAGTGGGACGTCAAAAGGGCTAAATTATTATATATTATTAGCTTTAGTTATACCTATATTGTATTTATATTTAAACCCATTTTTTTTCTTGATAGAATCTGTCGAGAAATGGGTGTAGAAAGATTCATTCATCTTTCATATTTGAATGCTCAAGAGCATCCCAAACCCTTAGTTATGAAGAAACCATCCATGTACAAAATTAGCAAGTACTTGGGAGAATGTGCCGTCAAAGAGGAGTTCCCAACGGCTACCATATTGAGGGCATCTGATATCTATGGTTCTGAGGATAGGTTTTTGAGGTATGTTAAAACATTTTTTAACAAGTTCAGTTTAAAAGTTTGGGCACACTCATAGTGAGTGGTCTGTAAGCACTTGTAATTTACTGTGGCTGTATTTGCACAGTATGCTGTTGTGCCGTCATAATGTATAGGCTTAACATGGAAATTTTGTAAGTGAGATTGAGCGTGCTACATGCTTATTGCGTAAAAAATATATAGCCCCCAAACTCATATGTTATTTGTAAGAGACAATTGAAGAAATAACAGTGCCATCTAGAACTATGTGTTAAAAAACAGCTGTGGCGCGCGCCACTCTGTATACCTATATATATCGTGTAACGCTACTGACGCTTAGCATAGATAGAGTGGCCGCGCAGCGAGCGCCCCGAGCTTCGTTCTAACGATAAAGCTTTAAGGCTACATCTGACTGGCGCGTAAAAGATTTGCGTATAATCATTTTGGTAAAGTAAAAACATACTTTATTCACATCTGCCAAGAGGCACATTTCCTAAAAAGCACATTGGACGTTTAGCGCGTTAGTGCCTTTTGAATTTGACAATCAATTTGATCGTTTGCTGGGCGCTTTTCACACTCATGTCAGTTTGTTTACATTACAGAGCGTTTGCTTCCGTCTGGCGTATTCATGGCCAGCTTATGCCTTTGTATAAGAATGGAATGGCGACTGTGAAACAACCTGTGTTCGTGTCGGACGTGGCCCAGGCCATCGTGAACGCCGCTCGCGATCCAGACACTAGGTGCCAAGTCTACCAGGCTATTGGGTAAGAGACCTTAGTATATAAACAGTTAATGTGAATATTTATGTCGCAGCCAACTAGCTTAATTAGCCGTTCAATCAACAGCCTATCCTCTTTACTAAATAGCGCCGTTCAACTAGTGGCCTGTATTATATTCAGCCAATTGATCAAACAGATAGGAAAATGACTTGGATCGATCACGTTTAATTATTTGCCTAGCCTGTTCATTTCAATTTAGTTCCGCTTTCTACCACCTAGCGCCGAAACTCACCAAACTGTCAATATGGCGTCGGCAAAAAACAACTCTGAAGGAATAATCTTCTTAGGTAGGTATTTTACGAAATTGTTTAGATCCACCGGACCTATTTGCCGGGTGGGATTTCTGTGGGGTCATAAAAATAAATAACCCTAACCTCAACCCATCCGGGTCGCTATGCTTGGGTTTTATTTTGAAAAAGTTTTGTAGTACATAAATGTCAACACATGTTATTATATGTTGTAATAGACGCTACGGCTGAATATCATTCAGGCCGCTAGTTGAACGGCGCTGTTTAGTAAAGAGGCTAGGCTGTTGATTGAACGGCTAATGAAGCTAGTTGGCTGCGATATTTAAACCCATCTTTTGCGTAAGTGTTTGAGGTAAATCAGGTTGAGGTTGAGGTACTGTTCAGGTCTAAGAAACGCTACAAACGCGACGCAGAGGCCCACGATTCATGCTTGAAAACTTAATCGTGTGCCCTTACCACCTGACATTCCCCTTGAAGTAATGCTTCTGTCTTTGGGGCTGTATTAAAGAGAAAATAAAACCCATTAGGCTCAGTGTGATCTCCTCGCACAAATAATTGATATGTTACTGTAAAATATTACAGACCTAAGAGGTACCTGTTGGCCGATTTAGTAGACTGGTTCTACCAGTTGATGCGCAAGGATGAAAAGTGGGGGTACATCCGTTACGACATGAAGTACGACCCCATCATGCCCCTCAAGGTGGCCCTAGTCAAAATGATTTCACCAGCATACCCCTTCGGAAATTTGCACTGGGAATCACTTGAAAGGGTAAGATTTCTAAGCATTACATTTGACTTTAATCCAAAACTAGCTGCTTGACGACCGCTTGGCGCAGTGATTAGGCCGATTGGCACACTGCACCAAGTGATTGTGGGTTCGATTGCCGCAGGGCAAGTTTCGGAAATGGCCTTTTCGTAATTTGTCTAGGTCTCGGTGTCACTGGGAGCCCCCAGTCCATTGTACGGTACCCATAGTACAAGCGTTGATTAGTTTGCGACCATACAATTGGTGTGTCAGTCTGGCATTTTTTTTTATTTATCTTTGTTACCCGCGGCTCGATCCGCCTGGTGTTTCGATAAAATCGAAGTGGCTAAAGTTACTCCTTATATCATCAGTTATTTGCCAGTGGAAGTCCCGTCTCAATTGGTCCAGCCGCTTCAAAGATTAACCGAAACAAACAGACACAAACATTTTAAAAACTGAATTTGGTTATACCGTATATATTTTCATATGCATTTAGCAAAAAGCTGTTATTATGACATTATTAACAGACACTTGAATTTTATTTATTATTATTTGTAGTGTGCTTACAGACTGGATGTATTTCCAGTTAATTCATTTTAGGTAAGGATGTACTGTGGGGCTCAAATTCGCGGAGGTGTGAAACTTCATTTCAAGCTCATGTATACGCCGTGCCCAAAATATTATCTGTAAAGGCTGACGCAGCTGCCCCACAGACCTGTAACGCCACCCCTGGGTCCTTGCTACATATCTTGTCTTTTTCCTACAGGCAATCTCACATTTGCCCCACTCTAGGCCTAATGTTATTTTGCCACCCTTTGGCCAAAACTGGGTACGCCCATGTCTGCCCATTACGACCATCTACTACTATTTAAATGAATATAATTTTAATTTTCAGGAAGCTACCACCGACGTTGTGAACAGCGAACTTCCAACTCTGGAAGATTTGGGCGTAACTCTCACGCAAATGGAAGACCAAGTGCCATGGGAACTGAAACCTTTCCGCGCTCACCAGTACTACATGGACAAACTCGGAGAGTTCCCCGCGCCACCTCCCCCTAGAGTCCAATACTAAACATTATAAATACAATTATAACATTCTGTAATAGATCGACAACATTATGTACAATACAGACAGCGATTTTTAGCGAATCTTGTAGATTGTTTTAAATAAATTATTTTCAGTTTCATTTTATTTTTAGTTCCTATGTTTAATCCTAGGGCCTTGAGCACCTCATTCTCACCCAATTTAGTCAGAATAAAATGCTTTGAAAAAAATTATAACTTCTATCGTAATCACCTACATTTGTCTACAAATCTACTATCACTGCACAGACACATATGACAGTTGACTGACTCAATGACAGTTCCACAAACCTCAGATTGAGATAATTTTGGTAGTTGAGGAGAAATAAAAGATGTAACTTAGATTTACAGGTTTTTATTAGACTTAATTAAGGTGCAGGCCTGCCTCGTCCGAAACCTCCTCTCTGTAATGAAGAAAAAGAACATGGTAAAATATATTTCTAAAAATCTCATTAGTCACTGAAATTTGCTGTTCATCAATCAATATAACATCACGTTATTATTGCCTTTAAGGGATAAGCAGAATGCATCCACATTTGGCTGATAATATTTTGGTTCCAATGACAGTTAGAAGGCTATTACTGTTACATTGGGCACATTCCTCAATGCAATGGGATTTCTGGCCCTTGTCCACCACACGGGGGTGTTGAGGCACTTAAAAACATTGTAAGAATTCACTGATTTAGATAATTTTTTTGGGACTATGGGAACATGTCATGTGAGCACAATTTACAGACTTTGTGTTAAAAATAATAAAGCTATGCTTATTATTTAATTGGCTCTTCGTAACATCATTAGTATAAACAACATAATACTTACGAATTCAAAGTCAGCCGTGCCAGGTCCAACATCAGCCTTCTTGTCGTGGGCTGCAGGTGTTGTGGGCGCGCGGCGGTACGCGGAGCGGTCCTCGGCGCTGCGGGCGGGCGCGTCGGGCCGGCCGCCGACGGCTCCACGGCGGACGGTCTCGGTGCGCACCGAGCGTTTCAGGGTAGCGGGCACGATTTCAGGAGGCAGGTGCAGGAAGATTCTCAAGTACTCGATACCTTCGTTGGTCAGGTACCTAAGTCATAGAGCAGAAAATTTTAATTACCTTCTTATTGAAAGGGATAGGGTAGCGATGTACTTCATGACAGAACATATATTACAGGTCCGGTAGATTATAACTAGAGAATACACTTTATATTCAACATTAACTATTTAGAAGTGCAATGATTATATTGTTTTGGTTTGCTAACAAGCATTTTTTAAGTTGTATAAGTACCAAAATGTTTTAAAACTTACCAGTAAAAATGCCTCCATGCGAACTGTTCCTTTACATATCCTCTGGATTTCAGGGACTGCATAGCCTTAATGACTTGGAGGTTAGGAATCTTCTCCAGATCGGGGTGTTTGGGTGCATGATAGTCCTTCTTGGCTACCATGACTCCCTCTTTGAAGAGGAACTCATAGATAGAGACGCGGTTCTGTTTTGGCATCAACATCTTGAACCACTACCTAAAAACAAGACACAAAATAAGCACATAGGTTATACAGAGTCCATTCAGTCACTCATAAGTAACAAATCGAAATATTTACAGAATACAATTCACAGAAATATAAGAACTTGGAATCTCTACGTAAATAGTTTTATAATTCATAGATTACACGAATAAATTTAGATTTATAAATCTGACACTACCTTCCGCCTATTTTGACAAAAGAAAAGAAATTCGTCAAAGCGAATGTGACAGTTGACATTTGGACGGCGTTTCAGAGACGAAATTTGTATCTTTAGCATATATACTTTTAAATCTATCGCATCTCGTCAGTAATTGTTGCAAGTTGAGTCACTGCCTGCCTTGACAGACTTGAGATAGACGCATATACTTTTGTATTAAAAATAATGGGATGCATAGAGCATTTTATATCTTGCTAAGCGGATTTGTATTAGTTCAACCGGCATCAATATTATGCAATATTTGTTTCAATGGTTGTGGCAGATAATTTGTACATTCATAATCAAGGAAGTTTTAATAGATAGAAGGATACATAACATAATAAACGAGTTATTCAAAAAATATTGATTAGGTCACAGAGATATAATAACTTGTGATTTGGCTGTGTGATTTAGTATTTCTATATAGTGTTGCTGTCTCTTACGAGTGTTCGCATAACTTCGCTCCTATCACAGGCTTCTATGCACAGAGTACAGGCACAGAACACAGAGTTATAACAACTATAACAAGTCTGTGGCAAAATTTTATAGTATGTGTTCGGCTTCTCCTATTCTTTAGTCCAGCAGCAGACAGTAATTTAATTACAACGTAATAAATTGATTTGTCTTATGACATCTCTTTGAGTGGCCCAAGAATTTTAGACCAAAAGACATAACCAAAAAGCTGATAATATACTTAACCACTCCCGCTCCAACGTCATAATACGCTCAATCTGTCAAGCCTCGCTGTCACTTTGCCTGCCCGCGGTGGTAAATGTCATGACTTGTAAAATACCCTCTCATTGAAATTCTATTGCCAGTATCGTCTTTCTGATGACTGTTTTAGTTTCTTACACAAATAGGCTTTATGTTACAGAATAACCAATCATTTGATTACATCTCATGAATTATAAATCATCTATTGAAGTCAGTGTACGGGATAAAATTGCATTTTTGTTGTATTATGTAGGTTTCTGAAATAATCACTGTACTAATTGACACGAAATTTTGGATTTATTAAAATGAATATACATACAAGTAATCAAACAACAGCATTTTTTTACATATCTTATCGAAGAGATTTATAATAATCGAACTCAAAGTACACAGTGCGCGCGGCCGCGCATATGCAATTGCGTAGTTCAACGCATGAATGTTTATGTCGTAATCAGAGTCTTGACGTGTTGTGTATAAGAGAAAATATTATTAGAATACTCTGCAAACATTTATTATCTAATTTCCATGCATGATTTGTAAAAATATACCACTTTTATTCACGAACTTCCGCGATTTCTGGCACAAGAGAACAAATCAAATCATATTTTTGCCAGCTGTTATTTTCCATTATCACACGTTATTGGAACTTGCAAAATGTAAAACATAAATCAAAACAATATAGCTCTTCTAATGTAATACACTCTTGCTGACGTTTTATAGAAATAAACAATGATATGGCCCTTCTAAGGTGACCCTTTTTTTGTTATGGTTTTGATGTTTTGATGTCGATCACGCACACACTCATACACTCCGTAGTGATGGGGGGCGCGCCGCTACGATACTTGTCGATAAGCTGACTGTACGAAAGAGCGTTTCTGAACCTACTAATGAATAAATTATTTTGTACATTTATAAAAGTATTTGTTTTGCGTACTAGGGCTTGCATTTTCAGTATTCCAATAATAAAAGGGAGGCTTTATTCGAATATTCGACTATTCCATTTATAATATTATACATTTTTGATGATCATATTTTAGCTAATATTTATTGACAAATATAATAGTTTATCATTGATGGTACAATGTCATTAGTTATTCCTGCATCTACTACTAATATATCGACCATGGAGTAGTTTAAAATGTCAATCTAAATGCTAAAGGCGATTGAAGACGCTATGTAGTTAAGAATTAGACGATTTTCTGTGTATTTTTTCGTGATAATATTATATTTTTTGTTAATTTGTATAATATGAACAAAAATATAAGGTTTTCATTCAGGTTACCTATTTTCTCCAACGAACGGCTTAGGTGTAAATGACGATTAAACTTTTTTTAAATTCTTATATGAAACTTCGGTGTGCGTGAGTTCGTAATTGTTCTCCTCGAAAACGGCTTGACCTACCTTTCTAAATGACGTGCATGAGTAGACCAGTTCATAAACTGTAATATGTTTGTTGATATAATCACATCTTAGATCCTATTGCTCACAGTTTGATTTGAGATGGAATCGAAGTTGAAATCTGCTAAACATTTTCAGTCCGCGACTGTATTTACTAATATATAAGCCCTCTTCATATTGAATTATCCTGATTGACTGACTCATCGAACACAAAATTTGGACTATAGGTATATTTTATAACTTAGGTACCTAGGCAATAAGAAACGATTTTTGCACTAAGGGGCAATGTGGCAGTTTATTTAAAAATCTAATGTATTTCGAATTTTGAGCCGCTAAAAATGTTTGTAAGTGTGTAAAAGTTTATATGCTCACATATTTGCACAAATGTACCTATACATTTTACACATTCAGTATTCGAATAAAGCCTCCCTTATTATTCGAATACTGAAAATGGCCCAATATTCGGGGTATTCGGTCGCGGGCAGAAGCTAGTGCCTAACAAAGTTGTCTGTGACTTGAAACTTTTACTTAAATTCAATAAAATAAACATAATTTCATTTATTTCCTGATTTTTTCATACAGAGTTAAAAAATATACAAGGCATTATTCACTTATCATGTTAAAGTTATTATTATAATAAATAAATAACAATATTCACAAAAAATTACATATATATTCATTTTTGCTACTATTTGAATAATTCGAATACCACCTTAAAAATGTCTAATATTCGAATATCTAAAATCATCGATTATTTGCAAGCCCTAGTGTTGACTCGCGGGGAGCAGAGCTGGAAGGACCTGGCGAACCTCGCGCCAAGGAGGTGGAGGCGGATCTGTAAAATAAAAAAGTAAATGTAGGGCGATCTGAAATAATAAACACAATTAACAATTAGTTTACACAATAATTCAAAAGTAATCAATAAAAGCACAAAAATACTAAACTATTCAAATATACTTACATTTTGACCTGGTGGAGCCAACTCGTACTCCTCCGCCTCCTCCAGGTATTCAAAATATACCGCCTCGACGTCGAGGTACTAGGGTTCCTCGACGTCACTGCCCTCCGAGTCGCGAGTCCGCTAGAAGGCTTAGAATGTGCTCCGGCACCACGCGTTCTCCCACATTCCAATTGGCCATTTCCTAAAATACATAAAAGACAGTAATGAAAATATGTGTGTTATATATAAAATTCTTGGACAGAGTAATGAAAAGAATAGGTCATTTATGTGCTTGCTCTCGATGTCAGACTGACATTTGTCGTTGGAAGCTGTCAACCATAGCTTACTACATATCTCTAATCTGTGTACATATCTCTAATCTGTGGTCAAATTGTGGAATCCGAATAGTTCCTTGAAGGAGATTTATTATTGATAAATATTTAGATTTCGTGAAAATTTATTCATTATAATTTGTGTAAGCGTTAGATAGGGATCCTAATAAGTTAAAATCGTTACAATATGGATTTCCAAAACCGTCCCGGTGGTAAAACCGGTGGTGGAGGAGTAGCGTCATGGTCGGAAAGCAATCGAGATCGACGCGAAAGACTTCGCCAGCTTGCTTTAGAGACAATTGATTTGAATAAAGATCCATATTTTATGAAAAATCATTTGGGTGCGTAAATATTCACATTTCTAGTACTTATTTTCAAAATTTTTCGATATCAACATAACCAAACTTTTTTACTTCTAGGTTCATACGAGTGTAAACTATGTCTAACTCTTCACAATAACGAGGGCAGCTACCTAGCCCACACCCAAGGCAAGAAGCATCAAGCTAATTTGGCGCGGAGAGCTGCCAAAGAAGCTAAAGAAGCTCCCCAGCAGTTAGCTCCCGAAAAGCCTAGAATAGAACCTAAGAAGTTTGTGAAGATCGGAAGACCAGGTTACAGAGTTACTAAGCAAAAAGATCCTGAAAATGGTCAACAAAGTTTACTATTCCAAGTTGATTATCCAGGTACCTATGATATCCTTCCTTTTGGTTTTCAAAGTATTATTTTCTTACCAAATCAGCTTCTAAAAATGTCTATTAACCTAAGAAATGAATGTGGTCATAACAATTTTACCTACTTTATTATGAAAAAAATAATAACCAATGCTATTTGATTCTAGAAATTGCTGAGGGAGTTCAACCAAGGCACCGTTTCATGTCTGCTTATGAGCAAAAGATAGAGCCCCCAGACCGCAGGTGGCAATACCTGCTGTTTGCTGCAGAGCCTTACGAGACTATTGCATTCAAAGTGCCAAGCAGAGAAGTGGAGAAACATGATTCGAAATTCTGGACTCATTGGAACAAGGATACAAAGCAGTTCTTTTTGCAGTTTGCATTTAAAATGGAACCACTACGGCCTCCACCACCTCCCAAGATGTGGGAGAACCATGGCATGCGTCTGCCACCACCTCCCGGGGCTCCTATGATGGGTGTGCCACCACCTCCACCTCTTTTGCCTGTCCCTCCCCCACCACCATCAATGTAATATAATCTTATTCGTATTTCTTTTATATCTATAAATAAAAATTTAGATGTGAATTATGTTTGATTGATAACAGTCTGTCTCCGCATAATAAAGAAAGACATTCACATACATGCACATGCACGACAGCCTTGTCTGTGACCACAGCCTGTTACCTCTACTATATAGCACCACTAGTTCCTACATTACTGTCATTTTTGACACTTCATTGCAATTTTATGTTATAGGTCTACCAGAATCTCATGGCATTAAAAAAATATAAAAAAATGTGATTTTCATATGGCAATGTCAATTGTCACCTGCCAAATCAAAGTACAAGGTTTGTCAACCGCTGTTGAGATTTTGTGATATCTTCTTGGCAATTTATTGTTTTTGTGAAAATGTCGAAAAAGCCACTTCGATCTCAAGCGAGAAATATTGTTTTCAATGTGTATCGTAAAATAAGGGAAGAAGAAGGCGTAAATCAAACTCAATCTTTGATTTTAAAGCGCGTCGTAGAGTTGACCGGTAAGTTGGACTGAGTTGTTTTGATACTTTTAGTTTATTTTATATTTATCTTACTTAATTATAGCTTCTTTATAGGGGTTTTCAGTACTACTATACGGCGAATCATAGGTGAGTGCACATCGAACGATGGTGTATTTTCCACGCCTGGTAAAAAGAGGAGAGCGGGGAAGAAGAAAATCAACTTGGACAGTTTCGATTTACAGTTGATAAGGGATAAAGTAAATGAATTTTATACAGTTCGGAAGGAAATTCCAACAGAAATAAAACTGTTAAAAATTCTTCGACAAGAAATTGATTTCAACGGAGGGAGAGAATCTCTGAGGTAAGAAAAATATTAAGTAATAATCCTTCTCACTCGTAAGACGAGGCCTGTGCCCTGCAGTGGGACGTACGAGTATTTAGACTGATGTTGATGTTGATGATTGACTAAGCTATCGTTTCAGTAACATGATAAATTTTATTATTTTTTACAGACTTATACTTAAGGAGACAGGTTTTGAATATTTTAAATGCCAATCAAAAAGGATCATTTTGATCATTTTGTGTACGGAACTCAAGTAAGCGAACGAAAAGCAATTATACCAGTGACCTGAGCGATAATATTGGAATACTGCGAGTCTGCTAAGTGATTCGGAACGGTGCTTGTTGTGTGTAACTAGTCTTAGTGAACTAGTGTACTAGTAGTGAACTAGTACTGTGTATTTGTCGAGTTTGTGGAGAGCGAAATAAACCCTTTTTACACGTTTAACGGCATTAATTGTACCTACCCCTGTACGTGTACGTAACATTATAATAAATTAGTACATAAAGTAATATATGATTGGATTTATTTTTTTTGTCATATTTTCCTATGTTAAGAACCCGATGCATAACAACAATTTCATACACATACCTAGTATACTTTATGTTAATTAATGACTAAATATATAAATAAAAATTAAACAGTATCAAGATCGTTTAATCCAATTTCCCCAGTATTGCACACAACAAATTTTTATTTCCCCATTTGCCATGAGATTCTGGTAGACCTATAGCAACATAATTATAAAATAGCCCCACTGCCTGACCTATAGCTTTTTAATTCTTTACATCTGGAGCATAAATCAAGCCCGCAATTTAGTACTAAAAATTTTACTTTATGATTGTACTATACACGTAGTATTTTTCAGTATATGGATATAACAACGGAATAGTTCCGTTACAACATATAAAGGTTAATCAATGCGTGCGTGAAATGGAACGTTTTGTAACGGCTTCTTGAATGTCAAACAAACAAAAACAAATAAATAATAATAATTTTCGCGCGCGCTCAACCGTTTGTATTGTGTACAAGAGCATTTAGTTATAGTACCTAACTTGAACGTTGACGATATCTGAGATATTGCGCATTAATTTATAATAACTTACTAATATAATTATGTTTTCGAAAGCAAAGCGTTTTGAGCCACTACGTAAGTTATTTCATTCATTTGTTATTTTATAATACTTAACATAAGTTTCACAGTTTTTCTATGATTTAAGTACAACTTATCGATATTGCAATAAGTATATGTCTTCTTCTTCGTCGTTCCCTCACTGCTGAGGATCGTGGCCATATATGATCTGTCTCAATTTGCTCCTGTCCTGCGCCATATCAATAGATCGTTGTAGAGTTTCATGTGTTGCCTCTACAATACTCTTAACCCATCACGTTGGAATTCGACCTCTGGAGCGCTTCCCCTGCATCTGTCCCACGATCAGCTGCTTCTCCAGCTCATGCCTATGCGACCGCATTATATGTCCGCATATGTCTAGAGAAATTAAATACCTACCTATTAAGTACACCTTTGTTCAATTCTAAATTTGTATTACTTATTAGTGCATTGCAATCATTTCTCATTATGCTGCCCTTTTGCAAATTTAAGTTCACGTTTTTTCAAGCGTATAATGTGTGTGTTGTACACTACCTATATACTTGAATTATTTTTTCAAATTAACTATTTTACCATTTACCTTGTTATTTTAGTTACTCCCAAAAATGACATGAAAGGGCCAAAGAGACTGGACACCGAGAAACAAATTGCACAAACGAAACCGACCCCAGTTGTAATCAAACCAAAGACTTGTTTAAAAACAACGAATAACACTGACACTGGTTCCCAATGCAGCTCTTTACCAAGTGTTAAAACTTTTGTTACAGTAAGTACTTACCACCATTTTTTATAATATAGATAAGTATATGCAGTGGATATGAGAGTGAGTGGTAGTCGGGGTAGGGGATGTCCTAAAAAGATGTTGATGAACTGCGTGGAAGAGGGTATGACGGAAAAGGGAGTGAGTGCAGAGATGAGGGATGATAGGCTTGAATGGAAGAAGAGAACGTGCTGCGCCAACCCCACCTAGTGTGGGATAAGGGCAAGGTGATGATGATGACATAAGTATATGCAGTGCTGTAAGTAGCCTTTAATGTGCCCAGTGTAAGCTCCTAAAACTTATAAAAAAGGAGGAGGTCCTTTATTCCTCTGTATGTATGTTTTTATGTATGTTCACCAATTTCTCCATCAATTGTGGAGCGATACTGAAAAAAAATTGTTGTAATTCATTTCCTTTGGAATGCCGCTATCTCTCCACTATATTAAGACTTCTTAGGTACCTACCCCTACTTAATTGGACTGGTACCAACTCCAAATAAAATAAATTATAAGGTCCCTAGTTGTTTCTAGCTTTTTAGTGCACACAGGTTTTGTCGGTTTAACTTTATTATTAAAATATATTTTATTTGGGAAAACTAACAGTTGCACATTACTTACAAACAAACAGCCTAAGTAATTGTATGTTACAACATTGGCCACAGTTTATTTATAAAAAGTATATAAATACTATTATTAAGGGAACCTAAAAGAAATGTGGGAGACAAGTCAATAAAACTCTTATTATTACAGCCCAAACCTCTCAAAACTACAATAACAACAAAAGCTCCTACAAGTATTAGGAAGAAAAATGAGTCAACAATTACTAAAACCAGGAATGAAGGGCCCCAAGAAATTATTAAAGCCCAAGAGGTGGAAATAAGGTAGGTCTAGCTAGAACAACATTACCTCTTTAAAGAAAGCTTATATCTATAATAATTTATTCTAATTACACTTCTGAATTTCAGAAACAAGGACCATACAATATCAGAATACAGTAAGCAAATTGAGGAGTTTAAAAATAGGATTTCTGAAATGGAAAAACAAATGACAGACATAACACAAAATAATTTTGCTAAACTAGATAAACATCTATCACAGCTGACTTTGGATGATGAGGCAGAAGTAACTAAAATTAATAAACAGGTTGAAACAATTGTTGAAGATTTAAAAAATAAAATACACGAGTTGGAGAATCAGTGTGAGAAATTAGAAAAAGAGGTTACTGATAAACAACTGGCACTGAAATCACTTGAAGAAGTTATAACTATTAGGGATAGCTTGTGTCAAGATCTACAGCAAAAACTTACCAATATTGAAACAGATTTGGAGGAGACAAGACAAAGGCTAGAATTGGTAAAAGGACACCATGCTCTTGCATTAGAAGCTAATGAGAGTATTAGACGCGAATACAAGGCTGAAATTGAAGCATTAAAAACAAAACTAGAAGAGGAAAAACAAGGAATTATTAATAAATGTAAAACAGAACAAGAAAACATTAAATCCAAATATGAAATGTTGATTGAAACAATAAAAGAGCAAATGATGAAAGAGAAATACGAGGTAGTACAGGAATTACAACAAGTTGTTACTAACAAGGACAATGAAATGAAAGCTAAACTAGAGCAGATCGATGAAGCGACTCGAGAAAAATTACGCCTTTGCGAGATACAGTTCGAAGAGCGCAGTCAAAACATCCAAGACCATTACACACAGCAACAGAAAAAAATACAATATCTTGAAAATGAAGTCAAGGATTTGAAATATACCCTCACTCTAGCAGAGGAACAAAAATGTTCACTACAAAAAGAAATTAACAACTTAAAAAAGGAGAATGATTTGTTGAATGGTGAAAAAACTAAGCTCATCAAAGAAAGAGATGATGTTAAAGATGAATTTAAAACAATAATCATAAATTTTGAAAACGAAAAAAATAAACTTACAGTAGAAGTGGAAAGAGCTGTGAGTGAAAAGAAAAAGTTTGAAACCTCCTTATCTGTGACTAGAGATATTGTACAAGTCTTAACTATGCGCCTGAGAGAATCCGATAATGAATTGGAAATACTTGAAAACAAAGTACAAACTCTATCAAACACAAATGAAATATTAGAAAATGAACTTGCCTCTTGCAAGTCTACACTCAGCAACACTACAGTGGAATGTAGTGAGTATAAGGAGGCTTTAGTTAATATATTAAAATCAAAGGCAGCTTTAGCTAAGGAGCATACTCGGATCATGGAACACAATGTTTCATTGATTGAGAGTTTACAAAATGTTGAGAAAGAAGCCTATCGTGAACTGGGTTCTATTAAATGTGAACTAATTGAAGATGTGGAGCTGTTGAAACAAGAGTCCAGCTCTCAAATTAAACTTTTACTTGATGAGGTCAGTATAATAAGTAGTATCATATACTAATAGTCTGAATGTACCTGTAGAATCCCATTACGAGACTGGCAATTTATTTGTTGTCTAGAAAACATAACTTATAGAATAACTTGTTAAAATATTTTGTCTTGTTCAGGTGGAGAAAAAGCGAGTCCTATGCGAATTAGCGACAGAGCATGCGGGACAAGCCACTGTCGCGGCGGAACAATCGCGCGTCTTACTAGCACAAGCCGCCTCCGAAATCAATCGCGTAGAAGCCGAAAATCTGCGTCTTCAACAACAGGTTAACTACAACTATAAAACTTTGACTATAGGGATGTCTTGTATAAATTAAAGTTTAATTCATGAAACTTAATACGATTTTATTTTCCAGATACATGATCAGCAATCTCTTGTAGTGGAACTGTCATTGCTTCGCCAAGAAAATGAGGAGCTCACTATGACCGTCGCGAAACAGTCGTCGATTATTGACAAAATGAAGAAGGACTCTGAGCAACAACAGTATATCCCAAAATCGCCAACAGTGATGAGGAAAATGAACAAAATTGGCAAAGAAAATTTGCAAAATGTAATATCTCCTTTGAGGGAAAGAAACCATTGACTTTGTTCAAACCAAAGAGCGTGCTTTTCCCAAAAGTTAAACTAACTCGAATATAAGTTCGTTCTAATTAATAATGAAACGAAGTAGTATTGTTACTAATACCAAAATAATATATTTTCGAAAAAATTGTTGCCTTGAATCAATGCACCTATTTTCTGTTATATTTGCATTTTGTTGTGAATCAAAACCATGTTCTAAACTTATTTGTGTGTCTACTTATGTTAGTCCTGAAGCTCATACTATTGTTGCGTCTATTTGAATTTTGAAATGTTTCATGTGGTGTTGTTTGTTTATAAAAAAATATTTATAATTTTCGTGTTTTGCAATTTGATTTGCAATTATTTTCCTTTATGATACAACTATTTATTATAGTGTGTAGTGAACGGGTAATAAATTAATGTTTATTACAAATCAATTAAGTGTTTGTATTTTGTGATCATCAAAATAAAAGTCTCTGAAGTAGAAACCCATTATAACTTTATAATATTCGTGTTTAGTAGATTATTGGTACTATATGAGGTGCGTTTGAGCTAAATAAAAAAATAAATCAGTCTTACACAAATTTAATCTCATCAATTTACAAAATTACACAAAAGTTGTACCTAAGCTATTCCTACTAAAGCTAGTGCAATAATAACTTAATCACAAAGTAATTTGGCAACACAAGAGTATATCGTCATGGAGATTCCCTTCGCACTTCGTTTTACACAAATATCTTAACTAATAATGATGCCAATATATTGCTCCATTAATCTTTGGATTGATCAGACTTCGAAATCACTGAGACAGACACTAAACATAATGTAACTTAATAAGTACTTATTTATACCGACTGCAGGTATAAGGTAATTTAATAGCTAATGACTGTAAAAACATTTGGTACAAAATGGTCGGATAAATCTCGCTCGAGATAATGTAAATACTGGTGAGTACAAAAACGTGCAAGTAATTTATCACACAATACTAGGCTCTACTCACATTTAAGCGGACATAAAAAATAGCTGTACGAGATTCATAAGACATCCATATAAAAGTATAAAGGAGATTCCTAAAAATAAGGGTACATGAAACAATTTCAATAAACGTTATATAAATCGGATCAGATCACATGAGATCAATATTATCATCAAAATGCATTATTATCAGTCTTACCTATTATGCTTAATATTACGATAGTGATATTACAATTATATGGTCACTCATAGATATTATTATAGCTTATTCTACAAGGGAACGTTAATACAAAATGGCAAGTAAATACATTAAGAAACTTTGTACTTTACACTATTAATAATGTATAAGATTCAATGCATTTTAGAAGGGTATTTGACTATTCATATTTACCTAAAATGGAGTAACAATCGACTTGTACATATTATAGATCTATTTTACTAGTAATCTGAGCAAAATGTGTATCTTGACTGTTGATTATGAAGTTATTTGAATACATGTTGACTAGACTGCTTTTGCACATTCATTTACAAACTTCAGATCTATTGTTTATCGATTACTTAATCATTATCATAAAACGGCAAACTCTCGGAGGTAGTCAAATGCCCTAATATTTTATTTTTGGTGTAACACGTGCACAATAGATGTTGAACAACAATAATACAAAATACAAGAATTACAAAATGTTGGGGCAAGTGTATAATAGTAGCTTAATATATTATTATTATACCAAAATCTAGGCAAACATTACTGGGCTTCATACATTTTGTTCGTTATACTAGGGGAAACAGAAAGGGTATACTATTTTTTTGCAACTTAACTTTGTAAATCGAAAACTATCGGCTTTGTGGGACGGTTGAAGTACTAATGGTTTTGTAGACTTATGAAATCTGTCAACAGCTGTATTCCTACACCTTTTGTTTTTCAAGTTTCCTCCAAAGCTGGTAGTAACATAATTACAAATTTAAGTTTTGGAAATAAAAGTATACCCTTTCTGTTTGAACCCGTAGATATGTCGCAATTAGTCGATGTGCGCATACCGCGGTACTATATCTTCCCGTATGAGTAAATCACAAATGGGCATGCCGCGGTGCGGGAGCAAGTCCTGCGCCACCTCGATCAAGCCGGCGTCCGGGCCGGGCAAGTTGCCGTGCCACACGTAATAATAGAAGAGCTGCTGCATAGCTGCCATGAATCGACGCTGCTCCGGCATTTCCGAATCAAATGTCCCAAGAATCGCTTCCACATCAGCATTGACGCCCGCGAGGCTGGAGCCGGCCGCGCCGCCGCCCGCGCCCGACCCCGCCACCACGTACATCGGCACCGAGAGGCGGAGTCTCGCGAGGCTGAGGAGGGGGCATAGCGTGCGAATAGACGAAATCAATTCAACCAACCCCTCATACGTTTTATTGAGGTGTAAAAATACCGACGAAGTCAAATTCTTCTCGCCGATCACGCTGTCGTTCACAGTTCTCTCTACGATTTCGGCTGTCCAATTTAAATATTTTTTCCTCAATAGATCCGAGTGACTGGAGTGTTGTGTCGTTCCGAATACTATAGGTTTGAATACCTTCTCTTTTCCTAACATTTTAGCCTCTTTCTGCGCATCCCAGCTCTCGTAGGCGTGGATTCGTAATAAGTCTCCATCCAAGACCAACAGCGATTTCTTCACTTCGTCTTTCTGGGGTAAAGTACCCATATTGTTTTGGAACCAAATGTCAGGCGTGAGAATCTCCGTGGTGGTGATACGACGTAAGCAATTTACATCATTGCATTTTGTCATTTGCTTGAATTTATCATTTAATTTTTGGGATTGCTCTAGGGGTTCCCCGGGGAAAATTACCGAAGCTGAAGATAGCCACACTCTGGAATATAGCTTTTGGGCTTGTTTGACGGTGGTCAAAGCGGCGGTTAACGTCGCGCCGGCTCTGTGGCCTAAGAGGGTCACTGAAGCGGGATCCCCGCCAAAATGTTGGATGTTTAAGTTTATCCATTGTAATGCAGCCAATAAGTCACTGAGCGCATAGTTTCCAGATGAAGGCGGATATTTTGAATTAGACAAAATGTCTAGAGCCAAGAATCCAAGTGCGCCTAGTCTGAAGTTAGGGCGAACGAACACTACTTCCTTGGTACGTGAATAAAGTGCAGATGGTTGAGCGGGACTTATGCCGCCGGTTAGGGAATTTGCTCCAATCAAAACGACGACCGGGTACGGCGAGTCATATCTCACGTGAGGGGTGATTATATCGAGCGTCAGACAATCTTCGTCGCCGGTAATTGTACCGTTTTCCAAAAATTGTAAGCACAAGGGCCCCGGCTCGCGGGCGTTCAGCGTGGCATTCCAACAGTATGACATGTTATTTAAAGGTTGTGCGTAAGTGAATCTTTTCTCTGCAACCGGCGGTAGAGCATATGGAATACTATAGAATTTATATACTCCCTCATCTAAAATTCTGAAAGAAAATAAACAATATGAAAACCTGTGCACTGATCTTATAAGCCAACCAAAATATTTTTTTAAGTCCCTAACGGCCAGTTTCTTCATGAAAAACTTAAGTAAAAGCAATAGCGAAAAATATCTACTTAGACGTTACTTTTACTTTTAGATATTACTTTGGCTGTTGCAGTGAAGAAACTGGTCGTAAGAATGAAATAAATACATGTAGGAGTGAGAGGTGTAGAGAGAGACGTAAGAGAGATGACGTAGTAACGTGTCAAGCTGTAAGAGTGAGTGACGGATGAAGTATGAGACGGATAGAGATGAACGGGAGTCGTAAGCGAGCATTGAAGACGAGTAGACGTATTTAAAGACGATAAAAGAAATAAAGAACCAAATTGAAGATTGAAGAGTTTGATTTCACCCACATTCACGCCCACAAAAGTGGAATTGGGTTAAAGACGTAAGACGACGGAAAAACGCCAGAAAAAACGACGAAAGACGACACAATTTTTGTTTTGGAAAAAAACAGTTGAAGTTTTTTTTTCACGAATTTTCATAAAAGACGACGATTACGACGTGAATCATGCCGAAAGAAAGGGCTGGACGGCAGTCCGCCAATTTTGAAGACGCTGCAGGCCCGGAGGTGAACACCATGATGCAGGTTGGTTTTAAAGCTTCCGAAGATTTAATCCCGAAATTTGATGGTCGGGACAAGATTCACACCGTGGCAAAATGGATCCAAGACGTGGAAGACAACGCTGAAATTATGCATTGGACGCCGATACAGCAGTTGATCTTTGCGAGGCGATCATTGACTGGTACAGCTGCGCTTTGGATCAAGTCGGAGAGACCTTTTAAGACATGGGAGGAGCTGAAACAAGGTATGGCTAAAGAATTTCCGGATACCATCGATCAGAAGACTCTACATGAGATGATGGGTAGCCGAAAGAAACAGATGGACGAAAGCTGCCAGGATTACCTACTGGTTATGAAAGAGATGGGCCGACGTGGAAAGATGGCAGATTATGTAGCGATTAAATACATAATCGAAGGTATTCAAGACGCAGAAATACACAAAATGATGTTATATGGAGCAACGACTTACCCGGATTTGAAAGAGAGATTACGCACTTACGAAAAGATGAAAACGAGAATGAAGATGGAGCCTAGTTGGAGGACACGACGAGAACCAAGCGATAATATGGCTGTGGGAGCAAAATATCAAGGCATGGGAGGCATACGAGTAACAAGATGTTATAATTGCGGAGATTTAAGTCATCAGTCGCAAGAATGTCCGAACAGACATTTGGGATTAAAATGTTTTAAGTGTAATGCCTTCGGTCATATTGCATCAAGTTGTCAGTTGGTGTCACACCAATCAAAGCACACATCAAAGAGCGGAGGAGACGGCGGCGGCCAATCCGGTGCGGGCAGCACCAACTTCACTCGAAACCCGCAACCGTTCACTCCAAGAACATTCAATCAGTCGTTCCGACAAACTGACAAGAACGACGGCCAAGGAGGCCAGGGACGAGAGATGCGACAACCTTATGGACCGAAGCGAACAATGTTTGCTACCGACCTCATTGAATTTTCTGACGCGAACATGAAAAATGACGTTCCTTTTACGACGGGTGACAGGAGAGAAGATATGGATATGACAGCGGTCTGTAATAAAGTCGATGTTGATAAAGATGATTTAGTGATGGATAATTCTAAGGATATGATAAGAAAGTCGGAAAAAGACGTGAAAATTTTGGATACCTGGACAAGCGCTCTTGTCGACACAGGGAGTCAGGTTAATCTCCTTGCGGAAAGTTTCTATGATGAGATTGGATCTCCGAGACGGGATAGTAAGACGCTGGCGGTATCAGGTCTTGGACAAACGAAGGTGTATTCCAGGGAACAGGTGACGGTTCCGTTGATGATCGACGGACAAAGCTATTGTGATGTGGTATTCCATATTGTACCTGAAGACTCTATGCCGTATAATGTAATAATAGGACAAGAATTTTTACTTAATGTAATGTTGGTTATGAACAAGGGAAATGTAATGTTTTTGCCATCTGGTGATTACAGGTTTTGTAATAAGTCGGATTTCGCTTCAGATGTATCTTGTGTTAAAGATCGTGAAGTTAGTAAGGAGCTGCAGTCGAATGACGTAGTTGGGGATGACAGGCCAATGAAGGCGAAGGATGTACCCAATAAGTCACGTATCTGTTCAGAGTACGACAGTCCGGTAGCGCAGCAACCACTGTGGTTAGCTATTAATGAGCAGGAGAAAGTGGAAAGACAGATCAAAGATGCAGGGGAGATGACGCAGGACATGAAAGACCTGTTTACTTTTACAAGAGTGGCACGGTGGTTTATGACACTTCAAGAACTTAAGGTGGCGATCGAGTCTACAGATGGGAGTCCGATGAGACACGCAGATGCGTTAAGTAGAAGCACATATGCAGCGAGAGTTATGTCGAACAGTCAAGAAAAAAAGAAACTAGCTCAGGCGAAGGATATGGCGTTAGAAGCGATTGTGGAGGGTATGAAATTCAGAAAGCACGAGGACCACTGGCTTGGACGCAGTTTACTGTTGAAAGGTCTAGAGAGACGTCTGGTGGTACCTGAAAGTATGGGAAATGGAGAAGAATGGAGAATAAAAACGATAGAGCACATGTTTAAGGCGCAGGAAGAGAACAGACGAGATTATAAGAAGAAGAGGAAGAAGAGTCGAAAGTATACGGGTGGAGACGTCATGGCAATAAGACTGAGACAGTTTGATGGACGAATGAAGTCAAGGCCGAAGGATGTAGGTCTTTATAAGATAACAAACATAAGGGGTTCCGAAAGATATGATGTAGACGAGATGGATAGGCCAAAAGAGGGACCGAAAAAGATGTTAAGCGCAGCCGATGCTATGAAACCATGGCCAGCCGTAAATGACACTGAAACGTTATCTGATAAGGGTAGTGATGGCAACTACGTATTTTAGGTAGTAATTGGTTGTTAGTTGTTTATCTATGGATTATAATTTAATTTTGGTTTAAATAGGTATTGAAGTTTTGTTATTTGGTGTTTTATGTTCACTGTGAAATTGATTAATGACGTGTTTATAGGCGAAGCTTTGGTAATTAAGTGTGTTTTAAGAGCTTTATAAGTTTAAATTCAGAATGTTAGTTTGGTTATACGTTGAGGGTGTAGAACTTATTTTTGTAAAGTAATTATCTGTTGTAATCTTTCTAATGTAGGTTAGTCTGAGGGCAGACTAAGATCAGGACGGCCGAGTGTAGGAGTGAGAGGTGTAGAGAGAGACGTAAGAGAGATGACGTAGTAACGTGTCAAGCTGTAAGAGTGAGTGACGGATGAAGTATGAGACGGATAGAGATGAACGGGAGTCGTAAGCGAGCATTGAAGACGAGTAGACGTATTTAAAGACGATAAAAGAAATAAAGAACCAAATTGAAGATTGAAGAGTTTGATTTCACCCACATACATTCATTTGCCACAAGATGAAAGACGTAGGAAGGCGCCTCTATGTCGATAAATTGAGTTAATCCTTACTATCACGCCCTGGTCTGGGTGTCACTGGGATCGCCCCCAGTCCATTGTAGGGTACCCATAGTACAAACGTTGCTTAGTTTGGGACCATTATAGTTGGTGTCGGTCTGGCGACATTTACCAACAAAATTACTTGCTTAGGTACCTACTACAATTCGCTCTCAGACTTAAGATATATTTATTATTAATACAGCCCTAGAACAGTGGGACTACGATTAATGTATAGGGTAATTCCTGGGAATAATTTAAAATAACTTACCCCTCCACTGGACCGCAACTGCTGGATGTAGTGATATAACGTCCGAGGCGGAGGGGCCTTTCAACGGGCGGGCCGGCGCGTGCGCCGATGATAATGCCCACGATAACTGCCAGCATCACGAGGACCACGAGAGCGCACACTATGATGTCATCTATATAAAAAAATAATGTCAGTCATTTTCAGAGTTGCAAGAAGGCATGATACAATATTTCCTCAATCAAGTAAAGCAGTTCCAGCTTCTATACCTAAATACGCCTTAGATTACTTGTATTATTAATATCCATTAGATCACATACAAATAAATACTTCACTCAGTAAGTAGCGACTTTTGTATCAATGTAATAAAGTGAAATTCAGCTTACAGAACGCCGAATGCCTAGATTATATTCAGCTACTAGGGTCTTCTTTTCTATCGCGTAAAACTCTTATATTTTCTGACGCACGACAACGCATTGAGTGGGTCAACCACGGCGAAGCCGCAAATGTAATTGCTTTGTTGAACACATAATTTTATTAATATTGATAAAACCGAAAGAAAAAAAATCTTACCCATTATAAATTTCTTCTGGCGGATTCGCTCTTTTAATGGAAGTTTGGTTGCAACTTTGCCTTCTTCAATTTCCTATTTGAAAATTTATTCAATTAAAGAATTATTGTACAGGGGAAAGACGGACAATTAAGGCACAATACTTGACCCTACATTGAATTGACCAACAATACCAATAATGGTGTAGTCAGATTGAACTTCTGTACATGAATAAACAAGCTTTACAAAACTCATAAATTAAATGACTACCCATATAAACTAACGGACACGAGCGTACGAATCATTATTTCACGCCGGCCAGCCTAGTTCGCTCGCGCTGCAAGTTTGATACACATATTATACCGTCAAATACAGGCTGAAGCGACCCGACGTCGCGAGCGTGTAGGTCCTCGGCAGTTTGATGTGATATAGGCATATTTCAATACCATATTAACAAAGATGTTTATCATACAGTTCATAATACAAACACTAGGTACTCAAATATTTGAGACATACTTTGCATTGAAGCATTAAAATTAAGCAGCCCCCAAATTTTAAACAGGAATCACTTACAGCAGGTTCCAATTTGACATTCTCCATGCCATCATTGGGTGTGTCGAGTTTATCATCCAGGGTCTCCATCGAGGCTAGTGCGGCCTCGACATTGTTAACTTGACGCTTTTGGAAGATCTTTGGATACCTTAGATTGAATAAGTTTACACCCTTCTTGCTGCCTTCATTATTTTCTGAAATATTTTAATATGACAAGCCAAATCAGACTATTGTATGTGAAACAAGTAATGAATGTTAATAAAGTCCACCATTCATATTCAAACTATTTATCTTTGTGCCATTTTATTGGCATGTATTTAAGTTATGTCTAGATAGAATGTGTGGAGTACTAGAATGTATATATTCTATACATAATACTGTAAGATGACGTGTCTGTATATTGAAAACTTTTAATGAATAATAATTGTAAAGGGCATTTTATCAATAGAGAAGCTGAAACTGCCATTATTTAAATTTTTTGTCTATCTAACTCAATCTTAAAAATATAAGAGAGTTGAGAGTTCAGCCGTTGGACTCCAGTCACAACGCCAGTTTCAAGGCGTTTGTGGTAAGAGTCTCCTCAGACAGGCTGTCAACTTTCATGCAGGAAGACTACTGGCTGAAGGGTGTCGTGTTCAGGCGCTTTCGGGGGAGATTGCCGCCGTCACCACCCACAGTTTAGTTCAGTTTTTAATAATATGTATGTTAGTTTATAAGGTATGTATCTATGGGCCTGCGATGCCTGATCATAAATAAATAAAAATAAAATAAATAAATAAATAAGAATTCATGACTGAATCTGAAGAGAAGTCTGAATGCGCATATCACTATTTAAATAAAACCTTGGTAAATGATAGCTAATGTCCTGGGTCAACATTCAATATACTATATACACCGGGAAATGAAAGATTTCCCACAAATTAGACAGAATACTAAGTCTATTTGTATGAAGTCACGGGAACAGATAGAACCCTATTATTTGTATAGCCGATTTGATTGTATTAAGATTGTCTTACCATTCCCATCTTGTGACTTGTGCAGGTACTTGGTAAGGGGGCAGCTGTGCAGGAACTGGAAGCGATGATCTTTCACTTTACTATCATCAGTCTTTTCATTCTCACCATCCTTGTCTATAGCCACCTCATCTTCCTATTTATAAGAAAATAAATAGTTTATAACAAATTCTTTTTCATCAATAAAACTAGGACTATTTAACCACTAGATGCACTATCTCGGCTTTCTCACTTGTATCCCACTAGTCACAAAGCCATGTCAATGGAGTTTAACATGTGTTAATCATTTTTGTAATAAAACAATTGTTTTTCAATAATTAATTATACTAATAGGAAACTATAGGCAATGCAGTACACACATGATGATGATTTTTCCCATTGGCTTTGTTCCATAGCAGTAATTTCAATGGTAACAACCACTAAGACCTACATAGGATGTAGCATGTAAAATGTAAGAAAGATAGAATATTTATAAAGTTATAACCATAATAGGTAGAACAGTAAGTCAAAAGCCTAGACCAAATAACTACCAAAATAAATCAAAATCACTCCTCTCTTGTAGGAGCATGAAGATAGGTGGTATCATAGACTTATGTCCTTACAAATCGAAACAAACCTTAGACTTCTCTTTGTCAGAATTCTTTGTGAAGAAACCCGGCATTTTGATAGCGCCGATGGGGATGAATTTAGGCTTCACTTCGCGGCCGTGCTCAGTGATATCCCCCGATAGTGCGGCCTTCACGGGGCCGTCGTTGTCGGCCCGCGACTCCGCGCCCGGCTCCACCATCACATCTTCAGCTTTTAACATGACCTCCATCTCTTCAGCCTCTATCTGCTTTTTATCCAACGTTTTGTTCTCATCGTCGCAATCCATCTTGTTTATATCCATTGTGATTCGCACTAAATACGAACAGTTTATAAATTACAAAAGCTCCTCACGGCTCACCCAACGCTAGGGAGCACTCATCCGTCCATTAATTTGTAAGAGATATACGTATATAGCTGTAATGTGTGCAAAAAGGACAAAACACTGTAAAAAAACCCGCGAATTGATCGACGGCGACACTTGGTTATCATCATTTAATTGTTAATTTATCAATGAAATACTTACCCCAGTCTGTTTTAACATAAAAATCTTCAATAAAATACACATACAAGACGGAATTTCAATGAAATTCAAGCAGAATTAAATTTTAAACGCCGCACTCACACCCCACTTGATCACTCAAGCAAACAACCAGTGTTGCCAGCCATCACCCTTGCTTGACCCTTGGCTTGGCACCGCTCTCTGTCGAAGTGAAAACTCAAAAGTTATATGCGTGAGCGAGAATATGGTTTTAGAATTGAGATTTTTCTAAGAGGAGTCACTATTTTACCCAGGAATTATTATCGATACAAGATCTAAATTTATACGAGAGCTCGTAATACCTTCTGGTTTTATGTACGGAAAGTTATATAAAAGTTAGGTACATTTTGGAATCCTACGTCCGTATAACTAGGTACGTAAAAGTAGAAAAAGTTACATTCTGGGACGGAAGTGGGAACCCATGTTGGGCAACGCTAAGAGCATGGGCAACTTGGGCAATGTTGGCCGAACCACAGATAAAAAAACCAGGGGCGTATTCACAGTTGTTGAAAGTCCCCAGTGACACCCATTAGGGCCTATACACACCACGTTTTTTAAACGCGCCGTCAACGCGCGCTTTAGATACGCGTGTCGACGCCACGGTGGTTCAGAAATTGAGGTCCCTAACTATAGGAATCGAAAGTCAGAATACCATAAAAATTTGAATGGGAATACTTTAAGCCTACTAATATATATAACATATTATGATATGGGTGCCATAGAACGCTGTATGTGCGAGATAATTAATATTTCGTTTTTTTTTGTATGGAGAAAAACAGAAAATTTCATTTTTCTCGCGACTGTTTCCAACTGTAAGCTTGCCGCTTATATGGCTTATTAGGGCCCTTACAGCGATTCAAATGACATATAGAACGTACGCCTATCGTTGCCGCTTCACGAGTTAGAGCATCATGATTTTCGGAAAATTCGGTTGCTCTAAGTTGGTAACGTATATTGATAAAAAATGCAATTATATGGACAAATTTGGTCATAATTAACTTGTTTGGAGTCAATAAACCCCAATGACCCCTTTTAGAGTGGTTCAAAAGAAATTTCTCAAAGAAATTACTCAATGTAATGTTAATATCCTTATTAAAGGTCAGTATATTTGTACACGTGTAATAACAAGAAATAAGCCAACACCGATATTAGTGTTGTCGGTAATCATGAAACAAAACAACAGGTAGTACTAATTACCTGGAAAATGACGATAATAAATAACAATAGGACACGTGTTATAACAAATGAGGAGTAATTAGTCAGGTAACAATGATAATAGTTAATAACAATAATAATAAAGAACAACAATAGTTAATAATAATAGATCGCCTAACTAATAAATGTTATGATTAAAAAAATTATATAATTATATGAAACTACAGTAATAAACAAAAAAGCTTAACTATGAGAGAATATCGTCATCTTCTTAATCAGATTCTATCATGCTCATGTCTACAAATTCAATATTTTCTTTGTCCTGCTTATCAATTAAAAGAAGCGCCTCCATATCATGGCTGACTTCTCTTTTCTTCGATTTCCTTAAAACAGGCCTATTACTTGATATATAAGGATCTGAAGATAAAAGAAAGCCGTGAAATATGTCTTCGTTGCTCGCAATACGATTGAATTTACGAGTGTGATCTTCTCGGATTTTACGGAAATCTTTATTTCGAGCTTCAGATGCCTCTTCTGACAATTTTCCTATGGGCATTATGCCGAAATCTTTGATAATTTCAGCACCATGCATCAAAATTTTGTGAACACTTGATGGCATATAATACCACCCATAGAGTTCTACATACATTTGAGCAGTCTGGTTTGTGAAATTAGCAAACGCTTCAGTATTTACTGGCTCCCCACATGAAATTACTTTCAAGATAGTTCCTAGTCTTCTTATCAATTCAGGATTCAAATTTGTGATTTCTGCTGTTTACTCAGGATCTTCAAAAAATTTTCTGGCTGTGTTGCCATCGTTACAAGTCCAGACCCTATAACAAAGAAAACTGCTCTTGAAACATGATTTAAGCAACTTAATGTATAAATTAATAACTGAACAAAGATCAAGTAAACAAAACATAAAAGGAATTGATAATAATATCAACTAACCTTGTTTAACGATATCGACTAAGAGACCCATTTCTTCACGAAACTTCTGTTGTATGGTTTTTTTTCTATTCTTCAGTGCCTCCTTACAAATTTCATCCTTCGCTTGCCATTTCTGGAAGTCTAGACGGTATGCAATATGCAGAAGGCATTCCATACTTCTAATCCATGCATGAAGAGAAGACAAACCATATTGATAAAATTCGGTTGAAATAGGTTTTCTGGAAAATAAAAATTGAAATTAATGAAATATACAACAAAAATACTGCTAAACTATTTCGTGTAAAATTATAGGACTCACTTTGAAATTATCTCCAACTTATTCATTTCGGAAGGAACAGCTTTGCAAATGTCACATTTTTGCGTTGACGTTCCAGATAACTGTGATGCTATTTTACCATCTATCATGGTCATAAGCATCGAATGCTTTACGCGAATGTTATTTCCCATTAAAGATGGTTCTAGTTTTTCTATTTCAGCGTCAATATTTGCCTTCTCTTCTTTGATACCCAGCTTATTTTCATGAGCGAATTTATAAAAAAGGCCTGCACAATAGTGTTGAGGAAGGCTTTAGATTCTCCCAGATTATCTGATCTTCACAGGTCAATCGCAGAGGCACAAACGAGCACATAAAAACACTTGAGTCATCTTCACCAGCCATGGCTTGTTTGTAGGTGCTCTGGCCTGAAGCTCCATCAAAGCCCCATTTGCAAACAAGCGTAAGCTCCTTGATGCTATCAGAGTTAACGGTAATCACTTTTCCCAGCCGTGATACCGTTTTATCTAAAATGGCCTGTAGCTTTACTTTTTACTCCTCGCTCAGTAACTTCTATCGTGTCTTTTGGGGGATAACATTCTCTTTTAGCTTCAAGAACTGAAGAATATGAAGGATATAATTCCACATTTTCTTCTTTGGCACAAGCTCTAAGTGTACAATATTGCCACTTCGATAGCTTTAGACATACAAATATTGCTAAAGCTTTTTCTGCTGAAAACTTAGGAACAAGTTTCTTATGCTTTAAAAAGTCATTAATTTCTGTTATCTTTTCAGGATGTTCTGTTATAAACTTTAGTAGATTTGCCACTTCATTATTGCTAGAGCTAATTCCAATCGCATGTACGAGAGCTTCTTTCTCGTAACTGAGAAGCTGTTCAACTCTTCTTCTCTTTTGTGCTGGGCTTAGCTCAACAAAAGGTTTCCTTGGACTGAAATTTATTGTTGAAGTTGCAACAGAACATTTTGACGTAGAAGCAACTTCACAGGTAGAACTTGAAGTTGATGGTTGCTCTTCCCGCACAAGACTTACACATTCCAATTTGCGTTTGAATAACTCCGGCCAATTTATTTCCTCTTGCAGCCAAGTCTCATATTTTTTATAAAAGTATGAGCAGTACGATTACATTTCGTCCATTTGACTCGCAAGTTGCAAATAAAAGTTTGACAAAACAGCTTCAATTGTTCCTGATCTTCCTCAGACAAATCAATGATATTCCGAAACATCTGGAATAACACATCAGGACTCGAAAAACACTTATTAGTTTTCACAAACATAAAGATGTCCAAATTGGTAACAA
The DNA here is from genome assembly GCA_905147325.1 of Notodonta dromedarius. Taxonomy (NCBI): domain Eukaryota; kingdom Metazoa; phylum Arthropoda; class Insecta; order Lepidoptera; family Notodontidae; genus Notodonta; species Notodonta dromedarius. The sequence goes on along the minus strand of LR990165.1, from coordinate 7,896,755 downwards.
AACCCTCCATTACGAAACACTTGTAAGTTCAAAGTGAGCACGCACAAGTGCAAATGCAGAATAACTTGGTGCAGAATAATATCCCCTATTTATTTAAAATTATCTTCAATATATCACTATGTAATTAGGCGGTCTATTACTATTATTAACTATTATCATTGTTATCTGACTAATGACTCCTTATTTGTTATAACACGTGTCCTATTGTTATTTATTATCGTCATTTTCCAGGTAATTAGTACTACCTGTTGTTTTGTTTCATGATTACCGACAACACTAATATCGGTGTTGGCTTATTTCTTGTTATTACACGTGTACAAATATAGGTACTGACCTTTAATAAGGATATTAACATTACATTGAGTAATTTCTTTGAGAAATTTCTTTTGGACCACTCTAAAAGGGGTCATTGGGGTTTATTGACTCCAAACAAGTTAATTATGACCAAATTTGTCCATATAATTGCATTTTTTATCAATATACGTTACCAACTTAGAGCAACCGAATTTTCCGAAAATCATGATGCTCTAACTCGTGAAGCGGCAACGATAGGCGTACGTTCTATATGTCATTTGAATCGCTGTAAGGGCCCTAATAAGCCATATAAGCGGCAAGCTTACAGTTGGAAACAGTCGCGAGAAAAATGAAATTTTCTGTTTTTCTCCATACAAAAAAAACGAAATATTAATTATCTCGCACATACAGCGTTCTATGGCACCCATATCATTATATGTTATATATATTAGTAGGCTTAAAGTATTCCCATTAAAATTTTTTTGGTATTCTGACTTTCGATTCCTATAGTTAGGGACCTCAATTTCTGAACCACCGTGGCGACGGCGCGCTTTTTTCCTACAGAGCAGTTGGTTGTCGTTTGTATCGATCGCTAAAAACGCGCGTTTAAAAAACTTGGTGTGTATAGGCCCTGAAATTACGAATAGGCCATTTTCGAAATTTACTCCGGCGGTAATCGAACCCCCTACCACCCGGCGCAGTAAACTGAGCGGCCTCTGCGAACCACTATGCTAATCAGTTGTTAAATAATTACTAACGCTCTTCGCTTTAAGGAATCATTATTCTGTTCTGTGGAGCTTAACCTATTTAATAAGTACGAAGCTGATGAGGGCTTACCACATTACTTACACTATTCAATATTTAAAAACTTATAAAACCAAATTTTCTTGATTTACATTCTTTTAAAAAACGGATCGCAATGAGTCATCCCTTTCCTCTTCTATGGTATGTAAATAAAAATCCTACTAATATTATAAATGCGAAAGTTTGTGAGTGTGGATGTATGTTTTTTACTCCTTCACGCAAAAACTACTGAACGGATTTGGACGAAATTTGGAACACTGATAGTTTATAACCGGGATTAACACGTAGGATAAGTACTTTTTATCCCGATAATCCCGAAATTTTTGTTAGTTAAATACTACGCGGACGAAGTCGCGGGCATAAACTAGTACAAAACAAAAACCGGCGGCCCTTATACTTCTGCGCGTAACGGACTTGGAAATACCACTTTATAGTCTAGATGTACCTATGTATCGGTTGTGTGTGACCCGGTCCGTCTGCGAACGTGGATCGCATGTAACAATATCGCCCATAAGGATATTATACAAATAAAAGAAAGAACATACATAACAATAACCATTTAATTAAATTTAATCACCACATTTTAACTCAATGTTTCTCTAAAGCTTTCACTAACAGATCGTTGATGTGCGTTATTAAGTTCCTGGGGTCCATCACGAGGCCTGCCGTGACCATGGCGTTAGAGAACAACTGCTGGGCCACCATTTTCGCCAACTCGTTGTCGCTGGCAATCAGTTTATGAAGTTTTTTAATTATGGGATGCCTGAAAAACAAAAAAAGTAACAGATTGTATTATTACGACGCATATAATGATAAATTATGATTAGTATAACAATATACAACGACGCTTATCCCTATAAAGGGTAGGCAAAGATGCACTGTACCCACATTTAGTTGATACTAGCTGAGCCCGCGACTTCGTCCGCGTGGAGTTTAACTAAACAAAAAAGCCCGCTCCCGCGTTCTGACCCCGCGCGACAGGACCTATTTTTTAAAATTTAGTTTTTCTAAAATAAAAGTAGCCTAAGTTACTCCTTAAAACATCAGCTATCTGCCAGTGAAAGTCCCGTCAAAATCGGTCCAGCCGTTTCGGAGATTACCCGGAACAAACACACAGACAGACGGACAGACAATTTTGTTTTTAAATCGTGTTTTTGTTATACGAGGCATGCCTTTTAAGTTCTGTCGTTTCCATAATTCCCGGCAATTTTGAATTTGGAACTGTTCTATATTCGAATGTGTTTAAATTTCGAATCTCAAAACAGTTGAATGTATTAGGATTAATGTTATTGTTTAGTCACAGCGTCGATTAGAATCTGTCAGGTTACGTACGAAAATGCATCTTTCAAAGGAAAATGTTCGTGCAATAATTTTCTACAACTTTAGAAGAGGCCTGACACGGCTTCAGTGTTTTGAAGAGCTAATATCTGTGTTCAGGGATGAAGCCCCATGTCTGCGGACTGTCGAACGCTGGTATTTAGAATTCCAGCGTGGACATACTAGTGTTAGTGACAAATCTCGCGAAGGTCGCCCAAAATCTGCATTCACTGAAGATAACATCATTGGAGTGAGACAACTAATTCTCGAAGATCGTCATGTGACGTATCGAGAGATAGAGGCTCTATTAGGCATCTCAGGGACAACCATTCAGAAGATCTTGCATGAAGCGCTTGGTGTAAGAAAGCTAGTTTGCCGTGGGATACCGCATCTGCTTTCCGACGATCACAAGGCGGCCCGCGTCAGATGGTGTAAGAAAACTCTGCAAAGGTTCAACCGAGGAGAGTCAAATCACGTCTACGACATCATCAGTGGTGACGAATCTTGGATCTATGCCTACGATCCTGATTCCAAACAACAATCTACAATCTGGGTCTTTCAAGACGAGCCAAAGCCGACTAAAGTTGTTCGTTCTCGAAGCACTTCAAAGAAGATGGTGGCCACGTTCGTTAGAAAAACCGGCCATGTTGCGACTATTGCACTTGATGATCGTAGAACGGTTAACGCAGAGTGGTATACCACAGTTTGTTTACCACAAGTCATCGCCGAACTTCGAAAATCTAACTCAAAGCGACGCATCATCCTGCACCACGACAATGCAAGTTCACACAGCGCTCGTCAAACGATTGAGTATTTGAAGCAGGAAAAAGTAGAAATTCTTGACCATCCTCCATACAGTCCTGACCTAAGCCCTAACGATTTTTTTACATTTCCTAAAATTAAGAAAAGTCTTCGTGGTCAAAGGTTCCAGTCCAGTGAAGAAGCAGTCGACGCTTTCAAGTCAGCCATTTTGAACACCCCCACTTTAGAGTGGAATAAATGTTATAATAACTGGTTTGAGCGAATGGAAAAGTGTATTAAGCTACGTGGTGTATACTTTGAAAAACAATAAAAAGTACTATAAGGTTCTAGTTGTGTTTTTTTCTTCAAACGACAAAACTTAAAAGGCATCCCTCGTAGGTGTCGTATGTACTTTCATATGCATTTAGTGAAAAGGTGTTATTTTGATATTACAAACAGACACTCCAATTTTAGTTATTTGTATAGATTTTAGTCCCTTTAGTAATAGAGGGCCAACCTTTATACCGGTCACACTCCCCTCAAAGTGAGGGGAATTCGGGTCATAGCCCACCACACTGGCCCAGTACGGGTTGACGAACTTCACACGTCTATCAATTATCATTTCGTAGCTTCATTGTTAACAACTAAATATTGCTTTCTACCACTACTACTTGTACAAACTAAATGTGGTGCCACATTTAGTTTAGTCAGACTTAGTTTGTGTATCAACGAAATTAGCACTATAAATAAATAGATACTTGAAGAAAAGAAACTAGTGTTCACTAGTAGACTCAACTGGAAGTGGATTTTTTTCTTCCAACTATTATTTAATTCAATTAAATTCGTGCGGGTTCCAAGACAATTTAACTTTCCCTGAGACTCGTCGAGGGTCAAACCTCGACATCATAATTGGTCACCATTGTCGATCCTGGTTTACAGGAGTTACAGTGGTGGGAACAGTCCCATTAAAAATAGTAGACTCAACATACTTGGCGTTAATTTCTAATTGTGGCCTCAGCAGTGCGAATCTGTTTTCCTCGCTGAGCCCTTGCGCCTGCGTGCGAATGAAATGTCTCGCGGAGGCCATTTCCTGCGCCACTATAACACAGGGGTGCGTGTCTAGCTTTTGCGTGGTCCGCACGTCGAACGCTTTACCGGCTAGATTTGCTTTGAGGAATGAAATGATTTCGTCCACTTGAGTTTGTTGAAGACCTTCGCTACCTGTTTATAAATAATCATTAAAATTGAGTCTTATGTATTAGCACTTAGAAGATTTAGTCACTTACGGGCGAAATATGGGTGCTTAAAACGAGAAGCCTTCTCAATAGTAGGACATACCCAAAAATTACTCGCATAGAACAGAATCTCGCTTAAAAACACCCAGATTTCGACAGTAAAGTAGTACACTTAATAGTATTCAAATAATTGCACACTACACACGCTTTTTTAAGAATGATGATGATTCTGACCTACAACAGTCTCGACCTTGTCTTTGGAATCGGTTTTCATATCATTCTCTATGGAAACCAATGTTCTAGCTCCAAATTCCTTCAACTCCAACAACACCAATTCATCGTACATTTCATAGCAGAACAACACTTCGATGTCGCGCTTTTTCAGAGATTCGTAGTATGGCGACGATTCGGCCAACTCACGGCTGTAAAATAAAAAAGGTAATTTTCAGAGAATTAATTTATCTTGTTCCTAATTTCATTGGTATTGGCTTGTTATGCTGATTTGGCCAATTACCGATATTTATATGAAGTGACTACTGGCAACACCGATAATGTAAGGGTTGGGTGATTTTTAAGGCTTTGATTAAGTTTTCTAACTTACAACGGCTGTTCTATTATACATGATAAAATTACCATAACGAGTCATACTCATAGAATGAAAAATCAAAGCACCAAGGTAAAAACCATAAGAGAAAAGGAAACCTATGACTTATAGGAAACACTAATAGAACTGTTTTGTTTACATTATGGAATTTACAATTCAATCTTCTATCATACGCACCTGGGCGATGCCAAATAGTAAATGTTTTTCTGGTCCGCCGTCTGACGGGAAATGTAGTCTGAAAGTGATATCTTTACGCCACTTTCCAACTTGGACGATTCAAAGCGCAGTAGTTTCGAGATTTCCTCCTTTGAAAGTACACGAGAAAAAAACAGTATTAGGTACAACGGATTTTATAATTTAATTGAGCAGATAAATAGTGCATACCCTTTCTAACGGATTTTGACTAGTAACAATTCCTTCCTTCATGAACAAAGAATAGTCTTTGTAGAATGCATCATATCCAATGGCGTCCTTCTGCGACATTTCAATCATGAATTTAATAAAACGATTGGTGAGTACGGTCTTGAGTTTCCTGAAAAAAAAAAAACCGATTTATCTCGTAATAAGGTGCCTTATCTAATGCATGAATATTATACCAAAGCACTGTACTTAAACAATACTCACATAATCAAATTACTATTCTGTAACAGTTCCCTGCTAAGATTCAATGGAATGTCTTCAGAATCCACAACACCTAAAAACAATAAAATACCGTTTACCATGCGCCACATGAATTATTATCACTACATAGTATAAAACAGAGTGGCTTCCCGCTGTCTATCTGTCTCTATGTATGCTTAGATCTTGTAAACTACGCAACGGATTTTGATACGGTTTTTAATAGATAGTGATTCAAAACCAAGGTTAATATGTATAATACGCAGGAGTAAAACCTTTATAAAAAATAATGTATAATACATGCATAATATAGTAGAGAAACACTTTAGTATCAGCATATTTCAACCACCACACGGTACTATTAACTGATGTGACATGGTGAGCGGTTTGTTCACGCCTTTCGCTACAAAATTAATTATTTCCACATTTATATTGAATATTCACGTTATTATGAGTTATTTCCTTACAACAAAGGCTCCGCTGGCACAATAGGCGCTCGCGTCAGTATTGGCGATCTTAAAAATAAAGTACCTTTAACAAATCTCAACCATTTCGGCAGTATGTTTTCAGCCTTGCTTTTAATTAATATTTTTCGAGAGTACAAGGCGACGCCTACATCGGTGTCCCTGGAGAGCTCAAACAAGCCGGGTTTGCCTTCAGGTACATACAGTATTGACCTGATGCTGAGCGGAGCGTCAGTTTTATAGTGCAGAGTAAAGCGTGGCTTGTCATACGAGTTGCTTATGAATCTGTAGAACTCAATGTGCTGTTCATGTGTGACTTCCTTTGGCTCCATTAACCATAGGGGCTGGAACAAAAATATTGTTACGTAAAGTTGTGTTAGAGAGACCCACAAAGAGGGAGCATTCAAATTGTAGTGTAGCCATAATACGCGGTTTAAGTCAGTAACAAGACAATGAACCACAAGAACTGGCAGGCGCGATGATTACTAAAACAGTCCGCGCCTGTTTTTTAATTTTGTACGGGGCTTGAAACACCCCATGTAAATTTTTTATCCAACTGGCTTTTATCACAGTGCAGTAATATTTACGACGATTCTCTCGGTGTTAGTACTACTAGTATTATTATAAATAATAGTATGCAATCATTTAAAATGTTTAAATTCACCTTAATTGAGTTAACTTGTTCACTATTCAGGAAAATTGGGCTGCTGACAAAGTTGCTATACTTCTTGATGATACCTGAAAATGTAATCCTACATTAGTGCCACATAATTATGACCTCAAGTAGCTACTTATTATTGAGATAATGTACCTTCAACAGTGTTGTCATCAGAAAATTCTCTGCAATCAGTTTTTAAGTAGATAACAATCTTGGTCCCAATGGGAACACCATCTGCCTCTTGTATTTCGTAAGTTCCAGAGCTAGAAAAATAATTATCCTATCACTGAAAAATACACCCTATTTATAATAAATATACATCATACTTGAATGATTTTGATCAACAACAGGTACTTGTACCAATATTACCAATACTTCTTGCTGGTATACATACAATTGGATTAATCTTTACCATATTAAAACTTTAACTGAGACATTGAAGATATTTGAAAAAAAATTGATGCACTAAAGTTATTTGGAGGTGTCCAAGCCCACATCAAGTATTTTCAATATACTTGTCTGTTTGTTTGCTGTACAAGCATCACAGGAAACCCTGAGCTGAACAGATTTCCACAGGATTTATACTATTAGATAGTCTGTACATATCATTACTGTATAATCATTGGGGATCAAGATGCAGAATAATCAAAAATATATCTGTGACGATTTTTGTTGGGCAAACAGCTATGAGACTGGTGGAATTACCCATCAGATGACCACTTGTAGCCTTGGGAGCCGGCCTTGCTACTCCGTGTGTAAACATCTATCTTATCCGCCACCATGAATGCAGAATAGAAGCCCACACCAAACTGTCCAATGATAGTGCTGGCCTGCTCTGCACCCTGCTTTTTAACCTCCTCTATGAAGGACTTGGAACCTGAACGAGCTATTGTGCCAAGATTCTCTGTCAATTCCTCTTTTGTCATACCAATTCCAGAGTCCTAGAAAAAGACAGATATGATAGGCATCACAGATAATATAAAAATTTAAGTTGTTATAGAAATCACTTTAGCCCAATAGGGTGGACACATCAAAGCTTTTGGCCTAAGGGTAAGGGGTAAATAAAATAAATATAGTGTAAGGACAAGGTAAGTAGAACTCAAATATCAGTCCTGAATGTTTATTTTTAAATACTTATTTATAGGGAGGGGCGCCTTCTTCCCCTTCCCCCCTCTCAGCAGTATGCCCATTCACATACTCATTATACCGACCTTGAATACTTCTGTTACTTTTTCCTTATGTGTATCTGGTATGTATAAACTAAGTCTAAGTCCAGATAGTCTAAAGTTATTTAGCTACCTGAAATGTGATGGTCCTGTTTTGTTTGTCTGTTGTAAGTCTTATTTCCAGAGGTCTGTCAGTTTCTTCCAGGGTTTGTGCATCTGGTGTTGCACTGACATTCAGGTACCTGAACTTCTCCAGTGCATCACTCGCATTTGAGATTAACTCTCTTATGAAAACCTAAAAAAGATATGAAATACTAAATCATGTAAATGTAATTGATGGTTAGCCAATACACTTGTAATCGACACTAATTTGTTTGACAAAAAATCCGAAAACCTTCAGAGAACAATAAGTATTGCTCTCACGTTTAAACATAACAATTATGACAAGAACAGTAGTACATTTAGATCAAGCAAGTTGAGTATTAATAGAATTTGCACCAAATTAATTTTACATGTCAATATTTTTTTCAGTTTATGGAGAATAACAAATAAGTATTAAAAGACTAACTTCCTTGTCAGAGTACAATGACCTGGCGACAATGTCCAGCAGCATGCGCGTTTCAGCTTGAAATTCCCTCTTCTCTGATGAGCCTTTCAATATTTCAGACTGGCTTGCCTCACTTGCTGTGCTGTAGTATTTCACTGGTTTATATGTTGGAAATACTCCTATAAAACATATTGTCAATGAATTTAAGTATTTATTGGACAACCTATTTATACAATTATAATTATGCAATACTAGCTGTGCCCCGCGACTTCATCCGCGTAGTATTGGATTATTGGGTTAAAAAGTATCCTATATGTTAATCCCGGTTATAATCTATCTGTGTTCCAAATTTCACCCAAATCCGTTCAGTAGTTTTTGCGTGAAGGAGTAACAAACATACATACATACATACATCCACACTCACAAACTTTCGCATTTATAATATTAGTAGGATAATATAAACAAAATACTTATATAAAATAGATAAAACCTATGGATACAACTATTTTACACATTTTGTAATCAGTACCTACATCTCACTTACATACGATTTTTTTACTCAGATAAATAAATGGATTCTTTGTGAGTTTACATACCCTTTAGTTTAGTAGCTGCAATACTACATGTAGAAATGTATTTCATATGATTTTTAGGCTGCAGGAATAACCTCTTCGCTAGTAATGCGGGTGAATTAGTTTTCAATCTCAGTGCTGACATTTTAGTAAATTGTAAGCGATAATTGCAAAGCGTGACTTAGATAAAATTGTGAAGCTGTTTCATACGTTTTATAGTCTTTCTGGGAATAATATTTATTTTTAAAATCGGTAAAATCCACACAAAAATAAATGACGATTGACAATCACACTGATTTGACTGACATGACAGACAGGCAGAACATGACAAGGACAGGGCCTGACTGACACAAGCCTGACAAACCAAAAAGTGAATATATTGACAATACTCCAAAAAGCATAGACAATTCACTTTTTGAACTATTTTATACCACTGGCATGAGCTTAGTGATGTACAGATTCGATTATTTTATATCAATGCAATAATTGATAAATCGTTGTTGTATGGGGTACTGTGGCGCTGGGACACGTGTCTTTTTTATTGAACCAACGAATAGGTATACCAAAACTAAAAATATTTATTCAGTGTGCTTTTTATCGCAGTTTAGTGGCAAATGTGGGTCAAAGCATAGGTTAGGTTAAGTTAGAACAGTGACCACTACGCCATCACCCGACTGTGTAATTAGGGGGTTTTAATTCAGCGCCCCCAAAGTACAAGGGTATACACGGACCCAAATGTGGCACTTAATTACAGACTTCTAATAATAGCACTCAATTCAATGTTTAGGTTTTATTTATCTCCTTTTTTATTATTTAAATTTAAATAAAAAACAATTAGTCGTATAAGATTTTTTTTCTATTTATGTTCAGTGCAAGGATAATATAAGCTGAAATCTTAGTAAATGAAAATCTTAAACATACACTTCTATGTAATTTCATGGCAAGTTTCAAATATTATATATGATATAAAAAGGTTCGTATGAATAAATGTATCTCAAGTCTGAGAGCGATCGTACGCTTTCGACATTTCGTTTATATGGTATGATGTAAGAATTACATTTATAAGATCACTCTCTGGCTTGAAATCGATTTATTAAGCACCTTAGTATTTTATTTTAATATTAATTTACTTAAAATACAAATGTAAAAAAACTTAAATGGCAAAAACATTGCGTGTACAATTATTTTTTTATAATAATGTTAACATTTTTGTCTACATAGTACATAAGTCATTGCACACCCAGAATTATAATAACTACAACTCCAGCACATAAACAAACAAACTGATAAAACTGATTTCAAACATTTGTCACCATGTAAATAAAAATTTTTTTGCAATGCAAATAAATACTTTAATCAATATATATAATCGATTATGCACATCACTACATGACAGGCTTGACTTGATGTTTGGTGTTTGGTTGGTCGGTGGTCGTCGGTCATTCGATTCGTGTTGGATTGGTTTTGTAAAGGACTTATTAGTTTTTATTAAGATGTTTAATTTGGGAATGTTTTTATAAAATAAAAGTTTACAGTGCTAAATTATAAGGTTACTTTAGCGTTTACAGAGCATAACATAAGACATTGTGATTTGTGTTGAACTGAGAAACTGTTTCAGTGTTGACTGCGTAACTTGTTCCAAAACATTTTTATCATTTGACGTGTTTCTTTATTTATATAATTATAGACTAACGTGTGAGTGGTGGTAACTAATGATTTGATGTAATTATTGATAGAACTTAGATCGGTAGTGCCGCAAAGACTGGAAAACTGTGTCAACATGAATCTTGTGTTGAGAATGTTTAGGACGAATTGTAACTATTTTCTCATAGTGTTGTCACATTTGCGGTGCAGTACTTGAGTACGGTGTGTCGAGTTGTTTAAAGACTGGCAGGGAGAATGAGGAAGCAGAGGTGAAGTGAACAGCCACCGTGGAGCACCTGGTGGGAGGCGGCGGCGCCGGCGGGCTGCTGCCCGGCGCCTCGCCCGCCCAGCACCCGCCTAACATGCTGCAGCCCATGGAGGAGATGATTCTTCCACCCAAGAGGCAAGCTGTTGTTGACCGTTTGAGGTGAGTTCTCCCTTCATTTACTTGTAATCATTGAATAGAAATAGATACTTTGTGACTGTGTTTTCTTATTTTAATACGACTTGGAAGTTCTAGTTGCATTGGTTACTGATACAGTCAAGAAAAGTGGGTTGAGGGAATATACTATGTTTATATCAAAACTAGCTGTGCCCCGCGACTCCGTCCGCATGGAATGTGGGGCCACATTTAGGGGTATAAAAAATTGATAGTAGCTGATTTTCAGACCTACCTGATATGCACGCAAATTTCATGAAAATTGGTTGAGCCGTTTCGGAGGAGTATGGTAACTAACATTGTGTCACAAGAATTTTATATATAAGATATTGAGCTTTGCTCACGGAACACAATGTATATTACAATGTGAGTATATAGCTAAGAATATGTGGTTTAGGCTACATTGCACTGGCTTTACAGGTCCAGCATTGTTAAAGAAAGGAAACAAACAGGAGGTCACTGTGTTTTCAAAATAACAGTCTGTTTATAGCACAAGTAAAGTGTACTAAAATAAAATATTAAGAAGTTAACGTTTATCCTGGGAATGAAGGTTTCTAAATTGTATGTTTCAGCACCAAAGTCTTATAGCAACAAGCTGTGAAAGTCTATTATTGCCTAGTTTGTGATTGCCATGATAACTAAAATCAGGGAATAGAATGTAAGAGTTGGGCTGCTAAACCGAACTTAATTTTAGAACTCAACTAAGATTGATCCAAATATGCGGTTAAGTTTGTGAAGAACCTAAATAGGTTTTTGTAACAGTTCAGACACCGGTGTTAATTCTGTATAACAATCAGTCGGAGTCAAACATGACTCTAGACATATAGCTATATGGTTCTAGGCATATATAAACTAGATGTATTTGGCTTGGGTGTGTCAGTTTCATTTGAGACAAGATAATTAACAATGTTAACCAACTAATTGTTAAATCACATTAAAATTATATTTATTTTGTTTACCACAGCATCTTGAGATACCCCAGTTACTAGTTTCATAAAAGTGAACATGTTTCACACTAACCAAAGCTGAGTCAGAATTCCAGTTTAGTAAAACAATAGATTTTATAGTTTTTTTTTTTTTTCAAAATGACTTGATCTATTTACAAAGAAAAAAGAAGGAATTAATAAAAAAACTGGTAACCCTTCAATATGCTATCCCCAGTTTGTAATGACGTAACATTTATACCAACTTATAATGTGCACAACATAAACCGGCGTAAATGTTTCGCCACTGCAAACTCACCTTTAGCTATGTAGTGATATGGAATGCTACGCGACACGATACGAAGACATTCCGAGTCATTCCGCTAGTGTTGTGCAACTTGTGCACCAACAAGTTCGTCGTTGAAGAGGTGAGTGCATCAAGGTTTGCACTCAGTGAAATTATATCGGGGTCTCAGTGTATGGGTAACGGTACTGAATAGCTAGTTGTCGGTGCATAAACGCCGCACCGCCGCCGCCGCGCGCCACCGTGTTATATTTACAATGCAGCTATCAATGTTACTTGATACATCGATATGTACTCGCTACTATCAATTATATTTATTTGTTAGGATTATTTATCCTTACAAGTAAATTGATACTTAGGTACAAAAATCCTACTAATATTATAAATGCGAAAGTTTGTGAGTGTGGATGTATGTATGTATGTATGTATGTATGTATGTTTGTTACTCCTTCACGCAAAAACTACTGAACGGATTTGGATGAAATTTGGAACACAGATAGATTATAACCGGGATTAACATATAGGATACTTTTTAACCCAATAATCCAATACTACGCGGATGAAGTCGCGGGGCACAGCTAGTCCTTATATGTATCGTCAAGTTTCTGTTACGTCCGTACGTTCTTTGACGAATTTACAATCGTTAATGATGTATCTTGTTTAGTGAGGTTACACAAACAAAATATAACGTATCTCACAATAATTTTACCAAATTAAACAATTATATCATCTTAATATTTCGTAACAGCAATGGTGGCCCTGTAAACGTGAAAATAAACTAATACTCAACCAGTGTCACAGTTGCATTAAGCTGTCCCTATACCTATGTCACTAAATGTCGGAACTCGTACCATGAAAATGGAGCGCAAATATAAATTCGTACCACTGACTATTGTGCCATAGTACACTGAAGTATGTTCGCTATTGGTGATTTGGTGGAACTACCTATTACGTAGGTATGAGTCTGGCACGCGCGCAACATATTAATTCCTCCATTATTTTACAGGTGATTACAAAACCTTACTTTCTTTTTCCTTGAACATAATGTCATAAAGGTACTCATCTTATTATATAAGTCTATGCATATACTCTTATTTTAATTCACAAAATGAGCCGCGAAATCGGTTACCTATTACTCGGAGATTTGGCACAATAAATGTAAGTCTATAAAGCCCTTGTAATTTGCCTAGAATTTGCTCACAGTATCACATCTGTTCAATAGCTGATTGTTCACGTTTCGTATCTTCCGAGTACGAGAGGTTGAGGGGGAAGGGGCTTGTACGGCCTACATTGGTTGGTCCAGTGTAGTTCATACACCAACCCACCCACTCCCATCTTCAAAGAATTGTCTAACGTCAAACTTGAAACATACCGATTAATGTTTTCTAACACGTGCAGCACAATAACATTTTACTGTAGGCCTTTCTGGGTTATCCAAGTACGAAGTTCCATTTAATGTTTATCTCACCTCAACATGATGACTAACTTGTTGCGCAATAATTGGCGCCCAAGAATACTCGCACATCACAAAAAGCAAAAGTGCGATTCGGAATGGAATTTGTTTTCTTATAGTCGAGCTTGAGTTGGGTCCACTACCATTATATTCAAACAATATCCGTAATGGACTTTTATTGATTGTATTAAATGCCACCAGTGTTACAAGTAATGGGGAGAAATAACGCATAATGCCTGTTGTTTTGGTTCCGATCAATATTGGCATCGTGGCGCGGGCGAGGGATCTCCCCCGTGTTAATGGGATCATTTGTAGGGATACACCCTGATCGTCGAGACTTGAGACGACCTCCAAACACTTCATGAGGCTTGCGGCTGTTATGTGAATATATCTTTGTACGAAGTAGCATTTTGTAAATAATGTTTATTGTACATTGAAGAGCGTTTCAGTGTAGTAGGTGTCATAAGTTTTAATGTACCTAGGTGTCTTATACTTTTTTATTTTAAGATTCTTAGTCTTTTGTATCAAGATGTAAACGCACAATTTTTACATGGAAGGTCCAGTATTGTCTGCGCTCATACCTATTCATTTATATGTAATCGGGACACCTAGGTATAGTCGTAGTAGGTAACTATGCAAAATTATTGCTTCGCTCGGCGCCTACGATCAACGGGCGAGTAATAACCCCGACTCGAACATCGACTGTGAATCTTCGAAAGGATTGTGCAAGTAATACAAATCAGCTTGCTTATGACTACCGCTGAACAATGAATCAAGTAATTTAGTTCTAAATATAGTAACCGTATGTACATACTCCACCGTGGATTAAGACTACGCATGCTAGGGTCACGTCACCGACCAAGTAAAATGTGTATCGACTATCGATGTATGATAATATCATAAGAATAATAAAGACCTATCTATGGGGATATCTATTTAAATATTTATCGATAGGAGGCAGATCCCACAAGTATTCCTGGATCTACGTAGCGTAGGTACGTCGGCCCGGCAATGTCAGTGACATAGCGTGACATACAATCGGGACTTATCGAAGGCGTTGTTTGCGTAGCGCGCGCGACACCCGCCGCTGGTCAATGAACTAAACAAAAACACCTACGAGTTTACACGGTGTACTGGCGGTGTGTACGACACCGCCTTGTTACACCGACTAAGTATATCCCGGAGTTTGTCAGGTGCCGATAATAGCAGCGCTGTGTGGCTGTAAACCTGCTTCACGTTCAATGGGGCCAGATGTGAGCCAAGTTAGGCGTCACGCTCAATTTGTGCTGTCACGATGTTTGCCGAAAATGTACCTATCGTATTATCAGTTTGGATCAATTTAATCGAATTTTCAAAAAGACAAGCATTGTTTACCGCAGTTTTTCCACAGTAAGACTGAGACCTAGGTACTGAAATTGTATTTTAATTTATACCTATTTAGGTATATTCATTCATTCATTCAACCTATCTCATTTCCATAAACGCCCTTTATGATTTTATATTTTTTATCGATGTATTATAATTTGTGAAAGTAGTCTAGCGATTCAGTTGTTTTCACTGTGATATAGGTAGGTAGCTGACTTTCGAGACTTTGGCAACCGACAACATTACGTAGGTACCTACTGCATAATGTATGATCGCGCAGAGATCGGTAACTCCTTGTCTTCCTACTTCCTATGAATGTAGAAACTGAATACCTTGTTAAGGTAACTCGTTCGCATTCGTCGTTTGTTGCAATCTACGTTAGCAAAACGATTACATAATCTGCCTACTGTTTATTAAATTCATGAAGCGTTCGTATTTCGTACTTGCTTTTTTAAAATCAAGTAGTTTCCATTGCCAATAACGGGAATGCATACATATTTCTCAATTCTTATCGCTCGGACCATAAATGTTCAGGAATTTAATTTTAACTCATGTCAGAGCGTTAGCAACACGTTTCGTTTAGTTAGTCATAATATGCTGCATATGCTTGTTGTGCGAAAAAAAACACATACCTATCTAATGATATGATTATTAAATTCAGAAACACAACTAACGCTTATTTTGTTATATCCTATTGTGAACGGAATTCGCTTGTTCTGATAATAATTAAATCTCTTACCTACTACTTCCTTTATCTGTGACGTGTTATCGTCAGTAACTGTAATAAAACGATGGCAATGTAGGAAAAAATATATGCGGCTTTCATCCTTTATTTATAGCATTTGTTTTACATTGATCTTTGTATTATTAATAACAACCGGGCCTAAGGACAAATTGTTTATGAAAAACAGCACAAATACATTATTAAAAAAACACTTTTATCACTCATCTATAGGTATATACGTGCTTTAGCTGCCATTTATTTTTCTGTAGTGTTTTAACGGCGGCTGCGGCGGCAGTTTAAAAATTTCAATTCTATCAAAGTGTGTTCAGTTTGCTCGCGTGTACATTGTTGCATTGACAAAATGTACTGCAATGTTCAGGGAAAGTGAACGCGATTGCAGATTCACGTACCTACTTAGTATTTACTTGTAGACAGTGGACCGCGATGAAAAGTGATTCACAGTGGCATTGCTGAGATACCGAATTCTGTGTCATCTACAAATACCATCCGTATTGATTGTAAATATTGTAATAGCAACGCACTAGATGTTTTGAATCTACAGATAGGTATAACAGATATGGAGTTAGTGACGTGTACCGCTAATACCAACTGCTTACATAATAGCTACTTACACATTGATACTCTTACATAACTTGGTATAGCAGGTATGCGTACTTACATCGTGGTAGTCTGACGTCTATTGTTGTGAGCCATATCATCGAATTATTTTTATTTAATGGGTAATCTTGAATATAAAAGATGGATGGATTGTATTAAGAGTGATATGAACGAGGTTGGAGTGGATGTGAGTATGACAGGAAAGCGCGATTAATGGAAAGAAAAGACATACTGCGTCGACCCCAGATAATCGGAAAAGGTAAGGCAGATGATGATGAATGGGTAATCTTTTTATTTTAAGTATCTGTTCCATTGTATGTCTGGTTGCATTTATTTTATTGAATTCCTAAGGAGGACGCGGTGGGGCTTCCGAGAATGGATCAATATGAAATCTCAAAAATTACATTTACGTTCGTCTGTCATATTGACCTTTAATGCATAGTTATCTAACTACTGTAATGGTTTACGAGAAGAAACTAAAAGCACGCTAAAAAGTTTATGTCAAGTAAATAATTACCACCACCTTAATGTTTTGAATAAAAGAAATGCTCCATGTTTCCTATGAGTCCCATAAAACGCTAGCTTTTCAGACCAAGCAATTATTAATTTGAGGAAAATGGTAGAGAATATAAATCTCAATAGGTATTAGTTTCAGCTATCAGCAAACGCCCTATATGGCTGTGTTCCAACGACCTTCGTATGTACAGTTCTTCAAACTTCTATCCGTGTCGTTGAATATGGCTTGATTGTTGCTAAATTTGTAGGGTAAAGGGCCTTAGCAGTGAAGTTTCCTCATTTTTTTCTTCGATAACAGACATTGCTAAAGATTTTTCTGTACTCTCAGTAGGTATCGTGAGAGCACTAGTAGAACGCCAAAACCATAAGTAAGCCTCGAGGTGAGATCAAAGGACTGATCG
Organism: Notodonta dromedarius; assembly: GCA_905147325.1. Lineage (NCBI taxonomy): Eukaryota > Metazoa > Arthropoda > Insecta > Lepidoptera > Notodontidae > Notodonta > Notodonta dromedarius. The sequence goes on along the minus strand of LR990165.1, from coordinate 7,879,348 downwards.
AGATTCAGTGTAGAGTGCTATTAAAAAAACAAAGCTAAATTAAATGATAAAATGTGCTATACAATTTACTTGCTCTAGCTAGGTAGATAGGCGACTTATAAGTAGATTATAGAGAATACCTGTGTTTAGAGGCAATATAAGATTCTAAGTGAGACCGTTGCTGGTAACCTTGAGCATTTCATCGTCGCCAAATGATACTGATGAATAAATGAAAAGCTTGTAATGATTTTTTTATAAAGCCGACAGACTGTCCGCATTAACATTTGCTCAAGGTGACCGCGCTCGGGAGTTGCGGCTGACTGAGCATCGATTGAACTATCGTTTGTTACACCTTCTGTGTACCTCAGTTTGTTTTGTACGTTAATACTGTTTGTTTCTTTGATGTAAGGGCAAAACAGAAACCGTAAAGACCTATGAGCAAGCATATTGGTAGATAGCTCTAAACTTTAAAGAACATTGATACTTTTTATACTTTGTAATTTGTTTGTATGAAATAAAATAAATAACTATTAGATGCTAGGTTAGCTTCCATTTGAACAATTTTGATGCTTGATCGGAAAAAAGATCATGCATTAGAATTTGTAATTTTATTTAAAATATTAGAGTAACGGAGCTATGAATTGTCAGTGATTTACTGGTATCCACAACAACAAGCTTAGACCATAAGAGTCTGGACGTGATTGCAGTTCATTGTATTCCTTATGTTCCAAAGTAATAAGGAATGAGCGACTGCGACTCACGATCAAATTTCACTTGTTCCAGACGGAGGATAGAGACGTATCGGCGACGGCAATCAGAGTGCGTGCCGAGGTTCGACCAGTCCTTCAGCGGCTCATGCGAACAGCAGAACCTGGAGACTAGTGCGCTCCAGAAGCGCTTCCTCGAAGGGAAGGCGAAACGGCAAGCCAAGAAGAATGACCGCAAGCCAGACCTGCCAGCCATCAGTGGCAATCTACACAGCAGCGTGGTACATGTGGTGAGCTATTAATATCTCATACTTTACACCGATGTTTGATTGTTACAATGTCAGTGACATCATTGCCTATGTTAATGCAGTGTATATTTACTGAAGAATAACTTGTTTGTTGACATCTACTCTTTGATTTTGTATGAATTGAAGGGATTTTCTAAAGGTGACAATTTCCAAGATATTTACAATGCTACTAACCGCGACCATGATCATTATATTCAATGCATGCAGCTTAGTTAATACCGTAGTTGATTGCTCCTTGTGGTGTCATTCATATGCGTGCAAATATGCGAAATTCATGAATTTGCCATGAATTGCGTGCTTATTTTCCTCTAAATAAATACCTATCTTCATGCGAAAATTTTAACGATTGGACACATTGTTAAATAATTAAAAAAACTGGTTGTGCTCATGTACCAAATTGATATTTTCTTCTTCATATTGGTCAGTTGTGAAGTATGTTTCCTAAATCTTGTCAGCTTGTTTTTAATGATATAATATAAAAATTTCAATGAACATTCGCTATTACTTACACATATGGTCAGACGTTAATTTTATTTAATTCTTACATCTGTGTAAATATTTGGCACTTATCTGACGTTCTCATTAAATGGATTTCGACCAATTCTCTTATCAAGGATAGTTTTATGTCAAGTTTTTCCCCGTTTTGTTTGCGAGCGTTATCCTGGTCTGCAAATTACATGAAATTACTTTGTTATATTAATACATTTCTAATTTGAAATACTTGTCGTCTATGTATTGCTGGTGGGTGATGCTGTTTTATGCCTTGTTATTGCTGCTAATCTCGTGTAATGTTAGAAAACTTCCTTGTTATGCATTAGGTATGCCTAGATCACGTGTACCGCATATGCACGTGTTGCGTTGTTTTACCACGGCAACAATTAACTACCTCTAAACGAATGACTTGTATATTTCTCTATATTATTTTGATGTCATCAATTCCATCAACCCTTTACGGTTTATTATTTGTAATTTAGAATCATGGCAAACGTAATGTGAATTACCTATTAAATTTTAACTAAGAGAACTATTTTCTTGGGGAAATCTGAATTCTTCAAAAAAGCCATTGCAAATTTATGATATTCCCACTTTTCGTTGCCATCTGGATTTTCAGTAGGTACCTACTTGAGTACATTTTTTCCTCAACATTTTGTTACATCAAAATATCCAACCGTTTAAATGTATGTTACGATATCAGACGTCATTGTGTTCAGAGTAGGTCATCATTTGTGTTTACAAGTTAGATTAGAGTTTTACTTTCCTGTGTTAAGTAACATTTGAGATTGTTTCTATGGCTAAATCGATATTCAGTCCAAGAGCACGCTGCGTCTTGAGTACGCTTTGGACATTTTGTACAGGAATGACATAAAAATATTTCCAAGATCACTCTCATACTTGAGATTGAATTATTAATACGGACCTATGTCTAGGTTCTCTAATCTTTTATAAGTCTATATATATAACTCAAAGGTGACTGACTGACTGACTGACATAGTGATCTATCAACGCACAGCCCAAACCACTGGACGGATCGGGCTAAAATGTGGCATGCAGGTAGATGTTATGACGTAGGCATCCGCTAAGAAAGGATTTTAATTATTTATGGGGATAAAATAGGGGATGAAAGTTTGTATGAAACTTTGTCAATTAAATTCCACGCGGACGAAGTCGCGGGCATAGCTAGTATATCATAATTGTGATGCAAAAAGCGGTGTTTAATGTCTCACGTTATTAGCTGCCTCAACGTCTCGCGTGATGTTGGAGCTTCCATCGAATGCACCAATTTTAATTCGGTTTGGTTTTAAGGGTAGCTCGTATTATTCTTAGTTATGTTGTGGTTGCTTTCAATCGCATATCTATCTGTTTTTTACTATAAATAGGTTAATTTAAATAACTAGATTTAGCACTAGGCGCAATATGTAGAGTGGGTCGAGATGGGGAGATAATTACTAGTAGCACGTGCTGTGTATAAGCGCCGCGTCGCCACACCGGATGTTGGCCGACGTCAATTGACTTGACCCTCTGGCATCGCATCCCGTGCCTCCGAGCGCTACACTTTACTCAGCACGCGACACAACTATTATAACACAGTAAACGGTCCGGCTAAATTAGTATAATTGTTTAAAACCTGCTTTTCCGCGTCGCGTTGCATTGAAGAGCGACCTTTGTGTCAAAAACTTTTTGATTACATTAAGAGGTTCCCCGAATAGTTTTCCTGTCAGGTCCTGGTGAATTCGAGTTGCGATGTTGATGAATCTTTATGACTCAGATGTCAGAAGTTTACAAGGTTTTCTGTCGTTTTTAGCAGAAACTTAGTAATGAATTTTGTTTTGACTTACATTTTGAAAACGCCCGTAGTGTGTGATAGATAATTTCATAATGTTTCATTTTTTTTTAATTCATACCAATTGAGTCTTAAATGGAAACTACTGATATGCGTGGGTGACCCCATGGTCATGCAAATATTCCACTACATTAGTAACATGTTCAATATACAAGCAATGCTCCTGATAATTTTCTTCTTGGACGCGGTCCTTGAGATTTTAGAAAGTCTATGTTATGTTATGACTGATGATTGTGGACGGCTGAAAGTTCAGTTGTTGGGTAACGAATCTTTCCTCGCCATCGATACCGCTAGTTATAACAATGTAGAACTTTTCGAAGCAGTTTCGGTGCAAAATAAGGTTCTCTCGTTTTGGTATGGGTCAATGTCATGACTTGCGTCTCTTTTGCTCATAATATGACCAAAGCGAATGTAATTTTCAATGTTCTCTCGATAATTGGGTATTACAATAACCAGCACTATTATAGATCATGCAAGTAGGTACGGTAGGGCGGCTTGTGGTTGTGCAAACTGCGCGAGTTTCACAACAGACGCCGCGCATTGTCTCGCGCCGCTCACCGAGACGACCTCCGAAACGCCTGCGCTGTTTTCTGACACATTTTATTAAGTAACTACGCAGAAGATATTACGTGTTCATGGTACTTTACTGTACAGTAACGAATCATTCTATAATCTTCGAAATCCAAATTTTCGAAGCATGTGATGATGCAAAATGTTGTCTCTCGAAGAATAATATCGTATGGTACAATTTAAGTGACCGCTCATATGAGCATGACCAGCCTAACATCAAAGTATACATCGGACATGCATTGTATACACCGGATACACTGAAGTACAAGATGTTTGTCTATTCTAGCATACTGACCAACTGTCCTACACACACAGAAATATATTCTTGAACCAAGTATATATTTATTGGTCAAGAATAATATTGATTCATATATGGGGAAAACGATATTTTCTTGGATGTAGCATATATTTGTTTTGGATTTTATTCTTAGATTAACAATAATTATCTTGAATTAAGAGTAAGATATCTATTGGTGAGAGAAATGAACACTTTTTGAAATCAATACCGATACATTACTTGGGGTTCAAGACATGCATTTTTCTTGAACAAAATCAAATAACTTGAATTTTCAATTTAATTTTTATTTTCAAACCAAGAGCGAGGATTTTTAAACAGAAAAAATATTTTCTTGAAATTTTATGTTTCCATTGTTGAATTAAAATAATAGTGATTAAATGGAAGTATTTTTTTATTCGATTAAAAAAATAAAAAGGCTCCTACAGAGAATGTTGAGTTTTGAAGTGATTTAAAATATTTTTTAACTTGAGAAATTAGATGTTTTAAACTAAAACGGATTTATCTTGATTCAATATTTTGTACATTTTATTTCAATGATACAATTCACTTGTCTTGATAATGTTTAATCTTAACTCATGCACATTGTAGTATTAGATTAAGAAAATAGTTCTTGAACTTGAGTCTTTTATTATTTTAGATTATTTTTTTTGTTTTTTTTTTGGTAGTTCTCGTCGTGGGCGGACGTTTTTGTCGTGCTTTAGTGCTTGCTTTTATATTTGGTATACATTTTTGTCTTTCAAATTTTATCGGTGCATCTCTTACTATCTTGTGGAGTGAGTGGCCCATGAGACCCAGTCGCCATATTGGATTCTCGTCGGACCTCTCTACTTCTACTGGGATTTGTGGCGGACCCATTGGATTTGACAGCGGGCGGCGGCGTCAGCGGTAGAAGTTGGCGGTGGTAACATTGCACCCGGAACGTGCGAACTTATATTTGTTTGATATTTTGCATTGAGACCTCTGTCTGCGGTAGGGTTTGAACCCGCGTCCTGGGCACGGTCGGTCGGTGTGGGCGGGCTGTTTGCGCGACGCACCACCATAACTTAGGTTTTTGAGGCAAAAATTGCCGTCACTATCACAGCAACTCCCAGGGGCGGCTTAAACTGGCCTATTGTTTTTAACTGTCGGTCAAGTGCATTATAATACACTCTATTTTGTGTGGTCTTATATAATTAGAAGCTGGCTTTAAACCTTTATTTAAAAATGAAATGCCTAGCATGTAATATGCAAATAGAACGGGGAAACGAACTTTGTTGTAAAACCTCTCAAAGGTCTCAGGATTTTTTTTATTAGACTGAATATTATTCTTTCTTTAAACAAAACTCTAGTTCATCTCATATAGAAACAAAAAAAATCTTACGTGGACGCAATAACTGATTCTCACAAAACTACAAAAGTATTGTACTAACTCATCGGAGTATCTTATTTTAAATTATTCGTTTTCTTGGATCAATTCTTACATTTACTCATCTCAATAAAAATGTAATTGAAATAAATATTATATATTCTTTAAACAAAACGCTAGTTCATCTTTTTTGCAAACACTAAGAGTCTTCATTTAACTCCATTATTTATTAACACAAAATATTCAAATTTATTGTTTACGCTCATTGAGCATCTTGTTTTAAATTAATTATTTTCTTGAATTGATACCACACTTTTCTCACGCCAAGAATATAAGGTTATAATCCAAATATTTTTAATTTTATTTGAATAGCAATTTTTCTCGTTTGTATTTGATTTCATATAATTAATTCAAGTATATTACTATTTTAAATAAAAACCATTATTCTTGATACGACACACATTTTTCTTGGGCGAAAGCATTCATCGTTTACAGTTTAGGAGAATCACACCTTTTTTGAAGGAAGAATATAATGTTTTATTCTAAAACAAAAAATCTTCATCTAACACATTGAGCGTTTTGATTAATGAAAATTGTTACAGGTTTTGATCCAATTAATTATGATTCTTGTATATAAACAATGCTGTTTCATATCAAGACATATACATTTTAATATCCAAAACTAATTTATTATTTGGTCAAGATTGATATATTCTCGAAGAGACACTAATTGTTTTAATTCTAGTAAATTTATCGAGAATAATATTGGTTTACGCAGAGAAAAACGTTTTTGTTAAACTAAGACATTATTGTCAGTTGAAGCATATATTTACTTGTTATTAAACAATATTTCTGAGAATAAAATTATTCTTGACTGAAAACAAATTTTGGGCGCCTTTTTTTGTGTGTACCGATTGGTTGGTTGGGCTTTGCGCGCGCCTTAAAGGGAATATGACTGCTATACCAGACGGTATCCATATTTAATAAAACGTATGTTTGTCCATCAATGAATATTAACATTCATACAACGTGTTATCTTACCTTCTCATGCAATTACAACACTCCGTTGCGTGGTCCTGGTCTTGCTTGTACTAATTACTGAAGAAATACTAAGTGACTAAATGGTCAAGTGTTATCTGTTAATTAGGCAAGACACGGGCAAACAAACAGTGGTAGTATTGGAGTTATTAACTGAGTACCAAGCAGTTTGCATATATAATTAGTTTAATGATACAGTTTTACAAATTCATCGAATATTTCAAATTCCCTACTTAGCCGACCTGAGTTGACATTTAATAAATGATTCTGAAGATACTAACTAATTATTATATTAGTAGGTGTTAAGTCCACAAATCCATTTGCTATGTATGTACAAGCAACGCCATTATAATTGTGCTATCGTATATACCGACACGTGGTGTGCGCACGTTTGATTAAACCATTTACCTGCCAAGGTCTTCAGTTCACGCTTATAGCTTTTATCAGGTCTAACTACTTGCACTTACATATATTGTTGAGTTGAATAATATTCTCCGATCGAAGTTTATTATATCTGGGCATCAGGAACACTTATACAAAAGCTTATTACTGGTAATATTATATTTGGCGCATTTCCCAAATTTTAGAACTGCTTAGAAGGCTAACGATTTATTAATATAATTGTAGGGAATATGTTATTATTATGATCTACATTTTACGATATTCTGAAACAAATCAACTTAAATAGTGAAGGGGATTTTCAAACCGAAAATGTTGATCAAGTTCCCAATGTTAGATATGTTACATTTTTTTTTTGTTTCAGCAACAAAAGTTTGGTTGCGGTGACTACGAGCCACCAGCGAAATTACAATGCGGAGGTGGTGGCAGTGGGGGCGTCGCGGGCGAAGCTCTCACCAAGTTCTCCGTGGAGATAGTGCAGCAACTGGAGTTCACCACGTCCGCGGCGGACTCGCAGCCCCAGCAGATTTCCACCAACGTTACCGTTAAAGCGCTGGCGAACGCCGTGAAAACCTCCAGCTCGCCTCCCCCGCAGCAGGCACCTCCGCGTGCGCCGACACCGCTCGATTGCGAACGGGAATGCAAGGCGGAATGCAAATCAGAAGTCGCAGACGACGATTTTGTGGGACTCGATGAGTGTGCAGCGGCCTTGGAACGCGATGCCGCGTCCGCTTTCCCCGGGCTGGCCTATCTCATCGGCGAGGACGACGGCGACGACACGTTCGAGGATCTCATCACTGAGATATCCGAGTACCCTGAGTTCATGAAGGACTTCGATCTGGACAGCGGGAAGTTGAACGGGGGCTTGGGCTTGGAACCGCCGGAGGGTGACCCGGGGCCGAGGCCGTACGCGGGCGGGGAGATGTCGCCGGCGGCGCAGACCCTGAAGCACATGGCGGAGCAGCACCAGCAGGCGGCCGGCGGCGACTGGGCGCGGTACCGCGGCTACGGCGGGTACCGGCCGCGGCCCGCGCCGCCTCCCATCGAACACTTGCACATGTCGCAGCAGCAGCAATTGCATCTCACGCAACCGCACCATAATCTACAAGTAAGTGTGAATTTCTGGCTTCCAACTGAATAACTGTCATAGGTTTCGACGAATATTTTGTTTTGCTCAATTAATCGATTAATTTACTCTAAACTTAGTATTACTCATGGCGATGAGCTGTCAAGTGTTGTTTAATAAGTAAGCAGCTTTGTTTTTGGAAATGCTTTTGTTCGTTAAAATTACTAGTAATTTATATCTACTTACTTAATTATGGAAACATATTCGTACCTGCAGCCGCACTCTATGATAAAAAGCCAAGAAAGTATGTAAAATGAATCATCATAGTTTCGAAGATATGAAATTCAAGTCGCTATTCATTCTTAATTAATCTGAATTACTTTAGTAAGTAGTTATACTTTCGCGCCAAAGTCTCAACAACGAGCACGCGGCCAACATATCATAACTATTTCATAACATAACTATTTCAGATTTACGTAGGTAGTAGTTTAGTTTCAGATTTACGTTTACATTTACGTTCACAGTGCGTAATTTTATTTAGTTCTATTGAACAACAACGTTACGACATTAGACGTCAGTGATTGCGTTTAGTAATTATCGGAGGACTTTTTATGTTGTTGGGTAAATCATGATGTGAGAGGACATAAAAAACATGGAGTCTGGTGTAGTATCGACCGGGGTACCACCGGGGCGGGCGGGCTTGCGCGCGCTGCCCGCCGCCACTACCTACCGGATAGTTCGGAGGAAGCGTGACGACTATGGCCATGTCGCACTTTTACTTGTATATCACCTAGGAACGGGGAGAATAGAAGTAATTTGAATGTACAAAGTATCTAGCCTTCCCGCTTAACTTAAATTTAAATAGTCTCTTGAGTTTATTAAATTCATTGAATAAACGAGAATGTTGTGGCTTATACCGCGGGCATGCCAATGTTTATCTTTCTGTATGACGCTCCCAAACTTTGATAGGAGAGAAGTTAGTTTGGGCGGCCTTAATATTCTTTATTCACAACTAGCTGGGTTAGCGATTTCGTTTGCGCGATTTGAATTTTTGACTAAAGTGGGAATTTAAACCTTTTGTTTAAGGATATGGTACCCAATGATACCTAATAAATAGACACTTGCGATAATCAAGCTATGCCAATGGCTATTTGTAGCTTGATGCGCGTTCGAGTTCAGACTAGCGTTGAAAATTCAGAAAAAAGCTAAATAAATATGAAAGAACGGGTTTTTAAAATCGGTTTAAAACAATAATATTGCACCTGTTGTTTTTAAATTCATATGATTATCTGATTCTGATGAATAATAATATACCTACGGGGTCTGGCTGTGTCTGTCTGAACTTTAGACATATAACAAATATTTCAAAGAGAGACTAAAAAGTATTTATTTTTTCTTTTAATTCGTGTTAGTTAGTACTATGTGGTTTCAATAATGTTATTATATTAGAATTTATTATTTTAGCTATTGCCCGCTTGGCAACAACTTATACTTGCCTACGTTTTCCGTGAAGAATTTACGTCATCGTTTCCCTAACGGAATAATTCGGAGTGCGAAACGGTACATTCGTTGTATGTTGCAATAACCTATTGTTCGTGGTTGGTTGTGCTATGGCAACGTAACTTTGTAGTAACCAGTTCAGGGATCCTTACGAGTGTAGATCACATTAATTGGCACCTGAATATTCAAACTTTTATTATTTATTTACTTACTGTTTCAGTCGTTATCGTTGTCGTATCTTGCTTGTTTTATTTATAAGACGCGTTAAAATTAAGCACTATTCTTGATTGATGTTTTGGAACATACGATTAGGGACCCGTGGTAATAGAATAACCGGTTATATTATATGATGATGTAGCATACAGGAACTAGGGAGGTATGGTATGAGAGAGACCGTAAAACTGTTGTACACGTTCACTACATTTAATTACATGTAAGTAAGTTTTATTGGAACACGTGCGATGATCGCGAATAAGCAGATGTATTGAAAGCCACATGTTTCACTTTAAGGCCGAGCCATTGTAAACATTGGCCCAACACAATGTGCATTACTATGGTGTCTGTAACAATACACTGCCCACTTACGTAATTATGGTAATATGTGACTTAATTGTTGATTAGTATGTATTAGAATTCGTAGTATTGATTGAGGATACTGTTTGTAACTTTGCGCTATGTAAAGGTAACAAAGCGTTGATGAAAATTTCCTACTGCCTAGGTAACATTATACCAATATTGAAAGCTCTTTTCATCAGTGTAAATTCACACAGGTACGATGTGTTCAAAATTTCTTATACCTACCCTTTCTCAGTAGTTTTCCCTTAATGTCGAATACCAGGTCATGTATCCAACATGATCTTTTTGTTAGGCACTCATCGCCTAGCAACATACACAGCGAATCAAATAGCATGTGCTCGGATAAACCCCGTATTATTTTGTCTTTAGATCCTCTCCATCCTAAGGTTGCCTGGTAGAGATCACTTTTAGTGATAAGGCCGCCCATTTTCCACTTTCTGTGTAAATTATGTAATAATTTGTAAAAAATTTTGTTTTCTAGTGGTTGATTAATAGTGTTATCTATCTATCCTTACTAATATTATAAATGCGAAAGTAACTCTGTCTGTCTGTCTGTCTGTCGCGCTTTCACGCCAAAACTAATGAACCGATTTAAATGAAATTTGGTACACAGATAGTCTAGAGCTTGAGAAAGGACATAGGCTACTTTTTATTGCGAAAAAGAGTTGTACGGGGTTGAAAGCGGGGGATGAAAAGTTCCACGCAGACGAAGTCGCGGGCACAGCTAGTCTATCTATAAACCAAGAGCCAAGAGTTAGTTATTATGTCTACTAGAGCGTCCATACGTAGGTCCGTCATCGGTGGGTGACGATGATTGCTCATGTCTGACGTACCTTCCTAGCACAAGAGACACGGGAAGTTCGCTTCGGTGGTGACGTCAGCATCAGTATGACATGTATCAGGCGCCTTCTTATCTATACAAATAAATAAAATTGGAGTGGCTGTTTGTAATATCAAAATAACACCTTTTCACTAAATGCATATGAAAGTACATACGACACCTATAACAAAAACGCGATTTAAAATTTTTTTGTCTGTCTGTCTGTCTGTCTGTCTGTCGGTCTGTCTGTCTGTCTGTCTGTCTGTGTGTTTGTTCCGGGTAATCTCCGAAACGGCTGGACCGATTTTGACGGGACTTTCACTGGTAGATATCTGATGTTATAAGCAGTAACTTAGGCTACTTTTATTTTAGAAAAACAACATTAATAACAATGGGTCCTGTTGCGCGGGCTCAGAACGCGGGATCGGGCGTTTTTGGTATGTTAAATTCCACGCGGACGAAGTCGCGGGCTCAGCTAGTAATTATAATAAGTACGTAGGTATAATCAAATTGATCGTGCGAAAAATAATCAAATTAATATTTCATGTTTTAATGTGTTGTACTGCAAGCAAATAAGCTGCTCGAATCGTATCAGTCAATTAAACAAGTTATTAATGTTGCCGCGTTGTTCATTATCACTCTGTATAACATCATAAAATGTCGATAATTCCTGTTTTACTCTCAGGTATACATAACATATAAGCTATAAAATACGAAACGATATCTCACATCGAATTTGTGAATCTTGTATTTTTATAAAGGACTAGCTGTGCCCCGCGACTTCATCTGCGTAGTATTGGATTATTGGGTTAAAAAGTATCCTATATGTTAATCCCGGTTATAATCTATATGTGTTCCAAATTTCATCCAAATCCGTTCAGTAGTTTTTGCGTGAAGGAGT